>CM036248.1:10197728-16052728 GCA_020698575.1 Bostrychus sinensis | reverse complement strand
TTGTTTGCCAGCGGCATGGCACAGTGTGGCAGAGAGGAGTGGCACTTGATGGGATTTGATCATCAGGCCTTTCTGCCTGTCCTCCATATGTTATCGTGGGTTCTCCCACCATCTAAAGACATGCATGTGTTAAGTGTACTGGTGACTTTGCATTGTCTCTAGTGAATAAATGTGAGCAAAAAGTTGCCTGCCTGTGTATGTCTCTGTGACCCTGGCAACTAACTGGCCACTGTACACCACCTAAGGCCCATTGTAGCTGGAATATGTTCATGTCTCCCGCAACTCTTGGCATGGTAGTGATGAATGAATGAGATGAATGAATGTGTTTTTATTTACATTCAACACAGAGCCATAACTTATTCAGAGTTGGGTTTGTAAAACGTTATCTAGTATGTAAATACACTTACCACAAGATCAGAGATTCTAGTGAAGGTCTCTAGGTAAGCAGAGTAGTGCCGGTCATTCATTTGGCTGAGAATCGCTGTCATGCAGGCGACCACTCTGGACTACAAAAAGAAAAGACATTACATGTGAGACACCATTGCTTGTAGGCATAGAGCAACTACTTGTTAGCAGATGTTATGCATAAAACCCAAGTATATTTTAATCTCCTAATTTAATTTGTCGGTGGGGAAGTCTAGAGATACCCAGAGAAGGAGAGCTCCCCAGGCCACTTTGCAGCTCAATAATGTGTGACAAAATCTATGCAAGTCCTAACAACAACATCATTATCACATGTCGCCTACAGGACTTGGACCAAAGAGCAGAGCTTTGAACAGAGGAAATTACCATGAGGTTATTTTTAAAGATGCTATACATACTTATCAACAAGCTTCAACAACTGTTATTTACAAATTAGCATAATTATTACAAACAGAGACAATAGGATGAGTGTGCTGGCAGCCACCACAGACTGATGATGCACAATTGTACATACTATGTAACTTAGTGAAAAGTATTCCTAAAGAGAAACAAAGAGCATTAATTTGTTTTCAATATAATGCAGATGAGATATTGTGTTTGTCTTTTTCATCTGACCATAGTTTGGACCTTAGAACAACACTTTTCCATTTTTCCTGATTTCATTTTAAACAAGCTTCAGCCCAGAGAAGACAGCAGTGTTTCATTTATTTATTTTTTTATCATTATTATTAATAACTTACTAACTTTTCCAGTTTTTTGTTGCCCTCGCCCCAATTGTTTGAGATGTGTTGCTGCCGTCAAATAAAATATCTCTTCACAGGGGTACTTTTAGGATTATAAATTTACAGATGCTGAGGTCTTTGAGAGCCAAGAAAAGTCATTAAAAGAAGCATTTAGCACTGGGTAGAATGCAAACAGGATTATGGCTACTGTTAGTGATGTTATATTTCTGGGCCCTAATCACATAAAGGTAAAGAGTGAGCAGAAACAACATTTTATGGCACTTTATAAAATCTTATGTATCCTTGTGCACCAGGTATTGTCTAAATTTGGGAACGTTGTATTATATACTGGGAAATTACAGAGGCACTGGGTTCCATTCAGGGGTGCTAAAGGTAGGCGTGCTAGAACTAAACTTAGGGGTACAATAGCTCCTCTAGAAATGGTCTCCACATATGAAATGTTTATATTTGATTGTAAATCTAGTTTAATAATATGCAAATAATTGCTCTCTGTTCTTATTACCTCCGCCAAGGAGGTAATGTTTTTGGGAGCATTGGTTTGTCTGTCTGTTTGTTTGTTAGCACAGACGGATTTTGATGAATTTTTTAGGAAATGTCAGAAATGGAACAAGGAACAAATTATTACATTTTGGGGATGATCTGGATCCAGGAATTTTTTAAAGGATTCTTTACTATTGGGAGATGGGGCTAATTTTGTCATTACAGCTTCTAACTCATAATGGCCATAATCATTGGCAAAAAAATTATTACAACATGAAATCATGGCGGATGTTATAATCTGACATGGTTTGACCCAAATCATGTTGATATTCTGGTTCTGGTGATCCAGAAGGTTCTAAATATAGGAGGTACATATGAAATTGGATATTGTAATGCAATAAATGTAGCTATACACTTGCAAATTATGTCTAATGAAAGGTGAGGTTTTTCTCTTTCAGTAGCAGATTTGATGTATCTTTAATACTTATTGAGCTAGATCTGGTCCTTTAGGGGTTTTTCTCAGGGCAGTGACTCTGTGGCTTGACAGTGGTCTGCAATCTCCAAGTGCTTCTAATTTACATTTTATACAGCGTCCTAACTATTTTGCAATTGTAGTTGTACATATAGTTGCACTGTAATTTTTTTTAATATGCAGCAAATAGAGGTTATACACTGTATGATTGATAAGTCACAGTTAAGTCATGGATTTTTAATTAAATACTTGCACTGAGAAAAAGGCCAAGGTTATGACGTGAAATGCATGAAAAAACTTGGAGTATGGTGAAGAAGATGAAAGAGAGAGTGAGATGGAAGAGAGGGGAAAACAGCAGGGACTGCCATGACTGAGAAACTAAGATCTTCTTGAAAGATTCGGGTTGGGCAAGCAACTTTGAAGAGAAGTTGTAGTTAAGCACCGTAACTCACTGAGCTGGATTAGGAAAAAATCATTTGATGAAACCAGAGGATGCCCAAAGGAAAAGAGGGTTATGTGGAAAAGAGTGATATATTGTGGAGCCCAAACGTAAAGCTACACTGCCCTCCCTAGTACACTTTTTTTTTTTTTTCTAAGCACAACATGAAACATCCTCCAGGAAAGGAAATGAAGAGATGGATGATAATTGTAGATGAAATATGAATGGTGCAGTGACAGTTTTACCCACAGTCCTTGTTATGCTTTTCCTAATATATATTTTTTAAATGTACCTACGCAAATGGCCACGTTTGTCTCTTTGTTGTTATTACATAAATATCAAATGTGATTTTAATGCACAAAAGGCCAGCCAACTCACTTTTAAATTTAATGATTATGAAGCACACACAGCCTTAAACTGCTTGGCTTCTCCCTCTCTCCCATTTAAATGTGTAATGGTTGATTAGTAATGAGATTAAACACAAAAATTTGATCACACTTCATTACTCTCCTGGTTTTATGTGCTTTGTTCTTGTGAGTTGCTTGTATGTGAAAGTCATGGGCCATGTTCCCTTATTTCAGTCATTTAAAATGTTTTCACACCAAGTACCGTCTCAGAAAATATTTGACTTTCCAAGTATCATCTTTAATGAACTAAAATTAGCCAAATCTTAACAAACCCAGCAATAAACCAAGAGACAAATGTATTACTAAATAAGGACAAAACCAGGACTGAGCCAGGACTGAACTTGAACTGAACCAGGACTTGGACTAAACTCTAAATTAGGATAATGCAGTGGTTTCATCTAAGACCCAGGAATCTGAATCTCTAAATTAAGCTAAATCAGGACTTGAACTGCAAGCAGCTGGTACTACAGTTTGAGAACCACTGCCTTTGTTCTACTGTAATTGGCCTCTGAGGACTCTCCTTCAGCACCGTCCACAACAAACCAACGTGTCTAATGTGTCAGATTCATTATTGCCACATCCTCACACTTAAAGGTGTTTTATCAACACATGCAAAGACATACAGAAGGTCACTGAACCATGTTGTCTGTGCATGTAAAATCCCTGACCAGTGCAGTGCGGGTGACAGGCAGACACAGAGAGCTGAAGGCTGATTCAGACCTCTGCCTTACGCAACACAGAGCAGATTAGCGGCAGAACAGGACACAGATGCTGACGCGCTCTGGGATTTCTCTCCCTCCATCCCCCTCATCTTTCCTTCATATTCTTTTCATTTATCTGCTCATTCCATCACACTTGGTAATGTATTAAAAGCTCTCATTTTAGGACTTGGCTTGACTGAAAAATACAGTGAGTCTAAAATCTATATTATGTGTTATTGTAACATCTACAACAGAATATATGGTTTTACACAAGACTGCTCATGCCGTACCACAGAAATGAGTAATTAAATTTAGCTAATAATAATAATGGATTAGATTTATAGAGTTTTTTTAGACACTCAAAGTGCTTTACGTAAGTCCATTAGTCATTCACCCCACAGTCACATACTGCGGGTAAGCTTCCTCTGCCACAGCTGCCCTGGGACAGCCTGACATAGACATGGCAGCCATACAGTCTCAACAGCCTCTCTGACTATCACCAAACACACAAGCACTCTAGCACATTCAACAGGGAACGGGGATCAAATTACCAACCTTTTGGTTAGTGGGCGACCTGCTCTACCTTCAGAGTGACTGCCTCCTGAGATAATAAATTACTTGTAGCTAAATCAGTATTTTAATGCTCCAGTGTAACAGGGTCTCATTCTGATAAATGCGATAGAGCAAAGTGATGCAATTACCTATCATCAAAGTATGATATAATGAATAGAATAGTAGTAAAACATTACTGTTCAGACACTGAAACATGTGGATCCAACATGTTTGTCAGTCACTTGAATAAAAGGGCCTAAGCACTAATCTGCCAAGCACATGACAAGATTGTACTGTGTTTACAAATGTTATCATCTGTTAGCTTAAATACGTCCAGGCTGCAAGGGACGACAGAGTAAACAGGCTGAGTGAAGCATCTAAGCAGTACTGAGGAACTAACAGGCCGAATAAATGTTTTCATTTACTGTAAGGGGAAACATAATAACAGCCATCAATTCAAATAATACCACATCAGGGCAATTGTAGCCTTTCACAGCAGTGCATTTACAGCTATCTCCTGTCTGTACTCTGCCCCCCTCACTCTGCCTCCTCCTCTGTTCCCTTTTGTGCCCCTCCCTCCCCCAGGTGGGAAGTCATTACTGTGCTCTCAACAGTGATTTTTCATCACTTCTTAAAAAAGGGCAACTAAAAAAAAAACTGTTAGTGAAAGCCTGCGGAGTGTGTCGCTGCACCATCAGAGACATCCCTGACCCCTCTTGTTACACTTGGGGCTTCAAGAACAGAGGAAGAAGGAGAGCGGCTGAGATGTAATTAGACTGGTTCACTTTTTAGGTGTGTGTTTGTGTGTTTGGGAGAGACGAAGAGAGCCAGAGACAACACTGTAATAGGCAACTTTATGTGTTAAGAGTTGAAGCTATCTATGAACAAGTGTGCCATTATGATGTACTACAAACTGAACAAAGTGTGCTCTGGTGCTGAGTCTTATACTAAAGGACACAATCAAAAAATACAAAGACAAAGAAAACAAAACACACATAATGGGTGTGCAGGGAAAAGCAAAGATGGGCAGCCATTATTTTAAACTATAACATATAATATGGTGCAATGGCCCCCGTCCAACTATGCAAAGTGCAGACTTACCTATTTGCTTGCTTTACTAGAGGTCAATGGAAGCACAAGGTGAGTCAGTCAACCACTTTGCAATAGCGCATGCATCGTCATTTATTTCCAGCTTGGGAAGGGCTGGAGGGACATAGGCGTGTACCGTGTATCAAGGGACCACTCAGGGAACACAAACTCAGAAGGCAATAATTCATTCACTGCATACACACCAACTGTGCACTGACAGGCATAACTCAAAGGACTTACATAAGCACTTGGACAGTAACCTCCATTTAGGTAATGCACAACATTTTACAGCTCCACTCACCTCTAGTGACTCAGAATAGTTATCTTGACAAAATTATACCACTTCCTGTTGACCATAAAAGACATTGTGCATGGGGAAAATATTCAAGTCATGACTAAAGAGGAAATTAATTTATTTTGCGATTCCAGCAGTGCATGAAGACAAAGGACTTGTAATTAAACATAATTACAACCTGATGTCACATGGCGCTTACCCATACTTTAATTTTCAATCATTTCTTTTTACCACTAAAAAGAAAACTACCACCTTTAGAAGAAAAAAGAACATGAAATAAGCTAAGGTGAGACTGGGATGAGTTAAAAGTGAATGAGACAGAGATTTGAGATAAAGTGGGGCAAAAAGATGCAGGATGGTGACAATTTAGGCCATGGGGTGAATGAAGCAAGGCTAGCAAGGAGAAGAGGCTGCAGACCCAGGGAGAGAGAAAGAGAGGCAATAGTAGCCACAAAGGCAAAGATATAAATAAAGTGACTGATAGGAGCTCCAGTGAGTGCATTTGTGTGTGTGCTTGAGTCCTGGCGTGGCTCCCGGGAGCAGAGACTTCTGTGCTGCCAAAGTTTCGCTGGGTCTACCACCATGCCAGCCAGGGTCAATGCTGACACGCACAACAACCAGGGCATATAGGAACGGAAAGATGACAACAATGCAGAAAAGCTGAAAGAGGCATTATGGCTTTGAACAATTTGAACAAGGGACAGGTGAGACCTAACGAAAAAAAAAAAAAGACCGCAGTAGGTAGATGAAGTGAGATGGAGATGAGCAAGCGATACGGAGAGAGAGAGAGAGAGAGAGCAAGTGAGCGAGAGAGAGAGGAGGGGGGGGCAGAGGATCACTGAGCTCGGCGAGGAGACGGAGATCAGCAGCAACAGAATGAGACTGAGAGACATGGAGCAGTAAAGAGTCACCGGAGAGTCCACTGATGACTGAAGGATTTATCTGACACCACAGTATGACACCAAGGGAACAGAGGAAGTGATCGGCATGCTGTGAAGTAAAGAGGAGAGAGGAACAAGGTAAGGCACACTGAGCGATGAAGGACACTTGTTAAGCAAGTAGACGCATACAAAGTGCATCTGTGAAAGTGCAGCACAAAAGCCGGAGAGAGGGTTTTGTTTAAGGTGTTCTATTTAGAGCCTCTGGAGGTTTTTTTTCCCCCACCATCTCCCGGTCTGAGTTTATTTTCATAGCGAGCTCATTCAAGATTTAAAAGCTTATAAAGTAATTGTGCATAGGCAAACCGCTGAGGCTAGAGTGACTTAATTGTTCAAATCCTAAAGGCTTAACCTCTAGACCACACAGGACAAAGTGTTCGATACCTCTTTCTGTAACGGGTACAATTCTATCTTTAGTTCAATTTCAAATAGAGAGATATGGAAACAGCGAAAATGGTTAGATGCTGAGTGATCTATACAGTACTCTTGTGTGTGCGGCCACATTAATAGTGAGTAATCCAGTCCATCTGTCACATGAGGATTTGAATCAGAAGAATGCATTCAGAAAGTAAGCCTGCTGTTTGTATAATATGTCACATTTATGAAGTTTTTAATAGGCTTTCCCACATGCTTATACCTGCATGTGTGTGGTGTGTGTTTGTGTGTGATGCGTGTGTGTGCAAGGCAGATTTCTATTTCAAGCCTGCAAAGCAATCGTCCGAACAGTGAGTGTAGCTTTAATATGGGATTATATTGCAATAACCCTTCTCTTATACACTAATGCTGCCTCTGTGCATCTGTGTATGTCTGTGTGTGTGTGTGTGTGTGTGTGTGTGTATGTGTGTGTGTGTGTGTGTGTGTGTCTGGATATTTGTGGTGTCACAGCGACATAAGTCTGTTTGCACTGGTTTCTACAAATATTCTGCAAATAATTAAATGTGAAGGTTGTTTTGGAATTGGAAGATTATATTTAATAATGTTCATATTGGCATATTGTGGTTTATAGTGTACAGTAGTGTCCTAAAGTCTTAGGTTTTTAAGAAAGGAATTACACAGATAAAGATGTATCAATGTCCAAAATTAAAAAAGAAGAAAAATAATAATAATAAATATACACAAATCAAAACAAAAAGCACTTAGCGAGCAAAGACCTCCACCCTGGTCCTTTGAAATAGTGAAGATATAGTGCCGGACCAGGAGTGAAAGGCACAGATCTTGTAGTTCAGGGGTAAATGCTCTTTCTATTGAGTCACAAAACCTTTACATCTCAGAATGGCAACGAATTTACTAAAACAAATTATTTGTTTCTTTGAGTGAAGTTATTATCTTCGGTCTGTATCTCAAAATGGTACAGTATCCCTTAAAGCACTCCTGGATCTAAACAGTGATCTGAAACCCACAACAAAATTATTCATTTTGCCCATGGCTCATTAATGCCCTTTACAGAAATTTCCATAATAAATATAAAACATACAATTCTGTACTTAAAAAAAAGCACTCTTAGTTAACAGTGTTTTTTCACACCCCCACTAAAACGTCTGCACAGTAATGTATATCTGTGAAATGATCCCTGAATTCATAGATAGCCAGTGTGTGACAATGTGTTCATGCTCTGAGGAAGATGCACATGTTCGATTGGAATTTGTTTACAGACCGGTGCACCTCACACTAAAACAGATTTTTCAGTGAAGCACAATTTCAACCCACATTCATTGGATTTGTATGAAACTTTCAGCCTCACTTGACCAGCCTTGCACCTGCTCAGAAAAACACAGCAATTCAGAGGGAGCTCATCCTTGTCATGTCCTATTTGGTGACAGCTTAGTCGCAGTTGTCCAACACACTTTTTTGTATGTGAAAGTAATTTTGCTTGAGTCCACTTCATCTTCGAATAAAAGAAAAATCTATACTTTTTGTTTAAGAGGCAGAATATTTCTAATCAAATCCCTGTAAAGATTGGTTAGGCTTGTGTAATTAATATTGATCTCCAATAGCTTTTTAACTTTTCAAAGACACCATAACTTACTTGAAAAAGCTGATTCAAACCAATACAAGAACCATGCTGCTGGCCATCTAGATCAGATGTTTCATTTAAAGCTCCATTTTAAGCTACACCTGATACTACCCAATTTTATTTTTTCTGTCATTGTAAGGAAAAACCCCTCTCTTAAAAACAGCATGGCTACCTACCCTGCTTTTATTTTGCTATAAATTATGTAAACTGGTGCAATCTGCAATACAAATATTTGACATCACACTGAAATTTAGAGCTTACCTTTAACTTTCAGCGCTTAGCTTTAGATGCAAACCAGCAATTATGCCCGTCTCTAAACTTCTTGTAAATGCACTGCCAATATTTATTGACATTTCACTTTTTGTGATGCTTCTCTGTGTAAACAGACATAGACAGCCCTACAATAAACATTTTCTTTTGCTTTTGCCATCAGCTAGTACTTCAACAGCCAATGGAAACTTATTGGAATGTGCCAAATTATTCATTTTCTTCCACAACAAATCATTTGCCCAAGAGTGCTCTCATTTATCCAGGCTTAGGACCATCTAATGACTTTTGGGTGAATTGTGCCAAATCATGAATAAAGCTTGTATGTTATATTAAGTATTTTTTTCCCCCTGATGGTTTCTATTACAATGTGAAATTAGGGGATTGAACATTTCCCTCATATTTCAGAAAATAACATGCATACAAAAATCACATATAGAATCTAAATTAAGGATGTCTTCACACCTAATTCACGTCTGCTTAAAGTGGACCAGAGTTCGCTTCCCCCATTAGTTTGGACTTTTGGTGCAGTTGTGATGATACTCATCCTGAACTCTGTTTCTCTGCATTTGCTCCGGACTAAAGCAAGCAAACCAACTGACGTTTCTGGTGAGAATGGCATACCAAGCAATGCAAATTAGAGACCTGGGAGACTTAATTATTCAGCGGTGATGACATTAAATGCACCCTTAAATGTCAGATAATAGAGGAACATAAGTGGTTGACATAGACACAGGGCAGTGTCACAATAAATTGGTGCATATTTGTGTGTCCACTGTCACTCAAAGCCGCTTCACCAGACAGGCTGTGAACACAAGACAAGCCTGCTGACGAGATGAGGTGAAAGACAAAAGGACTAAAAGTCAGAAGGGCGGGAAGATGGATGCACAAGAGGAGAGGAGCGGTGCAGCGGGGGCAACGGGAGAGAGAGGTGCGAGGAGGACAGATAAATTGGGGGTTAATGATGAAGAGATAGGACGGGGTGCGCAGACAGGATGAGTAATATGGCACAAGATGGAATGATAGAAGAGAGATATCAGTAGATCAGGGCAGGTAGAAAAGGAGGATAAAAAGATGAGGTGACAGTGAGAAGGAACTAAATAGAGAGAGAGTCCAAATGCAAAAAACAAAATAAAGCCACACACTAGGAGGACTGTTTGGTGGGGCATTCTGTCTTTATCTCTAGGTAGCATTAACTAAAATGAGCTTTTATGACTTACACCAGTGGATCTCAAACTGTAGTATGGGTACCGCTGGTGGTACACAGGCTTCTTCTGATACTCAAGAGTCAGTTCTGTGTTAGTTTTCTTCCTGTTTTAGTCCTGCATTGGTTGGATATTAAATTGTATAGTTTAGTCCTGGTGTAGTCTTGGTTTAGAGTTGGATTCGTCCAGATTTAACCCTGGTGTAGTCCTTGTTTTGTATTGATCATTTTAGTACAACCACTGTCTTGCAAAGGAGCAAAATTATATCTTTTCTGTCCAGCTTGACTACTGACTATTGATCTCCATCACCAAACCAATCAATCAGTTGGGGTGATAAGTTTGTCAATGAGGGCAGCTTCTTCAGTATGTGACAGTTTTTTTTGTTTTTTTTTCTTGTTATAGCTTCAACTGCCTGCATAATCCAAAACCTAAAAAAAATTCCGTCTTTTGTTTTTGTCTCATAAAAAAACAACAACAAGGTAGCAGTTTAAATCATGTATTAAACTGCAGAACCATTGAAGCAAAAAAAGAGAATTAATTTTTGTTTTGTTTTTTTACCTATTGGACTGCAGTAGCAAATACAGTAAAGCAATTATCCAGTGACAAACATGGTGTAATTCTGACCAACGCAGAGCAGCTTTCCAATGACAAAAAACAACTACATTTCAGAACAACATACCTCTAGGTATTCATAAAACAAAGCCGAAAGCTACAACCTTTTATTAAAGCCTCAAAAAAGAAACAGGTGCAGACTGGAAGGTAACATTAATTTGAATACATTGCACACCGAGCCTTTTAGCAATACCAGCATGCACTATTTTCTCATAAAATATGGATCCCAATAGTAAGACAGCACACTTTCTGATAGCTTTAACTATATCACTGTTGGAGAGGCTGTAATTAGTATTGTCTTCTTTACTATCAGTGACTGGCACAGCTGCCACAGACACAGACAATGCTTCAGTGAGAAAGTTGAGTTATGTCGGAAAGGCTAAGATGCTTGGCTCCAGTAATATAAAAATTAACTTCTGTGGCTTGTGGCTTTTTAGAGAAAATGTTGATTCGAGTGCAATACCCAAAAAGACAGGTACAGCCAATTAAAACACACATCAGAAAGCCCTACAGAAAAAAACTGGGCAGGTTTCCTATTCCATGTTCCGTGACCATTATAATAATTCTTTGGTTATATGCAGTCAATTACACAGGCAACAGTAACAAAAGTTTTAGATCCTAATTTATCTCCACCTGCATTGCAGTATACGAGCACTGGGCAGTTTTAATGAAGAAATCACTACAAGTATTGACTCCTAAAACACCCCAAATAGTTTCAGCTGTTGGTGATAATAGTGTGAAATAGTATTTATTCTGCTACTAATTTAACATCATAGAAATAACACTAGAGGTCCTCAAAGTTTTAAAAAGCCAACATCAGATTCTGTAATTCTGCTGACAGTCTTTTTTTCACATATTACTGGGTTCATTCAGGTGCAGCCATAAAGTCATAGATGTAATGAACACATCACTTTGCATTTTAACAGATCAGTGAAGCCCTCTTAATGAAATGAAAAGCTTCACTGTGGATTCTCAGTCAACCGGCCTGAAATCAAATCAATCAATCATTCAAGTGGGTAGAGATCCTAAAAATGTTTTATCTGCACCACCATTTTGATGCCCCCAAAACAGCAAAGCCATCTTTCCTGCTCCAAATTTATAGCAAAAATAAAAAACTGGACAAGTTCATAACCGCACAATACAAGAAATTACAAAGTCTAGAGATCATAAACCTACAACTAGTTTTAGCATCAAAACAAAACAATCTAGGAAGTTAGTTGCTCCTAAACTGCTCTGATTTGGTGTGTGAGCAGATGTAGCCAGCACTAAACAGCCGCTTCATCAGCAACAGCAATGTTCACAGGCCAGTTTGGACCAAGAGCTAATGAAAATCCAAGCATGTGATTGGTAAGCTTCAACAAAATGCTTAATTTTAAGCATAGAGGATGTGTTATAATTAGGGCTTTTTCGATGCCAGTAATTAAACTGATACCTAGTTCAAGTTTTCCGATACCTGTACAATAGTTTTTGTGATGCATATGGTGTGCTAATTCATCTTCTACAGTCATAACACACAATAATATTGAATAAATTACCATTTTTTGAGCACAATTTTTTAGCTGTAAGTTAAAACCAAATGTTTGTATGATTTATTCTGTTATTTATTTGATTCATACATGCAAAGATACATGAAAGGTCCCACTAGGTATTGAACTTGGTATTGATTTTTTTTATTTTAAATTTTTTTTTGCGATACCAGTAGTATTGTAACTTTTCTTTCAGTACCCCAATTAGGGCTGCACAATATGGAGAAAACATGCGATATTCGATAACTATGTTGAAAATTGTGATAATGATATTATTGCAATATTTGAAAATAGAGCCTACTTTTCGAACATAGTAAGTTAAATTCACTACATTTCACAAAAATGTAAGTTCCTGTATTTACAAGTCAAAACAGCAACAAAATTAAAACGTAACACAAATTAAACCAAGAATAAAACAAGGCTAAGCTGTGACTAAATTAATTAAATTACCACTAAAACTGGACTGTATACACATTTTTATTTAGTCACAACACATGTTCTTTTAAGGCTCTGGTGGAAAATGATTCTTCACTGTAAATCTCTGTCAGATGGAAGACCATTGCATTATTGCGATATATTTATATTATTGCAATACAGATATTGCGTTTGCTGATATTGCAATAACAATAATTTTGCAATATATTGTGCAGCCCTAACCACAATCATTTATCATTTAACTGTACAATAAAAAAACAACTGCCCTAGTTATAGTCAATAAGAAATGAGTTCTATTAATATTAATATGCTATGTGATTGAACAAAAAAATGTAAAATACAGGGTTAGAAGATGGCTACAAAATGACATCTACCAATAAACAGGCCTCAGGGACACCCAAGGAGAATAAATTACTACATTACCCACAATGCAGTGTGTGGCCATCACACAGGGCTCATAAAGTGGCAGTTTATTTTACTCTGGTGGTAAGGAGGCAAGTGATAGTCAGTGAGCGAAGTCAGGGGATTACAGCGCGGCAAAGCAGACCCTGCTAAACCTCCTCACACACATTCAGTCAATCGGACATTGAGAAATGAGGATCACCTTGAAACGACAGTGGACTCGAGTCACTGGAGCATTCGGTGCTCCGTTACACATCCAAAGGCATGGGTGCCCTCTCTTTCACACAAGCACAAAATTGGGACTGGCTGTCAGCCTGTGTAGTAGATAATCCTTAAAAAGCCCTGACCCACGGACTGGTAAATTAAACGTAGCGCATGTTTAAACAGATTTCATGAAAAGATATACCCTGATAGGACACTTCCTGTTGTATTTGAAATACAGGTACACTACTGTGCAAAAGATTTAGCCAGTGTGAATAAATGCCGTTAACTAAGAGTGCTTAAGTCAATTTTATTTGATCTTTCCATCTGTTGGGTCAATAATAGGCTAATATTAACAGTGGCACCAGAGGTTAGGTGTTTGCCAAGCAAATGGAGGGTATCCAGTTCAAATCTTGCCCGAAGCGCACACTGTCGTTTTGTCCCTGGGCGAGACACTTCACCCATATTGCCTACTCCAGTTACTGTATGTGGCTGGTTGCAACATGAAGGGCATCTGGCATAAAAACTCTGCCAAATCACCGTACAACTGGATCGCTGTGGCAATCCTGAATAAGAAAGGGAGAAGCCAGAAGAAAAAAAATAAAGAAAAAAGTCTTCTTGTGATAAATAGAGCCGTTGTGGCTTAGTTGATTGAACACTGAACTAGAAGATCCTCAGTTCACGTCCAGATCTGGGCACTCAATCTTTAGGCCCAGTGCTTTGGCAGAGGTGTATGCTCTCTGAGTGCTTCTAATTTAGATTTGCTTTTAATTTGGTGTATTTTGTAAACTGACAGATCAGTTCTTTATAGCTTCCTGTAAAAACCTGACTTTCACACTTTTGTATCATGAGCTCCCTCTAAACCTCTGTGGTTTGATAATTACAGGAAAGCAGGGGGGCTACCTTTATGATGTCGGCCATGTTACTTGTCTATTCATCCTCCCCAAACCCTGACATTGAAAAAGAAAGTGCGTCTTTACATCTTGCTGTGGCACAAGCACACATTAAAGCATCACTTTTATCCATTTATCTTCCCCTTATCCCTGCCCTACGACTTCTGGGCCTCCCTTATACTCTAACTTATGCTACCCTATTCTTCATTATACCCTGCAGCGGTACCGCCCCGTCTCCTCCTCGCTTGCTTTGCACAACCATAAGTGTCATGTGATGTGGGTGACAGTCTGCGATTAAATATAGAGACCAAGGGGAAAAGAGAGAGAAAGCAAATCAAAGATGCACATGACAGAGAGGGAAGGGGGAGGTGTGTGGAGAAGCGTGAGAACAAACATTGGTGAAGATGAAAGAGTGACAGGTAGACAGCCATATTTGATGACAAAGCAGTGGGAATGCATAAGAGGAGTATAAAAAAAAGGGTGGCTATTTAGGATATGTTGTGTCTGGGAGTTTTAAATTTAGGGGTGAAGAGTACACACGTTGAAGGAGGCGCAAAGACAACAAGGAGGGAAGGATTTAGCAGGTGCTTCTATGTCTGCTGGATAGAAGACAGTTTGAAAATGAGCCACAGTAAAATTACCTTCAATTGACTTAATCTGAATCCCAAGGCACAACAAACAGGTCCAAACACAGACTATAACATATGCATGCACATCTGCAGCCTTCTCTCACCTAAGCTGTTCCCGAGAAAATATAAACATTATCCGCACTTTCTTTCTGCAAACAACCTCCTCTGGTGCACTCTTTATTTACTGGGTGGTGCTGATTCACAAATAGAATTAGGTTAGAGGAAACACAAGTGTGGAAATGTGTGTATGTTCGTTCTGGGAAGTTTTCTAGTCAGGTCACCAATATTCAGAGTCCAAATCATGCTTGAGTCCTTAGCATATGAGTCCCAGTATAAATACAAGTCTCTATCAGGCCCTTTCTAATTCTGTTTTCTCACATGTTTGCACAGAGGAACTTGGGACTGGGACCACAGTTCCTATAACCTTTTTAGCTTCTCCTTTAGAGCAGGGACTTCCAGTCAGCCTAGGCAACTTTCAGTGAGTTACGTAGTTAGAGACACCATCACTGGTTGCAATTTGCTTGAAATTTTTACTTAAAACACTCATACAAGTTGCTAATTGTAAAGCTAGTTAGACTCACCCCTGAATCTTTTGTCACGGAGCACCTCTTTTTTTTTGGTCATAAAATTAAGAAGTACAATGGCTGCTGGTTCCTTCATCTCCTCACTCTCTCTGTAAACTCCCAAAGCCTAGACATAAAATGTTGTATTTCCCACTTCATTAGGATTATTTCTGCAGAGTGCGATTTGGCTATCTTAATGCCCCATGCTAGCTGTTTGTTTTAGTTTGTTTCTAGCTGCTGGATGAAATGCTTACACTACCCCACACACTGTTGCTGTGATAACATCACCAAGTTCCAATCCAGATGCTATCGGCAGTGCAAAAGCGAGTCAACAAAAGGTTCCAGGCAGGACGGTTCCTATAATGGATTACAGAGTGGACCATTCTGTGCGAATGTGCCTATAAACTCCTATAGACTGGTCTGAGTCAAGTCATTAGCACTTAAAGGGGCAGTATGGGTCCAAGTCTGAGTCACCAAAAAATTCAAGTTGAGTGGAGTCTTCTTAAGTCGTGTCAAAGTCGAGTCCGAGCAAAAAAAAAAAAAAGCACAAGTTGAGTCATAGTCTAGTCCAAATCAGTTCACGTGGAGTCCAAACTAAAGGCAAGTCAAAGTCCAAATTGAGTCACCATAGTATACTAATGAGAATGGAACACTGCCATCTTGAGTGGGATACTAGTTTCATATAAACCTATTTCATAGCAGAACATTAAATTGTTTGTTTTTGCTCCCTCAATATAGTGCAGCTCTGTCTTTGCTTTCAGCATGAAAAATAAAACAAGTGCGTGCATTCCAGTCTAAGTCCAAGTTATTATCCACAAGTCCGCAAGTTCAAGTCATCAGTTCACAAATTTTAATTCAAGTCCAAGTCATCCGTTCACGTTCAAGACCTACAAGGATTATAAGAACCATTTTGATCATAACAACCACAATAAAGAGGTAACCAGTCATTAATGGACTTGCAATTGCTGTGAGGGATAACAGCTGATACATTTTACCATCAAATGTGGGGCCAGGTCAAACAGAACATTGGCATGAGTCACAGTAATCCTGACGCTCATCCCAAATACTTTTGAGCTATTTAGAGCCGCCCTTAACAGTCAGTATGTATTAACACCTGTCTCTTGAGTGGAAGCTCTTGGTGTTGACATAAAATCTTGAGCACCAATCTGACCAAAGAGGACTTCTTAAGGGATCTCAAAGGCTTCTCGAACCAGCTATTAAATCAAGGCCATATTTCAAGTAATATTGCCATGTTTCCCCTTTGACCTTCTTCAGAAATCATCTATGCCTAGATCCTGCACCAGCTGGGACCAAACAAGCTCATTCTCTTTCTGTGCGCATTAGTATATCTGATACAAGAAACAATGGTTTACATGCACCTGGTGTAACAGCACTCACCACCATCAATAAACTATACAGAAAAAAATCATATTAACAGAAAGGAGATGTGACTAGTTGAAATATAAGACCATGCTGTACGTGTCTTTATGTATAAAGGGAACAGCAATATAATGTGTGTAGCATGTAAATACAAGGCAAGAAACCATCCAAATTATACCCCACAACATGGTACCATCAACTGTAACATTATCATCACCATGAAAATAGTAAAGTAAATTGAAAATGAAATAGCCTCATTGTCTATTGATGATATAAAGTTTTTCTTTTCCTTTTCCTTTAATAAATCAACATTTTTGCAGATGAACTAACCCAATAGCTAATGTTATACCCGTGTTTAGACCAACACATTTATACTGATTGGAGGCAAGTCCAAAAGACCTAACAGGAAACTGAGCAGGAACAGTGTTAAGGAGGTAAACATTTTGTACTAACTTGGTCCACAGGGCCTGAAACACACCCTATTATGCTCAGTTTGTTCTGTTCTTCTAGAGAAAACCTTGACAGGATTTAGAGTACTGCCTCGCTAACTCCCACCCACCTGCTGCTCTAATAAGAGGTTGATAGAGTTCTATTGATCCGGTCAATGTGTGCATTCAGTCAAGGTTGAAGCCTTAATATGGAGCTTTAAGTGCCTAATGTCTGTGTCAAGTTGCCAGTCTGACAATTTATTTGCTGTCTCACTCTCTTCCTTGTCATTTCACTCATTTATTGCCATTCTCTCTTTTTTCAGAACAAACTGAAAATCTACATAAAAATCATCATGTGCGAGCCGTTTCTAAAAAACGAAGAGATTCCTTTCCAACAACCAACAGTCATCAATACCTTACCCAGTGAGGAGGAAGTCATTAATGAAACTTACTGTGTCACTAGATACTGAGTGCTCTCCTGCTTTCACATACACATTTCTTTAGCAATTCTCAGCAGAGTTGTGTGTGCCAATTCTCAGTATATAACCCTGCTCGCCTTGGCTGATGGCATCACATGCCACTCTCCCATTCAGCTCCTCAGGGGGCTAGGCAGCACTTCGGAGCAGTATGGGTAGGAGGGACACAGACCCTACAAATCCAGTGCCTGCTCTGGGTGTTCCTCTGGCTGGGGGGCAATGGGGTCCACTGTGCAGTGTTGGGGTGCAGACATCTCCAGGACTAAGACTTCTCCGCTCAATCAAACGTCACAGCAGACAAGCCTCCAACTCACAACGGTCACTGCCCATAGCAACAGACAAAACAACACCAGTGGAGACAGGTGCCATCACCAGTGACAACAACAGTCTGCCAGTGTCCAAGGAGACTTCTCAGAATGAGATCAACAGCTTGACACAAGACGACATGGGGTCACAGGGGTCAGGCAGTGGCATTTACTGCCAGATCAAAAATTTACCGAGTAATTCCAAGGATACACGAAGTAAAAAGACTGCCCGGTATGCAAATGGCAGCGTGGTTACCTCTGATGCTGTGGGAGGGGTTTGCAGTGAGGCCACAGAGAGCAAAGAACCAAACCGAGAGAGGAGAAGAGTGCAGTCTTTACGTGGTGAAAGCCATCGCTCAGTGGCTAAAACAGCCAGTGTTTGCACCACTGTTCACGCCACACCACCTCGGCCATGTCGAGTCATGGCCTCCTCTCCGTCCCGTCTGTGTGGGACATGTGGGCGGAGACGATCACAGATTACACAGTGTACTGGAGCATGCCGCAAAAAGCCGGCCGCTCAAATAACTGCAAGCCAGACTTTACCTAATCCTGCTCGGAAACAGTCCATGCCTGCCCACCAGCCTAGAAAAGACTCATCCACTGTGGACTCCCAAACCAATGCCAAAATCACACATGTGGCGAAGTCGTCCACGCACACGTTTGTAAAGCCCAGCCAAATTCCACAGCTGTCTCATACTATACCAAAAACACAGAGGTCACATTCAAAACACTCACTGAGTAAAACCAATCAATCCAACCAACAGTCAAGGCCACTTTCTGCAGACTACACGCATTTCAAGGACTCAGCCACACAAACTATTGAGACACACAGTAACAGTATAGACCAGACTACATCTGCAGAGGAGCCGAGAGATACAGAAAAAAACAAGAAGAACTTATTGAAAATAGATCAAACAGAAGCACACACATCAACTCATAACCATTGTAATACTCCAGCCTTTACCAATCTCACTGACTCCAGTAGCCTACCACCTCTTCCCCCTAAAACCTGCTCCAAACCGTCCACACCTATTTTGCAAAACAAAAATGCACCTAACGAAGAATGCTCCGAAATCAACAGAGATAAGGATTGTACAAACCAGAAGAGCAAGTCATTTGAGGACCATGTTCTGCCTTGTACGACCCATATGAAAGCACAATGTAATGGGGCTCCAGCGGGACTCTTTGGTGGACATGTAGGACATGGATCGCGTGGACTGCAGGGCCAGCTGCAGAGTGTAGAGGAGAACCTACTGTCCAACCAGGAGAAGATCAAGGTGCTTCTTAATGTCATTCAAGACCTGGAAAAAAGCAAGGCACTCACCGAAGGGTAAGAAATGGTGGGAAGGGTGTTGTGTCTTAAAAACCAAAAAACTGCATGTCTTTTGTGAAGTAAACAATGATTTTAAAGAAGAAAAATCTCAAAGCGGTGAAAATGGCCAGAATGGAGGATGTTGAGTATGACAGAGGGAACCGAGCGATAGAGAGGAGACAGCCTGTCGAAGGAGAGAAGTAGATTGAGAGTATATTTGAGTTTTCTTAGCAATATATACCGACAGGCTTTCAAGTCTGTGTAATAGATTTTAAATGTCAGAGCTTTGGAGACTTGCTGCAGCCTGTACGTCTGAGTGTGAGTGTGATCTAATCTTGTAGGGATGTACGACACCTGCCTGCCTGTAGTCAAGGCTGCTTGTATTTTTTTTTTTTTTTTTTCTTTTATCAGATCATCAGAAGTCAACCCTTGTAAAAGTATCCCTTGGAGATGTACTTTAACATTGTCCTTAAAAGCCAAATGTTTTTTTGTTTTTTTTCCGAATCTTAATTCCTTCACCCCTGCCCTTATCTTTGATCTCCTCTTTGTGTTCATCCCACTTGGCTTTTTATTTTCAATCAACACCTTTCTCTCTCCTTGGGTTTACTGCTGCAAGCTATTCATGCTCTTGTCACCTCCACACTGCACTTTTTTTCCCTCCTGCTAATTAATACTATTTTTTTTACCTCATTTGTTTTTTTTTCCACCTCCACATTTAAATGTCCTTAACAAATTGTGATTCACCCTCACATCTACCCCATTCACTTGGCCCTGACAGTTGGTCCATGGGGCTCTGCACTGCATTTGTCTTATTGCCTCTCATGAGCATTCATTTGTGTTTCACTTTTGACTTTTGCTGTCAATAGTTAGCCGTTTATAGTTTACACAAGACTGTTTCCACCATTCTCCTTTTTCCCTACTGCAGCCCGTGTTTCTGTCTCGCTGCTTCTTCTAATAACCCTCTTATTCAAACAGACTTCTTACTCCCGTTTGCTCTTTTCTTCAATAGCTACACATTTTACCGTCTCTTGGACCACCCTCTTACTGTTCAAGGTTAACAGATGTGGCTGCCTCTTTGCTAATCCCTTTCAGATTAGCTTTAAGAAATAATATTAATGTTGTGCTGCACTATAAAGCCCTTCAATCAAAGTGCATGCAGTCCTGCCCTGGTTCTTGTGACTGTAGAAGATTACGCATGATTCTCCACTATGCTATGTAAGCTATTAATGAGGATGCTGATCCCCAAATGCACAAAGAAAGAGAAAATGGGGAAAAGTACAACATCTAGCTAAGATAAAGTCTCAGATGTAAGGTTGCCTCCAGACTTAAAGCTCATACTTGCCGTATCCTACTTTTTGTTGATAAGTAAAAATATAACAGGGTGAAATGATGATGGTTACACTGTTTCTGTGTAATTAAAATGTCTATTTTATCAACATAAATCAGCCACTTGCTCATCTACACAGTTCAGAAGAGGGCCAGCCAAAATATCTTGGCAAAATGATGAAGCGTTTAATTGCATGGCAGTCAGAATGAGCTTGTCAAACATTGTTTTGATCCCACTTTATTTTCCTACACTTCTGAGCTGTCCTTTATCTCCAATGACAGTGATAATGTTGATAAGTTTAATATATGTCAATGCAGTCTCTCTGAACTGTGGTCAATGGTATTTGTATATAGTTTTGCCAAAGTAAATTCATATTTCTTCATATGCTACATTTGTATGTCTCTTGGTAAATTCCAACATTAGTGATGAGCCTTTTCAACTCCCTTCTATGTAGGTTTGTGGGGTAGCATAAATGCAATTTCAACACCTAATAACTCCATACAACTCTGTTAAATGCACAAAGTCAAGTCTAATGCTGTGTTAACGCCTGACTGACATATGTTGTTTTTGCAGTCGCAGCTCCTACAGAACTGGTCAAGATATAAATAACTGCCCTACCTGCCAAAAGACAGCCTGCATCATCTACAGGTAAATATGGCCCATCTATTACACTTTATCTAAATGTATGTTTGTTGTTTGAGGAATTTCATTACATCTTGTTGAAGTTGATTTTTTTTTTACTTGCACATCATGGCACAAGGGGTCACAAACCAATGTACTCTTTGTGATGGTCCTAAGTCTGAATAAAATTGAGAAGGTTGCGCCAAGAAAGACATCCAGCATAAAACACACAAATGCCAAATCAATAAGCAAACCACTTCACACTAGACAGATAATTTGCTGTGGCAAACCCAAAAGGGAAAAGCCAAAAGCAAAGACTTTACCATTTTGCCACATTATGATATTTTCACAATTGTGGTTGTACATTTCATCAGGGTCCTTCCTTTGATCCTGCTGTCTATGCTATATTCTGACAGATAAGTGTACAGTACTATAGTGCATGAACTTATAGGATTTTAGATTTAGAATAATCTCCTCATCAATATTAAAATGAACTGCCTTTCCAGGGAAGCTATTTACAAATAAAACAATGTTTTTGCACACAAAAAATGACTACAGCATCACCTAAATGATCTGTTTCCCTTTTCAGCCATCCCCAGTGTGTGTGTGTGACCTAAATAAGTAATTGCATTCATAGATCCTCGGCTGAGCAGCATCCTCACAATCTGATTTTACATACTTTGGTTTAATCCTCCCATCATGTCCGTATTTTCAACTTTTTATTACGGAAATCATCTTTTTTCTGATCAATCCATCTGACAATAAGAACCACATGTGCCCTGTTCTCACAGCAACAAAATGTTTCTCTTGCAAATTGTAATAATAAAAGGAACATTGAGAATATAGTAATGTGCCTGCATAAATAACTATTTGGCTTCAAAGCATGCATGCTAATTTTACAACCTGTTTTACAAATCCTCTATGAACAGTCACTTCTGCTTTCTATTGTATTAGTTATGTTTCTTTCCATCCTCTTCAAACCATCTCCCTATGTTTTATTCTCTGACTCCTTGTGATCTTAATTAACACAGCAGGGTTCCCAAAGTTCTGTAATAGGCACTGTGATGGGATATGGGCTCTGTGAGAGACAAACATCTCTGTATAGATTTAATGATAATATCATAAGCTGAAACAATTTTAAAAACTACCTTAGACATTAGTGACTGTCTACACCAGTATGCAGCTACTCCTTGTGTAATTATCTAAGAAAATAATCTTTCTTCGACATTCTTTCACGTTCATGCTTGAGTGTACTGTATACACATGCGGATACATTCAGCAAAAAAATTACAACTCATAAAAATGCAAATGAGCATGAGATATATTTATACATGCACACGCTCCATTCCCACAAGCACATATGAAATGTTTTCAAATGTGGCATCACAATTGTTCTATATCACACAAGTAATGCATCAGTATTTTCTCAATCTGCAAATTATGGTCACAGGTGCAAAAGCCTCAGATTGGGCCTCTGAGATGTTTCAGGCAGAGATGATACAAGATAGAAAGACATACATGAATGTATTGTGTGTGGAGGTACAACATCCATCCCAGTGATTAGTGGCAAAGGATTTTTTTTTTTTTTTTTTTTTTGGCTGGCAGCCTGAAGTTGTTGTTGCCATTGTCATCACTAATTAATCTGAACATTGAGAGACAGGTGAGAGAAGAGCCTCTGACAGGCGTCGGTCGTCTCAAAGCTCACACATACACAGAGAAATGAGAGATACACACTGTGTGTCTGAGATGATTAATGATTTCTACAACAGATGTGTAAATGCACAGGGTTAAGATACGTGAAAATTACATATATTCTGACTCTCACAGCTCAAATGCTTGCGGAGAAAAACAAGACCCGCATCTTTTCAATCTGTTGTAGAGAAGTAACAAAAGAGTGGCATATGGCACAAACAGTGAGGGGTAAAACGAGATCAGAGAAGAAAACTCTTCAAGAGCTACAAAGTGACTGAGTGAAGAGCAGGTGCACTACTTGACCTCAAAGATATAAATATATATTTATTACAAGTATCTGAACAATATGTTTCTTTGTATGAGGCAGTCAAGGTACTCTGGCTTTATCATTTGTTCATGACAGCTTTCTTTCCTCCATACACACTATTTCCTTCAGTCCATTGCTCTTTCACAGGGAGCCAAGGCATTTCTGATCTTTCCAACTGTATTGTAGCAGACATTTTACTACTTTACCTCCTCTTTTGTGTCCTTCAACTATTCTGACTGACCTCCTCTGGTTCCTTTCCTCATCTATTCACCATTGCCCCTCCTTCTTTAGGTCCCCAACCACTTCATTTTTTTCCCACAGCCAGTTTCTGTTTGCATGTCAGGAGAACATAAACATCTCTGGAAAAAAATAAGAGACCACTGCAATTTATTTTTAAATGATCCTCTCTCTGGGTCGCAGACCATCAAGGAAAGGTGAGTGGTATAAAGTAACCCAACAACCATGTAAAAAAACAGGTGGATGGATGGTGGAAGATACAGAAAGGTAATGTTATCCTTTAATAAATTATTTGGAAATTAAGAACAACAGTGTCAGCAGATCACAAAAGTGTTAAGTTCTCCTGAGAAACAGAATTTATGAAACAATTTGGTCTCTTATTTTGTCCCAGAGCTGTATTTGTGGGTTGATGCTGGTACTGGGCGGAGTTGTTTCACTCTCCTTGCGTGGTCACATGGCTCATTACCTCCAGATGCCAGGCCCTCTGTTGCTCCTCCCAAATAATCCACATTTCTCTTTCAAAAAAAAAAAAAAAAAAAAAACATAGCAAAGAAAAGCGGACCTCAAAGCCAACTAACGCTCTGACCTGCAGCGATGGACACTTCAGAGACATGCTAAGAAAGGAGAGAAAGATGAGAGAGGATGGGAAAATGGGAGAAGCATAGAGAAAGAAAAGCCAGGAGGGGCTGCTTTGAACACATCAGAAGAGCAAAAAAAAAAAAAAAAAAAGTTCATATCCAGCCATCCTTCTTTAGCTCCACCATTTTGCAAATGCTCTCCTCTACCTTCTTTCCTGCCCCTCTTTTCCTTCTCCTCCCACTTCTCTCATCCCCGCAGCCTGTGATCTGCTGGTGCATGAAGAGCCACAGGATCTGGACGTGAAATGAGTGCAAAGTAAAAGCCTATATTATCAAACTATGTGTGTGAGCATGCTGATGGTGCATTTGTGTAAGATAGAAACACAATCTCACTTTGAAATTGTGCTATGCATAACTTCTCTTTAAGGGCTTGTCAGCATTTTACATTTTTTTTCTTGTCCCTAATGCCTCTGTTACACCCTGTGCACCTCCTACTTTCTTAACATTTTATCTTTCCGTAAAAAAACATATTTAATTGGGGTTGACAACCAAACTTCTATTGTATCCACATTCCCTTGGTCTTTTTTGCTTTTAACAGCTGACTTTCTTGCTTGCAGTGTGGAGCATGACTTCCGGCAGCAAGAGGGACGTTTCCAGGGAGTTATGGAGGCTCTCGAGGGGGAATATGATGTGCCTGCAACAACTCAGACCAAAACAATGCCAGCTTCATCCTCAAGCCGCCCAAGTACCAAGGCACGAGTGAAGAAACTGAGGAAAAAGTGTTTCTGGTGGCTTTAGCTGTCTATGAAGAAATATACGTTTGAAATATGTGTTTGCATTGGATTCAAAACTTCTTCACCTGCTAAATTCCTGAGTCCACTGGTTTCAAAAACAGGAAATGCAAGAAAAGAAAGACATTGACAGAAGATGACTATGGGAGCCAGGCTTTGGCAGCAGCTACTGTAATTTGTGATTAACATTGAAATGGAAGTCAGACCACAGGTTTCTGGTAACAAGCGCTGACATTTTTGATGAAGCAGTGACATTTTAGATGGCACACAGGCATAATGTTTGTCACTGGGCTGAGTGGATGTCTAGACAGATGGACAGACACGTCAATGGATTTATGTCAAGATGGATTCATGCCTACAGCTGGGAATGAGTCTTTCCACAACAATTTTGCAAGTAAATTGTGCAAGATTACTTTAAAAAACCGTGGTGTTTACTAAATAACTGCTGTATTGAGAGGCATAACTGCCCGAAATTGAATGTATTTTCAACAGAAGACTGTCTAAGAGGAATACAAAATATGCTTTTGTAATATCCCTTATGGGTAAAGAAAGTTTTTTTTTAATGTTATAGTTTCAGAGGGCTGAGACTGTGCTAAGATGCAGTTAAGAGACTTTTTGATAGGTATCTGACCATAGACTGGTAGTCTGTCAGGTAATTATTTGTTAATAGTGACTGAAAGAATGACTCTCCTTATTACTGGAAATATAAACAGAAAATAAATACATGATATACACAGATTATCAGAGTCCTACATGAATGTATTTTAAACACAAGTGAACAAAAAAGGGGTAGACCATTTACATATATATATATATATATATATATATATATATATATATATATATATATATATATATATATATATATACTGTCCTATTATTAGTCTGAATTCAGGTCATTTATTTTTACTGAAGGCAAAAGAAACCAACATTTTGTAGAAATTCTAGTGAAACTAGCACATTTTTCAGAAAAAGGCCGCTGCTCAGAGCAGAAAACTCACAAAAAACACATAGAGCATAAAAGTATTAAATACCGAAGTACTTCAACACTATGAGCTGGATGACTGAGAACATTTACAGGTGATACACATTTATTTTCACGTCATTTTAGAAAGAAGTCTGGTTTGATATGAATGTGCTGCCAGAGCGGATGTGAATGTCAAATCAAAAGAGAATTTACACAGTATTCACCCTGGTGATTCAAGCAGAAACAATATGTTTGCCTGAGACTGTGGGGTTGTCCTTGTACTCAGTGTCACCACTATGCCTCACAGATGCTGATTATGATCACCCAGTCATCTCACAAGAATCCACCTGTGGCTCACATGTTGCCAACAGTAGCGGCTAAATAACACTCTGTAACATACTCTCAGTGCACTGTTCCTATTTGATCTCTGAGACTTCCCTTTCTTCCACTGGTGTGTACAATAAAAGTGCATAGCTTTGTGACTTTTTTATATTTTTGTGGCGCCATATATTTCATTATATATCATTAAATCTCTTTCATCATAGTTACACCTGAATGATACTTTGACATTGAAAGGTGCAGGAAGTGTGAAGATGAAGATCATTTTCTGGCAAATGGAAGTAGAAACAACAACAACAGCATTAGATAATACCTTAGGTGTTGGGGTAGGTTTATGAACACACACAAAAAAAAAGGTTTAAAATCAATTCTCCTATGTTCAGACCTCTGATTTATAGATATTAGCAATGTCCTTTAAGGTTGTGGACTAATATTATTTCTGCTTTTGTCTAGACAGCAGTCTGACTTTTTTATGGAGCAGCAGGGCCCACTAAATGTCCCAGTGCGTCACCTTTGTGCTGTATTACTTCTTTAACCTCCCTTGACCTCGCTAAAATTGGGCTGAATGAGATGGCATAGGGGAAATAAATTCACACAAAACTACTGAAAGGAGCTAAAAGAAACAAGAGTAAACAGAACAGACAGGCGAAGAGACCTATGACCAACAATGTGATTTCAGGACTTACAAAACTGTCCAAACAAAATAAAAACTAAAGACAAAAAAAGAAGGAAATGTAGTTACAAAAACAGAGTTGGGGCGATACTGCACGTGTACTTACTATGAGCGCATGTTCTCGACCCATTGTGATGACTGTCCTGTTGATGATTGTCAGCAAAGACACCACTATGTCCTGGACATGCTGAAATGTTTCCCCCTAAGAAATACCAGGCAAACATTTTAGTAAACCACCATCAGTTTTTCAGAAAGGAGAAGAAGAAGCGGTAATTTTGACATTTGAAAACACACATGCAGAGCTTATCTTTTCCAAAACACTGTTCACTCAGGGATTGTTGAGTTACTGCTGCCAGGGAATCTTCTCTACAAAATGTTCGAGGCTTCACAGGTTTGTTGTTGGACACCTAACCCTGGCTAATGCTAATTCCATAGAAAATGTATTGTGGTCTGCTTAGCTTATGGTACCAATCTTTCAAATGCAGAGGTAAACGGGTCTATAATGTCTGAACACACAGGAAAGTAGGTCAACAACAAAACATGCACATACACAGGCTGGTCAATGAGGACTGACTCAGAATTACCTTGGGTCATTACTCTCCAGTGAAGCATCTGCTATCGAGACACACCTCTGCATTTAAACTGCAGGCTACAGCTGTGCATGTACGTGTGCATAATTAAAATGATCTGTACCAAATTATATATGCTTGTTTGGGTTGTGTAAGCTGGAAAAGCTGAAAATCTGCATATGGAAATGACAAGATTAGCATAAGTAGGGAGAATGGCGGTCATGACTGTACCTGGTCACAGAAAATATGCAGAAACACTCATGTACCCACTGAAGTGAATTAGCATGGGATTTGCGGTTTTTACATTTTTAGCCTTGTTCAAGTAAGTTGTGTTAAGGTTTATCAGAATGGTTCATTATGCTGTAACAGACAAACAAAATGAGCACATAATCCTAGTTCAAAAACTTCAATCTCCATGTTTTTTTTGTTTTTTTTTTAATGCAGCATAAAAAAATGTGAAATTCCAGTGAGAATGTGTAAACTTTATGGTACCACTTTAAACGTATCAGGTAATAGTTAGTAACCACTTATCAGCTATTCTAAAGTGTTACTAATTCAACAAAGAAACATCGGTCCATCAAAGACATCATTGCTGACAACAGTTGCAATGATATGTGACAATGATTGATGCTGCATCTGAGTAAGAATTTAATTTGAACAAAAAATGAAAAGAGGCTCTAAATACTCTTTAATCATTTTTACTGATAAGACTAGAACATTCATTGTATTCTATCTCTTCATGCTAGAACACCACGGTAAGCCAGTTCATTTATTTTCAGTAGAGTCGGAAGTTTTATCACTGTTAAGGCACCAACAAAAAGTTCTAGTGAAGAGAAGAATGAAAAAAAAAGTGAAATCAGCCATGACTCGCTTTGTATTTCTGTTATCATCCTTTTATCACAAAACACAGTCCTGAGTGCACACTAAAGTTAGCGGGTTACTTATGAATTCAACACAATCTCCCAACACCTCAGCACCATTTTTTCTGATTTCTCTTTGTGCATCTCTCTGTCTACATTGGAAAACTGGGAGCTGTGACAACTTCATCGCTTACCAAAGAGAAAGGGGAGCGAGGTGGAAGACAGTATAATTGGTGCATAACAAAGGTAGTAAATTATTAAGGAGACTAAGTCATCTTCTATTTTGTCTCAAACCTATCAAAAAACAAAACCAATGCCGCACAGATTTACATCGCACTGTTTTGATAATATTGCTTTCTGTCACACTGCAGGTGAATCTATGTGACATACTGCACATTTTGTCAATCCAGCAAATCAGTTAATGAAGTCAATCTTATAAGGTCAGAGCTAGCAACAAGCTACCCCCCTGCCCTTTTTGACCCCCATTTTATTGACTTTTATTTAATATATCATATTCAGATTCCCAGTTGCATTTACTGTCTCTTGCACCATACCGTTTCACTCTGCAGACTTAATAAAGGCACTACAAAGACCCCCTTTGTATGAGTAATTACCCCTGTAGGTTATTAACAAATGTGTGCATTTTTTAAATTATATTTATCCCAGTGACTGTGCTTACATCTACGACATGTACATTGCTTTTTCATACTCACATTAGAATGAAAACTAATTAGTAAACATAGAATGTTGTGAGAACATGGGATTAAAATTGAGAAAAAAAAAGATGCATTAGGGTTAAATTCCACTGCTTTTTCCCCCAGAACAAAGTTTTCAGACTTCATTTAATACTTCATTGGTCTTACAACCTTAGTTGTCTGCGGCAGCTGACATGACTTACCACGCTGTCCCTGCTGAGGACTTCCAGGATGTTGTTGAGCAGCTCCAGGCTGTTCCTCCTCTCATCATGAGGTCCGTCGGCCATGCTGGCTAATGCCACACGTAGCTCCCTCAGCATCATGGGTAATAAAACATCACGGCAATCTGAGAGGGAAAAGACAATGTGATGTGACCCAAAAAAGCGTATTCATTCAGCTTTAATATTATAGTAAGGATCTTACTGTGCAAACGTCTTTTTTTTTTTTTTAAAGGCCATAAACCAAAAAAGGAGAGTAATAATGTTCAATAATGTAAAGAGTGTAGGCACTGGTCACAATGGTAAAGATACATATAGTGCCCAGACCTGGACTCAAACTTGAAGATCTTCTAGTTCAGGGGTAAATGCTCTTTCCATTGAGCCACAAAACTTGTATATCACACAATGATAAAGAACCTACTAAAACTAATCATTTGTTCTTTAAAGTGAGTGACGTTAGTATCACTTTAAACAGTCCTTGGTCTAAACAGTAATCTGGGACCACATTAAATTGATAGTATTTTTCTTGGCCCATTACTGACCTTTCCTGAAATAAAAAAATAGTTAGTTATACTACTACTTACTTATACTACTACTTCTACAACTTCGTTATCAACATTTTCACCACCAAAACTACTCAATGTATTCATATATAATTAAAAACTAATTGGTTTGAAATAAATTGAGAATTGCACATGCTCATGACTTATAGATCAAAATGCATACATACATTTTCACTGAATATGACTCAAAAAGAGATCAAAAACATTGCAAATGCAGACTCCCAGAGGCCTTTAATCATTTGGCACGGCACCTGTAGAGACAGCTGCACCCACAGTGCCATGAATAATGATGCCATGGACCCCTGAAGAAGAAATTCAACCCTAACCCCACAATGGAGTCGTATCAATCAAGTGTCTGCTTACAGTCTCAACCACCGCTACAGCTCCGTCAGCCAGGAAGTCAACACATCAATCACCACAACCTAATGTTTATGCTTTCCTTTTTCCTAATTATTCATCATTATATCTGTTTTAATATGTCACCTGAACAACTGCATTTACAAGGAAGAGTAATTAGTGTGATTACGTAATTGCATTACAACTTATGCAAATAAATAACAGCATTGAGAGTACATTTACACCAAACATATTTCAAGAGGTGTAAAAAGCATTTTGTTCCATTTTGGCAAATTAAACCAATTAGTATGGAACATAGCCAGGGGTGGAAAGCAACTAGACACAACATACAACAGTTTCTATAGCATACTTTTACTTGAGTAAACCTTTGAGGGAAAAAAATTACTAATACTCATGTAAATTTATCTAAGTGGGTGAAGTTATTCTCTTTAACAGTTTGGGTAGTTGTAGCAGCTAGTATTATAAGTAACAGTAGTAGCAGTAGTAGCAGCATTAGTAGTGATAGTAGTAGTACTATTAGTGGTGAAGTACTTTTGACTTATGCCATGCCTACAGTCAATACTTCTTTTACATGAGTAACAAATGCATTAAATAGCATTACTACTTGAGCAATATTATTTAAAAGCAACAATACCTCCTCCTCTGGACAAAGCTAATTAAAAGTTGCATGAGAGACACTATCTGCTTTGGATCATGGATTTCCTTAGTGTCATGATCTCAAAGTGTTTAAACAATATTAATAAACAACTTTTATATCATAGATGCAGAACCACAGTTTGTTAGCATGGATATCTTTTGAATGTAGATCCACGTATAGTTTATTTTTAGACTTTGTTTTCAAGTTGCACTCAGACTAAAATATATCTCTCCTTTGACATCTCCATCTCTATTTGTCCCGTCTGTTTCCGTCCTTTGCCCCCTGCCTGTCCACCATCTCTCTCTGTGTAGCCGCAGGTAGACACAGAAGCCATTAAAAGCTCATTCAGCTGACGCTCGTTAGTGTCATTATTAACGGAGCTAAGATGACACGCCCGCTGAGTGGACCATCGCCACAACAGGCACTCCATCAAACAAACTCACAGAGACAAAACTAATCCACCAGTCAGGAGTGCCCTTAGTGAGTTAGACCTTGACAATGAAATACACAGTACAATATTGTCACAAAGACACTAAAAATAAAGAAGCTTTCTAGTACATGTTCAAAACAAATCATGCTTTTAGTTTTAGAAAGCAATGGGTTTGTTTTAAAATAGAAAAATTAAAGAGACTGTAGAAAGAGATGGGTGGGCATCAGTTATTACGTATATGTTATGTGCAGACCTCCACCAAGGCATTTTCACAATAGTAATTTCGACTACCTCCTTCCTCAGAAGAGTGATGTTTCAGTGATGTGTCTTGACAGCTGATTAATACAGCTTTTGGAGCCTGGAGTTGTAGGGGAACAGCTTCTTTCAGAGCAGCATCCCAGGTGTGAGAAAGCTGGTCAGCTCCTATGACCTGATTTACAGTTCTGTGGGCTCGTTTCCAGATCTCAGTTGCCTCCTTAATCCAATGTTAGTGTTATTATACTCTATACCAATTGTCCCAGTCCACAGTATGCCTTTGTCTTTTGCAATGGTCCAAGATTGCAGATTTTCAATTTTCCCGTTATCATTGAGTTGCCCATGTGCTCACCTATGCTGTTTCTTTTTTGCATAATTTTTTGTATTCTTTTTTACATGTGATAAATGCTCTCCCACCTTCTCTGACGTATGTTAGTTCAGTGATAAACTCTCTTTTGGTGAGCTACAAAGCTCTTATATATCACAATAGTAAATAGTAATTTGTTCCTTGACTCACCCCTTTGTGGCTGGAGTTACTATGTTTGGTTGCAATGATACAGAAAATTTTTGAAAATCCAGGATCCACACAAAAAAACAACAACAAATAAATACTTGCAAATTTGAACCACTGTTATTTCGTTAAAAGACGAACAAATCTCGGCGAATGAAAGTCCGGCATGTGGTAAACAGACATTTTACTCCCAGAAAACCTATTATGCCTACTCTCACCTATGGTCATGAGCTTAGGGCCATGACCAAAAGGACAAGATCTGGGATAAAAGCGGCCGAAATGAGTTTCCTTCGCAGGCTGGGCACTCCCCTAGAGATAGGGTGAGGAGCTCAATTACCCAGGAGGAGCTTGGAGTAAAGCTGCTGCTCCCTCACATTGAGAAGAGCAAACTAAGGTGGGTCAAGCATCTGTTCTGGACGCTCCTGAACGGAAGAGGAAAACCTATTTGGCAAAGAAATATCCAAGAATATAAGTAAAGTATAATTAAAAAATGCTAATTATTACTGAAAAGCAACACAGTTTAAACAATAACCTCCGGCTTTACTTCAGTAAGCTTCTGTGTTTTATCTCAGCAATAGTAACAAAGCTTGCACATCCAGCATTTCTACTTCACTGGATGTTTCTGTGTTGTCTGCTTTGATTGTAGTTGGGTTCCTTTTAAATCACCCCTCTGAAAAGTTGAATGTAAGCATCAAAAATAATAAACTACAGTCGGCTCTTGTAGTACTCTCCAGGCTTCAGTCTTAAGTCAGTGATGTGGAACAGCAGGTATTTCTCAAATAACATAAGCAGTGTTAATACCTGCTGCCTCAGCCTCAACAGTGCTGTTCCTATAGACCTCTTTGCTCTGACAGGCTTTAAGACTTGTAAGCACTAGCCACTTCAAGGTCTAGGTCATTTTTAACTTTGAAATGAAAGCTAATAAGAATTTCTAAAGCCTTGAATTAATGCTGACAGAACTCACCACCACAAAAAGAAATGCTCATATGTGGAAAAAAGATATAAAAATAATATGGAAGAACCAGGAAACGGATTCATTTAAAATATGCACGTACTAACAAAATGTCCCTTTAACAAATGCCGCATCTTAAAAGTAAAGCAAATGTTTTATGAGCAACTGTTTCCATTAATTTATTTTTATCTTGCCCGCTTTATCCTTGAGCCTTTTTTATTTCACAAAAATATGAATTATTAGTGTGCTTTCTTCTTGGCACAATGTTATTACAAGATTTTGCAAGATTTTGCAAGTTCCTCTCAGCAAAAGAATGACAACTCTTTTATTTTTGTAAAGCATATTTAATTACAGAAGCCACTGCTAAGACTGGGAAATGTCAGAGGTGGCAAGAAACAAGCTTAAATGCCCTTCTCTAAATGATCCAAAGTATTTTTTTCACCCTGATAGCAAAGTGGGTAGCAATAGTAGTAAAGGTTATTGTAGTAATAATAATAGTAATAGCAGTATTAGTAGTAGTAGCCCTTGTAATAATAGTTGACATAGTAGTGGTCATAGCAGTAGAAGTAATGGTCGTAGCATCAAGTACTTTTTACTTAAGCAAACTTGATACTTTTGATACTTTTTTTACTTTTAATTTAGCAATAATTGTATTGGCTCCTGTTACTGCTACTTGAGTAATATTATTTTCTTCTTCCACCTCTGGTAAATGTAAGAATGTCATTCATTTTACGAACCAAAACTCGATCCATCACAAAAGGTTTTTTTTATTTTACAAGTTATATAGTGCCCTAGATCTGTGTTTTCTGAACCTTTTAGGCAAAAAACTTTGGGGTTTTCTTCAAATCCGACACATCCTGCTGGAATTGGCAGACTAACATCAGTCACAGCTATAATCCTATAACCTAAAACCATTTTGTGAATCCTGCTCGAAAGACAAGAAACAGAGCTGGGAAATCCGACCATGAGGGAAACGAGGGAGGAAGAGGAGGAGACAAGAAGTTGGTGTTCAAACGATGCACTTAAAAGACAGCACTGGACAACCATCAAACACAATGGAGGCAGATGTTTGTAGAGTTGCACTTTCAGTTTGACCATGACCTAGCAGTAGCATACAACACAGTGTTTCAGTAAATTCAACTGTGGTGCAGTGAAACAATGTTATGCAAATATAAGCAAGTAAAAAAATATATTCTTGAGGCAACAATTGTGATGTAACATTTTCTCATCTATTACTCTGAAAATGTAAGCATAGATACCGTTTCAATTTAAAGAGAAAATATAGTAAAAGCTTTAATTGTCATATTCATTCATCTTCTTCCACTTTTTCTCATCAAGAGTCGCTGTTGGCTGGAGTTTATCACAGTAACTATGGGCCTTAGGCGGGGTACACCTGTCACAATGGCCAGTTATGCAAAGGGCAAAAACAGTAACTCTGAAAGACAACAATTCACTCTCCCATTCATTAATTCGGGGCAAGTTTCGGATTCACCAATTCATCTAATACATGTATTTCTTTGGATAGTGGGAGGCTGGAGGATATAAAGAGAACCTGCAAAAGTACATAGGCACCAAGCACTCTGCCAACATACACCCCAGCATTATATCCCCATCATGTTTAAGTATTCTAAGCAGAGATTCAGGATTTAAGTATTAATACAAAAGTTTTTGTCTCTGTGCACTGTGGTTTGCCCTTTGTGTCTGATTTGGTGGCCTATTGTTATTTGATGTGTTACTTGAAGAATCTGTAAATGTGAGGATGTGTTTGGGTTAGCAGTCTGGCACATCAACACTAAGTCTAACTCTGATGGCTCAGCAGCAAACTCATCTTCTCTCTGCTCTATTTTTCCCGTTTGACAGCCTAACATAATAAACTATAGCACATCGTAATAAGATGCACTCTCTCTTTCTTGGGGGACATCTAAATCAGAAATGTCTTTCCCTTCCTTTTTCCCCCATTTGTTTGTCAGTTCTGGCTTTCAGAAAGACTGGAGTGATAGAAAAGATGATAATGAGGAGGTTTTGGAGGCAAAACAACAACAAAATCTGGAGAAGAGGTTGGGAACACGCCAACTGTTGCCCTGCATGGGACTGACTAAATGTCTCTCATCAGCTTTTCCATCTCTCCATGTCACTATAGGTGCCTCCTCTCATCCTTTATTTATACCTCATTCTTTTCTTCTCTTTTGTAGCCCCATCACTGAAAAAAGACAATACATTTTAAAAGTGTAGTGCCCTTCTTGTGACAGCCCAAATTTCACATCACACACACTGCTCTATCAGGTTTTGTATGGAGCCTGAACTTGATGGTTTATAATCCAACAACAAAGAGTCACAAACATGTGCCAGTCCCAAGCCCAAACAAATGACATGAAGGGCATTTGGCATAAAACCAAGTGTCAACTCAATAAGCAAGTCACTGCACACTGGGAGGCAGATGATTTGCAAGCACAAAAGGAAAAACTGAAAGAAAAGAAGAAGGCAAAACTTGCTGAATCTCTGACGTTACCATTTAAGGATTTCCAAATTTCGTTGGACAATTGTGACCTAATTTTCAACCGAACGTTATTCTCAGTTATTTCTATTTTGCACTTTTAAATCATAGTTTATTTACTTTTTGCATCTTGTTTAGTAATTCTTAGCTCAGCATCATTTCCTCTTCTGTGATGTGTTGCATTGTCAGTAAATTCCTATGGACCAATGTAAAATTCTCAGCTCCTTGCAGCTTTTCTCTTCTGGGGTCACCACAGCAAATCCGGCACAAAGACTACACCAGCTAATTCTAAATCGACTTTGAGTGTCTAAAAAAGCTCTATATAAGATAAAAATCTAAAAAAAATCCCTAAAATCTTTGGTGACCCACTTAAAAGTAATCTAATCTATATTACCAGGAAGATTATAATAATATTAGTTGCAGCAGGCTTAGATCAGTGTCACAAACCTGTCAGTGACCTTTAATCTTACTTGTACCTGTTCATGCTGGTGGTTACAATGATAACTAAATTTATTGCTTAAATCATCTCTAATGACTGCTCCTAGATAAACAACTACAGATGTTCTTGTACCCAGAAACCTTTTGCAGCACTCCAAGGGGCTTAATTAAGTTTTAAACAAACCAGACCAGTTATTTAGTTGCGCAGCTAAAGAAAAGATTTGCTGCAGAGGTCCAGTGGATCATTGCCAGCAACACAATGCAACACAACGCTTAGTTGTTAACATTTTGTGAGCTGTCACGGAATAAAATACCTCCCATAGATATTGCTATACTATGGAACACATCTTTCAATCTCATTACTTAATGTAATGTAACGAGATGCTGCAGACTGCCGTAAATCAGGTGCTGGAGAAAGTGGACGATTATCATGAATTATCACATTACTTGATTGATTAATATTGCAAATAACAATAAATCAATTCAACTAGTTGCATGTGTACCTATTTGTGTTTTTGTTTTATGTGTTTCATAAGCCTGTTATTAACTAGCCATTTTTAATATTTTGGTCACCATTGAAATGGAACAAACTGCTTTACACAAGAATTAGCAGCTATCACAGAGACACATGCTGCACTGAACTGAAGCCAATGTGTTTGCAGATCTCTAACCTCTACTCTAGCAAACAAAAGACTTACAAAACCAGCTTACATAGTCACACTCAAGGCTCTTTTTCAGGAACAGAATTACAATCACCTAAAGTGCACACTAATAAACATTTGTCCTCAGCTGAACCTAAATACGTATAACATTATATTTCCTCTGTGCAAGTATATGTTTACATTCAAACTGGACTTTCATTTAAACTCCCAAACTTAATTTAAAGCAGTAAACAGTGTAATGTCTGTTATTTATCTCCTCTTTGGAGCCAGAAGTAAATATCCTCAGTCATTATGAGAACAGTTAAAGCCTAAAGTGACCTGTGGCTAATGCTGATTGGTGGAGAGTGTGGGCACAACAGATCACTCAGCACTGATTAAATCCCTTTGATAATAACTGTACTGTCCATGAGTCATCCATAATCATCAAACCTACATGCATCTGTTAAATAATCACAGCAGGAAACACAGTTTGAACAATGTCAAAAACACTGCCGCAGTAAAACTAAAGCAAAGTAAAACAATTAAAAGAGATGGTGATTACTTACGACTTGTTTACTACAATTTCCTTTCTTTAATCTGCCTTCTTTACAGACCAGACATTCAGTTCAGTGCTGTGAATCCGGGGCTTTGACCAGCTTTGGAAAATTAGTAGGCAAACAAAATGACAGACTCATCCTTCTGTAAGCCTGCTCTTTGCTCTCCCTGATCTTTTTCCTTTATCTGAGCGGCTGCTCTCAATCTGTCACAGTTTTCTGAGTGCAGCATAATTTGCCTAAATTAAGCCATAACATGGCCTGTAAATTTAATTTTGTCAGAAAACAGATTAATCTATATGACGGGATGAGTGCATATGTGCCACTATGTGAATGTTTATGTGTACACAGCGTGTGCTGCCAAGTCCTTAATCCCAGGAGCGTATGCTGCATCAATGAGAACTGTTTGGTTCAATGGGAACAAATCCATTCCTTTAAAACAAGGTTCAGAGATGCATTCAGTCATGACACTGCACAGTCTTTGTAGAAATCACTATTTTGTACTTGTGTAGAGAGAGATGTACACACAGGTCTATGTAACACATATAAATTAACATAACAAAAGCAATACACTGCATGCTTTTGTCTTAAAACTAAAAATTGCAACTTTACAAGAGTTATGAACAAATCAATCAAACTTTGTTGATAGCTTGATATAATTTGATAGTTATGGTGATAATCTACATTACATCAGGGATTACCTATGCACTACTGTTGCAGCACTGTGTTTCTCTTAGGGAAGGCCATTAAAACACAGCAAATACTGAAAATAATTTTAAAAAATTAAGTTGTAATTTTTTGAGTCAAATTTATGCCAATGTACTTCATTTTTTATATATTAAAAAAATAAAAATAATAACCCCCGATGTTGGGCAGATGATGCCCTGTCTCTCACACACACATACAGTATCTGCAAAGCTGTTCCACTGACAGCGGCCTGACAGTTCTCCCCAGAGAGAGGGCCAGTCCTGCTCAGACCGACAGGTAGGCTTATTAAATATGTACTGCAGTGCAGTGATAGGACACCGGGGGCCATTAGCCATTATAAATATATAATTTAAAAGTCCTACATATTTCAACCTCCTGAGCAAATCGCCTCTACACATACAGGCTTTCTGATTAGCATCCCAATGCATCTCAATTTCACTGAGTGTCAGCGCTCATTTTGAAAAGCAGAGGTCGAGAAAAAATCTACTGTAAATGACCAATGTGTAAATGGACCAATGAATAAATAAGAAATCAATCTGCTACTCTGGAGATGGAGGAGAGGAGCAAACAGCACTCGGGCTGGCTGATAGATTTAATGTTAGCAGAGCTTAAATATGAATCACTTCTGGACAGTTTAATAGCAAAATAAAACCAATATATTTTTCTCATTAACTCTCACTTTTTCATTCTCCCTGAGCTGTTTTGTTTCTCTCTGACCTACAACCTGTAGCCTATTTATTGTTCAAATTTCTTGTTTCCACACACTTGTTTGACCAGCCTCTTTCACATTGCTTCGTCATCCATCTGTCCCATCCTTGTGCCTGTTACTCAACCCTTGGCCACCTTTACAGGTCATTATTTCTTTTTTTTTTTCTTTTTTTTCTAGCCCTCTCTCCCTGTGCTGATCCTAAAAGCAAAAAGTTTGCAGACTGGCCTGAGGTTTCTATACTATCACCTTTAAGACATGTAGGATATTCCTTGGATCATGTTGTTTTTACCTTTGCTTCCCATCCACAACTTTCTCTCATGTATGTTTCATCTCTTTCCCCTCTCTCTAACCCCCTTCAATGTGACCTAGGGTGTGTATGTTGCCTGAGCCTGTCAGTCAGACCGCAAGGGAATAAATCATTTGAGCAAGAATCGATACAAAGGGCTCAATCCTAAAGTGGCAACACCTTTACTGGCAGAGAATAACTGATGAGTGGACCTCCTACATGGTGCAAAAACATTGGAGGCATTTAATTATCTGATGATTAGAAGGATTAATTTATGCAAGCATATTTCTCAACCTGTTACTTCAAGTTTACTTTTAGGCAAGTGAATATTTTGCAGTAGCCCAATGTTTCCAAAGGTAATAGGCACATTTATTTACCAGTAGTCAATGTAGAGATTACAGAAAATGATGCATTTGATGATGTATTTGCATTTCCTCTAAAGTCTCAAAAATCAGATATTTTACACTGGTGCCTAGACAAATGGCATAGACCCCAAATTGTTTATCTTATATGAGTATATACATGAAATGATGTGTTTTCTGACAATAGTAGTGTCTAGCAGGACAGTACATGGGCAGGTACCACTTGTACTGATTACAACAACAGTGTATGTGATTGTTTTGTGTGTGTGATTGAAATGCATGAAAAGAAGGTGGGAGAGGTAGCTGTGGGTATTCTATTTTTGTTAAAACATTGACCATATCTTTTTTATGCTTTTTTTTTTAAACATTTGACATAGAAACTGCAATCACACAACGTCATAAACTGTCTGTAGTCAGCACATTCAAGATATATGTGTACAGGGGCATAGCATCAAGCAGTGGCTTGGCTACTGAGTTTTCAATCCCCTTAAATTTGCTTTTAAGATAATAACTGTTGTAAAAGTTTAGGGCATATTCTGAAAACCTGCACAGGGGCCCCTCATTAAGTTACACCACTGTCTGTAGCTGTCATTCAAACACACCACAAATAATAAAAACAACTGAGACAATCCACACCCCGCTGTGCCCCTGTGGAGGACGACTTATTTCAGGATCAGACCCCAAGTGCCCCAACTAACTACATCTTATAAAGTCTCACTAAATAAACAAAAACACTGAAATTGGGCCACTTTAGATAATTGTGCAGACTGGGTTGGTTTAAAGGGATGAGGAGATGTTTAAAGTGAAAGTATGCTTTTTTTTTCTTTTAAGGAAAACTGTTTAATCACATAATAGTATACTGTGATGAGAATCTTCCGTCTATACGTATTAAAAAGCTCCCAGTAGTTGATCAACAGCATACCACTTATCAACACTAAACTGGTCCGTCACTAAAAAGGAAAACCATCATTCAAGAAAATAGAAGCAAAGAAAACTCATATAAATCCTGTCAAAGCATTTGCACAAAGCTTAATGAGGCAGAGATGATTGAGGGACAGTATGGACGAAAGCTAGTTTAAGGTTTGTCACCTCAAAAGTCAATGTCAAGTATAAGCTGCAAATTGTTCCAGTTTTAACATTTTTTCTTAAAATATTAGCCTGAAATGTTTTGCTATGCTTTTTGTTGTTGTTTGAGAAGGATTTCCTGGCAGTGTAGTTTTAAAATAACAACAGTTTAATTATTCTTCATTTTACTACAGATGTGAAAGTCAGGCCTGTAGTTGGGACCTTCAATTTGCATAATAATATGAAATAATTGCCAAATATGTGAATGGCATTTCAAAACACTAAGAGAGCAGTCTTGTGTTAAACTCACAAACATCAGGACAATATGCTGATGCCTTTGTAAAGCTTTACTGGACTACACAAGAGGAAATGCAGCATGACCAAATGCATTTGTCGTATACGGTATCATATAAAATAATGCCTTCAAGCAAAGAGCTGTGATGCTGGTCGTAAAACTCAATGGGAAAGCTGTATGGAAAAGTTTTCTGTCAGGGTGAAACTATCACAGTATACTGTACCTTTTAGCATAGTATCACATTGAATTTTTAATTATAATTGCAATAATTGTCTATGGAAGTTTAAACAAATGGACTTTTGGCACTAGCACTAAAAGAAAAAGTCCCATTTTGTGTTGTGTGTGAATGCACAGAACCAACCTTGTTTTTGGAAAAGCTGGCTGCTGACAATCTCAGTCATGGACAACACTTTCTGTTTCTGGAGTTTCTCAGGAGGAATGCAGGAATAGAAGTCATGCAACAACTGACTGGATGGAGAAAACAATATATTAATGAGTGACAATATATATTAAAATGTTAAAATATATTGGTAACACATTATAACGCATTAGTTTATCATTTACTAAACTTTACTTCAACATTTACAGACAGCACTGAGTTATAAACATTGCTATTAATATTTAATTCTTGAGTAATAAGCCCATGTAAATAAATGCAAATATTAAAACATCAGTGTTATTCTGTATATACTGTTTAGATGGTAAGTAAGTAAGGTGTTACCAATATATTGAATTCACATGTATCTAGAATAAATCAATGGCTAAGTCTGACTAACAAATCTGTGTGAAAGAAAATGTGTGTGGTAATAATTATATTACAGTGTTTAAAATATATTAAAATGTTTGCAGCAGTCCTAGTTGAGAAATGAGAGAAGCCGTGTGAGAATAAAAAATTGAACAGGGCCTAAACTAGCTCTAATGAAGACACAGGTAAAGCGCAACACCAAATACCATTTTAGAATAATTAAAAAGGCTGGTTGCGAGCACTGGAGCCACTTAGCAAGATTGAATGCTTAGAGCACTAGCAACCATTCGATCTTCATTTGTTATGTGTCCACCACTTTGTTTCCATCCCTAACTCTGCCACACCGGCTGCACAAGCACTTTCAATGATTGTATAAAATGCAACACCTTCGACCCCAGGTGTACAACGTTCCAGCGACTTTCTGATGTTGATTAGCATGAGCACAGACGAGTTTAGCATATAATAGATCTTTGTGATGTTTAATCAAAGTAATGAACAGATGTAACAGGACTGTGCAAATGTTTTTGTGAGGTGTGACAAAAATGCTAACTAAGAGTGCTTTAATAAATACTGATTTTCTTTTTTTTCCTTTTAAAAGTCAGAGATGGCCCAAAGACTATTTCTTCAGATCACTCTTTAGATCCAGGACTGTTTTATGAGATTCTCTATCCTTTTCAGATAAGGATCAAAGATAGAAAACTAAAATGAACAAATAAGTAGTTGTAGTAAACGCTTTAACATTGTGTGATATAAAGGTTCTGTGGCTTAAAGGAAAAACCATTTACCCCTGAACTTGAAAATCTTTGAGTCTCGAGTCCAGGTGGGGGCCTTGGTGTGCTTCTAGTTTTCATTTTCTTCTTTATTTATAGCATCTACTTATAAAAGACTTTTGTACAGAACTGTATCTACTCAGATTACTACTACTTACTCTTTTGGTGAGTTTAAAAACATTATGAAACTATACAAGAGGTAAAACAAAGCTTTGACGTCCACTTCACGCCCAGTGATTGGTATTCACACAACCTGCTTTGGGGAAACATTGCCGTGGGCGCTTCTGATCAAGAATGCAATGGGGACCTCCTCAGTTTTAAGTTCAGGCTTGGAGAGGGTTTGCATGGCCGTGAGTACTAAAGGAAGATTCATGAAGCTGTATGTGAGAGAAAAAGCTACCTGACTGCCCCTCATTTGCCTTTCTTCTGGTGTTTCTACAGGGCAGGTGTTTGAGGTAGCACCTTTGTGACACTGCGTTGGCATCTTTTCATTTGGGAAACTGGTCTGGCAGATGTGAATATTGCACGTAAACAGCAAAGACACAGGTCACAGATGGGTCAGCAGATAATGAACAGTGGAGCTGACAGGTCAAACATCTTAATTATTCTTTCACAAAAGTAATGAGGCTATGATGAGAAAATGCATCCACGCTTCAGTGGCTATAATTGTGCCAGATGAGTGTCTGAAATATGTCATTTCAAAAGAAGAGTCTATATGTGAAGGGTCAAGACAGGCTCATCTTGCCATTTTTATTTCTTTGTGTAAATCATTTGGAAGAATGTTAGACAGTCTTTTTCTTAAGTGGTGACAGCATTGACTTTAGGCTTACCTGAGCAGTTTACCATCAAAAACTTTCTCAACATCTTGGAGCACTGTTGGTAGGTACTTCAGAGCAGCAACCTGACATCATGCAAGACAGGATACTATTACATTTGGGAACACATTTGTCTTTTACTTGACTTTTACTTAACTCATGTATAGGCTTATATAACAATTGCGAGAAAGGGCCAATTATTTCACTGTTAGCAATATGTCCAAGCTGGATGGAAACGCTTCGAGACACACAATCTCAAAGAGATTTGCCCTTTGAGTCCAAATCTCACAAATATGTGGCTGTGTTCTCACAATGTCCTGTAACACTGTGCTATGGGACTGACTCGAAGGCAGAGAGAAATTATTATTACATTTGAGAATATAGATTTCTTTTACTTTAACCATTCATAGGATTGCTGTTCCATTGCAAGGCCAATTTTGAGTGTTAGCAACATAACTCTAAAAGGTGTGACCTCAACACTGGCTGAAAACAGTAATATGAAAAGTCAACCAATGTAAGTAAGAGTTTAGTAGGAGAAGTGTGTAGTGAATGTGCATGTTTACCCTGTTCAGCAGAGTGGTGGTGTAGTCGGTTCTCATCAGGTTGTTGATGGATTCAAAAAGCCTTTTCAGTGAGTCCTCAAACTCAGCCTGCTCCTTCCCCTCATACAGCCTAGGACAGCAAGTAGAATAATAAATAGCATCCTAAAAAGACACAATCTCAGAATACTATTAATAGCAAAGAAGAGTTAAAAAAAAAATCCAGTTACAGGGACTCAAAAGGCAGTGAACTCTTTGTGACAAGCCCAGATAGACAGAGATGGTTGTGTCAGTAAGGGCATCTGGCATAAAACCTGTGCCAAATCAATAAAGTATGCAAATCACTGAACACTAGGAAGCAGATGATTTGTTGTGGAAGAGAAAAGCCAAAAGGAATGACGAGTGACAGAAAAATGAGAGGGTAGAACATAATATACTTTACTTTAGCACAGTAAAGGTTAAACATTCTAACAATGTGAATATATGCATTTTTAGAGATGATAAATCACGTCCCAAAGACCATCCCCACAAGTTACCCTCCTCTTTGTCTCCACCTGTTAACTGTCCATTGTCCTCACCATCACACTGGGACTCAGTGGAGCTGTGTGTCGATTAATTACAATAGAAGTTATGAGTGCTAGAGGGAAGGATTACCACGTGCTGAATTTAGCAAGTGGGCTAGGATTAGGCAGTAAAACACAAGGTATTATCAGTGGGCTTTTACAGGGTACAGTTCTGATTGTCCTGTCTAATCCAGTGTAACAGAGCGTGTAAGCGTGGGAGTTCTCCATCAGGGTGGATGTAATAATCACACAGGCCATTCTCATACAGTTTTAATATAGAGACCTATTAGAGCAATACCTTACAGTTATACAGCATGTTAGTGACTAAAGACAACACATTTAATCCAGCAGATTGTACCACAGGCTACAAAACGGACAGTAAAGTTTCACGTAGTGGTATAAACACATACATCCACTTAGCGTCAAAGTACATCTCTGATATGTTGGTCTCAGATGTACCACCTCATACTCTGAGAACCTCAGGGACAGACCTTCTGCTGGTGCCCAGAGTCAGGACTGAACACGCTGAAGCAGCATTTCAGTTTTATGCAGCAAAAATCTGGAAAAGTCTTCCTGACTATGCTATACAGGCCTCTACTCTGACAATGTTCAAGTCCAGACTTAAAACTGTTCTTTTTAGCTGTGCATGTGACAACTGAAAGTGTTTTATCTGCATTCTTCTTTCTTCTTTAAATTTAATTTTAAATGGATTCTTATTTATAATTTTTAAATGTGATTTTACTCTTTTAATTGTAATTCTTATCTATGTAGTTTTACCTTGTCTTTTTTTTTTTTTTGTAAAGCATTTTCAGTTATTGTGTGTATGAATTGTCCTATACAAATAAACTTGCCTTGCCTACATCCACCGATCAAGCATGTTATTATGATCATCTGCCTAATATGCAGCCCTATATACAACAGACTGAGATGCACTGAGTATTCTGACACCTTTCTATCAGAACCAGCGTTAACATCTTCATGAGCTCAGTAGCTTGTCAGCAGGACAGGACCAGGTGGGCCAGCCTTTGCTCCCCACGTACATCACCTGTCCTCTTTGAGGACAAAATGTGTATGATGTGTTAGAAGCAGGAGAAATAGGCTAGCGTGAGGATTTAAGAAAGTTTGGCAAGGGCCAAATTTTGATTGCTAGATGACTAGGTCAGAGCATGCCCAAAACTGCAGATTTTGTGGGTTGGGCTCAGTCTGCAGTGATCAGGACCTATCAAGAGCGGTCCATGAAGGAACAGTGGTGAAATGGCAGCGACAGGTGAGGCACATGGGAAGAAAAGGCTCATGTAGCACAGAAGTTACTTGGTGTGATAGAAAGGTGTCAGAATAAACAGTATATCAACGTTTGTTGCATATGGGGCTGTCATAACACATACCATTATGACCACTAATATTAGGCAGGTAGTCATATTGCCATGCCTAATCAGTGTAAACACATGCATAAGTCAGCAACATAAATGTCATTTAGTTAAGCAAATACTCAAGAGAGATGGAGGACAAAAAACAGACAACATTGCAGACAAAGCTGTGAATGATAAAAGGAGAAACTAAGGTTTTAAAATGTTTGAGATAAAAATGAAAAATGTGAATTAAAGCTTGATGGAGGCTGTTGCCGAAGAGATTCATTTCAATGCTACGCAATTTGTCAGCGGTTATATTTTAAATCTCCTGCTCGACACATTATAGTCTTATAACCAGACAGACAAATGAGAACTGGTGAAAATTAGATATATGAAGACAAAACACAAACCGCTTTTAGAGTACAGGGAACAATTTTAAGATGTAGAGAAGGTGAAAGAGGAGAAGTGCACAAAGGAAAAATAGAGGGCATACTGCTGCTCCAGGGAAGGAAAACTGATACAAACTAGATGAACTAGACCAACTAAAAGCTGGAGCATGAAGGACAGAGGTGAGGTGAAGGAAAGTGCAAAATCTGTAACAAGCGCCCAACATCTCTGAGGTAAACATCACACAGTCCTAGTAGAACATAAAGGCCAATTGACAGGCTACTAAATTTTCAGTGGAATCTATTTAACTATTGATAACTTTGGTCTGATCATGTTAAAGCCTTCCAGAGGCATCTTTCATTCACTGTTTAAAATATGATTTTCTCTCCTAAATGACAAGGCCAGAGGAGGAATGTGGTGTGAAATCTTTGTGTGAACGGGAAGCAGAGACATCTAGAATCGAGAATAAAAATTCATATGTGATATCCTAAAAAATATACTGTCGAAAGGCCAAGTCTGCGGCAGGGTCCATATAGAAGGAGAATAATGTAATGCACCCACACATACACATAACCAAACACATTCACAACTGCCTTAGAGTGTGAACGAACAGTATGAAGATATAGACCAATACAGACACATAGACCCAGTTGCACCAGCAAGATGAGGTAATAGACATGCAGTAACACTCTGAAACCATAAAAAAAATGTCTGCTCCCTTCAGAGTTTGCCACAAGATCTAGTAGTTAGTATATTTAGTCTGGCATAGATTTTTTTTCAACTTTCATTTAATCTCATTTAACAAAGCTGGAATTTTGGCCCTGAGAAAACCGAACCCTGGTGTCCCGTATGACAGGTGAGGGTACTGGCTATAAAAATTATGAGGATATTCATTCATTTATTCATTCATTATTTGTTTTGATCATGTTCACATTTGTTTGTAGGCTATGTTTGAAGATAAAATGAATTTATAACATAAGATATAATATTGCTTAATTAATATAAAGACTTAACTAGTGGTGATTTAAATTTAAAAGTCACAGTTTAAAATGCGATTTACAATTTTGGTGAAACAGGTTGAAATTTAAACTTGGTTTGAACTGACTTCAGTGCTACACTAAACCTAGAGGACCTAGAATTGACTCTCAACTTCTTGTTTCCAATATGGCTATATCTGCTCTGGTCAACAATAGATAAAAAGTACAAAAACCTATCTTTAGGCTAATGTGCCTGACACCAGTAAAAGTACCAGTGCAAAGAGAAATCCTTAAGTAACCTAGAGGCATCCATAGAATAAAATAGTAGATCAGGGTTTTGACTTGTCAGCATCAACTTGTGAGCTGCAGTTATAAATGGTGTTTACACTTATCGAATGGCACAGCTCTTGGCTCAACACCAGGAGTGTCATAAGTCTCTTCTGTTGGAGGTTTGTCTGCTTGGTGTTTCACTGGATGCCCATTCAGCATCCCTGCCCCATCATTAGCTCCACTACACCACTGCACTTCATCATCAATGCTTATTAGCGACATTAGTGCTGTAATCAGCAGCCTTCTCTCAGGAGGGTGTCAAAAACGATTACTTTGAGATTTCACTGTCAGAGTGCTTTGAGCACCCGTCTTCACCATTGTAGACTGTGTTGGTGACAACTGTTAAAGTGAGACATTAGGCTGAACTAGTACTAACTGAAAGATATCACTGACAACATTCTTCAGTAGATTACTGGCATCAAGATGAAAAATATATTGTAAAGTTTATGTAATTTAATATTTTAATTTGTAAATTAGGCATAGTCTACTTAGAAATGTGCTAATTTGCAAACATAAAAAATGTGCATAAGTAAATTATAAATTATCAAATTAATTTATTAAATTAAATAGAGCCAGGTATAAAATTTAACAACATTTCATAAAAGTCTTTTACACACGGGATTATGAGTATCCCATTTTGTGTTTCAGTAAATTAGAGAATACTGCCAAAAACCATAAAAATAAGAGTTTGCCATGTTTCCACAGTAAAATGCCCAAATAAATCAGGCTAGGAAGGATAAATGATCAAATCTCTCTGTGAAAAATGGAAAGGTTGGTGATGCTACTGAAGTGGAGAGTGTGAGAAAAAGGTATTTTGAAAAAATGGAAGTTATATTTTAGGTAGGAATCTATAGACAAAATGTTATAAAACAAAAACATCAGTGTGTAAGTCAGACACTTTCAGTGTTTTAGTGCTTATGTGTTCAGGGAAAAAACTGGCCCAAATCTCAAATGTTTTTACCTGTAGTGTCTTGACTTAAGAAAAGATTATTAAAAAGCTGGACTAATACTTACTGGGAATAGAGCATCCGAGAGCGTACAATAAATTTGAAGATGTACTCGAGAGCTTTAAGGGTTCGAAGAATGGGCTCACACTGTTCCCCTCGACTGGAGACATCGAGATATTTCTTTAGCACAGACATTAGCTTCCTGGTTAAAAGATGACATGAACAACGCTATTAGAAATAGAACATTATAAAGAGGAACGAGACACGACAAAATATAAAATGACAGACGAATAGTAAAATCCAACAGAGCAGGTAAAATTGTAAGTGAATTTTGTGATAAACGCTAATCTCTTCTTTGGGGCAGAAGGAAGAAGTGCAAGAGAGTGAAAAAAATATGATAGGAAACCAGGAGTAGGCGGTGAAAATGGCCAAATAGTATTTCACACCTCAACAGATGTACCTTTTACTGACGTTTGGATTTGCCCTGAGATGAATGTTTAAAAAAAATCATTACCCAATACATGCATTCCCTACAGGCCTGTCAGTCATAAATAAATAAAGTGCATTTGAGTGTGAGGTGGAAAGGGAGATGGGTGTAATTTTATGACCCACCTACACAAGTCATTATATATCATGTGTTTTTAGTCTTAGGGGTTTCTGTCAGTGGATTAGCTTCAAAAATAGTTACTGTGTCAGCAAACTTCTTTTGGTACATCCATTTAACATTTCTCTCTTGGAGGCTGAGTGTTTAAAAAATACTGAAAGGGGCTTTGAAAGTTTAAGTGCCTCTGGGCTTCCAGGCGTTAAGTGGTGACCCTCTTAAAATGTGAAAGGTGAACCCTAAAAAATGGCAGCAAGAGAATAATGATAGACAAAAGCGACTAACAAAAAACAGTCAGCAGCAGGACAGCGGAAAAGGCCGGTTCATAATTTGGGACTGAAATGCAACCAACCAAATGAGAAGAATAAATAGAGAATTTAATATCCGCTGGGGTTTGCAAATAAAAATACAGTTTACATCATATAAGTTTCTGAATTTTTATGTTATGCTGGACAAGCAGTTACAGTCCTGGGCCGTAATAGTTTGCCAACATATGCTTAGATTTAATAAATAAATTGCCACAAACCCCACTGTAGCAAATGGAGCTTACTTTTAGATACAAGTACTACTAGTTCAAAGCCATTTTTAACAAATATATGAACAATAACAAGTCATTTTTACCATCTAGTTTGTACCTTAATAAAAATGAATTGGAAAAAACTACTCTTGTCAGCAAACTGTGGGCGCAGCTTCTTTGATTAAGTAGCGGAAAGGTTTATACTTACTATGTCATATCGGGTTTCTTTTAACAATAATACAAACAAACTTATTTTATCATAGTTTCATGTTGAAGTAATAAATTGTGAATTGCTGTTGTAACACAATAGGAGAGACATTAGTAGAATATCAGCATATTGAGTGAATAACCTACTTGTAAGCCAGTGTGGCGCTGAAATGCTGCTTGATATATGCCTCCAGCACTGTGTTGAAGTGTTGAAACTTTCTGTCAGCGATGAGCCCTATAATATGTATCTGGAGGAGAGGCAGAGATACAATATTTTGCACTGTATGTTAACAGTTACATTTGATAGACGTGTTTATTTACAAGGATGGAGCAGGGAAACACAACAATATCAGCATGGGTTTGTACAGGAGCAGCTTGTCAAAATATCAGACAAATCTAACAACAAGACAGATTTACATGAGGCTGCTGAGTGCATATCTACACAAACACACACTTACCAAGGCATCAAAGACAAGAATGTCATAGTCGTCAGTCTGAGAGTGCTCCATCATGATGTTGAACAAAGCATCCAGTGTGTCTTGAAGAAACTATGAATACAAAGGAAAACAAACTTAGAGCTACAGTAAGTACAGAGTGTATACATGTTGTTCTGACTCATCATTATCCAGATACTGACCTTCACCACCTCTTCTCCATCAATGATCTTTAGTTTTTCAAGGTTTTCTTTGAGAAGCTCTGGGCGCGTCCTCCACTTGAGCAATCCCAGCAAGCCAACTATAATACAGACACAATACAATTTATGAGTATCTTTTTTTTTTTTATTTAACAAATGGGTTTATTAATATTGCAAGCTTTACATTCATTATACATTCACCAGACTTCACATCGTACAAAGCTTTTTACATTTATCTAGAATAATAAGTAAGAGAAAAACAGCAAGAAACATAGTGCATAGGCTCAGCAAACAGGTACTTAGTTAGTCAAGATCAACTGTCTACAACTGAGGAAAATATATTTCTATCTTATAGTTTCAGACCAAATTGGTTGATCAAGGGAGTCCATCTCTTCTTTAATATGTCAATGGTTAGGTTAAGTTTAGCAGTTATCTTTTCCATTGTATACAGCTGGACAAGTTTTCTCTTTCCACTGAACAAAAGGGGGGCAGTGGCAAGACAGAGTTATCATCTTTTTAACTACTAGTACAAGAAATTTCAGTAGGTACTTTTTTTCCTTACTTAATGAGTCACATGGGAGCACTCAGCGGGTCATTATTATATAATACATTATATAATATTGCAAAATATTAGATATTTCATTACAAACGCCCTCCAATTTGTCCACATTTTCTCTAGCATAAATTTGTTTTGCTTTTATCAAATTTAGAAATAATATATGGCATTTTAAAATATTGAATGTTTACTTTCCAGTTAAATTCTTTCCACATGGGACTGATGGTTAATCGTTTTCACAAACATCCAATCTATGAGTATCTTAAGTAACATTTTTAATAATCACAATTAAAGAGGCAATATTTTGTAAACACAATATGTAGCTATACCACATATAACTGTCAGTGCCATATTCAGTTGATAATTCTACCTATATACAGTATATAAATGCCACAACCATTTTACCCTTATCCCCTTAGATTTTCTATTCCTTATTCCAGTGGGTCCCAAAGTGGGGTCCGGGGCCCCCAGGGGGTCCATGATGGTACTGTAGGTGGGCCCCCAGAGGCTGTCTATATTAAGCACATAAAAAGAAATTGAATTTGAAATGAAATACAGTTATATAGTTGTTTAAAACATATTACTTTAAAAAAAATTAGGCCAAGAGTCAATGGTTTTGTGATGTTTTCATAGAAATATATGGAGAAAAATATGACATCCTTATTAATAGAGTGAAGTTCTATAGTTGGGGGTCCATGTGGCAGTCTTGATTTTGGGAATGGGTGCCTTATTCTCTTCTTTTTTTTTTTTTTTTCATGCAACTTTTCCCTTCAAAGGATCAAAGTAAATGATATTATCCGGGCTTGGGACTGGCTCAAAGATTACACTGGATAGTGAAACCTATATGGCTGGATTTGTTATTTCTTATTCTATTTGTATTATTATCATTACTTTAGTTTTTCTCTTTTTGTTTGTATTATTACTCCTATTTTTGTACACTACATGGCTGCTGCTTTTCTGTATAAACTGCTCTGTGTGCCTCCCAAATAACTGTAGGAGACAAATAAAGTTGTTGTTTTGTTTTTTTTTTACTTTTCCCCAAATGATTAGTTTCACTTTAAATTCAGCTGGAGTGTTTTGCTGCAATTAATTCTGTTAAACTCTGACACACGGCATGTTTTTGTCTCCAAAGGGCTGCCTGCTCGACACTCACTGCTTCCCCTCTCCAATCACTTCAGGCCAGGTTGCACATCTGGTGGGTGGCCCTGGACACTGAGTGCACACATCTGAGGGACAGTGCATGTGTATGTGCGGACCAGACTGTCTGATCCAGCAGCACAGGTGATTAATATTACAGGATAATGTTCATTACAGTGATGGACTGGCTTCCTCAGTAACAGCTGGTATAGAGCACCTGTACCTGAGCGGATGTGTGACTACGCATTTGGACAGAGGAGTGTCACTTTGTGCTGGAGTCTTGCCAGAGTTTTTAATGATAGAATAAAGACACTTACCTGCTGGCAGCCATATTTGACTCCTTTAGCTAATCACATTAACCTTTAGTCAACTTAATGAAAACCACTACATATAATTGCTTATTTTGGGCAAAGTTGGGCTCATTAAACAAATGAACTAAACTAAAAATACACTTTCTACCATATTACATATCCTACTCCTGCTCAATGAGTACACATACCAATAGTTTTTTTGTCAAATCTAGTCACTTATCTAACAATATCTAATTCCTAATGTATTTTTGAAGTAGGAAATTTGCAGGTAAAAGATAAGAAATGTTGCTGCCAAAACTGCCATATAAGTCTATAAACCATTACATATATTGGATGTGGGCAAAAAAAATCATACAGTTAACAACTGAAGTGTTAAATATAAGGTATCTGCAAACCTGTTTAACAATCACCTACCATTCTGGGTGAGTTTGGTGGAGCAGACCAGAGTGGAGATGGTGAAGCTGTCTCTGGAGCTGACTGACAGGCCTCCTGTGCTCCCAGACAAACTGCTGGAGCTGCGGCTCAGAGCTGCCCCCTTGTGGAGGTCACCCTGTTGGTGACGGGTGGAGGGCAATGATAGGTAGCAGGACACGTCTTCCATGCGCTTGCTGTCTCCCTGTTTGGACAGGAAGTGGAAGAATATCAACAACAACACAGACAAACTGATTATCAAAGGCATATATATTTAGATTTTGTTGTGTTAAAATAAATCTGGGTCAAAAAATAACATTGGGAAAAGACAAAGCCACCATGGGATATCAGCACAAACGCTGTGCAGTTGTTATGTAAGGCTATGTACCTTGCATTGCCCTAAATATGAACTATTTTACTTGGATCATTTACCTTGAACCTCTCTGTCTTTCTAATAGCAATTAAAGTACTAATTATTGAGCAGTGAAAGGGGTCGGGTCGTGAGTGGCACAGACAAAGAAAGAAATGCGCGGATAAGGAGAGAGATTTAGGAAAGAGGGGAGAGGAGGTCTATCTACTTGGTCTTTGACTGAATCACTAGTAATTAATCATTACTGCATTTGGCATTTAATCAATAAGGGGACTCAATCTTAGCTCTGCTTCATTTGGCAGGAAATCTATTTGGCTTCAGTCAAGCTGTCTGGGTGGCCTCAATCTTCCAGCCAGGCTAACTGTACTGTAACTTTGGACTTGCTTTGGTGGTTGTTACTTATAAAATAACATTATTCATTATTTAAGCCATTTCCAGTTTGTCAAAATAATTGATTATTGATTTATGCAATCATATTAATAACCCTTTTGCACTTTTCTTGCACATATCTGTGGATCTAATTTTTCAAAAAAACTATCACGTTTTTGTTGTTTTCTGTAAACAAACAAACTCTAATGTATTTCAGAGGCGCCTCACAAAACCATGTCAATGTCAGTCTTTGTTTTCTGCCCTGGGAATTGAAGGTAGCACAGCCCGACTCATTCTTCCAGGCCTTTTTAGCACTCTCAGAAACTTGTGGTGAATGAAGTTTAGTGAGTAAACATTTGCCTAGAAGAGTGGATTTCTGCCTAAACCTTGATTTGTATGCATTTGTCTTTTCCATTTCAGTTTCTGACCTTGAAGACAATAAGGTCATGCAGTCCATCCTGCAGCACTGTCCCATCCTCCTTCATTAGACGCACAAAGGCCATTGCGAAGTTCTTCTCGCTCTTGTCCTTAGCTGCAGATAAATAAACAAAAATAGGATTAGGCAAGAAACTGAAAATTAAATCACTGGAAGAAAGCCTGGTTATTCCTATAATCAAGTGTGTGTAATGATGCTTAGGGTAATTTCCTAAATTGCTTCCAATCAGTCGGTCCTTTGGTGTCAAATTATACTTTGGGGATCAGAGGGAAGGGCTTCGAGTGTGAATGTACTGGCAAAGTGAAAACACAAGAAAAGGCCCTGATACTTACACTCCTGGGAAGAGCGATGTCTGAACATGAAGCGTAAATGAATCCTGTGCATTTCCTCCAGAGGGACAGCCACCTGGGGCACAACTCATGTTATTACAGAATTTTAAAAAAGTCTTATATAAGGTCTCCAGTTTGAAAAGATAAATCAACTGCAATATAACAATTGTGTTACTTTGTGATATAAAGCAATATAAAGGAAATGTGAAGAAAATCCTAACATTTTTCAAAAGTAATTTAAGCACTATGTTCGTCTTCCACACATGCAGCTTTGTATTACGAGACACTCATCTCTTAAACCAGAATGAGCTAGAATCAGCTGCTGGAGTGACTGTGGCATTTGCTACATTGGAGTTCATTTAAAAGAGTTTATTTTGCACCTCAAGTCTTTTAAACATGCCATGTCCTGTAAATGTTGCTGTATCCATGAACAATTTCAAACAACTTACAACTTTTAAGCATTAATACAGTATTAATAAACAACAATATTTTATGAATAAATAGTTAGTAGTATATTAATAAGGTTTTATATGCTGCCGTATGGCTTGGTGGTAGAGCTGCGATGCAAATGAAGGGCAACTACAGCCTGCCTCGGCGCTGTGGGTTTGATTCCAGACTCTGACAATTTGCCGAATGTCCCTCCCTGCTCTTTCCTCAATTTCCTACTATACTCTCCATCCTATCAATACAGCCTAAAGGAATGCCAAAAATATCTAAACATAAAAAAACAAGGTTTGATCATTTTACTTTAATTTATTTGTGTTTATTATTCAAGAATGTTATTAATAGAAATGGTGTTTATTAATGTTGAAGTACTGCTTTGTAATAAATATTAATCTGTTCTCTAACCCTTAACTAACTCTTAACTAATGCTTTATTGTGTGGCCACAAGTTCTAATATACATCTCTAATATTTGCAAATAAATCATTATGGCAAAAGTTAATATTACACTTTATTTGATGCATATTGTGGACTTACTGCACTTACTATCATGATTATCAGCTACAGATTACCCAGTCCCACATTTAGCTCACCTTAAATGTCTCCATCCAGCGCGGCTGTTTGATCTGGTAGTAGATGACAGACCTGTACTCGCTGACCGGTTTATCCCCAGCTCCTAAACAGATGGAGTTCTAAGAAAAAGAGAAAAAAAAATATTGCACTATACATATTACATCTGTGTGAGTTTATCTTATGTACAGTATAGATTTATTTCCCTCAGATAAAGCCACAGTGTGCTCTTGACTATAACAGCTTAAATAAACTCTTGATAAGTGGCAGGCTTTCTATCTGGCCTGCACCACCTCCATTTCTAGGCACTCAAACCAATCTCGCCGTGAACAAACACTCTCGTTGAACTGTTCACCTGTATGACCTTGCCCTCCTCATCACAGACCCACATTATGGCTTCCACGTTTTTCTGTGTGGTCTTGTTGTATTTGTCAAAGTCGCCGCCCTGCAGAGTCAGATAGATGTCGTTGCGAACATCCCCTGGCATTATAATCTCAGGGAAACCCAGTTTTCGAGCCACAACAGTGCTGCGGTCCACCAGGTGAGGGTACTCCTTTCTGATCTGGACTATGTCTCCAACCAACGCCTTCATGGTCACCCACAGACCTGCAGGGGGAAAGAAGACAAAGAAAACAAAAAGATGTATTCAGGGGGGATTATTTTACAAAATAAGATTGTGGCCAATGTCATTGTCTATTCTTTGATTAAATGTTCTATTGCCTTAAATCCCAGTCCTAATGTGTTATAATCTATTTAAAACAAAAGCATAAACTGATAAACCATAGAAACCAACAATCACCTGCCTGGGTGGTTTGGTTTAATGCCACATATCAGAGATAATATCCTGGTAACTCTTGTCAAACTAAAGTAGAGGCACCTGGTGGTTGCATAGCAACAATAGAAGCACAGGCCATGTCCCAAAATGTCAGACCAGTTTCAAGCTAAATAAATTAATAACACCCCTCAAGGTCTGTAAATATTGAAATTAATTCATCCTGACAAAAAAGCATTAGCTTTTACAGAAGAAAGGTGTGGTTTATCTAGAACCTGCGCCAAAAAACAAAAACGTGTATGGCTATGATTCACACATATGATTCATATTTTAAATTAACTTTGAACATTTATCATAAATCTGTGGTTCTCCTTAATTCTCAATTATTTTACTAGCTGACCCAGTTCATTTTCTAAATTATACTACAGCCTTTGTGGTGTGTGTTTTTTTAATCTCTTTCACCATTTCTTTTCTAAAATAATATTTTGGCTTTAACATTAGAACTATTTTGATCTCCTCACAACCTGCTTTTGGGTCCAGATCCTTCATTTGGGAAATACTGCCATCCATACCCACATTTTGTTTATTAAAAGATGCAGGACAGTTAAGATGAAGAGATGATAAAGACATAAAATCTAATGACTTCAAAGACAGATTTAGGACCAGACAGGGACGATTTGACAGAAAATGTGATATAAAATTATCTCAAAGTGACAGGAAGAAGAAATTAGAGGGGGCTAATGTTAAGAACAAACTTATAGCTGCCTCGAGGTTTCTTTGGCTAAATCTGCTCGACTCTGTGCTTTTTACACATGCTCTATGTAGGTCAGACGTGAGGCCTTCAGGGGCAAGTGAAAAAATGAAAGTAGAGTCCAGTTCAGTTTTCGATGTTAAACAAGACTGTGTCATTCAGAAGCTGTCAAAGTCAACCATAAACATGAGATACTGAGTGGCAAGACCGAAAGCTGAGGAGGGAGAAATAAAGGCGAGCTAATATGAAAACACAGGCTCAAGGGCAAATACTATCCATCAGATTAATGTCCTTCATTTTCACTCAGCAGAGAGACGAGGTAGGAGGCAAAGAGAAATCACCATTCTGTGGGACCATAAATAACTCCAGCTTAAGACATACAGAGCCACTAACTTGAGTGTATATAATCAAGTTACGCAAACTGTGACAAACTTTACCTTGGCCCCCACTGTCTCCTCTTAATGCTGTTACTTTGTTTAATAAAGTGTGGAGAAAATCATTCTCGGCAACAACCCTGAAAAACATGTGTTATACAGTAAATGATAAAATATTGTGGTGCATCTATTTTAACTGTGATGATGATTAAGTAATATTATGCATTATTCTTTCTTTTTTTTCATTGACTGTAAGTTAGAATTATCATTATAAATAAATACTTCATTTGTTTACTGTGTGTACTGAATCTATATAAGTAATATACACTACAGGTCAAAGGTTTTCGAGCACATAAATTTTACCAGTTTGTTTAAAATGCATGCAGTTCAATGTCTCATTGTACTCTGAAATGAGAGCACAGAAACAAATAAACATTTGAAGTTAATAAAGAAATCTTGGAATCAGTTTATAAACCAAAATTAATCTAAACTTTTGACCCATCAAAGTAGCCACCTTTTGCAGATATGATGGCTTAACAAACTCATGGTTCCTGCACTGGAAACCAAATATTCTTCAGAAAGTTCTTCACTAACTCTTTTGCTGAAGTTCCCATTAATGAGTGACACTTGCTTTTACTCTTCTGCCCAGTTTATCCCAAACCAGCTCGATAAGGTTTAAGTCTTAAGACTGTGCTGGCCACTACATGTTCAAGCATTTTGTCCTGGCAAAGCTTGGATTTATGTTTAGGGTCATTATTTTGCTGTATGGACTCCTACCAGAGGGCACTACATGGCCCTGCAGAACGCTGTAGCAGTTGTTTTGGTTCAGGGTGACTCTCACTCTGTACAACTCATAAAAATGTCTTGTGTATAACTTTGAAATGTACTTTATTTTTCAGATTTGGGTAACCTTAACCTTTTTACTGTTTTCTGGCAGTTTTTCACTTTGTGCCATTTCAAGCTATTAATTGGACTTGAACTGCTTGAATTTCAATAAAACCAATGAAAAAGTTAGGCTGTTCAAAAGCTTTTGACCAGTAGTACACATTTACACACATTTCACTCTCAGTTGAACTACTGAAATAAACTGAGTTTTCTACAATTAATTGAGATGCATCTGTTAGCACATGCATTTCAACTAAAAAGAAACAACATTACATACGGGAAAAAGGGGATGAAAAACTGCTTTTCTTCATCACATTCGATCTTCCCTTTAATTATATCACTGATATCCATCACTGCCAGGAAAGAAAAAGCATGTGTAAGTACAATATTCTCTGCTTTTCAAATAAATAAATAAAAATTACCACTCTCAAAAGCCTCTGTTAATATTTTATTCATGATAATCTTTATTTTTGATATCTTTATCAAATATATACTTTAGACTTCTTGTGGTATAACATCTACTCATCTGAGGTAGCAAAAACAAAAAAGGCCCAGGGCATAAAGAAAAGAATGCGTGGTCATCATAAATATTTTAGTTTTGTTTGTGCAACAATCAACTATGGCTGCACCAAGAGGTTTAACCACTTGAGATTTGGGGCTAAATCGCCTGAAGCAATGAACAAATAAAATAAAAATGTAACCTTTCAGGAAAACATAAACATAAATCCAAAATACGTGACTTTAATGTCTACTGTGCATGTAAATAACTAAGTACCTGCCACCCCAAATGGCCGTCTTAACCCGAGAGTACACTTCTTGGTAGATTCCTTCAGGTCCATCCTTCCTACTCGTACTATTTGACAAATGAGATAAATCTTCTCCCTACTGAGATCCTTATTCCCTAAGTCCTGAAAACAAAAGAATAAAAATGGAAACACAGATGCAGAGTGAGTAAAAACAGGTCACAACACAAATCACGTTCAAGAAGTGGCTGAACATAGTGTAACAATGCCCTCTTGTGGTTACTTACAGTAAAGACGACTTTCAGGTTGTTGAGCATGTCGATTTCTTTGGGGAAGCCTTTGCTACCCCATCGGACCAGGTAATTTTCACTTCACAAATAAGTAAAAAAAAACAAAAAAACATTGTCAACTCTGCTAGTACACACGGAGTACAATATTTCAGGCATTTATTTATTTTAATTGTAATGATTATGATAAATATGTAATATTATGGCTACTTCTTCCAGTTCAGCTTTTCCAGAGATGCCACAGCAGATCGTCTGTCTCCTACCATGCAGTGATTTGCATTTTGTTTGGGCTTAGCTTTTACACTAGAAGCCTATCCTGCACATACAGCTCTCTCCATTTATGTGTGCCTTGCCACTTGGGACCCGCACAAAGTGCGGACTGGCTTGGACTCCTGTGGCTATTTAATGTATGTTTCACTTTGAATTGAAGTACTGAAATAAGAATAAAGTTATCTTTCCGCAATATTCTAATACATTGACTTGAGCCTGTACATTTGTTGTTGTTGTTTTTTGTTTTTTTTACTATATAATATACGATAGAATTTATTTCTTATAAAAAAATCAACTATATTACAATTACAAATTAACAAAACGTCTTTAAAACTGGACTGATTTGTAATATATTTAATTTTTCGGCAAACTTTGAATGATTTTTTGCATTTGCAAAGTGTAACTCTAAAAAAGAAGATGCAGTGTATCTATAACAGACAAGAAAAATACTATCATTAATTCAGGCCTAAATGCTGGCACTGAAACAAAGATATACCGAGTATGACAGTGAGTGACAGGACATGGCATCAGCACTGTCAGGCACCACACACAACTGTCAGTCACTAGCTGCTACCCTATCATTTGTTTTTATACACTTATTTTTGGCTTAGGGACATTGTAATTTAGTGGAGTTCCACAATAGAACAAATAAGAAAAGAAGAGCAGAGAGACTTTTCAGGAAAAATTTGAGAAAGGGGTGTAAAGTTAAAAAGTTTATCAATGGTGACTGCTGTTCATGTCAAAAGACCGAGGCTGAATGCAAATTCCTTCAAAGACAGCTCCTAATTCTTAACTCCTGTTTGTTAGCCTTTGTCGTGAGGTCAGCTATAAGAATAAAGTATAATATTGTTCCTTAGGAAGTTTTGCCAGTATTTGGACAATCTGACCACACTGTCCAAGGAGGGGAGGTATGTGACCTGAAAGCTGTTTACAGGGTTCATACACTTTTTTATCAAGAATTTTCCATGACTTTTCCTTGACTTTGGAAAGTCATTTGTATAAGTGTAAGACATTTTACAGGTCTTGGACCTGAAGAATGACTTACACCTGTTTAAATAGTATTCAAAATGTCCAATGTGGTACATACTTTTGCTGCAATTTTATTTGTTAAATTTGAAAATTAGTCAGTTGAAGAAAAAAAAAACTGTTGGGGCTTCTTCCCCCAGAAATATATTAGTCCACTAATTTTACTGACCTAGAGCATACACACCGGTGATTAAAAGATAATTATGCTGCATTTGAAATAAAATAATCATCTATGCTTTAAAGCATTACCAAAACCAAAAGAGCCAAAGGCCAGCAAAAAACGTATTTAGATACTGGTTACTTTTTCTTGCAGTGAGGCCAGAAAGACAGTGTTTCTACTGAACACTTATATTTACAGTATTCTAGCTGGCGCAGTTTAACTAGGGGTGGCCAAATGTTACTCAGACTGTTTAAATTTCCCAAATTTTCCAAAACTTTACATCAAAATATAAAATTCCAAAACTTTACCAGGAAATTGCATTTCAAATTTCCATGACTTTTCCAGGTTTTCCATGACTGTACGAACCCTGTGCTTAATAAAAACTACAACAGCCTTAAAACTGATAACAAGTGCACCTTATTCTCCACCAATCACATTTTTAATTTTTGACAATTTAGAGTAAAGTACTCTGAATGACTCCTTTCCTATTACTAAATTATGATCTGAGGTCCATTTACTAAAGCGTGTATGAAGGGAAGCATTGAAGTCTCTTTCTTACCTCATTTTCTTACTACAGAGGCAATTCAGAAAGCTTTTATTATGACAGACGGTTATGTATGTCTGGGTTAGGAGTTAGGAAGTTCCTAAGCAATCAGAGGAATTTGGGTTTAAGTCAGATTATTACCTGATAATGGTCTGTTTGATTGGGTCGTAGAGAGACATGAAGAGTTCAGAGTCTTCTCCGATGCGACAGACAAAGTTCCTGACAAAGACGTAAAGACTGTGGGTCGGAGAGGACTGGATGCGCGCCGAGATCCCAGAGTGATCAGTCTGGATGTTGGACTGGAAATGAGGACAGTGGAGGTGAAAGAGTTAAAATGTTTTATGTAGAATGCATCCCCTGTTCTAGTGGGTATGACATTTCAGATTTTCAAACTGCAATTAAAGACCACATTTCCTAATGCACCAACGGCAGATAGCTGTTTATTTGGTGAGATCTTGTTTTCAGTAAATCTTCATGAGGTCAACATGCACTTACAGCAAATTACTTGATTAAACATGGATGGCAAAATCTGACAAATGGGAAATTTTATTGCACATAAACCTTTAGTGTTAAAGCATGGAAATATAGAAGGATTTACAAAAAAGGGTTCAAGGATATTTTGTCTGCAAGCATTTCCTTTCTCTTACCTGCTCCTCTTTGATACGTTCATTGATTTTGGTTGTAGCGTCTTCATGGGCCCTAAATAAGCTGATGACACTGGCTTTTTCTGGATCCAAAATGTTCCCATTTTCATCTCGGACCACCAGATCCAACTCGAGGATTCTGGCAGGCAAGTAATAACGTACTTTGTAGATTAGAAGCAAATCATTAAGATAAGAAAAGAAACAATCGCATACAGACAGTGAAACCGAGAGAGAGGAGGGCAAAGATGTGAGATGTAGGCTGAGAGAGGACATACTTGTTGCCATAGTCAATCTTGGATGTGACTTTCTGTTTCAGCTCCTTGAATTCATCCGTGGGCAGGGTGCCAGACAGGAGCTGGGAACGCCACTCCATCAGCTCCCACATAAGCCTTTGAACCTGTTTGACCCGAGCCTCTTTGTTTGACTGGAGAGAAGAAATTAGACAGTTATCCAGAGACGCCTACGTTTACATGGAGTGGATTCCTGTTTGTTCGTACCACATAGAGCTGCTTCCAAATGCTTCCCCATTCTCTCAACGTGGTGGTCACCTCCTTCACTAAAGGCATCTCGGCAGAAATAACCACCTCCTCATCTCTGGAGATTTATACACGTGTGCAAATATTATATATAAACTAAAAGATCTAAAGTCTATTCTGGTAAACGTGAGATAACTAAACAAACTTACCCTCGCTTTTCAACTCTAACCTCCTTAACATGAATAAAACTGGCAGGAAAGACTCCCTTAGGAAAGATATTTGACAAAATTATACTATGATCATTTTACAGTCAAAAATATGTTATTCTATGTCAACACTGAAATACATGTTTTGCATTTTATATCAAGATATATGCTTTTAGCTTACATTTTGTGTCTTGTTTTTTACCAGGTATCCTTTATACCAACCTAAAATCAACAGAGTATTAACACATTTTCAGGACAATACAGTCAATAACAATGTAAATGAAATGGTCTTCATATGTTATTTCATTTTATTACCTTAACTAATGTGGCCATATGTAAATAACTCCTACCTTCACACTCTTCTTCTATGTGAACTGTTTCTCCCACCTCCAAAGAAAGCTGTCGTTCTCCTTCGCCAAAAAAATTCCATTTGACTAAAAAAAACCACAATATACTAAGTTAGATGTACTGAAAACTCTAAAATAGACACTTCAACTTTCATGTGTAAGATTTATTTTTAGTTTTGTATTTTGCTCAGCTTTTAGAGTGTGCTTCTGATGTGATCTTATACAGCATCTTAATGAATTTGTAGAATATATCATCAAACAGACATAAACCTTTTGTAAATAAAGACAGATACCCATGCACAAAGCTATAAGTGGCCAAAATGATCATTAAAAAAGCCAACTTGTTTTGAACAAAACTAAGGTCTTTGTCAGGACTTACTGTATGTTCAAATCATTGTTGACTGGACACAGAATGAATGTTGTGATGAACTGCAGAGGCTTCACTACAAAGTAAGCTGAGATACCATAACCTTTCAAACTAAAAACCAGATCAGGATGAATTTAAGTCAAAGTAGTGTGCTGGGGACTCTCGAGGTGTAATTTCAATTGCAGGTACCATTTTCAATCTAGCTGTGCAACAATTCAGTCTTCTGTCACAGATGATCTTGTATCACTGATGGTCAGCCATATTATCACAGCATTATCCTTACCCACCTATTTGTATATAGTGTATATTTACTTTTTTATATATTTTGTATATGTACTCCCATTTTTTGTAGATTTGTAAATATGCAAATCTTGTAAATTTCGATCTATTCTATTGTATTTTATTCAAAGTGTTTTTTTTTTTTTTTTTATTACTGTAACTATCCTATACTATACATTTTTCTTGTGTTTGTGAAAAACTGAGCTACTGTGACCAAGCAATTTCCCTTGTGAATCAATAAAGTCTGTCTAAGTCAAGGTATGTATAAAGACTGTGTGCTCTACATTTTATTAAAAGATATATGGCCAACAGTACACATTAATCACTCTTATTTATTCTATGTAATGTAATGTGATATTATGCAAATACAGTAACTATAAAATATTCTGAAGCATATGGACAAAGTATGATTGAAGAGGGTTAGCCTGAGTTACAGTAACAGGTTGGGCCTGTATGTAGCCTTCACTTCCTGTAATTTACCATGCAACTAATGAAATGAAAAAACCAAAGGGTTGTTTCTTAAAAAATACCTATATATAAAGTGCTTACAAGCCAACAGCTCCATGTGGTTTTCTGCTGTTTAGGCTTCAAACTGATACAGCCCTACTTCCTTGTTCCTGTGCTTTATGTGTGTCTATCAGTTGTATACAATAGTATCCATGTACAAGATAAGTCGCTCAAAATCAGAACACAAATTATTTTTGTCATCTAATCCGAAGGCTGTTTTCTAAAACTCAGTCTTGCCAGAGCCTTGATGAAACAAGCTTGAAAAACAGCAATTCCACAGTCTATGTTTAAGTGCCTAAAATATAATTTTGTAAGGCTTATAAGCATGCATTAATAGACCAGCCGAATTATCTGCAATGTATGCCAATGTATGCTAGTGCACATACTGTGTGTGACTCATTATTAACCTTGCTAAATCTTTATGTGCTTATTTAGTGCTTATTTTTTGCCATTTCTAAGTGAGATCTTAATGTCTGACGTTTTGAAGGCGGTTAACACCTGCTCATTTCCTGTGTAGTCTGAAGAAATGAGTATCAGAGTTGCAGGATATAATTTACTTAAATTAATACATAAAAATAGAGAATGTGCATCTTTTACATGCAACTATATGTATATACTGAATATACAGACTTACCAATACCATAGCGCTCTGTTGTGGTCCTGGTCCAAGGCGCCATGATTCATCTACTACTCCTTCACTCCTCACGGTTACCCACTCTCCGCTCCTATTTTTGTTTTACCTCCTGGTTTTACTCTTTCTCTTTCTGTTTAGGGACATTTGTTCAACTTCTTACTTCTGCATTTTCTATAAAGTAAAGCAAGAAGCCCTTCCCCCTTTGGCCTTTCTTCCTCTTCTGCCTCTAGACTCTTCCTCCCCTTACAAAGTGAACAGGAAGTGGTTGAGTGCACAGTGTAGTCCTACAATGCTCACAGGCCTATGCAGCAGGTGAAGCCTCCATTTTTTTCCACAAAAGTGACAATAATGTGTCAAATTAATGCTTAGTAAGCCACTGGGGTTGTATGATACTGGCTGTAATGCACTCTGTTGTAAATCTACAAGTTTAACCTTGGGTGACATTGACTGATTGTATGCCATCTCTCTTGACACTCAGACCATGCTCCCTCACCTCGCTTCTTTCTGAATCATCTCTCAACAAATCAAAAGTGTTCAGGCGCATCGGCGAAAGGAAAAAGCCTGATGTCATGTTCATTTATAGAAAGCCTTTTTGTCCTCACCTGCCCTTGATTCCTCCCTCTACAACCCGACACACTTGGGAAGATCAATGCAGGGAGACACAGCAATATGACACTAGTATTAAAGGAAAATAGATGATGATACCAATTCAGCAGATCTTATTTATAGGTGTATTTGAAAATAAAAGTGGTGCGTGTTATTCAGCAGAATGGTTTCCTTATGTGCACTGAGAAAAAAGGCCACAACTTTGTCATGCACAATCAACTGTTTCCCACTATATCCATATAATTATAAAACCACCACCACTGTGACAGTCACACCACTAGGATTAATGTAAATAGTCCTTTTATGATGTTGACATGGTAACATCAACCTCCCACTTAGACAGCAATTCAACAACATGCATCCATTAATAATGTCCATAGCTAATGATGTCCTTATCATTATATGGACATATATTTGTTTATTATATTAACTTATGTTATTAATATTAATAGTGCTACAGGGGGTCACAATGCAGTGCACTCCGCCAGTGGAAAATCAACTTTTCTGAGCTTTCTACCATGTTATAATGTTGTTCCCTCATCAAAAACATACCTGGAGTTGTGTTTTCTGTCATTCATGCATATTTAAGTAATCCTATATTCTCTGGCTCGGTGGTTCTGAACCGCCCAAACGCTTGGTTCCATGAACTTCTGCCCACTCCAGGAAGCACTGACCAGTCAGCAAGCCCTCTACATCCAGTCTGCTCTAATTCATTTATCCCAAAAAAAAAACTCTACAGCCCTGTTTCCACTGATTGCTCTCAGCTATTTTTCATTTTGTAGTAAAATGGCATCATACAATTTAAGAAAGTGAACTGCTTTTTTTTTTTTTTTTTTATGTTCAAAAGAGGCACTACTCTGCACACCCCTGCCCTCTGCTGGTCTCTTCACCTGTTTCTTTATGGCAGCAGTAGAGTACTTGTTAAAATGTTTTTAGTGATAGTTTTTAGTAATGTTTTTAGTAATGTTTTTAAAGGCTGTAAAATGTGCAATGTTCTTCTAGGGACAAACAAGATTGGTTTAAAAATATGAATAAAAGCATAATATATCCCCTTTAAATGGAGAGGGTTGCATCAGGAAGGGCATCTGGCATAAAATCTATGCCAAATCAATATGCAAATCACAGAGAGAGAGGCTGAACAGAAATATAACCACTATTAGCATATTAGTGATAGTCATTTAATCATTTTTAACTATGGTTTTGTCACCAATATGTTTAAAATAGTCACTAATTGCTCCATCACTGTATTTTAACTCTAAGTTCTATTACTTGAGAAATGATGGTCCACTTCACTCACATAAACTGAGAGACACAAAACTTTACAAAGTTCCCAGTGGGGCTTGATATACAACTACAGGTCAGGCTGACTTTTTATGATTTGTAATTTATGACTTTATTGTTATCAGCAATGAGATCTTGGCAGAGTTGCCTTTTGTTTGCATGTTACGCACTACTACGTCATAACATGTATTGCGAGTGGAAAAGATTGACTTTTAAAATCCTTTTGACATTACCAACCTCTAAGATACTCCAAACAACCTTCTGTATGTAAAACTCTTAAAAACATTACAGTTAATTTGTGGATCCAGACAGTAATCAGAAGTCACACCAAAAACAAGATTTTTCTTTACCCCATTTGTCACCATTCCTGAATGTTTCTGACTATAACTTTTTCAGTTGCTAACAAACGAAGTAGGCTTAATCTTGAAACAAAATTTAGTAAAAGAAAACCTAGATCCAAACAGAGATCCAGATCCACATTCAAAACCTATCATTTCACCCTTGACCTATTACTGACCTTCCCTGAAATATTCAGCAAAATCTGACCATAACTTTTTGAGTTTTATTGCTAATAATCAAATGACCCAAACAAACCAACAGCAAAAACATAACCTCCTTGGCAAGGTCAAAATATAACTTACATTGCTAATGAATTTCAAAGCATCACTCTCAGCTCTCAAACAAGCAATAATAAATCACTTTTTTATGGCAAGATGCTTTCGAGCTATAGTATAAACAACATAATTCCACAACAGATGGCCATGTTGCAGTGTGTGGAGTGTTGAGCAGGTAAACAGCACACACATCCAAATGTATTCAGTTGTTATGGAAACATGATGGAAGATAGGAGACAGCACTTATCAGCAGGCTGTATAGACCCATATGGACAACATGGCCAGCTTAGTAATGTTAAAAATGTGGGTGACAAACCACTCAAATCAGGTGAAGTAAATAACACAGATTATCTCTTCATGCCACTTGTTAGTGGGTGGAATTTACAAGGCAGCAAGTGAACATTTTGTCCTCAAAGTTGATGTGATGTCAAAGTGTGATGGCCAGAACAGTGGTTTGGTTCTTAACCTTGTTTTCTTGAGGCCCCCCTGCTTGTGGCCAAGACAAGCCAGGCCTCTTAGCCCTAACCCCTGCCCACACAAATACATCAAAAGAACAGTGATTAGTTACAAACATTAGTTCACAAAAATAAACAGCAGTTGTACATTTTTGTTCCTATTCCCTTTGTTTTCTAATTGGGTGTGCGGAATTTTAAAAATTGAATATGCACAAATATAATTTTGATAGCCTCACAACCTCAGAAGAGACAAAGCTCTGCACACCTCCTGCAATATCAGGCGCCCCACTGAGGGGGTCACAGACCCTTGGTTGGGAACCACTCAGCAAGATAACGGGTCAGAGCTTTTCAAAAACTGCAGCTGATGTGGGGATTGCAGTGGTCAATATTTTAAAAAAAAAAGCCCGGGACAGAACAGTGGTGAACTGGCATGATGCACGTGGGAACGAAGTCTGGTCTGTGTGGTCCGATCCAACAGACAAGCTTCTGTAGCTGTAATTGCTGAAAAAGTAATGCTGGTTCTGACAGAAAGATGTCAGAATACACAATGCATCACAGTTTGTCGCCTAAGGATCTTCTTGGTCACCAATAAAAGGCAGGTGGTCATAATGTTATGCCTGATCGGTGTATACTCGATAAATGCAGAAGATAAAAGTTGTCAGAAAGGAAAGGCGGAAAAGGAAAAGTCGAAAAAGTGATAAGAAAAGATATGTTATCATGCTTAAGTGCCTGTGGAGGACCAAATGCAGAACCTTGTTAGAGTTAGAGTGACTCTCAAGGAGAAACAAGGGCGGAGCTTAAGTCTGCAAAAAACAGTGCAACAGTGACAAACATTCACTCAGACAATGGAATATAAATAGAAATATAGAGGATATTAATTTAGGAAGGAAGATATTATTTGTGGCCAACTTTGATATGAACATTGCCATAAAAGCCGAGACAGAGCTTACAACCAGACAGATAAGGCAACTAAATTGCCCCAAAGGTATGAAGTCAAGTATGAAAATGACTTAAATGTCTAAAAGCAAAAAAAAAAAAAAAAAATCTGAGGGATGGCAAGAAGGAAAATCCACAGTACCCCGCCAAAAACGCATAAAAAATAAATGAACCACTGAGTAAAAAGCATGCGCCAGAAATAGAAAGATAGATTTAGAAATCACAGCGACCTTTGGGGTCATTGACATCACTTCAGTCCATCTGGTGCCAATTCTCAGTGATTTAGCCCAAAGCTATTCACAATAAGCAAGCTCGGGAGAATCCTTAAATTATTAAACTGGGCTTTTTACATGGTATAAAAGCTGTGAGACATTTACGTAGGGGAACAATTTGAAAAACAATAATTATCCATGCATAAATTACACACTATCTATCTCCTCTTTTCAAACAAACCGGGGCGATGCCCTTTGAATTGAATGCAACAGGTCCGCTTAGGTTATTCTGCACAGCCTCCAAAGGGTACCATTTTGAGTTGAGGAGCAGCTGGCAAAGGCGAGTTAGAAAGCATGATGAGAAACAGAAGAGCTATTAAAACAATTTATAGAGAGCAAATTAGCCTGAAGAAACGTAGAAGAATAATAGGTGTAGACACTGGCTGCAAAAGAAAAGAGAGTGTGACAGAGGAGCGCCGGTACTGCCTCACTTCTCTTTCCCACACGCATTCATTTCACACACACACACACACACACACACAGAGACACAAGAGCGAGAGAGACTGTGGTTTTCCAGTCACTCAGGGAGCAGAGCGGACTAGCAGGGGCAGTCGTCACAGGGCAGGCTGAGCAACAACGAGGTGAGTGTAAAAATACATTCTTTAAGATTAATGACCTTAAAAAGTCTATGCATTTAATTGGCAAGAATAAAAGCAAAAGCTAAAATAGGCTACAGGATGTGAACAAAGTGATGTTGTGATTGTGCAGGTGAAGGTTATGCTGGAAATGTGGAGCAAGTTCAGATGACAAATAGGTTATCTTGGAAAATATAAAACAATTGGATATGTGATTGTTTGAAAATGAAGTTCACATAAATAGTTTTACTCAGTGTCAAGGTACAGCCATGCAAATGTAGAAGTGAAAGTCAGTCCGTTTAGATAATAATTAATGTAAACTCACTTTTGTTGATGCATTAGTAGTTAACAATGGTATATCTTTTTTATTACTTTGCTTTAAATTATCCATTTAATCTCTTTTTCAGATGGTATATTCTTAATATTTTAGGGGTCACAAGCCAATGTACTTTTTGTGGCAGTCCCAAGCCTGGATAAATGTTAATAGTTAAGAATTAAGATTTTTGTGTCAGGAAGGGCACCTTGTGTAAAACTTATGCTATATCACTGCACACTAGGAGGCAGAAGATTTACTGAGGCAACCCCAGATGGGAAAAGCCAAACAGAAACAGGATATTGTCAATATTGTGTTCTTTGCTAAATGTAAAATGCACTTAAAACTTTATTTAACTATTGGATGATTTATTGAGAATTACATTAAAGGCTGTATGAAATGCAAAAATACTGTATATTTTAAGCAGAATTAAAGAACGTGCATCATGTAGCTTTTAGATGTAAAGAGGATGTGGTTAGGTGTCACAGCTGGGTCAGTGTGCAATTCACAGAGCTGCTCCGAAAGTCACCAAAGTGCTGATCTCAATAGAAGAAATATGTGTTCCCCTTACACTGTTTGTCTTTGCAAATGTCTGAGAACGCAGATCTGCTAATGAACAGGGAAGCCATATTGTTGACATAATGGAGGTGATGTGAGGTCAGGACTGACATATGGAAAGCAATCTCTAATATTGTGTTTATGCCCGACTTCCACATCGCCGCACGCTGTTAGGACTCTATAAATATTTTATGTGTCTGATTCACTGTCTGTGGCCATGTCTGTCACTCAGCGCCTTTTCATTTTGTAACCACTTTTTTCACAGGATCCCGTAGGTGTTGCACAGTCAAACAGGAAGTAGGCGACGAATACACACAAACCCACACAAACCCACCTATAGACGCAGTGGCTTTCAGAAGATAAAGGGAATAATAAATTGCTTTGTCAGGATTCAAGAAGTGCCTACTTCTTTAATTGATTTACATAATGAGGCATCCAAATGTCTGATTAAATTATGCTGTTCCCATGCTTTGAAAATAAAGCAGTATGGGTAATTGTGAAGCATTAGTCTTTTTATTACTTCTAACTTCTCTTTATGTATTGCACTGTTTGCAAGGAAAGTCAAACATGCCATTTAAATAAACCATCTGGCTATAAAAAGCTAATTAATATCGATTTTTAAAGGTTTGCTGGCCACAAAATCCTAGACAAAGAAAAGTACATGGACCATAGATGTAATGACTTTGGCTTAATCAGCTGCATAAAGTGAAAGCATCAATAATAATGAATTATGAGAACTTGTGGGTATTTTTAGCCAATGAGTAAGCTAAAAACAATGAATAATTTAAAGAATCATGAGTCATTTTATCTATTACTCTACACCATGCTGACGTTAGAAAACACACTCTTGATTTTTGAAACATAAAATGAAATGAGGACTTTGAGTAAACACATTCAAACAGACTACTTTGCATATTTGGACAAGGAGCAAACATCGCATTGCCATTTCTTTCCAAAGAGGACACATCTGGCTGGTACAAAAAGATCACAGAAAAAGATGACGACTTGGTATTTAGAGAATCTCACAAATCAGCCAGCGCGTCCCAGCTGAGAGGTAAATAACCTCATTACTCATATCTGCGCTCAAACTCATGCCTGTTAAAGAGCCGCTGTACCAGATCCTCTCTCCCTGCCTTTCATCTCTGCACCCAAGTGGTCTCTTTCTGCCACACCACTTACCCAGTAATGGAAGGTCTAGATGGGGCACATTGAGGTTCATTTGCATCTAGTTCGTACTGGGACAGAGAAAGGAGAGGAAGTTGTCTAGGAAATATAACCCTTTATGGAATTTGAAAAAAGTTAATCACTTAATATTTAGCCATTCATGTCCACCCGCAGCTGTGGATCACCTCAGTTACACATTACAAAAACATGGGACCTAATAACTGAGTTAAATACTGAAAAGGCGATATAATTGGCTATAGTTGGATGTTCTTTTTAACAATGTAGGTTTAATTTAATTGAAGCAGAAATTAAAGTCTTCATTAGGCAAAACTGGGTCAAAGGTTTTAAAGCAAAACATGGAACTAAACCTGGGGTAACTTGAGGAATCACAACTAAGTCAGGTCTTATAGTATAGAGATCGGGAACCTACGTCATAAAAGGACCATTGAGCGATGAATCTGCCTCATGAGTGGTATCAAGTATCAAACACTTTCGTGTGAATGCTAGCTTGAGTAATTTACATTCTACATTTCTCATTGTTTTGCTCTAGAAAATAGCTTGCGTGACCCCCGATGTGACAACACAATCCCGATCTCTATACTGTACTGTAAAAAATCTTTAGGCAAGTGTGAAGAAATGCTGATAACTAACAGTACCTTAATAAATATAGAACCCTTTTTAATGGAAAATTTAGGAAAGGTAAACATTTAATAATGAGTCACCAGTAGAGTTTTTGGTGTCAACCAGAAATATAGTCTGGATACAAAAATGTTTTGGAGGATTCTGTGCCATAAATACAAGGCCAAAGATACTAACTCCAGCCAGTAGTGGTCAGTAAAGGAACAAATGATTAGTGGATCACCAAATAAGGGGTTGTGGCTCATTTGATACAGCATTGAATTAAAAGATCATTAGGCACTTTTCCACTAGCAAAATTAGTACATGACGTGCACAGTACAACTTGGAATGAGTAGGCCCCAAACATGAATGTGTTGACTTTTTTCTTTTGTGGAAATTCATACTGTCTTCTTAAGTAAACTGTTCAAAAGTTTCTTTTAGTCAGACAGGAGTGTTTGTTTACCTGCTTTACTAGTTTCGGCTACTTCCTGTAGCCTTCGTCAGAAGCTTCACGTGATGTCGCTGTGACGTGTCTTGTAGGCTGCTTATGTTGTTTTGCTGAAAGCAACAAGTACCACCGCTGGATCAGGGAGGCCATTGAAATTAGGAAACGGGCACCAGGGACTATGAACCGGGATGAGGGAGCCTACACCTTATCCCACACCTGGGATGCGGTCCTGGAGAGGGTGTCAGACAGAAGGGGGCGCAAGCTTTCCCTACTGTCTGACAAAACAACATAAGCAGGCTACAAGACACGTCACAGCGACATCACATTACGCTTCTGACGAAGGCTACAGGAAGTAGCTGAAACTAGTAAAGCAGGTAAACAAACACTCCTGTCTGACTAAAAGAAACTTTTGAACAGCTGATGAATGTGTTGAGTTAGAGTCCAGGTGTGGGCACTACATCTTTACAGTTGTAGGATGGGCTCCGGGTGCTTCTAATTTACATTTTGCTTTTAATTTGGTGTATTCTGTAAATTAATACACCATTCTCTCTTGTAAAAATTACTGCACAATACTGTAATTTGATTTGGTCACATTTTAGTTTAATTGAAACTAATGAAACAAAATCTCATTGAGATGGAGGACGGTAACATTACTGCGAGACTTTTAGTTCCTTGCAATGCAGATGCCAGTGTGTTTACTGATATCAAGACCAGAACACATTTGCAAAATCTTTGCAACCTTACCACACTATGATGAAGCAGTGCCCCTAAAAACCCTGAGTGAAGACACAAAACTATTCTTTGAGTATATGGCAGCAGTAACATCTTTGTGTGAAAAACAACATTCGGCTCCTATCATTATAACCCATTACAGTCCTCAAAATCCATTACTTGGACATGCACCTTTGTTCGTGTGGCTATGGAGAGTCGATGCATATCTGAGGGTGTGCTACACAGGAAACCCGAGTGCCATTAAAAATAACTAATGAGAAGTTTGTAAAAGAAAACAGATGGCCAGTCATAAATTAATGTATCTTCTTAATGAGCAATGCTGTATAACGTAACGTTGTAACGCTGTAACGTATATGGATGTCCTCACATGCATTATGAGTCATATAGTGTGGTTAAAATGCAGACAGTTAAATGTTATAAATAAAAATATAAATAAAAAAGTGTATCAATGTATAAGAATACAAAAATCTTGCAATGGTAAAGATACAGTTGTCAGACATGGACTCAAATGTGTTAATCTTCTAGTTCAGGAGTAAATGCTCTTTTCATTGAGTCACAAAATCCTTTTATCTCACAAGTGGTGAAGAATCCACAAAAACAATTTTTTCTGTTAGTGAATGGAGTTAGTATCGGTCTGTATCTCGAAATGGTACAGAATCTCTTAAAACACTCCTGGATCTAAACACTGATCTGTATCCACTCCAAAGTTAATCATTTAGTCCTAGCCCCATCAGTGACCTTTCCTGAAAACAAAAGTATATTTATAAAATCCTGTATATATTAAAGCACTCTTCGTTAACAGCATTTTTGTCACACCTCACTGAAACTTTTACACAGTGCTACTGTATATCCATCCTACATTAATCACTTGCTTACTGATGGCTTCTTAAGTGGCTGGGAATCCTTGTATATTAAAATGTCTTAAAAAACAGACCAATGTTTATGCAAAGCTAAACACAGGAAATAAATATGGTCATACTCTCCCAGACAGAAACAGCATCAAGGGAATAATCCATTTGGCTAGGGCAGATAACAAATGTCCCACACAAAATCAATTCTATACATTACATTTTTTCTGGGGTCATATAAGGCTATACTTGTCGTAGAGCTTGGCTGACCTACATAAATGCTCTGGTAGCTGTTCCCAGTAGCCTAGTTTAAAGTACTTGTGTGCAATAATGTGCAAGGCACATAGACCGCAACAATGATTTACAAAGACTTACAAAGATGATGAAAATATGTTAATTGTGCTCCAGCCTCAGTGTGCTGCTGTGTCAAGTGAAAGACCCGAGATGGCTGCATACGTTAGTGGCTGCTATCAGTGTTTGCTCTGGATCAGGTTCAAAGAAACAGAAATGTGTTAACAGAACAAAGACAGATTAGACAAAGATTATTTTTTGGTTTATCGCCCCGAGAGTGAATTGAAACCTTTTATTTTGGTGTTTTAGTGTCTTTATTTGGTTGTATAATTTTCCATTCTTGTAAGTAGGAGGACAGTCAGAGCGTCTCCCTTTGAGGTGATAAGTGAGCAGCTCTGGACAGTGCCTGGCCCATGTCCCATAATCCATTACAGTGTTAGAAAATAGAAGAGCAAACATTGTCCACTGCTCACTGACGTGCACTCATGGACGACACGCAGCCACCTTAAATGGACTTAAAGCTCTTACTATGAACAATATGTTTCCGCCATGTCTACTAATGGGCTAGACAACAAAAATTCACAAGAGTTCACATAGGGCGCAATCTATCTATTTTTCCAACAAAAAGTAATTTAAATGGTAAATTGCCAGTTTAATGACTTGGGATAGACTGTACACACCTCTCACCAGTTTCATTAGCAGCACAGGATTTTCATTCAAAAAATCCACAGGGTTAATTATTATGTGACTTTCAGTTGGAGGCAGACACACAAAAGCTGTCTTTGCCTTGCTGAAATAAAATTGCCCTGGCAAGCATGCGTGTGTCCAAGTCTATGGTTTTATTATAGCAAGTAAGGAATCCAATATAGATAGTGAGGAATTCATTTACTTGTTAAAATTGATCTTGCTTCTTTAGCGAGGCATGTGCCATACAATAATCAGACAATGAATCGTCCACAAAGGCATCCAAAGGACAGGTTTGTGAATATAACACACAGAGCAAGAGAAATAAAATGTAGCACTTTTAAATAACTACAGGATTTGAGCACTGATTATAAAAAAGCCTGACTACCTTTTTTTCCCGTTCTATTTTTTTCTTCTCACTGACTGTTACTTATATTTCTCCACTAGGTGTCACTGCAGGACAGGTGACATGTTGGGACCCACAACGAACTGCTGCATATGAGAAATGGAGAAGGAAACTGGCATCACAGACCTCTCAGCACCAGAACCAAATTATGATTTCCTAAGTCATCTATCTGAAACACATACACCGGGTTTTAAAGAATCAAAATACAGTTATGATTGCATGGCATCCAGGTTAGTTTGTGGGGATTAACCAACAGTCAATGTGACATTTAAGTCAGTAAGCTGAGAGAAGATGGGTAGTTCCAGTCACTCTCAACTACAAAGTGTTAATAAATGAATGCAATAAAAAGTAAACTAGGATTGGGCATTAATTTCTCAAAAAAACTAAATTACAAATCTTTTATTATTATTTAAAACATATTTAAACAATCTATGATGCCAAAGCAAAATCCCTAAGGAAGTGCTTGGCACCATGGTGATCAATGTGGCACTCGCTGTCATACTGTGTCTGCTCATCCTGCTGACCATTGGGGGAAACGTCCTGGTGTGCCTGGCTGTGTGTGCCTCTCGCCGTCTGCGCTGCCTCACAAACTGCTTCATCGTGTCGCTGGCAGTAACTGACCTCCTCCTGGGGGTCTTGGTCCTCCCGTTTTCTGCTCTTCTTCAGCTCACCAACGACTGGCCCCTGGGCCCAGTCTTCTGTAACTTCTACATTTCAATGGATGTGATGTTGTGCACAGCTTCAATCCTGACGCTGCTGGCCATCAGTGTGGACCGATACCTGGCAGTCACCATGCCTCTCAGATATGCCTCTATGGTGCTGCCCTGGAAAGTAGCTGTGGCGATGGTCAGTGTGTGGACAGTGTCTCTGGCTGTGTCCTTCTTACCTATTCAAATGGGCTGGAACACTGTTAACGGGACAGTACAGAACCGTGGGCCTGAGGCTTCAGAGAGGAGCTGCCGCTTTGAGCTCAACAGGCCTTATGTCCTCACTGATTCTCTTCTCACCTTTTACCTTCCTCTGGTGGCAATGTGCTGGACCTATCTGAAAATACTGCGCATCGCAAGGGCACAGGCCAAACGCATCACCAGTTCCCGTCCTACCTGTATAACCACATACAACCGCAAGAACTCATCCGCCGTTACCACAGTGGTCTCCAATGTTACAGCAATAGCTCTGCGTGAGCACAAAGCCACAGTGACACTGGCAGCAGTTATAGGGGCATTTGTGGTGTGCTGGCTGCCTTATTTTATTATGTTCACAGTGTTGGGCCTAATGGAGCACCCGGACCCAAACAAAGTACCTGAATATCCCATTGTACTGTGGTTGGGTTACACCAACTCAGCCCTAAACCCCATCCTCTATGGAGCCTTGAACAGAGACTTTAGGTCGGCGTACTCACATATACTCAGATGTCGCTGCCCTTCATACAGCGGGTGGAGGAGCAGACAGCCATCGCCCATCATGACTGGAGGTAAAAGTGAACCACAGCAAGTTCATTTTAGAGAGATGGGCCTTTAAATTTGATTTATACAGAAATATATCTTGTTTGTCTTCTTATGACAGCCAGAGATAATCTCACAGAGGTGACACTGTTATGTGGCCACGTGCCCGCCACATGCAGTGCAGGACTCACAGATCGGAACTTCTGTCTTCAAGAAATCAACAACAGGACAACCACACCAGCTATACAGTTAACAAACGGCACCGCTGCCACCGATGTAAATGGCAATGAAAGGTAAATGACTTTCTATTATGGCAATGAATTAACTTCTAAATGTGAGTGCTTGTTTTAAGGTCCTGAAATGTAACAAACGTGCTTCTGAAAAAGTTGGAAAAATGTGTAAAATGTCGTCACCAAGTCGTCCTATTGAAATTTTGCCAACACTTCCAGCTGTTTTTTTATTGGTAAAATCATTTTCATGCTGTTTGTTGCTTCATCCTAATGCATTTGAGATGTGTTGCTTTAATTAAATGGTCAAATTTTTCAGTTTTGACAGTATAATATAAGGTGGTCTACTGTAAATAAAATACTTTTGTATAAAATTTGCAAACCACTGCATTCTGTTTTTATTTACATTTTACGGCTTGTTCCAGCTTTTACAGAGTTGGGTTTGTACATATACTGTACGAAGAATGACTTTTCTCTTTGAACTGTTTTTGAGCCCAGGTCATGCTGAGTCTGCAGTATGAAGATCATTATTTATGACAAGCGGACCTCACAGAAGAAACCATCAGGAAAACAAAGTGCGACTGGCTGACAAAGACATCAGATTTAGTTTTTAAAGAGTGATAGTGCTTTAATATCCTGTGTAAGTTGATGCATCATAGTAGCTCTGAACAAACAAACTGTGACAGCCAGATCAAGCACCATCTGAAGCCATATGGCCAAATGTTTTTTATGCCAAGAAATCATGTTTATTGTTGCTCTGATTATTGTCAGCTGACTGTAAGTTGTATGTGAATATAACTGGTGTAGGCAAAAACAAGGGTGTAGCGTATATGTTGTGACATAAAGCTGCTGTTTCAATCCTACCAGCAAACTGTACTGCCATACTACTTATAACAGTGAAACTAGATAATGTCAATGAATTGAACGTTCCTGATCTCAACTGTTTCTCTTCAGCAAATATTAAATGTTTTTAAATTATTACTATCATTACTATTACTATACATTTTCTAAAACCACTGGTTCTGACTGCAGGACCAAATTTTATTTGATTTTTTATTATTTGATTTTTTCATGACCTAATGTGTTTTCTTCATTTTTACTGTTTAACAATGGAAATGTGAACATTGAAACAATATTAAACCTCCACTTGATCCACTAAATGTTGGTCATAAATATGAAATCAGCTGAACATTGATATAATATTTGTAGATAACAGTTCTCAAATTTTTTTCTGACTCAAGAGTGCCCTCTTATGGAAACACAAATAAAGATACATAATATTATTAATATTAATGAAACAATTAAGGGCATCACATTTTAGGTGTACGAGCCTACACAATATACAAAATCAAATATATTAAATTGATGTGCAACTGCTGCTGATTCTCACTGTTGGCTTTACACACTGAATGTAAGTATTGTTGTAAAAAAGTAGATATTTGAAGTGTGGCAAAAGTGGCCATTATAACTATTATGATCCATATGTGGTAAAGCATTTTCACTAATAACTAGTCCTGAAATAATTCTGAAACATGCCGTCAGCCTTCACTGTTGGAGTATTTACATTATTATGATAAAAATAATCAAGGCTTCATCTGTGGAACAGAGTTGAACTCACTGCTACATAGTGATGAAGATGCTTAAATTACAAAATGCAACAATATTACTTCCTTAAATATACTATTAGACTGCATCAATTCCAATATTTCATGCATAAAGAACACATGCAAATTTTCACTAAACAATAACTCAAAATTCTAACTCTTAGTCTCTTGCCTTTCCTCTTCTCTCTCTGCCTATGAACATGCCTCTCGCCTCTCCTTCTTCAACAGACAATTGCCTTATTTCCACTGGAATTCTGTAGTTCAACAGCACCAATGGCAGTCAGTGTTAACCCAAGTCACGACAGATTCAGTATAGAAGTTATGTTTGTGATTTGCATGTTTAATTTGACATAGGTTTTACACCGCATACCCTTCCTGTAGCAGCCCTCTTCATTTATCTGAGCTTGGCACGTGGGCTTGTGACCCCTTGAGGCTGGATTACTCGTACATGAATATTACTTATATATCTTTAGTTTGTTTTTTAGGACTTTCAACGTCCAACCTCGTTATACCTTTTAACTCAGATGTCGCCAAATCTTTTATAACATAATGTGGACATATGCCTAAAACTAATATTAAGAGAGGCCATAAAAGTGAGGAAATGACACAGAATCACCATAAATATTTGATTAAGGCTTTTAATGGCTAAAACCCCAAATGGTTAACACAGCAGCCAGCAGTGCGTCCTTTTTGAGTGAGACATTTATCAGCTTTCATCTCTTTGAGCAGCTCTTTTCCTACATAACCCTCATGTGTCCCCTGATACTTTCAGTCACCTGCTCCACTTCTCGGCTCCTTTCATTTCCTCAGTTTTTTAGGTGACCATTGACCACTCAAACTACATGAAAGCCATTAATCATTGCCGTCTTTTACATCAAATTAATCCGAGCTAAAAGGCAACATTTTAACACACACAGATGCTGTACACAAACAGGCTGGCCCCATACAAGCTATCAATCATGGACACTGTCATTATTCAACTGTGTCATCGACAAAGCCCTCTTCTTCTCGCTCTCTTTTCCACTTTCTCCGTCTATCTCTGCCCCGGTTCTCTCCATCAAACGCTGTGGACTCATGAATCATAAATCTTATGAATGCCATCTAAAGACTGCTCAGCGCTATGAGGTAGAGACATGATTGATAGACGAAAGTGATTGAGGCGAAAGCAAAGAAGATGGACAGAAGGTTGTAACCGGCTACACCCAGGTCAAAGGCAGCAATCCAAGGGTCAAACAGATAAGAGCATGTGCACAATATGGCCAAAAAAGGATGAGGCAGACCGGGGGAGGACGGGACACAGGGCAGGAGGATGAGTGGTTAAAAGGTATGGAGAGAGAGAGCAAGAGGAGGAGGGGGAGGTGGGGGGATGCTGCCACACTGAGGCTAAAGCCATAACTCATCTTTTATTAAAAATAATGAAAAAAACTTAATGAGTTAATAATATCTGGAGAAAGAGGAAGACAGAGATGGAGGAAGGGACAAGGAAGGACAAAGTAAAGGAAGGAAAGGAACTAAGGAAGGATGCAGAACAGGGTCAACGCCTGTGTGTCTGTTTGCCCTTTAGTCATTTACACCAGCTATCAAAGTTCACAGAAGATCCATTAGACATACAGGAGATAACTAGAGCCATCTTTCTTTTTCTGCCGACCCAACTCCCAGAGCCTGCTTGGTAATTAAAGGCACTTAACAACCAATTAACAGCGATGAGCTAAATTAGCAGGATATTGTCTCCTTTGACTAGGCTACTGGATTAGCAGTGTATTGGAGCAGTGCTGAACAAACCTCAGTGGCCCGTGTTTGCATGTAGGCAAATGACGGATTAATTACTATTAAAACATCAGCATCTTAATGAGCTTGGAAACAATTAGAGAGGTCGTTAGCATGTGGAGAACGGCTGAGAACACAAGAAGGGGGAGCGAGCAAAAAACAGGAGAGAAATCTTCATTGGGAAGCAATACTGATTAAATGGACGCACGGTCTCACTCATCGTCCAATATCCACGGACTTATTAAATACATGACATCACCATTTGTCTTTTCTACCATCAAGCTACTTTCCTCCTGCCATTATCTTCTCCCTTGTTCTCAGGCTTCCCCAACTCTCTCCAGCATCTCACCTCTCATAAAAAGCCTTTTTCTTGCTCTTCCAGTCCTTTCTCCACTTTCTGCTTTTTAACTCCCATTTCTTCCATCCCTCCTTCATGCTTGGGGGGCACAGTCCTGTGAAGGAATTTAATATGCAACTTTTATATGAGAAACCAATCGCATACGTCTGGGTCTATTGGGCTCGCAATCTATCGGCCCGGATGGCTAATGCAATAGAAAGAGCTGGGGCTATTTATCACACAGGGAGCTATCTTTTCCTCTGTCTCTCTCTCTCTCCCCCACTCTCACCTCGCTCGCTCTGTCTTTATTCAAGCCCAGATTCCTGGCTGCCACTAAATCAGGCCAACTATGAGCTATGGCTGCCCAGAGGGCATCTTCTCTTTTATAGAGGGATTTGGATTTTGTATCTACTGGTTCCTCAGTGGTCATTGTGACTGCACTAACGGAAGCTATAAACATTCAACAAACCTAGGCAACAACTTACACATCCCTTTATCCCAGCAGTAATGACCATAAACATCAAGTCATATTTAAATGTGTATGGGTGCATAAACCTAATAAATACCATATCTATGGCATTTACTGCTGTATCTGTTTGTCTGCATGCATCTGTTGACATAGTTATACTTATGTATAGTCCAATGAAGGCATATATCTGTGGTGTACAGGCACATTTTTTATGAACATATTTTATACAAATTATTCATCAAATGATTAATTGATCATTTTATGGACAGAGCAGTGCCACTTTAAAAGTTTCCCACTGAAAAACAATAGCGACAGTGAACAGAGGACGCTGCCCACCTGCAGCAATTAAAATGCCTTCCGAAAACCAAATTCATTTCAACAAATTAGCCACATTACTGGCCACTGTGTAATCGCTGATGGCAATTAATAAGAAATTAGTCACAATCAGCCCTGTATTAACATCTCACCTAGGGGCCGCAGTTGGAAATTAATAACCACAGATTCATCTCTGTTACTGTCTTTTGGCCTGCTCCCTCCCTCACACACACACACACCTACGCCCACCTATACCGTCCATGAATCACCTCTAAGACACTCATTTTTTTCTAAGTGGATCATCTCATATGATCCACAATCTGCTCATGTCAGCGAGCCAGCTTCCTCTTTACCAGGGTGTGAAAACCCCCTTAAAGGCACAATCCTACATGTCTAGGGCCGGTCTGTCCCTGTTAGTGCTCCAGCGTTTACTGCATAGAGAAATACACTGTACATTAAGATTTCTAAACTTTTTTTAATAGAACCATCAAAGCTTCGGACTAATTCTGAACTTATTAGTATTTAACCTGGTGCCACAGAATTTTCTTATATAAACTCAAATAGACATTATATCAAGATTTTTGTTTTCTTGTTAAATCATAAGTTTAGTTGCTAACCCAAACAATCTTGATCCCCATTCGAGTCCCGAGCCGCTCTTTTGGAGACACCTCCTGGAGAGTAGATTTGATCATTCTGAAATGTAATTATGTGTGCTAAGTGTGTTTGAAAGGTGCTACTAGATGAATAAATGGGGAGAGGGCACTGATGCAGAGAGATCCCGCCTCTAGGGGTCCTCACACCAATCAGCAAAGCACACCAAGAATCAATTAACACCAGTGGGAGGGGGCAGAGGGTAAGGCACCTCACACACTGCCCACACATGGTACTGTCTGAGAAGATATCCATCACAGCACACATTGCGCGCTATGCCAACGCGTGTATCCTGGAGTGGCCCGGTCTCTCATGGTGTAAGGTTGGGGAACAGATTGGGGGTCAGCAGGGGGGTCAGGCCAGGGTCACCCCCATCTGAGAGCTGTGTCTGTGTAGGTCTGAGCTGGTCTATTGCTCGCATGTGTGTGTAAAATAATGCTTGACCAAACCATGCTGGCAGGCTGAAGTGAATAAGATGGATGGTGTTGATTCATCCTACAAATTCATCGTTCCCCCTGAATCCACAGAGAATAAATACATCCACCAAAATTATTAAACAAGGGACCAAAAGAGTATTTCACATTTCATATTCTTCGTTCACTCTTTCCTTTTGCTGTGCTGCCTTTCTTTGTCTGTTTCTAGCAGAGCGACATGAAAACCATTCATCATCGCATCTTTACCATAAAATTATTGACAGCATGAAGAATGAGAAATTATATTTGTTACAATATGTCACAGTTGAGCAAAAAGAAAATCATCTGTCATTGTGATCTTGAATGACAAAATCTTGAAGTAAAGAACAAGAAACCGAGAACAAGATAGTGAAAGAAGACATTTCCACTACATGACTCAAAAAAGAGCAGCCAAATAAAGTGATCAAAGAGTGTCTACCATTTGCCCGTGAACGTTCCACTGTGAAACCCCACCTCTGCTCCTCTTCCTCTCATCTCCATCTGTTCGCTGTTGCACTCGTCCTACCACTACACCCCCCTTTTTCCTGGTTTCCTTTGCTGCCCTGCTCCTCACTGGCCCTCGTACCCTCGGGGAGGTAAGGTGATCTGCCCGTGCTGGTGTAAGTGACTGGGATTAGTCTCCTTCTCTGTCTGTCTGTTTGATCCCGGCACTAATGACTCCACTGGGACTGGCCCCTGATAATGGGAAATCAATATAGAGAATAGCGCTCTGGAGTGGCCTCACTTAGCTCTCGCTCTTTCACGCCTCAAAGCAAAGTGCCACTGTGTATGCACTGTGTGTCTGTGTGAACATGGTCAACCAGGAAATCAGCATATGGGCAGATCTTTCCCATGTGGACATTGTTTTAATGTTACTCACCCAAATCCAAAGATTACTGTACAGAAGGGCCTCATTTGACATGGATAGGTACATCATTTTAAAAAAATCTGATCCAAATACATTAAGCAGCAATACTTGAGGCATCTTTTTAAAATAATAATTACTTTACTGGTTACTTACTGTGCAGATTTCTATGTAATATATCTGCAATGAACCAAATCAGAGGTGGGGGATTACATTATCAGGGTCAATAAGCAACAATATGTTTGTGTGGCTTTGTGTGTCCAATCAGTCACAGTCTTCAGCCTGGAGCAAGACAGGTGGGGCTGGTGGCATGAGGCTGGTGGCCCCCCTCTACCCTGAGGGGCCAGAAGGCCCATCGAAGCAGGGGGCTGAAGTAGCTCCCTCTGCCAGGCAAAAAGAGCATGGGCTGGTGGCAGCTGGTCCTCTGCCCTCATCTCCAACCCCCCATCCAAGAGCACCCTGTGGGCAAGGCAACAGGCGGGGTGATGAGGTCAAGAGGCAGCAGAGAATGGCTGGACATGCAGATAATCGTCTTTTATGAAGCGGAGAGAATTCAGACAGAGAGAGATGGACATCACAGCTCTGACACAATGCAACTGACTACAAGCAGTAATGAATTAACACATTAGCAGCACATCCAGGGGCGTTCAGGAGCACTCAGCTGCTCTTAAATTAACATGGATCCCACCATGATCCCTGCACATGCATCCATAAATTAATGTGCTAGTCATTAAGACATGTCATTATTAAATAAAATTATTATTCTGTCATTTTTGAAGACCACTGGTGGAGTGAGATTAGAATGAAATTGTGGCTTCACAGCCAAGCAGACAAACTTTTACTTATCACTCAATACAGATAAGCCAGAGCTTAAGCCTTATAGCTACAACCACAAAAGCAGACAATGCTGTGAGAAATACGTTTGTTCAAACTCAAGCCATGTGTTCAATTATCATCAGCTTCAAATGACCCCCATTAATGCTTTAACTCTCTCTCACATCCCCAGCCCTGACTCTTCTCTCTGCGTCCTGCCTATAACTCATGTCTGTGTGGTTACTTAACTTCCTTCTACATCCTCCTCCTCTCTGTCTCCCTCCCTGACTTTTAACCAGCGTGAAGAGGCAGCCATGCATTCAACCATCAGACAGGCTAACATGGCCCGTACCCTCTCTCTCTCTCTCTCTCTCTCTCTCTCTCTCTCACACACACACACACACACACACACACACACACACACACACACACACACACACACACATACACACACAAACCACTCGGGGCATTGTTTCCTCAATGGCTCAAAGTATGCAACATTCAATGAAATTAATATCTACAATGTCAGGGCATCTTTTTCTTGTTAAATATGCATGCTGATACAGACACATTATAATTTGTATACAAGAAGTATGTAATACTGATTGCTGCTTCCTTTTTCAATCACTGTTTGTCTGCCATTACTGTCCTCAACTGAGCTAATAAATCATTGTAAAGGAAACAATTCAGCTTTCATGAACAATTAAGTGAAATATCATTTATGTTTCCCCCAATAAAGTACATCTGCACATGACAGCCTTCATATTTGGCCATTAAAATCCTGTAATATCACCAAAGCTGTATATTTGACATTTACGGTGACATTTTACATCTGCTTTTTAAATGTCTGGCAGTCAGATTGTATCCACAAAGCTCAGAGCGCTGGTCCAGTGACAGAGGCACGAGATGATGATGATGGCCCTGACCATGTCCCTTATGGGGGATCCCATTGCTCTCTGTTCTCATCCAACAGTCCCACTGAGCATGTCAATATGAAACACTATACGCCAGCGCTGGGGCCAGTGCTATGCTAGGGCTCCCATTATAGACAAGAAGACAGCTTTGTATATTGATAGCATAGAAGACTGACTGCTGCATGTATGTCTATGATATGTTCAAGTGTAAATTAGATTAAATCAAGTCTCCTAAGACTGTATTCAGATGTTTTGCCCTTTGTATCAACACAGACACAGTTATATATCCACAAAAACAATCTTTAATTTAAGAATATATAATTTAAACCCAAGTGACACTGCAATTAAACCGGCATTAATCAAAGGCAGGCCACAAGTATATTAATTAAAAATGAAGATATGTAGTAAGTAGAAGTAAACAGTAGGACAGCAATGGCTCTCCAGAAGGTTAGAGGTTCAATTCTCATTCCATATACTTTATACTGCCCATGTGTTCTTGGGCCAGACACTGCACCTTACCTGTCTGTTCTGTGCCGGTTGCGTGTGAATGAGAGATTTGTTCCTTTATAAAAGCTTTGTTTCTTTATGTAAAGCTCTTTGAGTGCCCATGTAGGTAGAACATTTCTATAGTAAAGCCTATAAAATGTAGCCAATACAAACAAAACCAACAAAAGTCAATTTAGGATTAAAGTGTGGGATAAACTCAGAACTAAACCCTGATTTCACATCACTTTGTGTTCAGCTTGTGACTAGAGCACTGTTGCCAACAGTAACACGCATTTTACATCATTACACCCAATGTACGGTGATTTACAGCATTGCTTTCCGGCTTGTAAAGCCCCATAAAGCAGTGTTTATGCAACTTTTAAAAATCTACAGCCTTGTAAATGTTGTCAGATGGCCCATGCCAGTGTCTTTCAGCTTAATACTACCTATATTAAATAGTTTAAATATTTCATAAGGACGGTTTTTAGAGTGAGGGAGGGGAAATCGTTAGCTGCGGTAAAGTTTCATTAACTGGTCCCCATTTCGCTGCGAGGCAAACTCATCTCCTCTTATTGTAATAAAACAATCTCTCCGCTCTCTGTGCTCTCTGTGCCGCCGCCGCCGCCGCTCTCCGCTCATCTCCCTCTCTCCCGCTCTTTTACATCATAATAATACACTACATCCCCTTTAAATGCACTATTACTTACCGCTGCCTTTTCATATTGGAACATCACGGGCACTTTAGCGACAATATAAAAGCGTGTCATTCATTATTCACAAGCAGCCGGCCTCGTCCCCTCCTTTTTAAAAAGTCAGGCGCGCTGCTGAAATTGATAACGGCGAAGAGACGCGCAATAAAAACGCAGCCCCCGGGTACCAGAGCTGCAGCCCAGACCCCCCGATTATGCAGATCAAGTGGTAATTTCTCAAACAAATCGCACTCTTTCACTCTTTTGTTGTCGTTTCTTTTTGGACTTTTGGAATCACCGTGTCAGCTTTTAGATTGCCTGTGGAAAAAAACGCCAGGATTGATGTGCGTCTTAATTGTTTGCCCGCTGCTGTAGGCTTTTCCAGAAACACTAAACATTTTGGCCTATACTAGACAATGAGACATGCTCAAGGGCTGCTCTTCCCTTAACAACACTCACAGTATCAATTATTTCTTTACCTTTTTGATGTAAACATAGCCAATAAAAAAATCATGTATTTCAGGCAATCAGTAAATTTATATAGTCTGGCAAAAGGCGAGCTGGGGCTTGTCCTCCTGCATTTTGGATAAGTATCACCGTGCTATCTCTGCAGGTCATCGCTAATGTGCAATAATCACGTATAATCATTGGATTACACCAGATTACTAACACCCAACAACTGACCCGTCTGCTCTTTATGTTTGGTGTCACTTAGACAAAATATCCGGGACTACACGTACTGTAGTTGAGTTATATAAACTCGAATAGATAGAAGAAAATAGTGTACAACCATTTCTGCACAAGTATGTTCAGTCTGTTGCTGCTAAAATCTGATCAACAAATATAAAAATGTCCCCAAAGCTGACAGCTATAACAGCCCCATCATCTCTCCCATCAAAAGCCACCGGTGTGCGCGCATATGGCACAGGGAAGCGGCCAACACGCAGACTCTGTCCATATTGCCAAACAAACACCTCGGGCCTTGTCCCGTCTCATATTGCTTCATAAGGTTTTATTGTGAAGGGCCAAGTGCCGTGTTTATATTAACTTCAATACAGCGGCATATCTTTGCATTTTTGTGGGACTTTTTAGCCTCAGACTGCGCATTATTGTTTAATAGATTTCATTTTGAAATAACTGCTTTCTTTAAAATTTCAGTTTTAATACAACATTAAAGAGGGTATATTTTGACCAAGACTATAAACTATCGAGTTTTACTTTTTGGTACCTGTAAGGGCATTTAAAACAAGTAGGCTATAATAATTAAACACTATCTTTCATCAGACACTTCGCAAATTCACTTTATCTGGCCCAATAAATATCCCTGCTTAGTTTGAAACGCTGATGTAATGTGATCGCTTAAAAAGCCACCTGCCGTATCCACACCCCGCGCGCATTTGTCTGTCCTACAGACAAGTTAGTGCAAATGAGATTATGGGGTCACTTTGGGCGCCTCTTCCATTGAATGTGAGCGCTCGGCTACTACTTCCAGAGGCCGGACACTTTATCTGCAGTAGCCCATGGCCTTCCCTTGTCATCTCATTTAATGTGCCACTGCAACAAGGAACAAATAAGAGCAGCGCGCACTGAGCCCCACCGAGAAGCTTAGTGGTGTTCAATAGCCCTCTTGGTTTGCAAAATAATCCAGTAAAGTGTTGGATTATTCGTGCGTAATTGCGCGCTACTTACGATACGCTTTACTACAGTAATATTTAGATTTAGATAGATTATATTATTTGTGGATATTTTTCTAAGTTCTTAAGTTCCAATTTTATTTTATTTCTGTTTGACAAGATTGTATAGTGTAAAACTGAAGCATTAGTCTTTTTTAAACATTAACATCAATAAATTAATATAGAACAAAGGTATTATTATAGAAGAGATTAAATACATTTTTGTTACTGGCAGACGCTTTGATGCAGACTTATTATTAGCATTCATCTAACATAAACCTAAAACCTGACTGTGCGTAAAAGAACAAATGACGCGCGTCCATAGCTGGAGAAGTTGTAATGGTCAGTGAATTCAATTAATCAAAAACACAGGTTATTCACACCAGGACACCTGTATTTAGCATTTTTCATTTTCATATATTACAAAATGAGACGTAATGCGAGCAGGGTTTTTAAGTGATAAGTGATGCACAAGGCAGCGTTGTTTTGAGTGATCCCTGATAAGATGCTTTTCTAGAGACACATTTCCATAAAGTTGTCATTGCTCGTAACTCTTCATTATTTTTGATAAAGCTGTTGCGTGTAACAGCGACTTATAGAAGGGTCATTTGTTGACATCTAGAGGGTCTATCAGTCTAGCGCCGGTGGTTATGGGACATGTTGGTTATTGTGCCAAATAGAGGGCCCACTCCCATTAACTTTCAATCAGTCATGGCCATGGCAGCCAATAGAAGGCGCGCAGAGACGGAGGGGGCGTTTTGACGCGTGGAGAGGAGGACAGAGCGTCACATCTCTCTGAACGCCCATCAAAGTTTGAGCGCAGAGCCTGCAGTGAGGAGAGTCTTTAGAAGAGGCCTGCTGGAGCGTCACGGACACGAGCTGGACGCGAGCAGCAAGACAACGATGGAGGCACAAGCGGCTTTGACTCTAGGAACAGTTTGACCCTGCTGTGAAGCAAAAATTGTGGGCAGTCGTTCTTGTTTTGAAGCGGTACAAAGACGGAAATGGAGCAACCACCGAGCGCGCCGAGTCCTCCTCCCAAACCGGCCCAGCACGAGCCCATCAGTTTCGGTATAGACCAGATCCTGGGCGCGGGGACAGAGCCAGAGAGCGCACGCACAGCCGGAAGACACAGCGGTTCGGACGTGAGCAGCGGGGACGGCTACTATAGTTTGGGAAGTCCCACCGGGGCCAGTGCGCCCTCTTACACCGCTTTGTCCATATCTCTGTCCGGGATCATGCCCCCAGTGGACGCCGCAGGTTCGTACGGGGAGAGCAGGAGTTTGGGGAGCAGAGGGGTTATCCGGGTTCCCGCACACAGACCCGTGACGGCCCCTGGACCTCCGACCTCCGTGCAGAGCGCAGTGCCCGGGTTCGGAGGACTGTGTTTCCCTTGGATTGGGAACCGGTTCGCCAAGGACAGGATATCAGGTAGGACAGCCGCTGTCATGAATATTTCACTAGAGTAAAAACCGGCATTTAACAACAAACACGTGTTCATGTGTTTAAGAGCTACTGACAGACACCAGCTTAAATTATTCATGAGGATTACAGAAAAACTTTGAGAGGTGCAATATAAAGTGTAAGAAAGACGTTTATCCAACAATCACAACTGTAACATTTACATTTAGGAATGTCATAGGCACTTAATTAAAATGAAAAAATATATAGTGCAATCTACAAATACAGGATAATGCATTAAAATTCAAAATCATTAATTATTATTTAATTAAACATGAAAGGAGTTACGCACCAACTATGAAATACATGTTAAAAATAATCTAATCCAATGACAATAAATTGTGCATTATAATAAAAACAATAGACCTAATACTAACAACAACAACAACAATAATGATAAACAATAATAATAAATGAGACAGTTGTCTGCTGACGTTATCTGCAAAAGGCCTCCAATTATTTTATCATCATGTAGGTTAAATAAACCCCATGGGTGGCTTTAGAGGTTTTTTCAGGTTTTATATATATATATATATATATATATATATATATATATATATATATATATATATATATATATATATAAATCATATATATGATTGTATAATTATATATGTTGTTTAATTTTCCTGGGATACAACCCTTGGCCTCTGTGCCATTTGGTGTCTTCAGTGTCCACACTAATCTTATATCCAGGATCCATTGATCGATTATTGTTTTATCAGTCACTAACAGTTTTTTTAATCACTTAAGTGTGTGTCTTTTTACCTGCAGCTGCCCTGGTGCCGTTTGCCGTCACAAGGCGGATAGGACATCCTTATCAGAACCGGACTCCTCCAAAGCGGAAAAAGCCACGCACGTCGTTTTCACGCGTGCAGATCTGTGAGCTGGAAAAGCGCTTCCACCGCCAAAAGTATCTGGCCAGCGCCGAGCGGGCCGCGCTGGCCAAGAGCCTCAAGATGACCGATGCGCAGGTCAAGACCTGGTTCCAGAATCGCAGGACCAAGTGGAGGTATGCTTTATGGCACACATTAAGAGCTTTAACTTAGCAACGGAGAAATTATTAAACTAACTAACGTCAGCTGATATTTTTAAAGGCGTACAGTTTACGCATTTTGATGCTACCACTTCCCATTTGTGTCACGTGATTTTACGGTGGCAAGACCCCAGGTGACACAGAACAAAATAATGAAGCCTATGTAAAATTGTCTCCCTCTAAGATAATAGTCCATAAATTATAAAAATATAAAAATGAAAAGAATCTCAGTTAAATACGGAATATTACCCTTATGTTAAAACAAAACAATAGCCTATTTATAGCGACATGATCTAAGCCACAGGCTGGGAAAGTTCACCATCATTGGTCATATTGTAAAAAATATATAAATGAATACTTTAAAAAGACCAAAGTAAATAGAAATCTATTAGTCTAAGAAATCTATTACCAGAATGAGTGATAAATAGGTCTATGTGACCGAGAGCTTTGTCAGATTTTGATCGCCTAGTTACATGACTGAAAATTAAAAACTGTGAAATTTTATTTATTACATTATATTTACCTTTTCTTTTCTTCTCTTCCTCTCGTGCCATGTCCGTACAGGAGACAGACGGCCGAGGAGCGCGAGGCGGAGCGTCAACAGGCCAATCGGCTCATCCTGCAGCTGCAGCAGTCCGCCCTCCAGAAGTCCCTCGGCGAATCAGCGGTGTCAGATCCACTGTGCGCCCACAACTCCTCCCTGTACGCGCTGCAGAACCTCCAGCCCTGGGCCGAGGAGAGGGAATAGACCCCGAACCACGCTCACTGTGTCCTAAGCCCATTTAATTAGCCTATAATATGGAGGATATGCACACTTTATATCCGAGGATCGCGTCTTCCTGACTTTAAATGTGCGATGCTGGACCTGAAATAATGATCTGAAGTAAAACTTGGACGAAATCCTCCATTTGGAACTTTTCAAATCTCTCATATGTGCCACTTTGTCATTGTTATTTGTGTATAGTCTTTGTGAAGAAAAAGAAGAACTATTGCCTCTATGGACCTTTAGAAGAACTGAGGAGCAATATTACACGCATCTGAGATTTTTTTTTTCTCAGTGCTTTATTCTCGGGCAGATTGGTTTTGTTACAATGAAACAGGGTTGTTTTGGGGAAAGGGAAACCCCCATAATAACAAGACAAAACGCTGCGTTCAAAAATGTGTTTTTAATGATTCCCCCACTCTATTTTATTACCAACAAATGTCTTGCTACAATTGCAGATGAGAAGTACTCCTGATAAATGTTCTGCTACTTGCACCCTTTCAGATCCCATTTGTGACTCCCTTCGTCCTATAGCACTGCCGCAATCATACAGGCTGCTCCCCACTGTGAACTCAAGTTACGTGATAAAAAGTCATGAGGAATAATGAAAACAGATGTCAGAGGGAGAGGAGTATGAACAAGGCTTGGTAATAAAGCAAGTGATGCATGTTTAGTTATAGGACGCTTAAGTTATTTCTCTTATGCACACTTCCATGCTTTATTTGTGGCAAAATGTACATCTCTTTTTGTACTTCCATTGTAAAGGTGTGTAAATAACAGTATAAACACTAGCTGTGAACTTTTTGCTTGTGCTCATTGATGCACCATAAAAATAATTTTAAACAAAGAGAAAAAAAAACTGTTATGAAGCAATAGAGAAAAAAAAAAGCCAGACATGAATCATTTTGTTTCTTGAAAAGTTTATTGATAAATATAATGATTTTATACAATATTTCAATACACACATGGTTTCATTTAGTTTGGGTCTGTCTGTCTGTTTGTCTTCGTGCCTGTGTTTATCTGAGGCATCTCAGCCTGTTTCATTTTCTATGAAAAGCACAGTGAGTGGGCATGACAGTAAATCATTAAGAAGAAATCTGTATTTTTTTTGTCTCATTCAATCATGAAAGCGATGGCTCTTGCTGAGAAAAAAATGGCTTCCTTTCCTTCAAAATCAGTGAAAAGGTCTTCACGTAATTTTTGACTTGCTCTCCGCACATCTCCCTCACAGTGCAAGATTGGTCCGTCTGAGTCAATATTTGAACAGAAAGATTTAATGACAAAACAATTTTCTACAGCTCAAATTAGCACTTGAATAATTTGTGGTATATTTAGGCAAAGGAAAACATTGGGACACCACACACTCATGCACAAAAAAATCTGAAAAAAAAAGAAAAAAAAAAAAAAAAAGAGTGCCGAGATATTTCCACTAGACAGAAGACAGACAGACAGGCAGCACCACATGGACGGACATGTATCAGTATAGACATCAGACAGCATGTTCTTGTCACAAATAACAATATATCCAACCGAACATGTAACATTTATCGACACCACTGAACACACAGTAGGGTTAGGAGGACTGGTCATGGGACGTGAGCCGGCTCCAGTCTCAACGTTAAAAAACCTTAGTCCAGATTAATATTGCCACCAAAGAGTCGTATGGCACACACTTGACTGTACAGTACATGTTTGAAGCCTCTGCTGTGCATGCTTGACATATTGCTGACACTGATCACATTGATACAGACTTCCATAGAAATGACTGATTGTGCTTTGATTTATTCTTAAGTAATCATACATGTAGAAGATTTTAGAAGTGCCAATACTTCAAATTTAGAATAATTTACTAGAAAATCTTCAGGAAAGTTTTCAGTTTTCTGGTTTGATATTTACACATTGGCATGAAGTACACACTGAGAGGTGAGTGGTCACATGGAGGCCATATGGAGGTAAAGGGCTGAGTTTGAAGGATGTTTTTCCAAAACCAGAATTGGTTTGTTCCAACGTCCTCCATGCAGTCTTGAAATACTGTCACATGCAAGTGACAGACCCCTCTTCCACCTTTTTTTTTTTTTTTTTTGAGCTTAGTTACCTCTTGACCTTCCCCCTTCATTCTTTGTTTTTGCTTCTCTTATTTTGTTGATTGTAGGTCTAGATTACATTTTCAAAAAGCTGCAGTGACCGCATGATGTTTTCATCCTGCACATAAAATAAAAGCACGGAGGAAAGTTTGTGTGCAGGCTCCAACAAGTTGCACTTAGATATTTAGCCACAAGGGGGCAATAAAATCACACCAAAAGAGAGCACTGCATGTCATCCTGCACAATTTTCTAACAAAAATTGTCTCTATACAATACAGAGAACTAGGTTTGGTTTATTATCTTAAGATAATATGACTTGTTAAAATTAAGAAAAAATTGTGTACCTCTTGACAAGAAAGGATGAATTCATCAAGAGTGACAACCCCGTCTCTGTTTTTGTCCATTTTCTGTGGAGATACACCATCAATATTATTTTTCTTACAGTAGAAAAAAAGACATCACTTATGTCCAACCAGTATACAGCATGATACGATAATTTGCAAATCAGAAAATAATACTTAGACCATAAACAATAAAACAAAGACATTTTACAATTTCATAAAAAATAAGTCAACAAATCTCAAAAACATTGGGACGAGGCAAGAAAAAGCTGTTGAAATAAAAGATTTTTTTCTGGGATTTGCAAACTGGATTGTGTTTTTTTCTTTCACTGTACTATAATTTACTATTTGTTTTTATTTCCCAACTTTTTCAGAACTGAGTTTGTAGATGGTCCTCGACTGTCATTCTTGTTTCTTACCTGAAAAAATGCTTCGACATGCTGTTTTGGTGTGTCCGTTTTGAGCACAGGGTAAGTGTACTTTCCCATCATGTCGTATATCGCCCTGACAATGTCCGTCATCTCCTGTACAGAAAGAAGACATACACACATGCAAATAAAAGCATTACATTAAACTGTAATTACAATACTTGTGAATGCAAAAGCACCTCTTTGTTGATGTATCCATCTCTATTGATGTCATAGAGGTTAAATGTCCACTGCAGCTTCTCAGTGATCGTTCCTCTAAGCAGGATGGACAAAGCTGATACAAAGTCCTATTGAGAAACAATAAATTAAGTAAAAAAAGAGACCAAAAATACATTTCTATATCAAGAAACATTATGATAAAACAAACCTCAAATTTGATGGATCCTGAATGTCCTGTGTCAAAAGCATTAAACAGGTAGTGTGCGTACTGACTGGCATCTGTAAAGAATAGGAAATCATATACAGAATAAGAAATAAGAAATAAGAAAAAAGAAATAATACAGATAGACAAGCAACAAATTCACAAGTGCTACCTCCATGTGGGAAGAACTGTGAGTATATCTGCTTGAATGTGTCTTCATTTACTATACCACTGGGACACTCCTGTAGAGAGAGGGACAAGGCAGTGAAAATAAATCACTATGAATCAAATATAATAACAAAATGTAGACATAATTCCTCCTGATGGTTACTGTTGTGTTTTGTAATGCTGAACAATATACGGTATAGTTAAAATTCTGGCTCTTGGACATATTGAATACATTGTTACCACTTTTTTAAAACAGATAACATACACAACACTTTTATGCTGCGTTCACACCGGACGCGTTTGAGGCGTCAAATTCGCGTCCGACGCGTCTAGTTGGACGCTTGAACATTTTGAAGTCAGACGCTTCATTCGCGCGTCCAATTTTGCTCTGTTCGCGCGTCAAAACAAATGTGTTCAGACGCGAATTCGCGTCATGGGAGGAGTCTGTTGTGCCAGGGTAATGGCTGCTCATTCAGGGCTAATTCCAACTGAGGCCACGCCGGTTTGCTCACCTGTGTCCCGGGTCGGTGCGAGGACATGTCCCCAGGACACAACTGCTGTTTTTAGGCACTCAACACCAGCAGCAGAGCGGAGATATGGAAGAGTTTTTTCTTGTTTAATAGCGGTCTCTAGTGGTTTTAGCGGGTTATAGGCTAGGCTAGCACTCAGTACACAGACTGTTTTTGCTGTTGTTTTGGGGAGTACAGTAACTGCTAATCCAACGAGCTCAGCTCAGCTCACGCTAAAGTTAAGGTCCCCCCTATGTCTTGTTACTATCTTTTTGACTGCTGTCTTTATAAAAGTAGTAGAGCTGCTGTAGGCTGTAGCTATAGCTCCACGTTCACATTGACAGCTTCGATAAGTCCACCGTGATTGTTTTGATGGACCTCCGCTTCCTACGTCCTCCCACGTCACTGCAGGAGCTAGATCCTGATTGGTTAACGCGCCGCGAATATTCGCCAAAGTTCAGATTTTTCAACTCGGGCGTCGAGAGCGTCAGACGCTCGATTCGCGCGTCAGACGCGTCGACGCTCAATTCGCGCCGCGCTATTCGCGCATCAAAACCTGATTCGCGCCGCGCTGGACGCTTGATTCGCGCCGCAGGATGTCTAGACGCGCGTTTACATAGACTTAACATGAAAACCAGACGCCCCAGACGCCTCAAACGCGTCCGGTGTGAACGCAGCACATATAAACTGGCCCATCCTTAATGCTATGCACTTTTTTCCCCAATATCGTTGTATTCCTAATATTTACAACATCAAAAAAGATGATTTTAAAAGCTTAGGAAAAATTTTGTCAAATAAAACTCTACTTTTGTTGCTCACATGTTGATGCGCAATGCCACATACTTGAGCAACCTGGGTATGAATCCAGCAGTCTCACCCTGTTTCCTCTCAATCTATACCATCTCTATCAAATGAAGGCTTAAAGGGGCCACAAAAATATCTTCGAAAACCTGTACTTATTTCTTGAATATGGTAATATGCCTGTGTTCTCAATTCTCACTCATCCTGGTCATCACATACTAAAGGACTTAACTATGGTATCTGGACATTATTATATATTTAATGTGGTTGCTTGTGATGCCCAGACTTACATTCTTGAAGCCTCTGTAAAGCACTTGCAGCTCTCTTTTGCTAAAGTTGGTTTGAGCTTGGAGCTGGTCCAGACCCTCCGGTCGATGGCACACCATGGTCATCTCCAAGTCATCATCTGCTTTATCTGCATGGACACAAAACATAAAACGAAATTACTCAACTAATTTGCAATAGTACTGTCTGCAGTACAGGGAAAGGGAAGTCATTCAAGTTCATATCTGCAAAAAAAAAAAGTTATAGGTTATAAAGAAGAGATCTATGGTACATGGGTGCGCAGAGAGGTGGAGGTCACGGTAACGGCTCTGTGGTCCTTGTCTCTGAGGCCGAGTCATTAACACAGTCAATCTCACTCTCCTCGCTGGAGGGGAGGGGACTGAGGACACACAGTTCACTATGGGACAACACACACACATAAGTTATGAGTGGAGCATACAGCTACACCTATAGGCAGACATGACGGTACAAAAGTAAGACAATGAATTTTTTATCTCAGTGACCATTCCCCTTTAGCAGTCTAGACGGTAATAATTATGCATAGTGCTATAACAGTGCATAATTTAACAGAAAGAGTAATAAAAATATTGAATCTTATAAAACGGCTGTAATGTGGAGTGGTAAAATACATGACAAAAAGATGTTTTATTCCAGTCTTAATCTTGTATGGCCTCTCCTTTGTGGAACTATAGTGCATTTGTAAAGAGGGTGTAGTATTTTCTATGGATCATGGTGAATATTGTTAATTAATTCATAAAGGTATAGAGATTATTAAACAAATGCTATACAATTTGATAACTGGTTAAAAGGTGATATACCCCTCCCTTCAAATGTACTTTCTTTTGTTGTGAAAGCTGACATGAAGTCTTTAAGTGCACTAATAATTATGTATATAGTACTATAACTATGGCAGAGAAAGACTAATAAACGTGTTGAATTTGAACTTGACAGTGGCAAAGAGTAATTAATATTGCATGATCACCTCTTATATTTGTGTTTATTTCGATTGCAATGCTGTTTTTTACCTTTGTAGCAAAGAGGGTAGTGGCATTAGTAGTAGTAATACTGGTACCAAAAGTAGTTGAAACAGTAGTAGCAGGAGAATATAGAAATAGAAGTAATAATATAAGTGGTGGTTGTAGTAGCAGCAGTTATAGCAGTAATAGTATTAGCTAATAGTGTAACTACTAGTAATAGTAGCAGTAGCAACAGCAGTAACAGTAGTAGTAATAGTAGTAGTAGTATCATGAAGTTCTTTCTATAGTAAACTCCCACTTGGTATTACTAGTAACAGTTTTACTTCAGTAATCCTATTATGGAGTAAAAGTGCTTGAGTACAAATTGTGAGTACTTTTTCCGTCTCGTGCTCCTACACTGCATCATAAGGCATTTTTCAATATCGCTTTCTTTTATTGTTGTGTTCATTTTTACCACTTTTTCTAAAATATTTCTCTATTAACTGTTTGAATAGCAGCGGTGTGATAACTTGTATATACAATGTGATGAAAAGGAGTTTAATTGGTGCCACAAAGCTTAAGGTTGATCCCAACCTACACAGCTCACATTCTGATGCATCAACCCTTTGAAACAGAAACATCTTTGTGTGTGCACCAGGACCATTAAAGACTCATAAAGTCTTGGTGCAAAAGGAATTACTGCTGTTTCATTCCATTAATCAGCAAAAGCACAAGAGGTGATTTTACTCCCAAGCACCAGACAAAGAAAAGGTTAATGCTGAATGAAATCTGAGTTTATTTTAAAGCATCGATTAGCCCTATGACACTTTGTTTTACAATAAAATATTTATTTTTTCCTCAGCAAAGCAAAGTCGTTCCAATAGTTCATCAGTCAAAATACCCCTCTTAAAAAGACACTGTTACATGATTTCTAGATACATAGAAAGCCACAATAAGTAAGGTAGAATTAGTAGAGCATATATCTTGCATAGTGTAGAAAAAAGAATGATGTACATGAGATTTAATAGATGTATGTAGATGATGTATTACGAATGGTTTGACATATTGTATGTAAATTAATGTCTATGGCGCACTACCACATACACACACTCACACAGCTCTGTCTTTGTCCTTGTGACACTAAGGTGGAGGCAGAGGCCCAAGCACATGGTGAGGTTATGCTCTCAGTTCCCAAAGTGCAGCACTGAACAGCATCATCTGCATGATCACACTCTAAAGCAGCATTTCCATATGGTCAGGGGCATTACAGGGACTTAGATACAACTCCAGTGACTTGAATTAAAATGAAAGTTTATGAAAACCTGCACAATTGAGATGCACACAAAACACTGTCATATGTGCCTAGTGTTTTCATAGAGTGACTGATACAAATACAAAGACACAGTAACAATGCCATCCTTCATTGAAACTCTATTGTCCATGGTATAACCCTGAGAGCGCTGTCACCGTCACACTCTGTGATTACAGCAAAGGCAGCCACAGCACCCAAGGTCCCAGTGCAACATAGCACTCAAACTGTTAGCTTTTTAACGCAAATAATGGAAAGCTTCAGTTTTTAATTTTAGTTAGACAAACGGGAATCTTCAAACCACAACCACGGTATAATTATGAAAAATATACAACTTGTGCCAGCTTGTACAAGCATCAAAGGTTAAATAAATTGCTTTATCAGAATATGCGATATGGTGTATGCTCCCCAAATAAGCAAAGATTATGTTTAATGACCAATTATAAATATGAGAACAACCTAGCGTTGTATGGAGGGATGGTAAGTATGGTAAAGACTCCAGTTAAATGTTTGGACAGACAGCTGTGTCCCTTTTGTATCATATCACAAAAATATATTTAAGTCATTTGAAGCAAACATGCACTAAATAAGCCAGTTCATTTTATTAGGGAGAGGGAGTAGGGATAATTACACTGCCACATAAAATGTTCAGTAAAAGTTCTGGTTCCCTTTATTCCAGTTGAAAATTTTGGACTATAAAGGAAAGTAGTAAAACTCACCGTCCACAGTGATGACTCCCAGTAAGTGCAGCATTTTGACCGCCCCACAGCACAGAAGGATGATGGCTATGGTGTGGAGACTGTTTTCACTATGCTCCTCCCTTTCCATCTCCATTTTGACTACTTTTAACTTTATCCAAGACTTTTTAGCATGCAAATATATTCACAAAATCAATACAAACTAATAAGACTGGACTTGCTGTTATGATCCTGCTTTGTGCTGAGTGAGATCTGCTCTTACCTGGCCCTCTCGATCTCTGTCTTTTTATCCCCTTGTCCCTGCGCTCCCTGGGGCTTACTCCTCCCTTATCCCGACCTTGGTTCAGTCCCACTAACTCCACCTGTGTGTCCTCGTATTGTCCCCATATTTCTCCCATTTCCCATCTTTTTACCTGGGCCAACCCTCTTTCTGCTAGCGTCACTGTGTCCTCTGTGGAAACAGTCTATAACTTGAGGGCCTGACCCAAAGTTCACATTAACAATGATATACTCTCCTTCTTTTGTGTGACCATGTGTGTGTTTGTATTGGCTGTGCATGTAGGCGCGTGTCCACAAGCACGTCTGCACTTGATAAATTGGTCCCATTAAGACACAGTCATCCCCAAACAACAGAAGCAGCTTAATTTACCACAAAGTGACTTTAGCACAAAACATGCCTCAGCCCTTTTTAGACAACATGACTTCACAGTACAGCTATGAATAAATGCCAGTGCCACACCACTCATCCTCAAGTGAACTGTATGGATCATAGCAGCTGTTATAATAAGAGAGAGCCAGCAGAGAGCAGCATAAACTAAACTACTGATGTTTCTAAGAGAGAAGAGAGAGGTGTGCATGGAGTCCTTCAATGCCCTTTTAAGACTAGCTCATAATATGACTCTAGATTACTTTATTAAACAATAAAACATATTTAGTATATTTACACAAGGGTTGGCTTTTTAGACATACCAACTTGTAGGCAAACGCACAAAGTTATTATACAATATAAAATGCCAAAAAAGGACAAAAAGGAGGTTCCTTTTTTATAAGCCAGGGCATTGTATTCCATGGATACCAGAAAAACTATTAGTATATCAAACATATGTAGCTTAATAAGATAATGCATTGGGTATTTACTCTTCCATACTTAATCTGGTGTTGATAAATTATATCTGTCACTGCTGCATATGCAATGTAGACTTTTGATTCAGGCTACTGTTGTCTTAGTTTAACAACAAAGACCTTTAGGCTATCAGCAGTCAGTAGAATAGCCACAGATGACTGCTGTTTTGTTTCTGTGTTATTATGGTCATAAATGGGGAGCTAATGGGGTTCCTAATAAAACAACAATACAACGATTGGTACTATGGAAATACTGTATAGTAACTGTGACTTACATTTTTACAACAGGCGAGAGTTTAGCATGTCTTTTTTTAAGGTATGTTAGAAAAGGTTTGGTCTCCTACTTTAATACTTAACAGTGCCTCTAATCCCACGTATGGCCCACATATTTAGTTGTCATGAAGCTTTCCTGCTTGACACACCCAGAATGTCTCCAGCCTCCCTTTTACCAGTGTGGTGCAACAGTGTGGAGACAGCCACTGCACATCATAGTACACTCTGTGTGTCCACCTGCTCCCCGTAGGCGCCTTGTTATAATGTGGATGCATAAGCAGTGCTCATTACCAAACAGCAGAAGTGCGCCCCGTGCCTCCAGACAGCAGGGGGCTCTGCTGCATCAAGAGGTTTCCCACAGAGTTGTCAATTGGAGCTCTACTTTATTTACTGCTCGGGAATTAAAACAGTCATGCTGGGTAAAATTACATTTAGTGGCGAGAGCAACATTTAATTTAGCATGCTAGACATCTTAAAGATACACACTAGTGTAATCATGCTTATCTTTGTAAGTAATGATTAAGAGGAAATTGTGTTCATTTAAGTAATCAGCCCTCAGCCATCTCTTACTGTGACCAATAATTAGCATCATTTTGATTAAAAGCTACAGACAATGACACCTTCTGTGCTGTTATCAAGGGAAATCAACTAAATTATGGATTACCTTTTAATGTTTAACAATTATTGTAGTAAAAAACAAGCGCAGAAAAACATTGGACATAATTTGTCATCTATAGACAGTGTTAAAGTAAGTTTTATCTTAGATAGCTTTTAAAATATGCAAGCGCTCTTTTAGCTATATACTGAATACATGAGCAGGAAAATGAGACACTGTTAAGTGCCAAAGTGGCAATGATAGAAAGGTGGTGTAAACTATAGTTCATTTACCTTTATTATAACTGCAGAAGGAACAAACTTCACTGTCACTTCTTACAAAAGGACTGTGAAATTAACTCGGACCTGTGAACCAGTGACTCAGGCTTAAACTGGGACTTGTGAACTGATGACTTGGACTTAAACTCCACCTTCTAATTTGACTAATTTTGGTGACTTAACTTGTACTTAGACTTGCCTTCAGATTTCATTTGGACTGGATTTGGATTGACTCAGACTTGCAACCTTTCTCAAGAAGACTTGAACTGAGGGATGAACTTGGGTTTTGATTGGGGTACTTTAGACTTGGATTTGGACTTCCACATCAAGTGGACATGTCAGGTGACTTGGACTTTGACTCAGATTTGGTAACTCAATTACAGCACTCTTCTGACCAAATATAGCCTCAAATGCACAATATTTATAATATTCTCTCTTCATATACTGTTCACTCCAGCAAAAACAAGTTCATACTATACACTTTTGCCTCATACTTTATGCATCACGCTATAATTTGAAAAAACTGAGTAATTATGACAATTACTTTCCATTTGGCAGAATGAATGCCCATCACACACTTTAGTACAGTCTGACTAGCCAAATTGGTTTATAAATCAATTTAATTACTTTTCTCAATAGCATCTAGGACACACCAAGGTCTTTCTAAACGGAGATTGCTTTTACTGTTCGTGCGACTGAAATAAAGTGAAAAAACTTATAATAGGAGAACAGCCCTTGCATGACCTCTAAATAAAAGTGTTATTTTAATTCCGCAAAGTCACCTGTTTGCTAACTTTACAGGGAACAGGTGGGAACCCAAAACCTGCATGATTCATGAAGCTGGATGTGCAAGCTAAGCAGTTTGTGCACATTTGTACAAACCCAACCTAGAAAGCCATCTCCAGAGCTTCCATCTGCAAGGCAAGCTATTCTCAGCTGAATGTGACAGTGACCAAAAGCCTAAACCGTTTTCTGTCAGACCGTCTTTGGCATCTTAAGCTTTGGCTGGATCTGTCAGGATGGTAAAGCCTGCCTGTAACTCTCTTCAAAGTTACATCAGTCCACACAGCATTGCTCCAACACACAAACACGATTTAGCTCTCTCAGTGCAGCCCGTGTAACTACTGCTGGCTCTGGCATTTACTGTTTTTTCCTTCTATCTCTTTTCCTTTCTTCTCTTGCCCACCGAATGCTTTTCTTTTTACCTTATCTCCGCCTCCCTGCCAAACTCTTCTCCCTCCTCACTCCACTTCATGTTTGCTCTCATACTGTGTCCAGTAATCCTCGCCAAGGAGTATGTGTCATTTGCATAATCTGAATTAGCCTAATCTACCACCCTAGTGTGGTAATGGAGAGCGGTGCCACTCTTGGAGACTTATTTAATGGCAGCTCTTCAAGAAATTAGCAGAAGCTTTAAAAAATGGCTGCACATTATTAAAAAAACGTGATGTGCAATAACTATGCTGAATATCACAATAACAATATAACTGGCGGCATATGGAGTTCAATTAAATTTAAACTGGAATACTAATCTCTGTATTTACTAGTAAAAATTGGGTCAAAATCAAAACTTAACAAAAACTAAACCAGGACTAAAACAAGGCTAAACCAGGGCTTTTGTTTACTCATACTGTAATAACGATAAATTTGCAATATATTGTGCAGCCCTACATTAAGAAAGATTATATTTATACCATGTCAAATTGTATACATAATCACATTAATCTCCAATGGATTGTTTTTGAAGTCAGTGTAACCAATCCATGCATGACCTTAGGGTGGGTCACTTCAAGTCCAATAACTTCCTTTTGGTTGAAAACACATGGAGCAATCTGCAGGCATCCAGCCCCTAAGACAAACAAAATATTATTTCCAGGGTCGCTGCTAACAGAAACATCAAAGCACCCGTGTGTGTTAAACAATGAGCACTCTTCTATACTCACACATATCTGTTTGCTTACTAATGTCTATAGCCATGAAATGCCTAAGGGCCTGTTGTATTTGTGTACGCAGGGAGACACAATCCACTTTATGTCACTTTCTCAATTGTTATTGTACTGCTAATTTTTCTAAAGCGCCAAATAAACCCATTTTACAAGCATATGTCAATATTGATTTATATTGAGTGCAACTACATGGCTAGACTGAAAATCAGCAGGCAGAAACCCACAAGTGTGCGCAAGAGCACATGCATACACACTGCTGGGGGCCCATAGAGAAGAATGACGAGATGACTTAATAAGCACTCACACTAGCTAATGGGGAGCGTGGGTGATGGAGAAAGAGAAGAAAATAAAGGTAGAGATGGTGGTATAAAAGAGCTTTATGCCTTTGGGGAAGAAGTAGAAGAAGAAAGAGTTACAAGGATGTAGGAGGTAGGAAAGGAAAAGTCAAAGATGTGGAGGAATGAGGAGCGAGGGGATAGAAGAGGGGGGATAAAAGGAAGAGCAGAGGGTGACAGACTGAAGCGGGAGATGAGTGAGACAAACACTACTGCAGGGGGCCACAGGGGATGTCATACTAGGGCCATCAGAAGACATAACAAATACAAAGAAGGGGAAATGGCAGGTGAGCTGTTCTTGTAGAAGACACTACAGCAGATCTGGGAGACAACCAGTGGTGCCTGCAACAAAGTGAATTTAATAATGGACACTGTATAATGTCTGAAAACCTTCTTATCTTGGTACCTTTGAAATGAGTAGTTATATTACACACCAAATGCCACACCTCCAAGTTAATATCAAAAGTAGCACAATAGTGGAACTAATATATAGATTATGCATGTCATTTTAACCAACATTTATCATAAAAACTTGTTGTTGACAATAATGAATAACAATATAACTATACAGAAATAGAAACTACGTACATCTGTATAGTAAGTGTGGAAAAAACAGCAATGAGATACAGCATCCTATTAGGTGACCAACAAGCCATCTTCAATTTTGTGGCACTTCCTGTTTTTGGCTCTAAATTAGATTACGTGTGTAAAATGGCAGACAGAAAATTGCTAGAAAAAAACTGAAAACTAGTGGAAAGATGTATCTGTTTGTGCTATTTGCCCATTGTTCAAACAATACAGTGGCCACAGGCTAAAATGAGGGAAATGACTTGACAGTTAACAAATGAGGTGAAGTTGATCGAACAAGACAGATGAAACCGGCAGCCATGCAAATAATCAAGGCGCCACTTGATGCAAACACGTGAAAGCGATTTTCTTATTCTGCGACTGGCCCCAGATCAATCATGTAAGAATCTAATCTCACAGTATACAACCCACTGTTGTTTTCTTCCCTCCACCGTGCACCGTCAGTGTCACGATCCTGGATAACAAGTTACAACACTAAATAGATGACTGCACACATACCATTCTTGTCGCACTAATCCCGGACACAGCCAACATGTTGCAGCAGGAGAATATAAAGATGCCCAAATAGCACAACAACAACAGCAGCTGAATTACAACTACCCCATAATAGCTGTCTCCACATCTCTTCGCTTTCATGTATTGTGTGGTGCTTTTGGGAGGTATAAAAAAAAAAAAAAAACCAAGAGGGTTCTTTTCATTTGAGAGCAAGCCAGATTTCACACATTCACACAGTGGCACTTCAACATCCTCATTATTCAAAATAGCAACAAAATTGTGCTTGCCTTTTAACACCCTAGGGAAAGAGTGTTTGTTTGAGCTGGTGGGAATCGGGACAAAAAACATATTCAAGAGATGAAACCAGCCATATGCGCTCAGTTGGAATATGTCCTGCTTGGACCAAATGTGCAGTAAAAAAGGTAATTGGCTGCCTTAACAAATGCATTTAAATGACTTCATAGAGAGTGTTTTAACCTCAGAAGTCCTTCCTTTAAGTGCAAAAGAACACATAAGTCACTGCAACAGGTCTCATAAGCAGCACTGTATTACCTGTATAGTATACCCTTCTATTGCTTTCCCCCATGGCCTTTGACTCATTTAGGAATACCCCAATCTCATCAAGCCACCCCTCCTGCATCAACCCCACCACCCCCCTCCAAAAAACTGACATCTTTTGTTGCCATGGCTACCGTGCTTCCAAGGTAACTGCAAGATGGAAAAGCCGTGTGTGAGCTGTGTGACAAACACCTCCGACATGTGTGTTTACCAGCGTCTGCGTCTCACGTCTGTGTGTACACTGACAGACAGACAAACACTGGAGAAGTAGGTCCTCACTGTCAAGAATGAAAAATCAGCAGGCATCTACAGATGAAACTTGGGTAACACCTGTTGGTCTTCTACCTCTGCATCTCAAGCTATGTTTTTGCTTCGCTGCATCTCCACATCTCACTCATCTTTGACTGCAGCCTGTGTTAGTTGAGAGTCATCCACTGCTAAAACTTGCATTGCTTCTATGTGTCAAAATATGCATGCATTAATAAAACATCCCCTCTAGTGTGTAAGTATTCATGTCCTGGCGTGTGCGTAGGGCTCTCACCCATGGACGGCCTCCTCTGCTGCTTGGTCTGCATGGTCAGCGTACCCACCACAGCCCCCATGTTTTGCTGTTGTCGTCGTGGAAACAAGCCGCCGCGTTCGTATGCCGAAGTGTCTGTGTCTTTTGGCGTCGTCACGTGTTTGGATGGCTACCGCGCACATTGACACATACAATGCACACACGCCTCCCACCGCTTCGCAGTCGTCCCCACTCAGCGGCTGCTCTGAGCTCAAACCCTCTTTCTCTCATCCCTTCTTTCACGCTCCAAACTCACACACAGCACTGCTCCTCCTTTTGCCCCCTCCTCGCTCTTCCTCCCACTAGTATGTGCTTTTTTTTTTTTTTTTTTCATTTGGGTTTCTTGCCTCACTCCCCAGCTCTGCCTATATATTGGCTCCTACTTTCACAGCAGATCTGGGAGACAAAAAGAGGCACATGTACGAGAATGTATTTTAAATATGGACACTGTTGGCTGATGCCTGAAATGTAACGCTTCTTATCCTGGCAACTCTGAACTACATGGTTACATTATACGCCAAAAGCCAATGGTTTATCTTTGAAACAAGCAAAAATGTATCCTCGCTTTCATGGCATTGTTAGTTACCATTTATCAGAAAAACATGATTTTGATCAGAAGAATTTCAAGATTCAAAACATTTACTGTCATATGCAAAATTGCAGTCTACAATGAATGCCAAACACAGGAATATGGAAAGTTATGTAAAACGATATACATGTGGAGCAAATGTGCAATATGTGCAAAAAAAAAAAAAAAAAAGGAAACAATTACTCCCAGTTGTACTGTATGTGCCTTTTTCATTTAAATTTTTCTTCTTCATTACTCTTTTTTGACTTTCTCAGCACCAATAAATCTCCTGAATGTTGATTCATTAAATTATAATAATAGAGCCACAATCAATGATTTGTCAGCGGTCAAGAGTGGAGCAAAACAAACACGTCTTGCTACATTTCACGCCCTGCTCGCACGGGGAGTGCCAATAGATAAAGACCCAAATATTGACAGGAGAGCAAAGAAGATGTATTATTGACTGTAGGAGATGTGGGTTTGTGTATACCACACCACACTTGTGTTTCCTTGTTTGGCCCAAAATCATGTTCATGAAAAGGCCACTTCAATCCATCAACGCTTCCATTCACACCATCCATCACTCCTGTTCACCCATCCATAATAGCGCCACATGCACATAAACAGAGTAGGATGTCAGGGCGAAGTGCGGTGGCAAGAGGGAGAAGAAAAAAAGGGCTTAAAGTTACAGATGTAATAAATAGGGAAGATTAAAAGCACTAGGAGATGGGATAGAGGAAAAAGTCATCTTCAATAGGCTGAAAAAAGGGATTGAGAAACACTTAAAATTCTAGTGTTGCTTTTGCTGGCGATTTGATCACATTTTAATTACAAGCCCAGTCAATATGAGCTAGACACATGATCCAAATGATGAAAGAGTTGGCTTGGAAGACATTTACTGATGATAAACTTAACAAAGTGGGGGCGTATAAAGGTTACAAGCATATGCTACACTGACTTGATTCAACATAGCTGAGAAAAGTGACAAAATGAAAACCATGACATGACAAAATGCTTATTCACACATCACTGGCCTATGCTTCAGGAAACATCACTATAGCCTAAAGGCAATAAAGTGTCATTGTGAGCTGTAATCCAAGCTAGCCTCATGTGAACAACACTCCTGCAAAGAAGTAAAATGTTTATATTTCATCGCAGTTGGCACATATTTTTGTAATACTCTGTACCATTGCAAAATAGGGTCACAGATACCAACTCCAGCCACAAGGGGTAATTAAAATATCTATTTAGTGATTCTTTACTGCTGTAAGATATAAGGGATAAATTATCCCTGAACAAGAAGATCCCTGCATGGTTCAAATACAGAACTACAGTATTATTTACCAATGCGAGATAGGGTTGAAACATTGGAGGAGGTTTCTGAGGCCTTGTAGTTTAATGTGCATTACAGAGACTTGGTGAGTCTCCAACACAGAGGACGTCTGGTGTTTGCTAAATAAGCAAAGAAGTAATATTCCTTAATTTCATCTCAACTGGCACACGGTCAACGATACTCCAGCCATAAGCAGGTCAGTAAAAAAACAATTTATTAGTTTTGGTCAATACCACTGTGAGATATATGGGCTCAATGGATAAAGCATTTATCCCTGAACTAGAAGATTCCTGAATCCTGGAGGTCTCTGAGTGCTTGTGGTTTAATGTGTAATAACTATTAGAGAGACTTGATGAGTAAGTTTATATCATTTATACCAATCAGGCATAACATTGACTGTATTCTGACAACTTTCTATCACAACTGGCATTAACTTCCTCAGCAACTTGACCTACAGTAGCTCATCGCTTGGATCAGACCACATAGGCCAGCCATTTTTGTTATTCACTTCACCTGCCAGTGGTCATAATGTTATGCCTGATCAGCGTATAGTATTCTCTCTTGGCTTTAAACATAGGGGTTGACTAGTGTTTTCTAAATAAGCGAAGACATGCCATTTCTAAGTTTCATCTCAAATGTGACATCCTTTTAAATACCCATGCAAATGCAGCGAGTGAATGGATTGGAAACGGGCCACTTTTCGTCTGTTTATGGCGAATAATGAACAGGAGATGATTGTTAGGGAGCCATATGGAGAGATTTAGCAGGAAAGACTTGGTGAGTAAAAAATGTGCAATCTGCTGCTTGTAGTGAGAAAATGTGCTCATGAATAGGCGGATGTGTTTTTTTCCTCTTTCACAACAGCCACGCAGAGACAGAATGGACAGCAGTGGGGAGTCACTATGGCTCTGGCTTACACACATACCGTATGGGATGTACACACATGCTTTTGCACACTGTGGGCAGAGAGAATGGCTGATTATAGGATGAGATCCCAGTGGACACTAGTGGAATCTCAGCAGTATGTTGCAGGACCATTTCCTGCACCCTTCCTGCATACATAAACAATAACAACTTTTACTACTTGTTTTGCCCTACAACACTGAAGCGCGCCTATAGGAATATACAGGCCATCAAAGTGATTTCCAACTAGCTTCTACTTCATCTTTAGCCTTAAACCATATCTATCCATCTCTCCCCACCTCATCTTCATCTTTGTATTTGTCTCGAGGTACGCAGCCTACACCAATTCGCCCTTATCTAGACATCTCTCTCTATCAATCTCCACACACGTATCTTCTTGTTTGAAACCGTGTTCGCCTCTCGTTCTGATCTCAAATCTCCATTCTTCTCTCCTGTCTCTCTGCCTGACATCCCCGTTCCCACAAACTGACAGCCATGTTTCTCCTTCTAGTCATCGTTTCAAAGTCGGTCTATGGCGTACAATCTAAAAGGGTGTGTTTTTAAAAGTGTGTATTTGTGTAGCTCTGCCGTCGAATCGCCTGGTGTTTCCCTGCAGGCAATGATGAATGAGTGCAGACTGTTTCAGAGGCCGAGGCGAACCGCAACAACTTATACAGTGGAGCCACATTTACCTGAGTTTTTTAATATATAGTATTTATTAGAGGTGATTTACTAAATCTGTCTTTTTTATGCTTCATTTGTTGATTATTCAGCCAAGGAGGTGGTTATTTGTTAGACTGTTAGCAAGATAACTCAACAAATATTGGCTGAATTTTAGACAGATTCCATCCCCAGCCAGAGTTCAGAAAAGAAACAATTCTTAATTTTTTTACCACTGTAAGATAAAAACGCTCAGTGAGCATTTACTTCTAACCATACAATCCCTGGTTTATGTCCAAGTCTGGGCTGGTCTGGATCTTATCTTAACTTCATACAGCAGATCTAGATCTTATCTCATAGCAAAATGAGACCAGGGCCTTGGAAGAAGTCTACACTCTAAGAGCGTCAAGTATTGGCTATGGTAATGGCTAGCATCTAAAGGCAAGCTCCTACTTCTGACATGGCTGACTGTAAACTAAATAACACTTGTGTTCAATGGGGGAAAATGTAATATTTGGGAGTAAAGCACTATCGTAAATACTCATGAGTCCGGTTGATTCCTGTGTGACCCCTCCCTCAGGTTTCCTTGCCTATTGGCTGCTCTGCCATAAAGAAAATCTAAGAAATAAAACCATCACTAGCTTGTTCTTACAGCTAACAGACATGTTGCTTTCTTGCAAAAGCAAGACTTCAGGGACACCTGGCTGGTGCTCCCATTCTTACAAGATACTCCAGGGGGGCTTTATCCACCCTGCAGGAACTGATTCACATAAACTCCGAAATGGGTTATTTAAAGTAAAATAGTTACATTGATCCCCTTTAAGGCTAAAACAAAATTCAGGTGTTAGTTAATGCTTCACGTGTAATTTTAAATTTGGTAGGATATTTTTGCTGCAATAATTGAGATGAGTACTCTTATTGAAGCCTTTTTTTTTTAATGAGTAAGGAATTGCAAAGTAGTAAAGCAGAGATGAAAACACATTTGGCTGAGAAAAAGTGAAGGGAAAGAGCCTCCAGAAGAGATTATACTGAGATCCAGAAGTGTGGGCGAATGGCATCACAGGAAGAGAAAAGGCAGAGCAAGTGGGACATGCAAACGCAGAATTGACAGAGAACAAAGAGAGATGAGAAGAAGGAAAAAAACGTGGAGGCAAGCGTGAGAGAAAATGAAACTGCACAGATCTTGATTAAGATGAAAAGCCTGAGTGGAAGCTTGAGGAAATCAGCTCAGCTCCTCTAAGTTGCACACCGCTGAGACCAACCTCATGCTAACCTGCGGGCTAGAGCGTAGTGGAAAAGCCATCCTTCTCCAGCTAAATACTCCATCCCAGTGGCTATAGATTATGGATCCATCATGTTGCAGTATGAAACTGTCTTGTCGACACACGAGGCCAGGCAATTACTCATGTGGACCTGCGTGGCTTTGGACGGCAGAGAACATGTCTATTAGGAAAATCAATACTAATATCTACAGCTGGCCAAATGGCTTCTCATGCTGACACCTCTCTGTATCTTTATTAGCACACGCACCTCTTCAGGGCTCCCATCACATGATGAAAAGGGGAAATAATTAAAGCGGGCTCAGATATTGATCACTTAGAAGAAGAAAAACAGAAGCAAGAGCCAAAATGGAGTCTAAACATCTGCAATACTATAGAGACAGGCTCACAACACTATTAGCCAGAAAAATGGCCAGTAACCTACTTACCAAAACCTGTTGTGTGTCAACATGTTTTTTAATGGTAACCCATCCTTCTTGATTAGTATCTTTATTGTCCTTGTGAAAGCCTAATTGTTCGAGTGTTATAACCCTCAAGCTGCCCACAAGATCTTTAGTGTCCATATAAACACTGGACTCATTATACCAAGTCTTGTATTAACTATTGCGTGCGTGGCCAGACACATTTACAACACAAACATTTGCCAGTCTTGTCATGTTTGGAAAAAAGGCCAGACTTTATGAAGTATGGAGTTTGACAGTCACAAAGTGACTCATCATGGTGAGTGCTGACACCCGCCAAGATACTGTTCCTATCTTGCAATGGTAAAAATATAGTGCTCAGATCTTGAACCAGAGATCTACTTTTTCAGGGGTAAATATGCCACAAACCTCTTATATGTCACGATATTCAGGAATTTATTAAAATCATTTGTTCCCTTACTGACATGGCTGAAGTTAGCATCTTGATGATGGGATGGGATATTAATATTTCATAATGGCATTAAATCCTTCAAAAGATTCATAGATCAAGACAGTGTTCCAGAGCAATACCGAAAAGTAATTGTTTCCTCCTTGGCCCATTATTGACCTTGCATGAAAATATGGGTGTGTCAGTTACATGTTAAAGTATTTTGTGATTTTTCTTTTCTTTTTTTTTTTTTGTTCTTTTTTAATCGAGGTCAATAATGGATAAGAGAAGATGGGGTGACAGTGGGTTAAGTGTTTGCCCACCGACTGTGATACCAAGTGCATACTGTTGTTGTGTCCCTGGGCAAGACACTTCACCCGCATTGCCTACTCCAGTCACAGTATGTGGCTGTTTGTAACAGGAAGGGCATCCGGCATGTAAAGCTGCCAACTCACCAAGCGACTGGTTCACTGTGGCGACCCCAATGAAAAAGGGAGCCACCAAAAGATAAAAATATAAAATGTGGATAAGAAAAGATGTTTTCTGAACCCACACAAAGTAATGGATTTAGATTTTTTTTTCTATTCTCTCTTTTACCATGCCAAAATAAAGAAGAAAGACATAAAGTTAAGAAATAAGTGGAGAAATAAAGTTTGAAAAGTCGACAGAAAGTGGGTAAACAAGATCAATAGAGAGAAGTAAACAGTTGAGGTTTTTCTTTTCTCAGCAAACTCCAGCTGGACTCAAACATTGACAGAAGGCACCGAGACCCTATTGGGTGTACAGCTCCAACTGTGATTGAGAAACTAAACCACGGCTCTAATACTGGAGGATAAAAACGATTAGCTGTTTGACAGAGAGAAGAGAAGACTTCAGTGTTGCCACACAATGAAATGTTTCTTCATTGTAATTTGAAGACAAGCTTTATAGAGGCTAGTAAAACTGTGAATTTTGGGACTGTTAATAACCATTTTTCTGACATGTGCCACTAAATAATTGATCTTGTTTATGGTGCTTCAATAATTGATACTGCTGCATTGCACAATAATTACATACCGAAAAAGTGTGTTTTCTCGTGAGCTTCTCTGTGCTGTTTATTGAAGAAAAGATGAAGATGTGAAGGGCATTGTGACACCCCTGTGAATCACTAGTCTACGTCCTGGGCTGACAGTTTAAGGGCAGAGGAATAAGTCAGGAGAGGTATTTCTATTTCAGATTGTTTCATAACACAAACACTGTGAGGGTGAGAAAAACAGCACATATTGACTTTGGAGTCGAAGCCAAAGTACAGAAAATTGTTTTAGACCTGATTTATTTGTCATATAAAGCACTGTATAGAACGGATGGTTGAAGCTGTGTCTTGCTTTCAGTGAAACAGCTTTTTATTTCTCAAAAGGTCACTGAGCAAAAGCAGAGGTGTGGGATTTAGTCTGGGAGAAGCCTTAGGAGAACCGAGAGAGCTAGACCTCCGCATGCGGTGGTAGACATACAGTACCCAGACCTGGATTAGAAGCAGGGGTCAAGTTTAGGGGTAAATGCTCTATCCACTGAGCCACAAAGCCTCTCACAATGGTAAATCTTCTTCTTTACTTTAAGCTTCTCCCTTTTGGAGACGCCACAGTAAATAATCTGCCTCCAAGTGTGCAGTAATTTGCATACTGATGTGGCAAAGGCTGTGCAATCCTCTTCATTTATCATGGCTTAGAAATGGCACAAGGAATACACTAGTTTGTGTTTTTTGCTTTTATTTCCTGAATCAAAACAAACCATTAAAACTTGGCCTTTTTTATTTATGTATTTATTTATTTTTTCAGTTAACTAACAAAACAATGTTGGCAAAAACATAATTTTCTTGGTGGAAAATATATTTCTCTTGCTCTATAAGTGGGAACTCGCAATATACATGGCGATTAATTGAAAAGTAATTTTTTACTGGAGGACTCTTTTTACATAAAACGTGTAGTGTTTTCAAGTGAAATAAAATGGTATTATGGTTGTTTGGTCTTTGTAAAACGCTACATTGGCAAAACTACTTTTTACTTCATGTCTCATTACATCTGCCCCATTAACTTTGTGTAGCAATGTGCGTCATGCAGCCATAGGACTGCATACAGTCAAGAGCCATAGGGGAGGCGTAAGCAGCTATCTATATTCATCTGCACATGCATTTTTCTCATTGGCTCCAGTATCATAACAACCTGAAGGCGAACGCAAGGCTGAGATAAACTGCGTAGAAAATATAGTTTATATGTTTGAATAACTTAGTCAAGCATTTGCCTTTGAATATTATGCAAATAATGCATCTATTTATATGCAGTATTGATTTTTTTTATTTAATAGAAAGCTCAAGAGTGAGTTTAATTTGCAACAGTGGATGATCAAACACATGCGATGTTAAATGAAGGGTTGATTTTGAAAAAGCAATATGAGATGAAGAGTATTGCATAACACAACATACTATAAGCTGTTTTATCTCAATGCCGTGATTACATGCGCACAGTCAATCACATGCATGCTATAGGGCGTGGGATTAAGAAGAACCATTTTTCGTGTTGCATGCAGCTAATGAAGCTTTTTGCTGTCTTAATTGGGCCTTTTGGTGCGTTTCTTTTGATGTGCAGAGATGACAGAGTGGGGTGGAAACAGTAAAGCCTATTAGAGATACAGGCTATGCAGCCCTGCAGCATGGTTCTGCACTCAACAAGGCCTACACAGACTTCAAGCGCATACAAATTTAGATTTTTACACACATACTCGCAGTGCTGGTCCAAAACAAAGTCATGATTAGCTGAACTTCAAAAAGATGGAGTGCTCATTGGGCAGACCAAGGCCAACCAAACTTGAATTGTGAGAGATGTGAGGACTTTTTAGAGAGAAATATAAAGAAACAAACTCTTAGATAACTACTAACTGCATGAATAGCCAACGATCAAGAGCAGAGAAAAAGAGAAAAGTTGATGGGAGAAACACACATAATAGCCGAACGAGGGGGTGAAATGAGGTGAAAATGAGAGTTAGACAAAGTAAGAAAAAACTAGACACTTGAAACTATCTGTGCTGCACGAGAGACAAAGAGAGATATAGAGGCAAAAACAAATGATGCGAACAGACAGAGAGATTAATGTGTCAACAAGAAACGGGTTGTGTAGTTTATAACATATCCGCTGAGAAATATTTCACATGAGCAGCGTAGTTTGTGCACAATGACAGCAAGTAAATGTGCTTTTTTGGCCCCAGGTGAAGAGTAGCACATATAGATAAATGCCTTAACACTGACCTATAGCCAGCCAAACAAGCAGGTCAAGGTGCCAAAATGAAATACGTTTTTAGGACGTTCAACAGCATCTTCCCAGTTTCAAGTATTACACTATAATATAACTCCTGCTCGAGTCTATGAATGCATCCCTAATTTATCACTATAAAGCGGTTTGAGCAGGATTGTAAATTAGCTGCATTTATATAATACTGCATACATTAAGCATCTTCAGAGGACTTTTTTAGGAAATGAAGATTTGATTTGACTCAGCTTCTCATCTCGACGACTCACTGTATTAATCAAGGAGTGATTGCATATTGATTTTTTCCCATCTCTTAAAACTCCCTCCCACCTCTCTCTCCTCCTGGCTATCACAATGTACCCTATATTAAGGGTTATTTGCTTTTTCCCTTTTCTTTCTTCTTTCCTTTTGGCTTTTCCCATCTGTTTCACCACAGCAAATCCCTGTGATTCACATACTGATTTGACATTTTTACACTGGATGCTCTTCCTGAAGTACTCACTTATCCGGGCTTTGGACCAGCACAAAAAGTAAACAAGCTTGTTACCCATTGGGGCTGAATTATTTTGCTTGGTTTGTTAAAATAAGACATTATTTAGAGTACAGCCAGAAAAAAATGATCAATAGAATATGGCCCATCTTTACATTTTTGGTGAAAGTTATTGAAGTAATTGTAGCAAGGTTCTATCATACGTATCCTGTAAATGTTTTCTATGAGAAACTATTTTAATGGTAAACATTAGCTACCTGAGATCCTCAATGGTTAATGTTTTTTTTTTTCCTTTTACTTATTAAAATAGCAATTGCAAAATCCTTGGGACATTGTGAATATGAAAATAAAAACATAAAAAACATGCTACATACTCGCTTTTATAGCCTTTTGTTGCCATGTCCTAACTTTTTAGAGATGTGTTGTTTATGCTATACAGGTATGTTATGGATAATGTGTTTTTTTTTGTCCCTGGGATTTGTGAACCATTGCACGTTTTCATTTACATTTGAATTTTTTTGGCATTGTTCATGTGCTTTGTCTACTAATAAGTAAAGGCAAGATTGTTACTGCTTACACAACATGTTATTTGCCAAGAAATCTAAATATTAATGCAGACATTTGGGCGTTTGGGATCAAAAGGCGCAGTGCTCCAATGACAGATAAGTTGCAAGTCTCATCACATTTTGTCAAATCATGTAAATCCTCAAATGAAATTACTGCTCCCAGGTCTATTTGCAGCTAGAGGTTTATCCTGAAAAGCACTTGGATAAAGTTCACTTTGGGACAGTCTTAGCTGCTCGTTTGCCTCATGTTGGACTAGGATCAAGGATGGGCCAACCTTCCATGTAAAATGAATCCTGCCCTGCTTTCATTTGGCCACTTTTTATAACGCTGCAGCAGATGGTGAAACACACACACATCCACTGACACTCACTCTGCATCCCCCCTCAGGAGCAACCTCGCCTCGCTCTCCCAACTTTTCCTCAACATTTCTCTTCCTCTTTTCCTCATTCATTGCGTTCCGACATCTTCAAACAGCCTCTCATCTCGCAAACTTCAAGCTCCGGAAGGTTACGCCATCTTTTGCCCTCAGAAACTTTGCTAAAAATACTCGTATATCAGCTGCTGTGTAAGCATTGTTACTCTCTCTAACTAGTAAATGGGTTATGCTGCAAACAAAGAGGACAGCATGGCCGAGTTTTGCTCTAAAGGGAAAACGCAACACGCCAATCATTTTAGTTTTCAACCCCAATTTCTAAGAACTTGTCACACTGTGTAAAATGTGAATAAAAACAGAATAATTTGCTAATGTAAATCAAGATAAATCACAATAATATGTGTTGAAACTGAAATATTTTTACAATTTCATAAAAAAACAATAGCTCATTAAAATCTGATAGCAGCAACACATCTCATGGGACAGGGGCAACAAAAGGCTGGAAATACAGGTGACACTAATAAAACTATTGTTCTTTGGGCAAATGTTTGTTTGTATTTCTTGTTTTTTGGTTAATTTGACCTAGAGCAGTTCCATTTTTCCTCAGTCCTTTTTCATTAAACTTTGGCCCAGAGAAGACAGAGGTGTTTATATGCCACATTCACATGTGATATCGTAAATGACTCAGCTATAACTTGGATTTGTGCAAAGTGAGTTTACAATGACTTCTGGAAGTATTCCTCATCCATGCAATGATCAATAATACAGAATAATGTCTCTTTTAATGCAGTGTCGCTTTAGGGCCTGACAGCCACACGCATCAACATCCAATATAGTCTCTGTCTTTCTAAAATCTCGCTTTTATACCAGGTCAACTTACTAAAATTCTGCCAAGTAATTTAATTAATTACAACATGCTCCTTCACCTGTTAACCAGCCTTTTGTTGTCCCTGTCACAACTTTGAGATGTAGTTCAGCCTTTCAAAACTATTTTACAATTTTTACAACAGCTGATATGTTGTTTACGGCCTATGGTAAATACAATATGGTTTCATGAGATTTTCAAACCATTGCTCTCTGTTTTTATTGACATTTTACAGTGTCCTCTGGAATTTGGGTTTGTATTTAAGCATTTCAAAAACATCCACCTCAAAAATATGCCTCAAGTATGTGTCTAGCAGAGATCTGAAGTATCTAGTGAGAGCTGTTGCCATGCAGTTGAATGAGGTGCAGCTTGGGAATTTAAATAAATAACCCACGCAGCATCCTACAGTATATATGCAGTACACCACTCTGTCCTCATTTATAAACTCTTGAGTGTTCTTATCAATAGCTCAAATACTTAAAGTGGTCGATCTTTAATGTTTTATACTTTTTTTTTCTCTCACTGGGATTATTACACAATTTTCACAGCTCACAATCGCACCGCTCACATCGCCTCCACAGTTTTCGCAGCATATGTGACACACAGCCTGTTTATGGTGAACTCTGCCACTGATTGGTCAATGGCCCAATTAGCAATTCAACAGTATTTCTGGGGGATCTACATGGGACAGGTGGTGGAACATGATGTGGGATGTGTGATTGGTAGGTGTGATGCAGAGTGAAGAGGCACAGAGCAGAGGTTGAGACTGATTTACTGCACACAACACAACCAAACAGCATAGCTTACTTTGTACAAATAAGAAAAGTGTATGTGGAGCTTAATTCTTCCCCACTTATGTCCATTATTCAAACTACGGGGGTTGCAAGGTACACCCTACTCACAGAGCTGACACTTAGAGACATACACTGACAGACAGCAATTCACTCTCTCATTCATTTACTATCACAATTCACAATTTAGATTCTCCAGTTTAACAATAAATATCATTAGACAGTGGCAAGTAGGCAGGCCCAGGGATCAAACCCACATATTTACATTTGACCATAATTAAATATCATTTAAATATAATGTCCTATATCAGTTAGCTGCGGCCTCCTTCGGTCTTTTGGAGGGTATACAAGCCAAAATAATGAGTTGTGTTGCTTCAATTGATCTATGTCTTCAGGATTATTTGTGAATAAGTAAGAAGTGAAAGATGAAACTCTACATGTTGAGTACATAACATGAGTACATATTATACAATTATAATGTTCACTCTACATAGTATCTCAACCATTAACAATAAGTGGTAAATATATTTCCCCCTCCCTTTATTTATTCGGGATTGTTACAGCAAACCAGTCGGACAGTGATTTGGCAGGGGACTTTTTTATGCCAGATGCCCTTCCTGTCACAACCAGTCACATATTGTGAATGGATGTGCCACAGTATTTGCGCACTTCAAGCAAGTTTCGCACTGCCAACCCTCTGGTTGGTGGGCAAACATCTAACCCACTGTGCCACAATTAGTGGTGTTTTAAAGGTAAATAAAATAGGTTGTTACAATATGGCTGTAAAATATTTCCCAACCTAAATGTCTATTGAGATTAGAATTTATATCATGTATTTTCTCATTAACAATTGAATCATAATTTAGGCTGGACATGTTTATTATACACACCTTGTAAAACAGATTCTCATGACTGTGTAGCTTTTACATATTTTTATTTATGCTCACAGTTCATGACTATATGCGAATGTACAGCATTTCCCTGGCTGAAGATGCTTGCGTCCACAGTATTTCATGAATATAAACAGCAAACACATTAGCATGCGTGAGTCAAGTGTCAGTGCCATTTCCCTCCTGTCAAACAGTAGCAGGGCAGACAGGGAGCAGGTTGGTTTGAAGAGCCAAGAAGGGTAAATACCATCCCCTTTTATAGACATACCCACTGAACACAACCCTAAATCCACAGTTCAAACAGAGGACAGATGGGCTCAAGATTGCATCATAAAACCCTACAATGAATGACTTCTTTCTTTGGTCTAACTTTACATTACTGCTGCTGTGTACATCCTGCTCATTCCAATAATGCACTTCCAGTGCAATATTCATGACTGTAAGAAGCAAACATACTTTACATGACACCATCAACAGCTTAGACACATACGCAACAAGACAGGTGCTCCTCTCATATGACAGACAATGTGTGTGCTCGCAGAAAAGTCACGCAAGATTTCCCCAAGTAAAAACACAACACAAAATCCTTACCTTTGTGGAAGTCCACTTGCTTGGATTGCATTGAGAAAGTGCCCATAACGAGACCCATGATGACTTGTGTCTGAAGAGAGGTTAAGCGTGTGACTGGGGTGATCCTCTGCTATAGTGAGCCTACAGTATCTTGTGCAAGTTAGTCCATCTGTGGAAGTCTAGATAACACTACTCCCAAAGCAAGCAGGTCTGCCGCTCTCCTTCAGGGTGTGCGTAGCGAAAGAGTGGAAGAGACAGAGACGCTATGTGTGAATGAAATCGAGGGCGCACATGCACTAAAGCTACCTTTGTCTACTCTGGAGCTGGCTTTGCATCCCTGCTATCTCTCTCTCTTCCTGTGTGTGTAGTGTATGTCCCCCGCGACCAGTCTGTCATCCCATCAATTCCTATGAGCCTCTTTATATATCTGCCTCTCCGCCCCTCTGCTATCCGTCTGAGTCGCCCTGTCTCTTTGTCTGTCTGCTGGGGGAATAGAAAGATTGCACACTGTTGCATGGAGAAAACAGAAAGGAAAAGACGGAGGGAAAGATGGAGAGGAGGAGAGGCAGTAAAGCAATGAGCAAAGGAAGGGAAGAAGACAGAGACAAATTAGAAGGAATCACAAATAGCAGGGGGAAAGTGAAGGTGGTACACAGGGAGAATAGAGGAACGGATAGATAAAGAGTGCAAAAGGTGAGGAGAGATAAGAAAGAGCTGGACTGATCTGTCCCCCTTTTTGCTCCAGTGCAGTGTTGAGTGTATTGCAGTCTTATCTTAACATGCAGCGGTCTGACAGGTGCTGTGTGTATAGTGTCCCCCTGTGTAATTATTCTGCTCGCGGGTGGGTCATGGACAAAACCCTGTGCATCTGACACCTCCACATTTGCTGAAATGTCGCACCGCATATGCCAGCACTGCCATCAGCAAGCTGGATCAGATGGCTGGGCAGGACTCGGGCTGATAAATCAATCAGCAGAATAAAAACAAACAGGACAATGATGCCAGTGCACCTGACGCATGTACTTCTCTGTCAGTCATGCTTAACCCTAGTGCATCAAGCTGTGTAGCAGATTGAAGTTGAGATTGGCAGGTCGCACAGCTCCTATTGACTGAATCCCAATTGAAATTCCTCACATGGCTTTAGTTAAGAAAACAATTTACAGCAGGACCATAGATGTGGTTGAGATGAGGCCATCAAGGCCAATGATAAAGCCATTAGGCCATGGCATTCATTAAAAGCTACAGCCTGCAGTCCCCTGCATGGATGGGATCAATGCAGAGTAAAACTGGGCGAAAGGAGGGACGTGTGACAGTGTGAGGTGTCAGAGCAGACGACAGACAGAAGCATAAGTGGAAAAAGCACAAATAGATAATTAAAAGAGAGAAAGGGAGCACTGCAGGGCAGGTGGGAGTGTAATGGTCTGAAACAATTCAAGAATTCACGGGTATGCCGGAGCTCACTACACGCCACTCTTTTTCATTTAAGCCTCAATTTAAGCACAATTTGCACAGAACCATGTTGATATATTCACAAAAGGCAAAACAAACTTTCACAAAAGCAGCAATACATAACCAGGAAAAACCCACTTCACAGCAGCAACACAGAGAGAGGCTGAGTAAATGTTAAATGCTTGACTGAATCGACAAGATAAGAGAGCACGAGCTGCTGTAGTGATGATGTTTAACTTCAGTCAGGCTATACTTATCAGACCACAGACAGCATGTGGTTGATCAAACATTCCTTAAACCCATCAAATAAAATGAAATACAGGCAATTTGGCTCAGTGCCTCTAATGGTGACATTTGCTAAAAAACAAGCATTCCTACAAACCAACAAGGGATAAATGGAGCAGAACCAGAAACAAGCGTATCATTAAATTAAAATCTGAGCAAACCACTGCCTATTTGGGTTTAATTTGTGGAGCGGTTAAGACAGAGCTCAAAGTCAAAATTTAATTCCCTTATTTTTGCTTTCTTTTTGTCAGAAAAAGAGTGAGGAAAAACAAAACTAAACAGCAATAAAATTAGCTGCTATTAAGGAAAAATGCAGAGACTGTTTCCTAGGCAAAATTTGTGTCAAATGTCCTTACATTGTCCACATTAGTTTTCCCAAGGTAGTTTGGTCTCCCTGGGGCTCCCAAGCTGCAAATGGCTAACTAGCTAGCTAATGATGCTGTAATCTTAGCATCTCTTATCATGCATTACCAGATCTGCTGCTAATCATAACCAAGATATAATCACTATCTATGGAAATTAATGAAGCTGTCTCTGAGATATCTTGCCTTTCCATCAGAATAATGAAGTCATTAACTTCTTTGTAAAATAGCTGTATGGACCAGCACTTAAACTGCAGAGCAACAAGTTCATCACATTAGGCGTGAGGCCAAAGTCTCCTGAGGCATTAAGCTTGACATGCTGCTATTGGCCTGCCCAGGGTACCAGCCGAACTCTATCTCATCATTTATTAACTATTACACAACAGACCTTTTACTAGATTCAGAGGGCTGGCAAGACGGATGGAGAGAAAAAAAGATGTCTATCTGTACAACAAAAAGCAGTGAAGACAGTTCGTATTTGACAGAGAAGAGAAAAGGTGTTGACAAGAACTAGGCAATGTGGTAAGCAGGCTGTGAATAATAAATTGGTTGGTTAGTCGCTGCCTGGTCTTATCAGACAAAGATTGGATGGATCTGTCATGGTGAGGAGGACTGCACAGAGGGGAGGAGATGGGGCCAGGGAGAGCAAGAAAAAATTAGACTAGGGGCAATAACTGCAGAGAGGAAGGTGGCAGTGGCAGAAGAAAAGAGCGAGACGAATTAGAGTGAAGAAACTGGAGGGCAAGATAGATGTGGAGAGGTTATGGAGGGAAGCAAGAACTTAGGGCGAAATAAATGAGTGGAGAGAATTGGGAAGACAGGAGAGATGGAGGAAGATAGGGAGGGAAAAGGATAAGAAAAGGATGACAGAAATAGGATAGTAGTGCATTCATGTACTCATTAGGTTTATAAATGAATAAAAAGTTGTATATTTTACTCAGTGTTTATGTTTTTTGTTTCCTTTTGTCTTTTCTTCTCTGGTGTCACCCCAGAAAATCTGTCTCTTAGTGTACAGTGATCTGCATGTTTAACTTGGCCTATGCCGTGTACCCCACCTGATCATGTAACCTTTCCATTTTTGTTCAGGCTTGGGACCAGCACAGAGTAGTAGCTTCTGATTATGTGCTTTCAGTTTATAGTTAAATACTTAACTTTGCTGTTTACAGACTAACTTGATTGTGATTAAGTTAAATTATTTCAACATTCAATATTAAGCAAAACCCTATCAAGTCCAGTATAATGTTACTATTCTAACCTAGTGATACAATCATACGTTTCACGTGCCATATGGCCATAAATCTTTTTGTAAGTAGTATTGGCTGATTGCCATCAAAAGCCAGTGTAAACTTTGTGCTGGTCCCAAGCTCAGTTAAATGGAGACAGTTGTGTCAGGAAGGGCATCTGACGTAAAAGCTATGCCAAATCAATATGCAAATCACTGCACGTAGGGAGGCACATAATTTAATGTGGTGACTCACGAAGGGAACAACCACAAAGAAGGAAGAAGTCTTGATCATTGTCTGTTAAAACACAATTGTTTTTGAGCCAAAAAGTCAACACATATTAACGGTATCTTAGTCCATTATAAAGCATTTATTAACAGGAATGTGCAGCAACTATTTCTAACCTGTGCTTTACCAAGCTTTGACATTATTTCAGGTTTGTCTGACAGCCTGTGAATGCAGCACTGGGGCTCTAACTGGCTAAAGGGTGTTGTCTGAGTCATCAGAACAAACAGATTGATTTAGTGCAGTGACGAGCAGAGGAGATGAGCTCAATGATCCTGACAGAAGAAGGAATGAGGTGTAACTCCACTGAGAGATGGGCCAGACCCTGCTGCTAAAAGTCAATCACATGTCGGTCTGAGACAAACACAGCCAAACATGTGTCACAACACACAACCACAGGCAACCGAGTCCTACCCCTGTAACAAGGCTCGGCTGTAATCAATGAGAAGGGAGCAGAAAACACAGTTCAAGTGGTCCCTTAGCAATAGGAATACTTCAAAATCAACATCCTAAATCTATATCCTCATTGTTGTCTGTTTAGCTTTTTTTGGAGAAAATAACTCCAAGTGCAATTGCTTGTGATGTAGTAAAAACACCAATAAAGCAATAGCATTAACCATAAACAAAGTACTATCAAGGAGCTAGTATTGATCCTTTTCTCAAATTGCATTATATGCATTATTTCTTATAATTGGTATTATAAGAAATAAACATTGCTAAATCACAAGGAGCATCATCTGTCTTGATTGTCTTAGTAATATTTCTAATAAAAGCCATGGTTAATTGAGATAAACTTATTTTTGCACACTTGTAGTTGCATTGTAGAAGTAAAATAGGCCCTTGATGACACTGGTCTAGTCTAGTGTGAAAATGTCTTGGGTAATGCTACAAAATACTGGAATTAGCCAAACAATGTATTAGAACTAAAATTCAGAGAGCAGTAGAAATTGGGCTTTTGCTCTTCAAGTGACTTTCCTCACTACATTGCACTTGCTATCATCATTGTGATGCTTGTAAAAGATTGCTGTCAACACTTGAGTGTGGCAGGCTTTCCTACTTAACAAATGAATCATGAATTATTAAAGCCACACACTATCACTACTCACTACGGGTTGTTGCTGCATTAAATATCCTGGCTTTAATAATAAGAAACAATTATTTACCAGAAAAATTATTGAATCATTGGCTTCATTGTAAATGCAATTTGTCACTGCTATAATCTGTGGTCCAAACAAAATTTAAATTATACCCTGTGATGAAACCACAATCAGTCTACCTCAAATTTAGACAAGCACAATGAGTATAACTGTCCCAAACCCATTTAAAATACTGACTTGATTTTGATCAGTAACCCTGTCTTCAGTATCTGCGAGTGCATACATCTTCTCAAGGCACTGGCTGCCGTTTCTCTACCCCTGAGTGAATCTTTTGGAAAGATTCACCACCGTAATCTACCCACATACTTTATGTCACCTGTCAAACTGTGAGAAACTCCACCGTGCCTCTCTGTGACCTCTTTTCTCCAGTCGATATGCAGAGATGACACACTTCTTTGGTCTGGGTCTGACGGTGAATAACTTGAGTCTAGAAACAGCAATAATAAGAATTGTTTACCCCACCATTATTTGCAGCCTGGGTGGAATATTTACGGTTTATTTCACCATAAATGTTTTACAGAGGGTGTTACCTTGCCTGTGGGTGCTACTGTAGAACTGAAGAACTCCAATTGTGTATTCAAGTAAAATAACTATTACAGCTCAATAATTTTACTCATGTAGAAGTAAAAGTACTCAACAGAATCATTACTCAAGTAAAAGAAATGTTTACTTAAAAGTACTGTACGCAGCATGCTCTCATACAGTAGTCGTACTGTAGTATAAATCAAAACAATGATCTTGTGGGTTGCCAGTCACAGTGAAGGCTTTTGGCTTTGTAGCTCTGCTATTAGCTGTGTCCACAACTGCTGCATGTACATGTTGGCCTGTGTGGCAACTAAAGCGTGGAGCTATTTCTGTTTTTCTGATTGGACGATCGGTGATGAGGGTTTTAGAACCAAAACTAAAATGTTAAACATAAACAACTTTGCCATTATGTAAAAGATATTTTTAATAGTTAATACATCAAGTTGCTTATGTTTACATTTTTTGTTTTGGTTCTAAAACCCTGCACTGCTGATCGTCCAATCAGAAAAGTGGAAAGACTGGCAACACACAGACCATTGGTTTATTTAGACTGCAGTACTGTTTTCAAGCCAGTACAAGCGCATGCTCCTTACAGTATCTTTAAAGAAATATACTGCTCATAGTACCTTTAAGTAGAAAGTACTAATTGCCACTACCAATTCTAGTACTACTATTACTACACCTTGTGCTATTATTTATACTATTGCTGCTGCTACCATTACTACTACCACGATGACCTATTACTGCTACTATTGTTACTGGTTATGTGACTACTACCTCTAATACTACTGCTGCTACTTCCAGTAAAGTAAGTATGAGTAAGTAAAAGTATATTCTATAAGTATATAGCCTATAATGTATTCAAATAGTAATTCTTCTAAAAAAATGTACTTGTACTTCCACCTCTGCCTTTAGTCAACTACTCCCGACAGCTAACACAACAGGGCACTTGCTTCTTGGAAAATGCTAGTTGCAATTAGCATTTTTCCTAAGTACAGTTAACTTAACCTTAAGTACATGAAAGGAAACCACACGATGTCTGCTCCATAGCGCTGTGCTACTCAGTGATGGGTAGTAGTAACTCAATAAAGAATTGATTACGGCGTAAGGGTTGACGTCCCCTGAGAGGACTTTTCCATATGAGTTATTATGCACTATTTTTTCAGATGAAATATTCCCAGTGTCCCCTTAGGCTGAGTAAAAGTAATATAACAGCTTTTTGGAGCTTAGCAGTAGCAGTGCGCACAAAGGTACGCGCATTATTAGCAACATCAAAGCCACGCCAAATAGCCTACTTCTGTTCACATTTACTCCTCTATCTTCTCTGAATAAAAAAGGAAGAAGCCAAGCCCCTCTGTCTCAAAGAGTTGCACCCGAAGCGACAAAAATACACGTATTGAATAATTCATTAAGTACTTACAAGTTACACCACGGATGTAAAGTCCACAAGGCGGTGGACTCCGACGAAGGTCAAGTTTTAAGAAGTCTTCTTCAGAATCAGATACTATTTGTCCGCAATCAGATGAAGAGTGTACTTCAAAAGAGTGTACTTCGAGACGGTGAATAATTTTAGTCATTTTACTGGAGTTTTATTTTGATTTGCTCTGACAATGTGAGGCTAAGTGTAAAAGGTTGGATTTATCGCCCTCTGCTGGGCAGTCTGAGCAAAGAGTCCTTATCAAAAATAAGCCTAAACCCAGAGGTGCAGTACTCAGAATCTGTATTCAAGTAAAATGACTTTAAAAAGTAAAGTAAAAAGTACTTAACAAAACAAGGCGATTACTCAAGTAAAGGTACCAAAGTACTGAATGTAAAGTTTACTAGAGTAGAGTAGAAAGTACTTTTGAAAGTATCTTTGCAAACTACTGTTAATACTACTATTACTAATATAATACTACTGTTACTACCATTATTGGTACTACTGCCACCAGGCCCGTCGACACAGGGTGGCAAAGGGGTCTGTTGTCCCAGGCCTCAGGGTCAGGAGGGCCCAGAACTAGTCCCTCTTTTTATATTTTCTATTATAATGTGAAGCTTTCATGCACTGGGCCTCAGCAAGTCTGTCAGCAGGCCTGACTGCCACTACAGCTACCACTAATACTAATATTACTAATACTAATCCCAATAGTAATACTAATATTACTAATACTTCATCTCATTTAAAGACTTTTAAAAATTTGTTAAGTAAAGGTTTTGTAGCTTTTTATTTATTTATTTATTTATTTATTTATTTATTTATTTATTTATTTATTTATTTTTCTTGTTTGTTTTGTTTTGTTTTCTCAGAAACATGCTCAAGTAAAGTAAAGGTATGTTTTAAAAACATTTAAGAATATAATTTAAAACACAATCTGCATAATTAAATTACTTGTGTAAAAGTTCTTTCCTCCACTGGCCAAACAAAGCTAAACTGTATTTAAATATTTAAAATAGTGGAGACAGTTTTTATTTCTTCTGTCTATGTGTTTTGGAACTATCCTTGTAGTTGAACGGTAAACACACAGGAAGGAGGAGAAGGATGATTAACATTGCATTTACCCCTTATTCCCTTCAGAAGATGCTTTGAAGAGTTGAAACAGAGTCAGCATGTTTAAAGTTTCTTGTTCCTCCAGGAAACATTTTAGTGATTATAGTTAATCTCCAGAGGCAAAGCACAGAAAGGTTTGAGGGCATTTTAGAAGATCAGAGTTAATTTTTAAAGAATATGTTCTTTATACTTTGTAAAAGACAGTGAAACAATGCAGCCTATGGTTCTAGCTTTGGCTGCATTGCTTCACTGCCTTTTTACTAGTTTATTACTATGGCAACAGCTTGTCACATGACCAACTACACAAACATCAGGACAGTCACAAAATGTCACAATACAGCCAGGTTAATATGTTGTTAAGCCACATCAGTCCAAATGAAATTGTGTTAGGAGGTGTGAATTAAATGACCAAAACTGTGTCCACACGTTCTTCAAAAGGGGCCATGTTTGATACTGTGAAAATGTCCAAAGGCCAACAGTCCCCCCTCATGTTTTATTTAATATATTGAAAGTGTAAAATAAAATCACAAGAAGAAACTATGCACATATTTTAACTCATGTTCAGTTTATTCCCAGACACAAGTACTGGAGCCTATCCCAACAACTTTGGGCCTTAAGTGTGGTACACTCTGTGGCCAGCTAGGGGCAATATATATATTCTAATCGTTTATATATTCTAATCTGAATTGTACACTTATTTCTGACAAATTACAAGGTCATATCTGGTTTGAGAGCAATAGGGGCACAAATTTGCAGACTGAGCCAGTAATACATAAATGGGCACACATAATGGGCAGTACATAAACAACACATTTTATGAATTGATGACTGAATTGCCCCTAGCTGGCCACTGTCCAGAGTGTACCACACTTAAGGCCCAAAGTTGTTGGGATAGGCTCCAGTACTTGTGTTTGGGAATAAGTGGAAGAAGATGCATGAATGAATGAATGAATGAATGAAGGAAGGAAAGAAGCTGGGGGCAAATCTCACCCCATACCATGACATGTCTGTCTGAATAGCACTGTTGTAGAGAAGAACAACCTCCACAATCAATGCCCAACACTGAAATAACAATTCTTTACTAATGCTGAAGTGAACAATATGCACATAGTAATTATATGGTAAAATCCTGTATGATGATATGAGGTTTACACAATTCTAAGGCCTACTATAATATAATATATAATAAAGGGATCCCTTACCTTACCTTATGTAATTCATTCATATTGTGGTGAGAAAAGGTGACAGTTTGCTTTAGCAGATGTCCCTCTCCTAGTCTTTAGCATAATTCTGCCCAGGTTTTTGGCAAAGCCCATTGTTGTGTGTGAATAAAGCAACCATTGGGTGCCATGACATGAGTCCAGAGCCCAACAGTGAGCCGTTTCCTTCGTCCAGGCAGGTTGCTCTGGTTTGCCAAGCAGGAACCACCTGAGGCCAGGCTGCATGAGTAGGATAAGTGAATTCTCGCCTGGCTGGCTCGACTTATAACAGTAGGTCTACAGGGCTCTGAGATGTGATGGGAATAAACAAAGGCGTTTATAAAGTGTCAGGAACCTGGCCACAAGGAGTCACAGTGTATTCCTTGTACCAATCCCAAGACCAGATAAATAGAGAGGGTTGTGTCAGGAAGGGCATCTGGCGTGAAAACAACCTCTACAATCAATGACAAAGACTAGCGGTGGAAGAAATCCTCAAAATCTCAAAAGTAAAGCTACTGTAACTTTAAAATAGTAATAATCAACTAAACTTAAACGTACTCAACAAAATTATTAAATATATTGACTGTAAAGTTTAAGGGTAAATTAGTTTAATAATATATAATGTGGCAGGAGTCTAGCCACAAGGAGTCACAAGTCAGTGTACTCCTTGTGCCAGTCCCAAACGCTGATAAATGGAGAAGGTTGGGTCAGGAAGGGCATCTGACATAAAACCTATGCCAAATTAAAAAGCAAATCACTCTACACTTGGAGGCACATGATTTGCCTTTATAAAGTGGCAGGTAAGAAAGAATTAAAGGGTTTTGATTTGCCGAAAGATAAAAAGCAAAATAAAACAATGCTGTGAAAATATTAGTCATCTTAAAACATTTGATGACTGTGGGAAATCAAATTATTTAATTGTAATTTAGCCCTGTATTTGTCAGCTTTGTAATACCCCACAGCCACCAGCAGAGGTCGGTGCTGCTCTGATAGTCACTCTTCCTGTTGGGATTTGTCAGTGAGGCCTCAAGTCAAGCCTCACTACACAGAGATCCCCATTCATTCTGCTCACTTTTGCTTCTATTTCTACTGCTCTGAAACTTATGTTGTCCACTGGAGAGCTGTACTTTTCTGCAGTTTATCAGCGTGGCTTTTAAAATGTCTTGAAATGCTGACAGTTAAAGGTCAACCTACAAAGACTTAAAAATATGCTGGAACCTAGCTCTCTTTTGGCAGGGGGACTCCACATGAGAGCCATAACTTGTTCGGATATAGAGGAAAGATGAGGACAAAATCTCAATAATTACGTCCTGCAAAGGGTAGTAATATTGTTCGAGTTATGTACAAAGAGTCCTCCAGCACTGAGCTAATTTTCCACACATTTAGAGTAATATCATTAAACCAAGAAAGCGCTTTATGAGCCATCTTGAAATGTTATCCTCAGAAAAGAAAAAAATACACAAATGCCAGCATACAGCATTAGTTGAGAAGACGAGCCTTTTTGCAGTAAATGCCAATTAGATTAGACTATCTTCACAATAACTGCAATGGTGTTATATGACTGACCCACAATGCATTTCTGTTCCCTTTGAATGGATAAACAGCATACTAAATGGGCTAATGCATTAAGTCGAAATATACATAAGATTATATGATATCAGCAGAGTAAATTTGTCCACCTTTCTTACATAAGTAAATTGAAGGTTGCACAATTACAACACCGCAAACTAGAAAACAATAGCTCGTAAACACATTCCTTAAAACTACACTTTTACAAAGGCCCTTTAAGGAGTTCTGTGTATACATTGTGTAAGTGTTTGTCTGGCCCATTTGGCTTTATAGCTGTACAATAATCTAATGTTGTGGCTTGCATTTCCCTCGGAGCTTTGAGAAAGAGCAGACTTGTGTGTGAATGCATGTCTGGGCATCTTAGACATTTTGCAGAGCCTGATCTTTTGGTTCCCCTCCACTCATTTCCTTATTGTCTGTGTGGGAGTCTTAATAGCTGGATAAGAGTGTCATGTGGCTTTTTACTCTTTATAGTATGTCTGCACTTTTGTTGTTGCCTGCTTTTACACTACTATGCAAAGACGGAGTGAATAAATGCTGTTAAGTAAGCATGCTTTAATAAATACTGTGTTTTATTTTCATCTTTTTACTAAATGACATTTTCAAGAAAAGTCAATAATAGGTCAATAGCCAACAAAAAATCAAAATAGTTTTTGGTGTGGATCAAGAAACAAGGACACTGTACCATTTCAAAAAGGGCTAGTAAGACACTAACTCCAGACCTTTACTAACTGGGGTCAGTAAAGGAACAAGTTATTAGTTTTAATATATTCTTTACCATTGTGATAAATAGGGGCTTAGTGGCTTATTTCATAGAGCATTAAACTAGAAGATTTTCATTTCATGTCCAAGTCTGGGCACTATAAGTTTACCATTGTGAGATAGGGCCAATGCCTTTGCAGAGAGATTTTGCTTTCAATTTTGTGTATTTTGTAGATTAATACAACATTATTTCTTTATAGCCTCTTGTAAAACTCACCTAGTTCTTTTGCACAGAACTGTATATCTCATAAATGTGTGTGTGTGTGTGTGTGGCTTTGTATTCATGTTTACTTCTTTGTTTTTCCTTTTTTAAATTGAGAGTTTATTTTCTAACAAAACATTAAATTGTTACATAACTAGACCCTAGCAGTGACTTTGGACCTCGAGGGCAGTTTTACCCACTGTGGCCATCCAAATATGTGAATGAGCATAAATAACAGCCTGTATGCTTCACTATGTCTTTGTAGATCTCCTATTGTTATGTAACTGCCTCCTTTGATGTTCATCAACCCTCTGGACAAAATGTCAGTTGGCTATTATACTGTAAGCATGCATCCCTTTAGGCTACGTCTTTGTATGCCCTTGCTCTTAGCAGAGCAAGGGCATACAAAGATGTTAGAATTAGCTAAAAAAATAAATAAAAAAAATCACATATTATATACTCAAATAAATGGCCCATGCACAAAGGCTGCCACCACTGAAGTGCACAACAGCTGCAACCCCCCCTTGTCCTCTCTGCGGGGGGTGTGTATAAGCTCTATATTGCAACACCAATATGTTTTATTACTCACATCTATCACCATCACGTGCTCTAAATCAACTTTATCTCTCCTCTGTTAGCCGCTCAATTCCTTCATCTTCACTCCTTTTTTTCCCCTGGGGGAACATATGCTACAGAATGAGGTCAAGCAAAGAAACAGTAAAGTTAAGAGTTGTACAAGTTCAAGTGGATTGGACTTTTACCACTACTTTTGTGCTTGAGTAGATGTTTTGGAGTTTGCTTTGGGACTTGTCTGGTCTCAAAATCTAGCTGTATTATATATAGAGATTTGTTCCAGCACAGTATTACACATATACTTGTATTGCATATATAATAGCATATGGCTTTCATTAAATCAAGGCTTCATTCAACCATATGTTAGTTTAAGTGCTATGAACACTTAATGACACTCGACATGTAAGCATACAATAAGCATGCCTGTAAGCTGGATCTGGTCTTTTTGACAACATAAGCAATTGTAATCTAACTCAAAAACAAAGGCAGGTATACAGCAAAATATAAGAGCGTGTATATTCTAAAATGATGTCCAAAATGGTTTGCTAATGACCAACATTCACCAGCTAAAACCCCAAAGAGAAGTACACAAACATGAATGTCATAATCTCAAAGGGTCATAGTTACACAGTCCCACAAAACTCTATTGTATTGCCAAAAAGCTGACCAAAATAATGCATTTTCTTGTGTCATTGTCAAAGTGTCATCTATAACTTTTCAACTTTCAAATAATTTATTACAGCAAATGAGTCTTGTGTGATAAACAAACAAGAATATCAATGTCTGTAAAAAGTGTGTCTAAACACACAAAAATATACCCATAAATACAGTACATCCTTACCTTTAATGAGTGTCCCAGTGACCAGTTTGTGCACAGAAATGGCAAACTTGACCAGTCCCTGTTTGCAGCGCTTGGCACATCCCGTCATCCTGACAGTGACCCGGGACACAGCAGGCAGAGCAGGGGCCAGGGCAGGAGCAGGGGTTTTCCCCAAATCAGTCCCAAAACAAGATCAATAGAAAGTACTTGTGGATGAGGGTCTGACTTCCCGCAGAGAGAAGTTGAGAAGAGAAATCTCGGTGTGTCGCTTTACGTCCTGCTGAGCTATAGGCAAGAAAAAAAAAAAAAAAAAAAGAAAAACACGAAAATGGTGATCTGACTGTGCTTCGCTCCCTCCCCCCACTCCCTTATACCGCTCTCTCCACCTCTCACTGTGTCCAAATTAGAGTGACTGCATTCATCAGAAAAGCATGGAAATCGAGAGAGAGAGAGAGAGAGAGAGAGCGAGAGAGAGAGAGAGGAAAGTATGCTAAAGAAATGTTGAAGAAACGCAGCTTGTTAGAGAATCCAACTTACCAAGAAAACTTCCTTCCAGTGTGTGCACAGCCTCTGGGGTTGCAATAATGAACTCCTTGATTCTCTCTGTTTCTGTTATCAGCTGCAGTATACCTCCCACCCGCACTTTCTCTCTTACCCCACCAGTAATCCACTTTCAGCACCAGTGACAATGGACAGCTCCCCACTACAAACTGCATCTATAGACAAACACACCTCCCTTTTGAACTCCTCCCACAACTAGCCAGCTAATGCAAAAAACACTGCCATTGTAAGTATTTGGCCAGTAAAAAGCTCTACAGTACTGTGCAAAAGTCAGGTTTTTAAAGAAAGGCTATGAGCAAAGAAAGGTGCATCAATGTAGAAAATACACAAAATTACAAAAACCACAAGACTCAGAAAGCATAAACCTTTACCAACCTTTATCTCGCTATGGTAAAGACATAGAGCCCAGACTCAAACTCAAAGGGGTTATTTTATTCATTAGGTTTATTTGATAGGGACAGACACAAAATCATAGACTGTAAAACAAAGTCCCATGTATGCATCATGATGGTTGGAGCTAATTTGCAGCACTTGTCCCTAGATGTGCTTTTATGAATGTTGCAGACTAAAACACAGCAGCAAACAGAGTCTTCTAGTTTAGGAGTAAATGCTCTTTCCATTGATCCACAAAACTTTTATACGTATCTCACAAAGGTAAACAATCTACCAAAACTAATTATTTCTTCTATTAGTGTATATCTTTGGTCACTCCTGAATTAACTAGTGATCTAGATCCACACTACAATGAATTCTTGTCCTGACTTTTCTGACAAAAAGCACTTGTAGTTAACAGCATTTTTTCATACCTGCCTAAAATCTTTGCACTCTACTGTATGTTGAATCAATGGTTCGAATATTCAGTTCAGTTCTCCATTGATTCCTTCGACCACAATCTCAGCTCACATTGACCATCCATTAAGTTGTTGTTGGCCATTTATGAAATGTCACACCATGTTGATCTATTCTGCCAAAGCTTTATTGGGTTTTACAATGCACTGTGAAATAATATTTCAAAAGAAGAGCAGAAGAAACATCTGTAAATGCACAGAAGGGAGAGGCAGGAGGAATGTGGAACAATAATCTTATAAAGTCCCACATGGCTATATTTAGGCCTTGAATTGCATGGGGGCTGCTGGACCGATGGCTGGAATACAAAATTTACAGAAAAAATCCACTAATAAGGGGCAAGTTAGGAGAAAAAGCAATGGGAAAACAGATGTAAATAGACACAATACTCAAGAAGGAGGAGGAGGAAGCAAAAAAAAAAAAAAAAAGAAACAATAAAAATGCTAATAAAAGGCATAAAAACACGAATTGATGTAATGCGCCAAAGGGGGAAGTGTGGCCAAGGTGCACAACTCCATGTCCCATACAGTCTGAGGGTTATATGTGAGTGAAAGGTTTTGGCAAAGAAACAAAATCAATACTACTTTTTCTTTTGCTCCAGTCTTAATGTTGTGTTTGAGATGTGAGATATAGAATGAGTCAAAGCGGCAAAAATAAGGAGGCGAGAAGTGGAGATGTGGGACATATAAAAACAAGTGAGGCGCAATTGTGGGAGGGAAAAAAGGGGAGGGGGGTGGGGGGGCAGCTGTTTGCAAAGATGCCACCACTGTTTTGGCTATTAAGCATGGAGGAGATTACTGTGTACAGGAATTTGCATAAACACGCTTCTCTATTACCGCCCCTGTTGTTCATGATTAATGAGATTAGCCCTGCCTTCGTACACATATTCAGGGATGTAACGGCGGTTAATTGCTTGTCTCTTCCCAAAATTAGAAATTGCTTTGTTTGATGTTTGTTTTTACACAGTCAAAGTGACTGGCACTCTCATTGCTCTGGCTCTTTACCTGATATATGCTGTGCGGAAGACAACAGACAATTGAAAGAATGAAAGCGAGGCAGACACTGGTGAAGTGCTTACAGCCGGAAGAATTGGGGCAGTTTGCCAATGAACAGGGAAACAGTGGTGATGTATTAGGCTTGGGTGAGAAGAAGAAAACTGAGTACAGAAGAAAGAGGGGTAGGTTGAAACTGGAGAGAACAAGATTAAAAGGAGGTATAAAGGAGATTTACTCAAACTAAGAAGATACAAATTACATAAATTAAGGATGAGAGACACCGCCAAAGGAAAACCGAGGGGACAAGAGAAAGAATGAGGGAGAGGGGAGGAAGTGAGGAGAAAAAATGGGTGAGACAAAAAAGAGAGGAGATTGCTTTGAACACTGTAGATCAGTCAGAATTGAATCACAGGCGGCCAGCTGTAAGCCCTGATAGTGCTTTGCCTCTAAATATAACTGGCTCTGAGATGGACTGATACGGCCACAACAACAGACAGACAGAGAATAAAAGGGAGGCATCTTGAAAGAGAGGAGAAGAAAAGATGTGCCGCAAAATGGGCACGCACTCAGGAGGGTTTTTATCGTCTGGACATTTATGTTAAACTGCTTCAAAGTAGTTGCAAACACGTACAATGATGCATCAGGCAAAATGTTATGACCACCTCACATATTGGTGGTCATAAGGTTATGTCTTATTAAGATCACCAGCATATGAAACTGATGCACTGTGTATTCTGGCACATTTCCATCAGAACCAGTATGAACTTCTTCAGCCTGTTGAGCTGCAGGTTGTCTGTTGGATCAGACCACACAGGGCCAGCCTTCTCTCCCCACGTGCATCACCTGTTGGCGGTTCACCACTGTTCCTTCCTTGGACCACTTTTGATAGACACTGACCAATGCAGAGTGGGAACACCCCGCAAGAGCTACAGTTTAGGAGATGAACAAGTTGTACAGCCATCACAATTAAGATCATGTCAAACTTGCTTCTAAAACATCACACATATTTGCCCTAAGAGTTGATGTGTTGGAAGCAGGAAAAATGGGTAAGCAAGTGGTCATAATGTTATTCTTACTCTGTGTACATCTTGAGTGTAAATCTGTTAAACATCAACTAAGGTTTAACAGGTCAACACTCAAGAGCAGGGCCTCCCAGCAGACACTGCAGCTGTAGAAGCCACTTTTAGAGATTGTATCTGGGTATGAGCAGCAAGTGTCGCCCTGGAGGTCTAGAAGTCGACTCCAGACTTGGGCTCAGGGTACTTATGGTGTCACTGATGGTGACAGACTGACAAATATCCCCTGTGGCTGAAATAAAAGACCCACAACAACACACACAACCTCTTGTCCCTATATCTTCTTTCTCTTGCGGCTTTTTCTGGCAAACCCCCCTCAAGACACCCAGCTGATGACAACTGTGTCTATAGATGTCAATTCACACACTGACTTCCACTGACAGACTTTTGAATGAAGGAGGTCCCCTGCCGAGAACTGATATGCTCACACACAGATGCATGCACACAACAGACACACAATTGTTCCTCTATCTCTCTGAGGACACTCATCGACTTAATGCATCCTCCAGCCATTTAACCTAACCTTAACCATGACATGTAGTGGCCTAACCCCGTCCTGACCTGAATTCAGAGCCTAAACCTAAAACCAAACTACAGTACATTAGTCAGTGCAAGTTTACATTACATGACGTCAACAAAATGCAATCACTTCAGAATAACTTCACCCTTAAAAGCATTTGTTAAGAACCAGTGAAGGATTAATAACCACTTAATGTACAGTATAGAGCAAAAGTTTAAGTGAGGTGTGAGGTTTTTTTGTTTTATGATATTATTAATTCTGGTGTGGATCTAGATCACTGTTTAGCTCCAGGATTGTTTTAATAATAATATTGTGTTAGACACCCAAAGTTGCTTTACATTTGGTGCATTTTTCATTCACTCCTTAGTCACACTCAGTGGTGGTGAGCTGTTTCTGTAGCCACAGCTGCCCCGGGGCAGACCAATGGAAGCGTGACTGCCATGTTACACCTATGACACCTCCAATCACCGCCAAAAACAGCCACACTGACAAAGTTATACAGGCAAGGTGGGTGAAGTGTCTTGCCCTACAGACACAACAAGAGTATACAATACTGGTTGCGGGGATCAAACTGCCAACCTTTGGGTTAGTGGGCAAATGTCTCTACTGACTGAGCTACTGTGGGTAGAGCTTCTGTGCCATTTTATGGAGAACCAAAGATCCTTCTTTCACTCACAAAAATAAATGATTTGTTTTGCAGATTCTTTACCATTGTGAGAAGGATTTAATGCCTGAATGGAAAGAGCATTTACCCCTGAACTAGAAGATCTTTCTGTTTAAGCCCATGTCTTGGCACTATAGGTTTAGGATTGTGAGACCAGTGTCTTGGCAAAGGTCTAGGCTACACTCTTCTTTGTTCATAGCTATTCTTAAAAAACTGCAGTACTGTATAATTTACAAAGCATTACTTTAACATTAACAAACACCATTGTGTTATGACTATTATTAATGGTAAATTTTTGAGTAATAGGTTCATGGAAATCAATGCAAAATTATAAACGCTGATGTTAATGTAAGCATATGTATAAATTAAAATATTAATTTTATGCTTTATTACTGCTCAATAGTGGTGAGTTATTCTAAAGTGTTGGCTAAAATACTCTTTGAGCTTGAGGCCAGCTGTCTGACACATTGACAGCTATGACAGGTCACGCATTTCTCCTTGAAGGCCTATTTTTTCTCATCTGGCTCCTTTCTCTCTGATTCTGGCCTATATCTACAAGTCAAAGCTCGTCCTTGCATCATTAACATCCAGCATGGAAAATTAATTAACACTGAGCCCATTAACTTATGTAAACAAGGCACTGGGAGGCTCATCATGTATGTTGTAGTGTGTGTTAATAATGAAGGTGGCTGGTCCCTGGAGAGTGTAACGGGAGTCCCACTGGTCAAGCTGAGTTTCTCTATAGATACAGGACCATTTGTGCACCGTAAAATTGTTGTGCAGCTGTAGTAGTAGTTGTGCATTGTGGTGATAGTGGGGAACCATTTTTCATCTAATATTTTACCCAGACCACAACTATATGGCAGGTGCAATACATCAAAAATAGTAACAAAAAGCAAGTGTTTTTTTTTTTTTTTTTGCATACATAAGTCTATTTCAGTTCAAAGGCTATACATATTGTGCCTACTCTAAGAACTAGATACTAGATATTATTGCTTAATCTGCTTTTTTATTTTTTTTTTGTTACTTGCATACATTTCTCAGTAAAATTAATGTGGTGTTATGGCAGTGTCAAAAACCCTGAAGAAATTCGTTTTTTTGGACTGAATTCATACTTACATAAATTAAGCAGACTATTTTTTTCTTTACCAGCTGATACTGACAGACATTTGGCAAAACATTTGAATAAGTCACCTATGTTAAGTGGTAATAAAGCATGGATTAATATGTAATTGATGTTTATAATATTCCACTGTTTATAATTTTGCATTGTTTTACATGAGCGGCATATTAGGCCTACTCAAGAATTAAACCTTAATACCAATGTTTATAAAAGGTGAATGTTAATGTTGAAGTAATGCTTATGTAAGTAATGCAAATAATCAATTGCTGGTCTCTTATCCTTAACTAATGCTTTATATTGTGAGTTGTAAGTGTTACAGAGATTTCAATAAATGTTTTGGTACATGCATGTCACTGCATTTAAAAATAAAAACCAATACATTAGGCTACTTACCAAAATAGTAGGTCTATATCATATGTCTAAAGCACTATACAGTATATGTATCTACACACAGGGTGCACAGTTCCTTATTGGCTGTGACCCTGTGAGGTAAAGGTGCTGGACATTTTGTAAAGAACAAAGGTGTGTAGGTTTTCATTTTGCCTGCAGCGTGTTCATGGCGCACCTTTTCCCCCTGAACTAATGCACCTGAAATGCACGCACACTTTTCCGTTACTTTCTGCTGATCACGAGCAATGAGGGGCCCCCAGTGGACTCCCCAAAGCTGCCGAGCACAGCAGGTGATTATTATTAAGCTCCTTTTTGCTGCTGATGCTCGATCTTCCCTCTTCAGTTTTTGGTGTCGTGCCTGCTTTGTATTGAATGGAGAGCAGGGGCTAAGATGCTTTGGGGCGACTTGAGCAGGTCTTTGTGTAAACATCAGCATCATTCACTCCACTAAATCTGGAGATGAAAGCACTTGTCGTGGAGACATACACTGAATGGTCCACTGATTCAATCCACGTTGGCTCTCACTGTGGAGGTCTGCCCTCTAGTGGTTATTACAAGAAACAATCAAGCATTACAGGTGCACATTAATAAACAAGAATATAGTAGAAAAGTATTGATTTCAGTGGTTCAACTCAAAGCTAAATGGAGATATTACCTAGATTCAGAGGAGAGATGGTCAATAGATGGTCAACCTGAATAATCCACACATAAACTTAATTTACTATAAATATTTATTCTCTGGATAATTAAGGACTCAATGTGAAATAGTTGTTGATAGAAAAATAGTTTTGCTGCAACATTGTCACTCCACACCCATACATACATAATTAGTATAATAATATGAGCTATACCTGGTGTAAAAAACAATATAATGTATATGAGTGTGCATAACATCTACGGGAATAAAAAAAACAATGTATATGAGTGTGCATAACATCTACAGGAATTAAAAAGTGTCATACAAAAGATTTACTATAGGTGGTACATTTAGGTTCACCATTGGCATATATTGTATTCTTAATATACTTCACAGAAAATAGCAGTGATAATCTCTTTTGTATATGAATGATACTGTGCAAATTTAAAATACAAATTTGTGTTTAGGGAGCTATGAGCAAAAAGAAACAGAAGTCTTTGGAGTAAACCTTTTTTTTCCCTCACATATTTGGCTTGAAATGTGTAAATCAAGTATGACGAGTTTCAGCTTTGCTTTCTCCACATTATGAAGCCAAGTTCCATGTAAAAAAGGCCTTTTAGCAATGTACCTTTATCCAACCAGTTTCTTGAACACAGTGTGACACTTGCAGCAGTAGACATTGCTCCAATATTGTCTGTTGAGATTTTAAAATGCAAAGACATCTTCTAAAAGTGCGGCTGATCTTGGCCTCATTCTAAGCTTCAGTCCAGTTTGTCATTTGTTAGACTGGCAGCTTTGATGTTGTATCCAAGAAGTAATGTCCAAAGATAAAGCAAGGTCAGTTTTTTAAATAAATAATTTCTTGATGCAGATGCATAAGCCTTGCATGTTGACATCTTGATTGACATCTTTGAGGTTGACCAGTCTGCCCATGCTCGTTGGCTAATAAGGACAATATAAGTTCACTTTATGGGGTTGGTCGACCTGAGCCTCACATGACGAGGTAAGTCCCAGCAGTGTGAAGGTGTCTCGGTTGTTCCCGGCCTAAATGAAGGTTAGAAAAATCCCTTTGGAGAGCTGCAGCTATAGATGGCTGTACAGTGAAGGACAGACCCAAACCCGGGACACATTGGACACAAAAAAGATTAGCACAGTATAGGAAGAAACTTGTGTGAGTAGGCAAAAAGACATAAACTTACCACTGAAAGCTTAATCTATCATGATCAGGTTTTTTGGCTGTACTGTAGCATGGACAGAGTTAGAGCTGAGACCATTGGACCCAAGTGTCTGTACACCGATGGCAATCGGGACACTCAGATTTACATTCTCAAGTATACACTGAGAAAAAAAACATATATTAGTTTGGTATTTAAAGTAGAAAAAATACTAATCAATGTACTATCAATGGTACCTTGGTGCATGCTGAACTCATGACAGATTTGTGGAACACCCCATCTACAAAAACCTGAAGCAAGACAGAAATTAGTCCACGCATGTTTTCAGGATTCATTGTTGTATATACAGTCCAGTGTAATGAAGCGTGTGGAAAATAGGCGTGTCCAAGCAGGTTGGAATGAATGGAGAAAAATGTCAGGTGTTATGCGTTGTGTAATGAAAAATCTTCAGCAAGAATAAAAAGAAAGGCATACAAGACAGAAGTGAGGCCAGCGACAGTTCAGAGACAGTGGCACTAAGGAAAAGAGAAGAGGTAGAGCTGGAAGTAGCAGAGCTTATGATGTTGTGGTTTACTTTAGGAGTGCCGAAGATAGGAGGATAGGATAGGATTAGGAATGAGGATCAGCGGGACAGCTCATGTAAGATGTTTTGGAGATAAAGTCAGAAAAGCCAGACTGAGATGGTTTGATAAGTACAGGGTAGAGATAGTGAATATTTTGGTAAAACAATGCCGAAGTTAGAGCTGCTGGGTATAGTTAGTTGGTGTAAGAGAAGAGGATTCAGTGGATATGGTTAGATGATTAGCTGTGGCCACCCTGGAAAGGGAACAGCCAAGAGTAAAAGATTTATGTAAACAGCTCACCCTGTATCCATACACAAAGGTGCCATTACTGCAGCCCAGCTCGTCCAGTGGAGGCCTCTCCCATCCAATCATAAGTCCGCTCAAACCCACTGTTTTAATGACCTCTATAGATTGCACCTCCGCTGGAGCTTCTGCATGGAGAAATACACCCAACATTATTTATAAGCCTCAAAGCTTGTATAAAGCTATAATTGGTGCTCTATAATTGGCTTGTTTCACCTTAAATTGATATACACAGTAGTACATTAAGAGCTTGTTAATGTTTTGGTTAAGATCTAAAGTATTGAGTGAATTATTTACAAGGCATACAATGTTTTTAAGTGCATAGAAAACATTTGCTATTCATTTGCTAGTTGTGATTTATTAAAACTAAAGCATATACAATAACTTCTTTCTAATTATGCATAAAATAAAAAACAACTCTGTAAACACAATAAACAACTTTATACTTTTACATTTCACATTTGTGGTTCTCAGCTGGTCTGATTGTGGCACCTTATTTAATTCATGATTTTTTCATTGTGACACACTTTACACAACCAGAAGCTACTTTTCAAAAATTATTTGTCTATATTTTATGTAATTTAAACCCATTTAAACCTACACATTTCATTGAAAGAAAACATTGTAACCTGTAACCTGTAACCTACTTTTGGGCCCCAACCCACCAGTTGAGAATCAGTGTTTTAGAGCATTGCTTCTTATTTCAGTGTGTAATCAGAGAATTACCTTGCTTTATCCTGGTTGGAGTTCTGGCTTTCTCTGAAGATCCCGCTGACTTTTTGGCAGATATGGAGGTGTGTTGAGCAGATACAAGGCTTTCATAACCATCCATTTTAGAAATCATGTTAAAACTATTACTTCTGCTTGGGCCAGTTGTGTCCGAGGCAGCGCTTTCAGGAGTGTTAGGGCATTTTGACAAATTACAGTCTGTAGCTGCAGGGCTGACATTTAGAAAAGCCATTTTGTTTTGCACTGAAGAAGCCTTTTGTATAGTGTTAGATATATTAGCTGTGACTTTATCAGTCTGTTTGGGAGATATGGGTTTATTAGCACCAGTACTTGAGGTTAACTTTGCTTTGCTCTGTACAGCACCTGAACTAGACAAACTAGAAATAGTCGAAGAAGCCCGGGACACGTTGGCTTTGGATTGTTTGTTGGTAAATGCCTGGGCTACTGGGCTTGAAAGTAACAGTTGCTGATCTGGATACAACTGCACTGAAAAGCGTTGTTGGCTTATTTGCAGGCTTGCTTGTTCCTTCTAAAGTTGGTTGGCTTGAGGCAGATGTGACATGGAGGGGGCTGGTTGTTGAATTATAAACACTGAGGTCTTGCTTTTGTATCTGTGAGGCAGGACTGACCGCTAGAGATTGTGCCGAGAATGACAGACTTTTTCTGGGCTGCTGTCCTCTTCCTCTGCCTGCTGGTGCCTAAAGGGATAGGAAGTACAGTGTAAGCGACCCAAGTATAACAATATGAATGTTATTTGAAACTGTAGGCATCATTGTACCTGAAAACTGCTGAGTAAAGTCTTTTGCAGTTGTTCTTGGAGGCTCATAATCTTCTCAGGACTACTCAGTCTCTTACTTGGACCAAAGCAGGTAAGTGAAGAGGAAGAACCAGGTCCAGAGGAAAACCCACTTGACTCTGTTAACCGAGTTAAATCTGGAGAGGACGCGGCTTTTACGCTTAGCTGTTGAAATCCAGCTGTCTTATGCACCGAGCCTCTTGGAAATGGAAGAAGCTGCTACAGAAAAAAAATGCTATTACAAATTTTCTCTTGTCATTAAAAATGGATCCATAACTGTAATGTTTTTGGTCATTATTTCATCTACCTGGGTTGAGGGCGTGTGGTCTTTCTGTGAGACAGCAGGTGATGTAGACCACAGAACTTCTCTGTGTTCTGGCATTGGTGAAACTGACATTGGGGAGATGAGCTTTTTCCCCAGCGGTGGACAAGACTCATGGCTCAGTTCACCTGTGCAGTCTCTAAGAGTAGTTGTAGTGGTAGTCAGTGCTGCGGTAACTACAGAAGGACTTTTATCACCCCCAAGCCTTTTACTCTCAGGAGTCAGTTCCCTTATTTGTTGCTGTTTGGAGGGTGTAATTAAAGCTGAGCAGGGCTGATCTTGAATGAATTTATTAGTGTTCTCAAATGTAATCATAATTTCAGGAGTGAAGCCTGATCCCAATCCTGCTGTGAATGTAGAGGCATAACTTTGCAGAGCTGGATCACTGAGCAGCTGCTCCACTTGTTGTTTGAGGATGTAGTCGACACATCCGTGTTTCTGCATGATCTTTGTCATCTGAACCAATATGTTGTTCCTCTCCTGACACTTCACCACCAGGCATGATAGCTTAGCCTTGGACAAAAAAAATCTCACAGTCAAAGTACATCCATTAGGCAACATTATGACCACTGACAGGTGAAGTCATTATCTCTTCAACATTTCACCTCTTAGTGGGGGAGGATATTTGGCAGCAAGTAAACATTTTGGATTTGAGCCAGAATGACAAGGGCCAGATTGTAATGGCTCCACAACTGGGTTAAAGCATCTCCAAAATCGCAGCTCTTGTGGGGTGTTCCCAGGCTTCACCGGTTAGTGTCAAAAGTGGTTCACATAAGGAGCCGTAGTGATCCAATGACAGGTGATGCATGTCCAATCCAACACAAGAGCTACTGTAGCTCAACATGCTTAAGAAGTTAAAGCTGGCTCTGATAGAAAGTTTGTTTATAATATTATGATCACCAATGCAAGACAGGTGGTCATAATGCTATGCATGATCAGTGTAAAGTCCAGACCTACATCATGTAAACAAGTTACTACAAAGTAATGTTTTATTCTTACCTTTAGAGGGGCTATATCCAGATCTGCCTGGCTCTTCCTATGAAGTAAGGCATCATACTACAAGCAAAATCCAATATGAGATATAAATAAAACAGTCACATAACAAATCAAACATTTTTAAAACTTTTTTATGGACTCACCTTGGCTCTGATGTCAGCTGTAGCGAGTCTGGAGTGAGAAGAGAGCAGTGCTGAGATCATCCTTTGTGCCTTGGCCTCTTTTCAAACTGATGTACTCTGAGTTCAGTTCCTCTAGAGCCACAGTCTGCAGGGTTTACAAATGAGAATGAGTTTTTAAAATAAGAAACAGATCTATTTAGAGGAAGTTATAGCTCAGTTTGCATGCCCCTATTTATACTTTACATTTTGATTCACTCACTTTAGCTTTTAGTTGAGCTGCTAGTATTTTGTATTGCTCCTCTATTCGTGCCTTTAGAGACAAGGCTTCATTCTTCTCTCTGGTCAGGCCTGTCAGTTTGTTCTGGAGCTCCTTAACCTGCAGAAGACATTTGGAGTCAAACATAAATCTTTATACATTAAAAAAAATTGCCAACATAGCATATAAATACAGTAGATATACATGGAGCATTTTAATAAAGTTGCTGCAATCACCTGCCCCTTAAGACTATCATTTTCGTTTCTTGTTTCCTCAAGTTGATTGGATACATCAGAGACTCTCAACAGTTTTTCAATTGATTGGGAAGCTCTCCTCTCAGCTTCTTCTCTTTTGGCTTCAGTCTGAAACAGTTCACTCTGCAATCTGGTCCTCTACATAATACGCATACAGAAACAGAAAACACAGCAGCATCCTGTGATAAAAAAATCTTTACACAGTGCAATCAAAATGCATGTTATTATTTTGAATCCTGAGCACAATAACATTTTTACAACATTGTGAACACACCTCTGCCTGTGTCTGCTCTAGTTCATCATGGGATTTTTGTAGTTCTGTGCTCAAAGTTTCAATCTGCATCATTAAATTGTTTTGATCCTGTGAGTTCAAATAAGGTAAAACATTATTAACAGAAATAAGCTATTACTGAGGGTTAGTGATGCTGGTCATTCATACCTGCAAGTTATTCTGATCTCCTGCTTCAAATTGCTCTTCATATTCAGCGCCCCACATGTTTGCATCAGCTGGATATAGTGGGACATTTTCACTAGGTTGTGTATGGCTAAGGGACGTAGTTTGTAATGTGCTGTGTTCGTCTTGTAGTCCCTGGAGCAAAAGCATCATTTGGTTTTCCTGGTGTTTTAAGCGAGAAATGGAAAACTCAATTCTGACTTCTTCGTCTTTCAAACTGGAAACTGACTTCTGTAGCTTGGCACACTGTTCTTGTAAGTTATTATAAAGTTGTTCCTTGTCTCTCTGTTCCTCTAAACTTTTCAGGTAATGTGTAAGTTCATCTCTTTCCAGCTTCAGGTTGAGCACTGCCTGTTGTAACTGGTGACTTTCTTGTTGTAAATTTTGTATTGATTGTAGCATCTGATCTCTCTCTTTTATCCCACTTGAAATAGATTCCAAAAGTGCTTCTTTTTCTTTTTTAAGATTTGGTATTGCTTCACTGAGTTGCTCCTTTTCCTCCTTCAGCCCAGTCATGGACCTTTGAAATTGGTCTCTTTCATCCTTGACTCCACAGACTGCCCTGGTTAGCAGCTCACGTTCCTGTTTTAGCCCGGCCAAAGACTTAAAAATGTGATCTTTCTCCTCCTTCAGACCCCAGACCTCCCGAGTCAAACGCTGCTTCTCCTCTGTCTGTGCTCGGATAGACTGGGACACTTCTTTCTGCTGTTCTCTTTGGCATTTTATTCGGCCTGTGAGTTCTTCTTGTTCTATTTTAAGGCTCTGAACCAACTTAGTTAGCTCATCTAATTGTTCACTCATCAAACTAATTTCAAGATTGTCTGATGACTTAGCAATAATTTGTGATGCTTCATTTATATTTCCTTGCTGTTCATTGGACGTAAACTGTGGTTCCTTGTCACTTTCAATCACGCAGTTCACAACAATGTCCACGCATTCATCTATGTTATCTTTCCTGAAAACTGTCTGTGTATGCTTAGATTGAAATCCAAATTTTTTCTTGCGCTCACTCTCCGCTTTGAGCTGCTCATACTCCACCAACTTTTGTTGCAAGTCCATGATAGTATTCAGATCATCCTCAGTCTTCCTGGTCAGCTCTGTGATCAAACATCCCTGTTCCTGGATTTCCTGTTGCTGCCTGGCTCTATCTATCTCTAACCTACAGATTTGTTCTTTCACTTGGAGTTGTTCCTTATGTATTTCTTCCTCTCTGATCTCAATGTGGTCTCTGAGTTCTTGGATTCTCTCCGCTAAGGCCCGGTTCTCCTCATTTAGTGCCTGGACCAAACCGTCTGAGCCAACACTGAACATAGCGCTATCATCCGTAGTTGAAAATTGGTCTTCACATAGTATATCTTTTGACGAATCTTGCTCCAAGCCTGCTTCCTCTTGTTCTTGCTGTTGCCTAATTTGTGATTTCAATCGAGTATTTTCTTGTGTGGTCACCTTCAGTTGCTCTTGTGCCTGCTGCAGGGCCTCCTCAAGGCAATCACGTTGTTCTTTAATAAAATCAAGCTCTTCTCCTAAGCCCAAGCTCCTGTAGGCTTCCCGCAGGGCGTCCGAGTCTTCCCCAGGACTCTCTTCGAGATTCAGGACGCCGTTGTAGCACCATGTTCCCATTCTCAACTCATCTATTGTCTCTGTAGTCAGCGTGAGGGACTGAAAGCTGGGGTTCACTTTTGATCCAAAGCTGCCAAACGGGGTTTGTGATCCATTTTGGGTTAAAAATGAGGTGTTAGTTTTGGCAGTTGGGGAGGGATCCACTGGGCCATTGCGAGAGCTCTCTGCTGTACCCTGGTGGTGATCAAGTGGAACTGGAGACAGACTTGGCATTTCTTCATCACTGATTTGGGCCTATAGACAAGAGCATAACATATTACACTTGAGCAAAAAATACACCAAAGAGCAGCAATACCAATAACATTGAAAGACAATGTGAGTTTAAAATAATATTGTGTTTATGAAAATTACATAAAAAATTGTATGACAATTAGGCAAACACTATGTATACATGTGCCACACACCTTTTGAATGCACACATCAGTGGTGTTTGGCAAGTTGTTGGCAGCGTCTCTAAGGCTCTGCTGTAGTCTTTGGTTCTCCTCTCGTAGCTCCTCCACCTCCTCCTCCAGTGACACTTTGGACAGATTCACCTGATGGATTTCTGATTTCATCTCCTCCACCTTACATCCCAAAAAATGGCTGCTTTCTTGAGCCTCGTGCAGCTGCTCCATCAGTGCTCTGTGTTCAGTCATTGCCTTTTCCTCTCGCTCAAGCAGCACCCTGAGGTCCTCCTGGAGGCTCAGGATGAAGCCCTGTAGCCTGGCCTCATTTGAGTCTTTGTCTTTGCCTCTCTCATCTCCTAAACTTGTCGGCCATTGCTTCTTGTGGTCCTCCCTTTTCTCTTCCTCTCCTTCCCCCTCTCCTCTCAGTGAAGGCAGCCTGTCCTGTTCCTCCCAGTGTGTTACAGTACCAGCAGTAATTCGGACTGGGCCCATACTGGCTATGCCAGTAGCCGCAGTCACGGTCATGTCCAGTAGTTGCTTTTCTAACGTGTAGATTCGATTTTGTAGTGTCTCCTCTCTGTCTCGACTCTGTTTGAGCTTGTACTGGAGCTGGCTTTTGAAGCTCTCAAAGTAATGAGACTGACGAGTCATTTCATCTTCTTTTGCCTGTAGCTGCCTCTGACAGCGCTGCAGCCTCTCCCTCCAAACCTTCTCCACTTGTTCCTTCTCCCGACTCTAAAGCAAAAGCCAGGGCAGACATTTAAAGAGACAAACTTTTTTTTCTCTCTCTGTAACAAAAACAACATTTATTTATCTTCTTCCATTAGTCCTATTTGGAGCCGCTGATAACTGGAGTCCATCCCAGCAACTATGGGCTTTAGGACAGGGGCCAGTTAGTCGCAGGAATGACACAGACACATACACAGATATCCATTCATTCACACAACAATGACATAACAAATAATTTTGAATGTTTTGTACTGGTTAGATACTGTTAACGGGATTTACATTTGTCCACAGCCCTTACCATGGTCCTGACTTCCTCCCTGAGCATGTAGAGTTTTTGATCCAGTCTCTGGGAGTGCTGCATGGTGGGTAGCTGAGATGTAGCAGCTAGCTGGTAGAGGTGAAGCAGAAGTCTCCTCTCTGTCCTCTCTAACTGTTTGAACCTAAAACCACAAAACAGACTACTACAGTACAAACTACAGTACAGTGGATCAACCTTGTGAAGTTCCATACATTAACATACAGCACAACATAAAAACCGACAAGCTCTAACTAATTAACTTTTTTTTTTTTTTTACATTTTACTTACAGAGAGACAAAATGGTGAATACATTGATGTAAAATGGCTGTTTGTAGTGAGTATCTCCAAGAAACATGTTGACAGCTGCAGGCTCACAGTGAAGTGTGCACTGGCGCGAGGTGTGTGGGATACGTGATATCACCTGGGCCAAAAGTGAGGATATAGTAGCAGGTGTGTGTGTGTGTGTCACTGGATCCTCTGTAGCCCAGTCGCTCACCTGTTCATCTGGTAGAAGTCTGACTGAACGGCTGAAGCTGCAGTCTGCTCTAGAGCCCTGGGTCTATTGCTCAGAGTCTGCAGGTCTGGACTAGCTCCTATCCTTCCTTCCATCATTGTAACAGAAGAGCTTCCAGTATCCGTCAGGTCTATCACAGAGTCATGTTACCCTGCATTCAGTCAAAAGTTTCACCTGCAGCAGACACTCGCTAAACAGTAAAGCAAAAAATAACACCTAAATAAGCAATTATATAGACATAAGCAGAAATAAATTCAAAGTAAAAAGAAAATTCAATCATCTATAATTAACTACGTCAACAGCTTGGTAGCAATGGTTGGGCACCAGCATCTCTCAGGTTTCCCCGCCTCCTAATCATCTCTCTCCTTTCTGCCCTCCTACAGTACTATGTTTCAGTCCTCTCATTTTAATATGTAAGCCAGCAAATATGTTTGGCCAATGGTTAACAGAAATAAAAAAAGACAACCCCAAAGTTAATGAACAGCCTTTCCTCATTTAAAAAACCTTTTCAAATATATATATAGTTTTTTAAATATTTAAGTTTCTTACCATTTAGTTTAGTGTTGCTGCATCTTCTTTTTAGATTTTTTCCCCTCAGAATCAGTAGCATTTTCCCAGGAAGCAGCCGTCTGTGTTGTGGTCTCCCTAGAGACACTGCAGGCGTTTTGCCAGATTCCTCTTTATCCAGTTGGCTCTCCTCTCACTTGACCTCAGCTCACAGACTTCCACTTTCACTCGCCACTTCTGTATTTTGTGGCAGTAGCCTCGCTCTCTCTTTCTATATATATATATATATATATATATATATATATATATATATATATATATATATATATATATATATATATATATATATATATATATATATATATATATATATATATATATATATATATATATATATATATATATATATATATATATATATATATATATGTGTCTGTATATATATATATATATATATATATATATATATATATATATATATATATATATATATATAGTCCACTGATTCACATATTTATTCTTTATATTTTTCTTTGTTTGTCACACACAGTTTGGGTATGTGATGTCCAAAAAACACTTCAACAGGTTTTATCCAGCTTCAATATATCTGCATATCTATACATTTTCAAAAATATTTACAAATTGAAGAGTCTTCTGCAAAAAGTGCAGTGTTTATCAAAAAGGCCATTGGGTTTTTAAGAATCAACAAATGCATAAAAACATTTTTTTCCTCTTGTTTTGCGAGTTCTTCAACTCCTAAGAAAATGGAAAAGAATAATTAGGTTTTGTCCTATTCATAGTGCGATTACTGTAAATGTATAAAGTAAAAATATATAGGCTGTACCTGATCTTGGTCCACATAGGCTCTCCTTAAGGCCAAAGTATGAATGCCAAAGAGAAAAACAAAAAGAGGAACAAAAACTAAAGGAAAACAAAAGGAGTTTAATTAATACGTAAAAAGAGAGAAAAGACAAACTGCATTAACATCAAAAATAAATGTAAAATTCCACATCGACATCAACTGTTAAATCATAGTTTAACTTAATAATACACAAAGTCTCATAGAGTGACTACCTTTTCCTCTATTTCTTTTATTTGTCTCTTTTGCAAGTCAATCCTGTCCTCCAGCTCTCTAATTCGCTGCAAGGCAAAAAGAGAAGTGGTTAGGTGATTCAAATGGCAACAAGAAAAAGTTAATCTAACACAATGTGAAGCAGTTAACAATAAAGGCAATTATCTCTGTATATAGTCCAACTTCTCCACTTCTTTCCCATCATGCTCTCTGTCTCTATGGTAGCTAGAGTAAAAAAAAAAAAGCTACCATGGCAACTGTCAGGAAGATTTACCCCTGAACTGTTTAAATGGTAGCAGACTTGGCACAGACATTGTAGACTAAGTAGTTTTTAGGACACAATCTGGGCAGATTTTTTAATGTGTGATAAATCCGCATTGCTTATTGTGATCTATACTTGCAGTGTCTGGAGTTAACTGTAGATCAGATTCACATTTTATTAAGAGACCAAAATTTGTACAACTAAATTAACTTACTAAATAAATTAACTCTAAATATATTCAGAGTGCTGTGTGTTGATGTGGGGAATGAATAACAATGTGATAAATGGCAGTAAACTACTGTGAGGGCACCAGAGTGAAGGGACTGAAGGAGTGGGGAATATTCAGATCACAATGAATCACACACACTCTTCTCTCACTTCTGTCACTTACAGGTAAAGGAACAGGAAGCACACACAGGGATACTGCATCTTTTTCAATAAGGTTTGGTAAATCAGACGGTTGAGACTGGGGTCAAAGGCAGGACTCATAACCTGACTGATGCATTTTGGGCCTTACCTGCTGGGCCTGCTGTAGGAGCTCCATGCGCTCCTGTAAGATCTGACTGTCATACTGTCGGCTCTGCCTGAGAATCTGCCGCCGCAGCTTATCCACAGCGAGCCGCAGCTCCTCCCTCTGCCGGTCTGTCAGCGACTCGGCCACTGCGTGGCATGCGGGCTGATCCTGCTGCAGAGCGCTATACAGCGTGGCCTCCAGCTCCTGGATCCTCTGCACAGCCAGCCACACAAAGGTACACAAGCATACAACACACATGTAGACGTGCACATGCACATGCAAAACACATATGCATGCACATAGACCCAGACAGACACACACACACAGACACACTCTACTGAGACCATGGCAGATATCAGCAACACTGGTCCACTTTATATCTGGGGTCAGTCTTGAGTTTTACATGCTGCACTGTTGTACTAACACAGGGTTAGTATTCCATAAAAATAAATTAATTCTAAACTAATTTCACAGCTGATTTGCTAACATGTATAAATCAAGCACTTGGCACCCAAATCTAAAGTGAGAATTAACAAAGAAACACTAAAACTGACTAAATAAATGCATAAAGATTTAATACATATTTTTATACTACCATACAACAATACTAAACTTTTCATTCATTTTTAGTCCAATAAAAACAGTGGAATTACCCACGGGGTAGATTTTCTTTACCTCATTTTCAATGTGAAATGTGGAATATAACTAGTGTAAAGTACCAAACCACTTCACTTTAATTTATATTACAGGTGTAAAAGATGCAGTATCCCAACACAATGTAACAAAGTACCTTCATGGAAAATGTTTAATGAAGTCCAAGGTGTTCATGTGTCATGCATGTTAAACTCTCACTAAAAGTATTTAAAAATGTATTATGTACTTTTTATATAAAATTCAATACCTATGTTTGCAATATTAAGAAAGTCTTTTGTGTTTTCCCGAGTTCATACCATATAAGCCTGGTCCAGAGCCTGCTTTCTGTAGTCCAACTCCTCCTCAAGAAATCCCTTCTGTTTACTGAACAGCTCCTGCAACAAAACAACATATAACTTTCAGTTGAACAAATATTGGCACGTCACTTAAGGGGAAAAGACAACACATTTTAGGATGAATGTTTCACCTTGTCATTTTCCAAATCAATCATTTTCTGGGTAAGAGCCGACTCTGTGTTGTCTATTTGCTTAAGCCACTGTAAAAACACAAAACATAAGTTGTCTTTGACAATGCAGTTGCACAAACTGTCCATTGTGTGTCAGTAAAAAACATATACTGACCTTTTCACAGAGGGAGATGACTGTTCCTGCTTGGATCACTGCAACCTGCTCCTCATTTCTCAGGTTCTGTTAAGTTACAGTTGATAGTGATGGTTAGTAGCAAGCAAACGATATACCAAGAAAGAAAAAGACACAGCTTTTAAACTCACCCCATTGTCTCCGAGTATATCTAGCTTCTTCATCAGCTCAGGAATAATAACATCCTGAGGATGGTGTAAAGTATTACTTGTATTGGATGTACTTGGATAAAAAGTTATACATTGTGTGAGTATTTTCACCTTAATGCCTTGCTGGTGGCAGTAGGTCTGCAGGGCACTGCTGCTGTTCTCAGGAAAGGCCGACATGTGAAGATTGAAGGCAGGAGATCTACGCTCTCTTTCCTGGAAGACCAGCAATTTAATTAATGCAGACAGGAAAACACTACATCAGCAAGACAAGTTCCTCCCACGCTGTCTAAAACTGAATCTTGGCAGTGATGCAACTAATGTATTATACTAAATATCAGTAATACGTTTTATGTGCTTGAGTGAAAAAAGGAAACAATTGGGACGTTACTTACATTGAGACAGAAAACATAATTGGGATCTGCTAAAACAAAGGAGGTGAAAACCCAAATTCTGAAATGGGGAGCAAAACCAGAGGTATGACTTCGCATGGAAAAAGGATCACCACTGAATGCATTGTTCAAATTGAAAAACATCAGTGCAGATATGTGCTTAGATATAATAGTAATATGCAAAGGCATACATTTATTTACATATAAATTATTATACCTTAGTTATTATACAACACTGATGATTTGACAAATCACAAATAAAGTAAATAAAACATGCATGAAAATGGGATAAAAAGTGAACAAAGATGGAAGTGGATGCTGGACTTAAATATGGTTTATTCAAGTAAAAATACATCAACATTCATGCATTCAAACTTTTTCCAGTTCAGTGAATGGAGCAAACAGCTGCCATGCAAAACTAAAGACACCAACAATGGATACAGTGTAGATTTTTGTGTGTACAATTAAACAGTCAGTCTCTGGGTCACTGTATGTAGGTCTTGAACCTGGAGCTGAGATTGTTGTCGCCTCCTGGTGACACTATCATGGTATTACAGTCTCTTACTTCTAGTTCAAGCACTCTGAACTCCAGCAGCTCATTTTGGTCCCGTGCATCCTGAACCTCTGCTTGTAGCCGTTTCTCTGCCTGCTGTAGTGCACATATCTAGAACAATAAATATAAGGGTTAGGTCTAATCATATAGTTTGCATGCATGCATTACTTTACCAGGTAACAGGTAATAAAGTAATAAAGTCAAATGTCAAATATGGAGATGTGGTCCACCTTTTCATGAAGATCCTGATTGGTCCTGAGCAAGTACTGCTTCTCTTCAACCCATTTTGAATCCTGTCATAGCAACCAAATACAGCATTAGTAAAAATTTTGCAAACAGATCCAGACATCCTTCAGGAATCGTTTGCAAGACGTCACAAACATGAGGAGCCAAACCCAAAACACTGAACATGCAACTTAATAAAAATAACATGTGAATGTGATGTAGACAGAACCAGACAAAAAGCTGAGACAAACAAAGGTTTATTGTTTTGAAAAGAAAGGAACAGACCGCCACCTGAGACGAGAGAACCACAACAAACTGCAGTCTTACTGAACAATTAAGTTTGTGTTAAAAACAGCAAATAAAAATACAGAGTTGATAAACATGCCATGACACAAAGAAAACACAAAATGTGATCTCATTGAGAAACATAAACTCATTACTTTGTGTAATTTGTACCAAGTCACCTTTGTTCTTAGACAAAGAATTCATATGAGCACCTTACACTAAAATGTTTTGAATAATAGAGAGATAACTTAAAAATATTACATATCTATTTCTGGTTGGACAAAGTGGTTTCAAATGATCATCTTGAAAGCTCACAGTAAAACAGAACCAACAGAAAGATCTGTCTTTGGGACATAGAGCAAGGCACAGAGGACAGAGCTGTGACATCACGCATGCAGGAAGTGATGTCAAAGAAATGTGCGGACGTGTTCGGCATAACGCCAGCCCAAGAGCAGAGCAGCCAGAAAAACATGCAGGACGGCCAGTGAGAGCAAGACTCGCGAGTTCCTGTCCCCATCCCTGGTCTGTGTTACCTGCCCCCGCTCAGCCAGGGCCTTCTCCAGATCCGCTATTTTAGCCTGGCAGCTGCTCAGCTCCACCTGCATCTGCTCTCGTGTCTGTGGGACCAAGGATAAATCAGTACCAGTACCAGTACAAGAGTAAAACCTATTCTGGGTCATTAAATGTTTTTTTTAGATGCACACACCCTGGCCTCCCTCTCAGCATCCAGTGTCCCACCAGTCTGCTCCTGCAGAAGGGCGTAGGCACGTTGGAGAGCCTGGTACTCTCTGGTCAGCTGCCGAAAACGAAGCTCTGACTCCTCTCGAGAAATGTTCTAAAAAATATTAAGGATATAGGACCAGTACACAGATCAACATCAGTCCTGTCAGTGAACTTGTACTATACTGCATGCATTTGTCTTAGTCATCTGTAGTATTTGGTATTTTTGCATTACCTCTTCCAAATCTTCCTCTGGAGTGGCAGGTGTGCGGTCAGTCAGGTCAGTGTTATAAGACACAAGGGAGGAGGTTTCAGAGTCTATTGACTCCTCATCAAATCCAAAATATGTCTCCACAACATGCCTCTGTAGCAAAGAAAGGTAGAAGAGGAAAACAAACACACAAAGTCAAGTTAATAGTGTTAGTGGTAGATTTAGTCAGTGCAAAAAGCAGAGAAATGTACTGTACAGCACAAATATTTCAATACATTTTCTTTGTTCACATAAAGTCTTACCATCATGTTTATAAGTCATCTCCTGACAACCAGAAAAATATAGACAGACTAGAGCACATAAGCAGATGAAGGCAGAAAAATAGAGGATCAAAAGAAAATACTCCGTCATGTTGCTACTGAACGAGCAGGTGTCTCTACCCAAAATGTCAGTCCACCTGCCAATGCACAATAATAGATTCACAGAATCCTGTAACATCCACAAAAAGTGTTTTTCGTAGCACTCCTTAACCAAAGGCTTCACACATTAGCACGCTGTTTCATTAGCCTTCAAGCAAAACTGCACAACTCTAAGATGCATCGACCTCAACAAGATGACAAACTGGTACTAAGTAAAGATAGGAAACACATCTGAAAACTCCACCCTTAGCAACATCATAGTCCCAGGTGAATTAATCCCATCATGCACCAAGCAATTATTTTTCTCACACATAATTATCCTCATCAAATAAACAAATGTTTTAATTTTTCTCTCTTCTTTTTTACTAACAAAGAAAAATGCAGAACACAAACTCATCACAATATTAAAAACTACATTGTTTATCCCTGTCTAAAAGGTAGGATTATCAAACAAATGTACAACCAGCAGCAACAACAATGATAATTTACCCTCACTGGGAAACTAAGCACAGGAGGAGACATGTGTTTGGACAGCTTGATGCTTCTTGTTGTGTAGCGTGCTGTCATTATAGTCTCTAGAGACCAATTACATAAAAATACTGCACACTACTAGCACAAACACACACACACACTGACTCTGGCACTTAGAGATCAGTCAGGATGAAGAGTTGCTTAGGTCCAACAGTGCTTTATCAGGAGTACAGACAACTTCACACTTACTTTAGGCATCTTCACTTGTCTCCGCTTGTTCTTTATGGTCATTGTCAGTCTGTCTCGTTCCTACAAACAAATACAAAGAAGATTTAAAGACTTATAGCTTATAACATCATAGCAAGATATATTTATTTTTATATACCGCACATAAATCTTCAATCATCAATGAATTAGAAAATAACAGAAGAGTACATTTATTTGAGTAGGTAAATTTACTAAAGTGAGTTTATTAAAATGCTACACACAGAGTGAAACATATCAAACAGTTTTTTAATTGTGATGATTATAATGATTATGCGATACAGTACTCTTCCATGTTATATATATTTTTATATAGGCCTATATTGTTGTTCAACAAAAGGCCAGCCCTGACCTGTGTGAGCTCATCGATGATGCCACGTTGCTCAACGACTTGCAGCTTGAGAAACTCCACTTCCTGTTCCTCGTGTGCGTGGCTCAGGTCTGTCAGGGAGCTCGGTCTTTTCAGCTGTGGTTGATGAGACTGTTGTTGTGATGGAGAACGAGAGGAGGCAGCTTTCTCTTTCTGAAAAGAAGAACAAGGCCACAAATTTTGTTTTTCTGTAAAATACATTTTTAATAGCTACAGTATAACTTATTAGAATCTATACTCACAAAAGAAAGCTGAATTTGAGTGCAAAATTTGTAAGATAGTGTAGCTCATTCCCCATGACAGCAACAGCCCCACTATAACTCATCAGGATGTATACCACTAACAAATAAGACAAATGCTGCAGCAAAGACTTGAACTCGTAATAAATGTGTAAAATGTAAAATTGTAAATGTAAAATTATGTTGGTATTACAGGTTTCATTTAGGTTGACATTTTGAAGTAAGAAGTTACATATTGTGGTTATAAACTTTAACAGTTCTGCTTACACATGGTATATTTTATCTAGTATGCCTGATACAATCCTTTTATTTTTTATTTGACCTTTATTTAAACAGGAAAGTGCCACTGAGATTAAAAATCTCTTTTGCTGGGGAGTCCTGGCCCCACTGCAAACCTATTGTACATGTTTTTGGTGGCAGGAGAAACCAGAGCACCCAGAGAAAACCTAGGCAAGCACAGGGAGAACATGGGGAATCCAATCCAGAACCTTTTTGCTGTAAGGCAGGACTGCTAACCACTACGACACTCTAAAACCACCCTAAAAATGTGTAGAATCTGTTATTCTGATAAAACTTTTTGTCAGAAAACTCACCATCTCAGCATTTTCCCGGCTCAGGTTCTTGAGTTTCTCTTCCATCCGCTGCAGTGTTTGCAGAAGGTCGTCATTTTTCTTGGACAAACGCTTGTTCTTCTCAAACATGGGCTTCATCTGGCTCTCTGCCTCTCTCATTCGCTTTAGCTTAACATAGAAACAAGCCAAAACACATTAGTAATGCTTGTTACACAAAACTTATTTACATATTTATTCAAGGCATTTGCTCAATAGACATGGGCAACATTACAGAGAAATAGTATAAATAGTGCTTGTTTATCTGTACTGCTCACCAGTTCATTTCTCTCGTCAGCCAGCAGTGCATTTCTGTCTTCTAGTTTCCGGATCATACCATGAAGTTCAGCTATTTTCAACTGGAACCTCCTCAAGTCGCGCTCGTCCACCTCCTGAACAGCAGGGGGCAGGGGAGAGGAGGAGGAAGACATAAACTGAAAAGGGGATTGTCATGCAGGCACACATGCAGGTTTTGAAAGTGGATGGAAAAGATGTGGTGAACCAAAGATGCAAATACTGTACAAGCAGGTGGACCTGTTTGTGTGTGTAGTATAGACAATATTATTATGTTTAATCAATATAATGGCAAATAGATATGATTTAGTAAGCAGTTGTAAAGAATATTATCTGTAATATTGACACATTACATGTTATAGAATGCAAGTTATGTTTTTGGTGCTTGTGAACATACAAATAAATGAAAGAAAGTGTTGCATTTGACTACCAGCATGATTAAATAGTAAATACCTGGTTATACTGCAGCTCTGTGTTATCTCCGAGCCCAGGCACCACTTCTCTTTTGGGGCTGCCGTGGTTAAACCGTTCAGCCTCCCGTACCTGACCCAGCTGCTCATCTAGAGCTTCCTTCTGTAACTGAAGTTTCTGGGCATAGCCAGCCTGCGCCCCCAACTCTCTCTCCAAGGCACACACCACACGGTCCTTTGCCTTCAGCTCATCCATCTAAAATTAATGTAAAAAGAATATATGCACATCAGTTATATGTACTTTAAATCATTTTGCTCTAGATTTGTGAATGGATGAACAAAGCTTTGTTCTTTCTTTGTGGTCCCACTACTTCTCACACTTCTTACATGTTCCCCCTTCAGCTTCCCTTCAATGTTTTGTTCTTTTAACACTGGTATTTCCTGAAATGCCTTCTAGCGATCAGTCAGCATTAGACAGACTCCATGGTTTTAACACAACAGCTCACCTTTGTCAAACATTCCATTCATAATACATAAATACGGACCTAGTGTATGTAATAGGGTTAATCAATGACTATACTGAGTACATCTAAGATAAGCACAACATAAAAGATAAAAAAGAGCTTCTAGGCTCTTTTACACAATGCCTCTATGTGCAGCTGAAATCATATGGACGTAATTTTATATGGAAAAACAAAAAACACAGCTGATATCCTATGGCAGTATTATTTTCTTTTAGTAACTTATATATTGTTTTATTTTTGAACTTGCGCTTGTTGAACAATAATACAATAGAAAAGTAATAAACTGAAATAATTTTAGCCAGATTATTTCATACATCTTATATAGCAAAAAGTAGCTTGTGGTAAATGTAAGGGACACTTAGTAAATGTAAATTATATAAATGTCTTCCAAAAGACAAATGTCCTCACCACCCGGCGGATGTCCCTCTCACAGTCTCGTTTGATGCGGTGCACCTCATCTTGGTGCTGTTGGTAGGCCGTTCGCAGGTCTGCTGCTTTGGCTTTATCTGCCTGCAGAGCATTAGCCAGCGCCTCCTCTGCCTGCTTTCTGGCCGTCTTCTGCTCCTGTATCTATTGTTTAAAACAATGCATTTTTTTCACAATTACAATACAATTTATTACATACAAAACTGCAAATACATTTATTTTTAAACTATTAACAATACGTTTATTCATTTTTATCACTTTGAATCATGAATGCCATGTTCAAAGAGACCTTTGATAAACAATAGCTTGGCAAGAGGCTTTTCCACTGTTTCCTGTTTTTCAGAAAAACATTTACAAAGGCATATTCCCCTATTGGTACTTGGCCTAGACACACATATAACGTATACAGACAAATGAGCGCACGTACCATTTTTCATACACATTACTTAAAACAAAAAAAGAAAATAAACACACACTAGTGTAGTATAGTGCTGAGAAAACTCTAGTAAGCCAATGCTTCATATAATACTTAACACTTGTTTGATCATCATAAAACCCTTTAAGGTGTACTTTTACTATTGTTTCTATACACTTAAACGGAACTTTGCACTCTTTTAATATTATTTTTCTAATATTTATGACTGTGGCAGTTTAATATAACTATGGTAGAAACTAGTATGAATCCTCTAACAAAAATCACAGTAATCAAAAAAATAAAAAAAAAATAACTGAGCATACTTTCTCTCATTAATAGTCTTTAAAAACCTACCTCTTGTTGTAGCTTTAGCCTCTCTCCATCAAAAGCCCTTCTCGCCTCCTCTCGGGCTTCTCCAAGAAGTGCATTTTTGAGTTTGTCAGCTGCTCCGTCCCTCAGTGCATTTACCAGGCCCTGAAGTCTCTGGACCTCAGTGTCTCGGATCTTAATGGCCCGGGCCAGCTCCACTTCATGTTGGCGGGCTAGGGCTTCTCGAGCAGCTGCTAATTCTCGTAGCTTCTCTTCATGAAGTTTGGCCCTTAAGTCTGTGATAGCTACAGAGTGTTTGTGTTGTTCAAGCTCCCGAGCCTGTCGCTGCTCCTGGAGCCGCTCACGGAGCTTACACACCTAAGAGAGAAGATTAGTCAACATTAATACTCATATCAAACTATGTATATAACTTGGGCCTTCTTCCTTGACTATCGCTAGACAGGCCCTGCATGTCTAAAATACACATAATGATATACTATAGTGACAGAGCTACACACATGAAAAAGAAGTAACACTTATACTTATTATTATATTAATATTTTTAAATGGGTGTTCTTCTATGGCAATAATAAACTTGCATGTATAAAACACACAAACTATAAAGGTGTTGATTGACTGATGGAGGCTGAAGTAAGTGTTGTTCTTTGTGCTCTCAGGCTCCCACAAAGAACAACCCTCTGATAATAGTCCTAATTAGTCCTAGCCCAACCTGGTTACATAAGTACACTACAGTCTTGTGCTTTTCTGTCTGTCTTTTCTGAAATAATTGTTTTTCAAAGGGAAAGCAGTAGGAGTTAAATATAAACTCATATATAGAACGTTGCAGAAAAGTACAACATTTTAAGTATAATTTTTGACACCTCACATTGGGCATAGATTAGTTTTCTTAGTTTTCCTTGTACTCTTTTTGCTCACCTTGGCCCGCTCTTGCTGCAGTTCAACCTGCACATCCAAGAGCTTAGTCTTCAGCTCCTCGTTGATGGCCTGAGTAGAGTCAGCCATCACCTCTGATTTGTCTGGCTTCCTTCCCTTTTTAGAGGGTTGGGCCCCAGGGGGTGTGGTTGATGACATAGCAGTCCGCCTGCCTGAGCGAGGCAGACATAGAGGTGGTAGGTGTTTGGTGTACAGGCCAGAGTCAGAAGCTGCTCCTCCGCCCTGCAAGGCTGACCAGGCACAAAATCAACATCACTACTGCCGTGGCGACATCATGTTGCATGGTATCTATAAAAGAGTCAGAAGAGAGCAAAAGAAAATATGAAAATGTGTCTAGGTTCAAAGACTATTGTACTGCACAATACAAGAATGTGTAACAGCCTGGGGATAAGACATTTATACTGTGCTCTGACGCCCTGTTTTCAAAGACACATGGATCTAGCACTGACCCAAGCCATTTATCATTGTCCCATTCTACTCCCTGAACTGTACTCAGCTCCATTGGGCAGGAAAATGTGTCTGGCGACTACACCATAATCCCTCGTCCAAACTGTCCCTCTGGACCTCACTGTCACCGTTTTTGTTGTTTGTCCATTTATTTATTTCCTTCCTTCCTAACTTTTAAAGTGAGTGTTTCTTTTACAGCAAACATGAACACACACATTCACTAGGCTAAATAAGACTTCTCTAATTTCTTCAATGAACAGTAACTCAGCGACCTTACAATATTTGTGTGCTGATAATTAAATAAATAATGCAATGATGAGGGAGAAGCATCAAGAACACAGGCGCCGCCATCTTTTCATCCATACACATCACAAAACATTCATACAAAAAACACAGATGGCTGACATAGTTACCAAGGCAACCCCTGGTCTCTGAAAACTCCATTTCTCTTAAAGCATAGGATGCTGGGAAGGATGGGTTTGTGAGAGACACACCAAACACAGTCATGTGTAAATGCACATTTGTAAAACACACTTAACTGTGCACATGATTTTGTAATCTGCTCTCATATCTTTAAGCTGAGGTTGACTGCCAGACAGAAATGCACTGAGGCTGGGGGCAGGAGAGCACTCTTTCACATGCATAGCTACACAGCTAGCATTGTCAAACCTTGAAAACCAATGGGCATCTCATACTGAAAGAACAGACAGTAATAGATGGACATTTGTAATTCCTTACAAATGTATAGAACTGAAAACACTCCTCCCATAAAATGGCTTGATAATGCAGTGTAATGGTGCCTGTGATTCCCCGGTCTCATTTAACCAGACAAACAAAAAGAGAAATCCTTCACAGAGAAAGCACTGACACCATAACAAGAGACTGACACAGCTTGCATCTATTCACATGCACATGCATTTACAGCCTTTATGACAATAGTTTAGAAACTGCACTGAATTGCACACTGCACAATCATGAAACTGCACTTTCTGCTCTCTTAAGATAATATAATATCATAATATCAGTGTATCCATAGAGTGTATCAAAACTTATAAAGCTATGAGTAAACAAAGATAAAACTAAGAATAATTACTTAGGTACAAAGAAAAAAAAGAGTGTGGCTCACTTGCAGGATTCATCACACCCAAATCATGTGGGTCCATGTGTGCAGAAGCGGGCACCTCAGAGCTAAACACATTTATAGCTAAGGGAAAATTAGGAATGTTATACAGGAAACAAGAGACTTTTATTGGGGCACCCAGAAACTAACAAGGAGCTGGTTGTCATCAAAATAGCAAACAAAAGCCACCAAAGGTTAAAAAATAAACAGCAGCCACTGTGAGTCATGTATTAAGATTAGGACTTGTGAATGCACAACCAAGTGTAAAAGCAATACTTGCTACACTGAAAAAAGCCTATAAAATATTCTAATTACTTCATCAAATCTACTGTAAATTAACACCAATTAAAAGTGCACACAACATGGCCTTTGATAAATCTTCTTAAAACAAACAATGGGATTAATTCAACTTGTAACTAGTGACAGGATAAAAGGACATTACTTGCACAATCAAGCTAATGGCTGCTTTCGAAATAAACTCGTCTGGGCCAAAGCCACAAGCCCACTGCTCCACTACAGCATAAGTAGACAAGCTGTTATAGACAAGAGCCATATGTAAGTGTATTATAATGACTGTTCAGGCTTCGACTTGGCTGGTATTTATGTATGTTGTAATCTTGCTTGTTAAAAAACAGAGCAGAGCTAGCTGTCATAGATATAGAGTTTCATGGCTTCAAGAAATCTCTGAAGACATTGTTAGTGTACAATTGTAACCTCCATTAGACTGTTAGAAGAATCAGGATAATAGGATCTGTGACCATGGTAAAACTATTATCCACCTACAATTTGGCAATCAATTGTTGCTTGTTTCCAGCTACTGCAGATTCAGCTTTATTTAGTGGCAGAGGCTGTTAAGCTCTCTTGAGACTAGGACAAACAAAAGTTAAGCATCAGACTCTAACCTGACGAACAGGTTTGAATGGGTGTTTTGAGTGCATGTTTATTTTGTAGTAGTAAAGTAATATGGTTTGATTTTTTATTAAGACAGATGTAGTATTTTGTTATGTGTCTCCCTCTCCATTTATCCAGGCTTGAGACAGGCACAAAAAGACAGTGCATCACGTATCCTTTGGCTGGATTAAAGACGGATAATACTGTTAAATGGCATTTAACAACAAAAACATAACTTAATGCCCTTACTTTTTTTTTTTTTTAAGATATTTTTTAGCCTTTTTTAGGCTTTAATAGAGGCATTAGAGCGGGAGAGGCATTCAGCAAAGTGTCAGAGTTCAGACTCGAACCCACAACGCTGAGGCAGACTATAGTTTCTCTGTATATGTGCCACAGCACTACCGACTGAGCCATACCACGGAACAAGTTTACATTTTCACAAGAAATTCCAGCAGGCATTAGCTATAGGTTTGCCTCACAGATGAAGTGAAAGATCCTGAACTTTACCAATTTGAAATAGACCACTTAGATGCTCAAGAGACCACACACATTCTCGCTAAACGTCAAACATTAACTAGACTTCAGAGGGAGCTGAAGCCTCATAAATACATGAAAAGGTACTGGCCCTGGTTGAGAATCAACAATCAGGGCGTGGAGGGATTGTGGCACACTTCCTACATGTCTAGGACAATGCCTAGTTGACTTAGGTACAGCATTATAAGCACAGCTTGTCATTGTTGCATTAGCATCAGTGAAGTGAAGCTGTGGACTGTCAGAACTGGTCTGGCCACAGTCTAAACACACACTACTCTCAGCACTCAGACAGTGATACTCCACTTTGTGTAAACTTCCCAGTGAGAGGCTGAGTAGCCCAAGCCAAATGCACCACTGGGGAAGCATATGACCTAAAAACTACTATGCCAGCACAATGCCTACAAGACACTTACCTCGATGACTAGCCAACCCAATACAAAATAATTTTGGTCACAGCTGTCAATCAAAGTTAAATGCATCATGTGCGTTTATGAGCTTCTCATACCTACCATTTTTCTTAGCTCTGTCTCAAATCAGCTTTTCTTAGGGATTGGAGCTGCATAACATAACACAGTACATGTGGGTACAACTAGTACTTATCCTTAAAGCAGATTAATTTGGCTACTGTGAGAGATATGTGAATGAAAATTAGGTGACCAAGGAGGACTTGTATTCTAGAAAAGGCCCTGCTGACAAGTGTAATCTTTGTATAATGCAGATTATGGCAGTGAACACTTAATACTTAAAGATGTAAGGGCAGAAATACCACAGTGTTGCACAGTTAAATATGACAAACTGTATGCAGTATCATTTATGCTATACTATGTCCTAAAGAGGCTAAATTAGCTAATGTGACTGTGCAGCACATGTTGGCTAGGGTAGATTTACAGGGCTCCACAGCAGCTGAAGCAGTTTGTGTGAGGCAGGACAGTTTACGACACATGGTCAAAGTGTGCACGGTAAATCTGTGGTTTGGTGGAGATGTGGTGATGCTATAGTGTAAAGTGCTCAGTCCTGTAATGAGTTAAATGGATATCAGAGAGTAAGATGTTCCTGGAAGGAACATTTTACACTGCTGATAGGATGCTTGCCCAGTTTGCCAACCACACCCCATGGCGACATGCAGCATCCTCCAGCCAGTGGTCCTATGTCCTTGCACTAGAGTTCCTACTGTGATGGATCTGATCTATACTGAGAAGGTTTTTCTAGCCCAATTATGTGCACCAAAAGACGTTTACAGACGCACAAGAGTAAATCTTCATCAATGGCTTCCTTTTGCTCGGACTGGAAACACACGGAAAAAGCCTCGGTAATGCAGCCTCATGATAATGTTATCAAGTGGACAAATGCAGCGCTGAATTTAATCTCATGAGGGTTATATTACCGTGACGACTGATACTTCCTCTTTAGCTGCAGACAAGTGACATCAGAGCAACATGCACTGCAGCAGTGGTTCACTCACTCCTCACACTGTTACGAGAATCATAGGCACATACACCTCATTCATATTTAGCCTAATGAAGGTATCACATGAGATGCAGCCTGCTAGAGATCCCGCAGTTTCTCCATCGCTAGCAACTGCAAACGGGTGCAACTGCAGCCCATTGCTCTTCAGATGTGGCGTTATGTTACAACAAGAAAACCTACCTCAAATAAATGTCCACCTCACAAATGGACTAATGCACAAACGTCGCTGTCAATTTGTCTCACATCCAGGAAAGGAAGCAGGGCTTCTGTGTACGGTGTTGCGCTAACTTCCCTCATTCACTCCGAGGCGCGAATCCTGTGGCTAATAAACGCACCTTACAAACTTTATTTAAACGAGTTTTCACCGGTTGACACTTAGGCCAAAGCTATATTTAGTCCAGTTATTAACTCGCGACGGTGTGTATGAGCCCCGAGTTCTCCTCTGCTCTCAATGCACGCTGACATTTTCGCTCCCGCCCACACGGACACATTTTACAGCCCGCGTAACGTCATCCCTTCCTACATCCTCCAGTGCATCCACTTCAGTAAAACCGAGTGAAGGAAAGAAACAGGTTTAGCGGCTGTGCGTCGTGGACATGAATGGCAATGCTTGGCGGGCGTCGCCTGCAGCGTGAAAGAACCGCGACACCTGACTGCGTGGACAAGAATGACACCGCGCACGGAAAATGCGTGTACACGCCGCTTCTTGGCGCGTCAGTACGTACGCCTATTGTAGCTCTGAGGTTAATTAGCAAATAAACCAAACAAACCAAATCAATTTTCGCATATAGGCCTATAGCCTATGGTAAAACAGTTTGCCAGTCACTATAGGCTTACATCTGCTATTGTCTGGTGTAAAACTGTATGTCACGGGGGAAAGGGAGTCTCAAATATTAAAGAATGCCTAAGAAATTTGTAGATAGCTAGAAATGAGTCACATACATTATATTTAATAAGACACAGTGAATGAAAGGTTCTCAGTGAGGACCTATAGTGAGATTTTAAGTCGAAATTACATCTTCATCTAATAAACTAAAACATCAGAACATGATGCTGCCACAACACAAGCAGCTTGTCTGGTGGCTACTTTTTAAGAGTTTTAAGAAAAGGTTGTGTTTAAATCTGTTACATTCGGGTATTATATAATATTTTCAAAATCAACAGTAGGCTCCATTGTTGTGTGTCAGTGTGTGGGGTTTCTAAGGTAAAAAATTCAATACAATATGTAAAGGTATTGTATTGTAACTTATGATGTCATCTTGATTGACAGTGTAAGACAGCATGACAAATTATAAAAGTAGGTGAAAAAAAAGCCTGACGATGTGAAAATGGTGAGTGTGTGTGACCCAGATTCTGGTGGTAGCATTACTTACGCACAGCTGCCTGTCTCTGCTTCTCCTCTCTGTGCCAGCCTGCCATTCAGGCTCCTTTGTGCATGGCTGCATAATATGCAACCTACTGCTGCAGGCTAAAGGTAAGATGAGACAGAAGAAAATATACATGAAGAGATTACTTTCATTTCTCCCATTTATATCTCTCAGCTCTGTTAGAATCCAGTGTGCCTAATGTATAGGCTTTGGTTATTACATAATGTACATAATGATGTTTGTACAGCAGTGCAATTTATAGGCACTATTATCGATGTCTGTGAAGGTTCTCAGTCATCCAGGCTGTCCCAAATAAAGCAAGGTTTAAAAAGAAGTAATCTAGACATGGTTTGTTCTGAATTTAGTCTCCTTGAAGAGAGACAAAACATCTTAAACTCTGCAAACAACATCCAAATGACTTTTTAATTATTGTTTTGGCCCCATGGTTTTCCTAAAATACAGTTGTAAAACAGCAGGAGTGGCCTGGTCAGAAGCATTTTTGACCAAAAATGCATGCCATTTGTATCAAGTTAATTTAGGATACATTTAAGACCATTATAGTAATGTTCCTAGGTTCAACGTACAATCTGGAAATTGCTTAATAAGCTTAACATATTCATAGTTTAGACTGAATAAACAAATACTGTAGATATAGCACTTTGCATACCCAGGGTCAAGCATTAGAACAGCTCTACTAACATCAGTCAGAAAACAACTGCACACAGAGAGAGACATAATACACCTTTTTGTCCACTTTTAAAGGCAGCCTTCAAACCAAACTGACCTAAATTTTCCGCTGTGAAAGTCCTCGGTTACCCGTGATGACGTCAGATGTTCATATGAAGGTAATTAGGCTCTCCAGGCATGACTCACCCCATCAGTGGCTCAGTAAATCTGATGTTCCACGTTCATCCCCAAATTTTCATAACATAAAGATGACAAAAACAATGCAGCAGAAGGAAATAATCTTAGATGTCTCAAGATTTGTAAATGCTTTAGACAAAGTATAGTGCTTGTGGTTTATGAAAATGCTGATGCTAAAATTTCCATTGAACCCCAGTACTTAGCTGGATAATTAGCTATTATACTGTCCACATTGATTACTGTTGCTCTAAAAAGGATATAAAAGTTCAATAATATTCGGCATTATTATTACCAAATACCGCTCAAACCACACACCTATTTTGATGACAATGTAGCTATTAATAAAACACCTTGATTCTAATGTCTGAATACAATAAACAAAACTGAGTATGTTTGCTGTTTCTCCTTTAAATGTGTGCACTGTCCTTATCCCACAGGCAATGAGCCTAAATCTAGTAACAAATCAATAGATGGCTTGATGGCTGGCTTAATTTCCTGTCTATGAAATTACACCAAATGTTACTATCATGGCTGCTTTACTGGTAACAGCACGGCTCTACATAAGCCTACCTTTATATAAATATAACATTATTTATATAAAACATATCTATATATAGAATAAGGTATTGCTCTGAGCAGTGGTGATAACTCATTCAGCTCTTGTTTCTGCAGAGGGAAACTTCAAAGGGCAAAACTCACTGACATGAATTCATGATGGAAAAACACATCTTTACTGCAGCCTTTTGTTGCTATGGTTACTTACCAAACCTCTTCTTCGTGTCTTTTTCCCATCGGAGTAGACTGCCATCTAGCCTTGCATGTACAGATCATCTCCTTGACATATCTATTGGGAAAAGATAACATCATAGAAAATAACAGAAACACATTTAATAATAAAACATTAAGCAATTTTGTTAAAGGACAGTTTACCTCAACAGATCAAATAGGTATAGGCTTATAATTAAAAGACAAGCTCATTATTGCATTCTACCTTGAGCTGCTTTCCCTAATTTAGATGAAAATTGCATTTGCGATCATGTGTGTCTAGGCTCTTTTAAAAGGCCGCGAGTATAAGGAACTTGCTTATCCTCTCAACTGGATTGTGTTAATCTACTAATCTAGAACAATTTGCATAACTACTTCAATGCAGCTGCACTTACTGCAATTATTGCCCCATTTCTTCTTTTCCCATGATACTGACTAACTACTCTTGACTTGCACTTTCATCCTCTCTTGTCTCATCTAAAATGGCAAGTCAAAAAACCTGAACTCTATCATATTTACTCATTTTCTGTTCTACTGTATGGCCTTGCAAGGCACTGGCCAATTTTTCAAAGTAACCTTAACTCAATCACCTCATTTTACCTTTTGGTCCATGTTTAGATCTGGAGCTATATGTAACACTGCATTCTGTTCAGTATGAACTATTCTAAATAAATAAAATGTAGCATGGGGCTTTTAAGCTGCTAAAGAAGATGTTTTAACACCTCAACTTCCAAAAGGCATAAATACATCTTGCTTGCCTGCCACCAAACAGTGGATGTGGTGGGCCCCAAGAAGGCCAGATGTGATCTGTAGTCTGGTTTTAGGATGAGTGACCACCTGTCCCACGTTTGGTTATAGTGGACAGCCATTTAGGCATGTATGTCCCTATCCCATGTATTAAGATAATGTCCCACTATTTAATTGTTGCTCAGGGGATTAAATAAAAAGTTAGATTTAAGTTAAGAACAAGGTGAGATCACTATTTCTTGTGTAAAATGTAGAATAAATATTTGTGGGCATCCTATCTGGGTTGGAGTTTGGTTGGTTTTTTAGGCTCTAAACTGCAGCAGATGGTTCTAAATGAGGTTTAGACTTAGTTAGATATGTATAATCTCAAGCGAATTTGAGGTTAAATAAAATATAAATAAACTCACCGTTAAAATCTATATTGGTCTGTTGGTGTCTGCAGACAGTCGACGTTATTTTGGACATGGACAGATAAGAAAATAACTCAGGAGTTTTACAGAACATAAAAAGTTCAAAATGTGTAAGGGTGCCATCTTGTGACACAAAGTTTGCATTGCACGTGCTTCACAGGAAAATAAATCAAGCCAAGACCTACACACTGCAAGCTCTCTGTGTTGAATCAGCCCAGTCTGACAGGCACTACATTACATCCAAAGCCTTATTAATATTATACAACATATCAGAACCAACCAACAAACAATAAGCAAGACCAACAGCGGTAGGTTTATAAAAAGAACACTGCACGAAGAGCGATTATTAAGGTCTGGGAGTCCTGGGACAAATAACGGAACTCAGACAGTAGCCAATCACATGGCCCATTGTCTTTGTACGTGATCCAATCAAAAGCCGTACATTTCCGGGTGGGCGTGTGCCTCCCTGGAGCACCGTGTCCTGCTGCATTGTGTGTTTGGAGTTTGACCACTCAGAGCTACCCGATGCTCACAACTCGCAGCAAGAAAAACGAAAGGACAAAATGACTCAAAACACTGTAAAGTTCATCAAGTGACTTATTTTCCGAAGCCTTTTGCCAGCGACGGAGTAAAAGGCACATCTGTTTGCTTTAAGGTGAGCATAAAACAACAAAAACCCTACCTAAATAAAAGTCAATGCTAACGAATGTAGCGAACCCTATAAGGCTAGTGTCATCATGTCATAGTTTGGCTGTCCTGCTCTAAATTTGAAGCGTGGAAAGTTGCAAACATAAGTAAAGGCATGGTGGCTATATGTCACCTTTATTGATACACTACAGTCATTGTTTAGGTCATCAGTCTAATTTGTTGGAGCCTCCTCTTTAAATGACCAAAGCGGGGATCCCCATTGTGCAACTGGACGCACTTTTCCCACTCAGGGCACTTGAAGGATGTCATTGTCTAGATATAGCCAGACCTTTCCATAGCTCCATTGACTAAAATAAACTGCAGAACATATGACTATAGTTTATATAGGTCAATAATAATCACAACACTTTGTTCCTTTTACATTTTCCAATATGTGTATATATAACAATCAGTTGAGTATTTTATTATTAATTTATAGTTGTGGAAATGTTATATAAAAGAAAGCGCCTTAACAGCCGCTATGTAGCCTAAAACCTTCTTAGTGTCTGCTTCTTAAACTCATGCTTAAGAAAATCTGTGTGACTAATACATTTAACTCTGTTTTAGCCATGGACCCTTCACTAACTGGAGTCCCAGGCAACCAAGCTCTCAGATCAAGCGTTTCAATGTCCAGTTCATCTGTTACCTCAAACCGGCCCAGACCTAGAGTAAACATGCCAACACCTCCAGCCACCCCCACAACCTCCACTGCCGCTCCTCACACACATCTAGGGCAGCTTTCCCGTTCGGCATCCCTCTCCACGTCGCCCGATTCCCCTCTCCGTCAGCCTGTAATTAGGAGCGCCTCATTAGGGGGTAGGTCTCAGCTCAATGCAGCCACTACTAGAAGTCCCCTTTCTGGAACAAGCACACCACCTCAGACATCTCCCACACCAGATCCAGGTAAACTATAATTATCGTTACTACTGATATTATTTCCTATTGCTCTGTCTCTTACAGTCAGTGCCACCCACTACCACTCCCAGATTTTTCTATCCATGGCAACTCTAGACATTCAAACAGCATGTAAAATAGCCTCTCCCATTTTTGCTGACCTACAGAGTAAACCTTTCTCGCGCTTATCGTGTCATGCCAAGTCAGCTTATTTTGTTCTGTCCCACATGTTTGTTCACATCACTGAATCGATGCATCACACACTCTTTTATCTATAGTACAGACAGCTGTATGTTAGAATGGTGCTAAGGACAGTACAATTAATGTTACATATACTTGTGCAAAAAGTTGTTGTCCTTCTAATTATGTCTTAATTAAGAAAAAGCAGGCAGAGAGAGACACAAGCATATAGATCACAATGACTTGTTCAAATTTCCAGTGTTGACACTTCACATTTCTGTTTATACTATGCAAATACAAAGAGTTTCCTGTCAAACACTAAAAAAATTCACACTTAAACTTAGTCCATGTGGTGTATTATTAGAACATATCTGGGTCAAGTCAGTTATTAGGACACTAGATGTCACTGGTTGTACATTTTATAGGTTGATTGTCATTTATTAAGAGCTGTGGAAAAATGTTATTAGGACGCAAAGACATCTGTAAGATTTTGTTTTTTTCAGAAGAGCAAGAAGAAGAATTTAGTTTCGAGGTTTTGGAGGAGAGAGCAAAGTCAGGAGATGCCAAAGCACAGATGAAGGTTGGTATGTTTTGACTTTATGTGCCATATGGTGGGCTATATTTAGAAGGACAGCTCATGAGTCATCCAAGTCATTGTAATTCTTGTCCTGCATGCTAATTATGTTATGTATTTCTGTCCAGATGGGCCGTTACTTCCTGGCACTGGCAGAAGAAAAAGACGAGGAGCTCAACAACTGTACAGCAGTGACTTGGCTGATTCAGGCAGCTAAACAGGGCCGCAAGGATGCTGTCAAACTTCTCCAGCAGTGTTTGTCCTCAAGGAAAGGTAAAATGTCACAACAATACAAAGAATTTAGCATAAAAATAGTAGTTTGTTAATGATTTTAATGATTTGTAGGTATCACACTTGAAAATCTTGAACAGGTGAAGAAGTTGTGTACAGAGTCACGCTTTGAAAGAGGGGTTAGAAAAGCTGCTCTGCTGATGTACTGGAAGCTGAACCCAGAGAGAAAAAAGTCAGTAGCTGTTTCTGAGATGCTAGAAAATGTGGAGCACGTTCACACAGAGCCAGGTATTAAAAAAAGAGTTTAGTGTAGATTAAAGAACATGCATGTTACAGGTTGAGGGATAATGCTGTATTTTCATCTATAGGCCAACCAGTGCCACACAGCCCACTAAACTTCTCTGCCAAGAAACAGAGGAGAGTCCTGGAGACAATGGTCACCAGCGAGTGTATGTTAGAATCATGTTTTTTATTTTAATTTTATGTAAGATAAGATAAAATACAAACTAAAATGGCATTACTTTGGTTGTCTGCAGCCTGTTCCCATGTGGGTCTTGATGACTTTGTTGAGATGACCAAAAAGTACGCTCAGGGAGTAGCACCATCTCGAGTCATGGCTGCAGCCGGAGATGACGATGACGACGATGATGATGTTGTCCACGTGAAGAATCCAGATGAGCTCCCTCTACCTCAAAAGGTAATAAACACACAGTCAGGTCAAGACCCACAAAGGGTCAGCAGTGTGTTGAACAGATTCTTTGACTTTCTTCATCTACTCAGTTGTTCTTATCTTTTGTACTTTAACCAGATGCTGAAGTTCCCCCTTTACGCTCTGTTAGAGATAAAGGAACACCTCATAGACTGGGCGTCCAGGGCTGGCATGCAGTGGCTTAGTGCACTGATCCCCACACATCATGTCAACGCACTTATCTTCTTTTTTATCATCTCCAACCTCACTGTAGAGTTCTTTATATTTTGTATCCCTTTGCTAGTTTTTTATCTTTCATTCTTTTCCATGGTCATCTGCACACTACGTGTATTTCAGGTTAGTACATATGTAATAAAATAATAACTATCACACAACAGTCTTTTTGTTGAAATAATAGTCTTTTTTCCACAGAATTCAAAAGCATGGGATAATTATCGTGCATTAACTGACCTGTTGGCTCACTTTGAGCCTGGCCTTGACTTGGACCAGGCTGAGACCAACTTTGGATGGACACACTTAGAGCCTTACCTGTAAGAAAACACTCAAATGTATATCGACATGATATACATTTTACTCTTGATCATTTTATTAATGCCCTATTATTTTTATTGGGTAGGTGAGTCGGATAAACTTGTATTAAATTATACATTTTAGTTTAATTTCATGCCACTTTTTGCCTAATTGTTTTTATTCTTTTATGTTTTAGATACTTCCTTCTGTCTGTGGTCTTTGTGGTATTTTCATTCCCGGTAGCGGACAAGTCCTGGATCCCCTGCTCAGAGCTGGCTGCTGTTGCCCTCTTCTTCACCATCACTGCCTTTCACAGCCTTCACGCCTCTGCTCAACTTTTTGCCCGAAAAGCCCTCTTCACTGAGGTCCTTTCTGGAGCCTGCTCACTGACTCACCTACTGCCCGACTCCATCTGGATCCTCAAAGTTTTGGGAATGACTTTCTTTTCATTGCCTCTGGGAGAAGTTGTTGCATTAAATGTAGGAGTGCCCTGTCTCCTGTATGGACATCTTATATATCTCCTCTTTCGCATGGCACAGCTAAAAGGCTTTAAAGGCACTTACCTTTGCCTGGTGCCTTACCTGGTTTGTTTCACATGGTGCGAGCTCTGTTTGGTCTTCCTCAAAAATGCCTCTGCAATAGGACTGATTCGCACCTGCGTGGGCTACTTGCTGTTTCTGTTCGCACTCCCTATTCTGACATTGGGCCTTGCAGCAATGCTCTTTGTCCAGTTATGGCAGTGGTTCCTTGCCCTGGAGGTGACCAAGATGGTGGTTACACTCACCATTTGTTTTGTACCAGTTGTATTAAGGCTTTGGACACGTTTTAGTTTGAACCCCATAAAAGTTTTGCGCTCCTTGTCCCGAAGCAGCATTGTTAAACTGATTCTTGTTTGGCTCAGTGCAGTGGTGCTCTTCTGTTGGATGTATGTCTACAGATCAGAGGGCATGAAGGTTTATAACTCAACACTAACATGGCCTGAATACAGTAACCTCTGTGGTCCCCAGGCCTGGAAAGAGTCCAACATGGCTCAAACTCAGATCATCTGCTCTCACCTCGAAGGGCACCGTGTTACCTGGACGGGACGCTTCAAATATGTCAGAGTGACGGACATTGAGAATGGGCCTGAGTCGGTCATCAATCTCCTGCCTGTGGTTGTGGGAAACTGGATGCGGTGTCTGTATGGTGAGCCTTATCCTTCATGTCATGGTGTGAAAGATGCCTCAGGTAGTCCTCAGCCTGCAAATGCTCCACAGCCAGAACATCCTCTCTGTAAACTGAAAAGACTTGCTAAAAACGAATGCCACGTCAAATGCTTTGACCGATACAAATTTGAGGTTACGCTGGGCATGCCACAGGAGAGAAAGACTAGAAATGGCACTATAATAGAAGATGAAGACTCTACTAAAGATATAGTCCTGCGTGCTAGTAATGAGTTTAAATCTGTGCTCTTACATTTAAACGCAGGCAGCCTTGTGGAGTTCAGTACGATCCTGGAGGGACGCTTAGGCTCCAAGTGGCCTGTGTTTGAACTCAAAGCCATTCATTGTCTGTCCTGTGGCGATGCCCGAGTGCCCACCAGAAAACAGTATAAGATTGAACACGACTGGAGACGCACAGCTCAAAATGCGCTAGAATTTGGCTTTGACTTCTTTTTCAGCCCCTTTCTCACAGCCCAGTTAGAGCACCCAGACACAGAGACTGGGACAGAGATTGTGCCCACCGAGGAAAGATTAGACTAGATGTTAACTTGTCATTGACATATTGTATTTTAAAGTATAATTATAATCCTCAGACATTTCATATTTGGTTTATTAGTCGAACTTTACACCAATACAAAATCATATATGGCTCACTGGTGTTGTGACATACTATAATTTGTTGTCATAACTGATGCTTTCAGAAGGAAATGTATAAATTCAGTATGAGCTAAGTTTTACTTTGTATAAGGTGTTATTAATACACACAGTAATTTATAGTGTTTTTCTTCAGAATAATAATAGTAAAGTTCATGCAGGATCTACTGTACATACCCTTTATTTGTATGACAAACTATTTTAAGTGCCTTTTACACACCTTTGTCTAAAAATGAGAATACACTAAATCATGTAACACTTTAATATTTATTTTAAAGCAGTGGACCAGTCTGATTAATCACTATTTCAGTTCCCTTCATTTCCTTTGTTTAGTTTCCTGCTGTGCAGGGTATTAATATACTGAATAGTTTTGGTCCCTTTGTGATGTTATGTTTAAGTCACTTGTTTGAATCCATAATTATGACTGATAAATATGGTAAATAATCTGTTGCAGTCATGTTACATGCTAATGCATTAACCAATCAGAGATTTGAAAATGTTTCAATCTCTGTATCAGGGTAATTCCAAGGCATTGCAATGTTGTGTACAGTCTGGTAAATGCAACTGCAGATCAACATCAGACTGAAATGAAATTAAGCCAAAATGAGGTTTAAAAAAAATAGTGTTATCTGGCTGTACTGTGTCTAAGCTGACACTAGGGGGCATCTTAGATCATAAAACTGAGATCACAAATGAAACCATTGGACCTGTAACTAATGAAGTAGCAATTAAATACGGTCTTTGATAATTACACTGCAATAAAAATCACAGATGTCAATTTTGTTGAAATATTTATTCAGAAAAAACATATTAACATTATTTATAATTGTCTTTTTGACAATTGAGTCAACATTCATTAACACAAAGATGTGACATTGGAGTGTATGGAGAATAAAAATGACAGATGTTAAGATGAATGTTAAAATAAAACATCTAAAAATAAAACCTGCACAAAGGCAAAGTGAGTGTAGCTTTGAAAACAATCTTTAGTGATTGGGTTTACAGTCCATTCATGGATCAATGGTTTGGTCATGTTAAAAACAAAATTTCAAACATGGAAAACAGTTTTATATACAGACACCATTTAGCCCATTCATTTATTTTATTTTTAGATTACATCATTAATCAGAAACATTCCCCATTCTCATTGGTTCTCAGTTTCACAGAGTGGAAACTGTTGGGTGACTTCATTCAAAATGTACAAGTCTATGAACCGAACACTGGTAAACATGCTTCTGTGTCCAGAGACACAAAGAAAGGAATGAGGCTCGGTCCTCTATGGTAACTCGTGCGGCATAGGGCACCAGGCCCAGGAAGCCTTTATACAGCTGGGTCTAAATAGTTAAGAAGGCAGCCAAGTCAGTCAATTTATAAACAGCTAGGCTAAATCTGTTCGGCATGCAGCATCATTTTTGCTTGATTGTAGACATTATGTAGGTTATTTGTTTTTTGCTTGATTGGGTTTGAGTATTTAATGACAACATAGCACAGAAGGCAGACCAGAAAGTACAATAAGAGCAGATGAAGGCCTGATTTCACACTATATAGTGAAACGCTGGTTAAAGCAGTAGGTGAAGCAGTATGTGTGTGTCCTCACTTCAGGCTGTGGTGTCAGATCTGCCTCTGCCTGTTAATAAATGAGCTCACTGACCAAAGCTCAGTTGTACATTTTACTCCTGAATTATGGAGAGACTGGCGTCTAGGTGCACTTGGGTTTAAAAGGAAAGGGTCCAGGGTCCAGATAATTTCACATCACACATTGTCACTGTCTTCATATTTACCATCATTTACATCATTCAGTAAGAAGCTACAATAACAGAAATTAGGCAGCTGATCGGAAATCACTTACATACAGTAAATGCCCTACTTTTATCCACGCTGCTGGTAGAAAGGGTTGTTGTACAAAACAGTGGGGAGAATAAGCAGAAATATGGAGATAGCAAAAAGCCTAAGGGGCCAAAAACTGAAAAAATGAAATGTCTTTACAGACTTTAGGGTTCTTCCACAGCTGTAGCAAAAAACATCATTAAGCACAATCAGGAGGTTAACAATCAAGAAAACAACTCCGTTCAGACAATTGTATAATCCACAATCAATTGCATAATCCAGCCCATTCCCTTTCTAGTCCGCTCGAAGTCTTTCAGTTCTAGGAGCCCAGGGAGGACGTGAGGGAGTGGACCTAAATATGTCAGCCTCTGTAACTCTTGAGGCATATTCCTGGGTGTGTGCATCTGTGTCTGCATGTTTAGCATAGTGGCATAGTTGTGTGTAAAGATGTAAACTTGTTCCCACTGCTGACATCAGCCCATTAATGCATCTCAGAGTTAAGTTTATCCTGAAATATGTACAGGTTGTTGGTGGCAGCGATGGCAATGATGTTTTCGTTTGGGTGCCAAGCAGTATGGAGGATCTTCTTGGTAAAGTCCAGACTGTCCACACTGATGTCGTCTTTTCGCCTCTTTCCTCCGGCGGCACAGACTCTCCGGGGTTTTAGCACGGCTCTGGGTTTGCTGCTTTCTCTCGATGCTTCCAGCGTCACGTCACGTTTGGTGTTTCGGTCGAACATGCGGAAGAAGTTATTGTAGGCTCCAGTCATGATCACACTGAAAGAATGAGAAAGCAGTAGGAGTGTGAATCTTTCAATGTCTGGCAATTCGTTTCAGACTCTTGGGTTCACGGTTCAATTCAAAATCAATGATTCTGAATTTTTAATTCAGAATCATTTTATTTGATTCAGGTGGATGGTGGGGTTACAATTTACCAAGAATGAAGGCAATGCAAAGAAAAAACCCAAACATTTCTTTCTCCAGATCTTTGATATCCATGTTATGAAAAATAAAATTCTGTATGAATTAACTTGGCAGAGGGAAGGCTGAATTAATGTCATTTAAAAATAAGTTTGAGCATTTTGAAATGATTCGAAATTAATAACACCCATAGAAAGCAAGACTTAATTTAGACAAAATAATTGAAGCATCCTATCCTATATTATTCTGTCAAAATTGGAAATCCTGTGATTTTCAACTGGTGGTTCGGTATCCAGAAGTGGGCATCAGCATATATACGTATTGGCTGGCTCAGTGGCTGAAGCATAAATACTGTTCTATTAACATGTAACTGTAAAACATACTTTTAAAATGGGTTGAAGTAAAATAAATTGTAACTATAATAAAGGTGGCCACAAAAAATTATGAGGAATAAAAATGCCTCCCACAGTCTGACCCGAGTCACAGTCAACCATGTGATACTGAAACATTTAAAAATATGTAACATATAGTTTAAATACAGTATATCTCCTGTATTGTAGTTATAGTTTTGTACTTATTCTATTCTCTGGTACATCATAAATAATTAAAATAGGTTCATACTAATGTCATGAACATAGTAATCATTGAAATACCTGTCAGAGCCATTCCAGGCACACTCAAACTTGTCAAAGATGCAGTCGTTTTCATAAAGTGAGCACAACTTGCTTCGGAGGTAATCATGAACCTAGTGGAACAAAAACAGCACACAAATGGTCTTACAATATGTCTGCTCCACAGTTTTCCCATTATTAAGCATGGACTGTATGTAAACAATGAATACAAGAAACAGAATTACACACAATCAGCCACAAAATACACCATAAAGACAGCACACACTTTATGTAGGCGAGTTGTGACCTCCTCTCCTGGATGATAAAGCTAATAGGTAATAACACTAGCCTTTATACATGAGACACATTTCCTGACTAATGCGTCCCTTGTGCGTTCCTTGGACTGGTCTGTATCAGCAGTGTGTCTACAGACTGTGATGCAAAAGGCTGAAACCTACACCTTTTCCAGCCACCATTCTCTGCATTAAGCCCTGTTCCCCATTCTGCATAAAGTCAGCACTCAACAAACGACTTTCAATCAATAAATGGTCAAGCTAAGGTCGGCCCGTGGCAGTACATCAAATACAGTGACATTTTTGTTTTTCCCCATGGATCCCCTTTTTGCACCAGGTGGTATCATACAGTGTCAGCTTGTGTGGAAGATATGTAGGCTTTTTCCTGTCTGCATTTTCTCAGATTTAGTGTCCTGTGCCCCATTTGTCACTTCTGAATTTATGAGTCTTGTTCACAAAGGACAAGGCCTAAAGCAGTAAATTTACTGGAAGTTGTGGACCAAACTATTCATGCACTTACTGTATGCTTCCACCTCTGCCATACCTCTTTTTTGTTGCTCTCATCTAAAAAACTCCTCTTTTTCCCCATTTACACAATTCTCAAACTCCCTCCCAAACCCTCTCCTCCTCCCCTCTCTCTCTCCCTTTCTGTGCTGCATTGCAGATCTAGGTGTTGGGCACTGTGTAAGGTATCCCTTCTTCCCACTTCGCTTTGTGAGTGGAAGCTCAGCAGACTATAAATAGCTCAAGTGCATCTTAGCCTCCCACTTCTGGCTGCCTTTATACGTCAGGGGGACAACACATGTTCACAGACAATCCTGCGGCTAGACAAATAAAACTCAACATCCTAAACTAATAGTACATTCCTTACCAAAATAATAACAAAAATGACAAAATGTATCTGCCTTCTTCAAACAATGCTTATGTACTTACAACAAAAAGGATAGACTTCTGTTGCTTTTTCTTAGACACTTTTGGCATGTAATCAATTCAATTATCCTTAAAAGGTTTTGGGGGAAAAGACTATGATGTGAATGAACAAGCAACTTACGAATTATTGTTGCTCTTTTGTGTATCATGCTACTTCTCAGAATTAGAAAACCTTAACTTTAGTTCATTAATAAAGTAAGTTTATTGATCTCTTGAATAAATAGTTTTTACACTTAGTTTGGCACGTTGTATTGTATACAGAACTCCTCTGGTAAACCCAGATGTACTACTGTGTAAATGCCACACACATCACTTTAATGAATGAAGGCCATTGTTCATTTGGGAGGTGGTGGTCTGACAGATGAGTCACTCACAGAGACGTATGAGTAAAACAGCTAACAATGCACTGCTACAACCGTGACAACTGTGACTGTGGGATTTTACAAGAACAGTTTTCCTCTACAAACATTTGCCCAAAGCAAATCTCTGTCTTTCAGAAACAAACCTGGTATGTCTCCAGGGGCTTGCTCTCCATGTTAAGGTCCCAGACTTTGGCAGTCAGGTAGTCTCTGGTGAGCAGGTAGCGACCGCTATGGCTGAATTTGACATCTGACACAGAAGAAATAATTTCTGAGAAGAATGAGCGAGCACTGGGGTCTTCAGGCTCCTCAAATACTGCAGAGAAGAGAAAAAAGCGGCATATGAGGCTTTGAACTCACTGTATATACAGTATAGATGACAAGAAAGCCATAATATTTTCAGGCTAAATTAACTTACATTTGGAGTGTTTGTCACAGAGTGCTGCTTCTCTCATGTCACACAGACGCAGAGTGCCTTTGCTGCTGCTGTAGACGAACAGGTTACAGTGGTGTGGGTGAAACTCAGCAGCTGTGATCACCTCTGTCAGATCCTCCATGTTGGCAGGTTTGATGTCCACAATGTCTGAGAAAGTATCATTGCTCAGGGAAACAACCTAGTCCAGAACTTTTAAGATCATACATATAATTCTAAATTTTGTTTATTATGTTTATTATTACTATTCAAACATTTATTCATTTTCATTTTTTTTGCTTGTCCCGTTCCGAGGTTACTGACTATACCTCCAAGTGTGCAGTCATGTGTATATAACATTGGCATAGATTTTTATGCCGGATGACATTCTTGATGCAACCGTTTACATTTATTTGGGCTTAGGACTGGCACTATAAGTACACTGGCTTCTTGTGAGTCTTTGTGGCTGGATTATTTAGAAATGCATTAATACAGTATATTAGGTTTATTTACTGGCTCACTATCTTTGTGTACACTATCACACAGTTCACATGATACAGACACATTGCTAATACAGTAAACCTGGTATATTATTTGTGCAAAGGCATGTGTCACCGACAGATGTAAATTATTGATGGTTGAAATAAAGAGAGCAATATAAATATGTCTTGGGGGGATTGTCGTCGAAACGTAATCCCAGACATATAAATTGTAAAATTATAAATCCTGCATAGGTCATGGATGTGACTCCAGTGTGTCCTACTGAGCTGGATTAAAACTCAGGAAAAAGCCTGCAATATTTATGCAGCCTTTGAATAATTCATTAAGCTACATATTCACTCCTCAAGAATAATATTCCCCTCCCCCAGCGACGTGTTCTTGTGCATTTCTTTATACAACAAAATGTGATTTAAATTAATTTGTTGTGTGGGTGTTGTGTGTTTGGCCAAGGACTGACTAATGAACATGTACATTTATCTTTGTAATAATATATGCATCTACTATCTTTGTGGTTGTGCTTCAATAAATGTGCTTCAGGTTTTGTGGGCTCAGCATGTTTCTACTAATAACTACAGGAATTCATGTGTGGGTATTTGCCTGTAGTAGTGTGGAAGTGTAAAGGATACTGAAGCTGCGGTCGGTGATGTCCAGATGCCAAAGGTTGATCCTAAGGTCGTCGGCCGACATGTAGGTCTCATAGTCGGAGTTGACTGAGATGGAGTTCACGTGGTAGGTGTGGGCATTGGCAAACACTCGCCGTGGGGTAACCTCCACCATCAGATCCATCGGCTTCAACACAGGCACCTGTAAAAAGAAAGATATAGAAGAAAAACTATATTTACTTTTATGTCTAGCTATTTATATACATGTACTGGTAACAACCCACTATTTAGCAGTAATAAAGCATTAATACATATGTAATTAACTATTATTCAATGAACAACAAGCTGAAAATACCACCACTGATGTTTATAATTTTGCATTGATTTACATGGAGCGTATTACTCAAGAATTAAATATTAATAACAATGTTTATAACTCAACGGTCTTTAAAAATGCTGAAGTAATGCATTGTAAATTAATACTAATACTCAATTAATCCCTTATATCTTATAGTGTGTAGTTATTTTAAAGCCCTTTAATTCAAAAGTCACCATTACTTATATTTGCCTTTCATTTTATATTCAGGTTGTTGTTTGATTTGCAGCGCCGCCAGTTTTAGTATATTTATACAGTAGCTGATAATCTATTGTATATACTAAACAGGAAAATAAACTATAAAATCCTACTAATCTAGAGCCATAACAGATGCTGTGTTCACTACAGCTGTAAATAGTGGATTTCTCCACCCCCCACACATGTACCTTTGTGCCACTGACCCATTTTTACACATGGAAACACATCTGTACCCACTGACCCACTTAACTTAGCCACTCCATTGTATTTGCGAACAGCTAAGCATGTGCACATGAAATGAAAGAAATAATAAAATGAAAGGAATAATTGCCTGCAGGGAGGTGACAGTGGAGATGTCCTTGATGCGGCCCTCTTCATCCTTTAGGTTGTATCCCTCTGGCCGCTTGTCTCTTTCACTCACCTTCCACAACTTAATTGTCTTATCTGGAAAATAAACACAATCATTAAGATATCACACATAATAGATGATACATTATCCTTGAGAAACACTTATTGTGACACAACACATTCCTATCAGATGGAAGACCATATGTATATTGCATCCCTAATGTGCACAATATCCAAACTGTAGAGATAAACAAAGACTAAGTTTGACAAAGGTGGTCCAGGGATTCTACTAAAAATGCAGTGAGGTTTCAGGCAGATCTTTCAGCCAGCTGATATGACAGGTCGTACATTTTTCATACCCTCATCAATCATAAATAATACAGCACTTAAATAAATCAGTAAGGGTGTGCACTATAGATTTCCAATAATGCCATAAACTGACAGTAAGGCATCATTTCTCAGGCACTTAGGTCCTAATGCACCTCAGAAATGCTACTCTATCAAAAAGGTAAACCTACAGTAGTATGTGACCAAAGTATCACAAATATCGGTGTTGCTTCCTAATGTTGTTAGTATAGTAAGTTATAGCAAGAAAAACACTTCAAAATCAGGGCTCAAACTGTGGCATCCAGGCATGAAAAAATAGAAGTAGTTTTTTATGTAAATATTTGTCTTTGCTCTCACCGTTGGTGGATAGGAGGAAGTGTGCCGCGTTCTGTTGAGGCAGCCATCGGATCTTATTGATCTTCTCCTCGATTTCCAGACTTTTAAGGTAGTCAAACTCGGGTTCATGGCTCTGAAAGGTGCTGTAGACATTGTACTCTCCCTGGGAAAAGGGCTCAGATTTGCTCTGTAGCAAAGAAGAGATTATTTTTGTTAAAACACTAGAAGAGATGCAAAGAAAGGGGTGACTGTGTGTACTTTGTTAAATATAAGATTACAAGATATTATTTTATTGACTTTGAATTCAACTGACATGGTTTGTAAATGTGTAACTATTAAAACTGATATATTTAATAATGAAAAAGCCTGTGTTCCTTTTAATCGATGATTCATCCTAGACTCCTCCTTCTTCTCCTTCTGTTTCTTTTGGCTTCTCCCTTTTATGGCCACCACAGCAAATCATGAGCTTCTTACCGCAAAATGATACACATACTGATTTGGCGTACATTTTTACACCAGCTGCCCTTACTGATGCAACCTTCTCCATTTATCCTGGGCTTGGAACGAGCACAAAGAGCACAAAGGCTTGTGACTGGGTTAATTCATCCTAATTAAGACTGGAAGCTGTATTGTATTTATTTTTGTATTACATGTAAAACTTGTAGGGTAACCACCTCAAAAAGTACTAAAAGTGGGACAAGTAGTGAGATTGGGTGGAAGTGGGACGCACTCGAGAAATACATTTTCTGATATACAAACCTAACCTACCGAGACACAAGTTGCTTAAGTTTAGGGCCTAAAAAACATATATGATGGGCTGTCTTCATCCCCAAAAGCACACATTTTGCAAAGTAATGTCTTTACTGAGACTTTATTTATTGGAATAAAAAAAAAAGGGAACAGAAGAAAAAGCTCCCAGTCTGCATTTTCTCAAAACAATCCAGCACCAAACCCAGCTCTTTCCTGAAACACAGGGGCAGAACACTCCGACCATATATTCAACCTCAAGATAGGGCACCCACAAATATTTATTCTACATTTTACACAACGAATACTGACCTTACCTTCTAGTTCTTAACTTGAATCTTTCTTTTTATAAGATCCACTGAGCACCAATGAAAAAGAGGGACATTATCTTATTCAGCGGGACAGAGGGACAGAGGACTAAATGGCTGTGCAGTACGACCAAAAGAGGGACAGGTGGTCACCCTAAAAACTTTCCCATCTCTACTGTACATGTGTCCTAAAACAGCTAGAGAAGGACACCTTCACCTTTATCATCTACAGAAACAGCCTGGCACAAACTCTGCCCAGCAATAACAACACAGTGACTGATCCAGCAGAAGCATCAACTATTTATCAATCAATCTGAACTATAGCTGGTGGGGAACTGTGTGTGCTGTAAACAGTATGAATAAAATACTGAACTCGTGTGTTGGGTTTGTGCCTACCTCAGGTTCTCTCTGAAAAATGACCACTCGCCCTCCTTTGTCCCCTGTGGCCAGGAGCTCTCCGGTGTGGTTGAACTCAACGGTGGAAATGATATCAGCTGCAGAAGCAAAGTGCAGAACAGAAGAGAGGAAGGGATAAAGAAAGAAATATGAGGGAAGGGAATGGTATAGGGGAAACAGAGACAGCAACCATTAGCTAATTGACAACACATCATCATTCATCTGTGTAATCTGTTTATGTATGTATGCAAATAATTCACCACACCAAGTCAAATGTCAATGCATTAGAGTGTAAGTGGATTTAAGATATGCAAATTAATGCATAAAATAATATTTACTTAAAGAAATATTCTGTGTGTGTTGCAGAGTGGATATTGGTCTGACCAGTTTAGTCAAACAATCACAAAACACATTCAGTAACATACATAGCATAGTACAGAGATGTCTACAACACATACACAGCACTCTGTCGCTCTGTGTATCAAAATGGGGTGTTACTCATTACACGATTTGTGTGAATGAGAAAAGTGACACTCCCCACATTGTGTATTCAGCAGTGATTTAATTAAAAAAGGGTATTTAAGTCATATTTATAATTTCAGAATCATTTTAAGGCTCAGGGTTTGGACACTGTATTATTATTATTATGATTTATTCAACATCTAACCTCAAATATGATTAATTAATAATTATTAGTTTTTAGTCTCCACAATTTTTTTGTTTGCATTTTAACTGTGCTCACTACAGCTGAGATACTGTAGTGCATGCCCTGTCTAAATTATGATGAAAGAACAATAAATGCCATGGACAATATTATATTATGCCTTTCCCGTAGTTTACCTAACACTACACTTCATCGTCATGTTTTCACACTAACAAATGACCAAATGAGTAATTGTTCAGTTCAGTTATTACACTTATTTTGTTGTGTATTGTCTTCTGTGCTGTTTTCACACTTGTAAATACAACAAGCCGATTACCATGGCAGTGACATCAGTGCCACTCACACTGCATGCATTCATCTTTGTTTTCTCTTACATCACTGTCCATCACCATGTCACTCATGCAAATCACATTAATAACTAGATTGTTTAATTAAAACACAGGCCATCTGAACTGAATAAATAAAAGAAATGAATTAGATTTAAATTTATTAAAAGGTGAGCAAAACAAAGGTTATGGTAAAAATTAAAAGGTGCACAACATCACCACACTAAAGCAAAGCTACTGTATCTAAAGGCTCTGTTGAAAAATACAGTCAAATGTACATGAGACTATGAAAACTAAACTTCATGCACCTCAATACATTTAAAAGGAAATTAACTCATAGCACTTGTACAGACACAAAAATAAGCTATTTTGTGTTTTCCACAAAAGGAGTCCTAAGAGCCCAGTTTTGATAAAGAAGAACACAAAGCTCAATAGACAGTGGCTGTAATAAAAATAGCAAGTGTAAATCGTGTTTACCAGGAGCCAGAGTGATTCAAACCCTGCTCCTTGCTCATTTCGTAGTGGCCTTGAGAGAAAATAGATGTTATGATGAAGGGGGTAGGGACTGCATCTCTCCCACAACACCATAACAGTATTTATTATTTTCCTTGTCTATTACTCTTGTCCTCCTTCGGGTTGATTTTGTGTGGTTCCCTAAATTTCTCCTTTTTTCCTCTTTTTCTCTGCTTCATGGTTGTCTCTCTGCATTCATTGGTGTGTGTTATGCCTCCCCCACGGCTCAGCGCTTCCTAGTTATGTATGCCACTGTGCACGTAGTGGTGGTGATGCTCGTGGAAGAATGGGAAGGATGGAGAAGGAGGTGGAGGAGGCGGCTGGGGAGGTGGAGGGGGGATTCTCCGGTGAGCAGGGGTTGCCATAGTAACAGGCTGAGCCAACCAGTGGCTGCAATACTCATAACAATTCGCCGTATATGGTCGCCAGGAGAAAGGAGGAAGCGGAATTCATCAATCCAATCCTCACAGGGAGACGTGGCCCAGTAAAATAATTACACTGCTGCTGTTATGGCCACTAACAAACACCTATGAATAATTTCAGAAGATAAGGCAATGAGGAAATAAGGAAAAAGAAAAACAGAAGAAGCACTACTCACTTGTACATAGACACAGACCTTACATGTTAAAATCAGTTTTGTATATTTCTACATGCAGCTTGTTGATGTTTGTGATGACTATAAAATCTGTAGTGTAAATTAATGAATCTATGAATAGACAAGGATATTCTACAGACATCTGCATTTTTACAGAGGAAGAGCTAAGCTAAGCAAAAACCACAGAAGCAGCAAATGATTTTCAATATGAAATATAGAGTACAATCCATCACATTTCCCCTTTTGCCTTTACTCCTATCTATCTTTTCCACTATTGTTTCTTTTACTCCCTTCAAATATAGCAAATTATAAAAATAGTTAAAACACTCTGATTCCTCTCCCACCAAAAAGCTGAACTGGCCACTGCTCTTTAATACAATACAAGCTGGTTCAACCATCAAGTGGTCATTTCAGCTGCTAAGGTATCGTCGGTCACGGTCTCACACTATAGACATGTAGGTGCTATTGGCAAACTTGCGAGCCCTGACTCCAGTGCACAGTCCATTAGCATCAACAGGACTGACTCATCACCACACTGCAGAAACTGGGGAACACACTGTGAGTGCAAGTGCTTGCACCCACACATGTTGTGTATATTACCACAAAATAACAAACAAAACATTTATGAACTCAGTGACACAGCGTAACTGAACCAAACTGTGAGAGAAACACAAAACAAAAGGCAAATTAGTCATGACAACCTTAAATATCACATGTACAAAAGAGTTTTGCTACCTTTTTTGGCAGTATATTCTTCAGTATATTCTACATTTGGGACTAGGCTTACATTTTGTAATTATCTGCCTCCCAGTGTGCTGTGATTTACATATTTCAGATATGTCAGATGCCCTTCCTGACGCAACAAACTCAATTTTCCAGGCTTGGAACCAGCATGTGAAGTACAGTGGCTTCTGACCCCTTATGGCTTGATTAGCTTTTGTATAGCTTAGAGAGAAAAGCAGGTTCTCAGCAAATGAAGGGGAATTCCTATTTCTACTTAGAGCCACTACAGAGACACACAGCAGAGCAGGCGTCATACAACCCCAATTATAGATATCTTAGGTCTGGGTAAACACAGACAATTAGAGTGGAGCCAAAAACACACAGTGCTTACAAGCGGGTACAAGCCATCACTCAGCAGGAGATGGGTGTTGTTGTGTGTGGCCAGCATGTACACATTACAGCTCCAGCACACAACATTTCCTGAGTAAGTGTGTGGACTCAATTACCCTGTAGAGAAATAAACTGGTTGTAAGAAGGTAGGAGAGAGACTGCCGGAGGGGGACATCAAATTGATCCCTGTCCTGCAGTTTTGGAGCTATCTGCAAAAACTGCTGTGTTTGTGTTGCAAGTGTGTGTGTGTGTGTGTGTGTGTGTGTATGTGCGGCAAGGGGTGATTTAAGCACAACTCAGCAGGGGACCTACCGTTTCTCAAAAACAAAATGACACATTGACGCAAAGCCAGTGTGAGACTAACGTTTATGGACATAAACAATTAAAGTCAAAAGATAAACCTGTCCATGTACATTATGTAAAAACAGGACATTGCTCCTGCTTGCAAAATACTAATTGTTACACTAGCAACATGTAATAAATGTCAATAAAAATCCATTTTAATATTTCAACAGATCTGAGGGTACACTGAAAAATAAGATTAGGGGCTTAGCTGGTTTACACTCTATCCAACCCCTGCGATAAAACTCCCTGCATGTGCTGCTGACATATCAAATATACTAATCCCTCATACAAAAAGCCTGCACCATTTTATAGCTGTCATTTCATCTGTCAGGGCGTTTATGTGGTATGTGCAAGATATCTGACAATGATATTTCTGGTACACAATAAAAGTACAAAATTTAAGTGTGTCTAGGGTATTGTATCCAAGAATGTAATCTTAAGCTTTAATTTAAACCATTAGCAAGAAGCACAAGGAGAGCATAGACCTCTATGAAGTCAATGGTCCTATCTCGCAATGGTAAAGATATACATGCACACGTCAACAAATTAAAACTTTGTAAAAAAGTGAAACTATTTAAGTAGTTCAATTCAATTTAACTATGATTTTAATGTTATGCAATACTCTAATGTTATGATATTCTGGATTTTGGTTTTCTTTGACTGTAAACTATAATTATAAAATATAAATAAATGCTTGAAATAAATCACTTTGTGTGTGTTGTATACATTTCGCTTTGTATTGTAGCTTCTTAAATAAATGTTGTTTTTTTTGTAGATGCGGACTTAGCACTTAGCAACTGGGATATCCCTATGTTGCAACAGCACAGAGTCAAGTAAAATGCTGTGGCCTATTACTGACCTTTCCTCAAAAGTAAAATTAAATGTAATCATTACTTTTTGAGTTATCTTACAAATAGAATAACAAACAAACCTACCAAATCCTCCTTGGCACATGTATGCAAGAAGACATTTGGTCAAACTAGTCAAAAAGAGCAATCGCAGACATGCCCACACACTTCAAACACACAGTCTAGTCTGATGGAAACAAAAATAAAGTGGATGGCGCAAAAATAGAAAAGAAAAAATGAGGCAGACAGAGACAGAGTGGTATATGTGATATTTATAGCACTCACATATGAGTACACCTGACTCATACAATGGCACACTCCAGATGCCCTTACACAAGAGCACACGCAGACTGTGTGATGTCCCAGTGGGGTCGTGTGGGTGAATGGATAAAAGAGGATAGAGCACACACCTTCAGTGTAAGAGGCAAACTGTTCGGGCTCCAGAGAAAGGGTAGTGATGTCGGAGCACAGCACCTGGATGGGGCTCAACATCCTGGGGGAGGACTCCAGGGTGGAGAGGGGTGGACGGGATGGGGCGGAGCTCTTCAGGCTATAGCCAGGAGCAGCCCTGCAAAAGGAAAAAGGATGGAGGGAGGAGGGAAAGGAGCCAACAGAAAGGAAGAAAGGGGGAAAGGGACAAGTAAGAAGCAGGTCAGGCAGGGAGCACAGGGAGCACAGGGATGGGGTTAGGTTAGGGACTGAGTTACTACATCACCACATTTGGCCATGAGTACTCACCAAGAAAAGCAATTAGTGGTGGAATGTTACAAAGTAAAAGTATTTAGTTACTTTACTTAAGTACAATTTTTATGTATCTGTACTTTACTCAAATTTTACAAGGGGTAGTTTTACTTTACTATATTTTAGAGCAAGTATCAGTACTCTTTACTCCACTACTTTTTTGAATTGGTTAGAAGTAAAAAGAATTTTGTGTAAAATCATTAGTTTTTGCCATGACTTCATTGTAGACACAGTACATAAGTATAACAGATGCAGTAAAGTAGTACTCTACAGAAAAACCTCACCAACAGATTCAGTCTCTTCTATTGCACCAGTAACCATTGCTTTTCAGCACAGTTTTTCAGCAAAATACTTTTAATTTTTACTCACAAGTACATTTGAAAGTGAGTACTTTTATACTTTTACTTTTTCATGTGATACTTTTACTTGAGTAAATTTTTGCTCCTTTATCTGTACTTTTCCTTAAGTAAAACATTGAGTACTTCTTTCACCACTGAAAGCAACTGATGAGGATGATGTATTGATTATACTAAAGAGATTGTCAATTATAGCAGGGATGCTTGTGAGACATGCTGGAGATACAGACAGGGAGCAAACTATATTATGTGTGCTATGTGTGTAATTTTCCTATTTAATTGTTGACTAAAAATGTAATAGATTTATGCTAATGAACATACTTAATTTCATGAATACAGCCGACCATGACTCTAAACTTTCATCCCTAAACCTAGCTATTAAGCAAGGGCATGGAAGAGTGTATTTTGTCTGTGAAATCTAATCAGAGAACAAATGAAAACTAACTCCGTAACAGTGCTGGCCAAAAAAAATAAAATAAAATAAAAAATAATCATGCATAAGCAGTATATGTAAAAAAAATAATAGTGTGGAAAATATTCATATTTGACAATCTAAGACAGTCACTTTTAGTTGTACTCTATATCTTCCATATAATGTTCCCAAGATTTTATAATATGTGAAAAGGAAATACTATTTTAACAAATAATGCTTGAAATAGTCATAAGGTACAAAAGCATATACTAGTTAATTTTGCTAAACCAGTTATGAGCTGTCCAACTATACACTTTTCTTAAAAGGTGAGGCAGGGCAAAGGACAACAATGAGGAGGGCAACAGGAACGAGAAAGGAGCTGAAGATGTTGGGAGGGGGTACTGTGAGGTGAAGGGAGGTTAAGCATCTTTCTAAGAGTTAAAGGGCAGGGAAATCCCCATGGGACAGTGCAGACAGACAGACATAATGCACACACATACACACACACACACACACATGTCCACGTAAACAGAGTCTAAAAACACACAAACAAAAAGACACACGTGATAGACCAGACAAGATGCACAGATAAGACATGACTATGAATGCAACTCAGGCAAAACAGATAGGTAGCAACACATAAAAAAAACAAAAAATATATACTAATGCCCTTTCACCCATTAGTACTCAGCTTTCTGTTTTAATGAACGCATACAGAGGCACATTGTATTCGATCAGCCCTTAGAGCCTTGTTGGATAATTGTTTGGCAGGCGCACCACTTCATCACTGGGCAATGCTGCGTGTTGCATTTGAGGGGATGCTGGGGAGAGGAATGGAGGGGGATGAGTTGGACAGAGACATTGAGAGGTGCAGGGGGATGGGGTGGATATTGAAATGAGAGCTGGAAATGAAGCAGGATTTTATTTTGTGACCTGTGGCCATTGAGTGTGATTTATTTTTATTTTTTTTCTGTAACTACCTATATTTTAAGACTGCTTTTTTATTTTACCACAAAGAGAGCCCAGAATAGTGATGTGTACCCACCAGGGTAAGAGCTCATCAACAATTCACACTGAATAATGTGTGTTGGCCTGGGATGTGTGGAATAATTAATACAGCTATTATTGGTGGGTGTTGACCAGCTGTCAATCATATTGGCTAAGCATGAAAAGAAGTATGTTTATCTCTGGCTGGTGCTGTGGCAATAGTGGACATTTGGTAATGGATTTTAAAGATGTCCATTACCTTCCCTGAAATAGACAACTTCATGTAATAGTAGCAAAATAATAAGATATTTTAAATGTTTTAAGCAATACAATTTGTTGAATGCACACCCACATACATACATACAATCAACTGGCAGTAGCACGTGTCACCAGTGACTGTGTGCTGCTGGCTGAAGGAAATTGTATTGCAGTGCAGACACAGGGAGCATAATTCTCTTTCTGGGGTGATATAAGATCACAAATCAGCTTGTAACACATTCATGACCCCCAGATGATAATCCGCTGTTCTGGTCTAAGAGGCGTGGTGAACAATGAGGTGAGGTTGAGAAAAAGGGATTGGGGGCAAACAGACAGGCACACCATATGAGAAGCTGATGCACAGGTGAGATTAGAGGTGTAATTGAGATTAGCAAGAGGCAGCTGCACGACTGTTCTTAGATAAATAAAACTAGAAAGATATAGGTTTTTATGGTCTAAGTGTATATTTTACTATTACAATATTATATATTTAAAAAGATGACAAAAATTGCTTATTTATTTTTAAACTACCACAAAATTATAGTCTATATTCAAAGATGATATGTGCTTGTTTTGCATAGATTTACTCATTGTGTTTACCTATTGACAGGAACCAAAATACAAAGATCACAGACACAATTAGATAATTGTTCCCTGTACTGTGAGGATAGTTACATAATGGTTGGCTATTTAAAGTGCTAGATACAGGCAGTTAATAATATTAACTATTAACAGGCAGTTAATAGTTAATATTGAAAACAGAATTCATACAGATCATTTTGTTTTTCTTCCCTGTCGTTGTTGCCCTGTTGTCTGCAGCTCAGGCCTATTTATCAAGCTGCTTATAGACGATAAGACTGGAAAGCTGTGCTGAGCTGGCTTTGCCTCCCAGACAGGCAGCCACACACTTCAACACACACAAGCACTTCCAAAGTCTACTGTCTCACGTGAGGCATGCACAGGGCCATACTACTGTATAGCTTTGACACATCTTACCGTCAGTCACATAGTTGTGGTCAGGGAGGAAGCCGCGGTGGTTCAGTGTCGGGGTAGCGTCAGTGTCTTCGCCCATCAGAGGGGCTGGATGGTGTGCCCAGTTTGGGGGGGCAGCGTGGTGGTGGTGTTAGATCTGTGTCGGAGGGGGTGGTGGGGATGTCGGCCAGCTCCGTGCCCATACTGCTGCCCGCTGACGCCTCCTCAGCAAAGGGGCGCAGAGCAGGGCATCTTATACCCTTTGTTGGGACACAAACCAGTCAGGAAGGTTGGAGTTGGTCCCTTAGGAGGGATATTGAGACGTAGGAATCCACACCAATTCAGACCTGCAGAGGTTGTAGGGATTTTACAAGTCAGTGGCGAGCTAAGAGGAAGACACGTCGCCCATGAGGGAAGCACACCTCATGTCCATCCTGCAGCTGCTCTGGACAGATGTGACCATTTCTCACATCCCCCCAAAAAACATGCACAGCTCTTACTCTTACAAATCAAGTCACAACATATATAATGATGTTTTAGATGTGAATGGGGGAGGGATGAGCACTGGTTTCCATATCTGCAGTGCTGCTGTTGATGAACTTGCACACTCACTGACACACTCCAACAGCTGAAAAATCTGACATACCTCTGTAAATCCTCCAAAGATATCGCCACTGTCTTCTGGTGCGTTCCAGTATGTTCCAGGATGAAGATAGGAAAAGCCTGGTGGTTCTGCTCCGTGCTGCAGTCTGCGCTCTGGCGTATGTCTGAGAGGAGATTCAAAGGTAAAGAGAGAGAGAGGGGGAGGGAGTGTGAGAGTCCTACTGCGCTGGTACTGTTTGTGATGCATTAGAGCAGGTACCGCCTACTCTCCAAGGGAGCCAATAGTCACAGAGCAATGATCGGTCTGACCACTGACTGCAGGTGATTAAATATGAGAACGAACTGGAAACATGAGGCAGAGTGGGTGGAAGTGAGGGAACATCTTGGTAGGTAGTGATTAATATAAATAATAGGAAGAGACACACAGTAGATAGTAAATAGTTTCTTCTTGAGACTCACTGAAGAAACGCTACTGACATGGATACAGGTGAACTGGTAAAATAGAAGTTGATTCAAGATTAATATTTTGATTCAATCTTAGAATGTCTGTAGTATTATTATCCCATTCAGGCAATTAACTTTGCATTGCAGTCAATCATAATCATCACATACTGTATATTCATCTAGCGGGTTATTTCCTACAAGACTGGATCAGAAACACTTAGATTCGTGCACACATTGACAGTGTTCAGTCACACGCAGCAGAGAGTGAGGAGATGCCAGTGACAGTTGGTGCCATCACTGGGGCTGGCGGTCTGCCACCAGGCTTTAAACCCGGACTTACTCCGAGACTCCCGGCGCAGTCCTCCCCCACTCAGTACTTAACAGTTATGGGCAATGCTCCACACACCAGCCATATCTGCCCCTCTAACTGCCCCATGCCAATGTAACATTTACCACAAACCCTCCTTGAGCCCACCCACTGGTCATCATTTATAGTTACTGTCCTATGAGCGTTTCAACACCTTTTCACCTAAACCATATGGTTGAAAATCCCCCTCCAGTTAAATCTCTAAAGCCATAAGGTAGTCTTTATCTCTCACTGCAAATCACCATAGTGAATGATCTGTCCTGATGGTGACGCCAAAGATGAGCCAGGATAAGGTGTAAAATCCAACACTCAAAAAATGACTTTACCTCTATTGTCAGATATGTCAGAATAAGAACTGAACTTACCATGCTAAACAGCCCACTGCTGTAGTGGGTATTATTTATTGTAGCATCTTGCACAGAGAGGTTACTGAAGTGTATCATGTCAGCAGGTGCCATGCATCAACTGTCAGTGGCAGATGGGTGAATCTCTGGGCTGTGAACAAGAATCTAAATCAGGACTGAATTACCATTGAAAATCAAAACGTGTTACCTTTGTGTGAATTATTCAGTGGACAGAATCAGTTTAACGTGACCTTTTAAATGGACACGCGTCAATTGTAATAGGCCTAGTTTCAAGTTAGCCTTTAGCACAGTCTGTAGAAACTAGTTATAGGTAACAAAGCTCACTGTAAAAAGAATAACATACCTGCAAAAATAGTAACTCGAGTTCATGCTGAGTTGACCTGACGGGTTGGGTCGTCCCCTTTGGTGTGAGTGATGGGCCACAGTTCGTCTCCTGGGGACGGTGCGGATGTTCAGCTGTTCAGCCGTAAAGTCTTAAGACTGGACCTGAAACCGTGGTGACAGTCACGCCTTTTTAATCACCATTTAATTGATTTTATGCATTTATTATCCATTATCATAGAGTTTAGTTAAGACCTGCTTGAAATATAATATTTTTGTTATGTAGCCTCTGAAGAGATACAAGGAGCTGTTATTTTTTTTTTTTCAATCAGCTTTGAGGGTCAGCCAGGGACTACTGTGACCTACGTGCAGTCAGCGTGATTATGATCAGGAATCGTTCATCATGTGTCCAATCAGACACACGGTGGTCGGGACCGTCTCTGACCTGGTGCTTGTGCGCCGCTCCTCTCTCCAACCCCCACTCCACTATCGCCTAGCAACCACAGCAGCCCAATAGTGAACGTGCACTTGTCTGAGCACGCACACGAGCAGACACCTGGAAAAGCCTTGTGGGAACTTTAAAAGATGGAGAGTGTTTACTGTACTGTCTGAACTGAAATTATCTATCATCCTAAACAGACACAACTTTAATACCGTTTTCATTTGAACATTATGAGCACTACAGGCTATGTACAGCTTAAATGCACAAGTTTTATCCACTGCACTGTTAACTTGGGTAGCAATAAGCATTATGTTAATTCTACAAACTGTTTAATCTCCATCAACTAATGAATTCTTTAAAGCTTATTTGTACATATCTATTTGTAAATTATGTTAATAGTTTCCGCCTGCAATGTATACATAGTCATGGTCATAGTCTTCATACGCATACATAGCCTTCAGTCTGTATACTTTGCATATAGCACCCACTTGTATATCACATTTATTGAATATTCACCTGTATACTATAAGTTGTACTGCCCTTATCCTGTACATACGGTATACCCTGCACTTGCTGCTTATTGCACTTCTGGTTATATATCGTTGCCTTGTACCTAATGACACCAGGGATGAATCTAATCTAAAAAGGTCTGAAAAGTGAGAGCTCTAGCATCTCAAATTAGTAGCCTATAAACTCTCTAAGTGCTTAACTAGTCACAAGACCACGGATAAACTCTTCCTAGTAGACTGCTATAATCACTTTACAGGGGGTGGGGGTGTCACTACAGTAATGGCAACCTGCGTAAAACCACAGTCCCTGGGGAGAGTGAGTCTGGATACATTATGAGTAGCCAATGGGACATCACTGAACCCCTCGGTCTCCTGTGTTCACCATTGGCATAAAAATACTGTACATGAATGCTGCAACAACCTGATAAGTGTGGCATTGACAGAAAAATAAAGATAAAAATAAAGGAATCAATATACAACAATTGCTCTGAATTATTTTGTAAGCACACATCACCCTGCAGGCTACTATTGTTGGGCATGTTAATGGAGGGGGGCCTCTACCTACTGGGGGATAATTTAGCTCTTTGAGGATTATAGGATATGGCTGGAATGGCTCTTTGGTCTGTAGGCAGGTTACGTGTATGACAAAAGTACAGCTACAGGCGATGACATAAAAAACAGGACACAGAGCATGACAACAGAACTGCTGATTATAATTTAATAAACAATTAATTTATAAGCTATTCAGCCTATGTTCAGCTCAAATGAATGCATTTTAATTCCTAAATTTAAAAAAAGAACTGTGTGCAACATGTTGCATTTCTATGGGTTACTGCTAAACATTTCTACACTAACCTTACTTAATGTTGTGCTTATGATATAAACCTTAAATACCTACACAGTGGACAAGCTTCATGGTCAACTGTTCACTTGTCCTTTCTCAAGCAAAGCTTCTTGTGGCAGAAAGGGATTACAGAAAATATAAAAACTGAAAACTGCAAGGCTTGAGACCAGTGCCAGTTATTTTACATTGTGCACCCCTGTGGGCTAGACCCAAATCTGTGAGCGCCGTCTGACCCAGTACACTGATGCAGTACTTAAACTGTGCATGCAGCCAAAAAGGTCAGTGAAAGCCTGCAGCTTACATTAGTGATAATTCCCCTCTCCTTTGCTTTCCAATTATTGTTCTGATTGATAAACCATATACTGTGTTCAGATTACTCACAAAATATCGTTAACCACTTTTAAAGCAAGTGCATACGTTTAGTTTGAAAGGTTTATACACTGAAATTTAAACACAGAAGGAGAGACACAGGTGACCTTTGGGGGATGGGGAGGTCAGTGGAGCGCAGTCACAGTATCTAATGTTTGAATGAACCAACACGAGAGATCAGCAGCCTGGGGAATATGAAGAGACTCCACTCAGCATTTATCATATACAATGGGGAATGAGTGCAACACAGAACCAATGTCCTAACAGCCTCCAAACATTTTACATGGCGATTACAGCAAAATGTCCCTTACTTAAACTGAAGAGGACACATCTGACAAACTTATTGTGGACACAGAGTAAAACTTTTATTATGTATGCAAATGTCTGGGAAAAAAATATTTATTCAGTGAATTCTGGTTTTGCATGAAACTCCGTGACAATACAGTATCTTAGGAGGACCATCTCATTTAAAAGCAAGTACTGCTATTCAACCTACTCAGGTGTATGTTAACATTGCCTCCTGGTGGCTAAGAACCCAAAGTGCAACGGCAGAATACAATGCAATTTGCCATTTGTCAAGGATGGAACGACTTAAACACTATTCAGCAGATTTCTATTGTTTGAGAAGACGATAAGCCTTTTCTAGGTGCAATTTATTACAAAAATAAGTAAAATTGTCCCAGTGCTTATCACACAACTAGGTTTAACAATACCTACACATACTCAAGTGAAAAAAAAAATCTGAGTAGAAAGACAACATTGAAAGATCACGTCATAATGGCTGATAAAATTAGATGCCCTCCAAAAAATTTACAGTATTTTTTTTTTAAATAAATTTTTGTTTTACTAAACAGTCTTCCTATTTGATTGATGTATTTAGACTCAAGATAATAAAAATCACAAAATTAAAGTTAATTGTAAAACAGTTTTAAACTGTTGATGGTGATCACAAAAAAGACCTTTAAACTGTATCAGGGTCTATGTGAGACTCATGTTGATGTAAGAAGTAGGGATCTCCTTGGTGCACTCTGTGATTATGAACTCGAAGGTTCCCCCTGTGTGCAAACCTCTTACCACACTCGGTGCACGCGAACGGCCTCTTGCCCAAGTGGACATCTCTCTGGTGGGCCCTCAGATTTCCACTCCTGGCAAAACGCTTCCCACATTGTGCACAGCCGAACGGACGCTCCCCTGTGTGCGTGCGAGTGTGGACAGTGAGCTCAGAGGGAGTGAGGAAGCTCTTCTCACAGAACTGGCATGGGTGCAGTCGGACCCCTGTGTGGCGGAGGAGGTGTCGGCGCTGGTGTGAGGGGTAGGTGAAACACTTTGCACAATATGGACAGGTGTAGGGGCGTCCATTTCCCCCAGTAACTGCTGAAGGATTGCTAAGAGAGTTCATATTTCGCAGTACAAGTGCGTGTAAGTTAGACTGGGGTTGGAGAGGGTCCCGAGAGCTAAATGTTGACCCGCGTCGTGTGTGATTAATAGGTCCTGTTCCACCCCTTTGTTCTATCTCCTGGCCATCCACCATGTCAGGACTGGAACCTTGATTCTCAGGTTCGTGATGCAAAAAAGGGAAATCATCTTCATGACGTGTTTCATCAAACCCATAGACAGCGTCTCTGACATGTCTACTCATTGGGCCACAGTTGGAGCCATTTATACGAAGGTTTTCCATTGTAGACTCTTCTGTGGTGCTTAACCCCGGTAACCATCCCTCTGTCCGTCTTGTGTCAGAACGCATCTTTAGAGAAAAATGCGGCGTAGAGGCATCATCTTCATGTAGTTGGGCTGCAGTGTGTCTACTATGATTCCAATGAGACACTACAAAGACAGAATAAGGGTAGTTCTTACCTGATAAGCCAAAAGCAAATTAGGTAATATAGGTAATATCTAAAATTTACTTCTTACGTTTATTCTTGCATTGTGCTGGAAATAAAGACTCTGTCTTGTCCCTTTTCAAGGTGCAACTCAGAAGCTTGGACTCCAACAGATTCCAGGTTTGATGGTGATCCAGTTTGCTTAGACAAAAATAAAAAACGCAAAACAAAAATAGTCACTTAATATAAATGTACTATATACATACATATTTCATAAATTCTTGCATTGCATTAAAAGGAATACAGTCTTTTATAGGTACTCTACAGAAAAGTGAATAAAGTTACTTCATGTTTTACTGCAGCAGCTCCTTCTAGAACATTGGACTCTTCTTTAAATCCACTGAAGTTTTGATTTGGTGTTTGGACTTTGCCTGTACAAGAGAAAAATAATTTCAATGATATAAACCTGGTATTCATAAATGTTTTTTTCTACTAGAGATTACCTGATGAATTCACTTTGCCTTGGTTCACATGGTCTTCTATTTCTGATGTTGGCTTCTCATCCACGTCGCTCCTTGTGGCCTTGGCTCTGTGTCTTTGCTCAGCTTTCTCCAGTTCCCTTCGTAGGATGGATATTTCCTTCGTCTTTTGCAACAGCTCTGCCTGATGTTCACACAGACTACTTTCAAAAATCTTTGCAATCTCACACACAGCGGCTGCAAGGAGCGTGTCCATAACTGTGGCCAGTTGCGCATGGAAAGCACTTCTTATAGACTCCATTTTACTTTTCAGTGATAGATTGACAACCACTGGACCACTGTTCAATTATATTTCTGATCCATACAGTATGGGTTGGCCAGAAGGTACATCCATCTATCTATCGTTCACTGCTCAGCCTTATAACTTAAATATTCTCTATGGGACGTTTTAGCCATCAGAAAGTGTCATGACAATTTAAAATTCTGCAGTTATAATAAGCTGGTTTTAAGAGCTGTCCTTTAGCTTTATTTAATTACCAAATATTAATTGAATATTAAGAAGAAATCGCACACGCAACACCTGGCAGTTAGTTAATGCATGCTAGCCTTAGCCATCAAAAGCATATTCGAGGGACAATAAAGCACCAATAAGACGACAATCAACACAAATACTGCAGACACTATTAGTCCCTCGTTTAGTTTATCTGATGCACCTAAACCTACAACTATGGACTATTTTCACATCACATTCAAGATGCAGCGACGTTTGGTTTCCAGCTCATTTATGTTGTTGGTAGGTGCGATCAAAACGGAAAATCTCGCGATAACAGACGAAGCTTAAAAGCTTTTAAAATAATAATAAAAAAACACTAGATTGAACGACTGCAATATGTTTTTATTAGGTTTTTACAACGATATTTCCAATATTTCAATACTTTAACACGACCTTAAAAAGAGAAGAGTTGTCGCAAATAGAAGATTAAAACAACTTTGTTTGATAAATTATTGACAGGCCTATACATGTATCATTTGTTAGTTTTGCTATAAAACCTTAGTACTGCAAGATGCAATAAACAAAATATTAGTTCTGAAAAACAGATTTAATTATGTGGTTGTTTTAAGATTACAAGGTGAAGTAAGAACTATAAACATTTTAATCTGTTTACAAAAGGTAATTTTAGAGTAAAATTGCATCTTGTATTTTAAAAATTTGCTCCCAGTGAAGAAACTCAGGCAAGCTTAGTGATATTTAATGTTTGAATGCACTTAGCAGCTCTGAAACACTCCAAGAATTATTATGAAGCTTTTTTCATAGGTTTGCCAGCCTTACGACAGTTTAACTTGTGATTTTTATATCTGGATTTAATGGCAAATCTCTTACCACACGAGCATAGAATATATTTTTTCTCCTGCACACCATGTTTTTTTCTTCTGTGGATGCTCAATGCTGATCTGTGACTAAACGTTGCAGAACAGTAACCACATTTGAACGGCCTTTCTCCAGTGTGTGTATAGGAATGTTCAATAGCACTATATTTTGAAGAATAAATCTGCATACAATACAAGCATTTAAAACCCCCTGGGCATTCTTTTATCTTTGGCCCTGCACTTACCCCTGCAGACAAACCATTTTCTTGACTGTCCTCAATCTCCTCTAAAGGTTTGGTCCAAGAAAGGTCTAAACTTTTCTCTGTGAGCTCCTTGTGCATTTTCGATGTGTGGATCTTTAGCGACATCCTTCTGGTAAATATTTTGGGACACATTTCACAAGTATATATACAGGTGTGTTTCTCAAGTTGGGCATACAAAAGGAACTTTTTCTTGCATTGTGTACAAGTAAACTTTCTGGTTTGCTTTTTAACAAGTCTAGTACTTTGTTTTAAGGAAGAATTGTCTTTCTTAGAGACTTGTTTGATGCTTGATGAGTTTTCTTTAGGAACGCTCTTTGTAGGTGAAAGACTGGAAGGCTTATCAGCCATTAGCTTAATGTATTTTGCACATCTTTTTTTATGTTGCCTGAGAATACTTGGGGAAGGAAAGACACTTTTGCAACCTCTACATTTCCTGTGCGAACGATCGTGAACACTGAGGCCAAATTCTGTGTTAAATACCTTTGGACACAACCTACAGCAGTAGGTATTTTTAGTGGCTTTGACCTCTGTGACATTACTCTTTGTTGTCTTTAATTTGCAGGTTTCTTTTTCTTTTCCTAATGAACCTTTTCTCCCCAAAGGTGGTTCTACTTTTATATCAGAGCATTCTTGTTTAATATCCATGAGTGCATCTTTTACATTGCTGTATACCACTTGGCGGTGGCTTCGGAGGACAATCCTTGGTGAACTTTTGTCCGGTGTTCTCTTTAAACCTGTAAATATCACAAAAGTCATGAGTCAATAAAAACATAGATTTAAGAGCTATTCAACTACAATACTACAATAAATAAACGTTTAGAAAATAAATGTATCTCAACAAATAAGTACAAAGATAAACTAAAGGGTCTCAATAAAAAAATAAATGATGCTAATGTACAGGAAAACCTAAAATACTACCAAATATTTTATAGCAATATATAGTATTTAATATTTAACCTTAATTTCGTCATTAAATAAATAAAAAATGCATAAGATTCTGCAAACCTTTTCTGTCTTTCCTGACCCGTCTTTTTAGCCTTGGTTCCACAGTCTTATGGAAATCCTTCCAACAAACAGAAGTATTGATGGAATGCATTAAATAATAGTATAGTATGTGTAAAAGAAAGCATTACCTACCTCATGCTTTATTGAAATAGGCCAGAGAGGAATTGAAAATTGTCGGAGTCGGACACTTGGACAAAAATTATCTTGTTTGGTCACATTCTCAGAGCCCAATGGTACACACCAATCATCAGGTACTGCTCAGTCCCATATAAGAAGGAAAACACAAAATAAATGTTAAATAAAAGTACACCTTTCAATAATGCAACTACAAGAACCAGAAACTACAAATAGTAAAAAATATAGCAATATTATCAATATGAATATACAGTACCTTCAAAGTCAATTTCAGAAGCATTCGATGATTGTTGAGGAGCAGATGCCTCCTTCTGAGTTTGTTTAGTCTGATATTTAATGGCGTCCGCTCCACAATCACCTGATATTTCTCTGAGCCTAATCTCAGCTCGCTGTAATTTTACTTTGAGGTGAGCTATTTCTTCTCCTTTATGAGCAAGCTCCAGTTGATGATCATGTAAGCTGTTCTCAAAAATCTGTGTTATCTCAAACACCGCTGTCCTGATCACTGATTCCATGGCTGTGGTTAGCTGGAGTCTAAATGCTCTTGACAGATAGTCAGCCATCTTTGGGAGTTGAAAATCTGCAGCTGCCCAAGCAACTTATGTTAATCCTTTTGATGGATCTCTGTAATAGACAAAAATAAATAAATAAATAAATCAAACATGTCATATTCAAGTTCTGTTATCTGGGGTGTATACTCCTAATATTGTTTCCCCAAACATTATTATAACAAATGAAGTCATTTAAGATAAATTATTGATGGAATGGAAATAAATTAAATGGCCACCTAAAGAAAATAAAGCAACAACATACCGTAATTAATGTCAGTTGGTTATAAACAAAGTTGCTACTGCAGTTAGGAATGTCTAACAAGAACATTATAACATCTATAATAAACGGAAATGTACAGAAAAAACAGCACACGCTAACAAGTGCTACTTTGATACACATGTGTTGTGTATATTGAATTCTTGGACGGAACCGTAGTCTACTCTGGACAGTGCTTCTTACAAACCGGTATTGACTGCAATACAGAGTAATCACCCACTCAGAATACTCACAGCAAGAGAAAAACGCAGCCTTTAGCTGAATGCAGTTTGGCTCGTCACTAAATCGTTTTCTTAAGAGTAGACGTTTCTATTAGCTCAACAATATAGATCTTAATATAGGCTAGACTTCAAATGGCATACAAATCCGACAGTAGACAGTGCAGTACGCCATCTTTGGCGCTTCAGAAAACGAGGGAAACGCAGGACGCATGGACGTAGGTCATGACGTTTTCTTCTTCTCTCTTGAAAACATGCTTCTATGTTAATCAATACCGCCACCTCCTGAAGTGGAATACAATATTCTGTCTGCACCATTTTTTATATACTCTTATGTACTTCCCCCTTCAAATAAACTAAATTAATGGAGCTCAGATGGCCTAAATTAAGTAGATTCCCTGAAGCACTTCACCTCACTTTGTGTCCGTTTTTTTTTTTATTTTACTGCCAGTTCTCCAAGATATACCGGTAATTACACATGGCTGCTGTCTCTTAATTCACAACCTTGGACAGACAAGATTCTCCTCTTTTTCTCTTTTCACACAGCCTTAAAAAATGTTTTTTTAGTCAGCCTTAGCAATATACACAATTTTTATTAACCCATCTAATTTATTTATTGTTTATATCAGTAGAATATATGAAGTGAATATATGAAGTTGCTTATTAGATTATGTAAATAAAACAAATAAACAAACACGATACAGGATTTGGTTTATTAATTCCTGGGGTCAGTGCAATTCTACCATCAATTTGCAGGTGCTTTTCTAGTGCTAATTGTGTTTTACTGCTGCTCTGCTTATTTTTTCTTACCAATTTGTCTTTGTTGGTGGTTTACAGTATGTGTCAATGCTGACTGGATATTTAGACTATAGATTGTAGTAAAAAACTGGAATGATATTCTCTTGCATCATTCACACACTAATTTTATCCAAAGGTGGTGTTGTTCCAGGCCACGTTGGCTGCATCCATGTCTACAAAGTTAATATAAATCCTAAAAAAACAGAGAGGGGAAAAAGCTTAATGAGCTTGGCATTAACTTTGAGCAATGCTTTACTGTATGTGGATTAAAAAACATGTTAACCTATTAGAATTGATTACCTCTCGGCTGGGATGCCCAGGTGTTTGTTGAGCAGCCCACACAGAAGTTTAGAGTACTGCTTGTTCTGAGCACCGCTTATCTTCCCAATGCTGTGAAGTGAGCAGAGGGCACAAGGATCTCCTTTTCTTCCAAACATCATAATTTGGTCAGGGTTGACTTGCACTGCAATGTACTGCAAGACAAATAGTCGAAGTCAACATCAAAATGCACATGGAGTTATACTGACATCTAGAATTAGGAAAACATACCACAACTTCAACTGGTATATTTAAAAACATCTATTTTTTGATAAAACCTACCCGGCTATAATAATAACTCTTAGCAGATCGGCTATGATACGAGATGAATAGTTGAATTGAGTAATATGCTGAGCACTAAATTCGCACAATGACGATATGAACGCAATATTGTAAATAAAGAGGATAAAAACTATTTTATTAACACATACAGGCACAGTTTGCATGATACAGTAATAAAATATAAAAGAGCCTACCTGTGCAGGTTTGCCCATGGCTTTGGCCAGCTCATCGGTTGCTTCCGACAGCAAAGCGGCCGGCACCTCGCTTTTAGCTACATTGGTGCTGACAACAAACATCGGCATGATTACTGCTTTTTGAGAATTTAATATATAGAAAATACGATGCTTTCCCTAAGAGATGACAGACAACCCTTCACTATCATCGGCACGCGGATGTTCTGATTCTTCTTCTCTTGCAAGCAGACCAGACGCACGGGTACATTACTGCCCCCTAATGCTCACTGTTTTTATCGGCATTTGCCCATATCATATTCGTTTTTTTATTCCAGTTAGTTGATGGTTTAAGCAGTTATCACTTTTAAGAAGCAGTAAACCGCAATTTTGAATGGCAATTATATGATTAAAATGCTATTCAAACACGAATTTGTCCGTAAAGTGAGTAGGACACTGAGCATGCGCAGTGTTCTCAAGCATCATTACACAGAGCTGTAGGAGGCGAGAAGGAAAATAGCAGTGGCTTTGGGAGAGAGCGGAGAAGTTTCCTTTGTCGAGGGGACTGTGCGTCCTCCAACAACCTACAAGCTTCTTCCTAAGCCGCATATTAATTATCGGCCTGTTATTATTTGTGTGAATCTTCAATTTGAGCTTCCAAACGGTGAGTAAAAGAGAGCTAAATTTAGCAAGGCTGCTAGCTCGACCACTTCCACCATAAGAAAGAGGTTGCATGGCTGTTACTCCTACTTGAACAGTGCCACACGATCAATATTGTTAACTTTGCAGCGTTCGATGGGTGCTTTTTAATAAACTATATATTAAATAGATGTTACTGTAAATTATTATTCATATCGCTAACTACATAACCCGAGTATTGTCATCTCGTTCGTGATTATGTTGTCGCAGCTCAGTGGTGTAGATAAATGAGTTCATTTTGGGAGACAATTATCAGCAAACTGGAGCTAGGCTAAGTCCCCTCAAACAAACGCTGGTTTTAATATTCCTGATTATGACATGATGGTCCAATAACATTATGTTCTTCTATAGACTACATTCGGTCTTTGCAACTTGCACAAAATGTGATAATTTCTGCAAAATAAACTTTAAATGTTACTTAGTTGTATATCATGTTCATTGGTACATTAGTAGGATTTAGTAGTTTTATATCTGTTAATTTATTGCTGTAAAAATAAAAGTTCTTCTTACTGTACTTCACTAGGATCAGCAGTTCAAAGCTGAACTGAAGATGATGGAAGAATCAGTGACTGCATTTGAGACACATCTCACAGCCGTCATGGACAGCCTTATCCGGGCATCGGTGTGTGAAATCACCAAACTCTTTCAGGAGACCGTGAACGACTACCTGGTGGAGCTATCTCTTAACAGGAATGAGAATGAGGCACTTAAAGTGAGATTAAAACTGATGGAGAACAAACTAAGAAATGAGCGCAAATATGGCATGAGCTGGGCTGCCCACCGCCGCAACTCCAGTACAGCAGGGGATGGAGCTTCTACTGCAAGTCGGCAAAAGCGTAAAGCAGAACTAGCCAGTAAGTATTTTGATGTGCTGTGGGAGAGCTTGAGAAAATGTATCTATTAAAAACCACTAAGTAACTTAAGAATATTTTTTTTTCAAAGTGCCAATTACGCGGTCCTTTTACAAAACCTGATTATGTATAATTTTATGAACATAAATTTAGGTTTCTTGCTTTGTACTGAGACACATTTGTTTTGTTGGGAGCCATCTGGCAGTAGCTGATCTCCCTCCTCCTCCCTCCTCCCTCCTGCCTCGTCCTTCCTCCTCCCTCCGCCTTCCTCCTCATGTTTGCTCCCTCTGTCCTTGGCCTCCTGCTGCATCAGTGCGTCCCGCTCCTCTGGGCTTGTGCTCTCTTACTCAGTATAACTCCTCTCCCTCCCCCATCTCCTCCTAATCACGTTGAACACAGTCTACTCCTTCACTTCTTGCTCCGCTCAATGTCCTCCCTCACTGACTGCTCCCTGTCACGTGTTTTATTTTCATTGCTCCTTGTCCTCTCTCTCCTCTGTCTGTATCCATGTGCATCCAGCCTCCCCAAGTGAATATCACTGTTGTGTTCTTTGAATAACGTTTAAAATGTCTGCTCTGGATTATTTTGAAGGGGGTTAAAAGCACAAATAATGCTACCCGTCTTTTACTGTACCTGTGTTTTCACTTAACAAATGGCGATTTGCGGGTACAACTGCAAAATATATAGGTAACATACAGTAATTAATTTTAATATTGTGTTATCTGTTATTGCAGTGAGTTTGCTGCAAGTAGACACATATGATGTATTTGCTGTTATGTTCATACTTCATATGTGCAGTATTTGAATAACTTGAAATATTTTGTGCATCAGTGGTGTGTTTTCTCACTTGTTTATAAAAATCCTTTTTGCCACTGCCGTTCCATTTACTCATGGTCCTCTCCAATGATATATTCCAAATCAACTTTCATTGTCTATTATCTGTCTCCTCTTGCTGTTCAACTCTCCCTCTGACTTTTCACTCTTCCACCCCCTTATATTCTCCTTTTCTCACATTACTCCTTTCTTTCATCTGTTTTTCACAACAGGAGGCAAGTCAAAGAGGGGCCTGGCAGCGACGTATGGCAAAGGCTGGCCTGGAGGTGTGTGGGAGGAGGGCGGTGATGGGGGAGGAAGCGGAGGTGCTGTGGCACCAGGAGGAAGAGTGAGAGCGGGGAAAGAGGCCAGGGAGATGTTCCTCGTGCAGTTCCCCAGGGAGGAAGAGGAAGGAGGAGGAGGGGAGGAGGAGGAAGGCTGCCTCAGCGGCGAGGGGGAGGAGACAGCCAACATCAAAGGGGAGGTGAGAATAAGACAGGCTCTCTCAGAGGAGGTGTAGGAGGAGAAAGTGGCACGGCATCTCTGTAGTGCCCAGCAACAAGCTTAGTACAGATGAAAAAGAAACACAATATTGAAGCTACGGTGTTTTTACACCCATTAAATAACTAAAGCCCTATTTGCACAGAAATAGTATTAGGGACATAATTTGTAACAATAATAATGTTTTTATAGGTGTGAAAACATCCCAAATATTTTGCAAAGTTTGAACAGCGTTTATAGTGCTAATATTTTGTTAAGAGATGTGTTATATCCAGAGGTAAAGCGAGTAAAAAGTGTGAATGCCAGTGACGTGCCTTACCTGCGTGCGGCACCACCAGGCCGTGCCTCACTTTTGAGAGCTCTGTCCCGTACACACTGACCTAAGTGTGTTCCTGTTACTGCCTCTCTATAAAAACGTACACAATTTTTTATCATATGTCTTGAATTTATATCATCTAGATAAAGTATTTTGTGTATTAGTGAGCACATTTGATTTTGTTAATCTAACATTACACCATGCTGAAAAGGGCTGGAGGTGAGGCTTGCTGGCCACCTGTGCCCAGATAAAGGGGGCATGTGCCTGGCCAAACCTTTCTACAAGAAATATGGTCTGAAGATGAAGCCAGCAAATGTCATGAGACTTTTTAAAACAAAGGGAATAATTAAAAATGCAAAACAGCTCTACAGGTAATTTTAAGTTGCTTAATCATTCACTATACAGACAGAAACATAATGGTATGGCAATTTAGCTCATTTAGTTACTTTTTTTTTTTTTTTTTGCCTAACATGCACCTTATTTGCCTGTAAAGTAAATACAGCCAGCTGTCAGAGAGCAAGCTGACAACTTGTATGTATGAATTTCTATTGAGTACATAGGCTACTGTATATTTGGAGATCTGACTTTTTAACAATGTGCCTCACCAGCCATCAACCTCACCGCACATCACTGGTGAATACACAAGTAAAAACACTGACACTGGGGAGTATTTTCCTAAATTACAGAGGTCCAGGGTAACACTTATCCTGTGTGAATAGGGCTAGTACACACAGTACATACAGTAAAAATTGAATATTAATTAATGTTTCTAAACAATTTTCATAACCATAAAGTTAAAAGTCAAATTCTTTTCTTTTAATCCTAGACTTTTGAATGGCAAACTCAAAAGTAACAAAGTTTAGCCATCTTTCATATAGTTTGGATATATTTCTGTTTCTCCTGTGAACTATGAGGTTCTGAAAGAAGAAATGTATAACTTGACACTAAAAGACATTTTTACTACCAGATTTAATTCATCCCAAAATGTAGCATGCTCATTTGGACATTACTGTAAAAAAATTGGAAGGGTACAATATGCAATTTTGAAAGATGTAATCCTGCATCATGCCAGTTTGTTGAAGTCATATGTTTTTTTTTTTTGTTTGTTTGTTTTTTTTTTAAGTTGGCTGAAGCAGAGGGTTATCAACCTGCCTCAATTAGGCTGATTAAAGAGGCTTTGAAAATCGACGCACCCATACAGAACCCTCACCCTGGCTCCACCTCCCAAAGTGAAGGTAACACTGATCTAGCTTTACATTAAATGGAAATGGATGCTAATGTCTGGTGGTCTCACAACTTTTACTTTGCTTCCTCTGTCTTCAGGAGAAGTCTCAGATCGACCCTTGAACCTTCATCCAGCAGTAAAAGAGACCTGGAGTTTGAACACGGCAGAACGCTCAGTGGGAGGAATGACTGCAGAGGAGCTCCGGGGTTTGGAGTCTGCTCTTAGGGCTGAGAAGACTCGTGAACAGGCTGCAATGACGACTTCACATCTGATTAGTCCTGAATCTAAAGTGGTACACTGCAGCTTGCCCCCCAAATACATTGGGCTCGATGGTCTGGAGCAGGAGGAAGAGCTTGAACTTGAGCCACCCACTCTTCAGAGAGAGGACGAGTTTGGACAAATTCGAGTAAAGGTGGAGCTTGGTGCAGGAGAAGCTTGCGCAGCAGAGAGAAGTTCAGAGTGGGTAAGAGAGAGTGACTCAGCTGTGGTGACTGAAGACAGTGCAAGTGAGCAGGGACAATCAGAGCCCCCCCCACACCTCTCTGCTCCTACAAGTGTGGGTGAGTCTGGAGGTGGTGAAAGTGGGACAGGAGATTTCCTTCAGTTCTGCCCACAGTGTGGAGGAGGCTTCAACTCAGAAAGTGAGCTGGAAGAGCACCCCTGTCCACTAGGTGGTGCTGGTTTACATAGCCCCTCAGCAGAGCACACAACCTTCTCTTGCGCCTCTTGTGGCAACACATTCAACCATGCCTGGGCACTAAAAACCCATGACTGCTCCTGTGCTGTAGAGCGCCCACACTGCTGTGAGATCTGTGGGAAGCGCTTCACACATTCACGCTCACTAGAGCGCCACCATCTCGTTCACACCGGCGAGAGGCCACACCGCTGTCCCCAGTGTGGCCGCAGCTTCAGCCGATTAGGAAACTTAGAACGACACCAGCGGATCCACACTGGTGAGCGGCCATACGGGTGTGAGGCATGCGGAAAGAAATTTAGTCGTGTGGAGTATTTAAAAAGACATCAGCTCATACACGACAGTGAAAAGGCTACTCTCCAGTGTTCAACCTGTGGTAGGGGATTTGGTGATGTGGAAGAACTAAAGAATCACCAGTGTTTTTTAGACTAAAAAGTATTAGAACTTTACTCATATGTGATAGTAGTGGTAGATCTTGAATGTGACAATATGATTGATGTACAACAATACCAATCTTGTTAAACTGCTTTATGATCTGAAAGTCCATTACACATTGAGATGTTTTTCTTTTTGGTAGAAAATCTGAATTGGTCTCTAGTTTTATTATTATTGCTTGTTAGCTTGTGCTTTTGTATGTATTTTATAATTTACTCATACCTAGAGATAGTTGTTTTTTAAAGGACCTTTCACCAAATGGTTCACTGTTCATTTCTGTTAAATATTCAATATGCAGAATAAATGTTTTTTGAAATCCTTGATTTTCCATTTGTGCCAAAAAAAATCTTTTCACTAACAAGTACAGAATCTAAACCTGCAGTTACAAGAATTTTTTCCATAGGAGACTTGTCTGTGGGCTGAACAATTAAGATTTTACATACACTGAATATTAAGTTACTGGTTTCATTTATAATTTTCCAATATGCTGCAGGTAGATACCATTTGTATAGGTTGTTTGCAATGTAACTGGAAATAATATAGTTATATTTCAATCAAACAAGTCGAGTCAAACCAACAAAATCTGATAAATTTGTATCCAATATATTTTTTTTTACTTCTGTTATTATCATTTATTCTATGCTTTAACAGTAATAGACATTACTGAGACTTCATTAGTGGCTTGAACATAGACCATTATGAACTTTGCTGGTCTCTTGCTTTGAACTGAGACTTCGACAGTGGATGTAGACAGAGACAGGGTGGATGAAGATCACTAAGACAAGTATTGCAAGACCAATATTCACCTGTAAAAAGAAAAATAAGTTACATGTCATTCCTACAGAGAATTAAGGACTGTACGAGATGTACTTGCATATAAGGGGTCTCCGTCCAGGACATCTTCCGCCAGGATGAAGCAGGGATACTGCAGCAGAGGCAGAAGAGCTGACAGACCTTTGATGAGGCCGTACAGCTTTCCAAAGTGACATGATGGGAAACTGAAATTAGAAGAGTGTAAAATGTGCAACAGGTAAACAATAGGTTTAAACAGGTGGAAGAAGCACTCTGTATCTGAAATCTGTACTCAAGTAAAAGAATTGTTACTTCAAAATAAAATTACTATTAATTAAATATAAACATACAAGTAATCAATATAATAATTAGTTGAGTAAAAGTAAAAACAGCAAAGTTTACTGAAGTAGAAAGCCCTTACTGTTAATACCACTACCGGTACCACTGCTACTAATACCATTACCCTACTAGAACTTCTGCCACTATATGTTCTTTGAAAAATTGACCTAAGTAAAAGTATTCAGTTAGTATTGAGCTCCTCTCTGTTTAATACTCACATGACATGGATGAACGTTGCATCACTTCCAGTGTAAAAGGCTCTGTTAAACACTTGCAGGAAGAAGGTGAAGTACTGAAGAGGCAGGACTGGGATAGTTGCACAAATCGAGAACATCACACAGAAGAGAGACGTCAAAGTAAGAGAAAGTACCGCAGCTCGCAGATCAGCCTCACACTCACTAACTCCTGCACAACACACACAAAACACCAGAGGTGGGTAGAGGACCCAAAACTATAGGCCTACTACTACACTAAACAATTAAAAAATGTCAAATAAATTACATGTTTATAAAACAACAAAATAAGGCACAAGAAACACACAATTGCAAATGTCACTTCACAACATAAAGCTTTTGAAACCAATAGAAAGGTAATGTATAGATGTGGGTAGGGTAGCCAAAATTTGTACTCAAGTAAAAGTATTGTTACTTCAGAATAATGTAACTTAAGTAGAGGTAAAACGTTTGATAAAACTATTCTTAGAAGTGCAATTTATTCAAAAAGTGAGTTAATATAACAGTAAATGCAACTCTACTATAACTACCCACATCTGAAAAACACACCATAACCAAAGTTTTGTTTTGTTTTGTTTTACAAAGAGATATCATTGTGTTACATAAAAAGTGTGTTACCCGCAGCTTTAAGTTTGGCTCGGTGTCTGTCCATGATGAAACCATTCCAGGGAGCACACAGCACACCACACAGCTGAGTTATAGCAAAGGCATTGGTGTAATGGCTCACTGCAACACACAAGTAAACAATGGCACAATACAGATCATATCAGATCAAGCAAAGAAATTAATTATCGCTGCATACCAACTGATTTGTCCTCTCCAGAGAGTCGCTGCAGATTAGGGTTGAGTGTGTCAATGAACAGGTAATGCCTCAGCTGTATCACTGATAACCAAAGGAGGTGCCAAACAAAAAACCTGGACAACAGACACTCACGGAAACTCTTTTCTGAGATAAGAAAAGACAGAAGAAATTATTATTTTTTCAACATAATGCAGTTCACAAAATCCAAACATCAGTGTGCCTTAACGTGGGATTAACATCTTTTCACACACCTTTGTCCACAGATCTGTGGTTCTCTGCTGGACATTCATTCACTGTGGAGTGTGAATTATTGTTTGCTTCAGTGGGTACAGGAAGTACTCTATTAGATTTACAGCAGATTATTCTAATTAAAGAGCAAAGACAAAGTTAGCAGTGTTGGCACTAGAAGATTAATATTATCCACGAAGCCCTTAAGGCTTTTATAGCCATGTGTGTGAAGAAAACACAATAAAATAGTGACTGACTGCCTAATATTGCTGTCACCAGCTTATCTCAGAGCCAGAGTGGCATAACATAAACATGGATAAAAGCAGGGATGCCATAACACTGATGTGAGCAACTGCCTCAAGTTTGAATAATAAATAATTGTCCAGCATGTGAAGCATGGAGTAAAATTAGAATGATTATTTTTGTTCTCTTATTTAGCTTAATAATTGTTGATCAGAGATCACAGTGGCATGTTGTATATTACCCATATGAATAGTGCTCAGGCAGTGGATATGGGATTCTCTTCAAAGGCAGCAGGAAGAAGGTCCTAAGCACAAGAATGATGCTGCAGGCCGATATAAACAGAAAGGAGGCGTGGTGCGGGACACCATCTTCATGTAACAACTACAAGAAGAACAGTTTTCAGAAATGACATATTCTTTTTTAAACTGAGTGAGCGCTAAATGTTTATTACCTTGATGACCAGGAAGAGTAAAGAGGAGGAACCAAAGGCGCCTGTGTAGACAGTGATGACTGTGGAGCGGCGAGCACCAAACAGGTTTCCCACCTTCAGAAAACATTCACATTATTTTGCTCATTGGCCCAAAAGCCATACACATATTATCAACTGAATTGTAGATACAAAACCTGAACCTAAATAGGTTTTATACATGCATTTTAAAGTCATAAAGAGGGGCAGTTTCATCTATACACTTTGAATTAGATGTAGTTTGTGTATTGTGGTTTTCGCTAGAATATGCTACTGTATAATAGTATGAGTTGCTCCTCACCTGTATGTTGGTCATGAGGTACATCCTGCCTCCGATCCCCATGAGAGACAGAGCAGGGAAGAGCAGGACAGACAGAGCTGAGGAAGAGGAACTAGGATTAATGTGTGCCATTGAGTTATGATGCAACACTAAAACCATGTTACCTGGTGTTGAGAAGGCTATCATCAATGTCCCCAGAGTGAACATACATCTAAGAGAGAATACAGCTCTGTATTATCATTTTGTCATATTCACCCACGACAGTATGACAGTTTAGTGGCTTTGATCATTGAATGCATCAGATACATATTTAACAGTCAGTCAAACCTGAAGAGGATGTTTGGAGAGATAACGCCCCCACCTCGCTCCTCCGAGGCAGGTGACAGAGCAATCAGTGGCTGATGGGTCCCAGGTGTCAGGCCTGAGCTCCTGTTACAGCTTTCTCCTCAGTGTGCTCCGTATAGAAGCTAAATGAATGTGAATAGAATAAAGGAGGTAACTCACATTGCACAGAGCCGTGCGACTGTAGTTCCCATCCAGTCGAAGAGAAAACCACTGGGAAACGACAGAAAGTTTGATGCAAAGGATGCGATGGTGAACACAAGAGAAAACTTCTCATCTTGTTCACTGCACTCTGCCAGAGACACGAGGTGATTTTAAAAAAAAAAATGATTATTTTTGTAAAAACTGAATTCTTTTGTCAATTGTTTTGAAACACTCTAAAAAAGAAATGTCCGATCATCCTACCCAAAACATGTGTTTTATTGACGCCAGAGAAGCTGAAGTTGAGTCTGGCCTCCGTGTCCGCTGTACCGTTCAGTCCTGAGGCGCTCACTGCTGTAGTGTTCAAACACACAGAACCGAAGTATCCCTCAGACTTAAGGACAATGACGAGTGAAGCCCATCCAAACACAGCTCCTGAGAAGCACAGACACTCCACTAGACCTGTGGCAAAGGTGAGCCATCTCCGCACGTCCGAGCAGCTCCTCAAACACCGCATGGTCCTCACAAAGACCGGTAAGAGCTTACATTTACACTGGTGGCTGCTAAAACAAGAGTGATTGAAAACATGATCTTGTTTTTCCAAACATTTATACTTTTATTTCCCCCCCCTTCATTTAGCATTTTCTAAAAGCATTTAGAAAATTATGCATTCTTTCTTTAACTTTAAACCAACGTTATCCTACCGGCTGAACTGGGGAACACCTGGACAAGTTCACTGGTGCTTTAGGGCTCCCTAAACAAATCCTCTCACTTCTTTAGATTCGCTGTTGTGTCATTGACACTTTTTTACTTACTACTCCCTTTATGTTTTGAAGTGGTTTAGAATTGGGATTCAGTTATAATTTTAAAGACGGTGTTATCTATTTTATTTATTCTGCAGATAAAGACCCTGCTCTGGTCAAAGTTTAAAACAAAAACCTCGTTGTTCTGAAAACCACAATTTAGTTCAGTTAATAAAGAGAAATATTTCTTACGTGTTGGATTATTATTGTAATTTATTTATTTTTAATTAACTGAATGAATCGCACTTGTCCATGACAACAGGGAAATTTTATCAGTGACCTAGTTTCTGGCACACAGTAACCAGGGCTGGACATCCACACCGACAGGGGACGTGCGTGCCAGGCGCCTCACCTGCATCATGAAGAGTAACAAACAAATTGTTACATTTTTTAATTTTTTTGTTCTGTGGTCTGTGCTATATAGTTTTCTTTTAGAACCCAATAATGTCCATGTTAGTCAAAAATGATGAATTTGCGTATTTCCTGTTCAAATACATGGGCGAGACACGGGCAGCTGCAACCTCACCTCAGACTGAACAGTCCCTCACTCACTGGGCTGAGGCTTGTCATTGGCTGTCCTGTTTCTGACTCTCTTCACGTTTCCAATATAATGTTTTCAGACACTTTTAATGTGCACTCTAATTTCTAAAGTCAGTCTAATGTGTTTAGTATATGTGTGTTACGAATGTTGTAGTATGGTGTTTGTGTTGACCTCACAAACGTATAAAGGGTGCTACTTTTCCATGTTCGCACCCTCCACCTGATCTTTCACACCTGACGTCAGACGTCGCTCAGGAGCCGGGCCATGGCCGCGAGACGCGAGGTGGGCCCTTTCCGAAACTTCCCCTCTGTGAAGTCACACTCGCAGCTGAATGGAGCTCCCTTGATCACAGCAGGAGACGCTCAGCTTTCAGACACACTCCCCTCGCTCTGACAGAACCAGGAACAAGTTTTATATAAAATCAGTAGTGAACATATGATAGAGGACAGAGGTGAATAATGGGTGTTTTTTATTGGTGTTGATCCACCTGGGCTCAGTTTACAGGTGAATAATGTGGTGTGTCAAATGCAGCAAACTGGCGCATAAGGTTTTTCCAGAACCAATAAACTTTTATTTGGGCTTAGTAATGTTTTCTGTTTAATTCATAAATGTATCCATTGCATTAGTCCAGCAGTGAAGTTATGAATGCGTGGACTGCCCTCTCCAGCTCGTTCCGGGGGAGATGGGGCTTCACTTTGCTGAGCTGTAAAAGAAATCAAGGCATTTGGAGAAGTCCTGGCTGAGTTCTGACCCCAACACCAGAGCAGTGTAAGAGAAGCAGGGTCCAAAAAGAGGACCGGATTAATGCTATGAGAGACATTATGCACAGTGCAGCCCCGAGGACGTCTGCACAAGAGTGGACTAGTCCGAGTTGCACATTTCCTGTTAAACAAAGCTCTGGGGGTAAATAAAACCAAAGTTTCCTCTGTGGCCCTGCAACATCTCCAGTTTGCTAACAGATATGCAAGTCCTTTTTATGGCTGCCCAATGCAAGTTCTCACAGTAAGTTTTCATGAGTTTCCATAAGATAAACCCATGCATATATTTTTAATGTTCAGTTTATTTTACGCCTAAATGTTTTTATTGCATGAAATCTGGAAACGCATATAAACATATTACATTTGCCATAAAGACTATATATTTGTAACTGTAGTTATAACCCATCAGGTCATATTAACATACCATTAGAGCAGTGCGTTATAGCTGCTAATTATAGTTTCTTTTCCAGATTACTGTTATATTGCTTGTCTACCAATAAATGTAATTTTGCTTACAAAATATGACCTTATTAATTAAATTCCACAGAGATATTTACAATATTATAGCTCCTCCCACTTCTTCAGACGCACAGTTGTCCTCACCGCTTTTTTTTTTTTTTTTTTTTTTTTTTTTTTTTTTTTTTTTAAACTTCCTACTCCCTGTATGTTTAGAAGTGGTTTAAAATTAGGATTCGGTTAGAATTCTAAATTATTTTGTTTTTTGCACAAAAAGACACTGCTCTGCCCAAGGATTAAACCAAAAACCATGTTGTACTGAAAACCACATTTTTACTAAAAGAGAAATGTGGTGTTCAGCATATGCCATTACTCACAGCAGCCTTTATGTTCTATTAAATGCAGTAAGTAACCAATCTATTCTTTTTACACAATTGGTTTACCTGAAGCTCGCCAAGTAACTCGATTGGTTCAAAGACATTAATTTAAAGGAGGTGCTCCAAAAGTTAAAGCTCTTTGATCTGATTCATTAGACGCCACACAAATGATAGTGCACCTGGGTGGATGCTTGTAACAACTTGCTCTTGTGCACTTGCCTCTTCCCCTATAGATTTACACAAGTAAACAAAATGTATGACCAAAGCATTAAAAACAAAAGCGCTTGCTCTAAATGACATCGCATGCCGTCGATTGGCGCCATCTTGTGGATAAACAAATAATGCCCCAATAGTTGGAGATGACTTTAATAACACACATTCTTTCTCTTTTTGTTGTCAAAAATCGTTTATCTCATTGTCCCGTGCGAAGCTCAAGCTACAGTTTAAAAAAAAAATAACAAAAATACAATGACATAATATATTTAAGCACAGACTTTTTGTCAACAGTTAGCAGGTTACAGTTTAGGAAATTGATGGCAAAAGTCTTCAGCACAGGCCGTGTGTGTACACCAATCAGGCATAACATTATGACCACCTGCATAGTAGGTAAACCCATTCACAACATGGACCGCTTTTGATTCATACTGTGATACTACTGCAGACTGGGAACACCCTACAGGTTTTGGTGCTGCTCTGACCCAGTTGTTTAGCCATCACAATTTGGCTCATCTCAAACTCCCTCAAATCCTTACACTTGTCCATTTTTCCTGCTTCTATCACATAAACTTGCAAAAATGTTCACTTGCTGCCTAATATATGCCATCCAGTAACAGGCGGTGATAATCGGTGTTTTTCACTTCACCTGTCAGTGGTCATAATGTTATGCCTGATCGGTATAAGCTTAAATAGTCACATGTAATGTTAGATTTCATTTGGTGCTGTAAATTTGGAGTGTGCTGAAGCTTGTTGTTTGCACTGGTTTTGAAACAGACTAATGCGCATGGCCAGCCTTTTTGTAAGAATGTCCTCCAGTTCCATCAGGGACATGCGCCTCACATCGTAGCCACGCTTTGTGCGCTTTGCCTGGAAATTTATGGGCACAATCTTCTGATCGCTGTGGGGGTCATTTCGTCCTATGGCGGCATATGTTGGGAAACGTTTAGGATCAGAGAGTCTGCTGCTGTTGTAAGATGGACAACAATAGGCTGACCACATGTACTCAGGGATTAGCACCCTATTATTAACCCAATGCCCCCCATCTTTATAAGGCAGTGCCCCGGTGATCACGTACATTGGGCCAGTACAGACTCTCTTAAATTGTCCTAACATCTCTGTTTCCAGTTGATTCCAAGGTCCTGAGTTAGAGCCGGGCAGTTGAGGGACTATGTTGGTCAAAGTAAAAGTGGCCATACGGTTGTCTTCTGTCTCCTGGTGCATGCTGGGATTTAGATGCCCTTTGGTGTAGTTGGAGTTTGTGTAGTCCTGCTTCACAGCCTGACTCTCCATAATGTTTTGGTTGACCGGATAGGGCAAAGGCTTCATCTCGGGGTCAGCTCGAGAAAACACCAACTTGAAATGGAGAGGACACATTTTAGAAAGTAGAAAATAATACAGCTGTGGTTCTGGCTAAACACAGGAGTAATGCAACAACCTTATTTTTTGATAATGTGAACTGAGTAAATTAGCAAAATCACTAATTATGCAGAAAGTTGCTGCATCTGTGATAGAATTAGACACAGTTACTGTGCGAATGCTGTATGTATAAGCTCGTGTTAGATGTTTTGGAGAGAAAGTCAGAGAAGCCAGACTGAGGTGGTTTAGACATGTATTGATTGATTGATGTATATGGGTAGACAGATGCTGAGGTGAGCCAGGCAGGAGGCCGAGAAGAAGACCAGCGAGGAGATTTGTGAATGTAGTGAAGGAAGACATGAAGTGAGTTGGTGTGAGAGAAAAGGATGCAAAGGATAGGGTTAGATGAAGGCAGATGATTTGCTGTAGTGTCCCCTCAAGAAGATGGGCCTAGGTAACATTTAACTCCACAACATAAATGCTAGCCAATAGTTGTTTCAATACATTTAACACGCAAAAAAACAAGTAAAGACCTACTAAAATAACATTTTAAATAAAATGGAAATATCTATTGCTGTTGTACTGACCTGTGGTTCATACATCCATGGAGCATTTGGTCGTTTGCCATTTGCAGGTTTGAGGATATAAGCAGAGTACCTTGGTGCCCGATGCTCTCGGTGATACAGAGTGGCAAAGTGGTACTGGTTTCTGAAGCGCTGACAGATTGGCTGCAGTCTGGCTTCATCAAAACCCTGTGGTGGGCTCCTCCTGTAAAAGAAATCAAGACATTTGGAGAAGTCCTGGCTGAGTTCGGCCTGCACCCCAACACCAGAGCAGTGTAAGAGAAACAGGGTCCAAAAAGAGGACCGGACTAATGCTATGAGAGACATTATGCACAATGCAGCACCCAGGATGTCTGCTCAAGAGTAGACTAATCTGAGTTGCAAATTTCCTGTAAAGCAGAGCTCTGGGGGTAAATAAAACCAAAGCTTCCTCTGTGGCCAATTTTAATGAAAAGGGTATAGGTTAGCAGTGTCATTTCCTTTTACAATCCGCATATACCCAAAGGGTGACCTGCCCCCTGTAAGTCCTTTTCATGGCTCCATAATGCAAGTTCTCTGAGTAAGTTTTCATATTGGCAGATGTCACATATGTAAATAAACCTACAGACCAAAAAGTGGGTGATAAATATAGTTTTAATGTTGAGTTTTTATTTGTTTGTTTTTTTGCCTAAATGTTGTTTTAAGTACATGCAATCAGAAATACATACATTTGCCATAAAGGCCATATATTTGTAACAGTAATTATAACTTATCAGGTCGTGTGTTTGTTTATAGCTGCTGAATATACTTTTCTTTACAGATTACCGTTATATAGTTTGTCTACCAATAAATGTTCTTTTGCTTACAGAATATGACCTTATTACATAAATTCCAGTCAGACGTTTGGTGTTGCACAGACACTGGAGGTGACGCTATTTACTCACAGTGAGTCACTTCCTGCATATGGGTGAAAAACTTTGGTTTGGCTTCTGGCTCTGCGTCAGCAAGTTTGCGCTTTGGCATTCATATTGACGTCCATTCACTTCATTATCAGCTTATTAAAACAAAATGTATGGTGTCATAATCATTTGGGCTTATACAAATAACTAGAATAGTTCTTACTGTCTTCTTTAAAGCAAGGGCATTAATTAAGTACGCTATCGTGCATGACTGGAAAGGCCTTTAGTGGTCAGGCAAAAACATTTTTCTACTTTTTCTAGAGCAACAAATGTCTCAGTGCACTATAATTTTCCCACTCTTTCTAAGAAAACCTGTTAGGCTTGGGGGAGGCCAGGTCTGCTTCTGCTTGTTGCAACACGCCTCCAGTCTCTTCCGCATCCACACAGACCACGCCCTCCTGCTCATTCACTGCGGTCAGACTTCATAAACTTCTGTCACTTGTTGGCATTTTTCGGGGCTATGCTGGCGGCTGAATGGCGGAGGCCAGCGCGCTCGAGGAGCTGCATACGGAGCTCACCTGTCCCGTTTGTCTGGAGCTGTTCCGGGACCCGGTCATCCTCGAGTGCGGGCACCACTTCTGTCAAACTTGCATCATTCAGTGCTGGGAGGTCAAAGCAGACGAACTAGTCAACTGCCCCAAGTGTAGAAAAGCCTGCGCCCGCAAATTGCGTCCCAACTCTCTGCTGTGCAACGTCGTGGACAGTGTGCGCCGAGCTCGGGTCATGGATAGCGCCGCGGGGCCCACGGCCTGGGACACGGAAGGCGCGCTGGAAGATCCAGAAGAGCGCGAGCCCGGGTCCAGTATGAGCAGCGTTGCCTCGTCCATCTCTCACTGGCCTCGGATGTGCATGGATATGTGCGAGGAACATGAGGAGAAACTGAAACTGTACTGTGAGGACGACCAGCTGCCCATCTGCCTAGTGTGTGGCATGTCCCGGGACCACAAGACCCACAATGTCATCCCCATCAACGAGGCGTTTGAAAACTACAGGGTACTAATTAAAAACTCTCCTTCTTTACGCGAATAAACTGCACACAGTTAAATGCAAAAAACAAACTCACTTTATTAACCTCTCAACTATGAGAGCTATGTGTTCTGATTTTTTCCCCTGTGAAATCAGTTTTATTGTATAAAATGTTTTTTAAAACATTTTACATAGACACATTATCATGGACACATTATCATGAGTTAGTTCAACAGGTTTTTACTGCAGGAGCTGATGAGATGCTTTGTTTTATAACAAGCTTAATGTACTTTTACATTTGTAGACTCAGGCTATATTACCTAAGGAGAGTCAAACTCCTTCAGCAGGTTATGAACATTTTCCTCTCCATTTCCATCCAACTTGATAACTATTTCACTATTGTGTTTAACACTTGGTTAAACACAATACTAAAAGCTTTATCAGCTGCTGGTCTCTTAACTGTATCAAGCTGTATCAAGCAGTGCTCCCAGGTTCGGCCCCAGGATGTTGGTCTGTTTGGTTCAGCAGCCTGTGGACTTACGTTGTGTTTTGCAGGAATGCAGCAGAGTAGTGTGACCTCCTTGCATTCCCCCAACGCTTTTAACTCTGTTGTTCCATGTTTGAACATTTTTAGTGGTGCTAAATTCCTGTTTTGTTTGAGTTTGTAGGTCATACCGTTCACTTGGAGGCAAAGCATCATATGAATCCTGTTTAGGACTGTTGTTGTTCAGAGCAAGGAGCCAATCAGATTACGTCTTTAGTTCACTTTAGTGACACCAGTTTCTAATGTCTTTCATATGACTGTGTTTGTCCCAGGACAAGCTGTCGGTCGCCCTGCAGAGGGTGCAGCTGCAGGCAGAAGAGGCCACTCTGTTCCAAAGAGAAACCAATGAAAAGATCCTCCTCATTAAGGTATCAGGCTTGTATGTGTCTGCATATGTGTTGTGTGGCGTGGTTTGTTTGTTGTGAAGCAATAGTCCAGACTCAGCAGAGAAGTGTTATGGGAACAAAGCCTGAACATCCTGTAGCTAGGCAGCCTTCGCCTACATTCCTTCACCTTTACCTGTCAGGAGGATGAGTCGTCTGAGTTATTACTCACTGTGTTTTGTCCTGGGGTTTCACAAATTTGGTAAAACTGTAATTCTTCTGACATGAAACACTTTACTATGGTGTTTATGACTGGTGAGTGCGTCATGCTGTGTTTGTCTTTCTCACGCTGACTTCGTCCATATGAAAAGCATAAACATAATGTCTGTACAGAATGTACAGATGTAGGTGTCTCACCCTTATAGATACGGATAACAGCTCTGGCAGCGATTACCTTAAATAAAGGTCTGTGTGTTAGACACAGATATGGACACATAATGCGTGCAGTGCGTGTTGCAGATAACTACACCCACTGCACAGTATCTTTGCCTTCAGCTACACTAAGCTGGCTCTTCCCATCATATCTGACTGTCAGCACATGTTTTCCTGTCTGTCTATTTGACCCAGTTTATGTGCACACTCACAGATTTCACTTCTCTGCATGACAGGATGTGGGTAAATGAAGTTGGGAGGAACTTCCTTTTCCTGTCATCACACGTGCTATCTGTTTATGTGTCAAAATAATACAAATGTATAACAATTCATAGCAATAAATGCTTGTTGAGGCCGTTGTGAAGTCCAGAGCATATTGATATCAATGTGGAACATTTGTTTTCTAGTTCATCTACTTTGGTACTGTGTATTTACTTTGTAATGTGTTTTAGGAAAAAGCCGGAGACCTAGAGGAACAAGTGACAGCTGAGATCAGTCGTCTGCGGGACTTTCTTCTTGAAGAAGAGCAGTGCATTAAGGAAAAACTACAGAGGCAGAAAGAGGACAAACTTAATCAACTGGAGGAGGCTCTAACTCAGGCCACAGAGCAGATTAGCCAACTGGAAAAAACTGCTGATGAACTTTGTGCCAAACTGAGAGAAGAAGAAAACCCAGAGCAACTCAAGGTAATCTTATAGCACCAACTTAAGTTTTGGACAAAGCGTGTTTATGCAGATACCACAATCCAACATGTTTGAATCTGCCTTTTCACAGGGAATCAAAGACTTCATTGGTGGGTGAGTATCATCCTTTAAATCATACCAAACTCCAGTCATTACTTATTGAGTAACTCATCCATCTCTAAGTCACCTCTTGTGTGTCCATGTGATGGTTGTTACGTGTCACAAGGAAGACTGTCCTGTGATGAACTGTACCTCGGGCTGCAACAGGATGTTGGGACATAACTGTAGTTTAACAGATAAACAGCAGATTAACAAATACACAACAAATTTATTTGCAGGCCACATTAGAACTATTTTAAATCTGATGACTAATTAGAAGTTACATAAAAGTGAAAAATGTAACACAAAAAAGAAAATTGAAAATGAAAGGAAAGAGATGCATATGATTTAAAGTTATTATATTATATATTTGATTTAGGGATGCATGGTGGCAGAGTGGTTAGTGTTCTCGCCTCCCAGCAAGGAGATTGTGGGTTCGAGCCCTGGGGCTGACCAACACATTATCACATGATCTTTTTGGGTGGAGTTGCATGTCTTCCCCGTGTTACCGTGGGTTCTCTCCGGGTTACTCCAGCTTCCTCCCAGCGTCCAAAGACATGCATGTGTTAGGTGAATTGGTGACTCTAAATTGGCCCTAGTGTCTCTGTGTCAGCCCTGCGACAAGCTGGCCCCTGTCCAGGGTGTACCTCGCCTATGGCCCAAAGTTGCTGGGCTAGCCTCCAGTCACCCGCAACCCCTAACGGGAATAAGCGGTAGAAAATGAATGAATGAATGAATATTTAATTTAATTTTAATTTCATTTAATACAAGTAACAACAATGATGATGGCATTCTACTTTTTTCAAATAAAGTAAAAAGAAAATATGCTAACTACATTAGAGACATAATATACCAAATTCACAAACTATTTGTGAGCAGAAATTTCTTTCTCTTCTACTTACTTATTGATCATTAGTGATAACTCCAGCTGGAGCTACAGTTCAGCATGCAAATCATGTGACTGCATAGGTAGAAACATCCACGTATACATAATTTTAGAGGTACTCAGGTGTGGAATGAGAAGCATTTCCTTTGTCTGAGAACTTTAGCTTCTCAAGTAAATCCAGCAGTCATAGGCTTGTGAAAACTTGAAAAGAAGTGAAGTCTGTCAAAAGAAATGCATTCTGGCAAATCCTGGCGTTTTGACTCTTGCTGTTGCTGTACTTGTTGCCAAAGAGCCTGCTCTGGTCTCTTTCAGGGCTGAGAGCCTGTTTGAGCGCCCCCTGGAGGTGAGTGTGGATCTACAGTCTGGACAGTTCCTGGGACCTCTGCAGTACAGGGCATGGAGGAAAATGTGGTCCATTTTTAAACCAGGTAAAGCTAAAATACAACACAAAATAACCACTTTCATATTGTATGCTTTGCTCTAGTGATACATAAAAAAATGTGTAGTACTTCACAAAACGGCTAAAACATATATCTTATTACTATTACTACACTGTTATTATTTTACCAAGACTCTCTAGATTATATCCACTTCTACACTTTCTACTATTTTTTTCTTGAATGATTTGTAATGTATTTCTAGCTTTATCAGTTTTATTTTATTTGTACTTACTTCAGGTTTAAGCCTAAGTATTATTATCAGTAATGTCCAAAAGCAACAAAACGCGGATACAGAATGTACAATTGTTGTGGCACATTGTCTGTGTACCTCTAAGCTGTTTATTTTCTTAAGCTGCAGAAAGTTTCCTTTTAACGCTGCGCTTTGGCTGCAAGGACTGTCAGAAATGTGATGATTAATGGGCTTGTCTTTGAGTATTTAAAGCCAGTAACATGTCCTTTTCCTTTGTCCCTGATAGTGTAACCAAGGGCACCTAAGCTGTCCAAGCAGATCTAAATTCAAGTTACGTCAAAGTTATACACACACTACCATTTAAAATTTATTTGTGTCCATTTAGCTACAGCTCTAGCATAGCTCGTCTTTCACCAAATTAGCAGTTAGTGTTGTTCAGCGTCTCACAGCTGAAGGTCAACGCCAAGGATTTTCCCTCGGGATCCTTGCCCGTAAACACATCTTTACTGTAATGTTAGAAAAGTAAATGATGATGTTTTTTTCCAGCTATGGCCACAGTGACCCTTGACCCCGACACCGCCTATCCCTGCCTGTGGGTTTCCGAATGCCGTACCAGGGTCCAAGTGGGCAGGATCCAGCCAAATCTACCGAACAACCCTGAACGCTTCACACGCTACAATATTGTCCTGGGATGTGAGGGCTTCACCTCGGGTCGACACTACTGGGAGGTGGAGGTGGGCTCAAAGTCTGCATGGGGCCTGGGTGTAGCCACAGCGTCTGTCAACAGAAAGGAGGCGATCAGCCTCTGTCCTGAAGATGGATTCTGGACCCTGGTGCTACGGGACAATGGCGACGGGACCAGTGAGTATGAGGCCTGTACAGACTTAGAGGAGAGCATGATCTATCCATCCAAACGTCCCAGGAGAGTGGGGGTGTATCTGGACTACGGATGTGGAGAGGTGGCTTTTTACAACGCAGAAAACATGGACCATCTCTTTACTTTCTATGACGCTAATTTCAAAGAGGCAGTTTTCCCGTATTTTAATCCCTGGCCCATCATCAATGGGCAAAACCGAGAGCCCCTCACAATAGTCACACCTCACTGGGCATGAGCAGTGGTGCTTTTAAATACAGTGGGGACTTTATACCAGCAGACACAATACGCCCTGAACCCTGTGACCCATATATATTTATGTAGAAAACTGTTGACATAATTAAAACCTGCATATATACATTTTAAATCACTAAAAGCTTATTCTTTAAACTGGTAACTTGGAAAAAAAAAAAAAAATCCTGTGTATTTTCTGAAAAAATGCATTTATAATTGTGTGATGTTTTTATTACTAATTTAGTATTGTAATATGCATTTTAAATATTTTTATATAATTTTTGACTCCACATCAGTTGTCTTTTGCTTAAAAATCTGCAAAACTTTAAGCCCATATTTGCATTCTCTGCTGTGCTTCTATGTCGCTCCACAAGAGGGCGTATCTACATAACATTGAACACAACTTTGAATATAACATTTAAACTTGTGGGAAATATTTACTATCAGGCTATTATTATATTTTATGTAATTAAAACATGACAAGCATGGATCTATTATTGATTTGACACTGTAGGAGATGATCACAAAAATATTTTTAGATGAGAAAATCGGCAACAAATGTGAAATATCGGGCTTGTAAAATGATTGTTCAAAGTAGAGGTGGTTCTAACAGTGTTTTTTTTTTTTTTTTTTAATAACTGATAACATTTTAAAGCACCTTCAACTTGTAATAATGATGAACTTGTAAAAAACATTAATACATTTTGATATTGTTTATGCAAATGTCAGTGCACAATGTAATATGTATACATTTTGCGTTAACTGAAACACTGAGGTATGTGGACAGAGACATGTTTTATTTCCCGCTGGCCTTTTTTAACCAAGGTCAACGAGTTCCCGTTTTGGCCATTGGGTATTTTAACTGACTTCTATTACGAACAAATAAATAATGAGAATTGGTCTGACCTGAATAAAAGTTTTATCTTTGTCTGCTCTCCCTCTGTGTGCGTCACTTGCCTATACATTAACCGAAGTCTCAGTGTTACACACTTGGCGCTGACAGGGTTATGTCCAGCAGGCTCACCCTTTGCATCTCCAACTGTCTTCATCTGTAATTAGATATTATAGTGACCCGATCAACACATGCAGTCGTAACACAAACCTACACTTCTACATTACTGCTAAGCTGCCACTCCCTCCATCACTCACGCCTGTCTTTATCCAAGGTTAAAACTCACATTGGCTCAAACTCCCTAAAAGTTTCACCAAATTTCAGCTTATACCTCTCATCTTTCATCTCTCAGGGATATTTCAACCTCTACATCCATTAAACATGACTTATACCCCTTCATAATGTAGTTTCTATTTTTAACCTTGACATTGGCGTTTCTGTAATGGATCTCTTCTTGTCTCCCTGCTTCTTGAAGAATTTGCTTCACCCACCTCATCAATAGTGAATAAGGATTGGGATGGTGCGAGGCTGAGCGAGAGGGAGGGCTGTGTGTGGTTAAAGTCCGAGGTTGAAGTGATTAATGGAAACCTCATTAGAAATTGGAGAGACGTTGAGCCATATGTTATCCACTGTCTGGGGAACATACTGTGTGTATCGGGTCCGATTCTGATTGAAATGTTTAATGCGGGTTAATTGGAGAGAAAGGACGAAGATGTCAAGAAGTTGCGTAAGGGCAAACAGTGAGTTAGTATTTGAGCTCTAGGGGTGTAGGAAAGTGTAGATTCTGAAATTTGTTACGGTATTTGAATGGGCAATTATCGGTATAAAACGTAACAATGATTTTCTTTTGACAATATATTTATACTCATCTTATTATTCTACTTATTCTCGTTAGGGGTTGCAGGTACTGAGCCTGTCATAGTAGCTATAGGCTTTGGGGGGGTACACCCCGGACAATGGCCAGTCAGGCACAGGGCTGACACAGACAACATTCACTCTCACATTCATTCACTAGAGACAATTTCAAAGAAAATCCTATTTTTCCTTATTTGGAAAAAAGTGACTTGTTTGTGAAACACAGTGGCAGTACTCACTGTTCTGATTGTTAAACAAAATTTATTTCATTAAATTTTGTTCATGTAGTGGTGTATTAGTATAGAGGTGAGGTTTTCCAAGGTCAGTCGGTTGAAAACATGGTGATAAATTGTCTCTGTTACAGTATTGTGATGTATTGATATTGTCTAGTCACATTGATATTGTGATCTGCATCATATATTGTGAGGTTGATGCTAAACCACTGCCCTAGTCAGCTCATCTTCGTCAAACACCTGTCATTGTCCTATTTTTAGACAAAATAAATTATGCTTTGTATTTGAAAAGCTTTTAGCAGATTTTCTTGTTTTGTGAACTCATTATACAGCCTTTATAGAACTGAAAATTGCAGTGATCTGTTGTTGTTTAATGCTTACATGCTTCTCTGCACATCTAGATCTAAAAATAGGGCTGAGTGTCGGTATGCTCACCTGCGTGTGCTCAGCCAGGCTCGTTGGATGAGATTATGTGTGTTGTGGACATCATTCAAGTGATGTTTTTGCAAAACAAAAGTCTTTCATCATAGCGTTTGCCACAGTGCGAGTCCATCCTCCTTTTATCCCTGTCACTGAACCAATTGCTGACCTGGGCAAATCTAACAAAAATCCAATTTGGATTACAACAATGGCTTTAAATATGACAGAGGAGGACAAGGGATTAAGGACATATCCCAAACCAAGCAATATACAGTTGCCCATATTATATTATGGAAAAGTCCATTTATTTCAGCAGTTCAATTCAAAGTGAAACTCATACTATATTATGAGTGTGATGATTATGGCTTACAGTTGCAAGTCAGTATCCAAACAATGTTAAAAAAAAGTCATCTTAACTTGGTTGAGTTGTAGACATTTTGTCTCTCATCCAAGAGACTTCAGTGCATCAATGCTTAGTTAAACTGGCGAGATATTTGAGTTTTATACTCCTTGGAGGGAGAAGTTATAAAAATCTCACTATAAAAAACTAAAAGCTTAAAATCTTTTACTGTGCACTGAATCTCTGTAATATATACCTTTCACTTTTTGAATTGAGCACCTGAAAAAATAATTTCACTTTTCCATCTTAGGCTGATTTATTGATGTGTGCTTGTATACTGTAGATCAGTGGTTTCTAAATGGTGGTGGTGGGCCCAGCGTGGTTGTAAATAGTGTGGAAAAAGTTAGAAAATAATTTTGTTTCTGCAAAAAGTAATTAAACAAATGATGAAATGATGAAATTAGCTCCCACTATCAGAGCTGTTGGGGATCAATTGTATTCTGTCAATTTGCAAAAGAAAGAGCGTTAAAGGAGATTTTTGGAAATGTGAAAAATAGCATAGATTAAAGATGAATGAAAGGCCAAAGCAAGAGTAAAGGGACATATGTTTTGCTGTGTTGGAGGAAAGAAGGGAGGAAGAGGAGGAGAGAGAGAGGTCGACGTGTTAGAGGTAGATAACGCGAGAGAGCGGTAAAGTTCGGGAGGTATAGAGTGTCACCTAAAGGACCAGGAGATATCCAGCGGGGGCAGAGGTGCAGGAACCCAATCCCAGAGCCAAGACTACAGCTGATGATAAAAACCTGCTCACCTGAAACGCACAGAGAGAGAGATTTTTAGACAAGCAAGGTGCAGCACTGAGCAAATGCACTCTGGACTTACTTTGATTATTCCTAATTTGACAAAGAAGACAAGGAAGTATTTGGACATTCAACTGATATTGCGCTTTTGGATTTTCTACTAATTTTCGTCTTGGGCCAAAAAAAAAAAAAAAAAAAAAAAAGTTTTGCCAACTTTTTTTCAACTTTTTTGGGAGGGGAACTTTTTAAACCTTTACCTTGATCCAATTATGAGGTCTGTTGCAGATTGTGTGGAGAGGTTTAACACATAAAAGCAGAAAAACAAACAAGCGTTAAGGAGCAGCTGCTACTAGGACCACGGCTGCTGTTGCGGCGGCGGAGGAGAGAGGAGGGTGAGGGAGGGGGCGGGGGAGAGGGAGAGCGAGAGAGAGGGAGGACCGGGAGCACCGTGACGCCGAGATGTTCATGATCATTCGAGAGACGCCAGCAGGAGGACCGGCTCCGGGGGCTATGAGCGCGCCGCCCGAGAGGACTGCAAAACAGGTGCGTGTGCCTTTGTACGGGACGAAGATGCTGGAGGGGGTTTGGATGAAGAAAGAGGAATACAAGTGACTTCATTAAATGTGATTGTCAGAAGAACAGAAACTTAAATATTTCTCCTTAACGCATCACAAAAGTTATTAAATGTCAGTATTTTTGTGTGTCCAGATGAAACAACTTGGGACAGGCCTAAAAGTAAAGCCCTGTATCATTTATATAGTGCTAGATGCTTTGTAAGTTAGGTAGTAAGTTAATCTGAGTTTGAGCAGGTCTAGGCCATAGCATTAGCTCAGTTTTCATGATGCTATTGTTGATATTGTGTTGGGAATGGGGGCGGATCAGTGAATAATTAATGGGAAGTTATTGTCAAGTATTGTTGGTGCCTTTTTTGAAATATTAAAACATGCAATGGGTTAATTTAGGAAATGTAACTTTAAGTAAGGAATATAAACTCAATACTTTAAACTGTTTCATTCAGAATTGAGGGTAAAAAGTGACATATAAAAGCTTAAAGAGACCATCTCCTTTGGCCACTTACCTGGAAAGTGAAACTGTGTCTCATTTGCATGCATTTTAAATGCCTGGGTGTCATCTGCTGGGACACTGAGCACCATACAGTATTTTGTGGCGTACGCCGTGACATAACTGCGCCGTGTTTGTGTGTACAGTGGCTTTTGGTGTAACTGTCCCTCCCTGGGTTTCATCCGCAGGTTCAAGCCGCCATCAAGAAGAAAGTTGAGAAGCAGAAGAAGAGGAACAACGGGCAGGGGAAGGTGAGCGGAGAGGTCCCGACGCCGCAGCCGCCAAGACGCAAGAAGGCACAGGTTGCGCGTCCCAATCCGACCATAGAGGAGGCGCAGAAGTTGGAGCAGAAGTTAGAGGAGCTCATGGAGGGATCACACCGACAAGAGAAGGAGAAAGAAAAGGAAAAGGAGGCGGAGCCCGAGGACCTGCTGCCCATCGTCACCTCAGTGTTTGGACAGGTAAGATCTGTCTGAACCTAAGTTTGTCAAAGTCAGTGATTCTCAACCAGTGTCACCCCAGGAACTAAAAATTTCACTTTAGAATAACTGAGCAAGTAAGTGTTTACGTTGTAATATGTAATTAACAATATGAAATTAACTGTAGATTGTGATTATATATTACCATGGGTGTTTATAACAGTGAAATGACTTACATAAGCCTGTTACGCAAGGATTCTGTATTAATAACAATGTACTAACCCAATAGTGATTATTAATTTAGGAGAAATGCGTAAATGATGAATTAAGTACTAACTAACTAACTCTTAAGTAATGCTTTAAATTGTGAGTTATTCTTAAGTGTTACCTTATTTTTTGTTGTTGTAGTGTTTGACCATGTTTAGAGTGTGAACCATTAGAGCAATAGCACATTTAGATAAGTTAAAATGTTGTTTTGGGGTCATATTACCAAACCCTTTATGTAAGTGCGCAGCAGAGACAGTTCCCGTCCTCTGTGTGTATTGCGTGGCTCAAGTTCTGCGGCTGATTGAATGTCTTTCCAGGCTCATGATTGAAACCCTAAGCTTCCAAATACAAATTTAAAGCCCATCTGAGTTACACTTTTTGTCCAACCCTCTTTGGTCGCGCACACACCTGCGTAGTGGTAACTAATGGTAACAGTTTTAACAGCTGCTCTGACCCCAAACTGCTGCAGACAGGACCAAAGCTTGGAAGATAGCGTGTGTTGAGGGATTTAAGCTCCTTTACTTTGGAAAACATTACGAAAGTGTAATCTGTAACGGATACGGCCATAGTCAGCCAGAGATCCGATAAACTCACATCACTGAATGCATTGTCCATCAGCTTGGTGTTGTCGCCAGTAGGTAATGACAATGGCACTGCATGGGCTTCACAGCACAGCATCCGTCACTTTAACAAGTGCCATTACAGTGGGGTAAGCCGGGAATTGTAGGTACTTATGTTTTTGAGTAGGAAGTCCAAACAGATTAAGTTTCACTCACTACACAGTGCTCATTTCCTTCGAGGAACGAGTAACCTGATCACAACTGCAGTCAGGTCAAAAACAGGAAATGGTTATTGAAAGATGAATGTGTGAAGTCAACTGAGACACAGTTGATCCAAATTAGGGACAACAAAAAGAGAGAAGACGGTGTCAGTGGTGTCTGGAGAGATGAGAGCAGACTGGAGGACAACAGAGGACCATCTCTGTCTTTGTATCATTTACACCTGACACAGATATGCTCACATATCAAGTTGTACTGCCATTTTACAAACCAGCTCATATAGAGCAGAATACCTTCTCATCCACCAACTGTGTTTTAGAAACACAAATATAAAACTTATCCCAGCAATTTTAGGCTTTAACTGGGGTACACACTGGACAATGACCAGTTAGTTTCAAGGCTGACACAGAGACACTGACAGACAACCTTTTTTCACAAGGGGCAGTTTAGATTTAGATCAGTTCATCTAAAACATGGATGTCTTTGGATGGTAAGTGAGATGAAGAGAAAGTTTGTTTGGCACTGAGACTGCACCAAAAGCACCAGATCATGACTAATGATTCCTCAAATAAATATAATTAAAATATATTAAATGCAAGATAGATGTTGGGATGAAAACCCAATCATATGTGCAATGACTTATAGACATATAATAATTATTATATTATTATTGTTGTTATTCTAATCTAAGCCCTGACTATGGCCCTAGCTGCATGCTTTAATGTCCGTCCATTTAACTTGATGAATATTTGTTATATCTGTTTACACTGTGAGGAACAGACATATCATAATTTTTTAAGGCTGAGGCAACAAGCGAGTATATGGAAAATAGCTTTGGATTTTTGTTCACTCAGTTTAATGCAAATGTATGAACTACTTCCTGATAACAAAAAGCAGCACAACATAGTTAATTAAACATATCAAAAACATCTTTAAACAATACATGTTTTATTTATTTTTTTATTCCTTTGAACATGTACAGGTAATAGTATTTTAATGGTTTTCTTTGATCAGTTTGGTGGTACACTCTTTCTGGACTGATCCTGTTACTGGACATCTATAGACGCACACCTGATACCTGTCTACCTGTTTACCTCTGCCATACACAAACTCTCTACTTAACAAAGATCACCTTACCTCTGTCCTGCCATGCTCACCCACAAAACGACATGCATGGTTAGTATTACAGGTGCATGCAACAAAATTAACCTACAACTACTTGAGTTACAGCTCAACATGTGACGACTTGGACGAGCAATTGAAAAGTAATCAAAATGCAATGCAGATAAAGCTGTGTGCAGCATTAAAGAGTCATTCACATCAAATATTGAAATAGTGGTTTAATCAGACCTAATGGTGTTGTTGGTGTTTTTGATTATTTATGGCTTGTGTCAGTCTTGTCCCAGCATAAGCTTTTGTCCAGATCAAGCAATTGATTATTTTGATGTCAGATAGGCCTATATAGATCTTTTTTTTTAGTTAAAAAGTTTTTAAGAATGTACAAAAACACACACACAAAAAAAAAACAGCACACAAAAAATAAATAAATAAATAAATAAATAAATAAATAAAAATTTAAAAAGTAAAAATAAAAGAAGATGAAGAATCATATATAGTGCCCAGACCAGGATTCAAACTCAAAGATCTTCTAATTATGGTGTAATTGCTATCTTGGGTCAAAATAATAGAGAATCCCTTTGTCCTGGATCTAAATGGTGATCTGGATCCACTCCAAAATTAATGCTTTTGTCCTTGGCCTATTACTGACCTTTCCTAGCATTCTGATTTAAAATAAATCTGTATAAATCACTCTTAATTAACAGCATTTTTACACCTAACTAAAATATCTGCACAGTACTTGTATATGTCAGAGTACTCTAGAATTTGTATTTCTTTGTATTCTTTTTAACTAAAAGCCATACAGTGTAGTGTCTAAGTAATGCTATGAAGCCACGACCACTGTCACATTTCCTGGTAAAAGTAATCACAAACTGCCCTCATCTTTAAGCTGTATTTCTGTGTCCCTGAAAAACCCAGTCTGCCTCAGTTTGGGCTGCAGCTGTCAGAGCACACACATCTAATACTACAGCGGCCTCTAGTGGTGAAGACTGCGAATTACGACAGGAAAGCATTTACATTGATTCAGTATACTGTATGTAGGCCTACTTTAGGTCAGTGTGTAAAAAAAAAAAAAGGAGTAATCAAAATCTCAAAGGTACAGTTACTTCAGAATAATATTTATCAATTTGTAGGAAAAATACCCAGCAAAAATAAAAAGAAGTTCTACTTACTTTCTTCTAGGCCTATTATTTTATTTATTTATAGATTTAAAAACATTACCTCAATAAAAGTATCTGTGAAGACTCTCAGTAGCATTTTCTTTTCTCTCTTTGGATTAACTTATAAATTAGGATTTGCTATATTGATAATAAATGTCTAGCTTTTTGCGACCACTTGCTTTAGCTACTTTTGAGGGACGATATCATTTTATAGCCTGTCTACCATCATTTTATGTCCATTATTGTTTTTATGACGTGTATGTACTTTTTTTTTTTTTTTTTTTGTAATATTTTAACAAACAATATAAGCTTTGATTTGTTTTTAATTATCCTAAATTGGAGTTTTGTACAAGGGTCTGCCAAATAGTTGCATTGCTTTTCACCATTACAGTTCAAAATCTCAGCTCTAAAGAAACATTTTACTTGGCTAAAGATGAAATAGCTAAAAAGGAGCTAAAATATGCCTCGTGCATGCTGTGGTCTCCATATGGGTGCACACAGTTAGTAAGCAGGGGGCCTAATGTGCTTTTTGTAGAGATTTGTGGCAGATGCGTCGTGGAGCCTCAGCTGACCACTTAGTGCTGCGTTCATGATCCCAACTTCTGCTACCTCTTACTAATGCACCACACCATGTCACGTCCCCCTTCATCAAAGTTCAACAGATTGTGTAACAACTTAATACTAAGTGAACTTTACACTGAATATGTTTACTTTACTTGTATATAAGTAACAATTTTATTGAGTACTTTTATTTGAACTTGGGTAATATTATTATTGCAGTAATATTACTTTTACTAGTACTTAAGGAGTACCTCTTCCACCTCTGGCTGTTACATTATTGAATTTCTTGTGGGATAATTAGTGTTTCCCACAGAAAATGTCTCAGTTAAGGTGGCAGCCAACTTGTAGTGTCTCCAAATTGTGAATCTACACAAATAATGTCATTTGTATAACCCACTTACAACTCCTAAATGCCACAAAAAGTTAATTTAACATAAACACTACATCATAAATGCATTAAAATTGGGTTTTGGGGGAATAAACTAAATTTAAATATGACTTTATACAGCCTATTTTGAAGGGTAGTCAAGGTGGTAGGTGTCTATCTATCTATCTATCTATCTATCTATCTATCTATCTATCTATCTATCTATCTATCTATCTATCTATCTATCTATCTATCTATCTATCTATCTATCTATCTATCTATCTATCTATCTATCTATCTATCTATCAGTCTGTCTGTCTGTCTGTCTGTCTGTCTGTCTGTCCATACAAACAATAAATGTGGACACTTTAGATTTATGTGATATGGGACCTGCCTTTAGTTTAGATAGATTTAGTTTAGTTTAGACTTACATTGAGTCATAGATTATTGCCTCCTCTCCTTTGCCCCCTTTGTGTTAATTTCTTCTCATCAGCCCATCTTTCTCTGTAATCTGTGTGTAGGGATTAATCATGCTCTGTTAAGGTCTATTTAATTCTCCCTTATCATGCATCGTGTGAGAGAGAAAACAGACAAAGACAGAAAGAGAGCGACAGAGAGAAAGAGAGAGGGAGGGGGGCGAGGATTTAAAAGCAGCCCCGCGTTTGTGGACAGACATTTAAATCCACTGCTTTGAGAAACTATTGTGGTCAGGCAACATTGTCTGTGACACTTGGATGATATGCTGGAGTAAGCCAGGATCATGTCTTGATATAGATAAGGAAGTGTGTTTGTTTATGGAGCAGGAAATTAGCATGTATAAGAAGCAGAGATGGACGCTCATAGGCAGAAGTGAATCAGAATACTGAAGGGGAGAAGGAGAAGAAGTGGTAAAAGACAGGCTTTCATTGATGTAGAGGTCCGGTGATGGGCAACTGCACCAAACCATCTATGAAAGACAAAAGTCAAAAGGTAGGAGCATTTTTTCCTCCTTCACTTTTTGTTAACTTTGAATTATTTTGGATGTCAAGAAGAAATGTCTTACTTATGACTAAATTGGTTATTTTTATCAGAAAAAGTCAGCTGCTTTTTCAGTATAACCCTAAAATGTGTTTTCATTTCAAGTCTAGACTAATCATCTGTAATTGAGAACACACTGTACAAGGCACTACCTGGCTGTATTATGTAACACCTTGAGATGTTAGAGGATCACACAATTAGCAAAATGAGCCTTTGGTAAGTGACAGGAGGATGCAGCGGGATGCACACACAGAAGAAGTGTGTTGGGGCTAAGTTGTTCACAGTAAGGATAATAGATGATGTGAGAGGATTGCCTTGAAATAAAAAGCAGCTTATGTAATCCAGGATTAGAGTCCCAATCCTAACCAACGTCTGTGTGGCCAGACACTGGGATCTTAGATCGTTTACAAAAAGATGCTTATTATTATTAGAACTTGTCTGACTCAAGTACCTGCTCTGCCTCTGAAGGGGGCAAAGGACAGCGTTATGACCAAGTCACGAACAGGGGGCCAGCTAGAGGACGATGAGGAACAAGACGTGGATGAAATACCGTTCAGAGAAACCTTTGGTGCACTGGTGAAGAACTGCAAGATGCTGCAGATTGTAGGCCCGGCCTGTGTGTTCCTTAAACAGGGCTTTGCATTCGTATGTAACACTATCACATTATACTTCAAATCCCCAGTGTAACCTTCATTTCATATTCATCTACATATTGCAATGACTGCCTTTTGATGTCTGTCAGCACTTTAGCTTTGTCATTGCATGTCATCACTGACCTGAGCCAGACATTTCAACCCCTTTTCAACTCCACAACTCAAATAGTCAATCCTTTCCATGGAAAGGCATTGATTGGTTTGGCAGCACTTAGTCTAAAGCCTGTGGTGATGCAGAGGACAAGCCTGAATTCACACAGAACTGATGTCCCTAAAAGACCAGAAAATTTTCCCTCTTTCTGACAAAGAAGCTGCTGAGTTAGTGGCTTTGCTGCAAGTAATGTGAAGAAAATCCATTTATTTAGGTTTAATTTTAGAGGCAGTTGTGTGATCATAAAAGGACAAAAGAAAAAACTCAAAACCTGCTAATATCCAGATGCTTTTGTTTGAACATCCAACAATTAATCTTGGTTATGTGATTTATACAGTATTACATGTTGTGGGTCCATCTATTACACATGATAAACAACGTGCAATTTAATCCATTATGACGGTACAATACATTAGAAATGCAAATACATATTGCAAATCTATTGCAGATTACGGTACTCAACACACATTGCATCTTTACATTAGCAAATTGTGCAGGAACATTAAGCCCACTGTAATACTCATGGTTTGCATTTATAGATGGGAAGGGTTTTTTCACACTCTCCATTTTCATTGTACTCAGTGGTGTTTTGTTAATCTTGGTATTTAAACATCATCTTTCAATATAAAAATATGTCTCTGTATAGATTTAAAGGCACTGCTTTTGTGTTTAATTACATTTCCAAGTATTTCAAACATAAATGTGAACAGTGTTATAGTCTGCCTCGTCTCAAACCTCTACGTGTCTGCTTTTCCAGGACAGGGAGCTGAGGCCCGAGGAGATTGATGGTGAGGCCAATCAGCAAACATTAGCACCTGCATGGCAAATGTCTGGGATGCCTGACTTAAACATTGGCTTGTGTGTTGAGCAGAACTGCGTGAGGCATTTACAGAGTTTATGAACAAAGATGGCTACATCAGTCACAATAACCTTGGCGAGTGCATGAGGACAATGGGATACATGCCCACTGAGATGGAGCTAATCGAGCTGAGCCAGCAGATCTGTAAGTGCACCAAAACAATATTATTGAACAAATTATTGACAATCAGAAATGACACATGCTTATACAGCACTGTGATGAACAGTCACCTCTCTTTTGTTTGTCCTGTAGGTGGAGGAAAGGTCGACTTTGAGGACTTTGTAGAACTAATGGGACCAAAGATGTTGGCAGAGACAGCAGATATGATTGGGGTCAAAGAACTGCGGGATGCATTCAAGGAGGTACGGCAGTAGCTCAGTAGGTAGAGCCATTTGCCCTCAATCCCTGCTACCAGCATTGCATGCTGCCGTTGTGTCCTTGGGCAAGACACTTCTCCCACTCACCCACATTGCCTGAATGAATGAGTTAGTGAAATCGTGTGCTTGGTGGTGGTCAGAGAGGCCGTGGGCGCAGCTCACCACCACTAAGTGTGACAGAGGAGTGAATGAATAATGCAATGTAAAAATGTAAAGCAACTTTGATATTATAAAGTGTGTCCATATCTGGACAGATTATGATTATTATTATTATCTTGTGGCTGTCTGGTGCAGTTTGACTCTAACGGTGATGGATGGATCAGTTTGACCGAGCTACGTGAGGCCATGAAGAAGCTGATGGGTGAACAGGTAACCAACAGAGAGATCAACGAGATCCTGAGAGATGTGGACCTGAACGGAGATGGCCTGGTGGACTTTGAAGGTAAGAAGGACAAAACTGTCTCTTTGTATTTATTAAACCACAATAATTGCTTTATCTTCAGTGTTTCTATTTTTGTGTGTTTTTAGAGTTTGTACGGATGATGTCTCGCTAACACTTCGACCTGTCAGATGGACAGACCAACGTTATGCAATGTCTGGATAAAGAAACACTACATTGTAGTGAATTTACATCTGCTCATCAGAGCATGATTTTATATTAAACAAAGGAAATATTACAAATATACACAATCATAATGCATCTAAACTTGAAGTGCAATAGACAAAGTATTTTAATGCTGCATATCATAAGCTCAATACATCACATTATGACCGTTTTTTTATTTTTATATATCAGTGTTTGTCTTATGAGTGTAAGATTTTGTTTGTGAGCTAATTTTCTAATTAATGCAATACAGTATTTAAATGAACAAATAAAACTCAAATATACACAGTGGTTTGTTGAGTCATTGTTGAGAGTCAGTTTGAAGACAATAGGAGACACATGAGCACAACTTTTGTATAACCAGACCATTACTACAATACTGATTATTGACTCAATGTCCTTACAAGATCACAGAGTGCTCTAAAATGGTTTTGACTCCACTGCTTTATACAACACACATCATGTGTACACAGAGTACACATAATGGTGTTTTGTGTACTTGGCTGAGTTACTACAGCTTTTGTGCATTCAGAAAAATATATTTTCATGCATTTTGTGTTCAGAGTTAAGTTGACAGATGTAATGATGAATGTTTTTTGTAGAACTAAAATTTATTGACATCACATTTAGATTGTGCACAACATTACATAAACAATTAAATTTGTATTGCATTTTAGCAATCAGAAAAAAACAACAACAAAATATATGTGTTCATGATTTTTCTTTTTATTGAAAACTTGGCCAGAAATCTGTACAGCAGAAAGGGTGTCCAATGCACAAGGGCAAAGAGGCAGGGGCAGCGGGCGATAAGAACTCAGTTTCCCATGGCGCATCATACCCTGCGCTGAGAATTGTGTTTAAAAGCAAGTGTCTTGCTTCCTCTTTGGTGTCTCATAGAAGTGTGGAGGGGGATCGAGCAAGGGACTACAAAAAGGGAGAAAGTGGGAAGCACAGCTCGGCTCAGAGGGGAGAAAGAGAAAGCAGAGGCAGAGAGGAAGTTAGGGAAGCCCTGTGCTGTTGTATCTGGGGCGTCCACCTCAGCCGTTAGTGATCGTGATCAGATAGTGATCAAAATGATCCAAAACCCTTAAAGTAGAGCTTTAGACGTCTCTCCCCCTTTCTCTCTTCCTCCGCCCCTCTCCCTCACTTCCACTCTTTCTCTTTCTCTCCTTCCCTGAGCCTCACTTGCTGGCCATGGTGTAGCAGCCCTGTTGGTGCCACTGCATGTCGCGGATACGCCTCACGGACTGGAACTGGGGGCAGCGGGCACCGTACTCATTGAAGTGCCTGTAGTCACCCTTCTCCAGCAGGTACTGGCTGCCACGGTATCCAGGGAACTGGTATCCCACCCAGCTGTATAGCAAGTATAAATGTAAGTATATGTAGAAAAAATGACACAGGCTTTTGTTATATGTTTAAAGCCTTACGTTCCACAGCTGACAATGATGCTGCCCACTCTGTCAGTGAAGCCATAAGAGAACATACTGGGAACATCATCGTCCATGATCTCCATCTTGCGGCCCTTGAACTCTCCCACCTCATACAGGCAGATCTTGTGCTTCTCAGGGTCCTGTAATGAGGATTTAAAGTGTGTGCATTAAGACTACTCAGCCTCATGTAAAGAAACAGGGATCATATGAGGATAAAGTCATACCATTCGGACAGGCCTGAAGGACAGCAGGTAGTCGTTCCTCTGGCAGTTGCTCCAGGAGTCCCAGCGGGGATACTCTCCCTTCTCCAGGATGTACATCTCTCCGCAGAAGTTCATCTGCTCGAAGCCCACAAAGCTGCACAACACAGGTCCCATAAATCTTCTAATAATATTTTTCCACTCACACATGAAAATAAATAATTTTATTACTTACGGTCCACACTCGACGCGCAGAGAGCGCACGCGGTCCATGCCCATCTCACACACATTCATGCACTCATTGCAGATCTCGATCATACGACCCTGGAAGTTCTCCTGGTCGAACACGTACATCTGATGGCAACAAACAAAGATGTTATTACAGCTTTAAGGGACCAACAACTTTCTAAATTTATAGTTTGATTCACAAACCTTGTAGGACATCATTCCCATCTCAGACTTCTTGCTCTGAGCAGCCTTGCCGTCAGTCTGAGAAGAAGTCTTGGACTTATCTCCACTGGACATGATTACTGAGAGAGGAGAGGCTCAGTTAACACTATGTAACCTTGTACTCTGTTTATCCTGAATAACTGCGTGAACCTTACCTGTCTGTGTGTGATGCCTGCGCCGAGCCTCACTCAGAGTGTGTGGGGCTCGGACTGTGCCCCTCCCTTTTATACTCTGGCGCTCACAGGACCAGGATTACTCCCAGAGAAACAAACCTGCTGAGGTCAGTGACGCCGCACAAAAGAAAGCCCACATCATCACAGATAGTGGACATGAGTATGGACAGGAACGTGGGCCGAGAGGAGAGAGACACACTGGTGGAAACGGGAGCACACTGAAGTTGAGTCTTTCTTAACTAAAAGCATCTTGACCATTTGGCACGTGTTTGGATTTTTTACCGTACATAAGTCCATCAACTTGTATTCAAACTGTGCAAGGTAATATTTAAAAATGAGTTAATGACTCGAGTATTCTTCTTTCCCTACATGTGAACCTTATATTCCGAAATACTTTTCATAGTTAGAATTTCTTGAAGGTTTGCAATGTTTGTAATGTTTGAAATCACTGAATGCAATGCATTTTATTATGCATTTTATTTATTGCATTTGAGTCAGATGCTCAGACTTCTGCTTTCCCAACATGAATAACACAATAGCACCATGTTTAATACACAAGAGAACAAGCACAAAAGGGGTTCTGTGTCTTGAACTTGCACAGGGGCCTTCAATGCAATGTAAAAGCACCTTAAAATGACAAAAGACACAATAGTGAGAGCACAGGACAAAAATTAGGTGTGTGGTATTCAGGTAGACTATAGCCATTTTTTGTCACCGATAATGATGACCATGACTAGAATTATATATTGTAAGTTTGGACTAAAGGGATTAATTCTTATACTGTATACAGCATATAGATGATTGGAGTCAATTGAAAGTTTCCATACATTCTGTGACCCACAGCGGTGCCCCTCTGCTGCTTGTCTAATCCCCACATTCCCTGCACCTTTGTCCCATGCCACGCGCCGGACTGCTGACCAGGGCCCGAACAAACCCGAGTGCCTTTGTTTAGCCACTATGGGTTGTGCTGAGCTGGCCCAGCAGCAGGACAACAGTTGCTACAGCGGTTGCCCCGCGCGCATAATCCCGGGAACGCGCCTCGTGGAGTGCAAAGACCCAACCGGAGCCGTGAGCGCGCAAGCATCCTCGACCGTGGGTATAAAACTGAAGCGCCAGGATCTCTCAAAGCTCTACGCGGGGCAGGCGGTAGACGCGTACCACTCCACAGCTCTTCCAATAAGTGACAAATATAGGTAAGGATCCATTTCTGCTTTGCACACAGCTCAGGGCCACACAGTGCACTCAAAAACTAAACCAAAAGCACTTTCTCGACCAACTTCATCATGATCATGTGAAAGAAAAGGAGATAACTCAAACACATTTTGTTGCAGCAATCAGGCTTATAATATATGTTTTTTTTATATATCCATGTTCACTTTTAGACTAAATGTGTTAAGTTTCACATATTCTAAGCAGACTAGACATAAAACAGGAAGAGGCACTTTTGGTCTCAATGTACAAAATATGATTGTCACTGAATTCATATTGCCATAAAAATGTTGCACATACTTTTAGCCAACATATTTTTAGCCTGTTTGCCAACAAGCTTCACTTCAAAAGACTTTGAATCTAAAGGCAATGGCCAAGCTTTCCCGGATGTACCAAAATGCATCTCATCTCCTATAAATCTCATAAAGTGACACAAATTTTCGGCTACTGTTAGAGTTACTTTCCATATCTAGACATATATTTCAAATGTTCTCACATCTTGTATTTTATGTCACTGTCTAGGAGTAAACATGTACCGAACTACAAGATCCCCCATGATGCAGCCTCTGGTCAACTCAGGAATGGGCATGGCTCCATTCTTCAAGGTAAAGCCACACACACACACCTTACAAGAGCCTGAGTAAACACAGTGTGTAGCTTTTAAACAGTACATATTGCACACCTCATTGTTTCATGGTTCAATGACTTATAGGCCTCCTCTGTCTGTCCCCCCAGGTTACTGTGTTTGAGCAGGAGCACTTCCAGGGCAAGTGTCTGGAGTTCACCTCTGAGTGCTGCAACATTCAGGAGTGTGGCATTGACAACATCCGCTCCATCAGGGTTGAGAGTGGCGCGTAAGTCTTCTGCAAGCTGCACAAGAAAATTTACATAAAATTAATACAGTAGGAATCTTGTATGTTAAAGTTGGAGAGGCCAGATTGAGAATGTTTGGATATGTACAGAGGAGGGATAGTCAACATATTAGTGGAAGGATGCTGAGGCTGGAAGGATGCTGAGGCTAGGTAAGAAGATGAGAGGAAGGCCAAAGAGGAGACTGAAGGATGTAGTGAAAGAGGACATGAAGTTAGTTTGTGTGAGAGAAGAGGATGTAGATGATTAGCTGTGGCAACCTCTTTATAAAAACTGTAAATAACCTGTGTCGGATATAATCTCTACATTCAAAAATGCAAGAAAAAAAAGCATCAGTTTGAGAAGAGTCCCCACCCCCCCTCTTTTTTTCTCATAGCTGGGTGGGTTTTGAGCACCACGACTTCCAAGGCCAACAGTTTATCCTGGAGAGAGGAGAGTACCCTCACTGGGACTCTTACAGTGGCAACATCTCTTACCATGTGGAGCGGCTCATGTCCCTGCGCCCCATCTACTGTGCTGTACGTATACAACAACCTGCTAAACATATAAGGATGTCAATGAAGTATCAAAATCTAAAATTCTGCGTCCTTTGCAGTCTCACCAGAGCAGTCGTATGATCATCTTTGAGAGGGAAAACTTCATGGGCCGCAACGTGGAGATCTGTGATGACTACCCCTCTCTGCAGGCCATGGGTTGGATGATGCCTGAGGTCGGCTCCATGCACGTGCAGTGTGGCGCGTAAGTATCCCCCATCAAGCTCTACAGAACAAGACATACATTTCAATTAAATATCATAATATAGTGTATCAGTTTATCCAAATCTGGAGAGGTCTTTCAGACAATGGGTAGGATCTCTTTGAGGCTTTTCAAGATGAATACTCCTTCAACCCTTTCCCCTCACAAATAAAGAAACAAAATGTGTTGAGATATCACTCTAAATCACTGTTCAAATTGCCCACAAATAGCCTGAGCTCTTGAAATCCACTACAGCCCCTTACCAGCATGAAGTACATGTTGAAACATACCAAATTAAATCTCTGAGCATGTTACAAATCCCCAGTCTGTCACACTTGCTTTGGCGTGTTCCTAAAATAGCCCACTGACCTGAGTTTGTGCTTGCAGCTTTGTGTGCTACGAGTATCCTGGCTACAGAGGCCAGCAGTACATCATGGAGTGCGAGCGACACAGTGGAGACTACCAGCACTGGAGGAACTGGGGGTCCCACTGTCAGACCCCCCAGATCCAGTCCATTAGACGCATCCAGCACTAGAGGAAAGATGAGACGGGATAAGACTGAGGACAACAGCACACTTTAATGCCCCCTTCCTTTTAATCCCCCTTTACCAGCACTTCTTTCTCTCCCTCTTCTTCCTTTTATCTTCATCTTGACTTGAGCCACACCCCCTGACCTCTGACCCAGCATTGTTACTGATTCCGCAGCCAAAAGTGTGATAAGAGACAATATCGCACTGTAAAAGGGAAACACAAGCTCATATTCACATACACTCAGCACTGTCTTTTTATTTGGTGAGAGGTCCCTGCACATTCAACACATACCTGCATCTACGCTGTACTCTGCAACTTAAAGCCCCAAAATGGCGCCTTTATCCAGAAAACTCTTCCCAGGGCAGCGCAGATGTGATGTGAGGTTGTGTGCAGGCAGTTGATCCACAGGTTAAGAACTAATAAAGTCATTTTCACTTCACGTTTTTTGCTCTGTTAAGTTTGTACATGATGTATTTGAAAGTGTGAGAGTGGACTTTTGTTTGAATTATGATGTACTACTACTATATGAACAAAATAAACTATTGTTTGAAGGGAAACGTGAATCCATATATGGAGGACATCAACAGATTCAGTTTAACTAAATGGCTGCGGATTTATGACACTATTATTTATTTAAGGCAACTATGTAAGTTTAGAGTTATTAGTTATATTTGTTAGTATATGTTTAGCAAGTTTAGTTTTATCATTTTTAATTTTATTCTTCTCAATCATCTAAAATATTATTAAACATGAGAATTTTGAAGAACAGCCAATTGCAAGAGTGTGAAAATGCATCACTTTAAATTAAATAGAAGCAATAACAAAATGATAAAAAGCCTTTGCTGATGTGTAAACCGTTGAGAAGAGTTTCAGTGTTATATACACTACTAGACTTGCTTCAATGCAATTGAAAGAATAGCATCTCTATTGCGATACAAGGCTACACAAACAAGACCCAAACAACTGACAGTATCAGACATTTCAGACGATTGCTAGAAGTGTCTTTTTTGACACAAAGTTATTCAGTTGTCTAAAACTTCACCAAAAAATAAAAATCTATAGCTTTCTTATGACTTTTTCATGTTTTTCGTGACTGAACGATCTCTGTAGGCTATACCCTAAAAACGCCTCGTATTGTTCAGGTGAGTAGAAAAAGAAATTTATTGTAGAAATCTTGTGTCCTGAACTCAAGGTGCTGCCAGATCAATTACAAAACTTCACAATAAAAAGGAAAACAAGAGTTTAAGAGCGAGAACAATTAGAAAACTTTGAACAGAGAAATGCATTATTACATATGTACAACGAATACAGTCATAGTCATATTCACAACAAATAAAAACTCTTGATTCCTTTGATTTCCTGATTTTCTATTTCAAATAATTGAACTTGTGTTGTTTCAACACACAATAACAGTTAAAACAAATAACAAACCAACCTGTGCTGTAAACTACACCATAATAAAAATGATTAAACTGAGTGACCACATACAATGTCTATGAAAGTATTCCCCTACTGGCTATCTGGCTATAATTTACATTATAAATACGCTTAATCTGAATGTAAAATTGCTTATTTTAAAATTATACATTTTAAAACAATTGACAATACGTACTGAAAATCTTTTTTGACTTTAACAAAACCCTTGATGAACCAAGAGTTTTTATTAACCCTGGTTTAAAATGAATAAAATCATTGATGGGTGAATTACTTTTTATAGGACATGTATGTCTGTTAAACACAGCTAAAACGTAATACTGAAATTGTTCTTTTTTGCACCAGCATCACATTACTTTGCCTAATAGCTACATAAAATGTCAGAGCTCTTTTTCCTAAGCAAATAGGAAACACACATTTTTGCGTGCTTGTCAGAGCGTTCCTATAGAAAGGGTGATAATAAACCTCTATGTTGTTTTTGTATGATAAACAAACGTAGCAGTCAAATGAAATAAAACTGGCAACTCTTCTAAGGCACAACAGAGTAGAACAATAAAATAGAAAAGTAAAAATATGTAATGTCAGAGTAATGTGAGAGCTTCTTAAGATCTAACCAGCTCACCTTTAGATAACGTCACTGACGGCATGTAGGCTGGCTGTTACTCAGAAACATCTAGGTCAACATCATCGTCTTCGCTTTCAGATGTATCTGTCCAGCTGATAATCACAGGAGCAGGGGCAGGGCTCGAGCCTCCAATCACATCAATGTCATCATCTACATCTTCAGCCTCAGCTCCTGTGGTAACTATGTTTGCACTCAGAGAGCATACCAGCTCTGCATGAACCATTTTGTCTTTCGTCAGCCCACTGCTTTCAATACAGTCACCATCCACATCAATAATATCATTGCTCTCTGTGTCAGTTGAACCTTCTTCCATGTTCAGCTCTGCCTCTCCTTCTATAGTTTCACTGTTATTTATTAGCACACTGTTGCCTGTACTATTAAGTGAGACAGTTTCTACATCAATGATTTCTACTTCTGTAGTTTGAGAGTTACATTGTTCTGTCTCAGGCTCTGGGTCTGGATCAAGACGAATTCTCTTCACCTCAAAATCACTGTCCATTTCCTCATCTGAGTCTAAACTTCTCGTCCTCCCACTCCTTTTTGCCTCTATGTTATCTGATCCTTCCACGTCTTGATTATTTTCCATTTGCTCCTCAACGGTAGACAGAGAAGATTGTGTTGGCTGTGTGGAAATGCCAGGAGGAGACAAACTGGGAAGGAGTCCATTTTTTCTGGGCCTGGGCCCGGGCCGGCCCCTTTTGGCCGACTTGTTTGAAAGAGGCTCTTCAAGGAAGGCAATGCAATCCTGTGAAGCAAGTTCAGATAAAAACTTAAAAAATGTATCTTTATTTTACTACAAAATTGTACAAAAGTGTATAATTTTCAGTCTGCAATATTTGTGATGAAGGCAGCTGATAGAGAATACATACACCTCTTTATGTTACTCACCATGATTTGTGCTTCTTTAAACCTGCTCCTGATTGGGTAGGTCTTTGTACCCCAAGGTGATGTGCAGCTAAAGACTTTGGCAGATGGAGATCTCTTGGCTTTTGGTACAGGGCTCTGTAAAAAAAAGATGTTGAATCATATGGTGCTGTTAACAGATATGTATTGTGCAGTATGTTAATGGAGTTACAGCAAACAGTAGTATTACAGAAGAATTGTTTGTCAAACCTGATTGAGCTCCTGCACCCTGATGTTGTCCGGCAGCACGCCTCTCCGCTCCAGTTGTACCACAGGCATCTGCTGCAGCTGCCTGTTCACTCGCTGTTTTACCTCCTCTTGTTTCAGGGCCTCGCTTGTTGCTGTCTTCTTGGCCTTCATCCTCGGTTTTTCCAGCGAGAACAGATAGTCCCCTCTTCTCCTTCTGTGTGGCCGTCTAGGTGCTGGGCTTCCAGATTTTCCGGAGCTGTCCCTGTTTTTGGGTGGTTCAGTGTGAACAGAAGCTTGGGACGGTCCCATTGGGCTGTCGCTCTCACTTGTCTCAGAGTGTCTGGTTGTCCTGGGCCGGTGTGCAGGTGTCACTGTGGGACAGGGTGAGTGATGCTGATGAGGAGTGTGCAGTGAAACCTGAATGTTGCTCTTTCTGTATTGATTTACATTGGTGTGGGGCTGACTGGCCTCTGTGGAGCTCTGTGCAGCACCTGACTCAAGGCGCTCAAAGGACTGTAAAAACTGTTCCAATATATCCGTTATGCCCCCCTCGCTCTGCTGCTGTAGAACAGGTACTTCAGTAGTGGATGAATCTCTTCCTCCTGATGATGCAGTAACCACCAATGTGGAGCCCTGAAACTGATGGCCAGTTTGTTGTCTTTGTTGTGAGCGTTGCACACAACTAACGGTAGCTGTAGTTCCAGTACAACTGCTGCTCGAAGTAATCTGTGACTTTTTGTTGTCATTTGGTAAAATGTCAAGTCCCATCATTACTTCCTCCAACAGACGATCAATTTGCTCGGGCTGCTCCTCGGGACCTCGGGTTGGTGGTGGTTGTCTTGTGATACTTTGAACCCTCTGCATAGAACTGTCCTAAAACAAGACAGAAAAGTAAAGAAATGGTCAACCTTAGTATTTTTAATGATGGTCAACATCTTCCAATCTACATAATAAAAAGAATTCCCTCTAATATGTATATAATATAAACTGTATATAAATTATATATTATAGAACCCAGTGTGTGCAGGCGGAGGGCCATACGTCCAGCCTACTCAGAGTGACTAAGGGTGTGCCCCAAGGATCTGTCCTGGGGCCACTTTTATTTATTCTTTACATTAATAACATTGAACAAACTGTGTCAAATGCAAAACTTTATTTTTATGCTGATGATACTGTCCTATATTGCTCTGGTTCAACGCCTGACAAGGCTCTATTTGAATTGCAACAAGCTTTTACTCTCTTTCAGAATAATTTTTATTATTTAAAATTAGTGTTAAATGCTGAGAAGACAAAATTCATGTTGTTCTCAAACACAAAAACAAAGCCTGACAATCTGCTGCTTATAACTACATTACAGGGATCTCAAATAGAACGGGTCTCGAATTACAGATATCTTGGATTTTTAATAGACGAGTCCCTCTCTTTCACCTCACATATTCACCAGCTGGTGAAGAGGTTGAAAATAAAGTTGGGTTTTTATTTTAGAATAAAATCTTGCCTTTCTTTTGAAGCCAAAAAGAGGCTAGTTTCTGCCACTTTTCTACCAGTATTAGATTATGGTGATGTATTATGGTGATTTGTACATGCACGCTTCATCTCAGAGCTTACATGCTCTTGATACTGTTTACCATGGAGTGTTGAGGTTCATCACTAACTTAAAATCCCTCACACATCACTGTCTGGTGTATGAAAGAGTTGGCTGGTCCTCTTTGTCCTTGCGCAGACTGAAACACTGGCATCTCCTTATTTACAAGGCAGTTTTAGGTCTACTTCTACAATATCTCATAGACCTGATCCAACTGAGATCAGGAGACCATAATCTCAGGCCTGAGAGCTTCTTTTTGTTGTTTGTCCCGAGTCAGGACTGAGCTGGGAAAAAAGGCATTTCGATTTGCTGCGCCTTTCTCCTGGAATCAACTACAAGCTGACATAAAACTGAAAGAACTGGTTTCACTAAATATGTTTAAGAGGCTCTTAAATGTCTGGGAAGAAAAATCCTTGTGCTGCAGATGTTTTACCTGACAAACTGATTTAAATTTTTTTTTTATATTAGCTTATTTATTGTGGTTTTTTTTTTTTTTTTTAATGATTTTAGTATTCTACTGTATTGTTCCAAGGATCTGAATGTTTGTGTTGAATGTTGTTTGCTGAAACGTGTAAATGAGCTGCTGTCTTGGTCAAGTCACTCTTGAAAAAGACATTTGTAATCTCAATGAGGTTTTTCCTGGTTAAATAAAAAATAAAATAAAATAAAAAATAGTGGAGGCCAATGAAATTGAATGTAATCTGAAAAGATATTGTGCAAAATTAGCATTTAACATTTAAATAATTTAAAAAATATAAATATAATTTTTGATAGCAAGGAGCTCACCTGGTGCGGCGTTGATTTTCTCCTGCAGCGTTGGACACTCGTTCTTGCCTCAGTCTTTAGCAGTATGTTCGCACACTGGTCAATATCCCAATCTATTCCACGTCCTTTTCTTCTCTGATTACTTCGACCTGACCTAACAAACTCTCTGGTTTTTATGTACAACCTTCTCCCAACTGCCCCACCACCCTGTCCCGTGCGATTCACATACATTCCCCACCTCTGTAAAAACATTTTTGAAAGCTTGCTCACACCTACTTCCTGCACATCCACTGTCTGCATTAGCCCACTTCGTCGCCCTTGTGGTCTTCTTGTTTCACCCGTCCCAGACCTTCTGGACCCTCCTAACCCTGCTCCCTGCCTCCTCTTACCTCGTCTCCTATTAGAGCACTCTTCCTTTTCAGGGTTCAGGAAGTAGTTGATGAATCCTGGTATGTTGCCTTCAAACTGCTCAAACCCCTCTTGGGCCAATTCCTCCATTACAGCAGCTCTGCCTATTTCCTGACCCCAACTCTGACCCCCCAAAGCACATGGTGTGGCTTGGCTTGACACAGGAAAAACATTTGGTTGAACAGATGAGTAGTGGACTGCTGGTGACGGAGTGGCAGCTGAGACTGAGGACTGTCCAGAGCCTTGATTGTCTCCATTAGGATAGACGACAGACATGGGAACATAGGGGATTTGAATTGAGTTGGTTTGGCTTAAACTCTGCAGTGTATTCATGTCAATGGTTTCATATGGGACAGCTGGCTGTGAAGAAGATGGACAGCTTTGCATTTGCAAATCCTCAGTCTGAGTCCACATTTCAGTGCCATGAGTTGGCAATGTCTCTCTCCACAATAGTGTAGTACCATCCTTTACTTCTCTCCTCCAACCTCCAAGTCTCACCAGGTTGTTCTCAAATATCTTTGACTCTGTTTGAACTCCCACCTCTGTGTAACAACACCCGCCCTTTACCTTTCTGTGGAGACTATTATTTTGCGTGACCTCCACAAGTCCATGAATACCAAGTTTGGCAGCAGCAGAAATAGCCTCCTGCTTCTCTTTCTCCCCCTCTCCAACCATCTCTCCAGAGTACAGCAGTCGAACCATGTGGAGGAGCGTGCAGGGGCCAAGGGCCCGGAACTCCAGGAGCCGCTTCTGCCCTGCCAAGGGGGCCGGTGAGGAGGACAGAGAGGACGAGAACTGAGGGCTTATAGCGGAAAGGATACAGCTGTGAGCTGGTACTGAGACACCTGCAAGAAAAAGGAAATATGCCAGTAATAATGTTGTCAATAAACTGAATTAGTAACATGCAATAAATGAATCAACTACAGGCTAAGTATAGTTTACCTTCTGCCTTGAGCCAAATGTCACAGAACTGGCTACACTGCTGCTGTCTCTGCAGCTCAGCCAGGAGAACAGTTTCAAAGCCAGGTTTTTGGTAGCACCACATCTCTGCAAACACTATATAAAAACAGGTACAACAGATTTGTGATTGGTTGAATGTACAAAGTCAGAGTATTGTGGCTTAATAACAACTTGTGTTTTGCCAAAGGGTAAGGATGCCTCAGATTTGACGTGTGAAATCCAACCCATCCAAATGTTCCAAAAAAAGTGAAACAATTTACACCACTGACATGTAAAACTATACTTTCTCCATGCTACTTCCATTGCTGTTTTTAAAGCAATTTGCTTCAGATGGCAGCCATCTGATTCCATTACTAACTACAACATAGCCTTACTGAAGGTTTTGCTCCTTAGGTAACAGTAGGACAGTAGTCGACCAAAGAAATTGTTAGCCGACCAAAGTTATGGCCAGCTCAGCAATTAATTGACCAAAATTGTCCAAGGATACGTGGGAGGAGTTACCAGAGTCTTACACAAAATAAGTGACTTCACATTAATTAGGTGATAAAGCATTTGTAAATCATCTATGCTAGGGCTGAACAATTTAGGAAAACTATCTAATTGCAATTTTTCTGACAGATATTGCGGTTGCGATGAGATTTGCAACATATGTGGTTAAATCAGTGTTCAGTTTACATTTTAAACATTTGATAGAGCATTGGCACTTGAGAGAAAACTGAAATTTTCACTGCATATGCCTTTCAGAACATGTCTGTAGAGGTGTAAACTACAGCTGGCATACAATTTATAAATATTAGGACCCTGTGGAGATGGTATAATTTGTTCCTTGTAAAAGACATTATAGCACATAGATAATTGCAGCCTTTGTGATTTTGTAATTGCAACTGTTTAAATTGTGATTTCGATTTGATTTTGATTAATTGTGCAGCTGTAATCTATGCTATCTTAAATAAAATGATGCAAAGAGTTCATGCAACTAATTGACCGATACAATTTTGGTCGACCAAAACCTCACCGACCAAATAACTGACTAAGTGACCAGAGGCTGTCAGCCCTGCGAGACAGTTCAGTGAAATCTATTAAATGACAACATACTATGGGCCTACAAGTAAGGCACAAGATACAATAAAAGACAGCCTTAATTTCAAAACATTAAAGGAGTTACAAAACAGGGTCGTTTGATTCTTATTAGGTTTGAAAAGGGAAGTGCAATAAGGTTGCGTTGGCATGTCTCTTTCCACAACAGTGTAGTACCAGGCAGACCCGTCACAATAGGGTAGGCAAGGTAGGCAATTGCATAGGGCCCGGAGCTGAAGGGGGGCCCTAAGGACAGCCATTTACCTGTACACTAGCTAACTAACAAGCTGTTTCAGCAACGGAAAAGAAACCACTGAAGTGACGCTGCCTTGCATATCTCCCAAAAGAGCCCTATCAGGAGGGAAGTAAAACAATAAATTGTAGCAAAAATTTAAATATTAATCATCTAAAATGCACCAGAAGACAGGAAATCACGTTTCATCCCAATTTTGCTTTGGGGAGGACCCCTGGACTGCCCTGCTCTATTTTGTCTCACATTTACCTGTCTGTTATATGCATGGCCAAAATTCACAATATGAGGCAAAAGAGATTTTATAATAATGTTTAAATATATTGATATATTGAAGAAGGATTTACAAAAAAAAAAAAAAAAAATAGTCTATCTGGGGCCTCAGTTGTCCCACTTGCCTAGGGGCCGCATAGGTTCTAGAAACGGCTCTGGCGCCAGGTAAAATCAATTTACTTTTATATAGTCTTTGACGGCTTTTTTTCTATTGTGAACTTTACTCATCCCATAAACTTAATGAGTATACATACGAAGCGTATCAGTAAACATTATCTAAGTGAGGCCTTTGCTCTGGGCGCCTCGGTGCGGTACTTCAGAGCCAGGGAGAGGTCACGATGAAAGCACACCTGGAGCTCTGTTAGCATCAATAAGCTCAATTAGCATTACAAGCTAGCACTGGTCAATCAGTCTTAAGTTATTATGGCATTAAGACAGTCGTGACACAGCGATTATGAGTTACATGTCATTAACAAATTGAGATCACCTTCAAAAAATCTTGACAAATTTAAAAGAACTCTAAATACCTGCTGTAAATTAAAACGCGGGTAGGCGGCATTAAAATCGACTCACCATTGAATCCACAACAAAGTTTGAGATGGCCTGGATTCCTCGTCCAAAATGTTCAGATTAAATTTAATTCTTACAAAATATTATTATAAATTATTGTTTTCTTATTTATTGGAGGCAAAAGGAAAGGTCAGTGACAGGTCAGCGTGGTCTTCTTCAAAAAGTTAGTCTGTAGTTTGTTTTTTGGCCGCCAGAGGGGGGCCAATCAGCAGCCATTCGGCAAATAAACAAACCAAACAAGGAAGTGCATATAAAACACAAAACACACATTGGTTTTTTGTTTGTTTGTTTTGTTTAACAATTTCAAGTTCAAAATAGAACACTATATAAAATAAGTAAAATTGTCTGCTTTATTTTTTTTTATTAAAATGTCAAAACATTATTTACAAAATGTATTAAAAATTCACAATTGACAAGTTGACAAGATATGTCAACTTTTTGCTATTTAAAATTACACTTTACACAACAGCCTGTTATTACTACATCCAAGATTCAGAGAGAGACAAATAAGCAAATCCACTGATATCACATAGGACAAAGGAAAGATGTTTAATTCTCTCAGTTTCCAAGTAAAAGTAAATGTTTATGACAAAAATATTTTTAAGCCAAAAGTATTGTACTCCTGTAGGAAAGATTAAAAGACACTTTAGAGCCCCAGAGGCTTCACATTGTCCCATTTTCCACTGGCAGGTCTGAAGAGGGGACAGAAATTAAAAATTTGGTGGGCAAGGGGGTGTCCTGTTTGTTTAGACTGGGCCTGGGCCAGCGTTCATTAAACTTGACAAAGAAAAGTGGGTCTTTAAAAGGTCCTCCATAGATGATATGTTGCATTAGGTAGACAAGGGCCACTACCATGAAGCTGATCAGGAAAAAAGGAATAAAAGGCCTCAAGTGTCTCCAGGCCACACCACAGCCATAGCCCAAACCACAGATTCCACTTTGCTTGCCCGTGTGAGTGGTGTGTCGGGACGAGTCCGGAACCGGGGTACGATCTAACTCCTCATCTGGGTTGGACGAGGACGGACCAGGGACATCAAGTGACTCCATGTACCAAGAACACACACCAGTGCCAGAAGAAGATCCTTTTACACTCCTCTTAAATCAGCAGAAATAACAGTAGAGTCTATCTTACTTCTTCAAACATTGTGGCAAAGAATGGTGGCATTACACAAATATTCCCTTGGTGGTATTCTTGAAGCAGTGTCCTCCTGATCCTGTAGCTGGAGTTAAATGTCGTCCTGCTTCTATTTGAGCTTAAGGGTGATATAGAGGAAATGAATAACAGCATGGAGCCTTAAATAGACCTGATACCACACGATGGGACACAGGGAGGGAGGGAGAATCTGCTGCGTTTAGTGGTCTCAAGTTTACAAGAGCGTTAGTATGCACCGACAAGCATTACTCAATCACACATTGGTTAGTACTTGAACTTGAATGGAAAATCACATGACCAACAATAAAAGATCCTTAGCCTTATTAGACTTAAGATAATAAATGACAATATTTGATTCATATTTTTTCAATTCTCTGATAGTTTGATCAATAAACAGTTCAAGTTACTTACTGATGGCTCAGTAGTTAAACAGTAAAACATCATTTGATTTTTACATTTTAAGACTGCAAGAGGCTCAAATTAGATTTACAGTCACACTAATGTCAAACTTCTACACAGCTAAAAGCCACATGATCCAACAGCTGCATTTTATTCACTGCTGGACGCGTTTCAGATGCGTTACATGCTACAGATTGACCAAATGTTTTCATGTCCTCACACAACCCTTCGGCACATCTGACGCCTCACAAACCCTTGCGCTGTAGTAACTAGTAGCTGTCAGCAGACCGATCAGTGTCCAACAAGAAATGTAGAGCTGGATGTCAACACTTACAAGCTCTCTCTGAAAAGCTACATGTCTGAAGGTTATTGTTTCAGGCGCTATGGTGAAAAGATTAATAACCAATTTCAGGGATTATCTCAGTGTATTGAAAACATCAGAACACCATTATTCTAAGAGCCAAAATATAACATTGTGCTAATCTTACAGTCTTTTGCCTTAGCAGGTCCAAGATGTATGGGATTACTCTGAAGACCCCACCGGTCCTCTTTAATTAGATGTGTTAATTTATTTGAAAGAGCATCCCCTCCTTACTGTACATCAACCACACGTGGCAGGCCTTTTCTAAGAAAAGATCTTTATTTATAAAAACAACAGTATAACCAGTTACATATTATACTGAAAAAGCAACTTCTCAAGAGCCAAGGCAGGTACGAATGGTACATCATAATTTTACATGGATAGGCAACATTACAAATATACTATGTATGTGGAGAGAGTTATAAAAAAAAAAAAGATGATTGGTCTCTTTTGCCTTAAAAATAACCGTGATAAAACCAGGGCTAAAAAAACATAACACTTTGCATAATGCTCACTCAAACTAAAACCGTTAAAGTCTTTAAAACATAACCATTAAAAAAAAACAAAGCTGTAAAAAGTAAGCTCAAAATGTGCTTATTTTATCAGTATCCCAATTACTTTTAAGATTATATACCATGTCCACAATTGAGTTTCCTTTGAAGAAATCAGTCCGTGAGTCCAAGTGTTTTTGTAAAATTCATATGTGCATGTTGTTATGTGCAACATTGCCAAAAAGCAGCAAGATTTGTCATATTACACTTAGCCCCTGTATTAAGTGTTCAAATGAATATACTATTAGCTTGGAGTTGGTGGTTTATTAGTGTTTATTGTCCTGTTTTTTGCATTTTGCTGAACTTTGGAGTTCAAATAACCGATTTTCAGTGGGAAAAAGGTAAAAAGTAAGGTCGCACACAAAAAAGTGGCAGTTTGTACAAAACAACTGACACAAAGTTGTCACAGGAGCGTGCAATCAACAGACATTATGAACAAACAGAAAGGTCTGCTCTGTGCACACACAACAACATATGCTTTAAGGTCCGTATTAATTTGACACACACACAGTCACAGGTTTACCGTATGACAAATATACACACGCCTGGCATCTTCACACCTGTCTCTGTCCCGAACAGAAGAAAATAAATCTACACAGGAAAATAAATCCTATATTAACAACATTCTTGATCTACAGGTCACTCGTGTCCTGCTAAAATGCCAGTCAGTCCAAAACTCCCAACAGTCCCAGCAAAGGGGCAATTTAAATTAATGAACCAATCCTAATGCAGTCATCCCATTTTCTTTTTATATACAGAATATAACCTACAGAGAACAAATTTTTCAATAGGATGCAGTGTTGGCAGCAACAAGTTTACCATGACAAATTTTACCAAAATGTTGACAATAGCAAGAGAAAAGGAACGAGAATGACAACACCAAAATTAAATGATTGTCAACAAAGGTGATTGCCTTTACATAAGAATAATAATTTAAAAACTGAATATATTCTGTTTGCTACAATATACTTGTAGAAAAGTGGATGTCTATGTGTTACTATGTGCTGCATGTCACGTTTTGCCTGCAAACACAGCCAGTTTCTTTGGATGTAGACCCTCATCGTTTAATCCCGTCATTGTGGTGATTGAGAGGGCAGGAGGGAGAGAGTCTGTGCATCGGGATCTTCTCTCTTCAGTAGCAGTGATAGGGCAGGGATGGCCCGGTCTGAGTGATGCACACTATTAGTTTTTCTGTAGGAACAAAGAACAATGTATGAATAAAAATATCACTGTGGGAGTACAGTTACACAGTATAACAAGGATGGTCATTCACAAAGAGGCACAAAGACTCACTTTGTGTTATAAGTATGGCACACTCTAAACTACTGCTGTCACAACCAACACAACACTCAAGTCTAAGATAGCATTTAAAGTCTGGTCTTGTTTCTCTACAAAATAGTATTGATACTCATTTTACTAATTGTAATACAATTACCCTGCACAGTCACGGGGGGCACACACACAAAGTGGGGTTATAGAGCAGTCAGTATTAGCACAACAGTATAGCACACACCAGTTACAATAAAGACTTAAACCTGTTTATTTTAGGGTTAATCACCACATTTTCACAATGCACAGAGAGCACTTTGCCGCATACTAAACCAGTATTTGCACACCACATTGGGGCATAATACATAAATGTCAGTACAATAAACCTAATTCAAAATAATTAAGTACATCACCATTAAAATAGAAGAGGTTTCACTGGGGATTTTTAAGAAGTTTTAAGAGAAAAGAAAACCTGTAGCCTGGCCAGCCATCTATTTCTGTTATGTTCTTTTTCAATACTAAACAAAGAGTGAATCTGATCTGATGCAGGTTGAGTTTAATTTCCAGGATATGGAACAATAACAATCAGAAAGCAGAAGGCAGTACCAAAAATAGGGAAAATTTGAGGCTACAACCAATCAGAGAAACAAAGCATTTATTAAACCTGTCCCATTTCAGATAAAATGCCTGGAAAAGCCTGGATAAACAGAGGTTTACGTCAGGAAAAGCATCTGGTGATTAGCTGTGGACTTATGGCTTGACTTGTGGACAAAAACTCAGACTTGATGCAAGTTGCACTTGAGTCCAGTTTGATCTATTCCATCAATGTGAACTGGACTCGGATTGGACTCCGATGACTCAGCTCATGATTACTGGGTGACTCCGAATGGACTTGAGCTTCCATTTCGAGTGCTAATGACTCGACTCTGACCAGTCATAAGTAACTTGGACTTGAAAATATTCGACTCCGCTACAGCACTGCCTTAAAATAAAGTGAGTGGGGCTGGCCAGGCTAGAAAACCCTTAGAGTCCATGCAGGACAAGAGGTGAGTTGGACATACCATGCTGTTACATGCAGAGGGGTTAGGAGGGAGGGGAGGGCTAACCATCGTAGGAGTCCAACAGGGGCAGGGAGCCCTTTCTGGCCCCATATACCCCTCGCTGAGAGAAAACCAGAGAAAGAGACAGAGGCGGTGAGTGTGAAAAGTTGAAAACTGTCAGTTCAAAGTTAAAAACGGAAAAGTTGTTAATAGGTGATCGGGGGTTAGTGAAGTTCAGTGAGCAGTGCTATTTGTGGATGGCACATGAGCAATACGTACTGGTAAAGTGTCAGTGGTGTCGCCCAGAGTGTGTTTTCTATCTCTCTGATCCAGTGTAGAGTAGGCTTCTGAAACAAAGACAGTGGCAAAATTAAGCAACATAAAAAGTAAAATATTGTGTTGGAATGGATATTTAATTAACACAAATGTACCAACCAGGGCCAAGATCATTAAGAGGAATCATATCCCTCTTCTCTCCTATGAAAAAATAAAACAAAAACAAAACTTTAATATATAGTTAAAACACTAGTGCTACAAAGCCTTTATTTAACTGGGCTACAAAACATTTATAATAAAGAACGAGTTGCACCCTGACCTCTGTCGAGCAGTGGCGTCGTGCTGTCCTCGTAGGTGCCGTTGGCCTGAGTGCTGGGGCCATTGGCACTAACATTAGAATTTAGATTGACCATGAAGTCTGTTTTCTTCCATCCGTCTTTCTCGAGTGGCCGCCGCAGCTCCTTATGGGCCCAGATGAGCTGTAGCACCTGCCCAGCTCCTCGCACCTCGCGGTCTGAACGCTTTCTGTAGCACATAAACAATACAAGCATTACATCTATAGTGTCTATTTAAAAATACTTTAATGATGATCCTCCACAAGATGTATATACCCGTCTTTGTTGATGAGCACCAGTCTCTCAATGCCCTGGGATGCCCTGAGGGTTTTGGCTGCCTCTAGCCTGTTCCCGAGCACTTCAGCGAGGGTGCTCAGTACAGACACCACCGTCTCCTCTGATAGGGTGCGTCCCGACTGGCTTTGGCCTCCAGGTAGATTAGCCACAAGGTGAGGCACTGCATGTAAGCCTACAGAAAGGAAACAGTAAGGTTTATAAAAGGCTAAATCTCAAAATAATAGCAAAACAAATAGTTGGGTATGGATAGCATATTCATAGACAATAGTATATTTCAGTCAAAAAGGGTGTATTTACCTAATAGTTCACAATTGCGACTGTCAATTGCAAGGTTTCTCAAGGCTCCAGACATTGCCCGAACCACGCGGTCATTGCCATGAGCCAATAACTCGGCCATCATTGGAAGACCCTTCTCCAGACGCACAGTAGCCCGAATATATTTCCCATACTAAAGAAAAAAAGATTCAAGTTTTTAATTATTGTAGATGTAAAAGCAGGATGGGAAAAGATGCACTGAATAATAGTATCACATACTGTCCATCGACCAGCACAAAGGTTTTGAATGGCACCAGCTGCAGCCTCCAGCACAGAGGGGTTTTTGCTCTCTCGGAGAAGTGAAGTATAAACACGCACCACCTCTGGCTGAAACAAAAGCTCATATCCTGAGATCAAAGGATATGAGGGTTAATAATTTAATTTCATTGTAGTGATATAAAAGTTTTAATTAAAGCTATGATTCTCAAGCGATATTTAGAAGCATACCTTTGGCAGGCGTTGTCCTCTTTGGAATGTCAACATGGTCTGCACTTCCATCGTCTCCATCCTTCTTTCCTGCAGAAAATAAAATAAAGATAAAGCTAAATAACAAAACTAATTGGCCTGATTTCTTTACAGCAGTCTCTTGTATGTACAGTAACATGCAGCCATTGGACAAGCTGGTGTGTGACCATGCAATGCCATGTGTGACATCTGGTGAACATGCTGATGGATTGAACGCCAATAAAAACATTCATATGTTTATGGTGAATACAATGTGTTCATTCAATAATTGTTAGTGAAATGGGTGATGGAGTGGTCAGTTTTCAATCTGCAGAAACACCAAGATGAGACTTCTTACCTTTGGAAAACCACTCGTCTAAACAAAACAAAAAGAGCAGGTAAGGAGGAGGGTGGGAAGAGTATTGGAGAAAGGAAAAAGGATGAAGAAAAGTGGGAAAAGGAAAAGGTGGAATAGTGTGAAAACCAGCAACAGGCGCTTCTGCCACCACCAAGCTCAAACCCGTCAGCAATGAACCATCATAACCAGCCACTGTTTTTGAATTAGAGTAACCATGACCTGCTAAGCCCCGCATCATACTAACCTTTGCCTTTTCGAGACCCAAAACAGCCACCTTTGTTAGCACCTTGGGCACCTCCATGAGTAAGAGGTGTGTTGTCCATGTAGCGTTCACAGCCTGGGATCTCACGATGGACCTGATAGGACAGATTTCTCAGGAGGCAGACACAGTTCTCCACCAGCTGCAAAAGGAGGAGAAGAGGGTTAGACAAACAAAATTAAAAACAGTGCCTGGTCGTGCTAAAAACTTCAATATAATTCACCTTATTATCTACATCTTTGCGGTTGATCTGTGACTGAACAATATACATGAGCGAATCCACCAAACCAGAGCACTCCCGTAGTTTTCGCCTGGCCTCGCTTCGTTCTGAACTCACATTCCTAAAAAGAAAACAGTTTAACAAAGAACAAAACTTCTCTTCAATGTCTAGACCATTTTATCAGATCGTGTACCTAAGACAGCCAGCTGTGTTGGTCAAGGCAGTCTCCCATTCAAGGTGCCGTGGTTTGCAGCTCTCTTCTCCCCCGTTACCTCCGCCATGCTCCCAGCCTGAGTGGGGCACTATTACCTCATCAGCTAGTGCGTGTAGGGCGTGGTCAACTATTTCCATCTTTACAAAGTCATGCGATGAGAGGTTCCACAAGGTGCCTGCAAAAGACACAATTTACTACAATCAGATGGACACTTTAAAACACATTACATTTTGTGGATAAATAAAAAACATATAATATTAAGTAAGTAGATGTGTGTAGCAATACCTGTGATAGTGTCTGTAAGGTCTTGGTCATGTGTTTTTCTAAGTAATCTGACCAAAGCTGGTACTCCATCACAATTTTTGATGGCAATTTTGTTGTCTGGGTCCCGCCCATAGGAAATATTCTTCAGTGCTCCACAGGCCGAGTGGTGCACCTCCTTGTTGGGGTGGTCCAGCAAAGACACCAGAGCTGGAATACCCTTCAGACGACGTACTTCTGACTTGACCTAAACACAGGTAATAAGCATTAAAGGACTTGCTAAGTGACATTTTAGTTTTGAGCATTTTGTAGTGTACTCAAAAGGCTTTACCTTGTCATTTTTAAATGTGAGATGCTGCAGGAAGGCAGCAGCATTGGTCTTGACGGGGTCCAAGCGGTAGCTCAACATGGCGATAACTTCTGGTAGCTCAGGTTGTCTCCATGAAGAGGGAGGAGCCTTTCGAAGCGTGCTGTCGAGAGAGGCCATGCTCCCTCGGTCCATCGTCATTGGAACACCCCAGGGGTAAGGGTCCACTCCCACATCACTGTCTAACGTGTCTTCACAACTTCTGTTTAAAGATACAGACATAAATGTAAGAAAACAGCACAACAAATGAACACTTAGTAAAAGTTCACTACAGTAACTTACCTTAGCCTTCTCCTGTCCATGCCGCCAGGGCCTGGTCCGAGCCGAGGCATGGTCCCGTAGCCTCCAGGATGCATGGGTGCAGGTCCCATACCATAATCATCATATCCCACGCTGCGCTGGTCATCTTCCAGACCATAGTGTCCATGGCCATATCGCATATCCATTGCAGAACCCAGGCCTCTCATCCCCCGGCCCACTTGGGGCTGTGCTGCATAAGGGTCCATTTGCTGCCGACTTGGGGCACGGTAACCTGAATCCAGGGTTCTGTAGCCATCAATTGGTCTGCAAATAACATGTTTTATTGTCTACTTGTTTACGATTTGATTAGCATGTACAAACATATTATAGGGAATACTTTTTGAGAGAACTCCTTTATGAAGTCCATTACCTGTAACGATCATCCATGTGTGAGCCTCTGCTTAAACTCGTGTATGCTTCTGAAGGTGGGCCTCCCCTGTAGTCGTCATATCCACCTATAGGGCCGTAGTGGTAATTCCTGGGGACTGTGGCAGTGGGATAGTCTGGGACGCCAACCTGCCGATAGGGGCGGTCTAATGTGGCACTGTACACCCCCATCCCAGGCACAGATATGCCTCCATCAATGGACATGGAATCTGAAGGCATGACTGTGCGCGAGATTGGTTTCTTCATCTGAAATGATAAACAGTAGCTTTTATTATTAAATCTTTGTGAAACAATATACGGTTTACTTTCTTAGACCATCAAATGCATTTCAGTTCTTACTGAACATTTAGATACACTCTCTTAACTGCCTTTTTTACTACACTAAATAAAGTCCCTTTGATGGTAATAGTTTTGGAGTTGTGCGCCTACCCCATTATCATGTCTTCGGGCTGTTCCTTCATCCGAAAACACTGAATGGGCCTCATGGGAGTCGTCTTCTGGTGTGTAGCCATCATCTACAGAGTTGTGTGCAGGGTCCACCATCCTGTACTGTAGCCCAAGACACATATACAATATATGAAAAACATTGCCTCACACTTTATATACTAGTGCATGCATGAGGAACTGAAGGATAACATACCTGTGTTCCGTTTATATACGAGTCAGTCAGTTTCAGCCGTTCAATGTCTGCATCACATAGACGCCCGTTCTACAAAGACACAAAACATAATTTAAAAAAGTAGCTTTTTGTAACATGCTAATGGGTAAATAGAAATACTTTATAAACAAGCTAGAGAAAAATAACCCTAACTGCCTGTTCAAAAGAAAAATCCTGTAAATGTACAATGTGTGAATCACTGGCAGACGTGTAGGAGGACACTTGGAATGCAGCCATTCATCTTTACACTCATCGCTTGTTAAAACAATGACTTGCCCTAGTTCTAGCTGTGCACTCAAGTTGAATCACACGTTTGTACCAAGCTCACAACCTTAGTATCTCTCTAATACAAACAGTTTTAACTACAAAAAAAAAAACCTCTAACATTGCAATTCATTTAATGACCACATGGAGGAAGCACCGCTATTAAAAAGAAACCACTCATGTTGAAAGGACTTGCTTTGTCTTCAGATTCAAGCGCTACATGGAAAATAAACAATATTGGTTAACCCAGTCAAATTGCTCATCATGTTTTCATTATATAATTAAAATGAAATGAACAATAAATACCTACATTAGTTAAGATTAACTGTTCATTTTTCCAAATTACTATTACCCATCTGCTTTTGGGGCTTTTTAAAAACATTTTTATGACGCACTTTCCTTGTATGTTACAAACTATTCTCTAGCTTTGACTGCACTAACATAGGAACTCAACTGCTTCATGTAAGGAAGTTATATTATGAAAAAACAAAACAAAAAAATCATACATCAACATACTCCTAGAGAAGAGCAAAAACAGTTCATATTAACCATACAAAGAGATACAATTATTTTCAAGATTAAGTGAGCAAAATGTTTTAAAAATCCCTTATTAAAAGGTAAGTATACATTAAAAAATGTAATGTCTTTAATACACAACCAGAAGTCAAAGCCCACTGTAGATAAACAGTGTGGAGGCTTTAAGAAATACAATAAAAAACAATCAATGAAAAATCATAATGAAATCAGCAATCAATTAAGACACATGTTAAACAGCACATGCATGAGAGATGACCACATACCAAGAACAAGACATGCTGAAACGAAGAGGGGAATAACAGGAATTCCACAAAAGGAGGTGAGGAAAGGTGAGTGTATCCGGTGTGACAAAGCAAGGCATGCTGGGAAAAGAGTGTGCTCCTGATGACCATCTCTGGTATGTTAACGGCATTGGAGGTATGTGCGAGCATGAACTGATATGAACTCAATAGACACGTTTTACAATGACGAACACACAACAGTCAAGCGGTAATGAAGGCTTGGTCAATTAATGGACACAGAGAAACTGATTTATGATTTTATGATGCTAATAATGAAAGGCGAGACTTGAAGAAGCCTACAACGGCCTCCAGGAGTTTACACACTTAAGCCGGCTGTCTTTACCTGCTTGTGGGGGAGAGGCACACCCAGGGCCGAGGGGCTGGTGGCTGGGAGGCCCACTCTCCTCCTCTCCTCCTCCAAGGCCCGGGTCAGCTGTTCAAACTGCACCTCCTGCTCCCTGACTGACTCCAGCAGAGCCGCCGCGCTCTCACACTGCTCCATACACACTACACGGCCCCAAAGGAAAGAGTTACATACATGCAGCAGCGGCAGCAAGAGGGAGCGAGGCAAAAATAAAGACACACCTTCCCACCAATAAAAACTGCAAAATATAGCGGATAAACAATTTCTGGGTTTGGCAAAAGCTGCGTGTGATTGTGAGAACCACAGCTTTTAGATGCTTATCTGCACTATTTTCGTTGCCACTTGAGATACACACAGCATTACAAAGACTGGACTAGACTATGTTCAAGATTTTAATTTCAACACAATCACAGCCATGAAGCATTGCAGAAGATAATTTTATACAGCAACAATTTCAAGTGTTGGAATTTTCAGGTTTATAGGCAAAATATCCACATTCAAAAATTCTGCCATTGGAGCAGTGTGCTGTTCGCCTTTATGCCTAATTAAAGTCACAATTATCCAACTATCTTTTTTATTCATCATCAAGATATGGTTAAAGGTCCCCTATTATGCCGCATCAAGTTTTTTGAGCTTTTAACCATGTTATAATGTCTCTAAACATACCCGCAGTAGTATTTTTTTCATTCACACATGTTTGGGTTCCTGAGACCGGTCCTTTTCTCAAAAACTGAAAGCGCTCGGTCTCATCTCATCTCTCTACGTAGATGCGTGAAACCATGAAGCGCTTCTGCACATTTCTAATGCCCATACACAGTCACCAGACACAGTCTAATAACTTCTGCAGCGCTTAAATTACTTCACTACAAAGCAGTAAGCTCATTTATCTATCTGTTAGCATCGTGTTGCAAATAACCTTGCTAATTAGCCATATTATACACCTAATCCAAGCGTTCACCGTAAAGTCAAACTAACAAAAGAAGACGTTTTCCATACATATACCTTATTTTAAGTTATAAAACCTGAAATACTAATGCAAAGGTTTCCAAAATTACTTCAAAAAGCCTGAAAAAACATAATATGGGACCTTTAAAAAGTGTGTGTAAGGTGACAGAAGTTGTGCAGGGGATTTTTGTAGGGTATATTTAAAAACCAAATCTCGAAAATTTGCATGCAGCATTCAACAAAAGAAAATTAAGTACAAATTGTGAATACACACCTTCACCAGCGGGCGTGGTTTAGTAGAACAGGTGGAGATATCGCACCAAAACCCTGAGCTTTAGCTGCTCATGGGAAGAGGTTTACAGAGAAGCACCAAACCCAGAAACAGGTGGATCAACAGGGAGGAATGAACTGCAGAGAAGGAGCGAGAGAGGGAGAGAGGGAGAAGTTGTTTAAGTCAAGGCACCTCTGTTTGAAAAGCAGCAACATAGTGAGAATACCATACAAGCATGTCAACGAGGCTGTGTTTGCTCTGTAAAGACAAAAACACTGCAAGACACAAAGAAACACACAGTAGTGGTTCTACTTTTGGCCACACCCTATATTTACTTAACATGTGAGCTGCGTGCAACCTGCAGCTAATGTTTATGGATGAGCGGACTCCAACTATAAGCAAAAATTATCAGCCCTAACCCTAAGTGCCATATGATAAGTTAAAACTCGCACTCTAAAATGTTTTTAATGATTTCTTTTTAATATAAAACCAGTAATTACTCTCTTAAGCTCTCCTCCAAATCAGGGGCCACGACTGTTGGGTCAGGAAAACCCAACAGTCACGCTGTCGCCAATCCTGGTTTACACGGATGCACAAGTGTGAATGAATCCCTAATACCAATAGCTGTTGACACAGAGCTTTTACATCGTCATCATTTTCATTGAAGCTTCAAGTTAGTGTTGTCTTGAGGTCAGGATGCCCACCTCGTGCATCCTGAAAAACAATCGCTATCAGAATCATTGCATTTCGTCAAACTGTGTTGTTGTGTAAATAGCCCCTCAGTCCTTAATGGACACTCTGCACATTTTTATCCAATATAGATTCATGTAAAAGTACTGGTAATTGCGTTGAGTCAATCGTGAATATGTCACAATACTTTTTGTTAAAATTGTTATGGTTCCTATATTGATGAACCCAGTGAAATCAGCTGGTGCTTCCAATAAAGCAGAATTATCCAAAACTGAATAGCTTAATATCAAGTGCTTTTGGCAATTACACTTCCAGCCAACTGCTTTTTAGCTTTTAAAATAATGCTTACACTGTCTACTGAACATGAGTGTATGCTCATCCAGATTGTGCATGCAAAACATTAATAAACCTAAAATATTAACAAACTTCCACTTCTCATCATCTAAAAATAACACTTGGAACCAAAGTATTATGAAGTTATTTTAAAGGAAGCTTACTCTGCACTTTTTGCACATTAAGTAAGAGTGAATGATATAAAGAATATGTCAGCTTAGGTTTTAGTTCACACAGATTCTACTCTCAGTGCTGTATTAGGTTAGAGACATGAGGACAGTGGCTGGTTTGTCCCTCTGTGCATCATTCACAGCAGAACTATACAAACAAAGATGCCCTTATTTAACTATAGACCTTCAGCAGGCGGCCAGGTACATGTCCACTGGTTCTTTAACATACAGTTAATTGATAATTTTGTTGGAGTAACAAGGCAAACTAAAATAGAATACTGTAGTAGTAGAAGTAGTCATCATGTAGTTCAATTATCCACAGTGCCTTGCCACCTTTGTGCCATCTTTACGCAGTTTAGTTTGATCAATGTTAAAACTTGTTTAAAATTGCAATCATTTTTTGCACAGTTTCCCTTTATTATTACAACTTTTGTGAAAAGTCAGACCTTTTTTATTCGCACTTAAGGCCGAAGGTCATATAAATCTTGAATCCCTTTCTGTATCTGACCTGTGTTTAACCCCTTCCCTCTTTGTGCCTTTTATCTTGTCTTTACTGGACTGACAAAGACATTGTTTTACCAAAACCAAACAAGTGGATGCTCTTATCTGCTGATTTACCCTTTGCTAAACCACTCCAGCTCCCTGTAACCCCCAACTTCAAACGTGAATAAACTCACACACTTGCATGACCGGTTGGACAAGGTTGTAGGGAGGGGGTGGCTAAATTTCCCAATGACTCTCTATGTCCAGCCAACATCCAAAGATACGTTTCCACCACTATCTCTAGTCTAGTCTACTTTAGATTAAGGCAAACATGTAATTGAACGGCAGCCCACTTAAAATTTGATATTAAGTTTGTTAATAGTTTGATTTGTGAGATGAGCTTGGGATAATAGACCTGTGGAAGTGAGTCATGGTTTCAGTTTAATCTAATTAGGAAAAACAAAAAATGTGACAGACATACTGACATCTTGTTGGCAGATTGTTGCAACACCTTTTAACTGTTAAAGCCGTTTGCTGATTAATAAACACATGAATGTAGTTTATCTTTTAGTTTAGCTCATGTGGAAAAGGGGAGGGAGTCAAAGGGGATGGCCTGATGAGAAAATGAGGAGTGGTTGGAGTGTGTCATAACATTTTTAAAAACCAAACCAGGATTTGCATGGAGGATGGCCATGACTAACAGGGAGACATGATGTCACCCTACACACATTGGTAACTGGGCCTCAAAGTTATACCCTCCACCTGAAGAGATCACTCATTCCTGCCCTGTACCACTCATGCCCAAATATGGTCACAGCCACAACACAGCTGATACTATTCTCAACTAACGGAAAATGCAGACAGACAGGCAGCAAGAAGAAGTGGCAAACAAATAAAAAAGAAGCTGTATTGAAAACATGAGAGTTTGTTCTGAGGAAGGAACAGAGACTAAGATAAAAGGGGGCGTTAAAAAACTGATAAAACTTAAGGTTGAATTCCTAGCATTGTCTTCTCACAACAGGCCACCCACTTGTTTACTGTAAACCAGACTTTACAAAACACACGTTAATAGGCATTGAATGGTCTAGGTCCTTGCACTTTTAATTCTCAAACCCCTCATTTATAAAGCACTATAGAAGAAGTCCATCGTGGCTTTTGGTTTTGTAGCTGGATTGTTCCTATGCCAGTGGTAGGGTAAAAAAGATTTAGTACTTCTTAAAGTAAATCCAGCCACAAGGGATCACAAGCCAGAGTACTATTTGTGTCAGTCCCAAGCCTAGATGATAAGAGAGGGTTGTGTCAACCAATGGAATCCAATGTAAAACCTATGCCAAACCCATATGCAAACAGTTGCACTATAAAAGCCAAATAATTAGCTATGATGACCCCAGAAATCATTATAAAGCAAATAAATGTGTGATGTACGAGGATAAATGGCTTGAAGTAATGTTACCAATTGCTACTGCATTAATAACTATTATCAAACGTCACCTGCAACTGGCAGCTTTCCATAAAAGGAGCTTATTAGAGCCACGGTCACTGCCATCACTGTCTCATTCATTATCCTGTTTGAAAAAACACTAAGTATCCACCACTGATATCCCACGCTATATCTCATACATAATGAGCATATCTGTTACTTGAACATGACTTATTATAAACAGTCAGTGATAATTCCTGGCAGGAAGACTTGGGAGTGCAGATCTGTCTCTTTCTGTGTGTGTGGCTTAACCTCAAACCAGACTGAGGCATTCGCAGCTGTCAGTCTTGGAGGTTGGTGGAACAATGAGAAGTTTGTACAACTGAGAGACCATTAGAGTGACTGTGGAGAGCTGAGGAGCACTTGATGTGTAGTTTACATGTATATGGCACAGCGAGTTCCTTTCAGTTTGTATGCGCATGTTTTTGAGGGAGGAAGAGATGGGGGAGAAGTTACCGTCAGTCCACACAATCATCTGACTCCTGTCTTACACCAAGCTCTCCCTTTGACACAGCTGTTAGTTTCAGCCTTGGAGGTCAACTCAGTTTCAATGCACAATGAAAACAATCAGTGCTAAGCCCCTGCCACTCCCGTCTTTTCCCCTTGAACCCACTTCCTGAGAAACAGGATGTTGTGGATTGTGCATCTGAGAGGAGTGCAAGGATGCAAAAGCTAGTCTGGCTTGCCAAGAATCCTTTCCTCAACATAACCACACACAAAAAAACACCATTAACAGCAGGGGGGCAGCCAGTTTAACTCACCACCTGCTTCTGGTTGACCTATGCCATTTACAGTGGTCAGAGTTCCCCCAAGTCCATTTGTTGATCACACAACCACTAACTACTTCCCTTTTTGCTTCTGCAGTTCTCCATCTATAGTTACTGGTTCCGCTCTTTGCATGCAATGCCTAAACTACTACTTTTGCTTTAGGGGTGGACAAAATTAAAGTTATGATGTGACAAACATTTTTGAATATTGCAGTAACAAAATGACATGCAAGTCTTTTCTTTGGTGTAGTAGAAGTTAAACAGTATTCAAATCAGATACAAGTACAACACTAACTTGACAAATGAAAATATTGTCCAGAACTTTTACATCAACATTTGATAAAGAACAAATTAATTAAAAATGCAAACTACTTTAAAAGATTATTATAAAAAATGTCTTCCAAGTCTTGCTGGAACAAAAACTAGTTTTTATAAAAGTAATGACTCACTGGGAAACTCTGAAGCTTGTCTTTGTTTAGACATGCAAGTGTGAGAATCAGAAACACAATACATTAACAATATTGTGATTTAAGCAATTTAATTTTTTATATTCCAACATACAGTAGTAAGTTTGGGATAGAAAGTGCAAGCTAAATACTTTGTTTAATTATAATTTCTGATGCCAACAGTTATCAAGTAATTTAGACTACTAACAAACATTCCCTGCAAGTAAATAATGACACATCTGTAAGTCAGCAAATAGTGGAGAAAGAAATGAATGTACAACAGCAATCAAAAGTTTAGTTTAAAATTAACTATATGAAATGTAAAGCAACCTATACTGTATATAGGCTTGTTCCACAAGCTATAGTTGAACATGGTTGAAAGGTCAGTCAAATGTATTGGGGTCGACATCTGACTGAGTTTGACGCACCACGAGTCACAGCAACATCTGATACTGGGGCCGTCCGTCAGCGTGACTCACTTAACTCAGAAAGACATCTGTGGTCGTGCTCACATGTCGCAACAATACATGCTTTGTCAACGCTATGAAACTCCTGTCCATGTAATATGCACCTACACCTGCATTTAGCATTACAACCCCCACAGGATCAACACATGGTGTAAAAATGCACATCTGTTCATGAATCTGATGTTGTATGTTTAAGTCAGAGTTGGTTTAGAGTAGACTGAGCGTGGCTTGTAATGGGATTGAAGCTTTAACCCACTAATCCACTTACCTTCTAACACATACATGCTTGATGTTAACATGCATGCCCAGACATTTAGCTTAACCTGCACAACTCAAGAGAGCACCAAAAGGATTGTGGTTTGAAAGACGCATCAAAACTCAAAGAATTACTTAGAGGATGTAAAGGTGACTTATACAAAGCTTTATTAGTGTTATCTTTGCTTGACCCACTGATTAAAATTATATAAACAGAGACCAGGATTGTCCTAAAGCCCCTAGGGTTAACCACCCGCCCGACACTGCAATATGTGCCTTCACATAAACACTATTTACAGGGTAAAGGCGAGATTAGTCGCTCACACACTGACAGTTATCCCCACCCAGCCATTTCTAACCAAAACAAGTTCACACAGGACTGACCCAACAGGTTCAATAGTTGACAGGAGGAACTGTCCATGCCTGTGACAGACCACCACCCAATATTCATTAAATACACAAACTTGGTGTGTGTAGCTTTCTGTAGAAACGTGTCATTTCACAAAATCTCTCACTATGATCTATGCAAAGCAAGTAAACCGGGCCTTTACGCAATGCAAAAGTCTGCATCTGGAGAGAGGGCATTTGAATCGGACCATGAACAACTAGGTCAATGCATAGTAGCAGCCGATGTCACTGGTGTAAAAGCGCCTGACCGCCTTGCTCTTGTGGTTAGTTCACTGGTCGGTCCGCACTGAACTAAACCTAAAACCTCTGACGTTACCTCATCGTGACCCAGATGTTGCCTCTCTGTTGGTATGTTGCCATTTGTGCGAACTGATTTACCAACCAAGATACAAATCTGGGGCACTGGCCACATAGAGTTGGCAACATTAACCATATGGCTAAGAATAACACTTCACCACAAAATAACACTGGAGAACAAAGACTGTTCCGTATGTAGTGCTTTTCTGTGCGTAAAGCCAACACTGACGCACTGATAAATTAAAGTTGAACATCACATCAGGCTTAAACGCTCTCTCAGCAGCCTCCTGATGACCTGGTTTGGCTGTCTTGCTCCGTTAGCATCACAATAACCCACATATAGCCCCGTGAGAGCAGAGCCAAGAGCGAGCCTAGCGCATAGCATAGCAAACAGATTAGCCACAAGGGCTGAAGTTGGCGTGTCTGCTGAACCGTGTTGCTTTTTTAAAGCTAGTTTACACGATATATTAGGCGCATCAATGGCGTGTGCACGGATATCAAGTGCAATATGTGTACGTCAGTCCAACAGACAATAAAAAGCATGTGAGCGTACGTTAGCTCAGTTAGCATTTTTAGCAACCATTAGCCTCAGTCGATGATGTGACCACTCCTTGCCAACGCTGCAGTGCACCTTCTACCAACACACAACCAACCATTTTATTGTGGTAAATAAGTGTGGATGTACTTACATTCTTCTGCAAAGCGCCCCCAAGGCCCCAAAGGCTAGTCCCTTTGGTGGATTTTCTGTCCTGTTTTCTCCTCCTTCGCAGCTTCTGGGTCAAGCTTGTTAAAGATGAAGCGACATCACCGAGTTTTCTATCAAAGAGAGGGCGGGATCAACAAGCGGCTTTACCGTAAAGGCGGCGCACGAGAATTCCTTTGACACACAGGTGTTTGTTGAATTATAAATAGACGACTAAAAACAAAGTCAATTCAGTTTAAGCTGGTCAGTTTACGTCAGCCAAAAGCTACAACTCCCAAATCATAAAGAAGAAAATGTCTACTTGAAATACAATACAGAAACTGCGGAAAAACTGTGGCCTTTTCTCCGCCTGTTTTTATTTCTCCTCCCATTTATTCCCGACCCCTCACTCTCACACTGATGTCATTTCATTGATTGCCCAAGAACAATAGCCTGGGAGGAAGAGAGGAAGCAGCAGTGTTTCTTGGGGAAGTACAAAACACATTCCACAACTGCGCGCAAAACTATTTGCACATATGAGCACTATTTTTGAGCGCCCTAAGTCTGCTGCCCACACACTCAGACGAATGAATGACCCAGCGTAATCACCCGATTCTGAGTCATATGTTTCAGTATGATAACTAAATTCAGTTACATCATTATTGTTAATAGTGTGGTAGGGTAAAAATATATAAATGTAGCCTATTCCTATCGGCTATATACCAATGCTGTCTTTGTAGATAGGCCTCTATTTGTACTTGATAACAAGAAAATAGATGAGAATTGTAGTGGTAGTAGACACAAAGAATTTCTTCAGGAGTTGTCTCACAGTGCAAACCCAAAACACTATAAACGTACGAAACAGAAAAACAAAGCCAATGCTGCGCCCTAGAGGCCTAGCAGGATAGAGCATGTCTAAAATTGTGTGTGACATATTCAAAGTATGAACTAAGTAGCCTATAACAATAAACAGTAAATGTTCAATTGACGGATAAGCGGAAGAAGAAGGATGGATGGATGTTTAATTGGACTTGACAATTTTATTTTTATTATGAACTATTTAATACAAAAGTCCACAATTTAACCAAAATACCTCCCCACATAAGTACATTAGAGGAACAGTCAAAATAAACATTTTAAACAAATTTTGGTATGGTTTAGGTATGAAAAAATACAGCCCAGAGTGATTCCTGTGCAGGCTAGACACTACTGTGAGTGATCATGTGTCGGCGCAGGTTGCTCGGGTTGTTGAAGCTGGTCTGGCACACGGAGCAGGTGTAGGGCTTCTCTCCCGAATGAGTCCTGAGGTGAATCCTGAGGCCTCCATTTTGTGTGAAGCGTTTGCCACATAGCAGACAAACATACGGCTTCTCCCCAGTGTGAATGCGCATGTGGATACCCAACGTGTTCTTGCTGACAAATAACTTCCCGCACATGTTACAAGTGACTGGTGAGTCTCCCGTGTGACCGGCCCGGTGTGCGTTCAGCTCACTGCGAGTGTTGAACTGCTCACGGCAGACATTGCAGCACAAGGGTTTGGGGGTGGGCTTCTGCTGCTTTGGAAGACGATGGACAGGACTGGCTCCTCCTTCAGGATGCAATAGTCCAGTCAGTGAGGTTGAAACCGACTGGATGATCGGCGTTCTCTCAAGTTGGTCGTTAATTGCCATCCCAACAATAATGTCATTATGCCCCATTCTCACTGGCTCGTTGTTACTGGTGGTTAGGGATAGGTGACCGTCATGGGAAACAGTGGGCATAGTGCACACTGAGCTAAAAGCCGGAAGTTCAGCTGTATTAAAAAACAAATCACTCTGATTTATTCGCCGCTCTTCTACTTGACTTTGAACGTCCTGTTGCTGCACCATATCTATATGAGTACCAATGTTAGATCCAGTGTTGCGGGAGTCATGTCCTAAAAACAAAAACATTAAAATTAGACAATAATCATGTCTTCATTCAACATCAAGACATCTCCAAACAAATTACTTTTCTATACATTGTTGCCATCAAAACCAAATGCCGTCTGTGGCAGTAGACCCTCCATAGTTGTAAAAAAAAAAAAAAAAGCAAAATATGCATAAATCAGCAGCCATGACAGTCACACACTCTTCTGAGGAAGGCTAAAGGAAGTCAGCTGAAACACAAACAATATTAAAAGTACGATATTCAAAAGTGTTAGCCCACTCACCTTCACCCACACTGCATCCTTCAGACTCATCCTCATCTTTTATCAAAATTACATCAGGACTTTCCACACTTATACTCTGTGAAACACATGAACACACAGACACACAATGTTAATACCAAAGATTTCTGTAACGACATTTATGAAAACATTGAAAGGGCAGATATTTTAGTTTTTTTTTACCTTTTCAGTGATAGTGGAGGCAGGTTGGTCCTCTGACTTTATAGGAGTGGAAACAGCTTGTGTGAGGAGAAAGCAAAGAATTGTTAAAAATGATATAATTTATTTATAGACTAACAAAAATATAGAAGTAGGATCTTCTAAATATACAGTATAAGTCTATGTACTTTACTGTAAAGCATTCCCCACTGGGGGGCAGTGTAGGTCGGTCTTTGGCCAAGTTAGCCATATATTTTAGTTACCTTGTGCTTTAGCTCGCGGTTTGGGGGTGCTTGCTCTCATGAGTGCAAAGCGGCTGGACGGTCGGGACGTCCGAGTTTGCAGCTTCAGTGAGAACAGCTCGCTCCTCATGAGCTTCACCCTCATCCTCAGACTGTCGTTCTCCCTCAGGCTCTGGGTTAAGTGCAGGCGCAGCGCCGCGGAGCTCTCCGAGAACAGCTGGCTGATCTCCGCCACGGCCGCCTTCACCAGCGAGTCCATTATGGACAAAAGCTGTGTCTCCAGACCCAAACTGCCCGGAGGCAAACTTGCAGCCATGTTTATTAACACTGCTACTTTTCCAGTTGGTTAAATGCGCAGCTGAGACGCTGTGTTAGCTCTGAAAGGGCCGACACAATGGCTTTTCCGGAGGCATGCATGACGCAATTACCGTAATACACCGTGTAGCGTTTGTTTATGACTACTGTTTTACAGTACTAACGTGGGAATTGAGCTGCTTTCAGTAACACTAGTTACCTTTAAGTGATTTCCATCAATTAAAGGAAACTCCATAGTTTCTCTTAGAAAGGCATAGACTTAGGATATATGTGTTTAGTGAATCTGATGGATGCAAGTTGTTTATGTCCCAATTTTATATAAGGGAATCACCATAACACCACTGAGGCTATATATATATTTCAGAAAATGCACATCTTTTAATCTTTTTTTTTAAAATAGTTTACAAACTAGTATAACACTTGAATTGCCAAAACCTAAATTCTGGCATTTTATTTTAATGAAACCAAACAACTGTAGCGTGATCTGTTTAAGTTGTTGTTTGGTTAATTCTAGATGGCTGATTCCGGTTTAGCCCTTCCTTCTGCTGATTCAGTTCTTTCTAAAAAAAAATCCACTGATAAAGCTGAGGGTTGTCTGTTTGAGTGTTTTGACTCATCTCACCCCAGATAATGCTTAACTTCCGTTTGTTGGTCCTGTATGTTTCTATAGCCATATATGGGACATTATAAGCACAACCATCTTAAGGCACATGTATGAAGTGTAAGCTTTTGGAGAGACAAAATATACATATATCCACAGTTTTATATATTAAAAGTTTAGGGTTTTTAGGTTGTGAAAAGTGAATGTTGAAGCAGGAGATAATCAGTTTGATCTATAATGACCCTTTGTGTAATTTGTGGATAATAGCAACTAAAGATTGAGTTTATTACTATAATCAAATGTAATTTTTAAACATCTGTGTTCAGAAATCAACTCACACAGTGAATAAAAACACACAATTATTCAGTATCAAATACAATATCAAAGTCTACACAGGACACAAACACAAATACAGCAGTTACAGCATCATGACCCCAGCAATGCCAAACTAAGACTTCCTCATTACAGCAGCTCAAACATCCTCTCTTCTTTGGTCTTTAACCGTTTTGATGATGTTATTTTTTAGGATGCTGTGTCTCCTGTAGCTTCTCCCTCTTCCTCAGTTGCACAGTTTTTTGCTGACTCTTCCTCCTTCTCAATAGTTTCCTCCTCATAACTTTCAGGACTAACTTGAGTCTCCTCTGTGCTCTCAGACGTTCCACTCTCCTCCTCTGCCTCCTCTGGCGCCTCTGGTTGCCCTTCTTCTTCCCTCTTATCAGCCTTTTCCTTTTCGGCTTTATCTTCTTTCCTCTGTTTTTCTATCTTGGAGAGGCTGTGGCAGAGTGACTGGACGTAGGTGAAGACACACATGGGGTCAGGGTTGTTGCCCATCATCAGCATGTCAGACACATCCAGCAGGGGGCAGCAGTCTGCCAAAGTCCTGGAGGACAATAAAGTGATAAATGTTATTATTATATAGCACCATGGTTTTTATAGTCTTTACAAGCATTTCCCTTATTTCATCAGGCTATATAAATTGTCACTTAACTATTTTATCTATTTTACTGCTATTTTGGTATTATTATTATTATTATTATTATTATTATTATTATTTACTAATTTTTAAAGTGATCAGATTTTTTGGCAATCAAAATGAAATCCTTAGTGTCCCAATGTTTGAGAACCACTGGTCTGAAATTAAACATTGGGTTTGGCTTACAATACATTAAAATAATTTTAGGCTTAAGGTATTTTCCCTCTTTTTATTAAATTAAACTGTCTTTAAGTCCACTCTAATGTCCATATACTCACTAAACTTACATCAGGACATGGTTTGTTTTGTGTTATCTATTTGTAAAAAAGGACAATACAAAAAAAATAAAGTGTTTTTTTTACTCAGCAGTTTGAAAGGCCAGTGTGAAGTTCTTCTCTCTCTCTTTTGGATTCAGAGAGCTGAAGTCAAAAGCATCAGGAAAGAAACGATGAATCAGAGCACAAAACGCCATCCCGTCACTCCAGGACGAAGAGAAGTTTTCTATGGTCACACCCTGAAAAGAATCAAAATGAAAACAGATTGTTAACCGTAAAGACCATATATGACAAAGACACCAATACTATTTAACAATCATAAAGAAAACAGGGAATCTTGCCTCATATTTGCGAGTTTTGCTGACACACCACTGGAGCATCTTCTGCTTGATGGAAGCCCCAGTGATCCCAGCTGTAGCAGACTTCTGAAGTTTGAAGTTGCGTTGAACTGGTGTCCTGGAAATATACAGTTATAATATGATATTGAACTATTTTTAACAGACAAGTGAATGTATACTTATTATAATGTCAGTGGTGGAAAATAACTATAACCTGGTTGGAAGCTGGTTTAAAGTAGTAGATGTATTGGTAGTATCAGTAAAATCAGTAGTAGAAGGCAGTAGTAGTACAGTTGTAGTGTAATCAAAACTTTAAATTCAATACTTTTTAGCAAATGATTGGGTGTTTTCCCTCATATCATTCAAACATAAAATGTGTCAAGATATTTTTTGTTGTGATAAATAAGTATTGTAACAAGACTCATATTTTATTGACAACTTACTCAGGTGCTCCTTGCTGGAACTTGGCGATGATGTCCTTTTTAGCGGAGGCCCTGATGGAGCGGGCCGAGGCGCGTGGTCGACTCAGAGCAGATAGAGAAGAAGAGGACAGTCCAGTTTTTCTTTGAGTCTTGCTTTGTTTTTCTGACTCTTCTGTTTTTCCCTTTTTCTTAACATCAGTTTGTACTTCTGTATCTTTTCCTTTGCACTGTTTCTTCTTATCTGTTTTGACTGGCACCTCCTCCTTTACCTTTTCCCCAGTTTTGCCTAATGTATTCTCCTCTTTCTTGTCAATTTCCTCCTGTTCCTCTCTCTTAGCCTTTTCTTTTTCATCAGTTTCCATTTGACAGTCTGTGTTTTCATTACTTGTTACAGCTTCACCTTCACTGACATTATTAGATGCTTTGTCCTTATTTTGTCTGCCCTGTTCAGTGTCACTTTGAGCTTGCTGTAGCTCATTTTGAGGTTGGTCTTTGTCATCATCAGATTTTCTGTCTTCTCCATCGTTAGGTGCAGCATCTTTCTCCTTGTTCTCCTCTGTCTTTGTCACTATTTTCTGATCTTTGGTTGTTTCTTCTTCTGCCTTTGGGAGTTTGTCCTCCTTCAACTCTGCGTCTCCAATCTAAAGAACAAGAACAAAAAAATGTTTACTGTAATTGCAGACTTCACTTTGGTTAAAACAAGAGGTGGAAGAAGTACTCAAAATCTGCACTCAAGTAAAAGTACTGTTACTTCAAAATAATATTACCCAACAAAATACTAGTATAATATAGTATAAAGTTTACTTAAAGGGTCATAGTATGCTTTTTTCAGGCTTTTTGAAATAATTTTGGCATCTTTGCATTAGTATTTCATGTTTTATAACTTAAAATAATGAATTTATAAGGAAAATGTCTTCTTTTGGGGAGCTGTTACTTTGACCTTGAAGCTTGGCTTAGATGTCTGACTTTGGGATAAATAAAATGGATAAATAAAGTCTATATAAGTATAAACAAGGATATTAAACTGGAATAGATCAACAGCAGGGGCCAACTGAAGTAATCAAAATGTAATCAACGTATTTCAATGAGATATTCTCTTTTAAGGGTATTTCATTATGTCACTAATGATAGTAATTAGTAATTGTACAGAAACATATGTAATACATGTGTGTCCAGTCATGTGACCATTGACCTTTTAGCACTAATTAGCCTCAGTGGGATTTATTTGGATACCTTTTGTTGTTTTAAAGTTATGCCCTTTCCAAACATGAGTCAAAAGGGCAGCCTTTAAAGCTAGCAGTGGCCCTTATATCTGTCATATTATTATTAACTTACTTTTACATTATTTTGAACACACTGTATGAATTGTCTCTGTCTATGACAAACAAGTAGCTGAAATTGTCTTGCTTAGAAATGATTTAAAATTAGCCTGAGTGTCCCATGAGGAAGGCACAACTGCTAAGACTCTTGGCCCTGGCCTCCTCTACACTGTGTTCAAGTTTATTTATATCTGCTGCTATTAGTTTGCTATGATTTTTCAATACGGAATTTAGAGAGGTATCAATTTATCCACTGCTTTACATCACTGGATAAAATACGAACATGGTAATAGAAATGAAAAACTGATTTATGTAGATGAATATATCTGGAAATGCAATTCAAGCTATCCATAATGTGCCACAACTTATGTAATAATGTGCTGTATTTAGCAACCACACAACTAATTAACTTTTCCATTCATTTTCTACTGCTTACTCCTGTACTTAACAATTGAACATCCTGGAAATGAAATATGAGAATGCTGTGGTCAAAATAGGCTAAAATAGATTCTTTAATTTAGTCTGTGAAGCTTTTTGAGGCAACTGTTGTGCTAAAAAAAAAAAAAACTTCTCTATAATTGCTTTTGTTAAGCATAAAATATTTAAATATCAAGTAGATGGCTTTAATCTGCAGTAGTTCCACTTGTGCCAGGTCAGACTTGGTAGCGGTGACTCAACAGGACTCCCCACGGTGCAGGCCTTTTCTTTGAAAGCAGAGTACAAACAGGTGTAGCGTTGCAAACCTCGTTACCTCTCTTGCCATCTTGCCAAACTTAACAACAGCTGTAACCATAAATACTTTGAAAGACTTATTCCTGGCACAGTTTTGTTTTATGATCTACAGTCACACATCAGTGAAATAGAATATAGTAGAAAAGCTTATTTCAGCACTGAATACTGACTGAGTAGGCTGACACACAGAGTAAAATGTTTCAAGCAATTCATTTAATTATGATGATTATGTAATTTTATGTCATATTATGAATTTTGTAAAATGAAAATATGAAATTAAATACTAACCTGGTTGTTGTTGTTCTTATCACACTGCTTTATCTCCACAACTTTATCTTCCTTGGATTCTCCTTCCATTATGGTCTAATATGCAGTAACAACCTTCAAAAACACTTTATGAAGCCCTCAAATGCTCCTGTCCTACAAAGTTTTCATCTGATCTATGAAGTCCTCTTTCTGCCCCACACTGCTGTCTTACTCTTGTCTTATCGCTGCAGAAATGTTGCCTTCCTGTCACAGTGCTTCACTCTGTCCTCAGTGTAAGGTGTTTCAAATGTATGTGTTTGTTTGTGGCCAGTGGTCCTCTGCACCCCCTCCTGGCTGACCCTCCCCTTGGCTGCTCTCTGTAAGGATTGCTATGCCTCTTTATCTGACCTTTTGAACAACAGCGACTCCTGAAATAGAGTGAGCGTAAACTAGGCGAGTCCAGTGGGCCGGACAGCTGACACTGCTGTGGAAACCGCAGCTATACACATACATTCACGTGCAGTGGGCATGAAGAGACACCAGCAGCTTTATCATAAGAAAATATTGGATATAAATAATCAAACTTTTCACTACCTCAGAAAGTACTTTTTTTGTAGTAAATAGGTCCAGGCCTTATTAAATATATACTTACACAGTTACCAAAAACGTCATTACTTGGAGATGCTGTGTTTACCATATTTCTGCTGAGATTCACTGTATTTTTATTGCACAGTGTGAGATTTTTGGGCCTCCCGATCCCTAGTAGTAAACTAGAAAAAAGACAGTTTGTAATTTTATGTTGAATAATTTTGGATCTTAAAAATCTCAGAGACTTTCCCAGTATCCATAGACAGAGCCTAAGTAGGAGCCATACACCACAGATTGAGAACCACTGGCATAGATTTTATCCTGATCTGAGTGTAGCAAAAGTCAGAAGACAAGATAAATACAAAGCAAGTTCTGCAGCTGCATATTGTCATCTTGTTGTACACTTTTTCTGCAAACAATTTTGTCAATATATGTAAAAAAATGTATATTTGGTTTTCATGAACGTTGAGCCAAATTCATAATTTAGATAAATAAATGCTTGAAATAGTTGTATGCTGAAGCCGTACAATATGAGTATCACTTTGAATAGAACTGAAATATATTCACTTTTCCACAGTCTACCCAATCTATACATGTGCAGTCCCTTGTTTTCATCTTAAACATTGCACTGTGGACCATTGGACATTATTTATCCAGTTTAGTATGCACCCTTCTATTCGACAAGGCACAGAGTTATAGATTCTGCTAATTACAGGACTCGATATGCAAGGCACACTCAAGTTCGAATCTTTTATTTAGTCAAAGATTCCTAAATTAGAACAGGGACAGTTCTCCTGCCTGGTACGGCTCCTCAGGAACCATGTTAGCAGACTACGACATCTTTTTACCTGGAGGGAAAGAAGAAAATTTCAGAAAAGGCGCTGCAAATGTGCTGCAAGTGTGGAGTGATTTGCATACTGATTTGGTACAGGATTTTACGCCGCTGCCCTTCCTGACACAGCTCTGTTACTACTATTTCCCACTTTATCCAGACGTAAAGCAAACAAACAAACAAACAAAAACATTTACTCCTTTAGAGACAATAGAGAAAATTTACTCAGTTCAACAAATATAAAAGGTATATTTTAGAAAATGTACTTTGTTACTTTGAACTACTGACATTTTCCAAACACAAGCTGAATTATACCTTGTGCCTGAGGTCGTCCCTGATCAGCTGGCTGCCTTTGTGGTCCATACTGGGACAGTTCGGATACAGTTTTAGAGGGGTGAACCTCATTTGACCTCATTGCACCAGGGGCTTCCTGATTATTGTTGGAGCCACTGAGGCGATAAGCTGCATCTGGATCAAAGCCGGTACATTAAAAAATATATATGTAAATATGACCCCATAAATCTGTTTTTTCTGCCATGTATTCCATGTTACCATATTTAAAGGGAGTACAGAAGATGTCCTGTCAGCAACAAAATTAGAATTATACTGGAAAACAAATGAAATTATAAGGAATACATGTTATTGTTTAGGCAAACAGAACAGTTGTTATGGGCCTCAGGGCCAGGGGCCCCCAGTATCAGACCCTCCACATTTTATTTATACAGTGGAGGAGGGGTCAAGAATGTCATCTGGCCATGGTCCTGAACCAGGGTCCTGAGCACTAAACTGACCATTTTTTGAGCATTTACCCCGTCAAAAAGTTCCAAACTGTTGTAGATGTCCAGAACCAAGGTTACATGGCTTTCTGATTTCTCTCTAAAAAAGTTAAAAAGACAATTTTAGTCAATCAGCTGCAAATCAAATGCATACAATTACAAATAAGCAGATTATCTCTAAAAAACATAAAAATAAATAAAAATAAATAATAAAAAAAAACAGCCTCCACAAATTTCAGATGAGAGGAAATGTTTCAAAGAATCATTCTGTCCAATCAGAGCCTAATGAGAAAACAACACACAGCTGTTTGGTGCTGGTTGCTCCTTGATCTCCACCAATAAACAACCTTTAAAGACAAATAGTCACACACAAACCTGCAAAATGCAAAATAATCAATAACTCAACAGTAAACTGTCACATGTGTGAAATATCTAGAGCTATAAGCCTAAATAAAAATACAATTGCAATTTTATTGTTATGCCACAAGAGTGCACCATTCCAGCATTTTAATTTTATTTAGTAGCCCACGGTAAGGCATTATTTTTGTGCCAAAACTATGAGAGGAAAACATTAACCTGACTGACACACAAACTTGTTCTATGCTTGGACTTCATGTCTCTGCGCACACACTACCTCTTTTTCTGGCTCAACAAGTCTCTATCGTGCTCTCAAAATGTTATTTTGCTTGCTGGACAGGTCTGTGCTGCGCTCTCTCAAAGTGTATTTCCTAGTTGGGGACCGTCAACAAAATACAATACCAAAGATAAAAACACCCAATAACTGAAGAGAACTGATGAAATATCCTGCAGGGCCACAAAACTCAAACCACACATTGAGTACAACACAGGGAACAAACTACAACCTCTACCTTTCAAATATTTCATAGGCCTATTATTACTAATTTAAGATTTTTTTTATGAATATATATTTTCAATACCTTTGACATTATGGGCTGTAGTGGAACTCAACTCACATCACTTATCAATTATGTCACGGTGAACATAGCCTACTACAAACTTTACTTTTTCCATTTTGTCCTTTATTACTATTTATATGAGTTGTGAATATAATTTTTTTTTATACTGGGGACTGTTTTAATAGGTTCAACCACATTACAAAATGGCAAGATTATAGATTGTATGTCATAACTGATAAGTGGTGTGAGTTTAGTCCCACTACAGCCCATAATGCCGATGGTAATAAATATTAATATCCATTACTCATCATAAAAATAGTAATAATGTACAAAATGGGAATAGTTAAGGTTGTAATATGTTCACCATGCCATAATGTATATGCAAATGGCCACAGTTACACAGCGCTTTTCTAGCTTCATAGACACTTAGGCCCTACACCAACGAACCATTCACCCATTCACACTCACACATTCATACACCAGTGTACACAGACACTGGAGGCAAGGAGGGTTAAGTGTCTTGCCCAAGAACACAGCGTCAGTGTGCAACTTTCTGGCTACGGCGCTGCCAACTGAGCTACCGCCACTCCAATGTGTAGTGTCACTTACTCTATGCCATATGAGTTATATATAATATCAAAGGTATTGAAAATGTATATTCTTAAAAAATTATAAAATAGTATTAACAGGCCTATAAACATTTGTAAGGTAGAGGCTGTAGTAGGCTACATTCACTGTGTTGTACTCAGTGTCTGATTTGAGTTTTGTGGCCATGGTTTTTATCTTTGGTATTGTCGTTTGTTGACGGTCCCCAATTCGGAAAAATACACTTAGCGCAGCACAGACCTGTTGAGCGAGTAATTTAACATTTTGAGAGCAGAAACCTGTCAAGCAAAGCAAAAAGAGGACATGTGAGGAACATGAAGAGCAAGCATGAAACAGGTTTACGTGTTCAGATTAATATTTTTCTCTCTCATAACTTTGGCACAGAAATAATGCTACAGTATGAAGTAGGAAGGGGGTTTGGACCTGAAGGACCGGAGCAGAACCAGAGCAGACAGAAAAGAAAAAAATATATTGCACACCGCCCAGTCTAGCAGCGCTAGTGGGTAGGCTCGCTTCATGTTCTATATGAAGAACAATATGTGGACAGAATGGACAAAAATGGGATCCCCTTTATAACATCACGTAAGTAGTCCATACACCCTGCTATGAAAGTGCACTGTACACGAGGCAGTCTCTCTCAGTGTTAGGGATTTATTCAAAACAGCATGATGTGACACATCCTCACTAATCATTTTCATGTCCTGTATTTCATAAAACACATAACTGGATATGAGCATTTGTCTTATTCTAATACTTAACCTTGTTCTTCTCATTAAAGTACAGTTGCAAGACAAAGGCAGGCCTTTGGAATTACTTGGATTTCTGCATGATTCAATCATTAAATGCAATCTGATCTTTATCTTGTCACAGCAGCTCCACAAACTGTCCAGCCCTCTTCTTCTGCCACTCGCCCCTCCCCCTTCTGTTTCAGGAGTGACGACAGGTCTGGCAGACTCACCAGCTGAATCCACTCTCCAATCAAGCCAGATACAGAGGCCACTCCAGCCAGATTGTAATACTCACTTCTGTTAGTGCTCCGTTCCGGCTCCTGAACTCTGTGTACATACTTACCTGTATTATTTGCATTTACTTAGCTGTTTCTCCTGTTTGCTCTAGAATCTCCACGCTCCAGCCACCTGTCCTCCTTGTCTGCTCCACTCACACCTGCTCCTGGGGAAAAGACCAGTTTTGACCTGCAAGTCTCCTGTAAATACCAACCCTTTCATCTGTGTCTGCATTTGGGTTCTTTGCCTGACTCGTAACCCATCACAAGCCACAACAATAGACAAACACAAGCTGCTTAAACTAATGCTGCAAAAATGTATGTTTTCATATTTTTATTGAACATTTATTTAATCATTCACAATACAGAATTGAAAAAATATGTGAACCCCAAGGCTAATGACTTCTTCAAGAGCTAATTGGTGTAAGGTGTCAGCCAACCTGGAGTCCAGTCAATGTGAGAAGATTGGGGGTGTGGGTTAAAGTGGCCCTGCCCAATTAAAAAAACACACCCCTGTTGGGCTGGAATAAGTGATTGAGCGCCATTCATGGGATGTCAATGTTTTAAACTGAATACACATCGCACAACTTACTACTTTTATCTGAAGAGCGTCTTGCTGTGTTGGTTCTACTTTCACAGATGGAGGAAAAGTTGTATTCCTCTTTTCTACAAATTAAAAAGTAATGTTACATGTCACTTTACGTTTTACTGGCTGGTATTAGCATTAGCCTACTGAGGGACTGATTTCCACAGAAGATTATTTTTAGCAAAGTAAGTACAAATCTTCTGGATATTAAGTGGTATTTTTAATATAAGAAACAATATTAACTCTGGAATAAAAAGCTGTAATCCCATTCTAAGTAAAGGAGTTTTTGTTCAGGCTATCTGTTAGCTAAACACTCAGATCAGCATTAGATTGTTTATGAACAGTAATATGATTACATTAATAAGCAAACATCACAAATAATAAAATATGCTTTAACTTACCTTTGATTATGTCCAAAGAGGCAGGATTGAAACAGGTCATGTTTGAGTCTGTGAGCTGTGTCCTCTCTGAGAGCATGTGCCTGCAGTACAGTACTGTACTGTGATTTTACTAACTCTCAACAAATTCATTCCCAGAATGCAACACAGTTTACAGTATTATACAGTATTTTGAGAAAATTCCCAACAGCTCAAACTTTTTCCCAGAATGCATTGCTATTAACAGCACATTGCTGCTTTAAATGATTAACAGTAGGCTACTGTCATGTTTTTGTCGTTTTTAACAGCAATTTCTTACAGTGTAGACTGTGTTTGTCTGTTGTTGTGACTTAGATGAAGATCAGATCACATTTTGTGACCAAATCATGCAGAAATCAAAGTAATTCCAAAGGGTTCACATACTTTTTCTTCCAACTGTATATGTAACGCATAAAGATTAAATGAACTGATGAGCAGTTTTAATTGACAGAAGGCAAAACCGGAGGTGAAGAGAACTGAAGATGATGAGGTTAGACTTAAGTGCATCATCCAAAACTCATGTTTTGGAGATAAAGTCAAGAGAGGGTTTAGACCAGAGGTCGTTAATAGGCGGACCACGGTCCGAATCCGGACCCAGATGCCCTCCCATCCGGACCCGAACCTCTGTCCCACTCCGCGGACCCGAACCCGTTCAGCCTGTTCTCTCCCCGGGAGCGCAGCTGCGCCTCTCTCAGAGCGCATCAACAGCATCGTATCCTGGTGCTTTAAAACTTTAACATGAACAGTGCGGGGGTTAAATCAGCTGTGTTTTCTGTTACTGTCCAACAAAATGAGAGGAGTAGGTCCAGACTGAGTGCGGAGGGACAGGACTGTTCCCTTTACAACAGAGTTTTGTTTTTACGGAGCGGCGAGAGAGGAGGCGACACAGGCTGTGAGCGGCTCTCCCCTCTCGGTGTCCCTCTGTCCCACAGCTCACCCATCCCCTCTCGGTGTCTCTCTGTCGAAGTTCATGTGACGCTATCAACCAATCAGATCTGAGGATTTGGAAACATATGGAGCGGTGACTGTGAGACAGACAGCGGAGAAATGAGAGAGACAGAAGTAGAAAGGAACAGAGGTCAGCTCTAAACTCCTGTGTCCCCTGTGTTCTGAGCCAAGGGCCATTATAAAAGCATTTTGTTTGATTTTTTTAACTGTATTTGATTAACATAAGAAAAAAAATTACTTTTTTATTTTATTATTTGATATCCCCTAGTTTTAAACTAATGCTTATGTTAGCAAAATGCTATTGCCATAATGTAGACACTGATGTAACTACAATTATTTTATTTATTTTTGAGGTACAAATCAACATTGTGATGCTCGGGACCTTTGCGGGAGAAAATTTTCACCAATTGGACCTCGGTGAATTTTAATTGGTGACCCCTGGTTTAGACAATTTGACCGTGTCCATAGGAGGGATAGTAAATATATATTAGTAAAGGAAGCTGAGGCTGGAGTTGTCAGGTAGGAGGCCTAGAGAAAGTCCAAAAAGGAGAATAAAGAATGTAGTGAAAGAGAAGAGGATATGAAGTTAGTTGGTGTCAGAGAATATAAAGCAGAGGACAGGGTTAGTTGGAGGCAGATGAGTTGCCTGGTGAGACTTTAGTTTAAATATCTAGTGTGGTGTTTGATGAGGTGAAAGTTTTTACCCTTTTTAATATTTTACTAATTTTGTGGCTATGGCTTTTATGTAGTTTTGTTTAGGCTATACTGTTTAATTTGCAACCATGGATCCCTGCTTTTAACTGGGGCAAACAGCTGAGCAGCACTGGCCAGCTGCTGCATTCTCCAGATGTTGAGCCAATGTCTTTGAACAAGTTTGCAAAGCCTCTGGAGAAAACCCACATAAACAAAATGAAAAGTCAACACAGAAAACCCGAACCACCAATCCACCATGCAGAGTTCAGCACAGTTCACTTTATTTCAGTTTCCCCAGAAGAAAAAAACAGAAGATCACATGGATATGATTTTTTTTTTTTTTTTTTTTTTTTGGCCTTTCACTTAAAACTATTTTAGAAAGAAGAAGTGAGTGTAATGGAGAAACAGAGTCCCGTGGTGTGATTCTGACTAAACCTTCAGTCAATAACATATGAGGACGTCCCTCCAGTAGTTGGCACTGGAATTGCTGATGTTTGTACTTTTTATAATATATATATATATATATTTTTTTTTTTTTGCATTTTGAACGACTCAAAAAGGAAAACAATATAGCACATCCAAATACTTTAAACACATTCAGAAATAAAATGTGCCCCCCTGTTTCTGAATTAACTGTGCATGTTCCCCAGGGAGGTGAGCTATCAGGGATCAACTTCAAAAATATTGACACTTTTAAAATGGCACAGAGGTTCTCCATAGAAAGAACTTTTAACATTTCTCTGTACCAGTTAGTAATGGAGGGAACCCACTGGAAAGCCAATGCACTTGGCTTGTTAAACTTAGAAATGTGCACAGTGTCTCACAAATATGTTTACTGAGATTATTCATACAACAGTATATATTCATACACACTGGAAGCCCTGCAATCTTTTCATCAAGTCATACCAGGCAAGTTTGAATCACTTTCTTTGGCTTTTTAGTGCAATGTATATGTTTAAACAGACTTTCACTTATTTTGAGGTAATTTTATGTTTTATGAATCTGAATATTTCATAATTGTCATGTGACTGATCTCATGAAGATGTAGTGGAATGATGTGGTTTTAGGAAGTTGTGTGAGTGCCACTCTTATGGGTAAAGTCTTGTGATCATGAGGTTGTAGTAAAGCGTTCATATGGAAGTCTTATGAGTAGCCATTTATAAACATAACCTGTGGTAAATGTCACCCATATACATACAGCTGCCAAAACCCAGACAGATAACCAGTGATGGAGTCAGATTGCTCACGGCATTTTAAATTAGTCTTATTGTGCATTTTGTTGTCCACATTTCTTAATTCCAGTACTTTTATTTCTAACCCCATTACCAAAAAAGTTGACACTGTGTAGCATCTAAATAAAAACTAAATCCAATGGTTTGCAAATTTCATAAAAACACATTTTATTCATAATTCAATAAAAATTTTGAGGTGTTACAACTGAGATACTTTTATGACTATTTTATGACAAATAATAGCACATTTTAAATTTGTGGGCAGTAGGTATTTTTCTTATTGTGCATTGTTATTGGCCATAGTTCATTAAAGTTGTTACAGTCATTAAAGTAACATTTAATAAATGAATTAACCAATAATTTTTCCTCTGTAACAAATAATCTGTGCTTTATAAGGCAATAGAGATGAACTCATTGTGGGTTCATCTCCAGTGTAGCGATACAAATACTCATACAATTGCTCACAGTATTTTTTTTACCTATTCCCAAAAAAGTTGGGGCAAACAGAAAGTCTACTGAAGTCATCCTGGTCCCAATCCTAGTTTGCTAAATGGGAGGTCTGTTTGTTGTTTCGTTACAAAGGTGCACTAGTACAAGTATTAGATCTGAGATGTCTAACTCACTGATTGGTTGGTTGGTACTCTTCATTTATAATCCATAGTTTAATGTGATCAGTACATAAAGCTGCCTGACAGTGCTTTGGGAATCTGGAGCATAGTTGTTTGGCTTCAGCACATTTCAAATGATTACAGAAATATGTCATCTTTTGAACAAGCAGCTGAAATATAAAGTTAGGATGTCTTCAAGTGTCATTTGTTTGCTTTCTTTGTTTGTTTAGGTGATAAGCAGTGATCAGGTTTCCAAATAATGTTGGCTCAGTTTTTTTTTCTTTTTGACCCTTTTGCTCCTCTGGCCCAGTCTGTGCTCCAGTACATTTGCACAGATAATGATTGAAAACCCTGCACAGGAAATAGAGGGAGGGTCTGCTGAGGAGGAAGAGGAAGGAAGAACTCAGCCGTTATATAAAGAAAAGTGTAGCTGAACAGAGAGGTGCTGCCTGTGGTGTGAGTGAGAAAGTGCCCCAGAGTCAAAGCTGTGAGTAGGAAATGACTTGTTTGTTTTTCTTTCATTTTTTGACATCTTTTTATACTCATATCTTTTTAAAGCAGCAGTTTGAGGGCAATGTGTTTATCACTGTCTACAAAGTTCTTGGCTGTATAAGGATGCATACTCATACAAATGCTGCTTTAATCATTATTTCTGTTTGCATGATTTGTTTTAAGGTAGAGCATAATTTCATCGTTTTGAGAGAAGGACGATGCTGTGTTTAAGGAGCTGTTCAGATGTGCGGCGGTGGCTCACCTTTGCCACAGGTCTGGTGGAGTGTCTGTGTTTTGCCGGAGCGGTGTTCGGGTGGGCATCACTTGTCTTTGTCCTCAAAAGTGAAGGATATTTCAGCTACTTGTGCGTTAACTCCACAAGTATCAATGGGACACACACTTTAGGTTGGTTTGAATACTATTTCTGTGAACTTTACTGACCAAATCTTTCTAAATGTAATTTTTTGTTGTTGTATTTGTCTCTCAGATTGCCGTGGACAGGATGAGCAGTTTTCTCTTGTCTTCACTATTGCATCCTTTATGAACAACTTTCTGACACTGCCTAATGGGTTTCTATTTGACCGCTTTGGGACAACAGTGGCCCGGCTCTTTGGAATGTGAGTTCAATAACCAATACATTACTCGCTAACACTAAAGGCCCTGGCCCTTGAAGCTGAAGTAAAGGATATGTTAATATTAACTAGTGCCAAGTGAAAAACAGAGGGGGGATGTGAAGGATTTGTTGGGTCATGCATTACTGACCAAACAAGCCTATGCAATATAATATTATTTTAATTTGACTCTTGCACTTTGATAATCCCATTATAATAAAACATGAGATTCTGTAAAACTAGAGGTATCACTGCTACTAAAAAACATCAGCAGCTCGAGTTGGCATCAGGGGTTCAAGTTTGGACACCAACAATTTACCAAAAGTCTCTGCCTGCCTCACCCACGATTTCCAGACACTGGTTTTCTTAAATTAAGCCAAAATATCAAACAATATCTTAACAAAACAAATACTAAACTAATGCCCTTGAAACACTCATAGGCAATGAACTCTCTGACCTTTACGGGTACTATTTGAATTTGAGCATGGGTGTTGTAAAGGGTTTTCCAAAGAATTACCAAGCTAATATTTAGTCTATGTGTGTTACAATCACTTTGTCTTTGATTGGTCTGAGGACAAATGTTGATGTGCAAGCATATATCGATACAAACAATTAGTAACTGTCCCTTCACTGTTACCAATTAATAGAAATATTCAACCTTTGATACATTTGAACAATAAACACCTCCTCAGTTTCATGTTCGTGACCCATTTTAATTTCCTCTGACTCCATCCTGAGTCTCACTTTATCCATGTCTCCTCCACGTCTATTTGCATTCCTCTCTCTTCTGTTTTCCATCCACCCCCTTTAACGAAAAACATATGGGTATCTTTGTACCACTCTGTTAGTTAGGATTTAGGCAGTAATCTGGGCTAATAAACAGACATTGCTTATGTTAAAGTGCAGTAGGTTATGGGATTTTTGAGGGTAGTACAGAGGGCCCGAAGGATTCACAAAAACAACCAGTCTGCCTTGACGCTCTCCCACCTGTCCCACATTTGCAGACTTTGTCAGTTTTTTTGTTTTCTATTTTCATTTTTTCTATGTAAGTTATTTTATAACATGTTTGTCTTTCCCTGCTCCCCATTAAAACATTTTACTTTTATGCTTCAGAGTGTGATGAGCAATTCTTTCCAGTAAGTGGTTTGGATGATATTGTCCAGACCATTACGTGCCTCTGTGACCTCAATGTGTTCCTAGTTGGAGAAATGTTTTATTTATAACCTAGTTTGAATCTTAAGGCTTGTACTTTTATGGCTTTAACCCCTTCTTCTTCTATCTCCTCAGATTTGTTTACACCATGGGCACATTAATGGTGGCCTTTTCATCTTCAGGTAAAATAAACGTAATTTTTTTGGTGTGTGCATGTGTTTTCCAAGAGTTTCCTTATGCATCTAACTTGTATCTTTCCCATCAGTCTTCGCCAACTTGCTTTTCCCAGCTTTGGCTTTTCTGGCAGTGGGTGGTATCTTGTTCCTCATGACTAACATGCAGGTAAAAAAAAAAATCACTAAAAGACAAATTGCTGTTTGTTATTATGGTGTCTTTGAGGTTTTTTCTTTATGATAAAGTTTTTATTAGCATTTTTGAGGTTAAGTAGGTAAACTAGGATCAGCACAGCAATCAGTAACCAGAAATGAATATGGTACAGATGAACAACATTTAGTGAATAATAATTTTTGTGAATAATATACAGATACAGATACAAACAAAAGCTCATTATAGCTCACCCCACCAATTCCCCCCTGACCCCTATCCCCTTTTCTTCCCAACCCACCCATTTGGTCCTATCCCACCATTTGAGAACTACAGCTTTTGGCCACATTTAATTCAGTTGACCATAGCCTTTATCAGAAATTGAACTGATCATATCCATTGTGTTTGAAAAGGTGGGAAACCTGTTTGGTGCGCGCCGCTCCACAGTCATCACCCTCTACAATGGCGCATTCGATTCATCGTCTGCACTTTTCCTCATCATTAAGGTGAGACAGACATGGGATATTAAAACTAAACATCTGCTTTACTTAACATTTTTGTTCTGTCTTTTCCAGTTGCTGCATGAAGCTGGTGTGTCCCTCCATGCCTCTTTTCTATTTTTGTCGGCCTGTAGTGTCATTCATGTGCTCAGGACTTTCTTCCTTCTACCTCGAAGCTTCTTTCCCTACCCACTGCCTGAACACTACACATATGGGTATGGCTTATTTACATGTTGTTTTTTTTGTAATGTACCATGTTAAGGGTGTATTTGATGTTGAATATTTCCAAATCAACAATTTCTGAGAGACAAGGAAATTGTGGTGCCTTGATGGCCTTGCTTTTTCCTGTTTCCTATACCAAGTCATTCTCAACCACTTTAATTAGAATAACAGCTTCAAATTAGCTAAACATTGAAACCTTATTTAACTCTGACACACTTTTGGTCCACTAGTTGACACTGTATCTGTCCTATGAATGGCCAAACAATACCCTCAAAACTTGAAACAGACACACAGTCTATGAGTGAATAGAGACAAAGGTGTCCTCACAGTGACTTCACTCTAAACCTTGTACTTGTCAGGATTTCCTGTGGCAAATCCAAGTCTCTGAGCTTAGAGCCAGCATCAGAGAACGGTACCACAATAAAATCCTCGGAGGAAGCACCACTTGAAACAGACATCCCTTCCAAACAAGGTCAGTAAATGCTGAATGACTATTTTGTGTAGGATTTGGTGAGAATAAGGTGAAAATGGATGTTACCTGCTGTTAAACTATGCCAGAGAATAAGATTATACTAACAATGAGTATCCTGGTCACAAGTTTAATTACATTGGACAGTGCTATAGTACTACAGTATGTAATGGGGCTTCACAATTTGTTTTATTGCTTTAATGTGTCCCAGTAATGTTAAGGCTCCCCATCTGACAGAGATTTGTCCCACCAGAATCATTGTCCTCTCATTACATTCAATAAAACTCCACTGTGACCAAATTAAAATCAGTCTTTGTCTTGATCCCTTAAATTAGACCTAGTTTAGACTTGTTTCAGACTTGGTTTAGTCTTTAAGTTTTAATTTTGATTATTAGACTTGTATTTCTGCTTCTGACATCGTGCAGCCCTTCTTTATATTTAGGCATGTTTCTGTTGTACTAATTTCTTGTTTGTCTTTTTATGTCTTATCTCAGAGAAGACTTTCCGTGAGTGTTTACTGTCCAGGTTCTTTTTTTGGCACCTCATTTGGTTATCTGTGATGCAGCTGAGGCATTATCTGTTTATCGGCACACTCAACCCTATGCTGCAGAGACTCACGGCGGGGGAGCCTTCACTGGGTACAACACACATCTATATCATCTTATGTACCAGTCTGTGATATGAAATATAAGAACATAACTACATTTTTTTACGGTTGTTGCTGCAGTGAGTCAGTACATCAACGCCTTTGCCATAACTCAGCTGTGTGGAGTGCTGTGTGCTCCCTGGAACGGCCTCATCATGGACAGACACAAGGGCAGACCACGAGATCAAGGTAACGCTAAATACAGTCTATTATTTATCAATTAACTTTGAGCCTCTCTTTCAGGTAAAATGTGTTTCTTAGGACGCACTGTACTATTACAAAAATCCAGTTTTGTTGTAAAACCTGTTGACACTTAAAGGAATAAGGGTAAAACTTTATAATACTAAAAAGTATTAGTTAAAGAAACTCGGGACAAGAAACTTATATATTAACATAAATAACATTAATATAGCCCATTAAAGTAAAATCTGTCTAAATTCACTTTTTAAGCAGTTTATTCATTTATTTAATGCTAATTACACACTATTAATGCTTTATTATTGCATAATAGGGTAGAGTTGTTACCGGAATAAGTTGTGACTGAGCTTTACAAGATCTTGTTGTGTTTCTTTCCTTTGGCCACTGTTTGCTGACTCTTGCTATATATGTCTTCTATTTATCCACAAGTCAGATCCACAATTTAGGAAGTGAAAATTAGATAAAACATAGTAAACCAAATATGTCCACCAAGCAGAAGTGCTATATTTATCAGCGCAATGTGGTGCTACATGTAAACTTCTATATTTGCCTTGTTCAAACAGTGCTGACTCAACAACCCATGGCTACACATTAATATTAAACCATTCATGCATTCATTAGAATGTTATTTAATTAAAATAATACATAAATACCACCAACTTTTTATTGATGGATATAAGCTTATCACGTAAGACAACATTTATAACAATTATTACAACGCAATGATGTTGAAGTCATGTTTTGTAAATAATAAATGAAGTGTTTACTAATGCTTAACTAATGATCATAGAAGTGTTCCCAGTTTATTTTGTTAGAAACCATGTATTTTCTTTTGTGCAGGAGTGAGTGAACGTGATGCAGATCTGCGGGCCTCAGTGCTGTCTCTGGCCCTGACGGCATTTCAGTGTGTGCTGTTTTCTCTTTGCGCCACCATCCCCAGTCTCCCTCTTCAGTACGTCACCTTCATCCTGCAAGTGCTCAACCGATCCTTCCTCTACGGTGGCAACGCAGCCTTCATCAGCGTGGCGTGAGTATCAAACAAAGTATAAAGACTAAATGTAAATGTTATGGCTCTCTATTTCATCCAGTCCTATACCTAAAGCATTCAATATTTTGATCAGAAGATGGCATATTTTCGTCTGTGGGGAAAACTAAGGCACAAAATATTCAGTTTCTCAGGTTTTATTTTTATGCATAGGTGCAATATGGTGAACTGAACACTGTTGACAATATTTCACCTAATTTCCAAATGAAAATATTGTTCTTTAGAGCATAACTAAATAACAATACATAACAAAGAGAAATGGTAATAATGTTTTAATTAAAGAACAAGTATTTGGTGGAATAAACCTGGTTTTTAATCACAACTTTCCCAGTTTTTCACATTGCTGTTGGCTAACTTCATACCACTCTCTCAGCTTTTCTTTCTGTGAGCTCATGAAGCATAGTGAGGTGTGTGTAATTCAACAGATATTGGCCTGAAAAGGTTGTCAGACTCAGAGAGAGACTGATTTAAGAATAAATTGCATTGGTCTCTATTTTCTTCCAAAGCTGGTATTTTGTACACTGTTAAAATTTTATTGTAGATTTTACAGTAACTTACTGGAAGCTGGTTGCAAGTAAGTTACTGTAAAATCTATTACAGTAGTGATACTGTAGACCAGTTTTACAGTACTACTGTAATAGCAATCACAGTAGTTCTACTGTATAATTATTTTACAGTATTATTGTAATATAAAATACAATATTATTACTGTATTTTGTTTTACAGTAATTACTCCAACTATTGTAATATTACTTACAGTAAAAATACAACAAGTCAGTCTTGATTTTTATCAGTTTATTAAAAACACACAAACATTTTTGTCTTACACAGTTGATTGGATAAAATACATAAACAAGTCTGCCATAAACAGAATCACTAAAGATGTAGAACATCAAAATGAATATAACATTCTCTGTAATAAAGAACTTGGGTGGACTCATTAAACACACTGAATGTTTTCCTTGTGAACAGTGTGTGTATTATCTGTAGGATGAAGTAGACTACATAACTTCTTATAATTCATTACCCAAAAACAATTTAACAATATACTTCCTCACTTTTACTTGGGTCTTTTACTAAAACACCACAACATATATAGATTTCCAATACACTGTTTTAAAATAATCAGCGGACTTTAAATGAAAAAAATCCACTTGTGTCTCCCAAGTCCAGTGCTGTGATGGAGCAGGACATATCCTGTCGTATTAACAGATTTGGTAAGTTACCTGAGTGCACCTCCTGCTTCCTGAAAGACCCATGTTTCTTGTTCATTTAGAGAAACCGTCTGAAAGTATAAAATAAATATTTTTCATTGATTGGAGATATACAGGTACTTACTTTTATTAAAATGAGTAGGGATACAGTCTGCAGGTCTCCTCTGTGTGGTTCTCTTCCACCAACTGACAAAAAAAATCTTATGCAAATTTGCCAAATCTCTCTTCCTATTGGTCAGATTTTCCCGCCTAAATTCATTACTGCAATTTTTACAGTAGGTGACTGTAACATTATTTTCCCCCCACAATTCAATGCACATTACAGTAAAATACTGTTGATATTACAACAATCTGTTACAGTAAATTCTCTAAAGAGTAACAAATATTTAACACAAACCCGCCACAAAAATGACAAATTAACAATAAAGTACTAGTTTAATAATCATGCTTGTTTTTATGTTGTAGTTTCCCATCATGCCACTTTGGGAAGCTGTACGGCCTGGTCATGGCTCTGTCTGCACTGTTTTCAATACTGCAGTATCCCTGTGTGACTCTTGTAAAAGATGTTCTAGGTGGAGATCCTTTCTATGTGAGTACATCTATTAAAAAACAAGGGACATTGCATTCCATTTAAATGTGACTTTAAATAATTAATAGTTTGCTGCTCTTGGTTTTTAGGTTTCAGTAGTTATTGTTTTTTTCCCTGCAGGTAAACATTGGCCTGACGATCCTAAGTCTGGTGGCTTTCATTCACCCCATCTCTGTCTACCTCCACTGCCGTAGTCCTGCTTCACAGAGGACCCACACAGATAATGCAGCTATTTCAACATAAAGAAACATAATAAAAAAATTTTTTGTCTGTAAGGCTGTTTATAGTCATATAAGTTCCTAATGGTATTACTGTGTTGGGGCCCAAGAAATGTGGTGCAAAGAGATTCAGAATGATGTGAACTACAAAGAGCAACTCAGGCACTTGGTTTATGTAAGGACAGTCTGAACAAAGGTTGTGTTTGTCTATTAAACGACACTGATGGCACTGCACTTAAAGTACATGAAAGATCAATACACATTTTTAATGGTGGTAGCGCGGGAAACTCTGCCATCTGCAGGTGACACTTTTTAGAAGCAGTTAAAAAGGATTACTATACTGCCCCCTGAAGTCATGGTATTGTAACTACACCCTAAACAGCAAAGAGTGTCATAAGGGATTTCTTTTGTTAAAATAACAAGTATACTCCGTTTATATGTGCCAAAGGTCATCGTAAATGTCCCACTGTGTTTAACATTATTATATGTTATGTATGTACTGAAAGGGCATTATGTATTCTATGTTCTAGCATTTTACTATATTTTTTACTTTCATGTGGTACAATACCATATTGTACGTTTTATTCAATGAAATTAGGTTACAATTATTGTCATACTTATCAGACGTGTTGCAGCAACACAAAGAGGTGTAGCAAACATAACAGGTCAGTAATTTTTATTGTTGTAACAAACGGTATTAATTGGCTTACAAAATCAAATGTGTCTTTTGGCATCTTGCCTGGTTTGATTATTATTGTTGATTAAATAAAAGCCATGTGGCCCTGTTACCCACAGTCTGTGAATAAAGACATACACAACACAGATTTCCTAATGATTTATTGGATGCAATTAACACTTAGCCTTGAATGGCTAACAGGTCCTGGTGTAGGAGGAATATGACATGCTCCTGGGTTTGCAGGGCGGCCTCGAATGCACAAAGAAACTGGCCTGAAGCCCAGACTCCAAGGAGGCACCACAGATGTACTGTTTTCAAGCCTCCTCTTCATACAACATGCCATTTTCTAATGTCAGAATCTGTGAACCATTACTTTGACTCTACTTTGACACTGCTCTATTTAATGTATTATTTGTAACACATTAGTAAAGTAACTGACAATGTAAGCTCGAACATTGGAGATCTCCTCACTCGGATGCCATCTCATCACAGGCTTCCCCTCTGGGCTGACCAAAAACTTCTCGAAGTTCCACTTGATGTCATTGACTTTCAATGGCTCCCAGAACAGTCTGCCATAAGGGTTCCCAAAGCTGTCTCCAACAGGAGGACAGGCGTTCTGCACAGATCAAAGCAGATGAAATGTGTAAAATTGATAATTATAAGAGATATAGTGCGCCGATTAACCTCAAATCAACTCCTTTTGGAAGTCCTGAAAACTAAATACAACACACTGGGGGAATCAGCCCTTCTCTGCTGGGCTCAAAGCTGCCACACGGGACACCGATGAGCAAACCGAGACAGGCTCATCTGGGAGTAGCCCATCTTTCTGATTCCTGTCTTTATAAATGTACAACAGTTGCTGTAGGCTGTAGCTTATAGCTCCAGGTTCACTGTGACAGCCCTGATGATTGTTTTGCTAGCTCTCCACTGCAGGGATCTCCTCCTGTTACATTGTACCTAACCACATCACTTCTACAACAGGTCCATTTTGCTTTTTTGTATATTTGCAGGACTCATGCGTCAGTGGCTCAATTCACGTCATTTATGCCACACAATTTGCTTGATTCGTGCTGTGCGTTTTGTGTCATTCGCACTGCAACACCTTTACATAGACTTAACATGTAAATCACTCACACCAGGCGCCTCATTTGTGCTTGGTCTGAACGTACCATTAAGCAGCAAGTGAATATTTTGTCCTCAAAGGAGATGTGTTAGAAGCAGAAAGAAGAGACAAGCATAAGGAGCAAGTTTGACAAGAATCAAATTGTGATGGTAAGACAAGTGGGTTAGAGCATCTCCAAAACTGCAGCTCTTGTGGGGTGTTCATGGTCTGTAGTGGTCAGTATCAAAAGTGGTCCAAGGAACGAACTAGGGATGCCCAATAATATCGGGCCCGATAATTAGCAATTATGACATCATACAGATAATAAATTCAAATAATATAAATAAAAGTTCAACCGATAATAAAAAGCTCAACCTGCTTTAGTTTTGCTGTCTTTGCCTTGTGTTTTTTTCAGCTCTCAGTCTGTGAGTGTCCCCCAGCCCTGCCCCACTGCAGACTGCTATCCCCAGAGCAGGCTTTCTGTACGGTGTTAGCAAAAGAAAGACAGTTTCTGCATGTTGTGTAGCGGTTCTATGAGAAGGGAAGGGGGCTACTAGCATTTCACATCATATCAAGTTTCCTAAAACTTTATCATGACAAAGATGTGAACAATACAGAGCAGCCTGCCCTGCTGTCTTCCGTCGAACACACGGACAGCGCTAAGTGGCGTATGTGGCCACTTCAAAAAGTTTAACACATAAACAATGCCCAGTCTTAAAATGGCGTGTTGTCTGTTAATATTCGACAAAATGAAAGAACGATAGCCTCGGATTGTATGTAGCGAGGAGTTTTTCAGCACTTTACTCACTGAGTGAGGCTGGATACACGCCTCACCACTGCTCAGTTTGTTCTTCCTCTCTCACACAGAGCAGAGAACAGCCTCGTATCAGCCCTATGCAGAAGCGAAAGGATTTGTACGGAACAGGACAGTCTCTTTTCTGCGTAAACTTTTTATTAATCCACAGATTTGATCGCCTTGTCCACAGCCTGCGTCTCATGTTTACAGAGCAGAGCAGGCTGTGGGTAAACTCGTCTGACTGGATGTTCTAATGCAAGCCCCGCCTCTTTCTCCTGTTAGATTCAAGATCACATGGGGTAAAAAACAACTGACCTGCAACTAATTTGTTAGAAAATGTCTTTATCTTTATATTAATATAAAAATATATTTACAACAAAAATAATAGTAGCAAAAAAGGCATTGGGAACAGACAAGAGTAATGTGTGACTTCTGACACATTACCAGGTCAAAGTGTGTGTTACTGTGCTTATGAGAAGGCTGGATATCCATACTGAGTCAGATCAAATTATTTTACTCTTGCTAAAAGTAAGATCAGGGTTAATGAAGTTTGGTAAGAGCTATACTGTTAAAATAAACTGTACTTCTCTCAAAATCAGGTTGAGTAAGGTACAAATTAGATACAAAATCTTAAATAAGAATTATCGGGTTCATTATCGGCCTCGGTTACAAGAAGCTTCAAATTATTGGTTATCGTATCAGTTCCCTAGAAGAAACGGTGGTGAAAAGGTTAAAGCCGGTTCTGATAGCAAGGTGCCAGAATACAGAGGGCATCAGTTTGTTGTGTATGGGGAAGCATATTAGGCAGGTGGTCATAATGTTATGACTGATCAGGCTACATGGGCAGTGACTTACCTTGAGGAAAGTAAAAACTGGTTGCTCATTTTTTCCATTCACATCCCCCTTTTCAAATAACTGGAAGTTTGGGACAAATCCATTGCCTGGTCTGACATACCTAAACACAGACAGGGGCAGTTTATCAGTGAATGTAGCTCCAAGCTCTTAAGTGAGCTATGTGCTAAGGCATAACAGCTCTGGTTAAACAAAACTATGGTGTAAGGCAGACTCGAGTTTGAATATTAGATGAGGTAGACCTAGAAAAACAAGCATGTAGTGTTAAAGAGGTAAAGGTAGTAGAGGATGTTCTATTTAATTAAACAAAGCTTTTGGAGTGACAAGGATCTCTGTGATACTGCAAATATGGCTTAGGAAGGTTTTGTGTTACAGAAGATTAAATTTTATGGTTGATTTCCTGTACTACTGTTACTCGATGTTACTTAGATTAAACTTTTGACCTTTTGCTACTGGGCAGTAATAGCCTTTTCATTCAGAGGGCTGCAGCTATAATGAAATGGAAAAAAAGTAACTAGCTTATAACTAATTAAAAAATATACAGGAAAAAGGTTGTTTTTTACTTTGGTGGAAACCTGCAGAGCAATAATGGTAGTAGTAATAGCAGTAGCTTTAATGGTAGTTGTAATATTAGTAGTAGTAGCAGTAGTAGTAGTAGTAGTAGTAGTAGTAGTAGTAGTAGTAGTAGTAATAATGGTGGTAGTAGTGGTACCACCACTTTCAACTACGGTAAACTTTCCACTCTTTTCACTACTACTACTACTTTTTTCCTTTCCTCAAGTACTGGTTAAGTTAGTACTAAGTTCAACTTTAGGATTATTATTTAGAAGGAGTACTTTTATTTGAGTATAGATTTTGAGTACTTCTTCCACTTCTGAGGAAATCTTTACTTACTTCAAAGCTGGCAGGATCTCATGTTTTTGGCCCGGTTCTTGCTTCCCGAACTGATTAGATGGGAAGGCAAGTATTGTGAGCCCAAAAGGTTTAAATTCTTCATGAAGTGCATTCAGTTCTGAGTGGAAAAAACAGATCTGAATCCAGTTAAAATGCATTTAATATTAACCATAATTATCTGTGTGCTGTTGTTCTCTTACCCACGTACTGGTAGGTGTAGCCTCAGTACGTAGCCACATTGATGAAGAGGACGCTTCTGCCTCTGAAGTCCCTCAGATTGACAGTATGGCTGCCATTGAGGGTCTTCGCCTGATATTTGTAAATGGTGCCATCTGTGGATGAGTCACATAGCTGGAGGTACAGACAAAACAAATTATTAACATTCATTTTTTTCATAATCACAGCTTTTGTGTGAATGAAAACACATGCAAATGAGCAATTTTTTTTCCATTGCATCTAGTTTTAGTGTAGTATTGCAGTCAAGCCTACATAGTCATTGTTTGGCCTTATGTCTTTGCTGTGTGTCCTTCTTGAGTTTGCAGAGTCACTAAAGTTTGATTAATGTTGTGTTTTGAAATAGTCTGTTGATTAGATTGTAGTTGTGACATCAAAATAGCCAGGTTCTTAATGATACAGTAAAGAGATGTCTAAAAAAACTGATCTCCATCCATTGTACTGCTTTCTGAACTTTTGGGCTAACAACATTTCAACATGAATTTTCATCCTTAACTGTTTGTTCATTAAAATCATGTATGCACCATTGACACTTACAGGTTACAGGTAACTTCCTACAATATAAAATGAGGTGTTTGTGTACATTAAATGTTGTTTGGCTTCATTTGCCTTTTGTTTTTTATTTATTCTAGATAATGACAAAAGAGCATGCGATAACCACACGTCCATAGCGGGCAACACCGGTGTTGTAAAGGAGTTAAGAGAGGCTGACATCTGCCAACTTACAAAACAGGTCCAGAGTCAACAAAGCAAAAGATCATTGCTTACCATTTGAGACACTAGGATTGTTTGACCACTGTTTGGCCTATTTGTACTACAAGGTCCTGAACTTTTACATCCAATAAAAAGTATGGACAGAGGCTATAAGTGGTCTGGTGGCCTACAACTAAGAGGCTACACTTGAAAGCTTATGGTGTCTTTACAAAAGCTACCCCAAATATAAATATCAAATAAATATTAATACATCTCTGGTGTAGTTGTCCTGTCTCGTTTACAAAGTGCGTGGTAGCATCGTAATCCTTCAAAATAAACAAACAAATAAATAGATAAAATAAATAAGTAAGTTAAATATGGATAAGCTTCATTTTCGAGAAATGAAAATGAAATGATAAACGACAGCCCATTTATTTATCTCAGGTGCTTGGTCTAATGTAGGCTATGTTTAAATGTTTGCAAAGAACTGGTGTGTAAAAAATGCGTTAACACCTGTGCCATTACAAGGTGTTTGAATTCAATATTTTTAGCAGGAATAAAACAAAACTAAAAACATTAGGCTATTCTTCCATTAATTCCTCCCACTTCTATAACACTAATCACTGTTATGACTTTTCACTGCGTTATAAATCAAAGATGACGTCGTCGTTTAAGCTACAACATCAGTAGTGGTTACGCATGGCATGGACAGCAACAGGTACCTACCCGGGCGAGCAGACCCGCGGAGCCGCACGGCTGCAGCAGACCAAGGAGGACCAGCGGTAACAGGGCCCACGGGAGGCCGTCCATCGCGCACACGGGGCTGTATGGTCGGAAACCTCGACCTGTGTCTCTGTATATGAAACCTCTATGAAGGGGCGGAGTGGCCACAGCTGATGATGTTGGAAAGACGCCCTCTGCTGACGCAAACCCACAACAATCATATGACAGTGAAGGTAAATGAAAAGACCTACAACGTCCCTACAAATCTGTACTGAGGTAAAAGTAACCTATGGAACTGCAAAATAACAATAGTTACTCAAATAGAAGGGCGGTGCTCAGCTAAATCTATACTAGTACTATTGCTAATATCAGGCTACTACTACTGGTACTACTACTACTACCAGGCTTACTACTAGTGCTACTTCTGAACCACCACTGCTGCTGCTACTACTATTACTACCATAGCTTCTAGTAATATTTTGTAATATTTTTCCTCAAATTGGCCTGCTGGCTATTTACTCAAGTAAATGTTTGTTTTTGTACACAAAAGTACACTACATCATGCTCAAAAAGTGTATTTAGGTAAATGTTTTTATTTTATTTATTTATTAATAAGTAAAAAGCACAAACACGTAGGTTTGTTTCTAGTGGTTGAGTTCACCAGATGTACTTGCTTGAGATAACCTTTTCTAAGCTATCGATCTTGAAAAAAGCTTGTCGTTTACTCACTGGGTTTTATTTAAACTCAAACTAACTGTGACTGTGACTAGCACAACTATGATAATAGTGGGCTTCACAGTATTGAACAGTACAGATATCTGTATAAAGCTCTGAGCACTACTGCTGATCCCAGGCCAAGCTGGCTTGTTACAGCTGTTGTATAAAATGTTGGGCTGACCTGGCAGAGTGTACTCTGATTAAATAGCATGCCTCCACCTTTTGAGAATCTAGCACTATGTCACCAGATTGCTACACCCAAATGACGGACTTCTTCTGTTTATGTGGATATGCCTGTCCCTGAATATACAATATCCACAACTTCACATTTGATGTGGGGTTCAACACACATTCACAACAATAAGACAATTCTGTCTTACTTAATGACGTACCACTGGTATGGTAGTCAGGTTGGTGGGTGAATGCTGTAACTTAAAAATTATAATGAATCCAGTTTCTGCAGTTAATTAGTAGTGTAATTATATATTTGTTATAGGGATAAGGTTAAGAGATACTGAATTCAAAATCATTGGGTAATTGGGTAAACTATTGCTGTAGACAGATAGATACACATGCAGATGTTTACCACAGGTCAACATTCAGCATCTGATTGCAATAGTCTGTATCACATCCCCTCTAGCTTAATTTATGATTTTTACTCAGGGTACCAATCATACCAAGGGCCAACTATTATCTATAATGAACTAGCTTCTATTTATTCAGCAGAAGTTTGAAATCATTCTTACAGTTGCTTTATTATGGCCCCTTTGCATCTGAAAAGCGCAAAGCAACCGATCAGTGATGAAGCATGAAAATAATCATAAATAAAAAGAATGGCTATTTTATTGGCCATATTATTTGGACGACTTGTCTAATAATGTTAGCACACGTAGCTCGAACGAGACATAAATAACAAACTCCAGAGGGCGGCGGTAACACTCTCGTCTGTCCAACACGAAGAAGAAAATTCGTCTCTGATCTGGCAACACAGCGGAGCTTTGTAGCGCAGACATGGCGTCCCTTCTGCAGCCAGACAGAGTGCTCTATCTGGTTCACGGAGAGAAAAAGATTAGAGCTCCATTATCCCAACTTTATTTCTGTCGATACTGTAGTGAATTAAGATCTTTGGAATGTGTGTCACACGAGGTACGTAAAATTATTTATTATTATGATCGAGGAAAACAAACCTAAATGCTAGCACTCATTAGCTAGCCGCTACGTTTGCTATAGGTTTGCTATTAGCTTTGACTGCGGGTTCTATGGCTTTAGACTTGAGCGTTGATTGGGTAAGCCGCATGTCAATCAAGAAAACTCCGAATCTCATTGGCTGTTAACAACCGGCTAACTTCCGTAATGATTAGCTTTTACGCAAAACCCAAATAGAGTCAAAAGGAAAGCTAGCGGAGATTTATTTTGTAATTTTAAGACAAGCCAATTTAATTAGCCAAGTGGCAAAGTTCAAGCTCAATTAAAAGTGTTTTAGCCTAGGTACAAGCCATCTGTGAAACCGGTTATATTGTGGTCCCTCATCGCGGACCCACCACACCCATTGCTTTGGATTTCTGTTCTGAAAAAATAGCCAAAATGTCCACGCATTAAGTAGGCCGGTCAATGCCATAATAAATTTACTTGTATAGCCCCATTATTGAGGTGGAGAGTCTAAATGAAACATATAGTTGCACCCCTTTATCCACATCTCTTAACTGTGCCATCATGTGCCATCTCAGGTGGACTCCCACTATTGCCCGAGCTGCTTGGAAAACATGCCATCAGCTGAGGCTAAGCTTAAAAAGAACAGGTTGGTCCTATACATGTGTAGTATAAGGTGCTGTCAGTAGGCACTTTGTATTATCCTAACTTAAATGATTGTTTCATCCAGGTGTGCAAATTGTTTTGACTGCCCATGTTGCATGCACACTTTGTCCACACGGGCCACAAACATCCCAGCTCCTCTGCCAGATGACCCCACCAAAACAACCATGAAGAAGGCCTACTATCTGGCCTGTGGTTTTTGCCGCTGGACCTCAAGAGATGTGGGAATGGCTGACAAATCAGTTGGTAGGTGCTGGTTTAGAAAAGCAAAGACCAGATCTGTAATTTACTATTTAATAAATAAGTGAATAAAGTTAATTGTTTTCCAAGTAATCACATATTTTTGGCTTTGCAGCCAGTGGTGGGTGGCAGGAACCAGAAAACCCTCACACTCAGCGAGTAAGTACTGCCCTGTGGCTTTCTTTCATGAGTTGCTCACATGCTTTCTTATCATAAAGTGGCATTATTGTGAGCATTTTTGCAGATAAAGTATCTGTAAAAGCTTCATACTAGGGCTGTCAACGTTAACGCGTTAACGCATGCGATTATGAAAAAAACAATTAACGCGTTAAAATTTATTAACGCAAATTAATCACACGATCTGTTTTGCCCAGCCACGCTTCTGAAAGCACTTTGGAGGGTGTGAAGCCGTGTCAGGGGGCGCGTGACCGTCTTGGAAATGTGCGTACATCACAACATTGACTTGCTTTCACGGTGAAAGTCCAATGAGAGAACACCTGCCTCACATGCGTTTGACCGTGGTTCGACTTCAGGACAAGTCCACTGCTTTGGCCGCTGTACTACAGCCCTCTCCTTTCCCTCCCCTCACGAGTCTCGTGTAAAACTTTTTACTAATAAATGTTACGTGTGCTTTTTACATCGCTTCCTTTCACTGCCTCTGTCTGTGCGCGTTCCTGGGAGCTGTGCTTTCTGTGCGTCCTGCGTCAGTTCTCGACTCAGAGCGGCAACCTCACTGTGGACAGGTGACCGTGCCCCGCCCCTGTCCGCGGCGCTGAGAGGAGCAAAGGAGAGGCTCAGGTGTCTGCAGTATATTTAATGCAGAGCACAGTTCAGCAGACACTGTTATCTCAAAACAGTTGGCCAGTTACTACACAGACTTATTAAAGGCTCTCTCACAATATTCAGAAGTTACTTCTGAGATGTATTTTTTTATCCAAGAAAAAACACACTCATCCTCTCTGGACTTTTTTTTATTTAAACGCTGCATGTTGTCATGGAAAATCTACAAAGTTACACATTGTGATTAATCGTGATTAATCACAGCCCAAGAGTGTGATTAATCTGATTAATTTTTTTAATCGATTGACAGCACTACTTCATACAGAATTTAACACAACCAATATATTAAACTTCATTTTATTTGATTAATTATGCATTGATTTATTGATTGTATGTGATATACTTTGGTATGAACTGAGATTACATTCTCCTAAAAGACCAGTGGTGCTTCATTAAATGCTGTTGAAAACCAATCATAAATGACCTGTTTCTATTTTACTCACAGATCAACAAGCTTATTGAATATTACCAGCAGCTGGCTCACAGAGAGAAGCAGGAGAGAGACAGGAAGAAGTTGGCCAGAAGAAGACAAGGGATGCCTCTGGCATTTTCGGTATTCTGCACCTCATTTTAAACTCACATTTTTTGTTACATAACCTTTTCAAAGGGAAATGCTCATCTTGTTAAATTTTCTGGAGTTTCACTGAATTCTCAGTGGATATTTCTATTTAGACTGTCAGTTCTATCCTTACTGTGCAACAATAATAAACCCCTTGTACCGAGAACTGACACAAAACAAATTATACATTTTGTCTGTTTAAACCAATTTTCTATGGTCTGTCTTTTTGTCTTACATTCACAAAGAATTACCAGACAGAAACCCACACAGTCCTTTGGTGCATCAGAAGCGTCTGTTATTTGTGCTGTTTTTCTATCAATGATGCATTTCTGTTGCTGATGCATGGCATGAAGTGCCACTAAAGTTTGCTTAACAGCTTTGTTTTCACCACTTTCTTTGTTCTCTCTTCTTCCTTTGCCTATGCACTCTGATATTTTGTTTTTTATCCTCCCAGCAACACACTATTCATGTGGTGGTGAGTTCTACTTTTTCTAATGGTAGTCTGAATAAAACATTAGCTGTTTTTTTTTTCTTGTTTAATCCCATAGTGACCTCACAGATCACATGAATGTCTCCTTGAGTAAATGGGTTTTAGATACATGCACAATAGGAGCCTTTATGTAGGTCAGCAGGAGAGAAGAAACACAACACTTATAGTCTCTGTCACCAAATCTAAATGCCTTTAACTCTAATTAAAACTAGAATCTGTTCTCTGTTGGGCTAATTCCTCTCCTTTGCTCATTGACACAAAAGCTCCTATTTTTATCTCTTATTACAAGACAAAATGTTTTGTTTTGGTTTAATTTTTAGTCTAACACTGCTCCTTTGTCTCTTTGATGCACTAAATTTATTTGATAAACTTGATGTCGTCTGTAGAGAAATGTAGTAAACATTATATCGTGATTTATTTTTTTTTAGGTCTGACTATATTTTTCTCACTTATGCAGGAGAAGTATGGCCTGGGAACCCGACTGCAAAGGCAAAGGCCTGGAGCTCCCATTTCAAGCCTGGCTGGCCTTTCGTGAGTCATTTATTTTACCATAAACTAGAAGCTACTAGAAATGTATTTGTTGATGACTTAACATAAGATGAAACTTGGCTCTTGTGCATTTCATTTTGTACAGGACATCTGATATTTTTTTTTTTACTTGCCAGGAGTAATTAGTTTATTTATTTTATTGAGTCACAAAACTCTATTTACAGGAGCGTTGTCATATGTCTGTCTAATGCTGCTGAGTCTTTTTAGTTCAGTGTTTTAATACATTTTCATTGCCATGTTGCAAGATGAGCAGACCATTGATAAACCTCTTTAAACACTGTCCAACGATCCTATAAAGATTTTGTGATATCCTACCATGAAGCCCAACAATAGCAAAATTTGCCTAACTTTTTTCTTAATGGTACATGAAAAAATATGTAAAATTGATCAATGTTCAAAACAGTGACACAGCCAGTATTCATGATAAAACACTTGATCTATGTCTGCTAATACTGATATGTTTTTATATTACCATTAGTCTTAAAGAGGGGGAGGACCAGAAGGAGATTACCATTGAACCTGCACAAGCCCTTGATGAAGTGGAGCCCCTCCCTGAGGACTGTTATACTAGGCCTATCAATCTACCCGAGGGTGAGTCCACTGATGTGTGCACTGATTATTGGGTATATCTAATTGGTACTGATGTGGATCTAATTTGTTGTTGGACCTTCACAGTGACCACGTTGAGGCAGCGTCTTCTGCAGCCGGACTTCCAGCCTGCGGGGGCCTCTCAGCTGCACCCGAGACACAAACACCTGCTGATGAAGCGCTCTCTTCGCTGCAGGGTCAGTAACATTTAACACTGTAAAAGGCTGGCAGAGTGTATTGATAACATCTTGATAGTGATCCTAGGCTCTCCAATCTCTGTCTAGAAATGTGAGCACAACCTGAGCAAGCCGGAGTTTAACCCAACCTCAATCAAATTTAAAATTCAGCTGGTGGCTGTGTGAGTATTACTGCAAGTCTCATTGTAATAAACAAATCTAGCTTATTAATTATATTTTGCCCGAAGCCTGTAGTACTTTTTAATTAGATTAGGGGTGTAAAATGTAATGCTTGCCGAGCTACAAGCATATGCTGTAGTAATTATTCATGCTAAGCAGCTAAATAAATTAAAGCATTGTGTTTGCTTTTTACTGCTAAATAATTGTCTAGCACAAATAAAAATACTGAATACTAAATATGAGTTCAAATGGGACCATATCACTTAGACACTGTGTTTTTTCATCAGTTGAAATAAGTTATATACAATATAATGTGTGCTTGTTTTTTAATCTTACCTTCACAAACTGACTTGTCAGACTGTCTGAATGGTTGGAAATTGATTTGTTCTTATCTCCTTGTTGTTGCAGGAGTTACATCCCTGAAGTGAGAATTATGTCCATTCCAAATCTCCGATACATGAAGGTCAGTGAGAGCCACGAACTGCATTATTTACTAGCTTATTAGCTCTAAAAGACAACAGAAGAAAAGCTCTAAATTACTCTTTAAAGAATAAGATGTGAAAACCGGGTTGTTTCTGTTTAGGAGAGTCAAGTGCTCCTAACGCTGACCAACCCAGTGGAGAACATCACCCATGTGACTTTGGCCCCTTGTGAAGAAGAGGATCCAGATGACATCAACAGCACTGCCAAGGTTTTTATTCATACTTTTCATCAACATGTGAATTGATTAGTACTTAAAAATAACCACCACCAACAACAATTCTTACCACTCATAATTAGGACTTTTATAATCCTTCCAGCAAATCTAAAACTTTAGAAATCACAGATAATGCCTCAGACTTTATAATTCAGACAAACACCGCAGACAGTGGGCCACAGACATAATAGTTAAATTATAGATGGTGGCAATCTTTTGTAAGCTTTATAACAACTTTTAACCACATACAACATTGATAGCTACAGTATAATTTAAAATGGCTTCATAGTTGTTTAGTCACTTTCCCAGCATTGAAAAAAAAAAAGGATGTAGGACACACTTCTCTAAACAACAAAAATCAGCCAAAGTATCTTCTAATTTATGTCCACACTATGCACCCTATTAATTCCCATTAATCATATTAGATACTAGCTGGAATACCCACCAACATAGGTCTGAGCTCCTTTGTGACTGTGCCCCTTGTGGGCTTTCTAACCTTTGCAGCCATTTACATGTAGAGCCATTTACTTCCATTTGTCAGCTGTCAGATGCACAGCTAAAAATGCTGTGTCCCAGCGGACAACAGTCTGTTGTGCTCTGCTCTGCTCCGTGGAGTCCCTCTGTGACTACGGGCTGTTTGTCTTGGCCCTTTAGTGTTGAAGTCCTGGACCAGACCAGAGTAAGGAAGCGCTCCTGGCCAAAACACAGCATCTTCATGACCCATTTCCATTCACATTAGGGCCAAGTGGAGTGTGCAAGACTGTAGTGCTGTCATTCTGCTTGATCTATTCAAACACCTGGAGGCCAGCATGAACCACATATAGTTCTGCGTGGCTGACTTTTATCGACCAGCTCTTGCTACGGTCATGTTCACTCTTCTCTTACATAATAATAATAATAATAATAATAATAATAATAATAATAATAATAATAATAATAATAATAATAATTATTATTATTATTATTATTATTATTATTATTATTATTATTATTATATTGAGAACCATTGCTGACTGTTGCCTAATAGTAAGTAATCTTAAAGCAACATCACCCAGTTTTTCTCTTGCTGTCTCGCCTGGTGTAACACCAAAATCTGTAACCTAGTGTTTCCAACACACAACAACAGCATAACTACCCGTTTTACCTTTTATTTCAAGACAAAATCTAACTCTGGGCCAATTTGCACAGTAAAATATAAATATATTACATTAAATTGGAGTTTGGAGTTGAACATAGAGGGGTGGGGTGTAGCTTTAGCCCTAAACAACAATCAGAAATCACGTCTTGAATGGACACCTAGACGTTTTTCTAACGCAACATTAACTCTTACTGGAGTGAGCCTGCTGGAGAGGGTTGCATCAGGAAGGGCCTATGCTAAATCAATATCTGAATAATTGTACTCTAGGAGGCATCTGATTTGCTGTAGCGACCCCAAAAAGGAAGTGAAAAGCCAAGAGGAAAGAAAAAAATCCTATTATAATGTGCTATTAGATGATTAAACAGTTTTCCTCAGATATAAGAAAAAAAGTGGGTTGTGTAGCTTTAACAGTCAGCGCTGATGCAGTTGTTTAGTGTGCCTCTTAAACCAGATGACACCTTTAAAAGTCTTTGAGTGCACAGCTGCTCCTGTTGCTGCAGCTAGAATGTTCATTGAGATTACATGGGGGAATATTGTGCTCGTTAGATCTGCAAAATGGCTGCAAGTGACATTAACTAAGTGTCGCCACAAAGCTGTCACCAGTGTGGCTCAAAGGATTTAAAGTGCTAGAAGTTAGTGCTAAAATTGTACAGTGATAATTAAATCATTTGCATTTTGACCATGGTCTAATTAGGTATGAGTCTTGTCGGTGCAGCTCATCGCTGACTCGATGCTCAAACTGTGAAAACCGCAAAACTAAGATGATTGAATTTAGCACAGTCTTTGTCAACACTTTTTCTAATCCTCTCTAGAGTTATTACTGTTTTATTATTAAGTAGATTAATGTTTAGGCAGCTTTGTTAATAATTCTGCAAAAGTATATCACAAATTTATTGTTATTGCAATATCAGCAAACACAATATTTGTATCGCAAAAAAAAGAAGACGCATATTGCAGTAATCTTGCAAAGGTCCCTCTGACAGAGATTTACAATTCAACATACCTGTGTTGTGACCAAATACAAATATTTAAAAGCCCTCATTCCTCAATTTAAAGGTGCTATGAGCAGTATATATTTTTTGTATTTCAAAAAAATTGCCCACGTGTGATAAGATATAATGTACACATGTTTAGTTCAGATATTAATTTTACTGATAACACTAGTACAATTGATTTATTAACAATTTAACATATTTTACACAATGCCCAAGTTGAAATGTTTACATTTTTTGTTTTGGTTCTAAAACTGCATTGTTGCGGAAAGACTGGCAACCTACAGACCACTGTTTTGATTTAGACTGCAGTACTATTTTCAAATTAGTACGGGTGCATGCTGCTTACAGTACCTTTATTCCTGGTTTGGCCTTGTTTTTTTCCTGGTGTAGTGTTAAGTTTTAATTTTGACCCAGTTTTGACGAGTAAATACAGAGGCTTGTATTTCTGCTTACGTTAAATTATACTTCCTATGTCACAAAGGATATCCAGACATTGCTAGCTATTATAATTTTCAACAAAGTTTTGGTTTATTGCATGTTTTTTTTTTTTTTTTTATATTGTGCAGCCTTAGCCCAAATCTTACTTCACAGTTGATTGAAAGTCAGTGAGGGTGCAGTCTGTTTTGTTATTTCTTTAGGTCATGGTACCCAGCAAGGAGTTGGTTTTGGCAGGGAAGGATGCAGCTGCTGATTATGATGAACTAGCTGAACCTCAGGACTTCCAGGATGACCCAGAGTATGTCTACACACAAAGACACACACACAAAGACACACACACTTATATACACATCCACACACACACGCACGCTCCGTTAATAGAGTCTCGTCACTCCTAACCCCATCTCCATCTCCTCCGCAGTGTTGTTGCCTTCAGGAAATCCAACAAGATTGGTTTCTTCATCAAAGTGATCCCTCAGAAGGAAGAGGACGTGGATGTCACTGTTTCATTTAGGATCCGCCATGACTTCCGCAACCTTGCAGCTCCCATCAGGCCGAGTGAAGAGGGAGTGGACGTCCCGGCAGAGGCCATTTGGCTCACGCACCACGTAGAGCTAAGGCTGGGGCCACTCGCTCCATAAACAACATCAAACTCTCTGACACAATCCAAAACTACAACTAAAATCTAGACAGTAAATGAAAAAAAAGACAGAAAATATACTAAAAGTCAGTTTCTGAGTAAACGCATTGACAAATATACCAGTTATCATGCCGCTTATTGTAGTTGTTCAGTATTGAAGTGGTAAACTTTGTAAGATTTTTGTTGCAAGACATTTCAATATCAGCCCTATCCTCCTCAAGGTAAAACTTAAAAAAAAACTTGCTAAAACAGGGGGCAACTATATTTGAGTTTATAGTTTCACAACCATGGTTTTATACTAAAACCATTTTTTTAATTGTTTATTTAACAGATAACATAAAATTAGTTGAATCAGAAATCTAGTATTAAAACTGTAAACAGTCCCTAGGTGTGCTGCTCACACCTTTGCACTTAAACATATCTATTTGTTGCTGCAGACACTAGTACTGTACAAAATGGCATGTAACCAGTAAATATCACATATTGTATTTTATTCCTGTACAATACTCAAACAAACCTTTTTACTTGTTTTAAGTCACAGTAAGTATTAGAGCACCAATGAATGAAGAGCTACATAAGCAGATCCTGCAGTTCCAGTTTGATGTATTTACAAACCATACTTTATCCTCATTTAAATATGAATTGTGTTGATTTCTTGATTGTCCTGGCTTGTATTGTAAGCTGCTGTCTGCACTGTGTACGTCTAGTGAACAGATGCCCACAGCTTTCTGTTCTGCCTAATAAAATGATACTGCAAGTTGCCTTGACTTTATTGTTGAAAAGTGTCGATCTAGAGTTTAATTTACTGTAATACTGCTTTAGTTACATGAAAAGGCATATAGAAGTGTGTAGCTCTAAACTAATTGCCTCGGAGAAAATAAAAAAAACACAACTATATGGTGGCTACCAAATTCAGTGCTGGGGTAAACCCAGATTGGGTTTTTCACATTTATGAAAAGAAAAAAGTAAAAGAAAAGGGAAAAAAAACGCAAAGGCACTGATCAGATTTGTTTACATTCACCTGGAAATTCTACATATTATGCTTGAAGTCTCAAAAAAATGGCTGCCTTGTTTTTGTATGCAGTTTTTGTTTCTACCACTGGGTGGCGCTACAGGGCAAGCGTTATTTTGAGAATGCTTTGAACGCGTTAAGCATTAGGGGACATTGAGACACGTGTTAGCTGATGTAAAATTAGTCTGTCAATAAGAAGAAGCAGAAGACAAACAAACGATGTTTAAAATGTATAAATATCTTTCCGGGGAGACTATGTTTAAAAAAATGAGCATGGATTAAAAGCAGATATGAAGGAAATTCCTAACAGGATAAACCTGTATGAGTCTTGTTTGACATTGCTTTGTGCACATGGGACAGTTTTCTTTTGAAAAGATCAGATCTGTGCTGCAGTCCTGCTGCAGCTTTCTCTGGAGGTGCTGTGCTGTGTAAACAGGCCCACTCCGTCTGGGTAATAAAGCCATGATTTTCTTTTTATCTTGTGCAGATATAAACACCACGAAGAGTGGTCTGTGTGAGAGCCATAAATCACCTCTGAAGATGAGGTAATAAAATGCACATGGGGTGAGTCTGCGCCAGTGAGAGCGGCCAGGCTGCTCTTCAGGCTCTGACGATGATAGCTGTGGCATTTTCAAAGCACACAAGAGCTGTTTGGTACATGCACTTGTTGGGGTTTTGCCGGCCAACTCGGATTTCTCTCTGTGTACACTGATGGATGTTGGCCCTGTTGGGAAACGGGCTATTTATGGCTGCACAATATATATTTTCAAAGCTATTTGTTACATTAGCTCAACATGGTACTTATCACATACCATAGGGCTATGGAGAGTCTCTTCATTAGTTTCTATATTAAGAATGAAATAATTTTATGCTCGGCATGTGATTTGTAAAACCATATACCGTAAACATAACAGAAACCTGACCCTTGACGGTGTTATGGGGAAAATTTAATATCTGGATTTACTGAGTAGGTTCCTTTTCATTTGTGTCCACTCCTTTGTTCTTTATTTATAAAGACAAGCCTAGGCAGTCGTGACCAGATGAAAAATTCCTGACTCAATTACAGGTTTCACTGCAGGACTTTTCCACAGTTACGTCACTGGATAAATCACCAGCGACTGCTCATACAAGAGAAGTATGACACAGACAAGGACAAGGGAAAGACTTTAATTTAATAAAATATAGTATATAAGAAGCATAAGCTACATAATGTCTAGACAATGAAGTTTATAATTAAGTGTACATGTTTTTCGATAGTCTGTTAAGGGCTGCCAACTGTTCAGTTACAACATGTATTTAACTCAAGACTTACAGGTCAACCTGAGAACACAACAACTCTTCAAGTTATATAATATTTAATATGTTTGTATCTTGATTGAGTTATTAAGTTTAACATGTATAATTGAACCAAGATTACTTGCCCAAGCAAGCTGTATGATCATATCATTTGAACCCAGGAAAAACACAAAAACAGCAGACTAACTGCAGTATTAAAATACTTACTGTCAATATGGTTATAAAGTTATATATTTGTAACTACAAAAAAATTACCATTATTGTTTAGAGGTTTTGTTTTAGCTTCTCCTTGTGCTTTGTTACAGACAAGTGGGACAATCCAGAGGAAATACATGTATACACTCCTTATATGAATGGTTTTCTCAACTCTATCTGTCAGGTGGATGGATAACCCGTACCTAACAGTCCTCAGATAAGTCTGTCGGTCTGTTTCAGTGCATTTGGAAGGGAAACAGGAAAGACTTAAATTCTTCCACTTTGTGTTGGTGTGATCGAACGGTCGGCTCAGGGCAAGGTGAGTGATTAATCACCTCTTTCAGTTTCTGCTCACCGGACCATCATCGGGTTAATTAGAGGTAAGTGATGGTGTCTGCCCAGAAGAATAACTGTAGCAGGCCAGAGCCCTGTCGCCAGATCTGTGAAACTCTAGCTCTTCAGAGGGTGAAAATAAAATCCCCTCTCTAGTCCTTTTGCCATTTTCCTTGCTTGATCTCCATTTCCTCTCACTTCATTCCTGATAGTCGTCTGACGCCTGTAGGTTGGTTGAAATGTTGACTTTGGACGCCTTGTTGAAAAAGATCGCTCTGTGAAAGCAGATGACCTTAGACTGTGCCTCTGAACCTCTGCCTACCTCCGCCATAGGCCTGGTCGTAGTTTTCACATATTATTTGCTCAATTGCTCACCAGGGGCATTACATGTGCAGGGGCACAAGTGGGTCATCGCCCCGAGCTGAGGCCATACCACTTGGCCTCATGGGAAACCCCCCCTGGAGGCCCTAGCGTTTAGCTTTGACAACAGCCCGTAATGAGAAGAAATGATGTCAGGGAATTAGGGCTGGTATTGATTAGCGAAGGAGGTCACGTCCTAAAGGGAATTGTTTAATCATTTAAGAACTTGCTTATTTGCTTTGCAGAGAGCAGCCCTATTATGAGAAGACTCACACCACATTTATAATTACAGAGCTAGCAGCAGCAGGTTAGCTCAGTATTGACCAGATGTAAATGGCTATGATGGCTAATTCTCAATGCTAATGTCTTTGGCCTTTAGGGCCTTTGGCCTTCTACATTTCTTTTTTATTCTATTATTGTCAACTTGAGTTTATTGCATGACTGGAAGGCGTTTTGCCCCATTTCTCTTCCCCAAGAAAGATAATAGATCTGTTTTTTCAGAACTGAGACACATGTTTTGCAATATGGATGAGGCAGTTGTGAAGTATGCGTGTGGTATCCTGCTTTAAAACTTGGCCAACCTTACTAATCCCATTCCCTAGATGCTAACATCTTAATCTAGATAAATGCTAACATCCCCCTGATTAGGGCTGGGTACTGTTCAGATTTTTTTGATACCAGTACTTAAACAATACCTGGTTTTTGATATTGGTATCTGAGCGATACTTTTTCTGATACCTATGGTGTGCTAATTAATCGTCTACTATCATAAAACACACTGATATTAAATAAAAGACACATTTTTGGAGCAAAATTATTAGCTGTAAGTATGATTTATTCTGTGGTATTTATTTGATTCACACATGCAAAGAAACATTAAGGTCTCACTAGGTACTGAAACTTAAAGTAGTATTGAAACTTTTCTTTTGATACCACAAAGGTATTGTTTAACAGTACCCAGCTCTTCCACTGATGCAGTGAATGTTGGACTTTTGAGGTAAACTTTCACGGATTATTTGTCTATAGAGGAACACCTGGTGATTAACAATACTATAAGAGTGGGCCTAATGCTTTGTAGACTATGCGTAGTTCTAAAGGACATATATTCACTTATCCATCCCTTCAAGGTGAATATAAGCCTACTTCACATTTGCTTATCATTTACCTTTTTAATTTGCTGTTGTCATTTGACTTCATTCCTGTTAAATAAATTGAATATCTTTAAAATCTTATTATGTACTACATGTGCTAAAAGCTGCTTGTGGCAATAAAGCGATAAAGCTAGTGGGGGGTCAGGTACACACCCAAGCTAATGCTAGCCAGAAATACAATATAGCTAAAGCTAAACTACTATCCTGAAGCTAGCCAAATGACTCATGTAGTTTCTATTAGCCAAATTACTGTGAACCTTTTAATGCATAAGCAGATTATTAGCACTCATATCTGTCAGCTTATAGTGTGTAATATAGAGCAGTAACATCAGCGTTGCCAATATTCAGTCAGAACAAGGCCCGCTCTCTGCTTGGAGCCTCTTTTCATTGCCATATAACTCCTGTCACAAGACGCAGTGCCCGGGAACACTCGTTTAACGCTCATTTATTAGCCTGCATCAGCAAACAGAGCACAGCCTGACTTCCCTGACATTTATAGAAAAGAGGCGTCTCGCTACCTGTCAGGCTGAAGTCTTAATTCTGTGCTGCCAACAACGCACAGCAGTTATCTGTGCTCTGCCCTCAGCGTCTATCAGTATGCAGCAAAACAAACTACATGCTATTAAAAATCATAGCCTTGAGTACTGTTACAAAATAAGAGTACTTGTTCCAATACAGAGGCCTAGACCAGGGCTAAACCAACTCTAAACCAGGGCTAAATCAAGACCAAACCAGATCTAAACCAGGACCACACCAGGTCTAAACCAATTCTAAACCAGCGCTAAACCAGGACCAAAGCCGGCCTAAGACAAGACCAAACCAGGACTAAACCAATTCTAAACCAGGGCTAAACCAAACTCAAACCAGGTCTAAACCAGGACCAAACCAGGGCTAAACCAAGACCAAACCAGGGCTAAGCCAGAACAAAATAGTCTAAAACCCAGACTTATTTAGGAAAAAGACAGGAGTAAACCAGGTCAAGCAAGGACTAAACCAGGACTAAATAAGAACAAAACCAGCACTAAACTAGGGCCAAACCAGGACAAAAAAGTCTAAACCAATTCTTATTTAGGAACAAGACAGGACTAAGCCAAATCTAAACATGGACCAGGACTAAACCAAGACAAACCTAGGACAAAACCAGTCTAAACCAGATCTAAACTATGACCAAACCAGGTCTAAACTAGGTCTAAAACAAGGACTAAACTGGTCGTCACCATGATGGACCTCAGTATTTCTAAAATCCTGTCTTCGGCCCTGCCTGCTCCCCCTATAACTTCAGTACAGTGGATGATAAACACATTTAGTCTCACAGAAAGGGTGTTGGCAGTTCGGATGATATAGAAAGATGAAGGACAGAAAGATGGCCATCTTGGGGCAAAAAGCCAAAGCCACAGAAGTCTGGCCCATCATGAGCCACTACTGCACCACAAATATTGTGTCCCATCCATGAGCGCCGCTGTATATCATCCACCGGAGGCTATGGTAAATCAATGCAGAAGATCAATGAGAGCTTCATGGGATTTATGGCACAGGAATATGAAATGTCAAACTGTAGAGGTGGATTTGGAGCCGGCTCTATCAGCGGTGCATGACCACAGAGAGGAGCCCCTTAAAATGCTACACAGCTATAAAAATCCTCTACACGTGGACTATTATCATATCTGTGCAGGTTCACCATAATCCAGGTTAAGGAAAGTGTCAGCTGGTGTTTGGGAAAGCTTTTTGCAGGCTTAGAGATGATGCCCAATTGCTAGCATTAGTTTGTGTTTTTTGTGTTCTCTATGTGCTGAAAATTATTTGGGACAGTCATATGTGCCAAGAAAGAAGACTTCCCATACTAGAACAACCTTCTATCAACATTTTGCAGGAACAAGCTGCAGCTTTTGTGTAATTGTTATGGGTTATCTTTGGCTTTCTCCCACTGTCCAATGCATGCAGGTATAGGTGAACTGATAAATCTAAATTGACCCAGTAAATGAATGTCAGTGTGATAGATTGCCAGGCCTGAGACTTATTGCCTATTGCCCAGGATGAACTCAAGCCCATAGCTACTGGGAAAGACTTCTACCTCCCATGACCCCTAACACAACTCTTTCCCTTTGGGTTTTCCCTTCTGGGATTGTCGCAACAAATCATCTCCTCCTATAGCGTGCCATGATTTGTAAATTGATTTGACATAGGTTTTATGTCAGATGCCCTTCCTGATGCACCCCTCTCTATTTATTCAGGTTTGGGACCAGCACTAGGAGTACACTGGCTTGTGACCCCTTGTGGCTGAATGAACCCCTAGCAGGACGACTTGAAGAAAACAAAATAAGACAAATCTGGTCAAAAGTGCTTTTTCAAATCAAGTACATGACAACATTGCTTTAACTAAAGATTTTCTTCATTAACCCACCAGTATTAAGTTTATAATCAGAGAGGGCATCTTCATTATGAAGAGCAGAATATAAACTCCTAAACCTGCAGCCATTAAATTAAAGTCAACATTGCCTGTTTAATGTTATGGAGCCACCTGCAGACAGTCAGTCAGACTACAGACCCCACAGAGAGTGTCTGGAGACAAGAGGCCAGCAAATTACATCTTACTCATCCACTATTAAAGAGGTATTATACACTACTCAGCTGGTAAAACAAAGACACAATGAAGTGATGCAGATGTACGTGTTTGTTATTGTCTGTTTATCTAGAAAATTCATATAATTAAGAGAGATTATAGCACAACTACACACACCCAGAGAGCACGGGCCTGTCCCACAGTGGTAAAGATATACCTTGAGCCAGGGATCTTCTGGTTCAGGGGTAAATTAAATCATTGTGCCACAAAGCCCTTATATCTCACAATGGTAAAAAAATGATTGAAATGAATATTTTGTTCCTTTACTGACTCCTTGTGGCTAAAGTTAATATCTTTGGCCCTATCTTGCAATGGTACAGAATCTTTAAAACAAAAAAATTTTTTAGTTCAAAGGTGAATGTTCTTGAGCCACAATGCCCTCATATCTCACAAGAGAATCCCCTAAAAACTAATAATTTATTCCTTTACTGTCCCCTTGTGGCTGAAGTTAGTATCGTTGGCTCTACCTCACAATGGTACAGAATCCTTAAAAAGTCCTTGAGCCAGACAAAGTTCTAGATCCACACCAAATCTTTTTTTTTTTTTTTTTTTTTAAAGTAACGAACATAGTACCATTATTTTTGAGTTATCTCACTAAAACACAAAACAAACCAACAACAAAACCAACAATGCTTGCACAACCCCTATGGAAATAAAATTATGTTTTTTTATTTTTTTATTTTCTAACTTTTGGTCATTTTCAGTGCAATGATTTTTTTAAGTTCTAGAGATACTTCAGTGCACACATTTCTGCCTTGCTACAGTGACAACAGTATCCAAAACAAAACCTCAAGAATCTGAATGGCCACTATAGTTCATTCAAAGGCCACCAACACGTGCATGAAAACCATTGAGACATTTCCAAACATATTTTTTACATATGTGCGATTCTTTTTGTATCTGTTTTTAAACAGTGCCCTGACTTGTCACTGCAGGAGACTGGGAGGATCTAAGCTTGCTGAAGTTTACTGGCCTTTGCCTAAATCATGTTGTCTTTAATTTCCTGTTGATGGCGCTTGCAGATTTGATTTCCTGCCTGCGCGGGAAACATAATCTTGTTGCCAATCTGTGACACTGAGGAAGAACTTCACATCAGTGAGCCAAAGCAGCCTTATCCAGAGCCCCTCAACCTTCAACGCTGGAGGACTGGCCCTGCTGGGTTTCACATCTGTTGTTGAGTAAATCTGTCCAAAAACTCACTATATGAAGCGTAACATCTTATTATAGTGTATGTATGTCCATGACTGAGATTATAGAGAAACAGACCAACTTTTGATTAATAACAATAATAATAATAATAATAATAATAATAATAATAATAATAGTATTAGCAAATTAATTATAACCATTTTCTATAACTTTTATACATACATCAAGTTTAACACTACTACTTTTATTTATAGCCAGGAGACAAATGTTGCTGGAAACTTATTTAATGAAGTTGTATATTAAGGTTGTGGTGTGATTTGTGTTGATGTAACAGATTCTGGCAATATTTCTCTAAAAGTTTATCATGCTCAGATACAGAAAAGGGCAGCATGGTGCAGAGTGTGGTGGCCTTTTGAACATAACTTAAAGAATAAAAGTAACTTCACTTCCTTAAACTTTTTGAATGATGCCATTTTACTACAAAATAAAAAAATCTGTAGAAAATGAGCTGTACATAATTTTTTTGTTTGTTTTTGATAAATGAATGGAAGCAGGCTGTAGAGGGATTGTTGATTGGTCAATGGTTCCAGGAGTGGGTGAGGATTCATGGAAGAGGCGGAGGTTCATGAACTCGAGCGTTTTGAGGGCTCAGTGCGGCCGTGTCGGAAAAAAGAGAATTACTTAAACATTTGTAAATGAAGCAAAACACATGTAAATCCAAAATCCAGGTATGTTTTTGATGAGGGAACAACATTGTAACAAGATAGAAAGCTCAGAAGTCAATTTTGCATAATATGCCCCCTTTAAATATACTTTTACTTGCAAGCTGTCCATGACTTGATTGGGTTTGTGCAACACCAGAGTATCTTGTATTATATACTGTGGCCTAGGCATGCAGACCAAAGAGATTAGAAGTAAAAAAAAAATATGAGTAATAATGTAGATGCATGAAAGTGAGAGGGAGAGATATGTCCTGAGGGATGGGAATATGGACTTCAAAGGAGGCCAATATTTAGGTCTGGACCCAATCTGAAGCATCTGTCACTGCTTTCCTGTATAACATCCCCTGATAACACTTGAGGCTCCTCTAGAGATCTCGCTACACGTTTGACCACATGTCCTCTTTTGCTGTTAGCTGCTAGAAAATAATCACTCAAAAGGAGAAAAAACGATCCTAATGGTCTTCAGCGACTGATCTGTAATGTTGGTGTCACTGAGCTGCTAAATGGAAACCTATTGCTTGATGCACACAGTGGGTGAGTACTCCAGGGTATGCAGTAGTAACACATCCCTGACGTCTTTCCATTTGCACGAGGATGGATGAGCTTGACCCCATGGTACTTGACCCTGAAGCACGAGCAACACATTCCCAACACGATCACTCGAATACAGGAGTAGAGACCACCGCTGCTGCAGCCTTATAACAACTTGATTCACTGGAAAATGTTAGGCTTGTTGTTAGAGATATTCATCCAAAACGGAGATTGGAAAGGCATGTGGATATGGAGCCTGCAGGACATACTGTAATGACTTCATGTTTCTGGCACAACATTGTTAGAAGGGGCTCATCCTGGTGAGAGTCTATTATCATCGGTCTTTTCCCTGTATTTCGCTGAGCTCTGAAATATTTTCATGCTGTGGGTTATCATAGCATGACCTTGTGGATTTCTAAACAAAATATTCTCATCTTTGAGCTCAATTCGAAGCCACCTACTTCTACTCTTATCCCAATTTTACCTACCAAAGTTATACATGCTTCCTTCCTTAACACATGCACTGTATTTAGTTAAGTGGCATGTCAGTTCTATATACAGTATTAGCTACAATAATAGGTTAATACTGTAATTACCAAGAAGGGTATTTTTTTGTATTTCTTTGTTTATTTGTTAGTCTGCAACATAACTCAAAAAGTAATGATGAAACTTTTGGATTCTGTATCATTGTATGGCCAAAAACACTAACTCCACAAATATTAAGGGGTCCGTAAACGAAGAAATGGTGACGATTCCTTTTTTTGAGTTAAAGGATAGGGCATTTAGTCCTGAAATATATGATCTCCTTTTCCAACCAGGTCTGGACACTATAAAGTCTGTGCTCTCTCTGTGCTTCTAGTGCAGTAGTGTAGTGGCAATCAATGGATCACCATTTTTCTCCAGCATATTTGGGGTTTGTATGATTTGCTACAAGTATACAACGTTCCCACAGATTCATAACTTTAATAAGCTAATTGGCATGTATACAATGGCACTCTGGCATCACAGCAAAACTATTGAAAGATTTAAAGCTTGGCAGTTGTCTATTTAACCTGAAAGGTAGCAATCTGTTTTGCAGGGGACCTAATGTACATGTTGTGGGTGGTAGGAGAAACTGAAGCTCCTAGAGGAAACCTATGCAGACGCAGGGACAACATGCAAACTCCACACAGCAAGGCCACACACAGTCCAGGAATCAAATCCGGGACCTTCTTGCTGTGAGGCGAGAGTGCTTACCCCTACACAACTGGGCCCATCTTTAGGTGTGGAGTCTCCCGCGCTGTGGATTATCGTCAGCCTTTCTTCCACATGCATGTATAGGTGAATGGGTGAATCTAAACTGCATCTATTGAAAGTGTGAATGTTTATTTCTCATCACATAACCCCACGTCTGTCAGCTACTCCATGTCCAAATCAGCTGAAATTAATTCTTTAGACCCCCAAAGACTGACAAGAAAATAATAATGATTAAATGAAAAACTTTTCTAACCATTTTTACCCAGTTTATTAGCACCAAATAAACTGAAAGTGTTACTGGCCTTATCCACTTAGCAGGAAAAGTAGACTGATTAAAAAGGCCCTTAACAGTGAGATGAGACCATCCAAGTGGCCATAGACCTAGATGGTGCTTTTTTGAGTGTTTGACATCTAACAGCTAAATCATTAATTCACCTCAAAGTCTATCAAGCACCTAATTACACCAGAGTGAAAAACAGCGCTGAGTTGCTAAGCTTTTGGCATGCACAGAAGTTATGCAAACCAGGTCCACTGCCAGATGAGAAACCTCGGGTATGTTTGCCCGTGCACCGTCTATAAGTGGGTCACGAAACTGAAATGCAGGCACAACTTTTTAGTGCTTAAAACAGCTCTCTGGAGGCTCAGGGCTGCAGGCCATGGACCCAGAATCGAAGCCAGAAGGTCAAACATGCCCTCAATCAGGACCCCCAGATCCCAGACGCTTTGGGGACTCTGGTGTTGAATTTATTAGCAGATTTTAACCTGGGTTGGATCACCTGAGGGCCGGGACAGAGCTGCGATAGTTTCCTGAGTCAGCTTATGCAACTGTGAGCTATTTATTTTTGTATTTTGTTATTCAGCAGTGTAACAGGATAGTCACACATGGCTGCCATCGGCCAGATCACCGGGCGCATATTTGGAGCTGTTTATATTTGGGGTGCGTCTCCAGGGTAACAGACAGATCGCCCATGGCTGTTATTTGAATACATGACGAGGTTGTACTGCAGTTACAAAGGTGTTACTTAAGACTGTGACATACTGATGTGTTGGTGGGTTACCAGCCATGTGGTGTCCCGTTACTTATTTCTAAATTCTTTAACTCATGGGTCTATAATTTTGGGTATCACCTGAGTTTAGTTCTGGTTTAATCCCAGTTTAAATTAGTTTAAACATGTTTAAATAAGTTAATCCTTGTAAACATTTGTCCTTTGTCATTGTTTGTTTACTTTGTTAAGCTGATCTTTCAAAAGGGAAGTGGGGGAACTACTTAAAACTACATTTACTAACTAATATTACTCAAGAAGTGGTTAATGTATCCAATATTACAAAGGCTTGGAGGCAAAGAAGAGTAAGTGGCATTTTTGGCAAATATGAGTATTATATATTAAATGAAAGCTCTCAGTGAGATCTTTTTAATGGCAAAAGGACAGAACTTAAATGTTGACCCCAAAAATGTAATTTAAGAAAAACTAAAAGACGTAATGGTAAAAGTGGGGCTTTGTTCAGTGGCAAAAAGGCGTAAGTCCACATATGCCCTTTGACACTGAGCAAACCAATGTTAGAACCTTCTCACAGCACTGAGGCATGGCTCAAAATGACTCAGAGTTAAGCATGGTCTAACTTAAAAAAAAATTATAATAATATCATAATATAATATTTATTTATATTTACCTTTTTTGAAGTAGAAAAGGCTCGCCCTAGTTTTATGTCAATTATTGAAATGAGAAATGGAAGCATCTTACAATGTTTTTAAAGCAAAAAGTGTCACATCACCAGGAATTTGGTAATTTGGTGCATACATAAAGCAGTAATGTGTTTTAAGAAACATGTATAGGGTAAAATGAGATATAAATGGACTAATCTAAATTTATTAAATATACAGATATAAATAAAATTGTGTTTAAGTTGAGTATTTACAAAACAGAGTGTAAAATATTAACTCTCAAGTAGAATAAAAGACTATACTCCCTTTATTATAAGATATTGTAGATAAGGAGACTGCAGAATTGTTTTAAGAGTTGATGTTTATGATGTACTGCAATTAGTCGTAGTGATAGTTCATACCTTTTAATGTTTTTAAAAGAAAAAATAGCATCAGTTTATTTGACACTTTACTTTTCCCCCCCAGAATATAAAGAGCCTTGAGAAAGCTGCTGTGTGAAAATCTTCATTCTGTCTCTATTTGTTTACTTACTCATGCCAAAGCTCTATCTTTGTTCCAAGTTTATTGAGAATAAGCTTGTCTCAAAAAGGCGTATCTCACTTTTTGGCCATTAAAAAAAAAGTTTAATAAATAATTTCCTACTAAAACTGGGGTAATATGAATTTCAAAGAGATTCTCAATTTTCTAACACAAAAAAATCAAATATTGTGTTTGATTTGAGGCAGCAGGAGGGGATTCAGTTTTGGTGAAAATTTGTTTTGCTCTCCTGTAAAATCTGTAAAATGCCACTTACGCGCTTCCAAGCCCTCAATTATTACTTAAGTGAAAATAAAGTTTACTTACGTTCCAATTACTTGCTACTACTGCTACAACAACTACAGCTACTACTACTACTACTACTGGCTTAGCACCAAAGTACATCTCTGACCTGTTGGTCCCATATGAACCATCTCGGACTCTGAGGACCTCAGGGACAGGTCTTCTGCTGGTGCCCAGAGTCAGGACTAAACTCGGTGAAGCAGCGTTTCAGTTTTATGCAGCTAAACTCTGGAACAGTCTCCCTGATGATGTTAGACAGACCTCTACTCTGACAATGTTCAAGTCCAGACTTAAAACTGTTCTTTTTAGCTGTGCATATGACAACTGAAAGTGTTTTGTCTGCACTCTTCTCTTTTAATCTAATTTTAAATTGATTCTTAATTATACTCTTTAAATTTGATTTTATTGTTTTAATTGTGTTTTGTACTTTTAAATTTGCCTTTTTTTCCTGTAAAGCACTTTGAATTGCTCTGTGTATGAATTGTGCTATACAAATAAACTTGCCTTGCCTTGCCTTGCCTACTACTACTACTACTACTACTACTACGTGCCAAACCTGATTCACTGCCATTTTCCCACCAAAACCAAATGTGCTTTTATTCATTTAAAGACTAAAACTAATTAGATTAAATATATTCTAAATGTCCTCATAAAGTGCATTTTCTTTAAAATGTAAGTAAGTACTTAGGTACTTCCCTCCTCTGCATGTAAACAATATACTATAAATGCAAAGTATTTCTAATATTGGAGGAAAAGCTTTTGATCACCTAATCACTTATTGCACTGGAAACATCTGTGAAAAAGACCTCAAGACATCATCTATGCTTTATTATCAAGGAATAAAACTTGCATACTAACCCCAACCCTCTAAGAAACAATCCCTTTGGCTTTTGGCCCACATTGAATAATTGTCTACCAATAATACACAAAAAGTGTCTATTAGTGTTCTTTCTACAGTAAGGAAAGTGTTAAGCTGTGTAATAAGGTGAAGGTGTTGGTTTGCTGAACTCAATAGATATAAAGTCTTGGTATTCTGTGCTAGTGATGGGGTCTAGCTTTACTGTACATCTGCTGTACAGTTAACCTCCATAACAAGTATTTAATTCCATAGATTCTGCCTCACAAGGTCAGAAACCATACTGTCAGTCAACTATGGCCACAGCAGTAATTACACTTCTCTTTGGAAACACACACATACAATGGTTACTGATTTAGGAAGCAAAGTGCTGGTTTGAATTCAGTTGCTTCAAAACAAGGTCTCCTGTCATCTTTTGAATTTAGAGACTATAATAACATTGTTGAATGGTGCTGTGGTGACTTTTTGGTCATGTACCGGCTTGTGCACATCCATCTTTCAGGAAGTTGTGTGTCATTCAGAAAATGAAGAAATAAAAGCAAAAGTACAGCTATATGAAGTAGAAGTCAAGGTACTTTTTATTTGAGTAAAAGTAAAAAGGTATTGAGTGCAAAGTTAAGTAGAAAGTACTGCTACTACTAGTACTACTACAGACACCACTACTATAACTGCTCTTAATACTCTTACTACTGTGACCATTACTATTCATACTATTATGCTACTACTACTACTACTACTATTGGGGCTACTACTACTATTACTAGTACAACTACAGTCATTACCCTCCTAGGTAAAAAAAAACACAAGAAAGTATTCTTGAGTAAACAAATTTCCTCAAGTAAAAGTATACTCTGATGATTTGATGATATCCATAAAAATACTTAGAAATCAGTGCAGTGAAATCATCATTTTTAAGATTAACCAGCTGTTTTTTTTCTCCACTTCATTCTTGGCCTTCTCATACACTCCCACTCCTTTCTCTTGCCACTTCCTCCACATTCATTCCTCAACTATTTATGGCCTCCGTGAGCATTATGAGACGTCGCAGTGAAAGTCTGGAAATCCTACCCACACATCATTCAAACGGGGAGTGTTTCTCAGGAAATGTTTGGCGGGATGACTTTAGTGTGGCTCACTGTTCTCCTCAAATGGAGTCTGACCCGGGGCCGGTGCATAGAGGAAGCGGCGAGAGGAAAGGGTGTTGCTAACGTACAAGCCGCAGTACCTTCCGACTGAAACGTGTTGGCAAGCAGGTGGCCAGGAAATGACAGAGAGGGAAAAGTGCTGCTATCACACCTATTTGATTGGAGCCAACCAACACATCTATCCACAGCTATTTGGACTTCATCACCTTAGTTTTAACCTTAGGCCTCCCCTGTCCAAATGACTTACGATCATCCGACAATCACCTCAGTTCACCCTCAACTGTGTAGATGTTGGCTCAAAAATGCAGCTCAAACTGAAGTAATTATGCCACAAAAGGATTGTGGACCAGACCACAATAAGAAGTTGGGACATAGACCAAAATGCACAGAGATGAAGGCAAGATCCAAGCCAACGCATGACTCAGGAATGGGAGGTACATTTAAAGATATATATCATCCAGTCATTCATCTTCTTCCACTTATTCTTGTTATGAGCCTTAGGAGGGGAACACCCTGGACAATGTCCAGTTATTAGCGTAGCTGCAGAATGCCACGTCTCCATCCATCTGCCCCAGGGCAGCTGTGGCTATAGAGGAAGTTTATCACCACAGAGTATGTCTAAGGAGTGAATAAATAATGGACTAAATGTAAAGCACTTTGAGAAGCTTGAGAGGCTTGGAAAGTGCAATATAAATGATAATTATTTCTGTGTATTTCATAATTACACGTTAGGAAATTGTAAACAGTTGAGGTACTACTAATTTGACTACTTTTAATTACCTTTGGATTACTTAGATTATGCTACATTAGCAAATTTGATATGGGGAATCTATATAGAGGCTTATTTGCAATAGACAAATGCAGTTGCACAGAAACTTATTATCTGCCATAAACAAACCCTCAACTTAATGTGCCCTCTCTTTTCAATTATGCCTATAGGGCTTAATGAGACATTATTCTTTGTTTGTTATGATGAGTTTGTTTAAGCAGCTGTCATTATCTTAAGCACTGTGTCTTATAAAACTTTTCAATGTAGTGATTGCTTTGTGTAGGACATAGTCACTTTATATTAATGATTTTATCATCATGTAACATATTACTCCCAACACATAGAAAGAGACATACAAATCTACAAACATAATAAATTTTAGTGTCATCAGGTTTGTGTCTGTGGTAGTTTTAAAAAAAGACCGGCCTAAACATTATGCTTTTGAAATTTGTACAACTTTAATGTTACCAGTCACATTTCATGTATCTGCTGCTACAGTGGTATCACCAAACTGCATTACATCATGCCTGTGAACCACTTTTGGACCCCAACCTGCCCTTTGAGAAACCAGGCTGTCTGTCCAAGGAAATACAAAGTATAAACACGTATGATACTGAGAGGTCCAAACGTTTCTTTGACTACCTGTAATTGTCTTTGATGATCTTACAGTAGTACAGCCTGAACTCTGACCTTTAATCAGTCCAATATGTGATGTGTCCGTCCAAGTTTACGCTCGACCGTGATCACAGACGAGGAAGCGGTCAGAGGAGAAGAAACTGAATATGGATTTCATTGCACCATGACCAACCCCTAACTCATTTTCTTGACTGGAAAAATGAAACAAAGGGGCATTCACTTCACTGTATGTACTCCTGACATCTGCTCCAGCATCACTTTGAGTAAATCCTCCCAAACTCAACTGTCATGCTTTAATCTTGATGAATGGCTTGTTATCAAGGTCAAATTTGGGTTTTCTGATTTTTATGGGGGAGTAAGTCCTTGTCTGATCGCAGAGATGTTACATTTTTCCAGATTTTCCAACGGTTTATTTGATGGCAGAAGAGTGACGATAGCTTTGAGTGATCTCTGGGAGAAGTCAGAAACAATTACATTCCTCATCAAAACCTCCTTCTTCAATGGGAGGGAGAGCAAGAATGACAAAATGAGGGTTGATAAAATGCTTGGCTGCCTGCCCTGTACAGAGTTGAGGCGCTTTGAAAACCTCACATCCAAAAGTTCTCATATCAGTCTTGGAAATACCCACAATTCCCCCTGCTTGTCAATTTGATGTGTGCTATTAAAAGGATATTACCCAAAAATGTTCTGGCATTTGAAGAAAACTGTTAATATTGTTTTGTAATAGGAGTAATAAATCTAGCCAGAGAGGGTTTCAAGCCAGTATACTACTTGCTCTGGTCCCAAGCCCAGATAAAAGTGATCAGGAAGGGTAACCCGTGTAAAATCTCTGCAAAATTACTATGTAAATAAGATTAAAATTATTGATCGGAGCAGAAAAAGCAGACACTCTTTTGGTAGTAGTGGCCCTGTAATAATATAAATCTTTGGTTGGTGTACCTTAAACTTAAGAGACCTTGAGGGCTAGCTGTGAGGATTCATCAGCCTGTGCTAAAAAGTAAATTTAGCCCCAGTGTCCAGTTAACCAGCCGCCCCTCCCCTCGGGCCTGCTGCATGCCCACTCTCTTCACACATCTGTAAGAGCTTAAGATGCAGTGGGCCAGATCGGAGGCACAGAGCTGGGCTTTGTCAGACTTCACAGTCTCTGCCAGGACTCCTCTCTCTTAAATGGGTTGGAGTCTGTCATGAAGCACTAAGGGAGAAATGAGTTCAGTGCCCCCTAAAACCAGAAGCTCATCGGAGCACTGGTCTGTACAGTACCAGCGACTGGGGACAGCGGCCCATTTTTTTTACAGATCAAGCTTTTCTTTGAGAGCAGTGGAGTGGAGAGGAAGTGGAGACAAGGACAGTCAGGGCTACAAGAGGCACACAGACAACACAAAACTCTTCACTGGATGCTTTTGGCTTTTTAGCCAAAAAATACACCTTTTTTGTCACCTTTGCTCTTTCTTCCTACCCTTATTGACCTTCTCTCTAGGCCTCCCACCCAGCTGCCACTGCACTGTACTGGCATTTGTTTAGATTGGTGCAGCTCTGGGAAGTGGAGCATTGTCTGGACAGGATCTAGGCCCAAGATCTGCAGATAGACCAGGCTGTGGTCCAGGGCTTACAGTGCTCAAGCTACCAACGTCATTTTTGTTTTAGTTAGATCTGGAAAACACTTAGCCAGACCCAGACATTCAGGAAATAGGAACTTATGAAAATAAGCAGACAATCTGGCATTATGATTATGCTGGAGTCCTTTATTAGAAATATATTACTTTTGACTTTGTGTACAGATTAGGGCTGCAAGATGTTAGACAGACAACCAATATGTGATAACTATGTTAAATATTGCAATAATGATAAAATATACTTTAAGATTGTAAAGGCAATGATATTACAATAATCCTGTCACAGAGTAAATGTCGATCAGATGAAGGATCATAACAATATTGTGATACATTTAGTTTTTCCTGATACAGATATTGCATTTGTGCACTGCTGTGTGCAGCCCTAGTACAGATGTTATCAGCCATTGTGTTTTCCTTACTCAACTGAGATTAAAACTTAATCAGCTTATGTAGACAGATAACAAGTAAAAAATAAGTCAATTTCCTATTTTACATGTTGGTTCTTCTCACAAACAATGAACTTTAGCTGCGTGGTATCTTTTGCCTGAGCATCCAGAAAGCCCAATTTCACGGCTCATCATGGCCCACCCCACGCGTCAAGAGCAGCCCTATATCAGCACATGTTGTGCACAAGAGAGACACTGCAAAAAGATCTACATCTGATTTATGTTTTCTGGCAAAAGGCAGACAATTAATTACACTGGGCAGGCTCAAATTACAGCATGCATGGGTTGTTGTGGCAGGGTGCATGACCCTAAATAGCTGGTCTGTCAGTGCCATGAAGTTAATATGATATAGAGGGTCTGGTAGCCAATCTGAAACAGGGCATGCATGGTAATATATCCCATATGGTGCAACACACTTTGATCAGTCCAAAAAATTTTAAATGGTCCAGGACCTCTGTTAACTTTGATTAACTAACTCTGCTGTGGGCTAGACTTTGTTTTGCATCTAATATGAGCCAGCGAATGTATCACAACTTAATTTTGCTGTCCACTGAACACACATGGACAACACTTAAGATTATAAAATAAATGAAAGCATGCAATGATCCTACACTACTTTCATGACTTTAAACCTTACCTCAAATTATACAAGACACAGGGTAGCAGGTATCTCCTTTGCTGCATGCACTCCTGTTCTTTATCACTGGTAATTAGGCAATAATTAGACATTTAACATCTGCTGTGTGGAGGACTACAGACACATGAGACAGTGAATGATGGAAAAACGATATATCACAAAGACAGGAAGACTGACAAAACTACTGGCATGGTTTGTGCACTTCTATTAAAAGTATACATACTGCAGTAGAGTAGTAGTTATGCAGCTCAGTCAGTAAGCATTAATACTTCATGCAAAAGTACATGACCCCAGCTATCAACTGCAACCACAAACCATCCCAAGCCTAGGTATTTTTTGTGCCGGTTTCAAGCCTGGATAAATAAAGGCATGCAGTAGGAAGGACATCAGAGCCAAAAACAAATACTGAATTAAATATAGGAATCATAAACATGCTGGATTTATGGGGAAGGATGGAGGAAAGTCATCACTTAAATTCCTTAAAGCCCCTCTGCTATGCTAAATTGACTTTTTTGAGCTTTATAATGTTTGCACCTCGAAAACAAATGTGGAGTAGTAGTTTGTTTCATTCATGATTGTTTGAATAATCCTGTTTGCTGAACCTGTCCTCTTCTAACGATCTAAAAATGCTTGGTCTCACAGCTCGCAGCCCTGCAAAAGAAGACGTTTTCCAAAAATACACATTATTTTAAGTTATAAAAAGTGAAATACTAATGCAAAGGTGTCTAAAATTCTTTCAAAAAGCCTAAAAAATCCTAATATTTTGTATCTGAATTTTAGGCAAAATAGTGTTTTTAAAGCTTGTTCAGATAATACTGCAATATTTTGTCATTGTTTTCATTGGCTCTGGGTCAGTGTAACAATAAAACATAATAAGCAGATGTTACACTGTATGGCATATTATAGTGATGGTGGTAAATAAATGTTACAGCTATCTTTAATATGTATCTTAATCTACATCATGAACGTATTAATGCCTAATAGCTTGCAGTGCGCACAGTATTTTCCACTAAAACATATTCTGGATGGGACTGTGAACTCTTGCCTCATCCTGCTGAATGAGCAAATGATGCAAGTAATGAATGTTTAGTTCCACAGTCTGTTTCTGACACAGCTTTTAAGAGACAGAGGTTTCTCGAGTAATTAACAAAACTTGCAACATCTGCGAGAGTCATTTGCATCAACTTTTAAGACGTCATCTGTCTCTGTTTCTTGTTGCAGAAAACACAATGACATGGTGTGTATACTAGAAACCAGCCATAATTAAAAGGAGTCGGTACACCTGCAGCAGTCCATTGCCTCATTTGCTACGGCACAATTTATTTCTTATGCTGTAAAACACTGCAGCTAGTTAACTTGTCAAAATACATGTGTCACCGCTGCTGTTAAACCTATTATGTCATGTCTTGTCAGTGTGATGGGTTGGACAGGGCTGACTTATCAGAAACTGTGAAACAACTTCCTCTCCTTCAGGGCTGGACTCCAGTTGGTCTGACGTGGGACTCAAGGCCTCCGAGGCTTTCCACACCGGGTCACATCCGCTTTGAAAGCCGTGGATTAGTCATATCACTTCCTATTGTCCATGCCAGGCCGTGGTCCACTTAGCCGCAGTTTGTCTTTGTTCAGTTTTTTTATGGCCTTTACAGTCGGTCAGCACCGGTCCAGTTCAGAAATGACTTGCTCTGCTTTTCATTTTTTACTTACCAGTCGGAAAAAGAAAATACACCAAAAAGGACAACTCCCAGGCTTTATATGGCATTTGGCAAAGCTCTTTACAATGTGGCCAGCAGCAATGCCAATGTCTTTTTATACCATATTCTGCACAGTGTTGGTTAAATCCAGACGAAGAAGTACTCCAAATCTGTACTGCTATTAGAAATATTATTACTTATAATAATTTCTAAATTGTTACTTGAGTAAAAGTAAGTAGTAGGGTGTATTGCATAAAAAGTAGTATCACTACCACTATTTCTAGGCCACTACAAGTAGGTCTACGAATATTCTGCTGGTACTAATAATGCAACTATTAGTACTACAACTATTACTACTATTGCTACTACTAGTACTACTGCTACCACTAGTACTACTACTACTACCACTGCTACTACTACTACTGCCCATGCAACCTAGGGCAAAACTACTTTTACATGTACTCAGAAAACATAGGCTACATTTGCTTTAAAATACTAGAGTAAAAATACTCTAGTTACTTTTCACACAAAAAAAAAGAAAAAAGAAAAGAAATGTTTTGATGTCCTTTGAGATACAAAAGTCTTACTAAACGTAAATCATATTAACGACGACACTTTAACACTCTGTTGTCACATTTTGAATCTTCCCTCACTGGACCAGGTTGAATGCTAAGCTTGCCCTGTGGCTAGTTCATAAAAAACAGAGGAAGATGAGGAAAAAAGCTCTTTCCATCCTGCTCCAGCTCTGGATCGGCCTGTGGAAGTTTTAATGTGAGTCAGATGTGGCTCTAATCAAAGGAATATGGCGGGAAGTGTTAGTGTGAGAGAGGCTGAGAACTACAAGGACTGTGTGGAGGACTCCAACATTATCTGCAGATCACAGAAATGCAGTAAATTTACCAAATAGGTTTCCTCATCTAAAAAAGGCCACCGTGTGTTTTATTATAATTAACCCAATGTGTATTTTGGTAGCAAAGGACACCTAATCATGGTAACCCAATGCATTAGACACAGTAGATGCACAAGCTTCCTCTGACAATAAGTGCTTTTTGTTTGTTTGTTTGTTTGTTTTTTGTCTATTAGCAAGATAATGGTGTAAAGTAAGAAATAATACATTTTTGGTGTCAGTCTGGAACACCGTCTGTATAAAAGATACTATAACACTGTGAGAGAGGACCAAAGATACTAACTCCAGCCTCAAGTGTTGAGTGAATGAGCAAATAGTAGGTGATTCTTTACTATTGTGAGATATACTAGCTTTGTAACTCAATGGACAAAGCATTTACCCCAGAACTATAGGATCCCCTGGTTTAAGTCCAGTTCTGGGCACTACATGCATATCTACCATTGTGAAATAATGAACTAGAAAATAGGAATAGAAATAGGAACTAGAAATACTATTAATACAATGCAAGCAAACTACTATACAAGCTTGTACTATACATATTTAATGAGACACTTTAATTATATTCATGGGAAGTTAAAAAGAACAAATTTACTGTTGCATACTTTTGGGAAAATGAAAAAGTTCTGGAAAATGAGAATATAGCATAAATGCAAAATAAAAGCTTTATGAGGCTGTACTGCTTTGTCACCTAAAAAGCTTGTTGTGATTTAAAATGTTGATTTACTGCTCACATATTGAAGTGTGGCTTTTTTGTGCTGAAGTTGCACATGTAGTTAAAGCAGTGTAATACCACAAAATAGCTGTCTCTATCCTCTCACAATGGCACCGGGCCGATCTGATCACCGACTTCACTACAGAGGCCTTTTTTCCCACCCTTATTACACTCTCAGTCCAGTGCGCTGCTGCAGACTATTCAGACGGAGCCATGACGTCGCTGGCCGATACAGGTTCAAGAATTAGCTATCTGTCTATGTCAAACCACCAGCCCCTTTCCTGCGGCTGTAGACTAAACATACTTTCATATATACATTGTGAGCAGGCAACGCAGTTAAATGCCACCACACACGGACAAACATAGATGCATGCGATAACCGTTTAAACCATTCAACAATGCCAGACTTCCACTTGAAAGGCCCTAATTTGTCAGTCATCTGTGGAGACTTCACATGTGGGGACTGTTACTGTCACTGCTGAGGTTTGTTGGCATCCCTCTGACTCATGCATGCAGACAAACCACCAAAGTATCTCAAAAGCTGTGTTCAGGTTAAAGTGTTGCTGCTTTAAAGTCACATTACTCAAGTAGAAGTTCGAAGTATTCAACTAAACGATTAATTTAATAGTACCAGGGTCGCCACAGCAATTCATCTGCTTGTGATTTGCATGCTGATTTAGGTCTTATGCCAGATGCCCTTCCTGGCAAAACACTCTGTTTATCTGGGCTTGGTACTGACACAATGGGATCAGCTGGATTGAGGGAAGGTAAAATAAGTACTGAATATGAAATTCACTTAAATACACATTATTTTTAAAAGCTTAAACAACAACTAGTCTACTCTATGAATACTGCTACTACTTCTGCTATTACTATGACACTCTACTACTACTTCAAAGTACTACTACTATTTCTGCTACAACTATTAGTATCCTACCCACAAATGCACACAAAATACTAATTTAGAGACTTTTTCTCCTCCAAAATGTATTCAAGAAAATGTATGTTGTTTAAAATGTACTCACAAAGTACACTTTTCTTAAAAAAAAAATAATTACATGTATTTCTTGTTATTTTCCATCACTGCTAAACACTTTGATAAAATTTGACAAAACAAATTCGACTTGAACCTCCATTACCATAAAATCACCCGGGGACGAACCCAAAGCATTTTGGGAAACAGTTTTTTAGACTACCGTTTGTCTCCAATCACCCCATTTAAGAAAGAATATCTGTGGTTTTCAAAGGGTGCGGTCAAAGACAGACAGGCCAAGTAAAAGAAAGAAAGTGTCACCAAAATAGAAAGCCTGTCGAAGCTTGTTTTGTCTATTTACAACACACTCACTGCTGCTGTCTGGACCGGCTGTGTTTGACTCGGGAGAGCAGTAATCAACATTTAGGAGGAGGTCATGAGCTTTTTCACATGGGCCATATTTCCTAAAACATGAACTTGCGTGGGATGTCTGTCTGTTTTTATTTAGCACACTACAGTTTCCCCAATCACGGAGATTCCCTCATTGGTCCTGTCCTCCTCCAGGTGGGTGGCTGGTAGCACTGGGGCTCACTTCAGGCCTAACAGGGTTTTCCATTACAGACTGTATCAGGTGGAAAAACATGTTTGCTTAATTGGTTATTGTAAAGTCTCAAAGCCATGTGCAAAGCAGATGGGAAAGAACAAGGATTCCATCCAGCGAAGGTTTGTCCTCTTTACAAAAACAAATGAGATCACGAGAATGTTTCCATTGCATGTGAATAAATTTTGTATTGATTCCGCATTGTTCTTCTTCTCACAGGTGAAGCAGCCACAATTAGATTTCATTTGGAGGAAAAGGCGGTAGCATCCTCGCCAGACATCCGACGGATACTGAGTGCACCTGGTTTAATGGCCTATAGTTAAACATAAGGAACATGTACATACAGGTAAACTGTTAGAGTGGCTGCTGGAGGACCACACACATACACACAGACAAATGGACATGAACAGGGAAGACTCAGTGCTCAACCACACTGCTCCTGATGCAGTGAATCATGGGATGTTTTGGTCCTGTCTGGTATTTAGTTTGTATTGTGAGTCATGTTAGATTCCAGGTGTTAAGGCACGAACAGAAGAAAAATGTGCTGCAATGTAAAACACTTTTGCATTCTTCAAAAAAAAAATAAAAAATAAAAAATTAACCCCTTTCCCCCAAATATCAAGCTATTACCTCTGGATAATGTGATTACATGTGACTGCTATTGCATACAGTTGCCCATTAACTTGCAAAGACAAAGACGGGATGTGCCAAAGCAGAGCCCTACATTTTGGACTGTTTTCAACAATGTTGCTTTCATAGATGTGAGTTTTTTGATAGGACACAAAGGGTTTGCTTCAAATAGGTAACCTATTCTGGCATTACTGGCATTTTTCTGTCGATAAAGAAATGCTCTCCAATGTTTAAGTACAGTAGACCATTGCTGTTATGAATTATTCATAATGGAATAATGACTTTGTTCTATCCAGTACTTAGCTAGGATTGTGACTAATTGTTGGCCTTTTCTAATGGTCCAATAAACTAAAAGTCATTTTGCAACCTGTATTTGGGTCCAGTAGTGTGCTTTTTACAGAACTGAAATATACATGAGTGACTAGGAGCATTTTAAATGGTGGGGCTAGACTCGGGACCTTCGTTTTGCGATCTGCACTTCCTACCTGCATCATAACTTAACCTTGGACAAACAAATACATTAAACAGACTATTTACAGAAAAGTGACAAATGTATAATGCAATATGAGGTGACAATATAATTATGAAAGCCAGAAGTTAAAATAATAAATGATGGAGAATAGAAACACAAAACCTTTGCATTCCCCATGTTCTAAAAGTAACTATTTCCAAATCAAAAACAAGTCTTTGGCACACATGCATGGCCTGAGGTATGGCTAGCTGGTTTATCAGGCCTCTTATTTGCTGCCCACAGAGACGGCAGTGGCTCTGGTCTTGGTTATTATTGACCATTTGTCTGGTTGGAAAAATACCAAACTAATCAGAGCTCTGTGAGATTGCATTTCCACAGCTGCCAAATGCCAAACTAAACTAGTGCTGTTCAAAAGCCACAACTGCAGCTTCAGTGGAGAGGGGAGAAAATGAAAAACAACACTACACAAAATCAAATTCATTATAAAAGTGGAAGGACTTGGAAACCTTATACATCCACCATGGTGCTATCTCACAATGGTAAAGATATAGTGCAGAGATCGGGACTCGCACCGGGGATCTTCAAGTTCAGGGGTAAAAGCTTCTTTTAGCCTATAAACCTTTATACAGTATCTCACAGTGGCAAGACTAATTGTTTGTTTCTCTACTGACCCCTTGTGGCTGGAGTTAGTATCTATGGCCTTATCTTGCAATGGGACACACAGTCTTCCAGATCTACACCAAAAAATAGTTTCTTCCTTGGCCCATTACTGCCCTTTTCTGAATATTTCATCAAAATTCGACCATTACTTTTTGAGTTATCTTGCTAACAATAAACCAACCAACACATAACCATCTTGGAGAGGCAACTAAGCTAATCAAAATTGAGGCTTATTTAACGTCAAGATTTGCTTAAAACACAGCAGCTATGAACATGACTGCCTCAGGCTTCTCCACTTGTGTCTTGTATACCTGTCATTTCTCCCTTTACCTCTCTGTCAGCCATAACATCTGAGCTGTCAACATGCCAAGAGAGCCTTTTAATATGGAACATGTACATGGCGGCTTATTAGCGCAATAATTGTTTGAACACACCAATCACTGCCAATGTTTCATCCTTGCTTTTGTAAAAATATTAAGTAGTACAAGTGTAGTTTTTTTGTGTAACAGCTGCAAGTGGTAAAGGTTTGAAAGCATACAATAACATACAATACAGCCTCTCAAAACACTGAGGCATTTAAAGCTGATTACCACTTAATAAAAGAGATTAAACAGATAGAGATGTGTGTCGTGTGAAATGACAGGCCACAAGCCAAAGCATGCCACACATAATCAGTCTTTATCCCTGCTGTTGGGAGGTGCAGTATCTTACAGCATTTTTTGGCAAAGATAAATTGTGTAATAATTTAATAATGCTAATTGCAATATAAGGAACAACATTCGAGTTGGAAATAATATGTTTGTTAAGGTGGCACAGTGTCGAAGTGGTTAGCACTCTCTCGCCTCACAGCAAGAAGGTCCCAGGGTCAATTCCTGGATATTGTGGGGTCTTTGTGTGGAGTTTGCATGTTGTGCCCATGTCTGAGAGGGTTTCCTTTGGATACTCTGGTTTCTCCATCACCCCAAAACATGCACAGTAAGCTAATCATACTGCTAGATACTCCTGATCAATCCTAACAAGGTCTGGTAAAGGATCCCAGGGCACTGTGGTCATCCCACTGCTCCTGACAGGTTGCCACCAGTGACATGGAAGGATGGGTCAAATGCAGAGAACAAATTTCCCTATGGGGAGAATAAAGTGTACCTTAACCATCATAGTTTGTTGATGTATGCTCATATTTTATCCATCAATAACCACAAAAAATAAATAAATAAATAAATAAATATCTGGATGCTATCTTATTTCATGTTTTTAGTTTCCTCCTTTGTACAAATCCATCTGAAAAAGGGCTACTCTTGAGCGGAAGACAATGAATGATTGACCTTTGCTCTGCAGAAGCAGAGACAAATTGAGACTTTGTTTACATAGCTTAATTCTGTATGAGACAACTTATAAATGCGTCACACACACAGTAACTTTTACAAGGCAATTTCATCACTTAGATCTTTTGGGGGATTTAACTTTTATTGAAACCAACCACTTTTGAATAAGTCACTGTGGTAAAATGCATCAGTCAGTGTGAACCATAAAAATAAGTCTGTTTTGGCTCACATTATCCAATTACTCAAACAGATGGCACTGTTGAAATGATTTGCTCAAAATATTTGTTAATTGCAACACATTAGGGTGCTTGAAATTTCAGCATGATACAAAAACATCCACCCACGTTTAAAAAGTTACAACCATCCACCAAGGTTTTTTTTTTCTTTACCACCTGTTGCCTCACTCAAAGATATGATGTAACCTTCCTTGTCTGTGTTTGGTCTCTCCAGATGGATAAAAAGTAGAAGGATAAAAATGACTGCTCATATTTTTATGGAGGATTTCATAAAAGAGGAGACGTAGTGAGACATGCCAAGGACGAACATATTCAAGTTTGGCCCTGCTCCAAAAATGACCTGATTTTTGGCATTTATACCTCGACTTTGCTGGATTGTATCATGTCTGATTGAATTACAGAACATGTCGCCCTTGAAGGTAAAGGTTAAAAGTGGATCTGTACAAGCCGTACCTTTGCGACAAGTTATTTCAAATATCGGGCGGTAGTTTTTGAGTGATGCTGACAGTCTGACAAACAAACCTTAAGATGATTAAAGGGCATCGGGTGAGATGGAAGTGCCCTTCAGACTGTAATGAGACAGAAGTCTGAAGGATGTTATGTATGGTTTAACATTGTAGTCGGTAATGGCAGATGTTAAAAGAGTCTTCCATACTATCGTCCTTTGCAGAAGTGGAAGAATTTTTTTTTTTGCAAGTAAAAGTGATTATTACTCAAAAAATAAAACGTGTATTTCTTATAGACAGACCAGTAATTTTGCATTGTACCTTGACATGTTTTGGCCCCTTTTTTCTGCAAAACCTGTTCAAATCAGCTGACAAGACACGTCATAGTAACATCACATGACACATCACATAAGGGGCCAAAACATGTCAAAGTACAATACAAAAATATTGATCTGTCTATAAGAAATACACGTAATACTGCCACTACTACTGCTAGTACACACTGCTGCTACTACAATTGCTACTGCAGTTCAACTATTACCGCTCCTACAATTGTACTACTACCACTATACTCTGTATCCAATCAGTGCACTGCTTACTTTGTCTTCAACACCAAATCCAGTTACTTTTACCCTCTGGACTTTTGAGCCAAGGATGAATAACACATCTAACCTCCGGCGGGTCTGATTCACTTTGACCTGTCCACTGGCCTGCATGGACTTCTTAAGCACTTTAGGAAAGTCTTTGTCTTGTTTGACTACACTTTAGGCCAATAAAACCATATTAAACACAGACAGTGATGAGCAGAGCATGCAGCGGAGACGACACAGAACAGTGGGAAATCCCAACTTTAGACTTCATCCTGCAACTAAAGCAAGGCTGAGCTATTTCCTTTCTCTCTTGAAAACCGTGAGCTGCCTAGCATTATGAATGAAATCATTCTCCAATGCGGCCCACGATGAAATGTTTGAACAACCTCGTCTGACACCAGTGTTTTTGCAGCTGCCTTATTTGTGCTTTAGCCCAACAAATCCAGTTACAGTACGTTATTCCCAAGTGAAACATTGCAGCTCGCTCTAGTGGCTTATTTTCACTGAGAAATGTAGAGCGAGACATAGAAAAAAAAAATAAAATCCCAAGCACAAAGATCTCAGTGTCTCAAGAATAAATGTGAGACTGACTGGCAATTGGAAAAAGATTCAAGTCTCTTAATTCAGAGACAAGAACTGGGAGGCGACCAGAGCCAGATGGCAGGAGGTATGAAGAAGGTATGTAGGTATGAATTTAATTACTTCCAGACACGATGGGGGCCGAGGTGGAGCTGGCGAGAGCTGCACAAATAACACCAGGAGAGATGGTAGAAGAAGATGAATATTATTATGACAAGGCACTATGTTTAGACTGCACTGTAGAGGAGAGAAATCACAAGTGCAAACGCTACCAAAGCTGCCATATCGCACCTAGCATCAAACTATACTCGGTTGTAGGCAGAAAAGTAGTAGCAGTGAGGTTAATTGGAAAAATAACAAGAATGAAAAGTTATTAACACAACCACGCCTCTTTGATTAAAGTGACTGGTTGATAGATATGATAAATTATTGTTTTTTCAATTATAATTAATTAATTAATTATATATTAATTAATTAATTATTAATTAATATTGTTTTTTTTTTTTTTCAACCTCCCCCTTGAACTGCCACCTTATCGTGGTGGGGGAGTTTGAGTGCCCAAATGATCCTAGGAGCTATGTTGCCTGGGGCATTATGCCCCTGGTAGGGTCTCCCATGGCAAACAGGTCCTAGGTGACGGGCCAGACTAAGAGCAGTTCATAAATCCCCTATGAATAGAATTATATCGAGGACCGTGACGTCGCCCGGTATGGCGCAGCCGGGGCCCCACCCTGGAGCCCGGCCTGGGGTTGGGGCTCGAATGCGAGCGCCTGGTGGCCGGGCCTTTGCCCATGGGGCCCGGCCGGGTACAACCCGAAAGAGCGACGTGGGCCCGACCTCCTGTGGGCTCATCACCCGCAGAGGAAATCGTAGGGGACCGGTGCTGTGTGGATCGGGCAGCAGTCGAAGGCGGGTGCCTCGACGACCCGGTCCCCGAACACAGCTTCTAGCTGTAGGGACATGGAATGTCACCTCACTGGGGGGGAAGGAGCCTGAGCTTGTGCGGGAGGTTGAGAGATACCGGCTAGATATAGTCCGGCTCACCTCCACGCACAGCTTGGGCTCTGAAACCCAGCTCCTCGAGAGAGGTTGGACTCTCCACCACTCTGGCGTTGCCCGCGGTGAGAGGCGGCGGGCCGGTGTGGGCTTGCTCATAGCCCCCCAGCTCAGCCGCCATGTGTTGGAGTTTACCCCAGTAAACGAGAGGGTCGCGTCCCTACGCCTTCGGGTTGGGGACAGGTCTCTTACTGTTGTTTGTGCCTACGGGCCAAATAGCAGTACAGAGTACCCGGCCTTCTTGGGGTCCCTGGGAGGTGTACTGGAAGGTGCACCGACTGGGGACCCCATTGTTTTGCTGGGAGACTTCAACGCCAACGTGGGCGACGACAGTGATACCTGGAGGGGTGTGATTGGGAAGAACGGCCTCCCCGATCTGAACCCGAATGGTGTTTTGTTATTGGACTTCTGTGCTAGTCACAGTTTGTCCATAACGAACACCATGTTCGAGCACAGGGGTGTCCATAAGTGCACGTGGCACCAGGACACCCTAGGCCGGAGGTCGATGATCGACTTTGTAGTCGTGTCATCTGACCTTCGGCCGTGTGTTTTGGACACTCGGGTGAAGAGAGGGGCTGAGCTGTCAACCGATCACCACCTGGTGGTGAGTTGGATCCGCTGGCAGGGAAGGAGGCCGGACAGACTCGGCAGACCCAAACGTGTTGTGAGGGTCTGTTGGGAACGTCTGGCTGAGCCCTCTGTCAGAGGGGTCTTCAACTCCCACCTCCGGGAGAGCTTTGACCAGATCCCGAGGGAGGTTGGAGACATGGAGTCTGAGTGGACCATGTTCTCCACCTCTATTGTCAATGCGGCCGTTCGGAGCTGTGGTCGCAAGGTCTCTGGTGCCTGTCGTGGCGGCAATCCCCGAACCCGGTGGTGGACACCGGAAGTAAGGGATGCTGTCAGGCTGAAGAAGGAGTCCTATCGAGCTTGGTTGGCTTGTGGGACTCCTGAAGCAGCTGATGGGTACCGGCAGGCCAAGCGTGCTGCAGCCCAGGCGGTTGTGGAGGCAAAAACTCGGGTCTGGGAAAAGTTCGGGGAGGCCATGGAGGAGGACTATCGGTTGGCCTCAAAGAAATTCTGGCAAACCGTCCGCCGCCTCAGGAGGGGGAAGCAGTGCTTCACCAACACTGTTTACAGTGGAGGTGGGGAGCTGTTGACCTCGACTGGGGATGTTGTCGGGCGGTGGAAGGAATACTTTGAGGATCTCCTCAATCCCACCGACACGCCTTCCATTGCGGAAGCAGAGGCTGGGGACTCAGAGGTGGACTTGTCCATCACTCAAGCTGAAGTCACTGAGGTGGTTGAAAAGCTCCTCAGTGGCAAGGCTCCGGGGGTGGATGAGATCCGTCCTGAGTACCTCAAGTCCCTGGATGTTGTGGGGCTGTCGTGGCTGACACGTCTCTGCAACATCGCATGGCGGTTGGGGACAGTGCCTCTGGACTGGCAGACCGGGGTGGTGGTCCCTCTTTTTAAGAAGGGGGACCGGAGGGTGTGTTCCAACTACAGGGGGATCACACTCCTCAGCCTCCCCGGGAAAGTCTATTCCAGGGTACTGGAGAGGAGAATTCGGCCGATAGTCGAACCTCGGATTCAGGAGGAACAATGCGGTTTTCGTCCCGGTCGTGGAACAGTGGACCAGCTCTACACCCTCTATCGGGTGCTCGAGGGTTCATGGGAGTTCGCCCATCCAGTCCACATGTGTTTTGTGGATTTGGAGAAGGCGTTCGACCGTGTCCCTCGTAGCGTCCTGTGGGGGGTACTCTGGGAGTATGGGGTCCGGGGCCCTTTGCTAAGGGCTGTCCGGTCCCTGTATGACCGGAGCAGGAGCTTGGCTCCGCATTGCCGGTTGTAAGTCAGACCTGTTCCCAGTGCATGTTGGACTCCGGCAGGGCTGCCCTTTGTCACCGGTTCTGTTCATTATTTTTATGGACAGAATTTCTAGGCGCAGCCAAGGGCCGGAGGGAGTCTGGTTTAAGGACCACAGGATTTCATCTCTGCTTTTTGCGGATGATGTTGTCCTGTTGGCTTCATCAAACCAGGACCTTCAGTGTGCACTGGGGCGGTTTGCGGCCGAGTGTGAAGCGGCTGGGATGAGAATCAGCACCTCCAAGTCCGAGGCCATGGTTCTCGACCGGAAAAGGGAGGTTTGCCCTCTCCAGGTTGGGGGAGAGTTCCTGCCTCAAGTGGAGGAGTTCAAGTATCTTGGGGTCTTGTTCACGAGTGAGGGAAGGATGGAGCGTGAGATCGACAGACGGATCGGTGCAGCGTCTGCAGTAATACGGTCGTTGTATCGGTCTGTTGTGGTAAAGAAGGAGCTGAGCCGAAAGGCGAAGCTCTCGATTTACCGGTCAATCTACGTTCCTACTCTCACCTATGGTCATGAGCTTTGGGTCATGACCGAAAGGACAAGATCCCGGATACAAGAGGCCGAAATGAGTTTCCTCCGCAGGGTGGCTGGGCGCTCCCTTAGAGATAAGGTGAGGAGCTCTGTCACACGGGAGGAGCTCGGAGTAGAGCCGCTGCTCCTCCACATCGAGAGGAGTCAGTTGAGGTGGCTCGGGCATCTGTTCCGGATGCCTCCTGGTCGCCTCCCTGGGGAGGTGTTCCGGGCATGTCCCACTGGGCGGAGGCCCCGGGGAAGACCTAGGACACGCTGGAGGGACTATGTCTCTCGGCTGGCCTGGGAACGCCTTGGGGTTCCCCCGGTAGAGCTGGAGGAAGTGTCTGTGGATAGGGAAGTCTGGGCATCTTTGCTTAGACTGCTGCCTCCGCGACCCGGTCTCGGATAAGCGGAAGAAGATGGATGGATGGATGTTTTTTCAACTTGTTTAGTTATGAAGAAAAGATGTCCACAATGAAAATGGCTCTGGCTGGGATATATCATGGAAAAAGATTTGTTACTATTACAAGCTGTAACTGAAAAGTAATAGTAACCAGCTTACACTGAACTACACTAAACTACATTTGACCAGCACCTGCTCTGACCCATTTGTTGTGCCGGTCCCAAAGTCACTCCAATTGTTACGCTTGCCCACTTTCCATGCTTCCAGCACATCGTCTTTTATGCTTGTCAAGTTGTCTTGCTTCCAACAACTTTTGAGGGCCAACTTTTGACCTGATGTCTCAAATGTTGGCATCACCTGTCAGTGGTCAGGTTTGAGGCCAGCTGGTGCATGCTGTAACAAATATGCTTTTGTCACTGTCTGTCTGTATGGAAATAGTCAACCAAAGCTTTGTCTTCGATGTTTCAGTGTGACAGTGATGAAGAGCCATTTGGGAGCCATAGAAGCTGGTTCTTTTGTGGGAGCCGAGCCAAAAGAGCCAAATCTTTGAAAAGAGCCGGACTGCCCATCACTGGTGGACAAGTGTTTTATTAAAGTGAGTAAGGGGCATTTCATTCTGCACTAAATTTTGATTTTTAATGTCAGGATTTGAGGAATTCTTGTTTTTCTTGGTCTGGCTCTGAAGCTGCATATCTAGCAGAGGTGGACGGTGTGAACAGTTTCTGTAAGATGGGTCCTTCATAATGGAGTTTGTTATGCTCCTGCACAAATGTCCAACAGAGACATGAGGCAGCTGCTTTTAATTCAAGATCTCATTGCAAACAACAGGCTCTACTGCTCTAAGTTTTCCTTCAAACTAGGAACTATGAACACTTTTGAGTGAAGACAGTCTGTTTTGCATTTCTGTGATTTAAATGGGCTGTATTATGCAAAATCCACTTTTCTGAGCTTTCTACCATGTTATAATGTTGTTCCCTCATCAAAAATTATACCCGAAGTTGTATTTTGCTTCAAATACACAAGTATAATAACCTATTTTCTGGCACGGCTGTTCTGAGCCCTCAAAACGCTGATTTTCACAAATGTTCGCCTCTTGCACAAACCCCGCTCACTCTATGAAGCACTGACCAATCAACAAGCCCTCTATGTCCAGTTTGCTTTCATACATTTATCTAAAAAAACAAAACAATGTACAGCTCTGTTTCCACTGATTCATTTTGTAGTAAAATGGCATCATACAAAAAGTTTAAGTTTAGAATCTTTGATTATAAGACTGCAACACTTTCCACTCTGCTGCCCTCTTCAGCTGTTTCTTTATGGCAGTTGTACTTATTCAAAATGTTTTTTTTTTTTAGTCCCATAACGTTTATAAATGTTGCAGTATCTGTAGAAGCTTTACATGCTTGTAATGCCTTGTTGTCTTGTTACCATAAGAAGGCCCTAGTTGATCTTGATAATATTGTTTGTTGATGTAAATTGTTTTCCTGTTATGAAAGGGTCAGATATGTCCATCTCTGGTTCTATATCTGTAAACAAAGCTCTTACAATCTTTCTTTCTAGGACTATTATATTTTTAGCCAAATGTGTTTTAGAACTAACTTTTCTCACAAGTGAGTTCTGGCTCACGGTTTGAATTTCTCGGTGCTGTTACAAACCAACCTGAATGAACCTCTGCAGAATTAGGACAGCAATGACTTCATGGCACTGATGGCATCACCGCTTTGTAATGTCACCCCAAATGACAGCTTTCAAAATTAGGTCAGTTTTTCCTCTCTCTCCCTCCTCTGATTTCCTGGCATTTCACTACATTACACTTGCACAATGGCTGCAGCAGATATTTTGGGTTTGCTCACTCTAATGTGATTTCCAGGAGGAAAGAGGAATAAATATTTTTTGCACAGTGTGACACCCATTAAGCCCATAACTGGTGCAGCAGTGAACCGGGGCAGTGTTTGTAGTTTGGTTGTTGTCTTTTGGTAAATTTTGATTACATTCTGCAGAGCGCTGTTCCAAACAAAGAGGGAGGCTCATGTTGGGAGAATAATTCCTGCCTTGTTCCTTGTTCCATCTGCAAAAAGAGGCCTAGCCACTACACACAAAGGCATTTGGAAATGGAGAAAATCAAAAAATGCCACAACATTCGATGCTTACTGTGTAGCTGCAAATTTTTTTTTACCCAAAAGTGGGTCACAAGGAAATTGACTATAGATTCAGTGTTCAATTTATTTGAAGTCTAATCAGTATTTTATTTTACATGATATGTTAAAACAGAATTTCTTCTTTTCTTTTGGCTTTTCTCTTCCACAGATGCTGCAGCAAAATCATCTGAATCCTTGATGATTTAGCATAGATTTTACAGCAGATGCCCTTCCTGATGCAACCCCCTGCATTTATCTGGCCTCAGGACTGGCACAAAGCTTGCATACATATAGTTTGTGACCTCCTGTGGCTTGATTAAATGGTAAAACAGAGTTTATTTGCCATAAAAGTTGAGGTGAAATAATAAAAAAGAAATTGGATCCCATAACAAGACCAGCTGACAACTACCAACCCAAACGACATCTTAAGATTGCAGCTCATGCCTAGTTTAATATGCTTTAAGGAGGTTTTCCTCAAACACTGTCAATTTGAGCTTGTGTCTCTACTGACAGGACGCCTGAACGCTTCTGGCTGCTCTTGTATAATTGCTCCAGAACTTTAACTTGATTTGTTAAAAGAAGCTGAATGGTCTGGGTCTGCAGCAGTGTGATATGTGTGTTTGAAGTACTCAAGCTCCCACCCATTTCCCTTAATTCTCTCACACTTAACACTGCAGTGAAGCCAAGGAGGAGTAAAAGTGTTGCATGACATTCCAGTGGATTCACTAATGTGTTTTGGCTGATTACCACATGGACAATACTTCAAAACCTCTACCTCTGAAAAGGAACATGCAGACCGTTTAGAAGGGCATTATTCATGCTTGGAAGCCAGGAATCAAACAGTTGGCCTGCTATTACATTACTAGACATTGAACTAAAGCAAAATGACCAAACTTATTTCCCAGTTATATCCGGTATTTGTTTGCCTTGGCCGTCTGATGGGATGTGATTGTACTAGATATCACCAGAAATGTATCCCATTAAAAACCAACAAATCGAAACCAGACAACTTGAAAGGAAGCTGTGATTGTTTCCAAAAACTGTGTATCATTTGTGATTATTTCTACGACAAAGCCAAAGCCGTATCAGGAAAAAAAAAAAAAAAAGCATTATTGATGGCTGATTTGTTTGTGTGCTAATGGCAGCACAGCAGTGGCTCTGTGTCTTTTCACTGTTATTTGGACAGACAGAGAGGCATGGCCAAATCATAGCGGTTTGTTCCCAGTCTGATATTAGTGCACTAACATATGCTTACCGTGCTGTGGGTCCAAGTCTGGCACACTCTTGTACTTAATGAACACGCAAACGTCTCCAGGGTCCACTAACAGCTCACAGAAATGCCCTGCCCAGTCTGTGGAAGCCATTTAGACCTCAAAACCGTGCTGTAGTTTAGTCATGAGGTGTATTTAGTGTGGATTTGGAAAAGTTTGTGTGACTTTCAACATAGGCGCCAGGCGGGTTGCAATGAAACTGTTTAATCAGCATTGGTCTATAAGGGATACTTTGGATGATGTAAAGGGATTTGTCATTAGGAAGGTACTACTGAGTGATACAAACAACTCATAATTAGTAGTATTTGTAGTACACTTCCGGGATTTTCAATAGATATCTGCCAAAATCTCATTTTACTGTATATCCGATATCTACCAGTCTGTTTCTGCATTCAAAACCATGATTTTTTGCCTGAAGATTGTTTCACAAACCTTCTACATCTGAGATCAAGCCAGTGTACGCTTTGTGCCAATCCCAAGGCCTGGAAAATGGAGAGGGTTGCATCAGGGAGGGCATCCAACATAATAATACTTATGCCAAGTTAGTATACAAATCACTGCACACTAGGACACAGATCATTTGCGGCGGTGACTCCAGAATTGAAGTCAAAATGAAAGAAGTCCCTTTAAATAAACATTCATTATTAAACCAAGTAATAAATATCTATCTTTATCCTTTAGTTTTTTTTTTTTTTTGGCCAATAAGTGCTTGAAGAGCTTCAGCCACCAATATGATCTATGCCGAGACAATGGACATCTATGGCCTTCTTGCAGCATTTCATTGTATTTACTGAAGGCCTGGTGACAGGAATAATGGCAGCAATTCATGCAGCTCAATTTAGAATACAATATTGCACATGGTCATATTGCAATGGCTTTAAGTTGTTACTGCATTGATCTGTTTCTGTCTTACAGCAAGTAGATTGAGGGACTGATGCCTGCTCCAAATTTTTTGTGGTGTTTTTCTTCCCATACTGCCATCTAAAGACAATGACATATACTGTATAAACTAGTAAAAATGATTTGTCCAATAAGAATCTTTGTAAGTGTGAACTGCTGTCTCACTATATTTGTCTCTATGTGTACAATTAGCTGGCAGTTGTCTAGGAGGTACTCCACATCACAACAGCAGCTGCTCTTACAAATCATACAAAAAGTGGTAGAAAATAAATGCATCATTGAGGCCCATAATAAAATAGATGCTAGTGCAATAGTAATATACAGCTTTTTGGCCCCAAAGTGGTTAAATTTAGCTCTTTAAAACATACATTTGTGAACCAGAATAAACTTTCCCAGAAGTTATTAACGGTACACCTCAAGATTCAAGTTCCCTTGTGTGTTGCCTTTAGCTGACATTAACAAACCAGTAACCATTAGCTCGTGGTGCAAAGGCTCCAAAACAAACTTCACATCTATTTATCTGGCAGTGTGTGAATAAATTTTACAAACAAAATTAAACACTGAGCTCTGGGGACCACCGGTACACAGTACATGACCAAACCACCACACTGTCCTCTGAGGTAGTGTATATGAGAAATGCAGATGTGAGCTTGACTGAAAAATAAACAGAAGGAGCTCTGAAACACGCCTTAACTGAATTAGGCCTATATTGTGTAGCCCAAAAGGCGGCTAATCAACCCAAATAGGAGTTCAAGACCACCGTGAGGCATGTGTATTAAAGAGATTTTACTAATGAAAACATCCACAAACATTTGAAATAATCTGCCCGTTGCCATGTTTATACCCAAACTGTGCCTTTGAACCATCCCAAGTCTGTATCCCATTACAAAGGCCAATAGAGAGGGAAAGAAAGCAGAGAAAGGCCTGACCATGATTTTAATCAATTCGACCCTTGCAAACATCCCCTAATAACTTCTACAGCATGCATGGCTTTGACTTGCAGACACAATACAAACCAGATCGCTCAGAAATTTCCACAATGCATTGAGAAGCAAAAGACTCTTTTTCTCAAAGGAATGTGCGCTGTGTAACATTTCCCTGCGCTCTCCCACACACACACACATACACACAGCTGCCCTTTTGAGAGTCACGCCACTGGAGAGCTGCAAAAACCAGAGGAGAAAAGCAAGATGGACAGCAGATAATGGCTGCTCTCCTCCTTGCAAGGGGTCTAACGCATATAAACAAGTCAAGAGAAGCTGGGTCAAAGGAGAAAGCACAGGTTTGGGCAGACTGGATGGGAAAAGTGAGACTGTAAACTAAAGAAATACAAAGATAACAAAAAGAGAAATCGATGTGCGCTGACAGATGTGTAAAGGGAAGCCAAAAGGCACAAGACAAAGAGGTATAGACCTAAAGTGGACGAGGATTACCGGGGAGACAAGGCAAAGGCAGGCCAGAGATGGGACCTAAAGTATCCACAAGGTGATGGATGACGGGAGCATCTGGGCAAAGCCATCCATCAAACAACGAGAGGCAGTGAAAAGCTCCTCAAACAAACATTTCACACCCAAATCTGCACCGTCAGCACATCCCCAGTCCCCACCGACGCTGGTACAATTTTTATCCTCTTTGATAAATGCAGACACTACAGGCGGCTCAAAGAAATGGAGAGGTTGGTGTTTTGGTAAACTTTATGTGACCCGTCTGATCAAATGTCTGGCCAACCACAAGCAGCAGTTATGCTATGGCTAGAGAGCGATTAAGATGTGAGCCTGAAGCCTGGCTGTGGTACAGAGACATTTTCCACCATATGATTCAACAACAGGCTCTGCTAAGACTGTGCTTACTGGGTTTGATAAAACTTTGGGGAAAAAGATGATTTCATTTTCACATTTTCAATGAGAAGAAGTGATGAACTTGAACCTCATAGCTAGCAGGGATCCAGCAGCCATATGGATGCACAAACTAACACCAAATGCACTGGGAGATTGGAGGATTTGAACCCCAGCCACTCTTTTCTAAGCCCAAGCCCAGATAAATAGACAGGATTTCATCAGAAAGGGCATCTGGTTTAAAAACTATGCAAAATCAGATGATTCTCTTTGAGTGATTGCAATGGTATGGACCCAAATTGGATTAAACCCTGATTAGTTGCTTTTGTAATACACACTTTACCAGTTGAGCCAATGCAACTACAATCCATTATACTAAAACCTGTATCTGACATTATCACATTTAATGGCAACACTTTAGAATAACTCACACTATTGTTAATTACAGATTTATTAGTGCTTTATTACTGCTTAATTTATCTGTCATGTAGCTAATAGCTGCACTAAATAGCCATTTTATGCTCCAGTCAGTGCCAATAGGGGCAACAGACACCTAATCCAAGCTGCAAACAGAAAGTAACCGCTTCTTAAAAGAAGGCGTTTTCCATACATAAACATTATTTCAAGTCATAAAATGTGTAATACTAATGCAAAGAAAAAAAGCATAATATAGGATATTTAAGACATTTATAACATTTGATCTAACTTGTGTAGGCTATTGTTGACAATCATCATGACTGAGGTCCCAAGCATGATTAGACTGTAACAGGAATGTGAACGTGCCAGATTTGAGTGTTTCTTATTGAATCAACACAATATATATTTGTAAACATTAAATTAGTACTTCCTACAGAAAATTGTCAGGCAGTCAATATAAACGTGATTGTGTTAAGCAGGTAAATTCTAAATTCACTCAGTAGATAATAATAATAATGGAACTGATTTATAATAATAATAAACTATACTACTACTATAATAATACTAAATAATAAATACTAAATAATACATTTGTAATAATACATTTTATTTATAGGCACCTTAACATTACTCACATCAAGGTTATATTGTACTTTACAAGTTTCTCAAAGCGTTGTACATCAGTCCGTTATTCATTCACTCCTCAGTTACACTCGGTGGTGAAGGTGAGCTACTTCTGTAACCACAGCTGCCCTGGGGCAGACTGACAGAAGAGATGAGCTACTGCCGCCCCCACATAAGATTCATAAGTCCTTCCTGGTTCCTCTGTTTTGTTTTGTTTTTTTGTTTTTTTTGTTTTGTTTTTTTTTTACAGTGAATCATCTGATTTTCATATTAATGTATACTCAGTAGCTACACTCAGTAGCTTCATATACGACTGGTTCATTTTAAATGAAAAGTTATTTTGTGGGACATCTCATTACTGGACACATGCCCTGCGTGCGTCTGTACAATGGACACAGTGAACTACAGTGCAAAAGCAGATGTGACTGTGTTATAGCATCTCTGGGATCTTGTGAATAAACCAGTATGCGTGTAGTGATATCATGGAAATGATAAACTGAGCTGCGACATCCCAGTATGGGGCCTTGTATACATCAGATATAAATGTGACAAGTAACAGTCCTGACCAGCCACAACGTTCTGTGGAGTCTTACATTATATCTGAGAAGTGGATACTCTTCCTGTGTTCGTATGTATTATTTAAAACCAACAATCAACAAATTCAGTGGCTTTAGAGGTAACTGCATATTTCAGTGTAGTCTTCTCTCTTTATTTGGATTTCTGTGCCTGATGTGCTTGGCGGGAAGAAATGGGTCAAAAAAAAAAAAAAAAAAAAACTTAGGGGGTTGAACAGTGAGAGGCCCCACTGGTCCCTGTGTAGAATATGAAAATATATTATGGCATAATGTGTTCAGTATGCAAGCTGAAGGAAACCATATGAAAAGATCCCAGACAAAGAGGCTTCTGTGTTCCAAGTGTGGCCCCCTCCCCTCGCTGCCCCTCGTCCCTCGTCTGCCTCAGCCGAACGAGAGACAGGACAGAGAGAGGGGAGAGAGAGAGAGAAAGAGAGAGAGAAAGGGAGAGGTAGGGAGGAAGGGGAGGTGTGGAGTGTGCTTGGAGAGCGGTAGGAACAGAAAAGGGGCAGAACACGCACTCGCAACTTCACACATCCAGGAGTCCAGGTGAGCCGCAAAACACAACTTATTATTACTGGGATATTAGTCTTGAGTTATGTGTTCATTTGTGTTATCTGCAACGGGGAATGGCGCTATCTGTGTTTTTGCATGCAAGAAGAGGAGGGAAACTTTTCAAAGGCTTTGTTTGAGTAGATGACAAACATCTGTGGAGGCTGTTTTCCCCCTCGGCGCTTAGCTGCAGATCGAAGAAAAAAGGGGGTAGACTGGATACATTAGCATTGTGGCCGCTGATATGTGAGCCCATTGTCCCGGCTGTGTGCACACTTGGACTGTAACTTTAGAGGCGAAATCCAATTAAAAGAGCTGGCTTGAATGAGTGTATTAACTTACTTAACTTTTATAAGTAATTGCTTCCTGTTAACACAACAGGTGAAGGCCATTAAACTCTTTACAGGGGGCAACTTTGGGTTTGCCTTAAAACACATGTTGTCAGATAGGAGTAGTGTGCCCTTTGGCTTTGCTGCAACGAAACATATTAAAAGTAATGTGAACTCTGTAGGAGGAAAGACGCAAAAATCAACACCATTTTGAGGCTCTATTGACATGCTTAAAGCCATTGTACATATTGACAAAGCACCTTCCTCGCTTTGATGTCTTAACTGTTTTCAGATTGCGACAGTGTTGATTTTAGAGCTTGTCTGTTGGCACCAGATTATATGCACCTACTTTAACTATTTATCTTCGCCTCTGTGCGTTCGCCACCTGTGCATCTGAGAGAAACACCTTATTACAAGGTTTTCCTGGCACACTTTGTGATTTTCTTGCAGGAGATTCCCTTGAACACACTCTTGTAGACTCAGGTGCAGCAGTGGCTCACGGTGGTTCAGATGTCACTCAGCGGCTGCAGCACAAGCACAGACACGTCCAGCCATCACGGCCTCCCAGGGAACGCTGTATAGCACACTAACGCCAATTTCGAGGCACTACCTAAAATTATTTCCTCTTGTGAATGCGTCTTTGTGCTTTTTGAGTGACAGAAATCAAAGCGCTCTGCAAAAGCCTTTAGTGGCTCAATGATTTTTGCATTCCTCACTGTATAGTTTTCACACAGTCTGCCTGCAGGGGATTCAATCAGGCCTATAGTCAATGTCATGGCCAGATGCCGCCTTATAAGCTTTGTAACTGATACACATAAGACTATAGCCAAGGCAGCTTTTACTCAAGTAATTTACTAGAATATGTACTTTCAGAGTGCATGTTTTTACTTTTACTTTCTCTAATCTCTTTTTTCCTTTCCATTGCTCCTCTATGGAGTCACCACAACAAACATACTGTGACTGGAGACACAATGGCAGTATACACTGGGTCAGAGCAAGAATCGTACCGCCAACCCTCCAGCTAGTGAGTGACCCGTTTAACCTCCTGCACCACTGTCACCCATTTGGCAAATCCTCTTATCTCTACATGAGTAAAAGCTTTTTTTTTTTACCTAGTAGTAGTTGTTGTGATAGTAGCATAGGTAGAAGTTGTAGTAGTAATGGTAATAGTAGCATTAGTAGTTGTAGGACTCTTAATAGTATAATAATAGTGGTAGTAGTAATGGTAGCAGTAGTAGCAGGCCCGTTGATGAGGGAGAGCAAAGGGGTCTGTTGTCCCGGGCCCAGGGCCAGAGGGGCCCAGAAATGGTCCCTCCTTTTATATTTTCTATTGTAACGGGGCCCGTGTGAAGCCTTCTTGCCTGGGGCCCCAGCAAACATGTCAAAGGGCCTGAGTAGTAGTATTATTAGCACTCAGTGTAGTAATAGTAGTAGTAAGGTTAGGGTTAGAGTAAAGCTGTTTAGTGCTTTCTACTTAAGTAAAGTTTACACTCAGTACTTCTTGATACTACTTCTTGTGTACTTTCAATTCTATTTGAACCCACAGCAGCACATTTCTGGCCCCTCAGTCTAATTGCTCTGAGTGTCTGGTGATGTACAAGTGCCAAGCATAAATGCAGATCTTGACTTATATGCCTGCTGACATGCTTTCTGCACGTCGGCTAATGATGCAGATGTGTAATAAATGTGCTGGACAAACGGCCGTGAGGGACAGTTGAATGATGACTGCGCCCTCGCCTGCCAAAACCATGTCTTTTGTGCGTCAACGCCATGCTGGGATAGATTTGCTGTCTGCAATGAGAATTGCTTTGACGATGTACAGGAACGGTGTGATTGCACAGCGGAGCGGCCCGGGGGCTGCTCACACTGTAAATGATACGGTTGTGCTGTGATCACAGAGGTCAGAGAGGGGGGCACGGGACAGGTGGGCACCCAAGCAAACCTTTTGAACTGTGAAGGTAAACGAAGGGAGGGGAGATGACATCACGTCCCAGGTATGGCCAGCAGAGGAGGGAGATTTTTTTAATAAGAAATCTAATCTAAGAAGCATTAAAGATGGAAAAAAAGATCTGGAATTTGAAGAAGCCATTAGAGGTGGAAGAAATAATTCTATATAATAACCAATCTGTACCTCAAGTAAAAGTACTGTCTTTTATATTACAACAACATGATATAAAGTACTCAGTGTAAAGTTTTTGTAAGTACATATTACACGTTTTTTTCTGGCAAAAAACATCTACAACTACTTCTGCTACTGTTACTTCTTGTCCTACTGCTACTACTACTACCACAACATACCACAACGATACCACTGCTACTACTACTACCACAACATACTACTACAGATACTGATACTACTACTGATTGTGCTAGTACTACTACTGATAATTTTACTATTACAGCTTCAAGCATTCTACCGACCATGCATCACAAGATACTTACACATAAAATAGCTTTTCTTCATAAAAATACTTAAATAAAAGTGAATTATTTGAGTAAAAGTATCTAATTTCTTTTCCACCTCTGGAAGCCATATGTCAGTGCTTTTTGAGTTGGGGTGCTTCTTGTGTCCACTTCGAGGATGCTACATCTGTTCTGTGTCTAGCACTTAATAAATATTTCATCAAAGCCTGAATTCAAACCATATTTTTTCACCCATTCACTCACGTTTGTTGGACTCAGCACATACACACCTCTGTTCCCAGTGATTAGAGTAAACAGCATATGTTGAGAGACAGCTGTGATTAGAAAAACATCCTCGAGCCTCTGTTTTTTAGACTGCAGATTGAGCTAAAAAGACACTGTCAGTCTCCCTAAATGAGATCCAGATTGGAGTCACCACGGATCACACATCTGCAGAAATCAAAGAGCTGTTGTCACTGAGTAAACAATGCAATGCCTTCTCCTCTTCTCACTTGACACAGTCACACCAGTAAGCCAAACAGTAGAGGATTTTTTTGTTTTGTTTTTTCTTTGTGGAGGTGGGGCCATGTTTTGTTTGGGTCGATTGTGTTGAAAAGAGATATACAGATCGTCCCGACTCAGCTCTCCATGTAAGCCACTAGTGGAGGCTCCTGCACACCTCGAAGAAACTGTTGGCACGCCTCAGAGGAATTTGCGAAAAGGCATTTATAAATAATGGTTATCTTCCTGTATGGTCGTCCCGCTCAGGCGCTGTGACTCACGAATACAAACAAATAGAGCCTTGACCAGTTTCAGGAAAAAGCAAGTCCAATCAAGGACAGGGGCGTGCTAACACTAGTTTATCATCACCGAGAGAAGTGTCAGAACGTGACGCTGCTGATCAGATGTATTCAGAGATAACACTAGGCTTTAAAAACAAAACAAAACAAAAAATAGTAATAATAATAATGGATTGGATTTATATTGCGCTTTACAAGCTTGACAAGGTTCCCAAAGTGCCTTACAATTTGGTCCATTATTCATTCACTCCTCAGTCACACTCAGTAGTGGTGAGCTACTTCTGTAGCCACAGTTGCCCTGGGGCAGACTGACGGACTGGGGCAGGCTGCCATTCTGCGCCAACGGCCCCTCCAACCACCACCAAACACCGTCACACTGACACATTCATACATACAGGCAAGGTGGGTGAAGTGTCTTGCCCAAGGACACAACAACAGTATGGTGGTGAGGCTTGAACCGCCAACCTTTGGGTTAGTGGGCAAGTGTCTCTACCAAATGAGCTACTGCCATATAATGCACAAAACTCAACAATCGGAAAACATTGTTGCATTCATGTACGTCACTGTTTTTTCCATGTAAGGGTTGTGTTAATGCTTCCATCTCCAAAAGTTATAGTAAGCCATAATATAGTCATAACATCAGTGATATGCACATTGATTTTACACCAGATGCCCTTCTTGATGCTATTCTCTCCATTTATCCCGAGCTTGAGACTGGCACAAAGATTACACTGTGTTGTGTCCCTCTATATAGTCATAATATTATAATTAACTAATCTGATACAGCATTTGCTAACAGCTGACTCTTAAGGGTTACATATCTTATTAATGGTAATGAATAGCATTTCTGAAAAGGTGAGGTCATCTCAATGTGAGTGACAACTGGTAATCTAATATTATAAATGGTATTTTCGACTTTGTTGGTTACATGATCACATTTCTTCTGCAGAACGTACAGTACATGCAAGAAATTGGTTGCATGGATTGGAAAGAAATGCAAACATGTAAGGACTGCTTAACCTGATGTAAGTTTATGCTGTGTGTTATTTACTGTCCAATATAAAGACAGCATTTTACTTCATATTACCTAAAATAATACATAATAAACACTTCATAATCATAATATCAACAATGAAAATATGAAATAAAACCCCTAACAGGAATAAATGGAGGGAAATAAATGAATAACAGTATGTCTAAAGGTAACGTAAGGATAGAAAAGCAAAGGGATTTTTATTACGTTTTACAAATCTATCCCCATTAAGCCTAATCATGCCATCATTTCATTGCAATCCTTAAGTGCTTGAAAGAGCCAGAATTCTTCTCTTGTCACATACTGTTGAAATGCCATTTTATCACTTGTATATTGGAAAAGTAATACTATAAGATGTACTTCTGTTTCCAAGATCAATCCATGCATTTGCAAAATCACTTTACGTCTGGCGCACGGGATTGAGGACCACATTAACTTGTATAAAAGCGTCTCCCCATTTCTTTCTTCACCTTTTCATTGTCGGTGTGGGTCGAAGCACCAAATGTCTGATCTCCATCTTTAAACACCGAGAATGGGGCTATTATTTCCTTGAAAGTGGATATAAGTCCAGACGTATGCTCTTTTGGATGTTAACCAACACACACTGAAAATAATTTAGACCATACAAGCTGGAGTATACTAAAATGCTTCTCAGACATATCATTTTCACAGACAGGAGCCTATTGCAATTTGTAATAAACATTGAGATGAAGCTCTATTGCATGACCACTGTGTATAATACTTTAAATCTTGTAGAAATCAGACAGGCAGGCAGCTGTGAAAAGAAGATACTTTTAGTCACTTTTGAAGTACAGTTTTGTAGTGAATACTTTTACTTTTGGTGTTTCTTAATTACAGTTTTAAGTCTCCAAATAAGCAGTAATATTTCCTTTACCGTGGTGGCAATGGGCGCAGAGTGGTTGCTTCACAATCAAGAGTACTCGCTAGTAGTAGTAGAGTCATTTGTCCACTAACTAGAAGGTTGGTGGTTCAAATCCCACTCTCCTACCACTGCATACTGCTTTTGTGTCCTTGGGCAAGACATTTACCTCTTCTTGTCTCCGGTGTATGAATGTGCTTGTGAGTGTGAATGGGTGAATGGTTCTTTGTGTTGCTTTATTTTCGAGTAATATTTTGTTGACTACTGTTGGTTACTCTACTTGAGTAATGTTATTTTGAAGTAATAGTACTTTTAATTGAGTTTTGAGTACTTTTTCCATTTCTGATGTGGTTGGCAAGGTTGTGGGAAGAGCGCTAGCCTCTTGTAGATAACCTTCTCACATGCAAACTGAATTGAATGGCTAACATACCATTGACTTTGTTTTTGTTTTGCAGGGAGTTTGGAGCAGAGCAGTCGACCCACAGTGACCCTTTGTGCCTAAGATTGGTCAACAAATCTTAAAGAAAGTCATCCAAAATCAAAACAAAGTGGACATCTCAACAGGACCTATTTCACTGCTAATCAAAACAGCTGCCAAAAACGTTCCTCCCAACAGACATTTAATAATCCACCCAAAAAAAAGGACTTTGAGATAACACAAAGCAAAACACAGTAAACTTGAACACAATTGGGCGACCTTTCCAAGCTAAATCATTATTCCTCACATGCACAGAGCAGCAGGAAGCCTCCATTCGCACAGTTCCCTTTCCCATCACTCAAGAGTTATGATCTTCCAGATAAAGAACAGCGGATCCTTTTGCCTTAAAGAAAAATAATACAGAATTTAAGGACTAGAGGCATGCTACAGAGACAGAAATAGAAGCAAGGGAGGAGAAGAAGGAGAAAAAGAAAGTATACAGAGAAAATTGTGCAAGTTAAATTGGCAGCTGTCCATGAGTGCTCAGCCGGGGAGATTTTTGGAGCTCAACCTTGTGGGAGGTCCTGCAAGATAGGGACTAATGAAAAGTGAACTTCTCTCTGCAATTTTCACACAACTGTAAGGATTATTATTGAAGACATAAGCAGAAACCTGGAAATTGAGTTGTTTTTTCAATCTAGCTGAAAACTCCCAGAATCCAATTGGAACAGCAGGAGGAGACTGAAACCAAAAACACTCAAGAGTATCAAGGGACTGCTGATTCTCCGAGAGCGGAACAGTTTTGGTTTGGACCAAAGATGGAGATGGAGAAGGGACACATGTCTATAACAAGAGGGGTGAGCTGCCCGGGACGCCTGAAAGACCCTCTTCAGCCGATGCAGGACGTCCCAGAGACAGACTGCGATGCATCATGGAGCAGGACGGAGCAGGAATTCAACAAAGAACAGATGAGCCGGAAAACAAGTGAGTGTTTGTTTACGTGGAGCTTTTCCGTTGCTTAGTTCAGGGAAGCAGCGGAAAGTGCAGGGTTGGTCTGGTTTGCTTATAAATTGCTAGTGTTGTGCTGGCTTTGAGCAACTTTAAGTGTCGTCTAGTTTTACTATACAAACCATAACAGAGCGAAAGCCATTGACCCAGCCTCCGCAGTGCAGCCTGACACATACAACATCTGTTTCCATGCCGTAAAGGTACAAGCCTCCCTAAAAGCTATGGGAATGCAATCATGCATCATTGCTAAAGGGCAGCCACAGCCGCTGACAATCACAGGCAAAACTTGTGGGAAAAGCTCAATGGAAACTTATTCGCTTGACTTTCACAGCTGTCAACTCCCACATAAGTCCAGGAAAAAACTATAGTCTATTCAAACATCTAAAATTATATTTGAACAGACGACACACTGAGAACATACAGAACAGGAGAAGTAATGTCTTCAAAGTACAGTTTAAGGAATAATAACTGTTAATTAATACAGACTTCCCACTACATTTCCTATCAGTCAATGCACACTAACTAGTTTCTTTAATTAGATCACAAACAGAAGTTGCAGAAAGAAAGAGGACTAATGTTTTTGTTCCTTCGTCTGGGATTTAAGTTCGCCTCATGGGATCCACCAACAGAGGTCACGCTAAGTCTCCAAACCTGCGTTAATCCCTGTCTTTCCATACGGCTTCACACATCACCCATGGGGGCTGCCACTGTCACACCGCTCAACCCCAGAGAAAGATAACATCCGACGGGGTAATCTGACCTTTCATACACAAAGACAAGAGTTGGGCTCCCACTCAAATCCCCCCCTTTTGTGTGTGATTTAGGGGCAGATTTTGGCCTCTCGTGGGGTGGACACTCTGGACTGACTAAAACCGGAAAGTGGTTTGACTGAGTGTCACTAAATTTAGTAGATAATGAAATTGTGAATAAGTTACAGACAGTCTAGCACTGGACCTTGCGCACAGTCCCATGCACATTACAAGAGGAACAAAAGAGTATAAAACAGTTTTTAAGTGTGAGCTCTATGATTATCTGCCCATTGTGCAGGGTGTATCTTGCCCCAAGCCCAAAGTAGCTGGGAGGGGCTAATGCAGTACACAGGATTTTAGAAATACTGAGACCCATCTTGTTGATGGCCAGTTTAGTAATTGTTTAGACCTTGTTTAGACCTGGTTTATACCTGGTTTAGTACTGATTTATACCTGGGTTAGTCCTGGTTTAGTCCTTGTTTAGTCCTGGTTTAGTCCTTGTGTAGACCTGGTTTGGTCCTTGTTTAGACCTGGTTTATTCCTTGTTTAGACCTGGTTTAGTCCTGGTTTAGTCCTTGTTTAGTCCTGGTTTAGTCCTTGTTTAGACCTGAGTTAGTCCTGGTTTGGTCCTTGTTTAGACCTGGTTTGGTCCTTGTTTAGACCTGGTTTAGACCTGGTTTAGTCCTGATTTAAGCCTGGGCTAGTCCTGGTGTAGTCCTTGTTTAGTCCTGGTTTGGTCCTTGTTTAGTCCTGGTTTAGTCCTTGTTTAGACCTGGTTTATTCCTTGTTTAGACCTGAGTTAGTCCTGGTTTGGTCCTTGTTTAGACCTGGTTTATACCTGGTTTAGTCCTGATTTAAGCCTGGGTTAGTCCTGGTGTAGTCCTTGTTTAGTCCTGGTTTGGTCCTTGTTTAGTCCTGGTTTAGTCCTTGTTTAGACCTGGTTTATTCCTTGTTTAGTCCTGGTTTGGTCCTTGTTTAGTCCTGGTTTAATCCTTGTTTAGTCATGGTTTGGTTCTTGTTTAGTCCTGGTTTAGTCCTTGTTTGGACCTGGTTTAGTCCTGTCTTTTTCCTAAACAAGTCCTAGTTTAGAGTATTTTTTTCTGGTTTAATCCTGGTTTAGAACTCATTTAGTTCTGGTTTAATCCTGATTTATACCTGGGTTAGTCCTGGTTTAGTCCTGTTTGTTGCCTGTTTTTTGTCTGGTTTAGACTTGATTTAGTCCTGCTTTATTCCTGGTTTAGATGTGGTTTAGCAATAGAAAAATACTGAGGTCTGGACCTCTGTGATCACAATGGTGTGTACAGTCAAGGCAGTACAGTATACATATGACTCTTCTTTCCTTTGACTTTTCCTTCCTTGGGTCCACATCAAATCATCTACCTCCTAACATGCTGTGGTTTGAATATTAGTTTGGCTTTACACCAGATGCCCTTCCTCGACCAAACCCTTCCCATTTGCCTGGGATTAGGACCAGCACAAAGGATTGCTGGATTAGGAGACGAATAAATGAGAGTACAAACCTCTGCCAAGGCATTGCAGTTCCACCCTGAATCGAGACAGTGATTTGAAGCCCCACCAAAAACTACTTATTGAGTTATGTTGCTGTCAAACCAACACAGGCAAAAACATAACCTCCTAGGCTAAGGTAAAAACAAAAACAAAAAAAATAAAAATAAAAAAAGCTATAGCTGAAATTGGCCATGCAGTATTAAGTACAACATGGAGACTCTGACATCTTTTCTCCGCATTCTGCTGGACAGGAAATTCCTCTCTTGCCCTCGCCGGTTGGAGCTTTAGCATCAGAAGGTTCAAAGACACCAGACAGTGCCATAAACACAACTCACTCATAACCAGACAAAGTGCAAGGTCAAAGGTCAGCACAAGTCATGAACTTCAGGGCTTCACACATAGACCACTAGAGTATCCCCAGCTCCTCTTTTCCACATCAAACCCTCCTACAAGCGTCAGACACTTGTGGCCATTAGACACAGATAAGCCGCTCGATACTACTCATTGATTGTACACCTCTTCAGAAGTGTCATAACAAAGTGCAGACTGAGTGCAACTGCCCAAATGTCAATACTTCCCTCCACTAAAAGTCCCAGGGCTCTTTGCCGGTGGCTGTGTGTGAGTTTTGTGTAATTAATCAGAGCATGTAGCAGTGTACCACGACCACTGCTGGAGGATGTACTCAATTTCTTAAGTAAAAGTACAGATCTTCTTTTCTTTCAGTTGTCAGTTTTATGCCAGATACCCTTCCTGACACAACCCTTCCCATTTTTCAAGGCTTGGGACTGTGACGACAAGTGGCTGAAATAAGTAGTACTGATCAGGGCAAAATGTCACATAAGTAAAAGTATCTTGAAAATTTCTACTCCCTTTCAAATGTACTTAAAGTAAAAAAGTATTTCAAACATTCAGCAGCTAATTAATGTGTTTAATTTTCATTCACTTTCTTCCACTGAATCCCATGACTAGGGCCTATCCCAGGAACTATGGGCCTTACGTGGGGTACACCCTGGACAGTGGCCAGGTAATCACAGGACTGACACAGTGACATACGCAGACAACCATTCACTCTCACATTCATTCAGCAGGGGCAATGTGGAGTCACCATTTCACCCTGCACTTGCATGTTTTTGGATGGCACCATAAAAAACAATTAGTTTCAAACCTAAACCTAAACTCAAAGTAACATTTAACACAAAATAATATAAAATGTAGTAGGTGCAGATATTTCCCATAAATTGTAGCAAAGTAGAAGTAAAAATGTACTGAAGTATAGTACAGTAACAAAGTCCTGGAGGCTGCAGACGGACCTCCCATCTGCCCTCCTCCCTGCCCTCCTCCCTCCTCTCCTCTGCTCTCTCTCTCTCCTGCTCGATGGAGACTGGACTTCACAGCAGCGTTTGCAAAAGTAATAGAAACCCGAGCCGTGCGCCTGGCTGCAGAGAGGGGTGTGAGGAGACCAGTTAGACTCAAAAGTCTTGTGGAAGTACTACGGCTAAAGTGAGGAGCTCTGATTCTGACGTGGACAAGGTAAGGTATTAGGCTGCTCCAGGATTAATTAAACAAATGGAGGAAACTACTGAATTACTGAGGTGATTTTAAGCCTGTACTAAACTTTTTTTAGCTGATGATTACATTTTTTTCTACTGGACCTATTAACTTTTATTGAGTGTTTTTTAAAAGTAGCAGTAATTAGTTCCTTGTGTGATATGTACTATAAATGTAAACAAACATCTCATGAAGTCAGCTTGCGTTTTTTTCTCCTTTTACAAGTTTAACCATAAAACTTTGCTTTTATTTTTATCATCTGTAAAAGCCATCAAAGTTCATATTTCATAAAGACATTTTTCATGAAGTTGCGTACTGTCTAAATGCTGATCTGAGTCACTGATGGGGTTTGCACCTGCGTGTAACATAATAGGCACCCTGGCTCTGGATAGAGCTGTGTGTTTACAGTCAGGACATTTCATTTCATGGCTCAATGCTCTGCTATATATGCTCAGGTAACTTGAATTATCAAATAACTAACCAGCATCCAAAGTGAGTCTCCTATGGGTTCACCACCCACACTGACAGCATGAAAAGGACTTTTATTATATTGGCGTAACATGTGTCAGCCTGTCAACTGGTTTATGCTTGTGTTGTAGTAATTATAATAAAAGTGATTGATATCCTAATATATGAGTATAAGTAATGTTGACATAAAAATCCAGCCACAAAAGGTCACAAGCTCTTTGTGCCAGTACCAAGCATGAATAATTGTAGAGGCTTATGTTAGGAAGGGCGTCTGGTGTAAAAAAAAAAAAAAAGAAAAAGAAAAGAAGAAGCCAAATCTACATGCAAATCACTGCACAATAGGAGGCAGATAATGAGCTGTGGTGACTCCGGAAGGGGAAAAGTAAAAAAAAAAAAGATTGTTGTGTCAGATGTAGTCAGACTTATGATGCTGCTAATGTGTTTTGACAGAAGTACTTTAATCATTTTCTTTATTGCGCACAAAGACAAACCAAATATAGAACAACTCCCCTGTAAGAAAAAAAAATAAAATTTGTCTTTGAACTTGTGTGGGTTTACTGAAGTGTGCCCTACAAACGATAATTGAATTACTTCAAGGACAGACTCTGAGTCTGTAAAAATCAATGACAGATGCACTTTATTTCATTTTGCCAGAGCATGAACAAGCTTTATTTTATAGCTGAAGCCAGGAAGAGAGCAGGCAGGACCAAACTGAGTTGTATCACTGTTCAGATGAGTGGGTTTATTATATCTGACGTATGATTACATCAAGTAACACAGTTCTCCTGATTCACCTATTATTAAATCGAAAAAAGTGCCGACTGGATGAAAAATATCCTTGTGGCTTGCTAAAAGTTTTGCAGAGGCAGAGTAATATGAAATAGATAAATTGTCTGCCAGATGTGTCAGAAGTAGTAGAGTTATTATACTATGTCTGCCAGTTTTAGGTTCAAGCCTTTGAAAAACGCTGCTATGAAGTCTTTGTTAGCCTTTGATCAGCTTTATATGGGAAATAATGCTGCAGCTATGTTAAGTTTGGTTCAGCTCTAGTTTTCCAAAAAGCAGTGGAAAAGTTGCCATTTCTAGGAGAGGTTTGTGGGTCTGTTTCTGAAGTGCTCATATGAAGTGGAGAGAGAAACCAAAGGCATGTTGGAAGCTGATGCAGGGAGTTTTCTCAGAGCGCTAGAGGAATGCTCAGGGAGGGACCGCTGCAGATGGCAGGGGAAATAGCTCTGCTCCTGGAATGGGGCTCTTGAGCTCCGAAAACAAACTGTCAGAGTCAACACACACACATTTTATCGCATAATTTTGAAGCAATCTAGGAAAAGTGCAGAATCAGTAAAGGACAGAAAATGTTTATTTGAAAATGCCTCCCCACCCACTGTGCAAAAGTCTGAGGCAGTTTTTTAAGAAAGATTATGAAAAAAGCTCAGTAAGCTTAGTGTACAAAAATGCACAACAAAAGAACAAAAATTAAAAACTAGAAGCACACAGAGAGCTTAGACCTCCACCAAGGCACTGTTTCCTATCTCACAGTGGTGAAGAAATAGTGCTCGGACTTGGACTCAAACTTAGAGATTTTTTAGTTCTGGGATAAAAAAAAAAAAAAAAAATAAAAAAAAAAAACTGAACCCATACCTAATCCACACAAAACATAAAATAATGCAGCTGTGTATTTATTAAAGCCCTCTAAGTTGACAGCATTGTTTACATCTGCCTAAACTCTGTTAGTTTTAGTTTAGTCTGTAGCTCTGGTCTGCTGAATATCTGTCCACAGAGTTTTATTTTTCCTTGCAATTCTCAATGGGATTAAAAGTACAGCAAAGGCAAATCAAAAGCATATGGTTTTGGTGCAATTATGTGGCTTTCAAAGAGAATACTTCATCCCAGACTTGTTAAAAAGTGTCCATGTCGTCTATTTGTACATAAAAGCGATGTGGTGACTAATTAGAAGTTAAGGGAGTTGTCTGTGTTTAAACCTTCATGTATCGCCTTGTCAAGTGTCTCTGTATTGCCAATAAATAATATTTACTCCTTCTTTTGTCACTAACCACATTGTTTTTGTCTGTGTCTGTGTGCTTCCAGATTTGAGCCGCAGTACCAGTTTGTCAGAGAAAGAGCTGAAAGAGGCTCGCGTCAGAAGTCAGATCATCGCCGCTCAACTCACAGTCCCCTCCAACTCCAGCTCCAGAGGCGTCCAACTCTTCAACCGGCGCAGGCAAAGAGTCAACGCCTTCACTTTGGAGAGTGGTGGCACAGGGTCAGAGCGGGACGCCCCGGATAATGTGACACTCAAACCCTCATCTAACAAGCCTACATGGGCAGAGAGAAGCAGTGAGGAGAAGGACTTGAACTTTAAGAATAGCTCTAGCCGCTTTTTATCGCCCGGGATGTCAAGTAGTGATATCATGGAGGAGCCAGGTAAGGATTTCCAGAAAGAAGAAGACTCGGAGGAATGTGTTATCCAAGAGAGACATTTTCTACCTGTCAAAGAAATAGTGGAGCACAGAGAAGGAGAAGAGGCAGACACAGATAAAATCCAGTGTGAGCTTGAGGATATAGTTAAGGGTGAAACTCCCCTTGGAAGTAATAACACTGATCCAGTTGTGATAGGCTGCGTCGAGGGGGAAACAGAGATGAATGAGGGCCGCACTTGGTCAGTTCCCGCTGGTAAGCTTCCTAATGGCTGCCACAGTAGCTCTGGGCCCGAGAGCCAGTCTGTGTCTACGAGCAAGCAGATCATCAATCGAACTGCCAGGCCATTTTTCTCGCCCCCGACGGTGGGGTCTCCCGAGGCGGTCAGCCCTGTCATGGACATCCCACCCGCTCCATCCTATGCCACCCCTCCCCTGCCGACTTACTCTGCATCCTTCTCCCCTCTGCCTCCTGCGCCGTCGTACCCAACACCGCCTTTACCGGCATTTACGAGCCAACCCCCACACCTGTACTACTCCAGCCCACCGCCTATGTCTCCAACTTCACCTCTGCCGCATTTCCAACAGTATAGCACTTCACCTCTTCCACATTACGGTCCTCCGACTGCCCCGAAACCATCCACTTTTGTCCCACAGCCGATGTCAGAGAGGAAAACCCCTATACAAATCAAGACAGGAATCCTAGAGGAGGGTGCGGCAAGGCGGGCAAACAGGAGGTCAATGTTCACTTTTAAACAGAAACCAGTTGTAGCACCAAACCCGGAGTTGCTTTCTATGGTGCAAGGCGTTGATGAAAAAAAGAGGCAACACAAATCTATCCCAGAACCATCAACAGAGGAGGAGTTGATGGCTCTAGGTGCAGAGGCATCAAACTTTCTTACAAAAGAGGAGGTCAAAGCCGAAGAAGCCAAAGCACCAGAGTGGGCGTCCAGCCTAAAGACCTCAAGGACAAGACCAAGGGCTGAGCATAAGCCAGAGCAGACTCTCACTAATGTGTCAGGAAAGGGGGCTGAACTGTTTGCCAAGCGGCAGTCCAGGATGGAGAAATATGTTGTTGAAAATCCAAAACCGGGACTTGGGAGGTCTCCTTCACCTACAATGTCCCTGCCGCCGTCTTGGGTGTACCCATCAAACATGCCAGGAAGGGTCAAGGCCATTGCTAAAAACTCAGACATGTCTGCTCAGCTTTCACAAAACTTAATAGCCCAACAAGCTGCCAAGCAAAAGCCAAAGCCAAAAGTACCATTGCCACAGACTACTCCACAGCCTCCTCCTCCTCCTGTAGAGAACGGCTGCTCCAAAATAGAAATGGATTTGTCAAGACACCGTCCATACCAGCTTGACTCATCTCTCTTTATCCTAAAGCCAGGTGCAGGACCCCATTAGCACCCTTCCCAGAGGAGCTCCCCAGTCTAAGAATGTGATCCATACCCAGTCCTTGCCCAGACAGACTTCTTTACCCAGCAATCCACTTTCTCAATACAGAAACCAGTGCATGTCTCCTCAAATGCCAATGAGTCCCACAGGAGGGTACCCGCCTGATCTAGCCGTAGGGCAGCAGAGGATCAGCTCTCCGGCTTTCTCCCCGGAGCGAGTGGCATCTCCTCGGTCAGGAGTCCAAGCGCCACGGCCCACTTTCTCTGCCAAGAAAGCAGGTCTCGAAGGACAGGTGTGGAGACCATCTTTTTACAGATTTTAAGACATCTATTGACTGTGGATCTATTGACATTATTCTTCTCCAAGTTCTGAACTAACTCTTGAACTCCTTTGTGCACTTTTTTCTGAAACTTTGCCTTGTGTGCCTCAACTTTCTGAACTTTCTTCTTTGTTTGTGATTTATGAGTGGGAAAAAACTATAAAGCAGTGGTTCCCAGTGGGTCTGGACCTTGAAGTGATGAATGGAGAGGTTGAATATACTGTAGTTTTAATGTAATTCTTATTGAAGCCTGAATAACACACAATAAAATAATCAGGGTCCCACAATCAGACCAGTTGAGAACCACTGCAATAAAAAAATATTTTTTTCAGAAATGCAGACAATCATTGCACATGGATAGAAAGAGGAACTACTTTGTTTTTCAGCTGCACAAAAATTAGGAGCCCAGTCCAACAATATGTGCCTTAATGTATTCAGAGGTGTGTTGCCACATGCCAGCACACACTGCATACAAATTTAAGTATGCTTAAAAATATGATGAGAGACAACCTCACACTTTTTCCACTTTGTCTTGCAATTGTGTGGGCATCAGGGAGAGGCTGCTCCACAAAGCACTTTAACAGATGGTCTGGCATCTGGTTTATGATCTGAGATTTGCAGTTAAACGCTGCACACTGGCATAAAAGTTGCAGCAAGAAGAGGGAAATCTTATGACTTCTCTGCTGTTTTCTACCTAAATAAACAACATGTATGAATTCACCATTCTGCACCAACTAATATGCCTCACAGAAACTGATATAACACTGCCAGACATTTGTTTTTGGATAACATCTCTCTGTCAGACTGTTTATGCTGTTAATTTCTCTTCTAATTTCAAATTCTCTTGCTTGAATCTTTCATTTTGTGATTAAAGCTTCATGCTAACCCTATGTATGACCTCCTTCTTTTTTCATTGACTCCTTTTAGTAGCTACCCTTCGCTCTACACTTCATCTTATTTTCTATCCGGCCTGTTCTGACTAGCTTTTATTACTCTTGCATACACATGCATACATTTTACCAGATAATTTTATGGACACAGCATTTTTAGAGGCAATAAAAATGCCCCGCACAGATTATTTTGCACTTATTAATAATTACTGTTGTGCTTATGTCAAGACCAGGCCTCGGACTTGCTGGCAGGCAGTAAAGGGATGTTTACCACATAAGTTGATATTGCGCAAGATTGTTTTTATATTAGCCTGTTCTTAATTAGCATGTGTATGAGGTGGACTGCAGCCTGTGCCTTAGTCTTGTAACATTATAGGCTTGTAAAGGTTAATCACCTTAGCCCAGCTAGATAACAGTAACAGGAGATAGACACTAGGCCTATGTGTGCTGTACCCGAGTTTATGGAGAAACTCACACTATGTCTAGGCTCCCACTATGCTTATGAATAGTTTCACTGACCATAAATATACTAACCGTAAGTTGTATAAGGTCAGTCAAGTTCAACAAAAACTAAGTCCTTATTGTCTGATATTGTAAAGGTATAATATGACTTTGAAGAGTTATCAAAAGTAGATTATATTTTACAAGTATATTTTAATTTAAAGCCAGCACAAATTTTTAATGTGGCCCATTTTCGCTAAAAAATATTTTTATGCTCCTACAGACACCAAAAGAGCCTTCCCCATGTGACACCCAGAAAGAGTCTCCAACACCCACCAACACTCCCTAGCTTCACCAGACGTTTCAGCAGCCCAGCTGACCCCTCCACAGTGACCTGGACTCCAGCCCGCCCCGCAGTCATCTCTCCTATGTCCACTCCCAGAGGCAGCCGATGTCAATCTCCTATGACTATCCCACCTAGACCATCCCAAACACCTACAGGCCCGTCTCCATGGGGGTCAAGATGTCAGTCACCATCTGTCCCGAATACACAGTGTCCCACCAGCCCCACCTTCAGACCCTCTCAAACCTCCACATCTCCCCTTTCTCCCTGGGGATCCAGGTGCCAGTCCCCTATGGTGAGCCAAAATACCCAGTCCTCCACTGCCATCTCCACTTTCACAGCTAGACCTTCACAAACATCAACAGCCACATCCCCAATCTCCCCACCTTGGGCAACCAGGTGCAAGTCCCCGATGGCAAGCCAAAATGCTCCAAACAGCCTCTCAGTTTCTGCTTCAAAACCAGCCCAGACATCTCCTGTTTCACCTCCCTGGGGTTCAAGGAGCCAGTCCCCAATGGTGAACCAGACTGTTTCCACATCCAGACCGTCCTGCACTACAGCCACATCCCCAATCTCTCCGCTTTGGGGGTCAAGGTGCCAGTCTCCTGCCCTCTCTCAGACCAGTCTGTCCTTCCCCACCAGGCCACTGTACAGATCTGCTGCCTCCTCCCCTGTGCCCACACCTAAAGACACCCGCTGTATGTCCCCCACTGTTACCAACTTAGACTCAAAGGCCAACCATCGTCTCCTGGCAAAAAACATCATCAACGCAGCCAAGCGTAAAAACAGTGTTTCTCCTGGTGCACTAAGTGGGCACAGCCTCCCCATTTCACCTGTGGGAAACTCCCATCATGGCTCTGATTCTCACAAACCTCCCGTCAGTCCCTTCCACGGCCGTTCACTGGGAGCCCAGTCCCCTACCTTTACCAGCCCCCCTCCCACACCAACACAGAGGATCTGCTCCCCGGTCAGGCTGTACAATACTCGCTCCCTCACAGACTCTGATGCCTCTGTGGAGTCAGAGGACTCTGGCCTCCGCTCGCCCGGTCTGTACTACAACACACTTCCTCGGGGCTGGGGCGGCAGTCTGAGAGTGAAGAGGAGCACAGTGTCCACCGACCTTTGAGGGACATTTATATGAACTGTATGATACTCTGTACTCTTCCTAATGTTTATGTTGACAAGAACAAGCTTATTATATAATGTGCTGTGGCTTGTACGCTTCAAACCAAATGTATTAAAACCACTTGAAGTTTTAATTTTCACACTTTCACAACAAAGCTGCTTTGACTGTCGACATTCCATGTATAAAATACTGAGAAAAGGTTTGTCAAACTTATATGACACACATATTATTCACAAAGGCACAATCTACACATGATAGGATACACAGATGGTAAGGGAGGTGTAAATAGCTCATGGGACAGTAATGCTCCTATAATGTATCAGATAACATTAGACTGTACAGTGAAGACATAATATTCCTTCATATATAATAAAATCATTTTCATATTTTCATTAATAAACACAGTCACAATAAATGAATTGTAATCTCCAGCAAATCATAGGCGTGTTGATCACAGTGCAATAATCACACAAACAAGTATGTGCTTCATGTGCTGCCATTTACTAAATGAATGTAAGCATCACAGACTGGTGGTTAATGAATGACAAAAAGGACAGAATATACAGAGATTTGTTTTTTATTGTTCAGTCAATTACAGTTAGTTATTTTGTTAATTATCACTTTACAGGAAAAAGTAATACTTAAAATGGCATATTGATTGTAATATTGACATTGGACATTGAAGTTTGTATGTGTACTGTTTGTTGATTAATGTTTCATTAGAGGAGTCAGTCTTAGGTTTTAAAGCATGCGGATGTTGTGGAAGAACAGAAGGTACTAACTGTAAAAGGTTTGTGAGATTTAAGGCTGCAGTGAATGTTGAAAGATGTGAACTTGACGTTTGCAGAAAGAGTCAGAAAAGTGATATGTATTCAAAATACAGACTCTACTGTATATTGTCTTTGTATACAGTTTGCACATTTGTTTGTGCCATAAATTGGCATTTTTGAAAATAAATTATGACCCATTTCTTTTTCTTGTGTATATGTTTTAAAGCATTTTAAACAGCCATGTCATGCACCAGTGCATAGAGACCTCTGACATGTGGCCAGTAGCATAAGGACATATTTCCTTGTGTGTGTGGTGAGTGACAGGCACACCTGCTGGTGTCCTGACTCCTTCAGGATTAAACCTATCACTGTCATGGATTGGTTACAACCTGGGTCACCTCTGCACCACATACTGCTGAGGAAGGAACTGTGGCTCTGTTACATGGTGCATTTAGAACATCATATTTCATTTCTTTATGATTTCTCAATAAAACAATGATGGCACATACTTTTTTTGTTTTTTGTCATTACTGTTAATGATTTTCCCTTCCCCTCACATTTACACATACCATATGAATAAAAAAATAAATATATATTTAATATAATTTAGCTCAACTAACACGTACATTAATTAGACATACAATGAAAGACCGTCCTACATCACATAGGATACAGCATTTTTTTAAATCTATGCTAGACACCCTGTTTAATATTTTATTTCTGTCCTAAAAGTGCATTTGAATGTACTAAACATTTTTAGTGCCCAGGATAATTGTAAATATTTTTACAGTGCTGAGTTACATTTACAGTGACTTAATGTTCAGTGTATCCTGAACTGAGGCACCTCAGGGTTAAACTCAGACCAAAAACTTTTTAACGCAGAGTTCATAGACTGCCATCTGTAGGACTTCACACAGAAGTTCTCCTGTGCATTACTCTGTACATTTTAATGAACAGTGGGCCCCACAGAAATACTAAAGAGAAAATAAAATACATGTATATGTTTATCTTTTCTGTGGTCTCTTATTTAGTGAACTACAAAGTGTGTACCTCATATATTAATTAATAAAATTATGTTAATTTTGGCAAATCTTGAAAGTATTAAGGTGAGACACTACAGGTAAAATGTTTTTTTGTCTTTTTTTTATGTTTTGGGCCAGTTCGTGTCCTTAACACGAAGCTTTCACCCTAAAATAGAAAAACTGTTCAATTGGCACATTAAGGTGTTCATTACATTTTGTCAACTTTTGTCTATTTCTATGTGAAATAAAGCTGTATTTCCTCATACTCTGAGCCAGATTGCTCCACTTCAGTGGCACCAGATTTCTGAGTCTTAACCAGATTTTGAAGACTTTTTACAGATTTTGTTGACAGACATTTGTTGATATATAATCTCTAGACTGATTAATTTTAATCCTAAAAACATGACCAAAATTGATTTTTTGGGCTTTTATTTTTTTGTATGTGTGTGTGTGTGTGTGTGTGTGTATTTTCACATTTAATTTAAACCTAATAATAATTTTAAACCTTAGCCAGATTTTGTTTGTTTTTTAATGTGTGCATTTTTAAGTAGATAATAGCTAATTTGCATAGTAAAACATAAAGTTATACACAAGTTCCAATGCATTTTGTCTCATGTTAATGACATGGCAGGAGAAGCTTCACAGTGATATCTGTTAAAAATGTTACCTTATTCACCTGCAGTGTCTCATATAAACATGGCAGGGGGCTTACTTTGGCACTTGCAAGGCTATTGTTTATAAAGCTATCCACAGGTATATAAGCTATAGAGCAAAAACAATACAATGCACAGGTAATTGAGGAGGCAGGTATAATCGAGGCTCCTAATAGTTCTGTATAGACTGACACTATATGGGATCATTATCGTCAGTAAGAGAAGCGGTTATTTTCCTGGAAGGCAACAAGCCCTTGATCTCTGGGTGAAGTGTCTATATTGACTGTCTGCACTGCGGTGATGGTAGTTATCTTGTCAGTCACAATAAGGTGATGAAATTACACACAGCAGCGTGCAACCTGCCACTAGAAACTCAAATGATCAATCTTGAACGCAACCTTATGCAATGCTATTTTACTACTTTAATGAGAAAAATGGCACTGGTATCACTGTTCAACTCAAAAAAAGCTTTGGTTGAGACAGGAACTGACCTTGGGAGATAAATCTAGTTTTAAAAAGCTAAAAACACTTAATAGGTTCATTTGTGTGGGTGTTGTGTGATGTTATGGGCTATGTATGTTATAGCCTGCAAAGCATCTCACCAAATATGACTAGGCCTATAGAAACTGAAAGCATTTTTGCATTAGTGTGGCGTAATCATCAAGTTCCTATTCTTGCACAAGGGCCCGAAGGTTGAGTAATCCAAAGAACTAGTATGCTATTTTGGTTTGGAAATATGCAACCACATACTACAATAATATTATAATACTATGTATGAAACAGCAAAAAGACTTAACAGGAACGAAATGTAAAAAGGGGATCTAAAAGATAACCACAAGAAACATGTTCAATAATGACTGAAGACTGAAGAAATCTTTAGAGAGAAAAAGACTTAGAACTGTTACACAAGTTGGCTGTGTGCAATGTATCTGATCCCAATGTATTTTGCTTAAAAATCCTATCAATACTATGTCTACCTGTATTAAAAAGTGACAGATAATGCAGTAGTAGTCTAACTTACTTGTATTTTTGAAGGGGAAAGTGAAAAGCCAGAGTGTAACACAAGAGGCCGCTCTTGAGGTGAAAGGGGCGAAAGCCAGCTCCGTGGATCACTCATTTGACAGAAGGGGCTTGTTTTAGAGCACAAAACAACAAGGACGAAGATTTCAACCCGCGATCCGGGAACAGGGATAAACGAGGGGACGCTTATTTAGTCGACAGGCCTCCAGGATTACCTTTACGTCGCTGTATGCCCTGTTATCTGAAGCCAAACGTACGGCAGTATCGACCAAACTGCAGCTGAATCCGTGTCTCAAGTGTCTCCCTAGAATTGTTGTTGTTAGCTGCTAATGCTAACCATAGAAGTTACAAGCTAACTAGCTGGCCTAGCAAGCTAACGTTTAAATGCTGACTAGATTAAAGAATTAGCTGCTTATCTGTGTTTAGTTCACGATGTCGCGGGGAGTAAACTTGGCGCCGTGCAGCTAATGGAGCCAGCCTGCCTTAGCTTTAGTTTTCTACGAACTGCGGCTTTGGCTGAGTTTGTGAAGTACCAGCGGTCATAGTCGCTTAGCCTGCGAGTTAGCCCATATCCTTGGAAGAATGAGTAGAAAACATCGTCATTTTAAAGGAGCAGAAGTCAGCTGCTGCGTCAAATACTTCTTATTTGGATTCAACATCATATTTTGGGTAAGTCTGTGCTGTTTTTGTACTTCGTGTAATGTGTTGTATTTGGTAAAAGTGTAAAAGTCATACATCGTTGCTAAGTGGCATTAACATTCCTGTTCTAAATGTTAGCTTTTAGGCTAGTCATAAAATTGGCTCAGTGTTAACTTTGTCACCATTCACCCTCTTTTGACATTTTTTTGTGGACTTCACTTTGAAAAATCTCTGTTTTCTGTTTGTGTTATATGATTTACTGTAGTATTGCGTTTGATTAAAGTCAGGATGTTCTTACAACTGGCACTTGGTTATATGAAAAATCAAAATCCCAGTACCAAATTTACGCAATACCAAGAGATTGCAGTAAATTAAAATAAAATAATTGTTTTGATGGAGCATACTAGCTAACAAATACAGTTTCAAAGTGCTTGCTTGATGTATACCTCTTGTAAGAAAAAGCAAAAATATTTTATCCTAATTTTTTGAATAACTAATCAGCATTGAACTTAAAGTTATACTTGTAGTTCATTGTTGATATTGAGCTTATTCTACTCCACAGTTTGCTTTGTTCTGAAGTGACCTTATTTGGCTTTTGTTAGGACTTTACATTTAGTTATACCACCTGCTTCCTTGTTAATTTGCATATTACAGTTTTTTTTCTGAGTAAGAAGGAATTATTTGTTGACTAAAGATACAAACTACTAAAAGATGTTTTTTGTTGTTGTTGTTTTTTTTATCCCAACTTTTCTTTTGGCTGTGAGCATTGTTGAGGGTGAAAAATGGCATGTGTCTGGTCCATATTGTTGTTGAGCCCGCACTTTACGACGCCCTCCTCCTTCTTTCTCCTCAGTTTGAAAAGTTTCTCTGTGCATCCTCCTCCCCCTCTGTCCTCAGTGTCTGCCCTGCCTCTTGTGTGCCTGCTGTAATATAATGTCTATGGGTGAAGGAATGGCGTGTCTATGGGCCCTACGAGGTCTTCCCACACACTGTCGGGACGGGAAAGGCCACACGGGATCTGAATACCACCCAGCCCTCCTCTTTTTCAAGCGCCCCTTTCACTCCTCGCACCACTATAGTGCTGGGCTCTGCGGGACAGCATTGTTTGTCTCCCTCACACACCCACGGAGGCACAAAGGGGGAGGAGAACAAAGACTGGGGGGGGGGTAAATCTGTGTATTGCACTCGCATATGCTTGTTCTGACAGATTCTTCACACATGAGATCCACAAACATTGCATTGCGTTGAAGTCAGTCCAAGTCACTTTATTTGCATAGCGCAATAGCACAAACAGTGTTGCCTCAAATTGCCTCTATGGGACATTGGAAAAGTCCCCAAAAAGTTGAAGAACTCCTAGGGAAAACCTTAGAGGAGGGGCAGTGCAATAGGTGCATCCATGTTACATTCAACACAGCATAGTTTACTGTGTATTTAAGATATAGATAGATAGATAGATAGATAGATAGATAGATAGATAGATAGATAGATAGATAGATAGATACATACATACATACATACTCACTCACTCACTCACTCACTCACTCACTCACTCACTCACTCACTCACTCACTCACTCACTCACTCACTTACTCATTTACTCATTTACTTACTTACTTACTTACTTACTTGATCCCCCCAAGGAGAGAAATTCAGATATAACCATAATGAGAATATAACGATTCACCCACAAGGACTCACAAGCCAGTGTGCATTTTGTGCCAATCCCAAGCCAGGATAAATGGTGAGAGTTGTGTCTGGATGGCCATCTGCTGTAAAACCTATCCCAAATTACCACTGCTTGCCAGGAGGCAGATGATTTTCTGTTAAGGGTGAAGCTGAGAAAAAAAAAAGAAGATCCTAAAGAAGACCATAATGTAAAAATGTATTCGCTTTATGATCCATCTATTTAGATGAACTTTTACTCACTTCTAAAATCTGTGTGTTAAGGACTAATAAGAACTGGCAATATTTTATTAACAATGAACAACATGTTTTATCATTTGTCTCTGAATGATAAGTTTCTTATATATTTATCTGACTGAGCAATCTGAGCAGGAAACATTGAGTCATAGACCTGCAGTGTTTAGTCTGACTCATTGTTCTGACGCTTTGACACTCAGTCCAAACTACAGTCCTGTATCTAAGCTCTCCCAGAAAAGTGAGGAGCAAGTTCCAGCTCGCTGCCTGCTTCCGTTAATAATTACTGGAAGATGTTCTCCTCTTGTCTGTGTACTGCAAAACTGGATCTGACAGACAAGCCAGCGCAGTGCTGAAATGGAGAGAGATGGGGCTTATTCTCCACAAATCAACCAATTTGTCTTTCCTGTAGTGATCTTGTCAGACTCGAAAATCTTGCCCAAATTGAGATGGAATGCTCGTAAGACCCTAAATATTGTGTTGAAAATAGAGCGATAAAGCCCACTGCTACTGTTCACTGTGAATTCTCTCGCTGTTGTCAGCCAGACATTCTCACCCAAGAACAACACACCTCTCTGCCTCGTCCCGTGAATACACTCATTCTCCACATCCACTTAATTAATCACATTTTCTGCCTGAGCTGCTGAAATGTTTGGACGCTCTGCATGCTGTAATTAAGAGCTTGTTAAGCTGTAACCAAGTGGCTGCCTTGGTCTGATGCAGGCTGTGTGTTATTAGCCAGCTTCAGCTCTAAGTGTGTTTAGACATTTGGCTCTTTGGAAAATCTGTCACAGGTGGACACTGTAGGTGTTTAGAAGTTGTTTATGTGACGGTGTCTTTTTCAACAGAAAGTTACTCCAGCCACTTTTAGATCTTGGAAACAAAGCTTACCTATGGTTTTGTGTACAGATGCAAGTAGATGTTAGCTCAACTCGTATTCATGTCTGTATTACATACCTTAGCAACTCAAAACCACATAACTTCGTGTTAAGTGGTTTTGATTTGCTCTAGTACTGGTGGCTAACGTATGTAATTAACCATTATCAACCAACTGTTAAACAGCAAATGTCTTGTCTGCAACTTCCTCTGTAATGTTTTCTCTCTGATGACTTCCTCTATTGAAACTATTAATGATAACACATTCTGCTGCTTCGCTGACACACCCTGTTAATAAATACCATTGTAATTAAGAGCTTGAATACAACGGCACACTGCTCATATGCAGAAGGCTTTTGCCAAAACCACATCATGCACAAAAGCAAAAATACGAGCCAAGACCCATTCAGACACTTCTATAGAGATCTGACGGCCAGGCCACTTCCCGAATGTTTCCTCACATCTAGTACCTCAGGATGTTTTAAGGAAGTATCTAGGATGGATTTAGGACATCCACGCCCTACATTAAAGCCGGCTACATGAGATCGGATCACTCTAGAGTCAAAAGTATAATATGACTAGGATTCCTGTTGTGTTTTAAAGTGATTTGCTGAGCTTTAGCATATGTTGTTAATTTTTGACATGTAGCATTTGCTCAATTTAAATTTTTGTTGGTTATATTTTCAGAACGTGAGTCTCTGGAGAATATTTGCATAGTTGGCTGCCTTAAGTTATTGTCAGCTAGAATGTAATGATGTGTAATTGGTAGCCATTTTCAAAAGTTTGTTCCTGTGTAAAGTGTAAATAAACAACAGTTTCAATCTGTTTCAAAGTAGTGCAGTGTTATAAGTAAGTGGAGTCGAGATGTTTAAACAAACTAAACAGCCAGCATTGTTTATATGTTAAAAAAAAAAAAATGGGTCCATTTCCATTATTTGTAACTCAAATAGTTTCTTTATAAATCCATTATAGTCTGCCCCATTGGTGTATGACCTATTTCTGGGCATTTGTTTAAACTATTCTCCACAGTCCTTAAATTGAAAAGATCACAATGTATTTCTAGCCTAAATTTGAGTATAGAAATCCCAAACTACCACAGTTAGCTCTAAAAAAAGACAACCAACAGCTTTTATTTTTTTTTAGCACTATGTTTGTGGACAAATGTGTATGCTTTTCTGTTTAGTGCTGTTTGCTGTTTTCCACCGATAAAATCAAAAGTGAACAGCAAAGCAAACTCCATTCAGGAGGGTCCTAACCCTTTTTTTTTCGTATTTGTTCTGGTTTCCTCCTTGATACGCTGTGGCAACTGCAATCTGTCCACATCTAGTCCCCACAATAACCTGATGTATCTCAGCGCCAGATAAACGCTTCAAAAAGAAGCCCACTTCCAGTTAACAGCCTCTATGAGTTGTTTGGGCTCTGGCTGGCATTGAGATATTATTTCAGATGCATGTTGTAATTAATTTGCTGGTTTTAAGCATTTCTTTTTTTTTTAGGATGAAGGCTGTGCAGATGTGTATGATGGCAAAATATTGTGCAGTGTTTTCTCTTTGCCCTTGTGACAGTGCCATTGATATTGTATTATCAAGAAAGACATTGACACAGCTTTCAACTTTAGGCGTTTAGCATAATAGTGTAGCAAGTAAAAGGTCAGGCACACTCTGGAACGTCGATATCCTGTTAGTGTGCAGTGTGTACGCGGATCTCGGTCTGTCTGATAGCTGGGGTTAATGGGATCAGCCGGATTAGGAAGGCATCTCCTCAAGTGTTGATAATCTCCGTGACCGCGTGGAGAGAAACCCCTTCACACCGGGACAGAAGCATCTGACAGGGAGACAGACAGAGTACACGGCCTGATTTAAATAATGGAGCAACAGGGACGCCCCGCCAGCGCACCTGACAGAACATGTGCCGCTCAGGACGTCCCACTGAGAGAGGCTCGGGTTAAAAATGTGCTGTAGTGTCTGCCCAGTGTTTCTGTGCCATCACTGTCTAACAGAAAGCCAAGAAATAACTAGAAGCACTCGGAGAGGGCAGAACTCTGACCCAGATATGAGATCTTTTAGTTCAGGGGTAAATGCTTTATCCATTGAGGACAAAGCCTTTATATCTCACAATAGTAAAGGATCCACTAAAATGACAATCCAAATTCTGGAAATGTTGGGATGTTTTTTAAAGTTCAATTAAATGAAAACTAAAAGACTTTCAAATCACATGATGAGCCAATATTTTATTCACAATAGAACATAGATAACATAACAAATGTTTACACTGAGAAATTTTACACTTTAATGCACAAAATGAGCTCATTTCAAATTTGGTTCTGAATTGAATCCAGATCTGTAACCAATAGAAAACGATTGGCCCATCATTAAATGAAAAATACTTGAAAAACAACCATGAACTCTTCAGCAGCTGGAAACCTTTATCAGGCAAGAATGGGACCAAATTCCAACACCAACACTCCAGAAACTCATAACCTCGATGCCCAGACGTCTTCAAACTGTTTTGAAAAGAAGAGGAGCTGCTACCCCATGGTAAACCTGCCCGTGTCCCAACTATTTTAAGAGCCTGTAGCATGCATCAAACTTGGAAGAAGCTAATTTTGTGCATAAAGTGTAACATTTCTCAGTGTAAACATTTGTTATGTTATCTATGCTCTATTGTGAATAAAATGTTGGCTATTGTGATTTGAAAGTTTTAGTTTTCATTTTATTCAAATTAAAAAAAAAAAATTCCCAACTTTTCCGGAATTTGGTTTAAAGTAATTTGTTCCTTTAATGACCAATGTTTTGGCCCTATGGTAAAAAAAAAATGCTGGATATAGATGCTGTTTGGCAAAACCCAAAACTAATCCTTACTTTTTGTGCCCATTATTATCAAACTTTCATCAGAAAATCCAACTGTTCATTTTTGAGATATCTTGCTAACAAACCAAAAGCCAGCCAGTACCAGTGACCTTTTTGGCTGAGGTAACAAAAAACAAGGTACATGGACATCTGTTCCCAGAGTGTTTTATTTTTTCTTGAGGAAAGTACATTGATAAAAAAAAGAACATGCATTAGATACAAGCATAAACAGAAACAAATTAGTCACGGGAGAAGGTGAAAGACACCTTTAAAACATCTTGTCCCTAAAGCACACAGCAATAAAGTGTAGAGAACAGATGCAAATGCAGTCACTTGTGTTTTTCTTTATTGGAGATTGTGTTATATAAATCCCATCTGTTTTGTGTCTAATGGTCACTTTATCTGTTTATTGCTAAAATAAACTATATTAATGACTACTGTTCACACTGTTGAGAGCAGGTGGTGCTGCGCTGCCAGCCGCTGACCTGGCATTGACTCCATTGCCTACATTACACTGTGGGAACTCTCAGATTAAAGGGAAATAGTGCGCACATGGTACAAAGGTAGCCCCAGACTGGAGTCAATGCAGCCATTCAGTCAAATTCACTTCAAACCAAACCGTGTTGTCCCCCAGGAGAAGTTCTGTGTTCAGAGCCAGTTTAACATAGCAGGACATGTTACGCTTTCTAAGCTTACACACAGGCCTGTACAGTAGCAGCTCTGTGAGAACGGAACTAATGCAAAATTAATCCACACTAATGCTTGTTTTTATTCATGTTTTTCACAAGCAGGCTGTCATATCCCTACATAAACTCTGCGCCACTTAGTAAACTGTTATTTCCGACTGAATACATCCAACATCCTGCCTCATTTTTTGTCTTTCTGTTCCTTTTGATGCAGAAAATGATGACTCAATTGGCTGCAAGTTTGGCCATTACCAGTCATTAGCCACGGGTTCCCTATCAGATAACCTCCTTTTACTACTTGCAACTTACTTACTATACAATAACACTTAAATACTTTTCCCATGCAAAAAACTACAGTAGCTTTATCTGATTCTACATTAAAATGTTCTCTGTGGTCAAGGATTTAGGCTGGCCTCTGCTTGATTGGAAACATTTTACTTCTTTATAAAACAAAATGTTATTTATAGGGCTGGGTACCATTCAGATTTTTCTGATACCAGTACTTACACAATTCCTTTTTTTTTTTTTTTTTTTATACCAGTACCTGAATGATTTTTCTGATACTTGTGGTCTGCTTATTCATCTGCAATCATAAAACATAATAATATTGAATGAAAGACCAATTTTTGGAGCAGATCTCTTAGCTGAAAGTTAAAACCAGTAATTTGTATAATTTATTCTGTTATTTATTTGATTCATATGCAGGGGAAAATTAAAGGGTCCTCTAGAAATTGAAACTTGGTATTGAATTAAAAAAAAAAATAGAGACAGGTAGTATGGTAACTTTTTTTTTGATACGACTTAGGTGTTGTTTAACAGTACCCAGCCCTAGTTATGTAGAGGTGAAAAAGCTAAAAAAAGTCTACCAAGGACATTGTTTGAAAAGACTGAAACTACAAAAACCTAAAAAGGTTTAGATGTGCAGCCCAAAAAAATGTGTAACTAGAATTTCTTGGCTCTAGTTGAAATACAAAGCACATTATATAACCTTGAAAACACTGACTTGCAATTCAACCTAACTTCAAATGCATTTCCACTAGTCATTACGGTTTTGTTTTGAAAGACATAAAAAGATTACTTTTTTCTTTTGCCACATCTTCAAACCTACAGTATTCAACTTTGATATCAAATTTCACAAATAGACTGCGAAAAATATGCAACCTTTTGCTCTACTGGTCCATGCAGAGTTCATCTTGCGAAGTAAACACTACATTTATTACAAATTGCGTATTCAAATTTGCCAGGCCCATGCCGTGTGTTAGCAGCAGTACAGTTGCAGACAAAGCTCTTTAGTCTATGCATATTCTTAAAAGTTACACAGGATGGTTTTAAATATCCAAGGTTCAGAAATGCATACAGTGTCTAATTAGTCATCATAAATCTCATTTGCCAAACTTTAATTATGCAGTGCTTGATGTGTCTGTATCTGAAACATGGCACGCTAATTACAGTGTGCGTTGTTTATTCTGCCGTGGTACTTTCTCTTTAATCGGTAAGGATTATTCTGAGGCAGAGGCTAAACAGTTTACGGCTCGGTCTTATCTCCGGTACCTGATCTCAGACGTCTTACCTCGACTCTTCCGCCTGCCACTCTCTCGTCTTCTACCTCCAGCACTTAGCCTGCTTTCGTAACCACACAGGGTCACACACTGTTGTAGTTGTTCTGCTGCTGTCACACTGATACTCTTGTATTTTTCACGTCACATCCCAGTATTTAACCTCTTTCAATGCAGCTCTTATATTTCAGGTCATACTTCTAGTTTGATTCTTTACCATCCCAAATTATTCTCGCCTGACATGCTCAATGCAAACAAGAACACATACATACGTGACGCAGAAAGTCATAGAATAGGCATTTACTCCTCTTTTTTTTTTTTTTTTTTTTTTTTTTTTCTCCTTGCGGTGGTCCAGTAATGTTAGCTTTGGGAACAGATAATGAGTGCCCTTCTAAGCCCTACTCTACAAAGATGATGGGATTTTCCGTAACGTAGAATGTCCTTTTACTGCAATGCCTTTTACGCAAATCCCTCTAAACCACGAGTTATTTTCAGCATTCACCATTATTCAACTATTATAGAAGCTTGTTGCCATCAATCAATCAATAATGGACTTTGTAAGTAGTTATCTCTGCCAAGGACATCATGTTTTCACCAGTGTTTTTCTGAAAGCAACTCAAAAAAACGTAGTCAGATTTTGATTACATTTTCAGTAAAGGCCAGCAATATTTCAAGGAAGAAATTAATAGTTTTTGGTGTGAGTACCATTACAAGAGAAGGCTGAAGGTACTGGACCCAAATGTTTTTAGTGGAATTTTTATCCTTGTGACTAGACCTTTGTGGAAATAATTATATAATGAATTGAGAATTTACCCCTGAACTACAAGATCTCTTCTACTTTACTGCTGGATATTTGTGCATAATATTGAGGGCCCTCCTTAATTAATAAGTCTCTTATTTGAGTCCAGGTCTGGGCAGTATATCTTTGCCATTGTGAGCTAAACCCACTTGTCTTAGCTCTCCGGGTGCTTCTAGTAGTATAATCTTTTTTGTTGTTGCAGAAGCATGAGTCAGTGACTTAATGTTACCCAATATGATGTGATGGAAAATGATCACAAGCTGTTGAATTTGTCATTGCGGTTGCCATGAAGATAACACTGTGACCCATGTCCCAAAACCACACCCTATAACATGATATGACCTGTTTTCTTCATTGTCTTTCTAACCAATTTACTTTCATCTTTGCGGCCTCTTCACTTGTACGTGTGATATCGGGGGCCAGATTGTATGTTTAAACAGCAAGGAATTTGTGCGAGTCATCTCTCTGACACCCAGGCCTCTTGTGTATGCTTTGTTTTACAGTTACTAGGAGCAGCATTCTTGGCCATAGGCCTGTGGGCATGGGCGGAGAAGGTAAGAAGAAACACTTGTACACACTACAACACTGCTCAGGTTCAGCGCAAATGGCTCAAGTGCATAGCTTAAATTCCTCCCCACATGACGGCCCAGAGCGAGCAGAAAAAGTCAAAACACCGTTATTGAGATAAGTGGTGTGAAAAATAAGCTTGCCATTTCAGAAACACTTAAAACCACTAAATGCATGTTTCTTGAATGTGTTGCGATTAAAATCATCCTTGGCAAAGCAGGACATAGGATTATAAAGATGTAGCTATACCGTCACATGTGTAGCTTATAGTCAAATCAGTTTAGCCATAATTGCCGAGCTGCACTGCACTGGAAACGGGAATGCTACTTCAGTAAACAAGCTTTGTAAATTGCAGCACAAAGGACAGAGTTACAAATAAGCAGCCAAGTCCAAAATTACAAACTCATTTGGCTCAGCACCACCAGGAGTCCAATGTCTTGTGCTGCAGAACAAATTGAACTGGGCTTCCAATCCACACAACAGATTGCACAACATGTTAATTTTCCACTTTGTGCGGGCTACAAGGGTCAGAGTGGTGTGCAGCGGATCATGGAAACATACAAAGCACTGGCCAGCGGAGTTAACAGTCAATTTGTTCATTAATTACCCTTGAATTGTTCCAGTCGCCCCCGTTAATGCAGCACTAGTGTAGAAGCATGTAGTGATTAGTAACGTCTGCACGTGAACTCGCTGCAAACAGGATTGCACAGAGTACCTTTGTGGAAAAGCGTGAATAATTTAAAAGGATTAGTCTGAATGATAGTGGCTGGAAGGGCGTAATGATGAGTTTGGGTCTCAGTGACTAAGATGATTAGTTTCAAATCTGCAGCGTTCAGCCCCGACCACATCATTGTCTCATGGTTTATGCCTGCATTGAAATGAAGGGAGTTTATTCTGCATCAGTGGCACAGAGTAAAGAAAGCAGTTTCCTCTGTTCTGTCCTTGTCTTCTTCGGCCCTGTGTAGTGGGAGCTTAGCTTCAGCAGTGTGAGATTTCAGCCTCTTAGGCTTTAGCTGCAAGTGTTTGACATGTGCTGTGCCGCTTGTAGCATACATTTATTAATTATGCTTTTAGGACACAGATGTTTAGCTTAACGAACAATACCTGATAGGTGACAATTAATCAGGTCTGGAGTTTAACCACAACAGCGTATGTCCCTGAGGGAAAAGAGGTTAACCAGCAGTGACTTTGATAACAGATAAAGACCACCAAACTCAACGTAAAGTGAATTAAGTATGGGTTTATTATTAGAATGAGCAAACAATATAATGAAAAACGGGACCTAGGGCTAGATAACTTTATGAAACGTTGTAAATGGATTATTGCAGAATATCTAATTAATTGTAGTGGAGTATTATGGCAATGGGATTTACGTGAGATTATGGGGACACAGAAAGATAAACGCTAGAATTAGGGCACTTAAGGAGTTTGACGCCGAACTCAAAAGATGTCATATACACTGCGCTTACTGTGGAGGATCGAGCGGAGGTCAGGATGACGAGGACCACGGGCTCAGCAGGCCACCGGCTGTCGGGCTGGGGTCCGCTGCGCTGGGTTGCAGGTTCACGAAGTGTCGCTGGCTGGCCGGTCCAGTTACTACTCCGTCCTGGTTTCGTCCTCTGAAGCTCGTCCGGATATCAGCGTCAGTGATGTATGCAGCGGTCGTGGATGCCGCTTTGAGTTATTGCCGTGGCTCGGCAGAGAGGCAGCGTCAAGCCTTAAGTACAGCAGCAGTCCATATAGGTGAAAGCTTGAAACCAGCTTTCACTGCGGCTTATAAAACTTAAAGATGGACTTCTGAGAAAACCGCTATGGTCAATTCAGCGGTTATATTGAAGACTGGGACAAAGTTTGCCGTGCGAAGTTTCAAAGTACGCTATAAACGCAACTACTTGCAAAAACGAAAGTTAACTAGTGTCTTGCAGGACACTAATACAAAAACGAAAGTATAAGTAGCAAAAGAGAAAATAAAAATTCGTCGACGAAAAGAAAAGCGTAAGAACACACGAGAGCGTGTAAAAGGTTTTGCGTTTTAGCACGTAAGAGAGAGAACAAAGAGAAAACGAGAGTTTTACTTTCGCCGTCTCTGGGGGAGGTCTTTCGCGTTAAGGCGTCAGATATCACTTTCCCCAACCAGACGCCTTACATGGCTAATCATTTTAACACTCCACTTCAATTACACCAGATATTTAAGTAACTTTACGTTTATACTGAATAAGACTATCATGATGATACCACACAGACTGATGACATGACATGAAATAAACACATGTTCAACCAATATTAAACATGATAAATTCAACAGTTTGCACAGAGGATCATAATGTTAATGTCCTGTGAAGAAACATGTATATGCATGAAGTCAGTCTCCTGAACAGATGGCTGTTGCATGAGAACCTTAATATACATACTTTTATTGGAGTGAATAATGAGTAGTGACCACAGTCCGTCTTGAACACTAGATGGCAGAGTGTCTGTACGTTTCTCCTCAAACGTACACAGTTTCGATTTAAACAAAGGGAGTGATTTATCTGGGCCCTAAACCGATAGTACCGTCCCGTACCAGGTTTCTGGTCCATATCAAAGAAGAGCGGGGACCCCCTTCTGGCATATTTATTGCAGTAAGTCAGTAAAGTCCAGTCATGCAGTTCGTATGGATAGATATATGTCTTTGCTTAAGTCCTTCGGTGTGATAAGAGTCAGACTCCTGACTCCGAGCAGGAACACCTGTGGAGCTCCATTAGAGGTCAACAAGGGTTCAGCGTGAAGTCTTCCTACATATCCCCCCTTTGGCTTGAAGATCTCAGGTGGAAGAACTTAAAGCCAATCCAGGAAGCAGATGTCTGAACCAACACACAGTGAATATGACAACAGAGTTGGCGTCATTAAGCTAAGTAGGAAGCTACAAAGTTGAGGGTAGCATTGGGGTGTTGATGGCTTTAATTGGGTAAAGACCAAAAAAAAAAAATTTTCAGCTAAGCCAGAAGGACATGACGTTAATTCCTTTGGAGTGGGTCTATGTTGTGCCTTTATTACAACGTAGATATAAGACTTATTGGAAGATTGAATGAGGTTCAGAGACAAGTATATAATGCTTAAATGATCTTTATTTGATTACAACTACAAGGGTTACAGGTGTGTTCATATATAAGGAAAAGGAAACCTTTTTGTGTAACACTTATGAGCTTATTATATAATGCGTGAAGTTGTGACTACTAATTTTCTAAGCTAAAGTTTCTAGGTGCTATTAGAACTATCTAAGTACTATGGTAATATTTCATGCATGCAGTAATACATAACCCCTATTAGAGAGGAGTTAATCTCTCTCTAGAGGGCGTCGGTCACTGTAAAGACCACGACCTCGTCATTGTTTTGCAGGTCTTCAACATCATAACTCACAGTCTCTCATATTTGTTTTATGCGCGCCAGATTGGGAGAATCATATTGAGGCTGGTTCCTCCTCATTAGGCGAGACATACCTTGGGAGCATTGTCTCAACTTACTCCTCATCTTACTCACGCGTCTGCTGAGGATGACTGTGATGATTATTGCCATGACGTAGCCAAGAGCAACAGTGCTAGCGAGCAGAGTGTCCGGTGTGGACCAGGTATACTGGATGGGTTGAATGAGATCATGTGATTGGGTTTCTATTTCCCTGAGCACCCCGTCTATTGGTGTTATATCGATGCTCCGGGTGCCTTCAACTTGGACTTGGGCGATGGTCGCTGACTGCAGCTCAAGAGCCCGTTTTGAGAAAAACTCAGAGACCTCAATCTCCGTCTCGTATTGGTCCGGATTGAGATGGTACAGTGCAACGTCCCCAACATGAAGGATGGCGTTTACCGGGACATCTGCCCAGAACGTTTGATCTGGCAACACCACTTTAGAGGACGTGTCATGCTGGTCATAGGTCAAGATGCCCGTTCGGGCGGGAGTATTGACTAGCCAGCGCCCTCCTACTATCTCCGCTTGGGTCACAGTGACTCGGTTACGAGCAGTGACAGTTGTGGGACATTTGGCCTGGGGTGCCATGGGCTTTAGACCACACATCCCGTCGGTGTTGTCACGCACAAATGGCTTACTAGGACAGAGGTAGTGGATGTCCTTAGTGAGCGTGCACATGCGGAGGTTTGGTGCTAAGTAAAGTTCTGGGTTACTGTCATGGTAGGCCACCACGCTAGGGGTTTGCACTTTGACATGCATGTCTCCATGCCAGGAACCTACGTTAATCACGTCTCTCAACCGATAGATATTGTCTGAGGCCACAACAGGCAGGTTGATTATAAACGCTATTTCCCGATCTTCTGGGTTGACAAAGATGGGAATAGCACTACCTAGTGTATAGGCCAAGTGGGCCTGTAGTGGCGTAACAATATCTCGGGTGGCGGAGGTGAGTATATCTTGTACCAGCGATACTGGGACAAGATAGGGCGGTATCCTATTCATGGCCAGGCTGTCCACTGAAGAACTGGTGTCACGAAGCATGTCATGCATGAGCATGGTCACGAGCTGTGTATGGGCATAGTCCACTTGAAGGACTGACAGCAGAGAGTTTACTGCGCGTATGGTTTTGTTCAAGGAGACACTGTGTGTGTTTACCACTAGCACAGTGCCTTGGAGCGTCTTACCCACGGTCTGTAGCTCTTGTTGCTGTTGGTTGATTTGGGCCCTGATGCTAGGGATTTCTGCCTGCAGCTCGCTAACGTGCCTCTTCACAGTGGACAACGTGACCATATTGACAGTAGACATTCCTAGATTGAACAAGGTGCCCACTGCCGCAGCTGCCGCGAGGATCCCGCCAACGAAACGTTTTGATTTCTTACCGGCCCCACTGAGTTCTGCCTGTGTAACTGTGAACTTTTGCAGCTGCTCCAGCATATGCGAAATGTCCGATTCTGCGTGTCGTATTACCTCCCTATTCCAGCTGGTGCCTGCCCAGCTAGTGAGGTCGGCTGTAATTGGCACATTCTTTCTGCATACTTCCCTGGGGTTCAGTCTAACAAAAATCTTTTGTGTATGTAAACGACAGTTTGTTATTAGCAGTCCTGGTTGATCTTTCAGGACAATGCCGGAGGTCGGTCCGGGTTCTGTTACTTCGGGGCTTCCCAGGCTGATCAGGCTGCCCAACAAGAGGAGCCACAGCGACATCATCCTGGCAAAAGAAAGGATTCTTTTAGGAATTTTGGTCGGCAGGGAGTGTTTGTTTAAATTTTAGAAGTTAGCAAGTTAGAAGACGTTAGAGGAGTGTTACAACGGTCTGTAGGAGAGAAATAGTGATCAGGAGGCAAGCTATCTCCTGACCGTGGGTTAGTAGATTGTTTAGGGTGACTTTGGGACGCTGTCGTCCCCTGCAAGTCCCATGGGGGTTTTATGTGGTTTTATTTGGTTTCGATGCACCCATTTCAGGGTTGGCTCTTTGCGTCCCTTGGTGATTTTGATCTGATACACCACGGAGGACAGTTTGTTGACAATGACGTATGGGCCGGCCCAGTGCGGAAGGAGTTTCCGGGTCAGTCGGCTCACACCCGTCCTTGTCTGTCCTGTGGGTTGCGCAAAGATATAGTACCATACCTTATCTCCCACCTGCAGTTCGTCCTGTGATGCCTTTTGGTCATAGTAGGCTTTGCGCCCTTCCACGCTCTTACCTAGTTTCTCCTGGGCAAAAGCGAAGGTAGCTTTGAGGTGTTCTTGGAGATCAGACATGTACTGGTGGGTAGTGTAGGCAGTGGCGACACTAGCCTCCCCTGGTTGATAGAGCAAGTGCAGAGGAAGGGTCATTTGTCTGCCGGTCATGAGTTCGAAAGGTGAGACACCGGTCGCTCTGTGTGGCGTGGCCCTTATTGCCATCAAGGCTAAGGGCAACTTTATGTCCCAATCTTTGTGATTTGAGGCCACATACTTTTTCAGTATGTCGATCACAGTTCTGTTTGCTCTTTCAACCTGTCCAGATGACTGTGGATGGTGGCTTATGTGAAAGGTTGCCTTCACACCCAGTATTTGCCACAGTTCTGCCATCACTTCAGCAGTGAAGTGAGTTCCTCGGTCTGAGTTTACTCTGCATGGCAGACCGAACCTGGAGAAGACATGGTTCATGAGTAAGCATGCGGTGGTTTGGGCTGTGTCGTTTGGGGCCGGCAGCCCTTCTACCCACTTAGTGAAAGCACAAGTGACCATGAGAATGTACTTGTTGCCTCTCGTTGATTTGGTTAAGGGTCCCATCCAGTCAATCTGGAGGTCTGACCACGGAAATGAAATGCCTCTCCCTTGCAAAGGTGCGCGATGGAGAGGTCTTGCCGGCTGAAACTGGCAGCAGACTAGACAGCCTCTGATGTATTCTGCTATATCTTTCCGCATGTGTGGCCAGTAAGCCACTTGTCGCAATGCCTGGTATGTTGCTTGAACGCCTCTGTGGCCGGACGCTGGGGTGTCATGTGCGTGCATGAGCATTACCCCCCTTAGGCTCCGGGGCACAACGAAAGAAGGAGAAGTTTGTGCCTCGGAGACATAGACAAGCAAGCCATGATGGAGACGGAGGCAACTGCGGACGTGCCACAGGTGCGCAGAAGAGGGGTCAGAGGCAATGGCGGCCTCCATTATGGGGTCTGACACAGGATTGGAAAGATGAGACACCAGTTTGTGAATTGCGGCATCGGAGGCCTGAAGTGAGATAAGGTCGGAGTCAGTAAAAGCAGGTGCCGAGGAGGCCGAGGAGGCCGTCACGGCGGGAGGTGATGTCGCCGTGGCAGACGAGGCACCAGAGCGGGTTGTCACAAAGATAGAAGGGGCGGGCTGGGTGGGAAGGGGCTCACTGGGTGAGGGTGCAGGTTCCAGTTGCCATGGTGTGCCCTCTATCGCCCCCTGTTTGGCCAAGGCATCGGCCAAGTCATTCAGGTCCTTGTCAGGACCTGGTTCGCGTGAGTGACCTCTAACTTTCTTCCAGTATATTTGCATGTCCTGGTCCTCAACCAGGCGATCGCAGGCTATGAACAACTCTCTGTGTTTGACAGGCTTCTTTGCAGAAGTAAGATAGCCATTGATTTTCCATAACGGTAAGTGGCAAGAAAAGCTGAGTCGAGCATAGTTGGAGTCTGTGCAGATGACCAGTGACGTGACCCGTCGGGCAGCCGCTAGCTGAAGAGTTATGAGCACAGCAGCAATCTCAGCGTATTGAGACGTCTGAGAGCCCAGTTGGAAGCTTTGCGGGTCGTAAGGCGTGTTGTGAAGCCAGGTCACCCCTGCACCTGCTCGGAGCATGGTGTCATGGTGAAATGAGCAGCCGTCCACATAGGCGGTAGTCATATTTTGGCACAAGTTTGCATCAAAGTAGTGATGTCTTGTTGGTTCTGGAGGAGGAGGCTCAAGAACCGGTGTGATGACAGCAGGGACATCATTTTTGCAACTTTGACATGCCGCAAGCTCCATGCCCAAGTATGACTTGTGATTTTGAGCATAGCGCACTTCCACGTCGAAGCTCTGAAGAGCCATGAGCCATGATGCCACCCGAGCATTAGTGACCACGCCGTCTCTGATGCGTTGGCTTGTCAAGAAGGTCACCGGTTGGTGGTTGGTATTGACAACCACCTTTTGACCCCCCATATAGTTGGAGAAATGTTTTATGGCCCAGACTGTGGCCAGGAGGGCTTTTTCGCAGTTTGTGTACTTTATTTCGGGGCCTGACAGAGTTTTGCTTGCGTATGCCACTACTCTTTTGTCTGAGTCGTGGATTTGGTACAAGCCAGCGCTAAGACTGTGTTCCGAGAAGCCTACCTCTAGGTGGAAGGGCTTGGTGGAGTCAGGGTAGGCTAAGCATGGAGCAGTGCCTAGTCTCTGCTTTAGGGTTTGCATGGCACCTTCTTGGCTTGGGCCCCAGAGGAAAGGTGTGTCCTTTTTAAGGAGGTCCGTTAGCGGTTTGGCCAGCTCTGCATAATTTTCAACAAACTGTCGAGAGTAATTGCAGACGCCTAGAAAGCTGCGGAGTTCCGACACATTTGAGGGTGTCTTCAAATGTGCAATGCCTTGTACCCTACTTACCTGTGGTTCTACTCCGTCAGAACTCACCAACAGACCGACATAATTAACCTTCTTCTTAACCCATTGACATTTGGCAAGCGAGATTTTTGCTCCAGCATCGGTGAGTTGCTGCAGTACATGATCAAGCTCTTGTAGATGAGTTTGAAAGGTAGTTGTGCGAATCAAGATATCGTCCACATAGATTAGTGTGCCTCGACTGGCTGCGTCAGGGCAAGCCTTGTTGAGAAAGATGTTGAATTCTGCAGGTGAGTTTGCTAGTCCAAAAGGACAGCGTGTCCAACAGAATTGTTTATTGGCAAATTGGAAAGCCAATTTGTGTTGGTCGTCTGGGTGTACTGGGATGGTCCAGAATCCAGATGCTACATCCAATGTGGAAAAGTATTTAGCATTTCTTACCTTGGGAAGGTCTTGAGAAAGCTGTGTCATAGGCCACCTTGACAAGGGAACCTGTTTATTAAGTTGACGATAGTCAACTGTCAAGCGCCATTTGCCATTTGGCTTCATGACTGGCCAGATTGGAGCGGAATATGTGCTGTTGCACGGGCGAATTACCCCCTTCTTGAGCAAGTCCTCTATGATTTCTTGAATTGGTTCATAAGATGCCAACGGTATTTTATATTGACGGACGTACGTGGGTTGTGCGTTTGGGTGTGTTGGGATACGCATAGTATGAATGTCCGTCAAACCACAGTCGGTTGGGTCTCTTGCAAAAGAGTCCCTGTATTTGAGGAGGACCTCTCGGAGGCTGTTGCGCTCCTGGTCATTGGTCAGAGCATCAGCTTCAGCTAATACTTGTTCTAACTGACTGTCAATATCAAATGTGTTGTTTGGTTGGCCTTGTGCCATTTTATCAGGTACGCTTTCAGCCTGAATGGTGCTTGTAGACCCTTCGGAGTCTATGGCAAGAAGTGAGATTGTTTGCAGTATCATTTCTTCTTGGTTTGTCAAGTCAATCCGGCAGACATTGTCAGTGTCCGCGGGAAGAGATGGGCAAATGGCAATGGCCCTTGTAGGGTTAGTGTAGATCACTGTGGGTTTTGTCTCATTGAGTAAGAGTGATGGAGGAACGCGACCTATCACCGGGATCTTAAGTTCGAAGTCATGGAACTTTGTGTCAATCAACCAGCCGAGAGGAGTGGCTTTCGGAATGAGGACGTTTTCTGCAGTGCGATTGCCCACTACAATGCGTGTTGACCGAGAATCTAGAGTTAATAGCGGTGTGGCCTGGACAGCGAGTCCCAGGTCAAAGAACAAGGGAGAAGGTTGAAAGAAAGCTTGAGTGTAGTCGGCCTGTTGTCCAGGACAGACACTCAATGTTACAACCGTCGTGGTGTGGGCTGGCACAGTGAGGTGGTTTTGGTTAGTGACCTGACACACCTCTGGGATGGTTTGTCCTGCTTTCATGGCCTCTTGTGAAAGTTCCCAGTGACTTTGCACATCGGTGAGGGACCAAAGAATGTTGTTGACAGTGTCCACTTGGACGTCTAGTCGGATCAATATGTCACCGCCAATGTAGACAGACTGGGGAAGGTCTGGAATGACCAAGAAGGTGTGGGTCAACTTCTTTTTGTTCCATTGTACTGGGATTGAGCAGAGGCCAATGGCTGTGAGACTGTGGGTTGGTGTAGGGCCGGCTGGAAACCGGACAGTCTTTTTTGCAAACGTCAGGCTTGAGTTAGCCTGACTTAAAGTGTGGAACAGCTCCAGGCTAACAGCAGATTTGTCAGCCCATAGGGCTAAGACTGCATCATCGACTTGGGTGGTTCCCAAGACTACACCATTCACCACTTTTGGGCATTGAGCCTCTAAAGGAGAAGTTATGGCACATAGGAAGTTGTCCCTTAAAGTCAAAGGATCCTGTTCTGAATTAGATGTAGCAGTCTCAGTAGTTGATCCGTCAGTGTCAAGAACATAGCATTGTGCATCGGGAAGAGAAAGAGGGCGAGCGATGGGCAGTGGTTGGCGCACTTGTGCCCAAATTTTCAACTTTTTGAAATCTATAAGTGGTTCGAAACGGTCCATGAGATCGTTGCCGATAAGGAGGGGCACTGTGTTAAGAGGTGACACATACACTGGGTGAATCAGTGTCATTGGACCAATGGTCAGTTGCACTAGCGCCACTTCCTTGAGAGTGGTTTGACTATTTGAATAGGGTTGGACTTCAAGAAAGCAGGGGAGTGACTTCAAGTCACGATGAGAGCGTCGCGCTGTTGCTTGTAAGGATTTGAAGAGGTTGGCTGACATCAGACTGATGTCTGCAGCAGTGTCAAGAAGTGCATCGTGGACAAGCTTGTCCTCCAGTGTGACTGAGAGATAAGGTTTACGAGCTACTCCCTTCTTGGAGAGGTTACACAAGAATTGCCGAAACGGTGGTTCATATTCAATTATTGAGGGATCATCCTCGCGTGGATCAGTGACAGAACTTACCTGTACTACCAGGACAGCGCTAGGCGGCGTTGGGTCATCTTCTTTTGGATCACCTGTGGGAGTAATGTTCTGGGCCACTGAATTGTGGGCCGGAGTTAAGTTTGGCTGTGGTTCTTCAGTGTCCACGCAGGGGCTTTCGTCTGACCTTTCTCCTTGTTGAGAACTGGGTTCTCTGTAATCTCTCAGGTTTGCAGAAGTCAAAGTGAATAACTCAGCCTTATCTTTGTCTCTTTTCCGTGCCCTATTCAGGATCTGTTGGATTGCCTCCAAATCTTCCTTGCTGAGCTCAGGCTGACCGGCTGAGCTTGTTGGGTCCTTATTATGGGTCACTCGCTTAGCCGGGACTTGCTTACCTGAGGGCTCTTGCCTTGAGTCTTTTCGTTGAGGCCGTTCTTTTGAGCCCTCCCGGTACGGCAAGGACTTGCCTTGGGGCTGGAAGTAGTTATTCTTTCTTCCCTTGTGATAGATGGGAGGACCCCCCTTTTTTGAGCTAAATTCAGCATGGGGTTTACTAGCAATCCGAGAATCTCGTTCAGAGTACGGCTGACTGGTTCTTACCTGTTCTGAAAGGCTTTTGGTTTCTTTCATGCCTTTTAGGTTGAAAGGAGTGAGTCTCCGCTTTTTCATAGCTGTGGCCGGAGGCTCCTTCCAGTTCTAAAGGTTGGGTCACAGTCAAGACTGAGGGCGGCTCCTGAGACTTGGTCGTTGTCGACTTTTGTTTGGTGAAGGCTCTCACAGCTAGTTCCCGAAGTTGTCGGCTAGTCTGTGTGAGCGGGCAAGCTGCAACGCCGAGATGGTGGCTAGTAGTAGGGTGGAGGTTTTGGATGAAAAGTGTTTGTATCCTCCTCCATGTCAGGTTCATTTCGCGAACCAAAGTAAGCTTTTCGTAGGCGATGGTAGTAAGCTTGAGGGGTCTCCTGGCGTGCCTGTTTCACTGCCAGGGCGGAAGTCAGACCCGAAATGACAGTGGCATCTGAATACTCTTCGATGAGTGATTGACGAAGAAGCTCATGGTCTTTGCGGACGTATGCAGGTTGGCGTTCGATAAAGCTACTAACGTCTCGACTCGACGTTAGTTTGATTAGAAAGATCCAGTCATCCAAAGATGCGTCTGGGATTCTTTCTAGATAGAAGTCAATGTCTCTAAGATAGGTGCTGGTATCATTAGCGCCACCAGGCTTGGGTTCAAAGCGCAAAATGTGTCGAGCTATTTTGTCGAAATCCCGATCTGAAGGGCCATGGCTGCTGTACCTACCTGGAGACGGACTTGGCCGGGTCGGAGCTGTATCTCTGTAACCCGAGCGTAGTCTGTCAGAGTCTCTGTAGTCCGAGCGCAGTCTGTCAGAGTCTCTGTAGTCTGAGCGCAGTCTGTCAGAGTCTCTGTGGTCAAAGCCTGGTTTGTCAGAATCTCTGTGGTCCAAGCCTAGTCGGTCAGAGTCTCTGTGGTCCAAGCCTGGTTTGTCCCGTGTGTGTTGTCGCTCGGAGTCTCCATAGTCTGTGCATCTGTCTGTATCACCAAAGTGTAATTGTCTAGGACTAAACGCTGGAGTGGTGAGCGAGGAAGGACCCTCTAAAGGGGTTTCCCTCCTGTTTAGTGGGACGACAGTTGAGTAGCCTTTGTCAGTCTTAGGTTTGTACTCTATTTCCTTACCTGAGCACTCTTCTTTCGCAGCAGCGAGTGGTTGTTTTCCACTTCCTGTGGAATCCTTGAGAAGCTCTCTCCGAAGGCGAGCTATATAATCTTGATCTTCATCTTTTTGTCGCATCAAGCTTTTCACTTGGTCTGTGAGGTCTCGTATCTCTCGAGTGGTCTCCTGGCAGCGCAGGGAAAGAGATTCCTTTGTGTCATTGAGCTCAGCGCGGACGGCAGCTAGCTCTTGCTCCTTGTCTGTTAGAGCTTGCTGTGTCTTAGCCAGATCTGTGTTTGCAGTTGTTAGCTGCCTTTCTTGTTCGGACAAATTTGCTTTTGCCTCTTGTAGGTCACTTCTCAGTGTAGAAGTTTCTTCATCTCCTGAACCAGCGGAAGAGCCATCGTCTTCTTCCAGTGTTTTGACGCGGGTCTCAAGTTCTTCTTTCTGCCTTTGTGACTCCGCTAAGGACGCTTTTGTTGCATCATTTCCAGCCCTGAGGGCTTTATTCTCTTCTTGGAGGCTCATGATTTCATGGTGGAGTTGGTTGGTACTACGCTCTAGTAAGCTTTCCGTTCGTTTTTGCCGGAAATTCATCAAGATGGCCATCTGACCAAGCCATCTGGTTAGCTCTTTATCCTTTGGTGCTGTGGTTAGGCCTATACTTACCAGAGAGGCCATAGAGTCTTCAAGTTCAGAGCGTTTCATCCTCTGAGCTTGGTTTGAATAGTTTGACAGCAGCTTTTCGGTTAGCTCTCCCAGGACAGCATCCAAATGAATAAGAGGGTCTACTGGGACAAGTTCCTCATGTGAGGCAGGGTTTTCCATATTTGTTTACGGTTGTGAGACAACCAAAGACAAGAAGAGAATTCTTGTTATTAGGTTAAAGGAGAATTTCCTTTAAAATGTGTTGGTTATATGTCGCGGAGGATTGAAATACTGTGGTTTTGTTTTTGTTTTGATTTGTTTTTTGTTTGTTTGTTTGTTTTTTTGAAAAATGTATTATTATTATTTTTTATGAATGTGTCGTTGTAGTAAAGTTTGCGTTTTGTTTATTGTTGTTATTATTTGGTAATTAAGTAGTGAGGGAAGAGAATTGGTTAGTAACAGTAGCAATCTTTGCAGTTAAGTGTTAAACAGATGATCAATCAATTAACAGGGTGTAAGACAAGGTTATTAGATGTCATTAGTGAGTGAGCAGGGCCTGGTATTGTAACAGCAGTCATACAGTTATGTGAGATGCAGAGGTACAAAACTTTTCAGCAAAGCAAATGAAACCAAAGCAGCTCAGAGTGACAAGTATTAGTACTAGCACTTATAGTTTGAGGCTACAAGTGTTAAACATCAGCATGTGAGACTCAAGTTACACATCATACACAAGGCCAAAGCTGGACATTGCAGTGTAATGACATCAAAGCTACAGTATGCGGAGTAGGAGAAGTTAATCAGGTGATTAGCAAATTGAAGTCATAGCAATGAGTCAAAATAGAGCAATTTAGCAGCAGCAGAATTGACCAGCACAGCAGATAGTGGACAGGGAAAATAACAAGAATTTGTAATGGTAGCTAACTTTTAACTGAAATGGCTAAATGACAAGGTCAACAATTTAAATGTTATTGAGTTGTTTGTAAATTAAAGAATTTTTTATTTTGAATCAGCGTTTAGCATTTATTAGAAAAGCTAGTTTGTCACGACTAATTTTGTCTACAGCTGAGCTCTGCGGTTACGCAGAGTAGCCACTAGATGGAGGCAGAACCCGTTGAGAGCGGTTCGCTTTGCCCGTCCCTCTAGTAGGTGGGCGTCGTACGTCACCAGACGTTTACGGCTTTGGGTCCGCCCTTTGGAAGGGGATTCCCCCCTTGGCGGAAATGGAGTCAGTTGAGTTCGGCGACTCAGGTCAAGCAACAAGTTGCACAAACAGTTAACTCAATAGAACTTTCAAACAGTTGTTTCAACACAAGAACAGCAGTTGTGGACTTTTGCTCCGCGGAGCACTGGGTATAGTCCACAGGTTACACAGACAGCGTTAGGGCACCTATTTTACACAGGCAGCGTTAAGGACGTCTATTTAGCCTTAACCTAGCTTAGCTTAGCTTAGCTTAGCATGCAGCTGTCATTTGGTTGTTCAGCGCACAGTTACGCCTGAACAAATCGGGATAAAGCTTTAAGCCCCGGAACCTCGCGGCAGCTCAGCAATCACCGATATTAGAGACTAAGTTTGCACCACTGGCACAGCGCAGCTGGGAACTTTAACGTCTCCACAAGGCCTTTTAACAGTTTAAAACACGGACCGGTCCTAGCATTAGCAATAGCAATAGCGACGCATGCGCACTTCAAGCACGAGTATCACAGCTTTACTTACAGTCATCAACAAAAAAAAAAATAATAATCCCAGCAGATAGCGTTTATTTGTGTTTACTTAATTTGAGTAGTTTGGTTGATCTTGCTCTATTAACCAAGTTTAGCTGGTCCCTGTTCGGGCGCCAAATATGTAGCATACATTTATTAATTATGCTTTTAGGACACAGATGTTTAGCTTAACGAACAATACCTGATAGGTGACAATTAATCAGGTCTGGAGTATACAGCGTATGTCCCTGAGGGAAAAGAGGTTAACCAGCAGTGACTTTGATAACAGATAAAGACCACCAAACTCAACGTAAAGTGAATTAAGTATGGGTTTATTATTAGAATGAGCAAACAATATAATGAAAAACGGGACCTAGGGCTAGATAACTTTATGAAACGTTGTAAATGGATTATTGCAGAATATCTAATTAATTGTAGTGGAGTATTATGGCAATGGGATTTACGTGAGATTATGGGGACACAGAAAGATAAACGCTAGAATTAGGGCACTTAAGGAGTTTGACGCCGAACTCAATAGATGTCATATACACTGCGCTTACTGTGGAGGATCGAGCGGAGGTCAGGATGACGAGGACCACGGGCTCAGCAGGCCACCGGCTGTCGGGCTGGGGTCCGCTGCGCTGGGTTGCAGGTTCACGAAGTGTCGCTGGCTGGCCGGTCCAGTTACTACTCCGTCCTGGTTTCGTCCTCTGAAGCTCGTCCGGATATCAGCGTCAGTGATGTACACAGCGGTCGTGGATGCCGCTTTGAGTTATTGCCGTGGCTCGGCAGAGAGGCAGCGTCAAGCCTTAAGTACAGCAGCAGTCCATATAGGTGAAAGCTTGAAACCAGCTTTCACTGCGGCTTATAAAACTTAAAGATGGACTTCTGAGAAAACCGCTATGGTCAATTCAGCGGTTATATTGAAGACTGGGACAAAGTTTGCCGTGCGAAGTTTCAAAGTACGCTATAAACGCAACTACTTGCAAAAACGAAAGTTAACTAGTGTCTTGCAGGACACTAATACAAAAACGAAAGTATAAGTAGCAAAAGAGAAAATAAAAATTCGTCGACGAAAAGAAAAGCGTAAGAACACACGAGAGCGTGTAAAAGGTTTTGCGTTTTAGCACGTAAGAGAGAGAACAAAGAGAAAACGAGAGTTTTACTTTCGCCGTCTCTGGGGGAGGTCTTTCGCGTTAAGGCGTCAGATATCACTTTCCCCAACCAGACGCCTTACATGGCTAATCATTTTAACACTCCACTTCAATTACACCAGATATTTAAGTAACTTTACGTTTATACTGAATAAGACTATCATGATGATACCACACAGACTGATGACATGACATGAAATAAACACATGTTCAACCAATATTAAACATGATAAATTCAACAGTTTGCACAGAGGATCATAATGTTAATGTCCTGTGAAGAAACATGTATATGCATGAAGTCAGTCTCCTGAACAGATGGCTGTTGCATGAGAACCTTAATATACATACTTTTATTGGAGTGAATAATGAGTAGTGACCACAGTCCGTCTTGAACACTAGATGGCAGAGTGTCTGTACGTTTCTCCTCAAACGTACACAGTTTCGATTTAAACAAAGGGAGTGATTTATCTGGGCCCTAAACCGATAGTACCGTCCCGTACCAGGTTTCTGGTCCATATCAAAGAAGAGCGGGGACCCCCTTCTGGCATATTTATTGCAGTAAGTCAGTAAAGTCCAGTCATGCAGTTCGTATGGATAGATATATGTCTTTGCTTAAGTCCTTCGGTGTGATAAGAGTCAGACTCCTGACTCCGAGCAGGAACACCTGTGGAGCTCCATTAGAGGTCAACAAGGGTTCAGCGTGAAGTCTTCCTACACGCTTGACAAGCAAACAAGCCAAGAGCAGGCAGGCGCATTTGCACATGTTGGCAGCTTCCTGTCAATATCAGCAATGAATATTAGAAAACTTCAAAAGAGTTTGTAAGTTCATGCACAAAGTGGAGCATCCCTGACTTCATAGTTAGATCTTGTTTCCTCTTACAGCATTATTGGAATTAATTCCCTGCTTGGCCTGACTTTCTGTCATTTGAGTAGTCCAATTACCTTATCATATATGTACATCTTTGAAATATCACAGTATATTGGTACAAATGGTTTAAATCCCCAGGTTATTTAAACATAATCAACTGTTTTGGTTGGGATAATAAAAAAAATAATGATTCCAAATGAATGAATTTAGACTATAAAGATGGTTGTAAAGATTTAGCCAAAACAATACAAGACCTCATGACCTAATTTTCATGCTTCTGGATTTTTAACAAAAGCCACTATGATTGTCTGACTGAGATCATGTGAATTACTACCATGAAAATTCATTTTATAGTTATTTTGATAGAACAAGTGCTCATAGTCATTCTGCTGTTCTTGTCTCTTTGCCAGTAATAATTCAGCTTGTGGTGAACTGTATACAAAACAAACAAGTTAGCTATAACATCACAACCTGAAATAACCTCAAAAGTTGCCCTATATTACACAGAGTGCACCCTGTGTAACCTAAACAGTACTTGCATGGTTGGTTTTCTGTGCACCATTCTCTACAGTACACAAGCAAAAACAGTCAGACAGACATTGTCCTATTTTTATGTGAGTTTGTTATGTTCAATTTAATCTACAAGTTGCACTGAAATCAGACGTTTACACTGACTTGTTTGCAACGCTTCAATCCACTTTTTGTGTATAAATATTTTTCCAGGCTGGATGTTAAATAGTGATAGTCTGAGTTTCTGCTCCTGCCAAACAAGTGACAGCCCACAAGAAATGGACCATGACTTGTGATAAAAACATTGAAAGGTGAGATCAGAGCAGATACTGACAGGAAAACATTTTGGAGACATGCAGGCTTCAGGGCTGGACCGGCAGGATGTGCAGAGAGGACGTGCTGATGTGTTAGTGAGAGCCCTGAGCCGTCACTGCCCACAAAACCACCAAAGACTAGAACTGTAGTGGAGACAAACTGATTAAAACAAAACCTTGGGGAAATTATACCTTTGATATCACATGCCTTTTGAGTTCAAGTGCTTTTTGTAAAGTATTTTGCACAGTCCTTGTATTGGAGAGTGTAGTTTGATTGAAAAGGTAAAGTGTGAATTTGAACCAGTCTCTTTTATCTGCTCTCTCCCGTAGGGCGTCCTGTCCAATCTGTCATCCATCACGGATCTGGGGGGCTTTGACCCTGTGTGGCTTTTCATTGTCGTCGGAGGGGTCATGTTCATCCTGGGCTTTGCCGGCTGCATCGGGGCACTCAGAGAGAACACTTTCCTGCTCAAATTTGTAAGCCCTCTCTTTACTTCGAGAGCCCCGACACTGTTTTTATCGAAATCACACCTCTTCAGATCACATCACACAGAGCCCAGGCTGTCAGTGCAGCAGATGCCACTGTGACTCACAGCAGTCTGGGGGCCTGGCAGGCCTGGCACCAACACTTCTTATATCAGAACAAATACTGCTATTGCATGAATTAAAAAAAAAAAAAACAGCTGACTACACCATCGGACCCATAAGCAAACAAAAACATGTTATCTTATCCCTGGATCTGAAACGGCTGGTGGTAAATCTGGGCGGAGGGGCTAATGCATTGATAATAGGGCGGACATTACTCAGCATCAACACCAGGCCATAGACAGCAACTGTTCAACTTCAACACCAAGAAAATATTATTTAAGGCCAAGTTCTCACACGAACACTTGCATGTAATTTTATAGGTGCTCAACAATTATAAACTAATTCAGCCAATACACAACAGCACATTACCCCACTGTTTTATCCAAGTACGTCTCATCTAACAACCTGACAATGGCAAAACAGGCAGATTTATAACACAAGGTGCAGAAAGCAGTCCCATTAGCGTAAAGTTACATGTCATGTTTTGTAAAGGAGGTGGAGACATGGCGAGTTACCTTTTAAATGAAGCTCACCTTTCTATCCCTCCTTTCAGTGAGGCAAACGTGTTAATAAAACAAAACTAGGCCTTTGTCAGTTCTTTGCAGCAATATTGGTTTATTTTAAAACAAAAAACAACAGAGAGCATGTGGATAATACAATGTAAGATAATAACATATAGGACACATAAAATGATTAAAAACTATATGGTAATTTGCTACAACAACTCAGTACATTTTGTTTTTGAAAATGACAGGCAGGGCTTAGACCACCTAGCCCATTGATACCAGCCGTCCCTGCTAGTAACACCAAGTTTTGTGAGAGAAAAGGCAAATAATTGATTAGTTCATACCACATTGCAGTAAAATGAGAATCTTTTTTATATATTATTGTTTTTTTTATTTTTTTATTTTTTTTACAATTAACACTGCTATGTAGTACTGCTTTTTGTAAAACCAACAAAAAACTTATGCAGACTTTATTAAGTCATATAACAACATTTGTGAGCAGAAATTATGTATGCTCTTGAATATGAGGCATTTAGTGAAGGCAGACTGTTGCTCCATCAGACTAATATTCTGTTAATTAACTTAATGTGGTAATTTAACATTGCCAATGTACTGTATTATTGGTTTGACAAATTCAAATAATGTATCAAATACTCAAGACACCAATGTTAGAGATGTTTCATGTCACATAAGTACCCATGACTGTGACTGAGCAGAGATTTATTACAAATTAGAAAAAGTTGTATTATAAACATGTTTTAGTCATAACACAATCTACTAGGGTCAAATTGCACACCATTACCAAGTTCTGACAAGTACATGTAAAAAATTATCATAGACTCTGTGACTGTCCATTACCATTAGCAGCAAAAACTCTAAAATAAAATTATTTTTTTATTACTTTCAATAATTTTGAAGTATAACAGTATCTCACATTAGATTGCACCTCATTTAAATATTATGCTGTATTTTACCTTGTTGATTTAGTGTTAATTAACTTCATTTTGAACTCATTGTGCAGTTTAAAAGTAGCAGTGCTAAATGCACACTCTAATGCTCAATAGAATTTGCCCTTTTCAAAGCACACGAAGCATCTGCAAAAGTATGCAATGCACTTTTGCTGTAACACCGCCTTGCTCAGTCTGGCCATGGCCACAGCACTTTTGTCTGCGCTCAGCTCCTCTGCATTGATAACGTGTGAGTGACAGAGACAAACCTGCCTCGGCGCTGGCTGCGATTGTAAGCAGCTATTAACTCCAGCCGACGTCCATTAGCAGCAGTAAGTCAGGCGTCAGAGCCAGAAGCTAATGTGGCTTTTGTGCATTTATCATTAGCTCAGTCTCCATACATTTACTGTAAAGAGAAACTATAACCTCACCAATGGGACTACGGTTTTAAAGCCACACTCTGCAAATGTAAACCAGCTTCTCAAATTAGCCACACAAAGACAACACATCAAAGTGGAAGTCCTCTTTACAAGAAAACTTATTAGTGGTTGGATGCTTTTCTTTTATGTAGCAGCATTTCTATGATTTCCCAGATTGAAGTGACGGCTTTATTGTTTCTGTTGCCAACTCTCACTTTTGTGTCCTTTTTTTTTCTATAGTTCTCCGTCTTCCTGGGTTTGATTTTCTTCTTGGAGCTGACTGCAGGGATCCTAGCCTTTGTCTTCAAGGACTGGATCAAAGACCAGCTCAACTTTTTCATTAACAATAACATCAAGGCCTACCGGGATGACATTGACTTGCAGAACCTTATTGACTTTGCCCAGGAATATGTGAGTCCTCACCTAATGACCCAGACTTGCACATCAGAAACATGAAGAAAACATAAAGACTTATTAGTAGAGAACTTTAACATTTTGAGTTTGGGATGAAACTATATAGTAATACAAATAATGTATTTCTGAGTAAAACCTTCACGTTATATGTTAATACGCCCTCAACTTGCAGTCACTTATTTTGCTAGACTTTACTGCCATTGATTCAAAGTAGTAGTAGTAGTAGTATTTTTTATTGTATTTAGTAAAAATCTCATCTTAAGAAATAAGCTTTATCATTATAACATTTTTAGGCTGTATTGAAAATATGATTGAAAATGTAATTTCCTTTAAATCTGTGGCCACTTAAAAAAATTCATAAACTTTGTATTTTATAAAAGGTGATTTGATCCACTGTTGTTTTGACTCTGTGTTGTTACTACAGTGACTGGGTTCACTGGCCATGTTGGCTAAGCCTGGACTTGAGTGAAGTACATTATACAAATGAGGAGAAAACTAAACAAATGTTATAATGTTCAGCTCACCTCTGTGTCTTATCCCTCTCTCAGTGGTCGTGCTGTGGAGCTCATGGTCCGGATGACTGGAACTTGAACATTTACTTCAACTGCACCGAACACAACCCCAGTAGGGAGCGCTGTGGAGTGCCTTTCTCCTGCTGTGTCAAGGACCCTGCTGTGAGTCAACTTAAGTTCACGGCTGTTTAAACATAGTTACAGTGACGCTTTTCTCTTTTCCGCTCACTGAGAAATATCAAAATAGTCAAAAAGAAATAGCTTTAAACATATATAATTGAGTTCAGAGAGAATAGGTTTGTTAGCTGAATATCTTACACATTTACCTGCAGGGAAAATGTTCAAAAACATCATCAGGCATTAACAGTGTGCTTTCTTCTTGCAGGAGGATGTCATCAACACTCAGTGTGGTTATGATGTTCGGAATAAAGAGGTTGGTATCAGATACTTTTTGGTGTCTATAAATATCTTACATTGTAAACATTATGCACTCATCTTTATTTAACACATGGTGCTTTTTAATACACATCAGGATGTATTAGGGCAATCTCAATGTGGAAGGTAGACCTTTACCATGCCACTGTGTGTTAATGGCAACGCTAGAGTGTGATTGGCAGACAATGGCTGTATTTATACTTAAAAATGACGCAGAGCTGCTGAGTGGAATTTCTCCTGAGGCCATACTGATTGACGTGCTGCAAACCTGTTTGATTGAAATGATCTTAGTCGCTGTGGAGCACAGAACAGCAATCAAGTTCATTCATTCAGCCATGATTGCTTGTTTAAAACTCTGTAAAATACATTAAATAACTTAATAAAATTGACTGAAAGACATTAAGATTTACTCTTTTGTTTTCAACTTGGTCAGCTGAGGGACACAGGATGTGTAGGGTTAAGTACATACTCCTGAGTGTGCGCCCTTAATAACAGATTGTTCTTCTAACGGGGATAATTAGGCTCCCGTTATAGCCTGGAAGGCAGCCTTACTACACTCTGTAATTGGCGACTCTGTGGGTGATGCCAGTGCGCTGCTTCTCCTCTGTGTGTGGGTGTGGTGGTTACAACTCACTGCACTGCAGTCTGAAAGATTGCTGTTGCTAGGCGAACTGCAGCAGTCAAAGCACCTGCCACAGAAACGCTATGAATTAATTTTGTGTAAAGCCGTGGTCATTGGCATTTTCTGTAACTATCAGTGACGTGCAGTGGTTCCTGTCCAACGTGTTTGTAAGAGAGGATAAGCCAGAGACAACAGAGGCGCAGCTCAGAGGAAGTTCACACAGAACAACACAGGGTTTCCTTGTTTTTCCATTGGCTGCCATTTGATACTATTCATCTCTCATTGGTTGAAAGCTAGCTTTGAGAACAAAGACTTTGCTCGACTTGCCTTGAAAAGTAACAAAGAGTGTATTATATAAAGAGTGGCTCACACCCATCCCTAACCCTATTTTAGAGGTATACAGCTGTAAATAACACCTTTTATTTTACATCTGTGAGTGACATGTGCATGTGAGCAGGAAGAGGAAACAGATTGTGTCTGTTTTTTCTGCCCTGACACAGACCTCTGCAGATTTTCAGACTCTATGTAATCTTAGAGTGACTCATCTCCCACTCACTTCTCCCTCTCACACGGCTATCTCTCATTAGTTTCTACCGGTTAGTCACAGGTCGAAGGTCAGGTGCTTTAGAATTCACACAACACCAATGTTCTCTCTAACAACTTAATATTTTATATTGGAAACCAATTTATTATATCTGTTTTGTGTTTAGGTTGTACAGGAACTTGATCGGCAGAAATACATCTACACAAAGGGCTGTGTGGGGCAGTTTGAGAAGTGGCTTCAGGACAACCTGATCATTGTAGCTGGGATATTTGTGGGAATTGCACTTTTACAGGTAAAAACAAATCCCTACTGTTTTGTCTCTCAAAATGGCTCTGATCCTAGTTTGCTTTTGTTGCCATCTAGTGGTGAACTTCACAGTCTGCTTTTTCAGCTGTATGCCTCATAATGATTCATATTTTTAGTTAACGCCCAGTCTGACTCTCTCTCCAGATTTTTGGTATCTGCCTTGCCCAAAACCTTGTCAGTGATGTCAAAGCTGTCAAAGCCAACTGGTGACAGGAGGGGGAGCCACATCCCTCCGATTGGCACACAATAGTCCTGGCCAGCTGAGGACATGAGCCACTGAGCAGCACAAACGCACTCACACTGAGCTACTCTTTCATCAGCTGATGAGGAGAACAACTGCCCCTCACAAAGCAAACTTTTTACAAGACTGTTGTTTACCGCTCGAAACGGGTGCTGGCCCTAATATTCAGAGGACCTTCTTGTTGTTTTCAAAGTTAGTTTCTTAAATTTATCTTTTTCTGAACTAGTTAAAAAGACAAGTGTATTTATGGGGCACAATTGCTCCTTTTGAATCTGGAGATTGGAAAGCCATGTCTGAAAGGAAAACTCTACTCCACAACAAGGAAGTGAGACAATAATCCCCCTTATAGGTCACGCTTTGTCGCTGTCTTTGAGCCACTCTGAAAGCGGGCGAGACTATCTTCTTCTGATAACAGGCTCTTTTTAAGTGCTCAGCCCAACTTCCTGCTGTAGGAGGGCTGCTGACCAGAAGCCACCCAACACGCGAGAGCTGCCTATGTGTTGTTTTTCTCTATGACCTTTAATGACCACTGAAATGCAGACCACTGACCGAGTCAAAGGGAGTGAATCGACTTCAAATGTAAAAAAGAAAAAGTGCCATTAATTTCCTGTGATTCATCTCGCCCTCCTGTTCTTTTACATGGCATTTTTGCACCCCGCCCCAGAATACCTCAGGGCCCGGCTCAAATTATATGCTTTTCTGCTATGCTATCTCCTTTTCCCATCCATGTCTGTTGAATTTAGATAGAGCAGAACTTAATGCAGAAAACCAGAGACTGGTTCCTTGAAAGTCACCCTGTTTCCCCCCGCAGTGATTGTATTATCTGTTAATTTACTGAAGGATGTATTGTATTATATGGGAACGTCTAGTTTAGGACAGTAGCCACGCAGGGAAAAGGGTTTAATGAGAGATTTAAAGAGATTGTCACTTATCTCCGAGCATCCCTCAGGCACACTGGGTTGCTGGTTTGAGGCCTTTTCTTTTTTTTACTTGACTTATGTTACCGGGTCTGTCTTACGCTTAAATGTTGATGGTGCATTTTCAAATTGTTCAATGTTTTAAAGATGTTTCTAGCATTGTTTCACAGACTGTCTTTGTTTGACATCATCTGGCACCTGTTTACCTCTTACGCATAACTTGACTGCAAAAGTACTTTTTAGCAGTCAAAATGGAGACCAAATATTATCAGCTGGCCATGGCGGCTATGTTACAAACTGACTTGGCCAACGTGTAAATTTATTGTCCCTTTATGTGGGAAGTGCCAGTTTATTTGATGACTCAAACACAATTAAAATGTTACATTATAATTTTTATCTTACTGAATATTGTCTTTGTTTTTATTGGACTGTTTTTATAGATTAGTGACTATATGCTGTATGGTTTCTCACTCTGTTTTTAAACGAATGCTGCTTTTGATTCATATAGAAAACTAACAGAGTATCATAATATTGCATTCGAAACATTGTTGCATTCTTAATATTCATTTCTATCTTTTTTGCCCCTTTTTCGCGTTATGGCTGACCTCATATGATTAAACCCACTTTGAAGGCAGAAAAAAGCAGCCCTTGCACCGTTTCATCTTGTTTATCTTCACTAAATGTGTTTTTTAATGTGACTGGTTCCCCTTGATAAATTCACTGAACCAACTTAATGAAATTAGCAGCTGTAACAATTCATAATACTTACCACAAACACTTTGTGTTGCAGCCTGCCAAGTTTTAAGAAGGACCAGCATTTATATCCGCTGACAGCGCCAAAAGTTTCTTCTCACTCCAAATATATATAGTACTTGATTTTTGGTAACAGCGCCTTATGATCACCTGCTATCTGTGCATGTTGCATGTTGCTTTTCTCCATCTTCAAAACCTCTGCTGGATCAGACCTGCAACAGCTTGGGAACGTTGCCATTTTGATGTATTTTTAAACACTGGGCTTGTTTGGAAAGAATGAAGCGAAAAAGAAGAAAAGGAGGAAAGACAAAAGGGAAGCAGCGGTAAATTTAGCCTTTATGAACGTGAAAGTAATCCAGACATCGCTTTTGTTACACAGGTGCAGTGGAAAGATGGTTCTGAGCTGAATTCAAACGAATGAGGTCCTACAAGAAGCTCATTCATTTTGCTGCTTTAGTTGTAATCATGGCGCCTTTGAACAAGTTCGATAAAATCATTTGTATTTCATTGAGCAAGCATTCGATTTATTACAGAACAAAATACATGCATTTTCCATAAATGTTTGCAGAGTATAATGTATGATTAGCACACATTTCTTGTATGTCCAAACTAGCTCATAGCCTATTTTTCTTTGCAAATGTATGTGGGTCTGGAACCACTCCAGTTCAAGCCATCGTCTGCCCAAGCTCTTATCTACCAAAGAACAAACATAACTGCTTCAATTTGGGTAGATCTTTTGCCATGTTTTGATTGGTTGAATATTTTTCAAATCATCCTGTATCCTTTATATATGAACAGTAGGTACTGCCTTGTGTTTTCTGATCAAACAAAATCTGCAGGTATCGCACCTAGGGCTGGGTACAGTTAAGCCTTTGTGGTATCAAAAGACAAGTTACAATACTAAGGAAAAAAAAAGTTTCATTTGATAACAAGTTTTAATACCTAGTGGGACCTTTAATGTTTCTTTTACTGTATAAATCAAATAAATAACACATAATTAAATAAATCATAATTAACTTAAAGCTAAGAATGTTTTTATCCAATATGTTTGTGTTTTATGATTGTAGAAGATGAATTCGCACTCCATAGGTATCGGAAAAAGTATCGTTCAGGTGCCGGTATCAAAAACCAGGTGTCGTTATCACTGGTATTGAAAAAATCTGAACAGTACCCAGCCCTAATTGCACCTAATCGTTACCAGAATAGAAAAAAAACTAGAATGGAAGGCCAGGCTTAGTATCTCAGGGTCTTCAACTCTACCATCCCTTAATGCATGCAAAATTATTCTGTCATTTTCATCTGCAAATTCAGCCTTTCTTAGCTATGCTAAGGACGCTATTAACTTGACACCTTCATAGTAACATCATAATCAATTTTTGCTTTAGGGCAGGACTTCAGTAGGCAGAAACAGCTATGTTTTAACCATTTTTTGCTAATTTTTTTAATGTGGGGTGGGACGGGGAGAGAGCAGTGCTAATTACGCTTTGTCCTTTATCATAATGGCCTTGCATCACCAAACACCCTCTTGATTTCTCAGCTTTCCCTCTGTGGGCAGTTAATCATTCGTGAAGAGCAGATTGTGAATGTATAAGTCTGCATGGACCTACATGTTTGTTAAAGACAGCCTCATTACGCAGAGCAATACACAACAATAATGAAGTCAAGGAATGTGAATGACAACCTTTTATTTATGTATTTTTTGAAGAGATATGCTTAGATTTTTTGGTATGAAAGCATTCCCTTGATATGCAATCCCATATCTCTATACAGGCGAAAGAAATTTCAATAATGTGGAAAGTTGAAATTATTTTTCAGTAATTCAATTAAAAAAGTGAAACTCCCATACAGGCATTATCACCACTGACAGATGAAGTGAATAACACAGATGATCTCTCATCATGGCACCTGTTAGTGTGTGGGATACTGTATATTAAGCAGCAAGTGAACATTTGTCTTTAAAGTTGTGTGAAGGAAAAATGGGTAACCGTAAGGATTTGAGTGAGTTTTACAAGAATCAAACTGTGATGGCTATAGATGACTGACGACAGCATCTCCAAAACTGCAGCTCTTAGTCGGCAGTGGTCAGTATCTACCAAAATCTGTTTGTCTCAGTGTTATGCCTGAAAGATATGTTCATTTTAATTGCGGTGATTATGATAATTGTGTAATATGTTTACGAGATACAGATTTTGTTTTTTATTACCTGTAAGCCATAATAATCACAATTGAAACAGCATTTAACTTTTAATTGAACTACTGAAATTCACTTTGCCACATTATATTAATGAATTGACGTTCGCCTGTAATTAGCTGTATACATTCATTTTCAAAGTTAACTCTCCTTTTCATTTTTCAATTTCTCGCATATCTTTTCTGAACAACAAAGACAAAGTGATTCATTGTGACTTCTCATCATTTCCCCTGGCTTTTTTTTTTTTTAGGCTTTTAAAGTGCGCTAATACTGTAAATGTCTGAAGGCTTTTCTGTCCAAGTTATTAAAGGGAAAGTAGCACATCTGACACATCCAGGCAGTCTTATACCTCATCGCGCACAGAGGCCGGTCACATGACGTGCCAGCAGAAAACCGCCAGAAGCAGCAGCCGCCAATCAGCGTTCATTTTCTTCTTGTCTGTGAGCATATTATAGCAATATTACAGTTGTTAGCGCTGACTGCTCGTATCAGCTCATGGCATTTGACAAGGCGTGAGGCGACTGCAAAATGCATTTGGTTATTAGCTCGTCTCATCATTTAACAATAAGAACATTTTATGATCCGCCACCAATCCCTCTGTTAAGCTAATTCACATTTATTCCCACAGTTGAGTACAATAATAACTACGCCGACTCTCGACCGACGCCGGACCTTTCCGATGGGTTGCCTTGTAAAGAAAGGTTGTACATGTATGAATACTGTGGGACATGGTCTGTTACACTGTATATTGTGCTGAAATATGCCTATTTCATATATTAAAGGATTTATTACAGATTTAACAGAGCGAGTGGTCCTTTTTACAAGCATTTGCATTCCCTCATTCAAGACAAAATATGGAGACATTTGAAAATTTGTTTGACATTTTACTCTGGTTTTAAATGCTTCTATAGCATTTACCCAAGGACAAGATACATAGTGAAGTGAAGCCTCTTTAAACATAAATGACTTCTGCTGCCTTTACTTTGCTTTGCCCAAGCTCAGCACTCGCTCATTAAAAGTACTATTGCTGTGGCACAAATGCAGGGCAACTAAAGCCTGCCTTGGCGTCCCGGGTTCGAGAGCACAATCAATATCAATATCAATAAAGCCTATAAAAATTACCAGAAAAAATATACTATTGTAGTATTGCTGCAACATAATATTAGTAGAAGTGACAGTAGTTCTGTTTAAACCTGGTCAAGTCCTGTTTTAGTCCTGTTTCACAGCTAGTTTAGCCATGATTCTGTCCTTACTTAAGTACAAAGCATTTCTGGTTTAGTCCCAGTTTAGTCCTAGTTTAGTTCTGGTTTTGACCTGGTTTACACAAAATGTTTCAATAAACGTACTCAGAAAACACACAATCAATAAATTGTGAATAAATGCATTAGCTCTAGGGGTGTTTTTTATCATTTCTTTTTATAGTGCGTTTACAGCCCAATATAGGCCATAATATCCCCTTCATTACAGTGCATGTGTTATTTTGGCTGAAAAAATGAAGTTGGTATATTTTATGTATTATTGATTATTTCTGCTTTAAGCTACTTACATGAGCTTTACACTGTCCTACTTTATAACTTTGTTTTCACGTCTGCCGTGTGTAAATCCCACCGCTAAATAAGCAAACAGTCCATATATCAATGTGTTCAGCCGGCCGTTAAACACAATAGATTATTAAGTAATGAAAGGAAATTATACTTCATCCAACAACACCACAGCCTCCAGAGAAAGGTTGTTTTTCACTGCGCACAAATCCGTCTCGGTCCAATGTCCGTGTCTTTTAATGCATTTCAGGACGAGACGGAGACGGTGAGGTAAATGTGAATGATGTCGGACAATTATCTACTGTGTGCTGGGGTCAAAGGTCAAGTGCATTAGTATGTCTTTGCCTGGGTCCGTTTCACTCATAACATTGTGGAAATGAGCACTTGGCAGAAGAAAGGCCAGTGCTAATGTGCCCTCATAGAGACACGATGAGAATCTATACAGCAGTGGTTACCACCAGTAGGTACCACCAGTGGTACACAGGTGTTTTCGCTTGGTATACTCAGGATTCATTTGCAATTCAAGTCCTGATTTAGTTTAATTTAATGCCAGTTGTGGTATAGCTCTCGTTTAGAACTGGTGTAGTCCTGGTTTAGTCCTAGTTAAAGCCTGGTTTAGTCCTGGTTGTGTCTTGGTTTGGTCCTGGTTTAGACCATGTTTAATCCTGCTTTGTTTATTCCTGATTTAGTCCTGGTTTAGCTGTGGTTTAGTCCCACTTTAGTCCTGTTTTAGAGTTAGTTTAGCCCTGATTTAGTCTTAGTTATGGCCTGGTTTTGGTCCTTATTTAGTCCTGGTTTAGTACAGGTTAAGTAATTTTTTAGCCCTAGTTTATTCCTGGTTTAGGCCTAGTTTAGTCCTGGTTTTGTCCTGGTTATGTCTGGTTTGGTCCTGATTTAGCCCTGGTTTATTCCTAGTTTGTTCCTGGGTTAGCTGTGATTTCGATCTTGTTTTAATTCCATTTTAGTCCCAGTTTAGTCCCTGTTTTGTCCTTTCTTTAATAATGCATGTTTCCTTTGGTTTAGACCTGGGTTAGTTATGCTTTAGACTCATTTTAGTTCATTAAAGAAGGCACTTGGACAGCCCCATATCTACTGAGGTGGTATTTGGTGAAGAAAGTTTGAGAATCACTACTACAGAGATCAGGAAATGCTTTCAGTAATGTTAAATGATTAAGTTTTGAATGAGCTCTGACGGGAAGTTCTCTTGGTGCTTCCTGCCCTGATAAAAATACACTCACTTGTTATTAGATAACGCCTGTGTCTGTAGCTGCTTTAAATCAAGTCAAACAGGGTCTCTTTCCATCCTTGTGGCTATAAAAGCGCATTGGTAAACAGATGTACGAGTTTTTAAGGGTGGCTAGGTCTCCAAAACAAACCATAATTTGAGGTAGAAAACAAACGCAGACCAAATAAAGCAGCAGCTGAGTGTCCATTCAGGTATACTTCCATTGAAAAGGAAATGTCTGCTTTGTGCGGGTTAGAGTGTTTTATTTTGGAGCTGCACAGTGTAAAGAAGAAAGAATAATCACAGTTGATGGATAAAAGCTTTGATCACAGCATCTTCAGGCTGAGCTCCCAGAGAGGAACGTAATGGACTCGTCGAGATGTCCTCAAAGCCACTTGAAAAGACATCATGCTATCTTCTTGAATATCAAACATCCTCCTGAAGGATTAATAAAGGTAAAACGTGCTGCTGTTCTTGCTTATACTCAGGGTCTGCCTCTTCCATGTACTCAACTCAAGTATCATTTTAAAATACTTAAATGAGTACAAGCAACTAGTAGTAGCTATGTTTTAATAGTAGTTTTATCAGTAATAGTAATAATGGTAGTTTTTACCAACTTATTTAAATTTACATTTAATACTTACTTACATTTGCTCAAGTAACAGTTTGGTTGGGTACTTTTACTCTTACTTGTGTAAACATTTCTTTTGCAGTAACTATGCTTTTATTTGAGTACAACATTTAAGTACTTTCTTCACCACTGGGCCTTGAAGCCTAAGCTATGACTGGCGTTTGTTTATTTGTTGGTTTGTTAGTCTGTTAGCAAGATATCTCTAGTAAGTAAAAGTCAAATATTTTCAGGAAAGGTCAGTAATAAGTCAAGGAAATTTGAAAAGGAGTCTGTACCATTGTAAATAAATGTGTAAATGTCTTTTTGGCCTCAGTCTCAAAGAAGGTATAGCATTGCTCTCCTTGTAGTTAGAAGGTTTTTTTCAAGTCATAGTACTTTACTACTACTTGAGTAGTAATATTATTTTGAATTAACAAGTACAGATTTTGAGGACCTCCACCTCTGAGTTGCTCTACAGTCTGCAGTGGAGCCATAAACCTTTAAAACATTTCCAATGGCTTTCTTGTTCCATGTGTTGTACCTCCTTTATCTTCATCGACCAGCAGTTTTGCACATTATCAAGAAGAAAAAAAAGGAAAAATACACACACACACAGATGGTATAGATGTAGCTCAGTGTGTACACAGCCTCCCAAACACATGATAACTTGTGATGTCCTAAAGCTACAATATATCTTCCCCCATTGACTCAAAGGACTGTGGATTATTACATCTTTATCTTTTATTTTGGAAAAAAAACAAACCGAAAGGTGTTATTGGTGGTAGTACCTCTTTATATGTGTCAAAAAACTAAATTAAACATGAAATTTGCACTGTGTTTATAGATATGATCTCTGGGTGCAGTGTATCATTGCGATTACAGTAAAAGATGGTGTTTTTGAAGACGTAAACATTGTAATGCTGGGAGAAAATTACAGGCTACACCTCCTTCTTCAACACTGCTTATTGTTTGCTCATTTATAACACTAGACCCTGTAGTCCTCAGTATAGTTTAAATCTGCATTGTGCTTTTTTTTTATTTCCCATCACATTTAGCTGACAGAGCAGTCCCAGCTATTTGCTTTAGTTTTGAGTTTGTTACATCCCACAGAGTTGGATATGTTACTTTTCATCTGTAAAGCAAGCTACGCATTTGTGAAGATGAATAAACACTTGTATACTGCAAAAAATCTATTGCAACAGCACACATTATGCCCCCAGTAGAGCTGGAGAAAGTGTCTGTGGAGAGGGAAGTCTGGGCATCTTTGCTTAGACTGCTGCCTCTGCGACCCGGTCCCAGATAAGCGGAAGAAGATGGATGGATGGATGGGGTTTCTTTGTTGGTCTGTTAGCAAGATAACTCAAAATGTAACGGTTGGATTTAGATGAAATTTTCAGGAAAGGTCAGTAATGGGTCAAGGAAAAATTATTGTTTTTAATGTGTATCTGGATCTTAAGTATTCTGTATGATTAAAATCAACTCCAGCAGACCAGAAGTAGATAGAGCAACATTATAGTTTTAGTAGATTCTTTATTAATAGATTTAAGGGTTTTATGGCTCAGTGGACTGAGCATTTACCCCTGACATAAAGGATACCTGATGTGAGTCCAGGTCTGGGACCCAGATCTTCACCTGGGCTTGACTTTAACAATAGCCAACCAGCCAGCCTGCGGGTAGATTTTAATTTTGGCTACTAACACATTCTGTCTCAATAGCCACTTTGTCCATTTGGATTATTTACACACAATTTAACTATTTTTTATAGTTGACTACCTGCTGCTGTGCTTATAAATGTCCCCCTAATTTAAAATCTCTTGTAAATTATCAGTGGGAAAAAAATGCATATATTTTCCTATACATTTATTTTATTTTTGATAATGAAATTAATTCAATAGTACCTTTTCAGTGGTTATTGGGAAATAAATGGTAATACTGAATTGTAATAAATCATTGTCTTATCATATACTACACTTCAACATTTCAACGTCTAAACTGTGACTAGCAAAATCCCAAATGGCTAGTAACTTTTAAAGAACATTGGCCAGTGAGTGAAGAAGTTAATGTCAAGCCCTGGTCTTCACCATTGCGAGACAGGGCCAATCCCTTAGCTAAGCTGTATTGACTCAACTATATACAATATTTCTCTGGCATATAATGATGTAATATTGCGAAAGCCTGGAGCTATATACTCTGCTGTAATAACTGGTTATTTCAGTTTTTCTAAGAAAGCTGCACCAGAGTATTACATTTTTACTCACAGTTTAATGGTGCATTATTCTCTTGTAGTTGTTAAAACCATAGCTGCCAAGTTGAACAGTGTAAAACCACTTTCAGTGCTATGAAAAAAGTGGATTGAGGTGACATATTTTATATACATGCTGCCTCCTCCATCCTACCAGAGTACCAAAACTACATTTTCCTACTATGCACCGCAGACCTGGAATAATGTGCAGAGTATCACAGAGCAGTGTTTCCCAAGCAGGGGTTCAAGGTCCCCTAGGGGTACACAAGCACATTGCAGGGGGTACATGGAGTTATGCGATCATTTGTAGTGCATTTATATATTTGGTTTTGAAAGACTAAAATTTACCTAAATCAAGGGGAATGCAACACTAAGGCAGGACTAAATCAGGACTAAACCAGGACTAAACCAGGTCTAAACCAGGACTAAAAGAGGACTAAGCTGTGTCCAAACCAGGACAAAACCAGGACTAACCCAGGACTACACCAAAGGAATGCAACACTAAAGAAGCACTAAACCAGGTCTAAAACCAGAATTCAACCAGGAAAAAAAAAAAAAAAAAGGTCTAAAACTAGAACTAAACCAGGAATAAACAAAACTAGGAACAAACCAAGTCGAAATCAGGACTCAACCATATTCAAACCAATACTTAGCCAGGTCCAAACCCGGACTAAAGCAGGTTCTTGGGGGTACATAAGACCAAAAAGGTTGGGAACCACTGTATAAAGGATGCAGTGATGGAAACAAGTTTTCTTGAGAAGCCCACTTGGTTTTTATTGTGGTTATTTTTGTTTAATTTTCTGTACTGGCCAGTCTCAGTGGGATTTTCTTGTTAAATTAAAATGTTCCTGTAATGACATGCAGTTGACACGTAGCACTGGCTGTGTTAATTACCTGTGTGACATGTATTTGTGTGCTGAGCGAGCCCCATGCAGCAGGTCAGCCTCCCATAGCATTAACCGAGTGTATGGCCTTTCATGTCCACCCACTCCAGCCCAAGTGTTCATGCAGCTTCAGAAACATCCTAATCAACGGCTGAGCTGCAGTCACACTGTTTGAAATCAGCCAATTAGTGCTCCAGGCAGACACCAGGGCTGAAAAAAAGCCTCTAGTCGATGGAGGTGTGTTATGGAGAGATCAACCAAGATTTAGTGAATTCCAGGCGGGATAAGCAACAATAACTGTTTCCTCCTTCTAAACCTCTCTTGTTTTCAATCATTAATGAAGTTTTTAATGTTATAATGCAAAAACAAGGGATCAGGTGCAGGAGAAGACCAAAGAGGAGATATATGGATGTAGTGAGAGAAGATATGACGTTAGTTTGTGTAGGAGAAGAGAAGGTTAGATGGAGGTAGGGCGACCACCTGTCCCTCTTTTTCAGATAATGTCCCTCTTTTTCATTGGTGCGCTGTGGATCTTAAGTTAATCTTCAAGTTAAGAACAACAAGGTGAGGTCAGTATTCCTTGTGTAAAATGTAGAATAAATATTTGTGGGTGTCCCATCTTGATAGGTTGAATATATGGTTGGTGTGTTGCTGCCCCTGTGTTTTAGGACAGGCCTCTCCATGGAGCTGTGAGCCGGGGCTGGTGCTGGATTGTTTAAAATACAGACTGAGAGCTTTGATTTTCTTTGCAAAATGTGTGTTTTTGGGATAAAAATAGCACATTATATGTTTTATAGACCCTAAACTGAAGCAACTTGTATCTCAGTAAGTTGGTAAGTTAGAGTTGTATCAAAACATTTATTTCTCGAGTCAATCCCACAATATTAGTTATATTAGTGGAAGGACCCCTCATCTTTGGCCCATCCACAGGCCTGAAATTATCTGACATGTCATAACACAAACATGGGTACGCTCCTTAGCAAGCATAGCATTTGTTTCCAACAGCTTACACATGACTCTGTGTAGTTGACAGCTTAAAATCCCCTAGATAAACTCTGATAGATCTGACTAATCATCTGTCATTAATAAGACTGCTAACATGTTGTGAGGCGGTGAGAAAAGTCTCCTCTGAGCGTCTGCCTGCACATCGGGGGTTGTCAGTCCCTGTGGCCTGGGCCAGCAATTGATCTGACTGATGCTTTCCAAGAAGTGTACGGTCCCCGCCGGACTCTCAAAGCACCCATTCACGAGGCGGTGACGTCACATTTGCGTCAAGCTAACATGCAGAAACACAAATCACATGACGGGGGGGCCCCAGCCTCGCTGCGTTTCATGTGGTCCATTGATGGCCCTTATTGACCTTATTGAGAGCAGCTGAAGTGCAGACAGGGCATACCGAGTGTCCACAAATAATCATCTTTGAAGTACTTGGGAAAGTCTGCGCGTCTGATTTATGAAAGTTTTCCTGTATATATTTTTACATAGAAAGACATTTGATCTTTGTGCCCGACAGCACGTGACGAACCATTTCCTTCCGGGACACAAACGCAAACTGGAAATAATTGAATGATGCCCAGAGCTTTGTGGACTCCTTTGTGGTCTAAGTGGACTTATTGGTTGATGGCCTAATTGAATGAGCGTCTTGCGTTTACCTGAAAATCGTGATTGAATCAGAGCATACAATTTAATTAATGGGAAATAGAGATGGGTTACCGGCTAACTACCAAACTCACGACACTCTTCTTAATGCAATACCATCATAAGGGTGAAGGAGAGAGAGAGAGATCCTTAAGGTGGCCATATTTCACCTGAGTGGACTGGGCCTAAAGACAGAAGTGCACGGGAGCTAATTGCGTGTCACCCATTTTTAGCTGGAATATTTATCTGCGCTATATATATTTATGGTGCTTTCAAGGTGTTCGACAAGAGGACCACTGTGGGGCCAATGTATTTATTACGATAAGAGGAAATAAATGGCTTTTTGCAGCCACTTGTGGGGAGCGGGGTTTTCTTATGGGAACAAAATGTAGGTCCCTGTAATGTAAATCAGTGAATTTAAAGGTTGAAGGTCTGTTGTTTCGTGAGTTTGTGTAGTAGATAGGCATATAATTCAAAAGCACCCATGGGATACAACACCGGAGTGAGAAGAAAAATAGGTTCAAGTGTGAGAATCTTATTAAAATGTTTTTGGTTGTGCTTTTTTACCTGCATTATCAGTATTGTAAGCATGTAAAGTATTGTGATTGGTCACAGTTTGCATAAAGAAATAGCAGCTGATTGACTGTGTGTGCTGTCAGTGAGGGGGTAGCTAACATTAGCAAGTGGTAAGTAAGGCTACACCAGCTAAAGCCTATATGCTGCATGTCACTGTGTAGGGCAGTGTTTCCCAACCAAGGGTGCAGGGACCCCTATGTGAGCACATTGCAGAGGGTACATGGAGTTATGTGATCATTTGTAGTGCATTTATATATTTGACTTTGAAAGAATAATTAACCTAAAACAAGGGAATATAACACTAAAGAAGGACTAAACCAGGAATAAACCAGGACAAAACTAGGAACAAACCAGGTCTAAATCCAGTCTAAATCAGAACTAAACCAGGAATAAACCAGGACAAAACTAGGAACAAACCAGGTCTAAATCCAGTCTAAACCAGAACTAAACCAGGAATAAACCAGGACAAAACTAGGAACAAACCAGGTCTAAATCCAGTCTAAACCAGAACTAAACCAGGACTAAACCAGGTCTAAACCAGAACAAAACCAGGAATAAACCAGGACAAAACTAGGAACAAACCAGGTCTAAATCCAGTCTAAACCAGAACTAAACCAGGACTAGACCAGGACTAAACCAGGTCTAAAACCAGAATTAAACGAGGAACAAACCAGGTCTAAACCAGGACTAAAACCAGAACTAAACCAGGAATAAACAAAGGACAAAACTAGAACCAAACCAGGACTAAACCACGTCTAAACCATGACTACTCCAAAGGAATGCAACCCTAAAAAATACAAAATTAATACTAAACCATGTAAACCAGGACCAAACCAGGAATGAACCAGGTCTAAACCCAGTCCAAACCAGGACTAAACAAGGTCTAAACCAGGACTAAAAGAGGACTAAGCTGGGTCCAAACAAGGACAAAATCAGGACTAACCCAGGACTACTCCAAAGGAATGTGACAATAAAAAAGTAGTAAATCAAGACTAAACCAGGTCTAAAACCAGATTTCAACCAGGAAAAAAGCTGGTCTAAAACGTTAATGTTGTTAATTCAGTTTGCTCAAAGTACTTCAGACACATTTGTTCATTTATTGGCTGTATTAAAGTGAGTTTGGTGTTGAGTAGAGGTGAGCTTTAGGGTCTGGGACATAGTTTTTTCAAATGGTTCCTGTGGTTTAAGTCAGGCTGCAGTGAATTAGTGCAGTAACAGGACGGATGATGCACTGTTGTTGTTTCCAATAATCTGCTGGTTGTTCTACAGACTCACACCGATAACATCAGAACAGTCAAGGCACTTTGCCAAGAAATCGTTCCACACTCAAAAGCCCAATCTGTTCTTATTTCAGCTGCTTTTGTGATGCTGCACAGGTCACTGTAAAAAAAAAAAAAAAAAAAAGAAAGAAAGAAAGAAAGTAAAACTGTGGGCTCTGCTTCACTGTTCAGCATATAAACATTTTGAGTGCCTTCTTCAAAATACTTTCCATTTTAAAGGCTTTGAAAAGAGGCTTTTGAATCGCCAGCAGCAAGTGCTTTGCTCTAATTAAAGCTTGTAACATTATACAAGTCGAGCTTTCTGTATGTATGAGATTCAGTGAATTTCCACCAGCCATCGGCAAATTTTTGATGCGATACAATTTATGGAACATAATGTTGACTTATTTATTACTCTGATCTCAAATTGAAGGCAAGTCGTCCCATCGATTAAAACTATAGTCTGCAGGGTGTGTGAAGAAATTACAGCTGCATGTGATCTTATAGCAGATGTCCAAAGTGCAGCCCAGGGGTCAGTTGTGGCACCGAGTGAGACTTCATAAGGCCCCAATTTTTTCCGTCCGCCAGTACCAGCAAACTTTTCATTAGTTAATTTGAATTTGTGATGGGGCAGGTGCCTTTTTCTTTTCTTTTTCTTTTTTTTTTTATTTTTTTTTTTGTGTGTAGCCCTGCATTATAGTATTAAATTTAGCTGAAATATTACCTGTGTTGCTTATGATTATAATTACCCATAACTTTTCAAACCTTGCTTTAAATAAGAAATGTCCCTCTTTTGACCCAGTCATTAGAGGACCATGAAATCTCTTACTGATAAACATATTCAAAGCACTCAATGTATCCCTCTCATTCAATGTTCTTTTGGAGGTTACCATTTCCCCCTCTACACACACCAATGACTACTTTCATTCAGAGCCCCTAATAAAGTCGTATGTCTTCTCCGAAATGCGAAGAATTGATCCGTAAAAGCAAAGCCTGTTAAGGGGCCGAGATTAATGCTAATTAACAAGTTAATGGCTCTGTTTCGGGGGATATTACTCACGTCAGGCCCGGGGACGAGCTAATTGCAGCTTGAAAAGTGAAGAGCAAAGACTTCTCTGCTCCTCAGACTATTCAAGGCATGAAATATGGGAGCCTATCTGTACAGCTGTACGCTCCTAATCACATCATCTGCTCATAAATTATCAAGGCACTGTGTTATGTAATGTACTGCCAAGGCCAACAAGTTAATCATGTTAGACAGAAATATTAGTACTGTGCAAAAATGTAGACAGATTTTTAAGAAAGGTGTATCAATTCAACAGCACACAAAAACAAACAAATAAACAAACAAACAAAAAAACAGAAGCACTTAGTGCACTAGTTCAGGGGTAAATGTTCTTTCCACAAAACCTATAGTTAGTATCTTTGGTCCATGCCTCAAAATGGTACACAATTTTTTAAAACACTCCTGATCTAAACAGTGATCTGGAGCCTGACCTTATCTGAAATTTTCATTAAAAAAAAAAAAAAACTCCTCAAACTCCTCACTAAAACCATAGCACAGTACAGTACGTCTTCCAAATTTCTAACTCTTCCTTCACTCCCACCATCGCACAAGCCACAGCACGGCCATTTCCTTAAACTGAGGTGCAAAATGCTAACCATGGCTGAGAGCAATATTCTATGAGTCACTTGTTGCGATGTTTGTTTGTGAGATAGACGCCCGAATAGTGCTGCCGAGTTGTCTGAAGGGACCACTGGCGTCAATAGAAAGGATGGAGGAGGATAAAACTGAAGAAAAACACTCGCAAGGGCTTGTCTAACACTGAACAACCCATTCAATATTCAGACCGACCTAACCTTGACTTCCCATCCCGCAGAGGCTTGAGTTGATAAAATTGTTCGTTCAACTAAAAGGAAGAAAGAAAAATGTCAATGTCATGATTCAAAAAACAAAACAGCCTTGTCCTAACATGCTGCACTCTAACTTGTTGATCCATTGTGCTAAAAGGATCGAATAATTTTCCCATCTTCTTTCAGCATCCATAAACCATGGCCCTTTCCCTGAACACCTGAACTTTCCTCAAAAGAGATATCAGACTGTGAATTTTTTTAGATGGTTTTGGCATTGTATAGGCTTAGATTATAGTTATGAAGTAGTCTTGGCACTGATCTGACCTGTGGACCTTTGGAAGAAACTAATGGAGATGTCATATGCAGAGCTGAAAAGTTATGTAACAGTTGTGTAACATAAAATACAAGGTTATAGCTATAGACCTTGGATATACAAGATCAACAACAAGATGGATTTTCTGAAAGTGTTAAATAATTGTGTCAGTGAGTAGGTAGAATGGGGAATACCACAGCTTTCTCACACTAACTTTCTCCTTCTACACAACTTGACAGGACCAGTGGGCAACAACTGAGACTGGCATTTTGAGGTTACGTTGCCATCACACTCAAGCCAGCACTGACATGTCACTTCTTTGCCTCCTGTTACAGAAGCATTGGAAATACCTACAGATACTAAAAGCTGTCTCTCCACGCAAAATCTCCATCACAGTTCACCACCAAAGTCCTGCCACAAATTATTATCAACATCAAGCTTGGGTTTTGAGAGCTTATTATTGAAACATGAGCTTAAACATCTCCTCAGATAATCTTAATGAAAACTAATCCATATTTCAAAACCTGAGCCTGTCTTTTTATACTTTAAAACTACTTTGAAAGCCCGTCTCTTTAGAAATTAGTGCTTTGAACCTCACGCATACCTTTATTATCAGGTCTGAACCTTATATGCCTCACCTTGCCTTGCCACTCACTTTGTTAACATCCAATAAATCACTGCAGTGGAAAAATGCACTCCACTCAATCAAACCTGCACTTAAAATAGACCGTCATAAGAGTAATGGGGGTTAGACATGTACATTAGTAGTATTACACGTGGGACACAGCTAAAGCAACACATGTTGTACTGCTGCACTTATAAAGCCCTTATATCAGTCAGCCAGAGCTTGAATTATCTGTAGAGTAAGTGATGGAAGGCTCATGCCGGCCTTGGTCACGTCAGGATTGTCAAACATATTTATTCTTTAAACTTCGAGGCAGATTTGTGCACTGAGCTCCTGCACCTATTAAATGCCTCACTTACTTTTTGCTGCCAAAACACCCCATCTTCTGGTCTTTTATTGCCTTCGCGAGCTCCGAGCCAACAGCTGAACTTGTCTTTCCTTAAACTCTGGCGTGCTGCATCTTCCAGAGGCGTTATTTTATTGGTTGGACATAATTAAAACAAGATAAAATCTAAACAACTGGTGTCCTTAGTTGTCACTGTTATTTTTATAAGACCTTGTGTAACAGTGTTTTACCTTGAAGGGAAGCAATCTTCCTCCTACCCTGTTAAAAGCCTCTCCATTTTGACCAAGGATAATGCAGAGAAACACATGATACATCACTGTAGTTCAAATTCAACACTTTCTAATTCACACATGAATTAGTGCTTCTCACAAAGTGGAAAATAATTACTGTTTGTTTTGAAGTATGAGGTTTTTAACTTGAAGTAGTTTTACCTTGAAATTTCACTAAAATTACCCATGGATAATCTAAATGGAAAGATGCGTTCTAGCTATAATCATTGGCAGTTTACACATGTCCCATCCAAGAAATACCATCTAAAAGAAATGTAAAGCCTAGAATCGTTCTGGTATTCAAATAGTCTCAGGTTGGGAAGCTTTTTATACAAAAAGGTCTTCTAAAGGACTCTGTATGCCTTTTCAGAACATGGATATTGTATATGTCCAGCCACCTTTCAGTCCATGGCCTCAAGGATCACCATCATAAACTTAATAATAATAATAATAATAGATTGGATTTTTATAGTACATTTTTAGACACTCACTTTACATTAATACATTATTCATTCACTCCTCAGTCATGGTGGTAAACTACCTCTATAACCACAACTGCCCTGGGACAGACTGACAGACAAATGGCCGCCATTTTCCACCTAAGGCCACTCCGACCACCACTAAACACACAGTCACACTAACACATTCATTCAGGCAAGGTGGGTGCAGTGTCTTGCCCAACACAATGACGGCAGTATGCAATGCTGATAGCGAGGATCAAACCGGCAACCTTTGGGTTAGTGGGTGAATGGCTCTACCTACAGTTGCCATTCTGAGTCCAAGATAAAAGGGTGCGTTGTACTTTGGTAGTTATTTTTGCGCATACCTTCTGATGTTTATATCATCATCAGGGAGAATGAGTCTCCTTTTACCCCAAAAGTGAGAAGAGAAGGTCGTTGCTGGCTAAGAAATGCTTTGAACAGTGTTTGGCGAGGATGTATATTGATATCTGTAAATCAAAATTAGATGAATCATTTTAAGGTTTTAATTAGATTTAAAGGTACATTTATATTTTCAATTATTCTTCTTCTGCTTTTTCTCGTTAGGAGTTGATGCTGGCTGGAGACTAGCCCTACAACTATGGGCCTTATGCACCCTCGAGAATGGCTCATTAGTCACATTTAAACACTTGGAGAAGCAAGTGTCTGGCAACAGACAACCATTCACTGCCACATTCATACACTAAGGAGCAACTTAGATTTACAAATTCTTCTAAAACATGCATGATTTGGATGATGGGAGGAAGCCAAAGAGAACCCAGAGTAACACGGGGAAGACATACAGAGTCCACTCAGAAAGACTGTAATTAAATGACCAGAGGATCAAACCCATCACCTCCCTGCTGAAAGACCAGAGGGCTAATCATTCTCCTACTGTCTTCTCAAAAGGCAGTTGTTAAAACCACCTCTCCAGAAAAGTGCACATTTCCCAAAACATTTTTTTCAGCTCGCTTCCTGCGGATAACTTGTTGAAATTATGTTTCTTCATCTTTTCAGACACTCAAATAGGAATAGGATTAGCACTTTATTGTTACTAAACCTTTATCACTGCAGTAATTGTGTGGAAACTTTTTAAGACATAATTCGAAGAATGGCTGAGTTGGACCAAAGATCAAACTTCAGACACACGTCTTCATTGGCAGTAGTTGTCAGTTCACTTGGTAGGGCCCCTGCAGGAGGTCCCTCTCAGCAGACACACACCTGTGCTCCCGGCTGCGAGTATGAAAGCACAAAAGTGTTTTTCGACTCTCAAATTGAATGTCCAAATCAATGTCCAGTCTCAGTTTTGATAGAGCGCGGGGTTGTCATATCACATTAAGATGGATACCCGGCGGGAGGTGTTGGCAGGAAGCATGATGAGCCAGATTTTTCCTCTTCACCAGCAGCTGATCAATATGCCTCTCAGACACACGGCCTGAAGCACCAGTTTTTTTAACTCTGCTGACATAGTGCAATTAAACCTAAGCCATGGCTAAAGCAAAATCCCCACCTGCTTCAATTTCTCTGCCCTTTAATCCTTCCTTCACTATCAACTAGGGCTGCACAATATATATCGCCAATATTGGCAAATGAAGCTGCATACGTGAATTCAACCAGGAATATATGCCTTCTCCCCTCAGTCAGTGCTGTTCAGCTGTGCACTGCAACCCTTCTCAGAACCATCAGCCTCCTCAGCCTCTCACCCTTTTCACCCCCTCCCATTACACTTCACTCTTTTGTCTAAGTGTCTCCTGGTTGTAATGTAACATCTGCATCGCAAGAAGCCAAATCTATCACAACCATCATCATTACGCTGTTTCATTCTTTCATGAAACACTGACGCTTCCATCAGTCTGCCCCAGGGCAGCTGTGGCTACAGAAGTAGCTCACCTCCACTGAGTGTGACTGAGGAGTAAATGAATAATGCACCAAATTGTAAAGTGACTTTGAGTGTCTAGAAAAGTGCTATATAAGACTAATGCATTATTATTAACTAAGGGCCTTAGGTGGGGTATACTCTGGATAGTGGCCAGTTAGTCACAGGGTTGACACAGAGGCATATAAAGACAGGGGTCCAGAGCCTTCTAACTCTTCTGAATTGAAAGCATATTGCACTATTCAACATAGTTATTGTTATTTTTCTAATACTCTACTATCAACCACCACCAATTAGACACTAGTTCACTTCTCCACCTCCATAACTGCACACTGTTGAATAATGAGACGTCCCACTGAGCGGAGCAGATCCATCCTCTGTCATCACTCGATCAGCTGGGCGCAGAGGCAGGCAGAACAAGTGTAGGAACGATTATATGTTGGCGCCTGTGGGCTATGTACAGGACCTGATCAATATTCAATCTCACTTATTTCACTGCACATCGTCGTCCCACACAGGGTTGGGCCTGACTGGGGGGGCTCTCATCACCTTCACTGAAAATCGCTTAATCAAAGAAAGTAGCCAGGCTCACCCTCTATAATGGTAAAAGCATGTGGAGCTATTCTGCAAAGAGCCAGATCAGTGCTCCTCCTCCAGGATACGAGATGTTTTCAGAGGAGCTGCAGTGAGTTTACAAAGCTACATTAGCGCTGCATTAATTATTAATCATGTTATTTTTCAGGTAGTCAAACAATGAATGCAGATAATAAAGTTTAAAAGTCCCGAGAGCACTTGAAGGCCATTTAAATGAGTTTTGGGGAGTCAAAACTTTTCCTCTAAGAAATTGCTGTCTAATCTTTCCGGGCATGACAAATTATAAGCCTGAATGCTCACTGAGGGGAAAAAAAGTCCAGGTGCCAGTGCAAGGCTTTTTTAAATCTTACTTGTTTGATCGGTTTTCTTAAAAAATAGTTAGGGTTTCAGACAGGAAAAGAGCATTTTCCACAGCTTTGGCACTGGCTGTACCTATAGTATATGGAGCAACTCAGAGTAGGTATAATGAGTTTGATAGTCCTATAGGCCTTTTAACTGGGACAGCATTTTGGCAAAAAAAAAAAAAAAAAAAAATCAGCCACACAGGGTCACAAGCCAGTTTACCTTTTGTGTTGGTCCTAAACCTGGATTAATGGAGATGGTTGTATCAGGAAGGGCATCCAGTGTAAAACCAAAGCCAGGAGAGAAAAACTCTTACTTAGCACAGCAAGCTGGATTGTCATGAAATTTGTGAGTTCACAAACTCACGAAGTCCATCTTGTCAGACTCTGCTGATTTGTTTCAGTTTGGACCCATGACGTCTGGGCCAATGGGGTGGCAGTACTGCTGTGAGTGGGCGGGTTTTAGGTTTGCTGACAGCAATAAGCACTTTTAGTGATACTTGTTATCAATGTGGCGATGCAGAAAAACATAATGTATGTTGCTGTACATTTACAAACAAAGCAAACATCTTTATTGTGCTGTTTTATTATCATAACGGTTTGTTGTGCTACGTAGCTGGCACTTTATCCAATCACCTCCCAGGTTTCTTCTGAAAGTCCTTTGCAAACATTTTCAACACAGGCATTACAGATTGTTAGCAACTCTGTGCTAATGTTATATCAATCTGGCTTTTGCCAGGTTAGAAAACCTTAAAGACCAAAAATTGTATGTATTAAAAAAGAGTGTGCTGTCAGTAACTGGGTAGAGTGTCTACACCAATTAAACATTACAAGCTATACGTTTAGGACGATTATACTGAGCATTTACAAAAACTAACAGCATGCAGGGGCCATAGTTATACAAGGATGGTTTAGCAAGTGCAAAGTGGTTACATTTAGATAAAGTGCACATGACCACTGAAATCAAACACTTTATTTGAAAGCATATTAAGTAACACACACATACAGCTTTGAAACTATTAAAATATAGGTAAGAAGGCTTCTTAACATTTGTACTTCATCTGAAAATATAACCAACAACACAATATATTTTAACTTGAACAAAAAAAAAAATCAATTTTTTTTAACACACAAGTGGTTTTCAGCCCCTTGTAAAGCATTTCTGTTTGTGTTTTTAAAGTGTTTTCTTCAGGTTGTCACTGTCGCTATCTTCTTGATGATAGGTCTATACACATAAATGGAGTAGAAATGATGTATTGCAGCTGAAGAAGCACAGGGCACCCAACATTTCAAACTGTGATTGCTCAACTCAGTGTAGCCAAACTTTAGTAGTGGGCCACACGTTCTTTTGTGTCTTACTACATTTATAGTAACAATTAACACAATTAAACTTTAATGAAACAATGCACAGTTATATATATATATATATATATATATATATATATATATATATATATATATATATATATATATATATATATACACACAGTGGGGCAATTGTGCAAGTTCTCCCACTTAAAAAGATGAGAGAGGCCTGTAATTTTCATCATAGGTGTACCTCAACTATGAGAGACAAAATGAGAAAAGAAAATCACATTGTCTGATTTTTAAAGAATTTATTTGCAAATTATAGTGGAAAATAAGTATTTGGTCACTTACAAACAAACAAGATTTCTGGCTCTTCTGTAAGAGGCTCCTCTGTCTTCCACTCGTTACCATAAAATGTTATTTTTTAGCCAAATTAAACATTTCAAAGAGGGAAAAAGTCCATGGTGTGAATATAGATAATAAAAACTACAAAATCCAACCATTTTCTCAGCTGTAGGTGCCCTGTCAGCCTGATGCCACAAGTGCGATGGTCACCATGAGATCCAAACGAGACCAGCGCCTGAGCCCGGGCCGCAGTTCATCAGGAGCAACTGCGGAGACTGCATGGCTCAGTGCATGATGGGAAAACGAACACCTGTCACCAGTGAATGGACAGGTGATTGGATCTGAGTTTAGTGTTGATCAGAAACATAACACATGACACAAACTGTCTGAGTTCACTCCAGGTGTATTTCCCCTCCTCCTGTTGTGGTCGTGCACTCTCGTTCACAATCCAGGCGAGGCGCAGTTCATCTCGAACGAGCCTAATGCAACAAGTGAACGACCTAAAGCAACATGAGTGACCAAAAAGACACATTGCTAAATGGACAATTCTGCTTCAAATCGTCGCCAGACAGCAGTATAGACAAAACAAAAGTTATGTGCAGTCTATGCAAGGATGAGTTCAATTACCACTGGAGTAACTTGTCTCTAACAAATCATCTCAAAGCTAAGCACCTTGGAACTTTTTAAGGTAAATTTTGTGTATTTGTTGTTGGTACCTTATTTAGGCAAACTTTGTCAATGAAGACAAGTTACAGGTCTCAAAGAGACTATTAATTTATTTTCTTTGCAAGTTTTGTTTGCACATTGCACAAGTTTACAGCAAAGTATGTGAGGGTTAATTCAGAATAAACGTTCTAAATTTACAATTTTGTGTTTGTACGTGAATTCATAATGTGATTAATTGCGATACATTTTTTTCAGATTTGCGATATATATATATATATATATATATATATATATATATATATATATATATATATATATATATATATATATATATATATATATATAAATAAACATAAAACATGAAAAATTTCACCTGAGACAATAAAACAGAAGTAGTGCAGCACATACAGTATCACACAGTGGTTTGTTATATGTTTGGGATTACAGCTGTCTTCATTAACCACATGACCAAAGGCCTGCCAGATCAAAGCGTGTCTAACTCTAAATATACAGCCCTGGAAAAAGTGAACTAACAATGATTTTACTACCTGCTCAGAGCAGTTTAGTGTGGTTCACTTCACACCATTCATACTCACAGATTCCTCACTGACCTTTATGAATGCTGCAGCTGTGGATCCTCCATCTTCATAAAAATGCTTTTACCTGAATCAAACACTGTGTTTCTGTGACCTTATCCCAACCACACTGCTTACTTTCACCACCAATAATTTTAACTTCTCCTTAGGGTTTGGCCTGTTCCCTTCTGTATAAGCTAAAATGAAAACCATAAGAGGCTACTTTTTGACCTCTACCTAAAAAGTATTTAATTCAGTCTCCTTATCACGTCCTACATGAAGCTTGTTTCATGCATATTTGTCTTATGGATTTTATCAGTACGAGATGTATCATACAGCCTGGGCTGTGTCTGAATCACTTCCCTAGCCCTTAACCGTGCACTATACAGCAGTGGACCAAATAATGCACTTAGTTTCTGTCGTCATTTCTTATGCCATGCTGGCGTAATAACAAACTGAAAAAGATTACAGAGTGATAGACAGTAAAAATAATGTCTAACTCATTTGATTTTTTAGGGCTGTCCACTATTTTTCATGATACGTTGTGAAAAACTTTATGCACACTAGACTTTTATTCATTTTTCCACAAAATGGCATAATCACTATTAAGTTTGCTATATAGAAATCAGGGAGGTGATTCAGACGCAGCCCGTGAGTGCTCTTTGGTTGCTTCAGTGAAACAGTTAAGGCCAAAAACAAATCATTCAGTCACACTGCAAAACTGGATACATTTAGGCATAAAAACAAGTTGAAGACAAACCTGCTGACGTTCAATCCAAGCAATGCAATGAGAAAATAGGAGATGGTCAAAGTGATTTTAAACATTCACGTTGCTGGAGCCAAAACACAACTACACTACCTCTGGGCTTTACAGAAATGGTTTGAAAACAGAAAATATCAAGTGAGCAGCAGTTCTGTGAATGAAAATGGCTTGTTGGTGTCAGAGGTCATAAGAAAAAGGCAAGGCTGGTTCAAGAAAATAAAGAGACAGCAGTTACTGAAATAACTTGTTTACAACAAAGGTTTCCTAAGACACATTTAGCTGGTATACTCTATGCCTAATAAAGCACTGAGACCCACACCTCTCCATCAGTCTGCCCCAGGCCCGCTACAAAAGCTCACCACCACTGAGTGTGACTGATGAGTGACTGAAAAATGCAATGTGCAGTATTTTGAGTGTTCAGATAGGCGCTACATAAATCTAATTAATAGTAGTACTAATATAGTAATCTTATAGTTCATTGTGCCACAAAGCTCTAAAACCTTACAATGGTAAATATCCCACTAAAGCTAATCTAATTTCTTCCTTTACTGAACCATGTGGCTGGAGTTAATATGTGTGGCTATCCTGTCATTTCTTACAACAGTAACAAATAGATATCTTCAGGTTTAAAAAGAAGTCATCTGGACTTGGTTCAGTTAACCTGGATGAGCGAGAGTCTTCACAGACAGAAATCTTAAGGCTAAGACATCAACCAAGAAACCATCACTGGCAAATTCATGATGAAGCAAAGTTATAAATATTGCAGTAATATCACTAGTCTAAAAATCCAGTCAGACTTTATCTCCAACATGAGTTATCCACACACATCCATTTACTGCCACCGCCTCAAGTGATGTCAGCCATGACATTAGCTGTGCCATTTGTAAAACGACCTTCCCATTTAATTGTCATCCTGTCGTCTCCTCTATCCTTCAACCTCATACCTGTAACCCACAAATCGATCTCAGCCGCCGTCTTGAAGGATTTCTCAAGGAGATGTATGTGTACCGAAGATGGATGTGGCTTCTCAAGGAAACTATCAGCTGCTATAAATTTCATTCAACTGTTGCACAAAAAGTTTCCGAACCATTATGCTCAATGTTTTCATAAGTAGACAACTTTGAGACATCCCATGTGGCTTTAAAAAGAGTTACACCACGCACTGACTCTTCTCTACATTTCCCCAAGTAAAATATTATGCAAACTTGAGGTGTGGGGCTAAAATGCAATCATGGCCAGCAAAATATACAGAAAAATTAACTTCTATTAATTCAAATAAATGATAAATAATGTCAAATATGGGGAGGTGTAATGTGCTGGACAAGTTATGGGTTGCATTAAAAGATCAAAGTCTGCAGATATGATGTGAATATTTTGCTTTCCGCTCATGCACGGCTCAGGTTTTTGTCATTATTGGTTTGTGTAAATCTGCTCACATCATCATCATCATTTTAAACACACTGCAGCGCACAGTGCACAAACATCTCTCATACACGACTATCAGATGGAGACTGGAAATAATTAGTAATCAAATAGCGTGTTACGTGACTTGTTTGCTTGAGCTGTAGTAATTAAAATGCAGAAAGGCGTTAATAACATTTGTACAATGCATGTTCCTCACAAACACAGTAAGCTTTGATTCACTAACAGCAACAGAGTCAAAGTTAGCTCAAATAGTTCACTTCCCCATGATATTGCTGTTGTTTTGTGTATAGGGCTTGTTTGTCTGCCATTTCTCACTTTGTTTAACGCCAAAACAGCAAAATGGCAGGCAATCACTATTTTATACAGTATGCATTTTCACTTTAAACTTCACTTGCATCCTGCGTCCTGCATGCAAGCCTACTTAAGAAAGCACATGCGTATACATATTTTTATTTTTCAAAGTGTGAAGGAACAAGAGGTATGACTTTCTTTCAAGTTTATAGACGCAACGCACAGATGGGCTGGGATCACTGATGCACACAATAACGTACATACCAGCAGCTGCTCCTCAGTCTGTGTTTGTTTGGCCCTTGCTAATCCCAGAATAATGTTTTCTAGAAACTACAAAGTCACATATTTTCTCTGTGGGTATTTTTTGTAAAGGAAGCCATGAAAGGCTTGTTTATTGGTTTATGGTCACACTTTGACTGCGAGTGACTTTTAATGGAGTTTGGGATCATATTTTTAGAATAGGAATAGAGCTTCTATTGTGTGGCGTGCTGCACTCTTAGCCTCCTCTCACATGTGTTAGTTTGTCCGAGTCCGAGCTCAGTTCAAAGACGCTAACTTCAGTACTTCGCAAAAAAAAGTTTGAATTGAGAAAGCCTCTTGGATAAGAGGTGAAATGTCTTCAACTTGAAAAATCCAATCCAGATGACTGCTTTTTTAACTTTTTTTTGCGATGCAATTACCCTGGACGAGTGAGAGTCTTCACAGACATAACTTCAGTACTGTTTGTTGCATTTCACTCAACATATTCTTGATCAATACACCTAACATACCATATACGCAGTAATTGGTTTCAAAGCCTGAGTCATGAGGACTATGCAGAGTGCACAAGCTTTCCAACAAACTGGTCGTGTGTGTCGTGCTTTTTCAGAAAAACATCAAAGTTGTTTTTTCCTGTTATCTAAGCGAAATTATCAAAAATAATCCATTTTGGAGGCGTGTCAAGTTAAAACTGTATTTTTGGGAGAGCAAAACTTTGACAACCTTAATACATTTTAGGGCTGGTTTTCAAAGAAATTCTCTTTGTCACTGTCAGGATATCTACCTCCTAATGGCTCACTTTGACGAGTACATTATTTTTCAGTGAAAGATATGAAATGGCTTCCTCCTTTTTCTGGATCAATCCCCTGAAGACAAGCATCGATTTTGTGCATCACAGTCAACATGGCTCAGTAAGGGACAATTTGTATCACCAGGAAAAGAGGACCACACTGATCAGGCATAACATTATGACCACCTGCCTTATTGGTGGTTCTGTTACCGCCTCATGTGCAAAAACTACTGCACTGTGGATTCTGACACTTTTCTTTCAGAACCAGTGTTAACATCTTCAACAATTCACCACTGTTCCTTTCTGGGACAACTTTTGACAGATACTGACCATTGCAGACCAGGAGCACTCCACAAGAGCTGCAGTTTTGGAGATGCTCTGGCCCAGTCATCTAACCATCACGGAAAGGTCCTTGTCAACTTCACTCAAATCCTTACACTTACCCAATTTTCCTGCTTCTAACACATCAACACTGAACACAATGTTAACATATCCCACCCACAAACAGGTGCCATTATGAAGAGATAATCTGTAATATTTACTGTCAGCAGCCACAGTGTTATGCTTGATCAATGTATGTTTCAGTGAACCTAATACAATACACATACAGTATATAAACTAAAGGGATATCTTGTACTAATAAATGTACTACTCTCTATCTGATATCATTGTTATTAGAAACTAACTATAGCCCTAAACATGCCAATTTCTATTGAGCTATTACAAAAGCAGATACAAGTGTGTGCTCTGTCAGCTGTCACATGACTTCACCACTTCATATTTTGAACATTACTGGGGCCCATCACAAGGCAGCGCTCAGACAAGGCTGCTCTTAAAAGAGACCAGGAATGTAGAGTTTTTTAAATTGTTGCCTTTCAGGACAAATTAGGTCTTAAGAGTGCATTTGTAGAGCATGTAAACCCCGCTCCCAGGCCTTGTCGGTTTGTTTTTGGCCTTGGGCTCTCCTCACCTATGACCACATTCCCACCCTGAATTCAAGAGGTCACATTAATGATTACAGAAAATGAGCTTTTTTACAACTATTTGTGGACACTACACATTAGGAAGGGGTATTACTACAACTGTGTGGACTGTGGGTGCTTGTATTTTGTAGTGGTGGTTCTCAGTTGGTCTGACTATGGGACACATTTTTATTCCTAGATTGCGAGATAGAGATTATTGTTCTAAGGTATTACTACAATGTTAATATCTGTTTCATCACTTTGTATAATTCAGTGCTCCATAAACAGAGAAACCCATTTTGCACAGACTGGGTGTCTCTACCCATTGACGCTGGTCTGGTATCTCCTTCCTTTTGCAACAATTTTGACCTAAAATAGGAGTTGGTTCCCTGATTGGTTGTACTTCAGTCCAACTGCATCCAACTTCACTTAATGTCCCCACAGTGATTTGACTTGGTAGAAATCCTGTTAAACAGTTGTGAGGTGCTATTTGTGCTGATCCCAATCCCAGATAAACGGATGGTTGCATCAGAAAGAGCATCAGGTGTAAAACCCATGCTAAATCATTATACAATACCCTGCACTTTAAGAGGTAGATCATTTGTAGCAACCCAGAAGGCAAAAAGAGAGAAAAGGAAGAAGGAAGATCTCACACTATGGTCTATGTACATATTTTACTTTACTTTTTTTTTTTTTTTTTTACAATATAACTTTAGTGTTCTGAAGTCAAATGAAATCTTTGCAATTTTGGGAGAGACATATCCTACTGGTGTGTTTATAGAACTGCAGAGGACTTTGGACCATTTGCCTGGGGTTTGATTATCAGCAGTGGATTTTAAATAACAAGAGGAAAAACAGAAGAATGGCATTTGAGAATGTCAGAGCATTTCTAATCACAGTAAACAGGGCACTGGAGAGCACACACTTCACACTGAGGTTGGAGCAGTTTGGTCTGATTTCAATTAACCTCTCCCACTGCCCCTGCTATTTCTGTGCACAAAACGCCTAAAATTGCAGACCTGAATTAAAATGGGTGTAGCCTCTCGTCTGGCCATATCAACATGAATTAGAGCTTTCAACAGAGAGCAAAGCAGACATCCTCTAAGCAAAATGATCAGGTTAGATGTAGCCAATTATACTCAGGAAAAAAAAGTCTTGTACAGCCGTACAGTTTCCTGACATAAATACTTAACCACTGATGGAATAAGTTTTAAATTAAATTTTGCACAGACTCAACAACTCATTAATGAGTTAAATGTGAGAGATTTTGCTGAAACATTGTGCTATTTACTGATGAAAGTAACAAGTAGCAATAGAAAAAACTGTCTGTCTTATGTATTTCTTATGCTGATGTTTCTAAAGGAGTACTACTTTACTGCATTTTTTTATATTAAAGTACTGTGTGTCTACAATGAGGGCACGACAAAAACACATGATTTTAAACCAAAACTCAGAATACTTTGTACTGCAAAACCAACTCAGGACAGTAGCAAAGTAAAAAGTGCAGATACTTGCTCTTAAATTTAGTGAAGTAAAAGTAAAAGTATCCCTTGTAAAATGTACTCAAGTAAAGTACAGATACATGAAAATTGTACTTAAGTAAAGTAACAAAGTACTTTTACTTTGTTACACTCCCCCACTGTACTTAACAGATGAAATGTGAATTGTGGAGTCTAAAGCTGTAGTCATCATCATTGCAAAGACCTGCACTTGTCATTTCATTGGGACAGACTGCAAGAAACAGGAGCAATACTATTAAATGTAAAAAAAAAATATATTTGCTCACAGACAGGATTTGGTGTTGTGGCCCTCGAGTCTTACAAACACAGGTCCTGGTGTTTACTTTGGAAGCTATTGGACCATGGGGCACAGAAAGACAAAAACTCTAGATGTTTTCCAACTATTTCTTTGCACAAACTTGCACATGCATTATATATCAACACATTTCCTCCTTTGGAGTGTTATCTTTGAAGAATATTTTATTAAAGCAGGTTTAAAGTAAAGAGATATATGCTTTCATTATTATTGATGAGCTGAGGTTTGTGGATAGACTTACTTTTATGTATTATGCATGGAGAAATAACAAATATAAATAACAAAATAACAATATCTTATCTTGCGTAAAACAAAAAATGTGCACTTTATGTATTGAGACCTTATTTGCTTTGGAGCATTCTCTTCCTATTGATTAGTCTGAAGACTCATCTCCACTTTCTTCTTAACTCATAGTTAGTCCACACACTCCTTGCATATACTTGCTCTTAATAAATGTAAATAATCCCAGCAGCCATATGGTCGTCTGCCACAGTACAGTTTGTGGAGGAGTTCACACCTCCGCTGTTTCCGCTCTGTCAGAAGCATAAAAAATAAGCTCACGCTGGCGGTGGTGAGGCTCTTCAAACCACTGTAAAAGAGGGTTTGAAAAGACATGAAACACACAATCATGAGTTTGTATGGAGCAAAGTCACAAACACTGAAAAACTGATTCAGCCGCGTGTGAAGCCTTGCTTGTCTTTCTGTGGCTGCCAGCTCTGACCCACTTCTCCTAAAGGAATGAATCTTGTAAAAGCAGTCACATGTTGTTGCCAAGGACATGACGTTTCTAAACCTAGCTTCAGTAAACAGTGCAAAAAGAGGTAATTAGTGCATTTTTGAAGGTTTTTTTGGGGGTGTTAATTGGTCGACTCAAAATGTGCACCTTTTTGAAGCAGCCCTCTGGAGTTGGATGGAGATTAAAATATGCAGAAGATTAAAATTTATTTGAAAAGAGTGTAATTCATAAATGAACCAGGGACTTGCAATGCTTGTTCTCCATTTTGAAGCAACAAAGTAAAACTATAAACCTTAAAATTTCCCTATGTAGAAAGACGTAGACATATTATAGCTTACCATTATAAATACATAAAATCAGGCGTAGGGGTAACAGTGTAAGGCCATGTTATTTTGTAGCTCTTTTTATGTTATAATTACATTTTTATAAACCAGCGTCCTTGTATAACATTCTTCCCTCACTACATTAGAGACATCTACCATGTTGCAAAGATTGAGAACAGCATACACAGTTATATTTTAAAGATATTTTTAGATACAGTCATACGCAAAAGTTTGGGCACTCCTGTGAAGTTGCATAATAATTTACTATGTCTTCACGAAAAAAAAATCACAGAGATACGTCATTCATTTTCTAGTGACATCTGAGTTCTAGGCTGTTTTCTGAGCAGTAGCAGTATTTAGGTGGATAAAATTAAATTAAATATAAAAAAAAAATGGCCATGCAAAAGTTTGGGCACTTTTATAAGTTTGCTGATTTGAATGCATGTAACTTCTCAAAATGGATTACTTGCAACAGAAAACTTGTTAGATTAGTTAGTTAAGCCTTGAACTTCATAGACAGGTGCATTCAGTAATGAGAAAAGGTTTTTAAGATGGTAATCAGGAAATGGAAGGACAAAGGCAAAGTTGATGTTAAGGCCTTGCACCTCCACCATCAACTACAAACTGAGTTATAACATCCCCCAGAAAACTCTTCCTCGGGAAGCAAAGTTTTAATGAGTATGAATGATGAAGGTTTAATATAACTTTTTAATAAAAAGCAAAAACGTAATTTTCAGAGATATTTGGCTCAGGACAGGCAAGTTTCTGACCAAAAAATGTAAGTGCTTTTTTTCTCTTTTTGATTAAAACTGTTTAATCAACATACTGTGATAGTCTTCATCAGTGAAAAAAACTTTTTAAAGGTATTTTTTGGAGAGAAAATCAGGGAGAGAGTGGGGAGAGACACTGGCAAACTGTCAGAGTCCAGACTCGAAGCCACAGCAGCGAGGCTGTAGTTGCCTTGCGTATGCTACCACTGAGCCATAAGGCAGCATGAAATATAAACCATAATATTTTATTGAGGCTTTACTATCAGTTCCCATTGACTTAATAAAGTGACTTATTCAGTGGCATCTACAAATACACTTGAAAACAGCACAAATGAAAAAGACAAATAGAGAAAATTGAACTAATGATTTTCAGCCACAGATTAAGGCTGGATGGCAGTGTCATGTACCTAGCATTTAAGTCCTGTGCTGTAACCTCATTCTTCCATCCCATTGGTCATGATGTCAAAGACAGGACAGTGTAAAAAAAAAGGCGCCCCACACGTACTTAGTGAGCATGCTCTGCTGGTTGGAAAACATGTCTTTTCCATTTAAAACAAACAGCCGCCATCTTTGATTTTGATGGCCTGTCTCCTATGAACTTTATTACGACAGCAGTGTGCCTCTTCAGCGTTTTCCTCAGAAGAAGTGAATCCTTTACAGCCATGTTCAAGAGCCATAACTCCCCAGCGGATCATGCGTGCGCCTCCCTGTAAAGCCCGAGCTCTTTTACTCCACATGTGCATTGATCTTTTTTAATGTTTCGGCAACTGGGGAGGAATATTTGTCAGATGTACATTATTTATAATCTTATGACAATAGCTTCTTCCTTTACGGCATAAAAAAAGTGAACTTCTTTTCTAGGGGCCTTGAGACACGAGAGTAAAGAATCTATAATTTGATTTATGTTGTCTCTTGCTGCACTCAAAAGGGATCTGCTTCAGCGAGATAGGAAGTAAAAGTGTGCGCCGAGAGTATGTCGTGTGATTTATGAGTTTGCCGGGATCATAAAAGGAGAGATCCGACCATTTAGTGAACCTGAATGTGGTGGTGTTGTAACTGAACAGGTGCAGGAGGGTAGCGAAGGGAGGAAAAGGCGAGGACACAAATGGCACACTTTGAATCATTTCACTCTTTAATAATGTCAACTGTCAACACACACAGCCACAATGTATTTTCATAAAGTGCTGACACCTACAGAGGTTGACACATCCACAAAGGAGTACATGGAACAAAGAAAACATAACACTGATTCATCTTTTAATTTTCTCTTTTCATCTAAAAAAAAAAATCAAATACACTGAGATCAAAAGGTTGTTTAGTAAATAAAAATGGTGTTTTGATTGTCCTCAGCTGACCCTGGCAGGCTTGTGTTAGTGGCTGTGCCCATGTGCAAACACTTGTGGATAGAGAAAGACTGAGTGAAGATAAAATGAACAGAGTTAAAGCAGATCTCAGTGACTTTCTGTACTTTTTTTGCCTAATTTTTCTCTATGGTGCTCCTTCTACATTTAGGGGTAAAGCAGTATCATAAAGTCTCACAAGTCCAATTGATTCCTATATGGTTTCTCGCTTGGCTTTACTTTCCACTCTACCATAAAAAAAAATCCAGAAGACATTGCTTGCAAGTGTCGTTTTTTTGCCCAGAGACCCCAGAGGAAAATGCTTCTTTTGCCCCACAACAACATATTTAACCATCACACAGACTGCAAAACTGTTTATTTAAGGTAAAAAAGGGGTCTGGTGGATGAATGATTGAAATTAATAAATGCCAGGTTTAAATGATTGCCACGTTACATTTCTGCAAACCACAATAATAATTACTGTGGAGCCTTATATTAGCATGTAGTGGATTAGCCATTGTGATACCAGCACTTCAGCTAATAACTGCAAATAATACTTTCTCCAGTAAATCATTCATCAGTTATATATGACCTTGTAACGAACTAAATTATGTAAAATAAGGTGCTTAGTGGAGACAAAGCAATACAATAAAGCTGCATTCTATTAAAGTAAAATATTATTCATCTATAGACCTTTATTTCAGTCGACTTATCTAGAGTTGAGTAGCTAGGGCCCAGTATTCAGACTTCCCTCTCCCCAGACACTTCCTCCAGCTTATTTGCAGGCAACACTGTGCCTTTGCATTCTCTTTCATGTTGCATTAAATCTGAAACAATTAAAACTTTAACTCAACCATAGTTAATGTTTTATTGTTTTTGTTTGTTGACTTTGAAGTTTGTTGACTAGGTTTGTTTTGATCAACTATTAATGTCTCCAGCGTTTCTCTAATCAAGAGAGCCTTAATGTGTATTGGTAATTTTGATTTTATTTTTAATAATTGCCTACAGTGTGTAGGCTTTTGCTGCTTTAACTTGGTGCCATCCACTGCATGACAACAACTCTCACTGTTAAATGTCTTTAAACAAAACACCAGTCTGAGGGGCAGGTTTACCATGGGGTAGCATCTCCTCCTTTTTTCAAAACAGTTTGAATACATCTGGGTATCAAGGTTATGAGTTTCTGGAGTTTTGGTGTTGGAATTTGGTCCCAATCTTGCCTGATATAGGTTTCCAGTTGATGAAGAGTAGCCCCCATCCCATCAGAGATGCGGCTTTTGAACTGAACGCTGATAACACGCTGGAAGGTCTCCTCCTCTTTAGCCCGGAGGACACAACGTCCGTGATTTGTTCGTGAATGTCAAATTTGGACTGGTCTGACCATAAAACACTGTCTCACTTTGAGCCTTGGGCCAGGACATGACAGTGCTTCTGGACCATGTTCACATATGGCTTCCTTTTTGCATGATAGAGCTTTAGTTGGCCTCTGCAGATGGGACGGTTGTGTTTACTGACAGTGGTTTCTGGATGTATTCCTGGGCCCATTTAGTAAAGTCATTGGCACAATCATGCTGATGATAAATAAAGGTCGTCAGCCTTGTCCCTTACACATAGATGTCTTCAGGTTCTGTGAATATTTTGACAATGTTATGCTCTGTAGATGATGAGATTTGCAAACCTTTTGCAATTTGATTTTGAGGGACAAGTCTTCCACAATCTTTTGACGCACTCTTTCACAGCCTCTGCCCATCTTTACTTCTGAGAGACTCTGCCTCTCTAAGACTTACCTTTTATAACTAGTCATGTTACAGAACTGAAATCAATTACCTTAATTAGTTACTAGATCTTCTTCCAGGTAAATCTTTTTAAAATGTCTTGCTTTTGCCCCTGTCCCAACTATTTTGAGACCTTTAGCAGGCATCACATGTGGAAGGAGCTCATTTTGTACATAAAAATGTCAAATTTCTCAGTGTAAACATTTGTTATGTTATCTATGTTCTATAGTGAATACAATATTGGCTCAGGTGATTTGAAGATATTTTTCGTTTTCATTTTATTCAGTTTTTAAAAACGTCCCAACATTTCCAGAATTTGGGTTGTAAATGGTTTGCAAAAAAATAAAAGTACAATGTTCTGTCCCGTGTTTTGTTTTGTCTGACCTAACTTAATTAAACCCTTGTTTGCACCCCATTGCTTAGACACGTACTACACGGAGGCTGTGGTGATTGTGTTAACTTATTCACTGTAACAAGTTATGTGGAAGAAGCCTTTCTTTCATAGTCATTTTAACGTCAGTCAATGCTCATCAACAAAAATTTCCCTAATTTCATTTCAGACAAACCTCTCTTAAGTGCTGCCTTAATGGCTAAACGGTAAAGTCACGCTTTTTGTTTTGGTGTGTCAAGGGCAAACTGGGATACATTTCATATATTACAACTGCATCACCTGCCTGTTAAAAAACCTGAAATGCAGCCAGGTAGTCAATATGGTTGGTAAAATAAACAGATAATGGCTAATAATTAATACAATAAAAAATAGTGTGACAATCAAAACACAGATTGCATTAACATCAAGTGGGAAACATATCTCACAAAATGATCCACCACTTTTAAAACATCACTTATAAAACCCACAATCATTTGGATATAAGAACACTTTGGGCATCTTTATGCATGTCATAACAAATATTAATATCCATACAACAGTGATAGAAACCACACAGAATACACAGTGATGTAATGTATATACAGGACATACAGTATAGTACAACAGATCACATTGTGTGCTCCAGTTACAGTGTAAACATCCTTAATAACCGTTAATGGAAATTCATAATGCAAATATAATCCTCTTATAATTGGCTATTGGTCTCTGTTATGTATATGTACACTTAATGAGGCAATATCAATGCAAGAGCATATCTTGTATGTCGTTTTAAAGGGACAGAGGTGTTTTATGATGAAGTGTTGTTGTAAATGACTTGTCCACAGTAAATTTAATATTCAGCAGGTAGTAAAGTAACTCTGCCAGTTATTAGTCAGGGAAAATGAAGCAGTTGGACACAAACACAAGCGTGGACACTGTAGCAGGTCTCATAAAGCAGTGGTTTTTTAATCCAGCCACAGGGGGGACCAGACAGCGTACTCTTTGTGCTGGTCCCAAGCCAGTTTACATAGACAGGGAGCGTTTCTCATTTTCTACCAGAGGCTGCTTTGAAGCTTTCCTCTGGAGTCGCCCCCTCAGAAGCAAAACCGAGTGTCCTGCCAAGGTCGCATCTGAGCGCTTCTGGAACATGCTCGGGGACGTGCTGCTGCGCTGTATCATGTGTTAAAATCTTGCACACTTAAAACATGGATCCATAACAAAAAACAACTTCTTTAAATAGTGAAAAGTGGTCAAACAGCAGAATATGAATGTGGTTTGTGTTTTTGTCTGCAGTTTGGTCTGATTTTAAGTCTATATATATTAAAAAAATACATATGACAGGGTTGCATCAGGAAGGGCATCTGATGCAAAAACTATGCCAGATTAATATCCAAATCACTGTATCCTAGAACGCAGATGGTGATTGGCTGTGGTGAGCCTGGGAGGGAAAAGCTGACAGTGAAGAAAATGAAGAAATGTTTTCAGATGTAGGTTCACCTCCTGCATGTCACAAGGATTTGTTTGTGAGATTGTCAAAATTGAATGGACTGTCCTGTGATGGGACAGTTTGAAACAAAAAAGGTTTCCAGTATTATATGTACATCCTATGAAATCAGTTCTGTCTACAGCACATCAGCTTTGTGAGGACGACAAATAGACACAACATTATTTCTACAACCATATTTTTTACTTTATGTCAACTTTTTTAAAGGAAAGTTTAAAATGGCTAACACAGTGCTCCCTGAGGTCAGATCTGAACTTGTCTATTGGGAGTCTGGCAGCTCTGAACAGAACGGTTTCATGGTCTCTCTATTCCTGACACAATGGCCACGAAAGCAGTGAAAATAGCAGTAAAAAATGCAGTGTAGGATTGAGCTCTATCTGCTGTAAGTAATACATCGACTACGGACAAGCACTTGAGAGAAACACCACGTTATAACTCCAGTGATTTTGTACAAAAACACATCAAAATTCACCTTCAGTGGACGTCACATGAAAAATAACCACCACATTTCATTTCTGACTCATGCCAGGGTCATTTTGGGAAATTATGAATTACTATTGGCTATGTTCCTATGTTTTTCAATGCATACCTGCTGCATCTGTAAGAACAGCTCTTTCATCTTCATGTATTTGTATGGTGTTGTACTCTTTGTAGGTTAGAAAAAAAGCTTAAGTCCTGTGATATCTTTCTTTGAAAGCATATCTCTCCACTATATATGGAGATTTTCATGAAAAAATACCACAGTTAATCATCTTTATGTTGTCTAACCCTGACATAAATCAACCATTAAACACTTCAACAGATAGATATTTAGATTTAGGTGAGCAATATTTAGTGGAAGTTGCTTAGTTTTCATCATAGAGCAAGTTTACATGTTAAATCTAACAGAACACAGGGGTTACAAGCCAGTAGACTCCTTGTGCCAGTCCCAAGCTTGGATAAATGTAGAGGGTTGCGTCGGGAAGGGCGTAGGGTGTAGAACCTATGCCGAGTCAATATGCAAATCTCTGCTTACTACAAGGCAGATGATTTGCTGTGGCCACCCAAGAAGGGACTGTCAAGATACTAAACATTTAAATGCGTTGGGCTTTCATATAAAATTTAAAATCTTTAACATTTTTGGCACCAACCAGGGTGTGAAAGACAGAATACACACAAAATATTGACTGTATATAATAGGACCTTCTTTTTTTATGAGCCAGTAGTATTAAAAACATCAATGGTCCTAAGAGCTTTACTTCTTAATGGCATTTTGGTTTCCACTCTACATTTCGGTACCTACCATGACAGCTCACCCTTAAACGGGCCGGCCTCAGTAAATACAGAGCAAACGAGGCCAACAATCAGCAATTTGCGGCTGCTTGTCCCACTTACACAAAACTCCCTGACCCAGATGTCATGAGACTTCAGTTACCAACTAAATCAACAGCCTGACTCAGTCGGGAGATTTCAACCCGGGGCCCGTTTTAAGCCAAGCTATTCATCAAACTTCTCTGAGTAAAGCCCTCACAGAAGTTGGCGGCTTCAACAACATAGATAGTGTCTGAATTGATATTTCAGTTCAAAATGAATGATTGTGACTTAAAATGTTGAATTTTTTTACAGAAAGTACTTGAATGTAGACACTGCAGCATGCCATTAGCCTCACAGAAAGGTGTCCCTGTCCACACACAAGCAAGTTCCTCAAATCTTCATATATTTGGCAAAAAGTGTTAAAATTCCCTCAGTTTTTCCATATAACATATATTTGGCATGTTCGGTGCCCCTGCAAAACTTTTTTTAGCACCTTAAAGTCATTTACAGCAGGCTATCCATTTCTGATACTGTTTGATTGAGAAGTCGCAGAATATTTTTGTCTATGTTATATATTAAAAAAAACAAAACTTGCCACTCAGATGACTGTGCAACGATAGTTTGGGTCATTGGTCGTACTAGATCCATCCATTTTGACAACGGTGACTTTGGAGGAGTGCTGGGAGCTGTGCAGGGCATTCCTCTTGCAAAGGCGTTCGCGGTAATTCTGCGCAAAAATCAGCAACATCAGCGGGTTGATGCAGCTGTGGGAGTAGCTCAGGCAGATACTAATGTTGTAGGCGTAGATAAAGGACACCGTCGGCGTATTGTTGCTCAGATTGATGACCTGTATGACGTGGTAGGGCGACCAGCAAATCAGGAACAAGGCGATGACCATTAGAACCATTTTGGTAGCCCTCTTGGCCCAAACTGACTGCTTGCGTTTGACGCGGCGGATTGAACTGAAGACGTGGTAAAGGGTGAGGGAGTAGAACGTGCTGATGATGATGAGGGGGATGATAAAGCCCAGGATTGACTGGTATAAGGTGTACCAGTACATGTCTTCGGGCCCGTCCAGGTACATCATGCAGACCTCCAGATGTTGTCGTCGCACCACCTTGGCGTAGAGCATGACTGGGACGGTGAGGAGGAAGCTTCCCACCCACACCAGCAGGTTGATGATGATGGTCCACTGGATGGTCCTGCGCTCCGACGTGGGGTGGACGATGGCTATGTACCTACGAGCAACACAAAACAAATGATTTTAACATAACAAGGACTGAATCTTAAAGCTTTAGTTTAGTATTTTGTTCAGTGATTCTCAATGATGCGCAGGATCTAAAGGTGGAGATAGCAAGAAGGTTAAACACTGTATAGTTTCAATGCTTACCTATTGCTTTTTGCATATTTACATATTACGCTAAATCAACTTTCTGCCATGTTGTAATGTTCCCCCAGACAGCTGTGTTTTGCTTCACTCATGCCTGTTAAAGTAATCCTCCCTCTCCCATGAAGCCCCGCCCACTCCAGGAAGCACTGACCAATCAACAAGTCCTCTACATTCAGTCTGCTCTCATTCATTTATCCAAAAAAACGGTGTATAGCTCCGTTTCCACTGCTTTCCAGCTGTTTCCATACAGCTATCTTTCATTTTCACAGTAAACTAGCATTATACAAAAGGTTTAAGAAAATAAAAAGCTCTTTCTCTATAAAATAAAATCATAATATATCCTCTTTAAATGGTATGTAAAATGCATTGTAAAAATGTAGAAAAATACTACAATCAGACCAGATGAGAACCACTAAAACAACAGTAACTAAATCTAGGTCTTTGGAAACCCACACAGGAAGAACAAAAGTCCTGTCATGCCTGGCAATGACATATAAACAACACAACTCCATTATCACTTCAAATATGTATTAAATGAGATGTTTTCTGGTTGTTCTTGACACAAAGCTGTATATTTTTACTGTACAGTGACATTACAATCCTTGATCTTAAGAGTTACATGCCTCCAAGCAAACTTGCAGCCCAAGCAAGATTATGGGCAGTCTCATGACAAAATACATATTATATTAATATTGTCAGCACATTTTAGTGTTTATCTATCTTTTCCAGTGTTTTAGATGTGAAATGTTGAAGATGTATTTTATATTGATGCCATTTACAGCAGAGCGTAGTTAGGTCCTTCTGTCATCAAATGCCATAATATTGTCTAGTTACAACTTAATATAATGTTTTGTATTTGCTTTTTATTTACAGCAAGAAAGATATAGGTTATCAATATGATTTTAAAATATGCTCACATAAAAAATGTGTTTGGTTAAATGACAACAGTTAAATCTAAGTATTTGAAAAGTGTGAAAAGTTTTTTAATATCTAAGCTCCTTCCTTAAGAGAAAAGTCCTTGTCAGCGAAGAATGTAATTTTCCTCCCATTCAAATATCAGCCTAGTTCCCCCGACTTAAATTCAAACCATAAGCCAGAGATTAATTAAATTTTAATTAAGAAATCTTTGAGGAATGGTCTCGGAAATGAAGAAATTCCTTAGAAACAGAAGTTAGCACGACACAGTGGCTTTAGAGGGGTTAGGGTTTTGTTTTACTTTATTGGACTATTGATGCCATTTTCATCAAATTCAAAGCTCTGTCCAAAGTAAAATAGCTTAATTAATTGTTTAGGTAAGTTTAAGTGTTGACCCCTGCTTCACTTCTTCACTTAGTCCTCTGCACTTCTGTCTGCTTTTACACATGAGATGAATGTCAACCATTTCCACTCATAATCGAGAAATATCTCACACAGCCTTGGTACTGAGATCTGTTCTGTCTTTTTTGAGCTTGACAAGAATAAAAATGATCTCTCAGAGAGTCCAATCAGAAAAAAAATATAGTGAAACACAGAAGTGATGTGCCACGTTGAAAAGGGGAAATAGATGACTTTTCGCAAGGTACACTGGAGAATATTACAATCTTTCTTTGCCTTCTTTTTTTGACAGGACATAATGCCACAAAGCTCTCAGCAGAAGTGTTAAAAAAAGATTAAAAAAAGAGATACATTAACATAAATTGTGTCTTTGCAAGTATATAGGTACCTCTTTGTTCCACCAGTCTATTATTACTAAGCCTCCACCGTCAGAGGATGCATTAACCGTCTGGAGTGACAAAAGAGAAACACTTCACAAGACCTCAGCATAAAAATGTGAACTTCAAAGTCACTAAAGACTGATTTGAGTTGGATCTGAAAAAAGTCAGTAGCATTCAAAGTTAGAGTTAGAGTCCAAGTTCTAGTCCCTAAAAAAAATTTCAAGTCAATTCAGGGTCTTGAGTCTTGAGTTCAGGTGCAACTCATAGAAGGAGCCATCCAAGTTTAGTCAATGAGGCTTAAGCTTGGGTCAAGTCATGAGTTTCAAAAATTAACCCAATGACAAGTGCGAAGTCCCAGTCCAGGGCTCAAATAGCGTCTGTGCCATCTCCATCTGTGCTTTTAAAGACTATTTATTCTCCTCTTCAAGCTCAGTAAATCAGAGAATAATGAAACAAAGTGCCAAAGTGTCGAAGATACAGCCTCAATTTATGACCTGCAGAGGTAAAGTGATGTGGCAAATTAGAGTCATTTTCCGATATGACTTTGAAAATTGCGCTTTTTCTATTTTCTTTTCCTGCTACAAATTGTGTTTTTAATTTATCTGCGACACGCTGGTTCAGTTCAGCCAGTTCAGCCGTCAAAGCGCTCGCTTGAATGGCCACTTTGTCATTGCTCTCAATAAGTGTGACTGAAGTGGAGCAAATTGCACATTTCCAGATCGAGTCGGGGATGTGTGTTCGACAGCTCATTTAGTCTCTTTGTGTGACACTCAGACTGCAAATGTTGGAGATCAGAGGAGAAAATCTTATTGTCCCTCCTTTAAAGTGCATAGTTTTAGAATTTGTGTAAAGAGATGCTATCCTTCCAAAAATGTACTTAGGTAAAATACTAGAGCAGAATTATATTTGTTTGTGTGTGATAACTTCAGAGTACTGCAAAAAGCACTAACATTTTAATTTATTCTCCACTGCCAGTATGAAGAACAACTTCTTCAGCCATAACTCAAAACTTTTGCATATGCAGTCACCAACATTAGCTGGACTCCTCTGTCAAAAACAAATTAATGCACTATTAGCCTGGGAGTGGGATCAATAAACATAAATCAATACACAGTCTGTGGCCAAAATGAAATAAAAACAAAACAAAACATTGCACTAAGAGAACACATTGAAAAGTAAAAGTATTTGTGCTGCAGCCTGACTTTAGTTTTATAAGTTATTGATTTGCCTGGTGCCTTTCTGACAGTAATACCTTGACAGACCATTTCCACATGGTCAAATTCTCCCGGCCGCTGTTAAATTTATAAATAACTTGGATGAAAATGAAATATTCAACAGTGTGTCAAGTCTATATTAAAACTCATATATTGTCTCCACAGTGGGTCCCTCAAGTATAGACTCATTTATTTATCTACTGTGAACTGGAAACTGCTGAGAACTGACATCCACAAAATCACTGCAGACTGGGAAGACTGTAGCAACCCCGAAGGAAAAGGCTGTGATTTTACATAATACTTTTACTTTTAATTGGTACCATATAGTATACAGTTTTCAAAGTACCATGCAAAATAGTGATGCTTTAAGATTGTGATGTTTAAATTCTTGTTTCTTTCGCTCTCTGTTCTCTAAATTTTTAATGAATGGCATCTTTTCATAACATTTTTAGGATTGACTCCAAATTTTAATTGACCAGTGAAGAGCTCAATTATTTTATTATTAACAAAATTACTGTATTAGGAAAACTATTTGCTAAAATTGTCTGTCTTGTGGTTGTCGCCTGATATTTATTTCCATTAACTTGGTTTTGGCTGAGTCTCAGCTGTGAAATGTTTTGGTATTAACTGAAATACTGATTTAGCCAGATATCTGTTTCCACCTCATGTTCCCCATCACCAGACAGTGGTGCCTATTACTGACACCAGCATCTGATAATAACCTGGATTTGGCCTGTCAAACTACTTTTTCAACATTTATTTTTTTAGTTTCCATTGCTTAGAAATGGGATAAACTCTGCAACATCACCAAATCTGGACTTTCACTTCTTCACGTACAATTTCAAAATAGTTTAAAATAGTAACAATTAAATTTAACCTAAATTAAATTATTTAAATTGAACTGTGTCTGCAACCCATATTTGACGATTATTAAATGGGCTATATTGTGCAAAAATTACCTTTGTAAAATATTTCTACCATGTTATAATGTTCCCTCATCCAAAATATACCTGCCGTTGTTTTACTTCATTCACGCCTGTTTGAGTATTCCTATATTCTTCTCTGGCACGGCCTTTCTGAGGCCTCAGAACGCTCAGTTCCCTGAACCGCTCCCCACTCCAGGAAGCACAGGATGTCCTCTACATCCAGTCTGCTCTCATTCATTTATCCCAAAAAACTGTGTGCAGCTCTGGTTCCACTAATTCCTCACAGCTATTTTTCATTTCATTATCATATATCATTCTCAAAGTTTAAGAAAGTGAAGTTCCTTTGATTCCTTAAGACTGTAACCCTCTGCACTATAAAAACATTTTCTTTTAGCCAGATAATGTTTTTAAAGGTTGTAAAACATGCAATGCTGTTCTAGAGGTGACAAAGATTGGTTTAAAAATATGGATAAAAGCTTAATATATTCCCTTTAATTTATCAGTAACACAATGTGTTTATCTAAATCAGTGTTTCTCAACCAGAGGTGCGGGGACCCCTAGGGGTTCACAAGCAGGTTGCAGGGGGTACCTGGAATTATTTGATAATTTATTAACGATATAATAAGAAAATATTTGCATTATTTTCAAATTGAACTGTTGAAACTTATGAAAGACAAGCAAGCTTAAGTGTTTACTAATAAAAAGTTATTATTATTATTACTATTTATATATTGGTTACTTTTTTGGGTGTAATAGTTTGCTTCAAAGAGGATTTTTTTTTTTTTAAATATTCTTTGTAGTAAATTTATTAGAGTTTAATTTATTTAAATTTATTTATTTATTTAAATGACAAGGAGAATTTTTATAATTTTGTGTTTTCTATGTACTTTTTTGTTTGAAATAAGAACAAAAAATTCAGGTGATTTAGTATATACAATAAAGTAAGTAAAAATGTTTTATTGAAGAACTATGAGGGGGTACTCATGGTATAACAAAAAAAAAAAAAAAAAAAAAAAAAAAAGCCACGAGGCAGCTCACTCTCTGTGTCAGTCCTAAGCCTGGATAAACGGAAAGGGCTGCATCAGGAAGCACATCCAGCATAAAACCTTTGCCAGATTTACATGCAACCAAGTAAATTCTACTGGGGGCAGATGATTCACAGTGGCGTTTCTGGAAGGGAGAAGCTGAAAGGAAAGGAGAAATTCAAGAATAACACTGCAGGCTGTCTATGCATCCAGGCTAAACCTTTGATTCTGTCTGGCCTTATCCAAGCTGCTGTGGAAGTAAACAAACACAGAGGTGGAAGCCATCGTTGGACTGAACAGGACAGTTAGCTCAATGGAAAAAGCAACACAGGGACTGCACAGAGCCGCAAAAGCTTTAGAGTATGGTGAAACCGCCATCATTATGGCACTTTAAACCCAGGAGAAGGACGCGTTAATGACGTCTGTGTTTATGAGCCGAACACAGTTAAACGTCACCAGACCTTTAGCTCACATTAACACAGACATCGTTAATGCAGAGAACAGTGCAGCCAACCATAAACATATAGGCAACACCTCTTAAACCTCCCCACCACAATACAATACATATATAGTGGTACATTGTTCTGCACATAGCTTTCTTTTTATTCAAGGACACTATCCCATTGTTGTATTGTATAAATAGTAACCCACATCTAATCTCATACACATCTGACATTAAGGCTGGCTCTAATGGCCACATGATGTTTGGTACTATGTTAATGATCTCATATCTGACTGTGCATCAAAATAAATAGATCCTCCTATTTTCAAGAGATAGCCAGAGGTGGAAGAAGTACTACTATTACTACTAATGCTACTATTACTACTAAAATCAGCAGTGGAAAAAGTACTCAAACTCTGTACTCAATTATACATTTACTTTACAATATTGTTACTCGAGTGAAAGTAAACTACTAACACTACTACTACTACTACTATTACTACACTGCTGCAATTACCAGAGGTGGAAGAAGTACTCAAAATCTGTACTCAAGTTAAAGTACTGTTACTTCAAAATATTATTGCTCAAGTAGAACACAGGTAGTAAATAAAAATTATCACTAACTATTACTAGCATGACTACTACTGCGACTATTACGAGAGCGGCTATTACTGCCATGAGGTTGAAAATACTTTTACTCATTCATATATTGAAAAAATGTGCTTGAGTAAAAGTAACAATTATGCTTCAAAAATTTAGTTTTGGAAAACGTAGTCAAAAAGTACTAACTCTTTAAAAATGTGCTTAAAAATCCATACTGCTCCTCGTCTGAACTAAATCATTGTGTCACAAAAAGGCAAATTTTAGCTGGGATAATGCATAAACTGTATCATATTTGACCTTACCTAAAGCAGGGTTTAGCATTCATTTACATTCAGTAATTAGCCATATTCATTAATTCATTGTACATATTCATGCAACCTATTTTATATGTGTGAAATCAGTTTAACATGTATGCATATCTCCATAATACAGAGCTGTCGCCAAAGGATTTAGACTCTTTCTTCTTGCCAAAAATCTACCCCACAAACATGAGACTTTAAAAATCCTGCCCTGATTGTAAACTGCAGTTTGTGCCTCCACAGTCTCAAAATAAACAGAAAAAAAAGGACTAGTATTTTCAAAACAGTTAATCATGTTGTTTATGTTTTTGGACAAGCCACACAGTTGGGACTCTTTGAAATCACAACAAGCAGACCTATCTGCTGCCAATACACAATTCTTCAGCCTGACACAGGGACAGGTTTAGTGATTCATTTATTTTTTAATTAATATTTATTTTATTTGACCAGTTTTTGAACACCCACTGAAAAAAGAAAAAAACATTGTTTCGTTGCCAGAAATAGAAATGGATAACAAAATTGCTTTTGAAAATGGGACCTTGACACACCTTATTATGTACTTTACCTTTTTGCAAGAGATATGTCTAATTTTGTGTTTGATAAAAAGATTTTACATCCAGGGTTAGAAAAATTTTGTGGTCACTGTTTTTAGTTATGTGGACTAAAGTATTGTACTGTATTCAAGCCAGAGCTGCTCCAGATCGATTTGAGATGTGAATTATTAAGATTATAAATAATACGCACGTAAATGATAAATATATTTACATGTGGTGATGATGCTTACCGATCAATGCACAGCACTGTGACAATGCCCACAGTGGTGAACTGGTTGCTCACGTCCACAACCACCACCGCTTTGCACATAAAGTTTCCAAAGACCCACTGCCTGTCCCGGACCAGCTGGTGGATGTTAAAGGGCATGACCAACAGGAACAGCATGTCCGCTATGGCCAGGTTTAGGACGTAGATGTCAGACACCATCTTCTTCTTGCATGCGGCCACTGCGTAAATGACCAGTCCGTTGGCGATGACTCCCACGGAGCACAGGATGCCGTAGATGGAGGGGAAGATGTGCATGAAAGTGGTGATGTCGATGTAGCTGTACGGGGACGGAGTGGGACATGACGAGTCGTTTAGGTTGTCTGTTTGGTTGTTTTTGCAAAATATCTCCGTGTCATTCATCTTTGCCTCTTGTGTCGAGCGCTCCGCTGCCAGTGCGAGCTCTCCAAAGTTGGATAGTAAACTCGCGCGCTCTCCCAGAGTCCAATATCCGCTCTCCTCTTCTGCTCCGCGTCCACTCCACTCGCCAGTGTTTAGTACTGATATCAACACACGCCGGGCCAGATCTAATCAAGCCGTGGCGCTTCCTACTGCGCGCTCATCTCTCCAACTCAACTCTGCTCTGACAGTCTCCCATGCGCGACCGCTGTGCGCTTTACCAGACGCATCTGCGCGGCACAGGACACAGATCCCTCCCTTTCATGATCATTTGCTGTTTCATGTGATAATCTGAGCAAATAGGGGAAGACAGAGGGGATGTGCGTCCACTGTGTTAACAACTCCAACAGCTCACTTCAGATGTCAGCCACTTATTTACGCTCTCATGCGCCAAAAACAAAAGTGTGCAGTTCAACGTGTACTTAGTAAAATTATTTAAGTTAAATCATTTTTATTTTATTTATTTATTATTTTCTTTTTGCTTCTTAAAAGAGTATTAAACTAAAAGGGAGCCAAAACTTCAAAGGCATATATGTTTCCTGTTGCTTTCCATCTCAGACTAACAACTTCTCAATTAGCTATGGGTTAAGTGCAAAAGTGAACGATGAGCTTCGGTGGTTGGTGTCTTACAACAAAGATTAATTCAGTACACCAGCCTTTCATTGTGGTAGTGATGGTGGGCACGCTAACAGAGCTCAGGCCATAATATATGCAGCTGCCGGCCCCAAGGGGCTGTGCAATGCTGCTGTGTGGGGTCAGCGATACTGTGAGCTGCTGCAAAGATGATGAGCTTCAATCATGGTAGCTAAATTCAAGGCCCAAATCTAAAACCTTGCCTAGGGCACCAACAGAGCCAGAACCCACTGTGGTATTAAATCGATGTGTAAATATCTGTGTGTTAGCTGTGGGATTAACAGGTGAATGTCCAGCCCTCAACTTCTATAAAAAAATCTTTATCTTTATCTTCCACCTATTTACAGGCCATTGATCTAATTATTAGACAATGTCTCAATGTCTCACCATATAAGAGCAATATTATCTTTCAGTACAATTCATCTGTGTTGTTTTTGTGCTAATCCTCAGCATCTCATGTAACCCCACTCTCTTTTTTCCATTTTAATTAAATCACATTCATCCAGAGGCGCACATACTGTCCTTTCTTTGTTGTTAGATCATGATACAGAATATACACTTACATTTTGGCAATCACTGGGAATTACACTGATGGAGCGTGTTGTATAAGGCATACAGGTGTCACGTTGTCCACTGCTCTGCCTCTTTTGAGGTGTGTTTGAGCCACACCGAGAAGGACTCAGCAGGAAGAGCTCAACAACCCTTCCACAATAGGTCACAGGGATTACACCATGTGGAGATCATGGAGGCTCAACAAGGCATTACGTCGCCCCCTGAGATGTTCTTTGCACCAATGAATCGGCTTTTGACCACTCTCAACAGCCCTCAGCCCACATGTGTTTCACTCTCAACATGGATTATGTATGAGCCATTAAAGGTTAGTGAATATATTAATGGTGAAACTAAAAGAAACGTGGGATACGGTGCTAATGAGAAGCGAAGGTCAGCGCCATCCAAATCCAGAACTTACTGGATCAGTTCATTTTAATCGGATTATTTAGAGGTTACAGGTGTTTGGACCCTGTCCCAGCAACTATGGGCCAGACAAACAACCATTCACTCTCACATTAATTCATTATTGGCAGTTTAAAATCACAAATTCACACATTCATGACTTTGCAAATCAATTTTCAAAACCCTATTTCTCATCTTGTTGCCTTTTTTTTTTTTTGTGGTCTAGTGGTTCCCTTATTTAGTATGGCATAAGGCTTTATGCCAGGTGCCCTTCCTGACACAGCCATCTGTATTTGACCAGGCTTGGGACTAGCATAAAGATTACCTTATGGCAGGAGTTTTGTTTTTAAAGACACATAAATGACTGTACAAAAGAAGACATCCTGACATTTGGGAGTCTAGCTGTACTTGCCATCGATTAGCTTCATTTTTCCTAAACTTTAGCCACAAGTCAAACTTAAAGCTTAAAAATTATGGTAATAACTTCTAGCTCTATTATATAAATTGTATCTTGATGTTTTTTCTCTCTCTTTCTCTCCTTTTATTTGCCTACTCAAGGCAATTTGTGCCCTCACAAAAAACACTGCTGCAATCAGCTGCCAAGCTTTAAAGACATATTCACAAGACACATTAGAGGATAAACATCCCTGTATTTCAGACGGACTCTGTTCTTACACCCTCCCTATAATGTGCTTAACATTTTGATGCCCAGCTGTCAGTGTGCATCATTAGTTACTTTAGCCACAAGACAAGTCACGTCTCATATCTTCTAAATAATACTGATATCAGTTCATCTCCATAAATCTAATCTGACTACAACCACAATTTACCATCTAGAAACTGTTTTGCTGTTGATAATAATTAACAGCTAATTGAGTTGGCAGGTGTTGCTACCAAACAGTCTGTGGCCAACAGTTAAAAATCTCTTAAAACTTAATTGTGCTTTTAATTGATCATTTAAACCATGTTTATTTGCTGTTCAGTAATATTTATTGTATATATTTTTGAGTATATTTTTTGAGTGTTATGTCAACCACAGTCACGTCATGCCTCAGGTGCTTCTAGTTTTTCCCTGACACTCCTCATAAACTTAGGAATTTGTGCAACTATTTCTCATCATGTGAAAAACTATGCTTATATTATGTAATTCTCTAAAACCTTAAATATGTGTAATATAAGCTATGACGAAACATAAACTCATTATAAAACAATATTACATGAATGAACTGTAGCTGGTGTTTGAAGCTTGAAATAAGGATGTTAAACTACAATACTATGTCTGTTGTTGTCCTTTGGTCTGTGTCTACAAATGGCAGAATCCATTAAACACTCCTGAAATTAAACAGAGATCTTGATTCACACCAAAATTGATAACTTTGTGACATTTTCACATAAATAAAATAAAATTCTCTCACTTATTCTGCTAAATTGACTTTTTTGAACTTTTGACAATGTTACAATGTTATTTTCCCCAGAAAACAGACCTGGAGTAGTATTTTATTTCCTTCACACATTTGAATAATCCTGTATGCTGATATATGTTATTTTAAAATATGAAACGTTGATGCAAGTGTCCAAATGTATTTCCAAAAGCTTAAAAAACATAAATTGTGTCCTTTAAAGCAATTTTAGCTAACAGCATTTTCTGCAGTTCACTAAAACATTTGCACAGCACTGTATTTTTGTGGTTGAATTTCAGTTGGCATTAAAAAAACTATTGTTTGAACACTTCAATATCTCTGCTTTACAATCCCTGGAAGAAACCAGAAGTCAAGTGCTGTTTTTGGTTTTGTTACAGACTCCATCGCTCTGCGTCTGGGATTATGGCTGCATTAGTAATCCGTGGTGAAGTTAGGGGGTTGTTTGTTGTGTGCTTCTCTAAGGTGCGCTGCAGGCGCCGATCGATCCCAGTCTGTTATGAGTGACAATGTTGTCGTGCCTTGGTCTCTCAGGAGGTGAGCCTGACTGACACACACGGCTTGTTATTCCTCCACTTTATTATTTATGAGTTATTTTCATTGCATTAAATCATGTTGAGTGTTCTGGAGAGGGGTTTACATGAAAAGAGTCTTCAATAAACAATAAGAGTTGTGTTTGTGTGGGCGAAATACAAAGATCGGGCTTTACATGTTACACCTGTTAGTGGAGGGGATACATCAGGCACCAAGTGAACATTTTGAGCTCATAGTTGATGTCTTAGAAGCAGGAAAAATGGGCAAGCATAAGGATTTGGAGCAACAAAGGCCATGTTGTGATGGCTAGACGTCACCTGGTCAGAGCATCTCCAAAACTGCAGCGGTCAGTATCTATTACAAAAGGTTCTAGGAAGGAGAGGTGGGACAGGTGATGTGTGGTCAGAACCAACAGAGGAGCTACCGTTGCTGAAAATGCTGAAGAAGTTAATAATAGTTCTGATAAAAGATTTGTTGTGTATAGGGCTGCATATTGGTCAGTATTAATGTTACAGTTTGCAAATGTAAGGGACAGGTTGGAGCTACAGTATATAAGCAGGAGTATGTGGGCGGACTCGACAAGCTGCCAAGGCACAGGTCATATAAAAAATTGCATGCAGCTGGCATTTTTATGTTTGTCAAGTTAACAGATACATTTTAAAGCCAAAACGCCATTAGTGGATTGGAATATACAATGATTGATGGACATTATGTAGTGACATTAAGTTTTTCCACATGCACAAGTTCAACAATCGATAAAGACAAGCCATCCAACTTGTAGAAACTATAAAACCCCAATGAAGGAAGAGTTTTTGTTGATAGATGCTTTTGCTTTTCTAATTATGGATGAGCCACTTGAATAAAAGTGTTTTAAATCTACCTTCTCCTGATTTTATTAAGTTCGACTGCCTGAAGAGCCTCCTTCATGTGCAGTGCTCTATTTCCCTATTGTCCATAAGAGCCCTCAAAAATAAAATTCTCCTACACTGATGAAGAAGATGAATGTTTTATTGACAATTTCGTCCATGATTAAGTTTATCTGTAGATGTTGAGAACCCAGGAGACCAAAAGTACCTGAAGACATGATACAAATAAACATGGATGGATGCAAAATGAATCCATCTGACCATTACTGTTCTGAAATATAGATCATTACCACAATAATTTGTGCCTTTTAAAAAACAAAAATATGTTAATAGCACCGTTTAACTGTCCCGCCTTAATTTTTTATTTGTAGGCTGTTAAACTTGTTTTCATTTTAATATACTGTCAATGAAAATAAATCATCTATCTGTAAAGTGTCTTGCCAAGGGACACAACTGTAATTTGCAATGCGATATCCAGTAGTGGGGATCAAACTGCCAACCTAAAGGTTAGTGGGTGAATATTCCTATCAACTATTACCGCCCCAGTGAGCTGTGAGATTCATGAATTTGTCAAATAAACAATGTATCTATTCTTGCAGTTGTCTCTATATCTTCAGGTATTCTTAACGTCTACTGGTAAAAATATTATGAATGATATTGTCCTTGTCAATTGAATATTCATCTCCCTCATTAGTGTTGGAGAAGTTTGTTAAGAGTCCTTTTGGGAAATAGGGAAACACACTTTAAAGAGACTTTAATTTGCAAAATGTTATAATGTTCCCTCATCAAAAACATACCTGGTGTTGTGTTATGCCTCATTCGCACGTTTGAGTTATCCTCTATTCTCTAGCACGGCCCTTCTGAGGTCTCATAACGCTCAGTTTCACAAACCTCCGCCTCTCCCACAAAGCCCCGCCCACTCCAGGAAGCACTGCCCAATCAACAAGCCTGCTACATTCAGCCTGCTCTCGTTCCTTTATCCAACTATCTCTGTTTCTACCTATTCCTCACAGGCATTTTTCATTTTTAAAATGGCATCACAAAAAAGTTTAAGGAAGTGAAGTGCTCTTTTTCTTTCAGACAAAAAACTGGTGACAACAATTATTTGTGTCAGTCCCATCACACAAAATAAGCCTTATTTGAGAGGGAAAAAAAGAAAAAAGTAGTAAATTTTCCCCTATTGATTTCCATTCAAATTGTTTCTGATTTGATTGACCACAACATCAAGTCAAACATCATTAAAACACACTCTGGCAGCTCTAAAAATATATATCTTATAATTAGATCTTTGAGCCTTTCACAAAGACAGAAATGCAGTAGTGCCAATAAACATTTAGTCTCCACAAAGCTTTAAAAGACCAATCCCTGAAGAAGACATAAGTACATCTTTCAAAATGGCCACTTCAAAGTGTTATCAGCGAGTTCCCATCGGGTCACAAAAGGACAAGAAGAAAAGAAACGCAGTCATCCAGTGTTTGTTAGCCTTTCGTTCTTTCATTTTATAAGGTCAGGTCCCACAACGGCTCACCATGTGGTCCGCTCATCCCGCTCATGTCCAGGGGCCGGTACTGGGAAGGCAGCACTTAGAGCTCTGGTGTCAGCTGGTTTCTCTAGTCCACAATCACAGTAAGAGAGGTCATCAGGCAAATTGGTAACCTCCTCAATAGTGTGGTGACATTAAATGTTTTTTTAACACAAGGTGCCACGTCAAAAAATATGGGGCTTTCCAAGTACCAGCTTTAATGGACCAAAATGAACCTACAAAACCAAGGGAAAATGCATTCTTTAATAAGTAAATGGGAAATAAACCTGGTTTCAACAAGGGCTAAACCAAGTCTAACTAATCCAGGACTAAGTTGGAGCTAAACCAGGACTGAACCAGCACTAAACCAGGACTAAGTTGGGTCTAAACCAGGACTGAACCAGCACTAAACCAGGACTAAGTTGGGTCTAAACCAGGATTGAACCAGCACTAACCCAGGACTAAGTTGGAGCTAAACCAGGACTGAACCAGCACTAAACCAGGACTGAACCAAGACTAAACTAGGAATAAACTACAAACTAACCTGGGTCTAAACCAGGACTAAAACAGTGACTGAGCCAGGTCTAAACCAGAACTAAGCCTTATCTGAAACAAAACAAGAACAGGAACAAAACTGGCTCTAAATTAAATTTAAAACTCCAAAATACAATTAGAAGAAGCCTGTGTACCACCAGCGGTACCTGGGCCAGAGTTTGAGAACCACTGCACTAAAACAACCACTGCAGGAGCCACGAAGCAGTAAAGTCATTAGTAAAGAATCTATAGTTAATTAACTTAGACTGCTCCATAATTACGACACATCTAGATCTAACGATGATTACAGTTGTGTTTCCAGTTTCCTGCATGTATTCTTATGGAGAGAGTGATCATTAAAATTTTAATGATTCAGCTGCAGTGGCTAAGGTGGCTCTGACTTACAAACATGATTGCTGTTATTACTCTGTACAACTTCGATCCTGAGATAAACATGGGAAGTTTTGTTTGTAACTTGTTCAACCTTAATACTTTAAAATGAATCATGTAGTGAGAAACAATTATATAAATGTTAAAGGTCTTATTATGGTTTTTTAGGCTTTTTGAAATAGTTTTGGACATCTTTGCATTAGTATTTCATGTTTTATAGCTTAAAAGAATATATATGTATGGGAAACATCTCCTGTTGGGGAGTTGTTACTTTGACTTTGCAGACAACGCTTGGATTAGGTGTCTGTCGCCGCCTGCTGGCAACAGTGGGAACTGGACAGAGCATAAAATGGCTATTTAGCACGACTATTAGCAACGTGATGTTAACAGAAAGATAAATTACCTGCCTTTTGTTTGTGGCTATTTAAGCACTGAAATGATCAGGATGAGTCCGGTGGCGGTGTATAGGCTTTAGAAACGAGCAGGACAACTTCCTGGTTTTACGTTTCTAGGCAGAGCAGTGAGACCAAGCATTTTCAAATCTTCAGTAAAGATCTGGCTCATCAAACAGGATTAATCAAACATGCATGAATGAAACAACATACTACTCCAGCTTTGTTTTTGAGGTGCAGACAACAATATAACATGGTTAAAAGCTCAAAAAAGTTAATTTAGCAGAAAAGGGGACCTTTAAAAACAGAATATTAAACCAATAGCACAATGTATTCCACAAATGAAATACTGTTTTATAATTTACTTACAGTTACCTTTCAAAAATTTCTTCAGAACCATCCAGTCTTTTCCAGTGCTCCAAAAGTCACAGATTATGGGATAAGATTTTTTGTCTATTTATGTCATTTTGCAGTATTAGAAATGTCCATTATTTTGGGCAGCTTCCAATCAGCTCATCCAGTTAGATAATAGTCTAAAAACAGAACTTTTTAATAATGCCATTACTTTATTTAGGACTCTGAATTGTTTGTGTTAATGAGGCAAAAAAAGAAAAAAAAGCATTTTTGCCATGAAATCTATTGAACATAAAAAATCCTGTAGTTACACAGCAAGACATGAGGTTGTGGGTTCAATTCCTCGACTGGCTTCAAGCCCAAAGTAGCATGGCTAGGCTCTCTAGAAGATGGATGAATGGTTAATCTAGAAATTTTTAAGTTAAACCAACCTGATTTAATTCTCTATTTACAGATGTGTTTAGCATCAGACCCTGGCACACACAGCTACATGAAGAAAAGAGTCTCACACCACGTCAGAGCTGACCAAAACCTAACCTCCTTTGTCTTTTAAATAAAAATGGACGCCTGCTGCAGCCTGTCACCGTTTTAGTGTCCACTGGTGCACAGAGGTCCATAATCGGCCCTTTATGGTCGTTTTATTTCTCTTTGCTCATCGGGGAAATGGCAAAAGGTTCTCTCCAAATCTCTGCAGCACTTTGAGGACAATCCCTCTGGTGCACTTTTAGGAACTGGTTTTGTGCGGGAATTGATTTGGCAATGAACTATATATTTTCGGGTTATGTTATGTGAAACGTGACCTGATACAATAACTCTGTAAAGAATACAACTATTGTGAAAGTGAAGACGTGAAAGAAAAGATAGTGAAGCTGTGATGATGCTTCTGATGAAGGACGTGGTTTATGCTCCACAGAGATGAATATACTTGATATGAACATATTCTGGCACCTTTATAATACATATATATGATTCAGCCCTATGTGTACTTTGATAATACCATAGAAAAATATATTAAAAAACATGAACTCTAATAATTCAGTATTCACAATGAAGGACAGTGATCTTTGAATGAATAATATGAATAGTTTACTTACAGCTCAGAAAATGCTATAGAAAAGGCTACACAAGATTCACATGGTCCTCATTATGATGTCTTATCCTATAGGGCAATGGTGGGTCAGGACCCACAATTGGGTCACAGAATCATTTTCAGTGGGTCGCGGCCCTTTGCCAGGGAAAAAAACAGACAAAGAAAGAAAAAAAAATAGGGTTTCTGCTGAGTCTTACATTATAAAATCTGAATTTAAGGCCTTAAAAAATCTTAAATTTGCCAAGATGCAGGCTAGTAGGTCTTAAATACATTTAAAAGGTCTTAAATATGTCACATACATTTGGCTCTACTACCTAAAATGTCCACTTAAATGCTCAAAGGTGTTTTACCCTCACTGAAATAAGAGCTTAGATCTTTTCTTACCTAAATACTTAATGGTGCTCACTGTCACAAATGGTCTCACCTTTTTTACACTATGTGCTTATGAAATAGGTCTTGATTTTTTGAACAATGGTCTTAAAAAGGTCTAAAAAAAAGTCTTAAATTAAACTTGCTGAAGCCTGCATAAGCCCTGAAATAAATTCCTCAACAGTAGGCTGACATTTTATTTTGTTTATACATGAAAACAGTTGATTCTGTAAAAAAAAAAAAGCTGAAGTTACTGATGTGAAGAGTTGTGGTTTTAAATTTAAAGTCAACTCATTAAAATATATAGAAGAGAAAAGCTCCCTCTCGAGCGCCGCTACGTGACTTATTTTTTCTGTTGGCACACTGTGATATTCTGATATAATACTCATGTATCTCAGGTTCAAACTGCACATTGTGTTTATTTAATACATTTGTTAAGTTTTTTGGGTGGTGGGGGGTCATTATAGGCTGGTGGTGGGTCCTGAAGCCAGGCCAGCTGAGAACCACTGCTATAGGGACAGAGTTACAATCAACTTGACAACTGAAGTAGGAACTAAATACATTTTACCTAATGTACTTGGGGTGTTTTTGGTTAGTGGTAGCAGTAGTAGTAGTAGTCATAACTGCAGTAGTAGTAGTAGTAGTAGTAGTAGTCACAGTAGTAGCAGCAGAGGTGCACACTGTACTCAACTTCATTACTTGAGTAAAAATATAGATCATCCTGGACAAATATTACTCCAATACAAGTAAAGGTTGCTAAAAGTCACATTTTTACTTGAGTTAAAGTATTGGTGTATGTGCTTTTAAAAATACTATGTGAATAATAAGTATTCAAAGTACTTTAAAAAAACGTTTTTTAAAGAATTTTGGGTAAAATGTCAACTACATTCAAGTCACAAACTTACAGCTCCAAAAAATATGAATAAAATACATTTTAGTGAGAAATGTGGGGCTCAACTTATAAAACCATAATAGATCATATCATGTATGTATCATGTATGTGTTATAAATGAGGCTGGGTATTATGATCATACTAATCAATTATTTTCAAATTGGTTTATTAAAGAATCAGACAAACAATGTTCAACGCAAAAGCTTAATCACTTCCAGATTGTGTCCAGAGCAAATATGAGTAGTATTATGTAGTAAATGATTATCGTTAGGGAGTAAGTCAGTTTTCTTTTGGTTTTAAGACAATTTTTTAGCAGAAGTTACTTTTGCTTTTTTAGAAATTTAGTGAAAGTAGTACTGTACTTTACTGTGCTAATTTAAAGTACAGATTTTCAAAAACTATACTTCAGAACAGTACAAGTAAATTTTATTTTGTTACAGTCCACCTCTGAGTAGCAGTAGTTGAAACAGTTGTAGTAGCCGCAGAGCTATGATGGGCTATGGGTTTTTCAGGAGTTTTTCCTTACTGAGAAGGAGGATCTAAGGACAGGGGATGTAGTTTAGTGTAGTTATTGTTTATGTTTGATTGTGCGACTAATTGTTTGTAAAGCCCTTTGAGGAAACTGCTGTTGTGATAGTGGGCCATATAAATAAAACTGAATTGAACTGAACTGAATTGAGTAGTAGTGTCAAAGAAGTAATTTTGGCTGTGCGGTTACAAAGAACAACAACAACAACAACAACAAAGTTTTTTTTAAAACTTTTTTAGCAATTTCATGGGCACTTTTACTTTTACTTGAATACATTTACTTTTACTGAGTACTGCTTCCACCTTTGAAAATCATGTGATCCACCATAGTTTAATACTTGCATTAAACTCAGAGTATGAGCTAATTCCTGCTTGTAAAATAGATCACAAAGGCGCCTGTTATCTCAGAACAGCACACTTTAAATGGTAAATCCTTAAACTGGCTACAAGGATTTGAAGTCGAGTTTTTCCCTGAATTTGATTTTATCTTAATGATGGCCTGCTTTTTGTGCACAGATGTCATCTCATGTGGTTTTGGTCAAATTTCTCAAACATAAATCAGTAACTCAATAAAGCTCCTTTTGTGTAGTTTCAAATCTCTGTTGTGTGCAGGAAGTATCTCCATCTGTCTATCTGCATTATTTAATTCATTTAATCGCTTCAAAATCTAAACAACTGCACTGCATAACAGATAAAATACTAACATACACACATTATTAGATACATCATACTGGGAATGATTAGATTTGAATGTAGTGGCAGTGGCTTGAAATTGCATAATCCCTCGAGTTTCCCGTCATAAATTGCATAATCTGATTTAAATTCAAATTAAGAGTCTAATTTGCACATGTTACGTCTGGTGCCTATGGGGCCCGTCCCACAGCTCACACCAGCTGCTTAAAGCCATACCGTTTTTCTCAACATATACATTTATCTACGTACTTTGAAGGTCTTGTATTTTTCAGTCATTTTTTTTTTTTTTTTTTTTTTGCCCATCTTCGGTTCCCTCATCAGCCCTGAGAGCTTCCTGGGGATTTGTTCTCGAGATGAGAGTAATTGCATTGTGACACAGAGTCACTTGAAAAGCAGCATTACAGAGATGGCACTGATTTCTAGTGGGAGAATTGTTCTGGCATTTTTAGCCGTTTTAACTCAGTCTTATTCTGCCGAGAGCCATTCAAGTGAGTTCTGGTAGAAGTAGTACTAGTATTAGCACTGGTAAAAGTAACATTAGTAGTAGTCATAGTCATAGCTGTTGTTGTTTTACTTGAGTACAGATTTTGAGTACTTCTGCTACCTCAAAACACAGTAGCAGTACCATCAGTAGTAGTAGTAGTAGTGTCTTGTTATGAGTGAGTGAGTTCTATTAGTAGTATTAGTATTAGTAGTAGTAGTAGTAGTAGAAGTAGTAGTAGTAGTTGTAGTAGTAGTAGTAGTTGTTGTTGTAGTAGTAGAAGTAGTAGTAGTGGTAGTAGTGGTGGTGGTAGCAGTAGAAGTAGTAATAGTAGCATTAGTAGTCGTAGACAGTGGTGGACTAGATACTTTTAGTCAAGCAAATTACTTTAGTAGATTTTTTGGATGAAAAAGTACTTTCTGAGTACATTTTGTAGATCATACTTTTACTTTTACTCAAGTAAATTTTAGATGATTTTATTTTTACTTCACTTGAGTAAAACTATTAATTGTCTAAGGAAGTAAAAGTATTTTTGTCCTGTGTAGTGGGTAGCACATCTGAAGTAAATTTTATTCCCAATACTTGTTTACTTTTACTGAAGTAAAATTTTTGTTGGGTACTTCTACTTGAATAATATTATTTTTGAAGTAACTGTACTTTTACTTGAGTACAGCCTTTGAGTACTTTGTCCACCACTGGTTGTAGTCGTAGAGTACTTCTACCACCTCAAACCACAGTAGTAGTACCATCAGTGGTAGAAGTAGTAGCCTAATATTAGGATTAGTAGTAGTAGTTGTAGTAGTATTCTTTCATTTGCTGTCATTTTAACTGAGTGTTTTTCTGCCGAGAACCAACCTTGAGTAAGTTCTTGCGGTAAAAGTGGCGATGGAAAAACATTCAAATGACTCCGGCATATGACTTGTGTGATTGTGCGTCACTGTGAACATGATGTTGTAACAGGGAAGAGTTTGTCCGCGAGGTTGTTTGAAGACAGTCAGGACGTGTCAGGGCAAAAATAACACTTGTCAATGTCAGAAAGTGGAATCAGCCAAGGTTACAGTCAGACGGCGGGGAGAGTGAGCGAGGACCAGATTGTTTTTTAGACCTTAACATTCACGTTATCTGTCAGCATCTGTCAGTGAGAGGTGTACGGTTTGTGCCTGTCAACCTGATGGCCACACGTACTATAACAATGGGTGAAAGTGGAAATCATTCAAGACAGAAGTTGCATGATTCTTCTATTTAGATTGAAAACACACTAAATTAAACTAACAGAGACAAATTCTGGAGGTGACAGAAAGCAGATTTATTAGGGCAGTGGTTTTGTCTGTTCACTGCTCACTGCTTCTCTGGCTGAACAAAACTAATCCAACCCAATCAGTTTATGTTTAATTTTGAGGTCAGTGTAAGCAAGCCCAATGTTGATGGCCCATTTTCACAAGGCATACGTGTTTTCCACCACTTGATTAAGGCCTTTCCTCACAATCTAATAAAGACGATCTTGTCTAGACTCACTGACTGACTTTGCCCTTGTTAATATTTATAGTTTTGCTGTATTTAATGCTGTCTAGTCTCTAATATAATTCATAATGTGTCATTTATGGGACTGTAATGACCTTTAAATTAAACATTAAATATAAACAGAACATATTCTCTTGAAGATGGGCCAGTAATAAAATGAGGCCATAACAGGGCCCTTTTCTAAAAACAACTTGATCAAAGTTGGCGTGCTGGAGGCACATAATTACTTGATAAAAATGTGAAATGTCACATTTGCCATTCTGTGTCCAGTTTTACTTTTTGATTAAAATAATAGCTGGAGATAATAGTGCACATTCAACATTGATCTTACAGCCACTGAAATTATAATGTATGTCCTCTGGACCCTGAGCCATATTTGGGAAAATATCCTCACCCAGACTGCTTATATAAATAGGGCTATACATTTTCACTCCAGTGATCCACAAAGATGCTACTTATACCATCTTTTTTTTTTTTTTTCAGAACAACCTGAACTTTAAGTCTGTGTGTGCTGATTGTATGTCAGCTGAGAATAAAAACTACCTACTTGTCCAAAAAGCAAAAGCAAAAAAAAAAAAAAAAAAAAAAAAAAAATGTGAAAATGCAAAACGAGAGAGCTCTTATCAAAAATTACAAAAATAAATGTTTACAATAATAAAATACAATGTATAGACCCTTGTTAGGTGTAATATCAAATAAGAACAGTGTAGGTATAAATATTTGCATTCTACATACATTTAGTTAAAAAATGTGCCAGGCGCCCTGGGGGTAAACAATTGCTTTAGATTAGAAAATAAGAGAAAAAACAAATTTAAATCAGATTTATGTTAAAATATATAAATAGTGATAAAAATATAAACGCTTGAAACGCGCAATAACAAAGTAGAACACTGTAGGTGGAAGTTTTTACATCATATGCACTAAATAGATATCTCAACCCTCCACTATGCTTTTGCCAACATTTTAGTATCCACAGCTCATGCATTTATTAAAGGCCAATGATGTAATCGATGATGTCACCAAGTTGTAAAGCATTGTGGGTAATCAATATGGCAATTACAGCGAAAGCTATTGAAACCTAATGATATAAACCAATTGATTTTGGCAGGATTTGGGTCCATCCTCTAGGTGGCACTCAACTGAAAATCGTTGCCAAAAAAGACACTAAAATCTCAGAAAAAGTTACAAAGATATCAAGAGCACCGTTTGAACGGCGCGAGCATTAGCTTCAACTGGAGAAAAAACTAAGTAACTACTGCTTATAGTTACTGAGATATTTTAACTTTTAAACATGTCCTTAGCAGTGCCAGGGTCCAGAGGGTTAAGTGCAGAAACTCAAAGCATTTAGGTCCTCATCTCTTTCACATAATACTGTAGCATCACACTGCATAAATCATTGCACCACCAAAACTAAAAATACGACATGTTTATCTCCCTTTAAGGCATTCCCATCTTGTCCTCCTTATCAGGTGGCCGGCACAGTTATTATTAATTATCTTAGCGTTTATCCTGATGCCTTGTTAACGTCAGAAATGATTTACTGTGCGGTGTAATGGTGGCGCGGTCTGTGTTTACTGCAGACACAGCCCAACCAATGAGTGCCACTCTGAACACAGATCCCGAGAGGAGCCCTACGAAAAGCCAACAGTGGGCCGCCCTGTCTCTGCTTCACAGTTAATAGTATCACATGCCTGAGATGTCATATGATTTTTTTGTGGAGATAAGATAAACATCTCCATAAATGCTAGGGGCTTTTGCTAATGTCAGTTGCATGCTCTGGACAGTGTTAGGCTTCTGTATAATGGTGAGAAAAGTTTATAGAAAACAGTGCAAACATGTGATGTACACAAAGTTCAAAGTTGACTCGGAGTACTACTTCTTGTGTTCATGTTTTTTTTTTAGGAAATCCCCATTTACACAAGTCCTCCAGATACAAATGTTTGCAAGCCTTTGTTCAGCTTGGATCAAGAAGTAAACAGGCAGCGTGAACCGTAAACAGAGGAGGAAGAAGTACCCAGTATTTGTACTCACGTAAAAGTACTGTTACTACTCAAATTAAAGTAAAACTACTCAATAAATAAAAAATATTGAGTGCAATGTTTGCTTAAATAGTAAAATTCACATCATATTACAAACTACTACTACTACTGTAACCACTATTAGTGCTACTACTAATACTACTCTGGCTACTCATACTTTTACTAATACTAATAATATTACTCAAGCAGAAGTATTGAAGTATAGGTGCTCAACAAAAGTGCTACTTGAATAAAAGTGAAAAAGTACTTAAAATAAATAAAAATTGCAATATATATAGTTTTGAAAAAGTTCATTCATTTTTTTCATTATTTTATGTTTATGTTTTTTGTCTGGTTTATGTTTTATTCTTTACTCACAGTTTTACTTCTATGTTTACATTTGTTTCCGTTTATGTTCAAGCTAAGCTAAACCCAGATTGATGCCACAGTAACCCCACTGACAATGAGAAACCTCCACAGATTAATGTAGCCACGCAACAAAAATAAGCCTTAATCCCATATACCTCAACAACACAGTCATGTTTTGTGTTTCTTCCCATGCTATGTGCTCTATTTATTCAAACGAAATGCTTGATCGGATTATCGGCCTCTCACTGGGCAGGACTTCTCTGTCAATAGGACCTCTGGGACACGCGTCACGAACCCCTCGCCGCTCCTCTCAGGCGTGTTAGCAAATTTAAAACATTATGTAACTAACGCCGAGCTGCAGATGAAGTATTTTGTGAGATGAGCTGCGATGTGGTGGTGCTGCAGATCCAGACCCAGTGCAGGACGGGGGACATGTGATGGTTTGGTCTGGGCTCCTCGGGGCTGTGGGCATTCCGCTCTGTCTGCTGCAGTCTGCTGCAGTCTGCTGATAAGATCCCTATTTATCACTACACTGCAAGATTTAAATTTGGCCTATGTTGTGGATTTTTTAAACAATAGACTACTTCCAGCACATTTAAACTATTTTTCTAGGTTAAGCTTTCAAAATAAATATCTTTCTAGAGATATGGTTTTGCCATTTATGTTGCCTCAGAAATGCTTTTGGTGCTTTTTTCCATCTTAAAACATGCTACCAGCTAGCAGATAATATGACAAAACAAATCAAATTAACTTTATTAATCCCTGAGGGAACATTCAATTGTTAGGAAAGCTTGGATTGTCATATTAAAGCTTTATAAAGCATACAAAAATCAAATTAGTCATGAATTTTTATATAGGACCGCCATCATTTTGTAGTGCTGTCTGAATGTATTATTGGTAACATAGTAATAAATACAGAACAGACTATATCTAATAACAGAGCAAGTGTCTGCTTGTGTTAGCATAATTAGATTGTGGTGCATCACAGGACAGATACTGCATTAGATGCTCTGTCTGTTCACTCTGGATTATTCACTTCTCTAGTCCATTACTCCAATAGAAGTTTTAATGAGCAACCACTGTTTTTGCATTACAGAACAAAGGGGTAACTCTACACTAAAACAGTGTGTAAATCCTGATATTTGTAATGTAAACATAAATCATACCAAATGTATAATATATTGTTTTGACTGATTAAATTTACTTTCTGTTTGTGTTGTGTATCATCAGTTATTATCATGGTAAGTGAAGGACACAGTGTTTTTATTACATGGATGAGATTAAAATCTTCTTCCTGATTACCTCTTACAGGGAGCTGGAGCCTATCCCAGCATCTATGGGCCTGAGGAAGGGGTTCACCCCATCCACAATGTCCAAATAGTTGCAGGGTTGTTAGCACTGCTGCCTCTCAGGAAGGAGATTGAGGGTTTGATCCCGAGGTCAACTCATAATCTTGTTTGCCTTGTGTTACTGCTACTACCATGGCTTCCTCCCACCATCAGTTGCCCCCAGACAATGAAAGTAGGAATGAATGGTTGTCTGGAGAAAAAGGATTATATTTTAAAAATAGCCCCCTTCAGTTCATCACAAGCTTCATGTATTATTCCCTCCACATGCCGTTAACTCATGCATTTCTCTTTTGCCGCAGGTATGGCTTCTGTAGGGCTAGCACATGGCAGACAATGGCCCTGAAGTTAAATGAAGCGTGCAGTGGACATTAGAGGATAGCAAAAATAATGGTGCATTTATATTTTCTCAGTGAATGGAGTTCTGTCTTGGAGAGGATGACTGAACTATTTTAATCCATTGCATCTATTTATTGAATCCTGAATTTAACTCTGACAGGAAGAGCATTTAGGACAAACATTTGCACAGTTAGAGATCAAAACAACTTTTCCCATTTCCAGCCAAAATCATTTATGTAAATAATACGTCCAGCAGTGTTTTAAAGGCAAGTCACCAGTTTTTGAATCCAACTTACTCTCGAGTCCTCAGTGTTTGAGTTAAGTCTTAGACCAAGTCACTAAAGACGTTTCTGGTTTGAGTCATTAACACTTCTTGAGCCAAGTTGAGTCAGTCACTCATAACAAAAGATTAAATTATGTGAATATAGTCTTTGATTTTAGTGTACAAAGTCATCTTTACACAGTTGTGACTCACAAGTGTCCAAGTCCAAAAGTCTTGTCATGAGTTTATGGTCTGTGAGAAGAGAAACGTCCAAGTCCGACTTATTGTTCAGTCACTGGTTCGTAGATCAGTCTCTAAGGGCCATATTTACTAAGACGGGTGCTAAACTGCGAGTGCAGTGAGAAAATATGCGGCCGCTATTAATGGGCATGTTGCGCGTGAATTACTAAGACGGTGACAGGTGCAAACAGATGGGGCGGAACTATTTAAACGGAATCATTGCGTGTATTGTTTTGCGTCATGGAAGGTGCGGAAGTGGAACACAAACGGAAGCAAAATTTAACTAAGAATAGCTGAAAGAGCTGGTGAATAATTTTTTCATCCGTCATGGCAAATAGAACACTCTAACCCTACGTATTTCTTCATTTCTTCTCCTTCGTCTCACGAGCACGTCCTTCTCCAACATGCTAAATTTATACACTATTTTCGCACACAAAGTCATGGTGAGCCTTGATAAATAATATTGCGGGCGGTAAATGAATGAATTTGCATTTTCTTCGCCTTCCATTTTGCGCACTCTGGGAAGAACGCCTCAGTTTACATATTCATTAGGTCACAGGAGCAAAATCTGCATTGCATTCGCTCTGCTCCTGTAAGACACGCAAATCTCAACTGTGTCTGGGTTTGCTCCAATTTTAGCGCATATTATTCCGTTAGCGTGCACGCAAACCTTTGATAAATCTGGCCCTAAGTCTCTGTCATTTGTTCATAGTACAAGTCTAAGTCCGAGTCATCCGTTCACAAGTCCGCATCTAGAAGTCCTGATTTGTGAGAGAAGAATAATCCAAGTCTGAGCCCTCAAAATTATGGCACAAGTCCAAGTCAAGTCAAGTCATGTCATTGAGGATTAGGACAAATGACCAGAGTCTGAGCCCAAGACTTGAGTGCTGTTCTCACGCCATACTCAATATGCTTTGACTCAACATTAAATAACTTTCTGTGTGTGTCTGTTGAGAAGTTTCCTATTAGGTCTAGTGGAAAAAAAAAATCTCTGCTATTGAGCTTTTTTTCCTTCCTAAGACAAGAAAATAGTATCATTTCTTAGACAGTGCTCTCATGAAATGTTGACCCCACAAGGTTTTACGGGGAAAATCAGAGAGGCATTGCGGTAAACTGACTGCCCAATGGAAATAACCACATGCCTGCACTATTGGTACAAATATCTAACTTTATTGCTTGTTTTTCCACGAAATACAGATCCAAACAGCCCCGGAGCAGCTTCTTCTTCACCCAGTCGAGTTGACATTTTTATGTAACACGCTTCTGCCTCGAGTGCAAACATAGTGGAGATTAAGAAAAGAATCTTTGCACAGTGTGAGTAATAGTGTCATAAATACACTCACAGTTCAAGCAGATGCAAAAAGATAGCAAAGGTAGCACACACATCTTGATGGTGGAAGATGACCTTCTCACTGATAAGAAAGACATAAGATGGTGGAGTGGAGATCTTTGTGTTGTAAAGGTTAGCCTCACCACACACGGCTTTGTGAGACTAATAACACTGGTTCTTTTGATCTGCTCTGCTTTTCAGAAACACTATACGAGAAGATGAAAGCGCCGGCTCCCCTCTCTCACGTAGCCTGCTTTAATTACACTCCTGATATAAAACTAGAATCAATCATATTTGCTGAACTAGGATTTGTTTCAAGCCAGTGCATTTGTGCATTACTCACAAAGCCCCTCATCATTTACCACAGATATACTTCCCAGAGGTTACGTGTTGTTGCACACATTAGTGTTTTATTTTCTACCGGTTTGTTAAGACAAATAGATCATCCTGAGCATTACGAGATTTCTCATTTGTACTTTAGCTTTGTCTTGTGGAGTCGTCTTCACATCAAAATATACTGTATGTCAAATTAGAGCAAAGAACCCTGCAGAGGCATTGTTCTTCTCGCAATATAGTGCCCAGACCTGGACTCAAACCATTGATCATCTAGTTCAGGGGTAAATACTCTAAGGATTGAGCCATAAAGCCCTTATATTTCATAATTGTAAAAACTGATGATAATGCAAGTTTCATTTATGTGCAAGTTACCAAATGTAAATGTATTGTTAACATCTAGCAATGTATTGTGAGAGCAATAGGGAAGAAATCTGCAGTCTGCAGTGTCTGGGAAGAAACTGCTGTTTTGACTTAGGGGGTCTTAGGGGGAGTTTACACAACAACATTGTACATGTATAGTAGTTACCCTGAAAGATCTGCAGACAAAGTCACCACTGCAGAAGAAGGCACATCTTTCACTTCAGCTTTTACATCTTGCGGTATTCCTGGCCAGAGCTGATAAACTCTGAAGCACTGTTAAGGTTTTACACATGAATTACTAACAGTAAGTTGTCCAAATATGAAGCATACAATGACCATATTTTGTGATTGTTTGAGCAGACTCGGATTTGTCACTGAGGACTCAGTTTTCCCAGTCTACACGAGGGTGGGACGCCCTGAGCGGCTCCCTGCTGTGAGGCAAAAACTCTTCCAGCATTTTCCAAAGGCTGCGTATTCAGAAACCCATAGTGTGGACAAAAGGCCTATCTGAGACCGTTTCCTTGGATTTTCAGCAAAAGCGTTGTTGACCCTTAATGGAGGGCTGTGAACAGTTTTGTACTGAATGGGATGGGTGCTTTATAATGCCAGATTTACACACTTTTTGCAGAGCTTTAGAACAGTTATACCACATAATAACGAAGGCAGTCTGAAAAAATGCTAGTTAACATCAGTGAGCTAACTCTAGCCCTTCGCCAGCCTCCTCAACATGAACAAACATTGGTGGGCCTTTCAAATAATGCTGATGAAGTGTAGGTTCAAAAACAAAAGGCCAAGTTTACCACAGTGTAAAATGACATAAAGTTTAAAGGCATAACATAAGATTTCAATCAATCTATTTTTGGTTTTAATCTAAATAAACTCCAGCCACCTCTCACACATTTGGTGTATTGTGCTTATTTTAGTAAGCTGATTGTCTGAGAGCTAATCACTCCCTCTCATCTAAACAAATGTGAAAAATAGTAAATCGCAATCAGCGAGCAGTTGATTTGCATACAACTTTGCTTTCACCTGTTTTGTCGGGTCATTACAGTTTTGACTCCTAAAAGTAAAGAAAAATGCCTTTTGGCTGCTTTTTTTAGGACATTGTCACATTGAATTATTATTAGATAAGATTAGCCTTTAACGACTCCCATGGGAGGAAATTGCTCTGGACTTACCGGATATCCTTCCTGTTGCAACTTTATCCATTGGCATGTGACCAGCGCATATTTGAACCCTTCAAGTTTCTTGGTGGACCTTACCCCAGCATTTAAATAGTCAGCCAGACTCTAGGATTAATGTAACAATAATCTTATGTATTCAAGACAAGACATATGTAACGGATGCACAAACACATATGGGAATGGGAATGGTATTTATATAGTGCTTTACCTATGACACAAGTCACCCAAAGCACTTTACACAGAAGGAAAGGGGTATTTCATTCATGCTATAGTTGGTGGTGGTAAGCTACTTGCTTGAAAACCCATAGATGGAAAATAATAAGTGCATACTTTTCAGAGAAACTCATTAAAACTCAGCCTTGCCATGTAGAATGAATAGGATATCACCATGTAGAATGAATAGGATAATATATATATACAGTCTTTATTATTTCCAAATGTTTAAAGCTGTACAAAGACCTTGGATGAATTGGACATCATTATATCAATATGTATGAGGCGACAGTGGTGCAGTGGGCCCACCATCTGGAGGGTTGGCAGTTCAAACCTCGGAGTGAGTCATTGTGTCCTTAGGCAAGGCACTTCACTCACATTGCCTACTACAGTCACAGTATGTGGCTGGTTGCATCAGGAAGGGCATCCCGTGTAAAAACTTGCAACACTGTGCAACTAGTTTGCTGTGGTGGCCCCTAATGAAAAAGGGAGCAGCCAAAAGATGAACAATTGTATGTTATATTATGAGACAGAGTCTCACTCTCATCCATCTTCTACTGCTCATCCAGGGCTGGGTCACAAAGGCAGGTATCTAAGCAAAAAGTCTTAGACTTCCCTCACCACAGCCACTTTCTGCAGCTCTACTGGGAAAATCCCAAGGCATTTCCAGGTCCGCCAAGAGACATGTCCACTCAGTATGTCCTTGGTCTTCCAGGGAGGTATCCAGGGAGCCTGAGCCACCTCAGCTGGCTCCTCTTGATGTGAAGGAGCAGTGGTTCTACTCTGAGCTCCTTCCAAGTGACAGAGGTCCTTACCCTATCTCAAGGGAGCACCCTGCCACCCAGCGTAGAAAACTAATTCAGCAACTGGTATCCAAGATCTTGTCCTTCCAGTCATGAACCAAACTCATGATCATGAGAGTAGAAATGTAGATGCTTCTGAAGAGTGCAGACACTTTTCTCCTTGCTCCTGCTTTTGACCAGCTTTACTTTCCTTTTTTTAATCCTTTTACTTTTTATTCCTTGTTTCCTGGACTAACCTTCTAATTTAGCCCAAAACATTTTTTTATACTTTTACTGATTAAAAGCAAATTCTTTCTGTGAAAACTGCCAGATTTACCTTCAAGAAATCAACATACTACAAGCGAGGATTTTTGCTTTAGAAACAGAAAGGACTTCATGACATGCTCCCTCTGACATCGAGTGGTAAGAAGTCAAAATTTACAACCTGGAAAAAGGGTACTGACAAAAATACTACAGTGTATTTCAATCTAAATGACACAGTGTCTTTTCCTAAACTATCAAAAGTGGGAATTGACCAAAACACCGAAAAACTGGCCTAGACTTGGTGCCAAGCCAAAGAGGCACCAAACGCTAAAGGAGAATGCTGGCAACAAGGCAATCATGACCCAACCTACAGCTAACATACAGCTAACAAACAGATTTCAACCACTGTCAGAGTTAAATATGAATGTGAACTCTGCTGTGCTTGACAAACAGACAGAAAACTGTATGATACAAGACAAGAGCCATGATGTTGGTAGAAAAAATCAGAAAGACAGAGAGAGTAAATCTATGCCAAAAGTGAAGGACAGAGATATCCGGCTGCTGGGAGACGGTGCTATCAGTGACATAAACAACAGTAGGATTGTTACATGCAGCTACCCAAGCGCCACGGTCACTGATATAACAGCACTCCTCCCCCAGGTCATATCCAAACACCAGGGAGTCAAACAGCTGATCCTGCACGTGGGTGCTGTCGACATCAGGAAGGGAGAATCAGAAGTTTTAAAAAAGGACTTCACTATACTTTTTGAGAAACTTGATAAAGTGGCAGTCCAGTCATTTATCAGTGGACCTCTCCTGAATATAGACAGGGGGATGAATAAATTCAGTTGGCTGCTTTAACTGAACACTTGGCTGTCCGGGGTCTGTGAGTTCAGGGGAGTGCAATTCATTGACAACTTCAATCTGTTTTGGCAACGGGAGGACCTGTTTAAAGGAAAGGGCCCACACCTGTGCAGAGGTGGAGTGAGACGACTGGATAACCTCCTCCATGCTCTGAGGCATCAGAATGGGCCTGGACGGGGTCCTACGCAGCCACTGAGAGAAGAGAGGAATGACAGAAGCACTCCTGCCTCACCAGCCATGGACACAGCGAGGGCTTCAGCTGCAGCAGCACCTCTGTCACCTCCATCGGTGCCCTCACCACAGCCCTGGGCCCCACCTGCTACATCCACACCCTCTGCAGACTCTTCACTCTCCATCCTATCACCAGCTTCACCAATGGGCTTTCCTAACCACCTTGAAAGCTTGGTGAAATCAGGAATTAAAATGGTACCCCTTACTCCAAACATGCCAAGATCACAGGTACTATCATCAACAGTGCTGAATTCTGCCCCCCACCAAACACTGCCCCCTGTGCTCCCCATGAGCTCCACCTCTCCTGCTCCATCCACCAAAACACCACCAGCTCCACCCCCACGACCAACATCTAGAGTTGTTACCCCTCAATGCACCCCTGTCAGACCCCCCTGACCTGCTCCCAGACCAAAGATCCAGACTAAGATCAACAGCTATCAGCGACTCGGACATCCAGGGCCTCTGCTGTTCCAGGACTTTTAGTCATGATAAAGAACTTATCAACCTGAGGCCCTGGGAGAGAGCTTTCTCCCATAGTACTATAGCTACTGTCAAATGTCGTTGATTAGATAAGAGAGGGACAGTTAGACTGTCCAATTAGAGAAATCTAATTCAAGTTCCTTGTAAGCAAATAATGTCAGGTTCTACTCAGACAGATCTGAAACTTGCAGTGCTCAATGTCAGATCTTTATGCAACAAATCATTTTTAATCAATAATTTTATCTCCTCTTATAACCTGGATTTTATGTTTTAAACAGAGACATAGTTAGACAGCAAGACGGGTAAAACGGTTCTTATTGAATCCACTCCACCTAACATTACTTTTATATCAGAAACACAGGAAAACAAAAAGGGAGGTGGTGTGTGTACCTTATTTAAGGATGACATAGTTACTCACAGGCTGTCATTTGGGGTGTTTCCATCATTTGAGTGTGTATCTTTCAAAATGGAGCTAAAAGTATCTCCATCTATAATCTTTATAATCATATACAAGCCACCCCAACACTGTCAGAGTTTTATTGATGATTTTACTCAGATGCTTTCAGTTGTCTACACAGACTTTGACTGTATAGTAATTACAGGTGATTTTAATGTACATGTGGATAACGTCTGTGACAGAAATGCTAAAGAACTTTGTGCTATCCTTGAAACCTTTGGCCTTACTCAGCATGTGAGTGAGCCCACCCACACCAGAGGCCACACTCTGGACCTGCTCATTGCTAAAGGTGTTCATATTTCAAATGTTACTGTTGCTGACGTTGCTTTGTCTGATCATTTTTGTGTCTTCTTTGACCTGTCTGTTATCCCAAACCAGCTGCTGGTCCTGCAGTCGTCCAGAGGAGACACATAAATGATAACACGGGGACTCTGTTTATGGAAATAATTAGGTTTGAAAATACCTCATGTTCCAATGTTGATCAGTTGTTGGACTCCTATACTTCTTGTGTTCTTAAGGTTCTGGACACCATTGCACCTATGAAGGTTAAAATGGTTAGAAATAGGCAGAAGGCGCCATGGAGAAATGCGGACTCGGTCAGGGCACAGAAAAGGGAGTGCCGGAGGGCCGAACGAAAATGGCGCAAGTCAAAGCTCCAGGTTCATTATGACATATACAGAAAAATGTTGAATGTTTTCAATCAAATTCTGCGTAGAACAAGGGAAAGGTATTTTTCTGAAATCATTACAAACTGCAGTAACAACTCACGTGTCCTGTTTGCTACAGTAAACAGGTTAACAAACCCCCCAGCTCCATTGCCTACAGAACTCATTTCCACATCTAAGTGCAATGAGTTTGCAAGATTTTTTAATGACAAGGTTCAGAGTATTAAACATGCTATAAACTCCACAACACAGATAACAACTCTGTAGCCATCCAGACACTCAGAGCTGACACACTTCACCCCTGTCGCTGACAAAACAGTCCAAGAGATCATCTCCAGTCTGAGTTCATCCACATGCTGCCTTGATGTGTTACCCACTAGATTTCTAAAATCTGTACTGAACAGTTTGTTACCTCAACTTTCTCCTTTAGTTAACATCTCACTGCAGTCTGGAACACTTCCAAGGGGCTTGAAAACTGCTGTCATCAAACCTCTCCTAAAGAAGAGCAGTCTTGATGCCACAGTACTGAACAACTATCGGCCCATATCAAACCTGCCGTTTTTAGGTAAAGTCCTTGAGAAAGTTGTATACCAACAACTTACTGACTTTCTTCTGCGGAACAACTGCTTTGATGATTTTCAGTCAGGTTTTAGGCCCCATCACAGCACTGAGACTGCTCTTATCAAGGTGACTAATGACATCTGCCTGAACACCGAGACAGGCAAAGTCTCTGTCTTAGTTCTGCTCGATCTGAGTGCTGCTTTTGATACAGTTGACCATGTGATTCCTGTTACAAAGATTAAAGGACTGGGTAGGTATTTCTGGTACTGCCCTAAAATGGTGTAAGTCCTATCTTGAAGACAGGAAGTACTTTGTTGAAATTGGTAACTGTGTCTCAGACCAAATGGCTCTGACCTGTGGGGTGCCCCAGGGGTCCATCCTGGGACCTCTTTTGTTCAATCTTTACATGCTCCCTTTAGGCCAATTAATAAGCAGCAATAACATATCCTACCACAATTATGCAGATGACACTCAGATTTACATCTCACTGACATGCGGGTGAATATGGACCTGTGGATTCACTCTGTCACTGCATCCAACAGATCAATGAGTGGATGAGAAACAACTTTCTCCAGCTAAATACAGACAAGACTGAAATAATCATCTTTGGCCCACACAAACAAAGACAACGTGTCTGTAGTCACCTCGAGTCTCTTTCACTAAAACCTACAAGTCAGATTAGAAATCTCGGGGTAATCATGGACTCTGACTTGAACTTCAGCAGTCACATTAAATCTATAACATCATAAGCATTTTACCATCTCAAAAACATTGCCAGAATCAAAGGTATACTGTCTAAACCAGACCTAGAGAGACTTATTCATGCGTTCATCTCCAGCAGGTTAGACTACTGTAACGGTCTGCTCACTGGACTCACTAAGCGAGCTCTAAGACAGCTGCAGGACGTCCAGAACGCTGCTGCTCGGGTCCTGACCAAAACCAGGAAGTATGACCATATTAGTCCTGTCCTCAGGTCTCTGCACTGGCTTCCTGTCACTCAGAGAATAGACTTTAAAACAGCTCTACTTGTGTATAAGTCTCTCCATGGCTTAGCACCAAAGTACATCTCTGACCTGTTGGTCCCATATGAACCATCTCGGACTCTGAGAACCTCAGGGACAGGTCTTCTGCTGGTGCCCAGAGTCAGGACTAAACTCGGTGAAGCAGCGTTTCAGTTTTATGCAGCTAAACTCTGGAACAGTCTTCCTGATGATGTTAGACAGGCCTCTACTCTGACAATGTTCAAGTCCAGACTTAAAACTGTTCTTTTTAGCTGTGCATATGACAACTGAAAGTGTTTTGTCTGCACTCTTCTCTTTTAATTTAATTTTAAATTGATTCTTAATTATACTCTTTAAATTTGATCATAATTGTATTGTTTTAATTGTGTTTTGTACTTTTAAATTTGCCTTTTTTTCTGTAAAGCACTTTGAATTGCTCTGTGTATGAATTGTGCTATACAAATAAACTTCCCTTGCCTTGCCTTGCCTAGATCGATCGTTAAAACTAGAGCTTTGCTTTTCGGTACCAGTACATTGATCACATAACTGCAGATGGTGCATCGATCCAGCTGTCAATCTCCCGTTTCATTCTTTCCTCACTCATGAACAAGACCCTGAGATACTTGAACTCCCCCACTTTTTCACCAGAGGAGAGGGCAAGCCACTCTTTTCCGGTCAAGAACCATGGCCTCAGATTTGGAGGCGCTGTCACTGCCAGTCTATGTTAATCTTACTGTTATCTCTACATGATTCATGATTTGTCTTGATAAAATATAAGGAATATTATCTGATGGCCTGTGTTTTTCTTCTCTGACCCAAAAAGAAACATTGACCTTGTTGCCCTGACATATATCTGTCCTAACCACTACCCCCAAAATCCCATACCACTAAAAAATCAATGCATTAGCAGTTCTTTGTTTTAAGCTGACTTCACTGCAATTACTACAAACAAATATGGCTGTTGTGAGGATAATTGCTGGTGCACAAAGGGACGCAGAATCGTTCCATGCAGGGAGCACTTAAATAAATGTTTTTGGGTTCACCACATACCTCTGCATAAAACACAAAACAGTTTGAGCTGCAAGAGTCCGCATCATTAGTGCCCACTCGGCAGGTGCACACCAGTGGCTCACCAAAACATTAGGGCCCTTAACTGGTGTGATTTGTTTTCCTTAACACCCACAACAATTTGTACTCCAATGCTGACCATTTCCTGCTCTGTTAGGCTTTGTTCCAAACTAAGGCCACAATACCAATCCACAAATCCTAAATTAAAACAGAAATATGCCATTTGTGGTGTCGATAATACTTTTTCAAAATATAAACTATATGGGAAGTGCTCAGGGTGATGGTTAAATGCATATTCCCCGAAAAATAATTATCCAGGAAAACAATAACAGGGGAGAAGGCCATACTAAATGGCTAAGACCTTGGATTAAGTGGTCTACTTGGTCATTATTATTGTAACTTTTTTCATCCATGTTTGTGCCCACACTCTTCCTCCTAATGAGCACTGAAAAGTAGAGGATGTCTTGTGGACAGGTGTGGAATTGCACTGTATAAATCCAATAATTTACATGTGCTGTATATTATGTTTTCCGAAAGACAAATACAAAGTAAACTGAGACGACATCCCTTTTTGATGTGAACCAGTTAAAGGTAGTATTTTGTAGTGCTGTTCTCTTTTGAGGCACAGATTATCCAAAGAAACTGCTTTACCCCAATCTGAAGAAAACTACAATGTCATTACAGTTACGATACATTTTAACATTATCAAGATATACTGTATGTTGAAAATGGAGGACTAAGTGCAATGCAAGAAATGGCAGAAATTCTTGATCGTGAAAGTGTGAACACCTCTGTAAATATTGACCATTTGGAAAACACTGAAATGGACCAGATACCCGAGGGAGAAGTTCTGAGAGCGATGTCGAGCTTATCATCAGCCAATGAGGTAACCCCCACTGACAGTTGCACTAAAAGTGAAAAGTGTAACACAGCAGAAACCAGCATGGGCCATAACAGTCTGCTGAAGAGGATGCAGAGAGTCTGGTCCAAAAAAGGGAGTGACAACAACAGGGAAGACCTCCCAAACATCATCATCCCCAATGTCCTGTTGACATGAAGAGTCACGTTGATGAAAGGAAACTCAGCGACACGAGCAGTGATGGGTCTGAGTGTGACCAGCCCAGCACTTCACAGGATGTTCTTGAAAGAGACCAAAGGTACAAAAGGACAATCTTCTCAGTGCCTTGGAGCCTGCCATTTCAACTTCTGAGGATCAAGGCAATGGACACAAAAATATGTCAGAATTTGGCATTTTCCACCAGTGCTGGCCTAAGGTTTGGCAATTTGTTGCTGCCCACACTATTGTAGAGTCTCAACAGTGGGTCGGTCCCAAGAAGTAGGTCACAGGCATGTTCTTAACAGGTTGAGAAGAAAAATATGGCAAAAAAATATGTCAGTGTTTAGTTTTTGTTTTTGTTTTTTGTTTTTATGTGAGAGTTGTGTTAGGGCACGATGAGGTTAAGGCACCAGTAGTAACATAATCACTAAGCAATCATTAAAAAGTGAGTCCTGACAACAATATAGGAGAAATTTAATGTCCCAAGATGACCCCAGTTGAGAATCACTGGTCTTGAGCATCATTTACCTTCTACCTAGTTCCCAATTGTTCTTCTAAGGACAGAATTCCAGAAAATATATTCCCCATTGCTAAGTGTTAGGACACTAATGTTACAGATTAGACACTAAAGTGACTTCTCAATTTATTTAAAAAAAGATAAACAAAATGAGAAACTATCTAATGGAATAGCTGACGTAAATAGAGCACTGCATAGAGGCATGGAAATTAGCATGCCGTCACACTGACACTATGCATTCAAATCCAATGACACAAAAAATGGACATACATTTGTGTTTCTTTATAGCCTGCACAGTGAGTGTCACTAGAAAAATACAATACATAAAGGAAGATAATGATGTGGTCGTTGCTCCTTCAGTCCAAGGCAGTCGAGATGAAATCATGCATTTGTGAAATGCTACAAATAATAAGTGCACAAGACCTAAATGCACTGGAGCATATATTTGAATTTTAATGAGAGATGAGTTTCTAGCTCTATTGGACATTTGCAAAGTGTCTATATAATTTGAGTTTTTGTAGGACTGCACTGCATAAATCAACCCTCTATCCAACAAAACTTGCAATTCACTTTGACATTTAGATACTCACAGAATTTAAATGAAAGAACCACAATGCAACAGTAGCTCATGACTCCATCTAGTGGCACAAAATATTACAACATTCTGCTTAGTGTTTTTTTCCCCCTCAAGTTGCTTGTCATTTGTCCTGTTATACTGTGTTCATGCATTCATTCATTCATCTTCCCATAAGGGGCTGAGAGTTTGTGTGTTGGCCAGACCGAGAATTGAACCCGCCAAAATGGGACATTTTATTCCTGCAGCTTCAGTCACAGCTGCTAAATGGATGTATGGGACTATACACATCTCAACCCCTGGAACAAGCTGTAGGGCATGTCTAAGGGAGCGGGGTGTCTTGGAACAACACGCCACAATTCTTCCACAATTAATAGTGCTCACAATAGAAACTGAGTGCATTATTTTATTTCAGCCAGCGGTGCATTAAGCAGAAGACAGGCGACCAGTTTGATGTGCAGATAAGCATATCATTTATGTGGTATAATGGCAGCCGCTAAAGATTTAATCAAGAAGCCCGAGTGGCTGTGGCATGCATAATTGTGCTTTGATAATGTACGTCACTTAAATTAGAGCAAGCGAGGAGGGAGCATAGCCTCTGTCCTCACACGACTTCACAGAGGACTAATCAGGTGAAGGGAGGTCTTCACACTGAGCAGCGAAGGGGAGAGTGTGCAACATCTGGCCAAGTAAACAAACACACAAACCAGCTCCAAGTCCAGTTTATGATGTGTTTTATATCTCTACCGGCACAAATCTTATTCTTCCATTGCTTTAAATGGAAGGCATGTATTTTTTCTTGTATATTCTAATTGTCCAAGGTAAAACCAAGTGGTGCATCAAACTTCAAACTATAATATTAATTTATGTTATAAAGTAAAGAGACAATATTATGCAAAATCATTTTTTTTTTTTTAGCTTTCTACAATGTTGTAATGTTGTTCCCTCACCAAAAACATACCTGGAGTTGTGTTTTGTTTCATGCACATGTCTTTGGATAATCCTGTAGTCTCTGAAGCTGAGTTTCTCAGCCCTCAGAACGCCAACTTTCCACCAACTTTCACCTCTCCAGCAAACCTCCACCCACTCCAGGAAACACTGACCAATCAACAAGCCCTCTACATCCAATCTGCTCTCATTCATTTATCCAAAAAAACTGTGTACAGCTCTGTTTCCACTGATTCCTCACAGATATTTTTTTTTCTTTTGTAGTAAAATGGCATCAGGGAATAAAAAGCTCTTTTTTTATGCTTCTGTTCAAAATCGATGTAACAGCTCTGCACCCCTTTATGAATAAATATGCATTTTCCTTCAGTTTCTGTTACTTTGAACTATTTTGGTTGAACACAGATTGATTTTTTTGTCAGTATTATCATTTAAAAATCCATATCTAATCTGTAAATCATACATAAGTAAAATAAAAAATATATCATAATTTGAAGCTGTGTTTCCCATGCTGTTGTCCAAGCAGAGGCTAATTTTATGTCCACCTTCTAACTCAGCTGTAAATGATCCATTTGCCAACAGGACACACACCAGAAGGTGAATAATCTGTGTACAGCTATAACAACTTTACAAGTGAATTAAACCGTTTTACAGCCTCCTGCATTTGTAATAACAAGGCCAAATTTGTTGATGTTTCCTGTTTATTCACCAGTTCTTTGGTGTACAACTATAACTGTGTAGTACTGAATAGAAAAATGATTGCAATGATATTTGTCAACATGATGCTTCTACATGAACATGCCCACAGAACCTAAACTACTTTATACACTGTCTGTATCTTTTAAATACAACCTGCCATTACCCAAAGACATTTAAGGAGGATGCTTTGAAATTAGCCCGGATACAGTCCCATTGATTAAATGTAAATGAAGGAATTACTCATCTAATAACCCATTCACAAATGCAAGCAAATTTATCTTTTTGACAACACTGCTTTCATCGCTTTTTTTGAGATGCCAAACATTTTTGCCCTATAGTTTTCATGTCATTTTGAGATTTAAATGGTATAATTACAGTCTTCTCTTCAGGCTCTCTGGAGGGCGCCTTTTCCTAAAAGACATCAAAGTGTTGAGCAGTGTGAGATCCTCTGTGCAGCTTATCATCCACATGTCTTGAAGCCAGATCAGGCCCTTTTCCCAAAATAAACACATGTGGAGGTGGAGGAAGTACTCAGATCTGTGTGGTAAAAGTGATTTCTATTCAATGAGAAGTAAAAGTAGTCAACAAAAAATGTAATTACGTACATTTAAAAACAACAAGAATACATATTTTATTCAGTGTTTCTGTATTAGAGCTGCACTACCTGATTTTGTGACTATAAAAGGGATGTGTCTAAAAAAGAGTTTGAATGATACTTTGTGAAGCTCTATCACAGTCTCACACGAACCTGGAAGTATGTACACAAGCCAGGAGCTATCACAATAACATAGCAGAGACCTGGAGTTTGCTTTTAATTCTTTAAAATAAAAAATAAAAATACTGTGAATAAGTTATGACTTTTGAAATAAAACAATAGCTCCTTCGCATTACTCCTGGTAGATTCTAGTTCTGGATAGATAAAGGATGTACTGACCAATCAGAGTGCTCCTGTCCTGTGGACAAATTACTTTGTGATTGGTTACTGTTCTTTCCCTCGCTCTAAAACAAAAACCCTTATAATACAGCCCACAGGTGACCTCAAAGTCTCATTTTTTTTTCTCAGATGACTTCTGTTATGCTGTAATAATAACTAAATAATTATCTTTACCAAAATACAAGGAAACGGAATTCAGGTAGTGGGCATGACTTTCTATTGAAAACTTTAACCCTGTTGGTTCCTAACTCTGTGACCTGACTGTGACTGAATGTTGAGCCACAACACCAGTTTTTTTGAAAGCCCATTTTTTGTAGAGCCATCTGTGACAGAATGTTTTTACTAATTTAAACTGTTAGAAAACATCTTAAAATATATGTAGATGCTTTAATTGTATTTCTATTTTATTTTGCTGTGACATAAAGACCTCCTATGCAAAAAGTAGCTCAACTTTCCCTACTTCCCGCCTACGTCTGCTTACTACAACTGCAGTAAGTAGCTCTTTAAGATGAGGCAGGCTTTTTATTTTCATTTATTAACACATTTGGTGCTGTAAAACTAATTTGAGCAAAGGAATTTGTTGTTACTCTCAAGAGTTAAAGTTACAATTCTGTGGAAATGGAAATAAAAAGAAAAATCTGTGTTACAAAAGGAAAAGGACCATCAGGCTAATTGTATTTCAAATTACTAACAAAGTAACTATTAATACCCAATTGTGACACCTACTAAATGTGAACTTATTTATTTTTATTACAGTAGGGGGTAGCATTTTGTGTGGAAAAAAAATCAAATGGCAAATGCCCACTATCATTTTTTGGATGCTTAACACCCAATGTGACATATTTGTAACTTTTCAGATCTCTGGCAGTAGGGGGTGCTATTCGGGGAGGGTCTGAAATGTATTATTTGGGGTCTATTTAGTCTGTATTATGTCCCCCATAATTCTCCCTAAAGGAGAAAACTCGACCTAGGTAAAATAAATAGTTTTTCCTCATAAGTTTACTGAAGTAGAAGTTGATTAAATGTACCCAGCAAGTACACAATAAATGTAGTTTGGTATCTGGTTACTTTCGCCCAACCTGTGGCGTTACTTTCACTTGAAGCAGGATAAAAATAAATGCTGTGTGAATCATGCTGTGCCCATTGAAGTTTATGAATGAATGCAGAGTGTGTCCACCGCGGGAGCTCACACCTCTCTGTGTCGTCCAACCTTCTGTATCCAACACCCATCAGTATTCACCACACAGCAGGCGGAAATACCTATGCGCCGCGGCCCCCACCTTTTGTTGATCTATACTTTATTACTATATTTATGAGTAACACCAGGCTGCTCCTACACAGCAGCTCCAATCAACCAGGGCCTGCGCAAATTTCTCCCCACTAGCTGTAAAAAGTAATGAATAATCAGTGGAGGTGCTGATGCAGAGAGAGCCGCCGGTCAAGTGGGTTTTGCTTTATTCATTTTTAAATATACACAAGTTGTCGTAGGTTTTGCAGGTAGTACAGACTTGAATGTGTGTGCTCTTGGTGAAAATAATGTCAATGGACGTACTTGACAGAGATTAAGTGCAAAGGTGAACCAAATGCTGAGTTATCCAGACAGAAATTGATCTTTATAGAGACATGAGATGTGCTAATTTTCAGTTTCTAATGTAATCTCTATCATATATAGGGATTTAATGGCAAACCCTTAACGGCAGATAGCAAGGAGGAAGCCATACACAACACACAGGTGTCCATGACTTTAATATGAATCTTTAAAGAGAGACTTTTGTATCATCAGTATCACTTCATGGTCTAACAGGAAGTTCAGGTAAGACCAGCACCTGAGGAAACTCATGAAGCACAAACTGGAGACAGCACTCATACTGTGGACTGAAGCTGGTTTCACTCAGTCTATGCAGCCAGCACTTACTAACAAGATTTTAAAAAGAAAAAAAAAATTACTGAAAAATGAAAACCTTAAGGACTGCTCTTTTAAGGGATTATGCATTTTACATCGACAATTTGAAAAGTAATATATTATAATCTTTCACATTTTAAAAAGTTCATATGATCAAGTTGACAGCTGAGGAGCCAGTGGCGTAACTTGGTAATGTGGGGCCCCAGTGCAGGATTTCAGAATGGGCCATAAAGTTATGAAGCACATTCAGTACTTTAGGTTGATGCATTAAGCTTTTTAATTTATAAAATACTGCTGTTAGCTGTTTTACCCGAGTTTGATACAAAAAACAGGTGCTTAGTCATTAATATTTCAGGACAATTTTGCAAAATTGTATTTGTTAGGGTTTTTTTTATTATTACAATTTGTGTATTTATGTTAACAAAAAAACATGATTTTTTGTTCTTTTTGTAACAGGACTCAAAATTGAATTTATGTTAAAAACTCTGTTCTGTAACAGAGATATGTGCTGCTCCTAATTTAAAAACACTGACTTGACAATAGGTAAACAAGGGCCCACTCTAATGGACCCCTAAACCTCCTGGGCCCCAGTGCAGTTGCCCTGGCTGCACTCCCTGATGTTGCGCCCCTGTGAGGAGCCTAATCAATGACAAAGTACAGTCTCTTTTTTATTCTCATGTCTTGTCCTTTCACACTGTGCACAGTCATTGGATAATCATTCCTCATTGTAACGTAGCTCTGAGCTCCAAATAAACAGAAATAGTGTATTAAACAGACTTTTTTTTTTTTTTTTTTTTGAGGGGAGCCAGTGACAGTGAGGGATTAGTGTCTATGTTAACTCGACTGTTCATTGTTGTCACAACATAAGCAATTTTGTCATTGATTTGTCTGCATCTCAGTGTCATAGAACTGTGGAGAAGTGCTGTAAGGCTGAATGTATCTACTCACATCTTGACAATATAATGGTTTGTTTTATGTTCTGACATCTAAAATGGGACAAATTCAGCCACCGAAGCTTTAGCAGATAGCAGTTGTTGGCTCATAAGTCCAGTCGACATCAAATGATTACAGCATGTCTGCAAATCGATCAGATACAGTCTTATCTTTATGAGTGAAGCTCTCCTTAAACTTGTTTTTTTATCTGCACTTTTAAAATAATACTGAGTAAACAGTGGTTATCTTTGAAGTTACAAGTCAGATATGCTTTTGGATTTATCAAAGTCAAAAAATGAAACACACTCTTTGTCCTATCAACTAAAAATAAGGAGTAATACTTTCTTGGAAAGTGATCCAAATTTTTTCAACAAGGTCGGGAACAAAGTGCAACTCTGAAGCCCGTGTGAAGGGTGAGTCCATGAGGTGCTCACAAACACAGGAGCTACGTCTCTGTCTCTATGGCAACAGCTCAGGGGTCACAAAAGGTCACAAGCTTCAAAATAAGTAAAGACCTTGAGCCAGGAAGGTAACTTGTGGTGAAGGTGATGCTATTACTGATGTCTTTGTACAAAAAAATTATACAACATAACAATTACTAATTCAAACAAGTACTTATCAAAGAGGGTGAGAATCTAAAGAGTGAAGTGGACATTTACATAAAATTAATGCTTATAATGAGCTGTCTTTACTGCCTAATTATCACATTTATATAACAATCAGATTCCCAACAAACATATCTGAACATAAGATTTATCAGTGTCACTGCAGCTAGTAGTATGTAGCAGTCACCACAGTTATAACAGCAGTAGTAGTATGAGTCACAGTAGTGGTAGTGGCAGTAAGTAGTTTCTATGACAGTAATCTTTACAATACTTTTTTTTATTTTACTATTTTTATTTTTTATTTTTTTGTTTGGTACTTTTAATAGTATTTTTAACTGCAGTATTTTTACTCTAGCACATATTTTAGGTATACTTCCACCTCTGGTATTTTCCATCATTCTCTTAGTAGCAGAGCTAAAAAAGTGCATGTGACTTTTTCTCTGAGTGTATAAAAAGTGTAGTAATGTGTATAAACTGTTGTGTGATTGCTCTGGCTTCTCTGTCTGTGAAAATTTTAGTTTTTATTACATATTTTCTTTAAAAGTCTGAATTGTGAAAGTCAAATTGTGGGCTTCTTTCCTGCTCCTGTCACTTATGCCCTATAAATTCCCAGCCCTTGTGTCTGGAAAAAAAAAATCCCATTATTCTCAATAGAAATCAACTGTTCCCCCATCACTTCCTCTCACTGCAGTGCAATCTCTTTGGCTCTGCATCACCCACTTAATATGCATGTATTTCCCCCTACTGGTCAAGGGCGGACACTGCACCCTCGCGCTCTCCCCTTTCTGCTCTCTATGATACAAATCTAAATTATTGCTTCAAAATAGAGATCGGGACAGATAGTAGACACGCATGTAAAAAATCAGCCATATTTATATAATGGATTGCAGTCAGTGGAGCGTTTCCCAGGCAGCACTGTGGGTTTATAGCCGGTTATAAAAACAAGCTGGTTCAGGCCTGGGCTGATTTGTGCCCCCCTCTCCCTCTCTCCCTCTCTCACTTTGCTCTGCATGTAATTTGTCCGATCCGTGCCGTTTTTGATCCGTGCTGCAAATTCTCCCCCAAAAGAGGCAGCGTCAAGCTATTGTTGTGAAACCTTTTACATCAAGCTTGTCATCTCAACGCACTCTGATCTTCCACTCTTGAGGATAAAATAGGTGGTGCCTCCCCCTCTTGTGGTTTGAAGCAATACTGCATTATATTTTCTACATTTTTTCTTCCTGATTTTGCCCGTGGCTTGCTTTTTGAAGATGTAAAAACATGTTTTGACCCTGATCTTTTGAGCCACAGTACTGTGCAAAAGCAGGTTTTTAGGAAAGGCCTGTGAACAAAGATAGATCTATAAATGTACGCACATACAAAATTGCAAAAAACTAAACTTGAAGCACTTTGAGAGCATAGACGTCTGCTAAAGTGCTGATCCTATTTTGTGCTGATAAAGATATAGTCCCTAATCCTAGACTCAAACTTGTAGATCCTCTAGTTCAGGGGTAAATACTCTTCCCATTGAGCACAAAACTCTTTTATCTCACAACAGTAACAAAACTAATTCACTCTTTTGGTGAGTGAAGTTAGTGTCTTTGGTCTGTGTCCTAAAATGGTACACACATTCAGGGTTGTACACAGGATTTTAGAAATACTGAGGTCCATCATTTTGACGACCAGTTTAGTCCTTGTTTAGACCTGGTTTAGTCCTGGTTTGGTCTTGGTTTAGTCCTGGTTTAGACCTGGTTTAGACTTGGTTTAGTCCTGATTTAGACCTGGTTTACTTCTTATTAAAACTTGACTTAGTCTTGTCTTTTTCCTAAATAAGTCAGGGTTTAGACTAGTTTTTTCTGGTTTAGACCTGGATTGGTCCTGGTTTATTCTTTGTTTAGGTCTGGTTTAGTCCTGGTTTAAATCTGGTTTCGTCTAGTATTAGAAAAATACCGCAGTCTGGACCTCTGTGACCTCTATGGTGCATTTGGCCATGCACACATTTTGTCCATGGCCCATTAATGACCTTTCCTGGAAATTTCATCAACAAAAAAAAAAATAAATAAATAAATAATAATAATAATAATAATACATTTTCTACAACTCACTGCAACTTTTCCACAGAACTGTATGTATCAGACAAAACAATGTTAGCAAAGGATGAAGAAATGAAAGTTGCTGTATTTTCATTGTAGTGCTGTGATTGAGCAATTCAAAAACCTGAGATTGCTTCCCTTTCGTCTTTACAGGCAGCTCGGCTCAGATTGACTCTCCTCCCTCGTCTCATGATGCCAGTAAAAATAGCTTTATTCTCATCAGGCTCGATTTAATTTAGCGGGCCCATGTCTCTGCACTGGTAGCTGATGGAAAATTCAAAATGAAAAAAAAAATGGACGAGTGGGCTGATGTTTTCATGTACTATTACAGTTTCCTGAGCATCCTGGTGTAGACAGCATAGATCTATCTGAAATGTAATCTGTGTTTGTATGTGAGCAGTTTTCTCTATCTTCTCATGTTATTGCACATGTGTTTTTGGCATGACCATAAAGACAAGTAGATCCACACCAAAACTGATCATTTTCATTTTGCCCCTTTCCTTAATATTAATAACTCAACTCTAATAACCTCAAAATACTGTTATATGACATGAAACTGAAGTGTACTTACCTTAAAAGGGCTATATTATGCTTTTATTTATATTTTAAAACCAATCTCGGCCATCTCTAGAACTGCATCTCATGAAAGCATTTCCAATAATTACATTACTGACATTAAGAAACAAGTGAGATAACTAACAGAGTGCAGCAGAGTGCACAACTGTTGCGCTCTTTTGAACTGAAACATGGAAAAATAGCTTTTTATTTGATGCCTTATATCAGGGATCAGCAAACCTGGGCACACGAGCCACTGTTGGCACTCTGAATGTGCATTTAAATGCTTTAACTCAGGCCATTTACTTAAAAAAATCTAAAGTAAGGGCATCCAAAATGTGTGTACTTTTCATAATGATATCAAAATGTTATTTAGTTCATTAAATAAGCAGTGTAGAGGTATGGATCCATTGTGGTTGTTAGTAGTAGAAGCATCAATGGCACACTCAGAGACAGGAGAATTCACCAAGTGGCACTCTTTGCCAAAAGGTTTGCCGACTCCTGCCTTATATGATGCCATTTTAATACAACATGAAAAATGGCTATGAGGACTCAGTGGAAACAGAGCTGTACACCTTTTTATATATAAATGAATGAGAGCACAGTAGATGTACAGGGCTTGTTGATTGGTCAGTGCTTTTTGGAGTGGGCGGGGGTTTGAGGAACTGAGCATTTTGAGTTCTCAAAAACTCAACACCAGAGAATACAAGATAACTGAAGCAAAACACAACTCCATGTATGTTTTTGATTAGAGAACAACAGTATAAGATCAATGTAAACATGCAATTATCTCCACCCCTTTTTTCCAATGTTTTACAGCCATTATTCAACAGCCAATCAGGGCATCCCTTATTGGAGGGTGCCATCTGATTAAAATACGTAACATTAAAACCTAGATTGCAGTCTCTTTTTTCCCCCACAGATAGTTACATCTTATTAAATAATTCAGATTGTCAGCTCTAGATTTTGCCAATAATTATTTTCAATACCCTGATTTTTCTTTTACTGTCATCTTGTGGGCAGTCTACTGTAGACAACATAGACGCTGGCCTGTCTGATACTGTAATTTGTGTTTGTATGTGAGCAATTTCCCTTCATATGTTATTGCATGCGTGTTTTTGGTGACAGTGAAGACAAGTGTTGGGGATAGCAAATGTTTCTTCAAGCATTCAGGCTGCTCTTGTTTAATCTCCTCAGTGGAAGATCCTGGGCTGAGGCTGCAAAGCATGGGTGACTGTGTGAGTTATGACATGCCAGCTCCTCATGAGGGCTTATAGAAGAATGGCTAAGAGAGAGGTTTTCAGCCCAGAACATGCTAATAGTGAAAACCTATCACATCATGGTGCACACGGCCTGACAACTTCTCCCATCTAGTTACCATGTGGAAAAAAGTAAGGGGAATGAGAAATGTAAGGGCGAATAGGACACTGTAGGACACTGGCTACTGAAGTATTCATGCTTCTTTAACATTTTGGTTGCAGGCATGGCATTGGGCAAGATTTCTGCCTTTTAGCTTTTATGAAAAATGCATTGTGTATCTCAAAATCCCAAGACAGACCCATGTACTGAGGTTCAAATCTCAGCATCACACATCCCCTCACTGCTAATAAGTTTAGTGGTTTTCTCAAATCAATAAATTGCAGCCTGAATTTGAGAAAGGAAAGTAAGCAACTTCACTACAGAAGCATCACCAAAGGCATTGGACCTGTTCTGCAATGGTAGAGATTACAGGATTCAATATAAGCTTCTTGTTTATCGGTCCCTTACTGGGCAGGCTCCTTTATATCTGTCCGAACTTCCTGCCAGAACCGTGAGGTCTTCTGCGCAGCTGCTTCTCCCAGGGATAAACTCAAAAGTAGAGGGGCCCGGGCCTTCTCAGTGGCAGGGCCCAAACTTTGAAACAGTTTACCCTCTTATGTCAGATTAGCTGAGTCACTAGAACACGTTAATCTCTTTTAAAGACACACCTCTTTACTCTGGGTTTCTAACATAAACTGAGCTTGATTTTTTTGATTTTTTTTTTTATTTATTTATCTGTTGTTGTTGTTGTTGTTGTTGTTGTTGTTGTTGTTGTTGTTGTTGTTGTTGATGATGATGATGATTATGATGATGATGATGATGATGATGATGGTGATGATGTTGATGTTGTTTTGTCTTTTTATTGATTTTATGTCCTATTTATACTTGTACAGCACTTTGAGCTGCTAGAGTTGTAAATATGCTTTATAAAAACAATTTGACATTGACATTGACATTGACATTGTACAGTGCCCAAACCTGAACTCAAACAGATTTTTTTTAGTTTAGGGGTAAATGCTTTATCCACAAAGTCCTCAAATCTCACAATAATAAAAAATCTTAAAGTTAATATCTTTGTCCCTATCTCATAATAGTAAAAAAAATCCAAAACATTTCTTCTATGACACATTCCTAATTACTAAAAATGTTGTTTACATTCAACCCATCCTTTTTTAAATTATATTGCTAAAAGGAGAAAAAGCCATGAATCATAATGCAAGGCTGTCCTTACCTAGTGTGATGTGTGTATAGTGTATGTACTGAAAGATTTTTACATTGAACTTATTCTCTATGTTTTCTATGTCCCTAGTATAAATGAAAAAGTGTTTTGTTTACATTTGGCCCAACTGAATCAACTATGTTTGTATATTTATTCAAAACAATTGTCATATCAGTTCCTCTGTGTCCCTCTTGTGCGTCAGTGCATGTGAGGAATCTGGATCCTTGCACCAAAATCTTTTTTGAAAGAATTTTCAGCCATAACTAGAGCCAGAGTCCACACCGAGCTGCTGGATTTCTCCTGCATTCTAATGAAAATTATTCCCAGCTATTTCAGTTCAATGAGGTCTCAATATAACTTTAACCTCTCGCTGTTTATACGGTCTGCTGAATTGGCTGGTGCCATTCACCGGGCCGGCTGCTGTGAATGAAATCATCCAAAAATGGTTTAGCATGCTGAGAATTTCACCAGCCGTATATCTGCTTTGGCCCTGGGAAGGATTCAGGCTCGTGCTGTTCACACCGCACAGAAAAACAGCCCAGGTTTGAATTAGTATTTTAGTCACTAGGTTTGACTGGGGATCTCTGAATGAGTCTATCTTGGCCACAAATTGCCAATCAAAGCAACCTACTGAGCTAACAAAACCATTTAGCAACTGTAGAGTTGAATGTGGCTAACCTGGTATTCTTGGCCCTGGACTGATCTGTGACTAAGTCTTTTTGCTCAACTCTTGCTTTTTATCAAAATAAAATGGGAAAAAAGTATATTCGAAAAATTATTAATTGTTAATTGGTTGCAAAGAGGATTGACTGGTGCTCCATGGCCTGACGCTAACACCGTTCACTTCAAGTTATCAGAAATACTAAGCTCTGTGTTTAGGCTACTAGTCATTGGTTCAAATTAGAACTTAACACAAACTAAACCTGGACTAAAACAAGGCTAAAGCAAGGCTAAAACAAAGACTAATCCAGGACTAAAACAAGGCTAAAGCAAGGCTAAAACAAAGACTAATCCAGGACTAAAACAAGGCTAAAGCAAGGCTAAAACAAAGACTAATCCAGGTCTAAAAACAAGGCTAAACCAGGATTAAGACAAAGCTAAATCAGGGCTAAAAAAAAAAAGACTAAACCAGAAAAAGAACAAGGCCAAACCAGGGCTAAAACAAAGACTAAACCAGGACTAAAACAAGGCTAAACCAAGACTAAAACAAGGCTAAAGCAGGACTAAAACAAGGCTAAACCAGAACAAGAACAAGGCCAAACCGGGGCTAAAACAAAGACTAAACTAGGACTAAAACAAGGCTAAACCGAGATTAAAAAAAGGTTAAAGTAGAAATAAAACAAAGCTAAACCAGGGCTAAAACAAAGACTAAACCAGAACTAAAACAAGGCCAAACCAGGACTACAACAAAGACTAAACTAGGACTAAAACAAAGACTAAACCAGGACTCAAACAAGGCTAAACCGAGACTAAAACAAGGCCAAACCAGGACTAAAACAAGGCTAAACCAGGGCTAAAACAAAGACTAAACCAGAACAAAAACAAAGCCAAACCATGGCTAAAACAAAAACTAAACAAGGACTAAAACAAGGCCAAACCGAGACTAAAACAAGACTAAACCAGGACAAAAACAAGGCTAAACCGAGACTAAAACAAGTCTAAAGCAGGACTAAAACAAGGCTAAACCAGGGCTAAAACAAAGACTAATCCAGAACAAAAGCAAGGCCAAACCAGGGCTAAAACAAAGACTAAACCAGGACTAAAACAAGGCCAAACCAGGACTACAACAAAGACTAAACTAGGACTAAAACAAAGACTAAACCAGGACTAAAACAAGGCTAAACCAAGACTAAAACAAGGCCAAACCAGGACAAAAACATGGCCAAACCAGGGCTAAAATAAAGACTAAACCAGGACAAGTACAAAGCTAAAGCAGGACTAAGACAAGGCTAAACCAGGGTTAACATGTTTGTTTTTGGTTTTTTTTGGTCAGATAATGTTTTTAAAGAATGTAAAACGTGCAGTGCTGTTCCAGAGGCGACCAAGATTGGTTTAAAATCATGAACAAAAGCATAATACAGCCCCTTTGATGATTTGTGATATATTTTGCTTCACTACATGTCCCACAACCACATTTATCTGCATTTCATAAAGCAATGTAATCAGTGTTTGTCCAATAGGTGATGGACGATACGCCTCTTTTTAATGACACTTTTGCTTTGCATGTTCACGCTGAGGTTACTTTGACCCAAATCACAAAGAAAGAAGTTTCCTGAAAGTGGATGAGTCTAATTTATCTGGCTTTATCTGTTCCAGCACTTAGAGGCCTGTGTGAACATGTACCCTCATCATCAAATACATTGTTGTTAATCAAGGAGAGGGGGGGGGAAAATCTATTTTCGCTTTCTTCAGCCATCACTTGCAGGAAGTCAGACCTACTGTATGAACAGGAAAAGGTTACGACTCACAATGCAATGCCTTCTGTATGATTGCTGTTATTACCTGCGCTGCGTCTTTGTGTCCAAATGGCTTTAAGGCTGGTCATTTATTTACAATTACCACTGTGAATGGCACATAGCTCTGATGTCCTCTTCCAGCAGAGAAAAAGGCAAACACACACAACACAACACACAGCCCACTGGCCATACATTACAACCTGCAGGTATGGAGTACACGGTATTCTATCCACATTAGCTCAGCGGCGGTGTAAATGGGGCACGGTAAACACGGCTATGATTGCCGCACAATGGCCCGACGTCGCAGAAGTGATGGATGATTCGCCACTGACAGTCTTTTTGATGACACTTTTGCTCGAGTGGTTTTGCTCAGCTGCGGGTTAGAGCCACAGACAGAAAATAAAATCTAAAACAAAGTAGGCATCACTTGTACTTACCGCTCCCGAGCCGTCGCATCTCTCAGCCGGCATCATTTACCTTCATTTAGGGCCCACTGGTAAATCTGCTGCAGCTACGATACACAGATGCACGCCGCGCCATTGTTTTGTGCTTGGTTTTCGAGAGTGCGTTCATTTTCAGCTGTGCAAAGTTTTTAGCACTCTATAATTATTTCCCAATTGCAGATTGAAATTCACGGCAGCTACACTAATGTGATTTAGTGTATCGGGTGCAGGTGTTGAGGCAGCAAAACATTTTGAGTATGCATGAAGCCACTTTGTTCTCTGACTAAACCGTATTATTTATTGCCAGTAACTTTAATTTAAATTATTATGTCATTATTTTCTTTTCTATTAGAGCTGGGTGGTTTTCTAATTAACAGGGACAATTTTGATTATTGAAACACATTAAAGTTACTTATTTAATATTGTAACTATTCACTGTAGCAATATCCTAGTCAGCAACAACCACAATCTTCATCAAGGCAATAGCCCTATCTCACAATAGAAAATATGCCCAGATATTGACTTGAACTGGGGATCTTCTAATTCAGGGGTAAATGATGTATCCATTAAAACCCCAAATCTTTACATAAGTCGCAAATAGCAAAAAAAAATCTATATTTATTTATGATTTCTTGTAGATTTGTATAGATATATAGGTCTTGTATAAAAAGTTTGGACACTTTTGTATTAGTATTTCACATTTTATATCTTAAAATAATGTTTTATTTAAAATAATGCGACAGTGTATGGGCTTTAGAAACGAGCAGGAGCATTTCTTGGTTTCATGTTTCTACGTAGAGCGGTGAGACCGAGCGTTTCCAGCTCTGACATCAGCAAACAGGATTAGTCAGACACTCAGACCCATCCATCCAATGGATCGTGTGGAAAAAAAAAGTTAATTTAGTATAATAGGGGTGTTACAACCCGAAGGTGAAACATATTGAAAAAGGACGCAGGAGTCAAGGGTCAGTCAAAGGAGTCAAGTCAAAATATTTATTTATTTATTTATTTATTTGACATGCACTTTTCTTTGTTTAGTTTTTCTTTAGTTCTTCTTAAAAAAAATCCTTATTCTTATTCTTCAAAAATAAGAAAAAGCTAAAATGCAAAAATAAACAAAGTGAAAACTATATACAAAGAGAAAAGTAGAGGCGCCAACACCTAACAGGGGACTTATTAATATTATTGTATTAGATGAATCATATTTTAAATGTTTATCTATCTAACCTTTTTTCTAGAGTGTTTTTCTGTGCAACTAATCTGTGACTAAGCAATTTCCCTTGTGGATCAATCAAACAAAATTTAACTAAGTATAATAATTTCTTCCTTTTCTGACCCCTTGTAGGTGGAGTTATTGTCTTGTTTTGTTTTTTAAACATGATCCAGTTCTGGTTCACTTCAAATCATGATCAATGATCATTTCACTTTTTCTAAAAATGTATTGCAAAGCCAACCAATCCATTTTGGCAGCAAGTTCTCTGTAGCTCTATCCTATTCAGCTATAACTAAAATAATGATTTTCCCATTACATTTTGGTTTACTTTTCAATCAGTGGCCCCTAGACATAATTCACTATGTAGCCTGAAATATCCTTTCATATGTTTTCTCATTAACACCTGACTTGTGTGCCATTATAGTTTTTCTGCTGTTTACATTTAATTATACAGCTCCACTCTATCACACTGTCTGTTTTTCTCACATACAGTAGGACATGATGGATAAATCAGTTTCCTAGCAGTAATACTAACAAGCTCTGACGAATAGTACTGCTTTCTCCCACTCCAACTGTACCCTGAGCGATCAGATTTGCATGTAACCTCTGCTCTGGTGCTGCTCAACATTCCCAGCCACTCTACCATTAACAACTTTACATTTCAGTGTGGGTCTTCCCTCCAGAAGCTCCAGTCTGTTTGTCCACAAGAAACCTGTGTCCAAGTGCTGTGTTTGGTTTGCAACATCAGTGGTACCAGAATTTCCATGCAGTTTAGACGATAGTACTGTATTAACTGTATTACTGTGTAAGCAGTGTACACATTCTGAATTAATGTTACTTCAAGTAGAAGTAAAAGTAATTACTGCTACACTAAAATTACTGCTTGAGTAAATGTAAAATATATTAAATATAAACTGTAAAGTTCAAACTACCACTACTTCCATTACTATTACTGCTCCTTTCTACTACCAATACTGCTGCTACTACTGCTACTACTATTTCTACTATTACTATTACCACTGCCACTACTACTATTACTACTTCAACTACTATTACTACTACTTCTACAATTACTACTACTACAACTACAACCACTGCTGCTACTAAAACTACTACCACTAATACTTGTACTACCACTACATCCACAGCTGCTACTTCTACTACTACTACTAGTACTTGTACTATTACTATTGCCACTGCTACTACTGTTACCTTTACACTGCTACGTCTGCTGCTAATACTACTATTACCACTCTTACTTCAACTACTGCTGCAACTAATACTACTACCATTACTACTTGTACTACCACTGAAATAACAGCTGCTACTATTACTAGGCTACTGTTTATGCTGCTACTAGTACTACTACTGCTACTACAACTTGCAAGGTGAGCATGCAACCCACATCGCCACTGAGGTTAAATCTACAGTACATTTTTTTCTTTCAAAAGCTATTAAATTATTATTATTTTAGAAAATACACTAAAGATGTACAGTACTTGTGCAAAAGTATGTAGTTACTTTCCACTGTTGTGTATAATCAAGTTAAGTTCAAAGTTCCCTTTATCAAGACAAGGGACTATTTCTAGCCAGGGCCTTGCAGACAGCACAAGACTGAACCCATAATGCCTCAATGATTATGTGCACTTTAATAATGTTTAATTATCCCTATTACATTTTCTAGCTCAGTTAATGGCTGTGCTGATAATTAATACAAGATGAATTCAGTGATGTCAAAGCACTTTCTACTCTTATTTAAGCAACTATAACCGACGTGTATAAACTTCAATCAGGAGAAACACACTATTGGAGACAGAAAAGGGTAAATCAATTCCAATCAGCGGGAATCTGACCCAATGCTAACTATGAGTCACTTGTGAAGTCCAATAAAGCTGAAAGACTGGCCACAGTATAGCAAAAATAATCACACTCTCGGGCTGGCTTTTTAACCACCTATCGAGTTTGCCAAGGACATTTATTAACAAATGGAGTGGTGTAACTCAAACCTGGCCATTGATTGAGAACTATCGCTTTTCATTGGAGGAGTTTTAATAATGACATTTATTTGGGCCACAATTCTGGCTTTTATATGTAAAATTAAGAAGCATTCTTCATGACTAACAGGAGATCTGGAGAAAAGTGAAATGTATATCTGAATGTGGAGAGTAGACACTTGGGGCCAGTCAGGGCTCAGGATTTTTTTCAGACAACTTTTTACAAAGCCAAAAGTAAAAAGTGAATGTGGAAAAAGGTCAAAATACAAGACTTGTACACAGCCACAGTCACTATAGCTAGTGATGCTAATACCCCTTAAAGCTGTGCTTCTCAAGTGGTAGGTGTGGACCTAAAAATGGGTCATAGGAAGGCAGAATCTACTTTTAATATTCAACTTATTTGTATCCTAAATATTGTTTTAATAAAATGAAATACAGTGGTAAATAATTTTGAACTGGAAGCACTTAGAGAGCGCATACTTCAGCCATGACAATGATAAATAGCCTTGGACAGCAAGCCTCACCGTCTTTCTTTTTAAAATCAAAAGAGTGAGAGAGAGTCTGGTTCCCCAGCCATAATAAGCCATTTCCATTTGACTTGCTTGATACCAGCCTATCACAGCCATTTTTCAGCAGTGTGTCTTACAAATGCAAAAATAACCAACACAGTGCCAGCTAATATCAAGCAAATTTTATACTCTGACCTGATTGATGATGTTTAGTGTTTTTCCTTTGTCACCTGTTGATTCTCCTGAAGTCTGCGTTTTTCTGTCCTCTGTGTTTTTCTTTTTTATTCACCTTGTTTCCATTTTAACAACAGTAAAGTCCTGTTGACGTCCAATGTAACAACCACATTCAAACAATCTGACTTTTACCCCATGTCTTTGTACAACTGGCTTTTTGCTGCTGTCCCCATTCAAACATTTGCTGCTCAACACAGCGTATACTGGTGTCTTATGGCAAAAAATGTTCATAAGCTCCATGTCAGCGGTGCACTGCTTATGTCCCACTCTTCATTTCTCTGATTGGTTACTCCACCTGTGATTGATCCACCCATAGAAATGAAACTCGAATGAAGGGATACCAAATCCACTTTATTTGTATAGCACATTTTACAGAACAAAACAAAATTAACAATAAACACTCTATTTATCTCCACTAGTCCCCATTAAAATAAAAAGAACCAGTAAAACCAAATAAGAACAATACAATAAAATAACAATAAATAAGTATAAGTCCATTCAAGGCTTTAAGAACAAACAATAAAATCTTAAAGTCAATGCCAGACTAATTTTTTTGTATAGAATAGGAAAAGTGTTCGTCTGGCTGTCCAAGCTAAATAATAAAGACACAGAGCCCAGAACTAGAACAGACCAGGGATCTTCTTGTTCAGGGGTGCTCCTAATATTTGAGAAAAAAAAAATCCACAAAAAAAAGCAGACAGTGATCCATGTCTACAGCAAAAAGTAATCATTTGTTTCTTTACTGACCCCTTCTGGCTGGAGGCGTAACGAACTGCTGTCGAGATTTATCTTAAAATAGAGTCCTACATAATAAAGATGCTAAAAAAAAGATCCTGTCACAATGATTTATGTTGTTTAATGAAATAACAACCTACAAATGCCCTCTTGTAAATGGTTGAACTAATAATTGATAACATAGTAAGTGCAATCTAAAGTACAGAGAAAAATAAATGTTTTTTTATTATGTGGTGGAGCCAGGATTCCTGTAGCCATGACTTCCTCATGAGACTCCCTGTCAGCCATTGATCCCATTTATTACATCTAACTGCCTTTAAAATATCACTGTTGTAAATCTGATATAAGAGAGTGGTTGGTCTGACACAGCTCTGACTCACAGTTAAATAAAATTGTCCAAATATTGGCAAATGTCTAAATATAGCTTGTATGCAACTGAAAGACTGTGTCGTGCCCAAAAGCAGAGATTTTGATGCATTGCGGTGTTGCTGTGATCACACTTTCCATGTAGTTTAAACTCCTTCTGATCTGGCATGCAGAGGAGCGAGGCCCGTGTGGTTTTTGTTGTCTAAAAGTGGAATGAAAAAGTCTTTAATATGTTCAGACGTGTTCCACAAAATCAATACTTTGAAAGCTGAAGCCGCCTTTGGATCAGTGTTGACTTTAAAAACTGTTTTTACTTCACAAATGATAAAACCCGGCATCTCTAGAACAAGTCCATAGCGTTATCTTAAAGTTCAGGAAGCACTGGAAAGGACGAAATAATTAAATTACACTGGAATCTGTCAGGAGTATTAACTGTCCCACTTTTTTCATTAAGAGATTAGCAGGCGCCTCATCTTTCTGTATGGAAAGGCATCCGCTGACGAGTGAAGGGCACTTATGATGAAAAATGTGTTGACTCTGTATCTGTAGGCACACTGCCATTACTAAAGCTTGTAAAAAATGTTAATGTCTTTTGTACCGGTGTTCATATGTACTTTGTCTACCCATGCAATCCATTATGACCGCTCACTGTTGACTCTTTGACAGACTGGGCCAAGAATTGAACATGTAACAACTCATATATACAGTACGTAAAATATTACCTGTTTGAAGCTGAACACACCACACAAAAAACACATTACTTTGCCAAATTGTCTTTTTATCATTCAACCACTATTACTTCTACTGCTAATACTTACCCACTGACCCACCCAGACTCAGGGAGAACTTAGGGCTGCTCCAGTATGGAAAAAATAATAATCTTGATTAATTTAGTCATAATTAAAATCACAATTATTCATTGTGTGAATGAAACCCAGGACCTTCTTGCTGTGAGGCTAACCACTTTGCTTGCCTATAATTGCTTCTACTACTACTTTTGCTGCTGCTATCAATACTACTAATAGTACTGTTGCTGTTACCTGACATGAACTTTAGCTTAAACACATGACCTGCCAGGACCTTCTGATTAAAACAATAATCAGTATATAAATTTGGAGAAGACTTAGAGGGATAGAGTATGGGACCACAGGCTTTTCTTATGATTACACATAAGAGTAGCAGCAGTACCTCCCATAGTGATGCATTAATACAATCCCAACAAATTATTCCTTATTTCTACAGAATAGGAAGTACTTAAGTAAAAGGATATCTGAGAAAGACGATCAAAAATGTACTTATGGAAGTTACACTGTAAAAAGTGTTAAAAAAAAGTAAAAAAAAAAAAAAAATACATAAGTTGCATTGGACTTGCTGTTTTGTGTCAACTCGAGCTATAGTTTTATATTATTATGTTGGAATAAAGCATATTTATGATAAATCCAACTCAATTGATATTTTACTGACTTTATCAAGTAAAACTTACTTCAATTAGCTATTAATTTTTAACAAAACCTCAAAGAATAAAACTTCTGCATTCATTTGTTGGTATACAAATTACACTTTATTACATAAAAACACAATATAATAGATTTAAATTGCAGACTGTTTAAAAGTTTACGAACAAACCTTTTGCAATGTATTTACAAAACAAAAGATATAGGGCCTTAATACAACACAGATAAACATTTAGAACTGTGGATTAACAAGTCCACACACCTGTTAAAGATGAGGACTCATTTTACTAAATGCTGTATTTACATTAACAATTTGGATTCCTTATTTCTACATAGTAAAACATATTTAAGTAAAAGTATATCTGGAAAAGACAATCAAAAATTAGCTTATGGATATAACTTTTTTTTAAATTAAAGTAAAGTTACAGTACTTTCTGTATAACCAACTAAAGTGTGTACATTTTACATCACTGTGCCCTACTCCCTTTTTATCAAACAACTACAGTATTAATTCCTTATGATGTCATGTAAAAGTGCTGCCTTTAACAGCTGTACATATCTTTGCGATCAGTTTCCCGTCGGCCGAGCAGAGCGTTACGTGGCAGGAGGGGCAGACCTAGACATCTGTTGGGGATAAATTTTTGATGACCAATCTCTCCTCGTGGGCATACCCCCCTCTGACAGAGCATCAAACATTCACCACAATCAGTGAAATGAAGCTTAGCGCCATCAGCGAGAGGAAGGCGCAGACTGCAGGCCTGCGTGTCAACAACAGGACAGAGAATTAAGTGTTTGGATCCACATGCGATGGCTGCCGTGCTGAAGTAACTTTTGATGTTTTTTTAATAGCAAGTATGTTTGTAGCATTTAAGTGGCATGTATAGCTTTGAGTCATTTGCAATGGCTGTTTGTGATCATTAGAAAGTTAACTAGAAAACGCTACAGGCATGCTAGAAGTAACTGGAGAGCAGAGGATAGAACATTGGCCCCTTGCAATGGTAAAGATGTAACCTGGATTCAAACCAGGGATTTGTAATTATGAGGCAAATAATGCTATAGCCTATTAATAAAACCACAAACTAGGCTCTACCCTCTGAGACACAGAGCCCTTACAGTATATTGGAAAAGTGTCCTGTAAAAAGACCAGCCCGGACAAAAAATCCTCTTGTGACCCCTTGTGGCTGGGGTTAGTATTACTGGCCTTTATAATAGCATCAAACAATAGTCCAAAACATAAAAAAAAATGTAACATATTTAACCTTTTCCTGAAAATGTCATCAAAAGCCTATACTACTTTTGAGTTATTTTGCAAACTAACCATCCAACAAAACTGAATAACATAACTTTGCTGGCGATAACTAGAATATAAAACAGCCAATCAGTTTATTTAGATGAAGACCCCTTTTGCTAATGAGAAACCCTTGTAAGTCCAGTTTTAGTTTAGAAGATAAGGGGTTGGACAAATTGATGTGTTGAACAGAGAGGAAGTTTATCCAGAGGAGTATTTGTGCCTGAACTCAACCGTTCCCAGTGGACGCCCCTCGAGTGGCTCAGCTGAGTACTCTGAGAGAAACCACAGCAGCCCACTGCAGCTGAGGACCTGAACAGCACCATTTCATGGACATTTGGATACAAGTAGCGATGGAAGAAGTTCACTTTTTTACCTAAGTAGAAGTACAAAAAAGTGTCTTATTGGATTTCAATTTTCTTTCCTTTTAGCTTCACCCTTTCTGGGGCCACCACAGTAAACCATCTGCCATCATTGATTTGACACAGGTTTTATGCTGCAGGACTATCCTGAAGAAACTCTCTCCATTTGGCTTATACTTACATTCACAAATGGTCTGTCTTTTGTTTATACTAATGCTATTGATGAGAATCGGTCACTAAAGTCACTAATGAATAAAAAAGAGCAATTAAATTTAAAATTTAACAATAACCAACACACAACCAAAAGCAAAAAAGGTGGTGGATGAGTATCGCATGATGTAGTGGAGTTTGTTTTGTTTTACACTTATAGTACTGGTAAAAGAGATTACAGTACTAGAAAAAAAAATGATTAGTGTTTTTAATATTATCCGGCCTACTCTATTCCCACAAGGTTTGGCATGGGTATGTCCCTACAGGGCTACCATAGGTGCTAGCAGGCTTTTTTGCAGCACGGTGGCTTAGTAGTTAGCACTCTCGCCTCACAGCAAGAAGGTCCCCGGGTTTGACTCTGGGACCATGTGGGCCCTTTTTGAGTGGAGTTTGCATGTTCTCCTCGGTGGGTTTCCTCTGGTTTCCCCCATCAACCTCAAAACATGCTAAAACCTCCAGCTAGGTACTCCTGACCAAGATCTGGAGAAGAGTGCCTGGGCACTGCACCGCGGCTGCCCACTGCTCCTGACAGGTTGCCCCAGCGGAATTGAGGAATGGATCTAATGCAAAGAACAAATTTCCCTACAGGGATCAATAAAGTCTAGCTTATCTTACCTTTTGAGAAGAAGAAAGGTAGGAGGCTTTGCAATGTGCAGCATCACAAAAAGCTACACACAGCCCCTAAGTGCAGTAAGATTGTGTAGGACTATGAGAATAACAACACTTAACACAGAAGCTGAAACTCACAACTCCACCCAAGTGGTACTTTGAGGTAACAGTCCTGAAGAATTATTGCTTATTGCAACAAGCACTAACTGTAGATTTTACAGAGCATTTTTAAATGAATCAGCCCACTTGTAGTTAGAGTTGCATCATAAATAAGAGACAACAGTAGGAGAACACAGTAGACTATACCCAGGATGAAATATCAGACAGTTTCTGAAAAATGTGAGTGTTTGCTTATGCTCTTTGACATGACTTTTGGATATTTTCTCAGTGAATTCAATATATTTGACCTCTGAAACCTGCTCAATATCTGTCTCATTTATCCTCAGCTGTGAGTCAGGTCAGGCCTAACGCAAACGGGCACCATTTTCTTGACTTCACACACCTCCTCCTGCTTTGATCAGACCAATTTCTCATTTGGTATTTTAACTCCTTTGTCATTCTGAAAAACCATATCTGGGTCATTTCGCCTGCTTCTCATGTTATTATCACAGTCTCTCTCTCTGCCTCATGCCAAATGGTTTCATTATACTTAAGAGAAGGCACTTTTTTTGGGGATAAGCCACGTTGTATCTGTCACAAGTCTTGTCTCCTGTCACTAGATAACCTTGGTTTGTTAAATGGAGCAACAAAAGCTCTTTTTCAGAAGAAATTGCGATGTGTCAAGTGTCTTTTATGATCACTTTGCCTTGTTTTTTTTTTTTTTTTTGTCTGTTTCAAAGACATGTCAGTGCCACAACCGGCTGTAGCTGACCCGGGATTAGCTACTTCATCCTGCTGGGGCAATGGCAGCCCCATATCATGACAGATGTAAACTGACAGACGATTATCACTTTTCTTGGACATAAATCTTCACCGTCCAGGGTCAAGTCACTTGGACACATCCAAGTGTAAAGCGGTAGCGTGAAACTAGGTATTGTTACTCAAGCAAGTATATGAAGGACAATATATGGACTAAATATATTTTATCAAACATACTTTTGCTTGAGTACATATTAAAAATACCCTTTCACTCAAGTCATTTTATAGAATATAGTAAAATCATTTTTAACCTCAGTGGCAAAGTGGGTAGTAATGATATTAGTAGTAGAAGTAAGGCAAAGTAGTAGAGGTAGTAGTAGTAACAGTAGCCTTAATAGTGGTAGCAGCAATTGTAGTAATATCAACAGTGGTAGCAGTAGTAGTAAAGATAGTAGTAGTAATCTAAATTAGTAGTGGTAGCAGTAGTAGTATTCATAATAATAGTAATAGTAGCAGCAGTAATAGTCGTAGTTGTAGTGACTGTAGTAAATAAAAGTACTAGTTGTGGAAGTAGCACTGTAAATACTTGCTACATAAGTAAACTCTAAACTCTTTACTTGTTTACTCTCACTCTAATAATTTTGTGGAGCTCTTTTACTTCCACTTGTGTAATCATATTTTTTGAAGTAATATTCTGAACACTTCCTCTGAAAAAAAAACTGAGGAAATAAATGTTGCCACAGTGAAATGTGATTTTCAAACAGTCATCATTATTTGGTGCTTTATCAGTGTTAAGACCTTGACAAAGACAAACCGCACTCTTCAGCAACACACGGATCATAATTTGACACTTTCAATTATGTTGTGTTTGCCTGTGCCTCCACAGATGACAACCATGTATGTAAATTTAACACTTATATGCATCATACTTCATACAAACCATTATGAGCAGTGACAGGTGATTTGAATTGTATTATCATGTTTTTTATATGCGGCATAGCAATAAGCAATATACAAGAAGTGAATATTTTGATGCAAGACACAACCAGCTTGGGCTGTCATTCGTTTTCATTTTCTATTCAAACAATTAGTCAAATCTCTGTTGATTTGGATTTCCAGGAAGTGGATGCTAAATGTGATGATAGATGAAACCCGAAAAGGACTAAAATCGATGTAATTTGAAAGTCATTCAGCCAATAAGCGAAAGAAAATAAAAAAGAAATCAGAGCCCTCAGACTTTCTCCTGTTACTTATCTTGTGACATCTGGGATTTTTACTCAAGTCTGCTGCATGAAGTAATGCTGCTCTTCATTTTTTTTTGTTTTTTCTTTTTTTTATTTTTTTGCTGAAGTGACTCATGTGTAGAAAAAGACATGACAGAGCCAGGAGTGGTGGGATTGTGTTGTGAGGAGCTTCCCTGACACAGAGTTCATCCATAATTTCAAGATATTAATACTAAGGAAGGCATTTGAATACATCTGTCAGCGACTCTCCTCAGTCCTAATTCATATTATTTCTCTTCTCATTTCATACAAATACAATTACGATACAACCTCTCAAGTTTAGCTTGAGCAGAATTGTCAGCTTAAATAAATTCAACTTCAAAACCTCACTTTTTTTTTTTTTTTACTGAACAGCCCCATTAGCTCTGTCTGTCATGCTTATTATCATTTGAGCAGGTCAGTACTCGCTTTATTGGGCTGTCTGTTGCATTTCAATGAAGTAAAAGTCTGATGAAATGCAACTTGGTTATTCAGACTGAAGTCGCACTGTAAAATATTGCATACATATCTGATTTAGGACCACAGAAAAAAAGTATCCTGCGTCTCATTTGAAAAAAATTCATTTGTACTGTTCACATTGTCATGAAAAAATCTGACAAAATTGTCCTTTTCTTGCAATGGCACAGAATCCTTAAAAAAATTCTGTGTCCAGACAGTGTTTTGGATTTACCCCATAAAACAAGCAAACCAACAGACAAACCAACACCAGCGACTACATGACCTCCTTGGTGGAGATAATTGTCAAATGAAGCCGACCTCATTTTCTGTTTTGGCAAGGCTAGATTCATTTTGGTTTAGTGTACGGACTCACTTCACAGTGCTGACCGTGTGGGACATTTGACCAACTACAGACCTAGCGCCTTTCATATATAAACCTCAATCTCAGATAACAATATAGTGCCAATGTAGAGCAAACTTGAAGGGATCCAGCCTCCAGTCCTGAGCTGCACTCACCAGCCGCGCAGAGCTCTGGCCGTCTGATGGGACTAGCCTGGTGAGGGGACAGACTAAAGCAGACAGCAGAGAGATAACAAGCAAGATAGGCCTTGTCAGAAACATCTACAGTAGCTCAGGGCCAGAGACACCTGCGGGACGATCCAAAGACCAGACGACTGAATGGGGCCAATCTCTACAACTGCACCTCTTCAAGGGAGCTCCCCAAAAAAAGAAAAAAAAGTACAATTTCACAGAGACACTGGTGAAAGTGCAGTGGAGGAAAGTACAAATACATCCTAGAGACCTGGACCTGGAGATGTGGGTTTTGACCATAGCTGCCTGAGTATAGCAATTACAGTGTCTAGACAGGTCAGCCATCCTAGTTCCTCTCTATTCTATACAAAGATTTAGTCTAGTCCTGTCTATTTGAGTTGGATTTTTTGCGAACAAATAGATATTACTACCTCTATAGGCAGAACTGTTTCAAGACAATTTGCAAAGCATACAATAAACCAGAGGCACAAAGCATTGCATAGTTTACCTCATCTATATATATATGAATGGGCATCTATTGATCAGGTAGGACTGAAACGTTTACATGGAAGGGGCCCCAGACCTACTTCTGTTCTATGGGAAACTTAAGGTCTGCTGGCCAAATTCTAGTATGATTTCAGTATTATTGTTTCTTTAGGATCCCCATCTGCTGTCAATTTAATAACCGTTAGTATGTTGTAGCCTGTAGTTGTAAGTATACATGTACTAGGGTGATAGTACTACCTAACATAAAACCTTCTTCATGTATCTTCCTGATGCTGTGTTTGGTGGAAATATATAAATTATCCTTTTCTTGACATCTGGACTCATTTGGAGATGTGTGAACTTTCTCGGAGGAGCAGCTGTGCTACAAGACTCAATATTGTCTTTACTTAGGCGTAGGCCAGGCGATACAAACTTCCATATATTTCCATACATCTTGTCCAATTTATTCCACGCCAATGGTTTTCAGAAATAACACAGAGCATCACTGTAAAAATGTATTATCATTTTAACAGCTGAATGAGAGGAGTAATACACCATTATACATGACAAGTGTTTAGATCAGGGATGCTCAAAGTGCATACGAGGCATATTTTCATACAGTTTATCTACTATTAAACAGCATTTCACCAGCTTTGCCTGTACATTTGTGCTCTCAAGCTAAAATTAATACGTAAAATAAAACATTAGGAGAGTCTGTCAGCCCTTGGACATTTTCCCATTCTCAAATTTGGACACTCCTGGTCTAGAGTTTATTAAAAAGACATGTACCTACATAAAAGCATTATACACATATTCACTGAAATGAGTATATTTATCTTTTTTTTCTAACACCATCCAGATCTGCTGCAATGATGACCTCTTATTATTTGTTGATTTAAGTGAAATTCCCACACGACTGCTCCCCTGCTCTCCTGACCTCACGCTCTCATAAACCTACTGCTGTCCTTAACATCTCTCCCTTGACGTTATGTGCTTCACTGGAACACATCTCGTCTCACTAAGTGTCATAAAATTTTGATAATAGACACCTGGGATTTCCCCGTTATTGGCAACATTGACATGTCAAAATAGGGATCCGTAAACCTCAGTTGACAGTGCATTAAAGTGGACACATCCTGATGATTGATTGGACACGGAGCTGACAGATCCACCGTGATTGTTTACTGTGGCGGGCCCTGGCAACGACTGGCCGTTTATTGCCGTGTGCTTCAGCAGTATTTCAACTTTGTGTTTCATTCCTTAGAGCCCTCAGAAAGCAGCACACTTCTCTCAGCAACCTTTTTTTCTCTCTCTTTTCACTTCCCTCCATTGATGTTTGCACTGCCAGGTATGTTACCATTCATTTATGGGTAATTATGCATCGCACTTTGGACGATTTTTGCTGAATTCCCCACAGGTTTCTTGAGTGTGCTTTTAGGGGCTTGGAAATTGCTGTTTACCTTCATGTTGGTATTGGCAAATCATAGTGAAATATTCAATGGATAATTACCGCAAAGAAGTACTACAAATGTAAACATAAGTAAAAGTACTTTTTTTTTTTTATTGGGTCAATAACACAAGAGTATACTGGCTTGTGACCCTCCATTGCTGGACTGTACTGAAGTAAAGGAGCCTATCCCAGTATCTTTGGGCTTTAGGCAGGGGCCTGTTAGTCACAGGGCTGACACAGAGACATACTCAGACAGATAACCATTCACTGGGAGCAATTTAGATTCCACCAATTCAACACACGCAGGTCTTTGAACTGTGGGAGGATGCCAGAGTACCCAGAGAGAACCCACAGTAACACGGGGAGGACATGTAGACTCCACTCAGAGAGTTCAGTGTGTTGGCCCGAGGATCAAACCCACGATCTCCTTGCTAGGAGGCACGATCACTAACCACTCTGCCACTGTGCCCCCACTAAAAAAGAGAAGGTTTGAGTGAAGTTTAGTGTAAAGTTTACTTACTATAGGTTGAAAGTACTTACAGCGACTACCACCTCGAGTACTATTGCTCCTACTACTACACCTATTACTACTGTCACAAATAGACCACTGCTACTACTACTTTAATTGCTTCTGCCACTACTATTACTACTAGTGCTGCAACTGCTACTACCACTCTCATTACTACAGTACTACCAATGCTACTAATACAATTACTACTACTACAACTACTGCTAACATCATAACTGCAATCACTAGTACAACTATTTCCCACTTTGTCACCAGCGTAAAAAAAATGAAATACTTGAGCAAAGGTAACTATTACAAAAATAGTATGTTTTACAAAAAGTGCTTAGAACATAAAAACATTTTGAAGTAATTCAGAGTATGTACATTCCACCAGTTGCATTTGTACTTGTTAGTTTGTATTTTTTACAAGCTAATCCAGCCACAATCGGTCTGACTGGCCTGTGTACTCTTTGTGCTAGTCCCAAGCCCAAATAAATAGAGAGTGTTACACCAGGAGGGGCATCTGTTGTAAAAACCTATGCTAAATCAATATGTGAATCACTGCACAATAGGAGGCAGATTTACTCTGGTGACCTTGGAAGGGAAAAGCTGAAGGAAAGAAATGTTTTTACAAGCGTGTTGCATACCTGCTCTAGTATCTATTATTACACATGCTGCTATTTTTTTCCCCAACAGATGTTTTGCAAAAGCCATACAGTATACAGATTCCCCTTGCTTGACTTTACACCTTATTATTCATTCAAATCAATCGGGTGAAAGTGAGTGACAACAACTCGAGATAGGAATCACAAAACGTTGATGCGGGTGACATCCGCCCAGCGCCGGCGCGTACTTCGGAAAGAATCAGTGTCAGAGCGACGGGAGCATCGCCTTCCCCCGGCCCGTTTTACCGTGATGTGTGAGATTTTTATGCTTTCAATGACCCATGCTTTGCACTGTATCAAAAAACAGGCACGGCTGACTAGACAGATACTTCAACCCCTTTTCCCGCTGCAGAGGAAGAAGAAGGAGACAACTCGGGGGTGACTTGTTGTTGGAGCACTTCTGATTGTGCTGTACAGAAAACAACAAAGATGGCAGGTGCTGATTGAGAATGGGGGACAAGGCGCAGAAGCCGGAGAGGAAAAAAAAAAAACAAGAAAACGTAATATTCACCAGACACCACATGAGATATGTTCAGGAGAGAGTGGAGAATGGAAGGAAGTGCAAAGGTGGACAAAGTACTCAAAATATGTTCTCAGGTTACTGCAAAATAAAGTATTATTACTCACAAGTTGTTAGGTAAATTATTGAGTGAAATTAAAGAAGTACTGCAAATAAACTTTACCTAAGTAGCAGGTACTTGCTACTACCTCTCGCTGTACAACTACACTACTGCTAATACTACTAATAATACTATGTACTGTTGTACTGATAATGCATTAGTCTTAAATAGTGCTTTTCTAGGCACTTTCAAGTTGCTTTATAATTTGTTTTATTATTCATTTACTTCTCAGTCACACTCAGTGGCAGTGAGCTTCTTCTGTAGCCACAGCTGCCCTGGGGCAGACTGATGGATGCGTGGCTGCAGTTCTGCATTTACTCTGACTGCCACCAATCACACAATCACACTAACACATTCATCCAGGGAAGGCGGGCGAATTGTCTTTCCCAAGGACACAATGACAGCATGCATTGCCAGTAGCGGGAATTGAACCGCCAACCAACTGAGCTATTGCCTTCTATTCCTATTACAATTACTTGTACTTGTACTTTTACTTATTATTACTGCAACTATAACTCCCCTTTCTAGTTACTATTACTCTCTCTTTTCCAAAGTCGATGAATACCTTTACTTATTTAAAATTACTAGTAACGGTAACAGTTTTCCTCTAAAAAGTATAGTATAGTAAATTTAGGCTGTACCTGTTTTTTTTTTTTTTTTTAAGTACTTTAATTCAAGTATACTTTTAGAATCTCTAAATCAATAGAAGTATATTTTTGACCTTGGTGGTGAAGGTAGTAGCGGTAGTAATAGTAGTAGTGATGGCAGCAATAATAGGAACAATAATAGTAGCAGTGGTGGTAAAGTTAATATAGCACTAGTAGTAAAAGTAGTAGTAGCAGTAGTGGCACTAGTTGTAGCAATAGTAGTAGTAGCAGCATTAGGAACAGTTACAGTAGGTATTTTCTACTAAACTAAAGCACATATTCTTGGAGGAAGTGCTTGTAATGCAGCCTTCACTACAGCCTGGAGAGTGGCGCTTTGATAAATTTTGACCGCACTAACTCCTGTATAGTGTAACTGTGGTACTGTGTGTGGTACTGTGTGTGGTACTATGTGTGGTACTGTGTGTGGTACTGAGTGTATCTCTCTCAGATAACACACAGTACAATCAGGCCTGGTGATGTCACAGCTCTCCGCATCATTAATATTGAGAGGTCATTTCCTCCACTTGAACATCTCTGTCTATCACTCGCTGGGTTCAATTTCCAATTTGCCACTAGACTGCTTGGGTCATTCTTACTATTTGTCTGGGAAAAACGGGGCTACCTAACACCGCCATAAAACTCCGCTGGAAATTAGCTGACTGCTTCTTTTATTGTTTCCATGAAGCACTATAGAGTCACAGTGAAATGTACCAGGTCCACGCTCTGCCAACTGCGCTCTGACTCAACCGCGGCGGAGATTTACAGCCAATACCATCTCTCAATCACTGTCCACCCTGTTCTACATGTGTGCAGACTTACTTTATGCACTGTCTATTCAAATAAGTAGTCAGAAGATAAGGCTATAAAATATCATGCACAGACTGTGTGGGTGTGTAGAGCGGTGAAGGCTTTATCCTGCATTGTCTTCACCATCGAAATCCATATATTACTGAAATAATGAAAACTAGTCTTAATCATTTGGTCTACTTAGTAAGAAGCAATATAATTATGCTGAAGGCGTAGTAATAACAGTGGAAACAGTAACAGTAGTTGTGGTGGTCATACTAGTAGCACAAGAAACACTTGTAATGGTAGGAGTATTAAGTAAGTACTAGTAGTTGCAGTTGTAGTAGCAGCAGCACTAGAAAACCTAATAGTAGTAGCATTAGTGGTATTGTAACAGTAGCAGTGGTAGCAGTAAGCACTTTATACAAGTAATAGAGTTTTGAAGTAGTAGTAGTAGTTGAGTAATCTTGGAATAATTTGACTTGAGCTGTGGTGGTAGCAGGCCTAGTAGCAACACTAGTGGTTGTTAAAGTAGTAGCAGTGGTAGTATTAGTAGCAGTTGTAGTAATAGTTTTAACAGTAGTGGTAGGAGTAGTAGTGGGGGTAGTAGTAGTAACAGCGATGATAATAATAATAATAATAATAATAATAATAATAATAATAATAATAATAATAATAATAATAATACATTTTTACTTTAACTCAAGTAATCAAGTAATTTAATAAGTACTTTTACTTGAGTACTTTACATTTTGTACATCAATGATTTAGATTATGGTAAAATCTTATTTCAGTAGTTAAACTTAAAATAGTACACCCACACACAAAGTGACATATTTCAAGCATTTATTTATTTAAGTTGTGATGATTATAATTTATATGATGATTATGTAATATTATATTCTAATTTATGAGATACTGCTTTATGGTTTTCATCAACTGTAAACCATAATTATCACAATTAAAATAAATAATGCTTGAAATATTTCACTCTGTGTGGACTGAATCTATAAATGTTTTTCACTTAAAACAAACTGACATTTCTGTGATTTTTCAAATTGTTTAATGTAGGACTGTAAAGCACCTTTATAATGACGAAGCATGGAAAAACAACAGGTTGCGTTCACTTTCTAGAAATTGATGATGGCAAAAACCCAGAGGGAGGGTATGGCCAGTAAAACTCTATGGGTTATACACTAATTAAATACTAATTATTTTACCTTAAGTAGTTTATGTTAACAGAGAAGACATTGAACTTTCTGTCGGTTTATATTTTATGAGGCTAAACCCAATTATTACAGAGATATTAACCATAAACCATGCCAAGAAAACTGCATTCTGAGTCTTTAGCAGCCTATACTACCATGGAATTTTAGCCTCCCCTCCATCTCCCTCTATAATGTTTTGACATCACGTGAATGCAACCTATTGGATTTTTAAATTGCATATATTTCATTTAAACTTTTTAACAGAATACACCATCCCTGACTATGTATTTTCTCAGTGCTGCTGACGCTGTGACCTTGTCCTGATTGTTCTCCGCCAGTTTTGTGACACACCTCAGCAGCGCCTGGTTTATTCGCTTTAGAGAAGGCTCTGAACCTGTGACTCATTGGTGCTTTGAAAAGCATTATATTTCATTTCTTGGTTTCTCCACATTTTTCACCTTCCTTTTAGCCCGGGTCCCCATTGGAAAGCAAAAAAATGAGGGCAGGATCTCCTTGGGGAGTTTGGGACTAGAACAAGGTTTCTGGAGTAGTGTGTGTAAGGTGAATGACGGGAGTGTTTGCAGTCAGTGCTCTGCTGGTAATTGCATTTCACTCCGTAATCACTGATTGTATAAAAATGATAATGAATATTCTATTGTTCACGCATCAGTGAAACATATCTGACTATTGAGGTAATGGCGTCACAGGGAGAAGTGCAGGGAAAGCACAAAAGGCAAACGGTATGCACTTAATATTGTCAACAGTGCGGCCGGTGAGTGTCAACATCACCGGCACTGGCAGAACATGTGCCGCAGCAAAATGTTTGACTTTGAAAGTTTTCAGAATAAATGCATTACTTCACGCTTCAGGCTATCCCAGTACATTTTTACATTTTAAGAACAGACCAAGAGAGAAAAATGGTACACTCTTAGAGGGTATCCAGGTTAGACAAGACGCGCCGAGCATATCATTCTGGTGTTTACAGGAAGTCAAGGAGAGGTGCACTTATTCCAGAGGTGTGAGAAGTGCTCACAGTCTACACTAATGTGAAAGCACAGCTACTTCATAATATTATTCGAGAAAAAGTAGCCAACAACTTTATTACTTAAGCAAAAATAAATGTTTTAAATATCAGCTTAACAAATATAATGCTGTCTGTGTGGGTGGTGGAGTCTGTATTCTGTCGGGCAACTTGTTCATTTTATTCACTGTCCATACATATTAATATTACAATGTTTTCATATACCCACAAATTAATAAAAACTACATTTTCTTAGCCTGTTTAGCAAAATGTATTATCATTATGTATCATATAAATATTTATTAAGATGCCTCAAGGTGTCACAAGCTCTTTGTGCCGGTCCCAAACCTAAATAAATGGAGAGGGTTGCATCAGCAAGGGCATCTGGTGTAAAAACCTATGCCAAATCAACATGCAAATCACTGAACACTATAGGAGGCAGATGATTTGCTGTTTTGACCCCAGAAGAGAGAAGAAAAGGGAAAGAAAAAGAGACTGACAAGATAACAAAATACTAAATACTGTTAATATGGCTGCTTACTGGCTTGCATCCATTTTCCCTTTAAAATTTACTCAGTAAAATATTTATAACTCTTGGGTTAGAGTATCTTTAGTTCCCTGCCATCTCTTATTCCCAGGTCAGATTCACAAGTAGGTGGAGCTCCGAGAGTTTGCCACCAATGGAGACATGGGCAAAATTACTGTCAAGTGTCCAATCAGATCACACTGCAGTACTGTAATAAACCTTGGTCACATCCAAGTGTAAACATGTCCAATATGTCCTCTTCAATGACTTTGCTCTAATTCGCTGAAATAATATATGTTTCCTTTCACCTTTTCAGGAATGTCAGCTTGAGCGACTGCTGTCAAGGGTAATCACGAGTGTCACGAGTCACCGTTGACTTTTCCCCAGCCCTTGAGTAACGTGCCGCCTACACTTCTACCCCCCGCCCCACCTCCATCACACACATCCACATTAGATATAGTGAGTGTCTTTCTCGGGGCAGGGGGCCTTTGGATGACATCATCCCGCTCCATGGACAGCTGTCGGGATGACTCAGGTGCATGCGGACAGACTGAGAGCTGCTGTTGTTGTCCCGTGTCAGGGAGCTAAACCGTCCCGCGGTGAAGGAGCGTCCGACTCACTGATCGTCAGAGTGTGAGGAGCTGCTGTGACAGGGAGCAACAGTAACCTGGCGTCTGCATATGGACTGTATAAACAATAGGTGCCACTACAGCTGTGAACAGTGAGAGCAGCTCATCTGTGGCTATATTTATCAGTATGGAGCACTGCCAGAGCTGCTATTAAACAAAGAATATAGAACCATGTGTGTTTTCACTGTGAAAATGTGAGTATTATATTAATTATAGGGCTAGGAATAGGCTTTGGACCAGGAGAGGGATGATTGGTAAGCTCGCAGATGCTCTAAAACACAAACTTGTACATTGTCCTTTTTTGTTTTCAAAATTTAAAATAGTCTTGTTTTACTGCAGCAGTAAAACATACAAACAACATAATAATGATTAGTAAACAATCAAATAAATTTAATAGCAATTTAAAATACAAATGGAATAGAGAAAGAGTTTTTGTATCTATTTTGGACCTTCTGGTATTCCTTAAAATACAGTTCATAGTTACTCCTTCACTTTCTGCTATTTTCTATTTGCACCGGTTTTCTCAATTAACAGAAAAGTTGTGAATTGTAGCAGCTAAATTTCTTCAAACCTATCTAGATATTTCATACTGCAAAGTAACATTATCCAAGTTCACTATTGTTTACACTTTGTGATTTGACAGTAGTTCTGGACACTGGTTGGATAAAAGCATAAAGGCTACTAAATGTTTTAAAGTGGGAGGACTGTGACATGTTTCTGACTGTTTGAATACAACTATACTAAACTCCTTTTTTCCTCACACTTCTCTTTTATATGTGTTATCTGTATATGTGCTGTCACAACTGGCCGTCACACTGTAACAACAAAAGAGGTAGTTTTATTTTGACTGGGACAGCCTGCCACAAGCAGAAGTGACCTTCCCCATTTTAGTTCAGAACTAGAAGCACTCAAAGAGCACAGACCTCCACCAAGGCACCGTGATTTGTTCTTTTACTGGGCCCTTGTGGCTGGGATTGGTATCTTTCACCCTATCTTGCAAAATTACAGAATCCTTTCCTAACGGGATTCAAATCTAAACTAATAATTTTTTCCTTGCCCAATTAATCACCTTTCCAGAAAATTACTATAAAGTCTGAATACTATTACTACAAACCAACTGATGCTGGCAAAAACATATTGTAGAGTCTGTAATAAAACTAACATTCTTTATTTATTAGCCTATAGCCACAAGTGTATTACCCACACAGTATATTTGACCAATACCACAGGAGACAGATTTGCATGTGCTCAATTATACATGCAATGTGTGACAAACATGTGCACCCCTCCATAATGAGAGGGAATTATTTATCACATGCTGTGCTCTTATCATTCATCGAGCCCAACAGGTACAAAATATGAAGTTCAAGGACACCCAAACTTGTCTTCGCAGCAAGCTGTTACCTGGACAAACACTCATCATTCAAGCACAGAAATACGCCACTTCAAATCTCTCTTTATTCATATATTCATTTGACAAACATATCTTAGTGGTATCATTGTGTTTGTGGCAGGCAGGTCCCTCGTTGCACATAAGAGAGTGCACGGCTTTACCTCTCCCCTGCTGCATTTCAGTTCAACCATTTAGAGTGAACCTTATAGTCCCAGCATGCTACAAACACTGTAGAAAACAATTAGTTTGCAAATTATTATTACACAAAAAATATGCAGGAGTGTCTTTCTGAAAGATAATTATATTCTGAGGCCTTCATTAAGAGGCTCATACGGAAATTTGTAAGCTCATTCTCTTCCCAGAGCCATAATCACACAACACTGGTAGAGCTTCTTAATTAACACCTACTCCAGCCAAGACATACAAATGTATCAGTGGTACTCGCCCGCAGAACAAAACACCATTGTTATTCGCAATATTACATTTGGCTCTCTCGTCAAGTCACACAAGACGGTCTCACAAATATATTTAGTGGTTTATTGTTAAGTGGAGTTAAGACACAGCATGCTCGCAAATGACATACGGTGGTTAAATCTGCCACAAGGGGTCACAAGGCAGTTTACTTCTTGTGCCAGTCCCAAGCAGGTGAACGGAGAGGGTTGCATCAGGAAGGGCATCCAGCATAAAACCTACACCAAATCAGTGTGTGAATTATTGCACGCTAGGAGGTAGTTGATGTGCTGTGGCAAAATAATGGCTCTGGTGTGTTTTTTTCCATGTCTTTCCCTGTGTCTGTCCCTGTTTTCCTGTCTCACTACTGTCTCTATCAAATAAAGGCACAAGAGCAACATAAATCTTTAAAAATAATCATTATTTTTTCAATTTTATTACCAGTTATAAATAGTGTGAGCAAATGAATGACCTTGGTTTCACTTATTTTTTAACACCCGTCGATGTAAAACACATATCATGCAGTCATGTCTGTCATTTAGCGTTATAATACGGAGTAAATAAGGAATCTGAATGTCCTGGGCCCCAGTCCTGGCTGCACTGTCTGATGCTACTCCCCTGCATTCACCACTTTGTCATGTTATTGCATATTTTTATGAAAAGTCTACACTGTCACTAAGTTTCTCTGAGTATGCAAAACATGACTGGTGCATAAAGAGTGTAGGTTGTAAAAACTGAACAAGCAAATTACCAGATGTCAGGACGTCTTTATACTTTCTATGGGCTTGAAGTTAAATCTGTTACAGCCGTTTAAAGACAAAGTGTGTGTGTCGGGCCTGAACGCTGTGGCACCTGGCCTCTCCAGATAATCTATTTATGGCTTTCACACTTCATTATGCCCAAACCAAAATACTTTCCTCTTGAACGTGTTTATCAAGTGTCTGGGAGTTATCAGTCACAGCTGCAACACACCGAAATAACAGTGCACCTCGGTACAGCTAGCACCCAAACACTGCTTACATAATGTTTCTCGACCTTGAGATTGTAGATACGCGACATCTACAAACCCCTGTCTGCAAAATCTGAACAAAGGCATTATATGAAATGTCAGACCTGCTATGAATTATTATGGGCCACATAAATAAAATACAACAAAGTGGAGCTCCAAAGTACTCTCTCTGTGGATCCGGTGCTGCGTCAGGACATTGTTGCTTGAATTAATTTTTTGAAAAGCCCCTTTTAATGTAAGACAGGTCGATTGTGTGATGTGAATGCAGTAGTAGGTTTCGCAGGGCTTCATAGTCAGGTTAACAATAGGGGGTTGACATAATCTCAAAAACAGCTTTTTGGAGCAAATTGATAAAAAGCCGCTCAACATAAAACACATTGGAGAGTTCATAAAATATTTACAATGGCGCAGTTTTATCCACTCCAATGCTGAATTCAAGCCTTAATGGAGACAATATGTTGCCTTTGTAACTGAACACAATGACAGATGATGATATTAGCAGTGGAGTTTATTGCATGTGCTTAAGAAAATATCCAGTACAGTAAGTGTAGCTCATGAAGTGAAGCAGTCCATGTCTGAAGCATTAAATATGCACTAATGTAGGCCCGTGATAATAAGAGAGTTTATTTTACTGTTGCTACAATATTGAAGGCAAAGGCCAGATTCTTTTGGAGGCAGTTTACATAACACATAATATACATTCAGCTTATATAACATGCATCTCCAGACCAAGTGAGTCAGGACACAACAAAATTAGCATACACAAGGCTCCTGGAGTGTGACAAAGAAAACAGTATACAGGCTATACATTACAATAAAAACTGCAGCTTGAAAATAAAATAATAATAAGCATATATAAATACATAAATACCTAAGAACAGTGATACATCAATAGACTTAGGCTTGACATTAACACTGTAGCCAACATTTAGCCAAATACAGGTAGATTTCCATTTTGGCTGGTAACACAATGACTTCCACTAACCACTCAGGCTGGTTGGATTATTTTTTACAACAACTTCAGGTCTAAATTTCTGTGTTTCCATAATTAAATATATAGTAAATCATCACAATTAAGAAAAAAAGCCACCTTAAGTGACATTGTATTAAGATATGTTTAATACATGCAAAAATATAACATTTACTCTACGTATTTAAGTTAACTGGTTGATTGTAAAAGATTGTAAAACTAAACTTTGCATTATTTTTTGCTTATCATAAAGTCTACTGCACAATAAACACATCAACATTTCAACAAACTAAAGTGTGGCCAGTGAAAACCTTAACTGGCTAGTAACTTTTGAAAAACACTGATCACGGTGGCCAGTGGGCAGAAAAGTAAAAATTTTTTAACCTTTATATAACCAGAAAAGTCTCACTGAGATGAAGAATCTTAATGTCCAGCCCTGATGCAATAGTAAAATTATGACTGAGGTTTTAACAAATTTAACAAAGAGGAACTGTTTATGTTATAAATACAGATGTTATGGCTGTACACCCATAGCCTATTTATAGATCTATTATAAAACTAAGCCTACAGTGTTGTTAAAGAAGCAACAAGTGCAACTTTTACTGAAAACACAAATTAGTCATGAATCTAATGAAATCTTATACGATCACAGAAGTGTGTGTAATAGTTGGGGCGGCAGTAGCTCAGTCGATAGAGACGTTTGACCATTAACCCAGAAGTTAGGCAGTACGATTCCTGCTACCGGCATTGCATACTGTCCTTGTGTCCTTGGGCAAGACACTTAGCCCACCTTGCCTGTATGAATGTGCTTGTGTGATTGTGTAATTGGTGGTGGTGAGAGGCGCAGATTGGCAGCCATGCTTTTGCCAGGCTGCCCCAGGGAAGCAGAAGCTCACCACCACAGAGTGTGACTGAGGATTGAATGAGTAATGCATTAAATTATAAAGCAACTTTGAATGTCTAGAAAAGTGCTGTATAAAACTAATGCATTGTTATTAAGTCGTTGTCTGGGTGACCAGACATCCGTATTTAACTGGGACAGACCCAGTTTTAGGCTCCTTGTCCCATGTCCCAAGACATATTTGTTAAAACACAATTATGTCCCAGTTTTTTTTTTACAAACCATGTACCAGTTGTCCCCATTTTAACCAACAGAAAAGCACAGGACACTTAAAACTCACATTGTCACTAAAATTGTCATTGTTTTTAATAATGAATTTCCATTAAAATTCAAAACTCAAGCCTTGTATCATGCACTTTCATTACATAACAAAAAAAAAAAAGAAAAAAAAAAAGAGGATTTTGGAAGCTTTTTTGTCACTTGGTGAGTTCCATATATATCCCCGTTTTTGGGTTTAAAAATCTGGTCACCCTACATTTTCTAAAAACTTGAGTTAAACAATGATATTTATTTAGGCAGTAATAAGCTATAATCTGGCTATCATAAGTTTGTATTGTGATTCTGGATTAAAAAATATACAAGTTAATAGCACTTTGTTTAATTGCGACACTTCTGGCAGCAGAAACTTGCAACAGAATGCACAGAATAACTAGTTTTCCAAAGTTTATTTATGACCTATTTCACCAACACAGGGGCCGCTGAATCTCTCACTTGTTCCCTCCTGTAGCATTTTCACAGTTAAACTTAGTCCCACAGCTGTCCCGGACCCAACTTTTATGGAATCTACAATTAGTCCATATATGGGGCGCCCACAGAGAGCGCCACGCCCTAAACACCTCCTCGCTCCTCGGCCTTGTTGTGTCCTGTGTCTGCGGCCTGAGCCAGGAAGTCCGCCCCAGCCCCAGTCCCGGCCCCCCCCTCTCCCCGCTCTGTGTCATCCATTGTTGGGAAAGAGACTGCGACATCGAAACAGGACTTTACCGAAACTTCAGAGGTAATTAATCTGCCTTCAAGCTTGGCCTTTAGCCGATTGTGACTTCGTGGTTTGATATTCTTTTTCCGAAACAGTTTGGATATAGTCTGTGTCCCGGGACAAAGGAGCAGCGGAAGTAGCGGAGGAACAAAAAAGGGTGGAAAACTTTTGAGGAATTCCATAGTTCTCATTCCTCCATTTTGAACTTTTTAAACACAAATTTTGGGCTGTATTGTCGTGGTGAGTTAAATCAAGCCTGCTCTTTTATTGGCCCGGGTGATGGGGGGTACGTGTGTGGTCCGCTGGGATTTGTTTTTTTAAAGTTTAGCTCGGTTTTCTAAGCTAATGTTTGTCGATTAGCATTAGCATTAGCCTGGTTAGGTTACAGTAGGCTGCTTTACCCGGTAGCATTTTACGATGCGTTTGAGTAAGAATGAACCAGATTTATACAACACAAGTTAGACCCAAGTCTTTATTTATTCATTTACAACATGTTTCAGTGTTAGGATAGGCCTGGTTGGAGTTAAAACTGATGTTTAGGCTGTAGCTGCGCAGGCTCAATTAGCACTGTACCTCAACAGGTGTGGACCCGCCCTGTGGCTCAACATGTTGTCAGTTCTCACGTATTTCTGTTTTTGGGTGATTAATGTCATTCTTTATATGACCTAATATGCTAAAGGGTTTCCTGACACATTAATTTATGTTAATTAGGCAATAAGGGCGAGTGTCAGTAAAGCCTATAGTTTATCTAACGTTAGGCGGGGTGGTTAAATTGACTAAATGTTATTTTCTAAAAACAGTAGTGAACTCTGTTAAATCAGGAAATGTCCAGTGTGGTGTTTTTGATCATAGAATCTAAAGTGAGACACAGAAACTTTACAAACTTAAACGCAAATGTTATGTTAAATGTTATAGGGAACCAATATGTGTTTATTTAAATACTGCTGATTCTGACAGAGGTAAAAGTGAAACCACAATCCCTCATCAAACAGTGTGGTTTATCATAAGTCCAGGCTGTCATCAGTGGATGTCCTCTCTCAAGTGTTTGTCACATTGTTGCTACAGAGGAAGCTAAACGCCAGCCAGCTTATTGTTCACCAAATCCAGACCCAACTTTACTGCTGAAGCAGTGCAGCCCTAGGGGCTTGCTGATTATCCCTGCCCCTCTGTGTTTGATAGGTAATCAATGGAGTTGCAGTCTCAGTCTGAAAAGAGAAATCGAATGTAGGCCAGTGTGTAACTGTGCTCTGTGACGCACAGTCATTTTGTGAGGATAGGATGGGAGGATTTCTGCCTCTTGCTTTATGTATGAAGTGTAGTATGACTTGTGCCTTAATGTTGTGTAAAACCATAAAGAGGACGTGATGAGCTGTTTTTCCTGCAGAAAATTTGTCATTTAAGGTGGTAGCCAACTCATAGGTCCAAATGAAAGTCATTCATACATCCCACTTACAACTCCTAAATACCACAAAAAGTGCATTCACCATTACATACATACAACATAACTGGATCTTAAAAGCAACTTTATATTACATTATATGGCTAATATTGGATGGTAGTCGAGGTGGTAAGTGCTTATAGTGCCTATAGCCAAACCACCTTAACTATCAAGTGCAGGGCAAACACTGATAAGGATGTTCAGAACCACAGACTTTATCTCTTAAAAATGTCAAATTCAGTTTCATTGTAAGCTATGTATAAGCAAAAAGATGAAAGTAATTTAGTTGGACACAGATATAAAAAATAAAAACATAACCGCATGGTATTTTAATAATAATAAAAATTATCAGTCTTTTTATAGCACTTTTTTTTTTTATAGTGCCTATTGTCTAACCCTGGGGCAGACTGACAGTGACGTGGCAGCCATTCTGTGCCTACAGCCTCTCTGACCACCAGCAAACACACAGTCACACTTAACACATTCCTGCAGGCAAGGTGGGTGAAGTATCTTGCCCAAGGACACAACGGCACTATGCAATGCTGGTGGCAGGGTACGAACCGCCAACTTTCCGGTTAGAGGGCAAATGGATGTACTGAATAAACTGCCGAATGAATGAATGAATGCATGATTATTTTGTTCATGCACATTAAAAATGCTAAATTTTTAATTTGAAACTCCTCAATAATTCCAAACAAATTAGATACACAGAGATTAAAACATTTTTTGCCAACATCTAAATAATACCAAACACAACATTAAAAGGGCTGCTTTTTATTGTTTTGATCCTTTTTTATATACGTTTACACATTATTAATTATTCACTTGAGCGGTACAGTATTATGTCAGGTAGAAATATTTAAGGGTTGTGCTTGGCCCTTGGGTACAGAGTTTGTCGGGCAGTGTTAGTTGACAGTACAGTTTAAGCTGTAATTCTTGTGTCTATAGCTAAGGAGTAGCTGTTTTTTTACCTTTTCTTTACTCTGTTTTACTTTAGGATTGTATCAGGCACAATGTCGACCATCGACACAGCAAACATCAACTTTAAGTGGGACCCGAAGAGCCTGGAAATCCGCACTTTGGCCGTGGAGAGGCTGCTCGAGCCTCTAGTCACCCAGGTAAAACAAATGAAGTGTATAATATCATGTGATAAGACAGTGTTACTATTTTATGTTAAATATTATTTTACAATCAACTCAATTCTCAAAGAATTTAGATATTCACTGTTGACATAAATCTCTCACTTGCTGGTGTTGACTTTGAAGATAGAAGTGAATAAACATTTAAACAGGCAGAACCACAGTCTCAATATGTACTCTTTTTCCTAATCTTGTTAAACTGTTTGTGTCCCGGGTCTAGGTCACCACTTTGGTTAACTCTAGCAACAAAGGCCCGTCCAACAAGAAGAAGGGACGCTCCAAAAAGGCTCATGTCTTGGCGGCTTCGGTGGAAACTGCCACCCAGAACTTTTTGGAGAAAGGAGAGAAAATTGCAAAGGAGAGCCAGTTCCTTAAAGATGAGCTCACTGCTGCTGTGGAAGATGTCCGCAAGCAAGGTATATTGAAAACACATATTACGCTGCACTGTCTGTGGTTTCCAGACCGTACTGAGTGCTTCTTAAGATAGGAGAAATGATAAATAAATCATAAGCTATGTACATATCATCTGCCTCTGTGGACAACCTTAAAATAAAAATTTGCTTTGAGAATGACAGATCTGTTTGGTATTGGATGTTTGGGGAGGCCGGTAATAGATTCATTTTAGCTTTGGGTAGACGTTTCGCATTCATTTGATGTATTAGGCTGCTGGTGTCTCGCTTTCTGTTGGGATCCAATTTAACCATGCGTCGACCCTGAAGTGCATTGATTCTTTTAGTGAAAGAGTAAGGAACCTAAATAGTTATCTGTCCGCTGTCTGTCTGTGTTCTCAGTGCTACCTCTTATTTTTACTGACAGACTTTATTCTGTGCTTCAAGTCTTTAGCAAAATACACTTGAGTTTTATCATGTATTAAATATTTACCGTAGCTGTAAAGAATAGTATGGCTTGTAAAATATCTGAAAAATACTTGGGAAACTGCCCATGAACCTTTATTTGAAGTAAATAGTCAATAGTAACTATAAGCTGCATGTTGCCTGTTTTTATTGCAATGGCCAATACATAAAAACAGTTAGTCTTGCACCCTCCTCCTTCTTTTGCTTTTGGCGTTTCCCTTCTGAAATACGCACAACAAGTTGTCTGCTTCCAGGTGTGCCATGATTTGCGTATTGTTTTGGCTTTAGGTTTTGTGCTGAATGCCTGACCTTACACAACCCTCTCCAGTTATATCAGGGCTTAGGGCTGGCACAAAGGGTACACTAGCTTAAGACTCCCTGTGGCTGGATTAGTTTATAGTTTTCTAATAGATTATAGCGATTTGAACATTACAAATACTATTTTTTGAAGTAAGACAGACAGAGGTGCTTTTTGCTTTCTTTCACACTTGTTGTTGGTGTGCCACTGAGCCGTTACCATTTCTTGCTGTTTGTAAAAGGTCAGACATGTTCCACTTTTAAATGGCACTGCTTTGTACCAGTTTTTGGTTATCGATGCGTTCAGTGAAACTTGTTTGTTGTTTTAAATGGCATGTAGCTTTGGTATTGCTATCAGATTTTTGCCGTGTTGCAACATGCCTTGAGAAGCATTCAGACCACACTTCTTTCTGAATGGTGTATTGCTTCAAATTTTGTAAATAAGTTGTCATCCTGTGCTTGTTGTGGAGATGATTTAGTCCTAATGTTTCTGTTTAGATCATATTGTTTTTCCATCTTCATTAAGGCAGTCAAAATAATCATTATTGTTCAAGCTGAGATAAAAATCATGTTGTTTTCAATTGTTAGTTTACAAAAATGTAATTGTATTCTTCCTTGTTTTCTCCAAAAGGAAATGGCAAGCCTGGGCAGGGAGTCTAAAAGGCACATTGTGAGACTTTCTGCGTTGTTTTGGGATAGATTCGTAACAGTGCTAAACATACAAATTATGTTTTTATTCCTGTTGATAACTAAATTACTTCCATTTGTTTGTAGCCACTGTGTGATTGATGTGAAAGCTGTTCAGATGTCACTGACAGTGTCAAATATATTTAAATATCCTCATATCTATTGGGAATCAAACCATACATAGTCAATTTCCAATTCAATTTCATGCCTCCCACAAGAGTCGGGATTCTTCGGTCAAATCAGCAGCCAGTGGAATTACCATTTGTCTTGCAATGGCAGGTTTCATCATCTAACAAGTTTCATTTATTCCTTTGTGCCGCCAATATCTGCCGTTCTTTTGACACACTCGCAGACCACTGAGACCAGGGAGCTCTGACTGGAGGATGGCTGTTATCATCTGTGTCACTATGCCTTTTCTCCCCTGATGCCCGGGCCGGTTAGATGTCTCTGCGGTGCGTAGTCGGGAGGTAGATGACATGTCAGCAGATAGCCCGCACAGCGCTCTGAGCCCGGGAATTCACTGTAGTTGTGGTAAAGCTGCCACTGGGCTGGAATTCACTGAGTGTTGTTAGCTGGTGCCTAGGCCTGGCTGTCAGCAATGCCAAGCTGCTCAGTGGAGCGTGCCTGGACTGATAATACAGCCATTGAGTAGGCTAACACCCCACCCCCTGGACTGAGAGAGCGTTTCCACCCAGCTGTGGCTCATCAGCTGTTTTTAAAGAGAATACTGATCACGGCCATACCACTTGCTGTTGGATAGTAAAATACCTCATGTTTTATCTTGAAATCTACCAGATCCCAGTTGTCCAGTGTTTTTCTAATCACAAGTGTACACTCTTTGACCACTTCAGCTGCTCTTGTCCTTGCACTCGGTGCTGCGCCCTTCCCTCTCTGTCTGCGTCTCTGTTGTCCTGCTGCTCGCCCGCCTTATTGTGTGATATACATTTTAATCATTTCATCGTGCACTTGGTGGGCCGCAGGTAAGCCTTAGATGGATGAGAGTTTATTAAAGGAGCTCTGATCGCTATCTGCCCCCTGAAAATGGCCTTATTGATTTTGTCCGTGTGGGGGGGTAACAGCTTGAAGGTACGGATTGTGTTTTGAGTTGTGTGTGTTGTCGATCATTTGCACAAACAGCTTCAATGCACTGTTGGGTACAGAATCTGTGTTAGATCTCTGTTTTAAAGATTGATTTATGTAATTGTTATCCTGTTATGTTCGGTAAAGTGTAATATTCGAACTGATTTAACTAGCAAGTCATTACTCATCCACTAAAAGGGTTTTGATTTGCTTTGTCAGAGAGGAGAAGCCATTAACAACAACATCTTTTTTAATTTTGTTCCAACTTTAATGCCTCAAGACTCATAAAATTGCTACATTATGCATTTAAGCCCACCATTTTAAAATTATGATTAACATTTTAATTTCATTTTTTGACATTTGACAAAGACTACTTCTCTAATTTAGTTTGGTAATGAAAAACTATTAGTTGCAGCCCCTACAAGAGGCGTTCTTGCAAGGAGCCGTGTATTTCATTACATATAATATTTTACGATGACAGTTGGTGCTGATGCGGCACCACAAAAAGCCACAGGCACCTCTGCCTCACTCTCGCAGCACTTTTTGGTCGATTTGACAGACCAGATGCATCACAGTTCAAACAAAATAAACCTGCGCTGGCTGCATATGAACTAACAGCTCTGTCCTTTAACTTAGAGTGGGTTTGATCTTTGAATCAGCTAGAAATGAAAACAGGCAAGCCATCCTAAGAACGTCATTGTTTTATTAGTTAGTCTTTTAGTTGTAGAGCAATAAACAACTACTTAGACGCACATTTTTCTTGGGACTTATTTTGTATGCTTTTGAGTTGTCTGATTGTTAGACACACACATAAAGTGTTACTGCTTAAGGGGACCCACAGTGCAGGGTATAGGACATTATGTGGCTCTAAGGTAATTTCTAATAACACAGAAAGCAACCTTTGTCAGCATTTCTCACGTTGTCAGGTTATCTCCAGTGAGTATCATTTTTGCAGCCTGGTATTTTAGTGTCCCATCTCTGACATTTTCCCTTAATTAAATGACATCATCCTTTCAGATAGGATGAGTTTAACAAACAAAATGCTCATATGGATATTGAGAATGTCCTTTTAATACTTACTATTTTTTTTATATTACTATTTTTACTTCCAGTATTTAAAAAGCCATATTTAATTTAAGCACGTCATCCCTAAAATAATAGTGTAACTTGGCTTAACACTGAGTTTTTTTTTATCACCTATGCGTACAAAACAATAATTAAAATGAATAAGAAAAGCTTGATATATTTCTGAATTGGTTTTAGCTCACAGAAGGCCAAAAACAGGTTCATTAAACATTTGCTTTTTACAGTACACAAAGAAAGTCAACAACACGAGGAGTTATCTTTGTGCTGGCTTTGAGTCAGCATTGCAGACAAAGATATTTAATGCAGTTTTAAATTTGAGGTTAAATTTGGCTGGGCTTCCACTGAAGTCAGCCACTTACAGATTTACTGTAGTCGTTATATTGTAAGTCCACTGCAGTGCTTGATGGTCTGGTCTGGACAAACCTGACAGGTTTCATTTGTCTGTGTCATAGCCCGTATATGAAGATGGACAGAGTATCATGGTCACAAAATGGTTTACCTGAACACAATCATCCCAGCAGCAGTGACCACAAAAGAGGTAGAAATGGTGAATGATCATCCAGTGGTAGCAGCATGATCACTCAGTCTGTGTTGACAGTATGTGGACGTCTGGCTGAAGGCTGGACAAACAACAAAAAAGTGGTGTTTGCTGTTGTCTTGGGTTTTTGTGCAAACAGAATCCTCCACTGACTCCTTTTTCCTCGTGACCTTTATCTTAAATCACAATAGGCCTAGTTCCTAACACAAATTTACTCTTTTATCTGATTGTGTTTTCTTTTCCTCTATTTTCTTTCAGGGGAATCTATGAGGAGTGCTTCTGGTGAATTTGCAGAGGACCCTTGCTCCTCTGTTAAGAGAGGCAACATGGTTCGTGCTGCCAGAGCTCTTTTGTCCGCTGTCACACACTTGTTGGTGCTGGCCGACATGGCAGATGTCTACAAACTTCTACTGCAGCTCAAACTGGTGGGACAAAATTTACAAGAAATATTGTAATCATATATAGATTTTTGTTTTTCCTTTTAGGACTAAACATTGTTTTTTTCCACCATATATCTGTCCACAGGTGGAGGAGAGCCTGGTCAAGGTGCGTAATGCAGGAACTGAGCAAGACCTTGGGATCCAATACAAGGCTTTGAAACCAGAGGTGGACAAGCTGAACGCTATGGCAGCCAAGAGACAGCAGGTAATGTAGGGGCAGACTGCAAGGTCAATTTGAAGAGCCACATGGTGTAAAATACATAAACACAACATAATCCATTAAAATGCATACTACAGCATTTAACAGGAAGTTAAAAACATTAACAAAAGGCTATTTTAAATTTTTTGTCAGTCTGTACAAAAAGATGATGTGAAAAATGTTGTAGGCCAGTAAATAGTTGATGTATTTAATTAATCTGTTTGGCCTTATTATTAATTGTAAGCACACACTGACTCCATGGCTACCACAGAAATAAAAACACTGACACTAATTTAAACAAAGGTCTTCTAAATTCTCAGTGATTGCAGTTTCCTTTTGCAGCCTCCTTTACAAATACTATTTTATTAAAGTGATCTATGGTGATTTTGTAAGGAAATTACTTGAACTACTTCACACCGCAGAATACTGAAATTATTTTCATAAAAATCACCAGTTTGGAACTGTAGAGGATTTTCTTTTATTTTCCACTCATTGATAAATTTGTGGTTGTCTGTTCCATTATAATGTATCTGCTACAATATATAACGTCTGAATCCCAACACATTAAATTGCTAAGGCATATTCTAATGGGCTGATTATGACTGTGTGGTGTTACCGCAGGGGACAGAAATAAATCTGGGTCATCCAGAACAAACTCTGTCACACTTGCTGTCTCTGTAAGGCCATGGCTCATTTTGAATCTAAGTGCATTAGCAGCCGCCCCCTGTAAGTACACTGCTGTTCGCCTGACCCCTCTTTCACCTTGTTTCTCCTTGCTTTTTGATCTGTCCCGTTAGGAGCTGAAGGATGTGCAGCACAAGGACCAAATGGCTGCTGCTCGCGGTGTGCTCCAGAGGAACATCCCCATGCTGTACACGGCGTCCCGGGCCTGCCTTCAACACCCTGACGTGGCAGCCTACAAGGCCAACCGTGACCTCATCTACAAGCAGCTCCAGCACGCTGTCTCGGGCATCTCCAACGCTGCCCAGGCCACCGCCTCCGAAGACTCTGCCCTGAACCAGCCGGCTGTGGGCGGAGAGCTGGCCATCGCCATCAACAACTTTGACGTAAGTTAAATGATGACTCAAGCCCACTCGTTGACCTTTTTGCAATGTTACAAGCTCATAAATCTCAGGTGATTGTAGACATGCTCACCGTAGGACTCGTTTTTGTATTAAGTGGTGAAAAATAGCCATCAACAAAAAAGATAAGGTAAGTCTTACCATAACATGACTAATGAGAGGAGAATTGGAGGGTTCAGATGTAAATCACAGTTATGTGGACAAATTGGGGCACTGCTTTGGGATAGACTGAATGTATTCCTGAGTCACTACCACTATAGCTGAAATTAAGACACACATAATTTAAAAATACCATTTAAGCACTGACTCAAATTATTTCCTGCTGGTCTCAACTATTGTACTCTTCGCAATTTTGTTAATTTAAAAGATGATAGTATATAAAAAATATATATAGCATTCAATAATGTTGACACAAAACAACATCAAGATAACAGCTGGATAAAAGGTGCAGCTAATCAGCTTAATGCAACCCGGTGTGGTGAATGCAAAGATGATTACGCTCTTTGCCACTCAAGTGATTTTCTCTCCAGATAGAGGCATTATGTTGTGTCATTTGAGCTGTTTATAATCTATTTTTTGAAATGTGTGGTAGTTATACTTGGACTCACACAACCCAACCTTTTGTTATTAACTTTAAAAATGGCCATAACATCAAAATCTGCTGAAACACTGTGCATAAGTAATGGCACTGTATTAGTTTAATCAAAGCTGTAGCTCTCCTCCACATTGTTAACATTCAGCCTTATGAATATACATCGAGGACAGTATAGCCCAGGCGCTCTCAGATCAGATGTTAATTTGATTTATTACGACACGTCGAGAGCCCTCCCACTGACTCTGTTTGTTTGCCTTTCCAGACCAGCTCCTTTCTCATCTGTGGCTTCAAGAGCATGGCAAAATTAGCAAATGAGTCAACCCCCTCGCAATTCACTATCTCTCTCTCTCTTTCTCTCGGTTTCCCTCCGTCTATCGTGTGCTTGTTGCCATGGCAATACAACACGCAAGCAGAGGAGGTCAGATGAGACAGAAAGGGTAGTGGAGGTGGCCACGCTAGACGACAGCATGCCTAATAAACCACACTTCTCACACTCGAATTGTATATTTAGAAGGAGAATAAAAGCCCATAACTGTTTTGTCAAAAGGGAAGTTGGATTTCTCTTGAAGGCACCAGCCTCATGGTGATACCTTAACCCTCCGCATTGCCTCTACAGCATGCCAAGTACTTCCCCTCACAGCAGGCGCGTCCTGTCAAAGCTGGCATTTAAGTGGCTCCTCTCATCTCTCACATATAAAAGAAAGGGCCTGAGTTACTGTAGAACTAGAAAAAATGAGAGGTAAATGTTGTAATTACATATTCATAGTCTGACTAATCACCTAATCAAGACTTTCTGTGGCTTCATTTTACTTGCATGGCCAAGTTTTGTACAAAGTAATTTGATGGCTATGAATATACTTGATAAATGAACTTTAAGGCTCCATAACTTCTTTGCTTTCTCTTTGCTTTTTTGACTGATTCATGACATTATTAATATAGTACATACCTTAAAGCCTAAACATAGGGTTGTATTCTAACAGGTCCAGCTTTTATTATGCTGCAGTAAAAATGATACACAGTGCTTTTATTAAGAAGTCACAGAGAACTTCTTGCATGTTTTCACTCGTTTTTTTGACAAATCAGATCTTTGCATTCCAGTCAGGATTTTTGTAATGGTTAGAGGGAACTATAATAGCTGTTTTTTATTTGCTGTGTAATTTTCTGTCTGGCTCTTTCCTTACAGAAACATATCATTGTGGACCCCCTGGCGTTCAGCGAGGAGCGCTTCCGTCCCTCCCTGGAGGAGCGCCTTGAGAGCATTATCAGTGGAGCTGCCCTTATGGCCGACTCTTCCTGCACTCGTGACGACCGTAGGGAGCGCATCGTGGCTGAATGCAATTCTGTGCGCCAGGCTCTTCAGGACCTGCTCACCGAGTATATGGGAAATGTGAGTGTCAGAGCTGCCATTAACTTCCTCTTGTCCTCTGCTCCTACACACCAGTGCTGTTTTTCTGCACACAAGCAACCGATATTTCTTATCCAAGTTATTATTACCCTTCACAACTTTAATTTTCTCATGTCTACTTCAGTCTAGCTAGCTACATTATAATTTGAGTCAAAGAATGTTCTTGTACCTAATACCTAGTACCACCCAGTTTTTCCACAAAGCATTGGGCCTTTATGCAGACTTATGAAGGCTTTAACATTAAAGACTATGGACCATAGACTCTTAAGGTTAGATGTATAGGTGGTATTAGGCTCACATAATGGTACAAATGATGAATAAACAGAATATAGCGGTAGGTACTAGAGCACAAATATGTCTGAGAAGCCACTGAGGGAAAGTTAATTGCCTATGTGACTGCTAAGCTCTCTGTGGCTGATTGAATGTGTTTTTTATTATAGTAGGAGTAGGCCCTTTATTTTCAACTGCGTAGATTGATGTGGTCTGCTGGAGAGCTATTGTCTGCTGGGATTTCATAAATTGGATGACAGTGTTGCTACTGAACAACTTTTCTCAAATTACATGGATAGGTGGTAATAGCATTTAAAATATCTTGTGAGCTTTCCACATTGTCTGTCCCTGTGTAGCAGTAATTTTTAACCTGATATGCCTCAGGTTCAATTAGACAAAGAGTTGTAATTAAAGCTACCTGCCAGTGGCATTGTTCCAACAGCACTGCACTTCACTAAACTTAGGCAAAACTTGGATTTGAAGAGGAAAGTCCCTCTTACATTGTGACTTATGAGTTATTAATGAGTATAGGTGGCACAGGTTTGGCCAGTGAGGTATTGTTTTTGTACTATACACTTGAATGATTCATACATACATACATATTCAGTGACAATGTACTTTCCTGTTAATGATTTAATGCCCTCTTTTTCTCTATTTTCCACCCCTTACTTTGCCTTCCAACAACAGCTACTTTAACCTCTCCTCCTCTGTATGCAGGCAGCATTTCAGAGCGAGCCACTGCTCAAATGAATTGTATGAATGTGTTATTTATGACTACCTATGATCCAGAACTGCATCACTTTTCCTCTTTTTTTCTCTTGCTCACTGCAGAGTTACAACTACACTTCTTCCCAGTTCGCCTGTGCAGCCAATTGGCTTGTCAGTGGCCTAAGCTTATTATTTAGAGGACAATCTAAAAATGCCTTGCCAATATCATATTGATATATTTTGGCGTTTGATAAACAACATTGTTTTACAGCAGTCACCTTGACTGTTGGCCTGCACTGCAGCTGTAAAAGACTGTGGGAGCTACTTAGCTTCAGTAGGCAAAAAATTGTCTTAATTCAATTCAGAACAGTCACTGTAAAGTTAAGTAAGCATTTTCTGAGACGATTCTGTTGTTTAAATAAACGGATGACTTAAAATTCATTTGGGTCATTGCATAATCTGTCATGAAAATATTAGTTCCACCTGAAGAGTGACCCACAACACAAAAAGTCAGATGTCAACTAAGTTTACTTGTTCCTCTGTTTGTCGCTGCCATGCTTCCTTGTTATTGCTCATCCAGGGCACTGCCAGATTATTTTAAGGTCTGCACGAGTCATGCAGGCTTCCCTGGTCTGCTTCAAAACAGGTTTTCTACTTCAATGGGCTTTTCCAGGCCACTCATATGATCAGCATACTTAGTGGAGCATTTTTCACCACCACGCTGATGTGAAGTGAATATGACAAGGAATTGGCTTTTTATTTGAACAAATGACAGGAGCAAGTGAGGTTCTCAATGTCACAGTGCTGCATAAAAAAAATTACCTTTCCACCAATTACACCACTAGATGTATTTCAATGCTTAACAATAATATCTATTCCTACTGCATATTTGTGGTTGTTTTCATCTTTAAAAAACTAAAATGAATAGACTGAGGGATCTTAAATACATGGTGTCCGCCCTTTTTTGTCACAGATTGTACAAGTGTTTTCAGAGTTTAGTTTCCTCGAAAAAGGTGATACCAGGTTCCTCTGACATATTAAGCCAGTGACATTTAAGGAGTGATGCATTATCACTTCAGTTATGAAAAGGGCAGCATGGCCGCTTTGTTAGCTCTCCTATGTTGTTTGTTCATAAAAACAATACGGAGGTATTGGATTTTTACGTTTCGCTTTTACTCATTTGCTTACTGTTGTCTACTTGTCATGCAGTGAGTGGCTTGGCTAAACACTACTATCTGTGGCTTTCCATGTGTTAACTAAACAGTATTGTGAAAGCTATTATTCTCAGACAGAACTGATGTGGAAAGAGCCCAGATTATGTTAATGAATGAGCATTTGATGCTTTTGAGGAGAAGTGAAAGGTTCAAAGGGGCTAAACCTAATTTGAGACCAGCGCAAAAGCAGTTCAATTTATCTAGTTGTAATCTCATCTAAATGCATAATTAAAACAAATTACTTTCCACACAATGTAACAGAGAAAGATTTAGTGTCCCCAAGGCCTTTCCTATATTTACAGCCTCCATAAAACACTGGTCTGTCAGTGAGAGCCAGTCAGGCACTGTTTTCAGACATGGATCCTGATCTTCTCAGCCTGCTCTCTAGGTGTTTTGATTGGCACTGTCACCAGGTGGATTCACAGGGCATGTCCCATAACATTTGAACTCAGTGAATGTCAACTGTGGCCATTTTGTTATGACTATTTAGCACTTTTATTCAGTATGTCACTTAGAGAAACAAAATTTTAGGGCTGCACAGTATATTGCAAACATTGTTTTTGCAGTATTAACATAATATTCAAATTACAAGAGAATAAATGTATATACAAATGTTTTAGTCCTCCATTTGACAGATTTACACTGTCACATTGAAGTCATTGTCTCATCAAAAAGGTCCTAATTTGGTCTTTCTTAAGCTTGAATGTAGACTCATTGTTGACAAGAGACTAGGATTTCTGCTTAGGTGTCAAAGTCATATTGTTGATTTTTAACATTCAGTAGTTATCGTAAATTGCATGTGTCTCAATAATTGTGCAGCCTGCTGAATTTAATTAAAAGAACCTTGTGATAACTCTTTATTTTAGGATCAGCAGTTACTTGCAGGCTCACACAAAGTGTGATATAAATGGGAAAATGTAATGTGTGAATAAGCCAATTTTACCTCAACATAAAAAATATTTGAGTGTTTAATCAGGCCTTAAGTCAGTTTTACACCCAGCTGAGGTTCAAGCCGCTAGACTGTGCTCTGGGTTGAATAAAGTTTAATAAGCGGATGTGTTTGAACTTTAATCCCTTCCTATGCATTAAACATTCATTATTAGACAAATGTTTATAAAATCTTCTCTGATTTTAACATTGTCGACATTTTCAGAGCAGTGCAACTTGATGCCTATGTGAGAATAAAGATTACATCAACTATATTTATCTCAACTGTTGGTGTCTCTTTGAATGACAAACCGCCTCTACATGTTCGTACATGACAGGCAGCTGCACACATTTTCTCATACTGTGTTGCCATAGCCGTTGTCGTCATCAAACGCGTCTGACCTTGAGAAACATCACAAAATAAAACATCTGTTGCATAGGAAAAAAAAAAGTATTGACTTTCTGTCATCATATTTATAGTTGACTATATAAAGTTGTTAGTTGTTTGAACTTACTGTTAATTTTTTTATCTCTATAATGAAAAGAATTTAGGTGGATATTACAAGTTATGTCTGGCATCGTGGCTTCACCCGTTTTTTTTTTTTTTTTTTTTTACGTTTAGCCATAACTCACGTGCTGTGCTTTCTGGGTTGGAGGCACCAATAGTGGACTGGCCATCTGGAGTGTTGGGATTGCTCCCAGTTGGCTGTTTTACAACTGGGAACAATGCATCACAAGAAAGGAAACAAAATTTAAACACAGCTGAATGGCAGGGATATATGGCTATAACATCAGCCATTGGCCAAGATGCTGTTAAGTACTACATCAAGTAGATAGAGCTGTCAGGTGCAAGTATAACAAAGCATGTCTATTCATTTTGTTCATGCAAGCGTTTTCACTCAAGGCTTATAGGAATAATCTTAACTTTCTATTGACTTTAAATCTTTGAGGATAAGTCAGCACTTTGGCGCTTTTGAAAAATTAGGGAATATACACTTTATATGCCGCCCCTTTAGAAATAATCTTGCCTAAAAAGCCGATTTCAGTACCTGTGCTAATGTTACTGCCTGACCACTATAGGTTCTGTAAAGACACACTATATACACCTTTAAAACCACTTTATCCACTGAAATGGTAGTGTTAAAATGCTGTAATATTGGTAAAGAATCAATCGTTTTAGGCAATAAATACATTAGAGGTGTGTTTTGCTTTGAGTCTAGATCAATACATCCGTCCCAGTAAGCATTTTCTAGATTTATAGTTGGCCTTGTAATGAGTACCTAAAGCATACAAGTGCTGAGTCCTTGAACCCAGCAGACTACTAAAACCATGGCTGAAGCGCCTCTCCCACCTGGGCCCCCCTGCACCTTAATTACTAAAGCGGGTTTTCTGTAGGACTCATCAAAAAATGGCTGGTAAAATTAAAACCGTTCTCCCAGTTGGATAGCCACGTTGACTACAGGAAAGCTATGTAAGTATTAGTTCAAATTTTATGCCTACAGGCCTTCAATGTGCAAATTTCTTTCATAAATTTTCATTGTCAACCATCAGTATCAATATTTCAAGAAAGAAAGTGCACAGTGCCCCCCCACCCCACCCCACCTAAAAAAAAAAAAAAAAAGATGTCCAACCAACTTAACAGTAAGAATTCTTTTCAGTGTTAGTACTAGTGGACGCAGAACAAAGAACCACAATTCCTCATAAAACCAGTTAGAAAAAACTAAGCTTTAGTTGGAAATGCAGTTGGTCTGACAGGAATTTTACAGAGTGGACATTGCTATGAAGGAAAGGCCTACCCGTAACACTTCACTGTTAGTGTATGGTTGGTTACAAAATATTAGATGATTTTGAGATGGTTGTAACCCCAAAAGCAGCTTTTCAGCCCTTTTTAATAGAAATTATTTATTTGTTTCTTTTCCTCCAAATATTGACACTAAGTGTTTGGCCTTGTTTATTTGTCAATTTGGTAAAAAAGCTACCAGTGGGCATCTCTTTCACTCATCTTCATCGTTACAATGAGCATACCTTTACTTAAGTATCAAACATAATGTAGAGACAACCAAGGTGTGAGTGCCTTACCATTTAGAAAACCAGTTGTAAGCTGTAACAAGTTTATTTAAAAATATATGATTTTAAGGGAAATTGTTTTTTTTTCTTTTCACTTTGGCACATCTTATCCACTATACATATATGAAATTGTACATTTTACAATACAAAAGGAAAATGGGAAGAGAAAAGCATTCATTTTGCACAAAGAGGTTGGGTAAGATTGGGGGTTGCTTTACTTTTTTTTATTTTTTTGGCAGGATAGGAGTAAGGGCTAGAGGATGACAAGAGGAAACAAAACAGTTTACAAAGAGCCAGAGTGCAAAGGGTGCATATTTCTACAAATTCAGTGGAATTTCTGAAGTCACTTAGTACAACTTTAGCTTTAGACAGTGAGATGCCAAATGGAGGACAAAACTTCACACACATCCCCTGCTGTTAGAAATGAAGTCTCTACAATGTTGAGTAATGCCAGGAAAAAAAAAAAAAAAAAAAAGTAACTAAATTTGACTTTTGGACATGCAAGACAGAAAGGTGATGGTAAAAGCAGAGTGCAACAGGTAAAAAAGTGGTGGTGTCTGGCTTTGGAAGTCCTTATGAGCAAAATGCTTTTTATTACATTATATAATGCTTTTATTAAATTGTTAAGTGTAAAAGATTTTTGGTTTACACAAACACTTTGTCATAAGTTGTTTAAGCATTCTAAGAGCATGATCTGAAATACATTGACACAAGCATTATGGTTCCAAGCTAAATTCTCCTATGGAGTACAAAGTCACTAGTGGTGGCACCAGGCTACATGTTGGGTCCTTTAGTAGTGCACTGCCCCTCTGACTTTGTTTGAACAGAAAACATACTGCTTAGTCACTCTTTTCTTTGACTTATTTTGCACTGTCATTGTTGGATGTCATCTGTTGACTCATGATTTAATTGTTCATGTCGTCTAAACTTGGATGCAGCCTTTAAGTAGTTGCTTCTTTACCACTCTGCTTGGCCAAAAAGATGCTCTTTTAGGGGACAAGGACATCACCCTATCGTCCCATCACTTAGCCTCAATCTCTGTTCACCCTGCCCCCACCTCCAAACTGAACACAAAGAAGTGCGGGGCTGCGGCAGCAGCTTTAGTCTGATGCTAATGCACATCCTCTCCCTGCTGCATACAAATGTCTCCTGACCCAGGCTCGCTGTGCTCTTATCACTGGATCTCCATTTGCTCTGGGGTATTGACCGCAGTTTAACTTGACACGTGTGGCTGTCAAACGTGAAAATGTGATGCGTATTATTTCCTGTAACCCCATTTACTTGAGCGTAAACGGCACCTGCGTCTATTTCTCTTGGAAAGATTTCTTAAACAGAAGGGTCCTTGTTGTTTTAGAGTGGTCTGAAGGATGACTACCCCTAAAACTGTTTTGAGTCACTGAACAAGATAAATGTTGCTTGGTCACTGGGGTGGCTGACAGAATATTAGATTCTTTTTGCCTCGTCTTAATTGGTTCAATCTTGAGCCTGTCACTCCTGATTAGTTCGAGAAGTAAAAAAGCCAGGCCACTGGGAAGGTTTTATTTTCAGAGTGAAATGGCCCTCGATCTGCTGTCTGCACTTTTCATTACTCACCATCCTACTAACACAATACACACCATTTTCCTTAAAAAATAAAATTAAAGAAGGTCAATATCTTGTCTGTGTGTGGCACTTGAGGAGTTGTAAAAGCCATAAACAACAACTCATTCACCTCTTATTATATACTGTCTATTTGTGTCCAATGTATGGAAGACACCCATCTGCTTTCACTTGGCACTCACAGTGACACATTAATAGTAATGGAGTAACAGCTCCTAGTGTTTCCACAGTTTAAAATTTCTGACTTTCTTAGCCAATCCAACTGAGTTCTGTGCAAATCCTTAATGATTCAAAGCTGGAGTTTGTTTCAGTGTACATCATTTTGGCAGGAAATAGAATTACCTTTTTAATTAAAATTTGCTCTTCCAGCATTGCTGTATTTGTAACATAATGACACAAACATATGATTTGCAGATAGAATTCAGAATTGAGTTTTGTAATAATGGTCTTTAATGTATCATAGGATCCCCAAAACAGTGAAACTACAAAGCAAAAACATTGTGATAAAGTCGTCCAATTCAGTTGCCTCTGTAATTAAGTGATGGGCTTACAGTTACTGTGGTGCAGTTAAAAAACAGGAGTTCAAAATTCACTTTGAAAAGAAAAAATGTACATTACATTTCTCCACTTAATGTATTCTGTTAGCAATGGGCTTTTGGCCCAAATATTTTCTGTGCTGCAGAATATAGAGACAATGTGGAGACAAATCTCACAGTTTACAATTTTCTTGTTTAAAATGATTGCCCCTGCCTTAAACAACCTTGCATTCATATAAAAATAAATTTGTGACTATCTCTACATCATCCCTATACTGTCATATCCTCCCTCTGTCATTGTAGCATTTAAATGTTCTCTTTTTCTTAAATCTCACTTGTAGAAATTAAGCTTTTTACAGAAATTGAAAAAAAAAATAAAAGCAAACCCTGTATCATCTGAAATGGTTGAATGGCAAACCATATGCTTTAGGAATAAATAAGAGTTTATACTTCACACTCTTTGTAAGGCAGTTGCTGACACTTGCACTGCCCATAGCCATTGATGATCACAAGTGCCCCCTCCTCGTGGCTAGGCTCGTACTCATTATATGGTACCTGTGTAGCTAGATCTGCCATAGGCTGCCTTTGCTGGGTCCTCATTTGTCTGCGGTTTTGGATCGCCGAACAGTGGCGTATCCGGCGCAGGGTGGGGGGGCAGCACTTCCGTGAGATATACACAACGAAAATGATGAAAAAGAATGAAAAGAGCAGGGCCATAGTTCCAATGATTACCCTATGAGTCATAACAGTGTTGTCCATAGCCGAGAAGTCATCCGTTACAGCTGCCTCTTCCGATGTAGCGGTTGTTGCTTGAGCAGTGCGTGGTGTTTGTGTTGTAAATTTTGTGGTAGTGGCTGTGGAAAAGCTCCCTAATTCCTCTGCATAGTCCTGCGTTGGGGTCGGCTGCATAATTCCAAACAAAGAGCTTGTGATGTCTGCAGCTGTAGTAGCGTCTGTGGTCGTGCTTATGGTTTGAACGACCGGAGCCGAAAAATTTTGACAAAGCTGGAATCCATAAACGGCATCAAGTATCTCCTCTCCTTGGGCGTATTCTGGACTATGGCAGAGAATGGAATGTTCCCACCTTCCCCTAAAGGTGCTTAGCCAAGTGGCCAAGGAGCAAATCCTTTTGGTACATTCCCAGAGGTTGCTGGACAGCCCTATGGTACCGAGAGACTGCCACATATCCAAGACTTGGGGATCCAGACTGCTCAGTTTGTTGTTATCCAGCAGTAAAATCTTCAAATTTGGCAGCGTTTGAAACACATCAGGTGTCAGCACTCTGATCTCATTACCTGTGAGGTCCAACTTTTCTAAAGTGGTCCAGGTCCACTCCATACCACATGTGACGTTGTTGATCTTATTCCACTGCAGATATAGAAACTGTAGGGCAACAAGGCGAGGGAAATGGGCCAAGTTGATCTTGGTCAGTTGATTATGCTCCAAGTGGAGCTCTTTAAGTTTAATGAGCCCAGCAAATCCATTCCGGGCCAAGCTCCGTAGACGGTTGCTGCTCAGACCCAGATACTCCAGGCTGCGGCAGTCCCAGAAAGCCCGGACAGGAGTGGTTCGAAGCAGGTTGGAGCGAAGGTGGAGAATCTGGAGCTTCCTCAGTCCGTGGAACAGTTCAGGCTCCAGGGAAGTCATCTGGTTGAAGGACAGGTCCAGGATCTGAAGGTTGATGAGGTGGATGAAGGTTGTGTTGGGCAACTTGGTGATTCGATTGGAGCTCAGGTTGAGGTCCTTCAGCTTGTACAGCCCTTGAAAGGCATCCTCTTGTACTGTGGTGATCTGGTTGTGGTCTAGATGGAGCCACGTGAGCTGGCTGAAGCCATAGAACTGGTCGGGGCTCAGCTCAGTGATGCTGTTGTGGCGCAGAGACAGCCCCAGGGCCCCCTTGTCCACGCCATCTGGGGGGGCCTGGAGCCCCTGGGTGTCGCAGTAGAACTGCAGGTCCTCACAGCGGCATTTTTGAGGGCAGGTTGTGCATGATGCAGGAGGCAGCAGGCACACGAGGAGCATGCTGATCACACACGCACACACAGCCGCTGGTGCTGGTCCCACCAATGGCCACCTTGAATGGAAACCTGGGTGGGTTCAAAGATAAGAAAATGAACTATGGGGCGGGAAAGCTAATCTCTGCAGAGCACTTATTACTTATTCATAGTGACGATCCGGCTTTCGATCTGCTTTCATTTTTTTCCCCTCATGCACACACTGGCTTTGGTACTGCATGGACAACTTTGATGTTACATGTGAACATGTGTTCTTTGAGCGCTGGCTTTCATGTCACAGATATGAACAAATAATAGTTCTAAGCTTAAAGGTATTTAAAAATATCATTGTATATGCTAGACGTTCACTGAGGGGCTGTTTATATTAAGTCTTCTCAATTCGAGCTCTGTCTTTGGTTTGAATGGAGCCTCTGCCAGTGTTTGCCAAATTCGACATGATTTATCATATTATTCTCTAACTTGCTGTATTTGGTTGTTTAATTATTTTCTTAGTTTTAAATATACATGTTTTTAATCAGCTTAAGTGTAAGCAAAGTCAGATGTCACTAGATACGTGGCAAATTTTCAACTTGTGACGAAGGAAAAATGAAGGACAGTTGCAGTAAATGGACAAGGCTGAAGAGCTTTTAGTGCTTAGTCTCCCTCTCCCTTACTTGCATATCCTATTCATGTCCAGACCTGCAATATAAAGGGGCTAACTTACCCATTCTTTTGTGCACATCGGAGGCTGCATTCAACTGTCCTTTTCCGCAGACTCGTGGAGCAACCAGATGGAAGAAGAATCCAAAGGGAAAAAACCCTTTTGATTAAGCACAAAAGGAATCAGCCTCTTTGGAAATAAAGCAATTCGGAGCCCACAGAACTGAAACAAAATAAGAAATTCCATGTCCCAAGATGTTTAATCCTTTTGTTTTGTGTCCATTAAAATCCAAGTTCAAAAATGTCCAGGTTTCATCTTCCTCCTTGCCAAAATCCTTTAGATGTATATTTATATATTTTTTAAGTTAATCAGTTGCATCCAAAATGACTCTGGTGATCAGACTCCCCCCCTCCTTCTGCCCTTTTTTCTTCTTCTTTTTTTCTTATTTGTTTCCCTTCAACTGCGACGCTGTCACCTCAGACGGTTAATTGGAGCTGAAACGGTCCCCTTTCATTGCCGTGGTCCTCAAACCCCTAACTTGTTGATGGCAGCCAGGCGCGGTGCTCTCGATGCCGGTGGAGAGACTCAGCATAGCCTCTGCAGAGCTGTGAGCGGAGCCCGTCTGCTAGCCGAGACGCAGGGAGAGAGAAAAAAGCCGAGCGGGGAGTCAGGGATGTTATTCTGTGCTTTTTGTTGCAGCCACTCAGTGCTACAGAGTGGTGGCAGCCTGGCGTCGATCATCACTACCATTTCTCTCTCTCCTCCGCTCTCCCACACAAACAGCCGGCCGCTCGCTCCATGCCTCAGTCACTTGCTTTTTGTCTCATACGCACTACTTGTGTGCACCTCAGTCTTCTTTCCCTCCCCCTCCTCCTCCTAAAGCTCGTCACCATCAGAATATTGATAACTCGAATGTGTTGCAGCAGCTCGCCTGGTGAAATTAACCACAGCTGTAAATCTGACTCCTGCCTTGTTGTTTTGCATGCACTATATATATGAATGTATACGGCACACATAAATACAATAACATTGCAAAGCAAATATATTTCATAACACGTGTTTCTAGAAAACATCAACAGTGGCGATGGCTGGAGAAAGGTGCTCTCTATTGCCTTGTATCTGGGCAGAATTGAACATGATACAGCAGCATAGGGTGTCTGACTTTTATTCATAATTTACATAATCTGAGTGCCGTGCTTTAATTTTTGAGCAATGACGTGATGTATAGCCAGCCGCTCTGAAATATGTAGAATTAAACTTTGAACATGCAAAAGGAGTAAAAAAAAAATCCTTGCTTGATGAATACCAAAATAAGTTCTGATATTGTTTGGTATTAGACTACTCAGAATTTGATGGCTTCTCTTGAACTGAAGATGCACTACCTTTCAAATAGTGGTTCTTGGTGTACACTCAGGAATTGTACCATATTAACATGGTTGCTATGCTGTGATTTGATGTTTGTAAGATACATAATTGCTCTGTGCCTTGCTAAACCTTTCAACATAGTATGCGTTTTTCTAACTTGACACTGAACTGCAGTTGCTTTGTTTTGATTTAATATATTTGCAGGTGATAGCTGTGTTTAACAAAACCCACTCCACTGTTATTTTGACTGTAGTTACATGTGCCACATATTCACTGAGCTGTGAAAAAACCTTTATAAAATGGTCATTACTTCTTAATGTTATTATATAATTCTGTGGTTTTTGACACATCCTGCCTCTGGCTTTGACATACTCCTACCTGACCAGCATACGGCTGTCAGTCGGCACATTTATTGTGCTAGACTACATCTCCCTCTGGGATTCCTATGCAGGATGTGCGAGAAAAACAAGGGTAAAGATGCTCAAATCTCCAGGGCATGATGGATATTCCCCAGGTTTGCTGTTTTTGCAATACAAATTACAGCTGTTTAAAGACCACATCTGAGGGAAATGTAATATAATTCTAGCTGTTGTGTCCAAATTAATGCCTTTGCTAACATGTTAGAAAGGATGTTGTTGGTGTTGATAAATTTTCTATAATTCTGTGGACTTGTGTTTTAGTGGAACCGGGATGCTCCTTAATCTGTCCTGAAGGAGACGGATAGAGACTCACTTGAGTATCATAAAAGATGCCACAGAGAAACTGCCTCCATAATAAGCACCTGAAGAAGTGCTTTGGAAGCCTCTAGCGTGGAAATGAAATATTGGCTAGGCATGAATGAAATAGGATTGAGAAGTAGGGGCAGAGCAGTGTAAAGCCCTACCATAGCAGAGCCTCCAACCGGCACAAAATCACAGGAGATTAGTGCTGTTGAAGCCCCATGGCCCCTAACTATGCACAGAGGCCAGTGGGGGATGGTGCGGGTCAATGCCACCATCATGGTATGTTGTGCTGGAGTTGATTTGAGCCTTCTAAACTTGACAGACAGCCTTTAGTGCAAGTGCATCTTTGAGTTTTTTTTTCTTGTGGCTGTCCTCTGTCACTCTAATTTCTCTGTGATTACACTGCTCTGTATCTCGGTGCCTCTCTCCGCCTCCCTCCATCTCCTTATCCTCCTGAAAGTTTTAGTTATTCACTGTACGCTCCAACAGTTTGCACAATGTGACTGAACATCTCTCTGCTCTCAGTGGGAAACCGTGGTTGGGGCTTTGACTATTGCTTATGTGTGTGTTTAGCTGTGCCACTACTGCCACTGATGTTACAGTGATACTGCGCATCATTTTTTAAAGTTATCTATTCGTAAACAGCAACCATTTAATTTTCTAACAATGACTAAAGAAACATAAAAATCACTGAAAATTGTCCTTGATTTCTTATAATTCATAATGCAGTGTTCTGTTATATCTTTTGTGTGATGTACTGTAGTTCATGACAGAACTGAAAGCTGGGTTTCCGCTGTTTGTAATCACTGTTTGCTTAATTAATTAGAAGGGTATGTTGTCCCAAAATGATAGCAGAGATTTGAATGCAAATCATGTGTTTTGTATCAAAAGCAGCTGTGCCTTTCTGCCATCGCCGCGTCACTATATTTATGTTTAATTCTCTTTTGGTTTGATTTTAGTGTAGGTTTTTGCCATTTTAAAAAGAGCCACAGAGAGTTTGATAATGACTCCAGCATTTTTTAGGGCTGCTTTAATTTAAACAAAAATAGGCTTATTTTTCTTTCTTTCCTCTATTTTTATTACTATGCATACTTTTTGCTTTAGATTATGGTTTTAAACCCCATATGACAATACTTTCTGATTTTTGTTAACTCATTTATCTTTTATATTTTAGGCAGGAAGAAAGGACAAAAGTGATGCTCTGAACACTGCCATTGACAGGATGACCAAGAAGACCAGAGACCTGCGGCGACAGGTTTGTTTCCCTGTAGATGCATTATACAAGGATTAACTAACATACTGAGTTTTAACTGTGTCCTAACTTCACAGCTGCGCAAAGCCGTAATGGACCATGTTTCTGACTCCTTCCTGGAGACCAACGTTCCCCTTCTGGTCCTGATCGAAGCTGCCAAGAATGGAAATGAGAAAGAAGTGAAGGAGTATGCACACGTGTTTCGCGAGCACGCCAACAAACTGATCGAGGTACTGTCAATGCAAATTTTAATGATACCAGGACAGCTTAATATTGTATATAGCTTCCTCTTTCCTTTTGGCCTTTACCCTTCTGCAGTACCACAGCAAATCATCTGCCTTGTAGCATGCAGTCATTTGCATGTTAGTTTAACATAGGTGTTTTAAGCTGGATGGCCTTCCTAAAGCAGCCCTCTCCTTTTAACCATGCTTGGGACAGGAACAAGGGATTACAAGCCAGTTTACCCCATGTGGCTGGATAAGCATAGCATCATATAGCAGTTTATAGTTTTTTGTGATTCTCATGTGATCAGATTTGTTTTCTAATAAAAATAGCAATCAGTGACTTTTCCCTAATGAAAACAAAGTCCAACATAAAAATTATTATTTATAGCTTTTGCTCTGTCTGTTTGCTTCTCCCAGAGCTCATTGTAATCGGACACAGTGCTGCTGCATTGAGCAAGAAGAGAATATTGCTCTGCGTGGTCAAAGCTACAAATCTAAATTTTAAGTGTAACCAAACAAGTGAAACAAGCGCAACTCAAGGATTAGTGCTTCCTTTGGGAAATGTTGACCTTGCCAGAACAGATGGATGAACCGCTACAACCTCACATGTGTTCTTTAGTGCTTCTTACAAAGATAGATTTCATATAAAAGCTCCCAGTGCACTTGCTTTTCTTAGACCTTGCCTCCAATGTCTTAAGAATAACTAATCATTGTTAGCAATACATGTACGTGTCTTTAAAAATGTAAATGTAACCAGTTAGAGAAATTATTGCTGCACTTTTTGGTCTGTTTTTCTCGAAAGCTTGCATCAAAACACCAAACGCTGACATTTGAAAGTGACCTGTCCCTCTGGGCAAATGACCATGAGTGTAACTTGATTGGCTGGTCCAGTGGAAGCTGAGCTGCACAAGCGTTTACTGTAGAAACTGCTGAAGCATCAGAGGGAAAAGGGACTACTGCACTTGGGAGTAGGGCCTTAAGTATCTCCTGGAGCTCATGTGTCAAAACTGGCATCAGAGCATGACTTGAGTCAGCTCTACCTCCAGCAGCGACACTACTACTGAATAGTGCTGCATAGATGAGAATACAGGCTGATTATAATAATTCAACCAATAGGAAATATAATGTAGTAGTTATATAGATTTCAAATACTACTAAAATAAACCAACATTTCCAACATATTCTACTTTACGGACGTTTGCCTGCATTTCACCTCTAATCTACAACATTTGTCCTTTCTGTCCCTAATAGATTACACAAGAGAAAATATTGAACTATGCCAGGTTACTCTTTTAAATATTAAAAAGCTTGCATGTCTAAACAACACACACTGGAATATGAGGGGGGTCTGAGAGGAACAGCCAAGTGCCATCACAGGACGTCAGCCTCCTTTGTATTGTGAGGTGCTGTGGAGGAGCCCCAAGGCACATTGTCCATTAGTTCACACACTTGTTTTGAAAGGAGCATAAAGACTGACCCATATTCATTTGTCGCCCCCTTTAAAAAGCGACTTTAGCCTTGTTTGGCAAAGCAGCATTCTTCCACTTGGCTTTCATTGACTTCAATGTAGCTTGACTTAAGGCTTTATGTGAGTGGCGTGTCAGTCTTCTAACCCATCTATGAACCTCTTGAACTTCGGACCTGAAAATTTAAAACTGATTACTCAAAACTAAGATTTATTGTTTTCTTTCTGCATGTTAATAGATTTTAAATTGTTAAAACTACACCTTGAACCTATTTTGTTTTCTTCAAGACTTTGTTTTTAACCACTTCTTTGGGAGTTGAGGGAAGCAAGATTATAAAACCACTTTTGTTCTTTAGATGTAATTCATATCACCATTTATTTGAGTGAAAAGAATTACAGCTAAATATAACACAGAAAATTGTAGATGAGACAATTGTGTCAACTTGACAATACAAAGCAGTGATTAGCATAATTACATATTTTACCCCCTAAAAGGTGATAGTATGTGTATTCTTCATAGTTAGCGCTATCATTTACTTAACATAGAATTTTTCTCTTCTACGGCAAGAGTCGTTAACTTGGCTGACAATTTAAATGTTATGTTGTACAATGTAAGCAGGGTAGGACACTAGTTAATGTGAAAGTACAATGTCCTTATTTGTCTTCCCCACAGTCCGATTATGTTAGAATTGCAGCTCTCTCTATGGTGCCACTGCCAGACTAAGCAAGCTTATATGAAATGTCATGGAAATAAAAAGACAGGTCTCTCAATTGAGCTGCAGTTTATCTTTATGTGGCTGCTCTCTCATGATCCCCCATTATTGAATGTTTCCCAGCGGCCCTAACATATTCTCTTTAGGTCGCTGTTTGTGTATTGTGCTGCAATGTATTGCTTCACCTGTGTATATGAAATCAAGTGCCTTTATGAGAAAAAATCAATGCCAGGTATTAAGGCAGTATATTCAACCTTTTTGTCTAAAACTTCTTTATGGACGTCTTTATGGACCGAGTGCAAAGCATTTCTATTAGAAAAATATAAAAGCAGACCATGCATGACCAGCATTTATTTACCTATATCTGCTATAGTGAGATACACTGTGTATTGAAAATGTACAAGACACACTATGTTTTATATATTTATTTTGTAACATAATGTGCACTGTGTATGTTGCTTTATGACCTAGATCTGAACTGGCAAGTGAAATATGACAGATAGGAATTATACCTAAAACTAGTGCAGCCAAGTCTGAGTTTTGCCTGGGTAACTGGTTACATTTAGCACATTTTCTCTGCTGGATAATCCCACTTTGGCACCACTGCTGATATTCCTGGCATGCCTTAATTGTTGCCAGCTTACCCCGATCAGCATATGGGAATTTTTGGAGACTAGTCTCTGACCTAAATATTTGTTTTCTCTTAATGAAACTCTGAATTGATGTGCATTGCAAAAATTGTGGTAGCTTGATTTCTTGGTCAGTACAAGAAAATATTGGTATGAGACTGTGGGTGTTGGCAGCAGTCAGGAGCGAGTTGCTTAGCTCAGCACTCCATTTCAGCCTTGGCTGCTTGGTGTGTGAAAGTGTCAGGAATATTTGCCACTCTGATTTCAGGAGTGTGATGGTAATCTGGCAGCCTCGTTATTTAGTCATTGAGAATAACCACTTTGTGGAGCCAGTGCTATCATTTAAAATAGCTCTTTGAAATGTTTTGGGGGGACCTTTTCATTCAACAGTTTAGCAATTGTTTACCTCCTACTTCTCTCTTTTTCTGTGCCATCATATTGTATCATTTTAGCAGCTTTATAAATTAATCCTCAGCAGTGGGTTTGTATCCCACAGGGATTAGTAGTACTGCAAAGCTGTTCCATTTCTGATAGTGGCGCATTCCTAAACCAGGCTCCCATAATGAACTTATCTATGATAATTATGCAACTGTATTCTGCTCTTTCTCTTCTCTCAAAACAACTCTGTTTTTGGGTTTGCTGTTTAGGTGGCCAACCTGGCATGCTCCATTTCTAACAATGAAGAAGGAGTGAAACTGGTCCGCATGGCAGCGTCACAGCTGGAGACCCTGTGCCCTCAGGTATACTGCTGTTTTGCATCGTAAAATCATTAATACAGTTGACAAAACTTGCTGGTTCAGATCTGTGGGCTAGTTTTCATTATCAGCCCACTGCCAAACACTCAAATGTAGTGAAAAACAACAATTGCTAATATCTCCTTTCATACATGCAATATTGAGAGCAGCTTTTTACTACCTTTGAACCCTATCAGCTCTATCTCTGTGCTGCCAGTGCTCTCCTTAATTGCATCTAATGACTTCATTTATTCTGAGCTTTGAAGCTCACAGATGTTTCCTCTTGGAAAAAACAAGTAGCTATTAGTTTTATTTCATTCATTCATTCATTTTGTCAAACCCTCAGTATCTTTAATCAGTACCCAGGACTGAATTGGCTTCCTGTGTCACTCTCTGTGTTATTGTGGGTGGGTGTGACTGGCTTCATGCAATCAGCCTATGCTAATATTGTGGCTGAAGGCTCTGCCGTAATGGGGCTTTAATGGCTTTAATTGGGTGATTACAGGTGATTAATGCGGCGTTAGCCCTCGCTGCCAAGCCCAACAGTAAGGTGGCCCAGGACAATATGGATTTGTTCAAGGACCAATGGGAAAAGCAGGTCCGCGTCCTCACTGATGCTGTTGATGACATTACATCCATCGATGACTTCCTTTGTGTGTCAGGTGAGTAGTTCTCATCTTGGTGTCCTTGCCAAGAGACCATTTTTTTTACATTTTCAAAGATAAATGTAGGATAATAGTACACCTGCATACATTCAAGCCCATTTTGAGTACAGCGTGTTAGAGGCTACTTTAGAGAAGATGGAACATTTCTTTGACAAAGTCCTTTCTGATGAGGGCTATACGTTTCAAGGCTGGTTGTGTTTTCTCTTTGGCCGAAGCAAATGTCGAGGCATCAGCAGAACTAGCTCTGAAATTGACATCCTGTCACATGTGTTAAAGTACACAAACGATTTGTCAGGCATCGTCTTAGAGTTCTCATTAAGCATTAAGCAGAGTGACTTCTCTCACCTCCAGCCAAGGACAGACAGTAATTTACACACTGGACATTAGCATCTTACAGGCTGTCCATTAATAAACGGCCAAGAATTTGTCTTCTATGCGATGCATCCTGCTCCTCCATCAGCTGCAGATGCCAAGCTTCGCTGAACGTCATAGACGACGTTTACTCCATAGATAAATCAAGTTTAATTAAGTATATAAAAAGCAGTGCGCAGTTGTCTTTAATGGTATTTCACTTTTAATAAAGCCCTGTATCATGGTGGTTTTATGTCCACAGAGAACCACATTTTGGAGGATGTGAACAAGTGTGTCATCGCTCTACAAGAGAAAGATGTTGATGGTTTGGACCGCACTGCTGGGGCCATCCGAGGCCGTGCCGCTCGAGTTGTCCACGTCGTCACCTCTGAAATGGACAATTATGAACCTGGAGTGTACACAGAAAAAGTGTTGGAGGCTACCAAACTGCTCACTGACACAGGTACAAAACAACATACCATATCGCAATAGTTTACCTACATAGTTTTACTATGTACGACAATTTTTAAAGAAAAATAACATATCATTTTCAGCACCAGATATCAAATTGCTGTCCATTTTATTTTCATCTTTTCTAGTAATTGTCCATTAATTGTTTTAACTCAGCTTGTGTTAATCAGTTAATATTATATTATTTCAATGGCTGAGAGGGATTGATTGGATACATAGTATAGCAGAAAATTGTCTTAGCTTTATTGCCCTTTTTGACTAAGTCCATTGCCTTTCACTCAACAGTTTTATTCGAATTGTAAATACAGAGTTTCAAATCTATTAATGCAGACATGCCCGAGAAGCACTTATGGAGCTGCTGTCAGTAGAACAAAATGCATGCCTCCTGGCAGAGCTTTGTAAAATCTTTTCTTGGAAGTCTTTGTTGTGAAAAATCTCCAATCTATTTCTCTTAGCACTTGTTCTATATTTATCATTTAGGTATTTAAGGTCTTAAGCAGAAAACTCAATGTGCTGTGTAATCGCCAGAGTTTTATTAAGCCGTAATAGTTGTATCATTTTAGTTTAAAACATTATATATCATCTTGCTGTGGAACCAAACTGTCTACATTTTCTATTTTTTGCCGATGTTCAAATATGTCCCCTTCCCTTCAATCTTTCTTGTGCTCTTTTCTTTAGTCATGCCACGCTTCACAGAACAAGTGGAGTCTGCAGTGGAGGCCTTGAGTGCAAACCCCTCACAACCTGTGGATGAGAACGAATTTATTGATGCGTCCCGGCTGGTGTATGATGGCATTCGTGACATTCGCAAGGCTGTGCTCATGATCAGAGTGAGTCTTATAGTTTTCTGTTTTCTATGCTGTAAGTGATGTTAAATTTATCCTGGTGTACAGCCATCCACTCGCCTGCATATGCACTTTTTTCACAGTTTATATTCACAAGTACAACTACACACATTGAAATCCTTAGTATTTACTAATCCTACTTTTGTTATCCCCTCATGTAAACAAAGCATGGTTTTAGTATGACCGTAAGAGCCTCTTAATCCAGTGAAAAGCCCAGAATCTCATTTTTAGTTAGCCTACATTGTACAAGTATCTTTTCTCTGACTGCTGCAGTGAGATGCAATTAGGCATGTTCTGTACACTGTATGTTCAGTGGACTTTACACCAGATGCTATTTTAATGGTACGCAAGAAACTCTGGATGTGTGCGATTTTTAGAAGCCGGTGATTAACTTGTCTCAGCCAAGAGCCAACCTAATTGACCAGGTTTGCATTCTAGTGTAACAACAGCCTTAGATGTCTGCGGGTTAATGGCCTTTGCCTGAGTAGAGGTATAACTGAGACAGATGGTGGTTGAGCACAGCTGAAGCGTTTCCAAATTGACTGCCAATGAGCTGAAAACAAGCACAACATAAGAAATTTGTACTATGTTAGACATGGTTAGCCTATGATTAGTACTTCAAACATTATTGTACTAATTTATATAAAAATAATAGATAAATGCAGTTATATAATCTCTTTTGATGGCTTGAATCAAATCATTAGTCCTGCATTTTTGTTGACAGGGCTTTCTAAAGCTTCACTCATTCTCATTAATAGCACTGTTCAGGCGCAGACAAAAGCCCAGATGAGAGAGGCGCCATTATGCAGACTTTGTATTGTAATAAGCAATTGATTCAAGAATGGAGCTTTTAATTAGCAGTTTTTGGTCGGACTGTGAGCCGGAGCTACCTCCAGTGCTCACGTGCCCCGGTTTTATCCAGATTGATTAAGCTGTTAACACTGGTCCTCTGGGATGCTCTGAACGTTTGCTTGTAGGTGTGGGTAGACGTTTAAAAATAGGAGGATTTATACTTTTTAATCCAGCTATGCCCCTTTGCTAATGTCGACAGGAAGCAATTTATAGTCAGAAAACATAATTCTCTGTTCTCAGTCGTTTGGCAAGATTTATTGTTAAAGGTAATTGCTACGGATTTTGATTATTCAACACAATTGCGCAGCTGTTAGCTAGGTAGTTACAGCAATTCAGCAGCATCTAACTGCAGTATCTTTGTACCAATGTGTTCCCCATAGGTAGAAACTGCCTTTTGTTGGTGCAGTTTACATATGAAAGAGTATTTTTCCAGAGAAATGTAAAATATTTTGCTGCCCTTAAACGCTTGTGACGTATGTGCCGGCATATGTATGTGGATGAATGGATGTGAAAAGACAAGTATGGTTTTAGGGCAGCTTAAGATAGACAGGTCTTTAACCTCTGTAAGTGGTGTACAGGCAGCGTGTTGCATGTCCCTTGGATATTTGACAGGTGGACAGAAGCCTTTCCCACCTATAGTGACATCTGAGAATATGCCTGGAGACATCCAACTGTCTCAGAGTCAGGAGCCGCTGACAGGGAGATGCAGGGGGCAGCTGAGATTTGTGCAGAGCATCACAGCCCAAGGTGACTGGCTGCTCTCTCCTTAAAAACATGATGAGCAGCTTGTCACCCAAATAGAAAACAGCTTTTACTGCTGCACTGCCCGCTCTGTGGCACGGATACCTTACACAAATAAAACTTTTTTTAAGCATGCTCAGTCTCTTGTCACCCTTGTAAAGTCCCAAAAAGGGCTTGTGAAGATGCAACAGCCTCTGTGGTTAAAGATAGGGCTGAAGAAAGCAATAAAGGGAGCGGAAAACAAAGAATGTTCAAGTAATGTCCATGATCAAAATTGTATCTGATTAAGTAGTTAATTTTTTGAATGAGAGTTAATAGTGCCAGCCCTCAACACCTGATCACGCCTGTAATTTCTACTGTCTCTTTATTAAACGACTTGCATATTCTCATCCCCTCAAATCTGCAGACTCCTGTTGTGACTTGTGCGCAGTACTTTCCCATTGGATGCCCACCATGAGCTATCATTTCTGAGCCTCCCACGTCCACAGGTTATCTGTTGCACAGGCCACAGCAGGTGATAGCTCTGCCCCACTGCACACCATTGTCTGAGTTGAAAGAGACGCCCATGAGTCACTACAGCTTTGAATCTAAAACCATAGCCCTGTTCCCCTGAGAACAGGAGCATCTCCACATCCCATAAAGAAGTATAAGGTTGTTCTGAGACCTTAAGCTATTTTTAGATTTGAGGGCTCCAAATCCATTACAGATGGAAGGTATTGAGACAGCTGGATGAGCACAAGTAGCAGCACAGGCGTGATAATGCACCTTTATCTGTCCACATCTTCCCTGTGCCCATATCGCAGCAGAATACATTTCCCTGTCATTCACTATTGTATTTTGCTTTAAGCGCGTCCTGTTGAGACAGAACTTCTCTTATACTATTAATATTCATAGAAACTTTCCTGTGGTCTACTTTGCATTCAGTGCTAGGAATCCGGATCAGAGATGAAGTAGCACCACTCCAGAAGAGCATAACTCATGCCTCACCCTCTTTTCTCCTGATAGCAGCGACAGATGGGAATCTGAGGCGTTTTGCTCCCAATATGTTTCATAGCCACTCTTCCCTTCATTTTCCCTCTCAAATTGCGAAGGCAGCACATTAGACTTGATTTACAAATTCATTTAGAGTTTACCATTTTTTGTGCGAGGTAGAGGCTAAGAAGGTGTTTATCAGATGTTGTCACGGCAGGAAACACTAAAGCATTTCTCATAGTGTAAGCAGGTTGCTTCTTTAATGGCGCTTTAAAGATTGTGGTATGCCAATATTACATTTTTCTTGTCTACTCTTGTATGTTTTTACTCCTTACTTGCAACATGGACTTTGACTTGTAACACAGACCATCTTCTTTGCTCCCTCCCAGACCCCAGAAGAGCTGGATGACTCCGACTGTGAGACGGAGGACATTGATGTTCAAAGCAGGACCAGTGTGCAGACAGAGGACGACCAGCTCATTGCTGGCCAGAGTGCACGAGTAAGTTTACTGAAGTTTACTGACTTTTTGGAGCAGGAACAGCAGTGATGGGCATCATTATCTGAAGGCAATTACACATAACAATACATTTGGGGTGTAGTACAAGGTGACACAGAAATTTAATGCACTCAAAACTGTATGAAGCGTCTTCAGGTTAGTAAAGTTGTAAACAGCTAACAGCCTGAACCGTGTGTAAAATGTTCTTTAAAGCATTCATTTGGGAAAAACAATGACTTGTTCACAGAGTTATGTCTTCATGATCTTGGTAGATTAATCTGGGGGACATCAGCCATGATCTATGCTTAAATAATATTAATGAAAGTCAACTTTTCCTGCCAAAAGTGACATGAATATGAAATATCATATCACATGTATACTGCAATGTGAAAACAAAGTATTTCTGGAAACGTAACACACACTTGATTCTATTAGGTCTGTACACGTGTTCTCGTATGGCCACAAATATTGTATCCATCAGTAAAAAACATTAACGGTATATAAAAGAAAAGACCCTTGAGGCACTAAACTGGTCCCCATACCAGTATGCGGAGGTCTGGTGTACTAACCATTAACATTCTCCATAAATCCTTCTTTAGGCCATCATGGCGCAGCTGCCCCAGGAACAGAAGGCAAAGATTGCTGAACAAGTGGCTAGTTTCCAAGAGGAGAAGAGCAAACTGGACTGCTGAGGTTTCCAAGTGGGACGATAGCGGCAATGACATCATTGTGTTGGCCAAACAGATGTGTATGATCATGATGGAGATGACAGACTTCACCAGGTGAGTGTTGTGGGCTATGGGCACTGACAACCAGCTTGCACATATTGATGTTTCACTACTATCTTCTCATATGAATGGTGTTTGTTCTGCAGTACTGGGGAAATGCCTTTAAGGCAAAATACATATTCATGTTCAGCTTATGTCAAACACAATCAGCCCAAGCCTACATGTGCTTGATAACATTTGACCTTTCTGTTCAAGCTTTTGAACACCATAAAAACACAACAGTGTAAATTGATATGTTGGATTTTATTGTAGTTGCTGTAGTAAATACACAGGAAATAAAGGAATTCACAGGCTCTACACATATCTTGTTTGAAAATATATAATTAAAGCTTCAAACCTCCATGATGCCGAGGCTGGTAAAGCATGCGTGGGCTGTAGTTTTACCGAGCTCTATTTGTAATACTATGTATCTTATTCAAGTGAATTAGTCACCACAGATCTGGTGTCCTACTTGTGAGTCACATCTGTTATAATAATGAAATGCTTCCTGCCCACCTGCATTTTCTTATTTAAAAGTCTGTCTCTCTGTGGTCACACAATGTCTGGCACTGTCCAGCAGCAAAACAGCAGAATAAGATAATACTATATATTACTATTGCTGATGCATAAAGGACCTGATGCCACTTCAGTCTCGATTTACCATCCATGTTTCATTGTGACGTCATGGCTAAGATATGCGCGGGTGTGTGTGTGTATATATATATGTTTGAAGAGGTTATTGATTGCAGTGACATGTTTATATCCACATAAAGGCTGCATCTCTCCCAGGTTTACAATGTAAAGCACACCAAAGCACTTGAATGTTCATTACATATTTACAATATTTTCAATTAAATTAAATATATATATTTAATTTAATTGAAAACATTTCCTGTCCTGACCCTCAATATGCCAAGACTATCTCATCTACTAATCTTCTTATTTACCAAAGCTGAGACTTGAACTAAAGTTTCATTTTTGACCAACTCCCTGCTTGTTATCTTATCAGCTAAACCATTTTTTGTACAACTGTAGTTTGTAACTGTGAAAAGTGTAAATATTTTTCTTTCCAGGACAACTGCAGCAGTTTTTTTTGAAGAGCACAGCAATAGTTGGACACTGTCAGAAGATTGCCTTCGCTTCAGTAGATCTGCCTGGAGATATAATAGTACATCTGGTCTACGAACATACAGTATTTCTAAAGCAATACAGATTAGTTTCTTTTCAAGCTAAGTTTAAGTGGCCGTCATGTCCCACACGGTGAAAGAAAAGCAAGCCCACACGTACCCAGCCCACACAAAAATCTGATGTTGTAACTGTTGAATGTGACAGCTCGCTACATTGTTAGTTGGTTCATTCTGTAACTCTCCATGTGTGACGTTAGTTCAAACCTAATGTATGCCTGCGAGATTCCTCTGTTGCCTACCTGATGGAGCTGTCACCTAGCAACTACTGCTGCGTGATGCTTGCATCCATTATTTACATGACTGCTTTGATTTCTTCCGGGTGTTAAAGAAAAACCTATGGAGTTGCACATGTCATGATGCCATCAGTCAGACCTACCACACTAGTCAGCTTGGGGGTTAGGTACGCAACAGTGACTCTAACTTACAGTCCTACGTCAACGAATTAGAATATGGTAGAAAAGTTATTTAATTCAGTAGAACCATGATATTCAAATTTTTTATGTATGATTGGAGTCTCCACCCAGTACCAAGTTTTTAATGGGTTTTTAGTCAGTAATAGCTTTGTAATTTTGTTCATCCAGCAAAACCGCACTGGAGTGGCGCATGTGGTGGGCCGGCTGAATGCAATATATACTTCTCCATATGAGACCTTCTCACTGTATCACGTGGAAGGTCAGTGGCCAGCTAATTCAACTTGTGCCCAAATGATCGCCCCCACAACCTTGATCTGGCATAGAGGCCCATCAAGGTTAATGCTGTATGAAGTAATTGATCTGGACCTCTATCCTGGCAAATCTGCAGAGAGAGTAAGAGGCATTCTTGTTGACTCGTGCATCGCTCACGGCTGTATGGCAGCTCTCATGAATAAAGCATGTGAGGATGGGAAATATGCAACATATTTGGGAGCCACCTGTCTCAGAGCATTGTGTGCTGCACAGTGCATGGACAATTGTGGTTTACTGCCATCACCCAAGTGTCTCCAGACCTGAAATTCACAGGAATACTTCCTAACAAACAGTATAGGGGCTACAGGGTGGCATGACACCAAGAAAACATGTTCTCATATATACTGATAAAAATAGGACTCAAAATTTAAATAGTAAACATTTTTATTTGGTAAAATATGTTCGGTAAATTTAGTGATAACTTCCACTCTGTCATATAAATGCTTCATAGACATAAGTTTTGTATATAAATATTGGCTACTGCTATTTGTTGTTAGATCATGCTGCTGTACTAGATAGTAGTGAATGTAAAGATTAATTATGCCTTAGTAAAATCTACCTGGGGTTGTAGTTTAGGAATAAGACCAGTGTTGCATCTTGTAAGTCTTTGTTTTGCAAGGTTTGTGGATGAAATAGTTTTATCCGGGCAAACTAACTAAACTAGAAGGTAAAGAAGGCACTCATGCATGTTTGTTTCCCACAAAGCCCGCGGTTCTGTCTCTTGGGGCAGACTTGTCCCCAGAGTTGTTCCAGGCTGTGCTGTGATGCGTGGCCTCTCCCACTAGGACCCTGACTTGCTCTTACAGCCGAGCAGCAGAGGGAGGAGCGGGATGGCGATGGGAGGGGAGCGAAGAGGAAGCCAGAGAACACAACACAAAATTCCATCTGTTCGGGGTTGGATGGCTCATTTTTTTAGCCTAGAGAGAGCAGCTTTGTATCCAATTTGTGCCTCTTGCCAACTGTGTCCCCAAGTCCCTTGTGGGGCTAGAGAGGCTGCGAATGGTTGAGGAGCTTTACAGTGAGTCGGGTCAGAGTTGGAGTGACCTGCGCTGGCCACAGTTTTGTGTTGCTCCGAAACGGTCTGGAGATGAATATGTAATGTTAGGACAATAACCAAAGCCTTGAAATCATATCAGCTTCTTATCGCACTACATTTTTAATATTTTTTCCATTCTGTCTCTATTCAGTCCTCCTTCTGGATGAAAAGGCTCATGCAAATGAAAAGCTGGTAGTGCATGCCGTGTTTTAATGCTGTCCAGTTTTCCTCAGCCGTGAAACATTTTGTTTTTTTCTTCTTCCAGGAACAAAACCCTTCAAAGCGGCTTAAAAAACTGGGGTATTTTATTTTAGACTTTATTACACAAAGCAGAAAGCATTTATTATATGCATTTATTATCAAGACAGCATCAGCAGATCTTTGGGTTTCTTAAAAGCCTATTATTGAGATGCACTGATGTACTAACAAAGTATGTAGTACCTATTCAAAAAGGCTAATATCACTGTCTCAGTAGCAGCTCCGAGTTTGTGCTTTTGGAATTTCTCAGCTCTGCAGTGTCCAGTGTTGTTGTGTGTGCTGTCAGACCATCCCCACTGCACACCTATGTTTTTGTGCCATTTCCATGAAATATTCCTCTGATCATGCTGTCTCTCTATACTGGCTGTGACTGAAAAACAACCCTCCAAAACAAACATGTCTCCATGTTGAGAACTTGCTCTTGCATTTTGAATGAGGCTGCAGCAGATCAGAACAGTGACTGATCTCTCCACTTTCCCTCCACAGAGGGAAAGGGCCGCTGAAGAATACATCTGATGTCATCAGTGCTGCCAAGAAAATTGCAGAGGCAGGATCCAGGATGGACAAGCTGGGCCGCACAATCGCAGATCAAGTAAGTCACTAATGAACCTTTGTCTCAAGGGGCTTAATACAGACCACACGTTTACATGTGACCTTGTTGCATAATGTAAAATCTTGCCATGATGTTGGGGCCATATAAATTATGTGTAAGCTAAGTTACACAAAAGAGTAAACACATCTTCCCCATAGGGCTGGTTGACAAGATTAAAAAAAAGTAAAAAATTTTAATATAATCTGATAGTTTGCTGTCAGATTTAAATCGGCCAGATCCAATGTTTTATTTTTGCTATGTACTTCTGACAATAAAAAGTAATAGAAAAGAATATTGGTTTAAATAACCAGATCTTTTTCCTTGTATAAGAAAATGTTGTATTGTTTTCAAATTTGATTGAATGTAATTCTAATCACCCAAGCTAACATAGAAGGTTACAAATGCTCCTACAAAATCCACAAGTATGGTTTAATAATCTGTTTTTTTTTACATGAAACAGCTACCCATTCTCAGTGTTGACATTTCCTAAATCCACATTTGTCACTTTGTGGGACACTATGGAAACCGCTTTCTCAGTACACCTCTTTTAGTGATATGACTTGTTTTATTCATTAAAATCCCACTTACCCATGTTAAGCAGTTTTTCAGCACATCACACACTGCCTTATTCATCTCTCCATCTCCCGTTCCCTATTCCATCACCTTTCCCTGTCTATCCTTTACACCAGAGAATGACATTGGAAACATACATTCAATTATCCATAGCCTCATATTTCACTTAAATACTAGCAGTGTAGGCCTCCACAGGGAGACGGTGTACATGATTTATCCCCCAACTTCAAGTGCCATCTCTGAGCTGGCTGTGACTTATTGTCTGTCTGTGTAATATGTACTGTATATTTTGTTTTTAAATCATGAAAGAGTTGTGTGAAGTGTGCAACAAGACACGGTTGTCAGATTGAGGTCTTGTCTGGTTGTGATGTTGCTTGTCTCAGTGGTTGATGCACCAACAGCAAAAAAACACAGCCACTAAGAAAATGACGCACTGGCTTTAGATTTCAATTTTGATAGCATTTGCGCTATTGTCAGGCAGTCTCACATTTGAGCTCTGCTGGCATCTATACGAATGTGTTGGCAGACTATGAAACGGCATAAAGTAATGACCAGACTCTGCCTCAAAGCTGACATGAGACATTTGAAAGCTTTTGTCCTGGCTTTTTAACAGAGCACCTTGACTCTTACTGTTAATATTATGGATATTTTGTCTCGTAATTGTCTCTGTAGTAGTAGTCTGCATAGAAACCAGCAATTAGTAGATAAAGAAATTTAGAGGCTGATTGGGAATCTCATCTGGAAGAGGTGGTTGGCTCCAAAAAAGCCTGGCATGCACTGACTTCCATTTTAAAAACATCACAAAATACTAATTCAAGCTTTGGCAGTAATGCATCTCCACTCTTTCATTTTTCTAGATGTCCATTACAATTGGCTAAACAATAATTTGAGATGAATAGTTCAATCAAAGGTAAATTAGTGACTTTTAAAGATGGAATATCCTATTGTGACCATGTTCAGAATATTTTCCATGCCAGTGCTTCTATAATGCGTCCCACTCAGCGAATCCTACAAGTATTTTTGTTAGCATTATTAGCTACACATAACTTTACAATACAAGTTTTAACTCCTCAGCCTTAATACACTATATTTTCCAAAAGTATCTAAATGTACTATTGGTAGTATACACTATATTGCCAAAAGTAGGGGTGTAACAATATCGTTTTTGCAACGATACAATGTATTGATTAGAATTGTTTCGATACGATTCAAGAATGGAACGATATGATTCATTTCGATTCAACACCTTTATATCGATAATCATTACAGCAACTTTTTTGACAAAAATGATAATGGTTTACCCTCAAATGTAGCATCACGGCCGGGGTTGATCATGTCCAGCAGACAGAGAGCAAAGAAAAGTTGAATGTAACATTTTATTTCATTAAAAATACAAAATATACAACTAAAAACATGTATCTGGTTTTATTTTTACATGCAAATTTCTAATATCGATATTTCTGATATTATCGATCAATTTTATATGTATCAATTTACACTTCCTAGAAAGCAATATGATTCGATACAGGTACCGTAGAGGGAAAAAAAACTAATACATCAATATAGTTACTGTTGTTACACCGTTAGCCAAAAGTATTGGTTCATCTGAGCTAAGACTTTAGGAAATGTAGTGTATTTCTATTAAAATATTTAGACAACATTCATGGCTTCACATCAGTAGTCTCTTCTATTTTATATTGGACTATTAATGGTGTATCATACAATTACTGTGTTTTTGTCGAGTTGATTGCTGAATATTGCAGTTATATCTGTAGGAGCAGTTCTATTTTTTGTTTTGCTTTCTATGCACAGAAATGGTGTGCATTTGAGTTGTATTTACAGGAGGCAGTAGTAACATCTGAAGAATGAACTTTTTCTTGATGCAGTCTAGTATAAATGCAAACAGTCAGCCAAACAAAGCTCTGTGTAAAAGGCTGTACATAAATGGTTATGGTTGGTCTGTCAGTATTTTTGCCAAGTGGAAACTGATGTGAAGGTTTTCCAGACCCAGGCTTTTACAGTTAAGAAATGAGAAAAGAATTGTACCACCTTTCTATTTTGTATATATGATTTTATGACAAATGTGCATATTCTTTTAGGATATGCCCCATTGTAAGATACTGCACCACTCTTATTGCATTTTGTGCTAACACATGCAGGAACCACCTTCATTTAGTTGAAGCAGTCTCTCTATATAGTCTGACATAATGAGCAGCTGGCCACCAAGTGCCCTGCTCGGCTAATATTTTATTTAAGGTGCCCTCAGATCTTCAATATTACAGGCCCGCACCTATCTCACTGTAAAAGTCTTACCTGTACTGACCTAATTGCATCTGAACCATCTGAATAGGAAATGGGCTGTTCTGGAAAGTGACTTTTCTATGCCTCACTGACGCTTTTGAAGATGCTTATTCACTTTACTGAAAAGACTGTTATCCCCCAAAGAAAACAGATGGGCAGATGTGCATCTCTGTATACTGCTATACAGAGACTTCAACTGGCCTCAATCATACAACCGCACGTGTATGGATGTGCTGTTTGTTCCACTCTCCCACTCTCAACCCTTTGTAGGTACTCGTTTGTGTGTGCACTATTAGGGGATTTTGGGGATTGAAGCACTCAAAGTATGAATAAATGAAGAGCTTTGGCTGCTGGAACACAAGTCTTTGCCCAGAGTGAGGACCCCTCCAGCCTCTGAACTCATCCAGCTGTCCCTCTTAGCCTTTCTGTCTCAGCGCCGACCAAAACACAAGCGGAGCAGGCGACACTCACCCGTAACACGTCAGCCAGAGGCACCGAGGCACTGGGATGGGGAGAGAGGAGGGCGAAGGATGGAGCGATAAGACAAGAGGAAGAAAGGGGCAGAGGAACCTCCTGAGAGATGAATCCATTAAGAGCACTTCGCCTTTTAATTAGGACTATAATTGCCAGGTGGCAGCTTTTTTTTTTTAATGATTTATTTATGCCGCTTTATATTTAGGGCCATACTGTTAAAAAGCAGGAGATGCCATAGGCCTACTCTCAGCAAAGCCCTGGCATTTATGGATGGACTGCATATTCCAGCAGAAATATTTAAGTGAATCACCATCAAGATGTTCACACACTGACACAGTCATATGAGCAGAGGCGATGCTGGGACTCCTCATTAACCCAAGCATATTAATCACTTGTGCTGTGTGCCTCTGGCCCGCAGGACCTACAGGGTTTATCCTTCATATAAAACACATTGGCAGATGGTCCCAGTCTGATAGTACAACATCCCAGCACTCCTTTTTCTTTGTAGACTTTTGCTTCTACATATTGTTTCCATCAGGGATATGCAGGGGGACAATGTCGAGTTTGGGCTTTCTGAAAAACGGTTAAATACGTGTAATGGAGCCTCATTAAAGTTTGAAGAAATGAGTGTAGTGCAGAGATGAGCTGCAGGATTTAGGTCAGTACCGTACAAAGGTCTGCACTGCAGTTTATTAAGAATTTATGACCTCCTCTGCAGGGCACCTTATGAGAATTCCATCTGGGCGCACTGGTAAACAAATAATGCTATGTAATTGAGATTTATAATGCAAATGTGTTAGCCACTATGTAGCCCATAAATTTCTGCTGCCTCCCGGCTCACCACATAAACAGTTGAGCGTGCACATGCAAACACGTGCACATAAACTAAGGCTTGCATATTTAAAGAAGAGGCATGTGCTTGCTATGTGTGCGCAGTGTGAGCTTTATTCTCATGATGTATACTGACATACATAGTGTACTTTTCCAATTTGCATTCAATCAGGGGAGATTTATGGAGATCCGTGAGCTCTGTGGCCGGTCAGTCTAATCCCGGCACCGGCCCTAGACGCTTTACAGCAGACAGGGTTGTAAATTACCTACTGCAGTGGAGAAGCAAAATCACCCAGAGAGCACACAAATTCTCAGCTCAGCAGTTCAAGGGTCAGCTCTCGGTCCACCACAGTCCGGTTCAAGTTAGAGATCACATGTTTGAGTCCACCAGAACATTAATCAGCCACCACTATTGTTTTGTAATGCCATATTTTATACACTTTGACAAATATGATTGTACTACATAGATTTAGCCAAATGAAAAATGGCCACTAAACATGAATCTTATTTGAGAAAGTATTTTATGCTCTAGTTGCGTTTACAGTTGTAGAGACTTACAGGAAGCAAGGATATAGCCCTCCTTCTTTTTTAACTGCTGCCATTAAGTTTGGTGTGTCCAACCATGAAGAACATCAGGAATGGCTTCAAGGCCACAATGTCCAAAAGTGTGAACAGTTTCAGGTTCATTGCATTAAAGGTTCGCAAAAAGAGATTTCTTAAATACATCAGGAAAGCAGTGTCCTATTTGAGGATGAATTCTACTCTACTAGCTTCAAGCCTAGTTATACTTTTTTTTTCTGTACTAAAGTATTTTGTCACCAAAAATTAGGATTAGCATGAACAAAGTCAAGCTGAATGTCAAACGTGCCCGTAAGTAAAAATTACCGTGCCCGCCAAGGCCTCTCGCTTCTAAAGCAGCTGTGGTAATGTTTTGCTTACAGGTGCTACAGTACTGCACTGACTGACAGGTACAACGTGAACATAAAAAATTGATGAGTGCCATTTAATTGGTCCCTGTGGTTACCTCTAAAGTGAGCCTTTTTGGTTTGCCCCCAGCTCAGATTTCCTCTGTCATATCCACTATGTCTGCCCGCCTCAGTGTAGCGTTAATATTTGAAGCGATTTAGGCTGTAGACAAATCTGTAGCACTTTTTAAAGTTTTTATTATATTATTTTGTCATTAAACTTTAATTAAACCAGATAGAGTAGGGTTGATTCTAGTGGATTTTTTTTTTAGAAGTAACAAAAAAAAAAAAAAAAAAAAAAAAAAAAAATAGAAGCCCCACAAATTGCCACCTTAGGTACAACAAACCCACAGTGCTTGGACAGTAGTTTATTACTGCCAAAGAGCTTATGTGTGCACTGGCATTGGTTTGTTACTCTATTTGCAAAATAACTCAAAAACTAATGGTCAGATTTTAATGTTTTAAGAAAGATGAGCACTAGGCCAAGGGAGAATAGATAGAAACACCATTATCATTACATGGGCCCAAAGACTGTCAGTAAAGGGACAAATTAGTACTTCTTCTTGTGTATAGGACTTTGCGGTTTATTGGATCGAGCACTTACCCCTGAACTAGACGATTCCAGGTTTGGGTCCAGGTTTGGGTAGTACTGTATATCTTTACCATAGCAAAATGGGGCCAGTGTGTTGGCAGAGGTCTGTGCTCTCTTTGTGCTTCTAGTTCAAAAAGTTTTTCAAGATGCACGATATGCAATTGGAAGTTTTGGAGTTTCTTAAGCTTATGTGAAGTTCATTTCAGACTAACTAACCCTTTACCTTTTTATTCAAAAGAAATGGTCTATAATAACGTCATCGAGAAAGAAACCAAGCTATAAGACATTCATTTGAAACCAGTGGCTTTGCTTTTATTGTGTGTCCGCCCCCACAGATCCAAAGCTATTCTAAGAACCATATGTGTTTCTCAGACTTGATTTTAAGCCTAAGATGACATTGTAAAGTTTCCTGTATCTCTTTCCCAGATCTCATTTGCACAGAATTCCCCATGGCAACAAAATCCTGTTAACACCTGGATGTAAGGCCACAAATTAAAACATGCCTATGAGCTGGGGTTTTGAATGTGTTCTGTTCCTCTAACAGCCACTGTCAAAGCGGCCTAAATGAAGGTTTCATTGTGTTGTTTTGTCTTCCTTTGTCTTTCAGCAGCAGCAGCAAAACAAATTGGCTTGTCACTGTGGTGGGAAAACGGATGATTAGTAGGTCTGAGTCATAGTTATGGATCTACTTAGAAAATTAGGCTGGTTTCCTTTTGTATTTTCAATATACACTCTTAGCTTAATTAAAATATTTTGGGTCATTTAAATTTTTTTTTTAATTATTTAAAACATTTAGAGAATATATACAGTATCTATAGTATATATTCTTATATATATATTCTTATATTTTCTATTATCTATTACTATAGTGTCTCTAGTAATAGATAATAGAAGATAATATATGTGTTTCTAAGTTACTTTTTACATATTTTGTTCAGATAAGTTTAAATTTCATGAGTACATTTTTTACTTTGCTGGCAAAGTGGGTTGCACACTCGCTTTGCAATGAGAAGTTCTGGGTTTGACCCAAGTAGTAGACTTTAATCTGTTTGAAATACATTTAAGTATAAAAATATGTTGTAATTAAGTAAAGTTTATATTAAAGACGTTTTACTTGTGCTCAGATAATCTGCTTTTGCTTGTACTTCACTTGAGTAATAAGACTGAAGTTACAATAGACACTTTTACTTGGGTACAGTTTTAAAGTACTTCTTCCACCTCTCCAAGAAACTAGGCTTTTGTCTGTTATTGATAGTTTTCATTTTTTGAAAAAGAAGGATCTGAATTGCACAGTGTCAGAGCCGTGTCGATCAGACAAGGTTGTTTTCATACAGGCCATTTCCAGATAGGCAAATTGGATATTGGCCACAACAGCATATCAGTGCATCATTTTTCTTGAACAATACAGTTTTTTGTTGTTTCCTACCTGTGTTGCATTGATGGGTTACTGCCAGCAGCCCGTCTGCATGCGGCCGTGTCAGTAAATATTGGAAATTGGCATTTCCTCAGGGTGATACGTCCTGAAAGGTCAGTGCTAGGCGGCTCTGCCTGTGTCGGCTGCTTATAATGGAATTCAGTGGAACTGGATGGCATTTGTTCTGCCATAATGGGGCCTGGCCTCCTCATCACTACTTATATTATATATTATATATATCAACATTACATTCCTTTGTCCTGTCAGTCTTTCAATCCCTCTACCCCTTTACAGATTTTAGCTCTGGTGCATTTGATAAATGTGCTTCAAGTTTAAGTCTTGAATGTCCAAACATTGTTCAGTGTTTGAATTGGCACATTATGTGATCCCGAGGGCATTCATACAATATTTGTAACCTGAACAAGAAGAATTCAGGACGAATAGCTGTCCTAGGTAACCAGGAAATACTTGGAGCCAGGCAACTGTGATTTTGATATTTTAGCACCTGCATAAAGTAACAATTCAAGTGAGAAGATGTCTTTGTTCAAATATCCCTGATATAACCAGTCACATGCCAACCAAGCATAAGGTTACTATTCCCATTTCACTTTTTTTACAAGAACAGGAGGCTTTATCCAAAATCTGATGGGCCATTTCTGGAACACACACTGCAGTATTGAAAGTGTCATGCTGTCTAATTGACTGCGTAGTTAATTTTTAAAAAGTTTTATTGATAACCTTTACGTTTTCTGACTTTGAAGACTATGAGCATGTTATAGCCTAAAAACTCCCTAATTTTGAGAATAATTTGAGTGCTTCTTTTTCAATAAGCAGAAGAATCCAAGATGTTCCTGCCTCTTCCGTGAGTAGCTAATGTATTCACGTGTCTCGTCTGGGTTTCCTGAGTGCAGCTGAGTATGAACACAAGTGATGCTTTCACAGTGGCCTGCTCAGAGCCATCCCAATACTTCCCCGTGCCCTCATTAGCATGGACTGCTGCATTTAGGCACCCACCATCTCTCCAGCCTTTGCTATTGTGTATATAATGCATAGTCTCTGAGCCCCACTGTTACTTACAGATCCCACACATTGATGGAGAATAGTCCAGTCTCCTGTCTTCGCTGGCTGTACCCAGTAGGGTTTCTCCCCTGTTATTTACTCCATGCTGCTCCCCTCAGGCCTCCTAACCCTTCATCCTGCCCACTTCTCAAACTACTTATTTTTCCTCTGGTTACTCCACATGTTTTTTTTTTTTTTTTTTTTTTTAAACATGTCCACACCAGTCTCTCAGCTGTGTGTTAGCCTGCTCCTGAGTGATGAAGACTGCTTCCAGCTCCTTTCCCGTGTATCCTCTTGCATAACCTTCCTCGATAGATTAATAACTCACAATTCTCATCTTTTTATTAATCAGGGGCTGAAGAATGTTTCTTGTCCAAATGTATTTATATTGTCAAAGTAGCTTTCTTTCACGTTATATTTAATTACATCTGTAGCAATTATTGGTGCTGTCTGCAGCCGTGCAAATTTGAGACTGAACTATTCACCCCAGTCTCCCTAATGGACACAACAAGATTGGACTAGGTCTGAGCATCTTTTTGAAAGGGCCAAAACATTTAGAAATATGGCTTTCTTACATTTGCACTGAAAGTAATGGTGGTGCATAATTTAACACTGATGTCTCAAACTGGTGTATTGGTCATTTTGGCAATGGCTAGTTTTAAATGATTAATCTATATTGTTTGTGTCTGCTGCTTTATAGTGGATATTTGGTTGCTGAAAGACCCTGTGCTCCTGAGCTCCACAGTTCTGCCCTGGCCAGCTCCTTCCTGTGAGCGGGCTATCAATTAAAAGATTGGCTGCCATTACCTCTGCTTCACCTTTTCCCTGCACTCAGAATTAACAGCTGCCGAAGGACTCGTCCTTTAGACAGCGCTGCACCAGCAAAAGCTGCGCTTTTAAGGGATTTTTTTTCTTTTTGGCTTCCACACTCATGTTCACCCCAGTGTATTTTACTGGTTGAGGTGGTCTAGTTGGAAGTTGTTAAGTGCACAGGCTGCATCAGGGTGTTTACTCCTAACTCGATGAGTGGCAGCTAAAAGTACAGCGGCCTAATTACCGTCCTGGCAGGGGGCTTGTTTAGCAAACTCTGGAAAGGGCTTGGAAATAGTTTTCTAAGGTAGAGCCCAAGTCTGTAATTATAATGAGATGAAATAATTCAAAATGGTTGCCAATACTAAATGAGATGCATTTGCGAGGCTCTTCAACCTGCCACTTTAAAGTGCTTTTTATGATAATTTATTGAGTTTCTTGAACATGTTTTATTTTTATTGCTTCAGTGTTTTTTGATTTGTTCTTGAAGGCGCCTTTGACAATATTTTCAACAGAAACAAAAAGTCTCATTTGTAGACTTGGCACCAGTCCATGTGTGTTGTTGCAGTGAATTAATTACATGTAGCAGTCTGTTTAGTATCTCAAAAATTGTTTGTACCTGTGAGCTTCAAGTAAATGTGGATTCTTTCATGTCCCACAATTTTTTAAAAACTCACAGCCCAGATGATGGCACCTCAGAAAGGGGTTGTTGTCTTTTACAGTAGAGCCACATATTTGAAAACATCGTTACTGATTGACAGCAGCGATCGCATCCCAATATAATTTACATCCTGCTTGACTTGATCGCGCTTAACCCTGCAAAGATGAGTTATCAATCTACCAGCTTGTGGGCGTGTTTTTGTCATTTTGGCTGTGAGCACGTCCCTAATGTGGGTGTCTACCTTACCTGTCACGCTGCTCCTAACTCATCTTGATAAAGTGCACCATCATTGTGGCTGTAGAATCGCATAAATATTCAGATTGAGTGGTGCCAGAAAATGAATAAAGTGACAAAACTTGATTCATTGTCACCTCCGCCTCGGCTGGTCTTATAAACACAAGCCGCTTGTGGTTACAGACTAATTGATTACACAGATTTGTTTACATACAGTGGTCAAAGTTTCAGTGAGGTGTGAAAATGTTGTTAACGAAGAGTGCTTTAATAAATAGAACATTTTAATTTTTAGTCAGTAAGGTCAGAAATGGGCCAAGGACAAAATGGTATGGATCCAGATTACTGTTTTGATCCAGGAGTGTTTCTGTGCTGAAAGAAGAACTGATTAGTTTTAATAGATTCTTTACCATTATGAGACAAGGAGTGTTAAGTTCATTGTGAGATAGGACGAGTACCTTGGCAGAGGTCATTGCTCTCTCAGAATGCTTCTAGTTTTGTTAATTTTTTTTTTCTTTCTTTTTTTTGTAATTTTGTGTTTTGTACATTGATACACCATTCTTTGTTCACAGCCTTTCTTAAAAACCTGTCTAAGACTTGTGCAGAGTACTGAATGTCTTCTCTTTTCTCTTGCAGTGCCCGGATTCGACTTGTAAACAGGACTTGCTCGCCTACCTGCAGCGCATCGCCTTGTACTGCCACCAGCTGAATATCTGCAGCAAAGTGAAAGCCGAGGTTCAGAACTTGGGAGGAGAGCTGGTCGTCTCCGGAGTAAGTCCCCGGCATCATTTTGTCTGTGATTTACTTTGTCCAGATGCTCGCCTCCCTTGGGATCTAAAGAGCAGGAGTGCAGTTTAGATGTGCCATTAAATTTTTTATTACAGCTAAACTGAATACTTTAGCAGTCTATTTCGGCTAAATATGTTTCTAACAGCAGCACGGCTTAAAGGTGTAACTTGCCACTAAAAGAGAATAAGATAAGTCACGGGAGAGGCAAACTTTTTGTGTGCATATATATATCGCTTGTACGGTATAGAAAAAAAGAGCTTATGTGGGCTCATAGTTAATTTGAAAACAAAAGAACTGCATTCATTTACCGTGAACTCTCTGCTGGATACTTCTCGTTTCCAAATGGGGAGATTAAATTGATAAAGTGGATTGCCTACTTTTTATTATAGTCCTATTATCTGTTGTTTTCCAGATAAATTAAAAATACTAAGCCCTATTGGTGTGGGCTGTTAGTGGAGATAAGTCAGCGACTCACACTGCGCTCTGCAATTAACTGTTTACATTTTATATACAATGCACAGATAACAGATGTAATGGCTTTCTTTGTGCTGGTACGAAATCTCATAAAAGTGTAGATGATAAAATCCCACAAGTTCATTGTTTGTATTAATTTATCCTTATTGGTTATATTAGTTAATCTAGGCCGGACTGTACAACTTCATATTGTATACTGACTGGACTTCCTCGTCTCCCCGATTTGTTGCGGCTACTGTCTCTGAGGCGATTAAACATTGGAGCTTAAATTAGTGTGACCTTTTTCAATATTCCTCAAATCACCTTTGTTTGCCTGCCAGACTCTGAAGGTTGTTATACTGTTTCAGATCTTCATGCCTTGGTTTGATATTAAACTATGCATCTCCCAACAAAACATAAATAGCTACCTTTGCCAAAGAAGGTTATTTTGTTACTGCCGTCGGTCAGTTCATTGATTGGTTTGTTAAAGGGGCTATAATATGCAAAATCGACTTTTCTAAACTTTCTACCATGTTATAATGTTCCCTCATCAAAAACATACCTGGAGTCGTGTTTTGTTTCAGTCACATCTCTATTCTCTGGCACAGCAGTTCTGAGGCCTCAAAACACGTTCCACAAAGCTCCGCCTCTGCAGATCCAGTCTGCGCTCATTCATTTATCCAAAGATGACTGCATACAAAACTGGGTTTAAGGAAGTAAAAAGCTCTTTTTCTATGGTTCTGTTCAAAAGAGCTGTGCTGCCCTCTTCACCTGTTTGAAAATGCTTTCTTTTAGTCACATAGTGTTTTTAAAGGTTGTAAAACGTGCAGTGCTGTTCTAGAGGTGACCAAGATTGGTTTAAAAAGATAAATAAAAGCATAATATCTTCTTTAAGTCCTTACTAAAATATCTCAGATGACATTTTCAGGAAAGAACAGCACTGGGCTAAGGAAGGGAAGTTTATGGCGTGGATCTCGGACATAGTTATATCATGTCTTTCAAATAGCGTGCAGCCCATACTATTTACTGTGCTTATATTTTTCTTTGCCTCTAACCATTGTCCTGTCTGCGTAGTTGGACAGCGCCATGTCCCTGATCCAAGCCGCCAAGAACCTGATGAACGCCGTGGTGTCAACAGTGAAGGCGTCCTATGTGGCATCCACCAAATACCAGAAGAGCAAAGGCATGGAGTCACTGAACATGCCCGCCATCTCCTGGAAGATGAAGGCGCCAGAGAAGAAACCTTTGGTGAAGAGAGAGAAGCAAGATGACGGTCAGCCCAACAAAGTCAAGAGATCATCCCAAAAGAAACACGTCAACCCTGTGCAGGCTCTGAGCGAGTTCAAAGCCATGGATAGCATCTAATCCTCATGTTGTATTTCATAATAGAGAACACATATATGACCAATGATTTTTATATAGAGATTGAGCTTCTACAAAAAATGTTTTGAATACTGTAAAATGTTGACGTAGACAGCTTGTCTGACCAATTAAAGTCACTCATTTGTATTCCATTTATTTGGATTTGCTGTAACTGCTGTTGTAGCATTAATGGCTTCTTTTAGGAGAAAAACAACTGGATAAAAAGCAATTCACAAAAAAAATATTTTTACATTTTTGGGGAAGAAAAGGCAGATTTAAAGATTGATATGTGAGGCCTAATTATTGTGTATGTTAACATATTCTGCTAGTTATTATATTGGCTCTCAGGATGTTCCTGCTAAGTTTGATTATCTGAACTATGCAAAATCATAACTGGTTTGTATGAAATAGTTTATTTGGATATACTGGGTTAACTGGTGAGAGTAGAAGTAAAGTTGATATATTCCCATGTGTGCCTGATGTTTTAGATATTTGTCATATTGCCACTGAATCAATACAATTTACTACAGTTTTCTATCATTTATTTGTGTTGACCTGATTCAAAAACCAAACGTGATGATTTCAGGCTTGTGTAGACAGCTTGTACTTGGATGTTCAACCCAAGGAACCCAGCGTCTCAAATTTGGTTAATCGGTCCCAAGTCCTGAGTGGGAGGGGAGGAGGGGGGCTCAGTGGGCCAAACAATGAGCAGACCATGCTCCGACAAGCTTCATTAACTAACAATGAGACCAAACACCTCCACAATCTTAAGAATACATCCAAATTGAGGGATCAATATGTTTTGTCTCTACAGCTTCAAGGTGGGTGAGAGAGGGGCACGCTTTTACTCACTTTAAACTCTCTTTATTGTTTGGTTCTTGTCCTGAAGCTGAACACTAATCAAGACTTATGTTGTGCACAATCGTTATAAAAACCCAAGAGCTTGGTGTGTTGTTGGAGCTTTAAAATGGGAAAGTATTTGTTTTTAACTTGTCATAACAGTTTGGCTCTTCTGCTTTTTTAAACATATTGCGAAATCACGCTGTCGGTCGGTGTTGGGGATCAATCATTTGTTAATGCCAGAACAAAAGTAAAAAATGTTTGTATTTGTATTGATAAATGCATTTTAATTTAGATGAAACTTTGTCTCCATTTTCCCATTTTTTATTTTTTAGACATTTTCTTTTGTGTTGAGTTTGTATCTGGAGATAACTACATTGCTGTGGATGTTGTTTTAATAATGAGAGCTTATTAGTGCACACTTTCTTATATTGTGCCTGCATTATATCTTAATAAAAAATCTTTAAAAACTAAATTAATCTGCTGTATTATTTGTTACAGGGTCAGTAAAATTAGTCGAATATTTAAGTCTTTTCAGTCATTCAGCTCTTGGAAGTTTAGTCAAAAGTTTTGGAAGTCATTGAAAAGTCATGGAAAATTCTTGATAAAAATGTATGAACCCTGTTGTTAGCCACACTTACACTGCATTTTGTGTATGCAGTGAACTGTTATTTTTTTTTCCTATTTAATGTATTGCTGCTTTGCCAGATAATTACAAATCTGTCCTCAGTGACCCCTTAAATTATACTTATGCATTTCTTAAACCAGAGTCCTAAAAATCACAATTTCATAAACGTTTTACATGTGTACATTAATTTTAGATGTCGGCTTATTAAGTACAAAATCGAAGGTCCTTTAATTTTTACTACACAAAATGTGAATGTATATTATGTGTGGATATATAGTAATAAAAAAGAAAACCCCCAAAAATATAGAAGGAAGTAATTTAGAGGTTAATAGGTGAGTATGTCGATGTGATGCACAGAGTCAAAGGTCAAACTGAGGGCAGGCTAAAGGCTAACGCCAATAAATGCTAATGAGGAAAAACGCGGTGCAATGCAGTTCCCACAAGTCAGCAAACTCTCACACAGATTATTTTAAGGTTTCATCTTGGCTGCAAGAGAACACCGAACTGAGACGCGTGGTGCTACAATACGAAGAAAGAAAAAAAATGCTAGAAGTGTGTCAGGTGAGTGTAGAGAGACGTGTGGATAGCAGGCTACATGGTCAAAGTCAAACACTGCGGCTGTGTTTCAGATAATTAAACACGCCTGGGAACCTTTTTATTTGTAGCGTATGAACTTCTGCAATTTATTTATTCATCATATATTAAATTAATAAGTCCGTGGTTTACGGAGTACGCTTGTCTTCGTCAGTGTTGCCAGATTGGGCTGGTTTCCGCCCAATTGAGCTTGTTCAAAGGTGTTCAAACCTTTGGGCTGGAAAAATTGCATTGGGTTGGTTCTCGAGCTGGGCGATATGGCCTAAAAATTTATTTATTTTTTTTTTTCAGATTTTGCAGGGGATTTTCTTAAAAGTTGCGCTAAAAGTTGTGATTTTTTTTTTGTCTATAATTCACAGGTTCCTTCACAGGAGCTTTTTCTTAAAAATATTAACTAGAACTGTAAAAACTAACAAAATCAGTGTGTAAACATATGTGAGGTGGTAATTAATCTAATTAAAAATACCTGTATTTGAACAGCCCAAGAGTACTACTTTTTTAAATGATATTGCTGTGTTATTAGGCTGTTTCTTTGGGCTCTTACACCGCCTCTGATTCTGATTCTGTTCCACTCAGATCTTCTCTGGTGCTTCCTATTGTGTGCTGTAGAACATCCAGTCATTAAAAAACAGAGGAAGTTTGATGTGCTATAGGTTTTTAGGTAGGTTATTAGTCTGCAACATTAAGGTTTTAAGAACAATAACCTTAAATTTAATTGTTGTCCAAATGCGCTGCCCATTCAACTTTTTAGGCAACTATATCACCATGGCAACGCAGATGGGCTTTTCACAGTGACACCAGACAAAACTAGAAACTACCCATTCGTCTCCTCCTTCAGTCCCATCCACACGCGCTGCTGCTGCTCAGCACCTGCAACCTCAGGTGCACTCGACCTCCGTGCTGCTCCTCCGTCCTCCACGCTGCGCCTCCACGTCACAACTCCGCGCCGCTTTGTTTATGAGTCCGCTGCACCTCCACATCGCACCTCTGCACCGCTTTGTCTGTGGCTCTAGGCTGATTTATACTTCCGCATTTTCCTGACACCAAACTACCACCGTTGGCTTGACGGCGTTGAAAACCCTTCATACATTCTGTGTTGCTCCTCTGCGTGTTCCATGCAGTGCCAATTCATCGCAAAACCAAGCAACGAATCACAGCGCTTGCACTCCGCGTCGCCTTGACACGTAGTTACATTTTTGACCAGGTGCACGTCAGGGCTACCGCGTAGGGTTTGAGAGGGCTCGCAGCGACGCAAAGGGGTCTGCGGGGCTACGCCATCAGCCTGACCTCCGGCGCGCATTACCGCAGTGCTGCTGCTGAGAGAGAAGCTGCTCCTCTCAGAACAGGGACTGACTTTGCAGCGGGACGCTGTTTGTGCTCCGTCTGACGCCGCAAACCCGAACCAATTCCACACAACTGACGACACTGTGCCTTTCTTAGGAAGGAGTTCTTCCCTGCTCACTGCCATGTTGTTTGTGTACCTCTAGCGCAGAGGGAGGGCGCGGGCCAAGCCCACTATGAACTACGGGAGCCCAGAGCGCCGGTGGTGGACTTTTTTTTTTTTTTAAATCAATTTTTATTAAAACAAATCGACCTGCACTACAAATTTGAATTAATTAATCGATTTATCGCCCAGCCCTATCTGGTTCCAACACAATAGTTGTTATTTTATGGCAAACAAAGAGGAAATACACATTTCAACCAACTGCTGTGCTCTCCCACTCATATCTTCAGTTCATTTGTTTTAAAATGTATTGTTATTTTTTGGTATTTCATACAATGTGCACTCTTTGTGGGGAACCTGTTTGCTTTACTTTTTTAGAGCTGCTGTTAAGGTTTTGTGTTCTTTCTCCAATACAACAGTTTTAACATTTAGAGCAGTTGTGATTTGGGCTGATTTATTGTGTTGGGTGGTTTTTAAGTTCTGTTTGGGCTGGAAACTGTCAGTAAGATCTGGCAACCCTGGTAGAAGTTAGCGTCTAATGGCTCTTAAGTCACAGGTGTCATAATACATTTTCCAAACAATATTTATATTTTATGAATGAAAAACAAATTTGACTTATCCAGAATTTACATTTAAAGAAAAAAAGGAAGAAGAAGAGAGAAGATTCTAAGAAACAGACGACAAGAGGATTGTCTTCAAATTGGACTCGTGCAGGACTTTTTACGGTGAGGATTGTAAACCTGTAGGACTTGCTTCCGCTGTGTGCTTAAGCTGCAGTGTAGTGAATTGTGGGTTATTTCATAAACCTAGACTAATGGCACACTGATATAATACATGTGAATTATATTGGATAGAAATGTGTGGTTGGCTCAGTAATGGGCTGAAATGTATACTGTACTAGCATTTTATCAGCCTAGTATTCTTTTTACCTATTTTTAACCACCACTCTGCTATTACACCCAATATATATACATCTTTTTTGAGAAAATGATGTATCGTTAAATAATTTGCAGGTTCCCTCAGTTCATGCATTTGTCCATAAAGCAACATTAAAGGAAGCTGACACACATTTCTGCATAGTTAAAGGTACGGGAAGCAGCATGCGCTCGTACTGGTTTAAAAAGGGTGCTACAGTCTAAATCAAAACAATGGTCTATAGGTTTCCAGTCACTGTGAGCTCTGTTGCCATTTGGTTTTGTAGCTCTGCCGTTAGCTGTGTCCACAACTTCTCACGGTCAAACATCCGGGAATTCAGAACTCACGTGATGCTTGGCTCGCCTCAGCGATGACTGCGAAAGGGAAAACATTGGATGGCAACCCGTAGAAAGCATTGGCGTCATTAGTTGTGAAAATATTGAATTTTGCAGGTGGTGAAGGGCTGCTGTGGTTTGGGGCTCACAAATAATGATGCACACAATGTACAGCAACCACTTTTAATGTTTTTACTGGCAACAGAGCCACAAAGATGAGAAAAATGGCTCTGAAAAATTGGGATAGGGGATCTGCGAACCCAGCGGCTCTATTAACGGACTTTGTATGCTACTGCTATGTATGCTCAGAGCATTTCATCACACAGAACTTTAAATAATAGTCCTTGTTATAGATAAGTAGATTTAGTCATTCTAAACACTGACAGTGTTACACTTCTGCAAGTAATAACTATACAGCTGTGCTATTTAAAATTACAGGTGCTAAAGACAAACCGAATTGCCCTGATTGTGTTCCATTGGTTTTAACCCAGCTCACAAAACCATAGGAGACTTTAGAAAGAAAAATACATAATCTGGCCAGATATGACTTCGCTCTTTGGGCCGTTTTTGTGCTATTCTCCCATTTGACTCCTTTTTAAAAATAAATTTAGGCCTGGTAGTACTGTTTGTTCGAGGGTTTCAGTGCAATTTTAGGCCATTTGTGACAATACTGTCTGAGAACTTGTTAGTTAGAGCTAAGTCATCTGTTGATTTGCTCATTTGTTTGCTCCCTTATGAAAATGGCAGCTGACATTGCTAAGGAAGCAAACAATCACGCTGACCGTGAGTCGGTACAAAGGTTTTAGAACCAAAACAAAAAATGTAAACATAAACAACAAAATTGTGAATAAATCAGCTGTGCCATTGTTATCAGTAAAACTAATATTTGATTTAAACATGTTTACATTCCTGGGGACACAAGTGGGTCAATTTTATGAAGTATTAAAAAATATACTGCGCATACCTTTTAAGATGTTCAAGGTTTAGTTCAAAATAGGATTTATGTGTGACCTTAAATGATCACATTACCCATACCATGTCTATATACAAAGAAGTTAAGAGACTTGAGTTGAATGTTTAAATGCTAGAGCCACATAATTATGACAGTATGAGTTTATTAATCAGTGGATTTCTATATAATGTAGAGAGTTAGTAATTCTGAGCAAAATACCATTCGCTGTGTAAGTGTATAATTACTATAAAAGTACTTGATAAGGTTTTCTTCACAGTGCCACAGTACTAGATAACCATCAAGCATCAATGCAGTATTTTCACAGTGCCCTCATTTCGAAATGCCAAACAAATTAGGCCCCAGTTTGTGTCCTCTTCACCAAATTTTACAATGCCTCTGATGTTTCTAAGCAACTGATTGCCACCACAACATGCGTTTTGGTTTCTTCTTTTCATGTTGAAATATTACTCTTTGTCACGACCCACCTAAAATCTACATCATCCTACCCTTGGGTCCCCTCCCACTGTTTTGAAAACACTGCTGAAATGCACAATTAAGTTAATTTAATATTTGATTTAGTTTGTTTAAGTAGAATACACAATGTATTCCCTAAAATGGTTGGCTGGTTTAATTCTCAAGTCGCATCTGTTCTTTGTTCTGTTTTCTGGTGAGACTCCTGGTAACATTAGTGCAGTGGTAGTGGCACAAATTAAGGTGTAATTAGCATTTAAATTGCTTAAGAATTTGCCAGAATCATTGACTTTTATAGATCCCAAACTTAGTTTGCTGTGGTATTACCTTAACCCACCTTATGTTTAAGCCACAGCGCTGCTGTGTAGTGTCTATACAAACACGTCTCGGTAAATATGGCAGCCCCATGAGACTGCTTGACAGATAATAAGAGAGGGTCTGCTCTTGTGATGTGAAAAGGGAGACCTAAATTCACTCAGCGCTTGAATAAAACAATGCAGGGGTTGTATGAGGCATTTGAATGCAGATATCCTCCAAAGGTGACAGCACAGATAAGCCCTTCATGTCAAATCCTGCGCCGCTACTTTCTTCTCGTTTGCGTTTTGCTGTGTCACTCAAACTCGCATCGTTGCATGACACGTTTGGATGAAGTTTTATCAATCTCCCTGGCCACATGTGACAGTTTAATCAATAGGGTAGGGTTCCCCAGAAATGGCTTTATTTTTTAAATTTGAAGGTGGAAGTGGGCCGGGGGCTGGTATAATGAGAGAACAGGTGTTGGGGAAGTGCAGGCGGAGCTAATGGCTGTCTATGAGCTATACATAAACACATGAATAGAGCCGGTACCATGTGGGTGAGAAGTGGCAGTAAACACCGGCAGCTGGAGTGGCAATCTGTCAGCACCGAGGTGGACGTTTCTGATAGGTAGACTCAGCTTGGCCCAAGTGCAAATGTTAAATATGACTGGTAGGAAGTGAACAGGCTGTGCTAAAGCCAAGTACTGCACTTCTGCTAAAATGCCAAGATTTGCTCAGGCTTCAGAGGGCAGTGAGTGCAGCAGAGCACCCTGGGAGTTTCTGTTTAACAGTCCCAGTCCAGACAGGAGTTTGTGGTAAAATCAATTGAGGCAGTGATTTCTAAAAGCCCCAGATGAGGTATAGTCTTGTTTATTCAGATGACTAAGTTGGTAGTCAGAGCACAGCCCTTGTCTCCTCCATTAGCACTAATACAAAAGCACCAGAGATAACTGAAGAAGTTTGAAGGTCTTGGATACTTCCTGTGACCTTATGGATTTAACCTTTCAGAACATCATTAATAATGACGTCCACACATTAATACAATTCTTTGCCGGGAGCTGTCTCGAGGAGAAAGGTTCCACACGTCCCCCGAAGCCACAGCTACAAGCAGCGAGCTGGGATTTTGGGAGAACATTAATCACCTGTGGGCCAGCCCGAGAAACACTTTCTGTTGTAAAGCCGGGCCCTTATATGAGCCTGTCATTGTTGGCTTTATGGTAGCACAGTAACCCACTTATCATGCCTAATGGAAGTATTGTCCTTCAGGGGGACTTCATTTAGATTTCCACTGTGGAAGTGTAATTAGTGAAGCGCGATGGGGCTTTCACCAGCCCTGCGATACGGCCCGGCAGGCTGATCTGAGAATTTTATTGTGACTGCTGAGTCTGACGGCCAGTGTTTTTATAGAGGGGCGTCTGCCAATGGCAAACTGCAGTCGCCAAGACGGGAAGGAGGTCAGCATTACACTCAGTAGTGGGAAACACATCACTGATTTGTGTAAAATTAATATGCCTGGTTTGATTTAATTAACAAGAAATTATCAACGACTTGCTGTTTAACAAGGAATACATTTTTTGGGGGGATGAAATATGAATTAAATTGCAATTTACTGAACAGACCTTACTGTTTTTAAGTGTTTATATGAAGGATGTAGATGTCATTGTCTCATTGCTTTGCAAGAAAATGCACATTTCCAAGTATTCTTAGGATTAATTAAGCAGGAGGACTCAGACAATGGCTACTTGCAGATCTAGCAGATGAACTGTGTTTTAGCCTAATTAATCCAGCCACATGGATTTTTAAGCCAATGTCCTCTTTGTGCCAGTCCTAAGCCCATATAAATTGTGTCAAGAAGGGTATCTGGTATAAAGCCTATTCCAAATAACTACATGCTAAGAGGCAACTTCTTCACTGTGGGGAGGAAAAGCCGAAAGGAAAAGTTATTGCATTATTAGATAGTTGCACTAATAAACTCCCTAATTTTATTGTTCATACTTGTTCAAGCTTCTCTCATTGCATCTGCAGTTGTTATTGAAGTGTAACACAAAGTACAAACATTAACAGAAAATCATTTTGGCCACTTTTTCTTAAAGGAGCTACATTTTCTTGAAATGTCTCATTTCCCTAACCAGATAGTCAAACCTTCATATTACATAGCTTAAACTTTCTAATGGCAGTGCAGGCCCAGGGCACTTATCCCTGGGATCCTGTGTAATCCAATGAGCCGGTGGCAGCATTAAAAAGAAGCACTATCATTTCATATAGAGTCTCTTTTATAATCAGCTCCAAAGATATCACAGAAAAGCAGTAAAAAAGTAATGGAATCAGTGATGGCACAGACAAAGGTAATTGCGTTAAGAACTGCTTTCTCTATGGACGCTCGGGGAGAGGGCTTCATGCTGCACAGCTAGCTGTGAGCGGGGCTGTCATTGTATCACAAATAAATTGCTCCGGGTGAACATGTTTGCACCGTACCAGGACGATTTGTGAGTTGTAATTAGATGTAAAATGCTTTTTAGCTGGCTCTTTAATTGACTTTTGGCTCAGCTGATTTGTGGTGATCAGTTTTTCCCCCCATTCGTGACACGGCATTGTCTTCAGTCAAGGCCAGCGGATTATTTGCAAACACCTAAATCCAGTTTGCTGACTTGTTCGATCAGCTGCTTGTTTTTTCCTTGTGTGAAAGTGTTTTTTTTTTAAAGCTAAGGCAAAACAGAGTACGCTGCCAAAGTCTAAGACAGGTTTTTAAGAAAGACTATGAACAAAGAAAGGTGTATACACAATTAAAAACTAGAAGCACTTGTGGAGCGTAGACCTCTGCCAAGGCATTGGTCCTCACAGTAGTAAATGCACAGACCTGGACTCAAAGTTGAAGATCTTCTCATTCAGGGGTAAATGCTTTATCTGTTGAGCTACCTGTATATGTCATTAAGAATTTACTAAAACTTTGTTATTTTAGTGTGGGCATAGTGGTTAGGTTAGAGCTCTTGCCTCCCAGCAAGGAGATCATGGGTTCAATCCTCGGGCCGGCCAACACACAAACTTTCTGCGTGGAGTCTGCATGTCCTCCGTGTGTTACCGTGGGTTCTCTGAAGACATGCATGCACTCTAAAATGCCCATAGTGAATGAATGTGAGAGTGAATGGTTGTCTCTCTGTGTATGTCTCTAACTCCCAGTTCACACTGAATCTGTTGCGTGTCCGTTACGTGTCCCTTACAACTTCTGCAAAATCAATGCAATGCAAGTCAATCGTAGTCAGAGGCAAACGTGGCTTTTTTACATGCAGTTCTCTATTCATGGTTGTTATTGCGTGAACTCATAACTTCCAGAATAAACTCTCTACTCTCTCGTTAGCTGGCTCTGGTCGTAGAAGTGCTGCACACGAAACACACTCGGTTTGAATGGGAGTCCGTCAGAAAACTGTACCAGAGACGTACTGCAAACGCAAAAGCATTCAGTGTTAATCTGGTGAAAGTGTCACCCCTGCGACGAGCTAAGGTCCAAAGATACTGCGATAGGCTCCAGTACCCGTGATGCTAAACTGAATAGCAGCAGCAGCAGAAGATTAATGACTGCTCTTTTAGTGAGTGAAGTTAGTATCTTTTGTATCTTAAAATGGTACAGTACCTCTTAAAACACGCATAGATCTAAACCTTGATCCACACCAAATTTATTTTGTCCTTCACCCACTGACCTTTCCTGAAAATGTCAACAAAAATAAAAAAAATTATTCATTAAAGCACTTTAGTTAACAGCTTGGTTTTTTACACCTCTCTAAAACTTCTGCCCAGTGCTGTACTCCTAACTCGCAGTGTTAAATATCCCTCAGTGTTACTCTTAGGCGCTGTACTTCAAATACATAGTGACAGCTATTTAAACAGGGGCACATATTAAAGATTCAGTCGAACACCTTTGCATAAGGTAATCCCACGATGTCATACAGCATCGCCGACTACCAATCACCTCATATGTATTCCTGGTACTCACTTTAGCCAGCACTGTATTTTAATGGCTGACATCTCAGGGCTGCAATTCAAGTGTGATTTATATCTCCTCAAGTCATCAGTTACAATCACATCCAAGGTTCGGACTTTCTACCTGCTGGACTTGCATAGCTTACACACAAAGAAGCAAAGTGTGTCAGATTCTCAGTTTTTACCCTGAAAAATTGCGTCAAAGTTGCCACTGCGGGTGGTGCGCCGGGTTAGTCGGGGGAAGCTAAGAGATGGCTGACATTGCACGCATTGGTACGCAAGCCCGCGTCTCATCCTTAAACCAATTTCCGTCTTCAGTACTCCAGGGAGGGGCCTGATTTGCACCGTTTCCTTTCCCCTGTGCAAGTGTTTATCCCCGTTTTACAATTAGATCTGGCTCCCAGCTGCAGCATTAATCAAATAGCCAGACATATTCTCTCATTTGGAGATTGAGGAAAGGCGTCCTCTCCGTCTTCCCCGTGGTTAGCAGTCTGCAGGAGCGCCGCTGTTTGTTTGTTGTTGCATAAGCGAGACTGGAGACAGATGTGACGGGTCAAGAGGAGTTTACATAGAGAATGAATGGGGGCTGTGACTCTCCATTGTGTTTAAGCACGCATTGTTGATTATACGCTGTTCTGCAAAAATCTACTGATTGGATTTACTTTACATTGATAGAAAATAATATAGTGACATTTAATATTTAATATCAGCATTTACTTAGCTATGATGTTATTTTGAAATCTGTGTAAAATGTAGCTGTGCATTAAGGGCAGCACTGTGCAGAGAAATTGAATCAAAGAGCCGGACTGAAAACCTGGATAAGTTGAGTTTACTTAATACATTTGTAGAAAGTGGTTGTGTAAATAAAAAGCTGAGTGCAGTTAACTTGAACATTAATTTTAATAAACTTAAAGGCTTTGAGTGTAATAATCAGTGTCAAGAAGAATAACCTCAATCTCTATAGCAGTTTCAATTTGAAGTATATTTAAATACAAACTAAGCCTTAGTAATGTCTTTGTATATAGGCTACACTTCAGGCTTCAAGTTAATTTAACAATGTTATGTCTCAATGTGTTATTTACTTTTTCTTATGTTTTCAAAAGCAGCTTTGGTTTGTTGATTGTTTTGTGAGTTTGTCAGCAAAATAACTCAAGTCTGCATTTGGATCCAGCATCTGGATTCAGGATGGACTGTAATGTTGCAAGAGGGGCATATTTACATCCCACACACAGATCTATATTAATCCCAGCCACAGGAGGTCAGTAAAAAGAAAAGATCAGTTTTGCCTTCTTTATTATGGTCCAGTATAATATTTTTTTAATGGTTGAATGGAAAGAGCATTTCCCCTTGAACTAGAAGATCTCCGGTTTGAGTCCAGGTCTGGGCACTATGTTTTTACCATTGTCGGGTGGTTGGTCCATGGTTCTTAGCCTCGCTGGTGAAATGTAACTTATATTTAACCATATACAGCTAAACAATTATTGGTCTTGTGTTGTGAAACTATCTGTACAACAGTGGTGCTGTTAATGTAAAACAGGCTGGTGTTTGCATATCATCATCATTTCTGGATAATTACACTTGAACATCTTCTCTAATCTGTTCATTAGGCCGATGTTATTGGATAATACTAGCACTTATCACTGTATGTGCTGTAAACATTAGCTGGTTTTGCTAGTGTGGTATCTTTCTTTGTTGTTTTTGGATTTGTTTCTCCAGTGAATTAGAGTTTGTTTACAGAAAGTCGCCTACTCCAGCCAAGTTGTAATGGAGGATTTTGAGGACCTGGCGGCCCATTGTGCCACATATTATCCTGGTTTTTAATGTTTACCTGCAGGCTAAATTGTAAGTTGTTTACACTTGCTTTTGTTCTTGCGGTGTAATTTGGTTTATTCTTTGTATCCAAATCTATAATTTAAGGCTGCTTTGTGTTTTGTAGTGATTGGCTAAGTGCTCTACTTTCAAAGAAATATTAGGAAAGTAGAGAAGGTGTTGTATAGTGTAAAAATTAGCTGTTGTCCTTCATTGTTTGCCCTTTCACTTAGTGTTTGTCAAGTGATCTGATGGTAGTACCCAGTCATTTTATTGTGACCCACTTTTTTACAGAATCAAAACATCTTATTACAACCTTCATGGCGCGTGCATTTTAAACACTGTTTCGCAATTTTATCTGATTAAAACATGATGTAGGTCTCAAATTAGATGAACATTTAAACTATATCCATCCAGTCACTATTCACTATTTGGGAATCACTCTTTTGTCCGATGCTGTCTAGTGTCTGACTTGTTACTTCTTTAATGCTTACAATATTCTCATAAAGCATAATTTCTTATTTTTGAACTAAAAATATCTTGAACTTATGAAAAAAAATTGTATGATCTTTGTCTTAAATAATTTCTGAGAAGCCTATTATACTATATAACACCAGTCATTCAGCTGTGATTTCAAGCACGTAGATCATGGTTGCAGCCCTGTGTGCGTGCGTCTCTCTCTTCACAGCACACTGTCAATAGAAGTCCACTACAATCACTTAATGTACTCCACTGCCCCACTTTACATATAGGCTTTAAAGGCTCCAATCGAAGACCTGCTCATTTTTATTGATGTTCTTTATTGGTTAAGTAATAGTGATGATTTTCAAATGCACTCAGTGATTTGTGGCTAATTAGGACAAGAGTTGGTCAGGCCACAAAATTATTTGTCAAGGGCTTTGGGGCCAATGAGGTGGTCCAGTGGTCAGACCAGACCCTTGTGTGGAGACTGAAGTGAGTAAGAGCAGTGGTGTCACAATGCACAGCTCTAGAAAACAAAAACAGAGATGACTGCAAAATGATTAGTTCCACAGGTTTTCTCTTGTATAGGTGCAATATGCACTTCGCTATACTTTGTGACCTGCAGACAATATTTCTTCTAATTTCCAAATAAAACTATTGTTCTTTGAAGCATAACTTTAAAGGAAATTACAAAACATCAAAATAATAGAACCGATGCAGTGCTTGCAGAACATGAATAATTCAAAGTTTCACTTTCAAACAAAGTGGTAATGTTTTGACTAAAGGACATTCAGAAATCAGTATTCTGTGGAATAACCCTGATCTGTAATCACAGCTTTCCTGTGTCTTGTTCTCCACCAGTTTTTCACTTTGCTGTTGGGTAACTTTTTATTACTCAGCAAAGTGAGGTGTGTGAAAGAATTTAACAGACACTGGGTAAGGCTGATTTAAGAATAAATTGCAGTAGTCTTGTTTCCAAAGCTGTAAGTGTATCTAAACAGTACCACAAGACTATAATAAAGATGTTGCAATTATTTTAAATAATAATAATACATTAGTCTTATAACGCTTTTCTAGACACTCAAAGTCGCTTTACAGTTTGGTGCGTTATTCATTCACTCCTCAGTCATACTCAGTGACTCAATCTCTGCTAATGGCCCCTCTTTGGCAAACCTCATTTGTGTAGTACAAGGCTGGGCGATATGGCGATTATTTTTATTTTTTAAAACTCTCAGCCGATTTACGTTTTTAATCGATTTTTTTTCTCTTGTTGGCTTCTAAAGACCAGGTCTATTATAATTTATACACCATTATACACCATAGATTGCACATTGCACCACACTATTTGTTTTGGCCAAACTGCTGCCACATCCAAACACATTACAGAGGTAAAATGACTTCTTTCTCTGCCATTATTAGTATTTTTAGCCTCTGCAGAGTCTTCACAGTCACTATTTAAGCTGCTCTGGAGCTAGCAGCAGAATTAGCCTTAACACAGTAAACAGTGCAGTGCTTGGAGGATGCTACTTTCCTAATTAAATTTGATTTTACGATTTGGTTATTTTTGACATTGTCCAAAATTAGAACTGCAAATTAATCAAATTAATTTGATTTATCGGCCCAGCCCTAATACCACGACACCCCTTCATGCTCAACATTTCATAAAATACACACATAATCACAACAGTAAGTATCATACCTTTTTTTCACATTTTCCTTAATTAGCAACAATATGAAAGTACTTTTTTATATATAAAATATATTTACACACAGCTGTTTTTAATATTTATACAGTATTGCCTAATAACATTTTGCCATGTATTGCAGAATCAATATTTTCTAACCCCCTGAGTAGAGACGAAAGTCAAAGAGGAAAGTGGTTGTTACTATACCAGAGAATGTATTGTGGCGTTTCTCAGATGGAGACCACATACCAATCGTGTCGTTGCCTCTGTCTCCATGGTTACCTGTGAAAGTTGTGACATTCAGACAGAAACATGCATGACAACTAATTTATTAGTGCTGAATTATTTTCAGTGGAGGCAGTGTTCAAAGTGATAGACGAGGGTAGCAATGGAGAATCAGTAATTGGTTTGTTTTTGTTGCGGGGACGGTGGCCGCCCAGTGTCACATGTTAATTACCATAAAAGAAACCCACAACAGCCGCTCAAGTGCATCTCACCACTTATTATTCAATTAGCTCTCCCTTCTCCTGTCAAAGATCATCTGAGACAACCTGCCCTCGTTGTTGCCATTTTCAGTGCTTTATTTGACCTTTTTTTTTAAATTTACAGGTATTTTGCTGGACTATCCCAAATTATTTGTATCCAAGCCTAACAGCTAATGCAGCCCTCAGGTGGGGCATTAACGCATTGTGTGTGTTTCAGTATTTAATGAGCTAAATGCCGAAGCCGCCGAATGAGAGTCGTAAAATTGTCTGAAATGAGTATAAAGTCTGTGATGCAAATCATTTGTTGCGGACAGGAATTATGTGGAGATAATGTTCCTGCAGCACAAATTGGATTGTGGAAACATCACAAATTGGATAAGCGACTTCCATCTGCGCGTTAAGACAAAGTGTTTGCTAATGGTCAAGAGCTGAAAAAACAAAGCAACTGTGGTTTTAAGGCTACACTTAGACCACTATGTTGTGGCCATAAAATACTTCCATTTAGTGTTCTGCTGTTACTGCTGCTCTAATTTTTTGAGAAATGAATTCAAACAAATTGATTAAAAAAGCAAGCAGTAACAGGTCAAATATGGCCAATGCACAAGTTTTTAATCAATGCTACAGATTGGCATTTCTAACGATTCTGTTGAGAGCAACAACTCGATAGTAAATGGTAAACAATGTTTAGTCAAAGAGCTGATGTACAATAGGTAGATTAATTAAACAGGTACTTTTTTCTACTATGCCTATGAAACATGAGAGTCAGGAAGCTGGGCAGCAGATTTTAACACAAGTTTACAAGTTATTTTTCTTTTTTCTGACTTTAACAGGTTCTCATGCATTTTTCCTAAGTTACAAGGACCACATGAACACTGCACAAAAACAGAAGTTATGACTTTAATAAATTGTAAAACAAAATCATAAATTATAACCACTGAGCAACCATAACATTAGAAACTAGAAGCACTTAGAGAGCCAGACCTTCACTTCAGTTGCACCCTGGATCTAATCACTTCAACTTTAATCACTCAATATCACAACAGTTGCCACAAAGAGCTTTACAGAAATGTAAAACAAATAGAAAACATCCCCTTCATCAAGTGAAGGAATGAATTAAAACATTCAATAGAACAGAATAATTCGGGTTCAGCAAAACATTTTGAGTTTCTTGGTCAACAAAACAAACAAACCAACGTCAGCAAAACAACCCCCTTGGTGCAGGTAATAGATATGCTACCAGTAAATGGGACAACTAACTTTATATTGAAAAACTGCATTCACGCACCAACACCTAAAGACCTAAAGAAAAATGTAAAGATAATACTAGTCCAAATCAAAGAAACCATACCTCTTGGAGCCAGTTCTTATTACTACACAAGACTACTCGCCAGCATGTATTCTTTTGGCCCACTATGTTATATTTTATATGTTGTACCTGGCAGTTTTGGTCATGTGTTTGAGATTTGTGGTAAATGACAAAATGAAGAAATTAAAAATGTAAAAACGAAGCCAAAGACTATCCTCCACAACAGACAGGAACTCTACTGACCTCCTTTACTTCCTACACAACAAACATGAAAAGCAATGCACCAAGACTACAGATGAGCTGGCATTTGTTTTCCATAAATTTTGCCAAAAATTGTGACACAGTATTCAGTAAAAGGAAAGATTGCCATTGTGTGGGACACTGTGGGAAACGTAAATAAAAACAAAGTCTAATAGTAGTTCATTAAATTAAGCTGATCTTAATACTTTTTAAGGTGTCCCTGACTGATGCAGTGATTTCTAGCACAGCATGTTTTTAATGCTGTGCTGTTTGAGGGCTCAGAGATTATGAGCACCACATACATCCAGTACTAATAATGCAGACGCTGCCCTTCTAAAAGGCCCATTTTATATTTGTTAACACTGAAATGTTGCCGCCTAATTAGTGGCAAAATATTTATTAGTCTTACTTCTGTTTTTAGGCTATTCTTGCTCCTGTCCCAACTTTTTTAGGCTTGATCCTGCCATCAAATTTAATATGAGCTATTATTTTTCATGTAAGGGTGAAATATATTAAAGTTTCAACACCTGGTATGTTTTTTCCGTTATATTTTGAATTACATGTGGTTGCTTGATTTGTGAACCATTGCATTTTAATGATGGCATTCATGTGGTCCTCAGGTGCTTCGAGATGAGAAGTTGTTTTCTTGACTTATTTATGTTTATTAGCTTTTATCTCGAAAAGTCGGGATTTTGATGTCACCATATGTAGACCAACGAAGTTATTGGTCTCTAATTTTATTAATAAGCGTTTAATACAGCTAACCTGTCAGATTCAACACTAGCCTTCTCCCTACTACAAGGCTGAGCGTTAATACATTTTGCAAATATAGCTTTAGCCAAAGAGCTTGGAGATTGGACATAAAATGAAATAATGGCAATGATCATCATTTCTAATGCAATTCTGTTACTTCTGTATGAGCAGCAGCTTATGGTACACCCAAATTATTAGCAACAAGCTCATGTATGAAATTAGATACTTTTCCTGCTCTGTCCATGAAGCAGGTGATGTCAGGTGGGGAAGTTGGGCAGCAGGTTTTGACCAGATTTCCCAAGTTCTTTTTCCGATTTGTCAAGGTATTTGTGTGCATTTTTCAATTCAGAAAAAACTTTTTCCCGAGTTTCTGAGGACCACATGAATGCACCGTAATTTACATTTTACAGTGTTTTGTTGGCTTCTTCATAACTGTTAAAAAAAAAAATTGTAACAGTTAAAAAAAAATAGTTTAAAATCCCAAGCTCTTATTTTTTTTTTTGGCTTTGTTTTGATTGTCACTTAGACTAACATTTTGGCGACCAGTGCCATTACGCCTCATCTGTCACTTGCCATATCGGCGCTGTCGTGTGCAGTAAGCTGTAGCCCTGCCGTGACACCAGTCAGCGCGGACACAGACATAGCTCCAGTGAACCCGCCTCATAATACATTGAGTAAATCAGGCTCCCATGTAATGAGCTGCTGTGTAGGCCGACTTAATTAAAAGTGATGTTAAATAATTTCTCTGCAGTGATGATGCCATGAACTGGGCTCTGCCTCACACAGCGCCCCGCTACTTTCTCTCTGCTCCTGATTTCAGCAATCATGCACTGAGAAGTTGTATTTATCAAAGAGAAATATTTATTTACATTACACTTTAGAACTACTCCTCACTATTAAGCAGTAATAAAACCTTAATAAATATGTAATGAACAATATTTAAATTAATAAAGACCGTAATAGGAACAATCTATGAGATAATGAGACAGTTAGATGTCATGTAGGCTGTATAATTAAGGATTTTAATCTGCTGGCATCCTCCTATAAGGGACGCTCCTATTGGCTGTTGAATAATGGCTGCAAGGGAAGGTCAGAGAAAGTCAGTGTTTTAGCGCCAGTTACCTCTTCTTACACAAACAAATTGTGCTAAAAAGAAAAACATACATTATGGAACAAAGAGAAGCAAAGTAAAAAGCAGATAAAAATTGACAACGCAAGACATGATGTTTTGAGATGGAGATAATTGCTTGTTCACATTAGGCTAAAAGCTAAACTCAATGTTAGAAGTTTAAAGTTCCTAAATAATGCTTTTTCAGGCTTGTTGAAACAATCTTTGACACTTTTGCATAGTATTTCATGTTTTAAAACTTTAAAATGTCTTCTTTTGCAGACTACGCTTGGATTAGGTGTCTGTCTCCCCCTTCTGAAACAGTGGGGAATCGACAGAGCATAAAATGGCTATTTAACCTGACGGTTAGCAACATGAAGCTAACTGATAGATAAATGCATTCTAAAATTGAGTTGCTGATTGATTGATAATTGATTGCTAAAATTATCATTATGAGTCCAGTGAAGGTGACTGGGCTTTAGAAACACATAGGAGCACTTCCTGGTTTCACGAGTCTACTTGGTGAGTGGTGAGACCAAGCGTTTTCAGATTGTTAGAGATTACTCTAATAAGCATGAATGAAATGTAATACTACTCAAGGTATGTTTTTGAAGTGCAAATGACATTATCAGATGTTAAAAGCTCTAAAATTTAGATTTAGCATAATAGGAGTCCTTTAATGTAAGCTCCAAATTATCAAGAATTATTATTATTCTGGGATGGCAAATTGGTAGAGATTACATTTGTTAATAAAGTAAAAGCAGAAAGGTAGCTATACTGTTTGTTGTTGGTGAGTAGATGGCTTACAGATAGGCTACAGGTAACAGATTTTGTAGTTACAGCATGCTGGACAGCTGAAGTGAAATGGGCAGTTCAGCTTTAACTAACAAATGCTTTATAGTGTCTAGTTATAAAGTGCTACTGAAATATTTATTATGTATTTAAAAACATTCCTAACATTACATTTGAATAAGAAACCTGCTCTCTTCCAGCAGGTCCTCGTAGCAGGGGTTGGACAGTATGAGTGATTGTCCGTTTGTATGCGACAAAGCATGGCTCGATGCCACACAAAACTGAGTCTCTCCTTATGCATCATTGCCTCAGGAGTGTGCCTGTGTTTCTGCCTTGATTGGTACGTGTTCCTCGAAGGCTTTGTAATAATATGGACGACAGTTCAGTGGCAAACAAGAGGGAGGCAGCGCTATTAAATTTGTCTGAGGGTTGACTGAACTTGTCACTGCATCCCACGCCACACACACACAGAGAGACATGCCTACGCCTTTTCTCCCAGAGATTGATTCTGTCGCATAGAAATAGGCTTAGGATGAAGTCATGTATTACAACATGATTCAGCCTCATTAGAAGACGCTTCAGATGTATCAGTTCAATTGCAGCAAATGTGACCTTCTATACTGAGTGAGGAGTGAGCCGTCTACGTCTCTCCAACCTTCTGCCATTTAAAAGTATCGCTACAGTCATAAGTACACACAGTACATGTAGTTGTGTCTCCATGGCTCCTGTTGTGTGGCAGAGCAGCGGCAACTTACTGTTTATTTCATATATTTTCTTTCATCCTTTTTATGCCGATTGCTTTCTAGGACACTCTGCTCTGAGGAGAACATAACATTTTGGATGCACTTTTTGGTAATCATGCTTTTTTCTTTCACCCTGGCATTTGAAAGTAAACAAGCAGACGATTGTAGATTATGGGCCCATTATGGACACCTGTGATTGGCTGTACTCAGTAACAAAATTGCATCGCCCAAAATCGGCTAAACATTTCCTATAGGTGCAAAAGAGGATGACCGTAGCTTAGTATTTTAAGTCATCTATACATTATGTTTTGTCCTTAAAGAGATGTGTATTTATGAAAATGGTTGTCTGTAGAGTTTGCCCTTCTGCACACATGAAATAGTGTTTTAGGTCATTGTTTAGGTTCTTTTGCCCATTTCCTACTTTAGCAACTCAATTTTTTTTCTTTTTGGAGTGGTTGACATTTTTGGCTCAAACTGTGTGTACTCCATGTTGAGCAATGAACAGTACATATCCATAATATTACAATAAACTATAGAGGCAGTCTTGTAACAAATTAAGTTTCAGTTTTTTGTACTTGCCTCTGTAAGTCCTCAGTCCATACAATAGAAAAGCTTTTTTGAAAAAAAAAATTAATTCTCTGCTTCTGGCATATCATCTAGTTGTTTGGGTGACCTTATTTTTTAGGATAAGCCTTCCATGTATTTAGTCATTGTCTTTTGCTTCATCCGGGGTCCACATCGCGGGGGCAGCAGGTATGCCCAGACTTTCCTCTCCGCAGACACGATCAGGGGAATCCCAAGGCCAGCTGAGAGACATGGTCCTGCCAGGGTGTCCTAGGTCTTCCCCGGGGCCTCCTCCCGGTGGAACACACCCAGAACACCTTCCCAGGGAGGCATCCAGGAGGCCTCAACTAGCTCCTCTCGAGGAGGAGCAGCAGCTCTACTTCAAGCTCCTCATTCTATGGCTAAGGGAGCACCGGATCTTCTGCATCTTAGCGCAGGAGGTGGATCAGACAGTGGCGCAGAAAGGGGCCTTATCCCAATCCCTGTTCTTTAGACTGGACGCAAAACTTAGTCTTAAGAGGTTGGACATGGGCTGGGCTTGGGCAAAGGAGGAAAAGAAGTGCCCTGCTGCCCGCCTCTCAAATGAGGAAACGATGAGGCTGGGTTGGTGAAGCAAAGCTTCTGCTCAGGAGTTCTGGTCCCATTTGGCAGAAAGTGCGCGGCTGTACTTAGAGCAGTGCCCACCTACTCTTGTCCGTGCGCAAGGATCATGTAGAGTACGCGCCCCAGCTTACCGCAGCCTCTCGCCGCTGGCTCAGGCTCTTTCAGGGCGCCAGGCGCGGCTGACATAGAGGCGAACAGTTTACATCTTTTTATTGATTTATTTATTTTGTCTTTTGCCTTTCAGCAACACGGAAAAGCACGACAGTGCGTGTAAATTACACGCCAGATTTAGTGCCATTTTGCTGGCATCTCAACACATTTTTCACTTTCCGATCCGCGTTAAATGGTAGTCTCACATCAGCAGTAGAAATATAAGGGGACAGTGGCTTGTCAGAGACAGAGATCACGTTGCACTATGGTCACACTCAAAAACAAGTCCAAAAACTAGCCACACGAAAGGATACTGTGTGAAAAGTGTGCAAGTTGCTAGCATGTCCCGTCTAAGAGTAGCCAGGACAGTAGCCAGAGGAGCAGCGTGCGCCCCTCACCTGTCCGCAGCTGTGATACAGGGAGCACTGTCCTTAGGAACGTTGAGCGTGAGGGCACACAGCAGATTTAATGCAAACAAAAGATGATTTCTCTTACACGCAGCCTTCGCCGATGCTGAGGTAACACTGGCACACTGTGCAGAGGGATCTGTGGGCTGTGGCGCACCGCGCGCAACAACTGCGTGTCCACTACTTACTCATAGGAGCAATACCCAAAATTAGCCCATGTGAAACGTTTGAGTGCAAAGTGTGCAACTGGCTAAATGCTTCTGAGTCTAAAAGGCAGACAGGACAGTAGCTAGTGGAGCAGATCACTGAGGCCCATGCCCCGGCCCCTCACCTGTGTACAGCTGTGACAAAAGCACACCGCCCGAGCACTGCCCTGAAACAGCGGCGCACAAAGCAAAACAAATGTTTTTTGTTCAAGAAAAACTTGCTGCACTACACATTGTGGTGTAATACGTCATTTACTTAACAGTAAAATAATCTAAAAATGCCAAATGAAAAATTGCCCCGTGTCGCACACAGCCCAGCATGGCAGCACCCCCATGTGAAATTGACTTCCCGCGTCCATGATTATAGGCCTACTTTACTTTTATTGAGCAAACTACTGTCCGCCTCTCTGTCCACGGCAGGACACAGTGTGAGCAGGATTATACCTCTTTCTGGGCAGGTTTAGCCCCCTGTGTGTTAATGAGTGCATTAGAGCACATGTAGTGACAGAGATAAAGGAAAAAGAATGACAGAGGGCAGTGCTGTGAATGAACTTAAACAACTCTCTGCTGATAACTTGTTTTTACTGACACAGTGTGACACAGGCTCTGTTTAAACTGCTGCTGCTGTCTGTAGCTTTTTGGAGACGGGGTTTGTAAAGGAGATGTTCTTACAATGCTGTGTGGCTTTTTATTGCTGCCACATTAGCTCAACAAACAAAGTTTAGAGTGTTTACAGACAGTCCCACCTTTAAGAAGCTCCTGCTCTCACTGACCCCTCTTTGTCCGGTTATTTTGTGGAAAGTTAAAATGTACAGTCGGAGAATCCTTCACTCTCTCTCTGCTCCTGCGGCTCCTTAAATGCCGCTTGCTAAAACAGCGAGGGAGGGACAGTGCTGGCGTGCAGCGGCGCCGCTTCTGCAGTGCATTATGGGAGATGTAGTTCAAACAGATTGAGCACAGTATATCGCCAGGCCATTATTAATATAAAATGGAAATGATCTCGCGGGCCAAAAGAAATTATCCTGCGGGCCACATTTGGCCCGCGGGCCTTGAGTTTGACACATGTGCGTTAGTTGATAACGCCTGAAAGTAAGTAAAATATATAACACTTTCCTGTAATATTTGGATAATTTTTATATTTTATAGATTAATTATATTGAAATGCATACCGTCAAATTAAAAAAGGAGGGAAGTTGGAGTTGTCTGTCGAGGGTTATTAAAAATTAACCAATATCTCTTAATAGGTAGATGCTTCATTTAAAAAGTAATTATTGTTGCCAGTGTGTAATTGAATATTCTTTATCTTGTCATATTGTCAGTGTGTGCTCCTCAGACAGCCCATACCGGCCGCTCTGCCAAAGAGTGCTGACAACGCAGCCGCCGTCACACTGCTTTTATAATAGCATACATCAAGCCTTAAACGCTTCAGAGAAACACTCAAATATCTGCGTGTGGGTAATTTTTGTTGCCCTATAGATTCTGCCCCGACAGACAGAGTACAAAGTAATAGGTGTGCAACAAAATGAACAGTGCACGCCCCGTTTTTAGCGACAGGCCGCAGTGATTTTTGAACTGAAGTAATCAGCGAGTCTGTGGCATCTGCTCTGGCCCCAGGCAGTGCAACCAACTCAAAGTGCTCCAGTATGTAGAATACTTTACCAAAGGTCTTAATGTAAATAGTTTATGTCCTGCTGAGTGGCCTATGAATATATAATAAGGATACAGTTTAAATTACACAAAGTACCATTTGCATAAGTATGGGCCGGGACAGACTGTATGTGAATAATTGTGTGGCTGTTTGCATGCATTGTGACACAAGATATTCAGTGTTTAGTAAGGAGCATTAACCCCAGCATGTCAAACTCCATCTGAAGTGGGCAAAAATGTAGACATACTGGGGAAAGGGGAAGTGTCGACAATAAAATTGCATTGATCAAAACTTCACTTTGTCACCAGTGCCTTGTGTCATGTGAACTTATAAGCTAACTAGGATCACTTGCAGTGCACAAACCTTTGCCATGGCATTGTCTCTAGCTTGCAAGTTTAACAATATACTGCCGAGTAGAGCCAGACTAACCCTTTTCCTATTTTATACAGAGAAGTTATTCATGTATCCCTTTGCTCTAGTTTCATTTCTATGGGCAGAGCAATCACAGATGGATATAAGCAGCACGCTGCTGACCTGTAACCAAAACAAACATAGCACTTATGAAGAATTGTTGCCAGTTTTGCCATAAAATACCAGTATATGCCGTTTATTAGCAACTCCACATATTTCTGAATGGAAACAGCAGCAGAAGCCAGTTGTACAAAGACTTGCAGAAAAAGTGAGTTTGTTTGAATGTAATTGATACAATGAATGTCAACAGGATGTTACTGATTTTAAAGTGTCAACAAGATGAAGAAAAAAATCACACAGAGGACAGAATTTTTATTATTATTTTGGCATCAGGGATGTTTGAAATTATGCTGTATACACTGTATATACACAGTAAGCCATGTAGGAGCCAAAAGAGCCGGAATGCATTACTGAGTGAAAATTATAGCAAGATTAATTGTGATTTTTTTTTAATTTTTTATCATTGAACAACAATAGTTACACTGCCCTCATCTAGAAAAACAGTTTATGCTGTTTTGCAAATCACTTTTTTTTTTTACAACCTATTTTGGTCATGCTGAGTTCAAATATGTCACTAAAAATTCCCTATCACGTCCTGTTTTCCCACAAAATAAGAATGACATTTTTAATAATTGTGGTAAATTACAGGGTTATACATACAGTAATTCCATAGTTTTAGCATGCCATTCCAATGGCATGCTAAAACTAAAGCTTTTTCTATTTCCCTTGGTCTACTGTCTAAGGTTCGCAACGTAAGTCCCGAAATCAGGATTTTTTTCTGTGCATGTAAGTGTACCTAGCATTCATATAAGGGCTAATCAGAGAAAAAGTGATAAATGTTGCCCACCTATTGTACATAAAAATAGTGTTTCCTGTGTTGGAGGGAGTGTATCTGGCTTAGCGCTAACATTTATGGTTTATCTTAGGCAAAAAAGCTCTACACTGGACATCAGACTTTGTGAAAAGTTGTGATGTTCTAGAGCAAAACTAACAGCACATTTAGCCTCAGCATCTAAAAATTAGTAAGAAACAACTATCAGATCCTATTCACTTAACACATGCATGTCTTTGGATGGTGGGAGGAAGCTGGAGTACGCGGAGAGAACCCACGGTAACACGGGGAGGACATGCAGACTCCACCCAGAGATTTCGTGTGATGGTGTGTTGGTCGGCCCGGGGCTCGAACCCACGACCTCTTTGCTGCAGATCCTATTCAGCAAATCTGATGCAGAGTGGTGTTATATTTGATAGGAGATTTCAAGTAGTAACATTAATTAATGTTTGAGTAATGCTTAATAATAAAATAGTGTACAGTTATTATGAAGTGAGCAAATTACTGTACCCATAGTTTTTACCAAGGCAGTTCCTACTCAGTGCCGTACTACTACTTACTAATGCCTCATTAAGTTGTGGATTTTTGCATCACTTACAAACATCAAATAGTCTTAATCTTTTTCACAGTGTAGACACTAGTGGCTCAGTTAACAAAACATTGGCAGCAACCATTGACCCCCCCCCCCCCCCCCCCCAACAAAGCAATACGTATGCATGTGTTTAATGCTCTTGCCTCTCATCAATGCGGCTGTAAGATCGATCTTCGGGCCAACTGTCGCAAAATCTCTCTGGGTGGATTCTGCATGTCCTCTCTGTGTTACTATGTGTTCTCTCCATGTACTCCAGCGTCCTCACACTGTCCAAAGACATGCATTTGTTCGGTGAATTGTTGACTCTAAATTGCCCATTCCCATGACCCCTACCAGATAAAGAAAGAATGAATCATTAAACATTGTGTTATTTTTAAGGTCGCACTGGGAAGTCAGAAGAAAAACAGGGTCTTTATCTTTGATGGCATTTTGTTTTTGCCATTTGCTTTTATGTGTTATAATTACCTTCACTGTTGTGTTTATGGTGTAGTCTGTAAAATGTAATGTCCAACAATGGGCAGCCTGTGCCACCTGTACTGTCCTGCTTTTTATTGCGTCATCTGTCCTGGAAACACACTGAACATAACCAATGTTTTACTCAACTCAAACTCTGTGACTGCAAAAATCGGTGCCTAATTGACCCGCAGTAACTTTTGGTCAGTGGCGCGTCTCTGTCCTTCTGCATGGCTGACCGTGGTCCACTGTATTTTGAAAGGTGGATCGTTTCTATGTATAGACACAGTTTTCTTTCTGTTACACTACCTATGTTCTGGTCAAAGAAGCATGAAAATAGGCCTGTTGTCAAACACTAATGCTGTTTGTCCCCAGATCTTATTAGTTTGTGTCTCAAGTGTCAGCTCGAAGTGCAACGCATGAATAATTTTGACTTGGTTGACATGACAACCGTGCCTTGAAATAAAGACTCAACATCTGCTTTGTAGTTTAACTCTCTAAAGAAGGGTTTTCTATGTTTTTCTTCAGGCTGCAGTGATGGCCAATGGTTTGTAAAATGTTTATATCTAACACTTGTATAAATTTATCAAGAAGTAGAAACACCTAGAAGGTATTGAACTTGCAATGGATTAGATATTCTGCCCAGACCTAGACTTCAACAGGGAAACCTTCTAGTTCAGGTGTAAATACTTGATGTATGTTACTATTGGACTGGCCCATCACCTAAAAGTAATATGTTTCTTTTCTGACCCCTTGTGGCTGGAGTTAATGTCTTTGGTCTTGTCTCTCAATGATAGAGGACTCAATGAGAGTCCATTCAAATTTCTTGGATCTAGATGTTCCAGATCCTCGCCAAAACCACGCCAATTACCACCCAACCCACCAATGTTGGTGAAAACATAATGTCCTTTTCTTGAACAATATGTACTTAGAGACATTTGCTTTTTTACTGTAATGCTGATAGGTGGCCTAATCATGCGGGGCATTTTAGTTGTTGGATTTCTACATTTAGATTTTTGAAATCTTGTTTTCAGTTATTATGTGCCAGTAAACTCTCCTGAGGAAACCTCATGCTGTTAATGTGGACCAAGCACTACACACTCAAGCCTCTCACAGCTTCCCGTAATAGCTTACATTACACTTTAAAGTTTAGCAGTGTTAAAAAAACAAAAAACAAAAAACTCTTGCAGCAGTTTGAAAACTGACGTAGTGTCTCTATTCTCCAGAGCATTAGATAAAAGTCACACTGCGTCCATAGCTGAGGCACGACGGACAATGGCAGAAAAGTGCTTTAAATGATAGTTGTTGAATCTCTTTAACCAAAGCCTGCTCATTTACAAAAATAATTTTTCAGATTCCCTCCAGACTGGTCATTTACATTCTAATCTGTGCTTTCTCCTCAGCTCCCAACATTTGGCGTTGGCTCGGAGGACTTGGGCTGTGTGTCCAGCTGAATCACACGCTGCCCTTTATCAGAGAGGATTTAATAAATGAGTCCCATTGTGGGTAAGTACGCTACATCATTTCCATAGACTTTTTAATTGTGTTTTTTGACACTGTGGAGAATACAGTACTGTGCAAAGGCGTTTTTTTTTTTTTTTTAAGAATATGAACAAAGAAAGGTCTATCAAAACATCAAATTCAGAAAAAAAAGAAGAACAATTGGAACTAGAAGCGATGGATGATTGAGTCTGCTCAGACCTGGACTCAAACACAAACATCTTCTAGTTCAGGAAGAAATGCTCTTTTCACTGAGCCACAAAACCCTTTCATCATTAATAATTATTTTGTCCTTCTGTATTTATGAAAGCACTCTTAAGTAACATAATTTCTCACACCTGCAGCAGCCAGAATTTAATGGTAGGGTTAAATGACAAGTAGACTAGACCTAAAAACACAGAGCTGACCTATTTGTTGTTTGTTCACCATTTTTGCATAATTCAGCCTCAAGTGCTTGTCTCTCGGTCCCGTTTTGAGAGTCTTGTGATGTCCGGCTTCACCCCGTGTGACCTAGAGCTGGCTGAGCCTCTGTAGCCTTCCACTTTGGGAGTGACAGTGATGCATTGGTTGCTGCTGGCAGAATTAGATAGATAAATATGAAGAAAACCGTAACACCCTGACCAGAGTTGCACGTATTGATCTTGTCATGCACTAGTAGATTTCCATTTGCCTTTTACTAAATAGTGCTTCTCTTATGGAGGGTCCTCAGGGTTTTTTAATGTACAGTCTTTTCCTCAGACGTACGTTAACATAAAAATGTATAAGACAGTTTTCCAAAGGTTTTAAAACTTTTTGGGACAAAACAATTTTATTAGGAGTATCCTTCACTGTTTTGTGGTCACTGCAGCTGTTAAACCAGGAAAATCAGGTTTTTCTTCATGGAGAGGTTGTGCTGCAAACTTTTATGGTTAACCTAAAATGATACCACAACAAGATGTTCAGTGCAGTGGTACAAATGGTTTCTGCACAGCCAAGAAGTCTCTCTCACTGTGTTAAAGGTAGCACAATTTTTAGCAGGCAAGTGACTAATTAATTAAGCATCTGACACAGAAAAATGAAAACCAAATGTATCCTGGTAACTAAAAAAAAAAAAAATAGTTTGAAATGCAAGATCCAAAGGTTGCATAACTCCAATGTGCTCACTCCCAGGAAGTTAAAGCAGTAACTCTGTCAACTCCAGACCAACTTTTTCCGACGTGATAAAAATACTCCAAATATTGCTAAATTTTGGTTCCCTGTTATTATTGAAGTGGCTGCTGCATAAATTTATGAAATGAAACCAAGAGTCAAAGTGGTCCTCTCCATAAAAAAAGGATCCTGACCTTGTCGCTAGTGAACCTCTTTATTGTCCTTATAAACAAATGTATTGGATTTATCATTTTTATTATTTAGTGCTGCCATGCCTACGAATTGAACTAAAGACCTTCTTGTTGGTGTATGAATCCATAAAACTGCTATAAGGCTATGGATTATGTCTCTGTTGGCTCTTTTTAGCAGTTGCATTTGCTTTTCTGGTAATACAACTTTGTACTTATTTTTTCTCTCCTTATTCAAATGCAGCCCCTGTTCAGAGCACTTAGAGAGCCACTATTGTAGAACCAGGAGTAAAATGACAGTGTTGAATGTCAGGTCACATTGATTGTAGCTTTGGTCCAAAGCGCAGCTCTGTTTGAACTGGCTCATAATGGCTCAGCTACAGAGGGATGTTTGCAGGTACATGACTACTGTATGAGTATTACAAAGCCTTAAAGATGGAAAATTTGACAGAGGCAATTCCCACTTAGCAGTAAGTGAAATTTAAGGTTGGACTCTGGATTCAACCTAAAATGAAAAGGGAGAATTACTGTGGATCTAGCTTAAGAATTTAGGGCTGGTCTTTTTATTCACGACGCACAATATGAGACTTTCTTCACCAGTGTCAGACAGAGGAGGAAAGGTAAAGTCGGGCCAAAATGCTGAGTGAGTCATCTTTTTAATGCTACCTGCCACCGTCTGATCGTCTTGTGCTCTTTTAAAGGAATTACCGAACACTATACCTTTATAAAATTACAACACTGAGAAGGAAAAAAGTGCATCTTTCAGCCGTTTGTGTCGCGGTTGCATCACATGGTTCTTTTAATCTCGGCTAAATATACCGACGAACACATCAGTGCATTCTCACAGCTCAAAGCACACTGCATCTCTATCTGGAGGCACTCTGCCACAGATTTGAGGACTCAGGACCGGCTCATCTGCATTTATATAAGCAACATGAAAGCCCTGGTTTCTGGTTCTCTTTTGCCTCCCCTTTCCTTTGGACAGTATTGAAGAATTGAGACGCTGGCACTTAATGGATGGCAGGCAGCAGCTGCATAAACAATACTTTATTTCAGATCCTCTTAATGTTGATTCGCCGGCTCCCATTGGTACACTGATAGTGCTGAGTCACACCCTCATGTGCACACTCTAATTATTCCGCACTATGGCAACCGTAACTTAGCAATCGCTAGACCTCTTCCATTCGAGAGGTTTCGAAAAATGTCATTATTTTTCTCACTGTTTATCCGTTCAAAACTTACAAAAGTATGAAGGAAGAGGCAGCCACGGCTTTCTGGTGTTATGAATTAAAACTTCTCTGTGCACGACAAAATCCTGAGTATTTTAATGCTGATTTAAAGTCTTTGGAGATAAAGTTAAGCTGTTAAAATGTCCTTGATTGACTTGTAAATGACTTGTAACTTTATGTGAAATATAGAAGGGACTTTGTTTCATTAAGATACAGGCTATTAAAGTATAATAAGTGACAGATATCTGATGTCCTGTCTGTACGGAGGCACAAAGGGTGTCTGGCTGCTATAAATTCTCGACTTTTTGACACTATAATAGAGAAGCACCTTGAATTAATCTGCAAAAATAGTAAGTCATAAATTCATCACAGTAGATACTGAGCTATCTGTCTCTTTTTCTTAAATATATGTTATTTAGTCTTCCAAGGTAATTTTGTTTTTGCTGACGTTGGTTTGTTTGTATAGTTTGGTTTGTTATTCTGCAAGATGATAGATAAAAGAAAGAAGTTGTTGGATTTTGTTCACAATTTTAACAAAGGTCAGTAATGGGCCAAGGAAGAAATGCCTGGATCCAGGAATAGTGGATTATTTTTGGATTTGTAACTTAATGGATATAGAGCATTTACCCCTGAACTGGAAGATCCCAGGTTTAAGTCTGGGCACTAAATCTTTCCCTTTGTGAAATCTGGTAAAAGCTGAATGGAAATCTTATTGTAATTCTGTCAGTAGCTATAGCTACATGCGGTATGTGGGCGTTATATGTACTCTAAAATGAATCTAAACCACTGCATTTGTTTAGTACTGACTTTAAACAGAGCAAACAGCAGTGAGTTGTCTAAATTTAAAACTCTCAAAGCTATTTTCACTTGAGTTTTCACAGTTGGAAACACACCTTCTGTACCTGCAGCTCTTCACGTCTCTACACACTACTTGGCAGTTAATGTAACATCACAAAAGTTGGCTTCAAATTCACTTAATATAGAAACACAAGTAGTGACAGGTAATGAAAAATGTCTCATCATTTTATAAATGTCTTATTTTTATTTCAGCAGTACAAAGTTCACAAGTGAAAACACCTCCTATGGTAGCTTTATTCTATCTCGGTGTAAAACTCCCACAGAAAGCATATTCCCAGTAGTGAGTTTTGTTTGCATTATTATTAATGTTTGCACTGATGTGTTGCCTCATACAGCTGTTTTACATAGTCAGTGAGCAGGAACAGCACCAGAAAAATACAATCTGTAGCAGAGAAATAAAAGTGTGAGATGGCCCCGGCCAGCAGCGTTGGCTCAGGTTATTGATGGGCTGTCAGTGCCACATCACGAGGCAATCACCGCTAACCTGGACATGGACCATTTACAAAGCTGTTTCAGCCTAAGTGCATTTGACCAGTGCCTCTTTTATTAAATCCCTGAGTTGAAAGCTTCCATATTCAGCACCAAATATTTCAACAATTCAATTTATTTCTTATTAATTATTTAAAGGTCACATTTTATGCATTTTATCAAATTTTTCACATTGCTATTTTTTTCTCTCTAATTTAGTAACATAGATGGCTTTTTGGTCTTATGAGCTCTTAAAGCTCTACCTTGGTGAAACACTTAGACTTAGTGTGTGGCAGGGTGTTCTAATAAGTCGCAGTATTAACTATTAGAGACAGACACAGACAAACATTCACATGCTTATTCATGCTGTGGCGCTAAGTGCTAACTCACCCGTCTTTGAAAAGGCTCATTTTGATAGCTTTGATTGACAAAAAATGCCAGTAATATAAATGTTAAACTGGTATTTACAGGATTTTGTGATGTCAAAAAGTACTTAGATCCTCACATAACTTGTCCATATTTTGACTACCTTTTATAAATTTGGCTTTGGAAAGCAAAAACTGTCTGTCACTATCCATCTAGTATCAATAATTTCTGTGCTTTTGCCCCGGGCACTCATATAAACCACCGTATTGGTAAAATCTTCAGCTGCAACGTCCAATTGTAAGAAATCAGCGGTGATGAATTTTAATGAAGGGCCACACAGCTGCTGATTGTTGATGTGTCCTCTACCTGACTGCTCACAGGATCACCTCGCTGGTCTCAGGAGCCTCCCTGTGTTCAAGATCATGAGCAAATTCTCCTCTTTTCTTTTACTGACTGTCTTATCTTGTTTGTTAGTGGGCAGCCTCAGAGCTCCACTCTGATACATTTTACACAGAGCACACTCGCACATCGGCTCTCCTCTCTGCCCTCGCCTTAGGCTCCGGTTTGATTCATGCCCTTTGTCAGAGTTTGAGTGGGTCTCCAGGAAATAATGGTGCCACTTCCCTGCGAGTGTGGTGACTTCCTTAATTGGTGTCTTTCCTCGCATGTACATCGCATTCGGCCTTGTTCACTAGAAATCACACATCAAAGGATCTAAAAACTCTCCTGCTTCAGCACCAACTTTAAGTTCACACCACTGATGTCCTCACAGGAGCGGCTGATTGACAGGAGAGAAATTGAGGATGCAAAAATACTGCAGCGACAGGCTTTTATGTGCTTTTCCAAATAGTATATTTCTAGCCCTTTTATTTAACTGAGGGTATTATTTCATGTTACCTGAATCAAAAAATGGTCTCAAAGTACAGTTTAAATTTAGTAGCCCATCAGTTTTTATTTTATTATACAGATTTTGCTAACATCTTTTCACTTTTTTGAATTACGAAATTAAGCTCCCTGTTGTCGCATATGAAGTGAAGAGTTCATTTCCCTGACATTTGCCCCAAGCCCCAATAAAGGTTGTACCAATCATTCAGATTGGTACCTAACCTAGATTGTTAGGTACCAATCTGAATGATTTGCAATGGCAATAAGGTGCAGCTGAAAGGGACTGACTTTCTTAATCATAAAAAACAAGTTAATACAATCACCTTGTATATCAAAATGAACAAGAAAACACCTATTTCCTCAATCTTCTCAAAGTAATGTTATATAAAGCGTGACAATTGGTCAAATAGCTCGCTATCGAGTTGTTGCGACTAAACACTAATGACACTAATGTTATACCAACGCTTTTGAGCGTTAATTGAGTTCAACAGTAAATTCAAGGCAGCCAGCTTACTAATATGACAGGGCAGCTTAGCAATATGCAAGCTTACATCTTGTCAATAGACTAATATCAGTTTTAATGCATTGTATTTGTTTGTTGGTTCCTTTACCCTTTCAATGTCATTTAGAGAATTTTAACTCTGCAACCTTAGATTATGACTTCAGTTTCATGTACCTTTCTTTGCCCTAGTCCCCCCCCCCCACACACACACAAATCGATTTGCATCACGGCTTTATACAAATCCTGTCCACTGTACTCCTAATGATGCTGTCACTGTCTTTTGTCCAGCACTGTTAATGTTAATGAATCCATACAGGAGTCTATTCTTGTATGTGTTGTTTACTACTGCTGCTTGTTTACTACAGTAATGAATAATACATTCCCACTGAACGCTGTTGCTTTGTGGGCACCATCCCACGCACACATTTACATAGAAAAGTTCTTTGAAAGACATTAATTTGAAGAATGAAACAATTATAGTTAAGATGGAAAGAAGTGTCTTGTCCATCTGCTGTAAATGGATGAGTGCGTAGACTTGAACATATGTCCCATACACAGTGGTTGAATTTGGGCCTCAAGGTTTTCCCTGTCACTGGAAAAAAATGATGGGTGGTGTTTTTACCCACTCAGGTGTGAAATTACTGCTGTATTTGGCAGATCGGCACAGGTTAATGCACTCTCCAGGGTACAGCTTCCTCTCCCTTTGCACCAGCCTGGCTATACTGTGAACCGTAGTATCACTTGCACACATGGCGTTGTGGATTCACACCGGACACTGTGGTGGTGATAACGGCAGATTTGTGAAGACGCTTTTGTGGAGGGAATGTGTGCACGAGCCGAAACATAGCAGCCATAGATCTCCACAGATGACTGTAACTGGTTAGTGAGGATGAGCAGAGGTTCACCTACAGCAGTGAATGTTTTCAGACCAGAAAAAGTTTGGCTTTCCAAGTTTCATTTTAAATGGACTAAAATGAGCCTGAACAAGGACAAAACCAGGTCTAAACCAGGACAAATTCAGGACCAAACCAGGACTAAACAATGACTAAACCAGGACAAATCCAGAACTAAACCATGGCTATCACCAGGACAAAATCAGGTCTAAAGTAGGACTTAATCAGGTCTGAAGTAGGACTAAATCAGCTCTAAACCAAGACTAAATCAGGTCTAAACCAAGACTAAATCAGGTCTAAACCAAGACTAAATCAGGTCTAAACCAAGACTAAATCAGGTCTAAACCAGGATTAAAATGAGGTATAAATGAGAACTAAACTAGGTCCTACACCAGGAGTATAAATTGCCAATAAGCTCTAACCAGAGCAGAGAAATCCATGTACCAGGAGTGGTACCTGTACCACAGCTTGTGAACCACTGCCCTACACTCAAGATTCAAGATGATAGAAGTGGCTGTTTAATAGCTGCTTGTTTTAGTCAGTGGAGCTAGGGAAAGCTGTTGCACGCCCTTGCACCTGCCTGTTCTCCAGCACTCGTCCCATTTCATATGCTCAGGTTAGGAGTTGTTTGGTCTCATCTGTGCATCGATCGCACTGTTTTGGATCCTCTTTCATCTATAAATAATGCAGTCATCTGCGCTGGAGTCCCGGTGCAACCCTCCTGTTAGCAGCGCTGTGAAAGCAATCAGCGCCACACGAACGCTACGCCTGTCCCTAGCATTTGTTCCACTGTGTGTTGCCACTCTGGTCTCCTCTCTCTTCCTCCTCCTCCTCCTCTCGCTGAAGTGACTGTGTTTTTCAGGTAGACTTACAATTAGAGGCCCTCACAGCTGCCCCACGAGAATCATTCATAATCAGAGCTAAACACAGCCAAAATCAAATGGACCATTATTTTGACCGGTTTAAACCAATGGCAGACAAGCTTACTCTGTTTCGTGATTTGATGGATCATTTTGCATTTGCTGAGCTAGTGTAGTAGAGTTAGGTTGTTTTTTTTTTCATTTACTGACCAAGTATGTAGTGGTACCACTCTTAAGATATGTGCAAAAAATTGACATGGTATTTCGATGTGAACATGTCATTTAACCTGGACAGCCATACCAGATAGAAGTGGGAATGGACACTTGGACATTTTAATTGTTCATTACCTTCACCAAGGAGGTAATGTTTTAGTCTGCATTGTTTGGTTTGTTAGGAAGACATGTCAAAATGTCATGGTCAGATTTTGATGAAAATGTCGAGAAAAGCATAGAACAATGTCTATCGTATATATAAAAAATAACATCGTACCATTAGAGGATTGGGCCAATTATGTGGGTTGTTTGTGACTGAAAAACACTGAGAGAGGCTTGTTCTTTTTCAAGAAAATGAATGTTTTTGTTTGATTTTCCTGTAAAGATATAACAAAGTTGGAAATTGGGGAAAAAAGTACATTTAACTAGAGCAGTTAGTAGCTAGTCTTGCTATTCATAATCTGAACAGAATAGTTTTATTTTGTAACTGAGTAAAATCAATGATTCTCACAGAATTTCTATTGAATTTTTTTATTGAGTTTTTTAAATGTTTTTTTCCCAGTTACAACACTATAACAGAATATTTCCTCTCCGTGTTTATACAATTTCTAACTTTTCTTGAAGTGGACACTAGAAAGCGAAGTAAAAATGGTTGACTCTATTGCCTTTGCATTTGCCCAGTGAATCTTGCCAAATAAGGTTCTGTCTTTCGCACACTCCCGCTCATTATTAATGCTTGGTTGCGTGTCTTACTCAGTGTACTGTAAACGCTTTCAATATCAATCTGGGCAGCAGGAGAGAGATTTCCATTCTGCTGCACTCCTCTCCTCTCGGCTGGTCTCAGGAGAGGGCCAGGGGATTGTGGGGCTCCCCCGAGGTTGGACACCAAGCCTCAGGCACTGTGAGCAGATTAAGTCTAAGATGGAAATTAATTTTGCTTATTTATTTTACAACTGGATAAAATCTATAATACTTTGTTTGCATGCCAAGGGACAATCAGTGTTTGTTTTGTGCTTTCACAACACATTATACATATGTGTAAATAAATGTGTTGACATGCAGTGTATTGTCAAGAAATGATATCTAACATCATGTGAGGTTTGTTTTTGTTTTTTTCTCTTTCTCTTTCCGTGGCAAAATATTGTATGTAAGTGATGCAGAGATGTCATGGCTGCACTGAGATCTTCTCTAGTTTCTAACCTGAATCATGCTCTTGTTAAACTCTCCGAAGGCCAACACTTTCCCCATTAATCTTGTTGCTAGACTTTTCTCTCAAGCCAACGAGAAGCTATGTAAATACCCTATCAAAAAGCTTCTTTTATCCTTTAATCTTTTTCTTTTATTTCAGTCTGTCTTGACACAGACCATTTCCTATTATGGAGCTTTGTCTTTAGGATTAAGAGCATGGACCTTTCTAATGAAATGTGATATCATAAGGAAAGAAAATGGCAGAATAATGATTGAATCGATGCAAAGAGAAGTATTGTAGTTGCTCATTTGTTAGCAGCTGGTATATGGATTGAGTCTGTTGTTGGTTAACTCACTGACAGCTTGCACAACCATGTCTAAAAGGAAATTAAACTCTTTTTTTTCCCCCAACAAAACTAGATAGCACTGAATTCCCATTGTTACTTGCAGAATGCACAAAATAGACCTCTTTAATCTCCTGCCATTCCTGCTGCCAGTGTCGAGTTTCGTAGCTTTTGAGCGTATCTTTGTGTGAATTCATAGTGCTGCATACTACAAACTGATAAATGATTCTGGCGAGGTTTTGACGACACGCTTGGCTAAATGGCTGCCAATAAACAAGACTCAGAGGATTCAGAACTCACTCACTATTGTGCCTTTGCTGTCACAGTTTTGAGAAGAGATAGGATTCAGAGTATAGAGTTTGGGCTTCCACTGAGCGCAGTACGAGATGTAGCTGCGGGTTGAGGCTGCCTTTAACCACAACCACACATGAAACGTGTTTGGAAACATTTTGGCTGACAGGTGGCTGAATCCAAGCTGTATTTAGTTTATTTCACTAAAAGAGATAAATAAGGAGGAGTCATAAATAATGCACTATGCCTTTACTTGACACGCCTGTGTTGCAGTGGTGTCAGATCCGTTTTAGGCCAACGTGCTCTGTGCACTCACAGGGCTGCTGCATTTAACATTAATGATAGTGCTAATGACTGTTGACGCTCACCAGCCGAGCCTCTGGAAAAACTGAAATAAAAGATCTGTTTGGATTTGACCTGTTGTTGACAACATGTAACATATAAAGTATACTGTTTAACACTGTTTTTAGTCAGTGCCTTGTGGGAATTGGATGAATGAGAATCTCTCCTATCATAATCTTTCTGCCCACAGGCCACAGATGCATCTAATGTTTGTGTAAAATAGAGATATTTGAATAGTAAACAAAAACCCCAAGAGATATTTCTCCACAGTTAATCTACAAATCAAAACGTGAAGACCATAATGATTGCTCTGGGCATGGCCACGTATCTAATGCTATGCTACAGACATATGAATATTTTCAATAATCAAATTACTTTTTTTAGCTGTCTTTTTTTCCTCTGTATTGTTTTTATGTGGGCTTTTTTTTCTTTTAACCTGGGGGCTTAATGGACAATTATAAAAATCAAAAACTTTCTGATCCTTGTTCCCTAAAATTGCATTATAAACCTAATTATTGTTGCTGGTGCAGGGATCTGTACCACAACTTTATTGCTTTGAGGCAGGAGTACCAACTAAAACCCCCTGTTAACCCCTATAATAATGCTAAATTCAATATTTAAGCGTCTCACTGCCCAGTGTAGAAACATAAACCTGTAAAGGTAAATATCTATGAAAAATTTTGCTCCATTCACCCTAAAAGTGCTGCTCACATTTCCCTCTCCATCTCCCAAATCCAAAGTTTGTAAGTGAAAAGCTTTCTTTCTAAAATCCCTTCTGCGGTGTCTCTTTTTGATAATTATCATGTGTGACAGTGACTAATGCTGGTGTTTGCAGGAAACAAAAGCTTGGCAGCGCTGTACATGGACAGACTCACAAATGGTCTGGACTCTGAGCATTAACAAGCATATAACACACAAGATTAAAGTACAGGAATTGTGCTAGTGCAATGAAAATATCAAAGGGAAACACAACGGGGGAACGGTGTGTAATGGCCGCTGGATAAATTGTGCTTAATAGTGTAAAAACCTTTAAAATTAATTGAGCAGTCAAATGTTGCCTCATCTCTCTCATGCTCGCAGCCATGAGGAAATCTTTCCCAAATGAAATCGCTTTGTCCTTTGTTCCATTGCTTGTGTGGACACTGTATTTGTCACATTTGTCTTTTTTATTGGGGTCTGGGTATTAATGTTGCAATTTGCACTTGACTGTGTAGTGTCGGGTAGTTGTAGGTTATTGGAAACAGTAAATGGCATGCTGTAGTGTTTTAATGTGATCATTTTAAACACCAACAATCAGCGGTTGCAAAGCAATCAGGCGCTATTAACGGCCTGTGGACCTGCATAAGGAGCAGATAATTTACATGATCAGACAATAGCACAGTTCATCAGTGCAGACCGAGCTGTGGTCCTTTTACACAATGAGCTGTTTAAGCCGTGATGCCACATGCATGACAAAGTCTAGTTAAGTGGCGACTTCCTTCTTAAAAAGTAATTGCTGTTGAGAATTCGACCTGAAAAGCCAATGAAGAGACGGCTCCACTTCGAAGGAGTTGAGAAGTCCTCTGTTTTCCATTTGATCTCGTCTCACTTTTCGGGCAGTAGGTGCGGTCCAATATGAGAGTCCAGCCATTACAATTGTGTGGTCTATGCCTGTTAGCTGACCCAGTATTCAGCCAGGGCGTCATGCTTCACAGAGCCGTGCTGCAATCGACTCACTGTAGCAGCTCAGAAATTAGAGGAGGGAGCTCCTGAAGCATTGATACATTTCATCTGTCTCTCTCTCTCTCGTGCAATCAGGACTGAGCGCCCAGCAGCCAGATTGTCCACAGAACGAGCCATGAATCCTCGCTAAACCATCGGGGCTTTATAGGCTATTCCCTGGGAAGCAACAATTATTCCATTGTAATGAATGCAGGCAGTGCTGTGGTGTGGCGGAGCATGTGACCATCGTCTAGATTATGAACACATCTGATGCCGACGGCGAACATTTCAATCTCCCTAGAAATGACTGTACACGGCGCTGTCAGGGCTGGAGCTTGTAATACCTCAGAAAAATGAAAGTGTTTTACCTGAAAGACTCAAATTGCCTCAGATGTGGCACTGATGAAAATATTGCGCCCCACTCATAAAGATGATGTGCATTTGTCAAAGAGGAAGCACAAATCACTGTGTTAGGTCCCAAATAGATCCACTACAAATCTCCACGAGCCGTCCCCAGAGGCTCCAGGGTTTGTCCTCCTCCATTTTAACTCAACCAGCGGGTAACATGGTCCCAGCCTCGGATAAATCATATCTGTTTAAATTGAGCAATGATCTAATTCTGAAGTGCTGAGGGACAAGAAGGGGAGGGGTGGAAACACTGATCCTACAAAATGCAATTTTATGACTCTTCCTGTCACATCTACTTGCTTTGTCAATTTAGCGCGAACACTGCTGCCTTGGGGCCTGGACATGGAGATGTACCAGCCTCGGTCCCTTGCACTGCTGGAGCGTACAAGAGCCACACTTCACATCTCCTCTCATAAACAGTTGGATCAAAGGGTCAGGTGCAGGGGAAAGTGATGCTCCGAGTAGTACTACGGGGCCTCTGTTTCATTAAGACCATGGAACTCTGAAATCTAGAGCAAACTAAACTTCTATCATTTACATGAGTATTTTTTCCACGTTTAACACATCATTACAGACGCACATCTGGCACTTGTCATCAGTAACACACTCATCGCTGGAGGTCTGTTGGTGCTGCGTATCCTCTGTCACAATTTGCATACTAAGTCCAAGCGGTGTTTGTGATGTGTTTGTGATGTGCCTTCATTCACAGTGGCATTCAAAAACATATTGTTGGATTCTGAGCTATTCACATACTCTATAGCTATAATGTAGTTGAGAAAAGACTTGCTGGATAATGGCTGTCTGTCATTTTCACAATACATTGTTTTCTAAAACCGCAAGCACTATTTTGTAAACTGGGTGTTGAGGGTTTCCAATGCATCAATTCTTACAAAATGTCAGTTTATCGTTTTGTTTGAAATACTCTTTGTCATTTTACCTACTGCTATCTTATCTGCCATCTCATTAGTTAACAGGAAAATATAGACCTCATGTAGACTTTGTCTGAACCATAGAACTTTACATTGACTACTGACTAATGCAACTTAATCTACACCACTGCAAATGGTGCACATGGGTCCTTTGGGAGGAACACCGGATGCCCTTTCTAACGCAGCCGCTGCCTATATTTATCCAAGCATGGGATGGGCACAATTCTGGCCCTATTTTGGATACGTGAAGCTATGACCTCCTGCACCAATTACTCGACACTGCAGAAGCCTCCATCGGTGCCTTGTACATAACATGGGACTGTATGTAGTGAATGCTATTGAACTTATCTGTCAGTAATGTGTAATTATTTCAAATTAACAGCTTTGCTTCTGTCTTGGAGAAACAGAAAGGAAAAGCTCAATCCAGCCTGGTATAAGCTTAATGGCAGTTCTTGTTCCTACAACTGCCCAGAGATTTTTGAGAGGGTAGAGGTTAACTGAGTTGTGCTGAAGGTGAAGTACGTTCATGTTTCTATTTGAGCGCACATTGTTACAGTACAGGTTTAGTTTTATGAACTAAAATGATTTCTTTCTCTTCAAAAACTGCTAAGAGCATTTCTGTGTGCCAGCTTTTGGGGCCTGGCTGGGTAAATGAAGTAGTTAAGGCTGGGGAAAAAAATATTGATTCTTGTGATATACGCAATACTTTTGTGACGTCATGCATAATATTGGTGCTACAGTGATGTACTGCTTTAAAGTCAAATATGTATTCTGTCAGAAGTGTAGAAGGCAGCACGGCACTTCTAAGCACTTGGTCTGCCAAATACTGCGACACAAATACAAATATGCGTAAATACTTAAATAAATGTCAAACTGATAGATGGTTGATTTATTACTTTTGGAAAAGGGCTGTGCGGTTTCTTGTTTATGTAAGTGTGTAATGTGCAAATTTATACCAAAGTATTGATGCTTTTGATATTGATAATTTGGTATTGATACCAATTTGAAACTGTTCTGCTGCTCCAGTGGCATGAAGTACCCATAATATGTGACACGTATAGGCCATAATTCACACAAATTACATTATTACAAACAAGAAATAATAAAGAAATTTTAATAGTGATATATTGTAGGTAATCTTGTGTAATGTATATCAATCATCACTTATCACCATATTGTAACATTATCAATATCGTGAGCCCTGTATTGTGAGGTGCCCTGTGACTCCCAGCCCTAGAAGTGGTATGAAATTGCAGTGTTCACCTTTGTACTTAGATCTCACCAATATGACCCTAAACCATTGTTTCATTTTGTTTTATTAATACAACATATCCCATGACACTTATATCGCTTTTGTAAAGGGTGAAAGAAAGGTTTTCTTTGCTACAGTCATTTTTCACTGTATTAGTCGGGTGTATTTACCATGCACACCTTGTCAGTGCTCATAAGGTCAGAATGAAGTTAAATTAATCGTGGCATTAGAAAAGGTCATGTCACCAAGCCCTACTCTTTACTCCCACATCTGTCGACACTGTTTAATATGTGACCAGTATGTACACAGAATATTACAGAAATTTTACCAGCCGCCCTCATAATGCATTGTCTAAATACACCATTGGAACAAGGACTCGACTTGGAGCTATAGCATCTGCTGTTTTAGTGTAGCATCCTGCTCGTGTTCAAAGTCAGTAGGGACATATTGTGTGTTGTGGCACTATTCTCAGCTCCAGTGGATTTAAAGGCTGAAACACAGAAGTTGAGGGCTACAGACACAGCTGGTAATGCGTCTCAGTGTTATCCTGTTACACCTCCGTACACTAGCCTCCTGCTCCCTGTGCCTACATACTCTGTTTTTCAGGAAAGACAAATTCACAACAAAGATGGCCTCATTTGCATAATTTTCAGTTTGTGTGAGAAGACAACTGAACGAGTATGAACCAACAGTGCTTCAATTTCTGCCCACAAAAAAGTGCCTGTTAACAAGTTGTTCCAAAAACTGGCACACACTGCTTTGGATTTATTAACATTTCTGTTCTGAGAACTCAGAAACTTTTGTTAGTAATCAGACCACATGTAGATTTGACGTATTTGGCTGGATTATTGGTTCCCTTATCAAAAGTTTGTCTTGTGCCTTGGCGTCAGATACCTAAATGAAATCCTATAGAATCAGATAGTAACTTAGTAGACGTAGTTATCAGATACACACACAAATGTTTGAAAAGCTAAAAGTTATTTGTGTGCACTATATAAAAACAAAAAGTTAGGGTTTAGCAGCACAACACTGATTGACAGCTAAAACAACACCCCCCATCTTTGCTTGACGTCTCCCGGCCCGAAGACTTGTACTTGCCAGCCTTCTTTTTTTGGAATAAAACTTCTTGTGACTGACAGTGGCACGGATACTTTGTTTCTGTACCAACACTAATATTGAAATTGAAAGAAAAATACTCAAATTAAACCACATATAGCCAAAAACCAAACAGAAGTCAAACTTAAGAGGGCTCCAGCCACTCAGTGATCCTTATGCTGGTCCCAAGCCTGGATAAATGGAAAATGTTTGGTCAGGAAGGGTATCTGATGTAAAAACCTATGTCAAATTATGACTGCTGGAGGAGCCAAAAGACCTTGGATGGCAAACCCTGCCTTACTGCACAGAAAAACTCCAATAATACCAAGAGTTATTCAGCTTCTCCACCAAAACAAATGGACGTCATTTATTCCTGTATATTTTAGCCAATATTACACTAGACCTAAATCTGCTTTTCCTTCTAATATTGTTACTAATAGGACTAGCTTCATATTCAAACTTTACAATATGCTCGATTTGATGGAAGTGGTTATGTCAATGGCCGCTCTTTCATCTTGCCGTGTCCCGTGTTGCTATTACTTAGTATGTGAAGTGAATAGGCTCGCTGCTCTTCATGGCCACAGCCTATTAGTGTGACAGAGATGGTTGCAGCGATAGTCTAAACCTGCGTCGGCATGATATTCAGTAATGCTCCGCTCTGCCCAAGCTTAATGTCAAAAAATGGCTCCGCGGGATTCAGTCGCCAGCACCGCGTCGGATTCCATTAAACATTGACTGTGACATTATAACCTTTGTGATGAGTTCCCCAGTTTAACGTGACTTGATCTGAATGTTTGTGTATTGTTAAAAGCGCTCACAAGATGCTCACGAGAGCGTCTCAATGTGGAGGAGAAATAATCTGCTTATAGATGGCAGGAGAGGAGCGTCAGCCTTCATCTTCTCTGCGCTCTGTGGAGGTGTCTGTGGCCTTGACAACAACATTACATGCTCACCAGGCAAAGTGTATGACCCCCACCCACCCATTACCTCCTTCCTACCCCTCCCGCTGTCCCAAATACACACAGTACATATCCCGCCATGTAAAGGCTTATCCGCACAAGTCTTATCTGCACCTGGGCCCTTGGAGAATCTAATCATCAGAGCTCACTGTGGAGAGTGCAGTCTTTTCTGCTGAGCTGTTCGTTCACATCGCTCTCCACGACTCTCCGGTACGGGGCCCACATGCCACACATGTCCACATTGAGTCCTCACGTCAACTGCATGCCGCACGACAGCCCCCAGAGTTAAAGATGGCCGCCGGCGATTATCAATTGAAAGTGGCTCATTGGTGCCTGTCTGGCTTCCAAGTGTAATACAATGCTATAACAAAACTAACAAATATTTATTAATAATAGGGTGTATCTATAACATACATTATCTTGATACAAAAATGTAAAAATAAGAAGTTCCCTCATCACCTCTTCCTACCTCTTCCTAAATGTTTAATAGCTTTTGTTTTTTATATAACTAGAAGAAGACCAAGACATTGACCCTCTCAATGCTAAAGATATAGGGCCCAGACATGAACTGGGGATCTTCTAGTTCAGGGGTAAATGCCCTATACGTTGAGCTACAAAGCCCTTTTATCCCCTAATTATAAATACACTCCACTAAAACTGTGTTCCTTTTGGCTTATTTGAGCATATCTCGCAATAGTACAGAATTATTAAAAAAAAAAGCATGGATCTAGACCAGAAATGAATTAAGTGGCCCATTATTGACCATTTCTGAAAAAAAATAAAAACCAACCTGGGGATGCACATTCGGTTAATTTTCTTTAATTGATTAATTGATAGACTTAGCAAATGGATAGTGATTAACCATTAATCACTGGCTTGACATCACCTATTATTATGTTTTATAAAAAACAGCTCTTTATTAAATTCATTGTCATGAACCATATAAAAAAGTGTCTTTTTTTTAAACTAAAGACTAAAGATAAACTAAACTAAAGGTATGGGTTTGTATATTTTAGGAAACAGTTTCAGTTTAATTTGCCCTAACTCTCCAATGGTACTGTACTTTTACTCTACAGCATAATGATTAATTGTTTGTATTTCTTTCAATCAGTTATGGCCACAATGTTGATTTATTGATTAATCGATTAACCATGAACACCCCTAATCCAACCTTTACTTTTCTAATTTCCTTTCTAACAAACAAACCAAAGCGGGTGAAAATATAACTTGCCTGACTGAGGTAAAGGACCGTATCAAAGCTAAAATGCCTCTGAAGAAAAAAAAAAAAATGTTATTTTAATTAATCATTTGATTTTAAAGCATTGTAAGTACTTTTTGTTATAGGGAAGAATAGTGGCTACAAGAATTATTCGCACTTCAATTCAAAATAAATGTATATGTTGAACAAACTGGATTATCAGTAGCATTTGTGATCAAACCTGTCCTCAGTTTAGCCCTGTTGTCTATGGGGATAATCCTGTTTGAGCCATGAGGGACTTTCTGTTTCAGCACCACAAGTGGCCACTGGTGTAATCGGCACAATGAGCTGTCCTTTATGTGCCCATCATAATACATCCATGGCGGCTTGTCAAACTAGAAAAACAAAGCCTGCTCTCTCCACCCAGACCACATCATATTGTCAAACTTTGTGTAATAGTATCTCGCGGCGGGCTCTAAATCTGTTACAGGCTGATTGGAGCAGAGAGAGCGGTGGGCGAGTGTTGGAGCAGCAGCAGGAGGGAGCACATTCCCCTCAGGACAGACACAGCCATGCCTACAGACCAGGGCCCTTGGGGGGGGGGTACAGAGGCCGAACAGCACTCTCGGGAGGGGGCTGGCCTCTGGGTCACATCCCCTGCAGACATTGTTTTTACCCGGGTAGTTTTGATCCACTCTGCTGTCAGTGCTGAGCAGCTTCTAAAGATTCTGCCTCTGCTGTACTTTTTCTCTACTGTCCTCAATCAAATAAAGCCGTGGCATCATGCCTGCATGCTAAATTGGCTGCTCCTTGGTGACTGTGACATTTTAGCTGCTAATTATTATGTTCTCTCATGCACTGTTCCTCCACTGGTTTTAAATCTCTTTCTGAATATCTTGGGTCACGAGAAGGCCTTATCTTAGAGTCAGGAAAAATTGGAGTCTATTATAAATCAAAATGCAGTGTAGTCATCTTCACCATGTTATTAGCTGTCTGTTGAATCAGCAGCCGGACACTTGGATATTCAATTTTTTGACATATTAGTCTAAAAACAGAGTGCTTTTTAACTTAAAAAAAATTGCTTTTGTATTTTTATCTATCCCCAATTCTGAACATTTTGAGACACTATGTAAAGGGGAATAAAAACAGAAATTAATGATCTGCAAATCTCTCAAAACCAACACGTTATTCACTATAAAACATAAACATTGCAAGTGTTAAAACTAAAAGATATTTTACCATTTTATGAAAAAATTATTTACTAATAAAAACTGCTGGAGGAGCATGTCAATAGGCGACATTTCCGCTAAGATATCTGGGTATAGAAGAAGCATTTTTCAAAGGCAGAGTTTTTATAATTAGTACTGGATGCTCAACACTGCATTAAAAATGGCCATTACTCTGAACTGGAAATCACTGAGTGGATCAGGACCACTTCCAGAAGTTTTTTATGTTTTATTATGAATAAAATGCTAAATGTTTTATGATATTTCCAAACCATTGCATTTTGTTTTGTTTTATTGTCACATTTTGCACAGTGTCCCAGAAGTGGGTTTTACAATGGTATTGCTTGTATGTGAAGTCTTGTGGAGGTATCCTAATCCATCTTTTCAAATGTCCAGGGAATGTATTTGCACAGAAATAGCCCGTTCACTCTCACTTTAGAGGCTCTGATCTTACCTGCCATGTCAGTAAAGAAAACACAGGGAAAAACGTGGACATAACATGACCTTGATCCTCTGGGAGCTCTTATTGTGAGAGGCGTCTGTGTACACGTCAGGAACAGCAAACAGCTCTCTCCTGCACCATCTCGGGATAGGGACGACACAGATGAAACATTCGCTGTAGTATGGGTTTGCTTCTACTCTATTGACAGTGTCACTTTAATGCATAAGAAAGAACTAGGCTGTGTATAGCCACCTTACTTTGAATTCAATGCATTCATGGTGGTACACAGTTATGCATTCATTGTCTTGTTTCTGTAGCACATTAATGCAAAAATGACAATACTGTGGCTAGGTCTGAATAGTTAATTTTCTTAGTTACTTAACCTGGAGCTACCACTCTGACTCTAATGAATACACCAAAGCTTCCTTTCTTTTCTCACCTACCCTCAGAGTTGACACACATTTTATAAAAGGAAAAGATCAAATACTTTCCACAATTGCTTGCATCATTATCTGACAATTCATGAAAAATAACGGTTGGCTGTCCATCTTTGACCTAGACGAATGTTACAGACTTGCTGCAAAAATCAATAGTATTACAACATATGGATATTTTGGCTCAATGCAGGCCTAAACTTCTTGACAGCTATGATTGTTTCAAAGGAGAGAATGCAACTGACCATATTTATTGCAATTTTATTTTATTTTTTTATTTTTTGGCACTGGATGCAAGTTACTTTATATCTAAGCCGTTTAGTTTATAAATTCCCCATCTACAGCATACTTGCTTACTTCTTAAAAAAAAGTAAAGGTGGACCAATTTGCAACCACAGTTTTCTTTGCCTAGTTAATCATTGTGTGAATGTTTAATGTTGTCTCACCATGTGTCTTGTTTATCTATTTAGATTTTTCTTTTGTGAGCTGTGTAATCAAACATAGACAACACTCAAATATTCACCTATTGAGTGATGCTATTAATTTAATGTTGACAACCTGGTGTAGACCAACCAGCTAATGGGAGTGTCTGTAACTCAACCTCCCTTGTACTTTGCCAAAGGCTATAATATGCACTGAATGTTAAATGCTTGATAAATGCTTGATTGATAGATGATATCTTATGGTCTTGTTTCTAATAGTAGAGAGATACCTATCTTTCTGTCTTAATTGTCTTATGGGAGGGGTTTCATAGGATGACATGGCAGCCTTCTGCACCACAGAGGGTGTGTGTGTTTTGGATGGGAGCTAGTTACAGTGCAGGTAACAGCTTAGGAACCAGCAAAAGTCTGCATTTGGCATAATTTTTTCACATTTGGTAGGATGAGCACATTAGAAGCACCTAAACATCAGCTGCAACTGCTCTATTTCTTTTTAGTTTTAAGAAGAACCCCTCACACAGATGATCCTTATTACAATATGCTATAAGGTGACCCCCCTCCTCCAAAATACATTCCATTACAATCCTTTTAAGGTTGATGTGTTCCTTGTGCTGGTCCCGGTGTTTATTTCCCACCATCACTTTAAAAGTATCGCTGCTACTACTACTGCTTTGGTCTCTAGCGAACTTTATCAAGGACAGCCGATACATGAAGTGCGCCCTCTCTCTGACAGATTGCCTTTGAAGCAACATTTTAAGCACAACTTTGTGATCATTTGACCTGTTGTGATACACTTAACTTCAGCCTGTACGTGCTCAGTACAGTGCATCATTTTGACCTCATATTCCTGTCTGACCATAAGATTTTATTGTGCTGCATCGTGCCATTGAGTTCTCACTGGGACGCATCCGGTTCTTTAAATGTAAGAGGATTTTTTTTCTTTTTACATCTTCAAAGGATGCTAATTTGAAATTCAAATTTAACAGACGTGTTTCATTGTGCACTATAAAGCGTCTGCTGCAAAATATTCTCTTAGAAATGAGTAACTAGAGGAACAGTGTTTACTTAATATCTTCAGACATTTCATTTATGTGCAGTGTGTGCCAAAAGAGCACAAGACAAATTTAGAGTAGTCTTACCAGCATTTTCATCACCTATACCGTTTCCCTCCTGTGAATTAGGGATCAGAGCGGGAGCAGCAAACACAGGTAAGACAGTGACATTACTAATAGCTTTTTGCCATCAAAGCCATCCGGGAATTGGTGCTTAATACTGAACATTTTGAGTGATTTTTTTTTTGTGTCGAGGATAGATAGGATTAGGAATGAGTACATCAGAGGGACAGCTCATGTTAGATGTCAGAGAGGCCAGGCTGAGATGGTTTGGACATGAACAGAGGATTGATAGTGAATGTGTGGGCTTAGAGGAAGACCAAAGAAGAGGTTCATGGCTGTATAAAGGGACATGAAGCTGTAGAGGATGCAGAGTTAAAGGGAGGCAGATGATTCACTGTTGGGACCCCTGAAAGGGAACAGCTGAAAGGAAATGAAGACTTGCTTTTTGGCAGTAAAGAAAGGCCTACTGGACTGAAAAACAATGGTGATGAGATGGCACCTATTACATCACAAGAGTGGATCCAGTAACAACCTGCATAATGCTGGATAACATGAAGGTATGAGACGCCAGTGAAGACTTACAAGTCCAGGAACAAAACTTGGGCTGGCTCTGCTGCATTGTGTGCTGTTGGGCTTGAGGTTTGAGCAAGATTTGAGACCCACCAGCCAGTCTGGAATTGCTCATGTCGCCAACAGTGGTATGATTTAACTACCGTATTTTACGGACTATAAGTCGCACTTTTTTTCATAGTCTGGCTAGGGGTGTGACGTATACTCAGGTGCGACTTATATATTAAAATATTTCACGTGTTTGTTAGAGGGCGCTCTAGGCTTGTGTACCAGCATCTGCTGCACCTGTACCACTGACAATTTAAAATGTAAACATTACTACTAACAACTTAGGCTAGAAAGACAACTGAGAAAACCGGAATAATTGGAAATGGAACTGATGCTGAGTCTGACGACAGCCACGCAGAGGAGGAAGCGGCGTGTCGTCTACCTCCGGAGTTGGCGGAGTTGTTCAGAAGCGACACCGAGGATGAAGAATTTAAAGGATTTAACAATTAGGAGTGAGATTGTGAGTTTGATGAACTTGTTACATTATGTTCTTTATGCTATAGTTATGTGAATAATTGTTAATATATTACATTAACATACGAGACACCTATTCAGTTTGTTGTTTATGCTTCACGTAGCTGAATAACCATCAGTGTGTTACGTTAGCAAACTGCACACCTATTCAGCCTGTTGTTCTCTATTAAGGGTGCTCCGATTGATCGCTGCAGTCGGTGATCAGCCGATCATGGCTAAAAATAGAGTGATCGGTGATCGGTAAAATGGACCGATCAAATTACATCAAACACGAGGTTCTCACATCTACTGTCCTGCAACTCAGGTTTGATTAAACAGCAGTAACGTTATTCTAGCAGTGTTTTTAAGTTAAGCCCTGGTTATAACTAACACAAACTTGCCCTGGAGCTGCTGCTTTATGTCCCCGCTTTGTCCCCGCCTGCTCCTGGAGCGCACGGGACAGAACCGAGGTGCAGCAGTGTGTTTATTTGCAAACGGCAACATAAATAGAGCTAGCGCTAACCTGCTAACATTTACGTTAAAAACATTAAGAAAGTTCAGAGTCTGCCTGTGTTGTTACGCGGAGAAAACTGTGTTTTGTGGCTTAAACTGCACCAAATGGCTGCTAATGGAAAGAGAAAGTAAAAAGGCAGTCGATGTGTCCGTGTGTCTGAGAAGAGCATCTTTCATCGTTGTCTTCTCTGCTCTCTTGTACACATTTATGTACATGTGTATTTATGGACACAAATATGCAACGTTTTTTTCTTCTCCATTATGCATTTTTTGGCTAGTGTGACTTATACTCCGGAGCGACTTATAGTCCGGAAAATGTGGTATATGTATTTCCTGAGGTTCTCAACTGGTATAATCATGGTACGCAACTTTCTCTCTGACATTTTATTTTGACACACTTTGTACAGAACCATATTATTTTACTGTGACTTTTATAGCACATGCATTAAAATAGTTTCTACCATTTAGATATTTAGATTCAACAATGAAACTGTATTCAGTCTCCCTAATATGTTGAGAATCACACCTTGAGAGCAGTGTAGAAGCAGTTTGTTTCTCACACAAGGCATCAAATACTCCAGCCACAATATGGGCCGTTCCCAAGCTTAGATAAGTAGAGAGGGTCGTGTCATAAAAGGTATTTGCCAGAAGTACAAGCCAAAGAACCCATGCAAATCTTTCGCTGTGGCAAAGCCTAAAAGAAAGGGAGCAGCCGAAAAAGGAAAAGATTGTATTTTACCCCAATTTATTTCACCTCCTTTAAATTAATTGTTCTTTGTATTGAATAAAAAATGGATTACTGTGGCTATCCATCGCTAGCAAGGTTTGCCTCTGATAGAAAAAATCCCTCCAGCCGGCACAAAGTTACTTTTATTCATTAAGCTAGATTTCACTTTATCTTGTTTGAAATGGTAAAAATTAATAAGACAAAGTAGAGAGAACATTTACTTGAAAGCCGTTTGCTCACCACTGTATCTTCACTTTGTTCGGTCCGTTGGGTGTTATCACTACCAGTGCCTTTAAATTAAATGTTTGTTTTGGCTTAAATAGTCTTTTAAAGCCTGATAAAATGACCATGTCTCTAATGATGTGTGGTCGGTGTCCTGGTACATTCTTTTAAAGAGCTTTACAAAGACTCTAAGGCTTATAGCAGGCTTTCATTTGCATGAAGTGTTAACCTAAAATAATCTGAAAGAGGTCCAGACCATTTGTATGCGTCTGCTTTGTGAATTATTAACCCACAGTAGCCTCTTGTTATTGCTAATTCACTGCCTGTGCGCAGTTATACTATACTTCTACTTCTGTGTGATCTAAAGGAGAACAATGTGTTTACTTGATACCAAAAGGACGTTTACAACCTCCCAACACAAGGAAAACTTGTTTACCCTTATTGTGCTCTTTAATTTAAATGCCAGGGAGGGATTCAGTCATTGCCTTAAAGACGGAGAGAGGTAGGCCAAGAATTTCATCATTCTTTCCTTTAATTGTAATTGGTTGTTTTTGGAATAATCAGTTTTCTGTTCATATTGGGGCTGCACTAAATACACTATATTTCCAAAAGTATTTACTCACCCACCCAAATAACTGAATTAGGATTATGGTGTGGGGTTGTTTTTAGGAGCTGGGCTTGGCTGCTTAGTTCCAGTGAAAGGAACTCTGAATGCTTCAGCACCAAGAGATTTTGGACAATTCCATGCTCCCAACTTTGTGGGAACAATTTGAGGATGGCTACTTCCTGTTCCAACATGACTGCACCAGTGCACAAAGCAAGGTCCATAAAGACATGGATGAGTGAGTTTGGTGTGGAAGAACTTGACTGGGCTGAGTCCTTACCTCAACCTTATAGAACATATTTGGGATGAGTTAGAGTAAAGACTGGGAGCCAGGCCTCGTCCAACATCAGCGTCTGAGAACATCAGACACATAGATGTCTGACGTAGATAGATGCAAAGGGTGGGCCGAAGTCATATTAAACCCTATGGATTAAGAATGGGATGTCACTTAAGTTCATATGTGTGTAAAGGCAGGTGAGCTAATACTTTTGGAAATATAGTGTATATCACAAATTTATTATTGTGATGCTGTGAAATGCAATCTCTATCACAAGGAAACTAAATTTATCTCAATGTCTTCTATCTGCGCTGTCAAAATAAGTTTCTATTAATAAACTTAATTAAAAAATGCTCATTTGTAATGAATAGTTATATTCAATCCTAAATTTCAACCTGGTCTTTACTTTTGATTTAGCTTTGATTTGGATCAGTGAGAGTCTTTTATGTCTTCATACATTAAAACTGAGTGAATTTTTAATATGCCTATGGTTAATAAAGCTCTGTAATTATTAAGGCAGCGTGCATGGTGGCAGAGTGGTTAGTGTTCTCGCCTCCCACCAAGGAGATTGTGGATTTGATCCCCGGACTAATCAACACACGAACTCTCTGGGTGGAGTCTGCATGTACTCCTCATGTTACCGTGGGTTCTCTCCGGCTTCCTCCCACCACCCAAAGACATGCATGTGTTAGGTGAATTGGTGACTCTAAATTGCCCCTCGTGAATGAATGTGAGAGTGAATGGTTGTCTGTGTTTGTCTCTGTGTCAGCCCTGCAACAAGCTGGCCCCTGTCCAGGGTGTACCCCGCCTATGGCCCAAAGTTACTGGGATAGGCTCCAGTCACCCACGACCCCTAACTGGGATAAACAAAAATTCTGTCAAAAGTGGGTCACAAAAAAGTCAAAATAATAATACAGATATCACAGTTATATCCTTGTAGCAATATTTAGCACAGCTATTGCATATCACCTGTTTTTCTCATATGCTGCAGCCCTATTTCTGAACATTTTTAGTTACATACTGCTGTGTTAATAAGTAGGTAATGATAATCAGAATGTAGAAGTGGCAGTCATGTCTTTAAAATTTCTCTCTTAGATACAATTATTTTTGGATGTGATAGCGGGAATGAGTGTCTCTCTGTATCAGTACAGTCTGTGTTTTCTGAGACAGGCTTTTCAGTATGTCAGTATATAACCAAAGCACCCAGTTCTCCTTTTGGACTCCAGTCCTCAGGTCTGTGACGAGGCTCTGGCATCAGCGCAGCGCTCCATGGTTCATGAGCCCTAACTGGGATAAACGGAAGAAAATGAATGTCATGAATTATTAAGGGTTTTCAGATATCATCAGTCATATTGCTAAGAGGATATTTAACACAATTATTGCATACTGAATGTGTGTTTTTTTTTTTTTTTTTGTAGTATTGTGCTGCCGAAATCCATATGCAGACATTTTCATAACATACATCTACATTTGTCACTATAATATATTTAGTTTAATATTTATTTATAAAAAACAAAGGGACTTCACTGTGCATTAGCCCCCGTTTTTATCAGTGAGTCCATATTTCTTCAGAAATGGAAAATTACTACATTAAACCATATTGGTCTACGGTTAAAAAGGTACATAAAACATTAGCATAAGGGGTACACAAATATCAGATAAGTATATATTCCTATTGCCTATTCAACATATCTATTGGATGTTGCATGTTTTTTCTAATGTTGTGCAATAAACTGTAGTTTATTTTTGATTTATACAGAACAACAGAACTCTACTGTGCATTAAAATTCAGATCAAAACAACATTCATCAAATATAATCACAAATCATGAATGCATACATACCACTACCAGCAATCTCCATTTCATAAATTGCACTTCACTTCCTGTACAGGCCTGGATTCAGCCATAAATGGTCAAGGCCCCATGCCTATTTAATGTTAATGCACAGTTGAGAGCTGCTCAACAGTGCTTCCACATATACTGTAGTGTGCACTAAGTAATTGATGCTAGTCTTATCCAACCAACATCACACGGTGGCTTCTGAACATTTTTTATTTTTTAATTTTTTTACATAGGCCAAAACTTTTTATACTGCAACATGCTTAGCCAGTAGGAAAAAAAATCTATATATATACAATGTTGTAAATAAGTGGTTCACAACATGTCCTCTTCTTTTTTTTTTAACTATCTTTTACAGCAAATACTCTGCCTCGTAATGTGCAGTAATTAGCATATTGATTTGGAATGGTTTCATCCTTTCTGACGAAACCCTCTCCATTCATGTGGGCTTGGGACTGGCACAATGAGCATATAGCACTGATGGAAGAAGTACTCAATTTCTTTACTTAAGAAAAAATATTACAGATAAAGGAGTAAAAATTTACTCAAGTAAAAGTATAAAAGTACTTATTTTTGATTGCACTTGCAAGTAAAAACGTAAAAGTGGCTTGACACAGATTTGTCAGTTAATAATTGTGTCAAATGTGAGGGATTTTGCTGAAAAATTGTACTGATGAAACTGAACAAACTGCTGCAACAGAAGAAACTTCTGTCTTTATTACTTTGATGGTTCTAAAGGAGTACTACTTTACTACATCTTTTATATTTAAATACTGTATGTCTACAATGAGGGCTCAATAAAAATACAGTATTTGAAACCAAAAGTCAAAATACTTTTTACTTCAAACCAACTCAGAAACGTAGAGGAATAAAAAGTACAGATACTACAGTATTTGAAACCAAAACTTAAAATACTTTTTTACTTCAAACCAACTCTAATATGTAGTGAAGTAAAAGTATACCTTGTAAAATTTACTCAAGTAAAGTACAGATGCATGAAAATTGTACTTAAGTAAAGTAACTAAGTACATTTATTTTGTTACATTCCACCACTGGCACATAGGCAAGATCCCTGTGGCAGGAATTCTTAAGAAGTTTGATAATTTTATTGTGACATGTTTATATATTTAAAACACTGTTTACGCTTCAAATAGGCTGAAAATCAAAGCTACATTGGACCTTTCTTTGAGTAGCTTGCAGTGATAGTGATAGGCGTTGACTTGCACGATTTGACATAACTTTGGCGTGCACATTCTGTGATATGTACACAACAGCTGTTGGTAATACAGAAATATTTTCCCTGTGGTGCAGCCCTATGGTTTGTATTTGATATTCCTCACACTGGCACTATGCAGAGATGATCCAGAGATGATATATTTGAATGAAGAACAGCGTTAAGGTCAGATCCAGCGCAGAACTGAGATATATAATTATACAGGAGATGGAGGCAGCAGTAGCATATTGTATAGTGTAAGGTCACAGAGGGAGGTTTGTCTTCAAAGTCTTCTGTGTGCTGTTTTCCCTCACTGGCTCCAGCCTGGTGCAGTCCCACACACATCTGAACTGCTCGGTCAGCTCATGCATGATGAATTACACATGGAAACATAATGCAAAGGTGGATTTTAAAACCAGGTCACTTTGATTTAAGGCACTTTTACCAGCGCTCGCACACAACTACATTAGCTAATTTTACTTTTATTTTATTATGCAACATCTCCAGAGCTATTTCCTGTAGTTGCTCTCAATAACTAAGCACTGAATATAAATTAGGTCCATTTTTAATTCAAAAAGCCACTTGTGTTTATGCAAATACGACTCCCTGTGATCTTCCTGTCCGTGAACCTCAACCCAGTGTCATGCTATAATATGATGACAGAAGATGCAATTGCTGCAGCAATTAGTAGGATGAAGTCATCCACTCGTGGTTTTGACCTTTTATGCTTAAAGCCAGCCTCCGATGGCCATCCCATTAAACAAGCCTTTTAACATTGAATACTGTAAGCTGGATCCAGTAACACACTTGGCAGATATTTCTAAATAGGGCTGCACAATATCTCAAACTTATGATGTTGCTAAATGAGCAAATGCCTTAACCATGTTTAAGGAACCTGAACTGATTGCAAAAATGTTATGATCCTCCACATTTTATAACTGTCAGAATGACCGTCCTTATCCTCAAATGCTTTTTGACCAAAAATAAAACCAAAAAACTTAGTCTTGTTTTCTCAATGTATTCCTGATGTAGCCTTCGTTTTCTTGTTCTAGTCTGAAGTTTTGTCCCAGTTTTGATGAGTAAATGTGGATATTTCTATTCCAGCTTAAAGGGGCTATATTATGCAAAATGTATTTTTTTTTTAGCTTTTTACCATGTTATAATGTTGATCCCTTACCAAAAACATACCTGGGGTTGTGTTTTGCTACATTCACACCTGTTTAAGTAATCCTCTATTCTCTGGCACTGATTTTCTCAGCCCTCAAAACGCAACACAGCAGCCTTTTCCATGAATCCCCGCAAACTCCAGGAAGCACTGACCAATCAACAACAAGCCCCCTACATCCAGTCTGCTCTCATTCATTTACCCAAAAAACGATGTACAGCTCTGCGTCTGCTGATTCCCCGCATCTATTTTTCATTATGTAGTAAAATGGCATCATACAAAAAGTTTAAGGAAATAAACTGCTCTTTTTCTGTCTGCACTCTGCTGCCCTCTGCTGGTCACGTCACCTATTTTTTTATGACAGTAGTTAAGTAATTAATGGATTGGCTTTCTTTTAGTCAATGTTTTTAAAGGTTGTAAAACATGCAACGCTAATCTTGAGGTGGATGGGTTAAAAATATAAATAAAAGCATATAGCAATATAGCTCCTTTAAATTGGATTGAACGTTCTGAATGAGACCAGAAATTCTTGGACTTTCAGGTTCAATGTAGCATTCAATTTTTGTCCTGTTTGAAGCATGAACAGTATTTTATTTACGAAAAAAAAAAAAAAAAGAAATATGTGCCATTAGGATTGCAGTAAAAGAAAATGTAGAAAAATTCTGTCAAAAGTGGGTCACAAAAAAGTCAAAATAATAATACAGATATCACAGTTATATCCTTGTAGCAATATTTAGCACAGCTATTGCAAATCACCTGTTTTTCTCATATGCTGCAGCCCTATTTCTGAACATTTTTAGTTACATACTGCTGTGTTAATAAGTAGGTAATGATAATCAGAATGTAGAAGTGGCAGTCATGTCTTTAAAATTTCTCTCTTAGATACAATTATTTTTGGATGTGATAGTGGGAATGAGTGTCTCTCTGTATCAGTACAGTCTGTGTTTTCTGAGACAGGCTTTTCAGTATGTCAGTATATAACCAAAGCACCCAGTTCTCCTTTTGGACTCCAGTCCTCAGGTCTGTGACGAGGCTCTGGCATCAGCGCAGCGCTCCATGGTTCATGAGAATGAAGCATTTTTGGCTCGTGGTGAATTTAATCTTTTTATTGAAGTAAAGTCCTTACAAAAATATCTCTCCCTCCTTAGAGTGTCTTGGGTTTGCACCGTTGCCAGTGTCTCTAATAGTCTTCATAAATTCTAGGCAGGCACAAGCCATTCCGTAAAATCTGATAGATGTAGTGAGGATGTCGCTGAGAAACAAATTGATGATGATTTGGCCCAGGCTTTGATTGTGCAAACATTTTCACCTATATCATACAAATGAGTTGGCTAAATGTGATCAGGAAGCAGTTTAATTACTTAGATTTTTGGTATATCCACAGTTTATCCTCAGTTTATCTGCAATCATAGACACCCATTCATTTTGGACAAGGGCCATTCTCATCCTTTACTAAAACTGCATTATTATATTTTGCCCTGTTTTGGCACTCTTTTAATCCACAACACTGAGTAAATTACATGGTCCAGTTTATAGACTCTTCTCTAATTAGGCATTAAGGAAAGTGATAGGGTCGTGGATGAGATGTAAAAGCCAGAGTGTTGATTTGAGTAAAGGTGCTGTATGCATGTGCGTTTATTATTAATGATATCTTTATCACATTATTGATAGATTTTTTGCAAGATAATTCAAAGTAATGGTCAGATTTAAAGCGGCCATATTCAGCTTTTATTCATATTTTTGTCATTTTTAGAACAACATCGCATGTTTTACAACCTTACAGATGAAGAGACCAGCAGAGGGCAGCAGAGTGCAGTTCTGTCACGCTCTTTTGAACACAATTATAGAAGTAAGTTTTTTATTTAAATTGTCAAGCATTTACACCTGAGATGAAGATCCCCGGGTCAAGTACAAGTTTTACGCTATTAGGAGACTGGGTGGGCTGTGGGTCTTTTAGTTTTAGTGCAAGCATTAGTAAGAGTTGCTAGGAGGAGCTAGGGTGGAGGCGGGCTTTCTCAATAAAACATAAGCGGTATATGTTGTGGATGGAGGCCACTGGTAACAGAAAAAGTGAAGTGGAGCTCAACAATGGCAGATACATTTGGCTCATATGAATAGATTGATCTATGAATATTTAGTGGTTACACTGAAAACGGCAGTCACATCAAGGCATTCACACATTGTTCTGTCTGCTGAGAGAGAAAACAAAACACCAAGCCTTGGGTTTTATATGCACATGGATGTGGGATGCTTGGCACTGTCTCAATCGCTGCGAATTTCCCAAAGCTACATTTTGTTGTGATACTCAGTAAAATTAGCTTTGAATTCCACTGATCATCACACTCATTAAAACCTGTTTATATTGCAATCAATTTTCGCATGGCTCAGTAGAAAGGCTGCCGCACAGTTCCCAGTTATGTGCAGCCAATATTCTCTCTCTGAAGTCTGTTATTAGGAAGCCGTTCCACAGCAGCCCTGCCACATAATTTACTTCTGCTCGTTACTTGTTGAATACTTAATAGTACAATATTTTATGTAGACTATGTTAGTTTGCCATTGTAATTTAATAGCAATGAAACCCCTTTGTACTTTAAGATAGTGTTTAAAATAAAAACTCATGATAGATTTATACCGTAAGTGCAAATGATAAATCTGGGCAGATGTGTAATTCAATAAATCTGTATTACATTAAGAGAAATGCATCTTGGAGATTCAATTTAGGACTTATGAGGCTTGAATTATGAAAGACGATTACCATTTGCCTCTTGCCATGACTCCACGAGGTCGAAATGGAGCTGCTTTTTCAAACTATATAAACCACTTTTAACAATAAATAAGCCACGATGAGATAGCTCTAACTAGAAAATGGGCATTTCAGAGAGATTATGGTTTGCTTTAAGGACTTTAAGCCAATTGAGGTCAACATCATGGGGGTATAAATTTTCATATGCCCCAAAACAGATGCAGCTGTCCCGTAGCGATTAGCTTGTCACATCATGCGGTGTGTACAAAATGCTACCAGGCTAACAGCTGAGTGCAGGCCCTGACCCTTTTAATGACTTTTTTTTTAAACTTTCTTTTCTTCCTCTGATTTCTGTCTGCAGTCTCAGTGGGTTGTGAGAGCGCACTAAAGTATTCTTCCTTTAAAACTCTCAAAAGTAAGTGATTTGCATTGTGTTATTCAAATTGCAGTTAAGTGCATAATACGCTCTAATTACACGCTACAGTACAGAGTGTGTTTTGAATTCATGCATTTCATTTTTCCGGGCAGAACGAGCCACACAAAATGAATAATGGACACTGGCTATTGTACACATGTAAATTTGCTCCCAGTACTGCAGTTGAGGCATAAACGCGCTCTCTTGGGTAAATATTTGAACATATGTGCATGCATATACACCTGTTTTCCTGCCTATTTGTCAGCGTGCTGGAGAAGCCTCTGCTGTGGGTAGACAAGTAGCATTTGCAAATGAATACTAAGCACCCGTTAAAACCTAGACCCGATGGACATTGTTTTCTCTATAGAGGTTCTGTAAAAGGCTCTTGACTTTCAATGATGTACCTTTTGTTGAACTATGCTTTTATTTGCGCTAATATGATAAACCTATTGTTTTGTTATGCTGAGCAGATTGAAATCACAAGTGATAGCTGTCCTTGTATGTGTTTTCTATTGTAGCAGGATAAACACTTGTAATGTTTCACAAAATAGCCATAATGTAAGTGTTAGTGAGAATGTGAGTGTGGTCAATGAGCCAGTTCTGACCCGAAGGCACTGAAACTAAAAATAGCTTTTCTTTTTGAATTAATAGCAAAGGAGCGAATGGGTGGGTAGATTTCAGATAGAAGTGGTTTGAGTCGAGCAAAACAATAATTTGTAACCACTCCAGTTAACATGGCAGGGGGTAGACAGGTAAACCAAAACAGTCTGTTGTTAATAAGCACTTTTCTTTGAGTGTAATATTTATGATTTTAAGCAACTTGCAAATGGGAAATGTGCAAATGACAAATGTGTTTGGCAGCTCACTCTGACATCTTTGTTGTCTATTGTTGGATATTTCCTCATTGTTACTCTATTTCTTCTACAAATGGAACTGTTTATTATGGGCATGATATACTTTTCACCTTTATCAAGACTTGAGATATGCTTGTTGATAAGCTAAGCATATAAACAACAAAATGCACTGGTTGATGTATTGGGACATGTCATCAGTTCCTCAATAGGGCAATGCAGATATCACACTACCAAAATATTTTCCATAATAATAATTAATAATAAACACCGTAGAGATTTATGTTATGACAGTAACTGTGAATAGATGTCACAAAGCACTGTGTATATGTGCTATCAGCTTTTTTTTCTTAATTTCACTCCTGAATCTGCTTCTGTGATGCCACATTTAGCCACATAACCTTTTCAACACAGCTGTGATCCTGGCAGTGATATTCATATCGCACCTTGCACATAAGTTGCCTATTCGGGGCAATTCAGAGTGAAGTGAAGTACTTGTGGAGGTGTACTTGAAATGTACATGAAAAGTATATCTCCAGCCTTCAATGAGCAGATGAATCATATTTATATAGATGTATGTCAGAATCCTTCCTGAACAATCATGTTTTGTTGGATGGCAGTTCCACAGTTTTATATTTTTGCCCTGCTGTGACACCTACAGTACTAGGGTTTCAATCTGTTGCAAAATTGTTAGTCCAGAGCTTTGTCTTTCTTTATACTTCTAAAATCAAACTTTTACTATGTCAAATGATGCATTTAAATATCACACATCAAATCATTACTGCATTATTTAACACATTTATTTCTGTTCTCCTGATATCATGTCATCTGTACTTCACAAACTGGAAGCACTGTGTGCCTTTGTCTTGCACCCTTTTGTGTAAATGGGACACAGGCAAGTATTAATGGAACCTATTCCAGTACATATCCTGGAAAGGCACACAGAAAGATGGCGATCCAATGAAAATAGTCTCCTACATCAAGCGCTGATTGATCATAGAGAGGAGTGACATAAACCAAATCAGAAGCAGTTGCTATAGACTCTCACATGATCACCCATCACCGCACGTCCTGTCCATAACCAGCACTGTTTACGTTTTGTTTTATGCTCTTTCATCAAAACTATCGATGCGTCTACAGCATTGAATATTGATTCTAAACTAAACATATCACCATCACACGACTGGAGCGAACATTATCGAGTTCCCGTACTCGGTTCTCTGCTGCACACTTTTCGTCTCTAGTCTTGCCTCATTGTTCCAGTCAGGTCTTAAAAAGCTTTCGATCATTTTTATCTACTGTGACTCAGCTCGCATGGATAATTTCCCGTCCTTGGACACGTGTCTGTACAGTGCTGTTGCCCCAAAGTTACTGACTCCAGCTTTGGACTCAGGCAGACAGACTTTCCCCTTGCAGTCATTTGGAGTAATGGCTTCTTCGAACTCGCCTTACGTCAGCAACAGTGTAAAGAGGGATGAGTGGCACGCTTTCACAGTAGAACAGAAATCACAGCCTATTCAACAGGAGTGAGACGGCGCGGCACTCTGGTCTGTGGGAGCACCAGCACATCAGCTCACTTAACTCTTAATTATCACGGATGCTTGAGACATCTATTATTAAGCGCACTCTAGGCGTTGCTAATGGTATTTTGGGAGAGGAAGCTTTATCTACTGTAAGACGCTGGATGTCTACTTTGGGAGCCTGTGAAATAATTTATGGCGGCCCTTCAGGTAGTTTTAAATGCTGTCTGTATTGAAATCAACTCTAATGTCTCACCATCTCGAGGAGCTATTGTCTGACCCTCGTTTTTCTGCAGATTCCATTACATTGTAGAAAGCTCCACTTCCTGATAACATCAACATTTCAGACAGATACTATACAAACACTGTAAGGCTGGTGTTAATGCTGCTTTTCCAGATTACACATTGATTTCATCATTGCCCTTGCCATACTTTTTCCAAGGAGAAAATGTTCTGCCATGAGTGATGCCGATGACTTAGAATGCAGACAAGACGACTTGGCATTTTGATTTATATTGTATCACTAGTTACTGTAATTGCGGTTTGATTGAAAATCATGTGGCAGATGGCTGCAGCGTCTAAGGCCAATAGGGACATTTCTGAGAAGGGGAATGTGTGTGTTGGAAATACAATACAAGACAACGTATCTAGTGGCGTAAAACAAAATAAAACACCTCAATAGCACGCATTGTGACAGGGCTCGGAGTTCACCTCACGGCTTTAAAACAAATGCTTTCAATTTGAGACAATCCAAGCATTACCAAAGTAAGACATTGTGGCGTGTGAAGTCGTGATGCTGCGTTTCATAGGGAAGCGCAGACAGTGAGAGGTTTTGCTGGAGAAATCAGCAGTGTTGCTTGTCAGCTCCTCTGTAATGGAAAATGTATTTAAAATGGGGTCTACTGGATCTCATTTTACGAATCATTAATAATAAATTGGTCCCATCAATCCTAATGATGACCGGTCCCCTATTATCAGGCCAGCATTTGGGAAACTTCTGTTGGCTTGGATCAATTAATTCCCCTTTTCCCCATACATAAAACATCTGTTTGGTTTGAAAAACACTGTTGCATAAAGACCTTGGTCCAAGACATCTCTAGAAGGATTGGAGACCTTTTTAAACCACTTATTATCTTCAGCCGCTGAAAGCAGAGGCAAAACACTCTGAAGGCACGCTTTGCTAAGCTCAGGGCACCAACCACATGCTATAAAAGGATAAAAATCAACAATAGACGAGTTAAACAGCCATGACTTCGAACGCGGCCACAATATGACGTGCTAATAGAAGAGATTATTGGGAGGTCTGGGGCACTATGGTCGCTGATCATGGCAGTGTCCTTGAACAACATCCATCACTCATACTTTCCCCTTCGCCTCCTGTCATGTTTATGAGCGTGCCTTGATATGTGGTCATTATCAGGATTTACTCTCCTCACATTGTACAGGTAGGTCAGTGAACACATCATGGGTTATCTCTGAAACATATAAAGCTCCTGAGAACCATTTCTGTTTTTGTCCAACCATTTCCAAAAGCAAAAATATTGAGAATAGTGCACTCCAGGCCCTTTTTCCTCAAGGATGGTTCATAGCAGTGTTTATAGGCTTCTGTGGGAGTGGTGATGTATTACCTAGTACTAACACTAAAAGGGAAGTGCCTAAAAGAGTGTTGATTTAATTACATTAAAGCTCCTATTAAACAGCCACCCTGTCTTTGGCCAAAACATTTTGGGTTTGCTGAAGCCTTGTTTTACACTGGGACTCAGCACAAGAATATAAATGATGGAAACCATGATATCTCTCTGCTGTCATGCACATTTCCAGCTCCAATTTTTCATTCTGCACTCTGCAAGAATAGCTTTGCATGAGTTATAGTAGAAAGAGCATGTTTATTTCCTAGTGACCCCTGCTATGTTTGCACTCTGTTCTCAATTCGGGTTATAGCCAGTTCATAGGAAAAGTGCCAATATCCAGTTCACAGCAGATGAGCCAGTGATCTTTGGTACTGGTCTTCATTTGCCACTGACATTGCTCTGTTTTATTCATATAGTTTGTTTTTTTCAATATTTTTTTTACTGTTTAATAGCAGCATTGCCATATTTTTATACCACAAAAATGTTACAGTAGTGTACTAGGTTCACGTTTTATTACAAAAGTTCACAGATAAACAGCTTATTAAATCTGTTTGTTGCATTTAGACATTGTCTTTTAATAAAAAAAAAATGTAAGTGTAGCCAATAGGGATGCACAATCAGTTAATTTTTTTTAATGGATTAATTGATAGTCTTAACAAACAATTACTGATTAACCATTAACCACCAGCTTGACATCACCTATCATTACTTTTATGAAAACCAGCTCCTTATTAAATTCAAAGTCATGACCCATAATAAAACAGTGGCTTTTTTAAACTAAATACAAGTTATAGGTTTGTATATTTTAGGAAACAGTTGTCCTAACTCTCCAATGGTACTGTACCTTTACTCTTGTACAGTATAACCATTTGTTAGTATTTCTTTCAATTGATTATGACCAAAATGCAGACTCATTGATTAACCGATTAACATCCCTAGTAGCCAGATTGTGGGTCCAATTTCTAGGTTGGCCTTTCTGTTTGGAGCCTGTATGTACATATGTTACTCTGTATGGCCTCCTCTTACTCCCAAAGACATGCTTGTAGATACTGCCTCGCCCATTTTAGACTTACAACATACAGAAGGTATAGTGGCAAGCAAAAAGTAAACTGTATATATTGGTTTCATGCAAATTTTTTCACTTTTTTTTTTTTTTTTAACAAACGGCACAGGAAATACATGTGCTTTGTCTAACCTTTATAGCTTCCTGAGATTTTATATTAACCAAGCTGATCTGTATCTGACCAAGAAAATGAAAGCCCCTGTCAGAAGTACTAAAAAGATAAAGATTAAAGCCTTTGAACTCCCAATTAGAGTCAGCTTGTGTATTGTCTAATAAAACATGTGTTCGAGGCGGGAGTCCCTCTTAGCTGGGCTCAGGGAAGTTTTTGCACATTAAGACTTAACAACATATGCTTTGAAAAAGATAAAACATCAGATTCTGTTTTATCATTTATTAACTCGATGTTACCCGCCCGGCTTTGAAACTCATATTGTTATTCTTCGCAATAAGCTTGATGAAAGATTTGTTGCTGTGTGGGAGGGTTATCTGCACTCAACAAAGGGTCAGCCAAGATACTGTGTGGCAGACAACACAGTCCACTGCATGAGACACAACTTACATTATTCATTGTGCCACTCTTTACAAATGCACAGGCCTAAGCCCTATGATCAATTTCACTTTAATTCTCATTTTATCAAGTCATTGGTTTATGCATATATTTATTGCATATTTTTAGTACCACATAAAATGAAAAGTGTGATATTTTTTCTACTATCTACTACTATCTACTTTTTCTACTATCAGTAACCTTTCTTGTGCAAACCTCTCCATTTATGGCACCTATTGTGGCTGGAGTTTTTAAAAAATTTTTTGGGTTGGGTGGGGGGTGGAGGGTATCGAAGCCCAGTCTTCTGTACCAAAGGGAGATGGGGGAATCAAAGTGAAACATGGATAAATATTGCCAATGTACAGTATAACTGTTATACTCTGTCCACACTGTTTAGTAATCTTCAGTTTGATGCCACAGGGTTTCCCCCAGAAAATTTGTTAGCCAGGGTAGTAGCTGGTTTGCTGGGTGCAGCGTGTGGACCAGCGCAGAGGGGGAAGTGGGGGGAATTTTTGTATTAATTGTACCACACTAAAATCTAATATTAATATTTAATTTATTTAATATTGATATTTTCATTTAGCCTATTATTTCTTTTGTATTTTCTTATTATAAAAATCCAGATGTATAATCAAGTTTTATTTATGAGAGGACCAAATTTACAACACAATGGAGTGGTTTTGGTCCGTGGGCCTCAGGTTGGAGACACATCTTAACTGTCAGTAATCTTAGCATCATCTCTCTCTGTCTGAAGTTTAGCCACTGAGCTAAAACAGGCTGCTGCTGTTTCTACTTTATCCCTGCCTCTTAACGTGAGGTTTGCAGTTGTTTTATGTTGACTATGTTGAATACTGTTCAGCCTCCGATACAGATGTGCGCACGAGGGGAGCGCTTGTTATCTCCGGTCTGACACCGGCCCATGTGAGCGGCAAACAGGTCAACACGAAGGGAGTGAGCGTGACAGAGGTATGGACACATGGGGTTAGTTTCTTTGTCTCCGTAGAAGCCCGCGGGGCTGTGGTTAAGCAGAAAGAGTGCTCACAGCAGTAAAGTGGACTTCAACACCAACGTTTTATCCTCTTGTTTCTAAAACAGCAACACTCGTGTCGTTATTTTCTATCAGCCACCGGTGATGGCAGGTTCATCTCGAGTCTGAAATGGCACTTTTGGATGTCAGTTCAATCAGCTGGGGCATCATTATTCAAGGCGGGGGCAGAGTTTTAACAAGGCGGCCGCTCTGGCGCTAATATGGTCCAATATGTTGTTGAATGTTGCTGTTGGGTATATGGTGCAGTTGGGAGCAGAAAGGAAATCGGATAGTCACATTTTGATTTAGTACCAATATACTGAGGCAGAGCTGTGTGTGACAGCAGGTATGAACTGCTTTTGCTGTTTTATGCTGAGGCTGTACATAATTTTACACATGTACATAGATTTTATTTAGCATTTTTACATTGCGTCTGTCTTGCTTTGAGCGCTGCACTGACAGGATACAACTGTAATCTGTATATTTCATGTTTGTTTCATGTTCGACTCAGATGCTGCCTCTTCATATGTATTCCCAGTTGCGCTGGAGTAAACCTGGCGTCTTTGAAATGTATGTCGTGGGAAAAGCCGAGGTGCCAGCGCCTCTGAAATGTATGTCAGTGAAGAAAATGGTAATTACCCTTAATAATGTGTACCCCATGGTAAATTCATGTTTTCCTGGCATGCAAGATGAGCTTCTGTGTCCACTGAACCGCCAAGAGCACCGCAGCTTCTGACAGTTGTAGTATAATGTAAATAGATCTGCATAAAGTTTATTTTAAAATATTCCCACGTCAGTAAAGGACAGTTTTTGCTCGCCTGACATCCACGATGGTTGAGGGTTCCTCGTGCCTGCCTTGTCATGCCAACTCTTCAGCTTGTATGGCAGCTTCATCGCCGCAAGCAACAAATGAGTCATGGTGGTATATGCATGCAACCAGGTCTGCAAAAACCAGGTCTGTGTGAAGCAGGGTTAGCTCAGGGCCCTGAAGGCAATCTGGGGCTATTTTCCCTGAAATTCATCCATCAATGCTGACAAGAGCCACACCATGAGCAGTATGATCAATGCTGCCAAAGATGTTTCACTGGCCTCAGGTCGGTTCTGCTTTTTGGAGTCTTACTTTGCAACTTACTGTAAGAACAGACTAAACATTTCAATTAGTTTTACAATGTGAGTATGTTGGTCCACTTAAACATAATCTTGCATTTAGAATTTTTTTTATTTAATTTTTTTTAATCGTAGTAACAAATGCAAATTATCACTAGACTGTTGTTGCTACTAGGATCAAGGTTGGACAAAGGCTGGGTATAGTCCACAGCTGAACAGTGGCAACACTTACATACAAATGGGTAAAGCATGATAAAGATACATCATTTGGGACACTTTGGTACTAAACTTGTTTGCTAGTTGTTTTGGTCTTTTATCACATCAAAAAGTAATAAAAGAAAATGCTAATCCATCATATCTTATCAGCGCATGTAAACTCAGACCAGTACAAAAAATGGGACAAGTTTGGTGGGACAAACTTGGGAAATTAGCCTGTAAGCTTTGATGTTATACATTTCTAAACTTCATTTAGTTAAACATACTTGTTGCTGCAGTGCAGGGCCCATAAAACATTTGATGTGTTGTTTTTATCCACAAAACACACATTTTTTCACTTTACTGAGACTTTATTGTAATAAAAAAGTGGAATAGAAAAAAAAAACATTTTTAATTATAAGAATTATAATAATTAATTCTCTCAGTGTCTATTTTCTTAATACACTCCAGTAGCAACATCGCCAGCTCACAGCTCCACGGATAGCCCTTTCTTTATATTTATATTACATTCTTTATATTTATTCTACATTTTACACAAGGAAATATACTAATCTTGTTGTTTTTAACTTGCATCTCATGTTTTATAAAATCCGCTGAACGCCAATAAAAAAGTGGGACAGGGGGACAAATGCCTAAATGGCTGTGCAGTACAAACAAAAGTGGGACAGGTGGTCACCCTAGTTAGAGGGATTAATTGAGCATCTGTATGTAAGCGTAGAGAGTAAGCTGACAGATTTTATGCATGTGTCTCTTGGAGCCCACAAACCGAGGTATAAATGTCAGCTCTTTCAAAACTAGTAGGGGATCCATTTTCCCTGTCGAAACACCCACTTGTCTTCTCTATGCACACTGCGCTGAGCTTGTGCAATGTCAATATGACGTCGTTTCAAATGCCTTTTTGTCATGTTATCTCTGTTTTGAGCACAAATTGAATATTAGCTGAGTGTCCCGTTCTGGGGTTACATTAAACTGTCAACATATGGTATCGCTATTCATGAAGAATGCCTCATAAAAAAGGGGAAGCTGTGATTTACAAACATTAGCCTCTTGGGTTCTTATCTGAATTATGTCAACGCTTGCCAACAACGTGGAGCGGGCTTTCACTGAAGCTCTGCTGATATACCAGCAAGCAAAATAGCTTTTTATTGTCTGATGTAGAGGTTTTTATGCCACGTCTTACCCTCGACAAACAAATGCACTGCAGACAGCAGCACAGATTGCACTTAGCGAGCTAAGCGAACAGAGGACTCGCTGAAAATGAAGGGCACCTCAGGTAAAAGCAAGCGTCCGAGACATTTCCTCTACCAGATTGCCTCAGATTAGGACAAACAAGGCCGCTTCCTGTCTAACTATAAGAGCAGTTGTGACATTTGCATCCACTTAGATGATCCTAAGTGACAGCTAACATGCTGCAGCCTTTACTTAGCCGTGTGCTGTGGCTTTCTGCTGCTTTAATTATTCAGCCCATTGTTGGACGTAGTATTGCACCTCTCTCCCTGGCTTTTCAGCAACAACTGATTTGTTACAAGTCACTCTAGTCAAGGCAAAAACACTTGATTGGCCATAGCCCAGTATGATGTGGGGCTCATAAGGCTGTCAAAGCAGCACAATTGACTGAACTTGGCATTGCTTTTAAATTCATAACCTGTGAACACACACTGCTTCAATCATGACTCAGCATGTTAACATCCTTTTTTCCTCCCTTGATTAAGTAAGCATTACCACACTGTTCTGGACAACATTAATGCGTTTTCAGATATAAAATATCCACTACCAATTAGGGCCTTTCAGAGTTGCTGCACTACTCCAAGACACAAGTCTCTTCACCATTAGTATCTTATCTAACTGAAAGCTTTCACAGCATACCTTACTTACATTTGGTATCTGACTTAAATGTGGGCTTTCTGTCAACAAAACCAATATCATTTTACAGCAATCATCATTCTTTCCTTACTGCCTTTCTCCTCCGGGGTTGACCAAACATGATCTGCCTCCTGCATGCAGTGATTTGCATATTTCTTTGGTAAAGGTTTTTTGCCAGATGTTTTTTCTGGCGCAACGCTCTCCATTAAGCAGGACTTGGGACTGGCAGAAGGCTTGTGACCCTGTAAAAAAAAAAAAAAAAAAAAAAAAACAGCACAGAGCAGGTTACATTTGGTATTTATTTGTGCATATGTCAGTGGAGCCTAGATACTTTACGGAAAATGTTAATATCTCATACATGACCAAATATTACGTATATTACCTTTTAACAAAAACTTAAATTAAGACCATTTTTCCCCATGTCAGAGTCTTCTACATAGATCACAATAGAGGAAAGCTGGATAGATGAGCCAAGTATAAAGTCCCAAAACAGGAGAAATGGCTGTTGTAGTTGTGTCTTTTTGGTTGTCATAGAAGAAAAAATGAAATAGTAGGAGGGGAGTTGCAGAATTGGCTATCAAATTGCACAACTTTTTATGCTTAAAGTTTGGGATGGTTTGCCATCCCCAACAGTGTAATGGAGAGTGTGATGTTCATTTCATATTTGCAGGATGAGTTGTTAAAGTATATGTTCAGATTTTCTCACTCTGTTGTGTAGCACTGAGAATGCTGAGCCGCTGTAATGATAGCTTAAAGCAGGACTAGCCACGAAGAGTTTGTCTTTTAGTGGAAAACTTCCCTCTATGAATCTCCCATGACAGCCGCTCCTCGCTGATCTGAAGCGCTGTGATGGAAACAAAGAAGGAATTTCGGTGCCTTTTTCTGCACTAAAGTAAGAGAGAAACCCACTTGAATTCACAATGTAGTTTTAAATAGCATCAAGAATGAGGATTTTGGTTAGAAAAGTCTCACAGCAGTCAGCAGCAACATCACAAACATGTGAGATGAGAAGAAACAATATTTGTAATAACTGCAAACCCACTCAGAGCTGCTTTATTGAAAATATTGAAATAATTTACAATGTTAGCACAGTATAATGAATTATTATTATTTCTGCCACAATGCTGGGTAGCATAAGTAGCATTTTAAGTAACATGTATTTTTTTTAATTTTATTTTTATTTTTTTGTAAAATCATTACGATACAGCTGGACAAATGTATAAACCTCAGACTTAATCTGACAATACTATCTTGTTTTGTCTTTATGTCTTTATACCCCAAATAAAAACCGGACAGATCAAAGATGAATTTGACATACCTACAGAGCCAGTGTTGGAGCTGGGACCTTCTTCATATTATCAGAAGCCTTTATTTTTAATGTAGGCGTTATGTGTGGGCCAAGCGGCAAATGGGATTCTTCCTCGAGACCCTCTTATGTGTGAGTATGTGATTGGCCATACCATCGGGTTTGTTCTCAGTATTGTCACTTGATAATAAGACAATTACCTTTTAAGGTCTTGTACGGTCTCAACAAGGAAGTTTTGGGGTCAGTCCTTGGGCAGGTCATCTAAGATCTCTCTTTTACATCTTACAGTGGATTTTCTCCAGCTTCTTCCAACCAGCCATGCATATGTTCGGAAAATTTGTGACTCAAAATTGTGCATAGTAAATGTGAAAGTGAAAGTGTCAGCCCTGTGAGTGTCTAGAGTGTACACTGCCTAAGACCCATAGTTGCTGGGATAGGCTCCAGCCACCAGCTACAACCCATAATGTAATAAAAATGGTTGCTGGTTGGCTTTTTCAGACTGTTGGGATGCTTCATCATTGGGCAGAACAAGGCTAACCAGAACAGGAAATTGGAGGAAGAGCATAGATGAAGCTGAAGTCACTATTTTGATAAATTGGGCCTAAATGCCTTGACCTTAGCTCAGGAAAGACAACCGACAACTCGCTTCCTGGATGGCTGCAAAACTGATTTGTCCACTATAACTCTGAATCACCCACTGATTGTAATAGCCTCAGGAAAAATGCCTGTAAACACTTTTGTAAATGTTCAAACAATTCAAAGTTAGAAATGTAATTGGCATGTGAAGTGGACGATTCAGACACATCTTCGACTGCTCCATGATTTTTCTCTATATTGAAGGAGAGTGTTTAAAATGGCTTAAGCTGACGGGGATAAAGTTAGAACAAAGGAACTCATTTGCAAGTTAATGGTGCCTAATCAGTTTGTGGCATTAGTGGCTGTTATAACAAAGGGATATGGGCAGAGGGATTTGGACAAAGAGGGTTTAGAGCCGGTGAAAAGGCCACAGCCCAGATGCGATAACATTAGCTAGCTGAAGGTGAACTCCTATCCAATAATGTGGATAATTATCCCAGAATATATAGTTTAAATATATCGAAATATTCCCTAAACAAGCACACACCCAGACGTCCATCCAGGCCTGCTCATCCATCCAGCAAATAGTCCTAGCTTGTGTAAAAGTATTATCACACTTTTCAAGTCATTTGTGGAGGGATTATTCAAATATGTGCCGCCCTCCCTGCCTCCAAGGCTGACTAAGCACTTTCCAAATCTGGATGTGTGGGAGCTACAACCTGTGGCTCTAATACCTGAATGAAGTCCCGGCCCACTGTAAGAAAAGCTTTTGACTAAGGCTCCATTTGCAAGTACTGTACATTTGTGCTGCAATATTAATAGACATTATTGTTTGCCATTATTGTACTCCCTGAGGTAAGCTGTGTTCGGCAGCCCTCTATGGGTTGTGTTCACATTACACTATCTGATTATGTCAAAAGTATTATGTCAAGAATATTACTCTATGGCAGAGGTAATCAACTGCATTTATCCAAGGGACAGAGTTTTTCCTGGCAGACAGTGAGGGCCAGATGATCTCATAAAATAAAATAAGTAATAAGTAAAAAAGTAAGTTAAGCAAGTAAAAAGTATATTATTATTTAATATATTCCTATTCTGCTTGCACATAAGGCTGACAGCTATGAAGCCTGATATGACAATGATAGTATCAGAGGCGATTTGTAGATTTGCGAGTTTTTGAGTCTTGACCAAGATTTTTTTTTAGGTTAAATTTAATTTATATTTATTGTCATTTGCTATATGCTATGTGCAAGGCTTATGTGTGGGGGAAAAGCCCAAGCATGGGCATATGTTAAAAATGACATAGATAATATGATAATGTAAAAAAAAATAAAAGAAATGTTTAATTAGAGCGAGTTTATTGTCATGTTTGATTAAAGACAGGCTATAGCATAAGTTACTTTCAGAAAATAATTATATAGGCAGCTATAATTTTTCTCTTCACTAGGCTATTCCTGTATTCAGTAATATTCTGTGGGCCGAATGGAAAGCTCGGCCGGGCCAGATCTGGCCCCCGGGCTCCCAGTTGACGTTCACTGCTCTATGGCTTAGACACTATTTTTAAAAGAAACTGAAAAGTCACAAATATTGAACCTGGACATTTTTGTTAGCGACTGGGTCCACAACCTCACTATATTTATCTTAACCCCACACTCACGCCTGTGTGAGTAATACTGTATCACGACTTTTCAAGGCTATAATAATAATAATAATAATAAAAAAAACTTTTACCTTAGTTAATTTGCACTGACAGAGCGGACATTGAACTTTCATGTCAAGAGGCCCGTGCCAAAACATCTGTATATAAATCTCCAACTAAAGGCTTGTAGAATATTTTGATACCACATAAAAACAACCTATTGTGCGATTTTCAGTTTACGTATATATGTGTAGCAGCACAAACTTGGCACTGTGGAAAAAGAAATGTCCACATTTGAAATAGAGGGCAAGTGCATTACATTTTATTTAGTAGTTACTTGGAAATAGATTTGTTCTTCCCGGAGGTAATGGCATGAGCTTAGGTTGAGAGCCTAATTGGCCAAAGTCAGCCTCTATGGGAATGATAATCAAATATCAAATTCACCTCAATAAATGAAGGTTATCTGCTATTTAAGTACTTTATCCCTAATGGACAAAGTCAAAAGAGTAATAATGGTCAGTTTTTGATGCTGCAAACTCAGGTATTATGTCTGCAGTCTGTCATGTTTTCAACACAAACTTTACAGTGAAATATAGTCTTCATTACTGCTTCAGCGGCAACAGCTAAACTATAGAGTCTGTAAAAGGGACGCATCAAACAGATGGCATTTTGCAGAACCTGTAATAATTTTCCTTTATGGCATTGAGGAACCGGCGCAACTTAAATCACAATTGGCACCATTCGTGGCAAGTGCAGATGGTGCATTTGATTGTTATTTGATAATAGAGAAGAAGGAAGGTGAAATTGGCTTTGGCATGGAACTGTTTGTCTCCTAATATTCCATCATTTCCATTTTTTAATAAATGAGATGTAGACCAGTGTTAGCTTTTATTGTTTACTCGTTTGAATTTTGTTGAAACAGGAAAGCCTATTTTGTGCGTTAGACTATTTTTATATGAGCCGATCTGATTTAGCTTGTAGTGCAGAAAATAAACTCAAAGACGTTAAAAAAATATTGGCTCAATAAAGTGTGAAGTCACTCATATAATTGGGCTCTTGGACATGCAGAAGTGCATAGTCGAGAGTCTGTTTAACCACATAGTCACAATGGAGGAGCCTGTTTCCAATATAATCACAGTTATAATCAGCGTTTTAACAAGAGGCTATGAAAAGGGGTCTGTCAATCACACAGTAACGTCTGTCAGTCTGCTGTGATAGTGCACAACTGATTGGCAAGTTGTCTCGAGAGCTTATGGCACCACTTTGCAATATGTTTATCCTTTTACCAGCTTTAAATATTGGTGTCCATGAAGGTTTATAGTTATTATTACCATCCCAATTTTGTCAACTATTTTGTTCTTTATGCCTTTTAGTGACAATGTTTACTACTACTACTGCTACAACTGTAACAATGAATTTACAGCAACTACTATTACTACTTATGCTACGGTTTTATCACAATATTAATTTTGATACGATATTTATTGCAATATTATGGGGAGGCTCACAGTATTGTAGAAATGCTCACTATAACAAAACTTCTCTATTCTCTAAAAATGCCCTGATGAGAATTTAGTGCATTATCTATTTTGATATTACAAAAGATTAAGGCTAAATAAGTGGATAATAACAATATTGTCAGGTCTTTCCTCTGTTTTTGTTTTTTCTGCTGAAACAAAACAATGAATTTTAGCACAGGAGCTTAACATTTGATACTGTGAAAGTCCACAATGATACTGTGAGACTTTTAATATTGCAATTTTCACGATACTGCCAGTATTGTAACATCCCTGCTACTTATAGTGGATTTATTATATGAACACGCCTTACTAAATTAAGTAGAGCCACTAGAATACTCAAATATTGTACAGATAAATTGAGCATACTTTATGGTTTCTTAACTTGGCCCTCTGTGAATCGAACCCCAGTCTCATGCATGAGAGACAAGCACTACTAAACCAAAGAGAGGGCCTAGGCTGCTTAACTGAAAAAAGGTTAAAAGGTCAGATTTATGTTGCTTTTTAAATGGCTGTTGCGAGTATAAAGGTCTATAGGGACAGGTTTCCACATGATTATTGTTGATGTCATAACATCTGACCTTCAAGTTAAATTGCTTGGCTTGTTCGGTAAGAAGGTTTTAGTCAGAAGGACACCTAATGTAATATGATATAATGTATACATAAATATATAAACCATTTTATTAATGCAATAATCTATATACATATTAGATTTAGATTTAATTAGAATTAAATTAAATAAATTGGAAATATAACTGATAATGGTATTGACTTACTACAGTGTATCAGGCATGTTTTAAATAGCAGTAGATGGGATGCAGGCTTCTTGGAGCCGACCCCCACTTCCACGTGAGCTCCTCGGCTGCCGCTGGTTCCTCAGTCTACTAATCTTCTCTTTTCTATGATTACATCAAACCAAGCTGTCAAAACAAGATTTGACCTTTGGTGCCTGTGTGCAGAGCAGCTACACTATTCTACTAACAGCATTAGGAATCATGGCCAATGCACCTCATGCTCTATCAAAGCCATAAAGATGAATCTCAATTGATAAATATTCTATTAGGTCTGGGTCTTTCTCAAGGAGACTTATTCGTTCATCTTGCAGTGTTTCATGACCTACAGTAACATAATCACTGCTGTATATGGACTCTAATTTAAAAATATGAGTTATATTGAGCGCTAATCGGAAATATATGTTCTCAAAATAGATCTGACAGCACAAAGGCAGTGCTAGTTGGAGGCTTGCGGGATGCTTGGTGAAACATCCAGCATAAAGCACGATGTTTTCTCATGTCTTCGGCTGAACAAGACAAAGCCGCCATCGACTAAAAATGTCACTGCGGCAACGGATCTTGTTTTAAACTCACGGCAGCGTTTGAACATGATCAGTGCAGAAAATCTAGCCTCAGAACAGCTTTGATATCCTGACCTATTTGTTGTGTGGTTTGTTTTACTAGTGTGAGACCAAGACAGGCGGGGGAACACGGCGTAACTGACAAAATAAGCCACTGAGAAGTTCATGTTGAGGTTTTTCTCATCACAAGGAGTCATGTCGTTGCATGTAATCCTGTGCTGGTGCCGGCCTTTGGGGTCTTGGGCTGATGCTGAAATAGTCTGCAAGATATCTGTTTTAACATGTGCCATTTTATGAAAACACTTGTAAGGAATGATGTAACAACATACTGTTTTGGTAACACCTGATTATCCTTAGGGAACAATAGCAAAGCATTGTGCAATAATGAGTAAAATTACAGCAGTCAGCTCAAAAGAAAATTGTACTAGAAAATGCAAACCTCTTCTAAATAATACCACACTTTAGGTGTGGTTTTTGGTGTGTATATCCAAAACTGTCCTGTATCTGGATCATGTATCACCATTGTGGGATAGAGCCAAAGATACTAACTCGAGCCACAAGGCGTTAGTAAAGGAACACAATTGCTTACCATTTTACCATGATTATTACGCCTTGATGGACATCTTAGGATTTGATTAACCACACAACTCTAATTGACTGCGTAGACAAACATGACACATCCCAGTCCCAGGACAGACGTGTCAAATTAGCACGGCAATGAGATATTTCTAGCTGCAGCATATTGTTAAGTCTTCCCACAAGAGGAAGTGGTACAATCCTTGTGTGTGGATGTGTGGTCTGTCCCATAGTGCATCATAACTGGATGTCCCTGCCGCTCTCGCACAGAGAAAAGCACACAGAAGCTGCAGAGAGCACTGTAATGCTCCACAGGTCATTTATATTTGGCAGCGCGTAGACCGCTGTCGACCTGTGGGAAGCAACATGGCCCCCGCTGAACACTGCTTGTAATGTGATGCTTGTTAGGAAAGTGTTTTAATTGAAGCACAAGTTAAATATTCTAGTTTATTCTAATGAGGATAAGTTTTAATTTTCATTTGTGTGGACGTGCTTACAGTTCTACAGCAATGACTTAGAATATACTACAGTAGAAAGGTATACTTCATTAGTTTGGGACTTAGATGTAGTGCACACAACGTGAACGTTTTCAAGCCTTTATTTCTTTTAATTGGAATGATTATGTAATAACAACAGTGAGGCATAACATTAGGACCACCTGCCTAATATTGGTGTCACTGGTGCACTGCTGTTTCTTCCTTGGACACTGACCACTGCAGACCAGGAACACCCCACAAGAGCTGTAGTTTTGGAGATGCTCTGACTCGGTCGTCTAACGTCACAATTTGGTCCTTGTCAAACTCTCTGGAATCCTTATTCTTGTCCATTTTCCTGCTTCTAACACATCAACTTTCATTACAATATGTTTACTTGCTGCCTAAAGTTATAATAACCTTTAACAGGTGCCGTTACGAGGAGATAATCTGTGGTTTCACTTGTCAGTAGGGCTGGGTAGGACTGTTCAGATTTTTTCAAAACCATGGTTTGCTATTTCATCTTCTACAATCATAAAACACAATATTGAGTGAAAGACCAATCTTTGAAGCAAATTCTTAGCTCTAAGTTAAAACCAGTAGTTTGTATGATTTATTCTGTGTTATTTAATTGATTCATACATTCAAAGTTTCCACTAGGCACTGAAACTCTGTATTGAATAAAAATTATTATTGTAACTTTTCTTTCAATACCACAAAGGCAATGTTTAAAGGTACCGAGCCCTACTTGTCAGAGATCATAATTTGAATAATAATAATAACAATAATAATGCATTCGTTTTATATAGCGCTTTTCTAGACACTCAAAGTGGCTTTACAATTTGGTGCATTTTTCATTCATTCCTCACTCACACTGGATGACAGAAGCGTGTCATTGTGCGCCTACGGTCCCTCCAACCACCACAAACTCACAATCACACTGACACATTCACACAGGCAAGGTGGGTGAAGTGTCTTGCCCACAGACACAACGACAGTATGAAATGCTGGCAGTGGGGCTTGAACCGCCAACCTTTGGGTTAGTGGGTAAACATCTCTACTAACTGATCTACTGCCGCCCCGAGTTGAACTTTATGCCTGATCAGTACAAAAAATAAACATGTTCGCATTTAAATGAAATTACTGCAACTTTTCCCTTGTATACTATTTCTTGATTTAGAGCTGTATTTTCTTCACGTGAGAAACAAAGGACCTTCGTAAACGCAGTTGTTCGCATGACGTACGGCCGTGTTACAAATTAAAATAACAAGCATATCAAGAGGATTTTTTACACAACAAACTGACTCCCATAGTCTGCCATTCCCGCTGCAACATCACTTCAGATGTTTGGAGTCTTCATTTGCCTTGACAACCGCTCAGACGAGAGAGCATGACACATCTTTGACAGACTGGCGGGTAAAATAGGCTTGTATGTGTTTTGCTGTCACTCTTTGCCTTATGTAACAAACATTTATAAAAACCAGCACTCTCCTCTCCATACAGATTGCGTTGTGGAGCCGATAATGATATTTTATCAAGCCTCTGCAGACATCCGAGACCATTAACGCAGCGAACAGGAAACACAGACCGGTCCGAGTCACAGGATGCAAATTAAAAACCTGCTCAAAAAGGATGTGATGGCGATGAATCGCTCTCCCCCATTGTGCACTCCCACTGCTTAACGTCTAAGACACTGTCTGCCTAATTATGACACATCAACCCAGAGAGGATCCTCCGAAACCTGCAAGTATTCATGAAAGCCTACTTTTAAAATCAGATCAAAGGCTAAGACAATAAAAGAGAAGCTGCCAAGTTTTACGCCATAATCACCATGATATATTAAACATTCCCAGTTATGATAACAAGGTCATTAATTAAGCTCATTAATGCAAGAATAAGACATTGTTGACTCCAGTAGTTTTTGCATAACCCAGATGATTTAAGCAAGTTCTAAGGAGTTTAAGCAAGGTCTAGTTCGGCAAAGTGGTTACTTGAAGATTCAAAGACAAGCACTTTTCATCAGTTCATTTAAATGTGTGCAAAAAAGTATGAGACAATGTGCAAAAATACCATGAATTAATGCAAACCCAATTTTAAAAAAGTTGAGGAAGAACAGAATACAATGATTTCTGAATCTCACACAACTATAGCAGGTGTTAACACTATATATTTTAGCATTTCTTGAATTTGATGGCTTAGGGCTGGAAATAGAAATTGCTCTAGCACAAAAACAGCTAGAATTGCACTGCCTTTCTAAAATCCTCTTCTTTTATCTGCAGTCATGTTACTGAAATGTCACCTGAATGCAGGTCTGGCCTCATCAAATTGCAAAATTGATGACATTTTGATGAAAATGGTCAAATGTCAGTTTAAACACCTGATATGTTGTATATTTATTTTCATTTATTCATCTTCAGCTTATTCCTGTTAGCAGTCATGTCTGACTAGAGCTGAACAATATATATTTCAATGTCATTGTTCAGTTTACAGTTTACATTTTAAACATTTGATGGAGCATTGACACTGAGATGTTCACTGCTGAAGTAATATAAGGAATCACAGGCCTTCAGATCCTGTAGGTCTAAACTGCAGCTGTAGCACAATTTATACAGACTAACACATTTTGTTCTCTGCTGATGACATTACTTCACCTAAATAATTGCAACCTTTGGAATTTGCTAATTGCCACAATTCAAATTGTGATTTTGATCCGATTTTGATTCATTGTTCAGCCCTATGTCTGACTAAACCCTATCCCAGCAACTATGGGCCTTAGGTGGGGTACACCCTGACAATCGCTAGCTGCAGGTCTGACACAGAGACATACACAAACAGGCAACCTCTCAATGTCACATTTATGTTTTAGGGGCTATTGAGATTCACCAGTTAATCTGATACATACATGTCTTCAGACGGTGGGAGCCTGGGAGGAAGGACCCAGAGAGAGCCCAGAGTAACACAAGAAAGATGTGATATTTTGTTATATTCTAGACAATATTTTTTTGAGATCTGCAAACCATTCTGTCCCTCCAACTTATTCGCAATTGGCTTAGCAACCTAAAAACATCCCCAAAATGTGTGATGGTTCCTGGGTGCCTGTGCATTACAGAGGCATGTGGTCACTAAATGAAGCTGTTGGTCAAACAACATGATGCCAGAGCACGCGGCACCGGCGATGGCTGCTGTCCACGGCCTCACTGCGGTTTGGCCCGATGTTTACACAGCTGTGTCTGGGCTGGAGCACGTCAATGCAGGTCGGCCACCTCGCTGACCACAGTGGGCTGCCACAACACACGGCAACAACAGCAAACCATAACAATCTGCTCAGAGCCGGGGGTAGGCCTAGAATAACAACACACAGAGGACTGGATCATGTTCAAGGAATGAATATACAGTAGCACTCTCAGGAGGGAGCGTGTTCACAGTACAATGCTGGTACATTCAAGTTCACAGTTAAAGTTGGTTTTATTTGACCAGTGCTTTTATGAGACAGCCTCTGGTATCATGAACGCCTCTGCACTAAAACAGCTTTGGACCCAACTGCTTTCGCTCCAGTTGTTCTCTGTCAGTCCTTTACGAAAAAAATAAAATAAAACCATAAATTGGCTTTGAATGTGACAATGTCTTTTACTTGTTATCTGTATTTTTTATAAATTGATGTATTTTGCATTTTGTAATATCGCAATAAAACCATAACATTTTTTTTCCCCACTAAACATTTTTTTTTGTAGTTTTCGTTGGCTTAAATGAGCACTTACCAGAATAGAAATGAGAAGACAAAACCAATCCAACCAAAATAAGGCATATAGATAAGGAATAAACATAATTGATCTATAAACAGCTATTTTTGAATCTTTTGACTCGGTATGATCCTCACCGCTTCAATTAAAAGTGCCTATCTGAGTGGTATTAAGAGATAAAACACTTGCCACAAGAAAGTATTATTTACCCATGCATAAATCCTATCTCATATCGCTATTTTTCTGGGAAACCAATTTGCCAGCAAAAACACACTCAGTTTATTTGCAGCCTAACAGCTAGAGTGGATGTAGTTTATATTTTGCCCATGACAAGCAGCCACTGTTGATTGAGGTGCACACAAATTATTTCATTAGTTTGCCTCTGCACCTTCAACTTTTGGTGGCATTTCCTTGTTCTTTTTAGAGGGCTCACACATACAGTAGTAAAAGCACAGCGCCTCATAGTGGCTGGAAGTGAAAAAAGTAGACAACAGTACTGCACTCCCTTTTTGCATTTTTTCATTGGTTGGTGACATTTAGATTTTTTTTTTTTTACCTTTTTACTTTATTTTTTACACCTAAACACAAATGTTTTGTAGCTTATTCAGTATTCAGTGACAAGCAAAGTACTAAGTAGTGACAGTACAATGTCGAGTGTGTACCTCGCATATATAACATGAAGAAGTGTACTTTTTTGTTTATATCCAAATGATGATCCAAACCTATATTTTCCTATTGCTCATCTTGTTGCACTATTTGGCTCTACACTATAATTTATACTGTTTTGGTGCTCTTCATCGTCAATGTTTTTATCTTTTTGTGGTCTTAAAGTAATAAGTAGCCAGAGGAAATTTCATATAATGACAGTGAATATCACTCCACGTCCAGTGAACATTTCTCCTTAATTTCCATCAGGGCAGTAGCTTAGTAATACCACAAAAACCACAAACTCACTTATGCCCATCCCAACCAGCTTTTTAAAATTACACTTGTACAGGCCGAGAGTGCAATACAGTTTTTATGGCCCCATTGGTATGTAATGTGTTTCCCCATGTAATAAAATATGTATTAATGTGTGTTTAATGTTGCATTGATCTACTGTGGTTAAGTGCAGGTTCAATGACATCAGGCCACAGAACAGTGCATTTAGCTGTAGCTGTCAAAGTTTAATGATTTGAAAATGAATTCCAGACCTGCTGTGTGAAAATGTTCCTGAAATTTAGGTACCTTCATAATTATTGCCTTGACACAGACATGAAATATTTTTGTATATAAAAGAGCCTTATAACTAAAAGTGTTGAAATGTGCAGAAATCCCGGATCCTCGTGCAGCAGAGGCTGTCGTCTGGCTGTTATTCAACTTTGTGTAAAAATAGTATCCAACTAAAGACAGCGTGTTTCTCCCTGGAAATGACTGAGTGCAATCAGACGGTTATGACAGACTTGGATGCAGCTCGACGCAGAGGCGCAGGCAAACAACTGTGAGGCGCTAATTCTAGTTGTGCAATAAACTGATTAGATTATTACTAATTAAGTAATTACACCTAATGAGCATGAATAAATGTCAGAGGGAAAGCCACAAGTTAAGACACTGTACAAAGTTTTTTTCCCTTTATTTGACAGAAGCAGTGGATAGATGGAAAATCTGTGAGAGAGACGGGACTGACATGGAGCAAACTGGAATCAAACCCGGGCTACTCTGGTGACCAGGTGAGCCACTGAGGTGCCCACAAGAGATAAAGATGTGGCTTTAAAGGCTCATTAAAGGGGCCATTATGCATTTTTCCCATGTTATTTCAATTATTTTGTGCTATAACTCTAAAAAGCAACATTTATGAAAAAAACATTTTGAGAGCTGTTGCTTTCTCTCTACATGAAATCTCAGATGCATGTCCCTTTCGTCCTGGCCACACCCACTTCACTAACCCAAGCCACCACTGATGGTAGACTCACACCAACAGTGACTTAAGCGACTGAAGTGACCAGCGACTAAGGGTGCTCCGATTGATCGGCCGCGATCAGCCAATCATGGCTAACAATAGAGTGACCGGTAAAATGGGCCGATCGAATTACAACAAACACGCAAGGCTCTCACATCTACTGTCCTGCAACTCCAGTTTGATTAAACAACAGTAGCATTATTCTAGCAGTGTTTTTAAGTTAAGCCCTGGTTATAACTAACACAAACCTGCCTTGGAGGTGCTGCTTTATGTACCCGCTTTGTCCCCGCCCGCTTCTGCAGCGCATGGGACAGAACTGAGGCGCAGCAGTGTGTGTATTTGCAACGCAAATAGAGCTAGAGCTAACCCGCTAATATTTACGTTAAAAGCATTAAGAAAGTTCAGAGTCTGCCTGTGTCTTGTTATGAGGAGAAAACTGTGCGTTTTGTGGCTCAGACCACACCAAATGGCTGCTAATGGAAAGAGAAAGTAGAAAGGCAGTTGATGTGTCCGTGTCTGAGAGGAGCATCCTTCATTGTTGTCTTCTCTGCTCTCTTGTGCACGTTTTCTTCGTTCAGACGTTGTCAAAACTAGTTGCAGGAGCTGTCTGCTCTTAAATCCACTGTTTCAACCTGGTTTGGCTGCGCGTTACGTGGACACAGGCGCTGCACCCGCAGACTCGCACTAAAGGCACCAATTAAGAACAACTGATTTTTACATCAGCGGAGCATTCAAACAAAGCCACACAGACACTGGCCACACATCAAAGGCCAATAATGCAACAAAACCACTTCTAAAACAGTAGAATTTTGTTGTACTTTTACATTTACAAAGACTACGGTATTTTCAAGTGGAAATATTAATAGCCTGTACACGTCACATTCCTATATTGAAGACCATGTGATCGGCATCGGCCATGATCGGTATTGGCCAATCACAGCAAAGGCCGATCGGTGATCAGAGCACCCTTAACAGCGACCATTAATTTTCTAAGTATTCTGGCTTGTGGAGGCAACATGTGTCTCGAATGCACTGAGCAACGCGAATCAAGCGACTTGAGCATAGGTTTGAGTTGAACTGAAGTCATTTTTATGCAAATATGGAGCGCCATCGCTGAAGCGACAGCCAATCACAAAACAACATTTGGTAGACACTGGAGAGGAATTGGGTCAGGCACGAAAGTCGCGTTTGAAACCTCCGTTCCTCGTCAGAGACCTGAGGGGAGCAGACGACACGAGAAGAGCAAACTGAGCTTAGCCAAGAGATTTTGGCGCTTTTGGTGAGTCTACTATAAACACAGTGAGGCACGAGGCTTAATTAGACGGGTGATAGCAACACAACTGATAGCGGCTGTTAGCAACTGGACTGTTTTCTGGAGCTTCCTGGAGAAGACAGGGTTTTCTTTCCCTACTGTCTAGTTCATTGAAACCGAGCGTTTTCAGCTCAGTTAGAGGATTAAGCAACATTATAACATGACAGGGAACTCAGAAAAGCCTAGTTAGCATAATAGGGCCAATTATTAAATTTTGCATAAAAGGTGAGAAGGAGTTGATTATATTGTTGAAAAAAGTTTGACCTTCAAAGCTTTGTAATCTTATTAATAATCGGGCATTACCATTAAGTATATAGGTAATGTGCGAGGATCTTCTAAGTGTCTAATGTTGTGAGAACTATCTATCACACTATGAAGTTTACCAGAGTGAGAGTACTTAATATTTCAACAGTGTAAAGTAATTATAACTTTCCCATATGGATCGCAGGCTTCGTTTGAGTAAACACAGAGAGTCTGGAGCACCGCGGGGCTTAAAACTCTCTGATCACTGCCTCTCTCCCCATGGCATATGTCAGGCCTAGATGTCTAACCCTACACATAAACATTAGTGTTTGACAGTTGGAAAGCTAACTCACGTAGCCACTGCCTTGCAAATGAATTTATGTTCTGCAGAAGTAAAAAAAAAACACACAAAATAACAGTATGTTTGGGTCTCAATATGTGCTTTTGTTTATTTGATGGGTGTGTGGACAATGGGGCACATAAATCTGGACACCATTATGGTCCGTGCATATGCCCTTCTTTTAATATGCATATTCTCGAAGCCAGAGGGCCATCAAAGTCACACATAAAATACAAATCAGACCTTTATGAAGCCATATTCATTTACAGTCTGCTGCTGCATTCTGTTTAATTTCCTCTATCTGGCTCTTTATCTCAATCATGCTCTCCCAATCTGCTGAGAGCGCTATATTATATAAAAGACAACAGGCTCTGGCTTTTATCAGGCCATTTATCTGTCATTATGGTCTGTATGTATGTAAACAGTTTCCCAAATTACTCTGCGGCATCTAAACTCGCATATAAATGTCCATTTGTTTAAGGAGAAAGTCTGAATTAAAACTACACGGGCCATAACAACTCCCAGTGAGTGTCCAGTGAAGTCTTAGCTGGAGGGATGATCAGTCATATTTAGTGAGCGAACACCATTACTTCCTGCTCCATCTGATGTGGTGCGGTTCAGTGTCAGCGACAATCTTAAATCACCTGCCGAGGGCAACTGCCCAAGGTCAAAATGAGCCTGGGGTGAACTCTGAGCAGCACACTACACCGGGAGTCCCACTGTCAGCCCTAAGGCGCAGCTCGAGTTCCTCAAGTTAACTTTTACCAACATGACACCTCCGACACGTCCTGTGTGACAGAACCAGCACACACTTGTTTTTAGTTTTGGTTAACTGTGACAAACAGGCTGTTATTGCTCTAGTCTTACATGCAGTCCATAAAGGCCTCTAGAAAGAAGTTAATGAAGACCCAACTAGAAGCCCCATCTGTTCAAGGATCTTTTAGTTCAGGGGTAAATGCTCTATCTACTAGTGTTGTAGTCAAGACCATACTAGTAGAGACCAAGACCAATCCAATTCCAGGCTGAACCGAGACTGACAAGGTTCAAGACCAAGTCGAGACCAAACCCTGTGAACTAAAGGGAAAAAGTAAAAAAAAAAATGTTTCAAATACATTCATGATTGTTTTAATGCAACAGACTCCACAAACAAACAGAGACAGATCTTTTTTCTGGTTCCTCTAAAGCGCAAAACAAGTTACTCCAAAATTACGAAGAATAGCATTTTTTTAAATGTTTGGTAAACAAAATCTCCAAGATTGCCACATCCGTGACTGAGACAAGACCGAGTAAAATTGGATTCGAGACTAAGATTGCGTAAAAATGCAGCTGAGACCGAGACGAGAGCAAGACCATAAAATAATGGTCTCAAGACTATGGCTGTCTTGGATGCTATAACGCTACTATCTACTGAGCTTTAAAGCCCATGTATCTATCCATGGTAAAGAACCAAAACTACTGATTTGCTCTTTTACTGATCTCTTATAGCAGGAGTTTGTATCTTTTAACCTTTTGTTTTACAAAAAAAATTTGGTCCAGATGTTTTAGATTCACACTTAAAACAGAACTTTCCTGGAAATGTCATCAAAAATGTGCAGTAGATTAGATGATATTAGTTGTTTCCTCACATCTCCACATACATACATGTTTAATGCTGTCTTCAGACACTTATTTTACCACCGTCTGTGTCTTTAAGCTTGTTGCTAAGCTCCGTCTTACACAGTCCTTGGCTTCTCTACCTCATAAGTGTCAGGAAGCCAAGATGAGCACCAGTAAGCCTTTTCAAGAGCGAAAAAAATATACTATAGTTTAGGAGGGAATTGCTTCATCTCACTTAGCACGCTTTTATACAAACTAAAAATATATATATTTTATGAAATGGCACACTAGGGAGCCGCTAACAGCTATAAAGGTTTGCTTTTCCCTTCACAATAACATGCTTTTCAGTGATTTTTGCTTTTTGACACAAATCAGGCGAACCCATTTGATGTTACGAGGTGCTATATTACAAGCATTACGGATTTCTTTGAATTTCAACATCCTTAGAAACACATACATGTATCGACTATGCTTTCTATTGAGAGAATAATTCATTTCAAGCATTCATTATGTGCCTAACAGCAAATTATGCAAATCTCTTTTCCCTATTCTTTCTGATGGACACATGGCTGCACTGATTCTGGCTGGTAATTGGATAAAAAATGCAGATGATTTGATTGGGTAAACATGCACAAAGTATTTTATTTTTACACTTCTAAATGCCAGTCAAGCTAAAAAGTTAGTTGCAGAAGAACTGCTTGTTATTGTAATTTACAAGTCAGGGGAGTTTTTAAGTTGAGCATTTTTTAAAATTGAATATGAGGGATTAAAATAGCTTTAATTGGTGTTTGTTCTCTGACAAACAAGCTCTGCCCTCACTGCTGTGGAGTTATGCCCGACATTTACACTGTCACAAAGCATCTCACTGCAGCCCATTGTATTGCGCCGCATTAACCGCCTAAGGTAGGAATTAGTATCCATCTATGGGCTGCACACAAATGTATCTGGATGTGTTACATTGTTTTTGATGCATTTAAATGGAACTCAAACTGTCTCTGTGGGTGAGATGTGAGCACTGCTAGTCGACAAATATACTATGCACCCTGGTTACATAATGACAATATTCAATGCAAACAAATCTGCTGTCACGAAGCATTTAGTATTTTTGTCAGCTTTAGTATTCTATCGTGCTGTGGTTTAATGTTTAGTACTATAGAGCAGTCGAACTAAACTAGGACTAAACCAAGGCTAAACCAGAATGAATTCAGTACCAAACCAGGACAAATCCAGAACTACACCAAGGCTAAACCAGGATGAAGCCAGGACTAAACCAGGACGACGCCAGGACTAAACAAGGACGAAGCCAGGACTAAACCAGGATGAATCCAGGACTAAACCAGGATGAATCCAGGACTAAACCAAGACTAAACCAGAACGAATCCAGGACTAAACCAGGACAAATCCAGATCTAAATCAAGACTAATCCAGGACAAATCCATAACTAAACTAGGACAAATCCAGAACCAAACCAAGATTAACACTGATGAGTCCAGGACTAAACAAGGTCTAAACAAAGACCAAACCAAGACCACAACAGGACTAATACAGGACTAAACAAATATTAAACAAGGACTAAATCAGTAAGAAGCCAGGACAAAAAGACTATGAATCCAGGTCTAAACCAGGATAAACCTAGGACTAAATCAGGTCTAAACCATGCCTAAACCAGAACTATTATTGGAATATTGGACTAAACCAGTACCAAGCTAGCACTACAGAATGTTGAATCCAAGACAAAATCAGTATGAACCCAGGACTAAACCAGGATTAATCCAGGACTGAACAAGGGCTTAACCAAGACGGATCCAAAACTAAACCAAGTTAAACAGAGACAAATCCTGGACTAAATAAGGATTAAACCAGTAAGAATCCAGGAACAAAACTGTGAGGGCTAAACCAGGATTAACCTAGGACAAAATCAGGTCTAAACTAAGACTAAACCAGAACGAATCCAGGACTAAACCAGGACAAATCCAGATCTAAATCAAGACTAATCCAGGACAAATCCATAACTAAACTAGGACAAATCCAGAACCAAACCAAGATTAACACTGATGAGTCCAGGACTAAACAAGGTCTAAACAAAGACCAAACCAAGACCACAACAGGACTAATACAGGACTAAACAAATATTAAACAAGGACTAAATCAGTAAGAAGCCAGGACAAAAAGACTATGAATCCAGGTCTAAACCAGGATAAACCTAGGACTAAATCAGGTCTAAACCATGCCTAAACCAGAACTATTATTGGAATATTGGACTAAACCAGTACCAAGCTAGCACTACAGAATGTTGAATCCAAGACAAAATCAGTATGAACCCAGGACTAAACCAGGATTAATCCAGGACTGAACAAGGGCTTAACCAAGACGGATCCAAAACTAAACCAAGTTAAACAGAGACAAATCCTGGACTAAATAAGGATTAAACCAGTAAGAATCCAGGAACAAAACTGTGAGGGCTAAACCAGGATTAACCTAGGACAAAATCAGGTCTAAACTAAGACTAAACCAGACATAAACCAGAACTAAACCTAGCCTAAACCAGGACAGGACTAAACAGTTTAAACTAGGATTAAACCAGGACTAAACAAGGCAGTAGGTTGTTTATTGATAAACGCTGCTATAGTGTGTTAACAAGACACTGCAGTGAAGAAATCCCATAGTCTTAACCGCATACTGATGCTTGCAAATCCACACTGACCTTGTTCAATATCATAGCGCACACATAGGCTTTCTAAAAAATCTGCCCTACTTTTATTGGGTGAACACAAACCCAGTAATAAGCAGGCAATGGCAGGAGGATGCTACAAGGCACCAGGGAGTGTGCTTCTGCAGCCGAATGAAAATAAATGAGCGGGTACAGGGCTGAGAATTAGACTGGATCTATCAATTGATTCTCCGAGGTGCTGTACAGTGCATAGCTTATATAGTAAGGAAACCCAAGATCACACAGTAAAAACGTTTTTTTTTTTTTTTTTCCCGACTCGAGTCAGTAATCAGGGTCCTGCTTTTGTCAATTATTTGTAATTTCTCCCTCTATGACAAGCAGTAAGCCCATAAGATCTACCACAATGCCGGGCCTCGTAAAGAAAGGCAAATCCAAAGACTTTATGGGATTACCGCCTTGCTCGTAAACCAGGAACTCAACACCCTCCTGAGCGAATATTGCATTGATAGGATTTATTTTGTACCTTCCCAAATACAGAGTTCACGGCTTTGCTGAACCCAGAGAGATCCAATAACACAGTGTCAACAGAGGGAAAAGCTATCAATATGCATCACCTACAAGCAGCCGATAACCGCGAGTCTGCTGCCGTCAGGACTGGAGAGGAAATGTGTGCGGGGAGGGCAGCGGATATGACTGGTTCCTACTTGAATACAAAGTTCAAGCAGCACTACCCCATTTTACGTCTGGCGTTACAACAAAATTTGTTACCTATAGAATTTCCAACCCTACTAACACCAATTATCTGCTTTTATTTTAATACAAAACATGTATGCAATCTATTTTAACACCTCAAAATACTAATATTATATGAGAAGACCAAAGAGGAGATTTATGGATGTTGTGAAAGATAATGTAAAGGTTGTTGGTGAGTAGGCAACTGAGCAAGGCATAGGTTAAATGCATGCAGGTGGATAAACTCTGCTGAGAATGGGCTTCTTTTAATAAACTCGACCATGGCCTGATAGTGCTCGCGTTCTCTGACAGTTTTCAACAAGGTGATAGGAGATGTATCCAACCATCTGCTGAGGCTATCTATGAGTTTCTCTTGTTGCCGGCCTCAACTTTATTGGTGACTTTGTCAACATATGAGATCTTCTGCATTTTTATTAGGAACCACATTTCTGCAGCATTAATGGTGTTACATGTGGCTTTATTGATTGTCCAAGCCTCGCTGCCATATTTCAGGATTGGGACAATGTAGCTGTCCAGGGCTTAATTGGTCTTAAATGAAATACACCATTTGTGAGGATCTTGCTGAGGTCAGAGAAAGTTATTATTTTTTATTTTTTTGCTTGGACCACCCTTGTTTTAGTGTCGTAGGTTGACTTTCCATCTGAGCTCAGCAGTGTTCCTAAATATTTGAAGCTGTTGACTTGTTTCAGAGAATTTCCTTTAAGGCTGGTGTTACATGGTGGCACATCTTTTATCTTTGATATGACCATAGTCTCTTTTATTTATGGTAATGCTGACAACTAACTGCTTCACTTTCTCTGTCAATGATGTTGAGGATGTTCTGTAGATCTTTCTCGGTTGTGGCAATGAGCACTGTATCATCGGCATAGCGATGGTTGTTTATGTTGTGGCCTTGAACACTCGCAGTCCTCTTATTGACCTCATAATGAACTTGCTGTACAAAGAGAAGAGGTCTGGTGCTAGAACACACCCTTGTTGAACCTCTTGATCTTGACTGATTCTCCAAGCTCATTTTCAAACTTGATGTTAGCTGATTGCTCCCAATACAAGTTCTTTATATTTCTGAGGTCTTTTCCATCAATGTTTAACTCTTGTATGAGTTGGGTATATTCTCATGCTTGATGGTATCAAAGGCTTTTGTGTAATCTATAAAACACAGGTACAGGTCCTTTTGGACTTCAATGGACTCAATCTCTCAGTGAGAGTTTTCAATACACCAGGGGTCACCAACGAGGTGCCCGAGGGATATTTATAAACAGTGACTACTGGAGTGTTTTAGTCATAATTTCTTTTTTAAAATTTGTTTTCATGTTTAATTACAAGAATATTTTTTATAAACATTATCATTAATGCAAAGCAAACAATCATACAATCCTAGTGTCATTTGAAAGGCATGTCAAGACTTTAATATAGAGGATTATTTTGCACGAGTAGCCCTCAGTACAAATTCCCATCTTTTGGGTAGCCCTCAAACCCAGAAAGGTTGGAGACCCCTGCAATACACTGTTTATCAATGAATAATAATCGTATGCGCTACATTAAACACATCTTATCACATTAATGAATAAAACAGACTGGATTATTGCAGCTGTTTGCCTAAGACGGAGGCTATTCGGTCTTTGTCTATACAAGGCTACAAGCTGTGTATAAGCTAACTGCAGCACAGATGTAGGAAACATGCTGAGCAGTTTTCCAAACATAATTCCCTTATAATTTAATGATAATATGGAGCTGCGAGACTGCTTGTTTGAGGCCTACACCAATTCAACATTTTCAATACACCAAAAGTAGACCCGACTGCCTCTAACTATGTCCAATGGTGCAGAACACGCCAAACACACTTATGTTGCCGACCTCACCAGACTTGCCAGATTATCGGCCTGGTATGTCCCAGCTTTAAGGCACACTTAAGCAGGTTAAAAAGACAAGCAACTTTTATTTTGAAGTGTTGTAAGTGCAGGCAAATCTACTTACATTAGCTCATAAAAGAAGATTATAGTAGATTATGAAAAAGAGGATGAAAATGTAACACCCTGTGCACCACCAGGCATTTAGCAGCCAGACTCATCAAACCACACTGCTTTTTAAAAACTAAAATGCTCAGCAGGAGAGAAAATATCTTGTTAACCTTGTTCAAGTAAATTTTCTAAATTAAATAATCACAGTAGAGACACATCATACGGACATTGATGGGGTGCAAGTGGAAGCCAGTGACCAACTTAATACTTAACAATTAACCTGCCCCAGTGATTTGCCAAGTTATTATGATGTAGTTTATGCAATTAATGCTATTTTAACAATCAAATGGACCAGGTTTTGAGGTCAACCAGGTAAACTCCCATGGTTATAGTGTGGCTTAACAATTTTTACAAAGAGCTCAGTGGCATGGCTAGTGCTGCACTGATTAATCTAATCGCAATTGCGATGTCACGCTGTGCGATTACGTAACCGCGTAAAAGACTGATTAGCGATTTAATGTTAACCAATGTGGAGTAAGGTGACTCCACATCCACTCGCTGTGGGCAGCCGCAGTGTAACGTGCGAGCTGTATGGGGCTCAAATAAGTTGTAGACACAGGACAAAACTTGGATGGAAGTATTTCTTTGGAGCACGGAAACACGTCTCTGTTTATTGCCTGGCGCTCAGAGAACTGATAATCAGAGCGTGGGAAAAGCATGAACCAAACAGGTTCAAAGTGAATGGCGCAGGCGCACTATTAACACAACTCAGACACCCGCTTACAGCAGGTATGGTCACGTGACTACCCGGCTTGCAGCAAACAGTAGTGAAAGACATGGACGCTGAATAGGAACATGAGAGAAAAGCAGGAGTTGGTGGCAAAAAAAAAGCAACTTCTTTTGGCGATACTTTGGATTCAGGTACGACTACTCTGAACAGCAATACGTGCTGTGTAAAACCTGCAAAGCTAAAGTCGCTACGTCCCGAGGTAATACGACCAATCTCTATCAGCATTTGAGACAACACAGAGAAAAATATGACGAGTGCATGCAAATAAAAGCCCAAACAAGTAACGTGAAAGATAAAACTGAAAACCGCCTGAAAGAACCACAGCGTACAATCACTGATACATTTGCAAGTGCTACGCCACTTAACAGGTTTACGTAATTGCCAGCAGAAAGGCATTTAAGTTTATAATGACATTCTATTTGCAATTTGCAGAAATATCTTTATTTTCAAACTTTTATTAATTTTTTTATATTAAGTTTTTTGTAAAAAAACATTCTGTAATCTGTAATTCTGTAATTTTTTGTGTCGTGTATGTTTTGAGTTGAGAAATACACAAACTATATTCTCAGTGTTGTCCTTGATATTCAAGCAAGTAGACTCAGGACACCATTCATTTATAATATCGCAATCACAATATTGTCCATAATAATCGCAATCGCACTAAGTGCAGCACTATGTAGTACCATCACAATTTGTCAATCCATAGATTTACAGGAAAGATTCATTGTCATTGCTCTTGAGTTTCTAACATTCACATTTACTTAATCCACAGTTTTTAATTTGGCTGCAAATTGCAAATATGTGGCTTTTAGTGCAATGAAAAAGCATTTCTAAAGTGTTTGTGGTAGAAAATTGATTTGAAAACAGCAGAAAACAACACTGAATGAATTATTGACAACTACAGCAAACACACTGCGCTCCATTCATGTATAAGCCAACCAGTTTTGCAGTTGAAACATTTCATTTGCCGCTAAATATGTGCGAACTAAATTCACTGAAGCGTCAGAGTCATTGTCAGAGATAAACACAGGAAGAAATTACTCATTTTGTTTTGTGGATTTGAATGTTAAAATCCATAAACAAACTGTTGGGGTTACTTTCTCTGTACAAATTCATCTTTTCATCTTAAATCAAATCAGAGGCGATGTCCTGCAGCAGTGCGGAGGCACACTGACTGATTTATGTCCCTTTTCATCTAAGTGCATGCTGTTTACTTTCTATAGTGTATTAATTTATAAGTAAGAGACGTTCATGCTACATATGCCATTGTTTATGTATGCGGCTGAACCACATGTTAGAGCGTTTGTGTTTCCCGAGAGTGAAGGTAATGAACGGAGCTGGGACTGATGCGCTTTCTTCTTCTACCTCCATATTTAATCAGCTCTGCGTATGGCTGCCACCACACCAGGAAATATGTACAATGTGCTGAATGACTCACGCATGGCTTTGTGCCTTGCTGTGGCAAGTGCAGACTGTGCTTGTACAAAGGATTGTCAAATGTGTGAATAATGCTGAACTCATAATGATAGCATCTCATTAATTGAGTCAGTGGGAATGTCTGCTTTACTCACTTGTCTGGATGCCTTTAATGCCATACCTCTGATGCTAAAAAGGCCACTTTGCTTTCCTTTGATAATCTCACTAATTATAAGGTCTACAGCCTGTCTGTGCCCACTATACACCTATTCTAATGGTTTGTTTTACAAATGTAGTGCATTAAGTAACATCAGAGGCGATACAGAGCTCATCTGTCAGGATATGCTTCTATAGAGACAAGTCTGGGTTTTTCCTTTAGTTCAAAGAAGTCTGCAGTTGAAAGCTAGTGTACTCGGACATTATTCTAACACTTTTTTGTTCTTGTCACACTGTGCACTTTTTACTGTTTCAAACAATTAATTAGTCAACTGATACTTGTATGTCACAAAAACATGACTCAAAGATGCTGCAGTTGTGCTTTTAACAAACATTAGGACAGTCATCAACAGTCCTGCCACAGCCTTGATTATTTAGTCAAGTATAATCTCTTACCACTTTTCTCGAGCACATGATCGGTCTGACTGACACTCGCTTACCTGCCAATAGCATGGGACTACACTTCATCTTTGGAGCATAATAATACTATTTTTTTATTTCAGCAATTACTTCATAGCCTATTGCTACCAAGAAGAGACATATTTTTAATCTTGCCACAATACTCGCAAACTTGAAATCATAAATGTGATTGTGTATGGAGCAACAGGTTATTTTATCAGGTGCAGTGTTTTTGCAGTTTATTAAATGAAGATAATTTCCTAACCTATTTCTTTGTGGACATCTGGTTCATGCAAGTTCAACTAGTCCAGGCTTACAGGCTTTAGTGACTTGTGATTGATGTGAACAGGTTTTAGTCGCATTTATTGAAACTTTTCAGTATCTAATGCACAAGAGCTCTATATCTATATGTAATCTATATGTTCACGTCTATATGTTTCCGGTATGCCTGTATTTTTCTCTCAACGGCTGCATTGAAGAAAAATCGATGTGTGCAAGGCCTGATGGTATTGTGATTCTGGCTATCCTCTACAGAAATGTCTCCTGATGACTCAGGATTGCAGCTGAAAATTGCACATCATCGAGCAGTCGGAAAGGAAGAGATGCAAAAGAAATAAGTCGAAGTGAAATCAATTTTTTTTCATCATGTGAAAGAGACCACTTTCTCCCCAGCTTGACACACATTCACATATACTCAGCCAAATGCATTATAGCAACATGAAAAGGTGGGATGAGAAAAAGCCAAACATTATCACATTCTTGCTGCTTTCAGTACAGCCGTGTCAGTGTGAGGCTAAGTGACTGTTCAATATTCTTGAGCAATGATGTAAGAGTTACAAATGCTGCGGTGTATTAGTGAATTTAGGGGAACAGGGAGGAGCATAAGAGCAGAGAAGACAGACCTCCGTACACTTTCAAAGCTGACCAAATATTTAGCCGTAAAGAAGTAATTTTCGCTTTCCCTTTTGCTCTGTAACACTTTCTTTTCCACAGCCTCATCAATTATTCACAAACCCAGTTTAAAAAAAGTAAGGGCACAATGTGAAATGTAAATATAAACAGAATGTAATGAGCTACAAATGTCATAAAATAAGTATATTCACAATACAACACAAGCAAGATATCGCATAGCACATTTTTAATTTGCAGCAACAAAAAGTTGGGACAGTGCAACACAAAGCCGTTTTATTTATAAAAAAAAAAAACTGTTGGAGGAGCGTGTTGCTAAAATTCACAGGAAGCATGAGATGTAAATTCGTGCAGCTAATGCAGTCCACTTGTTTTAAGGGACACGAAGCTCATTGATGTACTGGCATTCAGTTTTTAAAAGTGGAAAACAGTAACCTGTCTCATTTCTTTGCTGTTTTTGCTTCTTTTTTTTCTCTCCCTACATTGTGGAGTAAAGAACTGTTGTAAATACTCACAAGTTCAGTTGACTCCTATACTTTTGTTTTTCCCTCCTTGTATCCGTATAAAGTTTTTTTCTGCCCTTTGGTCACTCTTGTCATGATGAAAATAAAATGAGAATCCATTGCTAGCTTGTTTTGCTAGGCCCAATGTGCTGCTTTCTCACTGGCTCTAGACATCCATGACTCCAGGTTGGCAGCGCTCGATGTTGCAGTTGTGGTTTTCGGCCCAGAGACAGCAGGACGCTTTATTCTCCCCACAACAACTCATTTAACCATCACAGGACTCCAAAACAGATTATTTAAGGTAAGTAGTTCCTCTGTGATTCATCCAAAAGTCAGTGGAAAAGTACAGATTAAATTTTTGCCAACAGGGTTGTTTACTGGAAATGCTGCAGTCCATTTGATTTTCAGATTTCAGTTGTCTATCAAAATATTTCTCAGATATTTTGTTGAATGTTTGTATCAGTCAATTTCACAGCAACTCTCGTTCCCATTGTAGATGACTTTTTGAGTATTTGTGCTAATGGATATCATAACTCGACGTAGCTATTAAAGCAGCTTTTGCCACTCAAGGTTGTTACCTCCGCACGCAATGACGTCATGTGCATACCCCCTATTGAGGTTGTATTTAGCCTTCAAGAAAGGGCATTTTTACTTTTACCCTGTGATGCTCTCTTTTCCGCAGCCTCATCAATTATTTACACCATATTCTTCTTTTATACCCCAGTCATGCTGTTTAGCCAGATTAAAAAGCCAAAGTGATGGAGCTCCCCAATTGGCTTGATGAGCATTGAGGCTTATCAGGCACACTCTCGGCCCACACGGCTTGTATCGAGTATCGCTACATCTACAGTCAGTGCTTTCCCTTGATCTGTGAAGCTCCTATTTCTCATGGGGGAACTCCTACACGCCGATAAGACGTGTGTGACCGGTTGATAAAGTGTGGCTCTAGTGCTAAACTCGTTAACACAATGTGATGTTGTTGTGTAGGAGGTATTGTAAATGGTTTGCTAAAGACAGGAATGGCGTGAGCTCTGAAGGAAGCCATTACACTCTATAGTGCAAAGAAAAACTTTCTTTCGTTTTGTTGCAGTGTGTTTCAATTAGAGCCAGTGTTTTTGAGTTAGAGGTGTTTTTGAAATGTAAAAGTTCACTGCAGCAGTCGGTCGGCAGCTTGGTTTGAGGAACAACTTTTCATTCAAGATAAATAATAAAAAACAACTTTGACACCGCTGGGGTTCACCGCCCTGCAGCTACACTCTTCCTTTTCATTTGCGCATCCATCGAAGATAAAAAAAAAAAAAAAGTGAAAAAGAAGACCTGAATTACAGAAACTGAACTGCAGACAATATTCAGAGGCTCTGAAAAAGCAACACAAGAAGGGGTCTATATCTCAATGCTACAGTAAATGTTGAATGTTTGCTCTATACCTACAGTAAAGCGTGGGTCAGAGTGATACCTCTTCAGGGACTCATAAAGAGATTTGTCAAGTCCCAGTGTCTCGATGTCAAGTAGGCATTTAAAGGGATCGAGCCTGCTCCCTGACCCTCCATACTTGTCTTGTCAACCTAACTCAATAAAACCGCCGCTGCATCAGGGCCGACTTTGACTGATTTTGCGGCAAAAGATTTGGAGCCGAAGTGTCTTTTGAACCTAATGAGAAGTGCATACAGACTCGTTGACCCCATACGCACTTTGCATATAGACTTACGGTAGCACTAATCAGCATTAGTGTTATGCTGAGATTAATTAAAGGATTATACTGTTTTTTTTTTTTTGTCTGATCTCAAGATGTGGCACTATGATGACTGCTGGGGCACATCTGAAAGGGAGTAATTTTTAACCTATTCAAGTACAATGGTATGATTTCTATGGTGCTTATCACAAATCAAGGGAATAATGGCCCCACTGCTGCTTGAAATTACACATTTTGAAATATTAAAGTAGTAGTAGCGTCCAAGATAACCCATAATAACCCAAGATAAGATTGTTGGAAGTGTTTGAATAATGGTTGTGTGCTATACAGCGGCAGAGTGAAGATGGAAGACGGTTGTGGGATCGATCCCTGACCTTTCTGTGCAGTTGTGTATAGATGAAATGGTGACTCTGAATTGTCCATTGTAGATCAATGCAAAGGATTGTGTGTCAGTGTGTATCCCACCTCAGGCCCAGAGTAGTTGGGATAAGTTCAATCTCACCATGATTACCAAAAGAATAGATATATATGGAGATTATTACATAAAGAACAAATTTGGACTGATGTTATATTAGTTTATTTGTCTCTGAGTACATAGTTTATAGATTCAGTGCATACAGACAGATATATATTAAGCATTTATTTATTTTAATCATGATAATTATGGTTTACAGTGAATGAAAGCCACAATTCAATAGGCTATGTAAAAAAATATAATAATGTGAATCTCAGAAACAGAAACAATGACAAATACAAATAAAACCACTGTGATGAATAAAAAAGAAAAGAAAAAATCACTCAGCGTTGCTATATTTACGACGTGTAGATGGTGGAGTTGGCTCTTTTTAGCGTTGACTGCAGAGGCTCACACAGCCCACAGTAACATGTTCACAGAGAATGGACAGGAGTGTAGTAGTCATATTTTTTTACTTTTTAGTAATGCAGAGCCATGTTGAATTGAAATTTACAACTGGATCGCAGCATTAGTTTCTTTAATCAGTGTGCTTACAAGGAACATTATACTCCGATTAAGGTCCATATTCAGATTAAGCTCATACTCTGACTAATATGCTACTGGAATTGAAATATTCCTGTTTACATGTCAAGAGTGTATTCTGATGACGCTAGTTAGAGTTAGAGGTAATGTTGTGTTAATATATGAGTGGAAATTTACAACATAATGTGTTGTCAGTATTTAATAAAAGGTTGAGAGTAAATCCTGGAGTGTAGCAGTGAGATGCTGGAGGTGGAGGTAAAGCTAATTCTAACTGCTACGGTACACTTCCTGTTTCCTGTTTAGTCCCAGCTTTCTGTGCATTGTATTACATTTTAACCATTCACTATATACCACTATATCACTAGTTTGACTCATGTTAATGTAATGTTAAGAATAAATGCAATGTTTGTTTTGGAAAGAAAGATAACCATTAGCTTGTGTTGTGAACAAGAACGACATTTTGCATTTTTTCCTTTGTAATATGAACGTTTTTATCAGTCACAAAGCTACCCGTAACTTCTGCAAAAAAGTGAGAACAAGCAATAACGTGATTAAGGTGTTTACATGCAGCATAAATGGGATTAAGATCAAAATACTCCAGGTGTCTTATTTTGATGAAGGCTTATTCTGAATAATCTATTTAAGGTAATTCTAAAATGGTGTTTACATGAAGAGTATCATATTCGGGGTATGCTCATATTCAGATAAAGATTGGAGTATTCTACTGCATGTGAACACAGTCAATGTCAAAATACTTACCTATATATTGCAACAACATCATTCAAACTAACAGTGCTTTGGACGTAAACTCAGTGATTGATAGATTTCAGTGACTGTGAACTTAATAAATATGTAAAACCCACGGTAAGACATGATCCACACCTTCCTGTGGGCAGAACCATTATGACATTTTACCCATTCATGTTACTAGACATCTACGGAGAACCTGTATAATGAAGAGTGGGATATGTTCCTTGACTGTGGCGTAATAAGCTGGCGATAGGAGCTGACCCTGAGCCCCATGTGGCAGTAGTATTAGCATGTGTTTGTCATGATCCAGCCGCAGCGGACAGCTCTAAGCACATCTGTTTACACCTGCATTATTAACAAGCCGCTCCACAAATGTCTCCAGTGACCACTTGTGATCGGATTTCACTTCCCCGCTCTCCATGCAAATGAACGGGCTTTCTCTGCTAATGGGGTAAAGTAATGTTTGGCTACCCCAGTGTATTTAATAGTTGTGCTAACTAGGTAGAAAAAAACTAATGTTGTTTGTTATATTCAAATTAATTACAATCAATATGATAATACATTGTTATTTATGTTGATTCTCTGGCGCGCAGAGATGAGGAGGTGGGGGGGGGGGCAGCTGCCACTCCCTCCAAATGACTCATCCCCAATGTCTGAACCTTTTAATCCTAAAAAAGCCCTGAATCATGTTAATCTCACAACAAGACTGCAGGAGCAAGGGACTTTCTCCAAGCCGGAGGAAACACAGACCACAAAGAAATATGTAAGCTAAATAAACATCTGCTGGAAATAGACTGAACTATTAAAGGTCAAGTGCTTAAATGTGAAATGGAAACGTGACCAAGCCGTAATCCAGCATCTCCAGCTCTGCCAAATCTGCTCCACAGCCACGTCCCAAACAAATAGAAATGTCAGATTTGGACACAAAGCCGTCACCACATGAGGCAGCTTTAATCATAGCAACATGCGAGAGCTGGGTTTACACAACAGTTCCTCAGGTACGAGATAGAGATACAGCCGAGTGGGGACATGGGGGAGGTGGACCAGTACGGCCTGTAATCCTGCTCACAATAAACTGTAGGGTGTGCTTCTGGACTTTTATGTTAATAATGTGTGCACCAGCTCATGGCAGACACAAGGTTTCCGCATTAAATCAGGTCATTTACTACACCAGCAGGACACACCACTAACATCAAACCAGCCCCATTTTACACAGCATCAACTACAATGTATATGTCACAATGAAAGCTAAAATGAACTATCTTCTGCTTAGTCGAAACAAGAAGAGGATAAATGTTTTTTTCATAAAAGTCATAACGCCATACACTATAGGGCTGCATGGAAGTAGAAAAAACTTTTGTGACATTTGATAACTAGGTTGGAGTATACTTCTTGGACATAGTAAGTAAAGTAAAACAAGGCTAAAGCTGGGCTGAACTGATGAATTGATACTAAATCAGTTCTTTAATAATGTTTTTGTGTCAAAGTAGTGTCGTTAAAGGCTCTGAAAGGCTCTAGGTAAATGACTCTAAGAGTGTACATTTCTGTCATATGCAGTGTTGTTGCAATAGGTTGCGTTCACATGATGTCATGAGTCATGACACTGTACTGTGAGACTGAGCTGGAGGTCAGGTAAGAACTCAATGGTTTGCTGCTAAGGGCTGAAAATGCAGATTTCTTAGTGGGGGTGTAACGGTACGTTTTTCTAGTGATATGATACATATCGATTATAATTGTTTTGAGACTGTTCAAGAACAATATTGGCTAATTTGGGACAATATGATTCAATATCATTCAACACCTTCATATTGATAATTGATACACCAATTTTTTTGCCTCTAATCATAAAAATTTACTCTCAAATGTAGCATCATGGCCAGGGTTGATTATGTCCAGCAGACATAGAGTGAAGAAAAGTTGAATAATAACATTTTATTTCATTACAAACACAAAAATTACATTCAAAAAGCCCTACATGGTTTTATTTTAACATGCAATATTTCTTATATTGATATTCAATATATATTGATACACATTTCCTAGAAAATGATATGATTCGATACATGGTAATGTGTATTGATATAGTTGTATTGTAGGAAAAAAAGAATTGATACATTGATATAATTACTGTATTGTTACACCCCTTTTTCTTAGCATGGTTTATGTTAAATATCACTGTAATTTCTTACCTATCCACATCCACTGGTACAAAGTTTACCCTTCTATTCCAATGCAAATTAACTAAGGTGACAGATTTGCTTCACTTGAGCGTCAGAAAGTGGTGATATTATTCAGTCACACAGATGTGCTTGTGGTCAGTAGACAGAGCATTAAGCCACAAGATTAATTTGTGAGTTTGTGGACCCAACCCCTAACAAAAAAATATCAGGGATAGCGTTTGTGAATTTTCTTTTCAGTTATTTTGTTTAAAAATAGCTTCAAAGCCATGGAATAACACTGGCCCCTGCCCTCGATCTGAGTTTTTGGACATCTTCAAAATCTAAGCTGGGTTTTTAGACGACATCATAACATTCTATAAGCCTGTGGTATTCCATAGGTTGTGTTCACATTCTAGAATGTTATGATGAACACCTCAGACGGAGCGGGCAGGGGCCAGTGTAAATGTACAGGTGAGGTACTATTTTTAAAAGAAATATCCAAACAGAAAATACACAAATCTTAAATCTGATTTTTTTTTTTTGTTAGCCACTGGGTCTACAGCAACATCATAATTATCTTGTGGCTTAATGCTGAGTCTAATGGCTGCAATCACACCTTAAGGTTTGAATAAAATCACCACTTTCTGACACTATAGTGAAGAAATAACTTCACTTTAGTTCATTTTTACGGACAGATAAGACTTTGAACTTTGTGCATGTTTTTGTTTCATGTTGATAAGCCTGGTAATTGGAGAGATATTAGCCATAAACCACACCAAGACATATCTCTCCTGAATCTTTGGCCTGATACGAGATACAGGGATAATGGCTCACATCTGAGAGTGTGACATCATCACATCCTAGAATCTGAAAATGACCAATACATGTAGTTTCATGTGATATGGCGCTTGCATTTGCTGATTTTGCGATAACACATACATACATTTTTGATATTGTACAGCCCTATCACACACATTGTAGTGAGTGGAGGGTATTAGAGTGACTTCTTAGTAACCTCAGTATTTCCTCTAACTGTCCATAAGGACAGCTGCCCACAGCCACAGCACTGGTTCACTGACTCTTTCACTTCATCATAATCTTTGTCTCATCAAATCACATCAGACTGATTTCCCTGGTGAGGCAGCAGTTTGTCATTGTAGTTTCAGTTGAGTGCTCTGTGAATGCCCTAAATCCTCCTTATGTTTACTTTTCTTATTGTAACGTGATTTGGTTTACTGCATGAAAAGGCTGAATTTATGAACAAGACTTTCACAAATATCACTGTTTTATAAATGTTTTCATAAATTTCTGCTTACACATGGATGTAGACTACATGTTGGTAAATAGTTTGTGTGCACTTGTGTAAACTGTAAAAGCTCAGCATTAGCTCTGCACATTTAGCTGAATTTGTTAAGCGTCTTATGCATAAGGCAGTGGTTTATGAGCTTCCTTTGATCTCCACAGTGTCACAGACTTTCACACATACACAAAATATATATTTAACCACACAAACAGGAAAATGCTCACTGAACTGTGAGCACTTTGAAGTAGGTTCACAAAAACAATGCAATCCCACATCAGTGTCTTATGTGGTCTTAAATATAAAAGAGTGTTTACTCTTTAAAGGAGCTTTCAGAAATTGTACTCTTTATCACCAACGTTTACATGTTACAAAACTTTATAAAGGCATAATGACAGACCCAATTATCCCTCCCAAACTCCTTAGTCACGACTTTTAAGCACTAGATCAATAGCATTCAAAGCAACCTCGGGGAATATATTGTGAAAGACATTAAGTGATTGTATTAGATATTTTTACAGTACAGGGACGCATCAGTAATTTGGAATATCAAGGAGAACTCCAAATGATTTCAGTAGTTTAATTTAAAAAGTGGCAAAATGGTTAGTGCTTTTGCGTCCCAGCAAGGAGGTTGTGAGATCATTTCTCAGACCGGTTATCACATGATCTCTCTGGGTGGAGTTTTCTGTGAGTTCTCTCCTGGTACTCTGCCTTCCTCCCACCGTCCAAAGACATGCATGTGTTGGGTGAATTGGTGACTCTAAATTGCCCCTAGTAAATGAATGTGAGAGTGAGTGATTGTCTGCCTGTGTATGTCTCTCTGTCAGCCCTGCGACTGACCCTGCCAAGCTGGCCCCTGTCCAAGCTGGTCCCCACTTGCTGGGAGAGGTTCCACTCTCCTGCGACTCCTTACCTTAATAAGCCGAAGTAGCCCGGCCAGGCAGCCCTACCCTCTTTCTTTGCGAAAGAGGGAGGGTCTGGATCCCCAGTTTATCCCCAGTTTATCTGCAGTGCATCATACAAAAATACATCTCCTATCCAAAATAACCAAGATTTCAGCAGCTAATATGATTTTTACAACTTCTCTTGCCTCTGTTTGATGGCGTTGAATGATTTCCTTTGTCACCTGTTGAAGTCCACATTGTTCTTCATCCCTCTGTGTTTTTTTCTTTGTCTTGCCAAGAGTTGTTTCAGACTTCCGACGTAATAACTACATTCAAACCAACTTTTATTGCATTTCTTTCAACAATTGGCTTTTTCTGCTGTTCCGTTCATAATACAGCATACTCTGGTGTTTTAAAGCATAAATGGCAACAGTCATGTATACGCGTCTCAAATGCACAATACTTGCACAATACTTAGCGCTCTGCCGGCGTCATGTCCTTAATTTCTCTGATTTGTTATTCCACCTCTTTTTGTTCTGCACCTTTGATATCAAATTCAAACTAAGCATTACCAGGCTACTAAATCTATTCAGTATAATATGTGTAATTCAGCTTAACTACTGAAGTACATTGACATTTATTTTCAAATTTATTGAAATGCTCCTGTATTGTTATTTAGATATGGAATTTATTGAGCATTCTTTACACTCGTTTTGCTGTGTATTTTTCAGTGAAGCAGCACTAATTGACAAACACTGAATGACCCAGTTACATAGAGCCAGACTCAGTTGAAGTGAACTGTGGGTCTGAGTTCCCAGAATTCATTGGGGTGCTACAAGTACAGCCTTTGCACACAGTCAGCCTCCAGTTCGGTGACTTTTATTGCCGATTCTTGCGTCATTGATGTCACCTTGTGTCAGTAGAGATTTGAGCTCCGTCTGCGTATCCAGGAAAATAACTCACAACAAGCTTCGAGAAATGTCGTAAGCTACAGTTGTTCTTCTGTCTTTGGTTTTTATTAAACAAAACCATGATATACTGTACTGTGCTAAAGTCGTTAAAGGTTTTTAAGAGGCTATGAGCAAAGAAAGCTGTATTGATGTACAACAATACACACACATAAGCACCTGGAGAGCATAGACCTCAGCCAAGGCACTGGGCCTATCTCTCAATGATAAAGATATAGAGCCTAGACCTGGGCTCAAACTCAGATCTTCTATTTCAAAGGTAAAGGCCATTTTGCATGAGCCACAAAACTCTTTTATCATTGGAAAGGGATCTACTAAAACATTAGTTTTTTTAGTGTGCAGATAATATCTTTGGTCTGTATCTCAAAATCGTACAGAATTTCTGGATCCACACCAGAATTAAGGATTTTGCCCATGGCCCATTACTGACCTTTCCTGAAATTTTTATCACAAAAATAAATTCATTATTAATTAAAGCACTCTGCACTATTTCACATCTCACTATGACTTTGGCTTAGTACTGTACATCATCAAATGACTGTTTGGTACAAATATGGTGAATGAATCAAACGGCCCGAGGTGTGAATCCACTTTGTCACACAAGCCGCTCGGTCCTGGGGCTGGACTGGCCTTTAGTGGGTGACTTACTGACGCATACCTGATGCTTTCACAGTGCCCTACTATGATGTGAATAGGACAGAGACTGAAGTGTGATGAATTGTTTTGTTGGAGTATGCTTTTGAGACTACTTTCAGACACTTCTTAATCTTTACAACAACAGCCCTCACAATCAGGTGGAGACTGAATGTAGCATCTTGAGCAGTGTTAAATCTCACTGACACTGCCACTGTCGCTCACAAAATGTACTGACTGGCTATATTCCCAAAAACATAGTTTTAGACAAGTTAATTTTGTTTGTGGGAAAAAGTTTACTCTTACTCAAGTAAAATTAAATAGTTTTTTAAAGTCAATAAAATTATTTTTAACCTCACTTGCAAGGTTTTTATCCCATTTGCCTCAGAAGGTTGTGGGTTCAAGATCAGGTTATTAATAGTATTTGCAGTAACTTCAGTAATTAATAATTATTTAGTTTTTTACGTTACTGTACTTTTCTATATTATAATTACTTCTTCATTTTTTTCCAGTACCAGCAGGAGAATGGCATCAGTGAATGTTTAAAACTTAGGTAAGATGAATCCTAAAGTCTGAGGTAGCAGTATTTTTTTTTTTTAAACAAACAAAAAATAAAAAAAACATACACATAAAATAAAACTTGATTTATAGACTCACTCAAACTCTGTTGTGATTGTTGTGCATTGTAAACCAAAGATGTGTGTCTTTAATTCACAATTCAGGAGCTGTAAGATGTCAGTGACACATTCGATTTCAGTTTATTCAAAACAGAACATTGAGCATGCACTCTTCTTGTATCCTGACTGTCTATCATATGAAAAATACAAGCCTTATTAAAAAAAAAAAAAATAATGCAATTTTGAGTTTTACATTTTATGTCACTTTTAGCTCTAACCCTCAATTTACACCAAAGCAGCGCATTACGTCAGTGTCACGCCAGTGTCACGTCAGACGGCTGTGAACTGCTTCTTGTTTTATTCAGTCTGACAATTCACACCAGGGACAAAACACGCGCGTCCCAGGAACGACTTGTTCCAGCGCTATACTTAAAATAGGTTGAAGTTCTATTTTTTTAAGTGTCTACACAATAAGCAACAGCAAAATGGTACATTACTTTACACTTGTGATGCTTTGTATTCGTTAGACAATAAATACAGCATTTAAAAACTAATAATTTATTAATTCATCTTCTTCCATGTGGGTGGCTGAAGCCTATCCCACACAGCAAATTCTGGTGTGTTAAATCAACACTGAGGGAGTTACACTTGACACTATTTAGTGTTGAACTTACACAACACTAGTGTGAAGTGTTGAAAATGTGTTATATTATTTACTCTAAAAAGTGTTACAGTAGTGTAAGTGTTAAATATTATCACTATTATAGTGTTATTTTATGACTATTGTGTGTTTAAACTAACTTTAGAACATTATATTTCAGTTAATTTCTGTATAAAATGACAAGAGAGTAGCACAAACTTTACTTTTAAATCAACATTTATTTCCAACTGCACTTTACAGACACATTGCACACATTACATTGTGACTATTGTCCACAGAGCACAGGAGTTAGGGAGACAGTCAATGAGAACGAAGGCTGTTCTTCTGTTCACCCACAAACACAGCAGGAGCTTCACCACAGGCTTTACTCTCGAATAACACACAAGATGGATCAGATTAAGCACTAAACCAGCATCTTAGCAAACAACCCAAAATGCATATTTTTGTATTTAAATTCACATACCTGCAGATGCCCCTCATGGTATTTTGACATAAAGACTTCCTATAGTGTGCAGGAACTGTACAGAACCAGGGCAGCACTTGGCAGCTCAGTCCCAAAGAGCAAAAACAGCATAATTATTAAAATAATAGAAAAAAATAAATATATACAATGAAAATAAAACAATATTACATAGTCAGTGGTGAATGTGCCCTGTTTACCTGATCTAGGTGACTGTTGCTGTGCTGAAGGCCCTTTTAGAAGTCACTCTGGTCCTAGGTTTGTGGTAACTGTCTCACAATCTGTAAGAAAATACAATTATGCTTGCAATTATGACAGTGAGTTTTAAATACTTTAGTATGTAAAAAAGTGATACCAACCTTTAAAAAAAGGTGACAGCTGTCCATACCCCTTGAACCTCCAAAACTCCTGTCAAACCAATGCAGTGGACTAGAAAGAAAACACAGAACAGGGCATATTTGTAAGTGCACTAAAATAACGCAACCCCAAATTTTGGAGCACATGCATTCAGCTAATGATAATAAAAACAAAGACATTTGATAAAAAATCAAGTTTAAAGTAATTTTCAGGTTATGGACTGTACAAATATAACACTGCTGTATGTCTGCTCTGGTAATATTACAAGTTGTGAAAAGTATGCCTCATGCTGCTAGCTTAGCTTAGCTGCTGCTGATCTATGGCATTGCATACCATACTAAGTGCTAACTGAGCCTCACACATACTGGAGAAGCTGCTCTTGGAACACTTTGTAACAGGCTTAACAATATTACTTATTTTATTGGCAAATACTGAATATTATTTATGACCATGTCAAATTCAGCACAGCATTACAGCTACTGTAGCTAGTATATTTGTGTTTTGTTACTGAACTAACAGCACATCGTTGGTAATATGTACTTTTTTCTAAGTAAAAAACAGGATAATTTCTTTTCAAAATTGTGCACAACTGAATATGACTGCTTTTTAACCATGCATAATGGCACATCATTTTTCATAGATAGGCCTTGATGTCATCTAACTTACAAACCTTAAGAATAATGTCTCCCTGGACAAATGAAATACTCTGTTCCATGAAATCAGAAAATGAAGTAGATATTGTGTGATTTACTCACCAGAAGATGCTCAGTACACTGGAGGGGACAGAAGCTCCATAGTTCTGTTTCCCTTCAGTTCAGGTAAACTCCACTCATGTCAGGTAAAAATTAAATTCAGCACTGGTGTAGAGTAACAGCTCCAACAATTCACACTCAGGTTCTACACTCAGTTTCAACTCCAACTCTTTTTGGTGAATCACACTCTTAGGGCCAGATTTATCAAAGGTTTGCGTGCACGCTAACTGAATAATATGCGCTAAAATTGGAGCAAACCCAGACGCAGTTGAGATTTGCGTCTCTTACAGGAGCAGAGTGAACGAAATGCAGATTTTGCTCCTGTGACCTAATGAATATGTAAACTGAGGCGTTTTTCCCAGAGTGCGCAAAATGGAAGGCGGAGAAAATGCAAATTCATTCATTTACCGCCTGCAATATTATTTATCAAGGCTCACCATGACTTTGCGTGCGAAAATAGCGTATAAATTTAGCATGTTGGAGAAGGATGTGCTAATCTTTTGCACAGATATGGCTGCTGTGATTCGTGTGAGACGAAGGAGAAGAAATTAAGAAATACATAGGGTTAGAGTGTTGTGTGCAGATCTATTTGCCATGACGGATGAAAAAATTATTCACCAGCACGTTCAGCTCTTCTTGGTTAAATTTTTGCTTCCGTTTGTGTTCCACTTCCGCACCTTCCATGACGCAAAACAATACACGCAATGATGCCGTTTAAATAGTTCTGCCCCATCTGTTTGCACCTGTCACCGGCCACGCAATTTGTCTTAGTTATTCACGCGCCACACGGCCCATTAATAGCAGCCGCATATTTTCTCACTGCACTCGCAGTTTAGTACCCGTCTTAGTAAATATGGCCCTTAGTGTATAATTAAATCACAAAAGTGTTGAAATAACTCCAGAGAACCCACAATTTCCCCAAATAACACTAACACTGTGATTTGAACACTAATGAATTTGCTGTGCACTTGCTTTGGACCTTAGGTGGGGTAGACCGTGGACAATGGCCTGGTAGTCACAGGACTCACGCAGAAACATACACTGTCACATTCAGTCTGAGCTTAGTATGTGAGAGATTGTTGTTGATTGGTTGGGGGTTCAAATGGAGACATAATCTAGCCCTTCTAATAAAACAGTACTAAAAATTGCATAAATATTCCAATCAAACCTCATTCTGAATTTTTACACAAAATGTAATTAAATATTCAGCAGCAGAGGACTTTTTCCTGCAGATCTTAGTTGTTTGTTTTTTGTAATTGCATTCTCCCTGTTATTCTTAGTACGGGAGCTGAGTGAAGTTCATTCAGTTGTAATGGATTTGCAGATGTTCAAATTTTCTTTTAATCTAAGTACTTAAAGAGCTTTCCGTGTTTAGCGGTTAAGTGCTACGGCGCAATTTAGGCTCAAAGCAGTGCAGGGTAATAGTGTGTGATCCGATGATAACACAATTAGCTCGATCTGAACAGTCACATACTTAACATAGGCACATATTCATATTTAAGGAGATGTGTTTGGAGATAAATGGATGCACTGCTTTGTATGGAGAGCTGTGGCTGGAAATGGCTCTGTGCAAATGAACACACAATTTGCTTTGGGACTTTTAAAAGGAAGATACTGAACAAGGTGAATCAGCCTATTATGGAAGCTCCAACCTAACCTTATATGCTTTATATGCGGAAGCGGTGGTTGTATAAAATCCTTGTGCAAGCTCAAGGTAAAATTGAAGTCTTTAGAAAAAAAATAAAATAGTGACAGGTTTGACTATTTCAGCAAATATTTTGAAAATGGTTGAATGTGTGTTAAACTTTCTGGGAATTAATTATTGCAGCTGCTGCTGGGCCTGCATGGCATTTCAGAAATAGTTTTGTTCCAAGTCGTGTAAATGTGTCTATATTTGATGGCTTTAAGTAGTAATTAGATGAACCTTTATTAAAAGTCCTAGAGATTGTATTTAAAAATCTCTCTTCATCTGTCGGTATGTCTATATGTTATTGTGCCGGGAGGTGGAAGAAGTACTTAAGCAAAAGTACTGCAACTGTAAAATAATGTTTCTTAAGTAGAAGTAATTTGTAACCGTCCAAATTAATACTTTTTTGGCCATTTTTTAAGGAACTGATGACAGGAGTATGTGAACTTTTATCAACATGTTATAATAGTTTTGGCTTATTTTTTACAACTGCACAGTAAAATACTATAACTACTAATGATGTCACCGTCTTGGCTCACATTCAGATCCTCCTCACTGTAGCAAGAGGCAGGAGATGCTCTGGAGGTCTGAGGCAAGAAAAATGTATTTGCTGTCAGTATGGAAGAGATGGTTGCAGAGACAATTGAACACCTAATACATTGGGACAATACTGATCAAGTCAGGCTATGCTTTTTGTAAAATGTAAGATGACACAATATGCATCTTAATCAAAGACTCTGCTGTATCTGCGAACCCTAACCCCTACAGTTACAGTTGTACATTTAAATTGGAATATGAAGCTGAAAAGTCACTTACAGTGTGGTCCCAAGCACTCTATATCTAACCAAATCTTTGCTTAAATTTTCTGCATAAAAGTTACATTTTCAGAACATTTTTGCCAGTCCTCTGTCCATCAACAAAAGGACTAATGAATTTAAAGCCATCGAAAGTCTCACAGTGACTCAGCATGAATACTAAACAATAGAGAGACAGAACATTTTGTCCATTAGAGTCTGGAGCCTGCAGGAGGGACTGCTCACACTGAGTGCCATCTCCTAAAAGAGAGGCTTTAACCTTCACAAATGTTTCTGAACCCAATACAAGCACAGGGCCATAATTATGTTTAAGTACAGAGAAATATGGACCGCCTCAAAACACCGCTGACCCCATAGTGTTACTCAGCTGAGAAATGTGGTTTATAAAACATCACTTTAGCACTATCTGTGGTTCTGTTACTGCTATACCAAGCCCATTCCAACAAAGCTGGGACACTGTGAAAAAATGTAAATAAAAACTGAATGCAGCACAGTGGTGTAGCTGAAATCTCATAAAACCTTATATTATTTCCAGCAGAACATAAACAACATATCAAGTGTTGAAAATGAGATATTTTTATATCACGACGCTCTTTTAAATCCCCTCAAAATCCCAGAAATGTTGCTGAAATGTTGCAGACTAAAGTAAGTAGTTGCAAATACAGGAAAGCTGTTTTTAGTGACATTTTTTTCCAAACATTTGTTACCCCTACCTCAACTTCTTTGATATGTGTTGCTGCCATCAAATTTCAGTTGAGCTTTTATTTTTTTTCAATATTTGATATATGTTCTTTACATTGTTGTTTTATGTCATTAGCAAATGATTGTGTTGTTTTTATTTCCATTTTACTCTGTGTCTGGACTTTTTTAGAGTTGAATTTGTGCACAGAATTTATGACAATAGATATTTAAGTTCCTAGAAACAACCCATTCATTATTTGTCACTTTTGCTTTCAGCACCTCGCTCTCATTTTCCAAACCGGTGATAATTTCACTTTGTGCCTCGGATGAAGGTGGTTTGTTTGTTATTTTTTTGGCTGCGCTCTGCCTTTCTTTCTGATTTATTCAGGAATGTGTGAATGTTTGTTACCTAAAGCAAGAACGTCTGTGAGAAGATAAAAGCTCGTCTTCAAAGCTTGTTCAACTGGATTCGGGTTCTGTCTGGTTCTGTCTCACAAAAGCCTCTCAGTGAACCTTGTACACATTATTCATGTGGAGTATAAGATGGGCAGTGGTCCACTCTAAACACGGCTCAGGGACTGATGGATTATTGAAGAGGCAGTGTATGGGCCTCTTGTACCGGTGAACAGCCTGTATATCACTGGAGATGACAGTCTAGGGCCGCACATATGAATAAAGCGCATTTCAAAATGCATTGTTTGGGCGTAAACCAGACACTGTCAGAGTCCTGTCACTGTCCTCTGGTTTATCCTTTTTTGATGTTGGTAAGATGACATCTGAGGTTTTCGTTATTACTAAAAACTCTATACACAATCGTATTTATTTGACTCTTTATGTAATTTTAGCTATTTAATAAAAATGTGCGCAGGGTTGATGCACAGCAGTCAGAGTGGGCTCACTGTTTCCAGTTAATTTGGAAAACTATAATGCCCCCCATAATCTAAAAAATCCAAGACATGATTTCTATAATGTACTTATAATTAAAAAAGAAAAATATCACAAAATAAGTCTCATCTTAAACAAGAAGAAGACTACTACTTCTTTTTTATCTCTTTTCAATAGTGCAGTGCATCAAACTCACCAGATAATTATTTATGGATACTAGTTTAAAGATTCTGGATAGTCTTTTGACACTAATATTATGGTATAAACACATTCATTAAAATACACAATAGTAAAGTTGCTTTAACATTGTAAATATTTTAAAATAAAGTTCTCAAAATCATGCTAATGTCAGAGATCAATAGGCTATAATCTCCACTAAACTTATATTAATAAACCATTGCCCCATAGACTCAATGTAAATATGTCTGATGCCCTGGTTGTAGGTATTCTGGTGAGCAATCCTAATTCTTTATCTATTCTATGCAAATATTGGTTGAGTGGATTCAAGTTGGCTTTATCAGTGACAAAACAAATGAGCAGCCTCTCAACACATTTGAATAGTTATGTAATTAATTAGAAAATGTTCCTACTGTTTATGTGCAGAATAACTGATTTTGGAGTGACGCAATATTAAAAACACAACTAATCAGAGGAACAAACCATGGCATTAATCCCACCGCGAGTGACCTTCTCCCAATTAAAATTCTTGTAAGTCCAGCAAATAAAAGATTAATTTTCTTCCTGTAGAAACTGGGCTTTGTTCACCATGTTAGCTACGGGGATATGTATGATGCTGCTAAAATGCTCGGATTGCTTGATGCATTTTGCTTTACATGAGACCCTTGATGGCAGATTAGTTTCTGCTCTTGCCTCCCAGCAAAGAGGTTGTGGGTTTGATCCTTGGGCAGGCTGACACAATCTCTCTGGGTGGAGTTTATTTATTTATTTAACAAAGACCGTGAACAAACACATTAATCTTACAAAAGAAGAGATGCTTTATGCCAGATATAGCTCTGGCTACTTTTCATCTACAGGCCCTGGGCAGGTGGACAATACAATAAAATACATATACAGACATTCAAACATCCATGTACATCCAAATCACATGCTCACTATAACCACACTCATCAACAGTTCATTTACCCATTCAAAATTTAAAATTACTGCAGTACAGATATTACAAATATATAATCAGTGCTGACAGTGCTGATTTTCTAATAATATGTTTCTCAGGTTGTGAGAGAAATCAGTCAGGTCAGAGGATAGTTTCAGTGTGGTTCGGTGTCAGACTGTGTGGTTGTTCCATTTTTGGATGATTTTAAGTCTGCATGTCCTGCATGTCCTCTCTGTGTTACCATAGGGTTCTCTCCGAATACACCGGCTTCCTCTGACCGTCCAAACACAAGCGTGTGTTAGGTGAATTGGTGCCACTAATAAATGTGAGTAGTCTGTCTGTGTACGTCTCTGTGTCAGCCCAGCAACCAGCTAGCCTCTGTTCAGGGTGTACCCTGCCTAATGCCCAAAGTTACTGGGATAGGCTCCAGTACCCACAATCCTTTACGGGAGTAACAGGAAAAGATGAATGAATTTTGCTCTACATACAGCTCAGCCTGCCAGACCACTTCTCTTTCTGAGCAAAGTGAAGTGTGTCTGAAGTGTCTGTAACCAACCCTACCTGATCAATCATAACTGTTCATGCTATCCAGCGTCTGGGGTCTATTTATTTATTGGCTGGATATTCTATTGCATTGAGCGTTTGAGATTTGTTCTGACCCTGAAAATCCAACCCCAGTGAACACTGACCAGTCTGCCTTTGTATTAAAAATAGAAATAAAATGCTGGCCAGACTTAATTTAAAAGGTATATGATGTTTTGTATAATCATTGCAGCTGCATGAGATGATCTGATGGAATATATGACAAAATCATAATGGGATTTAGGTATTTCTCATCCTGTAAGTGTTATCATTATCTTTGTTTAAGGGGAAAAACTGAACTCCCATCCCAATTTTTATTTTTTCATGATTTAAACCAGGCCCCAGAGTTTGGTTTTACATATCTCTCAACACAGAAAATACAAGATTTTGTGAGTAAAATGTTTCTTCAGCTCCAGTGGGATGTAGTAAACCTGTTGGCCAACTTATTCATTAAATAGAAAGTGAGCAGCTCTGCCAAGAACACAGAGAGCTGCTTTTGTTTGCACAATATTCATATTTTATTTCAGCTTTTTATATTGAGTGCAAAAATTGACAAAATGCATTTGCTCCACATGTAATTTACTTCATTACCCAGCATGCCTTTAACCTATTTAAATATTATTGTAATATTGAAATCCTCGAACAACTCAGCCTTCTTAAACACAGCGAGTATCCTGAATGGTTCAGTGTAAATAATGGATGCCGGCCCTCTGTTGTCTCCATATCATACATGAGAAAGCTTTTATGCAGTCAGGAAGTAAAGTCTGAAAAATCAATGTAGCGTAGCCCCAGGTCACTCACTTTTTATTGTAGTTCTGTAGTACACAAGCCTTTGAACAAATGGGAGATAGGAGCTGTGCGTTTTGAATCAAGTGCAGAGGGAAAAGGTGCAGAAAAGGTGGAGGTTAGCAATGTCGCTGCGAGTTCAGTCTCCAGGAGTGAGCTAAACATGTTAGCTTTTCAGTATGCAGAGGTGGAAGAGGTACTCAAAATCTATACTCAAATAATATTCAAAATAATATTACTCAAGTGGAAGAAAAATTAAGAAAATTAAATCAAAATTATTTATTGTGTAAAAGTTAAAACTACAACTAGTGTCCACAACCTAATTTAAAGTAGTTTTAAGATTAAGTAAAATTTAAAGGTGCTATATTATGTTTTATTCACATTTTTAAACTAATCTTGATCACCCCCAGAACAGCATTTAAAAACATTATCTGACTAAAAGATAGAGGGCAGAAGAGTGCAGCTCTTTTGAACATAATCTTTGGTGGAAAAAAAAGCACTACACTTTATTAAACTTTTTGTATGAGGCTATATTTTACTACAAAATTTAAAAAATAGCTGTAAGTAATCAGTAGAAACAGTGCTGTACACCGTTTTTTAGATAAATGAATGAGAGCAGACTGGATATAGAGGGCTTATTGATTGGTTCTGGAGTGGGCGGGGGGTTTGTAGGAGAGGCGGAGGTTTGTGGAAATGAGCGTCCTGAGGCCTCAGAAACTCAGTGCCTGAGAATACATAATTTCTCAGACTTCAGTGAAACAATACACAACTCCAGGCCTGTTGTTGATGAGGGAACAACATTAAAACATTTACTTAAAAGTTAAACAAGCTAAAATATGTTTTAGAAAAAAATGTACTTAGAAGTAAAATACTTCAGTAAAAGTAACTAGTTGATGTTATTAGTATTCAGATATTGCAAATATCCACACACAACATGGAAGCCAACATTTTTAATATCTTAAAGTTCCCAACATAAACATTTTAGGCCTCCTGGCTTTTGACCAGTCATCCAAAATGCTAAATATAGCTATTAATTGTGCTTTTCCTTGGTGGTGAAAGAAAGTGCTAATTTCTCCTTCATCACTGTCAGTAAAATACTACAGAATTTTCAGTGTTCTTTTCAATTGAGATAATTTTTTTCTTCTCTCTCTGAGTTTTGTTATTGCTCACTTCGATCTCCTCATTGCCGAGTTGCTGTCATGTTTCTGTGCTGCTCCGCCACTCTGCCTCCACAAAAGCTAACTGTGTGAAATTATGCTGTCTGTCTCTGACCGTCGCTAGTCCATTATAAGAAGTTTTTTTGTTAATAGAAATGTTTTATACTCCATTCTGTCTGAATTGCAATTTGTCAGGTAATGAAATCCCTTTAGTCGATGTTACCAGGCGTATAGCCGCTGTTTTTATTATTAATATATTGAGCTGCTGTATGAATTTTTCTGCGTTTGTCCAACTTCTCAAGTGCAAGCTGTGAGAATGAATATTGAATTAAGGTGAGTGGTGCGTCGTGATCTAAAAGTTGGCTTGCAGTGTCTAAGTTTAAATACGATGAAATTGACTTTTTCCCAGGGAGATTTTCAAAGTTTACAAGAACAAAAACTAAACTAAAAAGAAATGCAACAACCTCTACAGCTACAGCAGCAACATGGACCTTCATTCCTTAACCCAGGGAAGGGTTTACAAAGTGCCTTACAATATGTAATACTACACCAAGTCCAAAAACGTTGGGACACAAACAAAAGGAAAAAACAAAAAAACAAAAAACTAATTACTAATTTTGATAAAATTAGATACAATTTTTTTTTTTTTCAATACCATTACTTAAATGATACCTGGTTTTGATATCGGTACCTGAACGATACTTGTTCTGATATCTATGGTGTGCTAATTCATCTTCTACAATCATAAAGCACAATAATATTGGATAAAAGGCTGTGAGTTAAAACGAGTAGTTTGTATGATTTATTCTGTGTTATTTATTAATTTGATTCATTATTGCAAAGAAAGATTAAAGGTCCGACTAGGTACTGAAACGTGGTATTAAATAAAAATATATTTTTTAATTCCAGTAATATTGTCACTAGTCTTTCAATACCACAAAGGTATTGTTTAAGGGTACCCAGGCCTACATACAGTACAATTTGCACATGTACACAGGGGCGGACTGGCCATCTGTGCATTCTGGAGGATCACAGAACGGCCGGTCGCTGAGACGGCCGATGGGCCGTTTTACATAGACTCCATAAACACATTCACAACCAGGCCAGAGAGGGCGCAGCCGCGCTGATGCGCAACAGCAGAGTAGAAGAAGAAAGCAGAACAGCTGCAGTCATTCAATGCAGTCAGGCACTCGAACAAACCTACGAGATGCAGCCGACAGGCGGCCGTGAAGACAGCGGTGACGCGTGAGCAGAGGCTGCGGTGCGTTTACGTCATGGATAAAAAACGGTTAATAAAACGAAAGGAGAAGGGCGGAGCAGAGAAAGTCAGGAAAAAGAAGCTTAAGTCGCTTGCATGTGAGGCGTCCAAGTGTAAAAAAATAACACAACTGTTTGACAGCAGCAGTGCTACAGCCACATCCACCAATACAGCACAACATGAGAATGAAGAGGCTGAGTGTGCGATGGTGGGGGCCCAGCACTTCTCAGGCTCAGGGACCAACAGAACTAGATGAAGTTTTACCTCAGTTAGAGCCGTGTACAGAGCAAGTGGTGAGTAAAGCTTACTGTATAAAACACAGGCCTTTCATAGCTATTTATTCCACTTCCTATACATAGCTCTAAAACACTATCATAACAATAACAATATGAATATAATAAGAATAATATTCTATCTAATATGGCTGTGAAGACTCTCATTCATCCAGGCTGATTCCATTGCAATAGTAGGTTTAAAAGCTGTCATCTGGACTTGGTTTTAAAGAGAGCTCTCTTACCAGTCAAATTTCAGAATTTGGGTCTAAACCTGTACAAAACCAGGTCTAAACCTGATGATTAAAGTTTAGGGACTTGAATTTGACGTGTGGACCATGTGTGGTTTAGTCCTGGTTTAGAACTAGTTCACTCAGATCAGTCAGTTTTTTAAAATGTATTTATTTTTATTTTTATTTACTTTGTACAACCATAAACAATTTCCTAAAGTCTTGAAATTATTATTTTTGATTTTTAGTCTACTATCATAAACAATGTCTAATTGAAATTGTGCTTTTTGTTTTATACAATCCAAGACAACTTCGTAAAGTTTTGTTTTTTTATTTTATTTTTATTTTTATTTTTTTGGGGGGGGGCTGGGCTGGCCAGACTCCAGGGCTGTTTTTCAGTCCCAGTCCGCCCCTGCATGTACACATCTTCACTATATAAACTTAGAAATGCCCCTTACTTGTATGTGTAAGACTCACCACTCCACTACAAAATTACCTTAAAAAATCTCTAAAATTGTATCTCTAACACTACAATAGGAAACCTCAAAAGGGAAGCATCACTCATACAATATCTACATTGGTGGCAATGCATTAGGACAAACTGTTGTGTACAGGATCAGCAATTTGAAGGCATTTTTACTGATAAGATGTTGGGTGACAGGTCATTTTCGTTTAGGAAACATAGTATGAGAGTCAAGGTGGGAAAAACAACATTTTCAAATGATGAAGGTCTTGTTTTTTGTTATATCCAGAAGTAGGGTTGAATAAATATCAAACTCACCAACTTCTTTAAAATCAAGTTGATATCTAACAGTTCTATGTGAGTTACAGTAATAACGCATTATATCTACACTATTGCTCCTGTGCACACCAGAGTGGAAATGCAATCAGTTGTATAAAATATGTTATATGGAAATCTGACAGTAGTCATGCATAATGAAAATTTGAACTTGTCCACTGGGTCCAACGCCTGAAGGACTGCCCTTCCATCCTCAGCTACAGAGAACATCAACTCAACCACTCTACCAGCTTCAACAGCTGATTAATATAACTCACTTTCTAAAGTAGTCAAGTCCTACAGTATAAGAAAATGTCCATTAAAATCAAGTGTTGTTCTGTATTTTATGGGCATGTGTTTTGTTCATCTTTTTTGATATGTAAAATAATAAATAAATGCTAGCAAATAAAGATGCCTTGTTGTGTTGATGTGAATTTAGCATTAATTTAATCATCAACAGCATTAAAAAGTCTTACATTTAGTGTAGAAAATCTAGTATGGCCCCTGTACAAGTGCTACCAAATTGGGCTTCATGGTCTTCCCAGTGAACTAGAAAACTAGGATAAAAAGCAATGACTTTATTAGAGACACTGCGAGACAGCAGAACCAAGAAACAAGAGGTACTGTAACAAAGGGAAGAACACATCTACAGTATGCTACCTCCACATCCAACATAACACTGTATATATCAGACTGTACCCAGGAGCCTTCAACACATTTGATCCTTTAGACTTCTTCAGGTTTAACTGGTGCACAAAAGACTTTCTTTTTTTTTTTTCCCAGTGAATGAAAACAGCTGAAGACAAAGCAAGATTTGGCAGCTTTAAATGTTGGCTGACACATTGTAGTATTAAAGCAATGGTCATAATTGTTATCATCCAAATAGCCCATATGTGCATTAGTGACTAATGAAGCCAAAAGCGTCACTGTCTTTTGTGCCTAAGCAATTCTCTTTAGTTTTATCAAATACTGCAATTTAATTTAATTGATAAGATTCACTGCTTTTGGACACTTAATTTCAGGCAAGTACATAGGAATAATTTATATGCAAATTCTCACAGATGTCTCATTAGGAGTAAGTAAACAGCCAAACAAAACACATTATAGAAAAAGTGTACGAGTTATCATATATTGTTTTATAATTTAATAATAAAAGTTATGTTAATTGGATTGATGATCAAATAAATGTCCAATTCTTAAAAGATTAAAAATGTAGCAGGCTGTAAAATCATGTGACCGGGCGCTAAATATTCGGTAAATAAAAAAGCGCTGGCTCCCTGAAGAGTTTTGTGTGGACGCTATTGGCAGCCAGTGAGAGGACGAAACCATTTGGCCTGCTGCCGCCAAAACCAAACATTCGGACCCGCTGTTGGACCGCTCCCTGCAAGAGTGCTCAGCTTCCACTTTGAATTAATGAACAAGGATTGTCTCTGTACACTCCCTTTCATAAACGCTCCGAGTTGGCAGCAGTGTATCTCACTCATTCCCAGCGGAGCGGCCTTTGAAAATGCGTCTCTCCTGAAACCAGTCTATTTCCTGCAGCGCCCCCTGGATGACCTTCTGCATTGCATTTATGTAACACAACTTTAGCCACTCTTTACAGGACACAGCCTAATGCATGTACTGTTTCACACTGTGATTAAGCAAGGTCATAGCCCAGTGAGTCTGTGAACATTACTTTGTTCTCAACAGTCTGTCTCTCTCCTTCACAGATGTCCACAAACGGCAATTTGTTCAGTGTCGCGCTGTAGTGGACGTCCAGAAGGAGGGCCTTAAGGAGGAGGAAGCTGATACACACTTTAGACTTGTGCATATCAGGTCAATGAGTCATTTCAATTTTTTTTAAGCCATTAAAAGACTCTTAAGAACTGAATAAGTGAATGAAAATATTCATAAAAAAACTTTACAAATAATTTTTCATTCACATAATAGCCAGGGTATTTTTGGTGCCTGTTCCAAACCCAGATAAATGGAGAGCATTCAGCATAAAGGGTATGACAGATCAATATCACTGCATGCTGAGAAATAGATGATTTACTGAGGTGACCCCAAAAAGGAAAAGCCAAAAGGAAAGAAAATATATATCTCAAATATTTTGGCTTTAACGTACTATGTCCCATGGTACTGATGTCTCACAATGGTAAAGACTTACAGTAGTGCCTGGACTCAGGGGTAAATGCTGTGTCTATTATGCAACAAAGAGCCTCACACAGCTTTTCTTGACTGACCCCTTGTGGCTGCAGTATTTTTGCCCCTTCTCCTAATCCTAGATGCAGATGACATTTTGGATCCACACTAAAGACTTATCTTTTCTTCAGGTTTTGAATTATCTTGCCAGTTAACCAGAAACCTAACAGGCATGACATGTGGGACTTTGGGCTTTGTGCCGTTTTTTTTTTCTTGTGTGGATGGTCCCAGTAACTGCAGGGATGTGGACCATGGACCACACCAGGACGTCTGGGTATTGGGTCTTGGCGGCAGATTGTGCCATGGAGTTCTGGCCTGCCTCCATCTCGGTTTTGTACTGTGGATCTTTTGTTCTGTCACATCACGTGAACGCAACCGATTCTTTCTGTGCTTTAAACCTCCCATCCTCCAAAAAAAAAAAAAAAAAAAACTAACAGGCAAAGGTAATGATATGATGGTATCCCATGTACCAGACACTTCCGCTTTGTATGTCAAATAAATGGAGCCAGTTGTGTATTATGGTGAACCCAAATGAAAACAGAAAATATACTTAAGGTGAAAGTCAGATATTGCTATTGTCAATAAACTATTTTTCTTGCACAATATCAAAGCTCAATTTATTGTTGACCTGTTACACAATTGTTTAGTAAAAACAAAATGCATAATATACACACACCATTTTTCATTCATGTGGCAGCTCAAGGTCCGTCAGCCCAGTTAATTTGTCGCACAAACAGCAGCAGCTTTGTCTTGAACGAGCCATTTGTTGCTAATCATTTTCCAAAGTTCAGAAGGAAACTGGGGTTAATAGAGAGAACATAAACATTGACAAAAACATGATAAGCAATTATTGGTGAATCGAGCAGCACTTGTGTAATTTTGATCCTAATTGTTTCTCTTTTTAGAAGTGATAGACATTTTAATTACAGCTTGGTGTCAGTGTGATGATGCAAAAATAAGACTTCAATACTAAAAGGAACTTTGCAAGTTAGCAGAGTAAAATGTAAACAAACGTATCAATGTAACGTTTACAAGGATGTTTTTTAGTATCCGTCCTGTCAAAATATCTCTATCAATATAGCAGCTTTTACAAGCATACATCAATAAATCACAATACTGTAAAACATAATTTCATTAGTTGCATTCAACTACATCCAGTAAAATATTCTAAGCATCTATGTATTTTACCAGTGGTGGATATGGTGATTATGTAATATTATGCAAATTTTATGAGATATTAATTTTTGGTTTTAATTAATTCTAAGCCATTATCATCCCAATTAAAGTAATTGAAACAATTTTCTCTAGGTGTACTGAATGTGGAGATTTGTATGAGTTTCCCTTTGAATTGAACTACTGAAATAAAATGACTTTTCCTCAATATTCAAAATGACATGGGCATGTTAAGTCATGCAGAAGTAAACAGCTCAGTTTTTGAGCCCAATATCCTGCCATGATACGATGACCAAGGTGTGACAGAGCTTGTTCGTTTTTTGTTCACCAAAATGGAAGCTAATAATAAACTGCAAAGAACACACTTGCCTTTTCAAGAGACTGAGCAGCTCATCGGGGCATGAAATCATTATGAAAGTGTAGCATATGGAGAGACATCAGAGAGTGGCTGCTCTCACTCACAGTTCTCAACTCAACAAGACGCACTGAAGTCAAATCGGTACAATCAAAGAGTAATCAATAGGCCATAATTATGTTTTATTTGGTGCTTATTGTCAGCAGTGCTCTGTGTGTGATTATCCTCAGGGAGAATAGGAAAGAATCCCAATTGAACTGATAGCTTCTTCCCTTATGTTACATTAAAAAGCTGGAGCATAGAGACGGTAGCATGTGAGCCCTGTTTCCATCATGTACTGTAGCCATGTGTTGTGTCACCTATGCAACATAAATAGCAACAACTGTGTGTGAAAAGCCAGTCATTTGGGAGAACATACAGTCATTTCACTCTGCCATTAATGTCATTTGACATTTACAGTCCGACTGCGCCATAATGGGGCGGTCTTCTCCATACAATCCAACTTTAAGCCGTCATTATGGCTTGCTGTATGAATGGCGGTCATGTTTCAGAAATGAAACACATACATTCATATTTGTGAATAGTTTTCCACACATGCGAGGCCAATTTCTCAGCTCACGCTAGCGTTTATGAGACATTCATTTCCACAAAGATTTCAAAGCGGCAAAAACAATTCTGCTTTGTTGGGGGTGGTGTGTGGCTGGGGTCTATTCAGCAACTATGGGCCTGAGGCAGGATAAACCCTGGACAATGGCCAAATAGTTGCAGGGCTGGCAGAGACTGAGGAACTGTTAACACCTGAGAATGGGGATAGTCCAAACCGGTGTTGTGGATCTAATTGGTCTGCTTCAAATTCACACTGAGCTGTGACAAAAGACCTAAACTCATTAATAATGAGGTAACACTGAATTCTATTACATCTGTGTTGTTTTGTTTACAGCAACTTTCACGTATATACATAATACTTTTTAAACATATTTTAATAATAGTTCATCACTTTTTGCCTCACATCTGTCATTTTGTCCACATCTTATTATTAGATGTGCCAAAGAGGTGTGCACTGACAGACAACCATTAACTCTCATATTCATTCATTATGAGCTATCCAGGTTCACTAATATACATACTAGATGTATATTTGAACAATGGAAGGAAGCCAGAGACAATGTCGGTTTACTACTGAAAAAAAGTTGCCCATTTTAGAAACACATTTTAGAGAGCATTATACCAAAATCCTTGTTTTTGCCTCAGTAACCATTCTATATTCAAGGCCATATATTGTGAAGCCACTGACAATCTGTGTGGCTTAAGGATAAATAAGAGTCTCAGGTCAAGTAAAGTGTGGCCCCACAGTTTGGACAGAAAATAGGTCTCCGCTCAGAAGGTCAGCTCGAAATAAAATCGATTCGAATGCATGTCCACAAGGGCAAAGGTCAACAGGTCAATAGGCATGGCTTTTTTTCCATATGTAGCTGTCAGGGTAACCTTAAAAATGTTTTGCCTGGAAGAAAATGAAAAACACACTTGTACAGAAGTATAAATAAGATATGGATCCTGATCCTTGGAAAGTTCTTCGATCGCTCTCAAGGCTTTCCAAGTTCCTAATGGAACACAAGCTCCACTGATATGTGGTCCCGTACAGTCAGAGCATCACATTTAAAGTAGACTTCAGTTCAGCTATGATCTACTACAAATGTTGTTTTTTTGCAATTTTGATAACCTATAGCCAAACTTAACGTAGCACTTAGCGGAAAATTACACCATAGAATAAAAAGGAGGCAGAGCTGAAGATGTTGAGGTTCTCTTTGGGATGTGGTGAGTACATTTACGAATGAGTTCATCAGCGGGACAGCTTATGTTAGATGTTCTGGAGATAAAGTCATAAAGGAAGATTAAGACAGTTAGAGCTGCCAGACCGGAGGACTACAGGAAGACCAGTAAGGAATGTAGAGGACATGAAGTTAAGCTGGGGACACACTACACATTTTTTTTGCCTGATCTTATAACGATTCACAGTTGCGGCGAGTCTTTACCAGTCAACACTAGTTGCAGGGAATCGTAATCACCAGTCTGCCCTGAAATTAGTGTGTGATGTTCAAAGACTCGAATTGGCAAGTGTGTGCGGCGCAAAAACCCGGCCTGACGTCAGTCGCAAGCAATCAAACATGTTTGAATTTTAAAGACAACTCTGGACGCACACTCCTGTAGTGTGGGCTGTTTACAGATCCAACTGGGAATTCATGGTGTCCAGCGGCCAATGAAAAACAGCTGATGGGACACAGGAAATACCGTCACCGAAGACGAAGCAACAGGAAGCGGCAGGAAAATATAAGCGGAAATTTGAAGAAGTAGAAAACATAAACAACCATGGCAAACACCAAAGAAAGTTGAGCGTTACTCAAGCGAAACTGAATACTTAGACGTTTTTTCTTTTTCCTTATTTCCAAACAGATAGCTGCGCACACAACGGCAACAGCGACCCCGGTAGCGTTCATGTTTGTTTACCATTTAGTTCTCGCAAGTTCCCCGCGAGAGTTTGCTGCATTTGATTGCCGTCAGTTGCGGCCTCAACAGATCTTGTAGCGTGTGAGGCACAGTCGTTAAATGTGTGAGCCCCAGTCTTTCAGTCATCCTAACTAAATCTGCTGAAACCAGTCGTTAGTGTGTGCTCCTAGTCTTTTCAGAATCTGTAACGACTGAGAAAATCGTGTAGTGTGTCCCCAGCTTTAGTTGATCTGAGAGAAGAGGATGCAGAGGATAGGGTTAGATGGAGGCAGGGGATTTCAGCAGAAAGGAAAGGAACTGAGCACAGTTCCTTTTACTTAAGGTGGCATTGGCCCTGTGTCAAAGGGCAGAAGTAGCTCAATTGGTGGAGACATTTCCCCACTTCCCACTTCACCTACCATGCCTATGTACTGTATGAATGTGTCAGTGTGACTGTGTTTGGTTGTGGCCGGAGGGGCCGGAGACGCAGATTGGCAGCCACACTTCTGTCAGACTGCCCCAGGGCACCTGTGGCTGCAGAAGTAGCTTACCACCACTGAGTGTGACTGAGGAATGAATAATGGACTAATTTTAAAAAAGTGCTTTGAGAAGAATAAAATCCAATCCATTATTATTATTATAAATGGAACTATGCTGGCTACTACTGTAGAGGATAAATTACCGACAGTCAAAAAGTATGTAATGTAGAAAATACTGGCGTGTCCATCTAACATAAGAGGGTGTGGAATTCGGCCAGCTTATTAAAGGACTTTAAGGTAGAACTGTACAAAGTACAAGTGACATTTTCTGTTGTTTTGTCTTCCTTTGCTTTAGCACGACAAACATTTTTTTATCAAGTGGAGACAGGAATGAAGTTTTACCCACATGCTCATTATCTCACTACCCACACTCAACAATTGGCTTGCATTTTTTGACCATTCTTTTTTCTTTTTTTTAATCTCTATAGACCATGATAACATTAGTAGCAGTAACTTGGTGAAGTGGTTTTGTCCAAGTCTAAATAATACAGCAATTTCTGGGTAGCAGAGTCATGAATTTTATCAAGAAATTCTTTGGTAAAGATATGAATCATGCAGTGTCTTTCATACAACCCCTTGACTCAAGGTCAGAAACTAGTTACTAAATCTTCCGACACCTCAGAAGTATTAAGAAGTCCAGTGCTTACAATGTGGGATTAAGAGCAGAAAAGGGCGGTTTACTGTAGCGGCGGCTCACGCTTGTCATTCAAATATCTCATACTGGATCAGGTCCAATGGGATTTATCATATGGACAGATCTAAATCTGTCTGGGCTGCCCGGGCTGAGTACAAAAATAGCTGGCGGCTTGCCATCTCTGTGGGAGGAAATGGTAGTAAAACACCTGAAAGATGCTATCTGCTAAATTCACCCAAATGTTTTTGAACAGTTTAAATCTACGTGCATTAACACACATACCTTACTCTGGGATGGTTGTGAAAGGTAATGCAGCCAAAAATGTCTTCATACTGTGGACATACGGCATCTCTTCCAATAATGTGTCATCCTTTAGAGAGTATTATGAATAACAGCAGTTCAAAACAATATGAACCATTATCATAGAAAACCATAACTGGAGCACTGGACTCATTTTTGAGACTCTTGACTTGATGCAGATCTTTATTTTGGGAGCTCAGAGACTTGAATTTGTCTCCTTTCACGGACCAGGGTTTGAGACTCAACACAGACCTTTGAACCAAACCCTCTGACCCTCTGACTTGGTCATTTGTGAGTCACACTTGTCTTGTTTGCCTTTTTACGTTTAATGAGAGACAATGCAGCCCTGCATCCAAACATAATCATATCCAGTTATTAAGTAGGCATCTACAAAGCAAAAATCTTGCACACTCATAAATATTCATTTTTGTGACTTCAGTTGAACTTGATGTTGAATTAATTTGGACTGGACTTGGACTCAACTTGAATTAATTTGGATTAGACTTGCACTGCACCGCACTTTTTTTAAAATGATTTGGACTCCTCAACTTAAGATGACTCAACTCAAGAGGACTCAACTTAAGAGGACTCAACTTAAGAGGACTCAACTTAAGAGGACTTAACTCGGCCTCGACTAGGACTCAACTAGGACTCGACCCAGACAAGTCTTAAGTGAGTGTGCTTTAGATTTTGAACACTGAGGTTTTAATAGTGACTTGATCTCGATTACAACACTGGCACAACTCTCAATTTATGTCTTTTTGAACCTCAATAACTAAACATGGCTTATCTCATTACTTGTTACGTTGCTATGTTTCTCCTCTGCGTTTTGCTACAGAAATCCTTTCACCATTTTTAGCACTGAGCACAATTTGACCAACTATTCAAAAGTCAAATGCCTCACACTGTCACACCAGTGTACCTGCTTCCTACTTATCCTTGTGCAAAGGGCCTTTCTGACACGTCTGCTCTCCCAAACAGTTCTGTGAGTGACTGCAGCAGCATCGCCCTCAGACTTCAGAGTGCTTAAATGTAGAGTGGTGTTTAAGCTGACAAGTGCATTACACCCTACTTCTGTAGCCCCCAAAGCTTCAAGGCACAAGATTGATCTGCAGCAGGAAAAAGAGGTGCACCGCTCGGTGGGTATAGGATTACTCTTATAAAGTAAGAATTAGCCACAAAAAAAGTTTCTTGGCTCATTTACCACTGGAGAGCTAACCTCGACAGGATCCTCTGAATAACCGGCGCAGAGCAGCTTTATAGCGCTATCGGTAGGTCCTGCTTTCCTTTATGCACTCAATTTGTTGTCTATCAGCGTTACCCAGGGAGGAGAGTAATAGTGTCATCATGGGAGATAATCAGTGGAGCAGAGCACATTAGAGAGGAAGTGCTATTGAGCTATGGCTTACCCTTTCCTGTTCCTTCCTCTGAGAACAATTACTGTGTTTGAGTAACCAATGATTGAGACAATATGCCTTATAGTCAGAGTAAATGATGATGGCAGGCACATGCAAGGTGCTTTAAAACACTGTGTTTGTGGGAGAATTGTTTTTTAAGTGCTGCTAACATTGTGATACTATGGTTTTCTGCTCGGCTGGTGACATGCATAAACTGCAAAATACACCAATCAGGCATAACATTATGTCCATCTGCCTATTATTAGTGGTCATAATGTTATGCATTATGACCACACAACAAACTGTGGTGTACTTTGTCTTTCAGAACCAGCATTAAGTTTTTTAGTATTTTAAGCTACAGTAGCTTGGATTGCAGCACACGGGCAAGTCTTCACTCCCCACGTGCATCATTTGCAGCCGGTTCAGTACTTTTTCTTCCTTGGACCACTGACCACTGCAGACCAGGAACATCCCACAAGAGCTGCAGTTTTTGTAGATGCTCTGACCCAGTCGTCTAGCCTTCACAATTTGGTTCAGCTAAACTCACTCAAATGTCTACGCTTGCTTGTTTATTCTGCCTTTAACACATCAACTTTAAGGACTAAATTTTCACTTGCTGCCTAATACATCCCACCCACTCACCGGTATTATTTACGTTACCTATCAGTGATCATAATGTTACGCCTGATGTGTGTACATTTAAAGCAAATATTGATGCTAGTAGTACCACAGAGCACAGCCATAAAAACAATCTGGTGAGTGCTAGCTCTGGTTGCACCAACATGATTCATTTAATCTTAGATTATGTCTAATCAGTTTAGAAAAAGCCATTTTAAAATCGTTCAGTCTAGAATTAAAGTTAAGCGCAGTTGTATTACACAGTTTAATGCTATTCTCTTTTGTCCATGTTTATTGATTGAAATGGTATTAAACATGCATTAACAAGTCTGGAGGTTTATAGAGATTTATTTTATTTATTATTTAAACTCAACCAGTACGTTATTGTGTACATTTTAATGATGATAAGAAACTGCTGCAGCAAAAGTGTAGTCTACACCTAAAAGACGTTGTGTTCTATTGATCTTGACTCTGGCAGAAGAGCTTAGGTTTCTTGCAACAAAACTTCATACAAGACTGCTGTAAAAGTATATCTGGACTTGAAATTGAATTCCCCTCTAGTTCTCATCCAAATGTTTTCTTTTGTCTTAAAAAAAAAAACTCAACCAAATGCCAACTTTTAAGTTAAATTTAGTGTGCCTTACCCTGCATGGCTGAGAACCTACACATGTAACTAGCTTTGCAAAAAAACAAAACAAAAAAACAACAAAAAAAAAACTTTGGTGTAATAACATCCTGGTCTGGTCCATTTCAGGGGCATCCTCTTTTGTCTCAGAGCCTGTTGATCTCTGGTCCAGTCCCTCTTTAACTTCACAGTTTATTTGAATAGTTACATATGTATTTTTGGCTCTAAAATTGTCACTAATAATTCTTTAAAACCTCTTGTATGCCACCCAAGTGAGAGTCCAGATGCACATCATTTTGCCCCTGTATAGTGTGACATTTTAATTCATCTAATTGTCTTAATTATTTAACATATAAATAATTCATAGCGGGCCTGTTCCTATTACTTATGAATGACAACCTTGTGGGAGTGCGGGATACATTTTACATTGCCGATCAGATTCAAACATGTCGAAGATTAATCATTTCCTTTTAGACCATGTACCATGAATATAAATACACTTTCAACTCATTCAGATCTACTGTAGCTCTGTTTGTACGCTTTAAAAAATATGGTCTTTTTGTAGATACAGTGGGGTAAAAAATTATTTAGTCAGCCACCAATTGTGCAAGTTCTGCCACTTAAAAAGATGAGAGAGGCCTGTAATTTTCATCATAGCTATACCTCAACTATGAGAGACAAAATGAGAAAAAAAAATCCAGAAAATCACATTGTCTGATTTTTAAAGAATTTATTTGCAAATTATGGTGGAAAATAAGTATTTGGTCACCTACAAACAAGCAAGATTTCTGTCTCTCACAGACCTGTAACTTCTTCTGTAAGAGGCTCCTCTGTCCTCCACTCGTTACCTGTATTAATGGCACCTGTTTGAACTGGTTATCTATATAAAAGACACCTGTCCACAACCTCAAACAGTCCCACTCCAAACTCCACTATGGCCAAGACCAAAGAGCTGTCAAAGGGCACCAGAAACAAAATTGTAGACCTGCACCAGGCTGGGAAGACTGAATCTGCAATAGGTAAGCAGCTTGGTGTGAAGAAATCAACTGTGGGAGCAATTATTAGGAAATGGAAGACATACAAGACCACTGATAATCTCCCTCGATCTGGGGCTCCCCGCAAGATCTCACCCCGCGGGGTCAAAATGATCACAAGAACGGTGAGCAAAAATCCCAGAACCACACGGGGGGACCTAGTGAATGACCTGCAGAGAGCTGGGACCAAAGTAACAAAGGCTACCATCAGTAACACACTACGCCGCCAGGGACTCAAATCCTGCAGTGCCAGACGTGTCCCCCTGCTAAAGCCAGTACATGTGCAGGCCCGTCTGAAGTTTGCTAGAGAGCATTTGGATGATCCAGAAGAGGAATGGGAGAATGTCATGGTCAGATGAAACCAAAATAGAACTTTTTGGTAAAAACTCTCCTCGTCGTGTTTGGAGGAGAAAGAATGCTGAGTTGCATCCAAAGAACACCATACCTACTGTAAAGCATGGGGGTGGGAACATCATGCTTTGGGGCTGTTTTTCAGCAAAGGGACCAGGACGACTGATCCGTGTAAAGGAAAGAATGAATGGGGCCATGTATCGTCAGATTTTGAGTGAAAACCTCCTTCCATCAGCAAGGGCACTGAAGATGAAACATGGCTGGGTCTTTCAGCATGACAATGATCCCAAACACACTGCCCGGGTAACGAAGGAGTGGCTTCGTAAGAAGCATTTCAAGGTCCTGGAGTGGCCTAGCCAGTCTCCAGATCTCAACCCCATAGAAAATCTTTGGAGGGAGTTGAAAGTCCAAAACATCACTGCTCTAGAGGAGATCTGCATGGAGAAATGGGCCAAAATACCAGCAACAGTTTGTGAAAACCTTGTGAAGACTTACAGAAAACGTTTGACCTCTGTCATTGCCAACAAAGGGTATATAACAAAGTATTGAGATGAACTTTTGTTATTGACCAAATACTTATTTTCCACCATAATTTGCAAATAAATTCTTAAAAAATCAGACAATGTGATTTTCTGGATTTTTTTTCCTCATTTTGTCTCTCATAGTTGAGGTATACCTATGATGAAAATTACAGGCCTCTTTCATCTTTTTAAGTGGGAGAACTTGCACAATTGGTGGCTGACTAAATACTTTTTTGCCCCACTGTACATTACTGACATTTTTCTTTGATTTTTACTCACAAGTTTTGATTAAACCTCTGCATGTCAAGGTTTGTTAATAAAATGTATTATTTTTAGACTGATTGCAATGAATGATTGCAATGATGATGAATGTAAAGATTTTTTGTGAAAGAAAGAAAGTTTTATTGTGAGGTTAATAAGTTGGAAGACATTTTTTTCAAGGCCTAACCAGGTATTAAAGGTATTTCAACTAGAAAGAAAGGCCAGGTGAATCATCTGGTCATGTAGGTGTATGTGTTTGTTCAAAGAGAGAAGTGGGATATTGAGGTTTTTAAAAGGCCAGTGTCAGCTGTTAGCGCCAGGGCCAAGCCAACCTCCAGGCTCCACTCTTTCTGAATTCTTAACAAAACATCTATAGAAATGCATTAAGGCTGTTTACAAAAAGGCAGATTTTTAGTGCCAATACTAAAGCAAAATTCCTGTGAATATTACAGTAATTACAGTTCATAAACTTGCATGAGTTATTTTTTACTAGTGAAGGGTGGCGTATAAAGATATTGTGATACAGTGACACACGAGGTCAAACTAGGTCATGTTACAAATTCTAAGGCTTAAATTAAAATGCTAGAAGAACCATGCAAAACCAGAGGCTGAAGAAGGTACCACTACTAGTACTTTCAAATCCAGGACCTGCTAAAAGGCAACTGTGCCATTAAAAAAAAAAAAAAAACTAAATAATCCTAAGCTAACAAAGAAAAGGTTCTCCTGTAAACTTTTACGACATGAGACCAAAACAAATAGCAAACTGGGTAGTGGCCCTAAACTTATCTTTGCCAGTAGAAAAAATTATGTTCTTGATGTAGCTTTTATGGTGAATGGTCCTGTATTTCTTACGTAATCAATAAGTATAATTGTGGTTCTCAAGCAACCTGACAAAATAATGCAGAAATAACTAATGGTACAGTGTGTTCTGTACAGGCTTTTTGAAAATTCTACATTAGTATTTAACCTTTTATGACCTAAATAAAATGTATATGTATGGAGGAGAGCTTGGATAAGGAGTCTGACACCTCCTATCTGTGTAGAGCCGCGAGTCTGAGCGTCTTCAACTCTTCAAAAGGGCAGTGGCTCATCAAACAGGATTACTCAAACATTTGCGAATGAAACAAAATACTACTCCAGGTGTGTTTTTGAGGTGGAAACAACCTCAAAAAAGTAAATTTAGCATATTACGGGACCTAATCATTTGAGTGTCAACCTTGTAATTAATTAGCATTAATGAATGTTGTTCACACTGACAAGACACAGCATTTATTTTTGCACAGCCCAATTCATTAGGCTGCAACCAGGATCATAATAGGGCAGGCAGGGGGAGGCATCCTGTCCAAAACAGAGGTGCACAGAAGCAGGTTGGGTTAGTCCTATAGGCAACACTAGATACTGCTGCTGTAATAGTATAATTGAATGATACGTATAATCATCTGGGCTGTTTGCCTCCAGCTACAGTATGAGGCACACTCTGAAAACCTCACACATCTTGATTTTTAATGTAGTTTATTTTAACGAACTCTTTGATAGGTTTTCTCTTCGGACTCCATACGTCTTCAAAGGCTCATAAACACTACTTTGTGCCTGTTTTACCATCGGGTCTACGTTTGCACTGATTTGAAAGCAGGCTCCATCTGACGCAGCATATGCTCTGTGCACAAGAAACCAAATGAAATGAGAGGAAAAAGTAATTACAGATTACAATATAATATGGAGTAGCTGTGTGGGCCCATGTGCTGCTGGTGGTTAATTGACTGTATTTTAATACCTGGCCTTGTACGCTTTCTATGTGTAACAGCATTATATATTGCAGTATAATTGGTTGAGCTTGAGGCATCTCGTGTTCGCACTGGTTACACTGGTGTTACACAGTTGGTATGTGATTTATTTTATGAACATGGCTAAATGTTAAATAATGAATGAAAGTAGCATAGTAAAAGTTTTAATATTTGCTCCTAGTGACTGTTTTGTTCATTAAGTCGTACAAACAGACCATTGTAGGCCCCAGTAACGTCCAGCAACAACGTGGCTGGTTTGTGATGAATATTAAAATCATGAAGTTTTGTTGTAATAAAGGCTTTTTAAAAGTCCCCAGTTATGCTAAATAGAGTTTTTTGAGCTTTTAACCATGTTATAATGTTGTTTGCACATCAAAAACAGATCTGTTTCATTCACACATAGTTCAGTACAGGGCTGGGCATTCATCTTTTTTTTTTTTCATTCGTCATTTCTCTTGTTGGCCTAAGAAAGCTATTTAATGTAGGTTTAGTATTTTTAGATTAAAGTATTGCATAGGTTTTTTTTTTTCATTTTATTATTTTCACTTGGCTACAGCAAGGCGGAAGCAAAGTGCATTACTCTGACAGTGACATAAATGTATGTTAGTGTTAGCCCTCTCTGCTTCTAAAGACCAGTTCTATTATAATTTATTATCCACCATAGAGGCCTGTAAAAAGGCGCTAACTCCAGAACATGTGGCTAATTAACATACATAAACAAAGACAGTGCTGCTGCTGCGCTGCACATTGCACCACGATGTTCGTTTTGGCCGGCTGCCACATCCAAACCGGGCAGTACATAGGTAAAATTACTTCTTTCTCTGTGATTATTAGTGTTTTTTGAGTCTGCAGAGTCTCCACAGTAACTATTTAAGCTGCTTTGGAGCTAGCAGCAGCATTAGCCATTACAAAGGAAACAGCGCAGTGTTTGGAGGATGCTAATTTCCGCTTAACTCGATTTTACGATTTGGCTATTTTTGACATCGTCCAAAATTAAAAATGCAAATTAATCAAATTAATTTGATTTATCGGCCAGCCCTAGTTCAGTCTGAGAAGCAAGTGCAAAGGTTTTGCTGGAGAAAGAGTGCAGCTTCTAGTGCACAAATGGGGCGTTGAAAATAAATCAGTTTCACGTAACTCCTTACGGTGACGATTAGCAGTCTTTAAACGCAGTGTAAAGGCCATGATCTGATGGCCCGTTGTGTTTATCCCATTTCCTCCTAATGCTCGCTGCAACGCTTGATTGACAGCTGCCCACAGTGGATCGGGGCTGCGGCTATGTGTTTGAAGGGTTACTGGTTCTGACAGAGAGTGAACAGGACTTTACCTTTCCTCTGTCTCTCCACTGTGGGAAACTCGAGTCACGTGACTGTGGTAGTGTCAGAATCGTATGAGGACGAGGATTTAACAAGGACAGACTACGCAAAATTAATAGAAGAAAGTGAAATGCATTGCAATGAAATTATAATTCCTCAAAGACAACTACAGTCAGCGTAGTCCTGTTATGAGGCTGGACTCTCATGTTGACTTTTGCGTTGCATCACTGTAAGAAAGATGCAGTCGGAGCTGCCAGAGTAATTCTGCTCCTGTTATTGGTGCGTCTTGTGCTCATGCAAAATTCTCATTTACATATCAGATTTGCGGCAGCAATGACTTGCGCACTAGCAAACGTTATTTTTCAATCTGCAGTCGCAATTTAGCACCATAATTTAGCAATCATAATTATGGCCCATAGTATCAAAAATAAATAGCAATATAAAAAATGTACCCTATAATGCCGTGAACCTGTAGGAAGACCCTCAGCATTTCACTGAAAGGCTAAAACGAATGCCTTTTCTGAGCTATTTATTGTTATAGACGCAAAGGCTGAAATTGACCATTACCCTTTATGCCATAAACGTCAGTCTGAACTTTAGATTTTACTGTTTACTGTGACTTATTAAATCAGCACAATCCGATTTATAAGCACTCCTAATCACTGCACTGTCAATCTCCTACTACTGTTTTGCATAAATATGGTACATTGAAACTGTACACCGCAGTCTGAGTGCAAGATTATGAGGAGAGCTTAATTTCTTTAAACATCTTTCACAAACACCTTCCTCTGAAATAAAAACCTAGCATGAGATATTTAAAGACATCACAATCACTTTGATACATATTAAAGCTTAATTCGTCTGTGTATCTTTAAAGATGATGAATTTAGGAGGAATTTAGGAGACACCGATCGGTCACAGAAGAGTTTGAGCACATTGAACAATACAGAGATTATTTCAGTAATAAAAACTGTACTGTATTAAAAGTTTTAAAACTGACATTTAACTCTCTCATTCAGTCAACCATTTTCTTAAATGGTTTACAATCAACAGCTTATGGCAGTTGTAGGCTGACAAAAAGTCCCTACATTATCAAGTGTTGACTCTAATTTTCTTTACAGCCTTTATTGCACACTTAAACACAAGGTGTGGTTGTGTCGGGTAAATACCACAGACATACAGTATTAAGGATGAGCGTAGCTTCTTCATGGAAATGAAAAACAGCTGTGTCACAACTGCCTTTTGCCGCCATTGTTTCAGGTACAGGAAGTAACAGGGACGCCGCTGCTCTCATGATGATATTTTAGATCACTTAAATGTCAGTAGAGTTAGTTTTCATATCCATGTCTTCCCCTTTCTTCAAATTAAGATACCTAAGTTACCCTGTGTGAATGAATGTGAGAGTGAATGGTTGTCTATCAGTGTATGTCTGTAGGCGTAAGCTTAGAGACTAACTGATCATTGTGCAGGATGTACACGTCCTAAGGCACGTTAGTTGCTGGGATAGGCTCCAGCCTCCTGTGAACCTAACAGGAAAAGGCTCAAAATAAAAGAATAAATGTTTTATTTGGTTCATCTGTACATGGCAGTATTTTACACAATGCGCTAAAATGAGGCCAAACACTGTAACCAGCGTTGCTCTTAAGCTATTTTTTATGGCTGGTTAGTGCTAATGAATCTCTCAGCGAGTGCCAGATTAGAGTTAAAGTTTGAAGAAGCAAAATAAGATTGCTCCCATTGCATGGTAGCAGCCAAAGGGCCCAGAGGCCCCATCTTCTGTGTAGCTGTCATCAATCAAAGAAGGAAAATGAAGTAAATGTGTGTTCAGAGCTTTGTTCTCCCAAAGTGTGTTTTATTAAATAAACCTGGGACAGTGAATTACATTACTTGCACTGCAGCCCAGATGATGTACTGTACTGGCAGCAAAAAACACTGAAAAGTGCTGCTACTGCTGCTGCTGTTGAAACGGTGGAGACGTCCAAAACTTAAATGCCTAATTTTACACTCAGTGAATTTAATTGTATTATTTGCTTCTGAATGATGTAGATGATATATTTTGAGTGAAGTTTGGACATCAAACGTCTCCGCTTTATGACTCCACATTATCCTTTGGAGTCAGGTGGCAGAAAATACTAAAGGAACATTTAAATTCATGAAGGAAAAGAAAATAGTTGGCTGTGAAATTGATTTTAGCCTCACACACTGTTTCATCTGGCAAAGCCACACAGTAATGTTTACAAATATATCCTTAGCTTGTCCGTTTGACTAGTGCATAAAATGACATTCAGAATATGGCCTTTACCACATTTGACTCATTAAACGCAGCCGCCGCCAGGGAGGCTTTGGGGTTTTAAAATAATAATGTATGACCGAGGCGGACAATAGCATTAGCCTTGATCAGCTTGTAAAAGGAAAAAAATCCTGATTGCATGTTACATTAGACATTAAATTATACAGTAACACATACATTTATAAGAAATAAAAAGCCTTTCCAATATCAGCTAATATACCGAGGAATTATTGATGTTAAGAGCTCCCACGGGATGGACATGGTGCATCTAGCGGCTTAGTGTCCACTGGCTACAGATGATGCATTAGGAGGCATCTGAAATACCAACATTAATACTTAAAACTTTATAAAATGTTATTATAGTGGTTAATTTTTCAGTAACTATTGACTGGTTTCTCATGTCTCATTAACAGAGCCGTTCGTGCTGGCGGTGGGCGAGTAGTGGGCGATAATGAATGCTGTTAGTAGCTGTTGTTTGGCTCTGTGATGTCATTGCCAAAAATTACAAAATACACCCGAGGTTCTTGTATCTCATTAAGAGCAACAATCTGATTAAACAGGTCATATTTATGGAGCCTACAGCTGCTGCATTAACTTTATCTGATATTAATCTTATGAGCTGTGTCCAGAAAGAAATACAAGATTTAAAAATTTAACATATGGTGTGTTGTAGTTTTCCTCAGAGGTTGGACTTTCCAAGATTCGAGTTGAAAATGTTGATGGGAACATCCTCCGAGGTCAGAATTCAGGATGGCTGCCGCTCGCATAAAGTGTAATAATAATTTTAGTCTTGTTTTTTACTTTAAGATACTGCAACACAGTATTATCAGTCAGTTTAATCAGAAGTTTACCATAATACTTCTTTGTTTGTGTAGACGCCCATGTAAAATGTTATTACATGTTTGTTTTGTTTTTTTTTGTTTTTTTTTTGCTTAGCAACTGGAAATCTGTGACCCTGAGGTGTGATTTCTGACCTCTGAAAAAAAACTGGAATGTACGATGTATGCACCTCGTGAGGGTACACAGTGATTTTTCCATTCTTCCTAACATCCCTGGAAGTCTTCAAGTGAAATAGTGTTCAGAGTATGCCTTGTGGCTCTTTAGACGTTATCCACACTACCAAAACTGTGCCCTTTCTAAATCATCCTTCATTTTTTTGGAATATGAAAAGTCACAAGGAGCCAACTCGGGACTTTAGGGTGGATGAGGACCATGATGTGTTTTTCAGCCAAACACTCTCTGACGACCAAAGCGCAGTGACTAGGTGCCTTACTGTGAGCCGACACTCATAAAACAAGGCATACTTTAAAGATCTTCCAGGTACAAGTTCTCAAAGATGAAGAATGAATGAAAGATGCCTTTTGGTAGCATGGATAATGTGTAAAGAGACCACTACACAGGCTCTGAACGCTTTTCTGCATGAAGACTTCCGGGAAAAATTGACAAAATATTCAATTGTAAAACTTGAATTAAAATAATGTTGATTCATTACATTAATTACTTTCTGGAGACGCCATGTACTGCATATGATCATAAAACAAACTTTACATTTCAATATTCACATTCAGTGCAGTTTACAAGTTATATTTAGAGCCATCTTAAAGAAGCCTAATTAGTGAATGTGCTGCATTTCATAAACCCTGACATTTTGCAAGCTTGATTAGTATAAAGCTAGATTTTTTTTTTTTTAACTTCATTCGAAAAAAAAACTTTATATTTAGTGTGATAAAATTACTCACACTTATGCTATATAGCTGTATGGATTATATTATTATTATTATTATTATTATTATTATTATTATTATCACACTGATAAAACATCCTAAAATCAAACCAATGCTTGCAAACACAAAACCCTCTTGGCTGAGGTAATTCCCAGTCACTCTTGTTTACCGATGCCTACATCTACTACATATGTTGAAAGGGGCCAATGAGACCTGTATGATGCTAATATATTTATGTATTTTAGGCATTCATTTTCCGAGTTCTATTTTAAACTACCTTTTCAGTTTTATAGTGGTTAAAAATGTAACATAAAGGGACCGTTGCTATGGACCAGGAGAACAGCGTTTTGTATCATTGTATTCAGAGTTCAGTAATCTCCCCCATGATTTGACCTGAGGTTGCACTTGTTGACATTGTTTTGCAGATTGCAAACAAAAGCTGGGAATAAAAACAAACGTGGCTGAGCTCCCATGAGTCCAAATGTCTGCATGTGAACTTTGAAAGACACACTCTCATAGACATAGTGATAACTCCAGATGCCTCGGAGATTACGGGCTAAAAAACTCATCTGCAAGACCAAACCTATTGTGTTGAATCTGTTCTGACCTGAAATTACAATGTAAACTATTCAATTATTTAAACAAAACAATAACTTTTTTGAACCTTAAGACAAAGAACTAGTATCTGGGTGGAGTCTGCATGTCCTCCTCCGTGTTACTGTGGGTTCTCTTCCCACCGTCCAAAGACATGCATTTATTTGGTAAGTTGGTGACTTCAAATTGCGTCTAGTGAATGAATGTGAGAGGGAATGGTTGTCTCTCTGTGTATATCTCTGTGTTAGCCCTGCAATTAACTGTTCACTGCCCAAGGTGTACCTAAGAAGCATAGTTACAGGAAAAAATCTCCAGGACCCATGACTTCTAATGGGAATAAGCAGAAAAAGATGAATTAATTTAGCATATTCATTCATTTTATACATTTTGTGCTTATTGCCATTAGGGGTCATGAGTGTTGTAGCATATCTCAGCATTTATGGGCCTTAGGCAGGATACAGCCTGGGCAATGCCCAGTTGAACCCAAAACTAACACAATACATTCATTCAAGAAGAAGAAAATATACCACGTATAACCTTTACTAGAAAGTAAATGCTTCAGAATTATTAAAATATGTATCTTCAAAGTTGTTTTGATGCTTCACAAACAAGATGATAAATATTGCCCTATGTAACACCTATGTATGTTTAAAAGTAAAAAGCAATGAACTCTTGACATAAAGCTATTTTTGGGACATAATGACATCAGATTTCTTGACTTACTTCAGATCCTAAAAAGTTAGATTTTTTTTTACTGTGCAGTGATTAGAATTGTTTTGGTATATGCTTTATAGCAGAAGCCCTTCCTGACACAGCCCTCGTTATCCAGGCTTGGGACTGACTCAAAGAGTTATCTTGTAACTCTGTGTGCCTAGATTAGATTTGTTTTTAATGAGTTGAACATAAATCATTTTGAGATCTTCTGACAGTCTGAGAAAGTGCTCATCATCTGTGGTTAAATCTCGGGTGCCACGACTGAAGCTGTCACCTCTTGTCCATGAACTATCCAGATAATGGCACTTTTCTCACAAACTTTACTTCTGCAGCTCGGCCTGTTAAAACTGTTGTACAGCCGAGAAACTGTGGGCGTCTCGGGAGCAAGAGGTTCAAGATTTTTGTGTTAAATGCACACTGTCAGTGTAGGGTCAGGCAGAGGACCAGCCAGCTTCTGTATCAGGGGCAAATTGAGCTATATGTGATGTATTTTGAAGATGTTTTGCCTCTCTGTGCTGACCACGAGGTATGACAGAGCATAAGTACTCTATGATTTCCCAGCTCTTGATCTTCTCTCATTGGCTGTCCCTCTTCCCTTCCCTGCTGTGCAAAGCTCTTTTACCTCATATAAACCCAGCTGGGGGTAGCGGGCGACGCGGTGGTCTGTGCTCGACGTGCTGTGTTTCATGTTTTGAAGTGGAGATGAGCCGGAGATCTGCCGCCACATGGAGCCCGCTATTTTTCCTACTTCTTCCAATGATAGGAAAATGTGACGCGGTTTAGGTATAATTCGGCTTCATATAGCTTTCATACACTTTGTCCCATTTAGAGAGACTCTCATATGTAGCGCTGCGAGCTGTGGTAAATAAGATTTGTGCCTGTCCAAAATGAAAAGGTGGGATTTTGAAAAGAAGCTGTTTACTTTTTGATATCAACATGTGGGACATTTAAGAATGTTGTTTTAATGAGAGAACACGGGACGGGGTTTTGAAAAGACACTTTGACTCACCGTTGGGAAACCATATAAAACATAGATTTCAAGTCGACATGAGCCTTATTCCTACTGTCTAAATATCAGCGTGTTTGTACCTGCTGTTTATCCGCTACACAGTCAATAATCCGCTCTCACTGTTATATGGTAAGAATAATAAATGCCACAGACAAACTATGGACCTTTTCATAAACTATAAAGGCTTTAAACAAAGAGGAAGGCTGGTAGAGCTCACCAGGTTGCCTCTGCACTGCGTGTTTCCTGCTTTTCTTAGAAAACCAAGATTTCAAACAGAATTACCATTATGTTATGTAACTATGTTAAATCACCAGTTTTGACTGCAGAGGTAAACAAAAGCCTCCAGATGAGGGATTCACATTATACTGGTAATAGGACTAACTGCAATATACTTATACAGCAAGTACTTTTTTACTTGAGTGGGACTGTGGGTTGGTATGACACAGGTAACTATGTAAACACTTGTCAAGCATGTACTACATCAGTGGTTCTCAAACTCTGCTGGTACTTGTCTTTTGCACTTCAAGTTCTGATTTACTTTAATTTAGATCCAGTTTCAGTCCTGTTTTAGTCCTGCTTTCATTGGAGATTTGGTTAGAGCACTATTTAGTCCTGGTTTACACTATATTGTCAAAAGAATAGGGTTTAATATGACATTGGCCCTCCCTTTGCATCTATAACAGCTTAAACTCTTCTGGGAAGGCTTTCCCCAAGGTTTAGAAGTGTTTATGGGAATTTGTGACTATTCTACCAGCGCATTTGAGAGGTCAGACATTGATGTTGGATGAGAAGGCCTGGCTCATAGTCTTCTCTCTAATTCATCCCAAAGGTGTTCTGTCAGGTTGAGGTCAGGACTCTGTGCAGGCCAGTGAAGTTCTTCCACACCAAACTCGCTCATCCATGTCTTTATGGACCGTGCTTTGTGCACTGGTGCAGTCATGTTGGAACAGGAAGTGGCCATCCCTAAACTTTTTCACAAAGTTTCCACAAGGCTACAGCCTAGGTGCTTGATTTCATTCACCTGTTGCCATGGAAGTGATGGTACACCTGACTTGAGTTATTTGGGTGGGTGAGCGAATACTTTTGGCAACATAGTATAGTTCTAATGTAATCCTGGTTTAGTTTGTGTTTAGTCCTAATTAATCCTCATTTAGCCCTAGTTAGCCCTGGTTTAGTCCTAGTTTATTCTTAGTTTAGTCTTAATTTAGGTTCATTTAAGTTCACTGTCAGGTGGAACTTGGAAAGCCCATTATTTTCTGAGCTGTTTCTTGCTGTGAAAAGTTTGATAATCACTGGGCTACACAATTTGTTTGTAGATTAGACATAAATTAAATATGAAGCAAACTGTAAAACATGGTGTTTCATTTAATTGGAACATATTTAGTAGAGAGAGAGGAAGAAAGTAAAGCCACATTAGCATGCAACAAATATAAAAAAAAAGTTTTCAGGTTTATTCCTACCTGAACTCTAAATTCAAAAAACCTTCTAATTTCTTGATGTTAGAAACTCATTAAAGGTTGTGAGTAATGTGTGTATTAAAAGCAGTCTAGACAGCAAAGTTTTCTCTTTAACAAAGCAACAGCCACTACTCTACCTAATAACATTTGAGCACATTTGGAGAAAGAAGTTTTTCTTTTGGCTTCCCGTTTTTGTCTGTTTAAGGATTCTCAACAAATTGCAGTGGTTAGCTCCATGTTTAAGTAACTGCATCACCAGTGTTGGAACTGCCCAAGAGTTATCAGTCAAGTCATATGGTACACATTACATTTTTGGGGCCATTTTTAGGCTTTATTGGGCTATATTAGACCGTATACAGTGGAGTAGTGACAAGAAATCACGGGGGTGACTCCAACCCACTGTGGCGAGGCAGGCTGGAGTTGATGTTCATATGCGCTGCAGTTACACTTGTACTTTCACCCAAAGATTCAAGCCTCAAACTACACTTGCCATCTTGTATACAGTAGCACCGATGGGGGTTTGTCTGTTTTACAGCAAAGTTATAATAATATTGGGAGGGCACTGTGGTAGAGCAGTTAGTGTCCTCACCTCCCAGCAAGGAGATTGTGAGTTTGATCCTCGTGCTGGCCATCACACAATCTCTCTAAGTGAGTTTTACTGTTGGTTCTCTTCAGCTACCTCCCACCGTCCAAAGACTTTCATGTGTTAGGTGACTTGGTGACTCTAAATTGCCCCTCGTGCATGAATGTTAGAGTCAATGATTGCCTCTGTGTCAGCCCTGCGACTTGCTGGCCCATGTCTAGGGTTTATCCTGCCTAAGGCCCAATAAGTACCTTTTTACATATATACACACATGCTTTCCTTGCCATACTCGAACATGTGAAATACATCCCTGTAGGATTACATGCATGGCTTTAGCAAAGGTCTTTAACTGTTCTCTGGACCAGTGTAAGTATTCCCAGTTGTAGGCTTGTTTTGCAATCATTAGTTTAATTACATGGCATGACATTTTGAGCTAAACAGTGTTTTGTACATTATGACTTTGAGGCAATGCAGTAGCACATGGAATAACATGTTTTGTCTAAATCCCAGGTAGGTAAAAAATGCAAATTGCCTCGTAGAAACTCAGTGTGAAAGTAGCTGGTCAAGGCAGACGCTCTGTACGAAGGTAGGAGGCAGGGCGGTAATGAGTAAAAAAGTAAGCCTGGTTGCAGTCATTGGTGGGTGAGCCAACGGGATTCAGAAATTGGGAATGAGACTGGAGTGTGCCGACGAACCCAGTAACAACCACACAGCGGGTTTGTGTAATGGGTTGCGATTTTAACAAGGCAACCTCACCAGACAGGCTCTAGCATTGCTTGGGATGGAGGAGACAAAATATGAAATAGGCAAACCAAAATCAAGAAGAATATTGGACACTGTGAATTTTTTAGGGTCAAAAGTAGAAAAAAAAATACAAAATATCTGCAGCTCCAACCTCAAAACAAGTTGGGGCAGTGTAGAAAGTAAATAAAAACAGAATGTTTTAGTCACAATAGATATGAATTTTGAAGGTCATGGCAGCCTTATCTCAAAAAAGCGGGGACAGGGACAACAAAAGCCTGGAAAAGGGGGTCATACTAAAATAATTGCTTTTTGTTTTCATGTACATTTTATGCAGTGTCTTAATGTTTTTGGTATTATGTTTGTAGTAGATTATGAAGAAGTAATCTTTAGTAACTCAGTTGGTAGTTAAGACATTTGCCCACTAACCCGAAGGGTGGTTAGATCATCGCTGCCTGCATTGCTTACTGTTAGGTAATAGGTAAGAGTGTGCAGGTAAACAAAACAGCAGCGGTGGAGGAGCAGATGATAACAGACCATGACATTTTATATTTTTATGTCGCCTCTGAATATGAGATTTTGTGAGTGCCAAGTGTTTTTTTAATGGCCAGGGTAAATGCAAGGTTACTACTAGACCCAAGGCAATGTTTGTGCATCTGAGGCAGTGTAATGGAGAGTTCCTTACTACTGAGTGAACTTTTATACACACGCAGAGAAGGAGAGAGGCTTGCTGTGTTTGTGAGGGGCCTATGCATGATGTATCAGGAGTGGAAAATGAAGTGTGTGTGTGTGTGTGTGTGTGTGTGTGTGTGTGTGTGTGTGTGTGTGTGTGCGTGTGTGTGCATGAGGCTGGTACTTTCTGTTAGGGCAAACTTTTGAGGCACATCTATACAACAAACTTTTATTTTTAATATTAAAAAATGTAGAGATTAAATGTCAACGCTTCTTTATGTCTTGGTTATTTATTGTTTACTGTAACTATCAAAATTTGAAGCTATGTGCAAAGAATTATCAGCCTGGCCAGCAAGATCTTGGCAAACTCAAGTGGGTCTGGAATTTCTTCCACCATCTTCCACCAAGAACGATTTGATGAACAGTTTGTCTTCTGTTGGCGGACGCACTAAAGCAGTGGTTCTCAACTGGTCTGGCTTCAGGACCCACCAACTTCAACTTATCAGATATATTGAATAAAACTGTTTGAACATGAGACAGAAAAATATCAGAATATTACAGTATGCCAACACAAAAAAATAACACATTTAAAGATAAACCAAGAAAGCAGTGATGCTACAGAGGGAGCTTTTCACATTTACATTTATAGCAGAACTCTTAACTCTTACCTAACTCTCTTAAATAAACTGTTTTGGAATCTGTGTGAGTTGTTGTGGGCTAAATGAAGCGTCTACAATCTCCACCTGCGGCTTCTGGGCCAAAAACGACACTAGTAAATCTGACTGTCGCCGACCTGGTGTCAATGAAATCTCGAATCTTGCGAGAAAGCAGGACATTGCGGTTAGAGCCAAACAACAGGCTAGCGATGGCTCTTTTTTTTTTTTTTTTTTCTCAATTTCTGTAATAACAGAGCGGGCAAATGACAGAAAAGGGGAAGGGGAAATGAAAGTAAAGCCAAGCAAGGGGTCACACAGGAGTCAACTGGGTTCGGCTTTAATTAGTTGCATTACTTTTCTCTTTTTATCAGACTTTCTTTTGTATGGGGAGAAGAGACCTGACCAGACCTCAGTCGCAGTCATTCAACCATGTTTGAATTTTAAAGGCCCCACTGCAAACACATGGGAAAATAGCATCAGAAAACTATAAACAGCAGCACTAAAATCAAAACAACGATGGTGAACAGAAAGTGAAGATTAGCCTTGATTGCTACCAGTGATTTTCTGTGTTAAAAGTGTGCGTGGCAGACAGACCATACGTGCTCATACTGGTCTGAACTGTGAGTGGACTACATGAGCATTTAATTTTATTATCTACTGACGGATTTTTTAAAAAGGACCCAGCATTGGCTTCAGATGGTTTGACAAACTGAAGTGTGTGAGCCTTCATCAGGTGTGGTGATTAAATATGTGATGCCCAGATTAAAAAAAAAAACAAATCAGCTAAAGTTGGTGTGTATGCCAAGTCTTTTCTAAATCTGTAACAACTGTGGATGTTAGGTAGTGTGTGTGTCCAGCTTAAAATTGGATGGGCAATTTTGTGCAATTTCACCAGTTTATTGTATACCGCATTGCTTTTTTCTGCACATGCTGGTATGCCCCTGGTTTTCTAATTTCTGATTGCATAATCGTCTGTATTTTAGATTTTCGTCTGTTTATTTGTTCCACCCTAAAGGTTCATTGACAAAGATCAATCTATTTATGTATCAAATAGAAAAAGATGATTAACTCTTACATTGAGTGGCTTTTATCAAACAAAACTCAACACTTGTAGGTCACGGCCATGATAACTGAGCCACATTCAATTTTCTTTCAAGTCAAAAAAGGGCAACATTTCAGTGTTAGGCCAAAGAAATGTGAAATCCTGCTGCTGTTTCCGGACTATCAGGAGGTCATGACTGGGGGGTGCCAGTATTTCGCTCAAGTGCTGCTTTATATGTGCACATCGCCAACTGTTGCCACGGTTACAACATTATTAAACCGCGCAACACTAGAAAATTGCTCCCACAAATAAAAAAAAACATATAGAAAGTTCCTGGAATTTCACAGAATCTGATATGAGATGGCCATCAAAAGATGAAAAGGTTTAAAAGGTTGAAAAGGTTGATGAAAAAATTCAGGCGCCATCTTTATTTCATAAATGATCACGATGTGGAAGAGGTTCCTCATTCATTCAAGGGTACACAAGGATTTAATCTTCTTTTTCACAACAATAAAACGAACTCTGACCTACTACAATTACATCAATTGGATATATGATGGCGGGATTTCCACCTGCATTTCAGATGGAGGGCCGTTTTATTGGAAGTGATGGAGGATGGGAAGATGGTCATATAATAGATCTGGCATTTAGCAACAAGGTGTGTAGTTGTCATCACTAAAATACTTGAATGTTGAGTTAATTAAGTCTTGTTGTATTAGTTAATTAATCAATGCATTTCTGTTCTTAAAGGCCTTTACAGTTGCTATGGAAAAAGTGAATTTAGCCCACACCATCTTAATTATAAAAGCTGTGGGGTCAGTGACACAGTCGGTACTAATTTTCTCTTATATAACTCAACACATTCATCAGTGTAAGTGGTAACAGAGCTATATTAATCTGTATTTGCTTGACACCCTACGGTATAAAGATTTGTAGATGTAATGGATTGAGATTTTTTTGTGCAGTCCCATTGTTATAGGTATGGTATTATATGTGAGCATCAAGCCCATGTATTTAATTTTCAATAAAAAGTGAAAAAAATAAAAGTGAAATTGTATAATATAGATTCAGTACACACAGAGTGAAATATTTCAATCCTTTGTGACAGACCTTTTGGCTGCTCCTTACACAGCCAATCATCTGCCTCTATCTAATCCTTTTCTCCCACACCAACACACTTTTTGTGATCTTCTACTATATGCATAAATCTCCTCCTTGGTCTTCATTATGGTCTTCAAATAAATGCTTGAAATATTTCTCTCTGTCTGTACTTATCCTTGTGAAACATTATCTAGAATATCTTTGGGTATTTAGCTTTAATTTGATAAGACAGCGGAGATGGACAGGAAGATGAGTGAGAGGGCAATGACATTCAGTAAATCTGCACAAGTTGGATTTGAGCTCGGGTCAGCCATTCTGCATTTTACATTTTGAATAAAACTGAAATAATTCCACTTGTCCATGATAGTATAATCTGTTCAAGTGCACCTGCATTTTTTATTCCACACAACCTGCTAACCTTTGTAATTATTTTCAGTGTTAAGTTTGTTAAAGTGCGACCACTTCCTGACAGTCCCTAGACTCTGAGCTGCACCGTTTCCATCCGGTGCTTCTGGCAGTGGCCTCCGGCAGGTTTGACCTCCGACAGCTGTTCGTTTCCAACATGTACCAACTCAGTGAAGAGCCGAGCCAATCCAACAGCATGCAGGTAGCCCCCAGTCATGACCCTATACTCGGTCTGTAGTAGGTGCACTGCAGCACGGCATAAGCTGCTCCACAGGACTGGCTGCACCGCCTTTAGCCATTGAGGAGAAATGAGTTCGCTTTTTGGAAAGTCTCCAAGCACAAAAATGAAAACGATAAGCAGCAAATAATAGAAGGGATAGTTGTTTGGTGCAGGCTGTGTCCACTGAGCCTCAAAGAGCACAACAGATGCAGCAGCAGACATTACATGCGGTGGCCACTGATGCAGAAATCCAGATTTTTATCTTCTATTGGACCTTACAAGTCTTTGCCACAAAATGCTGCAAAGTTATTGGTTCAGTGGCTCGAAACTTTATTTTTGGTACAGTGAGCGAAGGCTGCCTCTGAGGAGTATCCAAGAGTCAGTCCATTATATTATACATGTCCATTATACACATTCCTGAAAGCTTTTACATTTGTCACTCTTGTGAACAGGCACCTCCTTTTTGAAAAAGCCTCCAGCAACAATAAGTGATGTGCCACATTAGTGAGGCAGCATTATGATGTTGTTTTGAATAAATCAGATTGCCTCGGTTGTTTGAGCACACAGGCAAACACTAACTGTTACTGAATATCTGCTCCGTGACAGGGGGGAAGAAAATGAAAGGGTCCTGTGAAGAAGCAAGACTTACAGCTGCCAATAAAGAAGCCTCTGTCTGTACTCGGGCAAAAATGATAAAGGTCAAAACAAACCTAGAAATACAAGGCAAGCCCTAAAGCTTCCTGTATTATTTAAGATATTTACCACTTTTCATCATTGTAACTCATATGTGGTGAGAAGTGGCAGAGTGGTTAGCGCTTCTGCTTTTTAGCAAGAAGTTTGTGGGTTCGATCCTTTATCCAACTGACTTTGATCACAGTGGAGCTGTCCACCCTGTCACTGTGAGTTATTTCCAGCTTCCTGATATCCGTGTTTTGGTGACTCTAAATTACCCCTAGTGAATGAATGTGAGAGTGAATAGTTAGGTGTCAGCCCTGCAACTTACCATTGGCCATCGTCCAGGCTGTACCACCGAACCCTCATTGTCGCAGGGTTGAGCTCTAGCCAACTAAAAGGCTTTATTATTCTTTTTGTTTTTAAATAGTTTTGGACACCTTTGCATTGGCATTTCACATTTTATAAATTAAAATAACGTAATTGTATGGAAAACATCTTCTTTTGGGGAGCTGTTACTTTGACTTTGCAGAAAAAGCTTGGATTAGGTGCCTGTCTCCCCCTGCTGGCAACAGTGGGGACTGGCCAGACTAGCATGAAATGGCTAGTTAGCAGGACTATTAGCAACATGATGCTAACAGATGGATAAATGAGCTTATTGCTTCATAGTGATGGCAATTGAAGTGCTGAAAATATCAGAATGAGTCCGGTGACGATGAATGGGCTTTAGAAACGCCCTGGTCTCATGAGTCTGCGTAGAGCAGCGAGAGAGGCTCAGCAAACAGGATTAATCAAACATGCGTGAATGAAAATAAATACTACTCCAGTTATTTTTTTGAGGTGCAATCAACATTATAACATGGTTTAAAGCTCAAAAAAGTCAATTCAGCATAAAAGGGGACCTTTAATAACTACAAAAAGATTAATGAATGCATTCTGAATTCGAGGCTAATTATTTTATTAGAAATCAAACAATTCTTCAAACAAAGGAAACTCAGATGGGGACACTGCTACATTCTCAGATTGCCAGTTTAATATCTAAGCTCCCAACGCAATATGTGGAATTAGCATATGAGATGGTTAAACTGCTCATGTAAACAGTCTGGGCAGTGAAGAGATGGAAATTAGTATTTTGTGTCAAAGAAAAACATACTTTCATTTTCACATTTCAAGTCTAGCTCTTCAAATGTAAAAAAGAAAATTATAATATATGCTTAGCTTGTATATTTTTATTTTTTTTCACAAACCGAGTGTTTACATGTCAGACAGTCAGAGTCAGACGTAATGATCCTCAAAGTGATTTATGGGCATGTCCTAAATCTTTCACACAATCATCATACATAGTTTTAAATTGTAGATATATTGCAATTACTTTGGAAATGCTGTTAAACTTTCTTGTAAAAGTATACATATCGTCAACTAAAAGCAGAAGTCTAGATTAATGGCTAATCTCATCTTTCTTAGCAGCAAACACATTGAGAAAGCTGCCTTTTATTTGTGCAGACAGGTGCACATTATTATACAATTGGTCTTTAATGAGCATGCCGTGTTTGTGCCGATCTGTCGGAGCTGGAGGCCCGTCTTCATTCATTTTAGATGAAGTGCCTGGAGAGATCGCACATCAATATTCATGCACTGATGATTACAGGAAACAGCCAAAGATATTACTGCGCTGGTAAGAGCACAGAAATGTCAAATGTAAACATGTACAATGAGATTTATGAAATTTAGATGACAGTCTCTTATTAGATTAATGTGTGAGACCAATCTCATTGACCTGCATTAAAGACACTTTTAATAAGTGCCCTCCAACAATCCCTGATACACTTGGGGAAACACATTTGTGGAATAGACTTAAACTTAGACCTAGACACATTTTATTGCCAGTCAGGTAAACAACAAGTGTACACAGAACAAAGGTTTGCTACAGCATAGATTCTTCCACAAGTGATGTACTCACAAAAGTTGTGCAAGCTGTTTAAAAACAAGCATTCTTTTGTTTTTATAAGGAACGTTTTTGACGGCATGGATGAATGGTTGTTGTATATTTGTTAAAAGATATTTTCATTTAATATCACCAGTGTCTGATAGGCATTTCCATTTGCTGAAGTTGACTTAAGTATTAAAGTAGGATTTATAGTGATAGATTACATCCAAGCATATGCTATCCACAAACTGTTACAATTCACAACATTTTTGTCTATTCTCATCCAATATAACATTAAAATTGAGAAATCTATGTGTGTAGCCTTTAGCTTATATGCTAATTACAGACACTAATTGCTACATTAAATAAAACGGCGGAACGTTGATACACTCGCTAATGATTTTTAACCAAGCTCTGATGTTACTCACATGTGGTTGAAATCATCTTATATTCATAATTTGCGATAATTTGTGGCCACTGCTAAATTTCATTTTCCATAAAAAATGTGTTATGGTCTGTTAACTTTATAGAGTAATAAGTAGTATTGACAGTAGTTCCCTTACGAAGCTGCCACAGTGAATCAGTTGCATGGTGATTTAACAGGTTTTACTCCAAATGACCCTTCCTGTTGCAACCAACCACATACCGGAGTAGGCAATGTAGGTGAGATGTCTTGCCCAAGGACACAACAACAGTATGCAGAACGGGAATCAAGCCTCCTACTCTTTGATTAGTGAACTTAACCTCCTGCGCCGCTCTCACAGAAAGAAACTTCATATCCAGTACAGAGCAGCATAATTTTAAGAAATAGACTAATGTGAGTGTCAGGAACATGCAGGAGATTTGCATTTGGAGAGAAACACTGCACAGACATCCACAAATAACTCCCTAATAACCACTGAGCTCATTGGAGGATGAGTTCGCTCGTTCTGTAGTCTCTGAAAGTTGAAATACCACGGGATACAGCTGAAGATGCAAACGCAAGCATAGATTTCCACTCTGGATTTTTGCTTTGTGCTCCTGAAGCGTCACTTTTTAGTTGATGTGTGTGGATGACTGATTCCCAAAGTAGCTGAGGTAGATATTGATTTGACGAGGATAAGAAGGATAAGAGTATATCTGAGCGAGGTACTGCTGGGAGTGAACAGAGACTGTTTGAGAGGCTGGAGCCAATGTTAACTCAACAAGCATCAGTTTTGCCACAAGCTAAAACACCTGTTTATATTTCAGACACATTTTATCTGGGTATTTAACCATCGAACAAAGGGTTTTCTCTAGCAGCACCTCAGCACAGCACAACAGAGCCTTAGCCTTGGCCATTTTGAACTAAAATACCACCAGATAATCCATTTTTATGGCTATATTAAACATTCATTTCAGTCATACTGTTTTCCATTTTACCTCTCTCCATTTTAAATGAGCTTTGCCCCATAGAGACAGAGGTGGAGGTGTTTTTAGATTATATTCACACAGTTCTTTTTTTTTTCCCCTGCGTTTTGTTGCCTTGTCACAACTTTTTTTAAGATGTGTTATTAGATGTATATTATTGTGCTATTATTTCTAATAAAAAATTAACCCCTGAGAAATAGTTTATGGTCTGTTGTGAATAAAATGTAGTTTGAGATTTGTCATCTATTCCATATGATTTTGTTTACATTTTAGACATTGCCCCAAAATTTTTTTTAGAAATTGTGTTTGTAATAATTTCACTCATGTTGCAGCGCTCCCAGTAAAATAAAGTGTGTTGATAAGATTTGCTGGCACTAAAAACCCATTAAAAAGTGGGTACAGTAATCCCTGCTGACTGTTACTAATTCACCAACATAAAAATCATCTGCTGCCCCCTAAACCACCACAGAAGAAAAACAAATGTGTGGTAGACAGAGCTGAAATATTTTACTCTCTTTCTTGTCAGTTGCTGTAATCTCTACCCTTCATCTGTCAGAGATTCTATGAAAGTCAATTATTTTTAAATATTTAAAATGTTTTGACATGAGTTTATCTCACTGAGTTGACTGAGTTTACTGTGTGGCCATTGGTGAGAGCAGGATGACGCAAAGTAATGCAGCAGCAAAGTGGAGCTCTTATGACAAAATATATAATTAATATTATGACAAAATTCCCATTTTGTCATAATATTAAGGAATGCAGCAAGTAGCAATAATTTTACAATTTTTTATTAAAACATTTCCACACCTCCCCAAAACGGATTTGGCACTTTTCATTTATTTATTTATTTATTTATTTATTTATTTATTTATTATTATTATTATTATTATTATTATTATTATTATTATTATTATTATTATTATTATTATTATTATTAATTTATTTATCTTTACATTTCTGCTATCTTCTGCTTCTCTATGTTTAAAGTAAAACTGGGCCAATTAACCACTGCAAAATACTCCTACTATATGACATACTGTACACATACTGTAAATGCTTTGACAACCAAATTTCTCTTTGGTTCTCCATTTCTTTACTTATTCTTTACTTAATGAATATTTTTGGAAATTTGCTTGCCTTGCAATATTCCAGGTTCCTGGTGGTCAGATTTAGGGACACTAGTTGTTGCAGAGGATTTTACTGTGATTTTGAATAATGAAAACAAAAAGTTAAGTTCTATTTATGTATTTATTCATTTATTTATTTATTTTACTCAAATAATACTTTTGTTAATTATTTTTTCTTCTAGTGTTATTATTATTATTATTATTATTATTATTATTTATTTTTTTTTTTGTACAGTTTTTACTTCTACCATGATGTGTAAACCAATCAATGTGAACTTGATATTAAAGCCTATATGAGCTTGGACTGGTTGTTTTTTCCGTTGCTTTCTTTTTTCCCCTAGAATATACTACAAGATTTAAGATTTTTTTCCTCAAATAGAATAAACAAAAATGTCATAATTTTACTTACTTTACTATATTACTTTTGGAAATATAGTGTATACAGATGTAGTGAATTTCTAAGCATCTGAAAGGACAAGAAGAACTTTAATGACATGCAATTGCTTGAACCATTATTTACATTACAATGTTATGTTTGATATATGGTTTACTGCCATTTTGCCTACTTCAGATGAAAAAGTGCAACTAGTTATTTTATTCTTAGATCAAACTACACCTATCTGTGTAGCATTACCCCCAAATCTCTGTAATTCGGAAATTAGCTCCTGACGTCAGTGTTTTTAGTTGGGCACACGGAATAAGAGATGTCTGTAATTTACTTGATTTTTAGGACTTTATTCCGAAGTTAGTGTGATTGACATATTGACAATCACACTAACTTAAGATATAAATTCCCTATTTTGTTTATGTTGCTAGGTCTACTTATTGGTAAGCTACTATCTTTTATGTTGCTTTACTGTACTGATAAAACAATCAAATCAAATCTTTACCTCATGCTATGTTGTATGTTATCCATTATCTTTTGAAATTTCTTCTTAAACAGTTGGCGCACCTCTCTCTTAATCTACTTTTACACACATTTTATTCTGAGAAAAAACTAATCGGTTCAAAGTAGGACCAAAGGAGATATGTTATTATTAATATGGTTTAAATATAGACATAAAATGGAGCATTAAAAGACATTTTGGATCACTAATACAATGTTTAAGAAACGATCTGCCAACAAAAACAGCCTGAATCACAGTTATGGGGTTTCACACAGGACTAGTATTATCAGAGGACCCTTGTGTTGACCGAAATATGGCGAGTAATTTTCAGGAGAATTTTTACTTTACAAATCAGAGACATGGCAGAGTTGCATGGGATAAAAATCACATACTACCTCAGTGATTATTAAAAATTACTGGAGGTCCCTAGGTAGTACTAATCCCGTGCGAATAGGGCTTTAGATTACGAATACGTTTTTAAAGTTGTCTTGCTCCACTCGGTGAGTATGTGTGTTTATGCCATCTCTTATGACTCTGGGGGCCTTATTGAAATGCCATAATCATTTGCCTGTTGCCATATACACTACATAATATAATGACATCAGGTTAATGAGGGAGCTGCCTGAATATCTTGCTTGTTTAGTGGGGGGAAGAAAAAAAAATCAGACGTGCTATTGTGTGGCTCTGATTCTTCCCACCTGGGTGTTAAACAGTCGCACAGATAGAGGGAAGCACAGATGAATAGCTTTTGTTTAGCAGATTAATAGAACAACACAATCTTGGCAGTGTCATTATGGTAAGTCATCTACACTGACAAAACGAACTGCGTAAACATACTTAATATTCATCAGCATACTTCACCAAAGGAAATGAAGTGTGAAAAGAACAAAAATGTAGACATTGACGTTATTTACATCTATTCAAATTAACTCCCAACATATTTATTTCACCTTTTTTGTCACTCCTCGCTGATTCTTTTTAATCATCATTTAGGATTTCTGTTTGAGGTGGCGCCAGCTAAGGACACAGTTAATCAACGCTGGCTAAATCCGAGCACTTACAATAAATCATTGAGTGTTTTTTCCTCCTTTCCGTGTGCCAAAGGTGTAGCGTTATTTTGAGGAATAGCTTTTTAATTCCATTTGTGCGCCGTGATGCTTTCCACGCCCCTGCTTGACAAAACATGAAGGGACTGAGTTGTGAAAAAATGACATATTTTTCAGAATTTCACTACAACCATCTGTTCCAAAATGCATTTTCGTCCAGAAATAACGAGGTGCTTGAGAATGGGAGGGTCTGTCAAAGCCACTTAGATAGAGTTAGAAAAACGAGCCGCCACTGCTTCTTAATATTTATCGTCCTGTTTTTCTTTTTTTTCACAGCTCTTGTACCAAAGGAAAGGGAAATTGGCTGTTAAATTATGTGAGTTAAATTAGAAAACTATTATTACAATTTCTGACGTACATTTGGCTTCTGCATGCTTTGAGTATTTTTTTTTTTTTTTTTCCAACTTTTTCCCATTAGGAGTCATGGTGGGATGCAGCTGGTTCCTGCTGCTTTGGTCCTGAGGTGGGGAACACTGTGGACCCTGACCAGTAAGTTACAGTGCTGACACTTGCACATAGACACACTGACAGACATTTACAGACCAAAATGCTGTTTCTAAAGCAATGATATGTAACATTTTGTGCGGTAGTTCTTGAGTTGTATATTGGAGAAGCCTATACTGACATGGCACATTGTGTCTATTCATGTTTTTTTTGTTTTTTTTTAAGAAGAGAGCTATCAAAATTGCATTGAGGATACAGATTAAAATAGTTTCACAACTAAATATTAATGGTCACTTAGTGTTGCTTTTACTCTCATTAAAGGTCCGCTGTTATGCAAATTTTTTTTAACCATGTTAAAATGTTGGTCCTACCACAAAAACCTACCTGAAGTAGTATTTTGTTTTCATCATTCATGCTTGTTTGAGTAATTCCTGTTTGCTCAGCCCGTCCCTTCTCAAGAGCACAAAACGCTTGGTCTCATGGCTCTACGTCAACCCGTGAAACCAGGAAGTGCTCCTGTCTCCAAACTTGTTCTGATAATTTCAGCTTAAATACAAAGCAGTCATCTCATTCACCTATCGGTTAGCGTCACGTTGCTAATAGCTGTGCTAATTAGCCATTTTATGCTCTGTCCAGCCCCAAGCGTTGCCAGCAGGGGGTGTCAGACCTAATCCAAGCATTGTCTGCAAAGTCAAAGTAACAGCTCCCCAGAAGAAGCTGTTTTTCATACATATACATTATTTTAAGTTATAAAAAAGAAAATACCAATGCAAAGGTGTCCAAAACTCATTCAAAAAGCCTGAATAAAGCAGAATATAGGACCTTTAATCAGATTTCAATACAGTAGATTTTAGCCTCTTCTTGGATAAGACAGAAAATGAATCTATAAAAAAGATATAAAACAAGGTATTTTCTTATAAAGCTCATTACAGCTGTGATGTTGACTTGCCAGAGCACAGCACAGACTTCATCAAAAGACACTAGCCACTGTCTGAAATGTTTCTATATTCAGAAAATTGCAATGTGCTCAGTATTCGGAGAGGGGTTCGCCCTCAGTGTCCTCTTTGCCTCTGCTCACACAGTTCCCTTCTTCTTCTACACAAAATAAAATATAGTAATCCACAGCACAGCCCTAAGAAACTCCTTATGTTGTGGCAGCCTGGTGCTTGTAACATACAGCTTATGTGTTTGTTGTTTTCATCCATGCAGGGTTGGTTTGGACGTAGGCAGTTGAAAAAGGTAAATGTAAGTTAGATCTGAATAGTAACTCGTTTTGAAGCTGCTGTTGTCAGAACTTCCTTTGTACATGCACCCAAAAGTCACCAACAGCATAACAACACATCCACTTTTCCTCTTCTTAAGCAAAACTAAATATGCCATAACAGTTTGCCATTATGCCTTTTGGACCAGTAGTTCTCAAATTGTAGTATACAGGGTTCTTGCGGTGGTACTCGTGAGTCTTTTGCAGTTCAAGTCCTGATTTTGTTTAATTTAGAACTATCATCATTATTATAATTTCTGCTCTGGGGCTTAAATTTGAAGATATCCTCTGCTTAGCCCGTGTTTAGTCCTGGTTTAGTCCTGGCTTGTGCACAGTTTACCCCTGACCCTCAATTTCCACTGCAAGTGTGAGCGTCGTGCAGCGCCGCTTTGTTGGAAATATGCCCCAGTTTTATTTTCCACAGACAGCACTCTCAGTTAACGTCAATCTACACAGATTGGATCTCACCAAACTGGATACTGCATTAGCACAACATCCAGATTTTCAAAGCATAAACCTACACTGTACACAGAGTACTGAATTTTTATTTCAATATCTATACATACGCACGTGTTTGTTAAAATATGTTATGTGTATATTTCTAATTGATAAAATGGACAAATTAATCCTGGAGGTTGAGAACCACAGCCTTCTCTCTGACACCACACATCCTTTCAACAAGAACACGATCAAAAAACACAAGACATGTGGTGAAACTACCATTCCTGTGCCTGCTCCTCCCGGGAACTTGGAGCTCCGCGGTGCTGCGCTGTCCTTTCAAAGTGCTTCCAGTGGGATGCTCACTGCTGCTACACGGCGCTGCGCTTACACTAACGTTGTGATCCATTTTTCTTTGATTTTTTTATTCTGGTTTAGTCCTGGGTTATTTAGGCTCATTGTACTTAATTCAAGATGTTACATGGGAATCCTACTATTTTCTGCTGTGGTACTTGATGTGAAAAGTTTGAGAATCACTGTTGTAGACCAAATAAGTAATAGGGTCGTCCCTTATATAAATAAAAGCTGAGCTCCCTGTCCTGTATGTGTGCATGTCTTATTCTCTTCTATTGAAATGACTGATAATAAAGGGTCCTGCTTGTTTTTACAGAGCTCAGTATTAGGTGACGAAAAAATGTTCCTCAGTTAAAACAAAAACCATCCAGCAAATGGAAGCATAGTCAGCAAAGTCAGTGCAGCATTTTGCCGCCTATTCTCCTGACTGCAGAGGTCCCTGAACTTAAACCGCCCTCCACTGACAGTTCTGGTGCCAGGGTCCTGCTGAGCCAGGCCTAGCCCACACCTGACCACAGCATCATTATGTTGTGGAGCAGGTCACCAAATTAGTGCTTTGTGGCTGCACTTAATAAAGTCTGCTGGTGACACTTGTCCACTGAGGGATGAAGGCTGAAATGAGGAGCAGCACAAGATAATGAAATATTGCACCGTCATCAAAAAATATGTGTGAACGTAAGCCTTTTCCCTCCGTATTATTCCCACGGACTTCATTTCCCAGTTAACACGTCTTATCAGACACAGAAGTGGTGTCAAACTCGGTCAATTCAGGACTTTTACGTTTTACTTTCCCTGTACCATGTGATATATTAGCACAGTCTTACTTTAGAGTTCAGGTTTGCCTGTTGGTAGTTTTGGTTTACAACAACTGCCCAGTGAACATGTGTGATATACAGGGGATGATTAAAAGACAACACCAACAACAACAAACTCCCTTTTTGGTCAGCATAGAAGCTCAGATTGAATGTAGCAATAACAACTCATAGTTACCTGGCAAGTGAGTAATGTTTTATTTAAACTAGAAGCTTTCAGAGAGCGCAGACCTCCACTAAGGCTTTGGCAGTATTTGGCCTTAGTAAAGATTTAGTGCCTAGACCTGGGCTCCATGGGATCTACTGATTCTGGGGTAAATGCTCACGAATGATATGAATCTTTTGAACAGCTCTTCACCGTGAACGATGACAATTGAGTCAGAATGGTGCACAAGCTGTTCTTTTTTTTTTTTCCTTTTTCTTTTTAGTCTTGTATTGAAATGCACAAGCTCTTTCTTGTTTGCCATACAAGCTCAAGAGAGAGTCATATGGGAACAGGAGGAGATGAAAAGAGAGAGAAAGGAGAGGGGCACATACACAGTGCACATGCTCAGACACACATTAGTCAGAAATCTGTAGTTGTAAGTGTGACATTTTTTGCATGAACATGTCACAGTAGCTATATTTTTCACATTTTTTACATAATAAATCCTAAATGGTGGTCTCACTCCATGCAGAGGTATATGACATCGCCATTAGTGAATTTAGTCTACACATTCTAATTTTATTATACGTCAATAATAATGTCCCATCAGTAGAATATAGTTTAGAGTAGAATACAAAATAGTTTTATTCTGATTAAAATTATAATGTATCACTCATCCCAGTATTTATTTTGAATGAACTGATTGGCTTCCTAAAATCACATAAAAACATAAATGAGTCAGTCAGTTTTGAACGGCTCTTAGACATGAATAGATCACAAATATTCCTGTTAAATGCTCCCGTTAAAGATCCCATCTCTAATATTCACTTTGTTCATTAACTGAGCCTTTGTGGCTGGGGTTTGGCCCTATCTCACAATGGTACTGTCACAGGTGGCTGAAGTCTGTCCCAGAAACTATGGGCAGGAGGAAGCACAGGGCTAACACACGGCACTGACAGAAAACCATTCACTTTCTCTTTAAAGAAATCCTGGATGTATACAGTGATCCGGATCAACACACAAAACTAAAACATTTAATACTGAATTTATTACTTAATTACAGACTACATAACATAGCTTTCTTGGTGGAGGTAACTATTAAGTAGTTACAAATTCTGATAGTTAACAGAATGCAGAGTAAAAAAGGCACAGTCCCCTTGATCATAAAACAATCCTTTATTGTACACTTTTAGAACAATGTTGAGGTAAATGCATTTGTAGACCAACTTCCTTCTGTCAGTATTTCATCATTTCTGCTTGTTTGTTTACATAGGAAGGACATTTTTGAGTGCTCCCAGCCAATAACCACCCACAGGAGAAAAAAGTAAACAGAGCAAAGCTATATGGCAGGTGGCTATAGTTTGTTCAAACACCAAAGTAAACCTGCGTTTGACATTTACTGACTCATGAGGACAGGGAGCGGGGGTTGTTTACAAAACCTCCCCTGGGACTTCTGTATATTATGCCTTTAAATAAAGTGGCATGAAGAAAGCGATGAATTGATAAGCAAAATGCAATCGAAACACATTTATTCATTGTAGTCCATGGCTCTGTTATGACTAACACCTTTCAAGCTCTTACTATGGCGTGCGTCTGTGTGAAGGTTGCGCTAGCCCTTTCACCTTGGCCTCATAATACAGGATCAGGTGGATAAAGATTGCCTCCTGTGAGGTTGTTTATTCCTCCCCGAGAGCTGCGTGCACAAACAGCATTTCTGAATTGGCAAGAGTAAATGTGGAGAGACTTGGATGATTTGTTTCACACTGGCAAAATCACCATCTTTGGCAACAAGGTCAAGCCATAGAAATATATCTCCAGCTTCGTCCAAGTGTCAGTATGACTAATTGATGGCTGTTCTTAATTCATTGGCGGTGCTTAACAGGATGAGTGACAGAAGCGCGATGTCTGTCAATACAGCGAATTGGGGTTGCTTGCTTCTTGATGCCGGCAGCCAACAATCAATATTTGTTCCTACTGGACAATAATTTAGTGGTGGTTTTCGCCCCTCTGGGAATCCCTGTGTCTTACTCGGCTTTGGCTCCCGCTTTGTGTCACCTTTAAGTGAAAATGACCTCTGACCTCTTAGAGATGCAATTTGGCAAAGGTCTGATAGTAGCGGCAAATGAACGTGACAGTGAGGAGAATGGCTTGATGTGGAGATGGATGTATTTTACAGATCTGGAGCGCGGCCCAGCTCTACTGAGGCATACTGGGCATCAATGCAGGGCTGAAGGTTAATTGCTAGCAGATGTTCATCCTCACTAGTTAGTTAATCAAGTGGAATTATCAGTATCCCACAGTGAATGGGCCGAGCTATACTAAGTGCGTATTTATAGAGCCTGAAATTAAGCACAATAGATGATTAATCTATGCTTTTGGACAAGAGTCCTTCAGTACATCTTCAGTGTTTTGACTCCAATTTGTCTCTACTTGGAGAGCTACTTGATATAAGTATCTCATAGGTCTCTTAGCAGTGAAAAATCGCAGTACCTTTATCTAGAATTGCCTTTTGTCATTGTCAGTTTGGATCAGATTTTGCACTGTTAAATTGCTTCTTGTAAGATGGCAAGTTGTGAACAAGTTGGCAACCCATAACTTTTTAAGATTTTCTGGCAATTTTTCAGGCTTTATTGATAGGACAAAGGACTTGAACCTCAGTGGTTGCCCTGTATATGTGCCACAGCTCTACCAATGAGCCATAGAGCAGCACACCCATATATACCCCGACGCTTTGACCCAGCCTTTCGTCTTCACTTTCATGAAAGTTCCTTAGCATAAACTTTTAACTGCTTCAGTGAAATGTATTATGTTGGTGTTGGTTGGAAAAGGGCACCCGACGACATTAACTAAGAATAGATGTAAGTTGTCAAGAAATAAGCTATTTAAAAGGTGGTGGTTCTAATCCCACACCTGTTCATAATGTCATAATGTGTCTTTGAAGTTGTTTTGTTTTTTATATTTCCACCGATCTTTCTGAGTGGATTCTGCATGTCCTCCCTTTTTGTTAAAATTAAAAAATACATTTGACAATAACAAAGGGAAAAAATAAAGACTAGATATACAGTAAGATCCAAGCTATTAATCTAGTAGTAAGGATGATTAAAAGGGATATTTTATACCTTTTACAGGCTTTTTGAAATAATTTTGGACTCATTTTGGATTTAGCAAAAGAGGAGACCTTTAAGTTATTTGTAAAAGAATTAGGCACTTGATGAAAATTGTCTTAATGCAGATGATTTTACCAGTTAAAAATGCAGCAAAAATGTATTAAATGTATTTAAAATTACCAATACTGAAGAATATATTTGACTATTTTTGACTTAAAGTACGAGCCCTTTAGTAAAATAACATTAAATTATATATTGTAGAATGGGATTACTTAATGCTTTGAATACATTGCAGTTTTAGTGAAGGACTCTAGAACTTTGAAGGACACTGCTGCAGTACAACACTCACAGAGCTAAGCTGCTGCTCCCAAACAATACAACTGTTAAGCTCTTTTCACACAAGCGTCACAGCCCTGAACATATTTAGACTTTACACAGAGGAGTGGCCATATGACACAACCCAAAAACCCACCACCACTTCTTCCACCTCCTCATGCAACGTCAGTGTAAAACCTCTCTGAGCCTAAGTGTAAACACTGCAGGTGATTGGATGAAGACTCCACAGGCGGCATGTTGATGATGTGATGATGTGTTTCATACATTGATTTATCTGTGGTACACCATTGCAAAATTAACCCCGGAGACCATGTATTGATTTTCTTTCTATGATGGTCCAAATGAGTAACTTCCTTATTTTATTCATGCATTGATGTGCTAGGAAAAACGTAAATTAGCTCCTGTAACCCCATTTCAGAAACAGTTAGCACACTGTGTAAAGCGTAAATTAAAGCATAATGTAAACCACAGTATTCTCAGTAGAATGTAAACAACATATCAGGTGTCAGGAAATGTTACCATTTCTTAGATAACAGCTCATTCTGAATTTGATGGAAGCAACACATCTCAGAAATGTTAGGTCGGGGTAACAAAATGTCAGAAAAGCACATGATACTAATGAAAAAAAGATCAGCATTTTGCAGCAAATTAGATCTTTGCCAGGTTTCTCATTTATTTCATTATTCATAGTTTTCAGTAACATGACTTTTGCGTTCAAATATGGCTACACACTGTAGACATGAGGAGATGCAGCCAAATAAGCATTTAGATGGCCCGACAACTCAGAACAAAATGCGATATGGACTAAAACTACAAATACTGGGGACCTGTGATGTGTGTGAGCCATCGCTGCCCTGTTTGAGGCCCTGACAACAGACAGGTCGCTGCCAGAGATGGACTTCGCAAACCCACTCCGTGACTCAAAGCAGACTTTTTCAGTCGGGGTGGGTCATCAACCCGGCATGAGGGAGGGCATTAGTTTTTCATCATAATAGGTGAGTAAGACTGACAGACAGACACAAACTACTGTCATTTAAATATATTCACTGTAAATAATGTTGTGTGTATTTACCATCAGGGCTTGACATTAACACCAGCCAACCAGCCAAAAGCAGGTAGATTTCCATTTTGGCTAGTAGCACAAGCGCTCCCACTGCCACTTTGGCCACTTTAATCTTATGCGTAACTAGGCCTATATCTGAATTTCAGAGGTTAGGCCTAAATTTATGATGCTTTGTTTGAGTGTACATCATTTATTATATGGTAATTCAACATAATTAAACAAAGAAAATTTGTAATAAAAAAATAATACTTAAAGGTTTTTAAAAGATGTGACACCACATGCACAGAGATACACTTTATTCTGCCTATAGGTAAACCTGTTTTTTATATTTAATAAATCCCTGTCAATGCATAAAACCAAATTTAGCATTTCTTTAAGCTTATTGTGTACTATAAAATATACACAAACAGTCCACCAATTAGATTGTGGCTAATAAAAACACTAATTGGCTAATAACTTTTGAAAAAGACTAGCCACAGTGGCCAGTGAGAGAAAAAGTAAATGTCAAGCCCTATTTATCATTATCACTGTTCACCAACTCCAGGGAGAGGGGTTTGTTTAACAGCACAAATCCACTATCACATTTCTGACTGAGTCCGTTTTCTCTGATGAGATTGTGTAGAAACACAGATCCTAACGAGAGTAAACAGTGGCTTCAGCTGGTGGCCAGTGGAGTAACACTAAACCAATGCTCTTGCCCTCCAGGTGTGACGTCACTGTGAAAACTATTAATTAAATGCTTGTGATCTTCAGGCCCCCAAATGTAGCATTATAAAAGGTGTTATTCTGTACTGGAAATCACTACATGGGCTCAAGAACACTTCCAGAAGTGGGGAAAAATGTTCGCCTAATTCACCTAGCATATTGTGATTGAAGTCATCAGTGAAAAAAGTAAGATATAGACTTTATTATTACCACTACAATAAGGGAAGCTCCTACTGACTCGTAAATCAGGTGTTGCTGGAGAAACTATGGGCAGATCTGCTACCTGCAAAGTCTGGTTCGTTTGAGCAGCTGTGAACACTCAATCAGACTCAGGTGCCACCAGACAAGTGAACTCTGGTCCGCATGAAATCAGAGGTCTTGGTGCGGTGCGCTTTGAGCTCTGGTGCGCTCCTGGTGTGGTCCTGGTGTGGTCCTGGTGAAGTGTGAACGCAATGCGGACCAAACTACAGACTAACACCAGGGAGAGAACTACATCACTGTTTATCAAGGGCAGAAAAACATACGCGCATCTAACATGACTATAAGAAAAATAAATAAAATGTATTCGAAAGGTTGCTAACATTAGCAAACAAATGTGAAAAAAAATGCTAAAACAATACAGATTTCATATTAATCACCAGAGAGACTCCACAGCTGTGTTCAGCTGAGATTGCTGCTCTAAACATAATACTATTTTTAATAATTTAATTTATTTAGTGTGTCTTATGATATTGGGATATATTCAGCTGAAGAGGCAGACTTTTGACCAATAGATGAGCAAGATTTCTTCTTCGCCAGTTTCTTTCAGTAAATACTGATGTGCTGCCCTCTACAGGCGAGGTCTGTTACTGCTCTCTCAGTCAGTTCAGTTCGTTTGACAGAGCTTAATGTGAACTCAAACCAGACCAATGACATCATCAACACTAAGGGTGCTCCGATCAATCGGCCGCCGATCATGATCTGCCGATCATGGCTAAAAATAGAGTGATCGGTGATCGGTAAAATGGGCCGATCAGAAGGCCCGATCAAATTACAATAAACACGCGAGGCTCTCACATTTACTGTCCTGCAACTCCAGTTTGATTAAACAGCAGTAGCGTTATTTTAGCAGTGTTTTTAAGTTAAGCCCTGGTTATAATTAACACAAACCTGCCCTGGAGGCGCTGCTTTGTGTCCCCGCTGTGTCCCCGCCTGCTTTAGGAGCGCACGGGACAGAACCGAGGCGCAGCAGTGTGTGTATTTGCAAACACCAACGTAAATAGAGCTACAGCTAACCCGCTAAGAGTTACGTTAAAAGTATTAAGAAAGTTCAGAGCCTGCCTGTGTCTTGTTGCGCGGAGAAAACTGTGCGTTTTGTGGCTTAAACTACACCAAATGGCTGCTAATGGAAAGAGAAAGTAAAAAGGCAGCCCATGTGTCCGTGTGTCTGAGAGGAGCACCTTTCATCGTTGTCTTCTCTGCTCTCTTTGCACGTTTTCTTCATTCAGACGTTGTCAAAACTGGCAGCAGGAGCTGTCTGCTCTTTAGTCCACTGTGTTTCAACCTGGTTTGGCTGCGCGTTACGCGGACGCAGGCGCTGCACGCGGACTCGCAAAAAAAGGAACCAATTAAGAACAGCTGATTTTTACATCAGCGGAGCATTCAAACAAAGCCACAGACACTGGGCCCACATTAAAGACCAATAATGCAACAAAACCTCTTCTAAAACAAAAATAAGTAGAATTTTGTTGTTCTTTTATATTTACAAAGGCTACAGTATTTTTCAAATGGAACTAATAATAGCCTGCATACAATACATTACTACATTGAAGATCACGTGATCGGTATCGGCCATGATCGGTATCGGCCGATCACAGCAGAGGCTGATCGGTGATCGGTGATCGGCCTCAAAAACCCTGATCGGAGCACCCTTAATCAACACAGGTGCGGACTTTCCTGCAGACCAGCAAGTGTGAAAACACCAGTTCTGCCGCATTGATAGTGCCTTTCTGATGGACCTTTTTTTCAGGTAGCAATTTCTGTATTAAACAGGCATTTGTCAGTTTCTGCCCACATACTAAATAAAACAGTGAACTTTACCATACTCATTTTCTTTCTTAGTCTATAATTTTGATCTTTTTCATAACACAATGTTTTTTTTGTTTGTTTTTTTTTTTTTACATTTACAGCGCAATTCTTTGAAGCCCCCGAGCCTAAGTTGAATACAAGCGTCTATTATGTGATTTTTGAAGAGAGCCAGTGTCCTTGGACAGGATGAGTTCAGCCCCAGATAAACCAGAATGAAGCAGGCACAAGGCCAACAGCGGTGGATCCAGGAACAGGAGACAGAGAGAGGGGCTTGGAGGTCCTGGCAGACCGGAGCTCTGTGACAGGCTGGCAGAGAGGCGTGGAAGTGGACCGGTAAATGTCCTGGGACTGATGAGAATTGAGACAGGTGTGGACAATTTCCGGAGCTCAGGTGGCTGGGACCAGTTAAAATAACATGGCTAAAGGGCAAATCACGGGCCAAACAGAAACAGGGGGCAAAAACACAAATCAGTTTATTCAAATGATTGAGTTTGGATGTTTTACCTCAGACATTGTGTGTGAAGGAGCCAGAAGGTTGTCGACTCAATTTCCACTCCCCTCTGTTCATGCTGCCGGTGTGTCCTTGGGCAAGTGCCTTCACATGTGCCCAGTGCGACTGTGGGGTGAATGAATAATGAGTTGTAAAGCACTTTGGGTCCCTCGAAAATTGCTTTATAAATCAAAGCCATTATGATTAAGAAAATGGTACCTGAGATAAAATCAAAACCAAAGTCCACTGTAAGATAAGGTGATGGTGAAGGTAAGATTTTTAAGAAGTGGTGAAGAGAACATATGTCAGGATCAGTCTCAAGTATAGACTATTGACTTACAGCCACTCTACTACCTCTCAAACGCAGGCATAAAAAAGCAAATGAATACTGTTAATGTCCCTAAAACCACTCACAGTTTAGTTTTCATTGCTTTTTTCCCATTGTGAGATATAATGTTTGTGGCTCAATGGAAAGAGCATTTAACCCTGAACAAGAAGATCTTCAGGTTTAAGTACTGGTCTGGGCACTTGTTACCATTGTGAGATAGGGCCAGAGATATTTCCCCCTTTTTTTCTGTTACTTAGTGTATTTTTGCACATTGATACACCTGTCTTGTCAGTTCCTGTACTTTCTTTTTGAAAGCAGGAGAGTCTGACTCCTCAGCCATAGTGAGCCGTTTTCATCCAGTCAATTTGGACCCGGCCTATCACAGCCGTTTATCTGCAGCACATCTTTCAAATGCAAAAGATAATCTCCTAAAAAAAAACAACTGGTGCCAGGCTTATAAAGAGCGAATTTTATAGACTCTCATCCCATTAACAGCTTTTAGTATGTTTTTTCGTCACCTGTTTATTCTTCTAAAGTACACGTTGTTGTTCAGTCCTGACTGTTTTTAGTCTTTGTCCTGTTGCCATTTTAACCACAGTAAAGTCCCATTGTTGTCCACCATTTTTTCACAAGTCCTTGTACAAGTGGCTTTTGTTGCGGCCCCTGTTCAGAAATAAGTACTAAGTTACTCATAAACTATTCATAAAACAGAGTATTCTGGGGTTTTATTACAAAACCGGCAACCTTTCTTCATACACCTTTGTTCTGGATACAGGTTAGCGACGCCCTGCTTACGTCCTGCCCTTTGTTTCTCTGATTACTCTCTGTTACTCCGCCTGTCATTGTTCCACCAATAGAAAAGAAACACAAACCGTGAGGTACCAGGCTAACTTCTTTGTAGGAAAAAGAGTCTGTCTGGCCAGGCTGACTGTCTTTGTCCATTGCCTTAAAAACCTGTCCAATACTTTTGCACAGGAGCCTTTCTGTATGCATAATCTCGCAATGTTTGCTTATATAACCTCCCATTCCATGATATACAGTATGAATGACACTACATCCATACTAGGTAGTGTGAAAAGGATATAAATACTGTATCCAGCCACAAAAAAGGCAATTGCGCAGCTCCCTATACTATTCAGAAATAAGAAGCATGCTCATCTTGGCTTTGGGACCTAGTTAGACAGAATTGTGCTGCCAGTGTCCTCTGGAGATCAAGATGCTTCCGAACACTGATAAAATAGTTTCACTCTTACTTTTGAATGTGCACTTAAAGTTAAGCCAGGTGGACTCATTTAAATGTAAGAGAGCAGACCCCAAGATGACACTATCTCAAGTGATGGCAAGGTGTTAAAGAGTTACATCATCCCAAAGTAGACAGGTGTGGGATTATCTGGAGTTTTATGGGGTGCAGTTGATTTGGCAATGGAGTACACTCTGAATGCAAAGGAGTTTCAGTTCACAACTTTATTTAAATTGTGAAACTTCAGGTGTTGTGCGTAACCTTGTGTCTAACACCTGATGAGTCTGACTGGAGCTACTTCATCAAGAGAGCAGAGGAAATGACTGCGTGCCGTAAACAGGGATTTGGGGATTAGCCTGCCTTTATGTGGGAAGATAAAAGACAGGAAGGATTAGAAGAGAAATGATTATTTTGAGTTGTGCATGGACAAAGACCAATACATATTCAATTATAATCTGCAAGTTTATAATCAAGACGACAAACACAGCAATGAAACTTAGAGTTGGAGATAGAAGGGGATGTAGGAACATAAAGTCAGAGCGCATGACTGTTAATGTAAAACAAACACTTTTTAAGGCCATTGTGCACCAAAAATAATAAAAGAGGCACATTTGGGTTTTGGCAGCGTAGGAATGAGAAGTCCTACAGACCTGCAAAAGCCATCTTAAATAGGGAGGTTGCAGTTCATGGTGCCACATAATACTGTGGTATTGAGGAACCAAAACTGATTTATGTTTAGGACAAGTTCATTAATTAAACCCCGAGAAGCCAGGGTGTGGGAGAAAATCCAGTAAATCTCCCACTTTTTCAGGAACACTGTTTGAAAAAAGAAAGTGCATTTGTAAACTTGGATGATGGAGTTATTATGGTGATTGGCAGCTATATTAACTAATGTAGACCGCAATGCATAGTGCAATCATTCTATCAGCTGCTGTCACATCATAACTGCCACATGACAAAAAAAGGCACCTTTGCTTATCAAAGGATACAGATGATAGAGTAGACTGTTACACATAATTATTAATTAATTACTTGCCGTTTTCCTACAATTATATTTCTCCTTTACAGCTTCAAGTTGTGTGACTTTATAAGTCAAGTCAGTGTAAAGAGTGTATTTTGAAGTACGTTGTACAGTATATCGACCCAAAATAGATAATGACATCAGTAAAAACAATGTGTATACAGCATATACTGTATTTAACACAGTGTGCATCTGTCTATATTGAAAAGGCTTTTTAAAAGTTTTTTAAAGCACCGTGAGAACCATTGGATGTATCTGATTCTGCTTTTACAACTGGCAAAGACAGACAAACTGAGCACTGCTAGAAGAAGTGCACTAATTTTCCTGAAAAAGGTCATTAATGACACAGCCCATTGCTTTTGCTTATTTTATTCAATCTTGTATCCCTGCAGGATGGAAAACGTTTATTTTTAGATATTAGTGGCAGCTTTTAAGCTTATCGGTTAATAATTTACTTAAGTCGATTAGTTAATAGAGTGAACAGGATCTTATTTGATCATGTTACCAGTTTAATTACTTACCTCAATGACTTTGCCACCAGCAATGGCAAATTTTAATCCATGCAAGATTATACTGTAATAAAAACACCAAACACACACGGTTTCATGATTGTCAATGGGCAGAGCTAGTGAGGGCTGGTACAAAATCTATCATAGGTTATTGCACTGGCCCGGGAGGTGAGTCAAATGTTCACATGTTGAGTGAGTAATAAAAGCCAGTGTGGAGCTTGAAGCAGAGGATCCTCCTTTAAACAGCCGAGCAGACACGGTGCTGTTAAATTAGGCTGTAAACGGCGGTGATGCAGTCATTACGGAGGTGGTTACATGGATGACATTGTGCCAGGCAGCAAAGTGTAACCGCGTTAATGAATAAATGGCCTGGTGTGTTTAGAGATGATAGCGGGCCTTGTTTGAGAGGCTAATAAAGCAAGCCGACAAAACCAAAGATAATATTTCATTTTTAAATATTGACCTACACTTACTCCAGGGGTAAAGTACCGTATCATCAAAGTGTGGCATTGATAAAGACATATTTAGTTTTTATCATCCGAGACTTAGCAGGGTAATTTGGCCAAGACAAAGTAAGAGGAGTTTGCTGTTTGAATACCAAAGAGGCAGGGTGAAATGAGGATAGATCGCCAATTAGTGAGATATAGAGAGAGTGAGAGTCTCCGAAGACAGTTTACTGGGGCAGCAAGGGTTCGTCCCACTCCCAAATTGCGAGTAATGTGGGGGAGATGGTCCGAGACATGTGCCGAGATGCTGCTACTATGGACCCCTGCTGGCACAAAGCAGTCCCTTGCTGAGGGGGATTAGATTCGGTCGGAGAATTGAATATTAGACTTGGTTCATGTTGGCTTTTATTTCTGTTTATCCTCCCGCCTCCCTCCCTCTCTGTCTCTGTGATTCACAAGTTGACCCATATGACATAATAATAGTGTCTGGGGGAACATTCCTGTTGGTTGTGCTCAAATTAGAAGTACATCTGCAACATCAAGCTCGACTCTGTATGGAGCGGTTCTAATGAGGCTGAATCATGCTGCAATGTATTCCCTCATCCTTCGGTCTGTTTTTGTGCTGCTTTTAAGGAGAGCTGAGGTCCACTAATCTGTGCATGGTTGGTTGCTCCCCTGCGGATGTGGGCCATGGTCAACAAAAGTTTAGGAAGATAAAAAAAAAAAGAGTCACAGGCTTACTGCTCTACATTAAAGTGGATCTACTGTTGTTGTTTTTTTCATGCATTTGAGGAACATTTTTGTTTTATTCACTTTTGGAATAATCTGTCCCTGCAGGCTTTTTTATCAAGACAATTCAGTAAAGAGTGGCATGCTTTTGCCATTCATGTTTACATACATTTGGTTTAGAGAAAAGGAAAGCAGGGAGATCAGGGTTAACGTTAACAGAGGACATATGAATTAATTACAAATGAATATTTGTAGGTGATCAACAAAGCTTAACTCTGAGTTTAGAGTTACACTTGTAATTCTTACCCTTTAATAGAATGATGAGAGTGAGGGAGTGAGGGATAGGGGTTGCAGTTGTCATAGCGGCATGCTTGGCTAAATACATTGCTAATGTTATTCCATGTGTTGGCTACGTATGCTTTACAATTTAAGAATATTTAAGGCAACACCACAGCAGAACATTAATAAAACATTTATCTCAATTTCCATTTTAGATTCAGATATAGCAGGCCATGTTGATAAATGTATTGTACATTGTATTGCATGTATTCCTATTCCAGCTCTGTCAGACACATGCAGGCTAAAGGAGAAGAAGCTTCACTTCTGCTGTGACTTTTCTTTCTCTGAATCAGTGACCCTGATTCCAGTCACCAAAAGACGTTAGTGCATCAGTCATACTGCCTCCCATTTGTAAGTGCTCATTATTCCTAATTCACTTTAAATGTGCCTCAGTCCGGACAGAGCCCCTAGTGCTGCTCTGGCTCTATATTGACAATGCCAGATTGCTGACAGTCAGTGCCATATTAAAACACACTCTATAAACTGCTCTTCAGTGACCTTTATGTTGTCAAAGACTTTGACATTTCATCGCAATGAACCAGAAAGTGCTTGTCGAATGGCACCAATGACACGGCAAATGCAAATGAACAAGTTAAGACAGTCATGTGCTTTAAGTGACATGTATGGATATGTTCGCTTTTGAAAAAGGACAGAAACACCCCAGAGGACTACATGGGTGAAGAAGAGGGCAGAAGAAGAAACCAGCTGATCTACAGATTAGAGTGGTGATATTTGAGAATTGCTGAGGCGTTGGGCTGTTCACCTCTAACGTCAGAGATGATTATGCACTAATTGAAGTAATCTTGTGGTCTTACTCATCATGGTTTAAGTGGTTCCCTCTTTATTACCTGGGATGGGACAGCATGTGGACTCGGCGACCGTGGCACCTTTAAGTGGAGCTGCTCTTAGGGAAGGGAAAATGAAAGACAGCTTGATACAATGGTGCAATCTGCTACTCTCTCAAGGGCATTTAGCGTTCACTTTTAGCCTTAGATGGACATTTCACTGACGGTGAAATTATAGAGAGCAGGCTACGTTTTGAGAAGGTCCTTATCAAAGAAGATCATGTAGAGATTTTTTTTCCCTTGAACTCTGTCTATGTTCACTGGGCAGAAATGTACAGAGATGCTCACATCGATTCCTGAGTTTTCAGCCTGGTCGATCTTAGCCACTGCACCCAACGTCTCTGGTCTGAAATGACATTGGTTCACAACTCAATGCAGGCATCCTGACAAACTCCCACCTACTCTGTGACATCAAAAAGTCATAAGCTTCATACAAAGGAAAGAGAGCACATTTTCAAGAAAGATTCAAGTAATTGAGGTGGTTAAGTTCAGCCATGAGATGATTTTTGTTTGAGTTCAGAACAAGGGATTTATTTTAGGATCTTTAAATTGAAACTACCGTGGATGTATGAATCTGGGGACCAAATGAACTAAACTTATGATATTTTATTCAGCTTCATTTTACTGTTCATATTAAATAATTGATTTGCGCTGTACAGATAATAAAAGCCAACTAACCACAACAATAGATACACTTTTTTATCTAAATTATCAACTAATTACATGACAAAAAATTATTATTATTTTTGTTTAAAAATTATATGTATGTAGACATAGTCACATTTATACCTACCTAAACATTAAAGAAATGTATTTATTTTGACTTTGTTGGTGGGGCTGGTCTGAGTATTTCAGACCAAATGAGAATGTCAGTCAGAGGTCAGAGGTGAATGGCCAGACTGAGATGATAGAAAAGCAACAGTAACTCAAAATATTGCTTATTACAGCTAAGTTAAGAAGAACAGATGGGCTACAGCAGCAGAGAACCACACTGAGGGCCATTACTATTCACATGGTTTATCAAAAGTAAAACAAACTTTTTACTGTTTCAATTTTTGCTGCAAAGTTCACAAAGCTGTAGCCCATCTACTCCAAGGACTGACCTGTTGTGCATTCAGATGTGGTTATATGGATATCTTTCATAGTCTCCTCTGACCTCTGGCATCAACAAAGCAGTTTCATTTGGTTTTGAAATACTCAGACCAGTCAGTCTGCTAGCAACAACCATGGTTGATGTCACTTGTGTAACAGTTTGTTGCTTGAACCTCTGCAGGCTTGTCCATGTGCATGTCAGTGTCCATAAAATTCATTCTGCCATTTGATTGGTGGTTAGATATTAACATTTACAGACATTTAACATTGTTCATCTGATAAACAGCCATATTCCAAGAGAGAACGTGCAAAATGTTGTATCGACTTTTTCAAAAATGCTAGAGTAACTTACCCCCTAGTGAAAAATGCGCCCCAAGTGTTCACACTTACAGAATTAACAGACTGAACTGTGAATATTATTACCAATACTTACTTTATTTCCTGTATATTTCCTGAGGGGAGACTTACCGACACAATTTTGTTGAATCGGTGGAAGTTAACTGTGTCAAGACTTCACTTCGGGACCTGGACAATTTGTGTACCGAGGGTTTACTGCAGCTGTGTCTCCAGTGTCTGCCTCGAGATTAATGATAGTTGTAAGACTGAACCAGAACAATTACAGTGCAGGTACAGAGTGTAAAGTGAGATGAAAGACACTAAGAGCCTGTGTAAAACTTAAGGGAACTGCAGGAGAAGGGTGTATTTCTTTAGGTTTGTCACGGTGAGCAACACCTGCCACATTAGAGACATTAGTCATTCAATTAGGCATTACAATTCATCAATGAGTTTGTCTGCTATTCTGACCTTAAGGCACGGGCCTGTCAACTGTGATTTGTACCTTAATAACTATGCAACCAGCTGTCCAATGCAAATTTACTAATGATAAATAGAAATAAATCAGGTCTAATTGCTAATAAAATGAGATTTATACATTTTGTGTGGAATAGAAGCAACACTTGTTTTCTTCTAATGCTGAGTACTGGGAATAGCCGACTCCTTTACAAAAAGTAATCATTTGTTCTTTTACCGAGCCCTTGTGGTTGAAATTAAGATAGTTGCTGACTCTGTATTGCAATGGTAAAACATCCTTAAAAAAATCATGGATTTCTGCACGATCCACACAAAAAATCCTCCAACCATGTTTTTGAGTTGCCTTGTTAACAGACTAACAAACCAACCAACAAACCAAAGATGTATCAATGTAGAAGTGCAGTACCAAGGCACTGGTACTGTCTCACAATGGTAAAGATATATAGTCCCCAAAACCTGGACTCAAACTCAAAGATTTTCTAGTTCAGGGGTAAATGCTTTTTTCCCCTTCAAGCCACAAAACCCCTATATCCCACAATGGTAAAGAAATGATAATTGATAGTGAATGGTGATCCATTTTGATACTTTTGTTATACTTTTCTTTGTCCTCCAGGCCTAATTGGCGTTGGAAGACTAAAGTGTCAGTTCACAGCCTTGCAGTCAGTGGAAGTGGACCGTTGCTTTGTGTGGATTGAGAAATCATTTGTCTCTTCTTCTGTGATGAGGTGCTGTGAGAGCAGGAAATAGGGGTTGCCGGTCAGCCTGACTCCTTTACTTGGAGTAACCCCAATTCACAATATTATTAAAGTTAAGGTCAGAGCGAGCAGAAACATCGAATGGAGGAACGTCAAGGTAAAGGCCCGGACAGTGAGCATGAGAAATTGCAAGACAGTGACAAATATAAATAGAGACTTATAGATAATTGTAGGTGTGATCTGTATATGATGAGAAAACACTGACAGAGGACCTCTGTGTGTTGTGTTCACACCTTTAAAAAGAAGCTCTCTGCTTTTGACACAATGAATCCACAGAGTGTGGCTGTGACAGGCAGTTAGTTTGACAGCGCTACACCCTGAAAAACAAGTAGGTCAGTGGAAACAAACATTTCACTGCTTTACCACTGATCTGGGTGTAATTATTATTAGTATGTATGCATGCAACATCATCTAAATTTATCTAAGAGCAGAAATATAGGGCACCTGCGCCAGAGGGGAGCTGTAGTGAAATCTTCATAATCATCTTTATCATATATACAGTATAATTATATAAAGCCTGTAACATGAAAAGATTTTCCATGAAGGGTGAGTTGAATTCATTCATGACACTTTTTCACTGTCATTAATTAATTTTTAATTGTTGTGCACATACTGCTTGTAGCTGCTGTTGTGAATCTTGTATCCTGTCATAGTTCAAGGGTAATTCCTCTATCCATTGAGCCACAAAGTCCTTATATCTCACAATCACTGTAATATGGTCCAATCTTGCACTAGTAAAGAACTCTTTAAAAAAATACTGGATCCAGACTGCAAAATACAACCATTACTAAGTTATTCTCTTAACAGACTAACAAGCTAACATGGGCAAAAACAGTACCTTCGTGCATGATTAAAGGTCCCATGTTATGCTTTTTTCAGGCTCTTTGGAATAGTTTTGGATATGTTTGCATTAGTATGTCATGTTTTATAATTTAATATATTGTATATGTATGGAAAACATCTTTTTGGGGGGAACTGTTAGTACGGCTAATAGCAACGTGACGTAACATAACATGATATAACATAGGACATAACAGATAAATTAGCTTACTGCATTGTAATGACACCAATTAAACTGCACAAATTATCAGAACAAGTCCGGTGACAGTGTACAGGCTTTAGAAAAGCACAGGAACACTTCCTGGTTTCATGTGGCTACACAGTTCCGTGAGACCGAGCGTTTTCAGCTCTGAAGGAGAGGACAGGCTCAGCAAACAAGATTACTCAACAAGAGTTTGACAGGAGTTATAATCACTATTGGGTAAATCTATCTGGAGGTGTCTTCTCAGTCTGCATACATGTCTTGGACACAAATTTAATGCTAACATTCAGAAACATTCAGTGTTTTTTTTATATCCCCATAATATTTACATAGATGAGACAGACAGTTTTTTTGACATCTTTCCCAACTTTATAAATATAAACCCGAGGCTAAATACAGTCTTTTAAAATATTGGTTACTGTTCAGTGTCAAGAAGTGTTAAAAAGTCACTGTAGGCGTCAGCTATTTCCAAATCGTTAGGTTTAAAATTTGCCAAAACTTTACTGTGTTTACTCCATCCATAGAAATACACAGTTATAAATATCAATTCTTAATGCTGGTTTTAGATCGTTGATCCATCCTATCTTGTTGAAAAACATAAACGGCAGACAGGAAAAAGGTGCTAAGCTTTTTTTGCCTTTATTTCAGATTGATAGCAGTGAGACAAGAAAAGTGGGCCCTATTTTAAAATATTGCAATAATATAGTCATTCTTTTTTTTTTTCATTTTCTACCGCTTATTCCCGTTAGGGGTCGCGGGAGACTGGAGCTTATCCCAGTAACTTTGGGCCGTAGGCGGGGTACACCCTGGACAGGGGCCAGCTTGTCGCAGGGCCGCAATAATATAATAATAATAATATATAAAATAATAATATAATAAAATAATAAATAATAATGCAATAATATAGTTATTGCAATTTTCAACATAGTTATGGAATATCTCATGTTTTTTTCCATATCGTGCAGCCCTAGTTTCTGGCCAGCAGTCTGTGTTTTTTGTAACATTTTTTTAAAAGTATGTGGAGAAAAACATGATAGCTTTTCGAATAGAGGGAAGTACTATAATTGGGGGTCTGCATGGACCAAGACTAGGGCTGAACGATTTTGAAAAAAATATCCAATTGTTGTTTTTTTTGTTTTGTTTTTTGACAGGTATTACGGTTGGAATTAGATTTGGGATATATTTTCTAAAATCAAGGTACAGTTCATGGTTTACATTTTAAGCATGTGATGGAGCCTTGACAGTGGAGAGAAAATGGATATATTCACTGCTGAACTACTACAAGGAAACACAGGCCTTTCAGAACATGTCTGTAGAGGTCTGAACTACAGCTGTAGCATGATTTATACACATTAAGACCCTACGGAGATAGGATATTTTGTTTTTCTAAGTGGACACATAAAGCACATAAATAATTGCAGCCTTTGGGATTTGCTAACTGCAATTAAAATTGCAATTTCGATTAATTGTGCAGCCCTAACCAAGACCTCACTTTATTATTATTTTATTCTTCAATTAAGCAACCAGAGCCCTCCATCTTTGTTCATAATTCTATAACTTTGAACCATATTGCTTCATCCTCCCCTCTTTCACTCACCTTTCCCACAAGCCCCTATAGTCTTGGTCTATCCCCTAAGCAGAGATTTCCCTTTAGCCTGTTACTTTTAGCCTGCTTAACTATGCTCCTTTTTTTTTTATTCCAAGTCCTCCTGCAGTTTCCAATAGCAACCAGCTGAGCTAAAAGAGTTTTTTTTTTTTCTTTTTTTCCGTTAACAGATTATTATGAAAGATATCTTTTCTTCCTATGCGCTGCACCTACCTCTGCAGATCATTGTGGGAGATACTGCACACTTGTACTCTCGGGCTCACCAAGTTCCTTAGCGTCGGAGATTGGAGTGAGGAAGTAAGGAGGAGGAGGCAGGGAGGAGGAGGAGGAGGGTAGACTGTTGCACATGTCTGTTGCCATGGGGATTGTGGCGCAGTGACTATGCAGTAATGCGGGAACAGAGGATTTGTTTTTGCAAGGGAGGCTCAAGCAATAGAAAAAAAAATAGTCGGTATGAGTCTGAGCCACCAATTATGTGAAGGGGCATTTTTTATTTATTTAATTATTTTTTTGGAAAGAGAGGGGAGAGAGAGAGAGCGTTAGTCAGACTTTGTTGAGACCGCGAGCAAGGTGCAGCATGAGAGACCTTTGATGTACCTTGCTGTTCAGATTAAATAAAGCGACGGCCACCACCGTTACGACGAGCGGTTAGCAGAAAAATCCATTTCAATAAGGCCAAGACAATGGAGGAGCTAATGGAGGCTTCATAATTGCATGTTCTCAAGATAAACGCGTTAATCAAATCCAAAGTGTGCATCGAAAACAGTGATTTACTGCCAAAGGAAAGGATGTAGCACTACAATATTGCAGATATAATCACTGGCTTACATTAATTATTCAATGAATAATAAATCAACTCTATCTTAGTTTGCATATTACACAATCCCAATTCTTTAGCTATTGTAATTGAGGTTGCATTAGTGACTAGCGGAGGTCATATTACCAAACCCTCTAAAGGACTATATATTATTTTTATTATTATTAAGAATAATAAGAATTTTTATTATTTATTTATTTATTTATTTATTTTTGCAGACCCACAGGCATATAACAGCTACTTTGTTGTATTTTTATTTTATTACTTTTTTTTTTTGTAAACCCACTTACCCATGACAGCTAATGTCTTGCAATTTTATTTTATTACTTAAATTCATATATATTTTTTATTTTATTTTTGCAAACCCACAGACCTAGCAGCTAATTTCTTGAACTCACTTGCAAAAAAAGCTCAACGACTTTTATTTTATTTTGCTAAATGTGCATTGTAGATAGCAATAGTACATGTATTATAATAGTCTGAACTGGAATGTTTTAAAAAGTCAGTATCTTGGTCACATGGTCACCAAATCAAAACATTTATTTTTATATTATTGGTTAAATAAGGACACTTGCCACACTTGTTCTGTGCACATCAGAAATACCCAGCTCTCCATTTACAGGTACTCTGAGACTAAAGATGACACTTCAAACACATTTGTATAGTCTGTGTAAATTGTTCTCTGTTGTGTTTACCTGAGTCTGTCTTATTGCATAACAGCCTCATTCAGATGTATTCAGTGTGTGTCTTTGTGTTCATGTGATAAAAGGCTCCGTTGTCAATGCTAATGTGTAAAACTCGGCTGAGAAAGTTTTAATTGCCACATACAGTAATGATGTAATGATACTGTAACACTTCTGTAGCAGCTCTGCCTTTCAATACTAAACACAGACAAGATTTAAAGATGGCTGCTGCTTTCTGCTGCTGTAAAAGAGAGAAAACTTTAATTTCATTGAAGGTCAGCGGGCATACTGAGACTGGATCTAAAAAGCAGATGTGTTGACATTTTCAATGCAGTTGGTATTTTTTGCCAAATAACACCAAGCTGTGCTTCATATTTTTTTTATTCATAACATTTAAATCTTGCGAACTTTTTCTGAACATTCAGATACACTGCAATGTTAAACAAGATTTTGTTTTCATGATAGCCACCCCCACATGAGGTTTGAGCTTCTAGCTGCTACCTTTGAATATGTGCCTATAAATATGTTCTAAGTGCATTGTAGTAACTTAAATGGCAGTATATTTTAGTGTCTGAAAGTGGGGCAGCACAATAGCAAAATTATTGTTATTGCAATATCAGCAAATGCAATATCCGTATCACAATAAATAAATATATTGCAATAATGCTATGGTCTTCTATCTGACAGAGATTTACACTGAAGAAACATTTTCCTACCAGAGCCTTAAATGAAAATGGTTTGTGACTAAATGAAAATGTTTAAAAGGTCCAGTTTTGGTGGTAATTTCCTTAATCTAGTCACAATTTAGCCTTGTTTTATTCCTGGTTTAGTCTGTATTAAGTTTTGATTTTGACACTGTTTTGACTGACAGTACTTTTTTTTTTTTTTTTTAAGTGAATTTAACTTTCTATGTCAGAATAGTAGGCCCTATTCTAAAGTATCGCAAAATTCAACATAGCTATTGAATATCATGTTTTTTTCCCCCCATACTGTGCAGCTCCATCTGATAGCAACTCAATTTACTTAACTTTATTGTTAACCTTGTGGATATAACAGGGTTGTTGTTTCTGGGTTGCAGCAAATCTTCTAACTTTTTCTGTTATTGTCCTCTTGTTGTCCACAGCAATTTGCATAAGAAATAGAAAAGCATTGCTTGAGTTAGACAAACAAGAGTTGCAGGTAAGTTGACCAGTGTGTTCTGTTCTTAACTTTGAGCTCTGAAAAGTTCGTCCTGCCCAAATCTGAACAGTGGAAAGGTCAAAAGAAAACAGTTAACATTTATTTAACACATTTTTTGAGTAATTTGGTCTGAGGGCAACCATTTATTCACATAGAGAAGCCAGAGTCAAAAGAACCCATGGTCCATGGTTCTCTGTGTACATGTTTTTACAGTTCACGTTCAGATAGTCCTTTAAACTCATTACATAGACCGATTTTATTTATTTAAGCAAAGAGGCAGCGTGGCAATATCTTTTTCCACATTACTGAATTAGCATCATTTTAAAACACACACAAGTATTTGCCGAGTATTCATCTGTGTTATGAAGGCTGAGTGGGTGGAATCTGATACTGAATATTGGGTGGATTTGGAGCACTCTGCCAGTATAAGCAAAAAGCCCACATGTTGTCCGAATAGAAAGCCAAACACATAGAAATATAAATAAATATTTCCACCAAAATAAACAACCGTAATTGTAAAACCTATTAGCTACAGAAGCCATTCAGAAAATAGGCTGGTAAAGACTAATAACCAAATAATGGCCACCAGTCTTATAGCTTTAAAATGTGTTTTCTTACTTTAATTTCAGGGATGGGGGACTTGTGCAGTATTGTAGCATATCTGTGTTTGAATGAATGAATGCATTTTATTGAGCACATAAATACAATATATATTAAGAAGTTATTTTTAGAGGGAAAAAGTATTTAATGTTCAAAAGGAGCAGAAAGAAGCAAAGAATATTTATTTCTACCTCTTTTATACATTTTTTTTTATGTTATCTATAATCACAATCAGCAATATGTACAAACAAAATAAAACAGCCTACACAGAGTCAGACTGTTTTCAAACAAACCACACTGTAAGAATAAAAAAGTCTTAACACCTTTCTTTGCTTAGGTATTTCTCTAATGATGAGTTTAAAATAAAATGCAATTAATTAATTACTTAAAATATGCATAACATTTCTGCAAGACTATTCCATAAATTTACTCCACATATGGCTATACTCATTTGTTTTATTGCTATGTGTACTTTTATTGTCTTAAAGTTTAACTCACCTCCTTCTTTTTGTTTAAACAACCCTTTTTTACTTTGTACATTATGTAAGCAGTTTTAAACTTTACCAAATACATACATTTAAGTACTTTTGACTTTAAAAATAAAACGTTAGTGTGTTGTCTAAATCCTACATTACAAACTATCTATACTATAAGTACTTTTTTTTTGCAACATACATACAGTAGTGGCTGGGTGGTTTTGTAAGTGTTTCCCCATATTTCCACACAGTAAATATGGAAAAACAATCGAAGAGTATAATCTAAATCTAAAATATGCTTCTTTTTTTGCAGTACTGCCATGCTCTTTGATAATTTAGTTTTAATGTAGCTTACATGAGGTTTACAGCTGATTTTATGATCTACAATCACACCAAGAAATGTATGTTCCTATATTCTTTCTATGCAAATATTATCTATCAATACTTTAACATGAGTTTAAATGATGTTTTCAATTGGGAGTATGGTTTAGAGACAGTGGCACAGATGAAAAGATAGAGGGCAAAGCTGGAGGTAAAGTCAGACTGAGATGGTTTGGACATATGCACAGATGAAGTTAGGTGTGAAGAAGATACAGAGGATGTAGGGTTAGATGAAGGCAGATGATGTGGCGACCCTTGACCGAGAACAGCCAAAGGAAAAAAGCAGAATAAAGTAATATACTGGTAATACAGGAAGGACATAGTGGATCAATCCTAAGTCTAATGCAGCTTTAAAGGACAGTAGTTGATTTAAATGAGTTTGCGATTATGTGTTGTGGAAAAAAAAGCAATGAAAAAAAAAAAGACGACATCAGCTGCCACAGTGTGATGAGTGCAGAGAGGCGACAGTTCCTTTCTCATAATTCATTTGTACATGAGAACACATGTAAGCACAATACATAATAGATTGATATGTCAGGGCGGAGAAGAGACTTTCAAAGAGAATACTTAAAGACAAATTCATGAATCTTAACCTATCATCCCAACTCAGACTGGTTAGCGCTGTCGAACACGGGCGTCTCCTCTGTGGACTGACGAATTGCCAAACCAACAAGTCTTTTCTGTGTTTGTCATAAATAGATGATGAAAGGCTCGGGTTGGGGTCAGTCAGCGTGCCTTTTATATGCAAGCCTAGAAATAATAATAATGTTTGGTCTTGATACAAAGGCACAGTTGGACCACAGAAATCTGACTTTTCACAAATACCTGCTATTAGGTGAAATTGCAGTGCCGGCACGCTTTCCTGTTTCCCATTGCGGCCACCTGGCATATATATTCATCATACGGGAAATTAGTCCAGAAAGGCTGGAAGAAGAGCAATCGTGGCTGGTGTGGATGGCAAAACTAAACTCAGCCTTGTGATTTTATCTCTTTTATAATTTTGGACAAAATATTTTACCAAAAAAAAAAAAAAAAAAAAAAAGAAATGCTTGTATGGTTTGTATATGTAATATTTCTTTACAACCATTTACATTCCCTTTTCTTAATAAGTAACAAAAAACTGGTGTATTTTCAACCACAGCTATGGGCCTGAGGTGGGGTGCAACTCTGGACAATGGCCAAAGAGCAAACCCAGAAACAGAAATAAAGCATGTTCTTATGGTTAACCGGGACGTGTTGCTTTCTTGGAAGACCCAAGACTTTAGGGACGCTGGGTTGGTTCTCCCATTCTTGCATGGCTGTTTTTTTTAGGTGCTTAATTCACCCCACAATAACTCATTCAGCCATCACCTTGTCATTTTCTCCTTTATAGAAAATAAAGCACGTGATTGTGCGCTATGATCTCAAAGGAAAGATGTTTTTGATGGCGCTAACATACAGTTTACATCAGCAAACTACCAAAAGAGCTGATGAAAAGAAACCCATAAAAACAAACAGTCAGTATGTGAACATTTCTTTTAACTCTTGTGATTTAAGAACAGCTCTGGAGACCATTTGTTGCCGTTATGAAACCAATTAAAACTTTTCATCAGAATCCTCCAATAAAGCTTTGACAGAAACAGCTGAACTGAACTATAATCAGTTAATGTGTGAGTAAATTACCCAGTTTGTCTCTCTGACCCAAAAAGAGCACGCCATTTATTTCTGCTGTCAATTCTCCCTTAAAAACAATAAACATATGCCATCCCTATGGAGACGGTCCTTTGAGAGGCCAGGGCTAATTGCCTTTCGAGTTTTACCTCAGTGGGACAGATGTAATGAAACAGGGAATAGTGTTTTGGCCCCTAGACAAGTTAAAAAAAAAGAAAAAAAGATTGTTTGTAATTGACTATAGAAGCATTGGCTGTTTTTCTGCTGGGATGAGTGAATCATTTCTGACCAAAGTCATAATGAGCCAGGTCACTGGGAGATGGTTCTCTCTTATAGCCTTAAGCGTTCTCTACAGCCTTCACCTCCCTCCCTCATTTCATCCTAATTATACGACAATGCTGCAAAAATACACTTGCATTTCTGTAAAGCTTTGCCAAGGCTCCACACAGCTCCCTGTAATGCAATCAAACAGCCTCTCTAACACTAACAACAAAAAAAACAAAACAAAAAAAAAACATCACTATTCATCCCCATTTTTTTCTGGATGGGCTCCAAACTGTAATGGCGTCCTCCTTGGCCCGTGCCCTCTCCTCCTCCCACCAGGTTTGATCAAAATTGGTGTTGCAGATTTTGGTTTTATCAGACAGACAGCAGCGAGCAAAAACACAACCTTTTGGCAAGGTAACAATAATACAGTGCACATTACTTCTATGGCTGCTTCACACAGTGTTGTTTGAATACAAGAATAGGCTCCATAAAGAGTTATTATACAAAGAGTGGTGTGATGAACAAGGGCTTTTAAACGGCTGGGTTGAAACTGGCATATAATAATGACAATTGTAGCGCCACACGACTATGAAAGACTTTAAAAATGTCCAACCTTCGCTCTTACACATACAGAAATATTATTTTACTGTCCAGCTAAACTCCACACTAATTAGTCGGACCAATTAAAAAGCATTTTAAACTTAACGCATTTAATATTTTAGTTCAGCAGTATTTTGTTAGCAGTTTTCCAGGGCTCAGTGCCTTATTAAAGGGAGCTACACTTGTAGTAATTGGCTTTTAAATATAGGTTTATGAGCATAATTGCATTACTGAGTCACTTGTTCACATTCAGTGAATGGGATAATTTAGCTGCCCTAGTAGTAACACTGCCTAACCTTGCCTGGACTGAGAAAGTCAGTGTTAGTTGATTAGTTTTAATACTCTGGGAGTGCAAACCTCAGCCAAATGATTAGTAACTAACCATTTGTTCCTGGAGTCAGTATGTTTGTGCTAACGAGGACTTAAACTGACTACAGCCACTGTGACTAATAGGGCTGAGTATCATCATTCAAGGACATGGCGATACAATGTATGTACCACAATACATGGGTAAAAATATGATGTGTACTTCAACACAGAGCAGCATGATACAATATGATTCAATCACAAAATATATGCCTTATATTTCAATACGCATCATTTACTCAACATAGCTAGGCACATACATTTATCTTCAATATATTGAGGAAAGTGCAATGCCTGTTACTGAACAAAAATGTATTACCTGAGGGCAGTATTATATTAAAAGATGGAACATCAATACGATAAATGTTTTTAAAAATATATTAATATATCGATATTCAAGTTTTTGCACAGCTCTAGTCCCTCACACTGGTCTTAAGAGTTGTTTTGCTAACAAACAAAATTGTTCCTATTTTTCAATAGTGTATAATATTAATAAATCCAGACAGAGATTTTAATTTGTTTCTTCATCCTGAATTATAGAGGAAATGTTATCAATACCCAACCATTACTTTTGTTATTTTGCTAAGAGACAAACACGCACTGGCAGAACATATGGTCGACTAAATACAATTGTTGTACAAAGCTTAGCTCTCCTCTTCAAATACTGAACTTCAGAAATGAACTCTGGATAAACTCCTTTTGTCATTGTAGAAAGTTTGTTTTATTAACCATGAGTCATCTTCAGTGCCTCTGTCTTTCTTACTTATACATCCATGTCTATTATAATAGAAACACAAGGCCATTTTAAAACTGTGCCAGCAGCAACATAAGAATGGTCTGAAAAATATAGTGCCATTTAAGCTCTTCACCTTGACTCCTAATAGATGTAGCAGGAGCCTGTTCTTCTATAAATGTTCACTCACATTGGCATAGTACAATCTGAAAAACATCTATGATTGCTCTCTCCTGAGGAACATTTGCAAATTACAAATCATTTCCTTTTGTTGTCGGCTGTCGGGTAGAGAGCGCCAATTGCGAGTAACGTTGCACTAAAGAAAAGGAGAGACTAGCCCCAATTTTAACAATCAAGATTTGGTTTCTGGTGTGAAAACTCATTGGGTAGGCTATTCTTGTTTGAATAAAAGAATAAGCTCACATATAAAGTATTGTTTTACACAAAGTTTTCTCAATAAAAGTAAATGACTTAAAAAAACAACCTTTCCACCTCCAGACATTTTATTACTATCAGTGTCAGGCTCATTATTCTCTCAGATCTGAAGTTTAATAAGAATAAGTTTGACTAATTATAAAGTTTATTTCAAAATCAACTTTTAAAATTTCCGGTTTGTTTGTAGTTTAAAAAAAGTTAATAACGATTAGTTGTTTAGATGTATCATCTGTCAGTACTTGTTTACTAACTTCTACTCTATACTATTATAAAAGTATGGTGCTTGTTGTATTTACCATTAGCAGCTAGAGTATTGGATAAGTTCAAGTTTATTTATATACACATTTAACAACTTTTGCAGCCCAAAGTGCTGTGCATATCATCAAGACAATAAAACAAATAACAGCAAAACAATAAAAATTATCACACAATACTAAAGACAACAAATGAAAACCAGATAAATAAGTCAAGTCTAAAAAGTCCTGCTGAGTTTCTGTTAAAAGCGAGTGAGAAAAGGTGCATCTTTAAAAGGGTCTTAAAGTGCTCTAGTGACTCAGCTGATCTGACACACAAAGGCAAACTATTCCAAAATCTGTGGCCCGCCACTGAAAAGGCTCGGTCACCTCTACTTTTGAGTTTAGCCCATCGGGACGTCCAGAAGCAGCTGAGTGGAGGACCTCATGGTTCTGGCAGGGACAAGACGAGACAGAACTTCAGACAAATACAGTGGGGCCAGTCCATTAAGGGACTTAAAAACAAGAAACAGCATTTTGTATTTGACCCTATAGGTAACTGGAGGCCAGTGCAGTGATGCCAATACTGGAGTAATATGTTCCCACCACTTTGTGCCTGTTAGTACACGGGGAGCAGTGTTTTGGACCAGCTATAGTCTGTGCAAGGAGGCCTGGTCTAAACCACAGTACGGTGAATTACAGTAATCTAAGTGTCTTGTTATGAACCTGTGAATTACTTTTTCGAAATATTTGATTGGAAGGTATGGCTTTAATTTAGCAAGGAGCCTCAGCTGAAAAAAGCTGCTCCTTACAACATTGCTGACTTGTTTGTCCATTTTAAAAGAAGAATCAAAAAGTACCCCAGGATTTTTTACAAAGGGCCGGCTAAAAGATGATAAAATGCCGAGTGTACTATCAACACCCTCCAAGATGCCTGAGTCACCAAACAACACAATTTCAGATTTGTTCTCATTAAGATGAAGAAAATTTAGATCCATCCAGTCTTTAATGTCTCTGAGACAGTTAAGTAAAGGTCCAATAGGAGCCTCATTTGGCTGCAAAGGCAGATAAATTTGCAAATCATCTGCAAAACAGATAATATTTATATTAAACAAAAGCCATCACATGTTTGCGTAATATTTCTGTGTACTGGCAACATGCAAGGTATTAGCGTTAAATATTCTGAGGAAGGACAGGTTTGAAAACATCTATCTACAACAACGTCTATGGCTGTGTCCAAATGTCCTCCCTAATCCCTGTATAGCCCACTATACAGTGTTCACGCCATTTGTAGTGGTGTCCGGATGTCTAGTGGATAAAAAATAGTGCACTCAAAATTTCCCCCAATGCATATTGAAAAGTAGTGGACAGTGGTCAAGATAGACCAGAAGGCTTTGCAAGTTTCGAAGGAGAACAGTGGGACCGCAACAGGACTTTAAACTGTACACAACACGTGTGAATGAAACCAGTTAGAAATGCTCTGTTTACTTCTGTCAGGTCATATTTATGAATAAATAGCTCCTGAATAAACTGTTACAGTGTAAAATTGCTAATGTTAGCTTACCTCAGCCTGTACAGATGATACTCTGCCCTTTTAACTCAAAGAGCTGCAATAATCCAGTCTGTTTTATTAATTAAAGTGATAATTCATATTAAATATCACACATATGATTATTATTTATCTATAAATAACTAAAATATTGCTAAAGTCTGGTTGGGCTTTATCACAGAGGTCCATTATGAACAGACCTTGCTGAACTTTTTTAACACAAATGCCAGAATCACATGATCAACAGCGAGTTAAAAATAGTGAGCAGGTGTCCGAATCATTCACAAAATGACACAAAATGAGTGCACTATAGTCTGCTATAGTGCTGTACTGTATAGGGACTGATGGGTTAGGGGCTAGAGATGACATTCGCGACAAGTAGCCATTAGCTGAATTTGCAGAAATAGACCTATATATAGTGCCGAAAGATATCAGTTCACGCACTAGTGTTCTCTACCCACTCACTGACAGCACGTGCCTAGTCAGTCGATTGCCATTTGCCAACAGTGTGGCTAATGTCCTTTTGTCTGTTGCTGCAGTCTGCCTAAGTTTTGCTGCCAAAAGACCTACGCAGCTTATGTTGTTTACAAACAGTAACTGAGTCTATAGCCTTCCATGTTTTATCACAACATTATTATTCCTATGTATACATTTTGGCACACACTTTTAATTGTCATGTAAGTCAATAGTTACATTAATATCACAGTGCTGATTTCAATATTAAGACTTTTGTAGGAACCCTAAAACACCTTTGTGTAACCAGTCCCTATACACTTTATAATAACACTGACATACATGCAGCGCTCATTATTATTTTTAATTAACTCCTCCTCTGTAGTTGTAGCTTCTGCCATGTCATAACAGCTGCATTTGGTGCCATTAACTTTTCGCACTTGGCCCTTAAATTAGAAGCCTCTATTACTTAAACTGGAAGCTGGTTATGTGAGGACAAAGCCATTTCCGGATCATCACAAACTCTCAAAGTGTCCTAGTTGCGTTCGTGCACTCGGAGCTCAAAGACAGCTATATACTCCACTGTAATGAGGCACACATATTAAATACTCTGCATCCAAAAAAAAAAATAAAAAAATCTGCAGACAAAAGCTGTGGCACGGTTAGATAATGGAGGCAGTCCCTATGCCAAAATTTTGACTTTATATAAACAAGTTGGAGATCGCTGGATGATTGTTCATGTTTTTATGTAAAGTGGATCACTGCAACAACACTGAGTCAGTTCAATCTTAATTGCTCATTTGTTATTTCCATTTGACTTTCACCAAATGCCTCCACAAAAAGGACAAGACAAAAACAATTAGAAAGACATATCTAGTTTAGAAAAGTGCCTTTCGCAGTCATTTTTAAAAGGCTAGCATCGATAAGTAAACACCCGGGCAAGAATTAATAGGGAGAGCAAGAGGAATGGGAATGTAGTAAAAGAAACAGTTTGGGGCAATAACTGCACACTCAGCTCATAAAAATATTTATGATCAAGGTCCTTTAATTAATACTGGCATGAGCAATGCATTTTGCAGCAGTCCATCAAGCTCGTGAAAACATACTAGAATACCAGGGGAGTGGTCCACAAAGAGGAGAGTGACTTCTTGTTCTATTAGCATTTTTATTTATACAAAACAAGCTCTGTAACCACAATCAGTAGCATCCATGTGTGTAACAAAACATCTTATCACATCCGACGTACAATACATTTACAAAAATATAGAACTAATCAGCTGTCCCGCGCCATTTATGTCCTCATTTATATTGGTCACATGTGCACAAGTCATTGGGGCCGGGCTGACAGCGCCCTGAAGGCTCCATAAAGCTCATTTGTTGTTTCAGATTTACACACTAAGGCAGTAATCATTTGACTTGAGTGCCTAAAACACTAGTCTGCAAAGTTAAATTGGCTCTGGGAGAGTGAGGAGAGAGAGGGGGACTTGCGAGATGAGGTGAACTTATACATTCTGGTCCACAAGGAATAATCCCCCTACTCCAGATGGCCCGGTCGTCCCCTGGCACCCTTTTTGGATTCTCCCCTCGCAGTGACTCTGGCGCAGACGAAGTAACAATTAGCCTCTCCTCGTAGCCTCAGCTGTGAAAGTGAAATTTGCTGGGCTGAAGGGCTGGAGGGGCCAAAAGAAAGAAAGTAGACCACACAGGAGCGTCTCAAAATTAGGCGCAGTCATCACCAGCCCGTCCCAGCGGAGATTAGCTTCTGGACAAGTCCCTGCATCTCGCGCCGACTCTTGGACTTAGGCTTGAATTTCAAATAAGAATTTAAGACTTCAAAGGTCAACCAGACTCAGACCGTCATAAATCATGGAGCTCGCATGCTAAGTGCAACAATATTTCACACAAATATATCTTAGTTTAGAAGACAGGCCCTTGGTGTCAAACATAATGGTCCAGTCATTTTCAAATAGCTTAATGGCAAATTTTATGTCATTGTAGTTTATTTACTTCTACTATAGCTAAAGTACAATGCATCCTAGACTTAAGGGTGTTGTGTACCAATGCTGCTTTGGTATGCAAACCAAACTGCTGCTCCAGTCCATGAGCCTACAGGCCCTAGATGTGTGTGGAGACAATGAGTGGCAGAAAACATTAAGTTACTCATTTCTCAGCTGTTGTATTTGTACAAACCTTTAGGCATCAGCTAAGAGCTGCGCAACACAAGTCACAGGATGCCCAGTGTTGTGTAGGATGTCTATGAACACTATTTATAGAGTGCAGGGGTTGGATATTGCTTTAAAATCTTTCCTTTAAAGAATGTCACATTGGCAGTATGTCCAGTGAGATAAGCAGACATGCAAGATATGTTAAGATAAATAAATGTTGCATATTAAAAGTGGCACACACAGTGGGCTTGAAGGCTATAGTTTTTTTTTTTTTTTTTTTTTTGTCATCTGCTCAACAGGGCAGTGAACTTATTTGTTTAAAACTCAGTCAGTCCATCAGCAGAATTCCTATATTTGGTAAACGTGTGTTTAACAGATGTCGTCTGTCTTTTCAACTCTCTAAAGAGATTTGTGTCTCTTGCACATAAAAAATATTGTGATCTATGTTACCGTACCATATGCCACACCACTGACCATTGATGTTGTGTCTTTGGAGAAGACACCTCACCCACATTACCTACTCCGGTCACAGTATGTGACTGGTTGTGACAGGAAGGGCATTTGGCATAAAAACTTACCAAATCACTGTGCGATTGATTTTCTGTGGTGATCCCAAAAAAGAGCTCCTGAATGAGAGAAAGAAAGAAAGTTTAATACATAAGTGAGACCTACACTGTAACCCTTAGTACTGCTGGTTTATGACCTTGTGTCTTTTGACCTTATCTTATGTGATTTTTATAGCACGTGCAGGTGCTTTGTCCACCATATGTAGACTGTAGGACTTTTCCTGTGATTACTTTAACTAATTTATGGCTGTCCAGAACCAAGGGCACTGCAGATGGCTTCCTCTCGCCTCTGTATTGATCTATGTGTTAGAAGAGACAACATTAAATGAATCTACTGGGCCAGTAATCTGTGTGGCAATGACTATGTCCTGAGCAGCAGAGGTGATTTGTATTCCAATATTACAAATTTTATGCCTGTGAGAAGGTTTCCAGGTTCTTTGGGTTTTCAGAAGCTGGCTCACTACCGACACTGCGAAATATCCTCTTTGGGCTGACCACCAGAAATAAATGACTCAAGGCTTAAGCAATTATGTTAAAAATTGTCATTGAAATTTTAGAAGAAGTGTCAACTGTTGGCTCACACATAGAGGACATGCTAGTTCGAGGGCTGTAAGAGAAACTATCATGTAGACTCTACTGTGACATTCTCCCAGTAATTCATCTGCAGGTCCTCATTTTCTGTAATGCACCCTTTTAGCTTATCACATCATGGTGTTGGAGCCACGCCATGTTGTTACATTTGTTACCACTGGCTTGTACAACCTCTTCACGCTAAAGTCATTACATGTTTAAACTCCAGCTGAACTGAAATTTCATCAAATATAATGTATTTTGTAAGATATATATTTACCCAGAGCAAAGAATGGCCTTGTAGAGAGAAGTGTTTGAAGAACGCACTTGAGCACACAATGAAATAGGCTCATACACATAGCTCCTTTGTCAAACGCAAACGTGACCCACTGCCTTTTTGTGATTTAGTTGGATTGTTTATTGGTTTGCTGGTTAGTCTGTTAGCAAGAGCTTTAGTGGGTTTATTACAATTGTGAGATATAGCCGCAGAATAAATAGAGCATTAACCCCTGAACTAGAAGATCCCCAGCTTGGAGAGAGGTGTGGACACTGCATTTTTATCATTGCAAGAATGATGTCTTTGGACCTGCAAAAAAAATAAAAAAACAAACATTTATCCATTTGTCCGGCTGTCACAAAATATGTAGAAAAAAGCAGAAATATGCAAAAAATGTCTAATAACATACACTAAATTCTATATGTAATTCTGTATGTTAAAATAAAATAGAATAAAAATATTTAATTGGCATAAAGGTGATGTCTGTCATATTTTAAACTTTAGTAAAGCAGGATCTGAACTGAGCTGCTCGGACAAGTGAACTAAAGGGACCTGTTGCCATGGCGTCATGGCTACATCAGAAGATAATTCCTGCATGTTTTGTTGGCATCTGTTATCACCACTGACCCTCTTGGGTTTGTAAACAGAATGTTTGCGTTCCAAAGACTGGTACTGGAAGTTAAAAAAAGATGATAAATCATTTTTAAGGCCGCAATTAGCGTTAGCCGACAGGTTTGGCAACAGACAACCACTCTGCCACATGTGAGTAATATGAGAGCCTGGTTTCACAACTTTAGCGAGTGTGTGAATGTTTAGCCGTTTTATTTAACGTAGCAATTAGCATGCAAGCTAAAGGCTGCGTAATTTATATTTCTTAATTTCAATGTTACGCAAGAGAAATAGTAACAGAAATGAGGCAGACCACAATAGTTTGACATTGTATGCTCAGATTTATTTCATCAAACACCACAAATCCTACTTTTATAAGTTCACTTTAGCAAATGGTAATGACACTCAGATCTGGGTAAAATCAATTCAGAGTAATTTTATATAAATATATAAACAACAGCCATTCGTTTCTGTTGCCCAAAGATGTCAAAATTTATATTTTTATTTTGCTCGTAAAAATTAAAGTAATAGAACATTAATCTCTGTATCAGGCTGCGTGTGCAACTTTTTTAAACTCATAATTCCTGAAAGGGTTTTCTGGCAGCGTGCGTTCTAGTCGCTGCTATTACCTTAGGAGCTTCTACAAAGTCTATGTATGTACTGTATGTAAATTAAAGATTTTTTCCCCTTTTATTTCACAACTGAAATTATTATTTTTTTATTTGTTTACATTATTGTTATTTATTTATTGTTCAAATCAATAAATGTCTGTTTGTTTATTTACTTATTGCAAACATATGTTCAATTAACTGAATCTGGTAAACTTGATTATATTTTCAACATAAAGGTGTATAGCCACTAAACCTATAGATTTTATTTTGGTAAATGTTAAAGAAGCTGAAGAAGAAGTTTAAAAGATTTTGTAGGTTGTTCTCAGTGAAGCGTAAATCCCTTTAACTCTAAAGCTCACCCTGCTTCACCTACATTTTGCACTGGCAGCTAGGCTTTTTGCCTCATCTTCTGTCAGTCTGTACTTTGTATTGAATGCCTGTAGCCTGTTATGACATCTGGATAATGGTGTTATTAAAGTCATTTCAGAGTCCATTTCAGAAATCATGGCATTATGGTTATGGTTAGGTTTTCTTCATGCCTAACCACAGTGCTGCACAGAAAGTGTCCACATCTTTCATTGATTTCAGTATTTTTTCTTGTCTTTATCCTTTTTCCAGGCCGGCAGATCTGCTGCAGTCTGTCCTAATGTGCACCGAGCAGAAGGCAGAGGAAGTGCGTAGCTCGTCTGGCTCTCCATCACCGCAGTGCTTACCATGGCGCTGTCCTAAGAAAATCTCCTCATTTCCTTTCCATGATACTGTCAATTAAAGAGCGCCTCCCTGCCTGCCTGGCTGCTCACAGTAAGTACATGTGGCCTGCTTTTAATTCACCTGAACACATGCAAAAATAGAACCCAAATTCAAATACAAAATAGCTGGGACACTGTAAATAAAAGCTTTTTTGTTTTATCCACAATAGAATATAAACAGCATATCGGGTGTTGATACTGAGATAATTTACCATTTCATAATTATATCTCATTTTGAAGTTTATGACAGCAACACGTCTCAAACAAGTTAGGACAGAGGCAACAAAAGTTTTGCTGTAAAGGCCAGCGGAACATTTTTCTACTAATTATATTATATAAACACACTTTAGAAATATTTCTGGCTATAAAAGGTGAATTTTAAAAAGGCAGTCTATGTTATTAGTATTGAATGCATTGGATGCTCCTGATCTTTGGGATCTTATGCGCCCCTGCATAGAGCGCAACAGTACCTGCCCCCCTCTGATGCCGGAAGTAAATTTCCCATTCATTTTTTCCCAAAGACTTTTTGAAAAATGCATATATTAAGAGTTTATAAGCTTGAGTGAGGATATTCAGCTATGTGGTAACTCATGGCCATAGCGCAATTAAATTTGTAAAAAACAAAAACAAATCTGAAGCTTGTAAAATGGCAAAGCTTCAAATGTGTTTTGCCAGTTATTGAAGTTTAAGATAATTATTTTGATTAAAATTAATTGTGCTAGGGTCATAAGTTACCACAGAGCTGATTAGCCTCAGTCAAGCTTTTAATATCCACATTTTTTAAAACCTCTATGAGAAAAATTAATGGGATATTTACTTCTGGCACCAGAGGAGGGCGGGCACTGTTGCGCTGTCATTTCTGAAAATCAAAGCATGGATCAGGAACACTTTCAGAAGTCATTTGATATGTTTTTTTTCTTTTTTCTACCGTGAATAAAATTGTAAGTGTATATGAGATTTGTCTGTCAATGTACTTTTTATTTTTTATTTTACATTCTTGCAGCATCCCAACTTTTTTTGAATTGGCATAGTAATTACAAATGACTTAGCTTCCTGTACAGAAGATAGCACAGCTGCAGTGAGGGTGGTTAGGAGAAACACAACACACAGAGGTCAAAGGTAACACATGTTTTACAGCACAACCATCTTTGTTTACACCAGGTTTTACTATGTATTTGTGGATGGATTATAGATATTTACCGTATGTTAAAACAATGTAAGGCTCATGCAGTCTGTGCAGTGCTGAAATGTATTCATTTTGTAGGGACACATTAAATAAGCTGTTTGGGTGTTTATGCCAAGAGCAGTTACACTTGGCTTTCTAGACAAGTCCAAACAATGGCCCATCTGTGTTGTTCCAAGTCCTGTCTCTGTCTATTGTGGAAGGCTGTATTTGCACATGTCTCTACTCTATAAAGCCTGCTTTATACTGGTCTCTGGTTACAGATTGGTTGCTTTCATACTGTACTTTACCATACTATTTCTTTTTTTGTTGTTGTCCTATAAAGCATAACCTTCAAGGGCATTACAAATACACCCAAATAAGATAATGCAGTGTTTGCAATTGTGATAATGTTTTGTCCAAAAACATTCAGAAATCAGTATTTGATGGACTAACCTTGATATGTAATCACAGCTCTCCTGAGTCTTGCTCACATTGCTGTTGGGTAACTTCTATCACTCTCTCAGCTTTGCTTGATGGTCTGTGAGCTCATAAAGCAGAGAGGGGTGTGCAAAGTAATTTAACATATTCTGGCCTGAACTGTTTGCTGGACTTGTTTTTGATGTGGGATATTGCAATAATATAACAATAGCCAATATTTAGATGCGTTTTTTTGACATAGTAATTAAATTTATGCAAAAACAGTTTGTGTGCTTACTTGTCAAAACTGTGTCAAAATCAAAACTTAAAAACTAAACTAGGACGAAAATAAATTTAGACTGGGGTAGAGTGAGAAGCAAGAACTGTTTCCATATCTGGTCACAACACAGTTTCTTTGATGAAACAAAGAACAAAGATCTTCAGTGTAAATCAGAGTTTCAGATGACACTATAACATTATTCTGAGAGATTAGTGATACAGATATTGGATTTGCTGACATAAAAGGCTGTGTTGAGATCATAGGACAGTGTGCAGAAGTGTGGCCTTTCCCTTTAGTGCATGTGAAGAGGATACATCAGTGTGTCCTGCTTCACACAAAGCTCAGTAATGTACAAGGACAACAGCAGTGTTTTCTGGATTACAAGGTTGTGTTTGTTTGTGTGCGCTGAACATGACACTCTCCTGTTACTGTAGGTGTCCATGTGACGCTGACTGGATTGATTCTGACTGGAAGACACAAGCCTAAATGTATTTTCCTTTTAGTATGTGTGATCTTTATACTTTTTGCAGCTTTAATAGGATGTTGTTCAAATTAAAGAAACTATACTGCATATTATGTATAGGCTGTAAACTGGTTAAAATGCATCTTTGATATACACACAGAGAGCTAATATTGGAAATTACATGACTTTGAATGTATGCACCTGATTATTAACTATGTACACTTCAGGTGATTTTTTTTTCTCCCTCCTTTCACTTTTGCAACTGTTACCTACTTTAACCCTTGGGTAATGTCATGTGATTCAGAAATGTGTTACAGTACATGTATGCACATACAACTATGACTATTATTATACTATATATTATTACTATATTATAAGCTTATAACATCTGTTGTCTCACCGTTCCATTGCTGCCAGCAACTATGTAAAAACTGCATTATTAACAACAGAACTGTGAAAATGTATTTGTGTTCCAGTACAGTGTACTGTAGTTCACAGAGAGTGGGGCATCTTTATTCAATGAAGAAATAATTATGGCATCTGTTTTCTCAAGAGTGTAAGTGTTGGCTAAATATGATTTGATCAATTATAAGGAAAGTACATTATAGAAATAAAATGAATATATATGAATAAAAGTTAACTGGATAACTGTTCATTGAGGACTGGTGTCCTCCTGCAGTATCTCAGTGAGGCGTAGGAGGAGCAGCAGGTGCTGAATGGAGCTTGACATGAATCTTCCTCATGAAACTGGGCTCAAGCACAGAGCTGGAAACAGCTGCAGTGTTCAGAAAAGTTTTAATAATGTTGTGACAGACGGTCTGTAGTACACACAGCTCAATAGCACTGAGATTTCAGTACAAACAGTACGATTTGAGTGAACAACAGGTGGGTAGTACTCATTAGCACTAACGTGCACGTTAGTATACTGATATGTGAAGGGGTGTAATGGAAATTGAATAGATTGCTTTGTCAGGTTTTATTGCTTTCATGGGTGATATCTAACAGCCCTAATTTTACCAATGAAATGTTAGAGGTTTTCATGGTAAATCTGAATTGGAAGTTGGTTTGAAACACTAAAAAAGAAAAAGTAAGCTGAGGTACTATATATGTGAATGAATTTTGTCACAGTACGAGTTGTATATGAATGTGTGTGACCTTTGGTGTGCATAAGCTGAGTTTCTCCTATTTAAATGCAGATGGGAGGTTTAAAAATAAATGTCCTGGGCTAAACATCAGCAGAAATGGTCACATCTTTATTTATAGAGAAGTGTCAGCCTGCATATTTCACAGCTTCAACACCATGTTTCAAACAGCTAACCATTTGCCTAGAGGCTTCTATTTTATTGATTTCCACAATTTTTCTGGTTTAATTTCCAAATCAAAATAGTGAATCTAATTCCACTGTGATTAAGACATAAAGTGCTGGCTTGAGGCCAGCAGTGTGTAAGAGGAACCAGAGTGGCTCTGTGGCTGTAACTGGATAAACCCCAGGCTTTCAGATCCAGCTCAGGATTGTGTTTGAGATTAAACAACAGAGGGCTCTATTATTTCAAAGGAGCGAGCAGAGTGAGTGGCGGCTTTGCTGGGGGTGTGATGAAGAACAGCTGCTGTGTAATGACAGAAGATCAAACGGGCAGCTGCTGACACCTGTCACTGAGACTGTATCTGTAGGTAGAGCTGAGGAGCCTCACTGACCGGCCTGACAACACCGAGACTCCAATGAGAGGGCTGCCCCGCCTGTCAGCTCACATCAGTCTGAACACATCACATTTAAAGGGGAGGACTTCATGACCTGCACACTGCCGACCGACCCTCTGCCCCATTATAGGTCTAAAGAGGCCTTCTGTAGTGCCTCCCCATTGTGGCTTATCTGCCTCATTCCCTTTAAGGGGCAAAATTGAGTGCATTAAGCACTCATTTGTGCCACTAGCTTTCAGACGGCAGTGGGCTTTGTGCCTGGCTACTGAAGCAGGACTCTACTCTGTCTACATAGTGTATGTTTTACCCTCCTCACACGCCTTAGCCTCAGAGTTTTAGTATCTTTAAGATGAATCAAATAAGAGTAATATGATCATACATCTTCTAATTAGTTGTCAAATGGGAGGCCCAGCGATCTTATGAGCACCAATTAAGAACCCAACCAAAGACATGACCATATGAGGAAAAATTCACTTCTGATTAATTACAGTAATGGCAAAAGATAAAAAACAAAGCTAACTGAGCAGTTTGAATGCACTATTTTCTGTTTAATATGTTAACATAAATATAATTGGTGCCTCAAACACATTTTTGTTTCTATATTATTCTAAGTATAATTTCACAAGGCCTAAGACCAACAAAGAGAGTCATGAGCTGAGTAAATTGTCAGTTTACTCTGAGGGGGTCAGGGCTGTTGCTGCTACGCTCTTTATGTCGATGTCCCCTCTCTGTTTTACAGACCACTCAGCGTCTGTACACAGTGTCTCCCTCTTCTTGTTGTCTTTGTTAAATGGCTGTTTGATGCCATAAATCAGATTATATGTCTCCTCCTCAAGAAATAATTTCTTGATGTGTGATGTTTACATTACCCCAATGTTTTATTGAGCCTTCATTTTGACAGTGTAGAGGAAGTTTATTTTTAAAAATAGATCTCCAAACTATCTTTAGCAGAGCAGTGCTGTGCTATGCTGTTTGTGTAAACTTGGGGTCAGTTTCAACTTCACTTCACTCAAAAGTTCAGTAATAAACATTGTAACTACCACCTTTCACCATGGAGCTTCCATTCAAGTGTTTACTCTCCATCTTCCCATTTTGTCAGTGCATCAATTATAAGTCCAACTTCATCATTGTTTATTTCAGGATGTGTTTCACTTGCTGTTGATGTCTTAACAATTGCCAAGGGTTTGTATTTCAAAGCATTTTCATCTGCCAAAGATGAAAAATCATCACATGGTTATAAAAATATTAACATTAGATTATAGCCTGCATGCATAGGTCTAAGCAGTTATTTTGTGGGTGGATATAGATAGAAAATTAATAAGCTGAGTTGCTAATGTAGGAAGTAGGAGTGCTTTATATGGATTTGTGCATTTGTTGAGTTTCAGACAGAGATGTTTTCACTGAACTGAATTGAAGTGGAGCTGTAGCGGCACTGTGGGGTTGTGTAGGCTGACCAATTTTCTAAGGGATGCTGACCAGGTGCTGTTAGGAGTTGACACGACGCCGGCTTGAGAGAGGATAATTTTATTTCCTTTTTGTGCCTTTGCTGCTCTGATCTTGTGTCTCTGTCCTCCGAGAAAGGTCTGCCCAAACCTGTTATCCAGATCTAGAAGGGGCCCGAATGTTGGCGCTAGGCCCAAGGACACAATGATGTAATTAGTAATAGTATGATTTACTGGTGCAAAGAGTAGCAGTGTGATCGCCGGGCGTGCAAAAAGAATATACTATTATACTGTTTAATCAAATACATTTAATGCAGACTTCATGCCACAAGATAATTTAGTTTGAATTTGTCTCGCTCGTGTGGATTTACAGCCGAGGCAGGTGGAGGAAAATGGAAGGCAAGGTTTTGATGGATCTGCTCAATAAAAAAGGAGCTCTCCCAAGCACTCTGGGTAAATCCTGCATGTGCTCCTTATCTTGACTTTTTTTTTCCATTTTTGTTAGCCGTTTTACTCTGGTCTTTATCACTCTCCCATCCTGTGCCTGGTGGTTTTACTGCGTGTTGGAGGGATTCAGAGAGAGGTGGTGAGGTCAGACTTAGCTTGGGAAGAAGTAGCCCAGGCCTGGAGCTGTACAAAGGCGTAATAATTGGCCTGATGGTAGATTGGAGCATCTGCGTAGTTATCGTCTCATATGGTTAGGCACATGGTCATGCCAGCATGCTATTCACCTTTAATTAAACGTTCATGGCTGAAAATACACCAAGGCTGTTCACTTTGTTTCCAAGCACATCAAGTTACCAACATTTTAATCAATGTTAGCGGTCTGACTGATGGGATGATGTACTAAGAATAGGACTTGTTATGCATTGAGGCTGTTTTACATAAATGATTGCAGAACCAGTTAATGGTTATTTCAATTAAATTTTATTTATATAGCCCAATATTACAATAAAGACTCACTAAGAGGAGAAATGCTTGTGCCAGTTCCCAGACCAGATCAATGAAGCAGGTTGTGTCAGGACGGGCATCCCGCATAAACCTTAATCGACTCCAGAATCACTGCAAGCTGGAGGCACATGGGGGAACAAGGGAAATGCTGAAAAGAAAAAAGGAGCCCAACAAAACAGTTGCTGCCTCTGCATGCTACAGACTGTTCAACACTGCTTCCATCAGGGTAAGGAAAAACATATCAAAATAAAAAATAAAAACAAAACAAAACAAAACAAAAAAAAAGCTATGGGAACATAAAGAAACCTCAAGGATCCACTTCCAGGGTGAACAGGCTGTGCAATAGCTGTATCCAAGACAGTTCGGACAGTGAATAGTTAATCATATCTACAAAACAGTACAAATCCATACTGACCCTTTCGCAAGTGACATAAAATTAAGAACTGTTTATTCTTTACCCTAGAGCTAAAATACTAATCTTATTTGCTAAACACAAATCAAATAAAACAGCAAAATGTTGACACACTCACAATTTTTTTATTCTAGCCAGGCTCTGACATCACACATTCTTCTTCTTCTTCTTCTTCTTGTTCTTCTTCTTCTTATTAATATTATTATTAATATTATTATTATTATTATTATTTTATTTTGTGATAATTTTGGCTAATCTGTAACAATACCCACTCCCTACTAAAGGGGCGATATTATGTTAAATTCACTTTTCTGAGCTTTCTCCCTTGTTACAATGTTGTTCCCTCATCAAAAACATTCCTGAAATTGTGTCTTGCTCCATTCACGTTATTGTCTATTCTCTGGCACGCCGTTCTGAGACCTCAAAATGCTCGGTTCCATGACCTGCCTCTCCCACAAACCACCAGCCACTCCAGGAAGCACTGACCAATCAACAAGCCCTCTACATTCAGTCTGCGCTCATTCATTTATCCAAAAAACAGTGTGCTGCTCTGTTTCCTGCTGACTCCTATTTTTCATTTTGTAGTAAAATGGCATCATAAAATTTTTTTTACAGAAGTGAACTGCTTTTGTTCTTTAAATTATGTTCTGAAGGTGGCACTACTCTGCAGGTCTCTTCACCTGTTTTTTTATGGCACCAGTAGAGATTAAAGTCACATAATGTTGTTAAAGTTGACCAAGAGTGGTTTATAAAAGCATAGTATAGCCCATTTAATGCAGAGGGACAAATTGTGACCAGCTGTGAAATCACTGCCCCAAGCATCTAGGCCTATAGAGCTGTTGAGTTTACTGCAGTTTGTTGACTTTAAATACTAGTGTTAAAATGAATACCTTTGCAATACACCTGTTTCTCTCAATGTCTATTTGTCTGCATGAGTTTGGATGTGTCAGCGAAAAACCACCACTCACAGGCAACAGGTAAAGGATGGCCTGGGATTGAGCCAAGCTTTCAGCCCTCTCATTAGACCATGTTAGAAACAATACATTATTCTTTTCATAAATCTTTGACCACGGAGCTTAACGACAAGGTAGAGCAAACAGCACAGAGGTCAATGTGGAATAGTGCTGATTTGACAAAAAAATAAAATGGGTTATGTTTTAAAAATATTCTGTGGTGTGGAGAGGACCATTGCTCACTCTCCTTTCTTCTGAAAATGATATATTTGTAACTGTATCTGGCTGTGGAACGAACACATCTTCTTTCAAAATGCAAATGTTGCCTTTGTGGTGTGAGGCAAAGCTATCATGAAAAAACAGTAATTGCAGTACCATTTGTTGAATAAGAACAGACAGTGCTGCTTTTACTAAAAATGAGAGACCCAATAATGTTTTTAATGTGTTTGTGTCAGAAAATTAACTTGCATCAGATAAGATAAAACACAGAGACTTATTTTTTTTTCTGTAAATATTCTAAATGTCAAAGTTCAAAAGTAAAAATATTCATAGCTACTTTTCAAACTGCATCAGTATTTTGCCGCTCCGTGATTTAGTGAATTATGCATGCTTTGAGCCTTTCCTGCTCTGTTGTTTTTACTCTTAGGATGTCTGTTGTTTTCAATATTTGTACTGTTTGTGCAATACATATTTGAACATATTGTACTCAGAAAGATGACAACACACATTATGTCAGAGTATAATATAATATCAGCTTTGCTCTATCTGATGCAGGCCTGCAGCACTGCACTACGACACTGTCCAGCCGCCCCGCTGCATTTAAAAAGAGACATTTTGCACCACTTTTGATATGTGCAGAGGTTAAGTGCTTGATACTTGACAAGAGCTTTTGTGTCACTTTAAAATCCACTTCCTTTACAATTTAAACCATCTTCAGTGTCTGAAGCACTAGGCCTTCCTGTTTTAGACTAATGTCTGTGTCAACAGTAATGGTGGGATCATTTTATTACTGTAAGTATCTGCATAGATTTGTGCAAAACTGCAGTTAACCGCTCAAGTTCAAACTCAGGGCATTGTGTATGAGTCAATAGTGCTAACTACCAGGCACTGTGCCATGAGAGCAGCCCTGAGGTGGCTTTTGTGGAAAGTCAGATCACAAAAATCAATAGGTTTCTCCTTGTTGGGAGCATGAATGTGCATAGCACATTTCATGCCAATGCGGCCATTAGTTTGTGAGATACTCTTAGTTCAAGCAAGAGAAATGTTGCAGATGAATGCAATCACATAATGCATCACATATAAGATAAAGTGGCAACACAACAGCTTGTGGCACTCTGTGCCCAAAAAGTCATTCATTATCATCACAGCTGTAGGGATTTCAGTTCTTTTGTGCCTTTTATTGCACTTTTCACGTGTGTTAAGCTCAGAGCTAGCACTTGAGCAGCAGGTTAAGCTTTTAGCTTAGCAGAGTGCCTCTCGTCTTTGAGGCATAGAAGAGTGGACTTGTCTAAATCGTGGTCACTTGGGTCTGGATAAATGAAGGCAGTGAACAGTCCTGGACGATTTAACTTTGGGGTTTTATCTGAAGAAGGACGGAGACCAAAAGAGAAACTGTAGCTATTCGCACAGTGCCAATTCAGCTGGATGTAAAATACATGTATCTGGTTTTCTGAATCAGAAAATTCTCAGTTTCCTTTAAGAGTCTCCAGTGTTGACATTTGGCTTTGAAATCAAAGGTTGAGATTTGCATGTGGATCTGATTTCACTCTGTTTTAAGACCGTGTACAGTTCACTGAATCAGAAACAAGCTCTTCCTGGCAATTTCACACAGTTTGGCAAATTAAAGGTGAGCTCTTTTTTCTGAAGTCTACAGAGCGTGTTTTCCTGGTCGGTCTAGCATTCGTTGATGCAACAGTAAGAGGGAATAAATGGCTGGTTAAGCTTTCTTCCTGTACATGTTTTCTACTTCACCATCAAAGTGAGTGTCCACTCTCCCAGCAGTACAGTACAGGATGTTTTTAGCCCATGTATATGTTCTTTAATGGACGGCAGGAGTCTTTGTAACAACTCCCAGAGCTGGAAGTGATTGGGACACCTGTCTACTCTAGCAGGGTTTTGCTTTTATCATCTCACAAACTCACCCTGGGGACCTTTCAGATAGGAGCCCATACAGAGGATGCTTGTGTCCCAGGGGCATCTCTGAATTTACAATCAGCAGAACAAGGTATTCACCACCATCGTATGTAGCACAATATGGAGTTCAGAAGTGAACGTCTTGTATTTACAGTCCAGGGATGTCTTGGGCCAACCTTCAAAGCTCTAAAACATCTTGTCTTCAAGTATTGTACGTGATTGATTTTTTGACTGAACCTTTTCTTCTTTCTCTTTACTGAAGCTGAAGGCCTTTCACATTTCATTTCATTTAGTATCAAGATGAGTGGGTAGTTAGGGATAGCTCATATGTTACATAGGAAGGCTGTGTATTCCCTTTACAGCTAAAAGGTTTTGGTCTGCAACTGGTTCTGATCCATAAATGTGTTTGTAAAAGCACTGAAGCATATGGCCTCTGTGGTGTAACATCTAAATATGGAGAGAAAAACTGCAGATTTGAGCATTTTTGTCTGGCTCTGTACTTCACTTTTCATTTTATCATTTAGTTAATCATTCTGGAAACTCGCTTACAAGGACGACTGTGAATGCAAATGTCTGAAATACTGAAACAGCTTTTATTTTTTAACCTCTACTTCAATATTTAAGATGATGTTTGCTAATATCAGTCAGTTTATTAAAAAAAAAAAGTGTTTAATTAATGTTAATTATGGCTGAACTATTTTGAGATAAAAAACAAATCTGATTTTTTTTTTTAAACCTGCAATTTTTCATGTGATTATTTTACCTCTGCAACTAACATACTATTAACTCACACTAATGTTCCTTGCAGGACTGACTTATATGTTAAGGTTGCATGTATTTTACATATTTTTATTGAAAGTCTGTAGTATGTCAGGCGTGTGGTCTTGATTGTTTGTATAAGTGTCTTTTATATGTCCTCTTTCTCTGCCATTAACTTGCCCATGCAACTACAGATGAAAATTAGCCAGTGAGGCTCAGTTGACTGGCTCTAGGATCCTACAACCTCCTTGCTGAGTGGCTAACAACTCTGGCAGTGTACAAAACCAAGTCTTCTTTTTGCAACAGGAACATAACAACAAAACACACTCACAAAAAAACAACCAAACAAAACAAAAATTCCAAGTGACACTACTCGCAAATAAAATACATGACACAGCGCCAAACAAAAGACCACAAATAACAAACAAACAACACACACAAAACATATTCCATCTCGTCAGCAGGCAGAGTTCTGGTAGGATCCCTCCAGACCTTGCCCCAAACATATATTTAAAATATCCCATCTCTTTTTATGTTTTTTAACATCATGTTCTGTTTCAGGCCATATATCGCTCAAGTGTTAAATGGTGTTTTATAAAGTTTTTAAAATAAGTAGCAACGGAAATGTACTAGTAGCTTTAAAAATAAATTGTTTTCCCATTAGAATACTTAAATTATCAAGATCATTGTTACTATCTCTAAATTCACCAAGCATAATGCAAACAAAATCTAAATTAGAAACTAGACTGGGTTATTTTTACTGTTTCAATTAAAACAATGCTTAAGTATAGACTCAAGTGAGCAGCACTATAGGCTATTCCTTACTTTCTGAGGGGATTGAATGTAAGAGACATAAACCTTGGAGGAAGAGGAATTTGCGACGAGGAGATGTGTTTGTTGAGACAGCATTGGAAATAACTCTCCACATAACCTTTAGAAAAGAACTTCATGTATTCCTGGTCAGCAAAGCAGGTGAGACGGTGTGGATGTCGTGAAATGTCTGAATCAGAGTGAAAACACAAAGTTACTAGTTTACGGGTCACTGCCGCTGCCCTTGTTATTCACCCATGACGGGTCACACTCTCTTATAGAGCGTCCAGGGAGCTCCATGGGAGATGAAAGCAACTGGAGGAGGAATCAAAGATGCTGGAGCCCCTTGTGTAACTAATGTACGACCGCATATACATGCAGTAATGTGAGCTGACAATGCATCGTAGAGCTAGAGCAATCGGATCAGGATAACTTATCCAACACAGCGGGCGCACAAGTGGGCCGTCATGCTGCTTGATATGAGATGACAACATAGGATTGTACGTCTATATATATATATGTATGGACGGAAATGTATTAGAGTGAAAGAGCATTGCCCAGCAGGTATGAGCCTTAAGATGTCACCTCCTCACATGAATCATGGTAGATCGGGGGGCCACAGAGCCACAGGGCTGCACAGACCTTATCATCAAGGCAGAGAGTTGAGTACATGTATTACCAAGTACAGAACAGCCAAAAGCCTTACACCTGATGGAACCACAGTCAGTACTATGTAATTATTTTCAATCATCGAATTAAACTGCACAATGTCAACAGCTGTAACTTTAATCATTAATACAAGGACACACAACAATTCAATTTTTGTGGAGGCACGAATGTAATATATGGCATCTTGATCCAAGGTCAAAAGAGAAATGCATTCAGCAAAAAGTCGGCGCTAAGTACCTACATGATATCATGACGGTGGATGGTAAAGGACGCTGCCATAAAGAATGTGTGTGTAAAACAAATTGCAATCTGTCTGTCAACTCATGTTAAATGGAGTGAGCCACTGATGAGACATGCAATCTGGTGTCTGCTTTTGTTAGAGCTACGGACGCCGTTTATGAGTCATGGCATTTAATACAGGATTTAAAGTTTGCATATGTTTTGGGCCTGATGGAGACAAGGTGAAGCATATTGTTCCTGTCATCGTTTGATTATATCATCAACGAGTGGAGCTGCAAATGTCAGAAACGACCTGAAAGAAAATAAATACTGTCAAATATTTAATCCCATTTGCACAGATTCTTTACATGATGAGGAGATGTTTGGTCATTGTCTATCCTTTTACTGACACTGAAGGGCCACTGGGTTTTATAGTAAGTACAAGTGCATGATTTAATGATGTAGTAGTTTGTTATATATTGAGGATTGTCACTGACATATTATTACAGAGCTTCTTCATTCTTTTTGCGTTTTTTTTCCTTATGGGATTACAGCAGCTAATAACCTGCCTCCAAAAGTGCAGTGGTTTGCCTATTGAATGGCATACATTTTACACCAGATGCCCTTCCTGAAGCAACCCTCTTCATTTATCTGGGCTTGGGACCGGCATAAGGACTACACTAAATTGGACCCCTTGTGTCTACCTTTTTCTTTATGCCTGTACTCAAGGGTATAATGTACATATTTGATTAAATTAGTTTCACATAATAGAAATGTCATTTTTTCCCATAGTCCACTGTGAAAATGAGTATATCTATGTTTATAGGAGTAAACATCCTGCCCTCTGTATTTTGCCATTATACCGCTTTGAGTGTTTTGCTCTTACCCAATCTCTGCTCACAAAAGCAGAATAAAACAAAACTGTCAAGTCAAAGTTAACCCTATGATTAAAAAGAGATTATCCAGTGTAAACGCTGCTTCATACCCGGTTGACTCAGTTCCCATGACTCATAACAAAAGTAAATGAAGATGAATCATTCAAAGAGAAAAAGTTGATGCAGCGCTAATTCAGTAATAAGTACTAAAAAAAGAAGGAAATAAGGGTTTTGTTATAGGGTTTGTTATAAATAAAAATAAATCATTCAGTACTTACTAACAAGGGCTGTGTTCATTATTAGTCATCATGATTTTGTATTTCAAGCTTCAGTATATTCTTATAAGTATAACTTTTGAGGTTCCTAGATAGGGTCAGAGTGTAGGCCAGTTTGTTTACTAGCACCAGAAGTTGCGGTCAGGTCTACATGCATAAATCCATATGAAGGCTTCATCAGCGGAAATTACCGAGACAAAATTGTTGAGATGAGAAATTGTAATTCCTGAAGCATATGTTGAGTGGATTAGTAAATCCAGGACTATTGTTGTACATTAGCACCTATCATTAAGTGTAAAAATGTATTCAAACACAGCGTTCACGGAAAAATAAGCCAGTGTTAGGATTTGACTTGCTTTAGCAGATGTGAAGGTATTAACTGACAATCCAGCACTAGCTCTTCCTCTCTTCCATGCCTTTTTTCCATTACATCGACGTGAACGTTTTATGAATTTACTTTATAATACACACAGTCATGAAATTCCTCCATTTTTATGCCAACAAGAGCATTTATTATTCAGCCCGGTGCGGCACAGAAAGGGGCTGCTGTGGCGGGGAGGTCAAACATGAATCAGAGTCTCTCTCTAATATAAAAATATGGCCTCAAAGCAGCCAGGCAGTTACAGATATGGGCAAACGCCAAGAGGACTGCCACCAGCCCCATGTGACTGTAACACTGTGTACAAGCTAAACCCTATTTAGAAAGAGCATCCTTGTCATTACGGTCATCATCATCAAACCCCACCTCTGTAATTAAAGCCACAGGTGTTTAGCTTCTGGTTGAAAATCCGTTCTCGCCTCCAGCTCGGAGTATTACTGCTGTTCGGCCCAGCGCTGTGTCGTCACCATGAATGAGAATATGTTCTTAGTGAACTCAGCCAGTAAATTAAGGATTATAAAAACTATCCATCATGTTCTTTTTGTTAGTGTTTGTTGTTCCACACAATGGACTCACATGCTGCCGACATTAATATCTTTTTTAAGAATCACCACTGCTTTCCAGCCGTCGCCCTCGCAACAGCTAAAAGAAGAAAAGTACATTGACTAAATAAGAGCCATAAGGATTTTTAAATATTGGACATTTTGTTTAAATATAACAGCTTTTCACGCCTCTGTTTAAAATTGCTTTGTTGATTAACAGTGAGTAAGTCGCTTCCTGTAATAAATGATTGGAAGAATCTTATTCAATTCAGAAAACAGCTCAAATACTCTCAGCTAATTTTGCACAGTCAACCTGTATTCACAATACCTACAATACAGCAACCAAAGTGTTTTACACAATTTAAAACACATAGTTTCCATTAAAAAAAAAAGAAAATAATACATTTTTGCTGGTGTTACCTTCCTATTCTCTCCGATGGATGAACAAAATTCAAAAATTCAGGAGGCGGCAGAAAAACAGCTTCAGGAATGACCAAATGTGAAAATCATACAACCATTCAGAGAAACAAAGCATCACATAAAGCCCACTCTTTTTGCTTTGAATATTTGTTAGAAATAGGTTGGAATGGGAGGATATGTCTTTGATTTATATTCTGACTCATCTCAGAGTTGTTTACTCTGATGCAATCAAAAAATGTATCCTACAACACAACAAAAAGCCTAAAAAGTGATTCCCAACTGGCGGGTCGGGACCCAAAAACGTGTTGCAGAAAAGTTGAATACAGTTATATTTCTTTGACTGTATGAAATGCTAATTTTTTTTTAAAGCGTAACATTGTAATTTGTCTGTTTCTAAGCTGTTTTTGACTAATTTTTGGAGTATTAGTAGTATTTTTCGGAGTAAAGCACTATTGTGACTCCCTCACTTTAGTTTTTCCCTTCACATATCTGTACAACATTCTTTTTCTGCCTTTTGGCTGCTCTACCATAACAAAAATCAAGAAATAAAGCCATTTCTAGCTTGTTGTTTATTTGTTTTGTTTTATTTTTGCGATATGCCACTCTTTCTTGCAAGGCTGGCTTTTCGCCCAAAGGCAAGGCACTCTATTCACCCTCTAACAACTCATTTAGCCATGGGTGCAGAAACTGTTTATTTAAGGAAATAAAAAGTTAGATTGTTCTGCTTGAATGACTCATTATTATAAAAATGTTTCACAACAAAAGAATCAGAGTTAAAACTGGATCGCATAATCAGACCAGTTGAGTACCACTGACTTATCCATTTTGTTATATTGAGAATTTGCTCCCTGAAAAATACACTTTTTGTCAAGTGCAAAACTTTTGTGGCAATGGTTAAAGTTGACTCTAGTGTTCAAAGAATCCATATAGTTGTTTTTTTTCCTCCAGCTCCTCCTGTGTTTGTCAGAAGACACAGCGTCCCACCAATACTGAGGTCAACACACACACACACACACCAATCCAGAGCCCACAGCGCCTACCTCCCTGCGTTACTGAGTAGTACTGGTAACACTGACCTCTTCATGCAGCTCTCGTGACCCCTAAGCCCTGTGGGGTCAGAGGTTGTGTGTGCATTTGCTTTATAGATGTGGGATTATGTCTGTGTGTGTTAAGGGACTGGACGGAAGGCGCGTGAGATGAATTTGTGATGTGTTACTACATCAGAGTGACACATATAAGCTAGGTTAAAGAAGCCTGCTGTTTTATGTAGCATCTCCAGCTACATCAAAGCCTACTGGGAAGTGAAGTTCACATCCATCTATCCCTTGATGGCCTGTACTCACTGTCTCTTAACACTTTGCTGATAAAAAATGCACGCCCTGTAAATATTCAGCACTCAAACAACATCTATATTGCAATTTATTTTAACATTATTATACCTTTCATTATTTTTGGAGCCTTATACAAAATCAATCTCCACACAGACTGAGCAAAGATGCATTTAATCTCGCCTCGCTATTAATCTCTCACCCAATGAGATGATTAATTATACTCTAATATAAGCTTGTGGCACTTGTGAGGGCCTTCACAACAGGGCTATTTACAAACCTGATTCTGAAAAGTGTATGTGTCAATGTGTAAAATGTAAATACATGTAAATACAAACAGAATATAATTAAATGTTAATGCAATTGTCATATTTTAGACACAATAAACCATAAACAATATTTCAGGTATTAAAACTCAGATAATTTAAGACTTCATGAAAAATAATAGGTCATTTTTAATTTGATGGCATCAACACATAACAAAAGCTGTGGTGAGGCAACATAAATAATAAAATAACCTTGGAGTGAGCAAAATTAGTTTGCAAATAAACAATTAATTGGAAAAATTTCAGTTAAAGTTGGAGACACACGTTACAGATTCTGAAAAGCCTAGGAGGTCACACTAACGACTGGTTTCAGCAGATTTACTTCTGAAGACTGAAAGACTGCGCCTCACACGCTACAAGATCTGTAACTGCAACTGACGCCAACCAAATGCAGCGAGAACTAAATGGTAAACAAACATGGACGCTACCTGGGTCGCTGTTGCGGGAAAGAGAAAAAACGGCTATGTATCCAGTTTCGCTTGGGTAGCACTCAACTTTCTTCTGTGTTTGCCATGATTGTTTATGTTTTCTTCTTCTTCTTCAAATTTCCACTTATATTTTCCCATTGCTTCGTCTGCATCCTGATGTTATTTCCTGTGTCCTATCAGCTGTTTTTCATTGGCCGCTGGACACCATGAATTCCCAGTTGGATATGTGAACAGCCCACACTACAGGAGTGTGCGTCCAGAGTCAGCTTGGGTCAGGCTGGGTTTTTGCGCCGACTCGAGTCTTTGAACATCACACACTACGGATTTCAGGGCCGACTGGTGATTACTATTCCCTGCAACTAGTGTTGACTGGTAAAGACTGCCGCAACTGTGAATTGTTATAAAATCGGGCAAAAAAATTGTGTAGTGTGTCCCCAGCTTAAGTTGTCAGTTTTATTAGCATTGAATACTGAGTCTTCAAGTGGCACTGCATTAGAAACAGATATTATTTTACTGGAAATCACTGTGTGGGCTCAGGAACACTTTCCAAAGTTATTGTCTGTGAACTCCGTAAAGCTGTATTATGTAAAGAAGTCATATACACCAATCAGGCATAACATTATGACCACGGAAAAGGTAAAGTGAATAACACAGAATATCTGGGCAAGCAGAGCGATTTGAGCAAATTTGACAAGAGCCATATTGTAGTGGCTGGACGACTGGATCCGATCATCTCCCAAACTGCAGCTATTGTGAGGTGTTCTGGGTCTACAGTGTGTGTCATCCAACAGATGAGCTACTGCAGCTCATTAGGCCGGAGATATAAAACAGACAGCATTGCTAAAGTCATGCCTTGTGTCGCAGCACACACTATGCATGGTTACGTCATGCGCTTGCATCTGCGTTGTCAAACAGCAACTATATCTCTGGCTTTAGGCTAAAGAAGTTAATGCTGGTTCTGAAAGACAAACTGGAATACATAGTTACAGTTTGTTGTATATGGGGTCAGGTGGTCATATTTTTGGTCATATTATTCAATATTTTAACCATTAATACGTAATAGACACATGGTGATTATATTATGTGTGATCAATATATAAACCTGATTCCTGTATTTTATATTTTTTTATTAGATTAATTTGACCATAGAACAGTTTTTTCTTTGTCTGTTTTCTGCCACATTTTAAACAGACTTTGAAATGATTAATTATACTCCAATATATGCTCCTGTGAGGGCCACAACGTAGGGCTATTTACATTTAAATTTGCTCACAGGTTGAAGAGGGGCTTATCTGTTGGGTCAGAGGGCAAGACTGGTTCAAGAGCAGAGACAACAAACGCGGCGGTCTTCAGTGGAAAAATGTCGAGCTATAGCAGGAATTCGATGTGAAAAGCTGGTTGGTTGTTTACACACTGCGGCACAAATACCCACCCACCCCCAGTGTTTTGTGAGAGTGGAACACAAATTTGTCCCATGGCAGCGTAGATAAATGGTTTATTGAAATAACAGTTGAAAAGGTCCGGTAAAAGCATCTTGTCACTTCTTTTATAGTAAATGTTCTGCATGATTACAGAGTGAGGTTGTGGTTGTGGGACGTTGCCATTGTCTGCTAATTGAATTGTGATTTTAATATGTTCCGGAGCACAGAAGGCGAGCGGCTCTAAGTGCTAGAGTATTGTTTTGAAAGCTCTAAATACTCCTCACCATGTTGACAAGATGGAGGAAATAATTAACTTAACTACTGTTCTTACTTCTTCATTTGCATCTATGCAGCCATTTGTCTAGGCGCAGCGCAATTAAGATGTCTTTTCAACTAAGCAGATCTATCCTTGAGAGATGACACCGGCCGAAGCAAGGGGATATTTAGGAAGGAGCGGCGGGATTTTTTTCTTACCCTTGGAGCATAGCAGTTCAATTGACCTTCAGCCAGTTTTAAAGGGAATCTCATTCAGCCATGTAAAGAGAAATGGCTTGTGTTAATGCAGAGGTATGCCGCTTGAATACAGACGAGGCACCAAATACGGTGGGTCTTACAGCGTCCCTACTAATAATAAAGCTCTCCTATTGGTACTTGGAGGGAGATAAATGAATGCTGCATGTCCGCCACTCCAATCCTACACTCTTCCCTTCTTCTTTTCTTTCCTTATCTGCCCTTCTTTCCTCTCTCACTCTCTCAAGCATTTTTTTTTTCTTGCTTGCTGCAGCGCTATCACATAAACACGCTCGCCCTAGAAAAAAAAAAAAAAAGGATACAGGGCGAAAAAATGAAATGCATGAGTAAAGTTTTAATAAGGGAATGAGGTAATTTTAAAAAGTCTTTCGGAGGTGTTTGGAAATTTATCAATAACAACCAGCTGGAATTTCATGCATGGGAGCGTTTGGTGTAATTGCCTGCACATCCCTGATAGAGGTTCCTCTTCAGTAACAAAAAAAAAGCCCTTTAATGCAGCTACTTACAAACTCCTCTTTTAGCTTTGTCTAAACAATTCATAGATGGTTATTGTTGAGCGTGACCCCGACAAAACAGCAAAATAAAAACTTCCTTTTATTTTTGAGATCACAGACATTCACTTGGATTTAATGGCACTGAATTTAAAGCCTCTCTTTGAAACAAAAACATTTTGGGTTGTAACTCAGCCATAATAGACCACATACAAAATATCCAGTACTGAGATACTCAAAAAATTGTGATGAGGCAACAAAGAGGGAAAAAAAATGACTTGTGAAAAACCGCTGGAGTGCAATAGCTGGGGTGAAAGGAGAATTTTGGAAAGGCAGTCTCTAATATTAGTAAGAGATGCTTAAATCTTCAGGCCCTTGGCACTGCATTGTAAATTGGAATAATTCTCCACTAGGAGCCATTGCATATGATCAGGAACACTTCCAGAAGTAATTGTCTATAAACACATCATGTAAAGAAGCCCTATATTAAAATGGTCCTGAAACACTGCTGCAATAACAAAAATATATCCTGTAATGCAGCTGTTTACAAACCCCTGCAGTTCATAGATGCAAAGGACGTCACAATATCAAATTTTGGTGTCACAATGTAAATATTTTATGATTTTTACGATTATAGTTACCACCGAAGGAAACACTGAGCATTTTTTATTAAAAACCTTTTTTCACTCTTATATTCACTTTGTATAACTAATCAGTGACAACAGTTTGGCAGACCCATTTGACCAACTTTTATTTAATTGAGCTTATTAACTAACATTTTTTTCCTCAACTGTCAACCTTCTTTTTTGATTTTATTGAATACAAGGATCTTTATAAAGTGCTTTGCCAGACACTTTACAGTCGCTTTAAAATTTGGTGCATCATTTATTCCCTCCTCTGCCAAACTCTGGGATGGAAACGTAGCTGCCAATCTGTGCCTACGGCCCCTCCGATCACCGCCAAACACAATCACACTGACACATTCATGGCGAAGAGTCTTGCCCAAGAAGCGGTAGTATGCATTGCCAATAGTGGGGATTGAACCGTCAACCTTTCGGTTAGTGGGCAGACAAGTATCTATCAACTGAGCTACTGCTGCCCCATGTACATGTATGAAGGAGCCTGTTTTATGAGGATGTGCTCTGTAAGACATTACAGGACGGCATAGTGCACACACTCACAGAACTGAGGTTATATCTAGTAACCATTATATGCACATCTCACACAGCGTTACTGCAGCACTTTGTTACAAATGTAGCTGCTTTGCTAACTTCTCTGTCCTTTGCTCTAGTAATATCACTTAATCCTGACATCTCTAAAGGTTATTGTTGAGCGGGGCCCCAACAGAACAGATTTTATTTATCTAGGCTTGCTTTGTACTAACGTTCTCTTTTTATTCAGGCAAAAGATTCCTAATTTTCTGAGCTCACAGTACTTCAAAGGCATTCATTTGCATTTGACGGCACAAATTTAAAGCCTCTCTTTGAAACAATAACATTTTGGGTGTAACTTATTCCTTCTTTGAGTCAGAGCCAGCTGCAGGAGTAACACAGCACTCTCTGTAAAACAATCACAGGTTCCTGGTAATTGCATTAGTTGACAAAGAGAGATGAGCTAATGTAAATTATGAGCGTCTTTGTCTCATTACTGTGACATGGATTAAGTCCCTTATCTGCCGAGTATCAGACTGTTGTGAATACCTTCGAGGAGCTGATAATAGCGATAATAGAGCTCAAGGAACACGTCGACTTGATCTGTTTGTTCAGTACAAGCCTGTGTCAAGCATGGAAACCCCCAAACAAGGCCCCGTCGCTGCCATCCGGAGTGAAGAGACGGGTGAAGGGGGTGTTAATGAGGAGGCTTATACCTCACACAGGAGAAGCATGTTGTTAGCATGTTAAATGAAATGGCACATCGGCTTTATTACATAAAAGTTAATGAGCTCAGGATAAACATCGTCACTGGAGTATTGTCTACTTTCCTTTTGGTTCTTCCCTTCTTGGGTCACCACAGCATTTTCAGTCTCCTACCGTGCAGTTATTTTTATATTCCTGACGCACCTCATTTTTCCGGGCTTGGAACCAGCACAAAGAGTCTGTGACTGATAAATTGCGAGGGTTGCATATGCCATATTATCAGTGCATGCTAAGAGACAGATGATATGCTGTAGCAATTCCAGAAGGGGAAAAAACAAAAGGAAAAGATCATTAAGTTGGCACCAAGAGACAAGTGAGCCAAACTTTGTTCATTAATTTTCACTTCTCCTCTCTCTAGGATAGGCAGAACATGCCGTTTACAGAGAAATGCTGTCCCTGGAAATACAGCCTAAAACTCTTACTGTGCAAAAGTACACTTCGTCTTAACATGGCTTAAACATTTCATCATATTCAAATGTAACACTTTACAGTTGCTTCACAAGAAAAAAGCTCTAGAGACCAAGCCCATACTTAAACCAGTCTCTAAAAATGTTTAATAATAGATTTGATGAAACATGGACAAAACCAAAAAAAACAAAATCAATATCTGATGTTTTACAGGCCACATATTTTACCACTGAAATTAAAATAAAAATTAGCTAACAATAAGGATGGTTTTGTGTTTAACAAACCCACCCAATAGTAAACATTTCTAAACTAAAACAAGTGTCTGTGTTGCCTCAGGTGGCCCAGTGCCTCAAATGCAGTGATTGTGCATTTGAGAAGTTGACAGATGTTTACCATCTCCTCCTCAGTTGGTGCTGCACTGACTCTCAAACACTGACAGCTCACAGGGAGCATACAACATCTCGCCTATTTCTTACAACATCTCACCCATTCTTCTTTCTATTCCTTTTTCTGAGTGTTAGGAAATGGGTTAGGGGCTGAGGGATCACAAATGAGTAAATAACGTGAAGGAAAGTAGACACAGTCAGACAAGAGCCCAACAACAGGAATATCTGTCTGCAAAAAGACAGTAGTGTTACAGGCTCCCCACACTGTAAAATGACAACAATACAGGCTAAGCTTGGGGCACAGTTTCTAAGTTGCCTCCTCCGTTTGACACAGACTGACTGAGTAGTAAGCACTGTGTGGAGGTGTGATACACCACCAGCACAATTGTCACGTATTCGTCAAACAGCATTCAAAACACAGCAGCTTTTCCAGATCAATGTCAAACTTTCTTCACACTCAACCTAAGGACACAACCTCGCCTCCATTTTACATGAAGCAAACTTTCAAAAGGTCACCAAAGATACAACATGTGAAGAGAGTGAGTTATCATCTACCTAGAGCTGAAGAAAGTACTGTGCAGTAACAGGAATGTAAGATGGAAATTAGCTTGAAATCTGCTATAGCTATAATCTGATACAAGCATATTTGCCCTGTGCATAATGTAATTTGTGTATTGTCCTAATAAATAAATAAATGAAATAAATGAAATGGAAGGTCAAGTTATTACAATATGTGCTGCTGGAGAAGTCATGGAAAATATGTTGTCACCTTATTCTTAGTATTTAAAATAGACAAAAAAGCTTGAACGGTTATTTTGAACAAATTATTTTTTACATGAACAAATGTCAAATAACTTTGACATAATGCACAAAGTATTTTGACTTCTAAACTAAAAGATAAACAGTTTTCTTCAGATTTATTTATTTATTTTTTTTTCATTTTTCTAGTTTTGAACAAGGCCAGATAAATAAAAACAACCATCTGTTTTTCTTAACACATTACCCAAAAAGAAAATTATAACACAAGTACAGATTGTGTTGTACTGGAAACTTAGACACTATGACAATCTTTATGCTTGGTTGCCAAACAGAAAATAGTAAATAGTAATTCAGGACACTGACAGGTACGAGGGCGAGGAAGTATAAGCATCCAATAAAGTATTTAGAACAGATTAAAATAAAATGCAAAAGAGAGCTTTGAGATAAATTATTCGTTTACATGTGTTTACTTGAAAAAGCTCAGACATCTGTGTTGGCTTATAATCATGTTGACAAGGCAGTACGTATACATACTGTATGTCCATATATAATATGTATCGCTACTTTAAATAAAGCAGCAAAGGGGTACTTTGGTGGCTTAGCTGGTAGAGCATGGACCACATAAACTGCAGTGATCTGGGTTTGTTTCCCGACTTGGATGGATTTGCTCCATGTCATTCCACATCTCTATCCCTGATGTCCTGTTTAACTACTGTCTCTGACTAAAAAAGGCAAAAAGCCAAAAATATCTTCAACAAAATGAAGCAGCAAAATTATTCTTAAAAAGTCAAGGCTTCCATGGTCAAATACCATACGCCTCTTCCATGTGCCACAACTGTGACTAATTGCTGTGGCCTTTTATCCTGTCCTCAACGGTCACTCCCAGGGCGCCCTTAAAAGGCTGCACCAGTGTGTTCTCTAGACCAGTTGTTCTCAACCAGTCTGATGGTTGGGATCAATCATTTTATTGTAACCCACTTTTTAAAGAAGTTATTTTACTATGACTTTTATCAAATCTCTTTTACCTACAGCAGACATGTCCAAAGTGCGGCACAGGTTGAGATTTTACATGACCCTCAGCTTCTATAACAAAGTCCATTACTTACACCCTCCAGCACTGTTGTACAGTCTTTCTGTAGCTTTGTCTCTACTTTCAAAGATGTCATTTTGTTCTTTTAGATTGTGTTGTCAAAGAAAATAATTTATAATTATTTAGCTTTTGAAAACAAAATACTTTGTTACAAAAACAGTGTGCATTTAATCTATATTGTATGAGCATTGATTTATTTGACAACATCAGGGCAGACTGTCGGCCCTTGAAGATTTGCACACCTTCAAGTATGGACACGCCTGACCTACAGTACATGATTACACTTCAAATAAGCTTTATCATTGAAGCGACATTCTATCCATTTGGGAATCAATGCTTTACACTGTCTCACATGTCATATTTTTATATTAGAAACAGAAGTCATAGTCGCCCAGCAGTGTACTTTGTTTTGGCTTTACATTTTAATCAAACTGCAGTATTATTGTGCAGTTATTCTCCCCTGACTTCCTGTCACATCAGCACCGCCACTACTCCCACTGCGATCACAGTTATTAGGTACACCGGCGCTAAGACATCTTTTTTTCCCTTCCTAAAACAAATCATTTGTTCAAAACAAATATTTTTCATCCGTGATTTATGCTTTGAAAATACCATGTTTAGCGTCCCCTCTAGGAAGAGAAATACAGAGGTAAAGTGAGGTAAAATGTAACTTGTCTGACTTGCTGTAGCAGAACAACCACATACAGTGCTGAGGTTTTGGCCCATCTTTGTGTACACTATCCTTCCCATTGTGAAATAATGCTTGGATCTCTCCTATAGATTACACATGAATATTATGATTGCGGTCAACAGTGGCGTAATCATGCACGCTGTAGATTATTTGTCTGTCCATGCCATTCTCTTCAAACACAGTAACGCCAAGGGAGAGCTCTCTACTGTGCAGAGGAACAAGCTCAGGGCCTGGTAGTGTATTACTGAGGGAATAACCCACCCTGCCACCCTTGCTATCAAAATTGCTTAGGAAGAGATTGCTTGCGGGAGGTTGTGTCTGTCTCTGCTACGTCGCGGCATCTATATTTTGTTCTGTGCCTCAAAGGTTCCCTCACTGATCTCGGGCCAAGAGCTGTGGCTGTGTGAGTGTGTGTGTGTGAAAAACTCCTGCCAAACTCGTAGAGGATGATCGCTAGAGGAGGGGTGAAATTCGACAATTCAACAAACGCAGCGCCGAGCCGAGCTATAAGAGGTAGAGAGAGGATGAAAAATGGACTGGAAAATGAGGACAGAGCAGTAGTCTGTTATCTGCTCTTGTCGAGATGTTCTCTCAGATAAGTGCGGCCTAAGTATGTTGTCGGGTCCACTGAAGCACATTACTGACGGCGTGGCAAGATCCGCCGAGGTCTTAGCGGTGCTTCGGCTTTGGCTAACCTCCCGATCCTTTTGCGCTTTTTTTTTTTTTTTTTTGGCTTGCCTGCTCACTGATCTAGAAATTCCACCCAACCAAGGTTTATGGATGTTGGAGAGTCCTGGTGGTTAGAAAGAGCAGCTTGTAATGGAAAGGTCACACACAGCTGGTCCTTGGAACAGCCATTATGTATCCATCAGTAGTCATGTGTGCTGTCGTTGTGGGCTCACCAAATCCCAGTGTCACTCAGCGGTGCTCTAAATAGTAAATGCGGGGTTTGTTATACAATAATAATTACATAAAGCAGCACTATGTATGATTTATTACACATCTCTACACATCACACATTTTTCTTTATATTTTGCGATGACCTTATTTTTTTATGGACTCACAGTAGAGCAGCTGTGAAGGAAAAGATCAATAGGTGAAGTGAACCCGGAGCAACTGTAGGAGGCCCTTTGAGACTGGATGGCCTTTATTATGCTGTTCAGTAAGTGCATTAGCTCACACAACCATAAGTATACAATCCAACATAAAAGTACTGGAGGTAAATGTTGTCTGAAGTGCTTGAAGATGTCAGTGCAGTGTTTTCATTTCTCGCCGTGTGGCACATTTCAGAGAGCCATTTTGTCTTGAGTCAGGAAAGATTGAAAACCGTTTGCCTCCATGCTATGCCCTGCTCAAAAAGCTTGCCTTTGCAATATGTCTACATGGCGGCACTGCCATCAGTCTGCGCGACATGAGATGTTTCCCAGCAATACAAGTGTAGCTTTCGTGTTTGGGGTTGTTTGTTTTATAAAGTGGAGCCGAGCTTACCTAAGCAAAACTCTGGTATGGATTATGGGCTGTGCTTGTTTGACACAGAGGTACGCATGAGGCATCTAAGTGACTGTGACTGCTCCATAACACTGCAGGTGTTTCCTAACACAGTTACAGAGAGGAAAATGGCCTGAGCAACAGCCCAGCTCTGTGGTAAAGCAACGCAATGTAACTTTTGCTATTTTTCAGGCTCTCTCTCTGGTTGATAAGACTCCAGAAGCCTAATGTTGACAACCATATAAACAGAAAAGGTAGTGCCTCTTACGTTGAGTGTTTTGGAATTAACTAAAGTAATGACAAACATGTTTTAGTTAGATGTTGTACCCTAATCTCCTTTCCCCTTGGGGATTTCTGATGGAAATTAGCTTGTTACTGTGCATTGCCCAAATAAATACATAAAAAATAAATAAATACTAATGGTGTATTGTGTAAGTTGTCACAATACAAAAATTTCAAACACGACTTCGATACTTGTAAAAAAAACTCAATACTCAAGCAAGTGAACACACTTTTGTAAATTGTATTTAAAGAGGTATTTTGATTTGTATCTTTTTAACAATCCTAGAATTGTACAGACTAAATTGCTGTATACACAATTATATGGCCATATTGGTCATACTACATCAGGCACTAAGGCTGGACATTCCCAGTACTGCCATCTACTCTCCAGACAGTACTCACTTACCCAACTTATTTATTTTTACTTATTATGTTTATAGGGAAATATACAGAAGACATAGACAGACTGCTTGAGCTAATTTGCAGCACTTGTCTCTAGATGGGTTTTTATGAATGGCATTAACTAAAACATAACAGTGAACAGAGTGATGTTAAAAAAAAAAAAAAAACATGACACTGATGGCAAAGACACATACAGATAAAAACATTATTTTAGGGTCTAGATATTAAATAGTTTTGCTTTAACATCATTCAAATGTTGCAGCTGGTTTGTGAACAAGAGAAAGCAAGAACAAAAGAGACAGAAGTTCTCGGTCACGTCGCAGAGAAAGATGGTTATGTCAGCAGCGTTTATTGTCTTGCCTTTGATTGGCCTCTTTACAAAAGTACATTATAGTAATTACTGCTCTATTAAATCGAGCTCTGCATGTTTTCCATGAGATACAATGTACGTCAAACTGGCAACAGAGCAAAGAGCGGATCATGAGAATTTCTTGCATGTCTTCCAAAAGAGAGGGCTGGTGTTTGGACATAGGGGGTCGATCACATACCCGGCTAAGTGTCCAAGTGCTTTAACCCTGAGAACGCTGTTGCTAGGGAACTGACAACCTAATGTCTCATACTTTTTTCTCTTTATGAAATGTTTAAATGTATTCAAGTAAAATTTGGCTTGAAAAAATATAAAGGGTATTTGGAGAAGCACTGGTTTTAAACATTACTGTGCAAAAGTGTTTGACAAGTTTTTAAGACAGGGTAATAACAAAGAAAGGTGTATATATCTTTGGCCCATATCTCAAAATGCTACAGAATCCCTTTAAATACTATGTTATTTTTTCACTAAAAGTTTTGCACCTTATACTGTAAATGTGTCAAAGTTTTACTGGCTTAAAGGCTCCTCACTCCTGGAGTATGTGTATTGGAGGCTTGGGTAATCCAAAAAACAATTAAACAAAGAGCTGCATTTTTGCTTCAGTTTAGTCAATTTTTGTTTCAATAAAACAGTAATGCTAAATGTATCCTTTGATGGCCTTGATCAGGCTGCTATTAAAAAGGAAGTGGCTTTAAAATTGTATTGATCAACAAAAAACCAAGGCTCATGTCCCTGACTTCAGAGCACCTTTTAAGAGTCATCCACTTTTTCATTAAGAAGTATATAAAGGAAAGCTAATTTAGTTTGGAGGACTAACCAAAGAGACGTCAGGCCTTTGTGCCCATTAACTCGTATCAAAGTGGCACTTTTTACCATTTGAACAGGGAAATGAGAGCTGGGGTGACTTTCTTCCCTTGACTATTATTAGTCAAGGTAAAACACCAATAAATACATTTTAAACCACACAAATTTATCAAGTGTATTAAGTTGTTGTATAAAGGTAAAATAAGGCTTATATGGTATAAGCCATTAATACAGACCTAATCAAAATTTTAAGACCAGTTTAAGACCTTTGTCAGGCAGGCATTACCACACAGACGAGGGCCCTCAGTCATTACCACACGGCCCTCAGTCATGAGTGAGGCCTGCTTGCTGCAACATCTCCACAGAGCCAGCCGCTGTTTGACCCCTGCACAACCTGAAGCTCCGTTGTTCCACTGAAGGAAAAAGCAGCCCAGATCATGATGGGGCGCCTCCAATGTGCTGCATAGAGAACATCTCCAGTGGGCTCTCCCTGTCCTGTCAGTAAGATTGGAAGCCATCAGGGTCGTCAAGGTTACATTTTTTTCTCATCAGAGAATAAAACTTTCTTTCACCTTTCAATGTCCCATGTTTGGTGCTCCCTTGCCAAGTCCAAACAGGAGACAAGGTTTTGAATATGTTTTTAGTTTTTAAAGCCCTTTTCTCGTAGATGCCGTCTGGTGGTTATTGGGCTGCAGTCAGCACCAGTAACAGCCTTAATTTGGGTCAAGGATCTTCCTGTGTCTTGATGGACAGCCAATCAGATCCTCCGGCTCAGAGCTGGTGACATTTTTGGGGGTCTACCACTTGACTTTTTTGTTCCATAATCCTCAGAATCTTTTAAGAAATTCAAAAGAACTGTCTTACTGCACCCAAACCTTTGCTTATGCAGCTCAACAATCCCACCACGTTCACAGAGAGAAAGCTTTCTTGCCTTTGCTATCAGGAGGTCATGACAGTGTGAATACTTGACAGAAAATGACGCTGAATCCACATTTTTGCTCAGATTTTGGCTGCAGTCTTACATTTTTGTTCAGCAAAATAAAAAATAAATTGCTTACTTATTTATTTTATTTTTTTGTCTCACTCCCATTTTTTTCTTTTTGCATTTTGAAGCTCTACTTAGAACCTCCTCAAAATCCAACAGTGCAAAATAAAAATTCTTGCAGTTTTTCAGCTTGTCTTAAAATTTTGAAACAAGCTGGTCTGTATGTATTTGGGTCCCAGTGCCACCTTATATGTGTTTAGATATTACAATCATTTTGTTAACCAACAATGTTGAGTTTCCATAACAGTGAGTAGTTGGGCCATGGTTGGTTTCTAAGATAACTCAAAAAGTATTGGTCAGGTTTTGATGAAATTTTTAGGCTTGATCAAAGAAGAAATTATATAACTTTTTTGTGTAGCTCAGGTATTACATGATTTTGTACCAATGTGAGATCTGACCAGCTGCCACAAAGATACTGACGACCGACCACAAGGGGTCAGTAAAGAAAGAAATGATTACTTATAGTTCTGGAAGAGCATCAGGCGTAAAACCAAATCAATATGCGAGTCGTTGCACTCTAGGAAGCAGAGGATTTTCAACCCAAAAGGAAAAAGAAAAAGAGAAGTAGCTAAAATAATTGACGATATGTGAAATCTGTGTCTGGTCAAAGGCACTTTTTGATCATACCTGTTTTTCTATGAACTCTACTAGACTTGTGTGTCACTACAGTTGAATATTGACAAAACTGCTTTGCCAAACCATATGGATCCCACAGTCACATGCCAGACTGTGCATATGTCTACCCTATGCACGTCATAATAAGAAAACAAAGCCAAACTACGACCACAAGCATGCAACCCACACACAGGCAACCAACACAATGGCACAAATGTTTATTATAGACCAAGAGTTCCCTGAATATATTGTCCATGTTAGCTAAAGTGACAGCTTGTTAGCGCTCACATAATGTATAAATCAGGTCTAGCCTACTATCTGAACTGTTGCTCATTACATATGGCAGTGTTTCTTCCAGACATATAGCATAATTGGACATTCTGTTAGTGGTCGCTATATAAATCAGCTGGTTTATCTTTGAAGCAAATTGCCAAGGAACAGGTTGTGTGTTATTAATGATGGCCAGCCTTTGAGGTTGGCTTCAGAAACTGCTTTGTCCTTATATAAATTTATGAAGACTGGCATGCTAAGGTAAGAATGTAAAGATTGCACACAAACTCCATTTGATTGCGAACACAAAGCCCATAGTTCAGCGAGTCATTACATCAGCTTGGGGGCCGTCCCGTTCTTTATATGGCGACTGCAGCCTTTGGTACAAATTTATCAGCAATGCTCAAAACATCAACTGCAGGATTCTCATCTCATTTTGAACCGGGGCCAGAACAAGCAAATTGGTGCCTGCAATATCAAGCCACGTTGATAAATAGTCCCTCCTACCAGTGGTGCTGTGTTATTTGCATTTGCACAATTACCTTTCATTGGTGAGTGTTGGCGCGCAGGTTTTCTCAGATTAGATATTTGACATGCCTCAACATGTGTCCGGAAATAAAGGAGGAGGAATCCCAGAGGAGCGTTTCACACTGTTATGTTCTTCCCCAAAACAAGCGGCAGAGGCATTTGAATTACAGGAAAGACAGGGTAATACATCAGGCCTGATCAAAGCGTTCTATGGGAGTCAGCACTATCGGGCAGTATTTCTCAGAGATGATAGAGAAGCAGAGTGAAACCTTTTGAAAACAAATTTGTCACGGGGGATTATTTTTATCTTTATGATGACCTTGCAGTAAAAGAAACAAGCAGGAAAACATCATATTAGCAAACCTTTCAACTGCTTCCCACTGCCTGGGTTTGTGCCACAGAGCAGATGATACATTCTGATACATTCACTGGACCCCCTGGCTCATGAATGCAGATGGATATAAAAAATATATCAAAAGGCTGAAATTACAGCAAGTTTTCCCCTCTAATGTCTTCAGTGTACTTGCAGCACTCTTGACCTATTTTACCCCCAACAAACTTCAGCTATTTTTCACAACAGAGACAGACTATCCATGGATGTTTGTTTAATAAGCTGGGACAATTCAGAGCACAAACCATTAAGCAAAACGCTCTTTATTTGAACTCCCCCGGCGCTGTGCTCCTTGTTGCTCCACCGCGTGATGGATCTGACTTTGGCCAACAGTCTGAGTGTGATTTATGATCAAACAGCACCTGAACCTGGGATTTATTATCCATTACTGCTGTCCGTCAGGCAACATTACATTACACTCCGCCGAGCCCAGCGCCATTGCTCTGCAGCACCTGAGAAAAAAACATGTTCTTAAATCAAGTTTAACACATGCAAAACAACACGTGGCACTGATGTGCGTGAAGTGGTTTGTCTATCTCCTCTGCACCCTTTTATTCTGCTTTTGCACATCTCTCACTGCATTATACAGATGCCATTATTGGCCCTTTTTTCCCTAAGGAGGCACTCGACCTCATAAGACACACTAGAAAAATAAATTACATACTCAAGATTTCCTCTTGTGTAACCATTCTATATTCTTCATATTTATTTTGATTCATTGTCCTTAAATCATACTGCTTCAAAATGCTTTTATACTCCTCCTGCCTTTTAGTGAAGAGGTTGTTCCCATTGTGCAAAGACATACAGTACACATGTTAGGTAAATTGGTGACTTTAAATAGCCCATAGTAAATTAATGTGAATGAATGGTGGTCTGTCAGTGTCCCTTTATCAGTTGTCCAGGGTGCCCCGCCTTATGCCCATAGTTGCTGGGATAGGCTTAATAGCTTTATTACAGTGCCTTCTTCTACCATCTTCTTCTTTCCATTCAGTTTTTCCCTCCTGGACTCAAATCTTCTGCCTCCTAGACGCACTGATTCACATATGTTTTGTCGTGGATGCCCTCTGCATTTATCCAGGCATGGGACTGGCACAAAGGACTGGCTTGTGACCACTTGTGACTGGGTTCTCTGTTATTCTGCAGTACTGGTAAATTAAGTAAATAAATTAAAGAAAGCTTGCACTGTTCACATGTCCAGAGAAAAGCAGCACAGCCGTCCTCAGCACTACACTGCTGCTGATGCACTGCGAATACATCCAGAGCTTTTGCAAACTCATGTTCATATATTCTCTGCTTGTATATAGCTCTGTGGTGCTACAAGTTACCAGTGTTGCCCTCTGGGATTTAAACATCCTTAACTTTTAGTTCTTCAGCAGTATTTACTCCTGGCAGACTCCATAGCCTTCGCCTTGTATATAATATTTATTGTTAAAGGTAAGAAAAAGTTACTGACCTCAAAACAACAGCAGTGAAGCCAAAATAAATATTTAATTTGAAACAGACAGTGTAAAATTCATAGTTGCATTTATTTTATTGTGTTATTAAATTGGAGTACCCAACAAAATGTGTCTCCCTCTAAATGTGCCTGTTGGTGCATCCAGTAAAGACAGACATTTGGCAGATGTGTGACCATTCAGGTGCTCTACCAATTTTTTAACAGCTGTTTTGTTTTTTACATTGTGGTCTATGGGGGAAATTATTTCTGGAGCATAAGCTTTAGTCTAGTTAATAGGAGTTTGTTATGATGGTCTGTTTTCCAGTTCATTGTTTACAGTGTATACATCTGGGTGTTGCTGAACTGCAGTTTCAAACTTTATCTAATGAGCGTCAGATAAAAGTAGATATTAGCTGTCATTGCAGTAGTAGAGGATGGCTGTTGTTGCTATTCTTCTAAATTGACTTGTTTTGTGCTTATATAATATTGTCTGTGCCTCAAAAACATAACTGGAGTAATATTTTGTTTCATTTACACATGTTTATATAATCCTGTTTGTTGAACTCTTAGTAGATATGATGTTGATGAAAAGTCAGTAATGGGGCAAGGATGACAACGGATTGTTAGTTTTTGGCTCTGGAACAGAGACTGGATCCAGTAAGATTCTAAACCATTGTGAGATAGGGTTAAAGATGTTAACTCCAGCCACAAGGGGTCAGTAAAGAAACAAGTGGATGATTGGATTGAGTGGCTGTTACTGTAGTGAGATAATATGCTTTTGTGGCCCTGGTTCAAGGGCGCTATATTTTCACTGGAGAGTCCTGCACTCTCCAAGTACATATATTTTATTATTAAAGCCTTGTTGTAACAGTACAGTGTATAACAATATTATGATTACTGTGCAAGCCTATTGTGGTATCCAAGGCCAAGATTTGTTATGCAGCATGAAAAATAAGCTCGACTCAAGTGTAGTTGATTAGCCATGCGTCATTGTTAGAGCGAGCCATTTTTCTCAGTTGCTGAAACTGGATACAACTGCATTTACTTAAGCTTTTCATTAAGAGTAATTACCTGTAATGTTTTCATTTATAAAGTTTTGCTGCAATTTAGTTTTCATTTGAAGTAGTTCATAATGATCAAAGCCCCGCTGAAGCTGTTTCTTTTCATTAAATCCACTCTGATTATTTTTGCTGGAAATCTCAAAGCTCCATTTTTCCTCAATTGGACTTTGCACTTTGGGAAATCAGATATACAGTACCTTCCTCTAATGATCCTGTTGATGTGACAAGTGATACTTGTTTACATACTCAAGTAATATTCTTGCAGAGTACTAAATTATAGTCAGTTCTAGTGGATTATTTTCATTCTGGACTATAGATTACCCTGCAACCACTGACTCATTTTAGAACAAGCATATGATTACAAAATATTAAAATTGTATGAATTTACCTTTACAATATTTACTTAATGCTTATAAAGTTAAGTTATAGACTAAATTGCACATTTTCAGTGCAATTTTTACCTGTGCTTACTGTACTTACTGGTACTTTTTTCTTTTGTACTCAAGATATAGTATTTTGAAGGAACAGTATTTTTACTTAAAGTGGATATATTATGCTATTCATATTTTCAAGCCAATCTTGGTCACCTCTAGAACATCATTTCATGTTTTACATATTTTAAAAACATTTGCTCTACTGGTGCCTTAAAGAAATTCTATTGTATTGCATGATGCCATTTTACTACAAAAGGAAAAATAGCTGTGAGGAAAAAGAGCTGTACAATGTTTTTTGGAGACATGAATGAGAGCAGACTGGATGTTGGGGGCTTGGGAGTGGGTGGGGTTCGTGGGAGCAGCGTAGGGTTGTGCACCCAAGCATTTGAAGGCTCAGAACTGCCTTGCCAGAGAATACAGGATTACTTAAACATGTGTGAATGAATCAAAACATGATTCCAAGTATGTTTTTGATCAGGGAACATTATATTGTGGTAGAAAAGCTCAGAAAAGTTGATTCTGCATAGTATAGCCCCTTTAAGTACAAATTCGAAGTACTTCCACCTGCTGCTGCTAACTACCAGTTGTTACATTGCCCTTATACTGTATTCTAGTTGAAATGCTTGTTAAGTGGACCCTTCATTTCTTAGCGGTAGCATTGACACCAAAGACCATTATTTTTGACTGCGAATCACCGCCTACCCTTTTATTCCATGAAGCTAGCTGGCTCCTGTTTACAACATCTATGTTTGTTTGAATTTTCCGGCTGTTTTTGGCTCATTAATTGAAAGCGTTTCAAGGACTGCCTCTGCTATCATGACAGCCGGCGATTGGCTCCTGGTCAGATGTGAGCCTCACTCTGACGAGCTGTAGCCGGCTCCGGTGTCAAAGATGCAAAAAACGTTGTGGCTCTCTGTTTTTTGGTCATTTAAAAGGTGTCCTCCTTGCTTGTTACCAAGACAACACTCTCCTCGGCTGTGGCCCTTAAGTAAACAGCGGAGGATGTGTGAATGCGGGAAAAAGGGAGATGGTCCTTCAGATATTCCTGGGAATCCTCAGAGAGACGGCGAGGGCAGATGTTGGGGGAGGAGTCTGTCTATTCTTCGCTTTTCTGGAGGTGTTTGGTCATTAGCAAATAAGTGTGTGGGGGGGTGTCATTAGATCAACATTTCCATACAGCCCCTCTAAAGGCACGGTTTCTGTCGTCTGCAGCCTGGTTTTGTCCCTGTGATCAAACATGCATGACAGCTCGCCTTCAAAGCTGGGACAGTGTGTGGTAAGACACTGTGTACGGTCGCTGCATCCACAAGGAGCATATATATCTGTACATGAAGCCACAGACTCCTGCTTTTTATGTGAAACAAACGTGCAATGTCTTTAGCTTCTTTTAGAGACTTCTTTCTTACATTATTTTTGTATCCCGCCTACATAAAAAGGACTTGTACCAGTATGGGCAGTTAAAAGTTGGCTCACACTTAAAGAAAAGCACTAACAGAGGCATAACAAAAGTAAGTCAATGTTGAAAGACTGCGATGATAATGAGACTTGGATAAACGATAATGTATTTAGTCTGCAGGTAGCTTTAACAGGTACTCCCAATATGTTCTGTATTTCACAGAGTATATCAGACAAATACTTTTGCAATTTCGAACATGACCAAAAGCAATGTCTCCCACTTTCTATTTTGCATTTCAGGCGCAGGGCAGAGAAATTAGTATTAAAGTTATGTTTGCGATTTGGGCATATTGTATTTAAATGTAATTCATTTCAAGGTATGTACTCGTCACTATAGCTGGGTGTGTTGTAGCTGAGAGCAATAACCTGTACACACAGATAAATGTACTTATTGTGAATTTTAGTTGCAAAAATTAGGAACAGTGTAACAATACAATATACATTGATACTTATGGGACCATATAAACTAAGAAAAAAAAGTGTCCCTTCAAAATAGGTTTTCAAAGTTCTTTTTGAAAAATATTTAAAAGTTTTACAATCAATGTTCAAAGTCAGTCAGTCAGAAAGTGGTCAAAGTCAAGGAGGGTTTCCAAAAGCACTCTAAAGGTAGGCTCACGTTGGTGACAGAGTCAGTGACACGACCGAACCACAAGGATCCTTGATGAAGTGGAGTGGAGGCTCAGAATCCAAATGGGAGGCTCACCATCAACTGCATCGTAGGTCAGCCTTGTTGGACACAAAGACTGTGATCTTCCACTTTTTCCACTCGACACAAAGACCTGATCAAGAAAAGGTGCTATTCAGGACATTAAATGTGCTTCTCCAACCTCTGTTTCTTTTGTTTTCATCAGCACGTGTGGGTAAGAGCTGTGTTTTGTGCTTCGATTTGCGATGTTAAGCTAACTGTGTTTTTTAAAATATATTAAATTTTTAAAAGTTTTTTTTTTTTTTTTTTTAATAATACCCATATCAACATCAAAATAAAAGTACAAATAATTGTATAACCCTTACATGGTGGGTTACATAAAGTTTTCATATACAGTTAAAAGATTGTACACACCTTGCCGTTCAGTTCTTATTGGACAGTGATTCTTAAACTTTTCACACCAAATATCTGGATTTCAAAGAACTGCCTTTAATGAACTAAAATGAACATTTAAAAAACATGGCTAAATCACGACAAAACAAGGACATAAAGTGGACTAAACCAGGTTTAAGTCAGGACCAAACCCATAACCAGGACTGAATCAGGACTAATCTAGGACTAAATCATGGCTTTTAATGGACGGAAACAGGACTAAACAGTGGTCTACACAACTTTAATTTCCAAAGCAGAACTCAAACAGGAATAAAACTGGATCTAACTAAAACTAAATCAGGAACTTCAGCTGCAAAAGACTCCTCCAAGTACCACCTGAAGAGGTCCACGTGCCTCCAGTGGTACCTGTACCTGTTTGAGAACCACTGTTTTAGGACGATGCGTCCAGACTTTTGACTGGTACTGAACATGCACTGTCTGACGGTCACAACTGGAATATCCATGTTTCTATATTAGGCTCTTATGCCATGGCCACATACAATAGTTTTATTGATTTGTTATGCCACATAGTTTCTCTCAACAAAAATGTCATTTGTAGCTAAAAACTGTAGCTACAAAAACCAAAGATGAATTTTCTTATAAAAGTCCCAGGGCTGCATATTTATTACATATCAAAGGCACATCCAAAGAAAATGAAAAAAATCTGTCTCTAATCTTTACATAAACGCTGCTTTGTTGTTGATTTTATTGTTGTTGTGTGTTTTTGTCTCCCAGAGCAGTTTATATTTTCTCCCACAGAGTACTGTACCACTCTGTACTTTTGGTGCCAGTTCCAAGCCCAGAAAAATTAGAGGATTGTGTTGACTGTGTTATCACTATTGAAAATCACTGCATGCTTGGAGTCAGATGATTAGCTGTGGCGACCCTGGAAGACGATGTATTTAATGTGCGCTCCACCCTTTTCCAAAATGCCAGGATATCCTGTTAAAGGAGACAGTGGTTCACTTTTATGCTCTCTGGCTCACTCAGCCTAAACTGAACACAAGGCTGACTCCAACAGGTTATTTGCGAGACAAACTGGCACTGATATCTGAGATAGCAGATGCAAAGTGGTGTCTTAATACTCTTCCCCTCATTAGCCTGTACTGGGACGTCCCGACAGCCCTGTGACAGCTTCACTAGTGTCCTGCTCATCTTCTGCTGCTCTGCATAATATCTTTGTAACCTGCCGAGAGATTCTTTGCCGTCAGTAATAATAAATCTCCATCTCTACATCTGTTTATGCCACCCATAGAAAGCAAAGACACGCATTTGCTCTGAGGCAAACAACACAAAAGCACAACACTTCACTGCATTCATCTTTATTCTTCAAAAACATCCCCATCATATCACCTCTGCGCCACACATTTTTGATTAATCGGCCCCTTGTTCAGACCCCTGTCACAGATGTTTTGAAAAAGAGGAGCAGCTCCGCAGCAGCTGTATTTCTGACAGGACTGTAAACAAGCTCCAGCAGCTCAAAAATGTGCCATAATGTAGACAGACAGGAATAACAAGTACTGTGCACCCCCCACCCCCTCCAGGCAATTCTCCCCTGCGGCATCTTCCCCCCGGGTGAACATATTTGTCAGCGCACACTTAAATCTGGATCTAGTGACCGACACAGAGATGGCTTTTTGTGTGAATGGGATATATAGAGCGCTGCAGGTCAGGGGAAAAAAAGTTGAAAGTTGAACTACCCAATTTACAACTGCCATTTCAGGTTCTGTAACAACAAAAGTGTAGCGTTTCTATCCCTACCGCAACAACAGTAGAGTACTTTTCTACTTTTATTTTATTAACAAATGTAAAACTCAACCATTTTGCCACCTTAAAAATACAAATATATGGCACTGAACTGAAATTTGGAGCTTCCCTTAAACTTTAAGCGCTGGGTTTAGCATTAGCCCAATGCAAACAAGCAGTTATCTCCGCCGTGTTAAACATCACGTCTCGCATTGTCAATTTTTTATCTGTTTTACTTTGCTTTCTTCTTTTCCAAGATGTTTTTCTGCAGCGTTTGTCTGTGTAACAAGACTTTCTCTAACTTCACCTGGCAGCCATTATTTAACAGCCAATCAGAGCATCCCTTATTGAAGTGTGCCAGCAGATTAAAATCACTAATAACACAGCGTAAGGCGAGAAACTACAGGTAAAAAAACACATTTTTGAGGCCACTGTGCTCTATTAACGTAAGCAATCACACTAAAATAAATTGTCCAAATTGTCTACAAAAGTGTTGTTTCATTACATTTTGTGAACTTACATCCATAGACTTCCACCTGAAATATAACTTTAAAATCCATTTTCTTAAAATGAGTTTTTCTCACATTCACAGATCTCTTCAGCAGCACCTTCAAGCACATTTTTTATAGTCTTATACTTGTAATAACTTTTAAAGATTTGTTGAAACCTCATTTCTAGCCTGATTTCTCTCTAAAATGTGGCTTTTATTTATTTATTTATTTTGCCTTTTTTGCAGCTGTTGGCAGCATGTTACTGAATAACAGACAAATAACAGAAATGACCTCTGTAAAAAAAGAAGCACACAAAACAAGCAGACAAACAAAAACACTTTAAACCTGGCACCGTTCAATATTCACATTTTTGAATATGTGCAAATTAACACATATTTATTTAGATAATGCCGAATTTACGTAACATTTGTTTTTTGTTTTTTTTATGTCCTTGCCATGAATGTACTGTAGTGCCAAGTTTTAAACTCATTAGTTATTCATTAGTTATTAGTTATTATTCACTAGCTATTCACCTCTTGTGCCTCTAGCAGCAGCCACTGGAGCAGAACATTCATTTAGTAGAAAAAACACCTCGGGAAATATACAGAAGCATTTTGACCACATACAGTCAAAGATCAATTTTTAATAAAAGTCCTGGGGCTGGGTATTTTTCACATGTCAAAGGCTCATCTAAAGAAAATAAACTACGCTTCCTGTCGCCATAATTCAACAAATTACACACTTTTACAGGAGACAGTGTTCGAGCTACAAAAAAAAAAAAAAAAAAAAAAAAAAACATCCACAATTTATTTTTGGCAGCATTAGCATCCCCTCTAATTTAATGCAGGCAGCAATTATGTATGACTAATGGCTGATAGGAAGCCTCAGTATTCAGGGTTGATATTGTGCAATTGTGTTAATTTAAACTGTTGATCTACGGATCGGAACAACTTTGATTAATTCACATTATTTGCATAAATGTATTATTTGATTCCCAAAACATTAGGTGTGAGTACATCTGAGTAGCATATAATAGTGTAAATTATAACATGCTAGAAAACCCAGAAAAAGTTGATTTTGCATAATATAATATCCATATAATATAATATTTTATCAAGCAGTAAGGAGGCACTCACCTCACAATTCAGTTTAGTGGTGTGCTAGTAGAAGTAGTCATCGTAATAGTTATAGTAGAAGTAGTAAAAAATGTAGCAAGATAAGCAGTAGTAGTAGTACTAGTATTTGCACAATTTGCAGTAGTGCATTTGTAACAAAACTACTTCCAAAAGTAATTTATACTTTACATACGTGCTTTTTCACTGCTGTGTGCTCATGAAAAATATAAAGCCAACTCAAATGTTCTATTCTGGATAGACCTTTGAAGTCTTTGAAGTGTTGTGCTTTATTGTAATAATTTATTGTAATAATACTTTGAGTAACCCAGAGAAAGGCTGTTGCCATGAAATAAATTGATGAAGATTTGCTGTTTGAGACATGTTCACAAAAAGCTTTACAGACAATGTTGGGGTTTACATACTGATATTGCTCTGCTTTTACACAACATAAAAGGACATCTTAATAATTTCCTAGAAGTATATATAGGCACGGTCTGAATATACATTCCTTTTAAACAATTATCTTTCTATCATCACTTGATCACAAGAAGTGCTCAGTGATGCTGCACTAAACCCACACTTACCCACATATAGTAAAGTTCATTCTTTTTTTTTTTTTTACATTGCAGTGTTTCAGAGAGTGACCAAGGCCACATCTTACACTTAAATAGGTTTCGAGTGGGTTTGCGCACCGTAGGCGGGGTACCACATACTCTACATTGTAAAAAGTCAGCTCGGAATAAAAAACCTCTGGTGTGGGTTTTCAAAGAGCAACTGATAGTTCATATTCCACATACTTATAAATTATGGAATTAACAGCTAGTTGCAACACTAAGTTGAAACTTATGTAACTTTCCCCCATCTTCTTCGTCTGCTTATTTCCGTAAGGGGCAGTGAGTTGATGGAGCCCATCCCTGCAACTATGGTCATGAGATGAGCTGACACATGGAGACATACACTTGCTGTACCATCACTCACATTTTTATTCAACTTTTATTTAAGTGGAGTGATGTAACTTTTTCTTATTTATTCATCTTGTTTGCTTGTTTGTCTGCTTGTTTCTGATAGGGGTCCCGTGTGGCAAGAGCCCATCCCAGCAAATATGGGCCTGAGACAGGGTTAGTCGCAGGGTTAACGCAGGTACACTGACAGACAACCATTAAGTCTCACATTCAGTCACTAGGAGCAGTTTAGAGCAGTTTCTCTAACACATGCATGTCTTTGGACGATGGGAGAAAGCCGGCGGACACAGTGCCTCAAAGAAAGAAGGTCCTGGGTTTCTGTGAGGAGTGTGCATGTTCCCCTCCATGTCTGCTATGGTTTTCCCTTGCAGACAAAACATGTAATATAGGTCCCCCATGGGGCCAGGACTCCCCTGAAAGAGATTCTTAATCTCAGTGGGACTTTCCTGGTTAAATAAAAGTCAAATGATATTAAAAAAACAAAATCATGCAGACTCAACTCAAGATTTGTATTGACTGGCCCAAGGATCAAACCCACAACCTCCTTGCTGAGAGACAGAAGCACTAACCACTCTGCTACTGTGGATTTTTACAGCTGCAGTCACTTTCTAATCAGGATAAGGCTTTATATATAAGTATTCATTAAGATGTTAATGGTAATGTAATTAGTTGACCATTTGAACTATACTCTAGGCATTTTAAGGATATGATCATATAATCTTAATTAAAGTACTAGACCATGTTTTATTAATTGCCACTCTAATCACCACGGGTGTCACCAGATCTCCTTATATGGACATTTACAGTATTTTCAGATGGTAAAAACCTGTAATAATATCATACACCGTTAAACAGCTCTTTATTATGGAGTCATTTCCAAATAGTTCAAAATGTCACAGAGAAGATGCATCATTTTTAAAGTCACATACTCAAAGGTCTTCGATCTCAATCTCTATTTTACAGTAATCACATTAAACTCCTCACATTTGAACCAAAAGTATGCGATTTGCCACATCAAAAATAACACATTCATTTAAAGTGCGCTCTTCGATTGATCTGACACAGCGTTGTAATTTCATTAAATGTTTCCTGCTTCAAAAGATAAGCCCTTACTGTTCATTTTGCAGATTACAAAGTGCCATTATTATCAGTTTAATTATTCTCTGTGATTAAAGGCTTTAATGAAGAAAATGGCTGCATACTGTAATAGTAGTGATTCACATTTTTAATAATGACAGTATCTCTCTGCAGGGAACATCTTGGTGCAAACATGGAATTGACTGGAATAAGGTTAAACTTCAGATGCAAAAAATAGTTTTAATAAAGTTTAAGAAGGCTTTTGATATAAGTGCATTTGAAAAAGGCAGAAAAAAGTTTAATCAGATCAACATTTGGATGCACAAAATCCAATTTAAATTTATGGATGGATGGAGCTTAAGAAGAAATGCTCATCAACTGTATGTACTGTCCCGCCACAGACAGAACATCAGTGTAATGTAATGGAAAGTATACATCTAAAGCAGGACAGTTCATGTCACACAAATCAGTTTAGACTAAACAGTGGCTAGACTTTTGTCTTTGGATATTTTTAATGTTTACATGGCTAACAACTGCAGGGAACAGTTGGGGTGTGGGATGTAACTGCAACAAAAAACTGATATTCATTTACTTTTGGCAACAGCACAGCAGACGAACACAACGGTGGGCCTTCTTTCTGTTACAGGCAATAACAAATTATAAACTGCATATAGAAACAACAGTGGTAGCACTCTGGGAACACAATAGACCTCAGCCAAGGCTTTACGCTTCCACCACAATACAAAAATACTTTGTTCCTTTCCTGCCCCCTTGTGGCTGGAGTTAGCATTTTAGTGCCAGCTTGGATTTGAACTCTCTGCATTGTGGGATGCTTTACCAACCAGCTGGAGACATTAGAGCTGAGTGGTGACCCAAAAGTGGGCTGCAGAGAGGTGTTGGTCAGAACTAAAGGCTATTTTTTTTAATTTAAATGAAATGTATACAATTGAGTTTGTAATGAAACAACTTAGAAAATAATAAATAGGGTTTTATAAAAAAGCTGGTTGCAATAAAATGATCAGAGATAAAATTGTGTCCCAGTTTAGAACCAAAGTTTGCCAGTGAAAGAAATTGTGAATGACTTTAATTTATCAAGCAATATGAAAAAACCACTGTGTCTCATAGATATAGAGTTTGAACTAGTGTAATAGTTTTAATTCAGGAAACGTCCACACACTAGCCTCACTAAATCGAGCCCATCGTATTACAAGACATTGCGTTATGTGGAAAGGATGAGCTGGCTCAATCACACTGTGTGCCTTTTAGCTCCTTAAGGCTATGATATGTAACTGCTTGACCTCCAGGTTGTTAAAGAGCGGTGTAAGCCCTTTATTTCTCAGCCTTAGGTGTGTAGGTTAGGCCAGCACATGTCACTCTGCTTGATGGGCTGTTGACACGACACTTGGCTCGGGGCTGTGGTAGCACGAAGCCACTAAAAAATCTCAAAAATACATAAACACAGCAAAAGCAGTGACAAATCAGCCTGTCTATACCCACTCAGTGTGACAGCACCCCAAAACATCCCAAAGGCTCTGAGAAAGCCACCTTCAGGCAAAATATACAAGACTCAGCCTTTTTGGCAATCACTATATTAGCCAGCCCTAATTTAGTTGTGTTTTCTGTTGTGGTTTATTGCAGTGTGTATTAAGCTAAATCTTGGCTGCTGTACAAAAGTTAATTCTACTTTGTTTGGCATTGACTCTTCAAAGAGAAAGTGTACCTTATGTAAAACAAGTATTAATGACTCAGGCCACTTTGTTTTCATTTGTTTTCTTTAATTCAAACCAATTCAAATGTATTAGGGATTTTAAAGTTGCTCTCATACTTGGCTTACAAAACAAGCAAACTTTTCTACTGTCAAAGCAATAAACAACACAGTCATTTTTACTTAAAGTAGACTTTAAAGTTGGCCCTGGTCAGACTCAGTCACAGCTTTACACTTTTTACCCATTTTCCATCAACTTTGAGGACAAAATGTTGACTTATGCCTTATATATCCACATAACAGATGCCATGATGAAAAGAAAAGTAAGAGTAGTTTGTCACAACAAAATGGACGCTCCCTAATTGACACACAATTGCGCTAATTACAATATCATTTATAGCTATCAACTTGTTCCTCACACCAACACATTGACTTAGCTGGAAACAACTACTCGCTTGTGTCTGACAGGGCTTCAGTCAATATTGTCGATACACAAGTAGCTGGAACTACCACAGCGAGGTGCTTTTTGGCCTGATCTGTGAATTCACTCGGCCTAATTGCTTTAGTTAAGGTAATTCATTGAGCTTGAATGAATGTGTGTGTGACTCCCACTCACAACTCAATGATGGCTTTGGCACCGCAATTTAGAGACAAAATGTGGTTTACAAAACACAGAAAACAGCGTGTGGTGAATGTTGTTGTATGGGATTATGTTAGTAGTTTACAGTCTGCTCAAATGTTTTCATTGGCAGTGAAAAATACTTTGACAATGTTGTATAATAGCTAGCCTGGTGAGTTTTACCCATTAACTTGATTAAGTAGCATGAGTTTATTTACATCAGTTTGCTAATTTGCTACTAGAAATCAGGTCTGACAATCTTTTTTCTTCTTTTTGTGGGGAATGGGGAAAAAAAAAATACGCATTATCATGAGTCTTGTGTGAAATTGTCAGCTCTTGTGCTGTTATGAGGCAATGAATCTGGACTTTTTCCTGAAAAACGTTTCTTAGTGATGTGATCAGAGCCATTTCTAGACACTGTAGGGGCCCTGGGGGAGAGGGACAACTGAGGCCCTATATAGACTCTATTTTTTTTTTTTTGTAAATCCCATTTCAAACCAAAAACACTGTAACAAGGGGCATTTGATAAAATATAACTAAGCAGTATTGCCTCATATCCTGAACTGTGCCCATGGATATAACAGGAGAGTGTGGGAGGGATCAAATAAAAAAAAATAAAAATAAATTATTGATATTTTAAGATGGCTATAATTTATGTTTTTAGATCTCTCATAATAGGGAAGAATTTTAGAAGAATTGCAGGCAGTATAACATCAATGGTTTGTTTTCTGTAGCTGAAACATCTCATTCACTGTTGCACAGGTAAATGAGTATCTTGGGGGGCCCCTCTTCAGCTCTGGGCCCTAGACAATTGCGTACCCTGTCTACCCTGGACGTGATGTTAAGTGGTTTTCCTCTGAATTTATACCCTGTTCACTATCGAAACCTAGGAAAGGGTCATGGTCTGTGTAGTTCTAGTGGTGCTTAGGGAGCCTGTTACATTCCTAACATGAATATATCAGGGTTTGTACAGTCATGGAAAACCTGGAAGAGTCATTGTATTTTAAAGTGCAAGTTCCAGGCCCTGGAAAAGTTTTGGAAATTGAAACATTTGGCCACCACTAGTTAAACCTGCACCAGCTAGAATACAGTAAATATAAGTGTTCAGTAGAAGCCCTGTCTTCTTGGCCTTTTCTTGCTCTCACTGCAGGAAAAAGTGACCTATATCTATTTTTTGTCAGAATATTTGAACTAAATGATTTTTTGGCTGGTCTCTTTTGGTTTTGGTAATGCTTTAAAACATTACAGATGATTAGTTTAAATCTTATATAGCATAATTATCTTTTAATCACCGTTGTGTATGCTCTAGGTCAGTAAAATTAGTGGGATACTATATTTCTGGGGAAAGAAGCCTCAACAGTTTTTTTTTTCTTCAACTAAGTAATTTCCAAATTTAACAAATGAAACTGCAGCAAAAGTATGCTGTTTCTAATTTACCACGCTGCACATTTTGAATACTATTTAAACACGTGCAAGTAATTTTTCAGGTCTTGGAAATTTTGTCCAAAGTTTTAGAAAGATCATGGAAATTTGTATGAATCCTGATATATAGTATTTGGATGGTGAGTCACAGTGTCCCTAGAGGTTGTAGTCAGCCTGGTGATCTAACCCACAACCTCCTGTCTGAGAGGGCTAACCAACCATCTGCCACAGTGCACCCCCACAGTAACAGAGAGTAATTAAACAGCTATGATCTTAACTCATCTGATTCAGTTCAAAGGAATCTTAATAATTTATCAGTCTCAGCAAGTAACCAGTCCATGAGACTTTCAGAGCAAAAGGAGGCGTGAAGCAAAGGTTAAGTGTCCAACATAAATACCTCCTGACGCTAACAACGCCTAGGGAACAGACGAACTGCCGTAATTAGAGAAGGTTTAAAAAAGACAGAGCTGGCATAGTCAACAAACTTCAGTATAATCACTCATCTGCTTTGAAAAAGATACTTTCAAAGTGAGCTGTCAATCATTCTTTTCGACTGGGGACTTTGGATTAGCCCGTTACATGTCTCAAAAACACTAAAAATACACTTTTAGAAAAGTGTTTATCATTAGCTACTGATCTCAAGATTTATTATTTCTAGTGTCTATGGCTTTTTCACAGATATTTTCAAGGCGACTGAGTATAAAGAGGTACAAAAATAGAAGTGGGACACCTATAAAGGAGCGGCACTGTGCGCAGCCAAATCAACATCTGTTTAGTTTTCCTTACGGGCTTTTTAGCAGAAAAAGAGTATGTGGCAAAGAGGCTCATGGGAGATATTTTCGATTATATAATAAGCAACAAGTTTAGATGTGGCTGTGCGCAGGACTGCTGACCTACATGAGAGTTTGCGAATGGGAAAAAGTCAGAAAGCCCTGGAGTCAGACGTCTCCCCTGTGCCGAGTGTCTGAGAGGTGAGGGCTGAGAGCTTTTTTCACTCACACACAAAAAAGAAGAAGAAGAAGAAATCAGCTGCAATTTTTTGGTATAGGCACAGAAAAGGTCCTCGCCATCTTGGACGGTCTGTCAAACCAAGTGTGTCCTGACCAGAGGTGAAAAAAGTACTCAAAATATGTACTGAAGTACAAGTACTGTTACTGCAAAACAAAGTCTCTCAAGTAAAAGTAAAAATACTCAATTTTACTATTATGGAATCTAAAATTTACTGAAGTAGAAAGTACTTTTGAACTTTTTTTTTAACGGCAATTCTACTACTTTTTCCATCATTACTACTACTGCTACTACTACTACTACTACTACTCCAACTATCACCACTACTATTACAACTACTACTACTACCAATACCACTATTACTACTACCACCAGTACTACTACTACTACCACTACCACTACTACTACTACTACTAGTACTCCCACTACTCCCACTACTACTACCACTACTACTGCCTCTAATACTACTACTACCACCAGTACCACTACTACTACTACCACAAGTACTACTACTACTATTTCTACTACTACCACTACTAATACTACTACTAATACCACCAGTACCACTACTACTACCACAAGTACTACTACTACTATTTCTACTACTACCACTACTAATACTACTACTAATACCACCATTACCACCACTACTACCACAAGTACTACTACTACTATAACTACTACTACCACAACTAGTACTAGTACTACTACCACTCCCACTACCACTACTACTACTATTGCTCTTAAAACTACTACTACTAGTATGACTACAACTACAGCTTCCACTGTTACTAATAGACTGCACCACACTACTGCTAATGTTACTGTTAAAAGTGCTATGAGCAGTATATATATTTTATATTTCCTAAAAATTACCCACATGAGTCCCAAGATAACAGTTTTACTGATAACAACGGACCAGCTGGTTTATTCACAATAAAAAAACAAAAAAAACAATTACATAATGGCCAAGTTGTTTATGTTTACATTTTTTGTTTTGGTTCTAAAACCCTGCATTGCTGATCGTCCAATCAGAAAAGTAGGAAAAACTGGCAACCCACAGACCATTGTTTTGATTTAGACTGCAGTACTGTAAGCTGTTTCTACTATTTCTACCCATTTAGACATTAGAGATACATTTAGAAAACACATTTTACCAAACATTCACTCAAAGTAAAAGTATATTTTATGAACTGTACCCAGAAAGTAAAATAAATTACTTCAGTAAAAGTATGTAGTTACTTTCCACCTCTGGTTACAGCTGGATCAGAAACCGTTCCAAAGCCACACTCTGAGAGCGCATTATCCCAACTTTAATTGGTTTCGTGTAAATATGCAAAGAAACAGCTTCCTCTGAAATGAAATGAATCTTAATAGAACCTTCTCATTTCTATACGTATTGTGTAGCAGACACACAAACACACACATTGCCTTGATGCAGCACCTCTGGCACATCTCCAAACATCAAAGACGAGTTCATTAGCGTTGCATTCACATGTGGATTTCACTGTATAATTGCTGCAAAACGCTCCAACATTGCAGAGAATCTATATTTCAAGCCTAAACTCGTAGTACACAGAGCATGTCGGAGCATACGTACCCCGGTATATGAATATTTAATTGTCGAGATAAATACATTTCTCAGGATCAATCGTTTTTTGCTGCTAAAATGTTAATGTCAGAAGCCTTCTATAAATAAATGTCAGATCCACAAATGGAAGCAACGCAGGAGTAAAATGCAGATGTGGTTTGGATGTGAGAGACTTAGCCTGAAGGTTACGGTGCTGCTCTGTGATGATAAGTGTAAAAACCTGCCTCGTGTTTGCACAGAAACAGAAATTCCTAGCAGCAGCAGCCTTTTACGAGTTCAAACAAAGCTTATGATGCAAACAGAAATCTCATTTGTGCAGCCGAACGGTGCGGCAGTATTAGAGACGACTGTGTTGCCCTGTCCCTCCTGCAGTTGCACTTGTAACATGGCCAAGTCGGCACCGTAAATAAAGTAACTATAACAGGTTGTGACATCGGTTTGCATCACAGTGAGAGTTACAGCTTTGCAAAGGCCATCTTTTCTGCTGTGTGACAGGAGGCACAAAATAAGAGCTTCACTGTGGGTCCTTTTAGTCGTGCTATTATAGAGCTAGCTTTACAGAAACACTTGTCATTGGTCTGCTGTTCGTAAAGAAGGATACTGTTCAAATGTACTTTCACTGTAAAAGCATTTATTAAGTGGTGGCTCTAGGTCTACAGCTGCCACTTACTGTTTTCAGTTTTCTTGAAATTTAAGAACACACCTAGTCTTAGAGCATTCAAACAATCCAAAAACTTCAGAAACAAAAATATATCACCAAAAATGTATTCTTATTTTTGGTGAACATACGCTCCAAAATTGAATAAAAAAAAAATCAAATTCACAGTTTGTTTTTCTTCTCCATTGACTTGCATTAGATCACTTGACCCAAGCATGGGAGTAATCAATTTCAAACATCTGTATCTTCAGCAAATTTAAAGATATTTCAAAGATTCAAATTCCCAATTGTGTATATTGAGTTAAAATAATTTTCTAGTTTTCTAAAAGTTCCATATACTATTTATTTTTAAATGAATTTTAAAAAACATTGAAAACAACATTGCTGAAGGGTACAGTATATGGCACATAGTTCAGTTAAATACCCATCTTATCCCAGTGCTCTTGTTCTGCCCACGTACAGTGAAGAGGAATCAGCAGAACAACTCCACCCAAAAGATCTGAGTTAGAATCCTGCCCTCCCCATAAATGTAAACTGATTTAAACAAAGGCTGAAGGGCTCTGCAGATGGCTTTGAGTCTGTTTCTCACAGTGGTGTAGTGGATAAAGCATAGAGCTTGAACCTAGAAGACTTTGGTTCAGATCCCACCAACCCAGAAGATGTGACAAGGAGTGTTTTTTTGTTTTTGTGTGTGTGTGTTTGAACAAAAGCTTAATTACCCAGCAGCTGTGTTCTCCACACAGGTGAACTGTATTTACCCGAAACAGACATCAGACTAGGGTTCTAACAAACAGGTTTGTTCTCACTGGTTATAGAGCAGTGGTTATAGAGGAGGGGTTATAGAGGAGGGGTTATAGAGGAGGGGTTATAGAGGAGGGGTTATAGAGGAGGGGTTATAGAGGAGGGGTTATAGAGCAGCACCTACAATTCAAAAACCTCTGTTCAAATCCCACCCACTACAATCTCTGACTACCAGCCATGTGGTGGTTTTAGTCTGGTTTCTCTTGTCTTTGAGGAAAACAGTTTGTGTTGCATTGTGATCTTATCTTCATTCATTAAGCGTCCATTGGTTGGTCTACTCTACACTACTTGGACAATGCATGAATGGATGTCAGTAATACAGAGAAAGTGGCTATTCCAGCGATGGCTATGCCTGGTTACACATTGGAACAGTACAAAAAACATAAATACATAAAAATGACAACAAAATGCACATAAATGTTGTCGTTGTGTATTAATGTGATGTTTAACAAAGCATATGGACATTGGTAATGGCATGGTATCGTCTAGTGGTACTTAAGTCCTGATTTAGCTTAATTTAGAACCAGTTTTATTCCTGGTCTGGGTCTTAAATTTCAAGTGTAGTGTATGCCTTTGTCCTGGTTTAGACACAGTTTAGTCCAGGTTTGGTCTCTGCATTGTCCTTATTAATGCATGTCTCTGTGTTGACCCCTACTTTATCTCTTGGTTTAAACCTGGTTTAGTCCAGATTTAGGCTCATTTTAGCCCCTTAAAGGTGGTACTTGGAAAGTCAAATATTTTCCGGGATTGTACTTCATGTTAAAAGTTTGAAAACCCCTGGTCTAACGCTAAATTTAGAGAAAAGGCTCAAAATCTTATATCACTTATTGTCTGTTTTGGAGTGGCACATTTGTCTGTTTTTAAGAACATATTCATAAAAAAGTATTTCGCTGTTGGGGGAAGAGAGTGGGATTTGAACTGGGACAAATGATAAAAAGAGTGTAGGTGTAATCCCCATTCAAACACAAACTTTTCCTTGCATCCTGATTTCAGTGCAGTGAATACAGTATCCAACATGAAACATTTAGTTATGGTGATGGTAAGTAATGCACAATAACAATAATGGGTTCAATAGTACTTCTACTCCTCTGTCTTTGTAATGGGAAAATAAAGCACAATCAAAAATTATGCTTCCTTTTATATTATTGATGTTCCAGTTTAATTTGGATGTAACCGAAGGAATAAATGAACTAAGGATAAACTGCCAAAAACAAGTCACGGTCACAGTGTTTATCAAGCAGTCTTTTCTTAATAAAAGCAAGTGGAAAAATACAGTTTCAGCCATGCAGGCAGAAGGAGGTGTTACATCAGACAACAAGGAAATACTCATATCTTACACTGATACTAAAAATAGACTTTAAAGCCAGAGGTGACGTTAGGGTCTGAGGAAGTAGACTTATCATCCTATAATCGGACGGTTGGTGGTTCAAATCCCATTGCCAAGACACTTTACCCTCGTTACCTGTATGTCTAAGTGTGATTGGTGGAGGTGGGAGAGACTGTAGGTGCAAAATGGTAGCCATGTGTCCGTCAGTCTGCCCAGGAGCAGCTGCGGCTACAAAAGTATCTTATCACTGAGTGTGACTGAGGAGAGGATGAATAATGCATCTAATTATAGAGTATCTACAAAAAAGCACTTTATAAGACTGATGCGTTATTAATATATATTGTTGAAAGTAAAAGTACTGTTACTTCAGAATATTATTACTCAAATAGAAGTACACAACAAAAGTATTATTTGAATAAAAGTAAAAAATAGTTTAGTTAAATTAAAAAGTACTTTTAAAGTTTGCAATTGGACAGGAAAAAATATTTTTTTCATTACTGTTACTGTTATATAGCATTACAGTTACTGTAAGTAACACCTCTACTGTTTCTTCCTCTACTGCTCCTACTATTACTGTTCATTCCTACTACAACACCTACTACTATTAATACTTATTATGGAACAAGAGATAGGGCTGCTGTCATCAGATAAGGAATCTAGCAGTTCTGTGTACTTTGCCTTATTAAATATAGGTCTGTTTACTGTTTATGCGTTTGTTCTCAGTGGTATATTAGAAACAGTTAAACACAAGTGCAAGAAATACTAGCTTTTAGTTGCTAAATAAAACAATATGCTCCATAAAGCATCACATAAAATAACTTTTTATCTTTTTAGTGGCAGTAACTCTAACTCCAGGCTGTGAAAAACAAAAGGTCAAGTAAAAATTGGCTTGTCGCCTTGTTTTTCCCAGACAGATTCCCAATAGCTGCAGCCTCAAGTGGGTTCACTTTAGGTAGCACTAGAGCAGGGATGTTTATTTACATATTTACATAGTTACATGTAAGAGAAATGGGGAAAACAGTCCCAGAATTCAAAAATACTACTTTATATTCAAATCTATACAGTGGATTGAGATGTATTCAGAAGTGGGTTGTCTGGCTTATGCTGGTGTTGTAGCCAAGATAACACGAAGATAAGATTAATGGAATAGGTAAGACCAGGTCAGTACAGACATCTGGGCATAATACACAGACAGAGATATAAGGAGAATAACTAACAATCCAAACAAATTCATTCAAACTGGAGAAGTTTTTGAGTGTTGGTAATGAAGGACAGATACAGTAATACAGTCCATAGGTTTTTACTCACTCTGGGGCTGCAGACCTTCACCGCCATATGCCACCATAACGGTTAAAAGAAAAAACATTTCCCACAAAGACAAGCCTCAGTTAAAATATTACAACATTACATTACAATGTTACAACATGAGACAAGGAAAGGTGTTTGTCTGGAGCACATTATTAAGAGTATTGTATCAACATGCAATTGTATTGTGGTAATGGAAAACACTTGTGTATGCTTTGTGTAAAATAGTCCCTCGCAAAATGAAATTGTATTATGTGGGATTGAGACAGGCAGAAAAGGCAGTCGCTTGTGACCCCTTGTGGCTGGATTTTTAACACATTATTGTATGATAGTGATGGGAATTTCAGCTCATTTCAGTGAGCCAGATCATTTTGCACGGCTATACCTTTTATATGTCAGCTAAATTTAGCACAGTTTTGACAAATGTGTATTTATATATAACTCCATGGTTTGTTGTGAAGTAGGCAAAAGTTCTGGTGCTTTGAAACTAGCAAGTGAACTGAAGAAATAACAGAAATTTATTGCAATATGCAAAACAGCAGCACCAAACAGCTTCAGGTGTCTTTCTGAACCAACCACCATCATCTAACTGTAATTTTGACCTAATTTTTTTCAGGACAGAGTGACGTTGAGGAAGACCAAGTTCCTCAAACGATAAAAAACATGAACATTTCTCTTTGACCAAAGGTGTAGGTGGAAGCTAAGGCTTATTATTCCTACCCTTATCTTCCCAGCACGTTAATGAGTATTCATCATCTAAATCAAAAACAAAGAATACAACATCATTAAGTAGCTGTTTTAGTTTTATTCATATATCATGATTAAAGAAAGAAATATATTAATTTAGACAAAATAACATGCTAATATGCACAGATAAACCTGTTTTTAATATATACACAAAACCAAAATTTACATTTTTTTAACCTTATTGTATATTATGAAATATGTCCAAAACCTTACTAATTAAACTGTGGCAAGTAAAAACACTATTTTCCTATTTTTGCAAAGATCCTTTTTATACTCTTTGTGGCGACTCATTTGCGACCGACTCATCACTATTGTAAGAATGGCAATCATGAAGTAAATTGTTCACAGGCTCTGAATGTAGGAATGAGAGATTTTACCATTAAATCTGTACTTTCACCGCCAGATGCCACCAAAATGGTCAATCTCAAGCCCACGGAGAAGCTCCTTGTAGTCTTGAGTACTAATATACGGAGTATTTTCTATCATCACAACATAATATTGTATTGGCAAACAGGTGGACTTGTCTTGAGCCATAAAACCAGCCATAAATCCACATCTTCACCTCTAAACGACGTGTGACGCAGCTGGGACCATGCACCTCCATAAACAGAGCTATCAGCGGACGCAGATGCAGGCTAACACTCGTGGAGAGGTCTAGGACACGGGGGGCACATGCTAGATCTGGGAAGCATGACCGTGAAGCGGGGACCCCGAGTATAACCCTTGACCTCTGCATGATTGATCGCCTCCATCAACGATCTGCCGGCGCCATGATGAGACCGGGTCAAAATGTACACCCGCTAAACCTGCAGCAGTAAGGAGGACAGGACTGGGCACAAGGTTTACATATTTTGCACACTCAAGTTTTATGTTTTTCTGTCATGCATGAACCTCTCAATGATCCATTTAAATTACAGGTTGTAAGGCAACAATAAAGGAAAAATGCTAAGGGGGTGAATACTTTCGCACGCCACTGTAGACCTCTGCCAAGGCACTGGTCCTACCTCGCAATGGTAAAGAAATAGTGCTCAGACCTGGACTAAAAGCAATAATCTTCTAGTTCAGGGGTAAATGCTATTTTCATTCAGCCACAAAACCTTTATATGTATTTAAGAATTTCCTATAACTAATCATTTGTTCTGTACGCGAAGTTGGTGTTGTCTGTATCTCAGAATCCCTTAAAACACAATGGATTTATAGCCGTATGAACCATAGAGGTCCCAGAGGTCTGGACCTCAGTATTTAAGATATTAACCAGGACTAAACCAGGACCAGACCTGGATAAATGGTCTAAACCAGGACTAAATCAAGAAAAAAACAGGACTAAACTAGGATCAAACCAGGACTAATTACAGAACAAACCCAGGTCTAAACTAGGACAAAACCAGGATGAAACCAAATCTAGGTCTAACCCAGGTATAAATCCTGGACTTAACCAGGTCTAAACTAGATCTAGGTCTAAACCAACACAATGGACCTGAGTATTTCTAGCATTCTGTGTACAGCCCTGCCTGGATCTAAACCAGGGGTTTCCAAACTTTTTTCATTGAGGGCCAAACATACAAAATATACAAATATTTGTAGAGGAGGGTCACTCACTAGAGATGACAAATTTTTGTATAGTTTTTACTCTGGATGCCCTTCCGTAACCTCACATTTTTCCAGGATTGGGACCTGCACTACTACAGCTATTTTTGGAACCATTAAGCATGAATTTCCTTTTTTTTTTTCTTCCTTAATGCCAGGTCCATCTCAGACAAAAATGTTTGTTACGGAGCTATTGGTGTTTAGCAATTAACTCCATACATAACTGCTGTCACATAAAGCAGTCATATGAAGGTCTGTCTTGCAGTAAAATTATTACCTGTGGCAATGTGGGCCAGTTGAGAATAAAGCTGAGGGCCAATAAAAATGGTAGTTTGAACACCCTTGGTCTAAACAATGTATTCACACCAAAATAATCGTTTTGTACTTGAGCTTTTCTTGAAATTTTCATAACAAAATAAAATTCTGTAGTTGTTAAAGCATTGTTAATTAACAGCATTTTTTTTCTTAAACCTTTGCACCTTTGATTTTGTTTGTTTGTTTACTGAGGGGTGAAAAGAGGGTCATGTTAGACAACCTTCTACAAATGACCACATTACACATTTAAGGTTGTGAAATTTACAAAGCACTGTCTCATTTTATCACTTAAGGCTCGGCGAAGTAAACGGGGCATTGCAGCTTCCCTTTGAAAGCGCTAGTGGCCCAGTTCAAAGATGTACAGAGACCCTTAGCTAAATTCAAACTTCAGTGGCGTTTGCTCAATCGCCCGTTCGTTCCCTCTGTTAGCCTCTTATGGGCACACGGAGCATTCCCACCCAGCGGCTAATCTCCAGCTCCCTGCGCTAGATTTCCTGCTTCAATGCACTGTAATGACATTTATATCATTTTTTTTGTGTGCGTATGCCCACTCATAGTCTTTATAATTCCTCCCACTCACCAAAGTGCATTACATTAGGCTGTGTATAGAAGAAACATTGTGATGATTACAGAATAAATTGTCAATTGGAGTGAATCTCTCATAAAATGCCCATCGCTGCTCTTCTCTGTACTGGGCTCTGCTGCTGCTGCTTCGCTGGTTATCATTAATTTTCATGTGGCGTATGCTTTAAATATGAAATTCTTCCACAAAGCGTTTAATCAACAGTGCATGTGCGCGGGGTGGTTCGGGGAAGGCCCAGGAGGTGTTAAATGAATCATGTATTGCAGCTGCTCCTCTGGTACACCAGGCCAGCAAGGTCATATCTGGCTGAAAGGGCATAGGCCTAATAAACCAGTCTCCCAAATTACTTTCTCTAACTGTAAGGGTAATGCCCTCAAGTTATCAAAGGATGTCTTCTTTTTTTTTTTTTTTTTTACAGCCGCCAGCGCTAGTGGTGTTTTATTCACGCTTTTAATTAAGATTCAGTGAGATTCTTGGTCAAACTGGAGACAGTCACTCACGACGCACCGGTCTTTGAGCTTCACAACCCACAGTTTCAGCGATGTGCAAAAGTTTTAGGCAGGTGTGAAAAAAAGTGTTGTTACAGTGTTAGGTACAGGGTGTTTTTAGGGGATTCTGTTCCATTTTGGGAAACTACGATACTAACTTCACTCAATAAATAATGTTTTAGTAAATTATATTCTTTACCACTGTGAGAGACAGGGCTTGCCTTCAGATTTTCATTTTGTCCACTAACACAAATGTTCCCACTAGCCAATTTGGTCGGTTTAATTGTATCCATACTAACTTTAGAGGTTAGGCTTAAATGTATGTTGCTTTGCTTCATTGTACACCATTTAGTATATAGTAATTTATCATGATTAAAGAAAAAATGAATTTAGAAAAATGCATGCATGTTAATATGCACAGATACAATTTATTTTGCCTGTAGATAAACCTGCTTTTAATATTTGTCCATTTGTCCAAAACCAACATTTTCAACCATTTATTGTATATTATAAAATACACACAAAACCTTATTAATTAAATTGTGGCCATGTGTCACTTTCAGACAGGTACTGATCTATACTGTACTTATGCACCATGTAATTATGCACCAATATTTGCCACCACCCTCAGGCCAACATGTAATTATGTCATGATGAATTATTTGCTTCAGTCTAAAATCAACAAGTGCGATGGAAATAGTCACACTGAAAACAATTCATGAAATATCTCCGTCATAAATCCATTAGCGTCTACACATAGACCGTAATGCAGCGTATTGTGAGTCGCACCTAAAATGGGTCATGCTGTTAATTAAATTTTTGTCATTATAATTTACAAGGACTATTTTTGCTGCCTGTTCTGCTGCTAGATGCTTGGGATTTTAATAACACAATATTCAGGCATTGCTCTCACAGATTCAGAAAGTAATTTGTTACAGTAGTCTATCAGGCCCCTGCCCTTTAAACTAGATATGACTTTGTAAGCTCATAAAGTTTGTTGGGTTCTTATGGTGTAATTTCTGAATGTCATTATTTATTGGTTAAATTCACTCACTTTGTTTTACACTCCACCACTACTTTGAAACTGCTTTGTTTGCAGCAGGGTTGTTTGAGATGAACTGCGCCTCGCCCGGATCGGGGACGAGAGTGCACGGCCGCAACAAGAGAAGAGGAAAGACGTCTGTACTGAAGTCGGACAGTTTGTGGCTCCGATCATGTAACATCAGCCAGAAACTGCTGTTCTCGGTCCTGTATAAGAAATAAATATTACACTACAAAAACACCCTGCTTAATGAGACATCTCTTTTATTTTGTATTGATGAGGTTACCTCTAAATAATGGAGTTTCTACTTACGCTCAGCGGCGTACAGTCTGCTTAAACTATTTTGAGATTCGGATGCTTGCCAATCGAATCACATGTCAAATTTACGTGCAAACGGAATAAAAATACTGGATAAACTGCAGCACTCTGGTCGACTTAAGTCCATGAGGCTAGCTGAGGGAATGTATTAGTGGCTTGTTAAACCCACACTAAATATTTGATCACAAACTGAAATATCTTCTAATGCAGCCTTACAGTGGACCTTGGTGCACTCTCATCCATCAGCGGGCTGCTACTTAATTTCCCTATCAAACTCCAGTGTATTAATTAACACCTGGCATGGAGCACACTTCATGGTGACAGAGACACAGCACTGCTGCCTCTGATACTGCTATCCGCTTCTTCTTTATTGCACTCTTCCAGAGAGATAAGGAAAATACTCTTATTGGCCGCAGTGTGAAGGCCCATTTCAGTAGCAAGAAAACTATAGGTTAAAGTCTGGTATCTTCTTATGAGTGTGTGGGAAGTATAAGGGAAACTCATGCAAAAAAGTAATTAAAGGCAGTTAATTTAGTTAATATATAAATTACACATTGGAGTTTGCTCTTTTAACTGGTAGAGCATGAGGTAATTATTGTTTAATGAAAGTCGCTAATTGCAGGATGCTTTCTTAGTAACCTCTCATTTAGTGGAAAACATAATTTAAGTACCAATACAAAACTGTCCACTATATGTAAATACTAAAAAGTCATTTAAAAACATAACAGTACATCTATAATCTAATATGTGTGTGCTGCTGTACTGTGCAGATGGGTTGGTTAACCTGAGTGGAGATCACCTGTTCGTGTCTGTAGTCCTGAAAACACTGTCGGCGGCTCGTCGACTAATCTATCAGCCATCTGTTTCCCTTTGAAACACAGTCGCAGGTTATGGCTCCCTTTACACTCGAGTGTTTATGTGGCTTTTATTATGAACTTAACTGACTCAGGTTTAACATCAGGCATTGTTTGTGTTGCTCAGTGTCACTGTTGGTTTTGGACAGTGAAGAGAGGCATGTAATGTTGCATCGAGGGCGAGTTCTGTCTTGTTCAATGGGACCAGTGTTGACACACACATCATAAAGTGACACACACATGTTGTGTAGCAGCAGATGATGTTGTCCTGCTCAATGCGTAAGCGCCCATGTGGCACCTTGTATTAAAGGCATGCCAGGCTTTGTCAAATGCTTCATAAAGTGGAAAAGTTAGCATTCCCCAAAGACACGTCAGACAAACTTCACATGTTTACAGCCTTTATATTCTGAAACAGGGTCACGCTGTGGCAGAGTGGTTAACACTGCTGCCTCTCAGCAAAAAGATGGTGGTTTCTATACCCTGGCTGGCCATCACTCTTTCTGAGTGAACCCTTCATGGCCCTCCCCCTGTTACTGTGGTTGCTCTCCAGGTACTCCAGGCTTCCTTACACCATCCAAAGACATGGAAGAGATGAATTGGTAACTCTAATCTTGTGACTGAATGAGAGAGTGAATATTTGTCTGTCAGCCCTTCAAGTAAAAGCCCGTTGTTCAGAGTGTATACGGACCTGTACTCCACCTAAAGCCCAAAGTTGCATAAAGATGTGTAAAAGTTATTCTAAATTGAGTGCATCAACAGTATTTACAGATCCATGCTAGTCTGGGCATATTTGAATTTGATCAACTCTATGCATGTTTATATGTATTTTTGTTATTCTATAATACTTTTTCCCTTTTTCCATGGACAAGTATCCTTGAGTTGCATTCATTACTTGATCTCAACTACAACTCTATGTGAAGTTACATGGAAAATGGAATATATATTTTAGTTACAAAAAAAAATTAATCTCCAGTGTAGTAGCACTGTGTTGTTAGGTGAAATGATGATCATGCTGAAACAAAGTCAACTGTCGCAGTGCATACAGTCTGCACTAGTGTTGGCTTCAAAAGGCCCAGTGAACCATGAAGAGCCACGGACAGTGATGCTGGCTCAAAAAACCTTTTCCCCTCAAAATCCCCAGAGCAAGGACTGTTTGCCGAGCGCCTCTATGTGAACAAGGGGGTCAGATGTAGAAATGAAAGTCCCGTACATTTCCACTGACCTCAAACATCCTGCTACAAAACTCATCTCTGCCATCCTCACTGCTGTATCACACTGCATTTGTTCAGAGATAGAGATTCAGACTTGATACTCTGGTCATATTGTATACCATTATAGCTATCAATACAAAACAGTTACCTCTCAAATGTTTTTTTGTGTGTGTGTGATCTATGCATGGAAGTGGTGTCAGCTACTCAGCAATATGATGACTCCAAATAAAATACCTGTAAAGCTGCACTAGTTTTCCACATGTTCAGGATTTTTTTATGCCATACATTCTGTAGAAACAGCTGTTGATCAGAGATGATCTGTATAAATTAATTCAGACATTTTTGTGTTAATTCCTCTTGACACATGAGCTTCAATCAGAGGTGGAAGAAATATCCTAAATATGTAACATGTACAATATATTGAAATCGCACAGTAAAATCTAGTACTACTACTACTGTTGCTACTACTGCTACTATTACAATTTGCATGACTTCAACTGTGGGGAAGCAGCAGCTTATATCGTAGAGCCTTTTGTCCACTAACCAGCGGCTTGGTGGTTCAAACCTCGCTCCCACTGTTACATACTGCCATTGTGTCCTTGGGCAAGACACTTAACTGTATCTGTGTACATGTGAGTGTTTGTAAGTGAATGGGTGAATGATTTCTTGATGTTACCTGTTTTAAGTGCCCATGGAGGTAGAAAAGCACTAAATAAATGTGACCATTTACCATTTATTTAACTACTGCTTCCCTACTGTTACTACTACTACTACTACTACTACAACAACTACTACTACTACTACTACTACTACTTCTACTACTACTACAACTACTACTACTACTACTTCTAGTGTTGTCACGATACTAAAATTTCAACTCGATTTTAATACTAAAAAAAACCTTGATACTCAATACCGATTTCGATACTACGGTGACAAAAATGACCACTTTTCATTAAATGTTTGAGGTAGTACATAGGCTAAATCCACCCCTTTTACTGTCACCATATTATTCAAACAATATTCTGTATAGAATAATATTAGGCTACTACTATATATGTAACATACTTGTTACATTTTTCAAACTTATATTTTTTATGCAAGCAGTGGTTAAAAGTTCATCCTCCAACAACTCTGATGCCTCTGTAGTCCACAGCTATGTAGCTACATGATGATCTTTTATTCAACACAATGCTAAATAATAAAGTAAGTAGTTTGTATATGTGATCCAAATTTACTTTAGATTATGATAAACGATTCCTCAAAGGTAAAGTTTAATTACAGTTTACCTGTTTGCATTTTCTATAACTGGTAGTAGGTTATTAGGCTGCAGTAGCCATGGTCCATATTTATATTATTATTGTGTGATTTACTGGACTGAATTTGGCCCCTGGACCTCAGGTTTAAAACGTGACCCACTGTCTGTAGCTGCAGTCATTGACAGTGATGGGTCAGACAGGACCACAGCAGTCCTCCGTTAAATATGGCCGCTTTGCTAACACTAACAGCTCTCTCCTTGCTCCGCTGGTAACGAGACATTTGCAGTTACAATTAGGCTGTTTTATGTCTGTTTGGAATGATGCCGCTGAGCAGTGAGCTTGGGACGTCCCATGGAAACTCTCACGGAAAGCCCGCTCCGCTCGTGCAGCAGCACTCCAGGTCTTCGCGCAGCGGTGACAGAGGCGAGCGAGTGAACACCTTTCAGTAAATTGTATTTAAAGAGCTGTTTTGATGGCAGAAAGTTTTGTGCTGCGCTGACTGAGCCTGTCCTCCTCCTGTACTCATCACTGGAGGAGAGGGGCCTTGTGTTTCTGCGGCACAGGTAAAGACGTCACATTATCGATATTTTTCCAAATGAATATCTAATTTAGATACTCGTTTTAGTATTGATTAGTATCTTGGTATCGATTTTTTTGACAACCCTAACTACTACTACTACTACTACTACTACTACTACTACTACTACTACTCAACCTGACATTAAACCTAGGATCTTCTGGTTGTAAAGTAACATTGCAGCCAACTTTAAAAAAAAATCTTCAACTCATTTACAGATTTTGAAAATGTACTTGAGCAAAAATATTCATTCATTCATCGTCTTTTACGGATTCCTAGTAACTATGGGCCTGAGGTAGGGCACACCATAGATACCTAGTGTGGCCAGTCATTTGCAGAATTGACACTTCCTCTATAATTAACTCAAGGAAAAGAGAAGTTCAGTTTTGTACTCAGAAAGTACATTAAAGTTTAGCAAAAGTTGAGTTTGTAGTTACTTTTCCCCTCTTTGATGTGGTTATGTGTTTTCCTTCTAATTCTCAACTTCAGTGACTAAAGTATTACCCTTTATATGCCTTTGCTCAGTACAAACACCCCTTAAAGTCTGCGCTCCTAGCCTAAAGGAGGCAGATGCTGTACTATAATCACCTCATCAGCAGAAATTCACGATCACTGTGATGTAACTGAACAGAAGCTGCAGCGGTGAACTGTTTCCAGATCCGTGTCTTTAGCTGTGCTCCACAGGGACTGCCAACGTGACAACACACTGTTTGCCGTTCCTCACCACCTTACTGCCTACGCAAGCTTCCTCTGCCACTCTGGGGAGACTCACCCGGCTGTTTTAACTCTGGCAGACTTGATTTTACTTTAATTGTCTTGTCCCTGAGCACACAAAACGTATCTTTTCTTTTCCCCAATGCTCTTTCTGTTGATTGTTTGTTTGTTCATTGTGTACGCTACAGTCTCTTCTCTGTTGCAGATGATTAAAGAAAACCATCTTGGAAGAAGGCATTGTTACAGTCTATGTGACAACACAAAACAACTGAATATTGGTAATTTGGACTGTTTTTCTTATTGGCATTGTGTCGAACAAAATAATAAAAAGTGATGAAAAGTGGTCTGTGTAATCCTCATGTCCTCATTGGGAAGTTAGCTGCTCATGGCTTCCTATTGTGTAACAGTTGTAAACAAGCATGAACGCCATGTATCAGACTCCGAATCCTCAAGTGGCTTTCTACACTGAACACTCTTTGCATAAATATAGACTCAGGAGCCTGTAGTAAATAAAACTGCCTGCCATGTGACTGATTACTGTCTTCCTCATATTTAATACTGCATGTAAAATGCAAATTGCAGCTCGCAGCCTCCACTCTCAGCACACAGTTAAGGTGCAGCCATCTGTTTCCACACATGACCTTTCCTTTTAATTGCCCAGATTAAAGGAGAATGAAGAGGACTGGCTGGGTGTTCACTCCTGTCCAACTCCAGTATTGAAGAAACAATTGTTATTTACAGTGACAAATAGCACTGGAGAGCTGTGCCTGTGTCACCTGCTCTCCACCTGGCCATGTTGAACACCTGCCCGGAGTTTGGTGCACCATAAATGGCTAACCTTTCCCTGAACCACAATTTACTTCACTGCCTCTATTGTTAGTCGTCCGTGATGAATGAAAGAGGAAAGTTGAATAAACTCAACATTTTTCATGCATTTTCATCTATTCTAAAGCAAAAGCATGCCGCTTTTCAGAATTTGCACACTTTAAAATTCATGCACTGCAGCCAACCTATTTTACATTTTAATATGCATCTCATACGGTATATAAGATGTATGAAAAGCATTATTCATTAAGAGTTACATAGTGGAATATGAGCCAGAAAAAAAGTCCATCATAATGACTTGGAAACTACACGTTTTAGTGATTATGAAGCTTTGGGTTTTGTGATAGAAATATTGCACAGTGCTTATGGTATTTTCAGTCTTGAAGGTAGTTAGAAGGAAAGAACATCCCTGACTGCTTCCTTTCTTTCAAGTGTCTTTTATTTTTGGCAGATGTCCTTCCTGACACAGTTCTCTCCATTTATTGGGGCTTGGGAACTGCAAAAAGTCTGCCTGGACTTCTAGGCACATCACATCAGTGAATCGAAGCCCTGACCTCCCTCATGAAAAGCAGTGAGGCTAACCACTCCACTAACAGGGAGCCATCTTAAAGGTAATTACTTCCACCAAAAACATCAAGTATAAAACAAAATATGGTAAAGTTCTTGACACAAGTCATTTTTTTAACCTGTAAAGCACTTCGGGTAGCAATGGTTGTTGTAAATGTGCTATATAAATAAATTTGTCCTGGAATGGCTTTAAATTAACATTAAACAACCTTTACATGATTATAAAACTCTTAAATCCATCAATCATAGTGTTGCATGAGGCTTTTCTCACCTGCTGCTCATAACAACACCTGGGCAGTAGGTGTTTGCAGAAAGGTGGCAGCACAATTTTTTCTTCTTCGTAGACAATGTTGCTTTAAAGTTGGTTTGAGTGAGATTCCAGACGACTGTAATCTCAATCAAAGTAAAATCTTGTGACCGCATTCAACAAGAAGTTTTAAGCCATAACCAACACTTACACAAGTTTGTGTAATTTTCTGCCATATTTCCTATTTTCTCTCTGACTGTGCAATGTTTGTCTGTAATCCTGTTTAATGTAAAGTAGCCTATATTAGCTTTGCCTCGCTGTTCTGTCATATCTGCTTTACATAAACAGTTCAAATGCTGCAGTGTAGTCAAGCGTTAAGAATATAATAAATAGCACATAGCAACCTCAGTCAGCAGCAAACCACTTTCAGTTTGTTCAATCCACATAGACATTTCAATGTTTACATGCATTTCTTGTTATGAGTCACTTTACCACTAATACAGAACATGCTACTCCACTCACATATGATTTTCCAGCAATAAAACAACACATTCAACTTATTATTTGAAGATGGTATCAGGTGAAAATGGCCTGTAAACACTGGGATTAAACTGATTTACCACAGCACCCTCATGCCACATCTTCCAGTCTTCTAATTAAGACACTTGTCAGGGCAGCATTAATAAACAGAACAGCATTTTATTATCAACTATTCATCTGATAAGCTTGTTGCCACACACAAGAGACTACAATACAGCCAGCTCTCTTTGTCGAAGCAGTTTGTGTTTGTGTATGCACAAAGCTGTAATCACATATAAGTGGAGTAGGGTCAAGTTTGACCTCTCCTTTTTAATAAAACATGGAGAAATTGCCCCATGTTGTTGACCCACTGATTAGCCCATTTGTATGTATTGAATAATTGAATAAATCTCAATGCCAAAGGTGGAAAAGGGTTTAGTTAAATGTAATATAAAATACAGTTCCCTGACAATACATTAGAATATGGCAAAATAGGAGTAAAAAAAAAAAAAAAAAAAAAATATATATAATAATATATATATATATATATATATATATATATATATATATATATATATATATATATATTGTGCACACAGAGTGAAGTTTTTGAAACTGCTTAATTTGTAAAGCAAACGATGCCAGAACGAGAATTGTGCTTTGACAACAAAGTCCATAAGGCCAACACAGAGAGGCTCGGTTTAGGCTTCAAATCAGCTTCATCTGAGAAATGTGACCGTCTTTTTGACTTTTTGAGCGCTGCAGTTACTTTTGTTTCTGACAAATCTGTGCCTTTGGTCTGTGTCTGTGACTTGCGTAAATTACTCATCAAGCATTTCTATCTTTATCAGAATGTCTATAAATAATGATAATCCAATTTTTATTAAAGAACTGGATTCAATATTTGTACAATGATGTCATTTAGTCATTGTATTTTTTGTATATTTTAGTGTTTATTATTTGATTGCCCATTAATTTAACAGCCACGGAGGAAGAGGAGCTTTTATTGTGAAGGGTTCAAGCAGAAATTAAGCTCTTAGTGTGACAGATACATAAGTAGTGTGGCTCATATTCAAAAAAATATGAAATATTTTGTGTAACTGTTTATACATCAAACCTTCAACCTAGATTTAGGAGCTCAAAAGAGTCAAATGTAGTCAGCTGTTGTTCAGAGTTTTGCCCAAGTTAGCAGATCTAAGTCAACAGTTACCAGATCACAAAATAAATGCTTGAGATATTTCACACCTTGTTTACTCAATCTCTGTCATATATTTCACTTTGAACAACTAAGATAACTGCAGTTTTCCATAATACTTACATTTTTACATGTGCGCCTAAAGGAGAAAGTAAAACAAGGCTCAAATTTCAAATGAGAGAAGCTAATTTGTTTCTATTCTGATGGACTTTTATTTTGTATAATTTTTTCTTAAGACGGATGTCAGGAAATGCCAGAAGCCATTGTTCATTTTTGATAAAGCAGAGAAACACAAAGAAAAAGAAAAAAAAAAAAAAAAAGTCTTTGGTAACGAGCATCACATCTGTGAGTTCTTGTTTTTTTCTTCTCAGTGAAAACAAGTTGATGGAGACCCACCACTGGCTGCCATGGCGACTCATGATGAAAGACATTTTTGTATGACACACACCTCTGAGTACGCTCCAGGACATATTGAGAAAAATAAATATTTGTGTGTGGGGGAAAAAAAAAAAAAAAGCATGGTCTTTGGTGGAGGTCAGAGCTTTGTTGCGAGTGTAGGACGTACGCCTGGCTCGAGGGTAAGGGTTCAAAGGTCGTGTACTGTCAGGCCTCGAGCGCGCTGTGTAATGAAGCATCAGACACAGCTGGTGTGTGCCAGGGCAAGCCCCGAGTCCCAACCACAAATCAAAGGTCGTTTTTCCACCAAAATTATTTCAGATTAAATGAGTGTTTCCTGGCAAAGAGGAGAAAGGTGTACAAGCTTTATCTGGGGCGAGGTTTATTGGAGGTTAACCTTGGTTTGCGGTGGCACACATTGGCTATAAAGACTTTAAACCAGGCGAAAGATGACAAATGACTTTGAGAGCGCGGATTTGACCATTGACCAGCCAGCCCCCTTTGTCAATGTATCCCTACAAAAGAGAAATGCAGTGGAAAAAGCGTGGCAAAGCAGATCTCATCAAGTAATGTATAGAGCAATACAATGAACGGCGAAGGGTAGCCCAGAGGTAATCAATAATTTGAGCCACCAATCTGTTCCAGGTGCTTTATGATGTGACTGAGGTAATTATCACGGGATCGATAAAATAGTTTGTTGTGCAGAAGAATGGCTGAGGGCGGGGTAATTGGTTTCTGCTGCAGCATTGAGTTTATGCATGTATTTTTACAAACGAGGCGTCGGGCTGAAAAAAAAAAAGTTAGGAAGTAATTCTCATTCTGTAAGCTCTGTTTGGCCCACACTGTTCCTTCCCTTTGGGTTCAGCACCAATATTCGGAGATGTCCAAAGGTTTATTTGCATTTGCACGCATCATTAAGCGTTCACAAAGAGAGATTCAGCCAGTCTGTGAGGAAAGAAGAATGTGGGGAGTTTGGGACTAAAAAGGGCTGTGAACAGAACAACTAGAGCAGAGTTTATGGAGAAAAATCCAAGAATAAAGTTAGTATTTCTAATATGCAAAAAATTTCTTAGTTAACAGATGCCATTGACAAGTGCTGGAGACAGAAGAAGTATTAGAGAAAAGAATGGCCAAGTTTGAAGTTTTAAGACACATTTGTGCCTTGTCGCAATGATTATAAATTCAATTTTATGGCTACAAAGCATTAGAAGTCATATTTTTACTTTTAAGTGCTCTACATTTAAGATGAAAGTACAAAAGATAACCAGCTGGTGCTAGCAACTTTTGAAGATGACATTAAATGCTACATTTTTAGCACATATACTTATATAGACACATTTATGAGACTTCTTGTCAGTCATAGCCTGTTTATTTTCAGGAATGAGTTGCTCACTAGTGTATGCTAAACAATACTAACACTATTAATCCCTTAGGGAAAATTCAATTATTAAGTCTCTTCAAATGAGTTGTTAAGTTAATAGTAAACCTACCATACGACTAATTATGCACGCTTACTGTGGTATGTAGTATTACATTATCTTATGAGATAATCAGTCCAATTAAAATAGATACTTGAAACCATTTTAAACCATCCATCCATCTTCCGGTTTATCCAGGGCCGGGTCGCGGGGGCAGCAGTCTAAGCAGAGATCCCCAGACTTCCCTCTCCACACTTCCTCCAGCTCTACCGGGGGCACCCCAAGGCGTTCCCAGGCCAGCCGAGAGACGTAGTCCCTCCAGCGTGTCCTAGGTCTTCCCCGGGGCCTCCTCCCAGTGGGACATGCCCGGAACACCTCCCCAGGGAGGCGTCCAGAAGGCATCCGGAACAGATGCCCGAGCCACCTCAGCTGGCTCCTCTCGATGTGGAGGAGCAGCGGCTCTACTCCGAGCTCCTCCCGTGTAACTGAGCTTCTCACCCTTTCTCTAAGGGACCACCCAGCCACCCTGCAGAGGAAACTCATTTCAGCCGTGGTTTCAGCCCATAAGCCGAAACCACAGATACAAGCAGAGTGAGAGACCTGTCCCCCACCCGGAGGCGCAGGGACGCGACCCTCTCGTTCACCGGAGTGAACACATGGCGGCTGAGCTGGGGGGCTGGCTATAAGCAAGCCCACACCAGCCCGCTGCCTCTCACTGCAGGCAACTCCAGAGTGGTGGAGAGTCCAGCCCCTCAACGAGCTGGGTTTCAGAGCCCAAGCTGTGCGTGGAGGCGAGCCCGACTATATCTAGCCAATACCACTCAACCTCCCGCACAAGCTCAGACTCCTTCCCCCCCAGCGAGGTGACATTCCATGTCCCCAGCGCCAGTTTCTGCATCCATGGATTGGCCCTTATCCTTCCTGCGGGTGGTGGGCCTATGGGAAGGCGGTCCCATGTAGCCTTTTCGGGCTTGGCCCGGCCAGGTCCCATGGGAGGAGAGCCGGCCACCAGGTGCTCGCCTGCGAGCCCCAACCCCAGGACTGGCTCCAGGGTGGGGCCCCAGTGACGCCAGTCCGGGGGACGTAACGGACCTTGCTTTGGAACTCATCACAATGGGCTCCTGAACCGCTCTTAGTCTGGCTCGTCACCTTATATGGGATATATAGGACCTGTTTGCCATGGGAGACCCTACCAGGGGCATTAAGCCCCAGACAACATAGCTCCTAGGATCACTCGAGCACTCAAACCCCTGCACCAAGGAGGGGTATTAAACCTTTTATCTATTTGTGTTTCACGTTGAATGGCACAAATGAAATCTATGATATTCTAATTAATTAATATGTGCCGTGTATGTAGTAGTTCAACTGAATAATCATCACAATTAAAGGGGATTATTATGCACAACATTTTGAGCTTTTGACCATGCTATAATGTTGTTGCCTGGAAAATCCAGACTGATATGTCTCTGTATTATTCTACAGAGAAATATCAGTCTGGTCACCACGCCGTCCGCAGTGGTTAGGGTTAGCATTTTGCATTTTGATTCACTTATTTAAGTCACGTGTTCTTCGCGAGCAGCGTCCGCAACAACAACAATCAAGGTGGTGCACTGAGGAGCCGAGTTTGTTTCATTCAGCGGTAAATTCCGTTTTAAATGACCAAAAACATATCGAGTCATTAAAACCACAGCAGCTTGCAGCACTAGAAGCCTTTATTAAAAAAAAAAAAAAAATGTTTTCACGTTTGTTAACGTCACGTCCGCCATTTTCTGATTGGCTAACTCCGCTGCCCGTTTGCTCCGCACTAGAAATCGAATTGATTCTATGGCGACCAGACTCATCCGCTGGTACAGCGGTGAGTCTGGAATTTCCAGGCAAATAATGTTGTTCATCATCAAAAACATATCTGGAGTTATATTTTGCTTCATTCATGCTTGTTTAAATAATCCTGTAGTCTTTGTCGCTGAGTTTCTGAGGCCTCAGAACGCTCGGTTCCACGAAACCTCTGCCTCTCCCATGAACCCCGTCCCACTCCAAGAAGCACTGACCAATCAGCAAGCCCTCTGTGTCCAGTCTGCTCCCCTTCATTTATTTCAAAAATGGTGCACAGCTCTTTTTCCTTGCAGCTGTATTTCATTTTGTAGTGAAAAGGCATCATACAGAAAGTTTAAGGACGTAAAATGCTTCTTTTTCTATGGTTCTGTTCAAAGACCGTAAAGGAGCTGCACTCTGCTGCCATCTGCTGGTCTCTCCACCTGTTTTTTCATGGCAGTAGTAAAAACATTCTCTTTTTTGTTTGTTTTTAAAGGTTGTAAAACTTGCAGTGCTGTTCTAGAGGTGACCAGGATTTATTTAAAAATATAAATAAAATAATAATGTATCCTCTCTACACAAAAAAGCCTCTGTACTAATCCATATAATCGACAGAGCATGCACATTGTAAATCCTGCTTTAATACTGACAAAAATATTTCCTCTCTCTGTTGTTTACGTCTCTAAACAAGCAGAGTGCGTGTGTGGTTTAATGGTTTTCTGTCTTGTGTCATACACCCACTGTTAGCAACCAAGAAAGGATCATCTCCATCCATCTATACAGACATCACATCTCAAGCGTCGCTCACAGATTAGTACATTTCACATTATTAAACGCTGCAAGTGTGGATAAGTGGGTGGTTTTGAATAAATGACGGAGGGCTGTGCTGTCAGCTCAGAGGGAAAAAACCCTTTGTACCTGCTGGCTGAGGTGATTTACTGCCGGAGAATTGGTGAAACCGGGACTGCAGGCGAGAAGGCATGGCTGGAGGAAAAGTTGGAAGGGAGCCTTAATGAGTGTGACTTCAGCGGTTGGGGGTTTGTTAGACACAGAGGTCCCACCAGGTTGGACCGGAGCCTGCGGTGGGTGAAATTATCTGAGAGTCTTGAGTCAGAGTCCCTGGAGTAAAGCTTATTCATACTGCACATTTCCAGGTCTGACTGGTCCTTAGCCACTGTAGCCTACAGTAATCCACAGGTTCTCAAACTCTGTTCAATTCAGTTTTATTTATATAGCCCAATATCACAACAGCAGTCGCCTCAATGGGGTTTTCAAACAATTAGTCACACGCAATCAAACATAAACAATAACTACACTAAACTAAATCCCAGGACATCCCGTCTTTAGACCAGACATCTGCAACCTATGGTTTTAGAGCCACAGGCGGCTCTTTAGCGCTGCTTTTGCGGCTCTTTGGGCATCTGACCTCTGGTTATGTAAAGTCATTAAAGAAATAAGCAGACAACAATAAAACACCCTGCATCTGCATCATCTTTTAAAATGAAACTTTCTCCCTGTTTTCCAGTATATGCTGTTATAATAAACTGTTTTAGGCTCATTTGTCCCATTGCATGCACTGACTAAGGTCCACAGACACACATGAGCACCAAGAAACAGTTACAGGATGTCTCTCTAGTTCTTTGAGTGACACAATCAGTGCAGTATTTATGACAGTTTTTTGTTAGTTTGCATTATTATGACTATGGCTGAGTGCCTTTAGTTCTTTAAAATTAGCTGTGGCTCTTCACAGATTCACATTTTATAATTTTGTGAAAAATTGGCTCTTTGGATACAGTAGGTTTAGACCCTCCTTCTCGGTAAGGAAAAACTCCTAAAAAACCCAGCTGTGGTATATACAGTAGGTGGTACTCAGCTCTCTTCTAAAGCTCAAGTCCTGGTTTGGTTTAATTTAGAGATAGTTTTATTTGTCTTTTTTATTTAATGTGTCAACCACTGCTTAGTACTTTTGACCTGGTAAAGTCCTGGTTTAGTTCTGGTTTAGACCTGTTTTAGTCCTGAATTAGTCCTGGTTTAGACCTGGTTCAGCACAGATTTAGGCTCTTTGGCCTTCAGAGTTTGAGAATCGCTGCTATAATCCGCTGTGTACTTGGGCTTTTGGCTAAAACAGTTTATTTGCAGACACTGGCTTTAGACTTTATTGCTCCTCTTACCTGTGGACGGATTCACCTCACACTCAGACCTTAAAGATTCTTGCTATCGATGCCGGATTCACAAACTTTCCTAATTGCGGTTTTCAATTCAAGCTAAAAGTGCTGAGTTCGAAGTTTGGAGACAGTTGCTTTGTGGCCCGGGGTCGGTGTTATGGAGTCTCTCTGGGTCAACAGAAGTGATTGCCTCATTAGTTAGTCGGTAAGCTGTGACGAAATGTGCAGCTCACAACACATATTCTTTGTAGATTTTCTTGTATTGTCTTCTGCCTGAGTTTCTGGGCCTAATTAGCTTCTTGGAGCCTTTTGAAACGTGCTTGTGGTGAATTCTTTTGCCTCATGATTTCTTTGTCTTTTCCTTTGTACATTTAATAATGGGTGGTTTTACGGTTGTCATAACAGATTGCTGTAATAGTATCAAAGAAATGTAACCTTTTTTGTTGTTGTCACTTAAGTGAAATAAATCAATGTTTAGTCACTGTCTCTTTTCATTTTTAAGTGTTGCATAAATGGTATGAAGACAGTTGGGACAGATGATGTGGCATCACAAGGAGACATTTGGCAAGTGACAAGTGTCCAGAGTCAAACCCACGCCACCAAGGCAGGCTATAGTTGCCTTGTATATGTGTCACCTCTACCAACTGGCACATGTATTTTGTTTTACGTATAAAAAAAACACTCTTCCTTATCATAACAGTATCTATTTTTCCGTAAACTTGAGCGTATAAATAGAAAGTCAACTTTTTCTGCCAATTCAAACAAAATTTTAGCTTTTTTAGAGTTTAGGTGGAATGCCCTTTTTGATGCATTTATTCAGGCCTTGGGACCAGCACAAAAATTACAGTAACTTGTGACCCCATGTGGCTGGAATAAACATCAGATAACACCAGCATATTTATTGCACCAAGCATATCCAGAGCTTGGAGGCAAAGTTAGGTGAATATGAGTATTATATATCAAATTAAAGCTCTCAGTGATTTTTTTTAATTCCAAAAGGCACAGAACTTAAATGTTGATGCAAAAGATGCAATTTAAGAAAAACTAAAATGCGTGATGATAAAAATGGGGCTTTCTTCAGTGCCATAAGGTTTCACGTGACGAGGAATTTGCTTTCCTCATTTGATGCATGCATAAAACAATGTGTTATGAGAAACATGCAGAATGTAAAAGGGTAAAAGAAGATATAAATGGACAAAATTTACAGACATGAATAAGTTATAAAAGTTATAAATATTTACTAAACCGATTGTAAAATATAAACTCTCAAGCAGAATAGCAGAATATACACCCTTTATTAAAATATTAGTAGATAAGGAGACTGCAGAATTGTGTTTAGGGCTGATGTTCCTGAAGCACTGAAAATATAATTAGTTAATACTAGTCGTAGTAATAGTTTTTAATGTTTTTAAAGGAAAAAAAATAGCTTTAGTTTATTTGATACATTACTTTTCACCCCTTGAATATAATGGGCCTAGGGAAAGTTGTTGTGTGTATTAAAAGATAAAAATCTCGATTCTGTCTGCAGTTGTTTACCTGCTTACGTCCAAGTTCTATGTTTATTCCATAAGTTTATTGGGAAAATGTTAGTGTCAAAAAAGGTGTATCTCACTTTTTTTTGCCATTTTTAAAAAGTTAAATCAATTCCAACCTAAACCGTGGTAGTATGAATTTTTATAACACAGAAATATAATTTATTGTGTCTGGTTCGAGGCAGCAGCAGCTGATTCAGTTTTGATGAAAATTTGTTTTGGTTCTCCTGTAAAATTTGTAAAATGACACTAACACCGCTCTGCTTCCAAGCCCTCAATATCCAATCAGAACCAGTCACCAATGCTACATGCTCTTGAATAATAATGTGTTTATGTTTTTTATTATTTCTGCACAAATATAAGCAACAACAAACACAGGAAAAATAGCACAGCCGCCAGACATCACTCATATCTAATTTAAAAACTAAATGAGGCCCTGCAAGCTCACAGGCAGATGAAACAGCAGAGGTCACCACACCTCAAAAACTCTGCAGTGGAGAACAGTATCATGCATCATCTCACTCAGTGTAAAAGTTTATATAATAAAGCCAGCTGTCCATTAGACAGAGAAACAGTGCAGGATCTGGTCAGTCTTTCATCAGACACACACTGGAGGCTCTGTAGCAACATTTCCCAAAATCTAGCAATGTTTCAGTTTCATTTTAAAACACATACCCGTATCTTCATAGTGTCCTTGTATCAAGTATCAAGCAAACACAATGTGCCACCATGCAACCCTCTATGGCTTATTCCATACACAATTAGATGGACCAGTGACCAAACAAGAATAAAAACAAGCCAAGTGACCTCCTGCCTTTGTGTTTTGTTCACATCTGAAGTTTCCAAACCCCAATCATCACTGATAAACTTGTCTAATCGTCTGTTCAGATTGCTCCTCATTTCATTAGGCGTTTAATTGCACGTGTTCCTTTTGTTACCGGACTTAATAAACATTGTCCTTGTGCAGGTTCACCTTCCAGGACTCACCGCAATAATATCATTTGTTTTGTTGCGAGTACATCTCCCGTTTGCTCTGCATCATAAGCATTTGCGGCAGCCCTTGTAATTCATTGTAAATGTGATTGATGCTCGGGAAAACACTCCGAGACAGTATTGCAATCAGTTTCATTTGATTTATTGTCTTAGGCCTGTTTTGGTATGCGCCGCGTCCCCCTTGTAACAAGCCAAAGTTTGTGTGCGAGGCCTTAATCTTTCTTATCCTGCCCTCTTCTGTACACACTGGTATCAACGCTCAAGCTGTGCTCATCATATTTCATTAGTCTAATTCACAGTGAAGGTCATCTGTATGAATTGACTGTGGAAAGAACCATTTTTTTTTTTTTTTTTTTTTTTTTTTTTTTTGGTCTGAACTTAATTAAAAGTCGGGCTTATATAGCTTTCTGGGCTAAGCTTTCTCTCCTGCTTTTCCTCCCATGATTCAATAATCAGCACAAGTAAATCATCCCCAGTGTATTGCATTGGATGGCAGCAGTCTGGAACAAATGCAAAGAATAAATAGATTTTTTTTTTCTGGCAGTGGACTGGACTACTGGCAGGCGTCGCAAGGTTACACGCGGAGCCACCTTTCACACACCGCCGCCATTTTCACACAAGTCTGTTTACGGTGATCTATGGCGTGTGCAATATTAAGGAGAGATGTTTCTTTACCCTGTGTGATCTAGTGTACATGCTCTCGTGCCGCTCGAGCTTTACTAATTACTAATGGTGATTTAATGCATTTCCTCCACAGTGGCCCGTCCCTGCACTGTTGTCCTTGTAAATTAGGTGTGCACCACAGATTAATGGGTAACAGCCACTATTCCAAGAGAAGCACCATCAGCAAAGTGTTTAATTAAACGGTTGTCTCAATTACTTAGCAAACTAATGTACCTTAACCAGATAACTTTATTAAACCATATGTCATGGCATCAGAGAGCTTCAAAACTAACTCTCTGATAATCCAGGTGTAGACTTGTTAAATAAAAAGTGCACTAGACAGGTAATAATACGTCTTACCTTGTGTCATAAAGGAAGCGTAAAGGATGTGTAGGGTGAGATGACAAGGCAAGGGTCCAATTTGCTGCTTATTTTTAGACGTGGTGGTATATTTCCGGAAAGAAAATAAAAATCTCTCTCTCTTTCTCAAATTAATTGCTTCTATCAACTGGTTCAATTCCTGAGCTCCACTGCAAAAGACAAAGTGCCGAGCCAAACATGGTGCCCTGTGCCATCAATCATTGCTCTGTATTAACTACCCCACCTCCCATCGCAAAGAAAACAATTAAAGTTAAACTTGTTGATTTGTTATGGTAGACCATAAATCACGCCGCTACGTGAAACCCACCATCTCCCGGGGCCCTTTTCATGTTCCTCGATCAGTGAGCCGAGGTTGGAAAGCTCTGCCTTGAACCGCGCTGATGCTGCTCACTTATTTATTTATATGCTGTTTGTTTTGTCTCCTGAATTAAGCCTTCTTATGAAGTCCATAAGCACTGCACATCGACATATAAATGCAATGTTGACACAAATAAAAGAAGACAGTTGAGCAGAAAGACAAAGCTGGATAGGGGATGTAGCACTGCACCAGTCAAAAGCACTTAATTGGATGTATTTCATAATTTATTTCCAAGATGATAAAAAATATTTGCGATCTTGAACTGTTGTAACAAATGAAATACTAGCAAGTGTCTTACTGATGAAAAGGAGGTGAAACTGCTAAAAAATAGACTATTAATTAGTTTTTCTTTGAAGGAAAGTAATTATAAGTTTAAGATTAATTTGATCTTTAATCTTGAATTTGAGTTTAAATAAAGATAAGGCAGGAGAATTAGTATTTACAATAAAATATAAAATGTCAGTAACACTTTATTTTTCACTACACTTGATACAGTGTATTTACAGTTTCACTACTATGTAACTCCTGCTGTAAAACACTGCAATATCATTTAACTATGTTGTAAGGACATTTGGTGTACTTACAGTTTCTCGGTACAAATGTTATTTGAAAAAAACAAAAAAGAGTTTAGGGCTGGTGGTGCCATAGACGGCAACTGTTCAACTTCCACACCAAGAAAATATTATTTAATGTCAAGTTCTCACACAAACACTTGCATGTAACTTCAAGGTACTACTGAACAATTATAAACCAAATCAGCTAATGCACAACAGCACTTTACCCACAGTTTTATCAAGTGTAATGGTGATTTGAGTTCATTTCAGTGTCTTAGAAAAATCCTGCAAACTCCGTGCTGCTTTAAATTTCCATTAATAAACAACTTTGGTTATGATAGTTTGCCATCACTTAAAAGTAAAGACGTAGCTAAATGGATGCAACTGTGATTGGCCAAACACAGGAACTCTGGGCTGAATAAATTTAGCCTCTAATGCTGTAGATATGAGCGGGGCCGGGACTCACACCTGTCAGTCACTGCTTTAATGTAATGTGTGAAAAAATTGCTTTGTACCATTGTGTGTACTAACAAACACAGATGTTATATGATCGTATGACCTTACTTTTTAATGAATCATCAACATGAGTGAGGCGGTACTCATGGTAAAGCCCAGTGGATACAAAATCAAAAACCGTTGGGGACCACTGCATTAGATGACACCAATATAGCCATTAAATATGATATCTGCCATACTTACCCAAGCCATGTTGTACTGCAGGCCGCTGTGTGAAACCCAGCATCTCTCGGGGCCCTTTTCATGTTCCTCGATCACTGCCTTGAGCCGCTCTGATGCTGCTCACTTATTTATTTATATGCTGTTTGTTTTGTCTTCTGTATTAAGCCTTCTTGTGTAAGTCCATAAGCACTGCGCGTCGACATATAGATAAAACGCTTACATTATTCACAAAGAAAAGCAGGAAGACTTTTGCGAGCGCGGCTGATAGTAAAGTCTGCAAGATTATGCTTTCTGCAGGTCTCTCCACTGACGGCGACAGAAGAGAAATGTTGTCTGTTTGTCTCAGCGAGGTGTCATTTTGAGTTGTGTACTGACACATTGTTTTGAACAGCTAAAACCGCTGCGGCTAATGAGCTCTTCTCTCCTCATAATGTTCTCTCTCTCTTCTCAAACACCCATTGTTAGTTTCTGCACCTACATTTCATCCATTTTTGTTTGGGTTTTGACAACAATAACACACGCCGCGTCTCATACTTCTCCATCACTTTTGGCCATTTCTCAGGGAGCTATTCTGGTCCTGGCGTCCCGTCTTCGTCTGGTAGGATAAAGGAGGCGGGCTTTGTGATAATGTCTGGTCTTTGAAAAGCTGACTACAAATGAGTCACCCTCTCCATGGCTTTGTCCAGAAACCTACACCGCATTTAGTGTGTCCTCCTTGGCCAGCCAAATTTCTATACATTGGGGGCTTCTGTGACTTATTGTATGCTTTATTATGACAGGAAATGAGAGGGGCCCTCAGACTGGCAGGTTCATCGTCCATATCTAGTGACACTCACGGTGAGAGAACAGAAATTTCAGCTCAGGTTCATGATGAGGGTGATAACGAACAAGAGCCAATTTGATAATGAGATAGAGCACAAAGGGTGTCTGCAGCGACAGGGCTTTAGCCGCATACGCGACCTTGTTATTGTCCAGAGCGGCCAACAGGTCAGACTAACGCCACTGTCTGAAAATTTTCTGGACAGAAACTTGTCTAAAGGATCAAGTGCACACTGTCTGCCCACGTAATGAGACTTCAACACATGTTTCATCAAGTTAAGAGATGTCAAAATACACCGACAGCCTCACCTTGTTAAATTGCCTGACAAATTAAGTTAGGACACAAAATTACACAACTCACGGAGGCACAACAAATGACTCCATCTTGTTAAAATCATTCTACAGCCCCATTGCTTTATCTTCGAAGACACTGACAGTTTATGTTGTCTCATATGGAATTTATTTTCTGGCAATAATTGAATAAAAGTATTATGACTGTCTTTGTCTGAAAAGCTAATCTACTACTCGCTTGGTTAGGTATCACCGACTGGAAAAAAAGAAATTAAGTTGTTGATACAGGATTTTCATTACAGCCGACCATTTTCAAACATCACTCATGGTTTATAATTGTTTCGCTGCTTTCCATTAATCGTAACGTTTCCATTTGAAATAAATTAGATTTTGTGCTGCGGATCTCTTTGGATTCAGGGAAACAAGATAGGAAACTCATATCTATTAAACGCAACTGCATCACTTTGTTGTTCTTCCTAATTGAGTGTGGTGCTATTTCTGTTTACATAACTATACAATCCTCACAATATCCACAGTTACATAGTGGCAAACTTACCAGGATGTTACAGTTTGTTTTTAAAGGTCCCCTATGATGCTAAATCTACTTTTTTGTGCTTTAACCATGTTATAATGTTGTTTCCACCTTTAAAAACATACCTTCAGTAGTATTTTGTTTCAATCCTGCTTCTTTGAGTGATTCTGTGTGTTGAGGCCATCCCTTCTGAAGAGCTGGAAAAGACTCGGTGTCATTTCTCTGCATAGAGACGAGAAACCAGGAAGTGCTCCTGGGCGTTTCTAAAACCCATGCACCGTCTCCGGACTCATTCTGATCATTTCAGCACTTAATCTACCTACACTACAAATCTGTTAGTGGCAAGTTGCTAATAGCCATGCCACACAGAGTTTTATGCTCTGCTCATTCCCCACCACCGCCTGCAGGGGGCGACAGACACCTAATCCAAGCGTTCTTTGCAACGTCAAAGTGCCAGCTCCCCAAAAGACATATACATGATGTAAAGCTATAAAAGTTTGACATACTAATGCAAAAGTGTCCAAAACTATTTCAAAAAGCCCTTTAAGAAAGTTTTTTTCACAAAGAAAGGTGTGTGAATGTAGATAAATACATAAAAGGTTGGAAATCCAAGGAGCACTCAGAGAGAGAAACTGGTCCTATCTCGCAATAATAAAGATATAATGCAGTGCCTTGGACACAATCTTGAAGATCTTCAAGTTCAGGGGTAAATGCTCTTTTCACTGAGCCACAAACACTTATCTCATATGAATACTAATCATTTGTTCTTTCAGTGAGTGAAGTCAGTCTGTCCCTGTCTTTCAATGGCACAGAATCCTCTAAACAGTGATCTGGAGCCACACCTAATTTAATTATTTTGTCTTTAGCCCGTTACTGACCTTTTCTGGAATTTAAAAATAAAGTTCTGTATTTATTAAAGTTAACTGCATTTTTACACCTCACTTTTGCATAGTACTGTACTGTACTTTACCCACAACTTCTAAGTCTAGTCTAAGAAGTAATTAGTTACATAATTATAGATATTACTTTTGCCCCCTTTTGCCTTTAAACTAGTGGCACAGTACCTACGTTTAGCACTGAGGCCGGAGTCATGGATCTTACTGGAGCAGTAATATCTGCATCACTGCTAACAGCCCGGCCTGGAGAAGCTGAAGAGAGGGACTATAGAGGTTCTCCAGTAACACTTTAATGCCGATATTGGGTCCAGCCTTGTTTTTGTTGCCACCAGGAGGTCGTACCAACTTTGTTACCCATAAAATTTATACAAGAGGTAATATAGCATACAATACAACATGGTCCTGGGACACATTCATGACTGCAGTTACAAAACACTGGACAGGGTTTGTACACTCATGGAAAACCTGGAAAAGTCATGGAATTTTAAAATTCCGGTGTAACATTTTGGAAAAGTTTTGAAAATTTAAACAGTCTGAGTAACATTGGACCATTACTAATTAAAACTGCACCAGCCTGCCTACATGATTACTTAATATCTTTACTTTTTAAAATGCGCTCTGGACCAACCAAGCATAATTATCTTTTAATCACTGGTGTGTAGGCTTTAAGTCAGTAAAATTGGTGGAATAATATATAATACAATATATTTCTCCTCAAATGTTTTTTTTTTTTTTTTTTTTCTCCAACTGACTAATTTCTAATTTTAACAAATTAAATTGCAGCAAAATTGTGTGTGCCACACTAGACATTTTGAATACCTCTTATTAAGTAATTTTAGTTATTCAGGTCTTGGAAATTTAGTCAAATGTTTTGGAAAAGTCATGGAAAATTCTTCATAAAAGGTTTATTACTTGAATATATAATCATCTGCCTCCTTCTAACTCTGTCCTCTGCTTCTTCTCTTACATCGTCTAACTTCATGTCCTCTTTCTCTACACACAGCTCGTTGGTCTGCCTCTAGGCTTCCTCATCTACCCTCAGCAACCTTTTTCCTATATAGTCACTATCCTCCTCTGTACATGTCCTGATCACCTTAGTGTGGATTTTATCTTCAAAACATCTCACATGAGCTGTCCCTCTGATGTGCTCATCTCTAAGCCATACATATACGCCACTCCCAAACAGAGCCTCAACATCTTCAGCTCTGTTACCTCCAGCCCGGCCTCCTGTCTTTTCCTCAGTACCACTGTTTTTAAACCATACATAATGGTTGGTCTCACCTCTGAATGTGTAGCAGTCAGCTCATGTACATAGGTAACACTAATATACTGCTGTTAGATTGGTTTATGATACATCTCTGCCTCCTACATTTAGCATAAAACATCATACTTCAGTGCCTCTATCTATAAGTGCTTAACTTTTATGGCATGTTAAGCACTTAGCTGTTTTAAACAACTAGCCAATACATAGGACCAAAAGTTAATTACCTCAGAGACTCTTACTCTATGTGTGGGAAAATCTGCAGTATATAGTAGCACTTTACCTCTCACTATGCTAATCACCTCATCGTTCATACAACAGTCTCTATATGTTACAAACTCTCAGAGGGGAAGAAGTTACTCTGAACAATGAAGTCTGCAAGAATAAGGTTTAGGTTTCCAGAGTGGTCAGAAATGGTCACTTTTCCAAATATGAAGTGTCGACTATAGGAACATGGAGGGCGCAGCCACAAAATAATAGGGGTCTGTGGAGTTAGTGCACTCGAAGCTGCAGTGGCTCGTGTACATCTCTAGTGCAGTCTTGCCAACATTGCCTGAAGGGTTTACAGCTAGGCGTTAAGCAGAGAGACAGGAGCCCTCTCTCCGCCAGCTCCCATGGTGTGAACACACATACACCAGCCTGCCGTAGACTGTTGCCAGTAAAGGCACTTTGGCTGGTCTTCACTTTGATATTTGGCATGTTTTCAGAGATGCGTCGCTGTCGGATTGGCGGCAGCTTAGCTAATGAGCTAACCATGAGAAGAGTAAAAGTAGTACCTGCTGGCTTTAGAGCCCAGCCTTTCAACTCAAAGGCAGGGCGGCTAAAAGCCCCGCTGGAATGCATTTCTTTCAATTAAGCTTTGAAGAAACCCGACTCCCTTCAGTCTGCTTCGAGTTTGCGTGATTCCAGCGTTTCTCTGGTAATTTCACTCAATTCCCACCAGTTTGTTGTTTCGCAGATGACAAGAAATGAGTCACTTTTTGTTGGAGCGCATTGATTTGTTTAGCACTTACTGAATGAGCTGAATGATTATCATCTAATCGTATTTGTGTGCCAGAATGACTGCAGTACTATCAGCTGGACGTCAAGTAAATGTCTTTGTTTTTCACTGCATCTTTGTCTCTAACTTTCCTAAAGTTTTAAAAATCTTCTCAACAATCTGTGATCAGAAAATGCTGAAGCTATCAGGCCATGAAATGCTTTGATTTGTGGAGACATTGGCACAATCTGTATGTACACTTGGCTCATTGCTTGAGTGTGCTGCGGGGGTCTGCAGAGAGTCAGACTTATCTGGAGCTCCACAATAATAAGCAGAGAGACTGAGATTTGAGGGAACAGTTGTGTTGGTTTTGACTCTGTTTGAGCTACGCACTTTCAAAGAATGTTACCCACAAGGCTTTTTGACACAGAGTGAGCTACAAATGACAGCACTGTATAGCATCTACAATTTTAGTAAAGAGATGAAGACAACAGCAGGCTGAAGTCAAAACAGAGTCATTCTACACCAAGGGCACACAGACATAAAAGAAGCCTTATCATTTCTTTTGGCTTTTTCCTTACTGTGTCACCACAGCACCATCATCTGCCTCAATTGCAGTGATTTACATGCTGCTTTGCTGTAGGTTTTACACCAGATGCCCTTCCTGACACAACCAATCCATTTATCCTGTCTTAGGACAGTCACAAAGAGTACACACAGGCTTGTGCCACTTTGTAGCTGGATTAAAACCAAAAATGAGCTTGAATATTGAAGTCTTTTAGGGCAGAGACGTGGCTCCCTGTTCAGAGCGTGTCTTTGTGGGCCAGAGAGCTGCAGCCTTCTCCAGTGCATTGGTATTCCACCAGATTCATCACCACGCGAGGGTGGCGTGCTGCCATCTCGAGCGTAGCTGACAGATCATGCTAAATCACCCTCTGCTTTAGGGAGCTGTGGCCGCTGGATTGTTTTAATCACAGATAATTGATTTTATTTTAACAAAGCATATGAGAGAGAGAAATCCTCCTGCTAATAAATGAAACCATGAATGTTGAACACTGCAGAAATCAGTAAAACGCTGCACTATTACAGTGTTTTTTCTCCAGAGTTATAATTCAAACAGATGGCATTGCAAGAGTAATTAGAAATCCAATTTGCCAGAAGTGATGTTGCTATTTTAAGTTTCTGCAAACCACAATGCATGTGCTGTCAACACGAGAGAAACATCACTAGATTAAATGTAAAGAATGGATGATTGGAATAAATATCCAGAGCTTTTATCTTTAATACCGAGTGTTACATAGTTGATTAGGTTTTTATGTTTGAACATATTTGTATGTGCTTTGCTCTGGGTTACTTTGCCGTAATTATTTTTAATGCAAGTCCTAATTAAACACTAATAAATTATTAAGATTTGTTTTCAGTGTTATTGCAACACGTAAAACTGCTTTTGACCTTTACAATCAACTAGAGTGCTCAGTTTAGGATGATAGGTAAGAGAGACTGATCTACAAAGTACATATCATTTTTCATTGGATGGGATGGATGAAGGAGGTTGTGTTTTAATTTTTTTTGTTTGTATCTTTAGCAACATAATTTAAAAAGTTGTGGTCAGGGTTAGGGTTAGACCCAGCAACAAGGTCTCAGTAAAGGAATAGATGATTAGTTTTGGTGTTTTCTTTTTGGTTTTGAAATGATGATGTTACACACATATTCGTCTCTTTTAAAATGAAAAACCCTAAAATAGTTTTGATTAAATCTATATATATCTTTAAAATAAACTTTCTCTCTCTAAGTTTGCAAAGTTAACACACTGTAACTTTGTGAGTGAAATGCTACAAGGTTATTAAACAAACCGCCTCAGGGGTTCAGGGCCTGGGAGTCTGTCTGCTCCAGGAACCACTAAAGTTGGCTTAATGGCGCCACTCTGTTGACCTCACTCTTTAGTAATTTTTACTCTTGCTTAAATTGTGTATAATTATTGCAAACGCTTTTAGACAAGAAAAAAAAATCAGCATTTTTGTTAATGTACTGTTTGATTTGTGGCATTTTGTTGAACAGCAGACTCCTACTCAGAAAGGCTGCATGGAGCCAGATTTATAAGAGATTATGTTTGTCTGCTGGAGAATGTCTAGAGCCTCTTGCACAATGGTAGGTGTATGTTTTACTAGGGCATGTTTATAAATGTGTGAACAATAGAAATTACAGCATTACAATACAGTAAGCATATTATTTGTGTTAACAATGCACTTTTCATAGCAGACATGAGACATCGGGTTGATTGAAGACATTCAGATCAAGGCCATTTATTCTCAGCTGCAGCTCAAGACAGCCTCCTCTGCACAGTGGGTGACGTCTGGTCTACAGTGTATTTAAAGCTATAGATATGGACACCGGTCAAGCATAACAAGACCACTTACAGGTCAAGTGAATAACAATGATTTACTCTTCATTGTGGCACCAGTTAGTAGGTGGGATATATAAGGCAGCAAGTGAACATATTGTCGTTAAGTTGATGCGTTAGAAGCAGGGAAAATGGACATACGCTTTTCCCAAAGGACCAAACACATCTGGGTCAGAGCATCTAGAAAAAACTACAACTCTTGTGGGGTGCTCTTGGTCTGCAGTGGTTGGTGTCTATCAGGCGTGGTCCAAGGCAGGATCATTTGTAAACTGGCGACAGGTGATGCACGGGGCAGCAAAGACTGGCCCATGCAACTGAAATTGCTGAAGAAGTTAATGCTAGTTCTGATAGAAAGGTGTTTGAATACACAGTTTGTTGCTTATGGAGCTGCATATTAGGCAGATGGTCATAATGTTATGCCTGATTGGTGTATACTTCCTGTCAGAAACTAGTATCAAAATCAAACAGAGCATTACTGTAATTACACTGACAAAATAGGAGGCTGCTGGGATTCTAATTTGAGCCGATACCGCTCTCTCCCAGACCACAGTGAAGCGGCACAGTGATAACCTGAAAATATTGTCTCGTTGCCTTTGTCTACGCCGTGTGCCATTTGGATAGGGGCCTGTATATTGGCTGGCAATCCATGCTTTGACAGAATAATCCCCTCTGCATGGAGCACATTATGCACCTCAGATGTTTTCACCAGTTGATCCGTATCCCAGGACCTCAGCACCATGCACAATCCACTCTTCTCTGTTCCCCGGGCTTCCTTTCACTGTAAATTGACCAATGCATGTTTAATGACCATTTACTCATTGTGAATTAGGAGCATCCTTTGGGTTTTGTTTAGCGTTAAATGAAATAATGATCGGGACTGTATCCAAAAATGTAACCACTATATTAAAAATGCAATGGAATTATAGCTTTTCTACAGGGATTATTGTAGTGTTGTACACAGGTACTTTATATTATCCAGCCACAGGGGTCACAGGCCATGCAGTGTACTTTTTGTGTCACTCCCAAGCCCGGATGAATGGAGAGGGTTGGAAGTGTGCTTTGTATATCTCCTCTGTGTTAACCAGATATACTGTACAGCTCTGACTGACAATAACTTCAAGGATAATTTTTGCAGATGAAAAGTTAAGCAAAGTAAATCGTTTGGGATTTAACATTTTGGTTGCGTATGATTCCCTGCACTGCCAATTATAGCAGCCTATGGATATCTGCAGTACAACACAGTGGCCAATGGGACGATGATGGTTGCTCAAATGCTCAGTTTATTTCTTAAATATTTTGAAAAGTTCAATATAATCAGTTTAAAGGTATATTTGTAAGAGTTGTGTTATGTTTTGTTTATTTGAACATGTTATTTTTGTAGTTTGAGTATGTGACAGGGTTTTATGACTATATTATACTGTAAAGGCATGTTATAACAGTGTGCAGTGTATAACTAATTATTTCTGCACTTTGTTACCTTTCATTTTAAAATGCATAACCTCCATAATATATAGTTACATGTTCAATTGGAAATACACAATTAAATCTATGAAAAGGACTTAAATGCACAATTTGTAAGTCCCCATACCGCTGTGTATAATAGCCAATAACAAGGTGATGCTACCAAAGACTTTCAATACTTTAGGAAGTGTTAGTTACCAACAGAATTTGCATTGTTTGGATTTTAATATGAAAAAGAAATTTGGTATATTTTGTGTTCACATACTGTAAAAATCCATTATAACATAATGATGATCTACAGCGCTTTAAGTGTGTTAATCTAAATCAGTATGGATGAAAAATGACAGTGTCTTATGTTTAATAATCGAAGCTTCCTTTTTACACTCGTTATAAATTATCCTCTAAACAGCTGATTTCACAGAAAATCCCCTGTTGATTTACTTTGGTTCCTAGTCTTTTCGACATATGTTTCTCAGCTGAAGTAATGTAGTCATATATTTGTAGCCAGAGGATCCTGTTTGAATTAGACTCAGAGCAGTGGTTCAAAGTTAATTGTCTGTGGATTCTTGCAGCGAGGAGCCATAAGCAGTGAAAGTGATATAACTCAATCATTTAGAAGAGACTTTTTGGTGCCACCTATCTCCTTGGTCTCCCCCCTCAGTGCTGATTTGTCCAGTCAAGGTCGAGGACACAAGCCATCAAGTGCCATTGCTCATCTCCTGACAAAGTAAAACATATTATGGCTAATCATTAATTACTCCATCCTGACATGGACTGCTTTTTTATTATAATTTGTGACAAAGAAGAAATCAATAAGGCTTAAATGAAATAAATTGGCTGCCGTAGGTGATGATGACAGTCGGTTTGCACAAAAGGGAAAAGTCGCATTGAACTTTTGCAGTGTTTAACCACAGGCAGAGCTGATCCAATATGATTCTGCTGTTCTCTCATTTAATCCCTGGAGTGCAGATGTTGTCAACTCGATTACAACTGCTGGCATGAACGAGTACACTTGGCACACTGACATTTTTTAGATAAATATCTGTCTACTTGAGAAGACACTTTTAAGCCTTGAGCTCAGGCAAGATGAAATGGCCGGGCAATTGTTTCTGAATCGGCAAATGATTTTACAGGGAAACGACGAAATGTTGCTGTCGAGTCCTGTCCTTTCAAACAGAATTGTACAGAAATAATGCAATGCCTTTTTCTATTATCCATTTTACTAATTTTAACATTTTTTTTTTCTGGATAATTATAATGATTTTGTAAAATGATTTTAAGTTGCATTTATGAGAAACTGAATTTTGGTTTTGATCAACTATAAGCCATAATCATCACAGTTAGAGTAAATAAATGCTTGAAATAGTTCACTGAATTGCAGTAAAGAAATCGACAATTCCACACTGTTTTTATTTGTGCATGTTTAATGTAAGGATTTGGACAAAACAAACTAATGTGGCCTTCTTATCCTTGCACTAATTTTCAATAAATCTCAGTTTGATTATCATTAGTCCATTGTGAAATTAAAATAAAGGGATAATATACAGGATTTGCCAACAATTTTCTTTAAGCAAATCTGGCTTCATGCTAATTTTACTGCTTTACTACACAGTATAGGTTAAATATAAGCTTTCTATGGCTTTGAATGAAGACTAGTCCCGTGTCATAATTAGTTTTGTTCCCTTTCCCTTTTTTCTGTGAGCTGTGATTGAGCCACATGCTCAAAGTCATCCCTCCTGTGAACAAACAAACACTGTTCTAGAGAGTCTGAAATATCTTGGATTTGCACTATTTTGTAATAGAAAACATGATTTTGACCTTGGGGTAGTATTTGTGTTGAGATGATGGCTAGATGCATGTCAGGAGAAAGGAGTGTGCCCCATCAAAGTTAGAGTGAAAAACCAATGTGACGAAAATGAAAAATGTTTTAGTTTTCCTGTTTCTTGGCCATTATTTCAATGCTTCTGAGACTATTTTCTTAAAAGTTGCATAGTGTTACTTTAACAACCCACAAAACATTATTTTCTTTAATACCAGGTCCACTGCTTCTGCTGACACTACTGTTTTGCTCTGGCTTCCACTCTCTAGACTTTGTGAGCTGGGATTGGCTGAGGACTATGCAGGGCCCAAAATGCTACCCCTCCCTTTGCATAAACAAAATAGAAAAACTGGGAAATGCAAGCAAACGGCAGTGTGTCTGTAGGAAGATTTAGCTTTGCATAGTTTTAGAGCTGCCATTTTTCTTCTTTTATTTTTAATGCATAGGCTACACAGTATACTAAATGTAATTCATTGGCCTACACCAAACACACCAGCATCTGTGGGGATGAGTAATGAACTGACGTCATAATCTCTCATGCCGCCGGAAAAAAATCACAGCAAAAATGTCTTCTGTCATATTTCCATTAAACAGCAATCTGATAATGCTGCTATTTGGCTAGCCATACTAATTATACCCTGCTGCAATATGGAAATGCAATGAATGAGAAATAGGTGTTAACAGGAAGGAGGTCAGGCTCTGCAACGCCTTGATGTCTTTTATTTTATACAGACGTGAAGGAAGGAGGAGGATGTAATATTGATTGCAAATCTGTACAAAAAGTGGCAGAAAGAGGGAGAGAGAGAGGAAGGGGATGGACGAGAAGGAAACGGGTGTCCAACAAAAGCAGAGGAAGAGGAGGGACCTGCAAAAAAGCAACAGAGAAAGAGAGAGAGACAGACAGAGCAGTGATGAGAGCGAGCATTAGAAAGACGAGTGCGGAGTGATAGAACAAAAAGGAGGACAGGAAAAAGCCATGCAGAGCTGAGAAGAAGTGAGAAAGTAGAAAGAAGGAAAAGGTCTGTGTAAAGTGCTGCAGTGCCCCCCACAGGTTTGTCAGAGCACTGCCACAGCAGCACACGCCGCTTCATGTATCACAGTATCACAGCTCTGTGTGTGTGTCTGTGTGTGTGTGTGTGAGAGAGAGAGAGAGCTGAAACGCTAGATAATTACCACCTGATGCCTCCAGTCGTTGTAGTGGCATCATTGAGAAAACTTCAGCATACGACTAATACTACATCACCTGTAGGGTTGTTGTATATACATTTAGTTAATTCTGTGAGGTAATAATCTGACACCGTACACATGAAACAGCTTGCTTCATAGAGAACCAAAAGAAAAGGGGGAGGGATGGGAGGGGGGGCTTGGCTCGGCAGACCCGTGAAGTCTTACCTTTCTGCCGCGGATCTCATGTACTGAAGAAATCTCCGCCGCGCCAAGGTCAATCAGCACATCACTTCCTACTTGTGTTACCATGAGAACAAGGCCTCGCACACTCATTTATATTCACAGTCACACAGATGTACATTGGCAACGGCAATTAAATGCTATTTTGCCTTTGTGTGTGCTGAAACTGCCATCACAAATCTATATGTATTAATGTGTCAGATGTGAATGGGTATTTTAGGGACAGTGCTGTGCAAAAAGTTTTAGTGAGGTGTGGAAAAATGCCGAATTTTCCTTTTTTTTTTTTTTTTTTTTTTGTTATGAAAATTTCAGGAAAGGTAGGGGGCTAATTCATAATTTTGGTGTGGTTTTGCTGTTTAGATCCTGAAGATACTAACTTCACTCACTAAAAGATCAAATTATTATATTTTTTGTACCCCTGAAAAAGAAAGTCTTTGAGTTGAGTGCGAGATAGGACCAGTGCCTTGGCAGAGGTCTATGCGCTTTGTGTCCTTGTAGTTTTGATTTTCCTTTTTCATTTGTTGTAATTTTGTCTATATATATATATATATATATATATATATGTATATATATATATATATATATATATATAGATAGATAGATAGATAGATAGATAGATAGAGAGAGAGAGAGAGAGAGAGAGAGAGAGAGAGAGAGAGAGAGATTTTATTTTTTCTTAAAAGGGCTATATTATGCAAAATTGACTTTTCTGAGCTTTCTGCCATGTTATAATGTTGTCCCCTCATCAAAAACAGACCTTAATTTATGCATTTTTAAGTAATCCTGTATTATTTTTTTTATTTTTTTTTTCTGAGGCCTCAAAATGGTTGGTTCTCCCCCATGAACCTCCGCCCCCTCCAGGAAGCACTGACCAATCAACAAGCCTACATCCAGTCTGCTCTTACATTTATAAAAAATAAAATGGTGTACAGCTCTGTTTCCTGATTCCTCAATTTATATTAAAATGGAATCATACAAAAAGTTTAAGAAAGTGAAGTTCCTTTTATTCTTTAAATTATGTTCAAAACACAACCACAACAGTCTTTACTCTGCTGCCCTCTGCTGTTTTTTTCATACACCAGTAGAGTACTTAACATTATTTTTTAGTCACATAATATTTTTAAAGTTTGTAAAATGTGAAATTCTGTTTTAGAGCCAACCAAGAATGGATTAAAACTATGAATAAAAGCATAATATAGCCCTTTTAAATAAACAACTGCACAGTACTGTAACTTTCATTAATTTTTCATACAAGGCACAGTCGGGTTAAAATATGCATGTTTTATTACCACCACCAAAAGAGTAGTTAAATTAAAATTGAAAGTGGGGTGTCGAAATGCCAAGAGCACTTTTTAAATAATTTTATGAGTGAACACAATTTGAATCAAGCTAAAAGCAAAAAGGAGGCAGTTTTTGGAGTGTGGGAGCAGTAAGTGCCTGCCTTCTTTGTTCCTATTGGTGCAGTTTGTTCAGCGCAGTGGCTTCCTAGAAATACTAACTATGTAGACAGTGAGGGCTGGACCTTAGGGTTCAGACAGAGCCAGAAACACAAATATAGCGAGAGAGAGAGAGAGAGAGCGTGTGTGTGTGGGTGTGTGGGTGTGTGGGTGTGTGTGTGTATTTGTGTGTGTGTGGGTGTGTGTGTAGAGTCTGCAGGCTCAGCCCATAACTGAGGCAGGGCCAGTGCCAGGAGCCAAAGTAGCTTCAGGGGAAGAATACAGCAGAAATAAAGTGATGTGTGATAAAAAGGCAATGAGACATAAAGGTGAAGGTTATTTGGAGACATTTGCTTTATAAAATGTACCCCTTACTTACCTTGTTTAAGATTTATCCTTGCATCCTGTGCAGTATTGTACAAAAGACTTAGACAGGCTTTTAAGAAAGGCTATGAACCAAGAAAAGTGTATCAATGTCCAAAAATAAATAACAATGGAAAAATAAAAGAATCCAACTGGAAGCACTCAGAGAGCGTATACCTCTACTGAGGCTCTGATCCTATCTCAAAGTCTCAAAGATCTTCTAATTCAGGGGTAAATTCTCTTTTCATTGAGGCATCAAGCCCTTATATATCTCACTATGGTAATTCCACTAAAAGCTATTTTCTTTAATATTTTTGTCCCGTATCTCAAAATGGTACCTAATCTCTTAAAACATTCTTGGATCTAGGGTGTCAGGCGCTCAGGGGGTCACACTGGATGTCCACTAATTGGAAGGTTGGTGGTTCAGTCCCCACTTCATACTGGCGTTGTGTCCTTGGGCAAAACACATCACCCACCTTGTCTCCAGTGTCTCTGTGGCACTGGAGTATGAATGTATACAAGTGCTTTATTAACAAAGCCATTTGGATCCATACTAAAACCAATTATTTTGTCTTTTAGTGACATTTCCTGAAATTTTCTAAACAAAAATAAAAAAAAAAGTATATATTAAAGCACCCTTAGTTAACAGCCTTTTTACGCCTCACTAAAGCCTTTGCACAGCACTGTAACTCTGTCCTGGAGGTCGGACATTATGGCACACAGGAGTTTTCAGATGCTCGGATGGCCGCGCTCTGATTTTTGAAGGGTCAGGTGTTTCATGACTAAACATTGCTGTGGCTCTCTATAAATAGTGCCGAGCAAATGCCCATAATGGCCTCGGAGAGCTGGGCGAGCGTGACTGACGTTTAGCATGTCCATATATAACAGAAAACTCCCAGACCTGCCCATAAGTTGTGCTTGTCCCGTATAGGAAGCACGGCTGGGATATTTATTGATCTGCAATTGCCCCATAAAGGCATTTCTCAGCAAATCAGTAGCGAGGCATAAACGGTAATGCATTTATTCATACTCCTCATGAACTTGCTCATCCAAAGACAGCGTGTGACAATTGATTGTGATTAAACTACAGAGAATATCTTACAGTACGTATGAAAAGTGTGATATTTGAGTGATCGTTGCACCTCATCTGCCTCTGACCCCGCGCTCCTGTAGTCTTCATGCAGCTTATTAAGAGCAAATGCAGTGCACCAGCTCAGCAACATTATTGTTTTTTTTCCTGCGAGAGATTTGACAGCTTTGCAAGATTGATAAGCTCATGCAAGCATCATTTAATGTATAACATCAATGTATTAAAACGTGTAATCAATCATAATGAGGAGAAAAATAAATTGAGTTTCTGTGCAACGGCTGCTACTGCGCAACCCGCAATGATTAACTTTGCTAAAAATGGCATGACCCAGCAGCAAAGGACAAATGTTTGGTTTTAGTACATTCTTTAGATAGAAGGGTTTTGTGATAGCCTGGCCAGCCAGACAAACTCTCTTCCTATTCTTAACAAAGATGTTGGTACCTTGTGGTTTGAATTTCATTTCTATGGGCGGAACAATCACAGGCAAAGTAATCAATCAGAGAAACGAAGGGCGGGACATAAGCAGCGCACTGCTAACCTGTAACCAAAACAAGTATGGCTGACTGTGGCTGGTTTTGCCATAAAACACCAGAACGCAGAGAAAGTCTGTCTGTTTGAATATGGTTGTTACATCAAACGTCAGTGGGACTTTACTGTTGTTAAAATGGAAACAAAACAGAGAAAAAAGTCCCACAGAAGACTGAACAACAGTGCGGACACCAGCAGAATCAACAGGTGACGAAGGAAAACACTAATCAGCTTTAATCGGGTGAGAGAACTTATTAAATTTGCTCTGGCGCCATCTTGGTTAATTTTGATAGGAGATTTTCGTCTGTATTTGTAAGATGTGCTGTGACCGGCCAGTTCCAAATCGACTGAGGAGAAACACTTTGCTGTGACTGAGGATCCAGACTGTCCTGCCCTGAAAAAAAAGTAGGACGGGCTGGCTGGTCAGGCTAGTTTTGTGACTCAATAGAAAGAGCATTTACCTCTGAACTAGTAGATCTTTGAGTTTTGGCACAATGTCTTTACCTTTGCAAGATAGAACCACTGCCTTGGCAGAGGTCAAGGCTCTCTGAGTGTTTCTATGTTTTTATTTTGTTTTGTTTTTCTAAATGAATTTATGTTTGTTCATAGCCTTTCTTATACACCTGGATAATACTGTTCAAAGTTTCTTTTAGTCAGACAGGAGTGTTTGTTTACCTGCTTTACTAGTTTCGGCTACTTCCTGTAGCCTTCGTCAGAAGCGTCACGTGACCTGGATAATAAATGATAATAATAATAGCAGTTGTAAAGAGAAGGAAAAAACATATTGAGTTTTAAAACAGCTGCTTGCACAACCTCACAGTGATTAACTTTGCAAAAAAATGGCACAACCACACACTTGCATCCATTGCCCCAGCAGCAAGGACTCGACAACAATAGCCCACCTGGACTGGGGCGGCTCCAGCTCTATGTAATCAAACGCTGCGTGCCCCGAAAATGCAGACATGTTAAAATCTGAAAGGATGACATTAAGGATGAGAGATGAACAGGATGACAGAGGGCTGTGTGAGACAATAAAATCAAGGCCATCCAAGAACCAAGATGGATTGATGAGTCCATTGAGTGGAGATGGCAGGCGGCCAGCTAGCACAGAGGTCAGTGCAGAAGGATATCTCTTGGAAGAAATGATGCATTTAAAAGGGCCAAGGCTGCTGGGGTGGGCTCGTGGCTGCAGCGGGGGAGGAAGGCAAGACATACAGTGTAAAGGTAGAGTGTGATTGCGAGGCAGAGACAGGATGCTGCTGTGTAGAAGTGGGGACATGTTAAATATGTATTTCTAATTGGAAAAGCAATTTTGAAGAAGATTGGTCTTGAGATAATTTTTAAGACTACTTTTCAATCGCAACTCGATTTTGAACACATTTTTATTTGGTCTTTTTTTAGCCTTAGACATTAGACTTTTTTCCTTTCTACAAATCATTGATGTTAATGAATACACTTTAATGAAGTAGCTTTTATTTTATTTCCTTAATCCCCTCCTCCGTCTCAAAGGGCTTTAACGACTAACTTAAAACGGCAAGAGGTCCATAGGTCTATGGATGTGGGAACCTCTGGTTGTCTGATTCATGTTTCTGCTTAAAAAGTTTGTTTTTGTGTCTGACATACTGTGCATCATGCTTATCAGTGGCCCAGTGTAACAGGCAGAAAAAAGTGGGTAAATAAGTGACTGTATAAACTTTATGAGAGCATTGGAAGAACCTGGGAATTCAACTGTTCTCTGTCTGATCTTGGACTTTTTCTCTCTTGGTCTTGGTTTAATGTGATCTTGGATTGGTCCTGGTCTCGATTAGTATTGCCTTGACTACAACACTATAGGCAGGAAACAGTGTGAAGCATCGTAGAAATATTGAGATTAATGAGGGCTACATGTGAAAGACAAAAGGGGACAGGTTGAGAAAACATGACGTGAAGTTAATTTGAATGAATCTAAGCAGCATTAATGATTAATATATGACATAATCCACTTCAATGTTTGAGACCACAGAACAATGAAGGCCCATGATCACATACTGAGGCTTTACAAACACAAGGACTCACACAGCGGCCAAGTGCCAGAAAGATTACTCCTGGGGAGACAGGTTTTATTAATCAAACTGATTATTCAGGAAAACAAATAGGTTTGAGCCTTATCCACCAAAAAATGAAAAATACCCCCCATCTGCCCATTGTGATTTGCAGCGACGGATCCGGCTAAGCGTCTCCTAACACCCGCCTGGCTAATTGAGTTAGCTTTATAACGGTGAGGTCTACAATGAAATTTATGCAACCCATCTGGAACGTAAGTAAACAGTGTGGATGGATATGAAGTGGATCAGTCAGAAGTTAACTGTTTGACTTTTCCATAAAAAGGTCTAGGCTCTTATTCACAGTTTTGGCACGACATCTCAAGCTCCTGACTTTTACTCCTAACCCTCTCCACTCCTTTCAAATCCTTCTTTTGACATCGCCCCTTCGCCCCAGGGCTGTGGAAACCCAGTCTGTACAACGAGGAGCAGCGGAGGATGTCTGCCTTTATCATCTCTCTCCTCACACTTTTCTGACACGCCGATAAATGCTGCTAAATACAAGCGTAGTTGACAATAGCTGATTGATATCCTCCACGGGGGTTCGAAAATGCAACTCCTTCCCTCCTGTTGCAAGTCAAGGTTAATAAAAACACATACTTTTTGTGTAGAAACTGTTTGTAGAGCTGTTATACTTGTGTTTCAATATTAAAGTTTGGGAATTCTTATTTGATGGGGATCAGACACGTCAGAAAATGCATAAATGCTGCAAGAGAAGGCATTTCAAGAAAGTTCAATGGGAGAGGTAGACACAAAGAGCTTAAGTTGACTTTTAGCTCACCGTGATCATGTGTGATGTGTCAGCTCGGCGCACTTTTCTCTATTTATAAATGCAAGTCAAAGAATGAAATGAATCCCCTTAAGATGTCCCCAAGGGAAAGTTCTTCAGAATATATTTTTTTCCTCTTCCATCTGTCAAAATCATTCTTTCACTCCAATACACAGCCTGCGGAGGATATAAAAGGCGAAAGTTGATGTAAATGTATATTAAGCTTTTTATAAGAGCGTATGACAACTACCAAGGGCTAAACCTCATATTTGAAGCAGAACCTGTTTTCTGGCAAAATGTGTCATATACAGTGCTCTAAATGCATGCATTCATGTGTACTGGGCATTTGACAAAGATACAAAATACATTTCATATGTGGGTCAGTTTGGTTTACTGTCTGTTTATGCTGTTAGCAATCCATGCCACTATTAACTAAAGCGGTAACAGAGGAAATCATTTGTCTCAACCATAAACTACAACAGACCTAACATCAGTGCTATAAAACATGCATTAGAATTCTGTAGAGTAGTATTTTCTCTTGCTGTGCCACTTTTTCCCTCTCCCAAAATGTCATAATACAATATTTGTTAAGTCCTTTGACTGTCTTCCCAAGTTATTGAAAATTAAATCAGTGGTGTATGTTTGAATATACAGCTTTGAATCTTGGAAGAAGTACTCAAAAACAGTATTCAAGTAAAACTAGTGTTAGTTCAACATAATATTACTCAAGTACAAGTAAAAGTACTAAAGTGAGTAAAAGTAAAAAGTTACAAGCATACAAGGTTTTTATTTTTGGACAGCAAAATCTAGTACTACTACCTGGTTCGAATCCGGGCCCTTCTGATTGCAAGGTGTGGTACAGCTCAGTGGGAGGGACTACAGGTCACCTCAGACCGAGGGTTTGAGTCCAGACTCCGACTCTGATTTGCCAAAAGCGTCTCTCTCTGCTCTTCTCTTTAATTTCCTGTCACCACTCCACTGTCCTTCCTAATTAAGCCTAAAAGGTGAAAAAAACAAGTATTTTTCAGAAAATGTTCTCAAAAAGTTAATTTTCTTAAAAAGCATCTTACTTTCTTTCCTTGCCCATATGCTATTTAAAAACAACATATCACTTGCTTCTCCTTCTAGTAATGTAGCCAGAATAAACAACAGACAGTAACAAGTGTTACCAGGAGAGTTTTGTTCCCTAATGATCAAATAGAGACTGTTCCTGAAAAACTATTAATTAGCTGTGTGCTGATGCCGCGCCACGAGCAGGAATAAAATCAAAGGCATTCTTAGTTATTATTTCTATGGTAATGCTGCCACACTCCTGCAGCCTCACACTGAGTCTGATTTTGTGAGGCTGACCTTTAGTTGTTGGCTGCAGTGGGAGATGTTAGATGCAGGTATAGTGGTGTCATTTTGTTTGACTCTCCGGGAGCGGGGCAATAGGAAGTTTGGGCAGCTTGTGTTCAGGTTGTTAGTCGAAGCTCTCCTCATTGGCTCTCCATCTGCCCGCTCTGTGGACACTTGGCAAATATCCAACAAGCAGTGGTTAACCCCTCCTTTTCAATGCTTCCACCTGGCCAAAAATACCTACAATTGTGCTTTGGTACACACTACTGTGCAAACATTTTAGTGAGGCGTAAAAAGATGCTGTTAACTAAGAGTGCTTGATGAACAAATGAGGAGTTTTTGTAGATTCTTTATGAGTGTGAAATATATAGGTTTGTGGCTCAATGAAAAGAGCATTTACCCCCAAACTAGAAGATTTTTGAGTTCCACTATATCATTACCATTTTAAGATAGGACCTGTTCCTTTGCAGAGGTCTATGTTTAGATTTTTCTTCTTTTATACAATTGTGTGTGTATTTTATTTTTTATTTTTTGTGACCTTTCTTTGGTCCTAGCCTTTTTAAAAAAAAACCTGTCTTGGACTTACTTGTGCAGGATTGTATATTTTTTATTTCAGAATCGCCGTGACTTCGACTTCTTTTGGATGGGGGCTAAGAGACTGCCGATGCACAAAGGGCCAACTTTCCTTGTAATAAAACGCTGGACAAGCCAGACTCACCTCTATTGACCGCAGTAGCCTCTGTGCAGCCCTCCGCCTGGCTCTGCTCTGGGCCCACTCGAGCAGACAGCCTGATGTCAGGTGGTGATCTTGGTGATGAGAGGGCTTTCACCTCCTTTTAAGTCTCCAGATCAGTTGCAGATGGCGGTCCAGACGTCTTTCTCTTTATTGTGGCCGAGGTGTGAATTCCCTGAAGGTACAGCTGCACAGACAGGACAGGCAGCTCGATCCAGGACACTCTGCATTCCTCTGGTTCAGAGTCTCTGTGATGACCTTTACAAAGTTTGGTCTTTTCTAAAGGTGGCATTTTACTGCTTTCCTGGCTTCCAATTGTTGTGTATCTATATACGTATATGAATAACTGTAAAATGAAGTGTACCTTTTTACTTATTGCCTGCATGAATGTGATGAATGTGTTATTGTGAGTGGTGGTGGTCGGAGAGGCTGTAGGGGAGTTCATTAATATTAAAAATAATGTTTCCATGTGTACTGAATCTATAGTAAAACCCAAACTTTGCAGAGACTCTGAACCAGATTAAAGTGGAGCGCAAGCATTCACTGCAAAAAATCAATATCCACATTAGTTAAAATGACTTGAATTCAGATTATTAATCTTGTAATAGTAGTAATAATAATCTTGTAATAATCTTAAAATAGTAGTAATAATAGTAATTTTCACTATAGATTGGATTTATTTTTGTATTAGGTTAGATTATTTGACTTGTTTTAAGTTATTTCTTTTCAGTTTCAAGCTATTTTTAATTATTTTAAGCAAAATTATCTGCCAGTGGAGTAAGTGGAATTTTCTTAGCCCACGGACAGATAATTTTGCTTGAAATAAGTAAAAAAGCTTGAAACAGGAAATAAATAACTTGAAACAAGTCAAATAATCTAGTAATAAGTAACCCAATACAGTAAATAAATCCAGTCCAGTGAAAATTGCTTGAATCAACATTAATAATCTGAATTCAAGTAATTTTAGTTTATGTAGATATAATGTATGTAGATGTGGTATTGGGTCAAGCTGCCTGAACTACTAAAACAAGTTCACTTTTCCACTTTATTGTATTTTTTAGATGCATACATTGCTGTAAAACCTGTCGTAGTTGAATCACCTAAAAACGTGTGCAAGCTTTAATATTGAGAAAAGCTTTGGTCAATTAAATGTTTGCACACAACAAAATCTGCTAACATTTTAATAAGGCATGCTCCAGTTGGCTGCTGGTCCACAAAGTTTGTCCATGCCTAATGTCTGCTTACAAAGCAAAACAGCGGATAAAGTAAATATGCATAATTATTGGCAATGCAATGATTACCAATAGACAGGATCACACTGATAGGGGGTCATGGTTGGGAGTTTTAAGCTGCCACAGTTTTAATTTTGATTTATTTTCATATTTACTTAGGGAATGACAAGGTTTGTATTGTGTAAAAAGTCTTATTTGATATTGTGAGTTAAAGGGCAATCCTTATAAGCTGGCTTAATGTTAGCTACTGGGCCTGACCTGTCATTTGTAATTAGCCAAAGACAACAAGCTGTGGTTTGATATTTTATGATGTGGTCTGCATGCTTGAATAGTCCGCCAATTAGGAGGTCAGTGTTGTGTTATATATACACACAACACATTTAGAACAAATTGTTTTTTCAGTGTTTGCAGAGCACTATGTTTATAGCAATTAATATACAAAACAGATTTTAATTTTTATATATTTTTCTCATGTCCTGTCTCTTTATAATATTTATAAAACTATGTATGAAATCTTAATGTTGTACTTACTAATCACTAAGTTGCTTGTCAGTGTCCTGTTTATTTCTATTAGGAAAAAAAAGATATTACAAATAATTAAGTCATGAAATGTATACAATAGCTGTCTTAGTTTGCAATAATTGGCTAAATGAATGCTTTGCAGACTTTCCTCATCCACCATCACTGTTTACCAGTCTGTTTACCTCATTGTGTTATTGATGCAGCATTTTTCGGGGCAGGCTCTAGATGAAAAGCATTTATGTCAGCTGTCGCATATCCCAGCGCTGTCACTCTCTCTCTTGGGACGTGCCCTTATTGGTGAGAGCACAGTACTGTTCTTCTGATCCAGTGCTCTGCCTGTAGTATCTTAAACGTCTCAGTTGTTGCCTCTTGCTTTGTCAGATAAAATCATGCGCTGTGGAGGGAGATTTTTTTATTACGTCTTCATTTGTTATGCACTTCAGATGCTGTGGCCTTTGATGTAGCTGTCTTTTTTGCTTAAGTAACTATGTTTTGCATACATTACACACAAGGTCCACGCACACAGAGCACTAATGCAGGCAGCTGTTTGGTTTACTTTAAATCCAGCTCAGGGCTTCACTGTCAAAACAGTCTTTATCCCTTTAGATGACACACAGTTACTAGTGCTTTTACAGCTCGCAGGATGGGAATTATTTAAATAAGCTCTACATATACTGTACCTATAACAGTATGATGACTATTTGTTCCCTCTACACTCCTTTAAGCAAGGAGTATGGGGTTTGATCCCTGTGTTACTGCAGGTTCTTTTCTCCTTCCTCCTGTTGTCCAGAGACATGCAGAGGTGAAATGGAGACTATACATCTTGGACTTTTCCACCAAATGTAATGGTATCTGCCCCACAACTAGACTTAAATTTATTTCCTGGTGGTAAAGAGCCTTTTATCCAGCCAGAAGAATTACAAGCAGTTTACTTTTCTGCCAGTCCCAAGCCTGGATAAGTGGAGAGGGTTGCAGCTTGCGTAAAAATTATAAATATAATTTTACAAATTACAGCATCCTAAGAGGCAGATGGTTTGCTTTGATGACTATAGATGGGAAAAAACTAAAGAAAGCAAGAAATTATATTTAGAGGACTGACATAATTACAAAAAAAATGGGTTAAAAATATGTTTAAAATGTTATCAAACAGTTCAAAGTAATTTCTGGTTAGGTGTCCAGTCATGTTTTTTGAAAAGTCTAGATCTCTTTAACTTGAATGTTTTGTTTTGTAACCATAACATCTTACACATAAAACATTTGTGAAAAGTATTGTTTTTCCAGTAAGGCAGAGTTGCATGCACTTGTCTCACAGTTCAGTTTAGAGTGAGACTGGTCACTTTGTTCATGAAAGAAGCTTTCTCTTCTTCAGGTTAGAAAGCCAATAAAATAGCTTTGAAGCTGAGTACAGACTGATACAAAAGACGTCCTTGGTCTAAAAGTTATTTTCACCTTTTGTGACAACTGCTCGTTCACTTTCTACAGATCATGTTTTTCCCACTTGTCTTGGTCATAAACGTACATACATATGAGACATTTGTTATTCACAGGCCTAACACTTGTTAGCTATGTACACTGACAGATAACAATTTACATTTACAGTGCAGGGAGAACATGCAGACTCCATCCAAACAGAGTGATTTTACAACTTTGATCCAAAAAAGCAGTTTTTAATTTTATGGTACAGAGCCACATATTGTTGCTTTAAATACTTAAAGTACATTGTTTAATGCAGAGGTTCAGCACTCGTAGGTGGAACAAGATAAAGACGTGCAGCTCCCTCCCACTGCTCCCTGTAGTGACTGAGATAAAACATACATTGGCACATGCCACAAGCTGCTCATCTTAAAGGTTATGTGTAAGAACAAGCTGTCTTCCTCCTGGTCTAAAAGGTTATAAAAATGTTATACTTAAACCAGCATTCAGATGTTTTTTACAGTAGAAGAGATTTAAAGCAAGTTTATCACATGGTTTTCCTTTTGCTGTCCCATATGGTGTTACAGTAAAATCTAGACCACACACCTACCCTTTCTGCTTTTATTTTAAAAGGAAATCCAAAACTGGACCAAAACTTAGCTTACCCTTTAGAGTGCCCTAATGGAGTGTGCCAGCACATTCAGATCATTAATAACAAAGCCTAAATGACAACTTAAGATCTTGTTTTTTTCTGAAGATTCCTAGTATAATATGCTATCACATAATTAAACTATTTTTCCCCAATCTAAAAAAAAAAGCCATGTTTAGCTTTAAGAAAAATTTCATAACAATTTTTCCATGCTGTTTGAATATCAATAACAACTCCTGGTTAGAATTAAAATGTAGTCATTATACAGTTTTTTTTTTCTTCTTAATTTTGAATCAGAAAGCTTTGAACCAAAACCATGGCAGCAGTGAAATTGCATCTTTGGAAAGTAGTTTATTTAATGGCGAAACATTATTCTGCACTCTCAGCCTGTTTGGTGAAAACTTCTAAAAATCAGTGACTTGGTCTGATTTGGTCTTTACTAAAGTGATAACCCTTTTTCAAAGCTTGTACTAACTCTTGAAATAGTAATTTTACAAGTGTAAAAACATGTTCACAGGCTGGTACAAACATGTCCTCGGTCTCTACAGTTCATGTTTTTATAACATTTGTTCATTTACTTCTTTATTTTGTTTTTACCAACATAATATACTTTTGGAGCTTACCTTAAACTTTTAGAGCACTTTATTGACATGTGCCTGTGTGTTAAACTCATTAATAATAAAGCCTATATCACTTTGTAAAGGCGATATATTATTAATTCTTTATCTTTCAAACCAGTCTTGGTCACCTCTAGAATAGCATTTCATGTTTTACAACTTTTAAAAACATCAGACTAAAAGAAAGTGTTTTAATGAACTACATGTAGTTTACTACTGCCATGAAGAAACAGATGAAGAGACCAGCAGAGGGCAAAAGGAAATTATAGTGGAAAGCTGAAAAAAGTCAATTTTGCCTAATATAGCAACTTTAAATGTTTTCTTTTTCACAGAAGATTCCTATTATAAAACCCTATTAGATGATTAAATGGTCTAATCCAAGAAAAAAAGTTGAGTAGTTTAGCTTTAAAACTTTCACTACTATTTTTACAAGATAATGCTCTGTATTTTTTACCCAGTATTCCAACACGAAACATCTTTGCAAAACAGTGCATCTGGGGCGTCCTCAGTCTATTTTCTTGCCAGTACAGTTTGTGAATGACAACATCTCGACTTGGGTTATTGCTGTTTCGCCACAGGAATGTAAATGTGTGGCGTGTGCATTATGTGTTCAGCCTCTCTCTTCTCTCTGGGGTAAAGCGGGGTTTGTCAGCGCATTATTTGTATCCTCCCCAGCTGGCATAAAGCATAGCAGCAAAGTGGAGCACATCTATCTCCATCTTATCTACATAACCCCACTTATCGTGCAGTGGTGAGATGCAGCTACAGTTGACCTTCTCTCGTCCCCTAGGACTCGTCGAAGTGTAGAGTGTGTTATATTAAATAATTATGCAGCGCGAGAGGACAGGGACCTTCTGACAGACGTACTTATCAGCACCCTCACTTAAATCCCTCTAAATCATGTGGGACTTAGAAATCCCCAGGTGACCAGACTGGCACTGTGCACCGCCCGGGAACAGAGGTGAAAAGTAAACAGATACTTTTACTCAAGTTTTTATGGTCTTGGTCCCAAATCCAATTTTACTCAGATGTGGCCCTCCTATAGTTAAACCTGCCCCAGCTAGAATACAGTAAATACAAGTGTTCAATAGAAACACTGTCTTCTTGGCCTCTTCTTGTTCTCACTGCAGGAAAAAGTGACCTATTTCTATTTTTTGTCAGAATATTTGAACTATTTTTTTTTTTTTTTTTTTTTTTCTGGTCTCTGGCTTTTTTGGTTTTGGTAAGGCTTTGAAACATTACAGATGATTAGTTTATATCTAATATAACATAATTATCTTTTAATCACCGTAGCAAAGGTATACTGTTTCTAATTTACCACATTGGAGATTCTGAACACTATTTAAACATTTGTAAGTAATTTTTCAGGTCTCGGAAATTTAGTCAAAAGCTTTGGAAAAGCCATGGAACTGACATGGAAAAATCTTGGTAAAAAAGTGTATGAATGCTGCAATTAGGCCATTAGTAAATAAATCCAATCTAGTAAAAAAAAGTACTCAAATCAAGATTAATAATCTGAATTCAAATAATTTTAAATAAGACCCATATAGATTTTTTGCAGTGTGTACATTTTAATATGTATAATTTTATGTATTAAATTTGTTTTCAGCATTACAAGAACCAGGAAAATTTCTGTTGGCATTAAATCATTAAAATGATTAATAATGTATTTGAACCTTTTTTTTTTTTTTTACCTTTCCCTTTGATTTAGTGGTTGGTCTTAACCTGGTCTCGGTTTGCCTTGGACTTGATCTCGGTCTCAGTCTGATCTCTGACTGGTCTTGGTCTCGTGTAGTATAGTCTTGACTACAACACTAGTAATAGTATTACTAGCAGTAGTAGTAGCAGTGAGTACTTAAGTAAACTTTACATTCAGTACTTTTTTACTTTTACCCAAGAAATAAGTTAAGTATTTTTACTTCTACTGGAGTTAAGTAAAGTAAACGTACTTTTTACCTTGGTGACAAAGTGGGTAGTATCAGTAGTAGGAATAGTAGCAGTTAAAGTAGTAGTAGTAGTAACAGTATCAGAGTATTTTTTACTTAAGTAACCTTTTAAATACTTTGTTGCTTCCTCGGGCTCCTAGTGTGCAGTGATTCACTCATTTGGCATATAGCTTTTACTCTGGATGCCCTTCCTGACACAACCTTTTTGATTTATCCAGGCATGAGACTGGCACAGAAAGTACTTTGGCTTGTGACCCCTTGTGGCTGAACTTTTGAGTACTTTTATATTTGCCCGAGTACAATTATTTCGAAGTAACAGTTCTTTTACTTGTGTATAGTTTGTGACGTCTTCCAGCGCTGCCTGTGAATAACCGCACAGTATCATCTCTGCTGTTTAAGTCATGATAAAAGAAAAATATCTTATACAGCGAGCAGTATAGTCGCAGAATGATTGTTGGGCATAAACGTGGCCGTGTAAAGTAAAATAAAGTTTGTGGCCCATTCGGAAGCACTTGTTTGGCATTAAAACTCTAGTAGTCAGTCTGTCCCAGGTTCCAAGGATTATTAGGTGAGTTTGTCCCGTCATGGCCGTGCTGCACTCAGCCTCTTACAAATGGTGCGCCTCACTCAGCGACCAAGCACTCTATCCATCAACACCTTCGAGTGGCGTCCCCGCTTTAGTCCTTGAAGCTCAGCAATCTTTCCACAAGCTAAATCATAGTAATTCTTCCCTTCCTTCATTAGTCAATCAGGCCTCCTCAGACGCAGCACTATAATCTTGATTTGATGATCCTTTTTTTTTACTGTAACCCCACGCTTCTCTTAATGATTCAGAGTTTGTGATTGGCGCACGGTTGTTTCGCGGAGGCTAAATGCTGGTGTTCCCCCGCTGCCGGATCTGTCTCCTGTTGGGTCTCTAAATAAATATATGCTTTGAAATGCAAATCAAAAAAGATTATAGCTGTTTCTGCCGAGGAGCACGGTGTGAATCCTGCACCTAAACACAGATTGTATTCATGCAATCCTATCAAGCTCCTCAGAAACAAACAAAACCGCACTTTGAAGTGGGTTTTCTGACCATTACCCCATAACAGAGCCTGTACTTTTCTGGAATAACAGAGGTTTGTTCACACTGTAGCAAGTTCTCACACCAGACTTTAATATGCCTATTGATGTCATATGAAGTAATGTTTTGTATTGTATTTTTCTGTTTGACTATTTTAAAAGACATTAAGCAATATTAAGTCTTTATGTTTAGGCATTTTAGACATTGAGACACATCATGTACGTTAGGGAGAAGGGAAAGTGATTTCTAGAAGAAATTTGGCTTCATCTTCTTCCACTTATTCCCTTTACAGGTGGCTGGAGGCTAACCCATCAACTATGGGCCTGGGGCGGGGTACGTCCTAGACAACGGCCAGTTAGTCACAGAGCAGCCACTTATGGACAGACAACCATTCACTTTCACATTCATTCACTAGAGGCAATTTAAAGTTACCACTTCACTGAAAACATGCATGTCTTTGGATGATGGGAGGAAGAGGACATGATCCAACCCACTGGCTTCTTGCTAGAGCAGGAGCGCTAACCACACTGCCATCATGCAGCCCCCAAATGGCTTTTTCTGATTTTTTTTATCAAAAATATCTAGACTGTACCAGTAGTGATTTTTTTCCCCAATTGCAAAGTGCTGTTTATTTTTCAAACTGCCCCAACGTGTTTCTGATTTGGAGAAAACTTTTATAAATCAGTGACTGGGTCTGACAGCTCTTGAAATATTTCTTAAATCTTGTCGTTTCTGTCAAGATACTGATTTTACAAGTGTGAAAAAAACTTACACTAGTACAAAAGATGCCCTTGGTCTCTGAAGTACACCTTTTTTCAACAACTGTTCATTAATTATTCATTCAGTTTTTATTTTGTGGATAGAATTTGGTGCACCCATTTTTCCTGATCACCATTCACATGGTGTGGAGATCAATCCCACAACCTTTTTGCTATGCGGCAGGAGCTCTGTTCCAATACTTACAGTTTTTACATCTGAAAAGTAATTCAGCCCAGTAGTTGAAAACCCAGTGCATGAAATATTAATAAAAACCTAAAGTATCTCTTAAACTAGGGGCTTAGTGGAATAAACATGTTTATAGATTGTTACAAAAGATGTCCTTGCCCTTTAAAGTTATATTCACCTTTTGTCACAACTGCTTATTTACTTTCTATTAGTCGTCTTTACTTACAGCTGGAGATTTTCCCACTTGTTTTAGACATAAGTTTAGCACAAGACAATTTCTAGTTTATTGCAAGCCTAAAACGTAGGACATACATGGACAGAAAACAAGTTACATGTATAACTCGTATTTTTGCAATTTTGAAATAAACTTTTTACTGGATTTCATTGTTGATCAAGAAAAAATATTTTTACTGTAAATGTTTAAAGACCGTAAATGAGCACACATTTGTTATCGTCAGAGTCAAAGTGGGTAGAGCATGCTCGCCTTGCAGTCAGAGAGTTGTGTGTCTGAGTGAGGTCAGGGACACTAGTTGTAGTAGACATAGTAGTAGTAGTTATTAGTAGTAGGTTTGGCAAAGATTACTTTTACTCAAGAAATAACTTTGTTGATCCCTTTTACTTCTATGCGAGATTTTGAGTACCTCTTCCACCTTTGTCCATTACCTTCTGGCTTTAAGACATGACTGCTAACCACTCTCCCACAATGCACCACAGTGACTTTCAAAAGCTATATTTTACTACAGATTATTGACTAAACTCTTCTGTTTGGGATGGAGTTGTGTGCTCTGGAGGCAAACCAGGGCGTCAACACAGCAAGGAACGCTATCTGATTCAGAGACAGTGAGAGTCAGCGGGCCATAGATCAAAACGGGATATTACACCTTTAGATCTAGGATGGTCTAATGCTAAACAAAAGTTAAAGTATAAAAGAGCTGGCGAACCCTGCATGGATTATTAGAAGACTTTTCATCTTCAACTTTGAGCTCCTCCGCTTTTGTACTGTGACACTTTTGAACCATTTCATCTTCTGTTTCTGATGCAGTTTTCTAAGAGACGTCCTCTGAGTCTTAATCAGAAGAGCTGCTGATCGGCCATGACAGACAGGCAATAAAACATGTATAATGTGGTCTGAGGTTCCTTATGCTGGATACTGGCCTTTGTAACTCTACCCAGATTGATTTCTTGGATGTAAGGCAGCAGAGGCAACTAAATCTGTAATAGGCTGGCCATCTCCAAAAGCTCAGGAAATTTCCAATGGATATTTAATGAAGTGCTTGTTCTTTAATATTTCACTTCTTCATTCACATGTATGGAGGAGGAAAATGTGGATGACAAAGAATAAATGCACAACAAAATCGACTTTTCTGAGCTTTCTACCATTTCCAGTCTGCTCTCATTTATTTATCTAATAAACAGTGCACAGCTTTATTTCCACTGATTCCTCACAGCTATTTTTTTTATTTTGTAAAAAATACATGCTTATACTTAAATACTTATACATTAAGTTAAGTTAAGGAAGTGAAGTGCTCTTTTTCTTTGTTTATGTTCAAAAGACCACAACGCTCTGCTGCCCTCTGCTGGTCTCTTCATCTGTTTCTTTATGGCACCAGTAGAAATGTTTTTCTTGTATTCAGATAATGTTTTTAAAGATTGTAAATTGTGCAATGTTTTTGTAAAGGTGACGAAGATTGGTTTAAAAATATGACAAAAGCACAATAGAGCCACTTTAATCTCAACAAGAATTTTGTGTGAAAAAGCCAGAGGTGAAGGATGTACTCAAAACTTCTGCTCAAGTAAAAGTAGTGGTATTTCAAATTAATATTACTCAAGCAGTAAGTGATCTTGTAGTTGTAGTAAGTAAAGTACTCCAAAAATTATTAGCTGAGTAAATGTAGGAAGTGTTCAATGTAAAGTTCAAATACAAATATGTTTGAAAGTATTTTGCAATTTCACAACAAAATCTACAACTTCTACTGCAGCTGCTACTACCACTACTACTATTATAACTGCTACTACTTCATGTACTATTACTACTATTAGGCCTATGACTACTACCACTATCAAAATGTAAATTATTTGAGCAAAGTATCTGCTTAAACCTCACTAAATGAAGCCACATCACAGTACATTCTATTCAAAGATAAGGTTTTTGATGGATGTCAAACTAATTGTCTTACTCTTAGAGCCATTAGATTCCTTGCACAGAGCTGTCAAAAGCCACAGTCACCTGTTTTTTACCTAAATTTAGACATAGCTCTTTGTAGCTGGAGGCAACGGCACCATTCCCTTCCTTCAGCACTGAACGCGGTGTAGCCACGATGACGTCTGACAGCTAACGTGGGGTTGACATTGTTTCACAAAGTACCAATGTCTCATGTTGTGAGATGAAAATAAACTCTGAATCATCACTGCAAATCTCTGTTTGGAGTTGTTTGTGGGCGCTTCGGTTGATGTGACAGATTAGCGCCACGAGCTTTTAGCCCGTATCTGCAAGATTAAGTGGCTCGGGTTCATAAACATTGATCGCTTGTCTAAAATTACAATTGCAATGTTGTTCTGTTGCATTGTCTACTGTAGTTGAAAAAGGATGGCATCATTTTCCAAAGCAAGTAAGTACAGAGTTTCTTGATGTCAGGGGGAAGATTAATGCTCTGTGTACACATAATTTAGCCTGCATTTAGTGTAGTACATGGAATAAAAGACTGGTGCTTTCAGAGAACAAAGACTGCTGAATGAATCATGCAACTTGAGCAGGGACTCCCCAAACGCCTTTGTTGTGCTCATGACAGTCCGAGGATTGTAGCAAAGGTCACACACAAAGCAGAGATATCAAAGACTGACAGGCGTTTTGTGAATTCCTCCTCCACTCAAGTGCTTTCCGTTGTTGCAAAATAGGATCGTGTTTGATCTAAACCTACTGGCGGGTCTGTATTCTGACAACGATGAATATTCCATATTAAACAGCGGTGAGATATAGTCCAGCACCCGTTCCTTATTGTTTTAGTCAAGACCATACTAATCAAGAACAAGACCTGTACAAGACAACAGTGAACTGAGACAAGACAAGACCGAGACCTTTAGGGCCTGAGACCAAGTCAAGACCAGGGCCGATTTCTTCAAAGTTTGCAAACTTCAGCCTTGTGTACCCAGAGCAACAAAGCGAACAGAAAGTAGCTCCTACTGTGCTCACTTATATGCTTTTTATTTGGATTTCTTTGGATTATTAAAAATAACATACAATACTTATGACGTACTATAATAAAATTGGATAAATGCCAAAAGGCCTGCGTTTGTCTTCATTAAAAATTTCAATATATAATGATGATGAGTCAAGTGTTGATTGGTTAATTAAACATCAAACTCGGAAAAAGAGAGTAAAATATTCTAATGGATCAGTGGTTGTGTTTGTTTTATCCTAAAGGTGAAGAGGCTGCCCAACAAAGGTGGCAGATTGTGGCGATGTGCTCAATGCATTCTGGGATTTGTAGCTGCTCGAGTATGCACAGGTCTCCTCAGATGCATCCCTGACAAAATGGGCAGAGCAAGAACACACCCAGGGATTTAGAGCAGACTTTCCCAAAAGCAAGCAAGCTTTGAATTGGAACAGTACTTGGGAAGCGACACTTACCATTGTTATCAGTAAAAATAATATTTGATTTAAACATGTTTACATCATATCTTTGGACACATGTGAGTATTTTTTTATGAAATATATGAAATATTTTCTGCTCATTGTACCTTTAAACAGTCACCCACTTTTCTTGTCTTTGACTGCACCACACCAAGAGGTCTTAAGGCTGATCTTAAGTGCTACTACTTCCAAATAGTAATAATATTTACTCAAGTAGAAGTACTCAACAACATAATTATGCTGTATTTGACTACTACAAGTACCACAATTACTGCCACTGTCATTTAATAAATTTTTTTAAATTGTGTTCATGTTCAAATATACTGTATACATTATTACTAGTACTACTAATATTATTATCACTACTGCTGCTACCCCCCCTCTAGTGCCACTACCTGTTCACCACTTTGTCATTTGTCAATTAAATCTGGACCGCACACGGAGGCAGAGATGGGGAGGATCTCTGTAGGCTTTCACAGGATTAGTGGCTCAAATAGTCTAACTAGCCTCTGTGGCAGCTGCTGACACCTAATTGAATTGTGGGATTCATCATTCATTCTTGTTTACTGTCAGCACAACAGGTGACGGGCGGATAAAGCATCACCGAGAAGGAAAAGATGAATGAAACTGGCTGCTACTATCAGTGTGCACTCTGATGACGTTCATGAACATCAAAGTCAGAGGGAAGTTTTGGGTGAAAGCTCACGTCTTTCAAGCCGCAGACTTAAACAGCTTATCCTTTCTTCTCTATGCGGCTTTCCATTATCTCATACACTGCATAAGGAGAGGCAAAAGACGCAGAAATAACCATTATAAAACGCAATTACAAGTTGCTCAGGGGTCCGAACACCCACGTCGTGCAACAGATCGGGCCAAATCTTCTTTTGCCACGGTGAGTGGTTGCTCATGCATATTGCACTAAGGAGATATTATGTCAAAGCATTTCCACCAGGATTTGACATCGTTTTGTAGCAAATGTAGCTTTCAAAAATGCATGCACCTGAACTTGAGCCAAATTCAATCCCGCTAAAATATTTTAAATTATATTACATTACGTATTTTCCTCTGAGAATATTTCATGAGTGAGAGCAAAATGTCTTTAACACACCACTGGTTTGTGTTGCCTAGCTCCCAGCTGTTAATAGGTGCTTGGGTACTGTTATAAAAAGACATTTGTTTGATATTTTTTTGAGATTTCAGTGAAAATAATAGTGTAATAATTAAATAATAGTGTTGTATTAGATCACAGCAGGACTGGATTTAAGGTTAATTTCTTCTTAATTCTTGGAAATACGGTTTTTATTTTTACTGTAAATCTGTGAAAGTTGCAGTTGGAGGATCTCGCTGTGGCGTCTGATTACCTTCATCAGCTGTTCATTAGCTCAGCCTTAATCACAGATCATAGCGGCCCGTGCACCTGGGAGTGAGATGGTCTTAATATGGCTGCTGGCAGAGAGGAGCTCTCCAGCTGTTTGCTGCCCTCCAAAGCTGTCAGCCCTCATTTGGGCCAATTGCCCTGTGGAACTCAATAATCAAACCTGTAATAACCTCACACAATCTCCAGTGCAGCAGCGTGCACAGCCTGCCGCAGCACATCCCATCTCTGCTCTTTCTCTCTCATTGCCTCAAATCGAAGCCTTGTGCACAACTCTGTGTAAATGGCACAGCGGCTATGATTAATTTTCAGAATAATTTCTTTGGCTGCAGGAGATGTCCACCTGAATGTGTGGCTTGCAATGCTAGGCTGTGTGGATAAGCACTAGGCCACACTGTCTGTCTGAAGGCAGAAAGGAACCAAACACATTTAACAAAATCGTGTTTAAACCTAAATTGTTTTGTCATTGTTGTTGTATTTTGAATTGTTTTCACAGATCAAAAGTTGCCCTTTAGTTTCTCCACTTTTTCAGACAGCTAACAACATCAAGTACAAAAAGCAGCAAACCTACTACAGACCTTCACACTGTAAGACATGTCGAGCTTTTTGCATTGTTTTTATGCCTGAAATATTTTCATACGCATTCAAACAACAGTTTAACTTAAGAACATATACAGTCAAAATCTGTTATATCCATAACAGATGTTAAAGTGTGGGTTTCATGAAGCAATAAAATGCTCTGGTGCCTTTGTCAGTGAAGTGAATAAGGAAGTGATGGGAAAAAACAACATTAGATTACCGTTTGCTCGAGTGAATGCTTACCATGAAATACATGTTGTAATATACTGTACAGCTGAACCTCTTTTCACTGTTATGTGGTTCTTTTCTTGTAAATAATTAAACTCAGTTCATTTATTTTCTTCTGCCTCTTCTGTTAGGGGGTGCAGGTGGCTGGTGCCAATTCCAGCAACTATGGGCCTATGGGGAGGGGGTGCACCCTTGACAGTGGCCAGTTAGTTGAGGGGAGAAACATTCACTTTTACATTCATTTTCAATGGGATATTTAGAGTCATTAATTCACCTAACACATACATGTCTTTGGATGTGGGAGGAAGCCAAAGAAACTCCATAACACAGGGAGCACATGCAGACTCCACTCAGAGAGATCGTGTGTTGGTATAAATAGCCCATAGTTCTAAATAATTTTAATAATATAGTAATGTAACTTTTGCTGACTTTCTGATTTGACCTATTTTTACTTTAGTTTTCAGGGCTGATGTGTTTCAGTTTACTTTCCAATGCCCCATTAATAATGTGCAATGCTACTGTTCTTGTTCACTGCAGACTCTGGCATAATAAACCAATTACATAATATAAGCTAATGCAGGACCTAATTCTACAAATTAGTTTTATACCAAAACTCTGTACCATGGCTTACCCTGAGTTTTCCAACTCATTACAACCATCCTTTGTGAACCTGAGCAGCTCCTGAAACACAGTGAAGTGTTCCTTAAGGGATCTGTGGTCACATGACTTTGAGTTACTTTGTGGCGTTGCTTGTCCTGTAGCGTGCTTAATGAAAAGATTTTTTAAGCTAAACTTTTCTGGACAGCTTCCTTCTTGTGCTTTGCCTAACAAGGCAGGTATTGCATTTCACCTGGGAGCTTTCAGATACATTTTAGTCTCCCTGGTTTGATGAGGTGCCAAAACTACCAGGGGAAGGCAACTCTGTGGAGAGTCTGTCAGTGTGCTAAGGATCAAAGCCATTTGCAAAGAGCACACACACATCAAACAGCGCCGAGCTACGTGTTCCCTAGCAACCCCAGACCAGGTGTTGCAGCGAGAAGGAAATATTAAAGCCCACATTCTTCCTGTTTTCTGCAAATACAATTTTAAAGGAAATCGATAAAGGCGTGAATGTGTACTGCATGCGAGAGGACCGGAGAGGCTTTTTCCTCTCTGCTCTACGACAGACAGTAGGCGCACAGATAAGAGTGTAATATCAAGACCTAGGTTGAGAGGCAAGAAAATATAAAGGACATATCTTCTGATGGATCTTACTAATAATCGCTATCCTTTATCCTTATAAGGGGATCCACGCCGAAACCAGCACAGATGCGAGCTCTCCCACACTCTGCCCGCCAAACAGACCAGCAGGATATGGAGACTGGGAAGGCCCAATTCCACTGAGTGGCCTTGTCAGGACCAAGTTAGGCAATTACGTGTGATGCAGTGGCGTTATGAAAGGGCCAGTGCTTTGAGCACCAAGGTGAGACTGCTGGTCTGCATGCTTCACTGGCAGCCCTTTATCATGATTACAACACAGCTGTCATATTAGCTGCAAATTAAGCCGTGCTGTGGTAACTGGACCTAGCGGCAGGAGTTGGTGCCCGCTGTTTGTAGTGACTGGATCATACCCCCGGCTGCAGGTCAGACGCCACACCCCCTCCGTCGAGGTCAAGCTCAAGTCAACCTTAAACAATCACGTAAATGTTAAAAATCCACTGCCACCGCTGGGACACAGGTGGGGTTTGATTTAAGGGTTGCTTTATTTACCCATAAATGTGATGGCCACCATGGGGAGCTAATACAAGAGAGCATCAGGCACAAGTGCATGCCCCCCTACGCCACACACAGAGCCCATAGGATGACCCAGTCTGAATCTTGCCATATGAGGGTGCAAGAATCTTAGTTATATACAATTAAGCCAAAGATTATTCAAACCCTGGCCCTGAACAATGACCCAAACCACACAAAGTGGTAAAGAAATGGTTGCAGTGAACAGGATCAACATCTTGAAGCGGCCAGAGTCCAGACTTCAGACCTGACAGCTGTGATACAATACAGGAAGGGTGGGAATAATTTTGAGCGTGAACTGTTTTGTTAATGCATAAAATAAAAATTGCATTTGACTGTAGTTTTCTTTAAGGGTAAGTCACAAATCTTTAAGGGTAAGTTACAAATATGGCAGTGTTGCTCACCTCCACCCCAAACACCACACACAGCGCCCTGGAGGAAGCCCAGGCAGACGACAAAGAATGATGGGGTGTGCGGGACGTCCCAGCTTGTCTGTCTTAGCCAGCAGAAACAGGTGTAAGCAGTGAAAGTGCTTGATGAATGTTCCCTTTAGTGCCGCTGAGTGACTAGCCTTATTCAAACAGCAGACAGCTCCTCTGGCTACGTGCTGTGGGACTGCAGATACTGTACATGGCTCACACACAGCCAAACACAAACAAGTGCAACACAAAGTCACATGAAGACATTTTTGGAAGGCTTTAATGGCTCGAGATGAGATGAGGGTTTGTTCCAGCGAGGCTAGATATTTCATGAATTGTGTTTGGAAAACAATAGGAAACAGGAGCAGGGACTGAGTGGGCAACACTGTGATCATAAAAGGGAATTATTCTAAAAATGAACAGTGGTAGGCAGCATACACTGATCAGGCTTAACATTGTGACCACCTGCCTTATATGCAGCTCCATGCACAATAAATGTGATGCGATGTATATTCTGACACCTTTCTATCAGAACCAGCATTAACTTCTTCAGCTAAAGTAGTTCATCTGTTGGACCAGACCACACAGCCAGCCTTTGATCCCCAAGTGCATCACAAGTCGCTGGTTCACCACTGTTCCCTCCTTGGACCATGTTAGATAGATACTGACTGCTGCAGACCAGATGTAGATGCTCTGACCCAGCCATGCAGCCATCACAGTTTTGGACTTTGTGGACAAAATGTTCTCTTGTTTTCTAATAAATACAGTTGCTAACAGGTGCCACAATAAAGAGATAATTTCTGCTATTCATTTGTGTTATTCATCAGTGGTAAAAAATGAAAAATGTTATGAATTTGTATGTGTTTTTGCCTTTTTAGACAACTGCAAAAAAGTCAAAAATTATGAGAACAATAAACTTGCACAAACTCAAATTTTGCATTGTATATCACCTGCTTGGGGTGTAATTTTGCAAAGAATTATTGCACAAAATGGAAACTAAACTTTGACATAGTGAATGTCAGACTCACATTGTCAGCTGTTTTCAGTTTCAAAGCCTGTATGGTTATACATATTTATGTGGGATGACAAGAAGACAAAAACTATACATCTGCTGAATAGGAGACATAGGTAAAATGCATTGCTGACAGAAGACAGCCGTCAAATGGTTTGTGTCTACATTTCTGGGTGGCATTAAAAAGGCAAAAAAGTGCAAGCACCCTTACGAGCCTTACAAATAATGAGATTTAGCTCTTTTTTTTGTTACACTTTTATTCAGAAATCCTTTATAGTTTGATGTCAAGCATAGTTTTCTTATTTGCTCCATAACCCAAATTGTTTTTTTCCAAATTTGTAATGGGGCTATATTATGCACAAGTGACTTATTTTTAGCTTTCTGCAATGTTATAATATTGTTCCCTCATCAAAAACATACCTAGAGTTGTGTTTTGATTTATTCACACATGTTTAAGTAATCTTGTATTCTCTGGCGCTGAGTTTCACAGGCCTCAAAACGCTTGGTTCTACAAAATGTTAGTATTTCACTGATTATTATTGTAATTCAAGTCGTGTTGCAGTGCTGGAGTTACACTTAACCTTTGCTGAAACCGACAAACACAGTTATAATGTTGTTGTTTTTTTTTGTTTTTTTTTACCTTGCATGTTTTTGTATAGTTTTATTTTTTCCCTTTTTTCAACATAGTCATCCATTTAAATTGTTGCAATGTAAGTGAGTGGCTACAGGAATGCACATGACAACTTAATAACGCCGCAGAGACAAAATTAGGAATAAAGAGTGAAGGGAGATGTGAAGGATGGTGCTGCTTTTATGATCTATGAATAGAGCTGGATACAAAAGGACAGCGGTGGATGAAGACAGACTGTTGTATCCCTTTAGGGCTGAAGGGGATGAGTGACAGGGGAGCGGGGTCGCGAACTGCCTCCCTCCCCGACAATGGAAATGAAGAGCCACAATTTAAACAAAGCGCTCAGCATCTAAAATAGCATTCATCTGGCTGATTATGAGAAGCATATAACAACGAGGCCGAGGGGAGACGTCCCTGCAGAAAACAACTCATCAGACCCTGCTTTTCGAGCCATGCATCCTTTATTGCGCAAGTATTATTGCTTTTCTCTTGTTTGCTGGCCTCTGACCCCCCTGCACTCCTGTTTCCTTCCTATAAAGTGTGAAGGCTAGGAGCAAAAGGCAATATTTCCACACACACACTATATATATATATAGACTTTAATTTCCCTTAGCTACCAGTCTGGATATTGATAAAATAATAAACATGATAAGGGAGATGATGAGGTGTTGCTAAAATTTGTCGCTCATGTGTTGATCTTTTGGTGCGTTGTGGCTGGTAGCCTTCTGTAACCTTTCAGTTGACATCCTCTCCCTTTGAAACCAATTAGTCCCTTGTCTGAAGCCTCTCCTCGGTTCAATATGCTAACTTTTATCTCAGCTCGCTTTGGTGCAGGGCAGTAGTTATTCACTATTTAACAATTAATTTCTTTCTGCAGCCCTATACTCACACTGTAGTACTTCTCACTTTTATTGTGAGAGAGAAATATAGCACTCTTTTAAAGGGACCCAATTATGCAAAATTGACTTTTCTGAGCTTTCTACCATGTTTTAATGTTGTTCCTTCATCAAAAACATACCTGGAGTTGTGTTTTTGTTTCATTCACACATGTTAGAGTAATCCTCTATTTATTTATTTATGCCCACACACCAGCCCAGTCCCGTTTAGCTCACACCTTAAAGTGATGATAAAGTGATGAGTCAAATGATGAGTTTTTTCAAATAAGTTTTTTTTTTCAATAATTATTGCCTTTTCTGACCAACAAAATGTAAGATGCTGATCTAGAGGTGTCCTAAATTAATTTAAAAGACACCAAAAAAAGCATCATATGCCCGCTTTAAGGTAAACTTGAATTAAAAATATACTTACAGAGTTGTGCAGGTTGTGCAGTTGTGTTACCTCTGTTGTGCAGGATTTACTATCATTGATTGACTGTTGACGAGCTGTTGACCCAAAAGTCAAAGAGAGTATCTGAATGAGAGCGGTCCATCTTTAAGATAGCATGTGACTGACTAAAGCTTGTCGTTATGGCCACGACATTCTCATCCATTAAAATCCTTGACAGGAAGGCCTTAAGGAGGTCTAAGGTCACATATTGGGTCACGATATGCAATACCCTATTGATTCAAGGGGTTATTTAAACATTAGGATTGTCAAATCATTATAATCTTTTAATTCTAGGCTTCTTCTGTTGTTTATCTGTAACTTGGCTTCATAAATATGCCTCTTCAGCAGAACTTAGTGTTGCTGGATTTTGCCCAGAGCAGCATCCAAAAAGTTTGGAGTTAAGGTTTATGTAATAATATTGTAATGTGTTGAATAAAATGTGATTGTCCTTAAATTGGATATGTTATGTAAATTTTTTATTTTTTTATGTTATAGTGTTGTTCCCTTATCAAAAATATATCTAGAGTTGTGTTTTGCTTCATTCACAAAGGAGACAGAAGTGCCAGCATCAGAACAGACACAAAACTCTCAAAACGGAACAAAAGAGTACAGCTCAGACAAAGGGACCAAAACAAACCGGAGGTGATGGAAAGGTTCACAATGCTGAGAAGCCAGAGTTTATAAGTAAAATTCAAGCACGACAATCCCATTAATAACACAGACGAAAGGTCAGATCTGATATGGTCCAAGAAGGGGCACCATACTTTGTAGAACTGGCTTACATTCACATGTATGATGTTAGTAAGATACTACACAGGAATCAGCTCAAATATAATTTTGCACCACCCACTGACAGAAGGGGTTTTGTCATTGACCCACTGTAACAGAGTATTTTTTTCTTGCAGCAAAAGTGAGAATGTTACACAGTCTCTTGTTAATTGTGACTTTTATATATCTACTTGGGAGACCCAGGACCAGAGACATAAGATCCATTTCTAAGTCAGTATGAAATATTATTTAAATTTTCTGTAAAATCTCAAACCAGTTTATAACAAGTCCAGTGGCAATGAGTTAAGGTTCCTACATCACTTTTACCATTCACACATGTTTAAGTAATCCTCTATTCTCTGGCATGGCTGTTCTGTCTCAAAATGCTCAGTTGCACAAACCTCCGCCTCTCCCACAAACCTCTGCCCTCTCTAGGAAGCACTGACCAATCAACAAGCCCTCTACATCCAGTCTGCTCTCATTCATTTATTGACAAAACAATGCACAGCTCTGTCTCCACTGATTCCACACAGCTACTTTTCACTTAGCAGTAATGGTGTCATACAAAAAGTGTAAGGAGGTGAGGTTCCTTTTATTTTTTAAATTATGTTCAAAAGACTGCAACAGTCTGCACTCTGCTCCACTCTGCTCCACTCTGCTGCCCTCTGCTGGTCACATCACCTTTTTCTTTATGGCATCAGTAGAGTACTTATTAAAAACGTTCTCTTTTATTTAGATAATGTTTTTAAAGGTTGTAAAATGTGAAATGCTGTTCTAGAGGCAACCAAGATAGGTTCAAAAATATGAATAAAAACATAATATAGCCCCTTTAAGTTGCTTTAAATGTGCAAAATATAATCCTTATGATACTAGTTTTATCAGATATATATAAAGAGTATCATTTATAATTCAACAAAAAGAAAAAAAAAACAGCATAAAAGTTTATAGAGTTTAGTTACTTTGTTGATTGTATTTAATTTTATGTACAACACAATCAAATTTTATATTGTAACCTTTTCTTCATTCAAATTATTGTTATTTGGCTGTTTGTGTATGTAAACAAATGTAACCGGCACTGATTCAATGTTGGCAGTGTGAGCAGCCAGCATCTGATGGCCAAAGTAGCAAAACGATCATCTCTTAAAATGTGTGAATATAAGGTTGATGTAATAAGATCTTGTTTTTTCACAGATGATCACAATATGTTTTCATTTTAAATTTTTATAAATGTTAACACAGCACAATGTGGCAGATCCAGATGGTTTGTCTGAGTGGGACAGCTGTAAGTCTTGTCCAGCCGGCAGGAGACACCTACAGGACACTCTGAATATAGTCCATAGACTCAGCCTCGTCACACCATGTGTAATCCTGCAGCCTGTTGTGTAACGGCTGAGAACTGTGCCTCACTAATCCTGGTTCAACAGTCTCAATGCACAGAAGAGGCACTTGTCTTATAACATATTGATGAAACATAATATTGTGAATATTCAACAGCAAATAAAGAGCCACACACCACAAAGCACAGTTTTTATTAAAAGTCTCCCGTGGTCTTCAGTGTGAAGCCTTTTGAGAAAAAGAGGTTATTTCATCTTTCGTCACTGAGGGAAAACTCTATACACTTATTTCGCTTTGGTTGTTACAGATTTCACAGTTTGGAGTTCACAAAAGCCCGGTGCCTGTGGCCTCTGCATATGTGGGATTGTGTCTTATTTATATATACTATAGATCTCTGTAAGTGTTTAAAGCAATGGTGTGTATTACAGATGTACCTGTGTTGCAAAACAGCACACACTTCACACAACTTTTTAGGCAAAGCTGTAGTTGTTAAGTCTGTGGAAGTCTTCTGAAGTCAACAATGTTTTTTGATGAACCAAAGTCTCATAAGATGAATAAAAATGAAGGTTCCACTCACACAGTATATCCATACTGAGGCCTGAAGTGCTGTATGCTCACTATTGTGCTGGAGAAAGGCACAAGGCTTAGACACCAGTCCATAAACTAGATTTTGGGTTGGATTTAAGCTTTATCCTTTATAGTCTACATATTGTCCACCAAAAACAGATACTGTATATAAGCTGCCTTGTGCTTACAGACTACAATCAGATGCTTAAAATTGAATACCAAATACAGAGCCTGTGACGGGACAAACATGTTTTCATTATCATCCAACAAAGTTTTGAAGATCATTAAAAACTTTTGTGATATAACACAAAGTAATTGTGTGTGTGATATAGCTCCAGAATGTGTTTCCAGGTCAATACCTGGACGGTGACTTGAGTTAGAGCTGAGTGATGGAGGTCCATCGTCCTCTCGGGGAGGCGCAGGAGGATTGCGGTTTACACAGATGTCCTGGTGTTATGTTAAGTTCTGTCTGTTACTTTTGTCCCTATTTTCTGTCTCCATCCTTTGTGATTTGTTTATTAAGACATGCCCACAGCAGAGTCAAACTTTACCGTTCAAATATAATAAATGTCACTGCCAACAAAGGCCTTGACGTGCAATATATTTGTACACAAACTCTGTTTTATTCAAATACTGTGACTGTGTATCTTCAGTGGATTATAAAATTGCTGTCACTTTCATTTAGTTGAACTTTCTGCAAAGCAGCCTAAGTAGGATTTTGAATTAAAGCCGTATGAATGGATTTCCTTCTCGATTGTGATAAAGAGACATGCATACATAAGCTATCTTATTAATGTAATTCTATCAACACGTTGCCTCGAGTCATTCCTTTCCCGCCTCAATTTGCTCCTATCTTGTCCCTCTTAAGCGGTCTTCAAAGATCCTCATATAAAGGACTGCATGATTGAAGGCAATTATGCTGATTCTTAGATTTACAGTAATAAACCTCCTTCGCATTCAAATACACATCCCATTTTGGTGGAAGGTCACTGTAGAAGAACGTGAAAATGAATCCAGGGATTAGCCACAATGCTGCTGCATCCATTTCAATGTGTGAACCTCACTATTTAGGCTTTTTAGTCGCTGCAAAAACCCAAGTGAATACAACCCCATTAAAAAAAGAAAGTGTAAATTGTAAATAAAAACAGAATGCAATGATTTGCAAATCTCATAAAAAGCTTTCTGTATTCACCATAATACACAGGCAATATATCAGGTGTTGACAGTGAATAGTAATAGTTATAGTTATATAGTTAATTTTGCGTGTTTACATTCATGCAATATGTTTCATATATCTTTATAAACATGCGCTGCCCCTTGCAAATAAATACTACATATACTTAAAATTGAAATAGTAAATTTAATGGCAGCAACACATCTCAAAAAGGTTTGGACTAAGGCAACAAAAGAGTATATTGCAGCTTATTATTTTAATTGGCAACACTTTAGTAAGATGCTTTTCTCCTTTCGCCTCAGCAAATCATCTGCCTCCTAGTGTGCTGTAATTTGTATAATGATGTGGAATAAATTTTAAACTGGATGCCCTTCCTGATGCAACCCTCTCTACTTATCCAGGCTTGGTAGGGAACAGGGCCATGCACAGGATTTGAGAAATACTGAGGTCCATCATGTTGAGAGCCAGTTTAGTCATTGTTTAGTCCTGGTTTAGTCCTTGTTCAATCATGGTTTAGTCTTGGTTTGGTCTTGGTTTAGTTCTTGTTTAGACCTGGTTTAGTCCTGGTATAGTCCTTGTTTTGTCTTGGTTAAGTCCTTGTTCTATGAAGGTTTTAGATTTGCTGTTTTATCTTTTTATTTACATTTTACACAATGTCCTAACTTGTCCTGAATTGAGTTTGTACATCAAATCTCTTTTTGGTTATTTTAACAGCCCTAAAATACCTTTCGGTGTCACTCGAGCAGTGAGCAGTGCAAACAGCATTTCTATCTGCGAAGAGACACACGCTTCATCAAACTTTAATCATCCCCAAGTGGTGCCCTCCTCCAATCGAACGCTCTCAGGCCGGCCACAGTTTGTCACTCAGGAGGGGCTACACACAAGCGATGGCTACTCATGTAATGAAATATGATTACATTGGTCGCCTAATGATTTGTCCCTGTCATTATCATTATCATCTGTAATGGTAAAACATACTTTAACATGACATTCCTACGCACCGCACTGTTTTGGATCAATGTGGCGATGCTTATAGATGGGTTTTATCAATGAGAAAGCATTTATAAATCAGGAAGGAGAAATGTGTCTCATCTTCTCCTACCCCAACACTGACGGGCCACTGTGCTCTTGACCCCGCACTCAACACCACACTAAAATCTTGAGTGGGGCATAAAAGGAACTTTTCTATCAAAAGTTAGCATTTACTTGAGGTATATAAATGATATCTTCACGCAAAAGAAGTAAACTTGACATTTGCTCATCAGCTGCTGTGACTTGTAGTTTTGAAAAGTTAATAGTTGTACTGATATATGAGATACTGAGATTATGATGTGATAAAACATGATATAAATTCAAGATTTTGTGAAGTTAAGTTTAGAATATTATGCTTTTTTCTGACTTTTTGAAATAATTTTGGACACCTTTGCATTAGTATTTCACAGTTTATAACTTAAAAGAATATGGAAAACATCTTCTTTTGGGGCGCTTTTACTTTGACTTTGCAGAGATTAATTCAATTTAATTTCAATTCAATTCAGTTTTTACTTCTGTAGCCCAGTATCACAACAATCAGTCGCCTCAAAGGGCTTCATCAAACATAAACACACAATCAACACAAACAATTACTACACTAACTAAACAGCAGTAGCATGCGGTGACTTTTTCAAGCAGGCAAGTAGACACCTTGACTTCATTAAGTTTTATATGACAACATTTTGATTTCATTTTAATTTAATTAAAAATCACTTAAATGCAATCCCATCAGTGTTTGAGTAGTAGGCTGTTTCAAACTATCTCACACTCATTGTAAATAAATACTATTAGTTATGCTGTTTGTATACAAAATAATGTCATTACAACATTTTTTTCCACAAACCTGGCCTTCTCTGTTGCCTTATCAAAGAATGTGCCCTCAGTTTTTGTTTTAACTTTTATTCATAAGCACTAAAACAAGGCTGGAGAGTTGGATAGATGAGTGAGGTTACAGCCTTACAAATGAGGGAGGCCTGTTCATCAGGACTCACACTGAGATCAACACTAGATTAGTACACTGTTAATGCTTCACTATAATAAAACCTTACACACCACACCACAAACCTCCATTTAAAAACACCGCCTCGCAGACACTCACCTCTCTACTCAAGCTGCCATGTTACTTTTTTGAAGAAACGTCCTGTATTTCCTACAGCTGAATTTGTTCAGAATAACCAGTGGCCAGTTCATTCACAGTTCTGCTGGCTCCTCTCCACTCCTCCAGTTCCACTTCTTATGAACATGTCTGACACTTAACGATGTACGTGAGGCTATCATTTATATGACACGCAATTTTATGCAGCAGCATGTCCTCATGAAAAACATGAACAGGGTTTAAGCTACAAACTATGACTTATCTGTAGAAACGCTCTTAGACATTTTGGCTGCGGCTACTTGCGGAAAGTTTTGTTGTCTGACGCGGCACATGCGCACTGTAATGTATGGGGCTGTAAGCTGCGCAGCGCGCTGCTTATCGCTCCCTGCTGTCAGCCAGAGATCTCTGTCACTGAGCCTGAGATTGACCACAGCACGCATGCGCGAGCCTCCAAAACAAGCTGCTGGGCCCTCTGCTTGACAAGCTCCAGGCAGAAACAGTGCACCATGACTCCGCCTCCACGGAGGAGAAAATGACAGAAATGAATGGCAGACAGGCAACCTAACTTGCCTTCACAGTACCTGGAGTGGCCAGCAGGGCGCAGAAAAAAACTGAGTGACTGAAAGCAGGTAATAGACTGATTCTCTATGGAAGTGAACAGCAATATAAACTGTTTAGAGAGATAGCGATTTCATTTTGTTATTTGTTATGTGTTTATTTTAGATTTGATTGGTCAAGCATACTTGCCTTGCTTGCCTTCACGGCACACCCATGCTAAACAGACCCAAAATATTCCTGTCCTTAGACCCTCCTTCTTGGTAAGGAAAAACTCCTAAAAAAAACAACTGTGGGAAAAAAAGAAGAAACCTTATGGAGCCCATATTGAAGGAGAGATCCTCTCCCAGCAAGGACAGGCAGCATGTGTCTGGGACTGTTAGTCCATTTGCTCATCTATAGGATCATAGTTCAGGTCTGTGAAGATGCAGCAGGTGGGCCTCATCCAGACAGAGGAGTGGGGGTGAGTTAGAAGTCTGAGATTAGGTATCTGAGGTATCTTAGGTATCTGCTGGCAATGGTGGGGAATGGACAAGGCAGAAAATGGCTATTTAGCATGGCTATTAGCAAAATCATGCTAACAGATAGATAAAGGAGCCGACTGCTTTGTACTGACAGCAATTTAAGAGATGAAATTATCAGAACAAGCCTGGTGACGGTGTGTGGGCTTCAGAAAGCACAGCACTTCCTGATTTCACCTGTCTACATAGAGCCTTTTTAGATCTCGAGAAGGGGATGGGCCCTGCCAACAGGATGACTCAAACGAGTGAATGAAACAAAATACAACTCTGGGTATGTTTTTTAGGAGGAAACTACATTATAACGTGGTCAAAAGCTCAAAAAAAAAAACTTGAAAGTTGTTTTCCCATTTGCTGTCTGTGGCATCAGGTTAAACTGATTTAAATGGGGTTGCCCAAGCTGTTAGTCAGGTTCACTCGGATAAGTGTCACTGCTCCTGTGCAAATCGTAGTGCAGAGAAAGCCACAACTTAAAAAGCTCTTAATCTGCTTTCGAGTGAACTCTGGCATCGTTAAATGTCTAATTGGCTCAAAAACTAGAAGATAGGAAGCTAAAATCTGGTAACTGGATTGCTTCCCGAGAGAGAAAAGAACTGTTTTTATTGGGATGAATCTAAGTACAGATGCAAAATGGGAAACATTTACTTAATGTATATATCTACTTCTGCTGACCAGGGAGTACATGCAGCATAAACTCAGAGAGATTGTAGGCCTCTTTGTTGAAAAGTAGGAGTGCTAACCACTCTGCCATAGTGTAACCCCAATTATTAGTAGGTTTACAAAATTCATTATGTCTTCTGTTGAAGCCTTGACAAATATGTTATTGAGAGCTCCAGTCCAATGCTCAAGACCTGTCTGTGTGGGGTCTAGGTTTACCAGGGGTTCTGGATTCAAATAATCAATACATGAATGGCTTTAGACCAGCTTTTACAGACTTGAAGTAAATATTACTTGTACACAGTGTTGGCTTGCTATGGAAAGTCAACAGGTGAGGTCGCCTGGACATCCCACCGTGGAAGTCGCCGCTGCCGTGTCCTTGGCCACAGTGGCAGCTCCACTCTGCTTCCTCCTAGCAGGGTCCCAAGGCCTTGCTAAAAGTTTCCAATAACAGCAATAATACTGATATCATAGGCAGAAACACTTACTAAATGAAGACAGAAACACAGAGAGTCAAAAAGCAGATGCTGTGTTTATCGAAGAACGACTAAACAAACTCATTACAAAAAAAAAAAATCTATTTTAAAAAGCAGCTAAAAGCATCATACAAAATCCCTCACAAAAATCATGTCATAGACTGCACTGGCTGACGTTGGAACCCTTTTCTCTGTCCCTGTCTCTCTCTGGGCAGCCAAAGTTACATTCCTGAGCAACATCTTCTTTTATTATTATTGATTATTATTCTGATTCTTTCTATTCAATCACAAAAATAAGGAGATGTTAGTTTGACATTTGAAACATGTCAAGGTAATAAGCTAACATATCCTACGGTGGCCCAGAGAGCTCAACAAATTACAAAAGCCAAAACACACTTCACAAAAAAAAAAAAAAAAAAAAAAAAACTGCCACACGGCATTACAACAATATTCACCTGCACCAGAAATACCTACATGACATTACAACTTTGCCCACACGACATTACAACACCGGAACATGTAGCACCAGAAGCTCTGCAGCCGGAAGCTGCTGATTTTCAGCTTTGACTAACTTTCAAATATGTCGATACAGGCTATACATTCACTGCTGGCTGGTAATACATGTTCCGGTGCAGAAAAATTGTTGTTGTAATGTCGTGTGGGTATTTCCGGTGCAGGTAAATGTTGTTGTAATGCCGTGTGGCAGTTTCTTTTTGTAAAGTGTGTTTTGGCTTTTGTAATTCGTTGAGCTCTCTGGGCCACCGTAATATCCTTATTTTTGTGTCTGAATAGAAAGAATCAGAATGATAACCCAATTATTGGTGTTTAATTTAAAATTTGTTTTAAATACATCACAAGAAATCCAAATGAACCAAATAAATGTTGATTCTGTCCTATAGGCACCATTATAACCATGAAAAGTGAGTCCTTATCCATGCACTCTCTGGTGTATGTTGTGTCTCTTAATACACTCTATTCCTATATTACAAATAAAACAGACAACTTCTATAAACTATCATCCAGACAAAAATGAATTTCCAAGTTCCACTTAATCTGATACAGATGGTTATTTAAGCATTAATCACTGCCCAGTGCATTGTGACAGACTGCAGATAACAGTTGTGCTGGTTGTTGCCTGACGGTGGAGCAGCGCCTCAGCGGACATGTCCCCAAGTGAGACCGGACCAGCTGGGACTTGGACACTGTACTGCTGCTCCTGGCTCCTTGGGTCTGCCCAAGCTTCCTCTTCACTCTAAAATGTGTTGATTGTGGACCAAAAAGTGTGAATTTGAGTGTTAATTTGTGAGTTTTGTGTTCAGTTTTGAAAAGATGCCCTGTGTATAACACTCTGGTGCCAGAATAGAAACATGTGACCAGGGAGAGCTCATTAAAAGCTTTTATCACTCTGTGGGTGTTACCAGAGAGCAAGTAATGTCAAAGTTACAACACAACATCTGCTAGTACTACTAGTTCTGTGGAAGTCTGTAGTATTTGTAAGTTTAGAAAGTAGTTGGCATGCTCACCTTGCAATCTGAGAGTGAAGTAAATTTGAGCCAGGCTTCAAGACACTAGTAGTACTTCTACTAATAAGTAGAGCACTAAGAGTAACTTAGTTAATATTAGTTTAAAGTAGCAGAGTTTAAGTTCTAGTGAGTACAGATTTTAAAATATTATGTAAAATCGACTTTTCTGAGGTTTCTACCATGTTATAATATTGTTCCCTTATCAAAAGTGTCCCTGGAGTTCTGTTTGGCTTCATTCATATCTGTTGGAGTAGTTGTGTATTCTCTGACACATCAGTTCTGAGGCCTCAAAATGCTCTGTTGCATGAACCTCCATCTCTTCACGAACCTCCACCCACTCCAGGAAGCACTGACCAATCAACAAGCCCTCTACATCCAGTCTGCTCTCATTCATTTATCATTCATTCATTTAAAAAAAAAACAAAAAAAAAAAAAACAGCTCTGTTTCCACTGACTCCTCACAGCTATTTTTCATTTTGTAGTAAAATAGCATCATACAAAAGGTGGAGTTCCATTTATTCTCAAAATGATGTTCAAAAGACAACAACAGTCTGCACTCTGCTGCCCTCTGTTGGTCTCTTTACCTGTTTCTTTATGGCACCAGTACAGTACTTATTAAAATTTTCTTTTTTACTCAGATAATGTTTTGTAAAACATGCTGTTGTAGAAATGCTGTTGTAGAGGTGACCAAGATTGGTTTAAAAATATAACTAAAAGCATAATATTGCACCTTTAAGTATTTCTCGCACTTCTGGTCAAATAAGTACCCCTCCAGAACCAATACTGATGGAGCACTGCTATGATCTAATTTTAAATGAGTGCTAAAATCTTTTGTGGAAAGCTGTTTGTATTGTACCAGTGAGTCTTCATAACAATGAAGCGTTAAAAAGCTTGTCAGCATTTGGCCTCAGCAGATATCTGCACATATATGTAAATGTAACATATATGTGTCTTGAGCGTTAATGCATTTTTAATAGGACCAGTGTAACATCTAATTAACAAAGTGAAATGTGGGGTTTTTGCATTCATCCATACTGATAAGTGTGAAGAAGTATGAAACCAGTGCAATGAATTTTGTGTTATCCCTAGAATTGTATGACCAGTCTGGTTTTGTGAGTTATAAATGAATAGTTTTCATTAAATGAGAGTTTTGGAGATGGCATTTCAGATTCATCCTTGGTAGGAGAAAGATATTTCAGAAAGTCTAACAGGAGAAAAACATTATATTTACCAAGCGACTTTCTTTTGGCTTTTCCCTTTTGACGTCCTCACAGCAAGCCGTCTGCCTCTCAGCGCAGTAATTTGTATTGGTTTTAAGTTCAGATACTCTTCCTTCTTCATTTATCCAGGCTTGGGACTGGCTCAAGGACTGCACTGGCTTGTGGCCCCTTTTAACTGGATTAACTTAACTTTTTTTTTTTTTTTTTTTTTTTTACCAGGAACATTTTAACAACTAAATTACCTAAAGTACTTCATCAAGAGTTACATTTTAGTTCTGGTGAGCACAGCTAGGCATGCTACGGAGGGCAGATTTATACTGCCCAAAGTGAAAACTAATATTTGACAAGAACTGCAATGTATAGATCCATGTTAGCATGGAATACATTGCCTATTTACATTATGTTATCAGGCAGATTGAGAGGATTGAAGAACAAGATTCAGGCAGGTTTATTCTGAGCTCAGGTTTTGACAATCATCTCACAAGCAAGAGACAACTCTCCGACCACGCAGGGTTGGCTTACAAAGCTTTAAATACCTTACATCACTAAGTATAGCATAGTTATAAACCAATCACCACAAAAGAGAAGATCTTCTTTACTAAAAATGCTGTGCTGGAGCAGTGCCAAGAGCCAATCATTTTGAGGAGATAACTTTAGAACTAACAAAACCAAGTTGGAGAGTCACTAAAAAGGCAAGGTTGGAGTGCTGCCAGGAGCCAATCACAAACAACAGGTTAACTATAGCTTGAAATGGGACCTGAAGGTAAACAATGGAGGAGTCCACATATAAGTCAACATGATGGGCACCTAGCCGCTCAATCTTCAAGTTTCAAATTGCCATGTAAGTACACAGTTCAAACAACATGGAGTAAGTGTTAGACTTACAAGCATTACATCATATAATAATAATAATAATAATAATAATAATAATAATAATAATAATAATAATAATAATAATTCAAACTCCTTTTGAAGAGGCATCTTCTCATTGAACTGATCACTGTGGCTGCTGACCATTTTAGTTTTAATCCATCCATAATAACATGATTAGGTGTGTATTACTGCATTGATAGCATAACTCATTGTGGTTAACTGTTCTCTCTCTATTCATCTATTTTTACGACATAAACTAGGTCCTTAGTGTCTTGTTTTTGTTTGTTTGTTTGTATTGTTTGTTTATTAGTATTCTGATTTTTGTGTTGTGATCATTGTGTGAATATGTATTGACTCCAGGAAGAGTAGCTGTGCTTTGTTACACCTAATGAAGATTTCAATAAATGAAATGAAATGAAACTTATTTTATAGCTTGGCCATAAATAAATGTAAATGCTTTATGAGGAAGAATAAGTAAAAGAGACTATAATACTCCAGTATGAGCTTTCATTATCATCCACATATGCATCCATTCCATCTCGTGTGTATATTTTTACCCTGTCCTTGTTATGCTATTTCTGTTCTAAGTATCTCTGTACAGTACACTGTAGTCTTGTTCTTTTGTATAATGAATATTTACGCTCACAGTATTAAGATCCCATTATTACAGTTGGGGAAAAAATAATTTGCTTGGCACATATTCTTTGCAAAAATAGGTCACATAGTGTTTACTTCTATTTTAAGTATTTTGTTTAATAAAAGACAGACCAACATTGTTTTTTCACTGAAGAGAGCTATCCAAAATGTTTTAGCTTGAGTGTGACTTGTTCCAGTATGTGTCCACAGTCATTGGCTTTCCCATGGTTGTTTTACTCAAGATGGCAGTGCAAGTTTTTGGATGGCGCTTAATTGTGTATCAGGCTTCACTGCTAATGGATGGAAGACACATATGCCTTCTCCCCCCCAAAAAAGCCATGCAAGAAATCTTCCTCTATCTCCCGCCACTTAGCCTACACTGGGGACAATCAACCAAATGGCCACTTGTGACCATGTAGCTGCATCATACAATGTCAACAATCACGTCTGCATTATGCAAAAAGTGGGTAAACAACAGACTGAGGGACACAAATTGGCTCAACACCAGCTGTCTAATTAGCTTTGTGCTGCTCTTGAAAAGCAAACAAACACAGAAAGAAAACCGGGGACATTCTGAACACTGGCCAAGGCAGTTCTTCCGAAATGCTCCTTCCCCCAAAATCAGTCTGGATGAGAAAGAGAGCGGAAGAGGGAGAGAGATTAGATCATACGTTCAGTCCCCACACGGCCTTCTTCACTCAGTTATTTTGGAAGCGCCGTAAAGACCCACTAGAGGCTCAGGCGGAATTTACATTTTAATGAAGCCGTGGTTGATTGCTGTTACGTGGAGTTCCTTGCTACTGGATGGTTTAGGCTCGTATGTAGCACACAAACAGGCGGAGATAGACAAACAGGCTGGTACATGCTCACACCACACATGTACAAGCCACACTCATCTCACACGCTCCTGCTGAGAGGTTGTTCCAGAAACAAATTGTCCTGTAAACATGGGCAGGGAGCGGGGAGGATACCCAGGGGTGCGTTACACGGCCAAGAAAATCACCTGCATTCTCTTTGAGCAACATCAAGCTGCAAGAGTCATTTCGACCATTCTGTTGAACAAAACTCCTAAAACTTCAGGACACTGTGTGAAATGTAAATGAATGCAGTGGACAACGCATCAGGTGTTGAAACTGAGCTATTTAATGAAAAAATAAAAGCTCATTTTGAATTTGATGGCAGCAGCATGTCTCAGAATACTTTAGGACAGGAACAACCAATGACTGGAAATGCTGATACCTAAAACAACTGGGTATTTGTGCAAACTTGTGCTCACGGACGATTACTACTGAAAGTGTTGCCGAAGCCAATCCAGTTCAGAATCGTGCCTGTTTTTAAAGGTCATACACTGTAATATTCATGTATTTTGAAACAGTTTTAGACACCTTTGCATTAGTATTTCATGCTTTTATAACTTAATAATGTATATGTATGGAAAACGGAAAATAACTTATTTTTGGCACCTGGCACCTTTGCAGAGCATGCTTGGATTAGGTGTCTGACGCCCCCTGCTGTAAACGTTGGGAATAGGCAGAGCATAAAATAGCTTTTAAGTGCGGCTATTAGCAACATGACAGTAGCAGATACATAAATGAGCTGACTGCTTCACAGTCACAGCAATTTAAGAGGTTAAATTATCAGAATGAGTCCGGGGACAGTTTATAGGCTTTAGAAATGCACATGCTTACGTAGAGCGGTGAGACTGAGCATTTTCCAGCCCTTCAGAAGAGACGGGCTCAGCATCGAGGATTACTCAGACAAGCATGTGAAACAAAATACTACTCCACATCTGTTTTTTAGGTGGAAACAACATTATAACATGGTTAAAAGCTCAAAAAAGTTGATTTAGCATCATAGGGGACCTTTAAAGCAGTGCTGATAAGATAATAACTATGCTTTGTACTGATAATAGAGACTCTGCCCTTCTAAAATGTTCCTTTTATACCCAGTGTCTTACTGAAATGTTGCCATTTAACCTAATTAGTTGCAAAAGGCTGATCTAGTGTTTTTTTGTTTGTTAGTATAACCTGTTTTTCCATCCATTTGTGGTTGTTGCCATCAAATTCAAAATGAGCCAGTGCTTTTTGTGAAGATGAGACTCGGATTTGGGTTTGTACATTATCAGCCTTTCTGTTGTACCAGAACATGTACAAAATGATGCTTTTCCTGACGGCACATGCGGGAGGCGTTTGAGCGTAGTGAATGTAGTCTTCTCTTTTTGTCATAGCATCACAATGACGTGCGTGGTGTTAGGGAGCTGCGCGGCGTGACAAGTGGCAGAGTGACGAGAGGTGCCACATTCTGCCCTGCGTGAGCCCGCTGTGTGTATCATGTCAAAGTCGTCAGCGCTCGTCACTTCACTGTCATTTAGCAACAGGCTGCGTGGGAGCGTGCCTGCGTCCTCATCACACACCACACACCGATGACTGCAGTTGTTGCCACTATTCACTGGAAATTTGATCCTGAAAAAACCTCCCACCAGTAATGCAGCTGTGGATAGAAACTGGATATTTTTACTCAAGTGGTTTAATTGCGTACTTTTTTTTTTTTTGATGATGAAATTATACAGTATTTCATGTGTACAATTTCTAAAACATACTTTTACTTGAGTAGATTTTAGTGAACACATGTTTGCTTTTCTCTTTTTATTGAGAGAGTTTAGCAGTAGTAGTGGTAATAGCAGAAAAAATGTTAGTAGTAGTAGTAGTAGTAATAGTAGTAGTAGTAGTAAGAGTCCTAACAGCAGTAGTGGAGTGCAACTAATCACATAACCCAGTAGTTCCCAGTAATTTTTGTTTCCCCATGTTCTTTTTGTCACACCGTGAGGCCTCCTCACTTATACAGCATGTATGTATGACTCTTTAAAAAAGTGCTCATATAAAACATGTTACAAAAATATGTTATACTTATTTTATTGTAAATGCAAATTCCCCTACATTTTTTGAAGAAAAAAAATCAAGATAAAAAGTGAAATAAATAAAAATCTGCCTACCTTTAAAATAAAAATATAAAATCCTATTATTCCTATTATTTCCCTATATTTTATTGTCAAAATAAAAAAAAAAAAAAGTAAAAGTAAAAAAAAAAAAAAAAAAAATAGATAATCTAAACTAAAATTAAAACTGTTTAAAAAATAATAATTTGATGTTACAAAATATAATATTCAGGTATTATGCTGAAGTCACTGAGACACTTGAGCTTGCTTGTCTTTCTTGACTTAATAAATTCTAAAATAATTCCATTTACTCCTACAGTGTTTGCGTAGCCCTGGTTGGGAAACACTGACATAACCTACAACAGTAGTAGCCTTCTGCTGGAGTAAACACTGAATATGTTTTTTTATGTCTTTTACTCAAGTTAAATTATTTCCAACCACTTACTTTTACTTGAGTGACATTATTTTGGTGATGGTAGTAGTAGTAGCACAAATATTTATAGCAGTAATAATAGAAGCAGTAGTCTCAAAAATATTTTCTATGTAAGTAATCTTTCTTTCTTTTTCTTTTTTTACTTTACTAGTTATTTTCAGCAGTAGTAACATTGCTATAAAAGTTTGCCAGCATCTCTTCTTTTTTACAAATACTAAAACATTTTACTCAAAACAAAATAATTCTTTTAAACTTTTATCGGTGTGGTAATGAAAGTCTTCTTAGCAGCGCTGTTACTGCGTGGTTTGGTGATCTCACTGTGAAAGAAAAGAAAACTTTAAACAGAGGTTCACTCTGCTCGCAGGACAACACACTGTGACTTCTCAGTCCTATTTACAAATCTAAACTTTTAACCAGAGCTTTACAGATCATCAGTGTTCCCTCTGACCCCTGCTACTGAGATGTTTGACCTCCTTCCCTCAGGGAAAAGATATTACTCTATTAAATGCACTACATCTTGTCATGCTAAACGTTTTTTTCCACAAGCTGTGATGACTTTGAACAATGCGCTTTAAAATATACCTCAGGTATACTTTGTTTTAGTTTCCTCTTTTACTGCTATTTATTTATACAGTGTTTTTTTTTTTTTTTTTTTTTTTTTTTTGTTTCTTTCTTAGGATTTGTGTTTTTAGAATGTGTCCATGTGTTGTTTTTTAGGCTTGTGTTGTTAGGTTTTGTCCTTTCAAAAGTGCACTTTTAGCTCCTTGCAACTGTTTTCCAGTGTGTTCAAGTTTTTTATATTGTAAATGGCAAATAAAACTGACCTGAGCTACCTTTACCTTTACTTGAGTAATTGTTTTTTTTAAGTAACAGCACTTTTACTCGAGTATAGATTATAGAGTACTTCCATTTATCAATTAACAACATTTTCTAATATGTGGCATCAAACAGTGACAAAAAACAAACGGTGCTGTTGCTGTAAGGGCTTCCAGTGTAGCCTTCAAAATGATCAGCTTGTCTCTTCTAAATGGCATGGGCTCCTGGCACATCCAAAATAGGAGCCACGTTATCTGTGGAGCGCCTCTTATCGCTCAGCCCCAGTGGAAACTATTGCCAGGTAGAGGCTTGTCATGTGACACGCAGCACTGTGACAAGCCACAGCTCCAGCGGCAGCTCCCCATGTGATAGTACATAGCATAACAGTGATGTGTGGGCTCCCGATAGCACCGAGGGGGAATATGAACCCACTGGTGATCTGTATCTGCCTTATTAAAGAGCTGCCCTTGACCACAGGGAAAAACTGAATTAGACAGATTTTTAACAAAGGACTCTGCTGCGGCTGAAATGTAGAGCTTCTCCCATGCTTCTCATATTTCTTTAACAATAGTATTTACTAAGGGTATGAGAAAATATAACTTCTGGAAGATTGCAGTATTTAACTAGGGTATAAATATCAATATCTTATGTATATCAAAATCGTCTTTGTTACAGTATCATGACATATCCACTGACCTGAAAACAAAACTATAATCAGGAAAGTGTGATGTGTGCATTAAATTGAGCCCGAGACCAAGAGAGTTGCAGTTGAAACAGCATTATTTCTGATGTCAGGTGTCAACAGCATGCACATACAAACTGACCATCAAACAAAAGCAAGTCTCCAACTTATAATAGCTGAGAGCCCTGGATTCTTGTTGGTTTTACCATAAAACACCAGAATATGCTGTATTATTAGCAGCTCTGTGGACTATTTCTGAATGGAGACAGCAGCAGAAGCCAGTTGTACAAAGACTTGTGTGTTGTTGTTATGTTGGACGTTAACTAGACTTTACTTTTGTTAAAGTGGAAACAGGACAAAGAAAAAAAAATCCAGGGGACTCAGCAACAAGGTGGACTTCAGCAGAATCAACAGGCGACGAAGAAAAGCACTAAACGCCGTTAATCAGGTCAGAGAAGTTAAATTAGCTCAGTAACTAGCACTACCTTGGTTAGCTTCCGTATTCATAAGATGTGCTGCAGATAAATGGCTGCGATAGGCCAGTTCCCAATCGACCAGACTGTCCTGCTTGAGGGGCTGGTTCGCCAGGTTAATATCACCAATACACACTGTTAGCCCTTGCTATAATTTTCCCAGTAAGTTACCACAAAATGCCCCGTTAATGTACCACAATCTATCTTTGTGGTTACTTACTGTAATTTGCATTGCATTGTTTTGTTTTTTTTGTTTTTTTTTTTGTCTTTATGTGCAGTAACTTACCGCATTGTAAGTTACCACAGAAAGACTTTATGATAACTTAAAAAAAAAAAAAAAAACTGACAAACTCCAGCCCCAGAGTAAAGAGGCCGTGTAGCAGAACACATCCAGAGAGGTCAGAGACATTCATCAGTCTGTTGTCATCTGGAGCTGCATTTTGGACACACTTTTTTGGCACACTTTTGAAAAAAGTCCTTTCAGCGATGATTCAGATAATCTACACCATCAGAAATCGGAGAGAATGTGAGTAAAATTTGCTCAGTGATAGCCACCATTTTGTGCTGCTATATCAACTTCAGAGAGAAATAGCATTAACGTTAGAAGATATCTGCTCACTAAATAACATAAAAGGGAATCTTGTTATGTTGCTAAAGTACACACTTAAAAGGTTCAGGTAAGAGAAGTAAAAGTAAAAAATATTCAAAAGCTGGTAGCTAGTCTATTTCATCTCTTAGCATCTTGTTAGCTTCAAATCTTAGCTTAGCATATTGAGTTTGGTGTTAAAAGCATCTGATAAAATTCAAATCAATTCAGTGTTTTATCTGTTTTTGTTTTGCAAATACAACTTGAGCACATTTTTACCTATTAACATGTTACTATTCACATTAGCTTAGAGTCAGTTTAGCTTGGTTAGCTTTGGCGTCAATTTAAATTTTTTTAAGACTGTTACCATTGTATTGCTCTGTAATATCACCTAAAAGGTTATATTAATTCCCAAAATATAATTATTCCCTTTTATTTATTGATTCATCTCTGTCACAGAAATGCAAGTGAAGCGCTGACGGCTGTCTGTCCTGTTATCTGGTTGCTAGGTTACGAGGGACCGGAAATATAATGGTGGGCTGAATGGCACACAGGGGAGACGCAGAGATTTAATGTGTTAAATTTATAGTTTTTGTGAAAGAAAATTAAGTTTTAAGATAATTTCAGACGGGAACTTATTCTACTGACAACTATGGGCACCAGTTACCAAGATAGACCCTACTTAAGACCCTACTTAAGAATTTCATTCTAAAAATGTGTCAGTTCAGCGTCTCCAAAGCCACCGGTACTGTCCCCAAACTTTACGCCGCCCAAAGCAGCTGTACCTTACAGTTCATTCTAAAAAACAGTAAATCACCGGGCTAAAATTTAAAGGCAGACTAATACAACTAAGGCAGCCATTATAATTGCTTTTATTAACAATATTGATTATGTAGATTAGTTAAGAACTAATTTTTAAACTTTTAAGGATATAATTGTACGAGTAATCTGTTGATTGCTTGTAAAGTAGGAATGTATAAAGTAGATTTTATGTTTTTGGCTGTACATTGTATCTATGCTGTGTTTGAAGTTGTCTTGTATTATTTTATGATGTGTTTTGCTGGACCCCAGGAAGCATAGCAACAGCATTACTGTGGCTAATGGGGATCCAAATAAATAAACTAAAAGAAAAAATAAAAATAAAAAAAACTCAGGCTGCCATTTGGGTGTTTGCCACTGGCTCTGGTAGTTTTGATACATTTGTTTGGGGGCATATATAACAGGCTACCTTAGTGCTGTACAACACAACGTACAAAAACACAAGAGCCAGCGGCAAATACTTACATGGCATGTCAAGGAAGGTACAGCTGCTCTCGGCGGGGGAAAGTTAGAGGGCAGTACCAATGCCTTCAGAGCTGGAGCATGGACACACTATAAAGAAGTAGATATACAATCAAGAATTGTGGTAAGGCCTAGTTACCGCAACAAGGAATTGTGGTAAGGCCTAGTTACCGCAACAAGGAATTGTGGTAAGGCCTAGTTACTGCTACAAAAAAATTGCGGTAAAGCCTAGTTACTGCAACAAAGAATTGTGGTAAAGCCTAGATACTGCTACAAAAAATTGCAGTAAGGTCTAGTTACCACAACAAGGAATTGTGGTAAGGCCTAGTTACCGCAACAAAGATTTGCGGTAAGGCCTAGTTACCGCAACAAAGAATTGCGGTAAGGTCTAGTTACTGCAAGATAAAATTGCGGTAAGGCCTAGTTACTGCAACAAAGAATTGTGGTAAGGCCTAGTTACCGCAACAAAGAGTTGCGGTAAGGCCAAGTTACCGCAACAAAGAATTGGAGTAAGGCCTAGTTACGACTACAACGAATTGAAGTAAGGTCTAGTTACTGCAAGATAAAATTGCGGTAAGGCCTAGTTACTGCAACAAAGAATTGTGGTAAGGCCTAGTTACCAGAACAAAGAACTGCGGTAAAGCCTAGTTACTGCAACAAAGAATTACAGCAAGGTCTAGTTACCACAAGATAAAATTGCGGTAAGGCCTAGTTACCGCAACAAAAAATTGCAGTAAGGCCAAGTTACCGGTACAAAGAATTGCGGTAAGGTCTAGTTACCGGAACAAAGAAGTGCGGTAAGGCCAAGTTACCACAAGATAAACTTACAGTATGACTACCACAGGCAGTCTTTGCGGTAACTTACTGGCAATTTGTCACTGTGAAAAGTTTAACAGTGCAGCCCTTGTTCTTAGTGCTATACATTTAACCACAGGGAGTCACAAGCCAGGGTACTCCTTTTGCCGCAGAGGGTGCAGTAAGGGCATGGCTTAAAAAATGTATGCCAAATCAATATGCAAATCATTCCACAGCATGAGGCAGATGATGGCCCAGAAAGGAAAAACCAAAAGGAAAGAAGGAGGAGAAATGGTGCTCACTATAGCTTCTAGTGTTGATTGTCCTAGTAAACAGAGGGAAAAAAGCTGATGCAACAGTCTGTGGCCGGGGCAGGCATCTCTCCCTCCAACAACATAAACACAGACAACTCTGACTCTGCACTGACTGTTGGGTAACACCGCTACAGCAAACAACACACAGACGAGACAAGACAACATGGCCACCGCCACTAAAGTCAAAATAAAACACACTCTGATGATGATTGAAGGGATAAGTGCAATGTGTAAACTGCTATTTTGTGACAGGTATAAATCCATTTTTTTAAAGACAGAAACACCTGAGCATGTCATTTTAGATTTCTGAAACACTCGCGGGAGACAGCTTTTCCGAAAAAGACTGTAATCATTTGAGATAGGCCCACATCTCCCTACAGGGAAACTCTGCTACAAGAAAGGGTCTTTTATCTTTGATTTGTGACACCGGGAATAAGAGAGACAAAACCTTACTAGCGGTATAACCTTGGTAATTCTGTCTCGTTCAGCTAAAATCCATTGGAGCACTGCTAGTAATTGTTGAATGAGAACTGATAGTCTCGGAGGACGGAGGCCACGGCTTGAATAAATGAATGGAAAGGTATTTATATCGTGGAATCGACTGGAGACATTGAATTGACCCGCTGTTATAGGGTCACCTCTCCCCTTTCTCTTTTCCCACGTGGAACATTACTTTCCTCTTCCCTCCTCTCCTCTTGCCTCTCTAATTTTCTGCACGGCTCAATTCCTTCCTTTACCGTTATCTCAAAGCACAGATCACCATGGCAACAATTAGTCACATCGTCATCACCCACGCTCCTATTTGATGGCTGTTTTTATTTTGGATTTTTTTTTTGTTTTGTTTTGTTTTTCTTTTCCATACTACCTCACTGGCGTCAGGCCAAATAGTAACCTGTTCTGGTGGAGGAGGAAGGAGGAACAATGTTGCCATCTGTTGGGCCCACTTGTTTGCACACAAAGAGCGACACTGACAGACATCCAACACGCCTCCGGTGACTCACGACAGCCAATCGTGTGCCAATTAGGACCCTCCGACCGCGGCTCAGCACCTCAATCATGTTTTAAACACATCTAAGCTGTAAAATGTGGTTCTTTGAAAAGGTCAACGTGCGCCGCAGCATCTCCTCCCTTTCAAACTAATGGGAAAAAGGAAATAGGAGAGATGCTACTGTATGTGCTCCCTGGTGAGCAGCTACAATGAGGTTGGAGAGGCAGACACAAGCTGGAGACTGGATAGAGTGGGTATGGGGTAGTTTATTGACAGTCATATGGGCCTTGAGAATTGAACTATCAATACATACATTGACCGGTCCAAACCTTGATGCACTTCCCCCTAAACACACTTAATAAAGAAAATGCACTAAAGGGACTATACTTGTACACACAGCCACTAAAAGAGGAATCCAACTTAGTGAACCTACTATTACAGTATTATCAGTCTACTTACAATGCAGTGCACACCGATCAGGCATAACATTATGACCACCTGGCTTTAATTGGCCATACGTGTTATGCCTGCCTGGTGTGCAGCTCCACACACAACAAACTCCAATGTTTTCTGACACTTTCCTTTTAGAACCAACAAATGTACATTGCCTGCTCCTTCCTTGAGCCACTTTTGATACTGGCCAGCATGAAAAAACACACACACAAAAGAGATGCTCTGCTGATACAGTTTGGTCCATCAAACTCAAATCCTCAAATCATTTTGCTTGCCCATTTTTTCTGCTTCTAACATATCAACTTTGAGGACAATGTTTATTTGCAGCCTAACAGGTGCCATGATGAAGTGATAATCTGTGTTATGCACCTGTTAGAGGTCATAATGTTATGCCTGATCGATGTATAGGTGAAGTGTGGCTCTAAATGTCCGAAGACACGCATGTATAGGAGAAATGGTGAATCACATGCACACATCCACTAAAAGAGAAATCTGACACAGTGAATCTTTATCTACACGACAGATCTGCAAATGTGTGGAGAAACGAGACAGATGGGTGACAAAGAAACCATAGTAACCAGATAAAAGAGGCTTCATTCAAGAAATTCATTCACATTTAATTCAGTGTGGTCAGCAGTGAGGTTGAGTTGTGTTGTCTTAAAACCGCTGCTATTAGTGTTAGTGCCATTACTGTTGTGTTACAGATATATGGCATCAATTTGGGACTCGTTTTTGTCGACATGTTTATTCTTTGTATAACAAGTAAGCAGTTTCTGTCTGTTTTTAGTTTTACAATGCAGATGACTGTGGGGCTCTGAGGAAGTAGAGGTCAACATTCACACAAATAAGTCTATAGCCTTAGAGTCATTTTGTAGGTTGGAAAACTAAGATAAATTGTAGCAAAAATGTGCCACAGGATGTATTGCTAAAAGATGATGGAAAAGTGATTATTGTAACAAATTTACAATAAGTTAAATTCTCAACAATATCCCACCATACACATATTTATAGCAGAGGTGGAAATTAACTACATACTTTTACTCAAGTTATTTACTTCAATACATTGTTGTTGTTTTTTTTTTTTTTCTTCTTCTTCTTTTCTTTCTTCTTTTCTTTTCTTTTCTTTTCGTTTGTTTTTTTTTAACCAAATTTACCATCTGTGTACATTTCCACAACATAGAGTGTAAATATAGAAATATTCTTACCTTGATGGCGAAGTGGGTAGTAATAGAAGCAGTCAGGGCTGTTCCTAGCTATATATGCACATGTATGGGGCCCCACAAGACACTAGGGGGCCCAAGGCTGAATTGTTGTTGTGCAAATGTCTGCTATGTCAGATATTTGCCACTTAACATTACTTTATTATCACTTTGGTGTGCTACTGTTTTAGATAACACAAGTAATAAATACTTGTGTTACCTATTGTTGATTATTTTGGAATATTGTGGCAGTGCATTATTGCTCTGTGTGGATTATTGTTCTCCTTGTATTATCATTTTTATCATTTATCTTGCTTGAGTGGCTCAACATAAGATGTTTAATTTTTTAATGATCCTAGCCTGTTTTGCTCATAAAGTGTAACAGATTGTGGTATGTTTGTGGATCATCTCAGGGATTGGAAATCTCCTCATCATAGGTTGGCAAATTGGCAACTAGGGTCCCAACAGCATCTTGCACAGGGCCCCCACAAAGCTGGTTGTAGTGGAAGCAGATTGGGTTTGTAGGTTAGTGTAGTGGTAGTAGTACTTTCTACTTAAGAAAACGTTCTACTTAATACTTTTTTACTTCAAGTCAAATATAAAGAAAATTTGTGCAGAATATTTTTTACATCTAATGGATTTGCTGCATTGTGAATTGGAAATCTTTTGCCCCCCAAAAAAGAGCATGATAAAATTATTAACTCATTTACTTTAGGAAAAAAAATTAATTTGCTTATTACTATAAAAAAGTACTGACAACTAAAACATCAGTCCCATAATGAGTTGAGATTCCCTGGACCAAAGGAAATTATCTTGAACGGTGCATTGCGACTGATTAAACTTTGGGCTGCAAAACTTATCTCCAGCTAAACTCAGTAACTTTGTTCACAGGTGCACATATCCACTACTCAGCAGAAACTGCACGACACCCTTGTTTCTGGAAATAAAACGAGGCACTTAATGGTAATAATACAAGCACAACTTGGGTAAAAGTAGACAGAGGGTATCTGGATGGCAACTTAGTTAATTAAATGAGGAAAATATTTGGGCTTACGACCAGATCATGCATTTTTTCATCAGTGGCTGCCATACTGTATATCTCTAAATGAAAAGGGTGCGCTGTAGTAGTGGGGAACCGCTAATGTGAAAGATAATATATTGGGTGAGATTTTGGCTGAGCGTTACCCTTAAAATCTTGGATCTGTCTCTGCTCTCTCGAGGCGCTAATTAAGTTTTTTTCCCGTAGTCTTACCACTAAGTGATGTAATACTTCATCGTCACAAATAATTTTCCATGTGGGACAGATCATTGCTCTTATTATTTATTCTGCTCACTTATATACTTGCCAAGAGAAGGATATTAAAATGTTTACCTACAGGATTTCTCCCCGAGATAGCACTAAAAAAGATCTTCCTGAGTTAACAGCACCTGCGCAGCCACTTCTGCTGTTGTGGGGCTCAGAGGTTAGAGGGGACCCATACTGACATAAAATCCAATATATCAGTGGGATTTTTATGTTGAGTATAGTTTGAATATTCATAAGAGATAATAGACAAAATGTACTGGCTACTCTGTACACTGTACTGGCTTAACACATGAACGTTTGAAAGTACTTCATAACTTTTGAAATCCTACACTAGGACCCCTGATTGCCACCTCATACCAAAGCGCACAGCTCTGTGTCATACAGTATTGTTGGTGGAGTGTTGTTGTGGAGGTAAATTAACTGAGGACTGCCGGGGGGCGCTGCTCTAGCTCCGCTGGAGAGGACCCCATACCGAGACCCAGGCCCAGAGCTACACATTAATTACTAGTGTTTACCCACAGATAGTTCAACGTCTTACAGTAATTGTGACGCTATGGCTGGTCCGTTGGAGATTGATGACCATGTTGTAACTGCTCTGCTGTGTACTGGAGTGTAGTTTTGTTGGCTCATAGCAAGCATGCATTTGCTCTTTGTAGTTTTTGTGTGCTCCCTGCGTGGGCTGTCTTTGAGCGCTGTGGGTTCCTCTCCAAAAAATGGCAATGACTCCACTACTGCTAAAAAAACATGCTCTACAAAGAACTCTGCAGGTAACATCATGATTTGTTAAATGGGTGACTTTGTGCTGTGATGGTTTACACTGTTACAAAGTAATTGTTGCAATAGGTCACTTTCTCTCTACTGATGCTGGTGAAGTATTTATACTGTGTCATGACGGGCATCTGGCATAAAATCTGCTGATTTGCAGTGATGACCCTGGGAGGGAAAAGGAAAGATTGGCATGTTACATGATACATGTATAACACCTGTTCCCTCACAATATAGGTATAAAGCATCCATTAAGTTTAAAAGTGTATTCAGAACATGAAACCTTTATCTAAATATAACCAATCAGAATCAGAATGATCTTTATTGCTGTTTGTAAAGTGGCGGGAATTTATTTTTTTGATAATGAGTGCATACATAAAAAATAAATAAACGAGGGACATATAATAAATACAGAATAAAATGAGCTAAAAATTGAATATACTTATATTTCAAAATATACAGAGATGAATTTAAAGAGATTATACTATGCAAAATCAGCTTTTCTGAGCATCCTACCATGTTATAATGTTGTTCCCTCATCAACAACAGACCTGGAGTTGTGTTTTGCGTCATTCATGCATGTTTTAGTTATCCTGTATTCTCTGGCATGGCCATTCTGAGGCCTCAACATGCTCGGTTGCACGAAATTCCGCCTCTTCCCCGAACTCCCACCCAGTCCAAGAAGCACTGACCAATCAACAAGCCCTCTACATCCAGTCTATTCTCATTCATTTACCCAAAAATCTATGTACAGCTTAGTAGTAAAATGGCGTCATACAAAAAAAATGGCGTCATACAAATAGCTTTTTGTTCAAAAGGCGGCAACACTCTTCATTTTCCTGCACTTTGTCTCTTAAGCTGAATGGCACCAATACCAGTATCAAAATACTAGTGGAGGTTTAATTTTGTTTAGTTAGTAGAAGTAATATTAAATGCCCTAAAATGCCTTGTTCCTATATATCTCCTAATATTGCACTGGTAAAAGCCTATGCCTTCAGTCGATAAATAGACAGACCTTGCTGAACTGACAGTCTCTTGCACTGCAGCTCGGCTTGTTTTCAGCTCCTCACAGAGAAGACAGCCGCTTCCCACTCCTCGGACAGTAAAGCTCCGGTATTGCCTCCCTGACACTGAGAAATATAAAAGACAATTGGACTGCACTCGTTCTGGATAAAGCAGTTGTCTTCAGCCGCTCTGCCGCAATGTCACTTACTAGACAAGGAAAAAACAGCCACTTAAACGTGCTTTTTGGTCGTTCTGAAGCCTGTCTGGTAAATTGGGATACACTGGTTGAGTTGATAGATAGAAGATAAACAGTTGTGAGTTTACTAATGTGCAAAAGTTTTAGTGAGCTGGGAAAAACGCTGTTACCTAAGAGTGCTTTAATAAAGGCAGAATTTTATTTTTAATTTTTGTTTCAGGAAATGTCAGTAATTGGCCATGGACAAAGAGAGTAAGTTTGGTGTGGATCCAGATCCAGGAGTGTTTTAAGTATCAATTGTAGATACTAACTTAACTCACTAAAAGAGCAATTTATTAGATTGAGTAGATTCTTTACCATTTGCCAAGAGTATTTACCCCTGAACTAGAAGATTTTTTTGAGTTTGAGTCCAGGTCTGGGCACCATTATGAGACCGATGCCATGGCAAAGGTCTATACTCTACAAGGGCTTCTAGTTTTTGTTATTTTAATAATAATAATAATGTGTTCTTATATAGCAGTTTTTTGGACACTCAAAGTTGCTTTACAATTGCAATATTTATTCACTTCCATTGATACATGGTTAAGGTGGGTAAGGTGTCTTGCCCAAGGATACAATGGCAACATGCAATGCTAGCTGCGGAGACTGAACCTCCAACCTTCGAGTTAGTGGGCGAACGTCTCTCCCAACTGAGCTACTGCTGCCTCATTTTACATCTTGCTTTTGCTCAAGGCTTTTGTAAAGTACTGTCTCTTTCAGATTGCTTGATGACTCTTCTTTGTAAACACAGGACTTAAAAATATAATCTTGCACAATCTTTTTCGTTTCATTTATTTTACGGCATTTTTAAAGTTTCCTCACCAAAGTGCTGCTATATTTAGTCGCATTTCCCAACACCCCGCCGTGAGCTAAATGATCCCCCTCAGCAAACCTTGGCAGAAAACTCTCTGAATTCCTCCTTTTTTAAGCTTTGCAAATGAATGCAGGCACCTTGTTTCTCCGTCATTATTTATTCATCGTGAACAAATGTTTTTCTCTGTATTCGTGCAGCCTTTTCCCCTTCGGAGGACAAGGATACTGTAACCAAGGTGCACAAAATAAAAATAAAATAAAAAAAACACCTAAAGAAATATGTTTGAACTCTATTTGCCCTGCCTGCAAACGCAACATTATGCAGAAACCAATTCTTTTGACTTGTTTTTCAATAATTGCTGAGTTTTCTATGTGAGATCCATTTGCATAGAGTTTCATGGAGATTAAAGCACAGAGTTGCTTTAACTGCTGATCCGGTGCCAGTCAGTGTTACAGAGATTTCTTTAGATATCCCGACTATCGCTGCAACATTATGTAACATCCCGCTTTGAGCTGACTCTAGTTTGGGACCCCATAGGTTGCAAGCATTCATTATTACAGATGTTTTTGTGTTGAACTAAGCGCCGATCTCCAGGAACGACTTCTTAAAAATATGTTGAAGATATTGTTTATGTGCCTCTAATGAGCTGTTGGTGAAATTTGCATTCTTCTAAAGGGTTGCTTTGGGCAATTAAGTACAGTAAAACTCCACCACACCAGTCACCAGATCTTACATAGCCCCATTTAATTAAGCAGCATTTTATCATAGACAGGCTGCACTCATTGTTACTGCCTTTTACCGAATGTCAGTAATGGGCCAAGGACATAATGATTCATTTTAGTGATGGTCCAGGAGTGTTTTAAGGGATTGTGTAAGATAGAGACTGAAGAACTGCACTCACTAAAAGAACAAATGATTAGTTTGAGTAGATTCTTTATCATTGTGAGACATCAAGGGTGGCTCAATAGAAAGAGCATTTACCCCTGAACTAGAAGATCTTAAAATTTGATTCCAGGTCTGGGCAGTATATCCTTACCATTGTGAGACTGGACCAATGCTTTGTCAGTGGTCTACAAGTGCTTCTAGTTTTGATTTTCATTCATTCATTCGTCTTCTTCCGCTTATTCCCATCAGGGGTCGCGGGTACCAGAGCCTATCCCAGTAACTTTTGGGCCTTGGGCTGGGTACACCCTGGATAGTAGCCAGCTAGTCACAGGGCTGACACAGAGAGAGACACAGACAGGTAATCATTCACTCTCACATTCATTCACTAGGGGGAATTATAGAGTCACCAATTCACCTAATACATGCAGGTTTTTGGACGGCTGGAGGAAGTTGGAGTACCCAAAGAGACACGGGGGGGACATGCCCAGAGAGATAGTCTGTTGGCCCAAAGATCGAACCCACGATCTCCTTGCTAGGAGGTGAGAGCACTAACCACTCTGCCACTGCCCCCTCCAGTTTTTATATATTTTTCATTTTATTTGTGATTGTGTATCTCACAGATATTGTTGTTTATGTGCTTCTAATGAGCACTCACTGAGCTTTGCATTCTTCTCAAGGGTTGCTTTGGGCAATTATCTGCAGCAACCTGCCTCACCAGTCACCAGACCTTCCACACAGCCTCATTTAATTAAGCGAGATCCCAACATAGACAGGCCACGCTCATTGTTACTGCCTTTTCCCGAACCTTTAAATGTCTGCCGTACCAGACGTTCTCAAGCCCGCATTGATCCTCCCCGTGTACATTAACCTATCAGTGCAGTCGTAGGCCCTGTGCATTGTGATTAAGCACATGGGAAACATCCACGCCGCTCACTCAGAGGTCACAGAGAGGCACCTACAGTAAACCGCAGAGCCCAGCGTGGAGCCAAAAACCCTTGCATTAATATTGATGAGCTAACCCTCTCGCTATCACAGTGCAAAAGATACCTGATTAAGTGTGTCCAGCAGCATCATGGGAGCTATTAGGCCCCGTGGCACATCTGGACTTTATAAGCTAGATGCAGGTATCGATAGGGACACACGGTTATATAAATAAAGCATTGAGGGGACAGGCAAATAGCCCGCTCTGTAATTAAAGTGCAGGGGGCGCTTGCGATGCTGGCGGGCTTCATGCCACGTTTCCCATTGACTTTCAACTGCAGCAGGAAGGTCAACAGCAAGGTGTTCAGAGCAATCTCCACAAATTGTTGGGCTGAGGCTTGATAATCTCCAAGGCTTTAATGGATCGCGGATCTGTTTACCAAGTGAGTGCACCTTACAAAGTCATTTGGCAATTGTTTTACCCTCTAACACAATAATAGAACTGGAATTGGCTTTTTGATCAATGACATCAGTGGTTAAGTTGATATATTCAATAAGCACGACAACCTTGAGCCTCATAGCATTACTGCGAGCTGCGAGTATGTGCTGGTGTATGTGCGGGCGGCGTGGGAGGTGGGTCTGCACTGCTCCAAAACATCAGCAAAACAATTCTTACTTTTAGTTGGGAGACTAAATTTGTTTGCACTTGTATTGTTAAATCACTGTAAAACTGCTCTTTCTCAAACTCCCTCTGGCTGATAAGAGTCCAGAAGCCTTAGCATTTAGCATTTTCAGTTTGTATATGCTATTGAAAATTATTTGCAAATGGTGTAATGCGTGTAATGGAATAAATTGTTGTTTACACATATTATGGAGCCATAGTGTTTTAGATTATACATCAGACGGTGTAATGTCTGGACAAGAGAGGTGGAAAATGAGCTGGACAAGTGGTCATATGATTCATCCAGATACTGTAATGCATTTTTGGGTGTGTAAATTGGATTCAAATACGTAACTTTAAGTCTTTGAACAACTTACTTTTCAAGAGTGCGACACGGACAGTTCCTCCTTGTACAGTTGTATAGCGTCGCAAGCCTGAGCAGCTGACTTCTGGGAACAATTCCTAGGAATTATTGGCATAAAAAACTGGCCCATTTAAAGTCAGAGATGTCACAACTCTCTTTTTCAACAACTCTGGCCTAATGGTAATAATCAATATTTATCATAGTACTGATGTTAGTAATAAGGATGATAATAATGATAGCAATGAAAATAATGGTAGTAGCAATAATAATAATAATAAATTAATTAAACAAATAATATGGGTACTATTGTTTTTCTTGTTATTTTCTTGTTATTGTTTTATTTTATTTTGCTATATTTATGTACTTATATTTTTTTGTTTAATGGATGGTGGGTGGTTATGTGGGTGGGGTTACTTATATATTTATTTATTTTTATGTTTGTTTGTTTTCTAATTGTTTATGTATTTGTTATGTTGTTAAAGAAAAAATGAATAAATACACTGCTGGCAAAACAACAGCAACAACAACAAAATGGTTAGGATTAGGGTTGGCCTAAAAATTTCTGTTTTGTTAGCTACTTTCCAGTCAGTGCTTACTTACCTAGTGACTTACCAATTTCCTTGAGTTTCATAGTAGAAAGAAAATAAGCGATAACGAGAAGAGCTCAGAGATCTGATCAACAACTAAAATTATTTTCAAAGCATTTTTTATGGTCAAATTACTACATATAGTTGCTTGAAGGGCGGCTCTACTCAGCTTATCCTATAGAATATATATAACCAATCGGCTGTTTATAGACTCACTTCCCTGTACTGAATGTTTATCTCATACTCCCCAGACAGATTGTTATTACATTGCAGGTAGCTTTAATTAAAACTGAAGTGCTGACTTTACACTACATTAAAAAAGTGAGGAGAAGGAGGATGAAGAGGACGGTGGAGAGTGTTACACTGTCCTGTCATGTGTAAGAGTTATTGAATTTCCACCAAGCCTGGGCAAGGGGAAGCTCTAAGTTGGCGGAGGCTGGGGACCCTGGTGTGTGAGTCTCGCAGTTGATCTGAGTCTGTAATGTTTCCTTTGGTCTGCTCTAGGGCATTAATGGTTGAATGGATAGGATTGGACATGCCTGAAGACTCAACCAGCCTCTAGATTTGCTGCTAGCAAATCTCAACAGCCTGCATCTTAAGCTCAAGTAAGCACTGTGGTCACAGCCCTAATAATTTGAGCAACTCCTCAGTGTACAGCCCTATCTCATTTGTAGCTCATTTATTAGATAGTTATGTGGCTGGCAGAGACACGGACAAACTAAATAGAGAGTGGGCAAAGATATGAGCGCCACACAGAAATAATTTCACTTGTACAAGCACAACTGCGATGGGAAAAATGAGACTGTAATATACACATTATTTAAGAGTCCAATAGCTAATAGTTACAGATGGTTATAGCCTATAAGATTGGAGTCGTCCTGTCCCTTAGGCTGACACTGAGATAAGAGAGATGAAGAAATGAGCAAGATAGCTTCATAAGTCTTACAAGAACTACTTATGACTTGTTACGCCGCATTGCAGCTCAGATCATGTTGTGAAATATCCACCCTTTGGAGCCTTTTAAGACGGGATCCTGCCATTTCTTTGTCATCTTAATTTTGCTGCAGCAATATCCATAATTCAGAGTGATTTCCCCTCTCGTCTTTCCCATGCGAGAAAGTTGGGAGATGGATTCCCCAAGTTTCATGAAAAATTGTCAGAATCTCCAGCGAACAATGAGAACACTATTACAAGAGTTGGCACAGAGACGCCTCAAAGGCCTTGGCACAAAAGCCCGTACAAATTGAGAAGATAGAAGTGCAAACTCATTAGCTTACCAGGTTTCCAATCACAGCATTTTTTTATACTCTGGATGTCTCAGAGCCCCCATCAGATGAAAGGCATTTTTCTCAACTTCAAAGGGTTCACTCGAAGTTGTGAACAGTGTCTCAAGCACTCATGTTTTGTAAGAACATGTATGTCGAGACCTATTTCGCCTAAAAAGAGCATTAGCGGCTGTAATGCTGCAGCATGAGATTTTGCTCTCTACTCTTAGCATAGACAGAAGATGATGCATTGTTATGTATGACGACTAGTACCCTGAGACTATTTTGTACTTTTGCAGCAACATGGCAAACTTCCTTCAGCCACACTTTTCTTTTTCGAGGACTTTTGAGAGCACCCATCCAATATAGAGCTACAAGACAAGCCAAGATATTTCCCAAATGGCATGCAATACAGCGCAGAAACAATACTTGACTTTGTGTTTCAGGGGCAGAGAGGGTTAGAAACTCGGATGAATCAGACGGTTTGATCTTGCACTTACTGTGCAGCAAATTTAGAAAAAAAGAAGGCCAAATCTGAAATAGCAGTGTCTCGGCTTTGTAAAAGGTAGAGTGCTTTATGCTTGACATTCGAATCCAAATAACACATGCCAACACCATGCACAACAAAGCAGCGTTTGATGACACAGGAATCACAAATCTCACTGTGAAATGTGCTCTTTGTGATGCAAATGAGGCCCTTGTAAACACCTTTGACTTAGACGTTTAAGCACATTTTGATGCTGGCTTGCCTCCTTGTTTGTTTTTCTTCAAACCAGCTGTATGTCTTTGCTGCTGCGCCATCCAAGTCTTTAATCTGAATATTATGATTGCACTCATTTCATTTACGTAAGTGACTGGATTCAGAACCGCAGCCGCATACATTCACTGCACCCGGGCTATCAACGTGCTCTACTTTTAATCGTCCCTGTGGGTACACCATATGGGAGATGTTGAGAGATATACTGCTGTCATCCGTGATTCTGTCATTTTTTGAAATGTGCTGCCTTGCACAATGATGGTGTAGGTAAGATATTACCCTATTATCCCATTAAGGCTGGTACCTCCGAATCTGCAGCGTTCATTTTCAGACAGCTTGTCTCCTGCACCATTTTCATCCTGTTGGAGGATTGTTGCAGCGCGATGCCGCACTACCATCTGCTGGGGAAGCCACAGGCAGAGTCTGCAATCGTACGCTCTCCTTGGTCCTGACTGCTGCTCGCTCTCTCTATAACAGAGATTGATTTCTCTGTCTGTCACTGATGACATTGTACGACTGCTGTGTTTAAATTAGAGCGGCTCTGATAAAAGAATATAAATGAATCGAATCTCCCCGGACTCAAAATCTTACTATTCATTGACAGAAATATTGAAGTGCTGTAGCTGTTACAAAAGCCCCATTGATACAGCTTAAAACTGACAATGACCTGTGACAGCTTCCATTAATGATTAGCCTGTCGTCTGGCTGCATGCACTAAAGTGAGAAGTGCTTGTCTTTAGAGCAGCCACAGTCGCCACAGCTGTTTGACTCTGAGAGACACACAACACATTATGTAATGCAATTATGCATCAGCATTAATAGCAGCCAATTGTGCCGGCAACCAGCCAGCTGCAAAGGGTTTATATAACTGCCAAAATTTGACAAATAAAAGACAAATGTGCAACCTTTCCTGTAAGAAGCACACACACATGAATGCAGTGGCAGAAGAGCCATAAGTCCTCATTGGGCCCATGTGGTCATCAGCACTCAGACAGTTTAACAAATTGCCAGAACATAACAGTAATATTGCTTCCAGTATGTGACATTGTTAATCTGTATAGCTTGGCTTACATTCAGCTTCTAGTTCAATCATTGGTGAAAGTGCTCTCACAAAGATTCATTGAATTAACTTTGCATGCATAAAGAAGATGGAGAATAGCTCAGAGCACTTTGTATGTACAATTTGCATAATGCCTTTAATTTTAGTACATCCTTTATTATACCCAAAGGATACTTCGATCAGCAGACTATAGACAAGCCCCACACTATGTATAATGTATCGAGTAGATAAAGGATCTCTAAAACAAATATGTTAACAATCGTTACATAGATTAACACACATTATCAGAAGTGCTGGTGGATTCTCAGGAGGTGGGAAAGATCATGTTACAGTCCTCATTACAAATACAGAGGTGTAAAAAATAAACATATTATAATCAGGCCACAGAAAGGGAGCAAATAGTGTTTATATGATCAGTGTGTATGTTGTAGGATGGTGAGAGAATAACTGCTAATATCTATATCTATCTGCTATTATCATCTGCATTGTAACACAGGAGCTCATTTTAATTCATATCTCATGTTGACACTGAACTGTTTGTCAAGATGCAAAAACACACGGAGCTAAGAATAGTCAAGGTGACGACAGGCTGCTGCGCCTGAAACACCACTCTCCATACAGCAAGTGTCATTCCCCATGCAGATATTTCACTGTGTGCCACTGCTGGTGTACATTAAACTCGATCGATTCATGTATGTGCGGACTTGATGTGCTCTGGTTAGTGCTGTGAATAGTAATCACGAGCCCATAGTGGAGATGAGTGGTCTGTGCTGCCACCTACAGGGACTTGCTGTTACATCCGCTCAAAAAAAAAAAAAAAAAAAAAAAAAACATCAGGAGTGTTTCTCAGCCCTGCGGCAGCTCACCCCTCCTCCTCTGTTTCCTCAGAGCCACGAAGACTAAATAAAATTAATGCAATGTGATGCAGTAAATGTACCCAGTCATTCATGATTGTTTTAAAGACAAAGTAAAAGTTTGAACCTCTCACAACCAGGCTTTTATTTTTGCAGATGCAGTGTGTATATGCAGAGGCCATGAGGAAATGACTTGCAATCTAAACAGCTGTAAATTTAGCTGTAGCCCAGCCTCAGCTTATGTCAAGATTTTATAACTCAGATTGATTGGAATTATATAACGCTTGCAGTGACTGACTGACTCCACTCAATGGACCTGTAAAAGGGAAAAGCATCACGCAGGAGGCCAGCTCATAAAGAAGCAGGGATAGATAAAGGTAGGTTCAGAGGGGGCTGGCCAGAACCACTGCCAAACCATGCTCAGAAACCTCACTGCTGTGCTAGCGCTTTTTTGGACGGCACACAGGGAGCAGCATTTCACTATTTATTCCCCAGAATATAATGCATGGTGAATCACCTTTATTTTTGGCTCAGTAAGACTCTGGGGCAGCTCTGTCTACAGCTTTAACAACTGCGCCTGAACAGCCAGAACTTGCTGCTGCTACTGCTACCCACCAAACATATTTTATGGAAGTCAAGCAGAAAGGATTATTTCAATTTCCCTGATTTTGTTTTCAAATATGCCACGGCTATGTGTGTTACAATTGTCTTCTTCCAAGTGCAGTGCAGTAAATGTAGTGTACTGAAAGAATCTTTGTTAAATGGATTGGAAAACCAAGTCCTCGGAGGCTGAACCCCAGACCTTTATTAGCAGCAAACAGCGAGCGGCTCTAATTCAAATCAGGCAAACCTGCTGAGAGCCGCTTTTACAAAGTGCTGTTCATTAAAACACTGTTAAGTGGAATTAGCCTCATAGATTTTAACTTGGAAAAGCTGCATAAACTTTAGCAATTAAAAGTCAGACATCTGAATTTTTATTTGATTACGAGCAAAATATGAAATATCAAGTCATTATATTTCACAACAGCACTCGGTAGAGCTTGTCGAGCTCTGTTAGCATCATAAAACATTTATTGGATTTGGGACAAGATACTCTGAATACAAATGAATTAGGATTTCCAGTATATAAACAATAAAGTCACCTGCATTATATCATGAAAACAATACAGTGATGGCAATCATCTATCATGGTTCATTAGCATCCTCTATTTAACAGCATGATTATTATATAAAGACATTACAATAAGAAACATAATAAATCATTGTAGACAGATATCTGAGTAAAGGCAGTGTATATCCTGATAGTATTCAGTTGTATATTTTGATTACACTGTAATTTGTTGCTAAAAACGCACAAAAACCTCTGTGTGTGCACTGAAACTACTATTACTTTGACACAAGCGATATTTGAAAAATGCAATGTAATAAAAAAATGTTTGTAAGAATTGGGTCACTTCAATACTAAAATAATTTGTTTTTTTCAGTTATGAGTCACAGAGGACTGGAGCCTGTCCCAGCTCTTTTGGGGTTCAAGGCAGGGTCATTTTAATCAAATCTGTAAAAAAAAAAAAAAAAAAAAGATACAATCTATTGGAGCCATGTTTACTGTTGTAATAGTTGTGCACCTCCAGACATAAGGAGTCGCTGTCCTGTCACCAGATTATGAGATTACTGAAAGAAGGCAAAACATTACACCAGTGGTAAGGAGCAGAGGTGAAATGTTTCTGTCTATTGGAATATTGGCTCTGTGCATTGTGACTGAAGATTTGGATGGGGGTGGGGGTTTCTAAATGTTTTTACAATCCCTTTTCGGAAAAGCATTTGCATAACATATATATTATTATATTATTGTTATATTATTATTATATATTTGCATACATATTACATAAATTATTTTCTGAAAAAACAACTATCGACAAATTGAACAACATTTTGGGCAAACGTTAACTACTTTAAAAAGTTGCCAGAAGTGTTTTGGGAGAGTGTGAGCAGTCGTTCTCCTCTCTCCCTGCACACTGCTCTGTTTCATTCTGCCCCATGGTAAGACAGAGCAGCAGCAGACAGCGCTGCCTCTTTCACCTTCAGTAGTCACCGAGCTGTCAGCTCGCTCTGACCAATCACAGAGCTCCTTACATCGCTCTGCTTTTTATTTAACTTTACTTTAGCCAGGAGGACCAGGAACGCTACGGAGAAGCTAAAAGCAGAGCTAATCAGAGAACCTAATACAGTTTTCAAATGCTTTTTCGAAAAAGGATTTGTAAATACATTTAGAAAATGGTTTTCTAAACGGAATAAAGAATAACGCTATTAAATCTTCTTTTAATAAAAGCTTTTAGTAATCCATTTATTAAATGGTCTTTAAAAAAATGCTTAATAAAAGCATTTAGTGATCTGTTTATTAAATTATCTTTTAAAAATGTGTTTATTAAAAACTTTAGGCCTTTGTGCATGGCGCTCACGGTCCTCCATATATGAACGTTAGAATTGAATTAGGTGAACAAAAGATATTAATTGTTGAAAACTTGAGATTTTGAGTTGGCCCCAAAACTCAAATATCTTGAGTTATTCTGTTGCCTTGAGTTTTTGAGTTTTCCCAACTTTGTGTACCCACAATCTCCTTGCTGAGAGGCTGAGGTGTTAACCACTCTGCGATTTTGCACCTCTTTCAAATCAGAAATTACATTTTTTTGCAACAGATCCATTCAACTCAGCACTAGGCCTTCACATTTATTTATGTTCAAGCTGTTTGCTGATGTATTAATAGAGGATATAGTGATATAATACAAATATTTTTTTAACCATTGTCTAAAATGATCTTTCTTAAAATAATTTGTGGATGATAAATATGTTTTCCAGTTGTTAAATGTGAAATTTAGTACTAATGCTAATAAAGTACTTTTTCTCTAATGCACCATCACCTTGGCAACAGATATGAAATTGTTGCAGCTAAAGCTAAAGCAGCACAAGTGTGCACTTTTCACTCAGTGTGGGAGGAAATACATCCGTTCAACAGCAGCAGGAGGACGTTAGATCTCTTCATCTTTCTATCTCACGTTTAATTGCAGGAATATGTGTCCCTTACCTTCTTCTTGTCAATCGTTAATTAAATCCTGCTTGGCATGTCTGAGCTAATTAGCAGTGCACAGCCTGTACAGTGACAGCCTGGATGTGTCCATTGAGGAACCTTTGATTTTATGTTTTTTGTACTTCCTGTGTGAACGTGGAGAATTAACAGGGCTGAAGACAGATCCATCTCCAGAGCGTTTTTCACTGACGCCGCACAGTGATCAGCCTAACGAGCAGCCATCTAGTTAGAGGTAGTTAAAGTCACGGTGCTTCTGATACAGCAGTAGGGAAATATCCTCTCACACAGCTCTCACACTGGCCTCTGCTCTTTTATACTCAGTGTCTTCTCACTGGGTTGTCCCTTTTACCACAACTTGGCCTCTTAAATTTGACTTGTAAAGTGTTTTATATTTTTTGCAGACAAGCAGCAACCTCCAGAAGTTAGAGCAGGGCAGGCAGAGCGGTTAGCGTTCTCGCCTCCCAGCAAGGAGGTCGTGGGTTCGAGCCCTGGGCGGACCAATACACACCATCACATGAACTCTCTGGGTGGAGTCTGCATGTCCTCCCCGTGTTACCGTGGGTTCTCTCCGGGTTCTCCGGCTTCCTCCCACTGTCCAAAGACATGCATGTGTTAGGTGAATTGGTGACTCTAAATTGACCCTAGTGGATGAATGTGAGAGTGAATGGTGGTCTGTCTGTGTTCGTCTCTGTGTTAGCCCTGCGACAAGCTGGCCCCTGTCCAGGGTGTACCCCGCCTACGGCCCAAAGTTACTGGGATAGGCTCCAGTCACCCGCGACCCCTAACGGGAATAAGCGGTAGAAAATGAATGAATGAATGTGCGTTTCAGTATGTGTTTAGTTATTGTCTAGTAACTTATGTTGCTAACAAACAAACACACATACAACATTTAAACCAGTAAAATGATAACCTCTATGGGAAAGGTAAAAATATTTTTTTAAATGGCTGTAGAGTGCCGTCTGTATAGAGGACTGCTTGGCTGCTGTTTTTACATGATATTTAGTCTTAAACAGAATACACTGTATGATATGAATGAGAGCTTGGTAGTAGTGCATCAATATTACATTAAAGAGTAAATGTAAAAAATCACCAGAGGGGGGTGGTAAAGAGTTACATTTTCTTTCTACTTGGAATAAATTGTACTTTTACTAAGAGTACTTTTATTACAACATACTTTTTTACTTCTGCTTGAGTAATATTATTAAGATGTAGTATGGTCTTTGGTTACTCTTCTCAGGTCTTTATGTTACCTTTGTACTGCTTTCAAAAGCTTTATGTTGTGAGAAAGTGAGACGATTTGGAAATGTGTGTTTGTTTTGCCATACTTTGTTATTTTGTAAAGAATTTTTTTATTATTATTTGTACTATTTTTTATTGTTTGGAAATACCAGAATGGGCTATTATTGTATACATTGTGTCTGTCTGATCACATCAGTTTTTCACTAAATACTTTATTTTTACTTGAGTAATTACTTTGAGGACTACTTTTTACTTATACTTGAATTCTACTCAAGTATTACTACTTGTTTAAAAGTAGCAATACTCTTACTTGAGCAAACTTTTTGGCTACTCTACTCACCTCTGAAAATAATTGTACTAATGATACTGAAGGTCCCCATTATGCTAAATAGACTTTTAACCATGTTATAATGTTATTTCCACCTTAAAACCATAGCTGGTGTAGTATTTTTTCATTCAAATATTTTGATTAATCCTCTGTGAGTCCATTCTCTTCTGAAGAGCTGGAAACTCTCTTTACATAAACACATGACAACCAGGCGGCGCTCCTACACGTGTAAAGCCCACACACTGTCACTGGACTCATTCTGATAAATAATCAGTGCTTAAACTGCCGTCACTCCAGGGCAGTCAGCTCATTTAGCTATCAGTTAGAACCATGTTGCTGCTAGCTCTGCTAAATAGCCATTTTCAATACATTATATAAATAAATAAATAGATATCTCCCTCTTCTCACTCCCACCCAAAACACAAAACATTTCATCAGCCATAAACATTATATTTTTGATTACTTCTATTCAGACACAATAACAATAAGGAGATGTTAACTTTTTACCTTTACATGTTTCAACTGTGCCACAGTCTTCGTCAGAAGTGTCACATGCCCGCTGTGATGTGTCCTTTATCAGCTGATCTTCCCAGTTGCGGTCAACCTGCGTGGTGGTCTCTGGAGAAAGGTATAAAGTTAACATCTCCTTTTTGTTATCGTGTCTGAATAGAAATAATAAAAAAATATAATATCTATAAGAAGACATAATGAACTTTGTAAATTAGCCATTAACAAGTCATATACATTATACATAATCGCTCTCAAACACACTGATCTTAACCCTTTGGGCACCCTAAAAATTTACATACACTTGTTACCTTAGGGACCCGTTTGGGACCTCTCATAAAATATCCATAAAAATGTCAAATATTATTTTTTTTACTTTTTTGCATCAAATTCTTTCTACTACTTCAGCCTTAACCATAGATATGAAGTTTATTTTCATTTATTAATAATTTATATATTTTTATGGCCTTTTTGTCATCAAAAACCCAACTTTTTTAGATGACGAAAACACAAAATTTGCCATATTATACAAAATGAGTTGCAGAGTGGATCACTTGGGGTGAAGTTATTCGAGCCTTGACTAAGTCAATAATTAATAACAACACTGGTTTTGATGCATTTTTATTTTTGGAGCAAGGACAGATTATTGAAAAACTTACACTTGTTAACTTAGGGACCCGTTTGGGACCTCTCATAAAATAGCTATAAAAATGTCAAATATATTTTTTTTATTTTTTTATTTTTTTTGCTTTTTTCACATGAAATCCTTTCTACTACTTTAGCTCTAATCATAGATATGACGTTTATTAACATTTATTTATATTTTCTATGTTTTTATGTCTTTTTTGTCATCAAAAACCCATTTTTTTAGATAGCAAAATCACAAAATATGCCCTATTATCCAAAAATGAGTTGCAGAGTGGATCACTTGGGGTGAAGTTATTAGAGCTTTGACTAAGTCAATAATTAATAACAACACTGGTTTTGATGCACTTTTATTTTTGGAGCAAGGACAGATTATTGAAAAAACTTATACTTGTTACCTTAGGGATCCGTTTGGGACCTCTCATAAAATAGCTATAAAAATGTCAAATATATATATATTTTTTTTACTTTTTTTGCATGAAATCCTTTCTACTACTTCAGCCCTAACCATAGATATGAAGTTTATTTTTCATTAATTAATAATTTATATGTTTTTATGGCCTTTTTGTCATCAAAAACCCAACTTTTTTAGATGGCAAAAACACAAAATATGCCCTATTATCCAAAAATGAGTTGCAGAGTGGATCACTTGGGGTAAAGTTATTAGAGCCTTGACCAAGTCAATAAATAATAACAACACTGGTTTTGATGCATTTTTATTTTTGGAGCAAGGACAGGTTTTAAGTACGCATTTGGGCCCATTGACTTCCATTATAATGACACATTTTTGACATCCTGTAATCCTGACACATTATAATACTTTTTTCATGAAAACCTAATAAATCTAAGCCTTTACCTTCAAAATAAAGTGAAATTAGGTTTTTGGTCAGATTGACCCCCTAAACCACCAGGGGCAGCAGAGCTTTATTTTATACATTTTCAATGGAATTCTGTTGTCCTACCTTGCAAAATGCATGGGAATAAAAACACTGAACACCAATAAATTGGTCTTGGTGTGTTAGGATTGATGTAACCGAGCGGTGGGAGTGTGGCTGAGAATATATTTTGTTTGTGTGGTCATGAGGGAGTCTGTGAAACTCAAGTATTCAAAGCCAAATGAGCTCTGTTGATAAACAAGTGGAGTCAGTGTACCTGAGAATACTCTTCTGTGTGTGTGTGTGGGTCTGTGTGAGATTCAAGTAATCAGAGTCAAACAGGCTGTTGAAATTTTTGTTCTTGACCCAGAGAGAGCCTCCTCTCTCCCATTGGACCTTGGTACAGCAGGTTTCTGCTGAAGTCTGTCAGTCAGAATCATTTCTTTTCAGACAGAGGCAGGGTTAATAAGATTTTTGTGGTACTATTCCCTAATAACGCTCATATTCCAAAAATAACCCATTAAAGATATAAATTAAATAATCGTTTTAGATTAAATTCTTCAATAAGTGACCCCAAGAAACACTGGAGAGGTCTAAGCTTTACAGTGGATTTCACTATTCTTGACATAATTTCAGATATTTTCTCCCAATACTGTTGTGTCTTTGAACAAGACCACATCAAAAGGACATAACCTGTTTGTTCTTTGCATTTTTTGCACAGGGCTGAGCAGTTCTTATCACATTTATTGCAGTGATATGAGGTAGATTGCAGTTTGTATATTATCTTAAATTGAGTTTCTTGTGATTTCTAATTATAACTTTTTTTTTTTACAAAGAAAATAACTGATTAGAAATATATGATATCTTTTTCTTCTGTAAATGGATCTGAAAGTGTAATTTTTCTAAATAGCTGTGTTCTTCTATTTTTTTAATACGGCATCAGACACTTAATCCAAGCATTCTGTGCAAAATCAAGGTAACAGCTCTCGAAAAGAAGACGTTTTCCATACATATACATTATTTTAAGTCATAAAATCGGATGTACTAATATGAAGGTGTTCAAAATTATTTCAAAAAGCCTAAAAAAGCATAATAATATGTCTCCTTTAAGATGCTAATAGGTAATAGCTATAGACAGTTATAAATGTATTTTGGTTGATATTAGTTGCTTAATCTGCAATAATCTGTATGCATTGAATCCTGTCTCTTCAGAGTGGGAAGTGTAGTTTTGTGTTGGTATTTTGGCAGCATCTGGCAAACGACTATGTAAACTAATATACAGTTTTTTTACGCTGCTCAAACTCAATCTATTGACTTGAATGACAAAAAAAAAAAAAAAAAAAAAAAAAAAAAATCAAAATGTTGGCAATTTCTACATTTGACCACGAGAGGGCAGGCGCCACTTACCAGTAAAGCCAGGCGGAGCTAAACTGCACGAAGGACTCGATCAAATTTCGGAAAAGCATTTACAGTGTAGCTCCGAGCTTCAACAGACAGCTGGATGTGGTTATGTAACATTTTCTTCTAGTGTGCCGATTCAAACCAGAATAGTCCTTATATCCGGTAAAAATAAGACAAGCACTTCAGGACCATGGACAGAGGGCACTGGTATTTCAGCACCACGGACAGCTACACCAACAGTACATGGCTGCTTGAGCTTGGCTTTGGTGCTGGGCATTGTTTATTTGCAGGTAAAACAACAGGATTTACATTGCACAAAGGTACAATATAGAGTCCCATCTAGTGAAAAAACGCACATGCAATATTTAAACAAAATCAGGAGCCCCATAGACTGCTGCTGGTTCGCTGTTGTGCCAATGGCTGCCTACTTGTGCTCACTAGGTCCAGATGAGACGCGACACACAAATCAAGGAGCCAGCTTTCTGGGATTTCCTCACACCGAGGGGGGAGTCTGGGGGAGACGAGGATTTCGCAATCACTCGCCCTCTTTCACGGGGATGACGTTAGCCCACGCACGTCAGACGGAGGGGCAAAAAGGAGGAGGAGGAGGAGGAAGAGGAGGAGGAGGCGTTAACCCCCTTCTCCCTGGATACAGATCAGTGAAACATTGGGGAACGTGCGGGATACGACACCAGCGACATTAACACTGGCTCCATAGGGGTTTGCTCTTTCTGGAGGCTCCAATAGCTCAAAAAACATGGTCGATACTGAGCCAGAGGGGAGTCGTGATCGACGTGAGGTCAATCTCTTTGCTCTGATTGGTTGAGAGCTACCGTCCTCATTGCGGCTGTAAAAACACTCAAGATTTCATTTCATGTAAAGAACTTTTCACACTAGCGGCGTCTAATTGGTCCGCGCACGGCCTGGGAGACGATGGCACTCTAACAACACGCGTCAAAGATGAATTATGGATGTACCAGAGCAAATAGCGACACAGCAAAGCCTCTTTAGCTTAGCAATGAATTAGCCCACCCCGTTCAACCGGAAGTGGCATCAGGTTGGCCCTGCTCAGTGCGGTTTGTGCCAGTATTGGTTTACTTAACAGGATGAACACATTACTCCCATAGGTCCACTGAGGCACAAGTTTAAAGGCCATAAACTAATTGGGGCAGGTAAAAATAGAGATAGCAGAAAGTTCAATAGGATTTGTCTGATTTTGTTTAATATTGGCATCCTGTTGTGTTTTGTAGCCCAGACCTCAATGCATTTGCTTCACTTCCATTTAAAGTTATGTATGAATTAATCTGTTATTGTTTACCTTGTGGGTGCACAGTGGGGTGACAGAATAATAAGATTAGGCTGAGTAGGTATAAGCTACTGGGTCAAACTTGGGATAAGCAGTTGTACTACTGTTTGTGTTTACAAAGAAACACAGGCAAGCTGCTTCAATGTAAACGACATACCTCAAATAAAATATAAGCTTCTTTATTTTGTCAAAAAGAGCAATTATTCTTGGGCGAGCTGCGGAACAATAACATTCAAGTGCCAGCAGCATTTAAGAACATAAATATTGCACTTGCCCCAAGTTAATAATAAATCACCTAGACATAAGACTCTAAAACCAGCACAGATGAAAGCAAATTAGCCTGTATAACTACACTTTATCATATCTAAAGCCATAATGATCCTACTCCATTGTGTCTTGATTGTGCTGAGGGACTTGATGGGACCCCTAACTATACCCCTGAGAGGAGGTTCCTTCCCAGTGATTCCCTTCAGTCAAACTCCTGCAGGAAATAGAATTATTTTATATTATTTTGGTTTAAAAGCAGAAAATTATATTCTTTAAGTTAAACTGAAAATGTTGATACTCTAGAATGAACATGAGGCATCTTTTCTGAAAGTGGTGTTGGACCATAATCAGCGTCTCTCTACTTTTACTCTCCTTTTACATATTTCTTGCACAGTACACTTGTGCACACTTTATTCATTATAATGCACTAATCATATAAAGATATTATCAACAATTCTATCTCTAAAAATAACTTTTTATTTATGCTATTCAGTTTGTTCTGATGCTGACTTGAACATCAACATTTTGTTTAAACGCTTACAAAATGTTCAGTAAAATTAGTCAGATATGCCTTTTTCTGAGTTTTATGCCAGATCCGTTCAGAATAACAACTTTATGCAAAGGTATGGCATGTTTTGTAAGAAGAATATACAATAACTGCATAAACTGCTCTATTATCTCTGCCCAAGCTTAAGCATGTACTAAAATTTTCATTTAATATTAAAACGAGATTTACAACATGAAGTGGTGTGGCTCTTTCAAGCTGATTTTTGACCACGCTTGTCCCAGTTGACATCTGGGCTGATCAATAGCAGAGGCAGCCGGTGGTGGCGGAGGGGGGGCGGGAGGAGGAGAGGAGAGAGGGAGGGACGTGATAGTCTCAGCCGCACTGTGAAAGGGGCCGTCCCTGTTTGTGGAGATCAGCCCGAGGAAGGCCCGTCCACTTATCATCTGAAGATATCTTCCATTTCGACCAGAGTTTGAACCTTACCGCGCGACGCAGCCATAGAGGGACAAGTCGAAGGCTATTTGTAAATAGGTAAGCATTGTGTTGTCATGTTACGTTTGTGCGCTTTTGTACAATTTTACGCGAATAGAGGTCACCACCATTTGAGGAGCGTGCGTTAAGCGTCGATGGAAAGCTGTGCACCTTGCCTTAATGTGGTAGCTACACCTCCGTTTGTAACGTGAATGAAAAACGATACGAATTCACAATGTGCTCTCGATTTTTTTCCGTGCAAGGATGACATCAAAAATGGCAAGTGGCAGTGATGCAAACGTGAGAAGGCGCGACGCGTAAATTGGTGCATGTATGTAGCGATTAAAGGCTTGACCTGCAGCTTTTACGATGGCTCTGTGAGGGATTGGTGTCTAACGTGAAAAATACCGAGCTGTCAGTCTGCAGCTGCCTGATTTTCCCACAGTCTCGCTTTGCGCGTGTGAGCCTGGCATCACATCTCCATAAAGCCACACTAAAACCGTGATGCGTGTGCATATCAGATCTGATCGTGCCTACCCTTCCCCCAGCAGCAGCGTAATGTACTATATGTGCCGTACAGTCTTCTTCATACAAAAAGGGCCCTGCGCTTTTCCCTGTCCCTCAGTCCTGTCATCTCTCCGCGGCTCAGAGTTGCGTTTCAGCCGCGCAATAATTAATGAGCTCCTTCACAATTAACCATTTCATTGAAATCTTTGCGCCGTTGAATATTTAATGCATTGAGGAGGACGTGAAAAGGGCTTGTATGCTTGAGTGAACACAGGGTTTTACTACTGCCTTATTGGACTGCAGCTGACAGGGATTGCCACAGGAGGCGGTGCTGCCTTTTACGCACCACAATGTCTTACAATAGCCTCAAATCAATATGTATCTATAAATCACCTGAACACAGCTACTGATACGCACTGACAAAATGTTACCAATGAAACCTTTAAGTGATTTTCTCATGATAAGGAATGGTGTCTGACATTTCCTGTGCCCCTACAGTGACTCGGCCAAGATGGATGTGTTTATGAAGGGTATGTCTAAAGCTAAAGAGGGGTTGGCTGTGGCCGCCGAGAAGACCAAGGAAGGCGTCGCAGTCGCTGCTGAGAAGACTAAAGAAGGAGTAATGTTCGTAGGTAAGACGATCCCACATGTCTGTAGATTATTTCCCATGCACATCATACACCATGGAGTCAGGCTGTGTGTGATTTATGCAACAGCCAGCAAATGAGCCCACTGAAGATTTAATGAACAGCAGGCCTGCATGTTCTCAAATAAATGAGCGAATTTTTCAATGTTATTAGTGACTTGCACCAAACCAGAATACCTTTATTTAGAGATATGATCACTTTTATGGTGCAATATTTTAGATCTACAGTATTGCTGGCTTTATATTTAAATGGTTGATAGTGTTATTTGACCTCATGCACTATTTTTTTATTGGTGAAAGCTGTGATCCAATTAACCTGCCTGCCAAGTATTGTCATTAAATCAATACCTCTACTTTTACAAATTAGAGCGAAATAACATGATGCAAATTTTCCAATAATCTTTAAACACCAATCTTGATTATATTTCATGCAATTTTTTTTCACTTATAAGATGAGTTTTGGATGTCCTTTCCCTTTAACCCGACCAGGCTATAGGCAGGAGATGGGTGTGCGGGATGGGGGTGGGGCAGCAGCGGGACAGTGAGACAGTGGGAGCAGCTCTAGCCACATGTCCTTGCTTTGGCCAGAGGCAGCAGATTGTAAAACAGTCACCTCCTGGAGACCAAACCAGCAAAAGACCTCAGCTCCTTGTCATTTTTGCCAAAGCCTAATCTGTAACAGACACCACAAGAGACTGGTGTAGATTAACACAGCGAGAGTAAAGTGTGTTACAGGTTTTGTTGAGAAAATTTGTCAGAAATGTCCTAAAATATCATCAGGGTGCTATGATGTAACTCTAGACCACTAGACCAAAGAGACCAATGCGTGCTGTCAAATCTGGCAACTGTAAATGCCATTGTGATTTTTATTTGAAAGGTCTGCAGTCTGCAAGGTTGACTGTTTTGGGAGACATTTTTAAACAATGCTGTATGCAGAAATGAAATGGCTTCTCGCAGACTAATTAACTATAAAATAATAATTTTTAACGCCAAAAATATAATAATAATCTGATATTCCAGCCTTGAAGTGTCAAAAGCTATGTACTCTTTGTGCTGGTCCCAAGCCCAGATAAATGAAAAACCTTTTGCAAGGAAGGGCATCCAGCATATGTCAAATTAATATGCGAATCATTGCACGGTATAAGGTAGCAGGTCATTTGCTGTGGTCATCAGAAGGGAAAAGCCAAAAGGAAAGAAGAATCCCATATATTTATATTTGATGTACATTAACACGTTAAGTTGTTAGCACAGATTAAATAATAGTGAATTAATCTTTGTGCAAATAATATTTGGATAGTTTATGTTTTTTGTTAGCGCTGTAATTAAGTTACAATGGTCTAGGGAGTATCTCATCTGTCACCAAAGCAGATCCCCAAAAACAAGGCTCAGACAATGATTGTTAGTTGTCAGATTTAAACCCATTAATGCTAAAATATAATGTATTGTTATTATCACTGAAGTCATAATAATCCATTGAAGATTCACTAAATGAAATTGATGGGCACAGTTATTGGGTTTAATGGCTTGTTTTTTAATATTTAATGAACCATGGGCATCACCTGGTCCATTTCAGGTGTTGCACTTTTAGTATGTGCCAGCGTGAGCGTTAAATAATGTCTCTTGTTCCGGGCTGGTTCTGCTTGTTATTCTGCATTTGTTCAATTGGTGGTGAGCGGAGAGCGGCCGGTGACTCATGGGCCCAGAGCTGGACAGAGGTCCTGGAAACCATGCATATTACATGGCTTTATGTGAACGGGCTTTGTGCTGTGGTCCAAATGTCCTGCTGCTGCTAGTCAGTGGGGTCAACAGGAGGGCTGCAAAGTTTTAGAAAAATATGCAATATGTGATATATATATTGATAAATGGGTTAATATAACTGGAGATATTCAGATTTTGAGTAAGTTTGATTCATTTTCAGCAGAAAGTCATCTGTTTACTAGTCAAAAGTGGATATATTTTGCGGCCCTAGTCACAAGTTCAAGTGTGGGATTGGATGGACAGAGAAGAAAATGCCATTGGTTTTGTAGAGGGGAAGTTGTCGGGTGTGTCAGCAAAGAGACAGGATCCAATTAGTCTACATAACACTTAGCATTGTCTCTGTCACTCACGGACTGAATTGAACATGTCAGGCTGCTGTTCATTTCTTATATCCTCCGTGAGAGTGGGAGAGAGAGAGAAAAGCAGAAATGCCATGTGCCGTGTTGTCGAGCATGGCGGTGCCCTAGAAAGCCGCGTGTGATTTGCTTGCAGGCTGCTCTTGGAGGAGGGGTAAGAGTGATCCAATAGGTCTGTGGCCCACCTTTTGACAGATGCTACTGCTACAGACCGCCCACCAGCTGTATGAGAAGAGAGAAAGGAACTGAGGAAGACAAAAATTATAAGCAATTTAGTGTCACAATTGGTGGTTTCATTCAAAAGCCTCAAATAAAGGCTTCAGTCACAACATTTACTCTGAAAATCAGTGCTGGGAATTACATAATTATAGCCGTGGTTTAAAAAGTACAGCGTGTACAATTTGATTTTACTGTGACGCTAATGTGCTTTTCTGATGTTCGGGGAGTAAAAGGGAGGAGTTGAGAAAGAAGTTGTTTCCAAGATGTAGCCAGATGAATGGTCTGTGTCATCAAGCCCTGTTTTTCTCTCTTAATTAAAGGATCAATAAGGCCGGGAGTGATAAATTGCCGGCTTCGTTCGGTGCTGTGTTTAAAGCAGATGCCAGCCCGAGATGTAGCCACCGTCACAACAAACCTGTGAAGTCTCAAGAACAGTAGATAAGGAGCAAGGGAGATTTGAAAGAGTTTGACTTAATTAATTTGGTGGCACACTCCAGGCGACTTTAGAGAGACACAAAATCTGCCAGGGTTTTTTTTGTCAACAACATTTGCTACAACTTCAAAGCAACGGTCATTTTAAAATATTCATATTTTTCACAGTAGATTTTTACAATAGACACCGAGTTGTACTTGACACAAAATGGCTGCAAGGTAAATATACAGGCACACGTCAAAAAATCAGAAAAGTTAAAGATCCCCCTATTATGTTAAATTGATTTTTTGAGCTTTTAGCCATGTTATAATACTGTTTCCACCTCAAAAACATGGAGTAGTATTTAGTTTCATTCAGACTGTTTGCTGAGCCCGTCTTCTTCTAACAATCTAGAATCACAGCCTTGCAGTTCGTGCAACGTGCAACCAGGAAGTTGTCCTGTGTGTTTCTAATGCCCATACACCGTCCATGGACTAGATAGCCATTTTATGCTCTGTCCATGCCCCACCGTCACCAGCAGAGGACAATAGACTCCTAATCCAAGTGATCTCTTCAAATTGAAAGTAACAGCTCCCCTAAAGAAAACGTTTCCATACATTTACATTATTTTAAGTTATAAAGTGTGAGATACTAATACAAAGGGGTTCAAAACTATTTCAAAAAGCCTGAAAAAGCACAGCATAGGATCTATAAGGCTAGCCAGTAGAAGAAAGAGCCTTTCTGTGGCTTCATACCTCCTCACTTGGTTTGTTGGAGCCCTCTGGGAGCAATAACCCATGTGACTGTTGCACAATGGAGAGGGTGACATGGTTTGAGTGATCAGGACCAGTGGGCACGCAGCAGATTGGCCCAATATCTCGACTGAGTGCCCCGTGGATGGATGACGTCTGTCAGAGGGCACACAATTGAACAGTGCTGGATTCAACTGGCCTCAAAGTTTAATAACTCCATAGCAGAAGTTGGAAAAGCACAAGCAGGTTGGGAGGGACATAAAAACAAAAACACGCACAAATATTTCATGGATGCACTTTCATCTAGAAAAAGGGTTGAGGTTCAATGAATAGGTCAAAAAGAACTACGTGCTTCATTGATGTGTAAAATTTAAAAGTATGCACTATTGTGAGATTATTTTTAATATGCAGTGTATTCTAACATATGTTTTCTTTACAGGAAGCAAGGCCAAAGACAGCGTGGGCACAGGTGAGTTTTGGTTATAAAAATTTGTACAATAAAACACTGCTGACACTGATACTATCTACACACTACCACAGCAGGGGTGTCCAAGCTGTGGCCAAATGAGGACCCCCAGACTATTTTTTATGGGCCCAAATGCACACAGCTAGAACTTCATACTTCTTAGTTAAAAAGCTCAGGTAAAAAAGCTCCATACAGTATTTGTGTGACATAGACCTGGCATTAAGGAAGGGAAAAAAAAGTGTGGTTGGGGCACCAGAAAAATTGATGGTCCCATGCCTGGATAAATGTGGGTAGATATCGTAAGCTAAAAGAGCAGCCGAATGAGTCTTTTGTCAATTGGGAGATGAAATATGTCACCTCTAATGAGTGCCTTTCCTCTCAGCCCTCTGTATTTTTCAGTGTGTGGCCCTCACTGAAAAAAAGTTTACACACCCCTTAATTAGAAATATTAAATAAAGCATTCAAGTTTTAATAATACACAAATCATTACTTTAACATTCATAAACAGTGTTAGGGTATAAACATTGTTGTCAAGGTTTAATTTCTTTGGTAAATCTAAAATCAGTTTATTTGTTAAAATATTATTAATTGCAAATGTAGTAATTCTTTATTACAACTTAATGTTGGTGAGATAATCCAAAGTGTACCCAAAGCACCATATCTCCAGTGCACACAGCTCAATTTAGGCCTGTTACTGAGCGAAAGCAGTAAATGCACTGCAGTAGTGGGGGGTGGGGTCCAAGTGGTCATTCTGTGCAATAATCAATTGGAAAACCAAAGATCGCCAACATGACACCACTGCCATACTTTTAATCTGTCTGCAGAATCAGCACAGATAGGGTTACATATGTGGCTGTGTATCTACATGCATGACGTCTGTGTGTCTGTGTGCAGTGGCTGAGAAGACCACCGGGGCCATGGGGAACATCGTCGCTGCCACTGGTCTGGTGAAGAAGGACGAGTTCCCTGCTGACATGAACGTATGTGCTGCCATCAGCTGTCTAACACTTACATCACAGCCTTCATATAGGAATAAGAGATTATTGGGTGTGCAAATGGTGAATCTAAATTAGTGAATGAATGTGAGAGTGAAGGGTTGTCGAAGTGGCAATTGTTCAGGGTGTACACTAAATTACTGAATGCAAGTCTAAGCATAAAGTTGTGTTTTTTTAATATTCTCAGCTGTGAACTATACTAATTATTATTATGTTTTTTAGATAAAATTATAGCACAATCCAATAGAACACAATAAAAGCAGACTATAAAATCATCTGTTCGAACAACCATTTACAGGCTTCAGTATTAATAACTATATTATGTAAATTGCTGAAAGACTCCAAAAATACAATATGTAGGATAAAATACAATAGAATAGAATAGATTAAACTTTATTGTCCCCTGAGGAAAAGCTAAAGCGCACAATGCTTGTACCTTCAACATTTTGACTGAGGTTGGAACAAAATACAGTTCTGCCTGATTTTAAGATGTTGTACTCTGAGAAAAGTGGATGTTGAGGGTCTGCCATGATTTTTGTGCCTTTTTTCAGCACTGCCTTCTGTAATACTGTAATACTGTAACAGCTCATAGTCCTTCTGAACAATTATTTTCATTGCACATTTGTGGATTTGTGCCAATGCCCATGAGAAATGTAAACCCCAAACACTTCCTTACACTGACAAATATGAAAAACACATTGTATGAGATGAAGAGTATGTACTTAATGACAGTAACTGCGTGCTAATAAGATCCCGGTCCTTGTTTGTGGACAGACCTAGTTTTGTGGACACAGGACACGGCCGACAGGGAAAGAGGAAAACAAGCTCTGATCCAAATCCGAGTTTCACTTACAGTTGGCAACAGACTGTAAGCACTGATCATTAAAGTCTGGACGGGACAACGCTTTGGACAGCAGGGCGACACAAGAGCTAATGAATCCCAAACACACTCTATCCATCTTCTGTTCCTTGCTATAAAGAGAAAAATAGTGGACAGAAATAGACCCCAAATATGATTATTCAGTGTTCAAAAGTCATTTAATCTGACGTTCTGTCAACCCAAAGCAATAATGAAGCAGAAGAGTCATAACTGAGCTCACCTGTTTGGATTGATAACATTTTATTGAACTATAACGACTGGTCCAACTGTGGGATAAAATAGTATCCTTGATCATTTTGTGACCCACCTTTTACAGAACCAAGTCAAGTTTCTAAATTATTTTACGCCAATATACACATAAACATGTACATAGTATATATTTAAAGCCTGGTTTACTGTTTCATGTAATTAGACAGTGTAGAATTTTTTATTTTTTTATTTATTTAACCTTTATTTTACCAGGTAGAACATTAAGAACAAATTCTTATTTACAGTGTTGACCCAGAAGTGATAGAGAACACTTGAAGGTAACGGGAACACACATTTACACATATGCAAGGAGACATTAAACTATTGTTCATTAGTAAAACATAAACATAATCCTAACCCTTACATGAGTCCTTAAAAATGACCTTTAATCTGCTTTTAAAGTCAGAAAGTGAGATCATTGAATCCATATGAAGTGTATTTTGATACAAGTGCCAATCATTTGCAGCAGCAAAACGAGAAGACATAAAGCCAAAATATGACTTTGTTTTGGGAAATTTTAGTTTGATAAGCTGTGAGGATTGAGTGTTATACCTCGAGATCCACATCAATATACTGTATATACATTTAATTTAAGTGAAATCATTTCAGTAGTTAAATTCACAAAGTCAGTTGCTCATATTTTGTAAATTTGGTACACATAATAATAATAATAATAATAATAATAATAATAATAATAATTCACTCTGTCTGTATTGACTCTATACGTTATGCATTTCACTTTGAATTGATTTACTGAAATAAATGGACTAGAGTGGATAAACCCCACAGATGAAGCTGGAAGATTGATTGCCGGTTCACGCAGTCTCTGTCCATAGATCTGTCTTCACTCTTTAAAGGGGCCTCAGTTCACAGGCCGCTTTAATTGACCCAAACCACATCGCTGCGGGACGATCATCTTTCTCTGTCACATGACGTTTCCATTATAGCTGCACGCCTCTGCCCCCATTGACCTCGCGAAATGTCACCACTCTGTAGCCTCTGCTTCCCTTCGATGTTTGGACCGATTACCAATGGAGGAAAAAGAGACGTACAGTACTGTGCAAAAGTATTAGACAGGTTTTTTACGAAAGACTGTGAACCAAGAAAGGTGCGTCAATGTAAACAAATGCACAAAATAAAAAATAAAAAGTTACCAGGTACTGGTCGTAGCTCACAATGGTAAGATAAAGTGAACTCAAACTCAAACATTTTCTAGTTCAGGGGTAAATGCTTTTTCCATTGAGCCATATTACCCTTATATGGTAAAGATATATTAAAACTAATCATTTGTACTTATAGTGAGTGAAGTTAGTATCTTTGGCCTGTATCGAAAATGGTGAAGAATCCTTTAAAATACTCCTGGATCTGAGCAGAGATGTGAATCCACACTACACCATCTTTCTGTCCTTACATCATGAATTTTCTAACAAAATTTTAAAAATATATTCTAACAGCACTTTAACAGCATTTGTCACACCTCACTAAAACCTTTGCACAGGACTGTACATCAATGTACAAGACATAATAAAACCATCATCATGCATGCGGGACAGTAGTTGCGTTTGAATTTTCCTCTTGTTCGCTGCTTCCTGTGACCTTATAGCCCCCAGTTGTCAGCGTGTTAACATATCGTCTTGCTGTCAAGGCTGTCAGGGATCCAGGAAGGTCTCGGTTCGGCCCTAAGCCCTCATCCTCGGAGTTGGACCCTCTCCACTGACTCACTAATCTAGTAAATCTGACAGCTTGCTGTAATAGCCTTCTCCAGTGGCACCATCTGAGTGATAAAACTAGTAATTTCAACACCTGACAACGCGCTCCTAAACTGCTGACACTTTAACACAGACCCTAACTCTGTCTTGCTAACAAATCTTTCTACCTCTACACAGAAATCCCTTGTTTTTGATCTTAAAGAGTCAGATTCCTTCGTTGTCTCTTCTCCGAGGCACTGATCATTTTCCTAGTGATAAAGCACCTTTCTCTTCTGTTTTGTGGAGATTATGTGTAAGGATTTTCTAATGGTGTTGGTGGGCTTATACTGGAGAGGCCTGTCGGAGTACATGGGATTACAGGCAGTGCATCGCCGCTGACCTAATTGACTTGATTAGAGCAGCATTTAAAAATAAATGATGACCCACTATTTTGGTTTCAAGAGCTCACAGCGGCAGGTGCAGACACAAAGAGTCTGCTCTGCCTTGTGTACAACCGATTACAATGTGTACAGAATTATGTCGATCTAGCAGAGGGGAATTAATCATATATAAATCTAAAATTAATAGGAGTACGTTGCTGTATGCGCATGATCTATGTTTTTTTATAATTGCGTTCATTTGGCTCTGTATTTGTGTGCGTGTCTTGCAGCCTGAGGAGTACGGGCAGGAGGCCATGGAGGGCCAGGGAGAGGCTATGCTGGAGCCAGAAGGGGAAACATATGACGAGTCCCAGCAGGTAATCATCTCTCACGACATGCACTGTAACATTTGACTGCTCCAGCGCTGGCTCTTCAAACCATGTTCTTTTGCACATCTCACTTTCTACACAAAAGGCGAGCCATGCTTGCTATGTTTCAACCCAATTATGTCATGCTCAGGGAGACAGGGACTGATTGCTACAGAAACTCATGACTCCCTCTTGTGGTCCAAATCTAAAAAAGGCATTTTAAGGACACTTTCAGACCCCATATTTTTTTCAATATTTAAACACTGTAATAGTGTAATAATAAAGTATTATTATATAATAGTGTATATGGATTGCATAGTGGCAGAGTGGTTAGTGCGCCTGACTTGCAGCAAGAAGGTTGTGGGTTTGATCTTTGGGCCAGCGAACACACAGTCTCTCTGAGTGGAGTCTGCATGTCCTGCCTGTGGTACTGTGTGTTCTTCAGTTGGTAGAGACATTCGCTCACTAACCCAAAGTCTGGCAGTTTGATCCCCATTACCGGGATTGCATACTGACATTGTGTCCTTGGGCAAGACACTTCACCCAGTTTGGTAGGTAGGTAGCAGTTTATTGTCCCTGTAAGAAAATTGATTTGCAGTGAGTGAACACATTTAACATATATAAGACAAAACAATCCACACTAAGCACATTACGTATAGTGTATTCAACATTTATAGGCCACACCATTAGTAAGAGGTAAATTCAAAGATCACCTATCGTGCATTTTATACTATTATTATTATTATTATTATTATTATTATTATTATTATTATTATTATTATTATTATTATTATTATTTCAGTTTGATAGATAACACATTTTTAATTATATATAAGAAAAAAAGATAATTAATTATTTAAGAATTTAGACTTAAAAATGTATTCAATGAATGGCTGTAGGTGCAGATTTGCAGCCACATCTCTGTCAGTCTGCCCCGGGATAGCTGTGGCTACAGAAGTAGCTCACCACCACAGAGTGTGTCTGAGGAGTGAATGAATAATGGGCTAATGTAAAGCATTTGAGAAGCTTGTAAAGTGCAATATAAATCAAATCCATTATTATTATTATCATTATTTATTATTTATTTCCAGAGTGTACCCCACTAAGGTTGCTGGGATAGGCCCCAGTCACATGCAACGCCAAAATGGAATAAGTGGAAGAAAATAAATGATTAAATATTGTATATTATAACATATTATATAGTATTATGAAAGTATTTAAGGTTTTAGGCTCTAGTCCCATATCAACAATGCCATCTTATCCTTTTTTCACTGAAACTGTATAAACCTGTCCTTTGATATACAAGACCTCTTTGGAATACAGTCAAAGCTAGTAGACGCCTGAGAATATTGTATATAATATTTCAAGTCTAAATATGACATACAATGTCTTTAAATAGAGCTTATGGAGGCAGTAGTGGTCCATTCACTTACAGTAGATCCTCATTACCATTTCACGATGCCACATGTTTGAGCTGGAGTGCATCTCAATCGCACTAAACCTTTGGCCTCTGCTTCCTTCCCACACACGTTTACAGCGCTTTATTCTCCCCGGGAAATGAGCTGAGGTCTACAAAAGCCAATCGTCCCATAGTGTGTAGAGATGAATATAGCACCACCTACCTCTGCTGTGGACAGGGTGTGTGTAACTGTGTGTGAGCATTGAGTCTCACACACATGGTTATTTTTAGATTTTGGCTGCGAAGGAAGAGACAGTAACGGTACAGGAATTAGTGCTTTGGGAAGACATCTTAAATAGATAGTAGTGAATATAAATAACACTTAGCGGAGCCTGTTATATATAGGGGAATTAAATCTGTGAATTAAAATCAATGGACATTTTATTCTTGTGCTTTGGGCTTGCCAAATATTAAGCAGTAGCTATTACTTTTGCACTTAAAGGGCTATATGCTTGTATTCATATTTTTAAACCAATCTTGGTCACCTCTTAAACAGCAGCACACGTTTTACAACCTTTAAAAACATTATGTGGCTAAAAGAGTTTTTCATACTTGCTCTACCTGTGCCATAAAGAAACAGGTGAAGAGACCAGCAGAGGGCAGGAGAGTGCAGACTGTTGCCCTTTTGAATATAATTTAAAGAAAAAAGCAGTTCAGTTCCTTAAAGTCTTTGTATAATGCCATTTTAACATAAAATGAAAAAGTAGCAGTGAGAAGTCAGTGGAAACAGAGCTGTACATTGTTTTTTGGATTAAAGAATGAGATCAGACTGGATGTAGAGGGCTTTTTGATTGGCGAGTGCTTCCTGGGGTGGGTGGAGGTTCAGAAAGGCCATGCTAGAGAATAGAGGATTACTTAAACATGCATGAATGAAGCAAAAAAACAAACAAACTCCAGTGGTGTTTTTAATGAGGGAACAACATTGTACCATGGTAAAAAAAAAAAAAACTCAGAAAAGTCAATTTTGCATAATATAGGCCCTTTGAAGACTGGTCAAATATCAAATATCTGTTCTCTGTCATTATGAGGTGAATAGTAAATAAGTGCTGGTTGCAAGCCAGGATAAATGGATAGGGTTCTGTCAGGAAGGGCATCTGGTGTAAAAACCTATGCCAAATCACTATGCAAATCAGTGCATTGTAGGAGGAAGATATTTGCTCCAGTGACCCCAGAAGGGAAAAAAAAAACTGAAAGGAGATAACACTTTTTATGACAAAATGTATTTTATTTTACACTGTATTTCCAAAAGTATTACTTTACACACATATGAACTTAAGTGACATCCCATTCTTAATCCATAGGGTTTAATATGACATTGGCCCACCCTTTGCATCTATCTACGTCAGACATCTACGTGTTTGACGTTGGATGAGAAGGCCTGGCTCACAGTCTTCGCTCTAATTCATCCCAAAGGTGTTCTGTCAGGTTGAGGTCAGGACTCTGTGCAGGTTCAGTTCAGTTCTTCCACACCAAACTCACTCATCCATGTCTTTGTGGACCGTGCTTTGTGCACTGGTACGGTCATGTTAAACAGGAAGTGTCCATCCCCAAATTGTTCCCACAAAGTTGGGAGCATGGAATTGTCTAAAATCTCTTGGTGCTGAAGCATTCAGAGTTCTTTTCACTGGAACTAAGGGACCAAGCCCAGCTCCTGAAAACAACCCCACGCCATAATCCTAATTCAATTATTTGAGTGGGTGAGCGAATACTTTTGGAAATATAGTGTAGTTGTATTTCAAAGTCCTAAATAATGTTATCAGAAATTTTGTAATAAAAAGCATATATTCTTCTTGTGATTGAAACAGAATAATTAAAAAATGCTTATCATATCATCACATTTGGGTCCCCTTAAATGAACGGTTCATCATTACAATGTAATTTAGCCTATTTTAAACCTTATATTAGTTCAGATTTTGCCCACACAGTCTCTATGAGTTAATCTTTTGAGGTTTTAGTTGGGTTTAGTCTCTTTAAGTTGAGTTTGGTGTGGCTGCTGTCTCTGTCCTAGATCAGTGGATGAATCATTTAAGCAGTAAAATGGAGACTGTTCTGTGAGACGTAAATTAAAAGTGAATTTCTCAGCGGCTGTGTGTCCTTCATCCTCCTCCTACGCCTCCTCCGCAAACCCACTCCCCTCCTCACCCCCCACCACCACCATGACCACCGCTGCTGCTGCTCCGCCGCTGCTGCTGCTCCACCAGCAGCGGTGCGTCTGGATGGGTGTGGTGATGACGTGCTCTGCCCCAGTGCATTGTGGGTAGATGTCAGGGTCTCCCTCCCTGCACTGCTGTAAATATGGAGTCTGAGTGCTGCAGTGGGAACAGAGAGGTATTCAGTGAAAGCCTCTAGTTTACCGTGTGGTTTGTGAATACAGTGATGACTTGAGTGACTGTTCGTTCCTGGAGGCTCGGTTATATTGCCCGCATGTATTTGTGACAGTGTGAATGAGGAGGAGGAGGAGGAGGATGCACAGGGATGAGGAAGGATGGGGCAATGCACTCACGACACGTCCTAGAGGCTGTGAAGGCTCGTGCTGCCCTCTGCTGGACAAACGCGCAGTTGGCACAGGGGAAAGTGACGTTATCATAATGAAGCACTGCCATACACCAGGGTCTAAAAATATTATGTTCACTCTGGTAATCAGGGCTTGACATTAACACTAGCCAACCAGCCAAATACGGGTAGATTTCATTTTTGGCTAGTAAGTTGTCATAGTTAGTCTCACTAGCCACTTTATACATACATTTTAACTATCGCTACTTTAGGCCTGACTTTCTCCTGCTATGTTTATAAATGTCCCCCTAATTAACCTAACCTATACTAACTCACTTAGTGGTGGAAAATAGGCGCTATTAATGGACCCTTAATGTTACACAACAAGCAAAAACACTGTATAATGTCTAAATTAACTTTTTGATAATGATAAATTATAATTTTAAAAGTACCTTTCCTGTGGTCATCATCAAAAGCACTGCGAAATTAAATTCTAGCACATCATTGTATTATCACACCTATACTACACATTAAACAACATTTTAACATCTTAATTGTGGACAGTGAAAATCTCAAATGGCTGGTAACTTTTGAAAAACACTTGCCACAGAGGCCAGTGAGCCTCCAAGTTAGTGTCAAGGCTGCTAGTAACATATGCAACAATAAAACTCTGGCATAAAACAGAGTTGCTATGGATGCTGTTCTACTTTACATGCCAGATTATTAGGATTGTGTTAATAGTCTAAATTTGGACATGCAGATGAAATAATGCCAAAGCAACCATCACTGGGAATTTGCTGTAATAGCACATTGCATAAAATGTCGTAGTGTTAGGCTGAAAACAACAGGACATTTGGCTCAATACTGTTTTCAAATTCGATTTCAACAGTCATATAAACCTTTTATAAAACCAGTGGAAGTGTTTATTTTAGTCTTCATATTTATTCATCATTGCTATCAAAAAAGGGCAAACAGAGCAATGCTGGGGGAGAAGCACGCTCTTTCTTTATATAACTAGTTATTTTTGACTATTTACATTTAGGGCATGTATGAAGTAAACTTTTATTACTTCACATTCCTTCTTCAGTGTGTCAGACATATACCTAAAAGCATGTTCACAGACCGCTGTAAACATGTTTTAAAGAAAAGGTAAAGGTAGGAGTGTGAGACATGGAATTGCTATGAACATTTTCACCACCAGAGGTCGCCAGCAAGCACCCAAAAATAACACAACTCACTATTAAACGTTGATGATCAAAATCCCTCTAACCACTAACTTTTTGTGTGTGTTTTGCCCACAGGAGAGCCAGGACTACGAGCCAGAGGCGTAAAAGCATTACTCCAAAACACCATCCAACCAGCAGCACAATAATATTTCTAATAATAACAAGGACAAATGCTGATACGATTACAATTACACCCCTGTTGCAAAAAAGAAAATCTAAAAAGACAAGCATTCCCACTGAAAATGTTCTTCCTTCGAGACAAATCTTTTATTATTATATATTGTAAATGTCATGTTATTAATGTAATGTGTTTGGGTGTAGGTATTTATTGAAATGTAGGACGTCCCGTCAAGTCTCACTTCCTTGATTCCCTCCCAATGAATTGAGACCAGTGCCGGGACTTGTGACTTTGTACTTGTGTGTATCTGTATTTAGAAGTGTGCAATAGATGTTCATCAGCTTCCAATGGAAACTTTGGGAGTGGAAAAAATAATTATGTCCGGTTGCAAGCAGATATGAATACAATAATATCCTCTTATAAGTGTCGACAATGCCTGTTTGTGGATAATTTTTTGATTTCTTTATGCATTTCTTTGGAGACTGAGTTCACGTTTTTGAAGTAAGATATTTTTTTTACATTGTATCTTTATAGTTGCTTGTGATCATTCCAGTAAAATCTATCTGTTAGAAATGGACAAAGTATACATGTTTGTGTGCGTGTGTTGGTGTGTACTGAAGATTTTAAAGTCGATATATTATGTCTTGAGGTCATAATGGTTGTCATATCACTATGTGCTTTAAATTGCAGGACTTGTCCATATAAAGGTTTATGTGTAAAGCCAGACATATGACTCCTCTGTAAATAAAAACTAAAAAGAAAACCATTTCCTGGGTTTTGTTAATAAAGACTGTATTTGTACCTTTCAGATGGAACAAAGACAAAGACATTTTCACTGTTTTTGTTATTACCAACCACTTTACCTCAATGGTGGCTTCTCTTAACAAGGAGGCTATGGGTCCAATCCCTGGACTGGCCAACTACTGTATGATTTCTCTAAGTGGAGTCTGTGTTTTACTGCGCGTTCTCTCCCCAAAGACCTACATTTAAGTGAATTAGTGAATCGTTTTTGCCCACAGAGTGACTAATGTGAGAGCAAATGGTTGGTTGTCAGTGTGTGTCTTTGCCATTAGTCCAGGGTGCACCCCGTCTAAGGCTCATAGTTGGGACAGCCTTCAGCCACTACTGGCCCCTAGGAACATGTGGAAGAAGGAATGAATTTACCTTAATGGTTGCATAAAATGTAGTTGCGTGTACCTGAACATAATGAACTAATCTGGATTTCAGTTGTGAATAATGGTAATTTTTTGTTTGTCTTACCAGTTACAGCTATTTTTCTTCTTTTAACTAAATCCAGATTTGACAAACTGAGCTCTGCTGATGGAGAAGCACATGCTCACCTTTGTACATTTTTTAAAAACTTTATTTTTTATTTTATTTTATTTTATTTTTTTTTTTTTTTGCCTGTCTGTGTTTTGCATACTTTCCTTTTTGCTGCTCTGTCCCGGCTTGGCTTACAGGATGTGTAAATCTGCTGAGCACGCGCCGGCCCGGTTTTGGCAGGACAGGCCCATAGCTGAGATGCCAGTCTGCGGGGGCTTCTTTGGGCTGGTTTTGTTCGGGTTAATCCTCTGCACTGTCTGGCCTAAACAGAGGGTATAAACCTCGTCTGCTGCCTCTGTGGACTCTCAGATGGATGTGCACACACGCTGCCGGGACAAACACAGTAACAGCTATGGCCTCATTCAAAAAGTCCTTTGAGAGCCTGAAAGGCACAGGCCACTCTGCGGCAAAGGGAGTCACCGACAGCACAGGTAAAACAAGAAACTGTGAAGTCTGTCTTTTAAAAACAAGTTACTTTTCCCCTGAGCCGTGTAAGTGTGAGAGTTTCTGATGTTTTAGTGCAAGCAGCTCAAGACGCTGTGCAGCAGGTGGCAGACTCCTCCAAAGAAACAGTCAATGCAGGTACATAATGTCATTTTCTGCACTTATACTACCTTTCACAGTTTTTCTCTCTATGCATGCACATTTTGACTGTTACTCCCAACCACACATTACCCAGCTGGATATGTTTTTTTGCACAAACAGTGGACTGACTCATTTCACACATCAGTGCCTCTGACCCCATTCATGCCATTTTAAACTATTTTTGTAAAGCAGCTGTTTTTCATTTTTACTACACAAGCTGTGCAAAGTATGACTCTTGACTTTTAGATGCTTGAATTTTAGTGGGTAGTGCATAAATAAGGGTGTACTGCAAGCCATAGTTAGTATGGATTAAATATTATGTTGAAGAGGAGGTTTGATTTTGCTATTGTTTATTTACATTACATAAAACTTAAAGAGTCACATCTCTCCACCTCTAAAATGATATACAAAGTGCTGTATATTTTGGATAAACTGAGTATTCATTACAATGCCTATGCAACTTAATTATATTCAACTGGGTCTTAAGTCCATCTTGTGTATTTTTCTCAAAATAATGTCTAACCCCAACATAATTTAAATTTGTTTGGCAGTTTTATTTGACCATGGATACTGGTAAAGTGAAGTAATTGTAATTAGTATGGTACAAAAGGCTAAATACATGTTACTTGTACCTAGTTTACACTTCAATGGATTGCTATTGATCGCAGTTGTAATTACCAGTATCTTCTTCTCTGCAGCTGCCCAGGAAGTGAGCAGACAGACTCAAGCGACCATCGGCAAAGCTGCGGACAAGGCCACAGACACCATCAAAGAGTTTGGACAAAACATGAGTACTAAATGATCTGTAAAATGTGATATCTCTGAATATGGAGCCAACATCTCTATCTGTATGAAAAACAAAAGAAAAGTAGGATGGAAATTTGTGGCATCCCTGAAAAGACACATTTGAACACATTCCACATCTTTATACATAGTCTTTGGTTTTCTTTTCATTCTTATAGATTTGATTTTATGTGAATATTTTGTGAAATAAAAGTCCCTAAATGGGAGCAAATCCACACACTGTGTGCACATGTAACATTGTCATTTATCTGGGCAATATCTCACCAGCTTAGGGCATAAGGTTGGGTATAACTTGAAGAGTCACCACACAGCTGAAACATACAACCAGCTACACTCATCATTCATTGATAAAGGATATTTTGTTACCAGTTAATCTAGTGCCAGGTTTCTGTGCAAAGATGGCAGAGAAAACATGCTAAAGCCACAAAAAATGTATAATTAATTACCAAAAAATACCTCACTTACCTTACTTTTAGTGTACATTTAGGCTACTGTCCTGTAGGGATTTTTAGCAGGTGCGTACCTATATTTCTCTATACGTATATTCCCCAGTACTTATGTTTGTTCATTTGTTGTTTGGACTGGGGAACATAGGTACTGCGGAAGATAGGTAATTACACATTTGGGATGGTCCCAATGATCCCAAAGCCGAGCCCTAACCATAACCCTAATTCTAACCCTAACCCTAACCCGGTACCTATGGAGAACATAGCCTAGGTACTGGGGAACATAGGTACTGTAGGTACCAGGGAACATAGACGCTGGGAACATTTGGTAGGAACAGGGGTTCATAGGTACTGGGGAGCATAATTAGTGGGGAACATAGATACTGAAGAACATAGGCACTGGGGAATATAGGTACTGAGGGAGCATAGCCTAGGTACTGGGGAACATATTGGGCAATACGTACCAGGAAACTTAAGTATTGGGGAACATAAATATTGTGGAACATAGGTACTGAGCAACATAGGTACAGAGGAACATAGGTATTTGGGAGCATAGGTACTGAGCAATAGGTCCTGGGGAACATAGGTACTGGGGGAGCATAGCCTACATAATAGGGAACATACTGGGCAATAGGTACCAGGGAACATAGGTACAGAGGAACATAGGTATTGGGGAACATAGGTACTGGGCAAAAGATACTGGGGAACATATGTACTGAGCAAAAGGTACTGGGGAACATAGGGCTGACCGCTTTTTAGTGTAGCATCATTAACTTTGGGCTAAATGCTTATAAACTACCACAAACACGTGTTAAGTGATTTGTGATTATCTTTATGAAATAGCTTTCTAAGTTGGCTGACTCACTTTGAGATCCCACTGCTAACCCAGAGTTACAGAAGGTTTATTACTGCTGTAGCACATCAGTAAATTCAAATAAATAAATGGCCTAATTACTATTTAGCTAAAAGACCCTTGAGCTTGGCCTGTGCCGCGTGTTGTGTGGCCACATGACTCTGTTAACCGTGGTGTTGTTGTTGTTGTTGTTGAGAAGTGAGTGCTGTCGAAAGTGCTCATCGGTGAATCATGGCGGCCATCGCTGCTGCTGACACACACCAGAGAGGAGAGGCTGGCCTTTGGCGCGCTCATGGCTCCTACCTTGGCCCTGCTGAGCTGCACGCGCACACCTCCCCTCCCTCCCTCCCTCCATCAAACACTCACACCAGGGGTTACTATGACAACAGGATTGTGCGTGCGGATTGGCAGAGGCCTTTGAAATAGAGAAAATACTTGTTGTGCACGTGTGAGTACAACATGTTCTTCAGACCAGTGTCATACTAACTGTAAAACAAGAAGATGGATAAAAAAATTACACAATTACTCTCACACAATTACCGGAGGCGAAAATGGCTGAGGCTCAGGAGAAATGTGTGTGTGGCAGAGAGGAGCACAGAGTTGGAGGCAGCGTGAAAGACAAGTGTTGTGCATGTGTGGGTGGCACAGATCGGCTTCCTCCGGGCTCCTTCAGCTTCGGCTTTTATGTTTTTTACAGTGAAATCAAAATGCAGCTACATTCAAGTCTTACTCAAAAATCATGCACTAAGACCTGCGCTTTATGTTTTACATGTCTAGTTTTGGATATTATCTTACAAGAGTTTATAAATGACTTATACCAGCATACCAGCGTGTTCTTGCTTCACCTAATCCTCTGCTATTTTTATTGTAAATTATAGGCTGCAATTAGATTTGAATTGCTTCATACAGCGATGGTTGTTAAATTATTGTAAATGTAAATGGTCACATTTACTAAGTGCTTCTCTACCTCAATGGGCACTCAAAGCACTTTACTTCAAAGAGCCATTCACACATTCACACTCACACATTCATACACCAGTGGACGCAGACACTGGAGGCAAGTAGGGTTAAGTGTCTTGCCCAAGGACCAATGGCAGTACTGCCACCCCATTTTTATCATTCAGATCTCTACGTCTACTCACTTTGGGGCCAGGTTTACTAATTTGTCATTACAAACATGAAATTGTGTAAAGGTGTGTCTATAGTTTACAATAGCCTATACTTTACTTAAACAAATATATTTTAAAAATAAAACATTTAATAACCATTATAACAAACCTTTATTCTAAGAGTCTAGTTTTGTAATAAGTCATCAAACATCCTCCACACATCACTATACGACATCTTTTTCCTTTTCTTTTGTCAGCATCTTTTTTTTACTACAATTATTAGTCATTGACTCCTTGATGTGTGTGTGGGGGGGTGGCCACACACATGCACACACACACACATGCACACAATCCTACACAAACAAATGCATTGTTGATTGAATTACCAAAGCTTCGATGCACTTTAAAACAAGCTTTTATCGTAATTGCCTCAGGAGACAAGACAGATTTTATCACGAGGCTATAGCCAGAACACCAATTTACAGGTTTAGGTCTGTGCACACAGTCACAGTTGTGTTGCTATGAGAACCTGGAGTTAATTACTATGATTTAGTGCTGATTAGAGCGGTGAAGAGAGATTTTGTCATTACATTACCACTCACAGCCAGAGCCTGACTGTGGTTTCCAGGGAAACTGGAAATGTGAAGCTTTTCAATAGACACAGCCACAGCTTAAAGAGAGAGGATTGCCTAAGATAGATTCTTCTAGAGACAAACCTGTAGCCTCTGCAATCAGTATCAGTCAACCCAGCGAACTGACGGACAGTTGTGGACCTCCAGCGGATCTGGCTTTTCCAAGAGCTGACCTGGATTTGACAAGCAGCGATGGGGAGACTTCAGACTGACTTGGACTGCTGAGGTATGTCTAACACCCATCAGCATTCAAACAAGCAGCTTGTGTAATGTCAGCGTATTGTATAGTCAAAATTACACCATTAAGATTCAAATAAGGCTTGTGTTTTTTGGAGAAATGAGCTCAGGCAAAAGTTGGCTGTAAACAAACGCAGCTATTTTTAGGATCCAGAGTGAAAATTAGTGATTCAACAAGGTATCTGAAAACTGAATGTTAAATGCAGCTTATAGCTAAAACCTGTGGCCCATTTAAGCTTTAAAGAAACTAGACCTGTCATCATTTGTATAAAAATGTGTCATTTGTCAGCATTGGATATTCTACCTATGGAGTCCTGACCTGTATACTTATTTTTAGTTTTGCACACTTTGTTCAATCCTGTGTTATGCCCTGCAGGTGCTTATACTGATCTACAGGCAGAATGGGCACTCTTAAGGACGAGATGAGAGGTGTGAGTGAGGACCGGCTGCTTCGTGAAAAGGCAGAAGATGGAGAGGATCCAGGAAGCTCAGATGGCAGCTCTGTGACCGAGACATCGCAGAAAAACAATGATGAAGAGTCAACAACAAGAGAAGACAAGCCAAAAATGGACTACAATAAGGACAGTAAAGACAATGATATTTGTATAAAAGCAGATGCCTCAAACTCAGTTGAGAGACAAAGTATTTCGGTGGCTGTGCCCTCCACTCCAGATCCTACAGACCCACGATCACCTGCGCCATTTGGACAACACCACATACGCACTCAGGTCAGCCTGGAAGTAGTGCAGTGTTGCTCAGCTGCCACAAGCCCCATGACCCCTCCAGAGGGCGGCCATAACTCCTTCTTCTTCCCAAGCTCCTTTGGGAGATCCGAGGCAGTGGGCACCGACACTAAAGATGCAGAGCTTCAAGTGGGCCAAAAAGTCGACTATAGCTCCGTCGCTACATCTCCTATGACCCCCAAGACACCATTTTTTAGTTCATTACCACCACTTCCAAGCCAGGAAACAGTACAAAGGAAAACTGAAGAGGGTCAGGGTTGCCAAGTTGGTACAAAAAATCCAGCTGAGTCAGAGATAAGTGGGGCTTTGAAATTAAGCTCATCGAAGGGGCAGGAGAGTGAAGATTTGAGTAGTAGTGGCGCCCCAGTGAGCCCTGCCAACTGCCCCGCTGGTAGTATAATGAATTTGGAGTGCAAGCAACAGAGAATGGGGAGCATGGATCAAGACATTACCATCCTGGTGACCCAATATGGCAACAACAACGAGGAAGAGGACAAGGACAAAACTCAGTCAACTGCTTGTCCCGTTGAGCCAGAAATGGTGAAATTAGAGGAAGAAGAGGAGGAGGAGGACCAATGTCAGGATAAAAACAACACAGCAGATGAATGTGATCAGGAAAACTCTCAAAGCACAATCAAAATCCAAGAGGCCTCTGCAAAGACTGGACTTAAATCTGCCAATTCACTGGAAGCACAAGATAATAAAGATGTTGTACCAGAGTCACCAGCTCCTTTCGGATGCCACAACATGCGCACTCAGGTGAGAAGCAGCTATTAGTACTTATTCTGTAAAATTTAAATGTCAACAAGGCTGTGGGACTAGGAAATGTTGGTGTGTTGTTGTGTACACGAGAATGATAATGGACTTAACACGATTGACCCTTGTCTCGGATCAGCCCACAAAAGAGCAGATTTATTTGCACACAATATTATCTCATAGTAACCTGCAAGTAACTGATACAGCAGTTTGTCAATGATAGGCTCTCATTACGATTTCCTGGTATCTCTTTCCAAATATCTCTACCCAAATATGTTGAGCCATTCTTGTGACAGTACAATCTGGGATGGTTTAGTTAGTGTGTACTGCAGCACTTTTTATACGAGGCTAGCCATTTTTGCATTGATGTCATTACTGCTGGAAATTACAAGAACCACACAGAGTTGAGTCTTTGTCGTCCATGGATCTAAATCATGTCTTCAGTGATTGGTTGTATGCTCCTCTGCTGTGATTGGCTAATTGTGGTAGTTGAATCACTGGCTAAGGCTGGCTAGTTTCCTACTCCATCTGTCTGGCATTTATCCTATCTCAGTGACATCATCCCATAAAGCCAGAGTCTGACAGGACACTTTTGAAAGCTTAGAAATGGACAAAGTACATGTAGTTGTAATGAGGCTAACTTTGTAATTATGCAGCGTTTGTACAAGCTCTTAAACTAAAGAAAGTGAAGAACTAATAAACTTGAAGAAGAACTCATCATGAGCTTTGATTTAAAATTTCCTGTTTACTTTCGTCCTGCTTTTGACAACATCTCATTTGCCCTTTGCCTAATTTTGCCCTGTGTTTGATGGATTGTAGGTGAGCCTGGAGGTGGTCCAGTGTCACTCTGCTGCCACCAGCCCCATGACACCTCCAGAGGGGGACCAGGCCTTCTGCTTTCCCAGCACTTTGACCGAAATTGGAGCTGTGGGCACCGAGACTAAAGATGCCGAGCTGCAGGTGGGTCAACAAGTGGAATATCGATCGGTGGCTACAGCACCCATGACCCCACGAACGCCAATTGCTACCACCTTTCCAGAGATCCAAAAGGGACCTAGCATTGATGAGAAGATAGTTGAAGAAGAGGAAGAGAAAGAATCTGCTGCAGAGAAAGATGCTGAGATAAAAGAGGAAGAAGGGGGAGATGAGGAAAATCAAACTGAGGAGGAAAAGAATGAGGAAATGAATTGTAAAGAGGACAAGTGTGAGGAGCCAGTGCAGGAGGTGAGCTGGGACGACAAAGGCATGACGTGGGAGGTGTACGGAGCTGTGGTGGAGGTGTCTGTCCTGGGCTCAGCCATTCAGAAACACCTGGAGAAACAGGTCAAAAAGCAGAAGAAGCAAACCATGCCCCCTCCGCCTCCGCTCAACCCCTCAGCCACACCCCTCACCACCTCTGAAGCCTCCCCACGGGGCTCAGGGTCAGGAAAGGGACGAGGGAGCAAGAGAGGAGAGGGCAAGCCCAGCCGACGCAGGAGGAACCCCTTCAGGCTGATGATGGAGAACATGCAGCAGCCACACTGCTGCTCCAGAGCACACACCACTGAGTGACAGGACAGAAAGACTCCTCATGAATGTACATATGGGTGGTCTTTGTTTAGGAGTAATTAAGATACATTTTTAAGGTTTTGCCTTGGTCCTGTGAGGATAAACTGGCACAGAATAAGCAAAACGACATCTGAATGAATTGGATTATGTAGAGGAGAAATAAAAGGACCAAGAATCGAGTCCAGTGTGGGAGGTCTGGCTTCAAGAAGTTGGATTCTCATTGACTTTATATAAAAGCATCACAATTACTATTACTATTTTTACATTTGAAATGTTGCTTTTAATTTGGGTGCTTTTGAAACCATGATCAGTATACATTATTGCTCCTGAAAATGCCAGCCAGTAAACTGTCCCATCAGCCCATTCACCAGTGGCCGCTCATTTCTTAGCCACGAGCATCAATGGTTCTTTCAAACCTTTTTTGAAAAACCATCACATTGTGTGTATTGATGATTATACCACAGTGTGCTAAACTCTTTGACTAATGCTTTATGAAGTTTAGTGGTAGGTTACTGGCTGTTAGTGTCTCTAGCTATATACTGTAGCTATACAAGTCGTTGCTGCGACTTATGGCAGTTCCCAAACTGAGTGGATTCACTCAGTTCATGTGGGTGAAATGGCAGCTCAACAAACTCTTTCACTCTTAATTCTGTTCATGACACATTTATAAGATGAGTAGTCCCACGTCCTTTGTCATACATCCACCAGCATCAATGAAAGGAAAGGATGAACAGGTTACACAGCATCAGTGTGGCGCAGTTCTTGAAAATGTGTTCTGGTGTTAATATGTTTGCCTTTAAACAATATTTCCTTTATAAAAGGTAAAACCTTTTTTAGAAATCTTGAAGTGAGAAACAGACCGTGTCTCATGGCCGGTTTAGCTTTTATTCAATCTAACAAGATGCAGGTGCATTTGCAGCACTTATTTGTGACTGTATATGGCTGTGAAGGTTGAAGTGTGTCAAAGAAGTCACACACAAAAAGCACAAAATCAGCTTTGGTCATGAACTCAGCCATATTTTTTTATTTATTTTCTGTTTCTGGATTATTTTTCACATATTACAAGTGAATGGACAGATGAATGGGTTTGTAGAAAATGAGCACAATTCATCAGTGTCACCATCAGCTCTTTTTGCTTTTTTCACTAAAACCATTCACCATCCACTTAGTCACTTCAGCTGTTGAGTCTTTTCTAATGCACCTCAGACAATGTGAAGCCATGGCAACCAGCTTCCTTCTTCTTCTTCTTCTTCTTCTTCTGTGTTTACTGCAACCTGACGGAGAAAATACAGTTGTGACATGAATGAGAGGTACTATTGTTCCAGATGTGTTAATATTGATAAATGTGATGTATTTCTACCATCAGCACAGCCCCACATGAGTCACCTCTTCTGCTTTTTTGACTGTTTGTTATTGTAGATATCGTGACAAGTAAGCACAATGAAGGCACACATTGGTGTCATTACTGCTTATTGTAATTTAAACCAACTCTTGATTGATTTAAATTTATGTGTTGATAATTTACATGTTATAGTTCTGAGATTGTTAGCGTGTCAGTGTTGTGGCAATAGAAACATCATAAAGTCACACCATTTTCAGAAATTTTATTTGTAGAGCACAATAGTGGCACATTCATTTATTTTGAGCACCATTTTAAATGTGTTGCTTTTTACAAAATCACACTTGCATGAACTTTCATTATTACACAATTCAAAGCACAAAAACAAATTCTGTTATACAGGCTGACAGACAGTTGTTAAATTAGACATTTATACACAAATGCTCTGATCTTGCTTTTTTTGCATTGCATTTTTTTAAAGTAGCGACAAATTTCTGACCATCTTGTACTGCAAATAAAATTGTTTACATGTGCAACAATATTGTCTCTTTGCAAGTCATTAGTGATAACTGTTGTTTTTAAGGAAGTACATCTTCCATTGTGGTTATTTTGGTTAAGATAAAATCTGTCCCTAAGTCCCTATGGAAACACCTATTTTGCTCTTTCCACTTCTAATCAAGCCACAAGGGGTCATAAGCCAGCGCACTTTTGTGCCAGTCCCAAGCCCAGATAAATAAAGAGGGTTGCATCAGGAGGGGCATCCGGCATTAAGCGTATGCCAAATCAACATACAAATCACTGCAACTCTTTTTTCTTTGGAGACTTTGTGAACAATTTCAGATGCAAAGTTAATCTTTAGCGCCTTTGTAAATCGGGAGATCTAAATAAAAGTTACCCAATAGGTGACCTTAAATACCTTTTTCTTGTTTGAGCCACATGGACCCAATTTATGTAAACAAATTAATAAAATAAGCAGAGGGCAGTGTGTTTAAAGATATGTATAATAACCACAATTTTGTAGGTGGTCATGAGCTTTGTTTTGTGTCAAATTCCTTAATATTTTACCTTTAAGGCTTTACTCTGTACAAAGTCTTGACAATACTTTGATCATGAACGTATTTGATTGTCAGTTTGGTTACAGAAAGGCCATATGTGTCCAAAGAGTCTCCAGACATTGTCTCCACCTTCACTTTGCCCAATCAGAGGTCTGTGGTGTCAAATATCGGGTTAGTGTCGCCCAAAAGAGGATTGTTTGAGCTTATCTTCTGGTCACGCTGGGCCAAAGCTGCACCCAAGGGCTCGATATACTCTGGTGGGCCGTTATCCTCTTTGTCCTCGTCCTCCTCCTTGATCTTCTGCTAATGAGAAACAGGAAGGATTATAATTAGACTGTGTTGTAATATTCATAAAGAAAATTAATTTTTACATGTTAACTTACAATGATGGGCTTTGTATCCTTCTCGCACATCATGTCATCGCTGTTGTCCAGGGAATAAAGACTAGAAGAAGAAATGTGGGTATTTAAGTGAATTATATAGACATTTTGTGTTTGAATAAGTGTTAAATACTCTACTACTACTACTAAAAAATATGTGGCTTTCAAAGTTGATGTGATGATGTGATGATTAAGTAATATTATGTATACTTTAAATATTTTACTCTGTACTGTACTTTCCACTATGCAAATTTGTTAATGTAGCGCTTGTATTTACTTCACTGCTGATAATACTAACTGCAAAAACCAGGCCGAAGGTTAGCCAAAACCACGAGAAGACTAATTTCGCCTACAAAAAGATTAAAATACTAAAAATATATATTACGTAATGTTACACTGTTCACGGAGTGAAGGACCAGCATGTTGTGTAGTGGAGGAGATCTCAGACTGTTACTCAGCCGCTGACGGAAACGCAGAGTGGAGTCAAGTGTTGCCTGCCTCTGTGAAACCATGGTGACGGACCACATGACCAGAAGACAGCAACTCGGATATTTACCTGACTTTGTCCACATCGCTTTCCTCGCCCAGGTCCAGCGGAATGGCAGTGTCAATGTTCAGGTTGAGCACGGGGTTAGCTCTGGAGAGTAACACCCCCAGTTATGGTTTATTTATTCATTATTATTGCAATATCCTGCTGGTATTATTAGACCCTCACCCCTCCATGGTGTACTGGTTGGTTCCCGGCACTACTGGGCCCCCTTTTTGGTTTTCAGACATCACCGCAGATGCAGATTTCATTGCATTGGCAGCTCTTAGCTTCCTCTGGTAGCTGTTGTGGGAAGAAAAAAAAAAAAAAACATTAGACAATTGGATAAGACATAGAAGAGGTGCAAAAGCACTCAAAATATGCCCTCAAGGAAGAGTACTGTTACTTCAAAATACTATTACTGAAGTAGAAGTAAAAGTAATCAACACAATTATTACCTGAGCAAATGTAAAAAACCAGAATGAGTTCACTGAAGTAGAAAGTACTTATTTCTAGTATTACTACATTACAACCACTCATACTACTACTACCACTACCACTACTACTAAAACTACTACTATTACTGCTTTTACCGCTACTGCTACTACTACTAATATTAATATTACTAACAACTTTAAGTAAAAAAAGTATGGTACTCAGAAAGTAAAATTTCTTCCTAAATGGAAAGATGCCAAAATAGAAATAACAACAACAATAACATGAAACATCTGAATTAAATAGTTTTAAACTGTGCAGGTTAATGACATTTTAAACAACCAATTGGAGCAAAGCATAGCTTTATATAGCTTGCATTAACTGACCTTTCTTTAATTAACAATCTTTCCTTGTTGTTGCTATTTGTTTTGTATTTTGTGTTTATGGAGCCTTCTGGGCCATTGTAGAAACCCAATTCAATTCAAAATAAGATTCAAAACAAAGTCACTAATATTGTTTTTCTTACTTTCTGCGAGAGCACAGCAGAGACGTGGTGAGGACAGCAGTCACAATGATGAGGCTCCCAACCATCCCGAAGAGCACATACTCTAAAGTCTGCTCTGGGGGCTCTGTGGGGTTCACAATCCCCTAAAACAATTCATTATAATATATTAGTGCTTAAGGACTTCCACTATACGTCAAGCACCAAAAATAGCTCAACACTTCAACAATGTAACTATCTTTCTACTTGTTTACATGCCCAGGCAGCCAAAATCAAAATAGTCCCAGCCCATACAGCAGGGGTACATTTTATAAGTGAATTTTAAAAGTTAAGGCCTCACAAAAACAAGTTGTGTTGCTTAAAATATTTATTAATCGCTTGTTCCCATTTGGGGTCAAGGGTAGCTTAACCCAGCAACTATGGGCCTTGGGCAGGGTGCACCCAGTTCCTTGCAGAGTGGAAGGAGGGCTAATCACTCTGCCACCAAGTAATCCTTCTAAAATTAAATTGAAAAATAAAATATAAAAAAATGCAAACAATTATTTCTTGGAGACCAGTTTGGATATTTTTATGGCTGCCCATCCTCCCTCAAACTAACAGTGTGGGAAGTAATACTGTTAAATATTCACAGATGATCACAAAGGTCACAGATAAGATTGTAAAACTGATGTATCTTGCTAGACACAGGTAGTACTCACAACGTAGATGAGTTTGTACTTTGACAGGACCATGTAGTTCTCAGGCCTAGACAGCAGTGTCTGTACAGTGCTGGACGTGAGAGCCGTCCCATTGGCATAGACAAAATAGACCTCCATGACTGTGTAGCCTGAAGCCCTGAAGGGGGAAATAGTAGGTTTTGGCTGAGTCACAGCTGCAATATATCTTTTGTTACATAATTCAGCTATGGCATAATAGAAATACTAGCAAGAGCCCTGGCGCCACCTAGTGGACATGTGTAATATAAAACTGGTGACGTGGCTTCTGACAAAATAATCACTGTACAGTAAATATCCTGATAGACTCGAGGTGAGTGCTCAAAATCTGTACTCCATAAAAAGTACTTTCATAGAATATTACTCAAGAAGAAATAACTCGTAGCGCTGATTAAAAGTGTTGAATGAATGTAAAACCCCCATAGGGCGTAAAACCTTTAGGTACAAACAGCGACTGTGCTCCCTCTAGTGGTTAAAAAGGGGCAAACATGAAAGGAATATGCAGAATAAGAAACACCCTTTGGCTTTATAGGTCATCTGACGCTATAAATTGCATTTATGCTAAAAGATACATATTAAGCTCTGGTGTATTTTTAGTATTTGCCAAATTAGCGAATTGTAAAACTGTAAAATAAAAACAAACCATGCAAAATTTTCAAAAAATGTGGCCTTTTGCATTTACAGTGAAAACCAAACTTACTTGGATGGTTGAGACCCTTCTGGTTTTATTGCAACAACCCGCACTGCCGCTTGAGTGACAGCAAGGAGATCTCTACAAATGCGGAAGTAAATGTTAATGACACTATACAACACTTTTATTGACAGTATAGTGCTGTATAAAAGTACCTTGTGATTTCAGGTTCCTGTGCTGCAATTTCTGACCAGGGAGCGTCAAACCGAAGCTGAATCTTGTAAGACTCGTCAATAACAAAGATCTGCAAAGTATAAAAAAATAAAAAAAAATTTATAGCTGTACAGTATAATACTGGTATTTATGTGTCCAGATTTAAACTCTTACTTCAAGGACAGTGCTTTTAGAGAGGCCACCAGTGTCTCTCGCTACAACTGTTACCATATACCTTCCTTTCAGTTTTGTATCAAGCTTTTCAGTCGATCTATAAAGGCAAAAAAATTGTATCAGTACATTGAAGCTATATTTACAACATGGTTTCTGATTTTATAAATGAATACTCACTGAATAATCCCCACATAAATGTCATTTTGCTGCGTTGTTATAGCCTCAAAAATCACCCTTGAGTCTGTTGTTACATTGTTGGGGTCTTTAAAATCAACTTTTGAGATTTGAAACTCGATCTGGCTGTTTGTCCCACTGTCTCTGTCTGTAGCCTAGCATCAAAAACATGTACAATTAGTATATATTATTAAGATCATAAACCAGTGATGCTCAACTGGTGGGCTGGTACCAAAAGTATTTTAAATTCACAAAGCACTGGCCATATAAAATGAAGGTGATTTTAAAGGCCCTATACTGTAATTACTGCAGTACTTACACTGACTGTTGCAACCGATGTCCCCTTACTAGCACTTTCAGACACCACAACTGCAGTTTGAATAGGAAAAGTCAATCCACAATCAATAATAAAAATTATAATGTTACAATATCATGTGTATACTCACCAAATAAGGAGTTAGAGTAGATAAACTCTGGCGCATTGTCATTTACGTCCACAATATTTATCACCATTTCTCCTAAAAATAGTTAGATAGGAGGCAATTAAAAGGTATGCTGTTAGGAGCAAAAGGTGTAGTAATAGGTTGCGTTCACGTCATGTCACACCATTCTGCAGACCCAGGGGAAAAATCTGTGGAAGAGTCTGCTGCTTAAGATGTTTTGTGTCGATTACAGTTGCTACAAATGATCCGACTGAGAAACTGACAACAGTAAACCTTTAATCTTCCCTGCTGCAGCAACTGGTCTCAGGGCTCCTAAAGTTAGTTTAAGCCTTAAGATAGATAGATTGTGGACCAAATTGTTAAAGGTCTTATATTATGCTTTTTTTCAGACTTTTTGAAATAGTTTTGGACATTTTTGCATTAGTATTTCACATTTTATAACCTAAAATAATCAGGAAGAGTCCAGTGTATGGGCTTCCTGGTTTCACAAGTGGTGAGACCAAACATTTTCCAGCTTTCAGGAAGGGACAGGCTGAGCAAAGAGGATTACTCAAAGAAGCATCAAAGTTTGGGTATGTTTTTGAGGTGGAAACATTATAACAAGGCTAAAAGCTCAAAAAAGCAATTTAGCATAATAGGGGACATACTTTGTGTTTTTTTCTGAGTAATACTGGCTTGTGGCTCCTGTCCTCTCTGAGTTTTTGATCAGACTTTAGAACATGAACACAACCTATTTTGTAACTAGTGTAACATGCTGACCTGGTAAAATGCTGTTGGCTTCTCCTTTCTCTGTGTATTTGTCCACCACCTGTGCCTCCACTATGGCCTGGGTGCAGGTTTCATAATCGATTGTAACATTCGGAGTGATTTTGACATCACCATTTGGCTCCAAAACGAACCAGTCACATGGGCTGTAGGTCCCATTGCACCTACATTTGACCGACACCTGTTCGTAAACCAGAGAGTGATTTCCGTCTTTGTCCACGGCGTCAAATTTCCCGATGGGTCCAGTTTCTTTGCTGTTCTCCTCCACGTTGACTGGCTTGATCGGTCTGAACTCTGGTCTCTCGTCGTTTACATCCAACACATGGACCTCCACTGTAACTTCAGCTTTTTCCTGCGCTATATCAGTGGCCTCGACTTGAAGGGTGAAGCTTTTTTGGGAGCTCTCGTAGTCCAACTCAACGTCTTGATCTAGACTGATGTTGCCAATGTATCCTGGTGCATTGGGGAAACTGCGGATCATGAAACTCCCAAAGCCGCCGTTGAAAATATTGAATGATATGCGGTTAAAGTTTAATGTTTGGTCGTGGTCTATGGCATAAACTGAGCCGACAAATGCACCTGTGTGAATGAGAGAATTAACTTTAAGGCACAATTTCACACCAAATACCACCACATAAAATATTTGAATCTGCAAGTAGAGTATTTATGAACTTTTGACCATTTTATAGGCTTTATTGATAGGAGAGAGTATAGTAGGATACTTGGAAATTGGGAAGGGAGCGAGGAGAGACATTCTACAAACCGTCAGAGTCCACACTCAAACCCTCAACACTGAGGCAGGCTTTAGTCACTCTGCATATGGGCCGCAGCTCTATCACTGAGCCATACGGCAGCAAATTGAGCAACAAAATTGGGATTAACCCAGAGAAAGACATAAATAAATAGGGATAAAACCATGACTAAGTCCAGGACTAATCCGTGCCTAACCCAGGACTAACTCTGGAATAGCCAGGACCAAACCTTGTACTAAACCAAGATAACTACCGTAAACCAAGGCAAAATCTAGGACTGAACTTTGCCCAAAACAGGACTACACCGGGATGCAACCACAACTAAACCAAAAATAAATCCAGGAGTAATCCAGTCCTAATTCCAAGAGCAAAGTGCAGACCTAGACTATGGCAGGAAGAAAGGTGGCTTTAAATTAAACTAAATCAGGACTTGGACTGCAAAAGACTCCGGAGTACTACAGTTTGAGAACCACTGCTGTGATGCATGTGTAGCATACATACTGGTTTAAAATGTTGAAATACTGACCTTTTTCACCTTCTTTCACGGAAAAATTGTAAGAGGACTGCTGAAATACTGGTTTGTTATCATTGACATCCTAAACATAATCAAAACATAAGCCAGTTAAAATGTTTCCAAAAATATAAGTCAGTAAAGCAGGAGTAGTAAGTTGTAGCAGTAAGTTAACTACATTTAAAAAGACTTAAACTTCGCATTCAGTTCTTTTGCTAATTATTTTGTTGAGTACTTTTACTGATATTTAAATAATATAAATTTGAAGTAACAGTACCCTCACTTGAGCACAGATTTTGAGTATTTCATGGCCTACCAGCACGTCGATGATGACTTGAACCACGCTGGACAAAGGAGGGTCTCCTTTGTCTGAAATGGTTACATTCAGCTCAATTCTCCCGTTCAGTGCTGGGTTGATGTCCTCCCGATCGAGGGGTCCGTTGTTGGTTAGTACACCTGTTTTTGGGTTGATGGTGAAGTTCTCACTGTACGGGCCTGGCTCGATCGTGTAAACCAGCTCGCTGTTTGGTGAGCCGGGTTCGTCTCTGTCTGTGGCCTGCGCAAAAACAAAGTAATTTAGGAGAATTTACTGAGTATAACCAACTAACCTGACTACTCAAGATTAAGATAAGAGATTAAGACATTGATTTAGTATATCAACATTAGCTTAAACAGCAGTTCACCAATGTTTTGTAATGGTGCTGCTCATTCTTAAGGCATTTTGGGTAAACATTTTATGTCATTTTTTAAATGGTTCTCCACTAACAACAACAACTTAAGGCATGTCACTGACCAGCCATCCTCAAGGTTTTACACCAGATACGCTTCAGGACAAACCCCTGTCCACTGATTTATGCTTGGGACTGGCCCATTCTGGCAGATGATCCCCAGTGGCTGGACTTAATTGGCCCATTTAATATAAATAGTTGCAATTATGAGTAGATTATTGCTAAAAACTGAGTGGGTCTTGGTGACCATGTGAATTCCATCTATAAGTCTGATATATACCTCAATTGTGATTTCCAGGTTTTCTCCCTCAGACACAAACTGCAGGTAGCTCGGTACGTTTGGGACAGGGCGCTGGTCGTTGATGTCGGTTACGGTGATCTCCAGTACTGTGCTGCCCGGTTTACCGTCTGAGTCTCTGGCCTGTAACGTCACTGAAAACAAAGCTCTGGCTTCCCGGTCCAGACGCTGTCCATCTTTTACATAGACCCTGCCTGTAGTGGGCTCCACATCAAAGTATGGCAGTCTGAAACACAGGGGAATTGTTTAAGCAAACATATGTTAATGGTCCAAAAGGGGATTCATTGTAAATGCATCCCATTTTTGAATGTCCAATTCAGCTTTCATTAATACAATGACAAAATCTTTACCAATAATGGACTTCAATTCTGGAGACCTAGTATTATTTGACCAATCACATACAAGTGCAAAGCATAGCATAACTGTACAAAATGTTAGTGTAAACATAATAAAATACAAGATTGACCAACATTGCAATAATATTTTCTATGTTTTCTTGCCCATGTCCCGACTTTTGTGTTACTGTCATTAAATTCAAAATGAGTATATAGGTATACAGTATATGTATATTTATATGTAGATGTTTTTCAATATTGCAATAGAAGTGTCACTGATGTTATGATTTGGAGAAAGGCAAAGAAAATGAGGTCTCAAAATTTACCAAAAATAGTGCACTTATAATATATCAGTATAAATAGTACAGTTTTAACATTACAATATGTAAGCCTATTTGATTGCATTCTTAAAGCATCATCATTAATGGTATTTATTTTTAAGTGCACTTGTGAACCATTAACTAGGTGCTAATTAGCATGCTAGTTAGTGGTTAATTAGCTCTTAATTGTTAATTATAAAGCACATATTAATCCTTCATTCTGTATATATATATATATATATATATATATATATATATATATATATATATATATATATATATATATATTCTACAACTAATTAGCAATTAAGTAACATTTTCCCCTTAATAAAGTCATAATTACTGCTCATTAGTAGGACGTAAGGAAGTTGCTGGACAAAAATTATGAGCATTATTAGTGAATAGTACCACAAAAAGGTTATTAAGAAGAGTTTATGTCCAACAACTTCCTTACTTCCTACTAATGAGCAGCAATTATGATGTTAGTTGCTAATTAGTTGTAGAATATGGTCACACAGAATAAGGGGTTAATATGTGCTTTATAATTAACAATTAAGAGCTAATTAACCACTAACTAGAATGCTAATTAGCACCAAGTTAATGGTTAATAGGTGGACCTTAAAATAAAGTGTTACTGCCTTGTGAGCATACTTGTGTTTGTGCGTTACTTGTGTTTAGCGTAGACCTACATGGTCTCAGGTAGAAGTCTGTATGTGATCTTGCCCTGGTCCATTGTATCAGGGTCTTCTGCCTGTGGACAAAAACAAAATATCATTTACCTTCGCGTTTTGAAGGTCAACTTCAAATAAACCAGTGGCAAACAGTAACACACTCACAGTGATGACAGCCACTGTGGTATTATCAGGAGAGTGTTCGGCAACTTTGATGTAATAAGTGTCATTTTTAAACTCAGGGCTGTGGTCGTTGGTGTCAATGATGTTGATGGTGACGTTTGCAGTGGAGCGGAGGGTGGGGTCACCTTGGTCCACAGCAATCACCTGCAACACAAGAGCAGAAAACCTGAGCAAGTATGTAATGTGCAGCAGTGTACAAAACTTTTAGACCTGTGTGAGAATGCTGTTAAAATGCTAATAGTAATTTATTAAATACATAATACAAACATTTTTAATTTTAGTGTGGATCCAGATCACTGTTTTGATACAGGAGTGTTTAAAGGGATTTTGAGATACAGACAGGAGGTGCTAACTTCACTTACTAAAATAACACATGATTAGTTTTAATGGATTCTTTACCATTGTGAGATACAAGGGTCTTATGGCTTAATGTAAAGAGCATTTACTCCAAAACTAGAAATTCTGAAATCTGAGTCCAGGTCTGGGCACCATATGTTTATCATTGTGAGACAGGACCAGTGCCTTGGCAGAGGTCTACATTCTCCAAATACATCTAGTTTTAATTTTTCATCTTTTTATTTGCAATTTTGTGTATTTGTGTACATTGATACACCTTTGTTCGTAGCCTTTCCTAAAAACCTGCCTTAGACTTTTGCACAGTGCTGTATGTGCTTTGTTTAAAATAATTTTTTCTCCCCTTAACCAATATTTGTATCTATATAACTTAACTATCCTGAATTGTGACCTACATCTTAAACTTGAACAAAGACAATTATAACTTTGCTACCTTCAAAGATATTTGCTGTATCTTTTCATAGTCCAGGTTTTCGGGCTGTCTGACAGTCAGCTGCACAACATTCTGTGAAAAAACAACCTCAGGCTCCACTGAAAATATATCTTTGTATTCTCCTTCCAGGGAAAGCTCAGTTTGGGGATTCTGCAAAAGACCAATAAAAAGACATATAGCACTGTTACTTGTTTTTAAAAGCCTGACTCAGTTCCTCTTACCTTATCTGCATCTTTGATCGTCATGTTCATGAAAACAGGCGCTAGCGAATGCTCCTTCACCTTACCAGTGAAGCTGTTGGCCAGCACACAGTTGTTTTTGTCTGAACACTTGTAAAACATGGGCGCGTTATCATTGACGTCAGTGATAGTGATGTGAACTTCTGCAGTGGCACTGGCCCGGACCCCATAGATGTTTGGGTTGGTCTCAGTCGCCTAAAGCAGAGAAGATGTTGTCAAGGGGGCAAATATTTCGACCTTTTACATATGCCATAACGTTGTGTACCTTTTATTATACTTTAATTATAACAATAATTTCTATATTAATTATAACACTAATTTCCCAAATCTGCATGTGCTCATAATAACATAATAAAATGTAGAGAAAATTGCCCCATCAGAAGATATAACATTGACTGACACCATACACACTTCCAAACTGTTCCAGCTCTGTTCTTTTAACTTCATTCAGTTCACAAAAAAGGTTAAAAAAAAAAAGTAATCTGGTGGGCATATTGTTATGTGTTAGGACTACCTGCCTAATATGCAACCCCATACAAAGCAGTGTAGATTCTGACACCTTTCAGTCAGAACCAATATTAACTTCAGCGGTTTAATCTATAGGAGCTTGTCTGTTATATTGGACCACTGTTGATAGGGTACTAACCACTGCACCTGGAAACATCCCAAAACAGCTGCAGTTTTGGAGATGCTCTGACCCAGTTGTGTAGCCAACACAATTTGTGCCTTTTCAAAACCATCGCTGCTGCTTCTAACACATAATCTATTAGGACAAAATATTCAGCTGCTGCAGTATCGCACCAACTTACTTACAGTTATCCCAAGCCTAATCTGTGTTATTCAGTTCACCTGTCAGTGGCCATCATGTTTTGTCTGATCGGTGTAAAATACAGTTTTCAGTGCATACATTTTTTTATGAAAGAAAACATAGCCTAAGCAAATATTAACAGTATGATTAGGCTTATTTATCAACACCACCATGTTCAGTTTTCTGCCAGTAATTTGAATGAGGGCCTGTAAGCTTATGTTGAAGTTGACCCAGTTAGCCTAAGTACAATTTAAACTGGTTTCAAAACAAAATCAGTAAGGCTGCTCCAGTATTACTGTTCATTTTGTGGACGCTTTAAGATTTGTTATATGTAAATTAGAAATGCTGCAAGCTGAAATATAATTTGGAAAAAAAAAGTTTGTTTAATGTGTTCAAATGTATTGGTTACTAAAATGGAAGTAATTCCTATGGCATCTAAATGGCAGTAATTATGATCAAATTGGCGAGGGGGGTTCCTTGGGATTTTTTTCTCTCAATGTCCTGGCCCCAAAGAGTTTGAGAACCCCTGGCCACGCATGTGTTGTGTGTGTACATGGATTAACCGCAAAGCTGTTGTTGCTGTAAAAGAGTAATACTTTACCTTGACGGTCAGAACCACAGTGTCACCGATAGTCTCTCGGTCAATGTCTCTGATTACAAAAATGTTTCCCCCTTCGTTTATCCCGAACAGGCCTTTTTCTGTAGAGGCTATTCAGTAACACACATTACTGTAGATGTAACCAATTTATTTTAACCAAACAAATTGTTGAGAAGAGGTAAACCAGCTCACCTTGTATGCTGTAAATGATCTTATCATTGACTCCTGTGTCCTGGTCGACCGCTGTGACTGTTAACACAGTACTTCCCTAATAGAGAAATGAATAGAAATAGTCTAAGATGAAAAAGCAATATAACATTATGAAGGCATAACTACTGAAACAAGGCTTACTTTAGGTGTATTTTCTTTCACTGTTGCTGTATCGGGAATGCCAATGAACTGAGGATCAAGGTCTGGGACATCCTCAACCGTAATAAAGGCAAAGACTGAACTGGACTGGTAAACCACCTCATTAAAATGACATTTCCCTCCTTTGTCCTGTAAAAAAATTCACAGAGCTAGTTAATTCTCAGATGATACTGCTGTTAGAGGTATACTAATTCTATAAAAACATGAATAACCTACTGTCAACATCTGCCGTTGCCAGAGGGTATGCATTGTTACCTAATACTATTTATTTAGAAAAACTTAAAATATATATTTTTACTGTATATAGATTTATAATAATCCCACAGATTATTTAAAGATTAAACTAATGGTTATTTTAATGCATTAAGCATTCTACCCACGTTAGATGGGCCTATATATGTTTATGTATCAGTATACTGTATATTGTTTAAAACCTTTATAGACACTCAATAGAAAACAGAGTGTAGTACTTACAGTTGCATTTATTTTGATCCGATAGAAAGTGCTTAATGACGTGTAATTCAGTTTTTCTCTCAGTATGACGTAACCCAATTCATCAACACTGAACACAGTCAGTCCAGCATTGGGAACAGCCTTAAAATACAAAGTTAAAACTTTAAGTTCTAAAATATAAAATGTCATTTCATATATAAAAAGGAACTTACTTCATCAATGCTGTAAGTAACAGTTCCAGCATTTCCAATGTCAGTGTCAGTGGCTAATACTTTGAACAGTTTGGTGCCCACAGTTGTGTTCTGATGATTTACAGGAGCATTATTCACAAAACTTAATACAATGTGGGAAAATAATAATAATAATAATAATAATAATAATAATAATAATAATAATAATAATAATAATAATAATAATAATAATAATAATAATAATATAATGGATTACATTTGTATTGAGCTCTTCTTGGCACTCAAAGCACTTTAGATGAGACTATCATGTATTCACTCCACGCACAGTGGTGGTGTAAGCTATCCTTGTTCTTGTAGCTACAGCTGACAAGGCAGCCATTCTAAGCCTATGGCCTCTCCAAATCCTCATACATCAGTGCCACAGACACTGGAAGCAAGGTGGTCTTGCCCATGAACATAACAGCGGTATTCAAAGCCTGTAGCAAGGCTTGAACCGCCAACCTTGTAGTTCATAGGCAACCTGAGCTACTGCCACCCTGTACTCTTTCATAACCTACCTCTTGGACTGTATCCTCATATGAAGCCTCCTCAAAGAGCGGTTTGTTGTTATTGGTGTCATTAACTATAATTACTATAGGTTTAGAGACCTAAAAAAAATCCACAAAAAACACAAGCAACAGTTTGAAAATGATGAAGCATTGTTTTGTTAAAAAAAAAGCTGTTGAAAATAAATTTCACTCACGAGGGGATTAACGGAGTCAGAGACTGTCGCTATAAGATGCATCGCTGAAACTGACTAAAATAAGAAAACAGTTCAGACAAAGATCCTCAAAATTTAACAAAAGCTCTGTTTAAAGGGACTATTTGCTTTTTTTTACTCTGTTTATTTCTTTGGTTTAATTTATTGTGTGCTCTTCTATAAAACATGAGCCTTAAAGATTATCTAACCTCTGTGTTCAGGTCCCTGATCACAGATACTACTCCAGTGGACGGCTCCACTTGGAAGTAAGCGACATTAGGCCCACTGATTGAATATGTCAGTGGCTCTAGGTCTGGGTCACTTGCAACAATAGTAAACGCTGGTATGCCTAAGGAAGAGAAATAGTGTAGGTACTGATATTGTCAAACAAAAATTTTGGGAAATGTTTAGACATGCTTTAAATCCAGGAGTACCTAAAGGGATGTCCTCACAAACATCATAAACATCCTTTTCAATTGATGGAGACTGGTTTGCTGTGGAAAATAGTCCACTATTATTTTACTGTTGAACACAGTTCAAACAAATTATTTATTCTGTTCCTCACCATTGCTTAAACAGATCAAGCACAACAAGAAAATACATCCAGAGGTCAACTCCATTTCTGCAAAAACAAATGAAGACAAGTCTGTTACTCAATACAATTTTACAATATAACAATACAATAATACTTTTTTTTTTTACCATCTGATTCATTTAATGGCACACACACACCCTATTAACTGCATGATAACCAGTAATTTCCTAATGTGTCATAGCTGACAGCCATACATAATAAAATAATAGCTTTTATATTTTATTTCTTTACAAAAACAAGGAAAATCTTATCATAATTTCTGGAGAGCCAGAATAATTGTTATCTTGCTTACATATAAACAGAATGATTTCTGTAGTTCAATTGTAAAGGTCAAAATGCTTATAGACAGTAAACACAGAGTGAAATATGCCAAGCACTTATTCATGTTAATTGAGATATGTTGTGTTATGGTGATTATATTAAGCAATTATTAGGAATACTGAATTAAGCCTTAATGCTTATAAAAATGTTTGCTTTGAATTGAACTTGAATACTACTTATTTATAGGTTAAAATGTTCATCTTAATTCAAAACATACTCTTTCTATGTTGGACATTTTGATATGAATTTACATTGTCACTTATTTCTACAGCCAACATATTAAATATATATATATATAGAAAAAGGAAGGAGAAGTCAGACTTACCAGACGACATTCACAGTCGAGCTCTTCCTTTACCGATGCCTGTATGAGACCTTTGGCTCCTGCTCCTCTGAGGGATTATCATCCTGCAGTTGTAAACATCAATGATTAACACATGCACACAATGCACAGCCAATAAAATCCCATTAAACCTTTCTAATTATGATTTATGCTTCACAGTATGATGTGAAAACTTGACAAACCTATGCAAAAACTATTGTAGTAAGCTATATCTTCTAATATGACATGATGACAAACTTGCCCGTTACAATCCTTGCGTCTTCATTGGCTGGAAACCCTCACCAAACCATGCCGGCGGACCAGTGACTGTACCTTGGGGTCATTGGAATGGGATTGGCTGTTGCCATGGCATCAACAATCATGCATTCCTATCCATTGAGAAAACAAAAAACAATGCGAATCAGTGAAAAATGTGATCAGGGGCCTTTCTAAACTGTCCTCCCAACCAGCAAGTGAACGAAGGCCTATTTCAGAAACAACAGATTCATGTGCTTCACTAATGAGCTCCTCTTCCCATGATCCTCCACTGCTCTCTCCATCAGCCTGGACATAAAAAGCAGAAAACAATGGATAATTGTTTCTCACGCTTTGATCCTGCTTTCATTCATAATTAGACAACGGCCTTGGTACTATTGAGTTTTGCATTATAGTCTGTAAGTCTGTACCCCAGTAAAAGAACTGTTACTTTAAAATATTATTACTGAAGTAAAAATAAAAGTACTTAACAAAATTATTACGTACGTTTCACTTAAGTGAAAGTAAAAATGTAAACTAAACAGTAGAAATTACTTTGGATTACTACTACTATTGCTACTGTTACTACTGTCCTGGAACTTGGGAGTTTCTGACTGCAGAGCAAGTCTTATTTGTCTCCAAGATTTAATTGTTAATTTTTTACTCATATATTGATTTTCATTTTCTCACAGTAGTTCCTCAAATTAAAGTATTTTTTCTATCTCTGATAATAATTGCAAATACAAGTGTAAGTCTGACCACGAGTGACACAATTATAACCTGTAAGAGACTTAAATGCCATGTTGCCCTACATCAGTGATTTGATACCAAGAGTGAAAAAAAGTTAATATCATTTCTTCCTTTTTGAAGCCTAAATATAGGCCTACACTGTACACTGCAAAAAAGCTCATGATAAAATGTCAAAATAAAATTTACTGGTCCCACAGTTGGACCAGTAAAAAAACAACACATAGCTATAGACAGTAGCTGAAAATATAACAAAATATTGAAATGTCTCAATGCAATTTATTTTGCAGAGCATTAAATCTGTTTATTGATGCCTTGATGGTGTTTTTTCTTCAAAAGTGATGCAGTAAACCACCTTAACATGATTTAAACATGATTTATTAATATAAGATATTAAGATATTTTTCCATCTTCATGTCAGAGGAAGTACATTTTGAAGCTGTGAGCTATTAGTTTAACTTGTTTTTGTTTTTTAAAGCACTGCCTGACCATGTAAACTGGGATTACTGAAAATTACACAAAAGTTTGTTGACTTGGTTGGTGACTTAGTTTTGCCAAAGAGTATCTAACTGGATGAAATTACGTATGCTAATCATGGAAACATGGGGGAAATCACAATCTGTAATCTCAACAGACTTTGGTTTATAGGCCTGTCCAAGAAACAGACACAAATACAAACTCAAAGGGTGGAGCTGTAGACGCTGCCAAAGTGATTCCAGTAAAATCCAACTGGGAAATCTGAGAAGACTGGATGAACTGGGGTCATGTGGGGTGTTGTCTTTCACCAAATTATTTAATTATAACTTGTATCACATCAGGGTTTGCTCCACATTAAACCTGTAATAATGTCATCTGTTCATTTTATCTTATCATATCTGCACAAAAAAAAAAAAAAAAAAAAAAAAAAAAAAACAAAACATTAACATATTTTTCTTTGTGTGTAAAAAAGATTTAATATAGATAAAATACTACTCCAGGTCTGTTCCCAAGGAGGAAACAACACCACAACATGATTAAAAGTTCCTAAAGTCGATTTAGTGCCTATTATTGCTTATTACCAAACACTCATTTAGGGATTAGATAAAGACTCTATAGCAACATAATTACAACTACTTATTGTACTAATAGGCTATACATCGTTAGTTATAGTCTGTCTATAGGCCTAATAAAAATATGTAATATTTTAAAAATAACATGCAGCTGAAGTAATTGCTTTGACTTCCTTTTACCCTGTATGTTTTGTGGTTTGCTGTTCTAACTTTTAGTGTATAATCAAGTCTCATGCAAATGATTAACTTTATAACACACATTGTAAAAGCCTCTGGGTGAAAAAACAGAAACGTGGGGAAAATGCCCTTCTATCACATTTTTTCAATTTGTTATCTAAATTTGCACTTATAATAATCAATAATTTTGCTCGACTTCTAATAGATTTTAGTCAGCGAGTCCCAGGTTTTCCCCTTCATAACGCTATGGGATAAAGGGGAGGGCAATCCTGCTACATTTCCTGACAAAAAAAACATTTGAAAGTAAACTTTGAAGGCAGTTGCGCCTCGTCGGTCCATTACGGTAAAAATGGCAGCCCGGAGTGCGCTCTCTGCTCTGGAAATACGCAAAAATGGGGGTGTAACGAGGAGCTGCAGAACGCCAAAACAAGAGCGACGCTGGTTTGTTTGCTAAAGAACAACAAAATCTGGACTGGGGGAGCAATGTCGGGGTTTCCTAAACCGTAGAGCCACTCGGGACACGGACTGGATGTGCGCAGAGCAAAAGGACGCCAGATTTAGCACCTTTTCGCAACAGTGGTGAAACCCACGGAATGTACCACTCGCGAACAGCTGACCACAGGATGCCGCACTTAGCCCAACGACATGTGAACATTACAAGAAAACACTGGGATCCAATGTCTGCTTATTAACAATCAGGTAACCGTGCTGCTCCTCTCCTCGCTTTTTCTCGGGTGTTTTTAGGACGTATCAAGGACGTATGTGAGGCTTAGTATTTAGATATGGAGCTTGTTGTGAGGGCTGCCATCATCTCAGCCTCCAGCCCCTCCTTGTTTTGCTGCTACTGAGAGCGATGTTGTAATGTTTACATTGGCTGCTCTATGTTGCACATCGCTCCGCTCTCCTCAGGCTGCGATTGAGTTTGGTGCAGGTTTGGATGAATGCGCCAAGTCTTGTAGCCTACTAGAGCATTTACGACACACAAGCACAGTATTCATTAAGTCTTCATGCACTAATTGGGTCTGATGGAATAAGGACCAATAACACTGTTAACCTAATTAGTGTAGTGTTAACATATAAGTGACCGTGCAGGTAGTTCTCTGGCCGAATAAACAGAGCAGGACCGTACTTGTTTAAAAGCCGGAGAGGGCTGACTTGATCATGCAAGGCCAGCATTACATAACCGGCTGGTGTCTACGGCAGGACACTGTGGCCTCCAATGAGAGTCAGAGCACACGGACCAATAGTGGGGCTTCAGTTAAAGCAGCGGGATCTGCAAAGGAACACCACTGCTGTATATTGTTATTATACAGCGTTTATAAGATCAGAGTGTTGGTAGCCTAGCAGTGCATGTGGTGTAGTGCCTCTCAAGTTTGCCACTGATGTTGTGAATGCATAGTATAGGTTTAACCGTATACTATCTCCCTTCCTGTGTCTTTCAGTTTCTAACGTCCCATTGGTCCTTAGAGTGGTTTGCTTTTTTATTTTGCACAACTTGTAGGCTAGATGAAATCATGAGCCACAAATTAGCCTATGCCACTCCAACTACAAAATACTACAACTAAAAATAATACTAATAATAATCCCAAACAAATGTAGGAACAAAAACATGTATATTCTTTTATAGCCTACATTAAGGCTTTATGAGTTGTCAGAGTAGTGGGCTCTCTAGGCTATAGTGAGACTTGTATTGTCTTTACAATTTACTGTTGTAGTAGCTTTATATAGACTGTGATTTTTATTTGTTAGGCTACACAGGCAGTTTCAGTAATAATAGAATCAAATATATATAATCATATAATAAGTAGCGTAAATAACATATGTTTTTTAGTTCTGTATTACACGTAATTTAATTTATTTGATTAAAAGCAAGGCAGGTATATAAGCAATAAAAAGAACGTCAACCTGGCTTTGTGGGCTACAGCTCACTGTGGTCTGCTAATAGATCTGTCATTGTAAGTAGGCTATCATTGTAAATGGTTGTGGTATTTATAGTTTGCATGTGGGTCTGATATATATGTTAGCTTGATGATGCCATTAAGGAAATCTGTCTCCGCTGGGGATAGTGTACAGTAAATTACACACATTTTACTCCAATTGTCCACCACCTGTTAGAGAAAAGCAGATGTGGTTCATTGAACATGCATTTCCTGCCTGGCTTTTATCCGTTATTGCCGCATCTCTTTGGCAGAGTCGCTACTATTGTTTTATGCATAAGCCGAGGCTCAACGGGAACTGCTTGTTTTGATACATGGTAGCTGCGCTTGTCTGGCAGTCTGCTGTCTGTGTTTTCAGCGCGCTGATTGGTCCGATGCGAGCAGGGGGCGTGGCCTCGCCATAACAATGCGATTCAAGGAACATGCACGCGCCAAGGAATGTTGTTGTCGCTGCTTAGTTACTGCTACATTCGACTGCGTTTAACGGTACTTTCAGCTCAGGCAGACACCGTAGTAAACCAGACTCTGTTTCTGCCTGCTCTGGACTAAACTTACCCCATATGCTGCAACTGGAGCCCTTTGGTAGCTGTTAGCATTAGCAGGCTAATAGCACCACCGTCGGGGACATTGTCAAAAACCTCTCGGAAGCAACAGCAATCGGCTATTGTCAGGTAAGGTATGGTTAATTGATCGTTAAGCTATGCAGCGTGCGTTTACTTAACCGGGGAGTTTTCTAGAGATGAAAATGTCCTTGCAACTAGCTAAAAGTAGTGCTGGGCTTGCTACTCCCGAGCTAGCCTTGTCTACTAGAGTCTAGGGTGTAAAGGTGTAAAATAGTGTACGGCCTTGCCCCACCGATTTTTATTTATTGGTTTGTCAAAAATCGTTTCTCAGAACAGCGCTTAAATGATTCCAGAATGAGCAATGGTATAATTCGGTAATGAAACAGCATAAATGGGCTTTGTCCTCGTCTATTAGCGAATAGAACATACACCACACTAGGAAGTATTGTCTTTACCAAGTACAAAATTATAACTTCCACGTTTATTTTCTTTGTAGTCAAGAAATGTTCACTGGGTCCTATTTGCAGCTGTTGTGCTGAACAAAGCGCGTGCTAGCGGAGCCAGGCTAAAGTTAGCAGCTCTCCTTCAACTGAGAGGTCGAATGTGAACTGTCAAAGAAGAGCTAAACGCTACAACCACTATGCTTAATATTATGTACAGAAACATAATCATATTTCCGCTTTTCTCTGGGACACAAAATAGCTCGAGAGGCACCTTTAATCTTGTGTTAGCTCAGAGTCTCGTTTCTCTGCTGTGTCTTTGTTGTTGCTTTGTCTCTGAGCACATGGCTTTCCATGTTTTTGTTCAGGCGCGCCACAGCGACCCCCTATTTATGTTGTATCCGTTTTTAATAATGTCACATGAACACATCCATGTTTGCCTCCATACCCACTGTTTTCATATAAATAAGCATATGCTTTGTTAACTCAAAGGGAATATTTGTTGGCTTAAAATAGTAAAACTGGCACACTGGCATACTGAAAATGAAGCAGAAATTTTAGACGTTGTAGATAATGCAGCTTTAAATTTCTTTTTTTTTTAAATAAATAAATACTGCCACAGATAGCCTACTGTTTGCAATTTTAAAAGGCTGAAATCATATCTTGACTTGAGCCATCAATAAAAAACATTAAACAATTGATTGACTGATTATTGCATTAATTTACAGATTGTTGTAGAGGGCAATGTCAGTGGAACAAAAGAGATTTCTATTGTGTGAGTTATTTGCTATATGATTTCTGCACAATGATCGACATTTTATTTGATTATGTGTGTTTTTCAGGGTTTAGACAATCAGAGGCCACATCCAAGTGCCTCCACTGTACACTTTCCATTCCCAGAGAGTGACTCGTCTGCACGACGTCACCAATGCGACCATGGGAAATAGCAGTAAATAGGCTGCCACCAACAGCCCCCTTAAACCCCCGGAGGTTCCTCGGAGAGCCCTGCAACACCCCAGCGCATCTCAGGAGAAGGCAACTCTGCGTGCACCATACATCTTTTAGAAGTCCCACTTAAGTTACATGTTGAATCAGAAATTCTTTATTGCTTGATATGTCACACCAGTGTAAATAAGTTGCATTATAATTATTGTTATTACTGGGCACTTACACAAGCAGAGGCAACATGGATAAAACTGTGCACCTATGTGATTTATTTGTGTTTTTTTTCTGCAGCCCACCAGTGAGACGCCAGTGGGGCAGAAGAGACAGACCTGTACTGCACACTTCCCTGGTTCAGGATGAGAACTTGCACCATTTGCTTTTCTCTCAGCATCACCAACAGGTTCCTTTAGATGAGTCCAGACAATACAGCCATACCAGCACAGCACCACGCATGCTTCACCCTGCTGCTCACCTGCCTCAGCAGAGCCCCATCATGGTGGATCTACATGAACAGGTAACAAACAAAGAGCAGCCCGCTGTTCTTTTGTTGACTATGTGGGTTAGGGGTTGAAAATAAGGGACAAAAGCAAATGTAAATATGAGAGAATGGATTGTGTTTTAGAGACCAAGGTTAAAACTGTGTACTGTAGAATAATATATAATAATTAAAAGTGGTTTACAAGTCTCTGGTGGCCCACAATAATCTAGATAGCTTTGAACATGAACTAAAGTGAAATTATTTCACTAATAAATCTTGGTTTTGAGCGCCAGCACTCTCCTTCAATCCAAAGTATAGGATAGAATATATAGAGTACAGGATACAAATACAGAATATCAAACTAGCTAACTTAAAATAATAATAACAGTGGTGTTTTTGCATACAACAAGACAGTTGCATTTTACATTTGATACTTGCTGTTTTCTGTTTGTTTTCTAAATAAACATGGCACTGACACCTCATACTGAGTAAAGCACCACACATAACTTCTTACTGAATGACTCATATGCTCACTGAGGGGGATAGTAAATTTATTTTTCTACAAACGTAGTAGTTTTGTGAAACAACTTACTGTAAAAAGTGCAACAAAAGACCAATTTGCTGCTGAAGGAATTTTTTTAATTATTTATTTTTTTACTTTTTTTGAACATTTCAAGCTCATACAGTTTTTTGACGGTCATTTGGACCAATTAAATTTTGCAATCTATAAAAGTTAATCTGTTTTACTAAAAACAAGTAGCCTACTGTATGTGCCCCCTGTTTGTTTAGTTCTTTGTTCTTATGGTTTTGATGTGGTTTGAAATTACAAGTCGGGTGGCAAAATCTCCAGTCACAATATGTAGCTGGATGCCTCAGAAAGGAAATCTGCCGTAAAAGTCAGCCAAATTACACATGTGAATGATTAGCTGTGACAATCACTGTATGAAAGAGAGTAGCCGAAAGGGACAACAGCAAGGTTATTGTACAAATTGGAGGTTTTGTAAGTCTTGTCCTTACTGAGAAGAGGCTTTTCAAGTACTGGTACCCCCAACGTCTGTTAGAGTATGTGTGCAGCTTTCGAATTATCATGTCTAAATTCGGACCAGCTTTGGATTTGTCAGTATGACTTGTCATTTAAAATCATCTTCTCTTCTTCCTTGCAGATGCACCAGGGATCGGTTCCAATATCATACACTGTTACCACGGTGACGACCCACGGCTTTCCCATCCACACCGGGCAGCCCCTTCCAGGGTGCAACACTCAGCAGCTCCCAGCATGCTCGGTAATGTTCAGCGGACAGCTCTCTCTGCTCTGCTGCCTTCCTCCTCCTGTGAGTTTGAAAAGGAAGAGCCCAAATGTCAGTGGCATCCATTTAGCGCACCATACCAGCCATGCAATCTGTCACTGTTCAAACTAATGAGCTGCTTTAATCGTGCAAGATGACTAGTAACTTTGCTGTTGTTGCACAGTTTAATTAAGTTCAGTCAGTCGTTGTTTATTAAATGTTTCAGTGGAAATAGTTCTCTGTAATATTTGGTGGTGCTGGAAGACAGTAGTAAAAGGCTTGTGTTGTGGCAGTGTTGTTCGTGCTGTGGTTTATGTAACACATTGCTTTTCACCAGAAATTACAACATTATGTCATAAGTGCCATACTGTAATTAGAAGAAGCCATTTGTATTAAGACCTTGTTTTCACCAAGCGGTTTGGTACTGAACAGTAGTGCAGCCAGACACTCTGCATTGAAGCAATAGTCCTATGTAATGTACACTTCTTTCAATTAGATACTTTTGGATAGCTAAGACATGGGCAGTTAGCAGTGTAGACTGGAGCAACGCAAAGTAATAACTATAGTTGAAAAACATTAAACAACTTCAATTTACAATTTACATTTTATATTACAGTTACAGTTACAATTTATTTATTATTAAAAAAACAAATGGAACCAATACATTTGTGAAGAGATAAAATAGACTTTCAAAGAAGACTTTCTAAGGAAAGTTTTGCAGATCTCTTCACTTGTATACTACAAAATGGGGCTAAATCCCCTTATTTAAAAAGTTTGCCTAAAAAATTCGACAATTAAATCCACAATCCACAGGTAAAAAAATTGATTGCTCCAGTCCCCGACGTAGCTGTGATGACTTTACACGGACCTATTTAAAAGAAGATGTGTCTATTAATCAAACCAATGCATTACATTTTAAAGTATATTTTACCTATTACACAATGAATTTAATACTTTATTAACATACAATATTGACGGAATAATGACATTTCTGTTTTTAACCTTAACATTCATAAGTTTTAGATTTGTTATTTAGCTATCCAAAATTAAATAACTAGTTTTTAATTTTAGCATAATCAATTCATAATATATTTGTAATATTTACACGATTTAGTGATGATGGCTCTTATACGATGTGAATATCTCCCCTTGGCAACATCTGCCGCAGTCAAAACACAGCTGTGTACCATACCACTTGGTGTAAACTTTTGAAACTGCCTCTGTATAATTCTTGGTGTCATGTTATAATGAAAGTAGAGTTCATGTCTTTCTCTGTGCTCTCTCTATCTTTTTAGCTCATTCAGGCATGCACCATGCAGCATATGCCAGTGTCTTATCAAGCCTTTCCACCCCTGATCTCCAGCGAACATTTTGTATTGCACCCGACCCCCTCTGTCCCCCCCCACCAGCCACCGCACCTTACTCCTTTGAGCCAGTTTGTCCCTTTACAGCCTCAGCACCCACGCATGGTGAGTAGACTTAAGTTTATTTTAAGAGAAAGTTAAGAGGGTGGTATAATTATATGTTCACTGTAATGTCACCGCCTTAGCCTCTGCAGAGGGTAGACAATGAAGTGGACCTAAGAGGGGACCAGCACCCATTAGGGACCTTCTCCTACCCTCCGTCACATCACCCACCAGCGCTGCCTCCGTCTCTGCCCCTACAATATCTTCCTCAAGAGCCTCTGCATCAGGAGCTTCCCTTTGGAGTGGTAAGACTGTCTTCTGCAGGAGAAATTGACTGGGCAGCAGGACTATTTTAGTATGACCTAGATAATTTCTGTTCACACTGACACACTTATTGACACAGCAGTATGCTGAGCACAAAGACACCCAGGCGTTTTAAGATTCGTGTACACAAAATTATCACATTACAGCATCTGATAGATCAATTTATGGAATGTCAATACTCTGAAGCAAAAAATGCTATTTAGTAATGTTTTCCCACTTTTACTGCCTCTTTTTTCAAACCAGTGGTAACATGGTTCATTTCTAATTGTTAAGTTTTCCATATACTCAGGCTTCCTCTTTATGTCATAGACTTTAATTTGTTCATGTTTTGTTTCAGCCATATCCCCATATGCTGCCGCGGCGAGTGAACGGACAGCGATACCGGCTGCAGCAGCCGTTACCCCCTCCACCTCCCCCTCCATCCTACTACCCAGGCTTCCTCCCTTACTTCCTGTGAGTAAAGGCTGCTTGAAATGCCAACAATGGATTTGTTGCAGCTGTGCACTTTAGGATGTGGAAAATTAATGTTTTAATAAATAGCGTGTTAACAGTTGCTCAACAGTGTCTCTCTCTCTCTCTCTCTCTGCTTAGGTCAATGCTTCCTGTGCCTCCAACGGCAGTAGGCCCAGCCATCAGCCTAGACCTGGATGTGGACGATGTAGAAATGGAGAACTATGAGGTTATAGATACTTTATTCATACAGTAATAAACACAGTGCAACCTGGTTCATTTTCAATAGGTGTAGTCCACATAGTCTCACACAATTATTAGTGTTTTAATAATTACACGTTTGTAATCATTACTGTCATCTGTTTATCCAGGCACTGTTGAATTTGGCAGAAAGGCTGGGAGAAGCCAAACCTCGTGGACTCACTAAAGCAGATATAGAGCAGCTTCCGTCCTACAGGTTTAACTCAGAGAATCATCTTTCTGAACAAACGCTGTGAGCCCCTTTAATAAGCAACATTACTCATTGTTTCATGAATTTGAAGCTGACTTCTCCTTTTTTCCTTCAGGTGTGTTGTGTGCTTTAGTGACTTTGAGTGTAGGCAGCTACTTCGGGTATTACCTTGCAACCATGAATTCCACGCCAAGTGTGTGGATAAATGGTTAAAGGTAGGCTAAACAAGTCCTGAGCTCTTTGCAAAATATTAAGTTTAATTTGAAAAATGTATTTTGTATCATTGTCTAATTCCTAGTATTGTGTCCATTTCCAGACCAATCGCACTTGTCCAATTTGCCGAGCTGATGCCTCGGACGTGCACCGGGAAGCAGAGTGAGAGGGGTCTCTGCGTGCTGGACTGAAAGCTGCACACACAGAGTCTGTCCTGAGGCTGGGGACCCCTGCCACCTAAACCTGCGTCCTCCAGTATTTCTAGCTTACTGACCCTACCACTCCCGTCCTTTCCTCAATGAAAAGCAATCCAGGATAGTCTCTGGAGCCTGTTGTACCTCTGCTGTGCTTCATTGTCAGAGTCTCATGAAACCCACTGCCTATTGCAGCCTATAGCCACAGTTGTGGATTGCCAGCCACTTCTGTCTCTGCCCCCTTTGTCGCAGATTCCAAAGATTTTCCCTACGATGCATTATTTGCTGCTTTTGTTTACAGGGTTTCATTTTTATTTGGATTTGATTGTGGTCACAAGAACAGTGTTGGACTGGTCGGGAGCCTGGGGGTGAGAAGGCTGGACACCTTGTGCAATTAGCAGAAATAGGATAGGCTTATTTCACAGCATGGGTATCTGTGTTTGGTGGCACTGCCTGACCATCATAGATGCATGTTTGCGTAGGTGTTGGGCTAAGTGACTTGTTAATAATGTATGTTCTGCAATAATGTATTGATCATTTCAACAATTTTATCTCTTATGTTAGATTTGCCAATGCTATTGTGAAAGTGTGACTTGCTGTGGTTTAATGCAGATTCTGTTAAGCCCCAGGTTGGACTGCAAAGTGATGGAACATGCAACTATGGGGTACCTGTCTACCCCTGATAATCTGCTCTGAAAAAAGGATTTAGAGACTGCGTCTTTTTGAGGTCATCAGACAAAACTGCACAAGTGCTACATCCATCCTCCACATGGGCCATGTTCCTCTGGCAAGTTGTACTACGCGCGTGTGCATATTGTGTGTGTGTTTGTCCTGTTCACAGAGCCAATGCATTGTGTAACCACTGGATACAGGGCAGCATGCTAGGATTTGCATGAACTGTTGATTCAGACTAGCAATATTTTAATCAAGCATTGCCACCAAAATCTTATTAAATTTAAGAAAAAGAAGCGACAAAGAAGCATACTAAAAGAACTGCTTGCTTATTCAGAGAGCGCCATGAGGGAAACTAGCATGTGGTTCCACTGTGACTGCGTTTTAAGGATGGGAGACATCGTCCGAAGGCTGTGCTCATGCCATAGTTAACGAAGGCCTGTGCAGAAAGCAATATGTGCAGTGAGTGGCGAGTTTTAAACGAACATTCTTCCTGTTTTAGGAAGACTGGGCTTTTTATTTCTTTGTTTGTGAGCCAAATCCATTATACAAATATAGCCTACTGTTCAAGATTTCAGATCTGCCTTCAAATGACCTTGACAAGCACAAACCTATTATTAATCCTGAAAAAATGTCAATTTCACTTGTGTTGAAAGTATGCAGTTTTTAAAAAAAAGTTTATTTATTGGTTTTATCTTCTAGAGAAAATCCATTGAAGGAAACAGACGGAGCACTAACTATGTTTGTGAACGGTATGTGTTATATTCTGGTAACTTGGTCAGGTCATTGTCTTAGGCCATGGTAATGGTATTGTAAACGAGCAATTGTATGTATAGTGTCAGTGTGAATGCTTTTAGATAAACGTTTGAAGACAGAAGAATGTTGAAAACCCTTGTAGAAGTCACTGGTGACACTCGCGTTAACAACAGCTGCCCCCTCTCGTGATCTGGAGGGGTCTAAAACCGCAGCTGGAGTGTTCAGTAGTGTAGAAGCACTGTTAGACTTCTAGATCACGCTATAAAACAGGAGAAAATGGGGTAGGGAGGGAAGAGCCACAAATGAATTTTGCTTTGTATTTACTCTTGTCTCTTAACTGCCCCAGTAAGCACTAACAGGCAGTTTGGACCCTCGCATTTATCTGTGAAGGGACCTTGCCTTTTCCTTGACTTTTGTTTCTTAAGTGAATGTGAGTCTTTGATGTGTGTGCCACCTTCAAGAGAAAAAAAGAAGCCATTTAATAAGTTTAACCCACAGCTTTGAGAATAACCTATGTGTACATATCTATTCACTGGCATATATTGTAAGTTTAAAAAAAATACTCAGGGCCTCTCGGTATATAAAACAAAGGATAACAGTCCATTTCGAATGGAAAGTATGCCATGAAAAGGGTATATCTGAGTTTAGTTTTGGTCGTTTTCCTCAGACCATAAATCATTTAATGTAATCAATTATAATATTCTGTTTTGTCTGAAATAGTAAAGAATACATTGTTTAAAGACAGGCATGCAAGAAAAAAATCAGAATATATTATTAATATTCACTGAAAAGAGGCACTGCTACTCATAACAAGTGTATTATTCAACTACTTTTGACTTTTGTTTGTGTACTCAAACCATATGTTCAGACATAGCGGTTGTGATCCCATTTCTAAACGTGCCACAGTGCATACTATCCTACCTATTTTACTCCCAGATCTACTTCAGAGGTGTTTGCATGATTTAAAAAAAGATAAGTGTGTTATGGTGGAGGATATCTCAAAATCTGGTGGGGACCTATTTAATGGTGCACAATATGCATGCTTGTCAACCAGATCCCAACTAATTTTAGCTCTAGTTGGCTTCGGGTTCTGGGGTTTGGATCTTAACGCTCAGCTGATAACTGCCATGCATTGTACTGCACACATTTGTAATAGAACTGAATGACTACAAGATTTTATTGCGCTAACTTCATTTTATAAGAAAAAAAATGCTGGTCTTGAGTCCAGATCTTCTTACATACATTGTGTTACTGTTAATGCCCTAATGACTGAAAATACATGCTCTGAAACTACTGTAGTTTATCAAAAGCCATAGTGACAAGGTGCTAGGTGTTCTGCTTTTAGGTATGAAAACTCACTTGCGTGAATGCAATAGTTTGTCATGGATCCCATGTATTCTTAAAGCATGTTATACTAATATCCCAAAACAATGTCAGTGAAGATCAGTATAGTTTAAGGATTAAAAAATTAAGTGTTGTCATACTTATTTCAGTGTAGTACTGTACCTGCCTCTATCAGGCTCTTGCTCTCAGTGTATCAATATTAAAAATGTATTGTTCACATAGATAACCTTAATTCATGTTAATGTTAGCACTGTTATGTTTGAAGTAAATATTTAATTGACAATATCCAACAACCCTGCTAAATAAAAGAATATCCCATTTAAAGCCTAGGTAATGAGGTAACTTTGGTGACAACTGAGAATAGAGTCTTGTAGTCTTTCTGTTAAGGGTTACTGAACAATTTCACAGCTTGTGTGGTGCAAAAACGTGTTCCAATAAGCAGCTAAAATTTATTTAGGATTTGTGATTGATTGCTCTGTAGATGCCATTTATTGTTTACCAATGATTTTTGCTGTGGTGGGATAGTGGTTTACTGTTCTTACTCTCCCTGGCCTCTAGGGGGCCACGCCTGACCACCAGACTACCCACCGCCAACAGAGCCAGGGGCATGTGTTCTGTGTTAGGCAGATGTTTTGCTTTGGTACTTGCACATTTACAGTTACCTCATTTTTTCCATGTTTGTATTGGGCGGGAGGGGGGAGAAAACGACTAATATATATTATATATAGGAAATGGTTCTTATTAATGTTATAATTTTTCATTCCATTGGAGCATATTGTTTGTAGCATTTAACATAACTAGTTAGTGTATTATATATACATCTGTATACTGTTTGAAATTTTTAAGATTTGTACTTTTTTTAAATGAAAGTTGCTAGTTATGCTTTACCAAGTAGTGCAATCATATTTTTTTTTTATTGTTGTGGCTGATTTGAGAGGGTTGTTCACTAATAAATGTATGATGTATACCAATCACACAGAGTTTTTTTTTTTTTTCCTTTTAGCCATTAATTATATATCTAAGCTTCAGTTATTGGTGTAACGTCCAAAACCCAATTTTGGTCTTGTCACTCAAACCTGTTTATTCTTTGTATTTCTGTTCTACATTGAACCAAATGACACAAAATCTTCTGAAAAAATAAAACAGGTGTACAATTTTGACAACCCGCATTTTAAAATGTTTTAATTTATAGTTGGAAAATTACATCTTTACATGAGCCCATTTAGATGTTACAGGCAAACAGGCATCTATGAGTAACCACAGGCACGCTATGGGCAGACTTGTACTATGCTAGATAAAACCACATGTAAAAACTGTGGTGTGTTAAATATCGAATTGTACGTCATGAGCTTTGAGGCAGTCTGCTTTACATAGTAACCAACCTGCATTTGGTCATTTTATGACAGATAAGTAGAAAAAAAACACTTAAAGAGTCTGGTAAATTTGGGGTCCTTAAATATCTAACTTATGTACATGTCATGGCTCATTTAAAACAGGGTTCCCATACATCATTACATCCAAATCCACTAACTTGCTCCTTGAAGTTGTACAGTCGCTCTTCACACATCAAGAACAAGCAAAGTAGGACAAACCCACTCTGCTTGATAGTCTCCGTGGAGGAGGCATGTGTAAACTTGAGGCTAAAGGCAATGAATTGGGACAAATGGGTGTAACATCGAGATTGATGTCCCAGTAACAAGGCAATCACCTCAGAAATCCGTAAATGTTAGCTTTATCAGTAGGCATTAATACAACCTGCTATCTCAGCTGCCAGAGCCCATCTGGGATGTGGTTATGGTCTTTGCATAAAGCTATGCTATGGTTTGAAAAGTAACTAGTACATGGAAGCAAATACAGACATCTGAACACAACTTCTCCTTCCCGGCAAATACAAAGACAAGTTCAAGGAAGGACTTCAAGAATTTATTTGATAAAATTCAAGACTTTCCAGGCTACTGGGAACCCTGTTAACACAACCAAACAAGGACTGGATGCACGGTGGTTGAAAGTTTCCATGGTACGCTTTTATCGTAATGATCCCTTGTGCATAATGGCCATTTAACAAAAAGGGAAAAAAGGGGTGGCGATGGAGAAAAATGCGTTTCCACATTGGAGGTATGTTATCAATTAATCGTCCGTAAGGTCCTGAACAAACAGGACCTCGCAGCGGCTGAGTCCTGCCTCTTTCAACGTTGGTGGGATGGGCTGCTCCTCAGTCGGGAGGCAGGGCAAGACTCGGCGAGGGAAGTTTGTAATTATGTGAAACTTCTCTGGAGTTTCTTTCAAAGAGAAAAGGAAGTCGTGTATTACCTAGGAATAAAAAACAGCATGTCAAATAAAACATATCAAAACAATAAACTGAAGAGAACATACAACATTAGAAAGACGGTCACTTACCGTCAGCGACTGCCCAAACAGAAATCGCCTCTCTACTCGTGTGTCATTGGGCAGCTTAAACACTATTTTGACACTTTCTGGATCATCTGCCAGCGGCTCGGGAGGAAGACATTCAGACTTCCTCTCCTTCTCTTCTTCAAGTTTCTGAAGAAATCAAAAACCCGTTATTCCACAATTATCTCGTCAGTGCCGCTGTGCATCACACGGGGAACACCACTCACTCGTCGCTTCCGCTCCTCCATGAGTGCACTCTGTCGGACCTTCTCCTCCTCCTGCCTCTTCTGCTCCTGCTCCTCTCTCTTCTTCCTCTCCTTCTCCTGATCAGCGCGAAGTGACGCCTGAAACTCCTCATCCTGCCGCTTACGTATCTCTTGGGTCTGATTCCTCTGCTCCCTGTTTAAATATATCAAAATGTATCAAATCAGATATTAATGTAATAGTATTTGGTATTGGTGAATTATTCCAGCTCCCCAGCTAAGGTAGAATTAAAAACTATACCAGTGATTACCAAATGTTCAGCTTATTTGAAGACTATTGTTACATTATAGCATCCCAGAATCAGAACAATTGAAACCCTCTGGTCTAAACTGTGGCTAAAGCATGACTATATAAGGTCTAAACTAGGACTATATGCAGGAATGAACCAGGTCTAAACCAGAGCTTTTTCTGGACATACAACAGTTAGACTGTAGTGAAGTTAGACTGAAGTTATTGTAATACAAATTGCAACTGCGATAATGCTATATTGTGCAGTCCTAGTACAATGTATTTATTCTATTAGCAGCTCTAGAGAATGTAAAAAAAAATTAGGACTTTTAAATCACCAGCCTCTTAATAAAGTGTACCTTTCCAGGCGCTCTGACATCAGATATGTTTGGTTGGCCTCCATGATGAAGGTGAGCTGATTGATGAGGTCCTCAGGCTGGATGAGGCCCTCCAGGCGGCCTACCATGGTCATCTTCCCATCCTTCAGCACGATCATGGCCAGGAACGGGTAGGTGTTCTCCCGCAGAGCCTGCGACGCTGAAACACAGAGAAATGGCTTTTATTCATGCTTGTTCATGTTGTACAGAGAGCAAGCAAGAATGTCTTTACAGAACAATTTTCAATAGGTTACATTAAAGCCACATACACTTTGGTATAATCTAAAACACATTACCAATACAGGCCATGTTATGGTAAAAGAAGAGTAAGATATTAGTGCATACCTCTATAGCCCTCAGGCTTGCTGGTCGAGCATGCCCAGAAGAGCATTCCTGTGTTAAGGAAGGTTATGACCTCTTCTGTACATAATGTTGTGCTACACAGTAAACACAAAATAATTTCATTATCAATGCATAATGACAGAAAGATTCAATCTCATGCGATTACAAGACTTCAAAGAAGAAGCAACATTAGGCCATAATTTTAAAATCTCTTGATGCATTTAAACTACAACATACCGACAAAAGTGGTCAGTGTCTTGGTGATCGTCTCCGTGAAGGTACACTAATAGGTAGCGAAGCTCCCGTTTGGCATCATTTAGTGCCTAGATGTGACAAGGTAAAAATAAGTAAAATGTCGATGGCTTTACAAGACACTAAAATAGCCGGAACTTAGTGCTGGTTAGCTCTTTAGTTCCTATTCGGTCTTTACATGCCCCACAGACAAAGACTTTGCATTACTATTTGCAACAAGAACAAGACAACACTACACTCTTAAAGATACAAACCAGTATCAAGCTTTAAGGTTTAGTGCTGTAACAATATTCACTCAAAGCAAACCTGCAGTACGCAGTGACTTAAGTTAAGGGCTAGACTGACAGTTTGACAGAATAACTTTGGTCTTCAGCTGTTTTTGAAATAATTTGTGGCATGGACTGTGGGACCTTTATTACATAATCTGTCCACAATGTCTCAATATTTTGCTCAGAACAACTGAGTACAGATATTATGTCATTTGATTTTATCAGTAACTATTGAAGCATTTTAAAGCTTTGACTTCATTACCTTAGTACAATATTTTAAACACTACTATGCAGGGACCAGACCATGGCTAAAGTCTTTCACTTAGTTTCACTTATCTTACAGAAGCACTTTCACTTTCCCAAAGCCCTAGAATTATAAAGCATTTCTTAAGTTGAGCTGTTTACCCAGTGTCTCTTGACTCACCTGACTGTAAGTTCCCTGGTAAAATACAGGGTGTGCCCGGCCATATTTCTCCTCAAAACTATGAATAAAAGATACAACGTCTCCGACCGGGTCTGTCACACGACCGCGAGGATCTGGCCTGATAAACCTCAGCGCAAACCTGGGACAGAATAACAAAATATTTCAATTTAGTTTCTACCTACACTTTTGTATTCAGCTCAGTGCATTTAAAATTACCTGAATATGTCCAGAAGAGTGTAATATGTAAATCTGAAAGGTAGCATTATCAAATAGTAACTCCATCCTAGTAATCCCTGAAAATACAAGCACATGTGTATATTAGGATTTTAAATATAATCAACACTTAACTAATGCTATGCTTAATTTATTATAAGAGTGTGGATGTGCGTCCAGATTACACCAACGATGTACACAAAACATTGGAAGATGTGTATATTTCAAGCCTACCCTTGGTTGTGGCCTTGATACGATGTAACTATATACTCTATGGTCTGCTGTATTGACCTGTAATGGTCTGGGTGGTGGAGGGTTAAATACACTGGGCACTCCTTCCTGCTCATTAAGTCTGTCTTGTACTGCAGCCTGCAAAATTCAGACCGGCATTAAATCATTTACATTTCCAATGCATATGTTTCAAAATGTTTTTTTTTTTTGCTTCTGACTTTACCTCTATGTTCCAATTATGCTGCTCTAATGTTCGGCGGCATTGGTCCATGGACTCCAAACCAGTTAGGTCCTGTTGGATTAAAAAGAGAAATTAGACTAAAAGCATCCTCCAACAACACTGAGGCCAGACCACAGTATATTTTCATAAATAAAATGAAATAACTTTATAATTAATTAGACATAAGTGACAATGGGTGTTTAACAAGGGTCCCCTTTAATCCAACCTCAGCAAATAGTCTGTCTTTGTGTTCACTGAGTTTAAAACCATGACAAAAATTAAGCAGTAACTACACAGCATTTCACATCAGTGTAATGTGGCTATCTCCATTTTTGTCAGCTAAAGGGAGTAAATTTGTTGCCCGTTTTTTACAACAATCCCATATTGTTGACAATGGCTGAAAGGAGATATTTGGGCTTTAAAACTAGAATAAACATTTTTGACACTGACAAACTACTAACAGAACTAACAAATACTAGTGCTGTCAAATGCGAGGATCACCCCAAATTGGACACGGACCCACAATCCCTGGCTTATAATTAAGTTTCAAACAATTATAAGATCATCGGGTCGTAGTTAAAGCACGACAATAAGGTCTAGTGAAGAATCCAAAAGTAGCTCTAAACCAGGATGACGCTGATGTTTGTTGGCTAGCTCAAGCTGTGTCATTTTATCCAATTTGCATAACTACATTGACAGGTAAACCAGGCAGTGCTATAAGAATGTAAATGTAAATGTTTTTATTTCCTTTCATATTTCAGCACTTCTGTAGTATGTTATGTCATCAGTAACTGGAGTGACAGCTCGACCAAGACTGCTTTGCTAATGTTAACTCAGCAGCGTCAGACCAACAAACGCAAACCAAGTTGAAAAACTCCCCTGACTCATCAAAAACACAGCTTCAGCGATGTTTACTGACACAGTTGGTTTAAGTGTATGTCTGAATGATCCAACTGATGATAGGATATTTATATCCGCTACTGGCCCTTATACTCTTTACTTGTTAGCTGTCGGAGCTAGCTGCGCTAACGTTAGCCAGGCTTTGACTCAAGTTGACTGGTATCGTTTGGGGGCTGGGGATCGCTACCGAAGTTGACAGTGCAAAAAGCATCCAAACACTCGCACTGTTCACCCGTTCGCAGATATTTTATGTGGACGCTCGTATATTAACACGCGATAACAAACGAAGACTCGTGTTAATGTTAATTTGGGGACGTTTACCTGAAACTGGAGGAGTTTTTCAGTCTGCGCCTGAGATAATTCTGGCTCCTCTGGCGCCGCCATCTTACCTTCGCCAATCACCATCGGGGCGTAACGCTGACGTAACACGTGAAAACGTCAACTGACATTTCCTGGTGCGAAGTGCGCAGTTTCAGCCGCATGCAGCTACTGCCCACTAGCGCCGTGGTAGTGCTGTTCTGCTCAGAGAAACTACACATTCATGCATTTTTAAGACAATATAAAGGTCTAAAACCTTTCTTCTATACTCTCAAAATGTTTAAATTGCAAACTTAGTAAAAACAGCTGTTGACAAAATATCTTGCTATTCCTAATAATTCACTCCACCTAAAAAAATATTTTTTTTTAATTAATTTGTTGTGTACCGATAATCCATCACACCTGTACAAGTTAATGTGTTTTACCAATTTCCCTTGATTCTACAGCACAATGTAAACAAAGCTGTACAAAAAACAATTTAATAGTACAGTACTTTTTTGTCATCATTTCAATTGCCGACTATATTAATAGAGTTGGCAGAGTTTATATCCTAACATTTGCTGGCAAAATAAATGAGATTTTAGCAATAAGTAAAATGTTAAGAAAAGGAATGAAAAACAACTGATGGTTACAGTATTCTTAAACTAGGAAACACAAAATAAGCTTTTCACTCCCACTTGAGCTCTTAACATTCTACCAGTTCAGTTGTTTACATTTTTTAATCATTGTGTAGAACAATTGCTTCTATTTTTATTTTTATTTCCATTTATGTTTTCAGAGCATTTGAGCTGTAACTACTCAAGGAACTCTTTCAGCCACAGTGACAACTAAAAATTAGGATGTCACACAGCCAGGAAATTCTCATTAATATTACATCACTGTTCAGCTTTTGTACAACAAACAAAATATTTTATTGAGAAATTATGATGGTGTGGGTTTAACATGAATGTCATTTCTTGTACAAACCTGGCAGATTTTTAGAGCATACATTTAATTCCACTAATGTCCAACAAGAAATGTAAAAAAAAAAAAAAAAGTAAATGTAATTTTTACATTTCAGTGTGTATCGGTACTGTGACATCATCACTTTTTTCCTTCCACCATAATAATGTGGTAGCCAAATTTGGTTTTGACAGGTGGATCTGTGTAGATGGGTTTGTCCATTGTGCTGACGGGCAAAGCAAATGCAGCATCCTGAAAAGGTCCTACCATCGACCCTCTGGTCATCCAGCCCAGGTCGCCCTGTTGGGAAAGGAGCATCTACTATGACACCTCAAAAACCATACAGGGTGAAAAGTTCAAGTGAACTTGTGTCTTCCGCTCTGGCAATGAATGTTCACTTTTGTCTGATGGGTACACAGGAACCTTACCTTTTAGGGAAGCACATAATCTTAATTATATCTGCTATCTTTAAGCAAAAATTAGCGTAGGTGTTAACTCTGACAAACTCCAATGGAAAATGACAAAGAAAGGAAGTAAAAAAGTTCACCTAATAAATTCATCTTATGTTTATAACTGTTCAATGTTCAGTGTTTAATGTCAGAAAATAAATTACAGTCTATATCAATACAGCTCAGTCCTATACATACTTTTTGGTTCTGTCTGACTTTCTTCAAAAACTCTGAGCACATGTACCAATAAGAGCAATAGCTACACCTAGGTATTTTTTATTTTATAGTATTTCTTCAAACCTGCCTGAAACATTTACACAATATGTATAAATACTGTGGCAAGTTCGGAGGGACTGTTTTATTTTAGTAAATGCAAGACAACAAGTAAAGAAACTGGATCATTTTGTACAGTAATAATATGAATGGACAGTGGTGTGTGTCCTTACTCCTTGTCTGGCTTTGTCCTCACTGTATTGTGTTGCTACTTCACTGAAACGAACTCCTGCCTTAAGCTTCTCCATTGCTTCCATGCACTTTCCATGTTTTTCACAAAGGATATGTCGAACCTGGTGGAAAATATAAAACATAGACATTAATGACACATTTTTGAGTAACAATATTTTTCTTTACTCACAAATGTGACTAAAACCCCCAACCGGCAGTGTGAGCGTCACGGTGCTTTTAAATAGACTTTGTTTTTGTGATGTTTCCTACTTAGATAAATAATGCTATAGATAGAGGCTTCCTGATGTGTCATACTTTGATTTTTTTAGGAAGATTACCTTGACAGCAGTGCCTCCTTTGGGTGTTTTATCTTTCTTATCAGCCTCTGCGCCTCCGGAAGCAGCCCCTGCATAATACATGTTTGTTTACTATACTGTAATAACCATAATACAAGCAGACAGACACATGCACACAGATGTAGGAGCTCTTAGCCATTAGCTCAAATGGCTAACTCTAGGCTGTACGAGCAACTAGTACACTAAACAACAACAACAAAAAAAAAAACACTAACCTTTACCCCCTTTACCCCCTTTGCCTTTCGGAGGCATTCTGGATTTAAATCTGATAAAACAAGTAAAGCTACAGAGAAAAGCTAGCACTCCTGCCAAACTGGGTGCTACATGCGCAGAAAGATGCGCAGACGAGACACAGTGCTTCTTCTACTTAATTTTTTAAAAGTAGAATGTGTTTTACAGCGTCACGTAGTGGACCATTTAATGTACTTGCATGTAGGCTAAATTTAGAACGGCTCTTTTAATAGAACTTTCACAGGAGCCAAGAATTATACAAAGCACAAAAAGTTTCCATAACCTACGAAATCTGTTTTATAGCAAGCGTGGTTCACATTTTAGGCTGAACACACTATTGTAACGGGTACAAGACCGGAAACTGTTCTTCTTGCGGGTGCTACTTAAGTGGAGATATCTGACTCAGAGTGTGCGGGAAAGCTCATTTTGAGAAAATGGCCTATGAAATTAATACTTAAGAAGATATCAATGGCTACAAGTGACTAAATGACAATAAACACCTTATGTCTAATGCTGTGTAAAAGCTGTGTGTTAAGGGAGCAAATCTATCTCCCCTACAAACTAAAGAGCACAATATGTAAAAATATTGTCTTTTTGGAAATAGACCTACATATAGTGAAGATGATACATAGAAACTCACTTGTTTTGTATGGCCTCAGTATAATTGGAAACAAGTTATTTATTTTCCACAAATTCTTCATATTATAGAGAGAAGCTGTAAAACTGCTCCCTCTCTGTATTTCACAGGCTATTTCTCAGTTCCCTAATTTTCAAGCAATCTCTAACTGAGAATAGTATTTATGCTCTGATTCACTACATAATAATGCCTGAAACATTAGAGTGCTCATAAAAACAGAGGTCACTTGGATCACTGTATGTAAAAGAACTGAGCTGGCATCCGCAGAGTCAAATGGCACTGCAGAAACCAACTCATTTGCAAATATAATCTCACCCTCACCCCAGATTATTATTATTATTATTATATTTTTTTTTTTCAAGCTGGTTTTGTCAAAGTTGGTAAAAGTGAACTGGTCGCACAAACCTGACCGTGTCTCATCCTCAACACACATCCTGTACACTTCTCACTGTATACAGTTCAACTGGTTTCAGTTTGACATCAGATTACAGAAAAGTTATACCTGATTATTGAAAACACAAGATTTTTATCAGATCACGATCTCAAAAACCCGTTCCAGACAGTCAGCAGTCTTGACTTCATCACTTTTTCATTCACCAGCCACCAAAAGTCCACATCCCAAATCCTTCCATGAGGTGATACCATCTACACCCCTCACCACTTAGGTAACAGTCAATCAGCACGGGACATTTCTGTACTCTTGTCTTGTGTTGTCTGTTTGCATAAAGATTCCCCTGCGTGGCACGGAAGAGCAACACCCGCACTTTATCAGCTTCTCTAAACAAGATGGTGTCAGACAAGGCACAAACTCAGCTTCCATTATGAGAGTGTCCCTCGCTGCTCTGCTACAAACCAAATGACTCACGAAACTTTCAGTTCAAAAGTGCAAGTATGGAGATGGTGATTTTACAATTAAGTGCAAGTTTAGTGGAACCTGGTCTTTGTGTTGCAATTTACTAAATATGCTGTGAAAAAAAAACAGAGACAGTGAGTTGCAATTGCAGCTAGCAGCAGAACAACATAACGAGAGTAAAGTATTCATTTAGTTTATTTTTGGTAATAAACAAAACACTGCAAATCCAGCCACTGTGAGATTACAAGCCAGTGTTTAGAGGGTTTACGCCAAAAAGGAAATTGGGCATAAAAACCTATGCGCCAGATCACTGCTAGGAGGCTGATGATTTGCTGTAGCAGCCCCAGTGGGGAAAAAAAGCCGAAATATATTTGTGAAGTGTAGGCAGTTCATTGTCGTCAGTAATGTAACACACACCAACAAACCCAAATGTTTTCCATCACCTCATTTTGTAAACTTCACAACTCTCAAGGGACACACAGGTGGAAGAGAATAAGCAGGCAAATACATGACACTATATAAGAAATTGATTATGTAATCAAAACACAAATCTTTAAATCTAAATTTCTGTGTCTGAATGATGACTGTGCACACATCCCTGATAACCAGACCTATCACTCAAGAAGATATTTTGCAACCTTTTTCACAATATTTTTCACTACATGTCTGTTACCGTTAACAACCCCCATTTGGTCCTATAGACCCCAAAAACCTTAAACTCCAGTTTAAGCCCAATATGAATTCTCACATAACCTGCTATATAATCATTCTTTCACTTTATAGAAAGGCAGTAGGAATGAACCACATGAAATTTACTGAGTTCAGGAAAGAAAATCTTCAGCCTTCTCAGCTGTGACTCACGCTTGGTACAGCTGATTATTTTAATTCACTTATATGATACTAACGTACTTTACATTAATATCTAAATAGAAATAAAACATGTCTGTCTGATTTAATAAAAAAAAAAAAAAACTTGAGCACCTTTACATCAGCTGATGCAGCAGCAGAGCAACTTTCACCTTAAAGGACCCATCCTACTGAGCTCATTGACTGTTCACACCCCTCCTCTCCAGAGGTGTAGCACAAAATTCTGAACCATTTGTACAAACCATCTTGGTGGGCCCCCAGGTTCACATGATTAATATTTCTCAAGTATGTTCCAGGCTTTTTGAGGGCCCCTCCCTGCAGTGAGCCCTGGGTTAACGGTACTCTTTACTACCTCCCCCAGTCCGACACCCCTGCCCCTCTCAGACAGAGGTCTGATTAAAAACTTAAAGATCCCATTGTTCCCTAAGCTAACAGACCTCTGTGGTCCCAAAGTGCAGCTCTGTATACCACCTTTAAGATTAGATCCAGTAATAACTCATCTATACTGGCACTGTCTGAGCTCCTGACCCCAATCCCCAGCCCCTCTGCCTCTGTGTGGGCCTCTTATCTCCTTCTCCTCTCTGTCTTGTCTCCAAACCCTGCTGGTCCAGTTAGACAGCCGCCACCCAGAGCCTTCTTTGCTTTGTTTGTGAGAGGGGACCTTGGGGTGAACAAATGTTGCCTGGTTTGAATTGTACTGAAATGTTGTAATTATTAAACATAAGTTTGAGTCTGGCTACATGGTTCTCAATCACGTCCTCACAATTAAACTTAATGTTCCTGTCCACTGCATTGATGTGCTCTGTTAGGGTTCCTGGGTTTTGATCTTACCCCATGTGTCATCCATGTATCTGGACCAGTGACTGCTCACTGCTACTTCCTCTGTGTACAAATCAGCCACTGGGGGAGACCAGGGAGCCCATAGCACAGCTGTGTTTCTGCCTGCTCTGAGGTGGGGATGCAGGTAAAAAGGGAAGTGACATTATGAGATAGTATGGGTTTGTCGGTTCGACTCATAAATATTTAATCATGACTAAACTCTTTGGATAAAGAATAAAACGTCTTCTAAAAACAAAGCTTGTCCAGACGACCATTTTGCTTAATCTTTTTTATTGAAGTCTTGATGTTGGAGTGAAACTTGAAATGAAACTATTGTTTCTGCACTGAGTTGTTATAAACTGGAGGAAGATTAAATCTTAGTCCTTCTCCCCTAGTTAGAGAGGGAAGAGATGAAATACCTTCTGAAAAGTATGGACAGTATGTATAAGTACTCAGTACTCGTTTGGGACTCCTTTAGCATGAATTACTGAGTGGTGTGTCCTGGAGGGGGTCAGCCTGTGTCACTGCTGAAGTGTTATGGAAGCCCAAGTCGCTCTGATAGCAGCCTTCAGCTCCTCTGTGTCACTGGGTCTACTGTTTCTCATCTTCCTCTGGACAATGCTCAGCAGATTCTCTCTGGGCAATACCATGTAATACCACAGTCATGTGCCCAGTGGGTGGTACTTTAGGCAGTGTGGACTGGATCCCAATTCCCACTGGATGATCAAATCAGCCTCTCCATAAAGCTTGTGAGCAGAAGGAAGCATGCACTGCTCTAAAACTTCACAGTAAAAGGCTGTGTTGACTTTATAGTTCAGGAAACACAGTGGCAATGGGTCAGTGACTGGACACTGTCCATAGCCCTCCATGACTGTTTGGCCAACCATTTAAAGGCTCAAGAAACCTTTACAAATGTTTCCAGTTCATTTAGAGTTTGAGGGTGACACCAGCAGTTTGCAATATTAAACTTGTTCACAATATTTTAGTTTTGAATATGGAGTTTTCTGTAAGTGTGAGGCATAATTATCAAAAATATATAAAAAAAAAACAATGCTTGAAATGATTCACTCTGTACTGAAACTATTAAAAGTATGTTTTTCACCTTTTGAATTGAACATCTGAGCGAAAATACACTTTTATATTTTCTGATTTATTGGTTAGCATCTGTACACCTTCATTCATTCATTCATTCATTCATGTTCTTCTGCTTATTCCTGTTACAGGTCGTGGGTGACTGGAGCCTATCCCAGTAACTTTGGGCCGTAGGCAGGGTATACCCTGGACAGGGGCCAGCTTGTCGCAGGGCTGACACAGAGACAAACACTCACTCTCACATTCATTCACGAGGGGCAATTTAGAGTCACCAATTCACCTAACACATGCATGTCTTTGGACGGTGGGAGGAAGTTGGAGGGAACCCATGGTAACACGGGGAGGACATGCAGACTCCACCCAGAGAGTTTGTGTGATGGTGCATTGGTCAGCCCGGGACTCGAACCCATGATCTCCTTACTGGGAGAACATTAACTACTCTGCCACTGTGCACCCCACCCCCACCTGTACACCTGTATAAACTAAATAAATCCTTGACATAAACTTTAATCTGAGTAATGCATTTGAATTTTCAGTAACAACACAAATTACCATTGTAATTTCCTGTAAACATATTGGCTTCACACCTTAGGGGTCAACCACAGATAAGTCATCCACTAGCAAAAATGTAATTTCCATGAGCCACAAAATTCTGTCTAAAGTATGTTCCAAAAACTGTTTATTGGGGTTAATAGAACCAAACATGGCCGGTTATAAAATGTACTGTACCATGGCATAAAAATAATACTTTGAAAATGTCTACTCTCTTTTGGTTATTTCTAATGAATAACTATCAAATATAACATTTTACACCAGTTTTACACCAGTGATAGATGTTCTCATAAGCTCTTAATACTACACAGTATATATGGTGTGGGAGGTCAGGGGTTCAATTTCTTAACAGCACAAAAAATTCCAGCCACACTTTGTGCCAGTCCTTAGCCTGGATAAACGGAGATAGTTATGTCAGGAAGGGCATCTGGTGGAAGAGTCACTGTGGCAAACTCTAAAAAAGTGACTGAAGCAACTGAAAGTGACTTATTTTCTTTTTATTTTCCTAAATTATTATACATCAACTTTTAGGGAACAGTATTTTTAATCTCTTCAGAAAACCATAGACCTAAAGAATTATTTAGCTCCAAACAGATCTAATAAAAGCAGTTTCTTAGTCTACAAAAGCAGACTAGTGAACACTATCATATGAATCGTCACCATATGTAATCGGTGTCATCATTTAGTTTCACAGACTGTAGGTGAAACTGCTGTGCCAACCTCTGTGCAATCTTCACGGGGATATTCCCATCTCTCCCCAGCATTGATCACTTTGTCACTGATGTCATCATATTAACTATTACCGTGGCTATAATTAGCCTTTGGGCACTTCTAGACTGACCACTGGAAATGGACAGTGACTGTACAAAGATGTTGTCAAAAGTAGAATTCTCACACAGTCAACTTCCTCTTGACTCAGTGTTTGAAAGGTGATAGTTTATTTAGTTTGTAAAAAGACAGTAGAGTGAAACTGTGCTTCAGTCAATGCAAACATGATTTAAACAAGTAAAGTATACTAAATCAAACCATCTATAACTTCTTTCTGTTCACTATATACAACTAAAGTGTTTCAAACTAGGGCTATATAGGGCAAATATCTAAACTTTCTGAGGTTTTCAAGTTAAAATAGTATCCCCCCCACCACCACCCCAATCTCTCTGATCAAGAGGTGATAAGATCCATAAAGATATAGCACTAATGATATTCAGAAGCGTAGGTGTTATGACATCAGGGAGCTTCCTCGCTCGTAAGTGTATATAAACAGGAGGGCAGATCACACTTTAACCAACGCGTCAAAGTTTCAAGGAAGAGAGAAAGACACACACATTGCAGCAGAATGAAGTTTGTGTTTTTTTTGGTCACACTTCTGCACTTGGTCCAGCTCCTGGTACAGTGCACAGATCACAGTGTGAGCAGTGCGATCATCAGAAGACTGGAGAAACTCAATAATCTGGGAGAAGAGATCAACATCACATTGGTGAGTAGGATGCACTAAAATTATATTTAGATTCACAAGCTTCAAATGTGTCTTAAATTAAAATGTTTCCTACATTTTCAGGCTGCACCCCGAGTGCCAAGTCCAAGAATGAGAAAGAAGGCAGTAAGTTTCTTTTTCTGACATTTTTGTGTGTGAAATGGGTTAATGAATTGGTTTCATTACTCAGCTCTATCATTTTCTGTGCAGGAATACTGTGTGTCTGTCTTTAAGAAGATCCTCCTGGAGGTGCTCACCAACATGACTGTGCCTGCAGCGAATCAGAACCTCATTGACGAGATTAAAAATGACCTCAGTATGCTTTCCAATGAGACCACGGTCAGTCAAACAAACAGGACAATCACACGTGTCTTATGAAATGAGTCTTTTAACAAGAAAACAAACCATCTTTGTCATTTTTTGTCCATTAGAAAGGCCAGGAGTGCATAACCAAGCCATGGAGTGGGTTACCATTCATCCAGTACATCGAGTACCTCAGGAAGCTGAACAGGAACAGAAGAAGCGTATAAAACTAGTACAGTTTAAAGGCAGCTGCTAACTTTGGTGATTATTTTTAGTACAATATAGAGACAAAGTAATGTATTTAATTAACACAAGTGTTGGAACTCAGAAATGTTTTAGTATTTATTTGAATAATTAATATTTATTTTTAGTGTATTTATTTATTTATTGCTTATTTATGATTAAACCTAAAACACTGACTTGAAATATTTTGCTAAAGTCAATCAATAAATAACTTAATTTTTTAAGTTGTTCTCACTGTGCCATTTGATTCTTTGAAGCTGTCAGTCAGTGATGCTAAAACATCGTCCTAATTCAGATTCTATTATATTCAGGGGATTAAATTGGTCTCTATTGTAGGGGTGTGAATCTTTCGAGTTTTTGGGTCACAGTTGGATTCAAAATCAATTTTTGATTCAGAATCACTGTATGATTTGAGTCAGGTGGATGGTGGTGTACCAAATCTTTTGATATCCAAGTTACAAAAAATAATTCTGTATAAATTAAATTGTCAGGCCAAGAGCAGTAAATCAAAGATAAGAATCTCAATTTTATTAAACACCCTTTTAACATTGGCCTCTGTGAATCTAATTTAGATTACAAGGAGGCTGAATGGATTGCATTCAGACTACCTCTGAATGCAACTGGATAAAAAACCACCACCACAAGGAGCAGTGCCTATTATGCAGAACTGCTTCAGATTTTGCAGTTTGAAAAACAAACAACCAATCCCATAAATAAAACAGTGCATAAAGCTGGTCCTAAAAACATCAATGGTCAAGTAGACATTATTTTGTTGGAAATAGGTTTGGATTGGATGAAAGCATCTGACTGACCAGGACACAGGTTTCCAGCTCCCCTGTGTCCTTTTGCACTCCTGACTGATAATATTCAAGAGCCCTCACATTTCTTGTATTTTGGACTTAAGATTTCATACCAGTGCAAGAATCCACATGCCATAATGCAAAGCAGTGGATAGCGTGCTATGTTTTGATTTTGATATGGCTGTCCTCACACAGCAGAGTAAATGGAGTTACACGCTGATGTAGTGATCTGATATGACATAGAGGCAGTGTAGGGCAGTTTCCACAGTGAGATAGGAAAACCAACAGAAAATATGCAAAAAAACAAACAAACAAACAAAAAAAACAACAACAAAAAAACAAAAACAAAACAATTTTTTATAGACATGGCTTTAATCAAACCTCAGTTTTACATGAGATTTTATCTTTTCTTAAAATGAAGTCCCCAAAGATAGAGGTGACTCACTGTTCTAAATGCATTGCTTCACACAAATATTTATAACACTTCCTGTTTGATCTATGTGACCGAAACATACAACTGTTTGCCTGTGACCTGTGATCTTCTTTCTGCTCGTCCTAAATTGATTTCATTAAAATTTATTCAACAGACACTGAAACCCAATGCAACTGTGGCCACATTAATAATTTCTCTCTAATACTACATTTTGGTATAGTAGAGTAAGGGGGCACGGCGGCAAGGTGGTTAATGCTCATGCCTCCCAGCAAAGAGGTAGTGAGGGTTAGGCCACTGTTCAGGGTGTACCCCACCTAAAGCCCATACTTGCTGGGATAGGCTTCAGTCACCCGCGACTCCTAATGAGAATAAACGGGAGAAGACAAAGTATTGTAGTGTAGACTGAAGTAAAAGTTACAATAGAGACCAGTACTGTAGTAATGGGCCAGCCAACTTTGCAAAAACACTTTTGACTACAAAATTCCTTCCCTCTATCACTATTTACATTCTGCAGAAAGCCTGTTTGTGCAAGACACACAATTCAAATTATAGTTCACTAAACACTGAGCAGCTGAAAAGGTTTGCACAACTTTAACTTTCATTCGTGCATAATCAAAGAATTTTATCCTTTATACTACACTTTGCACCAAAAGTAACCTAGAACTAACTTAAAGGCCAAAGCTGCCTTTGCACCATGTCTTATACTTGTGAAGTCACTGTGGTTGTTAGAGAACACTTTTATTCGCCCACTCCTAACGGCATAGTTGCTGAGCAAGTCCTGCATGCAGCACCTATCCGATTTACCGGACCAAAAGCCACAGAGCCACTTGCCCTTAAGAGGTCTATAATATGCTTTTATTCATACTTTCAAACCAATCTGCAGGTTTTACTGAATGAAGCAATAAAGAAAAACAACACTACTGGTAGGTTTTTGATGGGGGAACATTATAACAATAGAAAGCTCAGAAAAATAGATTTTGCAAATATAGTCCCTTTAGGCAGATAATGAATACATGTTTTACTTGCCACTGTAGGGCAATTACTATAAAAATAAATGGCAACAATTACATTTCAAATTTTATTTATACATCCCAATATCACAAAAGCAGTTCCCTCAAAAGGCCTTACAGAAAGAGACAAACAACAGGCAAAAACACCCTGTACAAGACAGCATCTCTGTCCTTAGACCCTCTATCAGGGAGAGAAAAATACATACATACATACATTTTAAAAAATCCTTTACGAAGATGGAAAGGCTGTGTAATAAATGTGTCCAGGCTATTTTTTTATTATTATTTTTTTTTTGATAGTCTATTTGCTAATAAAATAAAATGACTGCAAATCTTCACTTTATTGATGAGTGAACTCATTGTCAATGGCCTCACAGTGAAAAAATTTGGGGCCATTGTCCAAAGATGAGTTGACTTCTTTTACAGAAGGGGACAGAGGAACACATGAGTTAGTGGAGCAGCAGCTGCCCCTTTTGAACAGTCCCAGCACACAGAGTGGTGGGCAGGTGGAAGGAGACACTCTGAAGTACAGTGCACCCCCAGGGTACGCCCCCCTGACTTGACTACTTGACTAATCAAGTAGTGTCCTTGGGGTCTCATTCAGCCTTTCTTTCAGAAATCACCGCAGCAAATTATTCACACGGGAGATTTCACATAGTTTTTTTAATAATGCAGTCTTCTCCATTTATCCAGGATTGGGACAACTTCATTAAGGGGGAGCCTCCTTGGGGTCAAAACTAAAACATATGGAATACATAAAAACATTACTGATAAATGAAAAAAAAAAAAAAAATCTAAATACTCTCATGTATTTTTTAAAATTATGTCAAGGTTGAATAGGTTTCTACCAACCATTTCAGTTGCAGTTAGTTGCATTATTATATACTAAAAAACAAAATTTGGCCTACACATTGAGTTTCATTATGACTTACCAACAGCAGGATCAAATGTGATCATATCTTTCATGACATAATACAATACAATGCACTCTACAGGTGCAAAGGTAAATCTGTTTCATTCACTCTAGCTGCCAGTAAGTCATTATGTTGTGGCGCCCAATGTGCAATATGCGCATACACAATCAGGCATAACATTATGACCACCAGTCTATTGATAAAGTTATGTGTTATGACCACCTGTCTAATATGCGGTCCCACACCTGGCTAGCAACATTAACTTCTTCTGCAATTGGAGCTACTGTAACTCTGCTTGATCAGTTCGCAGGAGCCAACCATGCATCACCGCCCAACAGCTTTTTCTGACCTCTGCAGACCAGAAACACCCCACAAGAGCTGCAGTTTTGGAGATGCTCTGACCGAGTCGTCTAGCCAGTCACAATTTGGCCCCCTGTCAAATTCCCTTAAATCCTTACTTCGCCTGAAAGTGGTCATAATATTATACCTGATCTGGGTGTTTCATAAAAAAAGCCTATATTGCCCGATACTGATCATGAACACAGCCAGTTGTGACATATATTATGCCACACACTGCAAACTCCAAATAACTTTCTATTTTCTCAGTGCCCTTAACATTATGCTTCTCTATTTATCACTCTTTGGAGCCTGGCTATAAGAAAGAATATTTTTGGCCAAAGTATGCTTTTAGTCTATATGGGTGACAGATGGCGTGTCAGCATTGTTCTGTGTCCCACGATTTTTAAAGCAGCTTGAGATGAAAAAAACAACGACACTGGGGGGTAATATATGCTGAGATATTACAAATATTACCAGGGATTTTATTTTTACAAGCTGTGCACGATTTATTAGTGAGAGCCGAGAAAGGTGCGGATTGCAGTTCAAGGTGACTTTGGTCTCAACATGAAACAAAGCACACAGCGTTGGGATTAAGTGTAGTGTCATAGGCCTGTCACAAATATATATTGTTTTATCAAAGGAAAAGGCTATTAATCAGGATAAAATGTATGTTATGTCTGTTTAACTTGAGTTTGAACTAACTTTTTGTTTTTACTCCCAATGAGCAAGATGATTTTATCAGATAAGCCAGGTGACAATGACAATACTGTTTACTCATTAAAGAGGGATTTTCCAAACTAAATCATAGGTTATATAAAAAAACCTGCTGTAAGCCCACTCATTTTATATAGGTCTGAAACAAAGCTTCTTGAGGCTAATTAAATCTGGCAAATATCATTACAATTATGTTTTACAATGTGAATGATAATTTATTTCCTCATTAAAATCTATGGGGCATGTCCTGACAGTTACCTTTACGCACATAGCAGTGGTTTCATTACAAATGCAATCCCCGTCTTCGTCCGTTAGGTGGACCCAGTGACACACATCCGTGCGTATGACTGACCCTGATTTTGTTTGTAACCTGCTTCTTCGCTTAATTAAACAACAGTTTCAAGTGGGTCTCAAAGAGCTGAGTAATGTGGATAAAGTTTGGTTTCATTTGTCTTGTCTTTTGGATCTGCAGACACTTGGTCCAGTGTCCATTCATTGCTGTAACGCACATTATGTTAAGTGTACATCAGCAGCCATAAGATAACTGGTTGCCAAAGGGCCACGGTCACATGTTTTGAGAGCTAACTCACTTTTTCTTGAATGGGTCAACGTCAGCGGCGCGGCGTGAAGCTGCGCCTGGGAGCGCACTGTCTCCTGGATTTGGTCACAGACGCGCTCTGGCTCTGCGCGGAGCAGGGCGAGGGGCGCTGCTACATGTGAGTGACATTTGAACCAAGGGGCGTTTATTATTCATTTCTGATGTTGGGTCTGTCGTTGACATAGTCCCGCTATTGTGCGGAGGATTGTGTATTTTTGACGGGACAGTGGATACCATTTCCTTTGGACTTTGTGCAATTGAGTTCTTTTGGAAACGATGACTGGATTTGTTGTCAAATGCAAGCTAAAGCTAAGGTGAGTAAAATAAAGATTTAACTGAGGAGCTTTGCGTGTTTAGCTGATTGAAGTAATGCTTTCATAACTGGGTTAATACCGCTCATGCACTGAGAACTGCATGTTAAAAGTCAGAGCAGAATTACATTAGAAAATGTGATTTTTACATTAGTATAAACAAATACAGATGTTGTCAGCGTTATGTAATTGATTTCTTTGCTCCCTAGGGCCGGCTATGACTTTTAAGAGGATTCCTGGTTGAAATCACACAGACAAACTCCTAAAGCTCATGTCCAGCCCCAACACAGAGGAATGTCAACCTCCTGGGAATGAAGTGAAGGGTAATTCCCAAAGTCAGGAGCCCAATGTGTGGCCTCAGATCCCTACTTTAATCATGTTTTCGAAGACACAATGATGGAGAGTAAACAGGCAGAGAAGAAGGGAACAAGTGTCCCAGATGCTGCCTCTCTCATGTGATGTAATGACTAACCTCCATCTCTAAAGCCACTTATGATGGATGTCATGAACTACACCACAGTCATTGACAGCGGCTTTCTGGACGAGGCACCTCCGAGCCGGGTTTTAACTGGATGTTTCCTCTCTCTGCTCATTCTCACCACATTACTGGGGAACACTCTTGTATGTGCCGCTGTCACCAAGTTTCGTCACCTGCGCACCAAAGTCACTAACTTTTTTGTGATCTCGCTGGCTGTGTCAGACCTGTTGGTGGCCATTTTGGTGATGCCCTGGAAAGCTGTCTCAGAGATTGCTGGGTTTTGGCCATTTGGCTCGTTCTGTGACACTTGGGTGGCTTTTGACATTATGTGCTCCACAGCATCCATTTTGAACCTGTGCGTGATTAGTCTTGACCGCTACTGGGCCATATCCAGTCCCTTCCGCTATGAGAGGAAAATGACACCAAAAGTGGCCTATGTAATGATCAGTGTTGCCTGGACACTGTCTGTTCTCATTTCGTTCATCCCGGTACAACTGAACTGGCACAAGGCCCAGACTCAATCTTACACCTCTCTTTCTGGGTCTACTCCAGGATCGAATGGTACATCTTCTTACCAAAACCCAGAAAACTGTGACTCAAGTCTGAACAGGACCTATGCCATCTCCACCTCTCTCATTAGCTTCTATATCCCTGTCATAATCATGATCATCACCTACACCCAAATCTACCGCATCGCCCACAGACAGATACGGAGGATCTCAGCCCTGGAGAGAGCCGCGGAAAGCGCCAAAAATCGTCATGACAGTATGGGCCGTGGCTCCAGTATCACTGAATCTGAGAGCTCCTTCAAAGTGACTTTTAAGAAAGAGACCAAAGTGCTGAAAACCCTGTCTGTGATTATGGGAGTGTTTGTGTGCTGCTGGCTCCCGTTCTTTATCCTTAACTGCATGGTGCCCTTCTGTGAGAAGTCCAGCGGAGGAGCTGAGGCGTTCCCCTGCATCAGCCCGACCACCTTTGATGTTTTTGTCTGGTTCGGCTGGGCTAACTCATCTCTCAACCCCATCATCTATGCCTTCAATGCAGATTTCCGCAAGGCCTTTGCCATCCTGCTAGGATGCCATAGACTCTATCCAGGAGGCCACAACATGGAGACGGTCAGTCTAAACAAGAAATGACTCAGATCTCTGGCATTACTGACTCATCAGTGATAAGAGTCCAAGCCATCCTGCTGAGGCTGCTCTTAGTGACTCTAAATGGGGCAGTCCTTTTCTTACCCCAGTCTGCATCGAGGGAGTAGCAGCCTGTGTGCACTGTGAGAAAGCTAACCCTAGTTTTACTCGGGGACTCCCCTCCAAGTGAAACAAGAGGAGGATTTTTGGATGCAGCTGAGGTTTCTTTCTTGGGATCAGGAGGCACACGCCCTGGGATAGACAATCCCTTGAATGGGCAGTGTGCAGCCTAATGTTGCCAGACGCTGCTCTCTTCAATAGCATCACATACACAAACACTGTCAAAACACACTCCTCTAGTTGCAGCGGCTGCAGCGCAAACAAAACAGCTGCTCATTAGCTTTACTTCCTGTGGTCTTTGAGGATGAGCTAAAGCATCAACCCACATCATGTTTTTGCAGAGGTAACGTGGATCTCTGTCAAATCTAGTTTGGCATCTGCTTCACTCCAGTCGTGTCCTGTTAGAAAAGTCAAAGAAATTATATCAGATGATCATAACTTGAGGTCCAGTCAACAGACACCTGATGAATTATTTCTGTGCACTGCTCAGAGTGGTTTTACGGATGTGTCTCTCATTACTCTTGTATTTTTCATAAACAGCAGCTGATGACCTCTTTTAAGAGACTGGGACTCAAAGGTTTGCTTGACTTGTTGTGTCTTGCTTGGACTGTTGTGCTTTTAAAACAAAACTTTAATTTATTAACTTATGTTGAAGTCCATCAGTTTACTAATTAAAGTAAATGATGCAAAAAAAAAAAAAATCACCTCTCTGGGTTGTTACTGGGTGGTGTTTTGTTTACTGTTCTCACCTACATTATTGTGGTTACCTTGTGAGCTTAGATGCATGTCTTAGTGACTCTAAGTTGCCCCTAGAGAATGAAAGTGAGAGTGAATGTTTGTCTACCAGTGAATGTCTCAGCCCTGAGACAATGCCCAGGGTGTACCCCACCTAAGGCTCATAGTTGCTACTTTAATTTATTCATGTTAAAGTCCATCAGTTCCCTAATTAACATAGATGATTCAAATATTTTTATTTTTAGGTTGTTACTAGCTTGTGTTTTTTCCCCTTTTGCTCACGCTGACATTATTGTGGTTACTTTGTAGACTTAGATGTGGTTTGCAACAAATGTACCTCAAAAAGCGCTTGCTAAAACATTCAGAGTGACTCTAATGTCCTTTAACTTGAGCACTGAGTGGAAATGTTACTGTAAGGAGAGTTGCATTTCACAAAGTCAGCAAGGCGCCTTACACTTTACCTGTGTTTTTTCAGGTCAAATCACAAAAGCGGCTTCATATTACTTCTCCGGATGGGGTTTGGTGTCGCTGGTATCCATTCAGGACAGCACATTATGTTTCTTACATTCCAATTTAGCAAAGTACAGAGAGAAGAAAATGGCTACAGTTCTTCACAGATGGGTCAGCGAATTTTCAGGGGCTTCACACACACGCACGCACGCACACACGCACGCACACACACACACACACACACACAAGAGAGAGAATGAATGAATGGTTGTGTGAACTGTGAAGAATTTTTACAACTGGCTGTGCGAGTAATAAATATTTATGCTACCTCTATTTTTCATTGTGGTCTAAGTTTACCTTGGTTTTTTGAAACTTTACTCAGGGAACGGCATTGTCTTCATGTGTAAACTTCTGTTCACAAGTAGTAATGAGGGTGAAAGCTCGGCAAACAGTGTTTAAAATGACATACTGTATAGTTACTCAGAATGTCACTAAAATGTTTGTTTTTTCCTTGTACCAAAAGGTTTTATGAATTAATTACAACAAAAAAATACATTTGTTGATGTATTCATTTCAATTAACAGTAAATGAACAATATTTGATTATTGGGTTTCAAGGTACATACAAATCTTCAGGTACATAGAGCAACAGAGAGGGTCAGGTAATGGGTTAGCTGGATTTAAATGCAAGCTTTGTTGGGAAAAAAATTAAGAAATGCACAAAAACAAAAAGAAGCAGGATCTGGCTGCAATTTGAATATTGGACTGCATAAAAATAAGGCTTTTATGAAAACACTGATTTCAAAAATGTTGAAGAACACACCAACCATTCATAACGGCTAAATTAGACCTAAATAAAATGCCTTGAGTAATATCAAGATAAAGAGCCATTTAGGAGCCATAAGCTGCTGACTCTTTTTAGTGAGCTGAGCCAAAAGAGCTGAATCTTTGAAAAGAGCCAGACTGCCCATGACTAGTGCACAATGGCAGAGTTGTTAGCACTCCTGCTCCTGTTTTCGCTCTGGCTTACTCCCACCTTCCAAAATCATGCATGTGTTAGGAGAATTAGAAAATCTAAATTGTCCTTTTGAATGAATATGAGAGTGAATGGTTGTCTGTCAGCGTATGTCTCTTTCCAGGCGTACCCCACATAAGGCCCATAAATGCTAAAAGAGACGCTCCAGCTACCTGCGACCCCTAACAGGAATAAGTGGAAGAAGATTAATAAATTATACAGTTACTGCAAAATGTTCATGTAAAATCTTTAAGGAGTTTATCTAAAATCCAAACACATATACACTTCAAACACAACTTCAAAATTCAAGCTTTTCCACAGATTCAAAAACAGGAAATTTGAAAGGGGGCATCTACAGTAACATCTATTATTAATATTTGACTTGATCAGATATGCTCAAAGTTTGTCTACGGGGCCAATTAGAGCATGTCATCAGGTTTCACAAGGGCCTTGTTCTGCTTCCAACCTTAATTGTTTAAACTGTACGAGCCAAAAGACCTTTGACTCTGGGAGTTTTCACATGATCAAATTTTACCCCTGCAGTGCTCCCGTGTCCCAGAACGCGTGCAAATTTGAAGAGTAGTTTTCCAGTCTTAGATACGTATATTGATCTAAATTTCTGAATGTATACTGATTTTGGATAGTATTTTAGCACATTTTGCAAGACTGCTTTGCAAATGAAAGCCACTGCTAGTTTTAGATACAATAAATCCTCTTTGTACACTCAGTTTTGACCCTCTTAGGCTGCTGTAGCATGTGGAGTTTGAATCATATATTAGCAGTATGAATAAAAATGCAGAAAACTAGAACCTCTCATAAATTCTCTTTTAAACCAGGCAAACTCATGTCTGGAAATGTCAAGAAAAAGTCAGTTCAATGTTTTACAAACATCTCCTGACACAGACCGCCTATGGTACTATCAAAAGAAGAAGTTGTGCTGTTTTGTCCAGTTGAACAACGTCACTGCATTGTTGAATCGGAGCATACATTTCATCTCTCCACAGTTGTCAGTGACTGGTTTTATGTCGTCGACCTCTGAGCATCAAACTTCACTAAGTGCCTTTCACACTGCACTACACAGCATAAATCTAACTGGTCTCACAGCCAAAACTTCACTCTTAACGTTAACATCCGTGTGTCTGCCCGACTTGCTGATGTATTGCCGTCATTAAGGAAGTAAAAAGCCCAATCTGGAGTGGTGAATAGGCCTGAATATTAAAGACGTGAACCTACACTGTCCCGGCTTTATCTCTCTTATTTTTTTCCCTTTGCCTTTCAAATCAAATATCTTTTCATCCTGATTGAAGTCTTGCTTCTGGCGTTGAAACTTTGACGTTGCATAATCTGATCAAATGTTTTGGAGGGGTTGCAGATAATGCCAGAGAAGGTTTTTGTGACTCAATTGAATGCTCTTACAAAACATATTGAGTGATGAATAGACAATGACAGTATTACTGAAGTATTTTTGGTTACTAACTGGTCCCATGCAAGGTAAATATCATTATGTGTTATTGCAACATTATTTTAATGATTACTGATTATGAAGTCAGTTGGATAATCCACAATAATCCATCCTCTTTGTGCCTGTCCCAAGCCCACAAAAATGAAGTGGGTTGTGTCAGCAAGGATGTCAGACATGAAACATATGCCAAATTAAATATGTGAATAACTGCGTGCTAGAAGGCAGGTGATTCGCTGAGGTTAAGGTGAAGGTTAAGGTATACTATATTGTTCCTGGTCAGAGTATCTGGCTGGAGGATTAGCTTATTGTGCATGTTTTAGGTTGATGAGGGAAACTGGAGCACCCGGAGGAAACCCACCCAGACATGGGGAGGAAATCCAAACTCCACACAGAAAGGCCGGTCCGGGAATCGAACCTTCTTGCTGTTGAGACGAGAGTGCTAACCACTTTTGCCATCAATTTATTCCTAATAGGGGTTGCATCTGGTTGGAGCCTATCCTCACAATTATGGGCGTGAAGCAGAGTACACTCCGGACAATGGCGAGCAGGATAGAGACATACAGTGACAGCTAAGCATTCGCTTACACACAAACTTACCTTTGAATGCATGTCCTTGGAGAGTGGGAGGAAGCTGGAGTATTTGAACAGAATATTGAGTGAATAAACGGTGCTTTAAATAGAACATCTTTTCATTAGAAATATAAAATAGAATAAATATATTGAGGATAAGTGTGGTGTTTCATCATAAATAAAGACAGTCGCCCTTTAAAGCTTGCTGTCTGTGGGTCCCGGGCCTTGTCCTTGCCTCTGTGAAACCTCCTCAAGCATGCCACGGGAAGGGAACAGCAATTAATTTGACTGACATCATTCAGAATGATGGCTGAGGTGGCGACAAGACAGCGTTTGTACCAGTGTGTGTGTGTGGCTGGTGCTATCACCTGCTCCAGTGCCCAAATCACGGACCCTGCAATGTCATCCACACTTCGTAAACACAGCTGATTTGTCGCTTTATCTTTTCCTCCTCTTCTTTTCCCCTCCATGGAGCTTGGGAGATCCTCAAAGTGATACTGTCTTCTCACATTGGCACATGGAAGTGATGTGAGACGTGGTGACTTCGGATGATGCTAATGACAGGCCCTGAGGGAGTGATTTACTGAGACACAGAGACGAGAGAGACAGTATTATGTAAGGATCCAGCCACGGCAGCTTAAAAATAAAAGGAGCTCTGTAAATATCACAGGACCTTCTCCAAAGTCAGACAAATGTTATCTCTAAAGGAGACTTTCCCTCTGGCCCCTTTTACTATTGCCACATGCTGTTTGCCTGAAGTTACACTCTAGGTTAATTATATTATCTTTGGTATATGTTATGGATGGTGTAGACGATTAAGGGAGTGGCCAGTTACAAATGACTGTCATTGGTCAGTCCACGCCAAAATAAGTTTAACAGCATGTACCTGAGTGGTTGCAATCTAGCCACAGAGGGTTTACAACGCAGTGCGCTCTTTGTGCCAGTCCTAAGCATGGATAAATGTAGAGTGTTGTGTCAGAAAGGGCAACCACTGTAAAAAACAATGCCAAATCAATATTCAGATGACTGAACACTAAAAGGCAGATGATTTGCTGTGGTGAGCCCAGAAAGGAAAAGCTTTAAGGAAAGAACATAATAATAATAAGCTGCAGTATAGGTCATCAAGATGGGTCCTGTAGTTAGTTAATAATTTATAGGTCTAGTTATAGCACACATAGCAATGTATGCACTATACGTATACATGCATATGTTAACCTAACAAGCCCTACATAAAACATTGCAAACTAATATTCTTTTTATTTTGTCTTTCTATAAGCTTTTAAGCCAGTACTGCCTCTAACAAATTATTGTTAAGAATAGATATAATACCACTAAATATTCTTCTTAATAATGTCTTTGTAGAAAGCTGTCTGTAAAATATGTAATCAGTAATTTTGGCAGGAACACCAGAAAATTATTTACAAAAGAAATGTAAGATTTTCAGCAGGCAAAATTCTGTAGTGTGTTTTTTAAATACAAAGGATTAACAGCTAATCCTGCAGCTGGTGATGTTCTTGAGGACAAACCTGAGTGGAAGTGTGTTCCTGAAGATGGTTTCCCCCGTTAGTATCATCTGTTGTGGCCATAAGGGAATTAGAATAATTAAAATGCAATTAAATAATTGGTATTACTTGCAATTAAATATGTATTATTCACAAGTAACATTGCTATCATAATTGTGGCATGATCTAATGCATTTTTAATTCACAAAGATAAGGATAATTTAGAGCTAAGCTCATTTTGTGCTGACAGATATGAATGCACTTTGCATGCTGACAAATGCTGCCCATCACTTTGTTCCCATCTGCTCCACACAGAGAGGGAAACATAAGCTTATATTCAGGATAAAAAGAGATGCTCCTATAATAGTCCGCAGAGCTTACTGTACTGAACATCCAGGACACAGTCAGGGTTGGACTTTTTTAGATGCATTTTGACATTATAGTCATTATACTATTACATTGCATTGCTTAGCCTCGGTTTCTGTGTGTGCTTGTTGTTTTCCTCCATCCTTGCTGTGTTGGTGCTACAGGCCACTGGTGCTGCTGTGTTGCCATTTGTCACTCCCAGAGGCTCCAGTGAGAGGGCAGGCCCATGAACTCTGCACTGGGACAGGACGTCAAAGTGCAGGATTGTGAGGAGACAGAGGACACACAAGTGGGACAACCACATACTTTCTTCTGACTTTAAGCACTTCTTAAAAAGATACTAATAGCTGAAAATATCACCTGTCATTTGTATTTCCTGTTCCTGGATACTTTGGGCCTGACATAAAGCGCACCCTGGACAATGACCAGTAAGCTGCAGGGCTGTCATCTTGGGACATACACTGACTGACCACCTTTCACTCTCACATTCTTTTACTATGGTCAATTTAGATTTACCACCGTACATGCCACATGTCTTTAAACAGAAAATTGGACCATGCTTTATTCTATATGTAGAAAGTTTGTTTAAAAATAAACCAAACTCAAACCTTCAAAGATGACAGGGTGTAAAATCTACATTACTGTCAATCCTTCTCTTCCCTTTTTACACCTATTGTTGACTTACCAGATTGAACAACACGCTTCAAACATTGCCAAGCAGCAGCTTTTTCCACCACACAGCAAAACATTGCACTTAAGCAATTTAAAGGTCATTTATTATGTTGTTTTTTTTTTCAGGCTTTTTGTTTTCGGACACCTCTGCATTAGTATTTCATGTTTTATAACTTAAAATAATGTATATGTGTGGCAAATGTCTTATTTTGGGGAGCTGTTACTTTGACTCTGCATTAAGTGTCTGATAAATAAATAAATAGATAGATAAATGAGCCGGCTGCTGCTAGTGATGGCAACGTAAGCAATGAGTCAGAGGACGTTGTATGGGTGCAGCAGTATTTCCTGGTTTCGCGTGTCTACGTAGAGCCGTGAGACTGAGCGTTTCCAGATCGTTAGAAAAAGACGGGCTCAGCAAACAGGATTACTCAAACAAGTATGAAACAGAATACTAGAATAATGTTTTTGAGGTGGAAATGTTATAACACGGTTAAAAGCTCCAAAAAGTAGCATATACAGCACATAGCAATTTATCAATAGGTGACCTTTAATATATTCAGATATTTGTTCACATATCGTTTTTTACACAGTACAGCTTGCATTTGTGTGACTATGTTCCTAGTCAATACAGTGATTTTCAGTACAGAATCATGCCTATTTTTTAATTAAATACCACACAAGGGCCTGCAGATTACAAGTATCCATTACACCCAATGCTAATAATACAGATTCTACTCGTTTCCAAATTCACAAATTAGTTGCAAAATACAGGAAAGCTGTTTTTATAGTAATAATCCTTCTTCCTGTTTTTTGATGCCCTGTTTCATTTTATGTGTGCTGTGTGTGTGGCTTCCATCAGAAGCAAAGCTATTCTTATTTTAAATGATCTTATTATTATACCTAATACATATGTAGCATCTATTGTGATCTTATGAGATTGTTATATTTGCAAATTATGGTGTTTTATTGATATTTTGCTGCCTTCCAACTTATTCTGAATTAGGTTTCTACATTTAAATCCATACCCATAGCAAGAGCATGTAACACACCCTAATAGTTGTCTTGGTCTGCTGAATGTTTTCCACTCAATATTTCTGTCTATTGCACATCTTTTGTCTACCTTTGGAAAGTTATCAACCCATCCCCTTGACAAATTATTTTTATACAATTTTTACCCTCGTGTTATACATGCTTTATACATTACATCCCTGTGAGGAGCAAAACATTGACTTTTAACATCCCTTATGGTAAAGAAATATTATTGACATCCACGTCCATCCACATGTAGGAGATTGTTATGCTCCTTCAGTAAATTTCCACTCATTTTTCTCTTTTTAAGCTGTAGGAAGTATGAGTGAGTGACAATGAGATGCCCTGATGATGCTGTGTTTTTTGTTCCTATATATTTTAATCTCCTCAGGGAAATCTTTTTTTTTTTGCTTCTCTGTCTGAGGCCAGTTTATTTTTATCTGGGTCAGCTGGGCTAAATATCTGAGAATATAATCCTTCATAAACTGCTACACTGTGCACATTTGCAGTCCAGCCATGGGGTGACCTCTACCGGATAGAGGCCAAAGACGGAGATCATTTCATCTTTTCCCCAAAATGGTCCTGATTGAGTTACATTCCAGTCTCAAGTATCAAAAGAAAATCTCACATGTAAAATGAGCACCAAGCCCATGTCAGGAAATGCAGATCAAATTATATAATGATGAATATTAAGGCCTTACAGATGAGGCTGGCTGGCGAACGGCCTGGTGAGCAGAGGTGAAGTTCATGGTCGCTCTAACTGGCAAAGACAATAATAGCATTAATCATGGTTTTATTAATGATGCAAGGGATAATGTTTGTGTTGGTAGAGCAGGATCGAAATATCAGTAACATGAGTAAATAAAGGATCAAGAAAGTCTCTCTAGATGCTGCTCCTGACGCAGCTCTCTCTATTTATCAAGGCTTGAGACTGGGATATTCAGTGGCTGGAGGTTTAGGTAGCCATTGGCGGAACTTGACCTAAACCAGGCCTAAACAAGGACTAAACCAGGGCTAAACCAGGTCTAAACAAAGACCAAACCAATACTAAACAAGGACTAAACCAGGACTAAACCAGATTTAAACCAGGACTAAACCAGGATTAAACCAGGTCTACACAAAGACCAAACCAGGACTAAACAAGGACTAAACCAGGACTAAACAATGACTAAACAAGGAACAAACCAGGACTAAACAAGGACTAAACCAGGATTAAACCAGGTCTACACAAAGACCAAACCAGGACTAAACCAGGACTAAACAAGGACCAAAACAGGACTAAACCAGGTCTAAACAAAGACCAAACCAGGACTAAACCAGGACTAAACAAGGACCAAAACAGTACTAAACCAGGTGTAAACAAAGACCAAACCAGGACTAAACAAGGACTAAACCAGGACTAAACATTCACTAAACCAAGACTAAACCATTTCTAAAGAAGGACTAAACAAGGAACAAACCAGGGCTAAACCAGGACTAAACAAGAACTAAACCAGGACTAAACCAGGTCTAAACAAAGACCAAACCAGGACTAAACCAGGACGAAACAAGGAACAAACCAGGACTAAACCAGGTCTAAACCAGGTCTAAACCAGGACTAAAATGCTGTATCCTGTGTACGGCCCTGCTGGCAAAGTAGGAAATTAGGTGCAAAACAGCAATGTCCTTTCCACCTAAATAATATTAATAAAAATAAAAAGTAATAATTAAAAATAAGAAGAGATGATGTAAAGTTAACTGAAGCTAAAGATACAGACAAAATGAAATCTGAATACAAAAGTTAAGCCTATTCAATAACCTTTCAGACATTGCTAAATTGGTAAAGTGGTGTGTATGGTGTCTACTGCCCAATATCTGCTTTTGAACAATCAGTCTGCCACCTCAGTAACGTGGCTGTCTTCCAGAAATAATTATAATCCATTGGCCCTTGCACTCAGTTGCATAATATTCAAGAATATTTTGGCTCTACTTTACAACAGCATCAGGATGTTTGGACAGCTTTTATTTGTTGACTCCTAAAATAGTCACCATTAAACGATGGCTGTGTAAACTGAATATATGTATTTGAAAAGGTCCATAATAATAATAAATAATAATAATAAAAAAAAAAAAAACGGTTACAATGTACTGTCAAATTCAAGCCTTTTTGAGAGAACCTTCTTCATTTGTGAAACTGGTGGTGACTCATGCTTTGTCTAATTAACTTTTAAATTATAACTAATGATTTTGACATTTTAAACATGTCTAATTATACAAATTACATTCTCATTAAACCTGCTTTTAACTTTTACTTCTGCAGCTGTCAAAAATACTACATGTCTTTCTACATGCCTTTATACTTGAGTCCAGGAAGTACCAATATGATACTTTAGATTAGAAACCATTATATCTATAGCAATATTTTCCATCCATTGCTTTTTCTGTTCCCATGGGAATCTCAAAAGCCAATAAATGAAGGCGATATCAAATGTCGATCTGTTTTTGTATATGCACGCTACAGGAAAAGCTATTGCATAATTAAATTCAAATCAGTCCTCTTTACAACTATAGATCATGACAAATGATATGAAGACGCATAACTAAAAAAAACTTTTAATAAATACAAATCTAATCCTGAAAACATTGGAACTATGTGTAAAATGTGAAAAAAAAAGGATGCAATGGTTTGCAATTCCCATTAAAAACATGTTTTTCTCAATACACCATAGAGAATATATCAGGTGTTGAAACTGAGATATTTTCCCATTTGATGAAAAATAATAGCCACTTGAGGGCCTGAAGATCAATGCAGTAAATCCAATATTAATAACACAGACTCTGCCTTTCTAAAATGCATCTTACTGAAATGTTGCCATTTAGCATAATTTATTGCAAAATACTCACTCCAGGTGTTTTCTTTTTAACATGTTGCTGCATTTTGTTGCTTGTATGTGTTGCTATTATCAAAAATGAGCTATTATTTCATATTTCATAAAATGGTAAATTACCATATTTCATTATATTCATTCATTATACCATAGTATAATGTGAAAAACATAGTTTTATGAGATTTGTATTGTGTTTTTATTTACATTTTACACATTATCCCAACATTTTCAGAACTGGGTCTGTTTAAGTCAGATATCCTAAAATGTTGTGTATTAATAGCCCAAAGTAGACAATATGGGAAATGTACAGTAGTGGCTTATTGCTTTATTTTGAATGCAATAAACAGAAAAGGCATGTGAACAATAACAAAAACATCCGGTACTGAAGGAAGACCTTATAGTGAATGTACAATGAATCCCAGCCTAGCAGCAGATTCGACATAACAGCATTACATTAGTGCTTGTAGTTAAAAGCCAAATGGGCACATGTTTTGGCTGTGGCCCTGTCCATCTGAAAAGAGGATTAACAGTGCAAAAGGACAGTACGGTCACTCAGACATCCCAAATGAGTGATGTCACCGTGACAAGCTGAACAAACATCCCCAACAGTGAGGCAGGGGAGCAGGAAATGGACCGAGAGACACATTCTGCTGCGGGATGGGAATACTTGGGGAGGAAACTACAGAGGAGGAATGACAAAGAGGAGGGAGAGATTTGAAAGATTGGGTCCTCTGTGCGCAGCATCTTAAAAAGGTCTCTGAAGAACAGCGTATGAAGCAATATTTAGGCCAAACTATGAAATGTATGTAAGAAAATGATGATGCACAAAATACGTCGTATCAGACAACTATAAAAGGTAATAACTGGTCAGTAGTAAAATCATCATCAACTAATTTGATCCTTAATTAATCACTACCTGGAGTATACATTAATCATGATATTATTATCTGTTAATAAAGTGATTGGTATATCCCTGACCTATTTTGAAAATGCACTAAAAAACCCTCAACTTTTTTTGTCCATCACATTATCCCACATAAGAGGTTAATAATCTAATAATTATCAGTTGATGAATGTGATTAAAATTACTATCAAAATAATTATTTACCGAAGCCCTATTAGTGGCCTGTGTAATCCAAGCATATACTGTATATAGAAATGCTTGTGTGGCTCTAAATGCTGCAAAAGTCACTGTGTTATAAGATGTAGGGCAGTCTGGCAGCAAAATAGAGGCCAAGTTCCATCAAATCTTGGCAGAAGGAAGTGTTGTCATACACGGGCCAGTCTTAATCTTCAGGCGGGTCTATGTGCCATTTTAATACTACTGCTTGGACTTGGACCAAATTCAAACTGTTTATTTTATTTAGTTTTGACTTAAGCAGTGGTTCCCAAATGGTGGATTTTAAGTTTCTATATTCATCAAGACCGAAAATAATTACATAAAATACATGTGATCTAAATATACATAGAATAATTTAGAAAAATAACCTTGATTCTTGGAAGACAACGCAGTATATTAATAAAAAAGGTGCTGTACCCAAACAATGGCAGAGTCTAAGTGGTGATAAAGTACAGCAGGAATGAAGAGAGTCAAGAAAGGATTAGAGACACTTTGAACAAAAATGTAAGTCACTGCAAATTAGCATTTTCAGTAATAGAAATAGACAAGACAAAGTGTTTCTTAATAAAAATTTATATTTTGCAGCAGGTTGAAGAGTAGAGGCTGAGGACTGGACCTGCAGGGCTGAAGACAAATGACAGCTAATTCAAAGCAGCAAACTGAGTGGTTTATACCCACATCCTGCAAATGGCTCTAAAGGTATGGTAGGTATGTCTACTTTACTTGTCACTTTACTCGCTTTGTGGTACTTGAGGCCTGTGCAATAGGCGATGGCTGGTTTAGTGGTGTGTCAGACTCCAGTAATGGCAGTTTTTGTAGTTTTGCCATTCTTTGGTGTCACTCAGTGGCCTATGACAGTGGTATTTTTTACTTCCTTTTCACTTGCATCATGAAATCGTGATCGTGTTTTTTTTGTGTATTGTATGTTGGTTAATTCTTTACATGTCGAGGAGATTCTGGTTATGTATGCTGTTGGTAGTAATGTTGTTGTTGTTGTTGTTGTTTTTTTTAGTAGCCTTTTTAAATTCTGCGCTCTCTGTAAAGTAACAACTCCCTCCAAAAAAGATATTTTCCATACATATACATTATTTTTTTGTTATAAAATGTGAAATACTAATGCAAAAATGTAAAAAGCCTGAAAAAAAGCATAATATGGGATCTACAGGGAAGTGGTTTCCAATATGTGGCTTAGGACTGAAACTCTACTCCCAAGCCTAAGTAAAATAAGAGGGTTACGTCAGGAAGGGTATTCTGTGTAAAAATTAATACCTTTGCCAAATTAAAATGCAAAATCCCAGAAAGAAAAGGCCGAAAGGAAAGGCATTGAGAAACATCAAAATAGCTATAACAGATGCTAGTTCACAAGTGTTTACATATTTAAATGCAGCAATAATTGATACAGGAAATTATGAATCAATAATTCAATGTGTGAAAAAAAAAAGTGTTGCTGTGGCCAGAGAGACGGGTCGGACAAACCCACTAGAGAGTGTCCTGGAATAGAAACAGCTCAAACATTCATTATTACACCACCGGCAGCAGCAGCGCAGAGTGGGACTGTGGAGGCTGCTCTCGATCCTATAGGAGCAGACACATAACACAAGCCTATTTTCGGAGGAGACTTGTCAAACACCAGCTCAGGGGGGGACCTTTAGTTGACTATGGGACGTTCACATGGGACCAGTGAGCAAGAACAGAGCTGCTAACACGCACACATGCTAACACGGGTTTTCACTTCGCGGAGAGATTGTTGGACTTTTACTGTGACATGATTAACCCATGTGAAAATGAGTTTTAATAGTTTATTGGAAAGCAGAAGGTACATGTTGTACAGTAGTTTATGGCTCTTAATGATGAAGGTAAGTGCCCAGAGCTGGACTCAAACTTGAGATCTGGAGATGGTTCTAGCCACTGAGCCTCAAAGTCCTTACACTGTATTTCACAATGGTAAAGTCTTCACTAAACTTCTCGCCCCTTGTGGCTTGTGCTGACCCTATCTCACAATGGTACAGAATACTTAAAGCTATCTTAAATAAAGACGTCATTGTGTTGTGAACTTTTCTGAAAAAGTTAACATTTGTTTTTTGAGTTATCTTGCTAGCAGGACAACAAGGAAACCAACAAACCAAAAAAAACTAAACTCCTTTGCGAGATTATAAATTGAGCTTTTCTACCAGTAAGGGCACTTGAAGGAACCTGAAGTGGTTTATAGCAAGCATCAAAGTTGCCCTAATATTTATTCACATAAGAGGCATGGAATGCGCCTAAATGTTTTTCTGCTGTTTGTACCCACTGTCACAGTAAATCAGAGTGGCCCTTATATGAGGAATTAGGTAACTGTGGGAATAAAGAATACTCCATAAATAAAACCTGGTTAAAGTTAGTAGCTTGTTGGTCAGTAGTCTGAGAACAAAAATACTGGCTTTAGTATTTATACAATACTCTTATTCGGCGCACGACCAAAACAGTTTATCTAATTTTGGCCCCTGCTCTGACTGAGTTTGACACTCCTGCACTAGAGACAAGGTAGGATGCACAAGGACACTTGAGTACTAGTGATGGAGATCTACCTGACAACCTAGCCAAAGACAATTTGTCTATATTCTCAACTGGTGGGTCAGGACTTTAATGTGGGCCAGTTGAGGACCACAATCAGTGAGTTTTTTTTACTTTTGATATTTCAGAGATCAATGAGCATACACACTTGAACAGTTCTGCTGAATATCTGTGAGGTTAAAAATTGTTGCTTTACACACATCCAAGTCCATTTACCTATATTATCTTTGTACAATTTAGTGTAAAAGGATATTGAAAGTCAGACATACGGGGGATCTACATTTTCTTCAGCCTCTTTGCTACAGCCTACTTTCACTGTAGCTAAAACATATCAATAGTACACAACTGCACACCTCTGACATGCAATAAACCTGACAGCCATAAAGATCTCTAACTATCAACCAGCTGTCCGAATTTCTGTTGCTCTAAGCCAAATAACCTACTGGGATCTACTCACAGGGCTCGAGCTGCACGTAACAATAATGTGTAATGTGACTCCAATAGGAACTGTCTGCTGCTTGTCCACAGAGGTCAGAAGTCGAGGTCAGCTACTGAACAGCCTCCCCGGGGCTTTGAAGAGTCAAGCGTGTTGTTCACAGCAGGAAGACGATTTACCCAGACCCTCCTGGGCACGTCCCAGTCAGTATAGAGCCTGCTGACATTAGCTCTAAAAGACAGAGATGGAGATAAGAGGTTAATGGACATGTTTCTCCAAATCAGCATCTCAACGAGAGGTCACGCTAACGAGTCACGAGCTACAGCACGAAATAACTGGTTATCTAAGTAAACAGGGTGAGGGTAAAGGACTGGTATATGATTTTACAAATTAAATGTGCATTAGTGTTGCAGATAGCACATTGTATTTAGTCATTTACATGGACAACTTAAATCTTGTGGTATCCTCTCCACTTTTATCCAAGCACAGCTATGAGGTTATGAGTAGGCTTTCTATAAAACAGAGGTGAAAGTAGTCCAAATCTATACTTAAAGGTAAACAAAGGGTTTGAATGTTGTTTCCTGCATTTGCAAGTGCAGCAAAAACTACTACTACTTTTACTATTACTACTACTATAATTATTTTTACTATCACTTTACTGCTGCTTTTATTGAAATAAATTAAACCGAGAAATAGGTTGTGTGTGTAGTTTTAAATGTATGGGAAAAATTGTAATCAGGTTAAATAAGTAAGTAAATAACTAGATAGCAGTCATATGTGTCTTAAGTATGTTAGGCTTGTTGACAACATTTTTAGACCCACATGATTGAGATAAATTAAACACTGCACTGGTTTGATTAAAATGAAATTATAACCAAAAGGTTACTTACTTCCACTAGACTTATTGAAGACATCCATTTAAAAATGATATTTGGTTACACCAGAACTGGCACTGAGAAGAGGAAGTGAAGATGGACGGGTATTTTGAGGAGGGTCTTAATCTTCTTTAATTATTCCATCTGGAAGTCTGCTCCAATGATCAACACACCCTCTGTTTATTTATTTGTTATTATTTAACAGGCACAGCAGGCAGGATCAACAGAGCTATAGCTGTTCTAAAACCATAAGATTATAGTTTATGTGGCAAACTTTACAAAATGCAAACCAGCATCTGACAATTTACTACTAGGTGACTTTGCACAAGTGGGAAATAAACCATGCATGAATAGCACCTTGTTTTTTGTAAATAGCTATAGCTACATACATAAAACCAGGGTATTTCTTTTCAAACCTGAGCTAGTTACTTGCTCCTGTAGTAGACTGAATGACATTTTAGTTTACTTTGCAGTTCCTAAAACAAATAAAATGTATAAAAAGAGCTACAGAGAACTGCAACAAATCGACAATATCCTTTTACAAAAACAGAACATTATGCAGGCTGCTGGATAATGCATTTTAACTGCTCTGCTCCAGCATTTTGTAAAACTATAGCTTTAACTATCTCCACTAAAGATGTGAACCAGACTAAAATAAGCAACTATCCACAGACAAGATAACTATATACCAGCATAGACAAGGTGACCTCAATATTTCTGATTCAAAGACATGGGAACAGGTAAGCTCTAAGAAAAATTGCCGCTGTTACTTTTTCTCATATTTACCACGTCTCAAATTACCGTTTTCTGAGTGTTTTGTGCAATTGAATCTCCATCGCATGTGTTTGGGTGAATCGGTCTTTGTATTTGAGTCTATATTGGCGCATATCTTATGTCAGTGTGTATGTTATTAAGTTACCAGAAAGTGTTGGAGGGCCAGGTCTCCTTCTGTACAAAGAAGGCCATGGGGGAGATTGATGACTCATAGGTTCTCAGGAGACAGGGCAGGCGCACAGATCTGTGAGGAGAGGCACACACAATGGCCATGGCCGCAAATGGCATTGTTATTAAGAGTCTCTGATGCGGGCACAACTATCCCAAGAGGCAATGTATAGACGTAATTGTAATACTTTAATTCAGATGACATTTGTCTGTGCCGTCTTCACTTTAGAAAACAAAAAAATCTCTCTCTTCTAATCTTAGTAGGAGTAAGTGATATAGGACTTTGATCACAAAATAACAGTTTTATATATAAAGGGATATTGTAATAGTGTATTCAGTCAGTAACATAAGATTTAGTTTGCAGACAATACAGACAATGGTGTTGTCTTCTCCTATATAATCAGTACTAGCTCAGTGGTTTGGCAGGATGGTGAAAAACAGGCTGTAAAAAAAGCTAAAGGTGCGTGTACATAAACTTAAATATTGTGGAGTCCATTTATTTCAGTAGTGCAATTTAAATTTAAAGAATCTAATGGATAGACCCACTACACAAAGAGTCCAATACTAAGCATTTAATTATTTAAATTTTAATGATCATGGTGGGGGGCATAGTGGCAGGGCAGTCAGTGCTCTCGCCTCCCGGCAAGGAGGTTGTTGGTTTCTATCCTTGGGACTCTCAATCTCCCTGGGTCCTGGGTGCATTCTCTTTGGCTACTCCGGCTTCCTCCCACAATCCAAAAACATGCACGTATTTGGTGAACTGGTGATTCTAAATTGCCCCTAGTGAATGACTGTGAGAGGGAATGGTTGTCTGTCTGCATGTTTCTCTGGCCAGGGTGTACCCTGCCTTAGGCCCAAAGTTACTTGGATAGGCTCCAGCACCAGCAACCCCTTAAGGGAATAAGTGGAAGAAGAGTAAATGATTATGGCACACAGTAAATGAAAAATCTCACATAATCAATTCTTCTGCACATGTTGTTGATGTATGGCAGCATAGGAGAATTGTTTGTTTAATATCATACTTCAATCATGCATTTACTTGAAAGTAATTGAAAGTATGGGAAGGATGTGATGATGTAGATAAGAAAGAAAACTACCTCTGACCTTTAACTACACCTTTATTGGGCCAATTATCATTGACAAGGTAAAGCCAGTCATAAAACCACAAATCACCTAGGTTTACATGAGGGATTAAAGGAATGCTGGAAGTAAGGAGGATAAGACCAAAGGAAAGAAAATTGATAGAAAGGAAATACAGAATGAAGCAAGGACTGAAAGAAAGGATAGAAGGAAGCGAAAGTGAAATAAGGAAGGAAAGAAAGAAGGGTAATAGTGTGATATACTGTAACAAATAGCATAGAGTACAAAAGAACCATATGTCATGTGCAGCCATCCCCCAGCCAGACAAGGACAAAATGTAAGTAAATAAATAAGGTGATAAGGAAGGAAGGGTGGGGAAGAAAGGAAAGAGCAGAAACAAGTATGGATGTAAGGGGAACAGGAAAAATTATTTTATTACAATAGGAAACAAGGAATGATGCAAAAAAGGACAGACAGACGAAAGCAAGCCATGAGAATGAATGTACACAAGGAAAAAGGGAGGACAGGAGAAAGAAGGGATTGGCTATTTCAGAGTAACAGTTTGTGAAATGTCTAAAAATAGCATTAAGAAGAGTAGACAAAAACAGAGTGTACAAGAAATGGGAGCACATTTGTTTTTTTTTAATCCACTGAACACGGAGCAGACATATGTTGTAGCTGACCCATGTTGCCCTCACTGACCCACATCCTCAGGTTAAAAACACAGGAGTACAACCTTAACAAACATGCAGGAGGCTTTCTCTATCTCTCAGCCTCACAGCCAAAGCTTTTAGGTGTGTCTTTATGCCAAAAGTGGGTCACGTTGTTCGGCCCGTCCTGACTGAGAGAAATGTCTGTTGAAAAACCAGATGAACGTGCCAAACAAAAGGCAGAAACCGCTGGAGGTGGGATTGCGAGAGGTCGAGGGCTGCATGCTTCGTGCACGGCTGTGTGGCTGATGAGTTTTTTTCCTCAAATGAACTAGGAAAACGCATAAGGAGTAGCCAGTTTAAAATGAGCGTGGATATTCATTTGTCAGTCTACAAGAAATGCAACATATACTTTAATTTAATGACATATTATACAGAGTAAAAAGACTATAGCGGGCCATCAGCAACAAATATTTCAATAGTCTTTTAATATTGTATAGTATTTTAATAGTCTTAAATATTATGTACCTTTTAGCATGAATACAAAATATATGTAAAAATACTTCCAAATAATAATTTCATTAGTACCAGATTATTTTTATATAGATATACTGTATATTGAGTAGAGAAAAAAAAGAATTTAAAATTTACAAAGTATCACAAAAATATTGCCAATGATGTTTTTTACAGTACATAAAACTGGTATTAAGAAATGACCTCCACAGATTCTATATAAACATGTGGGAAGCACTGATATACTTCAATGGTTTTAATCCAGCCACAGGGTGTCACAAAACAGAGTACTCTTTGAGCAGGTTGCGTCAATAAAGTCATCTGGTGTAAAACCTATGACAAATCCATATGAAAATCAATGCAGGACCCTTGACATAAAAGGACAGTATTTCCTCCTTAAAAAGAGAAGTAATGCAAAAGAACTAGTTTTGTTTTTAAAATAGAAAAGCTCACATGAAGCCATCACCTACAATTACAATGCAGTTTTTCCCATACATGTGAGAATCCAGTCTGGTTAGATTATTCAGATGCCGTGGGTTTTTCCATGAGCCATAAAAGCTAAAAAGGTAAATGACTTGAAACTCACAAAAGATGTTTAAAATATCAGATGCAATCAATAAACAATGTGTACAATGCTTCCTTTATACCCAGTCATTTTAGTAAGATGTTGCCAAATAACCCAATTAGTTGCAAAATGCTCACTCCAGCAGTTTTTTTTTCTCATGCTTTCTCAAATAGGAAATGAGCTGTAACTTTTTCATAAAATATGAACATATCCCAGTTTAAGTATATTGTTTATGGGCTAATGTGAACAAAAAGTTTTAACCATTGCATTGTTTTTATTTCCATTTGCCTCAATGATTCCCAAGTCCGAGCTTGTATCAATTTGTTACTTATACTGTTTTAACAACCTAAATTATGCTACCACTGTTAAATCAATAAATGTATAAAAACATGCTAAAATCTATGATAAATAACATGGAAGCTTTGGTCTAAAACTCCAGGACAGACTCAGGATTGTTGTGCACCTGTAGCCAGCTTTTGAAGACAGAGATAAAAGCATGTCCTTTAATGATAGCTCTACCAACAACACAAATGTCAATACTTTGCACCTTTGGCCTGCGAGCTCTGTGACTGAGAAGAAAACACAATCCCCGCTCACTCTTACCACTCCTGCCTGTAACATCTCACATTACAGCCAGCACAGTGAGAAGAAGTGATCCTGAACTGAGCCTTTTCTACAGTGTGCTGAAGCAAATGTTTGCAATTAATAAAAAACCTTGAAAAGTGTTAATGATGAACCTTGGCTATAGCACAAAAACTGCTAATGCAAGAAAACACAACTCTAAGTGGCTTTTTCCAACATTATGAAAGTATTATGAAGTTTGTCCTTCACTTTCTTACACCATGGTACTGTGCAAAAAGTCTCAGGCAGGTTTTTAAGAAGGCTATAAACAAATGTGTAGTGTATTAAGTGTATTAAGGCACAAAAATACACAGAATTGCTAAAGCATCTAAACTAGAAGCACTCAAAGAGTGTAAACCTCTGCCAAGGGTCTGGTCTTATATTTAGCAATGATTTACTCAAAAAATTTACTCCTGAGACCAGGACTCAAACAGTGATCTGGATCCACTCCAGAATTAATCATGTTGTCCTTTGCCCGTTACTGACCTTTCCTGAAATGTTCTTAACAAAAATAAAAGCCTGCATTTATTATTGCACTCTAGTTGATAGCATTTTTCCCACCTGCATTCTTCTGGCCTGCAACACTGAAGTCCCCAATTCCCCACCTCGTGCCATTTACACCAAGCACAATGGATGGAGTCATAAGAGTCTCATCTTTTATTCACCAGGGCACTCATGAGGAATTAAACAGACATTATCTAAGAGGCTGTAAGTTGTGAGTTCGATCACATGTAGTTCTCTCACTAAGAGGATCTGCTGTTACCTGAACTCTTCTGAAATGTATTTAAATAGCAACCTCATTAATATGAGAGTCCTGGAAACTATAAGGCTCTGGTGTGAGCTGTTGGGAGCAGCAACAGATGGGAGGCTGCTACACCTAGTGGATCTGAATGAGAAGTGCGGCAGAAATAAGTAGGAGGATTTTCTGGCATGGTGTGAACAGTGCTTGAAAGCCACCAGTGCATGACTGAGTCCATGGATTAGCCACTGTAACTACCAGGAACCTTGATCTCATCTTTCACATTTGATTAATTCCTAACCCATGAACTTGTGAAGCTAATTTGGAAGAACAGACCTCTATTTTTCAGTCATAACTTATGTTTTGTTTTTTACTCTGTTGTACATTTTTGTAAAATGCCATTACAATATCTAATCTTTATGCATTGTTAAAACACATTTGGTAAACATATTAATTCAGTTGGCTCTGCAATTGATTGGCAATCATCCAGGTTGCACCCCACCTCATGTCCAGAGAAGCTGGGATATGCTCCAGCAACCTGTGGCCTGAAACAGGATGACAGGTAGAAGATATAATAATGAATTGATTTTCCACCACTTACTCCGTTGGAAAGCAGGGGCACACCCTGGATGATCGACAGCTAACTGCTCGACATACTGTATCCGGACAGTCTCACTGACAGTCATCCACTATGGGCAATTTAGATCTACTGTTTCACCTACACATGCGTGTCTCATGGTGGGCGGAAGGCTGAAAGCCTAGAGAGAGTCCACGGTAACATGAGTAGGACATGCACTCCACACACAGGCAGATTGGGATCAAACCCACAACCTTATTGCTACGAGACAAGGGGCAACCTATATTTAGTAGTTTAATCAAGAGAGAGGAACAAGCAACAAGACACAAGCCAGATTCACAACCAGATCACTCTGCTGCGTGTGCACCCTATCAAGTGAGCCACTAATATAGCAATCCTCGTGTTTTTGCCTACAATGTTTGAGGCAGAACTTTTTTATGCATTTTAATATTTCCTCTGAGATAAAGCTTGCACAGTGACATTTTTTTGGATAAAGGTCTGGGGTCTCCGTCGTGGTACAGCATGTGGCACATAAAGAGTCACTACAGCTTATCTAGAGCCATGGGTGCGAGTCCGTACCTCCCGCATGGTTTCCTGTCACCTCTGTGCTCGCCTATCTGAAGCCTAAAGCCCAAAATATAAAAGCCTGATTATTGTCTCAAATACTGTCTTGTGTGGCGACTTGATATAATTTCTGTTGTGCATTGTCACTGTCTAAGCAAAGTTCAATTGAGTTAAGCTAAAACTACAGAGACAGTTCAAACAGAAGCAAGCTTTTAACTTTTTTGTAGTTGAGCAGGCTACAAATTGACTACGATCATTTCCTTAACTTTCACATCAGAAACTAGATACGGGCATTACTAGGCAATTGGCTGCATTAATGACTTCACTATCAGCCTAATGTTGGGTTTAATTTCAAAATGGAGGAGTGGAAATGGACTGTGAAATATGTGCTAATAGTAACAGGCCTTTTCAAGTTTACAAAGCGCTGGAGGGAAGGCATATGTTGTTGTGTTACTGGGCCTACACACTTCTGGAGTCAGACCGCAAAGTTAAGGACAATTAAATAAGGCATGCCTTTTTTAACGCCACATTACAAAGTTCACAGAGACGAAATAGTTTAAAAATACTGCTCACTTCAAACAAATAAAACCCAGTGTCTGTAATATCCAAGAGCAATGTATGAATACACAATGGCAATTAAGTCATTTTAGGATATGCCATTTGCTAAAATATTTGATTTTGAAAGCATAATTTAACAACTTCAAGGGAGATTTGGCTGAATAAATACCTATTAAACACAAGAGAAACAGCACTTGACTCAGGCCACCCAGTTATACATCAATCTATATTTAGTGTAAGTCATTTCACCCCAGTCTATTCAATACTTAAGCAGATTAGACGGCACTTATACTAATATGATTTGGTCTGTTACGCACGACAACCTAAACTTCAAAGGTTTCTCAGTAAATGAGTTGAACTAAAGGTGCAAAAGCAAAGCTGGTACAATGTTAATGTAACGCCAGTTTCAACAGTAAATTTTAATCCTACCTTTTATAATGCCAAATGTACATGTTTTCTGAATAAATCACTCTACAAATGTCTCCATAACCTCACTTCAGAATAGAAGGTCACAACTGATTTTACTGTATATGTACTGTATGCCAATGCACAAAACAGTTTTCAAAGAGATGGGTGCATGTTGTCTTGTACCTAGAAGCACTGCTATACATCTTACTTAAGTTTTGACTTAAACACTAATAATAAGTAATTAGGGATGCTGTGCTGATGCATGTCCTTTTGTCACAAAAAGTTTCATTCATATATTTCCCACGCTCCTTCATCTCGTCTCGTACAAGGTTTTGGTGTCTGTGTTCAGGTCTCCGTCCGCGTTTTCAAGAGAAATGGAGTAGCCTTTGTCCAACTGCAGAGGCGTAAAGGGCCAGATGTGCTGCTGGGACAAAAGAGCTGGGACCAAAAGCGCCCAGTCCAGCCCAGTCCTTCTGCAGGGTTAGGCCTAGAGAGGACTGGAACATTGCTTTTTGACCTAAACCCGCCACTATTTTGAGTTTTTCCACCTCGGCCTCCTGTAGCCTCTTAGCTTTGGCCCGTCTGTTCTGAAACCAGATTTTGACCTGTGTCTCGGACAGTGACAGGGATGAGGAGAACTCGGCCCGCTCAGCAATGGACAGGTACTGCTTCTGGTGAAACTTTCTCTCCAGGGCCACGAGCTGCGCTGTAGTGAAGGGGGTACGAGGTTTACGGTTGGTCTTGTGCTTCCTCAAAGAGCAGGTGGATGGACTGTGCGGAGCTAAAACACAGTGATCAAAGTCAGGGGACAGCTTTAGTCATCCTCATGTAATCAAATCACCACAATATATTAACCAGAATGCAACAACAAATTAAAATTCACTATTAACACACAATTTATATAATGAATAGAGCATAAATGTATGTTTTCAGTCAGGCAATCTTCGATTTTATTTTTTTACTATTTCACTACTTTTCCAATCTTCCCCTCAAAACCAAATACAGAAACTAGAAGTCAAAGTTTACAGCCAAGAGTATTCTTTTCCTTATTGTGTTCATCTACATGTAATAATTGCACATTCAAGTGTTTTTAATTAAGGTGTAAGCCAAGAGTTAAGTTGTAAGCCAAGAGTTCACTAAAGTAAGAAAACCCTTGCCTCTCTCTACATATTTCACAATATCTTATTAAATCTGACAATGAAAATGGCTATTTTTATCATGCATAATCCTAAGGCAAAACTAATGCCACACCTGGCCAATTCAACAAACACTTTTGGCATGTGTTAGGAGACGTTTTCACTTAAGTTTATCTATAATCTTTAAGTTCAATAATAATAATAATAATAATAATAATAATAATAATGATACTAATCACTCTTGTAAATACTGTTGTAATTTAATTCTTATCTTTATGAAGTACTTGCATTTAAGTGACTATGGACGGAACAGCTTTGTGGCTAGATTCACACTGAAAAGCACTGTGAGGATACTGAAGTAGCTCACTTACGTCGAGACGAGGACATCGTAGTGGGAACAGGTGTCAAACATGATCCGTTCTCTCTGTCCATCAACTCTGATTTGGCAGGGAGCAGCTGGTGAGGAGTCTCTGTCACGCTTTCCTCTTCATCTTCATTCAAACTCTCATTTCCCTGGTGAGTTTCGATGGGCTCCTGAGGTTTCCTGTCCGACATGAGTGCCTCAACACTGAAGGGCAGCCGTGATACCTGCAGCTGCTGTAGGTGCAAATCCTGTAGCCGTCTACTCTCTCCAAAAGACGACATACTTTTTTTTTTTTTTTTTGTGAGTGAACCGGGATCGATATCTAATTCCCAGACAGAAAACACATTACTTCTGCTTCACGGAGCGCAAACACACAGCGTCTGTAACCAACAATGCCTGAGTAACAAGTTGTGATGAAGTTCAAAAAACTTTGTGCTGCCCAAACTTTTTTTTAAGGATTGAGGGGAGGTTCTTATAGGAAATTGCTCTGTGGGAACACTTGATTTGCTGCTGTGATTTTAGGATAATCCACACCCACAGCCAGACACTAGGTCAGCAGCATTACTCTCATTTAAGGGAAATTAGACACACTGTAAGCTTTTGTTTATGGACAAATATAAAATGTAAATGAGTAATATGGTTGATGTAGTAAGATTGCAGCTTGCAATGCATTATTGAGCAAGTTTTAGTGAGGGGTGAAAATGCTGTTAACAAAGAGTGCTTTACAGATTTTTATTGTAGATTTTTTGTAATGAAAATTTCAGGCAAGAACAGTAATGGGCCATGGATAAATTTATTAATTTTGGTGTGGACTCAGATCACTGTTTGGATCCAGAAGTGTTTGAGAGAGAGATACTTCACTCACTAAAAGAACAAATGATTAGCTCTAGTATCCATTACTGAGATATGAGGGTTTTGTGGCTAAATGAAAAAACAAATTTACCCCTGAACTAGAAGATATTCAAGTATGGGTCCAGGTCTGGGCACAATATCTTTACTATTGCGAGATGTACATTGATTAACTTTTCTTTGTTCATAGCATTTCCAAATGGATAGACCTGTCTTCAGCCAATCCATAAATGATAAAGCAATATTACATTTAGCATTAAGTATAACAGTGGTGTATTTTGGCTCAACAAAAGCTGATTCAAGCCCTTACGCTCTAGACTTGACACAACAGTTGTCAGTGTTAGCACAGTGTGTTAATCAATAGGACTTTGCAGTGTACAGTAAGCAAACGGCTGAATAAGAGAGTCTGTATTGAGACGGATTATGGCACTAAATGACTGTTATTATACTGTTACTATTAACGCCTTGTAATTAGGCCAGATGAATCCGGTCCTTTTAAGCAGGATTTAAGTGTAATGGTGGAAAATTGCTACCTTCCTGAGGTGTATGGCGCCCGCAGTGATTAGTGCAAGTCTGCTCTCTGTCGGTGGAGATACTGGTGTCTCGTGCCTGTTTGAAGGTGTTTCCTATAGGGCTCCAGAGGGTAAACCAACATTATGAGATTAACAACAGAAGGCTCATATACAATACTCTGCAAAAGTCTTAGGTTTTTAACAAAGGCTATGAACAAATAAAGGTATATCTATGTACAAAAATACACAAATTTGCAAATAACAGAAGAAAAATCAAAACTAGAAGCACTTTTTACTTTTTCAGGGGTGAAAGCTCTTTCCATTGAGCCACAAAACCCTTATATGTCACAGTGGTAAAGAATCCCCTAAAACATACACAGAGATATAGATCACCCTAATCATTTTGTCCTTAGCTAGTTATGAACCTTTCATTAATTTTTTATAACAAATATAAAACGTAAAATTCTGTATTGATCTTAGATTACTCAAAAAGCATTTTTCACATCTCACCATTTTACACAATACTACCATGATACCAATCAATGAAACAGTGAGATTAACAGCAGTGGGCCATTTCTTCTTATGCGTCTCTAATCTTGCAGCTTATATCCTCTACACTCATGTGTGTCTTATCTATACATTGAGGACCACACATAAAGGCCACCTGTGAAGTGAGTATACAGTGTGTAATGGCCAGAGCCTTGTAATTAGTCCACTAAGATCTCTCATGTGTTAGATTACAAGCATGAAGAGAGCATCAGGCCCAATATAAACAAAGTAGAAATCAAAGTGCTCTAAACTAACAATATTTATGATTATGAAAGAGATATGTCTTCTCTAATATGTACATTACAGCATAATCTCTAAAATCTGAAATGTGTGTTTAAGGTGGATATCAGTCATAATTATTCTGAAAAAGACATGGGTTTACCAATGCTGGCAAAACAACTTTCAACTAATACTACTTAGTGTCAAAAGGAACAATGTTCCTTATGGCTTTTACCTTTATTTTCAGAGATCACCACTAGGGCTGCAACAACTAATCAGAGTAATCAATAGACCCTTCTCAGCCAGCGTCATCTGATCACATGATTTCCACGGAGCCGCCATGTTGGATGGCAAAAGCCGGTTGTCACGGCCCGATTTGGATCCATCCTGCTGTCTGTTAGCCTAACAAATTAAATTTGTTTTACTCATCAAAAATAGTTTAATGTGTCCTATATCTGTGATAGCATCTACCAGGTGTCTTTTGAAGTAAAAAAGTTAATGTTGCACTGTTTGACAAAGTTTATTCTTTAAAAAAAGTCACATAAAAGATCGCTCCTGCTGTAATTGTCAAATAAAGTAAAAACCGACCTGAGGTCAGTTCTTACTGTCTGCTCAGGTTTATTAGCAGGGTAAACATGTTTTCTCGGACATTTAGCAAACTGGAGAGAAAAAGAAAATGCAGTGTTCAGGGCAGCTTGGTATTTGTTCTTTTCTGCATGAGGATATGGAGATTACAGGATTATTTTCACAACATGGAATACTTTGATGGAAATATATCTCGATATTTACTTGTGAATTTATACAAACTGATTGAGTGTTACTAATCCTGCATTGGACTGGTTTTGGACAGAACCAGTGTTCAAAGGTAAAAAGTCTGTTTTTTCGGTTTCACATACTGAGGAATTGTCATTAATTACACATATGTCCTATTGTAAGCATAAAGTTAACTTAATTCCCATTTTGTACAGAACATAAGCTTTCTAACGATGTATATCATGCCTTTATTGACAAAATAATAACCGTGCAAATTATGTTTTCGCAGAGTTTCTTTCTGAATCTGGTCGCTGCTAGCTTGAATGAGGTTAAACAAATATAAATCCTAATTCTCCATATCTCAGCAAATTTGCCACTTTTTAAGGCCTTAAATTTTGATTTATAATTTTAGACTTGTAAACCTCCGCGGAAAGCCTACTTTATTTAAGTATTTATATTGCCTTTTCACTAATCTGCGTCTCTCATCTGTCTACTCATCTGCCTACTCACATGGACAACAGCTGTTTTAAGGCACTTTCCATACTAAAGGTCTGTCACCCATCCTGCCACTAAATATTGTTATGCCTCTAAGGCGCTTTCTGCCTCTAGTAAGCTTTTATATGTGCTCCTCTAAAGTGAGATTGTTGATTGATTGACTAAATAATTGTAAATGTTGTGGTATTCCAAAGCGGATTGTGTGTTGAAGGCTGGTAACCCGTAATTTTGACATCATATGGGTCTTAAGCATCGACAAGTGAACATTTCTCTAAATATCGCTGTCTGACCTAAACACTTTACGTTAAGTATTGAAACGGTGTAGAAAGTGGTAAATATGAACTCAATTTCTATACATGATCGCTAATCGCTAGCCAGCTACACCGACTTTTTGCCATCCAAAATGGCAGCGCCAACAAACCAAGTCACATGACTGAGAACAGTCTATTGATTACTGAAATAGTTGCCAACTAATTTAGTAATCGTTTAATTGTTAACTGGGATCTTCATTGACTCTGAAAAATGTTGAAATGTTGAAAATTGCGATATTTGAAAATAGAGCCTACTTTTTGAATATAGTAAGTTAAATTTACTACATTTCACAAAAAATGTAAGTTCCTATATTTACAAGACAAAACAGCAACATAATCAATACTTAACACAGACTAAACCAGGAATAAAACAAGGCTAAGCTGTGACTAAATTAATTAAATTAAACTTGGTGGAAAGTGTAAATCTCTGTCAGATGGAAGACCATAGCGTTATTGCGGTATATTTAGATTCTTGCGATACAGATATTGCGTTTGCTGATATTGCGATAACGATAATTTTACAATATATTGTGCAGCCCTAATCCAAACGTTCTCAAGGGACCTAGTTGTAGCCTGGTCTGGTTCAGATTTTGTAAAACTGAACCACACCTGCTTCACTATCCGATTAATTGAAACAAGAGTCGACAGATTAATCAGTTATCAAAATAATCGTTAGTTGCAGCCCTAGTCACCTCAGCAAATCATCAAGTTATTATGGGTAATTTGCCATAGTTTTTTGTAAACTGTATGCCCTTGCAAAGCCATTTTTCTATCTGTGGCCTAGAGTTTCCCCCTCCTTGGCCTCCTGCATGACAGCTGGGAGATCTAACCACTTAACCAACAAAGAGACCGAGTCTAACAGTACAGGTATACTGAACAAAAACTACAACTGATTCAGTTTGATTCATAGAGGTCCAGAGCCAATCCTAGCTGCTTTGGGTGCAAGGTGGGCATTTAGACTGTTAAATGGGCACAAGAAAATAGTCTATTATACTATCATACTAAGATACAGACCTTTGCATCTTGCTCAGCCTTAGCGTCTCCTTCATTGTTTAAACAAGAAGCCACAGACTCCTTCACTGGAGCCATCATACAACAATCAAGTCAAATGACAGGCACCAGCACAATCACCTACAAAAAAGTTGATGTCTTTATAATTACATCTAAAGCCACTCTTCTTAGGGATTTCCAAATTTAACAGAAATGTTTATGACACACTTTAGACTGATTGTTGAAATCAGTGTAAACCTGGTTTCCATTAGACCCAGTGCAGTGGCAACTTATCGTCATATCTATAGCTTTGGGGTTGTGGTTTTCCTGCCACCATGATGCAGAAAAATATAGTACAGAAATACTGGGACACTACCTCAGAATGCTGCATGAAAAAGGGACAAAGAGTAGGATCTGCACAACAATGCTTTTAATTGCTCCAATTATAATAAATTTCACCACAAGTGGTGTTTCAGACTTATTGAACATGCTATATAGTGGTGTCAAGTTATTATTTTGAGAATAGGCTAACATTTGAACCAAAAGGCAGAGCATAGTTTTTCTCATTGCTTGAAACATCTAAATTAGCATTATATATCAGTGTAAGGGCACATAAAAGAGTATTTTTTTTTTCCATTTTACTTTTCCCATGAGGTCGCCACAGCTAATGATCTGCCTCCTAGTGTGTAGTGTGGTAGGTTTTACGACGTATGTCCTTCCAGACGCAGCCAGCCCTCTTAATTTATCTGAGCATAAAGAATACCCTGGCTTTGGACCCCATGTGACTGCAGGACATACACAATTAATACAGACAAAAGTTAGAAAGCCTAGAACTATAAAATGTGAACTGTAGGTTGTGTTATTCGTACAAAACCTAAATATAATCAATTCACGTGGCACTTAGTCTGTGTTTTCTGTTAATTGAACTGTTGGCGACTAAATGGAAAAGCCCTGTTTATCTCCAAGGGTAATTACCCACTAGGATGCTGATAGTGGTCAGATACATTTTCTCATTATTGCATTTTCAAGCCTCTCACTCGCCGCAATTATTTCTTCATGGTTTCGTGACAGAGCATGCAGAGGCCTCATTGCATTTGCCCACACTGTTTATGTTTATGCAGTGATATCAAAAAGGCCAGAACAAATGGCACTCGTCCCAGAGTGATGAAAGATACAGTTAATCTCCCTTCACCACAGCAAATTACTTATGCAAATGTGTAATAAATTATCTTTGTGGCTGGAAACGATCAACTCTGTCCAACATCTACCACAGATTAAATACAAGCCATTTATCACCAAGATGATCTGACTAATCTGTGAGAGTAGGCTAAGTAAATCTGAGATCATTAACAGAAGAAAAGTGAGAAAAATGAGCCATGTGAAAAACTGTTTAAAAACTTGTAACATTGCATTATGCTCCGAGTCTCTGTTTGAAGATTGAGTGGAGGTGTACAATAGTCACATGAAAATCAAATCACAAAATCAATCAAATGTAACAAAGAACGGCTTAACCTGCATTGTTATGGTATTTCAAATGCACATTGTTTAACATTTACACATTCATAAATCTCTATAGCCTTACTGCATTAAATACCCCACCAGCACCACCTTCACCCCATACCTTTAAGGCTTCTTAAAGGAGATATATTATGCAAAATGCTTTCTACCATGTTATAATGTTGTTATAACATACCTGGAGTACCTACATACAGTCTGCTCATTCCTTTTAACAAAAAACAGTGTACATTGCCACTGATTCCACAGCTATTTTTCACTTTGTAGTAAAATGGCATCATATAAAATGTTTAAGGAAATAACCAGCTCTTTTTTTATGTTTCTGCTGCTTCACCTGTTTCTTTATGGCAGTGTTAATTATTGAAAACGTACTTGGTTTTTGTTTTTTTTAAGCCACATAATGTTTTTAAAGGTCGCAAAATGTGCAAGGCTGTTCTAGAGGTGACCAAAATCTGTTTAAAAAGATAAATAAAAGCATAGACTTTAAGGTTGCCTTGCTGTCTTTAATATACAGTTATGCCCCAAATTATTCAAACTCTGGCCTCAGACAATGACCCAAAACATGGGATCAACATTTTGAAGCAGCCAAACCAAGTCCAGATCTGAATCATCCAGCTGTGAATTTGTAGAGAGAACTGAAGACCAGAGTAATGCCAAGGAAGTCTTCAACACAAAGGACCTGGGGATCTATGCAAAAGAAAAGTGCTCCAAAATACCAGTGGAAATGTGCAAAAGACTACAATTATCAACAATCAACAATTATAAAAATGGTTGATGGCATTGAGAAAGATTATGTGCAAAAAACTTGGACAGGAAGCATTTTGTCAAAGGGCAAAAAAAAAAAAAAAAAGAAAAAAAAGAAAAATAGCACAACTTCAATAGTATCTTTTAGCTGAATTCATTACCATCTGTTACCACTTTATGTAATTTTGAGCCAAAAGAGAGCATTAACTAAATGAAAAATCACTATCACTATTTGAAATTAGTGCATGTTATACATTTTCCAAATATTACGTAGTGCCCCCTTATTTATCAAACCCACATTTACCAACACATCTCTTCTCTAAATGTGTTACGTCCTTTAATAATGATAGTTGATTCCTTTTTTTTTTATTTTTTGCTACTTAAAATACAATTTTTTTCTCACCTTACTGGCATTATTACAAATTTACTATCATGCCCACCTTTTTGGTCAATGGGAGCCTGAGTCATAATTTGGCTTTTTACAAATGACTCACACAACTAGTTCAAACGTCACCCCACACAGTCACACGGTGCGAGAATATCTCATAAATAAACAAGTGGATTAAGAGGTAATCAGTGGAAATCTAAAATGTATGCAAAATATACCACTTGCAATGATTAGATATTACAGCCCCTGACATTTCTCTGTTGGACACGTGGTTTCATAGAGGAAATGTGAGTTGTGTGCCATGCGTTGATCTGATTGCCAGCAAAGATTATTTTAACTACATATTGTAACCAAAAAGAAAATTATGTCCACAGTCTAAATATCACCATGAAATCATAATCGTAAACCAATTATAAAAATAAAATGAAATAAAATATCTGTGTAACTTGTTTCTGTATTTAGTAGATTTAGTCCAAGACACACATTTTTTTGTAAATCTTTCCTTATTATATTACCTTACAGGAGTCAGCTAAATATGTATTTAAAAAGTCACAACACAGCTGTTTGCATTTGACTGAAAAAAATTAAACCATATTAAATGTTTGTGTCATAAAAAAAAAAAAAAAACAGTAGCTGTGGAGAACACTAAACGTGTGCCAAGTGAAGGTGATAATCTGTGAAACCACGTAGTTTCAACAGTCACTTCCTTCATTCAGAGAACATGAAGTCATTAAAAGGAAACAACCTATTAGTATTTTAGCACGTCAGCTTGGCATAACCTCTGACCTGACTATCAGGTGACAGGGATTACTGTAAATGATGATCGACAGTATTTTTCACCGGTAATTTATTTGTGTATTTGACCATGACCTTTGTTCAACTGCAAGTGTAGAAATATCATGTGACTGTGGCCTAAAACTACACTCCAATAAACATGTAAATGGAAAAACACTGGTATTCTCACTAAAATCTGAGTTAGTTTCATACGAGTTCATAAATCATTGCATTTACAGTGGTGCCACACATTTAAGCACAATCATCTCTGATGACTTTTTGCTATTATCTGTTTGTAGCACCCCCTCTGAGCTCATTCACAATACACAACAGTGCCCAGTGTAAACAATGCGTGCAACAAACTCTGGACAAACACAGTGTAGCCTTGAGACACAGCCGCCCCAGTCTGCCAGTCTCCTTTCAAACCACAGCACTGATTAAAACAACCTTTTAACTTCTAATCACCGTCCTGACAGCCATTTATCACCGGTCCTCCCAAAAGCTCCCCATAAACAAAGAAAAGATACAAGTTAGCTCTGGCACTCCAATTGCATTGCATCCTGTGCTGAGAAAAATAAAATGATGAACATGTAGAGATGATCATGTTAGCTTCGATGCTATCTACTGCTACGCTAATGGCAGAAGAGAACACTGTACTAAACTTTTAGTAATAGCTTTCAGGGAGATGTCTGATAAAATAGGAGTGTTGGGTAAAAACAACTGCGCTCTCAGTGCAGGAGCAATGAGCCTCATCAATCAAAGCGTTAAGAAACTACAGGACAATTAAAGTCAATTGTCTGTGGATGAACAGTGATTATTTTACAGTTACAATAATCATAGCCATATGCTGATCTCAACTTGATTTAATGCTAATTCTGATAAAGAAAAGCAAATGTCTTGAACAACTTCATCCAGAGTTGGTTTAGCTGGATGGACTCAAAAGTTGCACATGTCTACGGTCACGCCCGGATAGACAGGACTGAAAACTAAGTAAACCAAACTCTTTAAACATTGAAAACTGGCCGAGAGACTTCTTGGATTTTGTGGCAACGGAACAGGAGGTATCGGCCTTCAAAGATTTTAATAATAGATTCAATGCACCAGGAACAAGTCTAACCTTAAAACAGTCAAAGCATTTCTTCTGTACAAAGTGCTAATGCTTGTGTGTTTGCTGGTTTTAACATTTCATTTTGATGTATTGCTACTTAGGCTCATAAAGCTTCATATCTATGATACAAAATGACGAGAGAAAATCTTTTAACATACACTGATAAGATTGTAGCTGACAGTTAAAACACTCAGGTCAAAGTTCAGTAAGTCATCATTGAAATCCCCATTTTTTCACCATAAAAACGCACCTGTAAACCTATATTAGGAGAATAGCAACTAGCAGTCTTCACCAAATGATAATAAACGCCATGGCGCCCTCTGGTGGAAAACTAACAGAGTACTGCGACTACAATAATCAATGGCAAAGGTCAGTCACTGTGTGCTATATTTTGAAGCAGGGAATAGTCTGTTATCTCTTCCTCTCTGAGGAAATTTACAGGTTGTGGTTTAGTATGAGGCTGATGAGGCTCTCAATCATAATCATTGCAATAAAATACACAAACACTTGAAATATTTTACTGTGGTTGTACTTAATCCGTTTCACTTTTTAAATTGAACTACTGAAATAATTCCAGTTTTCCTAATATATTGACCTGTCTGTAGTGTGCTCTGTGCACATGTAAAGGGAAACTGCATTTTCACACATATCAGTTATGTACAGTGTTCAGAGTACAGAGAGAAAAAATTTACATTTCCTTTTAAGAATAATATATATAATAAATGATATATGTATATTGTAAGGGGCTTGCAAATATTGTTAAGAAACTAAAGACCTTGCTTTGTGTATTCATGCTACATTTGTTGTGCATACACATCTGCATTACAACAGGCTCGATTTTGTTTCATACTTTTTTTTTTTTATTAGTAGAAGTACTCTAATAAATAATAACATACATTTACACATTGTGGCTCCAAATGCATTGCAGAACTCTGATCCTTTGGTAATAACTCAAACAAAAGAACTAAACTATTTGATCCAAATAAGTTGTGAACAAAATAAATTTAGTTTTAGATACTTTCAGATCCAAGATGAGTAAATTTACTTAATGCAGTTTGGCTTTTGGCTTTTGGCTGCATTTGGCTTAAGTGTTGCTGCGGTTGACCTGACTGAGGGACACCAGTCTTTGCCTGATGAGGTTGTTCTCTGCCAGCATCCGTGAGATGTTCCTCAGCACTGCCATCTTCACCTAGACACAAATAACAAATGGTTAGTGTACTAAATGTAAGTTGTAATATTAGGTAAAGTAATCATGTGTAGGTTGGGTGACCAAATTTCTAGACCCAAAAACTGGGACATATTTTCTTTTTCAACTTTCAACTTAACCAACTGACAAAATCAATGCAATTTTCTATCATGAAATTAAAGTACATGGCGCTAGGGTTTATGTTTAGAATATAATGCAGTTTATTTATAAAAACAATGAAATTGTGAATACATTTTGTGACAAAAGCCTTTAAACAAATGTTTTTAGATGTCCTGTGCTCTTCTTTTGGTTAAAATGGAGACAACTGGGGCAAGGTTAATTTAAGACTGGGACATATTAGTGTTTTTTACAGATAAGTCTTGGGACATGCAGCCTAAAACTGGGTTAAATAGGGACATCCGATCACCTTATGTGTAGGTTATATTAATGGGATCATGGAAAGATGTTGTAGTATAAGGAGTCAACACAAAATCACACTAAAGAATAAAATATATCACCATAAACTTGAAACTAAATGGCATTTGAACTACTTACAAAATAAAGAGACCTACCTTTTCCTTCTCACTTTTTGGTTGTTTTCCTTGGGAGAAAAAGTAGACATCTTTCTCTCCAACAGAGTTTGAACCAGGGCCACTACCTACCAATTAAAAAAAGTAGAAAAACATTGATATAAAGTGGTGTCGTTGGCTCATGGTTGATCACAGGAAACAGTACGGCCGGCGTTGAAAAAGAAAATATTGTACTTGGGCTGCACCTTGAGCAACAGGTGCGCCTATGCTAATGTTAGCATTAGCGTGCTAAGATACATTTTAACTTTACTTTGTGATTCTTCTTTCTGGCTGGCAGTTTTCATAGCCGAGTAGACAGCAGGCTCTAAAACACATGGTGGTGCCGTGGCTTTGACCTTTTTTCCTGTTGATTTGTTTCCATTTTTGGGTAATTTGACTGTTAATACTAGCCCAGCAGTCCTCTCCTTGGCGGGCCGCTTGTTGCCGCGCTTCATCAGTTTGGGAGCTGGAGTCTGGTCCCGTCCTGGGGCAGCCAAAGAAACCAAAAAACAACTAATGTCTCCGTCCCTTTGACTGTGGCTGAGCTGGGAGTCACACGGAGGTACGAACGCGGTCCTCCTCAGTGGCATCTTCTGCTTTTGGACAAATCTCAGTTGTTTTGAGGTGATCCAGTTTGAATGTTTCCTTCAGCTTGACCCTGACTCTGTGGCCTCAACACTGCAAGGCTTAACGGTACTGTCTATTTTTTCCCCTTAAATTATTGTCCATAATTTTTTTTTTTTTTTTTTTTTTTTTTTTTATTGTGGCAGATATTTCTGTTTATCACTCTTATCAAATTTTATAGTATACACAAATTATTATTATTTTTTGTTATTAACCTTTTACACCACCTTTCACTTTCCAATCTTCTTAATTTGTCTGATTTTAAAATGTACGGATAAAGTAAACTTTCCACTAACCACTGATGGAATATAACGAAGTACTTAGTTACTTAAGTACAATTTTCATGTATTTGTATTTTACTTAAGTACATTTTAAAAGGGATACTTTTACTTCACTACATTTTAGAGAAAGTATCTGCACTTTTTACTCTACTACATTTATGAGTTGGTTCAAGTACAAAGTATTTTTGAGTTTTGGTTTAAAATCGTGTGTTTTTGCTGTGCCTTCATTGTAGACACAGTACTTAAATGTAAAAGATGCAGTAAAGTAGTACTCCTCTATAAACATCAGAATAATAAAGACAGAAAACCTCAGCGACAGATTCAGTCTCTTCTATTGCAGCAATTTGTTAATTTCATCTGTAATCAGCACAATTTTCAGCAAAATCCCTCACATTTAACTCATGAGAATGATGTTTTTGAGTGTGTATAAAAAGAAAAAGGCAAAATGTAGTAAATATGCATAGGTTTGATGTATTTGCAGAGAATAACAAGGTCAATGTTGTTAAATTATACTGTTTCTAAACCTTTGTGATGATGGGTTAGTGCTTTAGTTTCAGTAGGCCAAGAGCCCAGTGAGGCTTGAAGTCTGGTCCTATAAATAATCTACCTCTGACCTGATTCAGCCTAACCCTCCAGATGTGCCTAAAATGTGACGTGAAATGGTGCCATCACTGTAGATAGAGACAGAAAGAACAGCATGTGCTTTACCATGGGTTACCATAATTTTAGATAAAATTATTATAATAAAAGACTCCAAGTCTCTGTAATCTAAATAAGTAATCTGCATGTGTATTGGTTTGGATGTAAAGAACACAGATACAAAATTAATTTCTCCTCATATGAATGCATTAAAGCCATACACATTTTTTCAATGCTGTATTGAGTGCATCTATGAATTTAATTCATAAAACATCTTATTTTTACATGTAAAAATAAGATGCACCTTTACTAATTATATGCATTCCAACATAGTGACATAGTTATAGTGCATGGACAAAAAACAAGTTAGGATGCGTAATTTTTTGTTTAGTTATCTACATATTCACTTTGGTAAAAGTTACATTTTGAGTTTTGGATCATGGGTCAACACTTCCAAGACTCTGTCAGTCCCAGAAATTAATTGTAATCACTTAAAAAAAACAAAGTGGTACTCATGGGGCAACCTTTAAGGAACAGTGGGCATCTCAGGCCAGTACCTGACAGACACACAGGCCATTGGACTTTATTTTAAGTCATGCAGATACCACTTTACTTTACATACATTTGTAAATATAGCTTAGACAATAGATACATGTATGCATGTATGTATGACATTGAAGCAATATTTCTTCCTCACAGCTGTTTTATTCGTTCAACATCTCACATTACAAATACTTCAAATGTATGCATACAGTTACAAACAGTTGGCAGCAAATGAATAAATGACATTAGATCTTTGTTTTACTTCAATACTACAAACCAACTATAAAAACTGACGTCTTGGATTTTTTGCAGAAATGAATCAGGAAGAAAATATAAAAATTCAAACTTACGTATAAATGTGAAATGACTGAATGAAAAATCAAAAATATGTCAGGTAAAAAAAAGTTAATAAATATAACCTTCCCAGCATACAATTAAAAACTATTGAAATTTTGCAATCAAGTAATACTAACAGACATATTTTTTTTCATCTGAAAATGTGGAGCACAATACAGCAATTAGAAAAACTAGACACATCAACAAGTTAAACACATCACCCCAAAAAATATAACAAAATCTGATCAAAAGGATAGTTTTACATTTCAATTGAAAATATAGCAAACGCTAAATACATTATCGACCTAGTATATACAATGTTTTCAATCACAGTAGCATGGTAGTAGCAAAATAAGTAAATAAGCACAAAACTAATGTTTAAAAATAAATTCAGGTATACATTTTTTTTTCTTGCAGACATCAGTATGAACAATAGGAAACAAATGTGTAAATGACTGCATGGTTTATAGGGATTAAATGACATACACTGCAGAGACTTGTATCTGGAAAGAATAAGTATTGCACATAATGGCTCAAAGTTATAACTTGCAACATTAAATCACATTCAGGTTATGTCCCAAAGCATGCCACATCACAAAGGGGTCAAGTGATCAAGTCTCCTCGTCTAAGTCCTACTGAGTGTCCTCTATATTACAATACAAAACGCATCCAAAGTGTTGTTACTGTGTAGATTGCATAAACATCATGTCTGTGTGAGGAAGGCAGACTCCATCATGTAAAGAGAGGCTACAAGAGATCTCAAAGAGAGATAAGGAAAACAAAGTTGGTAAGGAAAAGGAGATCTAGTGCATTACATTAGGTCCTGCATTAACACTAGCCATGTAATTTCTGTATTACGTTATGCATGCCAAGAATAAGTAGAACTTACAGGCAGTCCCAGAAAGAGGATCTAAATATTCAAACAGCTGATACTCACTCCGGTGATTTAAGGGATTCACATTGACCAAAGCCAAAACATTTACCCTACAGATAACCTTATTGACTACACCTAGGAGCAAAATATCAGAATATATTTTCAAGACTATCAAAACCAGTTTAGAAAGGTCTTGTCATGCCATAGGATCCTGTTTATTAGGACAGAGGAAAATCCACATAACTGGCTAAGAGTAGCCTTTTTTTAATTCTACAGAATCACACCAATGCACCAGACATGTTTCAGATTTACCAGCACTTAAATATATAAAAGCTAATTGAAAATTATATTAATATCATTCATTTTTCTTTTTTTTTTTAAATTAAGTTTACCATAAATGCAGATCTCTTAGTAACAAAGGTACAAAATTATTTTTCACCAAGTGAAAAAAATGAGGTATTGCAAAAGGAGTTCTCCCATCTGTGAAAAATGTGCCTAAAATGACTATTGAAAAAAATATTTAGAAAAGTAGTGCATAATAAATGTATATATGTTCATGACAAAATAATCAGCTATAAAACACTGTACAAAAATCAGCAGGCCATGTATAAAATAATATCTTTATCTCTGTGACAGCAAATTCTAGCTACTACCAAATCCAACCACAACACTTGTGATAGAAGCTCCAGTCTGGTAGAGCGTGCAGTGGTACACCATGAGGACAGCTCAGGGAAACTGGACTGTGCATTCCCATTAGTTTGTACTACATTAGCATGTTAGCTTCCAGTGCTAATATCCCTGACAATATAAAGTGAACAAATACTACTGCCAATACCTGAACCCTGAGGGCTGTGTCGTTTTTTAGCTGAAATTTACAAACCAAAACTTCAAAAAAAACTTCAGCAGTCCTCCACAATATGACAAGAGGCCACACCGTTGTCTCAACAACCCTCAGATCTGCTTTAGTCCGTGTGTTTTAGGCCAATCTTTGGTTTGCCCTTTCTGGTTACAAAGTCCTAAAAGCGCTAAGCCAGCATCTTAAATGTGTGCCAGACTGAGGGGAGAATTTAGTGACGTGGCCAGATGCTATACAATAGGCTGCTTACAAACTCAACCCTTCGGCCATTTTAAATGATGCTCCATCTCTTTTCTCAACAAACCCTTTACACTTCAACCTTTGGTAAATGGTACAGTTGTTGTCTAATTCTGCAAGCAAAAACACAAAATGCCCCTTCTTAAACTCAACTAGTTAGTATACTGATTCAGGTATGATGAACCTTAATTAAATTTTATGTTTCTCTTGACAACAAATGTAAGCAGCTTTGCCAGCTAACATGAAAAGAAAAGTCAAGTCAGAAAACATCTAAATCCAAATCCAATGCATCAATATGCTCATGCACGCTAAACATCGAAACATAAATGGGATTTCTCTCTTATTTAACATTTCTTCTTTTAGAAGGCCCAATTAAAAAAGGAAAATAAAAAATAAATTAAGTATTTTAACTTAAAAGAAAAGTGCATTTTTTTCTTATCTTAGCCCATACCCTATTCCTGTCTACCCCGTCTCTCCTCCCCATCCTGCATCATGTCCCACCCCCGTCCCTCTCGCCTTAGTTCCAGCGGAAAGAGATGTGTCGTGGCCGGTCGCCTCCCTCCTTCACCAGCGGCTTATGAAACTCTCGTCCGGCCCGGGAGTGGATGGCTGCCCAGCAGTACTCACAGTAGTACTGCAGACACGTCACATTGGCGCAGAAGAAAGGAGCGAACTTTCCCCCACAGCGAGTGCCCTGGCACTCATCACACAGCTGGTCGTCCAGGACATATGGCTTCACTTCCACCTGGAGAAGAGAGGAAAACGTGTGAAAAGAGAGTTCAGAGGGATAATTTAGGCCAGAAATATTCTGTACCTCTTGGGCTCGACAGAAAATAACCAGAGAAAACATGACAAAAATTGAAGCTTTTGCAAACTGCTATATGCTAACATGTAAGCCATATGATGAACATAATATAATAATTTACTTGTGATAAAACTCACCCGTTTATCTATCTCCCCATGTTGCAGTTGAACAAATCGGGCACTAATGGCTGCTATGTAGCTCTGCTGATTGGAGAAGGCCACTCGCCCTGCCCCTTTCGGATACTTCAGTTCAGGGTCTGTATCAATCCCAGCATAACACACTCCCCCGTACAGACGGTCCATGATCATGGCAAGCTCCACTAGAATAACATTATCAATGTTACAGAGCTCAAAAATAGCTTTTTGCAAAAAACATTATTGTATAGTATGACAAACCTGCACGTAAGGGGCGAGGAACACCCCCAACAAAAATGGTCTTCCGTGGGTCCAAAGGCTGAGAGCCGTCCATCACAAAGTCACTGTCATTGAGGTTCCAGGGCCTAATTTGCACCTGTAGTAAAAATAAATAAATCGGTTTCATTTAATGTGGTTTAGTTAGCACAATTTAACAACTAAACGCGTGAAGAAACTCACAGGCTTGTCTTTGATGGTGGGGCTGGAAACACACAGGTAGAGTTTGCCATCCTCTTGAATACAGGCATCAATCAAGGCCTGAACAGAGCTCTCGTCTTGGAAAAGCAAGAATGCATATCCTTCGAGTAGAATATATAATGTGGTTAGCATGAATATGAGAAACATTAGTATGAGTTTAATGGCATAACATGTGACATTGCCACACACAAAACAATTGGGTATTGAGCTCACCTTTCGGTGGAAAATAGGATTTGCTTTCTGCCTTGTGAGGCCAGTCTACAAATAAATGACCAAATCGACGGAAACTGGCAGTGATTTCATCTGGAAAAAGATGGAAGCCAAATTACTCAGTCAGTCAGTAAAATGTCACTATGTTTAATGATTTATTTAATAAAGATGTTGTGGTACTTAATCAAGCACAAGACTAAAATATCTACAATAAAACAAGCAGAAAAAAGCTGAGCCTTATCCTAAAATACCCTTATTGGCTTTACCTTCATCTATATCTGGTGGCAGCCCTCCAACAAACACTTTACGGGAGTAACGCTCCACGCGTTCTCCATTGAGGTGTGGAAAACAGTGGGCCGATCCCAGTCCACCTAGTCCCTGGTCTCCGGGCTCATCCTCTCCAAAAGAGCGCTCATCCTCCATCGGGAACAGTGAAGAATGGCCTGGGGTGAGAGAGATCTGAATGAATGCAATGTTCTTTTGTCTAGGGTCACACAAGGATCTTTTTTGCATTTTCATTATAATGAAAAAGTTTCTGATTACAAGTCATCAATAATATGTGATTACATAAAAGAAAAACAAGCCACATTTCAAGTTCTGATAACAGAAATTAAAAGCACAAGCTTTGTTATAAATGAAACTCTAAACAAGCAACCTAAAGCTCAACCCTCAACATTTAAGACAATTACCGACCCCCTACAATCACACAGATCACACATAGAAATGCTAATTTAAATATCAATGGCTACTTCTGTTAAAAAAAACAAAAAACAAAGACACAAATAATTATTACCTCGTCTTCTGCCATAATTTCTTGCTGCATGTAAAACATAAAACACTCTTGAAATATAGACAGTATAGAGCTAACACTACTGTTAGTGACATTTTTTTTACTCACATCAATTGTAATAAGTAGCCACAATTGTCAACAAGAGAAATGTGTTTATTTTAGACCCAATGCTACACATGCGTGCATGTCACATACCATTCATAGGTAGAGGTCCATCTCCACCCTGGTGAGAGAAGCTATAGCGACCTACGTGACAAAAACAGGAAGGGCCTTAATACACAATGTCATTAAAGAACAATTCTGTTAACGCAACACATAGCATCTACAGTAATATAGCTGTAAGTGCTGATTTAATACTATAAACTGAATTAAGTCTATGTGTTTGGACAACACTTTGTTCTGGTTTTATCAATCAAAGAAGCCCAAAAAATCCATGACAAACACTGACTACATGATAACAATAATCTATGTCAACTGGATTACATTAGCATATGGAGAGATCTTCCAGGAAAGGCCTGTTATGTGAAAAGGATTGCTGCATGATTGTACAACAAAACTAAAGTAGCTAAAAGTTGTTGTCAGAATACGCCAGCTGCTAGCTTCCACAAAAATAAATGGTTGTTTTGTGTGACTTTGAGAGCATGTATTAAAATAATTTTGTATGCAATGTGTATACTTGTTTTTCACACTAGTACAGTTCTCATATGTCATAGTCCTTAATCTCAAAGTAAACAATAACAAAGTGGCCAACAAAAATTTTACCCAGTTTTGCAGGTTTCACCTGCCAATTACAAGTTAAACCCCATTACTTGTACTAGATACAAACATAGCGCAGCCAGCATAACTTTAGCTTGTTGTCAAACAAATGCCTGAAAATTTCTCTATTTATGTACAAGCAGCGATGAGTAAGCCTATCCCCACCTCACCATTGTTAGTGTGGGAACTAACCTTTCAAGGAATCCTGCTCAGCCCTCATAATGTCAATCAGGGAGTTCTCCAGAGATTGCATACTGAAACCATCAAAGGACCGTGTTCTCTCCTGCAAAAAGAAAAGACAACAATTATCTTCTTCTGAAGCAGCGTGACATAGCTTTCCATACTGCTAATAGCCATTTAAAAACTGTAGAGAATATCCTCAAAGAGACCTTAGTGGAAAACATTGTAAACAAAATGGAGAACAGCAATGCAGCAAATCCCCTGCAAATCTCTGCATTGCAATCTTATTTGTCAATCTTTTCTATTAGGAAACCAGCTAATAGAGAAGGGGATTGGACAATGCATGCATCTACTTAATACATTTAAAGCCAATCCAAAATCTTTGATAAAATGCCTCAAGTGACAATTTCTACTTTAGATGAAACTCAGTGCAGATAGTTTATTTATCTGAAGGGGTTGAGATATTACACAGCTGCATAAAGCACAAGACTAAGTCAGGACAAGAGAACACCATGTGATCGGTGCAGATGATAAGCCTTCTTCTTTGGCTAAACCATCTAGATAAGGCCTCATACATGAGCCCTCTCAATACAATTCAATTCATTCATTTAGTTACTTTCACTGTCACATATCCTGTTTTGCTCAGAGTCTCATTTGTGGGATTGGATACAGATAAGTGTGTTAAATAGGATTAGTATCATTTACTGCATAAAAACAAAACAACAGCCTGTTTTGTATTGAATATTAGTTACATAATGAATTCAGACAACAGCGTTTCTCAAAGAGAAAGCCAGTTTTACCCACCTGAAAAGGATAGATGTTGTCACTGCGGTTCATACTGTCCTCCTACCCAGCCCTTATGACTGAAGCCGGAGTTATTTCTGGGAAATTTCTGAGAAGGAACCTTTAAAAAAATTGCAAATACAGTTGTGATTTTACATCATAATCATGGCATCCAGGTCCATCAAGGCAACAACAAACAAAAACCCACAATCACAATAATGCATGTTTCTTTTTCTTTTGACCAGGACAAAACAAGAATTTACATGAGACTAAATGTGACTGTACATAGGCAAAAGCAGTGTCTGTCCCTCATACCTGGTTATTTGTGAAGGACTTCTTCAGTGGAGAGATGGAGTTAAGGCCTGTCATTCCTCCAGTGACACCTCGGCGGTACTCTCGGACCCCCTGTGTGCCGCCGCCCCACCCTCCGTACCCACCGGGGCTCCAGGAGGTGGATGTAGGGGTGGAAGGGCTCTGGTAGCTTCCCCAAGGTGAAGGAGGTTTGCTCTGAGTGGGAGTGAGGTGCGGCAGCTGTGTGAACGCCCCGGTGCGATGGGGGTGAGGGGGAAAGGAGGGAGGATGGGGGCTGGCAGGGGAGCGTCGGTGCTGCTGCGGGACACCCTGACCATGGGGGTGGTAGTGCTGGGGGTGTGGTGTCGGAGGAGCGGGGTGATGTTGGGAGACTGGTCCCAACTGTGAGAAACTGCCCCCTGCCCCAAAGCTAGGGCCGGCGTGGTGCGAGAAGTTTTGAAACAGGAGTGGAGGACCGTTAGCATTAGAGCCAGGAGGACCAAAGAACCCACCCACATCCTCTCCAACCACAGGAGACTGGGTGGATGGGACAGCCGAGGACCAGTTATTGAAACTGGTGAGTGAAGAGGATGAAGAGGTGGATTGTGCACAGGTTGTGACCATTCCCAAACCCTCCTGGTAGTCGAATCCACTTAGGACAGGCGAGTCCATCCTCAGCTTCTCCTTTCCACCACTACTCTCCAGTGAACCCTTTTCTAATGAACCTTCTTCAGGCAGGGCCCCCTCCAGCTCCCCTAGGCCTCCACTGGTCTCCTGCTGTCCAGACGGGCTGCTCGGCTGAGCCTGGCTCTGAGACTTCTCTTGAATGTCCTGCAGGTCCAAGGGCTTGGACTTGTCTGACTCCAAAATCTCATCTTGCATGTTACTGTGTTGGGCTACAGCAGGGAACAGCCAGGCACTGCCCCCATTGGTGGAGCAGGTGTTATTTACGAAGGAAGGGGGGCTCGGGGGGTTTGAAGGGTGGTGAGGGTTCTGGGGTTGGAGGTGAGGTGGGATCCTTACAGTAAAACCAGATTTGTTACCGCTGCCGTTCTTCACTACAACTCCAAACCCGTAGTCCCCCATTTAGGACGCCCAGTAAATCTTCAAATGTCTTTTGGCTTTCACCGTCTTCTTTTCCCTAAATGCATAAAGGATGGAAACAAATCAGCAGGGAGAAGTGACAGTAAGCATAATGCACTTACAACTCAAGTTGATGTGGTCATTTAAAAACACAAGCCTAGTCAAATGCAGTAAATGCGCCTGGGCAGCACCCTCCCTGGTCTTGTGATGCAATCAGTGAGATTAAATCATTGACTCGCCAAGCCATGGGAGGCCTGGATGAAATACAAGACGGAGAGCAGGCAGGGCCAGACAACCACGGAAAACACCCAACCTAACCAAGGCAGAGAGCTAACAGCTTGTGCTGGTAAAGCTGACGTCTCTAAAGGTCGTTAAAGGCAGCTAGCAGCAGCAAGCTAACAGCTGCTTCGCCACCTTCCATGTGCCCTATTAGTCATGCACAGAGCAACACTCAATTATCATTTGCGCATTACATTTACGCGTAAAGGGTACACGCTGTGCTCGCAAGCTGCACCTACCGATTTCTCTTCTTTTTTCAGCAATGACCTCCTCATACGCAACCATTTAAATACAGGAAAATGCTGATGACGTCTCCTGTCTCTTCTGAATCTAGGGTAGTTCCCTTTCCCAAGCCGCTAGCCGCTAACATAATAGCCGACAGCCGCAGAGACGTAGCATATGTAGCGCACAACAAGGCGCAATAAACGCATTCAGTGCCTTAATGCTCGCTTGAAATTTTATCTGCAAACGCAGCTCTGCTAAAAGCGAAGGACGAAGGAATTTTCCAGGACATGACAAGTTGGTGTATGGCTCTTTAAACGACCTCGTCTGTTTCGCGTCCTGTATGTTCAATGTCACACAGCCTACCAATCCTTGTCATCATTTTTACGCATAAAGCAATAGCCCAGCGCAAGCATGTCGGTAGTAAAACATCCATAAACATTTTGAGTTCAGTCGCGCATAGCTACCTTCAGTTTGGCGTCATGACCTTATCGTTTTGATGTTGCCATATTTCAGCGTTTTTTCCTTTTCTGCATTTCCTAGGCAGCCGGTGTTAATGGTCTCCCCTCTCTTCTAGTTGACAGCTGGGCCAGTCCGAAGACACTTCCGTCTACAAACCCCGCCCCCGCAATCACCAGCAGCCAATGAGCGTCAGGATTTCCCTCTTGGACCCCGCCCACGCACATTAAAGTCTGTGATCTGATTGGTTTACCGGTATGTGCATTACGCCCACCGCATCCCTTCTCAATGAATGCACTTGCTCTTAAGACGCTCTCCTCCCAAATAAGGACGCCTTTTAATTCGTGGGAGGAGTTGTGAGGAATGTAAATTAATGATTAAAAGAAATATCTGAGAAATGGTTGGAAAAAAACACACACCTGCAATCATAATATACTTGGACGTGTGTCTGGGCTATATACTGACTAAATATGCAATCAGTAGAAACATGGCAAGAAAATGTATACTCCAAGCAAACAGAAGGCACCCTAAATGTTTTGAATTTACAATAATATTGATTTATGCTATACTCAACAATAACAAGGGTGGGTATAAACTCATGACTAAACTGCCATAACAACATATGGGTAAACATGGGACAAAACAATAAAACTGAACACACCTCAAACCACAAGAACATTCAAACCACAGAACTGAACTTACAACTAAACCAGCACTAAATTAGGTGTGAAATCAAAATGAAACTAAAATATGGAACTAGTCTTGACCCATGGCTAAAATAAGAATATGCCTAGAACAAAACTCAGTACTAAACCATGGACCCACTCAGAATTTATGACCGGAACAGGACAAAATGCATGAGATAAAGCATTTCCAAAAACATTTACAACTAACTGTATCCCCAAAACTGCTATACTTGTCTTAAGCAATGCAAGGGAGTAGCCCTCTTTAATCCCAATTCAGATGAGATGATTTGACAAAACAAATGGGTTTTGTTCCTTCGCCTCAGACCACAGCTGTAGCTCAGGGTTATAGCGTGTAGTGACAACTTTTAACCCTCGTACATGATTTTATTGATAGATAATACTGCAACAACAGCACCACACAACAATCCCTTTAAAATAATCTGCTGCTATTCTCAGTCCACAATCCTGCTGAAAGTGTGATTAATTTCACTTTCCGTAAGTAGTGGGCTTTGCTCTGTTTACCAACATGACATGACAAAAAGTAATTGTATATATTTAGGCTCATTACCCTACCTTTGCAGTTTGGACCTTCAAAATAAAATGCTAATACGCTCAACATGTTCTTGTACATAGGCAACAGGGAAGTCTTTAGTGTGGTATTATACTGTATGTAAAATATTTATTGTGATGTGCATTGGCAAGTCTGCTGCCGCTCAACATGAAGGTAATGAGATCCATCCCCAGGCCAGCAAACTCTGTCTCCAGCTTCCACCCACCGTCCAAACACATGCATTTGTATAGCTAAAAAAAAATCTTAGTTCTCAATTGGCCATAGAAATTATTAAAAAGGTGAACAGTTCTCTCAGTATCTGTTGGTTAGTTGTTGTACCCCAACTCACATCCAAAGTAGCTAGACCCATAACAATTCATTTGTAGTAGATGAATGTACAACCACCTGTTATGTAGAGTTCATAATGACTTTCACTATGGAGACAAAATATACATTTATTTGGTTGGCAAAAAATAATGTCCCTGTTAACACTGAACCAGTAACATGCTGACCTTTATAATCACCATAAAAAGTACCTAATCTACTACTACGACTATTTCTAGTACTACTAATCTACAGAACTTGCTTTTTGTGTTTTGGGTCTGCCTTTATAACTTGGTGTTTTTGTCACCTAAACTCACTCAGACCCACCCTTCACCTAAATCCTGTCATGTAGCAGCAGCAGCAGCAGTTACACCACACTCCCAAGTGCTGCAGGGTCTGTGGGGGTTGTTTAACGAGACAGAGGCTGTGTCCTGAGCTACTGGTTTCTCATTATAAAGTAAAATGTAGCTAACTTGGCCAGTTCTTACTAGTTTGGAATTTGCAAGACAGAGCACAATATTGGGAGTTATGCTTTTGAGGAAGGGTCACATTGTATGCTTATTTGATCATAAGTGCACACTTAAACTTTTTTAAGGGTAGATCATGTTCAAGGTTACTGAGGTGGTCAAAGAGTATTAGTAAAGAGTGTGAGATTTCAGACACTGTTTATCCCCTTCAGATTTTTAAAGATGCCTGCTAGTGTCATATGACTGAGATGAATAAGAAAATGTACTGCAAGGACTTGCTTTTGGCTTGATTTTTTTTTTATTTTGGCTGATTGTGCAGTCCCATTGTGTCCTTTATCATTTTACTGTGACCCACAAAAGTTATATGTTTGAAAATATTTTTACTACATTCATGGCATTTGGGAAACAGAGCGGTTTCTGACTCTCAGCAAGAAGTTTGTGGGTTTGATCCTTGGGCTGGCTGACACACACTCTCTGGGTGAAGACTGCATGTCCTTCCTGTGTTGCTGTGGGTTCTTACCATCCAAAGATATGTGTTGAGTGAATTGGTGACTCTAAATTGTCCTTAGAGAATGAATGAATGTGAGAGTGAATGGTTGTAGGTACTGTATGTCTGTGCCAGCCTTACTGCCCTTTGGATAGGGAATATCTCGTCTAAGGCCAATAGTTGCTGGAATAGGCTCTAACATGTGCATCCCCTAAGAGGTATGAGTGAATGAAGATGAATGAGTGGCACATGTATGTTTAAAAATCTGCATCATTGTTTAAAATAATAAAAACATTTAGCTTTCAAATAAGTTGAACATTTGAATAATTTTCAACCCTCCCACAACCCACTTTTGTGACCTGACCCAATCATCCATAAAGTTGACATTACCACAAAATGCATATCCTAAAAGCAGCTGTTTCCATAAATTAACTGTGTCCTCAGAGGCCCATTGAGAATTGGCTTGTGTGCAGCTCGACTCACCTTGGACAGGTCTTAAATGATTCATCCTGCAACTTCAGCGGCCGGTCATTAATTCATTAGTTCAGTGGAAGACAGAGCATCCACAGCGGGCCGGCTCAGGTTTCTCTACTCAGCTTCCCCTCCGAACCTGTGTCTGGCCGCTGCCTCCATATTGATAAAGCCCCGTTGCCATGCCGACTGCATGTAAGCTCTGAGATTTCAGGTCCGGCCAGCTGTCCATTGTTTGGTCAAGAGGTCATCCCTTTTCTGATTCATGTATTGTTGTGGCCACCCGGATGTGACAGGACATTATTTATCAGAAAAGACTGAACAGCCACTGTCTGCATGTAAGCACATGTACTGTGATGTAGTGGTGCAAATACATACATAAAAAATACTTGAACGTTCTGTCTAAGTCATGTGAACATACCACAAAAAAATTAAGGTGCTATGTGCTATGTTATTATCTCTTCTATAGTGTTTAATGTAATATGCAGTCCTTGGACTATTTAAGTGCAAATTTGTGCATGTTAAAATATGAATTTTTATGCTCAAGTCTATAAAGCTTTCATTTGTAAAGTTTACAAATATGTGTATTGTAAAAAGGTAAAGGTTTTGAATAGGTTCACTGTTCACTAAGTGTGTCACATCCCTTTTAGGACTAGCATTAATGTAAACAAAGGTATTGGAAGCATACAGGAAACAGTTTTGTGTTGCATGGACAAAATTCATTATTTGTTGCTAAATGACACAAAATAGATCATAGTTCATTTAATTCCATAGGCTGTGAATTTTAACTTCATTTTTTTCCTCTTCTGGTATTAACAGACAAATGTCACCATCCAGTGGCTACTTAGTGTTACTACAAACTGTGACAATGAAAGCTATAACAGAGGTGGACTATATATTCCTCATACATAGTGTTTTCTCTTCAAAAATAGCAAGGGGCTAAAAGAAAAAAGGGATTACAGTAATTAAACGTGAACTACTTGTGAATTTAACATGGCATTAGTCTCATCCGTGATAGGTCATTCTCCTTCAAATCAGGGCACTGTATAAACGTTAAGTGAAGTGAAGCAATGTTCACTGTTATAGTCATAAAAACTGACACCCCAATCACAGCCCAAACATCATCACCACTCCTGACGTAAGGCCTTGAATACAAGTGATATTTCCAGTCCTTGAAACCTTACACACAGCCCCATATTTCACTGTCAGAAAGGAGTCTGCAGCAAGTCAAACGAGAACAGGGTGTCTTTTAACCTGTGTGTACACCTGAGACGGTCTTCTAACCTGCTGCGACCTGGTGGAGGGTTTCAGTACAGAGAGGCTGGTCCGCTTCTATGAATCTGCCTTGTCATGCACAGTATTTACAGTATTTTGCTTACAGTATAGACCAGTGGTTCTCAAACATTTCACTCCAAGTACCACCACAGAAAATATTTAGCAAATTCCACGTTTAGCCAAAAAAAAAAAAAAAAAAAAAAAAGGGCCTAACCCTAAATTAGGAAATTGTCCTCTATTCTTATTATGATTATAACAGAACTAAAATGGGCCTAAACTAAAACAAAAAGCAGGACTAAACCAAGAATAAAAAGACAAGGACTTAACATCTGTTCACAAAGGCCTGCACACTGGACTAAATCTGGTACCACTAGAGGTACCCATATCACAGTTAGAGAACCACTGAATTATCGAGGAAGACAAATGTACAAAATAGAGACAAAAATATTTTAATGATAACAAGATGACATCAGTAAAGATACTTACAGGATGCCCAATGTCTTACAGGTGAGCTCTAAACCACAGAGCTATAGGATGTGATGATGAAACACTAACAATAGAGGGAGCGTGGTTAGTTTATTCTCCTCCGAACACATTAAGAAAAGCCATTCAAGCCACTACATTATTACAAAAAAGCCATATCAATGACAAATAGACTTTACACACATACAGTACATTCTCATTAGGATTAGCTTATGTCTTATGCCGGGATCTCACAAGAATCCCGACTTCCACAAAAGAATAAAAAAGACAAAACAAAAAGCCTCACTGATGATTGCACCCCTCTGAGCTTATAATACTCTCTACATTGAAGTGAAATGTCCCAAAACATTTCACTTTCAGTAAATCAGGAAATAAACATTTACAATTTAATAAACTGAGTATAAATTAATTTTGCTTTTAAACTGAGCATTTCTAAATGGTGTGTTCAGACACTTCACAGCTAAAGTATGTGACTGGCCTGAAATGGTCAAAAGCTGGGGCTAAGACCACAAGGGATAAGATGGAGGGGTCCAAAAAGAAGTGGAAAGGGTATAAATTGTCACTAGAAACATCTTGCTGCGCTCCCCTGAGTCTGGTGCTGCTGGCTCTTGGCTTTGGCCCAGAGGAATTCTCTGGTGGCCTCTGTAAATATAACATTTAGAATAACAGCAGCCGAGCGCCGAGTGTGGACTTAACCCAATTCCTGGGTGCTTGCTGCGTTTGCCTGTGGCTCTGACGTGTAACAAAAAAAAAAAAAAAAAAAGGCCTCCGTGTCTCTCTTGACCTAGGTGAGCAACCAAAAAGGGGAAAAAAAGGCTAATTCAGAAAGATCTGGAGGGTGCGTGTCAAGCCTCCTGTCTGACCACTAAAACGTCAGAAAAAGGTAATACAGAATAGCATGTCAGGGGTGGGACTAAGTGTGGTCCAAGGAGCATGTGGGGATGCTGGACTGATCCAAATGAAATAAAAAAGTAGATTGTGCTTAGAGATGGTCTAACATCTAAACCTGCAGCAGTCCAACACAGCTGACAATCATCAAAGTGCAACATCTAAGACTTTTGTGGCTCAACATTAATGAAAAATAGCTTTACAATGGTTAAACAGCTTTAAAACCTTCTCATTACACAGTATCATCCATTCACAGAGAGGCGGTCACTGTGGACAATAACAGGTTTTAGGCACATTGATTTACATCTGAGTATCAAGTCTTGTGCTATTACTGCTTCTTAGACATAGCTGATGCATGAATCGATCAAAAGTAATAGTATATTTAAAGAAAAGACCAATTACTGTATTTTGGAGTCACTGGGCTCTTGCTGAAGCTCTTTTAGCAATGAACGGGAATGATGCAATACCTGTCCGACATCCGTTCCACTGCCATAGCACTAACAGTAAGTAAATGTGGCATCTGCTACATTAGTCCCCCATTCAGTGCAGGCAGACCGTCTTAGACCAAAGACCTCCCAGATTTACACAATTGTGATCTGACTGTCCATATTCATAGTATTACATTTGCACCCTCTTTAGAGTGGACTTTCACTTTTCTGAATGCACAAGTGTGCTGGCTCCAAAGCCACCATGCACTACATTTCTTATGTGCCAGAACTGGACTTGAAACCTGTACAATTTTTATTTAATTATCAAGTAACTAGAATTCAAATACACATTCCCACTTTGAAACAACATTGTGTCTGTTACATATCAACACACCAATGTGTGACGGGTGCAATACTGTGAGGAGACAACAGACAGCACGCCATATATTATGTCAAATATCAGAATTGCATATTGTTACTATATTTATACATGTTGATATAAATATAGATTTCTCTATGTACATTTTGATATTTCAACATTGCATAAAGAATAAAATAAATAATACAAATATAATCAAATCTTACAGTAAGTATGATTTGAGAAACGCTATATTAGAGCCAAAATAGTCTGAAATAATCATGCTATTAATTATTATTCTTTTAATAAAAATTGTGGCCTTTAGTCTGGCATAAAAGCTACACCACAATTACCCTGCAAGTTTACCGAGTGGGAGCGCTGGAATGACTGGAGAGGGCGGAATAAGAACAGGAAAAGTCGGGCTTCCTTCTGCTCAGTCTCTGTGTGTGTGTCAGTATGTTGTGTGTATAAATGTGTTAATAAGTGTTGTTTTTTTTCCATCAGATAGGCATTAATAGTTTAGTTCTTTAGCGCTTTCACCTCCTGATGTCAGTGGTCTCTGGGTCCTCCTGCTCAGCCACTAGTCCCGCCTCTGGACCGTGGCGCCTGGGCCCTTGACTGCGGCTGCGGGGGTGCACACTGAAGCCCACTTTACTGGGTTTGTCTTTTTCGCCTTGTCTCTGGGGCTTTGGGTGCTCCGGTTCAGGGAGGGGCGCTGCAGGGCGGCGGGTATCAGTGGCTGACCCGGCTGGAGAAGGGGCCATAGAGGAGCACAGGCTGAGACTGTCACACAGGGCGCCCCAGTTCTGTTCACACTGCAGCCGGACGCTCCGAGTCAATGCCTCCTTCACCTCCTCTCCACAGCTCAGCAGGATGTTCACCAGCTCCACATATGGGCTGAGCACACACAGGACAATAACTCAGATTCACTTTTGGAGTCACCATAAATTCAAAAGACAATCCATGCGATGACTATACATGGAAGAGGCTCAAGTAAGGTAAACACTGGTGGATGAAGCAGAGAACAAACCTTTACAAGATGTTCCTCCAAAGTAATCAAGCACTCACCCTTTGGGAAACAGATCCTGGAAATGGATCATCTCCACCATGACGGCCACGTTCTCCTTTGCCGCCGAGCACAGGTTGTGTTTGATGTAGCACTCTCTCTGGAGCTGGAAGACCATCTCTTTAATAGACACACACTTCCTACTGATGCAGCTGAACTTGTGCCGGAGCCCATGGGCCATACATTTGAGAGCATCTTTAATGAAGGACTTTCCCTGATCAAAACACAAACAACAGTTTACTCCTTTGTTATTGTTAGTATCTACACACAGTGCAATCAAGACACAGAGGGTTTGTACCAGTCCAAAGCCTGGATAAATGTAGAGAGTTGTATCAAGAAGGGCATCCAAAACATATACCAAATCAGCATGCAAGTCACTGCACACTAGAGGGCAGATCATTTGCTGTAGCAACCTCAAAAGTGAAAAGCCAAAAGGAAAGAAGAAGTTGGTATCAACATATAGACTGAAACAAACGTCCTCATAAATGTTGTTTAAGCATCAGTGTGGTATGTAATATGAATGTGTGACTATACTTTTTAATGGGGTGATTAAAATCAGTGAGAATAGCAGTCAACTGTGTCATTCTTGTGGTTGGAGTAATCTGCCAAAAATGTGAGTTCCTATATGTGACCCTATAGACATATTAAGACCCCAGTCAGGCCTGGCTTGGCACGGCTGCGGCCTCCACTGTGTATGAAAAAGGAGCTGACAGGGCTTAACGCCAGCTGGCTCCTGACCCCCCGTCCCAACTGTACATGCACCGTCTACTGAGGGGGAAGTGGACGTCCCGAGAGAGGAAAACAGATTACAAGTTTATGTGTGACTGCGAATCTGCAAAAACTTCCACCACTTGAGGCATACTGAAAAAAAAAAAAATCCAATTAAACAAATGTGTTCTTGAGTGTGGAGCAGTGAAGCAGCGATAAGAAGAAGGAATGTTGCCTGCAGTAAAACCACTTTACAAAGAGCAAACACACACACACACACACACATAGTTGGATACCTGAGAGTCGAATTTGCCAGCATTGTGGAGGAACGTCATGCAGATTTCCTGTAGCCCCCGAATCTCACAGGAGTTATTCTCAAAGCACTCGAACACACCACAGCCCACATCCCCTGCGTTCACTAGGCAATGCTGGATCTCGGCTGGGAAAGAGAGAGAACAGGTTAGGGGAGGGACCTTATCGAGAGTGCACAGCCGACACGGGAGCACAATGTTGGGGGCGTCTTGGCAGCTACAGCCCCTGACTGCTGCACCATGCTCAAGGCTCCTATGGCTCACATACAGGTGGCTATTTGTGACCCAGAGTAATTTGGCCACATCTGTACTTTGCCTGAGAGAACAAGGCAGTGTGGCAGGGAAAACACTATGAGATATTACTGTGTCATTCTGCAGCACTCTCCATCTGCACTGGCTGGCATAGAGATGGTGCATTGCAGATACAGCACTTGTGAAAGAAACATTAGTGCAGTTATAAAGTCAGCATGCAAGAGTCTAAGGTGGCATTTATTGGCCCAAGTGACCAGAACCACATTCAAATGGCTAAAGAAGAGTAACAGGATTGCAGGGTAATCAGGATTCATTTAGATATGCCAAGTAAATGCATAATACCATGTTGTGCACCATGTTGGCCCCAGGCTGCTCCTCTCTCTCTACTTCAGCCATGGCAGTCAGAAGAACAAATGAGTGGGGACATAAATTACTAGAAGAAAGTAAAGTAACCACAAATTGCTGTCTAAGACTATAAGCTACATATAATTAGACGTTATGCGATTACCAGCAAGAGACTCGTTACAGAAACAAATGTTGCGGAATGAATGCGATCTTTTGATACCTTTTATTTCCAATTTAATATGGAAAAATGCGCGCCATGCCAAGTAGTCATATGGAGTTACAGTTTGGCAGCGAAAAGCCAAACTGTTGACCTAAGTAAAACATAATTACACGCGTGATTTGTCTCAGAGCTGATAAGTGATGGGCGTGAGAACATTTTTTTCCACCAGTTGCGTCAAGACGTCTCGAGACCACAGCAAATACCGACAATATTTGAGTTATTAGAAATCTTGTCAACAAAGAAACCTCTGTTTTAGGGGGTGACGTGGGGGCGGTGGTGGGTTCAGGGGGAAGGGGAAGAGTTAGGATTTGTAGGAGTTGAACTTAAGTGTGCAGGAAAAGTGAGCCGCTGTCAGCAGTGCTTGTTTTGGCATCACGGGAATGTGCTTGGATCGTACGAGCCTCGGCCACAACGTGCATTGAATTACACAGTGGTGTAACCAGGCCCAATGCTGCGAAACCCGCTTTAAATAATGATAATAATAATAATAAGAAGAAGAAGACGCGTATGTGTGGATAACAGTTATGCGCTCAGGTTTTGACGCAGGTTGTGGTCGAGACGCACGAGACTTGCAGCGTGAAGAAAGAGCACTGTAACGTTTCATGTAATAAGACAATTCCCACTTTGCTTCATGACATAATAAAGCCACATTTCCCCAGTGGAAATCTTGCTACAGTCATCACTGCTCCACTAACCTGCTTAAACACACATTCACTTTGACAGGCAATCATGATTTCTCCAAAACTGTTACCTTATTACGCACACATCCCCGGGGCGCGCGCACACGCCTCGTATACATTACCTATTACCTTGTGCCATTCTATTAATAGTTTACTAACATATTGGATTTCTGTCTGTGAGTATTTACAAGATATCTAATTTCTAAGTGTTCGAAAAGGGCAACGAGATTTGAGTTAAAAAGAAGCATATAAAGCGTCCTCTCCCCATGCACGCCTTTGGTTTAACGCCTTCCACAGAAAACACGTGTCCGAACAAACCCCACGCCACGCAGATGTGTTGCGCCAATCAAGCGCACAAAATATCTTACAATCTCCGCTGCTGGACACTCACCTGTGTTTTGCAAAGACAGGCGCCCTTTCTGGCTTGCAGGCTTCTCTGGGGGTATATCATGATTGTGAATGTCCGTATTATCCGAACGCACTACTTGCTCCAGCACTGACAGAACCAGCAGCGCCACGGCCACTTTAACCAACATTGCGTCTTCTTCTTCTTCTCCTCCTCCCAAGCAGAGATCCCCGTCTTGTGTTGTGTGTGGTGTGCCTGTAGCGCAGCTCGGTGTCTTATAGGGCAGCCTTGGGACTGACGGAGTGTGCACGAGCTGCGAAGGGATGCTGCCTATATTTCTCACAGAGCCCTGGGTGTCAATTTGGATGAAGGAGTTAAGCAGGTGTTGTCGGCCGGGGCTTCACGACCAATCAGAGGCGCAGACATCCACGTCCAAGGTTTTAGGGGAGTGTCCAGTGAAAGTCCCCGTTTTGCCATAAAACTCGAGCCATATAGCAGTATTCATGAGTAAGTTGACTTTGACAGCTCTTGTACTGACCAATAAACACAATATTTATGAGGCCATCATAAAGATAGACAGTCATTTCTAACTACATTTACCCTTTTGTATTCTACAAGATGACTCCCGCACTTTTCCTTTTTTTTTCTTTCTTTCAAAAATAGCTTTAAAGCTATTAAAGCTGCAGCAGTAAACAGCATCTAGAGCTGAAATCTATTATATCACTTCCAAAAGAAAATGTAAGAATGATCCAAGTGCTTCATATAAAGTAGGCTTCAGCTTGTGGGTCTATAAAACCAATTTAATGAACAAAAATTAAGTGCAGATTGCAAGACTTCTGCTGTTTTCTAAGAAATATTTTTTTCAGGAAAAAAATGAAAGAAAGAAAAAAAGGAAGCTAGCATTGTGCATAAACTGTGGCACAACACAAAAGACTAACATTTTACATGTGAAATATGTCAACTGTAAAAGTTTGTATTAAGAGTATAATCCTGGGTTTGCTGCCTGACATAGTCCCAAGGTTTAGTCATGTTAGTACCCCTTGCTTAGTTTTGGTTCAATCGTGCATCCTGGTCTACAGTTTACGTCTGTGTTGAGTACTGGATCATGCCATGGCTTCTTGGATCTAGTGTCTGTAGTTTGGTCTTGGTTTATAATCCAGGGCAAAGTAGTTCTCAGTTTGAATTTAGATTTTTCTGTCGCCATGTTTTGCAGTGTTTTCAAGTGCAGTGTATAATTGCAAGGATAAGTACTGAGGTCAAGTCCATCTGGAGGACTATGTCCATCTTCAGTTGCACTATGGTTTAAGCTTCACACATGAAGTTCATTCACACAATGCCCTTTCTGATAAAAGTGCATTGTAACACGACGAGGTCTGCTGCTTGGTTCCCGTGTGTGTGACAGTGACCTTTGTAAACTGCTATTGATCTAAGAATAGAGGAGCATCACTGACCGGGCTTCCTTTTGGAGACATTAGAGGAATCTTCAAGAGCAGCACTCGAGAATGCCATGAAATAACTGTGAGCAGACTCTACCTGAGACATAAAGTCTCTGTCTCCAAAATGTTCCAGTGACCTCCTGTGTCTCTCAGGTAAAGGCCGGTATATAAAGCCAGCGTGGCCACATGCAGCTGCAGGTTACCTTTGGTCAGGGTGAGGTGCTGATGGCTGGAAATGTTAATTGCATCTCAGTGACTAGAGGAGTAGGGTGGGCAGCAGCAGTTGGATTTAAAACCTCTAGGGGGCCCACTGATACTAATTGTACCTCCTGTAGTCTGCTTAATTACACATTACAGAAACCAAAGATTGGATGTCTCTGCACTTTTTAGACAGCAGCGAGTCTTATGAGGCCAGCATAAGCATAATGCCAAAAAGGAGCATGGAAATGTGAACATGCGTTTTCATACAATTCACCTGCCAGACTGTGTGATTCAAAATAGTACAAGATGAACAAAAAAGAGTGGTGTTAATCAGTGGGGCCATAAGGGGGAGAAAGGTTAGGATGATTCTAAGGGCCCACCACTGACAGAGGCTGTGGAAAGTCTGCAACATGTTTGACTGAATTTCGAAAGCATTTTTCATAGTGTACAAATAGCAATACTAATTTCTATTTTATTTTACTGTTTTAGAAAAAAGTTAAAACAAAACTCCAACACCCATTACCTGAGACCCCCTGCTCCTCAGTACCAATGGTTCGGCCTTACCCTCAAACCAGACCCAAGTTGTTTCTGTTTCATGTCTTGGCTTTTAACTCTGTCTTTTGCCCATAACGTTCATGAATAGGCCTGTTTTCTGGGGGCCCAGAATACCTTGTGGCACCCCTGATGTTAATATCCTATCTTCTAAAAAAACTTTATCCCCATTTTTTGCAAATAGTAACATTGCAAAACCAATATTTAGACAAAGCTATTCATTTGGCTACATACAATAGAAGTGTATAAGGAAATAACACAACATCACTGGTCATGCATATCCAGAAAAGGTTCAGAGTTGATGTTGTACAAAACTTCACCATCAACTAGAACCTCACCACAACTAATGCAAGGTTTAATGAAGTATATGAGCAAAGCGCAAAGAGCGCGTAAAGAGCAAGCAAGCTATAAGCCACAATGCAGAAGTCCCTCAAGTGGAGTAAGCTTTTTGGGCAGTTTTGAATAGGTAATTCACTAGTTATTTAATGGGGCAGCAATTTAAAGATGGGCAGAAGAGCACATTTTCAAATAAAGGGGTAACAATGGAATTATTATTATATCTCTTAAATATACCAACATCAGCAGTCTATTGCCATACACAGCAAATATTAGATGAACAGAGATTTTATAATTTTACAAACCTAACCTTGAAATCCTAAGTCTCACAAGCTTTGTCATAAAATAATGCTTTGAGAGAAGGTGACATTTAGTATGATAATAGGTTTGTTTTAACAGTTTGTGTCACTGAGAGTCTCACATCAAAACTAAGCAGATTTCATAAAAAAATGCACAAAAACCTGGTGTTCATTTGCTGTTGCAGGTTGATGAATCTAGATGGAATTTCCACAGTACAGTGACTGACATCTACACATTTAGTTTCACAAAACAAATCCGTTTCATGCGAAGCTCTGGGTCTTTTTTACTGGGAAAAAAATAACCTTTCAGACCTAGACTATATTTAGACCATCAATAAAATTAGCAGAGAGCAGGACTTGGCCTTGTGCGCTAACCTAACCAAAATGACGACCACTTATAGCTCTAAATATAGATAATTATTACCTCAAGACTGCAGTATCTATCATTTTAATTGAGGTTTGAGTCTGTGGAGTGGATCTGAAAGCAGTCGCCACAGCTGAGAAACGGGAGGTATGCTGGCCAGGGGAGATGGTACAGGATAAAACCTCACATTTCAGGATCTCCATTATATTCTTATGGTGGATGTGGTACACTTATTTTGCCATGAAGTAATGATAATCTTGTCGTGTATCGTTTACGTCTAATGTTGCTTTCTGCGCTGTTTGTATCGCATTACTTCTCCTGACTGTTCCTCCGCTCTTCTTCCATTAAAAGTTGTTCCAGCCTCCGCGCCGCAGACGGGCTGAAGTCTGACCAGCGCGTAAAGGGAAATTGCAATGCAGCAGTATTTTTAAAGTCCAGTGGATTTGCAGCAGAGTCTCGCGGGGAGGGTGTAGCGCGACATGGCACGCGTCTGGGCAGAGATGGAGGCTCTTGGTGGGCTGCCAGTTGTGCCTATACCACAGCCTGGAATCTCCTGCACAAATTCACGTCTGTTTAAAAGCTAACCACGCAGGGAACACACCCTCGATTTTGGCCAATCACAGAGCGGCACCAGGCCACAGACTTTGTAAAAGACGGCGCGTCACCGCTGCATGCTGCTCGGGCTGCGTTCAGGACGTACAGGAAATGTGCAGGCATGTGGTCACTGGTCACGCTAACACAAATCCCTAGACTAGTAAAATAAATATGTCAAATACAGTCAAACACCTGAATATGTTCAAATAAAAACACGCATTTACAACAAACAAATGGTATCAGCTAAAAAAAAATGTTAGCATGTTTCTTTGGGCTACAGTAACTTTTCCCTTAAAATATATAGCCTACAGACACATTAGATATGTAGGCCTATATTAAAGAACCTGGAGAACAAATGGTGAATGCAGTTAACATGGGGTTAATTAATTCTGTCGTTTAATAATGAACCTCACACAGATTTTTAGACAGATGTTTTTTTTTTTTTTTTTTTTTTTTTTTTTTGCCTTTATTGACATTGAAGTTGTATTCTGATAAAATACAATGTATTGTATTCTACTGAAGTGATGGAGTAATAGGGTCGGTAGGTAGGTAGCTTAGGTCGACTGACCTAAGTAGGGAACTGCACTCTGGAGGATCATGCACTTTTAGCAGGGGAAGACTACTGACTTCTTTCCCTTCCCTGACAGCCTCCTCACACATTCATTGTCACAAAAAAATATTACACTAAACTATTATTAAACTTGTTGGATTTACAAGTTTAGAAATGAGGTCTGTATTGAGGTGTGAGGTATGTAAAATTTTGTCCATAGAGACTAGATACCAAAAAGTATACTAGTCTAAAAATCACTAGATGTTCATTATTATTATTATTATTATTATTATTATTATTATTATTATTATTATTTACAGTTTTGTGCATTATTCTTTCACTCCTCTGTCACAGTCAGTGATGATGACCTACTTCTGCAGCCACAGCCCACGCTACATTTACTTTAACACTCTTAATGTGTAATGTTATGATAGTTATATTAACTGCCTGTGAACAAAATGAAGATCTTTGGCATTAGACTGTATTATGGACAATTATTGTTGGACACTTTATTTCAATGTAATAATACTAACTTGGATAAACCACTGTAAAATGCAATGCTAGTACATGCCTCTAAGCTATAACCCTCTCTAAATCAATCCTACAGAGTCCATTCATAAATATTTCCAATGATTTTTATTGTTGCGTAAGGCCATTGTCTTCGTTAGTGACATTGTCCAGAAAACGGCCTGCTTTGACAGTGGTGACGCTCATTGACTCTGACTGCTGTTTTGTAAACATACCGAGAGCAGACATGTGTTCTGAGTTGGGACCCCTGGCATGGGATCAAGCAGCCCAGTTAAACCACAACAGAGGGATCAGACCGGGTGTATGTCTGGGGGGTCACTTCACTGAGAGGTGGGCTTCTGTGACAAAAATTAATGGCACCACTTTACAGACTCTGTGTTCATAGGAACATGTGGAGGTAATTCAGCTCAAAGTTTGGAGACCGTAAACAAAGGCTGCAGGAGTGTGGATACAGTCCATACCTTAGTGGACCCTGTGAAGATACAGTATGTCCTTGCAGTACAGGTGTATAAAATATCAACATTTATTACCATACACCGTAGATATCATAGAGTGACAGGAGTTATAACATGGAGTTTTATCCCAGCTATCAGTGCTCAGGGCTAAACCCTACACTTTGGACAGACAACTGTAAGAATGAAAGATTGTGAGGTGAATGAGTGAATTATTGTGAGTTCCATTGTTTGTTGAAAAAGGTAAAAATGCAGCTCAAATTGCACTAATTTTATGCTCCTTTATTTCCTTTATTTCATTTCCTCTTTGCATGTTCATTCCTTCATCTTCTGCTTATTCCTGTGAGGGGTCATGGGTAACTGGAGCCTAACCCAGCAACTATGGGTTTTAGGTGGGGTACACCCATTTCACCAAAGACATACATGTCTTGGGATGGTGAGAGAAAGTCAGAGTACTGGGAGAGAACCCATGGTAACACAGCTCTATTATTTAATTAAGTTAAGGTATCAAAAAGCCTGCGCTTATATTCCAATAATATATTATACTTTTATCTTTGGAAATGTGTCCATGTTATGTTGATGGGGTGTGCTTCATTACTGGAATTTGCACAAGAATAAAACAAGCAAACAAACAAACAACTCAAAGTGACATAACTAGTTAGTGCCAGAAAGCATATATATATATATATATATATAAAATATATATATATATATATATATATATAATAATATATATATAAAACGGGCAGCAATTAAGCTTTCAAAAAGAAGGTGTTTTTTTTTTTACCAAGACAGATATTGAGTGGCTAAAGCCTGCTCTGCTGACATATGTTCTCTATTTCATTTGCATACAGTATTTCTACTCAGCCATGCTGCCTCAGAGTGGCAGACTCAAATGTGTCCCGTTTATATTGGAGTCAGTGGAAACTATTGTTCCTCAAACATATTGTCAAGACTGTTTAAAAAGGCAGTCACCATATGGCATATGCAGCAGGATTTAGGGCTTGCAGAATAAACATAAAGGCTGGAGATGGAACATGAGACGGACGGACAGAGGAGCTGAGAAGAAGCTGTGAAATATTGAATACCGAAGTCTTCGAGGAACTTGAAGATGATATGAGATGATATGAGTTTCTATATTTGGCTGTGTTTATGACTGTGTGCAGTGGATGTGTGTGTGAGCAAATTGCTGTCAGGTGTTAAACTTATCTCATGACTTCGCCAGCAGGGTGACATTGCACTTCGAGCCTGGAGCAAAGAGCTTTTGAGAGGGTTTACGAGTCGTGAGGCTTTTTCTTGTGCATAATGAAACTGCGAACATTAAATGTTATAGCGCAGAGCTGCAGGAGCCTTCTCTTTGCCTGCCATCTCTCCACTCTCCGCTCTGTTAACTCACCTGACTCGTGAAAAGAGAGTTTTTACGGCTCGCTCAGCAGGCCAGCTCTGGGCTGTGTTTCCAACCGGTGTGAACACGCCACATCTCAGACCCTCGCTTGCCTCGCTCCAACAATGTGCTATTATAGAATCAGTTTTGTAGGGCTTATATTGCTACATCGCTGGCCGGTTACAAAGTGCTCCAACTCGTTACTGTTAGCTGTGCAGCACAAAGATGTGGTAGGACAATGAGATATGCTATAATCTTCACCTTGGCTGGTTCTGCTTGTATGAGGGCAGGGGTGATGTTGTCAAGGCTAGAGAACCCGGGCTTGGGACTGGCACAAAGACTACACTGACTTGTGACTCTCTGTGGCTGGATTATAGTTTGTAACTGTATATTTATATTCGCAGATGATTTTGCTATAATCTTATGTCTTGAAAACAATAATAATCTACCAACTTAAGGTGCCAATAGCAAGACAGTAGACATTATATTTTATAGGGAGGCAGTTCCCCACTAACCTAAAGGTTGGCAGCTTAATCTTCACTACCTGCATTAAATACTGTTCTGTCCTTGGGCAAGACACTTCACCCACATTGCTCCCTGTGTCTGTGGCACTGGTGTATAAATGAGTATGTGATTGTATGTTTGATGGTGCTTGAAGAGCTCCATTGCACTGCATGGCTGCCACGTCTCTGTCATTCTGTCTCAGAGCAGCTGAGGCTACAGATGTAGATTACCACCACCAGTGTGTGTGACTGTGGAGTAATGAATAATGGACTAATGTAAAGCACTTTGAGTGTTTGAGGTGTTATATAAATCCAATGCATTATTGTTATTTTTAACATGAAAACATTGAATGCCCCATGAAAACCCCAGTTCTCAGACCTTCACTTACTTCACGCCAACAATGTGCTATTATATAGTCAGTTCTGTAGGGGTTATATTGCTACATAGCTGTCCACTTACAAAGTGCACCGTCTCATTACTGTCCATGTAAGCTGTGCAGCACAAAGGAGTGACTGAGTGATAGGACAGGGAGATGGGCTGCAGTTGCCCATGAGAGCCCTTACCTTGGCTGGTTCTGCTTGTATGAGGGCAGAGGTGATGTCATCGTGGCTAGAGACACCGGGCTTGACCCCTCTGATAGGTGGGCACGTTGGGACAAAAGAGAGCAGCTCCAAACACAAAGGCCCCATTTAATGAGAGTGAGACATGAGGCCAGAGTGGGCTCTGTGGGTGGCACATAGTGTCATAGCTGCTCAAAAGACCAGTGAGCAATTAACCATCTGATTCAAGCTCTGGGCAAAAGGGCTTATTATGTAAGGTCAGTTTAGGCTACATCAATTCAATGAAACAAGTTTGTTTCGGGTAACACTTTTATCCGATCACTCTCATCGTCCCGTGTTTCCTTTTTCTCCCATCATACGAGATCCAGAGATGCTATATTTATCATGATACAGAGGTCCAACAATTGTGCAACATAATATGACACACTTACCCCTCATTAGAGATGAAGGGTCCTTTGTGGCAGCCTGACAATCATTAAAACTTCGCCTCTGGTTTGGCTTGTTTACTCTGTGGTAATTACCAGGTGATTGTGCGGCCTGTGACCCACATTCAGAGTCAGGTCAGCCAAGACACGGGGGATAATTGACAATATTCAGAGAAGTGCACGTAGAGAAAGAGTGTTAGAGTGGATAGCCATTTGTTCCTGCCTCATTAGACTGTGTTAGGGACAAGACAAGCTGGCTCACATACGCTCGTGGTGAAACAATACTGCTGTCCAATGCAAGCCCATGTGTGGGATCTGCTGTGTAAAAGTGTCTGCGGGAATCCAATTTATATTTTTATTCACTCAGTATGGAAAATAAATAAATGTGGTTGTATAATGTAAATTGCATTTGGCTAGGGTCATATGTCCAAATATAGCATCCAAATGCTTTCACCTGTCTAAGTGGAAAGAGTTTTTGTTAGCTACACTATGTAACCTTGTGATGGGAAAATAAGCTATTAAATAAATTATGCAGTCTCTTCTTTCTTCTCTGATACATCTAAATATATACTGAGACAAAGCAAGCTCTGTGGGTACAAATCCTGAGAAGTTGGTCAAGTTGGTTTCTCATTATATCCTAAATCCCAGTGGCATTTAAACCTTCTACATTAGTAACAGGCTGCTGCCATATTTACAATATTTTCTGAATTTATTCCTAGAAATGAGAATTAATGCCGTAAATCTGCTGTAATTTGTTTATTACAAGATTAACACCACAAAGTAACACAGGCCTTAACACAGGCAATAAAAAGTGCATTCTTGGCCGACCTGGTATGACTAATAGGTTGCATGCCTCCAACATCACAAGGCTGGCAAGACACGTTCAAATTTGGCAAAAAAGTCAATTTTTTGTCACAAACAGCACTGATGTGATGTCGATTTCTCTGTGTGAATCCACTTACATAAGAGGATAGAGCATAAGTAACCCAGGGAGCAGGCAGCGTTTAAATGGACTCCCACCAGTTTAGTGCTAATAGTCATCCAAAATACATTAATAAAACATGGACAAGAAAAAAATTCATTAAGCAAGAAGGTTTAGATTACTTTCAAGTGATGGCCATTGGTAGCTAATATTCCTATGTCAGTAACGCTGCAGAATTTTTTACAAATCTGTTTTGTTTTTTGTGAGGATGCACGGTGGCAGAGTGGTTAGCGATCCTGTCTTTCATTGAGGAGATCATTGGTTTGATCTGACAACACTCTTTGTGAAGTCCACATTTTTTATTGTGATATAATTTTGTAATTTTTTTTGTAATGCAATTTTGACTTCTTTTTTTCTTTCAGCTTTCTTCCTTCTTAGCTCACCAAGGCAAATTATCTGCCTCCTAGTGTGCAATCATTTACATAGTGTTTTTTCTCTCTATTCTCTATCATTCAACCCTTTTGGTCAGTTGAGCTTGTTCAGTGGCAAAGGACCATTTTAGCATAAGGTATAGCTTTTTTGGTCATATTGTCATCTGGCTACTGACTTCCTGGGTAGCAATAGCATGAAAATAGACATCATATTTCAACATCCAAATGTTATATGCTGTTGCGCCAAAACCAAATTATTAAATTAATGTTAAACCCCTTTTATTGCCAGCCCACATCTGAAAGTAAACTATTAGATTCTGACAGAAATTGTGCTAAGTGTAATTTTCCAGCATTGCACACCTAGATAATGACTATTTATACATTGGCTTCCATGTTCCACACATTGCAGCGTTTCAACCCAGTGACCTTGATTCCAAACATTTTCATTTCCCAAAGTGCCAGCTCGGTTTGAACCTTCAGAAATGCGCAGTCATTTGTGTGTGTAATTAGCCGGTGTGTGTGCAGACATACCTTGGAACGTGCAGGACTTTGCATTGGTGAGCAATAATAACCCTGTTAGGTACCTCATTACAAACGTGTTGTTGACATGGCTTGATTGGACGGCATTGTTTCTATACTGGCGCCTGTGTTTACAAAGGACAGCATTCATTTGATGTGGTGATAATATAAACTACCTTTCGTGGAAGTAAAATAAAAGATTTGGGGGTCAACTTACTTGGATCAAAAGTGTACTAGAAACATTAGCACCATGCCACTTCACTTATTATCTGAAGAAAAAGCTGCAAATGCCAAAAGATATTAAAGGAATACAAGATCTCATTGTACACCAAGGCATTTAAGTCAGTTGGCCAAACTGTTTAAAGGAAAGGAACCATTTTGTTATAAATAAAGCACAAGATATATTTAGAATAGTTGAGGTTAATTAGGCAGCCCATGAATTAGTGGTTGAGCCGAGATCAAACCAGCATGTCACATATGCTTGTGAACCTCAGGGCCATGAGGTTACAATTGTAGGATGTTTTGGGATATTTGTTGTTTACGATGTGCGTCCTACAGTTAGAGGTAATTGATTGCTGTGATGGTGTGTGTTGGAACATGTTGTATTTTTCCGTAAGGCCAGCGGCTGAGGGGTGGGGGTGGTGACGGTGGTGGTGGTGGTGGTGGGGGGCTGGGCCGTGGAGCAGCAGATGAAAAGCCTTCCAGGACTGTCCAAACTTCTTCCCAGGGATTCCCAGAATTCCAATTGCTAATTATGACATCTGCGGAGAAGCAGAGGTCCAAAAATCATCCACCCTTACCCACACACACCCACGATGCACATACCGTCAGGCACGTATCCTCACGTGCACACACCTCACAACATCTCACTTCACTTTCACCTTCAGAGAGACAAAGGGTCAAGAAAGATGATCGTGTCACTGAAACCACTGGACAATTAAAGCTACAAATAATAATCTAGCCACTCAAAGCTGATTCACAATTTGTTGCATCGGTCATTCATTGATTCCTCAGTCACAGAAGTATGGCTGCCATTCTGTGCCATTCGGTCCCTCTGACCACCACCAAACTGACACATTCACACAGGCAAGGTGGGTGAAGTGTTTTGAGACATAAGCTGGTTCAGTTTTGAACTCCCTTACGAGGACATTGCCATTATTACATCTGCACCATGGAGTTATACAATATGAAACTGCTGTGACTTAATACACTTCACACTGGCAACAAGAGAGTATGTGCCCAAATAAACTCAGATCCCTGCAGATGATGATATAACACACAGAACATGGCCTTATCACAGGGGAATGATTCCCAAATGGTGGGTCAGGGCCCAAAAGTGAGTCGTGGTGAGATTGAATACAGTATTGTTTTAATTACATGAAATGGTAAAGATGTAGACCACAATAAAATAATCAGGACCCGGAGAGAACCCACCCAGACACAGGAAGGACATGCAAACTCCACACAGAAAGGACTCTACTGCACGGTCCAGGAATTGATTTGAACCTGGAACAGTGCTAATCATTGTGCCTTATAATTTATAAAGCAAACACACAAGATGCATCTTAACTTTTAAAATGTTTTATTGAACTACACTGATAACATTCACTTCAGAAAATGCATCACATTTTTTAAAGATAGCATATTTATGTGGATGGGCCTTTAAGAAATGCACCAACTGTGTGTTTCTTTGTGTAGAAATAAAGTGCAATCCCTGACAAAAATAGACAAGCATTAGCAGTCAGTCATTTATCTAATATCTAGATAAACAGACACTGGCTGGAGAAAAACTCATACTCTCCTACCGACACACTGCTGGTTACATTCGTTGTCAGTGTGGCCTCCTCGTAGCTGAGCCAGAGAAGCCTGGGACAGATTTTCTGGTGTTGGCCGGCCTTGGGAGGTATAAACTGAGCGATGGGCTGTTTCTGTTTGCTCTGTACATTATGTTCCTTGGGGAAATCTTGCTGATTAAGTGCTACTATTTTGACAATATGTCAACTCAGGGGAGCGAAGATGAATTTATGCTTGACAGTTGTGTACGCAGCCCTGCTAACCAACATGTTCCTCATCCCAAGAAAATGCACTGAAGGCTGTCTATTTTAGTGCTGCTGTCAAACTGTAAAACTGTAATGAATGGTTTTAATTAGGATGAGGATCTTTAGTTGCATTTCTCTTCTGAATAAACCTTCAGTGACAGCCCAAAATCTGTACCACTCAAATACGCACCAATTCCTGAAATGCATATGTATGTCTGTATTTTTAGGATGGAGCCCCTGGCCAGACCACTCAGTGAGTCGCTGTGTGGATAAAAGAGCTCTTTATTGGAGATGGCACACAGGCGTCCTTCATAAGACCCATATGACCACTTTATAACATCTGACATAAGCATTTGTAAGTGTGCTTACCAATGCTTGTGGTTCCCATCACTGACGCTGCATGGGTGATGGACGACTGGACTCAGGGCTGCAAGACTAGTTTCTCTCTCTCGTGCATAGAACTAAAGCACACGAGAAAAAGAATAAGGCTCAGTGGATCAATGCCCAACCAAAAACAAAAGTATGAGTTGGATAACAAATGTCTTATAAAATCTCTGAGGAGGCTTTGGCCAAAAAAGGAACCTAATCTGTCTAGCCAGGGCTATATTAGTGTGCATATGAGCTGTTGGCTGATTTTAGTCATGTGTTACAAAGATATTTTAATGCATCCAAAGTGGCTTCCAAAATGCATTGGATTTCAGAAAGCGGTATAAATGTTGCAACAATTTTCTCCAATCAGATGTTAATATTCTGCCAGCGACTAGTGTATAGGTTTAAAAAGGTCACATTACACACACTGCACTACAGAAGGGAACTGAACAGCTTGGTTTTCCAACCTTTTGCTCCTCACCGCAAGAAAGTCATGGGTTCAATTCCCGAACAACAGCAGGGCCTTTCTGTGTGGAATTTACATGTTCTTCCAGTGCTTGGGTGGGTTTTTGCTGGGTACTCTGGTCTCACCCATCATTCAAAACATGCACAATATAAGCTGATCCTCCAGCTATTCACTCCTGACAATGATCCTGGCTCAAGATTTGGAGAATGGTTCCTGGGCGCTGCTTGGCGGTTGCCCATTGTGCCTGTCAGGTTGTTCCAGTGGCATTAAAGAATGGGTCAATGCAGAGAGAAACAAAAATATCCCTGCAGGGACAATAAAGCCTACCTGAAATAAACATTTTATTACAGCCCATGATGGCCACAATAAACTCATTTGGACTAAACCAAACTTGACCTTATATGCTGACATGACAAAAATAATATGACTTAACTGTAATAATTAGGCAGAACATTTGAAAGAGACACCATATAGCCTTATTTTATTGATCCACAACCTTAGAGGCATGACTTACTTAAAAATTTGTTCTGCACACTATGATAAATGTAAGTGCCACCATACAAGCTTTACTCGTGTATGTGCTGAGATGCCCCAGTAAGGTCCAGATAAGATAAGGACATTGACACTCAGGGAAAAGAAGTGGACCACAAGTGTGAACCCACATTTGACTGATGTATATGACCACTGTCCTTATTTGAACGGCAGTAATAACAAATAAAAGCATATTGTACAGCAAAACTTGCATTTGGCACAAATGTTACAACAGGTATGCACAAAATTTTCATCAATAAATGTTTGAGTATGAAAAAAAATCTGCTTTATCCCTAAAGAACCTTGTGTTGTGACTGTGCTGTTTTCTATTTCCATGTTGTTGATGCTATAATGTTGCCATGCTGCTTCCACAATGGCACCTGACAGACAACAGTCATAATTCACAGCACCACATCAGGGCCTTGTGATAAAAAGTGGCATTTAAACAAACAAGTGGCGCTGACATTTTTTCGGTGAGGCTCGTCTGTTGTTTTAGCTCTCGGGTCAGGAATGTTGAGTGATCTGGTACCAGTTTTGAGTGTTTGTATGTGTGAACATTCCTCGTGTGGCCAAATATCCCAGCTGAGTATAGGCCTAGGGGGGTCAGTGAAGTGGACCAACTCAGTGAACCCCAGAAGGCCTTCATCATTACCTTGAGCTGAAAGATCACAGTAAGAGGAAAATATACTTATATCTAATCCTCAACCCTCTGCCTATCCCATAAACCTAAGCTACACACTGCTACAGTAGAGAACAAGTGTTCTCTACTGAGAAATTTTGTCCTGTGGTTTGACGATTCAACTAAAAGGGCCTCTGTCTTAACAGGTTTTTCTTAACTGCGTTTGAGGTTCATGAAATAGAAGTGAAATGCAACCAGAACAGTAAATGGCATACAGTGACTGCTTATCAGAGTGCACAGTGGCAGAGTGGTTAGCCTCTGAGCAAGAATGTTGTTGGTTCAATTCTTGGGCAATACACAGTCTCTCAGAATTAATTAAAGAGTCAAGTTCTTTGCAGGGACAACGGTTTAAGTGTTGTATTATCACTACGTTTACTCTATCTAGTGCCCAACTTAACTACACTGAGAAGTGTAAATCACAAACAAGTTGAGGCTCACACAAGGATTTACACAGAGTGCATCAGCTCATCATCATATCCTCACACGTTCCAATATCTGATCACTTCGGACATAAAGCTGGGGCCATCCAACAATCATGGGTGGGATGGACAGAACTCCCAGTTACCAACAGGGCAATGTTGTGTACTCCAGCCATTGGAGTGAAAACTGCAATGAAGAGTACATTGGAGAAACCAAACAACTTCTGCACAAGCGATTATACCAACACCGCAGGGTTAACTCCAGTGGACCAGAATTTGCAGTACACCTACACTTGAAGACCACAAACCACTCCTTTGGGGACAGTGAGGCAGACAGAGAGAAAGGATGGTTTGAGCGAGGAGTCAAAGAAGCAGTCTTTGTCAAAAAGATAAACCTTCTTTGAACAGAGATAGTGGGCTCAGATATAACCTTCCATCTGTTTACACCAGTCTCCTGAAACCCAAACAAAACAAATCAGTTTCACTCAGGTCATTAACATCGGAAGGAGCTGACCAGGCTGGGGAGGGTTAACAACTGTCCCCCTCACTCCAGCTGAGGACAAAGGACTCCTAACGACACAAAACCACTCAGGCTCTTTCATAGTCTATTTAATCTCCTGAACCAATAGAATTTTGTTTCAGGTCAAGATCTCCTCCTTCCTAGGAGCAGATAAACCAGTCCTCCAGTTCAATTTCAGAATTGAGAAAGCTTCTTGGATAAGAGGGGAACCATCTTCAATTTTAGAAATCAAGTCCAGATGACTGCTTTTTAAATTTTTTGTTGTGATACAATTAGCCTGGATACGTGAGTCTTCACAGACATATTCTTGGTATTATATATGGTGCAACCCTAATGCTGTTTTCCTATTTAAATCTTCAAGTCCTAATATTATATCTGTGAATGATGCATCCTTTTGTGAAATCTCCACTGACCTTGTTTGGAAATTAATCAACCACAAATAGCATCCTGACTCTGAGGACGAGAACTGTAAACATTTGAAGCACTTGTGTAACTATGTGATACAGCCCTGTAAAAACGTGTTGCAATGTTGATGTCTTCCCCAGCTCTAAATTTTGTTCGAATGACGAAGGTATGTTATTCTAAAAAGTTTATTTGTGCTGCTTATTTTTAGTGGTGTAAATGTCCTCATACTTTAATACAGATAGGTAATATAATATAACAAGAAGAAAATTTACTCAAATACATTTTAGAGTAAAAAATACTTTTACTCAAGAGCATGTCCAAAATCTGTTTTAAATAGTGTTGGCAGTAACAATAGCATTGATGGTAATAGTGGTAGTGACACTAGTAGTTGTAATAAGAGTAATAACAGCAGTATAAATTAGGAATAGTTTCAATAGCGGTAGTAATAGTAACAGTACTTTCTACTTAAAGTATCTATTTTGTTGAGTCATTAGTAATGTTCTTTTGAAGTAACAGTCAGCTCATCTTCTTGGTCACAGATTGCTGCCTTCGTTGATGATTGCTGTGTTGGTGGTTGCAGCGTGACGACTCAGACCTGTGGGTTGGCCTGTGGTGGAGTCTGTCACAGTGTCTTTGGTCAAGGGGGCAGACAATAGCTCCAGTGGTGCCTCTGTGTGGTTTTGGGGCTGTTGCGGTCGGGCCAATCTGAGCTGATTTGAGTCATCTCATATGTCTGTGGGCTAATGCTTCTGCTTAACAGTTAGTAGCTCTGTATGTGCCATCAAGCCGTCCGAAAAATGTACCGTAACCATTAATACGAGGAATGAAAGAGCTATTTAATGTCTTCATTCCCAAAGCACATGCTGACTACTTTTGTTGATGTCCTTGAGAACGATTTGTACCAACAGAGGATGAAAGATTTGAGGCATGAAAAGCAATCTATCAAGTTCAGAAAAAAAGGAGTACTGAAATTATTAATAATAATGAATATCATAGAAAGAAATTTGCAGCGACGCAAAACAGCTGAGCAGTAGTGCTGTCTCCTGAAGAAAGTTTGTGGCATCCACTCCTGTCTGCATGTTCTCCATGTGCAATTATTGGTTGCCAGGTTCTTTGTACTCTCCAAAAATGTGCAATGTATTGGTGATTACAAATGGTGTGTTAGTGTTGTTGGCCACCAGGCATTTGGCAAATGCCTTAGTCCAGTGTTTCCTAAACCATTTTACATGGTATCTATGTTCTTTACTTTTGGCCTTTTCCTTTAGGGGTCGCCAAAACAAATCATCTGCCTCTTGGTGTGCAACAGTTTGCATTTTGATTTAGCATCCTTCCTGAGAGAACCATTTCTAGGCCTGGGACCAGCACACATAGTGCACTGTCTTGTGACCTTGTGGCTGGATTATTTAATTTCAGTTATACATTTTGGATAGCCCCTTGAGCTGTGCCATCTCTTTTTACGAGGGGGTCCAAAACATGGGACTCAACTCAGCTTTCTAGTCTGGTTTATGTTATTTGGTCATTTTCTTGTATCTTTCTTTTTTTAATTTTTTTTTACTATTTTATACACTCCCCATTGACCAGTCTGTCTTTAAAAATCCACTGCACTAAGTATAATTATCCTTCCATCTCCTACTTCCATCGCACAAATTTTGACAGTGTCTAAAATGGATCGGACTCAAATGCATCTCAGACGTCAACATCCTGCTCCATGATCTAAATACCATCAGAGTGCAAGTGGTTAACATCCCTTATCACCAAAACTAATCTCATCTGCAAAATCCCAGCCATAATGGGAGTTATTTCATTATAACTATAGATATAAATTGTCTGGGAAACTTGCAGAAAAGTAATCTTCCATTATTTCTGGCTTCTGTTTTGGGTTGCTGTCATTTCGTTGGATAAAGTTGCTGTGTGTACTGTTTTCTTGGTCGGTTTGGGGTTCGAGGCAGTTGGCCTGAGGAGATGAGGATGTAGCAGCAGACGTGCACAGTTGTGGGAAGTATGTGGTAATTATTGTGTTCAGGACTGCCATCTGTCAACTCTCCCCTTCTAGATATTTACTGGACCCACATTCTTCCTGTTGGGTTTGTTGAGATGAGATGCACTTTGTACCTTCCTTGTGTGCATATGGTGTGTGCTGCCCTGGGCCATCTTCCTTCATAATAATACCTCATTGTCCAATTGGTCCCCCCCTCCTCTTCGTTCACTTTCTTATTTTCTCATGGTTTACAAGCCCTCGGTACAGTTTGTCTTTTGGGGTTATTTACATTTTTGGGAGACGCAGTTATTCATGGAGTATACAAATATAACTGGTGCTGTTTATGTGTTGTGTGTTAGATTCCAAACATTCTCGCTGTAATGATGTGAAAGCATTAGCTCCATTAGTTTGGCCCGTTTGCAGACACAGCCCTCCGACTGCTTTCCATTACAAAACTAAATCCTTTCTGGCATTGTTTTACCTAATGTTTAGCTGCCATATTGTACCAGGATCTATAGGATTTCCATAGTTTGACCTGTAGCAGTAGGGGCTGCCTTTGTGATTTCTGTTTTGCAATGTTTGTGTTTATTTCTGCATGGATTTATGATAAATGAATACAGATGAATACACTCTTTCTAATAAAGGAAAAAGTTCCAATCGGCTGCTCTCTTTATTTCAGGGGTTGCTACAGGAAATCATTTTTTTAAGCCAGGTTTTTAAGTTGGATGGCATTTCTGGTCCAAACAGCTTCATTTATCTGGGCTTGGGACAGGGACATATTGTGGATTAAAGACCTTTAATCACTGCAAAGCCTCTCTTTTCATAAAGAAAACAGAAACGGCTTTGAGCCTGAGCAAAACATAATTTAAAGTTCAAGTATGAAAAAGTTAAAAGTATGAAATAGTTTCATCCAAAAGTAAAATCTAAATCAACATCGCAGTGTTGCACTCTCATAAGTATACTAATTTGGTGACTTGACTCAGGCTTGGACTCACCTTCGGTTTATTTGTACTTGACACAAATGAATTTGGGTGGCATGGTGGCATAGTGGTTAACACTCCTACCTCACAGTAAGAAGGTTCCAGGTTAGATTGGAGTTTGCATGATCCTCCTGTGCCTGAGAAGGTTTCCCTACCACTAAAAACATGTACACTAGGTCTCCCATGGGGCCAGGATTCCTCTGCAAAAAATATTATTATTCTCAGTGGGACATTCCTGATTAAAGGTCTAAAAAAAAAAAAAAGGACTATGCTCAGACTTGGACTTTCAATTCAAGATTACTTAACTGGGTTTGAATTTTTTGTTAATGACTCAACTAGGACTCAACTTTGACTAGTCTTAAGTGACCTGGATATAGATTTTTAGTTGAACACAGGGGATTTTAACTTGATTTGAGCTCCGAGCTCCTCCCGGGTGACAGAGCTCCTCACCCTATCTCTAAGGGAGCGCCCAGCCAGGAAACTCATTTCGGCCGCTTGTATCCGGGATCTTGTCCTTTCGGTCATGACCCAAAGCTCATGACCACAGGTGAGAGTAGGAACGTAGATCGACGTAAACGTAGGAACGTAAATCGAGAGCGTCGCCTTTCGGCTCAGCTCCTTCTTTACCACAACAGACCGATACAATGACCGCATTACTGCAGACGCTGCACCAATCCGCCTGTTGATCTCACGCACCCCAAGATACTTAAACTCCTCCACTTGGTCTTCAAACCAATGTAATGTGACCAAAAGAAACAGAAGAAATGACACTGGGAGTTTTGCTGAAGGAGTTTCAAACATTAAACAAAAACTTGTACTAAGAGTTTTTAGTGCAATGTTATGTGATATGCAGTGTCACTGGCTGAAGCTTGTCAGCGACTGGTTCATGTATTTAGCCTGCTAAATCTGGTAAGAGTTGGCAGAGCCAGTGAGCATAACACATTGTTGAAGAGTTCACATGCCAACTGCTCATCGCTAATCAGATGCATCATCTGCTTACTATTTCCTGTCATCAGCCAAAGTAAATGCATTGTATTTCAGAAATGACCTTTCACAGAATACATGATAATACCTAGAGTGACTGTACAAAGTCTTTTAGTTGTCAATCCTTGCTTTTGCTTTTCACAAAACTGCCTCAAATGCACACTTTTTTTAGGCTGCAGCAGTTGCAAAAAGCCTAATGTCACATGAAGGAACTGCTTATAATCTTGTCAGTTAACATCATTTACTCACATGTAATGGCCTTAAATGCATTGGCAAAGTATCAATAATAACAAACATGGTGCTAGGAGAAACCAGAAAGTGGGTATACAGTACACAACAGGCAGCCTGCTTTGGTTTCGTACTATAATTTCACCACAGTGATGTCAGAGCTATGACTTGTGTCTTGGCCCTGCTCCAGACAGGTTGGTCAGTAAACACAGCGTGGGTCCCCTGAAGTGTATATACATCGCCCGGTTTGAGGCAGTGGTCTTGGCTGTCATGGTGGGACCCTCGAAGGCGTCTGTGTTGTTGTAGGAAGGGTCCCAAGCCACGGTATTAGCTCCTATTCCCCACAGCTGCTCATGACAAACCAGCACACTTCAGATGTGGCTTCTTCGCACACACAAGAGTGGAGTGGTGCAGACTAATATTTTATAGACCTGTAAAAACAGCGCTATAAACAGAGGCTTGACTGAGCGGCACACGGGGTCCTGTCCCGTAAACCAATAACTCATATAGCCAGTGATTTTTGTGCGTTTGTGTGTAGCCATTAAAATTCTGTCATCGTAATGCTGAGTTTTTGACCCCCATCTGTGAAATGAGCTGAGGAGCTTATAAGGCCCTGGCAGGAAGTCCCCATTTCTGCACAATGACAACTACACTGGGATCCTAACTTTTCCTTGAAGGCCTGCATTTCTCACGGCCATAAAAGTTAGTTGTTGGCTATTCCACCCGTATACAGGCCTCGCTCTCAAAATCACACTTTCCTAAATCAACCCGAACTGATGAAATACAGTTCCCTGAAACACTGTATGGTGGCTTCTTCCCAGAATAAATTGTTCCTAGAAAACTGCGAGCAAAATCTGAGGAATGCATTCAAAGCCAATATGTGGACCAAATGATTTCCAAGAAGGCCAGTGTTGGGTAGACACTGACACTTTGGTAACTACTAACAGAGCCCCAAGTGTGATATGAGATGGAGATAACTATCAGGGCAATAAAACTGCCTTTCATAGCTAAGGTTACCCTGCTATAAGCTATCTACATAAACTAAATGATATTGCTAAGTTATCAGATCTGGTGATGTGTATAAGGGCGAAGAGGATAATACATATAGTATAAGATGTTTATAGTGAAATTGCCGTATTTGTAACTTATTGATTTTTTTCTTCATTAACAGGAAAATAAATGGCAAATGGGGAAAAATACTCGAAAATGTGAAATGGATTTAGGTACAAGCAAAAAGTGATGCCACAGCTGGCAGTTGTGGAAAAATGCGACCAAAGCAACAAAGAATGATTCAAAGTGCAGTTTTTTTTTTATTTTTTGTTTTTATATTATATAATTATATTCATATTATTTTCTACTGCTTATCCTTATGATCAGCACCGCTGCTCACATGAGTGGCTATGAATATGGCCTCAAGTGAACTGGAAAATGGTATGTTTTTGGGTGCATCACAAAGCAGTTCTGCTTAAAGTACCCACATGGCAAGGAGCATCCCTGCTTATAACAACAGACACTGATGTGCAGAATATCAATTATGAAAGTCCTTGTATAAAACAGAAAGGAAGGGAGTGGACTCTTGTCCCTGTTCTGTCCAATAGACAAGCAAAATTTCTTATTCATTTCTTGAATGGAATTGGATGCAATCTTTCATTTTCTGCAGCTCTAGCTGTCCCTGACCAAAGACAGTGTGCTTCTTGCCCATACAAAACCAATGCCTTATGCCGGTACTTCACCTTCTACTTATTTTGAAGAAACAGTAGTTTTACTTGAGTACAGGTTTTGAGAACTTCATCCAACTCTACCTATACCTTTACCTCTCACAGTCTTGATACAAAAACAGATTTGATTTTGTGAGATTGTTTTTCATTATTCACCTTTAATAAACTGGATGATGCGTCTTGTCTGTACACACATGCCGCAGATGAATGGAGATGAGTGGTGTGAGTGCCTGAGGTTTGCAGCGTGGCTGTGTTATATGAGTAAATGATTAATCCACATACTTGGACGCTGTCTTCTGTCCGCAGAGGCACACTCAGAGGTCCACACAGCTGGGACCAATTTTCGTGCCCCCACCGCGTCCCGATCCAGCGGCATGTGCAGGAATGGTGGCTTATCACTGCAGCAATTCACTCCTTCCTCCCAGGCCGAGGTTATTATTGGCCTTTTCGAATGCTTTATTTTTAGTTACGCCTGCTTTCTCTGGGTCATTGAAGTGGTCCTGATGGAGCAAAGCTAAATGGTTCCTTAACTTTAATGAATCAGGGTAGTGACTATTTGTCAAAGAAAACAAACTCAAACGTAACTAAACTTAGATCAAACAACTCAGTCACTCAGGATCACCAGGTTCGAGGTTTTTGCAGCCAAGGATCCAACATTAGGCCTACTTATTTCCTCTCCATATGTCCACCCAGATGCGTGCTGGTCTACCTGTGCCTCCTACATTTATAAGATGGTGCTCATGGCCCAAGCCAACCCTACAGACACAGAATGAATACAGACACAAGAATGACATAAACTAATTTCTCTGAAAATATTCTAAAAACATGGAATAAGTAATAACTAAATCAACACTAACTTTATAGAAAAATGAATAGTTCCTCCACAATGAATAAAGAGTTTTTAATAAACTGAGCCACAATTGTCTCTGTTTCTTTAAGTGTTAAGTTCACCTGTGGGCTTATATGCTGCTTTTTCTTTAGTTGAAAGGCTGCGTGCTTGACTAAGGTTTAATGGGTGTCCTGAACCAAGAATCTGGGCCCTATTAAAGCGGTAAACAAAAACACACACCAAAATAGTCTGCACTCTCTGATAAAACCCGATTCAATCTTTTTTAAAGGCACTAGGATGGACTATCACAGGAGGTCTGGCCCTGGGCGCTTTGCAGATACTATTTCATGTTACAATGAGTGAGCTACTCTTTGATGATGCACTGTGTAAAGGTTTTAGAAAACAGTATACAAACTCTATGAGACATATGGGTTTGACAATAGCATGAATAAACTAAAAGCAGAGCAGATAGACGCACAATTATGTTTCACACAATTTTGTTGCCTGGTCAGAGATACATTACAATAAAGCTTTCTGAATTAAAAATGTGTGCATTTTACTTTGCCCTGCAAGCTTGATTCTTGCAAGACTTGTGAGTTCCCAAACACACAAAAATCTGTCTTGTCTGGCTCAAAATTGTCTGTTCCAGTCTCCACCGCTGGTGGTTTGCCCAATGGCGTAGCAGTTTTGTCATGAGTGGGTGGATTTTTGTTTTGCTGACAGCAACAAGCACTCTCATGGTAGGTGGGCATCAGCTGGGGCTTCATCAAATTACCACAAATCATTCCCCCCTTTTGTAAATGCCGTCAAAAGGAGCCCTCCCACATGGGGGCACTGTGGAGCACTCTGTGTGGAGCTGACCATCTGGCTTTGCCACGTTAGTGTCATCAAAAGTATGGACACCAACAGTTTTCTGTTTAACCAAGATTACATCACTCTATTCACTGCTTGATACCTGAGTATGAGCTCCCAGTACTGCACTGACAGCAGCCTTTGTCAGATATTTCATTTTCAGCTTCATTTTCGCCTGCTGTCAACCCAAAGGACAGACAATACAGGGGGGTTTGTGAATGGATATCATATGCTTTGGCAAGTGAGTGTATGAGTTTAATAATAGTCTGGTACAGCTAGTTAGTGTAACCTAATACAAACATAGGGAGTAAGGGAATGATATAGTGTGAAATTGTTAACATTACACAGTCCAGGCCTGAAGAAATATCATTGTTATTTACATAGTGGAAATAATAATGTCTCCAGCACAAAAATAATGCTGGATATGGTATGCTGTATGGTAAATGTCAAATATAAATGTGATTATAGTATTTCCCTTAGGTACAATCATATAGCAATTGCATTAGATTTGGGAGGCTGTGTTAAATTTTATGACTCTTTAGAGACAATGATATCTGAGAGCACAGTAAGCACTATCTTGTGTGCCATAAAGTCAGGGTGTAACCTAAACAGTCGATTGGTGAGATAAAGTATATGAAGCTCTGTGACAGCCTGCTGAGATTCAGGAAGATGAATCAATGCCTCATACAGTTTTTTCAAATTAAACACAGTTGGACGATATCAGTGACAATGGTATTATCCGCTCTGAGTACTGAGTAATTTCCTTTCAGCTCTAGGGGTTTCCACAGCAATCTCCTCCTTGTCTTACTCCAGGACTCCTACCTGACAGCTCTAACATCTGACCAATATTTTCACTATCTTTCCTCTGTACATAATAATAATAATAATAATAATAATAATAATAATAATAATAATAATAATAATAATGTAGGCATGGTGGCAGAGCAGTTAGTGCTCTTGCCTCCCATCAAGGAGGTTGACGGTTTGCTCCTCAGGCCAGCCAACTCACAAACTCTCTGGGTGGAGTCTGCATGTCCTCCCCGTGTTACCGTGGGTTCTCTCCTGGTACTTCGGCGTCCTCCCACCATCCAAAGACATGCATGTGTTTGGTGAATTGGTGACTCTATAATTGCCCCTAGTGAATAAATATGAGAGTGAATGGTTGTGTGTCTCTGTGTCCTGCTACAAGCTTGCCCCAGTCCACCTAAGGCCCAAAGTATTATAGTAGTAGCAGATTATTATTATTATAATAATTATTATTATTATTATAGATTTATATTGTGCTTTACAGCCATCGCTGTGCTAACGCAGACTGATGGAAGAGAGGCAGCTTAATCTGCGCCTATGGCCTCTCCAACCACTACCAAACACATTCATACATTATACATAGGCAGGTTGGGTAAAGTGTCTTGCCCAAGGACATAACAGTAGTATGCAATGCCGGTAGGGGAGATTGCACCGTCAACCTTCAGCTCTGATGTTCTGATTGATGTCTGATATCCTAATCCTGCTGTAAGTATTGATTTAAGATTTTATTAAATTATTGCCTCAAAAATCTTTTGCATAACAACAAAATGACGACATTTATTCAGAAGTGAAAGCAGCGCCAAACAAGTAAGTAGATGCAAATGTCTTGCATTATCTATTATGTGCAGTGAATCTGAGAAATGGTAAATTGCCCTTTAGTTTTATGTGATGTGCCAATCAGCATAATTATAACAGTAAGAGGAATTTGTTTGTGCATATTTTATATCTTTGAGCAGTTTTGAAGGTCTTTAAAACACATAAGATCCAGTGAGAGGCCTTGTCTGCTACAGTGTGTGACAAGCTCTCATCATTCTGGGATCTGAACCATGTTTACAATCCTCAAGTGACAACAGAGACAGTCTGAGAAACCAAAGTGACATGTCTGCTGTCAAAATACTTTTGTCTAATGGAAATTTGTGAGTGAGATGTCGCTTGTGTAGCCTCACAAGTTAATCTGCAGTGTACGGATATACAGTCTATATGCATATAATAAGTTCTGTTTATGTACAAATGCCACAAAAAGTATGTGAAGTCTTTCAAATTATTTGGATTTCTGTATGATTTGGTTCAAAAATGTAATCTGATCTTCATCTAAGTCTCAAAAATAGACAAACACAGTCTGCTTAAACTAATGCTGCAAAAAATATATATTTTCATGTGTTAATTGAACATGTATGTAAACATTCACACTGCAGGATGGAAAAAGTCTGAACCCCTAGGTTAATGTCTTCTTCAAGAGCTAATTGAAGTTAGGTGTCAGTCAACCTGGAGTCCAATCAATGTGAGAAGATTGGAGGAGTGGGTTAAAGTGGCCCTGCCCAATAAAAAATACACCCCAGCTTTGAGTTTGCTATTCTGAAGCATTGCTTGATGTGAGCCATGCCTTGCACAAAAGAGCTCTCAGAAGACCCACAAATAAGAATTGTTGACTTGCATAAAGCTGGAAAGGGTTACAAAAGTTCATGAGTCAACGGTACGCCAGACTGTCTATAAATGGAGAAGGTTCAGCACTGTTGCTATGCTGCCTAGGAATGGCCGTCCTGTGAAAATGACTGCAAGAGCACAGCACAGAATGCTTGATGAGGTGAAGAAGAATCCTAGAGTCAGCTAAATACTTAAAGAAATCTCTGGCACAAGCTAACATCTTTGTTGACAAATCTACAATGGGTAAAACATTCAACTTGAATGGACTTCATGAGAGGACACCACTGATGAAGCCAACTGTCCAAAAAAAAAAAAAAATAAATAAATACATTGCTGTATGTTTAAAGTTTGCAAAAGAGCACCTGGATGTTCCACAGCACTACTGGCAAAATATTCTGTGGACAGATGAAACCAAAGTTGACTTAATTGGAAGGAACACACAATGCTATGTGTGGAGAAAAAAAAGGCACAGCACACCAACATCAAAACCTCATCTTCGCTGTGAAGTACGGTGGAGGGGGCATCATGGTTTGGGGCTGTTTGGCTGCCTCAAGGCCTGGACAAATTGCTATCATCTATAGCTAAATTAATTCCCAAGTTTATCAAAACATTTTGCAGGAAAACGTAAGACCATCTGTCCACCAGCTGAAGCTCAACAGAGGATGAGTGATGCAACAGAACAATGACCCAAAACATAGAAGCAAATCAACAACAGAATGGTTTTAACAGAAGAAAATACGCCTTCTGGAGTGGCCCACTCAGAGTCCTGACCTCAACCCAATTGAGATGCTGTGGCATGACCTCAGAAGAGCGATTCACACCAGACATTGTTGAACTTAAACAGTTTTGTAATGAGGAATGGTCCAAAATTCCTCCTGAGCACTGTGCAGGTCTGATCTTCCCTGGTTGAGGTTATTGCTGCCAAAGGAGGGTCAACCATTTATTAAATCCAAAGGTTCACATACTTTTTCCATCCTGCACTGTGAAGATTAGTTTAAGCAGACTGTGTTTGTCTATTGTTGATGAAGATCAGATCACATTTTATGACCAAATCATGCAAAAATTCAAGTATTTCCAAAGGGTTCACATACTTTTTGTGGCCACTGTATTTGGTTGATGTGAGTGTTTTGTAGTCTTGTGCAAATTAGGTTATCCTCTGGCCAGTATATGGCATTGAGCCATGTCCAGATGTATCTTACACTTGCCTTAGAAGACCGGAGGTGCAGTTAGCCAGCTGTGTCTCTCAAATTGGTGATGTGTCCTTCATTTGCACCAAGCAGACCTCACGCTGCGTTCCAGGAAGACTAGATAAGGAATAAGGCTAATGGGTAAAAATAATGACCAGTGTTCACAGCATTTCATTTAAAAAAAATAAATAAATGGCATGGGGTGGAGTGAGGTAGATACTCTCCTGCTTCTTGGCTTATGTAGTTCAGTCTTTCCTCATTAAAAGTCGGTGGCTCAGTCATTTTGGCTAACTTTCTCTACATTTTTTTATTATTTTGTGTTGCCAAAACAGTAATGCAGAGCTATAGCCTAAACACTGACAAAAACATAGATGCTAAAAAAAGAAAACATTAAAAAGAAACCATACAGGCGTATATTCACAGGCTCACTTAAATCCATCTGGTCCTGCTCAGGGCAATGCATTTGCATTTGAAGCGCAGTTGTTACATTAATGATTTGGCAGCATTAGCAGTAGTAGTGGAAGTAATGAGCATGTTTTAGATTTGTTAATGAAGCAACAGTTTTACTGTTACAAAAATAAACAACATGGCCTTCATCTGATTGGATAAAACGGGTGTTTACTCGCAGTTAGTTCATCCAATCACTGACCAGCTATTTGTCTACAACTCCTACAGTTTTTTGTTTTTTGTTTTTTGTTTTTTTTCTTGGTCATACATTTGAAAACCTGGAAAAGTATTTTTTTTCCTCATTATGTTCAGAGTTTGTTATAAATCAGAAGAATGGTGACTGTTTGCTTAGTTTGCTTAGTGTCTTTGTTCTAAAAATACATTGCGTTCTCCTCATTCAAAGTTTCTCCTCAGGTAAAACCTTGTCCTCAGCTTCAGGTCAAGTCTAGAAAAATAAAGCGAAGCATTGATATTAGTTTTTGAATCACTGTGAGCCGGCACATGCACAGGCAAGTGTGTACTCTGAGTGAGGCTGGGATACAGAGGAAGAAAAACTATCAGAGGGTCACTCAAGGTAGCTCCCTGCTGTGGCAGATAAGCCGCCACCAGCTATTCGGAGATTTTCCAAAGCAGCGTTTCCATTGAATATTTATTGTTAATAACTACTGGGAACTTAAATATCAAAGCCAATACGGTCTGACAAGTTCATTAATAATAAAATTATGTTTTTCACAGCTTATATTTAGGAGACCAAGCCTAGGAGGTGAGCATTCTTAGCCCTTGAATAACTACATTTCAGCAGAAATGATAGTGATGACAAGTACAGCACTATAGTATTATAGTATACATTATATAGTAGATTGCTAATCATTAAAAGCATCTCATAAATAGACATCTATAGATTTAATGTGGTTTTATTCCTGTCCCTGTGGTTGTTTTGTGTTTATGGAAGGGTGTCCTGCCTTTTGACAGATGCCACATTAAAACCTAATTAGAGCCTTAAATCATTGCACCTCAGTGTGACAGCCCTGGGGCGCTTAGGACATTGTGTGTCTGTGAGTTTGAAGGTTGCTTGTTTTGCAGCCAGGACTTTACTTGTTCCTCTGTGCGGCCAAGCATAACACTGGCTCAGCAGCAACATGGCCACAGTGAGACTGACCAGCCAACGCCAGACGAACACTGCAAGAACCAACTGTATGCAGAGAGAGGTCACACCCTCACCTCTGCCCTACAATGCTCCACAACTGAAAGATTGGGAGCAAAGTTTACAACAGGCACTATGTTTTGCTCTTATGAAAAACGTCTATGATCCAACTAGGCCTCCCTGATTGATGGCTTTATATGCTGGCCTATTTATTTTATGGTTTTTCAGATGTTGTTTTTTATTTAATTGGCTGAGGTCAGGTAAGGTAGTGTTTTAGCATGAACTCTGAGTGGTTTAGGGCTTATCTTTTACAATACAGCTAAACATTGACAGTCTGTCTCAATAACATCAGTAGCAAAGTGTTTAAGTGCTATATGTCATGCCATGATTTAACAAAAATAAATACTTCAAAGTAAAGCTACATTCAAACTTCATCTAGTATCATGTGTGGGAGCTATTACAACAGCTAGTTTGTATGATCCTCTCTCTAACCATATTCTTGGAAAAATAAAAGCCTCAAAATTCATATTCATGGTATGTATAGCTTCACAGCCTGATAATTCCCCCAAAAAAGACAAACGCAGAGATCACCACATACTCAAACAACTACAATACTATCTTAGACATAACATACTGTATATATATATGTATGTGAGTTTGCATCAGTGTAATAATTATAATAACATGATAATGCTTTGATTTATAAAGCAAGTTTCAAGGTACCCAAATGGTGACTCAGCTGCAAAGTGTTTAGCATTATAGCCCCACAGCAAGAAGGTCCTAGGTTCGGCTCCTGGACCGTGTGGCCTTTCTGGGTGGGTTTTCTCTGAGTACTCCGGTTTCCCCCATCAACCTAAATTATGCATAAAAGGCTAATCCTCCAACTAGGTAAGGTCTTGGACTAATATCTATAAAAGGGTGATGCTCTGTGGTCGCCTTCTGCTCCTGAAAGGTTGCTCCAATGCAGAGAACAAATTTATCAACAGGGACAAAGTAAGGTAAAGTATACCCTACCTTACCTTTACATATTTTATCCTTTTTGAAAACACTTGCCCCGAACAATTAAAAAGTTGAAGTTGAGTTTTGTGGACAAACAGTTGGGACTGTTGAACTCATGGTCATCACAAACATCTTGCATGGACTTCCTTCCTGGCCCCCTCTAGTCCTCTCTGGACTATGGAGATCATGCAAATTTCAATTGTGCAGCAGCAGCAGTAGTAGTAAAAAGAGCAGTAGTGGTAGTAGCAGACAAGTACTTTCTACTGCAAGTAATTTTACTCCTACTTAAGTAATATCATTTTACAGTAACAGTCGTTTACTTAAAGACATATTTTAAGTACTTCTTTCTGGTCTATCTGCTGCTTTTTCCCTGTATTAGAAAGCATTATTTTGAAATCAAACCATATTTCATGTACAGTAATCTCAAGTCTCATCAGGGCAAATAAAAGCAAGATGTAGAAAAACTCCCTTCAACACTGGTAAAACATCTTCATTGCTTATTGTTGTGCATATAAAAACCATCTCTAGTTAAATGTACATCAGGAGGACCAGATGCCTCAGACGTCTGGCTTTCACCTCATGCAGAGCCCTGGCACCAACAGTAAATCACATCACCGACATTAAGCATTATTTTAACTGAAGCCCTTAAATCCTTCCTGTATGTTATAATGACATTTGTGCATTTTTCTGGTGAAACTGCAACTATTTAACTATTTCCTTGGGGGGGAAAGAAGTTACTGATATATGTTATTTGTCAAATCGAGATTTTCCACTATCCATCAGGACAGAGCGAGGGTACACCATATGGAACGTTCCATTAGTTGAGAGTAAGGGGTGGGGGGCTGGGGGGGGGGGGGGGGGTAGTAGAACATCTCCTCCCACTCTGGACGGGGCCCACGGACTGTCCTGCATTAAGGAATGTGTTGTGATGAGTGATTCAGTGTGTCTATATTGGGCAAGGAGTCGAAACAGTGACATGAAAACGCAGTTGGCAGCAGCTTCACAAATCCCACATCAGGCTCAGGGGAAACCATAATCACCACTTTCATTTTTCAGCCTTGTTTATTCCAGAGGTTGGCGTTACAATTAAGACCATTCGCCTTGCAATTACTGTGTTAAAAATAATAAAACAATTTCAGCGTACCTAAAATACCTGTATTTTCTGTCATGATTTGGGGCATGCAAATTGAGATTACGATGTTGCATGGATATTGTCAGGAAGCTGTGTGAAGGATTTATATGTTTGTCTGGGTGTTTGTTTTTGGATTGCTAAAACTTTGTCAAATCGTAGCCAAACCGTAGTCAGAATTTGTGCCTGACCTTCACAAGATAAATTTAGCTGTGTGCATGTATAATAATCATGATTTACAGCAAGGATTAGTTTTTCAACAGCCATAACACAAGTGAAGAACGCCTTCTTGGGGCCAGTGAGTGGATTCCAGTGTCAGTAATCCACCCGTGCTCTGACCAAACACCCACTGCCACATGCTGCACACACCACTTTCCCTAATTTCCCAATAAAGTCGCATAACTTCTTCAGCCCCAGTGTCTGTCCAGAGATTTGCTTTGATGCACTTTAAAAAAAAAAAACAAAACAACTTTGGCTTGAGCCCTCCACCCAAATGTTGACAAAAGTGCAGAGGATTGGTGGAGAATGTTTGCACCATAGTTGGATTGCAGTTCATTTTTCATACTTTCGTGCCACTGCGGTTTCTTTAGTGCCATTCAGGGGTTTACTCCAGAATCTCACTGCCCCATCACACGTCACGTTAGATATTCTGGATCCGATTTAATATGATCAGCCTTTTCTAAATAGGTTTGAGGCAGGTTAATACAGGACTACAGCCCATCTCTCACCTGGTTTACTCAATGTGTTTATTAATCATTTAAAAAGTGGAATTTTTCCATTTTATTCTTTATACAACATGATTCACTCATTCATCTTCTGCCTATTCTTGTTGGGGGTCGCAGGTGCCTGGACCACATCCCACCAACTACGGGCCTTAGGCTGGGTACATCCTGGGCAATGGCCAAACTATAGCTAATTTAGAAGCCATAACCCCCTTGTTGAGAGACAGAAGCACTCCTTTGGCACTGAGCACCCCTGTTTAATAATGTCTTTTCATCATTATTACAAATTATTGATTTACCTAGAGGGACATGGTGGCAGAGCAGTTAGTGCTCTCGCCTCCCAGCAAGGAGATTGTGGGTTTGAACTTTAGACCGACACACAAACTCTCTGGGTGGAGTCTGCATGTCCTCCCTGTGTTACTGTTGGTTCTCTCCGGGTGCTCCCTTCCTCCCACCGTTCCAAAGACATGCATTTGTTCTGTAAATATGTGACTCTAAATTGTTCCTAATGAATGAATGTGAGCGCGAATGCTTGTCTGTCTGTTCTCTGTGTCTCTGTATCAGCCCTGGGACTATTATGATTAATGAATACCATTTATCTAAAGTTGGACAGGTTTATGTCTGTTTCGCTGATGGGTCGTTTAGATCAATCCAATTGCCCCCAGCATGTCCCCTAAACATTGAGCACATAAGCACAGGTAGATTTTGGGAGCACTTCAGCAGAGTCTTTTCATTATTGTACCTTACCATTGTAAAACAGTTAATGATGTAGGATTATTTTAACCATTCAAAGTGGTTTGCACCTTTTGAACTTTGCCACTCTTTAATCACCATGATCCCGTTTCTGCAGTCCTCTGTTTTTTGTTAAGTGTAGACACTTAGCACAAGGGCCACGGCGTGAGTGCAGCAACGGCGGCACAGATATCTGTCTTTCATGTATTTGATCAAATTGTTGTGGAATCTTATTTAGACTGTGACACATGTGCTGTTAAGATTTGAAATAGCAAGTCCATAAAAGTTGTGCGTCATGTCCCACGCAAAGCTGTCTTTATAAGCACAACGTCTGGCTGTGCCGTGCAGGGCAGAGCTGGCGGTGCACGGAAAGCTCATGTCTCACACCAGGCTCTGTGCTGCAGGCCCACATCCACTAATTAGACCTGATATACAGCCTGATGTGTGCTGATTGGAAGCAGGCTCATCTAACTCGGGACAGGGTCTAGTTGCACTGCTCAGGAATGCCGCAGGGTGTCATTTTGTTTCCAGGCGCTGGTCTCAGGTCAGTTTCACAGTCCCCAAACACATTTCGATGGTAGTGATTTAGTGAGAGGGTAAACTGATGCTGATCTCAGGCAATTATGCACCAACTTATTGATGGTGCACAGGGATATGGTGGTTTGTGCAGCTCACAAGCAGCTGTCCCTGTGGCGACAGCTTCGGCCTCACACAGAAATGAGTGGCATGCAGCAGGCAGCGCAGGCCGCGGCACCGAGCCAACCATGCCAGGCATCTCTCTCTCTCTCCCGCCTGGGGTGGATGTGCTGCTTTAGTGCCACACTAGAGGAATGATAACACAAATACTCACACCTTCTTTCCCCTCCTTTTATAGACATTATGAGCATATTATTAATTAAATAATGTAACAACTACATGATAATCCAGCCACGAGAGGTTACAAGCCAGTGTAGCCTTTATGCCAGTCCCAGGTCCAGAAGCTGCATCAGGAAGGGCATTTGTTAAAAAAAATTAAAATGGGAATCACTGCATGCTCGGAGGCAGATGATTTGCTGTGATGACCCTGAAAGGAAAAAAAAAATAGACCTGTCTACATGATTTATCATCAATATTAGGCAATTTTATCATCACCATTTTCTGAAGACACTGAATACACAAACACAGGGAACTACATAAGGGGTTGGTTATAATTTTAGAGACAAATAGTAACTATACAAGACAAGACAAGTGTTTGTACTCAGAGTTGAATCTACTCTCAGAGAATAAAACTGGGATTTTTGAGTCCAGGTGACTTTTAAGCCCTTAGTGCTCAAGTTTAAATTTTGGTGGAGTGGATTAAGATTGGTTTCGAGCATTTTAAGTGGGAGTTCATGTCCAAGTTTGAGTCCAAGACAAGTCATCTTGAGTTTAGTCTAGTCCATAAAAAAGTGAGTCAAGTCCAGTCCAAATTGATTCCAGTCAAGTCCAAATGAACTGAGTCCAAGTCTGCATCAAGTCACCAAAGTAGCACAAGGGTGAAACACTTGCATCTTCAGTGGGATGTTAGCTTTGAATATATTTTGGAGCTGTCTTGGAAAAAGGGAACTAGACACAAGTGCAACTCAGAAGAATCAAAGTCCAAGTCATTGGTTCATAGCTTTGAGTCACAAGTCACAAGTTCTGGTCTGTGAGAAAAGATGAGTCCACTCATACCAATGACTCTCATCCAAGGTGGGTCATTGAGGTCAAGTTGGAATTTTGTCACGAGTTGCAAAAATTAGCCCAATGAATCAACTCAAGTCATGGCCCAGGACTCGAGTACTCCATCCATTGTTTATTGTAATTAGAAATGTTTCAAATTTCACATATGATACTGTCTAACTATAATACACAGGCTACGTGATCAACCATCTGACTCCCTGATTTTTATGGCATGCACTGAGTGACTCCTGTGCCTCTCATTTATAAAGAGGACCAATGGGGACACATTAAGATGGTTAGACAATTACCCCAAATGCTGTTTTTATTGGAGGAACACTCAAGCATCTGGAAAAATCTGAGCTCTGTAATCAGGATTTAGGCCAAAACCTTACTGTTTTGTAAATTGTGTTCATTGTGGACAAGTTGTTTCTTTGTTTTGGTGTGCAGTTCAAACTTACATAAGGCTGGTCCTTCGCTCACGAGAGTCACAGAATCCAGCGTCGGATCTGGAAGCGCAATGATCCCATTGACCTACAATTACTCTCACAACTCAGACCAAGTGCAGTTTAAAGTGATTTTGCAGCTGGATAGCAATTGTAGTACAATTATAGATTAAGAAAACATTTGTGTCAATGAATTAATGGCAGCTCATTGTCCAAATAGTCCAACAGCTCAGCACCAGGTGAAAGACGGATTGTTTGGTTTCGGAGCGAGCCAGCACAAAAAGAACAGCCTGGGTACACTGGGTTCAGTTTTTCCCCAACATTTGTCTTTGTAATGAGATGAAATTTTCGGATGGGGATCTGCTATTTGAGCAAAGCAGTTATGTTCCAATAACATTTGCATTGAACCAGAGGTGATCTGACATCTCTTCAACTCACACGTCCATAGTAATACTTTTCTGTTTAGCTCCCTGAATAAAATCACAGAATGTTAGGACAAAGGTAATAGAAAGTTTATCTTGTGTATTTTTTTCATTTTAATTTTTTTATATTTTGTATAATTTTGAGTGTTTATATGACAGAGACAGTATAGCAGATCGATGTGGTATGGGGTCCAAAAATCCCCAAATCACAGCTATTTTTACAAAGTTTGCTCAAAGATGATATTGCATGTTAATCCACAGCAATGCACGTTTTAGCCACTATTTCTATACCCCTGTCTGTCACTTCAAAGTGCAAAAACTATTATTATATTCTGTTATACACTGGCACTCAGTATACACACATGTCTTTTAACTTAAAGGTTAAAAGATGAAAAGTGGAGTTTAAGCTATATATACAGTAACTATAGCTTTTTAATTTTGTGGAGTTAATGTTTTTGTGTTTATGTTTGTGGTTTCCAAAGTCTTTAAGCTGTGGTGTGGATTAGATTTCAATCTTGCTTGTACAGATGTAAATCAGTTCTAGACCACAATCAAATTAATCTTATCTTGTCATAATAAATGAATGCTGCAGTGCTGTGTCAAATAGGGACAGCGAGGCAGCTGTACACGTCCCCACTATGAATTATACTTTCAACTCATATCATCTCTGCATTTCAATAAGACATAGGCTATGTTTTTCTTTTTTCCTAACTCAAGTCATATGACTTGGTCAACAGGACAAGTCTGGTGGTAAAATAAGCTTATTCAGCTCAGCTTCATTATAGTGCACTTGAAAAAGAGCAGGCTCTGTAAATCACAGGACATACCGACTTCCCCCACAATGCATCTCTCTCTGTCAGTTGGTTTTCTTATACAAGTTGTTTGAGAAGCTGCAGCTGAAGCCAGTAATAATGATGAGGTGAGTGAGCCAACTGCATGGTTGGCGCTCTCTCACCACAGCCCCATGGGGCTAAGGCGGGGCATAGACACCTGGCTGTTTAAATGTAATGGAAATGGGATTAGTTAAAGGTGGAAAATATATGAGATTTTATATTCACTTATGTTTTCCAAACTGGTGATGTGTGCAAGCAAGTGCACCAAAACAGCACACTCCATATGACTTTAGGGCTGGACAAAATAATGGATTTATAAAGTGCATTTCTAGGCACTCAAAGCGCTACATTATTCATTCACTCCTCAGTCACACTGGTGGTGGTGAGCTACTTCTGTAGCCACAAACAGAGGAGTGGCTGCCATTCTGCACCTATGGCTCCTGACCACCACCAAACACACAATCACACGTACATTCACACAGCAGCGCCACAGACACTGGCACGGGTGAAGTGAATTGCCCAAAAACACACAATGGCAGTATGAAGCAGGGATTGAACCATCAACCTTCTGGTTAGTGGGTGATTGGCTCAACCTCCTGAGCTACAATATACTATAAACTCAAATCAATAGTATAATTATTCAAATGACATGTATATATATATATATATATATATATATATATATATATATATATATATATATATATATATATATATATATATATATATATATAGTTTAATAATATTTTTGGAGTTATTGCCCCAGCCCTAGGGAGTTTAAGAGTTTGTTAGTCTTTTTATTGTCTCTTCATCTCTTCTCAGTCTCCCACTTAAAGCTGCGTCTCCTCTCTGTTGACAGCTTTGCTCTGGTGAAAAAAAGGGGCAGAATTACTGAGTAAAAGGGAAAAAGAGAGCAAATAACAGCTCTTCGAATGTTTGGATTGTGAAACCAGAACATTAGTACAAACCATAATGGCTGGCCCAAAGAGCCCAGTGCCTCTCCAGACCTTAACTCTCACAGGCAATGATGTAACGCCAGCCATTTCTTATGAACCATTCGCTTGTTGCTCTGCTCAAAGTCTATTTATACCTTCTTCAGCTTCTCAAAATAAAGCAGCCTATGTTTGACTGATGCCAATTAAAAAGCCTGTTTGTTTAAGCAGGGGAATTAGAAGACAGCCTTATGGTAGCAGTATAAATGCAAAAAGCAAACTGATGTGTGATGTGTTGAGACAACAATAGGCAATGACTGAGACTAAAACCAGTTACGTATACCTTTCACTATACTTTAAAATAAGTTACTGTAAATGGAGATGATACAAGTCCAAAAAAGTCTAGTCACACACTAAAAGACTCATGACTAGCTCTTAGTAAAGGATTTCACAAAGAAAGACTAGCCATCCATTTTTTTCTATAAAAAGAATGAGCCTGGTTCATCAGAGTCAGACTTTATTGAAATTATGTGTGACATATAATGGAATTACAGACAATAACAGACCTTGAATTTGAGAACTCACATTTGAAATATCCTGTAAAGCTGGATCCATTTTAGATAAGATAATAATGGGAAGAGTATCAGACCCACTTCACTTCCCTAAGAAAGGGAATGGGTCACTCAGTAATGCAGTGAATTCTCAATTGACAAAGTCTCTTTAATTATAGCTGAAACATCTTTAACTTTACAAATCACATTAAAATGACTTATTTTCAACCTTGTTTTGATTGTGACAACATGGATGACTGAAAATCTTAATGGACATTGTGGCACATGGTGGCAAAGTAGTTAACACTGATGCCTCAGAGCAAGAAGGTCCCGGGTTAAATTCCCAGGCTGGGTGGGGCTCTTCTGTGTTGAGTTGCATGCTCTTTCCGTGCTTGAGTGAGTTTTGTGCAGGTGCTCTGCTTTCCCACATCAATATAAAACATGCACAATTGACTAATTCTCCAGCTAGTTCTCCTAATCAGGATCCTAGCTCAAATTCTGGATAAGGGTCCCCATTGCTCCTGGCAGGTTGCCCCAGTTGGAATGGTCAAACACATTTTCCCACAGGGGGACAATAAAGTCAACTTTAACCTTAAGGTCTTGGTCTTGTTTGGCCTTGGTGTAAAATTGTCCTCCATGTCAAACATTGGCCATGTAAAAGTGTGTCAGAGAGGATCTTTTCAAAAGTGGTCTAAATACTTGTTGCAGAACTATAGCTGTACTTAGCAGTTTGTGTGTGTGCTGCACGTGTGGCTGTGGTGCCAATCAGGCCTCAATGTACACTGTCCTGCAGAATAAACAAGTTTGTCTGTGTTCGCAGCCTGTAATTAAAGCCGTATAAAAGTGCACACGCATGCAGTAACAGCACACGTCATACTTCAGCCGCTGTGTTTCTCAGACCTCAGCATGAGCCTGACAACAGCTGACCCAAACCACCTATGGCTTCTCTCTGCATAGATATATAGACATTAAACGTAAAAAGGCAGAATCCAGAAAGCTGCAAAGGCGTGGCTTGGCTTGTTTGAGATTAAAGTGTATGATAAATGGTGTGTAATAACATACTCACAACTTCCCTTTGTAGTCACTTTGAGGACGTTGCATCCAGAGCACAGTGTATCAGTTTTGATTATATTGGCTTATGGTGAAGTGTAATCAGACCTACAGAGGCCTACACCGCCACCTCCACCATAAAAATAACCTAGACATTCAAAAAGAGCTCATCATCCTGAACCTGCCAAGTGAAATGAAGACATACTCCAGTGGCCTATAATCTAGCATGAAGTCAGCTTGTACTCTGAGTCAGCCACGAGACCTCACAGCTCAGACATGACTGCTATCTTTGTGGAGGTTTGCTACTAGTTGGTTTGAAGATTGTAGGGAGGTCTGTAGAGAGCACAGCAGTGGCATATGAGGACTTCTGTGGAAGCAAGTGCTACGTCCAAAAAGCCCAATTCCCATTAACTCTCATTCAGAAATTAAAGGTCTCCTATTATGCTAAATTAACTTTTTTGAGCTTTTTACCATGTTATGATGATGTTCGCACCTCAAAAACATACCTGGGGTAGTATTTTGTTTCATTCATGCTTGTTTGAGTAATCCTATCTACACTACATAGAAATGTGAAACCAGGAAGTGCTCCTGTGCATTTCTAAAACCTATGCACCATCATCAAAGTCATTCTGGTGATTATAGCACTTAAATTGTCATCATTACAAAGCAGTCAGCTTATTTATCATACTGTTGTTAATAGCAGTGCTAATTAGCCATTTATACTCTGTCCAGTTCCTACTGTTGCCCACAGAAGGCTTCAGACACCTAATCCAAGCGTGCTCTGCAAACTTAAAGTGCCAGCTCCCCAAAATAAGCCATTTTCCATATATACACATTATAATTTCTTTGAGTTATAAAAACATGAATTATTATAGTAAAGGTGTCCAAAACTATTTCAAAAAGCCAGAAAAAGCATAATATATGTCCTTTAGTATAAAAAGGTCGGAAAAGGTCTCTTGATTTCAACTTGGGGTGCTCATAAAACACAGCAAAAGTGATTTCACACTCAGTATTAGAAGATATGCATCTAAACACACCTGAGCCGAAACACCTTTACTACGCTGTACCAGGCAGGTTGCACTGGCTGCACTAGCTATCAATGTTCTGTTGTGATGACAAAACAAGGCATTTTTCCAACTGCAAAAATAACTTCTATTCACCTAATGTTGGTCTGCTGACTGTGATTATTTGTCTTTAGTATAGATGGCAGTACACTCAGCTCATAATAATGTCCATTTGCAACCTGTTTTCACAATAGCCATGCCTTTATGTGAAACTGCAACTTGACTTTTCTTCTTTTTTTTTTTTAGCGCCTGCTATGCAAGCAGAGCTTCTCAGAAACAGAATGGGTAATCTAAACTCTTCACGCTGTGCATTGTATATATCATATGTTACCACAAGTGCAGGAATGTAAATGCTGACACAGCCTGTATGTGTGTTCAATAATGCACATATGTGTATCTGAGTGAGGCATGTGTTCAGAGAGACTCAATTAAAAAGTTGTTTCTGACCAGATTTTGCCCTCTGGTGGCACAGTCCACACAGTGCTAAGTTTTCCCCAAATTCTCCACAGCATGATTTACAAAATGAATGAGGGGGGGGGTTGACTGAGGATATACAGTAGGTCAAAAAGTTTTGGTCAGATTTGGCATTAACAGAAAAGTTTGGTTATGAGCCAAGGAACAAATTATTGATTTTGGTGTGGCTTTAGATCAAAGTGTATATTCGAGATATATGTGTAAGGCCTTCTAGTTTTAGCATACCTATTATTGCATGTTTTCAGCTTTGGTTCACAAGATATTTTTAAGATGTTTAAATCTAAAGGTCATCCTTTGGTCTCAGTTGTTTGATAAACTCCTCCACACTCTGCTCTGTCCACCACCACAGTTACGTCCCTGCAGCAGCCCCGAAGTTCATCTCCTGCAGCCAACCATGAGAGCCTTATCCAAACCGAACCAGCGGCTCCACGCCTGACCATGTGTGTTTGTGTACAAGTGTGTTCATGTGTGTCATATGTACGCCTGTGCACGTGCATCAGTCACCAAACAAAATCCTCTTGGAGCCGGGGACGGTCCAGGAGTCCCACGCATTTCCCAAACCCCCTCACACCAAGCATCCAGTGCTATACTACATGCCCCGTCCCGCTCCAAGCTTCCCCCTGTCGTGTCCTCTTGTCGTCTCCCTTTTTAGTCCTTCACTCGTGTCGTCACTGTCACCATTATCATCCCACTTTGTTTGCAGATGATTTTCAGCCTGACCTCATCTTTGGAGGCGGATAATTACCAAATGGGGACACCATGTTTTAACAGGGATTTGAGGTCAACGACTCGCTCACGTTTCCTAGTGCTTTTTTTTTTGTTCCCCGGCTGTGAATCTCTCAATGTCCTTTCCCCTTTTCTGACCCCTTTACATAGACGAGGACATAGTGCCATTGTTTACAAGTAAGCACTGTAATCTGTCACTTTCGCAGGACTTGGCAGGCCACACTCTGTGCAGTGCCTCCTGGAACATTGTGTCCATGCAGTGCAAAATATTTAAGAGTGGTGAATGTGATTACAGAGAATGTGGCATGGTTTTGCAGAATGCCAGCCTACTAAGTGCAGTCATACCCAAGCTATATTTGGGCAACGGGAGGACACAGTGGGAATTTGCAAAATACATTATAAACTACAATGTGGTTGTACACATGCTTCTTATGGTGGTACTCAGAGATCTTTTGCAGTTCTGATTTTGTTTAATTTAGAGCTTGTTTTATTCCTGTGTTAGTCCTGCTCTGGTTTGGGATTAATTTTGAAGTGTAGGCCACTGCTAAGTCCTGGTTTAGGCAAAGTTTAGGTTTGGTTTTGAGTCTGGATTAGACCTGGTTTGGTCCTCGGTTGGTCCTGCATGACTAAGACCTGGTTCATTCCTGGATTAGTGTACATTTAGTCTAGTTTTAGCCCTTGTTAAATTCTGGTTTAGTCCTTGTTTTGTTGTAGTTTATTCTGGGTTTAGTCCCTGTTTTGTTTTTATTTAGTAATGTACATATTAGTACATTAAAGTTGATACACACAGACCATCTATTTTCTTTCCAATACATTGTGTGAAAAGTTCGCTGTTAATGTGCAATTTTACAATAAAACACAAAATGGTTTGCAGCCCCCAAAATGATAATCTGATGAGCCGCGGCTGCTAAGTGGCCATATGCTGGTTACGTTACCATTAGCACTGACCTGGTTTGTGAAGCAGGTGGACAGTGAAGATAAGGCAGAGAGAGAACAGGAGCGCTGCTGGTATTCCACTCACCTTGGCTATGTAAAACACTATCCCTGTGACGAAGGGGTCAAACACTCCCGTCCTGCCCCAGCGTAGAGCACAACTCAACTGGGACAGCACTACAGCGAGCCTGCCTCAGCTGCAGACAGGAAGCTGAAAGCTCAATCATCTTTCATCCACTCGCATCAGAAGGTTACTGGTGAAGTGGTGAAAATCTTCATAAAGGTATCTAAGAAAAGATTTTTCATTTGTTTAGCTATCCATTTGAATATGTCCAGCAAAAAAAATGCAGTCTGGAGGTGTATATCATCATTTTATTAAAAAGATTATAGTTCCAAGTTTACCACTAAACACACAAAACACACAGATTTAGATATAGGTGTCAAAATTTTTGTCTCTGTCTCAAATTCAATTAAGTAGTTGGTCCTAACTCAGCAACACTGCATACTGCCTGAACTTTTCAATAATTGTTATATAGAAAATATATAGAGCTATATATGTTGTACACAATGAGAGTAATAACCCACATTTTAATTAACTCGCTAAATGCCTGCACCCACGCCCAGATCGGGGCTGCTCATTTCTCAGTAACACCCGTCACTGCCCCTACGTGTCAGTTTAAAGGAGTGGCATCTAGGGAATGCAGCTCCTGTCGTACGTGCCTTGTGGTCGCCACAGAAATTGAGCACATAGGTGTAAAGAAATGCCAGTCAGCCTCAGTCCAGCTCCTGGCAGAGGGCTGGCCAGGTCTGGGCCCAGCCAGGAATGCTCTGCCCATCTGTCAACATTGAGCTGCCTCCTCCGACAGATGCCACAGAGAGGATTTTGTAACATGGGCCGAGGTGGATTTCATAAGCTTGTCTGGCAGCGGACCGGGCTCAGGGTGGCAGGAAGGTGCTAGTACAGGATGTGTGGCTATGATGCTTTGGCATTCAAAATGATCTCTATTTAATTTTCCAAAAGCGTCAGTGGGAAATTTCAATTGTGAAGTTTTCATTTTTGTTCAAGGTATTATTATACTTTAAAACAATCCCCATTTTATGGGTCAGTATCTCAGCTAGTATTGTTCGTCAACCACCATAGCAGGGAAATTGCTGTTTCATGCTGTTAAAATGAATTTTTATTTGATGGTCTTATGCATGGAGACAGGATGGGGAGCTTAGTCACCCAGCTAGAAAGCTGAGTTTGCCTCCACACTGAGAGAAGCCAGGTGGGGGCATGAGCACTTCCTCAAATGCCTCTTACCTTCTTGTGGAGGTGACACTAGTGTCAAGACGCAACCAACATATAACAATGACAGATATTTTAGTGCCAGTAATTTCAGGAAATGCTTCAAAATTGTTCTAAAAACACCTCATTAAAATGACTTAAAGATTTTTCAATTTAATATTAGCCAGGCTCTGAGGGAGCACTACAGTGGCTCATGGCTTCCACTGCTGGATTTAAGTGATAAAATGCCCAAGGTGGCACTTCCTGTTGATATCTGCATCTATAAGATTTCAAACTAAATGAGAACTGATATTATCTTCAATCCCCTCTCTCTAAAAAACATCCACTCCAGTACATCTGCTTCCATCTGTCCTGCTCTATTCTCATCCTCAAACATCTTGCCCAGTCTGGTGTTATGGCTGATTATAATGAATGGTGTTCTGTATGTGGGACCTGGACGTGCAGCAGAGCCAAGGGAGCAGCACCTGAGTAATGGTACTGTCTGTATGAGCCTCTCTCTTGCACACACACACACACGGCTGACCTGCTGGGAACAGGGTCTCGCTGTATCAGGGGCAATTAGAAAAGTCCAGACGGAGCACAAGCAGTCTCTTATACTGTCCCCATTAGAGAGGAGAGACAGGAGAGGACACATGCAAGCTGTATAAAAACTTTGATGGATTATGCTGTATATTTTTGAATTACAAATCACAGACATGTTTCTAGCTCCTACTGTAGTACCCATTTCCTCACTGCAATGACAAGACATTCAAAGGAACCTCGCATTTATCCAGGAGAGACTCGACTAAAATGGGCCACAACAGTGATAATGTGTGCTATCCCAAACCAAGTCCAAGTCGGAATGAGGCATTGTCTCTGCTTTCAGCTTTATAAGGATGCCAGACACACATGACACGCATGTGCGCTTGTCTGAGTCTAAGTCCAGGTCTTTGAGAATAGTCAGGTCTGATTCTGAACCAAAGACAGGTCCAAGTTTGATCCATCAAAATAATAACTTGAGTACAAGTCGAGTCAATGAGCTTAAAATGTTGCCACATAATAAAAAGGTAGGCAAACATATTCATCCAGTTCAAAAGAGAGAACTTATCTCTGATAACTCTGGACAGTGACACTTTTGTAATAGGCTTATTTTTTTAAAGGTACTGGAAGCAGCATGCACTCGTACTGGTTTGAAAATGGTACTGCAGTCTAAATCAAAGCAAAGGTCTGTGGGCTGCCAGTCCACTTTTCTGATTGGACAATTGGCAGTTTTAGAACCAAAAAAATAAATAAAATGTAAACATAAATAACTTGGGCATTACTTTATATTTATATTTTTTAATTGTGAATAAATCAACTGTACCATTGTTATCAGTAAAACTAAAGTTTGATTCAATCATGTTTACCTCATATCTTGGGACACGTGTGCAATTTTTATGAAATATAAAAAAAATATATACTGCTCATAACACCTTTAATGTATATATGTATGTCAGGTGAGCCACAGAACTACATGCAATGACTTCCACTGGCCTACAGACAATTTTTCAAGGGTAACACATATTTATTTAATTCTGTTCAATTCAATTTTATTTCTGTAGCCCAGTATCACAACAAAAGTCGCCTCAAAAGGCTTCACAAACAGTAAAAAAAAAAAGAGAGACACACAATCAACACAAACAATAACTACAGACCCAGGACATCCCTGTCCTTAGACCCTGCTTCTCGGTAAGGAAAAACTCCTAAAAAAGCTAGAAGTGGGAAAAAAAGAAGAAACCTTATGAAGACCATATTGAAGGAGAGATCCTCTCCCAGGACGGACAGGCAACGTGTCTAGGACTGTTAGTCCATTTGCTCATTTATAGGATCATAGTTCAGGTCTGTGAGGCTGCAGCAGGTGGGCCTCATCCAGACAGGGGAGCGGGGGTGAGGGAGGTTTAGGAGTAAATGGTAAATGGCTGCAATTACAAAGCATATATATAAGCATATATTGTATTATTTTGACTGACCTAAACAAACATGGATAAAAAAATAAAACTATTGGACTGGTTTAACCTGCTCAACAAAGTGCTGAGCAGCTGCCAAGATCAAATCCTGCTGCGGTCCCTGAAGTACTCAGTCAGGAGCTGAAAATAATGGGCTCAAGTTGGATCTGTCCAAGCTGGGTTTTTGGTGCCAGGATGATGACACAATGACTGATGCTTTGAACACTGTGAGCACACAATTAGAGGTGATGAAAAATGATGCAGTGTCATTCAATGGTGCTTTTATTTGTCTTTGTGTGTGCGGTTATACTACAATTGCCCATCCAGAACATTCACACTGTACCACTGAACTTCTCCACAGTGCCAGCCTGTCCATCCTGCAGACCTGCTGATACAGGACTCAACTTTGAGCAGGACACACACAAAGAAGAGTGCACAATGTCCTTGTCTCCACCATGAATTATCCACCAGGGCCAAGAGTGGTAATCAAGCTGCTCCTGCAAGCCCCATTACAACATTGGTCATTTAGCCTATTAGCAATGCTCTTACCTCATTTCTTGGTCAACTCCAGTTGCATGGAAAACAGAGCGGTCAGCATGCTAAATGGGTTTGGAGATGGCCGAGAGAATTGAGAGCCATAAAGTAACGACAGCTGATACAGCACAAACAATGTAACAGTAAAACATATAGATATACAGTACGTTTGTAATGTGGAAACACACATACACATATTATATATATATATATATATATATATATATATATATATATATATATATATATATATATATATATATAAGAATTATATACAAGAATTATATACAATAGTTCTGACGGAATACACTTTCCTAACCCTAACCCTAACCCCTTTTGTGCAAATGGTAAAAAATTAACATATATAAATAAAATTGTGAGTATTCAAAGACATGAAAGTGAGGCGCCAATAAGAAAGAATAAAGTGTTATAATGCTTCCCTCTTGTGGCTATTTTCGGCATTGTATATGCTTCTGCAGTATTCAATATAATTTTATTTATATAGCCCAATATCGCAACTGCTGCCTCAAAGGCTTTACAGGAACGGACATAAATAAAGAATCAATCAAACAAACAAACAAATAAACAAAAAAAATCAAACAGACTGTACATTCCCTGCCCTTAAACCTTCTTTCTCATTAAAGTAAAAAAAACTCAAACCCAGCTATGGGAAAAACAGAAACTTCAAGGAGCACCACAAAGAAAGGAGATATCCACTCCCAGGATGGACAAGCTGTGTCCAGGACTGATGGATATTGTCCGTTTGTTATTAAAGTTCACATCTGAAAGGATGCAACAGGAGAAAAAGGCTTCAGCTAGACAGGTGAGCAGGGGTGAGATAGGGGTCCAGGAAGGAGGTGATGTTAAGGGGTCCAGGGGATTCATAGGTTGGGACGATGCACCTATGGGATCCGCTAAGGTCCAGTTGTCACTGGGACATCTAACAGCAGCCAGGCATCTGAAACAGTATCCATTTCTTCCGAAGGGAGGGACAGTAAAGAGCTATTCCTGAAAATGCTAAAGTCACTGCCATTTTAAAGACTATTTTATCTTTCACCAGAAATAATAAACAGTGCAAAGAAATGGGCAAACGCACACAGAGTGCAGAGTGCACACCATGTGCAGAAACTGTCAAGTAATAATGAAAGCTATAAGGGGATTGTAGAGGAACCATGTTCAAACAACATATGTGCAGCAAAAGTGCTAAATGCCACATTAGTGTCATGGGACACATGACAACTGTTTGTCCTCTAACCAGGAGTCCTAAAACAACAACCCAAGGACAACATGTCAAACTCTTTCTGAGTAAATGAGCTGAGAGGAGACTCTGATACAATGGTCAGAACAAGCTTATTATAAATAAAGTCAAGAAGCACCCAACTTCCCAACTTCCAACTTTCTTGGACCTCACTGTTCATGATGCAATGTTTTAGATTGAACAAAGTTTGGTTTCATACCAGAAAGCAATACAGCTAAAATACATTTTATAAAATTATGATCATCATCTTTTATTGCTGCTTGTAAGCACATGAGTTGCTTAATATATCAAATTTGCTGAACTTTATTAATCATTTTTTAAAATGATTATTTTTAAAAGTAAAATTTCACAATAATCTACATTTACTGAATTAAAATAATTGAAGACACCCTAAAAATGGCACAACTTGCTTTGAGGGATGACGAGGGGAACACGTGTTTTCATAAAGGTTTTGTTAATGTGATGAGTTGTGCCTAATTCAAATTTCTCTCCTTCGCTCAATAAATTGTTGTTTTTACATTGTATTGATTTTCATTTTGTTATAAATATAAATGTATTTTGAATCTTAAGTTGTGTCCCTTGTTGTGTCTTTGTTTGCCTGCACATGTTGACTGATGAGTGGGGTTTATGCATTGCTATGAAGCTGACTTTTCCTTGAAAGTTCAAAACGATGAGACATTTCTTGCTCCTGAACACTAATGTTCTCTTCAAATGTGAACAAAAACAGCCAGTCTGAAATTAAAATATATGTCTTTATTGCTTTTGTTGTGGTGAATGTCATTAGAAGGAACTTGAATTAATTATAGCTCTGTTAGTGCCCTTTTCTTTTTTGTGTTATTGTGCTACACGCTAATACAATGAGCTCAATGAGTCCACTGAAGTTTGAACAAGAACAAAGTGCAGACCATTGTCCCCAAAAAGCTCTATCCATTGATTCTTTGTGTAAGACTCCTCCCATCTTCACCCACCCACCTCTTCAAACCCTTCATCGGCTCATATTTGATACATTGGGATGCTGACCCGGGACATCTGCAGGCACCACAGGCCGTAGACACAACTCTGGAGCCTGAGCCATCCTTGTGGGTCCCACCGGGGCTCTTAACATCACCTTGAACCCAGCGGACCACTGTGTGAAGCTCTGCCAACCCTGTAAACATGACCTGGGACCATGTAGGGGGACGGGGCAAGTTGTTCCCTTCATCACAGACAAGACAAATGATGTACGGACAGATGCCTCTTCACATGCCTTTTACAGCTAGTTTCCATTTGACTGTTTAGCAGCTGATGCTTAAGGTTAAAAAATACATCAGATAAAAAAGGTAGTCAAGAATGTTACAGCAATTTTGTCCAGAAGAACTATATTGTACATTAAAATAAGCTATGTCTTTAAAATAAAGAGAGTATAGTTGTATCCTGTGTGTGCGTTCTGGTGTCACGTGGGGGCGTTGTTGCTCAATAGGAAGGTATGGGAATGACACGGGGCCAAATTGTTCAGCATCCAGCCCAAGGACAAGCAAAACCACATCAGTCAGAGCTAAATATCAGCAGGTTTATCAAATCTCCACCACTGTTACTAATATTATATGAAAAACATCCAGGGGGCAGCGTGAGAGTGCAGCTGCCGAGGCACGACCTTGCACCGTGAGGAAACTGAGCCAGATCAGCTATTAATGATGGAATAGAGAGGAACATGGTGAAATATACTGGAAGAGACAAAGACAGAGAGAGAGAGAGAGAGAGAGAGAGAGAGAGAGAGAGAGAGAGAGAGAGAGAGAGAGAGAGAGAGAGAACAGGTGCTAAGGTATTTAAAGACGGTCACACTACATTTGGGCTGCACCACACACGGTAGTTTTCATAGCAACGTACGTTTGTGTGGAATTCATTAATTCATTGTTCCCGCTCGGGGTGATGGTTTTAAGTGGGGTACACCTGGACAATGGTCAGCTAGTCGCAGGGCTGACACTTAGAGACACACACAGAGACAACTATTCACTTCCACATTTATTCACATAGAGGCGGTTTAGATGAATCAATAGCCTAAATGTCTTTGTACGGTGGGAGGAAGCCAGAATACCCAGAAAGAACCCAGTATAACACGGGGAGGACACGCAGTCCTAAAAGAGATTACATAAAAAAATTGCAACCATAGAACTGTATCTTCTGGCCTTAAATTAATGTGACAGATCTGCGTCCATAGATCTCACAATCTGCCCAACAAAAAAATGGATCAGCGTGTAGGACTCGCTATAGATGCTGTCAGCACACTGATAAAATCTGTTGTCAGCTTATGTTTATGATTAGAAATGTAAGCTTGAAATTTAAACAGCTTTAAAAATTTGCAACTTCTTTGTCAGAGGAACAAAATGCAGGATTTCCGACGCAGTGTCCCACGGGGCCAATCTTACGGCCCCTCTTTTGGTGCTTATTTGGTATTTGTGGCCCCTATGAGGTCTTCATTGTTTTTGTTTTGTTTGTTTGTTTGTTTTGTTATGTTTTTGTTTGTATGTTTGTTTGTTTTTACAAATTTCCTCCAAATGGCGTTAGTATAGCCTATATATATATATAGTATAATGTTTAAAACATATTGTAGTCCAGGCAAGTTCATATTACAGTTTAACATTATTTTTATGACATTCCACAAAATAAATGGTTGGGAAAACTATTTCTAAAACTCTACTTTATATTTTAAATGACTATTTGGAACTACTACCACACAAATGCACAGATTAAACCAAATAGAGCATTAGGTGAGAAAAGGGTGTTGTAAAATCCTAGTCCAAAGCAATCTGTTATTTTGTGAAGCTGATGGCTGCAGGGTTTTGATCAGAGTTGTGTTTTCTACCTGGAATAAATCCCATTAGGCCCCATTACTGTGAGTCCCGTCTCTAAGCAGTTAATGATCTAAATGGACAAATAGCGAGAGAAAGGGCAGTGAATTCTTGAGCGGCGTCGCGTCACACACCTTCAGACAGGACACAAACATTTTAATTTAGGCCACAACAAACCATGCACGCGCCCCCGCAAACACTCACGGAGGCTCAGTGACACGCGAGCCTCAAAATACCCCCGCGGACCGTGCAGCGGAAGTTTTTAAGCAACTTTATCTTTGGCTTTATCTGCGCTGGAGATGTGCTGCAGAAAGACAGGTCAAAGGGGCGCGGGCTGCTGTGGGCCAGCATTAGGACAGGAACCACATGCCAGACCTGTCATCTTCAATTTACAGTCAGCGCTATAAATTATTGTCCTGGACAAGTGTATGGAGTCTGGTATAACCTTAACGCCTTAATGTCAAAAACTCTGCCAACTCTTCGCCATTAAAACTGACCAGATGATATCAATCACAGTGAAGACATTTTCCTGTGTCTTGTGTACTTTATTTCCTCAATTATTAACAGGACTGGGTCCATTGTTGACTCTCGCTGCGCCCGAGAGAGACTCCGCGGCCATTCATCAGTTCTCGAGGCGCACAAATAGTCTTTAAAACTATAAACACCATCGGCGGCGCGGAGACAGAGAGAGCCATTTAGCCCATGGCTGCGCTAAACGCTGGAGATAAAACAAACGATAATACTGTCTGTCTCCTGTGGACGGCTCCACACGTATTAATGGCAAGGTTTAGTGCCAAGCCGAGCAAACACAGGCCGTGCGTCATGACGCACAGAGATCTCGGAGGAATGTCATATAGACTATTACATCTTATCTTCATTAAATATATATACAAAATAAATCTGGTTTCATCCAGAACTGAAGTAATGTTAAACTAATACAGAATCTGGTCTAAACCTTTAAAGAAAACCAGGATTAATTATTATTATTAATCTATAAGTTTAAATTCCGCAACTCATCTAAGGCTTAAAATAAGCCACACAGGACATAACTTTAGGCCTACTTGAAGCCAAATTCAGAAATTAAATTGAAAAAAAAAAAAAACCTATGGCTGTACCCTGGAAAAAACAGAATAAGGACTTAAAAACAATTAAGAGTAAGGACTAAACCTATATGAATAAAAAAATGTATTTAAAAAAAAATAATAATAACACTCGACACCCAGGACACAATAAACCAGTAAACAAATTAAAAAAATATATAAATAACCTTATTAACCTGTGTGTGACTACAGTATATATGTAAAACTGCTCATTCAGGTACATTTATCTTTATAGGGATCCTAGTGTCACATCTGACACTTTAAGTAGCCGCAGCAGTGTGTGTGTGGTGTGTGTCCATCTGTTATCACCCACTGATAAGACAGACTATGGCTCCAGAGTCTCCCTATCCAGACAGCAGTGAGTGTGTACTGCTGGTTTCAGGTTCCTTGTCCAACCTGTTGTCTTCATTTCCCCTCGGATGGGGGACAGACAGACCCCTGTCCCCTGCACACATCCAGGACCAGGGGTTATCAGTCATATTAACCCCTGTTAAATGGTCTTTAACTAAAATCATCATCTGCAGACTCATGGGACGCTAGCTTCAGCTTCTCACACCAACAATTTCAACAGATTTATTTACGAGTGTTTGTCTTGAATAGTTAAACATCCGTCCACTGCTGTGACTCAGAAATGTGGAAATATGTTTATGTGATGCGTAACAGTAAACTGGAATAGTGCAAAAAAGTCCACCCATTATAAAGAAACATTTACACTATAAATTTTGACACAAACAAAACATGTAAACAGTTGGCTTAGCTTCATCTTTTCTTTTGGCATTTGGGACCATAGAACTTTCAATTTTTTAGGCTGGGGACCGGCACGAATAGTAAATTGGCTTGTAACCACCTGTGGCTGGATTTCTATCAGTAAAGTAGATTGTACGGCAGAGGTTGGAGAAGGAAACAGGAGCAACAATAGAGAGACTAAATCAAACAAGTGTAAATTTAATTTCAGTTTGTTGTGCTGTTGTACTTCCACTTTTACAATATTTTTCATTATAAACAGAAATGTAAGCCATAAACAGACAAACGGGTTGCACTATATGCAGTCTGGGAAGGTTACATTGATACAGCTCCATCACAGTCTGACCCCAAATGGGATTAGGGAGAGTGGAAAAGTGGCCTGTGGCAAAGATTTTAGTTGACGTTAAGGAAAGAGAGTTAGAGAGTAAGTTAGTTAAGTGGATTTCAAAGGTATAACAGATACTCTTGTTTCACCAAAGAACCTTTAAATTATACATTGTTGGATCTAATTTTAATATTCACACATTACTGGACACACAGTAAGTAGAGATGAGTAGCAACTGACAATTTTCTGTATTTAAGTGTAGCCTATTAAGTTTCTTAAAACTTTTTTTTTTTTTTTTTTTTTTTTTACTGTCACGAGGATATTTTGGGGGATTTTATTTAAACTATAAAATATTAAATAATTAAAATCGATTTTAAATAATGATGGGTAACAAGAAGTAATAGTAGAAATCTAAATTAGTATAATGTTTAGATGGACCATATCGTATTATGAATGTGGATCATGAGGCCTGATGCAGACAACTGAATGGGAGAACACTTGCCCCATATGAGGGTCCCATCTCCCCCTCCTCTCGTTTGCGTCACTAGGGGGAGGCCAAGCCAAAGTTTGGAGCCAGAGTTGACTTTCAAAATGCACACTTCAGTCAGGCTCACGACCAAACTACCACTTGAGCGCAGTAAACACAAGCCGGAGCCAGAGGAGGGTCGTTGACTTCGTGTTGCCTTCAATGACTCCATAAGCGATGTTCCCCAGCCCCAGCACGTCCACTCCCTTCTCTGTAAAGGACATCCTAAACCTGGAACAGGCCCACGACGTCCTGGCGTCCCATCTAGACGCGTGCGCCTCATCCTCCTCTTCATCCTCGTCTTCCTCGTGCATGATGCAGGCCCACATGAAGCACGAGCCTCTGCGGGACATGGCGCTTTTTGGGGAAGAGCTCAACGAGACCAAAGGCAGTGGCTGCAGAGGAACTCACGCGCTAAACTTTACTACTGCCTTTTATGGGAAATCAGTCCTGGACATGGATCTGGAGAAGGACGTGAATACGGACGCGTATGAAGAGAAACTCACAAAAGGTCAGATTCAGTTTTAAAAATGTCCGTGCGTAAAGCTTAACTTAAACAGAAAAACGTGATCAAATTAGTTTTTGTTCTAAAACCTATGACAGGAAATGTCAAGTGTGAGAGATGACACTGTTGGTGAACATCTAAGTTAAAAAACAATGTTTAAACTGCAAACTGTCCCATAGCATAATAAATAATCCAAGACCACAAGACCACAACTAAGATGAATAAGGTCAAAAGTACAAAAATATCACCTTAAAATGTATTAGATTAAGTAAAATTGTTAGGTGTTAAAGGTACAGTATACTTCAAAACCTGTCCAAGATTGTCCACGAATGAATCAAAAGGCGCAATGTCACCATTAATGAATATTATACAAACTTTGATTTTGATTATTTTATTGCTGTGGCCTATGAGCAATTTCTATACTGAGTTTTATTCACTGATTCTTTTTTGTGCACGTCATCTTTCTGCGAAATAATTTTTACTTTGGTTGGAACGGCAAAGGTCCAAAAAGCTGATCTGCATTTAGCATTTGTAAAGACTTCAGATCAATGTTGGAGCTTTCATAAGTGTTATCATGTTAGACTGAAAGTCTAGAGTACTGTCAAATTATTTTCCATGATAATAATAAGACTATGCTTTTTGAAACTGTATAAAATGATAAGGTGAATATTTCATTAACGGCAGCCTTTAAACAGTATTGTTGTCTTCGTACGATGACCTTTTCTGTTGTGGCGATATTGAGTCAATTGTCTGTCACTTTGCACAAGAAACGTTTATTTTTGGAGAAGGTTGGATTTCAAAATAAATAAATAAATAAATGCAGCCCTATTTAAAAGATAAGTTTTAATTAATGAATTTAAATCACTCTATAGGGCACATTGTCCTTCATTGTTAATCCGCCCGTGTCTATATGGGCATATTTTCAAATCTCAAATGCATAAACAGTTACACAATTATTCAGAAAAAGTGAAAAAAATTAAATGTGAAGCTAAAGTTTTAAAACAATTGTGTTTGGACAACGGTAAGTCTTCAATATACTGTAGAGGACGCTTTATGACAACACCTGCGTAATTGCTGCGTGCGATGCAATTCATAACGCGCTATCTAAAAAATAAATAAATAAATAAATAAAATAAAATAAATTTATATATATATATATATATATATATATATATATATATATATATATATATATATATATATATATATAAATTACTGTTACTGTAACTAATTACTGTTTTGTTGCCATTTTGTATCAATGTGCTAAAATGGGTTAAAATGGTGTGTACCAAAAAAGGTTAGAATTAGCGCCTATTTGTAGAGAAGATCACTTAATTCTATTCCTGTCCTCCACAGAGGAGTTCGGTGCTGATGCCTCGGACGTCCTGAAGTCCGAGGACCAGGAGCGTCCTTTAAAACCTCGGAGGCGCAGAAAACCCCGCGTGCTCTTCTCCCAGGCGCAGGTGCACGAGCTGGAACGGCGCTTCAGACAGCAGCGCTACCTGTCTGCTCCAGAGAGGGACCACCTGGCGGGGCTCCTCAAGCTCACACCCACACAGGTCAAGATTTGGTTCCAGAATCGGCGCTACAAGTGCAAACGGCAGCGGCAGGACCAGAGCCTGGAGATGGTGTCCCTGCCGCCGCCCCGGAGGGTCTCTGTCCCGGTGCTGGTGCGCGACGGGAAGCCATGCCTCGCTGCGGACTCTGCGGCCTATAACCCGTCCTACGGCGTGGGGCACATCAACCACTTCCCCTACAACAACTACCCTGCTTTCACTAACTACACGGGCCCCGGCTGCAACACGAACTACACGTGTAATTACCCAGCAGCCACCGCGCAGACTGTGCAGGGCTCGTCCAGCAGCAGCTACATGAACTTTGGAGATTTAGGTCCCGTTCAGAGCTTCTCCTCGAGCGGCGTGTCCTCGTTGCACGGCATCAGGACGTGGTGAAGACCACATGGGACTAGACCAGAGGTCTATGTTACAGAGAACTGCATGCGTTTGGAAATGTGTCGAGACTTAGTTAACTTTTATTATACTATTATTTAATTAACTAACCTCCCATAGAGGCTCGTTTTGTTTAACACTACTTTTTCTGATTTTGTGGCACTGAATTACAAAAATCGTTACATAAAATATTGTAAACGTGAAACACTGAAGAGTTTTTAAAGACGAGTTAGGCAGATCAGTATAGGGTACTTAAGACAAAAGCCATATAATTTAGATGCATATTCTAAAAATCCACCTACATTAAACAAAGTCCTCTAAAACGTTTTTCCAAAATGCCCATGAGCAGCAGATTTTTTTTTCTGTGGAAAAGCTTGCTCATGTCCATAGGTTTGCATTTGCAAATGTGTTTTAGAGGGAAAAAAATGCAGTGGACAAGGAAATTATAAGATGCACTTGTGAAGCAAACATTGCTTAGTCTATTGTGACAATTTCATTATTATCCCTGACAAAGACAATGACAATCATTTAAAACTCATGTGTACTTATCCCTGAATAAGTAATTATTTTGCTAAATAAACTAATCACAAAAACATATCTACGCATTGTAATATTTTAACAGTCTATACCAGTATTAGAGGTCATTTGTCACATAATGGTTTCACCAGTTTTCATGAGCGGTGCCATCTGTAAAAGCTCATGTCTTATGTTTGGTGTAAACGTTTAAGTGGTCATTAGGAAACATCCTTCAGTCTGCTTAAACAGGGTTAAAGGTTGTTCAAAGTTTACACTTTTTTACAACCTACTGTCGGGAACTGGTACACTAGTTTTAGAGCTCAGTCCAAGACAGAAATGGATGCAAGCCATGACCTTGACCTTCTCCAATGTTTTAGGTTAATGTCTTCTGAAAACGTGCCGTTTAGTATTTTCCTCAATGTTCTTTTTTTTTTTTTTCTTTGTGGTGATAAAGTGTGAATGAGAGACTATCCCATTTTTCAGACTTTGTAAATAATGATGGTTTAGGCTTAAACAGATTTACACTAAATATTACCATTTGCTAATAATAAATAATATAATTTTCCAAACATAAAAAACAATGACCTCAAAGCATTAGAAGAGTTTTACTGGGCCTTGTGTTTATGTGAATGCAGTCTCTCTCTTTTGAGATTGCTCTCTCCCTGTCTGAACATAAACTGAACACTTGATTGATATTATCACAGTGCTAAATGCAAGAACAGTACAATTTGCTTGACCAAGAGGCAGAGGCCTAGTTTAAGTGCACCGTTAAACAAAACTGCTTTGCCCAACAGCCTCCACTTTAAATGAGTAAGAGATTCTTAGGCATCTCTCCACACAGACACTTGTTGTCTTGTGCTCACACAACCAAAAACCCCAAACAAAAAAATACTAAGGACATTTTAACAGACTGTGCTAGTTGTCTTGTGTTTATTGACGATCAATATGGCAGAAACATGTATATTTTCAAATTATGGCAATGCCAGGCAATCGTCATGTGGAGAGCAAGGTCATGTAGCCCCTCTGGCCACCCTCTCCTCTGAGGTGTTGAAAAGGCAACGTCAGATAACAAAGCCATACAAACCTAAAAATATCCTCCCTCCACAATGGAACGGGAGGCGGGAAACAGGTCGCAATAATCTGCTTTTCCGGGTCTTATCTGAAGAAAGGCAGGGATGGAGGCTGCTCTATCTCTGCCAGTATGACCAGTGCCACTGCTTTTCTGAGCTTTTCTGCTCAGCAGCAGGACAGAAGCCAAACCAACACAGGGCCAGTCCATGCAGATGGTGCTTCTTAGTTTTTTTGTTAGCTAAAGCAAAGGATAATCTTAAGGGCACATACTGGTGAAGCAAATATGATTATCCAAATACTTTTTTCAATTCACAGCACTTCAAGAAGAAGAAGCCTAAAAGCAAAACTAAATACATAACATTATATTATACAGTGAATGCAAAATTTTAAATAAAAATACAGATGCTTGTTAAAAAGCTGACATGGTCCTGTCATAATAGTTTTGAGTGGTAGCAAATGTAGGTTGGTATCATATAACAACTGTGTGATACCATATGCTTTATATTAGATATGTTAAATAAATGAATGATCTACATTCTCAACAAAAAGACAAACGCAAGTGGTCCAACTTCTGATTATCTATGCAATGCACAGCATCACTATCAGGGTTCAGTCAAAATATATGCTTTCTAAAATCATGTTCTTTCTCAGTCATTAATGCTTAAAATGTCAATAAATTAAAAATGTTTTTACTCTTACGTTACCACCTGTTTCCTATCAGAGAGGTCACATGGCTTTTACTAGAAACATATTATACACTACAGTTTTGTATAAATATCAACCTCACACATACAGCACATCATTAGTGCCTTGTATGAGTACCTGATCTACAGGAAGGGGAACAGTCGCTTCTTGAGGATGTAGAGCACTGTGGCAAGAAAAAGGGCCAAAGCCAGGAAGATGAGAAGTTTATCTGTGAGCTCCCTGCGGTTGTACTTGGTGATTAGTTTTCTCCCCAGCTGTATCGTCCCAGTCATTGTCTTAAATTCTTCATTGGTCTCTTGAACGGTCTTTGAAGAGGTTGCTTTTGGCAAAAATCGATACAGAGTTTTAATTTTTCAAACCAACTTGCAAGTAAATTATGTCTTGACAAATTCAGAATTCATACAGTCAATTATTTTTTGCACCAACCTAGTGTTGTCACGGTCTCCTCACTTTGTTGAACCTGCTGCGCCATCATTCGGCTGATGCTCATGAGATTCTCTGTGATGCTGCTGGTCGTCTGGGCCAGGCTTTCTTTGGTCATCTTCCTGATAATAATAAGCCAAATAGTACAGTAAAACTAACTTTAATATGGGAAGCATGCACACAGGTTTTTGTTTTAGTGTTTTGATAAGACACGCTCCCCAACAGTTCATAGTGATACCACACAGGACCGGCTGTCAACTCACCTCTGTCTCACAGCACTATCTGCTCCATTAAGTAGTGCCTGCTTTTCCATATTGTCAATGGACAGTTTGCTGGCAAGGTTGGCTTTCCTCCAAGCTGTCTGGTTACTGCAATGACACATGCAGACCACAACAGAAAACTATAAATTGTGCAGTTGACACAACAACAGTGGCACATGTTGAAAGAATAATCACTGTCTTACCTCAGCATCTGTTTTCTGTGTCCTTCGATCTGACTTATCAGAGCTTGTTTGTCCGACTCTTTGTCCTGCTCCATTGCCATCTGCTCTAGATCCTGTCATGGCATACAGTTTGCATTAAATGCTACTGTGTATCATCTATTATATAATATTATTGAATAAGAGGTAACCAGCTGTAATGCACAGAGTTTACCACCTGAATGCGTAATCTGAGGCTGTGGAAACTCTTTTTGACCTCTGTGTTCAGCTCTGTCAGTTTGGTCTGAGGTCCAGAGCAGTCAGTAATATCCTAAAAAAGGTCATAGCAAAGAGATGATTATTTCCTGACCATAAACAGTAAACCCCTCTGTAAGAAAATGTACCTTTATTTAACCATACTACAATTTAATATATCCAGAAATGTCCTTTCAAACTGTAAAACTAAAGGAAACCAACTGCAGGCTCTTTACTTTACAGTCATCTCTTTGACGTCTCCTTAAGTTTACAGTAGATCTTAAGATCAAGCTGATCAAATACTCTGCGCTACCTAAAATAGTAGCTTACAGTAAGTAACTACACTAATACGCTGTAGTTTCTATGCAGCGTTAACGTGATAGCGGCAGCTGTGGCGCTGTTGGCTGGAGGATTTCTTTATGGAAAAAAAACAACAAAAAAACGAGGTATTTCTCAGTGACAGTAAACATTACCAGCGCGACTACAAACATGACTCGTTAGTCTTACCAAATAACAAACCGCACCTGGACAAGAGCCTTGATTTCCAAGTCATATTTCAGTATTTCTTGTTCACAAATTCGTACGTGGACATCTGAGGACGCCATGTTGCCAACGTAGCCGGCCTTAGCTACGGAAAGCGAGAGGACTAAAAAGATTGTGAACTTTCGTTTTATGCTGTCACAATTAAGGCACAGACAACTAGGTCGAGGTCAAAGTATTATGAACAAGATTAATATATAAAATAAGACACATAAAACCTACAGGTAAGACCTAGTGAAATGTTTAACTACCTAATGTCAAATGTGTGTTTTTTTTTTTATTGAACTCCACAAGTGTAGGGCATGACATGTCCTTTAATGTTTCAGACTATATCCCATATCAGTGGTTCCCAACCTTTTTTCCAAGTGACCCCCATTTTACCAGTTGATATGTTGACGGCCCCCACCCCACCACCATTTCCCTGACACTAATAATTAGGAAAAATTAAGTTATTCATTGAGTAAATTTCATTGCATAACAAAAACATCACATAAGTATTATAAATAAATTTTCAACTATTTCAAAACACATTCTCTGTAACCACTGCAATGGATTAGCTAGTCTTACTTGCATTATCATTCAGCCCTAATTTGGACCTCTTTTTCAAGAGGCCCTCACAACCCACTGTGAAGCTTTGGCAGCCCCTATTGGGGGTCCGTACCCCGAGGCTGGGAATCACTGCCCTATATACTATATAATTCAATACCACTCTTATTGTTTTTGTTTTTTTAATTAATTTACAAACAATACATGCATAATTACATCCATACCAAGATACATCTGAAATAAGCTAAATACAATACATTGCAACTAACAAGTCACAACGTAATTTATATGAACAACAATAACATCAAACACGTTTACAATAGACAATTTATCCCAAAGTGTAGATTCCCCTCACTGATTTTAAAGCACTTTTGGTGAGATGATGCATCAATCTGGGTATTAACTCTATAAAGGCACCAGTTTGGGATCCACATTTAGGGCTGTCCTTTTGGAATGATCTCTGCATAGACCTGCAGGCAGAAATGACAAAAAAACATGGTTTAAAGCTAAAAAAAAGGGACACCAAACAATAATAGATATGCTTATATATAGAGCTAAAAGCTCACCTTGATTGCCTGCAGACCTGGATGCATTAAGGCCAGTGATAGCTGAGGTACAGGATGACGTCAGTGTGCAGAGAAGGTCCAAAAAGTGGGTTTAGTTGGGCCAGAATTGCAATGAGCCAGCTGCAAGACAGAATAGATAGGATGGTTTTACTTTTTGTGAAAATGATATACAAAAAAACAAAACAAAAGCATGGTACTGCAACATATTATAAACCAGTAGTTGAATGCATTATTCTCATTGTGTGAACACTTTGAGCCACCATCAGTGAGCTTCAACCTTTATTTTTGTCTCTGCTGCCCCCTGTTGTCAGTATAACAGATAACGTGCCACTACTCAGCCCATTGCATCTAATTGTTTTGTAAATAATTAAAAAGGAGATTGAATACGGTTTAAAGACCAAGATATAATAAACTGACATGCTGCTGAGTACAGTGCGTCTCTGCTATACTTGCTATAATAAAAACAACAATCAAATATGTCCATAAAGCAAGGAGAAAAGTCCAAATACTTACAACAAATAGCAGCAGACTGCAGTTAGCACGAGCATTGTCACAATAACTCTGTAGGAAGAAGAGAAAACAATTATGACCATACATCAAAAACAGCAGCGTAGTTAAGATTTTGTAAATATGATGGCAATTTATTAATAAAAACAATGACATGTTGAATAAATTGAGTGACAAAAAAAAACTTCAGACAAATGTATTTTTAAGTTTGCTGTGCTTTTGTTTTAGTTGAAATGCGGACAACTGTGGCATTGTCTGTTGAAAACTGACAGTATTAATGTTTTTACCACAGATATTTGTTGAGACATGCGACAAAAGAAACCTAAACCTGGGACCATCTCCATAAATAGCAAATCTAACACATTAGAAAAATTCCAGGATGTGATGACAAATAAATGGTTTTGCAAAAATGGGAAGTTGCAATAGGAACACTTTGTAAGTTTAGTTCATAAGGCTACATTGGAGATGAAGTATAATGCTATAAAAGTTAAGTTTCTTTAGCTCGTGCCAGACCCAATTAATAATACTTTTAAAACTTCAAAGTAGCAAAAGTTTCCAAGGATTAATGTAAAATGGCACTGAACTTTTAATTTACAACCGGTGACAACTGTGTATGGTTACAAAAAACAAGAACTTAGTAAGATAGTAATCCATAAAACAACAACTTAGTTAGCTTAGCCATTTAAAAGCTAGTGAAAGCTAACAAACTCACCCTCTGTTTGGTCCTTTGGGGATAAACCAAGGCACTACTCCTCCGACAATGCCCCAAAACAGGGTCATTACGGACATGGAAATAACAAAACTTAGTTCCGCCATGTTTTGTTGAGTCTTAAAACAAATTTACCCAAAAAAGAACAAACTTTAAAGACAACTTCAGCGCGCCCCAGCTGCTACACGACGAGAGGCAGCACGTATCACATGACACCAGTGGCAGAGAGGAAGTGGGTCGTTTACTGCAATGGGAAATTATGAAAAACTCGTAAAATACAGTAAATGTAATGTCTTCGCAGCTTATTCAAATTGAACATCAATTTAAATCTTCATATCAAGATTATTGATGCTGTAATGTATAATTCTTTGTATATGTAGAATATAAAGAGATAGTGGAAAAACATGTGCAACGACACTTGCTGGTCATTAAGTATAATTACACTAGTGTCCATTACCATAAAAATACTGAAAATAGAAAAATACTGCCATTGACTGCCTCACACTAAAGTTTATAAAGATACTATAAAATCATGCTGTGGAAATTCAAACTGAGGCAGTTGTAACTATGTAAGGTGGCCCATTTTATTAGTAATTCTTGTGTAGTTGTCAAATGTAACTTATTTCAGTTTTTTCCCCTTTCAGAAATCACATTACTTTTAAACGCTAAAATGCAATACAATTTGAGGGTACCAATCTAAGGGCTTAAACATACCAACACCCATAAAGGTTTTCTGTACGTCTAAGTACATCGACATGACTATGCTATACCAAATTATTTCTCGTTTTAGCAATCTCATCTGTGATTCCTTCCCCCTAAACTGCACACCTGACTTTGTGTTGACATTTCATTTTAGAGCTTACACATTGTGAAATCACATTATAAACCGCTAAATCTTGAACACTCCCTGCATTTCTCACAGGACGATAAGCTTTTAATATGGACACATGCGGTCTTTAGTCGACAAGATAATGGACTCAACCACTTTGAAAGGATGATAAAACCCATTATCCAAACTTTAGTTTTTCTCTTAGAAAAAAAGATGAGCCATACAAAGTCCATTTATACAATTTATTGATAACAAAGATCGTTTTCACTCCTGCATCTTCTCAATGGTCTCCTCCTTGTATTTGCCCTTCTCCTTTCCATCAGCGCGAGACTTGGCCTTGCGCTCCAGGATCTTCTTGCGGTCCTTGTCGAGTTTTAGCCTGGTGATCACGACCTGGAGAAATGGAAAATGTATCAATTTAGCAGTGACAATTTGTTTTTACAATACAACAACCAATAACTGTATGCTTTTTAATACAGAAATCTTGACAACTATGGTTTGTCACATTTATAAACTTGATGCACTTACAAAATTATGGCAATGCTTGAAAGGTTAACCTTAACATGTGGCATTTGCACTGCTATAGGATTCAAACTTGGCATATTAACATTTTGTCTTGATCTGAACACCAACGATGTAAAGTTGACAGAGTAAAATAATTGACTTAGGATTTCCTATTACTTCTGGCACAAGGCTGAGCCAAAATCCAACCTTTCAGATGTTTACATTTCTTGCTTTCACAAATTTTCCGAGCCATTAAAACCTTACAGCGATGTTTACGTTTTGTTCAAGTATGTTTTATATTGCTTCCTGGCTGGTGCAGTTGGTGCATAAATCACAGGACATAAAAAAACGGTTGAGTGTAAACTACTACTCAACCGAAGTCATTTTGACAAGATTCCAAATTTCAATATAGAAATTGCTACAATAGCAGTTAAAGCTGCTTTATGAAGATTTAAAACAGCCCATAAGCGGAAATTAAGATGTTTAAATAAGTGATGCGATGGATGATAAATTACCACCTGTAACCTCCATGGCCAAAAACACTCAAAACATTACCCAAGACTGAACTGTTTTGAACTGTATTTTAGTCAATTCCACATGAATTGCACAACAGAAGTGTGCTTAAAAAGGACATGAACTAAAAATCAAAAGGCAGCACAATGACGTTAAAAATCCTATAATGACAAAATCCCCAAAAGATAGATCCATAGAGTAATATCTAGGTTTTTTTCTTAGAATGCATTTTAACAGTTTAACAAAGCATTTGGGCACAGATTTAGAGGAAAATGGCAAACCAACCAAATGTTTTTCTGTGAAACTGAGTAAAGTTTACCACTTCCAAACTAACATAGCTCAATACTTGTTTGGTGGGATATTCCCAGCTTTCCTATACTTTCTTCGCAGACAAAATATTCGTGGAAGCATAGCAAAAAAACAATCGCCACAAATGATTCACCATGTTTCCACATTGTCACACAAAAAAGTCCACAATGCAAACAGCAAAAACTCACCTTGCTGGGGTGGATGCCGACATGTACTGTGGTGCCGTTGGCCTTCTCTCTCTGGACACGCTCAATGTAGATGACGTATTTTTTCCTGTAGACCTGCACCACTTTGCCAATCTGCTGGCCTTTGTAGTGTCCACGGACAACCTGTCAAAGAAGCAAACAAGAAAATGCACCTTAAAAAAAAAAATCAATTTACACCAAAAGCAAATAGGTTTACCCTGTTCTGTGAATTTTAATGTGGTATTTGGTGCATACATATTTGAAAAAAGTCACATGCATTAAAATACAGAAAGAAAAGCTTTAAAGTAGAATTGCAAAATATACAGGTTTGCATGTATAAAGTGTATTCGATGTACTAATAAGCAATAAACTGTGCACATTACAGGTAGCTCCAAGTTTTTTCTCTTTAAATTTAAGACCTTTTTATTTTAAAAGTTTAATACAGGTGTAATAACTCCAGTTTTGTATTAAAATCTCAAAATGAATAATAAATTTCAGTGGTATCAGCATTTACTGTATTGTGGTGATGTTTTTTGCAACAAATATAATTACAAAATTACGCAGCACATATAAACAGTGGACTTAGCCTTCAAAAACTTCCTAAATAAAGGCACATTCCAGTGGGTGACAAAGATATTTGTAAAATCACAATTGATAGATTGAAGAATTAGTGTAAAGTATATTTTTGACAAGCACAACACTGAAAAACTTGACTTTGATGTCCAATTTGACAATTTCAGGCTTAGATATACTAAACTGAATAAATATCTATACAATTTAGTACTTTTAAGACCTTGAGTTAAAGTGAGTAAGTGATAAGAGCCAAATAAATGAAACTGCAGTGTCTGTGGAGGCTGGTGGACTGAAAACAGTGCTGTTGTTGATTTAAATTGCATTTATGATTTAAAAAAAAAAAAAATGTATTACCTGGACTTCGTCATCTTTGCGGATGGGCATGGACCTCACGTTGTACTTCTGGCGGAGCTCCTTGGACAGAGGGGAAGACATGATCTTCCTCCTGATGTGTGAGGGGGCATTGAAGTGCCTCTTGCGGTTCTTGCGGCGGGAGGACGTTACAAACGGGTTCAGCTTCATGATGCTACAAGAAAACACAAAACAATACAACACATTAATTTACAAAACGTGAAAGACCTGCCAATGATCCATATAAGTTGTGACAGCTAACTGCTAATGTACGTGTTGTGCACCAATAAATCGAAAGAGGAAACTTGCCAGTATCAGATAATATTGTGTATTATGTTGTGCAAAATAGCAAAAGTTTGACAAAGCACCAGAAGCGTGTCAGACTCTGGTCATGTCTTTAGTGGAGTGACACTAAGCTAATGCTAACATGCTAGCAAAACAGAAGGCGACGTGAACTACTTTAAAACTTCACTTTTTATGTCAAAGAAATACCTAGAAATGCCTAATAAAATTACGCCTACCGAGGCTTCACATTTATTCGTGAGCCAAGGCAAAGGGCCGCGCACGGCTGACATGCGGATACTGAAGCAGCTACGAGAAGACCAGAGTAGGGCGAGTATTTTACGTTCATCTTTTGATCGACCCATCTCAATACTGGGTTTTATTTAACGGTGATCATGTTCAGAAGGTGTTTGCGCTTTTTAATGCACCTATATTTGTCACACAGAAAGGATGGATGGCGATTACTGTGTTAAAATTTCAGCCAGGATTTCTTACCCTGCCGATTGCTCCTCTATGGCCGGCGGAAAAGAGACTGGGTAAGTACTTCCGCTGGCATTAGTTCACTCAACTCTCGCGAGAACTGCAATGAATCACAACAAATCTCTTTTATTTTCTATTGAAAACAACAGAAATCAAACTAATAATTAAATCCAATAAACATATATGTCAATTATGGGATCACTGTAATTGTGTGTAATCAAATGACACACTTAATAATTTGCTAATTACAAAATTTTGTTTTTATGATTAGGTTTCCATTCCAATCTAATCCACCTTTATTTGTATAGCACATTTTACCAGCACAAAGTCTCCACAGTGCTTCACAGAAAACATCAATTAAATAAAAACAAACACACATTGCTACCATAAAATATTGTAAATAAAAAAAATAAATAAAAGACAATAATATAAAAAAAATTAAAATGCAATAAAACAATAAAAGACCACACATTTGATATTAACTATTTAATAATATAGTAGTCTATATTCCTCTTGCTGGTCGGTACATGGGAAGTGCCACTAGATGGAGCCAGAACTAATTTTAATGGGTAAACTAGTTATACTTTGAAAACAAGTTTTGTTTTTGATTCATCAACTATTTCGACTGTTTTGGTTATATTCACCGTAGTGGTTTTAATTTATCTCAATATAACCCTATAGCCACTGAACAACAGAAAAGTTGACTTTGAAGAAAATGTACGCAATTTAGACGAAGGAGCCTTAAGTGACTTTATAATAGTATATTTAGGGTTAAAATAGCAGATTTAAAAGTCATTCATTAAAGTCTTGTATGAGAGTACATCACCTGACCCATATGTAGCTATAATGACCATCCCCTGTAGCTCGCAGAAGGGGAGGTGTTTACACAAGCAGCAGACCACATGCACACTGACCTCCCATGTGAGTTACAGAGGCGACCCCCTGTCCTGCTCTCATTCAAACTCCAGCCTCCGCGCATTGACTGAACCACAGCGACACGGAGGGGCACTGACAACCCTGACTGCCTGCACTGTCTGCCTGCGAAAAGTGATGCTGTCATAGCCCCCCTTCGCCGCGGACACAGAGGCTCTTTCCCCTCCCGTGCACCCCCCCGTTGGTCGCTCTCTCCCCGGCTGTCTGTCACGGCGGCAGTGCGGATGTGGAGCCGTCAACGCAGCGCTCCTCAGCCGACGGCCAGCAGTGGAGAAGATGAAATGTTTTTCCCGATATCTCCCGTACCTCTTCCGCCCTCCGAGCACCATCCTGTCCTCCACTTGCCACACAGAAGGTAGGGCGGGACGGCGAACGAGGGGGAATCCTGTCAAGGCGATTGGGGGCTGCGAGTTGCTTACTTTGAGCGTGTGACATGAATGTTTTGGGCGGTAGTCCCTCACATACGAGCTGCATGTGTGCGTAAGTTGGACTGTCCAGCTTTAGCGGATTCGTGACAGTGCGTGAAGTTATTTGTGCAATGCTAAGTGCTAAACGGGGTTCACATAAGGATTGTTTGGTATGACTTCAAGTTTTTTTTGTGAGTGTGGCTATTTGGGGTTAATTAGCTGTACCCCTATAGCTCCACTAAAGCTGTCAACACACAGGCCTGCACCGTGCAAACTGAAACCCCATGGGGTTGCATTGCCCCATGCACTTTTCCTCACTTTTTGTTTTGTATATTTTAGAGTCCCTGGCTTGTTTTAGATATGAAATTGTCTTCAGAAAGTGGTCCCCGTAGCTCCAAACACAGTAGCCTGTCTAAGTAGCCTAGAGTGCTGGTTAAGGTCATGGTCAGTTCAAGGTTGAGTTGGGCAAATCTTGGGTCCATTCATTATCTCAGATTTAGTTCTTAGATCTAGGTTTAGTCCGGATTAAAATTTTATGTCAATGACAATGTTCCCACTTTGACCCACTCTCTGCTGGTCTGCTGGCTATATTTGTTATAGGTTTAAGTTATTTGGTTAAAGTAATGTCTGCAACACTGTGTGCAGCCTAACATGGTGTTCACACCTCTAAACTGCTTATATAGCCTGTTTAAGTTGTGACATTAATTTGTGTGCATGTGTACGTTGTGTGTGGTAGGATATGCATTCTTACAAGACAGTATTGTGCTGTCTAGAGTTACATAGTGGAGTTTCTATCAGACCAGTCACACTTTGTCTTTGAGTTTCTATTTTCTGTGTTTCATGTCCTGCAACCATCAAATTATATTTGTGGCTATTGTTTTAGAGTTTTACAAGTTCCATATTTTGAGGTAAGTTAGGTCACATAATTTACTTTAAATTGGTTTAGTTCTGTAGTTCTTTGTTGGTGTTTTGGTGGAATCAGTCAGACAACCTACATACAAAGAGTAGCTGATTTGGTCTTGGTCTAGTGCTTTAATTTCCTTCCTAGTCTAGTTTTGTTTGTTTTTGTTTTTTATAGTTTTGATTTAGTCTGAGTTTAGTCCAGCTGGTGTGTGTTCTCTCATTTATTTCACCTGTCTGTGCTGAGATATTGTCCTGGAGCTGTGATAAAATGTTAAATTAGGTAAACTGGCCTTCATAAAGGGATGGTCAATTCATCCTCCTGATTGTGCTGTCAGATGGGCCGGCCCAAGAGGGTCTGTCTGTTTGTATAACCAGCCATTTACTAGGTCATAATGTGGAGTCTAGGCCTCTGCATTATTTAGCTGTGCATGGTTGCCCTCTTTCCTGTTCAAGCTGTGTCCTCAGCCCTCTGGCACAGACGGCAGGATAACTTGGTACAGTTCTCGACACTATGTTAAACTGTAGCGCCTGTAGCCAGGAGCCTTCAAGGTTTCTACGGCTGACCTATATATAATGTATGCAATACAGCGAGGAGGACATAACTCAGCCACTGACCCAGTCATGAGCTTATATAACCATATGGCACATAATAACACAGAGTTAATTTCATGACACTAAACCCAGACATCATTCAAGGTAGAGGATAAGTAAGCTTTATAATGGTTACAATACGTATAAAGGTCTATGAACCCTTGGGATATGTATTTTGTAAATTTTTTGTTATTTTTCTATAGCCTTTATTGATTGAGACAGTGTACATGTACAGGAAACACGTGACTGAGAGGAGAATGACACTGAGTGAATCAGCCCAAGCTGGATTCGAATGGGAGTGGCCCAGGTTTGTGGGGCGGCGGTAGCTCAGTCGGTAGAGACGTTCACCCAATAATCCACAGGTTGCTGGTTTCAGTTTGATCCCTGCTACTGGCATTGCATACTGTTGTTGTGTCTTTGGGCAAGACATATCACCCACCGTGCCTGTGTATGAATGTTTCAGTGTGACAGTGTGTTTGGGAGTCTTTGTAGGGGCAGATTGGCAGCCAAATTGTGAACAAATTTGTTTTTTGTTTTTTGTTGTTGTTGTTGTTTTTGTGACCTTAATAACCTTTAGTATTAAATCAGAAAATATATTTTGGTGTTAATGTTAGATATACAGAATTTGATTGGAATAATATATTGCTCAACAACTAACTTGCAATTGGCTTTAATTCGGAAAGCTGCATCTTAAAAGTTGTGTCCTTTTGGGGAATCTTGTTTATGGAAACTCTCTTGTAATTATGTGGTATCAGCATTTTCTCCGTTTAGTTTTTGTTGAGTCCTAGCTTAATGCTGTAGTTGTGCCAGTTAACACTTGTAATGATTATTAATTCATTTATTTTTAGGTGAATTGTGCAAAATAACCTTGTTCCTACAGATTTTCCTGCTAACATTTTGTTCATCTAGGTTAAATACTTTTATGATATTAGTCTAGCCTTTTAAACATTGTAGATAATATGTACGTAAATATTGCTGGGAGGAAATACACCCATGACGTCCTTTATTTTCGTGCAAGTGTTTCACCTGGAAAACTCTGGAGCTACCTTATATTAAAACATATACTGTTTGCTTTTAGGTTATGCACACAGTGTCCCCGGTCCACTTAAAAATAGAGAAACCAAGAAAAAAAAAAGTAATCAAAATAGTATTAAATAGTAGTGACAAAACAATGACAACAAACTTTATGAATCTGAGCCTGATTTAAGATAATCAAATTACTGTCTGGACAAGACTTATCTCCAGCTGCAAGGCAAGACATGACATTCAGCACAGTGTTGTTCCTCATAATAAAGTGTATTATGCATTTCAACAATTTGAGCAGCTGCCAATGCTCCTTAGGCATCATTAGGGATGTTAGAGATGCAGCATTAAAATCATGTTAGCATTTAGACCACTTAAAATATTTGTAAACAACAAGTAATCAGGAAGCATGTTGGAGTCTGCTGCCTCTGTCTGGAGAGAGTGGTATAATAGAGGAAGTAAACATGAAGCTGCAGTGCCCAACCACAGTAACATGATCCATAAACCGCCGCTGCTCTCATTGTAGCTTGGTATAAAACAGTTGCACGTAGAGGATGCCAGTGAGAGATGTTGAGTCTCTTGGCGCTTGGGGCCAGTAGAGTGTGATGACACAGCAAACGACCTTGCAACTGTGACGTGTAAAAATGGCACATATGGGTTTGTCTCTGCATGCACAAAACTATAACCTAGCCATTTGTTGACAAATGTTGGTAGTGGACAGGGCTCCTGGTTTGTTTCTGCCTGTGTTTGCACTTCCATCTGTTAACCTTGTTGAGGTGTTCTTTTGCCCTTTCGTTCGACCCCAGTCTCCGGGAGGTTACTGTGCTGCTAACATCTTCAAGCAATCACATCCGCATCAGCTGAGTCGTTTGACCTTAGGGAAGATGAGTGAGCAGTTACCATGTTAGAGGGGAAAAAAATACATTATATAAGCTCTGCGCTGGACCTTTGTTTATCTGGGCCGCTGTCTGAAGCAGTGCGCCAGCAAAACTCGGATCCACCTGGGTCCAGTCTTCAAGGGATGCACAGACAGCCCTTTACTTTGCTTCTGACTTTATACACCCTATACAATATATCTCTGTGTATTTGTCATGGTTTGGAGGTTTGAATTGGGTCTCAGCACATTTTTCACAATTTTAGTGTCCCAGAAGATCACCCAATAACATTAAAGGTGCAGTTGGGAATATATAAACTAAAAAGACCCCAACAATAACACTGACCCTAGCTATAAAGTCTGCACTCTCAGCACACCACCACCAACAGCTGAATCTGCTGGGGAAGTCTTATTGGTAAAAGGCTATTTAGCACTCCAGCCTAATGTTTGATGCATTCTATAAATGCTGTAGTTTTAAACGTGGGGCATGTTTTTGCTGACATCTGGTGGCAAAAAATACAGACTGCAATTGCCCACCCCACACAGAGTATATTGCAGCCCTACAGGGACATGCTACTGTTTCTGAACAAACATCAAGCAAAACTGTGTTGCCAAAACCAAGAACATGAATACACTTCTTCTTGAGCAGTGCTCGGTTTGTCCACTCTGGACAGCTTTAGAAATAGGAAGTAATGAAACTAAAATAGTTTCCTCCACTGAAAGCTTTAAAAATAAATGCTTGATGTACATTATTAAGAGACCGTTCAGATGACAATGTGTTTGTCTGAATCCGCAAAGGTTTGTGTTTACGTCTTTCATTTACAGGATGGGGTTTCCATTCTGTGAATCTGCAAACTTTTGAAAACACTTGAGGAGGCGTTTTGATCTTGCAGCAGAGAGCGGCACTGCACTAAACTGTGAAGACAGTGTACTCACTGTAGATGGTGATGTAACTGAACAGTGATTGGCTGTCTGCCAGCCGCATGTCAGCTGATCCACAATCGCAGACTATGTGGCTTTAATGGCTCATCAATATCATTAACAACGGACTGGAACTATGATGCGTTTCACTCACTGTGTGGTGTAGAGCATTTGCAAGGTGCACAGCGCTGTTTGCTGAACAAGCATATGTACTACAGTTTATTCACACCCATTTGTCGATTTCTTCACACCTCATGCGTGTAAATGTGAATCAGAGACAGTGCTGCGTTTTCCTGGCCAGCGTTTTTGTGCGCCTCCTAAATGTTATGAGTGGCGTACCTTAGTTTAGTTAACCCTATACTACAACAGCATTGTCATTTATGGTTCTCTTTTTTTTTGTGGATATTGCTGCAATCCCTAACTTTGTCAAGGCAGGGAATTGCTACAAGAGAGGCTTCCTGCCAAAAGTATAAATCTAAGTATAAGCTAAAGCTACTCTATTGATTTCTAAATTAAATATAAATATGAAATGCTTGACATAAGGTCTGTGCGTGGTCAAATAAAATTAAATGTATCAGATATCTGTGAATGCATTTTGGAGACGCACAGGGAAAGCGCCTGTTGGATATTAAAGAGCCGAAAACTTATTGAATTATCTGTTCAACAGTAACACAAAAATTAGCTGTAGGTATTTTAGATTCATGGAATACATTTTTGATGGCAGTCACCATGTATATACTAGTGTCTATAGCTGCACAATATATTGCACATTTATTGTAATATGGACACTTAGTTTGTATTGTAAGAACCTACATATTTCACAATGCTGTTATGGTTTTCCATCTGACAGAAACATACACTGTCAAAATTCATGACTGGAGATTTGATGATCACAATTTAGTAACTAGACCTTTATTTAGTCCTGGTGTAGTCTCTACTGAGTTTGGATTTAGGCCCCAATTTGGACCAGTGAGTCGTGAAATTTTAATTAAATTCTGTATATTGCCAATTATATTGTTATCACAATATTTAACATGGTTATCACATATTGCATCTTTTTCCATTATGCAGCCCTAATATTGTCAATTTAAAAACCTATTAAGACCCATTGAGCCCTTCTGCACAGGTGAGAGAGGGCATAAAATTCTCGGACAGGCTCTAAGATGGTGATATGAAGAGACCATTGGGGCTGAGAGAGGACAGATGAGAGACAAAAGCAGACAGCAGAGTGATAAGGAAGTCAGTGGCCGGTCAATATAACGTCCTCTAAACAAATGGAAAGCTAGTGATGTTTGGATGAGTTGTTGCGTCCATCTCAGTGATTCTCAGTCTTGAATGCTTTTATGTATTTTTCTCATATTTCTCCCCCTGCTGTTTTTCTTTTGTCCCACTTCACACCGGCCTGTCAGTCCGGGTGTGATGGATTAAGTCTTAAAGGTTCCTGATATATGTGCGTTTGGATGTGTGTCTGCCTTATGTTTGAGTCAGTGTCCCAAACTGACACATGCATCATCTGTCAGCAGAACGGGCAGCTTCCTCATATTCAGTCCCTGTAGAGTGTCTCTATAGTGTCTGTATAGTGTATGTGTGGACACTAGGGGAACTGTGATCAATTATTTGTTTCAGTGACAGAGAAAAAGGAAAGAAAAAGGAAGAATAAAGCTGGTGGGACGTGTGTAATATGTCCATACTGCTGGAGATGGAAAGTAACTGGATACTTTTACTCAAAAAAAGAAAGGATTATTAAAAGTATATTTCGTCTTGGTCCAAAAGTGGGTAGTAACTAATAGTAGAAGTTATAATAGTGGGACAACAGTGGGTTAGGTGTTGTCACCCAAATTGCTCACTCCAGTCACAGTATGTGGCTGGATGCAACAGGAAGGACATCCAGCATACAAACCTGCCAAGTCAAGATACAACCACTAACGAATTAAGGGATCAGCTGAAAGATAAAAAAAAAAAAAGTAGGAGTTAGTTATAGTAGTGTTAACAGTAGCCATAACAGCACTAGAAGTAGTAATAGTTGTAGCAGTAGTAATGGTATAAGTAGTAGTAGTAGCAGTGGTAGTAGCATCAATAGTAAGACTAGTAATGGTAGTCAGTAAGTACTTTCTACTAACTAACAAGTCATTTTTTCACCCTATAGTTTCTAATTTTAGTCAAGTAACAATTGTGTTGATGTACTGCTACTTAATATTTCAAAAATAACAATAGAGGATGAATAAATTAATGAACAAAATCACATGGAGAAGAAAAACTAGGGAAAACTGAATTGAAGTTAAAAACATTTTTGATTCCCTTTGAATTATGATTTCACAGAATATTTGTCCTAGTCAGAGATTACAAGTCAATGTGCACTTGAGTGGCTCACTTGTTAAAACATCTGTGTGGTCGCACTATGTTGGTCCAAACTCTCCCCCATATTTCATGTGTATATGATGGATTTTGCCTCAGTACCAGTAAAGCTATAGTTGCTGTAAAGACACGTTACTTTGAGTCATTGTGATCTGAACTGCAATTGTTGCTTACAATATGCCATCTGTGCAACATACAAATGTAGTCTCTGGGACATTTGCAAACAACATGTATATCCGTGTATACCAATGGTATAATGTTTCAATGGTTTTGGGCTGTTAAGTTGTATAAATGTAATTTTTAACACAACTTTTACATTTAAAATCTTTACGTTTCAGAGAAAAGTGAACTGTACAATTTGGTATGAGCAAGAATCAAAATGCATAAGCAATGTTGTATCATTTAGAGACAGAGCACTGAAGAAAAGACAGGAGGCAGCTTGAGGTAAAAGAGCTGAAGATGTTCAGGTTCTCTTTGGGAGTGACAAGGATGGAAAGGAATGAGTACCTCAGAGGGACAGTTCATGTGAGATGTTCTGGAGATAAAGTTCGAGAGGACTGAGGCGTTTGCAGGATAAGAGTATTAATAGTCAGTACAACTTGGAAATCAAACTGTTCTAACTATATATGGATTCATAATACACATCTCAACTCCAGAAATACTAGCAGATTAAAAATTGTGGGCGATTAGTTGACATTGTTTATATTTTATGTATTTGCATCAGCGTACTTGCTGTTATTTTAAATGCATTACCATGAGTATGTGAGCTGCCTTAGGGTTTTTATCTCAATTTTTTTTGACAGAGCACGGCACTGACAGAGATGTTTTGGTTGAGGCACAGAGGAACATTTTTTTCTGGCATTTGTACTTGTTGTTATCGTACACCCCTGCTGCGCCATCATTATCCTGACAGACACCCACTTCACAGCTCACAACACACTCCTCCGGTGGTGTCCCATCTTGGCATACTGCTGGGGGATGAACACCGTACCACATCAAGCATAAGGCTGCCACACGTGACTGCTCAGTTTGTCTGCTCAGCTCTTCTGTAACAAGGAGGTAAAGATTGGGACAAGGTCGGACAAAGGTGTGCTAACAAAGCGGAAGGAAGATATGACAAGTGGTAATGGCTCTGAAAGACAACTTTGTGGGATTAAGGTTTTCCACGAGCAGCTGTTTCACTTTCTCCTTCAGAGGCTTAAAGGCATAACCATTTACACATTCATTTTAATACAAAAATCTGTCCTGCTGAAGTGCCAAAAAGTAACACATCCAGGCACTGGTTCTCAACAGGTCTGATTTATCATTTTGTGTGACCAACCGCATACAGAGCCAAAGTTATATTTCTGATACGCAAGTACTTGTGGACATATTTGTATGTAAACCATGCATATTTCATAGTTTCAGATATTTTATGCGACTTAAATCCATCTAGGCCTTAGCATCAGTTGCAGTTTGGTCTTATTTTATTATATTTGTCTACAGTTAAACTTGCATTGGAGTTAATAAAGCAGTATCAGAGGAGGTATTAGTACAATTATGAGACGCTCCTGTAGCTAGACAACCCTAATTAAATGTGTACTTTGCAAAAGCTATTAGCACTATTGGTAAAAGTCTATTATAAGTGATACCTACTGCTGCCTCATTAAGTTTTACATCTTATTACTTCAGGTTGAAAGCATACTCCACAGGATTTCCCACAAAGGTGATGTCTTTATCAGCACTTAATATCAATCTATTTTTTGCAGACATCATGTTTTGGTCATATTTTTTGCTTAGGCCTTTTTGTAGGCAGGTTGTGTACAGCACAGCATAAAGAAGTAAAAGGAAAGGGTTATATAGCAACATCACAAAACTAGATCTGCCATCTGTTTTAAGCTGATTCAGCACCTGCACCACTTTCCTGCAGGTTTGCTGGAGCATGTGAATGTGTTAATTGTGCGTTTGAACATGACAAACTGTGAAGGATCGCTCTGATTTACTGCTGCCACTCTTTACATCCATTAGCACTCTAACAAGGCTGAATTTAAATAGTGTGTTCACAAACAGCTACTCACCATATCTGTATATTGCATTAAGCCTCTAAACACAACTATAGTATACATGCAATGATCTCTGATGCTTTGGCATTCATTCATGTTCTTCTGATTGATTCCTATAGGGGTCATGGGTGGCTGCAGCCTATCCCAGCAACTCTGGGCATGAGGTGGGGTACACAATGGACAAGGGCTAGTTAGTCTACCCACCAACTTTATTTGCCTAAAACTTGATGTTGATATTGTCCTTTTTGCAGAGCAGTTTGTTTCATTTTAGATCAGACTGTGTGTTCTATAGCCAACAGTCTGCTGCTGGCATTTCATTGTGTGAAATCTGCATCCATTCTGGGTTGAATACAAATGAGAGGCAAATGAAATCTGATTTATCAACTTCAAGGCTCATTAGTATATAAAAACAAACATAATATTAAACACTGACATATAGTTCTGATTACTTAAGTCCTGATTATGAGGAAATTATCTTAAAGCTTATGATTAAAGTATGCCCAGAAAAATCACTGTTAGTTAAAATATTTCATGACTTGGAGGGCTAAGACAAAATCTAAAATCCTGCACCATGCCTATCTGCAAAGATTAATCCTCAGGCTGACCAGCTTCTCTATCTCTGAGTGCAGTCTGCCCATGTTACTGTGTATTCTCTCTTGTGTTTTAACCCACAGTCATGCACGTGTTAGAAGAATTGGTGAATCTAAATTGCCTCTATTGAATGAATGCAGGATTGAATCATTGTATCTAGTGTCAGCCCTGTCACCAACTCACTATCACTACTATCAAACATAAAGTTGTACCAACACTGGTAATGTTCCTGGTTTCTTTCAGAGCTCAGTCAAAATGCCACTGATGTTACTCTTGGTCTTGTAAGTTTTGGCTCTTGTTACACGTGACCCCTTTCAGGTAAAATGCTGGGAACAGATCCACGTGTGAACTGTTCTTTAGACAGTAAAAACACTAGACGAAAACAAGCCAATGTCATTCCCACACAGCACTCATCCACTGGCTCACCTTACCACAAACACCTCCTGCCAGCTCTCTGCAGTATGTCGACATAAAAACACCAAACGACGCAAGCGATTATAGAATCCCACCTTTTTTATTGGTGCACCCTCAGAGTCTGTGTGTTATTACTGCAAACCTAGTGACGCACGGCGCAGTCTCACCTTCCTTTATCCTCTTCTCACAAAATGTTCTGTGTTATTTTGTAACCTTTGACATGTGAGGGGCCTACTGTGTGAACCACTGACCATGTCCCTGTTGGGACCAATAGCCCCTTTTAGTGTTTATAAACAACAGCTCCATAGCAAAGACTGATGCCATAAGGGGCAGCAGTAGGTCATTCAGTCAGACATTCGCCCACCAGCCGTGGCTGTATGAATGTCTCAGTGTGACTGACTGTGTTTGGTGGTGGTCGGAGGGGCTGTAGGTGCAGATTGGCAGCCACACATCTATCAGTCTGCCCCAGGGCAGCTGTGGCTACAGAAGTAGCTTCCCACCACCTAGTGTGACTGAGTATTTAAAGGGAATATATTATGCTTTTATTTATATTTTTTAACCAATCTTGGTTGCCTCTAGAACAGCATTGCACATTTTACAACCTTTTAAAACATTGTGACTAAAAGAAAACAAATGCATTAATTTCTTGTAATGCCAAAAAGAAACAGGCGAAGAGACCAACAGATGGCAGCAGAGCATAGCTGCATAGATGTTATGGTCTGTTGAACAGAACCATAGAAAAAGACCTGTGTATTTCCTTAAAGTTTTTGTATGATGCCATTTTACTACAAAGTGACAAATAGCTGTGAGAAAACAGTAGCAACAGAGCTGTACACTGTTTTTTTGGATAAATTAATGAGAGCAGACTGGATGTAGAGGGCTTGTTGATTGGTCAGTTCTTCCTTGAGCGGGTGGGGCTTAATGGGTGAGGTGGGGGTTTGTTGAACCGAGTGTTCTGAGGGTTCAAAAACACAGTGCCAGAGAATAGAGAATTACTTAAACATGCATGAATGAAGCAACACTCATCTTCAGGTATGTTTTTGATGAGGGATCAAAATGGTATTTTGTGTAATACAGCCCATTAGTTTCTGCTGTCATAAACCATCTAATTTTACTGTATGTTTTTAAAACTACTAAAAATAAATGAGAAAAAAATGCTACTTTTGTATCTAAACGGTGACTTATGTGAATACGTCACTCGTGAAGGGGTCTATAGATACAGACAAAGAAACTCCATGTTGAGTGGAACTGCAGGGCCTTTGCTGCTGCTGGAGGCAGCTCAGAGACATACTCTAGCTACTGTTGGGATTGTGGATAAATATAGAACAACAGGATGGGTTTCCTCTTTCCTCACTCTTCCCTTCCTCACAGCTGTCTCTTTGATTTAGTCTGAGGTCCTGACGGGTTAAGTAAAAGACAGGCGAGCACTGACAGATCTGCTACGCTGCAAAGTCACTGTATTTAATCATGAGCGATACTAAATATGTCACTGATGATAGCACAATAAAAGAAAACTAAGCAAATGTTTTTTACACAAAACCATGGTTTTAATGCATTTAAATGTTGAAAGGGATCACTCTATAGACTTGTCAGGGTTTAGTATACCCAGTTGACAAGTGTGAGTGTAAAGCAGGGAGCCTTTTATAGTTGTTTGAACAGACAGGTTCAGATGAAACTTTAATGAGGCTGGCGAAGGGAGTATATAGTACAGGTTGTGCTGCTACAGTATGTGAGGTAATTCAAGGTTGTTAGCGATACAGGTTAGCAATTGGTCATAGTTAGTTTAAAAGACCAGATGTACAAATTCATATTCATTGTTTGTTTAAGCTGTTAATTTAGAGAGATAAAAAAAAAAAGAAAAAAAAAAACAATCTCCAAATCTCAACCCAGTGTACTCTTTGTGCCAGTCCCAAGCCTGGATATATGGAGAAGGATGCATCAGGAAGCGCAATGGGAATAAAATCTTTACGTTATTAACCTATTATGATAGTTGCTGTACACAGGTAGATGATTTGCTGCTGACACCAGAATGTAAATATTTTTTTTAGTTTTTTTGTTCTGTACATTTTAGGGTTCCTAAGCAAGCCAAACCTCAACCTCCCAAGACTTTATACCACTATTTTAGTAAAAACCATGACTGCTGTTGGTTGTAATACTGTAGCTGGTAAAATCCCTTAAGGCATTTTTGACATTTTGACAGCACTTTTTTCACTCAGCAAGGGGCACCACCAAAGGCAGAAATTGGCCACTTTTGGATGATTGGCACCAACATGCTGAATATAGTGTTTTCGGCCACCACACTGTATATTAAACAGCCAGGTGAGTCAATTAAGCCCAAAGTTCTCCATAGACTGTTGGGTTGGCTGCTTAGTATAAAAGTCCATCCTAGTTTAATGGGGATTTATGTGAAGAAGAAACAACAGTATTTAAACATTTATAAAGCTGGCCAGTCAGTGTAACCTTCTGTATATCTCACTGTGTTTTACTTTTAACTGCTCAACCAAGAACAGGGATTGGATACTGTTATGGTTGGATAGAGATTGACATGTATACTATGAATACATCATAGTGAATGAAATGAATACGCAGTGTTTGCCCGAGGTTACTTCCTGGCTTTGACCATTGTCCTCTCCCTCACACGTTTTTCCTCTCTGCTACTGTTTTTTACCATTTAAGGGAAATACTTTAAAACAAGAGGACTGCATTGTTTAACACGTTGTTTAGCACATTGTCCAAAAAACCCATTAAGTAGTTGATTTCAGCTGCCAACAAGGACAAAAAGCAGATTTAATTTAGCTAATTATGCACACAATTAGAAAAAATTAGCAGTAGTAAGATTATAATGTACAGTGATTATTTTAATGTAGATCAGTTATAAACTAAGCATCACATAATGTAGTATCTTTGGTGAAAAATTTACCCAACTTGCTTTTAAATGCTGCAGAATGTTAACATTTACAGCAGTACTTGCAGTTTGCTGTGTGCTGGGAAGGTCAGGGTCCCAGATGGAAAAAGTGTGTAAACAATATGGGCGTGATGCAGGAAGAGCCCTAAACTCAGCGGACTTGCCCCACATGAATATAACTGGAAAGGAAACGAGATTATTTAGATTAGATACAGATGAGGAGGGGTCCCAGATGTTGTCTCAGTCACTAATCTCCTTTAGTGCAGCCCGTTCGACCCCATTCCCTCTGTGCAAGATACCAGTATCCCCTGGGGAGGGCGTCAATGTCAGAGAAAGTCATCCTAATGTCCTTAGACAAATGAGGAAGGACCTACTGCCTTCAGTCTAAAATAAAATAGAAGTGGTGCACTGCTGTCTAAAGGCTGCTCAATTGTCATTGTCTTTCCCTAAAATAATACAGATGTAGTGATTTGAGCCAGAAAAACACATACCCAAATGGAAATGTCATATATGTTTTTCCTTTTGGCTTTTTTTTTGCCACTGCAAATCATCTGCCTCCTAGGGGTACATTTATCTAGACTTATGACTGGCACAAAGAGTACACTGATTTGTGACCCCCTACACTTCCTTAGTGGCCTTTTTCTGTACTCAGCTGGGATACCTTAAAAGTTCTATTATGCTTTTTACAGGCTTCTTGAAATAGTTTTGAACACCTTTGCATTAGTATTTGATTTTTTTACTTGAACTTTGCAGAGAACGAGTTGGTGGATTATGTGTCTGTCGCCCGCTGCTGGCAATGGTGGGGACTGGACAGAGCATAAAATTGCTATTTAGCATGGCTATTAGCAACATGATACTAACAGTTAGATAAATGAGCTTTCTGCTCTGGTGTGACAGCAGTTTAAGAATCCAGTCCAGTGACAGCGCATGGGCTTTAGAAACTGCACAGGAGTACTTCCTGGTTTCACATGATTATGAAAAGCAGTGAGACCAAGCATTTCCTGATCTTCAGGAGAGGACGAGTTGTTGTTATTCAAAGAAGTGTTAATGAAACTAAATACTACTTCAGGTATGTTTAGGTGGAAACGTTATATCATTGTTAAAAGCCCCAAAAAGTCAATTTAGCATAATAGGGGACCTTTAAAAGAGGGCAAAATTTTGTTTGGATTGGGGCTTGTCAGACATTTCTTCAAACGTCACTCCCATTTTCACACCATCAAAGAGGTTACTGAAAGAACAGTCCAACCAACTTTTTGGGTTTCAAAACACACACACACACACACACACAAAAAAAAAAAAAAAAAAAAACATGTTACAATGTTACCTTTTGACTAAACAAGGAATAGGATGCAACACAACAAGACTCACACCACAGTTATGTTTGTTGAAAAAATATATTTAAAAACAATTTAATAGGCACTGCTTTTTGTTCTCTTTAAAAGTCAGAATGAAAAGGACAAGTTCAGTCTTTAGAGATCGGGAACATGATGTCACATCGGTGGTCACACAAGCTATTTTCAATAGCAAAACAATGGAGCAATTTAGGATGTAAATTACTCGAGTTAGTATTCACACAAAAGTATTCTGACACTTAAGTGTATAATGGATATTCATCAAGAGTGACAAAGCAGTTACAGGAGTTGTTTCAAGGCTCGTTTGTTTACTTTGTTATTCTGCACTGACTAAAGCTAGTGCTGCTCTATTATATTTTGCTGTTTGCGACCAGGTATGAGGCAGATTCATTTCTCAACGGTCGCTTCATGATGTAGGTTCCCCATCTCTAAAAGAAATTTTGATTAAAATGTTACAGTATCTTATAATTAGCATTTTTTAGTTTTATGTCTTTCTTACTTTTAGACGAACAGACATTTAAAAAGAAAATATTTGCAGAATTTCTGACCTTTAGCTAAGCTCATAAAACAACTGTACAGGAACGATTAAGATTAAAATGCCTCACATTGCTGCTGCCTGTGTACAGTGTCAATAATGGACAGAGTTTGAGTGAGAGCGTGACTGGAGGTTGAGAGGTGTGATTGAAGAGTGTGTGAGATAACTGTATCAGGAAGGTGGACAAACACATTTACAGACCTGTCTCGGTGCTTGCCATTGATCTCATTTGGCCCATGGAAACCCGAACGTACCCACCGGACCAGGAGCTGGGATCCAATTAGATTTCACTTTAGGTGTCCTTTTATAGCTTCCCAGCATATAGTCTCTCAATGTAACTCTGGAAATAGCCCTCTTTTGTTGTGCACAGTCATCATAGTGGTTACATGGTATAACCAGAGACAAAACACTGTCTGGGGCATGGTTTGTTTTAGATGTTTTTTTCTGTCAGCACCATGGACAGAGTACAGCGAGCTGAAGATGAGAACATTACTATTGCACTGAAATCTTTCACTATGCTCTCTCGAATGAGGTTGTTACGCTGAAGACATTACTCTAGTTTAATTGCAGGGTACCCCAAGGTCTTAAAAGTATTAAATTGTAAGAGGAGGCATTACATTTGGTTACTCTAGGTCTTAAATTTCAAAATTGCAACATAATATTAGTGTAGCATTTTCAGTGTTATTGTATGTAAATTAGTGGGCCAAATATTCCTTTATCTTTGTCAGTTTATTCCTATTGGGGGAGCCTATTTCAACAGAAATGGGCCTTAAGCGGGTACATCCTGAACAACGGTCATGCAACTATTCACTCTCAAATTATAGGGGCAATTTAGATTCAACAATTCAACACACACATATCTTTGGATGGAGGGAAGAAGCCAGAGTATCCAGAGAGAACCCACAGGGAGGGAATGCAGACTTCACTGAGATAGATTGCAGTCAGCCAAATTAGTAAATATATGCAAACTTTGACATTTATGTTCAAGTCATTTAAGTCATCCATCTATTATTCCAGTTATGTTTGTATCAGATATACTGTATGTGCAGGAAGGAGTGAGGTCCAGCTCCAACAAAATTTCTGCACTAGTCAAAATATCAGCATTTAAGTAGTAGTAATTCATCTTTTTGCATTTCGGCTTTTCCCTTTCTGGGATTGTCACAGCAAATCATCTGCCTACTAGCTTGCAGTAATTCCTTACACACCCCTCTACATTTATCAAGGCTTGGGACTGGCACAAGAAGTACACTGGCTTGAGATTCTATGGCTGGATTATCTTCCTACAAGATAAAAAAATAAAAAAGTAAGAGTATCCACATACAGCGGAAACAAGAAGCTTGTCTTTGTCAAGTAATATACACTGCTCAAAAAAAATAAAGGGAACACTTAAACAACACAATGTAACTCCAAGTCAGTCACACTTCTGTGAAAGCAAACTGTCCACTTAGGAAGCAACACTGACTGACATCAATTTCACCTGCTGTTGTGCAAATGGAATAGACAACAGGTGGAAATTATAGGCAATTAGCAATAGGCAAGACACCCCCAGTAAAGGAGTAGTTCTGCAGGAGGTGACCACAGACCACTTCTCAGTTCTTATGCTTTCTGGCTGATGTTTTGGTCACTTTTGAATGCTGGCGGTGCTTTCACTCTAGAGGTAGCATGAGACGGAGTCTACAACCCACACAAGTGGCTCAGGTAGTGCAGCTCATCCAGGATGGCACATCAGTGCGAGCTGTGGCAAGAAGGTTTGCTGTGTCTGTCAGCGTAGTGTCTAGAGCATGGAGGCGCTATCAGGAGACAGGCCAGTACATCAGGAGATGTGGAGGAGGCCGTAGGAGGGCAACAACCCAGCAGCAGGACCGCTACCTCCTCCTTTGTGCAAGGAGGAACAGGAGAAGCACTGCCAGAGCCCTGCAAAATGCCCTGTGCTCTTCACAGATGAAAGCAGGTTCACACTGAGCACATGTGACAGACTTGACAGAGTCTGGAGACGCCAGTGGAGAACGTTCTGCTGCCTGCAACATCCTCCATCATGACCGGTTTGGCAGTTGGTCAGTAATGGTGTGGGGTGGCATTTCTTTGGGGGACCACACAGCCCTCCTACCGAGATGAGATCCTCAGACCCCTTGTGAGACCATATGCTGGTGCAGTTGGCCCTGGGTTCCTCCTAATGCAAGACGATGCTAGACCTCATGTGGCTGGAGTGTGTCAGCAGTTCCTGCAAGATGAAGGCATTGATGCTATGGACTGGCCCACCCGTTCCCCAGACCTGAATCCAATTGAGCACATCTGGGACATCATGTCTCGCTCCATCCACCAACGCCACATAACACCACAGACTGTCCAGGAGTTGGCAGATGCTTTAGTCCAGGTCTGGGAGGAGAGCCCTCAGGAGACCATCCGCCACCTCATCAGGGGGCATGCCCAGGTGTTGTAGGGAGGTCATACAGGCACGTGGAGGCCACACACACTACTGAGCCTCAGTCATCAGTTTTAAGGACATTACATCAAAGTTGGATCAGCCTGTAGTGTGTTTTTCCACTTTAATTTTGAGTGTGACTCCAAATCGAGAACTCCATGGGTTAATAAATTTGATTTCCATTGATATTTTTTGTGTGATTTTGCTGTCAGCACATTCAGCTATGTAAAGTATTTAATAAGAATATTTCATTCATTCAGATCTAGGATGTGTTATTTTAGTGTTCCCTTTATTTTTTTTTGAGCAGTGTATAATTGATTTGGTAGTATAATGGAATAACATGACTTTTTTGTGAGTTGGATGTATATTTGACCTTTATTTAACCAGGAAAGTCCCAAACCAGACCACCCAGAGGAAACCTATGCAGACACATGGAGAACATGCATACAGAAATTCCCACACAGTCCAGCAATCAAACCTGGGACCTTATTGCAGGAGTACAAACCTCTATGCCAGCATACTGCCCATTTTGCCAGTAACTTATATCATGAGTGGGATTAAAAATGTCTTTTTTTTTTTTTTTTTTTTTTTACATTTTACATATCTTCTTATACATATCAAAGGTAAATCAGCCTTAGGGGGTCCCCAGTGTACTTTTTGGGCCAGTCCCAAGCCTTAGAGGTACCCTGACTGATGTACAGTAGATTACTGCTAGATTGCAACAGCACATAAAGTACCAGTCTGCCACGCAGCCCCCACCTCTTCCTTGTATAACACAGTGTCTCTAAAAGGATGGATAGTACATGTTGCCACACGATGAGTCATAAATCACCAAACCAATTCTCCCTCTGTCTCTGTCTGCCACTACTTTGAGACGTTCGCAGTTGGTGATAAACAGCGTCCCTATGCACTATAGTTTATACATGCTTGCTCTAGGACACTGCTTATTTATAGCCGTTATTAAAACAAAGAAAAGGGGCGTGTGGACTTCCTTGTGTGAACCTTATTAGTCACCAACAAGCCTCATTTAATCCTCTGGACTGATGCGTAAACTACCTGTTAGAGTCTGGAGAGATAGTACATGAGCAACAGGATGGTTTGTCTTTATCACCATGCTAGCAACATACAGTTGAAAGAAAAAGTAATGTAAAGTTTGGAAATACTTGGATGTTTGCATGATTAGGTCAAAAAATGTGATCTGATCTTCATCTAAGTCACAACAATAGGCAAACACAGTCTGCTTAAACTAATGCTGCAAAAAAATGTCTTTATTAAATATTTATTTAAACATTCACAGTACAGGGTGGAAAAAGTATGTGAACCTTTGGATTTAATAACTGGTTGACCCTCCTTTGGCAGCAATAACCTTAACCAAACAGTTTCTGTAGTGAAGATCAGACCTGCACAGCGCTCAGGAGGAATTTTGGACCTTTTCTCTTTACCAAACTGTTTAAGTTCAGCAATGTCTGGTGTGAATCACTCTTCTGAGGTCATGCCACAGCATCTCAATTGGGTTGAGGTCAGGACTCTGACTGGGCCACTCCAGAAGGCGTATTCTTCTGTCATTCTGTTGTTGATTTGCTTCTATGTTTTGGGTCATTGTTCTGTTGCATCACCCTCCTCTGTTGAGCTTTAGCTGGCAGACAGATGGTCTTATGTTTTCCTGGAAAATGTTTTGATAAACTCACTTACTTAATTTTACTGTTGCAAGTTGTGTAGGCCCTGAGTCAGCAAAGCAGCCCCAAACCATGATGCCCCCTCCACCATACTTCATAGTGAGGATGAGGTTTTGATGTTGATGTGCTGTGCCTTTTTTTCTCTGCACATAGCGTTGTGTGTTCCTTCCAAACAACTCAACTTTGGTTTCATCTGTCCACAGAATATTTTGCCAGTAGTGCTGTGGAACATCTAGGAGGTCTTTTGCTAACTTCAACTGCAGTGTTTGTTTTTTTTTTCTTTTTTTGGACAGTAGTGGTTTTCTCCATGGTGTCCTCCCATGAAGTCCATTCTTGTTCAATGTTTTACCTATTGTAGATTTGTCAACAAAGATGTTAGCATGTGCCAGAGATTTCTGTACGTCTTTAACTGACACTCTAGGATTCTTCTTCACCTCATCATCATTCAGCATTCTGCGCTGTGCTCTTGCAGTCATTTTCACAGGACAGCCATTCCTAGGCAGCATATAATTTTTTTGCAGCACTATTTTAAGCCGACTGTGTTTATCTAATGTTGTGGCTTAGATGAAGATCAGATCACATTTTATGACCAAATCATGCAAAAATCCAAGTATTTCCAAAGGGTGCATGTATGTTTGCTTTCAAATGTATTTATAGTGTTTGCTGACTAATTTGTCACAAGGAGAAGGTAGGAATTGTTGAATGTTGCAGCTGAGAGTTAAGATGTAAAGAAGTGATCAGTGAATTAACTAATGCATTCAAAACATTGTTCATCCATTTCAGAGGATGCGAAGTATTGACAGATAAGCACAGTATCCGTATTGCAAGTTACTTCTTGAACTGCAATAATGATTTACTACTACACCTGCCCAGCTTTTACTAATTTCATGTCAAAGATATTCGTCCCGGGTTCAAATTCTGGACTGGGCCATTCTGTGTGGAGTTTATATTTTCTCCCACTCTCTATAGCATCCAATGTAAGTCAAAAGACGGACCTATCTCGCCCTACTCACCTGTCTGGATGAGGCCCACCTGCTGTATCCTATGGACTTCCTCAACCTACCTCACCCCACTCCCGTCTGGATGAATCCTTACACAGCTGATCTATGATCCTATAAATGAGCTAATGGATTAACAGTCCTAGACACATTGCCTGTCCGTCCTGGGAGAGGAGCTCTCCTTCAATATGGGTTCTGTAAGGTTTCTTATTTTTTTTCCCACAGCTGGGTTTTTTTTAGGAATTTTTCCTTACCGAAAAGGAGGGTCTAAGTACAGGAGTGTCCTGGGTCTGTCTAGTTTAGGGTAGTTATTGTTTGTGTTGATTGTGTGTTACGTTTGATTGTGTATTTATGTTTGATTAACTGTTCATGAAGCCCTTTGAGGCGACTTTTGTTGTGATATTGGGCTATACAAATAAAACTGAATTGAATTGAACTGAATTGAAAAGAGGCATATTCTCAATTCATCAGTTAAGGAACTTGCAGGACGTGGATAGGTGCCAACACAAATATTACCATGAATTAACCATAGGCTTTATATGAATACTTTGATGGGCTGTATCTCTCCTGTGTTCTCACTGTCTCTCTGAAAAAGCTCAGTCTGACTATTTGAGTGTAACACGTGTGCTCATGTGGGGATTGGCGCACTGTAAACTGACCCAGATTGTCACTGTCTAAACATCAAAGTCAGTCACCCTACAGTAAACTTACTTCCCCAATGTCTTGCGATGGTTGAAATAGTCTCTGCCTTTAAGTTAGATTTAGAGTTAGATTTCCACTGATGTTAAAATGGTTTCAACATGTGGAACTTTGTGTTGTCTTAATTTAATATTGAGCATCCCCTTAGAATTAGGGTTATATCTGCATTCTGATTAAGTATTTAAGTTAAAAATTTTGACCATAAAAATAGCAAAACTGATATGAGGAACAAGTTACCTTACCTTAAAAAGATTGTAAACATAGACATTACTTAGATGTCTTGTAGGCTGCTGAAGCTAACGTGCAATTAACATCAGCCATCAAATATCGCATATTGTGAATAATTAAGACTGTTTTGGCAGCTATTAACCACTCGACTACATGTGAGTGATGTCAGAGCCTGGTTAGAAATCATTTCTGAGTGTATCCACTTTTAGAGGTTTTATTTGATATAGCAGTTAGCATATATATTAGCATGTTATCTAAAGGCTAAATGGTTTCTGAATGTGTATTCTGCTAAACAGGAGTTACAGTAATGTGGCAGACCACAACAGTTATAGACCACAGTTCATGTTGAGGTTTTATAAATCAATAAATCACCACAAATCCTACTTTAACAAGTTGCTGTCAGATTAAGTATAAATGAATATGCCAAACGCTGTTGTCATAGAAACCACAGGCACAGTCTCTCTCCATTCTTTTGCATTGGTTTACGTCATTAAAAGCCATGTTGGCGGCCGTTGGAGGTGAATTGGGTCTATTGTATCAATAGACCAAAGCGACTAACGAGGCATCTACGTATATAACGTCTATGATTATAAATACACAGTTTCAAAATCTTTGAAACATTTGAAGTGGGACTTTTGGGAACGGTCTTTCGCAGATAGAAACTTCTAATTCTGAGAACCCAAAATTCAGTTAGAATTTTAAGGAGCTTACAAAACATACAGAAATCAATAAGTTACATTTTAGCACTGAACTTATTTTATCATTTAACTGTTTATAACATGTAATAGTATTCAATACTTTACACATTTGAAAGTAAAATGCAATTCATTTTGATACTACTTAACACACAATGTGTTGGCTTTTAAGCAATAGGCCTATATATTACGTTTAGCACAATTTATGTTTATACTTTTCCAATGTATAAATAATAGATACAGTTAATACTCCACATTTTCATATTTTTCAGCTCTAATTCTCCAGACCTATATAAAACTAAATTGCCTTTTTGTGTCTGTTCTAATGTTGCTCCTGAGCTCCTTTTTCCCCTCATTCATCTCTTTTCTGTGTGTCTCCTCTGTCACTTTCTGTTTTTATCTACATTTAAAATTTCACATTTTACTCCCTGATTTTGCATTTTACCATTATATTCTCTTCTTTCTTTGTTTCTTTCTCCTACACTTTCAACATAGTAAAGAAATAGTACTTTAACTAAATAAGCAGCATGACCATTATCAAGCTACAGGTCAAATAGACCTAATGTGAATGTAAATAAAACATAATTAATCCCACAATCAAGAGTGTAATGTCCAGGTAATAGTGTAGAAATTAGTAAAATCAAGATATAAACATACAGTAAGTCATCATGAAGTGCCTCTTATGTTAGCTAGAGAGCTACTAAACTAAAATTTTGTGTTTACTTAGCAACCTAAATGCTAACAACAAAATACTTAAGGTTTTTGTATAAATTTTCTTTTATTTGTCTATTAGTTATTAGTTTGTTGTAACTGAGCCAGGCTGTAATGCCAGCATTCCAAAGAGGCAGAACGTGATTGGTTGTTTAAAGTGCATTCTGTGTTGTGATTGGCTCAGAGAGATAGAACCTTTTAGCACCGAATGAAGGTTTGACATCACAGATAGAACTTTTTATTTACCCAGATAAACTCCCCCAAAATGAATAAGACATTGATAAAATGAAGATATCCAGGAACAAGAATATATGAATAACTCAATTTTGACTAAAATGTCTGATAGAACCTTATAATTCTAAGGGGATGCATTGCTTGCCTAGCCTCCTTGTGATGCCTGTCAATTTAATGCTTTTCCTAAATTACAACTTGTCCCGTTTGACAGCTCAATTGTTTCTGGAGGACACCCGTGTCGCCCCGCTGTCCATCTGTGAGACTTTAAACTGATTTTTTAAAATCCCAGCAGCGACACAGTTACCTCCAGTGGATCCACTCCTCTGTCTTTTCCACAGGGATTATGCAGACGTGACCGGAGGAGACTCAGTGGGATCAGCACTTGTTATCTCATTTGCTCAACATATTCAGGCGGGCTCTAGAGAGGGAGCTCTCCAAAATGAGCTACGGTCAGGCGAACAAGAACTCCCAGAGACTAATTTGAAAATATCAATTTAATTTTGCTAGACTAGGCTGCACAATATATTACAATTTTATTGTTATCGCAATATTATCACATGCAACGTCCATATCATAAGAAATTAAATGTATTGCAATAATGTTATGACCAAATAAAAAACTTTGATTAAATTTTAGTCCTAATTTTAGCTCTGGTTTTGTCCTAATTCAGTCCTAGATTTAGACCTGATCTTCAAGTCTAAGTTTCTGTATATTCAGCTCGAGTTTTGATCAATGAATCCAGAGCCTTGTATCACTTCATGAATTAAATCTAACCTTATTAAGTGTATCCAAATACCACCAATTGTCACAATATTAAACATGGTTATTGCGTACCAATGTATTTTTCTAGTTTTGTTGTAAGACAAATTAAACATTTGCCCTACTAAGCCCCAAGTGACTTTATACAAAATTTATACCAACTATTACTAAATTTAAATAGGCAACATCATTTGAACTATTTCCAATTAAAAGCGCCCCCAGTCCACAATGTGTTAGAAGTGGAAAAACAACCCTCTCACCTTGGCCATTGGTCATTAGCTAACATTGATTGAATTGCTCTGTGACCTCCTAAAAGCATTGCAGACTTGTTTGGTAACAGCTCTGATTTTAAACAGGGAGTCCAACCAGGAGCTAATTCCGACATGGAAATGACTCACTGAGTGTTTCAGGGTCACAAACAAAAATGTAAGTGGGCCATAGTCGCGCTTCAGTTTTGGACATTAAGTATTCAGGACTGACAGATTTTTGTTACCACATTATATAACCATCACTTTAGTTCTCCCTTCTGACCACTGAAGTATTACCTTTAAATAAAAAATGTAAACTTTGAATGTGTTGTTTCACAGTGATTAATTGAATTCTCATTTAAGTATTTTTTATTAAAGGTCCCCTCTTACGCTAAATAAACTTTATTGAGCTTTTAACCATGTTATTATGTTGTTTGCACTTCAAAAACATTCATGGAGTGGTGTAATGTTGTTTCATTCACGCTTGTTTGAGTAATCTTTAATGCTGAGACGCTGCCCTTTTCAAGAGCTTAAAACACTGTCTCACTGCTCTACATAGACACATGAAACCAGGAAGTGTTCCTGCACATTTCTGAAAGCCCATAACCCATACACCGTCACTGAACTCATTCTGATAAATTCAGTGCTTAAACTGGAGACACTACAAAGTGGTCAGCTCATTTATTAGCGATGTAACAATATGTTTTTGCAATGATATGTTACATTTTAATTACAATTGTTTTGATACGATTCAAGAACGATATTGGATAATTTGGAACAATACGATTTGATACGATTCAAGACCTTCATATTGATCATCGATATCCACTTTCTAGAAACAATACGATTGGTTACAAGGTCATGTGTATCGATATAGTTGTATCATAGGAAAAAAATCAATACATTGATATAGTTACTGTAATGTTACACCCCTATCATTTATCTGTCTGTTAGTGCCATATTGCTAATAGCCATTCTAAATAGCCATTTTATGCTATGTCCATTCCCCACAATTGCCAACAGGGGGCGGCAGATACCTAATCCATGCGTTCTCTGCAAAGTGAAAGGAACAGTTACCCAAAAGAAGACATTTAGCATACAAATACATTGTTTAAAGTTATAAAACGTGAAATACTAATGCAAAGATATCTAAAATTATTTAAAAAACACACACACACACACAAAAAAGCATAACATGGCCCGTTTAAATGTCTATTTTGGTTGCTTAGTGAGTGAGTGTATGTCTCTGCAACTAACTGGAGGGTGCTCAGCCTCAGGCCCAAAATAGCTGTGTTGGGCTTCAGCCACATAAGCAACCCCTAATAGGAATAATCAGTAAAAGATGAAAAAGTATAAGAGGATTTTTATCTTATTTCTTGGTATTGGAGTTGAAACATATATGTATATATATATATATATATATATATATATATATATATATATATATAAACATAAAACAAAAAGAGGGAACAGCAGACTTTATTGGCTGTATTTTCATTCACACTTTTACATGCAATATATCATCCTGTGGGCTTATTGCAGCAATCCAGTTGCTTATAAATAATATATAGATATTTTTTTCAAACTAGGCTTTCCCTGCTTCCACAACAAATGCATGGGGACCCATTAGCTATGTCATCGGTGTGAAATAGCCTCTTTGTGTAACTGTTTCCTGGCTTCTTAGTCCCTACTTGCTATGAATTTTTCTTCAAGTCTACAGTTTTTTCCTTTATCTGCCTCTTTATACAGGCCCTGACCTTAGACATAATGACATATGTGGCCTGCCATTGTGCTCAGCTGGTTTCATGGTCAATACTCTGGAAAACTGCACTGTGAAAATAAAGTGGTAGGATGAGAGAGGGAGAGAGAGATGTGGTGGCTTATATGGCTGTGGACCATGGGGTGTTTTTCATTGAGCCCATCTGGCCCATTTGAAAGTGTTGCTGAGTCTAAGGGAGGCGGTCAGGCGGTGGAATAAAGAGGGTGATGGATGGGACGGTGCGGGGGGGAGGGGAGAGGATGAGAGTGCAGATTTGGGGAGAATAGGAGCTCCTTTCCAGCACAGTTGAATCTCGGGGCTTGGCTACAGCACACTGCTCTGACTGTTTTCATAGCAAGCAACCACTGGCTCCAAACCAGTTTTAAGCAGTATCTAAAAACCAAAACATTTTTTCTCTCATCCTCTTTTTGCAAATCCACCTTCCCCTGACTTTCATTCACTCTATGCCTTTTTCTTTGCTCCCGAATTGCATTTTTCCTGCCTCTCTACTTTTTGTCATGTCTTCCGCTAACATACAGGGGGAAGTGGGATCGGACCGGGGCATCCAGGTTTCCATGGTGATACTTTTTTGTCCTGATGTCATTAGTATTGACGCTGTGCTGCCAGGCCAAGCTGTCCTGGCAAAGGAGCTGTTTACTGTTTATACCCCAAACTTGAACTATTCAGTGCAAGGTTTGCTTACACTTGACAATTGAGCCTTATGCCTTTTGACAAGGGCAACAGTAAGGAAGCTACATTTGTGTGAAGGTGGTATTATATTGTGGAAGCTAGTACTTTTGAACATAGTTAGTGTGTTGTGTAACAGGCACCAACAATATACTTAGTACAAATCAGCCTGTTGTATCACTTTGAATTAGATAAGCATTGTTAGCTACTCCAGGACTACAGTGTCATTGCTGTCAGGTTGGCACAAGTGAGAGGCTGCTTTACCACTTGTCCTTTTAAAGCCACTGGATACTGGCATTTTGCCTTGGCACCAGCACCAGAGGAACTCAGTAACAACTATACAAGTGAAATAAGTATTGTACTGCTGTTCAGTGAACGATACATTTGTTCATTTTTTGGCTACATCTCAGCTACAGTAATTTACCTCTATACTGATATTTTTGTATTTTGGGGTGACTACCAAACAGAGGTCAGCTGTTTCAACCTTTTTCCAAGCTCATACTGTCACTGTGTCCCTGGGCAAGACACTTTTGACATTGCTTTTGTATTTTGGGAGGTTAGGAGGCATTTGGGTTTTGTTTGGCATGTGGGTTTTTATTAGTGTACAAATTAAATTTAAATAATATTTTCCCAGTAGCATTTAGAAGAACCATGATCCATGACCAGAACACAACATAGATATGAACTCTTATAAGAAAGAATGAGATTTTTTATGTTTGAGCAACAAAACTGTTACAGGTCAGAAATGAGGCAATGACAAAATTATGTTATCACTTTAGAATAGCTCCTTGCTATTAAGCAGTAATAAAGCATAAATAAATGAAGTAATAAATTATCAACAATGTAATTCATAAACATTTTAACACTGAGGTTTGTAATTTTGCATTATTTACACGAGCTTACTACAAAACAATAAAACATTTATAACAATGTTTGTAACTCAGTGGTTTTTAATTAATAAATGAGAAAAGCTTTGTAAATAATAAATAAACTGGCTACTAATATTTAAGAAATACTTAACAAGTGCTTTGTAGAGTGTAGTTATTATGAAGTGTTACCTGTTATTATGTAGTTCCAGATCACTAAACCTTATTCTACATCCGTATATATATATATTTTTTTCATTTCCTTACTTAATCCTAATGTTAAAACATATAAAAATCACCTTGTATGTAAACACCCACAACTTAATTGAGATTTAATGCTTACCAAATGCTAAAAATATAGAGCAGACTGGAGTAACATTAGTTGCATACATTTTTTATTGTGAGAAATATGTGTTTTCCCTCTCCTTGCACAGTGGGACGCCTGTATCTTAGGTGGAAACATCCTCTGTGTCTGTCTGCTCAGTGTAAGATTACTGAAGCGTGTCTGTACAGACCTCCTCCTCCGTCTCACTCCTGTAGATCCTCACTGTCTCGTGTCTCTAAAAAGATGGATGTCCCTTTACCACAGCTCTCTGTTCACCTGTATTTAATATGATCATACATTACACTCACCAACCACATTATTAGATACACCTTCACAATTTGCTGATCTGCTGGGATTATGAAACACAGTTGACAGTAAATGGTATGAATATAGTCTATTGGTACAGTTTTGTGAGGCTGTCACACATCACTTCCTCCTTTGAGCCCTGTTTGTAGCCCCATCCGCTGGCAGCTTGTGATCTATGCGTTGCCAGAGTAATTAGTTCTGCTTGGAGTGTGGAGGCCTGGGACACACAAAATATGGATCCCATATTGATGCTGTCACATGCAGGGAGGCCTCATCTGCTGCTAACACGGACACACACACGTGAACGTAAATACAAATCACCTTCACTTTACCCTCAGCAATGTAACATGATCTAGACTTCCTGCTACAGAGATGTCCCCTACTCATGAACACAGATTATGAATAGCGGAGCCACTACTGTACCTTGATGTTGGAAAACACTGGATCTCAGCCAAAGAAATAATGTGAATAATGTGAATGTCCAACTGCAATAATAGTTAAGGTTAGAACAGTCTTTCCTACTTAATTTTTTTAATTTGTAAAAGAAAACATTGGGAAAAAAAGTCCAAGTATTAGTAGTTCTTAAATTGTTATGGCTTAAACATAACATGGTAAACATTAAATATTAATGCAAAACTTGTCCAAACATGGTCAGGGAAGGAAAGCTGCATCTGTGATAAGTGGTTGAGCTGTTACAGATTTGTATAAAAGTATTTTGTTGATATAATAAGTCCTTTACAAACAGTGGTTCACAACCAAGGGTGAGTCCTGTGCATTTATTTGGTCTAATTGTGTCATGAAATAAATACTAATATTATAGAAGGACTATAAGGATGGCATTTAATGTGGCATTAATATAACCCTCCTTCTCTAAATTTATCTTTCCACAGACTCAAGTGACTAAAATTGTAAACCGCTGCCACAGCAAAGATGTGAGTAAATTGCCTGTGAAGGAACATCTGAGAATGTAGCATCTTGACCTCCAGCTGCTGCTAAGCTTGAGGCAAAGACTAATGTTTACAAGTGACAGGAAACGCACTGGCTTCACTATGTTGTAATAAATCCTTTAGCCATAAGGGGGAGCTCTAGGATCAGCTCTAGTAATAAGACGCTGCTGAGCTGACCCTGTGAGCACTGTTCAGCAGAACTGAACATTTTTTCTACATTTATCTGTGTATGCCTCATAGATGGATGGTTCAGGATTCTTGGTTTTGATTTAATTTGTGGATGCTAAGGTTGCTGTCCATTTGAGGAGACAGATGAACATTTGGTGCAGCCAGTCTCTTTAGACACTCTTTAAGTTTGTCAGTAATAGCATCCTCCTCAGGCCATGTGCAGTGGAGATCCTTCTTTCCAGATCAATAGAGTGAGCAATGAAAATTAAGCCTTTTTCAAATGAGAAACTGGCCGGGCAAACCCATTGACATGTTTCCATTAAAACAAGTGGCATTATTTATCATGGCTGTGCTAATGGCCAAAGCCATCTCTTCACATGTGTGTCTGTATGTTTGTGCGTGTCTGCTGATACTGAAGTATAGATGGACAGCTTGCCACCCTGTGGGCACCACCACTACAGTCGCTCTGTGATCCACGCTGGCAGCTGCTCTGCCAAATGGGATTTTCCTGGAGATTACAGCCTCTAAGTCTGACACGCTCTTATGTGTTTGTCTTTGTTGTTGAAGTGGTCTGTGTGTGTGCACCATTTTAATAAAGGTCGTTGTGAGTTTTGTGGGGCTCTTGAGCCGGGGCGCACGCTGAACATGTTTTGTTGTCACATGGGGCTGGTTGCAACATGCCTTTGTGGCAGTGGGGAACACAAATTGGCAAAGTGCACAAAAAACAAGGAGGTGGTTTAGATGTAGGTTCAGATTTGAACATTCCTGCTGTTGCTCTCATTAGCAACATGAACTCTTGTTGAATAGAGCTTGGCCAGTCCATGTGTTGGTTTTTGTTTAGACCCACAAGTAGTTTTTTTTTATTAGGTGCATAATCAGCTTATTTTCATTGTGTGATTTTAGTTTGGTCACATTAATTGTATAAATAAAACCTTACATTTATCTGCTCTACAAGTGTAACAGTTTAATTCAGTGCACAGACACCACTGCTAATAACAAGTTTCTTCAACTGACTTAGGAGGTCAATGGTAATTCAGTTTCTTTCCAATAAACAAATTACCTTTTCCATCATAAGCATATTATTTGAATACAAGCTGGGCTGCTCTCGCCGTTTTAATGATTTAATGATTTTATTCAGCCAATTTAATCACAAACTTTTAATTCATGATTGGGAAGTGCTGTGAGTCCCTACTGAGTTGTATTTCACGGTGGATTGTCCCTTGAAGCTATTTCAGGGCCGTTTTTTGTGCCTGCCTCAGCGTCTGTAGCCTCCAGAGCTGTCCGTGGTTCTGAACATAAGCCCGTATGCTCGTGTATGGGGCTGGGCCGGGGAGGCACCGTGGCTTTTTCGCTCCTGCTATAACCTGCTTAACCTACTTTCCTCTCAGCCGTCTTTCATCTGCGCACCGAAAGGAAAGTGCTGTATAGGATAAATATAGCAGAGTTAACAGCAGCGCCTTTAAGCTTCCCATGCGCCGCACTTCATTATTGTTTCCCTTTATACCTTTTTTACTGCATCACTCATCATTTCACTAATGAAACCCAATCTCACAGGGAACACGGGCTTCTCATGTTCGGCCCATTAACCCAACCGGTGGAGAACATGTTGGGACGCGCTTGAACCTTTATTGTGATGAATATGGCTAAAATAATGACATTTTAAGATCTTAATTGTCCAATTATGGAGACAGCTGTTATGCTGCGTTGCAATGCCAGTTCAATTGCAGTTTCCTAGCAACCAGAGAGGTACAATGCAATGCTTTTCTGTTAAGTGCCATAATTTTCTCATGTGCAAAAGCCAGATATGAATTTTTTTTTAAATTTTCTACGATTCGTTGAACCATTTTGCAGCATTTAGCATTTTAATAAACACATAAAAGCATTGTATATGAGCTCCTAAAAGGTGTTTATTTTATAGAAAAAGCTAATTGACACATGCATACATAGGTAGCATAGCCTAAAGGTGTGGTTAGCACTAAACAATAGTGATGTCGCTGCAAACACAATCATCCCGCTTGATTAATTTTCACCCAAAAAGCTCCGTCCTGAGCTAATCATTGTACATGCGTTCTTTTCAATTAATTCATTATCAAGGGAGAGAGTTGAACATAGGGAGGAGAGACGAGGGGGAGTTGGTTGGGGGAGGGGAGAGAGGAGAGGAGAGAGGAGAGGAGAGAGTCGGGGGGAGAGAAATCCAATCGGTTGGAGTCTCAGAGCAATACAGCATTAGTCTCTACCTGATGTAATTGGGATGGCAGCAAGAGTAAAGCCTGCTGATTTAGGGACAGCCTCTAGGCCTGATTTAATGCCCTTTACCAAAACTCTGAATCCATCTTTTGATTTCTTCTTTCCCATTCTGCCGCCGTCTCAACACCACCACCCTCCCCCACACAATCTTGCAGTCTATTCAACCCACCAGCCTCTGCCATGTATCTCCATCTGTAGTCTATTAACAGAACAGTAGCCACATTTTTTAGATTTAAAGACGCACACGAATTCCCTGGAGAGAGGCCCATTCTCACTGTTTTACTTCTTATTCTCTCCTTTCCTTTTTTCGGGGGAAGCCACATCAAATCTCCTGCCTCCTTGCGTGCAGTAATTTACATATTAATTTACATATTATATTTATGCCGGATGCCCTTCCTGATGCAATTCTCTCTAGGAGTAAGGCAGTAGTGGTTTTCTTAGCCTGCATGTAAACCTAGTGTCTGTTTACCCAGGCTTGGGACTGGCACAAAGAGTAAACTGACATTGTGACCCCTTGTGGCAGGATTATTCTCAGTATTTTACTTGCTCCTTTAAATGGCAATGGCATTTTCACAGTTGAATCGGTTTGTTTTACTATCTTAAAGGTCGTGTTTCAATGCTAAACAATTATCTCAAAGGAGAAAGCAGAGAAAGGGCAAACTAAACAGGTGTACGGAGGCCAGAGTGCTCGGTTTTAGGAGGTTTGTGCCACTACTGCTGCTGCTGCTCAGTCCGCTGACAGATGGACTGCCAGGGCAATCCTATTACCCCCATGTGTTTAGCTTCTCCTAATGCCAGGGTGGGTTGCATGGCTAATGTGAGGCGATGAATGTTTACAGGCAGGACCCAGTGCCTCTGAATGATTATTATCCTGATTTGTTTGATAACAGAGGGGATTTAAACCCAATGAACAGACAGGAAAATTAGTACCATGAAGGCTCTGTAGTTTGGCTAGCATGTGCTGGTTCCATAAGAATAGCATTAGCTCAGTGCATTTCAGTCCTTTGGCCACTGAGTAACAATGAATTCAGTGTCCTATGTGACCTGCAGTGTTAAGACCTGTAACTTTTATATTGAAACCATAAATTAAACTAATAAACTGATGTCACACAAACAAAAATACTTTTATGGGGCCAAAATTAAATGTAATATTTGGGGGAATAAGGTCAGACTTTGAGAACAACAGAAGAAATCTGTCATGAAATCTTCCCTAGTGATGCTAACTACTGTGTGTGTGATGCACAAGTGATCTATGTTGTGGCGATAATATTTGGAATATACTTGCAGATGTAGTAACTTGAATAAATTTGTATTGTGCAGCCCTAACAGTAAGGGCATGTGTGAATAAAATACATTACATTGTAGGGAGAATAGAAAGAGAAGTTTGATGGATACTGTGTTGAAGTAACACAAATGTAATATTTTTGTTGTGATGAGTTTTTGATTGCATGTTAGTCTCTGATGTTTACAGCAATATTCTGCATCTGCTTGTGTTATTATAATAACAGGCAGGTAATGGTAAGATAGGGTTGTGTCATCTTACAGCTCCTTTTCAATCATTGGAGTTAGATTTGAAAGATGCAATGTTATTTGTTTTGGAAAGGAATGGGTAAAAGACATGACATGAATGCTATAAAATAAATTGAAATGAATAATAGAAAATCTACTGCAATTTAGACCTATATTGAGAGCCTTGCATTAATACAGCTGGGATGGTGAAATAACACTGCACTAAGTAAATGTTTATAGGTGAAAGCATGTCTGGATCATATAAGTTGCTTGTTATGCAGACAGCAACCTCTCCACTATTAGCCCTGCATCGGCATCTTCAGGTCAACCAATTACGGCACATCAAGGAAACCAATTGGGCATGACTAAAATATCATTGCCATGTGATTGTGTCCCTATGTTTGTCTGCGAGATCCTAATTTAACCCACTTTGTCCATATGATCGAGGAGAATTGAGGACACGCTCTCCAATTCGGCTCGGCCCCCAGAGCATTTCCTACAAGTCTGACTCACGGCAGCTGGTTCGGAGACGCGCTGTCACTCGCCTTTACCCAGTGGACGCCGAGATGGGGTGTAATGAGCGAGCAAGGTGAGGTAGCAGAGGAGAACAAGTAGCTGGAGGTTTGGTAAGGGGAAAGCAACGAAGCATGGGGTTAAGAAACTAGGAAACCTTTTGAGTAAATGCTCTGAGCGTATTTGTATTGACATGGGATTGCTTGTCCTGCCGCGTAACATTTGAAGTCGTTTCCTTGGTGCTTTCATTGTTGCTTTGAGACTACTTCATCCAGCACAGTAGCCATTATGGGCCCATACTAAAGACTTGGCAGAATTGGGAAGGTGTAGTGGGGATAAGAGAGATTGGCATGTAAGCACAGGGACTGGGACAGGGGCTGAGAGGAGGGCCGAGGGTGTTATTAGTGAGGCTGCATTGATCCCTTTGCTTTGCCTCTGAGCAGCATTCACGTATTCCTTCATTATACAGTCAAATATATGTGTGCCTTTAACTGCCACCCCTGCCCTTCACATGGCAGTCTGTCACATAAACAGCACAGTAATATCCCTATTGCCATTTACAACATTTTTTTACAAGTACAAATACACTTTCATTAACTTGAGATATAATGTGTATTACTCCAGTTGCTCCCAAGAAAATTCATTTCTTTCCCTTCAGCTTTTCCCTTCTGGAGTCACAACAAGTCATCGGTCAGCTAACATGCAGTGATTTGCATATTAATTTGGCACAGTTTTTACCTTCAGATGCCCTTCCTGATCCATTTATCCAGGCTTGGGGCTGGCACAAAGAGTACACTGGCTTAGGAACCACCTAGATTCAACATATCTAACTAAACATCTTGTTTCTCTAAGATGTCTAAGAAGACTTTTAGATCATTATAAAGGTCTAAGATAAGATGTGTCAGGGCTTTGTACAAATGAATGATGTAATTGTAGGTTGATTTCTAAGTGACAAAGTTTGCCCCTAACTGCATGTAAAATCACTTAGTAATAAAACATATTCATGCCAGATTAACAAGTCCTATTGTCCAAATTATATGCTCATGGGCCCTGTTTTGAAATACTGTATCTATCCATTACACCACATCTTGAATTACAGCAGTAACAATATGACCCATTGTAAACCCATTGTTTTGCTATTTCAATATCTTTCTGTCCCGCTGCTCATCTGTAACTTAGCCTTTTCGTTTGAATGCTGATTCCTTTGTTTAAATATTGATAGAGATGGGAAGCACCACCGACCACTCAGTCAGAACCGAGAGGTCAAGGATGGCAGCGTTTCTCTGCAGATTTCATTAATGGCGCACAAGAGTGTAAATATGAAACTATGTGAATTGGAGAATCCTCGCCGATGCTCCAGCAGCTTTCATTATACTCTGGCATGGATAATGCCCTGTAATGTATTCCAGTGGAGGCTTGAAGGTGATGGGCTGTAAAATAGGCAGTGTAGTAAGGCCCTGTTTTTGACTGTGAACAGCCTGCCTCCCGCACAGCCAGGACCCCATTAGTCCAGAGCAAAGGATTGGATGTGCAAATGTCCTGTGGATTAGAGAGCTAATGCATTTAAGAGAGGGGGGTCCACAATCTCTTTATTTGCTGCAGCGCTGAGTGAGGGCTCGCTGCAGTGGAGAGTGGGGGGACACCCGGGTTTCCCTTTGTGGAGACTGAGAGATTTAGGTTAAAGAGGTTAGATAAGCGCATGGGCGCGGCGGGCATGAGCAGTAACAAAGATACACACACATCAAAAATGTGGCTTGAACAGTGGGCCGATTTCACAAGGATTGTCTATGGCTTAGATCTCAATAATAACCAGGAAAGGGCATATCTATTCTTTTTGATTCTCTTCGGTACTGATTAAGCAAGATACACTTGCTTTTATTGCAACTTCCAAATTAATTTGTCTCATTTATATCAGATAGAAGTGCAAATAGAAAGAGAGTGTAGATTTATTTTGTATAACATTTATGGAACGTCTGCAATTGTGTTAACATCTTTGCTTCCTGTAAAGCAATGCAATTGCACTACAATGCATGCAATATGAATGCAATGCCCCCCATCACTTAAATAGTGTGCTAAAAAAAAAAAAAAGTGTTATTCTTCCTTTTCATCAGAGAACAATCAACATTACTTCAAGGATATTTCTAAACTAAAAGTACAGTTGTTTGTGGTCACCTGATGCCTCGAGTCAAACATTTTTTGGCTGATGACTATTGACTAAAATGAACATTATGGTTCAATGAATTCAAGAGCTTGTTCATATGGGTATAACTTGCCCAGGGGGTTGTTGTTTCATTAGTAATATTGTAATTTTGGCCTATAGTCAGCAGACCAGCTAATAACTTGCTGACCTACATGCTTAAGACCAGACCGGGCTAACACAGGCTTCTAAAACCTGCCCTAGTGAAGCTGTTCGGCCCCTGCTTTTATTAAACATGGAAATGAGATGTTTCCAGAAAGAGCTGCAGACAGAAGACCTACTAATCTAATTAATCAGCGTCTCGTTTTTTTTTTGTTTTTTTTTCCCATTTGCCACTGGTGTCCCTCTCTCTGTCCTCCTCCCTCTGGTTCAAATCTTTCCTTCCTTCTTCTCTGTGTATTTCCCTCTGTTTTCGTTTCATTTTCTGAATGTGAACTTCAGGCCCTCTCTAAGTGGTTGCACAGACAGTGAAATGTGCAATGTCATGCACATCTTGTAGAACTCCTTAAATAGGCCTTGCTCTGTTGTAGTGAATAGATGCATTTAGAAATACAATGTGCTGTTTCGAGATGCCTAAGCAGTGACTCCACCGACAAGGATATAGAGAGATTGCATAGTTTCAGACTAGGTTTTAACCAGAACCAATAATTAGACCAGTACTAAACTCTAATAATCCAATAAGAAATGCTAATGCCAGAAAAATTAGGACTAAAATAAGGAACTGGGATAAAACTTAGGCCAGAGCCATAGCCAATAAATCCTAAACCATACTACTACACCTGGACAAAAGTGTAACTCTCAATAATATTATTACACATAATACCTGTGACTAACTGGCCTCTGTCCAGGGTGTATCCTGCATATTTGTGTAGATAATATAATGTGTATGGACTAGAAATATTCAACTTGGAGCAAAGCCAGGACTATAAATCCACATAATGCCACTGCTAACCTTGCAACTAATCCAGGACTAAATTATTTTATGTGGACTCAGTGAATAAAAGGGGAGTTCCTCTGCAGCAGGATGTGAAGGTGTTGAGGGTGCAAGACCCAGGCTAATGACCAACCTGCTACTACTATAAGAGCATAAGGCAGCTGTCAGCTTTACACGCACTGCGCAGGTTGGTGGTCAGGATTTGGAGAGTACGGATCTTGAACTGCGTCTCACTCCACAGGCTGCCGCTTTGGATCGAGCGTGTGTTTATTTTTTATTTTTTTACACTGGCAGCCTGCAGACAGTATGGGAGGGGCCCGGCACCAGCAGCAGCAGCAGCAGCGGTAGAGAGTGGGTAACTACAACTGCTGCTCTGCGCTATCCGGCAGTGAGTCAGCTGAGCGCAGCGCGAATGAATGAAATGAGACAAGAAAGGAATGACGGAGGAAACCCTGTTGGATAGAGAAGACAAGAAGAAGCGATTAAACTGAAGAGACAACGCCGGGGCTGACATGGAAATACTGAAGTTGGAGCACGCTTGTTGACGCATAATTCCGCCCGCCCCACTGCCACTGGGAGGGGGCAAATCTAGCTGCCTAAACTCAAATCCTCCGAAAGAGATTTACAGAGTGCGCTGTCCCGCTGCTCCTGGCATCTCCGAGACATTTTTCTACCAACATTATTTTGGATGTACTCATCACCCCGTATACGTGACTGGACTTGTTCGTCTGAGCTTGTCGGAATCGCTCGTGTCACTGCGTAACTGCTCGTCTTTTCTGACACGACTTTCAGCACGTACATCCCCATCACAAGGTAATTTTTGATCATCGCGTGGAGATCTGGAGCCATGACAGGCCCCCCGCTGGTCTCACAGCCCGCCTGCTGACGGTACCGGGCAGCGGGATGATGGGAGCACGTCTGACTCTCGTTTCAAGATTCAGAACCAGCCGATTTCTCAATGGACGAAGACAGTGACACCCGGAAAATCAACAGCAGCTTCCTTCGCGACCACAACTATGCAACCGAAGGTATTTAAATACGTTTATAGGCTCACCTTAAGAAATCTAGCCAGGGGATTAGAAATACTGATGCTGTTTTGGTACGTTAACGCGCAAACTTGTCTTTAATCACCTCCAGGTAATATTCTATCCATTAGCGTTTAATGCGTGTCTCAGGAGGTGGTGAGGTGGCTTCCCATGCATCTTACCTAAGCTCCTGACAAATAGGAACCCTCGTTAAGCTTCACGCATGGCGATAATGTAGTGCTGTCTTTGAACGGCTGACAATTGATGAATGGATAATTGTCAGATATTATTCACTTGTTGAAAAGCGAAGAGGCAAGGACAGTAAAGGTGGCCTAATTTTTGGCAGCTCACTGAAAAATGGACCTCTTTTCTCTGTCTCTCCTCACACTGTGGTTCTGCATTGGGATTTTGACAATGCTATACGCAGCTGTAGAGCGACAATTCCCGCTCCTGCCAGCGCTTTGCTCCTTATTTACCACAAACGAGCCTCCTGATGAGCATCCCATTAAACGTGTGTCTTTGTCAATACTTCTATATCAATATATGGGCCACCCAATCAAACGCACCTGTCCTCGCGGAGCTGTTCACACCATTGATTACATCTCATTACCGGCTCAGTGCAGGACAGACAGTACACCAGTGCCCCGATATCAATAAGTCAATCAAGTCATATAACGGTGCTGGCAATAGCCAGACAAAGCATAGCGTAACATAGGCTAATGTATAATGCAGTGAGGTGTTCAGATGAATACAGCAGCAGTGCATACAATATTTCTAGGTCTCGTTCTTCTAAATTATTCATCCATGGTTAACAATTTATTGTAGTTTTGCCTTAATCTTGATTGCATTTCACAAAAAGACATTTTAAATTAAATATGAACTATTTTGATCCAGAATGAATGAATGAATGGGATACAGGTAATTTATTAAAAATAATTGAGATGCAGCCTTTAGGTGATATGACATTGCCCTGCACTGTTATATTGGAAAATTTACCCAATTTTAAGTAATAAGCTAAAATTATATTAAAATTCTGTATCTTAAACACTGGTTATTCTGTAAGGCCAACTAAACCTATTGTTCCCATACATGTCATGATTTCCAGTCATTCAGATAATTATAAAGAATATAATGACACGCTGGTATTGTTTAAAAGTTAGAAGTAAGGATGTAACAACATTGGCAGTATCGTGATATCAAAAGTCTCTCAGTATCGTTGTGGACTTTTGCGATATTGAATGGTAAGCTCCCGGGGCTACTAGGAATTATTTTGAATGGTTAAAAAAAGGAGAGGGAACTACATAGACCATGATCCTTTGCTCCAGTTTCAGTGCAGCCAACAAAATGATTGCTATTAAACACTTGAGATAACACAATGACTAATGTACTTAAAGCTCATCAGGGGATTTTTCGAGAGTAAGTTTTGTTATTACGATAATACCATACTGTGAGATTTGGATACATCCCTAGTTAGGAGACATTAATCATCTCATCCATATTGTAATCAATGTAATTATGTTGCATTGATTGGAAGTAGCATCACCAATCACAGTGAATACAACTGAATAGACCACCATGTTGAGGGTCTATGTGGCAAAAGGGTGGGTCAGAGCCAATCTCTCATTTGCCGTCACTTTACCACTGCATGTTGCAAAGACAAATTCAGCGCTTGAGAAGAAACGCTGTGTCTCCATCCTGCTGCTCCACTTCCCCACTACCAGCTCCTTAATTATAAAAAACAGCCGAGCATCATCATTTCTCCTCTGCTCCTGCACTTACAGATGATTTCCTGTCACAGCTAAACACACAGTCAGTGCTTCACAAGTGGAGCGGGGGGTCGGAGCGTGTTATGATGGATATCTTTGTTTGATGTGTGCAAAAAAAAAAGAAAAAAAAAAACAGGAGGGGGATCTTCTCTTCTTCTCTCTTCTATTTGAGGCTTCTCCCATGCAGAGTCTCTCTCTTTTAAATGTCTACTTTGTGTTGTTTGAGGATTGTAAGATGTCGGAGGTTGTAAAAATTTCGTCTAGTTGCTGGTCCATCTGTCCTTTTCAAACACTTTTGTCATTGCTTTGAGTTACAGCTTGGAATCACATCTCGTATATCACCAACGTGTATAGTTGTCCTTTGTCGCCTTGTCTTCTGAGTGCGGTGAAGTCAGGGATCATACAGCTTTTGTCTGGGTCTATCACCAATCACCATAAATTCACCAAAGTGGTCTTCATCAGGCCTGGATCTAGGACCACTCAGACCACACACACACACACACACACACACACACACCGCAGGCGGGTGAAGTTGATAAAAAAAAAAAAAGGGATTCCCCTCCGGCAGTGGTTGCCCGTAGCAGCGGGAGACTTTAATGATGTCACATTTTAATGATGTCACTCCCTCTGACCTTAGCCTTGCTCCAATCCCACACCTCACTGGGTCTGTGGGCGGTGCAGCGACTGTGTATGGGAGCGCACTCATTTGCACAGTCAACTGGTCAAAGCATCCTTATAGACAGCATAGATGTACTAAGTCAGTGGTTCCCAAAGTGGGGTCCGGGCCCCTCTGGTGGTCCGCGAAAGTACTGCAGGAGGTTTGCCAGAGGTTGTCTACATTAGAAATACATAAGAAATTGAGTTTAAAATTAATTACAATTAAGTATTTATTTTAAAATATCACTTTACTAAGCAATTTTAAGCCACCAAACTGTGTTTTTGTAATGTTTTCATATGAATCTATTGGGAAAAACATAACATAGGCTTTTAAATATAGTGAGCTTTTATTGTTAGGGGTTCATGCAGGATTGTTTGACTTTATAAAGGGGCTGCAATGCTCTTGACTTTAAGAAATGCTGTACTAAGTAATTAAGGTTATCAGAAGAAAAATAAGGGCATACCAATCAGTGCATTATAGTATTATATTAGTATTGTATGTAGTATTTGGCACCATATAGAAAAAGTTTGTTTAATTTATTTTTTAAATTTTGTTGTACAATGACAGCCACAACAAAGTCACAAGCCAGTGTAGTCTTTGTGTCAGTCCCAAACATGGAAAATAGAAAGGGTTGTATTATCGGGACGACAGTAGCTGAGTTGGTAGAGACGTTCACCCACTAACCTGAAGGTTGCCGGTTTGAGCCCCGCTGCAGGCATTGTATACTGTTGTGTCCTTGGGCTAAATGAATAATGCACCAAATTGTAAAGCAACTTTAAGTGTCTAGAGAAGCACTGCATCATTATTATTATTATTAGGAAGGGCATCTGGTGTAAAACCTATGCCAGATCCATAATGGTGAGGTAGATTTTTTCCCTGTAGGGAAATATGTCCTCTGCATTTGAGCCATCCTTCAGTGCTGCTGGAGCAAACTGTCCACAGCAGTAGGTGACTGACTGCGCCCTGGGATCCTACTCCAAGTCTTGAGCCTGGGCTCAAGGCTTCGTGTGGTCCAGGAATCAAACTGGAGACCTTCTTGCTGTAAGGCGAAAGTGCTTTGCCACCGTGCCGCCATTTGTTAGGTAAACGAGACACATGAATTACTGTGGTGACCCTGGACGAGACAACCTGAAAGGGAAATGTTGTACAATAACAATGTAGCTATTCTGTTCTACAGTCCCCAGCTAAAGGCTAAATAAATAAGAGCAATGGTTAATATAAGATGGCCACTGGTTTTTATTCGTTTGGCAGTGCCTATAGTTTTAATAGCTCACTAGTCCATATTAGAAGTATTTGTATTTTGTAGTGGCAGTGCTTTACAGAAGCATTATTATGCCATTTATTTGGGTGTTGGACCGCCACAAACAGTATACGCTGGTCTGTAACTCCTAGTTTAGTTAATTTTGTCCGTCATGCAAAATAATAATCACAGTAATAAAAAATATCTTATAACCTCTTTTGTCAATGGTCCAAACTACATTTCATGAATTTCTAGGCCAAAAAATTACTTAAGATTAGGATAGATTAAAATAGAAGAGGAAGCATTGTTACACAGAGTGAAAAACAATGACTTTCCCCCCACATGCCGTACATTCTCTGGCCGTATGGAGATGACACTCTGCTAATGGTGATGGAATGGGTGACTGTTTGCTTCTCTGCTGTGTCCTGTGCGTATATTTGTGTTTGTTAAATCAATGGACTGTTACGCTCCCCACACAACACAGGAGTTAATTTTCATAATCCCCACCTCGGATGTTTCCATAATGAATGAAAGTGTCAAATAGCAGGTGTAAAATGTAAATATCTCTTCCTGCTGTGAGGCTAAACCCGGCGACTGCTTTGCTATTGATTTCTGGTCCTTTACAATTTAGGCGCCGGAACAATGACCTAAAGATCTATCGGTAGGACATGAAATCTATTCCTTCTTCGGTTCCCTCTACCCCAGAGCTTATTTATCTGTCCAGATCTTGTACCAGCTTCTATGTAATTTGACCCCGTAACCTTTCTGAATACTGATACAGGGTCTAGTACCAGAGATCTGCCTTTAATGCTGCTGCTGCTGCTGCTGCTGCTGCTGCTGATGATGATGATGATGATGATGATGATGATGATGATGATGAGAGTGGAGTTGTACTGTACTATTATAAACCACGGGCCACTCTAAACCTAAACCTCAGTCTAAATTTGGACTTAACCAGGACTATACCAGGACTAAACTAGGTCTAAACCTGGTGTAAAGCACCAGGTCTTAATCAGCACTGAGCAGGTCTAAACCAGGAATAGACCAGAACTAAACCAGAACCAAACCAGGACTAATCCAGGACTAAATCAATATTTATTAAACCAAGTCTAAACTAGGACTAAAACCAGGTCTAAACCAGATCTAAATCAGGACTGAATCAGAATTTAACTAGTTCTAAACCAGGACTAAACCAGGTCTAAACCATGACTAAAACAGGACTAAACTAGAACTACCTGGTCTAAATGTCTGACTGAAGAGAGATAAAACCAGGACTAAACTTTGGTCCCTCTGATTTGAGGCTCTAATTTAACAAGTATTTTAAGAAGTTCACTCTCACTTTGGCCCACCTTACCTCCTTTTTTCTTGTTTATTTATTTGTCTGACTCTTGGACAAGTGTGATTTGATCCTTGTAGTGTTCCTTTCTGGTACTGATTCAGTGTAGTAGCAAAGACCTTTCTGCCTTTATTGCTGCTGTTGTTGCTGCTGCTGCTGATGAGAGCCGAGTTGTACTGCGCCAAGGCAAACGGCCCGGGGCCACACTTTAGGACCCGGCATAAAAAGACTTAGCACCCCCCCGCCCCCCCGGATCCCATCTATTATTCACCACCAAGAGCTCTCTCTAGCTCCGCCTCGGCACACAGCACAGGAACGGTGTATATGTATGCATTTGGGAAGGGAGAGGGGTTGCTTGTGGGGGTGGAGGGTGCTTAATGGCAAGCTGTGAAGTTGGGGCGAGTCATACTCCTTATTTGGCAAGTGCTTTCATCCTCTGATTAGCTTCTTATTAAATCTGAAGCGCCATGAAAATTTAATGAGAATTTAGCACAGAAGACGTGCGATGTTGCTACTGTAGGGCTGCACGATATTAGAAATATGTGCAACAATTAAGCTGAATATTGTGATAATGATATAGCTGCTATTCAAGTATCTGTTTTTGCTTGTCAATACTGGTTAAAATTAAAAATAATCAAAATTTAGGACTAAAACAAAGGCTAAACCAGGTCAGTATATTTTAATATTTTTATTTAATCACAATGTAAATACTAAAAGAGTCTGAACCAGGTGAAAACAGGATTAAAGGTAGGTCTAAACCAGGACTACACCAGGATTTAATGGGTGCTAAACTGAGGAATCTAAAATACATCAGGTCTGTTTTAATATTTATATTTTATCACAATGTAAGGACTAAACGGCTCTAAACCAGGATTGAACCAAGTGAAAACCGGACTAAACCAGGTCTAAACCAGGACTGAACCAAGTGAAAACAGGACTAAACCAGGTCTAAACCAGGACTGAACCAGGTGAAAGCAGGACTAAACCAGGTAGGTCTAAATCAGGTCTAACAGGACTAAACTAGGATTTAATGGGTGCTAAATTGAGGAATCGAAAATACATCAGGTCTATTTTCATATTTTTATCTGGTAACAATGTAATTTAATTGAAGACTGTGATATGTTAGATCCCCTTTCTAACACAACCCTCTCGATTTATCCGAGTTTGGGATGGGCACAAAAACTGGCTCTCGCAATAACAATACAATTACAATATAATGTGTTGCCACGCAATTCGGCCTCTTGCTCCATACATGTGCATCGTGCGGTGATCGATGTGGCAGTCAGTCAGAGCATGCCGCTAGCCTCAAGGCACCATCACTGTTTGACCTTTTCTGGACTTCGTAATAGGCGACATTAGTAAGTTTTGATAGCTAATTCCCATGTCCTGCAAAGAGAGCCACAAGATCCTTTATATATGTTTTTGAAAAGGTCGGTGTAGATACATGTGGGTAGGGTTGTAAAAGCAGGCATCACATTTTTGATTCAGCCTTGAAATAGAGACATAACAGGGATAGAGATGAAAGGGATCTTGCATCAGGCGGAGAAAGACTGGGGCGAGCTTTTGTTTTTTGACTTGCATTATAATTTTATGCACCCCCTCTCTCGCTCCCCTTCCCCCTTCTACAGTTTCTGAGAGAATCCCAAATAAAAAAGAATTCAGAAAAAGGGATCCCATTTGCTATGCAGCTTAGCTGATGCACAAGATTGATCTGCTTCTTTTCCACACTTGGCTTTATGTTTTTATATTCAGTCAGTGTAAAGGTACACTGTGTTAGAAAAATAAGCAATAACTGTAAAATAACAATGTGACCAGCCATATTTGACATAACAAAAGTTCAATTCAGCTTTAGTTTATGAAGAAATACAACATAAGAATAGGGCTAAATAAAAACAAACACTAAACCTGGACTAAACTAGGGCTAAATCTTGTCTAATCTAGGACAAAATCTGGTCTAAACCAGGACTAAACCAGGGCAAAACCAAATCTAAATCAGGATTAATTTAAGACTAAACCATATCTAAATCAGGACTAAACCTGGACAAAACCAGGACTAAACTGGATCTAAACCATGACAAAACCAGGGCTAAACAAAATCCAAACCAGCACTTATTTAGGACTAAACCAATACTAATTTAGGACTAAACGTGGTCTAAACTAGGACTAAATCAGAAATAAACCTGAACTAAACCAGGATTAAACCAAATCTAAATCAAGAATAAACCAGGACTAAACCTGGACATAATCAAGACTAAACCTGGGCTATATCAGGACTAAACCAGGTCTAAACCAGGGTAAACTAGGACTAAACAACTCTAAACTGGGACTATAAGCTAGGTGTATTTCAGATGTAAACCAGAACTAAACCACTTCTAAACCTGGGTATTAATATCTGATCTCAACTTTAAACTTTTTCATCCCACCACAGTTTAATTTTAGGGTTGGTCTATTAAATTATTTAGACTGATTTAGTTTTCTTGCCTTAGTGACGCTGCAGTGGTCAGTATTAGGATAACAATAATTTTGCGACATGTTGTCCAGCCCTATAGTCCTGCGTATCGTGTCTGTTTGTATCAGATGTGTGCCACTGCAAAGCGCTAATGAAGTGCGAGAAGTGAAGCAGTAACACGTCTCGCCCATTTCACCGTGCAGCTCCCCGGAGTGTGGCTCTACAAGAAAGCAACACATTTCAAGCGTTGTACTAAAAAGAACGGTATGCACACTGGCGTCAGTCTCGAGGGGCTGCTGGTGGAGAAACCAGGTTAATTAGCTTGTTCACCACAGACCTTACAGCCAGTCATGCTCCTTCAGATGAGGAGGGCTGCATTGTTGCTACGTGGAGGTAATAATAAAGCCTTAATCGTATGGCCACACCACAATAGAGAAGGCTGTATTAGAAATGTTGACAGATCTCCATTGTTGCAGCTCTTAAATGAAGTCATTATCAGCAGCCTTTTGAAAGACAAAGAAAAGTGTAGCCAGTTCTTGCATTGTTAACCTAGAAATAAAGACATAAGATGAACATGAACACAAATCACAGTAGAGCTGCACAAAATAGCAAATGCAATATTCATATTACAAGAGACTAAATCTATCCTAAGGGCAGGTTTATTCTTTGGTCTTCAGTCCTCAGCCTTGGTTTAGTTTTTGTAAAATTTTGATTTACACTCAATTTTGACTAATGCATCCAGAGACCGCATAAAATTCACTATTTTCTTCTGCTATTGTGCAGCCCTATTCCACAGTACTTAAAATGTATAATGGTATATATCTTTATCTTGGTTTATGGTATCAAATGCAATGGTTGTAAATTGCCTTTTTTTACATACTGTATATCCAATGCCAGCTGATCCCTTAAAATTGGATGTTACAATGTTAGTCAAAATAGTCAAAATAATAATAGCAAAGTTCAATCAAATAGTAAAAATGATACGAGTATAGTTTAGTTTTAGTCAGATAAGGCAGTGGTTCTCAAACTGTGGTATGGTGTCACTTGTGGTACTTTTTTGGTGGTACTCAGGAGTCTTATACTAAGTCCTGATTTAGTTTTGTTTAGAGTCAGTTTTATTCCAGGTTTTAGTCCTGCTTTAGTTGGGGCTAGACCTGGGTTAAGCTAGATTACTCCTTGGTAATACAGGATTTGTTATAGCTTTGCTCTGGTTTTATCCTGCTTTTTATTGGTTAAGTCCTGGTTTAGTGTTAGTTTAGTCTTGGTTTAGCCATGACTTATACCTGGTTCAGTCCTAGTTTAATCCGTTGTTAGTCTTCTTGGTTTAGGCTAAGATTTTTGCACTTTTTAGTTTGTTAAACATGGTACTTGGTGAGTAACATTGCTAATGTGGTCTTGTGTGAAAAGTTTGAGAATCACTGATATAAGGCATTCATTAAAATGGTTCCACTTTAAATCTAGTAAATGAAATAATGTTTGTATTGTTTTGAGCCTGTCTGCAACATTACAGCTAAATGGCTAGGCTAGATTTTGGTCTAAATATATAATGCATTACAGCCTCTGGCATTATATTCTGAGGTTATTCCAGGATAGTAGAGGTAGACAGTGTGGATCCAAAGGTGCTTAGATTGCAGTTCAGTCTATTTAAAAGTAAAATGATCCTTTATTGTAACTTTTTAAGTCATAATTTTTAAGCCCGGATCAAAGGGAGAATTTTGCAACTTTTGCAACACCTTGATGTAAGCAATCCCTACTCTGAATTTTTACAAGATTATAGGAAGTTACACATCTGATACTGAACAAAAGGACAAACACAAAGTGCAGTGGGTGTGATAATGCAGCTAAATTATCCTCTGGTCTGATCCTTTGACGCAGGCAGCTCAGGACAACGGCTATAATCCTCTTCACGTCGCTACAGCTAACAAAGCATTTACACAAGCCACCAGCAGGTCCCTCCTCTCTCTACCTGGAATTACCACACACACTTACGCAACTAGCTTTCCGAGCACCATTACTGCCTTATTATACAACTGCTGATGTTTCTAGATCAAACCAACTATGTTTTTGTTTTTTGTTTTTTTATACAGGATAATGTGGGCTTTACCTTAACTCTCTATCTTATTCTTTTAGATGGGGCTATAGCTTCCCTGTCCCATGATATTTCTTTGTTTTTCTCATATGCAAGCTAGATGCCTGTGTATCGATGAATAAATTCAATATCCATGTTGCCTTGTGGTACTCCTGTGCACTCAGACCAAAATGAAACTAAACCAGGACTAAACCAGGTCTACCAGCTCCAAAACAGGGCTAAACCAGGTCTAAACTAGGACAAAACCAGAGTAAATGATCACAATATTGGTCTAAGCCATGGTAAACTAGGACTATAGAAACTTTTTAAACTTGAAATTAATGTGATTTGTTTGGTCTCCCTGTGAATTAGGTTGTGGTGGTGAATATTGCAATAACATAAAATTTGCAACATGTTGTGCTGCCTTAGTCTTAACATCAGACGGGGCAGGACTTCCTTATCCCATACCAATTCTTATTTTCCTCTTATGCAAGGGAGATGCTTCTATAAATAAATTCAATATCCTCGCTGCCCTCGTGTTGCTTCTGCGTTCAGTCCAAAATCAATAAATATCCATGTTTCCATCCCTTTGGCCTGACTCCCAATTCTATATTACTTGCTAAAGGGGTTATTGAGGTTGAGATAGAAGCTAGTTACATTTCAGTGGGATATACTGAGTAACAATAGCTGGGCTTTCATCCCCCTTCTCGTATGCACATTTTGATGTATCGCATCAGAAACTGGTGATGGAGTTTTTACACTCTCCGCAAGTGGTTTTTGATTTGTCGTCGTATTGTGAACACACGAGGAAAACAAAATATTCATAGAAAAGCCAAAGGTTGTAAGTAAAGTGTCTCACCACTATGAACTGAACTTCATCTGGCATTGGTTTCATAAAATGTGAAAATGCAAAACAAAGCTCTCTTATTAAAATCACAAAAATAAATGTTTACAAACCTTTTGATGAATAAAATACAATGTATAGACCCTTGTTAGGTGCAATACCAAATAAGAACAGTGTAGGTATAAATATTTGCATTCTACATACATTTATTTCAAAATGTGCCAGGCGCCCTGGGGGTAAACTATTGTTTTAGATTGAAAAATATGAGGAAAAACAAATTTGAATCAGATTTATGTTAAAATATATACATATTGATAAAATTATAGCTCCTTGAAAAGTGCAATAACAAAGCAAAACACTGTAGATGGAAGTTTTTACATCATATGCCCTAAAAAGATATCTCAACCCTCCACTATGCTTTTGCCAACATTTTACTATTGACTGCTCAAACATTTGTAAAGGGCCAATGATATCATCGATGATGTCACCAAGTTGTAAAGCATTGTGGGTAATTATTATGGCAACTAGAGTAAAAGCTGATGAAAGCTAATGATATAAAACAATTGGTTTTGGCAGGATTTGTATCAGAAATGTGCAAATTGTTGGTCCATAATCTAGGTGACACTAAACTCTCAGACACCATAAAATAACCTGTAGAAGAGCTACAAAGATATCAAAAGCAGCATTCGAACGGCACTAGCATTAGCTTCAACTGAAGAAAAAACTAAGTAACTACTGCTTATTGTTACCGAGATATTTTAATTTTAATAAAACATGTTGCGACATGTCAGGGTCCAGAGGGTCGCTTCATATTTGGAAACCCCACTAGCAGCTGCCCAACAGGCTTGTCTGATATTGCCGGTGATGAATGTGTGTTATCTCTCAAGCATCTCTCAAATGCATCAAGAAGCGCTGACCGGTCTGCGTCAAACCTGGCTGATCACGGGATTTATGGCCCTCATCTAGTTATGGTCTGCTGAAGAAAAGTGTGCGTCTGTAAGCACACATTTAATCAAAGGAAACGCACACCGCTGCTAATTTCACTGCACCATGATCCAAGTAGTGCTCAAGTTGTAAAAATCTGATCCAGTACACAAATAAATAAGATAAATGACCTCTCTACTTTATCTGGGGGATATTGAAGTCACGGTGGGAAACACTGGCAAAGGGGCAGCAGTGATTGTATCTGCAGAGGTCTGTGTGTTCAACTGTACAATGAAGATTTAAAGGAATAATTTGAGAACAGCAATGTAAAATCACTATAAATCATCAATCTGGTGGTGTGGCTTTATAAAATGCATACATTACATCTATTATGATGAGAATGAAAATCCAGAAAAAGAACATATGATAATGCTAATCTGTAGGTTAAATATGCTAAAAGAGTTTTATTTTATTGCTGTGAATTTTTATACAGCAAATTTTAGAAACAGAATTTTTATTGAATGCATTTTTGATCATAAGTCAGTGTGAAATAGTTCAGTTTGAAAAATTCTAATGCAAAAAATTCAGTTGCAGAAATTCAGTCTCTAAAATAGCTTTTGTAATGAAGACACAAAATAACCTTCATAAATATATTGCTTAATTTTTGTTCATGCGATTATCCTACACAGTATCTCTATCACAATGACTAGAATATTGTTTGAAATTAACATGGGAGTTATTTGAAATCAAAATAAGATGGTGGCATCAAACTGATAGGTGAATAAATCTGTACCATCCTAAAAATAAAATAAATAAATACCATCCTATAATCGAAACCATATATTTTCACTGTAGAAATGTAAATATTGCAACTAAGATCATTAACAATATTAAACTGTATGTCAAAAATCCATATGTTTTCTTGACAATCCCTCCTCCTCTTTGTTTTATCCTGTTACATGCTTCCTTGTAGACCTCATTGCTTCAGGCCTAAGTTGACATTTATTCTAATAAATTGTTTCATAATCATTGTTAACATTAAAGCAGTTGAATATTTACATTGTACAACAATGATCCTGGGTCAGTAGGTGACATTTTGTGGTTTAGTGATTTCTAAAATTTAATTGTGGTCATGTGCCTCTATCAGAAGTATTTATGTGTGTTGTTTATCTTACATGTGACTGGCCTGTAATGCCAAATGTACATTTGTAGAGCACTAAAGGCTTCACAGAATCTCAGACTGTCCCTCCTGTGCCATATGATTATAATTGATATATATTTGGTGGCTGATTTTAAGTTCTCCATAGATGATGTGCTGTAGTCTGCTCATGGCATCATTCTTTTGAACATTATATACAAACAACAGTGAAAAGCTCTATAAAGGAAGCCACTGAGAGACAAAGATGGCAGCACATAGATGTCTGCTGATCAAACTCACTAAGTAAGTCACTTTGCAGGTTAGATTTATTTTACTAAGTCTGCCCTAGTGTTAAAACCAGACTTCACATGATTTCAGACTGAGCTCACTCCCACCTGTGATCCTTTTCGTGCTAATCAGTTTGTTTTCTCACCTATTTATCATTCAGAGAAAATGATTTTTCCCTTCAAACCACAGTCCTATTAATGGCTGACTAGCTTGTGTTGCCTGTCATGAATACATTTGCATGAGGCAAATCTCATTTAGAGGAACGTTCCATCACTGCGCCTTTCAGGTTGGGCAGCTCTACATTCAGTGAGATGATTGAAGGATTGAATCTGTGTAAACTCGTTAAATGGCATCCATCAATTACTGCTTCTTTCTGCTCAGTGACTTAATGTGCAGATGATGAGGAGAGACAGCTACTGTACTATATAATTTGTGGGGAAGAAGAGATGTGTAATGAAAAAGCTTTGAGTTCAGAATGCTGACCGCTAAGCTGATCCCATTCGATTCACACCAGCAGCTTTGGCCTGATGGAGCTGAGGAAGACAGTGGGGTGCAGCGGGGGGCTGGGGAAGTCTTTGCATGAGGTTGCCACATGCAGTTGCTGAAGATATAGCAAAATGATGTGGACTGGACACTTTTTATTTTTGCATTTGGGAAGAAAGCTACTAAAACTGCAATTTTACCATTGGTTATTATAGTAACAATTCTAACGGCAACAGTAATAACAATTTCCTGCTGTAAAAGTGTAATTTCAGTGATAAATTGGGGATGCTGCAGGTAAAAAATGGCATTTCTCCTCTCTTCTATTGGCTTTTCCCTTCTTTCACCACATTAAACCTGATGCCCTTCCTGTTGCAACCCAATCCATTTATCCAGGTTTGGGACTAGCACAAAGAGACACTGGCTTGTGACCCTCGGTGACTAGCTTAGTAATAGTAAAGCAGTTACTTAGGGCTGGGTACCGTTAAACGATTTGTATTGACAGAAAAGTTACAATACTACTGGTATTGAAAAATATATTTTTTCAATACCTAGTGGGACCTTTAATGTTCTTTGCATGCCAGAGTCAAATAAATAACACAAAATAAATCATACAAGCTACTGGTTTTAACTTATAGCTAAAAATCTTGCTCCAAAAATTGTTCTTTTATTTAAAATTGTTGTGTGAGTATGAGTGTGTGTGTAGAAGATGAATTGGCACATCATAGGTATCAGAAAGTTATCGCTCAGGTATCAAAAAAATCTGATCGGTACCCATCCCTAGTAATAATACTAACCACAGTAATGACACATGTTGGTGAAGTTATACTTCTATATGAATGCATTTTAATTCTTCTACCGGCTCAATATAATGTCCTTTCTAAAGTTTTTTTTTTTTTTTTGTCATTTAAGTGAAACAATCAGTATGTTGATGAAATTTGTGAAGAAAAAAATATTTGTCAGTGCAGTCATGTGACATATGATATAAATTGAGTTTGTCAGTAGGTAGGCTCGGGCTATAATTGGGTCACAGCAGGTCTGTAAGATCCTATTAGCTTTTACATTGAAATATAATTATGAGAGCCGCCCCTTCTCCATCTTCACCCCAAGTCATTATCACATATTCATAACAATTTCTCATATGTCTGTGTAACTCTTAATGAGAAACTAGAAGTAAATATATTCTAGTAAAGCAAGCCAATAGTAGTTAAATTTGCTATTGCTAGTTTGAGTGTGTAAAAAATATGGGAAAGATACTGTATTGATTTCTGATATTTCTGTCTTTTTGTTGATGAAGTGGTGCACAGAGAGGGTTGCAGAAAAGGCATCTGGGTAAAAAAAAAAAAAAAAAAGATGCCAGATTAAATATGCAAACCACTAGATGATTTGCTGTGGCTAGACTGAGATTATTTGGGCATGTACAAAGGTAAAATAGAGGAAGTATTGGAGAAAGGCTGTTAGAGGAGGTTAGAGCTGCTAAGTAGGTAACCTAGAGGAAGACCAAAGAGGAGATTTATGGATGTAGTGAAAGAGGACAGGAAGTTTGTTGCTGTGAGGGAAGAGGATGCAGAGAATGGAGTAACAATGGAGGCAGATGATTTGCTTTCATCACCCCTGATGAGAGCAGCCAAAAGAAATAATTTTGCTTGATAGATTATCTGATAACTTAATCACTCCCCAGGTGGCTTATTTCACCTCATATCACATGATCATGTCCTGAACCACTGCAACACTATCTGCTGCATCTAGTAAATTAGAGATTTCTTTGCCATTAGTGTGAGAGAAACACTATTTACAAAGATACTGTAGTGGTTTTAGGAGTATACACAATATACATACACATACGAGATATTCAAACATTTCAAGCATTTATTTTTTAAGTGATGATTATGGTTTACAGTTAATGAAAACCAAAATTCTGTATTATGTACTGTACATAAGATTACATAATCATCACATCCCCTATTGTGCTAAATCAACTTTTTTTTCCTTTTAACCATGTTATAATGTTTCCACCTCAGTAACATACCTGGAGTAGTATTTTGTTTCATTAACACCTTTGAGTAGTCCTGTTTGCTGAGACGCTGCACTTCTTAAGAGCTGGAAACACCACTCTTTAAAGGGAAGGAAGTGTTGCTGTACGTTTCTAAAGCCCATAAACAGTCACTGGACTTGTTCTAATCATTTTAGTGCTTAAACTGCTGTCACTATACAAAGCAGTCAGCTCATTTATCTATCTGTTAGTGTCATGTTGCTAATAGCTGTGCTAAATAACCATTTTATTCTCTGTGCAGTCCCCATTGTTGCCAGAAGGGGGTGAAAGGCACTTAATCCAAGCAAGCTGAAATTAACAGCTCCCCAAAATAAGGCATTGTCCATACATATGCATTATTTTAGGTTATAAAATGTGAAATACTAATGCAAAGGTCTTCAAAATTATTTTAAAAAGTCTGAAAACAAGCATAATATAGTGTGTGTATTGAATTTATATAATCTGTATTACATTTTGAAAAAAGTCACTTATTTGTGGTTTTTTTCAGTCTTTGATCTACGCCGTATATAAATTTCTTTGTGTGGCGCACTGGCTGATGGATTGAAAATGTGTTCCTCTGCAAAACTGGAATGATGTCAGAATTACACATAATCTCTAACTCACAAACAAGATGAAAATATGAGGCTTAGTCATTGGCCGCGATTTCCACCTCACACATAGTATAGTAGTATCTTTGTGTGGCAGTCTATAGGGACACCATTGTCTTAAGTTGCATTGAACTGCTGCCTAACCCCATGTGCTGTATTAGCTTTTCACTCCATTGCAGCAGTCGCTTTCTCTCTCTCTCTCGTGCAGAATTACAGCTAGCATCAGCAACCAAGTCTGAAAGCTATTGGCACACGTCTGCTCACACATACATCCACCAACTCCGACTGCCGCCAGAGATGGAAACGGTCTCCATAGCAACATCCCCTTTTCCTGTTTCAGAGCTGCGGCAGTAGCAGGTCCACCGAGGGCGTGGGGGGTACAAAAAAACAACAAAAAAAACAAGCTCCTCTCAGGCTCTACCTCTGTCTGTCTAAAATTATTGCCACTCTTAAACAGCGGGCTTGCCTCGGCTCCACTTTAGGACACACATTATGCTACTTGGCTCTCTGGCCCGGGGCTGCAGAATAATTACAGTTAGCATTTTTCTAAATCCAAGCAGATGTATATCTTTGAGGAGGAGAGGGAAAGCTTCCTTAAGGGTAGGTGTCTGTTCTTTTCTCTTTGCAGAAGGTGAAGTTGCTTTGAAAACTGAAATGCATTGTTCATACCTGGGTACATATCAGTGAGGTGTTGAGCAAGTCATGGTTTCATTTTTAATTAAGGCACAGGAGAGTCACAGAGCAGCATGGGGTCTCGAAGCTCGTATAGGCAGCAAAATGAATAGTGTTATTAGTAGGCCAGCCTTTTAAAAGCGAGAACGCAATTAAGTGACACAAATTGGCTCACTTCAATCACAAGAATAGGACTGCATTAGCTGATTCCATGCAGCGTCTTCTCTAGTGGTTCTCCTTAACCTCCATTTCACCATTTCACACTTCACACTGCTGGAGAGTTGAGCACTTGACATTGAATTTCAAGGATTTTTACTTTTGCACACTGTATCTATCTTTCTGTGGCTTACTTTGATGGCTTTTTATGTGCTTATACTGACATTTTGCCCCATTTTCTCTGTTAATGTGTGTTTCAGCTGACATTATCTCAACAGTGGAGTTTAACTCATCGGGGGAGCTGTTGGCCACCGGGGATAAAGGAGGCCGAGTGGTTGTCTTCCAGAGGGAGCAGGAGGTAGGAAATGCCAGCAATGCACCACTAATTACACTGGCCTTTCAGTGAAAGGCTCAGACAGCACAAACACACTGAAGCCAGGGTAAACGCATTGATTTCTTTTGTATCTCTCATAATAAGCATTAGGGTTTGTTTGAAGGGGGATGCTGCCTCATCTTCCTTCCATCTTGTGTCAGAACAGACAATGAAACTGACAGTGATTTGTTATTGTAATGCTTCGTAAGTAAATATTTTATTTATTTACCTCAATGACATACATTTGAATCTTTAAAGATGTGCTAGCAATATAATGGTAAGAGCTCAAAATTTCCACACTCCTTTCTATTGCCTGCAACCACCTACTGGTAGCCCTGCAGGGACATGCTGTTACAAACAAATTACCAAAACTATATTGAGTTTAAATAGAAAAATGTACTTCTTCTTCAGCAGTGCTCAGTTTGTCCAATAAGGGCAATAAGAACCAAAACAGGAAGTAATAAACCTGATGGTGCCTTGTGTTATATGCCTATAATTTATGCCAAGATGGATAATACACATAATGTTATTCTGACATACACAGATTTATTTTTTTTAACAAATGTCACTTTTTTAACTGAAAATTACAAAATGTGATACTAGTATGCACACATTGCAAAAACCAAGCAAATCTGTATTTCAAATGGCAGCAAATATATTCCTGTGTGAACAATGCAGCGCTGCAGCCTTTTACATCCAATGCATGGAATAAATGAGGCGGAAGAGCAATAAAAAGATCATAAAAAGGGGGTCCAACATCCCATTGCCCCACTCTCGCCCCAGCCTTTAATATCTCTGTAATAACTATGAGAAATAATCTGCAAGAGAGCAATACTTCACTCCAAATTATTAGCATTTTTCTCTTTGATGTGGCGGCGAGGGACTGCCAAATGTAAATGTAACCAGCAATCATTTAAACAGGAAATCAGGACTGTTATTTGCATAGTGTTTTGAAAATAACAGAGAATATGTTGCGCTATTCATCTAAGCCAGTGATTCTCAAACATTTCACACCAAGTACTGAACACAAAACATTATTTTGGCCGACATGTATCATCTTACTCATTCTACATTGGGTCTCAACCAAGACTAAACCATAACTAAACTGGGCTTAAACCAGGACCAAACCACAACTAAACAAGGCCCAAACCAAGACTAAGCCAGAACTAAACCAGGTGTATACTCTGGACTAAACTTGGCCTAAACTTGGACAAAATCAAAACCGTAACTCAAGAATAAACTAGGCATAAACCAGGACTGAACCACAACTAAATTCAAAATTAAACCAGGCCTAGACAACCACTACAAAACTCAGGACTAAACTAGGCCTAAATCAGGACTAAATCAGAACTAAGCTCAGAACTAAACTGGCTCAAAACCAGGACTAAACCAGAAGCCAAAACCAAAACTAAAATCAAGAATAAACCAGGCCTAAACTAGGTCTAAACCAGGACCAAATCAGAACTAAGCTCAGGACTAAAGTGGGCCTAAATCAGGACTAAACCAGAAGTAAACTGAAGACTTAACTGGGCCTAAATCAGGACTATGCCAGGACTAAACTGGGCTTCAATCAGGATCTTAAAAATCCCTGAGTACAATCTGAAGGAGCCCATACACCACCAGAGGTACCTGTCCCAGAGATTGAGAACCACTGGTTTAAGTTACATGTTTGTCATGTTTTGCTTTTACAGAGTAAAAGCCAGCCACAGCGCAGAGGAGAGTACAATGTTTACAGCACATTCCAGAGCCACGAGCCAGAGTTCGACTACCTGAAGAGTTTGGAGATCGAGGAGAAGATCAACAAGATCAAATGGCTTCCTCAGCAGAATGCCGCCTACTTTCTCCTCTCCACCAACGGTAAGGCTAAGATCAAAAGTTAAATCAACTCTGTCATGTTGCATCATTGGCGAGAGTAATGTATGCTAATGTAAGCTGTCGAGTTACGCAGAAGGGCTCGGTCACAGTTCAGAGCACTTAACTCGGCAAACAAAATGACTGCAGTGATTCAAATAGGTTCACGTTGCATACAAGGCTGTCTTTGTAATGACATTATTGCTGCAATGTAATTATATGAGCTATATACTCGCTATTATTGTTGCATTGTTTTCATGGTTTAATTATGACCCAGAGGAAGGGAAGGAGAGAGAGGCTGAGCTGTTTTTCTCTCATGAAACAGTGTACACATAGTAACATGCAGAGTAAATGCAAAAAGAGTGTACTGTTAAACAGTGATATGAATACAAATGAACATAACTGATTCATGCAAAATTTCTTATTGAAACTAATTTAAAGACAATATGCAAACATTAGAAAACATTGTGTTTTTTAATACAGCTTTGTGTGACTATTTTAAGACCTTTCAGTAGTTTTTAAACTTCTTTCATTTCGGCTTCTCCACACTGAGGTCATCTCAGCAAATTTTCTGCCTCCTAGTGTGCAGTGATTGATTGATTCCACATCCTGACTCACCCCTCTCCATATATCCAGACTTGGTACTGGCACAAAGAATACACTGAGCTTGTGACCCCTTGTGGTTGGAGGTAAACTGTGCCTATGTTACAGCTAATGTTGGTTAGCATGATCACACCAGTCAACAAAAATGTAGGATTGTAGTTAGCCTATGTGACATTCATATTCTTTTTCTATCCCATACCAAGAATTAGACTGGTCTTTGACTGTCAAAGCTGGGTTTTCAGGGAACAGTGCCAATGAACACAGAATATATGGCCTGGATATACCTACAACCAATCAGAGAGACAAAGCCTAAACTCATTTTAGATTGTTGAAATAAGATAGATACAACAGCAGTGGGTAATGCGGCTATGATAAGAAGGCATCCAAGACCATTTTTACTGAAAGAGTAGAATGAATGGGTTTGGTTGGCCTGACTAGAGTTAAGTTGACCAACAAAGACTCAATAAGGAACACTTACTTTTAGATTGTTGTGTGCCATTTTGTAAAGTCATGTAATGTATGTTAGTATGTTAATAGGTCATCACATTGACTCAATGTACATTATTTCACAGATAATTACCTAGTCTATAACCTGTTAAACCTGACCTCCCACATATCATTACCTCACCCCGAATTGCATTTACTGCCAGTGTGGTCCCCAGAAGCTACAGACGCCAATTCATGACCTCAGACACCAGACAGTCTACTATCACACCAGTGCCAGAGTCACACATGAGTGGAGCAGCGTCTTACAGATTGCAGGCTTCATGCATGGCTGCTACAGGAGTGGTAGTGGAAAGCTGCAGCAGATGGTAGGGTCCTGTGGCGATGGCCTCTCTGCTCTGACACCCACACTCACAGTGGAAATTAAAAGGAAAAAAAAAAGCCTACAACCTGACTGCTGCTGCTCTGCTCCTCACTCGAGCGAGACAGCGGGATGTAACTGGTGTTTATGGGATGCAGAAATGGAAATTGCCCTCCAGCTGCAGCGTGTATTTCAATAGAGAAATGTAGGCAACTTGTGGAGTGATATCAGTGACATCTCAACAGCAGCTCCCATTCATCATCTTGGTTGGCTTCGGCCCAGTTACGTGCCAGATTGTCTGCCCAGCCCCCCACATACATCTTGTATCTGAGAGTCACTGTAGTGGGCCATAACTAAATGCTTGTGTGTCTCTCTGATGTTTCCAACAGACAAAACGGTAAAGCTGTGGAAGATCAGCGAAAGGGACAAGCGTCCGGAAGGATACAACCTGAAGGATGAGGAGGGACGCATTCGAGACCCATCCACTATCACCTCGCTACGGGTAAACACAGACAAATCAATCACAGGAAACAGCCAGAGTAAAACATGTCCACTGATGTAAGACTTATTTATTCTGGTGACTTTTATTAGGCTTCAGTATGGTTATAATTTCTGTTTCCAAGATGCGCAATGCAAAGTGTTTATATGACAATAACACACACTAATTAAAAAAAATCCCCCAAAACACTATGGATTTTAAGTCTTGTAAAAAATATTTAGAAAAATTCTACAAATACTAAAAATCAGCAAATGTGTTTATTTCTGTGTGAACAATGGTGCACTGCAAACACAGCCCATTACGATCAATGCATGGAATAAATGAAGCGTGATACAATAAAGATCATAAAGGGGGTCCTACATCACACGCTCACCCCCCATGCTCGCCTCAGCCTTTCATATTGCTGCAATAACTATGAAGAATAATCTGCAATAGAGCAATACTTCACTCTGTACTAGGACAATTTTTGCACACCTACTCAATTCAGTGGCCTTCTGATTAAGTAAAGGAGGCATAGACAAAAAAGACAGTACAGCAGGATATCCAGTAGCCCAAAAAGCATTCAATAATAATCCAATTTATTTGTGAATAGGAGAGTGAGGGACACCTACAGTTTATAATCCCAATTAATACCTCTTTTGATTTGGCTTTCATAAAAAAAATAAATTAATTAAAAAAAAAATTCTGACTGGATTAATTTGACTTTGACTGAGATTAAAATTAAAGTGAAGCTGTGACTGGTGACTAGGCCTTTCACATAATATAACATGTGATAAGTGTGAATAAGTAGATAATGTGGAGATTACAATACATATCTCTTAGAAAAGGGTTTAATGTTTGAATGGGTTTTCAAGTATAAACAAACATGTACACCCCAGCTCGTATAAATATAGAAATAACAGGGGTGAAGTAAATTGTGCGACCTAACTCTGCCTTTTGGGAACCTGTGTTTCAAAAGGTGCACTTATAATCCTCTGTGTGCTCATTAAGCAGTCTGAAACCCAAGCCGAAAAAAGCTCATCTGGCTATGATAGGGCTTAATCCTGCATAACGATCTTAGCACTGCTGCAGCTACTACTCTGCTACACTGTCGAGGCAGGTTTTCCTTTTGAATATCATTAGCTTAACTTTTACTAATCTCTTTTACTAAGCTCTATAATAAGTAGTTTCTCAGGAATTACATCTGTGTGTGTCTGTATGATATAAAAACTTAGGTGTATGATAGCAAACATACTAAACATACATTATTTATGGGGCCAGCCTTTTCTGCATTTCTCCATTCGGCGTTGGTTTATTGGGCCCATGCTTTTTTACCATCAGTTCAAGTCCAGGTTTTGGCTCTATATTTTTACCATTACAAAACAGGGCCAATATCTTACTGGGGGTCTGTGCTCTCTGAATGTTTCTAGTATATTATTGTGGCCATAAAATCCAACCCCAAATGACAATATGTGACTTTATTGTTATTTTAGTGCTGCCAGTGTGAAAATGGCCCATCCCCTCTCGTGCCCCTGCTCTTATCACTCGGCCTCCTCTTTAATTTCCACACAAAGCGGTTCAGCTCACAGGACAGTGTGTGTGCGTCTGCCACAGTAGATTAGGGCTGTGTTGAGCGTGTCTGTCCCTCTTTGTCTGGCCGGCCAAGGGATCATAGCAACCTGGAGGACGGGCCGGGACTGTGGCAATCCTGTTTACTGTGAAATCTAAATGGGAGGTGTTAAGGCACAGCAAGTGAGGGGCTCAGACATATGATTTTAAGATAGAACTGTGCAAAAGAACAAAAGCATGCTAAAATATAGAAACCAGAATTGAAAGGGGTTACAGTCTGTGTTTTTTGGCAATTGGGGCCATGACTTATTAGTGATAGGAATACAGTTTTATGTATTACATTGAAATCAGTAGAAATCATTGTTCAATAAAGCCTCGACCACAATTACCCGCACAAACGGCTGCAAACACCCTACAAATGATTTTTGAACCATTTCCTATGCCGTGCTTAAGGCAGCCGTAGAAGGTGCAGCTGTTGTGTTCTTGGCATTATTGCCATCTTGAAGATTACACAATTTACCTCAAATTTTCTTGCAGATGTGATGATGAGAACACAGAATTTTGGAGATATTGGAATGGCCGCCACTTATATATCCCAACAAAACTTGCCGAAAGCCGTAGGATCTTCCTAACAACGCCTAGAGATTGCCTTGAGTTGCACATAGGGGTGCCGTACGGCCACCTTACAGCAACAATTTTTGTAAGATGGCCGTGAGTATACCGGAAGGATCGAAGGCACCCTTACGGAGATCATAAGAACTCTACGGCCAGTGTACGGCAGAAAATCAGCTAATTTTCTTGAGAATCCCTCAAGTTGCTCTTGCGAATTGAACGGCAGCCGTACCAACTTCCTAAAAAGGCTCTAGGAAACTATGCCCCCCTCCATGAATGTCTATAACCTCCAGATTTTGTACAACGTGGGAAAATCGTATGAACCCATCGTTCGTGAGAATCTTTGTGACCGTAGTTTAACATGTCAATCAATCCTGCTTCTGACAGGTTGTTTGATAAACAGATATAGGCCCCACAGCAGGAAGATTTGTTCTAAATACTAAAGATAAAAAAGAAGCAGTTTTAATGTCTTAGAAAAATATCACAAATTTACAGTGTTGAGCATATTGAGAGTTAAAATCTCATCATGGACAAGGGCATGGAGGTTCATATTGTTTAAAATGGTCACATTTATAGAGCGCTTTTCTACCTCCAAGGGCACTCAAAGCGCTTTACATCAAAGAACTATTCACCCATTCACCACTTCACCTTTCAGACACTGGGGGCAAGGTGGGTTAAGTGTCTAGCCCAAGGACACAACAATATGCAATGGTGGGAGGGGGCTTAAACCACCAACTTTCTGGTTAGTGGACAAACAGCACTACCAACTGAGCTACTGCCACCCCTTGTCTAGTGTCTCTTTGTTTTTGATATTTAGATAGGTATATGTTTATTTTTACTTTGATGGGGGTTCTATGGGGTCACTGTATGGTACTTGCTAAGGATTGCAATAAAAAACCCTAAAACTATTGCTATTAAGATAAAATGCTAATACTAGTAGACAGACATCATTATTGTCCTGGCCTGTCTATTTATGAGAATATAGGGTCATTATCAGGCACTATACCAGATGATTGTGATCCTGTTACAAAGATTAGAGGACTGGGTAGGTATTTCTGGTACTGCCCTAAACTGGTGTAAGTCCTATCTTGAAGACAGGAAGTACTTTGTTGAAATCGGTAACTGTGTCTCAGACCAAATGGCCCTGACCTGTGGAGTGCCCCAGGGGTCCATCCTGGGACCTCTTTTGTTCAGTCTTTACATGCTCCCTTTAGGCCAATTAATAAGCAGCAATAACATATCCTACCACAATTATGCAGATGACACTCAGATTTACATCTCACTGAAAGCAGGTGAATATGGACCTGTGGATTCACTCTGTCACTGCATCCAACAGATCAATGAGTGGATGAGAAACAACTTTCTCCAGCTAAACAGACGAGACTGAAATAATCATCTTTGGCCCGCAGAAACAAAGACAAGGTGTCTGTAGTCACCTCGAGTCTCTTTCACTAAAACCTACAAGTCAGGTTAGAAATCTCGGGGTAATCATGGACTCTGACTTGAACTTCAGCAGTCACATTAAATCTATAACATCATCAGCATTTTACCATCTCAAAAACATTGCCAGAATCAAAGGTTTACTGTCTAAACCAGACCTAGAGAGACTTATTCATGCGTTCATCTCCAGCAGGTTAGGCTACTGTAACGGTCTGCTCACTGGACTCACTAAGCGAGCTGTAAGACAGCTGCAGTACATCCAGAACGCTGCTGCTCGGGTCCTCACCAAAACCAGGAAGTATGACCATATTAGTCCTGTCCTCAGGTCTCTGCACTGGCTTCCTGTTCACTCAGAGAATAGACTTTAAAACAGCTCTGCTTGTGTACAAGTCTCTCCATGGCTTAGCACCAAAGTACATCTCTGACCTGTTGGTCCCATATGAACCATCTCGGACTCTGAGAACCTCAGGGACAGGTCTTCTGCTGGTGCCCAGAGTCAGGACTAAACTCGGTGAAGCAGCGTTTCAGTTTTATGCAGCTAAACTCTGGAACAGTCTCCCTGACGATGTTAGACAGGCCTCTACTCTGACAATGTTCAAGTCCAGACTTAAAACTGTTCTTTTAAACTGTGCATATGCCAACTGTGTTTTATCTGCACTCTTCTCTTTTAATTTAATTTTAAATTGATTCTTAATTATATTCTTTAAATTTGATTTTATTGTTTTAATTGTGTTTTGTACTTTTAAATTTGCCTTTTTTTTCTGTAAAGCACTTTGAATTGCTCTGTGTATGAATTGTGCTATACAAATAAACTTGCCTTGCCTTGCCTTGATTGAAGTTATACTGATAATGGTTGTTAAGGGACATGTCTAATTCTAGTAAATAGAGATTGCATTGTCCTATCTGTTAGTATATTGTTGTAGCAATTTGATTGTATGTACAGGGAAAGATCTAGGGGCCATTGTACGCCACTGGTTGATGGTTGTAACTGTCATTGCTGGGGTCTTTGGGTTAATGCTCTTCCTGTCTCTCCGGACAGACAGTGAAAGACATGAAAATGAGCTGACACCCGTGGAGCGACAGGGCCCTGCTGGGCCGCCCTGCCTCTCTGTCAGTGCCAGCTACAAACCCCAGAAAAAGGGGGGAAGATGCTGCAGATTTGTCCGCCTCGTCCATTCCTCCCTTCCCCTCTTTGTCTGGGTTTTATCAGGCCGACGGGGGGCTGCATGCGGGCTGGTGCAGAGCGGCTTTGAAGCTCTGTGCAGGCCCCTCTGTGCATTTGTGTATGTGTTGTACGTCTATGGGAGCTAGCCTTGAAACTGTGGAGTTGAGTTATCATTTCTCGGCAGGGCTCAGCGATGCCTTTAGGCCATTTATGACTCCTTGGCGTTCCCACATTATACCAGATGAGGGATAACTTCTTCTGGACTTTCATATAAGCAAGAGAGAGAGAGACAGATAAAGAAATGTGATCAGTCACTGGTATACAGATATTCACAGTCCCATCAAAGCGCCCCGAAGCCCCTCACTCACTGTCGGATGCATTAAGATTTGTGAAGTAAATGTCACATGCATCCCTGGGGTCATGCAAAGACTAACAGTGCTGTGTGCAAAAGTCTTTTTAAGAAAGGCTATGAACAAAGAAAGGTGTATTATCTATGTACAAAAACACAATAGTAAAAATATATTGCCCAGGCATGGACTCAAACTTAAAGATCCTCTAGTTCAGGGGTAGAAGCATGTTCCATTACACCACAAAAACCTTAACTTCTTCTGGACTTGCATGAATGGTAGAAGGAGAGGCCAACAAAGCAATAGGATCAGTCACTGGCAAACAGATATTCAGTCCCATCAAAGCGCCCCCGAAGCCCCCTCACTCACTGTCTGTTGCATTAAGATTTGTCAAGTAAATGTCACATGCATCCCTGGGGCCATGCGAAGACATACATAAAAAACACCAGATGACTATTCACGCTGAGCCCATGTGCAACTGAGATGATGCACATCCATAAAAAGGCAGATAATCGACACCCCAGGAAATACAAGCTGTACAGTATATAACAAATCAAAGCAATTTTTTTCCACAAAGCCTTTTATTTCTAACAGCCTTGTCTTGTTTTATAGGTGCCCGTACTGCAGCCTATGGACTTGATGGTAGAGGCCACAGCCCGGCGCGTGTTCAGTAATGCTCACACTTACCACATCAACTCCATCTCTGTCAACTCCGACCTTCAGACGTTCATCTCGACCGACGACCTCCGGGTGAACCTGTGGAACCTGGAGATCACCGACCGCAGCTTCAGTATCCTCTCAAATCAGTCTATTAGAGGCTATCACTATCATTTGTCCAGTGGTCATAGAGTCCATATGCAGTTTTTCCTTGGTTCAAATGTACTTTTTTAACCAGATGATTTATTGGTAAAGGTTTTAACTTAATATAGGTAAATTAAAGGCGAATGAAAGGTTTAGTGAAAAAGCTACTGCAAAGCCAGCTACTATAGAATTGCACACAGACTATATATATATTCGCAAAGAATTATAATTTGTACATTAATAGACATTTGTTAATGCCACTGATGCACTGTATACCTGCAAAATGAGAAGGATGCATGTTTTTTACTTTCCCTGGGTTGATTTTTTGCAGCAGAATTATCTATTTTTCTGTAATGGTCATTGTTTCCAAGCCTGAGAAAATCAATACACTTAACTAGCCTTATTGGTAGTTGAGCAAGCCAGTTTTACAATCTCAAGATTACCAATAAAACAATATAGGCCATACATTTACAAGCTTTAAATGGCTATAGAATGAAAAACATAGATGTGTTTTTCTCAGTTGTTGAGGCAGTTGGTCCATTTCTTAAAAGTTATTAAGTTTCATTTCATTTTCAGAATAATAAAAGCTTATTGTAATTATAAAAAGAGTAGATGATTGATTTATTTTACTGTAACACATGTTCACCTCTCACTTTATTTATAGCTGGGACCATTTAACACCAACGTGATCTATATTTTTCATTGCCCACTTGCCGGATCAAAACCAGTAAAGCTGTAAGACGTAATGGTTCCTTAGTGACCACTTCTCAGACATCGTGGACATCAAGCCTGCTAACATGGAGGAGCTGACGGAGGTGATCACGTCGGCCGAGTTTCACCCGCAGCAGTGTCACACCTTCGCCTACAGCAGCAGCAAGGGCTCCATACGACTGTGTGACATGAGGCAGGCCGCGCTCTGTGACAAACACTGCAAATGTGAGTGGCAGTTTCTCTTTTTCTGCTGTTACGTACATAAATGGGTCACGCTCAAGGTGACTCCAAGTTTTTAGCAGTAGGTCATTTTTAGTATTTTGATAACATTCATATTACTAACACATAGGCTTCATTTTCAATTAAATTCAACTTTATTGTCTTTACACCTGTACAAGGCAACAAAATGCAGGTTAATATGTAACCAGAAGTGCAATAAGCAGCAAGAACAGGATATGCATTTTTTACAGTATGCACACAATAAAGACAATAGTACTGTAATATCCAGATGGATATACAAAGAACATAATACACTTAATGAGCATGCTATACAAATGTGTGTGCAGATTACAAGTAAATATATTTACAGTGAAAGTAGAAACAATAAACTTAATTTGCAAATGATACATTAAGCCATACAAATCATTTGTGCAATGAGACAAAATGAACAGTTAACAGCGCAGTGGATAAAGCTAGTGCAAAATAACCAGTAGGCCTGCTCCATAATACCAGTGTGCAAATGGATATAATTCAGAATGATATGTACTGTGTCTACAAAACAGTCCAGTAGTGCAAGTGGACAAAAAGTGTATTCAAACTGTAGGTTATTTTTGTATGTTTTCTCTGTGCTTGAAATCCCATCAAAGCATAAACAGTCTGAATGTTTGTCTCCACGCTCATGACTGAATCAAAGGTGGCAGGATGATACAAAGTAAAAATAGTATTTTTCTTTGTGGAAAGCTGAGGGAATACAGGAGTCGTGTTGCTGACTCAACACTGATGTCTCTTCAAATATAAAGCTATTTACTTTGCATGCTTTGTTGAGAATTAATTATTTACTCCTCTTCTTTTTTTTTCCTTTTGGCTGTTCCCTTCAGGGGTCACCACAGCAAATCATCTGTCTCCATTTTAGCCCTATCTTTTGCATCCTCTTTTTTTACACAAACCAACATCATGTCCTTTTTCACTACAACCATAAAGCTCCTCTTTAGTCTTCTTCTAGGCCTACAACCTGGCAGCTCTAACTTCACCATCCTTTTCCCTCCAAGCCATCTCAATCTGGCCTCTCTGCCTCTCTGTATCTGCATTTTGTTTCCACTTTTGTACTGGTCATAAAGTACATGTGTATTTTGTCCCTCCAAGTGCAGATGTGACACACTTTCCCTCCCCCCACTCAATAGACAAAGATTGATAGCCAGTCAATACATCTGTCTTTGTCTTAAACAATGAATGGGCATCTCCCAAGCTTAACATCACATGCATACACTTTGGCTGAATGAATAATGAAAACACTGACATTTTTGTTGGGAAAATCAATGGTTTAAAAGCAATCGCATTAGTCCCTCCTGGACACACCTTGTTGTCCAATAATGTCAGTCATTTCCTCAAACGTATTGATGTGCTCACTGGGCCGTGGGCTAAAGGCCTGTTGAATTTCACATGAGTGTTTCATATACAGGGAAGATGAGTGGATCGAAGGGAGCAGGAGTCAGATTTAAATTATGGTCATCTTCATGGCTGCCTACTGACTAGAAATGACTTGTAAATATTAGATGGTTTGCATAAAAAATTATTACATTTGATTTAATAGGGATTGGGACAGAACAGATACATACATAGTTCAAATACACCCTATGCAGCTGATCTTCTACATACACAGTTTATATTTACTGCTATTCTGCAAACTATGGCCCCAGTTGGGCTTTTCTACTAACAATATGTTAAAAATACACTATGAAAGTTTAAAGAATTACCAGTCCTGTGCTACATTTCATTTAAAACCCACATTTGCATAAGCGTTTACTAACTGCACTAAATGCACACTAATTCATTCACTCACTCAAGACAGTGACAATATGTTTATTATTAAATGAATACAGTTTGATTTTGTTTTCACAGACTCAGATCTCAGCATAATTTCACTTTGCAATGTGTCCTAAAGCTGTTCTTAAAGTTGTTCTGTGATATGGTGTAGTATTTTACAGTTATGATTTACAGATGAGACGTGAGCGTTTATATAAAATGTAGCATTTTTAAGCAGCTAAATCTTAACATTTTTATACGAACCAGTATAGTCACTGGAAGAGGCAGACATTTTCTGAACTGAATTTCACTGTCAGTGTGCCTCGTAATGGTTACTTATAAGATAAGCTTTATGCCAGGAAAAGCGTGACTTATCTCTTTGTAATGATGTCATCTCGTCATCCATTCCCTTTTTCCATTGTCTAAAGGCACTTGAGTGGAAACAAAGCCACCACCATTTTTCATCTGGCAATTATTTCAACAGAATGAAGTCCCTATATGATACGTTAATAACCAGTTAAGGATCTGAAATGTGTCTTGCATAAACCACCATATTCTTTTTCTGAAATGAGCAGAAAAGACCTTTAATACAACCTCGAGAAACTGGTGATAGCTGGAAAGGATTTCAAATACTTTTTAAAATTAGAAACCTATATCAGGCATGCTGTAGTTAACAAGATGTGTTGACAGCCAGTTTGTATTCACACTCTTTGGTGGCTTTTTATATCACTTTACTCACTATCACTTTGTACCACTAGATGAGTCATGACCTGTGATCGTCAGACATATTAGAAGGATTATTTTGAAGGTATTTCTTGTCATTTGTGTCAAAATACATTCACATAGTACTTTACACATATGAAATAACTATAACTCATAGTTCAGTGGCAGTGGTTCTCAAACTGTGGTACAGGTATCACTGGTGGTACTCTGATTTCGTCTTATGGTACTAAGGGGTGTTTTGCACTTCAAGTTTATTTTAGGCTCTGATCCTGAAGTGTAGATGACTCAAATGTTGGTTTTGTCCTTGTTTAGCCTTGGTTTAGCCCTGGTTTAGTTCTGGTTTACACCTGATTTAGTCATGGTTTATTCTTTAGTTCAGAGCTGGATTTATCCTGATTTGGGCTCATTTTACTCCATCAAAATTATATTACAATGAGCAATTATTGTCTGAGGTGGTACTTGGTTTAAAATGTTTGAAAACCACTGTCCTGTGATATTACGAATTTCTACTTTCTAGCAAAATAGTACTAATCCACCATTATTTTGTGTGACTATTAATTGTCAGCTAGAGTTTCTCCATTATGACAGTCCTAGTTTCCATTCCTTGACAGGTGTTAGACAGTAGCCCTCGCAGCAGGCAGGTGTCCTTGTTAGCCTCAGGACAGCTCTGCTAATACTGATCTACTTCTTCTCAGCATGAACTCATAATACAGCCCTGAGCTATGTAGTGCCCTCCCTCCTACGCACTCAGCACCTTCTTCTATCCACCCCTCCCCAAATCCCCAACAGCCTCCCACACAAACAACAATAAAACAACTGCATTTCCATTGTTGTTTGTCCCATAACTATGGATTACTGCTATTACCACTACTGCTACTACAATTACTACTTGTAGGGCAAGGACTACTACTACAGGTACTACTAATATTACCACTACTACTACCACTAACAGGCTACTACATTTGCAAATTACTATAGTATCTTTTAGAAAATGCCCTCCCTTAAAAACCTCCCACCAAAGAACACAATAAAACCAAATCTTCCATTATTGCTATTGCTATTGTGGACTACTAATACTACTACAACCTCTAGGGAGACTACTATTATTACTTCTACTACTACTCCTAGTACTACTTCTAAAACAAGGGAGGCATTAGGGGGTCAAAAATCACTTTTATTTATTTTTATTTATTTAGATTTTTCAATATTTTACTTTGGTTACTATTACTACTTCTAGGGTGAGCACTACTGCTACTTCTGGTACTATTACTACTGCTACAACTGCTACCAATACTATCACTAATAGGTTACTACAGTACTATTACTACTACTACTACTACCATATAAAAGGGATGCATTAGGAGGTCAAAAATCACTTTTCAAGTATATATATTATTGCTACTATTACTATTTCTATATCTAGGGTGAGCACTACTACTACTGCTACTAATACTACCATTAATAGGCTACAACAATTCCTTTTATTCAATAAATTAAGTTAGATTTTTTTCCACTCAAAGTAAAAGTATGTTTTAGCAAAATTATTCAGAAAATACTCCCCAAATCCCCAACCCTCCCACACAAACAAAGCAATAAAACTGCACCCCCTATTGTTATTTGTCTCATAGTCATAACTGAAATAAATCAATGTTAGTGCTAAGGATAGTGGGATGGATAGGTGGATAGAGTGGGATCACCAAAACACCAAGCAACAGGACAGTGAGTGTGAGCCCCTCTGCGCAACTCCCCAGGGGCCCCATTATACACCCCTGTAAGTGGGACGGGAGGAGGGCATATATTCATGCACACAGAGCATTCACTGACACACACAAATCCAGCTGGGCTCAAATGGGCTCGGCATTTTGACATTGATTTGTTTTTCTTATCCCGTCCTCATCCCCCTATTTTTCATCTCTCCCACTGCATCTCTTGTTAGACTCCCCATTGACACATCACAGGGCTATTCTCCAGGCAGAAGAGGCGAGGGAAAAGAGGGGATCTTTTTTAGGAGCGATAGTAAGGAAAGGATGAAGGATAGCAGGAGGTAGGGCTGGACAATATACCGTTGCGTACCAAATTGTGTTTTACAATAGGATATTTAATTTTCCCATAGAGCAAGATACTGATGAATAAAGGATTTTTGGGTTTTATGACTCAACTTCCACTCTATATAGGCTCTGTCACTTTTTTGCTTGTTTTGCTCCAATACAACCCTCACAAAGCTGAATTTTATACTATATATTTTTATTTTGACTATTAGATTTTATATTATATTCGGATGATAAAGCTGTTTGTAGTTTGAGCACCACTTTAATACATTCTTATTTTTTACATAAACCCATGTATAAGCCATCAAATCTGAATAAATGTGGTACCACTAAACATACAAAAAAAGACCCTAGAAGGAAGGAAGGAGGGTAGGAAGGATTGAAGGAGGGATGGAAGAAGGAGCGACAGTAACTTGACAGCTCTCGATGGAATGCCTGGCTCTTATCCCTGGTGCGCTGGCCTGCACACAAATCAGCAGCTGCCAAAATCAATATGAATCATAACCAATATTTACCCAGCATTCTGACCCACGACTGTCTCCCAGAGCACACAGAGGAATAATCCCGCCGAAGAGATGCAGCTGCCGCAGCATTTCCCCCCACAACCCGCCATTGTTGTGCCTTTCTTATTGTTCGCTAATGACTGCCTCCCACCCAAACAAAATCTGCCTCTTTCCTCCTTACAGCTATGATTAAATAACAGCTCTGTCTACCGCCGCCTCCCACGGTGTGAAGTGTGTTTTTTTTTATCCCCAGAAAATAATGTCCTTTTTTGTATATCTGTTCCATTTGTAGATTTTGAAGAGCCAGAGGATCCCTCAACTCGCTCATTTTTTTCCGAAATCATCTCATCCATCTCTGACGTGAAGTTTAGCCACAATGGGCGCTACCTGATGACAAGGGACTACCTCACTGTCAAGGTGTGGGACCTTCAAATGGAGAACAAACCACTTGAGACGTACCAGGTAACTCTGTCCTTTTCATATTTTCATGTCCCCGTTAAAACCCTTCCATGAGTGACGTTTTCAGAAAGGTTGCGGATACAGTTGGGACACATAAGTAGGCAGTCATTCTGTTTACGAACACCAAAAGGGTCTTTTGAAGAGCTTACAGTCTTCATAGATAAATCTCGACTAGTGCAGATCAAACTATTGATTTCAGCCTGATCACTCAACATAATCCTGTTCCGCTGTCACCCGTCCTATCTGTAATTGTGTCATCTTTAGCAATTACCCCAGGAGAGTGTATTGAACCGAGCGTCCGTAAAAGAAGATAGATAGTGCAGTCCTGATGCGGGCTGAAGGGCAGGACCTCCCACTGAGCGGCCGCTTAGGTCACATCCATAGTGTGTGATCACGGGACGCCATCTTGGGGCGGGGTCACCATTGATAAGGCCATCAGTTGGACTCAAGGGAATCTGTGTCCAATTCCAGCAAGGCTCCACCTGCGATCAGGCGTCTTAGCGCGGGTCAGCAGGCCGCAGGGATTACTGAAGTGGGGCATATGGGTGTGCGGCTTACAGGTTCGCTCATGTAGGCCAGTGTGACGCACCAGCAACTAAGTATTCTGGTGTATCCATACCGCCTTGTGGATGCCCGATCCCGTCAGACCTCGGAAGCTAAGCAGGGTAGGGTCTGGTCAGTACCTGGATGGGAGACTGCTGGGGAACACCAGGAAGCTGGTGTGAATGTGAATGTGAGTGAGTGAGTGGGGACTACGGATGGAAATTAGCGCTGAGCTATAATCCGGTGTATTTACGGCACTTGCTGCTGTTCATTAATACACGCTGTCCCATATAAATAAATAAAAAAATAAAATAAAAATAAAAAATCATCATAGGACTGCACAAAATAAGGTTATTGCATATGATATCACCAACATAAAAAAACTACTATGTCTATTGTTGATAAAGAATTACATTTTTAAGGGCATCCATATATTGCTAAACATATCATTACTGTAATATTCAATATAGTGTCTAATACCGTGCTATTCTATATCATAATATATTTTATTTAATTTCAGGTACATGACTATCTACGAGGCAAACTGTGCTCCCTATACGAGAACGACTGCATCTTTGACAAATTTGAGTGCGTCTGGAATGGATCAGACAGGTGGGATAGCAATAAAATGACATGCACTATAAAGGAGATCACCTCCTTGTTCGTGCCTCTGGTTGCTTTTTATTTTTATTTCAGTAACTAGACATGTATGACATCTCTAGGTCATTTAAAGTTCTGTATTTGCCAAAACCAAATTCTGATTCTGCTTCCTTTTACACAGTTATAGTATAAAAGAGTTATCACTGGATACTGTATCTGTGTCATGTTACTGTAATGATAAAAATGTAGTTGTTTGTGCATTATTATCAGTATGTTAATGATAATGATATGTTAATAAGAAAGTGTCATTATGGCAGTTGTTTTCATATAAATATACAATGGCCCATACTAATCAATAACTTAACCCTTGTGCCCTCTCTTGCTATCCACAGTGTTATAATGACTGGCTCCTATAACAATTTCTTCCGTATGTTTGACCGAAACACAAAGCGGGACGTCACATTGGAAGCATCGAGAGAAAACAGCAAACCCAGGGCTATTCTCAAGCCTCGCAAGGTACTCACACAACACAGTAAAACAATGCCTTTCATGAACAATAGCTTTTTGCACACACATGACATTATCTTTGTCTCTTACAGGTGTGTGTAGGTGGGAAACGGCGTAAGGATGAGATCAGCGTAGACAGCTTGGACTTCAGCAAAAAGATCCTACACACAACGTGGCATCCACATGAGAACATCATCGCAGTAGCGGCTACAAACAACCTCTACATCTTTCAAGACAAGGTCAACTAAAAGGCCAAACTGCCCAAGCTGACCTCTGACCCTTGACCTGGGACATGGGACATTGGGGGAAAGCACAGTTGGAAAAAAATGGGAAGAGCTGGAATTTAAATGTACAATTCTTCTGCTTTTCCTGTCGCTGCTAAATTCGAGTTTGGAGTATCCACTGACTGGAACTGATGCAGCCTGGATACATTTTTGGGGATTCCTCCAAATCGAGAATGAACTGAATTTTAATTTATTTAACCAAGCAGACACAAAGAAGAAGAGAATCCAGTGCATTTATGCAACAGAGGCTTGCTGCATGAATAATGTTTGATGTAGCAGCCCTTTTGGACCCTGACTCAAAAAGGGCGGATGTGGGAATATAGCACACAGACAGACAGCTTACATGACTGTGGATGTTTGTCATGTAGCAACAGCGCCCCCTACCTTTCTATCTGCCCTTCTGCACGCTCAGTGTTGGAGGCAAAGCTTGGACAGACAGCACAATTATTTGCTGAAGAATTTGCTCTGAAAACGAGGAAGGAGACTGTTAATGTTTGAAATTTGTGCTGCCTATGACACAATATGGGGGCAATCTTTGGAGTATTGTGTGTCCCCCTGGGAGACTGCTGTAACCTGTGACATGAATGAAGAAGCCCTTTCAGGCCGTTTAATTTAACAATGCTGTCATTTTTAAGTTTGTTTAGAAGCTGTGGTGCCTTCTTTTGGTATGTTGGGGGCTAAATGTTGATGAAGTAAGGGGCGGGATGGCGGGAGGGGGTAGGGCTTGAGGGAGGGAGGAGTGTGAATGTTTCAAATTAATTGGCAACAGTCATTGTTAGCATTTTTTTTTCTTTATTTCTCTATAAACACAAAAACATCTCCCCTACTAATGTCCCAAATGGCGACAAAGTGCTTGAAGCATTGTAGTCCAGTGACTTGTGGGTTCAGGGGAGGACACTGCAGCCCGTCCAATGTCAAGAAGACCATTGGTACAAACCCTCACGTGTTGATATCTTATTTGCATAGTGCTTAATATTACTTGGTAGATGGCAAGTTTCACATACTTCTGAATTTGAGATGTCATAATGGTAGAATAGCTCTTTTGCATGCACTGGATCGGATGAGCCTGCATTTATTTTCCGTACAGACGAAGCACTATGCAAGTAAAATACAGTGCTGTGCAAATGTTTTAGGCAGGTGTGAAAAATGCTGTTAACAAAGAATGGGTTAATACAACATTTTTTATGTTTGAAAATCCGTTGTAGTAGTAATGGGGCAAGATCCAAAAGGTGTTCTGTCCCATTTTGAGATATAGACTTAAGATACTAACTTCAGTCACTAAATGAACGAATGAATAGTTTTAGTAAATTTTTCATTGTGAGATATAAGGGTTTTTTGCCGGAACCGGAACCCCGGAACTAGAAGAGTCCATGTCTGGGAACCGTACTTCTGCCACTTGGAGCTAGGACGAGTTCATGTGCAGAGGTCTGTTCTCTCCAAGTACTTATAGTTTTGATTTATCTTCTTTTTCTTCCAATTTAGTGTATTTTTGTACATTGATATACCTTTCTTTGTTCATAGCCTTTCTTAAAACTCCGCTTAAAACTTTTGCACTTTGCTATACTTTCTCCACTTATAAAGATGTATCCAGTCTGAAATGCTGTGGTGCCTGTCCACGTTTCTGCTCTTTTGAGGAGTTATGCCGAACGGTAGCAGGTTCAAGTTGAATTTTTAGCATTGGCGTCCCTCTGTCCATTCTGTTTTTGTTTTTTGTTTTTTTGTTTTGTTTTTTTTGTTTGTTTTTTTTTTTGTTTGTTTTTTTAACTCCCATTAAACAAAAAGCCGACAAAGGTCTAAACAAACTCTGTGAAATCAGGGAATTATTTTGTGTGATTCCTTTCAAACGGTAATGTCTTCTTCTTAACAACCTCCTTTGTGACTCTTCTAATCGAAACTTTTATAGCTGAGAATGTATTGAGATGCAAAATGACTTACCATGCAGTCTTTATGCTTACTGGACTTTCTTTGAATAAAAAAAATAATAAAGATGTGCAAGTTCAAATCCTGCTTCGTCAGACTGCTTCTGTTTCCCTGTTGGCTTCGTCATCCTCATTATCAGAGCGTTACGTACGGGTCAAGGGCGCCCTCATGTGGAGAAACATGGGGCTTAAGTGGTTGTCATTAAATGGACACAGTTGGTGGTTGATTTTGGATTAGGAGCCACTCTGACTGTGTTTTTCATCCTACTTTATTATCATAAAAAAAATAATAAAAAAAAACCTAAGAAATCAAAGCAGAGTCTTTAAATAAACAGTAAGTGACTTTTCTGCACAATGATGCCCTTCGAGAGTTTGTCCTTTTAGTTGTATTTCCTTAAATGGGAAACTACTCTATGTTCTATGGCAAAAAAAAAAAAAAGAGAAAAAAACTACATTTAAGTTTTAATTGATTATAATGTTAGGTTATAATGTTAGGTGCACAAATGTATTATCCTCGTCTAAACAGAAAAGACAAGAAATGAGCTCTACATTATTAGGGTGAAATATTAAAACAAACCAAATACACAAACTTTTCCTGAAAAATGAATTTATATGCATTGTACACCCATCTCATGCCCCTCTGGAACAATAAGGACAAGACTGTTTTTTGTAAACCTCCTGCCCATTGTATCTCACAATTATATTCTTGTTTACATGAGGAGGACATTTTATTTTTGCTTTCAGCTCACAACTCATGAAAAACAAAAAAATACAGCCAAAGTACAACAGAGGAAAGCAGAGTTCATTGAAATGCAAGTCCTTGATTTGATTCATATTCTGTAATAACAACTCAAAATGGGATAGAGCACACACACATTCTCCTCCCTTTGAAACATGTTAAGACCCTTAAGCCCTGTTGCTACCCTAATCCCTAATTATTTGCTTCATTCACGTAACATATACAACTCTCTTATTTTTACTGGAAATATTATGAACACTTTCTAATTGGCTCCCATGAGGCTGCAGACGACGCACACTTTGTCAGCTGGAGACATGAGCTGTCAGTCACGCAGTGTCTTTATAAGCAGCATTCAGAGGCACATCTCAGTGTCTCTGGATAAACGCAGAGACAGGAGCACCTGCGACTTATATGAGGACCTCTCTATTCACTTTTAGTCAAATTTGGACATTGCTCAACAACTATTTTTCATTTTTTGCTTCAGACTTTAACCCATCTTGCAATTTTGAAGAAGATGGACATTGTTTTGGAAAATAATGCAACTATGAACACCACCATAGACAAGTGGTCCCTCAATAGCCACACCTCACACCAACCTCTGGATCCCGGAGAGCTGCATGTTCTCATCCCGTCCATACTGGGGGTTATCTGCGCCTTGGGTGTGGCCTGTAATCTCACCGCTATGTTCATTTTATTCGCCAACGCTCACAAGGGCAAGCTGTCCCTCATCAACTCTCTTATCTTCAACTTGATGTTCGCAGACGGGCTGGTCCTGCTATTCTCTGTCCCGTTCAGGGCGGCGTCCTACTCCAGAGCCAGCTGGACTCTGGGTTGGGCGGTGTGCAAGACATCTGACTGGTTCCTCCAAACGTGCATGGCTGCCAAGAGCTTCACCGTAGCTGTGATGGCGAAAGCATGCTACCGTTACGTCTCCAACCCCACCAAGCAAGTGAGCATCCACCTGGGGTCCATCCTGGTGGTCCTTTTCTTCATTTGGCTGTCCGCTTGTTGCATCACCATCCCGCAGTGGCTCTTTGCAGTCCTACAAAGAGGAATCCAAGGTCTAAATTGTGTCCTCGTAGTCCCTCCTGAAGCCCAAGATTTCATGTCTGTCTATGTCAAAGCATACCCCCTAAGTGTCTACTGTGCACCTCTTAGTTTTGCGTTGATGTATTTCTGGAAAGCTTACGGCCAGTGCCAACGCCGCTCAAGCAAGACTCAAAATCTCCGGACACAGATCAGGTCTAGAAAGCTGACTTTGATGCTCTTTAGTCTCACTGTTGCAATGGCAATCCTCTGGCTTCCCCAATGGGTGGTGTGGATTTGGGAAAGGCACCTTGCAGAAAAACAAATTGAAAATCAGTTTTTCCCATCTCCACCTCTCCTCTTAACTCTCTCGGCTCAACTACTCACCTTCTCTATGTCTTTAGTGAACCCCCTTATTGTTCTTTCTCTATCTGAAGAGTTCAGAGAGGGCTACAGAGGGCTGTGGAGGCGCCTCACCCTAAGAAAACAACCACCGCCAAAAGCCAAACCAGGACCGCACAACCCCACCTCCCTGCAGTCCCCTAGTCCTAGACCCGAAGTGTCGGTCCAGTCCACGAGAGAGAGGAGCTTCCACTATTCTAGCTCTCGAGATTTCCAGTCTGACCAGAACAGCAGCAGCAGCAGAGCCAGGTGCAAAGAGGCAGACAGGGTGAGCCTCAAAGAGGGGATAGTCCTACCTGACGTGGAGCAGTTTTGGAACGAGAGGGAGGGCGGGTCGCAGACGGCGGAGAATGATCCAATACCATGGGAGAATCAGGCACAGGAGGAGAAAAAATAACTCAGATTTCCTCAATTATGACATCTTTATGAGGCTTCACATCGTTGGAATGTTTATTATGAAAACTGTGTTGCTGATGTTACAAATGTGACCTGGTGGAAATCATATAGCAGCATTATTGGAAGGTATGTTATGGTTCTGTATTTTAAAGTACCATTTGTGTTGTTTTTGTTGTTAACTTTTAATTGGATGTAAAATATTATAAGAATCTGAATCCTATGTTAAGTCAACACAGTACAGGTGCACATAAATACATTTGCATGAAAAGTCAGTTTATTTCAGTAGTCCAATGCAAAGGAAATGGATATATTACTGTTGTATAGATTCAGTACAAACAGAGTTAAAGGTTTCAAGCTTTAACTTAACTTTGATGAACTATGATGATTATCACAATTATTTGCCAAGTTTTTAAACTGGATGCCCTTTCTCCTACATAATGTGACTGGAGTAGGAAATTTGTGTGAAGTGTCTTCCCCAAGACACAATGACACTATGCCCTGGGTCAGAGCAGGATTTGAACCACTAACCCTCTGGTTAGTGGCTGTCTCGCTTCAACTCCTGCTCCATTGTCGCCCCTGATTAAGAAATATTCTAATTTTATGAGACAATAAACTTTGTTTTTATCAACTGTAAGCCATAATCATCACTATTACAATACCTGAAAAATGTCACATGTACTGAATCTATACATTGAACTGAACTACAAAAAAACTTTCAACAACATGCGCCTCTAAATGTATATTTTTTTGCTCTGACATCTTGTGAACAAGCAGTGTAAGTTGCAGACTTGTATCTTGAAATCGTTGTTAAAATTGTTCAAAATACTTTTGTAAATATAAATGTGAGATTATAAATATATTTGGTGTTCAGTTATTCTTGCTATACTGTAAATATTATGTTATTGGTGTTTTTGAGTGACCAGTGTTTTCAATAAAAGTTGCAGAAACATTTTGTCACTTTGCACAATATGCAAGTATTGTGACTGCTCTGTCCATGTATAACACCTTATAAGTGGTTAAACCAATAGAAAAACCAGTCCTAATGAGATGAGTCAGCGGATGGACTCCTGCTGACACTGGCCTATTAAATTTATTTTTATAAGTACATCTATAACATATATTAGCACTTCTAATAAGGTAAAGCAATTATCTGTGAACTCAAACGCTGCCTCTGTAGCTCTCATTATAACATCAGCTGTCATTCCTGTAGTGTAAACACAGCAGGTCACCACTCAGCTGTTACCAAAAGTACAAGATGAGAGGATATTGTACTGTGATCGATCTGTCTGTCTGATGTAACAGTAAGATGCCTATACTACAATTTTAAGAGTCCATAAAAGACACTCCAGTACATGCAGATGCTATTAACTGTGTGGGTACTATCATTATTATACATCTACCTCAAATAAGATAAAATTTGATTAAGAAAATTAAGCAGTGTATACATCTCCAGTCTCCAGCAGTTATAGCCAACACTGCCGTGCCCCCCTCCCACCTGACATTTTCCTGTCATTAATCTTTTATGGTGACCTTTTTCACTTAACTATGAGCCAGCTGCAGCCTCTGGGGAAGTGACCAGGCCGTAAAGAAACACAGTCATTGTTGGGCACAGTCATTTCTCACCTTTGCTCCTAAAAATAGATTCATTAAAGAAGGTAATGGTACTGAAATAAAAGGTGGAAATATTTATGGCAGTTGTCCGAGCGCCATTATTAACACCTCACCGCCGTTTATGGTCAGTGATATTTTCATTGCTAAATGTGGCAGTCGCTTTGTGCAGCTAAATATGCATACTCAGCTATTTTAAACTATTATGGTTTGGGCAAATATATATAGGATTTCCAAGCCTGTGTAGCATCTGTTTTAAGTGTTAGTGTTGTGAAAGTCAAATACAGTTTTAATCTAGTGTTTGGATAATTTGTCATATAGTTGGCTCCTATATAAACAAAGCATAGAAACATATAGACAGAGAGATTTAGATTTAGTGACAGCATATTTTGGAGTGAGGTGAGAAAGAAAAGGGAGATGTGGGTAGCTTAATTTTAATAAGGACCTGGCATATGTTGTCCTTAAAGAATTGGTTTAAAAGATTTTAGCTTTCTTTGAAACTACGGGTTATGATAAGAAATATGCATTGTATCAGGATTAGTCATTCAATCCAACTTTATTTATAGAGCACCTTAAAAACAACACAGTTGGTCAAAGTGCTGTACACCAACATTAGACAAAAAACTAAACACAAACACAATTACACACGTAAAAGAAACAAGAGAATAAACTACAATGCAATAATAATAAAAGTCAACACTCAAACAAAAAAGCCACAGAGAAAAAATGTATAAACAGGTGGTGAATCTATGGGAAGACATATAATTAAAATGTTTTCTTAATAGCTCCATAAGTATACCTTACAAAGTCATTATAAGTCATTCTGTGAATGTCTGTTTTAATGAAAACTGCAGTTGGTCCATAACCAGCAGAAGTGTGGACACATGTGGAGGCAGAGAGCTGCAGCTGGAGCTCACGGACCCCAGTGCTGTTTCTGTGATGTTACAATGTCCAACAAACTGCCCTGGATGATTTCATATGAAGAGACACATTTAGGAAGAGCAGGGGCTAAAATGTGTCATAATCATGATTTAAAGTGTCAAAACATGGCTGGCTTAATGAGGTCATTATACATGGCAGGGCGCTCTTAGCAGGTGAGCTCCTCTCTTTACTGGTCTCCTGGGTCGGTGCGCTCCCTGCTGCGCCGGGAGGAGGGGGTGTCACCCCTGTGTTTTATCCTCAGCCAATCATCATCTCTAATAAATGAAACTCCACAGGAAGTGCATGGCAGCTATCACTAATTATGCCCAGCGTGGGACTGGCTGCAATTAAGCCACATGCAAAACCTTTGGCTGCCAACGCCACGGCTCCCTCTGAGGCACAATTACATTAATGGAGGATCACCTGGCTCGCAGTCCACAGATAGTCGACCAGGGAGCTCTGAAAGGTTGGTTCAGGGGGTCTGGCCTTGGTATTTAGCAGCCTTTTGATTAGAATAAATCTAACACTTTCATCTCAGTGAAGGATGTGGAGACGCAAAGTGCACAGACCCTTCAGCCGTCACATAGTATTAATGGGGGATTTCATATTATACCTATATGGCATTGATCGGTATAACTGTGATCCTTCTGGGTTATGATGTTTAATTGTCCTGGAAAGAAAAGCCACAAGGAGGAACAGAAACCTCAATGACAAAGAGGTATGTAATTATGGATGCTTTATAAAATGTGTTGTGGTCTTGTTAAATATATTGAGATATGGCAATTATTATATTGGTAAAGGGATCCAAAAAGTCACATTCAGTTTTATTTTACAGCATTTACACTTTATTTTAAGTTCATATCATTTAAAGACACAGTGTTGCACAGTGCCCGGGTTTGCATAGGTTTGATAAAAAGGTTGTAGATGGCAGCTTCCTCATTCACTACATTAAAAACTTTAGGCAGTCACTTTAGAGAGCACAATAACAGCACCTCAGCAGTAGCCTGGCCAGATATCCCAAGAAATAGTCTGATCCCTGTTGAGTCAAATTGGGTTTCCAGTGGATGTAAAACATTGACACAGATTATTCTCCCTCTTACTGTTACAAAACAGGGGGCAGTACTAGCATAGGACAGGTAGGGTAGTTTAGTTTCGGTGGGAGAGATTCCAGACCCACTTCACTTTGCAAAGGAAGTAAATGGGTATGGCTGGCCAAGGTACCTCAGCAGTGAAGTAGTCAGATTAACATACAGTCAATGTATACAGCGAATGTCTACAGTGATTTAATGCTTCCTAGGGCTAATATGCTCAGTTATTAAAATTTTTAAATTATCTTTGGCTCACTGATTGTCAGGACAAAGGGACAAAGAAATTGTATTTTTTTTTCACATAATGATTTTAGAGATTTATCTTTTGTTCATTAAATACTTGACTTTGAAGGGTCACTAAAAAAGTTTTGTGGAGACAAATGCAAATGCCAGCTCTGGTTAAAGACAAAGTGCACTGCATTAAACAAAATAAAAAAGTAAAAACAAAAAAATCCCTTAAATTCCCAACTAAATTTCAGACCTTCGTCTCATCCTAAACATACTTACAGCATGCAGTTGGGGCTTGACTGGTGCTATTACGTCCAGTCACGTCCCATTATTTTCTCACAAATGAAGTGCAAGCACCTCACAAATTGCATCATTTTCTTAATATAAGACATCCTTTTCTAGCTGAGGCTCTTAAAAAAGGGCACCATAGTTAGTACATAGGCTACACAGTAAACATTCATCTTTGCGAATAAATAATCACAGGACATGGTGAACATCTGATTCACAGCAAATTTTCACATTTCTTTTAACATCAAGACAAAAATAATAAAAAGTGAATGGTACAGCATGAATCTCAAAACAATACAATGTAATGTTCCTAAATTGCCGTAATTCCCTCCCCATTCACTTAAAAGCAGTGCCGTTCAGTAGGTTTACTGCAAGGCGTCAAGAATTTAATCTTACAATGCCACATTTACTTGGTCACATACAAAAAGTTTTTGAGGCAGTGCATTATTCGTTGTAATCTTCGGTGGATCCCTGAGCTTTTGGTTTAAGTCCTAAAAATACAAACAGATTAGGTGAATAGATTAAAAAGGTCTTGTATGTGTCATAGCAGAAAAATACAGCAAAACTGTAAGGTACCTGTAAGGCTTCTTCTGTCCAGCAGAGGGAGCCAAAGCTGTTTTTCTTTTCTGCAGAGCATCGCTGGTAACTTGGAGGTTTGTCATTTTCTGCTGCTCCTAAAAATGCCAAGGATTATTTAAGTATATATCACTATAAGAGATTCATATTCAGAGATGTGTACGAATATTTTTTTTGTAAAATATACTTGTACTTAACCTATGAGTACATTTTAACAACATACATATATTACTTTCACTTGAAGATATTTTAGAGGAAAGAAAAGTACATAATTAAATGAGTATTTTTTGCTGGCTAGGTAAAACGGACTTACTGTTGTTGGTTTGTTGATGGGACATGGCGGTGGAGGTCTGTTGGGTGGATCTGGCCTTGATTTGGGACCCAACGGAGCTGGTGGTTTGGGATTTGCAGGATGCGACAGGAGGTGGACCGGGAGGTGGTCGAGGAGCTTGAGTTCGCTTTTGTGTGGACTTGACAGGAGCCTGAGTTTCTGGTTCAGTTTGGATCTGAGAGGTTTTCTTCGTTGCATGTGTGGGCACGGGAGGAGGCTTCACCACTGGGCGTACAACAGCGTGCCTGGACCGAGATGAGCAGGATGGACTGGGACTAGGACATGACTTCCCCTGTAGAAAATAATTGTAAACATAACCCAGATTTACTCAGTGTTTATTGTTTTGTTTGTTTGTTTTTTCATCACCAGGCTTCCTTACCAAGTGTTCTGTTTCTTGTTTCTTCAGTAGGAATGTTGGATTGGCATGGCCGTTAATGTGGCTGCTGTCATTCAGGGGCTTGGCTTCAACTGGAACTGAACAACTGGGCACAGACACAGGAATTCTATATAGTTGTATACATATTTTTATTTTATTTATATTTTTTGCTCACTGGCCACTGTGGCCAGTGAGCAAGTGTAGTATTTGTCAAAAGTTTCTAGCCAATTAGTGTCTTTACTAGCCACAATTTAATTAGCTAAAGAAATGTTAGGTTTTATTCATGGACAGGATTAAAAAAACAAAACTGGTTTACTTAGGCAGAATATATTGATGTTACAATACTGACAATATTGTGATATCACAATATCAAAAGTCTCAGTATTGTCGTGGACTTGCAGCAGAATGGTATAAAAGCAGAGGGAACTACATAGATCATGATCCTTTGCTCCATTTTAGTGCAGCCAACATGACAAAATTATTATTTAACACTTTTTTCACATTTTTTAAACACTTTTTAAACATCACATCACTAACCCTAACCCCTGTTGTATATAAGAAAATGTCTTCTCTCCTTTCAGGATTTCCCTTCTGGGGTTGCCACAGAAAATCATCTGCCTCCTAGCAAGCAGTGATTTGCATATTAAGCTGGATGCCCTTCCTAAGACAACCATCTCCATTTGTTCAGGCTTGGGACTGGCATAAAAACACACATTTTGTGACCTTCAGTGGCTGGATTAGTTGTACAAATGAAAACTGAATACTGGTTGTGGTCTTTTAACTACTTCTTGTCTCATAAACACAGACATTTTTTACTTCTTGCATACAGTAAAGGAAGAATAGCTGGTTTGTTTACTGTAAATGTGATTGTATGGATAATATTCGACTTTAAACGCAACTAATAGTTTTGACAGTCTACCTTGGCACTGGAGGTGGAGCAGAGGTTTTCAATGGGCGGAGCTTATGCTTATAACAGCACCACAGTCCCACAGCTGCAACAACCACAAAAAGCACCAATGGAAGGATGACCAGGACCAGAAGGAGGTTATCTGTTGGAACAAATTAAAAACTTGGGTTAGAGGCCGTCACTTACAAAAACATATAATTTAAGGATATGTCAAGTGCCACTGACTGTTGCTGATGACTGGTCCACTGTCCACACTTCCCCCTGACCCTCTCTGGTCACACAGAGGAGGAGCCCAGCCCGGGTCACAGTGGCAGTTGTGGTTGTTGTTGCAGAGCTGGAGATTAGGAAGAAGAGAGTTACAATATATTAATTCTTTCACTCATCCATTCATTTATTTTTATTGTTTCTGCTAATGCTGTGTCTTTTTAACCTCATCTATATCAAGACAGTTATGGTGAACTCAAATATATATTTTGCCATAAAGCGCTTTTTATTCATGAAGTTATTGTCTACATTGTCAGCAGGCTCAGGGCCAGGCCTCTCCTATAGAGGGCCCTGCAACACATACAGAAAATTACCCCATGTCCGTGGCACTTGGCATCGCATTCAGCAGTTCTGAGAAATGATGCATTGCGGCACACTCCATTAAAGCAAATCTGTTAAATGAAAATGAAAAGTTTATAAGAGTGGTAAAATAGATAGATTTAATGCTTTTGGCACAACAATATCATCCATTACATTAGCCACTCAAAATGCAAAGCTGCATTACCGAGTCTTCTCCACATTTAGTGCCTGTCATGACCAGCCCTGGGTCGAGAGTGTCCCCCTGTGGATCCTCGTCCCCCTGGCTAAACTTGTAGACATGAGTCCCCATACACAGGTACTTCTTAGTACCAACAGTGACTGTGGTCTCTATACGAACAGCACTGGCCTCCAGTGGCTTAGAGGCTGAAGAAACACACTGGATCTTCCCACATTTAGCATCCCTGTACAGATAACAAAAAGTATAAACAACAGAAAATACATCCTTACTTTTACTGTAATGTACAAGCAGCTGAAATATATAAACTTTACCTTTCACTGCATTTCCTGTACTTCCCATACAGATCTTTGCCACAGTTTCCATACATGTCTCCCGCTTCATTTACTTTCCTAAAACACAGGTCTGGAGCTGGACGGCCATCTATCAAAGGCAAAAACATGACGCACACACAGGTAAAGGTTTGATTAATCACTCAAATACACTGTAGCTACCTGATGGAGGCCAGATGGCACAGTGTACTGCTCTGAGTGGCTCTTGTGGTGCTACAAAACCTCTCCAGGGAGGTGCTGCCACTCTGTGATCACACACACTGCCCAATAACAATCCTTCATCTTCTGACACTGACACTCGCAGATTGAGATACACACATAGTGGCTGCCCTTTGACATACCATTAATCAAACTTAACAGGGGTGAAAAGTACCTGGACTAAGAAATTTACTTTGCACATTTTTAATGAAGATGCACTTTTCTAGTACATTTTCAATAACATACTTTTTAAAAATACTTTCAGATGTATTTTCTACTTTTTAAATTTTTTTTTTACTTCTACTGTAGTAATATTTTTGTTCAGTGCAGATTTTGAGTCTTTGTGTAATTCAATCATTTTACTGTAGTATCACAAAAAAGTCAGCAAAGTAAGGAACCATGGAACCCAGTTAAATTTCTAGTACTTGCTTTTCCTGTATCTGCCCAGTGTTCATAAACAATAGTATGTCCCTACAAGGCTACTGTAGGTTCTCACAGGCTGTAGAAAGGAGGGCTGAGGTTTGCAATGTCCAACCACTTTTTTAAATAGGGCTTCTAAACTGGTGGATCAGGACCCCAGAGTGGGTCACGGGGTAGGTTAATATACAGTAGTTTCAGTGTTCAGCTTAGCTAAAGCCTAAACATTTTTAATAGCATGAAAAGGGGGGATCGGATATTATAATACATGTGCCATACAATAGTTTTGTAGCGCCTGAGACCAGTCGTGGTTTCGAGACTGGTCTTGAGACTATTTTTTGAGGTCTTTGTGGTCTAGGTTGCAGTTTTACTCAGTCTTGGTCTTGAATCAAATTTTACTCGGTCTTGTCTCAGTCTCTGAGATTTTATTTACCAGACATTGTAAGAAAATGCTATGCTTCATAATTTTGGAGTAATTAGTTTTCCACCTTAGAAGAATCGGCAAAATGATGTGTCTATGTTTGTTGCCTTAAATTATTAAAGTAATCATTAAGGTATTTGAACTTTACGTTTCCCCTTGATTTAGTGTTTAGTGTTCACAGGGTGTAGTCTCGACCTGGTCTCGCTTTGCTTTGGTCTCGGTCTCGAACCCTGAAAGTCTCGGCTTTGTCTTGGTCTCGGTTCACTCTGGACTCGGACTGGTCTTGATCTTGATTAATACGGTCTTGACTACAACACTACCATACAGGTTGTACCATAGTAAAAAGGTGGTCACAATAAAATGACTACACTCAGACCAGTTCAGAACTACTAGTTTAAAATATAGCTGGACATTTTTATGAGATAATAAATATGTAAAATGCTTAGGTAGAATTAATATTGTACTATATTTAAGCATATATATCATATTAACACAGACTTCATTATCTGATCCAGCATTAGATAAAGAAAACAATGTGAAACTCCAACTGAAGCTTGTAAAATTAGAAGGATTTAATGCTACCGAAGCAAAAACAGCCTCTCTAAAAAATCAATACTTTATAGACTCTCCCATCCAGACACAGACCCTACATCTGTACTGTAAGTCACACCGCATCTGATCAATACATCCCAGAGATATGCAGAGGCCCCAATACACAAACACACACCCACCTTTCCCCCAGAGAGAGCGGCACTGCTGCTCCAGAGTCAGGCACATCCCAGTGTAACAGTAGGCCTTCCCCCCTGCACACGTCGATCCGTCCATCAAATAAAAGTTAGCGGGACATGATTCAGCCTTCCCATCACAGTACTCCGGGAGGTCACATGGTCCAGAGGCGTCACGGCACAGCACACCTGGGCTCTTTAGCTTAGGAGAGAAACAGAAGAGATAAAATGAACTATAAGAACATGCCTAAGTAATAAGTAAGGAATAATTAGACATTGTTTTATTTTTCTAGCCCAATATCATTATAGACGTTGAAACATATATATTTTTTTCATATAGTAGATGCATCAGGTGTCACATAATACTAAACACTTTTTTTAATGTATGTTATGTGCTTTATTTCACTTTGTAAATAAAGTACCTTGCAGTTGTCACAGCAGACACCGTGGGCACACTCAGCTCCAGCTTTTAAAGTACAATTGTTGGCGTTGCAGCATGGACTTGTGCACTCCTAAATAAAAGTAACAAGTTATAAATACCAGCACTTCGTCGTAAATGCCACAAGAACTGTACCTTTTGAGACTTCACTGACCTCTTCCTCCCCACAGTCGCACTCCTCTCCCTCCTCTAAGTATCCATTACCACAGCGCTGTCCTCCGTACATCGCTCTGGTGTTGGGCAGGTTAAAGAGACATTTCCCACCTCCAGAGTTCAGATAGTTCTTCAGCTCTTTCATGTTGCAAGCATTGAACACTTTTGGAAATGGATGTCTGCGCCATCAAAGACAGACAAATTGGTCTTCAGCTGATCTGATCTGAGCCATGTTTTTTGCCTTGTCTTTTAGATGAATAGCTAGTGTATTTTTATATTACCCAGTGGCAGCAGCCATGATGCATCCACCGTCCTCTGCTTTTGCCTGGCAGCAACCAGGGACATCATGACTCATCCCAAAGTTGTGTCCCATCTCGTGTGCCATTGTGGCTGCAACACCAACTGCTGACTCTGAGTGGTCCTGTTGGAGACATTAGATTAAATTAAATATAACAAACTACTTATGTTTTGATATAAACATTGTTGGGAAATTTTAAGATGAATGTACAAGTATTTTGAAATTACAAGGCCTTTTTTCAGGCCTCTGTTTGATGAGCTGAAAAATGGCCCACCTATAATGCAGGGTACATAATTATACATACTATAGTCACATAAAGAGGCTGTTTTAAAATCCATTAACAAACAATTAACAAATGTCTGTAACTTATCAGGCATAAACAGAGTTCCTGCAGCTATCAGCAAGTCTAATTTAATGCTTTTTAATGCCATTTTTGATGCCACAAACATATAATCAAGGCAGCTTAAATTGTTAAAACTTTTTTGCAAATATTGTAAAATACACTTCATAAAGTCCTAATGTTAAAAGTCAAACATCCAATGTTTGAATAATCTGGTCCCACTGTGCAACAGATTTACCACCTGCCTATTATTGGTGGTCATAATAACATTATGACAATAATCAATAGCTGCCTAATATACCCCCCTAACTAACAGGTGCCATGATGAAGAGATAATCTGTGCTATTCACTCACCTATCAGTGGTCATAATGTTATGCCTGATCAGTGCATATAAAACAGAACTTTATGCCTTACTGTGTTGACTCCTCCAGACTGGAAGTCGGAGCACATAGCTTTGAGCGGTGCCAGTCCGATGGTGGTGCCCTGAAATGACCTTCCTCTGGAAACACAAATCAAATTGTTTATTAGCTCAAATTGGTCATAAACATCTCTCCCACACTGAGTCTGAAGGTGGACCATTGAGACATAATGTAATAACAGAAATAATGGCACTAACGTAATGAGCTGTGCGTTGTCATTGGGCAGAGAGCGGAGCTGCTTGCCTCTCCAGGACAGGAATGACGCCAGAGTGCTGTGTGGGTTGTCGGACACACTGATCATGTCCTGATTGGTCCACACCTCCAGACCGATTAAAGCCACACGGATGTTCAAAGCCTTATAGTACTGTGGGTATAATAATACACAATATTAGACCAGAATAAATACAGCTGCACTGAATTAAGCTTTGGCTTTTTGCATCAATAGTTACCTTGTCAACTAAGTTAGCTGCCTCCAGTAACTTCAGTTGTGTTTTCTCGAGACTACTCCCATGCTTCTCAAACTGTCAACGATATTCGCCACATCAATCAGAAACTGGCACACCCAAAAAACTGTATATCTCACCAAAACCTCAACATTTCTTCGAAACCAAACAGAAACCAAAGATGTGAATCAGAGTTTCATGATAAAAACTAACCGCACTAAAGACCACCTATCCTTTGGTACTGTGTTTCACAACTGGTAGGTTAGGACAATAAAAGTGCGTTGTGGGGAGTTGAATAACATTTGGCTTAGTAGAGCACTTGGACTGATATGCTGAAACATATTTTAAACTACGTCTTTTATAAGGGTCAAGAATATTTAAAAAAGTGGGTCACAATATTGGAAATTAAATTGGTCCCACAATCAGACTAGTTGACAAACACTGGTTTAGTGGGTAAGGGAGAATAAATTGTAAACATTTTATTACCAAAACCTCAAAAGATAATGTTACAAACAGATTGTGTTTATTTTACTGTACGGTTTATGAGCTAAACCACTACAGGACATTTTTGAGCTGTGGTGTGTGAATTTCCAGTGTTAAGCAGATAATAAAAGCCAGACATTAAAACTGCTATTAAAATCTATAAATAGCTACAGCCCACTACTGCAATGTTAAATAGTGTAATTAAACATGTCCTTGTCTACGCTGTGGTTACCTCAGCTTTGTCTGCCACCAACAGCAGCTCCACATACTTCATATTCTGGCCCAGGTCTCTTTTTTCCTATAAAACAAGACAGGAAAGGTCAAAAGAGGACTAAGGCATCGTGAAACCCGTCTGTCCCGATATTGACAGCGGGTGGTTTCTGTTCGTCCTCTCTGAGCTCACCCTTTTGTTGTGGGGTGACATCATGCCGTGGAGGAAGTTATTAAGCCCCCCCTCGGGATTGTTGTTGCCATGCTGATGCGAACAGTGACCCGCGGGGAGATGCAGGCTGTCGGCTCTGAAAACAGCATGTTGTTGTTGTTGTTGTTGATGGGCGTCCGTGTAAACAGGAAGTGGCTCTACCAGGTAGCTGACACTGGCGTTTAGGGATATTAGTCCCCTGGGGAAACAAGGCATAGGTAAAGGTTCCATCTATTAATAGGTTTGAATAATCAATATCAGTCAATCAATAATGCTGGTGTGTGTCTATTAGCAGATTATGCAAAGGACATTTGTTTCAATGGAAAAACATGTAAAGCAGGACTGCATTAGGTGTCACAGACTATTAAAGGATCAAATCTATAGTGGTGCTACTGCTTAAAATACAGCTTGAACTGCAACGGTGGAGGAGAGTCAATTTGGTTAATACAAACAGACAGGCGTGAGGGAAAAATATGTCAATTTACTTTAAAAATTATAAGCAGGTGACATCATCATCATCATCACAAATAAAATGAATCCTTAGAATATTTATTTGTATGTGTACAGGATCTATCTGTGTTTAAATTTAAATTGAACTAATAAAATTATTTAACTTGTCCACAATATTCTAATGTAATGATCTGAAACTATACAAGTGATTTTAACTCTATAAAAAAATATCCAGACCAGTTTGTGGCTACAGAGTGACCGGCAAAAGTAGGAGTTACTTAGGAGGTTTTTATAATGTTTAAAAATCTTTATACTGTATATTGTTGGTCATTTAGTCCAAACATTTCTACTTTGCTCAAAGACTGCAATGATTTACTTTCTGCTCCTTATCTGTTATACAAGTGAATTCATCATCTCTCCTTTCAGTTTTTCCCTTCTGGAATATCATCTCCAAGCATGCAGTGATTTTTCATATTGATGTGGCGTTTTAAGCAAGATGCCTTCTTTACACAAGCATCTCTGTTTATCCAAGCTTGGAACGGGCACAAAAGGTACTCTGGCTTGTAACCCTGGATTTACAGCATAGATATTACATGTTTTCCTCAAAATTCATGCACCACTGTATAGATCTTGGTAAACAGAGGCGTTGGGTTGTGTACATAATTTTGACTCTGGAACAGATAAATGTTTTTCTCAGCTGATATTTGTAAATGAAGAGCAGCTGAAGCATATGAATTTAAACCATTTTCTGGCGTCCACACAAAAGAAGCACTCGCCAATACACAAACACACAATTATCCTCGATAGCAGAAGGTCAAGCAGCTGTGGAGAACATCTGCGAAGATCGGACGCCCACATGGAAACACTTGCTGCGTTCGCATGTCTCCGGACAATCTGCATTAATAGGGAGACTCCTCCACATGTAGCGCAATGAATCCACTCAACACAAATAAAGTGTCAGTGTTTTTGCCTCTGAGTGTCTCCATCAGGAAGTATGGACCCAATGAACCAGCATTGAGCCTATGACCTACTAACCTACTGGACAGCACAATACACTGCACACCACTGTTTCCGGCCCTATCTATTCACCCTGCAAATGACACTCAGAGGGATAAGCCCTTAAAAAAGTGACAAAATGGGTCACAAGCCAGTCCCAAGCTTGGATAAATGAAGAGGTTTGTTAGAAAGGGTATCCAGTATCATATCTATGCCAAATCAATATGAAAAACACTGCATGCTGCACAATTAGTTGCTGTGGCGACCTCAGAACAAAAAGCTGAAAGGAAAGAATATTTCACAATGGACAGAAAGCTGTGGTCACAATAAAAGTGTCAATATTGAAGCAAAGGTGGAAGAATTACTCACATATGTACTCAAATGTGTATGGTAACTTAAAAATAATATTACTCAAAACTGTTACTGGTAAAAATAAGTGTAAAATTTACTACAAAGTACATTTAATGTTTTTGCAAATTCTACATCTTGAGCCAGTATTAAACCCAGAGCATGCTACCAACTAAAGAATTTAAAAATGTATGTGAATAAAGGTATGTGTCTTTTAGAAAATGTACTAAAAAAATAAAATAAAATAAAATAAAAAATTACAAAAAAAAAAAAAAAAAAAAAAACTTTAGTTACTTTCCACCTCTGTCTTGTGGTGAGTAAAAACACAGTCATTTTTCTCCATTACTGAGAGGCTATTAAATGAGCTAACTGTCTTGTCATTTTGCCAACTTTAACTAAATGGAAGATGCTGAACATCAGCAAACCAGTTATTATTTAGACTCTAACGCTTTGCTAATTGCTGTGCAGCCATTATTTCTTATCTCTTGTCCTAAAATGCTGGCACGTCACAAGGAAAATAAATGAACAGAGGCAGTGAAATGGACATTTTGTTGTAAACGCTGCGTTTACCAGATAAATCACAAATGTCTGGTTTGCACAATCTAATCTAAAGCTCACTCCCTTTGTGTAGAGTTTGTGTAAAAAAGTTCAAGTCTGCATTTTTATTCTTCTTTGCACCTTTTTCTTTACAAACTTTGAAACTAAACAAAAGTTAGTTTCTTTGCACAGTTTTTACACTAATGCTATACTTTATACTTTAGGGAGACTCCTCCTAGACTTCTCTGCTGTTCAATACATTTTTATTATACTTTTTCTTACCTAAGTCCTGAGCAGGTGCTAGCAACAACACTGGATTCTTCTACTCCTTCAACTTCCCCATGGTAGAAACAATGCCCCTGGAAGACAAAGGCATTCATAATTCAACTCACAAACCTTTCTCTGACCACTTAAAGAGAATTGTTGATGTCATCTCTTCTATAGTAATGCATGTGTTTGCTATTATTTATAATGTTCTCTAAAGCTACATTGGGACCCTATGACTCCATCAAAACTTGCTTCACAGACTTACATCTTTGCCAGGAGCGGAGGACATGCGGTCTCCATCGGGGCTGTACCATATTTCCTGATATCCTGGGGCCAACAGCTGCCTATAGTGAAAGAAAGAACAAAAGAAAGCACAAACTTAGAAGAAGATTTTCAAGAATATGTATGGAAATCCTCACAGAGCAATGATACAGCAATGTAGCACAGGAGATATAAAATGCTTGAAGCCTGTGGGAAAGACAGCAGACATATTCTCTGCAGCAGCCAATGCCTCATAAAACATTCATTGAGACTGAAGGACTCCTCAAAACCAGGTTGCTTTAAAGATTTAGATGAAGATCCTTGCAGAGATAAGAGTTCAGAAAAGGAGGAATGTGGAAACTTGTTGTAATTGCATCCATATGCACTTTTAAGGTGAGTTTAAACAGCAATTTTGTTTTATGGGCATAGATTATCATTAGCAGAAACCAAACAAAGGATCCGAACAATGCATTTTATCTTGAGCCACGACATAACAATCCCAGTTTCATGTTTGACTAAGTGTCTTTGGCTGCTTCTGGCAAACTTCTGTCTTCCCCCATGGCCTAATATTTACATCTGCTACAGATGCTTGTTTTCCTGTCCTTCTCCTCCCAAAGATCGGGCTCAAACCATTCTTCCTGTTTTCATTCATAAACTCCAAGTCCAGATCGCAGCTGGTTCATCTCATCTCTCCCCGTCTGTCTGTAAACCTTCTCATGTCGGTGACCTTAAACTGCAGTGCATCAAAAAGGCTATAAGCTAATGCAAACTGTAACTTTTTAATACGTGTGCTAACTTTCAAACTAATTATGACCTTTACTTTTTACAGCATGCCTTGTTATATTGTGGTATAAAAAGGGAAGTGATCTTATGGGTAAATTGCATTCCCTATCAGTCAGAGTAGTATTTTGTGAGCTGAGCTGGGCACAATGCCTATGGCCGATGGCTAACCTTTCTTTTTCATGTTACAAACTTTGAGACTACATATTTTGATTATGTTAATGATATGTACTAGTAATGGACAAGTCCATTCATAATGCATTACTTTAAGTGCTAAGATGACTGAAAGAAAAAGTCATCACTGTCATATTGTGCTATAAGTAGGGATGTCAAATTACCAATACCACTACTTATTCCAAGTACTGGTATGGATCTTTTTGATACTGTAATTTGAGTACTTTATTGAAAGTAATGTGAGTATATAAGGAAATGAAATGTGCAGCAGACAACAAGGGGGGCATTAGTAACAATAGTATTAAAACTAGCCATTGATAAAATATTAAAACTCAACAAAGCACTGAGACTTGTCCATTGTTCATAACTTACTGTATCTGTTCGTGCTATTAGCATTATACTTCTATGTTCTCATACTTCTACTTGGGACATCCTTTACCTTGTAACTTCCTACTTTCTGTGGGAAAAAGCAGTAAATGTCCTCACACTGAAGTCAAAATAGATGAAGACAGATGAGAGGAAGATGGGGATTTCTCTTTTATCCCACCATCAAATGCCCTGAAGCAGTGAGAAGATCTTGAAACAATGACAGCCTTTTGATGCAGTCAGACAAAGGCACAACCAATGGTTCATTATCACTTTAACAGATTAGCACTAAGCACTGGTGGAGATGTTGCAGTAAAAAAACCCAAATGTAATCTATCAATGCTAATGATGTCATGCTAAACAGTGACCTCTGACCCTCGTTTATATCTGTTCTTCCTCTCCGTTTCCTGCTCCTAACTTTCCACATCTCCTCATTGTGCTGCTGCTGCTACAGTCGTGACCATCTCTGAGGCATAGGAAGGACAATCGCTTCTTCCATTAGGAAACACATAGAGGCTCTTTCTCTCATGTCATGCCAGTCAGCAGCTGTGTGGCCGAGGTAAACCGCTCTGACAGCACAATCCTATGAGACACACGCTTTAACAACAGCTGTGCAGAGTGTCTCCAGGCACTGCATATCCACAACACACAGCTTTAAGACCCAGGTGATCATTCTAAAGGTAGTTTTTATGTTATGTTTTTGGTGCTTCTGGATTGAATACAAATACTTGATAAAGATACAGAAACTGCAGAAGTGGCCAACAATGGTTTCTCATAAATCCACCAAAATTCAAGTCACTTTGAACCACACAAACTAATTTGAGGAGTCATATTCTAACTTACTGTAATTTTCTCAGAGCTAAGTAAGCGCAACACTAATGCAATGTTACTAAGAGATGGCGTGGATCCCTCCTTCATGTGGTTCTCCCTGAGGTTTCTCTCTGTATTTTTTTTTTTTGTTTCTTTTGTTTTTCCTCACCAAGAAGTAGGGTCTAAGGACAGAGGATGCTCAGGACAGTATATTTGCCTGTTTGTTTGTTGATGTCTATTCCTGAAAAGGGAGGGCAACTGAGGCAACTGTTGTAATAATATTGGGCTCTGTAAATAAAACTGAAAAAAACCTAGCTGGACCTAAAATAGAGCATATATATTAACTATGAAAATATACCAGGCTGCAAAACCTCTAATGATTTAGTTGATATGGACAACGTACCATATTCTTGCACACACTTCATATTTAGATCACAAACTCTGAATCATTGTCATGGTCATTTGAAGAGGCATTAGCAACAAAATTTATCCTTGACAATCAATAAAGTTTAATTGAATTTGTCATATATTGTGCAGGACATTGTACAGAAATATGTATGTAGGGATAGAGATGCTACTTTAATTCAGCTGAGTACAAGACAGTTGAAAAATGATAAATACCAGCATTGTGTGAAAATTTATAAATGCACAACTGGTACTTCATTCATTCAGATATGTCATTCATTGGCTCATTTACAGATTTGAATCTTATGACATTTTGGAAAATGTTAAATTGATACATTTAGTCCTTTATAAAGAAGCCTGATACAAACCATGCACATACAAACTGAATGAATGAACTCAGTATGGAGCCAGTGGCACAGATAATAATCCTAATTTCTGTGCCACGGGCTCTAAGTGGGTGACAAAGCCAAGTGGCAAAATTCCCGGCATGTTCCAAAAACAATATCTCTAATTACATCCAGCGGAGTGCTATGACAGCTTTCACATCATGACCGCAGAAGCCTGGCTGTGATGGTGGGAGGGCTACACTAAAGTCTGGATACGGGCCAAGGATCAGACAGACCGTGTGATTGAGGAGCGCAGTACGGGCTGTCTGGCATAAAAAAAAAATAAAAAAAAACACAGACAAAGACATGCTTCAGGACGAGAATAATGGCTGGGGGAGTCATGCTAATGTACTGGGGAGATAGCACTGGAGAAGGGGGTGTTGGGTAATGCTTTCGGGTCAGTGGGGCGCATTCCCTCATAGTGTTGGATGACATCAGCGTGTACAAGGGTAAAAGGTCACAGTAGCATTATAAGTAGACTTGATGAAGAGGCTTTTATTGTGAAGGGAGGTGAGTGTGTGTATATTCCCAAAACAAAAGCCTATCGCTCTGTGTTATCCTGAGACTAAACATAGACTAAAGTGAAACAAGGACAGGCCGCGAATCCTCTGCTCTTTACAACTTGTGATCCATCAGGTTTTGTTTGTGTCTTTTTGGTGGGACGCTGTTTGTGTACCGATGTGTTATGTGTCTGCGTGTGGCCGTACACTCCCGAAACCCCCGACCTTAAAAGATTGAGTGGGAGCTGTATATTTGTACTAGAGCCCTGGGGAACATCAGATGAGGTGAAGAAAGGAGCGACATGAAATAGGAGGGGTTGTAATTTTTAAAAGCAAAAAGTCTGGGCAGCCAGTAGAAGACTTATGAGGTGAGTAGAAGGATAGGAGACAATGCCATGGAGGGTTTCCCAGGGGAGTGCTTAATCCAGACAGGGAATGCTATAGTGTGCTTAGTTAGTGGTGACCAGCAGGAAGGGCAGCGGACAGGCAAACACTGAAAAGTCATGCAGAGGAGAGGAAGCAGCGATATCCACACAATTCATATCGCAACGCCACCATAACTCACACTCAAACTCAGCCCTCATGTCTCTGCTACTTTCCCTCTCTGACTTTTCTCACCTCAACCCTTCTCCTCCCGGTCCATCACTCAATTTCTTTACCCCCCTCTCCTCCCCTCCCAGTGTGTGTTTTTATATCCCTTTTCCTGCCCTCTGAGTCAGCACACTGGCTTCGGACCAAATCAACCATCAAAGGCCATGCCACAGCCTTTCATTAAGATAAAAGCTCAAAGACAGAAGATGCAGAAAAAGATCAATGTGCACATATGAGCAAGTATGACTGGAGGGGAAGGAAATGGATTGGACATAAGCCACGACCAGGATGCCCACAGCACTCCACAGCTACATGCTTTTAGAAGTGATGAGTTAAGTGCAGAAAATGCTGAGGTGGACTGGGATTAAAAGGGAGACAGTGGGAGAAATGAGATGAAAAACACACAAAGGGGTCAGACTGGAAGATAAGATAAAGATATAGTGGCTTTCTTATCTGTTCAGTGTCATGCTAACTGTGGCAGGGAGCAGCGAGTACACGAGGGAGTGTAATACAGAGATGCTAAAGATACTGGCTTTGGTCCAGACAGCTATAGTCTGGACTCAACCCTCTCCCAGTGCAGTGGAAGACTACTAACTATGTAGCAGTACAGAAATGTGTCATGTGTAAACCACAAACTAGTTTCAGCACTGACTTGGCGTATAATATTTTGTAAGTCAGCAGCAGCTTTAGGCCAATTAGAAACAATTAGAAACAGTTTTTTGCAGTTGTAGTGTTCCTATGCATGACTCTGTAGCTTACACTGCATCAGTAAATCAGTTAATGGTAATAAATACATAGGTGTTTGTAATCTTTGAAAAAATCCAAATGGTAATATGATGGCTCATCTGTAGACTGGCCTATTTTGAAATAAGGAAGTGTGGGCAATATTTCATTTAATTATAGATGTTAACTAAACCTACGCACATAATGCCCCGTTTACCTACTATATATGGATATTGTCAGTATGCCTCACATCTCATCTCAACAACTCTCAACAACTTGCATTGTTACTATCTTGCCTAAAGATAGAACAACTTGTACCAAAGAAGACATGTTCACATCTTTCCTGTTAAAGAAATTTCGAAAGAAATTGCACAAGAATGTGTCAAAATATACATTATTTCATGCCTAGTCATTTAGGGGTGTCAAAAGTTGCAACAATGAGCTTACAAATTGACTTTCTAATGCTGTCCCATCTGGCTTTAGTTCACCATTACCCACATAAAAAAAAAAAAATCTAATCTAAAAAGTCTGGAGTCAAAAATCCACTTCAGAAAGCCACTGAGTTTCGAGAACACTTCTAACAATGCTAAACCATCCTCTCAAATATACTGTAACATAATCTCACCACTGTCTATACAAAGACATCCACAGACACAGAGAGGGACACACTGGGCATATGTGATTAATGAAAATTCCTGTCCCAGAAGGAAATCTACCAGTGTGACCACCTGCTGGGGCAGAGGCAGAGCAGGGGGCAAATCCCTGAGGGGACAGTCCCGCAGACGGACTGGAGACATGGTTTGTTAATGTGACCGGCTGCGAGTGAATGAATGACAGAGAATGCATGCACACTAAAAGCTAGGGCAGCGCGATATCAGAAAAAAAAAACTGATATGCAATAACTATGTCTTCTTTCTTTTTTGGTCATAATATAATTTGATTTAAGGCTCCAAATACAATTAGTTTCTAGCTGTATGGATATTACGCTTGACTATAATGTGATAACAATATACTTGCAATTCAGTATATTGTGCAGCCTTGTGAGCTCAAATGAACTTGATTTAATGTCCATAAAAGCTACAAAGTGATAGCTGGGGCCCGTTTGCTGTTCAAACCAATACCACAGCTCTGGATAAACTAAAGAGACATCACTAGCAGATACAGTCTTATCAGCTGTGTATTGCAAGAGACAGGATCCAGTCCATCTGATTAAGGGACATTAGGTGCAGAGTATAATCTTGCTTCCTGTTTGCCCGAGGCACACAGATCAGGTGTCAAAAACCTCTGTTAGCCAAAGCCATCACCGCCTTTATCCTCTGCATCAACATCTCAGCCAACACGGGGCACTGACCTTATCCATCAGTCCATATGACAACAAACATATGGTGTGTAACAACTTAGAAAAACTAACCATAAGTCACCAAAAATGGGTTCCCCTTAATTGGTGTAAGATGTCAAAATGCAGTTTAAAACTCTGGTTATAATTGGATTAAGACAATATTTAAAGTTTTTGTCCCTGCATATAGGCATATCAGTGAATTTCTGCTGCACTAAATGGATTTTTGATTCACTAAAAGATATACCCTGAAATCCAGATGAGGTGACTTCAATTTTTTTCTACTCTCCTCCTGCCTACATACAGTACATACTAAAGTGAGTATTTATGAAACCTCTACATGTCTTTTCCCCTGTGACCCACACCTACCATGGTACATAAACACTGTATAATAAATTATGAACCATGACCAACCTAACCCTTAACCTTTTTGTACTGCTGTGGATACAGCTAGACAGCCTCTCATACACACATTACTTTTATACAAGTGTTAGTGGTTCTCAGCTACTCTCCCTGATCATTTTTGTGACATACTTTTTATAGAATCAAAGTTCATTCACTCATTCATTATTCATCTTCTTACTCTTATTCAACTTTGGCAACTTTGGGCCTCAGGTGGGGTACACCCTGGACAATGGCCAGTTAGTCCCAAGACTGACACAGACAGACAACCATTCACTCTCACATTTATTAACTATAGGGGCTATTACAAATTACCAATTTTCCTACCATATGCCTGTCTTGTGACAATGACAGGAAGACGGAGAGAACCTAGTATCACAGAGAGGATGCTTAGAGGCAGGAACGCCTCTTTTATGGTGCTTGTATCTGTTTTATAATTTAGTATAATGAACAACATTTAGATTTAGTCAGTTTCCAAATGATCCACTTTTGGGCCCTGACCCACCAGTTCAGTTTTTCTCACTGCTGATCCACTAGTATTGTATGATTTTAATAAGGAGCAGCAGTCTCAACTAGAGTAAAAGGTTTTGGAGATCAGTGGGTTAAGTGTTGGCAGTTCGAACCTTGCACATACTGACGTAGTTGCTGTTCGTCCACATTGCCTTCTCCGGTTACAGTATGTGGCTGATTGTGACAGGAAGGGCATCTGGTGTAATAACCTGCCAAACCACTGTGTGACTTTGAATGCATAAAGAGAGCAGCCGAAAGAAAATTTAAAGGAAATTAGAAATAGTAGTCAATGCTTTATCTGTGGTTAAAGCAGTGCATTCTAGTTGAAGAAAGCTAGTATTACTTCTCAAGTCAGCTGTAAATAAAACAATATTTAAGCTTCAAAAAAGCTAAACATTGAAACTATATTCAATCTCCACACGACTCACTTTGGTAACCTGACCCACCAGTTGAGCATCTCGGTTATATGTGATACTAACATGAATGTAGTGGTGTTTTCATCACTTACTCATTCCTGTCCAGGTGCAGTCTGAGATCCTGGCCCTCGGCTGTGATCACGACCTGAGTCTTCGGAGGATGCTGCTGACACACAAAACAAGGAAAAACACTAAACATGAATCATCCAACTGTAAGCACTCATTAAATAACAGCAGACCTATTACCTGTGTCTGCTTTACACTGGGCTCATTTTTAAAAACCAGATGGTGAAACTGAGGCAGACGGCTTGACTCACCTCCTCACTGGTCCACCTCCTGTGTCTCTGAGGGTGCAGCCATATGGGATAGGTAACCTCGTAATCCTGCACCTGGTCAAGGATGCTCCGAGGTTGTTTGTTATTTTCTGACAAAACATAAAAAATATAGTGGATATGATATTAGTAACAGAAAAGGTAGTTATTAATAAGGATCATTACAGGCACTACCTCAATAAATTAAAATGTGGTGGAAAAGTTTCAATTCTGTACTGAATCTACATACAGTATGCATTTTATGGTAAAGTGAACTAAAAGGCAATCACTTTCACACAATAATCTATTTATTGTCACCTGTAGATTTGCCAAGATCATAAAACATAATTTAAGTAACACAAAGTTCACAATAGATACTACATTAGTCAATAAAGAAACACATGCCACCTGTGCAGAGTTTTTGTGGGTTTTTTTTAAATATATTTCTATTGACAAAGTTGTTATACACTATAATGTGCATGTGTTTGTATGGAAGTTCTCATTATTATTACGTTTATGAAGTAAACTCTTGAACTGTACTGTATAAGGATATCAGGATTGTTATAGGCTATTTATAGCTGAGGGCCTATTAATGAACTGTATTTTCTATAATCCTATTTTAAGCTTAATGTGTTTATTGTTGTCATCCTACTATGAGTGTAGTGCTATAGGCTGTTGTCACCCCAGAGACTGAACCACGAGTTGCAGGCTTTATAAACATGACAATAGCAGCAATGGTGCACACTATTCCTCCACTGTCAGACCTATGCTGACTCTGCAGCACTGTAACGAATTGAAATGACAGTCCAATGAATGGTAAGCTAGCTGTTGCACAAATAATCCCCACATTTTATTCAAATAACCGGACTCACCATTGTAAACAGCGCCTTGAGGTAGAGCAGCCACAACACAGTTGAGCAGCAGCACTATCACACTCAGACTCTGCCCAGCATCAAGAGAAAACCTCATTCTCGCGACAATTTCTGCTCCAAACGAAATCACCAAACCGAGACATCAACGACGTGTTGTCGAGCCTAACCGCGGGGCATCAGACGTGAAGGTGTCGGCGTTGTACAGCCCGCCAGTGAGGTGACATGGCGATGCACGCGCCGCTCTGTTGCGCCGTGACTGGGATGCTCCAGCTCAGGACGCAGCCAACAGCAGGGCGCGCGTCTCAGTTTCGGCCTCGGCCACGCCCCTCCCTTCTGGTACACGCTCGAGCTCAGATGAGGTGAGGCAGGAGAGGAAGAGCCAGGATATGATGAAAATGTGTACCCGCAAGCAACTGACGAGATGTCCTCTGAATATTAAAGTGCAAAAGTTACACAGCTATTTGAGTTGTACTGCTGATGGTGTTGAGTGGGATGGCCATGATGTTGAGTGGGAACAAAAGTGTTAAGAAACTAGTAATGAAGTTAAATACAGCCTGAGTGGTTTTGCATTTCAGTAGTTAAAAAAATCAGCTTGGTAAAAAAATAAAAATAATCAGTGTGTATATAAATTATAGGCAGGCTAATGTCTGAACCCTGATAGCAACAACATTTGGACCAACTGTGGCATTTATCTGGCACCTTTGGCCAGGCCCATTGCCAGGTTTGCTTGGGCCTGGGGCAAGAAGGCTTCACGGGGCCCCCTTGTATTAGAAAATATCAGAGGGACAATTTCTGGGTCCCTCTGACCATAAGGCCCAGGACAACAGACCCCTTTACCCCCCCCTGTCAATGGGCCTGCTTTTGGCTAAGATGTGACAAGGCACAACAGATGTGGGCCATATCCTACCCACATAAGGCTTGCCAGATCTTCAAAACTAGAGGGAAATTGTGTTTTGGGCTACTTCTGGAAATTATAACAGAAAAAGGAATTGGTCCACATATGGTTCTGAACTGGATCCAGATTTTATATCTGGTGTAGTCCTGGCAGAGCTCTGGCTTTGTTTTGGCTGCGTCTCTCTGTCCTACACTTGGGCCAGAATGGGCAGTCCTACACTTCGGCATCTGGGCAGATGTGTTCCGCACATTATTGTACATTTGGCCAAAGGAAAATTGCTAACTTCAGATGAATGTAGTCAGTCTATAATAGTCTGGTATATTGTTGCATTTAATGGGATACAGGGCAAAAAATAAAGAGTGAAGCTTTAGTATAAAGGATATTGGTATTTTCAAGAAATCAAATTTAGTCTAAGATTAAATGGAGGGATTTTAGGCAATATTAATTACACATACGTAAATGATAAAGTCTACCAACTATCATAATGAAACAGGTCGTAAATTTCATGTCACTTGTTGCCAGACACCTAATAAAGATACCCATGTATATAATATAATGGTCTTATACAAAACAGACGTTGGCAAGCCCACAAAAACAAAACTCAACATGACATAATTTAACATTTGACAAGGAAATATTAGACTGGATACAGTTAGTGAAAGCAGACAGGAGCAAATCTATTCATCAAATAGTCCTTAACATTTTATACATGGTTTGTAGCTCATAACAGTAGCCTAAATGTGAATGAAACCACATGCTGCCTTTAAATAACTTTACTACTTGCCACTGCATGTCCTGCTCTCTAAACGTTTCTTATTTCCTATAGCTGCATCAGTGAGGTGTGGGTTTGGCTGCAGTCCAAATGAACTGCACAAAGGCAGGGCAACGAGCTATATCTGTATTTAACTCACGTCTTTGTCCAAACTGAATTAGACGGAGTGCCAGAATACCAATAAGCTGAAAACAGTAGTAGAGTTCCTCATATATTAACACTGTATGGAGGTAATTGGTACAATTTATTAAAACCAGTTAGGTTTTTGTCATGAAACTTTCAGGAAAAGTTGATAGTTTGCCATGGACAAAATGTTTAATTGTGGTGTGGATCCAGAGCATTGTTTAGATCCAGGAGTGTTTAAGGGATTCTGTACCATTTAGAGATATTATGGAGATACTTCACTCACTAAAAGAACAAATGATTAGTTTCAGCAGTCTCTTTAATCTTGTAAGATACAGAATGAGGGGTTTGTGGCTCAATGGAGTAAGCAATTACCCCTGAACTAGAAGATCTTCAAGTGTGAGTCCAGGTCTGGGTTCTACAGCTTTTCCATTGTGTGACAGGATCAGTGCCTTAGCCAGAGGTCTATGCTCTCTGGGAGCTTCTAGTTTTGATTTGCAATTTGGTGTATGTTTCTACATTAATAAACCTTTACTTGTTCATAGCCTTGCTGTCAAAGGCATGGTACTGCGTGTTTATGGCAGTAGACTTACAAATTGCTGATCATTTATAGACTATGGGGAATAATTAGATTCTGGTAGGCTGCCATAGTCTTCTGAATTACTGTGAAACACTGAGCAGTGTAGAGAGAAGGGCCCTTTAAAGAACTACTTTCAGTCTGGCTTGATCCAAGTTACATAAAATACAGTACAGTAGAGAGTGAGATGCTTTGGCCAAGGTCACCAAACCAAAAATACAGCTCTAGTAATCCAAATGCAACTGAGCCCACTAGAGTAACAAAATACAGTTTGCCTTCAGCGCCCACAGCCATTCATACTGAGGCGGTCATTCCTAAGTGTGATGATAAATATGCCCAGGACCACATGGCTAAGCGATGGTGTGTGTGAGCTGGGTGTGTGAGATATTCTTAGCTCTGATGACAGTGCAGCAGGCCCATGAATCCATTCACATCTCAAAATGGTGTCCTGGCATCAAAACAAGGCCACTCAGTGCAGCCGAGGTATTAGCTTCTGCTATACACTGCTTAATTCAACCCCTGGACAGCCCTGAACAGAGTTTAAAAGACAAACGTGCTTAAAGGAATGTGGACATACAAGCTTTTGCTTTATTTAAGCACTAGTATTAAAAAGCTCCTAAAACATGACAGAAAAAAGTATTGCTAAATATGCCTTTTGTTCAAGTAATTTTGAAAAGGCTTTTTATGTCTAAAATATCACTATATGTTTAGGAGTAATAGCAGGTGAACTATAGATACAGAGAGATGTCATAATAAAATTGTAAACTAGGAAATAAAGGCTTTGCTTAACTGAAAGTGTAGTCACTAATTTGATTCGATTCAACTAAAGGACATTCAAATTCTTTAACAATGATTATTAATGTAGGTTTTTATATAAATGACACTAAGTACATCTTTGACAAACTGTGAGAATGTCTCGAATATAAGTCAATCATCCAGAGTTAAGAGAGTTGCCCAGGCCTTGTGGGAAAATTATCTCAGCCCTTTCTCCTTATCAATCTTCAGTAAATGGTGACTGTCTTGTCTGAATGGCTCCACTTAAACAGCATAATGTTTCTTTCCTTTGTAACAAGAGAGTAGATGATACTAGCAGTCGTCCTCCAAGATCCCTGTGTGCTCCTCCCAGAACTGGTCCCCTATGATGTCGCAGTGATGGGCCTGGACCTTCTTTCTGCTTCGTGTCACACTGACGTCTTTCTCTTCTTCATTTGGTAGCTTCATACGTTTAGTGACAGTTTCATCTTGCTGGAATACATGGAGAAAAAGTATATAATCTCACTTACTTATTTCATCTGTCTTTATAATTAATACTGTTTGACCAAATATTGTATAATAACTAGCAAAATGTGGCTTGCATGTTTAAATCTTTGAGAATGTAAGAGAAATTAAGCAAATTTGTTTCTAGTTTTACTACATTTGCCTTTGCGCTTAGCTCTTATGCTATTGAGAAACAATATTTTAAAATCACAGAAAAATTATAAAACAGGGCATAGATACATTTACTTTCACTAAAGCAAAATTGCAATAAAAAAGGCTAAATGGTAGGGGTGTAACGATACAGTAACTATATCGATGTATCGATTTTCCCTACAAAACAGCTATATTGATACACATTACCTTCTATCAAATTGTATCGTTTTCTAGGAAGTGTGTATCGATATATAAATGGAATATTGATCAATAATATTGGAAATATCAATATTAGAAATGTTCATGTTAAAATAAAACCAAATACATCTTTTTGGATGTAATTTGTGTTTTCAATGAAATAAAATTTTATATTCAACTTTTCTTCATTCTCTGTCTACTGGACATAATCAACCCCGGCAGCAATTCTACATTTGAGAGTACACTTTTATAATATTTGGCAAAAAGTTGCTGTATTGAATATCGATATGAAGGTGTTGAATCGTATCAAATCATATCGTTCCAAATTAGCCAATATTGTTCTTGAATCATATTGAAACAATTCTAATTGATATGTATCATGTCATTGCAAAAACGTATCGTTAAACCCCTACTAAACAGTCATTTCTACATTTAAGGATTAAGGAGTGTCTAAAGTACAGTGAAACAATTATCTGATTATAAATTTGTAATTTTGAGTAAAAAAAAAAAAAACACATCATGCACAGAGTTTCATGTTAGGCTGTTACCTTTTCCCAGATGAGAGCAGTGCCTTTTCTGTGAAGAAGAGACTCGTTGTTGTAGTTGATATCAAACTCTGAAAACAAGATTTCGTTTTTGTCTGCAGCTAATGTTCCCTGAAGACAAACATAATAAAGTGAGATTAGTATTAAAGCAAATGTTCAATTATACATTTAAAAGATGTTTTACAAAAATCTGTGTCACACAGGCAACTCAATATAAACTGAAATTTAAAAGGAGTGTTGTGAACTTGTGTTGCACAAACATCCAACAAGAACATTTCCACATTGCATCAACTGTCGTCACCTCATCAGTGTTTGTGACACAGAGAATAAAGCAACGCTGCAGCTGCTACAAATGGTGACAGACCTGATGACCATACTGAAATAGGCCTGTGTGGACATGCAGGCTTTTTCAGTACCATAGCTTGGACTATTTACTTAAATTACTTGCATTTTTTGTCCATTTTAATTATTTCTTACAAATAATTTCTCATCCCTTCATAGTACATTAAATTCAATGCAATTCAATATGTAATATTACAAAACATAACATACATAAATTACATTGTTTATAAGACATGTGTTACACATGGACAGAAAAACAAGAAAAATACCATATAATATTTGAGTAAAGTTACCTTTAAACGCTCTTCTGCTTGGGCTGTAGTGAGTCCACCTTTCTGAACCAATGTCCAAAAAACCGTGTTGTACAAATTATTTATGTGACCTGAGGGAAAATACACATCTCATGAGCTCCACAGTCTATCCACATTGAAACTGTGTGAATACTGTACCGTTCAACATCCTTACAATCAGCCTGCCTCCAGCTCAAATAGTCTCTAAGGTTGCGATTAGTGGGATACAGAACTACACGTCCATCAAAGCTTGGCGGGTATAAGAGGGGCTGTTCCCCCAAAAAATCCTTCCAATAAAACACATATGAGGACGAGAACTGTGAGGCTACATGGGTCATTAGCTTACTGAAAGAAAACAGAAGAAATTAGTCACAAAGACAGCAATTAAATAATAATTGATCATTTAAATTGTGATATATTAACTACCTGGCTCTTCTCTTAAACCAGTTAGTTGTCCTCTTGAAGACAAAGCTGAACTCATCACTCTGACCATAAGAAATGACAATATCATCAAGTTCTTCCATCACAGAGCGGGCACTTCTCGCCATCAAGCCCAATGCTCTGTTGTCATTGGGTTTTGTGAACTTGTGCTGCTCTGCAAACCTGACACAAACCCGATGAAAAGCATTATACATATTGACATTTATAACACTATATATAGTGTTATAATTGATACTGAGGTGAGTACACCTACTTATGGAAATTGCGACCATCAAGTCTAACCACAATGTAGCAGTTCCTGAGGCAGGTGTCATCTGATTCAAAGCTGCGGACGTATTCAAACTTGCTCTTGGCCATAATACTGGAGCAGATGAATAAACTTGCCACAGGTTTGACAAAACTAGATCTGACAGCTTCACAAACTTTGCTACTTCCAATGAGAGTCCACCTGGAAGACAAAATGTATGTTCTATATAGAAAAACACCAAGCCAATTCCTTCTCAGTATTCAGTGTAAAGAAAACATAAAAAATCTTGAATAAAAATTAACAAACTTACATTTAGCTCAGCATTTGTGGAGTTAGCTCTTAGCACTTTCATCAAGACACGTTCCCAAAGTGTGATTATAATACCGTGTCTAATTCATTGTCTCTCACTATTAAAGGTTAAAGACATGAATCTATTATTAATTTATAAAGCCAGAATCTGCCACGAATGTATAGATGATTGTACACGCTGGTTTGTATACAGTCCGTTACCGAAATCTGTCGTAGTCGTGCAGCAAACCAAACAAACAAAGGTTCCGGTGTGATAGCAGTCGTGTATTAAAAAAACAGACACAATAAAAAGCTTTGACGAGCTATTATATTACAAGATATTACAAAAGTTCATATTACAAGTACGATTCATATTTATTAAACCCCAGATATCCCGCGGACTAGATATTGGTTTTCAATTAAACGAGGTTATATCGCCATCTTGTGATGAATTAGGAGAAGGCGTTCGGCCAAAGATCGTGTATGAAAAGAAGATTAATTTATTTATGGTTGTAAAATTTGACTTAGCTTAATTGTATCAACAGAAAGGCATTATTTCATTCAGACAAAGTAAAGAGTGACAGAAAAAACGAAACGTTTTCACTTGTATTAATGTTTTAGTGGTTGTTTTTGGTTCTGTTAATAATTGGACAGAGTGAATGCTCAAATTGAACACATACACACCCGGATGTTCTTACCTTTCCCGGGCAGCAGTAGTACCGTCACACATGGAGGAAAGTGAGAGAAAGGACAGAAAACGTGATCCCAAAGAGACGACATTAAACCCAGATTTGGATGCACCACCGGCCGCTCGGGAGCATGCCCAAGCCGCGGACAGTGAGAGCAATGACGGGGACGAAACTAACGTGTGCTCGGAGAAGTTTAACCCGCTGTTAGCCTTATATTCCCCAACTGTGCAGCTCCCTTTCCCCAATGTTAAACGCTTCAACAATGTGGCCGAGTACGAGAGCTTTTTAAAGGGCGGCAGGGGCAGAGCCAAACCCGAAAATGTGGAGAAAAGGCGGCGAAAGGCGATGAAAGGAGTTGTGGATCCGGAGAGGATCGAGAGGCTGAAGAAGCTCATGGTGAACAACCCGGTGTCCGAGGCCGAGCAGGGGGAGAGCAGCGGCGGGACACAGCGGCGGAGGAAGAACAAACCTGTCAAAAATGTGCTCACAAGGATGCCCTGTAGGTTCAGTTATTACTGTACTTTTATCTGTATCACCTTTGGCTTTGTCTTTGAACAATTATTTTTGACATTTTTAGTTTAGTCCTGGTTTGTGCTACATTATAATATTTTCCACAAGTTAGTGGGATTTTTTAACATAAAAAAGGAAAACAGTGAAAAAGACAAAATTTTGAACAAAAAATTTGAAACAAAAAATACTGAAATGCAATTTAAATGATCTTACTACATGTGTGTCTGAATGAGAGAGACTATAGTGAAAGTACAGAAGATGCAGGATTTTAAGTATTTGGAGTCAACGGTCCAGAGCAATGGAGAAGAGGTGTGTATGCAAGCAGGTTGCAGAGGGTGGAGAAAGGTGTGTTATGGGATAAGAGTTTCAGCGAGAATTAAAGGAAAGGTGTACAAGACAGTGGTGAGCCTGCCAATGTTGAATGATTTAGAGACATTGAGGAAAAGACAGAACAGAGGCAAAGCTGGAGGTTCTGAGGTTCTCTTTGGGAGTGACGAGGATGGATAGGATTAGGAATGAGCACATCAGAGGGACATCTCATGTTAGTTGTTTTAGAGACAAAGTCAGCGAGGCCAGATTGAGTGTGAGTTGAGGTTTGGACATGCACAGAGGAAGGATTGTGTTTATATATTGGCAAAAGGATGTTGGAGGTTGGAGCTGCCAGGCAGGAGGCCCAGAGGAAGACTAAAGAGGGGATTTGTGGATATAGTGAGAGAAGACATGAAGTTAGTTGGTGTGAGAGAAGAGGATGGAGTGAGATGGAGGCAGATGATCCGCTGTGGCAACCTCTGAAAGGTTACAGCCGAAAGGAGAAAATAATATAAAATGACACAAAAACCAGTAACCAGTTTATAAAGTGATACAGAGCAAATATTAAAGATTGATTGTGCATTTGTACCTTTCTTCCCTGGGGATATCTATCTATAATAAATAAAAAGTACAGGTTTTTAAATTACAAAAATCTGTGTATTGTATAGCAGACCATGAATCATCACCAAATAACACATTTTTTTTTTGTTTTTTTTTGTGTACAGTGTGCCAAGACAGTCCTCTGGGTGAGCTGTACCGGTGTGTGCAGGAGCGCATAAGGGTCAAAGTTCACATCCGAACCTTCAAGGGGCTCAGAGGTGTCTGCTCCGGCTTCATCATTGCTTTTGACAGATTTTGGAATATGGTGAGAATGTTTTAGCATCTTTAAATTACAGATGTAGCATGCTAAATTAGCAAAAAAGTATATTGTTTTTATATATATATATCTTCAAGGCAATGGTGGATGTTGATGAGACATACAGAGAGCCTCTTCTTGGACAAGCTTTCTATCATGAGAAAGCTCTCACCATTACAAGAGTATGTACTTCAGTTACTCAGTGAATTGTGTTTTGTTTAAAGCGTCATTGAAAAAAAAAAAACTTAAATTCTCTTATAGCTCTTCGAGAAGCTGAAGCTACAGGAGAGCTCGGGTGCAGAAGAAGCAGCAAAAACAGCGAAAATCCAAGCAAAAGACAATGAACCTCCATCTACTGCTAGCAGCACTACCAAAACAACAGACCCCAAAGAGGAATCTCAAAAGAAACTGCCCCAGAAATACGGCAAGGTGCACACACGGCACATCAACCAACTCTTCATCCGCGGTGAGAACGTGATCCTGGTCTGCCCTCAGCCGCTCTGATGCTTGTACTACACACAACTACTTAGTACTGTAACTATTTACCATACAATACATGACTATACATGAGAAGCATTAACTTTTATAGTGTGATTTGAAATGATATGATTATGATATGACAAAACAAGAAAAAAAACATCATGTCAATAGTACAATGTGTCCAACTTACCAGACACAACACTATGTCTCTCCACACATCTTACACAGGCAAGATATACAGACACTCACCCCTATTGTAGTAGTACAGATGCATTTAGAGTTATCCAACTGGTGCAGATGCTAAAAATGTATGTAATGTTGCTTCGAATGTTAAGAGTTACCAATGAACTTTAAAAAAATGTAGAACAAAAAAAAAGGTTGTTTATTTTCTCAGTTCTTGAGAATCAAACTAAGACTATTGTATCATATTGATATATTTTTTTCTCTGTCACCAAGAGAAATGATTTGATTTCATGAAATAAAAGCCACTCAGCACTACTTTTAGTTATTTCTTGTCTTGTTTTCTTATATCTATCTACCACTAGATTAATTTATATTGACCCTCACTACGCCGCCGTTATCTCTGAAGGAGCTCTGTTTATCGCCCAGCAGGTGGCAGCATAAACCCATTAGTGCCATCCTCGAGGCCATTGTCGCGGAGCTTGTCCCTTTATGTTGCTCTTCACCGTTAGTTTGAACAGGGATGACAGCGCAGTCTCAGCGGACTTCATAAATGCATTATGAATAATTGAGTTTGCGAAGCTCGAGATTGCAGATGGCACTCAAAAGCTGTCATTTGTCTTGACGTCTCGGATTGCTTTTACTCTTTAATGGGCACATTACCCATAAAAGCACAATTTACTGCATCTCTGAGAAGTTGTAAAGATGTTGCGTTTTTCTCTTTGAATGGCAGTGGATACTTTTGGTCACAGAGTGGTAAAGAATTACTATTTCTGAAATGTTTCTTCCAAAAAACTTTTCTTATTTTATGTGTGGGCTGGAGATACAAACTTGAACTACAAAACTACACGGAGGTGGAAGATGTACTCAAAACGTGTACTAAAGGAAAAGTACTGTTGCATCAAAATAATATTACTCAACTTTAAGTAAAATTAAGCCTACTAATTATTACATGAGTGAAAGTAAATTGAGTGTAAAGTTTTGAGTACAAAGTATTTGGTTGTTTTTCCTCTTTTGAATTTCACTACAAAATCTATTACAACTACTTTTACTACTCTTTTACTACTACTACTACTACTACTACTACTACTACTACTACTACTACTACCCAGTATGGAACCTGTGGCTGTCTGACAGTAAGGTAAGCATGCTATACTCACTTTTGCCACAAAGGTCAAAAAATATTTTATTCCTTTTGAATCTTTTCTGCATTTGTTTCTCAAAAAACTCCTAACCTATAAGTATGTTTTAGAATCAACTCAGAAATGAAATTTTCTCAATTGTTTTTTTGTTTGTTTTGTTTTTGTGTTTTTAAAAGGATCAACATCCCACCTCTGAATATATGTAAATCTGACCTTCTTCTCACATTTTCCATACATTTATATACCATAAATGGGACAAAGTAGCTGAGCTGTGTTGAAACTATACACTTTTCATAATGTTTCAGAATATTATTAGTATATCTCATTTATCAGTCTTCCTCTCCAGAGAGTGAAAACGGGGTCAATTGTTTAATGTGAGCCATGTTTTACTTGTATTTGTTTCTAACAAGCCTTGATGGAGTACGAGAAGGGCACAGAAGTTACACTGAAGAGCTGGGTCACTGTTATACTATGTGTCATTGTCTCATCTATATATACTCCAGCATAATCAGGTCATTTAGGCACTTAAAATCATATTAGTGAGTTTTAAATACAGTTTTAATGTTTCCAGATCAATTATTGAAACTGTAAAATAAAAACTATTCAGAGCAGGTGGCAAAAAAAGAAACTTTAATGTAGTCTTTGGCCTAATTTTTTGTTTTTTGTTGTTTTTTTTACAGTGGAACAAAGTACAGTCTGCTGTGCTATCAAATAGTTGTTTCACTCAGTGTCTGGTTATTTCAAAATATTGTTACTCAATTGGAAGTAAAGGTACAACAATATTTGAGTAAAAGTAATAAAGTACGCAAGTACAATTGAATGTTTTTCTAATCTTCGTATGATTGCAAAGGGAGCACACTACCCACTTCTGCACTGAGATTGAACAATACTTTTACTTGTTTACAAAATTAAAAATCTTGAGTAAACACATTTGTCTACAACATTCTCAAGTAAAAGTATTTTTTTAATACTTGAGTGTACTACAAAGTGTAAAAAAAGTACTGCTACATATTTGAATAAGTACCTAGTTAATTTCACCTCTGCTGTTTACTTAGGTTAAACTTTACCTAATGACTCTGCCCTTTACAGTTTTGCTTTCTTATATAAAAAAGTTGATTGTCAGTTTAAAACAAGTAAATGTAATTTCAAAGTTGAGTGCAGTGGCTTCACATTTGCTGCTTGAAGCTCTTTTAAATGAGACTAATGACATATAGCACACCAAATAACACACGCCATTAACAAATTTCAATCAGCTGTTTAATGTTGTAGATAAATCTTGATGTAAATCAAATCAAAATATATAATGCAAATATAATGCAAAAAAAAAAAAAAATCTCAAAGGATTTGCATGTCTAAACAATTGCATATACTAGTGTTTCAGTAACAATCCCATCTCAGCAAAGATCAAAATACTCAAATAGAAAACAATACACAAAAAATAACCTAAATATTAAAAAAATAAACTGATTTTGGTCATTAAAATGATTAGATTATGATGCTACTGTATGTTACTGACCCCCTTGAGCCCTTGGAGCATGTTTGGGATAGCATTCACTCTACACTGTTCAAGTGAATTATTTCTCATCATTGACAAAAGGCCACAGTTACTCAATAAAAGGGTCATGGCAGGCACTTAGTCCAAACAGTGCATCGCTTTGTACATAATAGGACTTGTACAGATGATGGAGTCAACCACATTTGGGATAATTCCTTATCTTTTGTACCTGAAGTTGAACATGCACACACTTCTAATGATAATTTCTTAACAGAGGTTTTACAAGAGGTTTAATGTCCATGAAGACAAATAGGTGAGAAGGCAGTTTTCATGAAGATGCACTTTGGGCACTGATAGGTCACTGATAGGTCACAACCAACAAGTAGGTTCCTGGACATTATCACTGGCCAGAAGAGGATGGCAAACGAACATGAGTTTCCTGAATTACACACATATCTGTATAAAAACTGAACACATGGCTTGAGATCCAATTGCAAACAATCTTGTTTGTACATTGCACAGAGTAGCACTGTTGGTTGACACAACACTGCAGCACAGTCACAAGGGTTTGTATGTAAGAGAAAAGTCTTTCAGGCACTCAGTTATTTATACCCACAAACCCTGTATTATACTCACTGATTATCTCTTTTTTATATTAATGAATATATAGATTAATAAAAAATTAAGGCCACAACATAAGGCAGAAAAAGTAGATGTTCAATTGTGATGACTATAAACATTTTTTATCGTAGCATGATAGGCCATATTTGGAGTGCGTAACTCTTTGTACAAGAAAAGGTGTCATTGTACCTAGTAAAAGCTCAAATTTATTTTTGTTTTGGCCTTTATGATACAACTCTTTACATTGTCACTGGCTTTCATGAAAACTTCATAACTTATTTCAAAGGGCTTAAGATTTCTATTTACAATCCAAAGGAAAAACAAGGAGAAATAAAGGGTAACTTGCCATTTTAAATGTTCATTAGAAAGTTAAAATGGCTGATCGTGTCATTCGTATTACTCTGAATGCAATTATACAGCATGGTATATATATATATATATATATATGATTTTTTTTTTTTTTTGCATTTCTGGTGATTTTGACTTGATTGAGGTTACAAAGCAAATCCCATGACATTCTCACGGTGGCACCTTCTTTCTGACTCAACCAACAAAACACACATCACCCCTGTGTGGCACCACCCTGGGCCAGAGGATTCATTGGTTCAAACAACACACATTCAATAACTGTAGATGCATATAGCTATGCAGCATTAAAATGAGATCATAGGTTGTTGGAAAAATGATAGGTGACATTATTCAAGTACTCTTTGTTTTTAGCTCACGACAATCCTTCACCATTGGACGGAGAGGGAGACAGACAGAAACGATCCTTCAGGAGTAACTGCTCTCCATCACTTTCCGAAGTTGCCAAAGTCAGCGAATGCGTCGAGTTGTTTGGGCTGCTGGACCATTGCAGGGTTCATAGACATTCCCATACCTCCCATTCCCATAGCACCGGGCATCCCCATGGCCATACCTGCGTGTGGCATCCCCATGTTCATGCCCATGGCCATCATGCCCTGGTTTGGAGCCATGCCCATGCCCATGCCCATGCCCACAGGACTTCCCGGGTGCATCATCATGGGGTTCACTGTGGGTCTGACTGCTGTTGTTCCAAGGCTCATGGCAGAAAACCCCTGGGACAGCATGTTAGCTTGTGCCTGGTTTCCTGGAAATAACAAAGCACACAATTAAAGACTGTTTTCTTTTGAAGGGGTTGAAAGAGATGCCTCCAACATCGAACTGTGGAGATTTCTGATGAAGTTGTGGCTTCTTTTCAGCAAATACAGTGTTAGCAGTAGATCATAACTACAGTATATGGGAGGATATTCTGAATCATTTGGGAAATAAATGAACATTTCCATGAAACCTAAATGACTGCTGATGTTTATACAAAGTTCCCTCATGTTTCAAACTAAATGGTGTAAACTGCCTGAAGTTAAGTTGCGCCAAGATTTTTAAGCTTTTGTAAGGTCACACTTAACTCTTAACTTCGTGAATAATTGTTCAAACAAACAGATCAAATGGTGGATTGTTGCATAACTGTCAGAAGAAAATTTACAGAAAAATAGAAAAAATGACTAACAATTGAGCATTAGCTCAAGTACTTGTAAATACCTAATCTGCCTTTTTAAAGTATTGCTCTTTTATGAATACTTAAAAATGATCCATCCATCCATCCATCTTCTTCCGCTTTATCCGGGGCCGGGTCGCGGAGGCAGCAGTCTAAGCAAAGATGCCCAGACTTCCCCCTCCCCAGACACTTCCTCCAGCTCTACCGGGGGGACCCCAAGGCGTTCCCAGGCCAGCCGAGAGACATAGTCCCTCCAGCGTGTCCTAGGTCTTCCCCGGGGCCTCCTCCCGGTGGGACATGCCCGGAACACCTCCCCAGTGAGGCGTCCAGGAGGCATCCGGAACAGATGCCCGAGCCACCTCAACTGACTCCTCTCGATGTGGAGGAGCAGCGGCTCTACTTCGAGCTCCTCCCGGGTGACAGAGCTCCTCACCCTATCTCTAAGGGTGCGCCCAGCCACCCTGCGGAGGAAACTCATTTCGGCCGCTTGTATCCGGGATCTTGTCCTTTCGGTCATGACCCAAAGCTCATGACCACAGGTGAGAGTAGGAACGTAGATCGACCGCTAAATCGAGAGCTTCGCCTTTCGGCTCAGCTCCTTCTTCCCCACAACAGACCGATACAACGACCGCATTACTGCAGCCGCTGCAGCGGACTTAAAAATGATAATTATTAATAATTGTCATTATTTATGTTTGCCTTGAAAAATGGTAATTTTTATTATAGAATGCAGGTGCAGTTAAAAGTGTGTATGTTTTAGTAAAGTACAAATATTTGACAATATGCCAAAGACATTATGAACTGTCCCAGACGTAAGTGACTAATTCTGGAAATGTTGTATTTTGAAAATGTTAGTCACACTGCAGGTTTTGTATTTACAGTTTTATGTTAAAATACAAAAAAATAACAAACAACTTCTTTCTAAAACTTCAAACGTTGCATAGTAGACCCCATGTTGCACTGCGAATAGAATTTTAGAGGAGATGAAACATCTTTCAACTGATTATGAAAAAAATCTGTGTCACATCAATCACCCATTTATGCTATTGATAAACAGTGTAGTTATTCGTAATTGTTTCCAAGATATTTCTAAAATGTGAAACTCATTTTGACGTCAAACATGACTCAAACACTGTCCCAACAGTAGAGGTCCGGCTGACCAATCAGAGCACATTGCACAGTGCTGTTACTTGTAGGTTACTTGTCTGCCCAGTAATTGAGAACAATTTTGTGAAAAATACATATTTACTCAAAGGATACAACTAAAAAATATTACCCTAACAGAGGACTAAATCATATGTTTGTATCTCGTACCTTGTTGGAGGGTGTTGAGGCTGGGCTGGGGGGCCTTTGGGGCCTGCTGACCAAGGAAATCCAGGCTTATGTTGACAGAGTGGTCCGTCCAGGTCGAAGGGAGCGATGCTTTAGGTGCTGCCCCCTGTGGAGGTCCTCCTTGCTGCATGGATTGGAGCGGCTGCATTGGCTGAGGCTGTAAAGGGCCCCCGATGTTCTGGAAGGGCTGGAAACAGCAGAAAAAGTACAGATACTGAGATCAGACAAATATACACTGATAAATACACAGGGTTTCTACAGTAAAAATACATGATTAAAAGATAGTTTCTTGTCGTTATTCAAACCTGACCCACTTCCAACTCCGATACCTGCTGCTGCAAATTCTCATTAAACATATTGTCTAAGGTAACTAGTGTAAAGGAGGCAGTGGGAGTCTTATCAGTGAGGTTTAAGTAGGTCAACCACCTTTTAACAGAAATTCAGCCGTACATCCTCAGGCTTATGCTGTGGTTTAATGTTTTGTAACTTAAATCTGATTCTCCGTACTCTGCTCATCAGTTCTGGGATGGGTGGGTGGTTAGTAAGAGGTCTCTAGGGGAGATGAGCATCTGGTGAAGCTCTGTGTTAACCTACTACTATCATGTCTGTCCTCTATATTTCACTCACATAAGGTACTTCACATCTATATCTTAAACATTAATATTTCACTGCAGTGTGCTTGAATAAAGTATAAGCTTCCACTTATTTCATTAACAAAGATGGAAACATGTAATTGTGTGTTACACTACACACAAAAGTATTATTCTCTGTCTAGGTCCACCTTTTAGTCTTTTTTAACTAGGGCTGGGCACCGTTCAGAATTCCAGTACTTAAACCAGGGATTTAAGCAAAAAATTGTAATTTGACAACTTTAATTTTAGCATGCTGAATGTCTGAATTGATATTTCATATAATACTTATCCATGTGTACAGCTTCATGATGTATTTGACATTATTTAAAGTAAATATCTGTACCTCATGTTCACCGTTTGGCAGCGCACTTCTAATTGGATGATTCCACAGCTTTGGCAGCTTCACAGCAGTATTAACTAAAGACTAGACTGAATAGCTACCGGCCGCGGAAGAACATAATATGCAGATTAATTTATCCCCCCGTTTTTCCAATTGACAGAACCCTTTCCCAGATTTTTCTAATTGTCGCAACCTTTAAGCCCTGCCTTAATCGATACAGGTACCTGAGCAATACTTTTTCATTCATCTTCTTTCGCTTATTCCCGTTAGGGGTCATGGGTGACTGGAGCCTATCCCAGTAACTTTGGTCCTTAGGGGGAGTGCACCCTGGACAGGGGCCAGCTTGTCACAGGGCTGACAGGGCTGACTTCGGACGGGGGGAGGACATCCAGAGAGTTTGTGTGTCTGCCAGCCGGGGAACGAACCACCGATCTACTTGCTGGGAGGCAAGAACACTAACTGTTCTGCCACCATGCCCCCAATTTCTGATACTTATGGTGTGCTAATTAATCTTCTACATCATAAAACAATAATATTGAATAAAGACCAATTTTGGAACAACATTTTTAGCTTCAAATTAAAACCAGTAGTTGTTATGATTTATTCTGTTATTTATTTGATTCATACATGCAAAGGAATATTAAAAGCTCCCACTAGGTACTGAAACTTGGTATTGAGGAAGAAAATATAAAAATAAATATAATAATAATAATAATAATAATAATAATAATAATAATAATAAAAATAAAAATAAAATAATCAATACCAGTGTTATTGTAACTTTTCTTTCGATGCCACAAAGGGATTGTTTAACATTACCCACCCCTATTTTTAACAAATTGTTTAATATTTATATAACAATAACTAACTAAGAACGGAAAAAAATGTGATCACTATATACAATGAGCAAAGGCAACTTGTTAAGGTGTGACCGAAAGACCAAAATTTTAGTAGAGACAAGTAAACTAAAAGATTTTGGTTTAAAAGATGAATATGACACCAGGTCATAATATTCTTATCCCCCCAGTATATTTTTGTCCACTTCACACCAAGTAAAATACTTCTTTAGGTATTTGTAGCAAGAGGAATAAAAAATAGGCACTATTTTTGGCTTCAAAAAAGGACAGATGTAAACTAGTACCTGTCTTGAATTAAATATTTCAGTACAAATGAACAAATCTGTCTACAGCTCCTCTGATCCAATATATGTTGTGTCCTGTAATAATATATAAATAGAATAAGATGTTTACAAGTGCGGATGTGCATACCTGTGACTGTGACTGAGGGAGAATTGTGGAGGTCATGCTCTGTGTGCTGCTCATGCTTAAGTTAAGGCTTTGTGAGGTCGTCAGGGTCTGAGTCGGGCCCATTAGGTCAAACAGATCTGTTGAGGGAGCCGCAGGAGCTGGAGGGGCTGCAGCAGGAGCTGACGTCATGGTCCCGAACAGGTCACTTCCACCGACATCCGCCGACTGAGCAGACGCTGGCATCTGTCCACCAGGGAAGGCGTTCCACTCTCCAAAATCTCCATTGCTGCTGGTGGCCGCCGCTGAACCAGAGACAAAGGGACAATTTAAAGTACATTTATACGCCATCCATTCTGTTCAATGTTTGCCCTTTGAACTGTGTAAATAATTACAAACAAAAGCCACACACGCAAAACTGAGCCTGTCACAGGGGTTTAACGAATGCAGCTGAGTTTTCAAAGACCAGTCTAGTTTTATCCAGACCTTTCTCAGTGACCACCTGTGCCATACTTTAAATTTTTATTTCAGTTGCTTGCTGTCCATCTCTTTCTCAATCTCTTTTAGCTTCCTTCACCCCCACCAACTTCTTGCTCTGTCCCCGTCTCCTTGTCATCCATAACAGGAGTTGATATGTGTCTGTTCTTGTTATGCAGAGCAGGTAGCAGGCTCCATATGGCCAGGGCTCCCTCCCAGCATCCCTCTGAATATTCTAGCAGTATGGTTACACCACCACAACACAGCACACACACAAGCACACACACAAACTGAAAAAAGGTCTTGAAACCAACCTGATCCTGAAGAAAGACCAACAGAAGCGGAGGGTGAGGAGAAGTCGGCAAACCCACCCATCAGGTCTGCAAGCATTAACCAACATTACCACATTAAATTTAAGGTAGGACGCTGCAGGTGTCATTTCAACATAGTTAGCATTCCTTCAGTGTCGAAAGAACAGGAGAAGGAGGGAGGGGCAGTGGCAGTGAATAGGTGGAAGACACCCAACATCTGCTCAGCCCTCCCGTCCTCCCCATTCACCGGGGACTGCTCTGAAAACATCTGGTGCACTTAGTTCCTATACATCATCCCTCCCACTGCTGTCCCCAAAATCTGAGGCTGGCATCAGTGGGACTGACAATGAAGTCTACTGCTCTAGTCACATTGTGGACGCAGCAGGAAAGAATATGTACAGACTGAACCCTCAAGTGACTCCTGGGTAATCTTTGGAATGAAACAATGTAATATAAAGACAAATTAATGAAATAAATTAGTGGACATTTTTAAAAGGCAATGACTACTGATGTCTTTGCTCTCAACTATCTAAGCCAGCTAGTGTTGCTTTTGGTCCGTCTCATTTTGTACAAACATGTAAAGCCTAAACTGCACTGAGTTTGTGCACAGTCATTTCATGTGTTAATATTTGTTGGTGCCACCTGCCACTTCTTTACTTTTGGCTTACTTTCCGAAATTGCCACACAGCAAATCATTGCATCATGCATTAGGCCAAAAAAGACATGGTGTTTGGATAGTGATATAAGTCAAGTATGCTATAAATGTGTGACAAGTGTCAAGTGTGATCTAAATATAAAAAGTATATTTCTTGTTTGCCATAGACAGGAAATTACTACTACAACTACTGTCTGTATACTGCTGTAATTCATTTCAATGTTGACCAACTTGTGTTTGTCAGGTACAGCCTTATTGGTCAATAAACTTTCCCCCAAACAAGAAACAAAGTGAGAGTTAACAGAGATAGTATTTCTGACTTTCACAAATATCCAAATCCAATATTCAGTTTAGACAATGAGTATAACTCCCAGCTGTTTCAAAATCAGGTACTTGTCAGATACAATAATGTAATTTATGAGGGTTAGTAAAACAATTTAACTATCCAACTGAAAATACCACTTCCCTTCCCTTTCCTTACAAAAAAAAAAAAAACATTGCTATGATACTCAAACTAAAATTTCCCATTTAAGAGCATCCCTGTTAATAAGTAAATTAGCAATCTGTACCTGTGGCAGCAGGCTGGCTGGGTGTCGTGTCGACCATGAGGAGATCTGCTAAACCAGAGCTGGAGGGCTGTGTCACTGCAGGTTGGGTCTGGGGGGAAAAAAAAAAAAAAAAAAAAGCATTCAAATGGGCAAAGACAGTTTATAAAATGTATATTCAGTGGTTATGAAACAGTATTTTTCTCTGTCCTACCTGTTTAGGAGTGGTCTCTGGGGTCTTGTCTCCTGTGTAGTTAGCTGCAGCGCCTAAGTCCACCTTTTTGGACGGGACACCTTTTTTCCGTGTGGCTGTCGTTTCTGTTGCTTGCACTATGTGAACACTTTTTGTGGTAACAGTTTCTTCTTCATCTTTAAACTCTTTAGCTGATTGGCCATTTTGAGACCTCCTCCTGTCCTCATCATGGTCACTGTTGGGAAAGAAATGTATTAAAATAAAAATAAGTAAGTAAGATAACCCTAAAAGATATGGTATTTCTATGTTATAAAATTACCTAAATCTGTCCGGCGAGTCGTCTCTGTCCTTCTTCCTGAACGTGTTGATGGTGTCGTTGATGGTGCTGCCTATTTTGTCACTGATCTCTCCTAATTTGTCGCTAAATGGAAACTGTCCTTTGTTGTCCCAGTCGTCATCCCATTTGCCTTTTCGTTCACTGGAGTCATACCTATCCCCAGCTAAGAACAACGAAAAAGAAAAGCCAATCAGAAGAAGTGATTTGATAGGTCACAATAAATTAGCATTTAATATGTTTAGGCGAGCACTTACAGTAACTTCTGTATCCCATGCCGTCTGAAGATGATACTCCAACGTATTTATCCCTATTTTTCTTGGCCTTTTTCCTTTCTTCCCTGAGTCTGTCATCATCCTGAATGAAGTCCACCAACTCTTTCACCTTGTGACGCACATTTGTTCCTTGGTCCTTCCCATTTTCATCTACAAACAGAGAAAAAGTATATGACTATTAATGCTGCAATTTATTTATGAAGCATTTAATAACAATTTGTAAAATTTCATCTGCACTCATTCTTGTTTAACCACCGTATTGATAAGTGATAACCTTACCTACAAAATGGTAGCTTTCTAATGACCTCAGATCAAACAGATGTTCTCTTGCGCTGGTCACAACCCTCTCTGAGCCGTTTCTGATCAGATGTGAAAGCAGCAACAAGGACTGGGGAAAAATACAGCAGATTAAAATTATAGTCTTTCTAACCAAGTTCATGATTAATTTTGGTATGTGTAAATTGGGTACCAGCAAAATGTTTAAAAAATTTAGCTGATTCGTAAACTAAAACTGTAAACATGACCCTTTTTAATATTCTCTTTATATCCAATTACTTCCAATAGAATCATCTCATATATGACTATACAAACCTTGTAGACTCTCCTCCAGTTCTTCTTATTTTCCTTAAGCATTCGCGTCCACAACATGCCCATCACCTCCTGGTAATGCTCGTACATAAAGGTCGCACTGCAAAAATGTACAAAAGACAGACAAGCAAAAAAAAGAAAGAAAAAAAAAAGACATTGTTTATTATGTAAAATGTCAATGTCAATACTAGAGAGAGAGAACCCTCATTCACGCAAAAACAAGCCAAAAAACAGAACTTAAAAGTAAAATGTTTTTTTAATTCAGACATGTACTTATGCCGTGTTCCAAGAGATGACGAGCTAATGTTGAAGCGACTTTGTTTGAAAAATAAAGCTAGCATATATTAGCAAAAACTGTTTCCGGTTTAGCAAAGTACGGCTCTCGTTTCGAGAATCTAAATATTTAACTTTTAGTTTAGACTGGATTAAACATGAGTTAAACTCATGTCATTATATGTTCAGTGGTTAAATGTGTTAAAGACACACAGAAAAGTGAATTTATTGCACAGAAAGCTGGTGATAAACAAGAAGTACTCTCCTGTTTACTGAAACCAATACAGCTTTAGCTCCAGCCTCACACAGACACACACCAGGATTTAGACTTAGTTTTTTATTAAATGTTGCCAGCACCTTTATGTTTTAAAAGTGAGTTTCAAACACATTTTTAATCTCATTTATTAACACAACTTTTGTTGCGCTTGTGTGACTTCAGGGTCTACGTAACAAACGTGGGTCTCCTGGACCCAGAGACTTGGAAACACCAGCAGGTTTTGGGGCTACCCGTTCTAAGGCATCCCGTACCGTTCTGCCTAGTGGAAAATTGACCTTAATGTTGAATCACTTCAAATAACCTTGGAGCCTCAGCACGACATTTGTAACCAATTGTGTTATCCTTACCGGGAAATTTCACTCATCAGCTGTCCCGATGGTCCCCAGGGGTCATCATTGGTTGCTTCTCTGACTTTAGACTCGATTTCCGTGTAGTTCATCACCATGTTGGTTCTGCAAATGGACAATAACAAGGTAAATACATAATTTATGGACTCATGCTGAGAATGCATCCTTTTAAATCCAAATGATTTAAAGGCACTCCTATTAAACCACACCCTTCACTTGTCCATTCAGATCATATTGGGTAAACAAAGGACACTGTGAGAAAGGGGAGTGCTCTATGTGCTTTCACCTATTCAAAACTACAAGTCTGGGCCTAAACATGCAAATTTAAATGAACATTAAGTGCAAAATGATAGAAAATAGGGGTCTGGATCAGATCACTGTGGCTCTGGTCAAGTAAGTTAACAACCATAAAACAAACAAACAAAAAAAAACCTTTAAACTTGGCTATGTCTAGCCATGTCTACACTGCTAAATTTTATTCTGCACACACTTAATGATATTGGCAAATGTCTGTCTGAGACCATACTTTAATAACTGTTCTTTGTTGCGCAACTGAATTAAGATAAGCCTTACGTAAAACAATAGTTAATGTGTTGCAAAGCTACTACCACTTCTTCAATCCATTTCTTGCCACAAAACTGTATATTAGCAAAATTGTGTTTTTAAAATAGTGTTTTAACCTAATCTCACACCCAGCAAACATGCAGAATCACTCTCTACAGGTTACAAACTAATTATGTTTAATCCTTTTAATGCCAACTTTATTCAAAATACATATGTTATAACTACTACTAAAACCAAACGAGTCACTTTCACAACAAAACAATCATAGTTGTATAGCCATCATCTCCGCACTGGGAAATGCCACATCAGCAGCACAGGGCCAGAAAGAGTAAGCAGTGATTTGCTGGGTGGAGAAACACCCTCCTTGTGGTTGCAAAGACATGCTGTATTACCGCTTTAAGTGTCAGGTTTGGTTAACACTGACAACACTCTTTTTAAGGACTTTTTGGACAGGGCAGAAATGTTAAAAAAAACAAGTTTTTTACCTCTCTAAATGGAGAGTAAACTTGAAGACTTTCTTTTTTTTAATTATGACTTGCTTTTCTATACTTTTTATACATTTCTTTGAGTTGAATAGTATTTAGACTTTCTGTGTGATCATCTCTACTAAAACGGAGCAGTTAGATACAACACCCTATATTTGCTGATAAAACAGTAGCACAGAAGATATAATGTAAGAGGAGCATCTTATCGCTTCTCAGCGGTGGTGGCTGGCCTAGATATGAGCCAAATAAAAAGGAAGTGGCAATGCTAGTTACAGCGACATATTATCACGCCCTTCACTCACTTTGACTGCTTTATGAATAATCCATTGGCAGATATTTGCGACAGTGCCTCTAAAATATTGTTCATTTAAGACACGCTTTTTTTTTTTTTTTTACACACTTATTTTAAAACTAGATAATCTCCAGAGTATTCTTCTGCCCCAGCAAAAAAATAAGCTTAATCATCAAACAGGAAAAGTTGCATTACAACACACCATTAGTGTAACAAATAATGTAGAGCAATATTTTTCAAAGATCTTTATCTGTAACAAGCAGTAAAACGGTTTCAATGACGGATTTTGTTACTAAAATAGTTAAAGAAGAGAAGTGGTTTACAGAAAGTCGCTTTATTTTATCTACACTCCAGGCAATAGCAGTCTGTTGTTTTTCTCATGAAAGTTCCCAATGTTTCAGGGGTCACACTCCAGGGAAACCAGTGTTTTGAGCCAGAAGAATGCATGCTTGGATAGACTTTAAACAGGCTATTGTCCGTACAACTTAAGCCATTAAACCTTTGAAGAGGGAAAACAACCACTCTCTACAGTACAAGATGCAGCTGAATGTAAACCAAAGTAAAGCCAAGCACAATAGACACACAATGTACAAGGTGTTGTCTTACAGTTAGTAACTGCTCTACAACATTTGCATGAATTCTTCCAATGAAGTTTCAGGAACATGAGCACAAACAGACTGGTCACAGACAAACTGTGTGAGAAAAATAATAAGATTATGTAGTCTTTTTTACACAGGAATCTATGAGTAGGCAAATGAATAATACTGAATAGTAAGTCTTTGGTGCACAACTGACATACTGCAATAAAATCAGAGCTATGCAATCTGAAGAGGCTATTTTAGTCACACCTTGAAAACAAAATAAAATCTGTCTTTATCCACTTTGTGTTGCTCATGTTTATAATTTACAGAGTATTACTCATTGACATGTTGCTTAATATTAGTGTAACTACTTCCGCTATGATAATAAGGACAGCAGAACAGAGATACATAAACCACATGTAGAGCTTAAACCAACCATTGACTAGTAATGTTACACGAAGCCACAGGGGACAAAAATAAATTATAATTTACGTTAGAAAAAAATATGTTAGAAACTCAGAATGTGATAAAAATCTTTTTTATTCTCCCCTCATGAATATTTTGTGTAATATTTCTTAGATTGATTGACTTATTGTATTTGTCCTTATTTACTTTATTTACTATATTTATTTATTTTAATTCTATAAGTTTGTATTATTTGTCCAGTTTACAACTATTTGACAAGGATGTACTAAAATGAACGAAACTTTATTTAGAGTAAAAAAACCTAACATTACTTAGCTTAAAGGTTTACTCTAACACTATGTTGAGAGATTATCTATTAGGGTGAACAACTTTAACTGTTAGTTTTGTTAAATAATGAGAAATACAGAAGAGTTGACGCTAAGCAAACAGCACCACAGTCTTTACTGTGAATTAGCTACAAGTGTCATTCCAAGACTGTTAAACTGGTAAGTAAGCGTGTTTGACTTACTGACATTTCTTTTCTATGTACTTAAAGAAACACGTTCGCCTTATGTTTAATGACTTAACTTAAACACTGTCAAGTTTGTCTCAGTGATCATTACTGGGCTCCTGAGCTGTCAAACTAGCTTAGCCAGCTAGCCCAGCCGGCTAACTCGCAGCTAGAGGGCTAATTAGCTTGTTAGCTACGTGGGTTAGCATACAGTCGGAGACCAGGCTGAAACAACAGGCTTAAATTTAACATAACAACACTCAAGATCTCAGACATAAACAAACGCAGTTATATGACGAAGCCTTGTAGACAAATTAAGCGTAGCGTGGTGATAGAAAGTGTTTGTTTTAGCCGTCAAAGTAGCACACAAGCTAGCAAAGTTGTACAGTGGTGTGACGTCAAAGTTTTGGGTACGTGTCTCTTTCAAACAGGTACAGCGCCGTCCACACACAAACCGCATCAACTCCGATCAAACAACGCGCAGCTGGCGATACTTACGCTTTGTCAACCAACTCCCTGACCTTCCACATATTCAACATGTTGGCTCTGTGAAAACGGGCTTTCCTCCGCTGTGAAACCCTTCTGCCCCGACTCGAGTGAGACCGAAACTAATGTCCGAACTCAGTCAGAAAGTAAACTCTTCTTCACCTCTGCACAGGAGACAGGAGGCGCACTCGCCGCACTTCAGCAGGAAAACTCACGGCGGAAATGAGACGTCACCAAACCCGCTTAAAGCAACAACAAGCATGTCCTTTTTTTAATTAGCATTTGTAAATAAATAACTTAATGGGAGGGCTTTCACTTTGTAAATATAAGAGAGATCTAAGGTTTTGTTTAGTAGCTGTTTTATAAAGGTGGTTCCAGTAGATAGGCTACTTTAAATGCCAGATTACTCCTCCAGTAGAACAGAGAAAGTTTGGAGAAGCAGACAGGAGCAATAACAAAGCTTTGTGTAATGTAAGGCTCCTAAAGGAAACTGTATAGCAACTAACTTCTAACTTACAAAAAATGTAAGTACAGTGCAAGTCCGCATGATTTATCTTATGCCTGCTTTTTATTTTGTCTCATAGTAGCCTAAGTCTTGCACTTCACATTCATTTTTTCACCTGCAACATAGGCCTAAAGCCTATTGTGAAAACTTTTTGTGGATTCCAAATTTCCAGGGTTCATCATTTACATACATGTTGTACGTAATTTGGATTTTCTTTTTTTCTGTTGCTTCTCCATTTAAGGTATACAGCAGCAATACATTAATAAAATACAAAAACTATATATATTTTATTGTCCAGTTGTTGCAGTGTTTAGACTGACAGCTGTCTTCATCTGCAGAATAATAATATACTAGCACAAACTCAGCAGGTGGGGAAAAACAGTTTCAGAGGCAATAAATGTTGTTAGACTTTCTCTTACCAACCCCTATTGCTGGCTTGGACTTTTTAACACATTCAGTCCAACTTTTCTATTTAATACAAAGTGTCTACGTTAACATTTTCTGTTTTGTTCAAATGTCCTAACTTTCTTAGTGCAGTCGCCATACTATAACCAGCAGGTCACTGTCCCCTGTGCTCGCAGTTGCTGCTCATCTGGCATTCAGGCATGCTACAATGACCCAGTGATCCTGTGTGACAGGCCAGGCTGGGCCCTGGCTGTTTGTGTCAATCCAGATCAATCACCTCCTCTGCTGGACAGACAACGTCATCAACACGCAGAAAGGTCGCGGGGTGTACTCAAGCCAGGCCTGATGCAGTGAGCGCGGAGGTCAGGGTAACAAGTGCACACCCTTCACTGACTGTCATCTTACATTGGGATGCACCAGACTCTGCCTTTTTTAGGAAATCTATAAAGAGATTGTCTATTTTCTACTCAAAAGAATGAATTGACCAAAGTTTATTTGCCCTCTTTTCCCCTACTCTCTTGTGACTTGGACTATACAAAAAGTATTAAGGCTCTTTGTCATATTGATTGATATTCCAGTGGGCAAATAAAGCCTCAGATGGGCCACATGTCTCTATTCTCTAATGATACGTGTAAATATGGACCACTGCTTACATTTCTGTAGAAGAGCAGGAAGAAACAACACAATAGCGAAAATACAAGCCATTTGAGAAAAAAACAACAAGAAACAGCACTTAACCGCCCAGAATGCACCGCACCCGAGGGAGCAACCTCAATTACTGTTACACGTCCGAAGAGGAGAACTCTAGGAGAAGTGATTGCTGAGATGGAAATGGCTGTGTGTGTTTGTGCATGTATGTGTGTGGACTGGAAAAAAACAGGGTGGAAAGGCACTCAGTAAAAAGATCTTTCAAAAACACTTTGCCTCAGTGACGTTGATGCGAGCTGTTGATTGACATGCACTTCTCGACAGAAACCAGAGCTATCAACCTATCTGCCACGCATTAAGAATGGCACGGTCCTCGGGGAGGGGCCTAAGTGGTAAATGATGTTGCTCAAGACACTCTCTGTCAACAATGTGTGTGTATTTGTGAGTGTGTGACTGCTGAGGATGGCAAAGTATTCAATCAAAGCCCTGATTGAACGTTTCTGGTGTCCTTAAAGACCGGAATTCTTTACCGAGATGTCCACTATGCTCTTATATGTCGGGATGGAGCAACTATAACACCTAAATATGTATGATGTGAGACAGTATTTTGGAGAGTAAATTGCTGCATTGTTCAACTGTAATTAAAGAATGTGAAGGATGTCTTTCCTCTGGTTCATAGTATACGTAATTCATTTAGAATTGTATGGATATTATTCTAAAGCTTTATCATTATGTCCATATGCCTTCTTCAAAATGCAGTCCAATTTTCTAACTTATAAACACATGTCAAAAAGGTTTGTATTTGAGTAGCCTGTATTGCATATTAGAAGTTTCTTTGGTTAAGGATGAAACTTAACTAAAGAACATGTCCAATTTATAAGTAGGCATTAATATAGTTTTAATTAGTATCAAACATGTCAATATCTTTCTTAACAAATATATTTTCGACCTGGCTGGTTTATGGTGGAATGATATTTATTTGCGTAAGTAATACATAAGTAAACAATGACAACAATAACCACATTATAATAAATCTGATGCAGGTCTTTCCCCACAGATATAAGGCACCTAAAGAAATGTTCTTTCCACTTCTGGATCATGGCCCTAAGAGATGTCACTGTAACATTCAGAAGTTTAGAAATCCTTCTGTAACAAATGCCATCAGCATGTTTTGCAGCAATAAGGTCTTGAGAGAGCTCATTGTTTTTATCCATCATGACATTTTTTCTGTGTGACACTTTGTAAAGAGATCCGTTTTTATAGGTCAGACCAGAGGCAGGATTGCTTTCTGGTCACTGATAGATTTAATTTCATAGTGCTCTGGTTCTACGCCTTTTTGCACCTCCCTTTTTCATGTGTTCAATACTTTTATTTTATTTGAGTTTATTTGTTTTGGTTTCAATGTATGTATAGAAGACTTGGATCATCTAGTATGTCCAGATGGTAAATCTAATGCAAATTTTAACTAAAATGTATTTTAAAAAAAGTTGTAATATTTATGCTTATACTTTAATTTTATTTTAGTTTGTTTGATGGATACATGTGTTGGGTAATAATTTCATTTCATTTGGGGACATGGCATTCTTCTTATTCACATTCATTTTTCATATTCAAGTTTTTGTATTTTTTGTTATTTCACAGTAATGCCAAATAAGCCCTAAAACCAATCCACTACACAAGTTAAAATTAGCAGCTTTGTACAACAAATTTGGAAAATAAATATTTCTTTGTTTACTACTATACTATTGTTTTGTTTACTATGCATTTGACCATTTATGGCACTAATGCTCACAGATACAGAAAATAAGAAAGTGTGAAAGTATTCATATTGATTTAGTGTAATTGTAATACAATTACTCACTAGGGGGCACTCTAACTACAGAGGTCTGCAGCTCAGGGGGCAGTGGACATTTGACTGTTTGTGTCACTCAGTAGGGGTTCAAGGCTGTGTGTTTACATGGCTGAAGTTCCCATGACAAATGTGGTCAAAATATCATCGCCACATGGGATTATGTCCAGCTTTACCAGAAAGACTTCCCTTTAAACTGTGCTATTATTCTCTTCCTACAAACATGTGTTTCCACTCTGTTTAAACGTGCATTGCTTTCTTGTTTTTTCTTGTAGTTTTACAGTGTCTGCAGAAAACAATGTGCTTTGTTTGGGACATTAGCTATGAATTAAAAAACCCATCCTTCTCCAAGCCCAGAGCAGAGGCGTCCATCTCTGGAGTCAGTCATTGGGGCCCGGCTTTCCTCCTGTCATTGAAAGGCCTTCTCTGCTGTTATACTTCAGGCTGTTATTGTTGGCGCTGGTGCAGCCCCGGTGAGATCTTTAGTCCTTTTCCCAAGCGATATAACCCTAACACATAACACAGTATCTGACCCCTGTCTCCCTGACACATGGCAGGTCCACCGTCAGCATCTGTGTGTGTGTGTGTGTGTGTGAAAGGGGCTGTTGTCTGCCTGTGTGTGTGCATACCTTTAAGTAAATGCATGTTAAATACAGCACTGTGCAGAGGTTTAGCAAGAGTGCTTTAATAAATACAAACTTTTATTTTTGTTATGAATATTTCAGGAAAGGTCTGAAGGACAAAATAATTAATTGTAGTGTTGGTACAGATCACTGTAGGAGTGTTTCCAGAGATTCTGTACTGTTTTGAGATATATACTGAAGATACTAACTTCAATAAAATAATTAGCAATTAGTTTTAATGGATTCCTTTCTCTTGTGAGATATACAAGGTCTGTGACTCAGTGGAAAGAGCTTTTACCCCTGAACTAGAAGATCTTTTGAGTTTGAGTCCAGGTCTGGGCACTATACCTTTTCCATAGCAAGATAGGACCAGTGCCTTGGCAGAGGTCAACGCATTCAATGTGCTTTTGATTTTTAATTTTTTTTTTGTGTGTACTTATGTACATTGATATCTTTATTCCTTTCTTACCAACCCTTGTAAGACTTTTGTGCAGTATCTCTCACAGTATGTTGGTTTTGAATATGCTAAAAACAATGAGGCCACTTGTCAGGAGTTCAAAGTCACAAAGATGGACCGCTGTGATCTCAAACCACACTCACAGATGTTCCTAATGCGACTAAAGTAGCATTCACATTCCTGCGGATAACCGCTCTGTTTATTTTTCTCTCTAAACTGGACTTGATCGCCACTTTCGCTGGTGAGAAAAAAGAATAGGATATGAAAAAAATGTCAGTGTGCGCCTGATGAGAGGCTCCCACCACAGTTTGGCGTCCAAAGCTCAAAATCCCACTTGATTCCTCAGCAGCACTGCACTCATGTTTTGATTGTCTAATTGTTTATATGCTTCATTGTGGATATATTCTAATTACTTCTATTTATTTATGAACATTTTGCTGGATTAACTTGTTTTGCATAGTTCACTGTTACAAACTTTTCTGAAAGCCCTGTTGTTTATATGGGACTGCTGTTTGTCTATGTGTGGCAGAAGTGGAAAATAACTAGATACTTTCTGAGTACACTGTCTAAAACATACTTTTTACTTTTACTGGAGTGAATATTTGAGGGAAAATATAACTTTTAGTAACTTTTTTGATCTTGGTGCCAAGTGGTTTAGTAATAGTATTAGTTGAAATAATAGTTATGGCAGTAGAAATTGTAATACCAGTACTAGTAATAGGAGTAGTAGGGAGAGTGGTACTAAAAGTAAAACCAGTAGTAACACTAAATGTGGTAATAGTAGAAGTGGTAGCAGCAGATAACCCAGCAGTTTTTGTTGTGATGTAAATTTTTGGAGGAGGTTCTCCTTAGGTAACTGTTATGCTCAATACTCTTCAATAACAATTTTACTGAGTACTTTTACTACTACTTAAGAAACTATATTTTGAAGTCAAAGTAAACTACCTTTATGTGAATACAGATTTTGAGTACTCCTTCCACCTCTAATGTGTGGTATTCCTTCAAACAACCATAAATAAATAAATAAATAAATAAATAAGGTGGCAAATCTCACTTATACCAAACCAGCAAACCTCAGCAGCAGTGATTTAGGGGTGACAGTAATTCAGAGTATAATGGAAGCTGATGCCACTGTGCAATTTTTCGTGTGTTAAAACTGCTTTGGATTGTTCTCCTGCACGGCTAAATGAGCTTGTTGTAATGGCACGGGTTTATGTTTACGAGTCGGGGTGCTACTGTAAATCCTGTTGCTTTGAACATGTGAGATTTAAGCACAGAGAAACCCACACAGGTATATGCCCAAGTCTCGAGAGCATCTGCTTCTTTACAACCAGATTGAATTAGCAATTACAGAGAGTAAAAACCAGAACAAAACATCTGGAGCAGTAAGCAGCAGAGGTTATAAATCTGAGGGAAGGGTGGGGGGGTATGAAAATGAGCCAAAGTGAGATTCTCAAGGACAGTGTCTCTGATTGGCCCATTAACATGCCAGGGGTGTCAGAAAGGACCCGAGGCAATGGGAGAAATGGGACAGAGCAGAGGGCTTTGGAGGGCATTGGGAACACTATAGTGAGTAGAGGCAGAGTGAACAACAGTGGGCCAGTGTGGTGCCAAAAAGTAGCTTTTTTAAATGGTAGCATAATATATATATATATAATATATATATAATATATATATATATATATATATATATATATATATATATATATATATATATATATATATATATATATATATATATAATATAATATAATATATATATATATATATATATATAATACATACACACACACACCACTATTAGGCAGTAATAAAGCTTTTATTAATAAACTAATTAATTAATCATTAAATTATTAATAAAGTAGTTTAGATACTGTATTGGCACTGATGCACTGATTTGCAAAAGCATATTACTTAAAACATTCATAATAATGATTATAACTCATTTATGTAATACTTAACTACAGCTTTATAGTATATGTTAAGTATTACAGATATAATTATACAGTGGGCTATGTGATGAAATACACAGAAAAAAGCTAGTGCCAAAATAATAGTTCAATAATTTGGCTGTGAATCATGAGTAAAACTGACATGTGGATACAAACAATAGGCTATCAAGTATACGCAGTAGTGGTTTTTCACAGTCTTATTTTAATGATCCCGTTTGGTTTAAGTCCATATAAAATGTAAGGTTGGAAAGCCACGGTGCCATTACTGCATCTGTTTTTGCTGTTATTGGCACAATAAATTACGTAGGCAATTTGTTTGCGCTGTTGTTCGAGTAATAGAATCAAATTATCCCATGTTAGGGAAATGATTATGTACGTAGTGGAAGTCATCTGGGATTCACAAAGCAATCAGTGAAGTAAGACCGAGCGAAAATATTGGCGGTCTTGCATTCGGCTGCATCATCTGGAAAAAAAAGAAAAAGTTTGTAAGTTGGATATGAGAAGTATAAGCAGTTTTACTCATCTTCTCTGGAGTTATCTGCTATACCAATGTTTATACATGGCTGTTGCATGAAGAAAAAACAAGTGAGATAGGAGGACAGCGGTAATTGAAAGAGCCTAAATGAGAAGTAGACTCAGAATGAAGGACAATATCAAATGAGTCTTATCAATTAAAAGCCAGGGAACAGTGTTTACATTTGCACTCCAAGGCCAGACACTGGGTGCATGTTTCAAATAGGTCAAGGTTGAAGCAAAAACAAAAGTTAGCCGATTAGCAGTCGAGGTGCAACATTCCTAATTTGTATGCTAATCTGGCAGATCATCATCGTGTGTAGGGCACTGCCTGCGATTCTACATCTGCACGCATTCATTTAATTATCCAAACACACAATTCACAAAAGTCACTGGAAACAAACCAAACCAAAATAAAATAATTTGCATATATTTAAAAGAGCAGATAAAGTCCCCGGGGGTTGGTTAATATTTCAGAGGCATAATAATAATATGCTAAATCATTCACATTTCATCCCGCACCAAAACAAAGTGGCTTTGTCGATGTAATTAGGGTGTTTTAGAGTTGAATCACCCTGGCAAATGACCATGTTTTTCCTCACTGGGAGACCACTGCGTGAATGTATCTATGCTGTACGTGTGCGTGTGTGTGTGTTTGTGTGTGTGCACGCTGCTGTTGTATTGTCACCGTTTCTCAGTGCGCACACCGCTCTTAGAAAAGGATTGATTAAAGGGAGAGTGTCTGTCTCAGAGCAGTTAATGAGGTTTAGTCCCATGAGCGGCGAGGTGCAGGCGTGCGTCTCCACCGCGCGCACTGGTGTGGGTTGGCGCGCACATGAGGGACCCAGTGGAAGATGTTGTTAATTGGCTAAGACTTACTTCCAGCGCAGGGATAGTCAAGGGCGCAGTGCCTCCACGTTTGTGTTATGTGTGCCATTTGCAGAACACGGAGAAATGCTGGGTTTTATCATTTGGAGAGAGTGATGAGTCAGGAGCAGACTGACAGCAAGAAAGATGGTTTTAATTAAAATAGTAATAGCGTGTTTTCTGTGAATTTAAAATGTTTGCATAAAACATTTAGATACTTTATTTTCTTGGATAAAAATGAACTTTCTTTGGTTTCTTGGGGGTATTATCTGCATCCAAGGAGGCAGATAATTTGCTGTGGTGACCCCAGAAGGGAAAAGCCGAAAGGTAAGAAGTATCTGACTCACAAAGGTCTAACTTTACTTAGAGATTAAGACGCTGTCAGGATACATCTCTGTTTGTTTTTTTGTTGTTGTTTTTTGTCTTCTTGCTGTCTTGTGTGTGTTTCCTCCTCCTTTCTGTGTGTTGTCTGTGTCTCCACCTTACCTGGGCGTGACGTGGGCATGACCTGGCCATGTCTGGCAGATGCCACTTCTGTTTCCAGTTCCACCTTCATCAGCTGCAGCATAAGAACCCTGGCTCTTCATCCACTCCTCGCCAGTTTGTTGTTGCTGAACAGTTGGCTCAACATTAGCTTTATGTATTTTTGCAAGTACATATTTTGTCCTCACCTTCTCCTCTGTCCAGGCTCCGTCTGCCTGCTCCTTGGTCCGTTCCTCTGCCTGCCTGTCTGCCTCTGTCTCAGCCTGTGTTGTGTTTCTGTGTCTTGCGAGAACTGTGACAGACGTATAGCATAAAAAAAGTGGAGGCGGTTGTCCAGAATAAGCCAGACTTTATACTTAATCTTAACTTCATGCAGAATAATCTAATCTAAAGCAGCACTAGTATACTGTATATGCTGGTCTTGTGTACTTTCTTGTAATTGGCCCCTGATCAAAGCCAAACACATCAAAGCGCAGTAGAGTTTCCTACAGATATCTTGTCTTCCCAGATGGCCTGTATTATCACTTTGTACCAATTGGGGGAGTTGTGTGCTGCTTCAGTCCTAACAACCATTTTAAGTGCACTATAAATTGTATTAATTTTGTACTTCTGACTTCAATACACTATGGAATAACATTTTAGCAGTATCATGAGTATTGACAGCTTCTTTAATCGCATCAGTGGGCCTAAGAGTGACAGATTTAAGAATGCGATAATGTCTAAGGGGCAATTTATGTATTGTATGCACATATAAATCCACCATTGTATATGAATATGATTTTCAATTACTAAACAATACACCGACCATCACAGGTACAGCTTTTTTAAATTTGAATAAATGCCTCCAAGTGTAATGACAGTAAATCCCTTTTCAGTAGTGGGAATATACTGTAGGATTTTGCTTATGCATATACAAATGCACACATAAAGCTACTGAAATGCTGCTTTATGGTGCTGGTGGGTTATAAACAATACATTTAATTACGCTGAGGGGCATGAAATCTCACCAGCCACAACTGGAGCACGGGCCGCACTTTGGATATGGTTAACCACGACCCTTTCAACTATTCACACCAGGGAAAAATTAAAAGGTTAGAAATGTAGGCATGAAGGTCCTCAAGAGCCCTGCAGGTATATACTATTTTATGCTAGCCAATCACAGGTTACATTTAGAGCTAGCCGATGGACTTTAGGAACTTGGGGGTGCTTCAGGTTTTAGGACAGAGAGGAATTAATGGCAGGTGGCCATTTAGGTGCAGTGGCCAGAGACATACCCTGACAGACAGATTTTGAGTGACTCTCGGCTGTGCGTTACTTGTCTATCCTCCCATGCTGTCCATTCATTGAATTTAATTGTTAAATGTCACAAGTGCATAATAAAAAGTGTCCTGAGGGGACAAATTGCTGGATAACAATAATAAAAAAAAAGAAAACCTGCAAAAAGAGAGAATAACAATGATACTTTTTTTTTTTTTTTTACCTGGAGGGCTTTCAGGGTGTGAATGAGACTGAATTTATACTCCAGGGACATTAAGAAAATGGAGATAAGAAGACAAGAAAAATGCAAAGAAATTTGATAAAAACGAATGAATGTGGTAAAAAGGAGTGGAAGAAAGGCCCTTCCTCCACAAAGGCCACCCCCGATAGGATCTCACCTGCTCTGGTCTCCACACACAGACCTGTCCGTCCGCATCTGTATACAGCCCCCGCGTGTTCTTTTGCAGCGCGGCTCGTCTCAAACAGCAGGAAGCATCGACGCTTTCATGTGGAGCACAGCCCAAAGTAGAGCACGATCACAATGCGCGTATGTGTGTGTGTGTGCGTGAATGCGTGCGTGCCTGCGTGTGCGCAAAACCCAGGCTTTTCCCCCCATGGGACCAGCACGAACACGCTTCCCTTCTTTCCCTTTGAGTTTCACATTCAAAGGTTCCACTCGTTCAGCTGTCAATCATGCCCTCAGCCAATCAAGGGCCTTCATTGCCAGTCTGTTTATAGATCAAGGGTGGTTTAAGCGTATGGATGTGATGTGACTGGAATTTTTACCATGACTAATACTAATACTGTAAATATTCATTTTTTTTTACACCTCACGAGCGGTGTCAATCAAAATCAACACTATTGTGCCATACTGTGAGGGTGGAGGTCTCTATAACAATGTTAATAATAATTGCAAGTCCTGGAAACAAGGTAGGCTACTAGAAGGAAGAGAGAAGAAAAACAGAAAGCTGAAAAGGGCTGGTATATCATCTCAAAAGAATGAAATAAGTTTGTATATTTGTCAAAAGAAAAAGAAATGCCTTCAAAAGTATGGAGGTTATAAAAGGAAGTAACTTTGTATAGTTGTGTGTGAGTGTTGTGTGTGTGGACTCGCTGTTATCAAAAGAGATTCACTGCTGTATAGAAGCATTAAGTATTGTGTTATAGGGCTATGGCAACCCAGATATGTCACGCTTAATTTAGTGGCTATGAGAACAAGAGAAACAAGGGAGAAAAAGTACAAATTACAGTGAAAAATAAAGTATATCTGCAACTACATGACAAAGAAACTGCACTGGCGCTTTAAGGCAGGGGAACAGTTGTGGGACAAGGTGTTGTTGGTTTAGTTTGGTTCAGCTGTTGTTCTGGTTTTGTCTGGTTTTATATCCTTATCTTGTCCTGGTTTATCTTAGTTGTAATTGAGACATGAGCTGTACCGGATAGCCTTTGGAATTTGCCTTTTTTTGTAATTTTTGTCCTTTATTAAATCATAAAGAACAATACAAGAGGCCGGAATGGGTTTCTTCCATGGGTGTCTGGGCACTTCTTTAGAGATAAGGGGAGGAGCTCGGAGTAGAGCTGCTGCTCCTCCACATCGAGAGGTGCCTGTTGATGTGGCTTGGACATCTGTTTCTGATGGCTTCTGGACACCACCCTGGGTATGTCCCACTGGGTGAAGACCTGGGGAAGACCTGGAGCACACTGGAGGGACCATGTCTCTTGGCCTCTCTCACAACGCCTTGGGACTGGCATCCACGTAATCTTTGGTGACATTATATAAGGTGCAAAGCAATGTTCAGAATCAAAATTAGAATCTCAAGCTTAAATCTCAAAATAGTAACACACCTATTATGTAATAATAAAGCATAAATAAAAATGTAATATAAATATAGTAATGAATAACCCCTTTTAAAGATACTAAACAGATTATTATAGTCGTACATTAGAGTTTTTTACTCAAGAATTAAACTTTAATAATGTTTAAAACTAAATGATGTTAATTCATGTTTAAGTAAAGCTTTGTACATAATGACTTTACTGGTTACTAATGTGTAACTAGTGCTTTATTATGTGAGTTATTTTAAAGCATTACCCTTAAAACTGTCTCAGAGCTCAAACTGAACCACAGACTTCCAGGCATATGGTCAGTTGAATACTTAGGCTATGTAATATATCAAAGTGAATGGCCTTGGTTTAAGATGAGAAAAGTTGTTGGGAGAGAGTTGTTGAACGTGAGAGATGGCGACAGACGGTGCGTCAGGTGACAGCAGGTGTGAGCAGACCCTCGCCGGTGATTGCCATCTATTACGGGTGAACAATAGTTTCCTGTGGGCCATGCTAACGACCTGTGTGTGAGAGCAGCAGGGGAAATTAACCCAGCCCAGTACTTTGTCTGCTTGATGCCAAGAGGGAAATTGACAAAAGATGAGGAGCAGAGTGGGACAAGGAAGAATCACTCACACACCTGTTATTCAGTGATGGACAGCTGCCATATGTTTACCTGCCTGCGTGGGAACCAGGGACTAAATCATGTAGCTACCAACAGAGGGCACCAGAGGGCTTCAGAGCTGATGTCTTCTCACTGTTGGGACTCTGACTCTGTCCAAGTCCTCATATCTTCTTACTAATGTTCACTTAACACCTTTTATTTAATGAAAACAGACTGTCTGTTGATATGTCTTTGCTTGTAGCATCTAAATCCTCACCCACTTGTGTTTAAGTGAGATGATTGTTGTTTTTGTCAACTTTTTCCCAGCTGAAATCAGGTTGGAGAGAGGTCTGAACTGCGGGGCACTGGTAATGGCGGCGTGTGTGTCGTACAGCACGTCTTGGTGAGAAACTAGCTCGATCTCTTCACACTACATGGAGAGCCGTGGCCTCCAGGCTCGAGTTCCTGCTTCAGTAATGACTCTGTTCCCTTGTGGAATGTAGAACATTGTCTTTCCTCAAATGAGGGAAGCACACAATCTCACACAAACTCTCTCTGGCACAGTCTCTCCAATATGCATGATATACACAAGGTTGTACAGTCAAAATGCAGGGTAAACACTTGCTTGTAAGCACACATAAATACGCACGCTGGCACTACACAGAGCATCTCCTCAGTCTCACAAACATTGATTGGCCGTCCCTCTCAGGTTTGCCTGCCTCTACCATGATCAATCAGCGAGTTTATAGACCACAATGTGTGGCAGCTTGTATTGCTTTTTCTCCCTCTTCGTTACCGATCAGAGAAAATCCCACTCTAAGCAAGCGCAATGCACATTCATACAATTTTAATGACTCTTAAATTAACCATCATATTTTTTGCTCCACTCCTTCACCGACTAAATCGCTTAATATGCATCAACACTGGCCTCACTTGTGTGTTAGCCGTGACATTTTTATAATTCTTTTGCCTGGGCATTGTGTTTATTTATGAGCGTAGAGTAGGCTTTTTTGGCTGATAAATGGCACAATTAAACAGTGCTCAGACACTCAAGCAGGCGTTTCAGGCTGCTGACAGATTTTTAGTGTCCTCTTCCCTGGCTAACGATGAAAGTAAATAATGTCTTAACGAGGTTGCTGGAGCAGTTGTTTGAGGATTTGTTTTATATCTACATGTGCTTTGAGCTGCAGCAGCGCTGCACAGCACAAAAGTCAGGTTCACAGCTGAGATTTTGAAGCTTTGAACATAATTTTGGTGCTTGTTAACAAATTCCTTTACAATCATAAGCAAGGTAATGAATACACATTTTAAAGGTGTAATATTTTGGGTTTTTAGTTCTGTGTTATTAATGACATGATCACTTTCATAGGTAAATCTATGGGGTGCGTTTGCAAATCCAAACATGTGTACAGCATGAAGCAGGGTCAACCAAGACTTAGTTAAGCTGTATTTTGTAAGGTACCATGAACCCGAATCTTCTGACTTCCTGTATGTATTATTCAAGGCCCCCTATTGGCTGCTGTGGGTTTTGTGATGAAAGCAGCCTGACGCAATAGTCGGCAACAGTGTTTTACAGTATTGTTTTACAAACTATTGTAAGGCAGAGGTAGAACAAGAGCGAGTATTAGCCAGGCCCTGAGAGGAGGGCAGCTTTATGAGCCCTTTGAGGCTGACTCGAGAGCGCCTGAGCTCCTGTGTAGTTAAGCACAGGGCTACAGCGCTACAAGCTGCCCCTACATTTACTGAATGCCCTTGGACGGAGGATGTGTGTGAGCGAAAAAGCACGGGGCATGCATGCTCATGGGCTAATGAGTGCATGTGTTAATGCTTGTGTGTTTGTGTGCACATTTCCAGTGTGCACGGACGAGATGTTGTTGGGTTGAGTCAGTCTCCAGAGGAAAGGAGAAGGACAAATGCTCCTTAAAAATAGCCCCTGGGCAGCTGGTGTACACAGTCTATCAGCAGTCTGTCCCTGGGGCCAAGGAGGAGAGGAGGGAGGGGGATAGAGGGAGAGAGACAGAGGATGGATGGAAGAGAGAGAAGTGAATGCAGATAAATGTGGAAAATAGTCGAGAATATGGGTGCAATGGAAAAAGAGAAGGACTGGGATTTCAAAATACATATATGGATACAAAGAGACCATGAAGAAATACAGATTTCTGTGCAGAAGTTAGAAAGGAGAAGTGAGATGGAGAGTGGTCTCTGTCCCAGTTGTGAATGCTCTGGAGGTCACATGGAGGGATAGGGTTTTAGCCAGAGCAGCTCTGTCCCTAGACGTCTTCAGTTACTAATATACCAGTGTGTGCCATGCTAAATCGCTCCCAGTCGACTAGGCCTGAGATCCTCCAGACCCACAGAGACCCTTTATGGAAATAACTCTACCCTATTTGCTCTCCCTGACTGGCTGTAATCATCTGCGTGCATGTGTTTGGAGATATTTGAATTGTGCATGCTTATTGAGCATTTGTGTGCTGAGTTTTAATGGACATGCACATAATAGAAAGACGTTTCTTTAAAATCTACTGGGAGTGAGAAAGTCATCAAGCAATTAGATATTTATGGCATTGGGAGGCTCTGATTTTTAAGGCGGCTTTGAGTGATTTCTGCGAAGTTGGTGTGATGCTTCTACCACATACCAGGAAAAATTAGATTAAACTCAAACATGAGAGCAGAATTTCAAAAGGAATATCAGGTAGAATATATTTGAACGCGTGCGACTCTGAGGGTTGGTGGGTGTATTTCAACTTTAAATGAGAAATAAAGAGCTGGAAGACATTCGATGGTTGCCTGAAGGATCCCACACTCTCACAGTATCATCAACGCACCAATTAGAGGCACAGACTGGGAGTGGATCAATGCGACTCTGGAGCGTGTGAGGGTGAGGGGGTGTATGTATAGATGTATTTCGTTAGTTCATCCGCTGAGCTAATTGAGCTGTTTTTCCTCAACAGTTGGGAGCTCTTAGGCTGTGGACAGATGCCCTTGGGCACAAGGTGTGGATGTCAGTTTGTGTGTACTTCACACAACCATGCAGCCCTTCTGAGGCTGCGGCCACTATGCAAACAGTTTCGTTATAAAACAGGTTTAGGTAAACTTTTGAAAGGTTAATACATTTGTGAATAAAAGAGTGTAATTAATATACCAAAAACATATTAAATAGCATTTTAAATTCAATGAGAATTTCTTGAAGTCTGTACAGCTTTAAGAAGTGCACATTAAATCAACCTTAAGCTTATTTCTAAGCAGCAGGACACACAAAATGCACGTATAAACTGGTGGCATTAATAAAAATTGCCACTGTCCCACCATATGTTATAAGTCATAGCCATAATATGTCATAACATATCACAGAAGTATCAAGGAAATCAAAACTACTGTTACTGGTGGGCCTGATACAACACCATATTTATATTTTTAAGTGTTTTTAGCATAGACAGACCCATTTAAAAGCAGTCACACTGGTAACACTTTAGAATGTGTAATTAACTATCTTTTAATTAATAAACAGTCAGTGTATATATTGATGTAACACTGTTTTGCAATTTTGCATTTATTTGCATGAGTTTATTACTCAAGAATTAGACATTAATTACAATGTTTGTAATGTATAGTGTTTATTAATGTTAAAGTAATCCGTGTAATGACTCAATTAACTGGTTACTAATCCTTAACTAATACATGATTAATGTTATACAGAATGTAGTTATTAGTGTTAGTGTAGTGTTATGCAACCCCCCCACACAAAAAAAAAAAAAGAAAAAAAAAAAAAAAAAGAAGCATTTTAATCTAATGGGCCAAAGTTTTGACATTGCCCTACCAAATATAATTTATAATATATTTATATTCACTTAAACCATTGAAAGTATCAGGGGCATCATCACTAAATCACTAATGCTATGGCCAGTAGACAGAACCTTTTGAGAGCAGGTATGCTTTAGTTGTGTAGTGGAGCATGTGTGTTTTAATTATAAGGCTTGTAATAATGTATTTGCACAGAGCTACTGGGCAGACTGTGACTGTTTGATTTCAGAATGAATTTTATAAACAGTTCACATTTTTATCAAAAATGCCATTAAAATACTTAATTAAATTACATTTTTATTAATTAAACTTAATAAAAATGCTTCCAGTATCAGACTTGTAATAAACTCAGCTCAATCATTAAGCTTTGAACCTTTGATGCACACAGTGTTCAAGCAAATTTTAGTTCATTGCTTGAAACTTTGACCTCAAGACAGATCTATCCAACTAAATTATGACAAAATTTTCAGCTATTGCATTTTAAAAAGAAACAGTGATTGCATGGAGTTTGTCGGTGCGTTCCCAAATAATGAGTGGATCTGTGTTCATGGTATGCTGGGCTGTTGGTCTGTCAGTGGCGTATTTAGTGGTCTCCAGGCGTCATTAGTGCCCCGACTGTCACATCGTCCCGTCTTAGCCCAGCTCTTTATAAAGCTTTGTTTAGAATACTCCGGCCACATGTGCTCCGCTGCGACTGACGGGGGCTGAGCGGGTGCTGACGGAGCCCGCCGCACTGCACGTCCCTGGGCAAGAGCGTGCACAGAGGTGAGGTGGTGATGGAGCAGAGCCGTCCTGACAGAGATGTTACCCAGCAGCGCCACCAACCCCTCGCCCCCTCCACCCCTTATATACACACACACATATCAGCACCACCTACACCCAAACAGCGTGGCTCTTAATGTCACCGTGTGGGTCATGTTTAACTTGAGAGAGTGGGATAAAGTTTGTTTGTTCCGGGAAAAAGACAGTTGACCATTCCTTACATACAGGAAGTGCATTATCCTGCATGGGACGACAAGAGAGGGCAATTATGACTCATTCAGCTCCTTCCAACACCGCTCTTCAGTTTCACTTGTGCTGCTCATGACTGAAGATAATGCTGAACTTATTAAATCTTATTTCAGATATTAATGTGGGTTCTTTCCTTTCACATTTTCCCTTCAGGGTTGGCGCTGCAAATCATCTGCCTCCTTGTACACAGTGAGTCACATATTGATTATAGGTTTTCACCCCTGAACCCTGATATGTTTGGTCCTCCTTTCATTTTATGTGGTTTGTGAAATGTACATTGACTGCATGTTGCATAAATGACTACCCAATATTACACAAATGATTAAATGGGCTATATTATGCTATTATGTATGTAGAAAGCAATTCTAATAATTCCTTTATTATTGCCATAAAGAAACAGGTGAAGAGACGAGCAGAGGGCAGCAGAGGACAAAGCTGTTATGCTAAAGAGCTTTTTATTTTACAAAACTTTTTGTATAATGCCATTTTACTACAAAATGAAAAATGGCTATGAGGAATCAATGGAAACAGAGCTGTACCTTGTTTTGTGGATTAAATGAATGAATGAATGATAGCAGACTGGATGTAGAGGGCTTGCTGATTGGTCAGTTCTTCCTGGAATGGGACGGGGTTCATGGAAGAGGCGGAGGTTTGTGGAACCAAGTGTTCTGAGGCCTCAGAAACTCAGCACCAGAGAATACAGGATTACTTCAACAGGAGTGAATGAAGCAAAACACAACTCCAGGTGTGTTTTTGATCAGGGAACATTATAACATGGTAGAACACTCAGAAATATCAACTTCCCATAATATAGCCCCTTTAAAGTTCAGAGGAATAGTGTTTTTCTTCTAAAAAGAGAGTTCAAAGAAAGTACCTTGTCATGACTAGTTTGCTCAATAGATTAAGTGTTAATTGTATATTGGTGACATGAAGCAACGAGTCATACAGTTGGACAATCTGCTGTTGATATTCCATCCAGGTCAAGGTTAAAAATAAGTTGTCTTCTGCTCTACAAGCTACACGCAGTTGATTTCTTGTTAAACTTTACTTGACTGTTGGAAAATATATTTTTTTATAGATTTAAGAAAAATTTTTTTTTTAATGTTTTAGGGGTGCATACCTCATGAACCAACTGACCAACAATGGAGCTCAACAGTGCCTTCCCCCCTCTGAGGCCGGAAGTCCTATTAATTTTTCACATAGACTGAAAAAATAAATAAATAAATATTTAAAGAGTTTAAAAGCTCATGACTGTAGCACAATTAATTTCAATCAAAAACATTATCAGAAACCTTTGAAACAACAAAGATACAATTGTATTTAGTTGATTTTTTAAGTTTAAGATAGTATTTTTAATTAATTGTGTTATGGTCTTGAATGGGAGGGCATTGTTGAGCTCTATTAGAAGAATATCACTGGCCACTATTTACAGTCAGAATCAATAAATGGTAAAGACATTATTACCAAGAGTGATCATTAATACAAATTAAGACCAAAGAGCTTGTCTGCAAGAAGAAAATATAAATTTGCTACATTGTATTATATATAGAGTAATTAAATATATACATTTTTGTACATTGTTGATATCTTTAATTATTTGTTTCTTTAAAAACTTTTCAGGCTATATACATTGAGCTACTGGTCCCTTCCTACTTTAAGAATAATAAATGAAATGAATGCATCATATGTCTCTGCACAGTGAATACATAACAAGCTTGAAATTAAAGCACCCACAAAATATTTGATTTCTGAAATAATGTGTATTTGATGTAAACACCAATGGAATCAACAAGTAGTCCGTGTTGTTTCCAGACAGAACTCTCCCTCCAGCATCCAGAGCTGGTGCTAGTTGTCTCTCTTCACTCCGACAGCTGCCTGTGATGGTTATCTCTCACTCATTTTCAAACACACACTCGTGCTTAGGCCCAATGTACATTTGCACACCGCACTTCCACGTTGGCGCACTCTTGCTTCACGCTGTTCTTTTTTTCTTTCTCATTTGACAACACAACTTCGAGCTAAACTTCCAGCCGATGAAGTGCGCCACTCACAGTCCTGACGGCGTTACTTTGAGCTACTCGGGAATAGTCAAACTTCTAGTACAAGACTAGTCATTGAGTCTCTCCCTTGGGACCCTCGCTATATAACTTATACTCACTTTACAGGACTTCCATATCAGTCGAAGGCATCTCTCTTTGAAAGCACTGAGGTAGGAGTTGGGATAAAGCTATTTGATGTTTTGTCGAGAACGTATCTGAGGTAATGGATACTGTGTGAAAGGCTACGGCTGCTTGAGTGAAGTGACAAAGTTAGTTTGGGCCTTACAGATCTTTAAATCCCCGCGGATCACTCAAAATGCCCCCTTCCACTCTGGCCGCTCCACTGATTGTGTGCGTCTGTGTGTGTGTCAGATGATTGGTACCTGGGCTAACAGCGAGGAGTCCCTGAGGTCCCTGTGTGGAGGTTCTCGGGTCTGGTCAGTTAACCTCCATCTCTGTCTTTGATCGTTGCGGCTCAGACGACCCTGGGGGAAAACACAACACACTCAAACCTGGCTCTTTCATCGCACTTATCCACAGTAGACAAACACTGTGACACCTTTAGCACACTATGCATAAAGCAGCTACTTTGCCACAGCGTCGGACCGAGGGGTAATGCTATCCAGCCAGTGTCAGTGAGAGCAGGGTACTTAAGGTGCTATTACAGTCCCATTACCTCTGCTCTCATGTGCAATCAGGGAGAGGTGATGGCCTGCGCTCTGGCAACACACTCCCTGTTTCCTCCTGACAGCAGCCGCAGACGGGCCAGAAGCCTCAGGGCTCCAGGCAAAGTGAGAAGATTTAATCTGAAGGATGAGTGTCGGTAAGTATAGAGCCAGAATGCATTTTGGACCAAACATAAAGTGTACAAGGAAATAGAGGAAACTTTAGTTACATTCGCCATTTAATTCTGGGAAAACTTCCCATGTGGATATTGGGCATTCACATTACTGAAATATAGCAACATCTGATCACTATGTCTTCCACTGAGGCTGAAGTTACCCTATAGCACCATGTGGGGTTGAGCTGATAGTGAATTTAGACCAAGCAACAAAATACACTCACCACTTTCCTTCAAGTGAACTTCTTTAATGATGATAGGATGCTCAGAGAGAATCCATGTTAGCACAGTGGGGGCCAGAAGACTCCACCTTGCAATTAAATATAAGCTTATAGATGAACGGACAGGAAAAAACAAGAACTGTATAAAGATATTTCTATTTTTTCCATATTTTTTAACTCTTGCTGATTTCCTAAGTTTGATATTGGGATGGGTAATAGTAGTTCCAAAATGTGCAGTTTGGTTAAAAAGGTACTGAGAGACAAGGAAGGAAGCACTTGTCCCAGGCTACACATGGTTATTATGAAGTAATTACATTCACACCCCTACCAATTTTATAAAAGGCGGATTTTGCTCCAGAGACCAAACAGTCTGCCAACATGATGTTGTAAACACTTGAAAAGTCCTGACAAGGTGCTGTAGGATTTCTTCTTGTGTTTTGGTACCAGCCCCTCTTGGTAAAAGGCCAAACTTCCGGTGGTACCTCAGACTTCACGTGTGAACCAAAGAGGCTGCCGCTTGGGAGCTACTAGCCGCTCAGAAGGCCCTTATTGCAGATGATGATGATGATAGATATGCAGAGTTTCATGTTTGCCAATGTGTTCTAATGAAACATAGGAAAAGAAAACATCACCCCCCACTACCACCTCACTGCTGCTGTATTTGCAGTGCCCCCTCTCTCTCTCTAAATTTCTCTCTCTGTTTCTCTCTCTCGCTCTCTCGCTCTCTCTCTCTCTCTGAGCTGGCCCCAGATAGTTGTGCTCTTCCCCCAGCTCCTCTGGGACCCCTTCTCTGTGTCGTTAATCAGAGCTCCTCAGCTTCTCCAGCTCTCACCCTTTTTCTTTTTCTTTCCAACACACACACACATATGCAGTCTTATGGTCCCTCCCCCTCCTCCCCCCATGCATCTCCAGCCCCATCCATCATAAAACGGCAGTTGGAAGGTGGGTTGGGTTGGGTAAGTGTAAGTGTGCGAATGCGGGGCTAGGTTCACGTATGTTCGCGTGTTATAAGCACACATCCCGGTGTCTCCTCAGCAGAAATGAATTGAGACTTTACAAGAAGAAAGCAATTAGGCCAGGGCTTTGGCCTATCACTCACTGGCTAATGTATCAGAGGCAGAGTGAATATTATTAAGGGACGGGGCGGTGAAGCTCTGTGGGTTTTACAGCCACGAGGTAGGACAAGAAAAGACTAATGATGGTGATGAAGTAACCCCCGAGTTGAAGGGTTTTAATCACTTGTAGCTTTGTGGCTTCACAGTTGACACTCTCTTTATGATAACGGCTTCGCTCCAAGCTCTCAGTCTCCAACGTCCAATGAACACTACAAGGAACAATCAAATGAGCCATTAGAGGATGTGGGTGAGGATGGCTGAGTACAATGCAATGAGTTCTGGCATTTGTCCCCAGTTCCTCTTTGTTTGAAGCAGTGTTATAAGAGACTGTAGAATCAAATAAAGTGACTCTTTTGATACTTCTGGTAATAATTTTGGAAACTCTTTTAGAAGATTACCTGTAGGAACTGTCATGGCAGACCAGACCTCCAGTGGCTGGGGCGGGAAAGTACAGTGTCACAAAGAAACAGGTTTAGAAACATATTAGCAAAGCGGTAGTCTCCTATTTGAACACTTGGCTTAGTTCTTATTGTAAGTTTATATGCCCAGCCTCTTATGATGTTTAGTCACAATAGTAACTAAACAAGCCCTTTCACTCTTTGTGCTGGTCCCAAGCCCAGATAAACTGGGAGGGTTGCGCCAGGAAAGGAAAACCTATGTCAAATGAATGTGTAAATCACTGCACTCCAGTGGCAGATGATTTGCTGTGGTGGCGACTGGGGAAAGCCAAAAGGAGAATAGAAGAAGACATGATTTGGATGGATTTATCGTCTTTGCTCCTGTATAATGTAAGTTTGATATGCGGTTGGAAGATCCTCATTTTATGCTTTTATGCTTGGTCAAAAAGCAGGTAATACAGGTAATGCCTCATAGGAGTCTGTAGACCTTCTGCAAAACCGGTCCCAGGACATTTGACCAGGGGCCAAACAAATGACAAGTCCAAAAAATGAACAGAGGACAAAGGGGGGAGCGGGGTGGCTGTGGTGGAGCAGTGACGGACAGATCAAAGAAGGAGCAGCGTTGGGTCAGTGAGGCGTAGAGGCAGACCATTTGCACCTCAGCGGCGACAAAGTGCTCTTGACTTGGATGGGTTTGTGTGAGTGACATGGGTCGAGGAAAACTGGGTTCACATCTCGGATAGGTCGTACTGTAATGGTGCCTTTTTAAACAGCATCTTGGTTTCACATCTCCAGAGCAGTCTTAAATGTCATGCATGTGAAAAACTCTCCGTGGTTTGCCCTAATGTGTGTGTCTGCTTCCCTCAAACAAGAACCTTCCTCTTTGTGATTTAAACCAACATTTTGCGGTCTCCGGTTTCATTTGTTGACATCACTCAGCTCTTAACAGCAAATGTGATATGATAACTCAATCAGGCAAGACGCTAAATATTGAGATAAGCCCTGAGTGACCCTGAAGGAAAATTATGAAGCCAATGTGTTCCAGGCCGTTTGTGTGTTACAGTCACAATTACAGTCGATTACAGCCAAATCACTTCCACATGCGCTCAATGAAAACTTTACAATCTCTCCCACACTACGCTGTGAGGCGACTTTCTTTGGCCTCGAACCAACATTGGAAAGAGGTAAAGGGAAGTAAGGCAGAAAGGCTTTTAGCAATGAGATTCGAAGGATAGGTGCATAGAGCTTATTTTGGAGCCATCATTTTCTCTCCCAAGAATTTGTGTTTCAAAATCTGTCAAATTGGAAACAAATGTTGTGGGTGAGACCGCACGGAGAATAAAAACATTCTTGTTGTTTCACAATCTGAACCATCAGAGAGAGAGAGAGAGAGAGAGAGAATACAAAACGCTGGCTCAGAGGACGAAAAGAAGAATGAGGAGACAAAAATCAAAATCAGCCTCGATATCACAGAGAGTTTGGAACATTGTTAATGCCATTTTGAGGAAAAGGTAGGGGGTGATTAGCTAGGTTTCAATCTTAATTTGAAAGTTTGCAAAAGAAAAAAAGTAAATTAGACCCTTATCCATCAGGGTGTTGGGAACCTAGCAAACAACAAGGAGATAGAACTACAATTAGTTGGCCTACTAGCATTGCCACTTGTCATCACAAAATTGAATGCAATAACAGGAGAAATGCAGCACTATCAATGTTATAACATCAAGTTCTGCACATATTTCAAAGAAAGATTTTGGGAGGTTTTAGAGGCCAGACATTTTATTTACAACCTTTGGCTGCAATACAAATACATTTGGTTTCTTCTTCTGTCCAAACGTAAGTGCAATGCCAACAGTCGCATTGGTTTTATGTTTGCTACATCACACTTGATGAGACAATCGTGTTTTCATCTTGAATAATTTGCATTAAGCATTTATTTGTACACCAAAAAACACCTAAAGCAAACATAAAAACGTATTATTTAAAAATTTGCGGTGATATTTGAAAATGCGCATATAAATCAAATGATGGAAACCCTGCTATTCTTCGAGTCATTTCTAGTTTTCCCCACATTTCCTCCATAAAGGGAACTTGTTGAAACGTCCTCTTTGTCCACAGTGGCTGCTTGGTCAAACAATCTGGAGTAAAGTAGTAGCTTGCGGTTGCTAGCTGGGCCTGGCATACCCGTCTTGCTTTTATAGGTGGCAAAAGCTACTAATCCTTCAGTCCAATATTTACATAGGCCAAGTTATGCTTTCCTGGACCTTAGCTATGTATCGCGCTGCTTATATATTCTTGGACCTTGATGTATTCCTGGCTCAGGAAACAACTTTTAGTGCCCCGCGAGGGCCGAGTGAGAATTGACAGTGTGTGCCAGAGCGAGCCAGAGGGTAGGGGGCCTGTTTTAGTTCCACTGTGTTTGTAAGGTCACTCAGAGTACATCTGTATGGAGTGGGAACTCACTCGCTTTCACTGTCACAACCACTCACAACAGCCATCTGTAATGCTGTTATATGGAGCACTGTGTCCCTTTGTCCCTTGCGCACACACACAGACGCCCTCACATGTATAGGAGTGCACGTACACAAGCATACAATGACACAAAAACGCACACTCGACAACAGCAAATGAACCGGCGCAAACACACATTAACATAATGCTGGGTTACTAATTGCACCAGCATGTGTTTCTAATGAAAAAGTTGTTTTAGGGTTTTATTCCGCTCGGCTGTCAAACAATTCACCCATGTTTTGAAATATAATTGTGGGGACCGAGAGAGTTTCGAAACCAAACCAAAACATTGCTGCGATCCTGGTTTCTAATGTTTCTAATTTGTTAAAATATGCTGAGTGAATGACAAAAGTAGAAGTTTGACCTGCCAAGAAAAACATATCAGAGGCAAAGGGCCCAGTGGAAATACAGAGTCTCGTTTAGGAACACGATCAATGTAACCTTTGTAACAGGAAGGAGACGGAGAGTAGGAAGGAAGGGAGGAAGGAAAGAAAGTGGGCAAGGAGACAATGTAAGGACAGAAGATCCATGTTTGTGTTTATGCGTCGCCATATTCAGCTCTTATGTATTCACCACATATTGATGTCCGTGCATTGTTGTGGTGACTGGTTAGTTATTCACCGCAGCGCTGGGGATATGTTAAACAGCCATTTTCACAAACTGTCAAGGAGCGAGCTAAGGGAGAAGGCTTTAATCATTTACACATGGGAAGTATATCTTTCTCATTTATTCTTTCTCTTCCAGGATGGGAGGGTGTGTGTGTGTGTGTCTGTGTGTGCCCCCCTCTCCTCCCCTCGTCCCACACACTGTTGGCCCAAAACTAACACACAGGCTGGAAGTGGGCTCAGGACCGGCTCAGTGCATCTCTTTTTCCCCCATGCTGCTCCCTCCATTTCCCCATGTATCTGTTTCTCCGAAGAATAACATACAAACCCTCTGTGAAAGGATTCATGGTTTATTAAACTCGAGGTCCTTTTCCTGTTTCAACACTGAGAAGAAAAAATAAATACCGCAGTTTGTTTTCTCTCCCCTCTATCGTTCTTTCTATCTATTTTTCCTGCAATTATTTTTTCTGTCTTCCTGGTTGTTTCTGTCAATCTTTTCTTGTTTTTAGACCAGGCCTGAACTTTCCGGCGTCTTAAAGGAGATGTCAGTCAGTTTGACTAATTTGGCATTGAGATTTCACTGTACCTAGAGCTGTAACAGAAGCCTCAACAAGAACTCACAGTACACGCCAACTGTAATATTCTATACCCTGTTTCCACTATGTAGGTATGAGTGGAGTCAGTATGGCATCCACAGTATCTGCTGGGGAAGCTAAAATGATTTCTATGTTTTGAGTTGGCATTAATTTGAATGAAGAAGTCAGTGTTGTCATTCTTGTGTCCAAGTTACTCTCATATCATCAGCGTTTGAGTCTAAGTCTGGTCTGTGTGGAATCACTAGCACATTAAGTAAAAAAAAAAAAAAAATCATCTGAGTCCAAATTAATCTAACATCAGTCAAGATCAATTAAATCCAAGTCGAGTCCAAATGAACTGAAGTCAAGTCCGAGTTGATTCAATAAGGTCCAAGTCGAGGCACTGAGACTCCTTAAAAACAAAGTTGTTTTTTGTTGCTTATTTGTAGCCTTTTAAAGTTTAAATTCCAAAAGTTACAAGTTTATGTTTTATACAAGTTAGACTGCAAAAATTAGTTTTTAATCTTCAAACCAATTTAATGCCATCTTATTAATTTAGCACTTTATCTATCTGAATTGTGACTGTTTATCACAAGAAAAGTACACATTTGCAAAAGAAAATAAAGTTAAACTTGCCTGCAGTGTTTAGCTCCAACATGTGGTGAGCTGACTTTAGTAAACCTCAACCCAGTATATTATGATACGGTATGCTTCTTCAGGATGCTTATAACCCCCTTTAGTTGCAGAAACTTATTAGTATCGACCCAAATGGTACCTTACACCTGCAGCATAAGGACTTGCTACTAACTGAAGTACCACTATATTTCCAAACCAAACATATGAACTTAAGTGACATCCCATTCTTAATCCATAGGGGTTAATATGACATCAGCTCACCCTTTGCATCTATCTACATGAGACATCTACATGTCTGACGCTCTTGTCCAATGTCAGACACTGATGTTGGACGAGCCTGGCTCCCAGTCTTTACTCTAATTCATCCCAAAGATGTTCTATCAGGTTGAGGTAAGGACTTAGCCCAGTCAAGTTCTTCCACACCAAACTCACTCATCCATGTCTTTATGGACCGTGCTTTGTGCACTGGTGCAGTCATGTTGGAACAGAAAGTGTCCATCCCCAAACTGTTCCCACAAAGTTGGAAGCATGAAATTGTCCAAAATCTCTTGGTGCTGAAGCATTCAGAGTTCCTTTCACTGGAACTAAGGGACCAAGCCCAGCTCCTGAAAACAACCCCACACCATAATCTGAATTCAGTTATTTGGGTGGGTGAGCAAATACTTTTGGAAACACAATGTAATTCTTGTCAGTGATAGTTACAATGCCTTATTAACACTTATTTTACTAAAAATATGCACTTGACTTTCTCTTAAACTTTTTGTCTTGCTGTCTGTTTGTCTCAGGCACCAATCAGCCCCTCTGACCATTAAAGGGCAGTGTGTGACCGCTGAACGGGTCCCACTAGTTTACACCCTGTGTTCGTGCGTGAGGCCAGGGCAGTCCAGGATAACTCAGAGTAATGTATTGTCCTGGCCATGCACTCTGACAGCTCCCCCTGCCTGGTCCTGCTCATTCATTACTGCTAATTTGACATGTTTACGGACCCCCCTCCCAACAATACATACTTAAGGCCATCGACTGACCTTAAATGGAAACACCTACAGCCATGCGACGTGTCAATACGGCGCAAGGGTGTGTGTGTGCCGACATACCTGTGAGGCAGTGCATCAATACCGAGTTAGCGCTTAATCTGGAGGAGCAGGTGAGTTATGTCGGCAGCGTTGCCTCCCACCATTATCTCACTAAGTGTTTGTAATGCAGCTGAGAGGTGACCACGAGACAAACAGAGTAACGGACTGGAGCAGGCACAAGATACAAATAATCCACCAGAGAAGTTCGGGCCTGGTTCAGAGCTGCATCCTGGTAAGTCTTTGTGTATCAACAGCACCAGGATATAATTTAGTTTTCTTATATATTGTAATTGAGCTGTTTCTGAAGTTAGCACAGCTGATGGAAATTTGTTTAAATTCTCAACCAGCGAAAAATATAAAGGTGTAAAGATGTGCAAATTAACAGGTTTTTGTCTATGTTGCTAAATTTGCATTTCTCTAAACCAGTCAGAGGTGGTAAATCTGTACTCAAATAAAGTACTGTTACTTCAAAATAATATTATTTAAGTAGTGTAAAACTAAAAAGTGCTGAATGTAAACTTAAAAGAAGTAGAAAGTATTAGCTGCTAGTGCTACTACCACTTCTAGTACAAGTGCTTCCTCTACTACTACTAATATTATTACTACTTGTAATAGTACAACCTCTACTGCTCCGACTACTACTACTAGCGTTAGCATCATGGACATTTACTTTATATTTACTTCAAAAATTACTCATGTAAAAAGATATTTTAGAAAATGTACTCAGAAAAATGAGCTCCAAAGTAAAATAAATAAAGAAATTTTTTTTTCACATTTTTTGTTCCATTGTCACAACTGTTATATGTCATCAAATGTTCATTAAACATCTTAACACCTGATATATAGTTTATGTTTTATGTAGATAAAAAAAAAAAAAAAAACTAGTTTCCTGAAATTTGCGCTCTGTTTTTATTTACATTTTACTCAACTGTAACTATTTCCAGAATTGGCTTTGCACAATATGTTTTATGAACCATGTATGGACATGACTACACTGTCGTTCTTCAGTCGGTAAAACAGCAAAACTGAACTAAATGTCTCCAGCACTGTCCCTCTGGGCTTGTATATTGGTGGAAGCGAACATGTGTATGAGACAGATTAGACAATTGAAAACATCTATTTGCACAGAGCAGGCCTGTTTAATTCCCCCTCCTCTGTTTGTCTTTTCCCATATTCAGCACTTAAATACAGCATTGTGCCATTAGACGTCCAATCTTGCGTTGTCTCTTACTGATACACAACATTAATCACCAATTAGCTTGTCCTGCGACTGGCCACCTCTCTCATTAGAATATGATAGAATATAATGGTACTTAATGATGCTTAGGAAACATAATTAAATGAGTGAGCTGTAGAACATGTGGAGGAGCCGCGGTGCATCAATCAAAGACGACCCTGTCAATCGGCTGCTCATCGACGGGACGGGCCTGATGTTGTGTGTGTGTGTGTGCATGTGTGTCCCGAAACCACTGGCCTCTATCATGACCTCATTAGGGAGAAATGAAGGGTGGACGTGTCCCCATCACACGATACCACTGGTGCTTCAAAGTGTGAATGACATTAATATCTGACTGTCTGAACGTCGGTCTGTCTGTAGCTGGGAAAAAAAAGCCTTTGGATCCAGCTCTAATTAGCATGTGAGTAAATGGAATAAATCTATATTATTCATGATTTTGCCTTTATAATTAAAAGAGCAGTGGGTGACTCAGTCGTTTTGGATGCATTTCTGTCAGATTTTGCTGTTTGGTTGGCATTTTCAAAGCCGTAATGGAGATCAGTGGCTTGCAGCTCAACAAGTTTATGCAATAAAATTGCAGTCCAACATACAAGCTACATACAAATACACTATATTGCCAAAAGTATTTGCTCACCCACCCAAATAACTAAATTCGGGTGTTCCAATCACTTCCATGGCCATAAGTCAATAAAATCAAGCACCTAGGAATGCAGCTTTGTGGAAAGGTTTGTGGAAAAGTTTGAGGCTGGCCACTTCCTTTTCCAACATGACTGCACACCAGTGCACAAAGCACGGTCCCTAGAGACATGGATGAGTGAGTTTGGTGTGGAAGAAGTTGACTGGCCTGCACAGAGTCCTGACCTCAACCCCATAGAAAACCTTTGGGATGAATTAGAGCAAAGGCTGTGAGCCAGGCCTTCTCATCCACCATCAGTGTCTGACCTCATAAATGTGCTTCTGGAAGAATGGTCAAAAAATCCCATAAACACTCCTAAACCTTGTGGAAAGCCTTCCACAAGAGTTGAAGCTGTTATAGATGCAAAGGGTGGGCCAACGTCATATTAAACCCTATGGATTAAGAATTAAGTTCATATGTGTGTAAAGGCAGGTGAACAAATACTTTCAAGTCAACAGTGCTCCCACCTTTCTGCAAAGAGTTTGTGGGTGCAATCCCTGAGCCAGCCACCTCATGATCTCTCTGAGTGGAGTCTGCATGCCCTGTCCATGTAACAATGGGTTCTCTCTGATACTTCCTCCCTCTGCCTAAAGACATGTACGGTGTATAGAGATGAACTGGTGACTGTAAATTGCACCTAGTCAAGTGAATGAATGTGAAAGTGAATGTCTATATGTTTCTAAATGTCAGCACTGTATAATGTAGTAGTAAAATTACAGAGTACAATTATTACTTGAGTAAAAGTAAACAAAAATGTTGAATGTATAAGTTACTCAAGTGATTTTGAAAATAATTTGCTATCACACCAAAATATAATACTACTACTGCTACTACTACAGCTACTACTAGTATTACTACTACTACTACTACTACTACTACTATTACTGTACTACTACTGCTATTACTACTATTGTCACTACTACTGCTAGTTCCTACTTTAACAACAAGGTCAAAAACGCTTAAGGAAAGTAACATTTTTACCTAAAAATGTAAAAACAACAATTAAAAGTATATTGTAGAAAACAAATTCAGAAAATACATTTTCTAAGTACCTTCCAGTATACAGTACCTTTACTAAAATCTAGTAACTTTCGAAATACAGTACTCAAGCTGTCAACTGTTCTGCAAATGGTAAGATAAGATAGATTTGTTGCAATATTTGATTTTATTGAGCAGAACAACCATAATGTGGGCTTTAGAATATGGCGGCAATAGAGATGGGGAAAAGCCCTTATCTCTTGTAGTATGTTTTTCATTTTAGTGGAACAATAAAGATAAGTGTTCGACATGCTTGCTTAACATGCACAGTTTCCTGGCCTCCTCCCCTTTCTCTGTCTCTGGCGGCAGTGCTGAAATCCATCTCTCTATCTCTGTATCTCTCTAACATCCATTACATACCCCAGCCCCTCACCTCCCTACTCATTAGACCAACGCACAGTAAATTAGCAGCAGCAATTACACCCAGTATAAAGCATAGGCTCCCCGTGACAGGTAGCACACAGATCATAGACAGACAGCCGCAGTCGCCAGGATAATTACTGTGGGAAACGACCACACACACCCTCGAATACGCCTCCACCGAAGAGCACACCGTCCTGCTCTGTCTTCCTGCCACATACCTTCATGCAGATGTAAGGCGTGCGCACCTGCAAAACTCACATGAAAAAGAACCGGTGTTGTGCCAATGGAAGTACCCCAGTCATAATCGAGACCCTAATGCATTAACACCAATCAGGCATAACATTATGACCACCTGCCTATTATTGGTAACAAACTGTGTTGTTTTCTGAATTTTTTTTGAACAAACATTAAGATCTTTAGCAATTTGAGTTACATGTGCATCACTTGTCGCCGGATCACCACAGTTCCTTCCTTGGACCACCTTTGACAGCTACTGACCACTGCAGACCAGGGACATCCCACAAGAGCTGCAGTGTGGGAGATTCTCTGACCTAGTTAGCCATCAAAATTTGGCTCTTGTCAAACTTGCCCAAATTCTTAAACTTGCCCATTTTTCCCACTTTTACACATCAGCTTTGAGGACAACCTGTCTAGTATATCTGACCCACTAACAGGTGCCATGATGAAGAGATAATCTGTTATTCACTTCACCTGTCACCTATCTACATACCATCAGTACTTTCAAATGATTCACTGTTACGTGATTTGTTTGTCAAGTATACATACACAGAAATATCAATAATCAAATGTTTGAAGTTTTCTTGTAAATGCAATAAAAGTATGGATGCTCTCTTTTCAGTTTTTCTCTCCTGGGGTAATCAAAGCAAATCATTTGCCTCCAGTGTGCAGTGAGGTGCTTATTGTTGTGGCATATTTTTAAGCCGGATGCCCACCTGATGCAACCTTCTCCAAGCCCTTATCTGGGCTTAGGACTGGCACAACGATTCCACTGTAAAGGTTTCTGGTAATTTATACTACAATTTGATCATATTTACTTTCATGCAAAGATTTTAAAAAAAGTCTTAAAGCTTTACAACTTAAAGAAACTTCTACCAAAAGGGTTAGGGTTCTGTGTAAGGTGTGTAAATACTTACTTAGTACTAAGTTAGTACACAACTGTAAGTTAAGAAACTTGATACATGCTTTCCGTTTTCATGTCTGATCACTGTCATCAAACAAAAAAGGTTAAAGCCTAAAAAATGGGAATAAGGAAATAATCTGAGTTTTTATTAACATTAACATTTTGAGAGCACACATACGGTATATAAAAAAAGAGAATTGGCATTACAAAATCAAAGTTAGTTAGAGAGAAATGTTGTTGGAAGCAGAAATGGGTTAATTAGGTGTTTTAATCTGACACTTCTTCTGAAATTAAAATTCTGACACACATTTCTTTCAGTTCTGTGTGACATTAATTGACACTGAATTTATTCTGAGTCCACATTGTTGTGTGTGAAACAGGTTCTGACTTTGGTGGCACAGATTTGCTTCACTTTTTTTTGTCCTAAAAATGTACAGCCTTACCCTTGTACCTTATAGAGCTATATTGCACAAACTATTAACAACATATACTCTGATGATGGAAAACACAGAGCTATACATGCCACAAAACCATACAATAACACTATATATAGACTGTGGGTACATATCCGGGAGTGGATACCTACAGTGGCACAACACCGGGAAAGAAACCTGCTTCCCATGCAATACATCTCTCTATGATGTCCAACTATTTTCTAATATAGAGTATTATTAATATTCATTCCACCTCTGCTTGTCTTGTGCTCACTGTCTAGGTCTGAGTACCCCCCCTCTCTCCTATCCTTTCTCCTTTCCATTCCTTTCCCTTTTTTTTTTATGAGGCATCCCCAAGGGGACTCCTGTTTTTCTTTCAAATACGCCTCTCGCTGCCTTCCTCTTCATGTGTCCGTGCACTGCGCAGAGGAGGAGGAGGGAGGAGGAGAACTGGATAGTGGGGAATATGTGCATTAATATGTTTCATTAGGAGACTAGTAGCACAGAAGCTCCTGAACAGCACCTCTCTTGATGTGTGTGAAGCCTCTGCCGCCTGTATCCCAGCACTACTTTTCCAGGAATAGCCGTCTTTAATGCTAGATCCCTGGAGGGCCCGGTCCACTGGCTCTGGGCTGCCCCCGGCCTCCCACTCCTATTGTCCTCCTCCCACACTGACCAGTCTATCTGTGCCTGAAAAGATGCTGGAAATAAAGAGCAAAATGGCTTCACCTTTTGTCTATGTGTATTTATGATTTATGAGCGTGTGTGTGCTACATGCTGCTAGCTGCGCTCGAGAAAGTCGAGTCCCTGGAGCCAGGCGAGGTGCAACACGGCAGCAGTGCTTGGCTCGCTAATCAAAAACATTAGCCTCCAGGACTCATTTTCCCAAGCACTGAGTGTGTAACCTCCATAATTCAATATCCCACCTCTTATCGCTAAATCGCACTCACTACAACCCACTTTAGTCTTTGTCAGCAAACGATCAACTCTGTTATTAGATATATGGGCCAAACACAGCCCGCCGCTGTTATGAACCTATGGGCAATTAAGAAGCCAACATCCACACATAGACCAAGTGTTTACAAGCCCTTATTTCATCAGTACTTCCAGGTCGTCCCGCTGGTCCCTCTCGGCGTTTACGGATGCCTCTCGTTACCGTGGAGACCCTGAACACTTTGAGGTCAGCAGAAACTCGGGATCCGCTGTTTTCACAAGCTAATCCAATCGCACGGCCCTAAATTAGATATGCAAAAAATAAAAAAGAAATTAATTTTCTGCTGATGACCGGCTATGCAAATGATGACTCAATTATGGTGGGCTGGTGCGTTTGCAATTAATAACCTTGGAATCATCATTAACTAATATGTTTAGGAGGAAACTTGTCAGGCTAACCATGTTCACCATGCCATCGGTAATGCATTAATGAATTAGATTCATTAGAGAAAAGGGAGGCCTGTTTCTGACCTGGTCCATGTCTATTTTTTAACACATGCCTGTCAGCCTCCCGTTAATGATATTTTGTATCAACAGAGCCAAACTAAGGTGAGCTTCCTATTGGAGCCAAACTAAACACATTTGCATTGACACAATGACAGCTGACACGGTCACAGACAAGAGGTAACTTTAATTCAACATTGTGAGAGTCCAAAAGTTATCTTACAGCTCAGTTTTCATCAAAAACAATAACAATCTATACAGTAGATTTTTTCTTCCCTTATATCATAGAGCTGTTCAGTGTATTTGCAGTCAAAGACAAAACAGAGGAAAAATAGACACCAGCTATTTGGTTTGCATCTTTTTTTGTCGTTGTTTGTTATCTAAGTACAAAACTTTATCACCCATTACCAATATTCATAATTAGGATGGAACTTTTGCTTTTACAAAGAAGCCATTGTATGACAACAGACCTCTCCAGTTCATTTGAAACAGATACGGTGCGGCCCCCTCCCCCTCCCTCCTGCCCCGTCCGCCTTGTCCCGGACCAGCACAAGTGCCCCCAAAAACACTCGTCTGTCAGCAGGCGCCTCTGTTAAAACGCTCCTTTCTAGCCACTTAACAAAACCAGGCTTCAGTTAAAAGAAAAGCATGAGAGAAAAGCCCTATTCTGTGTATGGCAACAGCTTAAAGACACACAAAGAAAACAGTGGAGAAATGGTCGACAGGCCGAGCAGCTCACTTTCATGCCTCCACACTTGCTCTTGTTGCTCGTAATGAAGCCACCGCATTGTCATAAGGCTAAATAAGAGGAGGGGGTTTGGAGTTGTGCTGTCCTACAACCTTTTAGCTTTGTCGCTCTTTGATTGTGAGGAAAACATGTTGAAAAAAAAAAAAAAGCGCTACATAATGGCTACAAAAAACTGCGAGTTCTAAAGTGCACAGCTGAGACGGGACGCTGGGTCGACTGTCCTTTCAAAGCGTGCCATAGCTGTGTGTTATGTACTCTACGTCGGGTCGGCCGTGTGATCGTTGAGTTATGGCTCTTTGTATTCTTAGTCTGGCTTTTTAACCACCAAACAGAGAGTGAGTTTTTTTTTTTTTTGTGCTTGTCTGTCCCCAAGTTTCCCATGAATTCCTTTTGTGGCAATAGACAATTGTGGTGAGGGTAGAAAAACTGTACACGTGATTGAATGAAGAATGGGGTTTGCATTGTTAAGGCATCTAGACTGCTGGTAAAGATTACAGTGACAGAAATGAAAAGAACATAGTATATAGATACAGCATGTAAGCAGGCATAAATAATAGAAAAGGAAAAGGACAGACAGGAAGCAACAAAAAGAAAGAAAAAACAAAACATAGCAATTTCTTAAGTCCTCTTGATTTGCACACACAACAAAATCAAAGTGTCACTCAGGAGAAGAACCCATGCATATTATCAGTTCAAAAGCCTCAAATGAAAAGATATAGATTTACAGTATATATTAATGTGTGTATATATTCTTAAAAAACTACTTCAACCAAATACTCTGAATAAGATGCTACTTTTTTGCCATACAATAAACATTTTGTAAAGGAAAAAAACTGAAATGGTTTATTAACTTACAAATAATACAAAAATAGACAATGGATTTTTGAATCAACAAAATGGAAGCGTGGTACATACAAAACAAAATGGTATAAAAGTCACATTTAAATAGTAAGAGACAGTAATGAAATGCAAAAACACGGCGACATATGTCCACTTACTGTTTCACACAACACAAAACTGGAGTGAGAGGCAATGTACAAATACAAGGGATAAATACATTATTTATAGGATATTTTACAGAAAAACCCCTTTTTGTATCCAAATCTGTTTCTCATGTTTAGCAGATGAGATATTTGACAACACACAGTAAATCTATCTTCTGTACTGAGAAGCTGCCTTAAGACATTTTAATGTTTACATTTCAAACTAGAGCTATTGCAAAAAAAGAAAGAAAACCAAAAGATTTGTATATACAAAAATATATCACATATATCACACTTTTATTCTAATTTGATATTCGCTAGACTGCTTTCAGTACAGTGCTGGCTGGACGCACACATCCTCTGGCTTTTTCAAGTCTTTTTCCTAAAATCTCCAGACAAAACCAAAAAAAAACAAACAAAAAAAAAACAAAAAAAAACAATGGCAATTTTGGCTAATTTTTTAAATGACAAGCAGAAAAGCATATTGCAAACAGCTCAATCCTCACAGTTTTTTATTAAAAGTTAAACAAACAAACAAAGCAAAACCACCACCATCCCCGAATAAAAAAAGGCCTGATGTTGAAACCGTGGGTTTGTTTGTAGATTTATGGGAGAAATAGCAGCAGAACTGAAGGTTGATTTGTTCCTTTTTGTTTTTTGGGCTGTTGACCTTATTTCCACTTGGCCAGTGTGTTGTTATGTGGTTTCAGCTCAGACTTCTATTGTGAGAAGATCTTACGTAAACTTCATTTTCAAACCCGATGCTTCGCTGTTGTTTGTGTGAGTTATGGATTGCGAGACGGCGTGGGGCCTCCAGTAATCAAACCCAAACCTTACAGGCATAAACAATAACGGATAAATAAATGCTCTTTTCATGAGGTCAGTGTCACACTGTGGGCAAACTATCAGTCTCTACGCACCCCATCAAACGTGGTGTCGGACAAGCTACACTAAATCAACCAAAATAACATCACAAAGGTTGCTATTGTCCCGCTGTGTCTCCTTCCCATTCCTTCAGATCCCAAATGGAAAGGCCTGAGTTGAAGAGTTTTTTCCGACGCTTCCTTCGGGTCAATCTCCAGAGCAAGAACACAGACTGGCCAGGCTCCGATACCGTTGTTTTTTTTTTTTTTTTTTTTTTTTTCCTTTCAGCATTCCCAAATCCTATCTCAGATCCTCTACATGGGCGGGACGATCATCCCAGGAATCGCTGTTTGTGGGAAAAGAGGGGGAGGAGGAAGGGATCGGAAAAAGAGAGCGAGGTCAGTCATGTGATCGCTGTGTTATATCTGTCATCACAACAGTCCCATAACAAATGTACTCAGGCATCTGGTGAACAAAGACGACGTACTCATTATCTCACAGTTCGAAAGCCTCAAAATCAAAACATTTCACTCCAACTTTTTTCTTTTTTTCTTTTTTTGCAGGCTGTCTGAATAGTTTCATGCAAGAGCTGACACTGTTAATTGTTAGCAGTTACGCAGCCTGTTGAGCGAGCGAACATGAGAGGAACGCAGTGATGTGGGATGACAGACGTGATGAAGTTAGACTCGCACTTGAAGCAAGGAAAAAGAGGCAGGCTTTGAGATTTTCACAGGGCGCCACATTCCCGTTTTTTGCACTTTGATATCTGGCTTATGCTACCTACTATATCTTCACCTCCCCACCTCCTACCTCAGCTGCCTTCCCCTCACAAGAGCCATCACCAGGAGGAATTTTTCATATAACATATTGGCTGCCTATTGATTCCTCTCCTTCTTCAATCCACTAATTCCCTGGTTATTTCCTAAGTGTCTCCGGCTTGTTGGGATTAACTGAGTGGCGTGTGTGTGTATGTGTGTGTGTGTGTGTGTGTGTGCGTGTGTGTGTAGGATCGGTGCACAGTGGCCAATGGCCCTTGGGTCACCGTGGTCAGTGCTCATCAACGCCGACAGAGGAAGTGAGGAAGTGCTTAGCTTTGGGCCTGCGATAAAGATTCGCATCCATCATTTTCCCCCCTTTCAACGCCATACAACATCCTGCTCCTAGACCTGGTGGTGAATCCAAAGCCCCCTTTCTTCACTGTCCAGTGCTCTAACACAGACAGGAAGCAGGAAGTGAATACAGGAAATGGGAGCCATGTGGTGGGGACAAGTCAAGAGTGACAAATAAAAACAAGAAAAGTAGGAGGAGGAGGAGGAGGAAGGGTAGGGCAGGATGAGTGGATAACGTTGAAACAAATGCGGTAAAAGTGAATCGAAATGAAAGAAAAAACTGTAAACATACTTCAGGAGAAGGCCAGGCCCTGCAGGGAGCTGGCTGAGGAGTACTTGCTAGAGTCCACAAAAGACTGATCTAAAAGTGAGGCAGGAAAAGAAAGAACAAAACAGGAAGTGAGGAGGTAGGAGGAAAGGACAGAGTTGAGGACAGAAAGGGTGGAAGGAAAAGTGATAATTATTAAAAAAGGTGAAAAAAGAGTCGCATGCTAATGTTTGCAGGTTTTCACTTTAGACAAATACAATTCAGCAAATAGATTTATTTAAACCAGTTAAATGGGAGTAAAATGGTATTAGGAAGGATAATTTTGTCAAATCAGCATTTCCTGAAGATTTGCATAGAAACTTTCTGTTGTCAAAGCAAATGAACTAAATATGTGTAACATTTTATAATATATTCAACCAATCCTTTCGCTTTACACACACAATAAAGGGATTGCCAATCAAATGATCAGTCAATTGAATCAGTCACCAAAATGAAAATACAGTCATTTGATCAAATATTTGTATAGAAAAAAACTTATAAAATATTTTCAAAAATGTATTCTAAGTTCAAATAATTTCTATAGTGTCATGTATGTCAGGTTTTTAAGGTATTTTTTAGTTTTTTTTTTTTTTTTTAAGGCTTTGTTAGACAGTAGATAGTGGTGAGGTGACAGGAAACCATTGGAGAAAGAGCGGAGTGTTTGGCAACGTGTCGGAGTCCGGAGTCGGGACCCTAACTCGAAATGACACCGAGGCAGACTGTATTTGCCCTGTGTATGTGCCACAGCTCTACCAACTGAGCTACACCACAGAGCTATATATAATTTTTTTGGTTAGATTAGACTGTTAAATTCTTAAAAGAATCAAGATAGCAATATTTGGCTTGATATTTATTCAGCAGAACATGCAAGTTATTAATCGAGAGGGAAAGCCAATGGGCAAGCATGTTATAATGGCGTAAGAGAAGCAACATTTAGGGAAAGGAATGTGAGGATTTTGCAATGTAATCAGTCAGTCATGTATTTTCACAGTTTTCATGCTTATATATGACATACTCTCCCTCATCTAACCAAAGCGTTTGCAGAAAAGTCAAATACATTATGCGTCTGATAATTTCACTGTTTGGCAGAGGTGAAAGTTATGTTTTTTTGTGTACCTTGCAGGCCGTTGCCGTTGGCACTGGTGCATGTGGGCGGAGGGGAGTTTTGGGGTCTCACGACAGGGGCGAATGCGCTCTTCTGTTTCACTGCGGCGGACACCATGTTGGCAGGAGAAAAGGAGAAGATCCCAGAGGAGCTGCTGCAGTTGGAGGGCAGGCTGGTCGACGATGCCATGGTGGGACTAGACGGGACGACTGAGAGGGTAACAGTGCCGGGGCGAGGGGGGTAAGAGGGAGTGGGTGAGAGGGGAAATGGAGAGGGGTTAGAGAGAGGGGCGAGGGCAAAGGATGGGCAGACGGGACGAACAGAAAGGGACTGGTCAATGGACAATGGCAGGAGGGATAACATTTTGGACTGAGATCATCTGGCTCATACTTTTTTTGCAACCTTTTTCTTTTGTGGAAATCTATCACTTGGCTCAGAGATAACTCTAGCTAAGACAAAAAATATGTTTAGATACAGAAAACTCCAAAAACAGCCTAAAGCATTTTATTTCTCTCGGCATCTTGTCTGATCAACCTGTTTTGATGACTCATCCTATGCTTAAGGGTGCGCTATAGCTTCACAAACGCCTCTCTTTGCCAACTCAGTGAGCTGAAACTGTAATTTGTTTGCAGGGCATTTTGCAAATACAGCTTTAGCAGATCACATTTATAACTGAATTTAGACTAAAAAAGAGCCAGTTATTGTAATAAATTATATCGACAGACTGGTAACATCTGTTGCTCTGTTTACATCTATTTTGTAGGATTAAAAATTTAGTAGTCTGTTTTCCAGATGGGATACACAATAAAACAAAACTGAATTCACACAACATATTTTTGTTTTTGGACTTGACTGACACAAGGACTGACTCAGATAATCCTCACATCTCAAATCCCATCTTTCTGTGACATCATCCTCTGTCTTGTCTCCTGGTTTGTCTTTTGTCTGCTAATACACTAAGAGCATTTTCCCCCTCAGTGATTTTACAATCAGCTGAGTCGTATTTCACCTGCCCCCTGATATCTGCTCCTGCCTTTATTGTTGTTATTATCCAACACTTAGCCTTTATGGCTCTTCCTGACAAATCCTCGCAATAAAGTCATAATCCATTTATGAAGGGGCCTAACTAATCAATTAATGAAAATTGGACCTACAAAGGCAGGCCGAGGGGCCATTGATTGAAAGTGTCTGTGTGGGGCCGATGAGCCTGTTAAAATACTTGTTAACACCCAGGAATCAAAGAGCTGAAATGGAATTGCTTCTCTAGCAATTAGTTTATTGATTTAATCAAGGGTCTTTAATGTAGAGGGTGAATGTGTGCTGCACTGAAGGGGGGCACTAGGTGATATGTTCCCCAGGCCAATAAAGTGGGGATTTGTGTTTGACTGTGTTCTTAAAGAAACAGATGAGCCAGCTGAACTTTTCCTGATGCCACACTTTCACCACTGTTTCTCTAGTGTTTCATGACAAACACTTTTATGTTCTCACAGCTACAGACTGTGGCCTTTGTTTTAGAGTTTAGCAATCTGACAGCCCACTGCAATGCTTTGGATAATGGGAATGCATCACCATATTGTGAGGACATTGTTAGCACATAGAAAATATTACCTGAATAAAGGTAAAGATTTGGTCTGCTCACATAACCAACAAGGCTTAAAATCAGATAAGGTGTGTATTTGCAAATTCTTAATGAGCTAAGTAGAAAACATTCTTTTACTTTCTGACTTTAGTGTTTCTTCTTCTTATCTCTAGTGTCATTGGGTCACCTGTTATTTGACTAAGGCCACAACAACGAAACTATTGAAACAATGAAGCACTGCTACTGTGTTGTTACTATTGTTACTGTTGTTACCAATCAATGGCCTCACAATATGTTGGTTCCTACCTACCTACAATGCACTGCACACTGATGTTTGTTACCATGCATTATAATGTGCTGTTATAGTAACATTCATAGCGTGTTGTGTTTACTCACTAGCATAGGGCGAGTTGCCTGCAGATCCATTGAGGAAGTTGGGCGAGGTGCCCAGGGTTGCCATGCCAGAGTTAGCGTAGCCATTCATGCTAGTGGAGACAGAGCTGTAGCTACTCTGCTGGGGAGTGGTGCTGGGGACATAACCGTGAGGGGACACACTGCTTGTACTCCTACTGAAACCTATAGACGAGGAAACGGAGAGAGAGAGACAGAGAGAAAAAAAAGGGGTTAGGGGTTTAGCAGATGGCAGACAAAACAAACCGAGAAAGCACTACATGCACTGCTGCCAATTACCCTTTTCCTTACACGGTTAATGGCTGCACCAATGTAAGCCCAGAGTAAAAATCTTAGACAGCATATGGCAAGGGAGAGCGGGGAAGCTTTGAACAGAGCAGAGGAGGAAGATACGAGGAGGAACTTGGTGCAATCCGACTACTCAAACACGAAGTCATTAACCTCCCTGGCTCCTGTTCAGAATTAGATATATTGATAAGGCAATTAACTGTAACAGGCCTGCACTGCCGAACTCTAATTTATAAAGAATGAAAGCAGCATTTCAGGACCTTGCTCTCTTTTATGCTTTTCAGGGCCACTGCGAAATAAGAGGACAAAATGAATGAACAATAAATATATGCTGACAATGGAAAAAAATGAGAATTGATCATTAGGAATACCTGCTTTAGAGTAACAAGGGCTACACCTGAGGACTCTAGTGACTGCAGTGACACTTTGCTATAAATATCAATTCCCCTATAACCTAATCTAACCTAACAGTAAGGAACAGCCAAGCAGCCGGTACAATGGATGTGCCTTATATCATCACATGTGAAGATGATACATATTTCCACATGAAGCGTATTGGAAGTATTGAGACGCGGGCCGGTCCATCTCCACTCTTCCCCTGGTACGAGTGATGAATCACCGCTGACTGCACCCACATCTCTCTCTGTCAGACGGGGGCCGACCCCAGTCTAATATACACACCCCTAGGACCCACTCATATTTCTCCATCCTACTCCATATCCTCGACTCTCTTTTTCTCCATTTGTCACTCTCTCACCTTCCCCACATTTCTAGTATTCCCCGATTCCTGCTCCTCCTCCTTGCTCTGAATTCAGCTGTCCTCTTTTTAGGAGCTCCTCTTGTTTTTCGCTCTGTTCAAATCTTTTACCAAATGTATCATGCGAAAAATTCAACCTCACTTTCACTCCAGTGCTTTCAGCTTTTCGCCCCTGGTGTCTAGTGATTTGCATCTTAAACTTAAAGTTTTACCTCAGGTGCCTTTCCTGATACAACCCCCTCCATTTATCCAGGCTTGGGACAGGCAAAAAGCGTACTCTAGCTCGTGACCCCTTGTGGCTGAATTGCAGTAAATTACAGTACCTACATTTGCCTTGATGTAAGTTTAGTATAGTGTTGACATTATGCACAGGATTAGTAGCAACTTTTAATTTTTACAAACGCTGTCTTCTCCAATCAAATATAGCTAAGAACTCTTCCAGCTTTAAAAGTACTGCAAGCAGCATGTGCTCCTACTGGTCTGAAAACGGTACTGCAGTCTAAAGCAAAACAATGGTCTGTGGGTTGTCAGTCTTTCTGCTTTTTAATTGGACAATTGGCAATGCAGTGTGTATAACTAAAACAAACAACAAACAATGTAAACATAAACAACTTAACGTATTTTTTTAAAATTGTGAATAAATCAGATGTACATTTGTTATCAGTAAAATTATTGATTTAAACATTAATTTTCCTCTCTTAGGACACATGTAGGTAATTTTTATAAAATCCTAAAAATATATACTGCTCATAGCACCTTAAACTGTTATGATGATTTTAAAGTTTTTAGAGGAAAACATAGACTATATTTCATATCAAAATTGTAGGTTTGGATGGTTTGTGGGTTGAAAAAGCTTGTCCCACAATCACGAAAAAGTATTGTAGTTTATAAAGACTTATATATATGTTTCTGTGAAACACATCCAGTTTGTGGTTAGTGATAGACAGAGAGGCATTGTGTAATAGAGAAAATGGGATGCAGATCGAGGACAGTTGGACTTTATTGCAAAAGTTTTCCTAAACCTAAAACATTTGTCATTTTGTTTTTAGTTTCTATTCGTCGTATTTATTTCACTGATCCTACACAATAAAACTACACATGTGAATACAGTGTGTCTTATGCTGTATGTTTCACTGTCATGTAGGAGAGAACTGAATAAATATATTGGACTGCATTTGTATTTCTCTATAGACAGTATTTTTGTGCTGAAAACACTATTTCACATACCTGAGATTTAGGGAAAACATTTAGTGACACAATGCAAACGCTAATCCTAAACTACTGAAGATCTGAAGAAGCCTTAGCACAAAATTTCCCATAAAGTTACATTGAATTTAGTAGTTGTTTCATGCTTGTTTGAAATCAAAATAACACATTTTCTTCGTTTTCTCCTCTCACCTTGGTTGGCTGTTTGTGCCACCTCTGACCCAGTGAAGGAGTTGACCATCATGCCAGCGTGGACTGAACCGCTGCCCAGACCGGCGAGCTGGTTGTGCCCCCGTGGGACCGTTGTGTACAGGGCCTCTGCAATGTCTGCTGCTCGTTTCAAAATCATCTCCTGACAATGGCAAAAAGAAGAAGAAGAAAAAAACAGCTTTGGTCAGCACTGTGGGGTGGGAGACGAGCAGAGGAGAGAGAAAATATGATGCAGGCAGCCTTTATGGCCTCACAAGTATGTTAGATGTCTACTAGTGATACTGTAAACCTAGCAGGCTGAGTGTTTTTTATCAGTGGTCACTGGGAGTGCTGGGATTGCTTCCAGTAAATGGAGGGAGGGCTCATTAACAGCCTCATCAAATGTTTAGCCTGACGCTGGCTCTCGAGTTTCCATCCTGCTCGGTCAGAAAACAGTTTTAATCCTGCGTCTGCATCAGCGCCAGGGGTTAGTTACTTCAGAAGGCTCTATATGTGAGACCAGTTGTAGCTTTTGGATAAATAATAACACTTCTTTAATCCTTTGTCTTTTTTCTTCTGGAGTCGACACACAGCAAATCCCCTTCCTCCTAGCATGCAGTAATTTGCTTTATGATTTGGCAGAGGATTTGCCCTTCCTAATGCAACCCTCCCCATTTATCTGGGCTTGGGAAATCTGTCTTTGTAGCTGAATACTAGATAAATAATAACGCCATTTAGAATAAATAATGTGTAGAATATAGAAGTATATCTTTAGGAAATACAACAAAATTGAGCCTCCTGTCACCAAAGCTACAGTTTTGAAAACTAATGTTAGCCACTTCACCACGCTAGTTGATCTAAAAGCTTGTGAACTCGGTATGGCAACCCAACTTGGATATTTTTATTTAGAATTTAGGGTTTAATTCAGGCTTATAATGTTGCTTATAATAAGCCTTTACATAAAACAATGGCGCTACAGCTTTAATTCAAGGGTTCCCAAACTTTGGCTCTCAGAGGGCCAAAACGGTAACATAGCAGTGAGCCAAAAGTCAAATGCTATAATCTTAAGCAAACAGATTTATGATTAAACCTTCTTTACGTTAATTAGGAGGACAGTCTTGTTAATCTACATCCCAACCAATGACAGTGTATCCAATTCTTTTCAGTGCATACTAGAATCAAAGTAAATACCTTTTACGAATGACAGCACCCCTGCTTTAATTGGTCTTGGTTAATTGTTACCTCTAGAAAACACTTTTTTTTAAAAAGTATTTTGGACTGAAATTGTGTTGATGTTTGTTGAGACAAACTGCTGCAAGGAAATATGGGTACAAAGTCTTTAACATACATAATTATATCGACTAAAAAGTATGTAATGATGTAAATGATGTAAAAATGTAAAAAAAAAAGAAGTTCAAAGTATCGACTGGTCTAGTACTTCTTAGAGAAACTCCTTCCCCCTCATTCATTTTATATTTATTGTACATCTCCTCCCATTGTGCTTATTGAATAACACGCTCTAACATGTTTGTGCTTGTTTGGTGGGCCCCAGTGTTGCGTCAACACAGCGGGGCGCTTCAGGACGGGTGGAAACAGTCTTTGATGCCAGCAGCCGTCCGAACCACAAATATAATTTTTACAGGGATATCGATGTTTCTGTCAACATTTTGTACACACTTAGGCTTATACTGTGTGTGTGCGCTTACCTGGTTGTTGTGAGGCATCCCGTACAAAGCTTCTACCAGGTCTGCCGCTCGCTTTAAAATCACCTCCTACAATCAAGCAGAGAAAGAGGAGGGGATTGATCATGAATGTGGCAGCTCAAAGAGTTCAGTCACTTTTATTACATTGCACTTGTAGCGTTGTGCTGTGAATGCAGAACAGGGAGTGAAGAGGAAGGAAGACGGAGCAAGAGAAATGGTGCCTGTCCCGACTGTGTGTTAGCAGCCGGGGCAGTTTGAGAGAGAGCACGCAGGGGGGAGATACTGTTATCAGCGAATAAAACATGAGACTATATCGCTCTATCAGTCAACCAACTTCTACATCTTTTCCTCCCTCCACTGTCACGGCCACATAGTGAATCGCCGAGCCATGATCAGCCATCAATCTCATTTAACACAAACATATCATCAGCAGCACAACTGCCCTCGTCAACTGGGATGTCTCCGCTTCCCATGTAAGCCCCGAGGCTCATTTGACAAAAACAGACTTATTTTTAGATCTCTCAAATAGTCCCGCATGAAGTAGGTCTACATGAACTTTACAAAGATGTTTGGTGGTTGAATGTCACTCACTATGGTCATTTCTGGATAAATAATGACACTTACATGGAAATAACTGTGATCAAACAACACAGTATTCTACCAAGGCAGTGATGTGGGTAAACCATGACAGGAAGAGTGAATCTAGTGGGTTACTGTGGTCTCATTGCTCTCTCCAAAATAACATCAGTAAATCTCATTTTAGGAGCATTTCTTTCTGTTTGGTTGTTGGCAGGTTTTTGTTTGTTTGTTTTTGGGTACATTGGGCTGAGCTAGGTTAAGGTTCAGTGGCTAAAACCCAGTCAGCTTTTATTTTAGTTACAATGGAAACTTTATTTATAATGGACTACTCAAAAGCCATACACCAGAGGAGACAGTACCAACATGGATTTGATTAACCTAAATCAGTTTAGAAGAAAATATCCATTTGTAAAATGTTATTTTGAGTCTGGCAGCATGTGGCAAAATTCCCACTATGTAGACATCTAGTAAGCAAAATTTCTTGGAACTCTATGAATAAAAAAAAAAAAAATCTATTTGGTCCACCTCAAGTCACTCAAAATCTTACATCTCTTGGTAGTTTAGCCACTCTGGTAAAACAATCTGGGTTGTTTTAGATTCACAATTTGATTTTACCCCTCAGATCACAAAAGTTGCCCAATCATGCATTTATCAGATTTGAAACAATGCCAGAATCAAAAAATGTATCTCCCGTACTGAAAAAGATAATTCACGCTCTTGTCTCCATCCGCTTGGACTATGGTAATGAATTATATGCAGGTTTGAGCCTGAAATTGCTCAGTCGTCTCCAGCTGGTCCAAAACTCTGCAGCAAGACTTTTAACTGGCACTAAAACATGAGAGCATTTCACCCCTATCTTAGGTTCCTTACACTGGTTACTGGTCAATTTTAGAATTGATTTTAAAATTAAAAATTACTTACTTTTAAAGCCCTCCTTGGTCTAGCCACCTATATCTGTGACTTACTTTCTCCAGATGCCCCTGGTCGCCCCCTGGGCTCCTAAGGTCAGAACCTCCCGTCTCCTCACCAGAGGAGACCGGGCCTTCTCAGTCAGAGCTCCTAAACTGTGAAAAGCTGTCTAAGGAGCTCAGAGCAGTCGACTCAGTAGTCACTTTTAAAGCTAAATTAAAAGCTTATCTTTACCTTTATAGCTTTCTTATTGTGATTTGTTTTTATTAATTTTATTGTCTCTTTTGAATTCATGTTCTATCGTTGTATAGCTGTGTGTGTTCTTAGATGTTGTGAAGCACTTTGTAACTTTGTTTTGAATAGTGCTATACAAATAAAAGCATTAGTATTATTATTAGTGTGTCAGCCAGCAGAATCAAACCCACAGCCTCCTTACTGGGAGGTGCTAACCTGACACCCTTAATTCAAAGACATGTAAATATTCATTGCATGGTAAACCAAAATGGAAGACCGTTACCACACTAAAGACTGGCCTGCAGCACCTTTGTATTACCATGCTCTGCTAATGATCTAAGCGAAAAGATGTGTATCCACCTTGTGTTAGAAATGTAGAACGTGGTGCTGAGGTGAAAAGCACAGAGTGGGGTTTCCCAGATCAAACATTTATCCTTTTGGTAGCACCGCTGTTCGTTCTCTCTACTTCCTCTCCTTGTCTCTATTCTCTCTCCTCCTCTTGCTGCCGTGGATGTCTGTGTGACTGCAGGCGTTCTTATATGTGTGTGATGATGTAGACACCTACAGCCCTACCAAACCCTTTTTAAAAGTTAATGTGCCGGGGCCAGGATATATGCTGGAGGCGCGACAACCAGAAAATTGCAGCCCCTCCCTCGCCTCCCCTTTTCAACACTGCCTGGTTTCTCTTCTTTCCCCCTCCTTGCACTCTCACGCTGTGCCGCTATACCCTCCTGAGTGTCTCCCTCGCTGTGAACAAGCCCCGGAGCATGTGTGCGCTCTGTTCGGTGACACGCCGCCTTTCAATCAGACCTCATATCGCACACACACACATACACGCTCAAAGATGGCCACGTGCATGTGGGAAGCCGTCGAGCACGCCCAGGACATGACGAGAGGGTCAGCAAAGCAATAAAGATTGTAGAGCGCTGTCCAAGGTGCTAAATTCACTCAATAATGGGAGCGCTGCCTCTGTGTTAACCTCCCATTACCAGCACTATCTGGGGGGAGGCAGTAGAGCTGGAAGGAAGGGGTTGGGGTAGAGACGTAAAGAGGGGAGACCGAGTAGAGAGAGTGGGCCCGGCACGGGTGATTGAGAGACATACAGGCCCTAGGAAGGTAAGTGCTTCTTTAGTATGTATGCGCCGCTCCTCGTTTCCTTCCCTCACCGCTGTTCTTCGACGCCCCGTGCCTCCCAGGGATTGCTAGATAGATAGATGGATGGATGGATGAAGTAGGGAGGTGAAGGAGGGTGTGTGTGTGTGTGTGTGTGTGTGTGTATGTATGTATGTGAATCATTAGAGGCCAAACAGACCCCCAGCTGGAGTGGTCTGGGACGACACGTGCAACTCACTTTCTCTGCTACAGTAGTGGATACATTTATGTACAGGTGAACAACACTGAAATTGAAAATGACTAATAATTGAATGGGTTTCTTGGGGACTTCCCTGATAGAGCGCATACCACACAAGTGGGCGACCTGGGTTTGAATGAAGTTTGGGTCTATTTCCTTCATGTCAGTCCTTCAATGCTATAAAATAAATGCCATGAAAAAGTATTGTATGGTTTAACTTTAACCATGTAGTTGTAGAAAAAAACTCCATAACCTTCATAACACAAGGCTACATTCACATCAGTACAGTTTTTATTAAGCATATTGTGGTTGCGTGTGCGTGTACCATAATATATTGATCCCATTGTTGCTTTTCATGACACTACAACATAAATATGAAGTTTTCCACAATGTTTTTCAAAAGTATCACATGTATTAATCCTATAGTGCCACAGAGAAAAGTACACATGGCTTATGTTATGCCTTCTGATATTAAAATGTGTGGATGTAATTTCAGATTCGGTGGGATCTGGAGAGATTTTGTGTTGAGGAATGTTCATTGTTGATCGTTGTTAATCAAATGAGATTAGCTAAAGACTCACCAACTTCTGCCTTGGCAAACAGGGCCTATGCAAAATATTTACAACTTGGCAAACTATGTCACAACATATTTGGGGTACAATTTGTGAACACTGTGAGTAACAGGGAGAAAGAGAGATAATTTTGTAGGCTTATAAGCTCCCATACTTTTGTAATTCCTTGATCTTTCTTTTGACCTGTAACTTCCTCATGTTTTCTCATGTGGCGTCTCTTTCCTATTTTCTCCATTAATCTCCGTCTCCTGGTCCTGTGCTCTGTCCGTACCTATCAGTCTCTCGTTAGTGAAGGGATCTGTCCAGTGGCTAAACGCGATTAGGCAGCGCTCCAGAGTCGTTCTGATAAACAGATAAATGTGGTTAGCGTCGTGCTGCCTCCCTAGCGCTGCCGCTGTAAGAGGAGACCATTTCCTGGGCGCAGGGTCTCTTCCCGTAAAATCAGGCCCGCGGAGACGTCAACAGGAAGGGGAACCTGATCCAGAGCAGAGCCTGGTCACTCATTAGCTGGCCCCAGACCCCCGGTTACACCACAGCCTTACCTAAACACTAACTCTGCTTCAGCCACACAACACAGCGGACTGTTAGCTACAACACAGTGTGGAGGCAGTTTCCAGCAGGACACCATTACCGCAACACTAATCCATGGAGCAGGCATCGGCAAGTATCACAGTGTGTGTATAGGTTCATTAAGAAACCCCTTGTAAAAAGGTGCTGAGAGAATGGAATACATTAAACTCTCGATCAATTCAATCTCGATTAAAAATTGACCGGAGAGCTCCCAAACAAGGCTCTGCCCGTAGGTGGCGGCGATTGGACATTTCTGTACCACAAGAATTTGGCAGAGTACGCCCCACTCCTGGCCCTCTCTAATGATTGAGGCCAACAGTTGAGAGAAGTGTGGTCAACAAACTGTTATTACCTCAATAAAGGCACAAATCAATAGAGCTGAAATGAACAGCCGGGCCTGCCAGCTACCGCTGTTCATTTGGAGAAAAGAGGAGACACGGACTGAGAAGAGCAGGAGAGGAGATGGATGGATACAAAGATGTTTAGGAGAAACAGGGGGTTGATAGGCTAAAGACCAGAACTCACCGGGACAAAGTCTTGTACCCGGGCGGACATGACACCCATAGAGGACAAGTGATTTCTCTATCTTCCTTCTGCATCTACCTGGCCTCTCCATCTTTGCCCGCTGGTGACTTCCCCCCGGCTGCTGCTGCTGCTGCTGTGTGTGGTTGCGTATCTGGCGCTTGTGCACAACGCTCTGTATGTTCGTGTGTGTATGTGCTGGAAGTAATAAAGTCCACCCGGGGTTGACTTCGATCCACTGACCCAGCAGGAGGTAAGACTGGACAGCTATGATGGATCACCTAACCTGCTTCTGCCTCTCTCCAGCGCTCGCTCTCCTCAACCTCCTTTTCCTCCAGCTTTTTGCCAGTCTAAATGTCCTCACACTCACTAGAAGGATGAATAGAGTTGCTTGTGCCTTCTGCTGTGCAAATAAAGTGTTTGTTTGGGCAGAAAATGACCATGAACATATGATAAAATGTTGAAAGCTGCACAGTGTCTTCCACAATCACTCCTCTGTATGTTAGGTCATGTTGTCCTTGTATCTCCATATATAAACTGGGAAACCTTAGACGTCGTCGATACATTTCTGCGCCAGTGTTACCAAGATGATATCCAATGAAGTAATTGCACATGACAAACGGCGTGAGAGCGAACACATAAGAGCAGTTGTTATGGATGCACGGTACCTTGGGTAATCTCTCCTGGTCTCCCGGGTGTCTGGGGATGACCTTCTGTAACCTCTGGAAGCCGTAGTCTATGGTCGGCTCATTCAGTGCTGCATACACAACAAGAAAAAAGAGGAGACATGGGGGACATTCATTAGTGTTACAGCTACAACTGATCAGTATTCAGGGTCGCCAATTTCAGCTGATTTAGGACATGAGGTTCCGTTCACTCAGGACAATCACCTTTTAATAGCAGACAAGACAAACAACCGTTCAGGTTTGCATTTGCGTATATAGGCAATTTAGATTGACCAATTTAACTCGTAATGCATTCCTTTGGACGCCATAGACTTATTATGAGGGGAAAAAAAAAACTGGCTGCAATGAAAATACCATCAACAATCTGGAAAAGTGCTGACAAGGCATTTATAACATCCAAAGTGGTTGGATACGGTTGCGTTATTGTCAATTTCACAGCATATAGAAAAAATATCTGAACAGACAAAGCAGAGGACAAGCAGAAAACAAAGACATGAAAATCTGAAAAGGTTAATTTGGTTATCAACTAAAATTAATACATGGCTTTCGTACAGACAGACCAATATTTTTGTATCATACCTTGACGTGTTTCGGCAAAAAATAATTGGCAAGGTACGAGACAATAATATTGGTCTGTCTTTAAGAAATCCATGTATTAACATGGATGTACTTTTTGAACTTACATTCATACATTTTCTTCTTTTTTTCAGGGTCACCACAGAAATCCTAGCATGCAGTGATTCACATCTCACTTTACTATAGGTTTTATGCCTTTACTTGTACGGGCTTGGTACTGACACAAAGAGTCCACTGGCTTGTGACATGCTGTGGCTGAATTTGAATGTGTACTTTTAATAATACACCAATAACCTATTGTCCATTAAAAATAATTGCTTTGAGTCTTTGTGATTGAGAAGAGATGGCACTGTGTCACTGTGAACTGATACAGACGGCATTTAATTCTGAACGATAATCAAAGTTGTGCGCACACAGCTCAATGAGGAAAGTCACTCTATAGTGGAAATGACCGAATTAAGCATCTTTCACACTGATAATTCAACATTAAGCTAAACATGTTGAAAATGGTGGGTGTTCTCTATTAAGTCTGCTGCGTCTTTGTTTGCCTGTGATGTAATGAATCTCTCTCTGTCGCCTGCTTTGGCTCTTAATAAAAAGACTGTCAGGAATCAGGCGTTGCTTTAGTACGTGTGTGTGTGTGTGTTTATGTATGTGTCCTGTGGTCTTGCGTTGATCAGCGACTAATATAAGCAATTACAGAGCCTGGTTCCAATATAACAAAGGCTTGATCGCTCCGGGGAACAGGCTAAACACACACATAGACACACATGGACAAAAATGCGCACACACACAAGCAAGCAAGCCACACATACACCTCCTATATCCACAGACAGTCAGATCATGCAGCAGGGAGAAAGCACTCTCGGCATGCTGTGGTCGCGCTACCGTAATTGAATATGAGAAGATTTAGCATGAATATTTAAACATTAGAATAAATACAATGAAGATCTGAGGCTTGTAGTACAAACACTTCAGAGGAGGATCGTTGGATAAGTGCTCTCTCCATATAATTCATTCCTAATGTACTCTATGCCGGTCTTTGCTCTCCTCCCCCTGTGTAGTCTTCTTGTGGCTTGCCTTAGAGTCAGTGCTGTGCTGTACATAGCGAGCTGTCAGTGGGTTTACATGAAACTAGAGAAAGATCAAATGATTGCCTTTGTCAAACTAGAAGGGGGTCTTTGAAAATGTAGACGTCTAAAATCCTAACGGTTTGTGGTCTGTGCACAGAGAGGGGAGAAGTTCAAACCTGTACTCATGTAAATGCACTGTTACTTCAAAATAATGAATACTGAATGTTTACTTGAGTAGAATCATTATTACTACTACCACTACTACCATGACTTCCACTACTAACACTAGAACTACTAATACGGCTGCCACCACTCCAAGTAATACTATTACCACAACTACTATCACTATTATTCCTAGTGGTGCTACTAATAATACTACTGGTATTACTACTATTATTAGTACTACTACAGCTCCTCCCATTGTTACTACTATTACTCCCCACTTTACCAATAAGGTCAAGAAATACTTTCAAGTAGAATCATTATTTCTACAAGTACTACTAATGCTTCTACCACCACTACTACTGTTATCATTAGTAGTAGTTCTACTACTACTAATACCACTGCTATTACAACCACATATTAAGTAAACAACAAAACAACTCTTACCACTACTATTACCTCCACCCTCACTAATACTATTAGTGCCAGTGCTCTCACTATTACTCCTAGTTGTGCTACTAATAATAATTCTGGTGTTACGACTATTATTAGTACTACTACAACTCCTCTGACTACTAATATTACTACCCACTTTACCAATAAAGTAAATAAAGTCAAAAAAAAAAAATAGTAGTAGAATCATTATTTCTACTACTATAACTACTATAACTAACTTAGTAATACTACTACTGCTTCTACCACCACTACAATTATTAGCACAAACACTATACTATTACCACTGCTAGTGCTTCTTCTACTACTATTACTACCAAACTAAGCAAATAAAACAACAAAACAACTCCTCCTATGACCACCCATTTCACCACCAAGGTAAAAAATACTTTAAAAAAACATTTAGTGGTTTAAAAAAATATACTTGAGTAAAAGTAACTATAAGAATGTACTTGATTTAGCTGCTAATTATTTTTATGTCTATGTTCTGCTCTGTAAGGTCAAGGTAAAAAAAGATCCACCTATATTAAGAGCCTTTAAGTGAAGCATAGCCTTAAGGTGCTGATAAATCTATTCCTGCCAGTGCATGTTCTGTATGCCAGGATAAATTACATGGCTAAGTTGACGTATATATACCTTAGATTTATTTATAAACGTAGAGACACTTGACTTCTACTCAGGGCTAGGGCTAAAGCTAAAGTCTGGGGCTACATATGTACACTTTTCCTGTACAACTAAACATTTGTTTCTGTTGTAATCACTGGGACAAACAGGACCCATTATGCGTGAGTATTGTTCGTATGTGTCTGTGCCGTCCGTCTGTTTCCCCTGTGGGTCGCAGCTTGGCCGTTTCCCGAGGGTTGATGCCCCGCTCCACTCACATCTGAGCAGCCAGGCTGACTAGGCGGCCCCAGAAAACAGGCCCCCAGAGGCTATGAGTACAAGCTGTCCTGCTGGACCTCTAGTGACTTCACCATTGCTCCTCCTGAACCACTCACACAAAACACAACACACACAAAGGAGGAAAGAAGTCCGCGACACTCTGTTTTGGCAACACTGCCATATTTGGACAGCTCTCCCAGTGGACCGTAATCAAAATCATGTACTCAAGTAAAAGTACTAGTACTTCAAAATGGTATTAAATCAAGTGGAAGTGAAAATTACTTAAGTGTTACTTAAGTAGAATTGCTACTACTAATACTACTACAATTACTACTAATACTACAACGACTACTACTACTTCTACTCCTACTACTATTACCCCTACAACTTATCTATAACTACTACTGCTACTACTATTACCTGCTACTGCTACAGACTTTGCCAATAATTTTAAAACACTAAATGAAAAGTACGTTTTAAAAAATGTACTCAGAAACTAAATATTCTAAAAAAGGTGGCAGCAAAGGATATGGAAGAAAAAGGTGAGTAGAGACGCCAGAGGGAGGCTTGATTTCTACACATTATGGGCCAGCTGGTCTACTGATAAAATAAGCCACAACAATGCGATGATCACATGCAACAAATAAAGTCTGAATTATTTCTGAGGACAAATATTTGACATTACTTCCCTCTTCTCTGATCTCTCTAAAGCCTTAAGTAGGATTTGCCCTGGATTAGGCCTGCGGTTTGAGAAGGGATTGTTCCGACAACATCCTCTCTCCGGCTTTTGTTTTTATGATGAATTTTTTATCAGTTCTCCACAATGCGCCAAATGAGCCTCAAGTGAACAATAGCATCAAAAACCCCGAGACGTACACAGATACCCCCTTATAACAAATAAAGAGACAATTTTGGTAATTGAGAGAGGAAGCGATATCATTTTCAAGGACCATAAAGTAGAGGTAGAAGTATGTGGGGGACAGCATGCGTCGCTAACTACCTGGATGTGACTCCTTGGGGATTAACTTTTCATGCTTTATATCTATGCTCAATATCTCAGATTTCACAACAAAAATTAGTGCGGGGGGAAATGAAAAATTCCTGCCTCGAAAGAGAAGTACTGCTGGTTAGAGCTGCACAATACTAGAAAAACGCAATGTGTGATACTTTGTTGAATATTGTGACAACAAAATGACTGGCAATATCTGGAAAACCTTGATAAGGTTAAGGCAATGCAACCTTTTTAAACTTTTAGGTCTTTATTACTTAATCTAAAAGTATATGTTTGAGGGAAAAATATTTTTTCATGAGTAAACTTTTAAAATCTCTAAATGACTAGTATACAGTATTTAATAGAAGCTGTAGTGGTCAGAAGTAACACCAGTAATAGTAGTAGTAGTTGTAGTAGCAGTACAAGTACAGTCACTTGCACTGAGTACTTTTTTTTAACGTAACAATTTTGTTCATTACTTTTGCTGGAGTAATATATTTTTTTACTTTTATTCAAGTAACAATTTTGTTGTTTACTTTTAGTAATATTTTTGAAGTAACAGTACTATGCAAAAATTGTAGTAATAGTAAAAGCAGAAGTAGTATGAAGTAACACCAGTAGTAGAAGTTGTAGTAGCAGTAGAAGTAGTAGTATTAGTAGTAGTAAAAGTAGTAGTAGTAGTGATAACAGTAGCAGGCATAGTATGTAGCAGAAGGAGGTCACTTGCACTCAATACTTTTTTTACGTAAGGAATTTGCTGATTACATTTCCTTACGTAACAGTACTTTTACTTGAGTACAGGTTTGGAGTACTTCTTTCATCTCTGATGTTGTAAAACTGAATACATTTCTATCCGATGGAAGACTAAGATTTTTTTGTGAGATACGGATATTGCACTTGGCGATATTGCGATAAATTTGCGATATATTGTGCTTGCCCTGTTGGCGCAGTACACTCTTCGATTCAAAGCACACTCTCCTGTACAGGTATATTTATAATCCTTAGCTGTCGCTCTCCAGAAGAGCAAATCAAAGCCAGTAAAACATAACTGCCATAAATAAATGAATAGATGAGCAACAGCCCTGGACTGAAGGGATTCACCTAGCAATCACCCGCATCAGATCAGATCAATGCTCATGGAAATTTCATGAAGCCCAGAATCCACACCGCTTCATATTTCACTATAATAACCCACAGAGCCGCAGGGGGAGTGGGACGAGGAGGGGGTGACGGGATGGGGGGAGGAGGGGAGGAGGTGGGGGTATTTGGGGTGCTAAGAGCAGGAGATGGGGGGGCGAGGGATAATTGAGAGGTCAGAGCCCGGGAATGGTTACTGTGTTAGGAGAGATAGAGCTGAGGAGGAAGCTGCAGTAAGTGTCCAGAAGGGTAAGGTTTATCACAGTTTTCAATAATTGTGAGCAAGGTTTAGTGGTATTTGACCTCAGTCCTAGGATTTTAAGATGTGGGGACTGAGATTAAAGATATAAATATGTTTTAAGTTTAAAATAGCTTTTGTAGCTTTTGTAACAATTACTCATCTTTTAGAAATGGTGACTCACACTTATCATTAGTTATTTCAGCTTTGTCAACTTTATTTTTAGTGTGAATAGAAGAAAATAGACACTTGGGACATAAATTAAATGGAAGAAAAGTATATGGTTTTATAAGAGTAAGTAAAAATGAGTAGTTATGAAAAGCTTTCTGCCCACACTTTGCCTTGTCCAAACACAATTGTTCTGAAGCCCTGTAAAACACTAGTCTGGACTTAAGCTGGCAGTTAATTATATAATGTACACTATATTTCCAAAAGTATTTGCTCACCTGCCTTTCCACGGGTTTAATGTGACATTGGCCCACCCTTTGCATCTGTAATAGCTTCAGCTCTTCTGGGAAAGCCACGAGGTTTAGGAGTGTTTTTTAGGAGTGAATTTTTGACCATTCCTTCAGAAGCACATTTGTGAGGTCACCAAACTTCATTTTGCCTTGTCTCTCATGAAAGACCATGCTAAATGCTTATTAATTGTCTGTTTAAACTGTTGAAAAGTTCCTGTGTCCACTCCAGAGTAATGTGGACACAACATGGACAAACAGTGATGTTAAAGGTTACTCCGAGTGTCCTCACAGAGACAGTAAGGCTCCAGTACGGCTATGTGTTTGAAGGTGAGCAGGCAGTCGTTGTGTTGTAGTTGCGGGGTTAGGTAATTGGCTCTGAGTCTTGATGTTAACACTGTAACAGGCCTCAGACAGCAGCTAAAGAGCTGATCATATCACCACCTTCTGTTTCCTTCTGCTTCTCACTCTCTCCTTGTCTCCCCCTTTTACCTCCTCACCCCCCCTTTCCCACCCCCCACCTCCACCCCCCACTTTAACCCCCCCTCTTCTCTGCAGTCTCCAGTGCTCAGGTGTGATCTCATAAGCGCTGCTCGCCGATCGATGCCGCCAGTGGCAGGGGGTTCAATAGCCCTGAATTACGGCTTCATTTCTACCCCCCCTCCACCCCTCCCTCTTCACACAGATGAGAGCTGCCCCCCCACTGCCATCACCACAGCACACACACACATACAACACCCCCACCGTCTGCTCACAATTCGGATCAATACCTTACAATCTAATTTTTATCCATTTTTCCATAAACCCCAAGATTGCGTTTATTTGCAGAATCCGACAAGCTAAATAAAGCATCGCTTGAACATGTCAGAGAGACTAATGCATGGCTGGAAATTCATACACAGAAAACAGATGAGTAGAGCCTTTTGCTCCTAAAGGAAGGGAAAGGTTGAGGCTGCAAAGAGCTCGCAGGAGGGAGGAGGGCGCTAAGAGATCCTACAAATCAATGGAGGTGTGGACGCTACTAAAACCTAAGCTCTAATTATCTGTTGCAAAAAGTGGCTGTCAACAGTTAACAATACCTGACAGCGGCATCCACAGTGGGAAAATGCAAATTCAGGAAATCTGAATGAAAAGTGCACGCTTGAATTAGGACATAAGAAAACATAAGAAATCATTCCCCATGTGAACGCTGCTCATTTCAGCAGGGTATAAAATAATCTTGGTTCGACATTCATTTACATCATCATCATGGAGCAGATGCTGGCGTAATAAGAACGGAGCATGCTAAAGAGGCAAGACAAGCCACATGGTGCAGAAAATTAATCTCAATCTCAAATAGAGGTGTGAATTTCCTTGCAGTTAGGCCTGTGTGCAGTAAATGTGAATGTGTGCAGCTATCTCAGCTGGCCCTGTCTCCAGCTGGAGACCAGCCGTTTTAATCAACAGCAGGCCTCCACCCAGGCTCAATAAAAGACAGCATTCACAAATAGCAGCGAGACGAGTAATTGACCGTCTCCTGGTCGCATCCCACGTTTATTACCAAATGACTACATGTGTGTCATTGGTCATGTGTGTTAAGTGTGCAGAGGCACCACCATGGTGCTGTGATGGTGCTACTACCCCTCAAAGGTAAATTATATTACATATTACATTTAGTGGAGCTGCTGTAATTATCAAATATATTATAAATAATGAAGTCACTGACATGAATAAGAATTCACAATAACTTAATGATTGGTTGAGGTAAAGAAAATATTTTAAAAATGAAGAAAATATGCTACAATCTTTAAAAAAAATAGCTAAAATGGTCTAAAGGTGAAGACCTGGGTCCTTACTTGTTTTTGTCATTATCACAGGAAAGACACTTCAGGAAGAAGTGGCATGTCTGCCCTTTTTATACAGAGTTAATATCTGGTACTATAGATTTCTTTTACTCTTAATTGAATACATTTAAAATCTCAGGACATGCTAACAGCAGCTCTGTTTTACTTCACTGCATGTAGTGCGTAATGTGACTAAATGACAGTTCCTGCTCTTCTCCCAAAGCTCATTTTGTGCTCAGGTCCAGGCAGAGACAGTTTGACATGTCAGCAGCCTCTCAGCTGGTTTAAATTCTGTTCTTGACTTTTGTCTTTCCTCTCACTGCTCTTGCTCCTCACTGCCTCTGAGTGATGTTTCCTACTCACCTAATCTGCACTCGGAGCTGAAAAACTCCTCCTAATGTTAGTGCGTGTGTGAGAGAGGATGCGTGCTGGTGCGCGTGGAGCCGGGCCTTAATGTGAGCCAGCACAGCCTTTTAATATCAGCACAGGCAGTAGAGGAAGCACTAAGCAGACAAGCTGCATACTGAGGAGGGGGGATTGGCTTTTGAACGACAAGGGTGATTCATCAACTCCCCCAATCTGCGGCCAGTACCCCAGTGTCACAATCACATCAGCGTACACACACACGCGCACGTGGGGCCAGTCGCACACAGTATTATCACTCTATATTGCATGGAGAAAAGAAAAGGGAGCACTCCACTGATGAATGATTCTGCAATTCAGTGCAAGGTGATACACAACCAAACATGAACATGCATTTGTAAAGGAGAGGAGGTGGGCTCTGGCTTGATAATGAGAGAGAAGAGGCACATTAGGACAACAGAGAGCTCTTGGCCCAGAGCTGGGTATAAGGCAGAGGGCACTGAGTGGGACACAAGGGGGATAAGGGGATAAAAAGACACTGGAAGAAAAACATAGTCTTACTCTTATCAGTGGAGAGCTTAATTGCCTTTGATGAGACTAATTGGAGCTTTGTGAAGTCTAATGGCGAAGGAGTCCTCAGAGACAGCAGAGGACATTACTGTAACAGCTTCTCTGCAGCACCAAAGTCCCGCTTGTCTCCTCTGTCCTGACAGCTATTCACAGGTGCATGCATCCTCAGCGTCAACAATGAATCAGGCAGTGCTTCCCAAACAATGGGTTGGGGCCCAAGGGTGGTTTGATAAAATATATTCCCAATTTATCTTGTCATATAAAAAAATATAAAAGTTTGAAATCTATAGTTTATTTGGAAGTTAAAGATGTTCTTTTCTTTCCTTTTGACTTTTCCCTTTCGAGGTCACCACAGCCAATCATCTGCCTCCTAGCATACCTTGATTTGTATATTGATTTGGCATAGATTTTTACACCAGATGCCTTCCCTTACCATTTATGCAGGCTTGGGACTGAAAATGGTTGGTACTCTTATGTAGCTTTGTGTATAAAACATTCAACATTCAAACAACCCTGTATCAAAACAAGGCAAAAACCTGAAGGACAGATCCAGTTCCAGGTAAAGGTGGGTCATGATGAACTTAGCTTTCTGAAATGTAGGTCCCCAGAAGAAAGTTAGTGAAACAGTGCGTTGGAGTGTGTACGAGCTGTTTGCAGTGTAGAGGCTGTTTGCAGTGTAGCAGCGGTAGCAGCAGTATTGGGTATGTGTTGACTTAATTAGGTCTGTGAGCTGCTCGCTTTCCTCTCCTCAGCAGAAGTTGATTAGCAATGCCAGCTGTCCCCAATGTAATTCAGTGTGCGCATGTGTGTGCCTCCCTGCGTGCGTGGTATATATGAGTTTATGCATGTTTGTGAGTGTTTGTGTGTGTAGACGCTGTCGCTGCCAGCTGCCACACAGTGCTGCCAATCCTCCATGATTAGTACCCACTGGCAACTGGGCGCAAACTGGTGCCAAACAGACCCAGGAGGGCAACATAGCCCATGGTAATCCATCGCTCGTCTCTTCTAGCATTTTCCTTTCTCCTCTACCTTTCGAGATCTACATTTGAATTGACTCACTTTCTGCTCTAAAGGCTTTATACCCAGGTGATTTTCTGCAGAGGTGGAAAAAGTACTGTCACTTCAAAATACTAAGTAGAAGTGAATGTACCCAGCAAGCCTGTTAATTCACTGAAAGAAAAAAAGTACTTCTTGCTACTACCACTACTAGTATTATTTCTATTACCACTTTTTTGTATCCCTTTTGCCCTGGGTGGGGCATAGGTAATCTATCAGGCTCCTCCACCTTTCTGTGCTGGGCTGTAACTGTTATTATTACAACTACTGCTGAAAAAAACACTACTGCAAGTACTCTTACTACTACCACCATTACTACTTCTGCTGCTTATTACCACTAATACTAAAACTACTACTTCGATTGTTACTGTTCCGACTATTACTAATGCTACTATCAGTTGTGCCACTAACTTATTTAGAGGTCCCAGTAAAACATTTTTTCCTCAGAAATGTATAATTTGTTGTTAATTTTTTCATGTGCCTCATGACTGCCAATGTAACAACCAAATTCTCAATTTCATAAATGTACTTGCCAAGAGAAAGTACAGTGAAGACACAGTATGATAAAGGAGCTGTGGGAGAGTTACAAATAGCCAGAGAGACTCCTGGGCAATGGCTGAAGTGAGCTGTGTGAAAAGTCAAAATGGGATCTATGCCTGGACACGGTTGACTGTGTCGCCGTGAAGGTGCCAGCACTTGGCAAGCGGCATCACATTGAGTGTCTCCCAGTGGTTGACCTCTCGCTGCCTCTCTTCACCTGTTGAGACTCTTCTATGTGCCTCGCGAAAGCCAAGAGGCTGAAGAAAAGAGGAATGAATTTACTGAAAGAAGCAAGTTTTGAATAAGTGAATGTGACAAGGTGAAAGAGGAAAGGACTGGGAAGAGATAGGGGTTTTATGCATACGCTCCCCACATGTCTGGCACATTAAAAGGCTGCGCACACATTCATATACACAGCTCTATGAGTTTGGCAGAGTGCAGGCTGTTGGGCAGCTCTGGCACGGCAAAGGCAGCCTACCCATCTGCCCTCTGTCGTATAATGTAGTTACATGTCATGTGTATGCGAAGGCTGTTCTTTTTCAGGGACAGTAAAATAACGTATAGTGGCCAATGTTAGTCCTCTAGTAAGACAAAGAACAGGCTACTGTGTCTTGTTGATGCACAACATACAGTTACTGCCAATGAAACTAGCTCATTCTCTATTTCCACAAAACTTGCAGATAATGTTGAAATCCAGTTAAGAAATCCAGCAGGTCACAGAGAAGTTTACTCTTAGTGCCAGACCAAAGTTCGGATAAATGGAGAGGGTTGCATCAGGAAAGGCATCCGGAGTAAAACTTATGTCAAATCAATATGTGGATCATGGCACGCTAAGGCCCAAACAAAACACTCAACTATCCTTAATACAGGGAGTGGTACAGTAGGTGTTTGAATTATATGCACGTACATATATAAATAAACATAGAAAACATTTTTCATTTGACCTGCGCAGGAGTAGTAATTGTAATGCCTCAACTGGGATTTGCACAGTAATTGGGACATATACAAGTTGCTGAAAATACATGCCGGCAATATGACACACATGCTCGCTCAATTGTGATTTTGTCAAATGTTGGCAATTGCGGGCGAGGCTTATGGCCTAAGTCTATCAGCGGTTGAGATTACAGACAGATTTATTGTGATTCGCGGTGTCCCCAGGGACCTGTGGCCTTGCATTGGTTAATCACCGCTTCACATTCGCTCTCTCTGCCACTCTTTTCACCACCACACGACTATAACTCTGTGAGCTCTGATGTAACACCCCAGCTATTCATGTTTTGTATTTGCATGTGCTGTGAAAAATCTCCTAGCGGCCTTGTTTGGGTCTGATTCATAGTTCGACGGGGTTAAATCTCAATAATCCCACTAATCAAAAGGTTAAACCTCCCTCGTGACCTTCACCTGCTTCATAAAAAAGGGCAAACACTGCTCCACCAATGATCACTATGGGCTTCTTCTCTGAATTATTGAGTCACGTTATTGAATTCAAAATTGTTTAGCATGCACATTTGCCACAGAGCATCTGAGCTGAGATATGACAGCAAATAATGTGTTTTCCAAGATGCTTTTAGCAGATATTGCAAAGACTTAATAAAATAATGTTGGGCGTTTTTATTGCATTGTTTAAATTATTCATTTGAGGAGAAAAAATCTGAGGTGACAAATGCAGGGGACTGGGAACTCCTGCCTGAGGCTCATGCACATGCTTCATTATCTTAAAGGTCCCATATTATGCTTTATTCAGGCTTTTTGAAATCAATATGGACACCTGTGCATTCGTATTTCATGTTTTAGAACTTAAAATAATAAACAAGTTTGGAAAAAGTCTTTTTTGGAGATGTGTTACTTTGAATTTGCAGAGAATGCTTGGATTAGGTGCCTCTTGCCCCCTGCTGGCAACGGTGGGGAATGGACAGAGCATAAAATGGCTAATTAGCACATCTCTTAGCAACATGATGCTAACAGATAAATACTCGGAAAAATGAGCTGACTGCTTTGTAGTGACGGCAATTTAAGCACTGAATTTGTCAGAATGAGTCTGGTGATAGTGTATGGGCTTTAAAAACATGCAGCAGCACTGCTTGGGTTTCTTGTGTCTACATAGAGCCAAGTGTTTTCAGCTCTTGAAAAGGGCAGCAGCTCAGCAAACAGGATTTTTCAAACGTGTGAATGAAAAAAAAATACTACTCCTTGATTGTTTTTGAGGAGGAAACATTATAACATGATTAAAAAGGGTCAAAAAAGTAAATTTAGCATAATAGAGGACCTTTAAAGCAGCACTATGTAGTATTTAAATCTTAAAATAATTTTGAAAATTTAGTTGTGGATGAGCTCTTAACGGGACAAACTGCCCATCTCTTGACCCCTGAGCACTTGCTCAATGTTAGGTTAGTAAAGACTAGAAAGTAACCAACAAATAAAAAAGGTGTGCTTATGTCCAGCCTTTTACATTACATTGTCTGATGTATATTATGGACAATATGACTTCACAATTGCATAAACAGCTTTTTTTCCATTATACACATTACGCCATTTGCAAACAATGTTCAAAAGCACATATAAACTGAAAATGCAAACACTAATGCCAACTAAAATCTTGTTTTTTTTCTGGTAGTCAAAAATAGGCTTCTCAAGTCTCCTACACATTACACCATCTGCAAACAATGTTCAATAGTATACTGAAGGAACTGGAAATGCTCAATGCAAACATGAAACACTGCCAGTTCTTTTGTTATGATTGTCAAAATTAGTCTTCTGGAGTTTTTAAACCAGAGAGAGAGAGAGAGAGAGAGAGAGAGAGAGAGAGAGAGAGAGAGAGAGAGAGAGAGAGAGAGAGAGAGAGAGTCCAAGAGAGTGCAAAAGTTACATTGTGTTGCTGTGGAAGATTGACACTTTGGAGCCATTAGTTTGTTACCTGTGTAGATGAATCTTCCAGGTGTGCCTTTGCAGAACTGTTTGGATTTGTAGGACAGCGTGACCTCGACTACCCCCGGGATGTGTCTGGGCGGAGTCTGCACTCGTATAGCGTGGGGAGTGATCAACTACAGGGAGAGGGAGAGAGAGAGGGAGTGAGGCAGAGTGAGGGCACAAAGATTAATGCAACGAAACACCAGTGCTAAAACATGCGCTCGGGGGACTGTGCAGGCCCTTTTTGCAGCTTTTGACTCTTTTTCTTTGTATAATCAGCCTGAAAATGATGTGTTAGCGCCAAAGCCCTCAGGTGGCCCTCATAGCCCAAGGCAATGTCACCAGGAGGCTTAGGATGGTTATCAGTGCTGACATGGAGCCGGTAAGAGAGGTTCAAAAGCAGTTATGTGTTTATGAATAAAACACACTTATTCTCTGCATATCTATTACACAGTATACTGATAATATGCTTGTCTGTGTTGGCCCATGTCCCTGTAGCTGTCAGCAGAGCTTGTCTAGCTAACATTAAAGCACTACTGTGTCTCAAACAGCCTCTATTTGCATGGTTGATGAGTCCGATTGCAGAGTATAGTATACTTGTATAGTATAGTACTCTGCAAAAGTGAAATGTAAAAAAAAAAAAAAAAAAACTACAGTTAACTAAGGATCTCTCCTCCTTTTTAGCCCTGTTCTTGCATCTGACATCTGGTTATGTAATAAAGGAATGACTGATGAGGAGAGCCACACACAAGCACTGAGAAACAGTTACAAGATATAACTCTAGTTCTCTGAGTGAGATAGTCAGTATTTAACACAGTTCTTTGTTAGTTTGCAGTTATTAATGACCACCATAGGCTATATTTCAGTCAAATTGGTTGAGGTTCTTTACAAAATAAAATGTTGCATTTTTGGGAACAATTGGCTCTTTAGATCCTGAAGGTCGCAGACTCCTGGCCTAGGGCAAAAAAAAAATTTTTGGTGCAGATCTAGATCACTTTTTTGAGAGGATTTTAAGGGACTACTATTTTGGGATACGGATGGAAGATACTAACTTGTAGATACTACCATCATTGCAAGACAGAACCAGTGCCTTGGCAGACTATCCAAGTGCCTCTAGTTTTCTTTTCTAATTTTTTTTGCAATCCTATGTGTTCTTTTACACATTAATACACCTTTCTTTCATCCATAGCCTTTCTCAAAAACCTGTCAAAGACTTTTGCAGTGCAGTACTGTATATGTAAGTGTGCTGAAGGGTCTTTGAAGGAAGCGGTAACAAGACCAAGCACTAGCACTCAAAGCTAGCAAGTGCTCAAAAGCTATCAACACTGCTGCCTTGTGTACAGTATATGAGTGTGTGAGTGTATGTGTGTATGTGGTGTGTGCTGTTGTAAATGTCCCTTTCATTGCTCACTTAGCCAGGCTTTCATTCTACCATTGTCTGCCCTCACTCACCTCTCCGCGAGACAATATAGGAGCTTTTTATAGAATTATTCCTTTACTAAAGAGAAAGCTGTTTAGCTGTGCCGCGAGCTGACCTTCAATTTCACACATACACTGCATTTACATTTTAGTCATGTGGCAGATGCTCCAGAAGAGGTTCGTATTGTACAGCGCACATTTCATTACCAGCATAATAAAAGACAGGAAGGCAGCAGGACATAGTGAATAAAATAGGAGCTGGCATTGAAGATACTGAGCATATGTTAAGCTGAGGAGCATTTCCACACTCTGTGATTAGCATTTCATTATTGATTAATACATAAAGTATAAGAAAATAACACTAGTGCATTACAAGGAATTAAGCTGGTATTTTCAGTGGGTGATTGAATAAGGTAAAAATCGAAGCGCAGAGTCAGAAAGGTCCAAGGCTCGAGTTCTTTGAAGTTATTTTTAAAACTTTACTTTCTAACAATCTGCCGTTCCCTGGTGAAAGATAGCATACTTAACTTTTTGTAGTTGCTATAAACAACTGGTAAATTGCATAAAGCTCACATTAGTGTTGAGAGATGTTGTGAAATCTACAGGCTTACCTTTGGATAATAGTGCATAAAGTGGAATAAAAAAGTCCACTAATAAAGGTGGATACAGCAATTCACATCCAATTTTAGTTTCTCATATTGTTCCGAAAGTTCTTTGGCTGTCCAAACCATTTTCAGTCCAAGTTGTGTTGCTTTTGTGGAGTCTGACCAAGTCTATTATTATCAATAACATAATATAATGACAATAATGAAAGTATTTTGCCAGGAAAAAGGCAAAATGAAGTGTTGCATGGGAGCTTTTTTACTGTTGGGGTATAAAGTTTACCAAAAAGGGTCAATATTTGGTTTTGTTTTTAACTATTTTTGATACAGCCCTACCTTCTTTCCTTACACTATGAAACTCAGTAGCTTTAATTTTCTTCTGCTTAGGTGAGTTGCAGGTGGCTGAAGCCATTCCCAGCTACTATGACCCTGAGGTGGGGTACATCCTGGACAATGGCCTATTTGTCGCAGGGCTGACACTTAGAAACATACACTGACAGACAACTATGAACATTGGGCTAAGAAACTACTGATTAAAAATACCACACCATAAGTTCATTAAAATATATAGCCTTTACATTACCTTACTGATATGACAATCTATCTCACTAAACTGAGACACATCTAATATAAGATATATATTGACATTTTGCAGCAGTACAGTGCCAGTCCTTTAGCGGGTGTAAATCCTTCAAAATTACCCATACCAGGTCGTACTCATCTCTAAACATTCCCATAAGTCATGTAATAGTGTAACTTATCTCTTATAAGCTGTCTTGCAAACACTCATTAGCAGAGGCCAATAGGTAACCATTGACCACACATTGCTATAGTACGCCTTGGAATGGGAAGCAGGCTCCGCAGTGTGTATATGCCCTGAAATTTATGTCCAACTGATCTATACAATCCTATTAAAAAGCCCATTAACGTGACTAACCTCACTCCAGACCAGCATGGTTCCGAAGATGACTTGTAGGCCGTCGAAGAAGTTGTCCCCGATGATGATGACCGTTGCGCCCCCGGTGGTCCAGCCTTCACTGGGGCTGATGGCTTTAATGCTGGGGGTTGCTGAAAAGATTCACAGTCACAATAGATTAGACCCATAGTATCCTTATGACAGCCCATAAAGGTTGGTAACATGGACGTTTTTTCCCATCACTTTGCGCACATACATTAGACACACATCACCTCTCTGCTCGCTCCCAGGGGTCGGCCTCGAGTGAGGAATACTAATCAGAGTGATTATACCAACCCCGTTATTAAACATCACCCCTGCCCTGCATGTGAGGGCAGTGGCGGTGCGCTTGTTTTATGACACGTGGCGAGGCGTGCGGGCGTGTAAATGTCAGGTGTGCTGAGTGTCTGATCAAAGGCCACGCGACCGGGGAGCGCCGCAGAGCCAACAGTGGATGTGCCCTCTGCATACGCTGCCTTCATTAAACCCAAACACTTCGCTTAGCTCTTGCTCAGCTGTCAGCCTCATATCTGTCCAGTCACTGCATGACCACACACAATGACTTGGACTTATTAGTAATACATTTTGTAACATGCAGTATTTTCTTGCACAACATACTTTGGCTCTATAACTATAATTTTCTTCCGCTTAGAAACATAAGGGGTTTGGCCGGACCTTACCCTTGCAGCTATGGGCCTTAGGCGGTGTACACCCTGGACAATGGACAATTACTCATAGGGCTGTTACAGAGACAGACATTCATGACCAAACTACCTTCAGGGTTTACCAGGTAAAAATTAAGACTTTTTAAAGACCTTTTAAATGCCATTGTTGATAGAACTGAATGCCACAGACCCACCATATTCCCACACATTTTTTTTCCATGTACAAGCCCTAGGACCTTACTTCTAATCATATCTTAACATTAGTCATAGCAGGATGACTGGAATAACTTGGGCATAAATGGACAAGTTTGCTGCAAATATTTACGAATTCACCTGTGATAGTGAGAAAAACTAGATTTAGGTGTCTATGATTTGAAAATTAAAGACCTAGATGAACAACGTTTAAGCTGTTGAACAACTTAAGCCACTATAGCATTTATTACGTTCAATACTTCTTGGCCTCGGCCTCGGGGATACTATTATGACCACACAAAACAGGATTTTAACTGTATATTTGTAACACTATTTGTAAGCTTCAGTATTTCCTCACAAAACATATTCTTTGTCTGACAAATCTGATAAAATCAACAACAATAAACCACATTTTCAATAACTGCTATTCAATGCACTATTTGACCTTATCTGTTGGCATTATGGGTGCACAGATTACTGGATGTGATTGAAGAAAAGCACAGCATTGGGAAAATACATGTTTAGACAAGCTAAATCTCCTCTCCTTAACAGATATGCAGCTTGTCAGACATGCTGTAATTCTGTAAAGCAGCATAATCCACTTTAGACTAGGCTGACTTTTTTTCCCTACAAGCCTAGCCTTTGCTCTTTGCCTGACTCCCTGTTCTGTTGATCCTTCCCAACAAGCTGGAGTGATATTTAGCCCCCCGATACACGCCTGCAGAGATCAGCGTTCACCGAGCAGCAATCTGTGGCCATAATCATGGCCTAAGATGCCTCCTTTTCACAGATATTATGTGTGTGCGTGGATTAACCAGATGGTGGAACGTGAATCCATGTGATAGGATTATACTTTGGGGTGTTCCTCGGTGCCATCTGTTCGGCTCTGTGCGCTGCTCATCTATTAAAGGCAGAAAATGGGCCCCCAAAGTTGTGTATCCTGTGCAAAAAAATAATTTATTAAGAAACAAGTAGAAGAAGCAAGACAAAGCTGCTGTCTTTTGGCTCTCTTGTCATTTCAATGCTGTTTATACTGTCAAGCAATTTACCCTATCCTGCCCCCGCCCCACTCTTTTGCCCTTCGTCCAAACCCCCAGCATCAGGAGAATAGAAAATCACAGAGAAGGAAATTCCCAAACAAATCTCTCTGACATAGCCAACATCTGCTAGTGTGCTGCTTTCACTCAATAAGATCCAAGTCAAGTCAAAGATGATTTCTTTCTACCAAATTTATAACAGACTGACAAGAACAAAATGTATTGGGTGCTGCTGTACAAACTAATGTTAATAAAAGCTCTATGCATCCTGCCATAACATTTAAATGATTAAAACTATGTACTGGAAATTGTTAGTATTGTGGGTAGCACTTGTGAGACCTTTGGTGGGACATCTTACAGCAAGGGGGGGGGGTCCCAAGGTCAGTCCCCATTCTCCAATAGGGCTACCACCAACCCAGAAAAAGACAGAAGTAGCAGTAAGTTACACAGTTCTTTTATTTCTGTTGGAGTGGAGTAGTAGTTAATAAGTACTTAGAAGATTTTCACTACCTTTCCAATCTCTGTTTAGCAATATCTGTCTACAATGTGTGATAGTTTATGGGTTTAGCTGATGGTGTTTTGGTTACGCTCGCCAAATGTAATCCAGTACTAAATTCAGCACCCAATTTTAAGCATAGTGCAGAATCTTTGCTTGATTAAGAAGTTTAAGGAAGTAGGCAGTCCTAACTTGGAAAGTATGGCCAAAAGCTGCTGGTTTATTGACCCTATTGCACTTGAGTACAAGTGTCTAGAGTAAGATTGTGACACAGTTATGGCAGTTACAATAATGTCTTAAATATGTCTTTGTAAGCTTGCCTTAATCACTTGTGAGACCTTTCGTGGGACAAGTAGACCACTTTACCTCTGGAGAAAAGCCATTAGAGTGACTCCACCATAACATTCAATCGTAATACAATCTACGGCTGGCCATGTAAATCCCCTCTTAGTTTTTTTTGTCATTATCATCCCTGAGGTTGACTTTCTCAAAGTAAAAAAAAAATATGTTTCTCTTATTCAATGTCTGGGAAATCGAAATGAGAAAATAACTGGATTAGGGACTTGGGAATCAGTGCGGGCTCCTAAATCATGTGCACATGTCATTATGAAGTATTAAAGGTTTGGTCTGACTGTGCGTGCGGGGGTGTATCTCTGTGTACGGGTGTGTTGGAGAACCGGAGGGATGGGGAGTGATGGAGGGCTGCGGGATAAAAGCCGGTCTCCGAGGAAATAAAGCTAGTGTTGGCTTTAAGCAGAACAGACCTCATAAGACACATAGTGCTTATGCCAGGCAGAGTATGGGCCTAGAGGCACAGACCTGAGGGGAGCAAGCCACGAGGGACATACAATGAGCTACCATACCACTCTCTCGTCTCTTAGCACAAGTTAGAAACCCTACAAGAGAGGAAAGTGGGAATCTGAGAGGCAGCAGGAGGGAGATAAGGAAGCAAGAGGAGGTTTTAGTGGGATACACAGGAGACAGAAGAGCCAGACAGGAGGCAGGGGAAGTGGGGACGGCAAGACTGAAAAGACAAAGAGAGCTTGGGGAGACAGAGAGAGGCTGGTGAGTGTTTTGTTCTTTTTTTTTTTTAAAGGTTTTAGTACCGTGTTCCAGGTAAGAGGGTGTGCCTTCTGAAGGGTCCAGTCTCCGAGCTCGACGACCGTGTTTGGAGTTGTTGTGCACAAACATGTTGTCGGACACAGCCAGGACGTGACCCTCTACGCTCACCGTAGTCGACACAACCACCTGAGACAGAGAAGATTAAAAAATATATAACCAGGGAGCTTTAAACAAATGTCAAACTTCACTATAACTGTCAATATGCATTATTAAAAGAAAAGGTTGTTCCCTGTAGTCTATATTAGAGGATGTTTTTGGCATTTTTGGTATTGAGACAGTAGACATAAGGCATAAAGAATGGAGCTCGAATCCAAGTTGAGGCCATTTAAGTCAAATATATGTGCTCAGGTGAACCACAAAAGCCAGTGGACTTCCAACTTCCATCTTTATAAGGTTTAAAATGACAATAAGCTGTTGCAGCATGTATGATACAGCCTAGCAAACCTGAATTTTAAAGTGAATTGCATTGGACAGAGCTGTGCCCAGATTTATGCACTTTCACATTTACAGTACTATATAACCTTTTACTGTAACATATTAAACACAGATGTGGAATAGCAAATTAAATGGAGAAATGAGACTGGCAGGACACTGGAATACAATCATCATCCATCTCCTGTGACATGAAGTATTTTTGGCTTCAAAATGTACAAAATGTAAATTAACAAATGTTGAGTATGTTAGGAGCTATTTTTTACGTTACCTGAAAACGCCTCATGTCTCGAGGGTTCCCTGCATTCTTCAGGCAGTTTTGGTTACACTTGAGGAAGAACTTGAGGAAGAACCTGTGTGTAGACAGAAGAGAAAAACAGGAAGTGAGCCAGAGAAAAGTGATGAGCTAGAGAAAGGGCAGCTGCCTGTCAGCGCAGGTACAGCATGAGCATCTTCAATAAAAATACCAAATAAAACAAATCAAAGAGCTTTGGCAGACGCCCACCATCCATCAGTGCTATATGACAAAGGCACTTTTTCTATGTAAATACAGCCTGGGGATATTGAGTAAGATGTTAGCTTATATATCCATCTCACTGCCACTGTCACAGCTCTGCCATAAACTGTGCGGGGCAGACGCCTCCCCAGCTGCACCCGAGCAGCGCGTAACAGAGCTCGTGCTGTAGCTACTATGCAGTGGTGCGGTGTTGCCATTCCTGCCTCTCTCAATCTCAGTGTGAGAGACCACATCAACAGCACCTGCCATGCATTATTAATAGGCTGAGATGGCAAGTATGGCTACCTGCATCAATACTTAATGAGTGGGGGAGGAGGGAGGGTCGGAGAAGTTAAGGCTGGGGGGAGTCAGGGCTGGGGGGGAGGAGGTTGGCGAAGACCGGAGGCCTGAACAGCAAAAAAGGGACAATTTATTCCCTAGCCCCACCCCAAGGGCTGACAACTTCTTTAACAGAAAACTACTCTCTCCATTCACTCTCTGTGTCTGTGAAACAAACAAACAAAAAGAATCAAATGAACCGAGAAAATAAACAGCGCCGTGTACAAATAAACAGGAGCCCTTAAAAGGGGAAAATAAAACTACTACATTTCCCTCCACAACCACCTCCTCTTCCTCCTCCTCCTGCCTTTGAGGGAGCTCAAAGAAGTGCTGACAGCTGAAACTGCTTACAATACAGATCTCCAGCAGCCACAGAGAGAATCACTCCTATGCTCAGCTTTTCTTTCATATGTCTTATTTTCTCCCCTCTGTTCATTTGTTATGGCTGGATTCTGCACTGGGCAGCGCGTTTGGAGCCAACTGCCTTAGATATAATCATGCACACACACCATGTCAAAAGAAACACAGTAAGCAGCGTTGCCTTGGACAATTGCTTCATCAGAAAAAAAAAGAAAAAAAAAAAATAACAAGATAAATGGACAGAGCAGAGTTGTGTCTCATTTCAAGAGCCGGACGACTGCTGCGCACATTACAAGCATCTGATGTAATACAAGAACTGTGAATTTATCCATGACACATTTAAATGCATGACAGCTGGTTAGTGCTAGGCACTTCTCTTCAAGTAAGGAAGAAAAGGCCTCTTATGATGTGAATAACAAACAGTCTACTTTCTTTTCTATTATTCTGGGTTGTGATTTAGCCACTGCATTGAGGTTAAAGCCACTACTTATAGCTACCTATTAGCAAATGATGTGAAAGTGAAAGGAAAAAATCTTGAAAAGGTTATCTAAGTTTTATTATCAAGGATTTTAATAAATGATAAGTTTTGAGCGACACTCCCTTAGGCTTAGGTTCTTAGGCATTCACTGCTTGTCAACATTGGATCAATGACAGTGGAAAAAGTTACTCCAGTGTAGCTTATACAAAGAATAAAGAGATTAGTGAAATCGCATAAATGGTAGTAATTCTGTAACACAATGATTGAAGGTGTGAATAATAATAATGTTGAACTAAAAGCAAGAAGTTTAAGGTAAGCTCTAAACTATTTCCTTCTGTAATATATTGACATTTTGTGGTGGGAAATTGGTTTAATTCTGGTTTAAAATTGGTTTTATGAAAACAGATAGCCTAAAGGTTGGGAGGGTGACTAAGATTTTTGGCTATAGATGGCTTAAAAAGCTGTAATAGTGGAATTTGAAAACAGAAATGGGGAGCTGGGAAACTGTTGGAAAGACAGACAGAGACAGACAGACGTACTACAAGGCTGAGAGTTGGCGGGATCCGATCGGAGCGACTGCCCACCCTCCTGTATATTTTAGCAGCTGTAGGCCAATATCTCAATAATTCATGGAGCAGAGAGAGATGGATTTTTTACAGTGTCTGCTGGACCCCACAGGCTCGGGGTCCTAACTTTCCTATCTACTGGAGGTCAGAGAGCAGCCGCGGACTACATTCACTTGTCGACCGCTGCACACCTTCCTCGATGCACCTCCTGTTTAATTCATCACCTTTCACTGTCTCTCCAACTGAGCTTCTTCTCCACCAGCTCTGAGGTAATCACAATAGAGATGGGATGATGGATAAGTGGGCAGGGAAACGTTAGGGTCAGGGGAGTCAGAGGTGACCAAATGTGTGGGTTAAATATGGAGTTTGGAGCAGGTAAGAGGAGCTAGAACTGGTAAAAAAATATCAGAAATTGGAATTGCCAGGTTCACTTTGCAACACAGCCCTGAAAAAAAATAAGAGATCACTGCTAAATGACCAGTTTCTCAGGTTTAAATAAGAACATAACCCTGATTTGTGACCACAGCTTTCCTACGTCTTGCTCTCCACCAGTTTTCCACATTGATGATGGGTAACTTTATACCACTCTCTCAGCTTTTCCCAATGGTCTGTGAGCTCCTAAAGCAGCAGAGTGAGCTGTGCGAAGGAATTAAACAGACCCTGGCCTGGAATGGTTGCAGTGATCTCTCTTTTTTTTTTTTTTTTTTCCCAAAGCTTTTATGTGTGTCCCCTTGACTTCCCTCACGCCCCATCATCTGATTCATTATTAACAAGATGTAAGGTGTCTGCAGTCAGCCACACAGAAACAGTACAAAACTCCTGTCTGGTTTCCTCACTAAAAGCAGGAAAAGGCTGGGATGAGTGCATTTACATGGATCAACAGAGTGGGTGGTGTGTGTGAGGGGGGCACAGTGTGTTAATATGCAAGAGGAAGAGCAGATTACCATAGGATTTATGGATAATGTGATGGACAGCTGACCGGTAAATATGTGCACAGAGCTGAACTGTAAATAATGCTCTTACTTGCTTTGTTTCACTAATTACAGTCATTTATATGTATTAATCCATTAAAGAGGCAGAATACATTTTTATATCATATTTTTCTAAAATATGGTAATAATCACATTAAACGTCCTATAATATTTTTACAGGCTTTTTGAAATCGCTTTTGAAACCCTTGCATTAGTATTTCACCTATTATAACTTAAAATAATGTATACATACGGAAAACATTTTCCTTTTGACTGTGCAGAGAACACTTGGATTAGAAGTCTGAGGCCCCTGATGGCAACGGAGAGGAATAGACAGAGTATAAAATGGATTTTAAGCACAGCTATTAGCAACATGACCCTAACATGACCCTTAAGCTATGAAATTATCCAAATGAGTCCAGTGACAGTGTGTAGGCTTTAGAAACGCACAGGAGTACATCCTGGTTTCGCATGTCTGCATAGAGCAGTGAGGCCGACTGTTTTTCAGTTCTTCAGAAGGGACGAGCTGAGCAAACAGAACATTATACCATGGTTAAAAGCACAAAAAAGTCAATGTAGCATAGAGGACCTTTAAATAAAATCACAAAGCTGTTTTAATCACATGACAGAGTAGTCCATGTACATTTTCTAGAATATAATTGGGAAAAAATCCAAAGTAAAAGTAGTAGGAAGAGAAAGAGTTGTATTAGTAGTTATAATAGTAGCAGTAGTAATAGCAGTATTAGAGCTAGTAGCACTAGTAGTGGAAGTAGTAACATCAGCAGCAGTAAAAATAGTTGTTGTAGCAGTGGTAGATGAAGCAGCAGTAACAGTAGGCCTAGTAGAAGCAGCAGCAGCAGTAGTTACTTTCTTACTTTTACTCAAGTAACAGTTTTGTTGAGTAGTTGAGTACCTCGATTTGAGTAATGAAGTATGAAGTATTTCAGAACAGATTTTGTGTAACTCTGGGGTTAAACAATATCTAAGAGCCTCACTTTGCAATTTTTATCCTGGCCAGTCATTTTAAGTTTTTTCTATTCTGTACAAAAGATTAGTCTGATCTCTCTGAAGACATATTGCATAGTTGTGCTTTTAGTTCAGTATATATTTTTTTTTTATGTCAATGTACATACATAAATCTCTTTGTGCTGTCTAGTGGTGTTGTTGCTTATAAGCATCACACAGCAGCCTTTTAAGGTTCAAAAATATCCTTCAGGAATCAATATATTGCTTTGAAATATTGCACGCTGAAGCAGAACCTAAACGCCTTAAAACATCATTGGGTCGTTATCCGTTATGGTTTTCATCTCCTGTATGGATCCTCCCTTTGATTATTGCCCCCCTCGATCTTGTTTGTATTCGACTCTCTGCCTGGTTTCAAGCTGTTTTTACTGCGTCGACTTCACAGATACAAATATTACCAGTGCAAATTGCTGCACCGACCGGATTAAATGAAATAAAACCATTTTGCTCTCACGTAATTACCCCCAAATCCTGGAACGGCTGTGGAAGTGAATTTGTGTAAATAACTGCTTGGCCTCTTCAAGCCTCATGGCATAAATTTGTAACAGTGAAAAAAAAAAAGCTAGCAAATAAACACAAGCAGCGGTGGCCATTGTAATTTAATGATCTCACACTTTCATCATATCATAACGGGCCTTATTTGTCACTTTGGAGCAATTAAACACAAAATCACCCTCTCCCCATAAAAAAACAAAAACAAGGAAAGCAATTAGACCAACTTTTAAGTAATCCCTGTAGCATCTAAATATTATTACAGCGGTGATAAAGATTGTCTAAGCGATTAGCTAACAGCAAGGAAGCCTCCGAGGGACAATTCTGTTATATTTTCTAATAATTTTCCAACATTAGCCACAAATGAGGTAAAGAGTAGTTTTCCTTGTCAGATTGTATACTGATAACTCAGATGTTGTGGTCTTATCTTGCTTGATACTTGCAGTTTATTCATCTTTGCAGCCTTTTGTTTAACTCATCTTTGTGCCTGATTTCTTTATACTGGGCCCCTCCTCTGGCAGCTCTCTCTGCTCTGTCCCTGAAGCCGCGGCTGCTGTAAAAATGGTTGAGGGTGATGCCATAACTCAGGCCTCTCGTCTCCCCACTCCCTCCATCCATTCCTGCCACAGAGATGATCTCTGGAAGAAAAGCAGTGTCTGGCTCCTAATATGCTTCATGAGGTGTGTAATTCACTGTGCTCCAGAGGGGAGCCATTTGTCTTGGGGGTTAACTAAGTGACACAACAGCACTTCCCGATGCCTGTTACCACCGTGGGACATGTTGAACTAATCACAGCAGGTAGAGGAATGGAGGATCTCCTGCTTAAGCAATTAAGCATTGAGATTTGTTCAGGAAGTCGATGTTAACCTGGTCAGAGGTAGGTTTAAATTAAGTGGAGATATTTGTAAGCAAATACAAAGTTTCTTCAGTTCAAAAAGCGTGATAAATAGTTTACTGAACTGAAAGTGAAGTCTACCGCTTTCACAGAATCAAATAGCTTTCTCTACCGGTGTTTTGTGTATTTTCTTTCCTTCCGTGTGCTTCATTTCTTTCAGTCTCTCCGCCATGCATCGCTGACACTTCAGCCAGAGTCTGACTGGCTTGTTTTTTTTTTTCTGGTGACCTGTCTTTCTGCCCAAAGTATATCTTTAAGGCCGGGAATGCACACGCACACACAGACGCACACTAATTTAGGGAGATTTATGAGGAGGGCCTTGCACCAGGAGCCATGCAGGCTGACCCCAGGGGTGTAGTGGGGCACTGGGTGGGGGAGGGGCCTGGCTCCACAGAGGGGGGTCATTAATAATCCAGAACCAGGTCTGTCTCTGGGCCTGGCCCTGAGCCCCGGACAGCGGGCTGTAACCCACTGCTGTGGCCCACTTTAGAGTTTGGACAGATCAATAGAAATATGAGCACAAACATAGACAGAGCCACACTTCATTCTTTTAGAGTGCCACTCCTTAAAGTAGCAGCGTGCACCTCTATATTGCCCTCATGTCTATCTTAAGTGTCATGATTTATTTAAAAAGAACATCTCACAGTGCTGAAAAATTCATTTCTATCCCGCTCTGTGCATCGTCCCGTCCTCTCCCTCTGTATTGGGTCGGTGTGTGTGCATGTCATGTCAGCTGAAATTGCCCCGTCGTTAAATATTTCTCAGAACAAATGGACCCAGGAGGAGAGAGATGGTGGGTCAGGGGGGATCCACGCTGTGCCTTCTCCGCTCTGGGACAGCCCCACCAGGGAGCGATAGTCCTGTGCTTTCCCCGGAGCTGGAGATCCAGTCCCAGCTTGGGGACAGAAGTCCCAGAGACACTTAACCAATTGTGTTTCATCCATTTCATCCGAAAAGGATCATTCAAAATTCAACTGAGAAATAGTGCAGGGCACACTGAAAGACAGCAGAGAGAGCTCTGCTGCTCAGCGAAGGGACAGCGATGGGAAATGGAGTGTTGGTTTTACAACTCTTGGACTGATAAAATCAGAACCTGTGGCCAGAGCACTCGGATGAATGTGAGCCAATAAACATGTGTGAATGAGTGTGCGTATCAAAGCCATGATGAATAAGAGGCTGTCGTGGTGATGGACAGGCTTGGCAGGCGCTGCTGATTGAAACACTTCCTCTGTCGGGCCCGGCCCATTAATCTGATGGAGACAGAGCAAGCGATAGAGGTGAGTGAACGAGAGACGGGAACAGCTCCAGGCCCTCAGACCACAGGACTAATGAAGGGTCCTGGTCCCTCTCACCTCAGCGCTGTCCTGCCATGCTGGGACGCTCTGCTACCCCTGTCCAGTCCATACCCTGCCCTCGTGGGACTGACCGGTGAATAATGGCCCTGTCATCAGCATGGGTAGACGCCGCCACACAGCCCAAGGGTGTGTGTGACCGCCTCCCGCTCACTCATTTACCCTAACCACTCTCCTCTCTGCCCGTGCTCAACACAGAAACATTCACAGTGAATTGTGTTGATTTAAGCGCATGTTAAAGTTAATGCATAATGCATTGACTATATATAGCTTGATAAAGAGCATTGTGTCAACCCAGGACCAGCCCCATACATTGTGGGGATGAATGTGCCGCTTGCAAAAGTTCGTTCTTTTTGTTCCATTTAAGCAGTGTATTAAATCATAACTATGACTGTAACTGTACACAGGCTCAAGGTTATGTTTCTAAATGCAGCAGGATCAGAAATCAGAAACTTAATTAGTGTGCTGTGTTTGTTCTGGGGTGAAAAGTTGCTCCCTCCAATGGGTCTAGTGGGAGGAATATGGAACCCCAGCCTGGGAGAGTCTGACAGCGAGGAGACACAGAGAAATTGATACTGAAGTGCGACTTATGGCTTAGCGGAGTATACCGACGAGAGCGTGTGCGGAAATTTGTGTGTTTTGGCCTTGTGTCCCTCTGTGTTTATCAAACATATTACAGCTCCTTCCAGATTCCTCACCTGCACACCCCCAGCCTGCTACATATGGCCCACCAATCACAAAATAAGGAATCATGCATACATTTGCATAGCTAATGGCCTACCCTCTCCATTTAATATGCAAATTTGCTGAAACATTACTGAATGCCGTCTGTTCTAAATGAATAAATTTGAATCGCAATTAGAATAATCCTTTATAATTAATGAAAACTGTCAATTTTGGTTCATAAGTAATTTGATTAAAGTGGTGATAGGACACTTATGAAGTTCATCGGGCGGCGAGAAGTGCGAACGCAAACATATGACACATAGGCAAGCTGAGATGACGACCAGCAGCGGGCCATTGGGGGTGCATTATTGATGAACATGATTAATAAACTTACAAAAGCTTTTTTTTTTTTTTTTTAGGAGAACCACTACTACTTTGTAAAAGGAACAACAGATCAATCACAGCTTTCTGCTACCTGACAGAGTGGGAAAAAAAGTGATTGAAAAGGTTTCCCAGTCTCGGGGTGCTGTGTCAGTGACCTGCCTGTCCGACAGGAGACACTGATGGACTGTCGGCCACTGATCGCTGCTCACACGCACGCCAAGTCATTACAAGGGAGATCCAAAACCCTCCCTCCCCCCCTTTTTTTTTTTTTTTTTTTACAAAACCGAGATGGGACAGCAACCTCATTACCAGGAGTATGAACACATATACAGTATAAGTGTGTTAAGAGGAGAGTATAGCCGAAGTTCATCTGCATCTCCCCACAATTAACTCTCACTCATGCCACGCTGAAGCATTTAATAGTGTCACTTAAATCAGGGTCACTCAGATGTTGGGGGGAGAGATTGTTGCCGTATAATATAATATGTATATGAACGTTAAGTACGCTTGTGTTGGCACAGCATCTCCAGCCCCTGTGTGGATGTGAGAATGTTTGCATGGCTCCAGCCCAATAATAATGGTCCAGATAGTGTGTAGAGCCGCGCAGACTAATTAGCCAAATCACTGGGAAAATAGCAGCCTGCTAATTAATGGGTATTATGGCATTTCAGAAGTCACTGCTCTAATTGGGAGGGAACTGAGCCGCGCATTTCCATATAACGCAGTATTACTAGATTTATCCGTCAGTCTATTTGCCTGTTTGTCCATCCACTTGGCAGATTTGGCTTTTAAACAAACCTCATCATGACACGTTTCGAAGCTATAAAGGTCTATACACTGCCAACCTCCAACAATTGCATTTTAATCTGTTTTAGGCGTATTGGGCAAGACCATTGTCGCAGTAAATGTGTATATATTTACATTTATATGATTATGTTTATGTGCTGTAAGACAAATCACAGCTAATGCAAGTGAATTGGGAAGTAATATGTGCAGCTTATTTGGGGATGTTTGGGTCTCTAAGCAGTCAGGCGCACTCAGGCACACACCAATGCATATCCCCTATAGGTTCCTCTTAACCCTATCAGATGGTGGGACAATCAAAATAGATTTGCATTCAAATGCCACACGCTCGGTATCAAATATCAAATCAAGCTTGAGACGGACAGACACCCCCCCTCCACCTCCACCACCGCCTCTTTCTCCTCCTCCAGGAGTCCCAGGGAGTCCCATTCTCGCCCGGACGAGCTCTATCCAGGACTGACAGGCTGTGGCCGGAGTTTGATTGACAGCCTGTTGATGCTTTCCTCTCTCTCCGCCACACACACCACCCTGCACCGCCCCCCTCTCTCGTGCACCCCCTGCATGGGTCTGGGTGTCTGTGATAGCCCCTGGGTATGTGCCCCGCAGGCTGCACAGCACTATACATACAAATCACAGTGTGTCAGCCCTGTGAATAGGGCCCATTTTGACTTTGTCCTTGTAAAAGTCAGGCCCCCCTTGAAGCGGGCCATATCTGTATCCTGTGTCTTTTTTTTTTTTTTTTTTTTTTTTGACTTTCACCTTTTATTTACTCACACGGGCAGATGCATGATACACAAAGGCCGGAAAACTCACAAACCTAAATGCACACAGGAAAAATGGCCCGCTTTAAATGCAGTGCTAATGGGCAAGCACCTCACAGAAGCAGCGTATAAATACATCAACAAGCGCACAGTCGGTCCACACACGTTACATAGGCAGCCAGGACCCGGGGCCTAATCTCACACACTCAGCCTAGTACACCTGGTTAATGTTAAGAGGGCAGTTATAGTCAATTACATTCCCATATAACGCATAAACCTCCACCCTCGGCCCAGGCCAGCGCGGTAATTGAAAACAGGCTCTAAAACAAGGGGTCCAGGCAAAAAGTCAACTTGCAACCCCTGACTTTCCCTGTTCCCTATGTAATGTCTTCTCCGTTCCATATTTCTAGGGGGCAAATGTAAGGCTAAGCAGAGGCGGGGCTGCCATTTGGATATGAGGCAGTAAAAGAGCAGGCGGTTATGGAGTCATATGAAGTATTTGGAAGGAAAAAGCAATGCACGCTTTGTCTTCCAGGTGAGGTCCGGGGGGGAGGAGTTTGGGGTCGGGGCGAGTGGGTGGTGGTCTAGCAGTGAGCAGTGCACTAGTGGATTAAAATAAGTGTGTGTGTGGGGAGGGGGTCTTGTGGTTGTAAGTAGGATTTGGAGACTGACAGGTGACATTACCCTGCGTCACGGCTGGAGGGACAGAGGGACAGAGGGTGCGATGGTTATCCAGGCGGAGAAATGTCAGCGTCCAGACACAGACCGGCTCGCAAACAAGAGCGGCGTGGATGCACACACACAGAGATCCAGGACAAAGGAGTCTGGAGTCTTTTTTTTTTTTTTGAGAGAGAGTGGGAAAAAAAGAGAACGGCTTTTACAGTGAGCGGAGATGAGGAGATTACACCCGCAAGTTTATAAAAGGAAGGAATAAAGAGACAAAGCTGAGGGAAAGGCTAAGGCCATGTCCATAATAATATGCTATCATCTTAAAACGCATAACTTTAGGTGCATTCTTACATAGTGTCCAGAGCTCATCCAGCCACAGGGGGTTATGATGTTCTCTTAGTGCCAGTCCCAAGCCAGAATAAATAGAGAAAGGTTGCATCAGGAAGGGGAAACTGCCAATTACTGCATGCTAAGAGGCAGATGACTTGTGGCAACCCCAGAAGAGAAGAGCCAAAAGGAAAGAAGCAGTCTAGACCAGTGTCGAATTTTAGCAAGAATTAAGCAGTTTTGGTATTTTTGAGTTCGAAACTTTGAGGTCATCTTGAAGTGTTGGGAAGGACAATTGCGCAAACACAACTGTTTGCTGCCTGTTCATTGTATTGTAATGAGTATGTGTAAATACAAAACTTCACCAATGATGAAGGAAGCCACTTATGTCCCTTAAATTTATAGATTCCTCATTACTACATAACAGTCACCTTCCCTGACAAGTTACTGATTATAACATTACCACAATTTAGCATTATAAGGGTGTATGCTATAATTTTAAAACATATGGATGTTTTAGTATTGTTTTATGTATAAAGTGATTTTAAATTTAAAATGCATCAACTTACACATAGCTCAAGAAGTCTTTAACAACAGCATGTGTATTCCTTCTCTTTCTAAACATATGCTTCTCTGCTTCAAACTCCTTATTTCATCTACTGCATTTTTCATTCCCTTCATTATTTTCCTCACATTTGTCCTTTTTTTCAATCTGTTCTCCACCGTTTTCATTAAAGCCTAACCTAATTTTGGCAAAGCTTATAAAATGTCCATATTGCTGCTCATTCGACCCCACTGATTTAGTGTTTGGTTAAATATTCACGAATGTGGATGCAATTAACATGCTGTTAATGAATAATTGATCGCATCTTAAGCGGCCATAAAACTCATGCATATTAATTATTGAAACAGGAAATATGAAAAAAACAACCTTCCTTGTTTTGCCTCAATCAACCTTCTTTCATTTTGTTTCTTAGTCAAAGCAGTATTCAATGGGGAGACTTAGACGACAAGAGAATGGGCAATGAACTCTATGCAAATCTCTTCCATGCTTTAACAGCCATTATAGGTGTTTAAGCTGCATACAGTACTGTGCAAAAGTCTTTAAAGAAAGGCTATAAACTAAGAAAGGTGTGTAAATGTACAAAAATACCCAAAATCAAAACCAGAAGTACTCTTCCAAGGCCTACTGCCTATCTCGCCATGATAAAGATATAGTGCCCAGACCTGGACTCGCATTCAAAGATCTTCTTTCCATTGCGCCACAAAACCTTCATATAACACAGTGGTAAAGAATCTACTCAAACAAATCAAAATTGTTCTTTTAGTGAGTGAAGTTAGTATGGTACAGAATCCCTTAAACACTCCTGGTTCTAAACTGTGACCTGGATCCACTTGGCCCATTATTGACTTTCTGAAAAACAAAAATACAAAACTGTATTTGCTGAAGCACTCATTCAACAGCAGTTTCCACACCTTACTAAAATGTTTGTACAGTATTGTACATGCATCTATTTCCCTTATACATACATGTATCATTGTGTGCCTCATCCACAATATACACTGTGTGTGTGTCATAGCCATTGTACGACAACAAGGGGAGTGTGGTGACAGCCCCGGTCTGACAGAGGTAGTAGGAGCTGCATATTTTGAAAGGCAAGTGTTTACCAGAAGCAAACGCGACAAAAAACAAATCTAGCAAACATGGGATGCTTGTCAGTGTGAGACCAGAGATCAGACAGTCACAGTGTGTGTGTATGAGGTTGGTTGGTTATGGGCTAATGCTGTCTCTTCAGCACCTTCCTGGGCCCTTATGGGTGGAGAACAATATCACATACACCAATCTCTGGGTTTCACCAAGACCATTTAGGGGTGGTTCCTAAATAATGCCTAATTTAGATTTGGGGGTTTTGGGGGGGTTAAATAGTTAACTGAACAGTTTCCTGTCTAAAAACTCAAAAGACTTTTAAGAGGTAAAAGCTCATTTACATTGCGTTACAGTCCAACCAATCATTAGTCTTCCCAAAAGATACAAAGTCTATCAATGAGGTGCACACTTCTGCTGTTCCTGTTACAGGTCGCACATGGGTGGGACCTACCCCAGCAACTATGGGCCTTGGATAATGGTCACTTAGAGACATACTGTACACTGACAGACTGCCATTCACCTACAGTATTACATGTATGTCTTTGAACAGAGGAAGGAAGGCAGAGAACCCATGGTAAGGCAGGGTGGACACGTAGACTCCAAAGAGAGATCATAGTGGGCCAGGCTGAGGATCCAGGTCCTCGAACCCTCAACCTGCTTGCTCAAGGGCAGAAGTGCTAACCACTCTGACACCATGCACCCACCACTAAGGTCAAAAGTAATGTTTAGCATTGTGCTGTACTTCAGTGAATGCAACTTATACTTTTTAATGAAAGAAGAGAAAGTGTGATTGATTCACTTCACTTCTAGTTTTAGCCCTTGGTTTAAGGAGATAACAGAAGAGATGACATAGCTAAGTGTATCTGTATCAGTTACCTTTGGTCAGGTTAACATGGCTCTCCTATTTATGTCCATGTACTGTCTGTCTGTTTACATTTGAGGCAAGGTTAAATTCATTACCATTCATCCAGCACTGCTAAACCACTCTAAAACGCCTTGACATGAAAAATACATCTTAGACGCGGCTGCACTCTCTAGGAAAACACCAATTTACATGGTCTCTTGTTATTTATTTAGCACACCAAAAGCTCTTGAAGGTGTGTGCTGCTCCTCCTCTACCTAACTAACTACTCAGCAGCGATGTTGGTGCCTCGGAGCTAAAAGTGACAAGCCGTCAATTGTGTTCCAATATTAACCCCCTCTCAGAGTCTGCGTGCCTGTCTCCTCCTCTGTGATGTTGGTGTGATCAAAGAAGCAGCACTTTGGTAAAAATAACCAGGAAGATGGAGATGGAGGACACCATGCTGCTTCAGACTGATGAACGACGGCCAGTCTCTCGGCAAAACACTCTCTGCTTTTTATTTTCTTTGTCTCGTTTCCACAGTCTTTCTCATTAATTCTCAAGACAAGAATTTGACTGAACATGTTCTCAAACTCTACTACAGTATCTAACATGGTACGTTGTTGTCAGAAATAAAATGGACACAATTTTAGGGCATGGGAGATGAGGCTTCTTGGGCCTGTATGAGGTCAGATTTACATCCCATTCATGTTCACAAAGCATTTGTCTCCTACATGTAGGTAAACTGACAAGTCTTAATATGAAGCAGGAAATTATATTTTTCCTGTTGAATCAAGTCCAAACATTAGGGAATTACAGTAGTTTACATACAAATTAAAGTTAAGTTATGTATGTTGGTATATTGTGCATTTTTATTAAGTCTGTGTAAAACAATTGTCTATATTGATGATTTATAACTGTAAACCAAATGTTCCTATAAAACTGGAACAGAGCCCTATAATTTTTTTTCAGTTTACATAAAGGTTGACTTGAATACTTGAATGACTGTAATAATAAAAATGGATGTTAAGTTCCTGATATGGGTATAACAATATGTTTTTGCAAACAATACGATATTGTTTCAATCCAATTCAAGATTGATGTTGGCTATTTTAGAATTATACACTATGATTCAACACTTTCATATCAATACAATCAATACAGCAACTTTTTGCTAAAAATCATAACATTTTACACTCCAATCTAGCATCACAGTTCATCATCATGATTATGTCCAGCAGACAGAGATCATACCGTGACTTTTTAAAATCAAAAACACAAGAACTACTTCCAAAAAAAACATCTGGATTTATTTTTTACATGCAAATTTCTAATATCAATATTTCCAATATTATAGATTTTTTCCATGTACTGTATTTTGATATACACTACCTACAAAACGATAAGATTCAAGATTACAAGGTAATGCATATCAATACAGTTGTAGGAATAAAAAAGATAAAATCAATACATCAATATAGTAACAGTATAATTACCTCCCTAGTTCCTGAAGCTTGTGTACCTCATTAAAGATAACATTTGAATGAGAAACAAAATCAGGTGTGTTGTCATGCAAATACATAAAATACAAAATAATCAGAAAATGTAAAACAATGTTCTATTTTCATACATTTCACAAATCACAGATCCATTTGAAGTGTTCAGTCAATATCAGTCAATGTATCACGAGTGAACTGGAGTGCTGCACTGCAAAAAACTAATAATCACCATTAATATATCTGCTGTAGAGGTTGACAATTAAAAGTCATATGAAAAATGTTGTCTACATTAAAGCTGCCCTCCACGCATACCACTATACAGTATGTACCTATGTGTTTTCCTGTTTTGAAGGTAAAACAACAGGCATGTGCAGACTCTGGTGGGGGATAAAAGAGTGATGCAGACCACCAGAGAGACAGAGGCATATGAGAGGGAGATGCCCCATGTCTGCTTTTTATCTGAGCAGGTTCAGCCAGCGGTGAGATTCCTCAAACGCACCTTTAGCGGAGAGGGGAGCACACAAAGAAGAAGAGAAAAGATAGAAGAAGGGAATAAAGTGAAGGATGAAGACAAAGAGGGATACTTAGAGCGACGGGAGGTGTATCTGGCTGTGGCTAATTCTCTGGGTGTGGGAAAGCAGAGCACCTAACACAGGTTGGCCTGGTTTCAGTAATGAGTTTGATTCTTCCCTCTGCCTCCCGAGTGTCACAGGGGACCCAAGACTGCATAATAACATCCTCTCCACACACACACACTCACACACACACACTCACACACACACATGCACACACACACGCACACACGGCCCAAACAGGTCTATGGGGAGCTAATTATTCTCACCTGTGTTAATTATTGCTGTAAGCCAATCAGCGGACTCTGTGCTAATTAGGCAGTGTTAGCTCTGATTAGTGTTTTGCAGCAGGCCCACTCAAACTGTTATCTACCATACTGGTCCCCCCAGGCGAAAAGCAGAAGAGAACAGGTGGATGCTTGCCCCGTGTGTGTGAGTGTGTACGTGTGAACATCAATAATAAATAACCGAAGGACAGTATGCAATAAAATAAAGTCTCATATTTTTAGTGTGAGTTAAACTTCTCTTAAATACAACTTTGCAAAGCATTGGCCTTAAGAGTTAATTGGTCCTGGTTTGGGGTCATCCCTTTTATCTGGACAAACAGCTCCTGTGCCCTTTTACTTAATGAGGGCTGATCCGGGATCAGTTCTGTCACTAATGGCTTCTTTTTGCAGGGACAACCCTTCAAATTGATCCGCACATCACACATGCAACCTCAATCTTGACCTGCAAGGACTATCAACGTGAGGAATGAATTGAAAAAAAAAAAAAAAAAAGTGCTAAAAGTGGGACCATGAGGCTCTGAAGCTGATGTCCCGGCTCAGAGGGGAGAAAAAAGGGAGAAAAGATGAGAGAGTGAAGAGGAGGAGGCTGGAGGAAACCTTCCTCTTATGACACGATTGATTTTCTTTCAATGGCTTGAGCCTGTCACTACTGAACGCCTGGTCCCCCCGCTCGCACACACACACAAACACACACACACACAGAAACGCCATGCCCTGACCTCCACGTGTGCCTGCTGGTCCATACTGGCTCTAATGACACCGAGGCCTTCCCACCGATCAATACGAACCTGTCACTCAGCTGGCAACACACTCACGAGCGAGAGAAAGGGGGATAGACACACACCAGCGGCGTATGGGATGCGTTTGCACATTTGTGTATGCTGCAAGCAATGTTTTCTACAACCTCAGCAGATGCCCCTCGCTGCACCCCCACTACATGTACTGGACCAAAGCCATACTCTCCCTTTCTCTCTCCTCCTCCTGCCCCTTTGCGCTGACAGTCTGGGCCCTGATGTAATATTGATGAGTGCGGATAGAAACCCCTATAAAAAGTGATAGGTCCTTGTGATTGTAAATTATAAATTGTCATTGATTTAACGTCAATGCCCACAGATGCAAATGCTCATGCACACATTCTTCGGTATTGAAACAGACACACAAATGTAGCCAGTGTTTTGCCCAAGAGAAAACCACTCAGGAGGTTTTTTTGTTTTGTTTAGTTTTTTTTCCCCACCTCTTGACTAACTTAAAGTATGTCGTTCACAGCCATTTCTTCCCGTTCCTTCCAGCCCTCCCTCCTCTTTCTCTCATTCTCCTCCTCAACAATCTCAAGCACCCGTCCGCCTCCTCCATACACATCTCAAGTGGCACTTAGAAAACCAGACTGGGGCTCGAGCCAAGCGCTCCTTTTAGTGTTTGTGCGCCACTGTCTGCGTGTGTCTCCCAGCGACAACACGACACGGGGACTTTTGGTGCCTCCAATTTAAGATCACACACTCCCACACATAGTTTTCTTATTGTTATCTTGCGATGTACGTAAGACCTTTTAGTGAACAAAGAAACTCTGACATTGACCAAATTGACAGACCCTTCCTGACTCACCCCTTGGATTTAAGATAGGGCTGCACATTATGGAAAAAACAAGCAATATTTGGTAGCCATGTTAAAAATTGCGATATTATTTCAAAGTTTTAAAATAGGGCTTACTTTTCTGACATACTAAGTAAAAAAAAATAAGCTCCCTCTAAATTACCTCTAAAACTAGACTTTTTAAATAATTTTATTTAATCACAACACATTTTCTTTTAAGGCAGGTAGGAAAATGATTCTACAGTGTAAATTAAAGTTAAATAAGTAAGTTAAATAATAAATAAAATGTTGATTTGTGATTAACTGAGTGGTTAAGACCAAAATGCAGTAAAGTAACCAGATACTTTTACTCAAGTACTACGCTGGGGCAGACTGACAGAAGCGTGGCTGCTAATTTGCGCATATGGCCCCTCTGACCGCCACCAAACACACAAACACACTGACACATTTGTACAGGCAAGGTAGTGTCTTGCCAACGGACACAACAACAGCATGCAATGCCGGTAGCAGGGATTGAACCGTCAACCTTTGGATAGTGGGCAAACATTTCTCCCGACTACCATAGTAATATGATTAGTTCAGATACCTTTCTTCACATTGAAACACCATTTCATTATATACTTGATCATATTCAAAACACATACAACAATAGCCACATTGGTAGCAGCAGCAGAGGGAGTAATAGTAAAAGTAATTGTAGTACCACTAATACTATGTGCTGCACTTGGAGTCAGTGGTGGAATGTAACAAGGTAAAAGTACTTAGTTACTTTACTTAAGTACAATTTTCATGTATCTGTTCTATAAGGAGTACTTTTACTTTTACTGCATTTGAGAGCAAGTATCTGTACTTTTTACTCCACTACATTCATGAGTTGATTTGAAATACAAAGTATTTTGAGTTTTGGTTTAAAATTCATGTGTTTTTGTTGTGCCCTCATTGTAGACACACAGTACTTAAATATGAAAGATGCAGTAAAGTAGTACTCCTCTAGAAACATAAAAAATAATAACCACCAACAATTTCAGTCTCTTCTACTGCACCAGTTTGTTAATTTCATCAGTAATTAGCACATTTTTTCAGCCAAATTTCTCACATTTAACACATTGATGAGCTGAGTCTGTGCAAAATACTTGTACTTTTTTTTTTACTTGCAAGTACATTTAAAAGTAAGTACTTTTATACTCTTACTTAAGTAGATTTTTTAGGTGATAATTTTACTTTTACTTGAGTACATTTTTGCACATTTATCTGCACTTTTTAAGTAAAGAAATTGAGTGCTTCTTCCAACTCTGCCAAAATACAACTATAAATTTTGCACTGATTATGCATGATACGGAGCAAAGCTTCACTTCCACATGGGATTCCTGACCAGCCACAAATCCCCTGGTCCACTATCTTTCTCCTGTCTGCCTGAGTGAAAAATATGCAAATCTGTTGACTGTGAAAAGCCATATCTGAAAACATTTGTTTGTCTCTGTTAAATCACTAATTATAGCCCGGCAAAACACAGGGCAGATGCGGGCTAATTCACCATTAGGCCGTTTGCTGTTTATTAAACTTTTATAATGTGATCACTCTGATAACGGCGCAATTGTTTCCCTGGGCGAGTGTGATTATACTGTTGCACCCCTCTGTCCCCTTGTAATGGCTCGAGTGTGTGTCCGTGTGTGCGTCTTGGTGTTTTCCATTTCTCATTACAGTGGCAGAGACTCCTGCTGCAGGGTCAATGGAGGGAGGGGAGGGTGTGTGTGTGTGTATCTGTTTGAAGGGGGGAGTGGGGTGGTAATGAGCGCTACGAACATAATACTACGGCGTCCATTAATGCTCGGAGGCAGTGACATTAGGCATACTTAACTAATAGAGCCAGTCTCTGCAATTACCCACTGTTATCTCTGCAGCTTTAGAGGGGAACCGGCTTTAATAAATGTTTGTAGTAATGTGATAAATGCCTGCTTTGCTCATTTGTAATCTACACTGCGGGACAAGGGGAAGCGGGTGGATCTAATTGTTTTTCTCGAGATTGGACGATGGTGGTTAAGTTCAGAGAAGTCCTAGCTCTAAGAGAAAAATCCACTTCTTTTCTTTTTTTCCCCCTCTTTATGTCTGTCTTTAAGTCTGACTGATCTGATTTCCCTGTGCTGCTGACATCCCAGGAACATCTTTCTTGTTGTTGTTCCAGGACCATCCCTGCAAGGAACCAGTCACCTTATTATGATGTCATATATTTGTGGGGAAAAAAAAAAAGGCAAATTTCAATCAGTGCTGGCTGTAAAAAAACTTGAATTTTTAACCATGTCAATTATGAAATTATACAGTACATATAATCGTTGTTTTGGATGTTTAGAGTTAAGGCTTCAAATCCACTGGTTAAGGTCTGCGCCTATGTGTGTAAAATTGTATTTTTAATATAGAAGTTCTATCTGGTTATGTTTAGGCAATAAAACTGTGTGTGGTTATGGTTTTGTGTCCAATATAAGCAACAGAATCTCTTCTTATATTCACAGTATTCTTCTACTTTCTGCTTTTCCCTGGTGGATGCTACAGTAAACCGTCTGTCTTATACTGTGCGTATTGAATCAGCATACAATAGAATTTATATCAGATGCCCTTCCTGACGCAACCCTCCATTTATCCAGGCTTGGGACTGGCTCGTGACTCCTTGAGGCCGAATTTCTTTGAAAAAAGTTGCTGTTTTTAGGCATCAAAACTCGTTCGCTGATACATTCTTCAACATGTTTTTGATAATAAATCAGAGCAGACCATTTTTGTAAATTTCTACCCTAAGGCGCAGACTTATGACATCACACTAAGGTGGCTGGTTTGTTGCGAGGATGATCCTGGAACAATAACTAGAAAGATGTTCCCGGGACGTCGGCAACACGGGGGAAATCAGATCGTCCCTCTAAAGTCTGTGGATCTCAGTGGGGAACTGTTACAACTGTCCTCTTGTCAAACGCAGGAAAAGCAGTCTGGAGTAGAGCTGTTTCTTGCCATCACGTCTCCGCCTCTCATCTCTCTTTCATCTGTGCCCACATCAGAGGCGGCGGGCGTGATTGTGTGTGTAAACATCTTGTCATGCTAACACGGGCGGCCATGACAGAAGAGAGACGCGCTTCATTAACAGCACGCTTGTAAGTTTGTCTTTGTGTTTGAAGGGGGAGTGTGGCCTATATGTCTGTCCATGTGACTATATAGAAAATTTACCAGGGTCAGGGAAGAAAACAAGGAGAGGTGGCTCTGAGTGACACATTTAAAGGAGCTATGTGTGAGATATAGACTTGGCAATTATTAGAAATATCATAAAAGTGTGAGGGTTTTGATAGTATGCTAAAAATGTTTACAAGTTTCCAGATATAGATTTTTTTTTGACTTGGTTGTTATTTTAGATATGAAGATGATATAACTTAGCCAAAAAAAAAAAAAAAAACAGGTTTAAGGTTTTAGTCCTTTAAAAAGTGAATGTACATAAAGTACAATGGAAATGCTGTTGGCTGTTTCTGGTTTCACAGAGAAGACAAACTATTTAATACGAGGCAGAGTAATCAAGCCACAGAGGGTCACACGCCTGTGTTTTCTGTGTTCCCAGTCCCAAGTCTGGTAAAATGAAGAGGGTTGTGTCAGCAAGGGCAACTGGCATAAAAACAATGCCAGGCAGAGGATTTGCTGTGGTGACCCAAGGAATTAAAAAGCTGAATGTGAAGAAGATTTAATAAGAGGCAGGAAAGTTGCAACCACTGCAAATTTTGCTACCAAAATTCAGTGCTGCTCTGTACTGTATGTATGTTTACATTCAGATCTATGGCATGTGTCGTTCTATGGCCATTGACATCTGCATAAATCTCTGCATAAACACAAGAAGAAGGCAGTATGTTGGCTGCTACTCGTGGGTCCAAATACAACCCAACACGCAATGCTTTTAAAGATTTTATAATCATATAGCCACATGAAATAAGGCTTTTTATACTTCAGGTAAATGAAGATTGATTTTGCTTAACTTTGCTGCATAAACAGTTCTGGATGCCCTAACTTTCTTAAATTTCATTTATCTTTTCTTGTAATAAGGCCACCAGCATTGAAACATATAGCCAAATATATATTGCTCCATATACTGTTAAAAAAAAAAATCGGCAAATTAAATCCTGAAACTGTCTCAAGGCTGTCACTGTAACTTTTACTGGTTTTACGTAGAGTGATTTTTTTTACATAGAATTTTTCACAGTGCAACTTCCTTCTTCCAACTAACAACAAAATTGCAAGAGTCTTTTCCTGGACAGCCTGTCTTTGTCCCAAAAGTGATTTAATTTCTACTACTACGATGAATGATCTATAGCCTTAACCAAAAAAATGTACATTTTATCCAGTGAGTAATAAGCTATTTTCCATTTTGTGCTTTTGGGTACTTTCCTTCCACCTCTCTCTTTCTTGCTGTTGATTGATGACAGTTAATTTTGAACGTCCAAATTACATATAGCCCCGTTAAACACCACCATTAGCTACATTTATACTCAAGTAAAGTTATCCACTCTCGGAAGAATAACTGCCAATTAACGGGAAAGCAATCACTCTGCAACAATTTCGCCTCGGCTTGCTCGGTCTTTAGCAGTAAATTGTCTTGAGTTTGTGTGAAGACAATAGCCTGAGAGGAAGAGAGGCAGCAGAGGCAAGTTAGAGTAGAGAGAGAGAACAAGAGGGTACACGAGAGCGCCGGAGAAAGGCAGTGTTGTTAATTGTTTTCCAGAAAAAGGTTGCGAGGGTCTGTGTGTTTGAACTGAATGTCACCGCATGTAAATCACTAGCTCCCGCGTGTTGCAGAAGCCAATAACTCGGGGGATAATTAGTGCGAGAGTCTCTCCTGAAAAGCACACATCGAGGAAGACGAGATGCTGCCGAGATAGGAGCACGGGGAAGACTCCAAGACTCCAAGTGTGATTAACCGACAGAAAAAAAAAATCTTTGAGAGTTAAATCTGGAAGTTACGAGTGGGCGGACCAAAGACGGGCAGGGGAGACAGAGGGATATAAAGGTAAAAAGCGAGAAGTGTGGATGGTGAAAATCACAGGCAGCAGGAGAGAAGGAAGCGAGCGAACATTCCTCACGGTGAGGTCAAGCCACACTGTAAACAAACAAACAACACATACAAAAGGCTGAGGTGCACTGCAACAACAAAGTGTCTATTGCCTACGCCTTACTTTGTCTCTCCTCATCAGTTACATAAACACAAACAAAGCCCCTTTAAATCTAAGCGTTTGCTTTTTGAAGTCAGACAGTGACATATTCCTGGGTCTCATTTGTCGGTGATTAATGCAAAGTAAAAAAGAATATATTAAAAGTTGTAGGATATATCTCGCCTTTGATAGGACTACACGCTTGACCATAATTGTCTGCGCGTTGACGTCCCTGCTTTACGTTTAATTACAGAGAAGATGCCGTCTTGAAGTTTTCCTCTTTTGTCTTGTAAAATTAGTCCAGCTCAATGTCACATAACTCATAATGTATAAGAGCGCATATGAAAAGTTGAACTCGAAATAATGATATGCCAAGATAAATGGCTGGGATTGTAATTAATATCTTGCAAGAAAAAAAGGGAGAAAACTGGCAACACTTTAGAATAACACACCAACTATTAAGCTTTAATGAAGTATTGATAAGTATGTAATTAGCAATAGCTTAATTTATAGATACTGAAGTGCCACTGATTTATTTACATAAGATTATTACTCAAAAAAAGTGACTTTAAATTGCCTCTAGTGAATGAATCTGAGAGTGAATGGTTGTCTGTGTGTGTCTCTGTGTCAGGCCTGTGACTAAATGGCAACTATCCAGGGTGTACCCCGCCTAAGGCCCAAAGTGGCTGGGAAAGGCTCCTGTGACCCCTTATAAGTGAAAGAAGATGGATGAATGAATGAATAAACATTAATATCAAACTTATTAATGCTGAAGTAATGCTATGTAAATACTGAAATAACTGGTTACTATCCTTAATGACTTATTCTAAAACATCAGGGTTGGACTATTTCAGGACTATCCCATCAAAATGAATCTCTTTGTTGCAAATCCCAGCAGAAGTATCACAATACAGCACATCCCCCCATATGCGGGCCAGGTTTTCCTCTCATTGTAATGTGTGAAACTGAGAGGACCGGCCTCACAGCGTCCCGGCCAGCGATCCATTCTTCCTGGACAAACTGATGTAAAACAATCAACGGCCGAAAGCATCTCGCACAGTCGCAGCGGGTCAGCGGTGCTCATCCTGCACACCTGGACACACATCCTGGGACAGGGGAGCTGAGCTAAAGAGCCAGGAGTGGAAACTGGGCAGTGTAGGAAGTAACACATCACGCTGAGAGCTCATGTCATGGCTATGAATCATGGGGAAAAAATGACATTAACATGTAGACACAATAGGTTGAGATGATAAAAACTGCTTTCATTATCATAATAATCACACAAAATGGGGATAGAAAGGCGATGTTAGAGCTTTCTTTTTAGGATTTGTTTCTAAGACCGTAAGTGTCAAAGTTATGTGACAGTCCCATTATGTTTTATTTAAAAAAGCAGATTTGTGGAAAATTGTCTCAGTTTGTCTACAGTCTTTTCCTTAGTCAGTAAGAGTTAGTAGAGATTGTGCACTCTATTTCTATGAGTGAAGAACTGTTCTTTCTTTTTCTTTTTCCTAACAGAAAATGGCATTGCAGAAATATTTTTTTAATGATTATAAGGTTGTAATGTTAGTAAAATGTGTGCATTGTTACTTTGACTTAGATTGTAGTGTATTTTGCTTCAGTTGCCTTCAAAGTAAACCAGGCACACATTTTATTACTGCTCAAATACTCATATATAAGTGAAAACTCAAGAGCTTTCGCCATATATTCAGGGCAATAAAGAATATATTTTTTTTTAAACAATACCAAAAACCACAAGGCCAAGGCAAGAACAGTATTATTATATCAAAACATGGATGTCATTTGGCAAAGAAACTAAAAGTATTCAATACATTAACAATGTAGTAGACTTTCTGTTTAACATTATCCATTGGCCATTTTATGTCAACACTATAGCATAGCATACAGGATATATGCATAGCAATTATAATTAACATTTAACAGTTTAAATGTGTACATCAGGCTGGTATAACTTCTATCAGGAGAGCTTGAACGAGGTCAAATGGTTAAATTGCTGATATCAGTTATTCAGTTTGCCTTTGAGCTAACAACCAGTCATTAGGCAGGCCGGCTGTGTGAAACAACATCAAGGGTGTGCGGTGAGTTAGCAGAAGTTATCAGTAAACAGTGAATCATGGAGGGGTGAGCAGCGCTGCCTGATGTCACTCTGCTGCGCGGGGAGGCCCGGGACAAACTGGTGTCTATTCAATTATGAGCAGCGACACGAGCGGCGCAACACAACAGCAGTGAGCACCAGAGCACTTAGTCTGGGGAAGAGACTGTCCCCACACATCAGAGCGCTGAGAAAACAAAGCCTTTTTACACACAGACACACACACACACAAATGTATAGCATTGCACAGAGAGGCACACATCGCCGCTCTTCACGCCTCATTTGAAAAGCAAATTGAGCGCATCCTTGAGGGCGAGTCACGGACTAAATCCTGGAAAACGTTACTCCTTCCTCACCCGCCATACCACACACAGGCCCGAGATATACATGAGAACCTTTTATATGATAAATATATCTTCTCTTTTAATGCCCCTTTCTATCCTTATCTCCGTGCCCTGCAATTTCCACACCAGAAAAACGTCTTAAATAGCTCTCGCCGAAGTAGGACGCTACTCATTTGGGTCAGCTCTGGCCAACTAAACCCCTTCATTCTGGGACAGAGCAAACACTGACACACAAAGGCTGGGGTAGGAGCCAAAGTGGAGGGCCAGGTCAAGCAGAGGATGTCTCGCAGTAATGACAAAGCAGCAAAAAATAGAGCTACAACAGCACTATTTAGAGAAAGTCTTGTTGTGTCAAGTGACCAGAGCTTTTCCCCTTTTATGATGACATTTGACATAGCTTTTATGCTTTAATACAGTGGTTCTTAAACTTTCAACACCAAGTACCACTTCAGAAAATACTGGGCTTTCTGAGTACCTAAACAGGGCTATACCAGGAATAAAACAGGACTAAGACAGGATTAAACCATGACTAAACCAGAATGAAACTGCCCAAAACTAAACTAGGATTAAACCAGGACTACACCAGGATTAAACCAGGATTAAACCAGGAATAAACCAGACTAAACCAGGAAAAACTTCAGGACTAAACCGGGATTGAGCCAGAATAAAATCAGGCCAAAAACCAAAGCTGGACAAGGATGAATCAAGAGCTAAACCAGGATTAAAAAGTGTCTCTAAATGAAACTAATACCCCTACCACAGTTTGAGAACCATTGCCTTAATAAACTGTTTGTTACCTGCATTCAGCTGGGGAGCATTAGCTTAACTACCAATAAAGTGTGATGGGAGCTCTGTTTGGTTTATAGGGGAAAGAATTAAAACAAAACAATGAAATAACACACACAATGTTTCCTTGGGGTAAGAAGACATTAAAATGCTTTCTTTCTGGAGAGCATTATTTCTTTGGCAGAAAACACAGCTAAAATTATATTTGAAATGAGGGAAGCAAATAAAGGGCAATGTTATTTTTTCCACAGTGTTTGTAAATGAAAGTGAGCCAGTTGTTGGGGGTGAAGTGTGGAAGGTCCAGTTGACAGAGGAAGAGGCAGCGCTGTTTTAAAGGTTTCCCGACCTCCAAACTCTGAGCTGTCAATCAACGCAGCCGGTCGTCCCCTGGGACCGCTCTGTGCTCCAGCCGTGAGGAGGGAAAGAGGGGGAGGGGGGTCCACCGCAGGGAAAACCAACACAACCAAACAGATGCACCGAGCTGCAGGTCAGGAAGGGGCTGTATATGAGCATGCATGCATTTATTCACACACTATGGATTCTTATGACTGTGCATAAGAATCCTGTACCTCCAACAGAGGTAAGTAAGAGTGTTGTTCCTTCAAAAAAATAACACTTAAATAAAAGTAAAAAGTAGTCATTTAAATAAGTACTCATGTACAGATATTTGGTGAAAACACTACTGGAGTAACTGAGTGTAAACTTAGAAGAGTGTGAAAAAAATGCTGTTAACTGCTTCAATAAATAAATATTTTTATTTTTTACTTTTGTTATAAATATTTCATGAAAGGTCAGTAAGGACAAAATGATGAATTTTGGTGTGGATCCAGTTTACTGTTCAGATCCAGGGGTGTTTTAAGGGATTCTGCACCATTTTGAAGACAAATTCAAGTTTTAGTAGATTTTTTACCATTATGAGATATACAGGTTTTGTGACTGAAAAGAGCATTTACCCTTGAACTAGAAGAGCTTCAAGTTTTAGTCCAGGTCTGGGCATTACTGTACACATTTACTAAGTGCAAATTCAGGTATTTTGATACAATAAACTAAACAATTTTTAAAACTGGGTTTCAAGTTTACAAAATAATACAGATTAGGGCACAAACAACATGCATTTCCAAATCTTTTACCACTTTTTCACATCATCAACCAATTTGTAACATACAGAGGGGGGTAGTCGCCAAAAATTGTACTCAGGTAAGATTATTGTTACTTCAAAATAATATTACTCAAGCAGAATAAACAAGTTCGGGGCATTGTATTCCCATGAAGTACAATTTCTTCAAAAAGTTACTCAAGTAAATGTAATCAGTGATCTCCAAGTGTGTTGTATGTGTGAGCGTGTGTATGTCAAATCAGCAAAGCAGCCAAGCACCTGAGGGAGGGGAGTTGTGCCTGCATATCGATGAGCCAGCAAACTCCTGACTGTGCCCCCGAGCCCTGTTCAAACACTACAACCAGCTCAGGGCCAGGGCTTTCACAACATCTGATGCAGCTGGAGCCCCAAAGACAGCGCAGAGAGGCAGCACATCAACAAAGAAATAACCATCCCAAATGAAAAAAAGAAAAGACTCAGGCCAGAGAAGTACAATTTGAGCAGGTGTATCCATCCCTAAGGTAAAAAAAACAAAAAACAACAACACCAGGTGAAGCATGCCGTCTGAGAGGAGCTGCCAAAATACTAGATAGATGTGCAGTAGAGAAGCAATAGTCATGAAAGACTGAAAACAGGAAGTGGAAGAAAACATTGTACACTTAACATGGCTGTACTACTCTGTATTTAGGACGCTGTATGCCTTGGATATCCCTTTATGAACAGCTTGGATAGCCTTTTATGAAATATAATAAAACATATTCAAATGTATAAAGAAATTAATAAAAAAATGTCTAATGTGTTTCTTTTGGTTCAGTGGAAACAGACTACAACATGGTAATTATGCCTAGCCATCTTTGCTGCTAACAACAAAACTTATTTCATGGATTTTTAATAAAGAAATGGTCCACTGCCATCTTTGTTGCTTGCATGGTATCTACAGATAGGTGGCCATCTATTTCAGTGGGTCCCTAGTTCATTTTGATACACAATGTATGACATGGGAGTCTACAGTAATCACTAAAATCCATTTTTTGTAGTGCATTTGCTGCTACACCTAAAGTTATTTTCAGTATAGTTAGCAGCAGTCCAAGTCTTGAAATATAAAGCTCAGTGTTTCAATAAGAGGAAAGATCAAAAATACATGAGGACTGCCACATATCTGTACTGTAAGTGTGTATTTACCCTCTCAGTAACAATGATATGAAAGTGAAACTAAGCTAAGGGGACGGAAGCCTGTGCCAGTAAACCACATTAGCATCTAATGCAAATGAGCAGAGGGCTAATGGCTGGACAGGTGCAGACTGGGCCTCTAAATGACACACACACACACACAAATGAGATGGATGAATTAAACATGGGTGGGCTCGGCTTGGGGGGCTGGCAGTGCTGACATAAAGTCAATGACATACATTATTCACTAGCGCACGTTAGCCCAGCCAAGGCAACAGATGACCTCTCACCTCAGGAAGTGCATCCAAACATAACAACCAAAACAATAAGGGGGTTCCCCGCTGGATTGGGAGGGGGGTGGAATGTTGGTCGTATAGAGTGGTAAACAAGCTATGAAGCAAATATGGAAAAGATAAACAAATAAGACAAATCTAGACCATGTGTGGAGAATAAACAGTAAAACAATAGGAGCCCTATAGACAGATGCCAACCACAAAACTAGCAAAAGCCTCTGGAAATTCAAAACTTGGCAGACTTAGTTTATGAAGCCATGAAGTGCAAAGAATTACAATCACACATTTGTCACAGCTGCTGCCAAGATGGTGGTGATGTCCAAAGAAGTGCAACTTTAGCGATAATGCAGAGCCTTATAAGTCTGAAATTGGGAAACCAGAGCGAATAAGTCTGTCTTCAGTAAGCAATCATCAAAAATGCAGTTTGAAAGTAGGTATCTAAGACAGCAGCTGGAGCTAGAACATGTCAATCTCAGCAACTATTGTTGCAGTGTATGGCAAAGTGATCACTGACAATTCGTTATCAAATTCTTGTTTAAAAGTGTCATTATTCACTGATGAGTCTTAAGAAAATAAAGACGTTTAATTAAAAAACAGGACCCGAAAAAACTTGGTTTAAAGAATTTTGTCATGTTTTAAATGTATATCAATGGAAGCTGCAGCCACAGGTTACATGGTCCACTTTTCCCCCGTCTTTTGTATGAAGAAGGCACAAGGTGACCCAGAACCATTAGGCATGATACTAGTTTACATGTGCTAACTAGCTCCTGTGAAGCCGAGTCTGTTTGACTTGCACAGAACAGGAAACGGTCGGCCATGACATCATTTTCTCCGGGAGGAGCACTTCCTGCCTGACATTCTTCACTCAAGATACACACACAAATACACACACACACGCATGCACTCGCCAGGAAATGGCCTCTATCAACACATACACACTCCCAGGGAAATCACCGGCATCAACGCGGATACCCCAGCACTGACATGCACGCGAGGAAATGGACCACATCAACAGCAGCGGGCTGCAGAAGTGTGGGCAAACACAAACACACAAGCTCTTGGTTCAAAACAGCAATAAACCTGAAATAACATCGTCCCTGCGCGTAAACTTGACACCACACCACTTCCTGTTCTGTGGCTGGAGAGAAAGAGGTGCATCATGGGATATCAAGTGGATCCTTATCTCTGGTTGCAGAGTTTGTGTGCCCCCTGAGGAGAGGCTGTCCCTGCCGGTGGGAGTCCCCCGCGGCAGGCCTGGGGGAGCTGGGCAGGCAGGAGAAGAGCCAGGGGACACAGGTGGTATAAGGCCAGAGAGGACACATGGGCCCGCAGGGACATCCATACCCCCGGAGCGAGAAGAGAACGAGAGATTAGTGCTCAATTACACGGACGTGCCATGTAAACTGACAAAAACAGTCCTGTAGAGCATTCTCAAACTTTTCACACAACATCAGAATACATTTGGCTTTCTGAATACCATCTTTAACAGACTAAAATGAGCCTAAATTTGAAGTATAGACCTAAACCAAGACATAAACTAGGGATTAAAATGAATTATTAAACAAGGACAAAACAGGGACTATACTAGGACTAAATTAGGTCTAAAAAACTATTAAACAGGATAAAAAACAAAAACACAATGTCAGTCACTAAACTAGGAATAAAACTGGCTCTAAATTAAACTAAATCAGGACTTGAACTGCAAAACACTCCTGAGTACAACCAGAAGAAGCCTGCGTACCACAAGTGCTGCCCTTCCCACAGTCTGAGAACCACTACAGTAGAGAAAAACACTATAGAAACACTACAGAAAACTGCAGTCCTGTGCTGAAAAAGATACCAAAGATGTACACAGGGCAAGAGAGGAGGGAAATGTGTTGGTGATTTGGGGCCCATCCAAGCAGATGATAGACTGAGGAGCAGTGTCTGCATATGATTAACCCCACACTAACCAGGAGCAATGGAGAGAGATGTAAGTGGAAGTGCAGGGTTAAGGGCTCCCCTCATATTATCCTGCAGTGTGTTCCCCTGAGGGAGACACGGAGAGGTGCACGGAAGCTCTCACCTTTCAGATACTTCTCCTGCCCAGTGTCAAACGCACACACATGCACAAGTTCACAAATCTCAGCACCTCAGAGGGTAAAGGCATACTCCAGCTCATTCAGATCACATGAAAGTCCTTAAAAGGCTAGATTGGTGACTCTAAAGTGCCCCAAGTGAATGAATGTGAGAGTGAATGGTTGACTGCCTGAGTACATCCCTATATGGCTACTGTCCAGGGTGTACTCAACCTAAGGTCCATAGTTGCTGGGATTGGCTCAAGTCACCTGCAGCCTCAAACGGGAAAAAGGGGCAGAAAATCAATGACTGAATGAAAATTATAGTAAGGTCTGGATATTCCAAATCCAAATCCACTTTATTTGTATAGCACATTTTACAAACAAGACAGCTTCCAAAGTGCTGAACATAAACAATAAATAACTCTATTTAGCTCCACTAGTCCCAATTAAAATAATAAGTAAAACCAAACAAGTGCAATACAATAAAATAACAATAAACAAGTATAAAAATGATGAAAAGACACACAATTCACGCGAGTTAAAAGAATAAAAGTGGGTCTTAAGACGGGACTTAAAACCTTTGACTGTGGGGGCCGCTCTGATGTAGGGGGGCAGAACGTTCCACAGTTTGGGGCTGACTACCGAGAAGGCCCAGTCCTGCCTGGTTTTTGGTCTTGTCTCAGGAACCACGGGCTGGAGCTGGCCCTCGGACCTCAGAGAACGCGGCGGAGTATAAATTTGTATGAGGCCCGTGATGTACTGTGGGGCCATCCAATTCAAGGCTTTAAAAACAAACAATAAAATCTTAAAAATCAATTCTAAAACGAACAGGCTATTACAAGCCACTGCTTCATTAACACTCACATATTAATGCCTCAGAGGTGAACAAGATCGCATGGGATACAATCTGAACAAAGCTGTAAATGATGTAAAAGTTCATTTAAAATACTTAATCTACATTTATGCCTTCAAATGTTGTTCAAATAGCATAAACCACAGAGTTTCTAACACATAAAACCCTCTTTTAAGACAGTTACAAGATGCTATAACCAAGAACGGGATGACAGATTGTGTGGCACGTCTCAACCAAAGCTCCAAACATGTTAAAGTGGTTTCTGTTATCGTAGCCTAAACAAACAATCTTCGGGATTAAAATGTGTATCGTATTGCTCCTTGTAGATGCTTTATGCCCAAACAAATTCTCCTCTCTCCAACATAAGATGAGTTAAAGAGGAGGGGAGCGAGTACGGTACCCAGAGCGCCGCTGATCTGCACTGTACCAGATTTGTTCTCCTAACAATCAAATAAGTTTCTCATTAGCTGACTTTATTTTTCCTCATTCCTGCGGTTTTGCTGCAGTGGCCTGTTTCTTCCCGTCTTAACGAGAGAGAGCTAATTAGGCAATCAGACCCATTACTCTTCCAGAAGAGTTAGAGCTAGCCCGGCTAATTAGGGCTGTAAAATCTAATCATCTCGGCGAAACAGCGGCGGGCTAACGAGGCCTTATTTAACGAACTAAATAACTTCAAGGGTGGAGAGGGGCCGCTGATGCTATTTCTTTATGAATTTGAAGGAGGGGAACGCGTGATAATTGAGTCAGTTTCAGCCCCTCACAGTTGTTTGTTTGTTTATGAATCCCTGATTATTACAACTGCCAAGAATATATTGCTACTAAATGAGCAATCGTGCAGTGCTATGGAAAAGCCTTAGAAAGGTTTTTAAGAAAGGTTAAGAACAAAGAAAGATGCATCAATGTAGTAAAAAAAACAAACCAAAAAACGCACAAATTGCAATAAAAGGAGTCAAAACTAAAAGCCTCTCTTTCACAGTTTCTCTCTAGATCTAGTGCCCAGACCTGGACTCAAACTAGAACATCTTGTAGTTCAGGGATAAATGTGCTTTGCATTGAGCCACAAAACCCTTATATGTCACAATGGAAAAGAATCTACTAAAACTAATCAATTGTTCCTTTTAGTGAGTGAAGTTAGTATCTTCAGTCCACATCTTAAAATAGCGCAGAATCCATTAAAACACTCCAAGATCTGAACCGTGATGAATCATTAAATCATTTTGTCCTTTGCCAAGTACTGACCTTTCCTAAAATGTTTATAACAAAAATAAAAACAAATTTTTGTATTTAATAAAGCACTCTTGGTTAACAGTATTTTTCACATCTCACTAAGACTTTTGCACCATATATAAACCCTCTTCCTCTTCCTCTTTCTTTAAAACTTGAAGGCCCTCTCTGCAGCGGCTCTCTCTCTCACCTGACCTATTTTGCTGTCCAGAAAGAGCACTCGCTGGAGAGGAAAACACTGATATTGCTGCTGTTGTTTTCACCTCCCCCTTGTTCTAATTTGTTGTTCGTTAATGCTGCCCTCACACCTGAGCCATTCGGCGCCAGGGGAATACCGACGAGAGAGCGTCCACAACACATGCTGCTCAGTGTGGGAAAGCTGTATACGAGAGAGATCAGCAGCCTGCAAGAAGACGTCACCAAAAGATGGCACCACTTAAACTGCAACCAACGAACTACAGCGAAGAAGTTAAACCAGGAGGATGTCAGTGTAAAAAATGTGCACAGATGAGAAATTCAACAAGTATGCACCAGGGTGAAGAGGGGGGGGGGCGAAAAAGTGAAGTGTGGCACATGCAGAGAGTGATGGGCAGGCATGTTGTCTAAAGGCCACGTGGTGGGGTGCAGCTGTCTCGGGGAGCGCTGAGGTGAGGCCTTCCGCTTCAGTGGAGCGTAACCAGGGTGGCTCTCTCACACACACACATATACACACATATATACACATACACAGGTATAAAAAGAGTAGCTTTTGACAGAGCAGCAGCGCGAACAGGACAGCTGTGTTCATCAGATAGCACAGGTCACTGCCTCATTAACACTCACATAAATACACTCAAATGGGGACAATGTCTGAATGAATAAGAGCCTGAATCATACTGAGCCTATTATAATAGTTGGGAAAGATCTTAAAAAAAAAAAAAACTGTCTAGAAAGTTGCTGGTATTAATCAGACAAGTGACTTCCTCATTAACATTCATATAATCACATGAACTGAATCACACTATTTGTCACCTACTAAAAATATATTTTGAACAATCTTTTAAATTTTGTCTTGATAATATTAGTCACTCTCTCATTAATACTCATAACAAATATATAAAATGTGAATAAAAATGACATGGGATAAAACCTGAACAATTTAATGGCTTGAAAATATCTTTGAATTAAAAGTTACAAGTGTCAAGTAAAGATTACACTAATCTAATTACACTAAGTTGAAAATATCATTTAAGAATTTGTTTCTAAAGCTGCAAGTGTTCATCAATATGAACAAAATTGCATTGGAAAAAGCCTTAATAATACTGTGTCTATTACAATAGTTCTGAAAAGTCTTAAATACTTTTCCTATTGTTAATTGAAGTCACTGTCACCCTCACTGATTACAGAATCAAACATAAACAGTCTTTCAAATGTTGACAAAATCACTCTGGATCAAAGTTGAACTCCAGTGTATTACAATAGTTTGAACAGATCTTTTAAAAGTTTGTCTTAAAGGTTGCTATTAATTATTAGATAGCGCTAGTCACTCTCATCAACATTCACTAAAAATCACTAAAATATGAACTAAATATCACAAAATATAGACCAAACTATTTCAATCTAATTTTACACTGGTTTAGAGAGAACTTTTTATACATTTGTTGCTGGTATCAAATACATAGCAAGGCACAGCCTCAGTAATATTTACAAAAAATAAGTCTTTTGAATAATAGTAAAAAAAAAAAAAAAAAAAAAAAAAACTGCACACACAGCTTAAGTCCACAGCACGCTTCATTAGTTTGTAAATATTTTAAACCAGGAAACTCAAAAGTTGTTGCTTTGACAATTCGAAAGAGTAAAAGTCTTCATGGGGCTTGAATCTGCACAAGTATAGACAAATAATCCGTCCCACAGTGTGCGCACATGTCTGCCACACACACGCTACCGTCCTGGGCCATAAATCTGCAGGCCTTTCATTTTATTTGACTCTGTGTAAATCTAACCGGACCTCCGCATCAGTCACTGTTAGTTTATGACAGGAGGGGGAAAGGTGCGCGCTCAAAGAAAAGTACTATTGGGATAAAGGGGGGTAAAACACTGCAAACAAGTTAAAAGAGTGACCGAGATGTACACACATCACGCGGCGGGCTGTAGCTGTAAACCTAACTGCTCACCAGCTAAGTCATCAGGCCAACCGCACAAACAGCATCTGACCACACTCGAAGCCAAGCTCAACTTCACTGTGATTGCTCCTCCACTTCACACACAACTGCTAGAATAATATCCGCCGATGATTCACACATTTGCAGAGGATTATGGTTAGTGGAGTTCATACAATGTGGGATGGCATTTTGGCTTTACATTCATTAGATTCATTCAGCTAAACTACTGTGAAAATGTTTTAGGCAGGTGTAACAGTGGGAATGCAGCATATTTTAATTTTCCAAACTGAGGAAACCAAAGAAAATATAAAGCAAGCAGTAACCTCTATATTCTTCTGTCTAATGTTGTACAAAGTTTCTAAAAGAAGTCAGCTTGTATGATTTTTCAGACATTTGGAGAAATAGCCCCAGATCTTTGTGTGGATTTTCTGTCTCTGCATGTAATCCTGGACAGACTTTGTGGGGGACCTCACCATGAGAACTTGTTTTTCTTTGTGCTTATGATAATTTCAAATGACTTTGACTAGATATTTAAGGGTTCCCAATGTTGTATTTTCTTCTATTTGATAAAAGCTAAAAAATGTTAAGTTTTTTACAGCATTCATATTTTTAAAACATTTTTACACTTGCCTGAAACATTTGCAGAGATCATTAAAACAATAATGTACCCACTGTATACGCTCAGTGTTGTAGAATCAGTGTTTGTGTTACCAATGACAGTGATGCATCATGTGATATGGGGTCAAAGGGCATGGTTTTCTTACCTGTCAATGATGACAGGGTCTGATGGGGTCTCATTCCTGTTGCCACAGCTCTTCTTATCACAGCATCGACTGGAGCACACCGGATAAAAGGGGGAGAAGAAGAACAGAATAAGATAAAACTCAAGAGGAAAAGTAGGGGTACTGCAGGGGTGTAGAACGTCAGGTGAGCAAACAGAACAGATCCTGGGGACTAAAAGGGCGTGAGACTTTTGTGAAGTTTAAGAAACGACAGAGTGGATTTGGGGCTGGCTTGTCAGAGTAAGACTAGAGCTCTAACACTGCTGTAGCAGAGATCAGCAGGGTGATTTTGGGAAAAGTTTTTGCTGAGGAGATAAAGCTGTGAGCCTGAATACAAACTTGAATTAGCCTCCAGGGCTCAGGTTAGCTCCATTTCTGTCAGACATCACACAACCAGACATCTTATGTTCTCTATTTTTCCTCAGTGCTCGTCCCCTCCCTCTATCCCGCCTCTCTCTACAGCTCTTTCTCTCTCAGAAGTGGGTCACAGAGTGGTCCCACTGGACCTGGGGAGTAGTGCATGCTGGGTAGAAGGGGGTTGCATACTGATGTGACGAGTCTTTTCTGAATCATTTGACTGCAGCACGTTACATTGTGTTGTGTTGTAAACCCCCTCCTGTTTCCCCAAAAGTACCATTGCGCCTACGGTTTCTTTCTGCTCATCTGAGTTTGTGCGTGTCGGCTTTACCTGCGTCTGATTCATGTGTGCACTACTGTATGTGAGAGGGAGGAGAGGAGAGACACAAAAGAGAAAGGGAGAGAATGACCCTCCCCCTGCTTTCTTGAGTCCCCCAGGACAGAAGGCTTGGAGAGCCAGATCAGGTTTCTGATCTCAACTGTTTCCTGCAGCATATGAAAACAAGTAATCTAAATTGCCTTGTGTGATAAACCAGGAAGTGACTAGGCTTTGCCACTAGCCATTTGTGTAAACGCACCTCTTCATGTGTTTCTACAAGGATGCTGTTTGAGGGGTACTGTGTTGATGCTTTTATTGACTGAAATTGTGAAGTGCTTGGCTTGCTTTAGTACATTTGAGTGCATCTGTATTTTATGTGTAATTTGAGTCCGTCTCCCCTCGCACATAGCTCACTGTCAGGACACAGCAAACTGCATGTATTACACAGACTAAGGAGGATGGCTTTGAGTAATGAGCTTTTCCTTGTCCTAATTAGCTGAACATGAGAGAGATGCACACACAGACTTTCACATGAATTTGCACATAGACACACGCGCATACTAACAGAAATAGGCCAAGGCCCATCTCCCCAACCCACTTTGAAGAAAATTATAAGATTCCTATTGTAATTTAGTAGTGCTCCTCATGTCTTCCCCCCTTTTCACACCAACAGAGACACCTCAAAGTGCAAGAAACATTTATCTTCATCTGCACTGTGGAGTAATGGCCACTTCAAAAGTGACAGCTCTGGCTGGTGCGCTTTCTCTTACCTGCACATGATCTCATGGGTCAGCAGGACCCGACACATCTCGGGGTTTTTATCTTGGCCCTCATAGACAATTGCCTGAGGAAAGAAAAAATATAGACTCTGTAAGTGTTTGGTGAAGCCTGATAAAGGTAGGTAAAACAGGAAAGTGTCTTTTTAATCTGGAGTAGTGCATCGTTCTGGCAAAAGTGTGTATCGTGGGAATCCAGTTTGTGAACGGGAACGCTCTGTTCTGACAGAGACAGTAAGAGAGAAAACATTAATGTGTATGCATGTGTGCATGTGTTTGTGTGCATGTATGTTTGTATGCAGAGTACAGTGAGCAGTTGGACTGCCAGACTGGAGTATAGTGCACCATCTGGTCCCTACAGCACAGCGTCCAAAAATCTAGTCTGGTTACCCCTCCAACCCCACTCAACATGCTCTCCAGGGCTGTGATCACCCCACACAAACACACCGACACATTCACAAACTCACTGCCCTCCTACTTTCATTCTCAGGCAAACTCTCCTCCAGCCTAATGGCACTAGAGGCACAATTGGCAAAACAAAAGACCGGAAATCAAAACAGCATTGAAGAGGCATATATTCTTGGTTATCTAATTCACTCTAATGGAGAATCCCCTCAGTGTCCGTCGGTCCACATGTGATGCTCTGTATTTTTGTTTGATTGAATTGGCCATAAAACACTCTGGGATAGTTTGTTCTGTTTCACATTGAGGAAATGAGGGTCAAGGTCCTCAAAGAGTGAGCTGGCATGCATCACTGTCTCTTTCACATACACACACAGCTCACAAACATATTCTTGCACCAAACACATATAAAACACAACACCGGCTCACTGTGCAGAGGCAGTCTGGGGACACATGTCCTCTACTTTTCTGGGCCTCTGTAAATGTATTCCACAGGTACGACAGGTCGTTTATCAAGCCGCCTGTGTAGTGCTGAAGTTGAGGGTCTGAGACAGAGGCATGCAGTGGGGCAGGAGGGAGGGGCACAAAGACCAACACAAACACCAAGCCAATGCACAGTGTAATCGTCAGAGCATGTAGTTTAATGTGGCGCTCTCACCTGTTTAGTCATGGAGTCAATGAGACGCACATACAAGTCCTGCTCCGTCCTGATCCCTGATGCAGAGGCACAAATGTTAGACAGTAACAAGCATGTTTTAAATCACGCACAGGACGTCCTCCTCACTCTGGGGATGCCCCATCACAGGGTCATGCGACTGTGTGATGCACTTTGGAAAGAGAATCACTGTGTCAGAAAATACTTGCACTACTAGTGTTGGCGTAGTCCCGTTTTATTTTAGCACCACAATAAGTGTTTATATTAACAAAAATTAATTGCTCAAAATATTAAAATGTGTTTTTTAAATGTAATAGGATAGTTACAACAAGGCTAAACCCATAAAATTAATACGCATTTTGAATTCCATATTTATAATAGAAATAATAATAATAGTAATAATAGTAATAATAATAATAGGCCTGATAATAATGAAAATAATAATAATAAGTATTATTATAATAACAATAATAATAACTAAATGATGCATAGTTAAAAAATAATTTACATTGCATAGAGTCTTTTCACTTTGATCCTTTACATGTCTCCGTGTGGCAGTGTTTGTGAAGCGGAGCTGAGGGACTCGAGCTTCGTCTAAACGCACATTTCCTGAGTTTCCTTACTTTGTTTAGGCGGATCATTCACTCAATGCTTTTGTTATTGCTCCATAAAAATTATGGAAGCCCGACTCACCGTTACTGTAGAGGAGCTGCAGTCTATAATGGATCCCATTGTTGGTCTTTTCCCCCGTCGTTTCCTATGAAAATTAAACCAAACAGCACGGTTTAGTACCAGAGGTAAAAAAAAAAACGCACAAGCAGCCCCGGTCATCAACTCCTTTGTGGGACTTTTACTGCGAGCTCCGATATGTGCTTATATTTTTATATTGGGCTACTGACACACTACACGGCTCTTTCTGTGTAAATAAATCAAATCACTAGCTCGTTTGGATGTTGTAAAAAGAAAAGAAAGGGCTCAGTGTAACTTGAATAAATTAGCTTGAGGAAATATACTGTGGCGAGCGGTGGCTGCTGTGTCAAAAAAACGTGAAAAAAAGTCAAATTAAACTTTTAAACTTGGTCTCGTGGGCCCCGATCCAATCCTGCGTCTCCTAGCAACCCAGCTTGTGTCATAAATAAAGGTCTCAATGGACAACACCGCACACATTTTACATTATAATTAACGCTGGCATATAAAAACACTAATAGCGGTTTTCCCATGGCTTAACTGCAGCACACAAAACGCAGCAATAACTTATAATAACAGTTATTTAATGTGGTCAACTTGATGATATGTATGGATATTTACAAAACAGGCCCACGCTTGACTTAAATAAAAATAGCTCTAAATTATGCAGCATTTGTATTAGCATAATGTTGTTTTAATAAATTCCTACATATTGTGTATTATTTATAAATAACCTCGCAGCCCACAAAATGCTGCCCATCTGCAGAAGGACATTTGATTTTCTAATATTAATAACCACAGTAAGGGCATATAAATAAAACACTTATTTGGCTGCTGTTTAACGCGTTAAAACATATTGCATTTCCAAAAGTGATATTGATGTTTGATTTAAAAATCAGATGTCTGACACAGGCAGAGCAGCAGGACGCGGCTTCACGCTGTGCAAACTGTCATTACAATAAAGTCAAATGTAGCGAAGAGCAGATGCTGGGTGGAAAACTTTACCTGGCATCTGAACACCGTGTGAAATAAAGAGAAATATATGGTGCAATTATAAATAAGGGGTAGGGTATGAAAAGAAATCTCAACAGAAGTGTGGTTCCTGCTGTGCTTCTAGATAATTCATCAGAGGGATTTAACAGGCCATGTTAAACTGTCATCTGATGTGCGTAAAATTTTGAGACTCACACCCACCTTTTCTTTTTCGACAAAGTCCACAAAAGTCGTCCTCTCGATCTCCACGGGCTGGCCCTGTCTGTCGTACAGCGCCAGCACAAAGTGGAAGAAGTTGGACTTGCGCAGGTTGGAGGGCGGCTGCTTCTCGAAGTGTGCCCGCGCAAGACCCACACCGCTGCGGACACAAGCGCCACGAGGGCCCAAGTAAATAAACAACTTTACTTTTAAACAACGAGTAAAAACTATCTAGACTCTATTATAATTTAGTGGAGATATGAACAAATTGAATTAAAACATATCCTAACACGGGTAAAAACAATTTTTGCTTTAATCCACTCTAATTAAATAAGTACCAGGCACATTTCATTAAATATTCGCGCATATATATATATATATATATATATATATATATATATATATATATATATATATATATATATATATATATATATATATATATATTGTGTGCGTTTGTTTGTTTGTTTGTTGTTGTTTTTTTTTGTTTGTTTTTTTACCTAAAAACGTTTTCATAAATAAAGACGTGGAAATTTAATTTTGAACTTACTTAACTTGTTTAAAACCACTGTGATTCTTCAACGTTTTACGCGTGCATTAAAACGCCAGTTCTTACATTTAAATATCCAGTATCTAAGCACAAAACTGTACAAAAATGCTAAAATTCAAAATGACATTTTACACTAAAGTTCACCAAGGGTATTGTTAAAAGGTGCCTTGTGGTTTCCGTCCACTTAAGCGCACAGTGTGTTAAGATTTAGAGCCACATTTTGCCAAAGCCAGTGGGAATTATCCATAAACTCCTGTGGGAAGAAACACATGCTTCTAGCCCCGACTTTCCTTTTACGCACAACACCTCGGATCTGTGAGTGCACGGGTCCGCCTCGGGCTCACCTCTGGGCGGCTGTGTTGGCGTCCAGCACTCCGGCGCCCTGCATCCATGTCCGAACCGCGTTCATCCCGGCCACCATGGGCTCTTCTTTCATACTACTCCCACTCCTCTGGATGCTGTCGTGGATGCCAAACATCAAAACGCACCTTCGCACAGTCTCTCACTCTCTCTCCTCCTTTCCTTTCCTTGTTCCCTGCCTCCTTCCTCTTCCTCCTCTTCCTCTGTTTGATCGCGCTGTCACAGGAGCAAAGTGGCGTGGTCTATTTCACTTTAAGTTGCCGTGCAGCGCGCCTGTGTGTTGTGTGTTGCTCAAAGTAAACAAAAAAGACGCGACATGTGGAAGGAGCTGTCGGCATCCGGGGGTTAGCTGCGCTTCATGTCAGCGGCTCCAGAAGAAGAAGAACAAGACCGAAAAGCGGCAAAGGGCGGAAGATGTGAAGCTGATGAGAGCGAGATGAGAGGATGCGCTCAGTCCTCTGGATCAAGGTGACAAAAATGCAACAAACAGTCCACAGTGAGGATAAAACGTGCGACTCCTTTGCGCTGCTTCTAAAAACTCTTATGAATGAATCGCGCAATCACATTACGGGGCTTCCAAACAACCTCCTTCCCCCTTGAGGAATCACTTTGGACCATCTCTGGGATGCCAAACAGCGGAGGAACTAGTAGGTGAGGTGGGCGTGGCGTGCGCGGCCAAAAGGGAACGCCTCTCACAAACACACAGTTAATAACGCGGACAATCAGCTGCCCACCAAACCAGCGCTGCCTGACTGCCTGCCTGCCTGCTGTCCCCGCCTCGTCCCACGCAAGCACGCTCTGGCTGTCCCGCCCCGGACCTGTCTTACATATGTTTGCAGTCGACAATTAACGCGCTCATCACTTTATTGCTTTCCGCGAAACATCAATTCAGGGGTGGACATTATTTAATACGCACTGATTGCCCAAAGAGACCAAAAAAAAAAAAAAAAAAAAAAAAAAAAGGATAGTGCAGCTGCTGCCCACTGAAAAGGATACAAACTGCTATAAGCTGCTGGGACAGAAAATCCGACCAAAATATCTTAAAAAACTGGCATGGCATAGCCACCTTTCTTTACAGTATGCTTCAAATGCAATTTCATCTCAATTATTACGAGCATTACTTATACATTTTTGTTAAAATGTAATGTTTTGGCATGGACTGTGTGCATAGATTTGGATAACCCATATTGAAATAATCAAAGTTAACTAAAGTTAGTTAATTAAATAAACATCTGTAAAATGTCAAGACAAATCCTAGATGTCCAACTACAGCAGCTATAATTATCCAGAAATTTGAAGGGCCAATAATTAAAATATGTCATGACACTACTGTCTAATTTCACATTCAATGATAAATGGTTTTAAAGCGTATGAAATATAGGAGCGTTTTGTCTAATAGTTCTCATGAGAAAAGTAAAGAGGTAAAGTTGTTCAATTATTTATGACCAAGTCTAAAAGTCTCAATCTCTTTGAAAATCGCGGAGCATTACGCACGCCGATTCCTCCAATATTAAGCTTCAAACCTCAATTGTTATAAATGAGTAATGGCATTTAAAAGTGGTAAGTTATTCCCATATATCACAACAGATGAAGAACGCAGTGCAAGTGTTCATTCGGAGTATCAGCTAAAGATTATGAAGCTTAAGAAAGTTTCAGCTCAAACCCCAAAAAAAAAAAAAAAAAAAAAAAAAAAAGCCTGGCATTCACTTAGCGCACACACTTCTTGCGACAGCTCGACGATTTGAAATGAGCTGTGATTAGATGCATTACAGAAATCTTGCGGGACTCAGCGCTGAATCCAACATAAATATGAGGATTACAGTTAAACTGCGCTGTCCCATCGCCCGAATAATGCACTCAGTCAAAAAACACAGAAGAAAAAGAAGAAGAAAAAAAAAAAACTAAATAAAAACATTTGCATGAAGCTCACAGGACGCGTGAAACTGAACACTGTGTTCACATATGCACGGAATATGTCTATTATATATCTGCAGAAGCTCTACACTCATGCCCCATCATTACGGAGCCGTTTCTAAATCAAATTGAATTGTACAGGGGCCATCTGTTCAGTAAGCACTGTTTGGTTAATTACAATGAAATGGAGAGAATGAGGGCTGTTTTTTATCAGCAATATATCTTTAAAATTAAGATTTCTATCAAACAATATTTCTGATGTTTTAAACTGACACTTTAACCCGCGTAATTAAACACTTAGAGGAGCACTTAAAAATACACTAAGCAGTTATATACTTTACATACTACAACATCCATAAATGGAAATGACTGAATGTAAATTTATATCTATGTGGTGCATTTCGGATATAATTATTTTTCATTCATAGATTTTAATTTTGATGTATGTGCGCAGCCAATAGACCAAGGCACAATAATTAGGTATCCCAGTATGCATAAATGCCATAAACGGTCAAGGTTAGACACCAAACTCCCGCAATCATCTCATCATTGTCTATATATGTTTATTTATGACTCCTGCTGTGGGAGGGGAAATGTGAGCAGCCCACCACGTGAGTACACGACACAATAAATAGTGACAAATAAAAGCAACGTGAGACGAGAACTGTCTTTTACGCACACGTTCAGAGCGATCCTTCAGCACATTTGTTTGATTGTGGCCGGTCGGTTGATCTGTCTGTCTCGGTCGGCATGTGGGGGCCAGCGCGGACAGTGAGAGACCTCATGGGGTGGAATATATTTATATCCCTGGACAGCACCAGCACACACATACACACACACTGTTAGCCCAAATATCACCGTTTCCAAAAACACAGATGTCATTTGGGGCCCGCTGATCCAGCCATGTTAATACTGTGATTTACTAACTCCATATTACGCACGGACAAGAATGTAATCAGCTCTGTTTCCCGGTTCAAGTGCCCACATATGGGGAAGCTATTAAACCCTCCTGTCTGTGTTATAACTCAATAGATATTTTGAAGTAAGTGATCAGAAAAAGACAGTTGTATACTCGCCTCCTACAACCACCAGATGTTCGCGTAAATCAAAAGGTGGGGCCGATGATAATAATGGCCTGATTGAATGGAGGACTCGTAAGAATGACTAGTTGTTAAAAGCAAGACATGTGCTTCGTTGAATGGGCCTTATGTCTAACAATATGTTCTCCTGTCGACATGAAAGGGGACGGATATAAATGCTTTTTTAAACAACACAAGCGAGCAGAATGTAATTTACCTGAGAGATAGAATACTTAAAAAGAACATGCTTTACATTTGAATAAAAAAAAAAGAAAAACAAAGATACTTATTTTTAACTAAAGAATAACTATACGTGATTAACTAATAACTAATAACAACTAATAAAGTTGGCCCTATATTAAAATATTAACACTTGCTATTTGAGCGGGCGACCTCTTCCCCTTCAGGTACTACTTACTCGCAAAGTCCTGCACAGGCATTTTGGAGCAATGTTGCCATCTAGCGTGCGTAAGGAGACATCGCACTGAATGTCAACTGTATTTTCATGCTGGTGTAACCGGGGGTTCTTAAAAATTCCCACCGGCAGCAGTCTCATGAACGCATCAGTTGTGTGAACCGCCCTATGCTGCTGCACCTTTGGCTAATGGGAAATCCTCTTAAAACAGTGCAGGTGTGCACGGCTCGCTGCACTTGTTCAACTACGGGAATGTCGGCCTTGTGTTTCGTGGTGTGGGCCGTGCGCGCCATGGCGCACGGCTGCTTCCTGGAATGCGCCCAGTGAGTCTCGTTAGAGTTGTAAAAGCCAAGTTTGCTAACTGCTGCTTTGTTATAATCTTTGCTGTGATTTAAATTGTTAAGTTACCGAGGCCCAATGTATAATCTGTAGCTGGCTCATACTTTTATCTGCTAAGTCGTTCTAGAAATGGTTTTAATGTTAATACTATATTTTGTATGGGGCGAGGGAAAAGTAACTAACTTATGGTCAAACTAAATTTAAATAACTATTTTCCACTACTGCCTTTGTACTTTTTAAGCCACACTTCCTTAAGCATTTTAATAGGGGACTCCTTACCCCACCCTCGGTTACACTGGTGTTGTGTAGTGAGTAGCATGCAGATACAGTGCGAGCCATCTGTCCAACGCGCTGATTTCCTTCTTCTTAATTAACATGGTCAACGTGAAGGCAGGACAAGGTCACCGAGAAACTGAGGATTTATGAGAACAACTAGGCATGTAAATATTGTATAGGGAAGACAAAATGTTAAACTGGTAGATAAACAAAACTATAATTTTTTTTTTTTTTTTAACTGTGTCACCCACTCACTTGGTTGTCCCTATTATTTTTTAACTAAATCACAAGGCTTCAGAGGAATTTATCACAAAACCAAACATCAGCTCTTATAATTTGAAAACTTGTATAGTTAAAAAAAAAAAGACACACGTCAGTTAAAATAGGTATAACAAGTATTTATGACCCAAACTGATTTACTTCAAAAAGTACCCACAAACCTATTCCACTATAGATGGCCAGTTTTTAAACTCACTTTCTTTATAATTTATCTAAAATCATCTACTTCTCTAACTTATTTAATCCTTGGGTGGCCACTCAAGTGACCCGAAGGCAAGCCGATCCTGGGATAGGGCAATGAGGTCGGCCAAGGGTCTCGTCAATTCTACCTGGGTCGCTAAACCCTGGGATGCGGACACTGGGATCATAGCCTTCCTCTCTTGATGACAGTGGAGATGGGGATGGTGCAGCAGCCCATCTGTCTGAAAATCATCTAACAAACCCCAATACTGATGTAGAATCCCACGCTTTAAAAGAGACTATGCCTTTATTGCATTTACTTGATCCACATGAATAATTGTAAGTATGATTTCAATGTTGTTTGGAAAAGTATAAGACAAGAAATGTTCACAAAAAATAAAAAATAAAACATTGGTCTTATGGGTTAGGTGTATATCGGTAAATAATCAGCTTCTTCTGTATTACTTTATTTATTCCAGTGTTGTTTTTATATGCATGCATAAGTGTGTGTGAGAAGTGTGAAGGCCTCAGAAAACAAAGTTAAAAAAGACAGAAAAATACTTTACTTCAAGACCGGAGACTGAAATTTATCTAAAGCCCAAGTTACCCAGGGCCTGAAATGAACTCACAGAGAGCAACGAGTTAAGGATTGGAGTTTTCAAACCTAAAAGCCTGGATGTACAGTGATAAAGTGTAGCAAAAACTATGATTTTGCTACACTTTATCACTTTTTGACCTATGGCCTCAGAACCATTAACCCATTTCTTACAAATGTCTGATTGCATTTTAAATGACACACTGACCTATGAACAAACTATGGACAATTTGTCATAAAAGTGAAACTGGGGATGCAGTCATGTCAGATTCAGTAAACAAATGCTGAATAAAGTAGTTTCTTTCTGTAGTTTCTCTTGTCTTTTTATCCCGACTGCTCTAAAAGGACATGAATGAGAAAAAAAGAAAGAAAGAAAGAAAACAATATGACATAATCCAGCCAGAGGGGTCCCAAGCCTGGATACATGTGCCAATCACTTGACAATATAAGAGGCAGATTTTCCGTGGTGAGATGAGATGAGAAAAGCCAAAAGAAACAAAAATGGTAAAATGAATGATTTGTATTTCCCCAAATTGTTTCTTCAGATTTGGACATTTTTATTCACATTTATTGTAAATGTCATGTTTAAGCACATGATGTGCCTCTGGGAAAAGTAGAGATTTCTTTCAAACTGATTCAGTGTGATTCTGGTTGTACACACTGCACCATAAAATGGAGGAGTAATAGATGACTAGTATTTCCCCAAATCAACAGTTAAGGTTGAAGTGTGCTTATGCTGCTTATGTCACTAACCACTTCTGCTTTTTCACATAAGAAACAACAATATGGCTAACCACAATCTTCAGATCACATAGGTTTATTATCATTGCTGATCTATCTGGAGTTTTTGAATAAAGCATTTTTAGATGAAGAAGTTATTATACAATTAAATCTGTATTAAGTTCCCTAAAAAACACATTGTAATAATAGACACTCATTGAAGTCAGTCAAAGTCATCCAACTTGTTCTTTTGAGGAACTCCACCTGGAAGCTCAGTTTTTATGTTACCATGGCCTTAGCATTAACTTCCCTATTGGAAAAGATCACAATAAGATGTCTGTGTCTGCTTTGTTACATCACAGTCATTAAAATGTGAGTGTAGTATCTGACAGGTGTAGGATGTTTGTGAACTAGCGAGATTAAAGCAGGGAGGGGAAGGGAAAGGGCATTGTATTTATATAGCGCTTTAACTGTGACACAAGTCAGACAAAGTGCTTTACACACAGTAGGGAAGGGGTATTTCATTCACTCCATACTCGGTGGTGGTGGGAAAAGTTTTAGAGTTACAGTCACACCCCAACAGTTTGGGAAAAGCCATAAAAAGTATGAGGAGCTGTCAACACGTCAGTCTGTTGGTTATTACTCAAAAAACAACCAGGTTTCACTTCTTGATTTGTCATTTGTTTACAATGTTTAAGATGATACTCTCATATGATGCAGCGTATAGAAACTTTAAAATGGCAATGCATGCTTTGATTTAATGTCTTTGAAAAGTTGCACCATGACAACAAAGTATTAAATATAACATAAATAATTAAATAAGTAATGTTAATAATTTATGCATGTACACTTAAAAATATTTAAATTCTTATAAAAAGGGCTAAAAAACATGAATGAAATATTTTGATGTCTTTGGCCTCCTGGTCTCACAGTTTCAGTACTATGTTTATAGTATGTAGTTATGGGCACCTGGTTCTTCTGTTCTTCTCATTCTTCTCTATGCTATAATAAGAACATATTTAGTGTATTATTGAAACTGCCCTCAGGCGTACAGTAGCAGATATACCTGTCCCGTCACTGACCTGACGGGGCTCCACTCGCTCCACTCTGAGTTGGAGAAGTGCGTCTTTTGCTCGGAAACAGACCGTCTTTGTGCTGGCTTTGATCTTAGTCCAACAGCTGTCAGTGCAGTTCACAGTTATGATCTAGAAATAAACAAGGTCTCAAAGTTTTGTCACACTAATAACAGTATTACAATAATGTACGTATCAGTGTATACACTTGCCAGCCACATTATTAGGTACACCAGCTCTGGTGCTTCTAAATGTAAATATTTAATCAGCAAAAATCTTACAGCAGCATCTCAGTGCATTTTGGCTTACATATAAAGATGGTCTTCTGTAACCCTAGGCTGTAATGTACTGTATTTAACACACTGTTGACTTTTTATCATCTGGAAACATTGTCCTCTAACCGCTGACATCGACAAGACATTTTCTCCCACAGACCTGCTGCTCACTGGATATTTTGTCTTTTATGAACCAATTCTCTGTAAACCCTAGAGATGGTTCCCAGTAGACCAGCAGTTTCTGGAATACTCAGAGCAGTCCATGCCACATTCAAAGCTCCCTAAAAACCCTTTCTTTTCTATTCTAAAGCTGATGGTTTAAAACTTCAACAGGTTTGTCTTGAACATGTCTCAGGACTGAGTTGCTGACATGTGATTGCATGATTTGAGGATATTAGCATTTAGTCAAAGTCAAGTCAAAGTCAAAGTCTACTACTTAGAGAATTGAAATAGCTTTTCTTTTCTCAGACTCTTGGTAGAAACAGATAACAGTAAGTGACACTATAGTGCAAGGTAAAAAAATACAAATAAGGGTGTGCAAATATTGTGGCCATTGAGTGTAGTTTTACAGTTGTCATATTAGTAATATTATCATTAGGTTAATTAGGACTTTTCAAGTTTTCTATACAATTAGACAGTGATTTTTGTTTGCTAAAATGTGTATAAATGTAATAATATAAATAACCTGTCTCCTAGTGTGCAGTGATTTGCATTTTAATTTGGCATAGATTTCATGCCAGATGCATTTTTAATAAATTATTTATTTTTTATAAATTTATTATAAAATCTCTATTAGGTGACTTACTTTAAAGATAGCATTAGCATTATCATAACCATTGTTTTTTATAATGCAATACATCTTAATGATAATATATCTGTACATTTTTGCATGCTACTGGTGACTGTTATAACTTCATATAATGGTGATGAAATTGTGTTACCTTCTGAAGTTTTATGTTGCACCTTTTTCTTTTTCTTTTAAGCTGTGCAATTTGGAAAGTGAGAGGAAAATAGGAGGAGGGTCTGGCCCAGGAGCTCGGATACGTCCACTCTATGACGGTGCTATTGACTTTACTAATCTGCACCTTGTCAGGTTTTACTAGAGAGGACACACAGAAATACTGCTATTACATAACTGTACAATGACTGAATCAAAGCAATGAGGATATCTGCCACTACACTCACTGATTTCAGAGAGATAAAAGTGTTTTGAGTAGTTCTCCACAAGGAAGTCGCTGCTCAGATAGACTGTGATGCGGATGTACTGGATCTCTTCGGCATAAGGGCAGTGCTGTGCATCCACGCAAGAGATGCTGTTTCCACTGTTGTCCACGGAGCAGCTAACGTTACTCTGAGCAGAGAGGCATGTCCACTGTCTGTTGCTAGAGTCCACCGTGCAGTGCAAGCCTTTGTTGTCAGTCACACTATAGAAAACACAGGGCAAGTGTAACAGGTTTCAGATGAAAAAGGTGTAAATGGTATGGAGAGTGTATGATGATATTATCCAAACTGAACAACAATGTACATACCTTGACTACCTTCTTTTTCAAAATAAATAAAGTGACACTATGCAACTTATATCAGAAAATACAGTCTCCATCACTTTAAAATATACACCAATCACTCAGGCATAACATATATGCAGCCCCACACACTACAGACTGCAATGAACTGTATATTCTGGCACCTTTCTATCAGAACCAGAGTTAACTTCTTCAGCATGTTAAGCTACAGTAGCATGTCTGTTGGCTCGGACCACACAGGTCAGCCTTCACTCCCCATGTGCATCACCTGTCACTGGTTCTCTACTGTTTCTTCCTTGGACTAACCACTTCACTTCAGCTGTCAGTGGTCATAATGTTGATAAGTTTACATCCTTGAAATAGTTCATTACCAGAGACAGAAAAGGAAGGCTAGCCTTTCTTATATATACAATACATGTATATAAGTTGCATTATAATGTTAGGTTGACACTACTATCACTTTCTCTTTTCTTATTACACATCTTCTACAAGATAGATAAGACAGAATAGTACAATTTGTGATCCAGTCACAGGGGGTCACAAATTAGAATACTGTCTGTTCCAGCTCCAAGTCAAATAAATGGAGATGGTTGTGTCAGGAAGGGCAACCTATGCCAAATCAATATGCAAATCACTGCACACCAGGTGACAGATGACTTGCTGTGGCGACCCCTGAAGGGAAAAGCCCGAAGGAAAGGGCATGGGCATATCAGGGTGTTCAGGTCACAAGGACTCCTGCCTTTGTCTGGATTGGCAAGTAGCAAGATCCTTAAAGGTGGCTTGACACATTTTTCTACTCTCTGACCACTGAAAGCACTGCCAGCTTGTAAATTTTAGTTACTTTATTGTAGCACTGCTATTATTACATGTATGATGCCATTATTGCCATTTAATCATAGTGCTAACACCACATAGGTGTAACCCACTTCATTGTCATAGTTGCTTGAATAAGATCAATTAACAAATTTAATGACAAAACATTAGACAGAATACAGTTTAATCTCACCGTCGTGCTTTGATAAAGGCCACTTTTCCATGACGACTGCGATGCCAGGTCCAAGAGCAGTGAAATCCTCCACTGTAGTTTGCAGCAGAGCACCTTACATATTCTTTACACACAGTTTAACAACTGTTATTTCCTTGAAAACATATAATTTATTATATCTGCTATGATATTTCTAGTAACACCAGTACCTTTGTATGGTTTTACCAGTATCTTCTTCCTCTTGGTCTCATCCTCATGGATCAGGACCACAGTGTGATTGAGGAGAGATCCATCTTGGCTGTGGCAGGTGTAATTTCCTCCTCCAGAGCTCTCCCGTAACCCCACAGAGTGTGTATTTCCTTTGGCCGATACAACTTTTACTCCATTCTTTTTCCAGAAGATATCCCGGCCGTTATCCTTTCTGCTCATAACATCCTTGGCTGAGTGGAGGCAGCTCAGGGAATGTTGGCCCACTTCTCCATTTACCTCCAATACTAAAACTGGACACATATACTGACATTAAAGAACAGCTGATACACGGATCAAATAAGGTACCACACAAAGACGTACCGTTGGGAATAAGAGTCCAGGAGCTTGTAGGATTCTGACTGGTGATGGTGATGTGAAGAAATGACCACAGGATGAGAAAGACAAGCTTCATCTGAAGAGAAACATGTTAGGATGTAGGCATTGTACTTGTAACATATATACTTTTTGTAACATTTCTAACATGCACACACTGCAGGAAGCCCATTTGAATTGCTTTTAATGTGATTACTAAGTTGACCTAAAACAAAAATCTGTCATTTGAACAGATCAAGCCACACAAACACATGTAGTCAAAGTACTTTTTGAAGCCTTGCTTGGTGTTACAAATGTGCATTCTTACTGGTTCCATTTAAAATCAAACATAAAAGTCAAAGTATTTGTATTTTAGGAGCCTGCAGACAGTTAGCTACTGCAAAAAGGTTACCTCTTCCAAAGTAACTCATAGAGCACCATTTAGAAAATACTAATTATCCCTTCAAGAGATAAAATGGGCATCAAGCCCTAGCTGAATTAAAATTAAGCTGTTAAAGCCATAGCGATGACAAAGTGTAACAAAAGACAAAGTAAATTACAGAGTCTTAAAAAAACAAACCAGTAACAACTATCTCAGCATAAGCGAAATATCAATCAGTATTACATTTCCATGTCTGTCATAGTTGATCGTATCAAAAATAAACACTGCTAACATATAATTATACAATTTTGTACATCCTTTAAAATCTCAGTAATCTAATCTTACCTTGTCAATAACAGCGCAGTCCAAATGACATGACAGTGATTGAGCGTCTGTTATAAACGGGTGACTGACACTTGAGGATCAAACTTCCCCAAATGAGCGCGAGGAAAACTCCAGAGGAACTTCACTTTCCAAAGGTAGGCCATTCAGCCACCTTTTCACTTCCACTTGCGCTCCGGTGACTCAATAGGCAAAGTTATGCCAGTTCATTTCTTAGCACAACGGTCTAGTACCTGTTAGACCTGGGAATATTTGTGGGATGTACTAATGTTGTTAAAGTGCCGCAGGGTACTGTTTCTGCAGCGCTAATGACGTCCGGTTTATTAACTTAACATGATTTTGCGGTTTACAAACGTCATTTTAATAAAGTTATTTTTTTAGAAGTGTAAAATGCTGTGTGTTAATGGAAGCTACAAGGATGTGTGTCACATTACGGATAACGTGCAGCACGTCATGAGAAGCAGGGCCGGGCCTAGCGGTAAGCGGAGGCACACTGCAGAGCCACGTCGGTGATCTGGAGGAGCTGGAGGCTGTCCAAGGCAGGTAGTGCGTGCTCGGCAGCGCACGAGCCAGACGAGAAAGGCTCACGTAAATGGGCGTAGCAGGCACGTATGACAAAAAGCTCTGAGGAATGGCCTAAAGATACAAAGATGGTGGGGATTTTGGAGCAGAGAAAACTAGGTACTTTTGCATAATATTAAAAAAAATAAAGCCATTTAATTTTGCATTTAACAATTTGGATGCAACAGGAATAACTGTAAAACACATGCAAAATGCTGAAAAAACAAATGGCCATAAATGCATCTATTTTACTTTTAAAAGTCTGTATCCCGTCGTTTTGTGCTGTTGTGTAATACTTGTTTGGGTTTAAATTGAAGAATTTTAAGAATGTGTTCGTTCAATGATTTTTATTTTATTTATTTTTAAGCTCTTTTATATCAGAAAAAAATCACTCACTTGAAAAGTTATTCTTTGCTGTGAAAACAATAAGTTAAAACAGGTTTGGCCTGAATGTTTTTAGTTTATTCTTAGCCTTTTGAAAAAAAATGTGAGTTACACAAAAGCATGACCTTGGCAGTCAAGGTCAGGCAACAAAGAGCTATTTCTTTTAATAGCTGTAGTGTTCATGTTATTACTGGATTATAATTGTCACAGATAAGACAAAAAGTCACCTGAGTAAGGTTTGTAGAGTTGTGTAACCTGATAAATCTGTTTCTGGTTCACTTTTGTTTTAATATTCTAACACAGGCATAAATATAGGCTACACAGATGTCTATGTTTGTGACCAACAGAAGATACAGTTGAAAGAAAAAGTATTGGACCCTCTTGGAAATACCAGGATTTTTGCATGATTTGGTCATAAAATTACAGAAAACGTTTGGTTGAGGTTATTGCTGCCAAAGGAGGGTCAACCAGTTATTAAATCCAAAGGTTGACATACTTTTTCTACCCTGTACTGTGAATGATTACATAAATGCTCAATAAAACATGACAAAATGTCATTTTTTTCCAGCATTAGTTTAAGCAGGCTGTGTTTGTTTATTCTTGTGACTTAAATGAAGATCAGATCACATTTTATGACCAAATCATGCAGAAGTCCTAGTATTTCCAAGGGGTTCTTATACTTTTTCTTTCAACTGTATTTTAAGATGAATGGTGCAGATAGATGTCCCAGAGCTTTAATACTCACCAATAGAGTTATAAGCTGTTTGATATGTTTCCACTGGATATAGTTTAGTTTAGTCTTTATAGGGAACAATGTGCAGAGGCATTAAGCTCATAGAGAAAGAGATGCACACAAGAAATAAATTAACAAATTAATATATCAGAGAGCAAATATAAAGTTCATTATAAACACAACAACACTAGTAGACAGTATACACACACCACAATAAACCCATTCACATTTATCTAGAGACTTTCATTATCATCATAAAACAATAGTAGTTGAGAAATCAGCTACAAATTTCATCAGACAGCAGCATTGCACTTTTGCATCAGTCCAGAGCACACATTCAATTACCTACTGTAACATTACACATTCTCAAAGCTCATACATCCAGCACTAACCTGTAGGCTATACATACAAAATAGTGCATGTCACAGTACATATCGGTAAAAAAATAAATAAATGAATAAAATAAACTGTGCTACCTTGCATCGAACGTATGCAAGTCCAAGACAAAGAGGAAACAGTACAGCATCACAGTGTCAGTGACAGGTTTCATTCATTCATTCATGTTCTTCCACTTGTTCCCGTTAGGGGTTGCGGGTGATTAGGTCTGTGGGAAGATTATTCCATTCCTCTATACTAGTCTTATTTGGAATGCTACGCTGCCCCCTAGAGGTAGTTTGTGTAGCTCGATTAGTCTTGTTAGTCTTGTCAGAGATCAGCTGAACAAGTCCTTAAGCGGTGGGGCAGCAGTGTTGTATATATATTAGCAGCCATATGGGTCATTGCTCCTCTTCACTTCAAAATGCACACTGAGCTCACTGAGCTACTGTAGGGAATGAGTTGCCTGTCCAAAAGCATCACAACCTGTTTTAAAAAAAATATATTTATTCACTTGTTTTCTTCCACCTATTTCTATGGGGGGTTGTGAGTGGCTGGAGCCTATCCCAGCCACTATTTTGGCCTCAGCCGGTGTACACCTGGGCAATGGCCAGTGAGTTGCTGGGTTCACACATACACAGACATACAACTTTTTACTCTAATTCATTCATTGGGGACAAATTTAGGTTCACCAACTTACCTACACATGCATGTCTTTGGATGGTTGGGGCACATTGGTCATAACCCACAGTACCGCAGGCAGGATATGCAAAAGTAAAAAAAAAAAAAAAAGAAAAAAAAAGAAAAATTGTACTACAGATTTTCAGATTTTGGTAGGTTTTCTTGAGTTATATGCCCTGTAATGTCTACATTTATCCACTAGATGGCATCAGAGTTAAGGAGACGTATTCAGCGCAACGTTCAAAAAGATTCAGGTGAGAGACCCTAGAAACTAAATTCTTGTGGGGGATCAGATTTTTTATTTATTTTTTTTTTGTCAACGCAGCTGAGTTAGACATGTTTACAGCACACATACAGCAACACATATGTTTGTTTGTTTTCTGTTTGTTTTTAGTTTTTTTCCTGCGTGAATCGAACTTTAATTCACTGTGGCTTATGTCCTTGCAGAAGTGTGAGAGGCTGATGTTATGCAGCTGTCTCCAAGTTTTACCGCCGGCCAAAAGACTGTGCACGGCAATGTCTCCCAGATGTCCAAAACAGCTGGAGTGAAATGAGTAGAGTGATCTCATCTGTGCGAGGCATGGAAAACACAGGCAAACAAAAGGAAGAGAAGCATTGACGTAATGTGTGCAGTAGGACAGATACAGAGACAGGAGCTCCAGATAAAAGTACAGTCACGTCAAACATAGTCAAGTAAAAGGGAGACCCATGTACTGACAGAGTGCTTTGGGTTTTTGTGCACCGTAAAGTATGCATTTAGCAAGCGTGGATTCTGGTTAGTAATTGTTGTAATTGTTGCCATCTCAGACATAGAAAATAACATTAAAAAACAAGGCAAAAGCACAAGATTACTGTGAGTGTATCAAATGCAACCAGAAACACTGCTCATATGATTTTTTTAGCTGCTTTTAATTATAATGGATTGGATTTATATAGCACCGTTCTAGACACTCAAAGCACTTTACATTATTCATTCACTTCAAACATACTGGTGGTTATAAACTACCTCTGTTACCACAGCTGCCCTGGGGAAACTGACAGAGACACAAAACACACAATAACACTCACAGTATTCTTACACCAGCGCCACAGACACAAGGCAAGATGGATGAAGTGTGTTGTCCAAGGACACAATACAAAACTGGTAGCTGGAATTGATCTGCCAACCTTTACGTTAGTGGGCAAACAGCTGAGCTACTACCTTATAACCTTTCCTTTTTTTTATCTCTGCCAAGGAGAATATGTTGTTTTTTTTATTATTATTATTATTGCTTGCATTGTTTTTTTTTTTTTTTTTTGTTTTTTTTTTTCAAGAAACGTCAGTAATGTGCCATAGAACAATTGAGTTGTGCATGATGTTTATCTGGATCATCATCTGGATCTAGGATTTTTAAAAAGTTATTTACAAGAAAAGATAAAAGGCCAATTTTGCCTGTGACTAGCTCAGTTGGTAGATCATTGTATAAAATAACAGTATAGGGTTCAAATCCAAGCTGGAACAGAGATACTTACTCCAGCCATAAGATCAGTAAAGGCTGTTCTCATAATGTTCTTATATGCAGCTACACAGCCAGCAAACAAATTAAAGATCCACACAAAGTTGGCTTTCCTTGTATTTACTATTCTTTTGTGTTATTTTGAAATACACAGAGCAAAACAATTATCTTAGCTTGAACACAAGAGTATTACATGGTCACAGTATTACGGTATATTTGTGTAGTACGCAAAACTTCTAATTTTCTATTTTTTCTAATTTTCCAAATGCAGAGGTGGATGGGGCACATTTATCATGAACATGGGCTACCAAAGTTTATTTAGGCCAACTGTAAAAGCTAGCTTACTTTGAAAAGGTAAAAGATGTTGAGAGCGGCGAGAGCGTTCACTCTGCAACTGACTGACTTTCATGTACAGACCTCCCACTGACAAGTTTTTTAAACCAATACTTTAAAACAGACAACCTATTTGTGTTAAGTATGGACTAGTTTAATTAATTTATTAGTTTAATTTATTAACTTATCAATCTTACACACTTATGTCCAAAAGGATGAAATGATTATGACGTCTTTGTGAAGTGCTGCCTGTGTTCTCCAAGTGCTTCTAGTTCAGACCTAAATAATATATCTATAATGCTGTTATTCTGCTGCCCTTTATTTTTTATTTCACGAGGTTGGTGCTTCAGTCCTGTTTTCTTACATTCACAATACCCCTCGTCTCTGTGATGGTGTATACACTTATGTGCATGAATCAGTGAATGTTAGTGCGTTCAACGTCAGTGCAATTTTCCTTGTACCATGCAAAGGTCTTGTCTCTTGGTCATGGGATTCATTTGGTTTCAGTTCATAAAAGCTTTATCTTGAACTCTTGCATGACCTGAACTTAATGTGGTTTTGAACATAACAATCTAAGTAAACATTTCTGCAGATTGCTAACATTTACTCTATCCTATAAGCTTTTCTCTCTGCCACCTTGAGCAAAAATGTACTCAGCAAAGACTAAATAAAAAGTTAGCATGTCAAGTTAGATTTTTCCACCATTGTGAGTGTAGGGGTTTTGACAGCTGGCTTCTAAGTGCAGCCATTTTCTTTAAAGCACACACTGACAGATCGTTTTCAGCTCACTGAGAGCTGTCATAGTTTGTTTTAGGGAAATTATTTCAAACATATGCCCTGCAATACACACAAAAGTGTCACGTAGATATGGTTTCGCAAGTAAGACTTTAAATGTACTGTATTTACTATTCACAGCTGTGCAATATTGAATGGTGAACTCGTCTGATAACAAAAAATGCTGCCTTATATTGTGCTGTTCTACCTCCATGGGTTTTCAATGTGCCTTGCATAACAAAACCATTCACCTATACTCATATTTATTCTTCCACTTATTCCCATTAAGGGTGACAGATGGACTAACTTTGAGACTGAGGCGGGGTACATCCTGGTCAATGGCCAAACAGTAGCAGAGCCTACACGACAGACAACCATTAACTTTCAGGTCTACACGTTTCTTTTAACCACTCTGCCACTATACACCTGACCGTTGATAAAAATGCATTTTGTCTGTCAATAATATTTATAGGACTAATACAGGCCACAGGGGGGTCCCAAGCCTGGAATAATGGGGAGAGTTGAGTCAGGAAGCGCATCCAACGTTAAATCTAAGGGTGCTCCAAACAATCGACCGTTATCGGTGATTGGCCAATCATGGCTAAAAATAGAGTGATCGGTGATCGGTAAAATGGGCCGATCAGAAGGGCTGATCGCATGACAACAAACACGCGAGGCTCTCACATCTACTGTCTTGCAACTCCAGTTTAATTAAACAGCAGTAGTGTTATTCTAACATTTACATTACATTACATTCCCACATTGAAGACCATGTGATCGGTATCGGCCATGATCAGTATTGGCCGATCACAGCAAAGGCTGACCAATGATTGGTGATTGGCCTCAAAAATCCTGATCGGAGCACCCTTAGTTAAATCTATGCCCAATACTGTATGTGTATGAATCACTGCATGGGAGATGATTTGCTGTGGTGACCCCAAGAAAAAAAATTGAACTTTACATGCATATCTTGGTAACCACCATCATGCATCTGTCTTTTGATAACAATGCATTTTATCACACAATATTAAATATATAGAGGGTTGTATCTGTGTTAAATGGGGAATACTCAGAGGTAACACTGAGTTCATACAGTTTAGAAAGTTGTTTCGAAGAGTTGTTAATGAACCTGGTCTCTTGGAGCTCCACAGTCAGTATCATCGCGGCTCAGGCAACACTGGGCTTGTGCTGCAACGTTTATCGTGGTTTCTCAGAAGAACAGGGCACTGAGGGGTAGCCTGGCAGAGAGGGAGCGGGAGTTGCTGGGTGATTTTTTTTTTTTTTTTTTTTTTTGCATTAAATCAACAGTGAGCATGTAGCGTTCTGCTTTCACCATGGCAGTGAAATGACCATCTTAGGCAAAATCAATATAACCCAAGTGGCGATGGCACACTAAATAAAGCACCCTTTGTACACAACAAAAGAGGTTGTTTCATGCATTGGACAGAGAACTAATAATTTTCTCAGTGGCGGGAGGAATCAATCAGAAAATACTATAATGCCACAAAGTGTTTAGGGCATCTTTTCTTGCTATTGTTCATTGCGATAAAGAGGAACAAAAGATTTCTCTGAACAAGATATGTCATTTATAAGTAGTGTTAAGCTCTATTGTGGGTGGATATAAACTTCTTCCGTTGTACATGTTGTTACAGTAAAAACTATGAGGAAATGAGTTGAGATGCTGTAAAGTACTGCTCAAAGGGAAGTGTTTCTGGACTTTACTGAACTGCATTATTTGAATGGAGGCACATAGTGTTCAAATGTGTGGGTGGTACATAAAAGGACATAAAGTGGAGCGCTGTGTCCACGGGGTCAGCCATGTTTGTTTGTGTGTGGGCAATGTAAGCAAGACACACAATTCAAACAAGCCTCGACTCATGATTGCTTCCAGTTATACATGTTATTTTTAGCCAGAGAATTAAAAAAGGGAGAATAGACTCAGTTCACATCAAGTTTTGAACACCTCAACCTTTGGCTCGAACAGGCGAGAGGCGAGGTGCCAAAACCCACATGAGGTGTTGCACTTTGTTTGTTAAATGTTCCTTTTTCTTTTTTGCGTGAATAATGTGTTCCTTCCTGATGCCTCGTCCTGTAGTGGTACAGGGCAGATGTCTGACTCTCCACAGGGATCCTGGCGTTTTGCCTGGGACTCTGTTTCAGCGAGAATTAATGTCAGAGAAACAGGAGACAAAATGTTCTAATCTGTTGAACTATGCACAGACATGCTGAGGAAATTTGTAACGTTTGACCTCACGCATTAATGTCTTTTGCCCACTGCAATAATGAGACTCATAGATTAGCAGTTTTTGACGATATGGCAGTCAAGTGTGTGAGAAAATCTGTAGTTTGGGTGTGATTTGTCTGATCCTTTAACTCTTTTTTTTTTTTTTTTTTTTTTTTTTTTTTGTTAATCTGTACACATTTTGTTTTGACAGTACATCTGTAGTACTTTTGTAATACTGTATGCACTGCTGTTATACTGTCATTGTCACTCATTGTCAACAACGTTATGCTTATTTACAGATGCTACACATTACATATGTTTCATTGTACTACATAATTTAAATTTTTATGTATTGCCTTTAACTTTTTATCTTCCAGTGTCTTTTGCCTGTCTAAAGGACTTTGAATTGATACATTTGCACGGCTCATTATGATTATTATGATCATTTTATTTTATTTGTATGCTCTCACATGTCAATAAACCTTAGTTTGCATATGTTATACTTTTCCTATACTTTGTTTTGCACTAACATTACAGTGTCTTGCCATTTTTGTAATGCTGCAGCTGCAACATTTCCCTTTGGGATCAGTCTATCTTTTCTATTATCAAGGAGTTATTGTGGACATTTTAAGTACAAACTGTTTAAAATGAACATTTCCTGATGAGTATCTGTGTTACCCAGTGTTGAACGGTGGCTACTTCTTTTCAATAGCTGCTGCTAGACCAGTATGACATATATAGTGTTGCCACCAACCCCGGCCTTGTGCTCTTATCCCAGTCCTCTCTTGTTGTTGAATGGGCAGGCCCCACTCCCTGCTCAGCCCTGCCCTAAGTTCTACTAACTCTCTGTCTTCGCCTGGTCTTGGCTCTTATTTCCAGCATTTTTTGAGCTTCAGCAGAAGATGGAGTAAGACCTGAGGTAGGGGGAGAGTTACTCTTTAAAGCAATATATATGCTAAAAAACAAAATAAGCTAAAACAAAAACAACAACACATTAGTCTGAGACACTTGGGATCAAATGGATGCAAATGGTGCATCCTGTGGTATAAATTAGATGTGGTTATGGTGAAGTTTAAATCTAACAAATTTATGGTGAAGGGTTCATGGGAATATAAATATAAGTTTTATGAATTAATATTTATAACAACTGAACTGTAGCTATATTTACCATTTGTTTAGAGCAGATCAGTGGAGACCCTATTCCCTTTGCTTGGATTTCAATGAGAAGCAGTTCACTGCAGTGCATTGTGTGATGTTTGATGTTTGTACCAGCATCATAGGCAGGAATTTTGACTGCTGTCCAATAGCTTGTAGTAAATACAATTTGCTTTTCTATTTAGCTAATTAAGATGTCAGTCTAGACAAAGTATTATGCCTGGCTGTGCTGACACAAACTTGGCAGACAAACCCAAGAAACGTTAAACCTTTGGCATTTTAATTTTGATACATGGCGACTCTGTTGTTTGTGTATTTAATTAAAGGCAGAGCAGACAAATAGTGTTTTTATATTTCTTATCTTAAATGTCTAAAATATCATTACGAGTGTAAAGAAATAATGGCTATGCGGCTTTGCCAAGGATTTTATTGCCTTCATTACTGAGACACCAACAAAAGAAAAGTGCATTGTTATACAGTAGGGAGTGGTGAGCTGCAGCAGTGTCTTCTGTTTTGGCACAAAGTGAGGTTTCTGTACCACTGACAGAGGGTGCTCAGTGGAGTCAAATAAAATCTATTTTAGGAAAGTCATGGTGAATGGAAAAAAACAGTGTTGTCCTACAAAATACTTTAACCATACTGCTAACATTTGGCAACAATTGAATATGTAGTGAAAATATGTGCTGTTCTTTCTTTTATTTGAGGAACCATTTGAAACATCTAACAGCATACTGTGATGGTAATCCAGCTACAGGTGGCCACAGTGCACTCTTTGTGCTGTTCCCAAGCCCGAATAAATGAAGAGAGTTGTGAAGGCCACCCAGCATAAAACCATATGCAAAATCAATTTGGAAAGCCGACGGGAAAGAAAAAACAGCATAATATTGTAATAGGTAAGACATAGAGGCTGTTATATCACTTAATTAATCATCATTAATTGGGCTACACCACATGACAACACTGAATGGTTGGAGCTACAGAGAGAAACAGCACAAAAAAGCAGTACTGGCAATACATCCACAAATGTTTAAAAGAGCAGAAACAATGACACACAGTCTAACCCTAAAGTCAAGTTTGAGAGTTAGATTAAAAGCAGGAAAGTGTTTAAAGGTCCCCTATAATGCTAAACCATTTTTTCTTTGCTTTTAACCATGTCATAATGTTGTTTCCACCACTAAAAAGTTTGAGTAATCCTTTATGGTCAGCCCATCCTTCTGAAGAGCTAGAAACACTCTAGTCTCACAGCTCTATATAGACATGTGAAAGCATGAAGTGCTCCAGTGCTTTTCTAAAGCTCATATACCATCCATGGACTCCTGCAAAATAGCCTTTTTTTCCCCCACTGTCCAGTCCCCAACATTGCCAGCAGAGGGCATCAGACACCTAATCCAAGCATTTGTGCCAAGGCGGTGGTTAGCATTTTCGGCCCTCAGAAGGTCCGGGGTTCGATTCCCGGACCTTGTTGGGCCTTTCTTTGCATGTACAGTTTGCATGTTCTCCCTGTGTCTGGGTGGGTTTCCTCCGGGTGCTCCAGTTACGACCATCAACCTTAAAACATGCACAACAGGCTAATCCTCCAGCTAGATGCTCCTGACCAAGATCCTGGCTCAAGATCTGGAGAAGGGCGTGCTGCACCATGGCTGCCCACTGCTCCTGACAGGTTTCCCCAGTGGCATTGAGGGATGGGTCAAATGCAGAGAACAAAATTCCCTACGGGGATCAATAAAGTCTACCTTACCTTACCTTCTCTGCAAATGGAAAGAAACAGCTCCCCAAAAGAAAATGTTTTCCAAAGATTTTCAATATTTTAAGTTATTAAATGTAAAATACCAATGTAAAAGTGTCCCAAAGTATTTTAAAAGCCTGAAAAAGCATAGTATGGACCTTTAAATAACTGGGTATACCTTTATTTTTTATTTTTTTGTACGTTATATGGCATATTAATTTGGCATACATTTACGCTGGATGCCATTCCGGGTGCAACCCTTTCCATTTATCTGGGCTTGGGACCCCTAGCGACTGGACTGGAGTGACAAAGTGCTTTAAAATGAAGGAGAGGGAAGGATTAAAAGTGTTGTTGATGATAAAAGGATGATGTAATTGTATTGTATCTAATGTAAGTCAAAGTTCAGTGGTGCAGTAATATCTTTTTACATTGTCTTGTGGTGTTGATTAAATGGGATTATTAAAATGAGACTGACAAAACGATATAATCGCTTTCAATCCCAAGTGGCATTTAACAGTGGTTCAAGTTCAATTTGTATAATTGGTGTAATGAACTATTTCTGTCTGGACGTGTGTTATCAGAAGGAGACAGACTGATATGTGGAGAGTGGGTCGTGTGATGTGAAGCCAGGGGAATGTCAAAGGGGCAGCTGTCAAAGCCAAACTTCTGGTTTTTATGCTTCACTTTGATTTACAAGCTACTGGCGTGCAAATATTTAACAGATTTTTGTACAAAACTCATAATGTTTGCATTCGTACGAAAAGTCCAGTTCATTATGTTTCCAGATTTCTATGTCATAATACCTATTTTATATCTTTTTCTCAACACTTTATTTACTAGTAACAGTAACAGTAAGACAATTTTGTAATTATGAATAGTTTTAAATAAGTAAAATAAAATCATTCTGCCAAAGAGAACAATATCAGTTTGTTTTAGATTTTTTTAATGATGTTAAACATCATTCATCCTACATTCTGGTTAAAGTTCTAATTATTTTGTTTTTGTTGAGATTAAAGGTGCAAAATGCTATATTTTTAAATAAGCTTAATGATATTCTACAGCGGTGCGAACAGTGGAGGCCATCAGCTTAATCATGTTATCAAAGGGCAGCTCATGGAAATGCTTTTTTTGGTTCTAGTGTTAAATGTGGTATTTGTGATTTTAAAATAGAGTAACCACTTAACATGTATCAGTCCAGCAACATTACTAAAACAAAAATTACAATAAATTAATATTCAGTCTGTCAGTGCCAGCATTGTGAGTAACTGGCCAGGGTGTACCTCACCTAAAAGACCCTGGGACACACATCATCCACTCATGACCCCTAAGATAATGAATAAATTATTGGATTACTATAAAATACATTGTCTGTGTTCTGTACAGTTTTACAAAAGGTAAATAGACATCTGAGGTGGGGCGACAGTGGGTTAAGAGTTTGCTCACCAGGGTCAGCGGTTCAAACCTCCCTTGAAGTGCACTGTTATTGTGTCCCTGGGCAAGACACTTCACCCACGTTGCCTGTTTTAATCACAGTATGTAACTGTTTGTGACAGAAAGGGCATCTGGCGTACAAACCAAAAGCCAACTCTCTGTAACAACTCCCAGAGAAAAAAGGAAAGAGGGAAAAAAAGACATCTGAGGTGGTATTTGATGTAAACATTTTGCGAAAAATTGGTTTATGCATTAATCTTAGTGAATTCATGTTGTTCTTTTTAAGAACAACATGCATTGTATTGTATTGTATTGTATTGTATTGTATTGTATTGTATTGACTTGTATCAGAATTGACTTAAAACTAAGAACATGTTAACATAGAGCAGTGTGGCACTGATGAGTCATGTTACCGCTGTCTGCATACTGCAGTTATTGTGGCGCAGTGTGCCATGAGCTCTGAGGTGAAGAGGTTTCATCTCCTGTTTCCTATCAGCTGCAGCAGGAGCCAAGTCTGTAGATATCAGCTGTGTACTGGCCTCTCCTAACACTGTTTGAAGATTTGTGCCAAGATAAGCTCTTAGCCTCATCCAAATCAAGTTACTTCCATACGTTTTTCAATGTGAGTTCATCTTGGTTTGTAGAGGGACCTAACTGCATTTAATTGGGGGAGTTTTGAGTAGTTGAGTTAAAACAAAAACTGCATTAAAATGTACTCAAGCTACCCAACCGATGCCTGTGTCACATGACACAAAAATCACATTTTAGCTGGACTGTGAAGTCACTACAAGTTTCACACAGGCTGTATTTGCTTAAGATAAAACAGTGTTTGAGGCTTTCTTTTTAAACATGTTCATGACAACTAATTAATGAAATTGGGGACGTCCTTGTGTGGAAGGTGTGCAGTTCTTAGGAGTTTAGCAGTATGTCTTAAGCTTTCTCTTGTCTTGAGCTCTACAAACATTGAAGTCTTTGCCATTTATCATCTTGTATAATGTTTAATGCATTATTATTATTATTATTATTATTATTATTATTATTATTATTATTATTTTATTTTATTTTTTAAATGACACATCAGCTGTGTTTGGAACCACTTGGGAAATGACGCAGTGAATTGTGGGATACCCTTATCACTGCTTGATAAGGAACATCTCGACCTTTATGCTAAAAGAGCTACAGTATAATATGAAGTAATGAAGCTCCTTTCCCTACCTTAAATCTTACTGAGAGGACATTTCAGATCTGGTTATAGCATAAGGAGCTAAGAAGTTCCAAGGCAATTTAATGATTTTGGATGCAGGGAATGCAAGTGTCTAGTCTTCTGTAAACTAGAAACATTGGCTCCAGATTGTTTTCATTATACTGTTATTTCCAAATCTTTCTATCTAAACGATATCAGTTGTTTTGACTTGGCATGAAGTGACCCGAGGAGGACCACGTGCCACTACCTAAGCCATGCTGCTCTCAAATATGAAGAATGCAAATACAACATGGTTCACTTAAACAGACACGTTGTAACAAAAGACGATGCATTCAAGCTATAGACTTGTTAAAAGACTGCAAACACTATGGGTCTCCTCTGTAGGGCAGACCATAGCTGGAAAAACAGGAAGTGTGACATTATAGTGTATAGTGCAAATATAGATGATTACAATAATTTATTTTATTGGTAACTCACATAACTCTGATATATGGCATGCAGAATATTTGTAAAATAATGTCTGGGGCTGGAGCCTAGAGTACACCATGCACAAAGGAGTCAGTTAATTGCATGAAAACACTTAGCAACAGACACTGACAGACAACCATTCACACTCATTCATTTTGGTCAATTTAACATCACCTGTTTACCCCGACACCCACACACAGATGCAAGCCTTTGAAGCTTAAGTGTCCAGGGAGAACGCACAGTAGCACAGAAATTCCTATTGACAAATTAAACACCATGCAGTGAATGTATCTGTAAACCAGCTTCTCTATACCTGTATTTAGTAATTTTACTCTAGTTTACAAGACAGCAGTATTGTTGAGTGTAAAGGCTTGACTGTATGACTCTGAAGTCATTGGGACAATTAGTTTTGTTCAATCTGAAGTGAAGAAAAGTAAAAAAGAAGTGATGGGAGGGAACGCTGGGCCCATAAATGAGAAGGAAGATGAATCAGACTAGATGTTATTTATAGGTGTGAGCCAGGAAGAGGTGGGTTTCATGTGTGGTCCTCCTTAACTTTAGATAAGAACACTTATCTTCGTTCAGAGTATGGTTAATGGCTAATAATCAGAGACAGAAAAAAAAGTGCTCAAAATCTGTACTCAAGTAAAAGTACTGTTACTTCATGCTAACAGTTGAATGTATAGTATATTAGAAAGTACTTTTCAAAAATTACTACAACTAACACACACTGCTACCACACTACTACTAATATTACTAGGATGAAAAAAAATAGAGAAAAGTATTTATTTATATTAGTATTAGTATTAGTATTTTTTTCCTTTAAAATGTACTTAATATTAAAAGTATGTTTTATAAATGTTGTACTCATAAATAATGTTTCCTTCAAAAATGTAAATCACTCGAGTAAAAGGAGTTACTTTACACCAAACAAAATATTTTATTATCTTTGCATTTTTGTTCCTCTCCCTTTTCACTGTCCCTTTATGAGCTGTAAGTGCCAGTAACAAATGTACAAACCTATCTCCCTTCATCGCTCTGTGGTTATTTATCTGAATACTGTTATTACTCACCCCAGCTTTCAATAAAAATTCACTAATGTGTTTTACTTGGTTGACAGTGTGTGTTTCTTTGTTTTTCTTTACTGATGTTGTTATCTTTCCAAAGTCTCCAAAGCCATGCTCCATTTGTGCGTTTGGGATCTCGCTGCTATAGCAACCCCTGGTCCAGGCGAAAGGTACATCATGTGTCATTTGTGTTTCAAAAACAAAAAAAGCAGACAGACAGACTCATTGGTCATTAAGTGTAATACTTGGAGCGGGCGCTGTTGTATAAACACAATTTAATGGATCAGTAGCTTTTAGAGCCGGGGCTAAAAATACTATCACCTTTAGATCTTATTTATAGGCATAGTCTTATTTTGATATTGGCTTGGGTTTCACATTGACCCGGTGGTTAACACCACATTTATGAAATTTGTAAATAAATATATGTGCATGGAAATAGGCCTCTATCCCTTTAGCCCTGTTTTGCCACCTTTGCCACCCAAGTTCTTCTGCCTTTGCTAAATCTTCTTATTTATATGCAGGTGAGTGAGCAGGTGCATGGCAGTCTATTAACTCTTTTGATTCGTATTTCGTAAACAACACGTCAGAGATAGAGGTGAAGAAGCCGAGCATTCAGATTTGTTAATTATGCCAACTCTCTTCCGGAGCACACACTAATATTAGAGCCACCGCTAATGCATCTGTGAATGATAAAGCTGCATTATTCATCTCTTGGCACCAAACCTGGGCACTAAACTGTGGCCTGTGGTTCAAACACGGAGCATGCGAAAGACCTGTGAGTCAGTAAAGTGAATAAAAATTACAGAGGCGCTTTCTTTTAATCTGTTATTAAGGCATTGGCGACATGACCTTAAATCAATGCTATCATTTGTTACATATTGTTCATGCATTACTCTGATTAGCTCACTTTTATTTAGAAATCAAGTGTAAGGATTGATGTTTTAGCATGGTTGACCAATGAAGGTTGACCATGCTGTTAGGTTCATTTTCAATAACCTAATTGCAGCAGGTCATGGAGGACTTGAGCCTACCCCGCTGTTTGGGCATGAGGTGGGGCATGAGGTGGGGCATAGCCTTGCGATTACCTGGTTAACCACCAGAGCTAACACTTAGATACATGCTCACACTGTCATAAACTTTCACTATGAGCAATTTAGAATCACCCACAAGTTGATGAATGTTTTCGATGGTAAGAGCAGGCCAGAGTCTTCAGATATAACTCATGGTGGCACATCAACAACATGCAGACTCCACACAAAAAGACCTTCACCCCCCTGCCTGGGGATTGAACTCACAACCTAATAGCTGTGCACACCTTATTTTATGCTAATAGGTCTTGTTATTAAAAAAAGAAAGAAGAAATTGCAGAATGGGGCGGGTTTTATGCAGTGCTTTGTTTCTCTGATTGATTGTATATATTTTCAAACTGCAGCTGCAATGATTCTACTTTTTTTTCTTTTCTTTTTTTTTTTTTTTGCCTTGAATTTCCCTTTGGGCATGAATAAAGTATTTCTCTCTCTCTCTCTCTCTGTCTGTCTACTTCTCCTGCTTTCAGATTGGTTACAAAATACATTTTTATGTGTGCATTTTTCCATCCCTCAGAGACAAAACTCAACCAAAAAAACTACTTATGTGTATAGACAAAATAAATAAATACATAAATAAATAAAATAAAATAAAATAAAATAAAATAAACAAAACAAAACAAAATGCTTTCTATGTTATAATGTTCCCTCATTAAAAACATATCAGGAGTTGTGTTCTCACATGCCTGTTTGAGCAATCCTATATTTTCTGGCACGGCCATTCTGAGGTCTCAGAATGCTCAGCTCCATGAGCCCCCATCTGTCTCACGAACCCCTGCCCACTCCAGAAAGCATGAACAATAAACAAGCCCTCTACATCCAGTCTGCTCTCATTCCTTTATCCAAAAATAAAATTTGCATAGCTCTGTTTCCACTGATTCCCCGCAGCTGTTTTTCATTTTGTTGTAAAATAGCAACATACAAAAGGTTTAAGAAAATAAAGAGACCCTTTTCTGTTTAAAGTAGCATAACAGAGCTGCCCTCTGCTGGTCTTTCACCTGCTTCTTTATGGCAGTAGTAAAGTAATTACTGAAAAAGATTTTTTTTAGTCAGATCATGTTTTTAAAGGTTGTAAAATGTGCAGTTCTGTTCTAGAGGTGACCAAGATTGGTTTAAAAAGAAATAAAAGCATCACAGCCCTTTTAAAAGAAGAAATCTTTTATAACCTTTGGCTGACTTGTGATGGTAAATATTTTGGGTCATTTGTAGACAAGACGGTTTAGGTCAGGATGGATCTAAGGAAGTTTTATGAGATAAAATGGTGTGTTGTTGTGTCAAACAGGAAGGGGATCTCACAGATGAGTCATTTAAGACATGTACCCTATATAGACAGGGCTGTTCAAAGTAGCTGAGAACCAAGACTAAAAAGACAAACAAAAAAAAACAAAACAAACAAGCTTCATTCATTCATTCATTTAGCCCATCCATTTTCAGCAACAAAAACATGGCTAGAATACAATCATAACATATGCGCACTCTTTAACAGTAAGTTCAATTTGTTTCTGAGCATATTAATTTTGTGCTCTGTACATTTGGTACAAACAAGTTGATGAAAGGAGGCAGGGCAATAAAAGGAGCGCCTCAGCAGCAGTGCCTCTGTCTGTTCGTTCTATTAATCTGAATAAATCTGTCCACAAACAAAATTAGCTACACATACTGCTTCATCACTGCAACAGAACAATTACAGTCAGTCGACAGGCTTTGTGGGTTACCTGTTTGCTAATGTACAGTACTGCGCACAACTTTTAGGCAGGTGTGAAAAATGCTGTTAATATATACATAATTTTATCATTTATTTTTATGATGACAATTTATAAGAGCAGTAATGGGCCATGGACAAACTGATTTATTTTGGTGTGGATTCAGATCACAGATTAGATCCAGGAGTGTTTTAGAGGATTCTGTATCATGTCAAGACAAACATACTGACTTCACTCACAGAAAGAAGAAATTAATAATGATTTGATGGTTTTGTGGCTCAATGGAAAAAAATCATTTACCCCTGAACTAGAAGATCTTTGAGTTTGAATCCAGGTATGGGCACTACATTTTTATCATTGCAAGATAGGATAAGTGCCTTGACCGAGGTCTATGCTCTCTATGCTTTTTTTGAGCAATTAATTACATATTTTTGCACACATTTCTTTGTTCATAACCTTTCTTGCATAAGACTTTTGCACACTAATGTATGTATTCATAATTGTATTTTCAAAGCTTCTCTTCTTTTGAAACCTTTAAAATTGTCTCTCTAAACTTCTCTATTCTTGTGCCAGGTCTAGACCCATCTGCTCTAATTGTTGAAATGGATCAGCATTTGGCTAAGTCCCTCTTTAGTGGGACCTTTGCTTCTTTTATTAGGGCTCATGTCTTCCTAAAAGCCCCCTTGCGCTTACTTAGACCTGCACAAAGCCAATCTCATTTGGAAAATGTAGTCTTTTGGAGGAAACTGCTCTATCTTGCTATGGCTTCCCACTTTGAAATTTTGCAAAACCTAAACAAAAAGGATCTTTCTGCCCAAATTAAATAATAATAATAATAAAAAAAAGGGAATTATTAACACATTTTGCATTGTGCTTCTCTGAGTGGACATAAGAGATTGAGTGTTATTTGCTTTTCCTCCTACGTTAGCATTTTCCCTTTTCATCCCAACATAAAATAGCCTGGCCTCTCTGATCCTGTGTCCTGTTTGCCTCGCATTGTCAGATCTGCACTGACGTCCACAAAAATGTCTGTTATGCAAGGCTTTAAATGGCAAAGGACAATAAAAAATAAATAAATAAATAAATAAATAAATAATTAAAAAAGAGGAGATATTTTATCCTCGATAAACCGTGGACTCACAAAAAGCCTTGAAACACCTTTTTCCTATAACAAAGAAAGCACTTCAGATGATGCATGACCACTGCTATATTTGGATCAGGTAGCTTAGTAAGTGCCACTTTAATCCATCGCTTATTCACCAAGGCTTTGCATTCAACCAGTGATTAATAAAAGTTTTTTTTATAAAATTAATATTGAAGCAATAGAGACTGGACAATTTTAAATTAAAGTTACTCATCATTAGAAAGTCAGCTCTGTATCAGGCAGCTGCAGTGTTTACACTGACTGTGCTCCACTGAATTTGATTTCTATTTCTATACAAAAGAAAAGGTATTACAATTAATGTGTTTCTCAATTTAGCTGCTTAGTAATTTGCCAGGGCAGTGCATAAATGAGAAAATGTCATAAATTATAAGAATCTTTGAGGCTCTAGAATTGGAAGGGCCTAAGTGACATTGTGCTAACTTCACAGGAGAAGCAAAAAGGGCCACAATTTGATCGGACATTTCTTAAAAAAATAAGTTGTAACATCTCAGATATTCCCAAGCCAACATGCCAGGCGGTTATACATCAGTTGATTATTTTAATATACTATATTATAAAATATACCATATATTGATATTGATCAGGAATAATATTATGACCTAATATGCATATACTATACACATACACAATAAAGTGCAATGCACTGGGACTCGACTCGAGGTTCATGCTGATGACTAGGACTCAGACTTGCTCTCCCAGAGCCGGTGACCTCACTCGAACTAGGTCTGAGCGACTTGGCTTGGACTCAGACTACAACACTGAGGACTCCAGAGTGACTTGGAGTTGAGAAATGGTGATGTGACCACAACATCAGCTGATGAATGAATGTAATGGTTTAAATTATTTATCCCACATTATTATTATTATTATTATTATTATTATTATTATTATTATTATTATTATTATTATCCCTGGGCTGTATCAAGGTATGGATATCCCACACACAACCTGTTGGTGTGTGCTTTTGTAGTTTAAGATTAATCTACACAAATTATTTGCAATTACAGAATTGTGGCTGACCATGGAAACTTACTGAATAATGAACCGTGTTCATGCTCTTGTTTGACCCTTTTTAAGCTTCATTAAGTTAATATATCAGCCTTAGCTTTATTCCCACAGTGGTCCTTCCAGTCCGAGGTTTTGTAATGTTATGTTTTAAGTAAAGTGCAGCGCGGCCGGAACATGTCTTCCCTTGTCCCTTGGCTCTGAATGCATTTACGTGGGCATGGCAACCGGACAGACCGGCAACGAGTGAGTCATTCTCATCAGCGGACCAATGTGCCAGTCATTTCAAAGACATTTAAATCACTCTGAAACAGGGTCTATTCACTCCGCTGTGGTCTAAGGGCTGGTTCAGACCCGGGGCCCAAATCTCACCCACTCTTCCACACTGACCTACTGTGTACTGTGATCAGTGCTGTGCAAAAGTCTTAGAAAGGTTTTTAAGAAAGGCTGTGAACAAAGAAAGATTTATCAATGTAAAACATGCACAAAGAAAGAAGAAATCAAAACTAGAAACATTCAGAGAGTGTCGACCTTTGCCAAAGCACTGGTCCTGCAAATGTAAAGATACAGTGCCATGATTTTTTTATAAGAGAAATACAATCTGTTTTTATTAAAGAACTTTTTCACACCTCACTAAAATCATTGCACATTACTGTAACTCACAAAAGAAAGTAAAAAGATCACCTCTGGTACTTCTCTGCTTTACTGATAGTTTTACTTTATGAACCTCTTGGCTGGTGCAAAAAAAAAAAAAAAAAAAAAGTTGCATAAAATGTCCATAATGTGGCTTGACACCTGCAGGAAGAGAGATATCACATGGAGAAGTGCATCCTTTCTAAAGCAATTACCAAAGCACTCTCCAATTTGAGAGCACCACTCAGGCATATACATTCAGGGCTGAGTTCATTAAAAACAGCATCCTTTTTATATCAGCAATTTAACTCTTTCGAAGAATAAGGCAGCTGCGTGCCCCAAATGCAATCATCACTGAATATCTATCTCAACTTTTGCACACATGCAAAGTGTACACATGTACTATGAATGTAAACAATGTACACTATGTACATAGCCAGAATGTCTTGTGGAGAAGGGTCACCTGCTTTCAGAGGTGTGTGCCTAAAGCAAAGTGTGCAGTTACAACACACCGGACCGGACCGACCTGTTCGTGGTCTCCTCACTCACATACTGTTCTAGGTCACCAATGCAGGAGAAATATTGATGTACGTGAAGATGGAAGGATTTATTTGCTAAAGTGATCCATAAAAATGTGAGACATAACTCATAAAATGTCAGAACAGAAATGTTTATTGCCATTGTACAAGTGCAATAATCTTGATTTAGAGGCAAGAATGTAAATATCTAAAGGTGAATACCATAGAAAGTCTATTAGAACATGTCCAATAATGTAAGTAGTTCTGGTTTATTATGGACCTGTCATAATGCATATTCAAAGGAATACATTAAACACAGCATTAGGGCTATTAATGACTCTGAAGGAGAAAGTGTTTGTCAGACGTCTAGCCAAGGTTATGGTATTCTGAACAGTGTATAGTAATAATTATGCACTTTCTAATGGTTGGATTTTTACCTTGGATATATCATTACTGATTAAAAGAGAAAAGTCACCCTTAAATAACATGAGCATTTATCATTAATGCATTCTTTTTTTTCTTTTTTTTTTTTTTTTTTTTACTCAAATTGAGTCTCAGGGGGATACAGCTGCTTAAAGCATAAGGTGAGGTACACCATGAAACTGGACAAGCAATGGCCATTGCAGGGCTAACACACAGACACACAAGCAACACATTTCAATAATATATTGTTTTTTTGTTTGTTTGTTTGTTTGTTTATTTTTTGGTATAAATTGATCTTAATCATTTAAAAATGTGTTCATATGTATACATTTATAAGTACAACTAAATAAAAAGTTTCAAGATGTAAATTTTAATACATTCTCACATGCATTGAATTGATAAACACCATTGGTTCTTGTGGTCTTATGCCTTAAGACCGAAGCAAAAAACTTTCCAAAACAACTCCAAAATATCACAGTATTAATATAATATTAACAGATAATGCAATTTCTAACTATTGTGGCAATGTTTAATGATTATACCTCGCAACCATGATACTACGCTTAGCAGAGCAACATGTGCTTCTCCATCCATTTCTGATTTCATGATGGTTTGCAATCACAGTTCCTACCTGCATAAAGCCACCTACTGCACTGTGACTGAAAAATACCACCTTCTGTAACACTTGATAACGCTGATGTTTATAATTAATTCATTTTCCAACTCAAATTGTGTCCCAGGGAGGTAGAGCCTTTCCAGCTTTACTTAAAGCATGAGGTGGACTACACCCTGAAAAAAAGACTGTGGGCTCTCTTCAGGTACTCTGGCTAAGGTTAATTGGTAACTAAATTCCCCATAGTGAATGAATGTGAAAGTGACTGGTCTGTTTTAGGCTTCTGCACACAGCCTTAGTGAAAGCTTAACCCACCAGCAAGTAACAGGAATAAGAGGAAGATGAATGAAGTAAAACTAACACAGTAAAAATGCTTAAGCTGTGTTCATAGAGGATGAAAAGGGCAATGTATGGGAATGGATCCATGCAACAGTAAAATGAAGTCTTTGGCTTTACTGTATAATAATCCTAAACTAGTCAAGTGTTTCATAAAAGTAATGGAAATGTATCACCATCAAGGATTTTTATTTTTTAGATGTGTGAGAATAATCTTTACTGTTCATTTGAAAGTCCAAAGCTGAAAAAGAGCATTTATGTATGTTCTTAAGTGGTTCCATATGATAAGTAGGGTAGTAGCCTTGTGTATTAATAGCCAGTCTGTCTGGAAGTCATTTTGGTAGCGCACCACTGTGCCGGTCTGAACTACCAGCTATCATGAACACTCAGGGGGACAAGGTTTCAGTTCATTCATCAAAGTGCATATGGTGACTGCTGGTGACGGACCGTATCATGTGGCCCGGGAGATAAGATGGTATATGCCTCTCCAACACAGACGTGGATGGACGCAGGCATACCAACACCCGCTGTCACATGCCAAGTATGTGAGCGCAACACAGATTTTACTGGCACACTTAATGCCACTCCATTTAGGAGGGTGCATGCAAAGTTTTTTCCAGCAAAATGTGGGTCATCAAACCAGAGCTGTGAATTGCCATTGAATATTAAAGTTGCAGTTCCATTTGTGTGACACCAAAATGCTGCCATGTAGTAGAGCAAATGTAGATGGATATGTACAGTATATGGTTGCAAAACACAGTACAAGAATAAGATTTAAATTTACAACTTTATAACTATTCTTTAAACATAAACATTCAATAAACATTGATTTATTCACAACTTACAAGGATTAAGGTCAAGTTGTGACTGCTGTGTTAAACTCTTACAGCTAAAGTCATTGAGACACCAAAGTGGTAAAGATTTTTTGTGTTCTTTCTGACTATGGAATTGCCTACATTTACAGCGTAAGTAAAAACTAAACCCAGCCGACCCACACAATGGCTCTAGAGCAGTGGTTCTCCAACTGTGGTACAGGTATCATTGGTGGTACTCAGGATCTTTCTAGTGGGACTTGGGAATCTTTCTGGCAGAAGCTGGTTTATTTCAAGTTTAGTCACACTTTAGTTATGTTTATATTACAGTTGTAGTTCTGCTCTAGTTTGGGGCGAGACACTTCACCCACCTTGCCTGTATGTATGAATGTGTCAGTGTCGGCTGTTGGCGCAGAATGGCAGCCACGCTTCCGTCAGTCTTCCCCAGGGCAGCTGTGGCTACAGAAGTAGCTCACCACCACCGAATGTGAATGAATAATGGACCAAATTGTAAAAGCGCTTTGAGAAACTTGTCAAGCTTGAAAAGCGCAAAATAAATCCAATTCATTATTATTATTATTATAGTTGGGGCTTTATAGACCACTGCTTAGTCCAGGTTTAGTTTTGTCCCAGTTTTGTCCTTATTTAGTGATGCATTTTAGGAGTTATTTTTTTATATTTTATTTTGTTCAGACCAGGGTTATTCCTAATTATTTCTGGCCTGACCATTTTAATCTTTTAATCAAGATGGCACTCAAAGAGCCAAATATTTTCTGAGGTGGTACTTGAGATTTAGAACCACTGCTCTGGAGCAAAACACTTCTTATTTTCCACCATCTTCATCTCCTCCTCAGACCAAAGGGCAGTCATTTGCATGATTCATTTTTTTTTTTGTTGTTTTTACTTGACAATACTCAAGTTAAAAAACATATATTTTAGTCATTCAAGCTGCTGGCTGAATGATTTTGTATTCAGTCCATGATTGGCCCTCAGGCTGGACCTTGGACTTGTCTGCTCTACTCAGTCTGTAAATTTAAATGAGAAGGGTCAACTAGTACTTGATTTGCAACACTTCAAAGTCTTGCATTAAACTTCAAAAACCTGAAGCTGCCGTAAGACCATCTGATTTAAAAAAAAAAAAAAAAAAAAAAAAAAAAAATTATAGGTTGAACGCAAAGGAGATTCCTGATTGGACTTAAAAGACTTTTGCACCAGACTGTACATTGAACATGTGCAGTGGGGACATGTTTCTGCAGTGACCTCCCTTAAAAAAACAAATTAAATTCTTCTCTTTAAACCACTATTGCCTTGCTATCTGCTCATAGCCTAGAAACCACTCTTTCTAAAGGCGTCAAAGGTTCCCAGATGACCGACATTTGCCCCTTGCATCTCATTTTCTCTCATGATCTTTCTTATATGTCCCTTAACAAAACACCCTTATGTGCTTGTTTTCATGAGTTCCCTGAGAAAAAGCCATTAGGCATCCTGTGATCTCATCCCATCTGTTTGCTTCTTTATTTTTGTTGTTTCTAATGCCCCTGAAAAATCTACCATCTATCTTTGCTATGGAGACTTTTTGAGGTGAGGCGGGGTTGAATGATTCACTGTATGGGTCCTAATCAGAGGCAGACCTTGTACCGGGTGTTGCGACCTCCCCACTTGCTCATTCCCGTTCAAGGCTCGCGTTGAGTGTAATAATGATGGGCGGCCATGCTAAGGCACCGACACACAGGGACCTGGCGGGGCATTTGAAGGGCCAATGGAGCACTTCCTCTAACAAGCCCGAGATGTTGTGATAATGATATCTGCAGCAAGGACAATCTGGGAAAGGTTATTTCCATCTGCTGAAAGACTTCTGGGGCTGACTTCCTGAGCGACAGAGATAGGAGATGACTTACAAAAGAATTGCCCTGAAAAACTTCCTCTTTTAATGCATTGGTCCACTGTATGTGTCTGCTTACATTAGCCACATCCTACGTTTCTGAGAATTGGCAGAACAATAACGAAATGTAGTCAACTTGTGAGTTTATGCAAAGACAGCAAATAATTACAAGTTTGGATCAATAAAACACACCTCCTTAGGTCTGCTAAATTCTCATTTCAAGACATTTTGTACATTTTGTTTTACTGTTTTACCATATGGATGCCCAGTGTTCTACTATACTGTCTCGCAAAGGAAACCAGGGTGTCCCATGCTGATTCACAGAGATACCACCCACAGATTTCCATCTCAATCTGCTCAAGTCATTATTAGATTCAATGGGCCAGATCCTGATTTGTAAACATTTTCTTATGGAAACTGCAGTATATTATGAGAAAATGGGCCAGAATGAGAACTCATTCACGTGTAAGTAGTCATTGGTCTAGAAATGCACAGAGGCAGAGTGGTTAGCGCTCTTGCCTCTCAGCAAGGAGGGCGTCCTTGAGTGGAGTCTGCATGTCCTCTCTGTCCTACTGAGTTAACAAGCGCTCCAGCTTCCACCCACTGACATGATGTGTTTTTTGGAGAAATGGTGAATATAGTTGCTTCAAATGTATAAACATAAGCATGAATGGCTGTATGTCAGTTTATGTCTCAGCCCTACGACTAACTGTTCAGGGTGTATCCTGCCTAAGGCCCATAGTTGCTGGTTTAGACTGTTACCATTAGCAAGAATAAGTGAAAGAAGATGAAGGATCACTTGTTCCTGTTGTTGATAGAGCAGGTTTCGGATGAACTATTACACCAAAAATGAGGGTTGTGAGTAGTTGCATCATAAATGCCATTGGTTTCTGTGGCAACCCCTGAAAGGAAGCAGCCCAAAGAGACTTTATGGTTGTGAATAGGATGTCATTCACAACCCAAAACTGCATTTTGCATCCTGTGATCTTTGAGTCATCTTGATCTTATGAGGTGATGTTTGTCATGTTTAAAGTATGAGTATGAATTATAAGAAAATGAATACCAAGTTTAGCATTGTGAATAATAATAAGATATTAAATGTACACATATGATGCATTAAAATAAAAAGCCCCAACTGCTTGGATCGTGTCACGTTAGGGTCAAGAAGGGACCAAAAATTATGCTTTAGTAGTGAGAATGGGCTTTTTTCCTCAGTTTAATTTAAAAATGATGTACCAGCATCAACAACAAACAAGGGGTGTGTCAGTCTCCACACAAGACAAATAACAGTTGTAACTATTATTAGCCGTGACGAGTCATGATTAGTTGTGACAAATTTCTCATGGTCTTTCCTCTAAATTGCTCTTAGTGCTATAAATCTTCCATTGTATCAAAGCGTTTTCCTGCATCATTTTGAACCTGTGAAAAGGTCAACAACATATGAACAAATAGCACCTCCATGATGTGATTGGTTTGATCTGATCATTCAATACTATTTCTGATTTATGGCTTTGTTTTATAATAAGAATTAATTTGAGCATAATGCACCAGACAATCGTTTCCATTGTGGACAAATTAATCCCTAAAAATCAATCTTGACGACATTTAGAGTACGCAGTTAGACATACACAAGCATAAATAACTTTTCATAAAATTACAATTAACTGCACTCTATTAGAGCCTAATACATTTACTTTAAAGCAGATTAACATGAACTAAGTGCTGTAATCACCATTTGATCCTCATTGGTGGGATGTAACTACAGTATGACACACAATTAAATGGGTTTTACCTCATGATGCGATCGGGCCTGAGGACAGAACAGTTTGTGACACATTCGGCTGCCAATGCTCAATTTCCCAGAACAGAAGGTCCCTGCAGCTACATGGTACATTGCAGTCAAGCATTTTACTGTCCACTTTAGACCAGCTCTGAGTGCATTGTCTCAAGTGGGTTTAATAACTCAAAATAAAAAGAGAAAAATGGTCCTTATAGCTGGAATACTGTATATTCACAGTCAATAAATTAGAGTATTGTACAGTTATTGCAGCAGTTTCATGCAAAAGGTATTTTCCCTTTTTGGGATCACCACATCAAATCATCTGCCTCTTTGCATGCAATGATTACCTTATTGATTTGGCAAAGGATTTTCTGATGCTTTTCCTGACACAACCTTTGGTTTGTGTCTCCCTGAGGCTAAATTAAGGTCCCATATTGTGCTAAATCAGCTTTTTAAACCGTGTTAAAATGTTTCCACCTCAAAAACATACATGGAGTAGTATTTTGTTTCATTCATACTTGTTTGAGTAATCCTGTTTAGCTCCCAATGTGGCGGCATGGTGGCATGCCACCTCACAGCAAGAAGGTCCCAGGCTCAATTCCCAAACCGTTCCCTTTATGTGTAGAGTTTGCATGTTCTTCCTGTGTCTGGGTGGGTTTCCTTCAGGTGCTCCATCAACATAAAACATGCACAATAAGCTATTCCTGCAGCTAGGTGCTCCTGACCAGTATCCTGGCTCATGGAGGAGGCACTACACTGCGGCCGCCCACTGCTCCTGACAGGTTGACGCAGCAGCACTGAAGAATGGGTCGAATGCAAAGGACAAATTTTCAATGTATCTTACACTTCACACTCAAATTTGGAAACACTCAACCTCACTGCTCTTCAAAAGGCACGTGAAACCAGGTGGTGGCAGGAGGTGCTACTGCATTTTTATCGGTTAGCGTCATGTTGCTGATAGCCCTGCTAAATAAATTTTACACACCAGCGCTTTCGTTGAGGTCCGAGGATCAGCTCCAACTCATGGTTCCAAAGACGAGACTTAAAACCAGGCGGGACTGGGCCTTCTCTGTGGTCGGACCCAAATTGTGGAAAGCTCTGTCCCTCCACGTCATGACGACCCCCACAGTGTAATGTCTCATCTTAAGACCCACTTTTATTCTCTGGCTTTTAACTTGGCGTGAGTTGTGTGGTCCTCTGTTGTCTCTCGTTGTTTTTATTTTTATTTATTCATTTATTTATTTTTACTTATTTATTGTTATTTTAGAGTATTGCTCTTATTTGGTTTTACTGGTTCTTATCATTTTAGTGAAGACTTGTGGACCTAAATAGAGTAATATTTATTTGTGTTTTTAATAATGTGCAGCACTATGGAAACTGTCTTTGTTTATAAAATGTGCTATATAAATAAAGTTGATTGGATTGGAAATAGCCATTTTATGCTCTGTCCATTCTGCATCGTTGCCAGCAGGGGGTGACAGACCCCCAATCCAAGCATTTTCTACAAAGCAACAACTCCCCAAAAGCAGACATTTTCTATGCATATATATGAAAAGTGCCCAAAACTATTTCCAAAAGCCAGAAAAATGCCTACACCTTTAATTCAAGTAAAATTATAGATTCATTACACACATAGGGAAATTTATAAGCATGTATTCTTTTTTAATGTGAGAACTGTGATGCTTTTGTATTATTATGTTATATTTTAATTTCATGAGATACAAAATTTTGTTAACTGTAAACCTTAATCTAGCCACAGAGTGTCATAAGCCCCTGTACTCTTTGTGTTGGTCCCAAGGTTAACAGAGAAGGTTTTGTCAGGACAACGTAAAACATACTGTATGCCAAATCAATATAGAAATGATTGCACAGTAGGCAGATGCCCCCGAAGGGAAGAGGCAAAAGGAGATAAGATTAACAGTCAGCCATAATTAACCATCACAATTAAAATAAGTAAATGCTTAAATATGTATGTACTGAATCTATATAATACAGTATATGTTTCACAATGAATTCAACAAATAAAATAAACTGACTTGTATGTACTGATGTATTCCTGTAAATGCAGTTTAGCTGGAAAATGTGTGCTAAATTGGTCATAACAATGGCCTGTGTTGTGTTTCTTATTAACAATGACAAGAAAGGAGCAGTGACCTGGCAACTGAAGTGAAGAGCATAGTTTGAGGAACTGCACAACCCAAAGGAAATAAGGTTATGGAAAGTGTTGGAGTCAGATTAGGGTCAATAGTCTTCTAGGCAGTCGTAGCGTAACCAGCAGTAGTGTTTACATACTTGTATAGTGGAGCATGTCAGAGCAGTGGGGTGAAGAGCAGACGAGCAGCTTTCCTGCTCAGGTGCTTCCACAACAGACCAAAGACAAGCACAGTCAGGGTACTTTGCTGAAAAACATTAAACCTATTTCATTGTTTTACATCGTGGGCTGTAATTCAACAAGCCAAAACTTTAAGTGATCTAGTTTTTATTCTGCTACAAAAGGTATTTAGATAAGCAATTTTTAACTGGTCAATTTAGTCCCTGATCATTTTACTATCCATATTATAGCACATGTGTTTTAAAATCTGTTGTGATTGAACTCATATTTAGGCTTCACATAAGCAAAATAATGAAACTATTAAATTATTATTATTATTATTATTATTATTATTATTATTATTATTATTATTATTATTATTTTAACCATCTCATAATGTTTTTCCATTCACACATGTTTGAGTAATCCTTATGTCATGTTGCTAATAGCCATGCAAAATAGCCATTTTATGCTCTGCGCACTCCCCACCATTGCCAATAGGGGGCGTCAGGTCCCTATACATAAATATACATTATTTTAAGTTATAAAACATGAAATAGTAATGCAGAGATGTCCTAAAATTATTTCAAAAAGCCTGAAATTATAGCATAATGTGGCCTTCTCTTTTGAAAACATTTGTGAGATTTGTGGCTCAAACAAAATCTGATAACTTACAATTTGCAGATTTCTGGACTGAAAGAACTGGCTGCAAACATCTTGGGACATCTTATATCACCCCTTTAGATGTCTATTTATGTTCAGACAAAGATGACTCAGGACTTGCACAAGATTATTATATAAAGCTGGTAGTGTCACTGAAGATGTCAAGTTAATCTTTACCTTTTTGAGCTGAAACATATAGAAACATATACACTTCAAATTGAATTAGCACTGTTACATTTCATCATTACTTATGCCAAGGATGCTGAATTTTTGTCTGTTTTGATTTGCTGTGTGTTAGCAACATAACACAAAGAGTTATGGTTGTGTTTTGATTACATTTTCAGGAAAGGTCAGTAATAGGCCAAGGAACAAATTAGTTTTAAGTGAGGATTATTGTCTGTTTAGTCTGTTGGCAACACAAATTAAAAATGTTATATAGTGATTTTCACAAATCTTTCAGGAAAGGTCATGAATGGGGAAAGAAACATACACATGTGCTTCACTTTTATGTTGTGTCTGAGTCATTGTCTGGTCCCAGGGTGGAACTATAATGCCTTGGTGGAGGTCTGCTTTTAGTTAAATCTGTTAGGTATTATAAGCTCGGGTTATTTTATCATACCCCCAAGTTTGTTTTAAAACTAATGTTAATGTTAGGAAAATGTTGTTGCCATAATATACAATTCTACTGTTTTTACTAGACTAGACACAAATATTTGTAATGCTTTTTCAAGGCATAAAATAACATTGTGATGCTCCGGACCTTTGCTTGAGAAAACTTTTACAAATTGGACCTCAGAAATTTTTGTTGATGACCCCTGACCTATAGTGTGCAGTGATTTTAATATTAATTTGATATCAGTTATACGCCTTTCCTGACACATACCACTATTTATCTGGGCTTGGGACTGGCACAAAGAGCACACTGGCTTGTGTACCCCTGTGGCTGGATTAGGACATATAGCTGAAATATGTTTTGGAGTTTACTAGGAGTTGCTTGGTGGCCAAAGGTTGCATTTTACCTTTGTTGTGAATACAAAAAACAACCATTCTTGTTTCTTTGCAAGCAAGATTAAGAGTTCTTTATTATTCTTATCTGAGCTGTGGTCATATTGAGATGAGATGAGGGGTAGATACTGGTTGTTGCATAAAAAGCCGGTTTATCCTGTGCCTTGTTAGTGTTTTTATTAAGATGGTCTGACAAAGCAGTATTGAGTGTGTCACTGTAAAAAAAAAATTACTGTTTCTCAGAAAAGGACCTGAGTTACTACCAGCTTCTGTCTAAATGAATTTCTGCTTGTCTTAACCTGTGCAAACCAAGGTCGGAGGATGTTAACAAAAGCACTCAGGAGGTTAAGACAAGGCTCTTGGTGAGTAGTTGGGAGCCCATTTTGTTTGGCCTTGTCTTTAATAGCTGCACAGGGAGTTCCCTTTGGCTAAATGAGCAATAGGGAAATATAAATCTACCACTATGAATATTGACAAAAGAAAAGAATATAAAGAATTGCATCAGCTTTGTCATTTTTTACATTTTTTTTTTATTTCCTGCCCAATTTAAGATCATAATCAAGAGGAGGCAACCAGTCAATAAGATTTCAAAGGGTGAGAATCTAAAAGACACAAGTGGCATTTTGTGGCGGAGCTGAGATAAACTGTATTTACACAAAAGTGTCTAGATTAGATTTAGATTCTTTGCAACTGGGTAAAAAAGGAAGCTGAAAAAGTATTTAGCCCTGAACCAGAAGATCTTCCAGTCTGAGACCAGGTCTTGGCACTACAGGTGCTATGCAATAAATTAGATTATTAAAGTCTATTTTTTCCTCTCAGTATTTCAATTCAAAAAGTGAAACACATGTATTTATAGTTGCAGTGCATATAGAGTGAAACATTCCAGTATTGTTTTATCATAATTTTGATAAAAATGACATGAATATTAGAATATTACTAGTATTACTAGTACTAATATTACTAGTATGATACAGGTATTATACAAGTATAATAAAGTAAACTGTTGGTGTCACACCCAAACTCTAAATGAACTGAAAACATTTAAAAGGTTTGGTCTGGTTCAGTTCATAATTATCAAAAATGATCATAAACCAATGCTTGAAATACTTTACTCTGTCTGTACTTAAACTATAAATATGTGTGTTTCACTTTTTAAATTGAACTTCTGAGAGAAAAATGCACCTTTACTTCTATATATTGGTTAGCACCTGCATATTTGCGAGACCTGTGCCTTGGCAAATGACCACACTTTTAGTGCTAGTTAGTTTTTTCCCCCCATTTTTATTTTATTTAATTTTTTTGCAAGTTTGTGTATTTTGTCGGTGCTTTTGTCGCTTCTCCTGTAAAGTTGCAAAGCGCATTACATTAGTCCATTATTCATTCACTCCTCAGTCACGTTCGCTGGTACATGGGCAAGTTAGGTGAAGTGTCTTGCCCATGGACACGACAACAGTATGCAATAGCCGGTTTCGGAGATTGAACCACCAACCTTTGGGTTAGTAGCTACTGCCTCTTATGGATTCTCACCCCTTGTTTTAGTAGTCTGAAAAATCTAACCTTACTGCTTCTTTAATAAATCTTTTGTGCATGATTACTTTTCTTAAGGAAATTCCAGTCTCTGGTCTGACTTAAGCATTTTTCTTGAGGCTAAAAGATGTGACGTTCTTCCTGTTTTCTCAGCTTTTAGAAAAGGGATTGTCTCCTGACTGTACAACATAATTACTTCTGTAACACACACAGTTGAGCTGCAGGGATGCTACACTCAAACTCTGGTCTCTTTCTCATGACCAGCGTTGAATCTAACACTGACCCTCAGGGCTGGGACTTACAGCTCTGTGTGTCTGGTGTACGCATATCTATGTGTGACTATTTCTCACTAACTGTTTTACGTCACCCTTCTGGTAAATGGAGGGTCCAATTTCCCAGGCGTTTGGCTACAGTGAAAGTGAATGTGAGACTCTGTTGCACTAGCTCTCTCCAAACAAGGAGAATAATCAATGCCAACATGTAAACCAAAGACTTCAGTGCGGGACAGGGCAAAACAATAAGAGTGTGAAATAGTGCTGGACAAGGAGGGTCAAGTCTCTTTTATCTGATTGCCAAAGGAACAGAGAGATTGCAAAACAGCAGCATAAGACTTGTTGTACAATGTTTTGCTTTGTGCTGAATGTACTTTTGCATGCAACTCCTACCCAGGGTCAGTTCTCACTTCTGTTTTTCACTGAGCAAATGAATCAGGCGAGCACAGGAAATGAAGAATGCAATAATAGCATCTTTCTGGCGTCCCTACAGCAAATTATCTGCCACTGTAACAAACCATTAATGACAAAGACTCAGTCGCAGAGAAAACCAGGAGACCAGGTAAAGTCAATAAAGGTTTTTACTATGCAGATAACTCAAAAATACAGGCAACATTATCTAAAAGAGTAATCCAACTCAAAGTACTAAACAAGCAAAGGTCAAATCCAGAAATCCCAAAAATTCACAAGTTAAATGCAAAACAGCGCTGAACACACAAGGGAACAAAGACAATCTGAGAGGGAACAAAGGGAAAAGATGGATACTAAATACTCTCTGTAAGGGGAGATGATAAGACACAGGTGTAGCACATTAGAGCGGGACAGCCGATCACAAAGGCGGGAAACACAGGAGGGCAGGAAGTAAATCTGAAACCAGAGGGAAAGGTAAATACTTCAAAATTTAACATGGCAAAAATAATGCAGAAAACTAAACATAACTCAACTGGCCAGAGGGAGAACATGACAGCCTCTTAGCATGTAGTGATTGTAAAGTTGACATAGGTTTTATGCCAGATGCCCTTCCTGACTCAACCTTCTGCTTTTATTCAGGCTTGGGACTGGCACAAGGAGAACATTGGCTTGTGACTCCCTGTGGCTTTACCCAACCATGTAATAATACAATATGCAAAAATATGTATGTATGAATGTTGAAGCTCATTGGTTAAATGAAAAAAATAAATAAATTCATCCATCTTCCTTTGTATGGGAATGAACACGACTTCCCTCACCCCAGACATTTCCTCCAGCTCTTTCAGGGACTTTTTGTAATAGAAAATAAGTAACATGGGTGTCTCTGTGGCTCACCTGGTAGAGCTCATACCATGTACCAGGCTGGCCTTGGTTTAATTACCACTTTGGGCCCTGTGGCTCCATGTAACCCATTGCCTTTCTTGTATTTCATGTCTGTTACCACTCAAATAAAGGCAAAACTAAACACACACACAAAAAAAAAAAATACCAAGTAAACTTTTGACATGAACCAGACTAAAGACAAAGTTGATCCCAATGTGTCATTCACCTAAAAAGTATATTATAAGAACTAATTTCACATTTTGCATTGTCATTTTACTGTATGTTTATGACCTGTACAATGCGTGCATCAATAATAATTCTGTCTGTGATCTATTTCTCCTGTTTGTCGCGTGAGAAATGCGCTTTGTCTTCCTCCATCAAGAAAAAAAAAAAAAAATGCTACTTCAAGTTTGTAATAAATTATGTTTGTCCTTTTGTGTACAATTAGTAAAACATAGTGCATTGTAAAATAAAAATTTACTTAGGTATTTTTTTTACAATTCAATTAAATAAAAGGACACAAGACAGACAAATGAGCACTAAACATAGCCATACTTCTTGGTTATATCTTCCATCTTAAAATATATTCAGTAAATGCCCTTGAGTGGAACATTGTGTGGGCGCTATTTGAATCTGACCCTGGCTTTGACCGTGACAGGAAGAAAGGAGTCGACTGACAAAATGTTTTGAATTAAGAGAGATCGTGTAGACAGTAAAAGTGTTAGAGCAGTTAACAGTACGTTGAGATACAGGAGGTAAAGGATCTGATCACATTGATTGAACAAACTGAACTGCACAGTAGAGAGACTGGTGTTACAGATGTAAAGAGGTCAGTGACACAGAAACATAACGGTTGATGAATCACTATTGAGTTTTGGAAGAAAGTATTGTGCTTTTAGTAAATATATGAAAAACAATAAATGGATTCTTGGATTCGATCCTCAGGCCGACACAAGAAGATGAATGGATTCTCACTTTGTGTTCAGTTAGAGCTACAATAAACTCTGCAAAGTCTTGGATCTCACTTTGAGTCCAACTCTTTCTTTATAATAGTTTCAGCAGCATCTAATCACCATAATTTCAGTGTATTTTAATTACAACGTTACACATTTTTACTGGAAAATGTGAAAAACATGCATTTTCTGACGTTTTAAGATATATTACTGCATAGTCTAGTCTAGTCTGGTAGGTTGGGACCCAAAAGCGAGTCACAGAAGATTTTAATATATTTTCGGTGCTCAGATATTTTGATGCCTATATATTGTTTCAGTGACAGCGATAGACATACAGTAAGTAAAAATTGGGTCACAACAAAATCATCAGAAAATCACATAAAGTCCCATAATTAGACCTAAATTGTTGGCATCTTAAAAAAAACACATAACAAACAACATTTAAGCAAGAATGTGAAAAGAAATGTGTATAATAATATGTGCTTCTCCCCAGCAGTGCTCAGTTTGTTCGCTTTGGTAGCTGCAGAAACAAAATTGAGAAGTAATAAACATATTGTACCATTCATAAAGTCAGGTAACAAAAATAAATATTTGCAGCCTTTTGCAGGTGACAAATATTCACAAATATTGACACAGGTCTAAGTTGCTGGAGAGAAGATGGCGAGGGGCGAGACCTCAGTGAGTCTTTGTTTTGAGGAACGGCGTATGCTTGGTGACACTGGTCCAAAAACCTGTCTAAAACTATTTGTAAAATCTGCAGCAATTCTGAAGGCTTCCCGGATAATTTGTGCTAAATTTGTCCTCGGATCAAAAAGTCAGTCTATATTTAATGCAGCATGGCAGCCTCATGTCAAATACATTTAAACAACAGCTTTCAGTATTTTCTTCTTGGATCAAAGATAGGAAAATGAATGTTAAAATAAAGGATTTCACTGCACAGCTTGGCCCCAAATTCTTCTCAACACATGTTTCATATCTTTGATATTTCACAAATAAAAGCACTGAGCTCATTTGACCTCAGTCTGATTTTAATTTAATAATAATGTCTTTCTGCCCAGTAAACCTCTTCTACTCAAAACATATTTGAAAGTTAACTCAGTGTGGTATCCCATGCTCTACTTTTAATCCAATGGGCCAGTGTGTTTACTTTGGCTGGGTCCAGTCCACAGACCAATGTCAGACATCAAACTGCAATATATATTTGTCGAGTCGTTATTAGGAATGTCCCTTAAACTATACTCACTCTTCTTGCAGATAACGTAGCATTTAATCCTTTGTATTGTCTTTTACTTTACTGCCCCAGCATTTTGAGATGTGGCTGCAATCAAATTCCAATATGATTTTTCATGAAATGGTCAGTTTTTTTTTTTTTAACACCTGATATATTGTTTATGTGTATATAAATATGGCGTCATTACATTTACAAATTATTGTGTTCTGTTATATCAACATTTAACACAGTGCCCCAACTTATTCTGAATTTAGATCACCAATATTATGAATATTCACGCAATAATGTGAAGAATGTGGGCACTTGTGACCCTTCCACAAGCAACAAACTCAGAAAAGTTGTGCTTGAAGTTTGGAGACAAGAGTAGCATTCTTTCATATATATATATATATATATATATATATATATATATATATATATATATATATATATATATATATATTTTTTTTTTTTTTTTTTTTTTTTTTTTCATAAAAGAGCAAATTAAAAACACTCATTTAGAGACCTTAGGACAGGACTAATATGGTCGTACTTCCTGGTTTTGGTGAGGACCCGAGCAGCAGCATTCTGAACGTCCTGCAGCTGTCTTACAGCTCGCTTAGTGGGTCTAGTGAGCAGACCCTTACATAACCTGCTGGAGGTGAACGCATGAATAAGTCTCTCTAGGTCTGGTTTAGACAGTAAACCTTTGATTCTGGCAATGTTTTTGAGATGATAAAATGCTGATGATGTTATAGATTTAATGTGACTGCTGAAGTTCAAGTCAGAGTCCATGATTACCCCGAGATTTCTAACCTGACTTGTAGGTTTTAGTGAAAGAGACTCAAGGTGACTACAGACACCTTGTCTTTGTTTGTGTGGGCCAAAGATGATTATTTCAGTCTTGTCTGTATTTAGCTGGAGAAAGTTGTTTCTCATCCACTCATTGATCTGTTGGATGCAGTGACAGAGTGAATCCACAGGTCCATATTCACCTGCTGTCAGTGAGATGTAAATCTGAGTGTCATCTGCATAATTGTGGTAGGATATGTTATTGCTGCTTATTAATTGGCCTAAAGGGAGCATGTAAAGATTGAACAAAAGAGGTCCCAGGATGGACCCCTGGGGCACCCCACAAGTCAGGGCCATTTGGTCTGAGACACAGTTACCGATTTCAACAAGACTTCCTGTCTTCAAGATAGGACTTACACCAGTTTAGGGCAGTACCAGAAATACCTACCCAGTCCTCTAATCTTTGTAACAGGATCACATGGTCAACTGTATCAAAAGCAGCACTCAGATCCAGCAGAACTAAGACAGAGACTTTGCCTGTCTCGGTGTTCAGGCAGATGTCATTAGTCACCTTGATAAGAGCAGTCTCAGTGCTGTGATGGGGCCTAAAACCTGACTGAAAAATCAAAGCAGTTGTTCCGCAGAAGAAAGTCAGTAAGTTGTTGGTATACAACTTTCTCAAGGACTTTACCTAAAAACGGCAGGTTTGATATGGGCCGATAGTTGTTCAGTACTGTGGCATCAAGACTGCTCTTCTTTAGGAGAGGTTTGATGACAGCAGTTTTCAAGGCCCTTGGAAATGTTCCAGACTGCAGTAAGATGTTAACTAAATGAGAAAGTTGAGGTAACAAACTGTTCAGTACAGATTTTAGAAATCTAGTGGGTAACACATCAAGGCAGCATGTGGATGAACTCAGACTGGAGATGATCTCTTGGACTGTTTTGTCAGTGACAGGGGTGAAGTGTGTCAGCTCTGAGTGTCTGGATGGCTGCAGGGTTGAATATACCAAGATTTATGGTGATTGATGGATTAAACCTGAGCAGACACTAACAAGTTATTGTGGCCCACCACATTTCTGTAGCTACTTGTCCATCAAAACTTAAAATTTAAGGAATGTAAAGCTAATTCCTACATTGAATAAAACGAGAAAACGTTGTTACACTCACTAATGTTTTCTAGCTAGGCTCTTACATGACACACAAGGTCGATTGGTTGCCAATAGCCAAAACTATCTTGATTTTTTTGTTACACAACAAAAATCCTCTAAATCTACTGGACATCAAGTTTGTTTTTCCTCAAAGGCATTTCAGTGTTCATCCACATGCCTTCATCAGTTTGACTTTACAGAAAACAGGAAGTCACTAGTATTAAATACAGAGCTGAAGGTCACATGATCAATCAATGAATGACATGTCACGCCAAAATGGCAGTGTCACTTCAGCACATGCTTCTCAATTTCTCTGAGACATCTGCAGCATAATGGATGATAATATGCTTTCTCTTTATTTTATTATCCAGTTTCTGTGTCCTGTCCTTAATCTTTATTTGTATTCAGCTGTGTATTTAATGCCAGTGACCTCTTATTTCCTGGTGTTTGGATGAACACTGAAACATCTTTGAGGAAAAACAAACTTGAAGTCCAGTAGATAGGGAGAATTTTTGTTGTGTAATTTATCAACCTGGAGTGTAGCTATGAACCTACATAGATTAATTGATGTTTTGTGCATTTTGCGATATTTTGTTGCTAATGCTAAAACTTCCATAGAAATGTATCGGCCTCTGCTAGACACATGATCAAAACGCCCCTCGCCGCCATATTGAGGGTAAAGGGAATGTAAACAAATGCCATCTCTGATAGAAAGTAGTATTGAACAGCGCATATATCCTACATTCAGTAGCTTTACTGTTAGAGCTTAAGTGACAACACGACTACAACTATGGCTGCACTATTATTCAGGCCAGTAGTCTCCTCTCTGTTGCAAATAAACCATTCACACTCACTCTGTAGGTCAGTGGTACTAATTTAAATATGTTATTATCCGCTGTTGACACTTTCATAATAAGCTGTCTACACAGTTCACTCTGTATTCTGTGGGCCATTACTAGGTAATATATATCAATAGCCTGATCCTTAAGTAGCTAAAGTATCTTAATGTAGCTTCCTACGTCTGAACTAGCTAATAGCTTCCATCTTAAAGCAGCTGCATTAATCCAGAGCATTTTGATTGTGTGAAGTATTTGTTAATATAACACAATGTTTTTAACGCATCTATAAATAGCCTAGTCAAACAGCATCCGTTTATTACAGAAGCCCATAATTAGTAGAGTTTAAGATTTTTTTTTATTTTTTTATTTTTTTATCTACAAATACGCCAACATCACATAAAAAGCATTGGAAAAATAGCGTCAGTGTCCAAACCATTCAGTACACAGTGCACTGGTGCTGCAGTAAAAAGTAACTGATTGAGGGAGATTTGGCGCTTTCAGAGCTGAGACCACTGACGGTCTTTGTCCCTTATATGCTCGGGGAAAATTGTCACTTGCTTCCCAAGATGGCAACAACAACATTGTGGTCTGGTAAGTTTATGGTACCACTCTTTGGAACGAAGTTGTTACAGCTCATGTTGTGCCCCGTTTTACCCAGTGCACCTTGGTGTGTGTTGTAATGTTGTTGCTTGCAGTGCCCTTTAAACTATGCTCATTCCTCTTGCAGATAAAATCAGATCAAACCCTTGTATTCTCCTTTACTTTCAGTTTATCTTGAGTTAATCTTATCAGTGTTTATTTGAAGGGATTACTGTACAATGTCCATGCGGGTGACAGACATTTGCCAAGCTATAGCAGCAGTCATTGACCTCACTGAGAGCCCTAAGCGGTTACGTAACCTCAATTTGCCTCTTCCTCTGGGTGGTGCCAAAAAAACAGTGTGTGTCTTGGCACAAAAAAGGAACCAGAAGTCAAAGACCAAGCAGAAACAAAGTCAAGAAAACATCACTTTCTTTAGTAGCCTTATTATAGCAATCAACACTTCCTAATCAGCTAAAGATAAACAGAGAAGCTGACAGAGACAAATATGAGTCATTTTATTAACTGAAATAACCTGAAACATCACAGCATTGCTTTAAAAAAGTCTCTGAAAGAGCAAGGTTCAACATGAATAACAAATACACTTTAAGTAAACAATGATCTCATATAGACACTTTTTTTTGCGCAAACAGATGACATTTCAATGTCCTCAGACTCTCTTCAGGGAAATTATTATTTTTTAGTTTTTTCTGCACTTTCGTACCTTTAGGTGAAACAAACCAAATGGGAAAATGTACAGCTATTAAAGGCCTGGTGTGTCTGTTGGCAGGTCTTCGAGACGGAGGCAAAGCTTCAGGATAATAGTGTTTTTTTCATTCATTCATTTTCCACCTCTTATTCCCGTTAGGGGTCGCAGGTGACTGGAGCCTATCTCAGTAACTTTTGGGCCATAGGCAGGGTACACCCTGGACAGGGGCCAGCTTGTCGCAGGGCTGACACAGAGACGAACACAGACAGAGGAGCATTCACTCTCACATTCATTCACTAGGGGCAATTTAGTGTGTATCACCAATTCACCAGTTCACCAATTCACCTAACACATGCATGTCTTTGAGCGGTGGGAGGAAGCCAGAGAACCCACAGTAACATGGGGAGAACATGCAGACTCCACCCAGAGAGTTCGTGTGATGTTGTGTTGGGCGGCCCGGGGCTCGAACCCACGACCTCCTTGCTGGGAGGCGAGAACGCTAACTGCCACCGTGCACCCCGTGTTATTTTCATAATTAAATAATTGCATTTTACTCAAAGTGTATTAAATGCTTTGACAATGAAACTGCCAATGTCAGAAATAATGAAATACTAATACTAAAAAATGATTGTTTCTTGCACTAATTCAACTACAACAGAATCAAAGGATCTTTTATGATAGAGTATTATGTTTACTGGTAAATAAAGATATAAGATAAGCAGGTGTTTTGAATTAATGGTACAATAAAAACCGTGCTTGTGTAAGAGCAAGGGGCCAAACTTTAAGTATTGGAAATAAAGTCATAAAGTAGATGTTTAAAATGATTATTGATTGATTGATTAAAATTATTATTATGTAGTTATTTCCCACACCTTTGGTGTGGGAGAGTTCAATTGCCCCATGGGACATCATTAACTCCAGCCATATGTGTGTGCCCGTCCCATGCCCGGATAAATAGAGAGGGCAGTATCAGGAAAGGAATGTATCAGGAAAGGTGTAAAAACTTGCCAAAGTTTCTGTGAAATATGAGATAAAGAGGATCATCTTTGCCCCAAATGATAACTTTTTATTTTTGTTCATATGTGCTGCTTGTCTGACAGTGCTCAGTTTGTCCCTTATAGGGAGCCATAGAAACAGAAACAGGAAAAAATAAACCTTCAGCTATTTTATAAAGATGCAAATATGTTGTTGTGATAATACAGTTTGAGTTTTGCCATTTTGTCCGTTATACTTTTTTTTACCCATATCACATTTAAAGCCTAATAGTGTGTTTCGATAAGAGTATTCAAAGCATATAGGCAAATCCTTTTCCTGTGTTGAGCTGATAAAATGAATAGGTGCTTTTACATTATTTTTATATGCAATACCTGTTATCTTGTCTCCATGTGCGACTACAGCCCAGAATTTTTGGAGCAGATATCACAATAAGACCAAATGGACTTATTATGGTGCTTTTCATTTGAGAGTGTGTTGACGTGTGTTTTTACATGTCCAAGCTGTTTTTGACCGAAAAATGGGTCAGTCATTAATTGATGGTTTCTTTGATGGGAATGGCAGGAAGACGACGTGTTGTTCTCTTGTTTTCCTGAGGAACGGAAAAGGTGCAGTATTTTCAGGAAGTGCATACATTTACACAATTGGAGGCTGCACTTCTGTAGCTTCTCGTACCTGTGATTTCTGTAGAATTGTGGGGCGTGTGATTGTGCCATAAAGTCATTACTGTGATAATGACCTCTAATTAGCCTCATCCTGTAGGCTCGGCCCATCCTTCTCAAGCTGAGGTTACAGATGTTCATCAGATGGACAAGTTACATTTGTCTCTATTACTGTACCCAAACAGGGTCAACGATGTGGGCAAGCTTTTATTGACTGCTCACTGGTCTTTTTAACAGCGGGATGAGGCAGCTGACCTGAGGAGTTAAGCTCAGGGGCATATTCAAACACGCTGACTGATTTGTCAAATTACATAAACTTTCAAAGCTCCTTTGAGGATGTTTGATGACCTGGTTGGTGACAATCCAAATCATTACAGCCCCTCTGTGAGTGAGGTCATAAAAGAAGCTGCAGCCTCATTTTGCATACAATTTTCCCATTCATTCTTACAAAGCAAACAAAAACATTTAAAATGGCTAAAATAATGGTTGTTTGTGATCTTTTTGTTTAACTTTACTTAATATTTGAAAAAAATCTAAGCATACACTGGCAAACTGTTGTGATCTTCCACATTTCTGAAACTACTCCTCCACACTTGTAATAAGTCAGAACATTTTATTACTGTATTTAGCCTTTAGATTTTAAAGCAGCTAAACATTGATACACTCTAACTAGCCTCTGACTCATTCTTTTAGAGCAGTATTTAAAAAATGCATTATCCCTGCAGGGACATTCTGCTGTCTGTGGGCAAAACTGACTGAAAAAGATTATTTCACTTAAAAAAAAAAAAAGTCAGAAGAAGTACTGTACCCCCCCCCCCCCCCCCCCCCAACTTTTCTACTGAGTTTTATGTAACGATGAATGAATGATGAATGATAATGAAATGTTTACTTTTTGGTTGTCACTTGCCAAAAGCATCTGGATTATTCATAATTAGCAATTTGGTGGCTAATTCTAACTCCTCCATAGAAAATTGTAATGCATTGTTCTTGTGGCACAATTATTTCAAATGCAGTCATGTTGTTTACAAAATGGTCTAAACAAACTACAGTTTGAATCTATAATCCCTTACCTTTGCAGTATGAATGCAACAGGCCACAACAGACGGCAGATGGTGTGACGCCGGCGCTCACCTCTGCATCTCAACATCAGAATGCATGTCTGAGATTAACCAAATATCCCTGTCCCTTGGAGCGTTTTACAGTCTTTATCTTGTCCACAATGACATCTTTGTCTCATGAGACTTTAATTCAGGTTGGCACAACTGCAGACTGCATACATTTACACAGATGACTAGGCGTCACACAGAGGAGCCGTATCTGTCCATGGAAAAACACACTAACAAGAGATGATAATGTTTTAACCCCTGCTGGGCCTTTTATATAACAAGCATAGTGGCTAGTGGTGTTAATGGTGGGTGGGCTGAGAAAGGCATTTATTTTAGTCTATAGTTCAAATCACATTAGGGAGACCATTACTGCAGATCTGTGATTTATCATAAGTGCTCAGCAAAACTAAAAACTGAGTTATATGATGCCAAAAAACTTTAAACAGGGTTACCTCAAGGTCTAACAAATATTAAAATGTATTAAATTTCCTGGTGTCAAAATCAAGGCCTAAAATGTATTATCTTTTATGGGCAGGTATTAAGTTTGCTAGGTCACTATTCAAATTGCAATATATTAGTCTACTCTAGCCTTTTCAATGTTGCAGGTTACATGTAAATTAATATATTAATATATACGCTAGCAAACCTTGACATTTATGCTCTAGTCATTTAAGTCAGCCATCTATACAGATACGTAATTAGGTTTGTTCAAATATATATATATATATATATATACATATATATATATATATATATATATATATATATATATATATATATATATATATATATATAATATATATATATTTTTTTTTATTTTTTTTTGCGGGCTGGGATGTAAATTTGACCTTATGTTCATGAGTGGCATTAAAATGTCTTAAAAAGTATACATTTTACCTGGAAAACATGAGAAACAAAATCTTATGTCTGCCACAACAAACTGCAACTGTTTCAGACAAAAACGATTAGCTAAACTTGGCGCAGTCATTACAGAAAAGAGACAGGAAAAGGGAGGGAGAGATGTCAAGTTTACTTTTTGATATGAAGAGAAGCTCTCACTGACGCCCTCTCTGACATAACACTACATACATAATACTTAACGTCACTTTTCCCACCAAACTCTATCAAAATTACAGTCCCTACAAAGTGTACATAAATAAATTAAAATGCCGTGGAAAAGTCAATTTATTTCAATAGCTCAGCTCAAAGTGGAATGCATATATTACAATTATATTGATTTATTACTCTTCATGTGCTGAATCTTTGTGAATTGAACTAGTGAAATACTTTCACTTTTGCTGGATATTTTAATCTATTGATGTGGCCCTCTGTCCCAGATAGAGTGACCTCCTGCCCCACTTTTGGTTGTACTGCACAGCCATTCAAGCATTTGTCTCACCGATCAACTTTTAAACATAATGCCCCATTTTGTTCAGTGAATCTTATAAAAAGTGACATTCTGTTAGTTTAGTTAAGAAGGAAGTTATAGAACAACAAGGGAAGAAAAGTATTCCTTGTGTAAAATGTAGAATAAGTATTTGGGTTGGAATATAGTAGTTGTGTTGCCGCCCCTGTTTTCACTGGTGCAGCTGCTGCCATGTCCTGAAAAAATGCAAAATGTGTGGTTTTGGGATGACACAGCACATCAGATGTTTAAAAGGACCTAAGCTGCAGCAACTTGTATCCTTATCTAGACTTAGTAAGTATCAGAGCTTTTATTTCTCAGTCTGTCCCATCTTGCCACACCAAACTGCACAACTGGTTCCACTTTTCATACTCTGCAGTGGTACCTCTAAGCATGGTACATGGTTTGTTATTTGCCCAAATTCACACCTAGGAGCTTAACAAATGTTGTCTTCTGCAAATGGAGGGGACAGACCGGCACTATATATAATGTACTGTAGTGTGTACTGCAACTTCCTCCTATCATGCAAAGGCACTCACACACAGATGAACTGGTGTCTAAATAAATGTGAGTGTGAGTGTTGTCTGTCATTACATGTAAAGTAGCAAAATATTAAGGACCATCCACTCATGTGTCCACTCATGCAAATTGTCCCTTATTTTTTCCCCTTATTTTTTATGAGCTCAATAAATGTCGCCCCAATTCCCTGCAAATTGAGTGGACAGGCTATCACACTTGTCTTTACACAGACAAATAGTGCTACTGTTGTTACATTGTACATCTCTTGTCAAAAAACAGAGCTGTATAAACAAAGCATATCTTTATAAAACGCCTGCCATGTAAAAATCTGGTATTTGAGCATCCTCCTACCGTGCAAAGACACCCACACATAGGTGAATATGTGGCCCTTAATTGCAGAGGGAATGAATGTGAGTGGTTGTCTCTCATTATAAGATGCTAAGTATTAGTATTAACTGGCTATTATCCAGGATGGACCCCGCCTTACTCCCAGCTGGGCCAGGCTGCAACCACCAGTGACCCATAAAGGTCACCCTGCAGAAAATAAATGAGTGAACACATTAATGCATTTTATATTCCAGTGCCTATGTTTTTAATGAGGTCAAAGTGCTCTTTCCTTACAAAAGTGTACAAATGGTGAAAGTTTTTTGAGAAAGTATATGATCAAAGAAAAGTATATCAATGCACACACATCCACAGAAAAACAAACAAACAACAACAAAAAAAAAAAAAAAGCAGAAAAGTAAATCAAAACTAGAAGCACTTAAAGAGTGCTGGTTCTGTTTCTCAGTGGTAAAGATATAATGATCTAGACTCAAACTCAAAGACTCAAATAGTTCAGGGGTAAATGCTCTTTCCATTAAGCAACAAAACCTATATATCTTTAAGTGAGTGAAGTTAGTGTCTTCAGCCCTTACCTCAAAATGGTACAGAATTTCTTAAAACACTCCTGGACACAAACACTCATCTGGAGTCACACCAAAATTAATAATTTTGTCTTTGGTCCATTCCTGATCTTTCCTGAATCTTTATTAAAAGATTAATACAACTATTTTCACATTTTCCCACCTCACTAAAACTTACACAGCACTATGTGTTTTAAATGGTTTGAAAATGTCAAATCTCATTATCATCGTATGGCATGTCTGTATTTGACTCGATCACACCTCGGGCTTGCATTCCCCTGCACAGCGTCATGCCTAAACATAGCTCCAACATGTATATCACACTCAAAGATAGAACATTTTTATTAAACACAATAACTATAAATCATTTTAGAAAATGTTCTGAATGTACTATTGTGGGGTTGTTGAGTAACTTTGACACATTGCAGACAAACCAACTCAAACCACTTCAGTTGTGGTTGAGCAATGGTCCATTTGTTTTGATGTCTGTTCAGAAAATTATGATCTATAGTGTGCAAAGGCAAGTTGATGGGATTGTAGAGTAAAAAATACATAATATCCAAAAACAAAGAGCAGACGAGAGAGAGAGTCCAGCGCAGAAAAGTTTATTGCATGATACAGCAAATGGAGCTCATGTCCGGTCCCCACAAAAGTCCCCAAGCTCATCCAAACATGATCTTTTATAATTTCTGATAACACCAATTTTCATATGTCCTTGAAAATAACAAGTTATTATTCATCTAGACAGTTGCTACTCAAATTTAATTTATAAACAAACATATTGGACCATCCCAACTGAACTGGTGCCAACACCTGCACCTGCTGCGGACACTCAATTTACATCAAAGTTCATCCAGGTCATTATTATGGTGTTATATAAATCATTAAGTAGTGGAAATGTACAGCCCATGATGTAATGTAGGTGTAGCCTGTGACACACCCATCATGTTACAGTCCCCTTTATTCTGATGTCATCAGCATTTAACCACGCCCACTAAACTGTGTCCCCTAGTGGCAGTTACACTAAACTACACTAAACTATCCCTCTTTGTGTGTTTTATTTTATCTACAGTGAGGCCCAGTGTGTTTCCGTCACAGCTACAAAGTCACACATTTCTCAAAGAATGCATGAAGATGAACACATTACATTATCATGACACTGCAAACACTCACAGCACTGAAGTTTCTTATAATCAATATATAAAGATTATATGAAGCTTATTCACCAGCAAAATGTGAATAACATACAGATTACTCACAGCTTTACTGTACTTTAATACTTAGCATGAAAACATAAGAAAAAACCAACCCTCGGTGTTAACAGTCTTACAATTCCCCAAAGTAACAACATTTATAGCTTTTTAACTCATTAACCTCTACAGGATAAGCATGAGTGTATTTCTTCATTCAGCTTTGCAATTTCTGGGCTTGCTAACTGCTTATTATTGTTACTTACTTTTTTTTTCATGCCCAAAGTTAACTTGAAACATATTTGTATAATTTTCAAAGCTTTCTGCACATTTAAAGTTAATGAACTGACATAAAATTTGATACACTGATTCAACAGTAGTTCTTTTTAATACCTTTTTAATGCCATTCATGATAGAATTGGATACCAAATTTGCATCTAACTGGCAAAAATGGCAAGGATTTTCTATTATTATTACCAAGAACTACACAAAAATTTCTTCTTGTTGCGTGCATGGACCTTATTTCTATTTCACTTGTAACTTGTATAAAAACCCATTAGTAATAGTTGGATGACTTGAGCATAAATATCAAAGTCGGATGCATCCATTTGCATATTAACTGCAACATTTAGAAGACTAAACTATGATTATAATGCAATTGGAAATATTTCTTTTAAGACCTACTTATTATGCTTTGACAGAATTTTAGTTTCTATGTAAAATATTGAAACCCAGTTGTTGCATATTTAAATACATTAGAAAAATATGAATGTTTGTTTTTTAGTTTTTATTTTTGCAGAAGGGTAAGGGATGTATTATTATTATTATTATTATTATTATTATTATTATTATTATTATTTGACAGTACAGACCTTGTTAATATTGTTGCTTTTACTATAATAAAAAAAGACCTAAAATTTGTGAGTACTGCAAAAAATTGTTTAAATCATGAATTAAAATGAGGAAAATGCATTTAAAACAACTGGGTTATTAATTGACTATTGAGTTAAACGAACACATTAGGGATATGTAACTATTTAGCAGATTCTTTAAGTAAGATCCACTATTTGGTTTTTTAAAGTGTTCTTGAAGTTTTTTGAGGTTGTCCAGGTGCAGTAGCTGTTCTTAAGAAGCAGGCTGGTTATTCATAGAAAACACATAAATCAATGTCACTGCCAGGCAAACCCAAAACAGGAAAAACCACGTCGGGCCAGTGAGGGTTAAAGTTGACTGCTTTTGCCTTTTTTAAATACGTCCCAACATGTAATGGGTTTCCTCTTGGCCAATCTCCAAGTATTTCAGTCTAATATTGTTATATATTATGTACAATGTGATCCAGTCAAACAGCAAAAATAATCAAAGTGTGTAATTAAATGTAGAAGGCGTCCTATTATCTCACTGAGAAGTAATTATGGTGCTGTTAACATGATAAACACTTTATATATTTATAACTTCACTGTGTGTGTGGTCTGAGTCTGCCCGGTCCAGACTCGACAGGGATTGACTTTGGTCTTGAGACAGTATCAAATGTCTAAACAGTTTGGTCCTAAAAGTAGATTTATGAACATTGTATTTACAACAACTTTCTTTCATTTAGATCATAATGTACCATTTAAGAAGTGCACAAGTTCACATCTAATATAACAAGCTTATAGACTGAATGATATAAGGCTGCTTCCCTTAGAGTCTATTCAGCCATTGTTTGTTGTCATTTAAGCTTATTTTCCCAATAATGCCAAACATAATCATAACAAGTGCATTGCATTTATGTTTTCCATTAAAACATAGCCATGTATTGATTTTTTTCATTAAAAACATGGATTTTCCCATCATCTTATATCACGCTCCAGTGCAGTTGTTTGTCATGTATTTTAGGCACTGTTTGCTAATTTTCCCTCTGAAGCGTTCCCATTATAGGAAATCATTGTATTGCCATTTGCAGCAAAGCAGTCTGTGGCTTAGTGTTGCCTGAAAATAAAATGCATGAGGATTTATCTCCCAAGGACAATACGCGTTCACATTTGCATACTTAGGCTAAAGAAAAAAAATAACACTTTTATGTAGAAGGTTATTTGCAGTTCTTTTATATATTCCTAATATAGACCTTTTGTGCAGAGGTGAAAGAAATCCTCATGGAAAACCGTTGTTAATCCAAAATATATTATGCAGATGTAAAAGCATTCAACAAAATTATTACTTAAGTAAAAGTTCTACTAATGCTACTACTGCTATACAGTAGGTAGATCCATTCACCCACAAATCAGAAGGTTGGTAGATTGATCCCCGCTACCAGCAGTGCATTCTCCTGTTTCGCCTGTGTGAATGTGTTAGAGTGATTGGTTGTAGTTGGAGAGGTGCAGAATGGCAGCCAGCCTGTAGCTACAGTAGTAACTCAGCACCACCGAGTGTGACTGAGCAGTGAATGAATAACATCAAATTGTGAAGTGACTTTAAGTGTCTAGAAAAGTGCTTTATATGCATTATTACTTCTGTTACTGCTGCTACTACTAGTACTGCTGCTACTATTACTATGGCTACTAATACTGCTATTTCTACTGCTACTCTGAATGCAAGGTGAGTGCACCCACTTTGTCACCAATGGTAAAAAGCACCTTTACTCATTTAGCCTAATTTACTTGAATAAAAGTAACATTTTCCCTTAAACTGTAAAGTAAGTTTTAGCAGATCTCAAGTACATTTTCTGTACTTGCATACATTTTTAGCATTAAAGTATCTTGCTACTTCCCACATTTTTCAGCTACTTTTTGACAAAGGACAGACTCAACGTAAACTGTAGGTACATGTCTAAACCAGCTTGTATGTGGCTCCTGAAACAACACAGTGTTAACGGGACATTTATAAGTCACAGATGACCAGTCTCGTGCTGCTGCTGCTGTTGAACATGTTTCCAACGAGCCTGTGATGAGCGAATGGAAATCCTCGGGTACATATTCAGAGACTGCTGGCATGCCCCGCACTGTTAGCCTTGTGCTTCTCTGTTTCACAGTAAATTCCTCTTCTGAACATGTCTTGGTCCTAACTGCGTCTATTTATATGGGCTGGAGGTCTGCCAAAGCTGGAATCAGAACCAGAGAGATAGTCAGCGTCACCAGTCTCACATCTCTTCTCACTCAGTTTGTTAGGGGTCAAACAGAGGCTTTTCTTTCACTGTTTAATCACTGTTAGCATTGCTTCCATAGAAATAAGAGAAGCCGATGAAATATCCAGAGTTATTTGCAATTTATTCACTGCTCATGTTCAGTATGCAACAATAAATTCACAGGGTGTCTCCACTTGACTTGTAAAACTCTCACAGTAACACAGAAAGCAAAACTCTACAATCCTCGAGCAAATGTTTCTGCATGTGATTAGTAAAACAATATCTGACAAAAAAAATTATCATTATTTAAAAGTTCACTGGTCAACAAAATCATTTTTTAAAGGAAAATCAACCAAATGTTCTCCTACAGAGCTTTTTTGATTTTAATTTTTAGAAGAGGCTGTTCACAAAAGACTGGCAGGGAACTACTGTTGTAGCTGTCAGTCACTGCACAAAAAGACATAACTTTCATAAGCTACTATTGTACTCTAGGCAATGCATAAACAAGCAAATACCAAACTGATTTTCATATTGCTAATAATTTTCAAAGTTGCCCCTGCATTTCAATTTCATGTACTGATATAGTACTTTATACAGTTATTTAATAGTAGTAGTAACCTTCTGCGTAAGTATTTTGTTGTGATAATAGGCTGTACATAAATTCATGTCTATTCATCGTATTAGTTAGTTGTAATAATAGTAATAGTGTGGTAGTAGTAGTGTTGGCAGTAGTGTTAAGCTGGGGACACACTGCACAATTTTTTTGCCTGATTTTATAACGATTCACAGTTGCGCCGAGTCTTTACCAGTCAACACTAGTTGCAGGGAATCGTAATCACCAGTCGGCCCTGAAATCCGTTAGTATGTGATGTTCAAAGACTCGAATCGGCAAGTGTGTGTGCGCAAAAACCCAGCCTGACGTCAGTCGCAAGCAGTCAAACATGTTTGAATTTTAAAGCCAACTCTGGACGCACACTCCTGTAGTGTGGGCTGTTCACATATCCAACTGGGAATTCATGGGCTGTGTCCGAACGTCAGCCCTAGACCCTAACCCCTCAATCACTATATAGTCCAGCACTATATAGCAGACTATATAGTGCACTCATTTTGTGAATGATTCAGACAGTCGCACACTATTTTTCTCTCGCCGGTGATCATGTGACTATGACGTCTGTGTAAAAAAAGTTTGGCGAAACTCCACTGATAATGTTCTTCTGTGATAAAGCCCGACCACACTCACTTAATGTTTTAGTATTTATAGATAAATATTAGTCATACGTGTGATATTTAACACGAATTATCGCTATAATGAATAAAACGGACTGGATTATTGCAGCTCTGTGCCTTACGTGGGGAGGCTTAATGCTGGGTAAGCTAACGTTAGCAATTTTACACTGCATCAGTTTATTTAAAAGCTTTTTATTTCTGATTAAGTTGTGACAGAAGTAAAAAAAAAAAAAGGCGTTTCTAGCTGGTTTCATTCAGACGTGTTGTGTACAGGGACCTGTCGCGGTCCCGCTGTTCTCCTCCGAAACTCACAAAGCATTCTGGTCTATATTGACTGTCTAGTGACCATCGCTGTCCACTACTTTTCAGCATGCATTGTGGGAAATTTTGAGTGCACTATTTTTTATCCATTAGGCAATCGGACACCATTACAAAATGGCATGACCACTAGTGCATTATATAGGGATTAGGGAGGACGTTCGGACACAGCCATGGTGTCCAGCGGCCAATGAAAAACAGTTGATAGGACACAGGAAATAGCGTCAGGACGCAGACAAAGCAACAGGAAGCGGCGGGAAAATATAAGCGGAAATTTGAAGAAGAAGAAGAAGAAGAAGAAGAAGAAAACATAAACAATGATGGCAAACACCGAAGAAAGTTGAGCACTACCCAGGTGAAACTGGACACAGAGCCATTTTTTCTCGTTCCCTTTTTCCAAGCAGATAGCTACGCACACAACGGCGACAGCGACCCAGGTGGCATCCATGTTTGTTTACCATTTAGTTCTCGCGAGTTCCCCGCCAGAGTTTGCTGCATTTGGTTGGCGTCAGCTGCGGTTACAGATCTTGTAGTGTGTGAGGCGCAGTCTTTCAGTCATCAGAACTAAATCTGCTGAAACCAGTCGTTAGTGTGTGCTCCTAGTCTTTTCAGAATCTGTAACGACTGAGAAAATCATGTAGTGTGTCCCCAGCTTTAGTTGTAGTAGGGTTAGTAGTTGTAGTAATAGTAATAGAAGTGCAAGTATTTTCAGTAGAGAAGTAGTAGTAGTGTTAGCAGTAGTAGTAGTAGTAGCAATAGAAGGATCTGTTGTAGTATGGTTGTAGTAGTGGTAGCAGTAGTAGTTGTAGTAATAGAAGTACCTGTAGTAGTATGGTAGTAATAGTGGTAGTAGTAGTAGTAATAGAAGTACCTGTAGTAGTATGGTGGTAATAGTAGTAGTAGTAGTAGTAGTAGTAGTACTAACAGAAGTACCTGTAGGAGTATGGTAGTAGTAGTGGTAACAGTAGTAGTATGGTGGTGATAGTAGTAGTAGTAGTACTAGTGGTGGTAGTAGTAGTAGTAGTAGTAGTAGAAGTACTTGAAGTAGTATGGTAGTAGTAGTGGTGGTAGTAGAAGTAGTAATGGAAGTACCTGTAGTAGTATGGTAGTGGTAGTAGTAATAGTACTAAAGAATATAGATTACTTGTAACAGCAGTAGTAGTAGAAGTGGCAGTAATATTAGTAAATGAAATGATATTAGTATTAATAACACAGTAGTAATAGTAGTAGTGCTGGTAGTAGTATAGTAATATACTTTTATACATTATATTATTGTGGAAGTGGTTTTAAAAGCAGGGCAGTAACATTAGTAGTATATAATGGAAGTGGTAGTAATAGTAGTATAGAAGTAGTATACAGTCAGCAATTTATCCAATATTTTTTTCTCTGCTTCCTTCCTGATGTGATGCTTTTCTTCTGTTACATCACCAAATGTCTGGGAACTAGCTATTCTTGACTTAACCAAACATATCAGACTCAACGCCAAACATTTCAGACTGGATGTTAAAATTATTTACTTTACAACTATTGGCATTCACACAGCAAGTAACATAACATTGCTTATTTTAATCAGATTTTTTTATTTCCTTTGTAAGAAAAGGAATATGTTTCTCTGTAGGCTGAGTTGGGATGCTCAGTATTGCCTTTGGCCCATCAGCATTATTCCCAGGCTATAAGCTGTTGAATTATTGATCCTTCTGTTTACTGTACAGATGGGACCCTTTAAATGTAAATGAGAAAAGCCAAAGCCAATCAAACAGTATCACGAATTGACTACTTCAGCTTATCGATTATTTAAAATCTTTTAGTAGTACAAATAATCTCTGTATTACTCTGTATTGCTCAAATGTCTACTTGATTTTATTCTATTTATGGGTATATCCTCAAGGTCATAAATGTATTAAAAGGCTTTATGGCATCAAGTAATATTTTATAGGCATGTATTCAATTTGATTAATCTACATATTTAAATTGCAACATATTATTCGTCTTGCTTGTTTTTTTTTTGTTTGTTTGTTTTTTTTGCAGGTAATGCCAACGTTTTCTTGCAAACTTTTACATTTACAGTAATGGTACTTACTTAAAAGACATAAGTAATGTCCATGCACAGTTGAACAAAAAATACAAGTGTTAAGAGTTATATTGGGTAACTAAAAATAAAATATCTTTTTTTCTTGGCAAGTGTGTTTAAAAGGTCTTAAAAGGCCCTGGACATATCTTGATTTAGCACTTAACTTTTATTAGCCTCACCTCATTAAAAATCTAAGTGTCTAAATCTGCTGTACACCTTTCTCTAGAGACTGTGGTTTATAAATAAAATAGCAGTTTTAACAAAAATAGGCACTGCCCTGAAGGGTCATGGGTCAGTCCTCTGCATTCCACCTTAATCTCCTCAAACATTTGTGACTGACACTGGAGCGTCAGGAGTGAGTGCTCGCCCCTTTGTTTGGTGATCGATGGAACAAATGATCAATCCCTCAGGACCAGCCGCCACAGAAAAGCTGTCTTCTTCTGCGCACCACAGGGCACTTTACTGGTGCACAAACGGCATGATGACATTATTTTCAGCCCTGTTTTTCTCCTAAATTAAACCAAATTTTTACCAGATGTATTGAAAAGTGAAGTGATGCTGTGTGATGGAAAAGAGAGTGGGAAAGGTTTTTAAGGTGTACCAATGCACAAAAATAGACAAAATTGCACACAAAAATAGAACCATAGAAGCACTTGGAGAGCATTGACCTCTGCCAAGGCACTGGTCCTATCTTGCAAAAGTGAAGATAGTGCCCAGACCTTGACTCTAACTCAAAATTGACTAGTTCTGGGGTAAATTCTCCCACAAACCCCTTACATCCCATTGTAAAGAAGCTCTTAAAAGTAACTCAGAGTCCACATCAGAATTAATCATTTTGTCCTTTGCCCATCACTGACCTTTCCCAACATTTTCAAGAATAAACAAAGAAAGAAAAAAAAATACAATTCTGTAATTATTATAACGCCACTCTCAAGCAAAAGCATTTTCACACCACGCTAAAACTTTTTCACTGTACCACGTCTAAATCTTGTGTTAACACGGCAGTATCCTGTGCAAGCTTCTTATACCGACACTCATTGTCTGTTTATCCTTTGTTTATCCTGAGCTCTACGCTGTAAAGACCACAGCCCATGACTTGTTGAATAGTTCAATAGAGTGTTTTTACAACCTCTTCCTCCGTCTGACTTTTATCAGGGTACAAACTCAGCAAACAATGACTCGTTACCCGTCCATTAAAAGCATTTTAGCCTATAGACATATATGGTCCCATCTATTTCACTCCCACTGTGGTTTGGTCCCTTGGTGTTCATGTGAACGTACAGAAGCATGGGGCAGATTCTTTCCATCAGTCCACCAGCAGTGGCGCAAATGTATGGCAATGCAAACACTGTCCTTTTTTTTTTTCTCATTGGATTTTGGGCCGTTCCCTTGGGGCCTCCATCACAGAACCAATTAGTGGTTTCAACTCTGGGTTAATCTCAGAGGGAATGTCTTTGTTCCAATAAATCAAAATAAGGACGCAATTTGCCACGACAGCAATTTCATCTCATTGATATTAAACCAACATGACACATGACTTTACAAAATGTTCCCTTAGTCTGGTCGAATGGTAATTAAGTAAAAGCATACATTTCTTTATAACCTAAATATACTGTAGTAGTAGTTGTAATTGTAGTAATTGTAGTATCAAACTTAGTCAGGGTAGCTTCAGCTTTTGTCTTGTGAAATATAAGACCTTTTTAATGCCACAGAGTGAAATTTAATGCCAGCATCGTCAATAACAGAACAATATTGTGTATGAAGTTTACTCTAAGGAATTATCTGTACTATTCTCTGAAACTCAGGGGTTTTATTTTAAAAGTCTAATGCAGAAGAAAGAACTTCAGTGCTGCATTAAATAATCATGAATAAATGAATCAAGCATTTAAATAATAACATTTCTTCAATAAATATAATTTGTTATTGTGATGACACTGCCTTTTGTAATATAAGTGTGATGTTTTAACAAATCTTAAGAGCTAGATGAACAAAATGTAATACCTACTCATAATATTTAATACTTTTAAGGCCCTGATTTTGACACAATAATCTAATTTAATACCTTTTTAATGCTTTTAAGACCTTGGAGATAACCTGTTAGTAGTGGTATTAGCAGAAGAAGTAGTAGAAGTAGAAGAAATAATACAATGGTATAGTGATGGTAGAGTAGCAATAATAGTTGTCATAGAAGTAGACGTACCTGTACAGAATGGTAGTGGTTGTAGTAGTAGTTGTAGAAATAGTAGTAGTAGTATTAGTAGTAGTTGTTGTTTAAGTAGTATGGTAATAGTGGTAGTAGTGGTAGTAACAGTATTAACTGTAGTAATAAAAGTGGGAATAGGTGTAATAGTATGATAGTATTAGTGGTGATAGTAGTAGTAATAGTGGAATAGTTGTGGAAGTAGCTATAACAGTATTGTAGTAATAGAAGTAAGGAAAAAAATAGTAGTCATAGTACTGTGTTGTTAGTAGTAGTAATAGTTTTCATAGTAGAAGAAGTTGTACAGACAAGATAGTAGTACTAGTTATAGTAGTAGTAATGACAGTGGAAGTAGTTGTACTAGTGTAGTTATATTAGTAGTGTTAGTAATAGTAATAATGGATGGAGTTGTAGTAATAGAATGATAGTGGTAGTAGTAATTGTAGTGGAAATAGTAGTGGTTATTAAAGTGTAGTAATTGACAAGTTGGATTGAAAAATTGACCATGTTCACGTAAGCAAGTTTTTTTTTTCCAACAGTAACATGATTGTCCCTCTGCTTCACCGCAGACAGAAACAATTATCTTCTTGTATCATACTAGTTCTCAGTAAATAGGGCATGCTGTGTTCACAGGCTTTCAGACAGTGGACCAAGAGCTCACTAGTCGTCATTTACTGATAGGTACATTGTTTAGGTACGTCATTAGTCTTAAGTTTATTTCAAAGTTCACAGAAATTTAATTAAATAGGAATTTTCTAAGGTGTGCCCTACTTCACACCCAAAGCAGTTATGATAGGCTTCCAGACAATAATGAAGTAATGAATGTAACAAAGGCTCAATGGTATTTTGGTTAACTGCATACTGACATACTAAACTACGAAGTTAAAGTTATATGCACCAACTTAAACAGCTTTTTTTCTTTAAAAAAATGGAAAAAGAAAAATGGGACTATATTATGCAAAATTTACTTTTCTGAGCTTTCTACCATGTTGTTTCCTCATCAAAAACATTTTGTTTTGTTTCATTCATGTATGTTTGAGTAAACCTCTATTCTTTTAGATTGAGTTTGAGAGAGGCCAAAACAGCTCATTTCACCGGTGTCTGCCTTCTCCACCTGCTCACGCCTCTCCCCCCTCATGGTCCTGTCCTGTTCAGGAAGCACTGCTACAGCTCATGCCTCCCCCGCAGCAACTAAACAAACTCACCCCCCAACTGCAGCGAACAACACTCAAACACTCGGCATGTGTTTTTGTGAGGAGCGCTGAAGGGGAGCGACAGCAGCAGGACAGTGGGGAGGGAGGGATCTAAAAGTGACAGGGACCTAAACTGAGCGGTTCTCACAGAGTCAAATGATGAGTTTCTTCAAATAGGTTTTTTTCAATAAGTAATATACTCCAACAAAATGTAAGATGCTGATCTAGATGTGTCCTAATTTAAAAGACACACACAAAAAAGCATAATATAGGTCTTTTAAGGAGAGAGAGGGGAAATGACATGGAGCAAAAATGCCTAAGCCAGAAATTAAACCCAGGTCACACCATTTATGTGGTACACACTCCACCGAGTGAGCAACCAAGCCACTCCGACCTTTATCTTCTTTCCTTTTGACTTATTGCTTCCCAGTCACCACAACAAATCAGCTGCCTCCATGTATACAGTGATTTGTATCCTAGCTTGGCACAGGTTTTATGGCAGTTGCCCTTTTCTGATCCAGGCCTGGGACAGAGTACACATGGCGTGTGACCGTTTGTGGCTGGATTACAGACTTAAACTGACCTTATTTGATTTTTATTTGATTTTTGCTGTTATGGCAAGAACAATGAGAGCTTACTGGTTTCATTACTTAAAAAGTGCATTGTACATGGACCTATTTAATTAAACTCTAATCCTGCAATATGGCCACTGTGATATGTGCTCTGACATTTACAAGAACATTGTGAAAGAGCCTCTCTCATTTCCTCCCATGCAGTTCAAACTAAGTTCCCAGAGGAGCAATGCCTCCAGGTATTGTTCCTCACAGATTACAGGAAAAATACATATAGCGGGAGGTAGAGAGGTGCTTGCCGGGTCATCGGATCAACATCACAACTTTTTATGACAACTAGAAAAAGGGGCTAACAAGGGATGTTGTTTGGAGTGGGAGATGAAAGATGTCTGTTGCAGCAGTGAAAGTTGGAGAGATGGACTGTGTCAAAGCAGAGACAGGATTTGAGAGGCCCAACGGTGATCCAGAAGTGGCTTGGCGTTCTCTGGGACAGACAGGATACAGGAAGACAGAAGTCACACAGAGGAAACACGAGCATGATTTAATGAAACTGTACCGCTCCAATAAAAAATGTTTACATTTTTTAAAAGAAAGTTTGTGTGGCGTTGCTGTAAGAACAGCTCCTGATTAACAGCTTTAAACTGTGTTAAGAGATTGTATGCATAATAATTCAGATTTTTTACGGTTGAGAAATGAGGCAGAGAAATCTTCTTTTACTTTTTTTTTTCTTTTGGCTTTTCATAGATTTATTAGACAGGACAGTGGAGTAGAGACAGGAAATAATAGAGAAGAACAGAGATAAACATTCAGCAAATTGTCAGAGTCACAACGACAAGGCAAGCGCAGGTCTTTTAATGTTTTAATGATACATTGCCCGTTTGAGTATATGTAAGCCATTTGACCTTCTGTATCTTGTCCTTGTAATCCAGCCACAAGGCGTCACAGGCCAGTGAACTGCTTGTGCCGATCTCAAGCCCGAATAAATGGAGAGGGGTGCAACAGCATGGGCATCTGGCATAAAAACATATGCCATGTAAATACGCATATCACTGAACTCTTAAGAGGCAGATAATTTACCAAAAGAAGACCTACCATAGCTTGTCTGTAATGTTCAGTTGTCCATCAAACCTGTACACAGTTTGAAAAAAAAAGTGCTGTTTTTTTGTAAATGAAATCATGTCTTTTACAGCCAAATTGCCTTGAAATTTGCTTATGTATTCACTTTTACCACTCATCTTTGAGGTTTAATGCCTTCCATATTTCCTTCTTTGTTTTATGGTCCCTTATTCTGATAAATCGCTAAATTCTCTATGCTAAGCCCATCCCCTTCTGAAGAATTGGAAAGGCTTTGTCTCCAGTGACAAGGGTAGAGCTTGTTGGCTGACGAATAAATTTGGTTTTTGAACAGGTTTATCTAGGACAGCACGTGTTTATACCAGCACAGCACTGGGGTCCTTCCCTGCTCTGACAGATGGCTCTTACTGAGGCAGCGGTAGATTCAAATATACTGAATAAGATAGACACAAAAAGGAAGGAAAAGTGAACTCCAGCGCAGAATCAGTGAGAGGACACAGAGGCAGCTTACATGCTGCTGCTGTATTGATTTGTTAGACTTATTAAGTCGCAGAACAGTTGGTGCGTGCACAGCCACGCTTCTTTATGTGTGTGTTCTGGTGGTTAAAAGGCTATAAAATTTCTCATTTTTTGTGCAACCCCACTGAAGACCATAACACCCCCTTAGCCCCACCTGGAAAAAATCTCTGGCACCGACGCTGTCTGTCTCACCGCTCTGCACAGACACGTGATGCGAAACCAGGAAGAGCTCCTGTGTGTTTCTAAAACCTATACATCACCACCAGACTTGTTCTGATAATTTCAACTCTTAAACTGCCATCACTAAAGCAGTCAGCTTATTTATCTGTCTGCATCATGTTGCTATGAAGCTGCGCTAAGCAGCCATTTTATGCTCTGTCCATTCCTCATCGTTGCCAACAGGGGGCGTTTGGAACCTACTCTGCAAACTATCAGCTCCCCAAAAGAAGACATTGTCCATACATATACACTATATTGCCAAAAGTATTCACTCACCCACCCAAATAACTGAACTCAGGTGTTCCAATCACTTCCCTGACCACAGGTTAATAAAATCAAGCACCTAGGAATGCAGCTTTGTGGAAACGTTTGTGGAAAAGTTTGAGGATGGCCGCTTCCTGTTCCAACATGACTGCACACCAGTGCACAAAGCACGGTTCATAAAGACATGGATGAGTGACTTTGGTGTGGAAGAACTTGACTGGCCTGCACAGAGTCCTGACCTTTGGGATGAATTAGAGCAAAGACTGTGAGCCAGGCCTTCTCTACAAGATTAGTGTCTGACCTCACAAATGCTTTTCTGGAAGAATGGTCAAAAATTCACAAAAACACTCCTAAACCTTGGGGAAAGCATTCCCAGATGAGTTGAAGCTGTAATAAATGCAAAGGGTGGGCCAATGTCAGATTAAACCATATGGATTAAGAATTAAGTTCATATGCATATAAAACAGGTGAACAAATACTTTTGGCAAGATAGTGGACATTATTTGAAGTTATAAAATGTGACATAGAATGCAAATGTGTCCAAAAGCCTGAAAAAAGCATAATTAAAATTAAAAATTTTCCAAGTTTGTGCAACCCATTCACATAATTTACTGATCTATGAATCTTAATTTTTCACATTTCCCAAGAACTACTGAATGTCGAGCAGGAACATTTGTGTGGGAAACATTTGTGTGTATAAGCAACATAAAAAATAGCCATACCATCAGCATCTTTTTGATGTACATGTGTAACCTGAAGCACTATAGACCAAAGCATTAGTTTTACATTTCGTAAACAGCCCATGGAACATTTTACACTTGAATAAATGAACAGTGAGTATTATGACAGAACAAGTATGTATTTACTGGGTGAGGTTACTGCTGTGTCACCACATCATGTGGACTGTTGTTAGGGCTCATTGTGAAAACACTGATGAGGCGCACTTTGCCTTCAGCATCAGTAATGAATGAAGGTCAGCGCTCTGTAAACTATTTTTACTTTTGCTTTAAGGTTCACAAACTCCCACACTGATAGATGAGCAAACAACAAGAAAGAACCCCAGAAGTGAATTATCTCCACTTCAGTTGGCCTGCATTGATTTATTACATACAAAGTCTGTTTTACTTGCATAAAGATGGATGTCAAAATCTTACCTTGGTCATTTAAACAGTGTCAAGTGAGCGTGACTGAGACTGAACAATCTGCTAAAGGCAAAGGAATAGGAACAGAAACTGACAATGAATTAAATCTGTTTATATTACATTCAGCAGCCATCAAAGTCTTCAAGCAACTCAAAATCGTTGTCATGTGTGACTTTTCACCCACATAACATTACATAAAACAGTCAGTTTATATTTGCAAAGTGAAATCTTTCCACTGGCTTATTTTCCACTGATTCCTTGGCTCAAATGGTGTAGAAGTAATTAGGCTTCCACATCATTAACTTGACAAGGATTTTAACTTGTCAAATACCCAGAGACGCTATATTATACCTTTTTGAACATTTCACATTTTAGAACTTAAAAAAATACTTCTTTTTTTGGAAACTTTCTCTCAGCTGAAAAAACTTGAAATTGGTGCATGTCTCTTTGCCCATCCCTCCCTCTGCTGGCCATGCCCACTTAACTTCATTTCCAAAGCCATTTCCAACTGACCTACTTGATACGGGACTATCTGCTGCGTGTCTTACAAAAGTGAAAGATAAATAAAATAAAAATAAGACAGTGCCAGCTGATAGCGAGTGATTTTTATAACTTCTCTTACTTTTGATTAACAAAGTTTGGATCTTTCCTTTGTCACCTGTTGGTTCTGCTGAAGTCTGAGTTGTTGTTATGTCTCTGTAGGTTTTATAACGTCTTGTTGCCATTTTAACATCAGTAAAGTCCCATTGACATCCGACGTAATGACAACATTCAAACTGACTGAGATCTTTTTTTTTTCTTTGTACAACTGGCTTTTGTTGCTGTCCCTGTTCAGAAATAAGTATTGTTGCTAATAGTACAGCATATTTTGTTTTTTTAAGGAAGAATCAGCAACAATTCTTCAAAAGCACTATTTTTTGGGTACAGGTCAGCGGTGCACTGGTTATGTCCCGCCCTTTGGTTACACCGCTTGTGATTGCAGCACCATAGGAATTAAACTCAAACCAATAGGTACCAAACTAACTTCTTCACAATGCCTAATTAGTATAGCTGTTATCAATGCAATTGTTAGCAACACAATTGTTACAGTATGTTAGCACTTCCTGGAAAAGGCGGGGCTTCCTCACCAATTCTCATAGATATGACAAACCACTGCATTTGTCACTTCTTGAGAAAGTGAGCGCTAATAACCCGAGCAGAAAACAAAATACAACTTTGTGTATGTTTGTGACAAGAAAACAACCTAATAAATGATAGAAAGCTCAGAAACCTCAATTTACCTTAATAAGGCCCCTTTAAATACACATTTTACACAATTGCACAAGACAGACATCAGACTGACTCATAGAGGAAGGAAAAAATAAAGGAACTGAACTGTGCCTTGTTGCTGCTAAAACACTTATGGTCCGCAGTGGCCGACCTCCTGTCTCTCTCTCATCTGTCACTCTTCTGCTTTTTGGATAAGGTTATGTTTTTGCTGGCTTTGATAATGGTAGATATTGTTGAAATTATTAAACATATTTGTACTGAGATTACTGATAAAGCACGCAAGGTAGAACTTTGTACCGTGCTGCAGATTTACATAAATGCAAATTTGTCCTAAAGAAGTACAGCTTTTTGTTTGAATGCATTGAACCAGGCATGAGGAGTTACATGTGGGTGTGATGTGTCTCTACCAGACAGACAAATTCAAAATAGACAGTATTTCATTTTCTAAGCATTACGTACAAGTCAAAATAGAAACTTACAACACCAACAAACAGGTCTGACCAGGAAGTCGAGTATAAAAATAGTAAAATATGTAAATTGTGTGACTTGGCACTTGCAGCATTTTCAATTTATCATCCATCCAGTTAATCCTGTTTAATGTGATTCAAGTGGCAGCTGTAGTCACCTCCTCTCACTCTCCACACTTTATTGTAAAAACCTGTTATAAATTCAAATCAAGAGCTTGTCTACAAGTTAAATTAGCATTTTCAGAAAAACCTCTAGAGTCATTGAAGACCGCTGTAGTGTTTAAAGCTTTAACTCAGCCTTAGAGGGACACTGTGTTCAAACTGTGCTGAAGCTGGCTCTGTGATTGGCTGAGCACGGGCCATGATGTCATCACAGCACATTATAAGGGCTCTGACAAATAGCCCGGGAGACACATTAGAGGAAACACAGCTGAACTGAAGTACAGACAGAGAGAGAGAGAGAGCGAGAGACATAGACAGAGAGAAGGGGGGAGAGAGACAGGGAGAGACCCAGAGAGAGTGGGACGGACAGGGACGACATGTGACACTAAATAGTTGCGGTGTAACCTGAACTGTGACATTTCCATTTTTTATGGGAGGCAGACAACAAGGCAACTACCTGTGGAGGTTTGTGCATTTTTACTACAATATTTTTAAGTAGCTTTTTCTTCAACACTCTTCTAGCTTTTTATTTTATTTTTTTTACGTTATTTTTTATAATTTTTTATACACTACACAGTTTTTAGTGTAATTCCTGTTTGTGTACTTTAACTTCCATTTATTTTTATTTTTGCAACACGAAGTGGTTTGCAAATAGATTTATTATTACACTTACTATACTTACTTGTTGATCACTTGCTTGTAAATTTTTAAAGCAAATCTTTTAAATTTAATTTAAAGCAAAGCACGTTTTACTTCAAACATGCATTTACTTGTAGTGTTAAATCCTTACCTTTTTGCCTTGACTTAAAGCAGTGCTTAATTTTAGCAATATCTAGTGGTTTGCAAATAGGCTATAGAATACTTGTTGATTGCTTGCTTGCTCATCTAGAAAGCAGAAATGAATGCATGGTTTTCTTCTAAAATGCATGCACTGTACTTATAGTGTTAAATCCTCTCATTTTTGCCTTGCCTTAAAGCAGTGCTTAGTTTTAGCAATACCTAGTGGTTCGTGAATAGGCTAGAGTTCCTATAATTTACTTGTTGATTGCTTGCTTCCTGTTCTAAAAAGCAAAAATTAATCCTATTTTTTTCCTTCTAAAATGCATGTCCTTATAGTGTTAAATCCTCACCTCACCGCCTTATCCCCTGTGCTAACTGTGTGTGGTCTTTTCAGATGGGAAGCACAACCCCCCAAGTGAGCCTCAATTTGAGTGAGCAGATGACCAACTCGTCCTCCAACCCGCCGCTAAATGAGGAAGGCTACAGTGAGGCGACAATGATCCTGCTGGGCATAATTATGTCTGTACTTGTGCTCTGCATTGTCTTCGGAAACATCCTGGTCATAACAGCAATTGCTCGATTCCAGCGTCTCCAAAATGTCACCAACTGCTTCATCACATCCCTCGCCTGCGCCGACCTAGTCATGGGACTCATTGTCGTCCCGTTTGGTGCTTGTTACATCATCTTTAAGACTTGGCACTTTGGGAATTTTTGGTGTGAGTTTTGGACTGCCACTGATGTCCTGTGCGTGACTGCAAGCATTGAGACCCTATGTGTGATAGCTATAGACAGATATTTAGCTATTACTTCGCCTTTCCGCTACCAGTCGATGCTGACCAAATGCAAAGCCCGCATCGTGGTCGTGCTCGTCTGGGTGATAGCAGCTCTGATTTCCTATCTGCCTATTCACATGAAGTGGTGGATAGCGGATGGTAAGGAAGCCGAGAAGTGCATGGAGAACAGTAATTGCTGCGAGTTTTACACCAACATGGCTTACGCTATCACCTCCTCAATCATCTCCTTCTACATCCCTTTGGTCATCATGGTCTTCGTGTACAGCCGCGTTTTCCAAGAGGCCAAGCGTCAGCTCAAGAAGATTGACCAAAGTGTGGGACGTTTCCACAACAGCGACAACAGCAACCTCAAATCCCTGGAGGCCAATAATGGGCGTGGAAACAAAAAGGCCAAATTCTGCCTAAGGGAACACAAGGCATTAAAGACACTAGGTATCATTATGGGGATCTTCACTCTGTGCTGGCTGCCCTTTTTCCTGCTCAATGTAGTGGTGGCCATTTGGAAAGTGAAGAACATTGACCTCACCTTTAGGATCCTCAACTGGATAGGATACGCCAACTCCGCCTTTAACCCTTTGATTTACTGCCGGAGCCCTGAATTCAGGTATGCCTTCAAGGAAATTCTTTGCCTCAAGAGGACACGGCTCACCAATGCCGTCCCCGTCAATGGATACGTGTACAGCAGGCACAGCTGGCAGAGCGAGCCCCACGGCAGGAGTAAGGGCAGCTCGGACGACAGCGAGGGCAATGAGGGGTGTCCCGGTAAAGAGCCGCGAGTATGCAGCGTCATGGACAGGGCAGTGGACCCGAATGGGAACTGCAACAAAAGCCTAACGACTGTAACGACTGTACTTTAAAAGCTGGAGCCATTCCAGACATGTTTACAAGTGTGTTACGAACTGTGTTTCCAATATATTGATGAAGGTAAGCCCACTCAGAGCGGCTGGCTGAGTTTCTGAGAAGGATAAGGAAGCTAATTATGTTCAATGAGAGGAAAGTGCTTATTTCCTTTTCACACGTTGGCTTATTACTGTAGAGTGTACAGTAACTGATAGTAGATCACTTTTAAATGTGTTATTTTGGCTTGACATCTACCTCACCACGTGTTTTTCATATTTGTAATTTAACCACTACACCATTCACTCTCCCAGGCTCATATCATAAGTTTATTCATCTGTGGATTATAAAATTGGATCAGATGGCACCCGTGTAATATGCGGGCTAGCTGTTAGTTAACAATTTTACTTCAAAGTGAATATAGTTAGAGGCTGTAAATTCCACAGGCCATGCCAATTGGGCATGGACACGGAGAACCAGACTTAACATTGTGTAATGCAGGATCAAGTGTAATGCCTCTATGGTGCTTTTGTTATAAGAGATACATTCCAGAGACATTTGGCTTCGACTTAGGTGTTTTTTCGGATTGTCCAAATGTGAATGTGATGATCAACAACAGGTGTAGCAGAACCTGTCTCCCAGACTCCCAGGCTCTCAGTCCCTCTCTCACACCAGCGTTTAGCAATGCAGCGAGGCCCTGCTTTATGGGAGGTACTGCCAACACCAGATAGCACTGGAGATATGAACACAGCTATCCACATCTGACTTCTGCAAGCTGCCCAGGGCCAAACTCATAGTCATATGATGAAACCTGTTTTATATTACGACTAATGATAATATTGTGCAAGTCTCAGCACTTTAGGCCAGCCTATACTGTTATGTCAGTCTTATATGTGCGCTCATATAATTCACTGCAATTCAGATTAGTTCAAGCCTGGCTTTTTTGAAACCCTGAATATGATATTAAGTCTTATCCTTAACCATATGTGGCCAAGGAAACACATAAACAGCTGTTATTTTGTAACCAAGAGACATTTAATCATGTTTTAATGATTACAAAAAACTTAATCAGCATAGCCAGTGTTTTTTGTAAAGTGGTCTAGCACAGTAGACTGGCCTAAAACACATTAGCGTTAATTGAATTGCATTACTACTAATCTAAATTTCCCATCTTAGATTAACCATCATTACTTACACATAAGATTGCACTCTGACTCTGCCATTTACCTTTGAAATGAATAACTACTTGGTACAATTTGAGATGTTATATCAACTTAAGGCAAACTGTTTGTCTTTTGTTTCCAATCCATAAGCTCATAACAACTGTTGCACTTTTTTTCTTTTGATACAAGCTCTGTTGGTTTGATTGTTTGTTGATTACATTTTGTGGTTGCCATTTTCCAGCATGTACAGTGTTTACTGAAACCAGAGAAGTCGTTTCCCTCACCCTCGGTGGCACTGGGGTACAAGCCGCACTCAATAATAAACAGTACATCGAAATAGCCCTGTGATTAAGTTCCAGACAGTGACGAGGTGGTGACTGCTTTGACCGAATAAAATAATACAAGAAAGACTCAGCAGCACTCAGCATTCAACACACAGTCAGGCCAATACTGCGCTTATTGTAAGCTTTATGAAATAGGAACTTCGAATCGGAAACCCAGGAATCCAATAAGCACTGTTTCTCTCGCTAGGGTCTGTATTTCTCTGCCTCGGTCCTCCTCCTCTGTAGCTGCTTGTTAGCGATCACATAATGTCCCAATGTCCAGCTGAGTCGAGCCAAGGAAATACAAAAATCCATTATCTCCACTGTTTAGCTTGGATTCAGACAACCCACCCTTTTCGAGCAAAGCAAAAAGATTTGTTAGCAGCAGATTACAGTATACAACTCCCTAATTGCGGTCATTTACCATGGCTTTCTTGAATGCAATTTTGATAAGAGACTTCAAACAAGATGAAGGTTGAGAAATTGCAGACGATATACAAATTTGTTATTGAAATGATGTAAGATGATATAAAGGAGCAATAAATATTTGTACGTCAGTTGTTGGCTTCTTTAAGTCTGTAAACTTTGAGATAAATCCCCACATACCAGCATTGCTGACATAACCTTATAAACCAGGACGTCAACTTTCATTACATCATTCAAATTCACACTACATCACCTGTTTTTATTCATTTATTCATACCGAAACTAAATGCAAAGGTTGGATGCTTTCTAGGAATGGTCTCCACTGTAAACACACTATTTCTGAACTGTGAACTCAAAGCTGTAGTGATTGTCTGCATGTATAAGCTCTGTATTTTGGTGATGTGTTTTTTGTATCGCTTGTAAAAAAAAAAAAAAAAAAAAAATCATCTACTCCCTCCTGGCAGCCGTGGCCTCACCTTGCACCCCTCACATCTCTGTGTGTGTTATTAATGGTCACATCAATAGACCTGTAAAATAATTCATTGGCTTCACCTGATTGCAGCCCGGAGGACACTGTGTGGTTATGGGCAATGATTCTTTGACGGATTAGCTGACACTAGTACATTCCACATATCTTGATGGTTTGGTTTATCACAAAAAATAATATGTGCATTCATTACACTGTTAAATCCTGGCTCTTAAACAAGTATGCATTAAATAAAATGTTATTAATATCTGCCAGATGTTTTTTTTAATGTTTTTTTTTTAGTCTTACAAATTTCACATTTTTTGCACATATTTATTGTAAAAGGTCATTATGATGGACTACAGCTGCCCTCACAGCTTCACTGTTTTTACATAACATAAATTAAAAAAAAAAAATAGAGGAAAAAAATATTTTCGTCATGCCATAATGTTCCCGTGGTCTTCTCTGTTGTGTCGTAGGAAGTTCCTTTTTCCTGTCTGGGACTAAAAATGAAACGAGAAATTTCTGCTACACTCTAGATGTTTTTAATGGTGAATTGGTAAATGTTTATTAATGTGAATTCCTATGACAAATAAATAAATATTGCTTCAGCCATTGTATGAAAAAAATACAAGAAACCTTTCAGTTGTTTTGTCGGAGTGAGAACACGGCCTCACTCTGTTGAATGTTTACTAAATGTTTCTTTTCGCTATTTCCGCACAACCACTGTGTAAATGAAGCCTGTTACAATACGTGGTGTAGTGTTTGTTATTTATGAAAAGTGCAAGTGAACTGTATGTGCTGTCATGTTCGTACGGAAATAAATTATGTAATGCCTGCATTCGTGTCTTTACTTTTCTTCAATCAACCACAGATGAGCAGATCATTTTCATATACGTTCCTTGAGTTGGCTGCTTCAGATGTATCAGTATATCTACCATCATACTACATAATATAGAGTAAAAACATACAATTTATGGTCCTAGTTTTCAATCTTTGAAAATTAATTTGAATGTATTTAATAGCTGTTTTTCAGCTCCTTGGGGAGGCATCACATACACGGTCACAGTAGTTAATTCCTATAATGAAGAATGCATATTGCGTTAAATGATCATTGCACTTAGAATTTAAATACATTAAAGGTTTCATTAGTAGTCACAGAGACAAATCATAGATATGCATTCATTTTTACAGCTTCTCCTGTTATGGAGTCTGTTCCTGTTTCTTTGAATGCAAGCAGAGGCGTAACATCAGGCAGTGGGGCCCAGGACTAGAAGGGGGTCCCATTAAAAGTCCTTAATTACGGTCACTTTTGAAGGATTGTTTTCATTCTGGGCTATACATACCACTGCAAGTTGACTCATTTAAGAACAATGATTAAAAAATAATGTAATAATTAGTATGATATGCATAATACCTTCACAATGTTTACCTAATGCTTACAAAGTTTAGTTAAAAAACAAAAATGCACATCAAATGTTTTGTGGCACTGACATGTTTGAATATATATATATATATATATATATATATATATATATATATATATATATATATATATATATATATATATATATATATATATATATATATATATATAACTTTTACAACTCAAAATATGATATGTAGATGTATAAACTTGCTGAATGTGCACCATAACTTAAGGGTCCATTCTGGAAACCTGCCCTGGGGCCCCTAACTACCACCATATAACACTGAAAGGCAGGCTACAAAATAGACACACACAGAAGTTTACACATGCAATAGCAGTAAGGGTGCACCCAGTGGAAATAGCCATTTAGTTACAGGGCTGACAAACACTTAATGACAATCATTCATTCTCACATTCAATCACCGCGGGCAATTTAGATTCACCAATTCACCAACAAATGCATTTTCTGGACAGTGCCAGAAACCCAGATTAGGTGAACAGAACCTGATGAGAACCCACAGTAACACAGGGAGGACATGCAGACTACTCTCAGAGAGACTTCAGTTGGCCCAGGGATCAAACCCACAACTTTTATTGTTCGAAAGCAGAAGCACTAACCACTCTGCCATTGTGTACTGGAAGAAGATGAATGAATTAATCAATGAATGTAATCATTTTTAGCAGAAAGCAAAAGAGACTTTTTTGCCTGTCAAATATTGTGCTTATTGATAAATCCAAGCATATTATTACAGAGCAAATGGCAGATGATGATATTTACAGACACTGTTGAGTGTTGTATGCTTAAGCCAATACTCTTTCACATAAGTTTGGTTCGTGCACAGATAAACAGAAGCTAACACTGTTTAGAACATGTTGTACTTCTCTGTACACGACACATTTATGGACAAACTATAGAAAAGCCAGTTTGCAAAGGCTGCAGGTGGCATACATTGATGCTGTAGGAGTGCTTCTGAAGAGGCCGAGATGAACGAGTGCTAGTGAAATGTTTGTCACTGCAAGATTTAACACTTTACACACCTTATTACAAAATCTCATGTACAATTTTATCTGTAGGCTTAACAAATCTGAAAATGAAATGATCATCAAGTTTAGTGAAATGCACTACCAGTCCAAGTAACTATTGTATTTTTTGTATTTTTGTATTGTTTGTTTTCATACCATTATTGGATTGTAAGTCCAGAATAAAGCTGAATTGAATTTAGGACATATTTAACAAGTTTAAGTGTTTGCTAAGTCTGGCACCTCTGTTCTGCAACCATATTTCATCGCACATTATACCAAAAATAAACCTTTAAAACAATAAATGAAAGAAAAATCTCTTTTGCATTCACCTCAACCATTGCTTTTCTTTATTTCCACTGTCAGGTGTGTCGCATGTGGCTGCCTACCATCATCAGTAAACCTATATCAGCAACACCAGCCAGCCAATGAGAATACAACATATACAAATCACTAGAAAGAAACTAGAACGTAGAAGGAGAAATATATCATCATAATGTCTTTGGCGCCAAGTCTTACTGAGAAATTAATTCCAGCATAAAACCTTCCTCTTGACCGCATAACACTGTATTTGTTATGGTTATCTTTTTAATCGCCCTAAAGATTAAATGCACAAGTTTGTTTGGTCATGGAGCCATAAGTTGATATTTAATTACCGTAAAGTACTGGTCAATGTCCTTTGTTATCTTAATGCTGTCTCTATTTTTCACTGCACAAATGCCAACAACAGGTGTGGCTGAACCGAACTCCTGAAGAATTGATCACCACGACTTGAGTGAATTAATGTGCTGTGAAGATTGATTGCGGCGCTACACTGCCCCATTAGTCTCGCTTTCCAACAGAGAACCTTTAAAAAGACTATATAGGAACCAATGTAAACTTCAAAGTGCCAGCTACTCGAAGTACTCACTGTTACATCAACAGGCCAAAAGATATTTATCAACACTGTATGATACTTCTCTTGTACAGCGGTGCCATAATAAAGCACTGTGTTAAATCATTCACTCTCATAATCAGTGGAGACAAAGTACTCAACTTCAGTACTTGAGTAAACGTATAGATCCTCCTGGTCTAATATTACTCCAATAGAAGTAAAAAAGTATTAAGTGCAGTCAAGAATTTGGAGTAAAATTTCTGCTAGATTTAAGTCACAAATTTGCAGCTCTAAAAATATAAATAAAATGCATTTTCATAAATTCTTAACCCTACCCTCTAAAGATGAGACGTCAAACTCATTTTAGTGTGGAAATAATAATACTAAACATAATAGATGAGGTTGTTCTACAGCAAAAATGAGCTGAGTATTATGTTCATGCTAATAAATTATTTTTAAATTGGTTTATTATAAAATCATGCAAATTATGTTCAAAGCAAAAGCTAAATCATTTCCAGATTGAGTCCAGAGGTTCTTTTTAGTTCCTGAGAGAAAATACGCATTAAGAAATATGAGTACATTTACTTTACAAAAAGTCTTAAAATATAAATTACAATTAGTAAATGATTATATTTAGGGAGTACGTTACTTGGCTTTCAGTTTTAAGACAATTTCTCTGCAGAAGTTAATTTTGTTTTTTTAGAAATGTAGTGGAGTAAAAAGTATTATATTTATCTTTTAGATGTAATAGAGTAAAAGTAGTAAGTTACCCCTAAAAATACTACTCAAGTAAAGTACAGATTCTCAAAAACTATATTTAAGTATAGTACTCAAGTAAATTTACTTTGTTACTGTCCACCTTTGCTCATAATCATTCAGGGTGATTTAGATTCACCAGTGCACCAACACATGCTACGATGGGAGAAAGCAGTGGTGGAAAATACTATGGAATTTAAAAGTGCGTCATCATTGTACAATTTTAACTCTTAAGTAGGTGTACTTTTTACTCAAATCCAGCTACAAGGGGTCACAATCCAGTATACTTGCCAGCCCCAAGCCCAAATAAATGGAGAGGGTGTAAAACCTGTGCCACTATAGGAGGCAGATAATTTGCCAGCGATGATGGAAGAGGAAAGACTAAGGGAAGAAGAACATGAGTACTTTTTAACTTGTTTTTTGGGAGGCCAGCAGTAGCTCAGTCGGTAGAAACGTTTGCCCACTAAGCTGAAGGTTGGTGGTTTGATCCTTGCTGCTGACAATGCATACTTTTGTTGTGTCTCTGGGCACGACACTTCTCTCACCTTGCCTGTGTGAATGTGTCAGAGAGGGCTGCAACGATTCATTGAGTTATTCAAGTAATTCGATTAGTAAAAAGCTTCGATTAACATTCTTTGAACTCAAAGCTTTGTTTAATTAATGTAAATAAGACTGGCACATAGCGTTGGGAACTTTGTATGAAGGGAACAAAGTTTCTGCACGGCTAATGTACAACACACTAGTGACAGTAAGGCAGTGGTTGGGCTTTGAACTTAATAAATTCGAGTTGTGGTTCGCATTTTAAATGTAGATATAAACTACATAGAGAACAGCACCATTGTGGTTCAAAATGGCTGAGAGTGAATGAATAATGCACCAAATTATAAAGCGACTTTGAGTGTCTAGAAAAGCGCTATATAAGACTAATGTATTATTATTATAATTATCAATTTGCATTACATGTTACTTTAAGTTTAGGTTTGAAATCATTTGTTTTTCCTGTGCCTTTATGGTACCCAAATATAAAACATCAAAATAATGAAAACAGGAGACAAGTTTAATTATTGCTCTTCAATTTCATTAGTAAAAACAGCACCATCCCTAATCATAATCCTTCACATTTAATATATTATGTTGAATTTGTGTCAAATACATTTACAGTTCTACTCTTTGCCCCCTTCCTTTTTCACTTTTAAAGACATTGCACTAGTAAAGGATTCTTCTAGAACTTACGGTAACATGGGATGGACATCCAGAGCCGTTTTTTCACCTTTCCAATCCTTTTATTGCATCTTAACCATTTCCACCCTTTGAACCCTTGGAGCTTATAGTTTCCCCCTAAAGCGCCAGATTCCATTTTCACTTTAAAATCATGTCAAAAGCTCCAACACTTGAGATCATCCTTGGCATTAGATCCGGGTCTGATCCGCCGAGATGTAAGTAATAGGATTTGCCATGTGCTCTGTGTGCTTGATATGTTCTAATGGAGTAACTTCCAGCTTATGATTTAGCCTCTGAAGCTGTTCATGGTAATTTGAGCTTTGAAAGACTTAGGAGTTAATTCTGGTTTGAAGAAAGGAGAGTATTTTCCCATATCGAGCTCAGACCCACCATGTTGTCTGATAGAGAATAAATAATGGGAACTCTGGCCTGTTTTGGTAAGTTTTCTCAGATGCTGGTTGCATGCATGTGAAAGTTTTGTCTCACAGATCGATATGTCCCATGGCACTTCGGGGACTACGTTAAATCAGGCACCACAATGTCTGCCGTCCCCCCAGAGCTTAGTTTATGTGTGTATGTATAGGCTCATCTCAAATCATAACTTTTGACAAACTAGCCCCACCTGACCCGAGGTTAAGAAAGCAAATGTCAAACACACAACACCAACGCCAAAGAAAATGCCATAAAACCTGTCCCGTCAAAAGTTTTTAACCATGTAATCTCCAGTCTAGCATTCACTACTACATACTACTACTACTACTACTACACTATAAAACTGATATATTAACAGGGCTTGACATTAACACTAGCCAACTACTTATTCATTATGATTAAAAAGTTTTAAAGACATGACACCACATGCACAGAGACAGTTTTTTCTGCCAGGGTAAACATGTTTTTTTAATTAGTGTCAAATCTGTCCATATATAAAACCAAATCTGACATTTTTTGTAGGTACGCAAAGGTAATGCAAGGGGCCCCCAGAGGCTGTCTTTATTAAGTAAAAAAATTACCTTCAAACATTTCTTTTAGCCCACAATTAGTGTTTTTTGTAACATTTTTATAAAAATCTATGGAGAAAAACATGAGATAGTTTTTTGAATAAAGGGAAGTTATGTACATGGGGGTCCATGTGAGATTTTCGGAAACTTAAGGGGCTGTGATAGTCTTGACTTTGGGACTGGCTACTATAAAATTTACACAAAAACTTAACTAATTAAATTATGGCTAGTAAAAACTACTTGCACATTTTGATAAAGACTAGCCCCAGTGGTCAGTGAGCTAAAAATGTAATGTCAGGCCCTGTATATTAACTACTGAAATAAGTTTACATGTGATACACAGCTACTTTTCCCCAAACTGTGGCTTGTAGTGCAGTGATTTTGGCAATAATCCAACAACAGTCATATGCCAGTGTACACCGCATTCCAGTCCCCAGCCTGGATAAATGGAGATATGATGGCCAGACCTCAATCTAGGTAATCTTTAGTTTATCGGGAAAAAAGCCACGTCACCACAATACCTCACAATGATCAAGAATCCACCAAAAGTATCCATTTGTTCCTTTACTGTCCTCTTGTGGCTGGACTTAGTATATCTCGGGTCCTATCCCACAACACTACAGAACCGTAAGTGAGTTTTTAATGTAGGGTTATGTAACTTCAGACTGTCAGAGCACTTTCAGTCCAGTGCTGGCCTAAATAGTGTCCAAGCTTATAAAAAAATGCAATCCAAGGGTTATCTCAGGACACTCTAACTTCCTCCCATCCAAAAACTAGTGCGTTTATGTGGAATGATGACTCTACTCTGCCCGTAGGAATGAAAGAGACTGTGAATGGTCTGTCTCTTGGCCCTGTGAATAATCGCTGTCAAGGGTGTACCCAGTGTCACAACAAAAGCAGCTGGGATAGACTGCAGCTCCCATGACCCGTGAAGGAGAAGGAGTAGAAAATAAAGGCGTTATTTCACTGCGCACTAGCTGTTATTTTGGGTTTACATACATTGTGTATCAAGTCTGTACTTCCCTAATGAGCAGAGGAACACATTAGCAGATTCAGTGCACGTCTAAAACATACCGTTGCTTATACTTAAGAAGATTTTCAAGGGAACTGTTACATAGAGATGGGTATTTTTAAGAGTTTTTAGGCTTTATTGATAGGACAGAGAGTAGTAGAAAGTCAGGGGGAGAGCAAGCAAAGACATTCAGCAAACTGTCAGTGTCCGGGCTTGAACCCACCATGCTGAGGAAGGCTATAGTTGCCCTGTTTATGTGCCGCAGCTCTACCACTTAGCCATACAGAAGCACTAGTTAGGTATCTCTACCTCAGTGGGTAGTAATAGTAACACTAGTAAAATGAATAGTGCTAGTAGTAGTAGTAATAGTGGTAGCTGCAACATGAATCGTTAAAGTAGTGTAGTAGTAGTAACAGTAGTAATAAAAGTGGTAATAGTAGTAGTGGCACAAGTAGGAAGTACTTTGGAAACTTGACACTCTTTTTTTACTTTTACTCAAGTAACAATTGTGTCAAATACTTTTTTTTTTACCTCTGCTTGAGAAAATATATTTTGAAGTAGCAGTATATAACAGATTCTACTTGTTTGCTGCTACTCTGGCTCTCTAAGACACTACGACACTCAAAGCTATTTACAACTAACAAATCTCCACAGCTAACAGTTTCAATTGACCCGTGCAAGTTTAATTAAAACTTCCTCTGAATGCGGACCTACTTAAATATTGAATGGCGGCACAAATCCTCCACAAGAAACTAAAGTGAAGCAATGAAAGTGCATAAAAGCTTCAGCCTCCTCTGCTCTCAGCCTCTCAGTGCTGCTTTGTCTGCCGTGCACTTCTCAGGCCCTTTCCTTAGGCCCACTGCTTTGTTCAAAGTGTCACTCAGTCCATCACTTAAGGTTTAGATGGCAGCCTTTTTCTCTGGCTTTTTTGCAGTTTTTTTTAACCCTCGCACCATCGTTCATAAGTGTCAGCTAACACAATGCAGCACAGTACTCCTTTGTTTGTAAGGATACTAAAACTGCATGCTACTGGTGTTAAAAATTGATAGTTAAGTTTTTAAATGTGCATTTACACTCGCTAACCACAATGTTAGATACACATGTCCTAGTGCTTCTAAATCCAAATATCTAAGAGGTGGAAGAAGTAATTTGAAAACTTATTTGTTCTCAATTAAAAGAACCATTACATGAAAGTAATATTACTTAAGTAGAAGTAGAAAAGCAACTCAACTAAATTAATATCTCAGTTAAAGAAAACAGTATGAAATCTTTACTCATGTGAGGAGAAATATTTTGTTTGTCACAGTCTAGTGGCAATAGTATTAGTAGTAGTTGTAGTATTAGTAGTAGGAAAAAGTAGTAGGTTAGTATTATTGGTAGTAGCAGAAGAAGTAGCAATAGTATTAGTAGTAGCAGTAGTAGTAGTTGTGTACTGTCTTAATGATTTGTACAGCACTCTTGGCCACAGGAGTTGTTAAATGTGCTATATAAATAAACTAGTAGTAGAAGGAGTAGTATTAGTAGTAGCAGTCATATTAGTAGAAGTAGCAGTGGTATTATTAGTAGCAGTAATAGTAGATAGTAGTAGTAGCAATAACATCAGTACTAATAATAGTAATAGTAGTAGTATCTGCAGTAGTAATGGGAATAGTTGTAGTAGCAGAAGTAGTAGTAATAGTATTAGTAATAGAAATAGTAGCAGTAGTAGTGTGTTGTGGTTGAATATTTACATCTCGAAGCATTTGAACAGATGTACCTAATGGTAATAATAGTATTAGCAGTAGTAGCAGAACTACTAGTAGTGGTAACAGCAGTAATAGTAGTATCAGCAGTAGTATTAGAAATAGTAGTAGTAGAAGGAGTAGTAATAGTAGTAGTAGCAGTAGTATTAGGAATATTAGTAGTAGTAGTAGAAGTACCAGTAATAGCAATAGGAGCAGTAGTAATAGGAATAGTAGTAGTAGAAGTAGCAGTAATAGTAGCAGCCAGACCCATTGACAAGGCTTGCAGGGTCCCAGGGCAAGAAGGCTTCATATGGGCCCATTATAATAGGCTGATTAGCATTTGGCTGATTAGCATTTGGCTAATTAGCATTTAAATGATTTAAACAGGTGTACCTAATAAAGTGGCCACTGCATGTATGTAATTTATAGATCTCCTCTCCACAGTACATGAGGATACAGTGAAGTCATTGTTTTTTAAATCATGTACAAGTGTCTTCTTCTGCTAATGGGTCGATCATCTGACACAATAACAGAGGTAATTTGCAGCAAGGGAATCAATGTGACTCTGAGCCAGCTGCAGTTATGATACTGTAAACGGTTAGCATTGTATTTTTGATGGCTTTGTTAAGTACTGCCACTATTTCCTCATGTAACACTGCAGACGATGTGGTTTACTTCAGTCCAAACAATGAGTCCCTGTGGAGGATGAGATAAACGTTGTCTTTTGTAATCATACAGTCTTTTTAAAAAGTAGAAGTGGACTGTTTTTTGGCATCACTGTACAGTCATGGGTCTGTAAGAGGAACTGAACTCTAATTACACAGGGAAATGTGTGTATATCCATCAACACAACTGTCACTGTCAGAGGTGAAAGGAGTACTTTTTATGTCTGTTAAAAGTACATGATACTCTATTAGAAGTTCAAATACTCAACACAATTATTACACGAGTAAAAATAAAGTAATGAATGTAACATTTACTCCTTTGAACTATTTTTCCAATTTTCTCCTACTACAGCTACTGCTAGTTCTACTACAAAGTCAACTAATATTACTACTACTACTGCTCCTAAAGCTACTGCTACAACTACTGCTACTGATACAGTTACTTCTACTATTATTACTAGTACTACTACTGCTCCTAAAGGTACTGTTACAACTACTACTGCTGATACAACTATTACTACTGCTATTACTAGTACTACTATAACTACTACTCCTGCTCCTAAAGCTACTGCTACAACTACTACTACTACTGATACAGCTGCTGCTGCTATAACTAGCACTACTACTACTACTGCTACTACAACTTCAACTAATATTACTACCACTACTACTACTACTCTTACTACTTCTACTGCTCCTAAAACTACAGACACAACTACAATAACTACTGGTATTACTAATACTACAACAACTACTACTACTAACACTACTACTATTGCTGCTCCTAAAAACACTGATACAACTACTTCTACTATTGCTATTACTAGTGTTACTACAACTTCAATTAATATAACTACTACTACTCGTACTGCTATAACTATTACTACTGCAACAGCTACTACTACTGCTATTACTAATACTAGTAAGGCAATTATACTACCCACTTCCCAAAAATACTTCATTATTTACAGAATTTAAAGACTAACTTGAGGAAAAGTAACATTTTTCTTCCAAAATTTACTCAAGTACAAGTATGTATTAGACAGAAATGTACTTGAGTAAAAGTATCTAGCTACTTTGCACCAGTGGTTAATGTATTTCCTTTTGAAGCATTGCTGTTTTGGAGAATTTAAAGCCAAGCAAACAATTTTGGCACTGACATTACACAGCAGACGGAACACTTCTTGAGTCTATTAGCATTCCCTAACACGCTTCACTGTTTACCAAATGAGAGGCAAATATGTTTTACACTTAAGTAAACTCAGGCCTAATATGGTCTGGGACTTACAAATGCGTTGTGTGGAGACAGTGGTGAGACTAACTGGGTGTGTGGGTTTGCATAGACTAAAGAGGCTTATGGCTAACTGACTGAACTGCTGAAAAGTCCCATCCTCAGACAAACACACATGAGTATAAGGACAGTGTTTCAAATTCACCCCAGGCATGTAGTAAATAGTCACAGAAAACATTAGGAAAACCAGTTGAGCTGCCAACACTGCTTCTATTTAAAGTTTCAAGTCAAAGCGACAGTCAAAAGCATGAAATATTATTCCACTTATTGTTACAGATCTATTGAAAATCTATTCCTGAAGTGATTATATGATTACACAAAATGTGTTAATTTTGGGGCTGTCTGTCCCTGTTGCTTTGGGTGCCAGGCAGGGTACATCACAGACAATTGTCATTTATTTTCAGGGCCTATAGAAAACTACACCTATTAATTGAGGTTAAAGAAGTACTCAAAATCAAGTAAGACTATGACTTCAAAATATTTTTACTCAAGTAGAAGTGAAAATACTGAACAAAATTAAATGTAGCATTAAATGGTGCCTTGGTATAGCTCAGTTAGTAGAGCTACGGCAAATATACAGGGCAGCTATAGCCTGCCTCGGCGTCGTGGGTTTGAGTCCAGACTCCGACAGTTTCCCTGCTCTCTACCCCATGATTTCCTGTCATTACTCAGCTGTTCTATCAAATAAAGCCAAATAGCCTGAAAAATATCTTATATAAAAGTATTAAGTGAACATTTTAAGGTTATTTTTTCTACTGTAACTCTACTAATAACACTTCTACTACATGTTATACTTCTACCAAGCAAGGTGAGCATGCAACCCATTTCCCACCTAAAACATAAAAGACTTCTAATCATTTGGAGACTTTAAATAATGTATCTTTCTACTTTCCACCACTGCGTATTTGCTCACTAGGGGAAAATTATTCACCGACCCACCTACACAAATGGCAGGAGGCAAGCTGGGGTGCCCAAAAAGATCCCAGGGTGGCACAGGAAAGCCACGCTGACAGATCAATCCTTTGACCTTCTTGTTGAGGCACGACTCTGCCACTGTGCACTGCCAAGTTCCCTTTGTTCACAGTGCATTTGTGTTGTTACTGAAGACTGTTCATTTTCTCCTGTATGGACAGTATAAACGTTGTGCTGTCCTATTTCCTTATCCTATTTAATATAATCTCTGTGGGCAAAGTTCAAATGCGTGTTTTGTATATTGTAATCCAATGTCCTCAATAAATTTTGATTTTCAACACTGCAAATACAGAGGCATATGCGTATACAAAGGCACTAAATTCACATGTCCTGTCTGTTCTGCTTGAGTTAGATACATGTTACAAGATTACAAGATTAAGTATTGTTATTGCTGGGTCAACAATAAAACATAATAACCACCACATAAGTCCACTTCTTATCTCCAACAATGCCAAGTATGACATTTATGGCGATGTCAAATGAAGGCTGATAGTCTGAGTCGCTGTGTCGCTAAAGCCGACCTAAGCTCACTGGACAGATCCACAACACGAGCTCCTAGACTTACTGGGATTTCAAGGGATTGAAGGCATAGATCAAGTTTCATTTGGTTGTGAGATCATTTTAGCAGGACAGACAGCCTGACAATAACTTTTCTTCTCTTTTTGTACACGCTGTCTTATAGGCCAGAGCAAACAACAACATACTGAATGTGCATAATGAAGGGATTTTCCATCTCTAGATGTTTGTATATTTGTTTTTGATTCCCAGATCACAAAATTTTCATACATTTATACAAAAGGCTCCAAGGAAAGAAAAGATGCAGTAAAAGTTTGAATGACTATGGTACTTCCCTAAACTATCTCTGGTTACATAATTGTTATATAAGAGGCGATGTTATACTTTGGCAAAGAATTTACATTAATTACTTAACTTCTCCACATGAATGGCAGACTTTTGGGTGCTTGTATTGCGGATAAATTAATCGTGAATTTTGCTGTTGATAATGAGCTTCTGTGCAGCAACTTGAAATTTTTAATTGAACTCAAACTTGTTACAGTCCCTGAAGACAGTTTAAAAAGAGCCGTGGGGATTCTTAAAATGGAAGAACAATACGGTGCTTGTTTTGGCCCAGTACAACTTGTTTTCGACTCAAAGGAAAGATGCAAATGTGCAAATCTGCTGTTGATCTGTATGCCGATCATGGTTGCAAAGATACCGTGGCTCAATACCCACACTTTATTTATTAAGAGAAAACAACTTGCTCAATGATGAAATATAATACACTCTTCTGTTCTTGACAAATATACGTTTTCTCTTTCTCCAAAAATGGTATCTGTTCCTTCACACAAGCATTTGAGACAGGTGAGTGAAACTTGTACTTGTCTTGTTCCTCATTCACACCTGTTGCCTGTCTTCGGCAAATGTTGTTGGTTGAGGCACGTTTCCACAGTGCTAAACAATCCATTGTCTTATACTGCCAACCTGTGGACAAGTTGGGGACGACACCAAAGAAATGGTTTTGACAGAAAACCTAAAAACACCTCAATGGTTCCCTCTTATGGATCTTTTGAAACATGACAGCTTTGTGCACAATTTGGAGACTGAACCTTATTTTTCAATATATATTTTTTGATATTTAACTCTATTTTCAGTTTAATAATAACTACTATCTTTTTAGTTCCTTGATGTTGAATTGTTTTAATGCTTTTTGTAGGATTTGCACATGACCATTTTATAAAAGCCATAACTACCCAACCTGTCAGCTTACAAATAAAAATCACATTTTTATCTTATATATATATATAAAATACAAAATATACATACTTTTACAAAACATACAGGACAATTTGCACAGTGTTTTGTCACGTTTTTAGTGCTGACCTGTCTGGAAAGAAAGTCTGAACAACAATTAAGTAATTATCATATTAAGTGCAGTAGTGATTAAGTGATGACGTGTGTAGTCATCATAAAGTCAAAGAGTGTTTTTTGTTGTCTGTGTCAGCTGTATCCAGTTTGTCTACGTCTGTGTAAGTCTCGACAGCTTTGTCTAAAATCTGGCCCGTGTCCACATGAATTTCTTCAAAGATGTCTTCACTGTCTTCTTTGTTCGGTGAGTATTGGGTGTTTTGCTGTGCCTGAACATCAGTTTTTTGAGGAGCTGAATATTCCCTAATTGCACTTGTGTGATTCAGTGGTACTTGACCTGGTACTGTGTCTGTGTGGTCCTTGATCCACTCTGTCCCATGTGTGTTTGTTTGTAACGTGTCAGGGGAGCTGCTGGAGTCTGTGATCTCCTCTTTAGCTGTATCAAACAACTCGGTAAAGATACTCTCACTGTAGGAATGACTGCCCATAGTTTCTGCCTCATGTGCATTTACATTGGGACTGTCAGAGACACTGTTGTCTGTTTGTTTATTCACAGTATGTTCTGTAATAGTGTCTTCACTTGACGCCTCTGTGTCTGCATTGGTTACACAAGTCCTTGAAGTGCTGACATCCAAACTGATATTATCTTCCACTGTTCTCTCTGGACATCTCAAACCAGAATCCTTTTCCTCCCTTTGAAAGCACGCTGCATTGTCATTGTCATTGTCCTTGTCTTCCTCTCCAGCAGCACCTGATCCCTGCCCTCCCAAGACTCTCTTTAGACTCTGGGCTCTCTCCCTGTAGACTTGACATAGCTGATCATCAGGCAAGTGGTGGCCATAGATCTCAGCCAGCTTCATGTAAACCACATACAGAGCCTCAGAATTAGCGGTGTCCTCCAAGGCAGCTGCCAGAGCCAATTGGAAGTAGCCCACTGCATCAAAAGCATCCTGGAAAATGTGCAGAGTAACATTGGTCAGATATGTGACTGTATATAAGTTGTTTTTTTAAGATTATTTTTTGCTTTTTTCTTGGATTTTTTTTTGGTAAGTCAGTGAACATGAGACAAAAGATAGCACAGGGGGAGAGAAGTTGTCATAGCCTGGAACCCGCATCGCTGAGGCAAGCTGTAGTAGCTCTGTATATGCGCCACAATGATTCTCTACCAACTAATTTATACTACAGTGTTTTATATACATTTTTTTTTACTTTCTGTAGCCTATAATTTATAGACACTTGCTAACCTACACGCCTCATGCTTAAGTGCTTAACTACTTACACACATACAGTCCTAGGGGTGTTTTAGTGTCACCTACTCATTAATGCATATCTTGGGATGGCAAAAGAATAACTGTTCCTAAAGAGACTTCACTGTAGCCAGTAAGGTCCACAAGTAATAATAATAATAATAATAATAATAATAATAATAATAATAATAATAATAATAATAATGCATTAGTCTTATACAACTCTTTTCTAGACACTCAAATTCATGCTACAATTTGGAGCATTATTCATTCACTCCTCATTCACACTCAGTGGTGGAAGCGTGGCTGCCATTGTGCGCCTACAGCCCCTCTGACCACCACACATTCACACAGGCAGGTTGGGTGAAGTGTCTTGCCCAAGGACACAACAACAGTATGCAATGCCAGCAGCAGAGACTGAACTGCCATCCTTCGGGTTTGTGGGTGAACGTCTTCACCAACTGAGCAACTGTTGCCCCAAGTTGGGGCAAGGTGACTGAGCTCACGACCTTTCTGCTGTGACCCAGGGGTGCCACCAATAACAACAGTACTTGTAGATTGAGTCAACTGTTACCTTAAGCTTATATAAAGTGAGATTGCCCAGCCTGCAGTACACCTTAGTGTAGTAGCGTGCCTCCACAGGATGCTCGATGGAGGGAGGACAAAAAGACAAAGCTTTGAGGTAGTAGTTTTCTGTCATCTCATTCTGCTCCAGTCTGTAGTAGACTGTAGCCAGTCGGTGGTAGGCTGTCCGCTCATTCATTTGTACACCTTTAGATACAAAACAAAAGAAACATGTTAATTTTTTCTATATGGTTGATCATAAATTTATTAATCATTCAACTCCATTGGTTTTTACCTGTTGTGCCTGCAACCTCAACAGCCAGCAGCGCGTACTGCAGAGCCTCCTCCCACTCTCCATGGTCCATCAACAATTCAGTCAGTTTACTCAACAAACGAAACTCTGAATGAACATCTCTGATACACCGTGCAAAAGCCAGGCCACCATCCTGAAAGAGCACAATCATACAAAATAAATAAGACTGACTTACAAACTTACTAAGTTTTTTAGTATAATTTCTGTCTTACTCTGTAGAAAGGCAGTGAGGCCATTCGATTCCTGTAGCCTTTGAAGTAAACATCTCCTGCTTCCTCATAGATACTCATCGTGAAGTGGGAGTCATTCATTCTCAAGGCTGTTTTCACAGCTGCCTGGTATTTGAGAAATTAATAAAAAAAATCTTTTAATAAAATTATGTCAAACAGACGTAATATTTTTGTGACTCCCTTTTCCTCACCTGTAAGTACATGTCTGCTAATTCATCCTCACAAATAAGGTAATAGATCCGTCCCACTTGTAGCCATGTCTCTGACTCCTCCTCCCTTTTTCCCAGGTCAATAGATATCCTCAGGCTCTGCTTGGTATAGTCCAGGGATTTACGAGATGATCTGTGTAACATAGGCAAGACTTGTAGTAAAACATTTTTTTTTTAAATCAGAGCTCAAAAGTGGCAGAAAAGACCATAACGTACTTCTCAGTGTTGAGTGAAAGGTAGAGACTGCTGAGAATTTCCAGATACTCTCCCTCCAGCCTTTTGTCTTTAAGCTCTCTGGACACGGATGCACAGTGCTCATAGTAGACAATGCTCTGACCATACAGCAACATGTCAGCATACAGCCGACTCAGGACCTTGGCCACCACCATCTGACCTTTGAGAAGCGAGAAACAGATTTGTATGACCAATTCACTGCAGCGTCCATTAAATGTAAATAAAGCTCAAAAACAACATACTGTGCAAGTTTTTGGAATGAAGTGCAATAAGTAATCCCATTTCATAACACTTTCTGCTGTCTTGACTCCGCCTCCTGTCTTTGTAGCTCCGCCCCAGCCAGAGGTAGGTTTGAACATGCTCCTCATCTGTGGGGCTTTCCCTTAGCTCCATGAACAGGTGCAGAGCTCTAGAAAAACAGCATCCTAAATTTAACAAGCACTTTTCAAAAACATTGTTACATTTATTTTCTAATCTCGGGGCATAATAAATATCTGACCTGACAAGTAATATTTCTGCTACAGAGGACGCCCCAACAGTCTACTGCCAAACAGCCCAGATTAGCCAGTGCCAGAGCCTGGTTCCTCTGGTTGCCACTCTCTCTGGAGATGATCAGAGCAGACTGAAGGTGGCCGCGAGCCTCTGAGATCCGACGCTGTTTCCTCAGACATAAAGCCAGGAGGTTGTGGATCACACCTCTCTGAGTTGGACTGTCTGTGCACTGGAGAGAGATACACATTAATGACTTACAAGTAAAGACACTGTTTCAAACAAACCAATACCAACTAAAGATCTATCCAGATGTACATTGCATAGAGCTTTTTTTCTAAGCACGGTATTGCAACACTTTGTGTTTTAGGAACTAGCTAGAGAGATATCCTGTACGTACTGAGATACAAGCTTGTTTACTTGCAGGATGTAATGTTAAACATCTCTAGTAACATAATTTATGCATGTTTATTTGTATTTAATATAGCACTGCACTTACTATTCTTATGTGGATCTAATGAACTAACTCTTCACTATTATATGTCATTACTACTTCATGTGCCTTACCTGCAGCGATGTGAGGAGTGGTTGTAAGATAGTTTGAGCCTGCTCTGCTTGTCCAGTCAGAACCAGCAGCCAGCCGAACAGCACAGAGGCCTCAAAGCTCTCCTCCTCATTGATGTGGCCTCCTGTCGCCACAGCTTGCTGAGCACAGCGCACTGCCTTATCCAGGGCCCCATACTGTTGGTACAGAGAGGCCAGGCCTAAACACAGGTCCCTCTGGGTGTTCAGGTCCTCTCCTCTCTCAGCTATGGCCAAAGCCTGCTGCAGGTAAACTACAATCTGTGCAGGGAGCAGGGAGGTTCCCTCTTTCCAGCACGGATTTAGCCTCACTGAGTTCTTAATAAATAATTCAACCCTTTGAAAGGCATCTTGAAGGGAGTGGTCCTGCCTTGAGTCCAGGCTTAGAGAGGCTAGTGCTAAGTAAGGCATGTATTTACGGTGATACAGCCCACTCAGGAGCCAGTTCAGGTCCAAAGGAGCTATTGGCTGGCCTTCATTGGTCGAGATAGTCACTGAGAGAAACTGGAGCCGCTCAACAAAAGGAAGTGCATCTTCAGCTTTCCGGAGAAGCAGGAAGAGGTTTGCTATGACGTAGCACACACGGGCCTCCAGGTATTTGTCCCCCAGTACCACAGACCTCCTCAAGAGGAGCTTGAGCAGCTCAAACTCATCTCTGGATGTGAAGTTATGGCAGGGCAGACACAGCAGCAGGGCACTGGCCTTCTCCAAAGTTAGTGGCAGCTTGTCTGTCATCTTTTGCTTTAGGTAAACAGCTGTGAGGTTTGTGACAAGAGCAATGAAGAGCGGTGTGTCATTGAAACTGTACACAGAAACACTCAGGGCCTCTTCATAATACACACGAGCCTAAAGATTTGAAAGGAAAAACATATAGTTAATATTTTCCATTTTCCATTACAGTATATATGAGTAATATGTTCTCCACATCAGATAAAATGCCCAAGTAAATTATGACTGAATTATAATTATTACTTCAAATTTCAAAGTAAAGCACAAACCTGAGAGAGTTTGAGCTTCTTGGCACACAGTCGTCCCAAGAGGAAACAGGCCCGTCTATGGGCCCAGTGCATGCCCATCCTTTTGGCACACTCCCTCACACTCTCTAAGTGCCCCGACAGCTCCTCCTCAGTTTTACCGACAAACGTGATCCACAGGAATGAATACTGCATGTCATAGAGGGGCAGGAAGTCTTCCTGCAAACAAATAAACAACTTCTGCCCTACTTGTTTGGTGTAAACAAGTTAAATGGCATATTTGCATTGAAACACAATTATAGCACTGTCTTTGTATTCTGCCATTGTAAGAGATTGATAGAGGAATGGCTTTGGTAAGTTCAGTGAGTTCAGTCATGCCCTCTTTTTTGCAAACAAACAGAGGATTCATTTTTAGAATCCCACTTTACCCAGTGGGACGCATAATATAGGCAAACATGCTGCATTCAAATGGCTTTGGTAAATTATACTAAAAAGCAGCAGACAAAATGTACAGTATTTTATAAGTAGCCACATGGGCTTTGATTCCCAGTGATTAACCCAAAATGAATGACAACTGTAAAAAACAATACAAAATTTTAACACAAAATGCATGGCTTTGTTTCTATAAAAGTCTTCTAATAAAAGGCAAACAACATTGACTGCTGACCTGGAAGTGCTGGTGGTTGAGCAGCGTCAGTGTGGGGTCATTGAGCTCTGATTCCCCGTCCCACCTGCTCTCGTCCAGAAACAGAGGCGGTTCTTCCTGGGACTCGTCCAGTTCTCGGAAAGTGTCATCCAGAGTAAAGGAAAGGTGCTCTGCCTCTTGGGGCATTGAGTGGTTGAAGTGGAAGGACACACGAGGAGAGGGTTGAGAGACTACGTTACTTGTGTAAGACATGACGCTCTCTCGGGCACTCCTAGACACTTTGTATTCTGTTGAAAAAAAAAAAAGTAAGAAATTGGCTCTAATTAAACTAGATTGTAGAGCTTTTCTGTTTTCTTTTACTTTTCTCACTGGTATAATGGTGTACAATTCAGTTCACATACCACATATTACCTTTTAAATGTTTTAAAAGTTTAAATTTACAAAACATAACAAGTACATATTTCCTGGCATTGGTTTGTTCTTGTGTAATTTATTCTTCTGTTTTACAGTAAGTTTGTGCATTTGATTTGATTCATTACAGCTGTAACCCTAGCCTGGCCTGCCAGACAAACTCTTTTCCTATTCTTTACAAAGAAGTTAGTCTGGTACCTCTTTGGTAACATTTCGTTTCTGTGGTGAAACAATGACAGGCGGAGTAACCAATCAGAGAAAAAAAGGGCGGGACATAAGCTGTGCAATGCAGACCCAAACAAACATGGATTCCTGCCGTTTTTTGCATAAAACACCTGAATATGGTGTATTATGAGCAGCTCTGTACTTTTTTGTGAACGGGGACAGCAGCAGAAGCCAGTTGTACAAAGATTTGTTGAAAAAGTCATTTTTTAAAATGCCTTTGTTACATCACATGCCAACGAGACTTAACTGTTGTTAAAATGGCAACAAGACAAAGTAAAAAAAATCCCACAGGGGACTTCAGCAGAACCAACAAGTGAGGAAGAAAAGCTGTAAACGCCGATAATCAGGTCAGAGAAGTTGCAGTTGCGCTGAAGATAAAAGGCTGTGATTGGCCATTTCCAAATTGAACCAGAGAAGTGCACCGCCCTGAGAGAGGAACCAGACTGTCCTGCTTGTGAAAAGCAAGTAGGTAAGTAAATATACAATAAAAATATCTTTAAATATCATTACCATGTTTAGGTTGATTTTTGATGTACATGAAGTCAGAATCATCCAATCTGTCTGGAAAACCAAAAAAATAGCACATTTTATAAACCAATGAATGAATGAATACAAAAAACTAAAATGTCACATGTATTTCTATCTGTTGATTCAGGTAATTAAAACAATAATGGAACATTTAAATTATAATCAACCTCGATAAGACCCACTTTTTGTGTCATCACCCAGCATTTTGGAGCAATGCTTATACTTTATAAACTAAAGCTCTACATTTTAAAATTATTGTTTTTCTGAAATTAAAACTTACATTAAAAACTACAGATTGTTGAAAAAACAAACATTATTAAACATGCATTATTTTAGCTCTAGTGGTACCCCACCCAAGCCCCACATGCATATGTTTTTGTTGGCATACCTAGCCTGTAGACAGAGCTGATGTCTGAAGAGAAGAGCTTCTCCAGCAGCCCGCTGTCACACGATTCAATGCTGCATGGTTTAACCTGGGCCAGACTGCTCCTCTCCTCCTCAGTTAGAAAGACCAATTGCCTGCCTCTGCGTGAGGACACAAAGGCAGCATTATCTACTGTAGTCAGCTGTTTTCCGACCCTGTCTTAACCAGTTGTTTGTGTGTGGACTACAGACACGCTAAATGCAATTTCATACAACATTAGCAGAAGATTATAAACATGAGGTAACTAAAGAGCATTTGATGGAGGTAGATCACTTTGAAGTTGAAAAATTGCTTTATCAGATGGGGACAAATAGGCCATTTTGTTATAAAACAAAGTAATACTTACATAGGAGAAATATTCAGGGGTTTGACATAGGCCTTATAGACAAAGCCAATGTGGCCTGTAGAGGTGTGGGTCCCTATGAAGACAGCCAGGCTCCTGAGGAAAAGGCCCTGTATCTCTATAATGTCCCCTTGACTCAACTGGAGCTCATCTGGAGTCAGTGGACTGTAGTCGGATACTGCTACACATGAACCAGTCACTGTGGTTGAGATAACATTTAGAAAAGTGATATGGATTTGCATTATATAGCCTTCAGCCTAAAGTGGAAGCACAATAACATTATAAACATGTAACATTTTGCAGCATGCATGTGCATAAATACTTTTATGGCCCATTGAAAACGAGTTAGTATAGATTCAATGAGTAGGAAAGTTCAATGCTGTGTCTTTAGTATCTCAGCAGTAAAATGCTGACTGTACAAATTGGAAGCTTCACTATTCCCAACAAAAACCAAACAAAACAAACATAATAGTTATTTTAAAGCTGTCCGTATTTACATTAATAAAATTATTTGGGTAGGTAGAGCCCCACTTCCTCTGCTGATAACTATTTTAACCAGGGATTGTCAATCATTATCATTGTGGGTCGGGAACTAAAAGTGGGACACTGGGAGGGTGAACAGAGTTTCAGTGTTCTTATACTTTTTAATTACATAAGGATTTGAGTAAAGTAATTTACAAAAATAAAAAAGCGTAAGAAGTGGGTCACAATAAAACATCAAGGATAGAACTGGGTCTCAAAATCAGGCCAGTTGAGAGACATAGATTTTAAACAATTTTAACTCTATTCTGTTTTGTTGTTTTTGTTAAATAATACATAAAGTTTTTACCAATCGGATGTTCAAACAGTTCCTTTTCTGTCGGCGCACATCCAGCATGGCCCGGGTACTTCCTCAGGAACCACCTGACCACACAGGAAGAGAACAATATACTGTTTAACAAATAACTGTGCTAAGTGTTGTTGACTTTATTCATTGAAAAGTTATGACAAGCAGATGTATAAACTGTACTGGTACTGACAGTGGCAGTCAAAGGCCCTGAGTGACTCACTGATAGAAGGGGTACGGCAGTGGCTGCATGGCGTTGACTGGCACCAGGCCGTGACTTCCTGTGGCCAACATTGTGCCCTCCCACATGTTCTCCTGCCCTGTGTCCCGCACCAAGAGCAAGTTGTTCTTTTTAAATGAAAGCTGATCTTCCTCTTCCTCATTCAGCTCATTTCTTGTGAATAATGCTTTTGCAAAGAATGAACCTGCAAGGAAAAGTGAATATAAATTAGCGGACTGACCTGAAAACCTCTGACTTGGCACATCCTGCAGTAAGTGCCTAAACATGACACCGAAAGTGTTTCAGTTTACTTTTGATAAAAGCCAGTGCACTTAAGTTAAAGATCAGCAAAACTGCTACTGTTTCTGCTGCAGCCCCATTCAGTCAATGCCAAATGATGGATGTTTTATAGCTCCCTATTAACTTAATGTAATTCTCACTCAATATTTGCCAGCACTGCAAAAATATTATACGTTTCTGCAGAGACTTGTGCCCATGGGGGGATGCTCAGGAGAAAGAAATAATATTAAAAACATAGACCAAGCAGGAAGAATATTATGTTTTTATGTTAGCTGGAGCATTGATTTTTTTGAAACATGCACTGCAGAAAATTAGAATAAATCTGTACCAAAAAAGTGTGATCACCAGATTTTCTGTGAACTGTTTTTCCTTAATTGGACTTAGTATTCAAAGAAGCTAGCCATACACATAAAAGATCAACAGCCTAGTGTCCATTTAAATTTTTCCAATAAGGTGTATTGGGGCCAAGGCCTTCTTGATGTTAATTAGGGTCACCAAAAATGAATTTAAAATAATTGAGGTTAAATGAGAGCCATTTCCAGTGTATTTACAAAAGCCAACAGCTGGCATGGACAGATACTGCACTGACTATCGTTTAAAACTTAAATCTTCTTTCTATTTAGCTTTTATTCTTTCCAGTGTGCCCATAGCGAATGAGCTGCCTCTTAGTGTGTAGTGTTTGGCTTACTGATTTGGCATAAGTTTTACACTTGATGCCCTCTCCATTTATCCACGCTTGGAACTAGTACAAACAGTACACTGGCTTGTGACCCCTTGTGGCTAAATTGTTGAATAAAGTTTAAATGATCTTATATAGATATCTTGACCAGATTTTAAATACCTTCTTGAAGCAAAAGTCCCAAATAAAGAGTGGCCAAATGTTCCTCATCCACTGTCACATTTATCTCCAAGTCACTGAGCAGCTCTGGGTCCAACCAAAACGACTGATCGCACAGGAAGTTCTCCAAGCAGCGTGCTACAAAACCTAGGACAGACCACATGCATAAATGCAAATATTGATTGATAAATAAAGCATCTACTCACGAGTAATGAAAGCTATGCCATAAATGTTGTTCAAAAAAGTTTTACCTAATGCTAAGTAAGTTGAGAACTTCCAGATTTCTTCCACAGTCTTAAAGGTAAGTACAAAGCTATCCTTCTCGGCATGGACAGAGACCAGACGTGCAGACAAGTCCTGCATAAAACAAAGTGTCAGCTTTCACGACATAACATTAATTTATTGCTATAAAGTTTACAGAAACCATAGTATATAACATTGTATATAAAAGCAATAATAACACTGCACAAATCTTCTAAATTGCAGTCATGATACCTTTATGTTTGGATAATACAGCAATATGTTTCATTATCATTTACCTTAAAGAGCTGGATGACATCTTTGCTATTACTTTCCACAACTCTCAGTCGTGTGCGCAGTGCTTCTTGCAAGGCCCGGTCAGGTCCACTCGAACGCCTTCGACCAATAAACAGCAGCACAATTTCTAAGACAAAGTAAAAAGTAAGATTTATATGACTTAAACAATACATAACAGATGTATAGCTATATCTAATGTAATTATGGATGTATATATAAGTTGTTTGGGCAGCTAAATTACTACAACTTATTACTAAATACAAGACAAGAACTATGTCTCTAAAAGTTCATTAAGTATTTGGAAAGGCAACTCATATTTCAGGGAGATGCTTTGTGAGCACAACGTTAGTCCCCAGACAAATAACAAAGCTATTAGGCCTCTTACTAGCCTCTCTGTGTGGCCATTTGAATCCATTTGAGAGGATAAACCTGAGGGAATATGATGGATGGAGGCAAACTGCTGAGTGGGCCAAACATTAGTAGATGGGAAATGGACCTCATCAGTATGCACGTGTATATATTGAGTGGGAATAGGCCTTTTATAGCTGGGATTATGCAAGTTAACAGATAGATATTTCTTGACACAAATGGGAGTAGGAGAATGACTGACACTGGCTTGTGACTTTCTGGACTTCCTAGAGTCAATGTGACACTACTGCTGTGTTAAAGGATTACCAGACTGACAGATTTACCTGAGGAGAATTTCTCTCCCAGCGACACCTTGCTTCCTCGAAGAAATGCTTCCTTTTTCTTCCAGTAGCTGTCAGGCTCCACCCCTCCTTCTCCGGACTGCACCAGCGCCCCGTCCTCCTCCTCACCTGCCCCAGAGGGAGAGACAACACAATCATTATGAAGGGCTTTACGGAGCTTAAAATATTTTGGTTGAGACCAAAGATAGCAGCAGCAGACTCATATGTGTACATAAAGGTATCAGATCAAAGTCTGTTGTGTGTTGTGGCCAAAATAGTATAAGGATGTGAGAAGATGAAATCAGGCTTTTCCAGACGGCCCAGACGAGTTCTTGTAAATGCTACCAGAGTACACAAGATGACAATCACTGTTTTTATTATAAATGTCTGCTGATATCTGGTCATAAGACATTCACACCACAATATGAATAGGAGATGTGTTTTCTGTATTTTAGCTTAAGAGTATAAACAGGATCTTAACTAAAAGTATAAAAAATAGCCTAACATAAAAGTCTGCTTGTGCAATAGAACAGTGCCAGGCTTCCCCTGCTCTGTTTTGGATGTCCCAAGCACTTCCTCCATGTGTGCCCTTAAAACAGCACGTGGACCTCATGATGTTTTGGAGCATTTTAGCACAAAGTCAAATTTCCCATTGAGAGATTATGTAAGACTTTGCAGCTCAGTGTTGTGAACTGTACTCCACCTTGCGTCATGTCATTTCCTGAGAAGTGGTCATTTGTTCCCCCGAAAGTGTAAGGTGGCTCCCTCCAAAGAGCGTCCAGTTCAGCCGGAGAAATGTCTAAAAAGATAAAAAAGCAACCACAAAACGTCAGCACACAAGACTTCAGCGGCCACATCAAAACTTCATAGTGTACCACAGACAAATTAAAGGAAAACTCAATGTGACACTATTGTTATTATATTGTTATTAATCAGAAACGTATGAAAACTATTTAGTGAGGTATGAAACATACTTTTAATTAAGGGTGCTTTAATAAATACAGAATTTTATTTTTTGTTATAAAAGTTTCAGGAAATGTCAATAATGGGCCATGGGCAAAATTATCAGTGTTGGTGTGGATCCAGATCACTGTTTAGATCCAGAAGTGTTTTGATGGATTTTGTACCATTTTGAGATACAGACCAAAGATACTAATCTCACTCACTAAAAGAACACATTTTTAGTTTTCCAATTTTTAGCTCAATGAAAAGAGCTGAACTAGGAAAGCTTTGAGTTTAAATCACTATATCTTTACTATTAAGAGATCGTACCAGAGGTCTATGGTCTACAAGTGCTCCTAATTTTGAATTTTATTTTTTGATACAAGATTTTTGTACATGGATACACCTTTCTTTGTCTTAAAAAACAGTCTAAGACTTTTGCACAGAACAGTATAACATTTACAATACTTCTATACAATTAAATAACAGATTTTCAGCCAAAAAATGGCAATACTTTAGTCTTAATGGCTTTAGTTGAGTTTAAGAAACCAGTATCCCTTCTCCTTACCTGACCATATCCTGTTGTCATTTCCTTTAATTTGTACATTTACACACAACATTAGAAAAATTTCTAGGGGAAAGGTTACAGTCTTAAAGTAGCCTACAGGAGTTGAAACGTCTGAGCGGGAGCCAGAGGTTAGTGGGCTGTGTTATTGGGACTTTTGAGGGAAGCACAGTAAAAAACAGGCCTAACTTAGACATATATACAGCTGCAAATAGCAACATCTGGGCTCATACAACTGCTGCCCTGCCCATGGCCACATTTTCAACTCTTTATTTTGGCTTTTAAGACAAAATAAAGTACAAAATTAAAGAGTTGTAATGAATAGAAATGCTTTAATGTTGCAGCATATCAACATGCTTTGTAAGTACAGACAACAGAACATGATTATCTTAATTCAAGGCATTCATAACAAGACAATAGGGTGCACAACTCAGGAAAACAATGCAACATGACACTATACTAAAGAGGACAACAGCCTATTCTTTCCACGTATAGTTAGCACCAATAGGACTCCACACAAGTAAGTACAAAAAAAAACACACCATGAATTTTACCTTCATGGCTAAGTGTGTTACCCATGTTGCTTATACACCTATATTTTAGCAGTTGTCTATCTCATGGTGATGCAGCAGTAGCACAGAGACCGGACCGACCTGTGAAGGAGGAGAGGCACACTTTGATGAGTGCTCCACAGCAGGAAGAGTTTAGCAGCGGTCTGCAGCAGCACGACGCCATCTGGCCCAAGAACCGGCAGCTCCCACAAATCAATGCCATCCCATCAGCCTCTTTAGCAGCAACCCATTCCCTTTTCCTGCCTATGGGACAAGCCCTATCCCCCTTCCTATTTCAAGCCTTCTTCCTGTACTTTTTCCTTTTTCTGGCACGTTCAGTTCACTTCACTCTCCTTTAGGAAGCCTTATCTGAGTTTGTCTGGGTTTGGTTCAGCATAATCCTGTCTCGTGCTGTCTCCATCTCCCTCCTCCCACCGGTCTCTCTCTCCTCAGTAGCTGCCCGGTCTGTCAGTGAATTCACAAAGCACTCTATGGGATTGGTATGAGTGTGTGGGGGGCCTCTATTCTCTATATTGTGTGGCTGGCATTGACACAAATATGCCCAGTATGTGTGCCACTAGGACAATGTGTGTAGTACCCTTTGTCTGGCACTATTGCTGATCTACTGTAAGGCAATGCCACACGGGGTCACAATGCAAGGCAAGGTCAAAGCAAAAAGGGGGGCAGGGGCTGATAGTGGCATGGATCAAAGATCACTTTATCAAAATCTCAGAGGGCTGTTGTATGCCATTAGTAGCTGGCAGATGCTATCAGTTTAGCATGCAAAAATATCAATAGGTTTTCAGGGTCCCATGAGAGATAACTTTATTTAACCTTAGAAGGAACATAAGATCAATATACAATAAAGAAACTAAACACAAACATATTTTCCTCTTTTATAAAAGTAAAAAAAAAACAGGTCCAGATACACTTATATCACTACAGCATGCTTTACAAGTCCACCATTTCCTCTCACACTTGGCATATTTGACCACATTTTAGCTCTGCAAAAATAATTATGGCAAGAAGAAATAAGAATACTTTAGCAGATGTTTCAAGGAGATTGTAGCTATAAAAATACAGCAGCTAATTTGGGAAAATGTTGTTTCTAAATCTGTTGTGCTGCTTACAAAAGTGCTCCCAATATAGGCCACTGAAAGAAAAGAGCATAATAAAGTGCACTGGATGACCCTAGTTGCTGTCTTTTTCTTAGTAGTCAGCTATTGTAAGTTGTTGTTCAGCGCTCTTTTTATATTGTATAAAGAAGGCCCAAAAGAGTACAATGACTTATCTGTAAACCAATTGTTTAACTTTCAAAGTACCATCTATTAAAGCAGTCAGATAACATGTTTCATCAAACAAATTAATTTTTTATCATAATGCATTACTGGAAAACCACCATAAAAGAAAACAAGAAAATGAAGGTTGGAAGTAAATACTGAATTCAATTATTTAATAGCGCCTTTGATTTAATTCTAGTTATGTGCTTTCATTTCTTTTATAAGCCAAATAAAAGTATTACACATACAGTAGTATAACACTGATACCATACCCAATCCCATTATTTTGCATAACCTGAAGAAACCCCAGTTCAGCTTAATGTGAATGCTTAATGAAAGGATGAAAAACAAAGTAAAATGACCAGCTACATTATAATGTAAATTGCTCATCATATGGCCTTTTATTGTTTTCAATAAAAGGCTGTGTATCAAAGGCAGTATTTTTTTTTTATATTATTTTATAACTCTAAGTCTACTTACTAAGAAAACTACATTTGATGTGTTGAGAAAAACTTTATGCTTGTCGCAGATTGGCTATCAACTGCTGATGTTTTATGTTCTTTCCTTTTGGCTTTTCCCTCTCAGGGTCACCACAGCCAGGGTTGCCAGGTCTGAAAGTCAAACTCCTCCAACAGCAACTTAAAACATGCCCAAAACCCATGGAACTGTGCATAAAAATACTGTGCAACCGCAATTCCCACTGCACCCTACGCGTTTTAGTGGTGCTGCATTGAAAGGAGTGCTCGTCCGGTGACACACCCCTGGCCCACTCCCCTCTCTCACAGATAGAGGAGCTCCACAGACACAGAGACGTGCTGCTGAGTTGGCCTAACTTCACTGTGATAACCTTTGGGTTTAAAGATTTGTCATTCAAAATATGGATCTTTATTTAGAAATAGACTACTGTTCATATAATAAGCATGCAAAACAGCTCTGTGCAACCCGCTGACAAATGTATTCACCCGTGGTAACACTTAAAAACCACCCAGTTCCACCGGAAAACCACAGCAAATCAACTGTCCCCTGGTGTGCAATGAAATGAATAGTGATTAGGCATAAGTTTAAGACAGGATACAACCGTCAGTATTTATCCGGGAATAGGATCACCACAAAAAGTACACCTGCTTGTGTAAATTAAGATTGGACAAACTACTGCTTAATTTCTTCTTCATTGTGCCTTGGACACACTGCAGACAGAGAGAGGCCAGCATCCTCATCTGCAAACCAGCCCAGTGTCTTCTCATTTGTTTAAGGGTTGGCTCAATGGTCCTGATTGAATCTGTGTGGATCTTGTGAGGCGTAGAGCTGTAAACAGGCTGGAGGCGTGTTGGGACATGTACTCACACTTGTTTCTCATAATGTGACAGATTCACTCTAATCTAATAAACACAGACTGCTCGCGGATGATTTGACCAGTCACATGTTGGACCTTTGTCAGCACAAGTACAAGCAGCTGTTTATGGCGACATCCAATTAGGCCTGCACCATATTAGAAAATATGCAATATGCGATAAGTATGTTCAATATTGCGAAAACTATAGCAATATTTGGATACTCTTAATAAAGCTTCATGAACTATGATGGCAAAGTATTTAGTGCTCTTCCAGCAAGGAGGTCATGAGATCGATCCTCGGGCCAGGCCTTCACATGATCTTTCTGAGAGAAGTCTGCGTATCCTCCCTGTGTTACTATGGGTTCTCTTTGGGCTCCTCCCACCGTCTTAAGACATGTGTGTGTTAGATGAATTGATGACTCTAAATTGCCCCTTGTGAATGAATGTAAGATTGGAATATGGTTGTCTGTGTACTGTATGTCTCTGTGTCAGCCCTACGACTAACAGGCCACTGTCCAAGGTGTACCCTGCCTGAGTGCCCATAGTTGCTGAGATAGGCTTTAGTCACCCGCGACCTCTGATATGCAGATGAGTGCAAATGAATAAATAACTATAGGCATGGTACAAGTTCAGTAGATAAACGGGTCACTGGTCAAAACTGGGGCTAAATCAAAACTTACAAAACAGTAAACTCCAAATTAGGAAACTAGCTCATTCAATACTTGGTCATAATTTGATTTAAAGCTTCAGACTTAACTTCAGATTTTGACAGTGTAAATCTCAGTCAGATACATTTAGTTTTTTTGTGATATGAATATTGCTTTTACTGATATCACAATAATGGTAAAATTGTTATAGGAACACATTGTACAGCCCTACATCCAATCAAATTTAATCCATATATATTTAGGACTGGGTACCGTTAAACAATACCTTTGTGGTATCAAAAGAAAAGTTACAATACTACTGATATCAAAAAAAAAATTTTTTTCTAATACATAGTGTTCCTTTGCATGTACGAATCAAATAAATGACACATAATAAATCATACAAGCTACTGTTTTTTCTTTTGTGCTCCAAAATATTTTTTTTAAAATAAATTTTATTGTGTTTTATGATTGTAGAAGATCAATTAGCACACCATAGGTATCAGAATAAGTATTGCTCAGGTACCGGTATCGAAAAACAGGTATTGTTTAAGTACTGATGAAATGAAATCTGAACAGTACCAAGCCCTATATACAGTGAATCAAAATACAAACTGGTCACAGGTGCTGCTGATCCGACCATTTTTACTGGGCACTTGTGGGTAAAGTTACTGTTTCCTTAGCAACGTGCAATATCATAGCCCCGCCCCTTTTTCTAGAAACAGTTTTCAACAAGTTTTTTTTCCTCCTCATACATTCACCATACACCACAAATGCTTATCAAAGTATCCTGTTTTTGTTCGGTCTCTACATGTACACAGTCTGTGACCACACCAAAGGCTGGACTGCATTTGTGACACTCCACAGTCCATGACAATAACATAACAACCACAGCTCTCTAATAAGAAACATATGGTGTCAGCAGTGCTGTCTGGCGAGGTTCAAATACTTCACAAGGCAACAATGTCTAACCTGTCTGTCAGTGCCTATCTGAAATATCCTGGTCTTGTAGTTTTGCAAAATGTGAGTTGAGAGGAAATGTTGCAAAGAAATATGAGACATGGGTTTTGGGGGTCTCTAAGTTTAGACTAACCCCCTGTTAAGTCACTCGCATGCCAGTGTGTCTGAGGGTAGAGCGCCCTGCGGGGAGATTCCCAAACTGTGTTGCATGGCAGCGTTTGTACAACCCTGAAACTGACTATCCAGGGCTGTAATTACAAATTATAAAATGAGGCACCATCTGGAAGTCTTTCTTGTAAAAATAGTACATAAGTAGAGTCAAAGAGGGCTGTATGGAAGTTATTTTTTCATCCTATGTGAGAAGTTTCAAGCTGCAAAATCACAAATGCTGAACGAGTGTCTAATAATCACTACATACCAGTCATTGCCCTTAGCTGCCCTCACACTAGTCAATGGACTGACAACATTTTTATGGTTAAATGACTTAGGACAAAGTACAGCTGTGTTAAACTTGCTATTCTGGGTGAGCTCTACATCCAACAATAGTGGAAGTTAAAAAGAAAGCAGAAACATTTCTCAAAAAAGTCAACTCTCACCTTTCCGTTTCTCCCAGTTCCTCTCTCAATTCATTCCTCATGTGTGTTGTCTCCAGGCGGCTGTGTTTAAGTGTGGTGTCTCTTTGTAAAATCGTGAGGGAGGCATCTTGTGACAGCTGACGAAATCACAGTCACTCTTCACTCTCAGTCCAACAAAATCTCGGCAGGAAAAACAGAAAAAAGTATGTAAGTCAGTAGCAGCAATAGTGTGGAGTCAGTCAGTGTTTGTGTGTGTGCTGCAGACAGCATGACTCTAAGCGAGGAAGTTTTTTTGCCTTCTAACTCCTCCCATGACTTTTTTTGGGACAAGGTACAGCCCCCAGCCTTCCTTGCTATGCCCACACTTCTTTCTATCTCTTCTAAACCTCTCTCTGTCAAAATGCTAATGTATTACACCTAAACACGCCATATACTAAAGAGGAAATAAAAAGAAAATAAAACCAGTAAGTTGTAGCTATTTTTCTGAAGTTGCACTGAAAATAATCTAGTTTTGTTCCTCATTCTTTAGCACCAGTCTCACCAGTTTGGTTGGACAGACTTAAGCAGAAAGACAATACAATTAAACAAGCCAACAGTCAGCTGGGTTGTATAATTGTTCAACACATAGCTCACATAACTTCATTCCTGGTGTTCGAGTCGTCACAAAAAATACCTACAAATAAATGACTCATAAAACAGATAGTAAGGGAGTAGCCTTTTTCACAATTTTTCTTCTTGAAGGTTCATTGCAGATCGCTAAATTATTGGAAAAGGGTGTAAATTATAGTCATTACTGTATGTTTGCCGACATATTTTGCATCACAGTTTAAATTGTACACCAAAAGTACACGTTCCTCAAAATGTGTATCTAAGTAATCTAGTAGTTACTTTCCACCACTGCAATAATCCTTATTTAGCAATTGTATTTTGTCTCTCCGATTTTCCCCATTGTTACTGTGTAGCATGAACTTTTCTTTTCATCTATTTCACACCTTCTCTTTCTGGGTCATGTCTGTCCCTATCTGTGTGAGGGGAGATAATAATCCCTAGGCTAGCACTGTTTTGGTTTCCATGTTTTTTTGTTTTTCTACTTTGGTTAAATATAAACTGCTGAAGTGATTGTGTATCCCTATAGCCCCCAGTGTACCATGACAAAGTCACCCTGAACACAGGCCAGCACTACCCATGTGATCATGAAATTGGCTATGCTGCTGGACACGGGCCATTTATTTTGCACTGTTTGCGAAACTATGCAGAGAAAGAAAAGGATTGTGAATGAAGCAAATAGCAACAACTTACAAACGTACAGGCTTAGGTGGAGCTTGCAGAGTGGCCAGAGTGATTTTTTTCCTGCCCATGTGGATGGACAAAGGACAAGGATTGTGAGGGTTAGTAAAGAATGCAGTATAGTGCTGATCGGTGCATCTGATAATGGACTCATGGCTCGAGTGCGACCACAAAACAAAAGTTGGGCACAGAAAACAACCTTAGGCATATAATTACAGCAGAACATAGGTATTAAGTGGTTTTCTTTGTGTGTAAGGAGAGATGGCGTGCCTTAGTAAAACCTTGCTGTTCTTTAGTCTGCAATTATGTTGCAACAAAGCCACAGTATGTAACTGTTAATGACTGTAGAAACAAACTAAAATATAAAACACAACATAATCAATCATGCTGTTGGATCCTTAACACTAATTTTTTAATTTTCTTATTCTCCTCAGGAGTGTTGGTGGCTGGAGCTTATACCAGCTACTATGGGCCTACTCCTAACCCTAACCTTTGCCCTAACCCTAACCACAGGGCCAACACTCAGGACACATGCACTGACAGACAGCTATATGCTTTCTTAGTCATTCACTATGGGCAATTTAAAGATAGAGACCGATTCACCTACATGCATGTCTTTGGATGGTGGACGGTGGTTGAAGTACTTGGAGGTAACCCACAGTAACACAAGGAGGACATGCAGATTCCACACAGAGATCATTGGTGGCCGGCCTGGTGATCAAACCCACAACCTCCTGCCAATGTGCAGACTTGGATCCTTAAAATAAAAAGAAAATACATTTGTAGACACAGTTGACCATGTACCTGTGGGGCACATTACACAATTATATCACACACAACACACCCTTTCAAACATCTTATAAAAATGTGATAAATATTTAGACACAATATGTAAATTTGCCACAGTGCATTTGCAGAGGCCTTTATCAGGTGCAAATTCTGAAAAAGTCACAAAGTGTTGCTTTAAGACACACATACCAGGGGATGTGTGGCTCTCTGGTTTAGAGTCCTGAGTGGCGCCATTGCAGACTGTGACAGTGCAGTGTTGACCTGACGCCCTCCTGCCCTGGTCCTTTTGTCCACAGGAAGGCCATGTTCCTGTTTTTCTGCTCCCTCTGTTTGCAAGACACAACCATAATACAGAGCTGGTGTAAGACTACAATATGCACACAGTACCAAGGGTCACGAGGGCACCCGGCTCCACATGCAGCTACACCCATTCATACATTCCCTGATAAGAATGATTTAGTCAAATATTATCATCTATACGTTTATAATTGATCTGACTTTGACCTGGGCCGGGTTAATAATCTGTGGAGAAAGGCCAAAACACTTGACACTAGACTATCAAAGAAAATACAAAGCTTATATTAGCACAATCCTCCTGAATAGAACTAAATAAGTGGTCTCGGTGCTCTGACTCCCATAATGGAGTGAGGTTAACTAAATATTATCTGTACCACTTGTTGTGAATACACTTTTTTCTTTCTGAGGTGGAAGAACTACTGAAAATCTGTACTTCAGACAAAGTATTACTACTTTAAAAGAATATCACTCAAGTAGAGATAAAAATATGTTGTAGTTGACAAAATATTTATTGTGTAAGAACTACTACTGAGTGTAAAGTTTACTTAAACAAAAACTACAACTATTTCTAGTACTTCAGTTATTTTTACTATTGCTACCTGTACTATACTTACTACTACCACTATTACAACTGTTATTACTGCTGCTAGAACAACAACTACTGGAGCTGCTACTATGATCAGAAAATACTTGAGCAAAAGGACTTTATTGAAAATAGTTACTAGTCACAAGACACCACTGCTCTCTTGTATAAGTGAACAAAATGCTAAATTAGACATACATTTTGAGAATTGAAATGGACAAAGTTTCCAGAGAGAGACAGAGAAGGGTGACTCTTACATCCCACTATTGTCCAGTTTCCTTCGGCTGTTAGAGCCAGGGCTTCCTCAGGACATGGGACGTAGCAGTCTGTTAGATTAATAATAAAAAAATAAAAACACATGGCAACGTTTAATAAAACATTATTACACTCATAACACACAAATGGAAACATAATGCATGATTGTTTCTTTGTAAAATACTTCAAGTTTATTAATCTTACCAATCACTCATCCAAAAACACTACAATAACACGACATTGAGTGACAGTGTGTTGTAAATAGGATTTGTGTATTTATAGCCCGATACCTGCTGTGTAGATTACTGGTCATTTGCTTGCTGGCTACTTAATCCAATCACCATTCACTCCCAGCACTTTCACAGTTAGCCCTCTTATACTTGCACAGTACTGTAGTAGACAACCCACGCTGCACATAATCCAATTAAATTATTTGTTTACGTCAGGTTTCCAGAAGGGGGCGGTGTCACGACAGTTTTAACAACAAGCCCATCCTTGCGCCACAAAACTAGAAAAATGGGCCTCTCCCAGAGTGCCTATAGTAGTCTACTTTTAGGTATGCTTTAAAATAGTATCATGACACACTAAGGACTAGATTGTTGTTCGTTTACATGTTTTATAGCTTATATATACTTATATATATTCATAAAACATGCAGTACAATTAGCAGTAAGCTAGTCATGCCCCCCTAGTTTATTCGTCAACAAATAACACAGGTTATCAAAAAGAAAACTTACGTAACTTAAGTTACGTAGTAAATAATGAAGAGAATAGATAAAAACTATTAGCCACGCATACCTGGCAACTTGGTTTTAGGTACTAGGCATGTAAACAAAGACACGTTTAGTGCTCTTTATAATAAAAAAAATATTGTTATAGCTGTGTATATTTTTTCTTTGATATTAAAAATAAATTGTCTAAATTGTTAATAGGCTACTGATTCCATTTCTATGAGGCTAGGCTACTTTGTAAATTATAGCACACATTACCTTCCAAATATTTTTTTCATGGTAAACACACATTCCTCCAACTATGGTGAAAATTTAACACAAAACAATGAAAAGAAACTTGTCTTTGTTTACTTTTAGCATAAAAAGGATATTTGATGAAAGACTCTTGCCCTGAAGCTTTCCCAGCAGCCCACGGTGACGTCGTCGCTTAGTAACGGATAAAGAGGGGAAAGTTGGCAGCAATGAAGGTCGACCAATACCGGAAACGCACCTTGTTTACGCGTAAAATAATAATTAGTCTTTAAATAGCCCTCACGTTAATTATTGGCCATAAGTCAGAAAGATATAAATAAATAATTTAACAATTTGTTGCCAAAAATTAGTCAAGACTGCTTCGCTTTTGGTGGAAAAAGTGTGTGGACAACAGTGATGATGATTAAAGACAAAATAAGATTGTGATGTTTTTTACAAGTCTGTATTTTTAACTTATAAACATGTTGGGGGCATAAATGCATTTTGGGAGGCTCCATCCTTCCAAAAATGCCAATACCATAAACGATAACGCCAATAATGTTTGGAATAAACAATAAATAAGCTAAAGGTAGCTGTTTTTGACTAACAGGACCTATATATATATATATATATACCGTAAATGTTTGAATTTAAAGTTATGGGTGGTCTTGTTTTTTTATTTATTTTGAAGGTCCATACCGGATGCTGGCTATAGTCACGGCCGCGGTGTTAGTGAGTGTCGCGCTGACAGCAGCACACCGCCAGGGAGAGCACACAGTGGAAAATCAGCCGGGAGCGAAAATGTGAAGGTGCAATCTGACTGAGCAGCATTGTGTTGTCATTGGCGTATGTTTCCATGAAAAGCCACACCACACTGCAAGAGCTTGTGGAGCTTTATTTGGGATTTACAAACACTCCTTTCTTTTTCTTGTTCTTTTTAAATTTCTTGCCGTGGAGCACCTTTTTTATTTTTTTACAGGAATTTGACAGCGCGCGGTTCTGCTGAGATGTACTGAGTGGGGAGAGAGCATCAATTACCAGGTCTACTGTACCACTATTAATGCAACTGGAAAGGGGCAAACTGCTCCAAGGAGGTCGTCTTGTGCTGTATGGGATTGTTCTTGACGGAGACGCTTTGTTTCCGATAAGGACGCATTGGGCATCATGAGTTCCAGTGGTAAGTCTATCCATTCTTGCGCGCTCTGCCTGTTCACTTGAAGCGCATAAGGACAATACCTATAGATAACAACAGTAATGAGCTACCACCCACTGAAACTGAATGCTGATACAGTTACGAGTAAGCTAAGACCAGTTGTCCTAATACAAGTGAATAATTAGGCTGTTGTTTTATTTTCTCATTAATAAACATTGGAATCTGTTGTTACGCTATTAACTATGCAAATGATACATATAGATGAAATATTAGATGATACATTCAAGTAAACGCGTAGTAAACAGCGTGCCTCTACAAATAGTTTCGCCCACTAATCTGTATAATCGACTTGGATCAGGTTTAGAGAGGATAGTTGAGCTAAGAATATCTTGGAGGTAAAGTGGCTGTTTGAGTGCAGAAGGATTTTTAGCATTCTTCATTCACTTCTAACAGCTGTTGCTTGGTCCCTCCCAAAGTCTGCTTGTCTTTTCACTCTCTCTCTTTTTCCCACATCCATGTCACCACCACAGTAGCCTGACAGGGTAACACCAGTACATATGATCTCTAGAAGGGTTAAAGGAGAGACCAACCATATTTCAGCTGTTCATAAAAGTCCACCTGTCTCGATGGTTGTGGGAAACACTTGGGGCAAAGTCTGGATGTTCCCACTGTTGCTCTCATATACAGTGATCCGCCACATGATGGGTGAGTGGGTCAGCTTTAGGGCTCTGTGGGGCATGCTCATCCCAGACCTGCTCCAGGGCCTGACCTTGTATCAGCTGACCCTCATCCTCTGTCAGCTGAATCAGGCTTTTCCCTTCAGGGCTGTAGTTTGTTTGTAGTACGCTTGTGTGTGTGCGAGCTCGGTGATATGAGGGAACACATGCACAATGCTTAGGGTAAATGATGAGACAGTTAATACGGTGACAACATTTGAAAAGTTTTACAGTAATAATATCTGAGTGTATATTTTCAGTACTTCATCCATCTCTGTTTTCTCTTTAGCATCAAGAACTTTCAATAAAAGTGCTTGATGCTAAAGAGAAAAGGCCATGGATCTGCATGTAAGAACAAACAAACAAACAAAAAACTACAAGCAGAGGTGGATGAAGTACTGAAAATGTACACTCAGATATTGTTAATTTTGTATTTCTAGTAGTACTACTACTGTTCCCAACTCAGGTTTGTACCAAGGACCTTCTAAGTGCAAGGCAAGGCGCTAAATATCTTGATAAAATATACACATTTAGATGTTTAAAATGTTGCCTCCTAAAGCCCATAGTTGGTGGAATAGGCTCCAGCCTGCAACCCATAACAGGAAAAAGCAGAAGATGGGTTAGGAATGAATGAATGAAAGAATTAATGAAATTTACTTGACTAGAACTATGTTTTCCCCTAAATTATTATTTTTTAAAGTATTTTGACAAGTTGTAGCTGAAGGACTCACAGAAATCAGGTATTCGTTGGAACGCTGCAGTATTTTTGCAAGATGCACTTTTGTACATTGTAGTTACTAAAAGTAAAAATTAGTATAACTTTCCACCTGTGCCTACAAGTTACTCTGTTTTATGCCAAAATCAAAACGTTTTTATTACTTCACATCAGTGTACTTTGTCATGAAGACAGTCTTTAGGGTGTTGTTCAGAGAACTAAGTGGTTTTGTTTTTTCTTGGTTGATTGTCAAATAATCTAACATGCAATGCTTGATTTCCAGACACACAGAATAATATAAGTATCACAGTTGGAAACATCCTAAGCAATATTGACCATGAGGTTATTATGGTGATGAAAGGTTTTTGTAATTTAAAGCTGCCCAAATATAGACGTCTTAGCTTTCTAGATCTATCAAGTGAATAGATTAACCTCTAAAGCCACAACAACACTGGGCATCCTAATCAAATTCCTTAGCTGTCAAAATGGCAAGTTGAAGTTGAAGTTTACATGCATCAGGGCTTGTCCTCCCAGTCCCATCCTTCTTCACTACAGAAGGAACCGGGTATTTCTGCATCATTCATAACATAATCTACTCTGTCATTGTGTGCCACTGCATTATTCATTCAACGCCCTTAACTCTGTCTCCCAGCCTTGTGTCAGTGCACGTGTGTGTGCCGTGCGTGCCGGGAGTGGCATTTTTAGCCCTTTGATTTACCAAGAAATTCCTTTTGTTAAGCTTCCACAATGTGTTTTTCTCAGCAGAGTGGGAGGGGCAGAAGTCGGAGCTGTCATTGGTACATGTGATTTGAAAAGCATGTGCTCAAACAGGAATACTAACCACCGTCAAGTCTACTGTACCTGTGGTTTGCCCTCTGTGTGTAGCGGCGTTGTCACATCGGCCGGGGCAGATGGTGCTGTGACATGTGTCGGTACTATGGCTGGAGGCGGACAAAGACAGCAGGCTGAAGAAAGAGCAACTTGCCTCTGCTCAAGTCAGTCACACATATGTCCCCTTTGCTCTCAGGAAGGTTTGTACATGAATGGGCCTGTCGGGCTGTGCTGTGTGCAGACTTTTCTGCCGCAGTGTGTGAGAGAGCCCATGGGCCATTAACACACACTGTAATTATACACAGCTCTGATGGCCTGTCTTCATCTTTAGGGTCTTCTGTCTCTCATGGTCAGTGGCCTATGTGTGTGTCTTTGTTTATTGTTTGGAAGGGTATAATCTTCTGGCTGGTTGGAGAGGTTGTAGGTGTTTAAACCAGACTTTACATGCAGTGTTTCAACTACCAGTACATTAGAACTGGGCAACATGACCTTAAAATAGACAAAAATAATGCACCAGCTAATTTTGATTAACAAAAATAAAGACTTTGCATCACGCTTTAGCTCAATTGTTAGAGCATGCGCCGTGTATATAAAGCCACTACAGCTTGTCGCTGAGTCATGGGTTTGAGTATGTAAACTTTGCAAATGTAAGCTTTAAAAATTAGATTTTGTCATAATAGAAAAACTTTGTATTAGAAAAGGGCTGTACAATATCAGGAAATCATGTGATGACTTTGTTCTATATTCTAATAACAACAAGACCATGGTTCGATTACCTGAGGGCCCAAAACTCTAGCCATAGTCTTTGCTCCAGTTCCAGTAAGGAAACAGCTGGAAGAAAAAATGTGTTTCCATTAATGCAGATGGATCCACTTTATTATAGTAAGAGTTGACTTGTATGGTTTTAAGAAATACATGTTTAGAGAGATGTGCTGTGCTGAGGAAAAGACAGGAGGCAGAGCTGGAGGTAGTGGAGTTGAAGATGTTGACGTACTCTTTGGGAGTGATGAGAATGATAAGGATGGATAGGAAAGAGTACAGCTTATGTTAGATATTTTGGAGATAAAGTCAGATTGAGATGGTCTGGACATGTACAGACAGAGAAGGAATAGTAAATATATTGTTAAAAGGATGCTGAGGTCGGAGCAGCCAGACAGGAAGTCCAGAGGAAGACCTAAGAGGAGATTTATGGATGTAGTGAAAGCGAATGGGAAGTTAGTTAGCAAGGAGATTCATTGCATACAGGGTATAGAATTGCGATTCTTTTTTTCTCCTCAAATCAAATTATGGGTCAGTTAATTAGAAGTTCTTCTGTCCATTACTTTCTATATTTGCCTGTCTTACAATATATTCAGACGATCGCACAAATTGTAGCTTTGTTCTGTAGATTCAGGGTCTACTCTCCATAGTTTGTACAGTTGGTAGGTTCCAGGGGAGTGGTAAAACACATGTTGATCAATATAGTGATCATTGAGCTCAGGGACTAGGGGGGAATCTGCGGACCAATACATCACAGGCGGCACTGACACCTCACTCTCTCTGCTATTGTAGGGATTTTTTAAGTAATCGCTCTGCTCACATCCAGACATTTATCACAGTGTTAGTGCGGTAAGTATTTATACCCCCAATGCTCTTGCAGAATTCCCCACAACACAGCAGAATTATTACATGTTTATAATGAGATTGCAGTGGAGGTAAATAATGATTGCAGTTTGATGACAAATATCATGCAAAACACTGCATGCCAAGAGATGGATGATTTGCTGGTGTTCTGTGTTGTGTAAAGCCAAAAGGAAAGATTTTCAACTAGTAGGAGAATGTTTCAATCTAGCTACAATGGGTCACAAGCCAGTGTACTCTTTGTGCCAGTCCTAAGCCTGGATAAATAGAAACTGGTTGTCTCAGGAAGGGCATCTGGTATAAAAAAATGTACAAATCAAAATGCAAATCACTGCTTGCTAAGAGGCAGATCATTTGATGGCAACCCCAGAAGAGAAAAACCAAAAGGAAAGATTTTAAACTAGAAGGACAGTGTATGATTCATAGACTGGACATTTCACAAAGTGACAGAAATGTCTAAAAATAAATGATTTTCTTCACTGTCCCAGTGTGTCAGGCTGAGCTGGTGGGAGTGTGAGCACAGGTAGACAGGGATGGGAGCCAAATCCTATATGATCCTCTCTACGTTGCCTCATCTGGAGAGTGGTTCACCCCAGAGCCAAACACAATTTATCACTCTCACTGCCAGATGCCTTAGTTCAATAACACACAGAACAAAAGGTGGGAGACAAAGACCCCCAGATGCAGGCACATGCTGGTGGTACACAGCTGAACGTTCATATACATTGAACTTGTATGTGTAATTACAGATGCCAAAACTACATGTTTAATTGTTGGTTAGCAGCAAAATACACAGAACAAAGACAAATCTTGTTTGTTCTCCTGAAAATAAACAACTACCCCTGCACAATATATTGCAAATTTATCATTATCACATTATTATCTGTTTTGCAAGAAAATAAACCTGCAATACTATGTCAAAATAGCTTATTAACATATCACCAGTGTTATTGTCATCTCTTTACTCAACATAGTTATTGCATATTAGATGTTTTTATTACATCGTGCAGCCCTGTAAACTTCATTATTGTGGAAATCATGAGATCATGTCCTATAGCTCTAATCCTTTTAGAACAAACAGAACATTTAGCCAAATGCTGCAACACTTGTGACTACATTGTATGGTGTGTCTAGAAGGCGTTCTTGTTCTGACCTTGACTTCTGAGAGGACTGAATGATCATCCGGGCCGTCAGGAGCAGTTTGACCTGCCTATCTCTCGCCCAAGAGTGACAGTGTAGTTTGTGATACCATTGGACAGTATCATAGCGCTGATAAATGCCCCTATCCAAGGTCCTGACAGAGATTGACGGAGAGGAAATGGAGGGTGGGGACAGAAGAGGACTGTTTATAATATGGTCAGTGAAGACGGTATAACAAAATGGAAGTGAAACATTTTGACAGTGGCATGAAATTGTGTATCTTTTCTTAGCTTTTCTCTTATAGCATGCAGTTGATACACATATTGATTTGGCATAGGTTTTACGCCGGATGCTCTTCCTGAACCAACCCTGTCCATTTATCCAGGCTTGGGATGGAATATTTGTGGCTGAATAAATAATTGTTATACCCAAATTCTCATTGTTGTGCTAGAAACAGGGTTGTGATACTGTTCTTCTCCTTTGGCACAAATGCTTACACTTTTCTCATCCAGGGACACCGCAGGAATAAAACAAAAACTGCCTCTTAGTTTGTTTTTTAGGCCAGAATGCCCTTCCTGACACAACCCTGTCCATTTATCCAAGCATGGTTCTAGCAAAAAGAGAGAGCACTGACTTGTGACCCTCGATGGACGGATTAAAATGCACGTAGATTGTGTTGTGACATATTTCAAGGAATGCTTTGAATTGAACAATTAAAATCCCTTCAGTTTTCCTTAATATTCCATTTTTTTGATGTGCGCCTGTATAACAAAGACAGCATAGCCATGAGGACACTTGCTAGGTATATCAGCAGTATTAAAGACAAGAAAAGGGAAACAGCTCCCAGTTACTGATCAGGATTCGCAATCATGTAAAGTCTTAGCAAAATGCCAGAGTCACTTTTCTTTTTGATGGGAGAAACTGTGGTGGCACACATGAATCTTCAAGACCACACTTCCATGGAGTATATAAAGGACCACATTTCTTCTTTGAATAGATACACTTACAAAACATCACAAGGCTGCACCGCTGTTTCCATTGATTCAAAGTGATTCATTGTTCTATACTCGTGGCTCCTTTCGTTCGTCACCACTGATCTCCCAGCATGCCTTGTGACAGTGCTCTGAGCGTGTTCCTCCCTGGGGCTGTCAGGTCAGGGGCAGGAATAGCAGCAGGCCGCCGCTCCCTCGGGACACTCTCTGACCCGGGACTTGTTCTTATCGCCTGTCTGCTCCCTCCCTCCTGTCCCGGCGCTATATGGTCTCAGGGGATGTTCACTGCTTATTTGACGTCGTGGATATAACACCTGTAGTCCAGCGGCTATCATTAGAGGAGTGACTCAACAGTGTACAGAAGGTAGAGGATGTTGGCTGTTTGGAGAGCTCTGTAATGGGTTTACACGAGCAAAGCGCATGTTAGAAGTGAATGAGCGCACAGGCACAATTGGATAGAGTTACATAACTGCGTGATTCCTGGGCGTGTTGTTAACCCTCAAAATTTGTTACATGCACATTTGAATAGATGATGTTGGGTATGGTAAGGTTTTGCATTTTCATTCATTCATCTTCTTCCACTCATTCCTGTTAGGGGTCGCAGGTAGCTGGAGCCTACCCCAGCAGCTTTGGGCCTGAGGTGGGGTACAGTTAGTTGCATAGTTAGTGCATACAACCATTCACTCTCTCATTTTCATTCACTAGTGGTGATTTAGCTTTGCCAATTCACCTACATGCACGATGCATCCAGAGGATCCTCCTTGCTGAGAGGGAGAAGTGCTATGGACCACAGTCAATCCAGCCACAAGGGGTCACAAGCCAGTGTACCCTTTGTGCCCACGCCTGGATAAATAAAGAGGGTATTGTCAGGAAGGGCATCCCACGTAAAACTAATGCCATATCACAAGAAATACTGACTACAGACATTAAAACAGCATCACTGATCAAAGCACTAGCAATGTCAATGTTATATTGCACCTTCACTTTGATTGTGAGAGTATTTTTCCTTGTCTTGAAAGCTTCATTAGCCTAATGATTATTGTAAAGAAATGCTATAGGTTTCCTGTGGGCGCTGGCACAAGCTTTCATGCTCTGCCATTAGTTGCCGTTATCTCCATTCACTCTTGATGAGATCAGAGTTGCTCGTTTGGTTGTATGGCCAAAACTGCAGTGACTTTTCCCTCTCACACTCTTGAGGAAGGGAGTGTCATTATTTTGACCACTGGCCAGGCACTTATCGGACAGGGCAGAGGGTCCCAGTGGAGCTGCCAACATTGTGAGCCAAACAATGAGGTTGAGTGTCAGGGATTTGGGAGTGGGAGTTAATCATGGGTGCATATTTCCAGCACCCACGGTCAATCTGTTAAAGGAAAATAAACAAGTAAATGTATGCATGATGTAGTTACTGTTCTGCCACAGTCGCTCTGCATACTGGGGAAGGGAACTCTGTTGGCAGACTTTTGAGTGCTGTGGGTCCTTTGGGGTTTAGTCAAAGAAATAGAGTCAGTAGCTCTGTCACGACAGCCGAGTGCTGCTTTCAAGAAGCTGCAATGTCTTCAGTCACTTTTTCAAGTTAGACACCAAACCTATGCAGAGGTGGAAGAAGTACTCAAAATTTGTACTAAATTAAAAGGACCTTTCTTCAAAATAATATTACGCAAACAATCACTTCTACTTCTATTGCTACTAGTAGTGCTACTACAAACTACTATAAAGCTATGGCCTCTACTTTGACTACTTCTACTATTGCTGCTGCTATTTTTATTGACAATTAACCCGGGACCTTCTTGCTGTGAGGCAGGAGTGCTAACGACTATGCCACTGTGCCGCCCCAATTTTGCCGCTGAAGTAAAAAAAACTTGTGTGTACTTGAGTAAAAGTAAAAGAATGCTTTAGAAAATGTGCTCAAAAAGTACATGTTCTTTAAAAAATGTACTTAAATAAATTACTTTAGTGAAATTATTGAGTTACTTTCCACCTTTGAACCCCTGTACCTGTACTTAAAAGAAGAAGGTGTACTTTTAAAGCACTTAATAGCCTTAAGGTCTAGAATTAATTATTATCCATCATTGTGACATTTTGCTCCTATTTCCATTACAGCCAAGGCTATATGTGTGAACCTGCTGTAAAATATGAAATATCCGTCTGACTCGTATAATACATAATGAAGTCTGAAGATCCATCCTCTCTCTAGCCTGACGCAGCGGTGTGTCGAGGCTTATGAGTGGGTGAAAAATAGAAAGCCGGGAGCTTATCCACTTTATAGGTGTCAGACCTAACAGCCTCAGAAGAAGTGCTAACAGAGCCACACACTCCTATTACTGTGTGTAAACTGCAAACAGTACAGCACACAGTCAGTCCCCACATGGACATTTACCACCAACAGAGAGATATTAGATATAAGTACAGTGTAATGTAATAGGCCACACAGGACATGCATTTTTAGGACTGGATAGAACATTTATAGTTGATTTATGTTATTAAGTTCATTCATATCATAATTCATTTTATCCGTATTTTCATGTTAAATTGTAGCAAATCAGATCTTGTTTTAATTGGTTTGGCTTTAAATGGTCTCAATTTTTGGGTATTTTTGGTGGAGTCCCAGGTGTGGAGCCTTGTGCCTGTAGCCAGGTGAGGCAGGTCTTGTTCAGTGTGGAAGCCAATCAGGGCCTCAAATAGTTTTTGACCCGATGCTAATGACTGCTGTCTATATAAATCGTGGAAATGTGGAATCATTTTGGAGACTGTGTGGAACATATCAATTAAACACCCAAAACAAACTTTGAGAATTGATTTCATTACTCACCATTTCTTCTTAGCACCCCAGTCAAGCTAATGCTAATGCAGCTCTGACTGGAGTGGAGTTTTATAATGACAAAATCTATATCTATAATATATGACTATTAAAATATCTCTCTATCTCCAAGGCTTGACAGGCAGTGATCGTGCCTCAGGAACAATCCGATGCCAGCGATGTCGGGAGGTATGCAAAGGAGAAGTGGTCCGAGTACAAGACACACACTTCCATGTCAAGTGTTTCACCTGCACTGGTAAGAAGAGACAACTAAATGCATGAACACATTTACTCTGTGTACAACAAACTGTAACCTGGGTGGTCCTTGTTATTGAGGCTGGTGGAGTTTTGCGCAGTGAGATAGGATTCCTGTGGTAATGCATCTGTCTTGCTTGCACATACACCCCCCTCTTGCCCAATGATAGATTTACTGCCTCTTAGTTCATCCATTCTACTTAAACACGTTGAGTGCTACTGGCCCGTGGTCGGGACATGGCGGAGTGGATCAGTGGTGTCTTGCAGGGGGTTCTGGCTCTCACTATGGCAGCTTGTTACTGCACTTTTAGCTCAGAGGGGATATCCCCTGCTCTGTACACTGCAGACTAATGAGTGTGGCTTTGTCAAGTTACAAGTAAGTGATGTGTAATAGCCACTGCTGACATCCTGTTGCATCCAGTAAGAAAAATACATTAGTTAACACTATACTTTCCAATAATTTGTTTTGTTGTGTCTTAATTTATTGGACATGTCTTCTAGAAATTTGGCATGGTTGGTAGTTTGAGCATTGGCATTAATGAGATAGCCTTGGATTGGACACAAGGCCCAAACTCCTAGTAGATGTGGCACTTTGAGTGTTTAACTTTGGGTAGATCAGAATCAACATAAATCATTTAAGGATTAAGCTTATAAACAAGACATTCGAGGACAGATTATGCTACAATAATGAGCACAGAGACAGAGTTAGCAATTTCCTTTCTAGCTATTTATATTTTAAATCATTTGCTGTGATGAGGTACCGTTACCCTCCTCATCATTAATACATTGGCTCATTGATTAACTTCAAGCTGGAGGGACAAGATTGTTGGCTGGCATGGGCGAAGTTGAATTGAATAAAGTTGAATTAAGTGTTGTATAGAAGAGCTGGACGAAGTGTTGTAGAAGAGGGAAGTCTGGGAATTTCTGCTTAGACTGCTTGTGACCAGGTTTGAAAAATGAAGATGAATGAAAGCTGAATGGAAGCTAACAGTGGAAATGATCAGCCCATCCTAAAACAGACTTATGACAGCCAAGTTCATAAACTTGTTCAAATCAGAAATCAAATAAGCGGACAATGTTATTTGTCATGCCTCTGCTCAGCCTGAAGCACGAGGGCACAGTATTATGTAAATGCTGTCATTTGTAAACCAAAGATGGACTTCAGGCTTTTCTTTTATAGCCATTAACAGATGGCTTTGCAAAAACTCTACAATGAAATGATAATAAAGCATCCTCCTCATCTAATTAGGTTCTGTTTTGCATTTTTATGAACTCAGTCAAGACGAAGAGATAACTGTTATATTAAAATTGCTCTGATGTCTAGTCTTTGAGCTTTCAAACACTACAGGAACAAAAACTGAAAATAGTTTGTTTACATTAGCCAACCATTACCACACATTGTTCACTGTTGCTCTAGTTATAGAGGAAAGAGACAAGAGACAACAAGAGACAACAATTTTTTTAATAGGCTGTCACCATAAACTACAATACATATTTGTTTCTGATGGCCTTGTGCAGGAAACCTTAAAGCAAACTTGTTTAGAAAGAAAAGATCTATACATGCAACATCTCCTACCAGCCCCATTACTACATTGTTTAAGTTTGACTAGAATAAAAGTGTTATTCCAGGCAAACTAGGATTAAAACACTATTCTCCTGTATGATATTATTTATCATATACTTTGGAGTGATCAAAAAGCATGGTATACTTTCAGTTTTTCATCTTCTTCTGCTTATTAGGGGTTGAAAGTGGCTTTAGTCTATTCCAGCAACTATGAGCTGTAGGTGGGGTATTCCCAGGACAGTGGGCAGTTAGTTCAAGGGTAGACTCATACAGTATACATTGATAGATAACACATTTCTTTGGTCAGTGGAAAAAAGGAGGAGTGCCTGGAGAGAACTTACAGTAATATAGGGAGGACATGCAGACTCATGTGTTAGCTGGCCTGATGATTGAACTCTCAACCTCCCAGCTGATAGGCAGGAGCACTACCCACTTCTGCAACCATGCCCCCCTAGTACTTTAATTTGTCTTTAGAAATATAATGTGCAAAGCTTTGATAGTTCATAACCAACTTCTACAAACAAGTTCTGCAAGATTTATTGCTCTTTGCTATTTCTTAATTTGATTATTGTGTTTCAAGGTTTACTGCTAGAATCTGTCCTTGAGCTCGACTCGAAACGCCCATAACTTGGATTTCTCCCAGTGAATGCAGCTCCACACAGTCCTGAGCCCATCCACAGTATAGTTTAAACTCACAGAGGACCAGTCATTGGAGGGTTGTTGTAACATGTTCCCTACGTGTAGCCGTCAGACAGATGAAAACACAGGCTGGTGGTGCACGTGTACGCGGCCTCCCTCATGCATACTGAATGTGCACGCCTGTAGACACGAGCGGTGGTTGTGAAGGGTTGCTGTGGTAACGGCGTGAAGGGGCACCCGGGCCCTGGTTGGTGGATATTCTCAGCATCTCTATGGTCCTTTTAACCAATAGGAAGCCTTGATTTCATGCCCCAGAGAAAAAGGGGGGGTGAACACAGGAAGCAAGGGAAAGAGAGGAGAGGAGCAGGGGGATGGGGGTGTTTGTGTCGCCTAAACATTACATCATCACATTAATAACAAACTGATTAGGGCGAGTAGAAAAAACTGTATAGCTATATTGTCAGTGCTGTAATGAGGAATTGTGACTGGAAACCATTGTATGGCACCTATTGAATTGGCAGCCTTTCATTTCCAGAGAACTCTCCCCAAACCTATACATCCCATGAGGCCTTTGGGTACCTATTGTGTGGCCAGATTCTGCCACATCCCTGCCCATATTGTGCTGTCCTGTACCGGGCCTCTGCACAGCCAGCAGTTTTCTAAAGCTTGTATTATTCGCCGTGTGATCTCCTCAAACAAAAAACATGTTGCATGTTCATTTGAACTTCATAAAGTCTGTGCTGCCTTTGTGCAGGCCTGTGTTTTCATAGGATATTTTCACAATTGTAGCAGTATTTAAAGTGCAACCAATCCAGACTATGACATTCAATTTATTTATTCTTCCATTTTGTTTCCTTTTCCCTCTCCCTTCTCTATTTTTTTCTGTTTTCTTTTCTCATGACAGTTACCCAAGCATGAAATCAATTTTTCATCTTGGGACAGGATGACATTGGTGTGGGGGCAAGAGATTTTGACACTAATAGCTAAAATGTATTTTGCGATTTGAGCAGACAACCCTTTTGTCAGGAGCTGATTGCTTTTTCTGTTAGACATTTCTATGAACTGTGCGATCGGAGAGTGTTTCAATGTTTGATGTTTTTCTCAGCTGCAGATTTTCCTCACGGAATCAGTGTGGAGCTGGCACTGACCTTCATTTGTGATATTATGTCAGTTTCAGGATGATGGCTTACTCCGCAGAAATACTATTTACTCAAAACTGTATTGATTAGAATAATACAAGTTTATTTGTTCATCCTCTCTCATTCTTGTAATTGTACTGACCAGTCACATGGTGCAGACATTAGTGGTCACCACAGCAAACCATCTGTCTTAATCTAACCCTTATCCGCTGCTGCTCTAACCTCAACATGCTTCTTTTGATATTAAAATATTAGAGTGTGAAAGTGGATTAAAAAGATACATATTGCATCTTCCTTCCTTTTGGCTTGTCCATTCTGTGGTTGCCACAGCAAATGCTCAGCCTAACATGCTGTGATTTATTTATTAACCTTTTTTTTTAACAGATTAAGAACCAATTCTCATTTCCAACAACGTCAAACTGAGCAAGAGGCTTCAGCATGAGACAGAACATACCAGAACACAATTAAAAAAAAAAAAACTTGCTTGTTAAAACATGATTTGCATGATTTGGCACAGCTTTTATGCTGGATGCCCTTCCTGATGCAAACCACTCTATTTTGTAGGCCTTGGGACCGACTCAAAGAGTACACTCTCTTGTGGCTGGATTATAGTATATGTTAACATATTTCTTGGTTACAAATATCACTTGATAACAATGAGGTGTCGTACTTTTTGACCTGCTGTGCTAGTCATGCTAAAAGTAAATAGTGGTCACAAAAGAACTGCTGAAATTATGGCCATCCTGTTTATCATCTCTGTTCTCTCTTTGGGCAGTTTTACAAGCCACATTACTTTTCTGCTGCCACATTACCATGCATTAGTTGGTGAAGAGAACAGCACTAATCATCATGTGTATTTAACCTCTAATTTGAACCCACTGTACAGCAGCTGATTATAGCATGAAGAAACAGCCATGCAATCAGCTCCAAGAAGTCAGTGGAAAAAGGCTGTAGTCAGAAGCCAGCAGCAGCAGCAACAGCTCAGATTGATGCATCAGAGAAAGCAGAGCCCTGTGTGTGTTCATGATCTGGATACCATAGCACTTCTGTGTGTTGCTGTGGTTTGTATGGATAGATGTGGTGTTATATTACCGGCAGTACAGGGCTGACTCGTGCATACTGGCCTAATGACATAGTGACCACATTTATCCGCCGTCCAAGTCTAATTGGCACTTTCTGAATCCAAGAGAAACGGCGCAGCCTGTCAGTGGCACGAGCACAGACACTTGCAGATGAAAAACTCATAAATCACACAGGGAAAATGAAAACTCAAACTTATCTTTCCTCTATAACAGCTATAGACTTACACTGACAGAGTAATCCCCCTGTCCCCTGCTATTCAGTCAATATGAGGGCCTATGCCCACCACTATTTTCCGCATGTGAAATCATTAAAACAGGAAGCGTAGATGTACAAAAACATCATCTGACTCTCCCTGTCCACTTCCTTTTTTGGGATCAAATAGCAACTTAGGAACTAAAATCTATAAAAAAAACAATTATATCTGAAAAAAACATGGTATATTAATTATTCCCTACTTTTTTTCTATTACGATCATAACATATTGCTTTTCATTTAGAGAGTATAAGTTAAAAACAGAGGTGCTCAGTGGCAGAGTGGTTAGCACTCTCAGCAAGGAGGTTGTGGATTCTTCCAGGTACTCTGGCTTCAACCACCCAAAGATGCATGTGGCAATTTGGTGGCTCTAAATTCCCCCTCGCAAATTAATATGTGAGTAATTGGCTTCTGTCCATGCCTGTTAGCCCAGCGGATAACTGGCCATCGGCAATTGGTATTCCCGCCTAAGGCTCATAGTTACTGGGATGGGATCTGGCCACCTGCGACCCCTGGTAAGAATAAGCAGGAGAATAGTAATGCATGAGTTAAAAGCATTACATTTGACACCTGTTTGAACCTGTTTAAATTTTCTCTGCTGAATTCTCAAGTTAGGCAGCTCAGTTGGTAGAGAAGTTCCCCCACTAACCCAAAGATTGGCAGTTTGATCCCCACTACTGGCATTGCATTGTGCTTGGGTAAGACTTTTAACCCTCCTCGCCCCCAGTGTCTGTGTACAGTGGTGTATGAGTGTGAATGGGTGAATGTTTCATTGATGATTGAAAGTGCTTTGAGTGCCCATGGAGCGCTATATAAATGTGACCATTTAGTTTTCAAGTTTGTTAGCTACAGTATTGTTTGCCATTAAACTGACCACAATGGTTAAAAACAAGCTTTTATTTTTCACAGATAAGTTTGCTTCCAGAAAGTAAGTCTATTGATAAAATAGGAAGGTTTCTGTCTTGTACTAGGCCTTGATAAAAAAAATACTTCATGAGACCTTATAAATAATAGACAGTCTATGACTCCTACTCTTACAAATATAGGAGCATAGTGACACAGAAAGATGCAACCACACGTTCCCACATAAACTCTGCAGACGGTTCTCAGTAGGGATGAAACAGATTTCCTCATAAAATATTGCTTAAAGGAAATGCCAAATTTTTAAGTTACTGTTTGCTTAATGTTGTGATTCAGACATTTTTGCACAGCTCTTGTAAATAGTAGCATCTTTGTCGCTGACTGCAGACCAGTAACAGTTAGTCTTGCCTCACTTTAGATGCCATCACTCAAGCTGTGTTAGTAACATCATGTCCCTATTATATACCACTGCTCTATAGGTTGCATTCATGTGATGTTATAACTTTATAAAGGCACTATAGTATGAGATTGAGATGGAAGGCAGGCTAGAATTTGCTGCTGAAGTGTCAGTATTCAAATGTTTTGGCGTGGTTTATGGTTAATATCTTTGCAATTACTGGGCCTATTGATATGAAAAAAATGGCACAAGTTCAAACTCTCCTCTGTCAGCACAAATTTGCTTGAGTGAAATAGTTTTATTTTCAGATAGCCTTGCTATCTGTCATGGGCGTTAAGCCATGAGATTAAAATAGTCAGGGTGAAAAATATTATCAGGTTTAATACTTGTGGATTTTCTTTTAAATGGCCCTTGCCTTCCAACTGAATTTTTCAAATAATCAGATTTTAGGAGATGAACACAACCTATTTTCTCTGGGAAAAACAAATAAATCTGGTCAAGGGAAAGGCAAATGAGAGGTGAGATTAAGTAAAAAAGACAAGGCAATGAGGAGAAACATAAAGAGGAAAAATTGGAGGGGGGTTACAGCCAGGGAATGGGAGCTTCCTGTAGCTATAGTAACGGCTGGAACGCTGGTCCAATCACCGCGGCAATGTCTGGTTGCTAGGGAGAGATTCCGGAAAAGAAGGATGGGAGCACGGTGGGCGCTGACGCTTCTCCCCCGACGACTCTGAGGATGATCTGGGATGGATGACAGGGATTACGGCTCGGCTCGACTCCGGAGCGTCACCGTCCCGTGGGAATTTTACACACTCATCCTCCGTGTTATGTCTTTAAGGCTCGGTTCAGTTGAGTGTGAGAGGAATCTAAGGGCTCACAATGAGGAAGTGATTTATGAGAGATAAGGATGAGTATACAAGCAAGGCACTAGATAAACTTAAGGCTATATAAACTTATGCATCGTCTTACGGCTGACATTTCTATAAGCTGAAATCATGTAAATGGACATTAGACCACATTTTACCACAAATAATGCAATACAATTATTTTGGTTTTGGTTTTAGTTTACCAGTTAACTGACAACATTGTTTTTGTTAATATTCTGTGTATATGCTTTACTAATGGTGCATAAGTATGTAGTACACAATTTTGTAGTACACAGTTAAAAAAAATAGAAGTTAAAGTGTGTTTTCAGTAAAATACACAGTGCATTTAACTATCTTAAGGCATAGACATTCATAGATTTTATAGTGCCAGCACATTACTTAGAGCCGGTCGCTCACTAACCTGAAGGCTGGAGTTTCAACCCCTGCTCTCCCAGTTCATACTGCCTTTGTGTCTTTGAGCATAAAACTGCACTCACTTTGTCTCCAGTGTCTGTGGCACTGGTGCATGAATGTGTGAGTGTGATTTTGTGTTTGGTGGTGGTCAGAGAGGCCCTTGGCATGGTATGGCTACCACACCTCTGCAGGACAGCTGTGGCTACAGAGGCAGCTCACCACTATGAAGTAATAATGGACTCCAATGTAAAGCTTGGGCTCAAAAAGTGTAATATAAAATAATTTTTATTTTCATTTTTCCTTGCCAAATGCTAAAAACCATACCATACTTTTAATTATTGGAGAAATACACTATTACCTATGCATATTAATTAGTTTTGAATGTCATGGAGCAAGTTTACAATATGTTGCATTACATTACAATCAGATAATAGTTTAAAAGGAGTCACCTAAAAGTAGTTTCTGGTGTCTTCTCTCATCTAAGAAACTGACATCTGACATGGTTTTGACCTGGATCACTGAGAATTCCCACATTACAATACACAGAAACATAAAATTCCCACCTTATTTTTAAGACGTGCCCTGTTCAGTTTTGTCCAAATATAACCCCATCAGTACACAATTGTTATTACAAGTCCCTATCCTTAAGAGTGATATTATCTGTGATGTCATGCATGGCCCTTTTCTACACAGCTGAGTGTGTTATCAGCCTCCAGAGGGTTAAGAGCTGCAGGCCCGAGCAGTCGGACTGGTCTGCTGGTATGAAGACACTCCACTGGGCAGCCATCTGTCTCCACCGACTCGTACTGCCAGGAGCTGAGGGGACCCTGTCACTTGTGCATGATGTCTTTCTGCCTTAGCCTTAAGCCGCACACTTCTTTCTGACCAAAAAACTTCTCCCTCTGTCCCCTTCTGTCGCCTCGCTATTGCTTCTTTTCTTGGATTCACATGTTGGTCTTCCTGTTTGTCTGACAGCCTCTCCTCTCTCTCACTCGGATTTGGCACAACTTGAGAAAACACATTATTTACCCTTGAAGTCTTTCCTCCTGTCACAGGGCTCAGATCCGGGGGACAGGGGGAGGGCTGTCTAAACTGGAGCCCCTACCAGTTGCACAGATGTGAGGGTAAATATTGTAGGTGGTGACAGTTTTTCAACAAAATTAAACTTAGTAGACTTCTGAGATATTATCACCTTTATTTTTATTGCATATCCAGACTGTAAAGCTCACATTTTGAATATACCTGCTGTTTGACTTGTCTCATGATGCAATGGAAAATAGGCAGTGAAAAAAAATATGCTGCAACTAGTTTAGTTAGTTTGGTTGATAAAAGTGCAAGATGCCATGGTTGGAAATGGCCACAGCCTCAGAACAAGTTTAATTTATCAAGTTATTCCGGTTATATGATGACTAATATTTTACTGTAGTTTTTCACCTGAACTGGTCTTCCTCTTGCCTGATTATTATCACATTGTGAAACTAACTTCTAAATATATGGTGCTCTGCTGAATTTCCAAGACTAGCATCTGAAATTATTTTAATGTTGACAACAGCACTAAAACAATGAGAATATGCAGCAGGGCTACTTTGACATAATGTACAAGACATGCCAGTTTGCTTAATAGCACATGATGAAGACTGAACAGCAGCATAATGAGCTCCAGGAAGAGTCAGGCTGTAACAGACAAACTGGGAAGGAGCGCTCTGGTGAAAAGGAGTCCTGTACAAGTGAGGAAAGAGAGTGCAAATGAAGCCGACACTTTGAGCTCAGAGCCACACAGATTTGGAGGCAGCCTTGAAAGACACAGAGAGAGGAGGTGGTGGGGGTTGTGGGGCTCAGGACTATTTTTGGGGTTCCGGCTTGGGCCGACTTTGAGAAGGGAATTTTAATTGCGTCTGTTGGCTGTAGATAAATGCCCAATCATCCGGACCCCCTGTGGGCGCCTAATCAGTGCAGTTGTAATGACCACAGCTGCAAACAGCAGCCCATACTAACCTCTAATCACCAGACTTATGATCTGATGCGGACTTCCTGCCAAAAACACACGAAGATGTGAAGGAGAAAAGTACGATTTTTGGTCTCTTATTAGTGTGTCATTTAGGAGCAGACCATGAACCAGTGAATGAAGTGACTTTGATGTTGCAAAGTTTCAAAAAGCTGATTATTGTTGGTTTAGTGGAAAGGGCAGAAGTCTGAATGTGACACACATCTTTTTTTCAAAAGTTTTATTTACTTGGTAAAGTCATTTTTAGCTGCTGTAGATCACATTCCCATGGGTATCCCTACCATGAACTGACAGTACCATGCCTGCAAGGCCATTAATAGGACAGTGAAACAGACCAGACTGGTTCTGTTGGTAACACTGTGCTGCTGTTTTGTATGCGGCTGCCCACACCATGTGGTGTTGGTTGTGTGGCTGTAACCATAGCCTTTCTTCTGTGAGCCAAGCAAAGCCACGTCTCTGCAGCAGCAAACACACCAAACTCCAGCCCCACTCCACCCACTGCACTGCCAGCTGCAACATGTGGTGGCATACTTTAAAGTTCTCCTTGATGGTTTCATCTGAAATGAAAGACTTTAGGAAATATAGGGCTTGCTGACATAAAGAATTTGAAACTTGACTGGGACCAAGATGTTATAAAAAGTTAGATTTCTTAGATTTGTTTGTAACAAATTGGAGAGTGTCGGCTTTGAAATTATTGTACAATAATGTTTTTACATTATCTGTCGCTCAAATGACAAAAGCCAAAATGCCGCCACCAGCTCACATTATTTAGTCTGGGTTGTCTCTAGGGCAACTATGGAAGTTTTACTTCGCCTATGGCAACTAAAAAAGGGGGCCGGCGTTTGAGGCAACTCCAGCCAATCACCTGATCAGAAATAAACAATGTGATTGGCCCAAACAGGTGAACTATCTGTCCAGGCCTCCAATCCAATGTGAGCTCCTCTAGACATATGGCTGTGATTGGATCAGGCGTCTCTATGCTAATGAAGTGCATTAGGCTAATTGAGCTGAATCCAGTTACATGAAAATCAATCTGGGTGCAAATTGAAAAGTCAGTTTTGGACAAACAAAGGACTGTAAAATTAAGAAATGTGATATTCTTAGTAGAGTGAGAAGATAAATCCATATTTAAATTATGGTAAGAGGCTTAGCAGTAAATTTTTTCCTTAGTCAAATGCTTATTAAATGTGGAAACTCAGTCTCTTGCTCCTGTTTTCCATGCAGGCATCAGATAGCATGTGATTTGGGTTTTTGGTAAAAGTCAAAAAGCAGAAGGGACCCTGACCATTGTTCTGTGGTTCTGGAAATGTGGTTGGCACATACATGGACATTCACTATTTTTTATTTTAACCATTCTTTTAAATCAGCCAGTACAACTTATCCATCATACATCTTTCACTGAATCATTCCCTGCCATTTGCCAGCCCGCTATGCCCCGATGCCAACGAACTGTCCCGGTGATAAATCGAATCCATCATCATATCTCACCATACACGCTGTCCCATTCCGGTGTCCTATCTTTGCACACTGCCACATCCCATCAGAGTTTGGATTTATGCCTCACTCTCTCTCCTCATGCGGGAGACGAGATTGTTTTGTTTTAAAGTGAGGGCCCATTGATCTTTTATGACACCATTAAGTCAATATGCTCCACTCATAAACAGCTTGAGATTAAATGAGCTCCTTTGAAGGGTTTATATGCATGCAAGCATGTGTGTGAGAGTGCTACCAGTTTTGTGTGCGCCTGGCCTGGATGTAGTTGATATGAGAACCACATTTAGCCCCTAGCTGCTGCCCTAGTATGCTGCTTGACCAGTTGGTATTCAAAGAGCATTGTTCTACAGCACAAAGACAGATGACTTGTTACTGTAAATCTATCTATTCTTGTCTTTACACTGGCGCCATTTACTTTTGTTCACCATCATCACTTTCACCTGATACTGTCGAACTCACTATTATATGGAGATCCTGTTTCCACCTCTCATGCACAGTCACAGCGGTCAGGGAATAGGGCAGGCTTTAAACAAAACATTTAAAAAAATTTTTGTAGATTTTTGATGAAACCATGGATAATTAAATCAGTGGAGATTAGAGTCATTGTAAAAATAAAAATTATCTTAAGATAACACAGCTTGTTTTGACACAATAACAGGTAGTTAATTATATCTCAATATCTGCTGGAAGTTGGAACAAGGGCTGTTTGCGATAAAATAATTGTCCTGTGTCAAAACAGGCAGTGTTTATTTAAAATTGCATTTGATTTGTAATGTTGAGGCAAAGAAACCATATGTAAGTTATTTAGTAAGTCAGGCTTAGGCATGTGACAGTATCAGATTGTGACAGCATGATAACCTTATGAATGAAACTCACTATTGTCGTTTTAACTCTAATGATTTTATTAACTTATTTATGTAAATAGGACATGTGCAATTGATCATAACATGTTAACCTCTGTAAATGGCAAAATACCAAAGTAAATCTTTCAAATAGATCATATTAATGTAGAACTTTAGCTTTTCTATAGGTCGCCTGGCCTATTTGGTCACAACAAAAATAAACAGGACTTTGGCTTAGTACAACAAGATTGGCGTTTGTTTTTATTGTGTGACTGGTTCAACATGTTATTATATCAACAGTATCAGGCCTGTTTTTGTTTTATTATGTGCTCATGCCACATCTTATAGCTTAGGTAGACCTAACTAGTTTTTGTTTATTATAATTTACCTGTCACTCAGTTTATCAGTGACTAGTTTGCTCTTTCTAGCTCTTGCCAAACATTATATACTGTAAAAGAAACTGTTTACAGATGCAATTTTCAGCTTTAAACACTTTACAATTATTTGACTCAAATGTAAAAAAAAAAAAAAAAAAAATACAGTAATCTCAGACCATACCTTAACAATAGTTTCTCTTTGCTGTTGTTAATATTCCAAGATCTTAAATGAGTAAAATCTGGTTTTGTTTTTACCACATCTGACCTTCATTAGTGGTATGTCTGTCGGGTCAAAACATTTTCTCCAGCCAGACAATAACTGTCAACTCCTCTTGTTAGTAAACCACACTGAGAGGAAGAAACCAGAGCCCAGCCGCCACACCAGGCCACTGAGCTGTGAAAACGCCTCTATAATGTTTCACTCGCCTGGATTCATTCTCAGTGGCTCAACTCACATGTCCCCAGTACATAATATAGGCTCTACACACCTCACATTTAGACACTCGGATACCCAAATTGGTATTTAATGAGTCTGTAGTCGATGGTCTGATGCCGGCAACTCGAGGTTGGTTGTTTTGTCTCTCTCTTCACATTGTTTTGCACAAAATGAGTTTTCCACTGATTATATCATTATATTCCCATCAGTGCAAATTGGCTCACCACTGTACAGAGCTGAATATCTTGCCTAGCAGTCATGTGTGAAGACAAACTCACCGCAAGGCTCTCAAATAGGACACAATACAAAAGAGTTTAAGAAATGCCAAAAATGGTCTGATAAAGTGTGAATGCCTCACCGGTGTTGGTTGGCGATTGTATGGTTGTCTGTCAGTGCATGTCTTTAACTGTCAGACCTGCAACTAATTGACCATTGTCCGCCTTACCTCAAAATCGCTGGGACAGGCTCCAGCCCTGCAGCCTCTTGGGGGGATAATACGTCTTCTTTACTTTTGGCTTGTCCCTTTCAGGGTTTCCACTGTAAATCATCTGCCTCAGTGTGCAGTAATTCACATATTCATTTGGCCTAGGTTTTACATTTGATTTTTTTGACACAACCCACAATTTTTTTTCAGGCTTGGGACTAGCACAAAAGAGTACTCTGGCTTGTGATCTCATGTAGCTGGATTCAATATTGTCTGGTTATGTGTGCATTTTGCATGTCCTTCCATTTTTGCTGTTGGTTCACTTCACACACATGTCCCATTCACACAGTATTACTGAACTGTTCAAGTGGACATCTCAAATTAAATTGTTGTTGTAACTGACAATTGTCCCCCCTGCCTTAAAAAAGTTGGGAAAGGTACCAGCCCTGCAACCTTAAATGAAAACAATATGGTAGAAAATAAATAAATGTCATACTTTAATTTGAGATGACTGGACATTTATGAAATAGTCTATGTGGTTTTAGGTGTTGTGGTATTATGGTTGCCAGTGTCTCACCTCTTGTCCTTGTGTGTCCACAGTGTGTAACTGTGACTTGGCGCGCTCAGGCTTCTTCCAGAAGAAGGGCGAGTACATCTGCACAGCGGACTACCAGCGCCTGTACGGGACGCGCTGTGACCGCTGTGAGACCTTCATCACTGGAGAGGTGGTCTCTGCTCTGGGACGCACCTACCACCCCAAGTGCTTCGTCTGCAGTGTCTGCAGGTACACATCAACACAATATCACACAGAATACAGGACTCATTCTTACACAGTAAATAGTGACAGAAACAAATACTATCGTTATGTTATTATGGGCCCAGGGACAATTGTTCCTGCAAAATTGGATTAATGTCATTACCTTATCTATTAACTAAAAAGCGTGACAGCTTGGGAAGTACACAGTTTGAGAGTCACAAAGTTATTAAGCTACCCACTTGTTTCACATAGATTCTTTGATTTGTAGATAAAAAGAAAATTGGTTTAATGTATAGAAACAAACAGCTACAGTGGGTTGCAATCCAGTGTAATCCTTGTGTAATCAGGCACAAAACCTATGCAAAATCAACATGTGAGTGACTAGGACTGATTCTCAAACGTTTTACTTTAAGTACCACCTCAGAAATCGTTGGGCTTTCCAGGTACCATTTTAATGGACTGTATGAGCCTAAATCTTCACAATAACCTAGGTCTAACCCAATAGATACAATGATTAACAGAGAAAAATGCATTACTATACAAAAACAAACTCAGAACTAAACCAGAACGAAACCAAAAAAAGGATAAAGGACAAATCTGTTACAAAAACAAGGACTAACCAGTGGTCTAAACTTTAAACCAGAGCACGACCCTTAGATAAAAATATAGATAAAATCAGGAAAAAAAACTCCTGAGTACCACTAGAAGAAGTCCATTGGTATTCCCTGTACCACAGTTAGAGACCCATCCCACTAGAGAGAGACAGATGATTTACTGTGGCAACCCCTATAAAAAAAAAAAAAAACGAAAGCAAAGAGGTATGGATAGATGATTTACTACCTACGGTCTTCCTTTAAATTAGTACTGAGATCCATTTACATTATGGAAGCAGAAGTTTTGCAGGTTTAAAAATATACAAAAAAACTCTCCTCACTTTTTGTTTTGTAACTGTGTCTATAGTGTATTCATTATTGGCTCGTTCAGTGCTCCGCTCTGTTCTCTGTAATGAAGCACATCATTTGATTAGTACAAGTACCCATTTAAAGAATATCATAATGAAGGAGACTATTGAAAACAGGGCATTAGTTGTGTATCTTAAAGAAAGCTTTTCCTGTTTTCTCTTTACCCACTGTGAGTCACTGCTCTGCCTCATGACCATGCAACACCGCTCAATATGATGCAACTTCTTCTTTGAGAAATAAAAGCACTACATTGCAGGCACCTCACTTTGTACCAACATAAAATAACAAGCGCCTGTCTGACTCATTTCTGTTCATTAATGCCACTCAGCTCCTCATGCACACAGCGACACCTGATTGCATAGATCGCTTTGTTTGTTCTGTTGGGAAGCTGGAGAGGAGTTTCACGCTGTTAGGCTGTGTAAAAACTAGGCCATCTCTCCTCTGACCTCCACAAGCGCTCATGTTAAGCTCTTTCTCAACAAACTAAGACTTCCCCAGTGAACCCACCATTTTTCATTTTCACTTGGCTTGCATTTGCATATTTATATCTTGTACGTGGAAATCCATGCTTGGTAAATGGATACACAGTCTCTATGACCAACTGTCTGATCTTAAAGGTTTTCTTAACAAGTGTAGTCTAATAATCGGAGCAGCATGGACTAAAACCAAGTTACCACTAAGACTAGTTTGTGCTAATAGCTGTGTTGTAGTTGATTAATCCATTTTCAAGTCCAAGTCTCACACAAGTCCTCCGTGTTAGAAGTCTGAGTCACAAAGACTAGTTCGAGTCAAGTTCAAGTCGAGTCATTAACACTAGAAGTGGTAGTCCGAGACCAAGTCAGACTCACCAAAAAACAAACAAACAAACAAACAAACAAAAGGTTCTTTTCTGAGCAAAGTCCCAAGTTCGGTCGGTTCGTCTCGGTCGGTTCGGAATTGAAGGTGTGTCTAAGTTCAAGTCAAGTTAGCAAAATGAGTATACATAGGGTGCAATACTGACACCTTGGAGTGGGATATTACTTTTGTGTATATTTATCATGAAAGTGTGACTTGCAAATGGCCAAGCATTAGTCATTGGTTCTCAAGTCGAGTCACGAGTCCTGGTCCATGAGAAGAGATGAGTCCAAGTCCATTTACAACCCATAAATGTCCAAAATACTGTCAACAACAAGATGATTTATACACAAGAAAAGACCATGAGTCAAGTCCAAGTTCACCTCCACATTAATAATAAGGTCCAGGGACATCATAGCTAGTTTAAAAATCCAAATAACACATGTCTAACTCAGACAAATCGATATGTTATATCTCAAGTCATTACTGTAGCCTTTAAACTGACCAGCTTCAAGACCAGTCTCTTCAGCATTAGTTTGTGTTTTTCTTGACATTGGCCTCTAAACATAGAGCCATAGCCAGCAGCCATTGGCAGAGAAAGCACAACCAAATGTCCAGAGACAGTCAGCGGGACAGTCCTGGCAGCGATGACTATCTGTGTATGTTTGTGTGTCACTGTGGAGTCAACTGGAAGAGACTGCAGACAAGCTGAAGGGAGGATTTCTGTCTGTCCTCTGTCACATCACTTTCAGTTTTATACCTCTTTTAGTCTCTCCTTTCTTTCCCCGTCATTATAACTTCCATCATCTTCCTCCTCTGGATCATTATCCACGTCACATTATCTTTTCTCGTCTTCATCATTTTTCTGTCATGGCCGCCTCAGTCCTGGTGAAGATAGGGAGTGTGGTTCCCTTTTTGTGCTGATGTTCCCAAAATTAGATGCTAATCAAAGCTAGAGGGCATTACACTGAGACTAAAAATAGATTTACTCCTGGGCTGGACAGTTAACAAAAATGCATTAAATATGTAAACAGAGTAAATTTTTAAAGCTGATAATGGCTGACCAGGCAGTAATGTCATGAGGGAACAGAAGTAACACAGGTAATGACAAGGTCAACCACAAACAGAACTGTACACTCATGTGCATTAAATCAAATTTTCCATTGACAGTGTATACAATAGCTTTAAAATACTGTGGGACTGCACCATGTCAAATTTATTGTTGTTGAGATAACCATTGCAATATCTAAAACCTAATTTTGCCAAAATCAGATACATGTCAAACACAGTCTACAATCACACATTATGGTGCATTCATTCCCTGTTTTCTTGATATGATTTACTTTAATTCAACAATTTCAACTTTGGGGTTCTTGCAATATTTAACTGTACTATGCTTAACTGTACATATTGCACATTGGCTGTTTATTAAGAATTACCTACATGTTTTAGTTATGTTTGCTACTGAATAAAAGTAGAAATGATACTGCTTAACTGTATGTATGACTGTATATACATTTCTTTGTTTACAATAGTGTGACCCATCTTTGTAAAGTATTTTATATGCTACTTCCTGCATGCATTACCTTACAATCAATAAACTTATTTGAAAACCATATTAAAATGTTTTAAGACAGATGTCCTTCTGAATAAAGCCAAACAGTTTGGTATTTGTGCAAATGGTGAGTTTGGTGTCTTGGAGAGTTTGGATGTTGAAATACTAGACTTTAATTGAGACACAGTTAAATTGAGCAAGAAGCAAAGTAGAGCAGCTCAGTAATGTAAATTGTTTAACTCTGATGTTTGCACTGTTGCCTGAAGCTCACTCTCAGGGAAGATCCTCTAATGGTTTTCTTTTGTCTGTAAAGTTTGTGCATTTTTTATGATGGTATTTATATTACAAATTAATCTTTAAACTGGTGATTCCAAATGATGGACCGCAACCAAAAAATGAGTCGCAGGAAGTTTGAAAATACAGTTCATTAGAAAATAATTGCCAGCTGACATCTCTGAGTGACAAGACATGCATGTGTAGGAGAACTGATGACTCTAAGTTACCCCAAGTGAATGTGAGGGTGAATGGCTGTCCATCAGTGTACAGTATGTCTCTGTGTTAGCTTTATGAGTAGCTGATCATTGCCCATATTTGCTGGTATGTGCTCTGGCCATGCATGACCCAAAACAAGAACAAGCGAGGTGAATGAATGTTGTGTCTTTTCATTAACCTCACCTTAGTCTGCCTCTCCTTGTTGCTCTCTGACTTTTATACACCTATATCTACACCACGTGCCTCTCTAGTCCATATCTCAGTGTGTGTACATGGATAAAGTGCTCTCGCTTGTGCTGACTGGAAGCTCTGCTGGAGACTCGAGCCTCCCTCTGGGTCTTGGCTCCGTCTGCAGGCCGCGGCGTGGGAGTAAAAGGATTATTGCCGTCTATGTCTTTTAAACAGTCTTCTCTAAGCCTTTTAGCTCCCCATTCATTCTCACACCCTCCCCAGTTATAAAGAAATCAATCTGTCTCTCCTTAAAGAGCAAAAGAGAGAGACAAAGCATTGCGTGGTGTGGCACGGTCAGCTTAATTTCATAGAAGCTTTTTTGGCTGTCATTTTTGCTGTTGGTGGTTGTGAGTAATGCTTTCACCAGTGCTGGTTTGTTGGTTGATTTGTTAACCTCAGGGTTACTCTAGAAGTAATGGTCAGATTGTGAACGATTGTGGCATAGTCTTTTGAATAGAGTGAAGTTAAATTGTTGGGGGTCCATGTGAGACTCCTTACTTTGGGAAAGGATAGGGCATTTACCTCTGAACTAAAAGATCTAAGGTTTGAGTCCTGTTCTGGGGATTATATATCTTGTGAGACACGGCCAATGCCTTGGTGGATGTCCTTCTAAAGGTAACTAAAAAGCTTTTTTTTTTTTTTTTTTAAAGCTAGGCAGAGCAAGATGTGGCAGCCCCATCTGGATCCAACAATGTTATAAGAAATTCAGTATCATTGCAAGATAGGGCCAAAGTCCTACTAACACTAACCACAAGTAGTTTTTCTCTAAATCTGCATCATTGTGTGGATGAAGGTATTTTTTGTGTATTCTTGTATGTAAAAGCTTTGTGGTTAATTTGATAAAGCATTTAACACTAAAGTCAAACATCTCCAGAATCCGGATCTACCGTCGCGAGATAAGATCAATGCCTTTGTGGAGGTCTGAGTTTATTTTATATAATTGGAGCAAAGCTTTTAGCAGAAAAATGAAGTTAAAAGCCAGGCAGAGCATGCTGTGAGGACGGACAAGACTAAAAGTTAGAATCAGTATGCACGCTGTGCTGCCTTCCTAATAAGTTTCTTTCTCAGGGCCGGAGCCAGATTTTCTTTTAGAAGTCTTTGGCAGTGACACATTATGGACTCTTTAATCACAGAAGCAGTCAGGTTTCTCCTCCAACAGTCAACGTCCCATTAACCCGTCGTCACTGTTTAAATATGAATTCCCGGGTTCACAGAGCATGTCGGGAAACGTTTGTCAGCGGGATTAAGGCCCTGTCTGTTACATAATCATGTCTCTGCATCGCTGGTTGTTTGCAAATGTACAATGAAATGCAGTGTAAACATGCTGAACTCCTGCAGGCGTTGGCTGATTGCCTAATTGTCAGTAATACAGATATTTATTGTGAGATGAAAGCACAATACATTCCCCACCCCCATATACTTTGAATATAACAAGCACAAATTAAAAGCATGGTAAAGTATTTGTTGACACAGATGACTGTGCATTACTCTGTCTAAGAATAAAGCAGCGTTTCACTTTAATGCAGCTGAAATCTGTATTCCTGACAATTTTAGACAAGACTCTATGCTGATAATGTTAAAGTCCAGACTTAAAACTGTCCCTTGTAACTGTGTTTTTTCTGCACTCTTCTCTTTTACCTTAATTTTAAATAGATTCTTAACTATATATTTTTAAATTGGATCTTACTCTTTTAATTGTAATTCTCGTCTAGGCCTGTTTTTCTATAAAGCACTTTGAATTACCTGTGTGTATGTATTGTGCTACACGATTAAACTTGCCTAATGCATAATGTTAACAAAGTTTCATGATTTCCTAGAAAGAAGAAAAAATTAAAGCCTGAAGCGCTATAAGTCCTATCTCTCAATGATAAAAATGCTAGTGCCCAGACCTGGTGTCAAACTCAAAGATCTTCTAGTTCAAGGGTAAATGCTCTTTCAGTTGAGGCACAAAACCTTTATATCTCACCATAAACCTACTAAAACTAATCATTTGTTTATTTAGTGGGTGAAGTATCTTTGGTCCGTATCTCAAAATGGTACAGAATTGTACTTAGGAAGAAACAAAAAAACTGAATTCCTGCCTAATTCTCTCTTTTTTTTTCTCCTTCACAGTAAACCCTTTCCCATCGGAGACAGAGTGACGTTCAGCGGGAAGGACTGTGTGTGCCAGCAGTGCTCCCACAAACTCGTCAAATCAAATGAACCCATTAAGATCCACGGTCCCAGCCGTAAGTCCACAGCCCTCGTCACTCTGTCCATTCGGCTTAAGGCCACCAGTCCCTACAGTCCACTGACGCTAATGTGATGCGTCCACGAGGCACACTTAGCTCATTCAGCTAATCAAGTGTTTGTCAGATCAGTTAGACCTTCCATGTTGATGTGTTGTCTGTGAATTAGGCCTCCTTCAGATCTTGTGTTTCAATCTATCTTCTTGCAGGAAGAACAAGTGGCAAACTAGACTTATTGGATATACACATATGTTAGAGGTGGAAAGAGTACTTAAAATCTGTACCAAAGTAAAAGTTACTTCAAAATATCATTACTCAAATACGTAGAAGTACTCAAACAAATTTCCACTACTACTGAACAGTGGTTTTGCTTTGTAAAAGCCACAGAGGCTAGAAAAAGCACCGTGCTCTACTTCCTTTGTGGTTTACCATACATCATTATATCTGTTAAGCCAGGTCTAATCTTTTTTGAGATGTTTGGCCCCTGATAGTTCTTTGTGGTAAAAAAAAAAAAAAAAAAAAAATGTCAGTAGGCTTTAGGTGGGGCACACCCTCCCCACCTAAGGCCCAATTCTGCTGGGACAGGCTCCAGTCACCCACGACCCTTAGCGGTAGAAGATGAATGATAATATAATAATTAGAGCCCATAGGATATGGACTTTTTTAGGCTGATACCGATATTGGGTAAACAAAAAATACCAATATTCGATACATGGGCCGCTACAGTTTTGCATTAGGAAAAAGTATTTTAAAGCATTTTTCTTTCTGCTCCTGTTTACATGAATATGGCATGTAAACCCCAGGCCACTTTCTTAGACTAAACATCTTTTTAAAATGTTGCTGAAAGCTGCTTATTGTTCTTTATGCTTATTTTTTTCTTTAAGTTTTACTGGGTATTGGTGTGGGGAGTAGTTATTATGTATTTTATGTATTATATTTATTTATTTTATTTAGCTTTAACTAAATTTGTTTAACTTAAATTTCATTTAAACTTGCTCTGCAAGTAGAGCATGGGGAGAACTACAAAATACATTTTGAATTTTTGTTCTATGATGTTTTATGGTGAGAAATTTGCAAAATATTTTTATTGCCTTTTTGAGCTTTTCAGGCCATGAGAAGGCGATTTGTTTCCTATGAATTGCAGTCTAAAACCCCAACAGTTTGGAAACACCAGCATGCCCTCTGATGGACAAATAGCAGAAGGCCATCATTTGCCAGTAAACAGGTCTTATTCCAGCACTCCAGCACACAGTAGAAATAGTACTGCTTATATCAGCAGATATTGGCCAGATTTCGGGCATCCACAAGGCCTTGTGGCCCGTCAGACCTCGGAAGCTAAGCAGGGTAGATCCAGGTCAGTACCTGGATGGGAGACTGCTGGGGAACACCAGGAAGCCAGTGTGAATGTGAGTGAGTGAGTGAGTGAGTAGGGACTATGGATGGAAATTAGCTCTGAGCCATAATCCGGTGTATTTATGGCACTAGCTGCTGTTCATTAGTACACGCTGTCCCATATAAATAAAAAAATAAATAAATAACAAGGCTACAGGCTATTGTTTCAGCTAATTCCTGACCAGCATCCTGGCTGGAGATCTGCTGCTCAGGGGTCACCCACTGCTCCTGACAGGTTGCCCTATAGACTTGGAAGTTTTGGTCAAATGCAGAGCACAAATTTTCCTTTAGCCTATTGTGCATGTTTAGGTTGATGGGGAAAACCCCGAGTACCCAGTGAAAACCCACCCATGTGCAGAACATGCAAACTCCACACAGTCTGGGAATCAAATCCGTGACCTTCTTGTCATGAGGCAAAAACGAAAACCACTTTGCCACCATGCTGCCAAGATATGAATACATTTGATAAATGTGACTCATATCATTTCTATGTCCTACACAGTCCCCATTTACACTTTGCATTAAGGGCGGCCACAGCACGCTGTCCTCATTTTAATGCCGGGTCTGAAAGGGTCCCTAAATAATTCCAACAGCTACCACACTAATTGATACGTGACATTTAGGAATAGCTCAGATGTGCATCTCTGTGATCAACACTCTGCTGCTTACACTTCACTATTGACTAGTGTGATACTGAAGCAGGACAGTGGCTCTAGAGATGATGCATGATTTCACCGTGTCACAATGTGAAAAAGGTCAGCACTCCATTTGTTTCTCTTCGTGCGACGTTTGGCTTAGCTTGACCTTTTTGACCCAGTCCACTGTTCCTAAGATAAGCACACCAGTCACTAGGGACCTCACCACACTACCCTGTCAGCCAAGACAAACAGTTTTTTTGCACTTGAAAACCGCAGCGTAGTGCGTCTTTCTTTCTGCAGCCCACACAAATCCTGAGTGACATTTAACAGTGATTGATAGGACTTTGTCAATAGTATATGGCCCAGACCTCACTGCAGTTTTTTTTCAACTGACTCAACATGAATCATTGCTGTTTTGCCTTAAAAGCCCTTAGCGATAAAAAGCTTGATTTGGCATCTTGACATTAAGCTTTTAACTCATGGATTGCAGCTTGATTAAATTTGAGACTCGAGAGATGAATGTCTGTTTTTGAAATCGGTGCCAAAAAGACTTCATACGTCATAATTAATTAACTAAGTAAATGCTTGTTCCAGTATCAGTCAACCTTATGGATTAAACTTCACTGTTTGTGCAGCCTTAGCACAGGTTTTAGATTCATAATTTATCTCTTTTGCTCATTTCTGTTAGAAGTTGCCGATGGCTGGACCCTATCCCAGCAGCTAAGGGCCTTGAGCAGGGTACAGGCTCTGACACAGAGACATACACAGACAAACAACCATTTAATTTCACATTAAAGTATTGACCCTGGTGGGTTGTGGGAGTTGTGTTATGTGGTGATAAAAGTACTTGTAGTTGTATTGGAGGTGGTTGTAGTAGTGATATCAGTTGTAGAAATGCCACAAGTAGAAGTAGTCTAGTATTAGTAGAGGCAGGAGCAGCAGCGGTAGTGGTAGTAGTAGAAGTAGTAGTAATGGTGGTAGCTGTAGTAGTGGTAATGGCAGCAGCAAATACTTTACATTCAACAATACTAATATCTGTTCTTCTATACCCGTTTGAAGTAACAGTACTTACCTAATATTATGAGCACTTCTTCCACCTCTGTTTGCAGCTTTAGCCCAGACTCACTGACCCTCTCAGATCTTAGGTTTATTTGATAAAAAAGAACATGTGGTAAAAGCTGATGCATTACATTTTGTGGGTGCGCTGTGTCCCGTCTCATAGCCAGCCTGTTCACGAGAAGTGATGAACATGTACCCAGGGAGCTGTTGGGGTTTTATTTCTCTGAATGGAGCAATCTGTAGAGGACAGTTATTCTGAGCCTCCGAGCTATTACTGCACCTCAGCCTGCGCCGTGCTTAACAAATGATTCACTATCAATCACACTCCGCTGTGATGGGACGTGATTTCTGCTGCTTTTGCCAGTGTTTAGAGAGACGGCTGAATGTGAATGACAGACGTAATGTTTGCTGAAGGAGTGAAATAGTGGAGAACTGCAATCATATACCATCAAACTAAATGTGGCTTTATGAAACAATGGCTATCTCTCACTGTCCTGCTATAACACCTAGTAAAATAGTAGTGCTCCAGTAGATGCAGTCAAGTAATAATTGTAAAAAAGAAGTTACAAAATATTACATGATAATTTTACTCAATTAAGTGGACTTTTTTTCAGTTTTACAGTAATATCTAAATTCTAGTATTACTACTACCACTACGTCTGCCATTACTACTACTCTGCCTTCGAACCTGGAATAAAAATTTACTTGAGTAGTAATAGTAATAATAATAATAATGCCTCAGTCATAGTGCCTATAGAAACTCAAAGTTGTTTTACCTATAAGTGCATTATTTACTCACTCTCTATGGTGGTGAGCTACTTCTGTAGCCACAGGTGCCCTGAGGCAGACTGACAGAGACGTGGCAGCCATTCTGCTCCTATGGCCTAAGAGTCTTACCCAAGGACACAGGCATGCAGTGCTGGTTGTCTGATTTCTTATAAAAATATAGAGGTAGCTACTTACTCCACCTCTCATTATGACTTGTTTCCAGAATTTTAAGAAAAAAAAAAAAAAAGCTTTTTTCTATGGCATTGATCTTTTTTTTTTTTTTTTTTCATTTTGACAAAGTGTTAATTATAAAAATATATATATATATATATGAAATTAATCATACACTCAATAATTCATTTTCTGGGTAATGACTTAAACAAACACAAAGAAGGTTTTAGATACTACATGGTTATTGACAGAGAAAGCAGAAAGAAATTGCCAAGTGTGTAACAAAGTGTGTAAGTGATAATTGTTATACCACAGCTCACGCTGTCTTTCATCTCACGTACTTCCCTGGATTTCCCTCTGTTTTCTCCTCAGACTGTGCCGGATGTGGAGCAGAGATCAAGCAGGGCCAGTCCCTCCTGGCTCTGGAGAAACAGTGGCACGTGAGCTGCTTCAGGTGTCGAACCTGCAACATAGTTCTCACCGGCGAGTACATCAGCAAGTACGTCTTCATTCACAAAACAGTTGTTTTTTGGAAGAGGTTGCAGGCAGGTTTAATGCTTTACGTGATGCTCTACGTGAGTTTGCATTGTGCGTTTGTCTGTTGCAGGGATGGAGTGCCGTACTGTGAAGCAGATTACCATGCCCAGTATGGGGTGAAATGTGAGACTTGCAGTCGGTACATCAGTGGAAGAGTCCTAGAGGTGAGAGTCTTTATAGTTTGCAGAGATTTGGGATAAAATAGAAAATAGAATAGAAAAGTCCTGTAATTAAAAGTATCATAGAAGGGATTTTTCTTGATGGCAAATTTGTCCTCATTAATGTTACAACATGAGTAAAATCTTTCATTGAATTGTACCAAACTGTGAAGTTATGAGCAGAAGGCAGATCAGAAGCTAAAGAGAAATTGTGTCATGGGAAATATGAGGAAGAGAAGAGAAGAGCAGGAAAGCACTTCATCCAAATGTGTGCCTCATGTGTTTTTTTAAGATATAAAAAACCTGGAATAAGTAATGGAGGCAGGGTGGAGCGGTGTGAGCTGAGCCGAGGAGGTTTTAAGAACAAGTGGAGGGAAGATAATGAGGCAGTTGGTTCAAAATAATGGGAGTGATAAAGTACAGATGCTAATTAAACGTTTTGGGAGAGTCTGGGGCTGTCTTCTGGGATGCTGGGAAACAGAGCGGACTTAGTACAACTTTGTCAGACATATACACGGTGGGACTTGTCCTGACGCTTCTCTGCTTGTCAAAATGGCTGGTGTAAAGTGCTTTGTTCCTGACTGTCAGACTCTCTTGGCTATTTATAGACATGGGGACATGGCAGCCTTTATCTACAAGTCTCTCTCTTTCTCTCTCTCTGTGACTCTTTATGTCTCTCTGTTGTTGCTCACCCTTTGAAAGTGCACAGGTTTTTGGCTCCAGCAGCTTGTTCATTGTGTTTCCCTGTCAGATTTGGATGTAGCAAGTGACTGATTTGACCTTAGGAGCAAATGAGAGTAAGTGACATAACCATGACATACACCAAGCATACAGTATACTTGACTGGACTACACAGGAACTCAAATTTGGGATATTCAAAATACTATTTAATGCAAGATTGTGCATGTAACCGGTTGAATTATCTGTTGTCAAAATCATCTTGTTGATTCATAATTTGTAATATTTGGGCGCTAATGCTAATTCTTTCATTGAAAGAATATTCTGCTTAGCTAATGGCACCACCCTTTTGAAAGCAGCTGTATTGTTTACAATTCAGTTCAATTCAATTTTATTTGTATAGCGCAGTATCACACCAAAAGTCAACTGGAACATCTACCTGCAGCCAGGCATTTGAAACAGTCCACTCTTCCAGAGGGGAGTGGGGACTGAATGGCAGTAATATTGTCTATAGGTAAATGCAGTGCACTTATAAATTATTATTATTATTATTGGTAGAAGTGTAAAGGTTGAGACCTGCAAGATTACTGGAGAATCAGAAATTTTGAAAATGCTCATGACGTGGCCTCACAGAATTCCTCGCTTACATAACAAGAACAAACTTCATCTGCCTCAGAAAAGACAGTACTTTTTCTTGTTCTTGGTGTCAGTTTAAACCTCCTGGTTAAAATACAGTAAGTAGCAATGTTTCTACCATGTACTTCCTCTGTGTCTGTTTAGTTACACATAAAACACTATTTTATTTCAGTTGTGTTTTGTTCCCCTTCTGGCAACAAATCAGCCTTTGCCATCAGCTCTAACGCTCTGCAGCTCAACTCTGGTATCTAGCACCAACTTGTTGATCCAAAACCAATGAGATCAATCCTGAAAGTTTTGAGATGTACCCAGTATACAGTGTCATATCCGTACTGCATTTCCCATAGCTACTCTTTTGCTTGTTCACCGTTTTCTTATTTTTGCACCCTTTCTTGGTATGAATCTATATAGCTATTAGAAATGTATTTATATAGCACTTTAAAAACAACTAAACAACCAAAGATGATCAAAGTGCAGTACAAGATAAAACAAACAAGAATAAAAGCAACACATATACATAATAAAGTAAAATGATAAATCAGTAGATGTATAAAACAGGATAAGATCAAAAATATAAATGTCATCACCTCAGACTGTGTCAAAGGCCAATGAGAACAGTTGGGTTTTAAGAGTAGATGTAAAAATAGGCACAGAGGAGGCTTGTCTAATGTGCAAATGCAGCTCGTTCCACAGTTTTGGTTGCCTGGAGATTCCAGACTCACCGCTGGTCGCCTTAGAATCAATTCGATTTCTAGGGCGGACCAAACCCGAATTAACGGACAGCGGAGTTAGCCAATCAGAAAATGGCGGCCGTGACGTTAACAAAGCGACAAGAAAGTGAAAAAGTAAACAAACGGAGTAGTGAAGCCACGAGGGAGGAACGAGGGAGTTATTTCAACATTACCGTACCATACCGCTGAATGAAACAAACTCTCAGCTCCTCGGTGCGCCATCGTGATTGTTGTCGGTGAGGAGATGCGTACGAGTGACGCTGCTCGCGAAGAACACGTGACTTAAATAAACCAATCAAAATGCACAGTACGGTTGGGATTTGAGTAAACCACTGCGGACAGCGTGGTGACCAGACTGATATTTCTCTGTAGAATAACACAGAGACATATCAGTCTGGATTTTCCAGGCAACAGTTTTGGTGCCGCCACTGCAAAGCTCGATTCCCTCTGAGCTTTGCTGCCAGATATTTCCAACTGCAGGCTGTAATGAGAAAATTCATTAGTACCTAGTTATTAGATACTTACCTGACCTGTCAGCTCTCCTAGTCTTATACTCACACATATACTAACAGAAGAGGTCTTGTTAGGAATATAAACACAACTGTTAATTAATTTAAGTCACTTAGACAGCGGTGTGCGAACTTGCGGAACAATTAGATCTCCATGCTGCATGAGATGAATTCATGCTGTGCCCCCTGCCAGTGTAAATCAAGAAAGCTTCCTTATCTGAACTCTGAGATCCAAGCAGAAGACGTAACTTTCCTTTTTTTAGCATCTCCATTCTTTCTTTTTACTACTTCCGGCCATTAATGCCACTCATTACAAACTCTAATGGTGAGATGATATTGTGTGGCTGCAAATAAGCCGTACCACTGCTGGGAATGGACGAGACGGAAATGCAGTCTTCTTGCAGCATCCTTTCCTTTCCTGGTTCTTCTTACAGAGTAACCTGAGACTGGCGGAGACAGCGAGAGAAGAGAGGAGGAGGAGGAGGAGGAGGAAAGAGTTGATTAAAATGCAGCTGAAACACTGTTAAGGATCAGAGCAGTTCTTGCAGCAAGTGCATTGATCAAAGATGGATGCTTTCTGAATTACTTAAAAGTATTGTGTCTGTAGAGTAAAAAGAAGAAAAGTGAAAGTATGAAGGTGATTCTTTGAGTTATTGCCTCAAATGGCTTAATGCTGCCTTCATGTGATCAGAGGGGTGAAAGTCATCCTCTTGTCTTATGTGTGTTCATGTGCTTTCAGGCAATACAATATCTATTGATTACTAAAATTATTCAGCCTTAAGCCAGTGTTCTCTTTGTGCCGGTCCCAAGCAAAGTTAAATGCAGAGGGTTGTGTCAGAAAGAGCATCTGGCGCAATCCAAGATGTGAATTACTGCAAGATAGGGATGCAGATTTGCTGTGGCCATCACTCCAGGCTAATTCATTGTCTATTGTACATCAAAAATGTGTTGGATTTCCAGGGGGCAGCTCTGAATTGGATTGACAAAACAAATCCAAAATAAGGAGGTAGTACATAAAATAAGACGTGTAAACAATGGAGCATTTAACTGCACAATTACAGCTAAAACCTCTTATTTTCAAAAAAACGTGAGGACCAGTTATGGACTTTCTCAACTAGGACACCTGTGCCTTGAATGTTTACAAATGTTTTATGTTAGTAAATAAAAGTCTTTTTATGGCTATTTGGATTGCTTAAATAAATCTTAGCTAATGAATGAGAACTATTATTAAGAGTTAATTACATGCTATTACCTTGTAGTGAACTATCTTGTCACAACAGGTAACCAATAGCAATACTCGGGCCAGGCTATTTTTACCAAGTCAGGTGTAACATCATTTTTTAATAGCTAAGATTAAACCTCAGTTAATGAATGAGACCTGTTATTAGAGGCTAATTACATGCTATGGTTCTTGTGTGTGCCATACCCCATTATATAATAATAAAACTTGCTGCAGTATTCTTCACTTCAGGCAAAAATTAGCAATAGTACAGCCAAGCTACTACTATTACCAAGGCAGGCAGGATTTTAATAGCTTCAATTAGACCAGTTTTTATGGGTTAACATACTAGAGTTGTTGTACATGACCCCATTTTACAACAACAAATTCTGCTGCTACGTTGGCAACCTATATTAATAGTTTGGCTAGGCTACTATTAGTTTGGACTGACATAAGGTTTTAATGGCTTAAATAAAACCTTAGCTAATGAATGAGGGTTATTTACATACAGTTATGGTTGTTGTGCATGACCCCATTGTGTAACAGCAAAACCATATTTGTCATTTGTCACACATGGATCAGGCATAACCCCACCTTTTTCCCAACTCAGAATAAATGTTTTATTGTGTCTAATTTTACATGAATGTAGGATATTACTCTATGTCCACTCACCTTGACTCAGGTCACATGACTGGGCCTCTATAAATAGATATTCCCTCATTGTGTGTCTGGGAGCCAGAGGTGATGGGACAGGGCCATGCTTCGGCCACCCATCCTGCTGTGTGTGAGACGCCCCGAGACCATGAACTGGACTGTGAAAAGGGACAGTTCTGGCTGATATAGAGACGTCATACATGCACCATTTCGTGTGCTCATTTCACCTACACGATTTATTCCCTGGAGCCATGCTGGACGTCCAAGGACATGTTACTTGTGTCCTTCGCTTACACCTACTTCCTCTTTTTGCACGTTTCTTCATGTGACTGACCTACAGGGATCTTGTTCTAATTATGGGACTGAGGAGAACGTGTGGCAGTCTAGCACAGTGGTTCTCAAACTGGGGTATGGGAACCATCGGGGGTGCGCAGGCTTCTTCTGGAGGCACTCTCGAGTCTTTTGCAGTTTAAGTCTGGATAGATTAGTTTAGGACCATCTTAGTTGATGTGAGGGCTTTGCTTAATCCTGGTATAGGCTCGGTTTAGTCCTGGTTTAGTCCTGTTGTAGGGACAGTTTAGTCTTGGTTTTGTTTAGTCCTGGTTTAGTCCTGTTGTAGGGACAGTTTAGTCTTGGTTTTGTTTAGTCCTGGTTTAGTCCTGTTGTAGGGACAGTTTAGTCTTGGTTTTGTTTAGTCCTGGTTTAGTCCTGTTGTAGGGACAGCTTAGTCTTGATTTTACTCCTGGTTTAGTCCTGATTTTGGCACAGTTTAGTTGTGGATTTAGTCCTGGATTTAGTCCTGGATTTAGCCTTGGTAAAGGCACAGTCCTGGTTTAGTCCTAGGTTTATTCCTGATTTAGTCAGTCTTTTGTTCTGGTTCAAGCCCAGTTGTAGTCCTGGTCTTAGTCCTTGTTTTTTTCTTTATTTAGGTAGGTTTTTTCTTGTTAACTCCTATTTTGTTGCTCAGTTTTAGATCTATTTTTGTTTAGATTTTGGCTCATTTTAGTTCATTAGTGATGATTCTTGGAGAACCAAATATTTCCAATGGTGATGTGAACAATTGCAGAACCACAGGTCTATCTTGTGTTCTCTGCATCCTGATAAAACGCACTCCTGGCTCTGCGGTGTTCTCTTAAAACTGTGTGAGGCCAAGGGTGGTCAGGTGATAAACATTATGAAACATATGGACAACATGACCCACCTGTGGTGGGGGTGCAATTTGCAGATTAGCCCTGACTGTGGAGCAACTGTTTATGATGCTAATTTATGTTCGGTCACACCCCCTTTTTTCCTTTTTTCTTTTTCTCTTGTCTCCTGCAGGCTGGAGGGAAGCACTACCACCCAACCTGTGCCCGCTGCGCCCGCTGTAACACGATGTTCAAAGAGGGGGAGGAAATGTACTTGACAGGTGAAACTTGACACCGAAACATCCCATTAACCGGGTAGACAAATGCATGGTATGTGGGGAACACCCAACAACAATCTGTTTACACTCTTATTGTAGGTTCGGAGGTGTGGCACCCATTATGCAAGCAGGCCGCGAGGGCAGAGAAAAGACTCAGGGTGTGCGCAAGTAAATGAATACCACAACAACACAACATCTGCAGCGCTTTAAACAACAAGCTTTTTTTTCTTTTTCCTTCACAGCACAGGCGTCTGTCGGAGGCATCCATCTCTCCGCCGGGCTCCTCCATCGGCTCTCCCAATAGAGTTATATGTGTAAGTAACCTATTACCATGTAGCATTCAGTCACCTTTAGTGGCAAGCACAAAAGAGCTCCCCTTCCTGTTATAACAGTAACACAAGCACCACCCTGAGGCTCGAATGGTTCAGCACCGACCAGAGAGGCTGCTCACTCCCTCGGCCTGTTCACTCCCTTTGTGTGTCTCCGCTCACGGCTGTGTTTGTGTTTGTCTCACCTTGCACTGGGCTATGTCTCTGAGAAATCCATATGTTTCAATTACTAATCTTTTAGTAAACATAATACAATAGTTATTTGTTTATTTTTTAATGAAGCGGGATAAAATAAAGAAAGCTCTGTTCAGATATTATTCAGCAATATTGATGTTTTTTGCTCTCTAAAATCGACTGCAGCTAATGCTATTTCACCATCCTCACCATCCAATTAATGTAATTTTAAATATGTTTTATTAGAGTTGGATAAACAAATTCATGCACAAGGGGTCACAAGCCAGTGTATTCTTTGTGGTGGTCCCAAGCTCAGATAAATTTTGAGTTTGTGTCAGAAAGGGCACGCGGTGTAAAACTTCCACATCCATATGTCATTCACTGAGGGCTAGGAGGAAGATGATTTGTTGTGGTGACCCCAGAAAAAAAGAAGCAAGTGCTAATTCATTGTCTACACTGGACAGCCATACATCAAGAATTTATTTTGCCATTATTAATTCTAATTAATAATTGTCAAATATTTTTATTACACAATGGCAGAGTTGGAAAATACGTCCCCACCAGGTAGGTTTTATTGCTAATTTTACATTCATCTCAATGAAAATTAACTTTTGAAAAATAATTAACCATATAAGATTGGGTCTAACAAGAAACATAAAACAAAGAATATGAACAGTTATAGACTAGTTGAACCAGAAATGTTGAACCAGAAAAATGTATTCACCTATGTATTACTGTGATGAAATAGCTGTAATTATATAAAAATTGGTGTTTGTCTATTTAAGGACCTGCTAAAATAATCTTTGTGCATATTGCATAGTTTACAAAGCTAGTATGTTGCATGAAAGTGTGCTGAGTGCTGCTACTTGTCTGTGTCTTGGCATGTCCGGACTACTCTGCATGTAAGCAGGACTAGCCCCGCTTTGCTCTCATCCCACAATCAATGACCTTTCTCCGTGAGGTGATGGATGAGGAGGAAACGCTGCGTAAGCATGCTGGTCGTCCATACTGTCTCCTTGGCCTTTCTGCTCTGTGTAACACATGCTGAGCTTATGAAGGTCAACAACTTTCACTGTCGTATGTTGGATAAGCATGTTGCATGGAGCTGCATGTTGTGGCTTATTTGTGCTTCATTAGTCCAATCCTTCAGGCCTCATTCTGTACTTGTGCTGTATTCATGTGGTCCTTGGAGGTTTCAAGATCACGAATTGGAAGTTATGCTTACAAGTAATTTCATTTCACAACGTTTGAATTATATTATTACTGATTATAGACACACTTAGGTCCACATGTACTGTATCTGCATTTTTAGAAGAACATTTCCCCATAAAATATCTCCACATGACTTTCACAAGTGTTCAGACTACTAGTTGAGGATAAACAGTTCTCCATTGGAATAAATCGACATTTTGGTGCGGTACTCTCATGCTCTCTTAGTTTATGTGGATGGAGAATGAAGTTTACTATAGTTGTGATGAAACTGTAGGTTAAAGGTTGTCAAATATTGTCAACACAATTAATTGGCATGATTATAACACAAAACTACACTACCTTTTAATTGATGATTGCCTGGATGACTGAGAACTCGCAACATACACTGAGCCTATGCAAAAGAAACTGAGGCATAATCTGGCTTTAAAATGTCTCTGTATCTATGTACACATGAACAAAGCTGCTAAAAGTTTTCACCCAGGAGTTTAAAAAAATGCTTTTTCTGTGACCTGAATGTGTACAGGTGGCCGAAATGCGTTGGGATACCTAAAGGGCATAAATGATTAGTTACCTCAGTTACATAAATCTTTATACAGTGCTCTCAAACAGAGCTCATATAAAGCAATAAATATGTCAGAGGCATGTTTCATCAAGTAAGAAAGTCATGCATCAATTTCTGAGTTGTGCTGTCTTGAGCAGGTCTTCATCAGCATTTTCCAATTCGTAAACCCATCTCCAAGACCCTGTGAATGCAGCATTTGTTCCTGTGCTCTGTCCATCCTGTGGTTGACGTCTCTGTCTTTTGGTTGGTTGTTATGTGTGTGTCCTCTCTCCAGGCCAGAGTGGAGAATGACTTCCTAGATTATAAGGATCTAGCTGCCCTCCCAAAGGTCAAGGCCATTTACGAGGTGCAGCAGCCTGACCTCATATGCTCCTCATACCAGCCCTACCACAGATACGCCTCCGACGAGAGGCTAGACACTTACAGCTATGGGGAGGTACAGCCGCCACACACTGCTGGACAAACTTAACAGGGCGATGTTTTATCTTAATTTAGGGGCATTAAAAACTCATTTGAGTCAAAGGTGATGCAGAAGACATCACGCCTATTCGTTTATGTTCAATGGTGTTTGTAACTTTATATCTCTGGTTGGCATTTTGCTTTCAAATGTTATGTTTAATTACAAAGGGACTTCATTGGTTGTTCTGTCACGCCCTGATGCATGATTAGAAACTTACTGACATTTATATGCCACCTTTAAATTAGCTGATTAATAACAGACCATTTCCTCTTTGTCACTCCCATTCTAGTGGTAAGTTTGAGAAAAATATGGCAAGATGCATTTGGGAATATTTCCAGCTAGCTTCAAAGGTTAAAAATACTCAGTAGAGCTTTCATGAAAATATACATATAGCCCACAGTAAAAGGTTGTGCAAGAAACCGACGAGTAAAATTATGAAGGTGAATCTTTGAGTTATTGCCTCAAATGGCTTAATGCTGCCTTCATGTGATCAGAAGGGTGAAAGTCATTCTTTTGTCTTGTGTGTGTACAGGCGAGTATGTGAAAATGATTGCAAAACCTTTATTCTAAGGTTTACTGCTAAGACCTTTTCATCTTCATGGGTTGTTAATTCAGTAAACATGAAGATTTTTTCAAGACAATGAACATAGTGTAAGTCAAAGGCAACATCTGTTTCCCATAGCACTAAAGAGTTAAGATGAGACCTTGGCATCAAGCTACCTGCTACCTTGACTACCAGTCATTAAATTAAATATACTGGTCTGTGTATTTGCCGAAAAAAAGTGTATTTTTCGAAGTTGTAAATGGTGTATAAATAACATTCGATAGACCATTTCTACACCTATTACTTGAACTTTCTGCTGTAAACTCTATAACATTAAGATGCAAAAATTTGCAACAACAATTTGTATTCATCTTAAACATCACTAATTACTTGTTAAACACTAAATTAAACAAGACAAATTTAAATACAGCGGCTGTCTATTTTGCAAATGAACTCTTGATGATGATCCTGTACGACAGTGTTCTGTATTACTTCATAAATATTAACACTTCTCTCTGTCCCTTTCACAGTCTCTCGGGACGCTCTCTCCATATTCTCAGGTAAGCACTCTGAGCACTTGGGGCAGGTTCAAACACGTCAGCTGTTGTCTTTTTGACCTGTCACTGAACTATTTGACTTGTTGTTACCCATTTCCTTTTTAAGTGTCCTACAGCGTTGTCTTTATCCCACACTGTAATCTTTGTCTTCAGGACTATGACAGTCTGGACAAGCAGCGGTGCCCCAGTCCAGGTTACATTGACTCCCCAACATATAGTCGCCCAGGCATGTCTCCCATCATGCCTCGCTCCCCTCAGCACTATGGCTACACTGGTGAGAGGCCTTGTATTTGTAATATTTAAATGATGCTGTACTTTTTATAACTTGTACCTACTTTACAAATTGCTTTTAAATTGTCATCTCTATCATTCAACTGTCAATTGATTCCTTGCATAAATTCATGGGTTACAAAGAATTGCAAAGTTCACAATCAAAGGGACAAGTCATGTACTCTAAAATAACCATATCATACAATGCTCTCTGGCTGTCATCCCATTTAACTCTTACACATGTGCACTGACACTTTATACGCAGGAGAATGGTGGCCCAATGGACTGTTGCATTATCCATAAACACACAATGTGATGTTTTGTTACTCTAAAATGTTTGATATGTATTCAGAAGTCATTGCCTCTTTTGAGAAAAAAGATTTTTTTGAGGGAAAGCTTAAGCTTGTACTTATAGCTATTGATGAGAATAGGCAGGAAATTATTACAAAACTCAACAGCGAATCCCTTGGGCCACTATTTCTACTGTTTATCTAAAAAAAAAGCTAATATCATTGTCATTACACAAGTGGAATAGTTATTCAAAGTCACGTAGTAATTTTGAATGATAATAACCTTTTCATCTGCATGGTGCTCTGTTAAAAAAACCTTCCCCCATGCTCATTACTCCTCTACTGTGATTGGCTGTGGCTGGCTGCAGGCTCCGAGAGTGGCAGGAGCTCGCCCTATTACGGCCAAGAAGGGCGGTCAAGCACACCCACCACAAACCAGCCCCCCAAACATTTTCATGTGCCAGGTAGGACTGCTCATCTCCTCACTGCACTCTCTCACCACCACAATCTCCATAAATTAACCCACTTCACTAATGCAAATCATTTTGAGAGATCATTTTACTTTCTCTGAGAATAAGAGGCTGTCAAAATGTGTTTTATGCCACATAGTGTGATTGCTCTTGGCATATTTCTCCCTTCACACACCATTATTTTATGTCCATTTTCCTTCTCCCATCCCAACACAACCCTCTTTGTGAGTCATGTATAGCAGTGGTGGAAAGTAACTAGATACTGTTACTTGAGCACAAATTTGGAGTACTTCTTCCACCACTGATGTACTGTGTAGCTTCTTCTCGTTCACTTCTCCATCTCCTCTGTCTCTCCTCAGCCACAGGGGACCCCAACATCTACAGGAAGCCGCCCATCTATAAGCGAACGGGTACAGTGCAGCTATAGCGCCGCCTTAGCCTGCCTGTCCTCCTGTCGTTATGTTTGAGTACTCCATTTAGCCATTTCTATCAAGCTATTGGTGCTTTTAGCGGCGACCCATGATTCAGCATCAACTAGCATTGACATTCGAGTTATTGGCGAAATTGCAGCCATCGCGCACACACACTCACACAATCAGATAAGTGGAAAAAATGGTTAGCAGAAAAGGAAATGGAGTTCGACTTGTACAAGCTGTTTTCTGGAAAAGGCAGATAAGGATCGGCCAGTGACTAATTGCGTTACTAAGTGATCGTGTGTAAAAGAGCTGCTGTAAGTGTGCGTCTGGTAACTGTGTAAAACTCCTGCAGCTCAACAGGTTCTTGTCTGAGCAGGCCACAAATGTAGTGAAGGCCACTCAAGCATGACAGGTGTTGAATGCAGAGAACAGTGCAGTGATTCCCAACCAGGGGTACAGAGACCCCTAGAGGTACGCAAGCACATTGCAGGGGGTATGTGGAATTGTATGATAATTTAAACCTTTATATATTTGGCTAAAGACTAAAATAAACCTAAATCAGGACTAACCCAGGACTATTGCGAGGGACGCGACACTAAAGAAGGAAAAAACAGGGACTAAACCAGGTCTAAACCAGTACTTAACCAGAAATAAAACAGGAAAAAAACAGGAACTAAACCAAGTTTATGCCAGGTCAAATCAGGACCCAACTAAGACTAAACCAGGACTATAACATTCCAAAAACCAGAACAAAACTAAGACTAAATCAGGACTAAACCAGGACTAAGCTGGGTTCAAACCAGAACTAAACCAGCAACAAACCAGGTCTAAACCAGAACTAAACGAGGCCTAAACCAGGTCAAACCAAGACTAAACTCAGACTATATCAGGACTAAACCACAACTAAGCTCGGTTTAACCAGGGCTAAAATTTGACTAAACTAGGACTAAGCGGGGTGCTAACCAATACTAAATCAGGTCCTGGGAGTACACAAAACCAAAAAGGTTGGGAACCACTGACTTAGAGGACATGCCGCTCTCTAGCCGTGTGTGGTGCAGATACCTGCTGTGGGTTGTTATAGATTCTGGCACAACACTACCAATGTTTCAAAACAATGTTAATAAATTGTATTAAATGTAACCACAAGGGGCTACGAGGGCTGTACAAAATATTGCACAATTATTGTTATTGCGATATCAGCAAACTCAATATCTGTATCGCAAAAATCTAAATATATTGGTCTTCCATCTGTCAGAATAATTTTCCTAACAGAGGTTTAAATGAAAATGTTTTTTTACTAAATAAAAATGTTTAAAAAGTGCAGTTTTAGTGGTAATTAAGTCACAATTTAGTCACAATAACAGGCCCTATTTTAAAATATTGCAAAAATATTTTTATTGCAATATTCAACATAGTTATCAAATACCGCATGTTTTTCCCATGTCGTGCAGAGGCTGCTGTATATTTGACCTGTTTTTCTACAAATAATTCCCAAACTATTTGCATTGCCATTCATTTGAAAGTTAATCTATAAGTACATTATTTTGCTAATATGTTTCCAGCTTCAAGCCAAAATAGTGCATCACTTTTGTGGCTTCCCCCCCTGCATGTCCCCCTGTACTGTCTGTATTTGTTGTGTTTTGTACTGCAATCCGTGCATGTCTCCAAAGTACATCACTGGCCAAACTGTATTGCTAAAACAATTGTGTGCAGTGATTAATCTCCAGTTCAAAAACCTTTTACTTTGAGACTGACACTGTTCACTGCACACTCCGGCATCAGCCATATTGATCCTTGTGGGGTTTTATATCTTCCTAAACAGATATTGATTGTCACTTGTTCTTGTTTCAACATTAACCATGACTGATGTGCAGGCTCAAAGCACCACTTGTAAATCAGAGCATCCAATTCATTTTCAGTGCTGCAATAACCCACCATTTTGCTGCCTAAATATAAGAATGTTGTATACTAAAGGCATTTTTTTTATCAGTGTGGGCACACTTTCTCATTGTAGTATACATCTATCAGGCATAACATTATGACCACTGACAGGTGAAGTAAATAGCACCAATTATCTCTTTATCCTGGCGTAAAGTGAACATTTTGATGTGTTAGAAGGAAAAATGGATTAGAAAAAGTTTGGGCGGAATTGTGATGGCTACACACCTGGGTGAGAGCATCTCCAAAACTGCAGCTCTGATGGGGCACGCTCCATCTGCAGTGGTCAGTATCTATCAAAAGTGGTCCAAGAAAACAACAGAGAACAGTGAACTGGTGACAGGTGATTCAAGTGGGGAGCAAAGGCTGAGGCCTGTGTGGTCCAGTTAATCCAACAGATGAGGTATTGTAGCTCAAGACATTATTGCTGGTTCTAATAGAAATGTGTCAGAATAAACAATGTTTTGCTTATGAGACTGCACATTTGGCAGGTGGTCATAACCAGGCTTCCTGCAGGGCATTAAAAAGCATTAAAAGTCATTAAATTGATTTTGAAAAAATTAAGGCCTTAAATGGCATTGTAAAGCATTACATGTTTAAAATAGTTTTGAAGTAAAATTGCTGACATTATTAGTTTTATTTGTGAATATAAATATGTATAATATATAAATAATCATTCACTATTTTTGTAGCCTACATTTGTATAATAGATGGGCAGATAGAGGTTGCTTCCAGTGGGACCAAATTACCTAAACATCGGATGTGTGACTTTCAACATTATTGGTGCTTTATGAACTCTATTTTACAATACTTGCAAATAAATTTTGACAGTTTAAGCTACTGCGAACAAATATTTGTTTGCGGAATTAAAATTGGAAAAATGGCATTAAAAATTGCATAAAAAAGCATTAAATTAGACTTGCCGATACCTGCAGGAACCCTGATAACACATAACATTATAACCACAAATCTTAGACAGGTGGTCATAATGTTATGCCTGATTGGTGTATATGAAAGTGTTTTTCAGCACAAAGCAATGCCACCCCGTCACCAATGTCCAGTACACTGACTGACTGTACTTGCTATTGTGAGAGGCCTGTTATGTACACTTTACCTCCTCCTGTACTACACGCCTGTAGCCATGTCTTGCTTGGCTTCTGTGTTCAGTCTCACCTTTGTTTTGGTCGAAAAGCTCTTACATAATGACTTGTCCCTTGAGGATGCTCCAATAATGTTTCCCTTTTCTTTCACCTCTTTTTATTGCATCCAATCACTTTTATTCACTTCTCCCTCCACCTTCTGCTCCAATTTACCCGGTGACCTTGGCTCGCTGTGAGTATCTCCCTCCTTTAGAGAAAAGCATATATCATTATTATTTCTATGTTATATGTTTTTATTAAGTGTCACTAGTCTTAAAAATTGCACCTGATTGTCCCATTGTTATTTCTTAAGTTGGGAATGTCTTTGTCATGGATTGTGTACATGGGAATTCGATAGACCATGGATTTCTGCTGGCATGGCTAATCTATCCAACATTACTGCATGTCACTTACAAATGACTTCCATTGACTCTGTGTTAATGGCATTAAACATCAATATTATCCTTTTACACCACTCACTTTGCCTTTGGCTAAACAGTAACTGAGCTCAATTTAATGCTAGTTATATCCCATACTGAAATATTGATCCTATCTGACAAGAACAGTATTGTGATGATGACATTGTAATCATATATTTTTAATTTACAGTACTGTGCAAATGTTTTAGTGAGGTGTGAAAAATGCTGTTAACTAAGTGAGCTTTGATAAATACAGATTTTTATTTTTATTTTTTTATGTTTGGGACAAAGGGGTCTGTTGTCCTGAGCCTCAGGGTCAGAGGGGCCCAATTGTCCCTCTTCTTATACTTTCTATTATAATGGGCCCATATGAAGCCTTCTTGCCCTGGTCAGCAGGCCTGCTCACACTGTTAAGGATTAGTAACCGGTTAATTAATTAATTATTTACAAAGCATTAAACATCTATAAGCACTCTTGAGATATAAACATTGTTATTAATGTTTAATTCCTTTGTAATATAGTCATGTAAATTAGTGCAAAATTATAAACATCAGTGTTAATTCAGGATCTATAAACTATTTATTGGTTACATTATTGTTAATTACATATTTATAATAGCTTAGTTAATAGTTGTGAGTTATTCTAAAGTGTTACCATTAGTTTTAATAGATTCTTTACCATTGTGAGATATAAAGGCTTTGTGACTCAATGGAAAGAGCATTTATCCCTGAACAAGAAAAGATCTTCAAGTCCAGGTCTAGGTACTTTATCTTTACAATTGCGAGATAGGACCAGTACCTACTCTCTCCAAGTGCTTCTAGTTTATTTATTTTTTTGTTTTTTGTTTTTGTTTTTACATTGTTACACCTTTTTTTGGTCATTGCCTTTCTTGAAAAACCTGTCTAAGGCTTTTTCGCAGTACTGGTATTTGAGTGTTCGTCTTCATTAACTCGCCTTGTCTCACAGCTAACAATGCATAAGTTAGCACAGACATATTTCTCTAACTCTTTTCATTTTTTCTCAGACAATTATGTGGATGCAGCCACCAAGAGCAGAACCAGCGAGGACATACTGAGATCGTCTAGACTTTCCACCTACTCTCCTGAGTCATACAGCCAATCAGAGGCAGACTATTATCCTTACACCAGCTCTCCGAAAGGTACAGCGCTCACAGATTCCTCTTCACACACAATTAGCACTGAATAAATTACTAACAGATATATGTTTTACTTCCGCTGCAGCTCAAAATGTTAGGACACATTAGTAAACATACTGACAGTCACCAGTAATAGGCATTGAGAAATCAAATGATTCCAGTGTTACAGAGAAATTATGAACAAAATGCATCACCTTCTACTACTTGAGGGAGTTTTGAACTACTTCCTGTAGCATATAGGACAATATTATGTTGGCTTTTTTTCTTCTTTTTTTTCTGCTTCTTCCTGCCTTTTTTATTCGGGTTGCTACAGCAAACCAGTCACATGGTGATTTAGCAGTGTATTTACGCCTGATGCTCTTCCTATTACAACCAACCACATACAGTGACTGGAGTAGGCAATGTGGGTAAAGTGTCTTGCCCAGGGACACAATGACAGTATGCGCTTCAGGTAGGATTCGATCCGGCTACCCTCTGGTTGCTGTAGAAGAAGAAGAATAAAATAAATAAAAAATCCTTTTGTATGAGATGGTAAGCACCAGAGCTGTAGAGAGCGAGAGTTACAAAATCTACATTGGCAACGATGGGCCAGTTTTTTAAGCAAATAGTTCCTAGCAAAAAAAATCACTGAATTTAGTCATCTGTGTAGCATTTTTTAAGATGTTAAAAAAAAGTTTATATAATTTCTATATTTAAATCAATCATATATATGCCCCAAAATTACCTTTAGAGGCTTCATGAGTCACATGATCTCCTTTCACGCAACTCTCTTTCAGCGGCTCAGGTAAGCAGTTAAGATATATAGTTGTATATAAGAACAACAAGGCAATATCATTGTTCCTTGTGTAAAATGTAGAATAAATATTTGTGGGTGTCCAACTTGCAGGGTTGGAATACATACATGCAGTTGGTATTGCCCCTGTGCTTCAGGGCAGCCCGCTGTTGGGCAGCGTTAAAAAAATGAGACTGGGAGATTTCATTTTAGATTAGATCAGTTCCTCCTTTTTATTCCATGGATGAAAACAGCACATTAAATGTTTCATAAAATTTAGCAAGTATCTTTATCTAAATGAGGTTTAGGCTCATGTTACGTGCCAGGGATGGCTAGGGGCGCTGGCACAGTAACTAAAAATAGATTTACGGGTGGTAGAAAAAAACAGGAGAATGGAGATGTTGTAGGATTAACAAAAACACTAAGGTTTATTTACAGAAAAAAAAAAAGAATACCAACAAAGTATACAAAGAACTAATGAAACTAAGGCGATGGTTGCGGCTGCAGCACCAAGGACCCACTGGCCACAGAATGAAGGCAGCTCCGGCCTTTTATACCCAGCTCTCACCCAGGTGTGGCTGATGAGCTGGCAGGACTGGTGGGTGGAGACAAGGAAAAACAAAAAAAAACACACTACAGCACAAAGGCTGTAACACTCCCCCCCTTAAAAGTTAACAAATACCCTTGATAACAGCCTACTATACAGTCAACCCCCAAGTTACCACACCCAGCAGCTACACATCAGCTACTGAGTAGTAACATTGATGGATGACACATTTTAAGGAAGGATATGTAGTCGTTGTGGTCTTCAGTCTCTGGATAGGGCGTCGGCCACAATGTTGTCCTTTCCCTTCTTGTGCCGGATGGTAATGTTATAACCCTGCACCAACAAGGCCCAGCGCATCAGCCGCTGGTTGTGGTTGTACATATGGGCGAGGAACACAAGAGGGTTGTGGTCTGTGAACACAGAGACTGGAACACTGGTAGAACTGACATAAACATTGAAGTGCTGAAGAGCCAGGAGCATGGCCAGAGTCCCCTTTTCGATGGTGGAATAATTTAGCTGGTGCTTCTTAAACTTAGCAGAGAAGTAGGAGACGGGATGGGGCATACCAGCTTCATCATCCTGCAACAGTACAGCGCCAGCTCCAGTAGCACTAGCATCCACTTCCAGACTAAAAGGTTTAGAATAGTCAGGTGCAGAAAGGACAGGGGCACTGCAGAGGAGGGTCTTGGCTGCTTGAAAAGCACATTCACATTCCTCAGTCCATGTGTATGGAACAGAGGGACTACAGAGGGCAGTAAGAGGGGCAACTAGCACAGAAAAGTTTTTGCAAAAACACCGGTAGTAACCGGCAAGGCCTAAAAAACGGCGCAGTTCTCTCCGGGTGGAAGGAGTGGGGTATGACAACACAGCCTCAACTTTAGCATTAACAGGTCGTACCTGACCACGACCAACAACTTTACCAAGGTAAGTGACAGTGGCCTTACCAAACTCACACTTGGCTAAGTTCAGTGTCAACTTGGCCTCAGACAAGCGTTTGAACACCTCACGCAGAGTAGAGAGATGATCGGACCAAGAGTCAGAGTACACAACAATATCGTCCAGATATACATTACAGTTAGCAACATCACTGAGGACTAAGTGCATAAGGCGTTGGAAAGTGGCAGGGGCGTTTCTCATGCCAAAAGCCATAACAGTGTACTGCATAAAATGATCTGGCGTGACAAAGGCAGAGATATCGGACGCTCTAGAGGTCAAGGGAACCTGCCAGTAGCCTTTTAGTAAGTCCAATTTAGTGATGTGAACTGAAGGACCAATACTGTCGATACAATCCTCCATACGGGGTAAAGGAAAAGAGTCTGGTACAGTGACTGCATTAACTTTTCTAAAATCTGTACAGAAACGTGGAGAGCCATCAGACTTGGGAGCGAGAAGACAAGGAGAACTCCAAGGACTATGGCTTGGTTTAGCCAACCCATTCTCTAGCAAATATTTAACCTCTTTCTTCATGGCCTCACGCTTCTCCAAGGGACATCGGTATGCATGCTGTTTAATGGGAGGTGCAGAGCCTACATCAATGTCATGCTCTATGACATTAGTGCGAGATGGCGTGTCACTAAACAGTGAGAGATAGGAGTGGAGCAGACCTAGAATGTCTTTACGCTGCTCGTCACTGAGATATGACAGGTTGGTGTCTATACTGGACATAAACTCAGAGTTTGACAACCGACCACACTGTTGGGCAGCACAAGGCTCTACAAAATCCTCCTCAACTGCCACCTCAGAACAGACTGGGAACACACAAGGCACAGTTAGCACAGACTGTTTAGTTGTCACTTCATCCCTTTCAAGAAATGGCTTGAGCATATTGACATGACAAAGTCTGTTTTTTCTCCTTCGCTCAGGTGTCAGAATAAGGTAATCTGTGTCTGAAACTTTTCTTTCAACATCATATGGGCCAGAGAAACGGGCAGAAAGAGCAGAGCCAACACTTGGAAGCAAGACTAAGACCTTATCACCAGGCTTAAAGTGACGGTCTACAGCTTTCTTGTCAAAGCGTTTTTTCATCCTGGCTTGTGATAAAGAAAGTGCTTCCTTAGCTAAAACTGTAGCCTGCTGTAACCGTTCTCTGCACTTGGTAACAAAATCTGACACACTGGTTTTAGGCGTTGTCATGGACAAAAGCTGTTCTTTAAGTACCTTAAGTGGACCACGTACATTGTGTCCAAACACAAGTTCGGCAGGGCTGAAACCTGTAGACTCCTGTGTGGCATCCCTGACAGCAAAAAGCACAAATGGAACCCCTTCATCCCAGTCTCTCCCAGTGTCAAAGCAGTATTTGCTTAACATGGATTTTAATGTTTGGTGCCAGCGCTCTAACGCACCTTGGGACTCAGGGTGATAGGCACTGGACACAGAATGAGACACACCGAAAGACTGTAGGGTCTGCCTGAAGGTCTTTGAGAGGAAATTTGTACCCTGGTCAGTTTGCACAACTTTAGGGAGGCCAAAGGTGGTAAAAAACTTGGTCAATGCTTTAGTAATGGATGGAGCAGTGATTTTGCGCAGTGGAATTGCCTCAGGAAACCGAGTGGAAACACACATGACAGTAAGCAAAAACTGATTTCCTGTTTTTGTCTTAGGCAGGGGGCCAACACAGTCAACAATAACGTGTTCAAATGGCTCACCCACTGCAGGAACAGGACGAAGTGGTGCCGGTGGTACCACTTGGTTTGGCTTTCCCACAGCCTGGCAGGTTTTACAGGTCTTGCAAAAGTGAACCACGTCAGTTTTCAAACCTGGCCAAAAGAAGTGCTGTAGGACACGGTTGTAAGTTTTGGTAACACCAAGATGACCAGACCACAGGTGTTCATGGGCCATGGATAGCACGTGTCGCCTGTAACTCTGGGGAACCACAATTTGAAAAACTGTACACCAGTCATCTAAAACAGGCTGGCTACCTGACCTAGGGACCCACTTGCGCATTAGAACTCCGTTCTCAACTAAGTATGATTGTTTGTTAACAGGGTTCTCTAAAGCAGCAAAACACTTTGTTAAAGACAAGTCAGACTTTTGGGCCTCAATGAAAGCTTCACAGGTTAATGGAGGTGACACTGGGGATAGCAACTCTGGCTCTGCACTATTAACCTTGACCTTGGTGACTTTCCCCACACCACCAGAAGAGGGCACACTGTCCTCAGAGAAAACAGGGGCCAGCACTGAGTCACACAAATCAACGTCAGCCTCCTGAGCCAACTTACGAGACTGGGCTCGGGTCAAGACACTCACAGAGAACATCTCAGGATGGTTTTTTGCTAACTCATCCGTCTCAGAGCCAGGAATGGGATGGTCAACAACCTCAGGGGAAGGATAGACTTTGCCACCAGCAATGTCATTTCCCATGATAAAATCTACCCCATCTATAGGAAACTGGTCACGGACAGCAACTGGAAACACACCACTAACCAGCTTAGACTCAATGTAGACAGAATGGAGGGGAGCTGGTACAAAACTCATGCCAATACCTTTCACAGTGCTTGAGTGACAGTCGGTTTTAAAACTAAGGGGTAACACACCAGATAAGATAAACGACTGGGAACCCCCTGTATCCCGCAGTACTGCAACTGAGCGCTTCGCTTCTCCCGGGACTGAAACGAAAGCCTCAAAAATAAAGGGTTTAAAGCACTCATCTGGAGAAATGACTGGTTGATTACAGGTAATAGCAGAAGGACCAGCAGAGACAGTTTTAACAAGTCCCACCCCTTTTGGTGGTTTGGCCACAGGCTGTTTGCGTTTCAAAGCGTCACATTCGGCTATAAGATGGCCAGTCTTATGGCAATAAAAGCATTGTTTTGGTTTCGCTAACCTGGAGCTGTTTGACAAGTCAAGTTGAAAAGCTTTTTCACCAATTTGTGGTGTAGATTCACGCTTAAAAGCAGTCTTGTGCGTAAGGGCAAATTCATCGGCCGAAACAGCAGCTTGCTGGAGCGTTGAGACTTTCTGCTCATTTAAATAGACAATGAGGCGCTCTGGGAGACTGTTTTTGAAGTCTTCCAATAAGACCAACTCACGAAGTGAAACAAGGTTATCAACTTTACTAGCAGAACACCATCTATCAAACAATAGACTTTTTTCTCGAGCAAAATCAACGTAACCTTGATTCAACGACTTCTTAAGCCCTCTAAAACGCTGTCTATAGGCTTCCGGTACAAGCTCATAAGCTCGTAAAATAGCTCCTTTAAGCTTATCATAATTGAGACTGTCTGAAACCGATAAAGAGGCGCAGGCTTCTAGAGCTCTACCGCTCAATTTGCATTGCAACAAAATTGCCCACACATCACTAGGCCAATGCAGTGCAGCAGCAATGCGCTCAAAAGCCCCAAAATAAGACTCCACTTCGGACTCGCGGAAAACGGGGACTAACTGGATGTTCTTGGTCACATCAAACGTATCGCGAGGATTAACGGACACAAAGTTTTCAGCGCCAATAGGCCGAGATTGCAGTTCTAATTGTCGTATTTTAAATGCGGTCTCCGCCTCCAACCTTTTTATTTCCACCTCTTTAGCGTTGGCGGTTTCTATTTCGAGTTTCTTCAGCTCAAGTTCGCGTTTGAGGCGGAACTCTCGCTCCCTCTCCTCCTTCTGGATTTTCAAACGGGTTAAGCGGACCTCTAAACGAGCATCCCTTTTAGAACTCTGAGAAGAATCCATACTAAATGCTTCAAACGGGGGCAGAGTACGCGGTCCTTCCTCCTCCCCACCTGCGGGGTCCTGTTGAGGAGTTACCGGCAGCGGCTGCTCAGCCGCCCCGCTCGAAGGGCTACGCACTGGGGACGCCACTGCATCTCCCGCCACCACACAAACGAGATCACCAGACTCAGGTAAGGGCAAAACGTCTGCTCCGACCAAACCCGCTAATACAGCCTCCCTCAACTCCCCCTTACGCAACGTAGTAGAGACGGTAACACTGTAATGTCTGGCAATTTCAAACAAGTCGCATTTCCTACAAGTGTTAAACACCGCTAGAGTAGGATTAGCTACAAACGCTTTTAAATCAAAGGTAGCCATAACTCACCGGACAAAGAAAGCCACTGCAAATCCGGATCACGCAGCTGATTAACTCAGTCAGCTGACCGGGGCTACACCTGTCTCTAATTGAGCCACTGCGCGCTCCCGAAGGAAGCACCAGCGCGCGCACCTCACACACACACCACTCACAATGAAACAAACAGTAGACAGGGCGTTACACACACTAGCATCAAACGCACACAACATATGCCATCCCAGATCCCTACCTAACAAATATCTTAGCCTGTGTATCTTCTGGGGCTTGCCGGGCTCGGGGCCACTTGAAAGGCGAAGCACAGCGACCGAAGCCCTGTTGCGCCTACCCCCATCAGAGAATACACTCCGCCCAGGATTCACCCCGAAAACAACAAACTAAAACAAAAAACGGGTGACCGATGGAGTGACTGTATACAGCCAAGCGGGACACCCCCTAACCAATCTGGGAAAGCAATGCCAATTCAAATGTGCAAGCTAGAGAAACACCCGTGACCAACATCAACCGGAGCACACACACACACTCACATACATACCTGATCCATCTACCATATCCCGGACGAGCCCCCAAATGTTACGTGCCAGGGATGGCTAGGGGCGCTGGCACAGTAACTAAAAATAGATTTACGGGTGGTAGAAAAAAACAGGAGAATGGAGATGTTGTAGGATTAACAAAAACACTAAGGTTTATTTACAGAAAAAAAAAAAGAATACCAACAAAGTATACAAAGAACTAATGAAACTAAGGCGATGGTTGCGGCTGCAGCACCAAGGACCCACTGGCCACAGAATGAAGGCAGCTCCGGCCTTTTATACCCAGCTCTCACCCAGGTGTGGCTGATGAGCTGGCAGGACTGGTGGGTGGAGACAAGGAAAAACAAAAAAAAACACACTACAGCACAAAGGCTGTAACAGCTCAGTAAGTTAGATAATGTATATTATCAAACAGGATTCTGCAGGCATCAGAGGTTAATTTAAGACTTTTTAAAGACCATTGTTCAAGAAAAATAAGACCTATTTTGTGAGCATGCAGTGTACAAAAAGCTGAGACCATTTGTGACAGTTAGTTCTGCAAAATCTTGCTAAGCTCTCGTACTGGCGCTGCTAAAATGCCTTTGAGCATTTAAGTGGACATTTTAGATAATTGCATCTAATGTACGTGACATATTTGAGACCTGTTTAAATGTATTTAAGACCTAACAGTCTGCATCTCTGCGAATTTAAGACATTTAAGGCCTTAAATTCAGACTTTACAATTTAAGGCTTTTTTAGACTGTTGAAGACCCAGCAGAAACTCTGATCAAAGCTTTTAGTTCTCGTATCTGTCCCACCAAATCACACAACTTGTCCCACTTTTTGCACTTTTTGAGGTGGTCACCCTAGTGCCAGTCCCAAGCCTGGATAAATGAAGACAGTTACGTCAGGAAGGGCATCCAGTGTAAAAACCTATAGAAATCATTGCACGGTAAGCCAACAAGCCAAGAAGAAAGAAAAAAAAATAGTTATACTTTGCTTTTAGTTTATTTTAGAATGCAGTAAACCTCAGCACCACTTTGTCATTGAGTTGTTGTTGTTTCCTAAAACCTTTTTACAAAGAACTAAACATTTTTTTAGCCTCTTACTCACTCAGGTCTAAGGTCTGACATTTTCTAGCCTGTCTCTGTCAGTTTTTGTCTTTGTTAAGATGCCCTTCGGGAGCCTGGATGACTTGTATATTTGCAGAGGATGTGGTCAAAGTTGTTCTTCTTTCTCTGGGGTCAAATTATTTATAGTAACAACTCCTACAGATCGATTATCTGAACGCTGTTGTGCTGGGTACTACAATCAACCATTCAACTAGACCAACCATTTTTAATTAAAGTTAACTTCTAAAATAAATCCCAAACTTGCTACTTGTTTTCATTACCTAAACATTCTGGTTTTAAAGTAACATCACTTTGGCTTTTCTTCCCACATATTTGTGCTTTTTTTACATAAACTAATCCCAAAATAACTGTGCTTCCCGCTACTCTGATCTAAATGTCTTGTGTGGCGCAGCATACCGAGCCCCGAGAAGACGTTTCTCAACAGGAGGAGATGAAGAGGGCTGGAGTCACGGTCTTCAAAGAGTAAGAGCTTCATTATTCTCTGTCTCGCTTTCTACAACATCGTCTTCCAGCTCCTCAGAAACATCCATAAATAATGCACCTCTTATGGTATGGTGCCTCACGCTTTCCTTTCTTTTTTATATACTTTTATTTATCCACACTTTCAACTTCACTGCTCACTTCAGTTAAGACCATATATCTCTATAATTGTGCTTTTTTTCTTTTGTCTTTCTTTGTCATCTCCAGATTGGGAGTGGTATCGGGAGGATGATCCTAAAGGAGGAGATGAAAGCTAGATCTGGTTCCTATGACAACGACCCCTGGGGCAGTGCGAGGAATTCTCGAAGTGGGAGCAAAGAAACACTCAACACGACGGGCTACGGCTCGACGGCGTACAACAACACCGTCAACGGCTGTAAGCAACCACCCTGCCCCCTAAATGTCGCCCTATGCCTTTAATCCCTGCAGAACAACACACCCTTGAGATACGGCGGGGCAACATGAGCTCAAGTCTAGATCAGGGGTTTGATCTTTGGTGTCTTATGTGGTGTCTGCATGTCCCTCCAGCGTTACCATGGCTTCTCTCTGTGAACTCTGGCTTCTCCCAACCGTTCAAAGACATGCATGTGTTTAGGGTCAGATAGTGTTGTGATCAAGACCAGTCCAAGTCCAGAGTGAATCGAGACCAGGACAAGGCCTAGACTTTCAACGTTCAAGACCGTGTCTAGACAGAGACTTTTAAGGATCGAGACCAGGCAAACTGAGATCAAGCCCAGTGAACTAACTCTAAATAAATGGGAAAAGTTTAAAAAAAATGTGGCTCAAATACCTAAATGATTGTTTTAATGATTTAATGCAACAGACTCCGCAAAGAAACAGATGCTGAAAACTAATTACTCCAAAGAAGAATAGCATTTTCTCATAATGCTTGGTAAATAAAATCTCTAGGGCTGTCACATCTGAGACTGAGTAAACCTGGATTTGAGACCAAGACTGAGTAAAACTGCAGCCGAGACCGAGACAAGACCAAGACTGTAAAAAATTCCGGTCTTGGATGCTACAAGAATTGGTGAATCTAAATTGCCCCTAGTGAATGAATGTGAGGGTGAATAGTTGTCTTTGCCAGCCATGTAAGGCCCATAGTTGCTGGAATAGACCATTGCCAACAAACACAACCATTCACATTCAAGTTTTTTTCCAGGGGCAGTTGAGAAGAAGCGGCTAACGAACATAACCCCGGTCCACCATTTTCTTATTAGTGTAATTCATAAATATTAAAACAAAACACATAGCCATGAACTACTGTAGTTATATATGTGTAATTAGTTATTAGTATATGTAACTTTCAGATGCAACATTTTCCAACCTTATGGCCTTTAAATCAAATTCCACATTATTAAAGCATCGAAGGAATCACATACTAATTGGCTTTCACTGCAGTAAAAACTGTAAGGATATCACGTCAGATTCCATTTCACACTCAAAGCAATTATCAACTTTTAAAATGTATAATTAGAACAATTTATGTAGTGACTGTATGCAGCCATAAGTTCTTTATAGCCTTAAGACCTAATTAAAATTTCTCAATAGGCAAGATTAGAGCTTTTGACCTTACTTTGAATGTGAATTTGAAAGTATTTTATGGCTCTGCTGCCATTGAGCTTGAGGTCAAGGGTAGTGTGGCAGTCTGCGCAGGTTAGAGAAGGTCACGGCCACTTCAGGCTAAAGGGGTTTATTGAGACGGAAAGATGTTGGGCAGGTTGAACAGCTGCTGCAGCAGATGTGGCCCGTCACTGGTGCGTGGATATCTGATCGCACCGATTTGGATTGTTTTAGCCCCCTTGAAAACTCGCTGTCTAACCAGGTGTGACAAAGTGGCACAGCTGGCAGAGCATGAACGGAGGTCTGAACCTCACCAAACTGTTTCTGTTTGTAAAAGTCAAGCTTCACTGGCCACAAAGTGCATAGCGTCTGCTACTTAGGGCCTTGATGCTCAGACATCAGCTTGTCTTTTTATATACACATCTTACTTTTTCACAAGGGCTGCTCAGGATATTGTATGTTGTCAGTGCAATATCAACATGTTAAGAGAAATATCAAAATAGACATGTTGAAGAGCAGTGAATGTGCTGCTGTTAACGCAGGACATTGCATATGACTGGAGCCCACCCCAGCGACTATGGGCCATAGTCGGTGTACAGCCTGGACAGTGACACAGAGACAGAGAGAAAACCATTCATTCACTTGAGGCAACATTATATTAGGATAACTACCAAGTCAGTCCTGAATAGATTAGTTGTGGTGTTTAATGCATGATCATTTTGTTCTCTACTTACCACATCTAAAAGTACTGTTACCATGCTATTGAACAGTATACTTGTGTGGGGATGATGCTGTCTTTCTACAACAACAAATATACAAACATCACTATCACTGCCTCCCATTCAAGCTTTTCCTGCCTCTACATCTTCCACTGTGTTAACTCCTCGTCACGTCTGTCCTTCCATTTATCTGAGCATCTATCTCCCTCACTCTCCCGCTCCCCGCTGGTGTCCCACTTCCTGTTTTATTTATGAGCAGTAAGATCTCTCATTAATGTGGTTTCTCTGATGGGAGGGGACATGCCGCCGCTGTGTGGAGCCAGCGTTAGACTTGTTACTATATGAGCTGTGTGTTGTTGTTGTTGCTGTGATTACGTGGTGAAGCATATGTAGTGCACATTTTAATCCCACTTGATTTTAAATACTTTCCACTTCAGTCTTGTTAAGTCTATTTGATGTTGTTTGTTGAGCTACACTTTGGAGTTATTGTCAGCCAGTTGTTGAATGAAAAGAGCGTACAAACTGTGCAACATTTTTTATATTTTTTCAAGGACTTCCATTGTATAATTTTGTTTTTTTGTTTTTTTTTCTCCACAGCTCCTCGGTCACAGTACAGCACAGAGAGTGGTGAGTTTGTTATTCTTTTTAAAACATTACATGGTGTTAAGTGAATTATGTTACCTCTGTATTCAACATTATAATTCAATTTGCTTTTTTGTTTGTCTGTAAACATGTGGTTTGTGACAGCTGTACTTCCCAAATTTGTTAGTTGGAAAAGAGCGCCATCTTTTGGTTTTTATTAGACAATGTATGTTACATATTGGAGACAAAACCTGACAGTAGCGAGGCTCCTGCAAATTTATAATAATTGTTTTAATGTTATGTTATTAAAAGGCAGTTTAGAAATGTAAATAATTATTTTTGGAGCCACTTGAATCCCAGCTTTGGTCTTATCTGTGTTTTTCCGCTGTTCTACTCCATGTTGATCCTCTAATTACAACCATGCACACTTAATACAATTTAAAAGGCTCAAAAGTCAAAGATTAATGAAGACATTTTGTTATAGAATAACAATGGCTTTTTTCTGTCTAGATTTTGGGTGTAAATCATCTTCACTTCCAGGATATGGTCGCAATGGCCTGCAGAGGGTGAGACATGATTCAATACCGAGAAGATTAGGATATTATTCATTTTATTCATTGGTTACCTGAAGCATACAGGGAATCTAAGGGAAATTAAAAATGTTAATTTAGCTGTGTTGATCCATTTTCTCTTTCCCTGCAGCCCCAGAGTGCTGACTGCTACCAGTACCAGTACGACAGCACTAGTGAGGTCAACTGGGGAAACAAAGGTAACTATGTAGGAATCTTAAGTAGCTATATATGCCTTATTAGGTTAAAGCAATTAATTCAATGCTTTCTCTGCTTTGTTAACACTATTCTCCATTTTTCTTTTGTCCCAGCTGAATACAAGGTAAGCTCAAAATGAAATGACTTGTCCTGTGTGTTTCTGCATGATGGATAATCCCAGTGTTATAGTTATTAAATCTCTGGTGTGTGATAAGACCTGGCTGAATCTCCTCCCTTTTCAGGTTTATCCCTATGAAATGCTTATTGTCACCACTAGAGGGCGCAACAGGCTGCCAAAAGACGTGGACAGGGCCAGGCTGGAGGTAAGTTATGAATGAGGAATGGAGGCATGGATAGAGTCCTCAGGAATAAGCTGTATTAAAGTACAAGTATTATAACTTTAAACTGTAAATATTGAGAGAAAATACGTCTCAAGTACAGAATGACTTTTGGTTTAATGCACAAATTGTCTAAGTAAAAAAACTATTATTATGAGTACTCCTGTTATGTTCGCTACTACTGCCACTGTTACTATTACTATTACTATTACTAGTAACTGCTATTACTACTACTACTTATATTGTAATGAATACTATCTTTAAAACTGCTACTTCTACACCTCTACTGCTACTACTACTACTCTTAGTACTACTACTACTACTACCACTACTATTACAACAACTACTACTATTTAAACTGTTACTATTACTACTCCTACTGCTACTGTCACTACCACTACTACTACTACTACTAAGATGACTAGTTATACTGCTTCTACTGCTACTTTTACTATTATGACAACTACTACTAATAGTACTGCTACTACTATACCACTGCAACTTATACTTCTGTCACTATTGCTCTAATTAATACTTTAAAGATGACTACTCCTTAAAACTGCTACTATAATAACACTACAGCTACTTTCTGCTACGACTTTTCCTATGGCTACTGCTGATATTACTGCTACAAACACTACTACTATTACAAAGACCAATGCCATTAAAACTGATACTACTATACCACCACCACTACTGTGACTGCTACTACTTTTGCCACTGTTACTATGACTATTTTGTCTACAATTACTGCTACAAATTTTTCTCCTTATTGGACACAAGGACTGACAAGACTAGGGACAGAATTTGGGGCCTTCTAGCTATATTATTAAGTAAATACAATTCTTTTCGACCACTAAAAATACAACCTCAATCTCAAAAAGCTGGGACACTGTGTGAAATGTAAATTGCAATGGTTCACACATCTTATAAAACCATATTTTATTCACAGTAAAATATAAACTACACCACTGAGAGTGAGCTATTTTCTTAACAGTTCATTAAAAGCAGTAGCTTATTTTATTATGGCAACAATGATGAAGGTAGTTTTTACCCTAAACATTATTGTCTCTTGTATTTTTGCAGCGTCATTTGTCCCCAGAAGAGTTTGTCCAAGTGTTTGGCATGACCATGGAAGAATTCGACCGGCTTGCTCTGTGGAAAAGAAATGAACTCAAGAAGCAGGCCAGACTTTTTTAATAACGGCCCGGTCAAACGTAGTCACTGACACAGACTTGATAAACTTATATGAAGGATATACAAACCCTATAAGGACTTCCGCTGACTTTCACTGCCATGGCTGAGAAACTGTTCAAGACCTCCTCCAACAACCAAAATTTGTGGTCGCACCAGCGTGGACTTCTGGGAAAACGGGAGAGGTCACCTACAGAGACAAAGACAGATGAACTGTGAAGTGTAAGCAATAGTATGGGACTGTTGTGGTTTGTGCTTCTGTAACCTGAAGGATGACCCATAAAAAAAAAAAAAAAAAAAAAAAAAAAAAGGAGTTGCCTGTGATGAGAGGAGAAACGGATATAGAGGAGATTTCTGGCTTTGCCTTATTGCTCTCTTATTTACGAGTGTGCAGCACCAGCAATCTGAATGAGTAGAATGTAGATGCAGAGGTTTATGACACTTTATCGGAGTGAATGGTTTATGGTGAGAGTGCGAGAATGACTTGGCTTTGCTTTTTAAAGATGCAGTTTGTTTTCCTGTTTATAAATAAAACTATTTGGTTTCAAGGTATCGGAATAAAGCTAACAATCTGACATGAAGACTACAAACCCGAATAAGTTAGGGCACTGTGTAAAATGTAAATAGAAAGGCATTGTTTATGAATCTCAAGAAACCAAAATGAAACATATCAAGTGTTAAAACTGAGATATTTCACATTTAGTACAAAATATTTCCTTTTTATGGCAGTAACACACATGGAAAAGTTGAGGCAGGGGTGGCACAGTGGCTTAGCTCTGCTGTTACCTCACAGCAAGAAGGTCCCGGGTCAGATTCCTGGACCAGGCGGGGCCTTTCTGTGTAGAGTTTGTATGTTGTCCCTGTGTCGGTGTAGCCTGGCCAGCCAAATGGCAAACCATCAGTTCTTCATAAGTTCCCACCTTGATTTTTGTTAATACAGGTCAGTGGCACGCTGATTTACGTCCCGCCCGTTGTTTCTCTGATTGTTTACTCCACCTGTGATTGTTCCGCCCATAGAAATGAAACTCAAACCATGAAGCACCAGACTAACATATTTGTTTAGAATAGAAAAAGTTAATCATTAAAGGATGGGTCAAATAAAGAGAATATAGATTTTCTTACAGTGGAAATAATAATAAACATTTTACATGGTGCCCAACTTATTAGGTTTGTGAAAAGTATGTATGACTTGCATTGATTTGTATGAAAATGAAAACCAAAGTGAGGAGGCACAGACACACTTGAGCAGATCACTTCCAATGCAATGTTAATGGTGATGGTCAACATTAGGTAGACTCCAGTACACTGTGCAGTTTGTGCAATCCAGTAGGTCTTACATACCAGTCAGTTCAGGCACTTATTGCAATAGCAGATAAATGTTTTAGCCTGGAAACTGAAGTCACCAATTTCTCACTATTAATACCATTTTATTGTTTTGAAATAATGATAATTTTGTAGCTAAAGAGGTTATTTTCACTCGCTATAAAGTGCTCTGTAAGACAATGTAAAAATATTGATCCAGGGCTGTTACAGACTTCTTTTGAATACTGTTATTCATGGATTTTGTCACTAAAAATAAACTAAAATCTAACTTAATGGTATGTTTTGTTCTTTATACATGTTGATTCTGATTTTATGTACTGGAAGGAGTGGGACACAAAAAGTATATAATTTATAAGGCAAAATCACAAAAAGTAAGCCACCAATGACTGCTCTAAAGCCTGAATAAGCCTGATAACATTGGATATTGTTTACCTTTAAAAGCTAATTGATTAAATAAATCCATCTGTAAACCAATAATATTTTGCCTGGTTGAACTTTACACATTTTCAATGTGTAAAGTATTTTCACAATGTGAGTTTTCAGTGTGCCCAGCCATATTAAGCGCCAGATTACACCTGGGTTTAATGTACTTTCAGTGGTGAAAAGTGAAACTGATAATGGGGCTTGTGGCCAGATTTAGGGGCAGGCAAACAGTGATGGTTGGGTCTTTTCAAGTTAGCTCATGAATAAACTGTGGGCTGCTGCGCCATTTGAACACTTTGCCCATTGCTTTGGCAAAGGGAGCAACGAAGGAACAGCGCATTAGCACCATCTACAGGATCCTGTCTTTTACTACTACTACTACTACACAAATACTACACAAATGAAAACGTCAACTGTGGCAATTACACACAGAGGTCTAACTTTTATGCATTTGTTTTAGTGTCTGTGAAGACTCTCACTCCTCCAGGCAGTGCCAGTCCTGAACATTTGGGGGACCTAAGCAAGATAGCATTGGGGGCCAAGGCTCTCAGACCATTTAAATTTTACTAGCCTATATAACATTTTCATTTCTTTGAAAAAATGACTATTTTTCTTTGGTAATGAATGATTTGAGACATTTTTTTGATTTGCAAACTTTTGTAAGGAGGGCCCAGGTAAACAGGAGGTAAAACACAATAATGTATATAAATTGCACTGGCCCCAACTTTCAGATAGACCCTCTCTAAAATGACTGGATATAGCAAGCAGAATATTATAACCAGAATATTCATCAACTAGAGTTAACCAAATCAGCAAATAACAGCTACCCTAACCTGGGGGCCCTCTCATATCTGTGGGACCCAATGCAGCTGCTTATTTTGCCCATAGGAAGCCTAACTGAATCACAACTAAAGGTTAAAAAGAAGTCATTGGTTTTGCAACAGTGACACGTTGTTTTTCTGGCTATTCTGTCTTTTTTTTACAAACTGGACCAGCAACAATCCATGGCCTACCCCATCTAACCCCACCTTCGCCCTGTTGTTGCCCCACAAGCGTTTATTAAAACCAGTTACAGATATTGCCAAACGCGCTGCCTTTAGGACCCAGAGGAAGAGTCGCCTCTGCCCGGCGCACGGAGTTGGACCCACGAGCGGATTCAGCCGTGCGTGAATCGTGCACTCACGCTCTCCCACATGGACCGGTGTCGTGTTTAAAACTCCTTGGACTCCAGCAGGATGGACTTAAATGGCTCCAAATGTAAGTTTTCTATAGATAATAATCATGAACTTTGCGGTTTTATTGTATTTACCTGCATACGTTTGCGCCTTACTTACCCAGGTAGGTTTTGCTAGCTGCCTGTTTACATTGTGCATCCTTGAATAGTTTTGCTGTGTACTTCATAGACATGCAGTTAATATTGTTTCTACTACGGTCTACCATCTGTTTTTTTTAAGGCAGAACACCAGTGCGCTCCCAAAGTTTGATTGTTGTTGTAGAAAATCAATCTCTCCTTGCAAAGACCAGTGCAAATAGCTAAAGACTATGTGATCACTGTTTGATACTGGATCGCTTCTGGGATGGAGCAGCGCTTTTTTATTTGAGACAGAAATATAACATGTGTTTCCACCCTGTGTGTGTTTTTAAAGGGGTGCGGCCGGCTCCCCCCTGCAAAGGACAACATTTTTCCACATTGTAATTGAAAACAAATTCACTTTTTGCTCTGCTTGTGGGCTTTGGCTGGGACCAGGGACCCAGCAACAAGGCGTGACCAGGCTCCAAAGTGTAGATATAAATGTATTTAATAATAAAGTTTGTTTGATCTTCCTGTATGTAACACAGCAGCTGTCATGTTAGTGCGTGTAGGTGAATTACTTTGGCACTGTATGAGCCGCGAGGCAGGTGAACATATGAGAGTGATTACAAGGGCTAACTTTATGTGCGGTTTTACTGAAGTAAAGGTGTGAGGAAATGGGCCGGAGAACATTCATAAAGCTTTATTTATTTTCCTGCTCTGATTTCTCTGAAGAAACCTATTAGTATTGTTTTCATACATGTCAACTTAGGGACAGAGGTAGAAAGTAGCAAAATACTTTTACTTGGACTGCATTTTTAAGTGTATTTAAAACATATTTCTGTTACATTTTTGAGGATAAAATGTTACATGTAAAGATTTTTTATTCATATATATATATATATATATATATATATATATATATATATATATATATATATATATATATATATATATCTTGGCACTAAAGCATAGTGAATAGAAATAGTAGTAATAATAGCAGCAGTAATAGTAGTAGCACTAGTAGTAGTAGTAAATGCAGTAGCAGCAGAGAGTCCATTTTTCCTTAGGGGTTACCACTGTGTACTATAGTTGCATGTTGATTTGGCAGGTTTTTATGCCGAATGCCCATACTGTCGCAACCAGTCATATACAGTGACTGGAGTAGGCAATGTGGGTGAAGTGTCTTGCCCAAGGACACAATGACAGTATGCACTTCAAACAAGGTTTGAACCGCTGACCCTGTGGTTAGTGGGCGAATGCTTAACCCAGTGTTTCCCAACCAGGGACACAGGGACCCCTAGGGGTACACGAGCACATTGCAGGGGGTGCGTGGAGTCATGTGATGATATAGTACCTTTTCAGAAAGACTGTCAAAGATTAAAATGAACCTAAATCAGGACTAACCCAGGACTATGCAGAAGGATAAAACTGGAATTAACAGAAAAATGCAAAACTAAAGAAGGACAAAACAGGGAATAAACTTCAACTAAACCAGGTCTAAAACCAGAACTCAACAATAAATAAAAATCAGAACCTGGAAAACACAGGTCTAATACCAGAGCAAAACTGAGAAAAAACATGTCTAAAACCAGAACTAAACCACATCTAAAACCAAAACTAAATCAGGAAAAAAAAAAAAAAACATGTCTAAAACTAAGCTAAACCAGGTCTGAACCAGAAAACACAGGTCTAAAACCAGGAATAAACCAGATCAAACCAGGGCTAAACTAAGACCAAACCAGGACTAAACTAGGTTTAAACCAGGACTGGGTTGGGTCCAAACCAGCCCGCTCCTAGAGGTACATAAGACTAAATATGTTGGGAACCACGGGCTTAACCCACTTTGATATTAGTAATAGTAGTAAATATTAGCAGCAGTAGTAATGGCAGTAGCACAACTTTCTACTTTAAGGAAACTTTACACTTCTAATAAGCCTAATGGCCTAGTTGGGCATTTTAATTGTACTTGAGTACTGCTATTTTGAAGTGACAATACTTTTATTAGAGTGCTTTGGATTTGGAGTACTTCTTCCTCCTCTGCTCTAGGAATCCAGTGTAGTAGCTCCCACTCTGTTTGCTGTGTATACAAAGTGATCCTAAGAGGGAAGTTTTGAGAAGTCCTCGTCTGTCAGTACACACTATCTGAGTGCTCAGGATCCATGCTTTAGTGATGCTTGGGTTAACCACAGGAGAAAACACACAGCCATGACTTGTAGTCCCTTGAGTGCACCTTACTGTTTATACAGGCTCATCAAGTTACCTACTACCTGCTTGGCTATTGCATCATGGGAGCATCACTTTTTATTTCTTAAAGAACCTGTTTAAGACTTTTGCACAGTATTGCAGGTTTATCCTTAAGTTGTTATGTCTTCTTGATAAGCACTATCTTAGCCAGATAGAGCAGCTGTGCGAATGAGGGTTTGTTTTCTTTTTGGTCTGAGAACCAGAGTGAGAGGTGGGTGTGAGACGGGCGAGGCTGTCCCAACAGAGGTGCAGTGCAGTGCTGGGATTGTCTCCGATTTAACCCAGATTTAATGAATTGTGGCTATTGTCAGGCTGACTGCTGCATATGGAAAAGCTTGAGGAGACAATGCAGAGCTATATTACAATGAAACACCATGCAAGGCTACTACAAGATACTATCTGTACATAGGCACTATTGTGATTATGCCTAACGTCTTCTGCATATCATATTTCACAAATAAAAGCTATTCTGTTCAAGGAAGGAATAAAGGAAGCAAGGAAGGAATGGAAATGTGGAAAAGAACAGATGCCTTTATCTTTGCTATCTTTTTTCCTTTTGGGGTTTCCCTTCTCGGGTCACCACAGAAAAGCATCTGTGTGCATTGGTTCACTTATAAATTTAACAACATTTTTTACACCGGATGCCCTTCCTGACGCAACCCATTTATTCAGGCTTTGGGCTGGCACAAAGACTACACTGGCTTGTGACCCCTTGTGGCTGGACTATATGTATTTTTACTATTGTTTATTATAACTTTAATATATCTATAGCCTAATATATATATAGCCTTTGTAAAGATTTTTATTTTTATTTTATTTAATTAGCAAAGGTCTAATATATCCATTATGTAATTCATTATCCATGCTTCTGTTCCAGTCTCCTCAGAGGTATGCAACTATATGCCTAAGTCCTCTGCACACATTGTGTTCAAAAGTTAATGTTTTCTTCTTTTAATAAGGATAATTGGCATTTGCAAACAAGCCAGTGCTGATACATACACTACATGCATACAGTACATACATACCGTACATTGAATTAAATTTGATGTATGTGTGCATCCTGTCATGCACGAGCAGTAAATCGTGGATAATTGTGGAGCAGCTACAGTGTAAAACGTGGAATTCCCCTCTTTAACCCTGCTGCGACGAGGACACGGCTCAATTTCACACAGCTCTGATCCAGGCACAGTGCTTATGTTAGTGAGTGAGTGGGTGTTCGTATGTGTGAAGTGTATAAGGTCTGACATGGTCTGCAAAATGTTTAAGTGGGTTTCCATGGAGATATCCTACACAGGATTTTCATAAAGGGACAGTGTTGCACACTTGACACTTGTGCTACTCGAGGCTTTTCATGGTCTTATTGTAAATCTTAAATCCATAGTTCAAAGAATGCCCAAAACTGACCTGCGTATATTAATTTCCATATGGATATTTTGGTTAAACAGCTCTATACTTACCTCTGCCAAGAATGTTTTTACTGGCGTTGGTTTGTTAAGTTGCCAGACAGCTCAAAAAGTAATCATTGGATTTTGATATAAATGTTCAGGAATTGTCAGTAATTGTCTAAGTTAGAAATAACTCTGTATGAATAAATAAGTAATAAATACATGCCATCGCAAGAGAGGGCAATCACAGACTGAAACTCCAGCAATGACCTGTAACCTGCAGAAACTAAGACAAAACACGTGCATTAGAATATAATTTTGTTGATGTAAACTTTGGCTCTTGGACCCTAGCAGGAAGGAAATCGTGCAATGCCATTATAAGATGTTAGTAGAGTAGAAGATTATTGGCAGATCTTCCACCGGAGCCTAGACCCTGGTGGTGGTGAAGAAATGAGTTGGTGAGCTGCTGATGCTGAAGAAGAGAGATGGACCACTGCTGGTGTGGTGATGGGGGCAGAGGAGGGATGAGCTGTATAGTTGGGTGATGAAGAGGAGAGGCCGGTTTAAATGTAGCTGGCTGAATGCTGATTGGCTTAGGTGGAGGTTTGGAGGTGTGGCCCTGCAGCGGCGGGAGATAAAAGGGGATACATCTTCTAGGCAGGTGGTCAGGTGAGGCAGCAGCAACTGGGGAGAAGCCTTTCTAGGTAAATTTAGCTTCATAACAAATCATTAGTAGATTTATTATCTTGAGATATAAGAGCTTTGTGTCAAACAGGTCTCTCTTGTAAATGAGACCTCGAGTCTCAAGAGATTAACTTGTATAAATAAAGGATTAATAAAAAAAAGTCTTTCAATGGATAGAGCATCTACCCCTGATTTATAAGATTTCCAGTCCAGGCCTAGGCACTAACTTTATTTTTGCAAAATAAGGCCATCAGAGATCTGGAGAACAGGGATTTCTTTCAGTGTCTTTTTAGTTGGAGTTATTGATTGACGAGACTAAATGCCGAGTGTAGATACAGTATGTAGTACTGGTTTTGTGTTATCTTTCCATGCATTTGTCTCACTGTCTCTTTGGTCTTTTATTCCCTCAGTAATTTTCTATACATAATATACCTTTCATCATTTGTTGTTGTTGAATCTTTCTCTGTCATTTAATTCTTAGCTGCTAAAAAAGTAATAAGGCAAAATCTTATTATCACCCAAATCCCAGAAGGGGACAAAGCTGTGTTCAGTCCCATAAGCATGTGCATATTATCCTTGCATCAGTAAGGCAGCACTTCCACTTTACAAAATAGCATCTTTCTCACAGTCCTTTTCTGTGAGGGAGACATAGCTGTGTGGTGATCTCATAGGAGTCGCTGGGGCAGATATGAATAATACTGACTCTCACTGTAGGGTCTTTGTCTGGCAGCCGGCTGAGTCAAACCCTCTGTCCTGTTGAGGCAAAGAATAAATCAGGCCAAAATATGAAAAATGAAATGGGAGGAAAGCAGACCCTCCAAACACCCCACAGATCATGGTCTGGTCTCTGAACTTTAACCTCTGACCTCGGCTTTGCTGCTAAATTATTCAGCTGTCGTCTCTTGTCTGAGGCTGCTGTGGTCAGATTGAGATCTCTATCCATCTCTCTGTCTGTTTACTAGGACCTATGCATTAATTAACCCGTAATTATATTTAATTAAATGGATCATTAATTCATTAAGGCGTTGATGTTAGGGCTGGGTTTACAAAGAAGGCCAATGCTTTCTCTAATGTTCAAACATTGAAGCTGAATTATTGCACAGCAATATATATATATATATTTTTTTTACTGACACAAGTTCAACATTAATTGTATCTACAGACAAGAAGCAATAACATATTAAAATAAAACACCAGTGCTCATTGTTGTAGACCTACACTTGGACTGCAGTGCTCTGAGAAAAGGTTAGGGATTGTGATTGATTATGAGACCAAATGTCCAGTATAGGTGCAGTATGTTACAGGTATATCTTTCCATGCTTTTGTCTCACCTTGCCATTTTTTCCCTTTTTTATTATTTAGAGTGTATGAACAATTCCTTGACCTTTTTGTTGCTATTTTGTTGATTGTTACCACAACATGAGCATCATTCTAACTTAACCCATGGATAAGCTAGCTGATAAATAATTTATTTTAAAAAGTCTGCTTGCATTAAACTTCTTTGTGAATCAAATCTTGCATGGCAGATGAAATCCTTGTGATATATGAAATTCTTAAACAAGGTGTGAAAACTGTGAGGCGCTAGTAGTCACTTGGACAACAAAAACAAAGTGGTTGCAATAGAAACTTCTCTCTTATAAGCATTTATCACAAGTTCAAGTTGCTTAAATTACTAGTAGAAAATGACTATGGTTGCTGTGTTGGGTTTGTTATGGAGGATTTTAATCCATGAGAGTTTCTAAACCAGTGATGGAAAGATTTGTCCGATCACATGCTCACAGAGGGATTGCTTGTGTTTGAAAGTGATGGATCCTGTTGGCTGTTTTTTTGCTTAGTGCTCTCTTCTCCGCTCTCACCTCAAAGCTCCTTCAAATGCAGTAATGTGAGCCGAGGCAGAGGGTGGTATAGGGACATGAGAAAGCCCCAGTTAATGCTTAAACAGGTGAGTAGGCGCGCACATGCAGTGATTCACCCACTATTTCACTATGGAGACGCCCAGCATTTTAAAAAGGCCTAATGGCTTTTAGTTGATTTCTCTCAGTCTGACAGCATAATGACTGTGGCCTACACAAAAGACAGCACGGACGTGCAAGACAGAAATTTACTGCCCTCACACTGCAGCATGCACCACTAAGGATTAAAACTGGAAGTACTTCAAAAGTGCAGACCTCAACTAAGACATTGACCCTATCTCACAATGACAATGATATAGTGCCCAGACCTGAAACCTGCAGTTTCTTGTTCAGGGTTAAATTCTCTATTCCAGTGGTTCCAGTTTAGTCCTGTTTTAAGTCCTGATTTAGTCTTAGTTTGGTCCTGGTTTGACCTGGTTTAAACTTGGTTCAGACCTAGTTTAGTTCTGGTTTTGACCTGGGTTGTTCCTAGTTTTGTCCTGGTTTATTTTATGTTTTAGTTCTAGTTTAAATCTGGTTTAGTTCCTGTTTTGTCCTTCTTTAGTGTTGCATCCTTTGCTATAGTCCTGGGTTAGTTTTGAATAAGGTTTGTTTTAGTCTTTAGTAGGGCTGGGCGATAAATCGATTTTTTTCGATTAATTCGAATTTGTAGGGCATTTTGACTTGTTGAAATGAAAATTGATTTAAAAGAAAACGTCCACCACCGGCGCTCTTGGCTCCCGTAGTTCATAGTGGGTAGGTTCGCCCGCCCGCCCTCCGTGCTAGAGGTGCACAAACAACATGGCAGCGAGCAGGGAAGAACTCCTTCCTAAGAAAGACACAGTGTCGTCAGTTGTGTGGAATTGGTTTGGGTTTGTGGCATCAGAAGGAGCACAAACAGTGCCCCGCTGCAAAGTCAGTCCCTCCAGGATTTCGCGATGTTGCGATCGCAACTATTAACGCAAAATCAAGCAAACCCCGTGAATTCAAGCAAACCCCGCGAATTCAGCGCGACTTTGTGTAACGGATCTACTGGGGACGTAGGTTAACTGGGGATGAAGCAGATGTTTTGTGGGCGTGTTTTATCAGGACCCCACTTTTCCAAACCAGGAAATAAACGTCAAGTATAATTTTAAATGACATGTTAGTATTTCTGTTCAGTGCTTATCAGTCTAACACATCACTCCTTTGGTATCGATGAGGAAATACAGACGTATACTCTCATTTGGAGGAGATTTGTGGTGCTGTGTTAACACAAGTGCGCTGTCTCCGAGTTAATCCAGCTGACCTCCACACTACGAGCAAGCCTAACATAAAAAACAACCTTTTATATCAAGAAAATACTAAGGTACTAATTATTATCCAGTGTGATAGCATGTCTCACGATGTACAGCTGTTAATAAACTGCAATTAAAAAACTTTGTATGCATGATGAGTCATTTCTTTGCCATAAAATGACATCTTACAGTTATTTTAACAAGTCTCTACTTTCTCTGCGCACAATATTTGAAAACATAATGTTGTTTTCAAATATTGAGACAATTTAGAAATGTAGACTGCAAATAAATCAGTCTCAGTGACTTATGTTTTTATGATGACTGACATTTATATGATCCTAAACTGGTTCTCCCTCCCCTGAAAAATGTGTACTGTGTGTTTCCCATTTAGTTTCCCAGGCTAGCCTTAATCTTGTAAACAAATGCACATGTAGACCCATGTATGCCTCTAATACTACAATAATGTACTATTCCAAAGAAAATAAACTTTTTGTAAGCCACTAGTGGGACAGTCAGTGAGCCAGGTTAAACTGGTGTGGACTTGCTTGGTTTGTCGGTTTTCCCTCGATGCTGAGAAGTGCTCAAAAAAAAAAAAAAAAAAAAAAATGGAACTTTTAGCGTAACTTTTAAGAAAATCCCCCGAAAAATCACAGGGCTTTCTCTTCTATTTGACTTATCTGATTGCACTTTAACCTCAAGAGGAAATCAAAGCATTCAAAGCTAAACTTGTTTTGGACAATTTCTCTGTTGTCTTCAGTTTGATTTTAACTAAGTGGGGAAAAAAACGTTTTTAAATCGTAAAACGAATTTTTTGTGAAAAAATCTGAGATCTTTTTTTTTAGGCTAAATCGCCCAGCTCTAGTCTTTAGCCAAATATATAACGGTTTAAATGATCATATAACTCCACATACCCCATGCATTGTGCTTGTGTACCCCTAGGGGTCCCCATACCCCTGGTTGGGAAACACTGCTCTATTTCATGAGCCACAAACTCCTTATAGTTCAAAATGGCCAGGAATCCACTAAAATTATTCAAATTTTTACTGATCCCTTGTGGCAGGATTGAGTATCTTTGTCGAAATGCATTATTTTGTTCTTGGTTCATTACTGACATTTTCTGAAAATGTCCAATAAGAAAAATATAATATGCAAGGATTAGTGGATTCCTGGTCCATTTTACAGTAAACTCAAGCTTCTCCCTATAACACAGTTGGAAGACCCTGTTTCTTCCCGTGATGCCCCAATTTGTACATCGTTACAACTTTTCCCAAATACAACCCACATGTTCAGATCACCTGCTGCTCACCACCTGCATGGCTTGTGGTTTACCATCATTACTTACTGTACACTGTACTTTTAAGCCCTGTGAAAGGAACTGCTTTCCTCAAGGGGTCTCCACAAATAAGTGCTTGTAATAATAGCATATTGAGGAGCTCTGTAATTTGTCATAGAGGAGGCATGGTTGCGTCTATCTAGTGAAAGATCTAATGCGCTGAGAATAGGGTCACCACACATGCACACACACTGGTTTAAAAGTGGGTCTGCTGACAGGAAAAGGAAACAGACGGCTGGAAGAGATATGTGACGTCATGGCCAAAGGGAGGAAGCCCATCTCCATAGGGGCAAACCGGTACAGTGGGTCAGACCAGTAACTAATGTAGGGCAGGAAGAGTGGTTTGTTAGCAGTATTGTGAATGAAAGGCAGTGTGGGTAACGTCAGTGGTCAGTGGATCAGAGGCACAATGACCTTCGAAGACCTGGTTTGATGGCTTTCAAGATAATTTCTATTTCAAAAAGTCAAGGACAAACATTGTTGCTGTTTTACTTAAAGCAAGAAAACTGTAAACAAACCTTGTGCCGTGGAAATCCATCTTATTCCACATCTATGACTATTTATACAAGTGGAATATATCTCTAAACAAGTCTTGCATTGTCTATGACCATTTTCTCATAGTTTGCATGGCAGAGAAGCTTTTGAAGACCAGAGTAAACATGGGTTTGATGTTCACTGATGACAACTAGAAAAGTGGATAAGGTACAAGGACAGGTCTGATGAAATTCTTATCATGTATTTAAATTGCTCTTGTCACGATGAAGATTATGTTATGACCAAGACCTCAGTTTTCCAGACCCAGTCAAAACTTTTCAATCAAGTCTAGACCAGTTTATGAAAATGCACAGGTGGGGTGAATTTTTTGGTCATTTCCTGTGATTACATTGCACTTCAGACCCTAGAAAAGTGTTAGTACAAATGGCTGGCTGATGACCCTATAGACAACTGTTTGCAAATGTACCCTCCTGATAAACCCCGTGAGGCTTGTAGCGTAAAGGTCCCTATGCTGCTACTACCTTTTTTTTTTTACTTTTAGCTTTTGCTTTTGTTTTTTCCACACTTGTTTGAGTAAAACTGTTTGCTGAGCCCATCCGACTGAAAACGCTTGGTTTCACAGCTCTACGTAGACATGAGAAACCAGGATGTGCTCCTGCGCGTTTGTAAAGCCCATACACCGTCACCACACTCATTCTGATAATTTCAGAGCCTAAATTGCAATCACCAAGAAGCACTAAGCTTATTTATCTATCTGTTAACGTCATGCTGCTAATAGCTGTGGTAAATAGCCATGTCATGTTCTGTCCAGTCCCCACCGTTGCCAGCAGGGGGCTTCAGGCACTTAGTCCAAGCATCCTCTGCAAAGTCAAAGTAACAGCTCCCCAAATGAAAACATTTTTCATACATATACATTATTTGAAGTTAAATAAAGGAAAATACTAATGCATTTGTGTCCAAAGAAAAGAAAAAGCATAACATTGGACCTTTTAATAGATATTTGTGAAGCATAAATTAACATGTCAAACTCATTCATTGAATGTTTTGAGTAGTGGGTGAGTTTTTAGTTATAGTTGTATCTACTTGTCTGTCTTGTCTGAAATAAAAGTTGTTTCTTTCGTAGACCAAAAAAAAAAAAAAAAAAAAAAAAAGGTGTCACCAAGCCCTTTTTTCTTTGTCTTGAATGTTGTTACATTCTCGAGTGCATGTTCGGTCACAGTTAAAGCCATCCTACATCTTCCTATTATCTGTCCAATGAAGCGATACAGTCTCCCTTTAGTCACCATAAAGCCCTGCAGATATCAGACCATAATTGCCCGGGCATGTTCGCTGTCGGGGAGAGGAGCGCCGTCACACTTGGGAAATGCCTGGAATCTAAAGGAGTAAAAAGTGGGAGGCCGTTTCATCATTATAAAGCTGGGCTGGTGAGACTCGGCATCGTTGGCACATCCTGCTGCTCAGTGCATTGCAATAAAATCGACCGCAAGCACATCTGTTGCACTGGTTTACCTCATCTTTTGTTAGCTCATAAAGAAAACATGGTTATTGTGGGGGGAAAACACAAGCATAGTATGGAGGTCAATTCTCTAAACAGGCTTTTATGTGCAAGTTCAATGGTGATATTTAGATAACCCTTACATGACATGGAGATAACATAGAGCTGGCACTCTTTAACCTAGAGACTCTTTTTATGTATGACTCACTTCTGAAGATAAGGTTATGCTTTTCAGCAAAAGGGGGCTATGCTTTACAAGTCGATGGATTACTTTCTTACAGCTGAACCAAATAGATAGGGACTCCCACCATTTGTTTCTACACTCTTTACCGTACACAAAGAAGAAATGGCTACAATGACATGCTTATCTAAGTACAATAAAGAAGGTTGACTTCCTGGAAAAGCTTGTGTGGAGTCATAATGGTTTCTCATAGCACTTTGTTGAGTGTTGGCAGCACAATATATTGCAAAAGTATCATTATTCTAATATCAGCAAACGTGATATCTGTGTCGCAACTTAATGTGTCCCAATAATGCTGTGATCCTCCATCTTAAAATGTACAGTACTCTGCCAAAATATTTTTGACCTTTTATTTAACCAGGAATGGCCCACTGAGATGTCCCGCTGAGATATTCTCTGTTCCTGGCCCCCTTTTTTTGTGGTAGGGCAAACTGGAGCACAGTGAGAACATGCAAACTCCATACAAAAAGGCCTGGGAATCCAACCTGGGACCTTCTTGCTGTGATACTGGTGTGCTAACCACTTTGCCACCTTGTAAAGGTTGTGCTTCGTGCACATTTTAATCCCTAAATTTAGTTTAGTTTAGTAAGTTTTGATCCTGCCAGTATTTGTGAGTCAAGAATTTTGTATCTTAATCTCTCATTAGTTTGACTTGAATTGAGTGGTTATGTCATATGTTTAATTTGGCAAAGGTTTTACATCAGATGCCCTTCTTCACACAACCTTCTGCATTTATCCAGACTTGGGATTGGCACCAGAGGTCAGTGGCTTGTGACCCTTGATGGTAGCATCAAATTGAATGGATATGTCTATGGTTTTTTAAAAAAGCCTTATAAGGGGTCTGCAAATATTGCCATTATACCACTGTCACAATATTTAACATAGATATTACATAGTTTTCTAATATCATAAAGCCTTTATTGTTGACTTACCTTTGTCTGCTGTTTGCTGTCCCACAAACTTAGAGAGACTTTTTGAAGATCAAAAAGAGAAAAGCGTTGAGGGCTGTATAATAGTTGTTATCCAAAGCTTAGTAGTGTGTGGTAAATAATGTGCTAACCCTTCCCTGTTCTGGCATCCAAAGCCCAATGTGAGTTCACAGCACGACTCGGGAGGTCAGAGGTCACAGTTTAGTCACAGTTAGAATTGGAGTGGCAGACCGTAGCAGGGGCGTAGCAGGATGTGTCTGTGGCATTTGTTACAGCTAGAGCACTTCACAAAAATGTACTCTTCACTCTTAATCTGCAGTGTAGGACTCATTATTCAGGTGTTGCAATAGGGGCCATTCATATACTGTATTTGTACAGCTCCCCTTGCATAATACCATGTGTTTGCTTCTAGCATCATCATTGTAAATTCATTCATTCAACTTTGACCAATTATTGCGGTTAGGGTTTGGAGGTGGTTGGAGCCTGTTCCAGCTACTATGGGCCGTAGGCGGGGTAATTCCAGTATTTTGGCCAGTTAGTTCCAAGGCTGACAAAGAAACACACAACCATACAACCATTTGCTCTCACATACTATACTGTACATGTACTAGGGGCAACTTAGAGTCACAAATTTTCCTAATTTTTGGCATTGCGCGAACGCCACTGTACTAAAGAGAGAACTCTCAGTTACACAGTGTGGACATGTACTTTGAGACTGTGCACCTTTTTAATTTAATATTTCTTTGTTTTAATAGTACTATTTCTGCCATTGCTACATGGAGAAATTTGGATTTAAGCTTTTTTTTTTTATTTAACACAAGTAAACATACTGTATATGTTTTCTAAAATGTGAAAAGTATATAAAAATACATTTACTTTAAAGGGACCATTATGCTTTTTTCAGGCTTTTTGAAATAGTTTTGAATGCCTTTGCCTTAGTATTTTTTATAACTTACAATAAAGTATTAGTATAAAGGTTTCTATTGCCCCCTGCTGGCAACGGTAAGGAATGGACAGAGCATAAAATGGCTATTTATCACAGCTATTAGCAACATTACACTAACAGATAGATAAATGAGCTGAGTGCTTCGTAATGATGGTAGTTTAAGCTCTGAAACTATCATAACAAGTCCAGTGACGGTGTATTGGCTTTAGAAACGCACAGGGGCCCTTCATGGTTCCCATGCATTTCCAGCTCTTGAAAACAGAACAGGCTCAGGAGATATGTTTCTCAGATTCAAACAATATTATAACATGGTTAAAAGTTCAATAAAAGTCAATTTAGCATAATAGGAGACCATTACGTTATGTTACTGTAAAGGTTTCTACTTACTTTCCACCACCTTAGTTTCTGTTTTGTCAGCTAAATTATAACCTTTTACACAGAAAAACCACCACTACTTAATAAAACCTCAACTAATAGACAATTGTAGGGTATAGGGCATATTCTCATATAAAACTAATGGAAAACCCCAAGCAGCCATCATATTTCAGTACACAGCAACTTTTATCATTTACACAGCAGCACCCTTAAGCCTTCAAGGCCACCTTTAGAAAGAGGCGTTGTTGGGGAATATAGTGAAAGAAGCTAAACCAGTATTAAAAACATCATGTGATCCAGCTCTTTTGCTTGCTAAGTATAAATCTTATTTACTGACTTAGTGCTGTGGTTTCACCTCAGGGTGACTGTTATGATGCACAAACCAATATTAACTAAAGCCTACATTTAGCTCTTCTGCATTGTGTACTCAATTGTGTGCTTGTCTTGGTGCGTTTAGGGATTTGTGTGGGTCGGGTGTAATGCCATGTGTGATTGGAGGCAGCGTGTTGTATCGTGCAGGGGCCCATGAGTCTGCCCTTAGGCAACAAGCCGTCCACGTGTAACACAGAAGAGTCTAGACTTGTACCGACCAAATTCTCCCCCGTGTCTGACATTATTTTTTTTAGGAGACAGCAAAATTGAGGTGTGTTTTGAGACGAGAAGTTTTAGCACGATCTTTGTCTTTGAGATATTGACTTAAAATGTAGTCATACTGTACTGCCTTATACAGCCAGTCAGTCCAGCGAAGAAGCTAATATTTTTCTAACTTCAGTATAAAACCAGGTTTTATCTTGAGGCTTATAGTTGGAGCTGATCCAGACCTCTCTAATCTCCTTAAACCTTTTTAAAAAAAAAACATATGTCCCCAATATGTTTTTATAAGTTTAAATGCAATGTTTTCCACGTCCATTCATCCTTATTAGGAGTTAAAACACAACTTTTATGTTTCAGGCTTCATTTCAGGCTTCATTTTGCTAACAGTGCCTTGGAAAGATACACTTTTAACCTTACCAAACTAAATTAATTCGTGTTCATACTTGTAAATTAAAGGAAACTGAATACTGCATCTTACTGTCCCAACTGATAACTGAAAGCTGAGGGAAAAACAAGGGTTGTAACCAGAGCTTGGCTCACAACAAAGAATAAGTTGGCACTTGACAGAGCCTGTTGACAAGTTACAAAAGAAACACATTAAGCGCTGTTATTATATGCAGTATAACATAATTTACATGACCTTGAATTTCATGGTTATGTTTTAAACTGCTGTGATTTAAAACTATTGACTACCCTCATGCTTACCTTTTTACCTTAAAATAAAAAGCCTACAAATCATTATCAAATCAAATCAATACAAATCAAACTTATAGTCCCTAAATCAATATGATGGCTTCTTGGCACAAAAAAAACTACTAGTCTTTTAAAATGTTCTGACATGTTTGTACTGGTCCAACACATAACTACAGGATGTAACTGTGAGTTGCAGGACACATGTCACAACAACTGGCCAGAACCTCTTATTTTCACTTTATTTACTGCTTAAATATTTGCACAGAGGCTATAGCATTTGTATCAGAACGGCTTCAATTTTTATGTGCAGTGGCATCCAAATGGACATAAAAGTGTGGCACTTGGAGGTTGAATATAGTTTCATTAAAGCCTAAATATTGTATTAATTGTATTAATATTGTATTAAGGTTGAAACAAATTTTGCTTGTCATGCTTCTGTATAAAGTGGGTCACAATTAAATGATCAGGGTGTGAGTCTGTCCTGGAACATTAGTGCTAATGTGAAAATACTTCTTGATTTTTCAGTCTTAAATCAGCAGCTCTTTTGGTTTAAGGGCAGCATGGAAGAGCTGCTGTGTCACTGGGTTCAGAGGCCTGTCTGTGATGGCATACTCTATTGTGTGCAGCTAGTTAAAGGTTAATAATGCGCTCAAGCTAAGAACGCGGTCAGATAAAGAATGTGAGTTAGCCATTAGTGGACATGTGTGTGTTTACATAGCAAGCCTTTCCCAGGTGCTACACGATCCCAGGGATTACAGGAGTGGGGGGGGTCCAATAGGGATACACAAGCACTCACGTGCAGCACTGGCCCAAAGGAAAAAAAAAGAGAGAGAGAAAAAAGCTGGGAGAGGAGGTAGCCGGAGATAACAGATCAGAGGGAGGAAGGGAGAGGTGGGCTGTGTGAACTCAGCAGCTGGCAGGATAGGCCCAGTCCCGTATAAAGACTTCACAAGATACACAGCAGCACACAGGGAGGCTCTGACCCGGGAATATCTCCTATCAGCTTATGTATAAATAAAGCAATTAGTTTCTTCCTCTGCTCAGGAAAATGGTGGGATTCTCTTCCACTGCAGCTGTTGAAAGTAAGTGTCAAAGTTTTGTCTCCTTTTTTTCTGTGTTATGTGTATTAGCTCTGCAGGTATCGTACGCAAAAGGAAGGTGTGAACGGTGTAAACAAATGCAAACGTGGATGGAGGAAAGCAGCAGTGAGCTTGAAAATTAGGTGTCAGGTGATGTTGTTTGCATGCCAGCTTCTTGGGATGCCGAGAAATAATGACACAGTGTTAGAAAAACAACTTGGCAGGCGGTGAAAAATGTAACTTATTGTGAGAGGCAAATTTGTAAGAATTTCATGCTGCAGCATTTCCATGATTATGCTGAGTTTCTGTTTTTTTAATTGGTTTGAGTATCTTCTTTCCTTTTTATTCTGGAGTTGCCACAAGAAATCATCTGCCTTCTAAGCTGCAGTGATTTGCATATAGTGATGTGTCATTTTTAGTTTTACGCTGAGATGTCCTTCCTGACCCAACTCTTTCCATTTATCACAGCTTGGGACTGGCATAAACCACTTGGAAAAAGTCCTCCCTTGTTATTGTGTGTTCCTGCTTCCTTCCAATATCCAAAAAAACCCTGCATATTTAGTTTAATTGGTGAATGTAAATGCCCCATAATGTATGAATGTGAGACTGTGGTTGTCTTGGCCATTGTCCAAATGCCTACCCCGCCTGAGGCACCTAGTTGACGGTGATGCTCCAGGAATATAATTAAGTATCCGTCAACCTTTATACAAGCTTTTCAGATGAAAAATTGAGGGAAAATACTGTTGCACTTACACTTGAGGTCATGTAATTCCTCACATCAGCGTTTGTTGGACGTGTTAGTACAGGTGCTCAGCTCCATGACTTTATACCAACCCCCCACGCTTCTTCCCTCCTACACCTTGTTTTCTCCCTCTTTCCTGGCATACTTTTTGTGGTCAATGTTAAGTCCCCCTGACTTTTTAAAAGGTATGTCTGTGCTGTTAAACAAACTTGCACCACACAATAGGGGCACATACGGTCACTGCTGAGTCCAGAGCAATTTACAAGGTGAGGAATGTGTCTAGTGTTTCAGCTATTGTCAGTGAGGTGTGAGGAGGGAAGTGGTCCGGTGTATCCAGGAGAAATGCCACAGAAATGGCTTGACATAAACTTCAATAAACCTCAAGATATTTATGTTCAAGTGCGTGAAATCAAAGTAGCTGAAACTAATCTCTTTATGAAACTTTATCCAATGTGTTTACACTGTGCTTCAAGGGAACAGTGAGTAGTTCGCCTCAGGTACATGGGCTGAAAATCTGTTTTATCTGGCAACGCTCGACTTCAAACAGCCCTCTCCCCAAATACGCACCACAATATCTCTGAACATATGAAGCTTGAGATTTACAGACTAAGGCGTGTGTGTGTGTGAAACCCATTTGTGATTATAACACAAGACTTAAGGGCCTTAGGGTGGTTTTGTGTTTTTCAGATGTCAAATACTACAAGATGTAATTCCCTTTTTGCTTATTTTGGCCCAAAGAGAATAATTAATTGGATAATATGCTCTTTTTGAACACTTCAAGTCCATTCCTTGAAAGCAGTGCTAAAATTTATTGCTGACTGGTTTACATCTCCGTTCACTCTATGCTGAATGAGTCACAGCGGATAAGGTTTGCCTTCCACAGTTTTTAGGGGAAGCCCAATGCTTCACTAGAGCCAGTATTCAAACAGCTGAAACCTCTGGCACCAAGACAAAAGTAGAACAAGCCCAGATACAGCCCACTCAAATATATGTCCCTTGATGCATTGAAGTCTCTAGTCTAGAGTCAGTGGGACTTAAAGGTGCACTGTGTAAAAGTTGTATTAATCTCATAAAACAATTTTGTCAAAAGTTTGTTTTGCTCGTGAATCATTGTAAACTGTGCATTTGCGTATCTAATATAAAAGCTTCATGGAACCAAGTGGAAGACTTTTTACATCCTGTTCAACTGGGCCAAAGAGGCAAGTCTGTCTTATGCCTCTTAAGCATTGTAATTTCCACAAAACATCAGCGGGTTAGGCCGTATAGTGTTCTAGCAATTAGGGCTGTAGTCGACCAAAGAAATTGTTAGTCGACTGAAGTTATGCCCAGCACAGCAATTAATGACCAAAGTCAATCAAAGGATATGACTTACCACCAGAGTCTTATACAAAAAAGTGACTTCTAGGTGATACAATATTTACAAAAGATGGCTCTAAAACACATTGTTATCTAAAAATCATCTTATGTTATCTTAAATAAAATGAAAAATAAAAGTTATATATGAAGTTGTAATGAATTAGACCAGCTTTTTTGATTCAAAGAGTGGATGAAACTAATCGACCAATAAAACTTAAGTCGACCAAGACCTCACCAACTGATTAATCGACTAAGCAACCAGAGGCTGTCAGCCCTTTTGGCAATGGGTGTGTTTTAGGTTTGATGACAAAGCATTGGGCTGTTACAATGTAAACTACTTAGCTTTGTTTTATTTGGATGAAATGACCATGTAATTAGTAGTTACTTGCAGGTGGTTCACCCCATCACCTGTTAGTATTGATCTTAAAAGCAACTCCCATTTGCAAAAGCATTTTGTGGGAGCCCAAGATGGTTCTGTGACTAGTCAAGTTTGGGACGTTTATGAACTGTATTAGTTGTTTTGTATTAGTAACTTATGATCTGAACTTATTTCCACTGGGTTTGTTCCTGCTTGGCGACCATAGGTGTTTGCATCTGGAAAGGGATGTGAGGTGTTGAGCTATAATCAGCAAAGTCACCCTCTGCCGCAGCCAAAAACTACACACCCCACCTTTTAATGAGCCACATAGGCTTTTTAGGTCACCTGAACTAATTCATTAGGCCCACTTCAGTGTTGTTAGCTCACTTATACTACAATGGAAGGAAACTGCACTCGTGAAAAAGACAAAGTGCTTCATAACATATGGTAATAGCTGTCTTTGTCTGCAGTGGCCCTTGTATAGTGTACTGTTTGACCCATAGGAAGGCCCACCTTGTTGAAAAATGTCTGGGAGCAGCTTTTCTCACACTCACATTTCACTGACAAACCCCAGATACATCTTCAGGCCTATCAAGCTGTCTCTACTGATTACACACAACTTTATATATCACATTTCAGACATTCTTGGTAGCAGTTTATCCGCTCCACACAATCCCTAATTGTCCCTTAGCAGGCCAGGTATGCTGCACACCTCACTGAGCAAACAGCCTGAGAGTTCCTGTGGCTTAAATGTTTTGGCCCATGTGCATGTGTGTGCATTGTTTGTTTAGCTCTTGTTTCCATATGACCGCTCTGTCAAACAAAGTCTTTTCTGCCTCAGTGCCTGTCCCGCAGTTGACCCCAGTGAGATCCAGGTCTAATGTGGCTGAAAATAGGGCCAAGAGTGACTCAGTAAAATGTCGGGTTACAGTTTGGCTTTGGGGCAATGGGAGAGAATAGTAATTAGTGTATACAGTAGTAGATAGAGTATAACAATTGGGAAGGAAGAGAGACGGAGCATTGATTGATGGTGTTTGTGTCTGAGGGAGATAAAAGAGGAAGCGAAACAAACAGAACAAGCAGCATGAAGACGTGTTTCCAAAGTGTGTTACATCTCAGAATAGATCATTGGATATTCTGTTCAAGAAAAAAAGTGGACTGACCTGCCCGACCTTTTTCCAAAGATAGGATATATGTAGATTATATTGCATATTATAGTTTTTTTTTTTTTTTTTTTTTTTTCCTTAATCACTTAGGGGTGGTTCTAGGGGGTAACTTGGAGCCTGGACCCCCCAGCGGTCCCCCTCTGAGGTGTCCTAAATGTCTTGTTAAATGCAAGTAAGAAGTAATTTAGTTTCAAGGATTATTCTAGCAATATAAAAGTAAAAAAAAAAAATCTGTTTATGATTAAGTTGAGTTGTTTACTCACAAGCTCAATGATGATCTCAGAGTCAGTTATTTTTTTATGTCCTGAGCCACCACTGTTTCCACTTACTTAAATATAATGATTTTACTAAATGTAACTAGAACCCTTACAGTATGAACATAGTTCTCTGGGATTTCATTTACAATTTCCTGACACTGACACAAAGATATGAATGCTCAGCGTCACTGTCTCTACAGAATCTCCAAAACCACTGATGCTTGGGTGTAATGAACCTTCCTAAATGTTTCCAAGCAAACTCCCAAGACGTGGTGGATGTAAGACACTTTCCTTTCAAGTAACCAAAAGAACAATATTCCCTTTCATGTGCCATTTTGTTTAGTCTGCCCCGGGACCTTGTGGATCTCAGTAATAAGGTGCTGTTGTGACCAGATCAAACTGTGAACTGAAATGACAGTAAATGAAAGGAACCAGGGGAGAAGCAGAGCAGATAAAGTCTCTCCAACATGGGTTTGTTTAGACGTGTGAGTGTGACCTCTGACCCCCGGACTGATACACTGAACCTTGTTGCCTCTAACCTTTGACCTCTGCAGCCATGGAGGTTTTGGTGAGCGAGCTGGGGGTCCTGCTGAAGATGCTGGACCAGGAGAGCCTGAGTTCGTCCACAGAGGAGAAGAAGATGTCTGTGTGGAACCTCCTCCAGCAGATACAGCCACAAGGTGAGCATGACTTCTGTTGTATGTATTATGAATTTCCTTTTTATATAAATTAAATCACAGGACAATGGTTTACAATGGAAGACTTTGTTTCTGTGCAGTTACAGTAACTGGTACAGACTACATCTACATGAACTCATCAGTGTACAGAAATGGCACCAGCTTTGTTGAGTCCTTGTTTGAGACATTTGGTAAGTCATTCAAAAGCAGATTTGTATTTGATGTATGTAATATTTATCATTAGTCTGTTATAATTATGTTAGGCCTATCAGAAGCAGTTGTACAACATATTTTCTATATAGTGAAAAAATCTAATAAAGGCAGTAAAAAATGCTGTGTATACATACAGTACTATAAACACTAATTCAATATGAAATTAAAGCCCCCCCCCCCGTTATGCTAAATTGGCTATTTTGAGCTTTTACCATGTTATAATGTTGTTTCCGTCTAAAAAAAAAAAACACACACTTGCAGTAGTATTACATATACAGTCACGCTTGTTAATCCTGTTTGCTGAGCCCTTCCTCTTCTAATGTTCTTCTAAATCTGGAAACTCTTGGTCTCTACATAGACACGAGAAACCAGGAAGTGCTGCTCCAAGTTTTTAAAGCACATTGTCCCTGGACTCATTCTGATATTTGCAGCTCGCATTTATCTGTTAGCGTCATGCTGCTCATAGCCAATAGCCATACTATGTGTTGTCCAATCCCAACCGTCGCCAGCAGGGGGCGTCAGAATAAGACCCTAATTCAAGTGTTCTCTGCACAGTGAAGTAACAGCTCCTCAAATGAAGAAATTGTTCATGCATATACATTAGTTTAAGTTAATATAAAGGTGTATGAAAAATTTTCAAAAAGCCTGAAAAAAGTATAATAAAAGACGTTTAATGACACATATTTCATAGACCTACAGTATGTGGATAATACACAGATTTATTGCACAAAGGTTAAAGTGTTGCACAGGCAACAAATGTAGTGAGTGTAACTAGATTTTGATTTTATAATTTGATAGATGTAGAAAAATTTAGCCACAGATATGGTTTGATGATGATTTATGTCTAAGATGTCAAACCAATTTATTTACAAAACCAAACCATTTTAGCATAACCACGATTTTCAAATGCAACCAAATGTCTTCAGTCTCGCAGCATTTTAGATACTGCTTGACCATTATTGTCCCATTATTTTACCAATATGAAAAGCACTGTATGGACTCTATATAAATCTCTTGTCACCGTCATCAATCCTTTTCAGACTGTGAAATTGGAGACCTAAAAGATGTCACAGATGAACTGAAGCTGGACAAAGACACACAAACCGACATTTTAAAACAGGTATGTCCCAGAGTTTTCCCTGTACGCACATAGAAAGAATTAAAACGTATATAATTACAAATACAAACAGTGTGTGGTATGTGTGGCCCAAACTGTAGCTCCACAGCCAAGCAGATACATGTCCGGCCTGGAGGCATCTGGCAAGAAAAGCTGTCCCATTTTTTAACTTGTCATCAGATTTTATACGGGACCCTGAACCTTTAACTGACAATGCATATAAATACAGATTTTATTGGTTTCTAGGCCTTTCCCAAGTGCACATGTAGGTCACTAATTTACAAATGATTTAGATGCTCTGTAACTCTTGGTTATGTTGAAAATCTATCATAATTATGGTGAAAATGTTTGCGTTTGAACGTCTACAGGACAGCACAGACTCCCCAACCTCCCACTCGGCCGACTCCCCTCCGCCCCTGCCCACGACCCCTCCGCCAGAAGAGTACTATGAAGAGGCCGTTCCCCTCAGTCCTGGCAAACTGCCCGAATACATCATCACTCGAGGTTAGCAGCACTTCCTCTGGTCTACCAAAACCCACTCGGCTGCATGACATTTTTCTCCTAAAAACCTCTCAATTATGCAGAGTTTACTGTAATTTCTATAAACATAGGCATATAGCAAACAAAATTACAAGGGCTGAGTTACATCAAACACATAACTAAAGCTATAAGATCTAATTAGGAATCTGATGTCCTCCAATTTCAGTCAGGCCTGGCCCTCCCAACTCCATAGAGGATGGGTACGAAGAAGCCGAAAACCACTACCCCACAACATGCATCAACTCACATCGCAAAAACTCTTGTAAGTAACAATACTGCCTACATCTTCTTCTTTCCTATGGGATTTTCCTTTTCTGGGGGGTCACCTCAACAAATCATCTGCCTCCTAGTGTGCAGTCATGTGGCCTATTGATTTGGCATAGGTTTTACACCAGATGCCCCATCTGGTGCAACCCTCTCCATTTATTTAGGAATTTATTCAGGCCTGTGACTAACTGTAGCTGGATCAATACAACTATCTTAATTACCAATCCAGCCACACGAAGGAAGTGCATCTGGGATAAAATCTATTCTAAATGAATATGCAAGTCACTGCATACCAGAAGGAAGATGATTTACTGTGGCGACTCCAGAAGGGGAAAAAGCCAAAAGAAGTTTTCTGATATCTATCCAAGAGTTAGTTTAAAATCTGTTCCCAATTGGCCTTCCCCTAGAAATTAAACTCAAATCTGCAGAGACTAGACAGATCAAGTATTTTAAATGATTGGCCAGGCGCTATATTATTACCTATATAGCATTAGTGAATGGTGTGCATGTTTTTTCCAGACAACGATTCAGATGCTCTGAGCAGTTCCTATGAGTCGTACGAGGAAGACGAGGAGGAGCGTGGTCCTGGTGTTAGGCTGACCCACCAATGGCCCTCGGATGAGATGAGTTCGATGCCCCCTGCCCGGGACTGTCGCATATGTGCTTTCCTGCTGCGCAAGAAACGCTTCGGTCAATGGGCCAAACAGCTCACCGTCATACGAGAGAACAGGCTACAGGTAAGTCACCAATGATATAGTGATATGCTTGGATGATGTAATTTCCTTTACTGATATTATACTATCTGTTTTCTTTAGTGTTACAAGAGCTCCAAGGACACCACCCCCTATGTGGACCTGCTACTGCCCCAGTGCACTGTTGTTTATGCCCCTAAAGACAGCAAGAGGAAGCACCACGAGCTTCGGTTCACTTTACCCAACGGGGATGCTCTCGTGCTGGCTGTGCAAAGCAAGGAGCAGGCTCACAGGTGGCTCAGAGTGAGTGTAAATTATTCAGTATTTATTTGTACTAACTTGTCACGAATATAGACAGGGGAGCGGAAGCGGTAGGGGTTGTGCAATATTGGAAGTAATTAAATCTCTAAAGATTTTGTTGACTCACATAGTAATGGCAGTCATCTGGTTAAGGCTTACTTTTAAACTTTGTATGCCTTTATTAAAAAGACACGGACAGTAGATGAACAGGAAATTAGGGAAAGACTAGGGATAATAATCAAATCCTGACTACTCCTGTGTGTGTGTTGTGGTTTAATCCTGGTTTAATACTATTAGCTAGTTGGTATATATTGTGCGTTTTGGTTTCCGTCTTGGTGTCGCTCTTATTGAATCCTGGTTTTAGTCCTGGTTTAGTTCCAGTTAAGTTGTAGTTTTGTCTAGCTTTGAGTTATGGACTTTGCCCAGGTTACTCACTCTTGCAGTCCTGGATAAATTGTAGTTTTCCATTAGTCCTAGTATGCATTTAGTTACATTTGATGAACATTTTACACTTTCAAATAATAGCTCTCTACTTTTTTGTTGTAGAAGAATAAGCACATAATAATATATTTCTGCAGGTGGTCCGAGAGGTGAGCGGCCAGAGCGCAGCCCCTGAAGAGTCTGCATCTCCGGTCATCTCAAGAAAAAACGAACTTGACAAGGTACGAGATGTTGTTTGTGTCACTGTCATTTTTATCCACTCGGTATAATTTATCTTTATGGCTGAGGTGTGGAAAAGTCATGACAAGCTGTAATTGTGTTGTCACCATCAATTTTGTTGAACAGTTGCTTAGCTGTAGTGTCACTGTTGAACAAAGGCAGGAAGTGTAGCTAAATTAGATGTTAAGGCTAAAATGATAGGGGAGACTGTGCAGGGCTAGAGCTGGTGATGCAGTTTGTGTCCTTTGAAATAAATTGCACACTGACAATAGAGAAGTAAACTTTTATATGTTTACTTTTCAGAGGTTGTCAGCTGAGAGGAACACGTCAGATTCAGATAGCGTGGGTGTGTCCGCTGGCGAAACTTGCAAAGAAAACAGTAAGATAATTTTGGCATGATGCTACATGACTCACAAAGTTGGCAAATACAATTTCAAAGTTACAACACAACTGGATTTTTTTTTTTTTTTTTCAGGTAAAGTGAAACGCGGGGCTTTTGCTGCCGGGCGTAAAATCACACGGATCATCAGCTTCTCGAAGAAAAAGCCTCCTAGACCAGGAGCTTCATACAGTGACCCTCGGCAAGGTCTGTCATACCCTGAGTATGTCCTCACTCGGGTGGATAATTCTTCAAAAAGTAGTCATAAAAAGATATCTAGTAAATACAAATTTTCCTGCTTTTTTTTTTGCCTTTAAAATAAAAATATCAGCTCTTATTTTACTGTATATTTTATGTTCATAATAAACTTAAAAAATAAAAATAATTAATATTCATCATCATAATCAATTTAAACCCATAATAAATTTAATACAATACTATGAACAAAGAAAGGTTCATCAATGTACAAAAAGTACAAAAAAATGAAAGAAAATTAAAAAACTAGAAGCACACAAAGAGTGCAGACCTCTGCATAAACCTCCTGACTATTCCCAGCCTATCACGCAATGGTAAAGATATAGTACTCAAACTTGAAGGTCTCTAGTTCAGGGGTAAATGCTTAAGTTCTCCTTTGAGCCACAAAATCCTCATATCTCATAATAGTAAAGAATCTATTAAACCCTTTTGCTCTTATGGTGAGTAAAGTAAGTTTTTCCACACCAAAATTAATAATTTTGTCTTTGGCCCATTACTGATCTTTCCTGAAATTTTAGTAACAAAAAAAGCATATTTTTTAAACCACTCTTAGTTAAAAGCATTTTCACACCTCACTAAACTTTTGCACAGTCTGTATATTTCATTTCTTTCCATTTCTTTGCAGGCTGCATGTCGGTGCTGGTGAACCAGGTTTGGCGAGAGCAGTGGTGTTGCGTGTCCAAAGGCTACCTGCGTTTTTACAATGACAAGGGAGACCCGCGGACCTCTCTCCCCTCTGTCCCATTACACGACTGTGAAGTGGTGCCCGGCCTGGGACCCAAACACCCCTTTGCATTTCGAATAATGAGATACAGCAACGAGGTGGCAGCTCTAGAGGTACAGTTTCATGTTCATGCAGCTGGTCTTGATAAACCACTTCCTTACAAAAACCCAATAGCAAGCTACTTCAACATTTCATCAAAGAGATCCTAACAATAATTTATTTGTTTACCCATACCTACAGTATATATGCATTTATGTACCTCCCAATTATACACATGGTTGCATTGCATTGCATCACATACGTATGCTGTATAGAACAAAGACAATATTATGAGGAACCACTTTATGTGTTACAGTGAATTACACCTTACACATTTTCAAAATTTTCTAGCTCTGTAGATTGTTCAGAATCCAGCAGCCAGACTTTTAACCAGAACGAGGAAGAGGGAGCATATCACCCCAATTTTAATGGACTTACACTGGCTGCCTATCACCAGTGTAGGATTGATTTTAAGATTTTACTTGTTACATTTAAAGCCCTTCATGGTCTGGCCCCTGGATACATAGCAGAACTACTGTCCCTCTACGAGCTGGTGCACAGCCTGAGGTCCTCGGGCAGAAACTTCCTGACTGTTCTCAGCTCTAGACTCCAGACCAGAGGAGACTGGGCCTTCTGTATTTGGCCTCCCCAGCTGTGGGACGACCTGCCCGAGAAACTCAGGCTGGCTAACTCAGTAGCATCATTTATATCTCTTTTAAAGACTTATTTTTATAGAAAAGCCTTTTTATAATCATGTTTTTGTTGCATTTATTTATCAATTATTTTATTGTACTTTTTAAGTTCGGGCCCTTGACTATGCTGCACTTGAGTCTGATTTTAAGTTTGTTTTATCATCTTGTGTGATTTTAATTTACCTGTCTTTGTATTTATTGAGGATGTGTTTGTGTATCCTTTTTTCTTAAGTGATTGTGTAAAGCACTTTGTGACTCTGTTTTGAAAAGTGCTATATAAATAAATTGATTATTATTATTGACAAAATCTTTTGAACATAACATGATGACTGAAAACATCGGCCTTTAACCTATAACCAGCTCCAATTTCTATAATTTTGAGGGTAAGGTGTCTCTTACAATGGTTAAACGCTTGCTTGGTATGATAACAAATGAGACTTATATCCCAATTCTTTCAAAAATCAATTATTGCCTGAACTTCACATGTCCTTTTCTGTGTAGGCGAGCAGCTCTGAGGAAATGGGTCGGTGGCTGGGCGTCCTGTTGGCCGAGTCGGGCTCCATGACGGATCCAGAGTCCCTCCATTACGACTACGTTGATGTCGACACCATCGCCAACATCCGCGATGCAGTGCGCCATTCCTTCCTGTGCGTGTGACAACCCTGTGTTCTTTTGTGGAGGGTCAAACTGAGGACACGCACCGCAGCAGTGAAATATTCCCTTTATTTATCATGTCTGTGATTGCAGGTGGGCCACTTCTTCAGGTTCCCCAGACTATGATGAAGTCCCGAATGAGGACATGCAGGTGGGGCGTGGATACTTTCCCATAATGCCTTTTTAATTATACAGGATTAGAAAGTGGTTGTCTTTGTGTGTGCAGCTGTTGGTGACTGTCACTGTCTGAATACGATGCCTCCAATCATTTAAAAACACCGGCACCAGCAGAGCTATGTCACACGCTTGTCAATGTTTTGTGAGTGAAAGAGCATTGAGGATATGGAGAAAGACAAAAAACGCAGAGAAAATAAAAGGGAAGTGTGAAGGTTGACAGGAAGGCAAAAGGTCGTGGCAGTTTTACAGCCTGTAAATTGCTGTTTTAACCCCAGAGACATGCATTAGACGCACAGCTCTCAGCGCCTCCAGCCACAGAGGCACACTTCCACAACACAGTAAATTTTGAAGGACATTGCTTAGTTTAATGGACTTTCCTGCCCTCTGCACATCCTCCTATACACATGCTAGAACTACATAAAGACCAAACTGACTTAAAGATGCCTCAAGTCAAACTTAAGTTTACTTCTAGACTACTATCTTAACAAACAATTAAAACAAAAAGGCTAAACCAATACTAAATCCTGCTTTGGCAAATCAGAGCCATTTACATCTATGCAAAGAGAATCTAAAACCACTCCCATTTTTTATTATTACAGACCAATGTTGTTTAATTTTGTAACGGTATTCATCTAGAGGATGTTTATTCAACTGAGTGGTTGTATGTCTATCCAGTTTCTTGTGTTTTTTTTCCCTTTAAAGGTCCCCTATTTTGCTAAATTGTGAGAACAGGAAGTGTATTTAAAAAAAACTGAAAAAAAAGCATAATATTGTACCTTTAAATCAAGTTTAAATCAGAATTATAGAATTATGATAGCTGAACTAGCCAACTACACCCAGGAATAAATTCAGGACTAAATGTCCAAACCAGTACTATAACCATACTAATCCTGCAACTAAACAGTACTACAGCAGGATCATTCTAATTATTACTAAAGCCTGGGCTAAACAAAAATAAAACATAGGCTATATTAGGCCCTAAACCAGAAGCAGCCTGGGCTAAAACCTATATATAAAACATAGTTAACCGTTGCCAGGCCCAAACTTACAAACAACTTCAGAACTAAAAAGGGCACAAAGCCAAGGCCAAGAAGGTTTCAGACATTATTTTCCCAAAGAAGTAAAGATTAACCGTATACTCTTCTCTCTGTTCCCTTCAGTCTGAGATGACCCAGTGTGGGAACCAAGGAAACCGCCGCTCCAGTTTCTCCAGCAGTGACTCGGATCGGACCAAACCTCTCGTCTCCCTCAAACGCTCGGGCTCGAGTAAGTCCTGTTATTATTATTGCTTAACTTGTCTTCATACAGATGATAAATTATACTGGCATTTGTCCAACTCTTGAAGGATTTTGTGCGGATTTATACGTCCTGTCAGCAGTGAGCAATTCCTGTAATAAAATCTCAGCTTTCATGTGGCCTGCGCCTCTATCCTCTCCATCATCTTCTTCAATTTCCATTTAAAATATATCACCCATTTTTTCCATTGTGACAGTTGCTTTCTGCCATTTAGTTAAAGCAGATGAGCCCAGTAGCTTTCTGAAAGTGATATCTGTGCGGTCAATGCATTTTTTTTTTCTTATTTGCCACATCAAAGAACAAGGCTTTGAGCATCGGGTTGTAACTTAAGATTTATTGGATGGAAGCATTAGCTGTGACACGACCTCTCTCTGCAGGAGTGTGTGGCTTTTATTGCTCCATAATTTCCCAGGTTTCCCGTTTGAAATACAAAATAGGTCAAATCAAACAACAAAAGTGCTAGCTGCGTGAAATTTTTTAAGGTTACACACATAGATCTTGGCGTGTCTTTTGCTCTTTCTTCCCATAACCCCCCCTGACCTTTCACTTTGGCTTCCTGTTGCTTGATGTCTTCATTCAGATGCCAACCAGTACGGCCGCTATGGGAAAACTCGAGCGGAGGAGGACGCCAAACACTACCTTAAGGAGAAAGAGGAACTGGAGAGAAAGAAGGAAGGGATTCGAAATGCACTCGTGGCTCTGAGACAAGAGAAGAGGCAGCTCAAGGAAGAGATGAAAACGGCACATGGTAAATAGTGACTGCAATAATTCTTTTGCTGCTGGGCTAGGCTCCAGTATAAAGTCAGATCTTTATTTCTAGTTATTACATTACATTAACATAAATATTGCCAGTCGTTGCATCAGATAACTAGAAAGCTTTGATATTCTCCCTAAATCTGACTATGTTTTACATCTCTCCCAAAGCGCTTGATGAAATGTCTTTCATCGCATGCCCAAACTCGTGGTAAGGAAATTAAGTGTTGATCTTGAATTGTTTATTGTACAGAGAGGAGAAAGCCCTTCCTAAACAAGCGGGTGGCTGAGGTGGATGAAAAATGTCGAGCAAAAGAGGCCGAAAGAGTGGACCTGGAGCTAAAACTTACCCAAGTCAAAGAAAACCTTCAGAAGAGTCTAGCAGGCGGAGCTATGAGCGCTTCAGTGCAGACCAAACCACCAGCTAAGGTTTGTTTTGTTGGATGCTATGTGTAAGCATGTTTTTCTACATTATGTATTATTCTCTATGTTTTTGTATTCATAGGGATCTAACAAAAAGCACCAGAATATCTACACAGAGGGTTTACCTGTGAACTGTGCGTCAGAGTTGAGAAGGAGGCCACCGTCTGTGTACGCCTCTTCCACAGGGACGGTCATGCAGAAAGCAAAGGTACTGCCCATAAAAATTTATTTTCACACTTTATCTAAACTATTTCCAAAAATCTATAATTTACTATAGGTTCTATATTATGCTAAATCTACTTTTTAAGCTACCTACCATGTTATATTGTTAAACGTACATGGAGTTGTGTTTTGTTTCAATTACGCCTGTTTGAGTGATCCTCTATTCTCTGGCACGGCCTTTTGGAGTCCTCAAAACGCTTGGTTACACAAACCTCCGCCTCTCCCACGAACCCCTGTCCACTCCGGGAAACACTGAACAATCAACAAGCTTTATAGCATTAAACAATGAGACATTTTCTTTTAGTTACATAATGTTTTTAAAGGTTTTAAAATGTGCAACGCTGTTCTAGAGGTGATCAGTATTAATTTAAAAAGATAATTAAAAGCATAATATATCCCCTTTAAAAATCCTTTCTTGATAGTAAATGTCATAATGGTGTTTTTATGATGACTTCTATTCACATCTTTTATCAAAACTCTTATCTAAAACATATTCAGAAGCTATTATGATTTGTGTAATGATGTACATACATAATTGTTCCCTTGTGGCATTAGAAAACTTTAATACAATTATACTTTATAAACGCATGGTGGCCCCATTTTTTTTTTTAAATAAAGAAATACATGGCTAGTTAGAGATAAATTCTGCAGCTCTGATAAAGTGAGGTTTATATTCAACTTTTGGGATTAAAAAAAAATCTTCTTTTTTTTTTTTTTTTTCAGGAATGGGAATCCAAGAAAGGAACCTAAGGAAGTGCATTTATGGGGTCTTAAAAATGGACCAAGGGACTGTTGGGTGGGGCACTGTTGTTGTTATCGTCACTTCAAAACATTCCTTGTGAATTGTTGTGAATCACTTGTAATGAAAGACTCGGCCACTAGGTGGAGGTACATCTCCCTGAATATGTTTTTGCTTGTTACACGAACGAGGTAATTCTCACTGTATTCAAGCGGTTGGCAAAGGTTCAAGTTTGTGAATTGGTGTTTTGAAAGGAGTTTTGCAAGTGTGGATAGTATTGTGGGGGGAAGATTGTGTGCCGTCACTTTTTCTTAAGGGTGAAAATGTTTAATAATTAAGGGCCATGTCGACAATCAAGAAATGTGATGGAAAAAGAGTTGATTTAAGCCAGGAAGTTCCTTTTGTGTGAGGAAATGTCTGTGTACATAGAGAAAGATGACTACTGTTTAAATGTATTTTTTATACTGAGCAAGGTTTCATATCAGATCAACATCATCATAAAACATACAGTGGGTGTCAGGGCTATTCAGCTGTGCGCCACTCAATTACTGCATTTTAAATTGACTGCACTTATCAGTTTCTCCTCTTGAAGCTTGAGGCTGGGTTACACAGCTAAGCCATAACGATAAATTTTGTGGTTTGAGCAAAGTCCCAGAAAACCTGCAGCGACGTCTGTGGCTTTAGATTATACTGTACGTCCCTGCTTTGTAACTGACTAACAAAGTGCTTCTCATTCAAAGTCATTAAGTTCTCGTTTCCATATTAACATAAATCTCTGCTGAACCTGTGGGAGACTTTTGCACTTTACTGTCCTCTGCCTGCACCAGGGAGTAATTCTGTAACTGTGTGTCTTAAATCCAAACGTTTTAATAATAAATTGTTTTATGAAAATGTGTGTGAGTTTTTAATCTTCATGCCCTTAATGAATAGGATATGCTGCGTTTTTATTTATTTTTGTTTGTAGGGAAATGTGTAGATAGATGCATTTTAACTGGATTACATTTCTTTGAGCACAATAAGGGTCACAAGCCAGTGTACCCTGTCAAATAAAAAAACCTTTTGTACCAGTCCTAAGTAGGGTGACCAACTGTCCGACTTTGGTTGTACTGCACAGCCATTTATCAGCATCAGCATCTGTCCCACCTACTTATTAAGATAATGTCCCTATTTTTCTACGAGGTAAGGTCAGTATTCATTGTGTAAAATGTAGAATCAATATTTCTGGGCATCCCCTCTTGATAGGTTGGAAAATATGGTTGATGTGCTGCTGTTTCAGGAAAGGGCTCTCCATGGAGCTGCTGTTGGTGCTGGATTGTTTTGAGAAAATGCAGACTGAAAACTTTGTTTTTCTGTTATTTTTTATTCCAATTAATAAAGTCTCATTAAAGACATCACTGTCTGCTTTTGGGATAAAAACAGCACATCAAATGTTGTATAGGCCCTAAACTGTAGCAACTTGGATAATGTAAGTTGGTAAGTTAGATTTGTGTATCAAAACATTAATTTCTCGAGTTGACCCAGCTTGTCCCACCAAGTCACACAACTTCTCCTAAGTCTGGATAAATGGCAAAGGCCGGGTAAGGAAGGAGATTAACTATTATGCACTTTTACATTGGGCTAATATAGATTATAATAAGACAAGTGAATCAGTCATTATTTTGCAATGACTAAAGCACTAGGACATGTAGCAGTCAAATACTAAACAATACAAAGTGATAAGGCAAGGATCCTTAAGTGAGAACTGCCTCTCTTTTACTGCAAAAGTCCACTGCATCTGTTACTCCATTGTTCTGTTATATAAGATTTTCAGATAACACATTTTTTGCTGTCAGTAATTATGGTGATTTGGCAGAACCTCTTTACATACTAAAAGGTTGTGTGTGAAACGTAAAGACTTGGTTTATCAGTTGTGTTTGTGCCTGGTCCTAAGTGAACACTGTAAAGCACAATTAAGCTGAGGTTGGTGCAATGCGCAAAAAAAGGGAGGCATAAAAAGGCTGAACTAAAGTCATGGCAGGTATTTACCGCATTTAAACTGCTTGAGATGGATGGATTGAGATGGTTTTGGACAGGTACAGACAAGGGTTAGTAAATATATAATGCTGAGGTTAGATGAGCCAGACAGGAGGCCTAGAAGAAGAACAAAAAGGAGATTTTTAGATGTAGGACATGACATTAGCTGGTGAGAGAGAAGAGGATGCAGAGGATTGCAGCAAATGATTCACAGAGCAGATATCTAATAGTTTACATTACTTTAATGTGACCACAAAAGAGCTGTGTTCTTTGATAATTGCTTACAATTGTAAACATTGTTTTGCTCTTTGAGGGCAAAGTGAGTTTTAATGAACAACAGCGGGTACATTTAATTTTATGGCCACCGCACTTAGCATCTCTACTTTCTATGGGTGACAGTATATGCAAAACAGATAGAGAATTGCTTCCTTTTTTTTCTTTCAAACTTTTAATATTGTTATGATATACTATGAAAAATGTACAATATGAAACAAATAAAGCCACTTTTTATGAAGGCAATATATGCAGCAGAGTATAGTGTTTTGTACTTCAGGCAACTTATACAGTTGAAATTATTGATCTGATATACATGCTGACATGTTAGTTGCCACCAACCCATTCATACATAATGATTAGCTCTATCCAAATAAACAGCAGATTGTATGGTACAAAACGGCTTTAAAACATGTTTGTACAGTCTCCCATTTAAGATCCATTATGAGGAGGAAGAGCAGCTTGAGGATGGAGAAATCAAGTAGGCAGCATCTTTTCAATGACGGGCACTTAGAGGCAGAGATAGTAGAGCCAGTAGAGGATATTCACAAAGAGAAAGGCAGAGGGGAAAACTGTGCGAGCGTGGCGGTCAATGTTGTGAGGATTTTCCACTATAAAGATGGCTGCGGCCCGTCGGGAGGCATCCTTCACTGTGGAAAGACCGCAGCCCTGTCCTGCCGACTTCTCCTTTGCCTCGCCGTTGCTCTTTGCTTCATTGTTTGCTGATTGCTCCATGGGCTCCTCCTCTCGTGCAGTGGAACCAACCTCCACCGACTGGTTTGGTTGAGTGGAGCTGACAATTGGGATCGAGCCATTTCCATTGGACTCATGAAAATCCCGCAGAAGTTCCTAGTGGGAAGATCCAAGAACGGGCTGTAATTATCTTATCTAGGCTGTAATTATCTATGTTTAAGACATTCGAGGTGCAGTACAACTTTCTACAGTTGTTGTTCCAGGGCCAATCACAAGAAGGAACCAATCACCTTATTTTGATGTCTTTGTGCGCCTTAAGGATAGAAATTTATAAGAGGATGAATTACAATAATAATAATGGATTTGATTTACACTTTGGTAGCCTAAGCTTCTGAAAGTACTTTACATTACTGCTCTATTCATTTACTCCACAGTCACACACTGATCACCCATTCAAACACCAGGCAAGTTGGGTGAAATGTCTTGCCCAAGGACACAATGACAGTATGCAACGCCAGTAGCAGGGTTCAAATTGCCAACTTTCCGGTTACTGGGCACCTACTGAGCTTCTGCTGTCCTAAGATATGCTCAAAAATGTGTTGAAGAATACGTTGATGTTTGTTGCATGTACAGGGTGATATTCTACTTCAAAGGTTTAACGCTATAACAGTAAATGTATTTTAAGGTATTGGTGAAATATTGGAACTGTGTCACCTAAATTGGACAAGACACCTAAACATAAGCAGACAGTTTTTATTGCCTAAATGTACCCAGATAGCACTTAGAGATTAAATATAAAATTGTACATATATACTGTGATCCACACAGTGACCCCAACCATAGTCGTTGAAGCCTAAACACCCAAAACAAGGATTCTACATACAACTGCATAATTGACAGTGTTAAAAATACAAGAATTTTTTTACAGCCAGAATCTTTGTACTGATCTTTTGCTTCAGGCGCAAACTTATGACATCATATAAGATGACTGCTTAAGACAGTACATTAAAAACAATGTACAATTCATGCAGTGCAATCAAAATGAAATTTTTGAAACATGCAAAAAATATGTTAAATTGATTTATGACAAATAAGGGTAATCACAAATATACAAATTATATATATATATAAATTATAACAATAATAATGTTTTGTATTCTTCACAAAGTTTTTTAATGTCAAGCTTTAAAATTCAGCACTCCGATAAATATCATTTATAATTTTATAATGCATTTCTTTTATTTTTGGATTCATAGGAAATTTGAAATAAAAAAGATCTAAGCTTTTTGGCATCCGTTTTTAAGAAGTATTGTAAAATTGAAATTCTTTTAGACTGATAAGAAAGCAATTTATTATTAAAGGCTTTTAGAATATAAACGTTTTTCAAGTCGTGACTGGTAAGGGAGACCTGGAACAACAACTACAAAGCTGTTCTCTGAGCATGCCATGATCTCCTATAAAGATTACAGATGTTTGATGTTGCTTACCCTGTGTAAATCCTCTAACGTCTGGTTCTGCATTGTGTAGAAGTGGGCGCAGGCGTACTCCAGCAGTGCACCAAAGATGAAGGTGAAGCAGATGCCCAGGTAAACGTCTATGGCCTTGATGAAGCAGTTAGCGTTGGGCAGCGAGGTGCGGGCTCCCATCATCAGAGTGGTCATTGTCAGGACGGTGGTCACTCCTGGTACAAAAAAAAAAAAAAAAATCATTTGAATGGGTTGTCACTTATGTCAGTTCAAGAGAGTTTCAACTGTAAATGAGGGGAGATTGATCAGTTTACCCAAAGAAAACATTAATACGACCCAGAGTCTACTCAGAGAGATCATAGTCGGCTGGCCCGAGAATCATTTGCTTAGAGACACTAGTGATAACCACTCACAGCACACAGTTATTTCATTTGTAGTGGTAGTCTGTAGTTGATGATGATGGGGAGGAATAGGATCTTAATGATTGCACTCATTGGAACTCTGTCCCCAAAATATTCCTTGTTCTAAAACACAAACTTGCAGACAATAAAACTTTGGGGTTGCTCGTTGTACATTGCTTCTTCTAACCTATGAATGGTGCATATGGTGTAATATAATAAAATATCAATAGCTGTCAGGTATGGCTTTATAAGGTACACTATATTTCCAAAAGTATTAGTTCACCAGCCTTTACAGGCATATGAACTTAAGTGACATCCCATTCTAAGTCCATAGGGTTTAATATGAGGTTGGCCCACCCTTTGCAGCTATCTACACCAAACATCTTCATATCTGATGTTCTTGTCCAAAATCACTCATGTTGGACAAGAAGGCCTGGCTCACAGTCTTCACTCTACTTCATCCCAAAGGTATTCTATCAGGTTGAGGTCAAGACTCTGTGCAGCCCAGTCAAGTTCTTTCACACCAAAGTCACTCATCCATGTCTTTATGGACCTTTGTGCTTTATGCTCTGGTGCAGTCATGATGGAACAGGAAGTGGCCATCCCCAAACTGTTCCCACAAAGTCAAGAGCATGAACTCATCCAAAATCTCTTGGTCTGCTGAAGCATTCAAAGTTCCTTTTACTGGAACTAAGGAACCAAGCCCAGCTCCTGAAAACAACCCCACACCATAATCCTAATTCAGTTAATGGGGTGGGTGAGTGAATACTTTTTGAAATAAAGTGTAACAAGTCTTTCTAATAGGGCTTGTTTTTAAAAGACCTTGTCCGGTATTTCTGGGATGTTCATTACCTCTTATTACTTACACTTACAATGATCAGGCATTACCTTATGAGTGCCTGACTTATTATTAGAGGTCATAATGTTCTTTGTAAAGAAATCCAATGCACTGTGGGTTTTTGTCAGACTCGCTCAAATTCTTACACATCAACTTTGAGGACAATGTTCATTTGTTGCCTATTATGTCCCACCCACAAACAGGTACCATGATGAAGAGATAATCTGTGTAATTCTCTTCACCTGTCAGTGGTCATAATGTTATCCCTGATTGGTGTATTTCAGATCAGCTCAAAAATGTGCGCTCTTAATGTGATAAATGGTTATGTGAATTTAATTAGTATTCCAAATGGAATACTTCTCAATGAAAAAAAAAATAAGTGACTTTAATATACAGCAATATTAAACGTGCTCTTTCCAAACCCTGCAAGGAAGTTGCTATAAATCTTAATGTATATGCTAATGTCTGGTGCACAATGGCAGTAATAAATCACACTGTAGTAAAAGTAGTGAGGCAGTACTGACCAATGCAGGTCCGAGCAGGAACAGAGGACTGGCTGATCCAGAAAGAGACCCAGGAGAGCACCACCAGAAGAATAGAGGGAACATATGTCTCTAAAATAAAGAACAGCACGTTTCTGCGCAGGGCAAAATGCAGCACCAGCTTCGGGTAGTGCCCTGCAAATACATAAACAGAATAACAATATATGAAGTTCATGCATTTATGACTTCATTGATTTAAAGTGGTACAGGCACAGTCTGATTTCCCAGTCATGCTGACTTTCCAGCAGCATTTTTCTAGTTGTTGTTCCAGGAGAGAGAGAAAAAAACTGTCACCTTATCATGATAAATAAATGTGCATCATAGATAAAAGACTTTCAAGAGGTTTTAGGTTAGAATACACATTTTGCGTGTTTAGGGTTAATTTTAGGCTTTAATCTAGTCTCACAGGGTCACAAGCCAGTGTTCTCTTTGTGCCAGTTCCAAGCCTGGATAAATGGAGAGGGCTGAGTCAGGAAGGGCATCTGGTGTGAAACCTATGCCAAGACAATATGCAAATTACTGCACACTAGTAGGATGCAAATTATACGTTGCGGCAACAAGTTTAGGCTTCGATTTCACTAGTTAGGCGTGGGTTAGTGTATACATGTAAAATCTTATTTTTAATACAGAGGTCATATCTGGTTTGGGTGATGAACACTCTTTCTGGTTATGGTTAATCATTGTGTCTTGTATGTCTTGTCCTATTTATGTAACAGAATCCCTTCTTGTATTTGCAGTATTTTACCAATATAATAAATACAGCTACTGTTTTTAAAGCTAAACCTCATTTGTCCAACATAATTTGAGAATCAGCCAGACCTGTCTTATAACTTTGTAACCTTTAGGTGCAAACTTACAACATCATATTAAATGTTTTTTTGTGATGATGGTCCTGGAACAACAACTAGAAAGATGTTTCTTAAATATCAGCAACACACAGAAATCAGAGAGTCCAGTGGTGCAGGGGGAGCGTTGGTATACAGTACCTGTCTCATACACAGCCTGTGATACTGTCGTATAGTAGCTCTCCACACTGTACTGAGCCAGCCGCAGTGTGTCCAAGCCCCGCACCGAATCGTTCCCTCGTGTCCAGTAAAACACCACGTCTTGCAGGTTGTAGCCCCCTGCCCATAAAAAACACTCTCAGCCATAGTATACTCTATCCATGATATTACCTATTTACAATACTCACTGGTGTATGTGCAAATGATGATGGGGACATGGTAGGGGTGAAATGACACAGATGTGAGCCCATCTACCTTCTGATGGTGGGTGAATGATAGATGTAGACCTCATAGACTGTACTCACAGCTCTCCAGTTGCAGCGTGCACTCCTGCCGGTCCATAGGGTACTTGGTTAGATCCATATTGCAGGCAATGGTGGCTGTGATGCTGTCATACACATAGAGAAATATTGATTAGCTTTTAATAAAAAGACATGATCAATAACCTTTGAAGACAAAGAGCCTCTTGTCCTATTTGTGCCAACTCAATGCATTTCTGTGCCTAATTAATTATGTATAGGTCCGAGACTTGTTGAAATTCATATGGTCTCTTGGGTTCTGCAGTAGAAATACTTTGTACAATATTATTTTATGTTTCTTCTCTTATTATTATTACACCTGGCACTATGCAGCTATGCACACTTCTCCTCTCCACAATATAAAGCAACTTTTTACTGTTGAGAGGGTAAGGAAAAAGTGTTTGATGGTGAGCGTCTTTGACAAGAGTTTGTGAGCTTCGCCAAGTCCCTGTCCTGCAGCTTCAGTGTCCCATCTAACCACTGGCCCCTTAAGGTAGTCCTAGGATCATACTTTCATGCCATATTATGCTAGATTTTTATAAAAATATTGCTTCTGACTCAAAAGAAGCACCTAAAATTCATCCCTGGTCCCCGTGAGTGTAGTGTAAACTGCCTTCTGCCTGTATTTTACTTCAGTTTTTTTTTTATTTAATTTTATTTTTTTATGTGCAATGTACAAATTCATCCACAGAGGGTCACAAGCCTATTTACACATGGTGCCAAGTCCAGATAAATGGAGAAGGTTGCATCAGGAAGGGCATCTGGTGTAAAAGTTACAATTTATGGAAATCACTGCACACCAAAGGAGGCAGGTGATTCGCTGTGGCGAGCACAAAAGCAAAAAGACTAAAGGAAAGAAGCTTCTGGGTTGCTGTAGTGCTCAGACACCCACACAAAACAGCATAATGTCAGTTCATTAAAGAGCACTTTATGAGAGGATCGGGCATGGGGCCAACTTTCTCTACAAATAATCACTAAGAAATCTTGCATTTGTCTGCACCTGGATAAGTTTTTCATGCAGTTACAAATCATTTTGCTTGCTTTTGCTGACAATGTTTAAGGAAGTAATACATTGTGTGGCCTGAAGAGGAGTGTCTGAGGCGTGGTCCTACTGCTAAACAGCAGATGACTTGACTTAATTTAAATTCTGTACCAGTTCTTCATTAAAGGTCAGCACATTTTTATGTCTATATTACAAAACACAAGCTAAAAGGCACAAGAAATGCCTAAAGGACTCTGGGATTGAGCAGTGTGTCCTTGACAGTGTATGGGACTGAATAAGAGTGCTTCTACTGAGCAAAAGTCAAGGGTTTATTCCAAATTTGCATATGCAGCATAAAGTGAAATGTGTTGGATTAGCATTTCCTTGCTCTGTGAGTGTTTCCATTATAAGGTAATTACCGTAATGCATAGAGAACAGTGCCATTGCTGAAGATGCGTATGAGCCGGTTTTCCACTGTCACGTCGTGTAGGAAGGAGCGTTTGGAGTCTGGGATAAAAGTGTCAGGGATCCAAAGAAGAGATACCAGACGCCCATCCACGCTGACACTCTCGTTTCCCGGGAATACCAGCCGGGAATCTCGCCACCTCTGACGGAGAAATATTGTGGCAGTATAGTCCTGAAAGGAAAGATTTTTTTTTTTTTTTTTACTAGCCTTAACAGACACGGTCCATCAAAAAATATACAGCAGAATTTTGTACCATATTGATTTCAGAGATGGCATCGATACTGGCGATATCCAAGCTCATTCCAATCTCCACAGGGCCCGCTGGGAATAAAAAAAACAGTACGTTTTTTTTTTTTTTTTTTTTTTTTTTTTTTTCCTGGTACAGGGCACACTGATTGCTTCCACAATGAAAAATAGCATCAGCAGAAATGCAGACTTTGTTTGATTAAAGAGCATTGCAAGAAGACAGCCAAAACACAAGGCTCATAATGAAATATCTACTGTACCAATGAAGCTGGAGGCTTCTTACCATTGAAATTGGGCCTGAGGTAGCGATTGTACCCTTTCATCAGCTTCTGTATTGTTGGTTGGAGCTGAGAGTCATTCCATTCCCCCCAATGATGAGAAGAAAACGTGCAACCACTGATAAAATGGACAGAGAAGAATAGGAAAGGGAATGACTGAAGGCAATAGCAACCCCTATTAAATACAGTTGGGCTGCTATTTAAAAAAAATACAATGCCAATCTCATATAGCCTACCTATATGTTATTCACAACATCATATTAGTTGTTATGATAGTTTACCATTTCATGACAATAATGGCTCATTCTGAACACAAGCTGGAAAGAAAGCTCTACTGTAAAAAAAAAAAAAAAAAAAAAAAAAAAAAAAGAAGAAGAAAAGAAGAAGAATAAAACAGCTGAAGGAGCAGTTTGCCACTAATTAAGCTAATTGGCAACATTTAGGTTAAGATGCCTGGATATACAAGGAGCATTTCAGAAAGGCAGAGTCTCTGTTATTATTATTGGATGCTCCTGGTCTTTGGGACCTTAAAACTGCACTGCATTAAAAACTGTACTGGAAATCACTACATGGATCAGGTCACACTTCCAGAATTTACTGTGCATAAATTTGTTATTGTTACATTCACTTTTCATTTACATTTTTTTTTTGTTTTTACATGGGGATGAAAAAATTAATAGCACTGCAGAAAAAAGCTGAAGCAATGCATTTTCGTGAAAAGTGACAACACCAATATTACTGTGTTATTAATATGTGATTTGCTCACCCTTGCGTATAGGTCATGAATAGGATCAGCGGGACGTGAAGCAGGAAGGGCATGGTGATGAGCAGGCCGGGATCCCTTCAGAAGGACAACAGCAGAGGTCAAAAACAACAAAGCCCCAATCCATCTCTGACATGATTTGCAGTGATACATTATATAGCCTGGTGCTGTCACATGGGGGCAGCACCTCACCAATCTGTGCTTCAAACCCCAGGGGAACTGTGCAACACCTGCAGCCTTTGAAAACAATCTCTACTTACTGACTCTCCTGATCCATTTAACTCCAAACTTATCACATCTATTGGTCATGTTTTGCACTATAACATACATTAGCTTGCTTTTTCACTCTCAATATCAATCCATTTTCACATGTGCCAATACAACTGAGTCAGATCTCTTTACCTGATTGTGTAGGTGGCCGCAACCTCATGATTTATTCACTAGGCATCTCTCCCCCAATCTCTGTACCGATAATAACTTAAGCTGTCTCTAACTCATCAAAGATTCCCAATAGTGAGGCGTCCCTTAATTCCCTACTCATCTCCACACATATAAATCCCTCACTTAGCATCACCGCCACCTAGTACTTTGCATCAAAGCTACATAAATCTGCTGTGTGTTAGGTTTATATATTCCCAAAGCAATCTTTACACAGGAAACCACATTAGCGTTGGGTTAGCGCACCTCAGAATAACCATAACCTCAGCAAAAGCCTTTCAATTACATGTGTAATGTATTATTCAAGCAGCATGCCATTGCATATTATGGCACATATGAGCATCATTGATTTATTTTTTTTTTTCACACTAATAGCCCAAATGAAAGCTGAGCCATAAGGTCTCATTTGTTTCAGAGTAATAATTTATTCATGCATGGATTTTTTTTTTCATGTGTTATGTTAGTGTTTACAAGGCAGAGCTGGCTTAGAGTGAGAATGTTTCAATGTGTTTATGCCATACTTTGATGCCTTTTCTAATTTCTGTCCACTGTTTGTGGCATTGCTGTCCACTTTCTATGTACACTTGACCCCTGCTAAATACATTTCTTATAGCTTTACTTTACAGAGCTACACATTTTGGTGCAAAAGTGTTAGCAAGGTGTGAAAAATGCTGTTACCTAAGAATGTGTCAGTTAATACAGTTATTGTTTTGCACATTTGTAGTACTAGTAATGAGCCAAGGACAAGAAACTAATTTTGGTGTGAATCCAGGCGTGTTTTATGGGATTCTGTAGCATTTTGTGATGTAGTAATTCACTTCAGTAAATTATTTTACCACTGTGCAATATATATGGGTTTTGTGGCTTAATGGAAATAGTATTTACCCTGGAACTAGAAGAGTTTGAGTCCAGTATCTTTACCATTGTTAGACAGGGCAGTGCCTCAGAGGTCACTATGCAGTTTTGTGTATTGCTGTGCACTGATACACTTTTCTTAAAAGCCTTCCGAAGACTTTTGCACAATACTGTACTATACATGCAAAACGAAATATGTCCCGCAATATCACCTCCATGCAAATGTATAGTCTACTTATCCTAGAGTGGACTCCTACCTGTTTCAGTGTTTAGCTTGTCCCTGCCTCTTGGTGGTCACTCCTTATTTCCTTTGTTTCTTCCTTCCAGATTTGCAGCTGTAGATGTTGCCAGTCTCTTACCTCCACCTTTTGCCTTCTTCTGTTTTATATCTTATGATTTTCCTCCAGCTTTTACTCCATGTGTGGATAAATCACTGCCGCACGTTGAGTTAAGTTGATTGTTCTGGTGCGTCTCAGTCTCACGCTCTTTCTCTCTCTCTCTGCACAGCTGTATTCATCCACACACAGAGCAGATGCCTGTTGTGTAGACCCCCCTTCCCCCTTCCTCCTCCTCCTCTTCCTCGATCTCTCACTCTCAGTTTATGCCTCTCGCCCATTTGTGCTGCATTTCTACTCCTTTTCTCCCATCCCTATACATACACTACTATCCCCATTCAGGCACATTAGCTTTTCTTTCCTCTCCTCCCACAATCTTCTTCTTAGGGCCCTTCATCTTTATCTACCTCCCTTTCCTTCAGTTTACCATGACATCACACATCCTAAAGCTTTCTTCTATCTCTTTGGCTTATGCCCGCTCCCACTTCACTTCCAAACTTCAGTTGAATTGCATTAGTGTCACCCTTTGAACAGAGTTCCCCTTGCTCTCACTGTGTGGGAAGGACCATTGCAAGCCCTAAAATTATTTAAAAAAAGTATGGGGGCATCATTCATTGTGGTCAATACATATATGGAGACAATGACTTTAACATATAAAAAAATCTCTAAAATTACACTAGTGCTGAAAAATAGCAATATCAGGCGTACATTTTTTCTCATAGAGGGCTGAGAATGTGCTGTCCCAGTGGCTCGTTACGTAACTATGTCCCAAAAGATGAAGGTATGAGCTAAATATGCCATACAGGAGTTCAGTGAAAATATACTAGCACCACCTCAACATTACAATAGCACAGACTGTCCTTGTATTCTGACCAGTGACCAATAATTACTGTTATTTAGACTTGAATTAGTATGGCTGCCATTCACAAACAGTGGTACAGAAAGAGATGGTGAGAAATATGTGTATCAAGGCTAGGAACATTGCAATTTCAACGTGATCTGTAAAAACTAATCATTTGTTCCTTGGTCCATTACTGACCTTTTCTGAAAATGTCTTCAAAATCCTATTATTTCATTTCAAGGCACCTGACTGGTAAAGTGAAAAATACAGATTATCTCCACCTTTTAGGGGGCAACTCTTGTAGGCTCAGTGGTCAATATCTATCAAAAGTGGTCCAAGAAAGAAACAGTGGGACATAATGAACACCAATAATAGGCATGCGGTCATAATGTTAAGCCTGATTGGTGTTTATTGCTAACAGACAAACCAACGCAGGCAAAAACATAATCTCTTTGAAAGTAAAGAGGTAAAAATGAGATCCCATTAAAATTACACATGGAGCAATTCTTCTACCAATATATTCCAGACACTTTCTGCACACTACTCCCCCTGCTGTCCATCTATTGATTTTAATGCTTAATCTCCAAACTATAGCCCCCCTATAAGCACTTTATAATTAGTAATTATCTGTTAATAATTCCTGGGATTTCAGCAATTTATGAGCTAAATCTTATTTTTTCAACCACAGTTGTGACACTGTGATTAATCTCTATTAGCGTTCATAGTATCTGGCTCCACAGCTGAGATTTAGCTGTAATTACATACTCTGACCTCAGAGAGTGGTGTCATGTGTATGAAAGCCTTGAAGACACCTTACTTAATAATGCCTTATGAGATTTCTAGGTCTAGGTGCACAGCTTGCCACACCTCGCTTTCCCTATAATGATGTTACCGGTCCCTTAATAAGCCGATGCGTTGCTACTTATGCTTATTTAGCCGATCAATAGCATGTGGCAGCCATAGAGCTCCCTCATTTGCAGTGTCAAATGGCTGCATGTGAGAATAAATGGTCACTTAAATGCTCCATCAGTGTGCAGACTGCGGTCGAACATTGGAGATAAGATTAGGAGACTGCTGACAATGGCAGTGCAACATACTCCGTGACAGCTAGGGAGACAGATAGAAATGTCAAAGGAGCAGCTGAAAGAAGGATGTAAATGTTTGATGGGGGAGTTTGGGCTAATGAATATTTACAGTCAACAGCAAACAGCTCAGGGTTAAGTCAGTGTTCAACTGACTCAATGGAAACCAGGATTTCCAGTGGCATCTCCTTCAACCAAAGATATTTTATGAATCTCCTGCATCATTCCCACACATTTTTCTTACATTGTGTCAATTTCATAACTGATAACAATGGTACAATTGATTTTTTTTTTTTTTACAATTAAAAACAAGTTGTTTATGTGCACATTTTTGTTTTAGTTCTAAAACCTTTGCATTGCTGATCGTCCAATCAAAAAAGCGGAAAGTATATATATATATATATATATATATATATATATATATATATATATATATATATATATATATATATATTATTTATTAGTTTATTTGACAGGGACAATGTGCAAATACATTAAAGATGATTTACACCAGATTATAGCTGAAGCTAGTTTCCATCTGTAGTCCCTGAGCAGGTGAGAAATACCACATAAGCATATACAATGCACGCAATATAAACAAAACACATTCACACGCTGTGACTATGAATTATTACACAATAAAATTAGACATTAAAATCTCACTAAGACCACATCATACCTGTTACAATTCTTAATGCTGACACTGCTGATTTTCCAATAGTAATTTCTTGACATTAAATGAAAAGTTTTTCATGTCAGAGGAAAGTTTCAGACTCTGTGGGAGTTTATTCCATTCTTTAATGGCTTTGAAGGAGAAAGCTGTCTGTGAGAAAGCAGAACTCGTAATCTGCAGTCATTTCGACTTGTGGACCTGGTGGTCCTGACTGTTTGTTCAGAGCAGAGCTGCACAAATTTTTCCAGTGGAGGAGGCGCTGCATTATTTAAGATTTTAAAGATTAATCGCACATTTGAATAGGTAATTAAATTGTCAAAATTTTGCATGTTGTGTTGTGCAAATATTGGACAATGATGATATCGCAGTGGCTTTTTGTCCAATATTTTAACAGCTTGATTATATAAGGACTTTAGAGGTTTTGTTGTTGTCTCACATGCTTGAGACCAACAAGATATACAATAATTAATATGTGAAATAATCATTGCATCAAGGTACACTTTCGCAGCATCATAGGTCAATTTGTTTTGAATATTTCTAAACACAGACTATATTTTAAAGTATTAGAAACTTTTTAACATGCTTTTTAAAACTAAAAATTGGATCCAGAACAACTCCTAAATATTTTAATTCTTCTACTGTTTTGATTTGACTATTATTTATGTATATACATGGAAACGAGGACTTCTGTTTTTGTGTCTTAGTAAAATACACCGTTTTGTTTGTGTTCAGAGTGAGAGAAGCAGATTGTAGCCAGTGTGAGATGTTTTGCATAACATTAGTTAGTTGTTTTGCCACACTGGTCGCATCACTCCCATGTACATAGACAACAACAGTATCGTCCGCATACATTTGTATATTATATATATATATATATATATATATATATATATATATTTATTTTTTATTTTTTTATTTTATTTTTTTTTAAGTGAAATCATTGAGATTGAAGCATCATTTGGTGTCAAAAGTAATTTAAGTAGTAAGGTGAAGATCATAAGTGATGTAAATGTGTCTGATTTTCTTTCTTTTGGTTTAAAATCAGTGGTAACACTAAATAACAGGAATTCAGTCATTTGACAAACTACAACATATCATAAGTAATGAATTAGGTTAATTGATAGATAAAACTGAAAGGGGGAGATATTGATGAAACATTTGCATTTAAAACTGTCCCGATGCCTTCTTTGTATCCTATTATGAGGTCTTTTAAAGTTGTTTCCTATTTTGTGCTTCAGTGTACTGAACATTGATCAGTATCTAAAGATTGCACCGGGGAGTCCAAATACCACTTTTCCAGAACATGTAGTACTCAAAACTGAACTCCAGTTTCAAGTGCCAAATATTTATGAACCATACACAGATTATGTTGCCATGTTAGTTTTTTTGAGGATTTGTCAGTGCCTTGTTTTCACGGAGACTCTTGACACTATAACAGCATTATTTACAATGTGCTGTACTTTTATCTTCCAACTTTACAATAATTTTTTTCCAAATAGTGCTATAAAAAGAGGTTATAAAAAGTATCTGAGTAGGTCAAACATATATAATAGCTATGATACCAGCAAGTGGGTTGGTATAGGCTGGACTTCCCTGCTCAGCATAAAACACTTTTATTAAAGTTTTTCAACTGTAAGTACTGCATATTTTAGCTTACTTGAATGACTTTTGGCACAGCACCCACTTACACTACACTTGTGTTTTGATGAGTCAACTGTGACCTTTAAGAATCAAGAAAAAATTATCCTTGTCAAGTCTAAAAAACAACTGAATATAAGAAAGTACAAGTGGATGAATAGGTCTCCTTTTGGCTTTTCTCTTTCAGGGTCACAGCAAATGATCTGCCTTCTTATGTGCTGTGATTCACATATTGATTAGGCATAATTTCATGCCAGATGCCTATCTATCTGGGCTTGGAACTGGCACAAAGAGTACTCCTCTGTGGCTGAATTGTGTGAGTATTTTAAATAGCTCCATATTTTCCACATTTATCTATAGACTGCATTCCTTGGTCATTTCAGTTCATTTTGGATGGAGTCAATGTCCGAGCTTTTAAACAGTGCCAGACGCTGATGAAGCCTGGGACTGGCCCACACACAACTGGCACTGTTTAGTCTCAGCAACAAATGTCCCTTTGGTGCGGCCCATTAGAACCCGTGCCATTTGCTTTGGCCGCTCATTTTCACCATCTTAACATGGGACTTGGCATAAATATTGCGACGTACTGCTACAAACTTCCCCACAGGGAGCATTAATCTAATAATTGATCTCCTATAGCAAACATTAGTGACGCCATTTTGCTTTTATCACTTGTTCCTTCCTTGACCCCTCTGTGCTCTCCTTCTCCTGTTCTTCATGAATGCATTGATGCTCCTTTTTTTTACCAATACCTATCATGTTTTGTTTGACACGGCATGCTGAACTCCATACTTACCTTGGTACCTTTCCTTTCAAATCATCTGCCTCCAAGTGTGCAGAGATTTGCATTTAGATTTGGCATAGGTTTATGCTGGATGCCCTTCCTGATGCAACCCACAAACAGTACAAAGGTTTGTGACCCTCTGTGGCTGGATTAAATGTTTTTTTCTTTTACATGTATTCTTTTACTTTTGCACATTGGCACTAGAGAGTCAGAGAGATGAATCAGCCTCTTAATGACACTATTTCAGCAAATGCTTTGTTTTATCTTTCCAGTGACACCACGCCTCTGCTCATGCTCAGCCCTGTGATTCGCCGTCACATAGCAAATGGAAATGTCACAGAGCCACCATGAGAGGAACACAGATAAATCTTCCTTAAATGACTGTGACGGCTGCCATGTCTGGGAGGAGCCTGTTTGAATTACTGCTGGGTGTGCTCGGCCCCTGTGCACACCGCCTTTACTCCAGTTGTCATATCCATGGCTGAGTGGTGTGTGGTTCTGAAGTAAATAAAATGATTTTGGTAGAAGTGACTGGTTGGATCCCAGCAGGACTCTTCACATAGACTGGTATTGAGCCCTGTGGCTAACCTGCAGGAAGGCTTAAGGCTCCATCCTCTCTTATCTGTGCTGCAGTCTGCCCATGCAGCAAATCACACCCTCTACCATCGTTGCACCTATTGATCCCAAAGCAATAAATTGGCTCTAGTCCTGTCTCATTCTTTCACACTGTTTTCTCCCCTCAGCACACTTAGTTGTTTCGAATAATAAGTCCCAGCCAGCCATATTAGTCTTATGATTACTTTTATGTACGGTGTGTGCTGCAAAGGTTTCTTTACCCACTTCCCACAGCTCCTCACATGCATGACATATTCGACCCCTGAAGACTGTAACACACAAAGGTCTAATTTAAAAGCGCCAGAGTCAATATATGAAAAGTAACAAGATATTTTTGCTTAAGTACACCTATGAGGCATATCATCATGGCCATAGTTAGGGGTTATAAAGTTATATGCTATGACCATGTGTCTTATAGGCACCATGTTCACCATTTTTGATAGATGCTGACCACTGCAGACAGGGAACACCCCACAAGAGCAGCAGTTTTGGAGATGCTCTGACCAAGTCATCTAGCCATCACTATTTGGCCTCATTCAAACGGGCTCAAATCCTTATGCTTGCCCATATTTCCCTGCTTCATGTATGTACATGATGTATGGTGAACTGGCGACCACAGGTAATGCATGTGGGAAGCAAAGTCTGGCCGGTCTGGTCTGATTTGTTTTGAAGTAAATTTTAATTGAGCACAGATATGGAGTACTTCTTCCACGTCTGAAACTCGCCAACACACTTAGTTGCTTCAAATAATAAGTCCCAGCCAGCCACTTTATTTTGTCATTAATTCTTATATAAGTGCGGCAAAACTTTTGTTTCCCTAGTTTACCTCTCCTCACATGTGTGACATATTTGGCCTCTAAAGGCTTCTGAATACACAAAGGTCTAATTAAAAAGATTCAAAGTCAATGATTGTAAAGCATAACTTGGCCTTCTGTTTGGGACTGGGAGCACCTCCAGGACCGTTAACCACAACTGCATTAGTTAGGTAACTTTACTAAAGTGTCTTATTAAAAGTATAGACCCGTGAGGTTTTGACACTACACAATTAAATAATCACTCGGGAAAACGTCTGGTGTAGACAGCCCATACCTATTAAAACTGATTTTTCAGAACCTGCTCTGGAGACAAATAAACATTTAAAATGTCACTTACATAATGAGTAAAATGGCACAGAGCAGCAATTTTGTCCATAATGTAAATGTATCCAGTCAAATTACAAACAGCATTACTGTCTCAGTAATGGGAATTAAGTGCATGTGTGATTTGTTAAAAGCTGAGGTTGATGAATGAAATCAATTGTTAATGGCTCTGTCTTGACAGTGCTCTATGGGGACACTGTCTATATTGTATGTATAAGTGCAGATGTCAATGCACCCACAGTTTGGAAAAGCTGATAAGAATGCAATGGTAAACTGAATGAATACATGAGTGACTTATAATGGTTGAAATATTAGTCATGGTGATGTGTTGATGTCAATGTACTGCGATGGCAACAGAAGAGAAGCTGTCACCTGCCTAAAACCATGTCTCGCTCCTAAATGTAGACTTTAAAATCCTCTCTAAAGGTCTTGCATCCCATCTTCAGCGGATACTGCCCCTAATAATTTCATTGGATCAGACAGGCTTTATGACTGGCCAACAGTCCTCCCACAATACCATATGTCTTCTAAATATTATTCACATGCCATGTGGCTCTACTCTTGAAATAATAGTTTCCCTCGAAGCAGAGAAAGCCTTTGACCAGGTCGCGTGGCAGTTCCTGAATGAGGTGTTGGATAAATTCGGGCTTGGCACAGATTTTATTCTTTAGGTCAAGTTGTTATATTAGTGTCCTACAGCTTCAGTTCAAACAAATAACACTCTATCTCCTCCCTTCCTTCTCAAGAGTGGCACTAGCCAGGGCTGCCCTTTTTCGTTGCTATTGTTCACTAGTGCAATAGAACCATTAGCCATTTGGCTTTGTTTGTAGGAGGTCGTTAAAGCTATTATTCAGGGGTGTCCAAACTTTTTTCCTTGAGGGCCACATACTGAAAAATATATGTGCAGGAGGGCCACTCAGTCGAGGCGTCATATTTTGCATCACCACAAAAGATGTCACTTTTTTTTGGTGCCACCAACCATTAATTTCCATTTTTTCTTTCTTAATGCCAGGTACATCTCACAGAAATTATTTTTTTTATCTGCATTTCAAAACTTGCAGTAAACAGTGCTACCTGTGGTAATTTGGGCCAATTGTGAATGAGGGCCAATAAAAAATTGTCTGCGGGCCGCATTTGGCCCCCGGGCCATAGTTTGGACACCCCTGGCATTATTACATCAGGTGGAACTTATAAAGTGTCTGTCTACGCAGATGACCTACTCTTATATATTTCTGAACCCTCTAATTCTCACCCTGTGCTTTTTAAAATTTTGAAAAACTTAGATTTTCCTTAAAGAGTTCTGTTGTGGAACATGAGAATCTTTTTTGTTGCTGGTAAACACCATTACAGTGCTACCTGACACATTGACAATTTAAGCCACCGTCTTCTTTTTCTCTTATTTTGAGACTGTATGTTATGATATTGAAAATCTACAATAAAGAGAGCTGGAAAAAAAAAGACTTGTCAAGCTTCGGCTCAGTTCTATAACACCTTGGCCTCAATGAGGAGTCTTTTTGCCACAACAGACTTTGGACTTTTGGACTTCTGAAACATCATCTCATTGGTGAGAAATTCCAGATACTCTCTGATGTACCACAGTCAATTGTAATTTTGAGGACTGCCTTCTCTTCCCATGGGCATCAACTTGTCGCCAGTTCAACATTGTTCCTTCCTTGGGCCACGTTAGAGAAATATACTGACCACTGCTAACCGGGAACACCCCACGGGAGCTGCAGTTTTGGAGATGCTCTGTTGAACGTACTCAAATCCTTACACTTCCTAATTTTTCCTGCTTCCATCACACCAACTTTGAAGACAAAATGTCCACTTGCTACCTAATACAGCCCATCCACTAACAGGTGCTATAATAAAGATATTCAATTCAACTGTTTGTATACATAATGTTATTCCTGATAGTTGTTGGTTCTCACTCAAAAATACCATGTTGACCAGGTTTCAGAAAACTATAAAAATATCGGTAACACTTTAGTTTAGGGTCCACCTATTAACCAGTAACTAGGTGCTAATTAGCATTCTAGTTGGTGGTTAATTAGCTCTTAATTGGTAATTATAAACCACCTATTAATCCCTTACTCTGTGTGACCATATTCTACAACTAACTGCAACATTTTCCCTTTAATAAACTCATAATTACTGTTCATTAGTAGGAAGTAAAGAAGTTGTTGGACATAAATTATGATCCTAATGAGAGTTTTGTGGTACTATTCTCTAATAATGCTCATATTCCAAAAATCTTATTAAGATCATAATTTTTGTCCAACAACTTCCTTACTTCCTACTAATGAGCAGTAATTATGGGTTTATTAAAGAGCAAATGTTAGTTAGTTGCTAATTAGTTGTAGAATATGGTCACACAGGAATAAGGGACTAATAGGTGCTTTATACTTACCAATTAAGAGCTAATTAACCACTAACTATTATGATAAGTAGCACTTAGTTAATGGTTACTTTAATAACACTTAAAGTAAGTGTTAAGTGTTATTAAAATATTGATTAAAATACCTTACTTTATCCTGTCTTACAATGGGGCCTTACAGAAGTGCATTAACTGTATAGAAACCACTATCCTTGAAATATATATTATTGCGAGTCTTAAGATGGACAGTCCTTAAATGTTTTTATAATGAAGGTCTGGTAGTCCTGTCGGTGAAAGAGTGGGACTGATAAGGTTGCTTTGATGATGAAAACGCACACCAGAGAAGCACTGATACACTATTTAACATCTCATGGCACTAAGACCCTTGTAGCCTGTAGCTTTCAGTGAATTATAGTTACCCAATTTTTTGTTTTGGGGTGCACGGTGGCAGAGCGGTTAGTGTTCTCGCCTCCCAGCAAGGAGGTCGTGGGTTCGAGCCCCAATGCCGACCAATACACACCATCACATGAACTCTCTGGGTGGAGTCTGCATGTCCTCCCCGTGTTACCGTGGGTTCTCCGGCTTCCTCCCACCGTCCAAAGACGTGCATGTGTTTGGTGAATTGGTGACTCTAAATTGACCCTAGTGAATGAATCTGAGAGTGAATGGTTGTCTGTCTGTGTTTGTCTCTGGGTCAGCCCTGCGACAAGCTGGCCCCTGTCCAGGGTGTACCCCGCCTACGGCCCAAAGTCCCTGGGATAGGCTCCAGTCACCCGCAACCCCTAACGGGAATAAGCGGTAGAAATGAATGAATGAACAAGTTTTTGTAACTTTTGTACTCGGTACAATAGGGTGAGACATTGAATATGCAATATTTTCACATTGGAAAAAAAATAAATAATAACACCTTATTCTACTGTAAAATAATTACAAATATTATATTTTATTTAGAAACCAATTAATTTTTTCTGTACTGGTCTGTACCTTACAACAACCATTAAGAATTTATTTGAAGAGCAGTTGCTTCTCTGATCTCAGGCCCACTGGAATTGAAATCATCCGAATATTACACTACACTAGTCTGTGTTCTTACTAAACTAAAACAGTGGTTCTCAAACTGTGGTAGGGGTACCACTGCTGGTACACATGCAATTACTAGTGGTACTTATTAGATACTCTGAGACATAGTTTAAGTTTAGTCCTTGTTTGGTCCTGGGTTAAATCCTTATTTTGTCCTTTTTTAGTCTTGCTTGATTTATTTTCAGAATCCTTAGTCCTGGTTTAGTCCTGATGTGGGCAGAAGATAATTTTAGTTCCAGTTTAGTCCTGCTTTTGTTCTGGTTTAGGCCCAGTTTAGTCCCGGTATAGTCACGCTTAAGATTAAAACACATTTAATATTTGGTTTAGACCTGGGTTAGTCCTGAGCTAGACCCATTTTAGTCAGTTAAAGGTGGTATTTGAAAGCCACTTATTTTCTGTGATAGTACTCAGAGTGAATAGTTTAAGATCCAATAAACTGTTACATTGATCCAGAGAAAGAAAAACAGTTACAGCTATTATCTTGTCAGGTTTTGAGATAAATATCCTCTTTAAAAGTCAACAGTCATTTTAATTACTGTAAATTAGAGCTCAATATGTGAAATGTTTAATGTACGAATTATTACTGGCAAAACAATGCAAATTTGCATATTTTTGATTGATAATGACAACCAGTTACTGACTTTATTCTGATCTGTATCAAACTAATATGATCATGTTTGTCCTCAGGGGGAAACATTCATTTTTTGTTGTTTATACAATAATACCACCAATTTACAAGCTATTAATGCAATCCTTGTGAGTGTGAGAGAGAAAATGAGTGGTTAGTATGCAGCGCTGCTCCGGCCTTCAGTCCTCTCTGCTGTTATTAGAGCTGACAGACTGAAGGGTGGTCTCTATGGACTCTGTATTTTGAGACTCACCAAGAAGTGAAGTCGACCCAACATATCAGAAATGCAATATTTTTTTCCTCTCACCTGTGCAAGCTGTAAGATTTGCACTATTCCCTTCAGTCTTCCTCCACATCGGGGGTGCTTCAGTGCCAATTACAGTCAGCAATATTCCAGTCAGTCAGTCAATCCTTGCATGCCATGAGGTAATGCCACCATTATCTAGAGAGAACGCAAAATGTCAGATTCGGCTTATAAGATTGCATATATGTGCATATTAACATGCATGGCACCAGTGGGATTATTAGTAGTGAGAATAAAATCGGCTACACAAACATGCATGGGTACACTGAGGTCTGGAGCAGTAGAGCTAGGCTCATAAGCTATGCATAATATTCTATATTCTGTATTTCATGTTGCTCTGTTTGTTTTGCTTGATTGAATCTATCATGGTTGTGGTGTGATGAAAGGCTTCAATTTGTTTTCCCAACACAACATTGTAATCTAATGATGATTCATTTTATATTAATGGTATGATAACAATAACACTTTTTCATTTTGCAGCATGAATTATAAATGTTCTCCATCCACTCCAATGTTTCGGCTCATGGTAATGAGGCTTAAACTTGAAAAATATATTATAATACTACTGGTTTATTCTTAGGCGTATATATACTCAATTTTCCTTTAGCTTATTTTGATTTTAATACTTGTTTTGTACTTGCACCAATAGCTTAGAGTAGACATTACCATACCTTCCCTTAAAAAGGTAATTTTAAGTGGACTCAAAATCTGTACTACTAGTAAAAGTGATCAACAAAATTATTACTTACATCAAGAGCAATTACTACTATTATTGCTACTACTATTGTCCTCAACCAGACTCAAACCGAGGACCTTCTGATTGTGAAGCAAGCATGCGACACATATTTTTTATCATGAAAGATGTAATAGTATGTATTATAAAATGTACTCAGAAAGTACTTTCTCTTCAAAAAATAAAAAATAAAAAATAAAAAGAACCCAAGTAAATGAAGTGCGTAAAAGGTTAGCTAGGGCAGTGTAGAGTAAGTTGTAGAGCTGTTTGTCTACTATAATAAAGGTATATATAATAAAGGTCGGGTGCTCAAACCTCACTCCCCCATTGCATTCTGTCATCTTGTCCTTGGGCAAGACACTTAACCCAACTTCTCTTCAAAGTTTGTGGCCATTAAAAAGTTTCTACTTACTTTCCACTTCTGCTGCTGTTTTAGCTTTATCTACAAGATGGCTGCTATCTAAAATATCTAAGAAAAAATATTGCCAGCAAACACAAAACACCACTCTTGCTCCAAACATGCCATTTTGGGTCACCTCTCACAATCCCTAATGTCTTCTTCTCACTCTCATCCAACCCTTTTTACCGACCAAGAGCACCGTTTTGTCCCCTGCTTCTCAGCTCCAATCTGTTTTTATCGAGCCGCTCATGTGTGAATCCATCAAGCACCTCGTTGGATCTCCTGGGATATCATCATGCTGGTTTAGCCTCAACTGGTTATAACCTCTGCAACCTCCAGGGAAAGGCCAGGTCAAGGGTGTAAACACAGAAAAATATCTTTAAAAAAGAAAAAGGCTTTGAAGAATTGTTGTGCCATGTTGAAAATGTTTACTGCTTTTCAGTGTGTGACTACTTATCTTTCCAGACATTTTCTTCTATTTGAGGTCTACCCCTGTCTATTAATAGTCCTATACACAAAGTTGTGGACACTGTGTAAAATGTAAAATAAAAACAAAACAAAACAAAAAGCAATGGTTTACAAATCCCACAAAAATATATTTTATTCACATTGGGACAAAAACAACATATCAGGTACTGAAACAACTGAATTTGATGGCAGTGACACGTATAAACAATGTTGAGACGGGGCAACAAAAGGCTGGAAAAGCTTTTCTGCATTTTGCAACTAATTGAGATAACTGGACTCTATTATTAGTATTAGATGTATTCAGAGCTGTTAACATAGAGTTGCTACATCTCCACTGACTCTAGTAAGCCAGTTTTTTAAAGATTTTGGATCTATGGATTTATTAATCAAATTTACATACGTACACTACTGCATGTTAGATGTTGACCATCGATCATATGCTGGACTTACGGTATAGCACAACTCTCTCTTTCGATAGCTCTGGATGTATAGGTAGCTTGTAATCTTATCTTGATGTTCTATTGTGAAAAAAATATAGTTTATTATAGAGAGATTTGCAAACCATTGCTTTGAATATTTATACATTAACATGTCCTAATGTCCTATTTTTGGAGGAATTGGGCTTGTTAAAAAAAAAAAAGGACTACAAAGAGTTGTTGTCCTATGTTTACCATCTCTCAGTGTCTGACTAATTATCAGTCATTTCCTTTTTCTCAAGGTCTATCCCTGTCTATTAATAGCCTCACTATTCCTCTATGCAAATTCCTCATAGTATTTCTTTCTATTTCTAGCTTAGCACTACTTACCTTTATCAAATCAAAATCAGTGTAGTGACCCACAGAGTGCACTTCCTGGGTTAACCCCCTCTCTCCCTGGAGCCAGTGCTGTCCCTTTTCGCCTTTCTAGTTGAAATTCAGATGAGTGGCGTGTCAGCAGCGGTTAGCGTCTGAACCTGGCATCTCATTTAAGTGCACAGAGGAGGGAGGAGATGTGGCTGGGGAGACCACTTCTCTGACACCTTTACCCTTGAGTGTGCAACGTACATGTGCTCTAATCCCATTATGTTATATCATATTTGTACAATTACCAGGATCAGACAATGACATATACTGTGAAGCAAACAAATCAATCTCTATAAATAAATGTGCTCTTTTGTTTTGAATATGATTTGAAAATGCCATATAGACATAACAATCTGCATGCAGCCTACTATATATGATTTTGCACCTCTAGATAGTACTTATTCTTTTGCTTAGATAAAAAAATGCAGATGTACAGCAATAATTTAGAATATTGTGTAAAATTAGTAAATTTAAAAAAATATATTGAATTATTCATTTTAATTCAGTACAGAGTGTGAAATATTTCTGGCATGTATTTGAATATAATGTGAAAATTCCATAGACATAACTATTTTTACATGGCCTCTTACTGTATATCACTTATACCACTAGATGGAGCTGTGAGCCGCTGTTACATACTCAAAAGCTAAAAACTACATGAATCTTTTAAATACCACTGCTTCAAGAGGAAAACGATCAATACCTATACCTATATTGCCAGAAGGGGGTGACAGATATGGAGGACCGTGAGCGCCACGCGAAAAGGAATAATGCTTTTATTAAAAGAGTTTTTAAAAGAGCCTTTAATAAATGGATTACTAAATGCTTTTATTAAAAGAGTTTTTTAAAAAGCATTTAATAATTGGATTACTAAATGCTTTTATTAAAAGATTTTTTAAAAAGCCTTTAATAAACGGATTACTAAATGGTTTTATTAAATGAGTTTTTAAAAGAGGATTTACTTAATGGTTTTAATAAAAGAAGGATTAATAGCGTTATTCATTAATCCATTTAGGAAACCAATTAAATGTATTTATTTAGCTTCTCCTTTTAGCTTTTCCGTGGTGTTCCTGGACCTCCTGGCTAAAGTTAAATAAAATAAAACGCAAAGCGATGTAATGAGCTCTGTGATTGATCAGAGCTACATCTGATTGGCCAGAAAATTTGAAAGTTCTATCAAATATGTTGATAATATAAGCACATATTTTAATTTCAGATTATCTTCATTGTAACCAACTATATAATTATTCATAAAACCAGTTAAAATGAGCTACGTGCCCGTAGCAAAGTAAAGTTGTGACTTACAATCACGTCTTCGTCCACCATAGGGGTTATGTGCTAACTACTTCCGCATTCGGCTAAACGGAATGATCCACATATGGTCACAGCTAGTAAGCGAGCAGCCGGACAAGGGCAGCTTCAAAAAACATATTTATGTCATACACATCGCAAAAAAAAAAATCACCAAACTAACGCTGGTATGGACTAACATACTTTTATCATTCAAACAAGGGTTTGAGCATTTGTGTGTTAAATATTTCACTAATCGCTGAGCGCGGAGGCGGGATATTGTTGTGTCTTTTATTAACACCATTTAGTAATCCATTTATTAAATCCTCTTTTAAAAACTCATTTAATAAAACCATTTAGTAATCCGTTTATTAAAGGCTCTTTTAAAAACTCTTTTAATAAAAGCATTTAGTAATCCAATTATTAAATGCTCTTTTAAACACTCTTAATAAAACCATTTAGTAATCCATTTATTAAATGCTCTTTTAAAAACTCTTTTAATAAAAGCATTTAGTAATCCATTTAGTAATCCATTTATTAAAGGCTTATTTAAAAACTCTTTTAATAAAAGCATTATTCCTTTTCGCGTGGTGCTCACGGTCCTCCATAGACAGACACCCAATCCAAGCATTAGCTGCAAACTCAAAGTAACAGCTTCCCAAAAGAATATGTTTTCTTTACATATACATGTGTTTTTAAATATGCAAAGACAATGTGCTTTGTGCTTAGTTTGTCTAATCTGGGCAACCATAGGAACAGGATGTAAGAACATAACAAGTCTGACAAATGAAAGACATATTTATATACAATGTTGGAAAACAGCAGTAGTTTAACCATTAAACTATGTCAGAATGCTTATATATAAAGCACTTTGTATATTGTGACCTTGCCTAAATGAAAATCTTCTGTGGCATTTTACAATAATAAGCTCTTAATGGGATCATAATGAGGTTTATTTGAAAAGCGAGGTCTCATCTACAGAGAGTTGCTAGTATAGCCATACACAATTAATGGGAGTGTTTAAAAATGTAATGATTGCTATACTATCATCAACCATAATAATCTTTTCTTTGAAACAATAACACTATCTCTTCATTGAATTATAATGAGTTTTCTTCAAAAGTATCTCTCTTTATCTGCAACCTTTAGTGTGTAAAAAATAGTGTAAAGAATTATTATTAATTTCTGTTTAAAACCGTTCTATGTTAAATTTGAACACATCTGAACAGAGCCAGCACCTGCCGCAAACCAAAACTGTGATGAAAGAAAAATCTGGAAGCAGCTCAAATGTGAGATCCTAGCGCTCCTGGCAAACTGCTCAGGTGTTGAGAGAGTTATGATGTGAAAAATAGTATTTTTTTAAAGCCGGGTAACAGGGTGATGACAAAAGTATTCAAATCGTGCTGCATTAGTGAAGAGGTGATGTTGGTATGTCTTCATGAACAGTTTTTACAAGCATATTCTCCACTGTGTTTGTCCTGCAGCGATGGCAGGAGTAGAGTCATCGGTATATGGTCCAGTAGAGGCTCCCACCCACACACGAATAAACGGCCACACAAACACACACAAGCTGTTTGTGTGCCATAGGGACGAAGACACACCAATTACTATGCACCAGTTGAGTTTCTAAAGGAACCGGAGGAAAGCCTGGTGGGAAGATGAAAGTTCAGCAGGCCAAATGCAAGTGTCTGGACTGGGAAAGCATCACATTTAAAATGCAATAAAAATAGTTAGGTGGACAGTGTCTTTTCCGTCCTGATGTATAATAAGAAAGGCGATTTCGAACTGCTGAGCCAATTACTGCCTAATGGATATTAAAATGCACGTATAGCCTAGTTATTGTGACCACAGGTGGAAAGTAATTAGATACTTTTACTGCAGTAATTACATTACAAGTTATAAGTATATTTTTAAGAAATTTATGACCAACACACAAACTCTCTGGGTTTCTGGGAACGTGTCTCCATGTCCTCCCCGTGTTACTGTGGGTTTTCTCGAGGTACTCCGGCTTCCTCCCACCATCCAAAAACATGCATATGTGACTCTAAATTGCCCCTAGTGAATGAATGCGAGAGTGAATGGTTGTCTGTCTGTGTATGTCTCTGTGTCAGCCCTGCAACATGCTGCCCCCTGTCCTGGGTGTACCCTGCCTATGGCCCAAAGTTACTGGGATAAGCTCCAATCACCCACAAACTCTAACAGGAATAAGCAGAAGAAGATGAATCAATAATAGTAGTAGTAATTCTAGGAGTAGCAGCATTAGTAGCAGTAGTAGTACTAACAGAAGTAATTCAGTAGTAACTGTAATGATAATAGTAGTAGTTGTATAATTAGTCCTGTAATAGCAAAATACTTTCAAAATACTTAGACTTGAATAACCTATGACCTATGACTCAAGTAATAATTTTGTTCAGTATATTTACTTCTACATTAGTAATAACATTTTGAAGTAGCAGTACTTTTACTTGAGCACAAGTATTTTGTCTACCTCTGGTTGTTGTTGTGATGGTGGAAAGTGTGACTCAAAACACATTTTTCTCAGTAATAAATGAGTATAGACAGTCAGTGCACAATTTATTCCACAGCTCTCCTCACTTGCTGTATCAACACACAATATGGAAATAACACATCATGGGTGTGATGGCTTACAAGAATTAAATGATGGCTTTTCAGGAATTAAATGTTCTAATGTTATTTTCCCTGACAGTTATGCATGCACATGGTTTTCTTAAGCTGCAAAATCTGATGCAAATGAATAAGTTTACTCTTGCGCACAAATGAGAGCCATGCATCTGCAAGACATACTTGCATAATGCTATTGCTTCTGAAAAAAAAAAAAAAAAAACAGATAGAAAAACAATATTTTCTTATTCATTGAATTCATGTGGCAGCTAATTTTAAATGTGAGGTGGGATACTGAATCTTAGCTTTACTGTCTAAGTTAGAAAATAATATATAAATACCCAATATGAACCTAATTTATTTTCATTGATTACTACAGCTGCCCAAAGTGGACAACCTGACTGTCCACTTTAACTGTCAACTTTAATGTGAAAATCATCACCAAATCTACATTATGTGGGTGAACCTCTCTAGTTTGTGTGGCTACAATTTTCTATTAATTCAACATGCTGCAAGTGTGAAACATGGCTCTGTCTGATTAAATTACCCTATGCGGTATGACAAAACTGTATCTCCCACTGTAGAAACTGAAACTGATGCAGAAGTTCATCTGGGCAAAAACAAATCCCCAAATTAATTTGTTGTGACACTGGAAATATTTTTTTTATAGACTCAAATAATATAAAACAAGCATAGGTGAATATGTTGACTAAATTTCCTTGCAAGCTGACACATATCAGGATTTGTACCCGGCTTTTTCACAATGCGGATGAACATAGCCGAGGGTCCGCAGTAGAATTCCCAGTGGGACGTCTTGGGGAAATATACTGGGTTTTAATAACTGTCAAGTGAAAAGCAAATTCATTTATGCATCCTCTTGGTGCTTGTAATACTCCCAGGTGGACACACTTCAGTGGCTTTTTTAAAATACAAATTGTCTTCCTTTCTCCGCTTTCTCTGTGTATCTCTCTATTTTTGTTGCAACCCCCTTTGTGTTTCAGTTACTAGACACTTGTGAATAATTTTGCTGCCTCCTCCCACTGTTATTATTCCTTCGGCGTCCACTTTCCCTTGGCCTTGCTTACGTACATTCTCTCATGCAAACCGCTAGAGCCATATACAGCCCACCTGTGTTGCAATATAACCTATTTATATGGAAATAGCAATGCAAAGGTGAGAACAAAAGCATTGCGGGCTCCATTATAAACTGTTGCATGCACTGTATTTAGGGTAAACTGCATTGCCTCTGCTCGTTCAGGCTAATGAAACAATTATCTGCAACATCAGTGAGCCCACATCTTCACTTGACACACTTATAATCAGTTATTGAATTGTAAATTGGAAAAAATGCACCTCATGCAGGTAAACACCACAGTGTTAGCAAATTGAATTACCAGGTCAATACAGATCTGACCAGAGGTAGAAGACTTGCTCAAGTAAGTACTAAGTACTGTATTTTTCGCACTATAAGGTGCATCGGATTATAAGGCGCACCTTCAATGAATGGCCTATTTTAAAACTGTTTTCATATATAGGGCGCACCGCATTATAAGGCGCATAGAATAAAAGCTGTAAAAAGCTGTAAAAAGCTGTAAAAACTGTAGTGGCTGGGGTTGCGTTATGCATCCACTAGATAGAGCTGTGCTAAAAGGAATGTAAATAAAACAGTCAGATAAGTCAGTCAGTCAGTCAAACTTTATTAATAGAATACAAACCAGTGTTCTTACAACTCCGTAAACTCCCAAAACAAGTTAGTGCATTCACAATACAGTACCGTACGTACCGGTAGCTCTTATTTGCGCCGCCCTCATTGAAAACAATGTATTTCCAGCTCTATTTGTCACAGTTCAAAGCTACATGAACAGCGTTCGAGCGCTCAGTTTTCTGTTCCCTCAATGTCGCAACTCTTCTACTAGATGGAGCAAAGGCCGCGCCTCCTTGTTCTTTTGCGGCAGGATCCATAAACACGCCAATGGCACACATGAACAGCTGGGACTGGAATTCCTCTGTCACTTCTGTGACCCCCCCTGAATACGGTAGCCATAATTAACCAACATTGATCCATATATAAGGCGCATCGGATTATAAAGTGCACTGTCGGTTTTTGAGAAAATTAAAGGCTTTTAGGTGCACCTTATAGTGTGGAAAATAAGGTACTTCATAATGATATCACTAAAAGTACTCAACAAAATGATTAAAAGTAAAAAAAAAAAAAAAAACACAAACTTGAAGTACTGCTGCTGGACCACTACAACTATCACAACTACTATCACTATTATTGCTATGGCTGCTAGCTTCTTTGCCAGTGAGGTCAAAAGAAAAAAAAAAAAAAAAAACTTCTGTCAATTTAGATATTCCAATGGTTTACTTAAGCAAAAGTATGATTTTTTTGTACTTGTAAACTATGAACATTATTACTTATACTACTACTGATACTTCTACTACCACTACTATTGACAGGACTACTACAGTATGAATGCTACTGTACTTCTGCTACTGTTAACACATCTACTACTATTACTTGTGCTACTACTACTACTGCTATGGACGCTGAATGATATAAATGCTCAATACTACAATCACTATTACTATTACTATGAATACCCACGAATACTGCTATCCCTACCACATTTACTACTTGTGCTAGTACTTGCAGGCTACTTGTAACTATATGGCCACTGCTACTATTGATATTACTATTACTATAAATAATGTTACTGTTACCACGTCTACTACAAGTACTACTACTGGTGCAACCAATATGACAACTGCTGTTATTGCTATTACTATTACTATCACTATTTCTATTACTGCCCACTTTGCCACTAAGGTTTGAACATTCTTATACATTTAAAAATTTTAAAATCCCAAAACATTTTTCCTCAAAAATGTATTTTAGTAAAAATATAGAAAATGTGCTCTTTCCACCTCTGGATTTGACCATGGACTTGTGGGCTATCTTACCACATCACCAGTAAACTCAGTGTGTACCTTGTTTGTATCGGCTGAATATTTCTGCTGGTGATGTTATAAGTAACTATCGGACTAATCTAGACCTCCACTATAGATTGATTATCTATTCAGGTCAGTCGTGTGAAACTCCCACTTTACAGGGACGGCACAGGAAATCCTGTCGCCATTGATTGTCACTCTGACCTCTGCAGCTCTGCAGTATAAAAAACAAACAAACAAACAAATGAACTCGGTCTGCAGGTTGACTCTATCTTGTGTTAATAAGCACTGAGGGGGGATTTTTCAGTTTCAGTCTTTCAAGGTTACATACATTCATGTGGGTTTTTGGAGTATAATTAGATTTTTACAAAGTGGCTCTGCTCATTCATGCATAATTAAATTAGTGATGAGATTTTCACAGTTCTGTAATTGACCACAAGATGGCCCCTGTCTTTTGTCTGGTGGTGTAAAAATCGCATCTGTTTACTGTAAACTGAGTCTAATTGTAGACAAAAGGTCATCCCTGATCAACAAAACTTCAGAGACTGAGATGCTCTTACAGGGGCACAGTAAAACTATTTATACAGAATACAGATAAATATGTTCATTACTTTCAGACATATTTTATGTACCTTACAGTTTGGTTTGTTACTGTCACATAATAAAGCTAGGCAGGCATAATTTTAAAACAGTGACTCTCAAATAGTGGATTGGGACCTAAAAATAGGTCATGAGGAGGTTCAATAATATTAATTTAAAACCTTTGTATTTTTTAATTACGTAAAATATTTTTTGGGAAAAATAACCATGGGCCTGTGCAAAGTGTGTCACGATAAAATGATTAGGGATAATATTAGGTCCCAAATAGTATGTGTAATAATAAAAAAGAATGTTAAGAAATTTAGTTAGATACTTTAGAATATAATGATGTTACATTAGTGTTTTGGTGGTTTGGGTAAGGATTTATGCAAGGTGCTGGGTGAGACAAAATATACAGATGAAAAAGATTGTCATATAACTATAAAGTATGCATTTATTTATTTATTTAATTTTTGTTTGTTTATTTATTTTATCTCTAAAAATACCTAAAAACTTCACTGCATCTGTTACAGTGCCATTACAGTGGTGCCGCCTTGTGAGTATTAGATCATAAAGATTGGTGGCTCAAATGTTTTGGGTGCCACAAACTTTGCTGATCTTGTTTACTTGAAAAATAGTTAGACATTTGAGATAGATAATTATATTCTACCTTTTATGAAAAATAGCTGTACAACAAGACAAGGTGGACATGAAAAACATTCGGGGACAGTGCATAAACAATATAAGTAAAGAAAAAGTGTCTGGTGAGTGAAGTTGGGCGACATTATTTTGGAAAATATGGGTCTCCAAAAACACTTTAGTGATTGATTGGTTGATAACGTGTCTACCATCCACCACGGTTACTCAAATGGCCTTTTGAAATATTGTGTCGGCTGCTCATATATAAAATGTTTTTTGCAACCTGAGCCAGAGTTGGAGCAGACGTTGAGCCGCCTTTAATCTTAAGCCATTTGCACAGATCACCCCCTGATAGTCTTCCTCTACCCCCAGTTCTCAGAAGCAGTGTTTGGTCACGCTTTTCAGAGCAGTATGTCAAAACAATACATGGTTATGAGGGTTTGGTGTATGTGTTGGCGTAATGAGCAGTTTGATCTCACACGCCCTCTGCTCCTGCAGTGGGCGGGGATTGGGATTGGGGGGGTTGGGGGGTGATGGGGTGGACAATTTCTGACCAACAGGGGCCATGGCCACTCCAGGCCACCACAGGCCACAGCCTCCCTAATATGTGATGCACTGTATTCAGACACCCTTTTTTTCAGAACTAGCATTAACTTATTCAGCAATGTGCGCTAAAGTAGCTCTTTGGAATGGACCATATGGGCTTCAGCCTTCACTGCCCATGTGCATCACCTGTCACTGGTTCACCACTGTTCCTTCCTTGGACCACTTTTGATAGAAACTGATTACTGATGACTGGAAACACCCCACAAGAGCTGCAGTTTTGAAGATGGTCTGACCCAGTTGTCTTCTGCTATCACAGTTTGGCCTTGTCAAACTAACTCAAATGATTGACTTTTGTCCATTTTTCCTACTTCTAACACATCAACTTTCAGAGCAAAATGTTAATTCACCTTTCACTATTATCACTTGTTATTACTCACTTTATCACTATCACTTTATTATTACTTATTATCCCTTATCACTATTCACTTCACCTGTCAGTGGTCATAATCTTATTCCTGATATCAGTTTCCTGTTTAAATGGACCAAACTTTAATCTTGAATTTCTCAAAACCACTCAGAACGGTGATAGAACACTATAATTCTAAGGGAATGAGTCTGTAATCCATCAGAGCAAAGCCTTAGAGTAAAATAATGGCCCTGGAAACTGCACACATACACAGACATGATTAAAGAAGCAACAGCCTATCCAGCAAGATGTATTACACTCCAGATAACAAACACCACTTCATCCCAAATTGCGACCAAAGAAGAGATTATTCGTTTTCGCGGTCAAAAGTGAAAAGCAGAGTTTATGGACATCCGCACTGCTGCAGTTTCTCTGACATTTACTATGTAAATAATGTAATGTAACTACAACTGTTGCAGTAAAAGCAATTTGTGTCAAAAACATACCTAAGGCTACAACTTTCACATTATCAGTGGCTTCTGAAAGTAATGGGACCAAAGCCTGACTTCAAGTTTCGACAAACTGGAGTGCTGTAGTGATGGCACAGATTGATATATTATGTGAATTTCCTTCGTTTAGAGGGTTAGTCCATGTAAAATGTGGTTGTACTACTTTGTAATAGGAAATGTATCTATAGTTGCTAGCATAGTCCGGGTTTGTAGACATAGACAAAGAAAAACTGTCACAGCGACCAACGATATACAGCTATAAATGAGGCTAGTATAAAGTTTATTTTGAACTCTTGATAGTAGAAAACAGTCAATACTTGCAGTTTCTTTTAATTAAAGGTGTGGCCTGTAAAAAGATATTTTTACAATACGTGTTGCTAAAAGAACTTTGGTTTAGATAACAACAGTAGGATACTTCTGGGGTTGTAGAAATAAGAAATAGAGTAAAAAGCATATGATAAGAAATGCGCGTACATACATGCACTCTTGCCTTTGCCATAGTTTTAGTAAGTGTTTTTACAAGATCTATTAGCAGCCATGCGCAGCTGCAGACATTTAGTACCTACTTTAGAGAATAGGTTATTTATTTGTACAACTTGCATACTTAGGCTAGTCTTAGTCTAAACATAATTGGTCAAAATAATATCAAATCTTAAATGATATTTATAGACTGTTTGGGTGTTATAAATACTGTGTCCAATATAAGTACATATAAATGATGCCTTCTATATGACCTCTACAATCTTCATAATGCATTTCTACACTGAAACTTCCATTTGTCAGAAAAAAAAGTAGAAAGCATTTGTACTAGAAGTGCCTTATTAAATCAAGTGGCTTCTCCAGTTCAGACAGACTTGTTGTTATGAAGGGTCCTTGTCTAAAGATATACAGATATATTTGCAAAGTAAACTAATGCATTTGAGTGACCTGTCATCTAAATGGAAAGTTATGGATTTCCCTTAACCTGTCTGGCCTGGCTTGAGTCCTCTCTAATGAAAATTAATGTGATGTGTCTCGATGCCATTTTGGGGTACATTTGTGCGCAATGACACCTGAATTGGTTCACAAAGGAGTATTGTTGGACCAGTCTTAATTGTGATTCTACAAGAGCCAGAAAAAAAGTCTCCAACCTTTGAATTAATGGCTGGCTCAGAGCTAAGACATCCGTCGTCATGGTTACTCAAAGAATAACTCGCAGTTTGTTAAGTCAAAGTCGGGTTTATTGTGTGTTCTGCCGCCACATGTACTGCACACAGAGAACTGAAAACGCCTTACTCCACGACTCTTGGTGCACACAGCTAACAAGACGCTTAATAGTGCAATGTAAAAACACAAATATGGGAAGGAAAAAATAAGCTGAAAAAGTTGGTACACTGAACTGTACTGCTAATAATAATAATACTATGATGTTACTTCGACTAAACTCCTTTGTTTTATAGCCGCTGATTGTTAATCTGTTAGCAAGATAACTAAAAAAATAATGGTTAATGAATACTCATTACATTTATAGGAATGGTCTTTGCTGTTGTGCATTATAAAGGCTTTGTGTCTCAACGGGCAAAGCATTTACCCCAGAATTACATGATCCCTGTAGATCTAGGCCAAAAGTAGGGCCAAAGATGCTAACTCCAGCCACTAGAGGTCAGTAAAGGGACAAATGACTTGTTTTTTTCTCTCTCTTTAAAATGTAAGATATAAGGGTTTTGCAGCTCAATAAGCAAAGCATTTACCCCTGAAGTAGACAATCTCTGCAGATCTGGGCAAGCTAGAGATAAAGATCCTAACTCCAGCCAACAGGGGTTAGTAACCAAACAAATAATTTGTATGGGACATTGTGTCTTTATCATAGTGAGATATAAGGGCATTGGGATTCAATGGATAGAGGATTTACTCCTGAACTAGAAGATCCATGGTTCATCTGCAGGTTTGGGCAAGATAGGGCTAAATATGCTAACTGTAGCCACAATGGGCCAGTAAAGGCACAAATTATTAGTTTTGTGGATTCTATATGGTTGTGGGACACAGTATAAGCGCTTATTGGCTCAGTGGCAATAGCATCTATCCTTGAACTAGAAGATGGGCCCTGTGTTTTTAATATGATGAAGATAAGGCCAAACCTTGTATATGTGAGCATTGTTGGATCTGTATTAAGATACTTTTTTCTTTTGCTGACTAAAAACTAGCCCCCCACTTTTCTAAAAAGTGTTGTTTTTAGAAGTTAAATCAAAGAACTCACCAAGAAGAACAATGCCAGTGCTTCCTATTATTTCAGAGTGCACTGCTGTGTGAAAAAAATCAAAGTAACACCAGGTAACCTCGCTGCATTATCAGAGGCAGTAGGAGCGTGCTGATGAATGCTCAATGAGAAATCTCAACCTTTAGTCCTAATTTACACTATTTTCACTTCACAGAATCTGATGCCAAGCCAATCTATTGTAACTGTGCAAGCATAACAGCCAAGGCTAACATTTAATAAATAGAAGAAAATGGTACAAAAGAAAGCACAACTATCACCCCTGTATCTTAAATCAGCAGATGTTCAGTGCATCCACAATAATATCGCTCCCTCCCACTCTGCAAAGCCCTGTGCATATCGCCATGTTTACTGTATGTTGACATGGAAAATATTTTAGGGTGAAATAGGGAATGATTCATATATACACACTAACTGCACTCTGTGTTTGTCTTCAAACTTCACTTTTCCCAAATCGTGTATATAAGCATGGTTTAAGAAAGGCAGATCACTCACAAGTCACTGGAGATTATAGGAGATGGGGATACAACTGGGACATCACTGCTGGGATTTTTAAAAATCTTTTTACATGGAAAATTTTAATGGACTCGGAGCTTATACTGGATATGATGACAGGGTGATGACTGCACGTGTTATACCGTTAGAACTGCTGTTGGTTTTAGGTCTAACAGAAAATCTTTCATGTTTCAACGAGTCATCTGTCGCCAAGTGCTTGCTCAAGGGAGATTTAGTGGGTTTTTGACTTTGGGAGGAAAAAAAAAGTTGGATTGAAAAAGATTATTTTGTAAATTGATTAACACGACAGGACTATATTGTTCTAACTTAAGGTTTTGTAAGACTTCTGTCATTGTGTATTGACCTCTAATGATCTAAGTGAAAGGTTATTCAAAGCTCTTTTTTTTCGCAATGTCTTTTGGCACCTGTGTCCTTGTGTCTGGAGTGTGCGTGGCTGTTTACACAACACTGAGGTGGTAATGCTTGGGTCCTCTTCTACCTGGAGCTCTGGGCATCAGGATTTGACTCCGGGCTTGACGTTCTCCACCAGCGTTTACTAAACAGCCTTAATAGGACATGACTGTTTTAGTATACACAGAGGGTGCGCGTGTGTTTTGGGTTGGGGACTTGGTACAGTTAGCTCCCCTCCTGTAGTGAACTCTCTGTGGTTTATGTGTCCTGCTACATCACTAGTTGCAAAAAATAAAATAAAATAAAATTAAAAATCGACTAGCTGTCACAACTCCTTTTTCCACCCGACAGTGATGCGTGAAATCTTCTTTACAAGGTTCATATAATCTGGAAACTTCTTGCAGAAACACAAACCCTTCATGCGTAGCAGCTCGGGGTATAATGGTCGTCTATCTGCGTTTATAATATAAACATTGCACACTTGTATGCCTTGTAGTGAACCAGTACCTGTGTAAGTGTGTGGGGCCCATTCCGTTAGTTGGACAGGTGCGTGGAAGACTGCCACGAGCCAGGCGGCAGGTGGAGAGGAGGATTTATAGATTTTAATCATATCACTCTGTTGAGCAATAATTTCAGAGCCTAGGGCAAGGAAAGGTCCGCAGCCACACTGTTTGTGATTGATGGATGCTGTGCTGGGTATCCCTGATTCATACACAAGGAATGCTGCCTATGCTTTGTGTATATAAGATTTTACTACAAGAGATTATGGCTTGAATTTATAGTCCTGCATCAAAAATTTAGAATATCATGAAAAAGTCCCTTTGTTTTTGTACTTCAAAAATGCACTAATTAAATATTTCAATCATTTATTTAATTTGATTGTGATATTTATGGTTTACAGTTAATAAAAAAACTAAATACAGCATCTAAAAAAAAACTGAAAATATACTGTATTTAATATACTAAATGTATTTTTCTACCATTTTCTAATTCAGTGGTTCACAAACTGTGGTATGGGTACCACTGGTGGAACCCAGGCTTCTTCTGGTGGTCTGTTGTAGTTCAGATTTAGTTTATTTATTCCTATTTTAGTCCTTCCCTCGTTACAGATTAAATTTCAAATGTTGGCCTGGTTGAGTCCTAGATTATAGTCCTTGTTATGTGCTAGTTTAGGCCTGGTTTACTACTAGATTAGCTGGTTTAGACCTACACGAGTCCTTGTTTAGTCCTTATATTATAATTCTCATTTTAGTCCACTGAAGATGTTATTTTTAAACCCAACTATTTACTGAGGTGGTACTTGGTGTGCAAAGTTTAAGAATCACTGTTCTAATTCACTGCTGCAGTAGAAGTCAGTATCTGGTGAAAGAGCTCAGTTGCAATTTTTATTGTTCAGTGGATAGAAAGCAGATCAGTACATGTCAGAACACAGGATGGACTAATGACTAGCCACATTTACAACAATAGATATCAATTCAGATGTCAATGACAAGTCGGTGTAATTGCAATGGTGGCGTCATAGAAGCATGTAGAGTATAATTAGTGCAGATGCAATGAAAACTGTCAGGGGAAAGAAAAGACTTTCAAAAATAGCAAATTGTATATTGTGTTATAAGTTTCAGTGGTTTGAGGGAGGCATGGGGATGCTGTAAATCCCTCAGCTTAAACCGTTTCTTATCTGAAAACCTCCATCTGGGTGAGCTCTCTTTCCCTCCTGACCATGTCATCCCCATTGCTGCCATGATTAACGGTTACAAATTTGCATCCATTTGAAACTGTCTGAGTACGTCAAGTTGCTGTGTGTGTGTGCGTGTGTGTGTGTGAGCTGCTGTTAATGAGCTCTCCAACCAAGACAAAAGCCTCATAATGTTTCTGTTGGCAGATACACTCAAAGGCAGCTCATGCAGGATCAACGTGGAAAGTGCCGCCCCTATATCCCTGATGCCACAGTTTCACCTGCTTACGCAAAAGCCAAATAGTGAAAAAAAAAAACTGGCTGTACAAAGTGCCAAGAAAAGTTGTTAGATTCGTTACATGTCGGGACAGTGCATTTTATGACGTTTACAAGTTATCTTCAGTTCTTTTCGTCTTCTTGTAAATGCTCTTATCCCCGGATTCCTGTAAAAAAATGTTTTGCATACAAGTTTGGCACCATTAAAATGACTAAAGCTTTATGACGCAGCACATTTTGCACAGTTCAATAAGCGGCTTAAAAGGCAGATTTAACTAATAAAGGAAGATTTTATGATAGAGTGTAATCATTTCAGTTATGCAAATTATAACAGGTTGACCCCCTAGTTTCAAAACACAAATTTACTTTTGTCCTAAAATCCACTTGATCCACTCTATGTTCTTTTCTGGGTCTTCCTTGTGTATAGTGTAAATGACAGTCATGCTGCCAGTGTTTCAGGGTAAATAGACTGAGCTGATGGTGACACGGATCAAAGTGTGGCCCAACATATCTGGAGGACAAGAACAGCACAGAGCGAGACAAGGTCAGAAGTTTGTCCAAAAGCACATAGGACAATGTCAACTGATAAGATACAGTAAGAGATATGTTTTAGATATAGTTCAACCTCTGTGGGGCTTTACAGACCATTACAGCTTCCGTCCTTAAACTTTCAAGTGTCCTTATACTTTCAAGAGTTAGATATCATCACAAAGAGCACTATATAAAATAAGAAGTACATTTTTCAATTTTATTACATCCAGTAGCCCATAACTTTAGTGCATATGGGCTGATCTGCTGTTTGACAAGGCCACAGTCAAGGGCTCTGCAGTTTGGAAAATTTAAGAGGTTCTTAAGCCTGCAAAGTTGTGGACAATGGGCAATATTTTTAGTAATAGCTCTAGGAGATACATATAATCTAAAGCTATACTATAAAAATGCTGAAACAATAGGTTTAGGTGATGTAAATCTTGTATGAGAAATGTCTTTTATCCCCAAAATGTACAAGTTTGTAATATAATGTAGGTTTTATTTTATTTTTTTATTTTTTTTATTTTTTTATTTTCATGACTAGGTTAGTAGGTTTTGGGTTTTTTCTTATCCTAATGGGGATCTAAGGACAAGAGATGTTGTCTTGTAGAGTCACCTTGCTTGTTTTTAAAAATTTAACTGAACAACGAGACATGAAAGTTTTATACTACATTTACTTTGGTGTTTGGTAGTGTGTTGTACATAGGTGTTTCAGACTTTAAAAACCTGAACTTGCCATGCAACTAATGTCTAATGTAGGGGTATTATATACTGTGAAGTGAAGTGAGAATATATGAGTTATGGTAATAGATAAACTTGTATAATTTGTAACATAATGTGTATTTTTTTTTTTTTTTTTTTACTTGGTTTTAAAATTTCCCTCACCTTAATGGATGCTCGAAAGACAGGTTATGTTGTCTTGTACAGTCTGCCAGCTTGTTTGTCTCTTTCTGTACAGTCAGACTTTGGTTGTGGGCTATCTGAATAAAATAGAAAAATGAATCAAACAATGAATGTATAAAGAGATATAAAAAAATTAAAACTACATACTAGATTTACTGACTTGTAATGATGTTTAGTAGCAATGTATCTAGTAGATGTTTTTGACTTTAAAAACCCAAATGTATCTTTATTGTCATGGAAAACATGTTCTATTTATAGAATAAACTGTGTGCAATGCGTCTGCAAAAATAAACATTTTTACTCAGATATTGTGACTTGATACCAAATGTCAAACGTTAGTGTTTTGGACATACTTTCCCACTGTGGTCGTGAGAAAATGGTCAGACGTAAATGCTGAATTAGCTGTTTGTGGCTGGTCCTCCTCTCACTACTACACACTAATGAAGCTGTTTGAATACAGTCAGCAGTGTCTGTGTAAATGCATTATTCAGGGCTGAGCTGGAGGAAGAGGCACTGCATGGGAATGTGGGGTTTCACCGTTTTGGAGATACCGTTTCCCATCCATCACACAGGGATCAGGTTACACCAACATGCTGGTTCTCGAACTCCTGGTCATCGCTTTTCCAACAGGACTGTTTTCTGTCACTGGATGCTAAATGTCTTGTTTACAGGCCCCATTTGTTTGTAATATACAGTGAGCTTGTCTTGTACAGTCTGTTAACATATCTGTTTGTTGGATTTTTGTCTCTGAAACCCTATGAGGCAACTGTTGTGATATTGGGCCATATGAAAAGTTGTTTACTGTAATAAAATATAATGATATTTAAAATAAAAACATATGATGTTATGTGACTTGACAACTGCTTTTTATTAATATCAAAAACACAACAAACATATATAAACAATACATTAAAACTCAACTTTGTACAATAGGAGTTAACCAAACCAACCATTAACATGTATAACACTACACAACACAAGCAAATGTTAATTAAGAAACAATTAATAATTAAATTGAAGTTCCAAACTGGAGAAAGTGTAGCCCTTTTGTTGATACTATGCAAATGGGATACACACTATTACTGCTTGTTTTGATGACGTATCTTTTTGTTGACTTAATGATAACATCAAACAACAGCAGGTAGCAGTGTTAGGGCACCTGACACATCTGATCTTGTATCTGTTAATAATGAGTCAGATCTGATAGAGAGTGGCTTTAGTTTGGATAAAAGCTGACTGGGGATCTGATAGTGAAGCTGACTGCGGTTTTCATGGATTCACAGCCGTAGTGCGCTGCCGCTGACTCAGCCGTTTCCTGTGGGAATCAAAGCCTTTTTACTCTGCAGTCACGCTATAGTGATCTCCATTGTCCCTGTCAGCGCAAAAACCGGGAGTGCACCTTTCCAAACCTTTAAATAAAATACTTTCACATTTACAACAATCTAGCCACAAAGGTCACAAGCCAATGTACTCTTTGTGCTGGTCCCAAGCCCAGATAAATGGAGAGAAAGGGAATCCAATGTAAAACCTATGTCAAATCAATATACAAATGACATATTGATTTGACCTAGGAAAAAAGAACAACTTTTTGACAGTGGTTGTAATAGTCTTAAAGTTTACATTTTAAACTTCTGTGCCTTCTCGGTGATAGATGATGCCAGTGGAGCTGAGTCCAGGGTAGAAATGCCCACTGGAGCTGCTATACTGGCTCAGGATTGGGCTGGAGTATCCCAGAGCGGAGTGAGTGGGTGAGGATGATAGCACGGGGGGAGGAGGCACTTGCGGTACCCACTCTGTGTTGCCAGAATTAGGCGAGTAGCTACCAAAACTCGGCGGCCTGTTAGAGACATCAATAGGAAGGCTGATCTGTAACGGCCTACCCAAACCTCCGTCTACCCCAACTTCACCTGCCACTGCTGCCACGGCACTCACCCCGGACATCTCCGACAAGAAACTGCTCAGGCAGGGAGCAGTACTGGGCGGTGAAGGGGAAGGGATTCGGTCTGATGAGGAGGAGATGTTGAGGGATGAGCTGCCTGGATGTTTGGGGCTCCCTCTGTCACTGTCTCCAGAATCTTGAGCCACAGCGCTACCCTCTCCACCTGCCAGGGAGTCGGACTTTCTTTTTCTTTTGCGACGGAAGTTTCCATTGTCAAACATCTTTTCACAGTTTGGGTCAAGCGTCCAGTAGTTGCCCTTGCCTATGACATAATGTAAAGTAGTATATAGTTAGATATCATAATAGTAAAATACTGTTAAATATAATAAAAGTACATTATATTAAATAAAATTTTACCTGGATCATCCTCATCTCTTGGTACTTTTTTGAAGCAGTCATTGAGAGACAGGTTGTGTCTGATAGAGTTTTGCCATCCAGCTTTACTTTTGTTGTAGAAAGGGAAATTGTCAGCAACATACTGGTAAATTTGACTCAGAGTTAGTCTTTTGTCCGGTGCGCCATGGATGGCCATGGCAATCAAGGCTGAGTATGAGTATGGAGGTCTCACCAGCTTCATTAAGTCTTCTTGTGAGGGCAGGGAGAACCAGTTAAGTTCCCCTCCCGGACCTCCAGCTCCAGCCGGGCCAAGGTACGGCCTCTGCATCCCATAGTGCTGTGGGACAAAGGGGGGGCCTGGGTTCCCTGGAGGTGCAGTTGTGCCCAGGTACGAAGATGATGAGTTGATCCCGGAGCTGTTAAACCAGAGGTAAGGGTTTGGAGAGGTGGTGTAGTCACTAAGCTCGTATGACGTCGGGGTAGTGCGCTGCGGGCTGGGCAGTGATGGAGGAGGGTAGTAGCAGTCGCTGTACATGCTGAGCTCCGGGGGCTCCTGTCCGAGGCTGGGGAACTGCGGGCCGCACCGAGGAGGAGACTGGCCCTGAGGCTCAAATGAAGACATAATACTCTATGTACTCTTCTTTCTCCTCTGACCTTTACAAATTTCTTCTGTCCAGTGGCCAAATCTTGCAGTAAAACTCTCTCCGCTCTCACACTATTTTGCAGAAAGTCTTATTCCCAATCTTCAAGCTTCTGAGTGCTTGGCTACTCTGTCCCACTTCTGTTTAGACTGTTTGCCCTTGCTTTATGTCGCGATGACACCTGTCATACCTGCTTTATCTGTCCCAGGAAACGCCCCTAGTCCTCTCTGATTGGCTGGCTTCACAGGTGAGAGGCCTGTTCCTGGATTTTCTCTACTTTCCCTCTGTCAGCTTATTCAGTTCCTTCAGGGCTTTTGCTCACCCACAGTAAAATAATTTTCCACTCAAGTTGCTGGCTAGTCTAACATTTCTGTGCAGTCATCTGTGTGTTAAATTCAGGATAAAATCAGTTGAGTCTATATTAAAAAACATACGAGTTGTTTGTTTAGCTTGTCAATATAATATAATAATAATGTAATAATATGTAGGCCCTAACAATGTGTGCAATATATTGTTTGTAGGTTGTTTTTTGTAAATTGTAAATGGTATATGTTGTTGTATGTCTCTTGTCTGTAAATGTCTGAGGACTACGGATGGAAAGTAGCTTCTAGCTAAATCAGGCATATTTACACAATGTCATAAATTTGTACAAAGTGTTCATTAATGTGAATTGTCCTCATTAAATTAAATAAATAAATAAAAATAAATAAAACACCACAAAATAGTCATAGTAGTTTTACAAACAAGTTTAAAGAAAAAGGCTTCAAGAGTCTAGCTGTTTTTGTTTGTTTGTTTGTTTATTTTGTTTTTTCTTGGCCATACATCCTTACATGAACCCAGACATTATCACAATAAATATGCTGAGTAAAAAGACAAAGTAACAACATAATATGAAAAGTTTCGTGAGCCATGTCCAAATGTCTGAAGAGAGAGTCACGCATGCGCACTTGGCATCTCCGTTGTAGCGCGATTACAAACGCAAAATTCAGCGGTATTTTTGTCTTCACATAATTGTGGAAAAAACTATTACCGTAAGTTAAAAATATCATAAAGTTTTAAATGTCTACACGGGAAATGTCTACAAAAGGAACTGAATGTTAACATTTCGCAAGATAAAGTGTTCAGGTTAAATTAGCCTCCCCGACCAATCGATCCCTAGCGTTAGTTAAGCTAACTTTGGGGTCGGCTAGCGCTAGCATACGCTTTGCTGTAATTTTAAACGCTTTTCTCTGGATTTGGGATATCGTCTGTTAAATTAACCAGAGCCGGCCTACTTATACGGCTGATATTACCGGTTTTAGATGGCCAGTTCATCTTCACCTCCCGAGACTCCGCCAACCACCTCCAACGACGGGGACAACCTGGAGCTCAATAAGGATTTGGAGAGAATGATCGAAGACGTAGAGAAAATGTCAGGCAGGTCAAAAAGAAGAAAAAAGGTCAAAACACTCACCACTTTAGTTAATTCAGTTGGTAGTTGGACTAGACATGTCAAACCGTGGCTTGAGGCTAAATCCAGCTGATAAACTACATTCTCAGCGGTAAAACAAACGTAAAGTAATGTCAAGTATTTAAAAAATATGGTTACTGTAAGATGAAAAAAATCACAAGTCATAAATGTACTAAAGGTATGCCCCCCCCCCCCCCCCCCCACACACACACACACACACACACACGCCCACCATAGCTAGGTATGGAATAAAACTTTGTATGAAAAGACATTAATGACAAGTTTTTCTGGTTATTGATTTATTATGGTACTGTACATCTGTGATATAATTGTATTATTCTCATCCTCACTCACACATGCTTTGAAATATTGTTTTTTGTAGATCATGCATAGTGACGAGGCTCCAGTAAAATTAATTATTGCTTGACTAGAGATAATTAATTACTTTTCTTTGGCATATTATGTTATAATTGTCAATGTGATCCTTAATAAAATAGATTTTTCACCCCTGTGGTAGATTATATCCATGATGCTATGTATTTGCTCATATCTAATAATTGTTTTTTTTCTTTCACCTGTAGTACAACTCACCTGGATGGCGTACGACATGGTGGCGCTGCGGTCCAGCCCAGATCTTGTGGCCTCTATGCAGAAACTTAATGATGCTTCTCAAAGATGCAAAGCTACTGTTTTAGGAGAGCAGCAGCAAGAAATGAACTGAACTGTACTATGTAGTAGTATCATATGTATATTGGAGAAATAAATTATTCTTTTGAGGGGAAATATAGATCAGTATATATTTTTTTATTTTTAATGTTATATGATTATAGGCTTTGTTCTTGTGGCTTTAAATATTGCATGTTCAGCATTCCATGTAAAATATTAATGTGTTTAATGACGAAGAAAAAGAAGTATTTGAAAATGATGATTGTTGTCATTTTTTATAAAATTTTAAAATGGATTCTGAAGTGGACAGGGAGCCAGTGCAGGGAGTACAGAACAGGTGTGATGTACTCGTGTTTCTGACTGTTAGGTGGGCTGCAGCATTTTTGCACAAGCTGCAAACGGTGAAGACTGGCTTGGTTAACTCCCACATAGAGCGCATTACAGTAGTCTATGTGGGAACTAACAAAAGCATGGATAGCTTTCTCCTGGTCACAGCTGCTCAAGAAGGGCTTAACCTTTGCTAGGAGGTGGAGCTGAAAGAAGCTTGCCCTGACCACAGAATCTATTAAATCTATTTGGTTATCAAATCAGATCAGGTTTACTCCCTGTTTAGGGCTGGTTTAGATCTGTTTTAGAGTTGCATCTGTCCTTGTTTAGATCAGGTTTACTCCTGGTTGAGTACTGATTTAGACCTGGTTTAGGTTTAGTCAAGATTTACGCTAGTTTTATTCTATTAAAGATGGTTCTTAGAAAGCCAAATGTTTGCTGAGGTGGTACTTTGTGTGCGAAGTTTGAGAACCACTGTCAGAGGAAAACAAGGAAGACTCATAATCAAAACAATACTGTATACGCAAAAATAATATGGTCAAGTAGTTTTACATAAAATATATGATTGTATGGTAGTAAACAAAAGACATTTCAATGTGTAAAGCTATAGAATGCAGACTTGTCGTACAATTTTTAATCACCCCAATACTATCTATATCTATTTCTGTATACTATATCCTTTTTATTCGACTGCATGCCTGTGGAGGTGAGTTTTTGAGCCAGCCAACTTTCCCATATTTTACATACGCTTGGTTTTGTTTACATGGGAAGGATGTGTTTGAGAGTGTGTGAATATAAAGTTGGTGAGTAAAATTATACAGGAAACTTGAAAATATGACAGCTGGCTAGAGTTCGTCCAAGAGCTAGAGTAAACTTGGATTTGGCTTTTACGCACTGATAAGCACTAAAAGAGGAGCCAAGTTGTTTACAAAAATCACATGGATTTTCTGCCATTTTTTTAACTGGTGGAATAAAGGTGTAAACAGATATGATTTAAGTCTTAATAGTCTTCATACATTTAGTCAGAGGCGCACAAGCTGCAATGTAATGCCAGCGGTGGAAGAAATACTCTAAATATGTACCAAAATCCTGCACTCCAAAAAGCATGTCAAGATAAAGTAAAAGTACTCAACAAAAAAGTTATGCAAGTGAAAGTATTAAATGTAAACTTTACTTAGTTTTTTTGCAATTTCATGAAAATCTAAAGCTGCTTTTTCTATCACTACTACTACTCTCTTCAACCTGGCTCATACCCTTTTGACTGCTTTCTACCCATTTTTCCATTGATGATGTTAAAAAAAATACCTTTAATAATTCAACAACTTTAAATATCTGCTTGTGAGAAGCAAGTCAAAGTATGTTTTAGAAATTATACTCAGAAAGTCAATTTCCCTCTTAATTGTAACCAATCAAGTTTTTACCACAGGTTCATTGACCCGCTAATATGTTTATATTTTTTCAGATGGAAAACACTGAGAAGGGCCCAGAACAAGCTGACCACATCGACCTGGACAACATTTTGAAAGCGATGGACGCATTGTCTAAGACCCTGGATGAAATATTATGTATGTATTTACATCTGTTAACCCTCTGCACTGGCCTTTATACCCCTGTGATAAATGTAAGTATTAATTACGGCAGTAAAGTGACCCTGAACACTGATTTGCAGATATGCAAACCTGCATGATATAATAGTTACCCCAGATCTGCAATGTGATAGCATAAATGGATTTCTGTACACCGACCGTTGTTAAATCGGACTGTGTTTCGTCAAAGCCAGTAGTGCCAAGTTACATGATGTCAGTCAGACAACTTTACTGATGGGTAGATAGCTTCAACTGACACATTTCAAACACATTTCTTGTCTGTCATGTCTCAAGCTTTTAACATCATGATGTTGTAACTTATTTGGCACCAGGGGGGACAGCAACCAGAGTACACTTTTTTCCTGCTAACCTTTTAAGCATCAAAGCCTAGAAATTAGACTGACGCTTCAAAGGAAATTAGAGGAAGTCGTATTTGAATATATAAATGTGAACAAAATGTGTGTCAGTGTTATAGCTTTGAGGAAAGTACGCCAGGGAGGCTTGTAAACTTTTAAAAGTCTTAAATTTTACACAGCCCGAGGGTATTGTGAAATAATGTTTGTCTCTGCCTGCAGTGCAAAGCCAACTGAAGCTGTGTGATCTCATTATCTGTGTTGGCCACCCTGATAAACTGGCAGCTCTTAAAGTCCAAGAGGCCCACAAGCAGCAGCAGCATGACCAGTAACTGATGTCCATGAAAGAGAGGTAATGCAATATAGTTTGAACAACGCAGAGATTTTAATAGCACATTCTCATCAGTGGGAGCCCATTAACAGTAGCATCAATAAGAAAGTAGTAAACCAGATAACATAACTATGACTTATGGCAGTGAGTCTCTAGTAGTTTGAATGTTCACTTTATTTGAACTCTTTTTTTGTTCATTTATTTATCTTCCTCCACTTGTTCCTGGTAGAGGTCTTGGTGGCCTAAGCCTATCCCAGCACTTGTGAGCCTTGGTGATGTACACCCAGGACAATGGCCAGTTAGTCACAAAGCTGACACAGAGACTTACACTGACCAGGGAGAAATTTAGATTTATCAGTTCTTTAACACATGCATGTCTTTGTACTGTAGGATGAAGCTCTGTGCTGAAAGGCATGAGCACTAACCCCTAAATATTGTTTTTACAGTATATGTGCCATAAAGAGTTATAGTATTTTAGAAAAATAACTTTGGTTTTGTAAAAAGTGGGTTAAAATAAAATGATCAGGGATAAAACTGGGTCTCAAGGTCAGACCAGTTGAGAACCACTGACCTATGAGTTAAAATGTTAAAATGATCCATTACTTGTATATGTTTCCAGACATGACATGAATGCATCCTCACAAATCAGTATACAGAAAAACAGGCGCTCTCATTAAGCCTTTTGGTCTTGTTATTGCTCGAGTCCAACCGGATGCAGGAGACAACACTTGCTCTTCATTTCCGAGCTCCAGTCCATGGCATCAATGAGTAGCAGCGGGGTGTGGGCATGATGGGTAATCATTTCTTTCACCCCAGGGTAACTCTAAAGCAGAACAGCACACACAAAAAAAATAAAAAAATGACAGAGGCCTAATGACGCAGGACCAGTCAGCACCAAACATTCCCCCCGGGGCATACGGCAAAGATGTGGACTTTGAGTCAGTAAACAGGCTTTTGCTCATTGGGACTCTGCAGAGAAAATTACATCATCCACTTTGGTTTACCTTGGTGCTGTGGAGGCCAGTGCCAAGGAAAAACGTGTCGCCTTGTTTACAGATCTTAATGTTGTAAACCTTGCCTTCTTTTAGCACCATCAAAGTGTAGGGGTGCTCTACTCGGCCTTTGGAGCTGTCTCTTACCACAAATGCACCATCCTTAGAAAATAGACAGAAACAACACACATCAAACACTGCTTTTAACAACAAAGTGGTATTTTTTAATTTGTTTTCTCCATTGCAGAGGGAAAAGTCCACTCCTAACCTTGTTCACCTCTCTCAGAGCAACCTCTGCTTGTCGTCTGGTCAACTCTCCTCTGTACCAGCTGGGATCCAAACCCTGCATTCAAAGAGCCATAGTAAGGACTATTTCTGTGTTGCAACAGCATTTAAGCTTAAGTTTGAAGGTTTCTGTTAATGAAAAAGTCATGCAGAGATAGCAGCAGGCCTATACAGAAGGACAGGTCTGTTTTAAGTGTGGTTCCAATTATAACACTGCCATCTGCTGTTAAGCTTGTGGAACTACTAGTTGTACCAAAACTGATGCATATACTCTGCATATACTGCCATAGAGGTTTGACTTGTCCAAATGAAACATTGTATAAGAAGACATTCTGTAGTAATCATTACCTCTTCTAACACTGGACATTTGGGAGGAGATTTAAGTGCTCTGGAAAAAAAGGGACAGAAAGAAAAGTTGTTTGTGTGAATTATTTTAACATGAATTAGGAAAATAATCAATTTCTCATTTGGTGTCACCTTTTAGAAACGTCAGGACAGATTTGTGGAGGGTTGATAGAGGAAAGGCCCAACACTTTGTGCACGCTGCCCTCTTGTGGATTTTTAAAGAAGTGCGAGACAAAGAAAAAGTCAGTGCTGTAATACCTGTGTTTTCAGTCTGAGTCGTGAACAAGCGGCAACTGTTACAGGTTTAATAAATGTGTTGTTACCTGGTACCTTGCCAGCTCTTTGTGTTGTGCCAGTTTTGTGTGTTTGAGGTTTGGATTTCATAGAATAGTTGGCATCTACACAAGGTTTTAAAATATTTTGTTACAAATTGTATAACTAATTTTAATGTAGGCTCTTGGATTTTGAAGACATTTAGCAAATGAGAGAAGAGACAGATCCAGCTTACCTTGGTAGATATTCTGATATTGTTGTGGCTTAATCAGTGAACACACAGGATCGTCAATTTCATATACGTTGTGCTCCTGTTGTGGAAAAAGTAACACAATTAATCTCTAATAAATGGTGACTAGAATTATTAATGCAACACTGTTTATGTTTTAACTATAAAATACTACTACCATTGTAAGCATTAACATATTTAGCCTCAAAGTCAGTTTTTCATTCCCTGAGAAAGTTCAACACTTTTTTTCTTTTACCAGGGCAATGCTCTTTAAACATAACTTGCAAAATTAATTAACATGATTTTTTACTAAGGTATATTGTCAGTCCTACAACATTTGCAGTGCAGTTGTCCTCTGAGTGCTTTAACCTGTTACATAGAGGTTTAATGTTAAATTGTACTCACACATTGCTCATAGTCCTCTTCCTGTTGTTGTACTTCTACAGAAAGAAGGATATAATAAGACTACGTATTGCTTTTATTACACGTATTTGTATTATTACCTTGCCTGTGGTTCTGTTTGTGGTTTATTCTAGTAACAAAAGGACAATGTTAGCTTGGTACAAAATTAGATGTGCAAAAAAGATGACCTCAGCTTACCTCTGACTAAAGCTTCTTTTGAGTTCATTATTGGCTATTGCTCTTTGAAGCTCTGTAATTTTTCTGGTAAAATTTAAGAACAATTTCCAGAATAAACACAGAACAGCAGTTGTGTACTATAAATCTATATAAAACACAACTTACTGAACATGACGACTGGGAAACACGTGAAGGTCACGCTCTGCCATTTGCTAGAAATAATACATGCTATAACAATTTCCTATTCTGTGTAATATTGTAAAGCTTTACATACACTTACCATAAAATCTGCTCCAGTTATGTTTTCTTGTATTACGACTTTATCACAGCCGGCCAAATTCACCTGCAGGGATAGTTGGTAGGTTGGTAGATACTGTAGTTAGTTAGGGTTAGGGTTATATTTAGTTGTATATACATCTGAAATAGTAATATTTTTTCTATCTTTTAGTGTGAAGTTTCAGTGTTTTTAGAGAACTTATGCCACAATTTCAGTCAGCTTTCTACATAACCCTAACACAGTGAGCTGAGCTTCCACTACAACATGTATGGATAAAATATCAATCAATCAATTAGTCTTTATTTCCATAGCACCTTACAACATCCACCACAGTGCTGCACAACATTAAAAGCAAAATAATAATCAACAAACATAATTACAAATATGTCAAAAAAGCTAATTACAACATTAAAATAAGGAGAGGTGTCACAGATTCACTAAGTGTCAAAAGTAATTCTGAAGTAGGTCTTAAGTTTGGCTTTAAACAGAGCAGTAACTAAGTAAGTTAAACGGAAGTTGCATAAACTATTCCTACTTACTTTTTTCATGTAGTTAGCCAATGTCTGTGGTTTCCAGCTTATCACTTCAAATTTCGAAGGAGGGTTGTTAAAACTCATGAAGAGCTCTGTCAAAAACACTGATGGTTTATCAGGTGCTCACTGAGACTTATTACTAATATTGGGTTTACAACACATACCTGCCCACTGAACTGTTTTGAATGACCTTCGCTTTCTTTATCTTTACTTGAGCTGAGCTGACCCTTTAATGGTGCAACCTGTGAACAAAGTTTCAGTGGTTTTGTGACCTTAACTCAAGACATATAAAATTAGCCTTTGCATGCGTGTGAGAGCCTGTAGAGCATGCATGTCACTAAAGATAGCCACTGATTTTTTCTTTGCTGCTACAGATAAGCATTGAGGTCTTGTATATCTGAATGAAGTGCAGGCCAAGATGTTATGATAGTATGGTAATTTGTAAGTGGGTCATTAAATGCTTTCTCTGACTGATTTACAAACGGGTACGTAATCTTTGTCAGATCTTGTCTTCCAGCCTCAGCGCATCCTGTAGGGGCCCGTTGGTATCTCACACCCAGGTGAAAGAGGAGGGCAGCCCTGGCCAAGGAATGATCAATCATCCTCAGATCTCCCCCAGACCCCCAGGCCTTGTCTGCTTGAATATTTGTGTCCTCCTGGGGGGTCCTTGTGGGAGATCATCACCTCCCCTTTTTTCTTCTTCTGATAGGGAAACATACCCCTCCCACTCCCAAAAAGAAGTGACACTCAGCCGCTGTGGAGGATGAATCAGGTAAGTACAACAAAGTCACTGTAAATAGTTTATGAATGCAATAACAATGCTTGGTTCACAAAAATAGAAGAATAGTTGAATAAATACATACTGAGTAGAAAGAATCGACGAAATCACTCATTTTGTGGTAAGGTACATCATTTAGGAAACTAGCCGGGGCAATATGGAGGCGATAAGTGACCCTATAGGAAACAGAGATAAGCGAGGGTCTCCAGTAGAGCAAGTCTTCATTAATACACAGCAGGACATCATGGGAAATACAGGGGATTTCCACAGGTAAACACACAACTTGGAAGAACAGGAGGCAATGTTTTGGTTTGTCACAACTGTGGATGTTTGTTTCTACTTTGTTTTATAATTGGTTGTTTTACTTTTTTGTGGCACTCGCATGAACTGGTGCTATATATGAAACAGCAGTAGTAAATATGAAGTAGGCTACATTCATTCACTCTCCATTGCTATAGTACTTTGTATTATTTCACACCAAGTATCATGCATGTACTTACCATACCTTAGTATAAAACAACTCATCGCTCACCTATTTCTGAAAGCCTTAACTGTAGAGTAAAAAAAAAAACCCTTTTTGGTCTAGGCAGCCTCCCCCTTTGCCCCAGGCACGGACCCCCTGATGAAGGTAATATCCATGCCGTCACTCATTTAGCTGGGACTCTGGCAGATTTATGACACGTCCAGCTGAGAGGAAGATTTTGGGGAGATACAGGGGGTCGAAGAGAAAAAAGTGGCAGCAGACCAGGAGGTGGAGAAAGGGCTTTTCCAATTACATGCAACTCATCAGAGTAGAAATAATCTGTAACTTTGTGGCAGAAAACAACTTATTCTCTTTGTCAGATGGACTGCTGTTGTTTTATACTCAGTATGCTGTGGGTCTAATTGTGGAACCTCATTTTTACAGAACTAGTTTAAATAATTTTGCTAAGACCTTTATGGCACATGTATTTCAAAATCTCTTTTACTGTTTAATTATAAGAGTTAACAATTGGGTTTTTAAGCCAAACATTAAACCTTAATTCAATTTCCACCCTTTTGGGTTCAGATCCACCAGTTGGGAATAATTGAACTGAGACATGAATAATCCCTAAACTCAGGTCTAAAGTAGGGCTAAATCCACAAACCCTACATTAAAACTGATCAAATTGTCTAAACCGAAGACTAATCCAGAGCTGAACTCAGATGTAAACCAGAACCAAAATAGTAGTGGCAACAAGAAATAAACTCAGGCTTAAACCGGATCTATAAATAAGGATCAATCCAGGAGCAGACCTTTGGAAACAGCACTAAACATAAAAAAAAAACAAAAACAAACTCTAAAGCATTTGTGGGCACTGGAACCTGAAAATGTGTTTTAGGGCTAAATTGGGTCAAAACTGAAATAAACCACAACTACATTGAGGATTAGGAGCAGTTATATTTGTGCAATAGTAAATCTTAAGATCGTTGAGTCCCTGCAGGGCCCTGACCTGTCCTGTCAACACGTTTCCCTCTTGGCTTTGATGTATTTAGAGACATTTGCATAGCCTGGGGGACTGGCACAGGCTCCTACAGCTAGGATTATCTGATAGCCAAATAACCAACTTTAATGCAAGAAATGCTTTCCTTATTTATCTTCCAAAGTCTTTTATTCCCTTTGAACAAACTAAGAATACACATTGACAAGAGACTAATAGTGGATCAGCGCTGGATCAACACCTGGGAAGTGTGAAGAAACCCTGCGTTATCCGTGTAATCCCCATTTAAATGTATCCACGCCATTCTTATTCAAATAGACAACTTGAGTCTTTTCCCATCCCAAACTCAACTCGCCTGGCCACAGGTTATGTTCCCTCTGCTTTAAAAAAAAAAAAAAAAAAAAAAAAAAAAAAAAAAAAAAGGACACGATTAATCTCTTATTTTTACTTTTATTTGAGTCACAAACATACAATTCATAAATAACGAGTAAACGAGACATAAAGTGCACACAATGGAAAAGTTCTTTGTGCAATGCTATTTCTGCTTTTAACTAACTTCAAACTTTTTTTGTTTAGACTACTGTAATGTATTTTCTTTCTTTTTTCTTTTTTTTTTTCTTTCTGTAAACCATCACACACTTAGAATTTACTCATCCCGATGTAGTGTCTGTTTCCACGGACTGTGGACCCCCTATGAACACTGTCCTCTCCTCGCCGACGACAGGTCAGTATCACCGGCAGCGCTATGATTTATGTCCCCGGTGTCTTTTCCTAAAGCCATTGCCGTCGTTGCCATCCCTCCTGGCGCAAACGTGTTTGACCACAACCTGCGAGCATCTGTCACAGTTCACCTGGCAGCACCAGTGGAATTTGCAGTGGCAGCTGCTGACCACCTCGATGCGCCTCTCCTCCACTCCCAGGCCGCACTCATGGCACAACCTGCGGCAGCTCCTCTTCTCCCACTGGGTCAGGCCCTGGCCCTGAAGCAGGCACTCCCGGCCCTCAGTGCCGTACAGCCCCATGCTGCTGTTCCTGCGGCAGTAGTCCGGGGAGTCCTCCAGGTAGATGAGCTCTGTTGGCGCGATGCTCTTTAACGCGTCCAGGATGGCACCGCGGTTGTCAGCGCTGTTGCCAGCCCTCGTGCGTTTTTTGTCAGTGTCCAGCTTTTGCGCTATATTGTGCTTGCTTTTCAAGTAGTTTCCAATATCTCTGAAGTCTGACAGCTGCATCCAGCAGGTTTTGACGCTGCAGCTCTCGGACATACCATGGCATCTGCAAACGCGCTTCATCGTTGCCCTTACAGCCTGTCGAAAACAAAGAAAAGTGAAGTATGAACAGAAACATTTTTATTCTTTGAGAAAGACATCTTTTGATGCTGCTGCTTACCAGACGCCCTGCTTCATTATTGTGAAGGTTTACAGCGGCCCTAGAGTCTTGACCTGTCTCTTGTGCGTCCACATACTGTTTAGAAATTGTCTCCCCGAAATCCACATTGTCACTGCAGCCTCCCCATAACCAGCCACGGCCCCCTGCACGTGCATAAGAATTTACAGTGAAGCCTTTTAACCTTATGCAAATTAAGCTTTTCAAAACCACTACACACATTTGGACACGAGGTAATTTTTGCCACGTGACTTACCAATTTTACCATTTTTTGAGACGTCACATCCACAGTTGTCAAGGTCTCCCAGGCTGCAGTTCCTGGTCAGAGTGTACATGACCCCTGCGGCACTAATGGCGTGGACGAAAGAGGTTTCTCTGGTGGCTGTCAGTAAGAGCAATGTATTAGGATTTATGTTTATTTATAACACAAATGCCCACTATTTAATGCCTATATTAAATTATATGAATTAGAAAAATTGCTAATGATTTCATAGTTCTTATAACATAACCTACCTCGTCTCAGTCCCTTGAGCTGGGTCGCGCTGTCCGGACAGTTCCATCTGTCCAAAGCAAACTGGTGCTTGCACTCGTCAATCCCATTCTGTGTGCCCACCTGTACACTGCCGGCGTATGACAGATAGGCCTGAACAAGAAGCAAAGACTGTCAGAGTTTTGTCTTAAATCTAATAGCACCTTTTTTCCTTCAGATTAATATAACATTTTTTTACCTTTGGTCCTGTCATTAAAAGGTTACTTGCGACCCTGAGGAAATAACAAATTTGAAGATTAATTAGATGGCATGTTTTCCTACAGCAATTCTTTTTAAAAGTACGAGGGTAAACTTCTTACCAAGCTTGGCCGGGACACAGTGTGTGCAGAAGAGGCAGAAGCCAAAATATGAGACGCATTTTGAGCAGCACCGTTATTCCGCAATGAGAAGCCCAAACGTTTGAGCGAGAACCTCTCCTAGCTTTCTCTTATTCAAACGCAGAGCAAACAAACTCTTTGCGACCACGCTCCAAGGAGCTGATTGGGCGACACATTCAGGAAACGCCTTATGCGCACTTCAAAGGTGGCATTAGGTGAGGTTTGTTTAGTTGCGCAAGGCTGCGTGACACCCCGGTGCCAATATACAAATAGAAAAGAATTGAACATATTTCAGGTCTAAACGAGACTTGTGTTTTATAATATACATTTATTAAAAATCTTAAAGGAATAAATAGTATTTACAATCATGGGATGATCTATAACAATCCATCAAACTCACAACTTCATCCCCTAAACCCATCTCAAATCAGAAATCAAAAAGTTTTCTATATACAGGCAATATACAAATAATAAAATATAAAGTGCACTAGATTATGCAGTTGAATGAACATGCAAGATATTTACAAAAGCAACAGGTGAGCAGCGGTATAAAGTCTCTCATGGACGGCGCATACGGTGCTTGCGCTTGGATTTGTTTTGTGGTTTCCTTCCACTGTCTTTACGCGCACAGTAATATTTTGTTACAACCTGAGTACACTTTTGACACTTGACTGTGCAGCACCAGTGAAATTTACACTTACAGCTACTGACCACCTCAATGCGCTTCTCCACCACTCTCAGGCCGCACTCATAGCAGAGTCTGCGGCAGCTCTTTCTCTCCCACGGGGTCATGTTCTTGCCGCTCTTCACACACTCCCGGCCTTCGGTGCCGTGGTATCCCAAACTCTGGTTTTGTACGCAGTAATCAGGAGAGTCTTCCAAATAGATGAGCTCCGTCTTGGCAATGCCCCCCAGAGTTTGCGCCAGAGCACCGCGGTTGTCTGCACTGTTTCCGACCCTTGCAGGTTTCTTGTCCATCTCCAGCTTCTTGGCCTGCTCATGCTTCATCTTCAGGTAGTTACCAACCTCTCTGAAGTCAGCTAGCTGCATCCAGCAGGTTTGGATGCTGCAGCTTCCAGAGACTCCGTGGCACTTGCAAGCTTTCCTCATGGTGGCCTTAATTGCCTGTTTGGTAAAGGAAAAAAAGAGGAAAATGAATTTACACATTCAGTTTCCTTCACTGCACACACTTTTTCTTTCCTTTTTAAACATAACTTAGTGATTAACAAACTCATATCTTACCAGTCTGCCTGCCTCGTTGTTATGCAGGTTGACAGCTGCGCGGGAGTCATGTCCATCTTCCAGTGCGTCTACAAACTGTTTGGAAATCTTCTCTCCAAACTCCACATTGTCACTGCATCCTCCCCAGATCCACCCTTTGCCTCCTGACAGTTTAAAATCGTTTAAATGTTATTAAATGCTTAATACATATAAACTCAGCAAACGTGTCCTTTGTATATCTCGAGCGGAAAAGATATAGAAATGTACCTGCTTGCCCAATTCTGGAGTCATCGCAGCCGCAGTTATCAAAGTCTCCCATACTGCAGTTCTTGGTCAGAGTGTACATCACCCCCGCCGCGCTGATGGCGTGGACAAATGATGTCTCTTTCGTGGCTAAAAATATGACAGACACATTATTATAGGCAGAGGACCACATGACCCCAAATAATTATTTATTGGTGCACATAAACCCCGTGCGTAAAATGTGCGTAAGTTGTGCGTAGACCCTGATCATTTCCCTCCTGCGTTGTTGTAAATTTCCGTTTAAGTAAAGCAAACGGATTTATAAATAAGACCATGTCTTACCACTTCGTAGGCCGTTGTGTGTCGATAACTGCAGCGTGCTTTCGGGGCAGTTCCACCTATCCAAAGCAAACTGGTGTTTGCACTCCTGGATTCCACTCTGTGCGCCCGACTGCACGCTACTGGCGTAGGTCAGAAACGCCTTTGGTCCAGTCATAAGGAAGTTATTCACCGTCCTATAGCGAGAGAAAAGAAAGAGTGGGGTTAATGCAATACTAAACAAATTTACACTTGTAAATTTCGTTAGAAAGTACAGTAAATTGTATGTACATACCAGGAGGATGCGCAGTAGAAATGACAGCACATCTGCAGAAGAACCGTGACGAAAATGAATGGTCCCATAGCTACAGAATCCGAACAGAGGCCCGCTGGTAATATGCCAGATGTTTATACCAAGACAGGCTGAATGAGTTTGTGGCTGTGGTGCGCGCAGATGATATTTATATGGTCTTGCCCCTTTGATTGACAGGTGTGTCCTGCAGGTAGCGTTTCGCTGTGAAAAAGCCTCAACAACGACCCTGATTGCCTTGTCCTAGAGACAAATAGGAGCCGTCGTTGCATAAGTGCACTTCAAAGACGTGACGCAGACAGTAACAGCCCCTCATTATTCACCTGTCGTTCCCAGGCTCATCCCACATGGATTAAAACACATTGGTCTATTAAAACAATAATTTATCATATTAGTAACCATATAATCTCATGTTAGTCATGTTCCCCATGTTTTGAGAAACACTATACGGCTTACATGGGCTCGTTATACTGTATAAAATAATATATTTTAGTATAGTAGGCTACAATGTGGGTTTGAAGCAGTAATCCTTTCCCTGAGGAACCAATATCACACGCAGCATAGAGAAATGTCCCGTTGAGCCCGTTGAGAATGTGGAAGCGTTTGGGAAATGGCACCAGTGTCCTACGGGGCCCAGCAGTGAGTACAAAGCCATAAAGTCTTTCAGGAGCTGCTGGATATAGTCATGTAAATACTGCCTCACACATCGGCGACTTTGGCGTAGCTGTGATAATAGGATAATAGATGTTTCCTTGGGAAACGACACGGTGTGAAAACAGTCTGGAATTTACAAGAACATAAACAAATAAGGACTTGTTGTTGAATAAAACAATATTGTACCATAAGGAAGTGTGTTTCGTATAATAACACATTTAGCCTAACTATATTTGAAATTAGTAGTGGTTGCTAATACAAAGCTGGTATTAGTGACAGAATTATTTTTGCGCATCTCCTGACACTGCTGTCACCGCGGTTTCTGTCATTTTGTTCATAATTTGATGCGAAAGTAGTTAGTAATTTTGTAATTAACATTATAGTTTTTAGCCGAATCCCATCCACTTGCCAAATCCCCTGTAAGCCCCTAAAATCGTTAACAAGAGCCATTCACTGAGTGCAGCAGTCAATGGTCGTGCGATGGGCGAGGTCCTCAACACAATGGCGGAGGACAAGTGCTGGAGAGGATAATCCTCACTAATTAGATATGAGCCATATTCATTATGTTTATGGCTGAAACCTAGAACCATAACACCTAGTTAGGTAATAACACACAACTATTAGAAATCCATCTGCAGATGCTGTTAAACCGTTGTAGGGGCGGGATGCAGAAGATAATGCGCTGCCAAACAGTTTAACTGGGCGAGTTTTACATGATGAATTAACTGTGACATCGAAACTTCATATGTAAACCATTATATAATATAGGCCTAATAATACATTGCAGGGATAACAATAAACCAGCTAAAGGGTGACACACGTCCTGAGAAACATATTAAGAAACTGGATGATGTAAAATCAAATGTAAAATTGTACAAAATGTAACATTATTATGTCATATATTGTGCTTTATTGACCCAGTCAGGGTCAAGACCTCTGGTTTACACTCTAAACTGTAAACCATACTGTAACCCTAATGAAAAAATGCGCGACAAATTAAGTGCGTAAGAGACGCTTAGGAGACTTTAGGTCGCGCATAGGGCGTTAATAGAAGATTTATGGCAGTAAGAGGTGTGAGAAATGAAGCAATAAAGGATCAGGAGGTGACAGGCTTCACAGGCCTGGGGGACACGGAGGAATGGCGACGCCAGTCCGTCACATCAGCCAAGGAGGTTGTGGAGACTTTACACTTTACTCTTAGACTGTCATTATGGGATCATTAGGATAGCTGACTGAAAAAGTATCCAATATGTAACACATTAAGCTACATAATGCTATATACCATCAGTTATACAATGCAATATTACCACCTTTACATTACATGTATTTGTAATGTTTTACTTTATTTTGTTTATAAAAAAACAACAACATTCTGCTTAGGTACTGTATATGCACTACATTCATTAAATAGTTTCCAGTGCATCTTCTCTTTGGGGTAAAACAACACCAACAACATACACCACCGTGTTACTGTAACAGAGTTCAGTTCAACAGTGTGTTGTATATTAGTTACTAGTCACAACCTTAAAACCTAGTACAGAAATGTGCTCCAAATTAAGGGCAGTTTGTCACTGAGATTTAGTGCCTGCTTTTCTTACAATATTGAAATTATATTTTCAGCCAGTGTTAGTTGATTTTATTACTTATGGGGACAAACTATTTTAAGCACTACATTATACTTCTTATGTCATTTTAAATTTTGAGTGAACATCTAAATCAGATGTTATTTATATCAGATTAGTAACATAAGTTGCAGCAGTCAATTTAGTAATGTATTTTCCTTGGCACCATCTGCAGCAGCATAAACTACTTTCTTCTCTGATAACTGTCTACTGTGGATATTGCACTTTGTATTTTGTATAATGACCATCTGTAAGAACTATGGTTAAAACACAACAAAATGAGGTTAGTGTATTTGTAAACCAGCATCCTTTTGCTTACATTTCACCATTTTCCTCATTTATTGACATGTAAGGGACATTTTGGATTCTAAAGCTCTGAGTTAACCAGTGATGTGACCACAGACTAAAGTTTATTTAATCTTCTAGGCTCAAACTCAGATTTTAACCTGGATTTGAAATTTTACTCAATGAAAAAAAATACAGGTAGAATAGTTTGCAACTGGTTGATTAACAAGTATTTGGCTTGAACTTCAACATGCAGTATTTTGCCTCGAAATGCCCCAATTGGTCATTAAATAAGTTATTTTCATATCCGTTTATGAAACACAAACTCCTGGCAGTTAACCTTATTGTTAAACATTAATATATATATATATTGTTTTTTGAGTCGCTTCCATTTTACCACTTAATTTCTGTTGAGATTTTGTGGTACTTATAATCTAAATAGAGAAATGTTGAAGGTAATGAGTACTTTGGGTTTCAGTGTTGATCTCATTAATCTCATCTACCAGAATACTGACATAGATCCTAAATATTGGTCCAGCACCCAAGCAACTTGCTGTACCAAAACCTAATCCAGCTTTTGAATTAGAGAGAGAGAGAGAGATAAAACAAATAGCTCTTATATAGATTTTCCAGTATCTTTGAGAGATGGTTGAGGCTGTTTATTTGTGGTGATGGGCTTAGACTTGTATGTATGTAGAACACAAAACAGACAGAAATATTTTGTGTGGTTCCACATCTTCATATTTATTTGACAAAGAAAAGTAAAAAGTTGATTAAGAAAACATCCCGTCTGATTATCCCTTTTTTCTCTTCTTTTTAGCCTGGATGCCTGCCTTTCGCTCTGCGCTACAACACTACACCACTCCCTAGTTTGGCAATACTGGAGAACATTGGCTATACAGGTAACAAGGCATGCACCCAGGCGTTTAGGTTTCCGACCCATAGTGGTAAGAGAGCCCCCCTTAGAAGATGCCATATACCCTTATGGCACCCCGGGGAGCTCAGAGCACCCATTTACAAAGACAAACAACATATTCAAATACTGTTATAATCAAAACAAAGTGCTTTTTGCTGTGGCATCTTTCTTCTCTTCGTATATGTTCAGGAATCAAGGGGTAGCATCGCCTTTCCTCTCCTGTTCAATGGCTAGAGAAAGAGAGAAAAACACTGTAAGTCAGCACGCTTGTATTCAGGGAGGATTTGGTATTTGTCAGTTATGTGCTGATGTAGCAGTTGTTTCCTCTCTGCTCCTCTGTGCCTCTGAAAGACTCAATGTGGACATGACGTGAAATATGCTCGGTACGGTCCGACAATCATACATGGACACTGGGGAGACTCACTCTCTTTGGTGGGCAGCGGGTTTTTCTCTTTCGTCTCCGTCTTCTTCAGCTTTGTCTTGTCAAAACGGGCGATTTCTGTCATGTCGGGCTTGTCAGACATTTTGGCTGTGAAAGACGGAACAAAACACCTGAGCACACAACTTTGACCTTTCCCGTCATTCATAATGCAGTGATAAATATACCTGAAATATGAAATATGTTTGAAAGATCTGTGTATGTCTGTATATATGACTCATTCCTATGTGCTGTTAACAGATTGCATAGGGAGTGGCTGTGAGCTGCAGGCACGTCCCACATCGATGCATTGAGTGGTGGCGCCGTCTTCACACGTGCAGTTTTCTCTCACATCTAGAACGCATGGCTCTAACATGTGCCTGGTTTTTACCTAGCATTCCTTTGTCTCTGCTATTCCCTGTTTGCGGCCCTGGTCTTTGTTCTCTCTCCTCTCTCTCTCTCATCTGCCCTGCAGCTTTCTGAATCGAGGCAGAGGGCTCCACTACTGCAGTCATATTCCTGACCTAGCCCTTGGTATAGGACTAATCTGTCTTGGAACAGCGTGGCTGGTCACGCCTCTTTAAAGCACTGCTCTGTCTATCAGTGTGTGGAAATGTGCTAAGCCAACTAGCCCGCAGCTAGTCATTTGCAAACCAAGCTACTGTAAAATCACCGGTGTCGATGTGAATAGGACCTAATAAAATTGGTTTAGCCACACTTGGCTGTCGGCCAGAATTCTTGAAATGAGGTGCACTGATTTTTCTTCCTCAACAAGCTTCAAATGGAGCCTATAAGCATCCTGTCAAAACACTCAACAACGTCTAACCATAATAACACCTTTTAAAATGACCCCTAAGCTTAATCAATAAAACAATTAGCCCTATTGTTTTTGTTTATTGTCGCCGTTAACATCACCGCCATGAACCACCACCAACGCCCCTCGTTCATTTCTCTCCTACCACGAGCACTAAGCTGCCACACCCCACTCCTTTGTCTGTCTTCTTGTAAAAACCTAATGACAAAAGCAAACAGCTACATTCGGATATATTAGAAAACATTGATGGTTTTGGCTTACCGGTGTTCGACACAGCAGTGGGCTAAATGCACCAGCGGAGTGAGCAGGGAGAGTTAGATGGCTAAGAGGGAGAGTGATACGGAAGCGGAGTGACTGTGCCGGTGCATCCAGGGCTGGGTTTAAGAGGGAGGGATAAGACACACACACACACAGGGAGAGGAGAGAGAGAGAGAGGGAGAGGGAGAGGGAGAGGGAGAGGGAGAGGGAGAGGGAGAGGGAGAGGGAGAAAGTGACTTGAAGCTTGGTCAGCCTCCCGTTTTGTCATCAATATTAATGTTCCCCGGGGAAAATGCCAGCTTAAGCCACCACAGAGAGGAAACAGCTGTGTACCGTAGCTTATCTGAGATTGATTATAATAAATGTGGTCGATGATGCAGTGTTTTTGCTGGGTAGGTCAGGAATGGAGTGGAGATGGAGCTGGCAAAATGTGTTTTCATACCACTTACCAAGGTAAAACAAAGCAACACAGTTAAATATAAGGGACATTCAAAAACATATTGCCTAAATTCATACAAATAATAATATAAATCCATAAATACTACTGTAGGAGAGTTTGATTTAATGAGAAAACTGGGGCTGGAACATTTTTAGCATTTGTTCCCTGTATACGGGGTTAAACAAAATACATTCAAACAATAATTTTGGACTTTGGGACAGAGGATCTACTTTCACATCCCTTATGTAATCTCTTGGCTCTTAAAACAGCAATCTGTCATGCACCTGCTTCAGTTCCAAAACCATTTTTAACATCAAGGCCATGGACTGAAGAGGACAAAGGATCTACTACTGGCTAATTCCAGCGTATTTAACTCCAAAGTAGTTATGTGTTTTATAAAACTGCAGTGTCCTCTTCTCGTAATCTAATGTTATTATGTACACAGATTTCATTTTAGTACTCAAAACTAAAACCATGACAACATGTAACACTTCTTGCATAACCTCTAAAATACTAATGATGGCAAATGTGGCTACCAACTCAGGGTTGCCTTTTACCTCAAAATAAATCACTAAAAAGTTGGGAGACTATGTAAAATGTAAACATAAACAGAATACAATGGTTTACAAAACTCACAAAACCACAGTTTATTCATCATAAAATAGCTAATTCTGAATGTAATGACAGCAACAGATCTATCTAAAATGTTACTTACTACCAGCCTTTTGTTGCCTCTGTCCTAACTTTTTTGAGACATGTTGCTGCCATCAAAAAGAAAAGGAGCTATTCTTTTTCATGAAAAGGTAATACATCTCAGTTGTAACAAATAATATGTTGTTTATGTTCTGCTGTGAGTAAAGAAAGGTTATGAGAGATTTGCGAACCATTGCATTCTGTTTTTATTTACATTATACAGTGTCCAATATATTTGAATGTTGATTTGATAATACGCTGACTTCCAGGTTATATCATATTGCTGTTGATAATCTTCTCAGCCCTCTGCCCTTTCTGCATGATACTCAAGAGCTTATGTCAGTATCTTAACAAAACCCATTATGCAGTTATCTTCATAGCTACTGACATCATGCAACTTTTCAGCGCTACTTTTTAATCCTCACAGGGGTCCAGTTACTACATGCTCATGCTGACTATTAGAGTGGTCTATTTAGGACCAGTGACTCACTCTCTTTTACTCTCGACCCATAGTGACTGTGAATCATGCTGACCTCAACCTACAAAATGTAAGAGTGACCACACAACAAGCTGCTGCACGTCAGGTTGTGTTACAGTATGACACCATGTTGTCTGCTGAATGAGTAGAGTGTTTTTACTGGTAGTAGCTGCATCATAATGAGGTCATTGTTACTGTAGGGGGCTCTGGGAGTAGGCAGTGGCACCACCTACTGGCCAAGCGCGGTCGCTACAGATTGACGTCTCACACAAGTGCAATAGGGCACTTCATGATCCAAATATAAACTAGTGAGAGTTGGAAGAAGTACTCAAAATCTGTATTTAAGTAAAAATACAGTTTTACATTACAGAAGTACAACTTGCTACTCAACAAAATAATTACTTCAGTAAATGTTTAAAAGTGCAAGTTGTTGTAAGTGTAAAGGTTACTACTACCACCACCACTAGTATCACTACTACTACTGCTGGTACTACTACTATTAATTTCTTAATACTGAAAATATAAATAAAGTAAGCCAATAGTGTCATGTCTCGTGTTGCTTGCTAGTGCTCACTAGAGAAGCTCCAGCTCTTTCAGGCTGCTACAACAACAACAACAACAACAACAACAACAACAACTACTACTACTACTACTACTACTACTACTACTACTACTACTACTACTATCAATAATACTACTAGTACTGTCAATATTACTATTACTACTACTATCACTGCACTTCTGCAGCTGCTGCTACTACTATTATCAATAATACTACTAGTACTGTCAATATTTCTATTACTGCTACTATTACTGTCCTCCTGCTGCTGCTACTACTACTACTACTACTACTGTTACTACTACTACTACTATAAATAATACTACTAGTACTGTCAGTATTACAAATATTGCTACTATTACTGCCCTGCTGCTAATACTACTACTACTACTACTGCTATTACTACTATCAATAATACTACTAGTACTGTCAGTATTACAAATACTGCTACTATTACTGCCCTGCTGCTGCTGCTACTATTTCTACTACTGCTATTACTACTATCAATAATACTAGTACTATCAATATTACTATTACTGCTACTATTACTGTCCTGCTGCTGCTCCTACTGCTACTACTACTACTACTACTACTACTACTACTATTACTATTACTACTACTACTATCATTAATACTACTAGTACTGTCAATATTACTATTATTGCTACTGCTACTACTACAACTACTACTACCAATAATACTATACTGCTACTAGTACTGTACTGGTACTACTACTACTACTATCAATAATACTAATACTGCTACCACTATTACTACTACAATACAATATCTATTGACTATTACTATTACTATCAATGTTACCACTATATTTCATTTAGAGAGATTACAAATTTACTTGACTAAAAGTAACATTTACTTCAGTTTGTTTAGAAAATCTACTCAGGAAGTCTTTAAAAATACTTTAGTTACTTCCCACCTGTGCTCATAAGTGATGACTGTTTGACGCTAATTATAACTTTTTGCCAGCAAATATTAGATTAGCCTTTTGCCTTACGCATTGGCGATCCCATAAAGTTGTTTGTTTCCTGATGAGAAGTTCTTTGACCTTCTCCAAACTTACCCGCTGCCTCCTGTTAACCTTTCTGTGCGAAATGTTATCAGATTTGTGGCTCGGAGACAAGATGTGCACTGATAAAGGTTAGAGCAAACAGTGGACTCAACCTGTCAGTGCATTTCCACATCAGCACTCTTTGCTGGGTAGAAATAAATTAACTTTCTGGATCAACTTTCACCATATGCTTTTACTATGACACAATGCTAGGACAATAGCTTAGTATAGACACGTTCAATGAGCTCCAATACAGCTTGGAAATGGAAGTTTGTATCAGATTTCTTGCAATAGGGATCATATCTAAACAAAACACATGATGGCAGCACTAGACTGTCTCTAATTAGCAGATAGGAAGGAACTTTTTGCGTAACCGTCTATGAGTTTCCACCAGGGGGCGCTCTACCATCAGCTATGAGGGATACTGTAAATCTATGTAACCGAATTGCCAGCTGGTGAAGGCTTTAGAATAGCAGTCCAAATCATTACACTTTATTTTTAGGCTGTTAAGCTTTGTTACCACTGTGTCAAAATATGTTTAGGGATAGTAATTTGCTAAAGTGACCACTGAGACAGAAATCATATTGTTAGAATGACGGCAGAAAGCTTTAGTCTGCTTTTTTTGTGACAAATAATAACTTTTGCATGTGGTAGTTTGGACAATCACAAGCGCAACAAGACATATGCTCAAGCTAAACATTTTAAGCTAAGAGTGACTAGCTGTAGGGCTTTATGAATTTAGAAAAACATACAGTGTAAATTAGCTTAAAAATGTTGAAAAATAGGAAACACATGGGAAGAAAATACACAGGATATATACAATATGCAAAGCTAGCTGAATTGATATAGGAAATTGTGGAACCGAATGTCATTAAGTCACAATATACAGTGCTTTAGAAATGTCTGCCAGTGTGGAGCCACTAATCATGTTTTGTTTTCCAACTATTTGCTTTAAGTGTGATCCAAGTGTGAATGTCTGTCTGTCAGCATGTTTTATGTTAATATAGCTTATACATGTGGCTGTTAATGTTGACACCTATCAGCAAAGTGATATTATTGACACATTAGTAATATATTTTGTGGCCCGAACAAACTGTGGTCATCTCTCTTCTTCTTTGTTCCTTTCACCTTTTCCCTCAGACATCTTCACTGTAAGTCATCTGCTTCCTACTGATTTGGCAGTGATTTATGCCCGAGCGCCCTTTGTGATGCATCCCACTTTTATACAGGCTTGGGACTGACACAAAGAGTAGACTCTCTTGTGATCCTTTGTGCCTGGATTCTCTGTTCAGCACAAGTTTCAGTTTTAATATTCTAATTTCTGCACCAAGAATTAAGGATAGTAGGGGCCTATATCAGCTTTCTCTGGTTCAACAAGAGTGCAGTGAATAACAATACAGCAGAGAAGACAGAGTAGCTACTACGAAGTTGATGCTATTTTTCATAATCTTCATTGGTAAGTGGACGCCTTAAGTGTTTGTAAAGACAGGAGCAATAAAGTAGGCAATTTGCACTCTACCCTAAAAGCAAGACGACATTGTTATTCTGCGAGTTCATCTCCGCTGAAGTATAATTACTACAATATTCACACAAATTAAATCCCGACGGCACTTCTATTGGCTCTAAACCAATAGAACGATAGAGTCAGATTTGCAGAGGCCATACTTTGTCAGTCATTGTAATAGCGCTGAGTTATCTCTGATTGCTCAATGGGGAATTAGGTGTAAACATAATGGGGCCATTTTGAAGACAAACCCATAGGCCCTGAGTGGAGTGGATAGTGCAGCTTCACTTGGGCCAGATAAGGGCACTTGCCTGAGCACATGACCTGTAGGACTAATGATGCAGCGTTTGATTGGTGCCCTGTGCTCGAACTCGGTGGCCAATGAGCTGAGAGGATGGTGGCATGTGGGAGTTATCTCGCTTAGCCAGCTGGGGGGACAGTGACAGAGATGAAACGGGAAGAAGGGGAGCAGTGGAGGAGGATGAGATGGAGGCAGAGATGAAGACTCAGCAACCAATGAGGAAAAAACACATCGGAAAGATAGACCGGAGATTAGAGGAAGCTATAAACCCCAGACATGTTGGTAATGCCTTTATCAGGAAGAAACTTGAATCTTTGAATTTGATGCTTTCCTAAGTTCACAAAAAGTTTAGTAATTTTGTGGAGTTTGTTGTCTGTGTGTGTCGTCCAACTTCCAGGCAGAGCTTAAGCTTTATTTACAAAGCTTATCACATCAAAGCAAATATCATTCATGCATCTCTTTCTTATTTTTTACCCATCTTCTCCTCAAGTGTTTTGTCAGCTCTCCGGCATAAATGAGACTTTAAATAGATTAGGCAAAGTGATCATTGCATTCAGACCACGTCACTGCAATTTAAATAACGCAATGAGTGACAAGACAAACAAGTGTACTCATTTGTTAAAACTACAACCATGACTGGTGTTTTGAGAGAATGATGCGTTGCCTGAAGGAATGCTAAACAGAGTGTGTGGTGGTTTATCACTTCACTGACAGTTAAAAATAGGTCTTGAGAAATTAGACTTGGCCATGTCTGAAAACATTATGATTGTGTTAAGCTTGTAGTTTGTAATAAAAAGTCATATCGACCAAAAAAAGGGTAATGCTTATGCACTTTGTAGACCTGTGCCATGGAATTAAAGTAAAGTAAAATGCCTTTTGTGATGACCCCAAACTCAATGCAAACTCAAAAAGTAATGAAGAAAGATGATGATATTTTCAGGAAATTTCACTAACAAGCTAAAACAAAAATTATTTGTTTTTTGTGTGGATGCATAATATTGTGTAGGTTTGGGAATTTCCAGGATTTCTGTAAGATTGCAAGACAGGGGCAAACATACTAATTACAACCACAAGAAGTCACTAAAGGGACAAATGATTCATTTTAGAAGATTATTTATTATTGCGACATATAGCAGCTTTGTGACTTAATGGATAGAGCAGTTACCTCTGAACTAGAAGATCCACCTTCCAGTCCAAATCTGGGCAGTATATGTTTACCATTGGAAGATAAGGATAATGCCTTGGCAGAGGTCTGTGCTTTCCAAGTGCTTCTAGTTTGAATGTACTTTCAAATCATATTTATTGATCATATATGACGTTTAAGGCCGGGACACACCAGGGCAATCATCGGCTGTTGGGCGCGGTCGGATGGCTTGACGCAGTCGGCGAAATGAATCTGTTTGGTGAGTTCCGCACCTTCGGACGTAGTGGGACGCAGTTGGACATAGTTCTGGCTGACTGAACATGTCAAATCGGCGTCAGACCGTCATGCTCAACAAGCTCTGATTGGCTGTGTGACCCGTTCACAATTTTGTCAAACAGCTCGCCGGTTAACATCAAAATTTAAGTGACTTTATGTTCTACAACTACTTCATTATGTTGCCCACATCAGAAGCTAATGTGCTGTAGTTAGCTTACCTTAGCTTGTAGCCTGGTGCAGATAAAAATATATATATATCCTCCTTCTGAGGCAAACAGCTGTAGTAATCCATTCCCTTTTTTTCATTACTGTGATCAGATGAGTCTAATTTAGCGGGTGTGATTATTATTCACTGATAAATACTTGAGTTAATCACGTGTGTGTTGTGGAGTTTTGTTTTCTAGAGTCTTGTAACTGCGGAGTTTAGCGGCTAGCACTGTCTGCTGTTGTAAATTGTTATTATGTCTTGCACATGTGCACTGCTTAGTTGTAGGTCTGAATCGCCCCAGTGTGTCTGTATTTTTAGTGGTGACAAAGGGAGACATGAGGAAACAAAGCAGTCGTCCCGCCTCTGCTGACCGTGGTCGGGCGTTGGGTTGGTGTGTCCCAGGCTTTATACGCATGATTGGGGCTCAGTGGCAGAGTGGTTAGTGCTCTTACCTCCCAGCAAGGAGATTGTAGGTTCAATCCTCAGGCCAGCCAACACACGTATTCTCCTAATCCAAAGACATGCATATGTTAGGTGAATTTAGAGTCTGTCTGTGTGTTTCTCTGTGTCAGCCCTGTGACTAGCTGGCTCCTGTCTGGAGTGTACTCCGCCTAAGGCCCAAAGTTACTGGGATAGGTTCCAGAACACAGGGCCCCTCACAGAAAAAAGCAGAACATGAATGAATATGATATAGTGATATATGTGAGAAGGCCATTAGTCCTTGGCATTTTTGAGATAATTAGGTATAGAGCACCGTCAACTACCAGAGTGGCAGCCTTTAGATCTCTACATTTCTTTTGTCTCATATCCTTCCTGTTTGATTGGTTAGAGTTACTGTTTTATTGCAGGAAAGCCAAGGATCGACAGGTGAAGTGGTGCAGAGCTGCAGATGCTGCACTAGTCGCGGTGTGAGCCAAAAGTCAGTCAATTTAGTTGTCTATATTTTTCCATCCTTTCAGGCAAAACGATACAAGCTATGAGCAATACACATGCTTCCTTTGTATATGATTCACTCAGCCTTGGGTGTTATAGAAATAAGTTGGTTTGGGCTGATAGAAAATCAGATGAGGTGGCTTAAACAAACAACAACAACAAAAACTCTGAAGTGTTGCTAAATTTTAAAACATGAAACACTTTTTCCTCTTATGTGTCCTTTCTTCATAACAAATAATAATAGACTCCATTATGGTCTTGCAGGTTGAAAAACACTATTTGTGGTCTACAGTAAAATTCAGTTGTGTGGGCAGAGTGAGTCATACTGCTTTTCAAATCGAGGCAGCGGTGACCAAGAACCTGACGACTCCATGTGCTGCTCTTTCACTCAGCGTACGGCGGCCATAAAGGGGCAGAGACACACTGAGTAAGCAGAGTAGTTGCCATCTTCAACAATCAAGCATAACATTATGACCACTGACAGGTGAAGTGAATAACAGATTTCATCTTCATCAGGGCCCCTGTTAGTGGGTGGGATATACAAAACTGCAGCATTTTTGGGGTGTTCCTGGTCAGCAGTGATCAGTATCTATCAAAAGTAGTCCAAGGAAAGAAGGCAGGTGGTCATAATGCTATGCCTGATTGGTGTAATCCAGTGTTACAAGGTGTCTGTCCTGACTAACTTGATTGAAACAGTCAAATCTGTCAGAGATCTTCTGGTGTTATGGTAATGGACAGAGAGAGTGACAAAGAGAGAAAAACCCTATACCAAGTGCTAAATCATTCCATCATGGTCTGAAGTGTATTTGATTTAGCCATGATGAATTGTAATGGCTTTGTCAGCGCTGTCAGCCCTGGGTTTCCGAGCCTTTGAAACAAGAGATCAATGCAAACTTGGCTTGCCACATGATGGAAAGTGCCAAGGTCAGCGTGTGTGCAAAGTAATGGTAAAAGCAGCCAAAAGATATGCACAAGACCCAAAAGTATTATACTATTTTACACATAAATAATAGATGTAAAAAGGGAGAATTCAAACAGCAAAATGCAGAGTTATCCACACTCTGGCTTCGAGACACAGGCACAGAGCTTGTGTTTTGTTGAGTTTTCAGCTCGTATTCAGATGTGTTACAGATCACAAAGATGACAGTGTTTCTGCCTTGACAATGAGGAGGCGAATAACAGTGTTCTCAGTACTGCACCAAAATCCAGGAACGCAGAGCTCATTTTCCTGTTTCCCCTTACTTTCTACCTTAGACATTCAAATATTCATATGACAAGCCAAGCACTAATGTCTGCAGGTTAAACAAATCTATCTTACTAAAATGGAAATGTGTAAAAAATGCAAAACATGTAACTGTTCAAACGACACCACAACTGAATAAATGTGTTTTGTTTTGTTGTTGGTGCGTCACACCAGGTTGGTACGAGGTGACAGCTGTTCAGGAATCCCTGCGAACACAACGCAAAAGCTTTGCCGCTCTTCCTCTGAAATAGAGAGATTAATAAATGTCCCTTTTGCCGCTTAAGGATAAAAAAAAAATGCACACACAAGGCTGCAATGTGTACATGCGCGCTCCCGCTTTGCATCATCCGCACAATATGCTGTACGTTATCTCCACACAGCCACCTGTTTTTATGAAGGCAGTCAACAAACATCATCAGAATTCCAATAAGGCTCACCCTGCGCGCACACACACTTCATCATCGTGGAGCTGCTCACTGTAATCTAAATCCCACATGTGAGAGCTGTAAGAGAGACAGGACGGCGGCAGACAGGAGGCAGATTAGAAGTGGCAGTTTGCAGTCTTGGGGGCCATGTGCAGAGTGGGGTTAAGATAATGGCTCTTTAATATTAGCAAGGATTGAGCACTAGGTTAATTAGCACACAACATGCTTGTCATGAATGTGACAAGTAAACTGGAGATATGAAGGTGTTGAAAACCTGCCAAGAGGTTTTTGTGTTTCGACAGCTTGTCTGCACACTTTCAAATATGAAGTCTATCCAAACTTCTTTCCTGAAAGACCTTTTTTCCAGCTGATAAAACAAGGCAATAAACTGTTGGGATTGTTTCTATTCGTCCTCACGTGCCGTCCCTATTTTCAGTGAGGAAATAGGACTTTTAAACTGGAAACGTGTTGAGAATTAAAGCTGCTAATCCAGAGGATTAATACAATTGAGTTTGCTGGATTTTGGTAATGCCCTGTCTCCTAAGCTTTGCCCATTAGGCACCTGCTGCTGTCACACTCCAGTGGCTATACAGGAAATTGGCTGTTTTTAGAAGGGCAGGGCTATGTCAGGGCATTTGAACTGACACTGAAAACCACTTGACAAATGGACACAGGAACATGCACATACCACACACAGCGATATAAGATTCAGTGCACTTATCTTTCGTCTTCATGAGTCCAATTACTCTCTTCTCTGTTTATGTGGCGGAGTGCCTGCAGCAGGTGCATCAGCCGACCCTGACAGGCAGATTTCATGCACTGCAGGCCGTGATCCCAGCAGATAAAACATGTCTGAGACAGAGGCGATGACTGGGCCAATGGAGGAGGCTTTCATGAATATGACAATAGAAGGAAGACAATTGTGGGGAAAGATTTGTCCAGTGATTATCACGAAATTAGCAAAGACATTATTAGTATTGCAATGTTTTACTGTTGTTAAATTTTATTGAAAAGAAGACAGACGTTCATATAAAATCTGTAGGTACCATGTTTTGTTGTGGATGCCTTGATGGCTCACCTGGTAGAGTGGCTTTAGTTCAAGTCCCAGCTTGGGCCTATTTGCACCGTGCCAGTCCCCAATCTCTTTTCCTGTGTTTTGCCTGGCTACTTTCACTGCCCAATAACGGCAACAGTTTCTATTGTAGTTGATGCCATCTTGCTCTCGTAAAAAACTTTAAAGTACTTGTAAAATACTTATAATGTTTGACAAGGTATTACTCTTTTGTGTACTTTAGAATATACCATGTGTGTAGGCCTGTTGAGTAAACAAGCTTTCTCCTGATAAGAGGCAGGCTGCCAAATGAACCTGACAGGCAGGGTATGGGGGAGCTTTAATAGGGACATAATTACAGTAATAACTTTCATTCAAAGCAGCGCCACCCAGGGATATTGCAGCTGATTTGGCAAACACATGCAATATCTGTCACTGTACTAATCTAAATGTAAATGTCACTTTACATTTTCCTCTTCACTGGGTGGCACAGATTGTGTTAAACCAGTCAACAAGAACTTGCAAGTGTCAGAACTTTATTCTATAGGCTTCTTCACGTCTAGTCAAATTATTTTTTTCCTACTCATCTGATTCTGGCTCTTGGCTCCTTCCCATTGGAATCCATCCATTTCAAGTCTTATGCTGAGTCCTATCACATCGTACAATCATAACTGTATACTAAGTGGAATGGGCTTCATGCAATGTTTTTTTTTCTCTTATTGGTTGAATATGTAACTGTAACTGCAGTTTATTTTGCAATATGTTGGTATAGTGCATCTTGTTTTCTGATTGGTTGTCTCTATCTAATTGTTTTCAGATGTAGTTTCGTCTGCATACTTTTGTTCTGCACCCTTGGAAAACCAACTTACCACCTTAATATACTAATATTAGTAAAAAAAATAAAAATAAAAATGCATTGTTGGCCAGGCTAGAAAATAAAATCTATTTAGTTAAACATATTTTGTTGCTGTCAAAGATGCCATTGTCAAAGAAATCTGTACTAAGCGTAAACAATAAACAAACCTGACCTGACTATTTTTATTAATTTTAGCATCTGAAACATTGCAACCATTTTGAAAATGCAATGAAATGTTTTATGTGGGTTAGGATATTCTGGTAACAGTGTGATTAATATGTACACTAGTTTGTTTTGATTTTAAATGGCCTTTATTCATCCAAAAAAGTTATTCCAACCTTGAACTAAAGAAACCTCCCAAACTATTATTTTTAAATGATTCATTACTGGAAAATTGTACAAGCAGTACTCCCTCACACATTATGTTGTTTTATCACCCAGTAGAAGATTGTGAAATACAAAACAGCAAAAATAACCCAAACTAAATTACTGACCATGGCCCTTTGAGATTAAGGGTGTTACAGACTCTGCAAGAACAGAGAATCTTTTCTTGCCACCTCAAGAACAAGAACAAAGTTAGTTCTGCACAGGACATTTCATACTTCACTGGAAATTTGAACGGAGAAATCATAGGCCCCGCTCAGGGTTGTCAAGCGACTTTTTCTGTCAGCTCATTAGCCACACCCATTGCACATCCCTGATCAATCACACAACAGTTCTAGGACACCTCACGAGAAAAAAAAAAAGTTCTCCCCAGATGAAGAAACACGCTGCAAGAACTAACAAACCAGGGATGCAAGAACAAAAATGGAGAGAGAAGAATTTTTTTTTACGTTTTACAACTTAAAATAGTGTATGTACAGTATATTGAAAATAGCCTCTTATGGGGAGCTGTTTCTTTGACTTTGTAATGAAAATGCTTGGATTAGGTGTCTGGCACTCTCTGCTGGCAATGGTGTAGAGTGAACAAAGCATGAAATGGCTAATTAACATGGCTATTAGCAATATGACCCAAACAGATAAATGATAAGAGCTGACTGCTTTGTAATGATGGAAATTTAAGCGCTGAAATGATCAGTCTGCACTACTCCAGGTATGTTTTTGACGTGAAATCAACATTATAACATAGTAAACAGCTCAAAAAAGGTCAATTTAGCATAATAGGGGACTTTTAACCGTAAGAACTTGATGCACCAACATTATTTATAGGTCATGGGTTAAACTAAATGTTAAAAATACCTTTATTTTGATCGTTCTTTGATTCATATAGCTAGTATTTGTATTCAAGGAGCAGTGAGGGCAGTGTGTCCGCCAACCCCTTTTTACAAATGTATCATTGCCGCACCAAGGCTGGCTCAAAACAACAGATGAGATGCTTTCCTCTCGGTGAAGGTAAACAACTATGTTCAAGGCAAAAGGGGGGCAGCATGCTTTCTGGCGGCGCCGGCTTCCTCTCTCAAACAGTCTGCTCCGGGATGCTGTGTACTCTACACTTTCACACTTGCACTCTGCTCATTTCTTGATGCTCAAACCACTGCATATAAATAGGCCAAGTTGTTATCCCCCTCTTGTGTTTTCTTCTTCTTCTTCTTCTTCTTCTTCTTCTTCAGGGTCTCCTCCTCCTGTGCATGTTGCCACCAGAAATCACCAAGCTTTTCATTAAATCCACAGCGATGCTTCTAACATACTCCTCTTCTCTCACCCACATCCAACATCTTTATGAACAGCGCCCGTGGGGAGCAAAAGTCATAATTAGTATGCTGCTACATGAGCCAGTGGTGTGTTGCCGTAACTAGTTAAACAGCTATATCCACCTCTTGCTCTGCCATGAAGTACTACCATGAAGGAGCCTGTGATGTGGTGTGGGTGTACATGTGATTTATAATGAGACTCAGGCAGCAACGTGGTACGCGCCGTTCTTGTCGCAGTCAAAGGTATAATATTGATGACAGATGCTCGCACTATGTGGTCTAGCACTGAGTCATTCAATCTATCTTTCTTTTCTGTCTGTCCCTCTTTGTGTGTGTGTGTGTGTGTTTGTATGTGTGTGTGCGCGCAGGGTTACGTAAGAATCTACACGAATTCCTGCGCGATATGTACTTCGTTTGTGCGAGGAGCGAGGGAGTGTTACCATGACGATGGCATTAGAAAACCAACCTTACATCAAACCATGTGTGTCATCCTGCTGTGTTGTTTGTGCCTTTGGGGAAGTTATACTGCAGCCAAAAAAATCCAGAGAGAGATGGAAAGAGAAGGAGAGGGAGAGAGAGAGGGAGAGAAATCCGGGGCTTATTGGTCCTCTCTGAATGAAAAGAAGGAAGAAGATGGTGAGGAGATTGAAAGGAAATTTGGTGAGGCAGGATGGAAAGGGGGAAAAATGTAGAGGCAGTAAATTAGAGTGAGTGGGAGATAGTGAATGTGGCCACAGATGTTTCCAAATGATCCATTGAAAACACCCTTCCCCCTCTTAGCGCACTCTAAATGTGTTATTTTGCCAGTGCTGTGAGCAGCCAGTGCACCTTTGCCAAAATCATGAGAAATCCATGTATAAGCGTCCGTATATATGAGTGTGAATAAATTAGGGGCGGCACTGTATGACACATATTTTGACACAGTAAGTTCAGTAAAATTAAAGCAGAACTAAATGTCCCTGCCTTTACTGGTCAAAACTGTCAAAATTAAAAGGTAACAAAGACTAAAAAGAGGCTAAATGAGGACTTGCCTTTGCGAATATTGCGATAATTTGTGATATATTGAGCAGCCCTAGAATGAGTGCTTGTATTAGTTAGTGCCTGAGAGTGTTGCTTGTATACAGTATATGTGACCTGACCTACTCCGTTCACATTAGTAGTGTTTGGTGTAGCCGCTGCTGCAGGGTGTGAGGCCATGCTTGACCCGACAGCATGGGTCACTTCTGCTTCCCCTCAGGTCTCATAATCCCCCCTTTGAGACAGCGCTGAGGGAGTCAGAGACAGGTCAATCCCACAAATGAGTTACAGATGTGGAATACATGAACCGCATCATTGTCATTGATTTATTCATTTGGGTTAATTTATTACAAGTAAGCTCATGCTGTAAATGGCATGTTCTTATGACTGGAGAGGCATTGTTTATGTGTATAACAGCGTATAAGCTTATAAGTGATTGACAGTTCACAGTTAATTAAGAGTATAATAAATCTGATTTGTAAAGCACAAAACAGTCACAGGTGGTACAATGCAGATACTATAGTTTAATAGGTGTCAAATACTACTTTTAGGAAAGGTAAATAAGGAAGTTTATTCTCAGTGCTGCTGGGACAACCTGTCAGGAGCAGAAGTACATTTGGAACAGAAAATTTGTACGTTTACTGAAGAAGACATTTTTGTGATTTTTTTTTTTTTTTTTTCCTTTTCTTATGTACATTATTACCTGTAAAGGTAATGTAAGCAGCATGCACTCGTACTGGTTTAAAAAACAATGGATTTCTTTTCTGATTGGGCGATCATCAAGGCAGTTTTAGAACCATAACAAAAAATGTGAGCAGCTTGGCCATTATGTAAAATATACATTTAATTGTTAATAAATCAACTATACCATTGTTATCAGTAAAACTAATATTTGATTTAAACATGTTTACATCATATCTTGGCACACATGAGGGTATAAAAATATATACTGCTCATAGCAACTTTAAAGAAATGAAATGGACTTACTCCACTACCACTGCGTCTGTACAGTATTACATGTATTAGAAGTGTCAGAAGTGCTTTATTTCTGTCAGCAGTGTTGGGACAAGCCTTTATAACAAAAACGTGTATTATTTGTGACCATTTGTATGATTGTATGTATACTGTATCAATAGTAAAGTAAAAACAAATGCATTTACATGCACTAGAATACGCCGATCTTAATCTGAATATGAGCATACTCTGAATAAAATACTATCATGTAAACACCGTTTTAGAATTACCTTCATTAGACTAAGGTCATATTCAGAATAAGCCTTAATTGAAATATTCTGAGCTTCTCGTTATTGTAAACACCTTAATTGCATTGTTGCCTGTTCTCACCTTTTTTCCAAAGTTACAGATGGCTTTGTGACAAGCTAGCGGTTATTAGCAACAGCTGTTTCTGGTTTTAGCTGGCACTGTAGGGCTCTTGTTTCATAAAACAAACATTGCATTTAATCTTAACTTTTACACAGTCAATGAAACATTAAACTAGTGATGCTATATAGTGAATCATTAAAACGTAGGATTAATACAGTGCCATTGCGTGTAAAATATACTGCACAGAAAGCTGGTACTAAACAGGAAACAGGAAGTGTACCGTAGTTTTATCTTATAGCTTAACCTCCAGCCTCTCACTGCTACACTCCAGGATTTACTCTTATCCTTTAATTAAATACTGACAACACATTCATATTTTACATTTCCAAATACATTTTATTTCTCATATATTAACCCAACATATTAAAACTCTAATAGCTTAATCAGATTGATGCTTCTAACATGTAAACAGGAATTTTTCCATTTCAGTAGCACATGTAAACACCTAAGCCTAATCTGAATATTGTCCTTAATCGAAGTATGATGTGCTATGTAAACGCGCTAAATGATACCTGACTTTCCCCAGTATACTTCCAGGGGACTGTAGGTTGAATAAGATGTCTTGCTAATCAATGTTACCTCTTCTCTTGCGGTTATTGTTTCAGCTATGGGTGATTTGCACCTCGACACTTGGGCCCCACTTGGGACTCCTGTAAAAGAGTCATCAAACTCGCATGAATGAAAGCGCGAATTGTTGTGAAACCAACTGGGTAAATATATCAGAATAAGATTGCAATGCCTATTTTCCATTTCCCCGATGATTTAGTCTGGTCCTCTCTCTGTCATCGTCACACCAGTGATTATGTGATAGTTAGCACAGACATGTATGATTCAGGAGTACATTGAGGTTGAAGGATGTAGTTTGTTGTTGTGGCATTGTGGATGGGGCTGCTCTAGTTTGGAGTTAAGTTTCGCTCCCACCGCGCCTGGTCCTGATCTAATCAACCAACTGCTGTTTGACTGTGTTCTTTCCATCTGGAGCCAAATGTTTATTTTCTTACTTTACTACTGGTGTTAAAGCAAACACTTACTGTTGACTTCCCTCTAAGCCTCATGGATATACTTTAACAAGCCCCAGGCTACTGGCTCACCTGGCTTATGAGAGAGGAACAATTTTACATTTGGGAGACACTAAAATGAACATAATGTGTGTTTCAAGCAAAAGTCATTATAAACATGCTACCTGCTGCCATCAGACAGCAGACAGGCCAAGTCCCTGTCTGTTTTTAAATCACTTCTCAAAAACGCACCTTTCCTCCTTGGCTTTTAACACAGTGTGAGATGTTGACTTTTTGCTTCTGCTTGTTTACTTGTGTTTTAACAGGGTTTGTACAATCATGGAAAACATGGAAAAGTCATGGAATTTTAAAATGCAGTTTCCAGGGGCTGGAAAAAGTTTGGGAACTTTATACAGTAACAGTCAGCCACTACTAATTAAACAAGCGGCCAGCTAGAATCCAGTAAATATAAGTGTTCAGTAGAAACTCTGTCTTCTTGTTCTCACTGCAGGGAAAGTGACCTATATCTATTTTTTGTCAGAATATTTGAACTAAATACATTTTTTTGCTGGTCTTTGGCTTTTGGCTTTGATAATGAAACAGCATAGATAATTAGTTTATATCTAATATAGCATAATTATTTTTTAATTACTGGTGTATAGGCTATAAGTTAGTAAAATTAATGTAATGATATATTTCTGGGGGAAGCCCCAGCTGTTTTTGTTTGTTTGTTTGTTTGTTTGTTTAACTGACTAATTTCCAAATTTAGCAAATTAAATTGCAGCAAATATGTTTCTAATGTACCACACTGGACAATTTGAATACTATTTAAACATGTGTAAGTCATTTTTCAGGTCTTGGAAATTTTGTCAAAAGTTTTGGAAAAGTCATTGAAAATTCTTGGCAAAAAAGTGTGAACCCTGTTTTAATTGCTTCTGTGGTTTTTGCATGAGTATATTATTGGAACCTAGTTATGTTTTATTTTTTTATGTGTACGTGTTTTTTTGTCTTTGTTTTTTTAAGTATTGTAAGTTTTATTGTTTATTGTCTTTTCTTGTACAGCACTGCACAGTTTTTAAAGAGCTTCATACATAAAACTGGTATGGTAATGGGTAAAAAAAAAAAAGCTATATTTGACCTCATCATAACACTAAATGGTACAATGATGCAGTATTGACTTATACTATGACTTTTACTATGCCCTTTTTGGCAACATAAAAGTGTACATTTGAATACCGTATATAGAAAAACAAGTTTTCCGCTAACTTTTGTTGTTTTCTCTGGGACTGCAACCTTTTTACACCACAAGCTGCTTTTTGCAGTGGTTTTCAGGACCAAAAAGCGGGTCACCAAGTGGTTGGATATAGTTTCAATGTTCAGCTTATTTGAATCCTAAATATTGATTTAATTACATGAAATGGAGTCTATGGGGGTAAATTATTAATTATACCATTTAAGATCCAGTAAGATGTTTTATGTAATACTTTTTATTATTATTATTTTTTTTTTAAGTTGAAAGCTTTTTATTCTTTTTTTGCATTCTTTATTATATTAGTGTTATTATACTAACTTTTAATAGTCTATTTCAATATTTCTAAGTTATTATATTATTATAAATGTGGCAGCAGTGGTATAGACAGTATGTTATATGTATTTTGTAAAAATAATAATAGGTTAGCTGCTGTAATCTTTTGAATTATTGAGAAACACAGATGTCTGATGTCATAGTAAAATAATTTAGTAAAATATATTTCTATAAAAAGTGGGTCACAATAAAATAATTAGTTCAAGTTGAGAGCCACTGCATTTCCCCATATTATATTCTCTACTATCAATCTTTTCCATACTGACAGATTTAGCACTGACTGACAAGTAACAAGAAAATAATGTTTATATGCGAAACATTTCAATTATTCTCAACCAGTGAAACTTGTTTGAAATACGCCATTTATTTAATCCTGTGGTGAGTTAAAAATAAAACTCAGAAAAAAAAGAATTTTACTGAAATTACAAGGTTTTGATGCAACAGTGATCAAACTCAACCTCTTGCTGATAATTTGGACATCTGATTATCCCCGCTGAATTTTTGTGCACACCTGTTGACATTGTGACGAATACTATTGACTGCTCACTATGTCATTGATTAAAACAGCTCCAAAATGTCAAATGTAATGTCTTTATTTTTGGGTTTCAGCTTTGACATGATTAACTTGGCCCATTCAAATCTAAAGAGGATGTCATGTCTTTTGCTTCGGTATCAGTTGAGGAGTGGATGAATCAAAGGTGACCCCTGTAAAGCTAAAATAAAGAGAAATAGAGACAGATCAATAAAGAGATAGGGAAAAGCAAGAGGAAAGAGCAGAGAGAGGGAGTGGGGGGAAAAAATGCTGTTTGCGTGCATGGAGGCGTGTGCATTTGTGTGGTCTGCGAGTGGTCACGCTGTCATTCAAGCTTTGGAGGTTTATCTTTGGGAACAAGGGCACTGGGCTGAGCTGGCTCTGCTGTGGGGACAATAACATATCTGTGTGCACACTCGCTTGAGATGTGGCAGCAGGTATCCACCAGAGGGAAAAGGTCATAATTCACCATGCATAAAACATTTACAGCATTAAAATGAAAGCATTCTTCTTCCTTTCCCTTGTATAAATAACACTGCAACCTTATAGTACAGTGTATTGCCTCATCTCTCAATAGTAGGCTATATTGTGACAGTAATCATTTATGAAAAAAAAAAAAAAAAAAAATATATATATATATATATATATATATATATATATATATATATAGTTTACCTTTTTGCTCCTAGGTCTGTGTATTGGCGACAATCTGGCATATCACAATATAAACATCAAGATACGATACATCACAACACAGTAACAAAGGCAATATCCTGAGATGTTTTAACAACATGATTTTGAAAAATCTCACCTGTATACTACTACACCACTGCGTGCACAGAAATGCATTAGAAATACATTTTATTTAATAAACAGAACAGTGAATACTGTCACTGTATTGTAAAAATATCTTCAACAGTCAGTGATCCTACTTTTCAAAGCAGATTTTCTGGTAAAAAAAAAAAAAAAATAATACAGCCTTTTTTGATATTGATACAGTGTCACCAAATAAAATATCATAATATATCAATATTTAGTTTCTTCCAACATCCCTATAATATATCTAGGATCTAAACATGTATGAAAAGATTTTCTAAAGGACTTTTTAAAGAAGGAAGATAATGACTTGAAGACAGACATTTATTTATTATTAATTATTTTTTCCATATATTTTGTATTCATGGCAAAAAAAACAACAAGAAAAAAACAAAAAACAACAACATATATTTAGTGTTTGAATTCAGCTGTAGAGTATGGGGGTAAAATTACACTGTTTGCCATAGAGTTGTGAGTTAATGGGAAACACTGATAAGACCTTTATGCCATCTATAGGCGTTATTATCAAACTCCCATTTATTTATCCACACCACTTATCAACACTGAATTAATGATTGTCACTCTCAGAGAAAATGGCTGAGTCACCGCAGTCTATAGGTACACAGAGCTTCTTTCCATTCAGGTTTTCTTTTCTGAGATCATCTGTTTCCCAACATGCAGTGATTCACATATTGATTTGGCATAAGTTTATGTCGAATGCCCTTCCTGACACATCTTTCTCCATTTATTTGGGCATGGGACTGGAACAAGGAGTACTGGCTTGTGTCTGCATAATGTCTTGGAAAAAACTCCCATATTGGTATTTTGCTGTATTAAATTACTACAGTTTTACTTGAGTATTAAACCCAGTCGTGCTTTGGTTCAGAGGGACAGATGAAGAACATTTTGGTTTCTGTATCTTAAAGCTCTCTTTTTATGTTTCCAAACAGGTTACATATGCACAGATGACTGTGTGCTGCAGGGTTATGATAGGATTGACCAGAAATATTTATCTTGTCTCACTCAATGCACCACACGAAGACTCTCAGCACGGCTTAAAATCACACGTGAAGAGGAAATATTTCAGATGAGCAGCTTTTTCCCAGTGCCAGACATGTTTTCTTTCCCATTTGCGCTGACACATGCACAGACCTATAGACGTCAAGACAGAGCTTTTAGCCAAACACGCAGGGATGTAAGACACACTTACATAGCAGTCCATATGTTTGCAACTGGCTGAATAAATCATTTTGACAGGCGAACACAGATTATAGGTCCCTGCGCTCACACCACAAACAGAAAGATGGCAGAAATACCCACGAGGGGTAACACGAGGAGGTAGAGCCTGGCACAAGTAACAACTCCTCAGGCTGGAGAGAAAACACACACATTTTAAGAAACGCCACTGATGATAAATTGGTTTTACGTCAAGCATTGCACAAATGTTTGGCTCAGAATAAACTATACAAAATATTTTAAGCCCCTACTGTGTGATTCATACTTTTAGTTAAATGTTTTCATTTGCAGTTCCAGACCATTAAGTGAGGACCAAACTTTTACAAAACACGCATAAAGAGCAGAATTTGAACTTATAGTTACGCTTATGCAGAGGTGGTTCATGCTCTCAAGTAAAAGTAAAAAAGTACTGAGGGCAAAGTTAAGCAGAAAGTCCTACCAATTCTAGACCTACTATTACTACAACTATTAATACTACTTGTAATACTGATACTACTACTACTACTACTATTACTTATTACTACTACACATTACTACTACTACTGTTATTACTGTCTGTGCTATACAACAAGTACTATTTCTGCTACTGCTACTACCCACTGTGTCACAAGGTCAAAAAAACAGTTTTAATCATTTAGAGCTTTACAAATGAGTGAAAGTATAATGTTTTCTTCAAAAAACAACTCAAGTAGAAGTATTTTTTTTTAGAAAATACTCAGAAAGTGCATAATCTTCCAAAATGTCCTTAAGTGAATTATCTAGTTATTTTCAATGACTTGATTTGTTAATGCTAATATTGACTCTTCATTCAAAAATACAAGCAATACTAAATGCCTTCCTTCATTTTCTGCTGGGTATCCTTTTCTTCTGGATCCTTGATGCTTTGGGAGTTGGGTGAGGAACAATGGCCAGCTGATAGTGGCAGGCATACAGTGACAAACAACCATTTGCACTTACATTCATACCCTATAGGCAATTTAGAGCCACCAATTATCTTTTACGTGCATGGACAACTGGAACAAGTCAAAGTACCTTTAGAAACACTGAAAGGCCATGGTGGATACTCTCTTATGGTCTTATTTGATCCATTTTTGAGGACCAATAAAAGTCCAGATATATATAAAATATAATAAAAATCCAACCACAAAGGATCACAAGTCAGTGTACTCCTTGTGCCTGTCCCAGGTCCAGATAAACTAGTTAGCATCAGGAAGGACATCTGGTGTAAAACTGCTGCCAAATCAGTATGCAAATCACTAGGAGGCAGGGGATTTGCTGTGGGAAGGAAAACGCTGAAAGGAGAGAAGGTAATAGACCAATAACAGTTTCTTCAAATTGCAGACAAGTAGCAAATGTAATTGCTTTATGCCACTTACTTTAAAGCACTCTTTTCAAACCTTCTCTAAAGAAGATGGAGTTTAAAAAGAGCAGTTTCAGCATCATAGACTGTGACTAACTTTTAAAAATAGCATAAAAAAAAAAACAAAAAAAAAACCAAAGTCAGTCCATTGACCCTTTCATTACTAAACACTCAATAGGCACATGTGACTTTTAGCCCAGTGGTAAAAATACTAATAATGTTCATCAAACCTGCTGCTACTGCTCAAAAGTTTGTCATTTGTGAAGTAACTTGGTGACATTTCAGGACCAATGGCATGTATGAGCAGCATTCATAACTTCTCTGAAAGTGTAAATAAATGTGCCGGCCCTCTGTCATAAATCTCATACAGTTGCCACAGGTTTTTCATCACTACCCAATGCCATGTATCACCTTCTATGATTTTTAATTAAAAGTTACAGTTGTGTGACACTACATCCATCAGGAGACAAAGAGCAATAAGTGTGTTGTGTATAATTAGAGTTGCACAATATAAGCAAATGTATTATTGCTGCAATAACCTCATCATAACATAGCTACTTGTAATGCAAAGTTGTGGTTATCTGTGCGAAGATCATCTGTGTGTATCGTCCATACAGGAACATAACTCACAGAGTTATGTTAATATAAATGTCCTGGTGTAGACCTAGCTCTGGTTTACTTCTAAATGTCATCCTGATTGTGTTTTTTGTTGAATACTCATTTAACCATAGCTAAGACTGATGGACGTTAAGCCAGAATCTTGTACTTCTTTATATATATATATATATATACCAACGGTTGCCAGATAGGTCCTGGGGAAGCCGTCCAAAAACATGCATGTGTTAGGCCTAAAGTTGGGCCCATGCCCTCTGAGGGCAAAGTTTGGAGGCCCTTGTGTTAGGGAATTGGTGCCTCTAAAATTGTTCATAGTATATAAATGTCAGAGTGAATTTTTGTCTGCGGCTAACTGGCCACTGTCCAGTGTGTACCCTGCCTAAGGCCCATAGTTGCTGGGATAGCCTTTAGTCAACCACGACACCTAATGCAATCAGACCAGTTGAGAACCACTATTCTAAATCTTGCTTTATCCAAAAAGTGGCACTCAAATTCCAAAACTCATAGTATTATTTCAGTAAAAACGTTATAAGACACAAGATGACCTAGACCCCTGTGATACCTGAATTCACCCCAGTATTAAATACACTATGTGCAACTACATCACACACAACTACTCATGGGGGAAGCAGTGATAAGGCAGCTGTAGGGCAAACGGCTTAGGCCAAGGACTGGCTATAAGACTTCTCCCATTTGAAAAGTGTAATTTTCCTCTTGATGCTAGAACAGTGGCCACTCCAGAGGATCCAGAGTACGTTGTGTAACCCTTAGTGGACACATGCGGTTGTCGAAAATGGTTTGGATCAGGCAAGACCTCTCACTTTACTGCAGTTCCCCACTAAGTAAGTCTTCCCCAGTTGTAACTATAACTGAAAAATTTACTGCAAAACCCAGTATCAGTACACGGGACAATCAGAGGCAGAATAAATCACTTGGATCAGTGGGTTGAGGGCACGTCCAGACCTCCCGTGAATGCACTTGTAGAAGATTTATTGGCTATGGCGCGACAAATGCTAAATCATCCTGTCACTAATAGTTTGTAAGCACGTTGATATGGGCGGGACCACTTCCACAAGAGGTTACAGTGCTCTTGGGAACAGCATGGATCTGACCTTCTCACAGCGGGGCCAAGACCAACTCAACCCTGCCAACATGTGTACACTGACAAGCTGCCCGCATGACCTCTTTAATTCTGACGGGAAGCACATTTATTTTCAAGAAATAGGTCACCATGAAGTCGCTCCTTGTATATATTGTTAATTCTAATCCAATGGAAGTTTTAGGTTTAGGCTCAATACAGGGATTCTTGTAGTTTAGGAGTAAATGCTCTATCATTTGAGCTGCAAAGCCCTAATCTCATAATAGTAAAAAATCCATTAAAACCAATCCTTTTTTCCTTTACTGACCCGCTGTGGCTAGAGTCAGTATTTTTGGCCCTATCTTAACCCTGGTGCAGAATACTTTAAATAATTCACACAATGTTCTGGATCCAACCAAAAATAATAATAATTTGTTCCTCGGTCCATTACTGACCTGGAAAATTCATCCAAATCTGAACAATATATTGCCAACAGCAACAACATAGCCTCTTTTTTGCACTGACCAGCAACAGTATATATATATTTTTTTGTGATTTGCCAGTTTTTCAGTCCAACGGGGAGCAACTGTGTCATATTTTTATTAGTAGTATGTTGATGTTTTCTTGTAGTGCAAATGTTTACTAGGACTGTTCAGGTGGTGGTTATAAATTCACAAAGTCTCTGGCACTTCTGATTAGGGATGGGGGAATTGTTAAGATTTTATCAGTGTCAATGCCATTGCCAATTCTGTTTATCAATCTAATTCTTTATTGATTCCTTATAGATAAAGTGAATACAATTAAATAAATTTGTGGCCATACAGTTTATTATGAAGCAAAAATAGAAGCTTATTTGTATTTTCATGCATGTAAGGGCTCACTAAACAGAAGTAACATGTATTGAATCTACAGCTGTTAAATTACTGTTGTTTTTTTATCAACAGGACTCTGACTTTATTGTTGATTGAGGAACAGCAACAGCAGCTTGCGCCTGTCTGTCTGAATAAGCCGCTCATTAAACTTATTAAACAAAACAATAGTCTGTGTTATCACCGTCAGACAGGTGGGCACAGTATTTTGCGTCTTCTATGTGATTTCTCTCTTGGAGCGCTGCCGTGTCCCGTGAGCATGTGTGCATTGCAGAAGGGAAACAACATGCAGTGCATGTGCGGCGCGCAATGTCAGCTTTTCATTGAGGACTTTTTGCAGCAAAGTGAAAGTAAAGAAGTAGAGGCACTGCTCGAGGGCGGGGCAGTTCACACAAACACTGCCTAAAAACGGCACTGATAAGAGGAACTGTTAACAGTGGAGGCATACAATTCTGCTGGATTAGAAGAATCAGAACCGGTTCTTGGGTGGAACCGGGTTTCAATGCCCATCCCTACTTCTGATGTGCTTTGGATTTTAGCGTTTTGGTCAAAGTGCTTTCTGTCTAATCTCTTGTTAATGACAACAGAGCACAATATATTCAGATCTTAAACCACTCTGCTGTTTTCCTAATAATAAAAGTTGAAGTTTTCTTAGACAAAATTACTTCTACAATGTGTTTATTTGTCTATATTTTTGTTAGTTGAAAAATTGACTTGTTTTTTAGTAAATTTTGCATTTCACAGTTTCAGCTTCCTGGCAGTACCTCTCAGAGAGGAATTGATTCAGAGTGTGTTTTTTCACAGAAACAACAAGAATACAACAGAAAGCTGGGGAACAAATAGTTGTTGTGGAAGGAATATTTAAAAAGTAATCTAGCATCTGCTGCAAACTATAAATGAGATGTACCTATTGTGCAATAGCAAAACTGGTGAAATATTGAGACAAGCAGCGCTACATTATGGTCCAAAAGTCTTAGACAGGATTTAAGAAAGTCTGTAAACAAAAAAGGTGTGTCAATGTATGAAAAGTTACAAAAAATAATGAGAAAAATTTAACTGGGAGAGTGTATATCTCTGTCAAGGCACTGGTCATGTATTGCAATGGTAAACATATAGTGCCCAGACCTTGACTCAAACTTGAAGATCTTCTAGTTTATGGGTAAATGCTCTTTCTATTGAGCCACAAAACCCTTATATCACACAGTGGTAAAGCATCAAAAACAAATGTTTTGTTTTTATCTTTGGTCCATATCTCAATTGGGTACAGAATCTTGTAAAACACTCCTGGATCTAACAATGATCTAATTCTACACCAAAATGAATAGTCTTGTCTGTGGCCCATTACAGACCTTTCCTTAAATTCTCATAACAGAAAAACAAACAAAAACATCCGCATATAACAGCATTTTCACACCTCACTTAAACTTTTGCACATGCAGTACTGTATTTCCAACAAAGACAAGAATCATGATCGGGCACTGTGTAACTTTGCTCATGTTTGTATTAAGTCCATTCAAATCTCCCATCTGCTCTCATATCCTCTTCCTCCTCACTTCCCCGGACCTCTTCAGCCAAGCCCTCTTTCCTTTTGGCCCATTACATTTCATCATCTCGCCTATCCCTCCTGTCATAAGTGGCCATCGGCTCTTAACAAGACGCGGGAGGCCAGTGAACCAAGCATGGCTAAACGCTCTCAGCCCCTCCGTTTCCCCCCTCTTTCCTCTCTCGACCAGCGTACAGTGGTGATGGAGTCTCGTGTCTGGAAGCTTTATTTCCCCTGTGGACACTCAAGCATATTGTGGGTCATTTGTAGTGCTTAGACGGCTAAGCTAGTGAACAGATCTGGGCCTCAAGTCCTCAGCAGTGTGTGCCTTGGTCTCTGTCTCAATCTGGAAGAGCTATAGTACACAGAGAGGAAGATATCTCATTGGATGGCAGTTTTTTTTCGACCCCAGTAAGATGTGAGGCTGTGGTGGTGAAGCCAAGAGGAAGTGGAGTTCTCTGCACCGAAATATGAAGCCCACTTTATCACATGGACTGTATATTTTGGCCTTTTAGCATCGTCCTGTAAATACAAGCCCAATTCTGAGTAAGTTGGGCCTCTGTGTAAAATAAAATAATAAAAAAAAATCTCTCTCTCTTCCAGTTTGCATACAAGGACTCTTTAAATTAAGAGCAGGTCATTATAATTTAAGAGGTTTATTTATTTTTGAATGTACTAAAGTAAGAATAAATGTGAAATTAAAATGTGTTTCAGTTCTAGGGGTGAAATTATGGAATGGATTAAAAATCAGTGTACTTCCCTGGCAAGGTTTAAAACATGTCTAAAGTATAAAATTATTAATGACTATTGTCTCAATGTTGAGTAAAATTGAGAGACAATGTTCTTGTTTTGGTTTGTTTTTTGTTTGTTTGTTTGTTGTCTCTATAATGTTATGGATGTTTAGTAGGTTTAATTCTATATACTGTGCATTTCAGGACATAGTGACTTATTTATATGGATTGCATAGGATGGGCTAAAATAAGCATTTGCTTCAGCCTATTCCTTTTTTGGTTATTTATGTATTTATTTCATTGGGATTTGTGCTAATTGCAGTGATATATGTGCCCAAAATAAACCAATCTATCTAATTCAAATCAGAAACTTAATAAAAAAAAAAAAAAAATCACACTAGAGCATAATAGGGGAGGTATAGAGGATGTGTATATTTTACCATTTCATGAAAAATATAGCTCATTTCGGATTTGATGACAGCAACACATCTCAAAAAAGTTAGGACAGGGGCAACAAAAGGCTGAAAACACAGGTGAAACACAACTAATGGTACAGAGACTGTGCCTTTCTGAAAACCTCATCATCTTATCGAAATGTTGCCAGTTAATTTCTCTCATTCCTTTATCCAAAAAAACATGTACATCTCTATTTACACTGATTCCTTACAACTATTTTTCATTTTGTAGTAATATATACAATCTTATGTAATCATAAAAAAGATTTAAAGAAATAAGCTTTTTTTCCTGAGGTGACCAAGACTGATTTGAAAAAAAGCATAATATAGCCCCTTTAAATTAGATGCTAAATTCTGATTTTCTAGTCTTTTGTTACCCCTCTCCCAACATTTTTGAGATGTGTTGCTGCTATCAATTTGTTTATGACGTTTTGTTATTCATGAAATGGTAAAATGTCAGTTTTATTTACATTTGCAGTGCCTTATAACTTTTTTTGGAATGGGTTATGTTGAACAGCAACAAAATTATGTATCATGAATGTTTATGATTCATTGTAAATCCGGTGTTTACAAGAACTGTATCAACCAAATCCCTCATCGCTTCCAAATGGCTGTTCAAACAGATACGAGAGCAGCGACACCAATTATGGACAAAACAGAGGATTAGTCCGCAGCATGAAAACAATGTACCGATAACACATAACATGAGACAATAATCCCTATTGCCAATGGTGTGATAGAGTGAGATATAGAGACTTGTTGCTGCTGTTTATTTTTTGGCAAAATGTACATTTGCAGCCAAGACAGGAGCCCATCTGTTCAAGCAAACCTAGTTGTAAGAGCTGGACAGAAAAAAAAAAAAAAAAAAAAAAGCTTTTCCGCAACTACAGAGGAATAAGCCAGAGTCTTGTGACAAGTGCATTGGTGTCATATAATTGGGCCGGATGCACCAAAGCAACTTCTGTCGCTGCCACAAAAGGACACACTGAGAGATGGGAATCAAGACAGATGATCTAGTGTCCTTTGTAAAGCAATGAAAGCTTTGTGATACGCTTTTTCATGTGACACAATTGTTTAGTGTGGGCAAATGATATCTCTGTGGCACTGTGTTTTGTGTTTTTTTTTTTCCCCCTCTGGATGAAAGAAGTGAGCGCAGGAAGGCAGTCCTCTCAGGAAACGTCAGGTAGAATCAGCCTTATTATAGGCATCGACTCAGGCGCAGTTCATTACTGTCACATGGGGATCCTTTTGTTTTGTCTTTCCTCTTTTAGAACATCCGACTCTTTCTTCCTATCAAGGCATGAGACTGCAAATCCATGTGTGGCTTATTGTCTTGTGACGGTTCATACAAACAAGTACTGCATAATACATACATTTAAATTCATAGTGGGTTTGGGTATGGTTTTATGATTGTATGTGTGTTTTAGTTACAGTGATATACAGTAGAGCCAATGTATTGTCCTCGAAGTATACAAAAACTCTCCAAGCATCAGAAGCTAGTTAAGACAAAAATCATCCAAATCTTTCTTAAAGTAACAATACCATTACATAACTTAACATACCCAAGGGTGGCAAATAACAGTATACATTATTGTCTCCCTAGGGAAAGTCTTCAAGTTCTGTGTTTTATGAAGGGATGTTTCATATGAAAGGCTCTGATGGAGTGTCAAATACTGGTATTGATATTTAGAGAACCTTATTTTTTGTCTCCACTAACTGCATAGTGTTAGCAAAAGATCATGTTGGAACAGTGGTGTAACTTGGTAATGTGGGGCCCCAGTGCAGGATTTCAGAATGGGCCCTAAAGTTATGAAGCACATTTAGTACAACAGGTTCATGCATTCAGCTTTTTAGTTTATACAATGTTGCCATTTGCTGTTTTACCAGAGTTTGATGCTTATTTATTATTTTAAGGGGCAATTTTGTGAAACTTTAGTCTTTTGTACTATAACTATTATTTATCTTGAAAAAAATGTGATTTACAATAGAATTTATGGTAAAAACTCTGTTCTGCTCCTAATTATTATGAATATTTTGAACACAGACTTGATCATAGAAGAACAGAGGCCCACTCTAATGGGCTCCTAAACCTCTTAGGCCCCATTGCAGGTGCCCTGGCTGCACTGCCTGATGTTACGCCCCTTTGTTGGAACCTGGATTTGATCCATTGGGTTAAATGCAGTTGGTTCCTCCACTAGTCTGATAGTGGGATCCAAGTTTAGCCCCTGAAAATGCATTAAAATGCATCAAAACACCCCCTAATACCCCCAGGAGGACATCTGTGCATAATTTAGCCTTTTTAAGAATTATCGGAGAGAAAGCAGACTTGACCCAAAATGGCATTTGTCATCTGGGGCCAAATTTAACCAACTCAAAACTAAAAACCTAGTTTATGGATCACCCAGTGAGTCGACATGCCTATATAAGTGTGATGACTAGCTGATGAAATGTGAACAAATGCTGTCATATACCAAGGACATCAAGATATTTACCACAATATAAACTCTTGAGTATATGCAGACTTCAGCCGTACAGTACCACCTCTGTGTGCATGTGTGTGTTTTGCTGCAGTTTTGGCAGAGACACAGAGAGAAGGTGGTTTGAGCTCCAGTGGCACCTGCTCTGAGACCCTGTCCTTTGTGATTTCTGCCTCATTATACGGCCCAGAGCTACCTCCTCCTGATTCAGCCAAAAACCCTAATGGAGCATAATGAGCCACACAGTTTCCCCGCTGCCTTATACCAGGCTCTCAGCACCGGATCGTAACCATGAAACCAGAGTGCTGCAATCTCCAGAATATTTACCAAACAGATGAAGAAAACAGAAGAGAGAGAAAGGGGGCAGGATTTGGGCCATTTGTTTGTTAATGATGTAACTTCTGCAGAGAAGCTTGAACTCATTGCATAACACTTTCAACCTATGTTCAGCCCTCTTCTTTTTTCAGCTTTTCCCTCCAAAATTATCTGCCCCTTAGCGTGCATAAGTTTATATTTATCTGGATTTGGACTGGCATAAAGGTTCGTGATCATCTGTAGCTGGATTGACCTAGCTTCTCCATGACTTTCATCTTACATTTAATGAATTATGTTACATTATTTGTATGTAGTTGAAAGGCCAAATAATAGCTTGAGAAATCTTTTTTTTTTCTGAAAAATGCTCAAATTTAATTGAAATAATTAATTAATTTTAGAAATTTCATTACATGCTGAATGAGAAAAAAATGTACTTGAACTTTGATTTTTAAACCTTGATTATTATATGCCACGCTCAATGACTCAAATCTGATACAACTGCTAGTCCTGTGCCCCACTGAGCACTTAAGTTAAGATATGCTGTGTTTCATATGCGATGATTTAGTTGTGTTCAATCACAGTTCTAATGAGCAACTTGGGAGGTAATAATACAGTTAGAAAAACAACAAAAAGGACTAATTAAGTTTATGGTAATGCCACATCTTACATTGCCCCTAAATGTCTGTCAGACACTGTCAAATATGTGTTTTAGTAAAACTGTGGGGCTTTGTGTCTTTCAGCAATTTTGCCATTACTTATTAATTTTTGGTTACCAAATTTGTATGGCTTTAAATTTAGGGTTTAATACTTTTTGGGCGGTCCTTTATCAGACACTTCCTCGTCTAGATGTATCTGTATTAGAGAACCTGATTGTAACATGTAGGACCAAAGTAAGTGTCTTTGACTCTTGTTCAAGCTCTGCAAAATTCACAGCATCCTGAAACAGGACCAATTAGCATTCATATCCCTGTACCCGGTATATACTGTGTAAATGACAGTAGCCTATAAGCAGTAATGATAATTGGATGTTCCTCCACTCTGAGATGAAATGCTTTCCTGATAGTTTTGCTTTTGTTTAGGCAGTGACATTATATTTCCCTGCTCCCAACCACAACACAAGTCAGTGATCTTCCCCTATCAGTCAAGTCTTTCTGTACAACTTGCGTCAGTTTTGGTTTTGAATAGAAGATAATTAGAAGCTGCATCCTTTCATGTCACAGAGCGCTTCAGAGACCTAACAAGTGGCAGTGCTACACTTCTCAACTCATCTCCCCAGCACTATGCTGCCATAGGCTCATAGCTGTACGTGATTTTGTGAGCCGTGAAGAGGTTATTTGCGGCAGAGAACTATGGGGCCTTTGTTTTTTTTTCCCCGTTTCTTTTGCTTCTGACAGAGGGAGGAACGAACTCGGGCTCAGTTGCACTCGCTTTGATCAGACGTTGGAAAAGCTGGGTACAGATACCAGGAGGTGAAAGAGGTGGAGTGACAGGAAACTCAAAGAGAGCTAAAGAGCAGAGGTGGAGCAGAGCAACAGAATGGCAATGGAGCGGAAGGAGGAAAAAGTGCAAGTGGTGACTCAAAGTTACAGAGAACTCACTTGAAGGCATGACCAAGAAATGATGCAAAGTAGGCTATGTTTTTTTAATATATTTACCTACTGTAGCTATGCAGCAGTGTTTACTGTAGACTTTTTAGTATTGGTAAACAATATATCTGCATTGGAAAGAATGGTGCCATAACCTATGACTAAAATACATTGTCAGCGGATAATGTAGGATTGTGGTACCATAAACACAACAAAAAATATTCTTGGTTTATTTTATTTATTCTTTGTATATTGCAAAAATGTGTGACATTCTAGCTATGTTTAATGAATTAATGCACCAATATTTTGACAATTACTTCAGATCTTATTTCGCACAACAGCACTTTTATAACATAGTTGTTTTTGTAGCAGATACTGGTGAGACTGCAAGCTAGATCATATCAAACATGACCCAAATAGTATCAATCAATGAAACAGTACTTACCAAATGGTTCATCTGTCCAAAGATGCATGTGAAATACCCCAAGAGCTAAGGAGAAGGCAGAGATAAGGACCCACAGCCTGGGAACAATTTTCAGAAGAGAGTTGGAATTGCTGACCAAAAAGATAGTAACATCATGCTGTCGCCAGGCACAAGACTGTTTACCACAGATGCTATTATTTTCCTTGGCCTGCTTCCACCTGATGGGGCAGATAGAGGGAGAGAGATTTATCAGACTTTTCACTGTTTCTCCCAGTCGACAGTTAGTTTTTTTTTTTTTTTTTTTTTGTATTGTCTTTACTGTTTCAAACTTCATAAGTAAACTTTATCTGATTTCTGTGTCCTTCTTGGCAAACTTTAGCCAGAAAACTAACATCTAAAGAGGATTTCAGCACTACAGTAGCACATAATCAGGTGAACACTTGGGGATAAAGGAGATAAGGGAAGAATTATGAAGCGTGCTCTGTCAGCACCATCCTTCACTGCTGCCATCTGTGCGAGTCTTCACTGCTGAGTCTCCTGCTTGTACTTCGCGCTTTGAAAAACACATCGAACTGCTAATCAACATACGGTGATAGGTGACTTACCTTTTGGTGGGAAAACATTTGCTCCTTTCACTTCACAGCAACACCTTTATCTAAAAAAGATGTGTGCATTAGGAGTCAGAAGTGAGGAGTGCATGGGGATCAGTTGATTTAACTCTAAAGGCCTCGATACACCAAGGCGATTCCCAGACTGCCACTGAAAAGACGGAGCGACAGCTCGTCTCTTTTCGTCTCCTCTCATTCCCTCCCGTTTCCTCACGTCGGATGACCTTTTTCCCTCTTCATACACCGAAGCGACAACCGACCTAAAGACTGTGTCTTGCACATGCGCGTGATGCAATTACCCCCCAAAGCGGCAGATGGCGCTAGCCACTGAACAAAGATAAACGGAAGTGAAGTGAAGTGGTCTGCCACTGTTCTCAGCTTGTTTGAACATTTGAGAAGCGTGATAATGGCCGGTTTGGACATTGTTTTGTGTGGGTTAGGTGCCGCTGCTCTGTTACTTGAAGAAGAACAGAGGCCAACAAGGAGAAGAAAGCGCACTGCCACAGCGGTTTTCACCTCTCGTCACTCCGTCACTTCCGCTAAAATTCCCGTGAGCTGATTGGCGCAGCAGCTGTAGTGCTAGGCCTATCAGAGCGCTTCGTGCCAAAGACCAAAGACGCCGATTCAACAAGGCCAATCAGCAGAAAACTAGTCAGACGGCCTCCGTCCTGGAGCGATGGGGGCAGACGGTGCATACATATCAAAAGGACGGAAATGAGCGACATGGAAGAACCGTTCAGTCGGCTTCAGATGGGCGATCGTCCCCTTGGTGAATGGAGGTCTTAAAACATTGCTAGTGGCAAAAATACTAATTATATTGGGTTATGGGTAGACAGTGGCTGAGTGGTTAGCCCTCCTCCTCCTTGAAAACATGGATTTTATCTTTGGGTTGACTGCATGTCCTCCCTGTTTGACCGAGGGCTCTCTCTGGGTCTTACTGTCCTTACATGTGAATATAGGTGAATCTGTGAAAATTGCCCATATTGAATAAATGTGAGAGTAAACAGATGTCTGTCAGTGTTTCTTTGTTTGAGCTTTGACTAATTGGGCATTGTTTAGGTGTGCCCTTGGACCCACAGTAGCTGGGATAGGCTCCAGCTACTCGCTACTCCTAAGAGAAGATGAATGCAGAGGTATAAGCCACATTATTCTGATGCTGGAATAAACTACCAGAGGGAAGATTTTATTTAAAAAAAACACAAGTCTTTATTTTATTTTATTTTTTTTTTTCAAAAAACATCTATAAGGTATGGTTTTATATTAGCATTGTAACTAAGGGATTTATTTTAGAACAGTACAATAGACTGCAAAACGGTATTTATTTTAGCCATTGCTTTCACTTTCAATATATAATCTCATTAACTATATTACACTGCCTGGGCCATAAAAAAAAAGAAAAAAAAAAAGAAAAAAAAAAGACCCGCCCACTGGATGTAACTAATAAAATACTGTATGATCTGTGGTTGCTGTCAGGCCTGGGGTAAGCAACGTTATGTGCCCAAACATGGAGGTCATGCCATTAATGGATTTTTAATTCTTTGATGGCACAGGCTTATTCCAAGATGACAATGCCAGGATTCATTCAAGCTCAAATTGTGAAAGAGAGGTTCAGGGAGCACGAATGAATTGGCCACCACAGAGTCCAGACCTTAACTCTATTGAGAATCTTTGGGATGTGCTGGAGGAGACTTATTAAAACCATGCCACAGGAAATGCATGCCGTAATCAAAGGTAAAGGCGGTCCAACTAAAGTTAATGTGACTTTTTTCGGGGGCCAGACAATGTATGTTCTCAATTCATTTTACAATTTGTGTTTCATTTCACCTGTCCCAAACCTGGATAAATGTAGAGTGTTGCGTCATGGAAGGCATCTAGCATAAAACTAAAGCCAATATTCAAATTACTGTTCAGATGGAAGTGAAAAGCCAAAAGTAAGAGAAGAAGAAATAGTTTGTTCTCTGTTACTGTATGTAGAAGTGGGGTGTAACAAAAACCTTCTTTAACTTCACAAACTGTACTCACTTTCTTCTTAAATAAAATGTCAACTGCCTTTACAGACATTTTCTGAAATAAATGTCTTTTGCAATCTTGCCCATCTTCCTCTGGAGGCTGAGTGAGCGAATGTAGCAACATTTAACTCTAGCTGCACTCACCTGTCAGCGCCGGTCTGCCTTGTGCCCACGGGCTGCAGCGCTGTGTCTGGATCTTTATGACTGTGGGGCTGTGGGAGATAAAGAGCTGCTCCAATCAGCTGGTTTTGTGTTGGGATAGGTGTCGCCTGTCACCGGACCAATGCTGTCAGATAAGGCTATAACATCCCGGTGCTTAAATTGCTTCGGCTTCGGCTCTTATAGGTGCCAGGGAATCGGGAAAGGCAGCACTCCTTGTTACATAAGAAACAAGAGCAGGAGACAGGTACATCTGCAGGTGTCAGTCAGGGTGCGATGCTTGGTGAGATTCTCAAAGATTAGCGAGCACATAGTGAACCAGTTGTTTTTTTTTTTTTTTTTGTTTTTTTTCACGCTGCAATGTTTCGCCTGAAGTTAACCACAAACTTGAGATTCTGAGTTCAAGCGTCAGACTTATGCAATCCCACAAATTTATTCCTCTAATGATTCATTGTGTGCAATATGCCAATATTTATGCATAAACTATCAAATTGTGTTGTCCTTTTTGCATAATTTTGCTGTGTAAGCAGACAGAACAGTGATTTTTTTAAATTTTTTATTTGGTCTAACTGTTGGATTTAGTTGTATCTCATTTTACGGTGACTGAATTATCACAGAACCAAAGGTATGGCACATGTATTTTCCCATTCCATGTAATGTATACAATATTTAGGCTTCAGAAGAGCCTTATGTTGAAACTATATCTAACCGCCCCAGGACCACTTATGGGACTGACCCACCTGTTGAGAATCAGTGCTCTGGACCAACCAGCCAGCCACTTTCTCTATTTAAATTATAACAAACACCTTCTATGCGATCATTGGATGGTGCCAAAACAAGCATTTTCAGGCCTTGTACTATGTTTTTTCCAGGCTTTTGGGAATAATTTTGGACACCTTTGCATTAACATTTCACGTTTTGTTACTTAAAATAATGTATATGTATGGAAAATGTCTTCTTTTGGGGAGCAGATAACTTTGACTTTGCAGGGAACGCTTGGATTTGCCCCCTGCTGGCAACAGTGGAGACTGGACAGAGCATAAAATGGCTATTTAGCACAGCTATTAGAAACATGACACTAACAGATAGATAAATGAGCTGACTGCTCTGTAGTGATGGCATTTTAAGAGCTGAATTTATCAGCTCTTAAAATGCGTGTGGTGTGTGGGCTTTAGGAAATCAATATTTACATTAGTTTTAATGACTTGAATACAGATAATTTCAATTTTCACTAATTTTCAATTAGTGGAAATTACTCAAATCAAGGATTAATAATCTGAATTCAAATAATTTTAATTAATGCAGATATTGAAACTGAGCTTTTAACCCTCTCAGGCTCAAATTAAGTTTTAGCAACAGGAAAAATCTGATATTTGGGGGACAATATCATATGGGGTAGTAATAAACAATTCTGACTTTTTTTTTTTTTTTTTTTTTGTAATTAGGTAATGAGCATTTAGCTGTTGCAAATCTGCAATGCCTGCCTGGAGAGGGCTACCTCTTAAGAAAGGTGATGGCAGCAGCACACAGGATTACTCAAACATATATGAATGAAACAAAATACTACTCCATGTATTTGAGGTGGAAACAACATTAAAAGGTGGTTAAAAGCTTAGAAATGTTGATTTAGCACAATAGGAGACCTTTAACAATAACGCTCACATCTTAATGGCCGTTTTTATAAGATGAGTAAACATCTAATTCAACTCAGTCACAAGCCAGGGTACCTTTTGTGCTGTTCCCAGGCCCAGATAAATGGAGAAGGTTGCGTCAGGAAGGGCATTCAGTGTAAAAGCTATAGCAAAACAAAAGAAGAAATAAACACATGCATTAATACACTGCTGTTCTCCCGTTTACTATAGGAGCAAAACTATTTCTTGATTTCCCTCAATTTCCTTCTTTCAGTCCATTTAAATTCCCGGTAAACTCCATCAACATATGCAAACAGTAAATGTAAAACACACAGACGGAGGAAAAGTCTTAAAAGTCAGGATACAGACAGCATTAAGTGAGCAAACAGTTTGTGCCAAGACTTAAATTGCCAGTGGATTAAATGTGAGTGTGACAGTCAAAGGCACACATTTCTCCTCTGATCTCTTGTTATTACTGACAAACAGAAAACCAGCCCGCGCCAGATCAGACAATGTTCGCCTCCAATTACTCCCACTGTGGCATCAGCTCTGACAGGGAGCACCAATAATGAGAGTGCTTTTAAACTACATACTGTGCAAAAGTATTGGGCAAGTTTTTTTTTGTTTTTTTTTTTTCTTTCAAGAAAGGCTATGAGCAAAGAAAGGTGTGTCAAATGTACAAAAATACACAAACATAGCAAAAAAAGAAGACATAACTATTCCAAGAGCTTAGACAACTGCCAAGGCACTGGTCCTATCTCGCAATTTAAAAGATTCCGTGCCCAGACCTGGACTCAAACTCGAAAATCTTCTAGTCTGGGGGTAAAAGGTCTTTGCGTTGAGCCCTTATATCTCACAATAGTAAAGAATCTACTAAAACTAATCATTTGTTCTTTTGAAGTTAGCATCTTTGGTCCATATCTCAAAATGCTACAGAATCCCTTAAAACTCTCCTGGATCTTAACAATGACCTGGAGCCACACCAAAATGATTCGTTTTGCTTGGGGCCCATTACTGACCTTTTCTAAAGCACTTTGCCCAAAAATGTTTAGCAGAAAAATGCGTCTCTAGCTTTATAATTATTCATACATCCACTGGCATCACATGGGAGCGTTTTTCATCAATATTGATTACACTAATTATGCTTAAATGATTATGTGCTAGATTCAATGACCATGCATCCTTCAGTCAAAACAATAGATTTGAAAATTACGTTCAACGATGCGCCCTTGAGAGAGGAGCCATTTTATAATTAGATATCATGGGAATTAGCCACGCTTTTCATTACACTTGCAGAAAACAGATCTGTCACTAATCTCCAAATACCTTCCTCCTGTTCATGTAATGATTTAATTCTGTTGTTTGCTTTTTTGCATAATTAACCTCGCTACATTTATCTGGCATTAGATATTATTAAATTGATGCTTTTATACTATTTTCCAACTAAAACATATGGTAAGATGAAGATATTAGCTTGGCTGCAATGCTATGTTTCACAGCTACAAGTATTTGGAAAATATAGACCTCAACCAAGACAATGGCCATATGTCGCATTGGTAAAAATATAGTGCCCAGACATGCACTTAAACCAGAAATTGTCTAGTTCTGGGGTAAATGCTCTACCCCCAATGTTAAAGAATAGGCTAAAAAACATTTTTTTGTGCTTTACTGACCCCTTGTCGCTGGAGTTAGTATTTTGCCATTGTACATAATCCTTCAAAAAATTCCTAGATCCTGTTCGTGTTCCAGACCTTCACCAAAATCTAATAATTTCTCTCTTGTCTTATTACTGGCATATCCTGAAAATATTTCATAATCCAAGATACTGACCACTGCAGACCTGGAAAAGCCCATATGATCTGCAGGTTTCGAGATGCTTTGACCAGGTCGTATAGCCATCACAATTTGATCCTTGATAAACTCGCTCAAAATCTTATGCTTAACAATTTTTTCTGCTTCTAACACATGAACTTTGAGAAATATTTGATGAATATCCTACCCACCATTATGTAGCATGATGAAAAGATAGTAATCTGTGTTATTCACTTCATCTGTCAGTGGTCATAACCTTTTTATCAGAGGTAAAGATGGACAGTTGTCTTTCAGAAGCAACAATACTCAGAAGAAGAATCAAAAAGGTGAGTAAATGTAATATACATTTAACCATCTTTACCAATACAGAATGTGACTGCAGTCAATACAAAATCATGGACTTTACTGATTAGATGGAGATTTCATTGATAAAATAGCACTTAAAGGACAAAATCTGGACTATAGATCAATAGCTGAGGGAGGTAGAATTGCTGCTGCTAATGTTAATGTGTTAAACATATTCTTGGTACATGACTGTGATGAGGTGAGCTGTAACAGGGTCAAGCCACAGCTTAATGACCTCTGAGAGCGCAGCCTGACAGAGCGGGCTTGTAAGATTTGTTCCTCTGTTTGAAATGCTAATTAATAAAGTGTGAGTATCTTATCATGGGAGGAGGTGAAGGAAAGAGCAACATTTTCGTGACTTTCTTTTGTCAAAATACCTGAAGAAAGTACAGGTATGTAAAAAGTGCATCATATTGCAAGCTGTTATTTAAACCATCTCCCAATTTTCATGCTTTTCTTTTCTGGAGTCACCACAGCGAATCATCTGCTTTTTAGGGTACAATTTGCATATGGATTACGTCAGATGCCCTTCCTGTTGCAACTCTATTTATCCAGGCTCAAGGACTGGCACAAGGAGTATACTACTCAATATTCTTTGTTACGTATTTCGTACTAATTTTGTTATCTATTTAGGTAAACTTTCTATTGAGTTAAACAAATGCACTTTTACAGCTTCATTCTGGCACCTGTGTCACTAAATGGGATGAATTTAATCTTTTTATAACATCATCTAAAAATGGATTTAGAAATAGAGTATGTGATAACAATAATTTTCAAGGCCTTCATAGTAATTTGTGTTTTTATATTGTCAGGTTGTGGGAGTGTGTATTGAAACACACCTGTAATTAGCAAACAGGTGGACACTATTCATCTCCACTGGAGCTGTTATGTTAATGCAAGGAATGGAGAATGATATAAAAATGTGCTCAGCAGTGGGGGAGACATCTTCATACACTATCAATATATTTTCATTTTGTGTGGCATTGTAGACTGACAAACTGTCTACTTTCATGCTTTAGAAACAATAACTGTGTATTTTGAGGCTTACTGCTGATGTGCTATGATATAGAACCTTGGAAAGCATATTGTTTTTTTTTTTTTTTTTCTTTTTCTTTATTTTTGGAAAACAAATCAGCATAGACGACTTGGCAGGCAGGCAATACAGGTGGCTGCATCGAAGTTTCCCATTTTGTCAGTCCACATTATGCACAACTTGTGTTTTTCAATCTCACATAGCCCACAGAGCCAAAAAAATAAGGTTGTCAAGAAACCAAAATACTGTCACACAATATGTTTTTTGTTCTAATCTTATTCTAAGATGGTGTTTCTGAATACGTTATACTGTGACTCATGCTGGCTTCAGTACCTTGATAAAACATCTGTCAAATTGGCACAGCTCTGAAATCTGATCATTCATAAATAATAACAATTAACATCTGAACTTTCTTTGTCAACAGCCCAAAATTACACTTTAATACTCATTTTGGAAAACAGTGGTTCTAGGACAGCAATACTTTCCCCTTCTGGGGTCACCAGAGAAAATCATCAGCATGTAGTGCACATTAATTTGCATATTGATTTAGCATAGGTTTTGGCAATCCACTCCATTTATCTAGGCGTGGGACCAGCGCCAGTCATTTTTTTATGAATTTCATCAGAATTTGGCAGGGATATGGGAAAATGTGTTGTAAATCAATGATTCATATTTAGCTATTATTTAGTCTTAGTCTTATTCTCTCTAGCCTATATTATGCTTTTATTCACATTTGGTCCAGTGTTGGTCTGCTCTAGAATAGTGCATGTTTATCAACCTGTAAGAACATTATGTGACAAAAAGAGAACATTTTTAATAAGTACTCTTCTGGTACCATAGAGAAACAGGTGAAGAGACCAGCAGGGGGCAGCACAATAGGAGAGTGCAGAGTTTTGTGGTCTTTTGTACATAATAAAAGAAAAAAATCACTTTACTTCCTTTCCTTGAACTTTTTGTATGATGCCATTTTATTGCAAAATAAAAAAGTAGCCTTGAGGAATCAGTGGAAACAGAGCTGTACACAGTTTTTTTTTTTTTTTAGGTAAAGAGTAGAGACTGGATGTGGAGGGCTTGTTGAGCGTTCAGTGCTTCCTGGAGTGGGTGGAGGTTGGTGCAACCAAGCATTTTGAGACCTCAGAATGGCTGAGCCAGATAATAGAGGATTATTTAAACCTGCATGCCGTGAATGAAACAAAACATAGCTTCAGGTATGTTTTTGATGAGGGAACAACATTATAACATGGAAGAAAGCTCAGAAAAGTCAGTTTTGCAGAATATCTCCTCTTTAATGCTTTAACGTGAGTATTACACATCAACAATTTCTACTTTTTAATACAACTAAAATATAAACTAATGAAGACTTTGGTGTGTTTTTATCTAATAATGAATAACTTGGCACTGGTGCAGTCCAGTCAACTAAATCTAAGCACTATATCTTTAAGCAGGAAGTCAGCATTTTTTGGTTGGTGTCAATAAATGGCGGGAGTGCTCGCTCTCTCTGTCCATACTTGCTTTGAGTGGCTTAACATCAGGGTCAAAGGCCAAATGGCTCCTCAAGTGTATTTCCCAGAGGCCAAAAAAAACGGCAAAGGAGTAAAAGTAAGGGCATTATTTAGAGGAATGGGGATGAAAATGTTGGTTTCATTTTATCAGAGGTGGAAAGTAATACGTTTACTCAAGTTATTTATATTTCTGGACAGTATGTACTTATGTCATATTTTTTCTTTAAAATGTTGAAGAATTGTTAAGTGTATTTCTTATTTTTATTTTTTACATCAGTGGCAAAGAGGGGAATATATACGCAGTAGTAGTAGTTGTAGTTTTAACAGCAGCATGTACAAGCAGTAGTAGCAGTTGAAGCAGTAGTAGGAGTAACATTCACTGTAGCAGCAGGAGCTCAGTTGGTAGAGCTGTTGGTGGTTCAAATCCTGCTCCCACCATTGCGTGCTGTTGTTGTGTCCTTGGGCAACACACTTAACCCTCCATGCCTCCAGTGTCTCTTTGAAATTTTTGAGTGCCCATGGAGGTAGAAAAGCGCTATATAATTATGCCCTTTTGCATTTATTTTTATTTAGTAGCATAGCCTTTAATGTAAATATAAGTTCAGTATGTTTTGGTATTTATTCAAGTAGTTGTTAATAATTGTTATTATTTTACAGCTCCAGTACTTTTCCTTAGGTACAAATTTTGAGTACTTCATCCACCTCTGCATTTCATAAAACAGTTAATTAAGGTATTTTTTTCCCAAAACAAATTTAATATGTTACACATGGCCAGTTTGCTTGTTCATGCTGTAGATAAGGCTTGGACCAGATAGTGAAAGATGGATGGAGACAGGAAAAAAGAGAAAAAAGGACAAGCGAGAGAGCAGAAAATGGTGCACAGTAACGAGCCTTTGATAAAATACTGATAGTTGTCTGGCCGGTAGATTAAACAGGAGCTAGGCAGTTTCATAGAGCTGCAAATCCCTAATAATAAACTGCACCCAATTTCATCCAAGTGTTACAAAATCAAGAATGAAAAGCAATGCGGCTTAGTCATCAAAGCATGAAGAATCCCTGTGTGGTGCAGTGCACGGATGCCAGTGGTCTCCCGTCTGGCGTTATGGCGGATCTTATCAATGAGGGGGGCACTTTGTTGGCAGGATTTACCCAGGCTTTGTGAAAAGGGGGATATTCATTAACTCCTGTTGACTTCTCACAGAGCGATCATAATCCTACCGAGGAAAGGGGACGACGGGGCACGTGAACCGGAACAAGAGCCGCTTCCTCTGTTCAGTGGTGCCGACATGTAGCCAGCCCTAGCGCTCCACGGAGAAATGCCAAAGGTTCAACTCACCCAAGAGTGCTCTGCCAGACAAACACAAAGGCCATTTTAGCAGTAAATAAAATTAGATTGTGTGCACAAAGCATAGACTGAGGAAGCCATGCATGTCGCACCCTCTGCAGTTCAAGCGCTCCTTTTAAATGTCATTATGGTTTTATAAGTAAACACTATACACTTTGATCCTTTGATAAGCTGAGAGACCAGATGGTTTTTAGTGACGATGCCAAGACAAGCCCATTGAACAGAGAGCTGCAGTTCCTCTCAAAGTCTTGCCCAGTGTGACAGCTGATGGGAATTTCTGCAAAACTCTACAGTATATTCTCCAACAGGGCAGAGAGATAAGCAAAAAAAAAAAAAAAAAAAATTCTATATATTTAGGTCATGCACGGTTGCAGAGGGTTTAGGGCTCCTGACTCTCAGCATGGAGGTTGTGGGTTTGATCCTCAGGCTGGTTGGTGGTGACATGCAAAGTTTACAATTGCACTGCTCTCATTTGTGCGCAAGAGAGGTGACATAAAGCAAGAAAATCTGTTTTTGAATGGAAATTGTTTAAATGCTGTGGCTGAGAAGATGATAGAGGAATCATAACCACAAATCTTAGTCTTGCTGTCAATGAAATATTAATTAGTCACCTATTTTAGACAGCTGTCAACATTAACGCTAGAAAATAAGTCAAATCATACAATAAAGTGAGTATACACCTCTGTTGCAAAGTAATTTATATGACAAATTTAATATACGGCGCAGCATAATGACAGTCATATCTTATTCCATATGAAAAATTCAATATATTTCCCAGCCTTACTTACACATAGTGCTGTTGTCCCATGGGATTCAGAAGAACATTGGTTGGCACAGGCTTGGGAATCCCTGTCTGGATCCCTGTACCTTTGTTTTCTTCTTTAAAATACAGTACAGTTTCTACATTAAACCTGCTGAGATAAAGCAACATTGCAACTTCACCATCCCTTACTTGATGGATTATTTTTCCACACACATTTTTGTCATGCAATAGTTTTGGCAGTGGCTGTATTTGCAGCCATAAATATTCACTCTGTGTGTAACCTGAAATTTGCCAATATGAATTTGCAGCACTGTCCACCTCCACACAGTCCCCATCTTCCATCAAGCTTCCAGCAGTTGAGTGCACACAATACCTTAATGAAATATGCATAAGCTGTCTTCACCTCCACATTTGTCCTGTCCTCCTCTTACTCCTGGCCAAACAGAAAACAGGGCTGTTTTAGGTGACACACTCAAAAAAAAAAAAAAAAAAAAAAAAGTACTGTTTAAGTCAATGATAACTTTGGAGATAGGCAGTGGAAATATAGAAAATATTGCAATTTTTTATTGGGGTATACTGGATTTGATATAAAAAGCAGATGCACTTATCCCTCTGCACCACTGTTGCTCCAGGTTTTACCATCATATTGTTGCATTGTGACACATACAGTACACAAATTAGCTAGAACATGACCATCTTCCTTATTGGTGGTCATAATGGTATTATGTATACAAAACAAACTGCAATATGCTGTGTATTCTGACCCCTTTCTAGAACCAGCTTTAACTTCTTCAGCATTTTGAACAACACTAGCAACTGTATTTTTCACTTTATCTGTCCGTGGTCATAATGTTTTGCCTGATCTGTGTTGTGAAATGTATTGCTTTGCAGGTTCTTGCCAATTAGCTATATGTGAAATACCTAGAAACACTAGGCTACACCTCATTTGAGACCTTGTACTGGGGTGACCTTTAAGTCAGGACAACACACTTCATAAAAAAATGTTTTTCAAGTACCACATGTGAAGTGAAGGAAGTGCTCAGCTGAATCTATGTTAGTGACAGAAAGCTTTTGAGAGCGTTGTTCGGTGGACATATAAAATGTCTGCTGGCACAGTAAGGGGGCTTCTGTAGAGGCTCTGAAAGCTTTTGATCGAAAGGCTCGTCACCGGCGTAGTTACTGACATGGTTACCACAGCAACCTATCTGAAAACGTTAGTGATGGCTCGACACAATTTGATCTGATCGCTTGCAAATACCGGACTGTCTTTAGATCTGAGAAACACATCTGTCTAACAGTGATAAAAATGCTTAAAGAAAAATGTGTTAAAGTATTTTGAGTGTAAAATAATTCGTTCCTGTGTAATTGATTCAACACATCAATGTGTTATCGGAGTGTACTATACTATAAACTTAATAAATACAGCACCACAGGGGCCTATAAATAATGTATGACAGGTTGGTGCAGTAGAAAATGCCCTAACTGGGAAAAAAATCACTTATTTCCAAGAAGGTTAGGTTTTTGCTGATGTTAGTTTGTTGGTCTGTTGACAAGATAACTCATAAAATACTGGTTGAATTTTAATGACATTTTTAGGTCAATAGTACCCAAAATTGTGATGGCTTTTTTGATCGTCTTCTCAAAGGATTCTTTACCGTTGTGAGATGAATGTGCTTTTTGACTCAATGTATAATGATAAAAATAATAATAGTCACACTGTGGTGACGAGCTACTTTTGTAGCCACAGCTGCTCTGAGGCAGACTGATGGACACGTGGCTGCCATTCCGTGTCACACAACCACACTAACACATTTAAAGTGGGTATGCAATGCTATACTGCTGTCTGTATAGAGCATTTACACCTGAACAAAAAGGTCCCCAACTCAAACCAGGTCTGGGCACCATATTTTTCCTCATTGTGAGTTACGGTCAATGCCTTGGTGGAGGTTTATGCTCTCCAATTGCTTGAAGTATATTATTGCATTGGCTAAAAGTTTTTCGTTTTTTTTTCTTCTCTGTCCAAGTATAGAGGAGCTAGCATTTTTAATTGAAGGTTTCCACAAACTAAAAGCGGATCCCCCAAGGAGTAGTACTCCTCTCCCCAAATATCAATCAGCTGAATGAGATTGTCCCATCACAGGAACTTTAATAGGCCTAATCACTGAGGCGGGAGATGAATGGAGAATCAATTAAAGAGATTTGTGTAAGAGGAGGCAGTGATATGACTTCACACTGACTCTATATGTGATGACTTATAAAGATGACTGACAGGCTTTTGTTTATCGTACACCCTCCATCTAGGAGCTAATAGGGGGTTTAATGAGGGTTAATGTGCATGTAGATGACAGCATTATGGCTCTGTCTTGGTCAAAAGCAGGTTTGTTAGAAAATTATTTTGTAATATACTGTACCATAACTTTTGAAATGATTTTGACTGGGAGTTACACATGTGTTCGAATGTCATCCCTGTTTACAATATAGTGTATGCTTTGCGAGTTTCTGAAGAGAGCAGCAGTATGGCTACAGGTCTTTTAATTGCACACAACACATTAAGAGGTGCTTTTTTTATTTGTTTTTTTGTGGTGTAATAATGAATACATTTTAGCAGTTCGGCCGTAACATCACTAATGTTAGCTTACCATAGCTTGTATAGATGATATTCCCTACATAATGTTACGGCAAAAAGAGCTATATTCGCTAACGTCATAATTCATGTTAAGGTCAGGTCAGATAGGGCTTTATTACAGAAATCCACAATCAGTGAATCTTTTTTTTTTCACATACTCCAGAATCAACTGCGAGCTGAAAATAACACTAAGTGAATCTGCTATAGTTTGCACTACACAAGTACATCCAGAGTTTAGCTTTAAAATTCAGACATGTTTGTTTGACTGCGACTGTGCTGCACACACTTGCTGAGTCTTTAAACCTCACACACTATTAGATTTACCCCTGCAACAAGAGCTGGCACAGACTCTGCTCTATTGTGAAGTGTGGTAAAACCAGGCACAAAAATCTTGTAATGTGTCTCCATCTTAAGACATTTTTTTTTGTTTTTGTTTGGCATATTCATTTTATTTCAAATGGTTTTATTTCTTTGTCTACATCCTCCCTGTGCTGCCTTGGCTTTTCTCCATCATTTCAGCTTTCTCCCACCAAATGAATGCGTGTGTGAAGAGTTGTATCTAAAAAACAAAAAAACAAAAAAACACTAAAATGGGTGCTATATTCATTTACTGTCTCCACATGGCTGGAGTTTGTATCTTTGGCCCTATCTTTCAATAGTACCAAAACTCAAGGTTCTTGGCCCATTACTGATTTTCCTGAAAATTTAATCATCCTCATTTTATCATAACCTTTCCAGTAACGAACCAACAAACACCAGCAAAAACATCTCCATGCAGTGGCAGTAAACAAGTCAAAATATTCTGAAAGCCACACTTGCTAAATTACTTTTTGCTATTTGTTTTATTTTGCTGCACAGATTCCAGTGTTTTTGTGACATTAAACCTACGTTCCTCTCCCTCCTAGTGCTGGCTGTATCAGTATGATGAGTTGGTAGGGATGTTGAAAACCGCTCTAGGCTACAGCTCCAGCCTGCCTTGTGCCTGAGTCTAGTTTTGTGCCTGTGGGTGAAGCCTCTGGCGTCTCGCTGGATTGACTCTCAAAGGTGCTCAGTGTGAGGCTGCCACATGTTTATTATACAATCAAAGCTATTGCTCATTGTGCGAGTCTGAGCACTTTGCACGAATATCTGCAGCCATTTGTTTTTTGTTAAAGGCCAAAGCAGCATAATATATCACAGCAGATTAGCCGCCGAAGCACAGAGCAAAACTCTGTTGAGGAGTACATGAATTCATCTATTTCCAGTATTCGTAGGTTAATACGCAAGTTTTTTGAGTTTTTGGGGCCAACTCAAAATCTCAGGTTTTCAACAAATAACATTCATATGTCTAAAAACTTTAAATTTTAAATTTTACTCACTGTCATTATTATTTTTTTAACTTCTCTTACAGCCAACTGTATATTCATTCAATAATAAATTACTAGGGCTGGGGAAATTATCACGTTAACGCAGTGAGTTCATTTATTGATTTAATTGCGTTAATTTCAATTGATGCATCGATTAATTTGATCACAACGTTGGTTAGATTTGTGTCCGACTTGTTCCCGACTTGCTCTGATGCCACAAGTGCGACAGTCACCGTGAGATCCAAACGAGACCAGCGCCTGAGCCAGGGCCGCAGTTCATCAGGAGCAACTGCGGAGGCTGCACGGTTCAGTGCATGATGGGAAAACGCACACCTGTCAGCGGTGAACGGACAGGTGATTGGATCTGAGTTTAGTGCTGATCAGAAACGTAACGCATGACACTTCACTGCCCTCCTCTCCTTCCTCTCCCGCCTCTTTTTTTAAAATAAAGACTAAAGTTACAGTTTTGACCTGGATAAACCAACACACGCGAGAAGTGGATTTCGGGCATGATGGTGCGTGATCTGAACCACAAACTGTCCGACTTCAGTACAGGCTTATTTCCTCTCCTCTCATTGCGGCCGTGCACTCTCGTTCACAATCCAGGCGAGGCACAGTTCATCTGGAACGAGCCTAATGCAACAAGTGAACGAGCTAAAGCAACATGAGTGACCAAAAAGAAACATTGCTAAATGGACAATTCTGCTTCAAATCATCACCAGACAGCAATATAGACAAAACAAAAGTTATGTGCAGTCTATGCAAGAATGAGTTAAAAAATTCTAAATCAAAAATTTTTGTTGTTGAAAACTTGAGATTTTGAGATGACCTCAAAACTCAAAAACCTTGAGGAATCCTGTTGCCTTGAGTTTTTGAGTTTTCACATTTTTTTTATTGTATAGTGTACATCAAGGTATCTCCTGTCATTGTTTAAGAATATAAATGCACAGTTACATAGATGGATACTTTATTCATCTCCATGAGGAGAAATACATGACTCCTCTATACTGGCAATGCATGCTGTCATTGTACCCACCTTGCCTGTATGAATGTGTCAGTGTGACTGTGTTTGGTGGTGGCCGGCGAATGGCAGCCATGCGTCTGTCAGTCTGCCCCAGGGCAGCTGTGGCTACAGAAGTAGCTCACCACCACAGAGTGGGGCTGAGTGTCTAGAAAGGTGCTATATAAAACCAATGCATTACTATGATTATGATTATGTTTATATTATTATTAAATTAAGTTTATGGTCACAAAATAGAAATTAACTTCTGTATTTTTTCTGTAACCTTTCTGTATTTACCACCAGTGTACTATTTGTGCAATACCCATGCCTGGATAACTGGGGAGAGCTGTGTCAGGAAAGAAGACACCATTGTTCAAAAGATATACTGTCCAGACCTGGACTTTAACCAAAAATCTTGTCGTTCAGGTGGAAACACTGTCTATTAAGTTACAAAGCTCAATGTAAAGTAGGCAGTGCATACATTGTTACATAGATGTCCTGACATAGAGCCAAAAACTCTCAACCATCCCCTGTGCCAGTCCCAAGTCAGGATGAATGGAGAGGGCTGTGTCAGGTAGGGCATCTGGAGTATAACTTGTTCCAAAGTATGTGAAGGATTGGCTGTGGCGAACAGTAAAAAACAGGAGGCTGCCCAAAGGATGTTCAGGGAGCTCACAGAGAAGAGATAATGGTAGGTGATTTAAAAGCCTTTTACTCTGGTCTCTAGCAATGGTTTTTAAGAAATAAAACACGTATAAAGGTTTTTGACAGCTGATGTAAACAATAGGGTGATGTTTAGCAGGAAACAGGGCTTTGTGTCTTCTCATCTTTTTTCTTCTGCATAGTAAATTGTGTAAGGATAGGTTTGTTCTTAAAGCTTCTTTAAATATAGATTGAACGCAGTATGCTAATGTTGACAAAGTGTGTAATTTACCAACCTCAGTTAACTATAAAGTACCCACAGAGACTGGGAAACCTTTAAGCACATGCACATACCATTGTTAAAGTGTTTGGTAAACATTGCATATATAAACATATTAGCTGCATTAGTGTGGACGTGGCTCTAGTTTGCTCCGACATAAATTGCATAACGTGAGAGACTGGGAGAGTGGCATGTCCTAGTTGAGTAGGTGGATTAAGGAGGAGAGTAAAGAGAAGCCCTCTGATGATTCCTCATGTATTTTTCATGACTGGCTTCTTCAGTAAATAATCTCTTGCTGTATTTACCAGCACAATATCCTGTCCATGCCGCCTTGTGTTTTTCCAGTGTGATGAGCTCATAATATTTTATCACTTCTCTGAGCTGTTAGGCCCGACTAAAAGCCCTCCAAAGGATTTGATATCTATTGGTCTCTGGCTTGTTTTTACCGTTCTACATTTCCGATATCTGTCTTTATCCACTCTGCCTTTCCCTACCTCCTGTCTAGATTTGTTTTTATCGATTTATTTCTCCTGCAGCCCTCTCACTCTTCTGCCTCAGCCCGTCGAGCCTCTTCACATCTTGTCCTTGGTTTGTTATGTAAGCAGTGCTTTTTTTTTTCTTCTTTTTTTTCATCTCCAACGCTCTCGCTCATTGTTTCTTATTGCCATGGCAATCTCCTACAGACATCACGCCAATGAGTCTCACATCTCCTCACACTATAATTAATCTGAGGGATTGATCCACCAGTCACAAATGATGCCGTTTACAGTGATAACATTGTGTCACGGGGCGCTTTATCTCGATCACTATACTGCCATATGCTCGGCGTGTCTGCATAATTTCGACATTTTACGCCGCCCTGATGGTTGCACGCGAGCTTTGATGTCAACTCTTGAAAGTTTGTGTGTATCCCCGGTGCTCGCACTTCTCTGCTTCCTCTGACATCAATACCCGTCATGGCGCCGCGTGTACTCAGAGGTTTTAGGCTTTTGCTCTGAGCTAATCTCTGTGGTGTTCAAAAGCTGGAGGGCCCACTGACTCCATCCCGCCGACTGTCTCCCTGCAGCCTGTTGCCATGGTTACCCCGCTCAGTGGCAGGCCGATGCAGCGCGAGGGCTAATGTATGATACGAGCCTTTCTCTTTTTTTTTTTTTTCACTAAACACTGGTGCTTTTGTGTTGCTGTCATAAGCCACCTCCCTGACGCGCTGTGTTCGCCCGTCCGACTGTCACCGCTCCCTTTGTAGTGCTGCCTCGGGGCATCTCTCAGGTGGACGTCCAGATGTGCCCATACTGTATGCATGTGCTGGGTAAATACAGCACTGGAAAAAAATAAGACACAACTGAAATGTAGTCTTGAATCATCCTCTTCCAGGCCAGTGTTTGTTAAATTCCTTTGCAGACTTCACTTTGCTGCTTTATGAGCTCACAGACCGTCACACAAAGCTGAGAGAGGAGTATGAAGTTACCCAACAGCAGTGTGGAAAAACTTGTGGAGAGCAAGATGTAAGACGAGTTATTCCACCAAATAGTGATTTCTAAATGTTCTCTAGTCAAAACATTATTACCAAGTGAATCCAGGGTAGCCCCAAGGTCTTAAAAGTATTAAATTTTATGGGCAGGTATTCAATTTTGTTTATTTTAGTTTTGAATAAAAAAAATAAATAAATTTAAAAAAAGTAATTTCAGTGTAATTGGTATTACACACATTAGTGAATTCACTTTGACAATATCAAATTAATCACACAAATCGCTTGTTCACGTTTTAGAAAGCTTTTGTCTCTGCGCTGCATAATGTTGCTGAAAAAGAAAATCACAATTCACTTATGGAAGAACCTTTATGATTATGTTTTTTTTTATGATTTTTAATGCAGCACTCTAATTTCACCTATATTTGTTTTTTAAAATAAAATGATGTTGTAGTATCAGAGTATTACCAATATTTAATTAGTGTAAATTCTATACAAATTATGGTTTATTGGTCAGCATTGAATTTTATTATAGGTAGCATTAAAAAGTCTTAAAAATGGCTTAAATTTCACAAGACAAAAACTAGAGCTACCCTGGAACCTTTGAATTATTCAGGTCCTGCAAATATGGCATCGTTGTTCTTATTTTAATCTAATGCTACTGTAATTTACATAAAAGTTATACTCTAAACATCAATGGTTTTATTTGGAAATATGGAGAAATACAGCCATCAGGTCACAAAAAATGAGGCAAAATTGTTCAGTTCACCATTTCTTCAGGATTAAACATAAAACCTGAGAAACTGATCATTTTTCAGCGCTTTCCCCATATTGTTTTCCAGAGCAGGTCTCTCTGGCTACTACCGGATTCAAATGGCCATCATTTTAGTTCCACTTGACTTGATCAAACGCATGCGCCCCCGGCCGAGTTAGTGTTGTGTATGTTTGTGAGCGGTCTCTATGGATGGGGTTTCAAATGGATGCCAGCAGGAAGAAGATAATGACCTGGTGGATGTGTCCTTCGAGGGATGGATTGAGAGACTGAGGCGTGAGGGAGGAAGGTGCTGGAGATGATGGAGATTATGCAGGAAATGGAATGGCAGCGAGAGATAGTGGCACTTTAAACTGAGAATACATAATGCCAATGGGAAAACAGGTGGGGTTGGTAAAGGAGAGAATCCTTTGTTACCTTATTTTAAAATAGTTCAACAGTTCTTGTGCAACACTGTGGTATTTGGACCTTTAAATAATGTTTATTTATTTATTTATTTTTGTAATCAACTCTTAATGGGATGAACTGCCTCTTCCAAGACATCTATGCGATTTTCTTTCTTGACGTCTATTTGTGTTGTAACACCCAAGACCAGTCTTAAAAACCTTTTGTATGGCCTTGGTCTTGTCTCGGTCTCGGCTGCAGTTTTAATCAATCTTGGTCTTGGTCTCAAATCCTTGTCTCAGTCTCAGATGTGGTGGTCTCAGGGATTTTATTTACCAGACATTATGAGAAAATGCTATTCTTCATCATTTTGGAGTTTGAATTAGTTTTCCGCATTAGAAGAATCAGTAACATGATCTGTCTCTGTTTGAGGAGTCTGTTGCAATAAATCATTCAAATAATCATTAATTGTTGGATAAATTGGATCTCTTGAGTATATAAAATCCAGAATTATAGGGTTTTCATAAAAGGTAGGCACAAGTTTAAAAATATTCATATGTTAGGAGAATTGTTGACTTGCCCCTTACTGAATGTATGTTTGTATGTAATGTATGTGTATGTTCTTTTGTCAGCCCTGGGACTGGTCATTGTCCAGATTGTCCTTGGGCAAGACGCTTAACCCACAATGCCTCTGGTGTCTGCGTATACTGGGGTATGAATGTGTTGCTTGTAAGAGTGAATGGGTGAACGGTTCCTTGATGTAAGTGCTTTGAGCGCCCATGGAGGTAGAAAAGCGCTATATAAATGCGACCATTTACCTGCCTCAGGCCCATAGTTGCTGGGAAAGGCTCAGGCCCCCTATGACAATGAAGGGATAATTTAAAATTAACTTGAGGGTTAAAAACTTTGGAGACATTGGCCAAACAATACTATATACCACAGACATATTAAATTATTTATATTTACCATATTTTCCGGACTACAAGTCGCACCTTTTTCATAGTTTGGCTGCTCCTGCCACTTATAGTCAGGTGTGACTTATATATCAAAATATATGACTGAATGACATGAACCCAGGAGTAAACATTACTGTCTAGAGCCACGAGAGGGTGCTCTAAGCTTGTGACAACTACTGTCAGTAGTATTCAGTGATGTAGAATGAGATCGGGAGCTTGGTGAAGATGCTTACCGGTAACTTGCTTATTTGTACTAGCTGGCTTGTTATGTAAATTTATCCTATTCAGCATCTCAGATATGTTCTTTATGCTATTGTGTAGCTGGATAACTGTTAATCTATTTTGTTAGCATATCAAACAACTATTCAGCCTGTTGTTCTGTGTGCTATTGTGTAGTTAAATAACTCACCTTTCTGGATTAAATGTCTGTTCTTGGTCTTATATTTTGTGAAATAAATTTTTTAATAAATGTGACTTACAGTCCACTGGGACTGATATATGTTTATTTCCTCTTCATTATGCATTTTTTGACCAATGCGACTTTTACTCTGGAGCAACTTATAGTCCGGAAAATACTGTAAGTTGTATTAATTTGAAATTTGTGTATTTAATACCTAGTGTACTTCACAAAATAAAGTAGGTTAGGTCAAAATACTATGCTTTTGCTTAAACTTTCAATGTTTTAATGTGTAATAGCCCCCATGGATATGTAATCAGTCAATAACACTGTCTGTACTAGCCTGTCACAGTATATTTCTCTAACCAGTCTGTAGCTACGTGAAATACTCCCCCCAATTCATTTTATAGTACTTCTGCCTGTGCTCCATATGTGGGTAATGAGGGCATGAGTTATTTAAAGTCACTGGGATAGATGGAGGGGCGACGAGAAATTGGCAAATCTCGCAGCCGCAGCCAGAGAGGGAGAAATCTCAGTGTCTCCCTCTCGCCCCGGGCTCATCGTCAACAGTTTCATGTAATATTAACATGTGAGATCTGGGGAAGCAGAGCCTATCCCGCTGCCGACCATAATAATCGCCAGCAGTCCCGACTAGTTCTTACAACGGGAAAGAGGGCGAGCTGAAAACATCCCCCGCTTCTCACCCAGTGGCCTACATTCACAGTCAGGTAGACCTCAGACTCCCACTGTCTCCCTTGGGGCCATGTCTGATTGGGTTTGTATGGTGGCAACTATAATTTTATCCCACTTGAGCTCAACACTGTGTTATCGTAATGAGTACAAGAAATGTAATTTGACTAACCATGCAGAGATAAGGTGTCCAGTTCCTGTACGGTCTGTTTGTAGTAAAGGATTTATTGGAGACGGAGCTCGCTGGTGGGCAAGAGAACGGCACGTCCTGTCCACCCACTGTCTGCTGTTTACATTGCAAATCATATTATCAACTCCACTGTGGTTTGAAACAAATTTGTACTTGCCTTACAGTGGACCTTTTGTACTCGCCTGTCTCACAACACAAAAGAGCATTCTGAGTGGGAACGGTATAATCATGAAGAGATGGATAGAGCTGATTCAAATAGGACATTGTCTATAGAGCGACCACCAATGAACCATGTACACCTGACAGGTCATAGATAATTTACAGAGAAATTATCTAGTTTACAGTTTAGTCAAACTGTTCATAGCTCATTTAAGCCAAATTTCTGCATTCTGTCTTTACATGCACAGTAGAGGCCAATTAATTTCAAAGTTAACTATTATGCTAAATTGCCTTTGTTTGAGCTTTTAACCATATTATAATGTTCTCACCTCAAAAAATTTTGTTTCATGCACGCTTGTTTGAGTAGTCCTCTTTGCTAAGCCCGTCCCTTCTCCAGAGCTGAAAAACACAAACCAGGAACTGCTCCTGGTTGTTTCTAAAGCCCATACACCCTCACCGGACTCGTTCTGATCATTTCAACTGACAATAGACCACATTATCCAGGTGTGTTATTCCCAAAATAACAGAGCCAAAATGAGTGTTCCCTAAATTACACCGTGAGGATGTGACCAGGCGGCCGCATTCAAAGCTATAGCAATCTCGCTTGTTATCTTTGCTGTTCAGCTCCTCCAGGTGTGTGCTGACCTGTGGCTAATTTCCTTCTTAATTACACGGCATGAAGCCATTTACGAAGCATAATGACATTACATCCCTCGCGTCTGTGCTGCAGAGACATGAAGGCAAACTATAAATCAAATATAAATGTGAAGCTGAAGGGGAAAAAAAAGTTACAAAGATTTGTCCATTGAGGCTATTTTCAAAAGCGTCTAAAGAAAGAAAAAGGGAAGCCACTTTTTTTTTTTTTTTTAAATGTCAAAACCACAAAGCCAATAGAAAAAGTTGCACTGCTCGGTGAAGTAAGGCTTTCTAGTTGCTCCTAGGTTGCTTTTCCATGATTAAAGGGTTGTTTTTTTTATGGCATCAAACTGTAATTAGTGTGCAAGCCCCTCACTAGCTGAAGAGAGCAGAAGCACTAGTTTTCCAATCAATACCCTCAAACAGAAACATAAGAGCCATGACTATCAAGGCTGCATGGAGATTATGGAAGAGCGGGCCATATGTTTGGTTATGAAAATATGAACAGTAAAAACATGGCTAATTAGCAACATCCTGCATTTTTTTCTATTTCTAAATTAAGAAAGTTCATTGGAAAGTGTGCAGCCAACTAACTCGTACGTTTGTTCTATCTGAAGTCTTTAAAATGTGGTATTTTTGAACTAATACAGTAGAAGTAGTAAGAGTAGTCGTGCTAAAAGACTTTTACTTTTTGATGCACTGTTTTTTTCTATGTAATGGACATTTTTAACACTTTGACATTTTGCTTTGGCTCTCTGTTAATAACTAAATATGTAAGTGTGTGAAAAGTTGAGATTATAAATCAATAGATATCATGCATGGCTAAGCATTAATCTCATATGAAGCTGATTTTGTTTTCCAAAGATTGATGACAGGCTTTATTAATGAGTTACAGAAGCAAATGCAGCAGCTATAGCAAAAACTAATTACATTTTTTTCACTTCTCCCCCAAAATCTTTCACTCCCTCTACATTACTAAGACAGTCCAGTCACAAAACATCACTTTTACTTATAATTAATGCTTACTTCTATTAAAAGGAATCCCTATTTTTCCTTTTGACATGCGTTTAGTGAAGTGGAGCATCTCTTAATGCCATGATGGATCTTTCGCTAAACAATACCTTGACGTTGCTTAGATAAAAAGAGATGTATTCCTGGATTTCTAAAGGCATTCAAAATCAATTATGTTACGGGGTTAGATTGATTGGCCGACTTGTTTTGCCTAAGTTGGCGGTGACAGTGATGTAGCTCAGCCCTGTGTGTGGAGACAACTGTATCTCGGCCCTGTTAGATGAGGTGGCGCTGGTGTGTGTGAAATAATAATGTGATGAGTGAGGTTTGTCCCTGAAGCCGCATTAGATAAATCACTGTGGTTAGATCCATGAGTGTCTTTGGAGTCCCTATCTCCAGCCATTTCTCTTTTCCTTCTCCCTCTCCATCCTACTGTGCAAGGTCAGGTGTGAAAAAAGGCTGTTAACTAAGAGTGCTTTAATAAATGCAGGATTTTATCATTTTATTTTGCCATGAAAATTTGTAGTTGCACAATTATTCATTTTGGTGTGGATCCAAATCACTGTTTAGACCCAGGAGTGTTTTAAAGCTAAACTGTACAGCTATATCTGTTACCTGTAGTGTTTCCAACCCCAGCACTCGCCAATAGCAACAGTATAGCACTTTTTATTTTATTAACAAAACTAAACAAATTCGCCACCTCAAATTAGGGCTGTAAGATGTGAGAAAAACATGCAACATTCGATAACTATGATGAAAAATGATATAACTATAATTTAAAATAGGGACTCCTATGGCTAAATTGGGACAAAAATAAGAAAATTACCACTAAAACTGGACTTTTTAAACAGTTTTATTTAATCACAACACATTTTCATTTAAGGCTCTGGTAGGAAAATGATTCTGACAGTGTAAATACCAAACCATAGCGATATATCCGATATATTTGGATTCTTGTGGTAAGGATATTGTGTTTAGTGATATTGCGATAACAATAATTTTGCCATATATTGTGCAGCCTTATTAAATACACAAATATAAGACAACAAACTCAATTTTGGAGCAACTTCTAGCACTGTGTTAAGCTTTATCTCCACCTCATTCAACACCACATCTTGCCTTATTCCGATTAATATGATCTTTTTTCATTATCTTGCATTTTTATTAAATTTCCTTTTTGAGATGATTTCTATCACAATATATTATAATATTATTGCAGATTTCCCCTAATCCATGAAAATCTGTTTCTGTTTAGATCCAGATGTGTTGTAAGGAATTCTGTACCATTTTGAGACAAGGGCCCATGATATTAACCTCACTCACTACAAAAACAAATGATTAGTTTTAGTGGATTCTCTAGGTTTGCGGCTCAATGTAAAGGGTATAGGATCTTCGTGTTTGAGTCCATATCTAGGTACTATATTTCTACAATTGCGAGATAGGAGCAGTGCCTTGGCAGAGGTTTATGTTATGTTTTTTAACTGTATGTATTTTTGTGCATTGATAATCCTTTCTTGGTTCATAACCTCTTTGAAAAAAAAAAAAAAAAAAAAAAAACGTTCTAAGACTTTTGCACAGTGCATGTTGTTTGCCCTGCATTCACAGCCATAGACGGTGCCATGACAACAGCTTATTAATGACATCAATCATCGCTAACACCATGGTGACCAAAGAGTGCCCTAATCTCTTCTCGCCGACGATTTCTTTCCTCATTGCAGTATGCATTAACTTGACGTGTGTGTGTGTTGGGCCTGTGTGACTTGTGTGAATGTGTGGGAGGAAATCTGATTGTCTGTCACTGTGGTCTTTGACTGCAGCGAAGCCTCAGGGCAAAAGGAGTTGTTTCCTTCAACTTGTTTATTACGACTGCCCCACAAACTTTGTTATCCAGTATCCTTTTAAGGTCGAAGTGAAAAGCCACTGCCACTTTGTTGATACCATCAGTGGAGCTCTCTGCACAGCCTATAGGGTCTATATGCTTTGCTGAACTTGCAGTTTTTGCTTTGCTGACCCGAAATGCAAAGTCTTTTACTTTATTTGAAGTTTTTACAGTTACTGCAAATACATTTTCACACTCCAGCTGCTCTAGTGTAACAGTAAAGGAGCTCTGACACAGCTTGTACAAGACTAAATGATAACATGAGTTTTCACATAAAAAAAACTTTTCATGTTTCACAAGAATATCAAATAAGAGAGCATTTGTAGGCACTTGCAAAATGTATAGGTGTTCCCTTTTTTGGCAAATGATAAGGATGTTTATTTATCCAGGTTTGGTACTGGCACACACTGGTTTGTGACTCCTTGTGCAGGTATACAATATTGTACAGGCATTTGAGCATTTTCCTAAAATAATGAGTTTCTTCCAATAATATATATGTATGGAAAACGTTTTCTTTGGGGAGCTATAACTTTGACCCTGAAGAGAATGCTTGGATTAGATGTCTGTTGCCCCCTGCTGGAAACGGCAGGGAATGGAAAGGGCAAAAAAAAAAAAAAAAAAAAAAAAAGGCTATTTAGCACACCTATTAGCAACATGATGCTAACAGATAGATAAATGAGCTTACCGCTTTGTAGTGACTGCAGTTTAAGCACTGACAATGATCAGAATGAGTGCAGTGACGTGCATGGTCTTTAGAAACATGCAGAAGCACTTCCTGGTTTCACGTGGCTACATAGAGTCGTGAGACCAAGTGTTTTTAGCTATTGAGAATGTACGGGCTCAGCAAAGAGGATTACTCAAACATGCCTGAAGGAAAAAAAATACTATTCCAGATATGTTTTTGAGGGGCAAACAACATTATAACATGCTTAAAAGCTCAAAATGTTGATTTAGCATAACAGTGGACTGTGACTGTGAAGACTCTCACTCATCCAGGCTAATTAAATCACAACAAAAGGTTTAAAAAAGAAGTCATCTTAACTTGGTTTTCAAAGTTGAAAATGTATCACCTCTCATCCAATAGGCTTTGTCAATTCTGAAATTGAACTGGACTTCTTTTTAAACCTTTTGTAATGACATATAAGGGGACCTTTAAAAAACACGAACAAGCTTCCATTTACCACCACATGTGCTGTTCAGCCAGGTTCACTGAGGACTTCTGTCTGTAATTTCCCAGTTTGCCAACATTGGGCCTGCTTGGACAATCCATGTTTTCTAAGTAAAACATCATTCCCTGCATCATTGCAACTGCATCACTAATAACACCTCTGCTGACTCCATCAGTAGGGCCTAATAGCTTTTAACTGCCTCTTTAACAATATTTCAGCTCCAGCATTAGCACTGCCAAACCACAGCTGGCAACAGCTGCAGCTGTGAAGTTTGTTTTCATCAAAAGTAGGTCCATTTGTGTTTGTTATTCCTTTAGTATCATTCCCTGGCAATCGTACAATAACTCATTAATTAAAAATGACAGGATAGCCAGCTCTCACATACAGTTAGAGCTGAGGAGACAGATGGTTCATGATTTCTTAATGTAGATGAGTATTATTTAACATTGCATCCAGGCTCTGTGGAAATATCAAAGCTAGAGAAGAGGATTTTGGTGCATTGCGTGTGAACGGTTTTCAGAATAATGCTGTTTGTCTTGTGCCAAAAAGTTGCACCACTTTTTCTGTTTGTTAAATACTATAGCCCTCACTTGTGATTTATGTGAAGTCAAAAGAGTAAAAACAGTAGCTTCCTGTGGATAGTAGAAATATATTTACTTGTCTGAAGGAGTGCCTGAAAAAATCCAGTGAGGTCAAATGGGAATTGGGAATGAGAAAGAAACATTATTACAGCCATAACCTGTTGACAACATCTCTTTGTTTCTCAGCTCAGAGGCAGTGGAGGTTGGCAGATAGGCAGTGTCTGGTGCTCCATCAGATTGTAATGCTGGCTGAGCTTCTGGAAAAATCTGAAAACATGCTTGTTTGATACTAATAGTAAAAAAAACAAAAAACAAACTCTAAATATTAGTAAGTATGTGTACAATTAGAGTGATGTCATTGGCATTGGATGTATGGCTTATTCAGCAAACTTTTTGTCATTATATTATTATTATTATTATTATTAAATTAGTTGTAACACAAACTAAATGCCACAGACATATATTAAGTTAACAAGTCCATTTCTTTAGTCCTAATTATGGAAACTGGGAACTCATCAGGCACATTTATTATGCATTATGCATTAACTAACTGTGCTTTTGCTTGAACCTTAGCTGATTGATCAGATCAGAATTCAGATACAAATGATGTGCAGTTACACCTAAAAATCCTAATGGAAAGTTTAGCAATCTCTATTTTGATTGAGTAAATACCTGGTACAGTGAAAAGATGTGTCAGTTGTGCTATGCTAAATTTCTGACAACTCAAGTTTAGCCACGCAGAAAGTCTTTCAGCAGGTTGCATTCCCGTCCATTTCTGTTTAGTTTGTCTGCTGCAGTGTTTGTCAAAATAGAAACCTAAAACTGAAAACACTGCGTCACACTGCATCACATAGAAGAAAAATAAAGTGTAGTTAATATGTTTCTGAATGACAACATCACATTTAGTTTAGTCATATTGTTTTTGCAGCAGAGGTTTACGGCTCATGGATCTAATAAAGTTTGATTTCAGCCCACACCACAGTGCTCCAGTCAGGTCTCTGGGGCTGGACTCACAACACTTCTCATTTTCTCACTGCCACATTTGATTGTAGAGCCGCCGTGAGTTATTTATATTTCCACTGATTCAGAACAGGTGAAAGAATAACACATTTTTGCATTAGACTGTCTGACAGTAGTTGAGTTTACAGTACTCTGAATTTACTTACAGCACAGGTAAAAAAAAGTACTTCAAATATGGACTTGAGTAAAAGTACTGTTATATAATGTTACTCAATTGAAAGTTAAAAAGTTTACATGACTCCTACTACTCCTACTCCTACTCCTACTCCTACTCCTACCTCCCTGCAGATTGTTAGATAAGTTTGCTATTGTGGTGATAAATACTTTTAATATTTTTAAGATTTGACAATAAAACCTTTGTTTGTTCAAAATGTACTCAAGTGAAGTGTGTTTTAGAAAACTGACTCCAAAAGTATTGTACATTTTCTTTAAAAAATTACTTGCATGCCAGCATTGAATATTGCTGTTGTGTCCTTGGGCAAGACATGTCACCCACCTTGCCTTTATGAATGTGTCATTGTGATTGTGTTTAATGATGGTCAGAAAGGCCATAGGCACAGAATGGCAGCCATGTCTTTGTCAGTCTGCCCTACCTAACTGGAAGGTGAGTTTGAGTGTCCAGAAAAGCACTCCATGACATAATTATTACATTTACATTACATTTATTATTTATCATCTGCATACAGAACATAACTAAACAAATTAGATTAGTACAAATTTCATTAATATTCAAAAAAATAAAAAAATAAAAAATAATAATTATAGACCTAACACTGAGCCTTGTGGAACCCCACAATTAATCATCAACTTATTGGACTCCAGTTGTCAACCAAGAGCATTTTATTCCCCTAAAACAGTTGCTTTTTAATTCTTTTAGTAAACTTTTGTGATATATTGTGGCAAATACTTTCTTACATCATTCTAACACACTCCAAAGCTGGCCCTAAGCCTGGATAAATGGAGAGGGTTGCATCAGGAAGGGTCAAATCAAAATGTAAATCACATCACTATGAGGCAGATGAGCTGCTGTGGTGACCCTAAAAGGTAAAAGCCAAAAGTAAAGAAGTATTTTGTTACTTTCCACCACTGCATCACATATATTTATTAGGTGGTTTGCCATTTCTTGTAAAAGTCCATGTTTTTCAAATCTCTGTGTAATATCCTTTGTCTTTCTCTCCTCTCCACTTACGCAGCTTGGATAACAACCTTATCTCATTTACTCGATGCAATTTATCACAGTCTTCCCCTTCGTTCAGCCAAACAGCTCCTATCACATCCTCGGCTCTGTGTAACTCTGCCAGACGTGTTAATGAAGGTCAGCGGGCCACTCCATACACCCCCATGTTACCGCTGCAGGCCCCTCACCTGCCCGATACCCTCCTCACGCCCCTTTAGTCCAAACCCCCTCGAAGGCTTTGTCACAGCTCTCCCACTATTGCATTATCAACTCAAGCTTGATTCGAGCCGTGGCCACCGAGCAAGTCCTTAAGTTGATGCTAACGAGCTGAGACAGGTTGAAATGAATGAGAACTTTTTATTTTAGCTTTCACTTTCAATTTGCAGCCTCTCTACACTGGAGCGGCTCCAGTGGACTAGCTAACTAGTGCTGGGGTAAAACCTTAATGAAAGTAGATGTTTAATTAAAAAGTGAAAATAGCGGAGCAGTTAAAATGAACTTGTAAAGGAAATAACGACAGGACTAGTAAAACATTTTTAAGGGGTAAAAAATTATGACTATAGTAATCTAGGACTGACTTTTGACTATGCTTGTTATGATAATGTGCTATCCTTGGAAAATGAGTGTCTACTGCAATTTCTCTAAGTTAATATGTGGGATTTCCTTTTGAATGTTTGTAACCCAAGCTGGCTTCAAGCCCAATCATTTTTCAGTTTGTTGCTCATCCATTAGAAATAAATAAAATGAGGATTATTCTTCTTTTTAATGAACTATTCAGTCTCCTGCTTCAAAAACTACAGTTACCACTGCTGTTATTTATAGTCTAAGTGAGCTACACTCTAAAAATGTTGTGTCATGCAACCTACAAAGGAAAATAGTGAAATTTTACAGATACAGTAGGGTCATAATAGATCTTGAGGGGCGTCAAATGGTGTTTTGATTGTGTCAAAATTAAGCAAATGTTATGAAAATTATGCAAATTATAGCACTAATCAAGCCACAAAGGGTTACAAGCCACTGTACTCCTTGTGCCAGTCCCAGGCTTGTATAAATGGAGAGGGTTGCATCAGGAAGAGCTTCCAGCATAATATGCAAATAGGTTAGTTACAATACTACTGGTATTAAAAAAAAAATAAGAAATAGAAAAAAGAAGAACAAAACAGTTTAATACCAAGTTTCAATACCTAGTGGGACCTTTAATATTCCTTTGCAGGCATAAATTAAATAAATAACTCAGAGTAAATCATACAAACTACTGGTTTTAACTCACAGGTGAGAATTTTGCTCCAAAAATGTATCTTTCTTATTCAATATTTTTGTATTTTATGATTGTAAAAGATCATTTAGCACACGATAGGTATCAGAAAAAGTATCACTCAGGTTCCAGGAATCAAAATCCAGGTATCTTTTAATCACTGGCAATGAAAAAAATCTAAATGATACACACCCCTATATGTACATCATAACCAACTGAGTTTTTGTGAATATTTAACCTTTATTTTTCCACATTCTTTAAACAACACACACACACAGACCCAGTAACAACATGTCATTGACCCACTTTTGTGTCCCAACCCGCCAGGTAAGAACCACAGTTTGGACAATGGACAATTATAACCAGAATGAGCTATTGTTGCAGGTTCTGCTACCTGGGGACCTGTGACTGGTGACTGTAATTTGAAAATATATATATATAGAAAAAAAAAAAAAAAAGTATTCAGTCATTTGTTTATGCTCATTCCCATAGCCTGTCCCCAGCACTATGGGCCTTATAGATGGGGTACAACCTGGACAATAGGCCACTAAGTCACAGGGCTATCACACACACTGACAGACAACCATTCACTCTCACATTCATTCACTCGGGACAACTTAGATTCACCAGCTCACCAATACATTCATGTCTTGAGGAAGCCAAAGAGCAGAGTGATCACAGGCAGCCGGCCAAAGATAAAAAATGAAAAAAAAGTAGTACTGTATCTTGGATGAAATGCTTGCTAACATAATTAATAACTTTGCAGTGAAGCTCATTCTCAGTGCCAAAAAATGTGCAAATGCTTTTAGTTTTATTAATTTCAACAAATAGGCTTTACATTTTTCTTTTATTACCATTGCCAGTGTATACTTCTTTATGCTTCAGTGTAATCAAATGATCTTAATCCGTTCACAGTGATTTGGATGTGGCTGGAGCCTCTTTGTTCCTCTTAATTGGTCTAATGCAGATGAAATGGAGATATGAGTTGTAATGAGTCCTCATTGGATTAATGGTGTGTCACTACTATTCAATGTTAATATTAGAGCAACACACCAAAATTAAAACTGTATTATTTTCTGTCCTGGCTTTTATTCTGTAAGTAAAAAACGTTTATCCGTAATCTTACTATGTACTTTATTTCTTTATGGTTTTGACAAGGATTTTTGCATGATATTAACACAAGATTCACCTTTGTTTAACAGCACCTCGGGGCGACAGAAACTTGAATGGGACATGCTTGATTCATCTGCACTGACAGCTCGAGATACATCTACTCTTTTAAAAAGGAAACACAGCGTCTCCAAAAGCCCCAAGCAAAATAACAATAGGTGAGTTTATCAGCACATCCTCATTAGACTGACAACACTAGAAATGATGTTATGTATAAAGAGAAAGGTCTAGTTATACAACGCCTTAAGATATTAGCTCCAGTTCTCGTATTTGGTCAAAATTCCCCTTAAATACTTTTATCACAATGTCCACCGATTTGTAATTCTCACCACTGTCAAAAAAAAAAAAAAAATCCTAGTCCCAGCTGTGGCCTCATGTGGAGACAGACCTGCACACGGGCCCGTCCCGAGATAAGAAACACAAGCTGGAGATGAATTATATTAGCCAAACAAATCAATAGTGCAACGCAGCGTCCAAAGAGGCATTTAAAAAACATTTGGAGGCAGGAAGCGTGGAGTCCCCAGTGAACTCTCACTACACAAACAGAAAGTTGTCTTGGTCCCACTGATGCAATCTCTGAAGATAATCATTTTTGGATATATTGCACCTGTGAAAATCCTCTGTTATTCCAGTGATAAAAAATATATTAATAAATTATGAATAAATTGTTATGAAGCACTGTCTGCTCTAGGCTCTATGTAGTTATAGGAACAGGTAATAATGGAACTAATGCCCCGTTTAATTGGGTTGTGTTGGTGTAATGGTATGAAATATGATTTGGGTGTTAATATGATGCTGTTAAACTGAAGAGTTTTGTTTCATGTATTCTGTTTTATTCAGACATGTACTTCCCTTATATGTTCTTTTAGTTGAGAATTGTTAATATGGTGGCTTTAAAGGACATCTATTTTGTTTTTTAAGCTTTTTGAAATTATTGTGAACACCTCAAGATAACTATTTCATATTTTATAACTAAAAATGAAAAATATTTATTGAAAATGTCTTGTTTTTTAGGAGCCTTTACTCCTAGTCTCTTTGCTGACAAAGTTTAGATTAGGTGCTTGTCCCTTTGAGGCCCTCTCTCTGCCTGCTGGCAACGTAAATTTCAGTACAAGCCAAACAATGAATGGAAATTAGCTTTGTGCTAAATCTGGCGTATTTAGGACAATATTGTGTGAACAACAAGCCTACGTTCATTAATATGCACTCTCCCAACCAATTAAACTAATAAATGAATGCAATGAACAATGGAGTTTCAAAGTTCTTTAGAAACATGTAGGTGTCTTCGTAAAACTGAGCATTTTCAGCTCCCGAGAAGGTCATGGCCCCATACAGGGTTACTCAAACATTCGTGAATAAAACAAAATACTAGTCCAGGGGTGTTTTTGACAAGGAAACAACATAATAACATTGCATTAATAGGGTGACCACCTGTCCCACTTTTGCTTGTACTGCACAGCCATTTAGTCCTCTGTCTCCCTGCCCCACTTATTAATGACCGTCTTTTTCACTGGTGCTCAGTGGATCTTATAAAAAGTGAGAAAATGTAAAATAAATATTTGTGAGCATCCCATCTTGATAGGTTGGTGCACTACAGCCACTGTGTTTCAGGAAATGCCCCTCCCTGGAGCTGTGAGCTGCTGTTGGCCTTGACTGTTTTGAAAATATGCAGACTGAGAGCTTACATTTTTTTCTGTTCCAGATTTTTTATTCCTATAAATAAAATCTCAGTAAAATAACTGTGTGTTTTTTGGGGATGAAAACAGCACATTATATGTTTTATTGGCCCTAAACTGAAGCATCTTGTATCTCAGTAACTTGGTAAGTTAGATTTGTATCAAATGTATCAATGTATACCTGGAGTTGACCCTCTTTGTCCCACTAAATTGCACAATGTCCCACTTTTTATACATTTTCAGGTGGTCACCCTAGGTAGAAAATGTGATGAGTCCCCTTTAAGCTTGGTTTCAAGCATATCTAATAGTACTTTCAGTGTTTCAAATAATGAAGTTGAAGTTTAAATAAAGTAAAGACAAACTTCAACTTTTCCATGAATCACAGCATGTGCCAAATTTGCATTTATTCTGCCTGGGCTTTTCTGCAGCTTGGAGGTTTCTGTAGGTGGGTGTAGTCTATCCCAGTAAGGCCTTGGGCAGGGTACTCAATGCCCAGTTAGTCTCAGGGTTGAGGAATTCACAAGAGACCACCATTCACTCTCACAATTTATCCATACATGTCTCTGGACAGTGGGAGGCATTTGGACCACACAGAGATAATGTTGGCAGCAGGTACTGAGATCAAACAAAGAATATCCTTGCTGTAAGGCAGGAATACTATACCTAATCCCCTCCTTGCCACCCAGATTTTGATATACATAATTAGTCATGTTTAAAGTTTTCTGGTGGTGAACATGTACCAGTTTCGTCTTCACATTGTCTTGAAATAGTTTTTAGGTCAGTTACTTTTGAATGGTTATTTATATCTGATCCCCACAGAAAGTAGATGTAAAGCCCAGACTGATTTGTCACCATGTTACTACCTTTATTTCTTTTGTAGTACTACTGTCAGTTTTACCATATTGAGATTACATGAATTGTACAATGCATTCCCATAAATACACTGTCCACGAAGACCACTTAATGTATCATTTTACTTGGAGGCATCATTGCGAAAACAAATAACAATCACAGAGACAAAAGGCCGTGATTCACTCCAAGGTGCAGCTCTAATGAACAGGTTGCTCTCCAGAGTTCGTGGATGACTCATTGCTCTCCACTACCTCTGCTGTATTGTCTGTAGTTGACCTAAGGCTGGTCAGATTACATCCACCAGGCTCCCTTTGTTTTTCAGCTCTCTGTAAATATGAAAAATAAGAGCACATGGCTTCTTCTCTGGCCACCTACACGATTTTAACATAGACAGCATGGGCTAGGCAAATTAACACTATGCTTCACACTATCAAAATATTAAGCTTGAGAATGATTTTAGAAAAAGTGAATTGATCTGCAATGAAGAATTCATTGTAATTATATCTACTGTGCGTCTGACATTTCTCATAATACTGGTCTAAAAAGATACATTTTACCTAATATGGGCCTCTAATAAAGAAAAATTTAGTCAAAAGTGCTAATAGTTTTTTAGATGCAGTATTGGGTAAATATTTGAAATTATGTGCAAATTAACAAGAGAATGGCTATTGATTGCAAGGAAATCTTTGTCTCTTAGTTACCATTTCTACCTCAAAACACTGTCTGCACATTAGAATACATTCATCTTTGACTGAACATGCGTAGACTGACATATTCACAGTAATCTGTGTCTTGGAAGTGGATAAAATGCATGCATGTAGATACATTTCATGAGCGGTGGCAGACATTGATCTATGTTGCCCTTTACAAACAGTACCTCCGGACAATGATCTTCTCCTGAGGTGTGTGTACATACTGCAGGATTAAGTCGGTAGGATGTCGGAAAGATTGAATACACACATGAGAGTCCATGTGCTGTGGGGGGTGAGGGGAGCGGGGTTTGACGCCTTATTAGGGCCTCGGTTTAAGCCCTGATAATATCACTACACTTACTTGATCTAACATAAATCTTAACTACTAAAAGTGACGCACAAACAAGTTGTGGAGCGTACAAGGATTTACGTGCAGCACATCAACAGACGCATGGCATGCACGTCATCAGCTGGCCGCTGGACCATCTACTGCTGCGTAGTCAAGTCACATGTAGAAGCTTGGAAAATTGTGAGTGCCTGATATTTCTATGGAACTGCCTCATATTTTTGACCTCAGGAAGCAGAGACGCCTCGAAACTGTGTAAACTGTGCAGATAACTTCTGTTTTATTTGTGGTGAGGTAACCTTTGCGTCACAAAAGCACAGTATAACTTGTCATTAAATATCTTGGAAACATTAGCCAACCAGCAAATTTGTTTTCCAATTCGTCTTATCAAAGATGTATGTAAGATTTAGCAAATTTTATCTCTGAAGCAGATAATTTCCAAAACTTTGTAAACCAGTGTAATAGGAAATTATATGAGCAGTGATTTTGGGCACCATATGTTACCAGAGTATCCTTTATACCGCTGTAGTTATGTAGTTTATGCATTTGACTTGTTTATCCAGCTTATTTTTTAGATGTCTTGTTTGCAACAGTTTTTCCTTTGTCACAAAATATTTGGTTTTCTGAATCCAGTCATTTGCCCTTTACAAGCACGGGCCATCACCCGTACTCTCTATAATGGCTAGTTTGTTGTAGGGCTTGAATACCCTGACCAGTCACTCACACAATCATCTACTAGAGTCACCACTTCACCTATGACATGCATGTCTTTGGACGGTGGGAGGAAGCCGGACAGAACCTGCAGTAACACTTGTGGGATATGCAGACTCCACTCAGAGAGTCTGTAGCCGTCCTGCCCTATGCCCTGCTGAGAAGTACTAACCACTCTGCCACTGTGCACTGCCTATTAGATTATCTCTTTAAAAAACAAGAAAAAAATGCTTTCCATTTATAGCCAAGCCTATTTCACCTTATACCATCTGCACAGATTCCATAGGGACAAGCTATAACGTTTTATTTTTTCTTTAAATAATGTTATGACTAATCACTGGAAGGTCAGATAAGGTTTTTCATAAGCAACAGAGTGGAGTACAATAACTCATGTAAAAAGTGCCCTCTTATCAAAAAGGTATTTTACATGCATTTTAACTGTAACCTAAAATACCATTCACCCAAGGTTCATCGAGTGGTTATTAGCATTTTGTTCAAGTACAGCGCAATATTTTGTTCAAATCAGATTCATGAAATATTATTGACCTCTCAAAAGTACAGTAGAGCTTCAAGTAAACCATAACTGTGTACTTGTCTAACTTAAAGGAAATAATTCATATCTGTTGCATACTTGAACATTTATACTAATAATTATGTGCGACCTGATGTTCTGGTTTTGACCCCATGAGTGCAAAGTGTATAACTGCATTTAACACTTTTCAACAGCCAGCATTTCATTGCGAGACGTGTGCTTAATTTGTCTCGGCTGCTGCCACTCATGATTTGTAAGAGGCTTCTTGGGTCTCAGCAGTTCTGTATGTCAACACTTTAATACTTCAGCCTCAGGTTAGCTCTCTCTCTTTCTCTCTCCATTAAACCCACATAATCCAGCACCATAGACATCACTACACCACTCAAAAGAGTTGTGTAATTGCCCACAATTTTTTTTCTTCCTTTCCTCCATGTTTCTCTGTCTATCTCAAGGGGGCTCCCTCTGTTAGAAAAATGAACAATTAATTTTGGGTCACTGCTGAGGGGCATTTGGAAATTAAAACAGTCTCTCTTGGATTATTCCTGCTAAAATAAAACAGCTTGATTGTTCCTGCGAGGTTTTGTTACTCCACTCATTCCACGAACCTGTAGTCACCTTGATAATGGATGACCAACGCCTTACACTTCTCACCTAAAGGAGAAATTATAAAGCTTATGACTATTGGGTTTGCTGTATTCAATTATACCATATCTCGGTCTACAGGGAAAACAATAAGGATTTTGTAAGCTGTTTTTAATAATAATACAAATAAATGTCAACATTAACCAGAAGAAATATAAAAGTGTGTGGGGCACATCATATTCACACTCAAAATATATTTTAGCCATAATATTATGACCACAGAGCTGAATGTCCTGTAATGTTGCAGTGAGTACTTTAGACCTATGGTAGCCCTGCAGGGACATACATTTATTGAAGAAAAATTTAGTGGAAAGAGACAAACGATGCGTTCCCTTTTGAAAAGGCAGAATTGATTTGTTTTAATAAGATTGCCTGAATGAAACATCTACATTATATTGCCAAAAGTATTTGCTCACCTGACTTTAAACACACATGAACTTAGTTCTTAATCCATAGGGTTTAATGTGACGTTGGCCCACCCTTTGCATCTATAACAGCTTCAACTCTTCTGAGAGGGCTTTCCACAAGGTTTAGGAGTGTTTATGGAATTTTTTGACCATTCTTCCAGAAGCACATTTCTGGGGTCAGACACTGATGTTGGATGAGAAGGCCTGGCTCACAGTCTGCGCTCTAATTCATCCCAAAGGTGTTCTATTGGGTTGAGGTCAGGACTCTGTGCAGGCCAGTCAAGTTCTTCCACACCAAACTCACTCATCCATTTCTCTAGGGACTGTGCTTTGTGCACTGGTGTGCAGTCATGTTGGAACAGGAAGCAGCCATCCCCAAACTGTTCCCACAAAGTTTTCCACAAAGCTGCATTCCTAGGTGCTTGAGTTTATTCCCCTGTGGCCATGGAAGTGATTGGAACACCTGAATTCAGTTATTTAGGTGCGTGGGCGAATACTTTTGGCAATATAGTGTATGTGCTTCCTCTTTAGCAGTGTTCAGTTTGTCTGCTCTGGAAAATTCTACCTGAGCTGGAGATAATGGACTAATGCAGTGGTTGTCAAACTATGGTTCAGGTACCACTGGTGGTATGCAGACTTCTTCTGGTTTAACCGAAGTCTTTTATAGTTCAAGTTCTGATTTAGTTTAATTTAGAGCCAGATTAAGTTTTATTTTAGGTCTGGTTTACATGAGATTTCAACTCATTTTAGTAAATTCTCAGGGTCCTTGCAAAGCACAATATTATCTGCGGTGTGAAACGTTTGAGAATAACTGGAGTAATGGCTGTACACACTATCGTTTTCTGGAGTCACCACAGCAAATCACCTGCCTATTAGTGTGCAGTGATTTTGCGTATTTAATTGGCCATAGACGTTACACCTGATTTCCTTTCTGATGCAAACTTTCTTCATTTATCTGGGACCAACAAAAAATACACAGACTTGTCCCTCATTGTGGCTGGATTGAAATAGCAGTATGTATTTGACAGCCATGTTTTTGTTAAACTCTATACTCAAAAGTGAATTTAAAGTAGGCCCCTAGCAGAACATAAGGCTAAAATAAGCTGTCTAGCTGTTGTGTAGAACATTTTCTAACCACACTAACCCCATCAAGTTGCTTTTGTTGAGTAAATCTGGATCAAGCCCTGGCTGTGATACTAAGACAACAAGTTATACAGCAGCTACAACTGGAGACATCAGGGACAAGTGAAGATCTTGACAGTGCAAGGCTCATAGCAAATGGACAACCTTGCTTATAGGATCCAGTCTTGGTAAATTAAATTGACTTTCAGGACTTCGAAAATCTGCTTCCTTTGTGTGGGCCTTGATGGCTTTGAGCTGGTTTGGGGCAATTATAGTGATCACGGCTCTTGAATTGATGAAGAATGGGTACCTAAAGCCATTAACACTGCTGCCTCTGTTTTACATAGTGGGTCCCAAAAAGCTTTAAATCTACAAGTATTTGGAGGGCCTTTTGAATCCTCTCTACTATCAATTATCGCCCTTGTGTCTCCTGTTCCCTTTTTGAAAAGTGTGTGGCACCGGGCGTGTATGTGTACCCTGAGCAACATCTCCGGATTTAATTAGAGCGGTCGTAATGGCAGAGGCATGATCCGAATTCTATTAACCTCAGCAAAGACAGGGAACTCGGCACGACCCTGCTGAAATATTTACTGGTGAGATTTACATGCTCCGGAGGGTAGTGGGCCATCAGGACGAGCAGCGATCCAGGAGGGGAGAGGAAGCAGAAGAAATGTCCCAAGATCATGTGGTGGGGTGCTAATCATCTACTGAATAATGAAAATGGATGATGAATTTACAGTATGTAAACACATCTGCTTTGTGCAGGCTGCTGGGACGGTGACAGGAGTTACAGAGGAAAAAAAAACAACAAAAAAAACAGACATTCGGATATCTGATTTGATTACTGTGGGCTGCTGAGAAAATGCCACTTAAGCACTTATAACAAGCCTGACTGAATTGTTCTATTTAGTTCAATTGTACTCCAAACTTTTAAATTAGGCTCTTAGTAGATTATATGACTACAGAGAGCTGTCTCTATCAAGTCTATTGTCACAAGTCGGCAACTATAGGCAAACTCTGGACAGTTAGTTGCAAGACTTTTACTGGCATATTATTATGCCCACTGACAACTGAATAACACAGATTATTTTTTCCTCATGGCCCCTGTTAGTGAGTGGGATATGTTAGGCAGCAGGGGAATATTTTGTCCTCAAAGTGGATGTGTTACAAGCTGGAAAAATGGGCAAGCAAAAGGATTTCAGAGAGTTTGACAAGGGGCAAATAATGATTGTTAGATGACTAGGTGTTAACTGTGTGCTAACAGATGCTAAAGATGTGTTTAGGCCTGTCTTGGCTTTATTGGATAGTGCAGTCTAGAAGTGACAGGAAATCATGGGGGAGAGAGCGGAGAGAGATTCTCGGCAAAGTGTCAGAGTCCGGACTCAAACCAATGATACAGAGGCAGGTTGTAGCTGCCAACTGAACTGGTTCTGATTGAAAGGTGTCAGATTTATTCAATTCAATTCAGTTTTATTTATATAGCAACAACAGTCGCTTCGAGGAGTTAATCAAACATACACACACAATCAAAACAAACCATAACTACACTAAACTAAACAGACCCAGGACATGCCTGTCCTTAGACCCTCCTTCTCAGTAAGGAAAAACTCCTAAAAAAAAGGAGCTGTGGGGGAAAAAAAGAAACCTTATGGAGACTATATTGAAGGAGAGATCCATAGTTTAGGTCTGTAAGGATGCAGCAGGAAGGCCTCATCCAGAAAGGGGAGTGGGGGTGAGGTAGAGGTCCGGGAAGTCCATAGGAGGTGAGGTTAAAATTACACAGTGCATTACAGTTTTTTGCAATATATAACATTGTGACCACCAATAATGGGCAGGTGGTCATAATGTTATACCTGATTGTTGTGAATGATTCACTGTCACTTTCTTCCTTGGGCATGCAGCACTTGTAACAAATGTGCACAGGGTATCTCCAGCACATAAGTGATTTTACTTTTTATTTATGTATGTTTTTATTAAATTTGCAGAAGAAGAAGGAGCATCCCCCTCTAGCCCAGAATTAAGGCTTGTTTTAGGAGCCTTGTACGTACACTGGGGAGGCCTTGGATGGCATCTGTACTCACAAAGGACATCTCTTGCCAAAGGCGGTGACATGTAGCCAAGCTTGTTAACAATGTGGAAATGCCATATTCATATTTCTTCTCAGGTTCAGTGAGACAAAAACAATGCCTTGGTAAAAATAGGGAAGGTGTAGTTAGTTTGACTTATGCCACACTTATATTAAACACTCTGAGCCACCGTCGACCTATCTAAAGAGTGTATTAAGCTGCTGTCACATGAGGTGAAATCTTGATGCGTTGACAGTTCTTGAGACAAAGATAATGGGTTTTGCGCTCAAAGGGGAAAATGAAAAATACTGAGATAAGTACTGGAGTTGCTTAATTAAAAATTGCTCTTTTCTGATGGTGGAGATGGAGCCGTGGCCTAAATGAGGATAAGGTACAGAACAAGGTCAGACTCGAAATGAGCATTCATCAGAAAAAAATCTCATTAAAGACACATTGTTATTTGAGGAGACTGTCTCATAAGCTCAGAGGATGTGTGATGTTGAGTTGGACTGGCCATTATCTTATCGTTTCAGATATACAGCTTGAAGTTGTCTCTGTGAGAACTTTTCCCTCTGTTATTAATGGACATAATGTAGCCTTGCATTTTTGGCATGCTACCAGTGTGTCAGTGTTTTTGTTTATGATGCTTTTAAAACTCTATGCAGCCAAACTTTGCTGCAAAACCATAGTGATCAATGATTATGTACATTATGTTTTTTTTGTTTATGTCAATATAGCAATACTTTGCCTTGCAGGGCCTCCCAGAGCCAATTATCTGATTCCAATTAGTTATTTATCTCAATCTTCTTGTATACCAAGTAATGTAATTTCCTTTTTCACTACATTTATAAATCTCCTCTTTGGTCTTCCTCTAAGCCTCCTGTGTAACAGTGCTAACCTCAGCATCCTATTATCCATATAGTCACTCTCCCTCCTCTGCACATGTCCAAACCATCTCAGTCTGACTTTATTTTCTAAAATGTATACAACATGAGATGTCCCAACATGAGATGTCCCAACATGAGGTGTATTCATTTCTAAATCCTATCCATCCCTGTTATTCCCATAAACAACCTCAGCATCATTAGCTCTGCTACCTCTTTGCTTCCTGTTTTTTCATCTGTGCAGTTTTACTTGGTCTTAGTCTCGAATCCAATTTTACTCGATCTTTTCTCAGTCTCTGATGTGGCAGTCTCAGGGATTTTATTTACTAAACATTCTAAGAAAATTCTTGCTATTCTTCATAATTTTGGAGTAATTAGTTCCTTGCATTGGAAGAACCAGGAACATGACTCGGTTAGATTATTAAAATGATTTTAATGACTTAAAATTATTAGTATTAGTATTAGAACCACTTTTTTTTTTACTTTTCTCCTTGATTTAGTCTTAGTTCACAGGGCTCGGTCTTGACCTGGTCTCAGTTTGCCTTGGTGTCGGTCTCGACTCAGTCTTAAACCCTGAAAGTCTCTGCTTCGTTTTGGTCTCAGTTCACTCTGGACTCGGACTGGTCTCGGTCTTGATCAGTTTGACTACCATAAAACATTGCTCTCCTAATCACTTGTACACCTTTCACTTCCTTCATTCTTGCAGTTTTACTTCATAGCCGTAATTATATCTAAGTAGGTTGTTAAAATAGTGTCTTTTGGCTGACCTCATAAGCAGCTTGTGTCATTGTTCCTGTCCACTTCTCCGATCTGGAAATGTGCAGTGACAGTTGTGTGTTGTTGATAATAAGCATTCATGTGTGGTAGTTGTCACTGCTGATTTGATTTTTATACTTTGCTGGATGTTTTTCATATAAAAGGCAAATGCACAGATGTGGAGGGTACTGTGTTTGAGTTTGAGGGTTAAGGGATGAAGAAGGAAAACTGTTGTGAATGAGCCACTTTGTGCCATTAGCAGGAAACAGCTGTCACCATTGAAAAGCTACTGACAGACACTTCATCCATCCAGCTGTTGTTTTTGCTGCCTCCAAGCTCTCAGCCTACTCATTTTTTTTGACACAGTTAGGGTACCAAGTTTTCTCATTAACGCTATAATGTGTGTATAATTTGTGGCAACATAAATACAGGTTTGTGAGCAAGCTGCTTACATTATGCGTATGAGAAATATATGTAGTTGGATGAAACGTTAATGTATTTTTCTTCTGGTAAACAGAAAAACATAATTGATTGTTAGCATGCCTTATTAACCATACCAACCATAGTAAGAGCAAGCAAAGATCAGCTGAAAAATTACAGATTGAATGTATTTTGAGTTTATTTGGTTGGGCAACACATACAGACAGACAATAAACAGGTTCTATTTAACCTTAATAATGATTAGATGCTTATAATTTGATAATAGCAGCTGTGTTTTGGAGGTAAAGCTGGTTGCCCACTCACTGGAAGTTTGGCAGTTTGGCGAGAAGTGTGATGTGTCATGATGTGTTTGGTGGATATTACAGAAGCCCACAGAATGGCTTGCCTGGAAAATCCAGACTGATATGTCTCTGTGTTATTCTACAGAGAAATATCAGTCTGGTCACCACGCCGTCCGCAGTGGTTTACTCAAATCCCAAGCGTACCGTGCATTTTGATTGGTTTATTTAAGTCACGTGTTCTTCGCGAGCAGCGTCACTCCTACGCGTCTCCTCGCCAACAACAATAAAGATGGCGCACCGAGGAGCCGAGAGTTTGTTTCAATCAGCGGTATGGTACGGTAATGTTGAAATAACTCCTTCGTTCCTCCCTCGTGGCTTCACTACTCTGTTTGTTTACTTTCTTACTTTGTTGTCGCTTTGTTAACGTCACGTCCGCCATTTTCTGATTGGCTAACGCCGCTGTTCGTTAATTCGGGTTTGCTCCGCCCTAGTAATCGAATTGATTGTAAGGCGACCAGACTCATCCGCTGGTACAGCGGTGAGTCTGGAATTTCCAGGCAACAGAATGGCTGCCACAACTCTGCCAGTTTGCCCCCAGTGTGTGACTGTGGAATGAAAAACTCTGGTGGAAATTAAGTGGGAGAAGATTTATAAATAAAAGAACAAACTACTTTACAAATGCAAGCTGTACAACAAGTTGGTTTTCCATGTACAGTTGCCACTAATAATGTTATCTGCTGAAACCAATTAAAAAGAATAGCAGTGTGATTGATAGAAAAAAGGTTTGTGAAAGACTAAGAAAAGACTGGAAATATATCCCAAGAATATACTGGCTATTGTGTGTCCCGAACAGCTCAAATCAGTGCTGCTCACCTCACCTTCAGATGTGCCTGTGCTTCTCCGTGAGTCTCTCTAATGACTGCCCCCCCTCCCCTCGCCCCAGTCCCACCTGCTCAGCTGCTGCCGCCTAATTGACACTGACTGGATGTTGTCACCCAGCGAGGGGACCGTTAATGAACAAACTGCTGTTAGACCCCGAACCATGTGTAGGGATGTGGTGTGAGCTCTGGTGGAGGACAGGCGCACCGTGAACTGTTCCCCTCCCACCCCTCAGCCCTCCCTGAGCCCCAGCCAAGCCTTTCATCCCCTGGACTCCAGCCAATGAAGCAGTGAATAATTCACCACCTTCTGGAGGCATCACTTCGACAAATCCTTCAGTGCGTCATTAGTAGGTCTGTGGTCCTCATTCAAATGGAGGTACTTCAGGCAGCAGTGATCACAATTGGACAGGAAAAAAAACTAAGCTCAAACCAGTTTCTGTATTATTTCAAAGAGTGATTTTAGTGTAAAAAAGGCAAATTAGGGAAGACTTACTACTTAATTTCACCTGAAGGACAATGAACCTGCAACAGCTTGCAACACAGGTGAATGCAACTTTAGTGAAGATAAAATAATTAAGTTAGAGACTTTGGGCTGCTTAACATTATCAACAATCAGAGGTGGAAAGTAACTAGATATTTTCACTCAGGTAATATTTTTTTATTACATTTTCTCAAATATTTTGTTTTGTTTGGAAAAATGCTACTTTTACTCTAACTTTGTAAAATCTCTGAGTAAAAAAGTTGATCTCAGTGGTAAAGTGGGTTGTAACTGTGGTGGCACTAGTGATATTTAGTAGTAGTTAGTAACAGAGGTATTAATTGTAGTAGTGGTAGTAGTAGATATAGTGGCAGTATGAGCAGTTGTAGTACAAGGAGTGGTAGAACTAGTTAGTACTAGAATTAGTACTTTCTACTTAAGGAACACTTTTGTTGAGTACTTTTATTTCTACTAATGTTCTTTTGCAATAACAGTTCCATGGCACTTCAATAGCATGGTTAGGAGAAAAAAATCAAACATTTAAAGCCATCCTACCATCTAAGTGGCTACAGTAGTTCCTCTTTTAAGTTCCTTTCCACTCCTTAGAAATACTGAATAGGTTATGATGAAGTATTTTTCCTGAATGGCATGCCGTACTCACAAACATCAACAGATACTTGAACGTGTGACCAAAAAACTTAAAAACTCTTACAAATGTGGAGATATCATGAGTGAGCATCTGGTACACTTCATAGATGGGAGAAAAAAGAAGACGTTGGGGTAGAGATAAGTATAATTACGATGTCAGCACAGCGCCATATGCCTCGTGGCAGAATAATGATGTAGAAGAGAGAATAAACGGTGTGAGATGTAGCTGCTGAAGGTAATACTTCTCTCTCTCAGTAGTCAGTGACCTTGCTAACAGAGGCCGTTTGAATAAGAATAGGCTACTGAGCTCACCACATGTGCAAAGTTATCTAATTCAAAAAATGTAGTCAATGTAAAAATCATAACTTACTTAACATACTTATTAAGTTTATGCCGTATAGAAATGTTAGCCTTGTTTTTTGAGAAGCAGTACAACCACTTTGATTTTTAAATGGTAACACAGCTGCATTTATAGAGGTTTATTTATAGAGGAACAGTGTGACACAAATTATTACTTCAAGCCAGAGGTAGAAAGTAAAACATTTACTGAAGTACATTTTGTGAAGAAAAAATACCTCCTGAGTAAATTTTCTAAAACATACTTTTAGCTTTTGTTTGAAGTAAATGTTTGTAAAGTATTTGTACAAGGATAATAAAGTGAGTAGCAGTGGCATACACAGAATTAATAGTATGAGTAGTAGAAGCACCACACATACTGTAGTAGTATTAGTTGTAGAGGTAGTAGGTGAAGCAGTAGTAGGGGCGGGGGTGGTAGTAGTAGAAATGTTGTATGATTGCATATTAATTTTAATGCTATTTTGCATTGAGGTAAACTTTACATTACATACAGTACTTATTTTTTACTTTAAGTTTGGAGTACCGTATTTTCCGCACTATAAGGCGCATCGGATTATAAGGCGCACCTTCAATTAATGGCCTATTTTAAAACTGTTTTCATATATTGGGCGCACCGCATTATAAGGCGCATCCACTAGATGGCGCTGCGCTAAAGGGAATGTCAATAAAACAGTCAGATAAGTCAGTCACTCAAACTTTATTAATAGAATACAAACCAGCGTTCTTACAACTCCCACGTTGAAAATTAGGGATGCACCCATACCACTTTTTTTCAAACCGGTGCGAGTACGAGTACTTCCATTTGAGTACGTACCGATACGAGTACTTATATAGGGGTAACTTTATAGTTTATACAGTCACACTACTGTATCTCATTCATTCCATACCGTGTCGTCTTTTGGCCGTCTATCCCCGCTCTGCGATGCTAAGTTATTTTTACAACAGAGTTGTTTGAACACAACTAACCATGGCTAAAATTTGCTGAGTATGGACATGTTATACCTCATTTTAAAGCTTAGATTCTCCTCTATTCAGTCGTTAAAATAATTTTAAAGACAGATTGAGCATCTGCACATCACCTGCGGAGATTCGCCATTACATACAGGAGCTAACACAATTAGCAACGGTACTTCTTATGTTTTATCAGACAACAACTGCTTCAGACTCTGCGCTTATATCATTTTCGGGACAACTAGGACAACAAAAGGACAACTGCTTAAGTTTTGATTTGGAATGTCTGGTTGAGCAGAATGTAGAGCCAGCTTTGCTTTTAAAACCTGTCACCTGTCACTGCCATAATTAACCAACATTGATCCATATATAAGGCGCATCGGATTATAAGGGGCACTGTCAGTTTTTGAGAAAATTAAAGGCTTTTAGGTGCGCCTTATAGTGCGGAAAATACGGTACTTTATTGTACTTTTACTTCTATTTGAGTAATAGTAAAACCATTTTTTTCTTTTAAACTACCAGACATTTCCTAATGTATGTAGGCACTTAAAGAGGACATGGTGACAATGGGAGGAACTGAGATTGATCTTCCAACAAACTGAGTTTTACCTGCAGAAACTCAAAGTCTCCTTTGTTATGATTTCACAAATGACAAACGGTTACTATATGACCATATGTGGGCCTGATGTTACAGATCATGCTTCATATTTTCCTCTGGAGACATCTATAACTGTGAAGTCCGTCATTTTAATCACCTGATAGATTTGTGCCCCTCTTTCCCTCGCCAAGCCAAAACATAACAATGTATGCCCATCACACAGCAGTCCATCATGTCGCTGTTGGAAGAAAGGGGGAGTGTTGGTGACATCAAATCTGCCTGTGAACTGTAATGGAGGCCTCATAAAGCAGGGCCAGACTTGCAGATAAATCAGCTCCTAAATGTCAATATGGCCTTTAGAAGACTGTATTTATAGCGCAGTTGCGTCACCTGGACCACTCTTACTCATTCAGTCTCTCACCGATTGGCGCAGCTGGTGTTCGCTTTGTGTTCCTATGTATTGTCTATACATCTCACATAAAACTGTCAATGTGTAAATGTTTTCAAATGTCTCCAACAGTGAGACAGCTGCAAACAAACAGTTCTTTTTCAGCTCTTAGCATACACTTTCCATGCTGCTTTTCATTAATAATATAGCACTGATTAGGCATAACATTATGACCACTGACAGGTGAAGTGAATAACACAGATTATGTCTTCATTCTGGCACGTGTTAGTGGGTGCAGTATATTTGTCAGCAAGTGTCTGGTTAGAGTATCTCCTAAGCTGCTGCTTATGTGGGGTGTTCCTGGTCTGCAGTGGCCAGTATCTATCAAAAGTGGTCCAATAAAGGAACAGTGGTGAACTGGCGACAAGTGATGCATGTGGTGGGTGAAAAAAGACAAGCTACTCATCATCATCATTTTTGTTTTACTCTCCCTTTGTGGGGTTGGATGGGCGATGGCTCCTCTCCATGCTCCTCTGTCCCTGGCCAGCTCCACAGTGATGGACCGTCTCACCAAGTCTTCTCCAATCAACTTTCTCCACCTTTTCTTTGGCCTTCTCGCTGGTCATCGTCTCTTCACCTCATAGTTCAAAAGCAGCTCCCAGCACATTTTCCTCCTCCACCTTCAATACACGTCCAAACCACCTGAGCCGCTGCTGTGCCACTCTCTCTAGAATATCCTTCAGCCCAGCCCTCTTTTTTACCAGCTCTTCACTTGGTACTTGATCCTGCCATCTCCCTTCTGCCATGTGCTGTAACATAGTGTCTGTGGTTCTCAACCCCTGCTTCAGCGTAGCACAGGACTGGTCTCACACAAGCTTCGGAGACTCTAGCTCACACTGGTTAATAACTAATAAGCCAGCCATCTCCTTCCATATTCTCCATGCCAGCTTCACTTTTGCTCTTACTGCGGTTTCCACTCCTGCAGAAGTCTAATGCCTAATTGACTGTAGCAGAGTCATAGGATGCAATGAAATCAAGCCACATTACTTTTTTTTTTTGTGAGATCAACAGTTTCTGGGTCATGCTACTTGTGCATTCAGAAAAGCTTTGACCTTTGCAGCAGCCTACAGTATGGGCCTTCCCCCAAGTTGCTGACACTTTGAGTTCAGATATTAACCAGTGCCTAAGGGCTAGTTACGTGTGGAGAATATTTTGCAGTGAATTACAACCTTAATATACATTTTACAGCTGGAGGTTTATGGAGGTTTTATATGGAGCTTTACATGTCATTTTAAAGCAGATTGTCTTCTTGTGAATTTAATGATATTGGTTGATGCAGCTATTCAGGGAGGTGAAAGTGGTTTTGTTAAAGTGAATGTGGTATTAAACAGCTGGGGACAAACCCAAAGCTTTGATCCCATATGGAAATTATTTTGTATGTCAATAAAGGCCACAAGGAGCTTCAATGCACCAATAGACATACCCTGTTTCCACTGATACTAATGTGTTTACACAACTTTTCTACACTGAGACGTTTGCAGATGCAACAGGCAGTATTTGTTAGTGAAGAAAAAAGCTCTTTCCACCCACACACTGTTTTAACGTACATATCCTTGAAAGCAAGAGACTTTTAGCATTGTGGTTTCATGGTACCTGTATTCAATGTTTTCTTTTGAACAAAATTATTTTTGTGTTTTAACCTTGTGTTTCCTTTTATCTACTGGGTATCCCTAGTACATAGCTGTGGGTTGAACACTCACCATTGCTGATAGCTCTCTGAACTCTTAACCTCCCTTCATATGTTTTATCAGATATGTTTTATCTGTTTCCATTTGCTCACATCACAAGGCACATTATACACTTTGCAAACAAGCTCCTTTTCTATACCACATTGAGCACCACAGCCTTTGATACTCATGTTAATTTGGTTCGCAAAGGTTTCACTCCAAGTACCACCTCAGAAAATATTTCAAACTACACTAATATCTTTAATGGACTTAAATGAGCATTAAATAAGAACATAACAGTCAGGAACGCAACTTTGAGTAAACTAAGACTAAACCAACAATAATAATCATAAAAATGCATCTGTCTTTTTTAGTCACTTAAAGTTGTTTTACAATTTCAATCTCTCCTCAGTCACACTCAATGATGGTGAGCTATTTCTGTAGCCACAGCTGTCCTGGGGCAGACTGATGAAAGCATGGGTGCCAATCTGCACCTACAGCCCCTCCGATAACCACCAAAGACAGTCAGACTGACACATTTACACAGGTAAGGTGGGTGAAGTGTCTTGCTCAATGACAGAATGAAATGCTGGCAGTAGAGATCGGACCACCAACCTTTGGTCTTAGGCAAACATCTCTACTAACTGAGCTACTGCAAGTTACCCCCAACAAGGACTAAACCAACACTAAATCAGGACTAAAGCAGTTATAAACCAGCTGTTTAGGCTGGTGTTTGCCCAGTGACACAAGCACTGCAATCAACATTTGAATTACATTGATCCTAGCTATGAAAAAGTCCCTGTTCATTATCCAGAGCAGCATGCAAAAGGGAGAGTCTATATAACCTCATATTCATATAGACCAGTAAATTCTCTGCAATTTTCTTATATAATTAAGAGAATTTGCTATTTTCCCTTTGCTATTTTTACCCACTTTTTAGTTTCATCATCTTTGCATCATCTTTCCTTTGCACTTCCCTTTGCATTTCCCTTATGCCAAATCTAATGTCTAGTGATGTCCCTGAATCCAGCGTATTATATACATAAAATAAATCTCCATGATGACCCTCCTGATAACAACAAACATGTTCATGGGGCTTCAAATGTGGCATAAAATCTTCACCAAATCCTACTGAATTTGAACATGTGGACAGGACATGTGGTGTGGGTACTTTGGGGACATGTGATGTGTTCACCCAAGTCCCCTTGTTGTATCTTGATGCAGGAGGACTCTGGCTGATCCAAACAGACCTGGGGGCCAACAGACGTGTCCCCAGATGGGTTTGCCTGAGGCGAGAGGAGGAAGGAGACAGCGCTGGCCGAGCTGACCGTGCTACTCAGAGAAGAAATTCATCATAAGGATGTGAGTGCCATGATAAGTACCACAAAACACCTCTTCTAAAACTGCACCAAGTAAGTTATAATGCTCCTTAAATCCCCCAGCATTTGTACATCAATCTAAAAATACAAGGCCAAAATGATTAAACAGATGATAGAGATATATTTGTAGCTTTAATTATTATCATGAATCACTCCACATATGCCCAGCTTAAATTTAATACTAGATAATAACTTATTGAGAGACAAGCAGGGAGAGATGGTCCTAGATAATGAGGAATAAGAAAAGATAGGGTGCAATAAATACTAATCTTTACAGCATAGAACATGAAAAACAACAAAAAAATATGGTGGGTTGAAGCCAAAAGTGTGATGGAGAAAACTACCTCAAACTAAGCAGTGCTTGTGTAAAAAGCCTTACTCTATGTTCAGAAAATATTAATATTCATAAAGTGTTCAGATGGATGGTGCCATATGTTCAGTGTATGTACAAGAACATGCTGGGAATCTGCTGATAGCAGGGTTCACTAGACAAAAGTTTTGTTAATTATTCAGTAAAAGATTCTAATCTAAAAAAAACAAGCTGTATCTGTAGTTGTTGAAAACTTTGTTAAGACTATTATATAATAAAAAGCTGCTCACGTATTTCTTGGTCTGAGAGTTCATTCATCCAAAATTACATCATTAATTCAGTATAGTATATAGTTTTACCTTATGATGCATTTATATCCATGTAACATTATTTTTATAATTATAATTTTAGGCCTTGTGGACACTACTTTTTTTCATTGTTTCATTTTAAACAACTTTCAACAGCAGCTCCCAGGCCAAGAGGGAATGATGGTTTTGACAGTCACCCCTAGTTTTAAATCTGGTGCTTGGAACAATTAACAGGTCCTGGTTGGCAGACCTCAGAGTCCTCTATGGGACATTTCTACAGTTTGTAGAAGATCTGACTCTGGTGCCTGGCCGGGAGAGCTCTGTGGGTGATGACCAGGATTTTAAACAGAGTCCTGTGGTTTATGAACAACCAGTGAAGACAATGGATAATGTTTTCTAATTATGATAGACTACAATTAGAAAATATAAATAGAGAAGATGTTTTCTATTTTCTGTAAATTCTTTTGTTTTACATTAAAAACTAAACTTTTTGTGTGTGTGTGTGTGTGTGCCTAAAATAGATTAATTAGATGCAGTAACATGAAAAAGAGCATGAATAACAGCAAGTTTCTTTTTCTCTTAAAATAATTCTTGGTGGGTCAGAGAGATTTGACACATAACATCAGTTTTGTTCAATTCATAATTTTATACAAACTGCTTACTCGTTAAAATACACCAAAATACATATTTATTAACAATTTATTGCTCTATTACTTTAGCAGAGAGTTATTCCACCAAACTTTTCCTCTTTCTGTCTACACATGCAGTTTACATGTCTCCAAACTTGGCCTCCTTCCTGCCTCGTCCCAGAGTTCCTTGTTCTGGCGTTTCTATCTTACAGCGTTTGCTATTTTTCCACCTGTAATCAGACCTGCAGATTCATCTCTGTCGCCCTCACACACCGGCTAAATCAATTTCCCAGCACTCTCCCATCATGGCGGCCCGCTGTCAGGACTGGCACCGTGCAGCTTGAGACGCACCCCAACCACACTCTCTCTCTCTCATACTTTTTCTTTCGCACACCTTTCTCAGTCATTCACTCGGCCCGTATAAAACACACTGAGGTGCACACACTGTCTCTAGCCGGTGATTCACCACATCACTGTTCTCTAATGTCTTACTTGCTTCATCTTCGCTACATCCATTTGTCACCGCTGACAGGTCCTGGCAGCAGCATCTATCCATTCTCGCTTTATCCTCGCGTCGTCAAGCCACACTGTGTTTTTCTCAGTGCCAACCTCTCCCCCCAAGAGCAGCCTATTGCTTGAACTGGAGGTGGAAGAAATGATATACAAATAGTGCAGATATGGGGCCGTGACCTGGGTTGACCCCGAGGTTAGACGCAGTTTTGGATGCCAGAATGGTCCATAGCTTTGCATGTACAGTACTGAGCAAAAATAATGTACACACGTTGGACATTAAACAAATTGCATTAATGAAAGTACTCTTGACAAGTTTATATTTACGGTGATACACTCAAATTCAGCCAATTTAAGCAACACTGTGGGCCAGATTTATCAAAGGTTTGCGTGCACGCTAACTGAATAAGATGTGCTAAAATTGGAGCAAACCCAGACGCAGTTGAGATTTGCGTGTCTTACAGGAGCAGAGCGAACGCAATGCAGGTTTTGCTCATATGACCTAATGAATCTGTAAACTGAGGCGTTCTTCCCAGAGTGCGCAAAATGGAAGGTGGAGAAAATGCAAATTAATTCATTTACCGCCGGCAATATTGTTTATCAAGGCTCACCATGACTTTGCGTGTGAAAATAGCGTATAAATTTAGCATGTTGGAGAAGGACGTGCTAATCTTTTGCACAGATATGGCTGCTGTGATTCGTGTGAGACGAAGGAGAAGAAATGAAGAAATACATAGGGTTAGAGTGTTTGCCACATGTGCAGATCTATTTGCCATGACGGATGAAAAAATTATTCACCAGCACTTTCAGCTCTTCTTAGTTAAATTTTTGCTTCCATTTGTGTTCCACTTCTGCACCTTCCATGACGCAAAACAATACACGCAATGATGCCATTTAAATAGTTCCACCCCATCTGTTTGCACCTGTCACCGGCCACGCAATTTGTCTTAGTAATTCACGCGCAACACGCCCATTAATAGCGGCCACATATTTTCTCACTGCACTCGCAGTTTAACACCCGTCTTAGTAAATATGGCCCTGTGTTTTTCTTAGCACCAACCTCTGCCTTCCTCTCCCACCCCAGAGCGGTCTCTTTCTGAACTGGAGGGGGAAGAACTTATATTCCAATAATAGTGCAGATATGGAGCTGTGGCTTGGGCTGACCCTGAGGTTAGACTCGGGCTCTGGAAGCGGCTGTAAGGGCAACTATTCCGACATGCAGCATCTGAGCAGGCCATGTGTTACATTTGTTCAGAGGTCACAAAGAACTAACATCCTCATATCCATGGTGCAAGTGCAATATGTGGTTGGCAGATTCAGCGTTTCTGAATACAAGTTGTGCAACACTGTATTTAGGCTTTCATATTGAAGATACTCTGGTGAATTTGTTGCAGTGTAGATGTAGGTTTACCCTGAGGTTGTTGTTGCTGTGTTCTGTTTTAACACGGGGCTTCTGGAACTGCTGTAAGGCCTACTTTTTAGACATGCAGCATCTGAAAAGGGCAGGTTGTTCACATTGGTACAGAGGTCACATAGGACTAAGGTCCTTGTGTCTGGTATGGTCCATAACTTTGCGTTGCAGACATTCGTATTAAACTTTTCACACTTTTTCTTAAATGGTTGCATTGGAGCTTACATTTTTTTATGAAAATAATTTTCATTGTCTGAACATTTTCATAAAAATGTTCAGACAATGGTTCACATAGATGTCTGTAGGAAAACTGAAAACCATGGTATTTTGTAAATATCGGGCTCTAAAAGTTGTGACCAATGAACTTTTATGGTCAGTTATTAAATAAGAGATAAAGGGAACAGAGCAGTTTTACAGTTCAGCTCATACCACCAAAAAATAACATTCTCGTTAAAATTATATGATTTCAATGTCTTATGCTACATTTTCATTAAAGTAATTATTCAAGGAAGGACCCTAAACCTAAAAAAGTTGAACCCCTCATGAGTTTTTGTTGCTCTTATTACATAATAACACAGCACAATTTATTATAACTGTTTCAAATTAACTAGGTTTTTGCACAAAGTCGTTGAGATATTTGTTAATTTATGTACATGTGGCAGAGTTAATGACCTCATTAACATAGCTGCTTCGGTGTAATGTATCATTCTGATTATTTCCATATATTAGTTCAAGACTAGCTATTGGTTAAAATTTCAAGGACTTTCTGTTCATTCATTTAGGCATTTGAAGGAACATACTGAAAGAGCTGAACTTTTGGGGGCAGGGTGGCAGAGTGGTTAGTTCTCTTTCCACAAGGAGGTTGAAAGATCAGTCCTGGGGCCGGTCATCGCATGAGCTCTCTGCATGCAACCTGAATTTATGCACATACAAATTAAATAAGAAACAGATTCAACAACATCCAAATTTTCTCATTGACTCCCTTTGGTCTTTCCTTCTGTGATGTCTAAATGTTTACCTGAAGCCTTTAGGGAAGATGACGACACTCGCTTCTTCTAAACCTCAAGTCCTTCAAAGCCAATAAATACACAGCCCCAGTGTTGTCGCTGTATTTGCTGCTGCTTTGAACCTTTTTTTTTTCCAAGTGTTTGACATCAAGGAATCACTGCCATGAATCATCTTCACTGTCTTCTGAATGAAATCTGTCCGCTTGGCTTTTCACCGTTCAATCAAAATACATTCAGAAACCTTGCATTTTCTTGGCAGCGTGTTTGAAAACGATCACGCCTACACGCATACATAAAGGAACAAGGATGTCATATTTATTTTTTATGAGATTATACAGCCACATGGAGTCGCAAGCTAGTGTATTCTTTGTGCTGGTCCCGAGCCCAGATAAATAGAAAGGGTTGCAACAGGAAGGGCATCCATTGTAAAAACCTATGCCAAATTACTATGCACACTAGGAGGCAGATGATATGCTGTAGCACCCGCAGAGGAAAATAAGAGATAATAAATTTAGTTTTTCATTAACTGTATGCCATAATCATTACTAATAAAATAAATAAATGCTTGGAATATTTCACTCTGTGTGCACTGGATCTATACGTGTGTCACTTTGAATTCGATTACTGAAACAAATAGACTCCACAATATTCATATTTATTGACATGCACTTTGTATGAATATTACATCCCAGTAACACTTTAGAATAACTCACCACTATTAACCAGTAATAAAGCATTAATAAATATCTAATTAACAATAATTTGATATATATCCTGAATAACCATTGATGTTTATTACTCTACAGAGTTTTTAAAAAAAATGAACATTGTATTGCACTACAACCCAGAAATATAAATATGGATTTGACCTGAGGGGGGAAAGCATGTGGCAGACAAAGTGATGGCCAGTAATTGTGTTGACAGTGATTGATCGTGATGTGTGGAGTCAAAAGCGATCATAAATCACACGTGACAGCAGTCGTGGACCGAGACTCAAAAACACACGAGCGTAAAGCCGTCTTAACATCTCAGGATTCTGTTGTCGGCCAGTGGCTCTATTTTGCTGAACTGTGTTTTTCTTCCTCTGCTGCGTCTTTGACCCACTAATGCTTTATGTCTGCATTCCCTGCACTGCTGTCTGTGAGGCAGCTGGGCCACTTATGCTGAGGTATAGATTAGATTTATGATTTATGAAAGCTTTATATTTTTATTGTGCACTCCAAGTCGCAGAGTGCTGGGAAATTGGGGAGACATTTTCGCTTCTGTTCTACTTTTTTTCTGTAAATGCTTTAAAGTTGCCCTCTCTTGTATACTTTTTGTTTGCACTTGTTTTTGTGACCTGCCTGAACCAGTGAACGGTAATTTAATTTACTACATACTTAACTGCATAGTTGTTGTTTGTGTTTGAGAATTAATTGCTACAGTTTCAATTCACTTTCTGTTTAGTCTTTCTGTCTGTGATGTCTGAAGACAGGTGCTCTAGCAAAACAGCAGGTGTCTATATAATTGTATCTTATTCAGCATCTTTGTTTATGTTGAAATCTTTTTAAAAGCAAAATCTTTTGCACAAGTTCTGTAAAATGTTGTGTTTTTTTGTTTTTGTTAAATAAGCTATTTATAATAATTTGGGGGAATTAATTTGCTTAAATAGAAGATAGGTTCCTGCGTAGTGTAGTGGTCAGTTCCCTTGCCTTACATGTGGGATGTCATGAGTTTGATTCCACAACATGAAGCCAAACATTCCTGTCACTCATAGTGCAAGTCCCAAGCCCAGATAAATGGAGAGAGTTGCACATTTGGTGTAAATACTTGTTCGTGCATTTCAGACAGCAACAGGAAACATTGTGCTTACAAGTTTAGATTAACATGAACAGGTTGAACGGGTGAAGGGCTCTGAGGTGACCACATGAGGTCAGGGAGAGAAAGGCAGAGCAGTGACTGAGAGCCGCCAGTGTCTCATGCATATTGGGCGCTGATCTGATGCCTTGCCATTGAAAGGTACTGACCCATCAAATATAAAAGACATAAAGCACATGTCTGGATTTTGGCCGGCATCAGAGACTAAATGTAGGACTACATTTGGCCTGAGCACATTCACAGTAAAAGGCCCACAGATCTGGAACACCATACCTGCTGAATTAAAAGCCCTCCCAGACCTAAAACAATTTACTTATAAAGTAAAACAGTGGCTTAAATCCAATGAAATCTGTGGACATTAGAGCAACATTTCCACTAGTGTTTTATTGTGAATAATCTGTATAATAGGTGCTGTATGTTTTAATGTTTGTGTTCTTGTCTGACTGTTTGTTATGGTCTGTTTTGTCTCAGGGACCTGGTTTGCAAATTAGCTGTTAGCTAAATGGCCTCTAAACATGGCATCGGTTGTATCTGAAACTATAACAATGCTTTTTTGTCCTGCCCCTTTCAAATGAACATAAAATATTTTTTTAAAATGACAAGAGCCGATTTTAATTATCCCAGCACCTTTTGGTTGGGTTGCGGACTGCTCCACTTTTTGTTTTGGGGCAAAACAGTTGGCGATGACATGCACACTTTTGTGACAGTAAAAATACTCCTGTTGTTTTCTATTTGTCTTAGAGGACTTGAAAGAGGAAGGAGTGACAGGAAACACACTTTTTTTTAACCTTTATCTTGTCCAGTGATGCGCTCCAAGGACTGACACGAAACCTGAGATTTGATTAGGTTCAGTGTAAGTCATATGTGCTTTCAATTTGATGTCACTTTTAATCCCAATTTGCAAATGATTTGTTCTGGCAACCCCTGAAAGAAAAAGAAAGCCAAAAAGGACTTTGTTAGTTTGCAGAAATAAATTAAAAGACATTTCTTTTATTTATTAGTTTTAATTGAAAGTTCAAATTTGTGTTTATGTTGCACTAAATCTTTTTGCTAAATGATGACATTTTTAACTACATTTTATAAGTTCTAAAAAATATTTTTTTTGTAAACTCTAGCAACAAATCTCGAACACTGCCTTTAGCCTTTTGGAGGCATATCTCATAATTCATTTTATTTCCCATTAAGCAAAGATAGCGCTCACTGCTGAATAATGACCTTGCATACAATTATTTTATCTTTTCTTTTCTAGCTACACACAGTCCTGCTATTATCATTTACAATTAGTATAATATCAGATTAAAATGTACATAAATCAGCACTAAATCAGCACTTCTCTATTCACTTCCTCAAATAATTGACCATGTATCGGCTGCTGTTGGTCTATTTGTTTACTAGCCTTTGATGGTTGCCTGAGATTTCCAGCTCTTCTGTGAAGAAGGCGCTTTTATCCACGTTCTTAATGCAGCAACACATTTTTATCGAGATGGATTGCTGCGTACTTAAGGCTGAGCCAGTCTCCTTACACACACACATGCTGTTTAAGATAAAGACCCTGACCAAAGTCACTCCAGCCTCTCGCTCCTCTCATCCTCTCTGTGAAAGCAGTGCTCTGGAAGACTGATCGAGATAAGTCTGGCAATTTTACACAGCCAGCACACTTCACAGGGAGCGACAGGGAATACACTTTTTATTTTTTTTTTTTACCTATATCTTGTCCGGCGAAGCGATCCAAAGACTGACACCTTACAGTGAGATCTTGTGGTGAGCGGTAGAACTTCAGATTTGATTAGGTTCAGTGTCATTCAAATATGTTTTCAATTTGACTTTCACCTTTAATCCCAATATAAAGATAAAATAGACTCATACTGGATATATTAGAAAAGACAGAGGCAGAAGTGGAAAGTATTTTTTTTTTTTTTACTCCAGCAGATATTTTTACACATGATTAAAACAAAATATACTTCCAAAGTACATTTGTAAACCCTATTTTTATTTTTAGGAGGAAAAAATTTTGCTTTTACTAAATAAGTAAAAGTATTTTGACCCTAGTAGTAGCAGTATTTGTTGTAAGAGTTATAGTAGTAGTAGTAGAAATTGTAGTAATATGTAGATGGAGTAACAGTAGTAGTAACGGTAGCAAAGGTAGCTTATATTTGCCCCTAGTAGCAGTAGTAGAGACCATAGTAGCTGTAGTAAGTAGTAATAATAGTAGTAGTTGTAGGAGTACTATTAGAAGTAATAGCAGTAATAGTAGTAGAAGCATAAACATAGAAGAGGTACTAATAATTAAGATACATGTATTATTAGTAAGCAGTAGAAGTATTTTTTGACCCTAGTAGTAGTAGTAGTAGTAGTAGCAGTTGTAAGAGTAGTAGTAGTAGTAGTAGTAGTAATAGAAGTAATAGCAGTAATAGAAGTAGGTGGAGTGACAGTTTTAGTAACAATAGCAGAGGAAGAAAAAACGTATTAAAAAAAAGACAGCTTATATTTGACCCTAGTTGCAGTAGTAGTGCTCATAGTAGCTGTCATTAAGTAGTAATAATAGTAGTAGTTGTAGGAGTAGTATTAGAAGTATTAGCAGTAATAGTACTAGAAGCAGAAACATAGAAAAGATACTAATAATGAAGATTCATGTATTACTAGCAGTACAAGTATTTTTTTTTTACCCTAGTAGTAGCAGCAGTAGTCATTGTAAGAGTTGTAGTAGTAGTAGTAGTAGTAGTAGTAGTAGTAGTAGTAGTAGTAGTAGTAGTAGTAGTAGTAGTAGTGGCATCAGTTCTTGTGTTAACTAGTGACAGTAGTAATATTTTTTTTTTTTTCCAACACCTTTCTTTTCTAATTGATTAATAGTATTTAAATGAATTAGCCTCACATATCCAGTTTTGGAGTAATTCTTCCACCTCTTCTTTGGTAGAGTATGTGCTTGTGCATTTGTAAAGGTGACCTAGAGATTTTATTTTTTGGCTGCTCTAAATTGCCACTCAATACGTCAGAATTGGGATCTTTTAAACTGCTACTAAAGTCTTAACGGCCTCTTCCTTCTGCCCGGCTTATAGGACCTCGCTCTTCAAATAGCATAATGTAAAATGGCTTAGCTCCGTACTCTCGTCTCTTTATTGAGGGAATGGGTCTTCTGTGCCTCATTGTACGGCATGGCAATAGGCGTTCACGGGTAATTTCACACACTCATAAAAATGTTAATCTACAATGATAATACTGCAAATTGAGTTCAATAATTTGATCGGGCGCAGGAGGAACAGCGTCTGCACACGTGCCAATCTCGAAGACGCTCCCTCTCTCTCTCTCGTGTTGCATGTTCCAGTCTCTCGGCCTTTTCACATGGGCATCCCAGCATAAATTTCAGCCACTGTGACGACTCTGGTGCATGAAATTGTGTTAGTCATAGCTGTGGCTTCCCTTGGACCATGCTTCAGAGACATCTCATAAAGGCTTTTAGGGCAGGGTGTAGCTTTCAGATGGTCAGTTCAGGTCATAAGGTCCAAGGCAATGGCCAAAAGATGAAGATTTCTTAGTGGAAAAGCTGGTACAAGTCTGTTTGAAACCATAACCAGGGTTGCCAGATCTCACTGACAGTTTCCAGCCCAAACAGAGCTTAAAACCTGCCCAACAGAATAAAAACAAGCCCAAATCACAACCACTCCAAATGTTAAAACAGGTATACACAAGAAAGAACATAAAATTTAGCAGCACTAAAGGAAGTAACACAAACAGGTTTCCCTCAAAGAGTGCATCAGTCAACCAAAGCCTTCCTGGTCAGGGCGTCATAGAAACCACAAAAACTTATGAAATACCAACATTAAATGTGAGCAACCAAACATGACTCACTCATTTTAAAACAAATGAACTGAGATACAAGTGGAATCACACAGCAGTTTACTGAAATGTGTATTTCTACTTTGTTTGCCATAAAATGATGACTATTTTCTTGGTATTTTCTCAAAAATATTTTCTAAAAACCAGCCAAATGATGTGAAAAGATGCCCAAATTTTACAGATCAACTCAATGCTATTTTTTTCCAGCCCAAAGTGTTCAAAAGAAGCCTAGTTGGGCAGAAACCAGCCCAATCTGGCAACACTGACTATAACATCTTTTAGACTTTACTGCTTGAAATGTTTAAACAAATACAAGTAAAAGTTTTTGTCCCCGTGTAAAATGTCTAATATATATATATATATATATATATATATATATATATATATAATATATATATATATATATATATATATATATATATATATATATATATATATATATATATATAAATTATATATATATATATATATATATATATTTTTTATATATTTTTTTATATATATAGTTTTGAGAGTTCTGACGACTGCCAAGGCACTGACCATATCTCGTAATTCCTGGATCCAGATGGTGTTCTACATTTACACCAACAACTTACCATTTCTTCCTTGGACCATTTCTGACCATTTTCTTCAAATTATGGGCATTTCCAACAATATCAAACCAATAAACAAAATTAAGATATAACATTTTTTGAAAAATAACAATTTCATTTTGGTTTTATAAGTGTCAACAAATATAACAAACAAACAAACAAACTGTCGTTTTTTTTTTTTTTTTTTTTTGGAACTTAATATAAAATGCTAATTTAGCCACAGAGGGTTGCAGCTACCATAAAATTCAAAATGAAGTATATAGTTCATGAAATGGTAAAATATCTGTTTCAACAATGAATATGTGGCTTATGTTTTCATGTAAATAAAATATGGTTTCATGATATTTACTTTTTTGTGATTTACATTTTACATAGTGCCTCAACCTATTGGGAATTGGGTTCATAAAAGACTGTAGTCACTTTATTGTGATATAACTCTGGACCATGTAACAGAAAAAGACTAATTCACTTTTAAAAGTAGCAGCAGATACAAGCTGTAACAGTGTGCCTGCCAGATCTCAAATCTAATGAGAGTATTGTAGTTAAGAACAATTTGCACAAGTGATGAGCAATTATTCAGTCTTCAGTATCACACTGAAGTAACCGCACTGCCAAATCCAACAAAATGTCCACTTTACAATGTAAGCCAAGTGTTTCAGTAAGAACATGAGATCTCACTGTCTTTGTTTGTGTGTCACTGCGTAGCCATTACATGGTGGGTACTTTTGTTGTCTTTGTGTTTATTAATAATAATTTGAGCCCTTGAATGGTTCATGGTTCAAATGAATGGTCACTATACAATGTTTTTTTTCCATCCATCCATCCATCCATCTTCTTCTGCTTATCCGGGACCAGGTCACGGAGGCAGCAGTCTAAGCAAAGATGCCCAGACTTCCCTCTCCACAGACATTTCCTCCAGCTCTACCGGGGGAACCCCAAGGCGTTCCCAGGTCAGCCAAGAGACATAGTCCCTCCAGCGTGTCCCAGGTGTTCCCCAGGGCCTCCTCTCGGTGGGACATGCCCGGAACACCTCCCCAGGGAGGCGACCAGGAGGCATCTGGAACAGATGCCCGAGCCACCTCAACTGACTCCTCTCAATGTGGAGGAGCAGCGGCTCTACTCCAAGCTCCTCCCGGGTGACAGAGCTCCTCACCCTATCTCTAAGGGTGCGCCCAGCCACCCTGCGGAGGAAACTCATTTCGGCCGCTTGTATCCGGGATCTTGTCCTTTCGGTCATGACCCAAAGCTCATGACCATAGGTGAGAGTAGGAACGTAGATCGACCGCTAAATAGAGAGCTTCGCCTTTCGGCTCAGCTCCTTCTTCACCACGACAGTCTGATACAACGACCACATTACTGCAGACGCTGCACCGATCCGCCTGTCAATCTCATGCTCCATCCTTCCCTCACTCGTGAACAAGACCCCAAGATACTTAAACTCCTCCACTTGAGGCAGGAGCTCTCCCCCAACCTGGAGAGGGCAAACCACCCTTTTCCGGTTGAGAACCATGGCCTCGGACTTGGAGGTGCTGATTCTCATCCCAGCTGCTTCACACTCGGCTGCAAACCGCCCCAGTGCATACTGAAGGTCCTGGTTTGAGGAAGCCAACAGAACATTATCCGCAAAAAGCTGTTTTTTTTTATTTTTATTTTTTTATTGCACTTCTCATGACTCATGTCTGAATAATGTTGGAGTCAGAAAACTGCTGTGACAGTGCAATATGATACAATAGAGTGAAATAAACTGCCTTGCCTTAGCCATTTTCTTGGCCTATGTGTTCTGGTCCACATTGCTGGCAGTTTGCTCATTGTTGTTGCAGTACTGCCTCGAGTGGGCGGGTTTGCTGACGGCACCAAACACTCTTAGCAATACTTTTAAACATCATTGCAATGCTGAAAAATGCAATACACTATATTTCCAAAAGTATTACTTCACCTGCCTTTACACGCATATGAACTTAAGTCCACCATTCTTAACCTGGGTCTCTGGACCAGACTGGGGACCGCAAAAACAAACAAAAACAAAAATAAAAAAAAAATAATAATCAAAAAAACGATATTAATTTATAATCATTAATTTTGTTAGCATATGCAATTTTTAGGGATGTAACGGTATTGGCGATGTTGCGAAAGCAAAAGTCTCTTGATATCGCCGTGGTCTTGTTAAGGTGCAAACAGTATTCTCCCCAAGCGAAAATACATAGTTTTGTTGCAGCGGCATGATAAAAAGCAGAGAGAACTACATAAACCATGATCCTTTGCTCGGTTTGAGCATGTGCGCAGCCTCCAACATGGAGGAGGAGCCCAGTGTTTTCAGTAGCTTTAGCAAGATAAATCAGCGAATATCAAGATTGTTTTCTGTAGCGGAGGATTCAAAAGGCTAGTCAATAATGCAATTAAAGTTGCTAAATAAAGTTTTCACGTTCATACGCGGCACCACAATGCTTCGCTTGTTTATTTCCTCTCTTTCCTCGTCTCCGTGCGCTCGAGGAGCGGACTACAGGCTCGAACTGGACTTGCGCTGAAAACTAACTAACTCTAGTGTCCAGCAGAGGAAAGTTGTGGGCAGGAGTTTGTGGATAAACAGTGAACATTTGCCCCTGTGCCTCGTGGCCTTTTTGATGTATAAGAAGGGGAAGTTCCTTATATGGTCATTGCTCATGGCACCTGTTTGAGCTGCTGTTTAAAGCTTTTTGTTGTCAGACAAAACTAATGTGATCCAGATGAAAGCTTAGTTACAGTATCTGTCATACTTTAGATCAGATAAAACATGAAATATGTCAATATGATTATTGCACCAAGGACTTGGCAGGGCATTTTTATATAATAAATGTTGTTGTGAGCATTTCCACAATACAGTGAACCTCCCTACAATATCACAATAAATATTGTATCGTGAGGTCAGTATTATGTTAATATTGTACCATGAGATTTGGATATCGTTACATCCCTAGTAATTTAAAAACAATTTTTAATGTTAATGGGAACCACTGTTGCAATAAAATAAGCATTCTGAGCAAATTATCCTCACTTATCTTTGGTTTTAGGACATTTAAAACTCCTGATGATTATGAAGCACCACATAAGTCATGTTGATCACAAGCATATAAGGGAGTCCTTGGGATTCTTTCTCCCTTGCCCCAAAATGTTTGAGAACCCCTGACTTAAGTGACATCCCATTCTTAATCCATAGGTTTTAATATGACATTGGCCCACCCTTTGCATCTGTCTGTGTTAGACATCTATATGTGTCAGACGTGAGATGCTGAAGCATTTAGAGTTCCTTTCACTGGAATTAAGGGGCCAATCCCAGCTCCTGTAAACAACACCACAATATCCAAATTATGTTACTTAGGCGGGTGAGTGAATACTTTTGGAAACATAGTGTATATGCTGCAGTACATCTATAAAACCAGCCACGAACATTTTATTACTTTGTTTTACTATGGTAGTGGTTTGGTGTTTGGCTACATCATTGCTATGATTGACTTAAACAAATCACCAACTATTCCAACAATCTGTACTGCTCTGTGTATTCATAAACAAAGACATACTGTGCCAAACTCTAATATTATTTAGAAATAAGTGTCAGAATGTGCCGCTATGTTTTATCTAATCACAAAAACTAGAAAGTACCCCGCGTGTTGCTTTGCCGTGACCGAAGCCTCAGTACTGCCTTCTGTTGCTAGGAGACAGACCGTTAGTATTGCCCTCACTGTAACCTCATACTCCGTCATTTTACTGTAAATGATCGCTTTTTACACTCTGTTCAGGCAAATTGTCTCTCGGGCTAACAGGTTTAGACATTAGTCAAGACACAAGTGAATAAAGTGAACATCTCCGGTATTGATTTAGTCCTAGGGAGCTGCTCGACAAAACAGACTTATTTAACACGATCAGGGAGTCCAGCAGTATTGTGTTAGAGAGCCTGGTGTGGAGATGGAGAGCAGGAAAAGGGCACTAACACTGAGGCCTCATAATGCATATCCATTCATACTTGTTGTGTTAATGCATCTTTAGACTAAAATACTAACATGAGGGTGTAAGAGGTCTACACAAAATTAACCAATTAAAAGATCTCCCATGATGTAACACAAAAATATGTTTATTTTAGTGATGGTACAGTTGTTCGTGGCATGGTGGCATAGTGGTTAGCATTCTCACCTCACAGGAAGAAGGACCTGGCTTTTCTGTGTGGAGTTTGCATGTTCTCCCTGTGTCTGGGTGGGTTTTCTTCAGGTGCTCCGGTTTTCCCCCATCAACCTCAAAACATGCACAACAGGCTAATCCTCCAGCTAGATGCTCCTGACCAGGATCCTGGCTCAAGATCTGGAGAAGGTTGCCCCAGTGGCACTGAAGGATGAGTCAAATGCAGGAAACTCATTTTCCTATGAGGATCAATAAAGTATATCTTAAATGGGTTTTCTAAACACATTAAAACCACAATGACCTGGCTTCAAGGGGGCTTTAAATATCTCCGCTGACCTTTGCATGTTGGTGTGCTACCATTTTAAAAACAAAGGCAAGAGATGTAACTATTTAAATTACAACTAATTACTTATTTTATCCTGAATGTGGATTTTTCTCCATCTCATCCTCTGTCACATGCCTCAGATTGGTCACTTCTGTGATGTTGGGCACAGAGTTAGTCCCTGTATTGCATATGAGAACTTGATTTAAGCAAAGCGATATTTTGCCAAATGCTTTTGTATGGACATATTTTTATGAAACTGGCCCACAAGATTAGTGAATAAAAATGTCTTCTTTCTTTCATTTGATAAACTATTTTGTAATTTGGCCACCACCATGACGTTTTTGACAGGTGCTCACTGAGATTCAATGAACTCCTCTCTCCAAGAAAAAGCAATTCATCCTTTATAAGAATTCAGACCTGAAGTGGAAAATAAAAAGCGGACTTTGTAAGCGGTGTGAGCGATATGACTGATGAAAGGAGCGTGGACACACTTCACAACAGACAATATAAATTTTACCCTGAGCAGCTGAATACAGTCAGGTTGAATGGACTCAGAGCAGTGGGTTAAGGAGGTGAGGAGTGCCCCGTTGTGACAGGAGTGCACCCTTTATGGCACAGCAGCTATTGGTAAAATATTGAGTTATTCCTGCCACATGCATCTGCCAGTGGGAGATAAGCACTGTTTGACTGAATCTACCAACCTCCCTGCCTCTCTCACGAGCTGCCCTTAGCCAGAAATGGATGTGTGCACCTCTGGCACTGTTGACTCATAGAGACACACTATAGAAATCCTGCAGCAAGAGTTACTGTAAAAGTTTGGGATAACGCTTTAAAAAGTGCTAGTAACCAGTCACCAGTTCTCAGACATCAAGTACCACCTCTGAAAATATTTGCTTATCCAAGTACAGTACCACAATTAATGGACTAAATCTTCACTAACCTAAACCAGGACTGAACCAGGTCTTAAAAAAGATTAAACAAGGACTTGAACTGCAAAGGACACCAGAATACCACTAGAAGAAGGCTGTGTACCACCACTGGTACCCGTACCACCGTTTGAGAACCACTGCAGTAGTTTTATTATTTGCAAAGCATTACTAAAACAGGAATAAACACCATTAAGTTATAAGCATTGTTACTAATGATTATTTCTTGACTAGCTCATATAAACAAAGGGAAAATCATAAACATCATTGTTAATTCAGTGTCTATAAACAGTTTAGCTATTAGATCATTGTTATTACATATTTATTAACACTTTATTACTGCTTAATAGTGGTAAGTTTTATGTTAGGTATCTATAAAACTACAGTAGAAGTGTTAGATAAAATGAAGAGCAAAAATGACCTTCATCACTGAAGCATCCGAACTGATGGAAAATCTAATTAAATGAACAATTAAAATGAAAGGGTTTTGCTAACAAGTATTAGTCCTATTCATTTTCTCAAGTGTTCAAGGCTGTGCTCATTCTAACTACAAATGTTTAGACCTGAAGAGACATGAAAGCTGCCAATTGGGGCAAACGTCCAAAGGTTTGGAAAACGTGCAAGATATTAACTGGTAGTAAGTGAAGTCCAGTTAGGTTCATAAGCATTTGGACACTGAAACAAGTTTTGTTATTTAAGCTGTAAATCAAAACACATTCAAAATGTTGTTATATAATTATGTATATAACATATGTGCTGAAAGTGGGGACTCTCAGCTGTATTTTAAGAGTATCCAAGTTGAAATCCGACAAAAGGTTTAGGAGCTACAGCTCTTTAAAATGTAGGAGTCTATTTTCCAGGGGCTCAAAAGTATTTGGACAGTTGCTTCAAAAGCTATTTGTTGAGCCACATGGTCTATTCCCCTCATTAATCCATCATAAACTGAGCAGGTAAAAGGTCTAGGCTTGATTCCAGATGTTACATTTGCATTTGAAATCTGTTTCTGTGAAATCACAACATGCAATCTATCAGTGGAAGTGAACCAGTGCATCCTTTGACTCAAAAAATGGTGAAAAACCCTGTCACAACATCCACCTTAGAGAAGATCACTCCCCAGGAAGTAGATCTATCAGAGTCTAGGTCCACCATAATGAGAAGACTTCATGAGAGAAAATGCAGAGGGTTCACCACAAGGTGCAGACCATTCATGAGCCTCAACAACAGAAATATATAAAAAAAATAATATCAGCCATTTTGGATGTTTTGGTGATCCGTTATTTACCAGATTTAACTTTTTAGTTTGTTGTATATGAGACGTTATTTTTAACCCTGTTCTGTGAGTGCTTTTACTGAAAGCAGAGGCAGGCCCATTGAGGGCAGTACTACGACCACTTTATGTATTTTTATTTGTATTTGTGAGTGTCAGTATCTCTCTGATACTTTGAAAATTGTGTAATATGGTTAATTTTAATCAGGCAACATCATTTGAAATAGTACTGAAAGCAAATTGCACCACCCTTGTTATTTGACAGCTTGTCCCGTCCCGTCCTGTCCTGTCCATTGAGCCTAACACTTCACCATAAGGCACTGTATGTTTTCAGTGTTGTTTTCTGTAATTTCGGACACATCCTTAGCTCCTGCCATAATGCTCCCAATTCCCAAGTGCAGTGACCCTTAGGAAGCAATTTGGAGCGACTCGAGACGCACACTTGACAGACATGGATCCTCTGTGGCCTCAGTGCACCAGGGTCACACCAGCTGCACTCAGGTCTTGATGACACAGCTCCAGCCATTGTTACAGAAGAAATAGAGTGGATTAATTAAAGCCACCCTACCAAAACGTTTCCTTCTCCAACCACCTCTAAAAACAGCATAGCAACATTTAATCCTATTATTTTACACACACACACACACGCACACACACACACACACACACACACACACACACACACACATATATATATGTATATGTATATATATATATATATATATATATATATATATATATATATATATATATATATATATATATATATATATATATATATATATATGAAACTAGACAAATTATTGCAAAATATGAATGATATCAACTTTTAGTTTTAAATTTCATTAAAATCTTGAGTGCAGCATTTAGACCTCATTTCATTAATGCCTTGACAATATTTATCCACATTTCTCTTACTCTGCTACTATTTTCTCAATTTTCCTTTTTGCTCTGTTTCTTTGTGCAACTTGACAGCACTGAGTTAGCCACCGTTAGCTACAGCAATGTATTCAATATTAAAAGTTATAAAAAGTATTGAATATCAAGTTTACTTTATACAACTTATTTTTGAACATTGTTTTGGTGCAGGCACAGCAAAATGTATGACTAATACTACTACCATGACTACTAAGAGTACTATTACTACTATTTCTATTACTAATATTTCTACTACAAATTAGTGACACAAAATCTCTGTATGTAATAGCCCTGTGTTACTGTGGGTTCACTTTAGGTACACTGGCTTCCTCTCATCACCCAAAGACATGCACGTGTCTCTGGTGACTCTAAATGAATGAGAGGGTGACCAAAGGCCCAAAGTTACTGGGATAGGCTCCATTCACCTGCGACCCTGGGTTGGGAATAAGTGGAAGATGAATGAATATTACTTCTACTGCGCCAAAACCTCAGGACTTTCTGGTTGTGAGGCAAATGTGCTAATCATGGAAGTACAAAAAAAAACAAAACAAATGTACTTAATATTTGAGTAACATTTTGTATTTGACAATTAGTAATTGAAAAGTATGCTTTCCAAAATGAACTTAGAATATACATTTTATTTACCCATATAAAAGTAAAAGTATCAAGTTACTTTTCTGTCCCTGCATGATACTGAAGCCATTGCTATTCACGTAATCTTCAATTTAACCAAAATACAATCCATCATCTTGTATCTGACCTCCAAAAGTACAAATACTTAATCTTTCTCCAAACTGCAATGTTTTTAAAGTATAATGAGATATTTATCCTCCCCGTCCTGTTGGTTTTACTGTATATTGCTTGAGTTTACTTAATTTTTGAGCCGCCTCTCGGTGAATAACGTGATTCACTGGAGTTTAACCTTCACTCCTTGTTGTCAAGCACCAAAGGCAGACATCAAAGAAACACTTTTGTTTTTAATTTCCATTACTTTAAACACCCAGTTGATTGAGTTGGTAAAATTAGCAATTACAGTCAGGGCTTTGAAATCCTTAACCGTTTCATGCCCTTCTTCATTATTACGGTCTCTGCCAGGAAGTCCATAAATGGTGTTGGCAGTCCACAATTATGTCACATGTTCATATTAGTAAAGCTGTTAGATCTCCAATGCTGTATGTCAGAGCTGGTGATTTATGAACTTAGGCAGGTAGTATATTTGGTAAACCATAGTTTTTATATGGGAGCCTAAAGTTTATGAATCATTCTGGAAAATTGAAAATTGAAAATTGAAATTGTTTGTTATTATGTTTCTCATTACTGCTCCAGAACATGTGTGTGTGTGTGTGTGTGACTGATCAAATCTCTGCATTTTCCTATGCATATTCTCAATACAGCACACATTTCAGTGGACTTTAGAGGTAGATCAGTGTTTTTAAGTGTTAAGGGTTAGGTGTCACATTTTTACTAGCCCTGCTTACAGTAGTGTATGGTTTCTACAGTATCTGCTATTTTGTATAGTGAGCCTGTCTGATTTTACTTCTTCAGAAAAGCTGCAGAAACTGAAAAAAAAAAAAAAAAAAAAAAAAAAAAGAAGCAATTGTGGCATCAAACTTTCTCTGTTTCTGTTTCTTTGTGGTCTTGTCCACTTCAACATAGTCCAAGATGACTGCCATACAAATCATTTGAATACGGCTAAAGTAATATTTTATCAGACTCAAATATTAAAAAATGTATTAGCACCACAGTTATAATAAACCATTAAATGTTAAACTGAATGCACACAAATAGCTTACAATACCTTTGTCAAGGTCAAATAGGGGCAACTAACAAAAATGTTTAGTGTGCAGAATTGTTTGTGCAATGGATATAAACAAACCTTGATTTAAACCACTTGATATATTGTATTGTATATTTTCTTTCCCTTCATAAATCATCTTACATAAAATAATTGCATAAAAGCATTTGGTTCATGCTAAAATACAGAGAGGGTACATTTGGTTTACAGGTTCATCGACCTTCGTCTTTTTCAGAGGGCCAGAGGAGAGTGGATTTATTTAGTTTTTTTTGTATCAGAACATCCACATTATAAAACTCTATAAAAGCATGTTGAATAATCTAGATTTTGCTTAAACTTCAAACATCAATCACAAAGAGGTCTGTATTGTGCTTGTATCTACTCCCACCAGCCGCCCCCCTACTGCTGTAGCTTGTGCACGGCAGCAGTGCTTTTTATTCCCAACCTGCCTCTGAAAACAATGCCTTTTAGTCATACGAACACTTCTAGTACATGGCTTCTTTTCATGTCTCACTCATTATTTTTGCTTCTTTTATTCCCCCTCTCCTCTTGTTGTGTGTCAACTGTTAGCACTGAGCCTTTTAGATAAGCCAAATTCCCTCCAGCTCCTCATCACTACTGGTTTGGCTTATCAAGGTCAAGAGAGCACTTTGCAACACTTACAGCGTTTTATCAGCATGAATGAGGAGCAAGACAAGGAAAAAGGAAAAAGAAAAAAAAAAAAAGGATGGGCCGTGAGCTATGATTTAGCGGTGTGAGGCTTAATAGGCTCAGTCCTGTTTATGATGACAAGCTGAGTAAGTTAGTGATGCCTGTAACACTCAGACCTGAGGATCATTAGAGTCTAATCTTTCGCTCCTAATCCCCGTTCAGGAGTGGACTAGCCTCTCTCGCTAACCTTGTCGAAATGCACGCCTCCTTTGCAAATCCTCAGCCTTGACATGGCTTCTTGATTTGGCTTAGTCTGTTCAACAGACTGCCACAATCTTAGCCTTCTCCTTGACTGCAAACATCACAGCAAAACAACCCTACTCTGAATTACTAAACTGATCAAAATGCAGTATAATTATGTTATTGTGTACTGTGAATAAATAAAAAATACCCCAAAGCCAAGGTATGTACACTTTTCCAAATGTAAGCATGGAACTAACATCTGTTCATTCTTTTGCTTTGTCCCATTACGGGTCATGGGTGTCTCTGGAGCCTATGTCCCAGCAACTATGGGCCTTAGGCAGGGTACACGCTGGACAGTTGCCGGTTACCTCACACATGCGTGTCTGTATATGGTGGGAGGAAGCCAGAAAACAAAAAACAAAAAAGACAAAACAAGGTAACTCAGGAAGGATATGCAGTTGTCATTTATTTGTATATGTTTTTTCTGTTAGGTCTGAAAAACGGGAGGTTATTGCAAAAGATAAGCAGAAACTGTGACTTCTCTCTCTTTCTAAGTTCCGTGCTTCTCTTGAAGGGGGAGAGCCTGAAAAGCAGGGCATGATGGTTCTAATGCTGGAAAGCCTGTGCGAATCCTCCATCATCCTGGCTGTCCCTCTGTGGGTTAGATAAGCACCGGGGGGACTGAATTAAATGGAGCTCTCTCTTGTCCAGTGACCAATGGCCCTCTCAGGCTAAAGTGGTCAAGAGGAAAGGACGGCTGCTGGAAGGAGGGATTACCATGTGCTTCTGTGGTGGTGCCCCAGGAGAAACTACAGAGCAGTGGTGTTATAAGTGACTAAAACCATGTGGCATAAACATGATTATGTCTGATTACATGCAGTTTGCAAACTCACAAAAAGCCATCTTGTCCAGCTCAAGCCTATCTGCTGGTGGATCATCCAATGATGTGGCAGTACTGTTGTGACTGGGCAGAGTTTAGGTTTGCCAAAAACAAGTGCTCCTAGCGTTACTAGTTAACAACATGGCAATCCTCCGAAGACATATTCAGTTCATTGTTTTCTATTGGAGCGGTTTGTTTCGCTACGTCATATGAGTCACAGTTATAATTGGCTAAAACTAATAATGGTAGGTGATCACTTGCTGGCGCTTTATCCATTCACCATCAAGTATTCAATTAAAAATGCCTGCCTTTTGCAATCTCTTTCAACAAAAAGTGTTTGAAATGTGTGGAGCAGACCATCTGGCTCTTGTTACATTGTAAAAAACAAGATTAGTCCAAAAATAAAGATAAGTCTCATCACCAAGAAGTATTAGATATTTCAAAAGGGGGCAATTATAAGAAATACCAACAATAATAATAACGGAGAGACATTAAACCAGAATTAGCTATTGTACATGACCAAGAAAGACTACACCAAAATATTGAAAAACACATTTTAAAAAAACGGTCTCTCCAACACTAACAGAGGAAACACTGCAGCGCTGTCGTGATTCTCATTAAGAGGCTCATAATCCTGCTAAGTACCAGCCTCATTAGTCTCTGTTAACCAACAAATGATTTGGTGAGGCATGCATTATTCATACAGGGGGAATCTTAAGCCAGAAGCAATGTGAAAAAACAAAAGACTGATACAATCACTGTTTACCCAAAAACCACCAAGGGTTTTTTTTCCCCTCCAAGTCCTCACCTGATCCGATGAGAGGAAGTTTGTGTAATTAGAAAAGTACCCTACAGCTGAATCTCAAAATGAAATCCTTTTTTCATTGCATTGATTACGCTGCCATTGTGTGACTGTACACAATTGAAGAAAATACATTTAACATTGAGTCACCAGAACTATAGTTTACCTCCATACCCGCTCCGATACTAAACGTCCCGCTAGGTATTAATTTGAAATCAAATTGCTTTAGGGCTTTAGGGGGAAGGTTGTAATTAAACTGGCATTATTCAATATGAATTTGTCACTTTGGAAGATGATCAAGCGACTGCATAGTGCTTAGGTAAATGTGCATGAAATATGGGACATTTCTGCAGCACAATGAAAATCAATAGCGAGACTGGCGCTGATTAGCACAATAAGGAGTAAAATGTATTTCAAAATTATTACTGCATGTTAATGGTACAGTCAGTGAGAGCTGCTGTATGGTTCAGTGGTAGAGCTGTGGTGCATACACAGGGCAACTACAGCCTGCTTCTGCATCATGGGTTCAAGTCCCAAATTTCATACTTTTCTCTGTCCTGCCATCGAAGAAAATTCAGAAATTGAATTTATAGTGTATATTTTTAGTATAGAGAAATTACATAGCTTTTCCTTTCCACTTTTTCCTTTGCTTCATAGTCTTTAGTGATTTGCATAACTCATTTGGCATAGGTTACATGCCAGATGCCCTTCCTGATGCAATTTCTATTCAGACTTTGGGCAAGCATAAAAGTACATAGCTTGTGGCCTCTTGTCTCTGGATTTGTATGAAGAAATGGCATCTTAGTAGTATCATTCGTAATGAGATTTTCAGCATTGGACCTTTGCTGATTCAACATTTTTCTCTGCCTCATTAAATATCAGCTGACTGCATTGCCATTATTTACCAGTGTTGCTCTTTGTTTTGTTTTTATTTTTTTCTATTTCAGTTTACAAGATAAAAAGACCAAAAGCCATTGGGAGCATCCATTTTTCTTATGAGGAAGCAGGCAAGCTGACCCAAATGTATGCAAATGTGTGATTGGAGGAGCTGGTAAAAAAAACAAAAACAAAAAAAAAATATAGCCGCAAGCGGCGATGGTAGGCCCTCGCCTGCCGCGCCCGGAGCTGGGGCAGATTTGCCAAAACTTGCCAAATTTTTAGTTGTGACTCTTTAAAAATTTACCAAATGTGACATAATTCTGTGGCTCCATAGGATTCCATTGTATAGGATTCCCATTGGAATATAATGGGGAGTTTCTGACATTGCCGTGGCAAAACCGTACAAGGTAAAGCATGAGTCCTATTGACTTTTTTCATTTTTGTGAGCTGATGGATTTCTCTGCCAAATTTCGTGCATTTTCAATAAACTTTATTTTTGCCCTTCCATAGGGATTTTTGCCTCATTCTGCAGGGGGCGCTATTGCAGCAATTGGCATTTTTTCTTCTTTCATGCCCATAGGTCCATGGAGTAAATAAGTGATTAAAATTTGGTTCACTTTGGGCTTTGTATGTGTGAGTTAGAACAAATTAGGGGTTGTTAGCGAGCCACAGAATAAACATGAAATTTGGGGCTGTGCTGTGGCAACACCGTTTAATATTCTACAAAACCTTCAACAACTTTTGGTCAGATGCCTCTCCACATGATGTTGACAAAATTTGAGGTCATTTACTTAAACGCCCTCAGACAAGTTTGTTAAAATGTGAAGGCTGCAAATCAGGAGGTCACATGATCAATCCAAGATGGCCGACTTCCGGTTGGTCAGGGGGCGTGGTCACAATATAATTTTTTGTTTGTATGGACATGAAGCATATGTGTACCAAATTTCGTTTGGCTTTGTCAAAGTAAACGCTGGGACGTCCCATTGGCTGAAGTGGATATTTGGGGCGTCACCATGGCAACAGGATGTGAGATGGGGTGGGGCCATCATTGACTTTATTGATCAGCATCATGTGATAGATGTGTGTACCAAAATTCGTTTGTCTATGACAAAGTTTATTTTTATCGTCCCATACAAATTTATTTTTTGCTCCCAAGGAGGCGCTATCGTGCCCATTGTTAATATTCACATAGTAATCTGTTCAGGGCTTGGGACTCCACCAACGATTAAAATTTGAGAGAAATTGGTCAAGATATGTGCGAGCTATGACACTTTGAAGGGTGTTGGCGAGCCACAAAATCAACGCCAAAATTTGGGCCGTCACCACGGCAACACCGTTTAATATTCTACAAAACCTTGAACAACTTTTAATGTCCCACTTGTCTAGATGATGTGGAGCGATTTTGTGCTGCTGGGTTAAACGCCCTAGGACGAGTTCGTTAAAGTACGAGGGGATGAAATGGTGCCTCCGGCGCCGGGTCACATGATCAGTCCAGTATTACCGACTTCCTGTTGGTTGCCTAGCAACAGCTCAATATAATTTTTTGTTTGGTCCGACATGACCAATCATTGACCTGAATTTCGTTCGTCTACGACGAACTTGACTTTTGGGGCTTTCCATAGGGTTGTTACTCCAGGGGGCGCTGTCGCGCCCCTTTTTTGTCATTGTTTGAAAATTACATAAATTATCAAATTTTTCGCTGGGCTGGCACTGCGTGCCAATTTCTGTGACTTTTCATCCACGGCAAGTGACCTAAAAATGCGATTCTAAAGTCAGAATAATAATAATAATAAATATAGCCGCAAGCGGCGATGGTAGGCCCTCGCCTGCCGCGCCCGGAGCTGGGGCAGATTTGCCAAAACTTGCCAAATTTTTAGATGTGGCTCTTTAAAAATTTACCAAATGTGACATAATTCAGCGGCTCCATAGGATTCCATTGTATAGGATTCCCATTGGAATATAATGGGGAGTTTCTGACATTGCCGTGGCAAAACCGTACAAGGTAGAGCATGAGTCCAGTTGACTTTTTTCATTGTTTTGAGATGATGGATTTCTCTGCCAAATTTCGCGCATTTTCAATAAACTTTATTTTTGCCCTTCCATAGGGATTTTTGCCTCACTCTGCAGGGGGCGCTTTTGCAGCAATTGGCATTTTTTCTTCTTTCATGCCCATAGGTCCAGGGAGTAAATAACTGATTAAAATTTGGTTCACTTTGGGCTCTGCATGTGTGAGTTATAACAAATTAGGGGTTGTTGGCGAGCCACAGAATAAACATGAAATTTGGGGCTGTGCTGTGGCAACACCATTTAATATTCTACAAAACCTTCAACAACTTTTGGTCAGACGCCTCTCCAGATGATGTTGACAAAATTTGAGGTCATTTACTTAAACGCCCTCAGACGAGTTTGTTAAAATGTGAAGGCTGCAAATCAGGGGGTCACATGATCAATCCAAGATGGCCGACTTCCGGTTGAGCAGGGGGCGTGGCCACAATATAATTTTTTGTTTGTATGGACACGAAGCATATGTGTACCAAATTTCGTTTGGCTCCGTCAAAGTAAGCGCTGGGACGTCCCATTGGCTGAAGTGGATATTTGGGGCATCACCATGGCAACAGGATGGGAGATGGGGTGGGGCCATCATTGACTTTTTTGAATAAGGTCATGTGACAAATATGTGTACCAAATTTCGTTTGTCTATGACAAAGTTTATTTTTATTGTCCCATACAAATTTATTTTTTGCTCCCAAGGGGGCGCTGTCGCGCCCATTGTGAATATTCACATAGTAATCTGTTCAGGGCTGGGGACTCCACCAATGATTAAAATTTGAGAGAAATCGGTCAAGAAATGTGCGAGCTATGACACTTTGAAGGGTGTCGGCGAGCCACAAAAATGACGCCAAAATTTGTCACGTCACCACGGCAACACCGTTTAATATTCTACAAAACCTTGAACAACTTTTAATGTCCCACTTGTCTAGATGATGTGGAGTGATTTTTGTGTCGCTGGGTTAAACGCCCTAGGACGAGTTCGTTAAAGTACGAGAGGAGGAAATGGCGAATGGAAATGTTTGAAATTTACATAAATTATTAAATTTTTCGCTGGGCTGGAACTGCCTGCCAATTTTTGTGACTTTTCGTTCACGGCAAGTGACCTAAAAATGCGATTTTGGAGACAGAAAAAAAATAAAAAATAAAATAATAATAATAAATATAGCCGCAAGCGGCGATGGTAGGCCCTCGCCTGCCGCGCCCGGAGCTGGGGCAGATTTGCCAAAACTTGCCAAATTTTTAGATGTGGCTCTTTAAAATTTACCAAATGTGACATAATTCTGTGGCTCCATAGGATTCCATTGTATAGGATTCCCATTGGAATATAATGGGGCGTTTCTGACATTGCCGTGGCAAAACCGTACAAAGTAAAGCATGAGTCCTATTGACTTTTTTCATTGTTTTGGCCTGATGGTTTTCTCTGCCAAATTTCGTACATTTCCAATAAACTTTATTTTTGCCCTTCCATAGGGATTTTTGCCTCACTCTGCAGGGGGCGCTATTGCAGCAATTGGCATTTTTTCTTCTTTCATGCCCATAGGTCCATGGAGTAAATAAGTGATTAAAATTTGGTCCAGTTTGGGCTCTGCATGTGTGAGTTAGAACAAATTAGGGGTTGTTAGCGAGCCACAGAATAAACATGAAATTTGGGGCTGTGCTGTGGCGACACCGTTTAATATTCTACACAACCTTCAACAACTTTTGGTCAGACGCCTCTCCAGATGATGTTGACAAAATTTGAGGTCATTTACTTAAACGCCCTTAGACGAGTTCGTTAAAATGTGAAGGCTGCAAATCAGGAGGTCACATGATCAATCCAAGATGGCCGACTTCCGGTTGGTCAGGGGGCGTGGCCACAATATAATTTTCTGTTTGTATGGACATGAAGCATATGTGTACCAAATTTCATTAGGCTCCGTCAAAGTAAGCGCTGGGACGTCCCATTGGCTTAACTGGATATTTGGGGCATCACCATGGCAACAGGACGGGAGATGGGGTGGGGCCATCATTGACTTTTTTGGTTAGCGTCATGTGATAGATATGTGTACCAAATTTCATTAGTGTACGCTAAAGTTTATTTTTATCGTCCCATACAAATTTGGATTTTGCTCTCTAGGGGGCGCTATCGTGCTCATTGTGAATATTCACATAGTAATCTGTTCAGGGCTTGGGACTCCACCAACGATTAAAATTTGAGAGAAATCGGTCAAGATATGTGCGAGCTATGACACTTTGAAGGGTGTCGGCGAGCCACAAAAACGACGCCAAAATTTGTCGCGTCACCACGGCAACACCGTTTAATATTCTACCAAACCTTGAACAACTTTTAATGTCCCACTTGTCTAGATGATGTGGAGCGATTTTGGTGTCGCTGGGTTAAACGCCCTAGGACGAGTTCGTTAAAGTACGAGAGGAGGAAATGGCGCCGCTGGCGCCGGGTCACATGATCAATCCAATATGGCCGACTTCCTGTTGGTTGCCTAGCAACAGCTCAATATAATTTTTTGTTTGGTCCGACATGACCAATCATTGACCTGAATTTTGTTCGTCTACGACGAACTTGACTTTTGGGTCTTTCCATAGGGGTGTTACTCCAGGGGGCGCTGTCGCGCCCTTTTTTTGTCATTGTTTGAAATTTACATAAATTATCAAATTTTTCGCCGGGCTGGCACTGCGTGCCAATTTTTGTGACTTTTCGTTCACGACAAGTGACCTAAAAATGCGATTTCGGGGACAGAAAAAAAAAAGAATAATAATAATAAATATAGCCGCAAGCGGCGATGGTAGGCCCTCGCCTGCCGCGCCCGGAGCTGGGGCAGATTTGCCAAAACTTGCCAAATTTTTAGATGTGGCTCTTTAAAATTTACCAAATGTGACATAATTCTGTGGCTCCATAGGATTCCATTGTATAGGATTCCCATTGGAATATAATGGGGCGTTTCTGACATTGCCGTGGCAAAACCGTACAAAGTAAAGCATGAGTCCTATTGACTTTTTTCATTGTTTTGGCCTGATGGTTTTCTCTGCCAAATTTCGTACATTTCCAATAAACTTTATTTTTGCCCTTCCATAGGGATTTTTGCCTCACTCTGCAGGGGGCGCTATTGCAGCAATTGGCATTTTTTCTTCTTTCATGCCCATAGGTCCATGGAGTAAATAAGTGATTAAAATTTGGTCCAGTTTGGGCTCTGCATGTGTGAGTTAGAACAAATTAGGGGTTGTTAGCGAGCCACAGAATAAACATGAAATTTGGGGCTGTGCTGTGGCGACACCGTTTAATATTCTACACAACCTTCAACAACTTTTGGTCAGACGCCTCTCCAGATGATGTTGACAAAATTTGAGGTCATTTACTTAAACGCCCTTAGACGAGTTCGTTAAAATGTGAAGGCTGCAAATCAGGAGGTCACATGATCAATCCAAGATGGCCGACTTCCGGTTGGTCAGGGGGCGTGGCCACAATATAATTTTCTGTTTGTATGGACATGAAGCATATGTGTACCAAATTTCATTAGGCTCCGTCAAAGTAAGCGCTGGGACGTCCCATTGGCTTAACTGGATATTTGGGGCATCACCATGGCAACAGGACGGGAGATGGGGTGGGGCCATCATTGACTTTTTTGGTTAGCGTCATGTGATAGATATGTGTACCAAATTTCATTAGTGTACGCTAAAGTTTATTTTTATCGTCCCATACAAATTTGGATTTTGCTCTCTAGGGGGCGCTATCGTGCTCATTGTGAATATTCACATAGTAATCTGTTCAGGGCTTGGGACTCCACCAACGATTAAAATTTGAGAGAAATCGGTCAAGATATGTGCGAGCTATGACACTTTGAAGGGTGTCGGCGAGCCACAAAAACGACGCCAAAATTTGTCGCGTCACCACGGCAACACCGTTTAATATTCTACCAAACCTTGAACAACTTTTAATGTCCCACTTGTCTAGATGATGTGGAGCGATTTTGGTGTCGCTGGGTTAAACGCCCTAGGACGAGTTCGTTAAAGTACGAGAGGAGGAAATGGCGCCGCTGGCGCCGGGTCACATGATCAATCCAATATGGCCGACTTCCTGTTGGTTGCCTAGCAACAGCTCAATATAATTTTTTGTTTGGTCCGACATGACCAATCATTGACCTGAATTTTGTTCGTCTACGACGAACTTGACTTTTGGGTCTTTCCATAGGGGTGTTACTCCAGGGGGCGCTGTCGCGCCCTTTTTTTGTCATTGTTTGAAATTTACATAAATTATCAAATTTTTCGCCGGGCTGGCACTGCGTGCCAATTTTTGTGACTTTTCGTTCACGACAAGTGACCTAAAAATGCGATTTCGGGGACAGAAAAAAAAAAGAATAATAATAATAATAAATATAGCCGCAAGCGGCGATGGTAGGCCCTCGCCTGCCGCGCCCGGAGCTGGGGCAGATTTGCCAAAACTTGCCAAATTTTTAGATGTGGCTCTTTAAAAATTTACCAAATGTGACATAATTCTGTGGCTCCATAGGATTCCATTGTATAGGATTCCCATTGGAATATAATGGGGAGTTTCTGACATTGCCGTGGCAAAACCGTACAAGGTAAAGCATGAGTCCTATTGACTTTTTTCATTGTTGTGAGCTGATGGATTTCTCTGCCAAATTTCGTGCATTTTCAATAAACTTTATTTTTGCCCTTCCATAGGGATTTTTCCCTCACTCTGCAGGGGGCGCTATTGCAACAATTGGCATTTTTTCTTCGTTCATGCCCATAGGTCCATGGAATAAATAAGTGATTAAAATTTGGTCCACTTTGGGCTCTGCATGTGTGAGTTAGAACAAATTAGGGTTTGTTAGCGAGCCACAGAATAAACATGAAATTTGGGGCTGTGCTGTGGCAACACCGTTTAATATTCTACACAACCTTCAACAACTTTTGGTCAGACGCCTCTCCAGATGATGTTGACAAAATTTGAGGTCATTTACTTAAACGCCCTAAGACGAGTTCGTTAAAATGTGAAGGGTGCAAATCAGGGGGTCACATGATCAATCCAAGATGGCCGACTTCCGGTTGGTCAGGGGGCGTGGCCACAATATAATTTTTTGTTCGTATAGCCATGAAGCATATGTGAACCAAATTTCGTTTTGCTCCGTCAAAGTAAGCGCTGGGACGTCCCATTGGCTGAAGTGGATATTTGGGGCATCACCATGGCAACAAGATGGGAGATGGGGTGGGGCCATCATTGACTTTTTTGATGAAGGTCATGTGACAGATATGTGTACCAAATTTCATTAGTGTACGATAAAGTTTATTTTTATCGTCCCATACAAATATGTATTTTGCTCTCTAGGGGGCGCTATCGCGCCCATTGTGAATATTCACATAGTAATCTGTTCAGGGCTGGGGACTCCACCAACGATTCAAATTTGAGAGAAATCGGTCAAGATATGTGTGAGCTATGACACTTTGAAGGGTGTCGGCGAGCCACAAAAACGACGCCAAAATTTGTCGCGTCACCACGGCAACACCGTTTAATATTCTACAAAACCTTGAACAACTTTTAATGTCCCACTTGTCTAGATGATGTGGAGCGATTTTTGTGTCGCTGGGTTAAACGCCCTAGGACGAGTTCGTTAAAATGTGAAGGGTGCAAATCAGGAGGTCACATGAACAATCCAAGATGGCCGACTTCCGGTTGGTTGCCTAGCAACGGCATAATATATTTTTTTGTTCAGGATCATATGATCAATCACTGTGCCAAATTTCATTTGGATACGACAAAGTTCATTTTTGGTGTATGGCCATAGACGCAATGTATTTTGATTTTCCAGGGGGCGCTGTCGCGCCAATTTTTTGAGGTTTTTGATAGTACCTATTTCAAAAATTTCCGCTCCGCGTGATTTAATTTTGGGCAAAATTTGGTGACTTTTCACTGACGGCAAGTTGCCGAAAATTGTGGAAACGGGTGGGTAGAAGAAAAATAATAATAATAATAATAATAATAATAATAATAAGAAAAAACGGAACAATTTCAATTAGGCGTTTTTTCTTATAGCAATATATATATATTTAGAAAGTACTCGCGTCCAGTAACGCACTCGTGGGGTCCATAGTCAATGACGAGCGCGTTGCGCTCGTCATTGACCTGTTTTTTTTGGTCTTTGTTTTAGTCGGAACAATTACAAATGTGCCGCATTCGCGGCACATACCTATATCACCGAATAGTGCTTGATGCCATGAGTGTGATTATGAGTGTTTGGTGAAGGATGAGCGCTTCGCGCTCTGTTTACGTGCGCTTCGCGCACTTTTGGGCAGTGCGCTTCGCGCACTGCTGAACAGTCACTATAGGCCCTCGCCACTCCTGGCGCTCGGGCCTAATAATGAAGAAATCTTTGAATTTCAATTATGCCTCGCCATAGGCGAGGCACCTATATATATTTAGAAAGGGCGTGACACGACCAATCTGTTTGTGGGGTCCTTAGTCAATGACGAGCGCGTTGCGCTCGTCATTGACCTTGTCGAAGGACATGTGCCCATTACCGACATTATGTCCCAACAATTACAAATATGCCGCATTCGCGGCACACACCTATATCACCGGATCCGGCATGATCTCATGAGTGTGGCTATTAGTGTTTGATTATTGGTGAGCGCTTCGCGCTCTGTTTTGGTGCGCTTCGCGCACTTTTGGGCAGTGCGCTTCGCGCACTGCTCTTCAGTTACAATAGGCCCTACGCCACCCTTGGGGCTCGGGCCTAATAATGAAGAAATCTTTGAATTTCAATTATGCCTCGCCATAGGTGAGGCACCTATATATATTTAGAAAGGGCGTGACACGAGCAATCTGCTCGTGGGGTCCATAGTCATTGACCTTGTCGAAGGACGTGTACCCATTACCGAAATTTTGTCCCAACAATTACAAATATGCCGCATTCGCGGCACACACCTATATCACTGGATCCGGAATGATCTCATGAGTGTGGCTATTAGTGTTTGATTATTGGTGAGCGCTTCGCGCTCTGTTTTGGTGCGCTTCGCGCACTTTGGGGCAGTGCGCTTCGCACACTGCTCTTCAGTTACAATAGGCCCTACGCCACCCTTAGGGCTCGAGCCTAAAAAACCTGAACATTCCTATTTAGTCAACATAATAAACCCTACATAACACGTTGAGCTTTGTTTCCAAACTATTTCTATTATAATGCAACCCAAATTCCGGAAATGTTGAGATATTTTTGAAAATTTAATAAAATGAAAATTAAAAAACTTTCAAATCACATGAGCCAATATTTTGTTCATAATAGAACGTAGATACTATAACAAATGTTTACACTGAGATACTTCTCACTTTTATGCCCCAAATGAACTCATTTCAAATTTGATGCCTGCTACTGGTCTCAAACTAGTTGGGACAAGGGCAACAAATGGCTGAAAATACAACAAATTTTAAAAAGATTAAGCTGGGAGAAGATCTAGCAGCTAATTAAGTTAATTAATTTCAATTCTGTAACACGATTAGCTATAAAAGGGATGTCTTAGAGAGGCAGAGTCTTTCAGAAGTAAAGATGGCCAGAGGCTCTCCAGTCTGTGAAAGTAGGCGTAAAAAGATTGTGGAATGCTTTTAAAACAATGTTTCTCAATGTCACATTGGAAAAGGTTTCCAAATCACATCATCAAAAGATTCAGAGAAACTGGAGAAATCTCTGTGTAAGGGACAAGGCTGAAGATCTTTGTCTGTTGTCCTGGGGCCCTCAGTCTTCACTGCATCACTCATCAGCATGATTGTGTCAATGACTTTACTAAATGAGCCCAGGAATACTTCCAGAAACCACTGTCAGTAAACACAATCCTCCATGCCATCTGCAGAGGCCAACTAAAGCTCTATCATGCAAAAAGGAAGCCATATGTGAACATGGTCCAGAGGTGCTGTTGTGTCCTGTGCCAAGGCTCATTTAAAATAGACTGTTTCAGTGTGGGACAGTGTTCTATGGTCAGACCAGTCCCAATCTAACTTTCTTTTTGGAAATCACAGACTCCGAGGGCAGCATTAGCTCAGTTGGTAGAGCTGCTTGTTTGCGGTTCAAACCCCGCTCACACTGTTGCATTCTGTTGTTGTTTCCTTGGGCAAGACCCTTGACCTCTGGTGCATGAACGTGCATGGTGTGTAAAGTGCTTTGAGTACCCATAGAGGTAGAAAAGTGCTATATAAATGTGACCATTTAGTCCTCCAGGCTAAAGAGGACAGAGACCTTCCAGCATGTTAACAGCATTCGGTTAAAAAACCAGCATCTCTGATGTTATGGGGGCATAAGTGCATGCAGTATGGGCATCTTGTGTGCTTTGGAAGGAACTATAAATGCTAAAAGGTATGTGAAGGTTTAAGAGCAACATATGCTCTGAAATCCATCAGCTCTTCAGCTCGAAATCTATATCAGACAAGAATGAGACCAAATTCCTACACCAAAACTCCAGAAACTCATAACCTCGATGCCCAGATGTCTTCAAACTGTTTTGAAAAGAAGAGGAGATGCTACCCCATGGTAAACCTGCCCCTGTCCTAACTATTTTGAGACCTGTAGCAGGCTCATTTTGTGCATAAAACTGTAACATTTCTCAGTGTTGTTGTTATCTATGTTCTATTGTGAATAAAATATTGGCTCATGTGATTTGAAAGTCTTTTAGTTTTCATTTTATTCAAAAAACATCCCAACATTTTCAGAATTCAAGGTTCAAGGTTCAAGGTTTCTTTATTAGTACCCAAGGGTAAATTTGTTTGCAGAAGGGATTACAGCAGTCCAAGACAAATAATAATAAAAAATAAAAACACATTGCACATTAAACAAGCTAAAACAGGCACACTCAATGACCGACTACAGCCTACAACAAAGTGCTTATTGTCTCCTCCTTTTCTAAAGTGCTCAGAGGTGAGCAAGAGTAAATCCATTTCCCAAGCCGCTCCTGTTCAGCAGTGTAATCGCTGTGGGTACAAAACTGTCCCTGTACCGCTTGGTTCGCCCTTTAGGGACCACGTATCGTCGTCCAGAAAGATGGAGCTGGAATTCCTTATGCAAGGGGTGTTTACAATCCAGAAGAATGAAGCTGACCTTACACTGAAGCTGCGTAGAATAAAGCTGTGACAGACTGAGCTGGGGCTTATCCACGAGTCTGCCAGCCCACTTCACAACCTGCTGGAGAGAGTTTTTGTCTCTCAGAGCCAGGTTTCCATACCAAGCCACAATACAAAAAGACAACACAGGTTCAATAAAAGCCTGGTAAAAGAGAATCAGCATAGTAGCATCAATGTTGGACCGGGCCAACTTCCTAAGACAGGACAGACGCTGGTGACCCTTTTTACAAACCATCTCAGAGTTCTCTTTAAAACTGAGATCAGAATCAATAAGGGTGCCCAGATACTTATAGTTTTCCACACACTCTACAGGCTGGCCTTTGATAATAGTAGGATCCTGGGTGGGAGCCTGCTTCCTAAAATCCACACACATATCCTTAGTTTTACATACGTTTAAAACCAAGAAAAAATCATCGCACCAGGTGATAAAATCATTAATGACTGGGCCATGGCCAGATTCATTATCGTGAAGGAGACTGGCAATCACTGTATCGTCGGCAAATTTCAGGATATACCTGTTCTCATATTCACTCTGACACATGTTTGTGTAGAGAATAAAAAGAATTCGGGTTGTATACTATTTGGCTAAGTTATTAACATATAAAAGAGAAGATATACCAGTGTCTCTTTAAGTTGCATTTTATTATTATTATGAATTAGACTCACTTTCACTGTACCCCATAGTGAAGTTAGTTCTACAGTAATAGGCTTGTTTAGAAGCTCTTCTGCGTGTAATAGCAGAATGGGAAAATGCACAAGAGCAGCCAACCCATTGAAAGAGATAAAAAGCTAAAAGGGGCATAAGCAGATATACAACTTTATATTTTGGAAGTGGTAGTTTTGTGTTGTAAATAAAACATGTAATATTCCCCAAAAACAACAAACAGAAAAAGCACTGAGGGCATGAATACATTTACAAAACACAGTAAATTATCTTTTTGCTTTCTTTCCTGAAGACACATTTTTATCAATCATCCCCAAATTGGAGGTAAAACAGTCATCTATCACTTTAGGCCACTGCTTTTCAAAAACAAATGGCTTTGGTGCAGAAATAAGAAAAGTGTGTATCTCCAGTAACACCTTTAGATGATATAATATATTGGTGTGATAAGATTGTGTTGTTTTCAGCTTCAAGTTAAAGCCATCAGAGGCGTCCATGTACACATAAAGAGTTTGGGTAAAGAAGTATTGTTTGTCTGTTGAAGAGGATTTTTCTCACAATGTCAAAGCATATATGCCATTTGTTTGTGCGTACACGTCTTCATGCATATTCATCACTTTTATGTACTTAAACAAAAAATATTGTGGAAAAGTCCATTGTATTTTAGTTCAAACTGAAGCACATACCGTAAATGATATATATTCAGTGCACACAGAGTGAAATAATACAAGCATTTACATCACATTATGACCACCTGCCTCACCTTTGTGGTCATAATGTTAGGTGTTATGACCATTTACCTAATATGCAGCCCTAAATGCAACTTTCTATTAGAACCAGCAATAAGTTTTTCAGCATTTGAGCAGTTGAATCAGACCACACGGGCCAGCCTTCACTCTTCATGTCTATCACCTGTCGCTGGTTCACCACTGTTCCTTCCTTGGACCACTTTTGACAGCTAATGACCACTGGGACAAAACTGGGAGATGCTCTGACAATTTGGCTCTTGTCAAAATCTTAGATTTGGACATTTTTCCAGCTTCTAACAGATCAACCTTCAGAGCTAAATTTTCACTTGCTGCCTAATCCTACCCACTGACGAGTAGATGATGGAGGAGAAAATCTGTTATTCACTTCACCTGTCAGTGGTCATAATGTTCTGCCTGATTGGTGTATTTTAATTATGATTATTACTTACAGTTATTGAAAACCAAAATTCAAGATCTCATAAATTAGAATATGAGAAGGGGGGGCAATGCAACAGTGGCACCAACCCCCAGAAGAAAAGTGATGAAACATCCCCCTTCAGCATCTTAAAAAGGGACTGCAGTTTCCATAGGAACAGATGTAAAAGCAATTAAGTATGACACACCGAATGACGCTTGATGAGCCATCATTCAGAAATGGTCCTCAAAAATCAGTCAATGAATGAATCACTTTATTGCACTGTAGTTTACCCCATTTCCCCTTTTCCTAACTTGGCCACATACTGTTTTTAACAACTTTTTCTTCAATGCATCTCATTTTTGCATCACTAGGGTCCTATTCATCTTCGGATCAGGTGGCACATCTCGAGTGAAGATCGATGATGCAGACCAGGTTTTCTGAAGGGAGAATGGGACGACAGGGATCGGCCCAAGAGGCAAACACAAGGAGGATAAGAACCTAAGTATAGCAAGTGGCAAACAGGTATGGGAAAATAAAATGGGGGAGGAGAAAGTTTAGGGACAATCTGATTTCCCTGTGTTGCTTATGTTCCAGAAACATCTTTCTAGTTGTTAATTCTTGTTTTTTATATTGTATATTGTAATTGTATGTAGAATCCTTGTTTTTGGTAATTAGGGTTATGTTTATGCTTTAGATGTAATGGTTAAGGTTAGGATCAAAATGGTAGAAGGTTTATCTGGTTATGTTCAGGCATTATATCTTGTCCAATTTAGGCAACATAATGCATTACATTTCCAATATTTGACATTTACATGTACTGTTTTGTACTGTTAAAACAATATAAATCCTCCAGACTCTTCTCATAAATGTCTACCCTTAAGGTGCAGACTTATGACAATATAGTAAGCTTTTACATACGCACTAACCCACTCTAACCTTAACCTTTGAATTTGAAGCCTAAACCTAACCATAATCCCACAAAACAAGTATTTTACAATTCATATGTACAGGGTTATAAATACAATGCTTTTTGAAACCTCCAAAACCTCTTGAAACTTACTTTCTTTTTCCCTAAGGCGCAGACTAATGACATCATAAAAAGGTGACTTGGTCTTTGCTGCGTTGGTCCTGAAACAACAACTAGAGAGATGTTCCTGGAACATTAGCAACATGAGAAAATCAGCTTGTCCGTGAAAGTAAAGACACAGCAGGTGGACAGACTGGGATCTGGTGACCCTGCTTTGGGGATATCGTCCATGCTCCATTAACGCTCATCTGCATAATGTTCCTTGTGGCCTCATTAAAGAAGGTGTTGGCAACATTAGATCAGATCTCCACCTTCCTCTGGCTTATCTATCCCTCCTCTTCTTACTCTCTCCATCACACTTTTTCATTTCCACTCCTCATCCCTCCCATCCTGCGCTGATTCGACCTCCCCTCACTCTGCATATCAAAAACGCATAAGAAAGATAAGGGGAACATCTGACAGTCTGCACCTTCTCCACCTCTCATCCATCATACATAAATGCTTCGCTGCCCTCCGCCGCCATCAGAAGACACCCCTATACCCATCCTCATTTGTTGGTACATGTTCTGCCTCCCTTTTCCCCCTCGCCTCGGGCACATCTCGGCTCGCTCTGGGCTAGAAGCATGACTACATGTCAGCAGCGGTTTAGCAAAATACACATCTTTCCAGGAAGAAATGAATAGATTTTGTCTGTGCTTTTTCGCTTGCACTCCTCCGGCTCCCTGCCAGACTTTACGGCGACTGACAATAGCTCTGGCGCCTGTGTTAAGGGCCCGCATGCAAGCTTGTTAAAAAGTCCTGTGGAGCCTGCCAAAAAGTTTGCACCAACAAATGTCCCTCATTATTAAGTGACTGTTCATTTGTTCAGAGAGGCTATTAAGTACTTAGTGTCCTGCAGCAGAGTTGTAACTCAGGCTGGCTTTGGATAATACTGTACAATGATCTATCTGTCCTAACTGAAAATAAAGGCTTTCTGTTAGCTTCTAAAACAATCTTTTTTTTTAAATAATAGACATGTTTTATTGCATGTAGATACTGTATACTTTTAAGAAGAATATGTAGAATAGATAACAATAGCTAAACTAGAAGCTCTTGGAGTGTGTGCCCTATCTTGCATTGTTAACCATTCTTGTTAAAAATCCTGGATCCAGATGTTAATCTGGATCAACACCAAAGACATAAATTTATTCCTTGGCCTATTCATGACCTTGCCTGAACTTTTTATTTGAAATCTTGCCGTCAAACACAAACAATGTCCAAGGCTTGAGATTAACTGGCCATTGTGGCTAGTTTTTGTCAAAAGTTACCAGCCAGTTAATGTTTTTATTAGCCACAGTTTCATTAGTTAAGGTTTTAGGTATATTTTACAGTATACTTTGATTAAACAAAGGTAAGCTTGGTTTTATACATCAACTATTAAAAAACATAGTCTGGCCGGCTAGACAAACTCTTTTCGTATTCTGCACAAAGAATTTAGTCTTGTACCCCTTCACTTAAATTTTATTTCTATGGGTGGAACAATCACAGGCAGAGCAAATGTGGCAGGTTTGCCGTTTTTCACCATAAAAATATGCCGTATTATGAGGGGCTCTATATTTATTCCTGAACAGGGGCAGCAGCAGTCATTGAACAATGTTAAAATGGAAACAAGATGAAGAAAAAAAATCCCACAAAGGACTAAACAACAACGCAAACTTCAGCAGAAACAAAGGAAAGCACTAAACGCTGTTAATCAGGTCAGAAAAGTTATTAAATGATGAATTACTAAATGGTGTACAATCAAGGAGAGCAACATAAATTCAGGCCTAACCTCTGAAGTTATCAAATAGGTGTGCATAAAATTCAACCAGCCCAAAAGTCTAGTGGGAGTATTTGTGTTACTAGCCAAAATTAAACACTACCTGCGTTTGGACAGTTGTGCTAATGTCAAGCCCTGAACATCGCCACCTTAGCCGAGGTAAACATGAGGTAAAAAAACACATCTACTGTCATACCGACTCTCATGAACTGCAGTGAACTCAACTATAAACTTTTCTTTTCTTCAAATAAATCACTCTTCCCTGTGCCTCCACACTCACACACTGTCCTTCAACATTAGTTTGTCTCTCCACTCACTGTTTAATGCGTACTGTGGCACTCAACAGATGTCCCCACACTAAAGCATTACAGCTCGATGCTCAGCTCTCCTCTCTGCAGACTCACTTGTTCAAAACCTAGCTCAGATTTTCCTCATTTTTCTCTCACGCACTTCATTTGTTTTCACATCTTTGCCCTCGCTTCTGTCTTCCCCTGTCTCTCCTTCTCTGACAGCTGTTGTTGCTTTGCCGTGATGTTCGCAGCCTACGCCTTATCTAGGCATGAATTCATTTAGCTGCCATTAGATGCTTCTATGCAGACCCAGAGCTCTTCTAAAGGAGGCAACCCATTTAAAACGGCATAATTCATAACAAGGAGAGAGCAGTACAGATGGAGATGTAATGTGCTTTAATGCCGTCATCTGTGAGCAGACAAATAGCCAGTCATTAACATCCACATCGCTACATGGGAAAAGTGGATGCTCCAGCGTTGTTATCATTTACATAGAGTGTGTAACAGTAAGCACAGTTTTTTTGACTTCAAAGACTTTTTCCCCCGGCATATCGACACTTAGCAACAAATTTATGCTGAAATGTAGGGTCTTTTTTGCACTCTCTGCCTACATATGCAAATTCAACTAAACTTTTAAACCTTTTATCTGGCTTCACTGGCTCACATGGTTGCCATCAGCATATTTCAGCACTCACCTATCCACCGTTATGTTCTTCAGCCTACTGCCTACATTTGGCATCCAGCATCTGAATAAAGCTGGAAATGTTCACATTTTTAAAAGCTACAATGTGTGGCATTTTACCCGACTATCTCTAAAAAAGGATGGCATTTAGGTTGGATTATGCTTATTAAATTCAGAATTTCACCACTGTACAGGTTTGACTACACAAGAGTTTATTATAGGTTCTTCAGCACACACACACAAAAAAAAAAAAAAAAAAAAAAAAAAAAGTTGCAAAGTTGCAAAAACTCAAGGCAACAGTGTCCCTCAAGATTTTTGAGTTTTGGGGCCAACTCAAAATCTCAGATTTTCAACAACATTTTTTTTTCTCACCTACTTTGATGGTCATGCATTTAAAAACTTAAAATTTTAAGATTTATTTAAGATCATTATTTTTTTCATCTTACAACCAACTTACTATCCTTTGTTAAGAAAATGCATTATTATTGATAATAACAAAAACTAAAGAATAATACTTTTTTCTGAACAATGGATAGTAAGTTGGATATAAGATGAGTAAAAACAATAATGGCAGGGAGTAAAACTTAAAATTGAAAGCTTTTAGTCATATTAACATCAAATTAAGTGAACAAAAAATATTAGTTGTTGAAAACTTGAAATTTTGAGTTGGCCCCAAAACTCAAAAATCTTGAGGGACACTGTTGCCTTGAGTTTTTGAGTTTTTGCAGCAATTTATTTTATAGTGAGGCTTTGGTACCCACCAGCAATGTAAAGTAGAAATAACATTACTGGCAAAATGTTTAAATATCATAGAGAAAATTACCCTGGCAGACATGGAAGAGTTTTCATGTAAAGCATCGGCAAAATATAAACACTTCAGATAAATACTTGCTCTGTGATTGGCAGAAAAAATAGACAGCAACCATTAGTTTTGTCCAGTCAGAAAAGTTTCCATATTGTTTACATTAGTAGTGCAGTGGTTGCTATTTTGTAAAACGTACATGCCCAGTACAGCCACACTATTGATCTAACCAGCTGGGTTAAGGATGCAAGCACATTGCATTAAGCAGAATAATATTGGTGTCTGTAACTCTGGAAAGTCAGATCTCACAAGAGTCGAGCTGCTGTGCAAAGTAAGGAGAAACATTTTGATTAAAAAAAATAAATGGCAGTCATTTTGGGCTTTGTGGTCATGGTTACATCTAAAACACAACATTGTTAAATAAAAGCCCTATTTTGGCATTGCAAGTAATGCCTGACATGCTAATTTCTAATGTGTTAAGTTATTTGTTTATACATTACAATGAAATATTTCCAAGTTACTTAAATCACATTGCAAAATGTATTATGCCATTTTTATTACAGTCTGCAAGCTGGTGGTTCTGTAAAAATCCACACACCATGCCTCATCAAAATGATCTAAGGCCACAATAAATAAATACATGAATAAATAAATACATAATGTAACAAATACAATTGTAATACATTCATAAAATAGTGGCTTCAAGTTTTAAAACAGCAGTCCACAAAGTCATAAACAATCCCGTCAACTTCTTCACTACTTTTTCCCTCCTAGATCCTTGTTCATGTCACTCGTCGCTGCTTTGCTGTGTCAGTGTTGGTATCGTTAATAGCATGGTGACTTCCTCGCTAAGCCTGGTCATGTGATAGCTTTGTCACAGGCTCCGCTCTGATAATGTGTCTTCATATCACCTCTCTCACCGGTCCACTCATACATATTAATTGAAAATCAAATTGAAGAAGCACCTCGGCCCCCTGTCACTTTTGCAGAGGTATTAATGGAAAGTCATTAACCTGTTGAGCACCGCCATATTACTGCGCTCAATTAACCAACATTACACGTGCATTTATCCAATTTGTGAGGCAGGGTTCAAACCAAACATCTATACACAGAGGTCTCCACCAACTAAAATGAATGTGCAGGTGGAAACTCTCTAGATACTACTTAGTTACATTATTTACTTACTGTACAAATATGTGAAGGTATTTCTGAAGTTCAATTCAAAAGTGAAACGCATGGACTCAGTGTATACAGAAATATTACAAGCTTTAATTTATTTTAATTGTCAAAATTATGGGGTACATTGCTTGGAATATTGATCTTTTCAATATAATTTCACTTTTCCACACTATTCCTTTTTTTTTTTAGATGCACTGTGAATAGTTTTTGTAGATAAAAATATGACTTCTGTCCAGGGCTGTACCATATAATTCTGGGCCCTATACAAACCAACTTTGCTCACTTGATAGATACTGAACCTCTCACACATGTTCTAGGCTTTTTGAAGTACTTTCTGTGGCTGCGCAGTAGCAGTGGTTAGCACTCTTGCAAGAAGGTCCAGGGTTCGATTCCCGGACAGGGCTCAGGACTACCCGTCATCAAACCATCCATTCAATTTCATTGTATACTTTAGCGTCTCCTCATGTAAACTTCACACTCATACTTAAATACTTTAACTCAGCTAATTATTTTGTTGAGTACCTTTTTCTTATATTTGAGTAATATTATGTAACAGTACAAGTGCAGATTTGGAATTCTTCACCCCCCTCTGTGAATGTGTAATGATAATGTTGGACTTTTCTTTCTAAGCAATTGTTAGTCTAAGTGTGTGATCTATTTGTCCAGTGTATTCCCTAAACCTCTGTGTTTCCCTTTGCTGCGGGGGGGGTGGGGTGGGGTGGGGGGTGTAAATGAAGCCATTCTCCACCGAGAGCCGTCCTGAGTTGCTGTTGTCATCGCTTCAAACTGCTGGGTCATTACCGCGCCACAAGCAGCTCGCCTTAATGTCTTTTGACTTAACACTAATGACTGACTCTGCATCTGTCCCTGTGGGTTGGGGGAGCAGATGGGAGCACCATCGAAAAGTCACGCTAGGTCTTTATTTGCCACAATTACGCCAGCCATTCTCATTTCATCATTACTTCCTTAAAGTATTTCCACAAGGATTTTCTATGTTTCACACGACTTTTACAAAGAAATTATGCCCTATTAGATGAATCAAGAGATGAGATTGGATGTGACGAGTCCAATCCTGCTCCACACTTCTCCCCCTTTTGTGTTTTTCCCCATCACTCCATCTCCTCTACTGTCTATATGGGGTGGGGTGAAGTGCATGCATATTTAACATAGCAGCATCTTCAAAGCTATAGTCATTAGCATTTAGAGTGCTAATGAAAGCATGCAGCGTGCCAGTGTCTTTGCATTTCCCAACATCCCGACAATCCGGCCCGTCGCCACCCGCTGCACTGCACAGACAATATACATCACTTTTTCTCCCCAAAACCACCCTGTCCTCTTTTATTTTTTAGTGTATTCAGCACCAAATTCAATTAAATCGAATGGGCTTTTAACTTAAAAAAGGAAGTGTGTGGGTGAGGCAGCAGAAGCCCCGTGGCGCTTTTCTCTTCACCATCATCACCACCATCCAAGCACTCTGTCTTTATATTTCCTGTATTGAATCATTCTGCTTGTTTGAGGTTGAATGGGAGGAGGAGGAGACAGTTCCCAGGGGTCGCCAAGGTGTGGTTTTCATTCCTTCGCATTGGCCTCATTCTGTGTGTGTGTGTGTGTGTCTGTCTCCTTCTTCTTCATCTTGTGTTCGTAATTGTTTTGAACTCACGGATGAGACAGGAAGTGGCTGGCTGCCTGGCTAATTGGACAGGAAACAATGTGTGCCTCCATTTAGTTCCAGTCGGTGAATGAAGCGAAAAGGAGGCGTTTTTTTTTTTTTTTCTCGTCAAGGGAGATGCGCCAAAACAACTACGATGAAAGCCAGTGTTTTACCCTGCGATGGCGTGCCCTTGTCTCTTGCTGTACAGCTTTTGAGATACGGAAAGTCATTGAAGCAGGTTCCTGTTGTAATTGGTGAAGTTGTGGAGAGAAAATAATAGAGAAAACAGCTAGGTATTTGGTTTTATAACTGAGTGAAATGAAGTAGATCAAACGTATATATTTAGGAGCAGAGAGTCAAGAGAGAAAAAAGACAATTATGGCCTTTATGGATTAAGGCAAGTTTGGACTAAGAGTGGGCAGCAAAAGCCATGTTTATATTGAGTACAGGCTGGGAATATGAATATGTTCCCAGGCCAGCAGAGAGACAGTGTCTTCAGCATATCCTAGGTCTTTCCAAGGGCCTATTCCTGAAGGGATGTGCCTGCAACACCTCCCTGGAGAGGCATCCAGGGTGCCTCCAAAACGGATGCCACCTCAGCTGGCTCCTCTTGCTTTTGCCTCACCTTGAGTCAGTCCAGCATAATTTAGTATAGGTAAGAGAAGAAAATAGATTTGTGAAAATTATTTCTTAGGAAAGAGGGGTTAAGAGTAAGGATTGATGACCCTTCCAATCAAAAATGAAATCCCAGGGACTACGAAAGGAGTATGGTACACTTCTTTGGGATGCTTTTGTAACCGTTTGGACTCAAGACATATCTATTAAAGCATGCCACACTGTCCCATAACATATAGTGTAAATGTGCCTACAGTTCATAAAAGAAAAGGATACTAAAATGTAAAACCTATGAGTCAGAAATATCTTACTTTCTTTTCACAGCAGATATCCTAATAAGATCATTGCAGCCTTGGCTGGTCCTTATTTAAAAACTCCAGTATGTCCTAAAGAAGACAAGACTGTTCAAAAATGTGGTCTAATGCTTCCAAGTCATGACCAAGACCTTTAAAAAGCAATCTCTCAATCCATGCTGCTTGCAGAAGATGGGGTTTGTAAATGATTGGGACTGATCCGGGATTCATTAGACAAATTGTCCAAGTGGGATGTGTTTGAAGAGTACGGTCCAAAAAATGATTTCCTCTGTTTCTGTTTCAGTCCTGGCACCACTGCTCTTTTTTTTTTTTTTTTTTTTTTTTTTTGCGTGTGTCCCTTTTTATATTTCTCACTCTGCCCCCTTTTGCAAACCAGAAAAGCTTCTCTCTCTCTATCTCTCTCTCTATCTCTCTCGACACAACACAGGGGGACTTTTTTCTCTCTCTGTCTCCACCTCCGCAGCTCCACATTCGCCACTCTTCCCACACACAAATACACAGGGGCCCATCCAGGTATATAGCCTGATTGACAGTGAGAGAGGCAAGAGAAAGATAGCATACAGAAGCAATAAGGGAGGAAACCGGCAGGCGTGATGACGGGAGGATGAAGAGAGAGGAGTAGAGACAGACACTTGAGATGGTGGGTGTTTTGTAGGAAGAAAAAAAAAACTGGAATGAGAGAGTTAATCTGCACAGGAACAGATTGGCTTCTCCATCCGTCTCTTCTTCTTCTTCTTCTTCTTGTCCTTCAATCAAAACCAGCAATTCTGCACTCATGCATTTTCACACCAAAGAAAATAATCAACACGGTGTACACTCTCGCAGGTGCGTGCAGTCAATCTGCATACAAAATTAGAATAATGAATCCTTCAAAAGCATCCAAATCTGTGGCATGTAAACATTTTGTATCCCAGTACTGTTGTGACGCTCCTATTTTTGGACTCTTGGGGTGACCAGAGAAAGAGGTTAAAAGATATGGGTCAATAAAACACAAGGGATTTTTTGGGCTCAAAGGGAAATTGATTACTTTAGTTGCTAGAAGGGACTGTGACCTTCAGTGATAAAAAAAAAGAATGGAAAAAAATACACAGACTTGCTTTTTGTAGATTTACAAGGGTTGAGCTACATTTGGTCTCGGTTTGTTCCAAAATTGGCGCCACTGCTGTTGTCATGGGCCTGCAGCATTTTTACCACAGTCGATATTTGGGACTCCTCACTTTTGAAAAGAGAGAAGACACATTGGTGTGTACACTTCAGAGAATAATTGTGGTCTGATTTAGATTCATTTTATTGCCTTTTATTGGTAGCAGAACTGAAGATGTTAGGCTTTTCTTCGGGAGTGACGAGGATGGACAGGATTAGGAATGAGTACAAAAGAGGGACAGCTCAAGTGAAATGTTTTGGCAGATTTTTGTCAGAGAGACTAGAGTGAGATGGTTTGAACATGTACAGTGGAGGGATACTGATGATGCTGAAGTTAGAGCTGCCAGGCCTAGCGAAAAACCAAAGAGGAGATTTATGAATGTAGTGAAAGAGGACATAAAGTTATTTGGAGTGAGAGAAGAGGATGCACAGAATAGGGTTGATTAGCTTTGGAAATCCCCAAAGAAAACAGCCAAAATGAGAAATTGTAAGCAGCAGTGATGCTTTTATTGTTTTGTCAGATTCATAAAATGGACAATAGAGCATTTGATATACGTGTTAGACTGCCAGTTCCTGTTTGGTCCCTGTGTTTGTGTGTGACCTGGTTTGTTGACCCAATAATAGTGTCCCAGTAATGTTCACCTGGATTACTCACACATGTCTGATCCGCGCTGCTCAAGCAAACCCAAAGCACAGAGCTATCTACCGAGCCGATCGCCGCTACAGCCACTACCTCTGCTAAATCACAGCTCTTCAGTCGAACCGCGGGATACATCTGAGAGAGAGAGAGGGAAGGGGCAGGAAGGGCGCTGTTACACTGGGGATGTAAACACTTTGGTCATGTGATGAAAGACAAGAGATGTAGACAACTGAAGATAAATTGAAAGTGATTTTTTGAAGTCCTGTCCTGGGTCACTGTTGCTACAATGCATATAGGATGAACACTCAAATTCCTGTCCAATAAAATGCTTACAATATTTCTAAACTGGGAAAAAACCAGTACTAAACCCAAAGGTAAATGACAATAAAGACATATCTTCTTGTATGCCCCTTTCTGTGATATTGGTGAGATTTTTTTTTCACCACTGTCCAGGTCTCACTCAACCTTGTGTCCCATTTTTGCGCCATGCACCACTCAGGAAAAAGACATCAAAAGTCATCTTTTATTCTGCTTTTTGGTGCTTAACAAAATGATCTGACCATTTTTTCTCATGTACAGTATCTTCCAAACAAGGGGATTTTACAACAGAACATTAGCAATAAACAACCCCAAAAAAACACTAAATGTTAAAACTATTTTATAACAAGCTATTCTTGTTATTGTGCTCTAATCGATCTGCCCTACATCATAAGTCATTGGTTTTCTACAATGCTGAGCTAGTCAGTGTATGGGTCAACCACTATAACCTCTGTGATTCCTCTGTTACTCCATCGAGGAATAAAACTGATAACAATATCCCACAAAAAAGCAGTGCAAAAGGGGCTAATTAGAGACTAAACCAGAATTGACCCCAGGATTACATTTGAATTGGGTAACTATTGATGTAACCAGGACTAAACCAGGAAAAATCCTTACCAAGGCTTAAGCCAGGAGGAGAAAATAGCACTAAACAATTTAAATGTAAACCTGGACTTGCTTTAACAGAACCAATACAAAGCCAGTAAGTATAAAGCTCATAATTATACAGTAAGTAGGTGAGAAACTTTAATTCCCTTTTTAACCACATTGTCTCTTGTTCTTTATTGACTGACATCTGATTTCTGTTTCCGCAGCTTCGCGTCTGACCTTTCCACTTCCACCTCTCTTCCACTTTGTGAGACTTTGCCGTAAAAGATCAAGTAAGTCAGACTGCATCAGGCAGCAACTGAGATCATTAGAGCGTCACATTTAACGAGCTCATGGCAGCAGGTTTATACTGCTGAAATAAACACGCACACAGGAGTGAAATCGATTGGCCAGTACTGATTTCCCTTGGCAAATGTGTAATGGGTGACTGCTTTTATGGGGAGAGACTGTCAGCTCCACCACCAACAATGTATACTGTAACAAGTTAACCATGATACTGATTTTCATGTGCTGATGAGGCTAAAGCAGTGGTCAGAAATCATGGCGTCCACAGTTGGAAATCCTTTGAAAACCATCAATTTTTTTAAACAATAAAACTACATGAATAAAAAATAAGGAAAATAATCATGTATAACATGCACAGCAGCAGAATTGCATTGGTACAAGTTTTCTTTTTAGGTTTGGTAATTTTTTGTTATACAAACTTGTGTTTCACTTTACATTTCAACATTTGTTATACAAGATACAAGTGGAAGTGGAGTAACCAAAAGGGACAGCTTTTTAATTGATGAGAAACAACTTTCTCCAGCTAAATACAGACAAGAATGAAATAATCATCTTTGGCCCACAGAAACAAAGACAAGGTGTCTGTAGTCACCTCGAGTCTCTTTCACTAAAACCTACAAGTCAGGTTAGAAATCTCGGCGTAATCATGGACTCTGACTTGAACTTCAGCAGTCACATTAAATCTATAACATCAACAGCATTTTACCATCTCAAAAACATTGCCAGAATCAAAGGTATACTGTCTAAACCAGACCTAGAGAGACTTATTCATGCGTTCATCTCCAGCAGGTTATGTAAGGGTCTGCTCACTGGACCCACTAAGCGAGCTGTAAGACAGCTGCAGTACGTCCAGAACGCTGCTGCTCGGGTCCTCACCAAAACCAGGAAGTACGACCATATTAGTCCTGTCCTCAGGTCTCTGCACTGGCTTCCTGTTGCTCAGAGAATAGACTTTAAAACAGCTCTGCTTGTGTACAAGTCTCTCCATGGCTTAGCACCAAAGTACATCTCTGACCTGTTGGTCCCATATGAAGCATCTCGGACTCTGAGAACCTCAGGGACAGGTCTTCTGCTGGTGCCCAGAGTCAGGACTAAACTCAGTTTTATGCAGCTAAACTCTGGAACAGTCTCCTTGACGATGTTAGACAGGCCTCTACTCTGACAATGTTCAAGTCCAGACTTAAAACTGTTCTTTTTAACTGTGCATATGACAACTGAAAGTGTTTTATCTGCACTCTTCTCTTTTAATTTAATTTTAAATTGATTCTTAATTATACTTTTTAAATTTGATTTTATTGTTTTAATTGTGTTTTGTACTTTTAAATTTGCCTTTTATTTTCTGTAAAGCACTTTGAATTGCTCTGTGTATGAATTGTGCTATACAAATAAACCTGCCTTGCCTTGCCTTGCCTAATTTCCTGAAAAAAAAAAAAAAAGCCTTGTATGGTTACAGCAATTAATACTAAAATTACATTTTCGGAACATAGGTTTCTATAAGGAATATTAATCTAATTGTAGTAAGGGGTGAGTTAAACTTTAAAAAAATAAAAGTATGCGCAACAGTAAGAAAAATGAGTATAACCATATGTGGAGTAAATCTGTGGAATAGTCTTAAAGAGGTGTTTAAACAATTAAAAACCATATTTCAGTTTAGAATGATGTACAAAAAATCATTATTAGAGAAATACCTCGAGAAAGGTGTTAAGACTTTTTATTGGTATCCTTAGTGGTTTGTTTGAAAACAGTCTGACTTAGGCAGGCAGTTTTAATACATTTATGTTTGTACATATTGCTGATTGTGATCATGGATAACATAAAAAATGTATAAAAGGGGTAGAAATAAATAAGCTTGACTTTTTTTCTGCTCCTTTTGAACATTAAATGCTTTTTCCCCCTTTAAAAATATGAAATTATTTTATATCTGTTAACTGGAGGGTGGTTCAAACCTCCAGCCTTTTGCTCAGGGGATGTACTGCTCTACCTCCTGAGCCACTGCCGTCCCACAGAGATAACTGTCCCAGCTGCTTCCATTTTCTTAAACCTGTATACCATAGACAAGATTACACCAGTGCCTTCTCCAGTATTCTCCAAGTATTTGAGGTTGATCTGAAAGTAAGTCCAAAATACAACAGAAATATTTTATTGAAAGAGTTTCCATCTAAGCAGCCTCTAAAAATGCTTGAGATTGACATTTTTTGGGTGGTATTCTGGCTTTAGAAAACAAATGAATCCACCTTAAACACCCTTAAAGCCCAAGGGGAATCCATTGCCCTTTTAGGCTATTGATATGAGCCATGCTTTTTAATTATAGCTCTCTGTCTGAATATTTCATTAGTAAAAAAAACACTGTAATTATCCCGCAAAGCCATTTTCTCCATTAGTCTGCAAATGTATGCCTGGTCCTAATGAAAGTGGTTCACCAATGAATAAACAGATTTCAGTGAGATTGACAGCTCACGTTTGCGTTAATCATTTATTTCCCTTTGACCGTCCCTGTAAGCGCGTCTGATCTCATTTGGGCTGACCCTGTTAGCTGTGCATGCTGTTAATTTGTTTTGATTGATCCTAAATGCTTGTTAGCAGAGGCAGAGCATTCATACCCAGTCGGTAATCTTCATATTCAAAATAAGTAGAGACAGACAGACAGAAAGTTAGAAAACATGTCACATCTCAGCTGCACAAAGTTGGTGGTTATTTCAGGTTACTGCAAAATGGCTGCCCTATAGACCTGCATGAGTCACATAATCAAACAAGCAGTTATGTAATAAGAGTTTTTCCCATTTCATTTTTACAAGGGAGCAAAGTAAAAGCATTAAAATAAGACATTTGTAGATGGCAAAAATGAATGTGTGTTGTTGACCAGTCTAACCAGGCTCTGACATTACACACATTAGAAAATCTGAAACTTGTTTTATTTAACTTGTAGCTTATAGAGTAATTAACTGTGCTAATTACTACATTGCTGGCTAAATGTCAATACACTCTGAATATTTTCTAACCCGCCTCTGACATTACCTAAAGTACATGTTGCTTGGTTGTCAGTTGCCAAAACCATCGTCATGACCAAAGGTCCTTTATTATGCTTTTTTTGTGGATTTTTAAAATACTTTTGGACTTCTTTGCATTATTTTTTACATGTTTGATAACTTAAAATAATAAAAATGCATGGAAAATGTCTTCTTTTGGGGAGCTGTTACTTGTTGACTTTGCAGATAATGCTTGGATTAGGTGTATGACACCCCCTGCTGGCAATGGTGGGGACTGGACAGAGCATAAAATGGCTATATAGCATTGCACTACTTCCTGGTTTCAGGTGTCTATGTCTACAGAGTGGTGAGACCGAGCATTTGAGCTTTTGAGAAAGAGGATAAAATATTTCTCAAACATGCATGAATAAAACAAAAGACTACTCCAAGTATGTTTTTGAAATGCAAAAACTTCATAACATGGTTAAAAGTCCATTTGGGATAATTGGGGGACCTTTAAATAAGATATTTTCAGATTTTAGCAACATTAATGGTTGTTGTTGTTGTTCATATCAAGGCTAATGTTTTCTAACCAGACTCTGACATTACACATGTAGAGAAAAATGCTAATTATAAATGCTAATTTCAATAATAAAATGGCTATATCTCTACATCTACTATCAATACACTCTGAATATTTTCTCACCTGCCTCTGACATTACATAATGTAAATGTTGATTGGTGTCAGCTGCCAAAACCACCATTATAATTAACATTATTAGTTGACTAATGTGTAATCCTCCTCCTCCACTGAAAATGTGTAGTGGTCTGCTTAGCTTTTGGCACCATTCTGTCAACTTCATCAGTATTGTTTACAAACACCAAAAGAGTCTATACAGGAAGAGTCTATTGTCTTAAGTAAAACACCGTCCACAAAACAAGCGTATGGTTTTATTTGTCGCAATTAAACTGTGCTTTGAATGTAATTTGGCTGTCATATACGAATTTAGATGCGGCACACACAGCTCACAGAAGTAAACAAACCATTTTATAGGGCTCTAAAACTGTCAGAGTGGTGACAAAGGCACAAGTGAAGGCTCCGGTCTGCTTCCACATTCTTAAAAAGCCTCATAAGTGAATCAACTCCTTAATAGCTGCAACAGTTTGATTCATGGCCAGCATTAGTGAAGGAGACAATCAGTATGAAGACTGACTTTGCTTTTAAAAGAAATGTTCCTGTCTAATGGCCAGAAGCTTTTTTTTTCCTCTTAGAAAAATAAGCACAGGTTTTCTTGCTTGCGGCTTTACTTAAGGGACTATTGACCTTAAGGCATTGATGTGAACTGTACATCAAAGTTATAGACTAACCATAATCAGGGCAGAGAGGTAGATTTGTCTTGTGCAACGACAGTAGTTTTATTAAATTGATCCCTCTGTGACCTGAATTATTCTTGTTTTATGTATTGCTTTCACTCATACATTCATTAATTTGTTTTTCTACTGCTCCGTTATGGGGCACAAGGGGCTGGAGCCTATGTAAGCTCATATGGCCATGAGCTGGGTACGCCCTTGACAATTACCAGTTTAATTGTAGCGCTAACACAGAGACCGCAGACAACCACTCACTAATTTATCTACAGTAATTTAGAAGGTGGGAGAATGGCTGAGTAACCCATAAGTTTCTTGTTGTAAAAGTGACAGGACGAGGTGCAATCATCCTTGGCAGTTCGAATCTCACACTCCCCAGTTCATACTGCCGTTGTGTCCTTGGGCAAGCCACTTCACCCACCTTGCCTGTATGAATGTGTTAATGTGATTGTGTGTTTGGTGGAGGTTGGACACGACGTAGGTGCAGAGTGGCAGCCATGTCTTAATTTGTCTGTGACTGAGGAAGGTGACTGAATGAATTAATGCAGCTAATGTAAAGCGACTTTGAGTACACTAAAGACTGATGCCTTATTATTATTATTATTATTATTATTATTATTATTATTATTATTATTATTAGATCAAAAAGCTGATATGCAAACCTAACACCATGCAGCTCTTATATTTCCTTATATACAGAGTGCCATTGTTACTGTCTATGCACAAAAATCGAAATAACTTCCAAATCGCAATTGCATACTGGATGCGCTTCCTGATGTAACCTTCTCGATTTATCCAAGCTTGGGAGTAGCACACAAAGTACAAGATTGTATTGTTTATGTTCTAATGTGAATAAGATATGGTTAATTTCAATGGTTGTACTAGATAATGTCATTACTTTCTGTTTTATTTACATTTTACACAGACTTTCTGGAAAAAGGGTTTATATCTATATAAAAAAATTAAACTCTAACAAAAATAGAATAATGGGAAGAACGTATTTTTAGAAAAAAAATGCTTTTTCACTTATAGTGTCTATAGCAAAGAAATGGACAAAAATCTGGTTTGATGTGTGTTGTAGTCTGTATTTCTTTTTGTCTTTAATCCTAATGATGTATACGATTGAATCAGACATTTTCAGTTCAATTCATTTCATTCAAGTCCAAAATAAAACCTCTGTTTGTATTTTCCCTTTCAGTTTATTCATTTTTGATTCATGCTTTTCCCCACTGACCTCACATGGCCTGAACTGGAACAACCTCTGGGCCGCACACAATTCCCAGGTGTGACATAACATCCCCCACAATCTCCCTTTTACATTGTTCTGAGTCGTGTGAAAAGACCTGGGTTTGTACAATGAGCCAGACAGCGTGACTAATTTCAAATCATGTCACCCCAAATGGACATGTGTAATGCTGGCTATTTGTCATCTCCTTCCTATCACTCATTGTCACACAGAGCCCACCGTGATTTCCCCTCGTCATGCTCTTTGTGTGTGAGCAGTGAGACAATATCAAAAGCCCCAAAGCCTGCAACTATTGTACACTGGTATATGCAGAGTTTTCCACACAATGTATTTAGTCTATGGGGGTAATGATGTATAAATACCATTTTAGCAAGATTTATAAACAGCACTGTGCAAAAGACAGAAAAAAAAGTTTTTAAGAAAGGCTATTAACAAAGAAAAGTGTATCAATGTACAAAAATACAAAAAGCTAAGAAAATCCAAAGTAGAAGCACCTCTACCGAGGCACTGTTCCTATCATGTGATGGCAAAGTGCCCAGACCTGGTCTGAAACTTAAACAAAATCTTCTAGTACAGATATAAACACAAATCCCTTATATCACTCAACTTGTAAAAAACAAACTAAATTTGTTTCTTCTGTCCATAACTTAAAATGGTACAGAATCTTTTAAAACACTCCTGATTCAATGATATGGATCCAGAGCAAAATTATTCATTTTGACTTAGGCCCATTAATGACATGATGACAATATCTGAAAAATATTCTTAACAAAAAAAAAAAAAAAAGTCTATTTATTGATGCACTTTTAGTTAACAGAATTTTCAACTCTTAACTAAAACTTTTGCACAGCACTGTATATTTGGTAATACTTAAAAAAAAAATAATAATAATAATCCAGCGACAGGGTCACAAGCCAGTGTACTCTTTGTGGTCCCAAGCCTGGATAAATGGAGAGGAAAGGGCATCCAGCGTAAACTCTATGCTTTTTTTTAATATGCAAACTACAGCATGCTCGGAGGCAGTGACCCCAGAGGAGAAAAGCAAAAATGAAAGAACATTTTCCTTACTTTAAACATTATTTTGCATTTATGGTAAAAAAGATAGACAGGGTTTAAGTGTCAACAGTGGCTTCACATTCAGTTGTGAACAATGGGGGGAAAATTAGATGACGCTGCCATTATCTTCTGATTTAACAGGAAGCACTGCGTGTATGTCCTCTACCAGTTCATAGGAAGTCACAATATTTCCATTTCGCCCAGAGGGAATTAATAATGATGCCGGCCATTATAATTTGTTCCCCCCCAAATTCGTCATGTCTGTGTGAGGCGATGCCCGATGTTGTGGAACCACGCAAGCCTCGACTCCATCAATCAGTATTAGCTCAGTAACGTTGTGTGAGCGCTACTTCCCCCGCGGCCAGTCGAGAGGAAAGGCAATTATGCAGGTATGGAGAAAACGCATACATCTGGACTGCAATGTACGGATAGACAAAGAGAAAACAGGTTAATTCCCAAAGCCATTTAATGTTAGTGCTTGTACTGTATGCCTATTATAATTGGTATTTTCTTGTTCACTGTCTCTGAAAATAATATATATATGTATGAGAGTAATGAATATAACACTTGTTCATCTGTATTCCTCTTGCATAACTTGGTAAATTAATAATGCCATAATTTGTTGACTGCCGGAGGTGAAGCTCATAAATTAAGAGATAAAGTTCTTCTGCAAAATTTAAATGCTTACCTTTGTCAAGTTTTTGCAACAAATGCAAGCACTGTTACTTACCCTTTCTACACACCCAGTTGAACAAATTAGAATAACCCTCTTTTAACCGGGGAGGTGGACTGGGACACAATCTTTCGCCAGATTAAACAAACATGTTCTGAAAAAAGGCACAAATAGTTTCACTACAACAGCAGGCCATCAGCATAAGAGAGTGGAGGATCGTGCTAAGGGTTCACTGGTGAGTAATGACTCCTCCACTCATGTCTGTGCACATACTCCCAGGTCACAGGCCCACAACATGGTAAGAAGTAGTTTTGAGAGTTGAAGATCCTCTCAGATGGATCAACAACAGTCCCACTAACTCATATTGTACATGCAAGTCGAGAAAACAAAATGATGGCCTTACACTGATTATAACAGGAAATTTATGCTGCATGTCAACCTGGGACTCCGATTGGGCATTGTAGTTCGAATTTCTCTTAATCGGAGTGGAACTGGATAATGCTACTGCTGCATATATACACTGTACTCCGATTATAGAGGAGGCATTCAACTGCTAAGTACTAAGCAGACATAAGTCCAGAGCTGGGCATTGTGGTTCAGTCCAGTGTCATTTAAATTAGCATTTAGCGCAACAAAGGTTTTAGCACTGCTCGTAAATCTTGGATAAGAGATTAAATGTCTTCAGATACAACTACTGTATGTCCAGATGCCTTTTAAACCTTTTTGTTATAGATGTAAATTGGCTTGAGTGCATATTGCATATACTACAAGAAGATAAAACTGTGTCCAATGAACAGTCAGTAAAAATAATAGGTGATTGCACAACTTATGCACTATTCCTGAGGTCTTATATGCTTAAATCCCCCAGATTTGACTGTAATCCCCAGGTAAAAATAAGGTATGCTAAAGTGTGCTAAAGTGTGTTGTTTTCGGATACTATTACCATACTTAGTATACTGCTGATATATCATTAGCATAACTGAAGTCACACTTTAGTACAGTTTAGTATACTCGACTGTGCTTTTTTCGTACACCATTAAATCCAGCTTAAGTATACTTAAGTATATTTCATTCATATTGATTTGAATAATACTTTGATTCTATTTAAAGTGTGTTAAAACTATACTTAAAATATTTGTCAGTACACTAATATTGTATACACAATACATTAAAAATATGTCAAAAATGTACTTAAAATACATACTAATATTGTATTTATATTTTTTATATATTTTTATGTTTTAGTTTCTGTTTTTCTGCCATTTTTCCTGTAGCACCCATCCACATACGGTGACTGGAGGAGACAATGTCAACAAAAGTATGTACTTTGGGCGAGTTTCAAACCAGCAACCCTCATGTTGCTGGAACAATGCTTAATCCGCTGCACCATTGTCACATAGTACACAGAGCAAAATACATAGTACTTAGTGTACATACGTACACAGCGCCATTGTACAAAGTGTTACAGTATAAATTTATAGTGTTTTCTTTTTTTTGCCTGGGTTAAAATAAATATACTGAGAATAATGGGCTAACAATGGGCTGACAATGGCACAGCGGATTAATCATTGTTCCAGTAACATAAGGGCTGCTGGTTTGAAACTCCTCCAGTCATTGCATGTGGATGGGTGCTACAGCAAGAATGGCAGAAAAACAGAAACTGAAACAAAAAAATATAATATATTATAGTAAATACAATATTAGTATGTATTTTGAGTACATTTTTGACATATTTTTAATGTATTTTTTATACAATATTAGTAGGGATGCACCGATACCGATACCAGTATCGGGTATCGGTACCGATACCATGTCCAAGTACTCGTACTCGTATTCATAAAAGTGGCCCGATACCAACAACCGATACCACTACAGCACTGTCACGTGACCGTCCCCTCTCAGCTGAGCAGTGAGAGACGTGCAGAAGGATTTCAAAGTGAACTGTATGGAGATAAAAGCAAAGCTGACTCTACATTTTGCTCACCCAGACTTATCCCAAATCATACGTGAGTCCTGAAACTTAGGCAGTTGTCCTTTTGTTGTCACAGTTGTCCCGAAAATTATATAAGCGCGGAGTGTGAAGCAGTTGTTGTCTGATAAAGCTTAAAAAGTACCGTTGCTAACTGTGTTAGCTGCTGTATGTCTTGGCGAATCTCCACAGGTGATGCGCAGATGCTCAATCTGTCTTTAAAATGATTTTAGCAACTGAATAGAGGAGAATCTAAGCTTTAAAGTGAGGTATAACATGTCCATGTTGAGCAAATTTTAGCCATGGTTAGCTGTGTTCAAACCACTCTGATGTAAAAATAACTTAGCATCGCAGAGCTGGGGATAGCGGGCAAAAAGACGACACGGTATGGGATGAATGAGATACAGTAGTGTGTCTGTATAAACTATAAAGTAACCCCTATATAAGTACTCGTATCGGTACTCGGTATCGGCGAGTACTCAAATGGAAGTACTTGTACTCGTATCGTTTTGAAAACAAGTGGTATCGGTGCATCCCTAAATATTAGTCTATTGAAAAATATTTTAATAGTATAGTTTTAATACACTTTAAATAGATCAAAGTATTATTCAAATCAATATGAATGAAATATACTCAGGTATACTTAAGTCGGAGTTAATGATGTACAAAAAAAAGCACAGTCAAGTATACTAAAGTGTACTTAAGTGTGACTTAATTTGTGCTAATGATATATCAGCAGCATACTAAGTATGGTAATAGTATCCGAAAATAGCACACTTTTGTATACTAAACTTTAGCACACTTAAGTAGTCTTTAGTACACTTTATTTTTACCTGGGTCATTCCATTGAAAGGGGCCATTCAACGCAAATCAACCCCATAGAAATGGGTGAGTAGGCTCCTATTTTGCCTACTGTTGGCTCAGTAGGTTGTTATCACCCATTCAGTGCCCCACTACTGTTCAGGTAAAGTACTCTTACTGTTCTCTAGTTGCCTTGCACTTACCCAAGAATATGAATTGTATAGTATTATAAACATTAATAGCATTAGAGTAATGTGCACTGAGGCTACATATCAATGAAACAAGGGGTAGGATTCTGGTAGATACATTTTTCCTCTGCCACAAGCAATTATGCCTCCTTACATAAGATTTATTGGCTAGATGTAAGCAAACCTTAGAGGCTTAGAGAGAACGGTGATTTAAGGCAAACACTCAAAGTATTTAATTGTATTTAAGGCTTGTTTTTTCTACAGATAAACACAAAGAGAACAGGTTTGCCACAAAATAACCCACATTTAAAAAAAAACAAAAAAAAAAATGTTTGTCCACTAGGGCTGTGGAGGCCAGTACTCAGTAACATCCAATTGCATGGTTGCTATTGTTTTGAGGCTGGTGTTTTTTTTAGACAATCCCTCAACAGCACTATATTTTACCTGTCACTGTTGCTCTTGTACTCCCGGCTCTCCGGACTGCGCCTGCACCCACTGTCATTTAGAGCTAATATACACACACTATCCACAAGCACTCTATACAGCACCACTTCAAAAAAGTCCACTGCTCAAACAAACTGCTTATGAAGCTCAAGTCCCAATCTCTGCTACTTCTAAAAAGGCACTCCCCTCATCGCCGGACAGGCCCGCTAAATCAATTATAGGGCCAACTAATTACGCCACATGTCAATAACTCATCCCAATTAAGGTACAGAGCAGAAATCAGGCATGCATCGAGCCTGGGCCAGTCTGCCTCTTATCGATCCCATGCTAATGCCAGACATTTGTCCAGGGTTGGTGAGTTTACCCGCTTCCATAATGCCTGTCAGTCAGTCAACAAGTGGCATAATCAAGTCTGCAAGATGATGTGAGAGCAGAGCCAAGTGCCCCGTCCCCGTGTATGCACAAGACAGGGACATTGATCAAAACGTACACAACTTCTGCAAAGTACTAAGAGAGGACAATTTTCAGATCTATTGCCGAATGGATCGCCTCTTTCTTCATCTTTTAGGAACAGGATGGGATACAAAAGCGTGTCCAATTGGCGTACTGTTGTCTCGGCTAAGCTGCGAGCCAATAGAAAATCACACAATGATTTTGGAGTGCTTTCAGGACTTCCTTTGCTTTAACACTGTGTATATTTTGTGTTGTTCTGCCTTGGTTTTCAGTTGTCACAAAATGGCATTAGTCATTATCAGTGGTGGAAAGTAGATGGAAAGTAGTAGTGGTTTCACTTGTGATTTTATTTTTTTTTTTAATTATCATAATGGGTTACAAGTTTTTATCCTGCAGATTCCAAGCCCAGGCTTCTCAAATTGCTTCACATTCATTATTAATTCACCCCACAGAAACACACTGGTGGTGGTGGTAAGTTATACCTCTGCAGCCACAGCAGCCTTGGGCAGACTGATAGAGATGTGGCAGCCATATTGTGCCAATGGCCTCTCTGACCACCTTTAATAATAATATTACTTTTACTTAAGTACATGTTTTTAAATCTCAAAATGAGTAAAAGCCTCAGAGGCAAATTGGATAGTAATAGATCTAATAATAGTAAGTGTAGTAGTAGCAGGTGTACTAGTAATAATAGTAGCAGAACTAATAGTATCAGAGGTATTAGTTGTAGCAATAATAGTAGTAGTAGTAGTAACAGAGGTATTAGTGATAGTAGAAGTAGTAGTAGTAGTAGCAGGGGTATTAGTAGTAGCAGTTGTATTAGTGATAATAGTAGTAGTATTGGTAGTAGTAGTAATAGTAGCAGGGGTATCAATAGTAGTAGTAGTAGTAGCAGAACTAGTAGTATTAGAGATATTATTTGTAGTAATAAAAGGTAGTAGCAGAGATATTAGTGATAGCAGTAGTAGTAGTATTGGTAGTAGTAGTTGCAGGGGTGTTAGTGATAGTAGTAGTAGTAGTAGTAGCAGTAGTACCTTCTACTTCAGTAAACTTTACCCTTAGTACTTTATTCTTTTACTCAAGGATACATATTTGAGCACTTTTAGTTTGTCTTCAGTGAAAATATTCTGAAGTAACACTACTACTAGTATAGATTTAGAGTACTTCTTCCACCTGTGGTCTTAATTTGGGAGTTGTGTTCACAGTAATTGAAAAAAAAACATTTTAATCTTTTAGTTGTATTTTGTTTGTTTCTATCACTGATTCAATAATTATAGATAAATCTATGTAGCGCCAAGTGCAAAAGTTTAAGTTTGTCAAAAGTGACATATGTGTTTAGGTTTTGGTTCCTTCTGCCATCATTTATGCATTAAGTGGCTATGATTAATTTATGTTTGCTTCGTGTATGCCCTAAAAACGAGTTGTTGTAATAGTCCCATCATTGTCGAGCCATCCAGGGTCCCATGGGAGCTCTTTCTGGCAGGTTGACTCAATTCACTAATACAAACGCACTCCTTGGCCTGGTTCTGTTTCCTTTGTCACTTCCACGACAACAAGCTTTTTATAGTTTTACTTGCAGATGCAAATATTACTTGACAACACACAGGTAAATATAAATAGAAATCTTGATTCTTGCTCAAACATTTGATGGTGTAAATATACTTTCTAAGGTGCAGTATGTGGTTTTTAACAGCATCTGGTGGCAACATTGAAGGTAGGATATGGCAGCCTTGCAGGAAGACGCTGATCTCTAAAAACAAATCCCACGTTTTAGAAGATGTTGTAAACTCAAGAGCCAATTCATATTGTTTATAAATGTTATGGAAGTTGTCAAGTTGCACTCCACAATTTCATGCCCAGATGCAAAAAATGTATTTTTGCTGCATTTTTATTTTCAATTATATCAGCATCTGGTGGTGACATTGCAGATACAGAACCATAGCACCATAGGGAGATACTATTGTCTATAAACCAATTTCATAGAACTAGGTACAACAATAAGTCCGAGTTATAAACTTTATTTAGTTCACAAATGTCTAAGTTGTGCAATATTGTGTATTTAAAGGAATATGTGCTTCTCTTTCAACTGTTCTGTTTGTCTACTGTGGTCAGCTGTACAGTCTAATTCAAGTTTAAGATTAAAATGCAGTCTTGACCACAAAGATTCACTGTAAACATCATCTTCTGGCTGTCTTTTCAGGGATCATCACAGTGAATCATTTCCTGCCCCAACATTCTCTATTTTTCTGGGCTTGGGACAGACACAAAAGGGCCCTGTGGCCTCTGACAACAAAGGTCCTGGCAATTATATCAACAATAAACTTCATACATACAGCACATTTTAGGGAAAGCATCTTAAACAGAATCTGGATCAATGACGACTCTACAGAGCAACAAAAACATCATTATTGTGTTCCACTAAAATGTACTTCTAATGCAGAACAAGCATTTTTGATTTATTTACTGTGCCCCTTGGAATATTTATTTATTGTTAATGCTATTCTAAGATCTGTTGCATTAATCAGGACATTAAAAAAGATTTCATGGCACTCATTACACACACACTACACAGGCAAACACAAAGCAAAGCCAGATGCAAAAATAAACACTGAAAATATGTATATGTCAAAATTTTCTTTCTTTCTTCTTTTCTGCAAGAATAAATTGCACCAGATAATGAATTTTGGAGACACCTAAAATGCTGTGTTTTTGTGTTTGTTTTGGACATCTTAACCTTGTTTCCGCACTTTTTGCTTTGAAGTGAAGTGCTTTGGACATGAGGTAGTAGCCAATATTTTAATCAGCTCAATTGGAAAACAAAATGTAATTTAGCCTAATCCTCTAATCTCCTAAATTTCATTTTGTGCGAGAAAGTATCGCTGCTAAACAATACCTGAGAAAGTGATTTGGAGTTAAATAAGCCTTGGTCTGATAAACAGGCTCATCCGTATAAGCCTGATTGTGTCAAAAGCGGGCTTTACGGTCCATTTTCCAAACAAGAACCAGGGCATCACACTGCAGCTCACTCTGCAATCAATCTCATGTGAATATCTCACCAGTGCTGCTTCATTTCACAGTATGTACAAAAGCTCAGAGCCATGTACCTTTTATTCAGGAAATAATTGCCTGTAGCTATGGCTTAAATCGTCACCTCCCCTTATCAGCTACTTGCCAGTCCTGCACTCTCTGAGAGGAAGGGAGGAGGGATATGAAAAGCATTTTTTCCTATTTGGAATTAGGGGAATTTATAATAAACTAAGCTTGTTTAAAGAGCGGTTTCTGGCTGGATTAAACCCATTTTCTGGAGTGTGCTTCGTGAACATCTCTCCCCCTCGTATTTTCAAATGACCACATGTTTTTTAGTTCCTATAAAAACACCAGATTCAGAGCTAAAATGTAGCACCCAGGGGATGATGTAAAAGCCATGTTTTTGCTTATCCTCTTTAATGCTTGGCACAATCATCAGAAATGTTTTGGCAAGCCAACACAACAGTTTCTATACTGGTGCTGTGCAAAGACGTCAGACAAACCAGTCTCTGAAATCAAATGTAGCTTATGGTCCTATAAAATGAGGAATTATGTCATGTTCAATGGTAATTACAAACTCGTGTTTTAGTCTATAATTGCAATCTGACAAAACAACTCAATGTAAAAATGGCATAATGTTGCATAATATAAAGTATAGCCAATTTCATTAGTATTTTTTCCCAAAATGCACTCTTATCAAAAGTGCTAAAATGGCATGCCTTTTCTTGCCTAACAAAAGCGTTGTACCAGAAAACACTGGACATTTTATTTTTCAGTGGACCTTACAACGCCTACATTTAGGTTTTAATTGGACCTTGGGCCAGACTTTGGACATGCCAAACCTAGAGACAGGTTTTGTTTGGCTAAAATGTGTTTTTGCTACAAATTTCATTTATCATTTGTACTGATTATGCAAAAGAAAAGTTGAAATTCAAATAATTTAACCACTGTAAAACATATTCAGTAATAGAACTATAACTTCCATCAGCTGTGATTAGATGCGTACTTTCTGCCAAGCCTTAGGTCAGGGGATAAAACCCCGTGCGTCTGCTCAGATATTTGTTGTGCGCTCTCAGAGTGCGCACTGTAAAAAAAAACAAAAAACAACACAAACACAAGTCATGTTTTGACGCTGACTAATTGTGAGAACGTTCTTATTGTCATCGGATGTGAAGTCATGCTCTAGTGCCACCACACTCTTGATACCAATGCGCAAAACACAGTGCTTCTCCAACAGCTCGTTCAGTCCATGCGCGGAGTTCTGCTCTATTCTGCCCTGTTACAGTGACACCTGTGTCTAGACGCTTCTTTCAAAACAAGCATTTAACCGAACAACACCAAGTCCGCTGCGGTGCCTGGTGACGCGTCTGCTCTTAAATATATTGCGTAAAAATCTCATGATGATTAGGAGAGGGGCATGTTTTTTGCAGCGTGGCTAAAGCTCCCTTTCATTCAACAGCAGCCAAGGACAAGAGAGCATCAGCAGAGAGAAGCACAGAGGAGAGAGTAGAGAGGAAGGTGCCTCCTCTCGCCATTGCGATAATTGTCTCGCTGCTGAATCGATGTCGCTGTGAACGCCGCTCTGACTGGAGGTGCTGGGAGTTGAGGCGGACAAAAAGAGAACGGAACGGGGGAGAGAAGGATTTCTTTTCAGGAAGAGGCTGGGAACACTACAGGACTAAAACCTATGCTTGGATTTCGAGTCTTTTTCCCTTCGCCAATGCAAAAGGAAATATGTTGCGAAGCTTCGCCATCCTCTACACCAGTTTACTGGGGATGTGCTTGGGTCAAGGCTCAAGTTTTCCAAGTAACATCAATATAGGTGAGCCATAACGCCTAAAATTATATGTTTTTTCAACTTCATTGTACCTGTTGTCCTCTCGTTGTACAGTAGGCAATGTGTGCGCTTCGCTGACCCTCGTGTCCAGCGTTAACTCGTGCCTCTTTGCCTCTGCTCAACAGGAGGATTGTTCCCTACCGAATCGCACGAATATGAGGTTTTTCGGTTCGCCCTGTCCCATCACCAGGACATCCCAAAACTGGTGCCGCAGGTGGATATGGTCAAGATGGGAAACAGCTTCTCAATGACATACGCCTGTAAGTAACGCATAGCTGGATAACATTTGGAGACCTTTTGTCTTGCTCACTCTGTTGTTTGACTTTAGAAACTCTAGCCACGAGACCAGCGCGTGTTATTACATTATCAGGGCCACAGCACAGATTTGGGAGCTTATTAACTGTTGAGTGCGAGCGAGGTGGACTTATTTCCTCCGCTTTCCTCTACATGATTGCTGCATACATTTTCGCTGTGGGGGAGCCGCGGGGATTTAAAAGCAACCTCTGCAGCAGCCCTCAGCCTCATCAGTCTCATCCTTAGCAGCAGTGGTAGTGATCCTCCCGTCATATAACATCAGGTTTTACAGCCGTATGAATTTTAAAGCCGCTGCTGTTGCTGATCCCAGTGCGCCTGCTTCTCTGAAAACAAAGAGGCACCGCGCGCAGATCAGGGCTTTGGCGATGCGCACAACGAGGAAAAACAACTCTAAATGCATTTCTAATTAGGCACGGATCACAATCCGATTATCTTTTTCTGGCACGCCATTATCATCATCAAACCTTTACTCAGAGACGCGCACGGGCACACGCCCACTCGAGATAAATATTTCAACTTGTAGGACGCGATTAGCTGCAATACATATTAGAAATGATTTGATTTATGCATATGGGGGGAAATGAATGGTCCATAGTAAGTTTGCGCTGTGTGGTCGCCAGTCCCTGTTTCTGATAATATGAGTCATTATGTCAGTCCAACAATAACTTGTCTGACAAAAGAGGCGTCACATCCAAATGGTTTCTCCTTTGTTAACCTTATCCTCCGTTGTATTAGGACAAGATTTGGTCGCCCTTGAGGCTTTTCTGTCCCTGTCACAATCTTCTCATTATGCTTTCTGAATTTGCCCGTGGCTCATATACTCGCTGTAGTAAAAAGTCATAATGTTTCCATGAGAGACTCTTTGACAACTGCAGTTTCTGACTCAGAGCCAGGTGTGTGACATTGCCTCAGTGACAGACATTTGATTACTTCTTTCAGACATTGATTGTAACATTTCCTCACCTTAAGCCCGTCTGGAATTTAAATCTGCTGCTTATAAGCATAATTTTAGCAAGGATTAGCCTGAAGAAATATATGGGCGAGTGAAAGTTATGCAAAATTTAAAACCCAATTTACATTACCAGCATAAATAGTGCAGCAAAGGATGAGGAATCTTATTACAAAGTGTGATCCTGGCTCCTAAATATTTTTTTTATTTTTTTATTTTTCCAAACCTGCGTCCCACTGGCCATATGTGTAAGTTTATTCTGTGTTTATTTAAGCATGTATTTTGAATAATTAGCCAAACAAATTCATCTTATTCAGTGTTTGGGCCAATCTGCTGGCATCGCTGACTAGCTAGAGATAGACATAGCGGTATTTGTGACCTTAGGGCTGTCACTTCAAAAACCAAATTGCAAGTTATTTGGTAATAACCTTGTCTTGTGCCTGACTGTAGATATTGCAAGATATTGCACTCAATCTACTGTTATTAATTAAGTTGCAGGCTTGGTTTGCATGCAATGTGATAGTGATTGCTCAATATGAAGTTTGCAGTTATATTAGTGTTTTATCGTGAGTCTGCAACTTCTTTGCTTTTGACTTTTCCCTTCTGGAGTCACCGCTGTGAATCATCTGCCTCCTAGCGTGCAGTGACTTGCATATTTAATGTGGCATAAGTTTTACATCGGATGTCCTTCCTGATGCATCCTTTTTCCGTTTATGCAAGCCTGGGAATGGCATAAAGAGGACACTGTCTCATGACTCTCTGTGGACTAGAATAATTCTGCAAGTCTGCAACCCAAGTCCAAAAAAAGTGTTCATTTGTGTAGACAAAGGTACTATTGAGTGTTATCATGGTTTTATACATACAGTACAGTTAAGTGGTTCATATTATAAGGCTATCTTCCAAAACAATGAAAAAACCCGAAATATTTAGTAACCCGAACGGCCCGGGGAGACTGCGAGACAGTGTAATGAAATGTAAACACAGCCGAGATGCCCTTGTTAATGAGAGGGTCCTCTGCTCTGGAGGGATGGCTGTGGTACGACTGTTACGGCCACGCTGCACTGAGCGTTTGCAGGGACAGATCAAACATGGAGACTATAGCAGCAGGGGAAGCATAGGGCAGCATACATTAACGTCAGAGTCCCAGCGTGCGCTCAGCAGAGAAGAGGGCACATACTGTTACAAGTTAATTGGAATATAATCGCTTCTAAAATACAATACGAATGAGTTTAAGGCTAGATATTTTGGACTAATTATGTCTAAGATATTCTTGTGCTATTTGATTATGTCACCAGATTTCAGCAGTTGTCGCTCATGTTTCTTCCCCAGTAAATTGTCTGTTTTTATGACATGGGCTAATTTTTTATCAGATATAAGCCATGAAATGAATTGAAATACCAGACTAGACATAAAAAGCAGGTATATGTGATGCAAAGTGCTGACCTGTAGTTTCTGATTCACCCTGCAACACCAGCAGACATATTGCCACCAGAAGTTGAGGCAAGTTTACAAGTGAGAATATGTTGACTGATTGCTGGGTGTTATCTCAACCAGAAAGGCTATGTTTTTGCCAGTATTGGTTTGTTTGTCTGTGAACAACATGACTCAAAATTTATTATGGTCAGATGTGTCAGGAAAGGCCACAAATAAAGAAAGAAACAAATTCGGATAACTGTCTGGATCCAAGATTGTGTGTAATATTGTGTAATAGGCACCATTTTGTTTGTTGGCAATAAATGCCTGGATTTGACTAATGGGTTTTCATGAAAATTTTAGGAAAAGTCACAAATAGTGCAAAGGTACTAACAGTTTTTTTTTTTTTTTTAGATAAGATAAGAAAAAAAAGAAAACCTTTATTAGTCGCTCAGTGGGGAAATTACATTGTTGCAACAGCAAAAGTACAGTAAGAGCAGCATTAGCATTAAACAGTAGCAAACAAGTATCTAACAAGAGCACAGAAGAGTATCAAAGACTAATCTGTCCAAAGAGAATTAAAATAACACTTAAATTAATAAGCTAATAAACTAAATAAGCTTAAGCTACAACAGACTGTGAGTGAGCTATAATACCAGAGTCAGAGGTGCTCAGAAATGGTCCCTCTTCTTATATTTTCTATTTTAATGGGCCCATATGAAGACTTCTTGCCCCTGAGTGTGACTATAAATACACTATATGAATATTCATAAACAGCAGTAGTGAAATGTGTACATTGTAAATTGCAGTTGTAAAATAGTTATTGCACATAATATATATTGCACAGGTTTACATATTTTTTTGGAAATGCTGTAAATGCCTTGGGTGAGGTCTGAGTGCCTTTGTGTGCTTCCAAGTTTGCACTGCACTTCGTTAAGCCCCTTATTAGCTGCAGTTAGGTGTGATAATTATATATATATATATATATATATGTATATATATATATATATATATATATATATATATATATATATTATATATATATATATATATATATATATATATATATATATATATATATATATAAATTAGGAAGCATCAGATTTACTACTTCCAAATGAACAGGAGGATTTGTACAACTTCAGTTATTTTATATGCTTACATTTTTACAGATATATGTTTTTGGCACCACTGTTGTTGTTGGTATTAGAGCTAACAAGACTTTTATGCCTAGAAGAAAAATCTTTAGATTCCCTTTTTCGCTTCTCAAATTTCCCATCAAACCCTACATTCATCATATCACCATAAACCACGCCGCTGATGTTGGGCTATGGTTTGAACTTGTCAGAAAGATTCACGGCGCGGGGGAAGACAGCAAAAATGAAAATGACACCTCTCCGTTTCTGCGTGTCACTCGTTTTGATGCAGCAGCTATAGAAATGCAGTTGTAAGAAAATGAGCATCCTCCAGGGGGCTGTTGATAATGAGTCAGATGGAGAAAAGCAGGTCTATTTCGGTGCTATCTGCGGAGGAGTTGGAAGATTGTACTGTATGCTTGCATCTGGGATCTCATTCTTTTTGTAGGTTGCTCTCGAGTGAGTGACAGTTCACCCCTGTGTTACTGCCCCTGGGCCTCTCCTGGGGTCTGCCAGTGTGAAAAGCACAGAGTGAATGGGGCCTTGTGCATAAGGATGAATGGGCATCCGGAAGAGGGTGACGCTCATCAGCTGGCTCTTATGACTAGCCACTTCCACACAGTACACACACACTGACGGCACACACCGACACCTGCCCCAAAAGCCTGAGGGAGGAGGTTTGGGGGCAGGGTGCACTGGGGGAAAGGTGAAAGAGGAAACGAGCAGTGATGCAGTGCTAACAAATGGGATGGTATAATACAGCAAACAATGATGCTGGTAATGATGGTGCGAAAAAAAATAAAAAAATAGTGTCATTAATAAGGTGTAAAAACAATTGAGCCATAGGGGGTCACATGCCAGCGTAACTTTTTGTGCAGGTCCCAAGCCTATGTAAATGGAGATGCCTGAAATCAGTATGGGCCTATGCCAAATCAGTGTGCTAATCACTGCGCTCTAGAAGGGAAATGATTTGCTGTGACCAGGGCTTGACATCAACTTTATCGCTCAATGGCCACTGTGGCAAGTCCTTTTCAAAAGTTATTAGCCAATTAGTCTTTTCACTAGCCAGAATTGAATTAATACAGATGGTTTGGCTATCTATTTTATAGCACACTATAGGAGTAAATATATGTAGAACTTTGTCTTATGTATGGACGGCGTTAATCAAATATTTAGAAAATAGCTTTACCTAGGTAGAATAAATTGTATCTTTTTGCTTGTCCATCACAGTTTTTTTTTTTTTTTTTCTCTGATCATGGTGAATTACTATATATTAAATTAGACCTAGAAGTTAATGTATTCATAAAATCAAAATCCACTGTGAATAGAAATAATGAGATATGCATGATTTTTGAATGATAGATACCTATATTAGTATGTTGTTTACTGCACGCTTGTTTGAGTAATCCTGTTTGCTGAGCCCGTCCTCTTCTAATGATCTGAAAACACTTGGTCTCACCGCTCTACACAGACTCGTGAAACCAGGAAGTCTACCTGCGTGTTTCTAAAGCCCATATACCATCACCTGAGTCATTCTGGTAATTGCAGCGTTTAAATTATGCTACTACAAAGCAGTCAGCTCATTCTGTTAGTATCATGTTGCTAATAGTCGTGCTCAATAGCCATTTTATGCTCTGTCCATTCCCCACGGTTGCCGACAGACACCTAATCCAAACGTTCTCTGCGAAGTCAAAGTAACAGCTCCCCATAAGAAGACATTTCATATACATTATTTTAAGTTATAAAAAATGCAAAAATACTTAAACTGCCAAGGTGTCCAAAACTATTTCAAAAAGCCAGAAAAAAGCATAATATGAGACCTTTAAAGTAAAACTACAATTAGGTGTTAGGTATTTAGTTAATTTTGTTGACTTCTCCTATATTATACATACGTAGGTACATCCTTAAAACTGCAGTTGTGTTCCTTTGACATTTTTGCCCCCATGTAGTGGAATACGATGACTTTTGAAATTGTATACCAGCATTTATTTATTATTATATCCACATTTACAAAAGCATAGTGCGGTACTGTATGTCTGACAAACTCTTAAAGCTTGTGGTAGATTATTAAAAGCACTTAAATGTTATTAGAGTGTGTTCAATTGTCTCAAATGACCACGTTATACATATGCATTGTGATGAAGGGACTTGTTTTGGCATTGTGATTATTATAAGTACATGTCCACATGAGGCCAGCAACTACAATAACATACATTTCCATTCGTAACACTCCCCGTACATGTTACCTTTTCTGAAGCCACCTCATGCATGGACTTACTTTTCATGTTTTCCTGGTTAAAAATAACTCAAAGTGCCGCTGTGTACAAGGAGAATATTAGTCACTTACTTAGATTTCACATTACCATAATCTGCTATTGACTTGGTTTATAACAAGGACTCCAGTGAAATGCTAACTTCATGTCAAATCCCCTGCGGGCTAACACTTCTATTATCTACTCCTCTCTTTGATATGTATGTGTGGGGTAAGATTTACGCTAAGCTCCTGCTATTTATGGTAAGAGGCTCCAAGCAGGATGTAGGTGCAGCACGTTTTTTTGGTCAAATTTCCTATTTTGTTTAATTACAAGCCTTATAAGTTTGATTCTTAGCTCTGCTTAGCCATCCCGATAATAAACCTTTCATTACAAGTAATTAGTGCTTATAGAAAAGACTATTGGTGTTGTCAGTGGCGTGAAGGTAGCAGTATTTCCTGGGGTCTCCAAGGGTCTCCTCAAGTGCACTGGAAGACTATCTATGAGGCAGCCATGATCAATGAGCTAAGCACCGCGCGGAGGCCTCGCCACCGAATCGATACGGCGCAGATGAGAAGGGGGTATAGGGAGACTCCGCTTCCCCTGGGTGCTCTGCTAAGACACTTATGAATAACTATGAGATGATGGGATGAATGTAGGTCCTCGCGTGGAGCTAGAGGCCACGTTCGGGTCTGGGGCGATGTCGGCTCTAAATTAAGTTATGTATTGTCAGATGTGACCTTTAATATAAGTGATGTCCACAAGATTCATCTGGTGTTTACATACAGAGCTGTAACCACATTTTTATTATACGGATATATAATTTATGGTGCTGATAAAATGGAGAGGGTTCAGTTGGTAAGACGTGGTTCAAGAGCGTAAAATTGTACTGTACGAACAAACAATGAAGGGATTTATGTTTTAGATGAGAAAAATGCACTTATGTCTGTGTTTATTGAGAGAGAGATTTTCAGCACAATGTAAGGTTTTCCACATTTCTGTCCCTTTTTTTTCATAGGAGGCAAGTGTCCATAATCATAAAGGTTATATTGTTATACCATTTTATACCAGCTTTTTAATAACTCACAACAGAGCTTCCAGTTACTGAAGTGGTTAGTTCGCCTCCTTTAACGCCTTTAGTGCTGGAGGTCAAGGGTTTAATTCCTCAACAGGTAGCCAAAAAAACAAAACAAAAAAACAACAACAAACAAACAAAAAATATCCAATAAATGCGTAGCGTGGCCAGCCATTCTAATCACTTTTTTTTTTTTGTAATTCTGGTCTCTTTTGATTCAAGTTTGACTTCCAGAGGATAGAACAATTGATGCATAAATCCACACACCTGGATCATATGCCAGCGTACTTTTTGTTCCAGTCCCAAGCCTTATTTTTAGTTATAGAACGTAAAATACTAATGCGTTGGTGTCCAAAATGATTTAAAAAACCTGAAAAAAAGGATAACATGGGACCATTTAATCTACATGTAAATCAATCAAAGGTAGAAAGCAGATTTGCTGTGGTGACCTCGGGAGGTAAAAGCCAAACAGAAAGAAGAAATATGGCTGTCCATGGCTTGGCCCGCACATTTTTTATCTCTTCTATAAGTCGAGTTGATTTACAGAAAAAATAAATTGATGCAGTCAACCAATCAGTATTTAGGGTACACTTTATGCTTCAGGACCAATTTTATTTTTGAAAAATACCCAACCAATCAGACAAACAAAACATCCAGATCCACTTCATATCACTCAGAAACTGAATGGGTTCGGCCAGGCTAACGTAAAGCTTGTGGAAACATTATGCATCGTTGTGACAGTCATCAAACAGTAAAAACTTCAATCAAAACTCCTATCTCTCATTGTCGGACAGTACATTTTCACTCTCCTGGCTCTATTATGTTTCACCATCTGTATGCCTGATGCAACATTCACATTTGATGAGTTTTTTAGATGAGGAAAGTGCCTCGGCTCCTAAAGAGGGTCGAGTGCGAGCATGTGAGACCGCTCTGTGAATTCCGGCGGTGTTACACTTTCACACTTGCACAATAGCTAGCGAGAGACAGCCCTCCAACACATGCATTTAATGTATTATTCAAGGCGGCACATCCAAAGCTATCACTCTGTGGAGTTATAAGCATAAATATATAATAATAGCCCAGTAGAATAAAGAGAATTGAACTGGCTCTTTTAAGCGTTATGCGGCCGGTATATCTCTGTGTAGGATTTAAGAGAGAAATCATGGACTTGGCTCTCCCCTAAGGGACGAGCATCACCAAAGTCTCAGCTGGATGAGAGTGTAAAGAGGGGCCAGTGGGGGGTGGGGTCAAACTGCGAGTCCAAACCTGAGCTGGTGTCAGGAACACCTCAGGGGTATTGTATTTGTGTCAGTCAGGGAGGTACAGTGTGTTAAAGCTGCTTTTTTACGCTCCTTTATGGGCTCTTTGTGATGTTGTGTCCGACCAATATTCTGTCCCAGCTTGTCAATGCTCTCTGTTGATGGAAAGTAGAGGGTAAGAAGTGGCTTTATTTAACACAAGACGGAGTTTGTTGTTCATTGATTCATCTTGTGCATTCATCTTATTCCCATTCACCATTCACTCTCACTTTATTGACCATGGAGAGATTCACCAATTATCACATGCATGTCTTTGGACAATGGGAGGACGCTATAGAGAGCTCATAGTAACGAGGCCATGCAGACTTCACTTCCTTGCCGAGAAGCAGGGGAGCTAACCACTCTGCCACCATGCACCACACAGTTTGTTGTGTGATACATACGTATGCACACATACATACCCGAAGCTTTGGCCAATTGCATGCTTGAGCGCGGGGTTAGAGATGCTCTCATTGGCTTTTAGGTCTATAGTACACCTCTTCAGCACTCACTTCATAATCAGAATGCATAAAAAGGATCAGTATCAAATTACTATATAATGAAAAACAGTGTAATCAGATTAAACTTACATTTCATTTAAAGCCCTTATGCAAAATTGACTTTTCTGAGCTTGTTGTTATCAAAAACATAATTGGATTGCATTCATGCCTGTTTGAGTAATCATGTATTCTCTGGCATTGCATTTCCGAGGTCTCATAATGCTTGGTTCCACAAATCTCCGCCTACTCATGAACCCCTGTCCACTCCAGGAAGCACTGACCAATCATCAAGCCCTCTACATCCAGTCTGCTCTCATTTGTTTGTCCCCCCCAAAACTAAAACTCATTCCTCACAGCTACAGGAGTTTTCATTTTGTTGTAAAATGGCATTATGCAAAAGTTTAAGGAAATATAAAGCTCTTTTTCTATGGTTCTGTTCAGAAGAGCATAACAACTCTGCCCTCTGCTGCCCCTGCTGGTCTCTTCACCTGATAATTCATGGCAGTAGTATTAAAAATGTTTTTGTTTAGTCACACAATGTTTCTTAAGATTGCAAAACATGAATTGCTGTTCTAGAGGGGACCAAGATTGTTATAAAATATGAATAAAAGCATAATCTATACCCATGTAAAGATTTGTAAGTTGAAATACTGTAGGTAAGGAATAATATTGTAATAACCATACAGTTGCTTTACAAGTAACATATAATATCCAGATTATATTATATCATATTTCACGTAATGGGTTGGCAGGAATTGTAATGGGAAACCTTTTTTATAGCCAGACAGTATTGTTGGTTTTGACCCTATACCTCCACATTCACATTTTATCGATCTCCTTCACTCTTTACAACATGGTGTGGTATAAAATTGATGTACCTGCAAGAAAAAGCCAGTATATATTGTATGTCAACGTGTTTATTGCTGAAATCATCAGACATGTAGCAGGTCCCTTCCGACTCTTGAGGAACATGACAGTTTTTCACGGTGTTTGAAAACAAAGAAAGCAGGGCAGGACCAAAAGACAGGAACTGACAGTGGTTCTCCCGGGCAGGAGTCTGGCAGGTGCTGGTTTGATGAATGAGAGGGCTTGGATTTTTCTCTTTTTCTTGCTCCGGAGCACCAGGGATAGAGAATGGCCCATAGCAATCAATGTAGATCAGCCGAAAGCGTTCCCAAACCGGCAGACTGATAGAGCGTAGAGCAGGGAGGGGAGTGAAATTGTTTCTCTGAGTTGGCCTGTATTGTTTTGCGAAAGAAAGGCAAAGGGGAAAGTGGAGGAAAAATAGGCATTGTTTAATCTCCTCACCCTCGCATATGACTAGTTCCTGAGAGCCACTGACCATGAAACCCCAAATGTCTTTGCAATGCCGTGGGAATTGAGAATTTTGTTTGGATAACAAAAATCACGTCTCTTCTTAACTTCTGTTCCATAAATGCATATTAGAAATTACAGTGTGTCCCATGCAGGCTATTTGTTTGACTCATTATATTTCTACGCCTGTCCCAAGTCCTCGTCTGTATTCATATAAACTCTCCAAGTATTTAAAACAAATTTCTGGAGGTATTGGTGGTGAGGACGTGGCCGTCTGGGGCTGGGACATGTAGGGTGGACCATCAGAAAACAATGTGGCACAGGGGGAAAAGGGGTTGGTGAGGCAGGGTGGTGCTGGGACGGAGGAGCCGACGATGATGGCAGCTGTCATGTTTTTACTACAAAGACAGAAGCTTGCGTCCCCTTCTTCCTGTCACTGCCTACATCTGAGGAGCCTGTGTGTACTTTAATGAGGAACAAAGCTCTCAGGCATATTAAACAGCGTGACATAGTGCGGCACTGTTGTCATCCTCTCACAGACGCACAGATGCTGCCACTACTAAATGACTGCCATATTGTAACATTAGAAAAGAGGCAGTTGTTGGCAATCACAAAAAGTAAGACAAAGTTAGGAATTTTGGTTGCGCAGCGTCTGTATTTAGGTTTTTTTGCCAGCGTGTCTTGTATATTTAGATATTTGGCAACTTAAATAGAAAATAGTGCTCAGATTACAGCCCCAGTATATACTGGTCTGTATTTTATCTGTTAAATTTCTTGGCAATGTTTGTAAATAGTCCCTAAATAAACAGGTTTGTGTCAAATTCAGGTACGTGGGCTTCTTCAGCTGGTACTCAGGAGTCTTTTGCATTTAATTCCTGATTTAGTTGCTTGAGTCCTGCTTTGTTTGGGTCTTTGAAGAGCAGTATCCTCCTTTTGTCCTTGTTTAGGCCCAGTTTAGCCCTAGATAGTCCTAGTTTATTCCTGGTCAGTCTTGATTTTGTAGTGGTTTAGAAATGGTTCAGTCAAAAAGTAGAAAATGTCTTAATGTTTGGCAAAAAGAGATTTCCTTTGTCATCACAATTTTTTTGTATAGGTGCAGATAAAATTGTAGAAATGTCAGAAATTATAAGCATAATGACATTTTGTCATAATTAAAACTAGACCGATATTAGAAGGACATTTAGCATCCTTTTAATTAACTTTCTCAAACTAAGGTTGTTACTTTGTTTAAGAAATAATCTAGAATGGAGTCTCCAGATAAGAATAATTTGACAGACAAGAAGCTTTTTGTCATAGAAATTGGTCCGCGCAACTATTCCTTTCCACTTTACAGACCCAGCAAATGGAACAGTAACCAAAAATACAAGATGTCACAGGAAGAAGAAGAAGATAGGGCACAGGTACACTTTCCTGCAAGGTCAAAAGCAAAGTTGGTAAAATTAGGTTAAAGACACTTTTGAGGCATGCATTTTTGTCAGATCCACATAAATTCGAACATGCTAGTTTTCTTCATTCAATGTAAACTCACAGAACCTTTGAGCATGTTATCCTTGTTTAAGGTCGAATACATAACAGCAATGAATGATTATCAATGCAATCACTGTATGGATTCAAAACAAAAACAGGTCAATAGTCATTTCTCACAGTCCCATGTGCCATCTGGCATTGTCTTGTGGCTTAAACAAAACACAACCAGACATCGCAGTAATTGTTTTTTCTATCTCTATTGCTCGTAATGGGAGAGTCGGTGCTGCCTTGCATTCATAGATTCAGTCCGGATCAATTTCCCAATGGCTCCGGTGGAATTTGCAGAGAATCTTTGCTAATTTATTCTGCACATTCTAAAATATTAGCCTGGTGGTCTTGTGTGTGCCTGCTCTTGCTTTGTGGACCGTCCCTGTGCACCTGTTGACACCGACTCGCAGATGGAGAGATAATTGCGTAGGAAGGAGGGGGGGGGGGGGTTCTTAAGGAGGTAATTGGAGTTTCTGTACCCCCTGACAGGAGCCGGTCTGGGCTGGCTTTCTGACCTGCTGCCCAGGTAAGCATTTATTCAGTGGAGTGGAGGCTCCAGATTGGAAATGAGTGGCGAAATGGTGAGAGGAGGAGGGCGCAAAGTTTTTTTTTTTTTTGGCTTGTGTAAGGGCGAGCGAGAGAGAGAGACAAGAGAGGAAAGAAAGATGTTGGGAGCTACGGGGGGAGTGCTCTAACACCCTCGATTACCCATTTAATGAGCCGATACAGTGCCATTGTTTTATTACTTAGAGGAAATAGGAGAAATCTGGATTTCGCTGTGTGGGCCTTGTGTGTCTCACTGCTAGGCTAGGCATCTGTTGTGTCTGTTTGCAGCACTCTCTTATCATCTCCTCTTAATGCTTCTGTTTCGTCTGCTCCTCTGCATCTAACTCTGCCGTCTGTCTGTCCTTATACCTACATTTGTGCTACATGTTTGTTGTTTGGCTCATCCTTAACACCAATCTGTCCCTGCTTTAGCTAACATAATGCCTCATGAGTATATACCTTGTAAAAACACAAATCCATGGTTAGCTTGCACTTATTTTAATCTGTTTGGTCACTTTACCTAACTCTTTTTAGCCTCCTCTGGTTGGGTTAGCCATAGGGCAGCGGTTTTCAAGCTGTGGTAGAGGTCTCACTGAAAGTACACAAGCTCTTTCTTTTGGTACCATTACATAGATAATTACAGATTTTTACAGATTTAGTCTTTGGGTGAAATACTCATTTTGTCCAATTTTAGTCCTGCTCTAGTTGTATTGGGTGAGCTGTGTCTTGGTTTAGGCCCTGTTTAATCCCAGATTTTGTGCTTTGTGCAGGGTTTTTGAACAAAAGTTTAGTCCTTGTCTGTTTACTCCAGATTTAGTCTTGCTGTTGTTCTGGTTCAGGCCCAGTTTAGTCCTGGTACAGTCATACTTAGAATTAAATCAGTATTTTAATCTTGTTTAGACCTGGAGTTGTCCTGATTTAGGCTCATTTTAGTCTGTTAAATATGGTACTTGTAAAGCCAGATATTTTCTGCGGTAGTACCCTGAGTCAAAAGTAACTTCTCTTGGGTAAAATGGTTAACTCTACAATTTATGTGTTTTCTTGGTACACAAAAGTCAGTGCTGTGGATGGGACATAAAACACAGGGCACAGCCACTGAGCCAGAATAGACTGGAGTTTTGACCCAAGGCTGGAGTCTGTCAAGGCTTTTAGAGCCTGGCAATAAGTCTGGTACACTTACGTTTAGAGGTAGGAAGTGGCAATTTTTCAAACTGCTGAAATAAAAAATAACATTGTGACCATGTGCTGCAGCCCCATACATTAACAAATTGTGTATTCTGATACATTTCTATCAGAAACAGTATTAACTTCTTTAGCACATTAAGTTGCAGTATAGCTCAGCTCCCTATGTGCCTCACCTGTCGCCGGTTCACCACTGTTTTTTCCTTGGACAACTTTTAATGTTAGGCTACTGACCACTGCAGACCAGGAACATCCCACACGAGCTGTGGTTTTGGAGATGCTCTGACCCAGTTGCCATCACAATTTGGCCTTTGTCTAACTCACTCAAAGCCTTAGAAAACCCATTATAGAGGACAAAATGTATACTTGTATACTACAAAATGTATGCTTCTAATACACTCCACCCATTAACAGGAGCCAAGATAAAGAAATAATCTGTTTTTCACTTCACATCAGGGGTCATAATTTTATGCCTGACTGGTTTATTTGCTTGTGCATTGAAAATCTTAATTAAAGCATAAATTTGATATTAAGTGTTGCTACATCACACCTTGGGATTGAGGCTTGCTCTTGTGGTCACTGCTATTGGAGATGAAACATAAGGTTCTTCTTTGTCAGTGGTCCCTTCCTCCTTGTTTTTTACCCATTACAGTGTGTCACTTCCTGTGTCTTTGCCACACTCCATGCCCAGCAGTGACATAAACACTTTTTATTGCTCATGCCCAGGTAGTAAATCTTTCTGAGCTTCAGGCGCTAAAGCTGTTTATACCAGGAACAGCCAGCACTCCCCTCCAGAGCACCGCACTCCTGTGCTGTAGGTACAGGGTGGAGGAGGCAGCCAAGCAAAGCCACTTAAAATCACACTCGGGCTGTACATCATGATTTCATTTTAGCTGCATTCAGTCAGTTCAGTGCATAATGACATATCAACTCTAGACATACAGCACTGATATGAATTTTTGTTTCTAGAACATACTATGCAAAAGTTTTAGTGATCTGAGAAAAAAGTGTGAAAATTTATAGTTGTACTAATGGCCTAAGTACAGAATTTTGGTGTGGATCCAGATCTCTTTATATCCAGGAGTGTTTTAAGGGATTATTTACCTTAGAGGTACAGACCAAAGATACTAACTTAATTTAACACTAAAATACAAATGCATGGTTTGAGTAGATTCCTTACTGTTGTGAACTATATATCCTTTTAATTTTTGCAATTTTGTGTATTTTTGCACATTGAGACAGAGGCGTAACATCAGCTGCACTGGGGCCCAGGACATGAGGGTTGAGAGTTCTATATTGGTGGCTTATGTTCAGGCATGACATGACATGATATATATATATATATATATATATATATATATATATATATATATATATATATATATATATATATATATATATTTAAAGTGGATGATATGATGGGATTATATATTTCCTTCACAGTTTTTACTTAATGCTTACAAAGCTTAGTAGAAAAAAAACATTTTTTTTGTAGCACTGACATGCTTGAATATGTTAAAGAAAGTAAAGTAAGTTGACTTTAAGAAAATACAGTGCACTTTTGTGGCTTAAAAGTATGATATATGGACATATAGACTTCCTGAATGTGGTGAAAACTTTAGTGCCCATTCTGAAAACCTGCACTGGGGCCCCTCATTAGCACCTTATACTGCCACATTGATACCCCTTTATTTTGTTCATATCTTGTCCTAAAAACCCATCTTAGCTTTTTGCGCAGGGGTGTATATCAGATCATTTGCAGGAGATGCCAGGGAAATGTGTTAGCAGTATGGAAAGCCACCTACTCCTGTCTGGAGACATGCACGCACATCCCGGCTGGTGCTTGTTTGGGTCCCACTGGTCCCTGTCCTCATCACTGGAGATTGATTGCACTGTGTGAGTCACGCTGTGTCGGAGCAGGCCACCCCCAACCCATCACCTTAGGGTTTCTGCACTGGCACTAGAGGTGTGTGCGAAACGTTTTCTTCTTGTCAAAACCAGGGAGACATTGTGTTTTTATTGAAAAGAGGAGCGTGTGTGTAGGCAGAATGTGACTCAGGTATTGACTTCTTTTGTTGGCCCTCTCATTAACATACCTGATAAGCCTCTGGAAGATGGATGGCACCAGCGGGACGGCAGCATGTTCCCGGTTTTATTACACACATCATCTGACAGTTATTAGCTATGGGTGGCTGAGTGGAGGATCATTGTGTGTGTCTTTCATTGTCTGGTGTCAGATGTGTTTATCTCCGTCAAAGAGCCTGATTGACTGACCTTCGACCCCTGCAGAGGTGGTGTTTATTACAGCCTGATGGATTCTGACTGCTTCTGTCAGGGCTCTCCAATTTCAGGCCCTTTCAATGTTTGTGTAAATAGACTTCTTTATATATAGTGACTTTTGTTAAAACACATCATTTTCCCAAAGTGGGGTCCAGGGCCCCTGGGGGTCTGCAAAGATACTGCAGGGACACCCTCCAGAGGCTGTCTATAATAGGTACATAAATAGAAATTGAGTTTGAAATTAATTTTAGTTAAATACTTAATGACTTTTAAGCAATTTCCTAGCCAACCGTCAGTGATTTTGTAGCATTTTTATAGAAATATACGGAGGAAAAATCTGACATAGTCTTTTGAATAAAGGGAAATTATATAGTTGGAGGTCCACATGGGATTTAATGGGGCCACAAAAATCTTGACTTTGGGAATAGCTGTTTTAAGTCATAACAGCCAGAAATGTGCAAGAACGTATTAATTTGCTCCAAAATATTTTAGTTATATTTAGTAATTTTAGTAATGTTTGCATTACAGCATAATAAATTTAAATTATTAGTTAATCAATTTAACAAACTGCTGTCACATTAAAGGCACCCAATTTATTTCTCACAATTGTTAAGCTTTAAAAAATAATGTTTGTAAGCAAGAAGCTAGCAGTAGGGAACCCTCAACCCCCCACTTGCTTGACATTATAGTTGATTAACATTTTACGTTTCTAATCCTAGATAATAACGTAATTATCTTCATATGTGATCCTCAAAGATAACAGCACAATTATTAGTAAAAGAATATGGATTTGATGTGATATTGGCCAGCAGTAGGTCCTATAGGCTTTCTTGGAACATTTCACACAAGATTTACCATGAGCCACAGATCATTTAGTCTATTAACTTCTTCTGTCAACGTCCAAAACACACAACTAAATATTTAAATTTATTCTAAAAGTATGGATCATAACGGCATGTTTTAAGATTTAATTTTCTGTAGACAAAAAATATTCCTGAAAGTAAATACCACAGATGGAAGAGGTACTCAAGTAAAAGTACTATTTGTTCAAAATGATATAACAAATAAAAATAAAGGTACTTAACAAAATACTTGAATAAAACTAATATAGGACTACTTGAGCACAAATTACGACAATTACTATTCATTTTTTGTTATTGCATCAGCAAAATCTACTACTACTGCTACTGCTGCTGCTGCTACTACCACTACAACTACTACTACTATAACTACTACTAATACTACTGCTGCTGCTACTACTACAACTACTCCTACTAATACTATGACTGCTACTGCTTCTGGTACTACTACATCTACAACAACAACTACTACTACTACTACTACTACTACTACTACTTCCTCAAACCTTTACTTTATTACTTTTAATCTATTTGTTTCCAATACATTTTGTTCTCCAGAAGGATGTCCATAAAAATAACAGTGACATTGAGTGGACCACATAGTTCTGGGTCCAGAGTCCAGGACTGAGGCTCAGTGGATCCAGGTGGTGTGTGACAGTGTGGCTCAGATTGGTACAGGGTTATTCTGAGGTGGAGGAAGCTGCCATGGATTTAGCTGCTCGCTCTTCCATCCCACCGTCTTTGTTCACAGACGCCAGAAGGGGGGGGGAAACCTGATTTTGTGATACCATGAACCATGAGTATTCCTGTAAAAATGAACACAGAATAATAGAACAGCTTTGTAATGATTTTTGTTTGGAATTTGGTGTATTTTGTGGATGCACCTGGCATGTCGGTGAATCTCAAAAAGGTCCTTTATGGTTGGCTGAACAAGAACCGCCCAATCAGAGCGCTCCCTCCAGCTGAACCCTGCACAGCTGACCTTAATGTTGCATAGGATAATAGCATGCAAGTCCCAAGGGAGAGAGACAGTAGAAAAGCGTGCGAGCCCAATATAATGTGTAAGGTATAGTAACCTTATTAGATGTGGTTGTTTACACGTGATGGGAACACATGTGCACACTGCTGCTCCGTCTGTGGGAACGCATTAGGCAGCGTGCTCAAAAACGCTCCTTGACATCGATCCTAACAGTGTTCGTGGGTTGCCCAAAATACATTTGAAAAATTGCTTTGCAACTGCTCTTGGGACAATTCAATTCAAACACATTGATTTTTCTTGACATATCAACCCATGCAGAGCTATTGAGAAAAAAAAAGAAAAAAAAGAAAAGATTGCACACCCACTTGTAGGGGCTTGGCTTTGTAATATCTTGGTCTTGCATAGCTTTAGTAGAGGAGATGCAGAGCTGTATTCTCTAAGGGTGCTTTGACACCTTCAACTCATTAATTTGCCAATATTTCTAATAAAGTCAGACATCTTATTAAATTTTTATAAGTAAAATAATATTAAGTTAGACTTTACTGAGTGTGTTTGCATGCACTTGAGTATCTCGGTTATGATTGGGTTTTTAAGTATCCTTGTTTTGTGTTTGTGCATATAAACACAGCATTCTGATTTCAGTATTTGGGTTATGCCAGTATATGAGAAACCAGGATACTTGACCTGGATAACTCTGACAATAACTGGAATACTGTGGCATGTAAACGCAGTATCCTGATTTCTGACCTCACCTGACCTACTGAGCATGTGCCAATTCAAGAGACTCTGCAAAACAAACATGGCGCGAGTGGTAACTAGGCCACAGTGAGTGTAACTATTTAATCTAATCTAGTTATTTTCAACAAAGTATACTATAATATACATACTGTATATTATTTTGTACTACCAGGATAAAGCTCATAACCAGGATACTCAAGTGCATGTAAACACTCATTGTGTAATTAATAGTGCTAAACTACTGCTGAGAGTTATCAGTTTGAATATACATCAATCTGGCAAAACATTATGAGTGAAAAACACAGATTATCTTATCATAATGGCACCTGTTAGTGAATGGGATATAATAGGGAGCAAGTAAACATTTAGTCCTTAAAGCTGATGTGTTAGAAGAAGAAAAAATGGGCAGCGAAAGGATTTGAGCAAGTTTAACCAAAGCCAAACAGTGACGACTGGGTCAGCGCATTTTCAACACAGCAGCTTGTGGGGTGTTCCCAGTCTGCAGTAGTCAGTATTTATTTTAAATGCTCCAATGAAGGCAGTTAGTCATAATGTTATGCCTGATCGGTGTATGTGATGAGTTCAAGTCCTTCACTGTAAACCGCTGTTATTAATCTCACTTGCCTATCACAGATGACACTTTTATCGCCTCCACATTAGATAGTACGCCATGACTTTAAACATTTATGGTCAATGCCACTGCACCACTGTCTCGCTGCCCTCCCATCAGCCCTTGCTTCAGATGAAGGAACAACTGTCACAAACACGCCCTCTTTGTGCAGCCGGCTCCGACACGTCTGTCATTTGATATTTGGCTCATGCTAAGTAGAGGAACAGCTGCAGGGCACAGGAAACAGAGAACTGGGGAGACATGAGGCGCATGAGTTGTTTCTGACAGCTCCTCCTGTTGTGCCAGTATCAAACCCCTTTAGGATTTCTTTTTTTTTTTTTTTTTTTTTTTTACCTTGTAGTGCTGTTCGGCCACATCAAATATAAATCCACTTGTTCATTCAAAGGAAAAGTTTATTTGATTCAAATAGAGAAGGAGCTGTGCTGTTTGATGCATTTTTTATTTTTTTTTTTTAATGCATAAGATGTTACTTTTTGGAAATAAGTTTGGATTGGTTTTAATCACAATGTCACAGAAGTTACATCAAAAGCGTTTATGTTTTGTGAAATTTAATTCAGCCACAAGGGTTCACAAACCAGCATACTCTTTGTGCCACTCCTAAGCCCAAACAAATGGATAGGTTTGTGTCAGAATCAACATTGGTGTAAAATAATAATAACGGCCTCTCTGAGCACCATTAATTACACAATTACTCTAACAAAGTCATACACAGTGCACTGGAGGCAAGTTTGGTGGAATGTCTTGCCCAAGGACATGAGGCAATATGCAATGCTGGTTTCAGGGATCAATCCACCAACCTTCTGGTTAGGAGATGATTGGCCTACCTACTGAGCTACTGCCGCCAAATAAATAACTGTGAATAACTACACGCTAGGAGCCAGATGGTTTGACCCCAGAAGGGAAAAGTCCAAAGGAAAGAAGTGTGTTTTGTAAGTTTTGTAATTGTGACAAAATGTCCATACTCTTGTTCCATCTCCCAGAAGTCCTTTAGCGGCTTATTGCTCGTGTAATTCCTGCCAGAGAAACAGACCGTTGCCTGGGCAACCTTGGTCCTGCCGTCATGGCAGCTGTAACCGTGGTGAGGAGACACAGCGTGCCAGAGTGGACAGGTGTTGCTGGGGTCTTCGAGTCCTCCTCCAGGTCTGCGGGCCCTTACTCCGATGTCATTGCACATGTGGAGCAGCGCTAACAAGGCGCTCCAACAGCACGGCCAATATGGCGCTCCCACAATGTATCCAAATCAGAGCTGTGACTGCTGGGCTACACTAATGGTCGGCGGTGGCTCTTGTTGAATTAGAAGAGCACACGCCTCTCTTGCCAGCTCTGAGCAGGAGGTCTGTGCCACAATGGCTGCGTTTTTTTCTTTAGACATACTGTAGGTATGAGAAATGAGTCATCTTCAGTGAAACATGGTCACCTGCTGCAGGCCAGAGTAATAGGCCGTAGCACAAAAAGTCAAACAAGCTCATTACCTTTTATCCGGGCCACCTCCAAAATTGGTCCCTGAAAATTGTGAGGGGAAATATAATGTGTGCTGGGGGACGGCAGTCGGTGAGAGCGTGTCCATTTACCACCGAGAGAGTGTGCCGACCATGAAAGAAAGATAGTTATGTTAGTGAGCTGGTGTGGCGAGGCACACAATGTCTATTTCAGGGCTTGCTTTAAGTAGGGTGAGTCACCAGGCATTTGGAGCACTCGAGGCTGCATATGTGTGTGTGATAGCAGTGAATTTCTCTTTTTGCTCACTTTTCACTGCCTGCTCTTCCTCTATCACCACATCCACGTGTCTGCCCAGCGGGTGCACGTCTGTGGCAGGTTAGGCATTTTGGGATAGGGCCATGCTCACTGTCGTCCTAGGAGCGAGCTGGCTCCTAACATGGGCACAGACAGTGACTTCAATCTGTTTGGTAAATAGTGGGATAAGTATGGCTCACAGCAGAAAATAGCCCATGCCCAACCTGTAAAGATAGCTTGAAGCATGAGGAGGATATACCTTCCAAACAGGAGGCTGTGAACATAAATTAGCTATTTTAGGATATGAAAGGTGTGAAAAAAAGTCTGAGTGACAGGCAGACAATGGAAGGTGAGAAAACACATTTGGTGAGAGTGAGGCTGAAAAGCAAATGAGGGATGTAAACCGCCTCCTGCTGCCACTAAAATGTCAATGGAGCCCAGGGGATGCATTGATTAACCTCTCTAGCCCTAATCTTCCTCCACCTCCTCCACCTCCCACTGTAACGCACTGTCCATGTGCAGATGGACATGCTGGCCTTTGCATAAATGTGTTGGAAAGAAGTTGGTCGAACAAGACTCAGAAACTGTACAAACTGTACAAGTAGAAGTGCTAAAATGTTTCTATTTTAGTCTCTGTTTCCATTTGAATTGTCTGAAGGAAAAGGATTACATGTATAAAGGTCTAGCAGTCTTCAGAAATATTTTTATAGCAGAAAATCTGGAGACAGTCCAGCCACAAGGGGTGCTTTTTGTGCCAGTCCCAAGCCTGGAAAAATGAAAAGAGTTGCCTCAGGAAGGGTATCTGGCATAAAAAAAAAAAAAAGAAAAGAAATCAAAAGTAAAAGTTAAAATAAAATAAAATAAAGTATTCAGAAAAAATACAAGCAAAAAAAATAAATAAATAAAGGTTTGCAAATGAAAAATAATGTTTAGCAAAGAAAATTATATACTTCTGCAAAATGAAATATAGTGTTGCAAAGAAAAATTAATGATGCAACACAAGTTTAAGTTTGCAATACCTGTTAATGTATTTGCACTGCTCCTTTGTGCTTGTGCAAAGCTGTTTTTTTCTTTGTGCTGCATTTCTTTTTGCGTGTTGAGTTCTGTCAGTATGTTGACGCCAGGAGGAGGCAAGTGATTGGTGTGCACAAGGAGGTACAAGGGGCCTGAGCATACCTCCCTCCGTGTTACGTCATCAGCTGTTAGCATCGTAGACCCAGCTTTTATTACAGATTATTTTATTTTGACACATTTTTTACTGAACCAAATTTGTTTTTAAATTGTTTTACAACCACCTTTATGGCACATTTATTGTAAATCTGTCTCACCAGTTCATTTATTAAACAATAGTTAGACTTTAAATAAGCTATGTATTTATCCTCTTCATAGTTAACCATTTTGGAATCACTGATGAAGCTAGAATTGTTTTCATCTCAGCCACCATTTGTTGAACTTCACTTTGGGCATCAATAGGCCTATATTAAAATAACAAAAGTAATATAATCTGTATGTATGCCTTCTAACTTGATGGTTGAAAATTATGCAAGAATAGAAACACAGGCTAAAGATTGTCATTATATTGAAATGTATGTAAATGCTATGGCTCAATGATAGGTTGACAATAAGAATACCTAATGCAATCACCTTCTACTGCCCTGACATTTTCTTTCTTTCTTTTTTTTTCTTTCTTTACAGTTTGCTCCCAGTTCTCCAAAGGTGTGTACGCCATCATCGGCTTGTATGACAGGAAGACGGTGAACATGCTCATGTCGTTCTGCGGGGCCCTCCATGTCTGCTTCGTCACGCCAGTCGTTCCCCATCGAGACGGCCAACCAGTTCGTGATCCAGCTGAGGCCCGAGCTGCAGGACGCCCTGGTGGGGGTCATCGATCACTACCGGTGGACCAAGTTTGTCTACATGTACAGCTCCGACTCAGGTACGAACCATAAAACAGATCCTACAATGATAACACATGCCACACCCATTCAATTTTAAGTGAAGGGGGCCTGGAACCTTCTTTTCTTCCATTAATCTTACCTTCTTCCACCAAGATTGAGCCTACCAACCAATCATACAGTATCTCCGTAAATTAATTTTGTGTATGTTGGTATAGCCCCCTGCTTTCCAATTGGTTAAATGTCTATACGTATAAAGCATTTAATCTGTCTACATTTGTTCCACATATAAATAAAACTCAAACAGGGACTAGAATAACTGGCTCATTACTATACTCTAGTTCCCTCTACCAAGAAAGTTTTCACACATTAGTTTGTTGGCTGGCTTGTTGGTTTACCTGTCAGCAAGATAACTCAAAAAGTAATGGGTGAATTTGTATTTAATGTTCAGGAAAGGTCAGTGATGGGTCAATTATGGCTACAATTCAAATGATTAGTTTTAGTGGATTCTTCACCACCATGAGATAAGGCTTTGCAACAGAAAAATATCATCTCCTTAATGGAAGTTATTTTTACCATTACAAGAGCATTATTTAACTCTAATTTACAAACTCAAAAAGTAAATCTGCTTATTAACAATAGACATTTTGCCTGCCCCCAGTCTCATTTATACGCTACAGGCCTACTGAATGTTGACATCATCTGAAACCCACCAATAGAACCTTTTTCGATTTTTGAGCGCATCTACCTTTGAACTAGAAGATCCCCAGTTCAAGTCCAAATCTGGCCACTGTATGCTTACTGTTCTGAGACAGGACCCATGCCTTAGAGAAGGTTGTCAGGCTCTTTGAGTTATTTTGTACTGCAGTTAATTATTTCACTAAACAGTCAACAAAATCCTCATTTGTCTTTGTATATGAACCTCAAACAAGCTTCCCCCGTGACATTTTATCTCGATTGGCAATCCTTATACACACACACAAAGACAGTGAAGGCAGCAGCGGTCAGTTAAGGCAAGTGCCATTAGTTGTCTTTATATCTCCATGACGACAGCAATGGGGTCAACTGTAGCCATTGTGTACGAATGAGCTGCCATTGAACATTAATATCCAGAACAGAGCGGCACACCTGTCACCTATCATATTCCCGAGTGCGTCTTTCTCCCACATCTGCCTTCCCTTGTCCCATCATGCCATCTGTGCCAGGTGTTTTTGGAGCATGAAGACTGTATTTTGTATGTAGACTTTGAGGTAAATTTAAGTATCGATGTCTAGGCTAGAAGATAGGCCTATAAGCTGCTTTAAAAGTCAGCTCTGCAAGACAGATGTGGTCATGCCACTGTTCAAATTCCTTTATAGAGCTATGACAGGGGTGATCTCACAGTGCTTTTTAGTCATCAGAAATATTGAATTACTTCCTTTTTGACATTTATTGTTTATGAGGCATTTAAGTTTTATCCAGTCAGTCCCATCTTCTCCTTTTGTCTGTTTTCTTTCAGGGGACACTCATCTGTCTCATTTTAGCCCTATCTTCTGCATCCTCCTCTCTCACAGGAACTAATTTCACTACATCCGTAAATCTCGTATTTGGTCTTCACCTAAGCCTCCTTGGTGGCAGCTCTAACCTCAGCATCCTTTTACTGATATAGTTACTATTCCTCCTCTGTACATATCCAAATCCATTAGCTGTTTTCGAGCTTGAAGATAGTATTTTGCATGTAAACTTCTTTTGTAAATTCAAGCATCAGTGTCAGAAGGTACAGCGATTGACATTATGACCTGACCTGTTAGAGGGCAGGATATTTTAGGCAGTGAATATTTTGTTCTTAAGGTTGATGTGTTAGAAGGCAGGAAAAGTGGGCAAATTGGGATAACTAGACATTACTGGATCAGATCATCTCCAAAACTGCAGCTCTTGTATAATATTCGCAGTCTGCAGTGGTCAGTATCTATCAAAAGTCATCCAGAGAAAGGAACAGTGGCTGACAGAAAAGTGGAGGGGCAGTTTGTTGTGTATGGGGCTGCATATCGTAATTTTATGTCTGATCGGTGAATGAGCTGCTCATGTCAGCTTTAAAAGACAGATGTGGTCATGTCACTGTACAAAGCCCATTATGGGGCTGTGACAGTGGCAATTTCACAGTGCTTTTTAGACCTTTTGATAAGCGATAACCAGAGTCACACACATGTCCCTCGGATTTTTTTTTTTTTATCTTGTGTGATTCCTTTATTATCAGCACACAAACTGTTGTATAGTGCTTCCTCTGTGTGTGTGTGTTCGGGTGCCGGGTGACCCCTGAGTGATTGAGTGGTGGGACGGAGTCAGTCGAATCCATAACGGCCGGTCCTCTGTTGCCTGGATACTAAGCTGCAGTCACCCTTTCTACTGGGTTATTTTAAGCCTTTAAGAAAACTAATATTTGCTTGTGAGAATTTTTTACTGCTATTTGGCGGTCTAGTGGTGCTTGTGTGCAGAAAAGAAAAGGTCCTTAGTGCACTTAAGGCATGCAGTACCTCATGCATAGCTGAAAACCTCTAAGACAAAAAGCATTAGGTTAAAGCATTTCTTTATTTTATTGGCTCACCTATGCCTGACCTCACCTGTTGCCCCAGTCTTTTAGTCCATGCCACTAATAGCATTACCTCCAGTTTTTATTTTTATTTTTTATGTGTATCTTCTTTTTTCTCTTTTGGCCATATCCTTGAGGGGTTGTCTCAACATTATCTATCCAAAATATGCAGCGACTTCCATATTAATTTGGCATAGACTTTATGCCAGATGCTTTTTCTATACTTGACTAAAGGTTATTGCTACAAATAAGCCTTGCCCAACACAACAAATAGTAAATGATAAATGGTACAGAAAGCACTAACATAATTTTATGCAATGTCAAACTCTTCCTTTTCTGCATATCACGTTACAATTATTGAACAACTAAATTGCTTTTTTGCATTTGGATCTAGGAAATGTAATTTATACAAACGCTGTCCCATTAATTAAAACAATTGTCTAAATGGAATGAGGCAAACCCTGCATAGTGGGGAGAAATGAATGCTATTAAGACAGTGGTTGCTCTAAAATTTAATTATAGTTTTATGATGATACCCGGACCATAACAGAGGGCACACAAACAGCATAATTGTTTGATGAGGGCATTTCTGTGGAATGTGAAGTAATTGCAAATGTTTTTTAGAAGTTGTCTGCCTCAAGAGATAATGATAAGACTGACGTTATTGAAGTTTGCATTGTAATATTTTTTTTTTTTTGTAGGTTATTTAATGACATGAAAAAAAATGTTGCAGTAGTAGTAGTAAATAGGAAGATAAAGACCAGACAAAGAAACATGAATAGCTGAAGGTACTGTGTAGTTTCTTGTTGGCATCACGTGGCTGTGAGCATCTATGGTAGCCTTACAGGGACATTTTGTTGTCTTACAGCACATTTTATAGGTCAGATATTAAGTTTGCTTTAGAAATTCAGGAGCCAAATCCTAAATCTGCCTATAATATCCTTTGTAAATATCCCAGGCTTTTATGTGAAAGTGTGTGTTCAAAAATGAAAAAAAGTATGTGCTTCCTTTTCAGCAGTGCTCAGTTTGTTGTCTCTGGGCAGCTAGCAGTGGAAACAGAAACAGGAACTATAGCATTTTGCATTGATTTCCTGCTAGGAAAATTGCATTGTAAAGTTGTTATTTTGAAGTGAATAAGGAGGCATGGAAACATAGGTGACTAAAACAGCAATAGGGAAGTATCTAATAGTATTAAGGTATGTTTTAGATATAGAATTAGAAGTCCCATTGAGTACAACAGAGGGCTTAAAAATGAGACATGAAAGTGCATAGGGTAATAAAGTCATCAATCTTAAGGCCCATAGTTGCTGCAATAGCCTCCAGACACGACCCCTAACCTCTTACCTATATTTCTTTGTCATACTTCCATAATATATAATGTGGTCCATAACAATTTGTTATATATATATATATAAAATCCTGTAGCAAAACAAAAGCAGAAAAAACAGGGAAATATATTTGATAGTCCATTAAACCTATCATAAACAATATTCAGTAAATGGCCTCTCACAGTGTTATTTTGTTCACTCTCATTTGCCTCGTGCCCAGGCAGCGGGTATTGCCTTTGGCCAGAGGTGCTTATGACAGCCACTTTCCATTATAACATTATTCTCTTTTAGGATGCCTTTGAAGAAGAAATATTCTTAGCCCTGCTTGCCCAACCAGCTACCTGAGATTTATTCATAGCTGTGTTTAAAAAGGCAGGAGCATATTCAGTATGAACGGGGGAATGGAAAAGTATAGATAGAAGATATGAAAGATAAGTATAATGTAATAGACCAGGCATGCTGATAAGACTGAGAAAGGTTAACTTTACATCCCTCTGTATATTATGCATCAGTACAGAACATTCTCAGTGGCATTAATGAGATTCAAAACACTAAATTTAGCCCATAGTCATTGCAAGCAAGTATCTCAAGTGTGCGCCTGCATACATAATACAAAGACATTACCAGATTACTAATAAGCAATTAAGATGCAAGGGAAAGTTGGACCATTATTATTGGCATATATATAATCATAAACATACAGAAGAGTGAAATCAAAGCTCCTTTATTGGGGCCAGTGCTTCAAACTGCAGTGTCAGGGTTTATACAGAGGAGCTGTCCGTGGTGCTGAAACTTCACAGACAACAGCCACATGACTTCCTTCTTCCCTCAGACATTTGCCATTTGTTTTAGAGGAGTAATATTATTATCTTTTTAAATCTTTACCTCATCTAAATGATTCTCAACTTGTGGGATGCAGGGAGGGTGGAAATAGTTTTTCTGTTCAGCTTATTTGTTCTTGCCTTCCGGCTTTTCCCATTTGGATCCACAGTAAATTATCTGCCTCATACAATCAAGTGATTTAGATATTGTTTGGGCAGATTTTGATTGGCATTGTAGGTTTTATGCCAGATGCCCTACCTGATGCAGCCCTCTTCATTTATTTTGGCTTGGGACTGACACAAAAAGAACATGCTTTTGACCTTCCCTGCCTGGATTTAATGCCCATATTATGTGAAGCTTAAATAGTGTTTTAGTCACTGTATATACTATAGTAAAACAGTGCTTGGAAATACATGTGCCATAAAGGCTTTAGAATAAAAAATATTTAGAAAAACAACACTGGTTTTCTAAAAAGTGTGTCACAATAAAATATTAATTAGCAAAAAAGGTTTAGCTACTATATATAAGCTTCTACTCACCCAGCATGTATCACTAGAATATACATTTTTTGTTAGTGTTATATGAAGATTGCATAAAATGCGGTTGTCATACACACTGTTTATGAACAAATATTTGAATGCCTACTTTTACTGTACGTCCCTCGGTGCCAGTGATTCAAACTGCAGCATTAGGTTTTATCCAGTGGCTATGTTCGTGGTTCTAAAACTCCCCAGACAACATCCAAAGCCACTGAGCTCTATTCAAAGCTATAGAAGCAGCGGTTGTCCACGTACCCCCGGACCCACTGGCCTTATTCCTCTATGATTAACTGCTTCAAGTGTTCCCATGCGTATCACTAGTTTCAGAGCTACTACTAAATCTGTCACCACCAAGGACCACAGTTATTCACTCATGAGCAACTAAAGAAAGGAAAAAATACACCGCAAAAAGATACTGCGCCTCCCGACATATTTCTTATTGAGGGGAGTCATCTCTTATTTATTCACTGGCTATGTGCATTGTGGTCATTTGTGGAGGTGGAACGCCATCCATCTTTTTATCCCTTAATGACCTGGTGTCGAATAGGCGCCGTGAATTGCCTGGAGAGCAGCTGGCGTGCATTCTAATAAAGCCGCACAATCATCTCTCACAGACATATCTTGTTGTGTCTGTGGGAAAGCCATTTAACATTTGATCTATTTGCATGGACAAACAAGGATGAAAGAGGTTCAAAAACATTGCATTTAGGCGCACAATGGCTTACAATCAAAATAAATGGCGTTGCTAGCAGCGTCAGCAGCTGTTGTCTGACTAGTACACAAAATGCAAGTGTTGTCAAAAAATATTTTAAATTAAAAAAATGTCACTGCACATATAAGAGGCATACAACTGTACAGATAGTATTTATACACCTTTTTTTTTTGTTTATTTTCTAGTCGTGGGTGATTGGTGTGCAAAGTGAAGTGTTTTAGACCATGAGCAATTGCATGCCTAATTCTTTAAGACATACACTGACTTGCAACCACACTCATCAATGGCAAATTAGAATTTCTATTTACTACCACCTACCGCCAGCACCATTTTATGGTGCAATTTTGACAATGGCAGTAAGGAGAAGTACTCAAAAATAACCTAATGTGTACTTAACTAAGAGTATGTTTTTTTTTTTTTTTAAATGGCTTGACAAATAGATACAAAAACTCTTTTATCCCTGTTGCCATTGGTATTTCAGATCTGTCAATGTAGTGTATTTATATGATTTTATTATTCTACTGTTTGCTAGTCTTTTGTATGGATCTGGAAAACTGTGTGGATTTTTTACATGATTGGAACTGTAATGCCCTGGTGGAGGTCTGCATTCTCCAAGTCCAAAGTACTCCTGTATAGCTACTGTAAACTGGAAATCTACAAGGTGTCACAAGCCAGTGTACTCTTTGTGCCAGTCCCAAACCTGGACAAGAGAGAGGCATCTAGTGTAAAACATTCCGAAGCAAACCGCTGAAAGTTAGGAGGTTGATGATTTGCTCTGGTGACCCCTGAAGGGAAAAGCCAAAATGAAAGAGGAAGAAGTTACTATAAATTGTAATACAGTATATTACTAAACATATCATCCCTTCTCTGGGTTATTAGTTTACATTTTTACAATTGCTGTAATTCATTTAGATAATGTCTGCCATTCTTGCTGTGGGTGAAATTACTTTATTTACTCTGCGGAGCGACTGTGACTGCCAACTCCAGAGCGATCTGATTGGTCGATTGCCAGCAGCAGCAGCGGCAGCAGCAGCAGCAGCAGCAAATGAGTGTAAGAGTGAGTCAGAATGTAAATCAGAGCTGGAGATCAATGTGTTCTCTAATCGCCTTTTATTTCCTGTCTCAACACGAGCCCAGAGCCCATTGGCCGCCGTGCGCTCGTCTCTCCGTGATGCTGGAGTGTCTCGGCTGCATATTGGTGACAGAGTAATTGAGTAACGCCACCTGTAATTGGTGCCGTGAGGATGCGAGAGAGTTAGCAGTGTTAATGTTGTATATGTAGCACTTATTTGTCGTTGTGAATGTGGAGTTTATTTAGTCAGGCGCTGTATGGGCTGCACCGGCACACCTGTACATGACACAGTGCTTAATGGACTCTTTTGCTCATTACACTTTATCACCAAAGCTACAGGGGCAGATTCTGACAGATTATCAACTAGAGCTTGGGTTTCAGCAGAGCAGCTTCTGTTTTGTGTGAAAGTAGCAATAATTCATCTTTGGAGTTGCAGTAAAGCCCACAAACATGTTCAGTATTAGCTGCACATAATTTATCTCTTGTACTGTTTATTTTTGTCAGTAGATTACAGTTTTAGGACATAAATAAGCCATACACAGGTCACAAACTATTGTACCTTTTGTGCCAGTCCCAAGCCTGGATGAAAGGAGAGGACTGTGTCAAGAAGGGCATCCAATGGAAAACCAAATGATTTGCAATGGTTAAAGTGACTTGATAATTTAACTTAAATTATATGAAATAGTGTCTGTATTTTGAAAATCTTTGAGTACAAATTGTAAAACATACTTTCTCTTGAGTATGTTTAACCTTATAAATAGCAGTAGTAAAATGTAAATGTAAATGTAGTGGTAGGTAGTAATAGTAGTAGTTGCAGCTGTGGTAATAATAGCAGTAATAGTAGTAGCGGCAACAGCAGTAGTAGTAAAAGTAGGAGTAATAGCAAAAATAATGGTAGTACAAGTTCTAGTTGCAGTAGAAAAAACAGTTTTTGCTGTTCAGCTGCAAAAAAGTACTTTTGACTTATGTTATCTGTACACTCAATACTTACCCTTCTTCAACTTTTAAAGTAACAGTACTTTTACTTCACTACACATTTGACATACTTCTTACACCTTATTTGTATAATAATCACTAGATTTTCAAATTTCTGTGTTGTAATATTTTTGTTGGCTACTTATAACTTCTACTTTTGTGCTGTAATTTTTTAAGTGATACTTTATTACTTACAAAACCATACTTTATTTACTTAAGTACGGATTTGAAGTACTTCCCCCACCTCTGGTATATTACAGTAATCACTATACTCTGTCTACAGGCCTGTCAGTGCTGCAGAAAGTCTTGGACACGGCTGCAGAGAAGAACTGGCTGGTGACGTCAGTGAATGTGGAGACCATGACAGAGGCGTCCTTCCTGAAGGTGTTTCAGGACCTGGACAAGAGGAAGGAGGGCCAGATCATTATCGACTGTGAGACCGACCGGCTCACGGGGATCCTTAAGAAGGTAAAGGGCCCTCATCTTTTTGGACAACCGCAGAGGCTTACGCAATTCTGCTGCAATCATAACTGCTGTTTCGTCACATACACTGCAGCCTCATAACTGAATGAAAATGTTATGCTTGTTGAGTATTTGCTATGAATCGAATTAATGCAAAATGTGCTCCCTTTTTGAAGTGTGTTATTAAATATGACAAAATGTAGACTTTTCTCATGGCGGATTCCTCTATTGCTCTCTACAGTGGCTGCTAAGAACAGGAATAAAACTTAGAGACAGAGAAACTATTCACTCTCACATTCATTCACTCTGGGCAACACATGGACGTTTTGGACATGAGACTCCACTCAGAGATACAGTATATGTTGGCCAGCCTGGGAATCAAACTCATGATCTCCTTGTTGAAAGGCAAGAGCACTAACCACTCTGCCTCTGAGCACTCAACGCTATTCCTTCTCCTTTCTATTTGTGTTCTTCAGCATTATAAAAGCAACTACAAAAATAACCATTATCTGATATGAAATTGACTCTGATAAACTAAACTAATTTCACGTGACAGTGAAATTATGTACAGGGTGTCCATAAAGTCTCTTTACAATAAAAAAAAAAAAAATACAAAAAAAATACAAAAGCATATGAACAGACAAATATGAGGAGTAGATACTGAAGTTTTTCAATAAGTCTAAGGCACCATTAGTTGCACCAAACACATCAAGACGGTGCTCGATTTCCTGCCGTGTTCGCTGTGGCAAAGCCTCATCAATGATGATCCCACAGCACACATTCACCTTTTGGCTCTCTTGGTGAAGTTCCCGAGTCACGTGGGGCTCTTCTCATCCCCTGATTCTCACATTATGTGTTCAGTTCCCCTGAAACAAATGTTGCCTCATCACTAAAACAAACTAGGGTGAGGAATGATTCATCCTCAGAAATTTGTTCCAGTGCTAACCTCAAACTCTTTTGGTCTTGGTTTATCATTTGGCTTGAGTGCAGGCTGTAAGAGTTGGACTTTGTAAGCGTACGATCGCAAGTTCTTGTGTAGGACTTTCTGCACTGTTGAACGTGGCGCTGTAACTGTCTGGCAGCAGCACATATGTGATTAAAAGCTTTGATAACCACCAGAATAAATCTGAAGATATCTCATTAATTGCCTTTGAAATATATGTTTTTAAATTGAGATAAGAAACTTTATGGGCACCCTCTATTTCGTCTGAGTTGTAAATAGGATTGCAAGTTTGAATGGCACAAAGACACGTTATAGCTTATTGTGTTATGCAGTGGCCTTAGTCTGTTGTTTAGTTTCCAAAGCAATGCTGTAATGCTTATGTATACTCTACATTAATAAGACATTTGGATACAGATAAAGCATTTTGTCCATGTTTTGTGTTCATTCCATTGTGTTGTTAAAGTAACTATAGCAAATAGTTTGAGGAGTAATAAAATGCCCAACAAACCACTGCTATTAGGACAAATTTTCTTGCACATATTTTATAAAATGTGTCGTAAAAACTTCAGCACTATTTGTTGCTGTTGTTGCTTTTTTCACTTGTCCTGGGTAAATCCCTGACTATCAAGCCCTACAGGTTATTTTAGCATAACACAGACATTGATGTAGAAACCCTTGGAAGTATGAACCAATGTTCTTTCATAGTTTGGTGTCTATGATTGCCTCATGCAACCAAAAAAAAAAAAAAAAAAAGAGCAAATCCTATTACTAAATGGAATAACAAACCAAAAATGTGAACTGTATGTCTTTGGTTTTGGAAGCATTTGCATGGTTATAAATGGGCACTAGTGTTGACTGTTTTCCTATTTGTGATTACATATTTCCTAATGCATCCATTCAAGTGTTTCATCAGAGTGGAGTCATATCCATTTGTTTACAGCTCAAAAGAAATGTAATTTAAAAGGGGCAGTACGTCTTTAATGTTACAGAACAAAGGAGAAACGAGCAGGGGATGTAAACAGACAGTGGGGGCTGGTGCAGGACTGTTGTGGTTGTTGTTGTTCAGTCTGAAGCATCAAGGACAAGGAAGATTAATAACGCAATAATATTGGCATTTGGGGCCTGCAATTATTCTGTGACAGAATCAAAAATTACCTAGCGTCGCAATGTCGCGAGGATTCCGGCTTCACAATTAATGATTCAGTCGCATGTGCGATGACTTCAGTTTAGGCTGAATGTGCAAAAACACCTGAGTATTTGTTCTGTAAATGTCACTTATATGATTTATCTTTGTCGTTATAATAATAATAATAATAATTTTTTTTGTGGATTGTTTAAAGTAAGAATAACTGATAAGGCCTGATTTAGTCTTGATTCTTCAATTTAGACTTGGTTCAGTCTTGCTTTAGTCCTGGTTTTGACCTGGTTTAGTCCTAATTAAGGATTAGACCTGGTTGAGTGCTCATTTAGACCTGGTGTAGTCCTGGTTTAGACCTCATTTAGTCCAGGTCGTGGTTGAGTCCTGGTTTGGGCCTGATATAGTCCTCTTCTAGACCTGGTTTGGTCCTGGTTTAGGCTGGTTTAGTCATAGTTGAGTCCTGGTTTGGACCTGGTCTTGGTTTGGGCCTTGTATAGTCCTTGTTTTTACCTGGTTTGGTCCTGGTTCAACATGGTGTAGTCTGGGTTTAGCCCTGGTTAAGACCTGGTTTCAACGCAATTTAGTCCTGGTTTAGGAATGGTTTAGGCCTGGTATAGTCCTGGTTTAGAAGTTTAGTCGACCTTGTTTACTCCTGGTTTTAACCTGGTTTAGACCTGGTTTAGGGATGGTTTAGGCCTGGTATAGTCCTGGTTTAGAGGTTTAGTCGACCTTGTTTACTCCTGGTTTTAACCTGGTTTAGACCGGGTATAGTCCTGTTTTAACCTGGTTTATGACTTTAATTTACGCTGTTTGTGCAAAAACATCTGCATATTCCTGCCATTTGTTTTGTAAGTGTCACTTGTATGATTTATGATTTTTCTGTCTTGTCATAATAGAGTTTAGTGGATTTTGTAAAAAGAAAGAAAAGTCTCTAAAGCCAACAGTGTCCATTTGTGAGTCTTTGGTCTTGTGCACGAATGTTATTGATGGTGTGTTGTCTACAGTTAAGGTTATTGCATCAGCTTTTGCTCTCTTTTTACACGAGCCGAGCCTGAGAAGTTCTCCACTCAGGACGGCCCACCATCAATCACGCACCCCACGTCTGCCACAGCGCTCTGCCCACACTACTGCACTATCCCAAACAAACACCTCTGCATCTGTTGCCCTTTCCCTCCCCCGCCTTTCCTCCATTCATCTCATTCATCTCGTACAGTACACAGATCTGCACTGGATAATGTCACGGGTAGCAGGACTGTCCCGGGGGTGACTCGCTCATATAAGCTGCATGTTGATGTAGCTGATGTACTCGTGCCCCCTCGGAGAGCGTTTACAGTGACAGAGAGGGAGACAGTTTTACAGAAAGAGGAAGGCAGGAGGAAGAAAAAAAATGACCTGTTTCTCTCTGGGCTGAACTCTGAACGACTTCTCAAATCTACATGTATAATTAAAAAGCTCCTCGCACCGAAAACATTTCCATTTGGCTGTGTTTGTGTTTTCCCTCCAATGTGGGGTAGGGCTGCACAGTTCACTGCTGATTTCAAAAAGGCCTTAATTCATCTTGATTTATTAATTTAGTCCTGGTTTAGTCCTGGCTTTCTCCTGGTTTAGTCCTGCTGTAGTCCTAGTTTAATTCTGATTTAATTCTGGTTTGGACCTACTGCTGGTTTTGTCCTGATGTAGTTCTGGTTTAGTTCTGATTGAGACCTGGTTTAATACTGGTTTGGACCTGGTTTGGACCTGGTGTTGTCCTGGTTTAGTCCTGATTTAGACATGGTATAGTCCTGGATTAGCCCCCTAGTCTTGGTGTAGTCCTGGTTTAGTTGTAGTTCAGTCCTGGTTTCACCTTGGTGTAGTCCTCATTTAGTCCTGTTTTAGACCTGTTTTAGTCCAAGTTTAGCCCTCTTTCAGTCTTGGATTAGCCCTGGTGTAGTCCTTGTTTTAGCTCTGGTTTAGTCCTTGAGTAGTCCTGGTTTAGATCTGGTTTAGTCTTGGTTAAGCACTGGTTCAGCCTTATTTTAGTTGCTATTTAGTCCTCTTTTGGTCTTGGTTTGGCCTCTGTTTAGTCCTGTTTTAGTCTTGGTTTAGCTCTGGTGTAGTCATTGTTTAGTCCTGGTTTAGTCTTTGTTAGGCTTGGATTTTAACCCAATTTTGGCTTAAAAATTACAGATTTTTTTTTCATTTCATTTTTTCATTAAATTGAACTGAACCTAATGTATGTAAGAAAAGATTGCTAAATATTGCCAGTTATATTGTTATTCCAATATTCAACATAGTTATCACATGATTTTGTAATACCATGATGCTCTTGTGTGTGAGTTATCTGCTTGTTGTGTGTGTCTACTTCTTTTTTCCTCTAGTTTTCCTTGCCCAGGGCTGCTCCGTGGGCTCTGCTTTATACCGGGGTCACCATTAATAACAAATGCCACCTTCTGTCATGACCCGGAGCATCATTAGACACACCCACGCACAAACAAACGAGCACATTTGCCCCCAGTTTACTCAGGGGAAAAGATCTTCCATAGAGGCTGTACAATGAAAATACAGTATTCAATTATTAAATCTACAAAGGCTGTTAATTACACGTGGAGTGGATTTATAGCCCCAGTGGTGAAAGGAGCACTTAATTTCTGTACTCAAGTAAAAGTGATGTTACACTGTAACACTACTACTGCTACTACCATTACTATCCATTTTGCAGTAGAGGTCATACTTGAGTAATAGTAACATTTTCTTGAGACATTTCTTTCCTTTAAAAGTACATTACAGTACATATGATACTTAAGTAAACGTACTTTCCACCTCCAGCACTGCCCACTCTACTTTATTTACTTCCACTAGTGTGTATGTTGTGGTGACACACTCATGCTTTAGAAGTAGTACACAAAGCTCTATTTTGGGAAAGCCTGGCAGTTGCCACGAGCTATAGGTAAAGTCTTATTTTTTTATCTAAATGTCAGGTCTTGTAAGAGGCAGTGCGTGCTAACTCAAAGTTATGCGTTTTTTTTTTTTTTTTTTTTTTGCCCAAGAATAGCATGACGGATCTCAGCCATGTTTGGTTTCAAGACTCGAGCACGCTCTGGAGGCTGCCATGGAAAAAAAATAAAAAATAAAAAATCCATGACATTTCTTCATGGATGTTTTAGTCTACCTTCCTTAACCGCATCATTTAAATGTGTGGAGCTGAAGACATGCTCCCATTATATTTCTCACTGTAGCAACTGATAATGTAATATTTTTAAATGTAATAAAGTCAATAATGTTATAATGTGCCACAATGTAATAAAGTTTTTGAGCCAATAATGTAATAACATTTTATTTACATTATTAGCTGGTTATTACATTTCTTAGAAACAAGATGTTTTCTTTATTTTTTTCTTTATTTTATTATTATTATTATTATTATTATTATTATTATTATTATTATTATTATTATTATTTTGCAGTTTTGTGCAGTTTGATAATCAGAAATAGGTTTATTGGATGGCATAGTTATTTATGATTGTAATTTCAATTTAGAGTATTATGAATATATTTAGGTGTGTCTGTGAAGACTCTTAGTCATCCAAGCTATCTACATCACAACAAAAAACGTAAATCAGCTGGAATTGGTTTTTAGAGTTTGCCTCTTATCCAAGAGACTTTTTTATGTTTTGTCAGTGTCTCTTGGATGTTGCATAGTCTATGTTATTGGCTCAAAAATTGTATTAACTTATTGGCAAGTTGTTACATTATTGGCTTTATTACAATTACTATTATTACTATTATTAAAATTGACAAAATTATTGTTATTGGCAGGTATTACATTATCAGTTGTTACACTCATTAATAGTGTTTCTCTGTATTCTCTGTAGCTATTTAACAGCGTAGCCTTTGACGGCATAACAAACGTAACAAAGACAATGGCAGTAAGATTTCATGTACATGTTATTATGTTTGTGGGGTGCATGGTAGCAGAGTGCTCCTGCTTTACAGCAAAGAGGTTGTGGGTTCAATCCTTGGGCCGACTGACTACAATGCCTTTTTAATGGAGTCTGCACATCATTCCTATGTCACTGTGGGTTTTCTCCAGTCATGCGTGTAAAGGTGACTCAAATTGTCCCTATTGAATGAATATGACAGCAAATGGTTGTCTGCAAGTGTAAGTCTTTGTCGATCCAGGGCCCATAGTTGTTGCTGAGATAGGCTCCAGCCACCCATGACCCCTGAGAGCAATAAGCAGAAGAAGATGAATAAATGCATACAATGTTTGTGTTCCTGTACAATAAAGTATGTGCTTGTCCAAACATTAGCATGACAATACGTTGCCTTTGGGCAGGCAGTGAATTGTTCCTTAGCTTTCCACAGACAATAGAAGTCAGTCCTTAAAGGTGTGGGCATTTGGTCCATAACAATCCTACACCATACAATTTAGTCCAGAGCATAGAAATAGCCTCATCACTTTGTTATTTTCCATTTTGCCTGTTTACTTTTTTTGTAAGCTAAAAATCACCTGCAAAAACATTCATATGTAACAGCCTTGCAGTGAAAAAAAAAAGTCAATCTCCACCTTTAAAAACGACAAATGAAAAAGTCTGGTTAATCAATGCTGCATAGATTAGCTAGTGTATAAAAAAGGCTCACCATCCCTCACTGATATGACTGGCCTGACTCTCGTTGCTAAAGGCTGACCTATTATAACCATAGTTTGAAAAGGACGGCAGAGATAGATGAAGGGTACACTTTGCCAACAGATAAAACATATCAGTCTGTGGATCTTTTTCATTTCATATTCAACATGCTTTAATTTCTCGCCGACCCGCTTTCTGTCAGTCCTGTGCAAGGTCATGTACTGTACTGTTCACTGTACAGGGAGCACTAGTGGGATGTGACATTGTCAAAGCCCTCCCTTGGCTCTAAGACTTGTAAACAACAACAATAACAGAAACACACACAGACACACACACACAACACAAAAGCATTGAACAACCTTCTGTTGTTGTGTCAGAGATGCTGATGCCCTGTCTCCTCTGTGTCCTTGTCTTTGCAGATCGTTGAACAAGGCAAGAATGCGAAGAGCTACCATTACATCCTGGCTAATTTGGTAAGGCACGGATAATTAGGCTTTTTTTTAATTATGGTTTGGCATCTCATTAAAAAAAGAAAGAAAGAAAAAAAAACAGCATAGTTTTCTGATTAAGTAGAGGTGGAAGTAGTACTCAAGATCTGTACTCAAGGAAAAGTACTATTATTTCAAAATATTATTACTCAAGTTATAGACTTGAAAAATGTGTTACTTGTATAAAGTTGACTTGAATAGAAAGCACTTTTGAAATTCAGAAAACAGTTAAAACTACTACTACTACTTACACAACTACTACTACTACTACTACTACTACTACTACTACTACTACTACTACTTACACAACAACTAGTACTACTACTACTTACACAACAACAACTACTACTACTACTACTACTACTACTACTTCCACAACAACTAGTACTACTACTGCTACTGCTACTTCCACAACAACAACTACTACTACTACTACTTATACTATTGCTACTGTTATGCAATTATGTTACTATTACAAATGCTAATATTACTACTTGTGATACTGCTACTACTGTTACTACTACTGCTGTTACCAATAATACTGCCCTTAACAGTATTTGCTCTGCTACTACTACCACTACTACTACTGCCACCACTATTATGCTACAACTCTTTATATTACTACTAAGTAACTTCTGCTGCTCTGTCACTAGTACTACTATTGCTGCTACTATTACTCTGCTTTTTACCCACTTTGGCACCAATATCACAAAATAGTCTTCCTCCTTCCTTTGGAGATTTTAATAATGTACTTGAATATGTGTAATAAACCTGTTAAAAAGTATCCTCAGAAAGTAAGTATTAAAAACAAGTACATGTATTAGTAATGAATGTAGAAAGCTGCTTTGCCGTTCAATACTCCTCCCTTAAATGTCTCCGCTATTTCAAGTTTAATTGACAGTAATAAACCCATTCATGTCTTTTTATGGCGTTTCCCCTGCTCATACTCAGGGCTCAAAGGGGGCACATGGCAGGGGCAGATCAAAAGTGAAGATCAAAGCAGGTTTAAATTTAGAGAGCGAAAGGCCACGAGTGCAGAAAACTGTGTGGGCCATAGACAGACAGATATTTGTGAATGGAGAGGATCCAGGGCTGATGCAGTAGACGCAAGAACCGATTACATAACCTCATTTATCACTGACTCCCATTTAAAAACGTCAACTCTCACTATCTTCAAATTTATATGGTCTAAGGTCTACACAAACCTCATAATACATTTATTTTAATGTTTAAATAAAGATGGGCTGACTGTGAGGTTGGCCACAGGTGAGCAGGTTGCTGTCTACTTACATCATTTTTTTTTTTTTTTTATCAAATATGGAGTAATGTGATTTTTGTTTTAAAATTTTGTTTGATAAAGCCATAATCTACAGAGAAAGACTAGAGAATTTAATGTTAAGTGAAGTACACTGAATACATTTTGCATAGTTTTGTATTATATAAACCTTTTTTCTTTTCTTTAGCCAGTTTCTGGGAATTTTATTACTTCACATGGGAGGCATTTGACCTTAGAGGTTACCAACTTAAACTGTCAGTAGCTTCTGGCAACTTTGAGGCGATTTCTTAAATATTTAAACATTAAAATATTTTATGAATCAATCTGGGCATTTCTAAAATCAGAAGAATTAACTTTTATACATGCTGTAATTGTTTAAAATGTGTTTAGAAATATACTGGCTTGACTTACTACCACTGCACACTGACAGCTAACTCCCTTTTCTTTTCCTATATTGTTTCTTATGAGGGTCAGCCCTATGTTCCCCGCTACCTATGTTCCCCGGATTACAGAAACTGGGGAACATAGGTACGCATCCCTTATAATGCACCTATAGATGTGTACATAGGCTGATTGGCACCTTTCTTGCCTGATTTCACAGTCTTTTGATTCACTAATGTTGCTGTCTCTGTTGTGAACTCACTGAATAAGAAATGTGTGCAGGTTTTACCCATTAGCCGTCTGCATTAGCGCTCTTTGTCGCATGCCATTTTCTCTGTTCAAGGTGTGCAAAGGCCCTGCGGCTCTGTTCAGACACACTAAACCCACCCAAATGAAGAGAAAATTGACATCAACAGTCGGTGTGGTAATACCAGTATTAATATGCAGCTCGTGGCTCGAACAATGTCTCTCTGTGCCGGGCTTTTAGATTAGCTCAATCTCTCTTGTCTGGCCAGTTTGCAAGATTTAATTTTAAACGATAAAGCGTTGAAGGTAATAACAGCTGATACGCAAAGTGGCTGCAGTCTTTTATAATGGGACGATTAAATGGCTTGCTCCAAAAATGACTTTTTCTACGTCCGCGTACCTTTTCATAGTTTTCCTAATTTACTTACTTTGTGTTGGAAATGTTCCCCTCATCCCACCTCCCCCTTCCTCTCTCCGTCTCTCTCTCTCTGTCCCTCCCTCTCTCTGGACAGCCTGAGCATAGGGCCAGTTTCTATAGTAACCTCTCCAGCTCGGTGCACTGCATTAGCTCATACATGAAGCAGAAAAAGACACTGGTCTATCTGTGGAGCTTGGGAATATGGACAGCTGGCAACTACAGGCATTTTAGGGATAGGGATGATACCAGGGTAAAGACACTATTAGGCTTTGTAGTACACTTGCAGTAGTGGAAAGTAACTAGATACTAACACAAGTGATTCTCTTAAGAACATTTTGTGAAGAAAATATACTTTTTTGTGCAAAAGTTACATGTACTCACGTAAATTTTTAAAGACTAAATACTGTGAGTACAAGTATTTTTTTTTACCTCATTAGTAGAGTAGTAAGGGCAGTATCTAGTAAGGGCAAGAAGGCTTCAATTGGCCCAGTTATAATAGAAAATATAAGAACAGGGCCCATTTCTGACACCCTCTGACCCTGAGGCCTGGGACATCAGAGCCCTTTGCACCCATTCCTCCCCTATCAACGGGCCTGGTAACAGTACTTTTACCTGAGTACAGATTATGGGTATGTAGCTCTTCCACTACCAAACACTTGTGTCCCAGGGCAAGACACTTCACCCACAGTGCCCACTCCAGTCACAGTATGTGACTGTGGGCATCCAGTGTAAAAATCTGCCAAATCACAGTGTAAGGTTAAGGTAGATTATTGTCCCAGTAGAGAAATTGATCCATCCTTCACTGCTGCTGGGGCGACCTGTCAGGAGCAGTGGGCGACTGCAGTGCAGCACCAGAGGACCATTCTCCACAATCCTGGTCAGGACTAACTACCTGGAAGATTAGCCTGTTGTGTGTGACGTAGCCTACTTACTGCTACTTTCAATTTTGCATGATTACTTTTTTTAAAGCTAAAAATCACCTGCAAAATCACACTCGTGTAAAAAATCCACTTTCCATCTTTGAAACGACAAATGAAAAACTCAGGTTAATCCATGCTGCATAGATTAGCTAGTGTATAAATAAGGCACTCCATCCCCAAGTGGTGCAACTGCCCTGACTCTTATTGCTAAAGGCTAACCTGTTTTTTTATTATAACCATAGTTTGAAACTGATGGCAGAGATAGATGAAGGGCACACTTTGCCAACAGATAAAACATACGTATCTGTCTTTGGATCTTTTTCACTTCATATTCAGTGTGCTTTAATTTCTAAAGGATTAGCCTTTTGTGCTTGACTTAAGTTGATGGGCGAAACCGGAGTACCCACCCAGACACATGGAGAACTTGCAAACTCCCGTCCGCCTGGTCTTGGAACCCGGAAATAGGTATTTAGTACAAACGACACAAGTCCTAAGTATTCAAATCAATGTACAGTTTGTATTATCCATGGTAATGTAGCTTATGTTGCATACAGAAAGAATGTCCTAGAAGAGGACCCATAATACTGCACAGTTGAGGTTCAGCCCCCCTACAAATCTGCGCTACAAAAATGTGGCGTTCTGATCTAGTTAAGCGCACCTCAAAAAGCATTAAAAGTGGGACAAGTTTTTCAATTTGGTGGGACAAGGTGGGACAACTCAAGAAATAAATATTTTGATAGATAAATCTAACTTACCAACTTACTGAGATACAAGATGCTTCAGTTTAGGGCCTATAAAACATATGATATGCTGTTTTTATTCCAAAAACCCACATTGTGCAAAGTACTGTCTTTACTGAGACTTCGTTCATTGGGATAAAAAGGATGGAACAAAAAAAAATCAAAGCTCTGAGTCTGCATTTTATCAAAACAATCCAGCAACACCAACACCAGCTTACAGCTCCAGGAGAGGCCTGTCCTAAAACACAGGGACAGCAACACAACAAACAAATATTCAACCTATTAAGATCGGATGCCCACAAATGTTTATTCTACATTTCACACAATGAATACTGACCTCACCTTGCTGTTCTTAACTGGAATCACTCTTTATACTTTATACACTCTTTATAAGATCCACCAATGATAAAGAGGGACACTATCCTAATAAGTGGGATGGTGGGACAGATGCCTAAATAGCTGTGCAGTACAACCAAAAGTGGGACAGGTGTCCACTAGGCATTTCACAGGAAGTGCAAAGTTACATATATATTTATAGTACTGAACAAAGTAATGTATAGTGCATGTATAGTTAGTATTTATGCCCACAAGCGGAACAAGTGCATTTAATACAACTTGCCTAAATTAATGCACATAAAAATAATGCTCTGGGTTTGATACTGTTTCTTGTCTGTCTAGTGCACTTAGACCTAATGCTAATTAAGAAACACTAACTAGTTACATATTTTCAGACTGCGAGAAGAAAATCACCATGAGAGCTCTACACAGAGAGGCCATGACCTGCTCATTGGTACAACACATCTCCACATAATGATCAGTTAACATATACTGCAGGGGCTGTGTAATTAAAAGACCTCTTTGGAAAACCTCAAACCTCTAGAGCGCCTTGGATGCTGTTGCTTCGACTGGTTTGGTAGAGAGTCAAAGAAAGTAAACAAAACCTATAGAACGAAAGCCAATGCACAGCAAAGACTGAGCACTCTTGTGGGAAGAGATCATGTATCTTTTACTCCCTGAAAACAGCCAATTATTCCTATCTGTCTTCACTAAAAAGAGCAAAAAAATGACATATAGCAAAAAAAAGAAGCCAGAACCAGTGCACAGAATCACTTTTCCTTCTCATCAGTCAAAACTCTGCTTTTAAATCTACGACAAATCACAGACAAATCTCCACTGCCTTCATGTGCTCCTTCAGTCTCTACTCCCACTTGTCTGCTGCAGCTCTGACAGGCGGCCTGCCGAGACACTCAATGTGCTGCACCCACTCCTCTGCCTTTCACCCAAAAAAAAAAAAAAAAAAAAAAAAAAAAATTTCTCTCCACATAATAGTTCAGGGGAAAAAAATAAGTAGAAAGATACCATTACGGTAAATCATTTCTTGCTCCATCTCACTCTGTGCCTGGAGGCCGCCTTGCTCATAGCAGCCCATAAGGTTTTTGATCCTTCCCATTGTTAACGGTAGCCTATAAGGACTCAGCCTATCACAGATTAGCTTTGGACTTCTTCTTGCCGCCGTGAAATTAGGTTTTCTATTTTACTTACTTGCTCAAGTTGTCCCAAAGGAAAGATGTGGGATGAAGTCTGTAAAATGGGATAACCCCTCTAAGTGAAAAAAGAAAGAATAGGCTTTTTCATTATGCAATTAACCCATTGCTCTGTAGCTCAGTAGGTACAATACAGATAACTCTGCAGGATATTCAAATAGGTTTATACAGTCAGACAGACGTTCTGTTACCTTTTAGGAAAGCGGCAGCCAGGAACTTGAAAAAAATACTTGTGCAAACGTCTTGTGAAGTCAAAATCTTCTGTCAAATTAATCATTATGGCCCATTCCTGACTTTTACTTAACACCATTTTTGTCTACACACCATTAAAATCTTTGCACAGTTCTGTTTTTGATTAAGACGTCAGTCAAGGATTCAGATCTGTTTACATTGTCAAAGCATTTTGTTTTATATTTTATGTTTTCTGTCTAACCTATGTCTGTCTTTTCTTGTGCAGGGTTTTCTCGACATTGACCTGACAGATCTGAGAAAAGGGGGCGCGAACATCACAGGTTTCCAGCTCGTCAACAACTCCGAGCCTGAAGTCAGCCGTGTGGTCCAGCAGTGGATGGAGTTTGACATCAAGGATTCAAAAATGCCCAAAACTGGACTCAAAGTATGCAAATGTTTTCTTTTTCCCTCAAATCTTACTAATTAAGACCACACCAATAGAGATCAAGACAAATTCATAGCTGATTTTTACATATTCTTCAAGTGAAATGAAATAAAAGCCTCGGTGGAGGTAATAAGGCAAATAAATGACATTTGGATATCGCATTGCAAAATATGGCATATATATAGCATCTTATCATGATAAAGTCATACATTACTTACTTATAGACCTCATTTACACTGGTGCGAGTTCTGATTGAGACAGAACAAAGCAAAACTCATTCTGATTCAGAGAACAGACCAAGATTTTAAGTTGTGGCAGGTTTTTTTTCCACAAGACAAATTTGAAGTAAATCAACACAGAGCTAATTTTGTACCCGGAGCATGTTTTCACAGGGCAAAAAGCTAACATTGAAATGAACCTGATGGTTTTAGCAGCCCATTTGGAAATTGTTCAAATATGTTTGACTCTTAAAGTGAGGCCAAGTTGAAAGTTGTAACATTCATTCTTTTTTATTATGTGCCTTGTCTTTTGCAGTACACTGGCGCGCTGACATACGACGGGGTGAAAGTCATGGCTACAGCTTTTCAAAACCTGAGGAAGCAGAGGATAGACATCTCTCGCAGGGGCAACGCTGGAGAGTGTCTGGCCAACCCGCCGGCTCCCTGGGGCCAAGGCATAGACATCCAGAGAGCCTTACAGCAGGTCGGCACACATTGCACACATGAATGCATAAAGAAACACGCAGACTCGCCAATTCTTGAGTGGCACGTTGGCTAAACGCTCCTGAGCTGGGGCTGGCTGAACAAATTAGGTCTTATTGTGTCGTGTAAAGTTCACATTAAGTCCTAGGAAAGCGACGCAGTATCAAATGTGACATCATGGCTAGTAAACAAAGGCTACAGGCAATAACATTCGGCAGTGATCATCATGCAATATGACATCAGCAATTGAGTTTAGAAATGTAATATTTGGCGATGGAAATGCTGCACTGGCCAGACTTCTCACGGTCAAAAATGGACACGGTCATTCAGGCAAAAACATGAAACAAGGAGGAATATCTGTGGGAGGAACTATACACCCTTCTACCTAAGTGACATTCGGATGAGCTGTGCCCACGGGTTTGAGAGGAGAGTAATCTCCTTCTGCATTAATTTTTATGAGAGAGCTAATTAAAAACATAAAATTTGTTTTAAGAGAGCAGAAAGAAATGGCTGTTTTTAAGCTTGCTTTAAATTTAAAGCACCCAGATCTAAAAGTCTTCTCCATTTGCTTAATTATGCTAAATTGACTTTTTTGAGCTTTTAACTATGTTATAATGTTGTTTCCACCTCAAAAAGATACTGGGAGTAGTATTTTGTTTCATTCACTCATGTTTTAGTGATCCTGAATGCTGGACCCGTCCTTTTCTGGAGATCAGGAAACGCTCAGTCTCACAGCCCTCTGTGAAACCAGGAAGTGCTCCTGCGCATTTCTAAAGTCCATCACCGGACTTATTCTGATGATTTCAGTGCTTAAATTGCCATCACTCCAAAGCAGTCAACTCTTTTATCATCATGTTACTAATAGCCATGCTAAATAGCCATTTCATGCTCTGCCCATTCCTCTATGTTGCCAGCAGGGGGCAACAGATATCTAATCCAAGTGTTTTCTCCAAAGTCAAAGTAACAGCTCCACAAAAGAATACATTATTCATATATATAGCCTACATAATTTTAAGTTATAAAATGTGAAATACTAATGAAAAGGTGTCCAGAATAATTTCAAAAGCTTGAAAAAAGCATAATATATGACCTTTAAGTTTGCTTATTAAAGTAGGATAGGTGAATGACAGATTAAATCACACACAAACCACTACTTATGGTCCACTATTTGTCTGTGCTGCATAATGGCTGAACACTGACATACTTAAAATGGTTAAAAAATATAGACTGTGGGTTGTGAGTTGCCAAAACCGTAATGTGTGATATTTGGTGGCTAAGTCTTCCCCAGAACATGTTTTATGTTCTTTTTAGCTTGTGACACTATTATTACATCAAATTTATATTTTGTTAACAATCCAGTATGAATACAGTTGCCTCTTAAAATGATAATTAAATATGAAATATGATATTTATTGGCTGTGGAGCGATTTAGATAGAGGAGTGTGTGAGAGGAATGTTTGTGCAGCCATATTACATATAATTGCATGAGAGAGTGTGTGCGTAATCTGCCTATGCGCGCAGCCCGGGACCCTGTCTGCACAGAGGCCTGCTCAGAGTCAATCTCACCATCTGCCTGCAGAGAGACTGGAGATTGAAGCACTGTTCGCTCAATTAACTCCATCACACGGCCAAGACAAACACACTGCACTGTACACATGCACCAGCGTCTGCCACTCACCTCCTCTGGGACTGTGGACTTTCACAAATGAGCACTATATAAACATTCACGGGGCTTTGCTTAACATGCATCTCGTGTAAGCACGGCATGCAAATCCTGGCTGCCAGCACAGACAAGAGGAAAATGGCCTGGATATTACAAGCTTCATGTTTTTTTCGACAGACGTTATATTTACCCAAGGGCCGCTTTCATTCGGCTTGTTTGACTCCCATTACAGGTCCGCATAGATGGATTGACTGGTCACATTCAGTTCAACGAGAAAGGACGCCGAACCAACTACACCGTTAGTGTCATGGAACTGGCTCCCTCTGGACCAAAAAAGGTGAGTTTGTAACCTCAGGTAACAATTTAACTCAATTAGCATGAATTTATCCACAAGGATGCTCTTTAAATAAAATATACACCGATCAGGCATAATATTATGACCACCAACAGGTGAAGTGAATGACAGATTATCTCTTCACTATGGCACCTATTGGGATACAGTTAGGTCAATAAGTATTTTGACACTGACGCGTTTTGTTATTTAAGCTGTTAACCAAAACATATTCAAAATATTCAAAAAGCAACCCAGAGGTTTTTTAAGCCTAAGAAGGGGAATATTCTGCAGTGGTCAAGTCAGTCACCAGATCTCAAACCAATCGAGTTGTTTAAGACAAAACCTAAGGCAGAAAGACCTTCAAGCAAGCAATGACTGAAGACAGCTGCAGTAAAGGCCTGGAAAAGCATCACAAAGAATGAAACCAAGTGTTTGATGGTGTCCACGGGTTCCATCACCTGCAAAATATTTTCACCAAAGTATTAAAAATTCACATTTTATTCATGTTTATGTTCAACTGTCCAATTACTTTTGAGCCCCTCGAAAAAAATGTAATTCCTAAACCCTTCTTCTGATTTAGACATAGATACTCTCAAACTGAAGATGAGAGTCTGCACTTTAATTATATAACAGTATTTTCAATATGTTTCAGTTAACCGCTTAAATAACAAAATGTGTGTCAGTGTCCAAATACATATGGACCTACTGTATATTTTGTCCTCAAAGTTGATGTGTTAGAAGAAGGACGAATGGGAAGTGTAAGGATTTGAGCCAGTTTAACACTGTGATGGCTAGAGGACTGGTTCAGAGCATCTCCAAAATTGCAGCTCTTGAGGGATGTTCCCAGTCTGTAGTGGTCAGTGTCTATCAAAAGTTGTCCAAGGAGAAGGAAAAGTGGTGAACCAGTGACAGGTGAGGCATAAGGGGAGCGCAGTCTGGCCCACGTCGTCAGATCCAACAGAGAGCAACAGTAGTTAATAGTAATATAATAATAATGTCATGCTGCTCCCTTAGGTTGGCTACTGGAACGAAGACGAGAAGTACGTAACCACTGCGAGCTCCATGAGAGGCATCAACGACACTTATGGCCTGCAGAACCGAACATACATTGTCACTACGATCCTCGTGAGTTTGTGTAAAAATATGGGGTTGAAGAATAGGAAACAATGGGAGCGGGTGTTAGAATGAATGAGACAATGAGAAACAGGGTAACATTTTTCATTTTCTCCTATGATAGAGCTGCTAAAGGTCCAGTCCCTGAGAGAAGTCTGTTGATATCTGTGATTGTATCTGTCACCTCCGCTTCCTTTTCCAACTCGATAAGACCAACTTTCTCTCTGTCCAGCCGCTCACTCAGAATGACAATGACTTTATTGTCATTGTGTCACTGCAGTGTTTGTCTCAGAAACAGCTTGCCTACAATACTGACTAGGCCCATCACACACACAGTATTTACCTCACACAAATATACAGTAGTGCTATAAAAGCAATTGTTTATATTAGTACACTTGAATACCCAAACCTTCATTAGTTGCATAGGCAGAGATTAAAAGCAACTAGATACCTTTACTCAAGTAATGTTGAGTACATTTTTGACACCATACTTTTACTTTTACTTGAGGAAATTTTGAAGGGAGACTATATTTTAAAACTTGAAGTATTTTTTTACCGTATTGGTTGTCAGCTTGATCCCTGCTACCAGCATTGCATACTGTTGTCGTGAAACTACACACTTTGCCTGTATGAATGTGTCAGTGACACTGTGTTTGGTGTTTTTTGGCCTTAAGCGCAGATTGGCAGCCACACTTCCGGTAGTCTGCCCCAGGGCTGCTGCGGCTACAAAAGAAGAAGAACTGCTTGTGACAGAGGAGTGAATGAATAATGCACCAAATTATAAAGCAACTTTGAGTCTAGAAAAGCGCTATATGAGACTAATGCATTATTATTATTATTATTATTATTATTATTATTATTATTATTATTATTATTATTATTATTATTATTATTTGTATTACTAACGTTGGTAGTACACTCACCTCAACCAGAAGGTCATGTGTTTGATTCTCTAGTACTGTCGTAATAGTAGTTGCAGTAACAGTAGTAGTTACTAGTAGTTGCAGTGACAGTAGTAACGATTGCAGTTGTAGTAGATTTTCCTGTACTATTACAAATATGTTTTGTTCAACAGTAATTTGTACTAAAGTAAACTTAACATTCAATCTGTTTTTATGTTTACACAAGTAATAATTATGTAGTTGAGCTTTTGCTACTACTTGTGCAATATTTGAAAGTTCTTCCACCTCTGATCATAGGGCATTGGCTAATTAGCGACATGTGAATGAACAACACCACCTTTTGAGCCAGCTTTAGCTCCTCGCAATTTTACAACAGAGAAACTGGGTCATGGTGGGCGACATCCTAGCGTTTATAATAGTCTATAATCATCTGCGTCTAGACTGCTTTCTTTTCCTTTATGCAAAAATTTAAATTAAGGGATACTTTGGCTATTTGCAGCTCCTCTAATGTGTGCTTTATATTAAAGGCTACTTATCTGACTTTGTGGGACAGCCATAAATACTCCATTGTCACTGAAGATTAGTGAGGACTCAGTATTCATGTGTACTATGAAAAAATCACTTTGTCAACATGCAGCAATAGTTATGTACAGACTCTCCAACATAACTTCTAAAGGCTTTGTTAAGTGCCCCGACCTATATAAAAGAGAGAGGGTTCACTATACTGGTCCACTTTGAGAAGGGGGCATGAGTCATCTCCACTACCTCTTCATGCAGCACGGTTATCATTTCTCAAAGTACATGGTTATACCTCGAAATCCCAGGCGGCTATAAAGGGTGATATAGGTGTAGGCACTTTTTTTCCAGGTACAACATGTTCTTAGTGTCTCCATCAGGTTAAAAATTTAATATCAGATAATACTACTTTTCTAAAGATGCCTGAAGCTCAGCTCGGCTTTTTCAAGTGGGAATGTCTTTTATATCCGGGCTTTACTGCCGCAATGTAATTTTCATGGACTTCTTTGAAATACAGCTATATTACATATGGTCCAAAAGCGTAGAAAATAACACGCTGGTAGATCTTAGGTATTCAGCAGCAGGTCTAAGGTCTGAGAGGCTAGTGTGTGTGTGCATGTGTGTGTGTGTGCATGAGTGTGTGGTCTGGCTCCACTTTGAGGGTTAATGGGTTCAAAGGACTCGACTGGGTGATCCTCTGAAGTGAAATTATCCTCTCACCTGATAAAAGCTGCCGGGAAGCTATTGAGAATAAAAGCAAAAATGTACCGGCACACATTGGACTGTGCAGCCCTCTTGCCAGCTTATAATTTACACATGAGATTTTGTGCATCCACAGAAAACAGTAAAGACAACAACAGGTAATTGCAACAAAGAGTTGGCAAATTAGATAAACATTTAGATAACTAAACTTAACCACAAGGATCCAATTGTAAATGGCTCAGGATATTTCCAGTTTACTTCTAATGTGTTTAATTGTCTTAAGCCCAAATAAACAGAGAGGCTTGCATCAAGAAGGGCATCTGCCATACAAAAAAACTGTGTCAGATGAATATGTAAATCAGTGCACACAAAGAGGCAGATAGTTTGCTGTGGTGGAAATGCCAAAAGAAAAGAAGATCTTGACCAAAACAAGAAGAAGATGGATGCAAACAGACATAGTTACAGCAACTAGGGATGTACATTCAGTTAATTTTCTGTAATTGATTAATTGGTTGTCTTAACAAACGATTATCGAGAAACTGTTAACCACTAGCTTAACATCACCTATCATTACGTTTTATTAAAAAAATGCTCTTTTTTAAAAATTCAAAGTCATGATTCATTAAAAAAAAGTGTATTTTTAAAAAAACTAAAGACAAGTTATTGGCTTGTATATTTTAGAACAGTTGCTTAATTTTATGTTTTATTTTCTCTAACTCTCCAATGGTACAGTACTGTGTACCGTACAACATAATGATTAATTGTATTTCTTTCAATCGATTACGGGCATAATACTGATTTATTGATAAACCACAAACGCTCCTAATAGGAGCCCAGAGACCTGTCTAGTCCAACATTAATCATGATCTTTCAGTTAAAAACACTGTTACTAATGTTCATTAAGCTCGTGAAAAACAATGATAAATTATAAACATCAGTGTTTAATAAGATACACCTGTATCTATTAATGATTCATTGAAATATTGTCAATTACATATTAATTAATGCTTTATTACTGTCCAATAGTGAGAGTTATTTTAAAGTGTTACCAATGATTGTATTTCTTCAGTGTAAAATCCAAAGTTGTAAATGAGTGACACAAAACTGCATTTAACACCAGCCCTACTATGCTTCTTTATAAACCTCACAAGATAGGTTTTTTTATAAGCCAGTCAAATCCTGTACTGTAGTGGGGAAATTAAGAATCCTGTAATATAAACATCAAGTTTTAATATATGAGCATAAAAACTTGCCACATAAATTTTGTAGTCTATTGATCGCTAATTAAAAAATCTGACTCTTTAATTCTGAATCCTTATTTGAACCTATGAGATGCACCCTCCCAGGAGTACAAGCCTAAAATAACTCTATTTGACATATCTCCTATCAGTGTCCCCTTTTCCAGGAAGATAAATTGGTCTCCTGTCTGTGAACCTAAGAAAGGAGATAAGGTGTGAACAATTATAAGGCTGCTAGAGTCCTTTCTTTTAGATCAACTGTGTGCATATGTTCAGGAAGCAAGGTGAACTGCATGATAACAGTAAAGGAAATGTTTCATGTTATAAGCAACACTATAATAACCATTTCAAAGTGTTTTTCTCGTGAATTTGCTTGTTTTAATGCCACCTGTTTTCAGGCTAGAGGCATATAACGGCACAGGTTCAAACTGTATGGATCATCATATACATTATGTATGGCTTCAGCAGTTAATTAGCAGAGTTAATAAATTATACAAGTTCAAAAAGGCTATTTCTTTACACGATGGAGGCATTAAGTTGATGTGAGAATGTGAGGACTGCCACTTCCAGGAGCGATGGAAATAGTGAGCTTCTGAAAGTGAAGGCCAGATCTAGTGAGCCAAATTGGAGACTTGCCCAGTTGCTGTAAAATATTCCTATACTAAATTATACTATAACATACAGAAAGCAAGTTCATTTATGCGTACTGTATGAGAGATGAAGAGTGAGACAAGCCATACAACAGCGGAGAGTGTTAAATGACATTCAAAACTAATGGTCCCAAGCCTGGATAAATAGACCGGGTTGTGTCAGGAAGGGCACCTGGCGTAAAACCCATCCAAAATCAATATGTGAATCACTGCACCCTGGGGTGATTGCCTTTGACAACTCCATAAGGGAAAAGTAAAGAAGATGTATTGTACAAATGAAGCTGACTAGAAAAAATGTGAAGGAATAGTTATTAATGTAGTAATCATGGTAGTCAAACCCATTCACACACCAAGTTAGGCCTGGAACCCTTCACTTTTAAAACCTTCTTCAGCCTTCTTTTTTTTTTTTTTTTTTTTTGCCTCATTGGTTTTGTGTTTTTCAAATTGCATCGCTTCAGATGCAGTTTATTCTGTTTACGTTTGTGTCACCCCCTGTTTTCTAATAGGTTGTCTGTTTATCCAGTTGCATTCAGAGGTAGTCTGCTGTTTGTTCCATCCCTCTGGAAATCATTTATTTTATTCATTCCCTTCAGCGTGCTGTGTCTATAGAGTACAGTAATTCACATTTTAATTAGGTTTACAGCGGGATGCCTTTCCTCATGGTCTTCCTGATGCAATCCTCGCCCTTTATCCAGGCTTGGGACTGGCACAACAAGTCCTCTGGCTAGTGAACCCTTTGTGATTGAATTTACCAGACCACTTCTTTCAATAGAAAAAAAAAAAAAAAAAGGAATAAGGTTGGGCTAGCATTGTGAAAAACAATTGTGCTAGAACAATTTGTGCAGTGGCTCAAAAATGTCACATGGGACAGTTGGTCTTTGAAAAACATTTGGGCATGTTTCATTTCTTTTCAATGTGTTTTTGACAGTCATCTATTGGTTGTGAGTGTGTGTTTTGTGTTTAAGATGGACCGACTGACAGCAGATCCCATTGGAGCTGTTATAGGTCAATGAGACTTAGTCCTGGCAGACCTTCTCCATCCTTCAACACGCCTTTATGAGCACATTGGTGGAACTGTCTATGCGTGTGTATTTTTAAGCGCATGCCGATACAGTGTGTATGCAGAGGTCTTGTGTGTGACTGTGAATGTCTGTCAGAGCCTTGCACATCCAACCTTTCGGTACACCGTCTCCCTCGGGTGCTGTTTCGTGAGCAGTGGGCCCTGGGTTTTCATGTGTAACAATGATTACCTTCACCTCAAGCATAAAGAGCAAGAAAAGCCCGATAACCACGGCACCAAGAGGGAAGCCCTGTCGTTATGCCCAGATGAAATATGGAGGGGGGGGGGGGGGCAGGGTTTGCTCCGCTCAGCACAGTCTTAGCAGGAAACAGTGCCACATAACAACCTGTGGGAATTGAGGCAAGCCTAGTCCACGTGAACAACTCAAGAGACCGGGGTTCCATATTTTTAAAACAAAGTGCACCCAGCAGAAATGGAAGAAGTAGTCAAACTCTGTACTCAAGTAAAGTACTGTAACTGCAAAATAATATTAAGCAGTAGAAAGAAAAGTACTCAATATGTAAAATTATTAAACACATTAAAACCCACGCTCAATTCGAATTTTATTAGCACAACCTAATAAAAGATAAAAAATGACATAATATTAATACCAATGAGTCAATGAGTGAGGTCTCCTGCTTAAGAAGACTTATTACTTACTTACTAGTCATACTACGAGTCAGAAATCTTCACTTAGGCAACTCCTACAAGCACCAGATTTTCCAGTCTTGTACTTAACTATATCCTGAATGTTGTATTCCTGTTTTTCTGTTTAGTTTAGTGTAGCTATTGTTTGTGCTGATTGTGTGTTATGTCTAATTGTGTGTCCAGGTTTGATTAATTGTTTGTGAAGCCCTTTGAGGCAACTGTTGTTGTGATACTGGGCTATATAAATGAAATTGTGAAGTGAAGTGAGCTGAAATGAAATGAATATATTCTAAAGGCTTTTACTGATGGATTTGTTGTTATATAATTCATAGCCAAAAGTATTTAGAAGACAAAATTAGACTTTTTGAGGCTATTGACAGCATTTTTTTATTAACTAAAAGACAAAATAAGATCTCCAAATGTCTCTGTATGTCGACAACGTGAATCAAGAATTTTAAACCTGGCTCTTTCAGATTTTCTGTTTTGAAATGTTTGTACATTTGCACATTTTTACTTGAGTTTGCATATGAAAACATTAAATAACTCAAAACTTTCAATTCATTTTTTTTCCTATACTTTATGTCAGTAATCTACAGACGTTTCACATTTACAATTTACAAAAAATCCCTATTCATCTGCAGTGTCTCACCTTAACTACAGCTGTACTACTACTACTGCTACCACTGCATCTACTACTACTAGACTGCTATAACTAATACTATATAATGACCTTCAAAGACTTCTAAACATTGTTTATTCCTGGTGCAACAAAATGAGACTGAAGATAAACTGTGGCAAAACTCAAATGATTCATTTCAGAAGACAGAGTCACACATTGACAACATCTACATTTGGTTTTGGATCTGCTCAGTTGTCTTTCACTAAAAAAATATAAATACTTAAGACATTTTCTGGATAAACATCTATATATTTGATGAAGGAACAAAAGTTTTGTTAGAGTCAGCCGGTAAAAACTTAGGAGCAGTTATAAATAAGGTTAAAGCTGTGACCTGGGCTATAAAACCTACACTGAACTGTACAAATTATGTGTCTGTCCTGTTTTGGATTATGGAGCAGGGGTCTGGGGTTGCTGTAAACAGTCCCACAGTGAAAAAGTTCAGTGTAGAGCTCTGAGGTATTTCTCAGGTGTGCACAAATACACCCCTAAACTGGCTTTATATGGAGACATGGGTTGGGAACCATGTGAAGTGAAATACACTGGTGATATGGTGCGTGTATGGAATAGGCTGATAATTATGCCAGACACAAGACTGACAAAACATACTGTATATTTAATTAGGATCTTTCTAATAAATACACCTGGAGCAGACAGATGGAGAAAATATATTTAAAAAAGCAGATCTCCAATACATAAACAGAAATAAGCTAAGATGTAACATTGGTCCCAGAGGAGGAGCCTAAATGTTGTCTGTGAGATCTGATATTGAAAATGAAATGCACTTTTTGTTTTATTGTCCCTTATTCCATGATTTAAGGAACCAGCTGTTCTGTAAAGTGTCGGCTGCCTGTGATTTTGTTTGTTAGTGTCTTGTATGCCTTTTACGGCGCACAACACAAAATAATAAATTACTTACGTTTACTTACTTACTGGTACTCAAACCAGGACCTTCAGATTGCTAGGCGAGCACCTACTTTTGCCACCAAGGCTTAAAATTACTTTCAAACATTTAGATAATTTAAACTAGTACTAGAAAAAAAAACAAAAAAACAGATACACATTCACAGTGTACTCTTTGTGCTGGTCCCAAGCTCAGAAAAATGGAGAAGGTTTTGTCAGGAAAAGTGTAAGAAAGAATAGGAATACAATTTTAATAGAGTAAAAGTGACATTTGTTTTTCAAAGCATTACTAAAGTGTGTTTAAGAAGAAAATACTTGAGTAAAAGTATGTAGTTACTCTCCACCTCTGGCACCCAGGTGTTATGTGGGCTGTAATTTCTCTGGACAGCCAATCAGAGCGAGCGGTGCATCTGTCGGTGGGATCTAACAAGGCGAATCAGAGCAGAGGTCATGGAGACAAAACACACAAATGCTCCTTCACTGTCTTCCCGGCTCTAATAATAGTGTCCGATTCCTCCATTTCCTTACATGCTGCACCATGTTATCAATGCGCCGGCAGTGCTGTCATCATGATCACACTTTATCACCTTTTGTGTTTAAATTACATACCATACCTCCACAGAACAAAGACAAAATAATACCTTGTAATTTCATATAATCATCTTTTCTTCAGTGCCTCTCACACCGCCAATTATAATCGCCAGGCCAGCCAGGGTTTGTTATGTGAGACATGACAAAGCATCCAGGAAACATCTCTCTCCAGAATTTTTGATTGTGACATTAGACTCATCAACCTGAACAAAAACACCTCCTCATAATATGGTCTCAGTGGTTCTCAAACTTTTGGCTTTCCAAGTACCATTTTAATGGACTAAAATGAGCCAAAATCTCAATTAAGCCAGCCTAAATAAAAGAGTAAAATGTGGATTAATACAGAAAAATGCATCAGAAGAACAAAACTGTGCCAAGACCAGGACTAAACCCCACCTAAACCAGGTCTAAATCAGGACTAAACCAGGTTTAAACTAGATCAAAACCAGGAATAAACCAGGTCTAAGCCAGGCTTAAATCAGGACTAAACCAAGAGTAAACCAGGTCTAAATCACGACCTGAACTAGATCTAAACCAGGTCTAAACCAGGACTAAACCAGATCTAAAAGCAGGACTAAACCAGGACTAAACCATGTTTAAACTAGAACCAAACCAGGTCTAAGCCAAGTCTAAATCACACCTAATCTAGGACTAAACCAGGTCTAAACCAGGACACGCCTTAATCAGCCCACTAGCAAATGGTTCTGGTATAAAAAAATGTCTAATATGTTCTGATGATTGCTTTGCATTGAACAGGAATCTCCGTATGTGATGCTGAAGAAGAACCATGAGCAGCTCGTGGGGAATGACAAATACGAAGGCTACATCGTGGAGCTGGCTGCAGAGATTGCCAAACACGTCGGCTACCAGTACAAACTCAAGATAGTGTCTGATGGGAAATATGGAGCCAGAGATCCGGATTCAAAGATGTGGAACGGGATGGTTGGAGAACTGGTGTACGGGGTAAGAAAAGAAACAAAACAAAACTGTTGTATACATCTCCAGTAGATTTATTCCATTAAAGTTAGCACATTTACCTGTGGATTTTAAGATTTTAGGAAATTATGTGCAAATTTGAGCTTTTCCTTTAAACTACTAAACTACTGCAAACTAAATGACTCTTTCCATCTTGCATGTGGCTACAAGTAACATATATTTGTCGAAATTAAACTAATAATAAATAAAAATTGGATATTAACAAAACAGGAATTAAATGCTCCTTCTACATTATTTTCAGGCATATTGGTATGTTGCCATGCTCTGCAAAGGCATAGCTGTTTCTTACGTACCAAACCCATGTAAAATTGGTATTTTGTTATTGTTTTAGGTTCTCAAAGTTCAGCTGTGCAAAATCTTACAATGCTTTCAAATTATGTGATTCTGATTTGCATGCCAGTGTTATGCTTTGTTTTGTAAAACTACTACCATTGTTTAAATAAAGTGTGACAAACACCATTTTAACAACCAAATCAAATCAGGCCACTACAAGTGAAAGGACAAAACACACTCCTTTATAGCGTAACTATATTGAAAGAGGTAATTGAAATAATCCTGATGGTTGATTGATGTGCCCACAGTAACATATTAAAATATTAACTTTTTTCAGAAAGCAGATGTGGCTGTGGCTCCTCTGACCATCACTCTGGTTCGTGAAGAGGTCATCGACTTCTCCAAACCATTTATGTCCCTGGGGATCTCCATCATGATCAAGAAACCCACCAAGTCCAAACCGGGCGTCTTCTCCTTCCTGGACCCTTTGGCTTACGAGATCTGGATGTGCATAGTCTTTGCTTACATTGGGGTCAGCGTGGTCCTGTTCCTGGTCAGCCGCTTCAGCCCGTATGAGTGGCACTCCGAGGACTATGAGGAGGGGGGTGAGCCGCAGACCCCCACCCAACCGTCGGCGTCAAATGGGGTGCAGCAGACTCCGACCGCCCCGCAGCCGAACCCCGCCCAGCAGAATCTGGAGCAGACCAACGAGTTTGGCATTTTTAACTCGCTCTGGTTCTCACTGGGGGCGTTCATGCAGCAGGGGTGTGACATCTCTCCACGGTAGGAGGCTAAGAGACTGAAACTTTAGTAGCATTTTTTATTTGTTTATATTTATTTTCTACCTCTGTGATGAATGGAGTCTGTTGGAGTCGCAGTTGCTTACGATATAAGATTTATTTTAAATTGTCTTTTCCCTTGTTGGATTATCTGTTGCTTACTGTGCAATGATTAGCATGTGGATTTGGCATATGTATTTTAACCAGATGCTGTTCCTGATGCAACTCATTCCATTTATCTTGGCTTAGGACCGGAGCAAAACGTACACAGGCTTGTGACCCTTTGTAGCTGGATTTTGGGACAGCCAGTCACCCAGGTTGATTAAATTTAAGCAATTGAAAGCTATAGGACACACTGGTGTGATTATTGACTTGTCTGGTATGGTCAGACAGTCTGGCGAAGTTGGCGGTGCAAGTCGGTTTGGTGTGTTCTGTAGATGTAGCAGGAGCCAGTCAGCGGTAGTTTTGACCCATTCAAGATGGTGAACCACTGTTGTCGAGTTTATTTAAAAAGGCCCATTATCAGTGGAGATTAGCAAATAGCACTACATGTCACTATGAATAGTTATTACATCACCCAGAGCGTACACGCTACTCTGTAGTCGGCCTGGGTCACCCCTGCGTGTCTGGAGACACTTTTTGTGCCAACCAGAGTTGACAGGGGACAGATCAGTCAGGCTGCCTTTTCTGATGGCAATTAGGCATTTGCTTGGTGTGTCAGGGCCTTTAAATTTACTTTTTTTTTTAAATATATTCTAGTTATAAACCATTTTTGAGCTCTAAGGCAGTGATATAGTGAAGTAGTTTTAACTTTCTTATTTTATTTGGCTGTATCTCTGTACACAAATACACTGGGGCTGTTTATTGAGATTTTGTGCTGTTTCCTGTCAGTTGCCTTCATAAAAGTTTGATGAAGATCCAAAGATGCGCACAGGGAGTTAAGGATTTGGTCAGGTTGCAATGTGTGTGGAGAGCTACAACAACAACATGACAAACTTTTTGTAAAGACAAAAATCATATCCACATCTTCAGAGTCGTCAATCAATCCTCTGACCCTTGTAGCTTAGCCAAGGGAAATTGCTCCTCCCTTGCAGCTCTGCTATGAAGGATCCTGCTGTGAGTATTGAGTGGTGTGCTTGGGCTCCCCTCGAGTGCTCTCATGAGCTGTGGTATGAAACTGTTCTCCAAAGGTCACCAATTAAAAATCTCATTAAGTGCCTGAAATTAGAGACACTGAGGTCGACTTTCTGAGCTTTCCTGTGGGACCTGCAGGAGGAGATGAGAAGGAGATAATGTTGGTGTTATTGCTCTAGCTGTGAGCCAGAGGAGACAGGTTAGGTCATGGGCAGACACACGACTTTGTGTCTTTTAAACATTAAGTAACATACATTATGTATATGGCAGGTGTGCTGGTTCACATCTGGTATACATAATACATTGATACAGTGTGGAAATACTGTGAGTGTGAAGATTCCTCTCTTGGTGCAGAAGATAAATCTCAGATGGTGGAAAAGTCACTACTGCAGATAGCACTGATTTAAATATGCACGTTAACTGTACCATTGTTTACATAATCAATAACTAATCAGCTACAAATGGCCGTGGAGTTGCTGGGCTTGCAGGTATGAAAGTAATTATTAGTTTAAAAGGTTGTTGCTGAGAAACAGAAGTGTGCTCAGTCAGCCCTTCTTATTGCCGCCTGAAGGTTAAAGAAATTACTGCTATGTGTGAGTCTCACTTCTTAGTATAGTTTCAGTCTTGTGACATTTACAAAGTGTATTTTCACTTTGCTCTTACCTTACCACAAATATCAGAGAAAGAAATTCTGCACACCTACAGTATACAGCGACACACAGGTGCTCAGCGCTACACGGTGTAGGGACGAGATCCCAACACCCACGGGTGCTCAACTGACATTTACCATTTTCTGCTGGGACTGCTCTGTGCAGGATAAAGCATATTGTACAGGTGTTTTTTGATCACAACCAGAAAATACATCTGCAATAACTATTGATTTCTCTGCACACTTTACAAAGAGAAAAATGTCCCCACACTCTAAGAAATTACCCAATCCCCAGGGCTTCTCTTTGAACGCTTGCAAAGCCATATATTTTTAGTGTTTCTGTGCGTACAAATACATGGCTCTTTAGTCACACATGGGTTTATGCAAATGTTTAGTGTTTAGTATTTCATTTTGCAAGATCAAAAACAGTGTTTGCAAATGCAGATGGTTCCTCTACGGCTCTTGACAGTCAGCCTTTCTGTGTATGTCACCTGTGGCAACAAAATTTACATTTTTAACACATCTTTTGTTGTAATGTGATGGCATTTTTTGCTTTTGTTTACTGCTTTACTGACAATGAAAGCTGTGTTGCACTATAATTTGTGGCTTTTGAAATTCATGATTTTTCAGGCTCATTTTGCTGGTTTATTTCAGTTGACTAGAATTATGTTTTCATCTTTTATAATTCATTTGGTGACAAGTTAAATTCTGATAGCACCATTTGTCTGCATCACTGTAGCATTAAGGGATTCAGTCTTGAGAAACCAACACTGTTTGTTTCACCTCTCTCCTGATAGTGCCCTTAAGGAGACATGCTACCCTTGAAGATTTGGGTGACCTAGATGCTCCAGTTAGCACACATATCTCCTCCTCCATATCTCCTAAAATGTGTGAGATCTCGATTCTAGATTTAAAAAGGCATGTTACCCTTACAGTCATAGATAAGGTGTTTTTTTTTTTTTTTTGTTTTTTTTACAATCATGAACGTGATACACTGAAGAAACCTGAAATCATTTGCATTTGCTTAGTATTTGGTGACTCAATTTGCACATGAGTCATTGTTATGTGAACAGCCTTATGAAATATTGTTTTCTTCTTTTTGTTTGGATGCATGACATATTTGTGGTTTGAGGAATTATTTTGTGCAGACAGCTTCCTGAGAGGACAAAGATAATGTATGTTCCAGCAGTAATGGCTTTTTATGAAAAGGTAAAGACAAAAAAATCGGAGACATTTCTCAGCAGGTGGCTGCAAACTGCTTATCCATGCGCCTTAATCACTCCAAAGTGAGAACACAGTGTTGCAGCTCTGAGGTAGGCAGCTCTCGGCACATACCACTCTTTATGCCTTTGCGTTTAATCAGAGACAAAAGGCCAAAGAACCATGGTGATGATCTACTCGGTCCGGTTTTAATCAGTAGGCGGGTTTAATTTCCCTGTCTGACCATATCTGCAAGTTAGGTCTATTAAAAGCAGGTTATTTTCTTTGTGTCTGGTGGTGATGGTTTCCTGTCCATGTTTACAGGCTGCTCAATTAGGGATAATCTGAGTTCCCTGTGTTGCTGACCATATTTCTAGTTTTTGATCCAAGACCATCCACACAAAAATCAGTCACCTTATTATGATATTATAAGTCTGCGCCTGTCATAAGCCTGTTAAATTTTAAAAAGGTTCTGGTTGTAAAAATAAATAAATAATCCTTGTATTTTTAACCCTGTCAGTAAGAAAATACATGTAGAATCCTTGTTTTGGTTAAGTTTAGGTTTCAAATACAATGGTTAAGGTTAGGGTCAATGTGTGAGTATAATTACCTATTAGGTTATGTTTAGGGGAAAAAAAAGGACTGCATCTGGTTATTTTTAGCATTGTGTCTTGCATATTGTCCCATTATTTTATCAACGGATTAAATACAGTTACTGATTTTTGAGTTACACCTTATTCAAAGGTAGAATATTGCTCTATATTATTCTTTGCTTCTGGCTTTTCCCTTCTGGAGTTTCCACAGCAAATTATCAGCCTCTTAGCACACAGTGATGTGCACGTTTAATTTGGCATATTTTTTATACCCTGGATGCCCTTCCTGATGCAACCCTCCCCATTTATCCAGGCTTTGGACTGGCACAAATAATATACTGACTTGTGACCCTCTGTTGCTATAGATATTGTTAGTAGTCTTGTGAGTTCCTACCAGATGCTGATTTATGACATCATAGTAGTGGTCAGGCCATTTTGTAGTGGTGTGCGAATGTCAGGTGGATAAAAAATAGTGCACTCAAAATTTGCCATTATGCTTTTTGAAAAGTAGTGAACATTGATGGTCACTAGACAGTCAGTATAGACCAGAATGCTTTGCAAGTTTCGGAGGAGAACAGCAGGACCGCGGCAGGACTTTAAACTGTACACAACACGTCTGAATGAAACCAGAAACGCTGTTTTTACTTCTGTCACATCATCATCATTATGAATAAATTGCTCTTAAATAAACCGATACGGAGTAAAATTACTAACATTAGCTATCCTCAGCCTGTACAGATGACAGCTTCCCCACGTAAAGTAAAAGAGCTGCAATAATCCAGCCAACATTATTCATTAACATGATAATTCATGTTAAATATTATATGCATGATTATTAGTTATCACGAAGGTCTGATTGGGCTTTATTACAAAAACCCATTATCAGCAAACATACTAAACCTTTTTTATACATACACTAGAGTCACATGATCAACAGTGAAACAAAAACAATCCTTGAGTGCACTAATAGTCTGCTACATAGTGCTGGACTATATAGTGATTGAGGGGTTAGGGGCTAGGGATGACATTCGGACACAGCCTAGATCTTAGTGGGATGGTCCTGGAACAATGTGCAGATCAGATCGTGCCTTATTTAGCGTGATATGTATGCAAGCACTGATGTGATGTGCTAATGTATACAGTAAGTTTGTTGGACATTTCGCTCCTGGTGCTATTTATTCTGCGTGAGACCTTGTTTACTGTGCTCTTTGGAAATGTCAGCACTGTCAGTCAGAAGCACCCATAAGCCTGGGTCCGTGCTGCCGGGCCCCTCCCCACGTTTATCTCTGCAGACAGGTGGACTCTGAGCTACACCCCTCTCCACCGCACCACTCCAACCATTTATTTCCCCAGCCATCAGCCTTTCAGCTTTCCATCCTTTAGAGAAGGCCGCACCTCTCTCGCTCATTGTGTTTGGTTAAGAATTTATCATACGTGGCATCCCCCGCTCAGATGGATCCCACAGCTCCACAGATGCTTCCTGCTCATGCTGCCTGTCAGAAATAGGCAGATTTAATGTGGAGGGGGGAACATTATGAAGGCAATTGCATGTATAAATCTCTTTCATTACCTGTGTAAGCAGCACGTACGGTGACTTTTTAGGTAGCCCCTTCCTAGACTGATTCGTGAGAGGTTTGTAGTTGAATTTATCACAAAATATGCTACTACTACTAAAGTGGGTTAAGAAAACACATAGAAGACACATAGAAGATCACAATCTCCAGTTGTGACACTATAACTACTGCAACACTGCATACATTTTCATATCAAAGAGTAGGTTGTAATAGCACATATTACCTCAAACTCTGTCTTTAATGTGAGCATACAGTAGTAGCCCTGCAGGAATATGCTGTTGTCTTTGATTCAAGGGATGCCCATCTTAAAAGGAAGAAATATTCAATTTGGTGAAAGAATGAAGTTGTTTTCCCTCCAGCAGTGCTCAGTTTGTCCTTTCTTGGGGAAGTATTAGCACTTCCATTGGTGTCTGTGGAGATTTATATATGCATTTTAATGTTTTAATAAAAGTGGAAAGAGCTGTGGTAGAAGAAGTGGTGGCAGTTGTTGTACACGTAGTAATACTTTCTACTTTCTAGTACACTACTAAGCAATGTTTTCACTGTGGTCTGTTTTGTTCAGCTATGTCACACACTTCCCACAATGCATCTTTAAATCTAACTTTTAACTGCACAGTTTTCACCTTCATTATGACCAGTCCTTTCCAGCACTTTCCCTTCCTGTGGTATACCACCGGGCATAGGCCTTTAAAAATGCGTTGCAATGTACTTCATATAAAAAAAAAGAAAACAAATACACAAGATTTATACTTTGCCATGAGGTTAAATAAAAATCTTCTGAATAACTGCTGTTTTTATTGTATGTTTACTCCTCCATCCCACTGCTCATGCTCGAGGCTTTTTCTCATCTTTTCAGAAAACTTTCAGGCAAGAGATAGAGTTTTTTATTTGTGACATTTTGACTTCCAAAACTGCCAGTATACCCCAAGGAGAACAACTACATTTTGCAGGATTTCCCAACAAAAGCATCCTATATTATTTATCTGCAAGTATTTTTGTTTTGTATATAGCCCTAAAAGACTTATGATTCTCCTGGTGATACCTTCAGCACAGGTGTAGATCTACTGTATATTTGTGTAATGTATTGTGTGTGAGACATTTTTTTATTTTTAAACTAATCTTGGTCACTTCTAGAACAGCATTTCACATTACGCAACCTTTAAAAAAAAACATTATCTGACTAAAGAAAACATTTTAAATGAGTACTCTACTGGTGCTATGAAGAAACAGGTTGGCCATAATTTAGTTTAGTCAGTGCTTCCTAAAGTGGATGGGGGTTTGTGGAAGAGAGCGTTTTGAGAGCTCAGAACTGCTGTGCAAGAGAATCCAGGATTACTCAAACGGGCGTGAATGAAACAAAACACAACTCCAGGTATATTTTTGATGAGGGAACAACATTATAACAGAAAGAAGATAGAAGTAGAAAGTAGAAAAAGAAACATAGCTCAAAAGACTAAATTTTGCATAATACAGCCACATTAACCATTGTCATATTACTAGTCATTGGCACTTAGGAAGACATCTGGCTTATATTTTCACTGGTTATTGCTTTTGCACAGGTGGAGGTGTGCATCTATATTTGTATATTTTAAACTAGTCACTTTAAAAGACATCATTGTGAAACAGGACAATTTCCGAAGCTGGCAGCTCTCTGTTTGACGCTGCAATAAGAAGATGTAATGTTATATCTCCAGCTGCGGCTTTATCTTATATGACCTTGTGGATTGTGTTTTTGGTATGAAGCCTGCTGGGTGGGAGGTCCTGGCTCTGAGTCTCTCTCTGTGTGTGTAGAAAGGTGTGTGAGGTGTTTGTGAATTGTGTGTGAACTACATGGCCCCCTCAGAGTTGTCTCTTCTCCTCAGCGCTTGTGCTGCTCCCGCTACATGATTGTAGACTGAAATAAATCAGCTCTGTCACTCACACCCTGCCAGCCACAATGGCAATTTCTCAGGCCGGCGGTCAAAATCATTCAATAACGGATCGGGCATGGGCTCTTTCAATGTAACCTGTCGAAGGGGCTGTATTTCTCTGTTGCAGCTATGTAGGCTTATTTCTTATTTCAAAATCAAGTTGCTGCGCTTCCTTATACTGCCATTTGCTGCCTTACCTTTGGCACAATTATTACCTCTGCCAGTGTGGTTATGTTTGTTGGTTGCTTTGTCCGTTAGCAAGATAATTAAAAAAAGTAATGGATAGAAAGTTCAGTAATGTGTAGGGTCACCAGATGTCCCCATTTAACCAGGACAGTCCCAGTTTTAGGCTCCATGTCCCAGTTTTCAACAAACCATGTCCCAGTTGTCCCCATTTTAACAAACAGAAACACACAGGAAACTTATTTACGATGTCATTATTTTAACAATAAATTGCCATTATTTAAATTCCAAATGTAATCCCTAGCGTCGTGTCCTTAAAATTAGCCTACATGACAGAAAATTGTATGGATCAAATGCACTGTGATTAGTGAAAAAAAAAAAAGTGTCCCATGTGTTTGAGTCTAAAAATCTGGTCACCCTAGTAAGGTGCATAGGAAGAAGTTATACATTTTTGGATCTGGATTTAAGTATTTTGTACTCTTGTGAGAAAGATCCTAACTCCAGCCATACGTAGTTAGTAAAGGAAGCCAATCTGTACCAACATTGTTTTGTTAGTTGGTTGGGTTGTTTCTTCAGCTTTCTGCAAAACAAAATATAATATTCAGATTCTGATAAAACTTTCAGAAAAGATCCATAATGCGCCAATTTTAAAAGGGATTATGTACCGCTTTGATATAGGTATGGCTAGGAAGTAACTAACTCCAGCCACAAGGGGGTGAGTAAAAAACAGCACCAACCATTTTCAGACAGAATGGCTTGGAGGGTCAATGGATAGAAGAAGATATAGTCAAGGTCTTGCGAGATAGAGCCAATGCCTGGGTGTTTGTTTGTTTGTCTGTTAGAAAGATAACTCAAAAAGTAACATTTGGATTAAAAAAACTGTCAAGGTCAAGGAAATTATTAGTTCTTGCTGTGCAACATGAACACTGTCTGGATCCAGGAAAGGGTTCTACCATTGTGAGAAGATACTAACTCCAGCCACAAAGAATCAGTAAAGGAACAAATAATTCTTTGCTATTGAGAGATATAGGGCCTTTGTGGCTTATAGGACAAAGCATTTACCCCAGAACTTGAAGATTCCTTTTTGAATCCAGGTATACATACTATTTCTTTAGATAAGGTCAGTGGCTTTGTGGAGGTCTGTTTTCCCCAAGTGCTTCTAGTTGTACATATATTTCACACGGTTGGCATTTAAATAGCATTTGCATGTATACTGTACAATTTGGATAAATATTTAATCCCCCCAGGATACATGTGTGACGGTATGGTAATGTGAGTGCGAGTCGAAAGACACCATTTGAAACAGTGTATTTTTTCCGCTGTCAAAGTGTCCTTGAACACAACACCGCAGAGAGCTTTCCAAATGGTCCTTGCTTACAGATGTGGTCACAGCGGGAGATAATGGACCCGAGACAAATAAAGAAATGTTTACAGTGATTTTTTTTTTTCTTTTAGCCTTTTGAGTCTGTGTGACATTACATGTTTTCATCCGCACAAAAGGAGACCCACTGGCTGCTGGAATAATAATGCTTGTGCACTGTGTTTCTATAGCATTTTTACAATCTGACCCACTGTGGCAGGTGTGTTATTAAGCCACTGCCACAAACTCATGTCAAATGGTGGGTTTTTCTGTAAATATACAACACAATTTAGCTAACGTCATCCACTACAGTGATTCTCAACTGGTGGGTGATTGAGGTTAAAAAGGCTGAAGTTACTGACCTGAAGAGTTGATGTTCTAAATTAAAATACAGCTAAGTAAATGTAGAAGGGCATAGTTCCCTCTAGCATCGCCATTTGCTTGGTTTCCCTTTAAATATGTTCTTTTTGTGTTGGCGTACTGTGACATTCTGATATTATACTATCTCAGGGTCAAACTGCACAGTGATTATTCATTTAAACATTTGATCAGTTGAAATTGCCCATTTATTTTTGGGTCACAGCTTGTCATCATAGAGTGATGTGGGTTCTGAAGCCAGACCAGTTGAGAACATGCCTAACTAAAGGGACTGTAATTCAATCAATGCTAGACCAGTTTTCATGATTTATAGAGATGATTATTATTCCTCCAACATCATTTTCTTTATTATTCCACTTATTGCCGCTATGTGTGACTCCGGTCTGTTCCAGCAAATATGGGCTTAAGCAGTGTACAACCTGGACAGTGGCCAAAGTTTTTCCATAAATGACAAAATTTCTCCATATAACAGCTGTGACTTTCATTATATAGTAGTGTTACCTTTTATTTTGGCATAAATTTTGGTGCTTTTAAGTAAGGCCATTTTAGGCAACTACTTCCAACACTGACACTGATCAGGCATAACATTATGACAACCTGCCTAATATTGGTGGACATATTGTTATATGTTATCATAACTACCTGCCTGCCCACACTCAACAAACTGCGATGCACTGTGTATTTTCACACTTTTCCATCAAAACTTACATTAACTTCTTCAGTAATTTGACCCACTTGGACCACTTTGAACTGATACTGATCACTACAGACCTGAAACTTCCCATAAGAGCTGCAGTTTTGGAGATGCTCTGACCCAGTCATTTACACAATTTAGCCCTTATCAAACTCACTCAAATCCTTCCGCTTGCCCATTTTTCCTGCTCCTTGCATATCAACTTTGAGTACAAAATGTTTACCTGCTGCCTAATGCTATATCCCATACACTAAAGGTGCCATATTGAAGAGAAAATCTGTGTTATTTACTTCACCTGTCAGTAGTCTTAATAATTAGTGTGTATTTCACCCAGAAAATAACGAAAATGTTGGCATCATTTTGTAATGCATGTACTCCTACCTCCAATCTTGTTGTAAACCAGAACTCTATAAGATAGAGCCCCGAACCTCCTTGAGCTAAAGCTGGCTGCTGCTGCTGCAAAGTCTGCTATTCCATGTACTAGATCTTGAGTCTGAATCATCATAAGTCTTTTGAGCAGGTGGCAAAAACTGCCCAAAGGCACCCAACTGGCACCCAATTGCCCACCGGTGAGAACATTTACTCTAACTGCTGCCTGGGTGAAGCAGGAAGCATTATCAAGGATGCATTTCACCCGCACCCTGTCCCATCTGGCAGGTGTTACAGAAGTCTCTGCTCCTCTCACAACAGCAGGATCAGGAAGTGGCTCTCCCCCCAGGCGCAAACACAGCTCCACATCTCAGCCCTAAGCGTTATTGCACTGCTCAGTCACAGCACATTTTTGCACCAACATAACATCTTCCCCAAATTTGATATGGATGCACCTTTTTTTTAACTCTCTACACCAGCACCTACTTATATTAATCTGATGGTTTACTAATTGTTGTCTGGACGGATCTTACAGTGTTTAATAACCCAATAGCATATTAGCGACTCCAGAAGGTAAGAGCTGAACAGAAAGAAGAAGTTGTGATTGGCAACAGATTTAAAATACATGCTTTTCTTTAGTAAATGACATAAATCTGTAACAATGTAAAGCCAACTCTTAGCAGTAGGTTCCAGTCACAGCACTTATTGTCAATTTAGAGGAATAAAACATGATTATTTTTACTCAAAACAAAAGGTTTAGTTTGCATGTTGGCAATCATTTTCCCTTCCTTAGCTCTTAAACTGCTAATATGGCGTATTAAATGATAATTTTGATGTTTCATTTTTTAGTTCATTTTTATTTGTTTACCATCAGAAAATAATACTGAAGCTTTAGAGTGCTATAAAGCTATATAGCAAGTCGTGACAGTGCCCCTTTGTGCCTGGCAAACATGCTATAGCTTTATCAATAAATGGATGTCATATTGATAATGAGACTATGATACGAAAAAAAAAAAAAGTATAAATGTAACAATTTTGCCAGTATGGTGGTATCAAAAGTCTCACAATATTGATTACTAAGCTCCCGGGGCTAAAGTGCATTGTTTTGTTGCGGCAGAATGGTAAAAAAAAAAAAAGAAAAAAAAAAGTAGAAGGAACTACATAGTCCATGATCCTTTGCTCCATTTTAGTGCAGCCAATATGACAAAATGATTGTTCTTAAACAGTTTTGTTGTCATAATCTTTTGAAATGTCATAATGATTAATGCACTAACTAAAGCTTGTCAGGGAATTTTTAGAGCATACGTTTTGTTATGAGCATTCCTACAATACAGCGATGCTCCCCACAAAATATGATCCAGATTATCATTAGATTAATATCATGAAAATACCATACCGTGATTATTTAGATTTTATTACATTTTTCCCCTGAACTCCTATAGTTTTGTGTCACTTCTGTATTTATTAGCATGATATTCCTTGTCATTGCCGTTCTTCTCTTCCCCTTGTGTGTAAGTAAACAAATCAGCCTATACAGATGAAAATAACTGTTTTGCAAACTGCAGCAAACTGTGTTATTGCTACAATTCCCACCTCAGACTTTCATTATATCCATGGTACGCCGCACCACCAAATCAGAAGCATTAATCTCTTGAATAAGTTATTTTGGTGCTGACCAAAGAACATATCTGTGGTAAACCAGTACTTTTCAGATTTGCTGCTACTAGGGAAGTTGCATCCTCCATTTTGTGCATTATTTATAAAGGGATTTGTGTAAGCTTGCGTGGTTAATGTGTGATCAAAAGTAACAGGATATGTGCAGCTTAGCAAGTCCTCAGCGAGAAGTTTTCTGATCAAGGAAGTTATCGAACGGCCCAAGAAATCAATCACATTAAACCATTGTTGCTATCTTCTGCATTAATTACTTCGCAAAGGGATCACATTACACCAATGCGAGTTACATAATCATGAATTTGAGAGCAGCTGTCAGAGCTGGAAAAAGGGGGAAGACTTGGAAAAGGGAAGTAGAAATGATTTATTCATAAGAGATGGTTCAGTCTAGTTCACAGCAACAGTTATGTTTTATTTATCTGGAAATCACATGAAGGCAACTTTTGATCATACATGCATGGGGGCTCACAAACAGAATCAGAGAAGCGCACATATGCACAAATACAACCCCCGCTGCACCTCACCAGGATGTCCCACAGTGGAGCAGACAAAGACACCAGCTCTTCAGAGGCAGAATCTGCATTTAAAACAATGTCACACAAACAAGGCATCACATACTATGTTTGCATTACACCAGACTTTTGCTGTAATCAAACTGTGAGATGAATAGGATCACGGCTGCATTATTTGTAAGGTCTCATGGGAAATCTACCTGGACTAAAGGGTAAACACAGCTTGTCTGATTGCACAGAGATGAGCAGGATAATCGTTAGTGGCAGCTTGTCCAAATATTAATATCTTTATTTAATACTCAAGGTGATGGAGGCTCTTACTTTCACTCATTTTATCTGATAGTTGTCTATGAGCTGTGTAAGCCTCACAGCTATTTTTTTATTTTTTTTATTTTGTAGTAAAATAGCATCATACAAAAAGTGTAAAGAAGTGAAATGCTCTTTTTCTTTAATTATGTTCAAAAGACCAAAACACTCTGCACTCTACTGTCCTTTGCTGACGTCTTCAACTATTTCCAGTAGAGTTTTGGACTTTCCCAAGTTGATCATTACATTACTTAAAACTATTTTACATTTCCCATTGTGTGCTGGAATAAATCAGTATGTTCTGTGCCTAGTTACTTTTGATTTTGTGCACATTTTTATTTTAATGATCTCTTTTGCGCCCGGAAATTTCAGTCTTCAAATATTAAACTATTCCAGCAAACAACATTTATCCCACTAGTGCAATGCATTGGCAACATTAATAATGGCTGACATCTATACTATGCGCAGAAGTAGCTTGTAGTCTTTTTACTAAATATTAAGTTTTCTCATCTTTACTTGAATTATTTTTATTCCAGAGCATCATTCATCACTCGTATGTCTCTACAGATGTCGTCCTCTCTCCCCACCTCTGATTTTCTCGTCATCGTCAGCTCTGTGTCAGAAAGCCTGTGAGCTAAACGGAGACTTAATGAGTGCTTTCCCCCCAGTAATGACAAATCCATGCTACTATAGGGGTTATTGCCCTATAGACACACACACACACATAACACACACACATGCAGAGAGAGGAAAGAGAGAGAGAGAGAGAGAGGAGGAGTGAGAGATGACTAAAGTCTTAGCTGCACTGTTTGGACCGCAGAGTGAGTTTCCACGGCAACCGTAAAGAGACCGATTTTGCTTCACATCTAGTGTTTCTGGTAATAAAACTGCACTTGAGTGTCCGTGTGTGTCCTTAATGTGTTAACATACAGTATATCCCCATTTAACCCCCTATTAATCATGCACTGGGTCAAGATTGTGGTCCAGGGTTTTAAAGCTGTTGGCTGTGGATGTGTGATATATTTGTACTTCTTCTTCTAGTGTTTTTGTACTGGAGTGACTAAGGGCTTGAGCGTATGTGTGTGGGCGCGTTTTTTTTTTTTTTTTTTTTTGCAAGCCGTGCTCTCACAGCTCGCCAGCGCCGGCTCATGTCAGGTTACATGAGGCTAAGACAGCAGCGGTGATATTGCGCAGCCAACAAACTGTGAGCAACACACTGAACACATTTTATCATCATTACAGTTTTCCTGTGGCTTAATGTGCACACCACTGGCAAAAGAGCATGCAGTATGAAGCGTTTACTTGTTACAAATGGTGGAAATGGTATGTCCACGTTCCTGCAAGTCCTGTGCAGTGGACGTAAAGCTCATATCTGTTGATTCATTTATCTTCTTCAATGGGCTGCTGGAGGCTATCCCAGCAACTATGAGCTTTAGGCGGGGTACAGTCGCTGGGCTGCATTTAGCTGAACCAACACATTTATACACATTTTTATACAGGTACACTGCAGAAACCCTTACCCCATTTTAGTTGCAGGAACTCTCAACTCCATCTAGTGGTATAAATAGGTATAATAAACAGCTTAGTTTGTAGTACAAGTGTGTAAGTACAAATAAAAAAAAATACTACACTATGTAACTTTTCAGGCCTACCCATCAACTAAAGGAGTCAAATGCTGGTGGAAACACAATTATATCTAAAGCAATGTTGCCAAATCAAAGCATTTTTTTTTTTTACTTTATATAAACTGTTTTTGAGTCTGTGTGTTGGTTAAATGTTGTTGTGGTGTGATTGAAGCATCCGACATCACCCCTTGGTGTCGCTGGGCTGAAAACAACACTTGCAAGTATGACCGTTGCTGACTCGGTGTGCACAGAAGTCTCGAGACAAAGCGGCACATTGCAGTTAGAGCCAAACAGCAAGCTAGCGATGGCTTTATTGCAAGATTTTTGTCATGGCAGAGCGGCCAAATGGCAGAAAAAAAACTTCTACGTGTACACCAAGGGGAAAGGAAAGAAATGTAGGGAGAGCTCCATAAAGGAAAATTAGGCAGAACTGTGAAGAAATGAGAAAAGTTACTGATTTATGCTTCAAAATAAAAAAAAAGTCTCAGTGCATCTCCACTTCCAACTGCATAGCTAGAAAATATAATTGCATAGTCAGAAGACATAAGAAAATGGTGCCCCCCCTCCAAAAAGAGATGGAACATCTCAGGAGGCTATCCAAAATGAGTAAAAAAAAAAAAAATCTGGGCCAGTTTGCCTTGCGGTAAAACGTGTTGTTTAAATTTCTAGGTCTGTCTCTAACAGATATGGCCTGCATTCACAGATCTTTGTTGTGATGTAACTCTGCTCACTGTAGATTCAGGCAAGCTAATTTCTTACCAGATGTCAGTGCATGATTCATGTTCTTTGTACATTTTGCAATTAAAATACATTTTAGTTTGTCTGTTTCATGTTAAAAAAAAACAAAAAAACATGTAAATAAATGTGAGGCGCTCATTCTGAAGCTTTTCAGGATTAATATTTTGAGCTAAAAAGTGACATAGTGTTTCTTTAATCAATTATACAACATCGTGGATCATGATATTTTTGTCCAAATTTCCATGACATGGTGAGATTAGTGTAATTACCAGGTTTCGGTTGTAGTTGCTTCAGGCTTGGAAGGCCATTATCATAATATTCTCTTTTGAACTCAATGGCATGCAAATACTGACCTTTAGAGGAGAGGCAGATGGAGGCAGGGGAGAGAGGAAGAGATGTTTTTAATAAATGATTATTTCAGCTTCCAGCCTAAAGCTTGCATGTTTGCTCAGCCTTGAAGATGAAAATGCTCTGAAAATACACAATCTAAAAAATCATAAAACCATCCAAACAACAACACGAGCAGAGCAAATGGGAAAGAAACCTGGTACTTTGCAACAGAATCAGCCAAAATACATTAACATCTCCCAAAGCCACATTTAGCAGTATCAAGACACACACTGAAGCATCAGATAAGTGTGGTGTTAAATATTTTTCTCACTAAAAGCATTGTTTGACATCAAACCAATTTAGTCAAATTTTACAGCGGCGGCAGGCCAAAATGCCCTTTTGATGTTCACGCCTGACCCACAGAGACCTATATGGAGTTACATAAAGAGGTAATTGCGTTTATAAATACTTGATGCTGCTTAATTATCCTGACGTGCTCAAATTACTGAGCACGTTTTGACAGGGGCTTTTCTCTCTCTGAGGAAAGGGAAAGTGAGAGCTTAATGAAATCTTTAACAGCTCATGACGTATACAAGCGGCAAAGGTATTGTTGAACTAGCAGTAAGTTATGAGCAGATGTCGTAGTTAAACTACTGTAGATACTTTTTCTTTTTATTAAATACATTTTAGAGGATTCAAGTAGGTTTGTAAAATCACAAGTTCTTAAGTACCAACATATTATTGTAGCAGTAATTGTAACTCTGGTAGTCATAGTAATAGTACAGTAGTAATTATAGCAGTAGTAGTAGTGTCAGTAGTAGCACTGGTGGTGATGGCAGTAAGTTGTTTCTAAATAAATAAACATTGCACTCAATACTGTTTTTACTTTTACAATGTTGGAGTACTTTTACATTTAATATTGTACATCATTTAAAGGGAATATATTATCCAAAATTGACTTTTTAGAGCTTTCTACCATTTTATAATGTTATTCTCTGGCGTGGCAATTCTGAGGCCTCTAAAACGTTCAGGATACACAGACCTCCACCTCTTTCATGAATTCAGAAAGCACTAACCAATCAACGAGTCCTCCACATCCAGACTGCTCTCATTCATTTATTAAAAAATGGAAAACACTCTGCACTCTGCTACCCTCTGCTCGTCTCTTCATCTGTTTCTTTATAGCAGTAGTAAAATAATTATTGAAAAAGCTTTTTTTTAATCACATAATGTTTTTAAAAGTTGTAAAACATGCAATGCTGTTAGCAGTGAACAAGCTTGGTTTAAAAAATGAATAAAAGAATACTATTTCTCCTTTAAGTATTTTCCACTTCTGGCTATATGAGAAAATTGGTATTGCTTGTGTGTCTGCTTCCAAATACAACAACAATCATTGGTTCAACGATCGTGTTTAACTCTCACAATGTCTGGTATGCAAGCCGCTTTTAACATGACTTACCTATCAATCCATTTTTGTGAGCTGATTACTATTAAACACATCTCTACAACCATTTTCATTAACAAATAGGAATCTATCAAATTGCATAGTGATTTGCAAGGTCTGCGTTAGCCAAACAGCCCAGGTTGTTAGAAAACCAAGACAAGGGCAAAGCAGCGACGAAAACATAAACATGCATAAAAAGTTTGTGATGACTTTGAGTGAAGTTTGGAAAGTGGGACTATTTAGACAAAGGTTTTAAATTTAGAACAAAGGCGTCCAGTGCCAGTGCTGCTTTAATGCCATACTCTCCAAACATATTTTTAAGTTACCATACTGAAACATTCATAAAAAAATAAAAAATAAAAATAAAAACATTGAAGCTAAAAACTGCCCATTTAGGAAGTGCGGAACACAGTGCAAAGAGACAATCCAGTTACACTGGGTCACAAACCAATGTACATTTTGTGTCCGTACCAAGCCCAGATAAATGAGGAGAGTTGTGCCATGAAGAGTAATACTTGTTAAATCAATATGTAAATTACTGCATGGTACAGGAAGCAATGCTGCAAAGGAAAAGCCAAAAGGAAAGAACAAGACAACAGTAAAACAGAGTATCAATATTAGCTTCTCTCCTACAATATGACTCAACTAGAAAATGCATCCTTTGTAGAGTTTATAGTTTTTTGAACAGTAAAGCACAGTATTACATTGAAATTACAGATATACTAAATAGGTAGAGAAGTGAATGACTACTTTACCATATAACTAAAAATGTATAAAGATAATCCAACAAAAAAACAAAGAAATGGTATGTGCTGTAACTGTCCCGCAGGATACAGTACACTGAGTAAATCTGGATGTGATGTTGGTGCATGCATTCATTTAATCTTCCAATAGTGAAAACTCACAATATTTACAGCTAACCACAGTATACTGTAGCATAGAGCGACCTTTGACTTGTAACTGAGCTGTTTGGGATAAAGCCATTTGCTGCATGTTGACCTTTAGTGAAGGTCAGTGAGCCCATGGGTGCATCTCTATCATGGAGCTGCTCTATCCAATGCTTTTGTCCTACTGCTACCCCTTATCTGCGCTTACAAAGCATGTTTACTGCCTTCGAGCTGCACATAATCACTGTAGGTTTATTTGTATGGACTCCAATATTGCGGTAATTGTGAAAATGGAAGTTTGAATTGACTGAGGTAAGCAGTTCAGCTGGAAGACTCTTGCTCAGGAAAATCCTCTCTCTGTGATAATTGTGAGTGTTTAATTCTGTAATTATCTAGAAATTCGCAAATATCAGCCGTGTAAACACAGATAAACACTTTCAGACTGTGCCTGTCTTCCTGTTATTTGTGAATACCTCTTGGCAATGGCAACTGGCTCTGTTTTTTTCATTAGGAAAAATTTTTTGACTCTACAACCCATGGTCAAAGTTATGGGTTTTCTCTCTATTACTTTTTTACTACTTGAACCAGGAGAGACCAAAATAAACACAGACAAATGAGTGAAGTGTAAGAATTTATTGAAGGAATACACTTTAGCGCTTAGACCCTGAGAAGGGAGAGACGTCAGGGATGCGATGAAGGGTGAGTTTGATAGATTAGTTAGGGAAATTTTATCTCCCTGGGGCCTAGACACTGATGGTGGTGAAGAGGAGGCGAATGTAATTCTGAGGAGGCCAATGGTCCTGCTGCTGCGGTGGAGTTGGGGGCAGAGGAAGGTTACGGCACATAGCTGACAATATATACTATACAGTATGTGTGAATGGCTTGAGAGGTGATTGGATGAGAGTCACAGCGACAGACAGGTGATACAGTAGACATTAGATCTTAGTTTTGAAAGGTTACAAACAGACAAAAGGGGAATTGCTTTAATTCAGTTGAAGATTTTTGTTTTCTTGGTTTGCATGTAAACAAAGATAGCAGCATAATGTCTTGCAGTGTCAATTTTTGTATGGGTAATGCAGTTGTTGTATCGGTCTGTATCGGTCTGTTGTGGTGAAGAAGGAACTGAGCCGAAAGGGAAAGCTCTCGATTTACCGTCGATTTATGTTCCTACTCTCATCTATGGTCATGACCCAAAGCTCATGACTGAAAGGACAACATCCCAGATACAAGCGGCCGAAATGAGTTTCCTCTGCAGAGTGGCTGGGCGCTCCCTTAGAGGCAGCGTGAGGAGCTTGTGGTCACTCGAGAGGAGCTCGGGGTAGACCCGCTGATCTTCCACATCAAGAGGAGCCAGCTGAAGTGGCTCAGGCATCTGTTTCAGAGCCTCCTGGACGCCTGGAGAGGTGCCTTGAGGTTCCTCCAGGTGAGATGCAGGAAGTGTCCAGGGAGAGTGAAGTCTGGGTGTCCCTACTTAGATGGATGGATGGATGGGATTTACTTTTCCCCCTTTTTTCTTTTTTTAAGTTTTTTTAACCCTTTTTCTCTTTGTAAACAGACATATCTAGCACTAAAATAGATACATGTCTTATCTCACTTTTTTCCAGCAATTATTGAACAGCCAATGGCATCATCCCTTATTGGATTGTGCCAACTGATCTTTTTTTCACTTATGCTTCCCATTCCATTATACAATGCAGTACACTATACTTGTTAGGTAAATGCTACTGTCAATATAATGTTTCTCATTTCTTTGTCTTAAGTTGTGATGTAAGTGTTTACTTTGGATTCAGGCAAAATACTGTATGTCCTTACTAGATTCTACTGCTATAACCATTTTACTATCAGTTCATTATATCTTAGTTTTGAATGGCTACAAACAGTCAGCACAACAAAATAAGAACTGCATTACCTCTGGTGAAGATTTTTTGCTTTCTTGGTTGGCATGCAAAAAAAAGCTAGTTACAAGAAACAGAAAATATCTCAAAAATAAGTCACTGACACCAAACACTGAATAACAACAACTCACTTTCCGCACACTTCTGCAAAATTAATTTTCAACCTTGTGTCTTTGACATTATGCAAAGTTAATAATTATCTCGCAGTTGTGGAATATTTTTTTCACTTCATCAAAACAACTAACACTACTCCTCTTCTATGAAAACAAATAACTGCAGCAACTTTTGGTAACGTTTATTATAATTACCACTATGAATCAGTATTAAAGCTTTAATAAACATGTCATTAACAATAAAACTGAGTAAACTGTTACAGTTATACATAGATGCTACATTAACCTATAGTATATAATTTACCATTGATTTACTAGATGAATTGAATATGAATAACAATGTTTATAACTGGTTACTAATCCTAATTACTTCTCAAAGTTTTTTTTTTTTTTTTTGTGTGTGTGTGTGTGTGTAGTTATTGTAAAGCGTTACCCAGTAGTTTTTGCATACTTTTCACTGTATCTTTCTGTAAATGCATTTTTCTTGTCTCACTTCTGTCACTTTATCCTCTATCGACTCTCACATAAATCCTGTCTTGTCAGTCTGGACGTCCCGGGAGTGGCTGTGCCCAGTCACTGTGAACATATACAGCTGCCGTGCTAATATGTATTTTTTTGAAAATACCAAAGAAAAAGCAGTGTTGCAGAAAACTCTTCCACCATCCTTAATTTGTCTTAAAATCACAGCATAATTAGAGACCATTTTCTCTCTCATTTAAACCTCTGTAATTCCTAATCCATTGTAATGTGGCCATTACTGGCTCATTTTTTACACTTGCTAAAGTCATTAGTCATTGCTAATTACCATATCGAATAGAGGAGACCAGCCAAGGGAATTCTAATGAGAGTTTAGTGCTACACTTGGATCTCGGGGAGCTGTGGGTTGAGATCATATATCTGAGGATTAACAGCTAAATCTGATCAAGAGGAGAAGCTCCATTTGTTTTGCTGTCTGTCACAAGGAGCAGCTCCCACTTCCAGATGTTACAGTGACGAGTAAATGTTGTCCAAGCCTAAACTAAACTACTGAAAGACTCAAATGTTGGTAGAGTGTGTGGATGATTGTGGTAATTAATAGGAAATGATATGGAATAACTTAGCCAGCCTGATTATTTTTCTGTTTATTGAAAGAGTGTTGTCTCTGTGGATTGTTGTTGTATTTCTAGGGTCCAATAACAACAGACTAAGTTAACTGCCTCTGGATAAACAAGACTGCTCCAATTTAGGTAAAAGTCCTATATTATGCTTTTTCAGGATTTTTGAAATTGTTTTAGATACATTTGCATTAGTATTTTATTGTATTTTTTTATAATTTAAAATAATGTATATGCATGGAACAGTTACAGTTACCAATTAATGGAATTACTAATAATTATGATAATAGGATGTATAGAAACATTTTTATTTTACCAGCTTATGTCTGTAAATATAGGTATATTTTGTGTACGCAAGCTTTAGAAAAAAAAAAAAAAACAACAAATTAAATACATGACATTTTGCCTTTCTACAAATTCCTAATGGGTTTACAAGCACTGGGAAACTTTTAGATTTGAGGCTTTGAGGGTGCTGTAGCTTGACATTGGAGTTTAACCCAAAGCAAAGAGAAACAGAAAGAATATTTTCAGAGGATGACTGCACATGAACCCTGCATTTTAAATTGATAAACCATTAAAGCTTGTTTTTGTTGTATGTAAAAAAAAAAAAGACTAAACTAAAGACTAATAATGAAAATAGTCTTGACTCTGACCTGAAAATTTAATGGAGTGGCAAGAATTATCTTAGCCTGGCCGGCCAGACAAACACTTTTCCTCTTCTATACAAAGAAGTTAGTGTGGTACCCCTTCGCCTAAATGTCCTTTTTATGGGCTGAACAATCACAGACAGCGTAAACAATCAGACAAACGAAGGGTGGGACATAAGCAGTGCACCTCTGACCCAAACAAACATGCCAGTTTGCTGTTTTTGTCATAAGACACCAGAATCTGTCACTTATTTCTGAATGAGGACATCTCCAGAACATATATGGGAGGCAGAATCAACAGTTGATGAAGGAAAGCACTGTACGCTGTCAATCTGATCAGAGAAGTTATAAATTAGTTTGGTAGCCAGTGGTGTTTTGGTTAGCTTCCATATTTATAAACAGATAAACGTCTGAGAAAGGACCAGTTCCAAATCGACCAAGGGGACACGCTTCGCTGAGAACTTTCGTAAAGAAAGTTGGAGAGGTTGGCTCGCCAGGCTAGAATTGTCTTGGGATGGCAATAATATAGGTGCTATCTGTGTTGCTTCTGCTGGTGTTGGTTTGTTTGTTAGCAAGAAAATGTATGATCCATTGTAATGCCTTTGTGGAGGTCTGCGCTCTCTGCTTATACACGACTGGTGCCTAAATTAGGGGTTGCATTAACAGCTTATCTGTGTGTACACAAAAAAAACTATGCATATACACACAGAAGATAGTAGAATGAAAAAAAAAAGGCATTGCATCCCTGATTAAATCCATTAAGATATAATTATAGAACAAATGTCCTCGTGCTGCTCTGGTTCCTCTGTATAAATCGTACTAGTGCTTTAGCAGCTCATATATTCCCATTATTCCCATTGTTATGCAGTTAAGGCAGACTGAATAATTGATTAATCATTGCTTTAACAAGAGTAAGAAATTACTTGGAAGATTTCCCTTACTGTAATAAGTAATAAGACAGCTCCCTTAATGTTTTGCGAGGGATTGAGGTTGTGCAATAATGTATGAGAATACGGCTCAAAGGAAGACAGTTCAAAGGGAAACAAACAGATACAAAACAGGTTTGAGTTCGCCAGCCGCTGCGCGCTGAAGGAAGGAGCGCATAGACAAAATGGTGACCCGGGTGTTGCACTGAATGGGAGATGGAAGTGTATCTTGTGTGAATGTTTTGGTTTTGATGCCAAGGTGTAGGCCATTGTTGATTTGGCCCACGCTGAACTCTCTGTCAGAGCCTGAAGCGCAAGGAAAGGAAAGACAAGGCCAGAGAGAAAAGAGAGGAGGAGTGAAAAATAAATTTATAAAAAGGAGGCCATCGAAGGGGAAGGATTAGACATCTGTTTACTGCCGTCTCTGGGGGGCAGTAGCAGCAGAGCTAAGGAGTTTGTCAGCCTCAGGTCGGGACATCCACTCTAGTTTTTAAATCTGCCATTCCCTTTTTTCTTCTCTCCAGCTTGACTGTAAAATGTCATGCTTGTTCACTCACCATAACTTCCCCATTTTTTTACACACAAAGGCGGCCATTTTCAAAGTCAAGAGTGCCCCTTCTAAATCAGAAATCCTGAGCTGTCCCACTGAATTGTAAAAGTTCACTCTAATCAAAATACAAGACCAATTCAAGTATTTCCCTAAAAAGTTTAACTCAAAACATAAACACACAGGTTGAATCTTCTTTTCTCTCTGCATTTCTCTCTAAATCCTCCCAGCCTCCCAGTGTGCAGTGATTTGCAGATTTATTTGTCATTCTTTTGTTTTTATGCCGGATGCTCTTCCTGACACAACCCTCTCGATTTATCTGGGCTTGGGACTGGCGCAAAGTGTAAGAAGATATCCTGAACTGTATACTTAAAATTTAGAGGTGCAGTGTGTACTTTTTGGCAGCCTTGCAATTGCAATTCCACTCCTACGGTAGCCTTGCCGGGACAAATAAGTCAGATAATGAGGTTTCTGTTTTTGTTTTGTTTTTTATCACATTTAGTTTAAACTCCTAATGCAAGCTTGTGTCCTCAAATAAGTCAAGAGCTTGTGCTACCTTTTATCAGTGCTCAGTTTATCTGCTCTGGACTCTTGTACACAACAGTATGTAAACAATTGTCTTTCTTACTGTCTCCACTTGCATTGAAGGTCTATTTTTTTCATAGGAACATGTTTAGTCAATATGCACTTCTTATAAACATAACTTTGAAACAATGTTTCATTTAACTATTACAAAATGTTCACCATTTAACTTTTAAAGTCTGGATATTTTCTCACTTCATAAATTACATATTTACAGTATATATTCATTCATTACATACTGTATGATGACAAGATGTTTAGATGCTAGTTACATTTCTAATTAATCTTCAGTTTTAGTTGTTTGTATTACAAAGCCCAACCCTTTCCCCTCACATTGGAACAAAGTCTGTGAACGAGTCCAAATACGACTCCACGCTTGCCCTACACTGAGCAGTCCCATTCCCCCTCACTGAGTATCAAAGACATCCTCTCTCTGTTTGCTCTCCTCTCTGGCTGCTTCCCCTTTCATCATCCTCCTCCCGTCAAATGAAAAGCATCTTAAATGATTATGTTTTACCATTTTTTTCCCCCCTCTAATCCCTCCGTCATGTCCTCACTCCACTTGGCTCTGTGTGCACAAAGGTGAATCATGAAAGGCTCTTTTTGTTTTAAGATTTATGTCATTTTCATTGCGTAAGCCCCTTTTCCTCCACTCTTTGCTTGTCGGTGCAGACAATATGTCACGGATATGGCAACATGGTTTTTGCTCTTGATGTTCAAGTTGGAGCCTTTCAAACCGGACATGGTTAGAGTTAAGACGAACCATGACAGATGAATAGGGTAAGCCTCACACCTACAGTAGCCTTGCAGGGACAAATTCTGATGATTAGTTTGTAAAATTTAGAAACAAACAAAAATTAATGTCTGATTATTAAATGAAGCCAAGTTTAAAATTCTTGGCTCATTATGTTTTTGACAGATTAGATTTATTTTTTAATTATTAAATTTGGAGATCTTATTTTGTGTTTCAGTAAATGAGGGAATACTTGCCAAAACTAAAAATTTGCCATGTTTTTGAGCATAAAATGCCAAATAAATCAGGCTAGGGAGGATATATCAATTTATCCCTGTGTAAAAGCCTTCAAAGCATAGCTAAACTGGAGAAATTGGTGCTTGTAGATGTTCACTGAAGTGGAGATATCTGACTCAGAGTGAGAAATAAAGCTCATTTTGAGAAAAAGGGCTTTGAAGTAGACACATCTTAACAAAATGGAATCAAATAAACAACCTAATGTATAATTTAGACATTATTTTTATTGTAGTGTGTAGGCCAAAAATCTCAAAATGTTCCTGTCGTGTTTTGCCTTTAAAGACAGATTTTCCACATGGGATATGGTCCAATCCTTCTTGTTTTAAGTGCAATTAAAGCAAAGTGTTCTCCACAGTCTATTAATCCCCAACAATTAACACACATGTATCCATGCAACATATTGGCAACTTAATTCAACAGAAGGGGAGCTGCTCGGGCCTTTGTGGAGCTGGTTATCTTTTCTTAGCACATTGGGCTAAGCTCTCGCAGCCTGCTGGAACCAAGTGCGTGCCCAGGGAGTGTGATGCAATGTAGGTCAATGTGCTTCTTAGATTGCCTTTGTTGATTGTGTGCATAAATTGCCAGAAGAAGAAAATGCCTCCACTGCAAATAATAAAGAAAAATGCATAAACTATACAGTAAACATGTTGTGTTATGTTTTTTTTTTTTCTTTTTTTTTTCTTTTAAGGTCTCTGTCAGGACGAATTGTTGGGGGCGTCTGGTGGTTCTTTACCCTTATAATCATCTCGTCCTATACTGCCAACTTGGCCGCCTTCCTGACAGTGGAGAGGATGGTGTCCCCTATAGAAAGCGCCGAGGATTTGGCCAAGCAAACGGAGATCGCCTATGGGACACTGGATGCCGGATCAACCAAAGAATTTTTCAGGGTAAAATGAAATCTAAATCCTTCTTGTAAAATGAAATGCAATATCAATTTAAGCCGATATAGGGATAAATAAAAACATAATTTTTCATGCAATGTTGAGTTTCTCACTCTAAAATAAAGAAACTTGCACTTTAAGATGTTTTTTCATTACATTTTGTCAGCTTGCATCTATAGATTTCTACTTGAAAGATAACTTAATTGGCCCTTTTTTCTCAGATATCTCCACCTCAGTAACACGGACAAGCACCACATTCTCCAGTCTTATCCTTACAGGGATTTGTTGATATATCATTCCTAACCAGTTTTATTGGGCATTTTACTTTTTTTTTTTTAAGTGTGAACGTGAATGGTTGTAGATCTGTGTATGTCTCTGTGTCAGTCCTGGGACAAGCTGGCCACGGTCCTAGGTGTACCCCACCTAAGGCCCATAGTTAGTGGAATAGGCTCCTACACCTGTGACCTCTAACATGAAAAAGTAGAAGATGAATTTATGATTTTTTTTCTTTCTTTATGAAACTTAGCAAGTAGATTGTATATAGTTTGGATATTAAATATTTCAATTTCACAAGCCCCAAGACCTTAAAAGAATTAAAGGGGTATCAAATTTGATCTGACAAAAACATAGTCACTGCAATAACAAATTATATTTATTGAAAAAATGTTTTTATTTTAATGCATGATTAATTTATTCATAAGGCTTTTATTGCAGCTTTGGAGTTCTTTCATCTGAATTAGTGTTTTAAAATAAAACCCTTGGGTTTCAGACAATAGTACGAATAATTCCTTAGTGTAAACTTCATACAGATTATTCTATTTTTGATGATACTGGCATTAAATTTCACTCTAAATGGCATTAAAAAGTCTTAAAAAGGTCTTAAATTCCACAAGGCAAAACCTGGAGCTACCCTGTGGATCTGTTAGCTAAAAATGTTACCCCATTCCCCTGTAGTGTCTCGCCCTCACATCAATATTTTCTTCTCCCGTGTCTTGCAGAGGTCCAAGATTGCCGTCTTTGAGAAAATGTGGTCGTACATGAAAGCGGCCGATCCATCAGTGTTTGTGAAGACCACAGACGAGGGCGTGATGCGGGTCAGGAAGTCCAAGGGCAAGTACGCCTACCTGCTGGAGTCCACCATGAACGAGTACATCGAGCAGAGGAAGCCCTGCGACACCATGAAGGTGGGAGGAAACCTGGACTCTAAAGGTTATGGCATCGCTACGCCGAAGGGCTCCCCCCTCAGGTAAACCCCTGCCACTGCAGCGTGGCCTGATAAAAGCAACACAGAGCTTTTATCAAAATATGTATGCGTCAAGCTCTGTAATAATGGCTTTCTCACTCATTTACCTATGGCTTCGTGGCTTATTTCTTTATTATTGCAAATTTGCTTTTTACTTTCCTAATGCTAACAGTCATTACTTTGATAATTGCTTTTGCTTCTTTTCACTTGTACCTTTGCATTCATATTCATAAAATGTCTTTCCATTTCCACACCGGAGCCCATCCTTTAAGTTTTGCTGATGCTCGCATGCAGCATGTGTGGATACTGCTTGTCTGAGTCAGAGCCATTGAATGGATATGGAAGTTATGACACTCAACACAAAAAGTCACATGGTTAGTTCAAACTGAATCAAAATCCTGGGGTGTGCATTACTACTAACAAGTTTAGCCTTAATGACCTTAATTTATATCTCCCTAAACCATAAACATTATGGTTGAGTTGCAGACAGTGAAGGGGAAGTGTAACTTTGTTTTAGCTGTGAGAATATACGTAGTAATAGTAGTAGTAGTTGCTCTAGTTGAGTTTACATTTATTTACTTCTTAGGCTAGATTATTTGACTTGTTTTAATTATTTATTTCCTGTTTCTTTCCTGTTTTTTTGTTTGTTTGTTTGTTTTGTTTTGTTTTTGTTTGTTTTTGTACTTATTTCAAGCCAAATTATCTTTCTGTGAGGTAAAAAATAGCTTGAAACAGGAAAGAAATAACTTGAGATGAGTCAAAAATGCTAGTAATAAGTAACCTATAAGTAGATAAATTTAATCTAGTGAAAATTGTTTGACTCAAGATTAATAACCCGAATTCAAGTCATTTTAACTAATGTAGATATATATTTTTTTTTGTCAGTGTAGTTACTGTGTATTAAATGTTGTAATTACATATTTAATAATGCTTTATTACTGCTTAATAATGTGTAGTTATTCTTAATTGTTATAGTTCTATATTGTGATGGTGCAGTAAAGGCATTTAGGCCTACAGTGGATTACAATACACAATAGTTACCCATAATTCACTTGGTTAATTTGTATGTATACTTCGTCTTATAGAGTCTCTGAGTGTCAGAACTCCCATTACAATGCTTTGGTCTAAGCATTTGTTGCATTTGAGCCTGAGCTTTGGTGGAAAACTGGCCAGCGTAAAAAAAAAAAATTCTCCAGCAAACCTTTAATTATGCTTTCTTTCTTTTGTGACTATGTTACTCTGCTTTGAACTCGAAACTTCCCATTCAAACCAAAAACAGAATATGTTAATGCGCCTCTTGAAAAAGGATTACAGCTAAAAGCACAGCGTCCCATATGGCCACTTCTCCACTTCAGCCCAGCCTCACACCTTGAAACCAGCCGAGTTACATTGGTACTTGGCACACTGACTGTAATAATTAATGAAATGAATGATTTTGGATGTTTTCCTTCCACTGAAGTCCAAAGACAGCAGCTGCCATTTTTTCATTCGACATTAACACTAAGTTCCCACTCACATTAGTTTTTACTACAACTGCTCAGAGAGAGAGAGAGAGAGAGAGAGAGAGAGAGAGAGAGAGAGAGGTGGTGGCATCTCAAGCTTTTAATGTATCTGTAATGGGCCTCATTCATTTTAATGAAGGGAACCATATGGAGGGAATTCACTGAGGATTCATCCGGGACTGCACCTTGGTTGACAGCCAAAGGTTGCCACACGCTAACTAGAAATGTTTCCTCTTCACTCAAGTGGGCCATTTAATTTTTTATACAAACTATATTTAATAGGGTGAGTTGCACTTGCTATGAGACAGTGGTAAAATGATACTGGATACTTTTTCTGTTAAGTAATTTATTAAAGTACATTTTTAAAATATGTTAAGGAGTAACATTTTTTGACCTCATGATGAAGTGAAAAGCAATACCAGCAGTGGTAGTAGTAGTAGTAGTAGTAGTGGTAGTAGTATAAGAAGGTAGTTAGTAGTAGGAAGAGGATTAGAAGTAGTTGTAGTAGCAGTAGTAGTCGTAGTAGTAGAAGTAGTAGTAGTAGTAGTAGTAGTAGTAGAATTAGTAGTAGTATTAGTAGTAGTGGGAAGAGGAAGAGTATTAGAAGTAGTAGCGGGACCAGAAGTAGCACTAGTAGTTGTAGTAGAAGTATTAATGAAAAAACTTGTTTATTCAAGTACATTATCAAAATCCTTAAGTTAGTAATTGTATTTTTTACTTTGTGGAAAGTGAAAAGCAATTAGTAATAGTAGCAGAGACAGTAGAAGTAATAGTGGTAGCAGAAGTAGTAGTGGTAGTAGTACTAGTAGTGGTAGTAGCAGTAAGTACAACTAAAGTAAAATTTACACTACTTTTACTCAAGTACACTATATAAAGTATTGGAAATATAGTACTCTTGTTGAGTTCTTTCACATAACTACAGTACTGTAACAATACTTTAAGACAAGTACAGATTTTGAGTACTTCTTCCATCTCTGAAAACTACCCCCACCCCCCGTCCGTATAGTCTTGTTTATCCCTAAAAAAGTAACAATAAAAAAAGAAAGAAAAAGCTCTGGATGCCACCCATTATCTGTCTCCCTCTCTCTGAGTTAATTACAAATGGGGGTGTGTTAATTTCAGGTTGCCACTCTGGCCATTCACAAATGTCTGACGTGGAGATTTATTAACAGATAAAAATTGATCTATAATTAAAAAGTGTTGAATGGTTTAAAGCAGAAATGAAGTTATGAATGTGCTCCTCGTTCCTCATCAGACATAAGTGATTGTGCAATTAATTCGAAAAGTTAACTTCAATCAAACCTGCGCTGCATTGATAATTTGTCACTAACACTGGTACATGCGTTTTGATTGCTGAGCAGGTCAAATTGAAAGTTACAGACATTTTAAAGGTGTAATGTGTTGGATTTAGTGACATCTAGCACAGAAAAAAAACTCTTGTTGGAAATTAAGACTAGGATTAAGGAAGGAAGGATTAAGACTTTTCAAACTCAATATGCACCAATCAAGCATAACATTATGACCATTATGACAAGCGACTATAGTCTAATTGCTGAAGAAGTTTTTGGTTCTGGTTCTGATAGGCTGAATAGAGAGATTATCTACCTCTGAAAGTAGAAGCAGGTTTTCAAGTATTCAAACTGACCTTTGTATCAAATTTATTTTCTTCTTTCAAAAGAATCTTGTTTAATAAAATATTCAATAATGAAGCATTGCACAACTAACTCAGAGCTTTACATATTCAAAATTCAAGATTCAAAATGCCTGAGTACTTGAGACTGATAATATCTAGCACTGACTGCAACAAAAGTCAAGTCCCAACACAAAAGCCAAACATTAAATAAACTACATTTTACTTGTTATGCCAAAATTGCATAGCCAGACATTCAGCACATTACGCATTAGCTGCACATCGGCATCAGCATCTGCTACAGTGTGTAGCTGATGCTTTGCTTATAAGCCATTCCTGTTTGTTCTAACTAAACCTAAAATGTACCATATAATGTTAAAAAGGATATCATACCAGTAATGATGGCTTGCATAATTCCTTCAAAAGATGCCCCTAAATTCTCCACACTGCACCTTTAAAAGACCTAATTCCTCATTTTACAGGATGCACTGATTGCCTGCCTTTACAGCACATTTCCTGTTCATTTTGCAAAATGTTAATTTCCTCCATGTAGCTGCAACCCTCTTTCTGCCTGCTGCCTGCCTGACTGGAATGCCTCATCACACTAAACTTACAGACTAACAGATCATCCATGATTTCTTTCTCTTAGTCCACTTGAAAATGAGGTTTTACCAGCTCTGAGGACACCTACAGCTGTGTTGTGAAGTTGAGGCTGTGGACTGAGGCTCTTTGCACCTACTTTAGCAAATAAAGGCAGAATATGATCAACAGAAGGGCAGAGAGCATGAGAAGAATGGGTGCTGATTGGAAAGAAGACCAAATTATGCTAATCTGATGCAGATTCTGCCTTCCTTTGAAGCGTAGATGGAGAGAGTCTTTGTCCACAGCCAGTCAGCTCTAGGAGATGCCAGAGAGAGAGCTTGTGGAGGATGCCTTGGATAGGGCTGTTCGTTCAGTTTCCTTTCAGTGGCACGGCCGGCTGCAGAAACTCAATCAGTAATTTCACATGAGATATTGATAAATTGAACTACTGTCTTAAAAAAATTAAATTAAATAAAATCAAACTAAAATTATACTACTATTTACTGTTGCTCATTGGGCTCATAGTTTATACTGTGTTCAATAAATAGACCCATGTTTGTGTACTGATACAAAGGCAGTAGTCCAATTTAATGACCTCTAGTCCAGCTATAACTATAGCTTGACTAAACTGTGCATGTGAACCTACTGACTGATTGTCAAAATCCACCAAAATGCCATTAATGAATAAGGAGAAATAAATTGCCATAGAAATGTGATGTATAATTTGGTGCCACTGAAATGAAATAATTATTTGTAGACAGCCTTTTACATCCAAGCCATCTCCATGTGTAGTTTCTGCCTCACTCTGAGGCCCCTGCTTGGTAAAACCTGACTCTATGGGCTCCCACTGGAGCCCATGTCCAATCCTCCAGTACTAACTCATGTCCAACATGTGCATCTTGAGACTCCTGCCTCATTTCAATAGTCACATGCAGGAGTTTTATTAACACAAAGTCAATGTTGTCATGATCACCACCACCATGAGACCAACCAATCTTTCTATATCTGTTTCCTAATTATTATTTTATATTATTTTGAAGAAACCCCGTAAACCTGGCAGTCTTAAAACTGAACGAGCAGGGCCTCTTGGACAAATTGAAAAACAAGTGGTGGTACGACAAGGGAGAGTGCGGCAGCGGGGGCGGGGACTCCAAGGTCAGAGCCAGTTTGCTAAACCCTGCGGGTAACCCACCACACTGTGTGTGTGTGTGTGGGACGGGCTGGGGGAGCGAGGGGGGTAACCGGCAGGCACACGCTGCGCTGCCTGCTGGGCCAACACAAGGGAAATGCCTTAGGACAGTGTGAACGTTTGGCCAAGGGAGAAAATACGACCTAAAAATGAACTAAAATAAATCAAGTGTTGTGTAATTAAAGCAGAAGCTCTATGGGATTTTTATTTCCAAATTTGAGCGTTCCCTGTTGCACGAGCGTGAGCAGTGTGCCGGTTACCCAAAGTGATATAGTAATACACATCTACTGCAGTAAGGAGAAGATAGATGGAGTATTAAACATATCACTTGATCTAATGTTTATAACCTGTATGTATCAGTTGTGTGCGTGGTGTGACTCTTTCTTTTACAAAGCAAGCTGTATGTACTGCTGTCTATGCTGCACTTTGTTTTCTGATTTAATAACATAAAATAACATGACATATGTTATTTATGTTATTTCCTTACGGTTGGAAGAATCCCAGTAAACCTAGCGGTGTTGAAACTCAATGAGCAAGCCGTCTTAGACAAACTGAAAAACAAATGGTGGTACGATAAAGGGGAGTGTGGCGACATGGACTCTGCACGAAAGGTTAGTCTCCGGGACTGTCCCATCACCTCACACGTCCCAGCACAGACTAGACCTGATACTAGACCTGATCCTAGACCTGATTCTAGTCTTGATCCTAGACCCGATCCTAGATGAGCCTTGAGTTCAGCTTTGGTTACAATGAGTAATGTCCCAACAAACAAAATACTTTACCTCAGCTCCAGTACAAAGCAGATTTTCTGGACTTTCTCAGGTTCATATCAGGGTTTATGAAGTTGAATGACTCCACACCTGAGGATTAATGTTGTGACGCACTTAACTTCAACTTAGTGTGCTATAAAACGTAACAATATGTAATTGTGGCTATGCATGCTATGATCCACAGTACTTTTTGTTAATATTTATCTATAGACTTACCCAAAAAGTCTTTCCTCTAATGTATGAAACAAAACATATTCTTAGCATGTGTTTTATCAATATTACTCCAACCTTCAGTATGTACTCTGCATGATATTTTTACTTCTGAAGAAGCACTTGTGGTAGACAAAAGGTAATATCCGGCCAAAGACATTCACATCTCTGTCCAATTAAAGTGCAGCTCTTTATAACATAACACCTACAATATATAAGCAGTGTCACACCATGTGCCACTGAAGGGCTTAGGTGTCCCGGGACTACTGCTAAAATTACCTCTCGGAGCTCTGTAACTGTCCCAAAAGGTACATTGTAATAAAGCCTCTAAGAATGGCCATTAACATCCTGTTTATTTTAACAGCATAGGCCACAAGGGAACCATATTGTTGTCTAAATATATGTAAAAAGGTTTATATTTGTTGTGTGCTGTTGTACTAGTACTAAATGATTGTCTATACTAAACAACATTGCTGTATCCTATCATAAGATCCAAATTCAGCTGTCACATTTTACTATTTCACACCTGCAAATGATCAAAAGTACCCCCATAGTCTTCCTTCCTGGCCCTAGTCTTAATGCTACTGCAGAGTGCACTGTTTTAGGTAATAGGATCATTTTAGCTAAAAAAACTGGATTAGTTGTTTACATGTGCCCTGGGAGCAGAGTAAATAAAGCAATAATGCAAATAGACAGAAAAGTAAAAGCCCAAGCGTCAGCAGAGGCCTACAGTAATAAACAGTAAATGTGAGACCTAATGAAAGTTAAGTGTTTTAGGCAACACCAGGGAAAGTCCTAATCCTAATTGTTCCATTTCATTAGAGACTTAGAACTGCGAGATGTTATAGGATGTGATTATGTGTCAGACTAAATAGGTTTGAGGCATCTGTTGTTGGCCTTGTAAACCTTAGCAGTGGTATAACACAATACACAAGGATGTACGTGTATATAATTTGCTGATTAGTATAAAAAGTTAGTAGAGTTTATAATGTATAGGATTTATTGAGGATCTATCTCACAAAGCAAGTGGCAAGTGATTCAGACTGGTCAGTGATTCTCAACTTGTGGGTCAGAGCACATAGGTGGGTCACGGAGAGGCCAAAAATAATCCGAAAAGCTTAATTAGGTCTTCCACTAACTTATATTAATATGTGGATTTCTTATAGACAGAGCAATGTTTTAGTTTCTTCCTCAGAAATGATTAGCTTATTTGAAGTCTAAATAATGTTTTCCTTTTTATTAAATAGTAAAGGATATTTTCAAAGCCATGTGCATCAAAGTTATAACAGAAAAATAAGTTTGTTTCTGTAAAAAGTGGGTCACAATAAAGGATAAATTTGGATCCCACAATTCAGACTGTTTGAGAACCACTGTTTTAAGTGGTTGTGGCTAATTTTAGCTTTGTGCTTTCCTACCTCCGGGACCGCATTTACAGTGTTCCTTTTTTTCATAGACCAGCAGCACTATATTCCACATTTTATCAATTTCTCAGTTACAGATTGCAAAGACAGAGGCATGACAGAAACATAATTCAATGAAAGGAAAAGGAAATGGAATAAAATGAATGTGGTTGTGGAGAATTACTGACTCTGAAGATTTTGTCCCCCTAAATCAAATCACTGACACTGCTTTTAATGAGAGCGCAAATCAATGGCCTTATAAGACTAATTTGAGTGCCTTAATTTTTCCTCTCCAATTTTCTTCTAAATACTGTCTGAGCTTAAGAAGTCACACTGAAATCCTCATTGACACAGCCTGAATTACTTCCATCCTACCTGCTTCGGTTTGGCCATTTGCTTACAAGTCATTTTAATTTTAGTGACTTTAATATATTCCAGCTTGAATTAATTATCTTGCAAATTGAAGTCATTCTTTTTAGAGATTTCTATCAGTACTTTGCATTAAACTCATCTATGAATCATTCAACGATGGTAATCAACAGAGAAAACCAAGGATAAGCTGCAGTAGATTTTGCTTTGTGAGATAGATTTTTCTGCATTTGTTTTCTGTTTTGTGTCTCTGTGTGTTGACTCTGGTGTATATTTTTTTGTATGTAGTTAGCTGTGTTCTCTGAATGTTTTGTCTGTGTGAAGTATTTTGTGTGTCTAAGATCTCTGATTGTTGTGTACAAGTGTCTTTGACAGTGGTTCTCAAACTGTGGTATGAGGGCTTCTCCTAGTGGAGTCTTTTGGAGTTCAAGTCTTGAGTCCTGGTTTTGTCCTGGTTTAGTTCTATATGTATTTCTGGTTTTGTCCTTGAATTAGTCCTGGTTTAGTCCAAGATTTAATCTTGGTTTAGTCCTGGTTTACTCATGAGTTTATTCTTGGTTTAGTCCTAGAATTAGTCCTGGTTTATTACTGGTTTAGTTCTGTTTTACTGCTGGATTTAGTACTGGATTAATACTGGTTTAGTCCTAGTGTAGCCCTGGTTTAACCGTGGATTTATTTCTGGTTTTGTTCTGGTCAAGTCCTGTATTAATCATTGGTTAAGTCCTGGAATTAATTCTGGTTTAGGCCCAGTTTAGTCCAGCATTTAGTCCTGGTTTAGTCTGGATTTAGCTATAGTTTTGTCCTGGTTTAGTCATGGGTTAGTCCTGGGTTTAGTCATTATTTTGTTCTGGTTCAGGCCCAGTAGTCCTGATATAGTCCTAGTATAGTCCTTGTTTTGCCTTTATTTATTAATGCATTTTTCTGGCTCAGTTTAGACCTTGGTTAGTCAGGATTTAGGCACAATTTAGTCCATTACTGATGGTGGTACTTGGTGTGAATAGTTTGAGAACCACTGGCCTATGTGTGTGTGTCGTGTCCATTGTTATCTGTGTCCATATACCTGTCCCATGTATGTCTTTATGAACTGCTCTTGTCCCTGTGTCTCTTCCTCCTCTCTCCTGCTTTAGGACAAGACGAGCGCTCTGAGCCTCAGTAACGTGGCGGGCGTCTTCTACATCCTGATTGGTGGATTGGGGCTGGCCATGCTGGTGGCTCTGGTCGAGTTCTGCTACAAGTCCAGGACCGAGTCTCGCCGAATGAAGGTGTCGACCGCGAGAGCTGCTGCCGCCACAGCCGCTCAGGCCTTTCACTGCTCAGCCTTAGACAGTGGTGCTAGCGCCCCCTACACAGAGCTGCAGAGCTACGGCCTGTACGCCAACAACACTGTTAAGATATAAGGGCAGAGCACAGCTATGGGGTAGGAAACGCTGTGTTCAAGCCTTCATGATGATGATGATGATGATGATGATGATGATGATGCTGCTGCTCACCCGTCCATCTAACCGTGCAGAGCCTCACATGGCGTCCACCGCAAGCAACGCTCTCCTGTACCTCTCTGTCACCGCTCGTCCACGTCACTGACCTCTTAGTCTTGTCCATCACTTGATTTAAAATTGCCCTTATGCCATTTAGTTTCCAATTTAGTACTTTACCGATTTGACTGCTTTTTCACAAGGTATTATTACTAAAACCCCACTTTGAGAAAACTATTAACTCACAAGCGTAAGGGCCCGTTTTCATAAGCTTCTTACCATTAAATGTAGGGATACTTTGGGTACTCACAGCCTAATTTAGCTCCCCAAAGACCTCTTCAGATCTGTATGACGAGAAAGGAGGAGAAATGTTTTAGTCGAGAGGTTTAGTGGACAGACACATTTATTTTTTTCCAAATGTTAAGGGTATAATACATGAATTAAAGTAGTTCTGTAAACAAGTCTAGTGTTTACAATCGATTGAGCTGGCATACAACAATAAATTATTTGTAACCCTTTAACCCTTTCTCACACTATTGAGCAGAATTCATTAATTGATTATTTACAAAGCATTACTTCACCATTTACAAACACCACTGACTTATAAACGTTAGTAATAAGCACATGTAAATTTCTAGTAATTTGAGCTCTATAAAGTATATCTATAAATATTGTTAATTACCTGGTTATTAATGATTTACTACTGGTGAGCTATTCTAAAGTGTTACCACATTATTTACATTATTTTTAATGTATTCAAACTTGTGACAATTCTATATAGTTTTATGGACAGCCACGGTCCAAAGTACAGCATATGGACTAGGCTATATTTATTCTTTTTTTAAGATCAGATTGTAGATACACAATCCAGCCACAAGGGGGCACAAGTTAGTGTACCTTTTGTGCCAGTTCCAAACCCAGATGAATGGACAAGGTTGCACCATGAAGGACATTTGGCATAAAACCTTTGCCAAAATTATATGCCAGGCTAGGAGGCAAAAGATTTGCTGTGGCGACCCCAGAAAGGAAAAGCCAAAAGCAAAGAAGTTTATATTTGTAACAGAAGTTTATTACATGTCATTATTATTATATCAAGGCTAAAAGGCCAATTTTTTAATTAGCAAAAATGAATAGCTCCCTAAAAGACATTTTATGGATGCGGGCCCGGGATAGTAACATCAAGGTTGAGTCAGAAGTTGATTACATGTTTGTAGTTGCTATTAGTCATCAATCCAATTACTGAAGACATATCAATTATTTGTTATCACATTTTTAGCAAAGGAAAGATCCCAGACGCCGTGCTGGTGTAAGGGCAATTTGAATCACAGTGGTACATATCTATCTACCTCAGTCTCTCCGCCGCTCCCTCTCTTCTTTTCGCTGACTGTCTTTGCAAAGCAGGGCCCATTGTGGTGAACATCCTTTATCTGTCTACCATGGGACCGGGGCCTGGTGCCTGGGCCCACGTGTGTTTTCATCACTGCTTTAATCGAGTCTAGTCTAACTCCAACTTTTTGCATTTGCAGAAGAACAAACCCAATTCTGAAAACGCTTCGGACAATGAGTAAAATGTAAATAAAAACAGAATGCAACAGAGCATAAACAATGTTTAGGTGTTGAAGCTGGGATGTTTTACAATTTCATAAGAGATAATAGTTTAATTTGAATGTGATGGCAGCAATGTTTTAGGTCAATTGGCAACATTTAATTAAGATGTCTGGGTATAAAAAGGTGATTTTAGGAAGTCACGTATTGGATGCTCATAATCCTCTGGCCATCAAGCAGCACTGCACTAAAACAGACATACACAAATGTTGTCAATATTACCCTAAAACTTTTTTTCTTCCTTTTTTTTGCATCGTCCCAAATCTTTTGAGACATGTTGCTGCCATCAAATAAAAAATGTGCCTTTATTTTTTTATGAAATGGTAAAATATGTCAGTTTCAACAGCTGATATATTGTTTATGCTGTTTCATTGTTTATTATTGTCTATTGTGAATAAAATATATGTTTAATTAGATTTGGGAACAATTGTATTGTGTTTTTATTCACATTTTACACATTGTCCCAACTTTTTGAGAATTGGGTTTGTATGTTGCTCATCAATGTACCTGAAGATTGAGCTTTTCCTTCAACACCAGACATCCTGTTTGTCGTATGGTTGGTCGATCAATTTACAACAACAAACAGCAAACTCTGATTTGCTCTTTCCACATCAAAGACGCACTCGACTCTCTCCTCCTCCTTCATATGTATAAACAGGCAATAAAGTGAAGGCGCGGCGTGATCTTGTCCATGAATCTCTTATGTCTTAATCAGCACGCTAAGATGCACCTGATATCTTTGCAGTTTGGCTTGAAAGGAAAAACGCTGCTCCAATTATGGGCAGGTGTGATACTCCAATCCCAATGCAACCACTCACCAGTTGCTTCACATCACACTTTGCATTGCCCAATTTAATCGGTCCAAATTGGCAGACCAAGGCAGAGGAGCCACACATACACCTTCATACACACATCGTTAGACTGTTTTGTTTTTTTTTTCTTTCTGTTTTTCTAGCTCGGAGCCTGTTATGGGCCTTACTGGGGAGTGAAGCGTAGTCAGACTGCACGCACACTGCACTGCTCCACCTTTTTACAAATTAGGACATTGTTGAGAACCAGTCAGTGCAACAAATTAACAGCCTAAATAAACCAACCGGCTGTCTTCCTGAGGAATAATATGCAATTTGGATACTGGCTTAGCTTGTCTTATAGCAATGCTTGGATCCTCATGTTGGCACGTGTTACAGTATACTCCAGTGTTAGTGCTGATGCATTATTTTACTACTGCCTGGCACACTTAAATGTAGTCCTCCAAGGAGCTAATGTTTTAGCTTGTGTTGGTTTGTTCGTCTGTTAGTAAGATGGGTGGATTGTTGGATTTTCAGGTAATGTAAGCAAGGAGCCAAGATAAAAAGTTGTATTTGGATTTTTTAAACTAATCTGTGAGATAGCGCCAAAGATACTAACTCCAGCTACAACGGAAAAAACATTCTTTAACACGGTGGCATGTACGTGGCTCATTATATAGAGCATTTACCCCCGAACTACAAATTTCCCAGTGTGAGTTTAGGTCTGGGTACTATTCCTTTGCGTGATTTCTAAAACGTTTGCATTTCAGTTTGGATCTTGATGGCTAGACTGGCTTCAGACTTCTCAAGAAATCTTTTCATCACCTGTTACATGACAGAAGATAAGATGGGGCATTGACAAAACACCATTTTTTGCAATGGGAATGAAAGCAGGTCTAAATACAATATCTTTTCTGAATGGGAAGAAAAACTCACCCATGACCTAAATTAACTTGGCGTGCCAGCACCACATTCAGATAGTAATAGGAACAGATAATAAATATATTAATCTATAAAGGCCAGAACATCAGCATTAAGAAGGACTATTCATAATTAGTAGATTTCGTCCACTTGCTTTTCTTGTTCTGATCAAACTGACACACGTCTGATCAGAAATAGGAAAGCTACTGTGCCGACTCTAGTGCTTTTTTAACTTTTTATTTTTTTATTTTTTTACAGCAATCCATAAACGACGCCATGCGCTGCTCCACACTGACCAGGATGAGCGGGAACGGGAGCGGCGGCGAGAACGGACGAATCCTCACCCACGACTTCCCCAAGACCGTCCAGACTCTACCCTGTATGAGCCACACTGCCAGCATGGGACTGGGGGCGTCCGGCATGTGATCTGATCAATCATGTGACTTTGCTGGCGGCGAGGAATAAACAGGGTGGGATAATGAAAAAAGGGGAGCTCGCGAGACTCTGTACGACCTCAAAACAACATGGCTGCCCCGTTTTTGGCCCAGTTCTGGCTGTCGACTCGCCCCGACTTGTACAAGACTATACTTTTACTGCCAAAATGCATTCTCGATCCACTCCCTATGATGAACTACACAAAAAAACTTGCACCATTTTTTTAAGTGTTTGGAAAAGAGATGATAAAAAAAAGAAGGGGAAGTGTGCTGCAATAAAGAAGCCGTCAACAGGTTTTTGAATTTTTTACAGTGTTCATATGTGTGACAAAAAAGACTATTATTTTGGTGTGTCGCCTGCGATGGTGCCATTTCAACGGAGCTATTGATGTTAGTCTGTGTGTGCAATACGTTCACCTCCACTGCTGACTTTTGACTACCTAGATGCTGTCCGATTGGCGATGGATCTTTGCACAGATGCTATGGCAGGCGGAGGACAACAACAACTACACTTAGAGACTGCTATTGCCGTTCGATATCGTTTCGGGACACTCTCTTTCATCACCCCACCATTACAGAGTGACCACATGCTTCGTGTAGCATCTAGTTTTACTCCATTGGTTTACACTGTCTGTTTGTTTTTTGTTTTATTTTTTTGCGCAACAACGGATCAGTCCTTTTACCGAAGGCGATGCTGTTTTGAGACGAATACAACAAACGTGGATTGCTGCTACCACCTCATTTAACACGTCATGCCTTGTTCTTGTGCCATATCATTGTAACTCTTGCACACAAATATACACTTGTTGCTACAGTGTTAAGATTATAGAGATTATATGTGATTTAAGGACTGAATGGGGGTAAGGAAAGGAGAATGGCCCATGGCTTTGTACAGTACTGACCTTACACTGTATCCTACTGTTGTGACATTCATAGCATATCCATAAATCTTCTAAGAGGTCTATTAGAGGCTCAAGTTATGGACAAGAGATTGACCGGAAAGGCCGTCAAACTACAAACCTGCTTCCTAAAATGCTGGGATAATGTTTAAAATGTACATAAAATGACAATGCATTGATCCGCAAATCTTATAAAACACTATTTTATTCACAGCAGACCACAATATTCACAATAGACCATACACTTTATAACAGGTGTGTATGAAAAATAATTGTTTTTGAATTTAATGGCAGCAACACATCTCAAAATGTTTTACTCTTTCCAACTTTTTTATTAGCATTAATAAAAACACACACTCACTGTGATGTGCTCCTATACCCCATAGAATCCCATAGAAAAACAATGGAAAACAATGGCCTTCTAAGCACAGGCCTATGTAAAGGGTTATTGATGCAACTTGGACATGAACTAAAAAATTCACAAAAATTTGACCTCTTCTCAAGAGGAGAAACCATCAACAATCAAAAATCATGATTTTTTAGTGTCATAGCAGTGCAATCAAAAAACGTCGGTATAATGAAAGTTAGTGGGGCAAAAACAGTCATGTACAGTACATGAGGGAGAAAAAAAATTAATTTGGTGCTACACAAAAACTAAAATTTCACAGTCAGGGTTGTTACTGATGTTTGACATGTCCAAGACTGTGACAATAGGTAAAAAAAAAAAAATTCTAGCTCACAATGAGTTTTTATATGGAAAATAGCCCATTTTGAGTGTGATTTTTCCATATTGGTGACTTTGCATATTTAACTAGTAATTAAAAAAAATCAAAAAAGCTTTGATTTTTTTGGTCTCAAATTTCATAGTTTTGAGCAGAACTGGAATGGATTAACAGATTCAAGCAAAAAAAGTAAAAATATATATATATATATATATGATATATTTTTGCAGCCCCAGGAGTACATAAAGGTAGTAAATTTGTCCACAGTGTATTACTGATCTATAGAAATGTTTACAATCATATTTTCAAATTGTATGTCAAATTAAGGTTTGTCACCAAAAATCATCCATTTTTTCAAATACAGTGGAAGTTATGGCCAAAGAAAGAGTTAAAAATGAGTTGAAAATGTCCCCGAGAATACATCTTTACATAAGGGTTTATATCAAAACACTGCCTTTTCTATTATGAAAAAAATATTGTGGTTTTTGTTTACATTTTACACATTGTCCCAACTTCTTAAAAACTTGGCTTGTATCTCAAGACCTGTTGCTATACAACTGCTGTAATGTGCGCTGAGATGAATTGGGCTTTAATGAAATCGGCAGAGAGGCACTCATTTTATTGAGGTTGCCATATCTCCAGCAGATTGTGGGTGACCTATAAAAGCGAACTTGGCCTCCTTTCACTGTCGCTGGCTCGCTCCAGAGAGGTAGAGGCAGAGAAGCAGGCTTTGTGTGACTGGCAGAATCACTTTTACTATTATTTGTGTTTATAAGGGAACTGAGGTCATAATGGTCAGCTGCAGAAAGCTCTCCTTTTTAGCTCACGTCAAATGAACTGAAATGATAGTGGCATGCCCTGGACAGTAGAGAGCGGTGTGGGAAAGGGTAGGGCTTAAAGCAAAATACAACATGAAAAGTGTTTCACTTGGATTTGATGATGATGTACTGCGCATTTCTGGGGAATGACTGTCAGGTTTTCAAGTTTATTTGTATTATTTAGTGACATCCAGATTGCACACACCACTTTAGCGGCTCTGTATAACTTTTGAACTCTTTTCAGTGACACTGCTGACATAGAACGCCAAAACTGAACTATCATCTGCACTCTATGAAGCTAGAATTTGTGAAGTTTTGGCAGTAAACATTTTATCATGACAGGTAATTGCCATTATAAACAGCAAGTGATTTTTAAAGGAAAAAAATAAGATTTAAGTTTCACTGGCTAGAATTTCTTGTGCCCAATTTAATTAGCTATTGCAAAGTTGTTGTAATTTTGCCCCAATACAAAACTATGTTGCTTATTGGTGTTGTAGTGCCCAAGAGACTCGTTCTGAGCTCATCATTGACCTATTTCTACTTGGTTTGTTTCGGGCTTGAGCAGAAAGGATTTTTTTTTTTTTTTTTTTTTTTTTTTTGCAGGTTTTATTTGACAGTATAAAGAGCAGAAGTGACAGGAAATCATGGGGAGAGACATTTGGCAAATGTCAGTGTCCAGCCTCAAACCCCTGACGCCAACTGTAGTTGCCCTGTTTATGCGCCACAGCTCTACCAACTGAGCTATATGGCGGCGAGTTCCCAGGATTTTAAATTAAGGCCACAGCTAATTTATTTGCTCACATACTTGTTACTGTTTTATCTGATCTGGACTCAATCTCAGACTTCAACCTGCAAAATTCATTCATCTTCTTCCTCTTAGTCCTGTTAAAGCAACGGCCCCCAACCTTTTTTTCTCACAAGCACCAGTACTTGGCATACAACTTTATCCGCAAACTGGACTACTGTTACTAATGCTACTACTAATAATAATAAAAGTAGATACTCAAGTATTTTTGCAGCATTTTCAAGCCTTGCAATGTAAAAAAAAAGCAAAGTAACTTGGAAATCAATGGTAGTATTTCCTTTATTGAAATGCACTGTACATCACATGCTATATTTTATTATAATAGTGTTTATTTTGAGGTTATGAGAAGGTTGTTGCTTTTCACTGCTGCTAGAGCCTCATTATTATTATCTGCTTGTTTTTCCTCCAATAATTTTCTGCATCAAAATAAGTTATACCAGAAGACATACACGATCCAAGTTTACTGAAAGCAAACATATCTCCTCCTAAGATGTATATAAAGCGCTTTTCTCTTCCCCAGTGACAATGTTCGTTCTTCCTCCAGCCATGCTTCTTCAATGTACCTGGGTTCCTTTCCTAGCTGCCTAACTGTGTGTCTCCTACTTCCTTCACCTCTGCGTCTTCTCAGCTGATGTTGTATTAAAAGTAGGACACACAGCACAGCGATCTTCAGTGGAGGCTTTACCTTTGAAAAAGATGTTTTATATGCCATAACTGATTTGTAAAAAAAAAAAAAAAAAATAGAGACTCAATGTTTGTAATATAAAGAAAAGCTGGGGGACCAGAAATTGTTATTGTTACACTTAACAGAGTGTAAAAAAATAATAAAAATACACACACTTGCAGAGAGACTGGTGTTGAATTGGTGAAATGTTGTTTTAAGGCAGTTTTTGATTCATTTTGCGATTTGGAAAAACCTCTTGGTGTTTTTTATTAAGTGCTTGGACTTCAACCCCATTTGAATATTTCTTTGTCGGTTTATTTACTTTGTTCACATAATTGTTGGTTTTTTTTATTATGAAAAGGTTGTTATTAAGTTTTGAAATGATAGTCAATAAATAGCTATTAGAAATTTGAGAAATAAATATTCTTTTTCTAACCAAAGTGTCCTGGAAGGAAGTCATCATGCTTTTGTAACAGAATAAAATAATAAACTATCCATATACTTGCTCCACTTCTTTCCACATAAACAGCACTGTGCGGTGTGAAAATACTGTTAACTAAGAGTGCTTTAATAAATACAGAAGTTTATTTTTTTATTCTTGTTATGAAAGGTCAGTAATGAGCCACAGACAAAATTATTAATTTTGGCGTGGACCCAGGAGTGTTTTAAGGAATTCTGTACCATTTTGAAACACAACCCAAACTTCACTCACTAAAAGAACAAATGATTAGTTTTAATATTTTCTTTACACTTTTGCCTGCTCCCTTCTTGGACGTGGATTGGGCAAGTTGTTGTTGTTGTTGGTTTTTTTGGGGGGGGTTTTTGGGGGGGGGGGGTTTGTTTGTTTTTGTTTTTTTACACCAGATGCACTTTCTGTTGCATACTGACTGGAGTAGGCGTGGGCAAAGTGTAATAATAATAATAATAATAATAATAATAATAATAATAATAATAATAATAATAATACATTTTATTTATTAGGCACCTTTCTAGACACTCAGGGTCGCCTTGCAACAAATAAAAAATACAGCAGCAATAAAAGACAAAAAAAAAATATATATATACAGTTAAAACAATATACAGTTTTAAAGGGACAGTGCATTTGCCAAAGGAGGTCAGAATGGGATTCGAACCACCAACCACTTTTGCCACTCTTACCCCGCATTTTAGTTACCTGGAAAATCCAGACTGATATGTCTCTGTATTATTCTACAGAGAAATATCAGTCTGGTCACCACGCCGTCCGCAGTGGTTTCCTCAAATCCCAACCGTACCGTGCATTTTGATTCGCTTATTTAAGTCACGTGTTCTTCGCGAGCAGCGTCCGCAACAACAAACATCAAGGTGGCGCACTGAGGAGCCGAGTTTGTTTCATTCAGTGGTAAATTCCCTTTTAAATGACCAAAAACATATCGAGTCATTAAAACCACAGCAGCTTGCAGCACTAGAAGCCTTTATTTAAAAAAAAAAATGTTTTCGCGTTGCTTACTTTCTTGTCGCTTTGTTAACGTCACGTCCGCCATTTTCTAATTGGCTAACTCCGCTGCCCGTTTGCTCCGCGCTAGAAATCGAATTGATTCTATGGCGACCAGACTCATCCGCCGGTACAGCGGTGAGTCTGGAATTTCCAGGCAAGCATTTTAGTAGTAGATTCTTTAATTTCCTGAAATATAAGGGTTTTGTGGCTCAATGGTTAAAGCATTTCCCCTGAACTATTAGAACTTTGAGTTTGAGTCCAGGTCTGAGGGCTATGTCTTCAACATTGCGAGATAGGACCAATGCCTTTGTAGAGGTCTAGAGGTCTTTTTTTTTTCTTTTTTTTTTTTTTTTCTTCCTTGCAACTTTGTGTAAGACCTCCTAAAAACCTTTGCACAGTAACACTCTCATCTATCTTCATGTACGTCTGGGGCAAATGGGATATGACTTTATCCTTTTCCACTTGTAGTATCTAATGTGCCGCCGCAGCCTGAAAGGGAGCAGTCTTCCGAAAAATCACCTCTCGCAGTCTGTCTTTGTGAGAGGAGCGAAATGCCGCTGTTACACAAGCTGCAAGACAATTAAAAATATCTACTTGTGTCGACTTAATGGTCCTCGTCAGGTTATACACTGAACAGAGCAAGCGCTGAATTTGCCAGCGCCATGACTTGCATTTTTCCTCCGACTGTTTTGCAGCGACATGCACCATTAGGCCGCGTAAAAAAAGGAGGTGAGTGAGAGTGCACGGAGACAATAAGACAGGGATAAGCACAAAAACAAGAAAGTTAGTTTTAGGATTTGGCGAAAGTTTGAGTTGGAAAACCCACTTTCAGGTGGATTTTTGGCTCATGTTGATTCCACATTAACAAGCAGTAGGGGAATATCAAAAGAAGTGTCCCTTGTTGAAGAGCAATAGCTTTACTGCCTGTGACTGTCTAAAGCAGGCCTAGTCAACTTGCATCCCGGATGCAAAATTGGCCCTACTGAAATTTTATCCAGCCCTCAACCATATTGAATGTGTTAGCCGGGAGCTATCAATAACATAGCAGAGATCTGGAGTTTGCTTTTATTCTTTAAAATAAAAAAAATAAAACAAATACTGTGAATAAGCTATACTTTTTTGAAATAAAACAATAGCTCTTTCACATTATTCCTGATAGATTCTAGTTCTGGATAGATAAAGGATGTATTGACCAATCAGAGTGCTCCTGTCCTATGAAAGCGTGTGATTGGTTAAACTGTTCCTTCCCTCGCTCTAAAACAAAAACCCTTATAATACAGCCCACAGGTGGCCTCAAAGTCTAATTTTTTTTCTCAGATGACTTCACTTATGCTGTACTAATAACCAAATAATTATCTTTAACAAAATACAAGGAAAAAGAAATCAGGTAGTGCAGCTTCAATATTTGTCCTCACCTCAGAAAATTGGACATGATACTTGAAATGTTTCATTTCATTGACCAGTGTTATGGCAGCGTTGTGGTGCATTAGTGTTAGTGTAGCGTGCAGTTTATTTCTTATGTGTACATAGGGATTATATTGTTTAGCCAGGAATGTGTCAATTTTCAATTTTTCTAAATGGTCCCCCTGCAAATAAAGTTGAATAGCCCTGGTCTAAAGCAAGCCGGTACAAGACTACAGACTACAGGCTGTTAGGTGATTTAACAGTCCGCTAACCTGACATGCCAGATGGTCTGTTACATAGAAGGGTTTATGGAGCTCAACAGTGCCTGCCCACAGGTTCCAGAAATAAATTCCCCATTCATTTTTCCCATAGACCTTTAAAAAAATGCATATTAAAAGTTTAAAACCTGGACGCTAACTCATTACCATAGCATAATTCATTTTAGTAAAAAAAAAAAATCTTAAACTTGTATAATCAGTGAAATATATTTGTAGCTTTGCCTTTCTACAAGTGTCAGATTTTTATTTATTTATTTATTTATTTTACTAAAGTCATTGTGCTATGATCATAAGCTACCACATGGCTAATTAGCCTCTGTCAAACTTTTTAACTCTAAAATTATACACATTTTTTGAAAAGTCGGGGGCAGGCACTGTTGCTCTTTATGAGGTACTACCATCCAGTCAGGGCAAGGCCAAGCTGGCCACACCATTGGTCCAACCTAGTGTTTCCCAACCAGTGGTACGGGGACCCCCAGGGGTACCCAAGCATTTTGCAAGAGATACTTATTTCATAAATAATATTTTCATAAATATTTCAAGCTCAAGTGTCTCATTGACTGCGAAAGGTTTAATAGCTTATTTAACAGGGATTATTTGCTTTGTTTAATTTACTTTTTTTTTAGTATTAGGTAGTATTATTATTTGTTATTATTATTTTAATATTAAACTTTTTTATTCTGAACACAAAATATATACTAAAATAAATACATTTTATAATTTATATTGTTATATTTTTATTCTATATATATTTTTAAAGGCAGGCAAATATATATTTTTTTTTTATCTTGAATTCAAGTTAAAAAGAAAATGAATGCAAAAGAATACAGTAAATTAAGTATTAACAAATGCAGACGTTTTATATGACCACTTTTTGAACACAGATGAGTGAGGGGGGTACTCATGGTATGATAAATAGACCACAGAGGTACATGAGACAAAAAAGGTTAGGAACCACTGGTCCAAACCTTTAAGACTTCAGATGCAAACATAGCAATCAGGCATAACATTATGACCACCTGCCTAATACTGGAGGTCATCGATTTGTTGGGTCAGACCATGCAGGCCTTAGCCTTTGTTCCCCTTCATCTGTTTGTCATCTGTCACCAGTTCTCCATTGTTCCTTCCTTGGACCACTTTTGACAGATACTGACCACCGCAATCCCGGGAACACCCACAAGGGATGCCCTGACCCACAATGCAACTCCTGTCCATTTAATGTGTGTGTTTTCTTGTGTGGCACTTGCATGACATCACTGTTTGTGTAGCAAACCCAGTGCTGCTGCTCACTGTACACTTAACTTTCCATCTTGACACTGATTTCTCAAACTGTTGTCAAAGTTATACTGTTACATAATAATATATCATTCAGGCTAATCCTCATGCAGTTATTTTATTATTTTCATGTCTGCATTGAAAGCGTCCTGCTATTCAGACGCTGCTCATCACAAAGAAGAAGCAAAAACTCACTTTAATTACCTGGCAGCAACATTTCATGCTACACTCATTGTATTATTCAGCCTGGAAGAGAGAGACTGGTGATTATGATGAAGACACAAATATAGAGCCTTTGTATGCAGCGGCGGCCATTGTTGTTTGTGTGGCTGTGCACCCGAGTGTGGAGGAGAGATAGCAGGGTGTCATGGCGTGTCAAACCCCATGATTAGTGACATCCAGCTCCACCAAGGCCCCCCCAGCATACCCACTTTCCCCCCCTTCCAGTGCTTCTTGCAATGACAGCCACAAGACCCCACTGTATAATTAACATGTCTATTTGTCTCCTGTGCAAAGTGCTTTCAGAGCCAAATCATTTTTTTGTTTTATCACAGTGGAGGAAAGTAACGTTGTAAAAGTGTGTGGTTGCTTTAATGTAGGTACAATTTGTATGTGCAATCTTACATCAATAAATAAGGATATGGTAGAAAAGTTAATTTTTTTCAGTAGCTCAGCTTAAAGAGTGGGGCCAACCGTGGCACAGTGGGTTAAGCCTGAAGCATACTATCGTTGTGTGCTGATGTGTGCCGTTGTGTGCCTACTCCAGGGCATCCAGCGAAAAAAAAAAAGCCCTGCTAAATCATTGCGTGACTGGTTCACTGTGGCAACTCCAAAAAAGAAAAAAAGAAAAATAAAAGTTTAGTTCAAAAAGTGAGGATATAAATACATAGGGACAGGGTTGCCTTAGTCAACTCATGTCAACTTTCCTGACATAGCTCTCTATTTATCCTGGCTTGGGACTGGCACAAAGAGTACACTGGATTGGCTTTTTTTTTAGAATATCTAATGTTTATTTAATTTGCATAAGCATGATTAGCACCATTCTTAATCCTAGTCTCTTACACCAGACATCTGCAGCAAACCACTGTGAAACAACCTGCATCTGCATCATCTTGTCAATTTAAGATAAAAATCTCTCCCTGTTTTTCAGTAAATGCCATGGACTTATCTGTTAAACTGTTATAATAAACTGTTTTAGCCTCAGTTATCCATGCATTGACTGATTAGCAGTGCCGCACATGATCACCGAAATAGTTACAAGATGTAAACCTAGCTCTGTATGATAATCAGTAACATATTTAACATTTCTTTGTTTGTTTGCAATTATAAATTAACATCTACATACTGCATAGCTCTTGAGAAGGGAGAGACTCGGCATACAGGATTACTCCAACATGCATAAATGAAACCAAATACTATTCCTGGTGTGTTTTTGAGGCGTTGAGGTGAGTGCATCAGCTCCAGATTACAGAACATTTTGTGATTTTGTCATTACATTTGTTATTATCTGCTCATCAGTCATTGCTGTGTGTTGAAGTATGAGCACATTGGTTGATAATTATGCAGTCATCACACACTTGATGAAATTTACCTATTACCAGGGAGAATTAAATCGTGTCTGGGGGATTTAAGAGCCAAAGTAATCAGGCCGTATCTAAAATTAAATCTGGGAAATGTCACCTGTTGTGGATATTTGAGTTATGATGTCCTTTAAAACGGCAAAGAAATGATACAGATGTAACCTGCAGATGTGCTCAGAGCTGTGGAGGTGGAAGTGTTAGTGATAATAAATACAATACAATTTTGGGAGAAATCACTCGAAGCTATGGCGGAAGAGGAGCAGAGATTACAGAGATGCAGTCTGGAGGGTCATTGATTGTGAATGGGGCCTAATTGTGTCCAGGTGCTCGTCTCTCCAACACTTAGCTCAGAGTCTCGGCAGTGAGAGGCTGATGAGCGGCTGCAGCTCTGTCGTACCTGCACTACTGGACACACACACGCCGATGTTTTACTATAGTTGTCATACGTGGCCCTAAATCTTGCTGCAATCTCTATGTTTTTCAAGTTTAGTTTGGGATTTTGAAAGAAGTTGGTAGTAGTACATAATTTATTACATCTCCTAATGTAGAGTGCTTCACAGTGATAGTCAGAACCAGCCATCTTTAGTACAAAAACTAGCCTTTTCTTCTTGTGCCTGTATCCTATAGCTGCACTGTATGCCTATACTTCCATAAACTATATGTAGGCTAATTTTATTTAATTGATTTAATCTGCCATGGCTCTACCCACACAATCTGATTGTAACAAAACCTTTTATGTTGATGGCTCCCAACCTTTTTTCTCTTGTGTACTGCCTGGGCTTTGTGTCATACCATGAGTACACCTCACTCATATGTGTTGGTGATTTTTCAAAAAGTGTCAAAATATCTGTGTTTTTTAGTACAAAGACATGTTCTGCTTACTTTATTGTAAATAATAATTCTCCTGCATTTTTCTTTTAAACTCAAAATCAAAATAAACATAAAATTAATAATCTGCCTTTAAAAAAAAAAAAAAAAAAAAAAAAAAAAAAACATATATATATTTGTTTATGTTTATAATATATGTATATGTTTATAATATATATATATATATATATATATATATATATATATATATATATATATATATATATATATATATATATATATATAATTTAGATTTTTATTTTATTTTTTAGTAGTTTCACAAATATTTTCTTATCATCATGAAAATAAATTATGTAATTATTCACAAGTACCACCAGCAAAGTGCTCACCTACCTCTAGAGGTCCCGTACCAACGGATGGGAAACACTGCTTTATGTCCCTAAAAAGTGTATCAAGAACAAAGACACACGTCAGTGTTCAGTGTGAGTGTGACTGATAAGTGAATGTATAATGCATGTAATTGTAAAGCAACTTTGAGTTAAAAAGCGCTTTATAAGACTAACACATTATTATTATTATTCAAAGCAAAATTGTTTCTGCTGATGTTTTAATTATCGGGAAAAATGTTGACACATCAAAGCATGCACAACAAAGTCTGTTGAAATACAGAACAATGGGACAAGATTAGATTTTTCCAGTGCGGCTCTGAGATCTACTTTATGTCCTTACAGTCTCCTCATTCCTTGTTACGTTGAGTTTGGTCCAGCTCCTCACACACCTGGCTCACTCACCTGCTGCTCCTCTGCCGTCTCTGCATAGAGCCCTCTTCAGCCTCTGTTTACCAGTCCATCTCTCTGCACATACTTCAACACATCCAGCTTTGTTCAGTCCTCTGAATCACTGCCTAACTTTGTTTTTGTCCTCTCCCTCTGAGTTTTGACCTGCTTTTCCTCCCTTTTGGACTGGCTCTGTTCATAGAAGTGTTGTTTGTTTGGAACTACTTCAGTTTCTGCTTCTTGACTAAGGATTTGCTTTTTTTTTTCTTTTTTTCTTTTTTTGAAACACAATTACAGTCCAAGTTATTATTATTATTAAATCTAATCTATTATTAATCTTCCTTCAAAAGACTGCAGACTCCTTTAAAGCATTGGCCCTATCTCACAATAGTAAGCATACAGTGCCCATACTTGAACTCAAACTGGGGATCTTCTATTTCAGGGGTAAATGATCTATGCATTGAGATACAAAGCCATTATTATTAGTGTCTGTCAGTGTTAGCCCCTTTATGGCACAATGGCAGAAAATCTACTACAAAGAACCATTAGTGACCCCTTTTGGCTGGAGTAAGTAACTTTATCTTGCAACGATACAGAACCCTTTGTACCATTTACTAGTTCAGATTGGCATTTTGTATCCACACCAACATTTTTTTTTTTTTTTCTCAGCCTTTTCTTTGCTAAAAATTTGAAGATTACTTTATGAGTTATCTTGTCTCTTATCCAGCTAACAGACTAACAAACCAATGCTGGTAAAAAAATAAACTTTTTGGCTAATTATGCATAGTTTGGTGAGTTGATCAGTAGGCAGATTGTGTTCTTACTACTCAGAGCATACAAACTGAGCACTGCTGGAGAAGAAGCACACCCATTCTTGCATAAAGATTTTGGGCATTTCTGTAGACTAAAATAGATCTTACCATCCTATGTCTCTATGTTCACAGACAATAGTGTGTCTCTGCAGGGCTACTGTAGGCAGAAAATAGCAATTTCAAACATCAGTCGCTAAACACGCTGCACCTTTAACAGCACGCTCCATTCACCTCTTACATCAGTGTTATTATGAAGAGGAGGAGAGACAAAGAGAGTCTAACTCGGTCTTCCCCTGGCATGTGAGCCGCGTTTTTGCAAATGGAGAAGGAAAGGAAATCAATAGCGGTGAAGCCACAGCTGCCAGCTTGTGTTGGAGCGACACAGGCATCAGGAAGGAAATGCAGTCTCGTCTGTAGAGCCACTCAGAGAAACTACTTTGGTCGTAGCCAAAGGGCAGAGAAACACATGTCTATACTGATCTCCCCTCCTACTTGTTTTGGTCTTAAAGTCACTAGTTATTCACCTGCCGTCCCATCTTGTGCCACCCCTGCAGTTTGAAGGAATAGTGTCATAAGCTAAGCAGACAATACATTAAATGAGGGATTTAACAATATCCACCAAATTAAAGATCTTATTTTTACAAGAGTTCCCTATTATTAAAAGTCATGGTCAACCTACTGATCTACCACTGTGCACGGTAATATTGCTTTAATCTTATGCATTACATCCACAAACAGCTGCAGGCGGCCCATGTACATCTACCAGGGTGATTTTCCGGTTATAAACATGAAGATAGCACACAGAGATCCACAGAGATGGTGCCAGACCTCTGTAGCATGTAGCACCTCTCGTGTCTCATCAATCCAGGCCTGGGGCTGTTTGTCTCTCCCTATCTGAGTGACTGGCATCGACAGATCTGAAGACAGCATCTAATGGCTTCATAACAATACAGAGAAACTGCCCCGGGACAGGCTTAGCACTGATTCCTCTGAGCACATTTATGATGATCCTCACAGACACTTCCCACACACAACACTCAGTAGGTTCAGCGTAGACAGGGGTAATGGTAGTTCTATATAAATGATTGCATAAATGATGTCTGTGAAGATTCTCAGCCATCTGGGTTGTCACAATAAAAACAAAGTTAAACCAAGTCCAGACAGCCTCTTTTTAACCTTGTTTTGATCCATAGAGGATGTTGTTAAAACTATAAATTATGGATGGAACCTATCCAAATACATTCTTCGAAATTTATGGATGTCCTGCTGTATACTGCTACATGTTACTACATTAGAATATTATGGAAAAAGTCAATTTAGGCTTATGATTAAAATAAAAAGGTTCTTCAAATATTTCACGCTCTGAGTGACTGAATTTATGTTACACAGGGTAGGCTATTGTATGAATTTCAATTTGAAGTCAACCAAAATAATCTAACTTTTCGACAATAAACCAGCGGTGGAAAGTAATTAGATACTTTTTCAAGTTTTTTTTTTGTTTGTTTGTTTTTTTGTTTTTAGTAGTACTAGAAAAAGAATGGGCACTAGTAGATTTTACTGAGTCTTTGTCATTGTCTAGTATTTTTTTTAAGGTGAAGGGACTTTATGTAAGATTTTGTAGAACATTTACGTGAGTAAATGAAATTTACATATTTTTTTGTCCTCAACTTGTAATCAGAAGGTTCTGGCTTTGATTCAAGCTTGGAAGGAAGAAGAAACATATAAATGGACTTTCAACTTAAGTGATTTTTAGACCTAATAATTGACCTTAATGCTTTTATGCTTATACAATTTTTACACAAAGTCTAGCAGAAATCAACTTTTATTCCGGCGGGGGACTATATCACAAATATAAATCAAGTAACAAGATCAAGAGGAATAGATACACGCAAAAATGTTTCCTAAAAATTAACAAGAGATGCCAAAAAGGAAGAAAAGTCCATATATAGTGCATGTGTGAGTAGTCCTACAAAGTGTCCAGGCTTCTCACTCCAGTGGTCAGTACACACATCAGTCTGAGGCGTCACTTATCCCATTAGCCACTGATTTATCACTGGTAATACACTTGTACTGCTCTGTAAATGAAAACGTATGAGCTTATCATGAGTTATTATCTTCTTGGAGGTTTATTGGCCTGCCCGCATCTGTGTGGCACTGAGGGTCGCGCCAGGACTGACAGTATAAGGGCCAGTCCATCATCAGCTCACTGTCCATCCAAGTGTTGGAGATTAACTGTCCCGCACTAAGATACACCTCCCCATTATTGGCTGAACACAAAAAAGTTGTGCCGTTGCCAGCACTACTGAAGTTCAGGGAGTGGGGTCCTGGCAGTGTGGACCCTTGGTTCTCTTCCCCTGTTTCCTCATCTGTCCATCTGGGTGGACGCAGGCAGACGGCAGCCTTGAGGCAAAGATTGATGGCGGTAGTAAACGCGCTCTGGAAACTGAATGAACAGGAGCGCAAGGGAGGGGGAGATATATGGCAGCACACATCGCTCCGGACACAATGACAGATGAGAGGATTATAGAGCAGGGCTACTTTCCACAGTGATCAAACTTAGGGAGTCTCCTGTGTGGACTCCCGGCCAATCAGTGCAGTGCATATAGGTCTAAAACTCAAGAACGAGGGAATACCCAATGATTCTGCATTAGCTTTCACTTCAGGGCCCAATAATACAACAGCAAAAACTCTTTGTTTCTTCCTGTCAGCACACAGTGGTGTCCTGCCAAAAGATTTGAGTGGACAAAATGCAGATGTTTGCAATGTAGAAGGCCATTTGAAAGGCATTTCTATCACTGTACATAAAACTTTTCATAGCAAAAGACAAAATAGTGGACATAAGATCTTGTTGAAGTTAGTAGTTTTCACCAATAACATCTTAATTGACACAAATTTAAACAATAGCACAAAACACTGGTATTTCTTATGGCCTTACATGTTTTGTTTTTGGTTTTTTTATATATATATTTTGTAAAATATAATATATAGGGAAAATATTATGTGTTATGTTAAAAACTAAATGAGTAAAAGTATTTCTTAACTTTGGTGAAAAAGTACGCTTTCGCTATCAGAGAGTCTAAATTTAATTTGATTCAATTCGGGGACATTATAGTGGTAGTAGTAGAAGTACTAAGAGTAGTAGATTTGATCGTGTCTGGTCATTGTCTCTGGAGGACCAAACCTGACAAAAGAAAAAAATAAACAAACACATTTATACATAACTGCATACATTTTAGGCTTAAAAATTATAACTTGCATTTCTGTTTCTTTAAATTTGCTCATATTTTCCTTAAATTGGCCTTCACTGATTTTATTTTTTTTTTATTTATACTTTTTTTGTATTTCCACACTTATTTATTTGTTATTTTTACATCTATGTATTTATTTATACTTTTATTATTAAATAAATTAATAAAAAACAATTTATAGAAATAATCAAATTTCATTGATCAAAGCCATAGACTGTATATCAGTGTATGCATGTCAGACTGCTGCAGGTGTTTCATCACTGTAGCTCATGAAGTGCGGCTGTGATTTCCGTAAACACTCGGCTCATCATGGATCCAGCCTCAGTGAGCGTAATCAGCCTGAGCTCAGCCTGTTGAGGTTTAATAACATGCTGAATGTCACAACACATGATGGAAGAAAACATAATCCCCTCACACACACACACATGCACAAACACAGAGAGAGAAAGAGAGGAAGTCCTGTTCACTCAACAGTGGTGGAAAGTATCTGTAGTCTCACTTGCCCATAGTCATAATAAAAGTACTATCTTGTTGATATATTTACTTCTACTTGAGTAATATTTTTGTGAAGCATTACTTAATACAGATTTAGAGTACTTCTTCCATCTCTGTCACTCACTAAACGCTCAAACAAACAGCAAACAGCAACACGGTAAAACCTTACAGATTAGCAACAGCTCTGATTTCAGTCACATTCACACAACAGTAAATAGGGCACACTTCCAGCTCAGTTTTTTTTTTTTTTTTTTTTTTTTTTTTTTCCACACTGTTTTCACACTTTATCACCAACCTGCTCCATGTTCGGTCTGTTTGATAATTGTAATGAAAGTTACACAACAGCCTCGGTGCCATATTTGTTTTATATTGTTGTCTAAAGGCCTATGTGACTCAGATGCTTGTGGATATAAGATCAGTATCATTGTTAAGCGTCCAAACAAAGCAGCCATCAAAGGTCAGTGAGTTAAAGTTAAGTGTACTAATAATTAAACTCATCATGTGGAGAGAGCAGTGATGAGAAGCTGAAGCTCTCGGTAGCCTTTTCAACTAACAACACAACATGTACACACTTTATCTCACACTTTTAACGACTAGCCACTTGAATCTCAAACCAGTGAAGGACAAGCATCGATATTTGTCATTGCATGATTCATCTTCACGATATCTGCAACCCCTGAACCTTATCTATAATTTTAGATATCGTTCATCTACTGTATGTTGTGTTTGCTTTGCACTCCAGCCGTACCAAAGTTTAGTTTTGTTTGCAAGGCAGTTTTAGTCAATCATCATAACCATTTATCAAACATGGAGAGAGGGACTAAAGGCGCTTTTCTGCTAGGATGGATTGGGGCAGGATGGGAGTGCTTCCACTTCCCAAAACACTCCTACCCATTCTACTTTTGGCTCCCTTTCGGGACGGGGTCAAGCACGATTAAGTGATCTGGAACGGTTAGAGGTGGGCACTGCTGCAAGTTGAATGGATGAGAGGTAACCCTCACATGGGCAAAAACAACAGAACAGAAAGAAAAGGAAAAAAAATATTTTTAATCAAAAGTGTATTGTCGTATTTAGAGAGAGAGGACAAGCTTAATGTTGTGGCAACTTTTTCAAAAAATAAAGCTAGCGTATATTAGCAACAGCTGTTTCCAGTTTGGCAAAGTATGGCTCTCGCTTTAAGCATCTAAGCATTTCAGATTTAGTTTAGATTGGTTTAAACACTAGTTAAAGTCATGTTGTTATATGGTCAGTAGTTAAAATGTGTTAAAACGGTGCAGAAAAGTGAATTTAATGCACAGAAACCTGGCGGTAAAACAGAAGTAGTCTCCTGTTTACTGAAGCTAATACAGCTTTACCTTTATTCTCACACACCAGGATTTACTCTCCTCTTTTTATTAAATATTGCCACCGCCTTTATGTTTTAAAAGTCTGCTTCAAACTCATTTTTATCTCATTTATTAACACAGCTATTGTTGTGCTTATGTGACGTCAGTGTTTACATAACAGACCCAGGTCTCCTGGATCCAGAGTAATGGAAACACAAGCAGGTTTTGGGGCTTCCAAGGCGTAGTGACACGTCCCATACCGTTCCCCTTTGTGGAAAAGCACTTTATGTCTCTCGGCTGGCCTGGGAATGCCTTGGGATTCCCCCAACAGAGCTGGAGGAAGTGTCTCGATTGAGGAAAGTCTGGGCTTCTTTGCTTGGATGGCTGCCTCTGCGGGAGGGAGGTAGGACTGAAGATGTTGAAGTTCTCTTTGGGAGAGATTGGGATGGATAGGGGTAGGGCTGAGTACATCAGTGGGACAGTTCATGTTGGATTTTTTAGAGATAAAGTTAGAGAGGCTAGATGGTTTGGACATGTGGAAAAAAGGGATAGTGAATACTGTTTATTGGTAAAAGGATTCTGAGGTTAGAGCTGCCAGGTAGAAGGCCTAGAGGAAAACAAAAGATGAGAATCATGGATGTAGTGAAAGAAGACACAACGTTGAAGAGGATGCAGAGGGCAGGGTGAGATGAATGCAGATAATTAGCAAACAAAGTAAGTAAGAAAAAGACTTGTTCCTGCCCCAAGTTATCAAACTGGAACATCTCTCTGTCTGGATAAATGGATGTAAAAATGGTTATTGTTATTTCTTTAATTTTTCAATAGACTGGATGGATCAGGAGTCCCACCAGGCTGACACAAAAACGCTCTGTGATATTCCTCCTACTCACATCTGATTTTCATAATGATTTTCAAAGCCAGTGGTTGGCATTAAACAGTGAGCAGAGACACTGATGGCTAATGATGCTGCTTGTATCTGAATACCTCATTATCATGACTTTGCATTCATTTGGCACTCAAACACCTCTGTCTGTCTCTGCCACCATGCAACAAATCCTCATCCTCTCAATGTTTTTTTACCCCTTATTTTTTGTAAATTTTCATATTAAGCTTAATGAGAGGAAATGTCAGTATCTTCTGCAAGCTGCTGACCATCTCCCTAGCATGTCAATAGGGTCGGGACGTGTCGGGACGGCGAGATAAAGGGGTGAATGGGTGGCAAAAGTGGAGGATGACAGGAGGAGCCCGAGCCCATTGTGTGTGTTTTTAAAGACATGGCGTTTTTTGATGATTATTCTAATCCCGCCGAGGACCTCTCAGCCTCGACTGGGCGCCTTATCTCCCCTCCGCAGTCATTCTCTCATTAAAACACAATCACAGGCCACCAACTCTAATAAACCGTCCACTTTTCCTTTTTTGAATAAGGAGGGATAGAGATTACAGTGGGTCCGACCGCCACAGTACGTGACACGGGAATGCAGTTTCTAATCACTTTTTGCTGCAAGAGGGGCATTTTAAGTCATTGGATTTGGTGTTTTTTTTTTTTTTTTTTTTTTTTCAGAGTCTCAGAAGGTCATTTTTAATAAGGCTGAAGGGATTATGAATGGAGTACCTGATGGGATTTTGACTGCAGCCACCTGTGTTTTTTGGTTGCTGTGGAGAAGTGACATATTGGATGCGAGTTGTCCCACACGTCCCATATAAGTCATAGGAACATTATGAAGTAGTGAGGCTGTAGCCCTTGATACAGCAATCCCTTCTGACGACCACATCCCGTCTCTGTCATGGTTTTAAACCCTCTTTAATCATCAGCTCAAAGAAACCAACCCCTGCAGCTTGACTTAAAATCAAACAAGACGCACTCAAGTGGGCCATTTGTCTCTCAAAAACCTGCAATATTTAATATATATTTATTTATTTGTACATTAGCAAGGGGCGTTATATTTAGCTGCTTTGGATTAAGTACATTTTTAGGTTATAGCATTTATAGGCCAGCATGGACAGAAAGATGGTTGTTGGGCTATAACTTGTTCCATGGTTAACATAGCAACCAAAATACATTGTGCACTGTCTATTCAGGGGCTTTATTATACAAAATTTACCTTTCTGAGCTTTCTCCCAGGTTACATTGATGTTCCCTCATTGAAAACATACCTGAAGTTGTGTTTTGTTTTATTCACGCAGATTTATGTAATATCCTCTATTGTCTGGCACAGCCGTTCTGAGGTCTCAAAACGTTCGGTTGCACAAACCTCTGTCTCTCCCACAAACCCACACCCACTCCAGGAAGCACTGACCAATCAACAAGCCCTCCACATCCAGTCTGCTCTGGTTCATTTATCCAAAAAAAAAAAACTGTTTCCACTGATTCTTCACAGCTATTTTTTTCATTTTGTAGTAAAATGGCATCATACAAAAAGTTTGATTTTCTACGGTTCTGTTCAAAACACCGCAACACTCTGCACTCTTCTGCTGGTTTCTTCACCTGTTTCTTTATGGCACCAGTAATTATTGAAAAAGCTTGTTTTAAGTCAACGGTTGTATGCAATGCTGTTCTAGAAATGACCAAGAAATAGAAAAAAAACATTAAAAGCAAAATCTAGCCCCTTTAAACATGTGTTTAGGCTAGTTAATGTTTTAACTTAACTACTCATATAAATGTATTAAATAGGTCTTGATTGTTTTACAGCAGAGTATCACATGACACAAGGGTCTAAAGGGTTGTTTGGCCAAAATTGACAAACTAAATCAATAGCCTCTTATTAACATTGATTAACCAATTTTAACAGTCAATCCACATTAAACTGTATGTAGCTTTCCGCCCTGGTCAAAACTGACTTAAAAAGATTATTTTTATCAGCTTTCATTTACATTTTGTTGCTTTTTCTGTCCTCCCCTTCCTGAAATCAACACCTCCACTAATCACTGACACAGACTGAAGAATTGCAAATCAATAAATTGTCTCCTTCCCTTTTAAAGAGTACTGATTATCTAACTGTGAAATATATTTTGTATTATTTCTAATGTCAGTGTAATCAGCTAGACTAAGATTATTATAAAGTTTCCACCATGTCTGATTTTTTGCATTGGGGCTTGCACCAATCAGCCATAACATTATGATCACCTGCATATTATTGGTGGTCAAATTGTTATGCATTATGATTTCATTTTCATTTCATTTCATTCATTTGACAGGAATGAATTATGTTGCAATCAATTGGGCCTGACTGAAAACTGGTTTACAGCAGGTTCCTGTTCTGCAGCACACAAAAGGAAAACAACACAATCACAACAAGAGACACAAAAGACAACAAAGCATCAAAAACAGCACTCCTAAATCACATCCACACAGAGAGAGGCCCGATTCAGAACCAGGTTTGTCAGTGGTCACAACAGGAGATGTCCACCAGAAACTGCCTGTGTGCTTTTTTGAACTGTGGGAAAGAAGTCATTGTCCTTATGTGGTAAGGACCTATATTCCACACTTTGGTCAAAGTGTCAAAAAAGACTTTTGCCCATAGCTGTGTTTAAAACCTGGGACAGGGAGAAGTTCCTGGGAGCAAGATGTTGTGATTCGGTCATGTCCAGTGTTCATAGCTGGGAGGAGAGCAGTTAGAGCTGGTGCCAGAAGGTTGTGTTTTATCTGAAAACAAGCATTAATAGCATAACTGTTTATATAATTCTGAAAGGTGAGAGCATTTGCCTGAAACAGTGCTCTGCAGTGATGAATCCATCCTGCAAGTCTTTTATGGATCTTAAAGGCTCTTGCTATTGTAGAGTCTGGCTACTGGCTCTATGACACCATTAGTGATGAGGGACCAGACGAGAAGACAGTGTAAGATGGTTGATAGAATTACTGCATGTAAGTAGGTTTCAGATACAGAAAGCAACAGGTAAGGTCTGATTTTGTTGTAGACATTTATGAGTGTGCACTCTGTATGAGACGTATGAATCCAGGAGCACCCCAAGATATTTATAGGTTGCTGCTGTGAAGAGTATTTGATTGGCAAAAACATAGACAGATTAGACATAGATAGGATTTTCCTGGATGAGTGAAAATACATGCATTCAGTCTTCTTTAAATTGATTGAAAGATCATTATCCCTCAGCCACTGTCGCTTCCTTTGACAATTTTGATAGATACTAACCAGGGCTTGACATTAACACTAGCCAACAGGCCAAATGCAGATAGATTTCCATTTTGGCTGGTATCATATTCAGTCTCACTAGCCACGTAGTCTGGCTAGATTATTTTTATTTATTTGAAAAACTTCAGACCTGACTTTCTGCTGCTATGCTTCTAAATCCCCATTATTTAAAACCTATATTAAATCATCAGCAGAGAGAAAAAATTCAACTCTTTATTTGAAAACATATCAATAATACTAATTATTTAAAAAAAGACAAAAACGCAAAAAATATAAAAATCCAGAATCTAAATAAACTTTTACTTTTTGATGATGATAAATTACTTTAAAAAGTACCTTTTCGGTGGTAATTTTCAAAAGAATTGTAAAACCTACATACTGTATTATTGTCTTATATGCTACACATGAATCAATATTTTAACATCTAAACTATGGCTAGCGAAAAACCTAAATGGCTAGAAACCATTAAAGAACACCAGCCAAAATGGCCAGTGAAGAAAAATGTCAAGCCCTGATACTGACCACTGCAGGCTGGGAACACCCCACAAGTGCTGTGTTTTTGAGATGCTCTGAGCCGGTCATCTATCCATCACAATTTGGCCTTTGTCAGACTCGCTCATGTCCTTATCCTTGCCTTTTTCCCTGCTTCTCATGCATCAAATTTGAGGACAAGATGTTCACCTGCTGCCTTGTATACCCTCTAACAGGTGCCATAATGCAGAGAAAATCCGTGCTGTTCACTTCACTTCTCAGTAGTCATAATGTTATGCCTGATCCATGTGTATGTTTCTGGGTCATTTTGGGCCACACTGTAGCATCATGTGTGGGCAACTGGTGTAATTGCTGGCATGTTCTGGGGGAGCTAGCACATCATCGTCTTAAAATAACTCTGTGATTATTCTCCATGCAGTTACCATTTAGTCCATCGGTCCACAACCTCGGCCCGTGACTCACAGATCACACTGCCCTCTCCGTCCCGAAAGTATCTTTGAGAAGTGGGATGAAGAATTTATGGAAATAGTATGCATTAAAAGCAACGAGAGAGGAGCCAAAGTCAGAGCCATCAGCTGTCATTGGGAGTGATTCAGAGGTCTATGAGGCCTTTCACTTTGTTCCTAAATTATTCATGCAATCTGTCAATGCTGCTGTCTACCCCGAGTCTTCTCCCCTCGTGTTCAATGATGACTGAAATCCTGTGCTACACCCGTATCTATATTTGAGTAACTCCTATACTGGAAATGCATACTATTCACTATAAGCTAGTTACCTCTGTCAAGGAGGTAATGTTTTTTTTGCGGGACTGGTTGGCCTGTTAATAGTTTGTTCTAAAAAAAAAATTATTTATTTATTTATTTATTTTTTTTTTTTTTTGAAGAATGACATAAGAGGGGAATCGAAGGGTGGGGTGTAGGGACGGGATCAGAAGGTAGGGTCAAGTGGAAAAGGGTTGGGATTTAAAAGCTCTGGTCCAAGCTGCAGGTGACCAGTCTCGTCCACAGTAAACGCTTGGGGTGACTTTTAGCTGGTGATGGCTTCTTCTTTTTGTCCTTTGTAAAGAGTTTGCAAATGGATGACTTCTTGTTCTTGATGCTTGGGCCACATCAGGAGATGTTAGCAGCTGGTACCTGTGTGAACTTTGTGCCCAGTCTGCCCAGTCCAAGCTCCACCACCAACTTTTTTTTTCTCTGTCGTTTTAAACTCTTCTGTGATTTTGGTGTTGTTCGAAATCAAACTCTGAATCCTGATGCTCACACTTAGGTCCATGTTTGTCCGAACCGATCTCATCGTTGCTGCAGCACCATCTAGTGTCTTCTCTGCTAATTCACTTTTGGTGATGGTTACACTAGGGATGTATATTTTCTGAGATACAGCTGCCAAGGTTAAGTTCATCTTCTCAGTCACCTCTTTGGCCACAACATCAGCAAAATCTGGACACACTTTTCCAGGAATGTTTTCTTCACCAAACGTGTTTCTCAGAGCCTCGCTGAAGGATCTCCTCACTGTCAGTCTGATCTCCAACTCTTTGAATCCAATCGGTCAGATTGTCAGCCATTACATTTGACTTTTGACCCAAACGCTGTGGATGAACTGGCACATGTGTTGTTGTTGGTCCAGTCCTTCACGGCGTCCATGATGCGCTGGGCCATAGACTGGAAGGTTAGCTTGTATAAGGACATGCACAGGTCCACAAGGTTATCCTGGATCTCTGGGTTGAAGGTCCCATCTCTCATTTCTGTCGAGTCCTTTACACTGAGCCTCAGGAGAAATGTGTGAATGCAGGAGGTGATCTTGGAGGGCCACAGCGCGATCTGTCTCTGGGTCAGAGGCAGGGGGTAGTTCTGCTTCTCTCTGTCACCTGTGGGCTCCTCCTCTTCCCGGCATGGAGTCAGAAGAAGGACCAGGGCCGCACCCTCATCTCTGCTTCCTCCTCCATTGGGAAAATTGTAATGAGAGGTGTGCAAGATCGTCCCCTGGACAAAGGGAGCTGCATCTCCTCACTAGCTTCCTCATCTTCATTGCATCTCCAATGTAAACAAAATAGTGGAAGTGTTTCTGAAATTATGCTATGATTTCCAGAGGTGATCATCTAAGGACATATGACAGAAGAGCAGTCTTCTGAGAATTTATTTCCTGAACTAGAAGAGTACAGTTGTGAGATAGGGCCAAAGATACTAACTTCATACCACAAGGAGTCTGTAAAGCAAGAACTGTGTAGTTCAAGTAAAAGTAGACCCCAGACCTTCTTATAGCTGAGCTGTTTTAGAGCCTTATTGCCTGAGGATAAAAACTATTCCTGTTTAGTGATTGGTTTTAGTCAAATCTTTACCACTGTGAAATATAAGTTCTTTTTATATCATTGTGACATAAGGTCAATACCTACTCTCCAAGTGTGTATAGTTACTTGTGTCCTATAGTACTTGTACATACAGTAGTATCCACTCTACTCATATAGCCATAGCCATATACTTTGATTCCTGGTGTGTTTTTAATGGCATGAATGATTTTCCTTTTTATCGTGAGAATTGAAAGTATTCCCCTCACACATTCATACTCGCAAAATATTCGGTCTCACACTTATCCTAGTGAGATGTGCCGTTCCCCATTTCTTGGTACATAACTATAAAAGATGGACATATTTCTCAGATGTTGGAAAGCATGTATTATTAAAACTCTTCCTGAAGTAACCCTCTTAAGTTCCCACCCCCACAAGATAAAACCGGCAATGTGAAAAATAACAAACTCCAACTGTCTATGGAAAGCATAGACAGGCAGAAAACGGGTACAATAACCTGGTGTTTCCCATATAAACTTTGCAAAGTGAAGCATGTCATTCAGCAAGTTGGTTGTAGTTACAGTGTGTGTAGCTGTGGAAGTGGAGCAGAACTTTACAAAGCATTACTTGAAAGTTTATGGATTTCAAAATGTTGTACTGATGAAAATCTTTTAAATGGGACACATTATGCAGCCTTGCCAAAGAACCCAATACTTTTTAATGTACAGAGAGGAAAAAGAAGATTGTCTATGGTGGACATTGCCTCACTATTTCATCTTTACTCTTGGGTCTCCACCATCCTGCAAGGAGGCCATTAGTTTCACTAAGTAGTTTCACATCTGAGCATTTTCAGCATTGTAAACACGCTGAAATATTGATGAATGAGCCTCTTGCTAACACTAAGTGGCTCTTTAAAAAATGGGGGAGGTCTCTTAGCCTTTACAGATGCTGACATCATGTGTTTTACAAAGCCTCAGGGGGTCCCTCCTCATGTAGGCCCACACAATCTATAAGTGAATGTATACAAGACAATACATGTCCATATGTGACTCCCTAGAATACATAGTATCTCTCTGCTGCTGATGTTGATCTAATTAAGAAATACTCAGTGTGCAGGTTATTCGAGCAACCATCCCAGTCTGCACCCATGACAACCAAACATTAAAATCATAGTCACAGCCAGGATTCAATATTAGAGCCATCAAGTCATTATCCTCCTGATAGTGCCCACATTTCCAAAACAGTGCATCTGTTGGTGGTGTTGTTTATAACAAGATACCCATTATGCCTTTTTAACAAATGCAAAAATGTTGGGATATTGTGTAAAATGTCAATAAAATGTTGCAAATCTCATACATCTATGTATTATTCACAATACAACAAAAAATAAAACTGTATATGAGATAATTTACCATTTCACGAAAGAGGCTATATCATGCAAAATCGACTTTTCAGCCATGTTATAATGTTCTTTCCTCATCAAAAGCGTACCTGGAGTTGTGTTTTGCTTCATTCACACCTGTTTGAGTAATTCTGTAGTCTCCGGCGCTGAGTTATTGAGGCCTCAAAACGATTGGTTTCACAAACCTTGGCCTCTCCCAAAAAAAACCGCCCACTCCAGGAATCACTGACCAATCAACAAGGCCTCTACATCCCGTCTGCTCTCATTTATTCATCCAACAAACGCTGTACAGCTCTGTTTCCACTGATTCCTCACAGGTATTTTTCATTTTTGCTGTAAAATGGCATCATACAAAAAGTTTGAGAAGTGAAGTGCTTATTTTCCATTGTTTATGTACAAAAGACCAACACAGCTTTGTTCTTCACATGTTTCTTTATGGCAGCAGTAGAGTACTTTTTAAAAAAAAATTAAAAAATTAAAAATGTTCTCTTTTAGTAGACAATGTTTTTAAAGGTTGTAAAATGTGCAATGCTGTTTTAGATGTGCCAAGATTGGTTTAAAAATATGAAAAAAGGCAAAATATATAATAATGTCTGTTTTAACAAATCTGCCTTCCTTAAATAACACCTTTTATACCAAGTCATCTTACTAAAATGTTGCCAATTAGGCCAGTTAGCTGAAAAAAAAAATATATATATATATATATATATATTTTTTTTTTTTTTTTTTTACTAATATCAGTTATTTGTCCAGCCTTTTGTTACCCCTGTGTCAACTTCATTGAGATGTGTTCACAACAATCTATTATTTTTCACAACATTGTAAAATATCTCCGCTCCTGATGTGTTGTTTTGTTACATTCCTCCTCCTTTGTTACGTCCCTCTTCCCCTTGCTCTTTTGTCTGATGTTGTTTTTGTTACAGAAATGATTATAACAATATGACCCGGAGGTTGAGCTGTAAATATGATCGCAGCTTATGGCTTTTGCTTTTTTTCTTCAGACGCGGCCTTATCGCACAGACACACCTTCACAACGCAGCTAACTTCAATCCAGACCAGACCGGGGTGAGTTCTACCGTGAGGAGGCTTATGATGACTGGCCGCTGGGGAAATTATGACCACCGCGTGATGAGATGAAAAAGGCAGATAGTGCTGTATTTACTGAAATGTGCATACTTGTCAAACAGGACTGGCTTCCGAATCTTGTTGTCGTCTTATCTTACTTTTCTCCCTGAAGCTTTATGTTTTGACATCCTGCTTTACTGCAATCCTTCCCTCCCTAATTTAGTTGTTTTCATTACCGTCCTATGGTGGACCTTGCATTTTTTAATAATAACATAGTCCTCATTTACAACTGGTACAGTAGATGAGTTAGCTACACTTTTTACTGAGGTCATGAATTACTTAAAGGGGCAATATTGTGTTGTTGTTGTTTTTTTTTTTTGTTTTTTTTTTAAACCAGTCTTGGTCATCTCTAGAACAGCAGTACGTTTTACAAACTTTAAAAGTATGATGTGACTAAAAAAGACAATTTTTAGTACTCTACTGTTGCTTTAAAGAAACATATGAAGAGACCAGCAGAGGACAGCAGAGTTGAAAATATAATCAAAATAAAGAGCACTTCACTTTTTGTATGTTGCCATTTTACAACAAAAAATAGAGGGCTTGTTGAATGGTCAGTGCTTCATGGAGTGGGCGGGGATTTGTTGGAGAGGCAGAGGTTTGTGCAACCAACCGTTTTGAGGCCTCAGAGGAGCCATGCTAGTGCCAGAGAATACATGATTATTTAAACAGGCATGAATGAAGCAAATCACAACTCCAGGTACATTTTTGATGAGGGAACACCATTATAACATGGCAAGAAGCTCAGAAAAATGGATTTTGCATGATATATCCTCTTTACACTCAGACATATACATAAATGGTCAATGTTTGATTGTGCTCCAGCAATACGAGTCTGAGACTGACCCTTAATAAATGAAGCTATGCAATAGTTTTTTCCTGTTTGTATGCATGCTGTCCAATGGGTCAGTACTCATTTTGCGTCAAAAATCCACGCAGTGGAGATCACAAGCCAGTGCATCTTGTGACTAGACTAGCATGGCTGACACACACTGTTTCTGTAAACAACTAGCTGAAACTAACCCCAAAAAATATATTTGTTAAACATTAAATACACATTTCAAAACAACCCCTGAGATGGACCAACCATTTTATTAGCTTTGACTTTCCCTGTGTGTCCTTCAGATACAAACATGTAAAATCGCAGAGTGCAGCCCAAACCAATGCACTTAGACTTTTTTATGCATCTGTGAGCTCCAGGCCGAGGCAGCCCCAGAGCCAGGTGCGCCTCAGCAGGAGCTCAGTCCACAAATCACTGATCCAGTTGCATGGCATATTGTCTCCTGCTGCGGCTTCCACTTCCCGTTTCTCCTGTCCTTCAATACGCAGCAGGACATCCTGATCTGCTTCACGTGTTTGCTGCATTTTTTTTTTTTACCTACAAGTGAGCAGTGGAATATAAAAGTATGGCTGTGATGTTTTTAACCTAACCCGTTTAGTGTGTACCAGTGCTACCTGAGAGATGGAGCAGGGAGGCAAAGGCTGAACTCATTCGTCTTTCCTGACATGATTCCTGTCAATCATGTGGCAGTGAAGGTCGGACCCAGCGGCTCACCTCACAAATCAGAAGCTTTGACTTTTTAAGAGGGAAAAGGGTGGACTTTTGACGAGTGAACAGATTTGGACCAAATTGCAATGTCTTCCTTCAAGGCCGAGTCTCTGAATGGCAGTGGTGGAAACAAAATACTTTTTCTCAAGTCATTCACTAAAGTCGAGTTTTTTGATGGAAAATGTGCTTAAGTGTTTTTTTAGGACAATTAGAATAAAAAATGTGTAAAAGTTTATTTTAACCCAGTAGCAAGGTGTGTGTAATGGTAATAGTGGTAGCAGTAGTAGCAGTAAACTAAATAGTATTAGGAGTAGTAGTAGTAGTAGTAGTAGTAGTAGTAGTAGTAGTAGTAGTAGTAGTAGTAGTAGTATTCAGTTCAATTCAGGTTTATTTGTATAGCCCAATATCACAACAAAAGTCGCCTCAAAGGGCTTCACAAACAGTTGATCAAACATAAACACACAATCAGACTTAACACACAATCAGCACAAACTTTAACTACACTAAACTAAACAGACCCAGGACACTCCTGTCCTTAGACCCTCCTTCTCGGTTAGGAAAAACTCCTAAAAAACCCAGCTACGGGAAAAAAGAAGAAACCTTATGGAGCCCATATTGAATGAGAGATCCTCTCCCAGGATGGACAGGCAATGCATCTAGGACTGTTAGTCCCTTAGTTCATCTATAGGATCATAGATCAGCTCTGTAAGGACTCATCCAGACGAGAGTGGGTGAGATAGGTTGAGGAAGTCCATAGGATGCAGCAGGTGGCCTCATCCAGACAGGTGAGTGGGCGAGATAGGTCCGGGAGATCCGGGCTGCAGCAGGGACCTCATCCAGACAGGTGAGTGGAGCGAGATAGGTCCGGGAAATCCAGGATGCAGCAGCTGGGCCTCATCCAGACAGGTGAGTGGGGTGAGGGAGATCCGGGAAATCCTTAGAGGTGAGGTTGAGGGCACACAGGTCGGGACAGGAGCACAGATGGGGTCAGCTATCCAATCATCACTGGGACATCTGCCAGCAGCCAGGCATCTGAAACAGTCCCCACTCCCCAGAGGGGAGCGGGAGAGAGGGACAACTTGTGAATAGCAATGCACTGATTGGAGATATAGAGTATTTCATTATATTAATCACAGTGATAGAAGAGGAGCAGCAGATGAAACCAGAGGACAGAGGCTCAGTGCACCATACTTCCCCCAGCTTCTAGCTCCTGGAGCAGCCTAGCTTCAACTGTGGAATTAACCCTGTTCCTAGCTGGCCTAACCTTAAATGTAGAGACTGTGTCTGCCTCTCTAACATGAGCTGGAAGCTGATTCCATAAAACAGGAGCAGTAGTAGTAGTGGTGGTGATGGTGGTGGTAGTTGTAACACAGTAATAGTAGTAGTAGTAGCAGAAGTGGTGATAGTAGTAGTAGTAGTAGTAGTGGTGATGGTGGTGGTAGTTGTAACATAGTAATAGTAGTAGTAGTAGCAGTAGTGGAGATAGTAGTAGTATTAGTAGTAGTAGTAGTAGTAGTAGTAGTAGTAGTAGTAGTAGTAGTAGTGGTGGTGGTGATAGTAGTAGTGATAGGAGTAGTAGTAGCAGTCATAGAGGTTGTTGTAATAGTATAAGTAGTATAAATAGTAATTAGCATAAAACTTTAGCCAATTGCAGTAATAGAAGCAGCAGTAGTAATAGTAGCAGTGGTAGTAGCTGCAGTAGTAGAAGTAGTAGCAGCACCAGTGATAGCAGCAGAAGAGGTAGTAGTAGTAAAGGTAAAATTATTGTATTATTAGTATTAAATAGTTGTTATTAGTAGTAGTACTAGGAATGGTAGAAGCAAGTAATACTTAGTACTTACATAAACTTTATACTTGGTACATTTTACCTAAGTTACAATTTTGTTATGTCCTGCTTATTATTTTGAGGTAACCTTACTTTTACTTCAGTACAGCTTTGATGAACCCTTTCCACCTCTGCTGTGTGCTTTTATTTTGACAGGTCGTGTCGTGTCATGGCACTAACAGAAGCAGGTACTGCCACACAACAGTTTATCATGGTGTTGACACTCAGGAGGATTATACAACAGCCTGAACAACCAAGGTTTATCATCTCCAGGCCCAACACACAACAATGCACTCGCACTACTTCAACTCTCTAATCCTTCAAAGAAAAAACACATTTAGAGAATTACCTTTCTTTCTCCTATATCTGCCGCCACTTCACTGTGCAATCCCCCACGCACTTACATTTGTGGGAATTAGCTCTCGGCGTGTTGTCTTTCGTGCTGTGCGAGGTAAACAAAATGCTTTTCACTTCAAAGACAAAGTTTCTAATTTTCCTAATGGATAATCCAGCTTTTGATATTGAGTTGGGTTTTATTGACAGCATATTTCATTTATTTGTTATTGTGTCAATTTTAGCTTACCCTGTCTTGGCCCAGGACCCCAGTGAGTTGTTCCTAATTATGAAGGGTAATTATTTAAGATTGACACATGCACATTTGATTTAATATGCTTTCTAAGGGCTTCCACTGAAACCATTATCTTTTCAATTTCCTCTGATTCCCTTCCCACCTTGACCTTTCAAATAACAACTTAAATTAAACTGCAACCCAGATTCAGCATTAGAGGATACACCAGGCAACAGTATGACCACCTACCTATTATTGGCTGGTGGTCAAAATGTTATGTGTATTGACCATCAGCCTAATATGCAGCCCCTTACGCAACAAACTGTGATGCACTTTGTATTTTGACAAAGCATTAACTTTTTCAGTAACTTAAGCTACAGTAGCTCTTTGGGATCAGACCACACGTGCATCACCTGTTGCTGGTTCACTGGTTGTTGCTTCCTCCCTTGGACCACTTTTGACAGATACTGGCCATTGAGACAGCAAACACCCCACACAGTCATCACAATTGGGCCCTTGTACACATAAAGAGTAATTGTCTGCTAGGTAAGAAAAAAACTTCTATGGTGTGACTTGAAACCTCAAACAAACAAATCCAAGGCACCATTTTCCAGTTAAAAAACCTTTATGATATCATGGCAATTAAATGATAAACTTATGCACCAACAGCTCTTCTTCAGCTTATTAAGGGTCACAGGACAGGGGCCAGTTAGTCCCAGGGCTGACACAGAGACATACACAAACAGACAACCATTCACTCTCACATTCATTCACTAAGGGCAATTTAGAGTCACATATTCACCTAACACATGCATGCCTTTGGATAGTAGAGGATGAAAATATAATCCAGTCATAGTGTTATGTAGTGTTTGTAGACAGCCAAAAGAAGAAAAAAAGACAATTACATAAGAAATATGTGATGGGGATGCTATAGAGTAATTGGGCTCAAGCCAAAATGCTTACCCAGGTCCACAATTGTCACTCTTATTGATTGACAATTGTCTTTTGTTGTATTTTCTATTCCCCGCCTGCAAAATATCCATTTACTTAAAAGGCAGGGACTTGAATTGAAAGCCTGTAAGCAACTATGGTTAGCAAGAAAAATAAAGTGCACCTTTTGTACATCTTAATTATGTACACAAAAACATCAATTAAGTCTATTTTAAATGCTTTAAAAAGAGGTTTAGGTAGGTGCTCACAGCTGGCAGGTCACCCACACTGCACTTCTGTGTCCTCTGTTATCTCACTAATACTTCACACTGACATCTTTGGCACACTGTCGGAAGGATGTTCAAATTTATGTGGAGAGTCTACAATATATCAAATTTATTATTACTTCTAGCCCTAAAAACGACCCAGAAAATATCCACTCTGTACGAAAGGATTTTGCTAATCTTCCTACACCCCCTTTTGAGGAAAATGTGCTCTTAACTGCAGAAATGTTAAGACACACGCGTCTCGGCGCACACGGAGCCACAGCCGGTTCCCCCCGTTTCGCGATAACTCCTACAAAACGCCTGTCATCCTTACTCAGTGGTACACAAGCGGGGAGTCAGCGCAAGCCGATGGATCAATTTAGTACAGAAAGGCTGTGGCATTCTTCAAGTGTAATGGGCTTTGATGTCGACGCTGAGCTGCATTACGCGAGCCTGCTGAAGCCACGGAAACCTCTTTTCATCTGCCTGCTTCCTATGCAGGGGACGCTGGCAGGAAACGTGGCGCACTTCTGTTCTGTTACGCCGCTTTTCTTGTTGTTCGGAGCAGCAGCAAGTGTGGGTCATGCGCCCCTAGACGTACACGTCCTTTTTGAGTACAAATTACGCTCAAAGCAGCAATGTAAAAAAAGACACTTCCTTGCAGTATGTTTCGTTTGATGGCTAATCTCACACGTGACTAACCTGACACTTCATCATCAGCTGGGGTTTATTTCAAAGGCAGCAAGAGTCCATGCACATTTCTTTTTCATTTCAGGCCAATTGCTGATGTTTCTTTTGCGTACACATACTGCCCTCTTGTGGGGGAAACGTGCATAAGACACAATGGTAAACTAAAATGCCATTCAACATAGCAGTGTAGTCCTCATTAATGTACCATTTTAATGTCTTTACTCGTACTTTAATTAAACATTGACTAATTTTTGGACTTGGCTTCTGCTCTCTAGATTTGGGCTTTTCTCAGACTCACACTTCAACTCTAGATGACTCAATCTAAACTAACAACATGAACTCATTTTTGGACTTGCTTGCGCTCGCCTTAAATTGTTTTGGCCTGGACTTAAACGTGACACAAACACTGTTGTTTGGAGTCTGGACTTGGACTCTTTTCAGACTCACACCTCGACTCAGGATGACTCAGTCTGAACATTAACTCATTTTTGGACTTGGCCTCACCTTCTGGACTCTAGACTTGGACTCTTCTCAGACCCACACCTCAACTCAGGATGACTTGATCTGAACTATAAAATTTGAATTTACTTTTAGACTTGGCCTTGGCTCGCCTTTATGTTTTGGACAGGACTGAGACATGACTCTAGACTCAGACTCTTCTTGGACTCCTCACACTTCCACTCAGGATGGCTCAATCTGGACAATAACTCATTTCTGGACTCTAGACTTGGACTCTTCTCTGACTCACGCCTCGACTCTAGATGACTCAATCTGGACTAGACTTAAAAAAATGCTTTTGTGTGTCCTGGACATTGAACTCGAACTTGAAGTGGTGATGACTTCACTCAGAGCAGTCTTTAGTGACTCAGACTTGGACTCAAACACTTAAGGCTTGAGAGAAACTGATACTTGCACCATTAAAGTCTCCTTGATTCAAATATACATGAATAATATTATATTTTTATTAATTTCAATTTGTAAAACTTTTATGAGGATTTTTCTTAGTGGCCAAAGGGAAAAAAATATATGAAGTTGCCATATTCATAAATCAACAAGTTTCAACTAAATATATTGTAAAGATGCTATTTTGTAAGCATTGTGGACAATTTAAGACACATCCCTAAACCTGAATGCATGTGACTAAAACTCCCCCTACCTGTTTGTCTGCAGTTACATAAACATGTAAATTAGGCATGGTTCTGTTACATTATTCCTCAGCTCAGCATGCAGTGAGTCACACATGGCACTTGTTATGACAGCTTTAGCTCCAAGTCAACACAAACACAAATGTCATAATGCAGATATGGCTTTGTAAATGTTATTGACCACTCTTTCATTTAGAAGATCTGTACTCAAAGCTCAGGTTTGCAACTATAGTGCTGTTGAGCAGAGACAGAAACAAAAGCTGCACCAAAGCACACAGCTCTTGTTGCAGGCTGCACATAACAGGAACACGTTTCCATGGTGCTGTTCACAGCCTTTAGCCGAGTACACCAGTGTGCAACTCGCTCTAGTGGGACATTGTTTCTAAAAGGGGATTGTAGTGCTTCATACTTTGCCTCTATCTAGATTCTGTTTCAAAGCTTTGCCTGTATAAAGCATGTGCTGTGGCAGTCCACCTGTCCTTCAGTAAATAATAGATGTTTGAGTATATAAAGCAACAAAAAACTCACAAAAAATCATGACAGCTCTATTTTGTTTATTAAAATGACAAGTATGCACAATGTGAACATTTCATTCATTACAAAACAAATTTTACAACAAGCAAAATATCTTGATACAAAGAGGGACAAAGGAGTGAGATTCATTTTTGCATTGCTATCATTACCACCAGTTTTCTGTACTTGTGTGGCTAGTCATACAACAAACAAAAAACTCCCTTTTTTCATTTAATTTACCTGTGATAACAATGAACTCAGCTCGAGATTTCATTTTCTGTAAACGTTTTGGAAACATGTCGCAATAACTGGCACATTCCTCCATCTTCCAATGGACATTTTGTGCGTTTGTCTTGATTAACAAAAACATTACTTATGCAAAATACACTCACTGCATCTTTGAAGAGATTGACTGAAAAGCTGTGTTACATAGAAGTGCCCTGACCAAACGAGAGGTATGAGATGTGAAGAAAATGTAGGCAAATAAACACATGAAAAAAAAAAAAAACACAACTATGGCACATTGGATAAGGTCAAAATAAATCTCATTCATGTCAGCCGCTTAATCTCATAATTGCTAATCAAAATTTGCTGGAATGTAGCTTTATGAATAAAATTATTCATATTTTTATTGTTCTGTATATTTTATAGACTTTAAGACTTCAGATTGCCTTGAGGTTTGATCTCATGAGGGCCAGAGAGTGTTTTAAGGGACCCTCTCATTGGGACCACAGCAAAACCAGTGACATTGCACTTAAAATCATATCAGCTAAATCACTGTTAATTAGTTAGTTGTTAATACAGTGACTCCTTGTTTATGGTAATTCTGAACTATCCACTAAAGATGGCAAAAGTCACAGCTTACATAAATACAGGTGCATGTCTATAAATGAGAATATGGTGGAAAAAGTTTAATTATTTCACTAGTTTAATTTTGATTATATGATGAGAATGTAATATAATTTTAGCTGTTTTATTAGGTGTATGCCAATAGAATAAATAAATTTCACTCTATGTGTACTGAATCTATAATGAACTAGAGGAATTAACCTTTCCACCATATCCTAATTCAGTGGTTTTTAAACTGTGGTACAGGTACCACTGGTGGTACGTAGTCTGTACTCAGGAATCTCAGTTCAAGCACTGATTTAGTTTAATTCAGAGCCAGTTTTATTCTTGGTTTAGACCTGGTTTAGTCCTGGTTTTATCCTGTTCCTGTACTGGTTAAGTCCTGATTTATTCCTAGTTTGGACCTGTTTAGATTATGCAATTTAGACCTGGTTTAGTCCAGATTTAGTCTTATTTTAGTCTGTTAAAGATGGTACTTGGATTGCCAAATATCTTCTGAGGAGGTAATTGATGGGAAAATGTTGAGAATCACTGTTCTTATTTATAGATGTGGACTTTTGTAAACTCATAGCAGCTACATTACTAATATGCACTGCATGCTTATAAGTAAACACTCAAATAGATGGCAAAAATTAGTTCTATAGCTTACACATATATATATGCTCAGCCACATTCAAAGCATAATGTAAAGCTGCACTGAATTTATCCTCAATCCATCATTCTTGTGTCATAATAGACATAATTCAAGATGCATCATTCATTGCACAGCTTAATTAAAATCATTCAATAAAAATCCCACTGGGCACCACATCCTACAACTACTGATGATTATTGCAATTTTCTTCACTTCTAATTCTAGAAAGGGAAGAGTTTTCTGTAGTATAAAATGGGCCACAGTAACGGCTTGTCAAGGCTGATAGAAAATAAACAGCAAACCTGCAGTGCGCAAATCTTATTGATATTATGTGCATAGTTATTAAAAAAATCTCAACAACCAAAACCACAGCAACCTCAGCTAAACTATAAACTAAGAAAAATACGATTGAATAGCCAGTAAAGTGTGCAGGCCTGACTGGTGCTGTTCATTGGTAAAAAAGATAAAGAAGAGGGACACCTGGTGGTTGTTTCAGGTACTTTAAGCCAAGCCCAACAGCATTTGTAAGATGTAATTAAAGGCTTGAACATAAGAGAATAAACACAGCTTATTGCATTATTTTGTGAAATAGTTGTCTCTATGGCCCAGATGATTTGGCTTTGAGCTGTGTCAGTAAAACCAACTTATCCCTGATCAAAATTATCCCAAGTAACCCATAATCAGCTAGTGTTGTTGTCTGTCCACAGTAACAGTAACACAGTCTAGCTCTGGGAGAAGTACTCAAGGACAAGGCGGAGGTGTCCCAAGCGGTCTTTGAGAGAGGTCAGAGAGAGGACCGTAGTCTGATAGGCAGGATCCAGTTGGAGGACAGACAGCAACCACCAGCACCACGTGGGACCATTGACTGAAGCCTGGAAGAAACACAGAGGAAAGGAAAATTAAAAGTTTGTTTGTCCTGAAAATAGTGGTAATGACCTTAAGGTTGGGCACTAAAAATCTAATTTGGACACCAGAAAATATGTGCTTACAATTGTACAAATCCAGAGAAATGTTTGAACTATAGTGTATGGTTATTTAATGAGAAGAGAACAAAAAATAAAAAACAAGCATATGCCAAAAAAAATCCTGTGTCATTTATTGTTTTATTTTGTTGTTTTCACTTATTTATTGCTATTTTACTGTACTGCTCTTATTTGGTTTTATTATTTTAATGGGAACTAGTAAAGCTAAATACAGCAACAATTATTTTTTGTTTTTTTATGTTTTATGTGCAGCACTTTGGAAACTGCAAAATTATGATATAACTGTCCTAAGTAACACAAAAACATTCAAATTAGATTAACAAGGATTAAAACCACATGTTAAAAGAACAAATTGTTGATCAGTAAATAAACATATGGGTGTTACAACAAGACTGGGTTTTTGTGTTCCAATTCTTTTGACCTTTTAAATTGTAAGTCTCCTAAATGTTTGTGAAACACTGGTCTGTATCTGTGCGTATTACAACATGTTGAACAAAATACTTAAATTAAAACAAAATACTCAATAAGTTAAAATGCGTACCTGAATGTCTTCCTCCTTCTCCGGCATGACCCCGTACTGCCTGTTGATCTGCTCACGGATTCGAGCGCCCAAACGCTGGTACCAGTCCTGGGCCTGCTGGTATACACTGTCATGCAAACGATGCAGTAGCTCCAAGTCACTACCATCAACCTTTAGGAAACAAAGAAAAAATAAATAAATTTCTGGCATAGTATAGTTTGAATGGTGTTTTCTGAAAATGCAAGGTCTAATCTCTACCTTCTGGTCTTCTAAGAACTCGATATCTGCAGTGTGGTAGCCGTCTCTTTGACTTCTCTTTAAAACTCGGAACCTGCTGCCTCCAATTGTGTCCACGAACGAGCGTCCATCGGGCAGCAGCTCCAGACTAATTATCTCCAACATGCAGCCAAAATCAGCAAACCTGTTGCAAGAGGCAAAATCATTACCGAGTGATTTTTCCAAAACCTCTCTAACTACATATGAACTAGAAACAATGTGGACAGAACTCCTACTGCACACTCTAATTATCTCAGACTTTTCACACCAAGTACCACCTCAGGAAGTATTTGGCTTTCCAAGTACCATCTTTAATGGACTAAAATCTGCAACACTAAATAAGTACAAAACAGGAACTAAATCAGGACTAATCTTAGACTAAACTAAATCATGTCCAAACTAGGACCAAACCACCACATAACAGGACTATTCAAGAGCTAAACTGTGCCTAAACTGGTACTACTTGTCTACACTTCAAATTTAATCCCAAACCAGAGTACGGCTAAGACAGAGGAAAAAATTGCTCTACATTAAACTAAATCAGAACTGAAAAAACTCCTGAGTACCACCAGAAGAAGCTTGCATACCACTGCTCTAATTTATATACTTACTTCTAAAAATATTTTGGGTGTCCTGCAATGTTAAAATATAGGTGAAGTTAATTACTTGTATGACAAAATAACAGTTAACACCAAAAAGTATTCCTAGCTGCTACAGTGTATAATAGAATAATGAAACATAATGTGCTATTACATGTGGGTGGCACACTGGGAGATACAGTCTGTGATTCTGTGTGACTCATACCCTTTCCCGTGCTCATAGCTGCACATGCCAAACTTTTTGGTGCCTGTCTCCATGCAACGACGCATCATGAGCCTGTACCGGGGTTCGAAGATGTGCAGAGGGCAGGGGACTCCAGGGTAAGCCACAGTGCAAACAAAAATCGGGATGTCCTTTGTAAGACTGAAAAGTGTACAGACAGTGTAAGTAACAGTTCTGAGCCGTTGTGGTGTAAAAATATACAGTGAGATGTTAACAGTGGTTACTTTGAGAGTTCAGCCATCTCATTTTGGTGGATTTCTTTCCTTTCATCCAGTTGGGATGGGAAAAGGCGGGTCATCATGTCCTGAAGCAGAACTGTAACGTTGTACTTCCTGTTTTTAAAATACTGAAAAGAGACAATCATAAGCAACCAGCTAAAACCATAACCATTATAACCATAACCATTTATTTTGCAATGTCATGTGTCAGCGTGTGGGTACCTCTTGCAGCGGCTGCTTGCAGAGTGGACAGCGAAGATTGTGATCCAAACTCCTCTCTATGCAGTTTTTACAGAAAGTGTGGCCACATGGTGTAGTGACTGGCTCAAAAAACAATCTTCAAAAACAAGAATGATATAAGCCTTAGGTAAATATGTTTAGTGTAATGGTGTTTGTGTAGCTGCTTGGTGACATACATGAGAAACACATGAATGGCAGTCTGATACATGACTCAACAGTGGGCAAAGTACAGCCAGCTAAGTGTTATTGATCTGTGAGCACTGACCTAATGCAGAGTGGGCATTCAAAGTCTGACACAGAGAGGATACTCAGGGTTTTCTCTCTGCTCAAGCTGCTTTCGGCTGAAACAAAGACAAGACAAACTTTATACAAGGGCTCAAAATCACGAGTGACATTCTGTTAACTTTACAGAAGGATGTGAGGGCCTGTATACAGTTGTTTACCCATTCATAGTATACATTTAGAAAGTCACATATGCCTTTCTGGCTTTTTTGGGGGGCATTTTTAGGCTTTATTGACAGACAGCACAGCAGTGACAGGAAATCATGGGGTAGAGAGCAGGGAGAGCTATTCGGCAAATGTAAGAGTTTGAGTGGAGTTGGTAGAGCTGTAGTTCCCTTGTATATGCACCGCAGCTCTCCCAACTGACCTATACCACGGCTCATAGCTCAAATACTTTAACCATTTCTTAATCATTTGTAGAATAGTATAGCACTTATAGGTATGTTACACCCTTTAGCACTGACTAATATTATGTTCAAAGATAGCCTGTTGAGTTTTGGTCAGTAACTCTATATTGATTAGCAGTATTATTATATTTTGGTAGTAAAGAGAGCATTTCGTAAGCTTTCATTTGATACATATATCTCAAAATGTCACTTGTGCACTTTAGATTCTCAGGTATATTGTATGGCTCATGAAAAGCTGGTAAAAGTTGTACTAGTAAATAAGCATACCTCTGCACTGCACAAACTCCTTTCTCATCATCAACTCCTCATCCTCTTCAGCAGCTGGGAGGAAGGACACAGCCTGGCAGAGGCTGAGGCAGCACTCAGTCCCTGTGTCATGTTTCACCTTGGGGACATTAAGGATTTAGCAACTGAGCCTTTAAGCGCATGATGGTAAACTGAGAAAAATCTGTGCCCTACCTGGGGAGCGTCTCTCCTGGCCTTCCCCTCTCCCTCCTCTCCGTGGGGATGACTGTGGCCCTCGTGGTAAGCTGGCCCCTGGGAGCCACTAAGACTGGTGATAGGACAAGGCTCTTTCAAGTACTCAGACACGACCTGCAGCATACAGGGCAGCTCCTCTGGTACGGCTACACCCTCTGCCTCCAGGATCTGACAAAACATTATTTTTTATGTACTGAAATTGTATAATAATATAGATGTCATGTATACCTGCAACTGACCTGAAACTACTCAATACTACAAATACTACTACTACAATGTCATTAATTAACTAGATTAAAAGATAATCTTGTGCTGCAACAATACACCTACTAAAAACCCTGTCATTTATTTTCCCACAACTAAATTTGGTTTCAGTATACAGATCATGAAGTAATCAACAATGAAAATAACATTAATCTAGGCCTAATCAACCTAAAGTAAAAATAATGTCTGCAGCTGTACTATTCCCCTATTACAATGTTATACTCAAAAAGTGGTGTATTCTGTTGTACCACTTGGCTGTGTGGAGTCTGGCTGTTATTAATAGAAAGTAAACACACCTTTTTTATCTGGCTTTTTGCAAGGACAAAGTCAGCTTGAACTTTTAGGCAACGGTGAAACTGGATGAGAGCTTCTGTCTGCTGACCCATTTCCAGCAGTACATTCCCTTTACGAAACAGGCCCTGCACCAATAACAGTTTGATTAGCACACGACATGTCATTACACGCAGCTGAAATTATAACATGCAATAATAACTAACCGGTGCAGAGTATAACAGCTCGTTTATTTGCGTTAGCACTGTTTCACCCACTGACATGATTAAATAACAATAATGGGAAGTTTGCATAACCTTTGCTTGTAAATGACGTAACATCAATAAAAACACACGTTTACTCGAAAGAAAGAGGTCAGCTTCACACAAAGACACAACACACATAACCAAAATGTCTGCCTCTTACGTCTGTGATTACATAGCATCTCTGCAAGGATTTAAAACCACTGGGTCATGCTAAGTAGAGGATTCAGAAATAGCCAAATATTAAGCTCATGTTATGTATTATTTCTCACCTCAGTCCAGTTAGGTCGAAGGCAGCAGAGGTAGTCGAGGTCTGTCAGAGCATCAGGTAAATGCATCAGGCCTAGGTTGGCTTCAGCCCTGTACAGTTTTAGACTGAGATCACCGGGAACTGTGGGTCAGAGACAACAAGAAAAGAAAAAGTTAAAGGCTGTATTCGGGTTTGTGCATTAATAAAGTAACACATAATGCATTTAAATTAGAAAAAAATGTTATCTGTGATATGTCAATTATTGTATAGTATTGATGGAGGTAGATTTTATGCAAGGGTGTGTGCAATATGTACTGATGTGCTTAAGGAAATATAGAAGACTAAGTTAATGATAATTATGAACCCCTTAACTGTTTCATTGTCTGAAATAAGGCTGCAAATTCAAAGGTAATTTAACAGACTAACTATTGCTTCAAAACTGCGATCATTGGCCTGGTGCTTACTCACTACATAAACCCATCTAGGGCAGGACTTGTCCCCCTTTCACTTCCACACTAACTGCATAAAACAAAGTGCAGATAACTGGGTCAACAGTACCTGAAAACCCACTGGTGTGGGATCAAAGCTACAAAAACAATTAATCAAATATTTTCAACAACTTTTGAGATGTTTATTAAAGGATGCATCCCATAGACAAACTGTTTGCCTATACTGTGTTATTAACCTGCGTAACCGTCTTATTTAAGTGACAATGAATCTTCGTCTTGTTGACCCAGTAATGAGCGACCACTTGACGATTATTGCTCAACTCATTTTTTGGGCAGAAGATACAAATGTTTTTTTACTAAAGAATTGCAGATGACCAAAAAATAAGTTGTTACTTTGTTTTCTTGTATTTTTAGCTACAGTGGACAGACGCGTTACCTCTAGCTGTCTGCGTCTTCCACGCGGCTCTTACCCAAATCTATGCCCTCGTTGGTGATGCGTAAAGCTTCCATGAACTGGCCGGCTTTGAGCTTCTCCTGGATATGGCACTTCATCTTTGTCTCTTCAGGGCAACACTTTTCAGCCACACTGATTAGCAGCACATTGTTTTTCATGCCTCTCACTTCCCTTGGTTTCAATCTCTCTTTGCACTCGGGACATTTGGACGGGAGGAAACCCCGGACGCATCTCCGACAAAACGTGTGACCGCAGGACATGGTCACCGGCTCGCACATCAGGAAGAGGCAGAGCGGACACTCCAGCAGCTCCATGGTGAATGGGATATGCCACAGAAAATAATGTCCCGAAGTACAAAGTGTGCCAGTCCTTGTTGCAGCACTTTTCTGCACAGTAGCACTGCATGGACAGTTTAAATAACCCTCAGACAGCTTGCGACGTGTCCCCTTTTGACCGCATCTGTTCAGTGCTCCTTTTCATGAAAACAGGGTACATACATCATCTACCTTACCTCATGAATGCACTTTTAATTTTTTTGTCCCATTTATCCAAAATCACGAAACGCATGCTCTTTCCCCTTTCAAGCAGAATAAATAATAAAAACTCAGCTTCGTGTCCAGTTTTCGGCTCTTCTTGCGACAGCACACTCTCTAAACGACACCCGAAACGAACCAAAACATGTCCACACATTTATTAAATGTTCTTTTGCCAGTCTGTGTCCGCATTTAACCCCCATAAAGACGATTCTACGGCCACAAAGATAGGTTACTGTGTAACACCATTACATTACATAAATAAAGATCATGTGACCTGCAGCGAGCAACGCGATTGGTGGAACTGTTGCTTTTCCGCCCTGTTGTGAAACGCGAGGATGGCGAGTTTCATAACATAATTCCTGCGACAAAAATCTTGTTATATATTTTTTTTATAATCGTAGTCACAGAAAACATACTTTATAATAACACAGCATCTGTTCTAGGAAAAATATTAAAAATATTGGGTACGGCCATGCAGGCAAGTCCACCCCCCACAGAAGGGAATCCCAGTTCAAGATAATAGTGAAGGGGCGGGGTGGGCTCATAACAATGACATAAACTCAACATTTTGACCTTATCTTTAATTCACCTGAAATTATACCGCTGTCATTTTCTAATGTTTGTACATGCATACAAAAGGCACTATTATAATCAGTTGGCCTAGGTGTAAAGTAAGGAGTGGTTTCACAACAGTGGTTTGATGGAGTGACATAATAACTTTGTTGGTTATACAAGTAGGTCCTTGTGAGATGGACATCTGCTTTATAAAAGTGTTTTTTTTTTTTTTTTTTTTTAGATTTAGAAAATTGAGGCAGGTGTCAAACACATCTTTGATTAAAGTAAGCCTTAAAATCATGTGAGTTTTAAGTTTATGAAAGAAAAAAAAATCCCAATGCATGTTTGTAACATTTTTCTGATCAAACAGAAACAGTCATTTTTATTTTACATTACTCATTAAAACATGGCCAATATAAGTTTTGTAATTTAAACATACTTGTGATGGACAGTGTGTCAAACAACGCCCCATCAACACAACAATCAGTTATACAATTGAGTGTTTAGTGCTAACCACATAACTGCAGTCCAGCTGAATCTTGCATAACTGCTTTTGCAAGATTTGGGAGTCTGTAAATAACAGTGACACAGTAACAGTAAACGCTTTAAATCATTTGGCAGAATTCCACAAAAGACTCATGTTCAACCATTTGTTTATTTGTATCTACAAAAACAAAACAACTAGCATCTGGAGGTCTGTAAAAGTTTCAAAAGGTCCTAGGTGGTAGTTATTACATCATTATATAAGTTCAGACAGTATTTAAAGCCAACAACTTAATTACAAACATATCTTAACGTACAAAGGTATAATTTTATTTGGAAATTACTCAGTGGTTTAAGCAATTTCATCAATAATACTACACATGGCAGCGTCTTTGTCCCAGCTTTTGGCCCTTTTTAAACTAGTTGTGGGTTTATCCTGTTGACTAGTTGCCATGCAGCTGGCCCCTGCCTCCTCCACATCCATGGGCTCGGTCTTCATCCTGGGAGTGGTTGCAGTGGTACAACCTCCTGCTAAAGGTGTGCTCCTTGCAACATCACCTGCACCTTCAGCCCCGTCCATCTGTGGCAAGTCATCTGGCAGAGAGGCAAGACACCCCTGGATCATCTCCACAACTCGTTCAAGATGTTTCTGAAATCGTTCGGCCGTCTCCAGCCTCTGTCTCTTCTGTACCTCCATCATTACCCTCAGTGTCTCCCGGGCTTGGTGTGGTCTGTATTCATTTATCAAGTGATGCATATGAACAAACAGCAGCTTTAAGTCCTCTAGCTTTTCTTCACGCTTTATACTACCAGGGCTTTTAATGAGTATGTCCAGTAAGTCCAAGAAGTTTATGAGGATAGACATATTGAGTTTCTTGAGCTCACGTTTATGGTCAAACTGCATCGGGTGCAGCCTTTCGATCCCTTGACTCTCCAAAGGCCGGATGATAAGGTCGTCACACTGGAACTGGTTACCAAACATCATGTAGCTGTCTCTGATGGGTGGAGGGGGCTTAGGAGACAGACCTTTGCGGATGTTTTCATCTGTGTATTCTTTGATGTACTGTATGGGTGGAGGCGGGAGGGCACTGACCTGCTGTGGTTCCCCCATGATGTTGCTCTGAAACACAAGAGAATAAAATTAACAGAAATCTGTATGTGATTTGAAGACAGGGTAGCTCCATGTTTTTTCTTGTGAAATTTAAGACCTTTTTAAGACTTTTTAATGCTACTTAGAATAAAATTGAATGTCAAGATTGTCAGCAAAAGAACAATAATCTGTATAAAATTTACAATAATAAAATATCAGTGTTACTTTCTGAAAGTCATTGGTTTTATTTTAAAAGCCTAATACAAGTGAAATAACTCAAGTTCTGCATTAAAAATCTCCAAATGGAATCACACATTTCAGTGGTAACAGCATTTCCTGTATTGTGGGGATGTTTTTAGGAACAAATGTGCCTATACCTGCAACATTATGCAGTCCATATAAACAGTAAACTTCGCTTTCAAAAACTTACTTTACTTTAAAATATTCTTAAAACCACTATTGATAGACTTTGTTGCCAAATTCACATCCAACTCTAATAAAAGACAGGCTTCTCTGTTGTTACTTATAAAGTATAGAGCTAAAATATATTTTTGACAATTACAACACTGAAAAGCTTAACTTAGATGTCCAAATTTAAGACCTAGATGAACAAAATTTAATTCCTGCCCATACAATTTAATACTTTAAAGGCCTTGGTTTTAGTAACATAAAATTGTAAACATTGTTAATACTTTTAAGAGCTTGGGGCGACCCTGGAAGATGTTTAGACATTTCCCAAACGAGAAAATTCAACACAAAGCAACGAGCCACTGGAGTGAAAAGTAGCACACATTTGGATAAAGTATTCAAAGTAAAATAGTCCTGCCACGTTAAATTCTTCATAATTTAAATATTTGACATTAAAGGAAAGGTTTTCTTCTTTGCTTGTTTACCATTAGATTACCGTGCTTTATCTATGCAAGTAAATTTAAGTACCCATGTAGGAACAATGAATGTTGGGCAGTGCAGACGAGAAGACAACGGGTATAAAATGTGAACTACGTGTCTAATTTACTACAAGACATAGATAATTATTAGTTTGGAGATATAATGAAGACGCTACAGGGTTACGATAGATTAGCGATATTGTTGCTAACGTTAGCATAAATACATTCCGGCAAACACACTGAGATTAACTTGAGCATAGAAAGAACCCCAAAAAAACACAAACCTTAAAAATGGCTCCCGGTTCGATAAATATAGTCTTAAATGCCAAAAAAAAGCGTAACAGTGGGGAAAAAAATTGTATTTAGCTCATCGCTAAGTCGGCACTTTCATTCCGTCTCGCACAAAGAGAGGATGGTATGAGCTCAATGTCTATTGGCTGGCTGCTCTCTGCACACCAGTACTGCGTCTGCTGATTGGACAAAGCTTTTTACTATTATCTTATACATTTGTGCTGATCACTTAGTAATACGTATTATTGGTAATTATTTAGTATTTTTTTTTATATATCAAATACAATTTTGTGCACTCGTCTCTAAAACAGCAAAATAAGGCTAGCCCCAACAACTCCCCTTTCAGTTTATTGTTTACTAATTAAAGTAAACAAATTAAAAAAGGTGCATTAGTTAGTATACTTTTAAACTTCTCTATATTAAAAATAAAATATCTAAAATTAAACTTATAAAGAAAGTACAACTGTTGCTCACAGGAGTTTAGACGAACGCTATGCTACTTTTCCAGATGATGGCGCTACAGGATCCTGCAAAACAAGCACTCAAACAATGGGACAGATTCATTCTTCATGTTCATGTGAACATTTGCTTTGATTTCAACTTTGAAATAAAGGCTGCCACAGCTATGCATTGTTTTCTTGCTGATGCGATAGCCTTGTGTTAGAACATATCACCTATATTAAGTGAAAGTGCATGTGTGAGATTTTACTTCTCTGTGATCGCCAGCACATGTGTGTGAGCTGCTTACCTTGCACCAGCAATGCCGCAAGGATGTGGTTCACCTGGAGCAACAACTGTGCCGGAAGCTTTTAAGAGTCTAGCAAGTTCGCCAGCCCACAGTTTCTGACAGATCGTCTGGGTGAAGAGTCAAATGCACTTTGCTTATCAACTTGAGTGTCTTTTTGGTAACGGCTGCAACCATGTTTCCAAGGGTTCTTTTAAATGCGACAATGATTAAGAAATCTCAACAAAAGAAAAAAACATCTCCGGATAATTACAAAGAGAGGTTTTTTGTTTTGGACACCAAAGAGCTGAAGTACTCTGAGCGTCGCCCAGGGGTAAGTATGTGCACTTTACAGTGAATTCATTTGCAGTTTTCAGTCATAAATAAACCTCATCAGAAACACTTTTTTCTACTAAGTGCAAGCCAACAGCTAAAATGTATTGTTTTTGTTTTAGAAAAACCCTGTTCTGAAGGGGTCCATTGAACTGTCCAAAATTAAGTGTGTAGAAGTTGTGAAAACTGACCTCCCCATACCATGCAACAATAAATACCCCTTTCAGGTATGAATCCTGATTTTCATGTTTGTTACTGATGTAATGATTAGAGCACAAAACCTGTCAAAATGTGTTCACAGGTATTTTATGACAACAATTACCTCTATATTTTTGCTCCGGACAATAACAGTCGGCAGGCATGGGTGACAACTCTGAAAGAGGGTAAATAAATAATCCTGGTTAATCTTAGATCAAAAATCCTACATTCAATATGTTTTTTATTTTTATTTTTTTATAGAGACAAGATATAATGATTTGGTTACTAAATACCACCCAAACATCTGGATGGATGGCAAATGGAGATGCTGCCAGCAGACAGGGAAACTGGCCATGGGATGTGCTCAATATGACCCAGAGAGTTTAGGTTTGAAAAGCAGATTTTTACAAAATGATAAAAATGACTTGGCATAATCTTATTCATACAGAATGTATCTTTCACAGCATCTAAAAAGCCTCCTCCTTCCCCGCCAAAAACAGAGGTGGGATAATCACTATCAGGCCTCACATTAGTAACCTTTTTTACAATAAACACATGATTGAAATATTTGTAATTTGTGGCAGTTGAAACAGTATGATACAGAAAAGAGGACACTCATTGCTATACAAGACTTTACACCGATTACAAAGGGTGATCTACAGCTTCAAAAAGATCAGAAGTACATCCTTATTGACGACTCAGATTTTGATTGGTGGCGTGTGCAGGATTTCGAGGGGTACACTACCAACTTTCACTCTTAATATTTACTTTGAAGCACCTTTATATGTCTTCATTTATTGTATATTTTCTGTCTCAGAAACATAGGTTACGTACCCAGTGCATATGTTGCTGGAAAATTTGAAACCAACTTTGATCGATTTGAGTAAGCTTATTTTAATTACTTTTGATCAGCCTCATTAAATAAATAAATTTAAGTGTTTTCAATGTTTCAATTTTAGGTGGTACAACAATAACATAACAAGTGAGAAAGCAGAAGAATTGTTGAGCAAAGAGGTAGGTTATAGTTGTTGTTTACTGATAATAATATTGTTTGCTCATAATATGATGGAGTGTACTTTTACTACAGGCTTTAATATTGTTAAATAATATGACAAGATGAGTGTTTCATTAAAGTACAAATTAATTGCATTAAACATAGATAATAAATAGTTTGTGAATGAAAGTGTCTGACAGCATAACCCATTGTTAACTTGGTGCAAACCACTGTATGATTGAATGACCACCAATTTACTTTTAGGGCAAAGAAGGTGCGTTCATGGTACGCAGATCTAGCAGGCCTGGTCTCTACACTGTGTCTCTCTACACCAATGCACTGGGGTATATAGTGTCCTTTTGATTTTATGTACAAAGATATACACATCTGTTTAAAAACAGCTAACTACTGTATATTTGCTATCAGTCTGTCACTGTTGTTCCTTCTGGTAAGTCTTTTAAGAGTCACTTCCTTGTCTTACCTGTTTTAGGTCCAAAGGAGAGAGGAATCCAAATGTGAGGCATTACCTGATCAGACGGAAAAAAGAAGATGAGTCACAATTCTATGTTGCAGAGAGCAAGTCGTTCAGCACCATTCCTGAGCTAATCCACTATCATCAGCATGATGCTGCCGGTAAATACTAATTAAAAGCCGGTAAATACTAAAGAAGTTAAGCTAACCAGCACAAGTTTGTATAATTGTTTGAAAAGAATTTGCTTTGATTGTGTAAAATAAATATTCATATAGATGATTATTTCTTGATTGGTTTTGCAGGAATGATAACACGTCTAAGGCATCCTGTCTCTCATGACAACCGTTTCTCCCTCACCATTCCTGATTATTCTGAAGGTTTCTGCAACATACATCATCACAAAGTTAATTTCTTCTGACAACTAGTGGTCCCAAACCATTATATAGCCTTTTCACAATATGAACACAACATTTGAATTTGACCTTGTCACATGGCTATGTGTGGCTGTAATGACTTTCATTTGCTGCACAGGTCAGTGGGAGCTGGACCCCTTAGAGCTGATTTTAGAGTCATCAATAGGTAGTGGACAGTTTGGTGTAGTGATGGGAGGAAAATGGAGGAACAAGAAAGTGGCAGTGAAAATGATACAAGAAAAGTCCATGACAGAGGAAGAATTTAAAGCAGAGGCAAAAGTAATGATGTAAGTCATGACGCTAATATACTGCATCCAATCCCAATTTGCCAAATGTTGGGACACTTTAAATATAGTCTATTGTGAATAAAATGTGGTTTTATGAGATTTGTGAATCATTGCTTTTTGTTTTTATTTACATTGTGCACAGTGTGGTTTGTTATTTACAAACAACAATTAACATTGCATGTCTCTTACTTTAGGAAATTGTCCCATTGTAAACTGGTGCAGCTGTATGGTGTGTGCACCAAGCGTTCCCCCATGTGTCTGGTCTTTGAATTTATGGAAAAGGGTTCCCTCGGGGACTATCTGAAGGCCAGGAAGGGGCACCTTTCACAGAACACTTTGTTGGGGATGTGTTTGGATGTCAGTGAAGGGATGGCTTACCTAGAGAACTCCAATTTCATCCACAGGGATCTGGTAAATCAACAGTTTTACTTTTCAAACCTCTTTATGTGGAAAAAGATTACACATTCCTTGTTTTATGTTTATACAGGCTGCAAGAAATTGTCTTGTATCAAAGAATGATAACATTAAAGTGGCTGATTTTGGCATGGCAAGGTATTTTCTTTTCTTTGCTAATATTTATATCATTACAAAAGTCTATACTATAGTAATGTATGCATTTTTAAATAGATTTGTCCTGGATAATGAGTATACAGTCTCTCATGGCTCCAAGTTTCCTGTAAGGTGGTCTGCGCCTGAGGCCCTTCGTTATGGAAAGTTCAGCAGCAAGTCTGATGTCTGGTCATTTGGTGCGTTTTTATTAACTTCATGCTGTTAACTATAATACTGAAGTCTGACTGGTTTTACCTGAACTGCATGCCAAAAACAACAACAACACCCATGTTATGAATAAATTATAACTCTTACGGACAAGGAAATATGTTTTCAAATGTTGGAAAGTCCAGTGAATTTGGTGATATGCATGCCTTAAAATAAGTGTGTTTGTGATTTTGTTTACCTCTGTGCCCAGGTGTGCTCATGTGGGAGGTGTACAGTGAAGGCCGTCTTCCTTATGAGAACCAAAGCAATATCGAAGTGGCAGAGTTTGTGAGCAAGAAGCATAGACTCCGAAAACCACCCTTGGCCCCAGAAGATGTACACGTGCTCATGGAGTGGTGCTGGAAGGAAGTAAGTACATACAAAAAAAGTTTATTTTGATACATTTATGGTTAAGTTGGATATGTTGTTAAAATACTGTTATTATTTTCAGAAACCTGATGATCGTCCTACCTTTGTTCAGCTTCTACACCAATTAGGCCAACTTTGCGACCTGTGAAAAATATTTTAAACTACTTAACTAATAACTCAGCATTTAAAGCTTTTAACCTCAATCCTTTTTACTGTTAAGTGTTTTATGTTTTGCTTTGAAAAAAAGGCCACAGGGCAAACTGTTTATAGTGTCTCTATTACATTGTTAAACTGGTCTTAATTATAGACCTACATGCACTTTAATGTAATGTTTACATGATATTTTTTGTATATATATACAAGTAGATAATCCTCTGTATTCTGCTCAAGACTGTGGAGTTGACATTATTTATAAACCAAGTTTTCCTACATTGTACTACTTTTTTTCTACTTTTTTTTTTCTTTTTAAAAACTGCTAAAAGTAGCATTAGCTTAAATTTGCAAATCTGTAGGCTACAACAATTAGACTACTGATGATGAAGTAAAATGTAAATAAAATAACCCCTAAGTTGTACTATTTGTTGGGTATTTTTATTTTTAATTATGTTTTACTGTGCTGTAGCCTATTTAATTCAGAAAACAAGATTTTAGCAGCAAAGGACCAGCTCCAGGGGATTAAAGTTAGCTTCACCTATCTAATTTAACAGGCTACATGCTTTGTCCATAATAAATCACTCGCTCTGTTTCCACAATAAAACAGAAAATACCTTTATCTTTTGTGCATTTGTCATTTTGCCATACATTTTCTCCTTATAGCTTTTAGTCCCCCCACACACATTATCTCCAGTTGATTCACTGAGATAGCGCACAGAAGATTGAAACATAGCAACTCTAGTTACTGTGTTTAATTTGTACATGCAGCACATTTAAAATATATAAAACATTAATTCAAGAACTACCACAAGCTGAATCAACATGTCGGTGGGGCCCCTCGCCATCATCCATCACTTGTGACTGTACGACGAGGTGACTGTCCCTTTAAGAAAATGCACTTGCAGCCATTTTCTGCTCTTTGTGTGTGGGGTGGATTAGCAGCAGCACTCGGTCGGCACTGGGGCGAAGCTAGAGCATCAGTCGGCGGTGAAGACGAGATAAAAATAAGAAGAAGAATAAGAAGAAAACCCTCGGAAACAGTCCAGCGCCCGTCTTTCCTGTCTCGCCGGACGGACATGCAATTTACAGGTATGCGCGTAAAAGTAACGGGGATGATCGTAGCCGCAGCGGTGGCGGAGATGGAGCTGCGCTGTGGGGATGTGAGCTGGGTTGTGATGATGGCTGGAGACGGGCAGAGCTCTTATTTCTCCTTCTCTCGTGCATCTTCCCCCGTTACTTGGCAGCCAAAGCAGAAATAGGAAATAGACGTGGATGTTGCAAGGGGGGTGTGCATATGCGGTGCAAAGCAATGATTTTGGGAGTGTTTTTTTTTTCTTTTTTTTTTTTCTCGGATTATTCTCGCTCATCATGAATGGGAGTCCCGTTAGCCTCCATCGTAGCTCACACTGAGATGGGTGGGGTGAGGAGAGCCATCCACTGTAGCAAGCGCACTGATGAATCCACATTACCCTTTCACTCTTTCTCGTCTTTTCTAATTTTTCTTATTGATTTATTCGCCCGATTTCGTTTTTGCACTACATTTGAACGATCCCACACAGCAGTCGGTGCGTTATTTTCGCGTCTCGCTCTCCAAGCGGCAGGCCTGGCTTTTGCTGATGCACGTATGACAGGTTCACCTACTTCCGCTCACCAGTAGCTGCCCTTCGATTTCGTGATCTCCATCCATCTCCCCAGTCACAGCGATACTTCTTTTTTTTTTTTTTTTTTACCAGATAAATCCTCCCCAACACGCAGCTCTGTTTTATGGCTTCTTCGTCACTGCTGCCTAGAAATACTCCAACCTCTAAATGTATAAATCTAAATGACAGATACATTAGCACTGTGAATTTTAAATAATAATCCTAAACTCACTGTCACTCCTATCATAGCCTATATTGTATTTTTTTTCTTAAACCACATATTTTTTGGCAAGGTTTCCCTGTAATAAGAGATTGAGAATAGGTAATAGGTTATGTCAAATGCATGCTGTCAGTAAAGTCAGTATGTTAGATGTTAATACAGGTCTCAGAGCTTTAAATCTGGACTTATTTATGTTTTTGTTTTTTTGTTTTTTCTGGTATTTGAATCAAAAGTGAGCCATTAACTTCTGACAAACATGTTAGTAATGATTACAAGAGCTAGTGGTTCTCAAATTGTGGTACTCAGAAGTCTTTCTCAGTTCAAGTTCAAATATAGTTTAATTTAGAGCAAATTTTATTTCTGTTTTAGTCATGTTTTAATAGGGCTTTAAAGTTGAAGTGTAAATAGGGCTGACAGCCTCTAGTCTAGTCGATTGATCGGTCAGTGAGGTCTTGGTCGATTAGTTGCATGAACTCTGAGTCAGTAATGCTGGTCTGATTTATTACTTTTATTTTTCATTTTATTTAGGATGGCACCCTTTATCACCTAAATGTAATATAGAGCCACTTGTTTGTGTTAGACTCTAAGACCCCCCACCTTTCCTTTGGTCGATTTCGGTCAATGAATTGCTGTATTGGGCATAACTTCGATCGATTAACGATGTCTTTGACCGACCACAGCCCTAAGTCCTGGCACAGTTTAGTCCTTGACTGTTTCAGACCTGGTTTTATCTTAGTTTAATTCTGGTTTAGTCCTTGTTTAGGCCAGGTTTAGGCCCAGTTTTATCCTTGAAACAAATGTTTCTGTATTTATCCCTATTTTCTATCCCTTGGTTTTGATCTGGGTTGATAAAGACTTAGTTCATCAAAGCTGGTACTTCGAAAGCCAAATATTCTCCAAGGTGGTACTTAGGAATAGCTATAGATAGTCCTCACAGTCAAAGCATGATCCAGTAGTAGTACATTTTGCTTGTAATGGTCACTTGGCAAGTGCAAATTATTTATAAAGCTGACCCAGAAAGAGGAACTGGCTATAGTGGAGACTGATGATTAATATTGTAGTTTTTTTTTTTTTTTTTTTTGCTATTTCCTACTGCTATTTTTATTTCTGTGAAAATAACTAGAGATTGTTTACCCTCTATTGTTTTCTAGGGCTTTGCTTGCACCCCCTCCACCTGTCCAGCTTTGTCATGTGAGCTAGCCTCAGTGTTCATGTGATGCGCTTTGTTGACACTTTGAAAGCGCTGCCTGCATTACATCATGTGGATTGGGAGTCACCAACAGCATTGAGGGACCTGTGTCTCTAATCACAATTAGTCTGTGAAATACCTCAGGCAGCGTCCTTCTCATGGTGACACACTGCGCAAATGCTGCTGCTTACCACATTAGATACTCGGTGTCAGTATGTCGCCTTAGCGTGCATTTGTGACTAAATACCCCTCTTCCACGCCGATCGGATCACATCTTATTGTCACGATGAGAGATATACTGTATACTACCAACAAGGCCTCAGGGGAGAAACCCATTCACTTGTTGTGACAGTGAATTTGACACACTTTTCTCCTCATCTCTATCTTTCTCTATGGCACTATATGCTACACAAAATGTAAATACCTAGCGCTATTTCCCTTTTCCAAATTGTATATCATGTTTCTTTTTGTGCTACTTGCTATTTTTGTCTGTGTCTGTGTCATCTCTTGCTCTTGTTGGTATAGTTCCTCTATGATGCTGCCTTGGGGCTCTCGTAAAGAAACATGAGCTGTAGCCTCAATAGTAAGCCAGCTGGGGGCATTTTGCTATGCATATCAGTGATGATAGGGGTCCTGACATCAATGTGCTTATTTTTCATCCAACTATGCGCTTTATGAAGGGGCTTGTTGTCTTGTGCCGTCTCACTCAGTTGTTCTGGTTGTTTTACAGGCCTATAGCAGGGTTACTTAGTGTCCAGAAGGGAATGAAGGGGCTCTTTGCTTTGTAAAAAAAAAAAAAAAAAACATGCAAACACACGCACCAACTGTTGAACAAAGTCTGGTATAGGCTGGGAAAGTTTATTCAGCCAGCCCAAGCTTCAGCGCGTGTCTATATCCCCGAGAACAGATGGGACTTTAGTACCATTGTGTATTTGTTATATGCCTGGCTGTCAGGACCTCTGGAAATAACTTTATGCTTTGTATTCTTTAGCTAGAGTGATTAAAAGAATCCATGCATTCGCCTTTAAGGGGTGTAAACATATCCACATGCCATTGTTACATTTTTCACAGTCTTTAACTTAAATTAGCCATTGCAAGGTGGGATGGCTGTTTTGTCACGTAATGGTTTTAGCCACTTGAGGCTTGTGGTTGTTTATAATTTCTGTGAGTATGTGACATGGGCAGGAAACTCCACCCTATGGATTTTCTAAGGTTTCTCATCGTCATCTCATTAGATTGTGTAAAAAAATGTCTCTATAGTGTGCACAAAAATACATTTCACTATGCATTGTAGTGTGTAAAACATGTGACAAACGAAGCCTTCTTATCTGATCTAGATATCCTAGATATCATCAGATACACGAAATGATGGGCTTGATCAATTTGTTCACACCTGTACACAGTACTCCAAATACAGTTTGATGCTGTACTGACAATATAAAAACAATTGTTAGTAATTATTACTCAAATGATTTAAATCACAGGCCAGTATATTAGTCTCACATCACCTAAACAAGGCTGGCTGCATAGATACTTAAGTTATGCTTTGCTTGTTAGGATTATCAGATACAGTACATATACATATAGGCAGGGCATTACTGGTTTGCATATTGGGATATATTGATGAAGTTATTTATCCTCTCATAGTTTTGATTCTTGGCTCTTGTTTGTAGGTTTGTTGCTTTCAGCACATATAAACAAAAATGTGATGGCAGAACAAAATAATATTTCTCAAGTATAGTGTGCTTGGTGGTCTCATACATTTACTCATTCTTCTACTATTACTACAACTATCTAATACCACTACCATAACCACTATGTCACTTGTTCCAATGACGAATGATGGTATCTACAGTGCTAGCCAATGTGCTATTGATACTTGATTTCTTTATAATGATCTCTTCCCACCTGAAATGGCACGTAACATCAGAGAAGTATCTAATGTTTTGGTCCATCTGATCTTTACTTCAGTAAAAAGGAAGTACATGTCTCTTGAGGAAAAGCTTTTTTTGAAAATGTACACATGAAGTTTCATTTTTACTAATATTTTTTGCTAAAAGGTTACTCAAGTGAATTTCCTAAAGTAAATAGTTACTTCCTGTGGTTGTTCTTTGTGAATATTTTATAAGCCCATTTACATGACCTGGCATGACCTGGATAACACAGAACCATCAAGATTTAGTTGTGAATATTTTGTTTCTGTCATATATCTGATTCCAGATGTGTCAGTGTTTTGTTTATTTACCTCTCAGTTAGGGCTGCACAATTAATTGAAATCGAATTGAAATCGCAATTTTAACTGTTGCAATTAGCAAATCGCAAAAACAGCAATTATTTAGGTGATATAATCTTCACAGCAGAGAACAAAATATACCGTCTTTACAGTGTTTTAATATGTATATATCAAGCTGTAGACCTCTACAGACATGATCTGAAATGCCTGTGATTCCTTGCAATAGGTCAGCAGTGAATATTTCAGTTTTCTTTCAAGTGTCAGTGATCCAGCACATGCCTAACATGTAAACTGTCATCTGTACATTAATAAAAAAGGAAAAAAAAAATCGCAAATCTAATTGCAACCAAAATATGTGTCCAAAATTGGTGGGTTTTTTTTTTCAAAATCGTTCAGCCCTACTCTCAGTGTTAAAACACAATGCATTCTCAGTATTATTGCAAGTTTTCATACATGCAGCTCACACATCTTGTTTGTCTGGTTCATGTTACTGTTTACTTTCTATTGGCCATCTCAAGATAAACCTGTTTGGCAGTATTTCACCTTTCATAACCAAACTTTAAGCCTTAGCATTCATTAACCTTCTTTGCAACGGTGTATTTCTCTTGCTCCAGGCTCCATTCTATCAATGTCTCTCTTGGTATTCTCAGTGAATAATAAGCTGATTATTGCCTTCTTCCAGGGTTCTAGGTGAAGCACATATTTCTGACAGCTACATGACATAGGTTACGATGGCTTCCTTGATGTTTAATAACGAGAAGAGGGAGGGGCAGTTTCCAAAAGCTAAATCAAAAATGGATCAGGTGCTCACAGCTAAGGAATTTTAAAACCTTATGTGTGAGAAGCATCTGAATAATAAGCATTGCAACACGTTTTCTTTAAAAAATAGTCTGACTGTTCTTGCCCGATGGCATATTTTGACATATTCAAATGTTAGACTGCTCTGCATCCTTCCTGGAGCTGTGAGATTTCCAGGTCTTGGTATTTCAAGAATTAAAAGGCCTCCAGACAAATAAAAGTAAAGGTAAAAAGGAAACAGTGAGGGGCCTCTGCCGTTTACTTCCCCCTGAGCATGAGTCTGGTTTAGAGTATAATGAAATGGGAGAGGATACAGGTGCACTGCAAGATAAAATGCAACACATACTGTAGCAGAAGAAGAAATTCACGAGAGGAAGTGGATTTAGGTAACAAAGAGTCATGATCTTTGCCACAAGTTGCATCACACTATCTTATACACACAGTGGATTATGGAATATTCACTTAATGGCTTGGTTATTACTCACACTTAGATCACATAAAAATTCTGTTAGATTATTTGTACTGTGCTGTGTTGTAGAGCTGCACAAATTGTTGTAAGTGTCTTATTATTGCAGTATCAACAAAAAAATATTCATATCACAAAGAACAGCTTGGACCACAGTAATATCTGACTCTGCCACACATTCACTCATGCATTTCCCAAAGCCTTTAATTTAACTGTGGGGTTTGTTTAATATAGTTAGTGGCACCAGTCTGACTAGTTTGTCTAGAGACTTGTATTTTTGTTTTTTTATGGTAGCAGGTAGCGTTTAGTAGTCTCCCTTTTATATTCCCAATGTGAGGCTAATGCAGGGCGATAATACCTAGAATTCAACATAGCCAGAGTCTCTTTTGGCTCTTTTACACTGGGTACCTTTTTCTTAATGCAACCATCCCTTTATCTGGTGTGGGACTGGCACAAAGTCAACCCCCGACATGCTTAGTGCATATTGCTTGTTTTTATAATATTTTACATGTTTGTTTTAAAAGCCAATTTCTGTATTTCTTGCCATTTAACGACGGATATGTATTTATGTATTGTATGACATACTTATTTGCCATTTCTTTCCAATAACTATCTAGTAGCTTATATTTGTTGCATTATCATTATTCTGCACAGTGTATTCTCAGTTGTATATCACTGAGTCCAACCCATTTCCTCTTTTTGTCATTCTTATCAAGCATAACTAGTACCATTCCCCTTAATTCCTCTCTTTTTCTCTTTTTTTTCCTCTCGCTCTTGTCAGACTTTGGTGCTGTGTGAGTGACGCCCTGTTGCCATGACGACCCACGTGACTCTGGAGGATGCACTGTCCAACGTGGACCTGCTGGAGGAGCTGCCCCTCCCGGACCAGCAGCCATGCATCGAGCCCCCTCCCTCCTCGATCATGTACCAGGTACGCCTTGGCGCTTAACTGTTGCACCAGTTCACTATTCGAGCCCTTCTTTTGTTCAAAGGGTTTTCAATGCGCCCCTTTCTCCCCTCCTTCTTAACCATTCTCTTTCTTCTCCCCTCTGTTACTCCAGGCCAATTTTGATACCAACTTTGAAGACAGGAATGCGTTTGTGACTGGGATTGCCCGTTATATTGAGCAAGCCACAGTGCACTCCAGCATGGTGAGACTCAAGTGCAAAAGCAGCACGTCATGACAAATCACTGTACATCTGTCGGCTTGTATGTATTTTTGTAGACTATTTTTACCCCTCTTTCACTGAACACAAATCCCACTGTGGGAATCTGCTCCACACATTCAAATCGAGCTTTGTTTTATAGGCATTGATTATCATTGGGGGCCTTTTGTTTGAATTTGGTGAGGCCTATGGCAGGACAGACACATTCAGTCAGTGGTGAACCAAGCGGCCACTAAAGCTCTTCCTTCCCGTGATGGTGAATGAATGGAGAGTGTGATTGGACTGGTAAAGAGGGGAAGTGGAACTTTATTTAACCCTATTTAAAAAGGAAGTCCCACTGAGGGCCAGTCTATTTGAGGACGCCCCTCTCTTGGCCGCAGTGTTACTAGAATTACGGTATGTCTAGGGGGAACAATGCATATGTCCTAAAATACAAATAAAAAACATACAGCTGATATCAAGGGGTGAGAATCTAGGGTGTAAGTGACATTTTGAATGAAATTAAAATGCTGAATATAACAAATGGAAGCTTATGATGCTCTCTCTTTACTGCCAAAATTACTCAGTATACTCAGATACTGCACGTGCACAGTTTAAGTGATTAATCTTGTGTGTTTACAGAATGAGATGCTGGAGGAAGGACATGAGTACGCTGTGATGCTTTACACCTGGAGGAGCTGCTCCAGAGCCATTCCCCAGGTAAATCATTTTGTCTTTTATCAATACACTGGAAGTCATTTTGTTCGTCATCCACTCTGGCTTGTCTAGATATGTAAAGTATGTTTTAAAAAAGCCTAACCACATGAGTTCCTCATTTCTTCGATCTTAGGTGTGTCTGCAAAAAAAAAAAAAACAACCTCAGAGTTATCTAACAAATGTTTGTTTGTTAGTTATCCAACAAACATTTGCTAAACATAAGATATGGCCCAAAGATTGCCAAATATTAAGTTGTGTAATTGTGTAAAAATGTAAGCCATCATCTCAGCTTGCTTGTATAAATCACAAGTATTAGTATTAAAGTATTAGTTAATCTACAAAACCCTGAAAGTTGAAATTAAAAGTTTTCTTCATACAGGAATGTACATATTGCACATATACTTAAGTAAAATTTACTGTTAATTTTGTTTCCTTACAGTAAACTAAAGAGCCAAGTTGTCTCTGGATATTTATGTAGACTATGATTATGTTCCCTCCCCAAAGGCCTAAAGATGAATTATTGTAGGCTATAGTATTGCATAACTAATCTGCCCAAGTGTTGTAATGGCTCCCTCTTGTGTTTCACAGGTAAAATGCAACGAACAACCTAACAGAGTGGAGATCTATGAGAAAACTGTAGAGGTGTTAGAGCCTGAAGTGACCAAACTTATGAAGTTTATGTACTTCCAGGTGAGACACTTTTTATATGTGATGTTAATTAAATTCTTGTATTATTTATTTTGTCAGTATTTCTCTTTTCAGTGCTATGTGTTTGATTGTTAAATTCTTTGTCCTCACAGCGGAAAGCTATCGAACGCTTCTGTAGTGAGGTGAAGCGTCTATGCCACGCAGAAAGAAGGAAGGACTTTGTGTCAGAGGCCTATTTGCTCACACTAGGAAAATTCATCAACATGTTTGCTGTGTTGGATGAATTAAAGAACATGAAGTGTAGCGTCAAAAATGATCACTCGGCCTATAAAAGGTACTGCTCAATACATTGTATAATATTGTTAATAATGCATACTGACATAAGTGACATTTTACCTTTCTCTATTGTCTTTAGGGCTGCTCAGTTCCTTAGAAAGATGGCTGACCCTCAGTCCATCCAGGAGTCCCAGAACCTGTCCATGTTTTTAGCTAACCACAACAGGATTACCCAGGTTAGTCTTTAAAAGTTATAAAAAAATAAATTAAAAAAAAGCTGCTGGTCTTCAAAATGGGAGGGATAAATATAATGTAGGGCTGCACAATATATTGCAAAATTATCATCGCAATATCAGCAAACACAATATCCGTATCGCAAGAATCTAAATATATTGCAATAACGCTATGGTCTTCAATCTGACAAAGATTTACACTGAAGAATCGTTTTCTACTAGAGCCTTAAAAGAAAATGTGTTGTGACTAAATAAAAATGTTTAAAAACTCCAGTTTTATTGGTAATTTAATTAATTTAGTCACAGCTTAGCCTTGTTTTATTCCTGGTTTAGTCTGTGTTAAGTTTTGATTTTGTCACTGTTTTGACTTGTAAATAAAGGAACTTACATTTTTGTGAAATGTAGTGAATTTAACTTACTATGTTCGAAAAGATGGCTCTATTTTTAAATATGTTATTATATTAAGTTATTTTCCAATGCCTTTTTACTCATATTCAATCCCAAATCATGTCCTGGTTAAAAATCTCTTCAGCAGCTTGTGATGGTGCTGCTGTTTTTGAAAGAGTGCGCCTTTATCCGAAGGTGACATGTTTCCCCATCTCTGCCTCCACACAGTGCCTGCACCAACAGTTGGAGGTGATCCCTGGCTACGAAGAGCTCTTGGCAGACATTGTCAACATCTGTGTAGACTATTACGAGAACAAGATGTATTTGACACCCAGTGAGAAACACATGCTGCTAAAGGTACAAAAATCTTAACATAACCGTCACTAATTATTGTCATCTGTCTGCCTGCATGACTTCTCATTATGAGCAAATCTCTCTGTGTGTATCAGGTAATGGGCTTTGGTCTCTACTTGATGGACGGTAATGTAAGCAACATCTACAAACTCGATGCTAAAAAGAGGATCAACCTGAGCAAGATTGACAAGTTCTTCAAAGTAAGGCGCTGTCTTGTTTTGCATCCCTTTTATCCACAACAAGCTGTGACCTGAGGGTGAGACAATTTTTTCTACGATTTTTTTGCAGCTTCAAGTGGTGCCATTATTCGGAGATATGCAGATAGAACTGTCACGCTACATCGAGACAAGCGCTCACTATGAGGAGAACAAATCCAAGTAAGAAAAGTGTAATTACTTAAAAAGAAAATCTTCAACTTTGCTGAGGTGGAAAGTAACTAGATACTTTTACTCAAGTACTTTACATTAGTACAAATATATATATTTTTTAGCACATTTTCCTCATCCCAGTAAACTTACTCCAGAAATGATTTTGTTACTTTTACTTCTGATTGAGTATTATTTTCAAGCACCAGTACTTTTTAATTTCATACAACTTTTGAATACTTTGTGCAGAACCTAAGCATCTTGTAGTCTTTGTTGTTTGCTGCCATCCTAACATTTTTCTGTCCTGTCCTCAGATGGACATGCACCCAGAGCAGCATCTCCCCACAGTACAACCTGTGCGAGCAGATGGTGCAGATCAGGGAGGACCATATACGATTCATCTCAGAGTTGGCGCGCTACAGCAACAGCGAAGTGGTGACGGGCTCGGGCCTGGACAGCCAGAAATCCGATGAGGAGTACAGGGAGCTTTTTGACCTTGCTCTGAGGGGTCTGCAGCTGCTGTCCAAATGGAGCACGCACGTCATGGAAGTAGTAAGTTAAGGCGAAAGACTGGGAGAATGTTTTGTACAATTTTTATGAAAATAATCTGTCACCATCTAATGTTCTTTTTTGTGTGCTATTAGTACTCGTGGAAGCTGGTCCATCCCACAGATAAATTCTGCAACAAAGACTGCCCTGGGACAGCTGAAGAGTATGAACGAGCCACACGTTACAACTACACCAGTGAAGAGAAATTTGCTTTGGTGGAGGTCATTGCTATGATTAAGGGATTGCAGGTAAAACACTAGTGATCCAGTGTATCAAATGATTTTCTGATTAATTATTGCCATTTTCTATGCATTACATTGGTATGCTTTGAATAAAAAATAACATGGCTTTCTGATGAGAATGATAATAATGTGTTTGATTATTCTCAACTGTAGGTTCTTATGGGTCGGATGGAGTCAGTGTTTAACCAGGCCATCAGGAACACCATTTATGCTGCACTACAGGACTTTGCCCAAGTGACCCTTAGAGAACCTCTGCGGCAGGCTGTACGCAAGAAGAAAAATGTCTTAATTAGGTACTTAATACAAAAAGATAATTTTAAGATGAGCACATCATAAATGTAGTAAAAGTGCTAGAGGTAGATGGTTTCTAATTAACATTTTTTTGTCTAGTGTTCTCCAAGCTATTCGAAAGACTGTCTGTGACTGGGATGGAGGAAGGGAACCTCCCAATGACCCTTGTCTCAGAGGAGAGAAGGACCCCAAAGGTGGATTTGATATAAAGGTTCCCCGCAGAGCAGTTGGACCATCCAGCACACAGGTATAATCTAAAATTAGACTCAAATATTACAAGTTGCAGGACTTTTAATTTTGTCTGTTTTTGTTTTAGCTGTACATGGTGCGTACGATGCTGGAGTCCTTGATAGCTGATAAGAGTGGCTCTAAGAAGACACTCCGCAGCAGTCTGGATGGACCCATCGTGGTGGCCATTGAAGACTTCCACAAACACTCCTTCTTTTATACACATCTGCTCAACTTCAGCGGTAAAGTTAGCCCACTCAGGACAGATATAACACAATCTCTGATCAAACCTGTGGACTCATTTGAAAGTTATGTGTCTTTTTGCCTCCCATGCAGAGGCCCTGCAGCAGTGCTGTGATCTCTCTCAGCTGTGGTTCAGAGAGTTCTTCCTGGAGCTCACTATGGGACGCAGAATCCAGTTTCCCATCGAGATGTCAATGCCTTGGATCCTAACAGACCACATCCTGGAAACTAAGGAGCCCTCCATGATGGAGTAAGATAACTGTCCACTGACTTGGAATTTCATTTCTGGTGTTATGAGAGAAAAGTATGCAATAATGTAACTCAATTCTTCTTCTTCCACAGATATGTGCTGTACCCTCTAGACTTGTACAATGACAGTGGCTACTACGCACTCACGAAATTCAAGAAACAGTTCCTGTATGATGAGATTGAGGCTGAGGTGAGACAATAAGCTTGTCCGTTAAAAGTCACATTAATAATTAATTGCATATAAAATTTTCCCCATAAAAACAACTTCCTTTGCTTCTAGGTCAACCTCTGTTTTGATCAATTTGTCTACAAGTTAGCTGATCAGATATTCGCTTACTACAAAGCAATGGCTGGAAGGTAGAGTAGATGCTTATCGCTTTTATGCTTGAAGGTACATGTTGTAGCAAACTCTTGAGATAATGTTTTCTTTGTTCTCCAGTGTGCTTTTAGACAAACGATTCAGAGCTGAGTGTAAAAACTATGGAGTCATCATCCCATATCCTCCGTCAAACCGCTATGAAACACTGCTCAAACAGAGACATGTGCAGGTAAAGTCCATGTCTATACTGCATATGCAAATATGGACAACATTTTATCTTTGCACACAATAACAATCTTTCTCTGGTCTGTTGCAGCTGCTCGGTCGGTCGATTGACTTGAATCGTCTGATTACTCAGAGAATCTCAGCAGCAATGTACAAGTCTTTGGACCATGCCATTAGCCGCTTTGAGAGTGAGGACCTCACTTCAATAGTGGTAAGATCTTTCAGAGCATTTTTCACATGAGTGTTTACTGAAGTTAAAAGCTTATTTATTCACATGCTTAAGAAAATCTTACTGTGTGTTTGTCCTCTAAAGGAGCTGGAATGGTTGCTGGAAATCAACAGGCTAACTCACCGGCTGCTGTCCAAGCACATGACCTTGGACAGCTTTGATGCCATGTTTCGTGAGGCCAACCACAACGTCTCTGCTCCCTATGGAAGAATCACACTCCACGTCTTCTGGGAGCTCAACTTCGATTTCCTCCCGAACTACTGCTACAATGGATCCACAAACCGGTAAGATACTTCATATTTTTGCTTCTAACTGTCAGATCTGTGTTGGTTTTAAACGTTTTGTCATTTTTCATTTCCAGCTTTGTGCGTACAGCCATTCCCTTCACACAGGAGCCTCAAAGAGACAAGCCAGCCAACGTGCAGCCTTATTACCTTTATGGGTCGAAGGTGTGGTGCCATCTTTTATATGCTGTGTTTTTCCAAAGGCTCTAAAGGATTCCTGTCTTCTTCTGAGTCTTCACGAGTCTGTGTCCTGTTTTCTCTGCAGCCTCTGAACATTGCTTACTCCCACATATACAGCTCCTACAGAAACTTTGTCGGCCCGCCTCACTTCAAGACCATCTGCCGCCTCCTTGGTTACCAGGGCATCGCCGTGGTGATGGAGGAGCTGCTCAAGATTGTCAAAAGCCTGGTATTTATCTTGGCACACACGTTGGTCTCTTCTGTTTGTGTAATGGATTTCTGCATGTAATGTTTTTGTTGCTTTTCTTTGTACTTAAATTTTGTTTGACAGTTACAAGGCACCATCCTGCAGTATGTAAAAACACTGATAGAAGTTATGCCCAAAATCTGCCGCTTGCCACGCCATGAGTATGGCTCCCCAGGTGAGAATATCACAGAACATATTTATATGTGTTATACCTGTTGTTTGTTGCATCCAAGTAAGACAATGGAGAACAACTGTTTTTTTCATGTTTGTCCCATGATTTTTATGCATTTGACTATTATTATTTATTTAACAGTTAAATTAACATAATATTGTGTGCAGTACTGTAGCAGTGCATGCTCATTTGTCTAGTATTTTTAGTCGGCACAGTACTACATGCGGAAAATGGAATAGACAGATACAACACAAGGGAGCAGTGAAAATATTTGCAGCCTGCTCTCAGCATGAGAAACTGCTGACATCATGCAAACCTCTACATCATCTGGACAGAGACAAACTGTATTGTGAAACCGTTAGTGAAGTAAACGAGTCATTTGAGGACGCAGTGTGTCTGCTGTTTTGAAAATGTGTCTATTGTTGTGTTAAAGAAATTATAAATTCAGTAGGAACTGTAAATAAAATAAGAGAAGCAGAAATGCAGCTGTATAATGTATCAGTGACCTGTGGCTTCCTTTTATTTTGGCTCTAAGTGGCTGCAGATTACAGTCGGATGGAATATCCATAAGAGAGCGGCTTAGTAATCTGTAGATTACTAATGTTCTGTACTCCTAGATCTGTACCTGGCTTATTGCGTGAGATCTGTACCTGGCTTATTGCATGCGATCTTACTGTCAGCAGTTAATGATCCCCCATCCTCTGAGGGCCTGATGCCTGGACCAAATGTGGGTCAGGGCCGACTGTCAGGGCGCTGATTCATCCTGGCAACAATAGATTATCATTGAGATAATGAGCATTAATAGGTGCCATGCCTATGGGCTGTGTAAGTGACTGTTAGAGTAAAAAAGCTATTTGTAATGTGTCTGTATTTGTAATAACTGTAGCAGATGGTGGATCCATTAACTGCGGGGTCTCTGTTTCTCTGACAGGTATCCTGGAGTTCTTCCATCACCAGCTCAAGGATATCATTGAGTATGCAGAGCTGAAGACAGATGTCTTCCAGAGCTTGAGGGAGGTGGGAAATGCTATCCTCTTCTGTCTGCTCATCGAGCAAGCTCTGGTAAGACATTTCAACAATATGTTAAAATAAAATCTCATTCTTATTGGTTTAGTGTTTGTATGAAAAAACTCTCTGTTTCCAGTTTTTACAATCTAAAGAAAAATGTATTATTTTAAACACACTTTTCTGTCGGCTTGATGGTCCCAGATTTAACAAAAAGGAAGTTTGTAGCTGCTGTGTTTCTGTGTTGGAGATTTGTTTTTTGGGTGTTTGTATAATCCAGCCCTATGTATATATCTGTAAATTCCCAGGCCCCAGTTCTATTGAAGTGTATTTTATCTTTGGTTCTTTTTTTTCTAAAATAAATTCTTATTTTTCATTTCACGCTGGCAACTCCTACAGGTGGTAAGGATTTAGGTTTGGTATTCAATAAACAGAGTCCAAATATGTCTGTTATCTTTTCTCTAGTTGTCATTTGGCACACAAGGTTCAACCTCCAATCAGCCATGGAAGCAATCGGACTGAGACATTTTCAATCATCACAATTTAAAGATGTGTTTGTTGATACAGATCTTACTGTGTCTTACTGTCTGGTAACCAATAAGGATGATTGAAACCCTTATTACTTTTACAATATATTAAAAACCTAATTAAAACTCAGTCCTTGTCTTCCATGGAAGAAGTGGTTGTACATTTCAGATTGGTTATTGGTACAGTCTTGTGCTTAACTCTCTGCACTTCAGCCTACACACACCAGTGGCTCTAGGAGCTTGTAATGCCTGTAAAACATAACACTTCTCGGCTGTCATTCTCACATTTCTGTCTGACTGCACTGGTTTGTGTGTGAGTATTGGGTGTATGTATTTGTGTGAGAGTACGCCGTGTCTCGCTTTTAACATTGCATGTTTTTTTTTTTTTTTTTGTTTTTTTTTCTCATTCATTACTCTTTAGCCAAGGTTTCAAGATGTTCCTTCTCTGCTCTATTCACTATATTTCTTATCATTTTGACAATGACCAGCTTAATGGCATGGGCACTGTTTTGTATGGCTTAAAATTTACTTATTGACCTCTTGGCACATAAGCAGATTAAAGAGGTGTACAAGTTATAATCCAGCTTTGGCTTGATAAACATTGTGTAATGATGCATACACTGCAGTTTACTTTCTTCTGATTGCAAAGAAACATTCAGTAATTATTCCATTTGCATACTTGCTTGTGTGCAGCAAATTACATATGCTAAAATATACTTCATTCTGAGAGAAAATACAGGAATTCAGCAGAAGAATTGTCCGCTACAACATCACCTCATGGCTACATGCATGCTCTGTAAATATGGTTATGAAATGGATAAAAATTATTAGCACAGTACTATTAAATTCTTGTGCTTTGCTTCATTCCTAGTCCCAAGAAGAAGTGTGTGACCTGCTTCATGCCGCTCCTTTCCAAAATATTCTGCCCAGAGTCTACATCAAAGGTATTTAATACAATTAGAACAAATTAGTTAAACACTTTTTAATTATTAAAGGAAAAGATGTTCTTCTGTTGCATGTTTAAATGTCTTTTTTTTATCACACAGAGGGAGAGCGTCTGGAAGGTGAGGATGAAAAGGCTCGAGGCAAAGTATGCTCCTCTCCATCTTGTGCCTCTAATTGAGAGGCTGGGCACCCCACAGGTGAGTTCACTACTGCCGTCTTTGATGTATGCTTTTAATTTTAAACTATTCCCCTAAATTTGTACTAACACCAGTTACTATGTTGAAACAGCAAATAGCAATCGCCCGTGAGGGAGACCTGCTGACCAAAGAGCGTCTGTGCTGTGGCCTCTCCATGTTCGAGGTCATCTTGACCCGCATTCGCAGTTTCTTGCAGGACGGTGTTTGGCGCGGCCCTCCTCCGACCAACGGTGTGATGCATGTGGATGAGTGTATGGAGTTTCACCGCCTGTGGAGTGCCATGCAGTTCGTCTACTGCATTCCTGTCGGCACACACGAGTTTACAGCAGAGTAAGTAAAACTTGAGTTTGTGTGCTCGTGTATGTGATTATTAAAAGATTTAATTCATTTTTTTTTCTTGTTAAAATACTGAAACTGGGGGTTGTAGGCCTTACATTGGGAAAGGGAAATGCTATGGTCCAACTACACATGCTTATTACCAATACTTTGCTTTTTAGACAGTGCTTTGGAGATGGGCTGAACTGGGCTGGCTGTGCCATCATAGTACTGTTGGGACAACAGCGTCGTTTTGACCTCTTTGACTTCTGCTACCACCTGCTCAAAGTCCAAAGACAAGATGGCAAAGATGAAATAATCAAGAATGTTGTAAGTATTTGTAACAGTGTGATTTTCCATTAAAATACAGTCTGAAACACACAGTCTGTATTACTGTGTACTTAACTAAACAACTACTGACAGGAAACCCCTCTCTCAGGAACTCTTCACACATCTCATAAGAGATGGTGTTAACTGTCTCCTGTGTCTTTAAAGCGCCAGACATTGTGTTTTCATAATTATAGTTTTACTCTAAGGCTTTTGTGTGCTCATATATTTTACCTTTCTTTGTTTACAAATAAACTCCTTTTGTTCACAGCCCTTGAAGAAGATGGCAGACCGCATTAGGAAGTACCAGATCTTAAACAATGAAATCTTTGCCATTCTCAACAAGTACATGAAGGCAGTGGAGACAGACAGTTCCACTGTGGAGCATGTTCGATGTTTCCAGCCTCCTATACACCAGTCTCTGGCTACCACCTGTTGAAAATAGACCCTTCACACAGTGCACACGAACACACTTACACTCTCATTTTCTTTTAGCTGTGCTCCTAATTTCTGCCTCTGGCTGGTCTTTTGGGAATTGGCTCTGTTCTAGCTACAAGAATCCAAAGACAAATCCTCTCAAACTATTCCTTACTTAATAAAGGACTGTCTTAAAATTCATAAAGCCTTTCCCTTAAATCAGCGAGCCAAGAGGTAGAATCTCTTCACTCATCTTTTTTTTTTTTATTTACATAATTCAAACTCATGCATGCCTTCTATTTTTCCTTCATTTGCACAACTGTGGTCTAAACCATGACATACATTACAAAATTATTCCCAAGCTCAACATTTGGGACATAAAATAAAGAAAATGATCAAGTGTAGTTAGTCTTATAAAAAGAGTATATGAACACTACATAACACATCAGCCGTTTATGTTCAACATGGTGCTCCTAACAGCACCAGCCTATGCGCTAGTACATCTGTGCTAGTCTGTCCAAATGTGTCTGATGCATTTCATATCCTCTTTTGTAAAATAATCAAATCTTCCCCTGTCATCGTGTATGCCATGATAAATACTCCTTGCGCTCTTTTCCTGCTTGCTTCCTGTCAAATGAATGAAGGTTCATTTTTAGTTTTTTTTACATATACTTACTAAATACTCACGCATCTGCCTTTCTTTCCTTTAAACACATTTTAATTGGTACCAGGTCCACTGTAAATTTCACTGTTGAACTAAGTGAAGTGTTGAGTGTTGTAATTGTTATTGTTTTTAATTATTAATATTTTATTTGAGACATTTGGTATATTTGCCTCTATTACTGACTGAAAACCTCATCAACATCTTTTTTTTTTTCTTTTGTCTGAAAGATTTTTATATTATGTATATGGGAACAGTGCTATTATTTAAAATACTGGAACATACACACTTTCATCTGGTTCAATGTGTTTGCTTTTTCCATTGAGAAAAGAACAACAGAAATGTAATTAGAGAATACCTCTAGGTTGTATAAAGACAGTAGAAGCTGTTTGAGTGTGAATGAATTATATTGGTCAGTGTGACCTATGAAATACTCTGCACAGAATGGTAAAAAATCATAACTAAAGTGTCAGTTATAATTAAAGGGCAGTTTCCTAAATATAGTCAGTATTTACTTTTTTTTTTTGTTTTGTTTTTTTTAGACATAGCAGTGTTATTAAAATATGCAAAATGTGTCCTCATATGAAGGAATCAATACTGATAAAGTAACCCTTACAAAAAAGCCCTGTGACATTTTTTTTTCTGCTGTTTTTTGAATGACAGTGGTTTCTTTTGTAACTCCAGTGTCTTTTTATCATATTTATTCAAGTCCGGTTTACTATTCATTTAAAGATAAATCTAGTAAAAAGGAAGGTACAAATGTATCCTCTTGAAACTCTTGAAGCATGGCAAGTGTAATTTATTGTCATCAACGGCTCCATTTGTGACATGAGGCTTTGTTTATGATATTGTTGTACAAGTGACTATGTTTTGAAGTACAAAAAATGATAAAATATAAAATGTACAACAATGGTCCTGCCAAAGGATACAAAATTATGTTGTATTTCCATGAAATAAAATGGTTTAACTGAAAAATTACATTACTTTTGTTACTTTGTCTTTCGTTTAATTTTGTAAATATAGCAACATAACATATAAAGCCAGTCTTTGAAACTAAAAAAGTTGCGTCAACATCAGCAACCATATGTTTATCATGCAGCAGCTACGTCATTCAGATTCGGCTGCTGATTGGTCAGTACGACGTAAAACTGCGTATGACGCTAGTTTGAATTTTCAGCGGCGCGTCGGATGTTGTCATCGAGAGAGCTGTGCAGCAGCTTACTCCATTTAAATTATTGTTTTTAAAGAAAATCTTACATCACCTATTAGAAATGTCCTTCTCCAAAGCTCCTTTGAAGAGATTCAACGACCATGTGGGTGAGTAGCGATCTTTGTGTGGATCTAAGTTCGCGTATAATCACAGCCTGGTCTTTGTTGCTATTAGCCGAATGTTGTCGCTACTATCTTTGTATCTAGTTTTTTGATCAATCCCGAATGCATAATGTCAGCTAATCTTGCATTGGAAGCAATGTCAGTGAAGCTTGAATCATGTTAAAAATCTTTTTTTTTTTTTTTACTACAGGTTGCGCGCCTCCTCCGGGCGCTTATGATGTGAAACATGATGAGCTTAAGAAAGCTGCGTCCTTCGATAAATCTGAGCGCTTCAAACCCGTTAAACCAGGCGAGGAACTGTTCTATGCACAAGATATAACAGAAAAGACAACAAGTGCGTTATATTAACAAAGTTGTGTATGTTTACAGCAGCCGCGGCCCTCCTGCTGCCCCCATCCCCATCCAGGACAGTTCTCATGTCCCCTGTTCGTAGGACTATGTCTGTCGATGGACTTGTAAGTTACAATTTTGTGAAAATATGTAAAGATATCTTTTTTTATTTGTGCAAGAATTATCTGTTCATTTATTAAGTGTAATTTTGTTTATTTAGACTTCTATGTATACATTCATATGTAAAAGTTTAAACACTCCTCTGATAATAATAATAATAGTCTTTACACAAAAAAAAAGATCGACATCTGAGATCTAGGGTGTTTTCCTAAGACATTTTTTTAGTGTAGCAGTATTTAGGTGGATGAAATTAAATGAATAATGAAAATATCTCTGTACAAATGTTTGGGCACCCTTATAAGTTTGCTGATTTGAATGCATGTAACTTCTCAAAATGGATTACGGTACTTGAAAACTTTGAATGACATTCAAATCAGCAAACTTATAAGGGTGCCCAAACATTTGTCAATTTTTTTCATTTTTAATTTAATTTCATCCACGTAAATACTGCTACACTAAAAACAACTTCTTAAAGTTGTTAGGAAAACATCCCACAACTCAGATGTCACTAGAAAATAAATGACATACCGCTGTAATCTTTTTTTGTAAAGACAGAGTAAATTATTATGCAACCTCAGAGGGGTGCCCAAAATTTTACATAGGACTGTAACTTATCTTTGCATTGGCTTGTTATTCATTGACATTAACATAATATAATGACTCTATATATTTGGGTGTATGAAATATCAGTTCTAGGAGGGGTGGCTAGTGTCTTAATAGGGCTATTGTAATTTTAACAAGTTAGACTGCAAAATGCTAACTCGGTAAATCCGTGGCAAATCTTATGTCAAAACAGGCTGATGGCTCAAGTGTAAAAAAGGAGAAACCTGGCATGAGCTTCAATCTGAAACAACAGAAACTCTTGGAGAAAGAGGTACGTTCAACTCTTATTCCCAACAACATGTAATCATTTAAATAGCAATAGTATACAACAGGCCTGCAAGTATTAGTGTAATAGGCCCAGTTTTGGTTTCTTCCAGATCAGATCCTTGGTGCAGCAGCGAGGGGAGCAGGATCGTCGTGTGCTGGCCTTCGAGGAAGACTTAAAGAAAGCAGAAGCTAAGTTATTGGTTGCTGTCAGAGAAAAGACGGCACTCACTGCTAATGTTACCACCCTCGAGAGACAACGGGCCGAACTTAAGAAAGTCAATGAGTTTTTAAAGAACAAGGTTTGGTTGTGTTTCATATTGACATTCAGGCAACAGATAAGTTAACTTTAATTTGCTAAACATCTCTTTTATATTGATTTCTTAGGTTTCTGCTGATGTGACAAAAAAGAGAATCAATTCACTCACAATGGATTTAATGGAGGCAAGAAATAATTTGGATGCAAAAAATAAGGTATGTATTACTTGCCCTTGCTTTTTATGTCATAGTTAGCAATGTAAGCAGTTTACATGATAATATTTTGTATGCTTACTAGGAGCTAAACGTCCTACGTATCAACACTGAAGGCCATGTTCAGGCATTAGAAACAGACCTTAAAGCAGCAAAGGACACTGTCAAAGCTCTTAAGGATAGGAATAAAGATTTGGGTAAGATAAAATGGTGTGAGTAACTTAAACATTGGTCATGAGAGCTGATAAAGTAATGAATGTGCTATAACTTTCTCTTTGGTAGAGGACCTCCATCAGGTTACAAGAACTCAAATTGAAGATGTTGAAAATGAAAATTCAAGGTTGCAGGGTGAGTTTGAATAACACTTTTTTTTTTTTTTTTTTTTTTTTAGCTCCACATATCTTAATGTTCTTGAGCATTAATAAACATCTGCAGAACTAAAAAGTATTCTTCTTTAGCTGTCATCCGAGAGCTACGTGAGGAGATCCAGGTGTTGGAGAGATACCTTGATGTGGCTAATGAGGAGATCCAGGTACAAGCAATCCTGGAGAAAACTTTTTTTTTTTTTTTAAATTCCCAACCAATTTTGAAATGCGGTTTAAATGTGTTTGCAGGATCTCCGCTTGAAACTGGAAGAGAAGAAAAAGGCTGCTGCAGATTGTCAGACGGAGACAGTAAAGTAAGCAAATGTCTAATGGCTCCTGCTCCACTCATTTCTTAAATAACCACCATGACACTTGTTTGTCTTCTCTGCAGACAGCTCCAGTCAGAAATAGAGCAGCAGACTGCACAGCTAGAAGCTGCCAAAGACGAGCTTAGACAAAAAGAGGAGGAGGTGCAGATTTACCGGCAGGATTTAGACTTGTCAAAGGATGTTTTACGAGAAATGGAAATGAGACTGGAAAGCCAGGAGCTCGAGTTGAAGTCTTCACAAAAGTCAGTGAAAGACTTGGAAGACCAAATAATGACGGCGAATAAGGAGCATCAAGCATCACAGGCAACCGTTCACCAGCAGGAGGCAGAGCTTACAAGACTCAGGGAGGTGCTGAGGCGGACGGAAAAAGAGCTGGACGAGAGAGTGGCACATCTGGAACAAAGGTGTCTCTTCTCTGAGGAGGACAGAAGTATGTTTTTCAGTCTAAATGCCACAGCGTATCATAACAATTAACCTAGACTAGTTTGTGACATACAGTATATAGGTGCATCTCAAAAATGATACATGACACAAGAATATGATGGAAAATTTTATGTGTTTTAGTCGGTCAGTTCAAAGTGAAATGCATTAGAGTAACTTCAGTACACACAAAGTGAAATATTTAATTTGGGATTATATGGCTTACAGATAATGTAAACTCCAAATTTAGTATCATAAATTAATTTAAAAGATCAAATTGGATTCCTGTATAATTCAGCCATAAGAGTTGACAACAACAAGCCAATGTTTCTGCCAGTCCCACGCCTTGATAAATGGAGAGGGTTGTGTCAGGAATGTCATCCGACATAAAACCTATGCCATATTAATTTGCAAATCACTACATGATACGAGGTCAATGATTTGCTGTGGTGACCCTGAGAGGAAAAGAACTGAAGGCATAATATTACATTATTAGCACAATATTAGCATTTTATCTTTAAGTAGTGAAATTTTACGTCTCCACAATTTCTTAATTTACTGACGTGCTTGTAGTTTGAGAAATGAACTGTACATGGTGCTTTTGTTGTTCTAGGCAAGACTCAGAAAGAAGGCCTGAGACGAGTGGAGGAACTAAAGGCAGAGCTCAACTCACTGAAGGAAGTTAAAAAAGAGGAGGAAAAGAAACAAAGTCAGCTTCAGGAAGAACATGCAGCACTGACAGAGGAACTGGCAAAAGAAAAGGTTAAATTGGCTATGGTTTACATTGTGCTGCTTTTTTTATATTCTAAACCATACATTTAACATAGTTTTCTTTCTCTTGACAGGCACTTGTGGACTCCCTGACTGTGTTGCTGATGCAAGAGAGGGAGGAGTCCGAGCAGAAGATGAGCCAGTTAAAGGAGGAGCTGGAGGAGGTTTTGGGGGAGCTCGCTGTCCTGGAGGGAGAGGAGCTGAATAGGCAGGAAGTCGTCACTAAAAGCCAAGAGGAACTGGAGAAGCTTCAAACAGAGAACATAGAGCTAGAGAAGGAGCTGAATGATACCCGGGAACAGCTGCTGGGGTGTGTAATCAAAAACCATAACATACAAGTCAGTTGGTTGGTACACTATGTTTTACACAATATATTTTGGAGAGTGGATTGGTTTCCATAAACATAACAGTTTTAAACAACATTAAGAAACACAAATATTATCTTATTTGTTTCTTTCAAGTGTGACTACCTGTATATTAGTAGTATCTGATGGAAAAACTGCAGTTAAAGGCAATTAAAATGTCTGTATGCATCCATAGTTTGTACTGTGTTACACAGTTGTGTTCTCATTGCGTAAAGGTCCTCTATTATGCTACATTGACTTTTTTGAGCTTTTAACCAATTTATAATATAGTTTTCACCTCATAAACATTTAGTATTTAGTTTCATTCACGCTTGAGTAATACTCCATGCTCAGCTCATCCTTTTCTAACGATCTGGAAGCTCTGTCTCACCGCTCCTGCACGTTTCTAAAGCCCATACTCTGTTGCCGGTCTAAATTTTAATAATTTCTGCACTTAAACTGCTGTCACTACCAAGCAGGCAGCTCGTTTATCTATATGTTAGCATCATGTTGCTAAAAGCCAAGCTAAATAGTAATTTTATGTTCTGTGAAGCACCACTATTGCCAGCAAGGGGTGTGAGATTCCTAATCCAATCATTCTCTGCAAAGTCATAGTGCCAGCTCCCCAAAAGAAGACGTTTTTCATACATATACATTATTTTAAGTTAAAAAACATGAAATATTAATGCAGCAGTGTCCAAAACAATTTTATTAAGTATGAAAAAGGCATAACAAAGGACCTTTTTAAGAAGCTTCCAATTTATTGCCCACACAGACCTCCTTAAGGTATCTCTATCTCAGAATCTCTTTGAAACACACACACATTTAGTTCATTTACTCAACACTATTTGATGGAAATGCACGTTACATTTTGGCACCAGGATTTTGCTTTCTGTTTACACATTTGTTGACAATTTTTTTCAGTAACACTGTTGATATAGATGCTTTGAGAGAGGAACATTTGGCAGCCATGACAGTGCTGAAAGAGGAACATACACATTCACTGAACAAAATGGAAGGAGCTGTCTCTGAGCTCGAGAGGTGAGCGCTGGTGTTTGATTTGTCTACTGCTGTGTTTTGTTTCATGCCCCAAACTCTGTGAATGTTAAAAGTTCACACTGTTGGTTTATCTTCCCCCTCAGGACCAAAGAGACACTGATTAAAAGACAACAGGAGCTGGAAGCAGAGGTGGAGCGAGTGACCCGTCAGCTGGAAGAGATGGACAAGGTGATACAACAGAAGGAAGATGAGATCAAGAAAGCGAAAGATAGTTTAAAGGAACACCTGGAGAGACTGGTGTGTGAAGAGAAAGTGAAAGAGGAAAATGCAAGGCAAGTGTCAAACCCAATTTTACTCTGCCGAAAGTCTCTGCCACTTTCCACCTTTCTAAATTCTTTATTCTTGACTTGATAGAAAGTTGCTGGAGGTGCAGACCTGCCTTGTACAAAGAGATGATGAGATGAAGGCAATGGAAGAGAGTCACACTGCTCTGATCAGTCAGCTACAGCAGGAGATGGAGCTGCTGAAAAGGAAAGAGGATGCACTGGGGCAACTCCAGGAGCAGACGGGCCAGACTGTTGCTCAGCTCCAAAATGAGAAAGAAACGGTCTATAAACTGCTCAAGGATGTCAACCGGGAGAACGAGGAATTGCTAAAACTGTGTGAACAAGAGAAAGAGGAGAGGTTTAAAATGGAGACAGCCCTAAACGCTGAATGGAGTGCTCTGGAGGCTGAGAGGAAAGAACATGAGCAGAACAGGTCAAAGGTGGTCAGGCTGCAGACAGAGATGCAGCAAGCCGAAGAGGAGTCGAAAAGCATTATGTCCCAATTAGAGCACTCAAAAGAAATACAGCGTTCACTTGAAACACGGATAAATGTTGCAGAGGAGGACAGAGATGAGCTTCGGGCCCGGTTAGAGGAAGCAGAGCGCGGGGAAGTGTTTCAGAGTCAGATAGAGCTGATGGAGGAGAAGACAAAAGCTCTACAGCGGGAGTTAGAGGAACAGAAACAGGACAGCCGAGCCCTTCAGGAGCAGGTGGAGGTCCTGACGCAGGAGAAGGTGACTTCACAGTGGGAGATGGAGGAGCTGAGGCAGGAGTTAAACAGACAGATTGCTGAAGCACAAGAGAAAAAGTAAGAGCACGCATGGCCTAATGTAATGATTTGAAAATGGTTGGAGTATTAAATTGCCTTTATTTTTTCTACTAAAGTGCTGTAAATGCTGAAGCAGAACACTGGAAGAGTCAATACGAGGAGCTGCTTTCGAAGGTCGAGCCCTTCCAGGTCAGACATTTCCTCAGTCATTATAATAAGCCCAAAGAGCTTAGTTTTGCTCTTTGCTCTTTTGTCTCAATGTCATCAAAGCTTCTGGCTTACTCCCATCATAGTTAAATGTATGCATGTATAGTATATAAGTGTAGACTCTCTCCATTGCCAAAAACTGAACTTCACACTACATTATGCAACAAAATGTATACACATTTAGAGTATAAATATAAGAAAAAAAGACCCCCCACCCTTTTTTTTTTTTTTCAATAATACTACATACTGTTTTTTACATTCATAATATCTAATTAAACATGATACCAACAAGTTAGTACATTTTTTATGAGACAATTCAACCCCTTACCCCAATCAGTAGAGGTGTTCACCCTCTAACTTGAAGGTTTGCGGTTCAAGACCCTCTACCAGCATTGCATACTGCGGTTGTATCCTTGGGCAAGACACGTTACCCACATGTGAGAATGTGTTGGTTTGCCCCTAATGCACTGTGGCTATAAAAAAGTGCTCTATTAGACAGATTTTTTATTATTATTGTTATTAAAAGGAACTGAGCAGAACCCCCAAAGGCTTGATGTAAAAATGTGGGAAACTGAAACTTACTGGTTTATGTCAGAACAATTAAAATAATGTTGAGGGTACGTTAGATGCATAGATATTTTGCTGCTAAAATAGTGTGGCTTTAAAATGTCCATGTTGTGATTTACTTTTAGGTGCAGCTGAATGACTTTGCAGCTGAGAGAAATGCACTACTAAATGAAAAGGGAGCCAATCAGGAGGAGCTAAACAAACTATCTGATGCTTACGCCCGCCTGCTGGGTCACCAAAATCAGAAACAGAAAATCAAACATGTGGTGAAGCTCAAAGATGAAAATCTGACTCTGAAACAGGTAAAATAGTCTGCTTTCTCTCACCACACTCACCCTGCTGTAATCTAACTGTTTTGTCAGAGTTTTTCCACTTCATCCCCATGATTTCTTTGGCGTGTTTGTGTAGGAGGTGTCTAAGCTTCGCGCACAGGTGTCCCACCAAAAGAGTGAGATGGAGCAGCTGAAGTTGAAGCTCCCCGGTGCTCAGCGCAGGTTTGATCCCAGCAAAGCTTTCCAACATGACAAGGAGAACATGGAGACATCTAAACCTCTGAAAGAAGGTGGGTGCTTAACCAGAAACACTGCTGTGATTTAGCCCCAATTCATCAGATACCATTTTTCCTTTTATATTTGGAAGGAAATGTGTGGTAAGCTTAAGTTTTGTTTTTGCTAGGAAAACACTGTGGCAAGAGGAGCTTATCGACCGCCAACTAAAGCCTTACTACTTACATTGTTACTTTTAAACGCTTATTGTGGGTTTATTATATAGAACTAAGTGTTTTTAGTAATCATTTGTTTTTAGCATATTACGTGAAAATAAGATAAGAGAAGATGTTGGTCTTAAATACTAACTTGAGAATTTTAACCTAGTGTTAAGTCTGTTCAGGCGATACACTGCTGTAACATTTTTATTTGTAAATAAAGATTGATTTTAGTAACTTTCTAAAAACCTTTTTTTTTCATGTGTATATATATCTCAAATTCTTATTCATCTTACCCCCAATTCCAAAGATGGTATATTTTATGGGTACATTCTAAATTAAATATTCAAATTCAAATTAGTGTTGCAGGTTTGCAGATTATATAAATGTGCAAATAATGTCTGCATTCTTGGCCATTAAATATCAAATCATATAAACCATCAGACTATTTCTAATGTTATCTTCCTACAATATTAGGTAATTGTAATTGGATGTAAGTTCCACGAGGTACAGCCACAACAAAAAGCTTGTGTGAATAATGGTAACTAAAATTATTATTATTTTGTGAATGTAGTGTAAATGTAATCACGAGTGGCTTAAAATGGTCCTGAAATAGTCTTAAATTTTACCTGGAAGTGCCCTGCTTTCAGTGGGATACTGTAATCAAAATAAATCTTTTCATTTTTGGTCTTATTAGTTGTCTGCCAGTAGAGAGCACTATGAGACTGCAGACTGTTAAAACTAGTCTTTCATCCAAAGCATATAGCATTCTTAGAAAACAAATTCCTTGCAAAGGCGACCTTAGGTTATGGGTCATGTAGCTTTATTTGCTTCAGTTTATATGACATGGCCAGCAAGTATCGGAGTAGAAATTGACTCGTGGACCTTCTTTACAAGCTGTGAGTGGTGCGTGTCAGTCGCAGTAGCCCTCCAGGTCGTAAAGGCTGCATGGCTTATTGCAGCACTGCTCCACGATGCCTCTCTTCACTTTGGGCTCCTCCCGATCAGGCAGGACGCTCCACAGGTCCTGCTTCTGTTCCGCCTTTTCAGACAGGTAACCTTTGAAGCACAGTTTCCAAAAAACTGAGTTGTTTCCTCAGTTTACAGTCTTTTCTATTCTTTGGAATAAAAAAAAAAAAAAGTGTACTGGTAATCTGATCCAATTTAGTTTTGTCTGTCACTAACTGGAATAGATATTGATGTGTGCCAATAAACCAGGTGTAATTATGGGTTAAAGGAATTCAGTCTGGGCCAAGTGTCTCTGCAGCAAGTTTTAATTAGAAATAAATCTTGTGGAAAAGTGAAATTATGAAATATGAGGAATATTTCAAGCATTTATTAAATTTAATTGTGATTGTTTTATTTGTGTATTATGTAGGGTTGCAATTAACAATTAGTTTGATAATGGATTAAACTGATTCATAATTTAAACAAAATTTGAACCAGATGAAGCAACAAGTGCCACCTTAGGACATTTGGACAGAGCATATACTGTACACACACAAAGGTTTTTCTGTAAAAACACAAAATGTATATTCTCTCTTACCGTTTCTGTGGATTTACTGTGCTGTCTTGGTAATAAAACCTCTTCTCTCAGCACATGGCATGATTCAGAGTCTATGACTGTTCCAGATAGCAATTCATTGATTATTAAATTAGTTGATGTTAATTTCAATTAGTTGTTGCAGCCCTAGTTTTATGTAAATACTGGACACATCACAATGAAAATGACTCATTTCTAATTTATTACTGTATGACCAAACCATCTCACTTTAGCCTCTAAATTTTTCTCTAAAATCTGGTATGTTGTGCCCAAATTTTTTAGTCCAGCAAATGTCCAAATTGGCATTGTTGTAGGCTTATTCTTATCTTAACATTATAGTGAAAGGCCTCTTGTTACAAAGTAAATACAAGGTCATGGCTTTATCATGCTGTTTTTTTTTTTTTTACATCAAGGAAACAATCTGAGCTAATTTTAGAAGAGGATCAAACAGAAGCTACTTTGGCCTTACCGAGCAGGTGTTGCAGATCCCTCTTCTCAAACTCTTTTGGACTGTAGTAAAAGCCCCGATGGCCACACACGAAGTACAGGGCGTCCACCAGGTGGGATCCACACAGGTGCTGGAGCGGAGCCGGGGTCAGCCCAGGAGAGAAGAGCACCAGCAGGAACAGCATGGACACTGCCCATGGTGCCCGGGCCATGGGAGGGGGGGCCTAAAGATGGCCAGATACATTTATATACAGGTATCTATTCTTATATGAGCTAACGTCAAAAGTCAAAGTCAAAACTATTTCATGTAAACCTTTTTTAAGTAACTACTACTACTATTGCTACTACAACTTCTACTGCCCTTACTTCTGCAACTATTGCTGCTACAGCTACTGCCATATCTACAACTACTTCTAATTTGCAAATACTGCTACTACCATTACAGTACTATGACTACTATTAGCTGCTAATACCACTAGTACTTCTACTAATACTACCGCTTTGCCAAAAAAAAAAGCTACTAACAAAATGTCTCAGTCAGGCACATTAAAAATACTAGTAAAAATGCCTGCAAAACTTTTACAACTTGTGTAAAGGCATTACTTTGTCTGGCAAACATAAAATCACCATCAATACCTAATATGAGCAGGGCTTCTGTGATACTTAATGGCGCTTAGGTGAAACTAGGCTGCTTTAATACCTTGGCTGATACACAGCTTCGTGCCTTAAGAGTATAACAGCACAGAGTGAACCAATAGGCCAACTCAAAATAAGGGCTTTGAAGAGTGAGGGAGACTGAATAATTCATTTGTTCTTTGGAAATCAAAGGCCAGGATGAAACGCTGTGGAGAAGTCTTGTGTAAAGTCATTGGTGGTTATTTCTGAAAACTTAGACAAGTTGGAGACTGAGCAGGAGGGATGGATTTTAAAAATGACCTGTGTTGTACTTTGTAAAAGTTGCATGTTTTTAAATTAACAAAAAGTACTGAGGTGGGAACTGTGTGTGTGTGACATTGGACATTTTTATTTAAAAGACAGGCACCTAAAGGACAGCATTTCAAACACTGTTTAATGTGATTTCTGTGCAGCTCTCTGTCAAAAGAAAGTGCAATCTGGTCATCGCTGTCAGTCTTGTTACTTTAGCTCCATTCAATCAGTGATAGATTCTGCTGAAGTTCACTTCCTCCCAAGGTGAAAAACACATTTAACAGTCATTTAGAAACTATATAGACCCTTTGTGGACATTTTGCAGTGAGCTGCAGAATATTGGATTGAAAATGAATCATTTTAACAGTGTCTTTAACAATACACCTGTGCCAGGCATTACAATGTTGGCAAGTGTTGGACAGGATCTGCTCTCCTCTATCCTTGGCCAGTAGCCAGGCTCCTTGGCAGAGCAGATTGGCTGAATTATGGATCATGCTCATGCTACTCTTTACTTTCATCCTGGATATTATATGCATCAATTCTGAAAGTTGAAATCTCCAGAGAAGGTAGAGAAACTCTTACCTGAGTATGAGGCCTCAGTTCAGCAGAGCCAGTACTCTCTGATGAAAAGTCTTGGGTCTATTAGAGCATCTAGGTAGAGCTCCACCTTTCCCCTTTTATAAGAGTCCACCTGGCCTTTGTCAGCCTCAGCGGAAAACACTAAAGTCCTATCATTAAGGCCCTGACCTAGCTGACCCCTGAGCATGCTGATCTGCTTCGCACTGGCACTAAGTCATTTAGGAGTGGGCCAACAGAGAGATAGTGAGAGTAAAGTTATCAGGAGTTCACTCACAGTGACTGAGCTTCTGCAGAGTGTAGACTGGGACTAAACACACCACAGACAAACACCATAGGCCAGCCTCTGATCTCACTGTGGATTAGCCCTGTATAGGGCTAAGTACTGACCACTAGTGGTGTCATGAGGGACTCCACATCTTTATACTGTAATCTAAAAAGATACTGTACAGTGAGGTAAAATTAAATTTGTTTTTGTTTATCTCAAATGATGTGTCTGACTATATCTAAGTTGCACCTTCTCCTTCTGTTTGGTTGTGATTGGGTGTCCAAAAATCTGTATCACTTAAAAAAAAAAAGAACATTACTGTCACCCTTTCAAATATTAATTAAATAGTTTATAGTGTGTAGACGTTACAAAATGTGTACCTGAAAAAACAAATTGTAATTATACTAACAACATTGCATTCACTCCTAAACTTCAAAAAGTCTTTAATTGTTCATTTACTTCAAAGCAGTCTCTGTAGTTAAATGACTACATAAAGAGGGCCAAGCCTTCAAAAACCTCCCTTACAAAAGTGACAGCCTTGGGAGAACTGATGAAAAGGAAAAGGTGAGAAGAGAGCTCTCCTCCAGTACCTCGCCGCTGTGATTTGAGGTGCTGTTATGTGTAGACCCAGGAAAGGTCCAACTTTGCCACTCTTTGAAAACTGGCTCCTCCAGGGATCGGCGCAGACTGTGAACAACACGCACATCCCTCTCGCCCCGGTCGCACTGTGGCTTCAAACACACATCAAATACAAGATGACGCCCTCGACATCCACACACAGACAGACAGACAGACAGACAAGTTGGGTGGAAAGTCGGCTGGGTCCCAAAGGTGGGGAGTTGCATAACATGTCTTCTCTTCTCCTGCATTTGAGGAGATAAAAGCGGCTATAAGAAGGAGTTCAGCCTGGTGAGATGTTGTTAATCTGCTCTGATACCCACTCTTTTCACTCCCATAATTATCCCTGACTTTTCACAGGATAGAAACTTAAGAGACTTGAAAGAAATCAAAAAAGCGTCGACTGATGCCGTAGACAACAGAAACGGCTTGGATCATTATGTTTTTTATGGGAGTGTTTGAACTGTTAAGACTGCAAAAGTAATGAGACAGATTTTCACAAAACTGAAAAACTATACAAGTAGATACTGACAGTAAGATTCAGCAAGAGCAGGGATTTTCAACTGGTGGGTCAGGACCCAAAAGTGGTGCACAGTGAAGATACAGATGCACGTCAGTAATTGTTTAAGTAGTTATTCAAAAAGCGAAAGGCATATGGATTCAGTACACTCAACATGTTTATTTTAACTGTGATGGTTATGATCATTAATCTTATGTCATCTGGGACGGTAAAGGTGCAGGAGGTTAGGCACGTCCCACTCTGACTGCATAGTGTTGTCTCCACATTTGCCTACAGACACACTAAGAGTATGTTTGCAGGAAGGGCATCTGATGTAAAACCTTGCCAAATCACTGTGCAATAGATTTGCTATATGGAGATCCCATAGAGGACCAGCCCCCCACCCCAAGTAATAAAGATGGTTACATTATTTATAATTTTGGTTTTCATTAAAGGGACTATTAAGCTTTTATTCATATTTTGTAAATCAATCTCGGTCAACTCTTGAACACCAGTGCACGTTTACAATCTTTAAATCCCTAAATGGGAAAGTTTTTAATGTGCACTCTACTGGTGCCATAAAGAAACAGGTGACATGACCAGCAGAGGGCAGCAGAGTGTTGCAAGCAAACTTTTTGTATGACGCCATTTTGCAGCTGTGAGAAATTAGTGGAAACTGTACACCTTTTTTTTTTTTTTTTTTTTTTTTTAAGTGAATGAATGAGAGCAGATCGGATGTAGAAGGCTTATTGATTGGTTAGTGCTTCCTGGAGTGGGCAGGGGTTCATGCAGTGGAGCATTGTGAGGTCTCAGAAAGGCTGTGCCAGAGAATAGAGGATTACTCAAACAGGTGTGAATGAAGCAAAACACAACTCCAGGTATGTTTTTAATGAGGGAATAACATAATATGACAGAAAGCTAATTGTATACCCCTTTTAACTGTAAACCATAATCAAAATTAAAATCAATAAATGCTTGAAATATTTCACTATGTAAATCTATTCAATATGCATACTACTTTGAATTGAACTATACTGGAATACATTGACTTTTCCACTATATTCTAATTTACTGGCATGCAACTGTAGTTTTAATGCCTAGCTTATTTGAAGGCATTTAGTCTTGTTTTTATCACATGTAATGATAAGACAGAATTCATAATACATGTGCCATAAATGTCAAGAGGTCAAAATAAAAAGATCATGAAAATAATTGGGTCCCACAGTCAGACCAGTTGACAGCCACTGCTCTAGACAATGCAAATCTGGCAATACAATATTGATAGATTGCCATTAAAAAGCACTCCAGGCCAAAACACTGGCAAAGTTAAGCATTTTTGAGCCAAGGGCAGACAACTTGGCAGGTCAAGCAACCCTTGTCATATGCAAACATTTTCTTTGCTTGCACACAATGGACAGACCGGACACATCCGGCTGCTCTAGACACTGCCCTGCATGTGTGTCACGGCCTGCTGGCTCCGATCCATGACAGAAATAATAAAAAAAAGCCTTCAAATGTGTGTGTTGGTGTGATTGAGAGAGAAGTGCCCCAGTGGCTGCTCCCTCCTGTCCAACCCATGACAGACGCTAATGCCGAACTAACCTCTGTCTTGACCCACTTTGCTTTGCCACCACTGTCTGGCCTTTTACATATCGCACACTTGGATTAATAATGCATAAAGGGTTCAAGTCTTCCTACGTCTTAAAGCTGTATCAAGCCTTATACCACACACACATGCACATATACTCTAGCCTATTAGAATTAGACATTGACAAGCCGGGTTGGGGAGAACGGTATAAAGGAGCATACTTTGACAGCTGAGAAAATGACTACATGTTATAAGTGTGACAAGTTCCCCAGAGAGAGGTGAGCCAGGACAGAAAGATGGCTAGTTTGATTTTCAGGCCAGAAAATAGATTTCTATTTAAACTCTCATGTGACTGGTCTTTTGAGCTCTGCCCGAGACAAGAGAATTTCATTTTTTACAATTGGCTTTTTTTTTTTTTTTTTTAGGCTTAGTGTGAGCTGTCCTTAACTTGATGGATTGATAGAAAAATGCCAGTGCTTCCGGTCTTAAGGGACTTTTTTCATCAGTGGCTTCAAAACTAGACAGATTAATTTAAAATAAAATACAATGAGTGTAGCGTACATATATACAAATATATGCACTGAACTAAGACAAAGATTAAGAGTAATAATTCCACATTGGTACCAGTTAGCCTTGCGCTAACGTGCAGATTAAAACACCTAAACTAATGTCTTAAGAGGGAAAGGTTGACCAGGAGGGAATCAGTTTAATAGATAAAGATCACCAAACTCAACTTAATTTAGATTAAGTATAACGTTTATTTACACAATTAGGCAGAATAGTATACTGAGGCACAGGTAAATATTGAAAGGAATGTAATTTTGAGCAGTACCGTTATGCAGAATTACTGATTGAGCAAGTTATAATATGACTTATTAAATTACAGAAGATTTAGGGAAAAGAGGTGGAATGCGACTCTGAGACTATTAACGCCAACTCTGCCACATACACAACACTGGGCTTACTGCGCTCGGTGCAGGAGGGGGAAGGCGGCGACAACAGGCCAGCCTCCAGTTTCAGACAGGGGCTCGGGTATTGGTCCTTCCTTTATCCGCGGGGTGTAGCAGGGCTGATCTTCCCGGCTCCAAACAGCGGTTCATGTCCTCCAAGCTCCACAAGCCAGTTGCCAGGTGTCCCGTTAGGTTGAACAGCGAGCGTGATACCGCTCAGGGAGAGTTTAGCTGTTGTCAGCGTAAGGCAGCGTCAAAGTCTCAGAGTATGGCAAATGTCCTTTTAATGCCAAATGAAAAAATTCTATAAAAATCCTTTCACAGGGACTCAAAAACTTTAGAAGTATAGCTCCTTAAAATAGCTGCTTTGATCAAGGCAGCTGGCGGATGTTGCGCAGCGTGAGGCTTTTTAAAATAAACTACAAAAATGATACTTGAACAAAAGTTTGGCGACTTATCGTGAAAATATGTTATCACCGGCAAAGTAAACTTAACGCAACAAAAATGACGAGAAGAAAAGAAAAATTAGACTTAGAAGACGAAGGAGAGACGGAGACGAGACAAGACAAAGACTAGACCAAGGTTAAGACAAGACTAAGACAAGACTAAGGGTGCAGACCGCACCCCAAGATAAGACTGAAAAGGGGTGTCTCTGGTACGGCTCTCTGAACTGATAGTGGAGAGGATTCGAATTACCTAAGTAAATGTCATAAAAAGAAATGTTTTTACTCCACTTCAATTTACGTACCTTTAAAAACATGTTACATTTATACTGGAACATTTGTAGCAACACTATACTGGTGAATAATGATACCAAATATGCATATATCCAACCAATAATAAACATGATGATTTCAACAGTTTGCACAAAACATAGCTATGACATTTTCCTGTAAAGTAACATGTTAATGCATGAGATCCGTCTCTTGAACAGATGACTGATGAAGTCTTTTAATACGCATAACTTTGTTGTGATGGACAAAGGCGTAGGTTAATTTTCTGGTTCCATCTGTGGTGCCGTTTGTGCCAGGTCTCTGGTTCTTATCAGAGAAGAGAGGAGACCTCTTCTGGCATATTTATTGGTCTGCAGTTCGTATAGGACAGATATATGTCTTTGTTCCGTGTCCTTGGTGGGTAAGAGCAGACTTCTCGTCTCCTAAAGGAATATCAATTTTTTTTAGAATTTCAGCAGTGGTCCAATACTCCTACAATGAGGCAACATGAAAAACTGGTGTATGGACAAATGAACCAAAATTAAAGCTGTATTTTGATACAGCTTTATTTGTATGGATGATACAGTAGACAATGACTTCTAGAAGTGTTCCTGATCCACCATGGCAATTTCCAGTATAGGATAATATCTGTTTTAATGCAGTGGTGCTTGAAGACCTGAAGATCACAAGCATCCAATTCATCCAAAACTAATAATACAGATTCCACTCAAATGTCATCTTACTGAAATGTTGCCAATTCACCAAATTAGTTGCAAAATGCTGATCTGTTTTTATTATAACCACTTGAATTTGCAGCCTTTTTTTTTTTGCCCTTGACTCCACTTTTTGAGACTTTTTGTCTCAAATTCAAAATAAGCTTTCACTGGGAATGAAATATATCTCTTGAATCAAGTTGTTTTGAGATTTGTGCACCATTGCATTCAGAATTGCATACTAGAGTCAAACTTTGTGGTTGTGCTTTCCAAAATCCTTCACTGTCCCATCCATAATGACAGAATTTTAAAATTCTTCTCATGGCAATGTCCATCTTAAAAATAACACTATACTCCCAGTATTATTGCTTGTTATTTCTGGTCTAAATGTGTGTTTTCTGATAATGAGAAAGAGTTTCTAGTGTTGTTATTGTAGTGTTGGATTGATGGAGCTGGATCTCCAGGATTATAGTTGAGCTTTGCACAGCCACCTGCGTCTAACAAGTGTGTGCAGCCTTATATGTGCTTGTCTATGCCGGTACAAATCGATATGGTTGGTATCACCCCCCCCGAGTCCCCCCTCCCTTGCTACAAGAGATAAAGCTAGACCTACAGCTAGACATATGAGTGGGATTAACAACAGATGCTTATTGGGGAGGAGAAAGAGGCAGAAGCCAATGAAAGTGGGATTTCAACACTTTTCATTATTTTGGCGTAGAATGTGTACAGCAGCTACTGTCGGGGAAAAAGGTCAGAATCAATCAATGCAATGTTCGCGGCCAACCTGCTCAAATTGCATATTGACTCCAGAGTCCAAACTAGTGGATTAGATGCACGTTGACCACTTTAATGTGGACGCTGGAGAAGTCTGTGTGTGTCATTATCTCACAAAGTTTGGGAATGTGGACCGAAATGAGAGTTCAACAATATACACTGACTTTTTGTGTGGCACACTGGTTTGGACCTCCTTTTCCTTTACAGAAATGTCCTAATTTTTGGAAGCATGGATTTACCAAGTTGCTTTTTAGTTTGTATTGACATGATTGACATTGGCTACAGATGTGTATATTTGAAATCAAAGGATCAATAGACTGTGATATCACCTTGTATAACCCTACAACTGGGAAACCACTAAGTGTGAGTGAATTGAGACAGTTCTTGCTATATTTGGAAACTGGGACAGATTTGGTAAGTACGGTCAGTTAGCTGCAGTCACAAAGATGTTTTTTCTTTTTTTCTTTTTTTTCATCATCTTCTGCTTATATCCATTAAAGGTCACAAATGACTGGACTATATCCCAGCAACTGGTTCTTAGGCGGGGTGCACCCTGGACAGAGGACAGTGAGTCGCAGGGCTGACACAGAGACATAAACAAACAGACAATCATTCACTCTCACATCCATCCACTAGGGGTAATTTAGAGTCATCAATTCATCTAACACATGTATGACTTTGTGTGTGGGAGGAAGCCAGAGTACCAAAGAGAACACATGGTAACACGAGGAGGACATGCAGACTTCACCTAGAGACTGTGCAATGGTCGGCCCGAGGATCATTATCTCCTTGTTGGGAGAAAGAGCACTAACCACTCTGCCACCATGCCCCCATCATTCTTCATATTATTAGCAAGTTTTGCAGTTATTATGCGTTTAAAAGTACTGTAAGAAGCGTAAGCGCTGTAATGCTTTGAAAATGGTATTGCAGTCTAAATCAAAACATTGGTTTGTGGGTTGCCAGTCTTTCCACTTTTCAGATTGGACGGTCTAATGCAGGATGTAGAACCAAAACAAAAAGTGTAAGCATAAACAACTAGGCCATTATGTAAAATATTTGTTTTATTGTGATTGAATCAGCTGTACCATTGTTATCAGTAAAAGTAATATTTGATTTAAACATGTTTATTCATATCTTGGGACACCATATGTGTATACTACTCATAATACCTTTTAATGTATGATTTCAAAACTAGTAGTAGGCTGACACTCAGTGAATGTTATGCCCATAGCGATGCTTCAGTAGCTTTAGTTAATATTGAATATTATTTCAGCATGCCAACCAACAGTCCCCAAATTAACTTTACCGTGGCAGATTATCCAGACAAAGAGAAACATAAAAACACTGACTTCATAATTTGAGTTTGTTTTTTGGCGACATCCCTCACTCCCCCAAAAGATCCCCCACAACATTTTTACCTGCCAGTACATTCAGTACAGTCAGGTACTTAATTAAACACTAGGTATGCAGCCTATCCTGTGAACTCCTCTCACGTACACTGTCTGGGTGTTAAAGGTGGCAGCAGCGGCGGTGGGTATGAAGCCAAGAAGCTATCCTGTATTCGTGTGTATGTGCAGATATACCTTGACTTACCTCGATCTGTCTTCTGTCTCCAGGAGCTGTCAGTGCCATAGACAGAGGCAGCAGTGGCACACACAGGAGCTGTATGTTGACTTGTTGGCTTCGTGCTGCGTTCACATCCAACACGGTGAACAGGAGGTGCCGCGGCTTTGATATGTTGATGAGATCCTTTAATGTGTGCCAGAGAAGTGCCACCGTGTTGGGTTTTGCCTCTTTTTCTCTATAAAACAGGAGGGAGATGCTTCAGATGTGTTGTCCTTTCATTGTTCCCCTTTGAGGTGGGAGGATCCCGTAGAAACTTAAAATTTCATTGTGGCTCGCGGCAGATGAAGAAGAATTATCTGCACTCCGCTTAAATCCCCATTTTTTTTATTTTTATTTTTTTTACGGTGTTGAAAGATTTTGTCTGCGGCGCCTTGGGAGATATGTAATGTCTGAAATTAATTCTTCCAGTCTCAGTTGTGCCTAAACAATTCAAGGGCAGTGTTAGAACTTCAAATTGAGAATTTACTGAATAGACCTTTGTTGTGCTGTACCACTGATAGCTTTTTTGATAGCTATAATTTTATAATTTATCATCCTTGTGGCCCAGCACAAATAGATTTACCTTGGCCCAACAGCAAACTACATAGTGTTGTTTTTATAATATTGGCTATTAAAAAAATAAAGAAATAATCAAAACTGAAAACAAACCAACAAAAACAGCATAGCCTCCAGACAAGTTCAAAAATATCCAAAATAAAATGTCCCACTTTCAACAAGCAACAGTGCAATGTTACCAGGCAGGTGATCTAGCAGAGTGTGCCATATCATATCAAAAACAATTGCACTGCGGTGTAGCTCAGTTGGTAGAGCATGCATCAGCGCATTAACAGAGTGAATACTGCTCAGCTTGGCATTGTGAGTTCGAGTCTGGACTCTGATGATTTGCCAAATGTCTCTTGCTGCTCTCTCCCACATTGTTTCCTGTCATTTTTCTACTGTGCTATCTTTTAAAGCCTTGAAAGGCCAAAAATTATCCTAAAAAAATACATTGCAATTACCCTGGAGAATAGCCCTGAGACGCTCCACAGAAAACCCTTGAACACTTCTCTGTACCACTGTGTAACAGAGGGGGGCTTCCTCTGAATCCACAGAAACAACACACATTGTCTCATCAGATATAAATGTTATAGTTTTAATAAAATCAGCTGCCCAGTGGACAGAGAAAGACCCTCTGTAAACAATTTAAAAAATAACAGTACAGGGTCCAGTGCTGTTTAATGAAAGACACTGCCAGTTACAGAGGTAGTCGGTCCCAACTTCTATTTTGAACTTTACACTGTGACTGAGAGCAGAAATCTAACTTTAGGGTAAAAACTATGCAAAAGCTATGTGTAAAATAAAATGCTGACTCCCTTAAAGCCTGCTACATGTTGATATTTTCTTGGTAGATCTGTACTTTATTAAATGAAGTAGATTTGGCCCTTTGCAAAAGAACATGAAAGCAGATATTTTCATGTGAAGAAAAAAACTCCCCCTTTGAGTTTTAAAGAAATATTTAAAGGAACATAGTAAACTCAAGTAAAAAAAAAAGATTTGTATTTTCTGAAAGTACACACATATCTCTTCAGGTAGGCCATGCTCTATAATTCAACAGTACTGAGACTGGAAGTTCACAACTACACACTCCATCCACAATATTACCCGCAATCTGTGCTTGACCTTTGACCTCACTCTGAAAATGAATGTCATGAGATGTGAGCCGCTCTGAATGCACAATCTGCAAACCGGACCATTTTAATCACCAAATGTAACACAATGCAGACAACTAATAGACCTTGTGCTTTTGGATGAGGTTAAAGGGCTTTTCTTTTTATTTGACGGTCTCTAATGGTTAAGACTGGAGTTCATTAAGAGGTTAGGCAGAAGAAGTTCTGAATAACATGTTTCTTTTCTTTCGGTTTCTATAGGCCGATCTCTGAACTTTATGAAAAAGACTTAGAAATAAATAGATTTCATTAACTATAATAGGTATTGACCTTTCTTACTAAGCTGTGCAGTAAAAATATATATATATTTGATGTAGATTTTTATGCAACTGTTCAACTTCAGAGCAACTTTTAATTAAATGTTAGCTAAAACATAGTGCGATTTGTGTAATATACAGTAGAACGTTTGTGCGACAGTTTAATAAGTCATCAATCATTCATTGTGCCACAACCTGAGTTTGTGAAGACCTTGTCGTCTACTTTATTTTACCATACTATTATGGCAGCTAAGACTGAAGTACGGTGCTACTGAAGGAGATGGTTGGAGAAGATGAGCCAAGATCTGAAATCTTTGGGTACGTAACTTTAGCCCTCACATGTGTATATATATATATTTATATATATATATATATATATATATATATATATATATATATATATATATATATATATATATATATATATATATATATATATATATATATATATATATAAACTTTATAGTATTAGTAGGTAAGCTGCTTTTCTTTGTTGTTTACTACTTTGCCAGTGGAAATGGGTTATGTAGTGAGTACTTTTTATTTATTTTTAAGTAAAAAATTGCCATAACCTTGAAAACAAATAGCCTTTTCTTATGATTTTGTTTTTATTTATAAATATGGTTTTAACTGTGAAGATGTGTTTTGATTTTAAATGAAGAAAATCACTGCGAAAAAGCCACTAGAAAGTTAGAATTTTAATGAAGATTATTTCCAACAGAATGTACCATAGTGTCTTTTTTGCAGTTGGGCGTAATGTAGGAATCCTTATGGCATGATCATAACATTCTTCATAAATGATATGTTCTGTTTTTGAATAAGGCCTGGTGTTTGGAGGACAGTGTATGGTTTGGAAACGAGTTCGGTATTGACCCACTTCATGAAAACGGTACTTATGGTGCATCCATGTGGTCCTTGGAAAGTTGGGGAAAAAAAATTTCTGAGTTAAAAGATGCACATGGACGTCTGGAAAAGTCGGAAAAAGACCTTTGGAACTAGGGTCAAAACCTGCCCGACTTCCCCACCTGACATCATCTGCTTCATGGACAGAGCAGAAAAGTCCCTGATTTATTTACTTACGTTTTAAACTTGAGTTCACTATAAGCTGTCGTTCGCATAGAAGACACACAATTGTGTTAGAAATGCTAATCATTGCCGTTCATTTTTTTTTTTTTTTTTTTTTTTTTTTACCCTTAACGTCCAAGCTGTTTGGCTAAAGTTATATTTGCAACATTAACGTTTAGTTTTTTAGTAGTGAGAAGGCTAACGTTAAATCTGGCTAGTTAGCTGTGATAAAAGCTAATTAATAATTTTACTGACCAATAACTCTGTTGGTCTAGCTATGGTAATGTCAGTATCCTGACTTTCCGAGATAAAAGCACATGAATATAAACAAGTTGAAAAAACAACTTCTCATCTCAGAAAGACGAGCACTCGAGGAGCACATGAATGCGGCATAAGACCTTGTCGGTGAGATATTTAAAATGCTTGGACTTTGCATTCACCACATTGATCTGGATGTCTCTGTAGGTTCAATAAACTCTTCACAGTATCATAAAAAGCCATTTCTGTATGAACTCAAAAGCATAAACCGGGTGTGAAATGGTACGGTGAGAGATGCTGTTATCTGTCATTATGCAGGCGTCTACTGTACATAATGCATGTTCAACAATGGCTGATCCAAAGGAACACATTCAAATGTAAATAAGGAAACCGCATCTGTATATAGCAAGCAAAGGCTCCCCATCAACGAGGGACTGTGAGACAATGGTAAATATTGTTTCAGATGCCCTCACAATAGCAACTAGATGGAGGACAAACAAGACGTGCCTACAAATGTGTGAAAAGTTGGACGATTTTACTTTTTCCAGCACTAAAAAGTAGTTTTAATATTGCAAACAGTGGTTATGATTTAGTGTAGCCAACCTGACTTGTCACAGAGGCAATACTTTTAATAGAATCACCCTGATTTATCACTTTAGACTTTCCACAATAGAGACCGTAATGGGCTTTATTCATATTTTTATTTTATGAAATGCGATGAAAGGGGTCATGCCGGCCGTTAAGTGGATTAATGGTACGTGTTGGGTAAAGAAGATGCTATAAAGCCTTAAAAAGTTAATGCTGTCATCTACGGTCTGCCGTCTTGATGGAGAGGGAGGGGCGCCACGTGCAGCTAATAGACATAATTCACCCAGGATCGCTTCGGACAAGACGGATACCGCTTGGAAATGTTGTAGGGTGTGTCTGGGCACATTTATGCTAGTTATTTATGCCCCGTAATGAAGAGTATAATGAAAATTGGACAGAACTATAAATATCATAGGGAAAGTGTAATGTGCAGGGATAATCACTGATGCAATTAAGGTGTCGTACACATGCAGCGTGGGCTCTGCCTCCTATTCCCATTCACTAAGGTTGTATTTTATCCCCCCAAACATCACATTTAATCAGGCTGGGCACGTCAGCGTAAATCCACCAGTCTTGGACAAGCAGCCTGGCATTTTAAATATGTCCCATGCCAAAGCAATAAAGTCCTTAGTTAATCTTTTTCTAAGGTTATTGACAGTGATTGTTCGATAGTTAAGGCTGTGTTTAGCGGCGCTGGAAGGCAGTCAAACTCAGAGGTGCTCTGAGGTCAGTCTGTAGAAACTAATAAACAGGATCACAAGGATTATTTATGAGTTAAGAAAAGATAATTCATTTTTTACTATATTTTATTAATAGCAGTTTAGCTTAACTATTACATTAATTGCTATTTTATTAAGATTCTCCCTCTTGACATTGGTGTTCATGTTCTATACATGAAAATCTAGTTTGTCTCTTAAATCACTTGAAAGGTAGCAACTATTTGCAGCAGCTCTCATTTTTCTCTCAGCACTTTTCTTTTATTATTATTACCCCCACCAAGGCGATGTTGGTTTGTCTGTTGGTTTGTTTGTTTGTTAGCAACATAACTCAGGGTTATGGATGGATTTTGATGAAATTTTCAGGAAATGTCTGAAATGGAATAAGGAACAAGTGATTACATTTTGGGGTGATCCAGATCACCATCTGGATCCAGGATTTTTTTTTAAAGAGTCTTTACTATTGGGAGATGGGCCTTATATTATGGGCCTTATATATTGCCATTTCTAACTTAACAAATAATGCCCAGAATCATTGGCAAATAATTACAAGATGACATCATGGTAGATGTTATAATCTGGCACAGTTTGACCCAGCTCATGTTGATATTCTGATTCTGGTGATCCAGAAGGTCCTAAATATAGGTGGTACATATGAAATTGGATATTGCACAGCAACAAATGTAGCTACACACTTGCAAATAACGCCAAATGAAAGGTGAGGTTTTCCTCTTTCAGTAGTATGTTCACAGGTTTGATGTGTCATTAAGACTTATTGAGCTAGATGCTTTAGAGGTTTCTCTCGGGTGAGTAACCCTGTGGCTTGGCGGAGGTATGCATTCTCTCTGAGTGCTTCTAGTTTTCCTTTACCTTCTGGGGTTGCATATCTTCTGCCTTCAAGCAGTGATTAGCATGTTGATTTTGGTTATACACAGGGTGTCCATCCTCCAACAACCCTTTCCATTCAGGTTAAAGCACAACTCAGTAACTTTTTCCTTAAATAAATGGGTTCTGAGTCCGTGTGATCGTCAAATTAGTTATTGTAGGGTGAATAAAGCGTCCAGCTTCTCCTCCTGGTGTCTCGGGGCTGAAAACAACTCTTACTTTCCTGTCCATTAGTATCACTCATCGCAAAACATAGACATTTTTTGCTGACATGGTTTAGGTTTAGACATGTAAGGGGAGGGATAGTGAATATTCGTAGAAGGATGCTGAGGTTAGTGCTGCCAGTTAGCAAGAGGAGTTTTCTGGATGTAGTGAAAAGGGACATGAAGTTAATTGATGTATATGAAAAGGATACAGAAGATAAGGCTAAATAGAGGCGGGTGATTCACCCAAAAAGGAAACAGGTGAAAGAAAACTAGATGCTTTTATAGTCATCAAAATACTCCATATTTTACTATGCATTTCAAATAATGCAACTCCACTGTCTATGGCTGGCTTTTGACAACAATCCTGATATAGAAACCCCAAACTTGGCTTTGTGTATCCTGGTGCTCTGTCACAAGTGTCATTATGTGAGTGAGAGGAAAGGTAAAAGGAGGTACAAGAGAGGCATGGAGACAGATGAGAGAGCGGGTCCAGGAGCCAGATTGACCCCATAGACCTGATACTGATACGATGCCATCTCTGAGCGCTCTGTCAGCCCTGGACCTCATCTGTCACTGTCATAACGCCTCAGTCCTGCTCCTCACCTCCCCCTTCCCTACGTCCTACCTCTCATTTTCTCTGGCTTTGACTATACCTCCCCCTCTCCACTGTCTGTCCTGGCTCTGTGTATCACCATTTCTTGAATGACTATAATACAATATGTCTTTTTACTGTAGTCTCTGGTTATTACAGTCTTAAGAAATACCTTTTTTAGACATTATTTTTGTAATATGTAAAGATGCCTATTCTACCCTTTTTAGTCAGAAAAAAATGTACATTGTTCATGTGTTTGCATTTAATTTATTTCATTTAGACCACTAATCTTAACTTAAACAACATAAAAAACTAAAAATGACAAAGAAAGTAGCAACAAAAACCAATAGTATTTAGGGATCACCTTGCCTGAAATGACTCAAAGTGAACAACATAGTCACTTTACATGAATACATTCTTAGCTGTGAAACTTCCAAGGGATAATGTTACTTGTTAGGGCTAAATGTTACACTGTATGAATTTGGAACATAATTTTAGCCTAAAATACATTTATTTAAGAGTGAGGCACTCACATTTATTTGTAGTTCCAGCAACCTAAATAAAATAGGAGCTATAAAACAGGCTGTTGAGTTAGAGTTTTCTTGGTTGATGTACAATAGTGGCAAGCATTTTGAATTCAACAAGCTATACCCAAGCAATGAAGACACCAATTTGAATATATTTGACATTAAAATTAAAATATTTAGATGTAAACCTACCCAAAGTGGCAGTGGGAAACTAGCCTCGGTCTAACTCCATCATAGCAGATGGTGAAACTATACAGTATATCCATGATTTAATTATGAAAACTCAATGCGAATGAGTTCTTGTGAAGCACTAGAAAAGCGAGATTATCGGGCTGTTTGAAAAAGTGAAGTTATATAAGGCTAGTGAAGTTTCTTAATGGACATTGACTGCGTTCTGAAGTTTGTTTGTGCTCATTTCATCAAGGCAAGCTTTGAGCCGCTGGGAAAGAGAGGTTGAGTTTTTTTGGGAGTGCTTTGTTCACTTTTGTTTGTTTCTTTAGAAAAAATCAATGCATATAACTGAAAAAACTGAACGATGTACTATCCCGTCGGTCAGCTGTCTTTTAAGATATAAGTCAGATGTTTTGATAAGGAAAGTCAAGCCTTGCTCTGCTCCCTAAACTGACATATCCTTCACTTTCCAACTAAAATATGTAAGACGACGTGGGAATTGTGTGTCCTTGCTTGGCGTTAGGGGTTGGACAGAAATCCCTGAGGTTAATCTGTCTAATAGCAGCTATCTAGGCTGTCATGAGCAGGCAGCGACAGCCACTCACAGGCCTAGATGACTTTGTTTTGTCCCCATTTCAAAAAGCACAACTGATTGAGATTGCGGCGTGTGCGTTTTGAAAATACAGAGTGATTTGTGTTTGGTGGAATACATCAAATTGTCCCCCGTTCATCTCTTGTACCTACATTTTTACGCAGCTGGCAGATTGTCTATTTGCGTGCAACATGGCGTCCCTGTTCCCGGGCCAAACCCTGTCATTTTGCGCCTGTCACATTGTGTTAAGTGTAGCTCACATTCCTCCTTTAATTCTCTGCGTTCCCCTGTCGCCTCCAACGTCAGTGCACTCTCATAAACAGCATCTCTCAAAATGGCATCCGATTCATTACGCCCCACCCTCCCAGGAACACACACGCTGCCAAGTCTTCTCCTACCTGTTTCTCTAATATTTTGTTTTGTAACAGAGCTCACAGATACTAAGCAGAGTATAATTGAAGAAATAATTGAATCAAGAGGAACGTGGAATGCATTTTTTGACTCTTATTGTGGTAGTGAAAAGTCTCACACTCAAGCAGAAATCACAAACAAACTGATGACATTGATATTATGGATACTGTTTTGTCCTTTTGGCTGCTCCCTTATGGGGTCCCAACTGCACAGAGATTGGCCGGATGTCTTTCCTGTCACAACCAGCCGCATACTGTCTCTAGAGTAGGTAATGCGGGTGAAGTGTCTTGCCCAAGGACAATGCAGTATATACTGTATATATGTACTCCTGTCCTGACCTGTGGGCCCTCAACCTCACCTCCTATGCACTTCCCAGACCTCTACCTCACCCCCGCTCACCTGTCTGGATGGAGTCCTCACCACCTGCTGCATCCCTACAGACATGAACTATGATACTATAGATGAGCTAATGGACTTTATTTACCTGTCCTGGACACATTTATAGCCTGTCTGTCCTGAAAGTGGATCTTTCCTTAAATGCAGTCTCCATAAGGTTTTTTCTTTGTTTTTCTCCTCACAGCTGTTTTTTTTACTATTTTTTCCTTCCCAAGAAGGAGGATCTAAGGACAGGGAATGTCCTGGGACTGTTTATTTTAGTAATTGTTTATGTTTGATTTAGGGATTTAGGGGATGTTTTTTATGTTTGATTTAAGGGATTTACCGGTACCGATACCATGTCCAAGTACTCCTACTCGTATTCATAAAAGTGGGATTAGATTCTTAGATTTTAAAGACAGACTGAGCATCTGCGCCTAACCCGTGCAGATTCGCCAAGACATACAGCAACTAACACAATTAGCCACAGTACTTCTTATGTTTTATCAGACAACAACTGCTTCAGACTTCGCGCTGGTATCATTTTTTGTATGACGACAAAAGGACAACTGCTTAAGTTTTAGGACTTACGTATGATTTGGGATGTCTGGTTGAAGAGAATGTAGAGTCAGCTTTTCTTTTATCTCTGTACAGTTCACTTTGAAATCCTTTACACGTCTCTCACTGCTCAACTGAGAGAGGAAGTCACGTGACAGCGCTGTAAAGTGGTATCGGTTGTTGGTATCGGGCCACTTTTATGAATACGAGTAGGAGTACTTGGACATGGTCTCAGTACCGATACCTGATACTGGTATCGGTATCGGTGCATCCCTAAATTTTAGTTAGTTATACCTGGGAGCTCAGCAATCCCAAACAAGCAACTACATTTTTAGAAACAAGCCCATAAAAACGCAACCTATACCCTTCAAAATTTGTAAGCGACTTTCCTAAAAAAGAAGTCCAAAGTTGCTTTAAAGGAGCAGACTTGGCAACTGTGACTGTTATTGTGATATCAGCAAAAGTAATACAGTATTTGTGTCACAAGAAACTAAATCTATCACAGTATTTGTTATGATTCTCCCCGTCTGACGGAGATACACATACATATCCCTGTCTTCAAAGAACATGCATTTTTAAAGATTTTTAAGAGACTTGAGGTAGTCTTGTTGGTTTAGTCTTTGTTATGTCTCGATTTCTCTAATTTTGAAGTGAAAGCAGAAGTTTATTTTCTAGAATAAATTCATCTGAACTCTACGTGTTTCAAAATATTGTTAGTTATTTTGTTTTGTAATTGCCAACATAGTTACCGTGTATCACATTATAATATCATGCAGCTCTAATTGACAAACTAAATGTTACTTACAAAGAACACTGGCTGTCTAACGTTGGATGCTCACATTAAAAAAGTTTAAATTTCCATAGCAACAAACTTTTCTAATGCCAACTTTTTGGGGGCTATGTGAACATGAAGTTTAAATGGATGAGCGGTACAACCCTGAGAGCATTATGTAAGTTTGAAAATGTCACAGGTACAAGATGAACCACTTTCTCCTAATTTGAGGCAGCGGCACAATTTGGAAATGCTAATAACAATCCTTTCACATCAAAATCAGACTGTAGAGAAATGTCCCCAAAAAATGTCCAGAAGGCAGTGGGCTTCAGTGTTGCCATCATACTGCTGTAAATGGCACTTGCACAGAAGAAAGACTGCTCTGACTGACACATTCCTTAGTCAATGTCTGTGTAGGTTTCTTTACTTAAATATAGTGTATCATTATAGTGTCAGCTACTTAAAATGCATTGTTTAAACTTTGTATAGAGATGAACAAAATTGAACATTCCAGTCAATACTATGTTTTCAATATTGTGTTTGCATTAGTCTATTAGATGTTTAAACCTCTATGGCAGTGTTTTCCAAACTTTGAGAGTTGATAGCACTTCTGCCTCAAGGTTGTGGATTGTTATGTTTAGGCAAAGCGGTGACTTTAAACTGTGCACGGTTGTCTCTAAGTGCTTGTCCTGTGAATAGCTGTGATCGTCACCCTAACTCACAAAGCAGCTGGGACAGGCTGCAGCCACCCATAACCCCAAATAAATAGATTCACATTTATATTTTCACCAGATATCCCTAAATACAGCTTACTCCACCCACCATTAAGATAAGTTGAACAATGGTAAAATAGGCACACAACGGAACTACTTTCAAACACTTAAAGCCACTAAAGCTAAAAATTTGATTTGATTAAAATACTAGTTATACCAGAGCTTTGTCCATTAGACAAAGAAAAGTTATGTTAACCTTCAACAAAATAACACAGGATCTGAAAGAAGGCAGAAAATCTAAAACGTTTTCTTTTCAGTACAAAATATAAAAGTAAAGCACATTGTAATTAACTTAATGCCACTGCTTTGCAACCACCAAAAAGAAATTCTTCAGCTGAACTTCAAAAAGGAACATCCACAAATGGATTAATGTTATTCAAGAGGCAAATCAAGACAAAGTTGGCAACTTATTTTTCATGCTTTATTGGGTTTATGATGACACACCGCTGCAAACGTCAACAAATGCTCCGAGGCTCTGGAGGTAATCATATCAGCGCTGTTGATAAAGATGCATGACATTTGCTCAAGTTCCCCAGACTCTCAAAGACGCAAAGTTTTCTCTAATCTCTAATCAATTTATCCCACGGTAAGCAGCAAATATGGATGGAGGACGGTGACGAGTGGATGACACTGACTTGCATCAACATTTCAATACCCAAGCTTTAAGGGAAGACTCCTTTTTGGTGATCCTGGAAATTATCACACAAACATATGAATTATATATAAGTACAATAAGAGATTCCTCAGTGCCACTTTTATAAAGTACCTCATTTATATTTAATACAGTTTTATTCCTGACAAATTTTACCTGTGTCCCATTTTGATGGATTTGATACTTCTGTAGAGGAACATACTTTTATCATTTTCAGTTCAGAGAGCAATGTGGAAACAGTGCTACATAGATGAAAACACTGCTGCACCAACTCATCTTTCTTTTGTCCAGATTTTTTCATTTTTTTAATTTACTAGGGGTAATTTAGAGTCACCAATACACCTTCAAATACTTACACATAAACAAATCTGTACATTTCTTACCCCTAAGTACAACGTAATAAACAACAGAGCAGCCTAAATAAGTAACTTCAATCATTTCTTTATTTGACATAAAGCTGTTAAACATGCTATCCTTATGCTATAGTATAAAATATAATGAGGGGCATGATTTGCATATAATAAAGCATTTAAATTCACTTTCACTACTGTTACTACTGCTGATAATGATGATGGTGCTAGCAGTTACAGTGTGGTACAAGATGTTCTTTCTATGTCTAAGTCAAATCAATTTTACATAATTTTTCGTGGGAAAAACACTCGAAGAATATAAATCAAATCCTCAAACAGATTTGTGTAAAGGTTGTTGGAAATTGATTTTGGCTTTACTAACAACAGGATTAGATGTGTGTATCCTGCAGAAATCACACACTAACCTTGAACATTGCTCAAGCCAAACTCTCCATCTCTATTAAACGTGTAAATTATAATTAACATTGTTGGCGAGTCTTACAATAGTTTCTGAGGCCATATGTTCTTCTCCCCGAGCTTCACAACAGCTGAATCAGTGGTCGTCTCTTTTAACCAGAAAACACAATATGACAGCATTTGGCACGGCCTGTTTTCTCATCTTCATGCCACTGTTACTGCCAAAGCCTTCCTGTACCTTTTTAATGGATGTTCAGTGCAAAACCAGTAGGTGGCAGTGTTGCTCTTTTGCAGTTCCTCTACAATGTCTGTGGTTTCTGCTAAAGCCAAGCATTGATTAATTAGTTTAAAAATGTTGTGTAGACTTTTGTGTATTGGCTCTCATCCGCTTTGGCTCTCCACCTCTGGTTGCAGAGCGATTAACAGATAAATGGATCACCATACAGTATTCCAATGTGTGGAGCAGCTTCAATCAATATCTATTGTCCATTAATGGCCTCGGAAAAAAAAAAGAGACAAGAACCTTTTTCTTATTTCCACTGTGATGTCTCCCTATGATACACCAAAGTATTGCTCTGTAGCAAACAACAGTAAAAGAAAATCTGAAATTATTAAAGAATACACTATTATGTGCTTCAATCAAAACAGTGTATTTTCACAGTCTGTAATAATCAATGGATACACACTTTACAGTGAAAAATGTCCATTGTGTCTCAGAAGTATTCATACATGAGGTGATGGGAAACCTTTTAAGCTTTCCTAAATTGCTATTGGTGGTTAAGTGTATTGTTAATTTCAATGAAAATTAATTTCCTTTCATTTCAATTTTGTAAGGTCAACTAACTTTGAATAGCTTAGTGCAGGTCCGCCATTATCATTAAATGTGTCCTGATTGGGATTGGCCTCGAATGAACACTTTATATGCTTGAAATAGACCAGAGAAATGGTGGGTGCAAGCCTTCTGGGGGAACGATAAGGAGAATCCTCTCTTTTTAATGAATCAATTGTGTTTCCTGCAAAAGAAATTAATTACATACCTAAATATCGCTTATTGAAATAGACAAAGAAGTTAAACACTTGGCAATCAGTCGCGACTGAACGGCACTTAATTTGTCGTCTAAATGAAATAAAAAAGAAACATCATTCATTAGGAAGAACAATAAGAGAGTGGTGGTGTGAAGGATACAGTGAAGGGTAAAGGCATGTGTCAGTGAGCAAAGCTGGTGAGCTGAAATAACTTTGAGAATAAAAGAAGAGTAATCAAAAGAAACACTTGAGCTATTAATAATAAGCATTTGTTAAACACAAGGGTTTTGAACCATAACTTTATAATTTCACTGTTTTAGATTAAGTGGAGCCTTAGTAAAAGCTAATGTAGTTTAAACATAAAACAAAACAAAACAAAAAAAAAGTATTTTCCCCTTGTATTTCTGATTTGTCATCATTAACAGCGGGCCATGAGCAGATTTTGGGAATGGAGCCAGAGATAAAACCTAGAACTTAGTCACCTGACCTAAATTTTTGTGACAAAATTTACTTTTGACACTTTTATAAATTTACTTTGGTTACAAAGTAAAACCTCTTGGGACACTCTGTATCTCTTTAATGGTAAATATTCTGTTAATGCCTCTCTGCTGGGTCTCTCCAGTGGAAATGCGCCTTTACAATGGTGAGTGACAGCCATGGTGAACAGCTGCAGCCTGCGATTCATGCAGAACTAAGGCTTGAAGTGTTTGGGCAGTAGTCGTGGTTTTGTAGCTCCGTGCACATTTTGGGTGTGTGTCATTGCCCCATTTGTTCAGGAAACACAATTTGTCTGGCAAGTGCATTTGCTCATGCACAGACACAATTACTTCCACAAAACGAGTACTTTTAAAGGGTTTTTTAAAGTTTATGTTTGACATTGTTAAGATGTGATATTTATGTTGCATAAGGTGAGACGCCTTTAGCAGATGTGTTCATGGAAACATGAAACTGCAAAAATTTAAGACTGCATTTGTTTTACAATGGCAAGAAAAACAATATTGCCCACATTTTCTCATTAAAATGCGTAAATGTACTCGCCGGACAAATCGTGCTTCCTCAACAAATGGGGCAATGACAGGGTGATCCGGATCACCATCTGGATTCAGGAATTTTTTAAAGGATTCTTTACTATTGGGAGATGGGACTGATTTTGCCATTAGAGCTTCTAACTAAACCAATAATGCCCAGAATCATTGGCACATGACATCATGATAGATGTTATAATCTGACATAGTCTGACCAGGATCATGTTGATATTCTGATATTTAGGGGTTTCTCTCAGGTGAGTGACGCTATGGCTTGGGGGAGGTCTGCGATCTAAGAGTTCTTCTAGTTACTAATTATCTTCCACTTATTCTTATTTGGGATTGCTGGAGTACAACCTGGACAATAACCAATCACAGCCAAGGCTGACACAGAGACATACTGGCAGATAACCACTCAAGCTCACATTCATTCATTAGGGGGAGTAACACAGGGAGGACATGCAGGCTCCAGGCAGATTGTGAGGATCGAACCCACATCCTCCTTGCTGAGAGGCAAGAAACGCTAACCACTCTGCCACCATGCACCAGCAAATAAAATATAGCAAAGTTTGCTATAATAAACTAAAGATGTGTGTTATACTACCGATTTTTTCCCTCTCTGATAGTGTTTTTTCCCTGCAGGTATTATGTATCAGCATCATGTTACTGGGAAGATTTGATTTGTAGAGACTAGTGCAGTCAGACATACCACTATTACCAGCTACACAGCATGTTCACATGTTGTTTACATGTTACACTGACATTAATAGGCCAGTACCTTGAGTTGAAATCCTGCTTGCGAAGATCTTCATAAATACTTCATAAATGCATAAATATTTGCCAGTCATTTTTCCGGATGTGAGCCGTCCTGGGATCCTCCAGATTCATTTAAAAAGTGTTCTTCCCCCTGTCAGACATGGATAATATGATGTTAGGATTCGAGAAGTAACATAGACTGTTGAGTTTATCCTTCCTTCAGTAAAGTAAAAAAAAAAAAAAAAGACAGATACTATGACTGTGTTTTCCTTCAACACACTATGCAATTTTATTTATATAAAACCCCTCCTCTGGTGTAACAGCAGGGAAGCAGCCTGTACAAATCTGTTTTCCAGCACCAACACTAGTGCCTTATCTGTGTTGTTGAAGCTCCATTTGAAATTGCAGCATGCATGAGTGTGTCTCAAACCTGGGACTACAAGCCTCACGTCATCAAGGTCATCACTAATTCAACACTCCTGACCAAGCAGCAAAAAAAAAAAAAAAAAAAAAAGTCCAAAAATGTCCTCAAGAAATGCAAAAGGAGCGCCCTCTTTGACACCCTGGATCTAATCATAGCCATTCTCTTTGAAACCAAACGGTAATTAATTTTTCATACTGTGAATTAAACTCCTAATTTGGAAAAGCAAGATCAAAAGAATTTTTTTTTTTTTTTTTATACCCGGCGAGAGTAAAGATTCCTCAGCGGCCAAGGACAAGATGTGGTATTCAGCATGTCCCCAATGGCTGCTTCACAACAAAATGTGAGCAGGGATTTACTGTTTTTGCTTTTTTTCTTCTGCTGAATCACATTAATAAACCATGTTATTAACCATGGCGGCGCTCGCAGGAGAATTGAGTCATGGTTATTTTTTATGGGGAGATTCTATGCTCCAAATGCATGATTCTGCATTAGCCTTGACTGTGCTGTGTGTGTGTGACCATGGCCAAAGCAGAGGTCAGAAAGTTCATAGTGATTATTACTGATTTAACAGCATTTTAGAGGTGCTTAGTGGCAGAGTGGTTAGCCCCTCAGCACGGTTGTGGGTTTGATCTTTTGTCCAGCTAACATACAATCTCTCTGGGTGGTGTGTGCAGGTATTTGCGGTATACTGTGAGGCTCGGTGTTAGGGTTGCCAGATCTCACTGGCAGTTTCCAGCCCAAACAGAGCTTGAAACCTGCCAAACTCAGGACCATCATAGAAACCACAAAAAACAAAAATTAAATACCAAAATGTGAGCAACCAAACACATGAATCAGTCATTTTAAAACAAATGAATTGAAGATATAATTGGGAGGGTACAGTATTTTAATAAAATGTGTATTTCTACATTGTTTGCCATAAAATTTTCTCCAAAATATTATCTAAAAACCAAATATTGTGAAAAGCAGCCCAAATTTTATAAACCAGCCCAATGCTATTTTTCCCAGCCCAAGGTGTTCAAAAGAAGCCCAATCTGGCAACACTACTAATAGTGTACCCCACCAAACGCCCATATTTGCTGGGATAGACTCCACCCACTCACGCCCTTTAATAAGGATAAGCGTAACATGATGAATAAATGAATAGCTGTACACATTACTTGAAAATAAATTGTACAGCATTACTTTACCTTCTTTGCAATCATATTCACTTCACTGCCACTCCTGGAGGTTGACGTCAAAACTTCATGGCAGCAGTGCTTTTGATTGATTGACTTACTGATTAATAGGAGGCTTTTAAATGGTCTTTTCAACATCATTTCTTGTCACTTTTGAATTAACCGGTCGTCAAGGATACTGTGGCGTTTCTCTTCAAGAAATACAGCAGGAGGTGAAAATAAAAGTGCTCGTCACTTTTATTCATATAAAACACAAAGAGGTCCATTGCTTATATAGTCCTGAACAAAACACATTCAACTTTTAGTGGTCACATCATTCATTATCAGTCACTGAAGCGTCAGAACTTAGACAATCATATTTTTTTCCCAAGTGAAATTTCTTGTGAGGTGTCCAAATGTAGTGACATCTCAAAGTGTAAGAGATTAAAAAAAGCAACAAGGGATAAGCGTTGAGTTGATTGTCATTTTGGACAGTTACATTTTAAGCAGAATAACCAGAAGGCAGTGGCACTTTGGCCAACCATGAACCAACTAAATGCAAAACAAGTTTGATAGTAAATAGTGAGTAATTAGAGTATAAAGCAGACAGTACAATACAGTAGCTCAACATAGTTTTTAACAGCTTTTACTATAAATTTAACTTATTTAGTTGTCAACTATGAACAAAATTTATTAATTTATTCAAATGACAAGTGAATGTTCCTGCGATATGAATTAAACTAGCTGATAACATCAAAGTATAGCATGCAAGAGCGCTACTTGGATGTGATGAGTTTGTTGAAATTATGTCCTTTTGGTGCTCTTCAGTGTAGGGATCAGCATCAACACTGGTAAAAAAGCAGGAAACTGAGGCACTCAAAAAGATAGAAATTATTAAAAGGCCTTTATTATCACATGGCTGGTTAGTTAAAACAATGCCAAAGCGTTTCAGCTCTTAGGCCTTCATCAGGGCAAACTCGAGCTGATAACATGATAACATGAGGCACTGATCATGGCTGCACAGGAGCAGGCCTTGAGCACCAGAGCAATAGAGGCCAAGATCTACCATACAAGACAAGACCCCAGGTGCAGACTGTGCAACGAGGCCCCTGAGACAATCCAGCACATAACTGCAGGCTGTAAGATGCTGGCAGGGAAAGCATACATGGAGAGTCATAACCAAGTGGCTGGTATAGTGTACAGGAACATCTGTGCAGAGTACAGTCTGGAAGTCCCGAGGTCAAGATGGGAAACACCTCCAAAGGTGATAGAGAATGACCGAGCTAAGATCCTGTGGGACTTCCAGATCCAGACAGACAAAATGGTAGTGGCAAACCAACCGGACATTGTGGTGATGGACAAACAGCAGAGGAAAGCCGTTGTGGTTGACATCGCAATACCAAGCGATTGTAACATCAGGAAAAAGGAACACGAGAAACTGGAGAAGTACCAACGCCTCAAAGAAGAACTTGAGAAGGCCTGGAAAGTGAAGGCAACAGTGGTGCCCGTGGTCATCGGAGCACTCGGGGCAGTAACCCCCAAACTGGAAGAGTGGCTACAGCAGACCCCAGGAAAAACATCAGACATCTCAGTCCAGAAGAGCGCAGTCCTAGGAACAGCAAAGATACTGCGCAGAACCCTCAAGCTCCCAGGCCTCTGGTAGAGGACCCGAGCTTGGATGGATGAAACCGCCCACGGAGGGCGAGAGGACAATTTTTTTTATATATATATATATATGAACAAATACATTTTTTGGTAACATTTATAGTTATAGAAAATGAAATAAAATAGCACTAATATAAAAAAAGTACAGGCAGGATATCAAAGGATATCCATAAATGACTGTGGAACATTTAAACAAGTTAAATAAGCTTTAACATTAATCAAATAGAATAGGAATATAAACAGTTGTGAAGGCTTTAAATAGACTGGTCTCTATGTAAACATCACTGTACTAAAGCGATGCACATTGCATCAGTATCAAGTGCATGAGGTTGCAATGGGCTCGGCTGGCTGCATGGAGAGGTCACAGAGGTTGTAAATCACAGAGGAATCCTAATCAGGCCTTGTTGCAACTCTAATTAATTACAGCCCAGAGGGCAAGAGATCACACAGAGACTGACGAGCTCGCGTACTGCAAACACCGCCTTGCACTCATATTGATACAGATGCACAAAAGCTAAACCATATCCTCGGATTAACTTACAAGGTTGGACATAAATCAGCCTGTGACACTGCTGCCAGAGCTGACTGATTAAGTGTGATGTGCCATTCAAGAAGATGCCTTAGTTATATTATCTAACTCATATGTTATCAAAGGAAAATGCAGAGGTCTAATTTGCTATCAGTATGTCTTTTTTTAATATATACTGCACCTAAGGCATACCTTTTCTTTTTAGGTGGATGTATGGGGCGTCGTCTTGTATAGCTCTTTAAAGCAGCCCTACCCAATTTTCCTCTTTCTGCTTTTATGTTACTAAAAACTCTAACACTGGATCAAATGAAGTTTGGATGTTACCTTGCAAACCAGCAATTATCTCTGCCTCATTAAACATTTTACACAGATACTCCCTTGTACAATATGGTTTTAAATGATAAAACAGTCTCAATGCCATTGTCTTCTGTTCAATATGGGATAACATTTTTCTAATTTTTGTGAGTGAATTATATTTGGATAATGGTCTGTCCTATTCTATTGGTACAATGGAACAATAGCATAATGTAGACCCCCTATCTAAACAACAGCATTGCCCTAGAAATATAATATACATTGTGTTTATTTTCTGTGTTTTAAACCACAACCATTTTAGTGTAGTGAAATGGATAATCCGTCTATTATAAGATGAAGACGAGAAGAGAATTGACCCATTTTTCAATTGCATCTCCAAAAGGATATTGTCTGTTTCAATATTGGATGCTGACAGTGTTTTTGTTGCACATAGCCTGTTGGACAGGCCTCTGTGTGGGAGCTCTGATTAGTGATGGAGAGGCCGGCCAGAGGCTTCCAGGGCAGCTCTGTTTGCAAACACCGAGGAAAAGCAGGGGCAAGCCAAAGTGCCAGATCACAAGCCCGGGTGAGTGTATGTGTGTGTGTGTGTGTGCGTGCGTGCGCATGCAAAACAGCATCTCACTAAATTAGACAGTGATGAGTAAGACTTTGCTGACTCCAACGCTGGGAGTCACTTCGAGATCATCATTTGCGGTGAAATATCGTGATCTTTGACAGGCCACGGATCAAAATAGAGTGATCAAAAATTAAGTGATAAATCATTGACTAAGAAAAAGCATGGTCAGTGTGCATATGTTAACCTTGAGTTTAACATTTCTGCTAATGTGCTGAGTAGGGGAAAAACACTGACTTAACTTCAATAATGGCAAGTTCTCAAACTCATACTGATGCAGAGTACATATTTTTCTAATCGATTCGGGAGCAAATCCTCCACTGAAGGCAAACAGGGCTTTAGTATTCACGGGGGCGTGTGTGCCTCTCACTATGTTAATAATGCTGTCTTCAGACGGGCCCGGCCTGTAATCAGCATTCACAAATTCAAATCACAGTCCGCTACATGTGTCAATGCCGTCAATATAGCACTCCTCAAGAGCTACGGTTTTCCATTTCTGACACACGACGACTTCCTGACCTCGGACACTTCAACAAGGAGGCAGTATAGGAAGTTATCGGTACTCCCATCAGATAATGACAAGATGATGGCTGGCCTTTTGCCCCGGCTTCACAACACTATGGTTTACAGGAGAGCTTTTGGCAGGCAAGGGGCATTAAAGAAAAGTGAAAAAAAAAAAAAAAAGAAAGAAAATTGAGAGTCCTAAGCGCTACTACTATTTACTACTTGTCGACATAGCAGCGTGTGTGATGCAAGTGGCTATTGCTGGACGCTCGGATTCAATTCTCCGCTGCCCCTTTGTAAAAATAGAGCTCCAATCTTTTCTTAAATGTCTATTTTATCTCGTCTCTGCGACTTTTTAACTGTGTTTCCTTATGGCGGGACACCATCTCCGCTCTAACTATGTTTAATAAATGTTTAATAAGATGGGTACATGGGAGTCAATCCACTTTAGCTTGGCTGCTTTCCCCTCTGCATTGAAAGCTAAGTGTTTATGGAAATGAGCTGGTTTGGTCTGAATGCCTGGTATTTATTTACATAGAAAGTAAAGAGTTTAAGCAGCAATTGTTTTGCATATTACATTGTATAGATATCTACATTAAGCGTTATGGTAAAAGCCATAATGCACGTTTAAGATAAAGAGATACACTGGGCCTTTGTTCCATCTGCCTTGTTAGACAAAGATTACAAAGCTTCATTGTCAAATAGTTATATTATCTTGGTCTCTATATTAAGCCTCCCCTGCCACTTGTCCAGACCTTTACCTTTAAATAGCTCCTTTGAAGAATGAACTTGGGATTGTTATGGCCAAAGTGCTTGATTAATTAACTAGTTAAAGAGAAAAGGTGCAGAGCAATGGCCGGCCGCCGTTCGGTCAACACTTGAGCTAGTGTTTATTAAAAAGGATCCTTTGGGTGAGCAGACCTCTTAAATGGGGTTAGCGCCTGTTGAAAGCTGCATTTTGTAGTGAATAATTGGATTGCGGCTTTGAGCATGAGCGTGCTTAAATGTTGGGATCGAACAGTGCCTGGGGTGTGTTTACCTGCGAAGGCTCTATCCTCCTTCACATCCTTCTTTTCCCTCTCCTTTCGCCCGCTGCTTGTAACCTCTCTAATCAGTCTGATAAAGGATATCCTCCACAGTCCCCCAGCCATAGGTCTGCAGTAGGAGATTAAGCAGTCTGCACGTAAGCACAAACCGTCTACGGAGAGGGATGGTGGGCTTCTGGATACGGCCAGACAGACAGAATCAGAAATGGACTCGGTGACTGCAAAGAAAGATAGAAAGACTCAAAGTTTTATTTTCTTCCTGTGGAGCTATAGTAGAAAATATTTCATACAGCATCTTGTCTGGACATGCATTTAACACAGAGTGATTTAGACCTTGGTTTAATATCACAGAAGGAACTGCTTTTCTTGTTAATAGATTTTCGTGTTAATAGATGTTGTTAAGGTTAGGTAAAGTTGTAATCCAGCCACAAGCCAGTGTACTTCTTGTGCCGGTTCCAAGCCCTAATGGTAAGGTTTGCATTAGGAAGGGCATCTGGTATAAAACCTTAGCTAAATCAATATGAAAATCACTGCCCACTAAAACAGGAGTCTGCAACCTTCCAGATCCAAAAAATAGATAGGAATATTAAATTTGCATGTAGAGCCACAACCAATTAAGTTTCCTAGGCTATAATTGAAATATAATAGTCTTATGGTCTATAGATGGTCATTAATTGTTGCAAACTAACAGAGAGCTGTGTTAAATACTCACTTTACTGATGATCTTTTAATAGGCCACTAAACAGCAGTGTAATATACACTTTTTAATATGCTATACGAAGTTTAGTATACTACATATAAAAATCAAGCAGAAGTGTCAAAAAAGTGATCTTTTTGTTAGACAAGATGTTAGATTTATACATTAGATTAGACGTTAATTGGTTATGGCATTGTAACAGCTTTTCCAATAATTGATTGAATATTGGATAATTTCACTCACATTTGTGGCATGACTAACTTTAAAAAGTACATATTGTAATAATTATATAATGGTATGTTCTGAAAATCAGTTTTGAACATTTCCTTTTTAATTAGCCAGCCAACTAAACGAATTAAAAATGTATTTTATGTAAATAAACAAAATGCATGTACAAAAATCCTAATGCATGCAGTTTGTACAAAAGAAAGATCTAGTTTAAAAAATGGTATGCACTTACAGAGCTGATGTGTTTGTGAAAAGCATGCCAACAACATAGACTTAACAAACTCTCCGACGTAAAGTATCCTGCTAACAAGAGGAAGTGAGCGCCGCTGACAAATTGGTATGTGCTGATGAATTGATGCACATGGCTAACAACGCTTCGAATAACGAGCAGGTTGCCCCCACAGTAACCCCTGCTCGCTGATTTACGGAGATGGATACAGCTTTACACGCTTCTCCGTCTGTCTGTGTGGATGTAAACGCACATAGCTGTTTCTCTTGTAGAAGGAGAAAAGGACAGTAGTTTATTTAATGCATATCTCTACTTCTCTCTAGGGTTGCCACAAAAGCCTGAAAGTTTAATATAATCACGCCAGCTCATGCTATTTGTGTGCCTGTAAACACGGAGTAGAGCATAAAAGCTTGCCCAGTGGCTTTTTACTGTCATGTTGTATGGAGGCTTATCTGCAAATGGTAGGCTATAGATGTAAGTCGCAAACATTAGTTGATGGTGTGGATGATTTCAGACCTGTTTTTATTTACAACTTGGAGCATAAAATTGCACCACTCAAGCTGTTTAAACCACTCGTTAGATTTTGTAACCTCCCGGTGGCTTCTGGGCAACTCTCGAACCATTGTTCCCTAAATACACTTGCCAACATGCCTGGCGGTGTGAGAAGCCTCTCATCCTTTACAATGCAACGGCTGTTACAACTTCATGCAAGAGGGGGGAGCTGAGAATACTTCCCTAACACTTTTTAGTTTTTTTTTTGTTTATTGTTATACAATACTGTGCAAAAGTCTTAGACATGTTTGTAAAGGTCTATGTTATACTAAATCAACTTTTTGAGCTTTTTACCATGTTATAAAGTTGCATCCATCTCAAAAACATGGAATAGTATTTTGGTTCATTCAGGCATGTTTGAGTAATCCTGTGCTGATGCTGTCTCATCACTCTGTAGACACAAGAAACCAGGAAGAGCTCTTGAGCGTTTCTGAATCCCATACAATGACCCCAGACTTGTTCTGATTATTTCAGAACTTAGATTGCTGTCACTACAAAGCAGTAAGCTAATTTATCTATCCGTTATGTCTATCCGTTAGCGTCATGTTGTAAATGGCTGTGCTATTCTCTCCACTGTCCATCATTTCTGAGTATTTACTGTTATTGATCAGGCTCATTAACCCTTTCTGTGCGCTAAGGCATGGGGCTGTGGCAGGCACCCCCCCCCCAGTCACTCTGCGCATTTGCCTGTATCGCCTATGCCACAGGCCAGGGGCCAGGTCTGGGCTGTGGTCCCGTTCCAAAAGAGGCAGCGGCTGACAGGTAGCACTTCACGCTCTCAGGACAGATATCATTCTGCTCCTGCTGTGAAATAAACGCATCCCCACTGAAAGTAGGTCTATGTTGCGCCACAACCAGATTTCACGCACACTAAGAGGGGGAAAGAGTCACTGCAGCCCCGCCAAGTCAAAGGTTACAGCAGAGCAGGGTTTGTGCTTTTGAGATCTGTGACTATGAATCCTGTGTCTGCACTATTAAGTCAGTTATAGGTACGGGCGCTAAGGCTCTGCGCTCTGCTCTTTCTGTGGACCGCACCCGACTCACATTCTGTGAAGCCACCACACCGGCTGACCAGGAAATGTCCCAGTTCTCCCTATTACCACTCTGTTTGTGGTTCTCCGCAAAGTCAAAGAAACAGCTCCACAAAAGAAAATATCATACATTAAGTTATAAAATGTGAAATACTAATGCAAAGATGTCCAAAGCTATTTCAAAATGCATGAAAAAAGCATAACATAGGACCTTTAAAAAGGCCCTATATTATGTCCAACCTCCCAATGGTGACTATTTGGGGCCATATATAAACAATCCTGGTGGCAGTGGCGTAGACGGAGGTACGTCGGGGGCATGTCCAGATCGATCTTGTCCCTACTTAAACGGCATAGACGTTGGTCTCAAGAAGCTGAACTTGGACTGGGAAAAAGTTCAAAGAGGCCACGCTTCAATGTGAGAGGCGTGTTTGCTCTGAACCAATCAGAGCTCTCTTACAGTGCCACTCACAGCACATGAAGAGAGGATCAGTAATATGAGAATGAAAACACTTATGTAGCATTTTATAGATTTCATAGAGCATTATAATAATAATAATAATAGCTATGATGATGATTTAAAATCAACAGTTTTATTTGCAGTCCTGGGGCATTTACAGTGAGGAATCACAAAATAAGTCAGCTGTGATTTACAGCAAGCAAAAGAACTGTGCCATTTTACGCAAACTGAATGCGTTTGTCTCTCTCTCTCTCATCCAAGGACCTCGTGATTAATTACTGCGTCTTAGTGAGCACGAACTGTACCACAGGTTAGAACAGTGAAGCGGGACTTTACTCCATGGAATTTTTCATTTGGATTTATGCTACTTTTGTGAACTTGGCCAGAGGGGAAAGGTGAGAGGGGGAAGCTGTACTGACCTCGCGTTGAAGCACCGCTGCTGCTGAAAGAAATGCGTACTAGAGACGCTTTAACGCACAGAAAAGACCAGCCACTGGTGAGTTTCATATTGTATGTAGCCACATGTAGCCCAGAGGCAGGTGCCATATTAACTCCTTTCTACTGTTATCTATTGAAAACGAATATGTTCATGAGGCGATGCACAGCAAGTTGTATCTTTGATTTGCGTAGATTGTAAACAGGTATTCTGTCGCATGGACTGCTCCATGCGCAGAATATAAATGAATAAAGGCGGTGGAATCGATGTGACATTTCTGTCCAAGTGTGCAGTAGTTCAGCCATATACTTTGTAATATTTGTAACTTTTATTATAATGAGTTTAATGTGAATATGTCTGCACGTGCAGTGCTTCACTGAAATCACCTATTTCAAATACAAGAGACTGCTTTAGTGACAGGAGTTTCCCTCCCCACACCACGCCCTGGTGTTAGACCAGGCCCCTCTTGTTCAGACGGACACACCTCATGTTCAGAACACCACACCCCACGGTCTTGGCAGAGACGGAGACGTAGACAGGCTGCACAAGATAGCAAATTTCCACCTTTTCCATCACTGCCACGCCAGCGCCATGCGGAAAGTAGGGCCTGTAGTGCCCAGACTTTGACATGCATAAAATATCTTCTAGTCAAGGGGTAAATGCTCTTTCCATTGAGCCACAAAACCCTTGTACACTATATTCCAATGGTAAATCTACAAAAACTAATCATTTGTTAATTTGAAGGTTGTATGTTGGGTCTGCATCTCAAGATGGTACCTAATTCCTTAAAACACTTGGATCTAAACAATGAATACACACCAAAATGAATACTTTTGTCCTTGGTCCATTACTGGCCTTTCCTGAAAATTTCTTAACAAAAATTCAGTATTTATTAAAGCACTCCTGTTTACAGCATTTTTCACACCTCACTAAAACTTTTGCACATTAACTATATGTTCAATATATTCCAACGTTCCCGGGAAAAAAGCAATTCCTTATCATAACAATGCATATTATTTGCAAGGCATTTATACAAGACAATAGTTGCTTGCTTGCACAAAATCTCCTAGTGTTAACTTCCAAGAAGACTTGCTCAGCTTATGCTTTGCTTGTGAATCCACACGCCCTCATTTATCCTGCATGGCCGCTGTTACAAGCCTTAGACGCTTACAACCTTGATATCTGTGGCAGCCGGCTTCAATCACACGCGCTTTTATGACCTAGCTTTCCACCGTTTCACACAAGAATGAATAAGATAGCGTGCTTTATATTTCCTATATTGTGCACCTGGACCCCCCTCTATCCTAGCCTCAGTGTTGTTACAGTAAATATCTTTGAATTTACACATGATGGACTTTTTAAAAAGGCAAGCTACCGGAAACTTTATATGCATACGGTTGCTTGTTTCATCCTGGGCTGCTATTTCAACATGACATGGGGGACTAAACACGTTGATTGTCGGTCACATCTCTCCTTGACCGCGGGCTGCAGTTTATTCAAGCAATAAAACGCCACCGCAAACATTTAAAGTCAGAGGTCATCACATAAAGAAAAGTTACCTTGAAACAAAGAACTGAGCCAATACAGTAAAGCCACGAAGTAAACTTTTGTTATCATTGCTGAATTAGTTATTATGTTGTGAAAGGTTGTGCACATGCAGAGACTTTGGTTTAGTATCCAGGTAGGAAGGGATGCTTTTGGAAACTGTCTGACTAAAATAATTGTGGTTACATTTAAATAATGGCAATTAATCACGTCTAACGTCTTGTCTAAAATGAGCTAATTACTTTAATTTTTAAGCATTTTTATACTTAATCAGAACTAATCTATATCTAAACCAGTGGATAAAATAGGAATTAACAGAAAAAAATAATAATTTTATACTCAGACTAAACAAGGAGAACTTAAACTAGGATAACTAAAACTAGGAGAACTAAACCCGGAGACATAAACTAGGAGAACTAAACTAGGGGGACTAAACCTGGAGACATAAACTAGGAGAACTAAAACTAGGAGAACTAAACCTGGAGACATAAACTAGGAAAACTAAACTAGGAGAACTAAACCTGGAGACATAAACTAGGAGAACTAAACTAGGGGGACTAAACCTGGAGACATAAACTAGGAAAACTAAACTAGGAGAACTAAACCTGGAGACATAAACTAGGAGAACTAAACTAGGGGGACTAAACCTGGAGACATAAACTAGGAGAACTAAAACTAGGAGAACTAAACCTGGAGACATAAACTAGGAGAACTAAAACTAGGAGAACTAAACCTGGAGACATAAACTAGGAGAACTAAACTTGGAGAACTAAACCCAGAGACATAAACTAGGAGAGTACTAGCAGTAGAAGCCTGCGTACCAACCAGAATGCCCCTGAGTACCACTAGTGCTAAAGAACCACTGATCCAAACTTTACAGAAAGTAAAGTCAGAGGTCATCACATAAAGAAAAGTTATCTTGAAACAAAGAACTGAGCCAATACAGTAAAGCCACGAAATAAACTTTTGTTATCATTGCTGAAATAGTTATTATAGAGTCATGTTGTGAAAGGTTGTGTGCATGCAGAGACTTTGGCGGTATTTCTTTTTTTTTTTTTTTTTTCTGTTGCCCGCATTTAGTCGTGTGTGAATTCTCTTTTAATAAGGTCCCGAACTTCATCAAGACACGCTCCATGGTGCCATTATCTGCAACCACGGAGCCACGCATGGGCCCCAGTGGCTGATGGGATTAGGGAACAAAGGGAATGATAGGATTAGCCGGTTACAGTAGAGATGATGGAAGTCTGTGAAGGCGACCATTTTGTTTACCTTTTTTTTTTGTCTTTTATTCTTTCGTTTCGTCTTTTTCGCCGGCGTTTGTGTTGTGACTCCCAGTCGGGGGTTCGCGGGGGAGACTGATATCTTGTTTGGCTCCTGACAGCACCACTTGGAGAGGAAAATGAAAAGAGATGGTGATAACGTGGAAGGCTCACGCATTCACACACGCCTCCCCGCTGGCCCTGTCCACCACATGCTGTTCATAGGGCAATTCTGGTCCGGCAATTTAGGGGCCCCAGTTAAAGGCAAAGAGAAAATGCTTAAAACACTGAGGTAAAGGAAAAAATGTTGAGTGAAAAAAAAACAAAAAAACATAACCTGGGGAGTGATTGGTGAAATGGTGGGGGACAGATGTAATTTTCAGACACCGGCAGGGAAGTGATGTAATTTCGGGATGCAATTTGTGATTGTAAGTGTGTGGTGCATGCCGGTAATGTGGGACAATGCAGATGCCAAAGTAGCACTTGGCTGGAGGACTCATCAACCCGTGGAGAGAGAGAGGGGAATGGGCTCAAACAAAACATCTCATTTTGGAGTTGGAGTTGTTGTTTTTTTTCCTTCAGGGGTTTTCATAAAATAATGCTTCAAAGAAAATGCCAGTTTTTATGTTGGGTATAATTTGAGCTAAATCTGTTTCATCAGATAACAAAGCCATAGCTTTTTCATTGGGAATTCTATGGCATACTTAAGGAAATGCAAATTATTCTTTATAGTAGTACACTTTCTCTTTGCAGAAACGAGCACAAACAAACATCAATGCACATACATGCAAGTAAAATTGCATGTATGTTTTATATTATAAAATTTTCTTGCATTTTCATTTACAAAGTTCTGCTTTTAAATTTGTTGCTTGTGTTAACACCAAACACGATATTTATCTGGGCAAACACCTTAATGTTGCCATATTGAAACAAAATGTGAACTGATATTGATATTGTAAAAAAATGTATCTTAGGACCTTACACATGAATCAGAATAGAGATCATTTCAGTGTGTATAAGTCTTTACAAGGGGCCATATCATGCTTTTTGAAATCATTTTGGACTCCTTTGCATTGGTATTTCACATTTTATAACTTAAAATAAAGTATATGTATGGAAAATGTTTTCTTTTTAAAAGCTGTTACTTTTACTTTGCAGAGAATGGGAATGAACAGAGCATAAAATGACTTTTTAGCACATCTATCAGCAACATGACACTAACGGGTTGATAAATGTTCTGACTTTCTGTTCTGCTTTGTAGTAATGGCAATTTAAGCACTGAAATAATCAAAATGAGTCTTGTGACCATTTATGGGCTTTGGAAACGTGCAACAGTACTTCCTGGTGTCACGTATCTACATAGAACGGTGAAACCGAGTGTTTTCAGCTGTCAAGAAAAGAGATGGTCTCAGCATACATGATTATTTAAACATGCATGAAAGAAATGAAATACTACACAAGGTATGTTTTTGAGGAAACAACATTATAACATACTTAAGAGCTCAGAAATGTCAAATTAGCATAACAGTGGACCTTTATCATATTTTCATTGTCAACCATTAGGCATTGTGTCATCGCTCCTGTCTGTTTCTCCAGACTAATATGATGCTGACCAGTGACTGCTAACACACGAGAATAAACAGGGCAGCCAAGTATTTAATAGACCCACATTTGCAAAAAACTCATCTACCCCTTTAAAAGCACTTTCAGCATGTATCGCTAATTGCCAGATGACTAGCTTTTTTCATTTGCAGCTCACTTTGACAAGCCGGTGATAAAACAGCATTTGTGACTGGTATCAACTCTGGCAAATGAGCTTTAAAACTCAGTAAGGACACCATTGATATTCCTATCAATGCAATTTGTGACTTTTATTTTGTCTTCTCTGTTGGACTTGCCAAAGTAATGTTGCGCTGGGAACAACATCGTTTGATGCATTATGCTCCTAGCTGTCTCGGTAGACAATTAGCCTGACAGATGAATAAAGAATATGAGGCCATTCTGCACAGGAGATGGATCCCTCCTGCTTGAGAGTACTGTATATCCATTCATTGGTTGTGGGGGGCTATTTTCGCATGATAACAAGAGGAAACATTAAAGCGTTAGCATTTGGTAATTGGGACTTTTAATAGCGCTGCTTTGAAAGTGAACCAAGGACATGTTTGATGAATTTGAACTTTTAATGTTACCTTTGAAATCAATGGCTCTTGACTTATTAAGGCAGCAGTGAGCAGAGCCTGGGAGGGATCTATTTCCTGAAATGTTACAGGAAATAATTACTTTGTTATGAGTGCATAATAGCTTGATAATAAGAACTGCTGAATTTTGAGTCTCTCATATAATGCCACTCATGTTCTGACTACTGTAGCCCAGAAGGGACAATCCTGCATTTATATGTTTTCAATGCCCAAATTATAAATATTACAATAGCTATAACTGTTATCCCACAAGCTGTTTGACTAATATTTGGACCAATATTCTGGCATCTGCCCTCCAAAAATGAATTCCTCTTGGTTTGAGTTTCATTTGTATGGGCTGAACAATCACAGGCGAAGTAACCAATCAGAGAATCGAAAGGCGCCACTGACCTGTATCCAAAACAAACATGGTGCTTATGAAGAATTGCAGCTGGTTTTGCCATAAAACACCACACTCTATTATTAGCAACTCTGTACTTATTTCTAAACAGGGACAGCAGAAAAAGCCAATTGTACAAAGACTTGAGGAAAAAGTCTGTGTAAAGGATATTTTGTTGGATGTCAACAGGGCTTTACTGTTGATAAAATGGCAAAAATACAAAGAAAAAATCACACAGATTACTGAACAACAACATGGACTTCAACATAATCAACAGGTGACAAAGGAATGCACTAAATGCTATTTATCAAGTTAGTTCAGGAACTTATTAAAATCAGTCTGTATTAGCCTGGCGCCGTCTTGGTTATTTGTCACAGATTATTGTCCACATTGGTAAGATGAGCTGCAGATAAACGACTGTAAAAGGTTGAGGCCAAATCGAGCGGAAACAGCTTTCTACGGCCGAGGAACGGCTTTTGAAACGAAAGTATGAGGAGCTGGCCAGGCTTTAGTTCTGTGGTCCCTTTCCTAAGACAAACTTTGCTAAATTACACTGATGTACGTTTTTTGATTTAAAATGTCTTTAGGCAGATTAAGATGTCTAAGGTTAAACTAATGAGCTAATTGCAGTTGTATTTGTTGTAACCTTACACTGACTCGGACATAAACAAGAACCCGTTTGTTAAGCAGAGAATTAAGTAAATATATTTGAGGGTCATTTGCTGCAAACTACTCATTCATCACTAGATGTCACTAAATCATACACAGTCTCTTTAACAATGTTTTGTTTTTTAGCTGCCAGCGGTTTAATTATAGCCAATAGTGCCTTAATGGCTTGTGTATCCTGTGCTGCACACAGACTTCCTTTGTTGCTCAACAAATGAACAACTGCACCAATAAATATGAATAATAAATGACCATGTATATTATTTAACAGCGCTCTTTCCTAACTTATGTTCATGCATACACTACCATAATGTTCACGCTCATTAATTTTTATCAATATTTTCCTTGGTTTCTTAAAATAAGCAACATTATAGAAAGTCAAGTTTGATGAAGCAAATTAATCAAATTAGCTGTTGTGCAGCGCTGTGCTAAAGAGTTAGTGAAGTATGAAAAAGGATGTCCATTATTGACCAAGGACATAATTATAAATTGTGGTGTGGATCCAGAATGTTTAAGGTATACTGTACTATTTTGAGATCTACTAACTTCACTTGCTGAAGGAACAAATTAATACTTTTTAAAGATTATTTACGATTGTGAAATATAAGGGTTTTGTGGCTCAATGCAAAGAGCATTTACCCCAGAAATAGATGATCTTCAAGTTTAAGTCCAGCTTTTGGACTCTACCATTTTGTACCTCAATCATTGCAAGACAAGACCAGTCTCTTGGCAGAGATATATGCCATCTGAGTGCTTCCAGTTTAGTTTTTTTTTTTATTTCTCTTTCTTTTTTTGTGTTTTTTGTACATTCTTCCTCCTTTCTTTTTTCATAGTCTTTCTTAAAATCCTCAGAACTTTTTCGCCGCACAGTAAATGTGGTGATCATGGTCATGTGTCACCTTAAACATACTGGTCCATGCTGTTTAACTGTCTCCTTACCTCACACGTCTCTAATTATGGAGACAGCAGGTCAGGCACAAGGTTACAAAGTGTTACACAGATTGCTGCTGGTTATGTCCACCACCAGTCTGTGCATAAAACAGACTCGATAATCTTTATTGGCTTTGTCATTATGTGACTTTGTAGTTGATTTAGTAAATCCCAGTCAGAGGTTATATTAAAAGACAGGTGTATTACAAAGCCCCCATAATCTGCCTAGATAATTGGGTACTTTAACACAGGACTCTATAACCAATCAGGGATATGGACCACTTTTCAAAGGTGTAAACAGATGGGGTCACAACCTCATGAAATCACAAAATCTATGCAGCCGAGCACATTTTATTTGAGCGTTCACCTGAAGCTAAGACAGCATTTATGGGCTCCTCCTGTGACCTTGGCGTCCTTGTGAATCGCAGTGGGACTGTAAGTGTCTTGATGGAAGGTTACCTCAGAGTATAAAACACTCAGCCTCTGCAACAACAACTTTATAGAACACCTGTGGGAGCCGCTTTATGAGCTCGTCGGCTGCATCATTTTACATTTTCAGTTGGCAAAGTGACATATGCAGCAGGAGGCGAACAGCGAGTCCTCCAGACATCCGCACCCATCCCAGTCAGGCTGCTCCAGATGGCAGAGGGCCACACTGGTGCATGCAGGTCATACCAAAATGTCTGACCTTTATTGTTCTTTATTGTGATAATATATTCATTTATGGCCTTTCAGTAGTAAACTGTGGGACTCATTCTAATAAAGAATTCTTGATGAGGCTTCAGCTCATTATGTTACATTACATTTTACCATAATTAGAGTCAAAACGATGAGTCAACAACAGTTGTCCTAAGTGTTAATACTCAATTAGCACTCTTTTTAGAAGGGCCTATAACAATTACATCCATTTGCATGCATTTTGCATTACCGAGCTGGCAGGGGGTGCCTTAGAAGCATTAGTTATATCTCCTGATGCCGCAGCACCTCCATTCTTTCGGGGGCTGTTGAAATTCTGCACAAGCCCAGTTTTCATTTTCATGGCTGCATTTACATGCTGTCCTACTGTCTTTTCCTTTGAGTTATATCAGGGGGCTTTATCACCTGAAATAAAGCAGAGATAAATGTTGCTGAGGAAGTGTAAAACACACCTCTCACAGTGTGTATGCCAGGCGTGCATGCGCACGTGCACGCGCTTGAGGGTGTGTTATTTAATGCTGGAGCTGGATGTGTGTAATCTATGAGCATTCTGCCGACTCGGCTCCTCACTCCGCTCTCTGTGATCTGCTGATGGTGCAGAGCTAAGGGCTGCAGGAGGTCACTGTCTCTCACTGCACACACACACACACACACAAGTATATGTGCACAAACATACACACCCATACATGTTTATGTGCACAAACATGTGCCTTCTGTGACATTTGACACAGACAGGGCTCCAGCTGCCACCAGCACTACTCCATTCCCCTGGTGACATTTACCTGAGGTTACCAGAAATCATTAGTTAAGGTCACTTTCATAACTTGTGAAAGAGGAAGCAGGATCACAGCTGAGTCTATCCAGCCATTGAGCCCTAGCTCTTTAGGTTAGCACCAAGGCCCTTCAAATAGATCAATATTTGAATGAATACACTGCTGGGCTTTTTATTTACACACTGAAATTTGAAAACCTATTCTTACCATTTCACCATTAACCATTTACTATTAGGCACCAGATTATGTTGGTTTGCTTCTTTGCTTCTTTTGTTATCTTCTTTGTACTTAAACAGTTTTTCCACTCTTGAGCTCCTTTATTCGGGGATGTTTTGTGGTGAACCTTTAAGCTCTCCTGACTAGACTGTCTTTGAAAACCCTGCTCTAGAGAATAGCATGGGAAAATCAAAGCTTGGTGCTCACAAATTTACCGTAAATACAAACACTAAAGCTGGCTGTATTGTGCGTGTCTATATGTATGCAGCCCGAGTGGTAATGAGAACCAGTGGTGGGATTTAGAGTGGGCTGAGGCATAGCAGCCAAGCTGAATAATTAGCTTTCATACACTCGTCTATTTTCCAGACTTCCTTACTAAATTCCTCATGGATTCAAAATCATTTAATATTGCAGCTCCCCTTTTCATCCTATATATGAAAGCTTGATTTCTTACAATGTATGAGTCGACTTCTTCCACTGACTTGGGATTCGCTGAAGCTTGCTGAGGTGCATATAAATATGTCTTTGGACAAAAAGAAAAGCTACCTTTACAGCTCTGCGATGCAAATGCATTCATTAGAAAGCAGCCTGACTGGTTCATTCAGAGCCAGTTGACAGCAAGGGCAGAGGTATTCTGATCATGTACCATTGGCGTAACTTACTTTCTTTCCCTGTCTTTTTTTTTTCTCAGCGATGCACATCTCACTGACCCAACTGGAGACTCATAAGTGGTTTTAACTGGGGACTGCAGAGGCTCACCAAACATTTAATGACATGAAACAGAACACAAATATAAAATATTAATGCTCCACAATCCATTTTAATTGTATTTCCAGAGGGTAATTGATGTGGCAGAAAAACACCAGTAAAAAGTAATGAAGAATGAAGGAGATTTTGCACAATGTTGTGTAAAAGACATTAATATGAAACAAAGGTAGCTAGTGTTGGTTTCCACTTTGCATTGGCCATGCGAGCCAGACTCTGGAGCATATGTTTTTTGCTCCAGTTTGATTTGGAACTGGCCAATCACAGCCGTTTATCTGAATAGGCTACAGCAGGTCAAAACGGACAATTAAAGTAGCTAAAATCCACCCACATTTGACATTTTGGACTGTGCTGATGTCCATCTCTGGTTATCCTGAGCCACAAAGTAATATACTGAAAAAGGTTCTGTGTTACCATAAAGAAATGTGATTAAATGCATTTTGTTAACACGCTATTTTTATCTGTAAGTAATTAATCGTAATTAATTCGTTAAAGTCCCTACTTGCTACTTTACTTGCATAGAAAGTACCTTTATTACCACTACTACTATTACTACTGATCACTGCTGTCTTTGGCACCAAGGTATTCAGAGAGTACATTTTCTTCTAAAAAGCACTAGAGTAAACTAAACATCCAGTTACTTTCCACCTCTGGATACTTATTCTTATGTTCGAACATCTGAGAATTTAGCTCTCTTATGCCATAGTAATGTAGCACAAAGGGGTAAACAGTATATTTCTTTGGGTTGTTCTCCCCTTTGTTTCCTGCTCTTTTACACAATTCTAGCACTCACTCTCAAGCCAGTTCTATTAGTTTATAATAATTCCTTGTTTTATCAAGGTTTTTGATATCCCAGTATGCGTTGTTTGCCCCTTTGGGACTAGCGTTGCTAAGGAAGTGACTTCATGCCAACAGTCAGAACTACAAACACCTTGAAACTACAATCACAGAAGTTAAAGACTGCATTGGAAAATACTAAAATCCTTCATATTGTCTGTGATTTGAGCCAATGTCAGTTACAGCACACACACAGATGCCACTGACCGTGACTGTTAAAACTGATTACTCATCTATTACACTGTCCACACTGCACCATAATGTCATCCATGAGGTATTCCCAGTACAACCGTGACCCTCTAGATCATGAGATGTGAAATGTCCCACAATTTGAGGAATAGACTGTCCCATCCATCTGGCACCTACCATCATGGCCCATTTGGACTTCTATAGTAAATTTGACCTTGCCATGAGCATCCTGCAGCAGTACTTACTGAATCACCAGATGTCAAGGCTGGACACCAGCATTTGTTTAACCTGAAAATGCCGACATTACAGTAAAATGCATAACTTTTGCATTTATCACTATTTGTGCTAAAATCTTGCAACTATGAGCACCACTACTGTCATTATGGCTTTGCATCTTTTAACAAAACTTGATGTTGTGCTGGACTAAAAGTAAATTTAACCTATATGGCTATAGGTAACTCACTACCACCAGAATAATGGACTAATGCAAAATAACATTTGAGTGTCTAGAAAGGCATTATATCAATCTAGTCCTGTATTTTTATAATTATGTAATATTTGCTAATATTAAGAGAGCTAAGAGATACAGTTTTTTTTTTTTTTTTATTAACTGGGGGCCATGTCATCTCAGTGAAATAATTAAATCCCTTAAATATTTCATTCTGTGTGTACGTACAATGCAAAGACGACATTGTTTTTAGTACAGGTAGGCATTTTGCCTTGCCGTGTAACCTGAATATATAATTATAATTATTTTCTTCCACTTATTGGTTGCTGCATCCTGTTCCAGCAACTATGGGCCTTAGGCAGGGTACACTGGCCTTGGACAATGGACAATGTGTGACAGGGCTGACACTAAGAGACACTGATTTTTTAGATAATTTCCCTATTCATTTAACACATGCGTGTCTTTGTATGGTGAGAGCCAGGGTACCAGGAGAGGAGCCACAGTAAATATGGGAGGACAAACATCATAGTTAAGCAGCCTGAGAATCAAACCCAAGACTTTCTTGCTGAGAGGCAGGTGCACCATTCTGCTCCCCCATACCCTCATAGTATGACATTTCTACCACACTTGTCAATTTAAAACAGAAATTTCATTTGACTTGATACTGCCTTAATGTTGCTTATTGTGACAAATCACTGTAGCATGAGTTGAAGCTACTTGTTGTTTACCAAGTCCCAGTTCATCTGACCCTATAAACCCTGAACACACAGTGGAGCCCGAGGACAGAGTTCTCCTTGCTCTGTCAGAGTGACTCTACATGCATTGTGTGGAAATGGTGGATTACAGACAGATAGGAAGCTTCCTTCAGGCTGAATAGACAGGGTCCTTCTTCTTTACTCAGCACTTTCTGGAGCTTGCTGTAAAACTTTTGCTTTAGTCTAAACACAAAAGAGATTCCCTTCCTGTCAGCACAATCCGGTTTTGTGGTTGAAGTTGGAGTAGTCCTTCAATTGGAAACACACACATAGTGGAATTGAATTGCATTATCTGTCATGATAGCATATACTACTACATTTGTGCCCGTGTCATTGTAAGTGAATACAAAAAGCAGTGTGCAAGTAATGTGTTTCAGGAAATAAGAACGGCACTCTCCATTGAGAACCAACAAGCAAGAAACCAGAGGAGATCCATGGCTTTTGGGCCTTGCACAGACATTAGCGCGGGTCATGAGAGGTGCTGGAGAGGATAATTACCCTGTGCAAAAGCGAAACAGCCTATTGTTTCCACTCATGTCTGTCTATGCCTATGTGTGTGTGTAAGAGCAGCACAACTCACAAATGGACACATTAATCTTTATGAAGTCTGGGATATCGACTAAGTGAATATCAAGAAGTGATTAGATTTGGGTGCATCTAGCTTAAGAGTGAGCGAAAATGACGTGTTTCAGCCATTACTGGATCAGATGCGTGTGTTTTTCCAGTCTGGGCTTCACATTGTCTCTCAGATACAAATCACTTTAGATTTTGAAGGAAAAGTACCATGGCAGATGGCTACAAAAATAGCATAACATAATAAATAAAATATGTATTGTCAAAGTTTTGCTACAAGGATACATTTTTAAGATTTTTTGCCTTATTGCTTCTTTTTTGCCTGTTGCTGTATTGCTTATTTGGGGCTGTCACTGTAGTAAGTGTGTTGGAGATGTTGGTTGTTTGCCAAGTTGTGCAGTTCAGCCCGACCTTTGTGAAGCCCTTAAACACTGGAGTGGAGCCCAAGGACAAAGCTGTTCTTACAAAGTGACTCCACATGCATTGTGTAACTATAGCTCCAAATCTCATGAATGTTTAAAAGGAACAGTGTTTGAAGCAACCATATCTTTTAACATTATATACACAACAACAGTATGACACTGTAATACTATTTCTAGGTACACTATGCTGTCATCTGTTCAGTATTTTTCATCTTAAATCCTCATTTTGACCCATGCTTGCAGTAATGACACCAGTGTCATTTTAAGACAAACAATCACAGATTTTTTTTTTTTTTTAGTTGAGTTCACATTGACTGAAATTTCAAATTTGGCGCTAAAACTTTTCTCACCGTGAACATGAGCTTTCCCTTTGTGAACACAGCAAATTCAATGAAGCATGTGTTTTTGTATTAGACTTGTGTGAAGTTTTGTTGTGAAATTATGTGAAATGTGTTTGATGAAAAACTATTCAATTCCACTAAAATGTTCCAATTAAGTTGTTTTTGATAGATTTGACTCTATTTCTACACATGTTGAATGATCTTATGAGCAGCATCCCACCCATTGTCTAGTTTTTGAAAGTGCAAAAATGGCAATGTTTTTTTTGTTCCATTCAAGATGGCAGACATTTGTCTGTAATTTCATAAGGCTTTATTAAGTGTTTAGCTCAGTAAATTAGAGTTAAAGCGTTAAATTCATTCAATCCACCTAAATAGACATTTTCATAATTTCCTTTTTTCCTTCTTTTTTCCCCCATGAACACAGATGATCAAAAACACACACACACTGTGTTTGCACTCTGGACTGTTAATTTTATATTTTATATTCATAATGTTACATATTTTTGTATTTTTTGTTGTTGTCTTTTTCTTATAAATAATTTATATTGCACCTTTTGTTTCTGATGCATGCTCATTTTATTTCTGGCTTTCTGCACTTTATTCTGTAATAAGAGCCGCCTTGAACTGTGAATTGAAGTGAATTTCTCTGCATGTGAGATTAATATAGTTCGATCTAATCTCATCTACAACTCAAAAAAATGCTGACTGTAATGATCATAATGCATGAAAAGTTTGATTTAGTTAATGCAACACCTGAATAACTATGTAAAAGATGTGGGAAACAATGTATAGCGAGTAAGTAAACAAGTAAACAAAATTAGTGGGGTTAGATTTATGTCACTTGTAAATATAGTGGTGATGTTGTCTTCAGTGTTTTATGTTACACTTTGTACAGAGGTACTTCCCCTCAAGAACAGCCTGTCCAGGGAAGCTGTCATATTTTATTTACAACAAGACAACTGTAGCCGCTTCTATTTTTCAGAGTTAGGAGTAAAAATATCTTTTGGGAGGTACTGGCCTATGTGGATTTCTACTTCGTAAATCTTTTCAACTTGCTGTAAGATTGACATGGAGAAGTGTTATTGTTTATTTAGAGATAAACATATAGAAAGACGTGAGCCAAAGTGTTGAGCGGAGTGAACAGTAGGGGACAGTAATTGGATCCCTGAGTTATTGATTTAGCCCAAGTATCACGCCAGGAGACTATGGTAAAGATGGGTTTCTCTGTACAGCTCTGATTAGCATACACTGCGCTAATAGCAGGCTTATTTTGATTATGTTTTTGTTTCTCTATAGGTGTGCCTTATTACAAGCATTTTCTGGTGAACAATCTCCCACAGCCCTGCGTGATTTCTTCAAAAATGACGCACAGAAGTCAATTTTCTCTCTTTTTCTCTTTAATTTACTGATCTCCTGGCTGTCTGATATTTTTGTCACCTTGGTATGAAGCCATCTTTGTGCATAGCATTTTTTTCTTGTCTCAACTTGTGCATCTTATGTCTGCTTCACTCTGTCTAAATGTATTAATACTAAATGTAACAGCACAAAATCCACTCAAAATGTTATGGTTTAGTTTTTGATCTCATTGAAATTGTCACTAACGATCAAACATTTCACTAATATTCATTCATCAGAAGTAGCTGAATGAATAATGAATTCAGTTGTTAAGTGCTTTGGGTGCTGTGAAAAGTGCTATATAAATCAAAACTATTATTATTATTATTTTATTGTTATTTTATTGTCATAATCGGTCTGCCTGAGGATTGAACCGACAACCCTCATTGCTGAAAAGAAGAAGGGGCTAACCACATTAATAGTTAGCTAAGTTGTAATAGTCGTTAATAGTGTTTGCTATAATATAATATAATATAATATAATATAATATAATATAATATAATATAATATAATATAATATAATATAATATATGTAAATAGAAAAAAAAGGAACTTTTCTACCAATAATTTATAACAGAATATTTCAAACTGAATTAATTCAGTTGATCACAGTATTTCTAATACTGTGCAGCTTTAGGCCCATATCCTTTCAGCTCTATAGCACGTACTTGTGAGGAAATTCATTTCTTCAGTAACAATAAAGTCATGTTTCTCAGACTGGGCCTACAGCCAAAGGCAGTATTCTGTGTTTTACAGCAAACCTCCATGGAGGAGTGTTGAAGTGCAGAGAAGGCACTTTCCTCCTCAAGTCTGTAGCGTCCCCAGTGGACCCCTCCAGCCCTTTGGCCCCCAGGGATCTGTGCAGATAAGGACTCAACATCTACGGATGCCACTTTGCATAAATGTTTAATAGCAGGGAAAACATTAGCATCAGTAATTAAAGCAGTAATTTAAGCCTCGACGCCATCAACAGGCGGGCCATTTCCACGCTGGAAAAACACTGCTGAAACACAGTAATTAGCTTTGCTTTGATTGGACCGGGAGTGGGCGCCAGTGTGTGTGTCTTTAGCATGTGCCTGGCATGTGTTTATTTGTACGAGACTTTTGCAAACAGCCTTTGCTTGCTCTGGCGTCACCATTGATCTGCTCCTCCCTGCATGGTCATCCTCAAGATTGATTATACAGAAGTGTGTACATACATCCTGGATGTGCGTGTGTGACAAATGGCATTTGACATTGGTCTTGGCAGTGTTAAACATTAGCCAGAGGAGGTCAAATATTGTCTAGGACTTCCCTAAGGAAGCTGATCTTGTCCTATGTCATCATCCACGTCCTGTGAGCCTCTGCTTTTCTCTAATTCCCCTAAACTCTCTACTCTAACCTTTCTGTCTTTCTGGACCTCTGGGACAGTACCCTGCATTCTTTTTCATTAAAGTGCTATGATAGCAATATGGCTGTGAGGGGGAACGATATGTTTTGCTTTTTTCCACTGGCATCAAAAATCATTAGGAGTGCAAGGAGGTCAGCCTGGCTCGTATCTGGCTTTTAATGGCTCCTTAAAGCCAGGCCCCTGGGATGGGTTTCCACACGCACACAAAAACATGCATCGGCACACACAAACAGCAAGGTGTCTGAAACCAAGCCAAGACCTTAACTCATCCCCTTATTTCTCTCCATTTTGCTCATTTTCTCTCCTCCTCAGCCAAATAACTTCAGCTTTTGATGTATGGCTAAAGACTATTGCCACAATATGAGTCTAACTCATCTCGTCTGATCGAGTGTACTTTTTCTTTTCTTTTGTCTTTTCAGACAATTCAGCGGGTCTTTATTGATAATGAATCATGAAGAGATATCTTGCACTTAATAAAACTGAATGAACTTCTAGATGCCTTTTGAGCAATCATTTTGTGCGTGTGACATAGAAGTAAGAAGAAATAGCACCTTCATTTGGTCTATGCCTTACTCTCCTCTGTTAAAGTCTCATTTGAGTTGTTTATGTGAGACAATAACCATTCTACAAAAGTTTTATTAAAGGCTGACGTCACCCCAGCAACTTTTCTTACAAAATAAATGTCAGCCATATTGACTTTGTGGCATGTATTGTTATCAGTAATAGGAACATGTCTGAACCCATGAACTTTGATCTCTACTGAAGGAAACACTTTTCACTTTTGGCAGACCCCCGCCGCTTCATCCCAGCATGCTGATAGGGGTTCTGAGCAGTTTAATTAAGCATATTGAGTTTGCATCAGAGCTGAGGTGTTATATGGCCGACTGGATACACACACATTCACATACATGCACAAACTCACTCAGCCTCACGTCCTGATTCTGCCATACGCACTCCGATCCATCCCAGCTGACAGCTCGCTAATTGCCAGGGGGTTAACTGGAAGTGGTGGTGTAATTGCATCAGAGTTTTAATTTAGCCTGGTCCCTTATTTATTTACCTCACCATAGATTTTAAGGCAGAATTAATCGTCTGGGTGCAAAGTGGTGACTGATGGGCTCGATGTTAAGTCCAGACATAGTCCAGACAGGCAGAGACAACCTGTAGATCATACTCTGAGCAGGAGATGGTGAAGGTATTGTCAGTTCTCCTAGAGCTATCCCAACTCTCTGCATACTTTGAGGTACACTGTTTAAAGCTTATTGAAATCAAAGGTAATAATTTAGTCTCTATGAGGTTCTCTGAAGCTTCAGGCCCTGTTTTTTTGAACTACTACTGTGTTGTAATCTGTGGCAGTGATGAATGACTGGCCTCTACATAGCTGTCTCATTATCAATGCTCTGTGCCGCAACACTTTCTTAAAAAACCCTGAATATTGCAGCTTATGAGGCCTTGATGCTTGAATGCATGGCATTTTATGACTGCATTGACTTTTTCCTCTTTCTGTCTCTTTTTTCACTTCTGACCTCAAGGAAATAGCGAAGCTGGAAGGCCTTGGTAATCAAATTTATTTGACAGGGAAGCAACTTAAAAGCTCTGCCTTTGGTTCAAGGCTTTAAGATGGGATGAGAGGAAGACACTCAAATCCCGCCGAAACGTGTTTTTGAAAAATGTCATCTGCTTGATCTATCTGACCAGGCTTTGAAAAATAAGTAACATAATTGAAAAATTATAAAATCTCTTTGAGTTGAGATTTCTCTTTGATGGTGGCTTCCTTGCGTCTTTCTTTGTTACTCTCAAACAGTGTAGTAGTGTGGCAGTTCTGGACTTGAGACAGCTCTTCAGGCAACTACTTGTACCTGTCTCAATGGTATGGTTAAAAAGAAAAAGACAAGACCTGGATGACAGGAGATTTCTATTGACTAAGACTAGCCAGGACATAACTTAATTTTTACATCTTAAAGCTTAAAATGCAGCCTCCACTGATATCCACCCTCTCAATCACACATAACATCCAGCCCCTTTCTCAAGAACGTACTAACTCACAATACTATCACTGGTAACAACCATAACCTTAAAAAAAGTATTTTTTTCACATTTGTAGCATGACTAACAGTAAATGATAAACTTAGATTTAATATCTATTCAGCAGTTCACTCATTGATAATACTCTATCACAGATATTTGAACACATCACACAAGGAGCCAGTACTGACCTCCCACTTAAATGGAGGTCACTGGACAACTCGGTTTAGTTCTTAAGCCATTGTCACTTACATTGTGTGCGAACCGTAAACTGATGCATAACATTGGTCTCACCCTTTTGGTCTTGACACAGTCTAAAGTCCCCTGGAAAGTCCCCTGTCTTGATACACTCATGTCTGGGTTAATGTGGCCTTGACTACATCACTACAGCATATGGACAGTCTGTATTTGTTCACATCGTACATCAGTATAAAACATCGAAGGGGGAAGGTCGGAAATGGTCTAAATTCCCAGAAGCCATTCAAATCTCTGGCCTGATGCGTCCTGCCTGTATCCAGCCCCACTTCCCCCACTGCACTCCCAGACATATCCACTCTCTCACTCACTCCTATGGGCCCATCCATCCATCTCCTTGACATGATTGTTCCTCTCTTGTTACTTTATGTTCTAATCCATCAGCTATGAGTAAAACGGCAATTACACCCGAACATCGATGCAGCCAGCAGACAGACTCAGAATTATGGCATGGTGCATTACTGCAAATTGCTATTAAAGTTCCTTTTTTTCCTTTAGAGCGTGGGGTGCAAGTGCAGAGTAATGGACACTCATTATAAGGTACATCATTAGGATAGATTTAGTCAGCTTATACTTTTATCTCAAGCTTGCAAATTTTCCATATGCGCCGGAATATCCCACAGTGTGAGTTGTGGTGTCCACTTACCGGCCTTTATTTTTCGGAAGTTGGGGTTTTGTTATAACAAAATGTGCTGAGTTAGACATTTTTTGAGTCTTTTTACCAAATCATTATCATCCCCAATGCATAATATAAAAACTTTTGTTCAGTGGGATCCTAAGAACAGCAGGTAATCATACCATTTGCTCCATCCATATGAGTTCAAGTGTTTAAACTTTCCAAGATAAACAGACACCTGATGTGTGCTATTATATCAGGTGTCTGTTTATCTTGGAAAGTTTAAACACTTGAACTCATATGGATGGAGCAATAGCAATTTGTTCTTTTTTCAACTGCATATGACATATTTTTTACAGCTTACACCTCTAACTGTCCTCACCATAGTTTCCAGACCCCTTGAGCCACAAAGCCCTTATATCTCACAAGTGGCTGGAGTTAGTATCTTTGGCTCAGTCTCACAGTTGTACACAGTTGTTTAAAAAAAGATTCTTGGACCATGAAAGGGTTTCAGATCACCACCAAAACATTTCTTCCTTGTCCAACACTAACCTTCAGCCATAACTACCTTTATACTTAATGGGGCTATGCAAAATTGACTTTTGCCTCATTCGTGCATGTTTGGGTAATCCTATATTCTCTGTCTGGCCGTTCTGAGGCCTAGGGGTTCCACAAACCTCTGCCCACTCCTTGTAGCACTGACCAATCAACAAGCCCACTTCCAGTTTGTTCTAATATATTTATCAAAAAATGGTGTACAGCTCTGTTTCCACTGTTTACTTACAGCTTTAAAAAAAAAAAAAAAAAGTAGTAAAATTGCATCTTACAAAAAGTTTAAGGAAGTAAAAAACATTTTTGTGTTTTTTGTGTTCAAAAGACTGCAACACTTTGCACTCTGCTGCCGTCTGCAGGTCTCTGCACCTACTACTACAGGTGGCCAAGATTGGTTTAAAAATATAAATAGAAGCATATTAAAGCCTCTTTAAAAATGTTTTTTTTGTGCATGGTGTTTCCGTGTTTATTGCTATGTCAGTTCCCAACCACTGATAATAATAAATATACATTTGTTTCAAAACTAAAGCATCAGTGAGAAAATGTTGTGTGTTTGCACAAGTTCTTCATTTCACTTACACACTATCATCATATCTGTAACAATCTGCCTGAGGTGAATCGACTCATTGTGGATTTGCTATCGAACTGCTCGTGATCTCATTCTCTATAATGCACACTAAAAACACACAACATGAAATATGGCCATTCTTCTTGATGTGTCCGAGTGATACATGAAACTCCGCAAAATCAGCCCAGGGTCCAATTACATGATGAGCATCAGTGTAACCGCTAACATCACATTGAGAAAGAAGATGACAGTGTACTGTATGAGAAGAAGGTGATATGAGGAGGAAAGGGGAAGTGATGAGCGCTGTCTGATAAGCCCGCTGCTTGGGGAGATGGATGGGGCGTGTGCGGGGGTGGAGTTGTCCTTGGTGTGGTACTGATTGTGTATGAGGTGGTGCTCAGCGGGACAGATGGAGCTAGTGGGCAGATGAGTGAATAATGATATTTCGCCACAGTGTCGTAATTACCTGCTCTCGGGTCTTCTCTGTGGTCTCGCTGTAGTCGGGATAGCCGCGGATCCCTGCACACATAGGTTCTTTCAGGACATTTGACTTACATAAAGTACATTTAAGTCACTGTTTAAATAACTCATTGTTCATGAGTAGAAAGTGCAGTTGTAGTGTTTTGTAAAATGTTAACTTTATAATTACTAGACAGGCTAGAAGAAAAGTAACAACTAAGAATAATATGATGTATTATATGCTAGTGCTTTTCCGGTGCATTCATAAATAGGGCCACTTCTACAATGACAAATAAAAATCCTATATGCAACTCCATATTATAAAAGTCGAGTGATTCAGCATGTATAAGTTTAAAATAATATAATAATAAGTTGATACATTTTGGTTCAGTCCCCTCTTACTCCTATATTTACAGCATATAATGTCGACTTTTATGTTAACTTGGGGTGTAAAGATATTTGTTTTGATGCAATTCTAACGAACAATATTGGCAAATTTAGAACAATTCGATTCAACACCTTCATATCGATACAATTGATACAGCAAAATTTGCCAAAAATAATAAAAGTTTACTTTCAAATCCAGCATCACAGCCAGGGTTGATTATGTCCAGCAGACAGAGAGCAAAGCAAAGTTGAATATAACATTTTATATTATTAAAAACACAAAAATGACATCTGGTTTTATTTTAACATGCAAATTTAAAATATTAATATTTAGCTTTTTTTTTTTCCTGTGCGCTAACTAGAATATGATATGCTTCAATACAAGGTAATGGATATCAATATAGTTGTATCGCAGGAAAAACAAACTGATATATCAATATAGTGACTGAATCATTACACCCCTAATGTTAACCAAAGTTACATGTGCTTATAACTTTGACAAAGCATTTAAAATCAGAGTATTGGGAATCAAACCTGGGTCGCTCACCTCGGACGCTCCCAGGTGAGCCACAAATGAGGCCCAAGCCCAACTTTTTACTTTCATGTTTTAATGGAGTAAAATACTTTTACTGAAAGTAGCATTTTGAAATATGCATACATTGATATATGGGCATCTTAAATTTACCAATTCACTGACACATGCATCCAGTAAGATGTGTGGTCTATGAGCCTGTTTTTGACTCATGCTGTATGCAATGTTGATTTTATTAGCACACAAGTCCATATTTTTATCAAACTTCCCAAACTACAGGCATTTTATTGACACGTAACATTTTTTCATTTACACTTTGTTTTGCCAAGTTGCCAGTGCAATATCTTTCATCTTCATAGTATAGGTCAATAAATCAAAATATTTCCAAAGAGTGACCCCATGCATCAAGCAGTAATTCATACCTCACATGATAAACTACTTTATTCTGTTATATCTATATGCATGCAGGCAGCGACTGGACGGTCCACAGTTAGCTATTGCCTATCCTGCAGTTGTCATCTCTTGAGGTAGACAGCTAGTGCTTCATCAAAATCAGCCGCTGGAAAAGGCACACAAATTGCCCACAGGATCTTGCTGCTGAATCTGAAATAGCAATCAGTTTTAGAGCTGTCAGGGCTGATGTCATAAATGTAAACAGTGTTGTACATAACTTATGCTAATGTCTGCAAAAGAGAGAGTGGGAGAGAGAGATGGTTTTTAGATGATAATGTTCTTTATTATGGTTAGTTAAGTGATTAGCATTGGAGGAAGATGCCAAATAAAGTTGCCCTTGGGAGTAGTCTGTAGATTTCGAACAGGAGATTTTATGTAATAACGATCTGCACAACTGAATTATGCAGTAGATTATGGGGTTTTCATTGCAGTACACAGAAAGGGCTTCGGGGACATTTTCATCAAAACATCCTCCGAACAACAAGAAAACATGTTAATGTGTTATTATGCCTTTGTAGCTGTTTCTATCCGGATGTAATTACAGCCAGTAGATACCAAGAAAACTACTTTTTTTATAATTTGGAGATCTTTCATCATCATGATTAAATACTTTGCGATGTGAGATCATTACCGAGTTCTTTTCCTTTCATGGCTCTTCACGACTTAGTTGGCTGTAGCAACTCTAATAGGATTCTTTCTAGTTGGTGCTTGGGATGTGAAAAAAGCAGAAGATAAAAATGAAAATGAGCCTTTGTTTCTCTCGTAAGATTTTTGGCAAGTGGGGAAAATGAAATGGCCTGTCAGGATATTTGTGATAAGGCTTAAATGGGGATGAAACGATGTGCGACTCTGAGCCTGCAGTGGCAATGACCTGTCAACTTGCAAAGGCAGCCAAACACGACTACAGCCCTTTCTGATCCCCCCCTCCCTCCTCCTCCCTCCCTCTCTGGGGAAATGTATCCTCATCTCAAAGACTTGCTGTGTCACTCACAGAACAACACAGTATTATTTTAAGATGTACAGATGGGTACCCAAAAGGTGCTAACTTGGATTCTAAGCCCTGGCACTTATCAAAGTTGACATTATTTTGACCTGAAGTGGAGGTCATCCTAAAGCCCATGGCCAGTTTGCAGGACAAACACTGTTACCCAATCACATTCATATACAGCCAACTTATAATTACCAAATACATCAATCAGGCATAAAAATATGGTCCCTGACAACTGAAGTGAATAACGCTGTTCTAGACACTGAACCTCGCTTTGCAATTTGGTTGTCGTAATAAAACTACGCAACTACCACCATCAAACGTCACAGTGGCATTATAACTCAAGTACAAATGCATTACCATTCATTGCTCAAACAGAGAAGACAAAAATAAACATATAAACAAAACAAACAGTGTATTACAAAACTGACATCTTCCCAGAAGGAAAATGCAAAGGGAAGAGAGAACAGAACAACTCAGGATATACAGGTAGGAGACAACATTTTCAGGGCACATGAAGAAGAAGGCAAGGGCGGAGCTGGAAGACTGAACCCAATACAGCAGTCATTTCCAAAGTCAAAACTGTAGTGGCCCCCCTTAAATTTCCAAAAATCCCAATGTGGAGCCCCAACTATAGAACTTTCCTCTGTTCAAAAGACACTGTCATGTTTTTCTCCATATATATTTTTTTATAAAAATATTACAAAAGACACTGACTGTTGGATAAAATTTGTTTTAAAGTAATATTTTAAAACAAGTATACAACTATAATTTCAAATAACTTCAAATAATCTCAAAGTAGAATTTTTTTATGTACGTAATGTTTTTAGGTAGTTAATATTCTCATTGACTAATTGTCTTTTTATATTTTTGTATGTTTTATTTGTTTTTATGGACCAAAACCATGCGTCTGAAATAAAGAATGAATTGAAATTTAAATTGAATTGAAATATAGACAGCCTCTGGGGGCCCTCCTGCAATACCTTTGTGGACCCCCAGGGGGCCCCGGACCCCACTTTGGGAACCATTGCAATAGGATCTGTCAGGTATGAATGATAACAAAACCAAATGAACAATTGTGTGTAATTATACCAGCAGCCAAAGGAACCTGTTACACAAGGTGGGTAAAGTGTCTTGCTCAAGGACACAACAACATTATGCAGTACCCGGAGTAGGGATCAAACTGCCAACCTTTTAACATAACAAAGTAGATGTGTTAAAAACAGGAACAATAGGCAAACCTAAGGATTTGAGTGAGTTTGAGAAGGGCCAAATTGTGATAGCTAGATACTGGGTCCAGAACTGCAGCTCTTGTGGGGTGTTCCCGGTCCGCAGTGGTTACTATCTCTCAAAACTGGTCCAAGGAGGGAGTTGAATGTCAGGAGCAAAGGCTGGTCTGTGTGGTCTGATCCAAGAAGTTAATGATGGTTCTCATAGAAAAGTGTCAAGATGCACAGTGCATCGAGGTTTGTTGAGCACAGGGCCGTATATTAGGCAGGTGGTCATAATGTTATGGCTGATCAGTGTGACTGGCGTGTGTAATCCCCTGTACTACTGGGAAGACGGTACAGATGCTGCATGAGTTGTGGTTGATCAGGAATGGAGCCAATTTTGACTCATGTAAAGTTTGTGAATATTCAAGATGTTTGTGAAATGGCAATGAGCAGAGGCGAACACAAGCCTTTCCAGCCCCCTCCTGCCCTGGTCCTCTCTGGGGGAATGTATTCTCATCTCAGAGACTTGCAGCGTCACTCACTTGACAACACAGCACTATTTTCAGAAGCTTGAGTTTCTTCCTTTCACTTCCTCTCCTTTTCATCTGCTCTCTCTCATTCATCCCCCAAAGGCTGCCGGTGTTGGTGGACTTGTTGAAGATATACCATAGCTTGTAGTCAACACAACAATCCCTGACTTATATCTTCTCCGAGCATCACAGAAAAAAAAACTCCCAAAAAGATGCCTCAAAGCGCTGCGTTTCTGTAGCCTCTGAGCTGCACTGAGCTTTTTTGAGTGAAGTGGTATATGTTGGATAAAAAGGAGTGTACCACCTGCATTTAAGGCGAAAGCAACAGCCTGTTTTATTTATTCACCTTTTATTCCTCTAACAGGTCGCTCCAGCGAAGCACAGTATTGTTTTTTGTTGACTGTATGTGTGCTACGTACTCCTGACTTACAAATGAGGCATGGATCTTTAGGAGACATGCTTTGTGAATACTTAGAAGTACTGCCAAAGATACCCCAGAAACACATCTTCCAAGATATCTTCTCTCCTTATTATATGATGCAATGAATTTGCAAAAGACATTTTGTGCAAACTTTTGCTGGGCGTCATGGTTCACAAAGAGGTACAACTTGTAAATGTAACAGTTTTGAACAGGACATGGGCATCACTGTATCCAACCACTTTCTTTCCTTATTTGTCAGTTGCATTCAAGATGAATGTTTTGTCTGAAAAGGGAAGTGAAAAAGCAGGTTCAACATGACCCAGATGAGTGTTCACTTTCTCTGTGTACTGAAGACAGATATATTTCACTTATTTCAGACATCCAAAATAGTCTCCAGTCTGTCTTTTAGTGTGACTTATCACAGCTCAAAATTCTCCATCAAAGGCCATTCATCTGTATTCTGTGCATCCTCTTTTCTCACACCAACTAACTTTATGTCCATCATCTTTGGTCTTCCTCTGGGTTTCTTGCCTGCCAGTTAACTTAGGATCTTGGACTTGTTCATTTACTCTCCTTCCACTGTACAAACCATCTCAGACTGGCCAATCTGACTTTATATAAAACATCTCATCTGAGCCGTCCCTTTAAAGGTCCTGTATTACTCTTTTTGAAATACACCTTTGCATTAATGTTTCACCTTTTATAAGATGAAATAATGTATACATATGGAAAAGTCTTCTTTTGGGGAGCTGTTAACATTGACTTGGATTAAGTGCCTGACACCCCCTGCTGGCAATGTTTGGGATTGAACATAGCATAAAATGACTATTTAGCATGGCTATTAGCAACATGACGCTAACAGATATACAGATAAATGAGCTTATTGCTCTGTAGTGACAGCAATTTAAGCTCTGAAATTATCAGAACAAGTCTGGTGATGGTGTATGGGCTTTAGGCAAGAGCACTTCCTGGTTTCATGTGTTTACGTAGAGCAGTGAGACTGAGACCAATTACTAAAACATGCGTGAAGTAAACAAATTCTACTCCAAGTATGTTTTTGAAGTGGACACAACATTATAACATGGTTAAAAGCTAAAAAAGTCAATTTAGCAGAAGAAGGGACCTCTAATGTAGTCATTCCTAATCCTAGCCATCCTTGTCTCTCCCATAGAGAACCTGTCCTCCTGTCCCTTCCTCTGTGACGCTGTCTCTAAACCACACAACATAACAATAAGTAAATCCACACAATGACTATATTTCCTTAGTGTTTTTTTGAATGAGCACATTTCATTTTACAAAAGAGAGGATTACTTGCCTTTTTGTCTTTTGGTTACAAGGCCCAGCAAATCTCAGTGGAAGAACATGCAATAGTATGTAAAAGGGGGATCTAAAATGTAGGGATGCTGGTAAAGGGCAGAAGGGGAGTGCGTCAGTGCCTTTTTCTGGACTGATCTGTAACTAAAGTGGCAGCTCTGATCTTCTAAAGGTCGTCCATGACATCAGGACGGCCTGCTTTAGGCTTGATGTGTATTGGTGGTGATGGCTGCACCGCTGCTGAAAACTGTCCTCTTTTTATCCCTCTCTTTCAACCCCCTATTCTTGTCTTTCTCTGCGCGCACACAACCTCACAAATAAGTGCGCAGACATGTACATAAGCAAGCAGCAGGTATTTAGTGCACAGTTTGGAAAGGTCAGCCTCCTCATTCACTCACTTTACAGCTGACCGAGGGGCGCCTTGTAAAAAGCTTTCATGATGCCAGAAGAAAGGCGTATGTGTAAGTGGCTCTATAGCTGTGTTTGTGTGCCTTTAAAACTCATTTGACCTGAACAAGTCTTGGAGAAGGGACACGTCAGGTCTGAGTCAAACTCTCTTGTCGCTCTGTAATAAGGACCGGACCTTTTCAGTGGCTTCATGTTCCTGTGGTTAATGCCCTAATGCACAATAAGTATCTATTAGATGCAATGTAAGTGTGTAATTGAAACAAGACAGAAAATGTTTTGCTTGTTCTCATTCGTTTTGCACTAATGGCTCAAAGGCACAAGCTATTTAAGGTTAACGTGCAAACAAATGGGGATATGGAAATGCCCTTGTTAACCTAAAGTAACCTTCACTCTTGTAAAAAACAAAACAAAAAAAAAAACACTATATTAATTCAACAAAGACAAGTGTTACTTTGCCAGATGTTAAGTTGATAATATTAAGTAGCTCCTTCAGACTTCAAGAGCCACATGCAAAGACAGATTTCACCATGACAACAGAAAATCCGCTGAGCAAACCTGGGACTAAGAAATAATGATCCAAATAGACCTCAGTGATAATAAGACATAATAAGACATAAACATGTCAACATGATTTTCATTATAAGAATGACTTGGGTAATTTGCCCATTTTCAACATATTTGTGCTTTTTATAACTTAGATAAAAATGAAAAATAAAGTTTCTTTTAACATTTGTCCAGCTCTACAGTAATAGGTGGTCGGCTCTAGTCATTCAGTTTACACTAGCAATATATCTGGTAATGAATGAAGTATAATATCATTTTCTCTATTGTATAAGTCACATTGAAGATCCTTACACTTTCAGGGTGTTTTTACACCCGCCATGTTTGGTCTCCTTTTCACTGAACTCTAGTTTGGTTTGACTAAAATGTGAACTGCATTAAAATAAAATAAAAACAAGTCCTAAGCACATCAGGATGGTGTACGTTTTTATTGATTACATGGAGTTTACAAGCTTCATGTTGGTAATTCAATCAAATTACCTAAAGGAGGTATTTTATATACTTTTATTCTTGAACCAATCCTAGTCACCTCTAGAACAGCATTGCATGTTTTTCAACCTTTAAAAACATTATATAACTAAAAGAAAACATTTTAAAAAGTACTTTTCTAGTGCCGAAAAGAAACAGATGAAGAGACCAGCAGAGTGCAGAGTGTTGTGGTCTTTTGAACATAATAAAGAAACAAAGCATTTCACTTCCTTAACCTTTTTGTATGAAGCCATTTTACAAAAAAATTAAGACCATGCCAGAGGATTAGAAAGCTCATAGAACTCACTTTTGTACAATATATCCCCAGTTACAGTTAATCTACCAACCTACTAACATGATCATTTTACAAGGATCCCGGACCACCACCAAAAACTTATAATGCATAACTGTTATTGCAGTCTTCTTCTTTCTTTTCAGGGCTTTCTCTTCAGGGTCACCACAGCCAGTCATCTGCCTTACTCTGTATATTGATGTTTTACCCCTGTAGCCCTTCCTTTTGTAGCCCTCTCCATTTACCTGGGCTTGGGACTGGTACAAAGATGGACTCCATGTGGGTGTATTGTAATAGTGTAGTGCAACCAGAATGCTTTAATAAACCTTGGATTATGGCTTGCCAAGTCTAAACAGTTTCTAAGATAATGGCTCTAGAGAATCAACAGAAATCACAGAAGTTTTCCACTAGCTGATAGATTTCAAAACAATTTATTATCCATGATGAAAACTTTTCAATTCAAGAACATATTTTACCAAACTTGATGTATGCACCACTTCAACCACTGCCACCTGTTTTTACGAAAACCCCTCTCCCTACACACGTGGACGCACAAAACTCTATCATTCTTTCCTTCATTGTCGACTTGTGTCACAACGAAGGCTACGTCGCTCCATCCTTATTACTGAAAAAGAGGTCAGTGCAAGTTCACCCTTACATCACTCACATTTTGACAGCGCCGGTCCTCTCGGCTAAGTGAGAAAAAGGAACAGACAAGCCGAACAAGAGCAGGCGAGATGAGAGAAAAACATACAGTAAAATGATTTGAGTTTATGGGCGGCTATATCCAGCTTTCTTCAATCTCGCACAGCCAGCCAAGGAGTCCCTCAACCGACTGAGTCTACTCTCTGTTTGCCTGCCATTTAGCTGAGACTGGAGACCTCTCAGGAAATGATCTACCAGAGTTGTACTGAACATATCACAGGAGGACGCCTGAGTGTACAGAATACCAAAAAGCAAAATACACTCCAAAGAAGAGAAGAAGCTGGCGTGGATTGTAAAAGATCTCCCATATGCTTTTATAGGAGTCTGTGTACGATTTGCTGTTGCCCAAACATCAGAGCACATCGATTTTTAAAGAAAGTGGATACAGGTAGCCATATTTTACCACTTTTACCTTTTCAAGTGTTTGTTTGAGGTGTGGCCATTGAAATGCTTCCTCTGCTCCACTATTTCAGGCGCCGCTGTAGGGCATCCAGCACTTCTGTCCAACATATGTGAGTTGATATTGCCTTTCGCTATGTTTCACTCTTTTCACAATTTGATCAATGCATTTTTTTATTCAGCCTGGTTTGCACTCCTCGCTCCAGGACCTGCCCTCCATCCTGTTAGTATTTTTTTGTTGTACTTCATTCCCTCAAGTTACTTTCTATCCTGCTGCTCTTTTACACCTGGTAGGAGAAAGGTAGCTTTTTCTTTTGCTTTGGTTTTCTTTCAAAAATCTTTCATCTCTCCAGGTAACCACACCTTCTCGTCTCGGCTGCCTCCTCTGTTGTTTGGTTTCTGCTAGGAGCTAGGAGTCTTAAGGAAAGTCACAGGGCAGCATGGAGGCCCTGTGCATGCCTGAAGAGAAATGCACAACATGGAAAGGCCAAACTTTGTTTTATTATTGACACATTCCTAAAAGCTGATGCCTGTAAAGCCCGATCAATTTCCTGCACCCTTATCCTATTATTAAAAGCTGGCCTGAGGGGTAAGAAGACCGATCCTACAAGAAAAGCAAAATCACACACAGCGCAGAGGATGGAGACTCAGCAACAGCAATCCTTTCTGCAGCAGCACTGGCCTGATAAAACATGTATCTCATATGAATTTGATTTTCCAATAGTGTCATTAATAGATGAGCTGGCTAGGCTCAGGGTTGAGGCCTGCGGAGCGGCCAGGCTGGGTGTAATACTCCCAGACAGGAGTGAAGATAGAGACAATCACGGCTGCTATGAACAACACTTCATCACTGTCACATTTGGGCTGAATTCAATTTGCAGATGTTGGAGCGGCCCCCCTCTGTCTGTGCACCACGCCTGGATCGTGAGCCGGCACACACACACAAATAGCGTGCGCTTTGCTATTATGTGCTTCTTACTGTACGATACAAAAGCACATCAGGTAGAGATAACTGTGTTAGAGCGGAGGAGAAATGAGAGAAGAGCCATGCACTCCAAATGCTTTCCGGGACATGCATACAGCATGATCAATGGGCCCCCTTTGTACGCCTCTATCTGCGGCTGTGTGAGTGTTGCGTCATTCGTATAATGGGACAAAAATACAGACTAAATAGTGAAAAACCCATGGGAAACTTGAGTTTTTCAATTACATGATGCACAATGTGTAATCAGTAATCAGGGGGATCTTTCACTGCAGGGTATGGGATTTAAAAGGCTGTTAGTGTGCATTTTCTTAACAACAATAAAGGGGCAGAATTTTTGGTTCTTTAAATAGTTTGATTCAGTCGACTGTGGAAAATTGCCAACTCGGAAATGGTGGTGTAAGAAGAAAATCAACAATCCTGCAATTATCACAAATGACAGAAAGTTTAATCAACCAACAGCAAATTACTGTGTGACACTAGACAATGAGTGTCTGATCCAATTGTGTTGTAGCATGTAAAAACGAAGGTACGGTGTGTCATTAACACCTGTCGGGTGTGTGTACACTGGAGTGTAGTGATGTTTGAGATGATTTCATCAAAGTGACACATTTTTGTGTCCTGTATTTTCTGTTCTGACAGTGACTGAACCCAATGTTGATGCATTAATTTGTCATAATGAAATGTCTTCTGCAGTGCTGAGCAGATCATTACAAAAGTTACTTTTTATCAGTGAATTGTAAAATGGAAGGGCTCTGCAATATAAGATGTGTTTTAAAGCAATGGTCAGTGAGGACATAATGATGCTTGAGCACACACAACCACCATGTTATGTGCAGAGCTTTGTATTACAGATGCTGCAATATGCTGGTAAGGTCTGTCTTAAATTAAGGAACTTATTATGTATTGCTTTTATTTCACATTTGCTTCTCTGTGGTATATGGTCTTTAAATGTTTTTCTATCTCGCTCACTCCAGGAACCACTCTGATCATATCTCAACTTATGCCCTAAGAGCACTCTTACCATTGTACTTACAGATGAATTGTGTTTATTATTGTCATTGATGGGTATTCACTCCAAATTCCACCTGCAGTGCATGCAATGTACAACTCACCTACACTCATGAACACACTGGCGTGGATTTATATTGATATGTCCATGGAACTATTGAAATAAATTCACTTTTCTACTAGTCATTGATGTTGGACTGTATTTGAGGACCAGAAACAGTTACTTTTTGAGAAACAACAAGATTTTGAAATTGATCTCCTCAATACATTGTCAGTTGAGATCTTTGAAAGAGATTTAACATATTCTTCATCAAATCGCAACAAAAAACACAGATGGAAATGTAACTACTTTTTTGTTACTTCAGAAACTCTTCCCCACTGATTCTAAGAAAAGCAAACATTGCCAAGTTTATGACGCACCTTATGTCTGTGAAAATATTCCAGTGACTAATGCTAGTTTAAATGAGCCAGCCGGGATTCAAAACAATGCGCCCATAAGCCTGGCCCAATTCTCATTTCAAGTAAAATAAAAGCAAGAAAAGCTGTCAAACTCTCTCAAATAATTCACGACAAAAACAAATAACTGTACATTATCCTCTTTCTGGGCTTGTTTTCTTTTTACAGCGTCTTGATTTAACTGGACAGAAAATATCTACTCTGTAATTCGAATATGACAGTATACTATTTCCCTGTTAAACCGAAAGCCTCTCAGATGGTAAAAAAAAAAAAAAAAAGAAAAACAGTGTGAGAAAAGTTGCATTGCTTTGTGTGTGCATTTCTAATTTATCACCTACAATGGATTGTTTTTCTGTCGGCGAATTGACACAGTAATGGCTGGCCTGTGATGTATTTGACCACTTTGCTTCTTACTTTCAAATCAACATCCATAATAGGTAGTGATTACGTGGCCCAATGTGGCGGAGGCATAGCAAATATTTCCTCTAAAGAATGGCACGGCTTGAATCCTTTCAGCCAACGCAAATGCAATTGATTAATAATTGCCTTTTCTCTTCAAACAATGATTAGTTATTTCATGTTGCTATTTGTATACTATTTGATTTGTGTGACTAATGAGGTGGCCCTCTATGTGCCAGTGCAGCCGTAGACTCCAGACCGTGATTTGTGGCAATGGTACCTGGGAAATGTATTCTTAATTGCGTCGAAACCTTGTTGTGGCCGCAGACTGGCAGGTCACAAATAACTAGCCAGCTGCTGCTCTGTGGCAGTGGGCACAAGGGGAGTGAGGAGTTTAAAATGGATGGATGAGAGAATGGGGGTGTACAGAGGGGAGGAGTATTTCAGGCTCTCATCAGTGAGGCTGCCTGTGTCGTCCTGTCAGCTCTGGACAGACTGAGGTGTGATGGGAATGTCTGAGCCAAACCAGCCTCTGTTTGGACGAAAGGCAACTCTTCTGGCCAACTCTTTCCAAAGGCCCTAATATGTCATTGTTTGGCTCAAACGATCTTGCCACCTTCTAAAAAAGTGCAGTTGTTGCTGCAAGATGTGTTTAAAAGTTTAGGGTTCAATGAAATTATTTTGAAATTTGTTGTGTACGCTTCGAGCCAGCCACAAAATTGAGAAAAGATGTAGTGTTGTCAGAGGGCCTGAAGACCACTGGCAACCAATAAATTTCTTCGAACTTGTCTCTTACGCACATAGATTTCTCCAGTTTCTCTGAATCTTTTGATGATGTTATGCACTGTAGATAATGAAAGCCTTTGCAATATGACATTGAGGAACATTGTTGTGTATTGTGTGATTGTGTACTCGACAATCTTTTTATGCACAGATGGGAGAGCCTAGGCCCATCTTTCCTTTGGAGAGTCTCTCTAAGACACCCCTTTTATAACTAATCATGTGACAGACCTGATATTAATTAACTTCATTAGTTGCTAGATGTTCTTCCAGCTGAATTGTTTTAAAATTTCTTGCTTTTTCAACCATTTGTTGCCCCTGTCCCAACTATTTTGAGACCTGTAGCAGGCATCATATTTGACTCAACTCATTTTGTGCATAAAAGTGTAAAAAAATTTTGCTATGTTATCTATATTCTACTGTGAATAAAATATTGGCTCATATAATTTAAAAGTTTTTAGGTTTACTTTTTATTCTCATTTTAAAAACATTTCCGGAATTCAGGTTGCATTTATTTTTTTTTTCTTTATTAATATTATTTTGCAAGAACAATAACATCTACAACTACTAGTGTCCAAGTATAAAACCCCTCCAAAAAAAACACTTTTACTCATTTAGAGACTTTACTTTTGGTAAATTACTGGAGTACAATTATCTGTTTCCACCACTGCTGAAGTGGGTAATGGAGAGGAAAAACAAATCTATTTATACTAAAAATCTTACCAACCAAAAATAAACATTGAAACACAACAGGCTATGCAGTTGTATGTTTTTATTATGCATCACACGATCCAGATGCTTATGTTGGTATTGCCCCATGTCTTCTTATTAGTTGTATGTCTTTGCAGTTACATTCAGAGGTAGTTTAATCTGCAATTGTAAAGGCACAATTAAAAATAGCAGATGGTTATGGGAGTCAAAATGTTTTATCAATGGCTCTACATGTATTTCGTAAGACAGACCGCTCCCAGATGGGACACTGTTTTAAAAAGTGCCATTGATTTCCAGGCTCATCTATGTCTTGGTGATTATGAGGAAGATTGGAGCGTTAGCTTAAATGAAAATGACTGATGTTTATTGGCCACTAATAAGCTATTACCTCAACCTTGCTGGAAGCTAGAAGTCAATCCATGCTCATTTCACTTGTAAGGCGGTGGGAGGGGCAGCGTTGTCGGCAAGAAGAAGGATAGGAGGGAGGTTTGGAAGTATTAAGCAGACAGAGGGCAGAGTGCGATAAAAGCGGGGAACATCCGTGTGTTTGTATTTCAATGTGCTGAGAGGAAGCTGCAGCTTAAAGCAATTTATATACTTGTGAAAAATGTGCCGACCAGTTAATGGCTGCAGAATTAGCCGGGAATGGAACAGCACCTATTTCAAGGGCAGGGCTGCTTGCAGATAAGCATCACCATTTACTGTAATATTGGAGGCAGAGGATAGAGTCCTGTTACAGAGGAGATTAATGAAGACTCAGTGTGTGGGCTGTGTAAGTGTCTCTGTGGAGATTGTATTTATATCTTCCTGGAAATGTTAAGGTTTCCAGGAGTAAAGAAATTAATATTTCCTCATTTTTGACACCAGACACCACACATGAATTGATTGTTGATACTGCTTTGAGAAAATTCCCATAACACCGCCATCTAGTGGACACATATGTCACATGTAGCTGTCAGTTCTGATCTTTGCCTCATTTGCATAGAGATCCTGACTCACACTAACGCACGCACCCATTTCTATTTGTGTTATCTTTTTTTTCTCCAAAATGATAGATGAGTGTGCAGTTTCTGCTCTATTGATTGCATGCTTTTATGGAATTACATCTTCGGAGAAGGTTTGAGAGGCAAGACAAATAGGCCCAGCTAAATGAGAGTAAGCGCAATGCGCTGTGAGTTGGCCGGAGATATTGCACAAGGGGGCACCTAAGGGCCAAGACCCATTCTGATACACAAACATACATCTATCCTGGCTTGCTATCATTTCAGGGAACCAAAACACACTGTGCAAAAGTTTCAGGCAGATGTGAAAAATGTTGTTAAAAGTTCTTAAATAAATACAGATTTTTATTTTTGTTATGAAAATTCCAGGATAATGAGACATTTTGGTGTGGATTCAGATCACTGCTTAGATCCAAGAGTGGTTTGTTTGAGTAATCCTGTATGCTGACACCATCCCCTTCTCAAGTGCTGGAAATGCTCAGTCTCACCACTCTACCTAAACCAGGAAGTGCTCCTGCACGTTTCTAAAGCTCATACACCGTCACCATCATTCTGATAATTTCAGCACTTAAATTGCTATCACTTTGAAGGAGTAACTTGTTTATCCATCTGTTAAAGTCGCATTGCTTATAGCTGTGCTAAATAGCCATTTTATGCTCTGTCCAGTCCCCACTATTGCCAGCAGGGGACGACACCTAATCCAAGCGTTCTCTGCAAAATCAAAGTAACAGCTCTCCAGAAGAAGACATTTTCCATACACATACATTGTTTTGAGTTATAAAACATGAAATGCTAATGCAAAGGTGTCCAAAATTATTTCAGAAAGCCTGAAAAAAGCTTAATATTTCCCATTTAAAACATGTCTGACTTTTGCACAGTACTGTAATTTCTGCAATGATGATGCAGTGTAATAGAATGAAAATGTTTTTAATGATAGTTTTGATTCAAGAACAACACAAGAAATTAAGGCAACAGTATCTCTTCCATGCACTCCTATGATAACACACGCTGCAACACTGATAGCAATGGTTCAGCTTGATGGGTTTTCCTCCTTTGCCACAACATTTAAAAGGAGCCGCTCTATTTCCTTTATTGATTGTTATGGAAGCATTTCATTAGACAGGAAGCTTTATAGCCAACAAGCAATTATGAATTCAATACCACAAATGTAAACTGAAATGTGTCTTTGAGGCCCGTGCGAGAGGTGAAAAAGTCATTAAGCTCTCTCTGTGATGCACAAACGCACTCACAGTTTCATACCCTGTTACATTATACATGCAGAGGGACTGGGAAACACCGGCGTATTTGGACATTTACACAGTCGCCCACTTGGCTGCATGTACTGTGTGGTGTCTCTGCAATTTGGCTTGGTGGTCCATTATCACAATCAGAAATATGGAGATGGTGCTCACTCAGTTTTTCACATAAACACATATTTACTACTTCTCACTCTACCACCTAAAGCTGCAGAAAACCAATCTTCCAATAAAATACACAGTGATATATGCTGCACAGTATAATTATTTTTGATATTTGCATATGGAGCATTGTTTCTTAAAATGTAGTCCTTTTTCTGTTTATTGTGAGATTAATTTAAATATCAAACAACTCACAATAATGCAGTGCTTAATTAAGCTGTCTTTATATAGACACAAAACCATAGCAACCCAGTACAGTACAAAACACACAGAGCACATTTATTTTATTTAAAAAAAATAATACATTAATGAGCAAGGGTTTGTTGTTTGTCAATCATATAGCCTCACAAAATACAACCACGAATAAAAATTACTTGGCAGTATCTCTCTCACTCATAAACACAGAATCATGGGAAAACATTTGCAAAAGGTAGGTCATTGGTCCTATTAGTAGTGGTTTGGATGCAAATGCATTGCTCTGAGTAGGAGATTATGGAGAATATTTGATTAAGTTTGTTAATAAGTCTTATAGATAAGATAATGTGGACTGAATAGGAATGGGTTGAGGGTTTACTGACCTAAACAAGGTTTTGACACTTGAGCGAACAGTCAAGGTTTGAATGAGGCTTGTATCTGTGACTCTCTGTTTACTATCTCCCCTTTCTCACCATAAAGAGTCCAAAGGCAAAATTTAGCTATATATATATATATATATATATCATGTTTCACTTTTTAATCAAACATTAATTGTAATCATCCAAAGGCCTGTAATATCTAAAATATCCTGTGATGCTGTTTGGAGAAAACACAATCGCACTCACCATTTTTCATTTATGTGACTAATCAGAAAACATGAAAACACAATTTAATAATTTAGACTCATAGCTCAGCCCTAATTTCTTGGAGCTTTATTAAATGTTTTAGTTTCTCTCTAATTTAATGGTTATTTGAGCTTTTGTCGTTGTCATTTTCTGCAAAGCCAAATAAAACCCAAGCCTTTTTATATCGTAATATGATGTGATTCAAGTGCCCAAATGGTACATCAAACTTTTTAGGAACACAGTGGGCAAAGATTGAGAGAAAACTCTTTGGCAGATGCAAAGCAAAGCAGGAAGTAGAGATGTGTGCCGTGTTCTTAGCGCCTCAATCCCCTCGAGTGCTCCCGGCATAAGCATCGTGGAAAAAGGGGGGAGATGTTCCTGCTGCAATTTCTCTGGCTGATTTGTAACAGACCGATAAGCTTGGCAAGCAGCCCTGCAGGACAACTGACCAATGGCGACGCATATCTCCAGCTGGGAAGCACTGGGGGGTATAGCACGTATTAGATCGCACATCCGCCTTTTTTCTCAATCTCTCCCAAGTCTCTGTTTGTCATACATGAACCGCCTCCCAATGACTCTAATGTTTTTTTGGCGGACCATATTTGTTTGCAGTCATTTTCATATTCACCCACATATGAAAGGCCTGTCAGGTGGCGTGGCTTTTGCGAACGGCGTGAGGCTATCGCATGCATTATTTAAACGTAAACAAAAGGAAATCAAGCCAAGCAAAACAAAGAGAAAGGATAGCTTTGTGTGTGTGTGTCTTCGGTCTGCTGTGTAAACATTGCAGTTGGTGGTAGTCAAAGCAGTCACCAAATACACGCTTTAGTATAATGCCTGAAGATAGCACGTGCAAATGGAAATTGATTTAAGTCATTGCTACTAAGCTGTGAAAAAGGATGCAGACCAGCTACCTTTGAAATCCCCACTGGCTCGAATCCTGCAGCTTACGATATAATTGTATTTACCAGTAATTGTTGTACTCCCTAAAGGGGCTATCGCTGGTGAGAATATCTATCTGACTTAATATTGATACTCAATTCAGCCGATACACTTCCTTCCTATATGAAAGTGTGCGTTCAGGACAAAAGCTGAAGGAATGATTGGAAAAGTGGATTCTTCATTAGATAGATGACCAGGAGCAAATTAAACCTTGTGGATTCGAATAGCCTCAATAAGAGGTCTGAAACGACTCGACACAATATTCTCCTTCCACAGGAATCTATAAATGGGCCATTTAGCATCTGTGACCCCAACGCCTGCTACTGAAGGAGAGTTATGGCCTTTCAAAAGGAAACTATCATAGATTTTAGTGAAGTAAGAAAATGTCCCCAGGTAGCGCTAGAGCAAATGAAATTATGCATGACCTCCTCATTACTTGCCTTAATAAGTGATCTATGGACTGGGAACAATAAAAGATCCAGATGTCAGGCAGACGTGTGAACAGAGGAAGATGAAAGAGGAAGTGAAGGAAATCCACAAAAAAGCTTTAGACGCATCCAAAAGTGACATATTCAGATTAGTTGTGCATGCAGTTTGGAGACTAGAGTAGCATTTGTTTTGCCATGCATTTTAATTAAAAACATTAGATGACAGAAGCGAGTTGTTGTTGTTTATATATTTAAGATTTATGTTGAATCAATAACACCCAGATCTGATAGTCAGTTTCATTTTCTAAAGTTAAATTATTAAAGTAGGGTTTGTGGTGACTGATGGATTAAATCTGAGCATATTTTGACAAACTATTGTTGTCCACTGCATTTCTGTAACTCATTAAAACATACATTACATAGCCTTTAGCTTATATGTTATATTAATTGTAGATGCTAATTACTAATTTAAATAAGACGCCCAAATGCTGATTGACTTGCTAATGTTTTCTAACCAGTCTCTGACATTACACACATGTAGCTGATTGTCAAAGCCATCCTGATTATTTATAATTTACCATATTTGGTGGCTAATGCTAACACCTCAATAGGAAATGTCTTTTGGTCTCTTTTATTTACGGTAAAGGTCTATTCTGCAAAAGCAGAAAAGTGGAACTGGCCTTGTCTCTTTGTCATTCACACATCTACCTGCAGTGTGCATGCTAAGGACTGTGATGCGTCTCTCATTGTTATTCATTGACCCTGCGATAGAAGGAACGGGCATCGCAGTTTTCATTTAATCAAACCTTTATGTACAGTGGACATAGGCTGTCAGCAGATATTAGTGCCGACTTGTCAAGGTGGAAGAGCGGTGAGGCTATGGAACCTGCAGCGGGGTTAAGTAATTGGATTTTTGTTCAATAAAAGTTTGGCTTGGAGTGCCTCGGGTGTGTGCATGTTTGTACGTTGGATCATGCGTTTTCGCCTGTTCTCATTTCCAAGGTGTCAATAGTGTTTGGCCCCTTCTGATGCTTTACCAATGCTGAAAATGCCCTTTAATGTCCCTTCTCGGTGCATTAAGTTTGCAAGACATAGCCATTTTGAGCCAGCATTTTATGAAAAACAAGAGTTGATGTAAAACTTGCCAAATGCATCAAACTGTTACTCCAGGAGGTGCCCTGCTTCAGACCCATGGGTGCTGGGACAGGCTCCAGCCAACTGCAGCTCTGAGTAGACAAAAAGCAGCTGAAAAAAAAAAAAAAAAAAAAATAGGCCTAGTAAGCAGCTGCATAGGGCTCCACAGACTTTAGATGGCCCCCAAATCATTAGCATTGTTTACTGACAGACTCACAACTCCATTATTATTATTATTTTGTTTTATTTATTATTGTTTTATTGGTCGCAGATGCAGGTTATGTCATTTTTGCCATATAAGTTTTGCCACGTGTTATGTCATATTTTATAGGGTTAATTTAAAACTAGGGACCAATGCCATGCCGCCTGTTCACCAGGGGCCCCTCTTCTGAGTTAGTGAAGTTTGTCAAATATGAAAGCATCCATTAAGACAGTGCCATAACAAAAATGTCTGTGTTTGAAAGTAGTGAAAATTACACGGCTTGGTGTACAAATGGGCTAAGAGGATCGGTTCCCAAACCCAAATCTTGTTTAGGGCCCCCGAATGTACACGACTGGCACTAGCCTTGATTTGGACCAAAGAGCTTGCCTCAGAGTTGTCTTAGACCAAATTAAACCAAAGTAAGTTTGTTTTTAGTAAAATCTTCAAATACAGAGGTTCATGTTTTGTTTGACTTTGCAGCACAGCGGCATAAGCCTTCTCGAAGCAATTAGAAAACACACCCACACACACAAAAAACAAAACAAAACATAAGTTATAGTGAACAGTATTTGACATTTCTAAGGTATGCAGTGACTACGTGCCATTCTGTTATTTTATTTATTTATTTATTTTTCAGTTAAAATGTCAAAGTTAGTTAATATAAAATGTGTGAAAATAAAAATATCTCCTGGCTTAGTTGTCAATATACAGAATGTCAAAAGGTGCAGCGGTATAAAAACTACAATTTTAGTCAGTCATATATTCTACAGTGTAACATACAGTGTAACATGTTGGGGGGATTCTGTCTGGCTGGAAATCTTTGCCCTGGAACGGTGTCTGGGTTTTGGAGTGGCTGTGTGCCTCTATCTTCCATTAAGAGTATGTTCCAGCTATGTGGGCTTTTTGCTTGCTATTTTGATTTTCTGCTCTAGATAGGGAGTAGCTAGCAAATAGTGGCCAGGGCTGATAAGCAGAGTATCAGTGAGCCACAGTCATGTAAGGACCAGTCAGCCATGGAGCTGTATATCGTTTCCTACACACATACACTGACTGTGAATCAGGTTTAAATGCCAATTGGCTCTTAATATCTATGCGGATTGACTTGGAGCAGAGAAATCACCCATTGATCCATCTACTGTCTTTTCCTCATTAGTGTCAAGCAGATCAAGCACACACTCCTCTCTGGGATTCCCCCTCACATACAGATATGAGAAAGCCAGCTGGAGGTTTTATTCCCTCCAGTGTGCTCCTGTTCTGCCTCAGGGGTCGCCTCCCAAAGCAACGGTCCCAGGAGGTGGCTTTACCAGCTTCCTGATCCACCTTGCCGGTTCCTATTAGAGTGAAGGCCGAGCGGCAGTGACCCCGAGGCCCTCTCCGAGTCCTCATGCTGTCAGGAACACTGAGGACAATCACTCAGTGGAGAAAACTCATTTCGGCTTGTTCTGTTTCCAACCAGAACTTGTGACCAAACAAAGGGGTCAGAACAAGAGTCGACTGGGAGAATGATAATATGGCCTAGTGGCTTCTCGCTTCAGCCATTGCACCAACATTTCGTCAGCTATTTTTTGGGAGCCAACCACGGACTATATTATCAAAGTCATGGGCATCATCCCAATTCAGAGGGGGACGTCCTGTCACAACTAAACAAAAGCCGGCTTTAGTCTGTGAAGTTACTCATTGTTGTCCTTTGCTTTTATCTCACTAAGAGAGTTAGCTGTGAATCCAAAAGGTGGGAATGAGACTGAGAGCAGGATGTTCCTCAAAGAAAGCCTTTGAAACATCTTTGAAATACAAACATTAGAACCCTCTTTTTCAGACTCTCGTTAACAATTATTCTACAGTTGTGTTGAATTTATTCTAGGCCACATTTTTTGACCAAATACTTGTTAAGTTAAAATTATTCCTATGAACTGTAGTTGTTACTTTTGTGCCCCACATCTGCTGTCATTAAAGGAGCATTAAAGGAGCTCTCAGTAATAGCATACACATATCTGATCATCGTCTCTCAACTCTCTAAAACATGCTGAGGTTTGACCATGGAAAAATAACTCTTCTTTTCATCTAACAAGCAAATATTTCTTTTAATTTTGTTCTCTCTATCATGTATAACGCTGCTTAAAGTCCTGCTTCAAATCAAAATACAGAAGGCTGGTACTGAGGTCGTGCTGGCCTATAATTTTGAAGTATCCTTGGACCTTCCATTCATCGAATAAAGCTCACTACCTGTACTAAAGCTGCAGTTTTATAATATTGTATCCTATTAAGATTTCATTAGTGATCTTTTACCAGACTTTGTACTTTAGGGGCTACGAATTTGGATTAGATTCTCACTCTTGGAAAAAGTAGCCCTTTTCCTTTAATTAAACTTAATTAAGTTTCTCTAGCATCAGATTTTTAAGAACAGATTAACGCACCAGGTCCATTGATCTAAAACATGTGGCATGGGTGGAAATTACTCGAGATTTCAGCCAATTTTGTCTAATTTAAAGCCCATCCTTTAGTGCCAAGACTGATAATTCAAATGTTTGCCAGTATCTTCAGTTTAAAAGCATTTTTATACAATTAGTTCTTCCTCTGTGCCGTTGCCAAGCAGGAAGGGACTGTGCAGGTATTTTGGCTCGGTACGAAGCAGCCACTCATTCTCCATTACTGAAAGAACAGGACTTTCTTTCTGACAAGAGCCAAGCAAGCTCAAGGTAGCATCATAGATTTGACCAGTGAGTCGTGTAGAGCACTAAGTCCTTCATTTAGTCCCTGCACCCACCCGCTGTCTGCCAACCTCACCCATTGCCCAAACACAAAAGACTACATGCCCACACAACACATAGCTACACACAGAACTCCTCACACACACTATTTTAGCAGCCTTGAAAAGCTAAATGGTGTGAAGTTAAGTGTCGGTCCATCTGTCTCCTGGGTGTAGGGAGGCAGGAGAGAGAGTCGGTGTTGGGGGGGTAGATTCGAAAAAGAAAAAGGAAAGGAGGAATTGGGGTCAGAACCATTAATATGAATCGTCAGAGCCCCACTGTGGGTCCATCTGCGGAGCCCAAGAAAGCATCCACCGTCCAGACACACAACAGGATACTCTATTAAGAAATGAATGGTCTAAGAAAAGATTGGTCACTTGAGTTTGACATTTTATCCACATTAGCCAAGGTTTCTGTGATACCTTTTCTTCATCTTCATTTTGACACAAAATAACAAACAAAACATTAAAAAAAAACCAAAATTACTTGTAGTCAGTTTATTTGCTGAGTATTGTATCGGTATATGTTAAATAGTCATTGGAGAATTGGAGAAAGTCCAGTGCTACATAAGGACAAGCAGTGCAGTTATCCTGATGCTGGGAAGATAGGTTACATTGCTTGAAACTTATGCTTTTAAGTGACCCATTTTCTGTTGCCCTCTGTCACACACAGTGTTGTGATATTGGTTTGGAGTTTTAAGCACTTTTTATCCACTTTGCTTACAACTGCAACTTTTATGTTTATCCATTTCCCCATAGGTACAAGCTAAAACTGAGAGAATAAAAAAGTACTTTAGCTCAAGTTGGACTTTTTGCTTCATGTCTCAGTCTCCCTTTTCCCAACACATGCTTTTATAATGTATTCACAGAACTTAAGACAATGTGCAGTAAAATATTTCACAAAAGAGCAGGCAGGCCAAACAAATGATATGACAAAGGGAAGTCAAGTAAGTATAAGTGACAAAATTAATATTATGGTAACCTTGTTATGTATGTTTACTTTGTCTCAGGACTATTTCAGAGAAAAACTACTGCAAAAACAGCTTTGATTCATGTTTAGCTAATGATCATTGCCAAAGCAAGTTCCAAAAAACTTCAAAGGCAGCGGAGTGACTAAAATGTCATTAGTTCCCACGTAAATGATCATCTTTTCAGAGCTTAGATCAGCATCATTTTCAGGACAGAGTCACCATCAATAGCACTTGGCAAAACATGATCATTTCCATAACGTCTCTAATTAATTTGCTCTAAGAACAGGCATTAGCGATGGCACTGGTCCTGCCACTGTGAGACTCAGGTCTGGCATTAACATCAGGTCGCTTCACAAATCTGGTCTGCACACATTTGAGCCAGAAGCAGTTGTGTGGGTGTGTTTTGATGTGCGTCCAGTAAATATCCTCAGTGCGTAAATCTGATTTAAGTAATATAAAAGTCAAGTATAAAAGTTAAGTTTTCTGAGGACTTCTGCCATAAATAATTATGCATAATCATATACTGCAAAGTTAATGGGGTTTTATGGAGTCACACCACTTCTGATTTAACATTAGGTCAGCAGCACTGTGCAAAGTGTATTTTTTTTTTTTTACCTTGTCCTTGAAGTTTCTGCCTGTCCTTTTACACAAATTCCTCTGCAGCATCTTGTCACACATACTCTCTGCAGATATTTATCTAAACATTTCTCTACTGAGATTTTTTTCTATAACAAACAGACAAAAACACACAGACAAAAGAAAAGTTCAAGGTGACTGCTTTGTAACTTGATTGAGGTGTCATATAAGTAGTGTCATTGTAATTTATAACAAGCTTTTGGGAAGATATCTAATTACTAGCCGTGTGACAAAATCTCGTGGACTCTTTTTAAAGGGAGGAACCAGGCATTTGAGTTTTTGGCAAAACACTATCAGTATATGTTCTGTTACTGCATATAATTCAAATAATAGAAGTATTCATTCATTCATTCATCACAAACTGATTTCAAAATGGACAGAAATAGTTTTGCATTTTATGATTTTTGGTTCATTCATTTTAACTTTGATGAATTATTGAAAATAGTGCAATAATCTCATCTCATTCTCTTGAACCTTGTCAGCAGATTTGCATTTTCTGTATTGCACAACACTCCATAATATTTCATTTGAAAATATTGTAAAGTGCCAATTTTGCACATTTTTATTGCATTAAACTATTTAATGGTACTGACTGTGGATACAGATATTTTCCAAGTGCATAGGGAAACCAGCAGTATAAATTTGCATTTTAACTCTGTTCAAATATGCAATTAAAATGCATTAGACTTGTGATATATTGATCTACTTACCCTTACTGTAAACCTGAAAGCATAAGTGTCACACAGTCCCACTGCAATAGACCGGATGAATGTTGTTCTGAACTCATGGCTTGATTCATGGAAATTACCTAAGCTCCAGCAATTTCCCATGATGTGTGTCTCTGAGATAACACGTTATTCCTGGCCCATGTGTGACTTATTTTCTGGGGTATCTAATAGCCACACGCTGTTTCAAAACAAAAAAAACACAAGGACAAAAGTGAATTACAAAACCTTGAAGTTTACTCACAGATGAGGATGGATGCAGAAGCCTGAAGCTCGTCATGAGAGTGATGGATCGTCTACATAAACGCATAAACTGTGCCACTGTGCTGACTCAGCTGATGTGTGGGGAAAAAAAAAAAAAACAGGGTGATGATGAATTTCAGCCATGCTGTCTTTATCATGTCATCATAGATTATAATTTCTTCTGCTTATAGCTTTCAGGTGTTAAACTAAGTCAGTCAGATTTTGGTACCCAATTGTCTCTGATCATTTTATTTTGACGGCTTGTTTTAGGTTATTTTTCAATTAAATTTTTTTCTAATTTAAAGGTTGATCAGCTATTCACTTTCCAAATGGGTCTTGCATCCTACTCTTTTATAGCCAAACTTTCTCTCCTGTGGAAATCTTAAACCTAACTGTAAAAATGATCTTAAATTGGGCAAGGTTTATGCAAAGGTTATCTTTAGCAATGCTGTATGTCTTTCCAATCCTGCCACTAGGGGCAATTTTTGCCCCAATCCCAAGCCCGGATAAATTTAGACTCCATACTGGTGTTTGAGGATAAAGAGAAACAGAAGATTGGCTACAGTGACCCTCTAAGCAAAGCAAGGAGTCAAAGGAAAAAGTGCTGTATGTGTCTATAAGGTCAGATGCTGTTTATTTTGCATTGGTTCGACCATCTGGTATTCCAGTTGAAGATCAGAAAAAAACATGCAAATATTTGTATAGAATAGAAAAAATAGGTTGGCTGGCCAGTCTATTCAGACACAGTTTTTGGGTCATGTAATGCACATCCAGGCAAAGATTAGATCAGCCTGAGTCCAGTGTGAGCGAAAACATTACAGGCTGTATTTAGGGGAGCTGTCAAAGTTGTCCCTTCCAGACGATGTTCAATTCCACCTCCGGCCCTTCGGGGGGTGGTGTCTGGGAATTAGAGCTGTCTCCTTCTCTCTCTCCCATACCTCACACATAAATTCCCACACACAAACACCGCTGCTGGCCATGACCCATCTGGTTTCTCTCTACCTCTGTGGTTCTGCTGCATCTGATAAGGGAGCCGGAGCTGGTTAGCTGACAAAAATACATTTAATTACCCTCCGGCAACCCACCTACCCACATTCGCAGACCAGCAGCAGACATATGCATGGACTGTCTGTCTCCCAGTCTTGCACCTTTACATGGCCGTCTTCCCACCATCACATCACCTGGAAGACAGACTGACAAGACTTATGTAAGCATCCCGAGGTTGAAGACGTGTTTGCACATACAGTACACACTCCATTTTTGGTTCAGGGGTGAGAGGTTGGTTCAAGAAATGGCCTGTCTCTCCACTTTAGCTTGTTAAAGTCTAGAGGGAGTAGATTGACTGCGACATGTCTGCTGGACCTGCCTATGCGGACTGGTTACATAATGAGTGAGTTTGAAGGTCTGGAGATTGGCTGATGGGTGGGCTCTGAGGGTGCACGGAGACATGCACAGGTTTTAGAGTGTAACTTAAGAGCAAGCGGCGAATGTACACAGGGAGTGACGAAGCAGTTCAAGGACAGAGGAAACTTCAGAAAGTTTTACAACAAATCAGTACTATTGATCACAGTTACACCAGGGTTTTTTTAAAACAGTGCTTATGTATACCCTGGGCTTTGTGTTGCAATGTGAGTACCACTCTCATTCATATGTGTGGATGTTTCTTCGAAAAGTGCTCATATAAAACACCTGTTTTTATTAGTATATTTACACATCCTTTATTGTAAATACTAATTCTTTTGCATTTTTCTGAATAAACAAAAAATAATAAACTGCTTGTCTTTTATGTCTTTTAAAATACAAATATAACACTATAAACCCCTTTTACATTTACTTGTTTTACTATTTTCTGTTCAAAATAAACTAAAATTATAATTAATGCTAATAAAATAAATAATACCAATAAAATAAACCTTTTAACTCATAATAAAACAAATACAGTAATTTGAATCTAAAAAAAAAAGTGTAATGTTCAATCAATATTAAGTTTTTTGAAGTTTCAGTCTGAAATTAAAGTTTTCTTATCATCTTGGGCGAAAGTGATAAGAAACCAGACCAGTACCCCTAGGGGTCCCTGTACCCCAGGTTAGGAAACATTGGTTTAAAACAGTGGTTCCCTACTGGTCTGATGGTCTTTCCTTTTCTTTCCTGGTGTCGCCTCATGAATCGTCTCGCCTCCTAGTGTTATTAATTGATTTTAGTATAGGTTTTATGTCAGCTGCCCCTCCTTTTGCAATCCTCTCCTTTTACCCAGGCTTGGGACAACACAATGGGCTGTGATCCCTTATGTCCTGGTCTGATTGTGAGATGATTATTTTTATTGAGGCCCACATTTGAAGATATTTTTCTTAATTATTTTACTATGACCTATGACCTTAACAGTATAATGTCTTTTCACATTTTAAATATAACAATTTAAAGCTTAACATTGAAACCATATTCTGTAAACAGTAAATGACAGGTTATATCCTACTACTGCTGACTTGAGATACTTGGTTGGGCAGCGTTTCTTGAAATGCTTACAAGTTATGGCTGGCATAAGCATCCTGAATCCTGACTGAACTGAATAAATTAACTTTGTGGGGACTTCAGACTCCAGGCGAATCTTGGAAAATTTTGGAAACCTCACTTGTGAGCTTTGAGGTAACCCGTCTGGGCTTCTTCAGTATCACAGTTAGCAGCTCTCTGTCTACACTGCTAGACACTGTTATCACTCCGGCCATCTGTGGACCTCGGTCTCGGCCAACACAGATTCCTCTCCAGTCTCTGAAACATGAGACTTAAGTTTGTTATTTAGTGTGTAGGCAAAACACTGTGACTAGCAAGACAACCCCAACTTTCACTCTTGCTTGCACCACAACATAACTTCAGGCTTAAACTGCTAACCAAAAAATGTGAACAGTCTTCCTTAGCAGAAGTAGTATTATCTATACTGTGTCACAAAGGATGGTGCATTGTGGGAGAGTTTAGTGGTTTAGTGATTTGTCCTTGAGCCAGATGACTACAATCTCTCTGAGTGAAGTCTAGGGCTGGGTACCATTAGGGATGTCAGGATTAACTGATTTTACAATTATTCATGGCTATAAATGTCACAGTAGAATAATCATAGGAATTGTAGAAGCTAAAGTTTTTCACCAGTCCTTAATACATGTTTATAAAGTCCTTAGGGCTAATTGAAGAAATTAAAAAGGAATAAAAATGTCAAAGACTGAGTCAGGCAGGTCAACAGTTGAGGAAAAAGTTAAGACATGGTCATGGTTAAAAGTGTGACTAAAGCATTTCATAAAAACATTCTTTTGGTGATGTCAATAATTGTGAAAATCATATAATCACTATTTCATCTGAAAATAATTATGACACTAAAAACACAGTGACATTGTACCATTCAGATTTTTTTGATACCAGTACTTAAAAGATACCTGGTTTTCAGTACCAGTACCAGGATGATACTTTTTTTCGATACTTTACATTTTTTACTTTTAGTTCATCTTCTATAACCATAGATTTTACAAAACAAAAACAAAACAAAACAATAATAAACATTATTAACAACACTAACCTCTATAAAGTGTCGAGTGTTATCAGTCACACAGTAAGTGTTGTCTGTTTGATTCATAGCAGAAAAAAAAAAGTAAATATATTAATTCATTAATTCATTCATCTTCTTCAGCTTATTCCCGTTAAAGTTCGGGGGTGACTGGAGCCTATCCTAGTAACATTGGGCTTTAGGTGGGGTACACCCTGGACAGGGGCCAGTTAGTCGCAGGGCTGACACAGAGACAGACAACCATTCACTCTCACATTCATTCACTAGTGGCAGTTTAGAGTCACACATGCATGTGTTTGGACAGTACCCAGAGAGAACCCATTACTATTGTATACCACATTGTCCATATATATACTACATAAATTCATGTAATACACATTTATTGCCACTTTTGTGCTCAAGGTATATGATTTTTGACATAGTTTTTAGACCACAGCAGAATTGTACTAACATATGATGAACCTTAAAGCCTTTGAAATCAACCCTTCTGTCCCAGCTGCTGCTATGGGCCATGTGTCCTGTGTGTTTCACCTGATAACCAGGTAATGTTAGTCCAGTCCAGCTCCGAGGCAGCTGTCAAATGTGTACCTGTGATATCCTAATGCCCTTGGTTAGTTCAGGTCCTAATGGGCACCACCTCTGTCCAGACTTTAATAGGATCATTTTCACATGGCCCGGCATCGATGCTCACTGCCTGCTTTTATCACTGGCCACCTGTTGTATGGCAAATTGCTCATGAAATCCTATCTGAACGCTATACTATTGTTGCTTCCAAACATGTTTTGCTGTGTATTCAAACTGAAAGGTATTCACAATGGATTTGCAGCAATGTGTTTTAAGGCCAAATGAACAGAATACAAAGCGATGCATATGTTTTGTCTGCTGAAAAAGAAATCACAGCAGCACCTGTTTGGTACATCAGTATGGTTTAGAGACGAATGATCTGTGTCTGGTTTGGCTACACCGATGTTTATGCTCAACGTGTTCTCCACAGATGTACAGATGTAAATGATGTCCTTCATTTATGTTGTTGGCACATACTAGTACTGATGTGGAATTTTGAAATGGATTCCTGTGTTGCAAAATCTGCATTATCCATGCTTGTCATTTGGCAGAGTTTAGTTGAGACAATGGCCAATGGGACACTAAACCTATACACTAACATCATGGTTACACATTTTACACCCATTTGAGTTGATTTTAGCCACTTCAGCCAGGTGCGTTTTGATTTTCTTTTTTAAATATTATGTTATGGAAATATCATAGTAGCCATAGCAGACCACATGCCAGTCTACAGTTGATGTTGCTGTGTCAGAAAGGGCATCTGGCTTAAAACCTAATCCAAATTAATATGCAAATCACAGCAAATAGGCCTTTTTTATTTTGTTTTCTGTAATATTCTATTGCATTACATTCAGTATAAGATATTTCTGTGTATTGTTGCTTAATGAAAAATAGAGTATAAATAGATTTGGATAATAGCCAGAAACTTTTTCTTAAATTTGTAATATGTATTATAATTTATATATAAAAAAAAACAACAACTTTTGAATAGTTAAATCTTTTATGCTACTCCATACTTTGAATATGTATCTCTTAGCCAAAATATATTATGTGAAAAGCTATTGTGTGACTTTATTGGCTGATGATCACTGCGAGACAGCTAAATGAAATATGCATACTATGGCTTTGAAATGGCACAAACATCTCACTTAAGAATAAATGTATCCTGGATCCTCAGTTAAGGATGAGATGGTGCCAAATGTTGTTGTATAACACCTTTGGGCGTGAGAATGGGTTGATCTGTCTAGAAGCGTCCTTGTCAAGCGCGCTGACAACTTGAGAAATTGTGGTCAGTTTGGGACAATGATAGCAGGCAGCAAATATATTTCCTGTCAGGTTTAGAATTGAGATTTAACATAAAGAGAGTTAAAAAAAAAGTTTTAAAAATTTTGGGAAAAATATGTGCGTCGTAGTGATTGAGTGATGGGTGAGAAGATTGAAGTCTGGACATTAACCGAGAATGAAAAACAGGCTCGGTGATTGTCAGGCTGAGACAGGTGGATACAAATACAGAAAGGGTGTGAAGGCAGCCAACTGTGGAGCATCTGCATGTAGAGTATCTTTAACAGACAAGAAGACATATCAGTCAGTCTATATCCTGATAGGCAGGGCAGGGCTGACTCCGTTCCCCATCTCATCTATCACTCAGCCGGATCTGAGGTCAACATGCCCGTCTGCCGGGAGACAACCACATCTGTCACCGGCAAACACACACATTTTTACGGCCGGAGCGTCGGAGCTGGAGGGGCACCCGTCATCTGTTTGAGATTGAATAATATGAGTGTTTCATTTCATTTCGGCATTAATGTTTTTATTCCCGCCAAGACCTTTGTCCACCTTCACACAAATCCAGCGCCGCATCATTACACACATCATCACGTGTAGTAACCAGCTACATCTGTGATTTTTCATACAATCAGTGGTGCATGATAATGGTCCCACGCACGTGCAAACCGTAAAGGACAACTTCGCTCAGGTAGTGCAGAGCGATATTGCCAGCTGTAGCCTTGGCATATTTGCAGCCTTTTTATTTTTTACTAAAAACACAGCAAAATGGAGGACTGAATCAACTGCAAAGTAAGAATAATGTGAATAATATGAAGAGGTTTATTTTAACTTATGTACAAATTATCTGTATCATTAATGTATATTGTTACAAGGATATTATGCAAGTTTTATACTGGAGAAGCTGTTTTATCTCTTTTTCTAGCTTTCTATTCAAGATGTGTAGTTTTTTTTTTTTTTGTCATTTTTGGAGACATTTGGTGGTGAAACTGCACTCCTCAGTCATGAACATGTAATTTACCTTTACAGCATGCATTTTCCAAGTTTAGCATGTCACACACAAGAATTACATACAGTAAATTAATAAACTCACGCTAATATTTTTTTTTTTTTTCGATAAACACCACTGGCATTTTGGACAACTGGTGTGGCAGTACTTCCACTAGTGGGCGTGTTTTAGGTTTGCTCACAGCAACGAGCCTTGATACTTGTTAACAAGATGGCGATACCCCAAAATGTAACATATGCTGTCTTACATTTACAAAAACTGCAAAAAATCACTCACATTATTATGACATTCTACTATCGTAACGGTTTGTTGTTTGACTGTGTCATGTGAGTTGTTGCTATGATTGCCCTAAAAAAATTATGGTAGATGGTCACAAGCGAGCACTTCATCCAATCATCTCCACCTACAGAAAGTTCCTCCTGCTTACAAATGTTTTCAACAGGAAACATTTCAGGCTGATATAATGTTTGTGCAAAGCAGACTGCTAACATTATAGCAATCTGTCTTTTGTAGGGTTACTGTGAAGTTGAGGTAAAGAATGTGGAGGGCTTTAAGTACTACGGTCAATGGTCCAGAGCAACAGTCATGCAGTCTCCAATTCGTGTCTACACATTACACAGTATGTAGTAACCAGCTAGACCTGTGATTTTTCATATAACCAGTGGAGCATGATACTGGATCCAGCCTTGAGGACAGATGAGCAGATGCAAACCGTAAAGGACAACCTAGCTCAGGTAGTGCAAAGCCATCTTGGCAGCTATAGCCTTGGCATATTTGCAGCTTTTTTATTTTTTTATTATGAAACACAGCAAAATGGAGGTTTGCCTCTTGCGGCGCTGGCAAGGTAGAGTGTCCTTGGGTTAGGAGTATAGTAAGTGCGTACAGGAAATGATTTTGCTCCTAGATTTGGAGGCTACACCAGCTGCTTTATGGCTGCATTAATTTGAAGTTGGCAAAATGACAACTCTGAGTGTCACTCATGAGAAAGACTGATGCATCGGGTAAAAAAAAAGAAAAAAAAAAAAGAAACAAATGTCTGAGCGAGAACGAAGAGAAACTGAGACATGGGACAACAGATGCTGAATATTGTGCTCATTTATTTAGGGCCTGCTGTGTTAATGGCTATGTAAATCTGCTGGTCTCACTGAGTGGTAGAAACCAGGCATTGGCAGTTCTCAACAATACAGCCCTAATTGGAGATAAGGCTGAACAACAAGCCTATAGCGTAGCCTCATAAATTACCACTCTCACACCACCCAGTCCATTCGCACCTCTTTTTTAAATAAATCCTTTTTAAATTGTGCATTGTGGCTTGTCATTCTTTGCCTTTTTTTTTTTTTTTTTTTTTGCAAAAGGACCATCCACCAGTCATTCTCTCTTTCACTCCCTCTTTTCTTTGCTCTTCCTACTTGCCCCGGCCCCTTTCCGAGGGTTGTAAAGTGGGGCTGTGCAGATTGAACAGTAAATTAAATTAATGTAGGCCATTTCTCAATCATTTTTCATCCCGCTAAAATGATTAAAGCTGACGTAAGAAGTTCATTAAAACAGAAAACATTAGGCTCATTAAAAAGCCATTAAAACTATCGCGGGGAGTTGATTTATGCCCTACTATGACTGGGGGAGGAAATGATTGGACGAGGGGGTAGGGAAGTCCGAATGAGGAGGATGCAAAGGAGGGGGCTTTTTAGAAATGTCACAATATAGTAAATCCAGGAATTTATAGAGGTACAGTCCGGGAAGGTAACAGTAGGTGGTAAACATTAGAGCCTTTTATGGCACTGGACCTTTTTCCTAAACTGCCGTCAGTGTCTGCCCAGGAAAACGTCTCTCTCTGTCTCCCTAATGCCGTCATAGCAAAGGCAGTCGAGCTTCACACCAGACATCATTAACTGTCCTTAACTCTGCCCATTAAGCTCTGGCATTTACCAATCTAAATGTCATTGTACCTAATCATCGTCTGTAAGGCAAGGAACAGTATGCATGCACGGGGAATGCGGGCTTGGAACATGCATTGCCACTTAACTCGTTCATTTTCATAAGTCATCGTCAACCTATGTATGCAAAAATGTAAATCAAAACACAATGCAGCAGTTTGCAAATCTCACAGTAGAACATAAACAACATATCAGTTGTTGAAATAATTGCCTATTATGAATTTGATGGCAGCAACACCTCAATAAAGTTGAGACGGGGCAACAAAAGGCTGGAAAAGCTGTAAACAGTGAGGTCAGCATTTTACAACTAATTATATTGATTGGCAACATTTAAATGAGCTACATATATAATTAATAGTTTTTAAACCAACCTTGGTCACTTTTAGAACAGCCTTGCATGTTTTACAACCATTAAAAACATTATGTGACTTAAAAAAAAAGCTTTTTCACTAATTACTATAATTAGTACTAGCATAAGGAAACAGGTAAAGAGACCAGTAAATGGCAGCAGAGTACCGAGTTGTTGCGGTCTTTGGAAGAGAAATATGGGGAAAAAAAGAGCAGTTTATTTCCTTAAACTTGTATGATGCCATTTTACTACAAAGTGGAAAATAGCTGTGAGGAATCCGTGGAAAGAGAGCTGTATATTGTTTTGGTTAAATGAATGAGAGCAGACTGAATGTAGAGGGCTTGTTGATTGGGCCGTGCTTTCTGTATTGGGTGGGGGTTTGTGGAACCAAGCGTTTTGAGGCCTCAGAAACTCAGTGCCAGAGAGACTACAGGATTAGTCAAACAGGTGTGAATGAAGCAAAACACAACTCCAGGTAGGTTTTTGAAGAGGGAACAACATCATCACATAATAGAAAGCTTAGAAAAGTTGAATTTGCATAATATAGCTTCTTTGAATAAACACTGAGCATTTAGGACTACTTTACTTGCAATCATGGTCCTCCAGCTGCTTTTTATTACCACTAATCTATTCAGCCTTTTGTTGCCCCTGTCCCAACGTTTGTGAGATGTGTTGCTGCAATCAAATTCAAAACAAGACATTAGTTTTAAGCAAAGGGTCTACACATCCACACATATGTTGGATAAAATACGCTGCTAGGGCTGCACAATATATTGCACATATTTTGTTATCTCAGTATCAGCAAATACAATATCCGTAACGCAAGAATCTTCCAGTTGACGGAGATTTACATTGAAGAATCACTTTCTCACCAGAGCCTTAAATTAAAATATTTGTGACTAAATAAAAATGTTTTAAAAAGTCCAGCTTTAGTGGTAATTTCCTTAATTAAGTCACAATTTAGCCTTGTTTTATTCCGGGTTTAATTGGTGTTAAATGTTGAATGACTCGTGAATACAGAGACTTACATTTTTGTTTTAGGTAAATTTAACAGAAAAGTAGGCCCTGTTTTAAAATATCACAATAATATTATCACAGTATTTAATATAGTTATCAACTATTGCAGGTTTCCTCATGTTGTACAGCCTTATAAGCTGCTTTCTGTTTTTATTTACATTTTACACAATACCCAAACGTTTTGGGAAATTGGGTTTGTATAATCCTTTTACTTGTCACATTTTATAACATTTTGTGATACATTTGTACATCTCAAAGCTCTTCATTTGACAAGGAAGAGGGAGAGCTCTCAGCCCACTGTGGCAGGTACAAAGCAGGAGAGAGAAGGAGAGACGGAGATAGAAAATATTGAAGAAAGCCTTTTGAAGCGGCCGGCAGTGAGAGAGATGCTGAGGTATACGTGCTAACGCAGCAGCAGTGACTCAGACAACAGGCAGTTCTGTGGAGTTGGGCTCAGCAGCGGAGGCCCAGCAGATCGCGCCGTTAGACACTGCTCACTCTGCTTTAGCTGCAGGCGAAGATTCACTGAGATCTCTGCCTTTATGAAGCACCGTCTGTAATACAAGTCCATCACTGTAAAGTACACCATGGGAAAGAATAGTTTCAAATAGACAGTTGGCAGGGCTTTAAACTCCACTTTTCTGCTGCCTAGGTGGCTCTCAAAAAGTAAAAGTAGTAGTTATCATTTGTGGTAAACTTTCACAGAGCAATAAAAAACTAGAAAATCTGGATCCACACAAAAAAAAAAAAAAAAAAAAAAAAAAAAAAAAAAAAAAAAAAAACATGAATTTGTTCCTTTGCTCATAACTGCCCAAATCTAAAAATTAAATACAAATCAAACCAATTACTTTCTGAGTTATTTTGACAACCAAATAATCAACCAACCAACGTGGGCAAAAACCAAAAACCTCCTAAGTGTACAAAAATATGAACTGCAGTTTACTATTTCACAGGCATTGTATATTAGCGGGGCGACAGTAGCGCAGAGGGTCAAGCATTGGCCAAGCAACTGGAAGGTTGCTGGTTCAAATCTTGCTTGCAGCACATACTGTTGTTGGGACCTTGGGCAAGACACTTCACCGACACTCCAGTCACTGTGTGTGGCTGGTTGTGACAGCAAGGGTATCCGCCTTAAAATCCCTGCCAAACAGTGCAACTGATTTGCTGTGACAACCCCCAATAAGAAAGAAAAAAGCCAAAAGAAAAAAATATATACATATTAGATAGCACTCATTGCAAAATAAAATGTTAAAAATATTTAAAAATATACGTATATAAAATGACAGCCTGTGGTCGCATAAAAAAAAAAAAAACTTACCAAATGAATGTGACGTCACCTCTTTGTGAAACACTGCTAACACCACACGTCCCCTTGGGCATGACTTTGGTAGAATAACCATTGCTTTGGTCGACTACAACCCTTGTTACTCTGTATCTTTTCATATTCATCTGACTTGAACAGCGTATTAAAAAATAAACCTGAAGCCTTTGAATAAAACAACGTATTAATCTAAAATTGACTATTATATACACTCTATCTAACTACACAACATAAGACAAAGTGACTGTTTTTTTTTTTTAGCCATGCAATGTGCAAATTGTGTCTTCTACATATTTGTCTTCATTTGTGTTATATAACGTAACCAGTTATACCTATCAAGAGGGAAATCCCCTGCACATTACTCATTCTGCTCTAAAGCATGTTCTTTCAGTCGACAAATTATTTAAACACTCCCAGGTCTCCTTGAATGTGGAAATACATACATACATATATACATATATACATACATACACACATACATACATACATACATACATACATACATACATACATACATACATACATGTATTATTAGCATCTGGGACGTATAAGGCATGTGAAGAAGCAGGCTTTAAGGGCTCCCTTTAGGTACACCTTTTTCTCTTTGAAGAAACCTTAAGATACACAAAAATGCAAGATTGTATGTGTGCGCGCAGAACAAAACAACAAACCCAGATGTTTTGTGTTTAAAGAGAATTTCGAATCACAGCTTACACACACGGGCCAGTTGATGCTTTTAACCCGAAGGGATCCTGTTGCCGTCTCCCTAATTGTGTGTGAAGCCGCCAACTGTGTTTTCATGCCGTGTATGTTTAGTGTCTAACCATCCAGCTGACACACAAGCGCTTTTGATTTATTAGCAAACAGTTCGGCTAGTTAGCGGTCTCCCGGCATGGACAAAGAGGTTTTTTCATGTTTGTATATGCCTTGCAGAAAAATGTGTGGCAGAAAAATTCAAGCCTTTATTCAACTTCTGTCTAAACTGTGGTTTTCTTTGTTGATTTGCTTCAAAATCAAAATTAGATCTTTGTTAAGCAACTGCGGGAGGGAAAAGATCTAATTGACAGGATCCTTGACCTATTAAGAGTAGACCAATACTTCATTAAGTCTAGACAAACCTTATCTTGTTTGGATGAAATAAATTAGGCTTGAAATTTTCAATATGCAGTACACAATATTGTTAAAAAAGTTAAATTATTTATTTTCCCATTCATTTTTTTTTTCATAGACCTTTTGAAAAATCTGTATTTTTAAGTTTTAAGGCTTAACTGAGGCTAATCAGCTATGGGTTTAACTCAACCATAACACAATTAATTTTGATCAAAAAGAAAAAATGCATTACAAATACATTTGTAGCTTTGCCTTTTTACAAGTTTCAGAAGATTTTCTTCCAGCACCAGAGGGGGGTGGGCACTGTTGAGCTCCATAAAGATTAATGACAGGATGAAATAATTCAATTGTTTTTAAATTGTGCTGATTATGTATGTATTATTCTTACTTAATGATATAATGATAACATTATATGTTTCCCTTAACAGTAGGCCATAATTATCCCAATTAAAATGTTTGAAATATTTAACTTTGATTACACTAAATCTACAGGAGTTTCACTTTGAAACCAGGCCAGTGTTCTTTGTGCCAGACCTAGGCCTGGATATGGAGAGGGTTGCGTCAGGAAGCAGATGCCAAATTAATGCATAAATCATTGCTCACTAGGAGGCAGATGATTTGCTGTGGCGACCCCAGAAGGGAAAAGCCAGAAGGGAAGAAAATATGACTTTCACTTTGAATTGAACTACTAAACAGTGTTTTCTTGTGGTTGCATTTTCCTCGCTGAGAATTTCAAGCATTTTTTTAACTTCTATTTTTTTTGTGTGTGTGTTGATTTTCTTTCCGATTTATAGTCAATAAATTTCAAACATCTTCCGCCTTCTTCTTGTTATTTCATCTTTTTCCTTTTAGCTTTTCACGCCTTTACCCATGTTGCTCTTATTGCATAATTTGTTCACAAAATCCTCAGATCTGTTCGGCTTCAGAGCGTCCCGTTGACACATGAATTATGGAATTGGACATTATTCAATGCTGTTTCACGCTGCTCTTTACATTGTGTCGCTGTGCATTTAATGGAAGAGACAGAGGAATAAAACATGATAGGGCGTCTGATGCAATATTTGCTCACAACACAAGATGCTGTCCTCTTTTATCCATGACGCGTCCCTGTGGAGTCGAATCTTTTATTATAAGCCTACTTATGTCATGACATAAGACAGATGATACTCAGAGACCTACCCTGTGTGAGCCAAGAATCAAACTTTCATCTTTCAACTTTGTTGTTTGTTATTTAATTAATGCTAAATGGTGACTAACATTTTGGTTTTTGGTTTAAGTTTTTGCAGTTGGCATCTAAATCCTTGTCATTTTTTATGAAATCAGAAAAGGTTTAACCAAATCAAAACTTTCTTGTTGAAAAACTTTTATGGACAACCTTACCTTCTTATTTTCTTTAAACATTTCCCTTCTGGGGTCACCAAAGCAAATCATCTGCTCCCAGACAATGATTTGCATACTCATTTGGCAAAGGTTTTACATCAGATGCCCTCATTGACACAGTGCTTTCCATTTATCCAGACTTGGGACCGGCATAATGAGTGCACGGGCTTGTGACTCCTTATAGCTACTGGATCACTGTCTCTGAGCAACAGTTCATTCCCTCACTCATATTTGCCTCTTATTCCAACGTGGAGCACAGTGACATTGTGCTTGTATTTGCTGAATGTTGATTTGAGCCTCCTCCTTTGTGAAGTGGTCGTGTCATTTTACTGTGACACTTCCCACACAATCATGTCTGAACAAGGAAAACTGAGCAGTCATCATTGCTGTCAAGTCCAAGTTTGAGATGTATTAGACATTCAGAGAAAATTCAACAGATAAAACTTGAGCCTGTCACGGCAACTATGGGCCCAAGGCAGGGTCTGTCATGGAAGCACAGGAGCACAGGGGAAAAAAGGACCCAAAAAGCAAGACTGAAGAAAGATGAACTTTAATAAAAAAGACTGTCAGAAAGAAACAATCTGAAAGTCCAAACTCCAAATGAGAAACTCAAGAACACAAAAAAATCCCAAAAGGTCAAAAATGGGGGAAGAACTAAAATACAAAAGTAGCAACCAAAAACAAAAAGCAGAGCGAACACTAAATAACAAAAAATCAAACTTACAGAGAAAACAATGAAGACTACACAGACCAGACATGGACAAGAACTTGACACTGACAACTTCAGAAAATGATCCAACAAAGAACAGAGGAGAACATAGAGACTAAATAAACTAAGAGCACACAGGTGAAACACATCAGGGCGGGGCAGGAAATCACACGAGCGGGAAATACAGGAGGGCAGGAAGAAAAACTGAAAAACATAAGAAGTAACAAAGACTACACAATAAAACAAGGGAAACAAAACACACAGAATACAGACAGAGTCACACACTCACAGGCAGCCATTCACTCTCACTACTTCATTCAGTAAGGATGTTTTAGAGTCACCGATTCTCATAACACATGGGACTTGGGAAAAAGACCACAGTGTGAGGAAGGCAGAGAAAACCCAAAGTAACATCAGAATTGTGCTCATCACCCTGGCCCCTTGCACCCTCTTTAAAACCCATTTTTGCTCATATTTTTGGGAAGGGAAAAATATATTGCTATGGTTGAAATGCAATGCATTATCCACTTTTATGTAACCATGGTTATTTTGGTTGTTGCGGTAATGGGTATTTAAATGTTGATACCAAATTTTGGGCAGGGATTTTTGTAACATTTGTTTTCAGAGCCACAAACTGTTGTTTACTCTTAACATATGCAAAAAGAAACTCTATATATTACACATTAGCACTTTACTGTGTTGTTTTGTGGCTTTTAGTTCTTGTGCGAACCTTACTTTTGAGTTGCGGTATAGGTCCAACACAGTTAAACCACACTTCTCCACATTTTCATTGGGACTGTGGCTGCATTTATTTTATCTTTTTGCTGCATAATTACCACTAAAACTGAGATTCGCTTGTGTGTGCATGGCTAATGTCCTCTCAGAAGTGTTGCCGTGGTGACCAAAGCAGGAAGTTCAACCACAAAAAGCTCAACGTTTCACTTGACTACACAGTACACACACTGTTTTAACACATGCTGTACAATTTTAAGATAGAGGCCAAAGATACTAAATTCTCTCACTAAAAAACAAATTAGTTTTGGTGAATTTTGAGTTTTGTGGCTCAATGAAAAGAGTAAAGGTCGACCTTTATGGTTTCAGAGCAGCTGATGGCTGATAAACACTGCTGATTTTTGAACCAATATGCATAAAATTAATTTAATATAGCTATTTGTTTTCATAAAACTATTAAGGCAATTTCAATCAAATGTCTTGTGCAAGGAGGGTTTACAAAGAGCTACAAAATGCATTTGGATATTTTGTTCTAAGAGGTTCCATGCCAGAGAAGTTAGCAAAATTCAGGGCGCGATAAAGTGATTTTGGATGTGTCTTATGAACTGCAGGGTAAGATGCCCAAACTGCTAAAAGATGGGTGGGGAAGCTGGGGTCAGGACATGTGCCTGACCAAAAATCAGCATTAAAGTGCAAGAAATCGATGGCGAATTGTCTAAAAATGCAAAACTCAGCCCAGTACACCAGCACCACATCAGTCAACCTCTAGAAAAGTGCATTTACCCCTGAACTAGGAGATTCTCAAGTTTGAGAAGAGGTTTTCCGCACTACATCTTTACCATTATGAGATATGACCCGCTTCTTGGCACAGGTCTACACTTTGATTGCATCTAATTTTGATTTTGCTTCTTTTTTGTGCATTGTTAAACCTTACTTTGTTGTGCTGGTAGTTACAGAGATGTGACGGACAACAATAACTGCATGCTCAGATTTATCCATTAATCACCTCAAATCCTAATTTGATTAGTAGGATTGTGAAAACATATCTCAAGATGTCAAAAGAGTCTTGTGAAGGTGAAAATCAGTTTTTTGACCTCAGAATCAAGTTCTGGTTGGACTTTTTACAGTTAAGTTTGTGGTAATACATTTGGCAGTATATTTGTTCTGTTGTTGCATATACATCATTTAAATAATAGAAGTAAATAAGTTAATTAAAAGTTGATTTTAAAAAAGTTTACCTAAATAGTTTTTTATTTTATGATTTTCAAGCGATTAAATTACATTTCTCATTAGTATAAAATTTGTCTTGTTCTTGTTAACCCAGTCTCATATCATGTCTCGTCTCGAGGGATTTGTCTTGTCACACCCCCTATTAATAAGCAAAGCAAAGCAAATGAAACTGTTCCACAGATCTGGATGTTATTAATTCAAAGTAAAATTTAACAAATATATGAACAACAACCATTATTTTTATTTACCACCAAAAATATATAATGTTTTTAAGTTGAATGGGAAAGAATGCCACTCCTATTCAAACTGCACAATTTATCTGAATCTCACTCACAGAAGAGTCTATAGATACACACTTGACCAATGCCAACTCTCGCCAGTGGACTTCTTCCTCCTCCAGTCCAATGAGTGACACGCACGGCCAGCTTTTAATGAATTAGTCATAACTGTCATCATCAATCAATCCATCAATCACTCAGTCAGTCCTGCAGCGAGGCTGCAGCTCCATGCATTATGTATATCTGTTAGTCAGAATAAGACGGACAAACTGCTCATTTCTCATGCAGCTGCTCAAGTGCCTTTGTAAACTTACGCAACCTTACCAAGTTAGAGCTCGGCGAAGCAGCTGCGAGGGGGAATTGAAAGAAATTGGCAGGAGCCTTGACCTATTAAGGGTAGACCAACAGTTCATAAAGTCTAGACAAACCTTATTTTGAATGTTAGGTTTGGGTGAAATAAATTATGCAAATCTTGGAAATTTTCTTAGTCAGGGTAGAGGCATGCATCAATAAATCAGAATATTGTAGAAAAGTGAAATTATTTCACCGGTTCAATAAAAATAGTGAAACACATATTTGTAGAGTCAGTACACACAGTGAAATAATTTATCAATTTAATTGTGATGATTATGAAACATTAAATCTTGACTTTGCCATAATAATTATTTTTTTTCCCACTTATTCATTATATCCCAGCCTATCCCAGTAGCTATGGGCCTTAGGTGGAATACACCCTGGACAGTGGGGAGTTAGTTTCAGGGCTGACACCAGTGGTGGAAGAAGTACTCAATTTCCTTTCTTAAGTAAAAGTACAGATAAAGAAGCAAAAATGTACTCAAGTAGAAATAAAAGTATCATCTCAAAATTTTAACCTAAGTAAAAGTATAAAAGTAATTACTTTTAAATGTAGTGACAAGTAAAAAAGTAAACGTATTTCACACAGACTTGACTTATTAATGTGTTAAATGTGAGGGATTTTGCTGATTCCAGATGAAATTAACAAATTGGTGCAGTAGAAGAGACTGAATCTGTCTGTGAGGTCTTCTATCTGTTTCTAAAGAAGTACTACTTTACTGCATCTGTTATATTTAAATAATGTGTGTCTACAGTAAGAGTAGGACAAAAACACATGATTTTAAACCAAAACTCAATATACTTATTGTGCTTCAAACCAACTCTGAAATGTAGTGGAGTAAAAAGTTCAGATACTTGCTCTAAAATGTTGTGAAGTAAAAGTAAAAGTACCCCTTGTAAAATTTACTCAAGTAAAGCACAGATACATGAAAATGATACTTAAGAAAAGTAACTAAGTACTTTTACTTTGTTCCACCATTGGCTGACACAGACATGCACACAGACAACTATTCACTCTCACATCCATACACTTGGGGCAATGTAGATTCACCCAACGCATTTCTTTGGACTGTGGGAGGAACACACACACAAAATATGCTGCATTATTCACTCTATTTTAATTCACTGAGCTATGCCTGTATTAAGTGCAGACCAACAGTTTATTAAGTCTTATTTTGAATGTTAAGTTTGGATAAAATACATTGTAGAAATCTTCAAAATTGCCTTAGTCAATAGGCAGAGTACGGTTTTGTGTTGTAAAAACTGACAGAATTATGTTTCAGCCTAATTTATACAAACATCTTGACAATAAAGTGTACACCAGAATAGTGCAACAATGTTAAAAACACTGTCAGTTCTTAGGAGCTCTTTTCCCAAAAAACGGGTTGTTCTAATGTCAGCGGTTTCACTTTTTAGAGCTAGCCCATATTTTATTTATGTTATTATGTTCTTTGTTCTGAGTGATGCGGTTCCCTGGAATCACAAAGAGCTTGTTACAAACTCTGAGGTCAGACAGGCAGATGAAATATGTAACATGTATCCTTAAAAAAAGAAAAAAAAAAAAAAAAAAAAACGCTCTGACTCATACTCTTCACACCTCAGCCCTCCTCCTCCTCCTGCTGCGTTTGGTGGATTCATAATTAATGATCTATAAATGAAAAATGTATCTTCAGCAGCTCTGAAACACGATCCTGTGGTGTGTGACTGTGTCCACTCAAACTCTGACCATTGTTTGCGATTAATTTCACTCTCTCTTCTACTCCTCCTTGTGTCTCTCAGGAAAGGGGAGAGGATCATCATCTTGGAGAATTTTCAGCAAAGTTGGAAAGCTGCACAAAAAAAAAAAAAAAAAAAAAAAAAAGCCTAATTAATAAAGTGCAGGTTACTGTGTAAAGTCTGCTGGGGCATCACTGGCTGCAAAGTTATCAAGTGAAGGTCGAAGTCAAAGAGCTGAAGATGTTGAGGTTCTCTTTGGGAGCGTCGAGGATGGATAGGATTAGGAAAGAATACATCAGAGGGACAGCTCAAGTTAGAGGCCAGACTGAGATGGTTTGGACATTTACTGAGGAGGGATAGTGAATATGCTGGTGGAAGGATGCAGAGTTTAGAGCAACCAGATTTTTGGATGTGATAAAAGATGAGATGTTAGCTGGTGTCAGAAACAAAGGATGCAGGGAATATGGTTAGATAGAAGCAGATTATTCAATTTTGTGACCCTTAAGGAGAACAGTAAAAATAGAAGATTAGGAAAATGCCAATCAGCAACTTTTATGTAACTTTTTTCAGGCTGGTTATTGCCGGTAGCAGCTTAACACACAAGTAACAGAAGCAGAAGCAAATAAAGCCCACTAATAACCTCCTCCCCCTTAGGTCCAGGGGAATATCTGACAATCATTTGCCAGCAGTGTCAAAAATGAGTGCATGAATGAGAATGAGTAATGTCCTCAACTATTATGGAGAGAAAGGATCAGTGTACTCTTGGTGCCAGTCCCAAGCCTGCATAAATGGAGAGGGTTTTGCCAGAAAAGGCCTTGGGGCATAAAACCTTTGCCAACCTTTGTAAATATGCAAATCAGTAAAACACTAAAACGCCGAAAGGAAAAGCCAGAAGGAAAGAAGGTAGGTCCTCTATTGAAATAAAATGTGTTCCACTAAGTGATTTTTCACAAAGTAACTAAAAAAGTAAAAGTTGAATTATCAAAAGCAAAGGAAAAACATCCACACATCAATTCTCTTTTTCTACCTGCAGCATAGGTACAGTTGCTTACCTCAGCTCAGTGGATTTCTCAGCCCCCCGCTTGCCTGTACCATCTCCTGCCCAAAAAGAGACGATCCATTAATCAGCAAATAGTGCATTACCTTTGTAATTAACATTCAATTGAGTTTCACCCAGCAATATTTCATTAGTTTATATGCAAATAATTTTGAGCGATTGCCTCATTTGGGGTGCGAGCACAGTGATGTATCGGTGCAGCGAAGAATATGCAAGTGTGTATGTGTGCATGCAGTCGTACTGTAGGTTAACGCTTTTCTGTGAACTCACTCTGTCTGTGTCTCGCAGTCACACACAGACTTGGTACTGCAGACGCCAGCACGCAGCTCCCAGTGCACATTTTAGATGCACATGATAGATAGCCAGGCCATACATCCCTGTGCTCACTTTTTAAAGGCATTAAGCTCTTTACTCATTTGTGATTCACCGCACTCCATCAAACCTGCGCAGACTGCTAAACTCCTGGTTAATTCAAGCTCAGTTTACACGCTGTAAACAATGGCAGCTCATAAACTATTTTTAATTTACTGACAGAAAGTAGACAATACATGCAACAACAATAAACACACATAAAGGGGCATCTCCTGTATTCGGTCAAGTGTTAAACACATCAATACATTATAATCATAGTCATTGTGGAAAAGTCGGTGTATTTCAATTCAAAGTGAAACTTGTATACACTTTATATTCAGTATAGGGGTGGACTATTTCAAGTTTTCTTTTTATTTAATTGCTGTAATTATGGCTTACCCAATTTTCGTGTGTCATAAAATTAGAAAATTACTCAGTAGCCGTTGAAGGAAGGTTTGCGGACTGATCCCTGCTACAGGCATTTTTGTGTCCTTGGGCAAGACACTTTGGTTTTTGGTAGTTGAAGAGGCCATGTCTCTGTCAGTCTGCCCCAGACGTATCACCACAGAGAGTGACTAAGGAGTGAATGAATAATGCACCTAATTGTAAAGTGACCTTGAGTGTTCATAAAAGCAAGGTCAATGTATAATAATAATAATAATAATAATAATAATAATAATAATAATAATAATAATAATACACAAAACCAGCCACAGAAGGTCAGAAGACAGTGTACTCTTTGTGCCTGTCCCAAGCCTGCATAAATGGAGAGGGTTGCATCAGGAAGGGCATTAAAACCTAAAAAATGCAAATCACTGCACACTAACAGGCAGATGATTAGCTGTGGTGAGGAAAAGAAAGAAGAACTGTGATGATTATGGAATCCAGTATCCTATAATATATATAAAAAAATACATAATACAACATAATCATCACAATGCTTGAAGTAATTTCATGTTTTCACAAAATTTTAACTTTTTGAGATGCCGTAACCAAGTTTTATTTGGCTCAAAGACAGCCCTAGAAGTCATTTTATGTAATACCATACTAGCACACAGTTTATATTGAGCTATTATATACCATTATCATCAACTTTTGAAGACTTTAGACATTTTTCTCACAGTTTTTCTCCACACTCAAACTTGTGATATCTAACAGCTTGATTTTGGAAAAAGGGAGACCAGCTCCAGATCTGCATATGTGCATTCCTGTGTACTCATTTATAATGCATCCAGTCAAGGCAGTGCCATATTATTTAATGTGATGCATGTCACAAAATGCTTATCACTACAATTCAAGTGCAGACGAAACAGGACGGGACAGTTTCCGCCATATAACTCTGTGTATAAAGGTTTGCAAATGCAAGCAGCTCAAGCAGTTTGAAGGAAAAAACTGTATTTTGTGTTTTGTCAGACTAAATCGTGATGCAGAAGGAAGTCATTGATGGCTTATAATTATATGGGATGCAGCAAGGTGAGGACAGGAGCTGTATGGAATTGAGATCACCTTTAGCTGTCAAAATGTTACAGGATTCTGCAAAATTGCATTCATTTTTGTGTCTAGTCAGATATAAATTGGCTGGCACATAAATTTAAATGCTGATAGGTATGTCAAGCCCAAAATCCCTCTTTATTTTGTATTCCAGCAAAGTACATTGACATTTATTCAGTCTCCAGTCTGAGCCTTTCATCCAAAATGAACAGGTTGCAATGAGAATTTGAGTTCTTATTTTTCATAATGGCTTTAAAGTGGAAAACAACATCTTGGTAGATATACATGCACATTAAGAGATTTAATGAAAGGTGTAAAGTAATCTTATTTCAATGTTGATATATACTCAGTCTGGTATTTATTTTGGTTTGTGCACTCATTACATACATGTTTTAGAGTTTTCAGTGGTCATTGGTTGATATGAGCCTCCAATAATTGAAATAATACAATAGTGAAAAAAGCTTGTAAGAAATGGTTGGTTGGGAAACTTAGAAGGGTTTTGTGGTTTATAAAGATTGTATTTGTGCCAACATATCTTTAGGTTGATGGCAAATCCTGTTTCAAAAGACTTCTTCAGCAACAGTATAGTATACCACCTGACCAGATGTTTTATAGTACTCCTAGTACTCCATTGGTGAAACACACTGTGTCTCTCTGCTTCTATCTCAGAGATGTGAGTGAGGCTGTTCCTACTGCGGCCGACACTCAGGCAATATCATTACATGACAACTGCCAATGTGTCCACTATCGCTGATTCATGGGCCCCCGAGTCCGAGGGCTTGCCCAGAAAAGAAGGCTCTCCATCACAGCGGAAGTGAGCAGACGCTGGCCCCAAGCTGACAGCTTTCCAATATGCAAACTTTCTCTGTTTATTTATTTGTGTCTTAATGACCTAGGTTCAAGCCAAAGGGCTTTTTTTTTCTTTAGTGCAAAAATATACATCACTAACATTTTTTCTTGCTTGTCACCCGCACATCAAAGCCAATCGGCGGGGTAACTTTGACTGGAAAGTTTGCTCTGCTCTTGGTGAGATGGATGTCTTTGAAAGTTTACCCTTTAATACCAATAAGTGCTTATGTCATTCTTGCGCCCATATGCACACACATTTACATTACTTCTCCACATATATCCTGCTCTGCTCCCTCCTTGCCTGCTTTAATCAGAGTAATGCCAACCCATCACGGCACTATCGCCTAGGTTGGACAACGAGACAGGTAATGAGATTACACACTACAGCGCTGCGTGCAGTTAAGTTAGCTGAGGTGGAGAGAGGCCGCCTTCCCTCTCTGCCTTTGTGCGCTTTTGGAAGGGCATTCAAATGAGTTGGCTGAGCACAAAAACATAGCTTGAGCTCTGTCAAATTAAGGCCGTTGCTGAAACGCGGATGCTAGTTACCTGTGGCAGTTTCTTGACACGTCTCAATTGAGGAGAGGATCAGGCCTGGCTCCTACTTTGATGTGTTGCTATAACTTCCTCCAGCCCAGTCTCTTCAATGACTCTTCAAGTTACTTTGTCTTATCCTGATTCAGACTGGTTGGCTTTCTCCTGCATGTTAATGAACTCTACAAAAAAAAAAAAAAAAAAAATCTGTGTTGTTTTTTGGCAAGGCTTGGCTCAGGGCAGACAGCTTCTCAATTCTTCAGTATAGGTCTGCATGTATATACATTTTTATGTGTGTGTAAGCAGTGAAGAACACAGTGGGTGGTGCAGTGGATGCTCGGTAAGTGTAGTTCATTTAGATGAGAGAAAACAAGGCGTCCTTGTTTCTGTCCAATACAATAAGACTCATTAAACCGCTGGGTTTGCTCTGCCAAAGATCACTGTCTCCTTGACTCATTGGAGAAGAAGGTAGGTGCCAATAGACCACTGTAATCATAGCGCTGCAGTGGGATCCTATTTTATAATTTATCAGCAAAACAATGTTTGATCTAAGTGCGTACACATTTGTATGGACTGTACCTTCCAACCTCATACCTTCCTTTTATGCTGATGCCTTTGCTTTTTCCCCCTCTTGTTTCCATAATGTTCCCTTTGGCTTTCTTTTTGGCTTTCCCTTCTGGGGTCATCTCACCAACTCTTCTGCCTCATAGTGTGCATTAACTTGCATATTAAATGGTATAGGTTCTACTCCAGATGGCCTTCCTGACACAGTTGTTTCTATTTATCTAAGCTTGGTAATGGTTCAAAAGTTAGACTGGTGTGTGACCCCTTGTGTTGTCATTGTATTCTGTCATGTAGTTACTACCCCTTGGCTTTATCGCAGAGACAGCTGTGAGTCTTAGAGCAAACAGTAGTATCTGTAATGCGAACATGTTAGTCATTCTTGTATGGGTTGGGCTGGTTGGTGTGTCATGTATGGTGCTAAAGTATGGGGGGAGGGCTGTATCCTAATCTCAGGGACGGTCAGATTATAGCAGGATTAGAGGGGCCATGGAGATCCAGGCGCAGGAGCTGTTGGTGTTTTGCATGCAGAGCAGAAATATCAGATGTGAGAAAGCAAGCTCCTCCACTGTTCCCAGGGGACAGGGTAGAACTTCAAAGGTGTCCAGATTATCTTTCGTTAATGCAAATCATCACGTTTAAAATGAACTGAAACCGAAATATATCAATGCAGCATCAGAGATTGTTGCGAGTATGCAGTAGTATTTTTCCGCACATAGAATTCTTGCCTTTTTGCCTGAATCACTACTACTTTTATATGCACCTTATACTGTATCAGGCAAAGGTTTAACTGAGGTGTGCAGCATGCTGTTAACTAAAGGCGGCTTCATAAACACAAATATTTAATTTGTTATAAAACTTTAAGGAAAGGTTAATAGCGGGCAGAAGACATTGATTGACATGAATAGTTCTGGTGTGAATCCAGATCAAAGTTTAGATCCAGGAGTGTCTGAAGGAGTTCTGTGCTTTTTAAAGACACCTTCACTAACTTCACTCACTAAAAGAACAAATAATTAATTTTAGTATATATTCTTTACTAGAGGTCGACCAATATGGGTTTTTCAATGGCCGATGCCAATACTGAATTTTAAAATTCAGAGATAAACACGGCAAATTTTTTTTGGACCAATATGCAGGACCAGTTTTCTTTATTTTATGAAATATGTAACCACTTGTTTTAGTCATGCTTATTAAACAGACACATGCTAGAATTGGACAGGGAGAACAGTTAAATATTTTTTATTTTATTTTATTTTTTAATTAGGCAATCTCAATCAAACGCTCTGTGCAAGTAGAGCTTGTGGAGAGCTACAAAATGCATTTTTAGTTTTTCAAGGTTCTCTGCTAGAGAAATCAGCAAATTTATTTTAACGCTCTTTTGAGCTTTTCAGGCTGAGATAAAGAGATTTTGGACATTTTCCTACAAAGTGCAGTGTAAGATGCTGAAACTACTACAAGCTGGTTGGGGAAGCTGGGATCCTTCAGTCACATGGTTGCCCGGACATGTGCCTGACCAAAAATCAGCACAAAAGTCCAAGAATGCAAAAACTGTCCCAGTATAACAGCCAACCTCTATTCTTCACCATTGTGAGATATAAGGTTTTTGGAAAAAGCATTAGTGAAAAAAGCATTAACCCCTGAACTAGAATCCAGGTCTGGGCACTATACATTTATTGTTGCAAGATAGGACTAGAGCCTTGGCAGAGGTCTATGCTCATTTATGTGCATTTTTTCTTTTTCTTTTTTTGGGTGTATTTTTGTAAATTGTTACACATTTCTTTGCTCACAGTCTTTTTAAAAAAGTGTAAGACTTTCACACACCTCTGTGCATTCTCTATTACCCTACACTGTCAACATCATGGATGAGCCGTGTCTGCCTGGAGCTTTGGCAGTCTGCATCCTGAGTGTCACGGATGACCACTGCCGATACTTTTCCCATTGGCCGATCCATCACCATGGTAACGGGCCAACAGGGACCGACTCGTAATGCAACAATTGATCAATGCGCAAACTGTAATTAAAAGCAATGCTCTAATAAGTACCTTGGGAGCGATAGCCAATCAGTCAAAGCAGGTCGAAGAAAAAAAGAGAAAAAAAAGTGGAAGATGGAGCGATGGCAAAGAGGAGGAATAAGCGAGGTGTACGAGGATGGAGATGGATCTGGGAGGTATTAAACATGAGTAGAGTTACGGGGAGGGAGCCAAAGGATGCTGCAGGGCTTGAACGAGTAGGCCTGGGTGAGAAGATCAAAGCTCAACTGTTACGATGGGCAGATTGAAAGGCATGGGGTTAGCGGGGGGAAGGCAGTGGAGGGCTCTGCTGGCTGAATATGTAACAAGTAGAAAAGGCAGGAGGAGGAAGAGGAGGCCAGAGAGGGATGATGACGCGCATTGTAATGGGAAAATATCATCTTTGAATTATAAAACAGAACCGTGTTTCTCTGGACAGATGTGACTCGAGCTTTGCAAATTTAACTCTGTTTGCAATCATAACCCTCTCTTCTGGTGCATGATTAAGTGTTGGGTCAGTGTCCCATCTGCGCCTGGGTGATGCATCAGTTTTGAAAGGTGTTTTTATGTTTTCTTGCGTTTTTACTTTTCAGATACTTTATTTAAAACTTTTCAAGCATCTAGGGCCTTAGGTGGGGTACACCCTGGAATAAGTCCAGTTAGTCAGAGGGCTCACACAGAGAAACAATGACGACAACTGTTGCCCCTTCAAATTCATTCACTCTGGGAAATTTAGACTAGGGCTACAGAATACGTATTTCACTGAATTATTATTATCGCAATATCATCAAATGCAATATCCGTACCACAAGAATCTAATATATTGCAATAACGCTATTGTCTTCCATCTGACAGAGATTTACACTGAAGAATCATTTTCCTACCAGAGCCTTTAAAAAAAAAAAACAACAAAAAAAACCATATTGTGATTAAATACAAATGTTTAAAAAGTGCAGTTTCAGTGGTAATTTCCTTAATTTAGTCACAATTGTTTGGGGACCTATTGTACATGTTTCTAGTGGAAGGAGAAACTGGAGGAAACCTACGCAGACACAGGGAGAACATGCAAACGCCACACAAAAAGGCCCCACCTGATCTGGAAATTGAACCCAGGACCTTCTTGCTGTGAGGCAGGGGCGCTAACCACAATGCCACAAAGCCGGCCTAGTTTTAGTCCTGGTTTAGTCTGTGTTAAGTTTTGATGTTGACGCTGTTCACTTCTGAATACAGGAACTTACAATTTAGTTTCCAGTGAATTTGACTTACTGTGTCAGAAAAGTAGGCTTTATTTTAAAATATTGCAAAAATATAATTTATTGCAATATTAGACATACTTTTCAAATATTGCATGTTTTTCCCATATCTCTTAATACAAAGAAAACTAAGTGTATCGGTTTCTCCATAAAAAAACTACAATAAAATAAAAAATATCCCCAACAAACTCCCTGCAGGTTCATAAAAATTGAGAATCTATCAAACAGGTATCAGAAGAAAAATATCTTAGAATAATTGTGGATTCTCAGTTAAATAATAAAAAAAAAAAACTGGTAAAATTGTCAGGTCTAACATTAACTGCTTTAAGATAATAAGAAAATGCTTGACTGTTGAATGTGCACAGATATCTTTAAACTCAATGATCTTCTCTCATCTGTCCTGGAGCTACTGACTGGTCACAGACAAACCAGGCCACACTCAAACCATTTGAAAGCCTTTACAACTGGGCCTTGAAGGTTTTAGACCAAACCACTGAGTAACTGTGTAAGCAAACTGCAGAGCTGCAGCAGATCCACCAGAGCAGCCTCAAGTGGAGACTGCAAGGTGCCTTTTCACAAAACCTCTTTTGCCCGAACTGCATTTTCTGTGAGAGGTGCTAGACTTTGGAATTTGCTTCCTATTAATCTGAAGTCTGTGACCAGATTTAGCATTTTTAAAAAACAAATTAAATCTTGGCTGTGTCAGCAACAGCACTGTGCTCATGTTTAATGTGCTCAGTTGTCATGAGTCTTTGTCTCTCTGTTGTTTTTATTTAGTGTCTGTGTGTCTTGGTCATCATTGTTATCTTTTAACATCACTCTGTTTACTTTTTCTCTGTGTTTTAATTTGTACCATGCAAAAAAAAAAAAAAAAAAAAAAAAAAACATCTAGGGACAAATGCTGCAAATTAGCTCTTGCTAAAAGCATTATGATACATGCTTGGGACTGCTGTTTTACAGTTTGTCTATGTTTTTTGTGTCTCTAACAAATAAACCTAATAAATAAATTACATCATAAATCCCAATACATTCCAAAAATAAACATTAATCCAAAGAAGAAGAAGCCCACAGTGCTCAGGTAGTTTTTCTCAAATAATAATTCTGTATTGAAGGTGCCCTTTGGTGCTCTGGAACAAAAAAAACAAGGCACCCTTCATTTACCTGAAGTATACAAAGCAGCACGCTGTTTTTCAAAGATTTTATAATCATATAGCCACATGAAATAAAGGCTTCTTATACTTTTTTGCAATCAAACATTATGCTCTTTCATCTTGCTCAGTTTGTACACTTCTGGAAAACATTTTTTGCATGATTCCTAGATCAGCTTTTTCATAAAAAAGTCAACCTTCCACTGCGTTAATGGACACGCATCAAAATTTAATATCGACACAAACATACATACATTGCATTGTTAGTGAATTACCTCTGGGGTCTATGGCAGTGCGTCACTATACTGAAGAGCTCCATCAACATTGGTAGAGCACTACTGTAGAAGGGCCATTGACGCTGTTATGCCTTGGGGACGAGAGGGGGTTAGATGATGGATGGAAATTAAGTATTTAAATCCTGCTTTTGTTGCCTAATCCATTTCCATATCTGATTAACCAGAACCCGTATACACTTCCTAATTAAAAACCCATTCTTAAGTCTCGACTGCAGCGTATCGCACACGCATCCAACATGTTTGAATGTGAACAAACTCTGAGCCCCAACCTATTGATAAACCTTTGTTGGGTTACTCCTCCAAATCCCTTCATAAATAATTAGGCAAGTTATAGAGTGTTTAATGAGATAAAGGCAGATAAAACCTTGTCTTTTGTTTGGGAGTCCGTTGGGAGTGCGGTCTAGGAGTTTGTTTGTGTTATCGGGCTGCATCCCCTGAGGAGGAGGCTGCACGGCTGGAGAGCTTCAGGCATTAACACACAGTGCTCCGTGTGTTGGGGAGTGTGGGTCTGCTCAAACTTCACCACAACGCTTGAGGTAAAAAATCCAAGTTTATTCAATTTGTCTTCCTTTATTTGGTTCCTCAGCTTCTGGCCTCCTCTCCTTCCGAGTTTAGAATTTTAAAATGAGACACACACTAAAGCAGAAGCATTCAGCTTGCTCTCGCATTTATTCACTGTGGGCATGTTACATTCACCAGTTGACCTATAACATGGATGAAAGGTAGCATGAAAATATTAACAATGTTTGTTTGTTTGCTTGTGTTTTATTTCGAACATGCAGCTAAAACATAAATAGTGTTTTCCCGTAAACACAAGGCACCTAAAGAAAACAACACTGAATGTTAATACATATGTTATTACATACATAAAAATACACATTTGAAAAGGAGAGGGTGGAGTATAAACTTATTTAGTCCCAACCCTTTTCACAGTACAACATAAATTATATTGTGTATTTACATCCCATTCCCTGAGTAATTAAACATAAAAAATGTATGATACTACTGTACAATCCAATATGCCCTGTATTATTAATAATATACCCGTACTTATAACCTTTTATCAGTACATAGTACAATATTATTTCATACTAACCTCATATTCTTTATATTTCCTTTTATTATTTTTTTTTTTTACACACTTTGTACACACATTTTTTAACTCCACAGGCAAACTGTTCCATAGCCCACATACTGAGACACAAAAACTTTTCCTTGTTGTCCCCACGTCCACAGACTTGACATTTTTGGTAATAAATAATAATTGTGTAGTTTGAAAAGCAACTAGATCTGATAATTTAAGTAATTTGAGAAATAGAGATGTTGTGTTAAATACACTGATTAGGCCTTGCATTATGATATGACCCCTGCCTGTTATTGGTGGTCTGAATGTTGCGTTGTGGCCGCCTGCCTAATATACAGCCCCATACTCAACAGAATGCTTCTGACAGTTTTCTATCAGAACCAACATCATCAGTTTGAGTTACAGAAGCTCACCTGGATCAGACCACACAGTCCAGCCTTCACTCTCTGCATGGATCACCTGTCGCTGGTTTACCACTGTTCCTTCCTTGGACCACTTTTGAAACTGACTCTTGCAGAGAATGCCCTACAGGAGTCGTCAAACATTCACAATTTGACCCCTGTCAAACTCAAATCCCTACGTTTGCCCATTTTTTTCTGTTTCTAACACATCAACGTTGGGGACAAAATGTTCACTTGCTGCCTAGTATATCCCACCCACTGACAGGTGCCATGATGAAGAGATAATGTGTGTTATTCACATCACTTGTCAGTGGTTACAGAGCCCTTTCTAAACACTATAGGGGCCCTAGGCGAGAGGGACAACTGAAGCCCTACAAAGTCAATTTTTTTTTTTTTTTTTTTGTAAATCCCACTTCAAACCAAAAGCAACAAGAGGCATTTGATCAAATATATCTAAGCATTATTATAAACTCTCTTTTTTCCTCATATCCCGTACTGCATATAACAGACGCGGTGAATGTGGGACAAAATAAGGCAGGGGGGTCCCCAGCCAACTTTGAATGAAACATATGTGATTTCCTGTATGCTGGTGCATTTTAAATGATTAAAACTTTAAAATGGCTATAATTGGTTATACTTCTCTCATGATAGGCCTCTTTTTGGAGAATTGTGAGGTAGCGTCACTTCAGTGGCTTGTCATCTGTTGCTAAAACTGCTTGTTCACTATTGTACAGGTAAGCATCCTTGCCTACCGGACGTCTCTGAGTGGTTATAATATTATGCCTGATTGGTGTATAGAAACTACCATATAAAATGGCTAAGAAACTTTAGCTGGTTCAAAAATCCAGTTATTTTTTAAGTTTATTTGGCTGCTCAGCGTCTGACCTCTTCTCCTTCCCAGTTCTGAATAAATGCGAGATATCAGCACATGCACATTCAGACAACAGCACAGCAGAGGCACGTTTCACTGGCCCAGGAGGCGGCAAATTAAACAAGGCTGAGAAAAGACAGACATTCCTCCTCCCTCTCCCCTTGTTGCCTTTTCATTTGAATTTGTGATTGCTGGCTGTGGCGCCGCTGTCTGCCGCTCCACATTGGGAAGCATGAAATGAGGAGAGCCCTATAGTGTTTATTGAGAATCACGCAGCGTAGAGTCGGACAGGATACACTCAAATCTCATTTCCATTCACAATTCATGCACTGCGAGCTTTTCCGCAACAAAGAATCTCCTAAAAACTGTTAAGAAAATTATTGCTAAGACAACTCCAGAGGTGGAAAGAAACTGTAATATACTTTTACTCAAGTTGTTGACTAATATAGCTCAAGCTATGTATCTACTATCTGAGTACATTTCCTTGAACATACATTTACAAAGTTTAGACGAAGTGTTACTTTAATGCATTTTAAAAAAATCTCAAACCAGTAAACTTTTTTTTTTTTTTCCTCCACGGCAAAGGGAGTAGTTCTAGTAGTATAAGCACAAGTAGCAGTAGTAGAATTCAGTCACAAACCAGTGTTTTCTTTGCATCTGTCCCAAGCTTGTATAAATGAGAAGGTTGTGTCAGGAAGGGCATCCAGCTTAAAATGCAAAAACAATATGCAAATCCCTGCAGACTAGGAGGCTGACCATTTCCTGTTGACCCCAGAAGGAAACAGGCAAAAGGAAAGAAGTAGCACAAGTAGTAATGATACTAGAAGAAGTACCCATAGTAGCATTAGCAGCAGTGGCAATAGTATTTATTGTGGAAGCACTAGTAGTGGTAGTGGCAGTAAGTACTTTTACTTCTACACAGCAATGGCTCAGTAGGTTGAGCTGTTTGCCCACTAACTGGAAGGTTATTGGATTGATCTCTGCTAACAGCATTGCATACTGCCCTTGTGTCCTTGGGCAAGACTCTAAACCCACCATGAATAGGTTAGTGTGATTGTGTTTGGTGGTGGTTGGAGTAGCAGCCACGTCTCTGTCAGTCTGTCCCAGGGCAGCTGTGGATACAGAAGTAGCTCACCACCACCGAGTGTGACTGAGGAGTGAATGAATAATGCACCAAAATGTAAAGCAACTTTGAGTGCCGGGAAAAGCGCATTATAAGACTGATGCATTATTATTATTATTATTATTATTATTATTATTATTATTATTATTATTATTACTTCAACTTGAGTAATATAACAATACAGATTTTGCATATTTTTTCCACCTCAGTTACTCAGCTACTTCTGTTACATCATCCTCTAATGGAGCTTGAGAGATCTTCTATGTCAACATCCTCCTTAATCTAAAGATCCCTGTCTGCCCTTAATAACACATCGGCTAATTTTTTGTCCCTATAAATGTTTCATGCGTTTTTCAATTGGATCCCAGCATTCATATCGGTGTTTACTTATTCTGGGGCCCTACCTTTTTAAATTCAGTGTGGCTTTTTTTATATAAGACCGCAATTACCAGCGCAGAGAGGAGCCAGAGGAAAGGAAATGCAGAAATGTCACCACACTCGGCTGAGCTAAAATGGCTAAACGATGACAAGCGCCCTGACTGTCAGATAAACAGCGTACACACTTCACCATCCTCATTAGGAGCGGCTAATGCGGATGTTCAGCTCAGCAAATTGGCAAGACATCAAAGCCCCTTGTGATATAGGATGTGCTAAGAGAGCACCGCGTTAGATCATAAACCCTTATGACCATATAATATGACAGATTCTCCTTTTTTTTTATTTTGACATCAAAGGCCCAGCGCCTGACGGTGATATATTTTCGCTCCCTCATGGCGAGATAAAAGATCTTAAGTCCTTTCATTTTTTTTTTTTTTTTTATTTATTTATTTTTTTTTTTATTGATACTTCACTGCAACACTTTAAAAAGCACTCACTGTTACTTTAAGGTTATGTGGCATTTTTTATATTGTAAATAATATCTCAGATGGAAAGTTACCCTCAAATAATAACCCCTGCTTTTATATGTTGTAAATGAAAGGACTAGGTATTGATAGGTAAATGGTTTAAGCAGTTTCTTTAAGTGAAAGCCTGTCAGCTTTTTATCATTATCATTTCAAAATGAAATGGTAAATAAGAGCTTTATAATTTATAACTTGCATGTAAAAAATTGTTCACTTACTAAACCCTAAACAGTCTACCTTCTGTTTCTGTACTACTACTAATATTTTTTTCCTTACCTCAAACTATGAACCCATTTGATAGGAAAAGGCAAGAAATTGTATTTGTTCAGAAAATATTAAAATTGCCTTTTTAATAAGTTACCTTTTGCACCGTTGGTGACTACAGCTCATCTTGAGGTTGTGGGTTTGAGTCTGGACTCCAACAGTTGACCAAATTTGTCTCTCTGCTCACTCGCCAATGATTTCCTGTCATATCTGTACTGTCCTGCCTAATAAAAGTTAAAGTTAAAGATAATATATATCTTAAAGAGACTATGATATGCAAAATTTACATTTAAGCTTTCTACCATGTTATGTTGTTTCTTCATTAACAAAAATAAATAAATAAATAAATAAAAATAAATAAATAACATTCCTGGAGTTTTGGAGTATTTTTCTTCATTCATGTATAAGTTAGTAATTAATCTATGTAAGTTTTTTTTTTTTTTTTTTTTTTTTTTTTTTTTTTTTTTTTAACACATCCAGGTTGACAAATACACACACACACACAAAACAAAATAACAACAACAAAAAAAAAAAACAACCTCTAAATCTACTGGACATTAAGTCTGTTTTTCCTTAAAGACATTTCAGAGTTCATCCAAACACCTTCAGCAGTTTGAATTTACAGGAAACAGGAAGTCACTGGCATTAAATAAACAGCTGAAGGTCACCTGATCAATCAGTGTGTGACATGCCATGCCAAAAATGGCAATGAGTTAGTAATCGTTAAGTGATCGTGTATTCTCTGGCATAGCTGTTCTGAGCCCTCAAAACATGCACAAACCCCCGCCCATTCCAGGAATCACTGACCAATCAACAGCTCTGTTGCCATTAACTCCACACTATTTTTTTCATTTTGTACTAAAATGCCATCATACAAAACATTTAAGAGCTTTTTTCTCTGTTTCTGTGAAATTAATTTGTCTCCATTGTTTTCGACTAACTTTATCCCACTCCCCTCTCTCTTGAGTTTTCCTTCACTAATTTGAACTGGCCTAATGATGCATTTATCTTTGGTCACCTTCAGCTCTCTCCCTCCGAGCACTTCTTGACAAATGCTCTGACTTCCCAGAGGCCGCTGGTGTCAAAACATCAGAAAGGTGGAGTGGCAGAGTAAATACTAACAACGGATTCTTCCTTTGGGATAATCACCACTGTCGCTGTCCCGCTACTGGCACTCAGCTCCCCTCGCTCTTTGATTTGTGCCCGGCGGCTTGCATCTACGTGTGATTAATCTATAGCAGGGCAGAGGTAGGGTGCAATCAGTGCTCCATTTGTGAATAGTAAAAGGGCTCCGTGACCATGAAGGGGAAATGTGGAAATGGGAGGTGGCGTGTCCGGTGTTTTGGCAGGGTAATGGAGCCTAAGAAGTCATTTAGGAGCAGCTCTCGGGCTGTCACATGCCTGTCACGCTGCCGGCTCGGCGGTGTCAGATCCGATGTGCGTCTGCTTGAGCGCTGGCATCTCCCATAGTCCCGTGTCACTCAAAGGAAGGGGGGGAAGGGGGCACACACATCGCACTCGGCGACACACACATCCACACATTGCATCATGGGAAAAAAAGGAGCTGCGTCTGCCTCCGTCAAACCATCAAATCTGTCCCCACCAGATAAACATCCTCTCGACTCAGTGACATTTTCCCCAACACACGCCGAGTGCTGCAAATACGCATCTCTTTGCATGTGTTGTCTGGAGTGGTTTATTTATGCATGCAGAAATAACAGGCCTTTTATATAAAGAGTGAAATTAATGTATGACCCCGCTGTACTGGGTAATAAATCACCCGCTGTGAAGGATGAGCATTACTCCCCTCCCTAAAATGTTAGCATTAGCATTTTGTTGTGTTGTGTCGAGATAAATGATTGTAAGATTTATGCAAAGAGAATGAGATGATGCCAAGTGTTTCTGGCACGGTCACAGGAGTCGTGTCAAACTCCCCTGTTTTTGATCAATGGGTAAAGAGCACAGACTTGACTTCACTTGACTTGACGTGTACTTTTAACTCGCTGTCAAGGGGGATTTAATTACATGATATCTGTCTCTCCTATGCCATACAAACAATGTTTACCTCACTCCAGAACTTTTAGGCAAAGTGGTACTAAACTTAATGTCTTTGACAGAAAACAATGCCGAGGACAAAATACACAAAATGTTTGTTATGCATTTCTTATCAGTACGTATATTTGAAAAGTACACATTAAGACATTAAGATTAAGTAAACATTACAAAAACACACTAACAATTGCTTCAAAGTGATATATTTTTTAAAAGAAGTACTTAATTGTAATTCATTTCAAACTCAATTTCTTTTTATTTACTTGTACACAACTTCTGGTGCCCCTCCCAGTCCAGGAAGCGCTGACCAATCAACAACAGCCTCTATATCCAGTCTTCTCTCATTCCTTTACCCAAAAACATGATGTACAGCTCTGTTTCCACTGATTGCCCACAGTTATTTTCCATTCTCTGGTAAAATGGCATCATACAAAAAGTTCAAGAAAGTAAAGTTCCTTTTATTCTTTAAATTATGATCAAAAGAGCGCAACAGTCTGCACTCTGCTGCTCTCTGCTGGTCTCTTCATCTGTTTCTTTATGGCACCAGTAGAGTAGTTATTAAAAACATTCTATTTTAGTCAGATAATGCTTTTAAAGGTTGTCAAACGTAAAATGCTGTTCTAGATGTGACCATGATTGGTTTAAAAATATGAAAAAAAAATCATAATATAGCTTTAAAAAATGCAACTCATAAGGGCATGATACTTATTTTGTTCCTGCATGTTTGCATGTTGAGAGAGCAGTGATTCTAAAAAGACAGCAAACGAGAAATATGCAAAGCCCTACTCTCAAAACTACTGTGCAAAGTTTCATTTCTCTTTTTTTTTTTTTAGATCCAATAGCAATAGAGTTACATGTAGATAATAAAACACTGCGTCCATTACAGAGGACAAACCTTAAGTGCTCATGAGGATATACTCAGCCAAATAATTCCTACTCTCTTACTTGAATTGCTTTCTAATACCTTGCTTCCTTTTTCTGATGATTCTCTCCTCCTTCCTAACGTCAGCCAAATGATCTGAGTATGATGCTCTTGTTTGCTGGCACTGCCTTCCCCTCAAATGGTCTTCTTAGGACAACAAATGTTTTTAAGACCTTTATTTCAATTTAGCAAACATAAGCCCAGTCATTTCCTAACTCCAGAAGTGTTCATAATTTCAGACCAGGTTTCACTTTTTCTCCCCAAAGTCCTTCCTCTCCCCTCTGTCCCATTCGTCCTCCTCCTTTCCCCTTCCACACCCAGCGCGAGGTTGAATTAATGTTTGACTGTGGGAGACTTGTAGATGGCAAATGTTCACATTCATTATGCATGACTTCCATGTTGCCGTTAATTTCTCGGAGCCAGCCAAGTCGAGGAAATGATTTTGTACATTATGTTTGTTTAATGAAATTGTCACACTAATGGAAGTCAGACTGAATAAGATGGAAATGACTGTTTCTGTTTGTCACTTTTATGACCTTTTTTTTTTTTTTTTTTTTTTAATCACAAGTGGTTTTGGCACATTCACTTGCTACGGATTGATGGACCGCCTTCCTCTCACCGTCCAAAGACATGCTGGTGAACTGGTGAATCCTAATTCTAGTGAATGAATGTGAGAGTGAATGCTTGTCTGTCAGCCCTGCCATTAACTGGTCATTGTCCTGGGCCCATAGTGGCTGGGATAGGCTCCAGCCCCCTGCCAAGATGACTGTATGACTCTGAGTTGCTCTAGTGCACTGTTAGGAACTTCATGTCAAATGTTATTCCTATATTTAATCATTTATTGACACTTGTTGCATGTAATTTTTAAATACGTCATAGTGTACTTAAAATAAATCAACATTATGACCAGAGACAGTAAATAACACATCATGGCACTTGTTAGTGGTGAGAAATATTGAGCGACAAGTGAATATTTTGTCCTGAAAGAGGTGTTAGAAGCTGTAAAAATGGGCAAATGAAAGGATTTGAGTAAGTTTGACAAGGGCCAAATTGTGATGGCTAAACCAGTGTTTCCCAATCTGGGTTACAGGGACCCCCAGGGGTATGTGAGCACTTTGCAGGGGGTGCTTGGGGTGCTTTCATAATTCATTTCCAAGATGATAGGAAAATGTGTGATCTTTTTATACTGAACCATTGAAACGTATGAAAGACAAGGTCAAGTGTCTCAAGGAGAAACTGAAAAAAAGTAAATATTACTTTTTTACACAATACTTGGGTTTAATAGCTTGTTTCAAAGGGGAGTTATTCAAATGATTTATATTTATACAAAATTCATGAGTTAAAGTTTATTTATTTTGAACATAAAATATAAATAATAGTACATAACAGAAGTTTATATTGTTATATTTTTATTTTGAAGGCAGATTATTATTTTATCTTGAATTTAATGCAGGATCATTAGTATTTACATTAACTTACATTTAATTATGTCTTTGTACTAATAAGCACAGATTTTTTTTACAAGGCCACTTTTTTAAGAAACACCAAGGGGTACTTACGGTACGAGACTGTAACTAAAACTGCTGAAGAAGTTAATGCTGGGTCTGATAGAAAGTTCTACATATTAGGCATTTTATAATGTTATGCCTGATTGATATATAGCAAAAACATCTTATTTGGAAAAAGCATTGCTGTGGTGTTTTCGCTTAATTTTGGCACATTTGTTTGTTTGGTTATGTATGGACCCCTTGTCACAACCAGGTGGAAACAAGGGGAAAAATTACCCAAAATGCAAGACTGAACACTGAAGACTCACAACACAAAAATGTAAAAAGCAAAAACAGAGGAATGATAAAATGTAAAAACTCAAAACTTAAAAATGCACAAAAGATGAAACTTTAAACTCGCATCAACTCAGGAGTCAATGGAGACACAGGAGGCTGAGACATAGGCACAGGCAACACATGACAATGAAATCAAAAAGGTGAACAGATGAAACACTTTGGGGCGGAGCAGACAATCACAGGAAGGCAGGAAGTAAAACAGAAAAAAAAAAACACAAGGACTAACTAGACATCAAAATAAAACACAAAGGAAACAAGACAGGACCATGACACCCAACCAACATACAGTTTTCATCACGCAGCATGGATTCAGTAAGATCCTTTTGACGCACCTTCCCATTGCATGTTCGTGTTAGCTTTTATCAGTATTGAATGTTTGCGTTGGTAAATCTGCTCACACCTGTTTGTTGCTAGCCGTGTTTATGTGTGTGTTCATTTATCCAAGGTCTGCGTGAGGCTTGAGTGCTGTTTTTTTTCCGGTTGCGCTTTGTGAATAATTTAGCCGTCTGTTTGATGTCTCCGGCCATAGATTTCTCAAAGCAAACACATTTTATCTCAGCCTTCACTGCACCTGAAGCCATACAGCGGCGTAAATCTGTGGTCGCGATAACAACTAAAACGTGCCTTCCTCCTCAATGTCTTTTACACGCATTAACGGGTACGCACTAACTCATGTCTCGCTACAGTCTGCAGCCCTTCTGTATTGCATTTACAAGTCAATGAGCAGACATTCATTTAGGAAGCTCTTCAAAAGCAATTACAGTAACAGTGCAGGCCCATACATCTGTGGAGCTTTACATTTCTACATCATGAGAACAAACATCCACCATCTGTGTTAGGACTACAAAAGAGACCGCTTGATGTTTTATTCAAACACCCAACTCTTCTTACAGAGAAATAATTACATGTCCTATATTTCAGTGTAATAGTAAGAGGCAGAATTATCTGTTTGAGTTTTATATACAGTAATGAAGAATGGAAACTCGGACATATCCAATTTTCTCATTAAAGACATAACAATGGTCTATTAATCCATGTGGTGTGTAACAGGTTGGTTCAGTATGATGTGGGTTGGAACAATTAAATGTAACTAATAAATTCTGTGTCACCCCTGCGACTAAGTAGCAATTGCCCAATATGTATCGTGTCTAAGGCCCATAGTTGCTGAGAAAGGCTCCATGCCCCATAAAAGAAATAAGTAGAAAATGAAGGATTCTCAGCATTTGGTTGATTTTAAATTCTGAGTTGTTGTCAAGTCACCATTTCTCGAGTCCAAGTCAGTCTCGAATCCTTATTGTTCAAGTTTGCATCACATGTTATCCATGTCATCAATATGCAAGTTATAAAGTATGATGTGTCACCAAAAGAAATATCTAAGTCCAGTCCAAGTGGAGTTATTATCATCTGAAAGCGAGTCCAAGTCTCAAATCCATACTATTTAAGCAGGGCCTGATAGGAGTTTTCTTAATTGTGCCACAATGGAAAATAGTGTTGTGAAATTAGTTTTCTATGAACAGGTCTTAGGATAAACAGTCTTCACACTGTGCACATTATTTTGACTCCCATTGACCTTAAGTTTTTAGTATTTAGGGACTAACAATCAGCTTAAAACCACCATTTAAGTTGTTTGATAAGATAATATATGATGCTGCGTATACAGAGGTATGGCATCTTTGATCAAGTTCAGGTCCAGGCCGAGTCCATGGTGCACAAGTCCAAATCTAAATCTGAGTCATCAGTGTGCATCAAAGTGCAAGTCTGAGTCCAAGTCATCAGTTGTATGTCAGAGTTGAGTCATGAGTCCAGAAAATGAGACCCCTAACTCGAGTCCACCTCTGGTTGCTCCAGGATTATAGATTTTACCACTTTTCCTTTGTCCTATTTTTTTTTTTTTTTTTTTTTTTTGGTAGATAAAAATGCAATAGTTTGAACTAAACCTCCTGAGTCAAATGAAATTTTAGAGCAGAGTTGCAGACTCCAGTCTCTGGCAGCAGCTATTGAAGTAAAAATGACCCAAAATATCCAGTAATGATCAGTCTTAGGTCAAAAGAAGTAGTAGATGTGTTAAAATCAATAAACCATCAAAGGCTGCATCACAAGAAGGTGAAGTTTTGCCTCTGACTAAATAACAGTGTTTTTTTTTTGTTTTTTTTCTTAAAGCAGCTTCCCAAACACATATGTGAAATGCAACAAAGTGAAAGTAACCATAGTGGACTTTTCTTGAATTCGGTTATTTACAGGAAGAGCCTTTTCAGTACGCTTCTTCCATTTAACTTTGTGTCAGCCCTAATCCTTCTGTACACATAACCTTTTGTGCACATCAGAGTGAGCACATGTGAACAATGCAGAGGTGTGTGTGTGTGTGTGTTTATTGCAGTGGTGCTGATGCTGCCTCTAACCCAAAATCCATCACTGCGTCCAGCCATGCGATTACAGCCTGCCATGGGAAACGCTGACTGCTGCTGCTACTCTATTAGGCAAAGTGCTTGTGTGTGTATGTGTGTGTAAAAGAGCTAAAGAAAAAAAGGTATAGGAGAGAGAGAATAGGTATTATCCTGGCCCAGGTGCTAAGTGCTTTTTACTGGTCTGTTTTAGGGCTGTGACCTTAAGTCTAATGTTATATACAACACAGCGCGTCACTATCATTATTTTTTCTTTTTAAAACAGTGAAGTTCAAAAGTTTTAGTAATGTGTGAAAAGGATATAAATTAAAAATGCTTAGTAAATATAGTTTTTTTGTATTATTTTCAGTATGATTTTTAATGAACTGGGCTAATGACAAACAGGTTTTAAGGCAGTGCTTCCTAACCAGGGGTACCGTGACCCCTGGGGGTACACAAGCACATCAGCAGTGGGTACATGGAATTATTTGATCATTTATAGTACATTTATATATTTGGCTTTCAAAGACTAAAATTAACCTAAATCTGGAATGAAATACGGATTAACAGAAAAATGCCTACGGACTAAACCAGGACTAAACCATGTCTAAAACTAGAACTAAACAAAGACAAAAAGGTCTAAAACCAGAACTAAACTGTGTCTAAACCAGGTCAAGCCAGGACTAAGTTAGGGCTAAACCAGGACAAACCATGTCTAAAACCAAAGACTATAATGGGACTAAACGAGGTCTAAATCAGAACTAAACCAGGACTACGCTGGGTCTCAAGACCAAAAAGGTTGGGAACTACTGTTTTAAGGGATTCTATACCTTTTGAGACACGTGCCAGAAATTCTAACTTCACTCACTAAAAGAACAGAGCTTTGTGCCTAAATAGATAGAGCATTTACCCCTCAACTGGGAAATGTTTGAGTTTGGGTCTGGGCACTATATCTTTACCATTGCATTCCCTTGGCAGAGGTCTACACTTTGATTTTTCTTTTTCTTTTACTATTATTATTTTTTTTTTTAGTATTTAAAATATGAGGCTTTGGTTCAATACTGTGTAATAAGAACATTTTATTTCATTTGGAGGAAGGACACACAGATGGGGCATTATCGCAGACCAGGTGCTAAGTGCTTCTTACTGGTCCACTTTAGGGCAGGGACCATTCTCTCTCAAGGCGCACCTTTCCTGCAACACACTGAGAGATGCTGCAATGCAACGAATTGATTTCTCCTCTGCAGTTTTTCATCTTCTTTTGCCTTGTCTCTTGTCTGTAGATAAATACTTTGTTGCTAAAGTCGCTGCAGCTGGCTTGAATAGATATAAAAAGGTCAGTCTGTTTGTGCACATATATTTGTTACATACAACATGTGTGTGTGTGTGTGTGTGTGTGTGTGTGTGTGTGTGTGGGTGGGTGTATGGGAGCCAGGCAGCCTGTGAAATGGGGATTGATGTGTCCATTTGGAGACAGGTGTTTAGAGAGTGAGTGAAGGCCGCGCTCGGCTGCCTCTGTCGGCTGGCCTTGATTACTTGTTCTTATTGGAGTGTGAAATCTGAATATGCTTTTTCATCACTCAAACTTGGGCTTGTGTTAGCGCGAGGAGGCGAGGTGGCAGTGGCGGCGGAGAAGTGTTTGGTTTTTCTGGTGTGTAGTTGGTGTGGGTGTGCAGCATGGATTTGGAACTTTGTGCTTTAAGAATTTCCTAAACATTTTGAACTTTTGCGAACAGTAAGGACGTAGAGACTTTGCTATTTAACTCATCTTGTGACCCTCTTATGTGTATTCCTTAGTTTTCATTTAATTTTCATGCACTAGCCATCAAAAATAATAAATTTTGCGTATCATGATTTTGGGTTGCACAAAGCTGCATAACTCCTTTTATACTGTGTCACTGAATATCATATAACATTCCCAGACTGGATGCATCTTTATGGCATGAATGTCGCAAATGTACAGTACATACGCATTCTCAGATTCTCAGATTGCAAGTTCCTTGGATTAGCTACAAACTATGTCCAGAAATGACTTCATTTCAAAGTTGCTTTAATTATTTGTATGTAATAAAGTAGTTCAAGCTTCTGATTCCTATAAACAAGAAGTAACCAGAACCTATTACTTGGTATAGCTTGAATAGAAAATAGCCAATAAAATAAAACAAGTTGACATAAATCAGCCTTTGTTTGGACTGTAGTTTAGCATATTTTTTTCAGCTGCAAGCAATGACTGTGATTTTGATTCTCTATTCTTTACATTATGTATAATACCTCTCCTAATCACAATGTAAGGTAAGGTACGGTGTAGTTTATTGCCCCTGTAGTAAAATTTGTTCTCTGCAACTAACCCATTCTTCAGTGCTGCTGGGGCAACCTGTCAGGCGCAGTGCATCGCCCAAGGACCCTTCCCCAAATCTTGAGCAGGATCCTGGTCAGTACCTAGCTGGAGCCTATTGTTTTAGGTTGATGGTAAAAACCACAGCACCATGAGTAAATGTACCTAGACACAGAGAGAACATGCAAACTTCACACAGAAATGCCCCATCTGCCCGATACAGGCATCAAACCCAGGACCTACTTGCTCCTTTAGTGGTTTCCAAATATCTAGTAACTGAAGAGTAAGGGTAAAATTTTCCATAATGCATCATAAAAAGGAGTGGACAGGGAAGACCACCAGACAATCAATTAAAAGTTTAATGCTTTGCAAACTTTTATTGGGATCTTGACAACTCTACACAACACATCTGAAGCAAGTTATGATGAGTACAATTCTGTCTTTGGGTCGCACTGTAACGGATAAAATCTATAATTGAGTTTACCATAGCTTGTACAGATAATTATGTATAGACATTGATCATTTCTCTATAAATAATTGCATATTAGGTCTATGTCTGGCTTTATTACAGAAGTCCTAGAGTTTCAGCTGCGCATGAATTACCATAAAAATAATTGGTACGTGTCCAAAACTGTTTGCTGATTGAGTATACTACAAAGTCCACAATATAGTGCAACTCTATGTAGTGATAAAGGAGTTAGTGGAAGAAGATTGAGACTGCTGTGTGACCGTTACAACATGCAGTCCACTCCCTGACCAAAGTGCCCTTTATAATACAGCAAACAGATGAATATAAAATCATTCACATTTTGTTCACTTTTTTCTGAGTGACTTCCCAGTGGACCAGTGCCATGTTCTCCTTCCCATTATACCACAGTGTCTGTAACGTACATCTATGGGTGAAGGCCTCCTCTAAATGACCTCACGCTGTACAAGCTGACAGCCAGACAGCCCGGCGTTTAAATAGCTGGAGTGTGTTATAAAAAGACGGAGAGCACCTGGTAAAAGACTATTAATCTGCAGGTGCTTGGAGGAGACATTTGTTATCAGGGCTCGGGAATTAAACATGAGCATGAATTCTTCAGAGGCACAATATAAAAGAGTTGGATAATTTTAGAAGGGATCACTCCACCTGTAATTTTAGCTCCCCTCTCTGTCTGCCTCACTGTCTCTCCCGTTAGGACTAATCCCTTTTGGATTTTCAAAGCTGTGTTCTTCAATATGTATTCACAAAGTGGATTAGAGAGACTCAATAGTTCAGCCTTTTTGTTTTTCGAGTCATTAAGTGAAACCTGGGAGAGTGATTAGATTTATTTCTCGTCGTGAAAGACTGTACAAAACATGTAAACACTTGCTTTTATGCCAGGCGCACTCGCAAAATAAGCTGTTTTGACGGTGAAATGACAAATATTTGGCAGTGGGGCAGATCTCCAAACAGGTTGCATAAGAAACGCTTGTTAATTATCTTCAGTATATAATTCAACTGTTATAGTAGACACTGAAACCTGTTATTTTCTATTGTAGCAAATCAGAGGAAGAGAAATGACTCTGTACTCAAGTAAAAATACTATTACTGTTACTGTTGTTAAACTAAGCATATGTTTACTTGAAAGTACTTAATACTACTACCAATAGTTATTACCACATACTGATATAAATACTACGGTTATTACTACTACTATTTATACTACTGCTACTTCTACTATTGCTGCCACTACTACTACTACTACTACTACTACTACTACTACTACTACTACTACTACTATTGCTTGCCTGGGAATTCCAGCCTCACCGCTGTACCAGCGGATGAGTCTGGTCGCCATGGAATCAATTAGTTTTCTATGGCGGAGCAAACTGACAGCGGAGTAAGCCAATCAGAAAATGGCTGACGTGACGTTAACAAAGTGACAAGAAAGTGAGCAATGCGAAAACATTTTTTTTTTTTCTTTTTTTTTTAATAAAGGCATCTAGTGCTGTGAGCTGCTGTGGTTTTAATGATTCGATATGTTTGTGGTCATTTAAAACAGAATTTACCGCTGAATGAAACAACCTCTCGGCTCCTTGGTGCGCCATCTTGATTGTTGTTGTTGAGGAGACGAGTGACGCTGCTCGCGAAGAACACGTGACTTAAATAAACAAATCAAAATGCACAGTACGGTTGGCATTTGAATCCAACCACAGCGAAGGGCGTGGTGACCAGACTGATATTTCTCTGTATAATAATACAGAGAAATATCATTCTGGATTTTCCAGGCAATACTATTACTGCCACTACCACTATTACTGCTACTACTACTACTACTACTGCTACTATTACTACTACTACTACTAATATTACTACTACTATTACTACTACTACTACTAACACTACTACTATAACTACTATTACTGCCACTACTACTATTGCTGCTACTACTACTGCTGCCACTACTACTACTACTACTATAGCTACTACTATTGCTTTCACTACTACTACTACTACTACTACTACTTTTACTACTATTATACTACTATTATTACTACTACTACTACTATACTACTATTACTACTACTACCACTACTACCACTATTGCTGCCACTACCACTATTGCTGCAACTGCTACTACTACTGCTACTACTATAACTAGTATTGCTGCCACTACTACTACTATTATACTACTATTACTACTACTACTATTACTACTACTACTATTACTGCCTTTCCTACTACTTCTACTATTGCTGCCACAACTACTACTACAACTACTTTATTGCCACCACGATTTTAATTCCTACTATTATGACTACTTTTTTTACTTACATATCAAAATTATTTCAAAGTACATGTTTCCTCAGAAAATTACTCAATTAAAAGCATTGTTTTATAAATTGTTCTCAAAAATTACAGTAAAGAAAGTAAATAACTTAGTTACTTTCCACCTCTGTTTTAAACACACTTGAAGGCAGCAGGTGCGTTTGTGGGCGGTGGATCTTAAAGTGTCTGTGATGTCCTGAAGATTGATTACAGTGACCGCGCCTCTGACTGCTTTACACTGATTAGCCTTTGACCTTTCACAGGTGAAAGGTCACATCAACCGTTTAGACTGCGATAGGAGGGAAACGGGACGGTGCTAAATTACCAACCCATTATCTGAGCCCTGACAGGACGAACAGGAGGGAGGGATGGTGCAGAGAGGGAGGTGTGTCAAAACAGCAGAGCGTAATGATAGGAGCCTTAATTACGTCTTAATACTGATTGTTTTATCAGAGGTGACAGGTGTGCCCCGTCCACAACCTTGCTTGCTTTTTGGCCTGTTCGCGCTCGCCGTAAGATAACAGTGTAATGAAGCCGGATGGGAATAAAAATGGATCACCAAAGGATGCCTCGGGCCCGGCTTTCCTCCTCCCTCCGCTACCCTTTGTCTCACAACATAAATTCGCTCCTTCATGCCTGTCCTGCTGGCTCTGTTTGTTTAGGGGCTGTCAATGGAGGGAAGTAAGTTGTACTGATTCCCAGCAGGGAGTGGGGCCAGAGGAAGCCGGCGTGTGTTTATCTTATCACACATTCAGCCTGGAGCGGGTGGAAACCAAACCACCCCCCAGTCCCATCATCAAACATCATTTACCTTCACAACATTCACAGGCTAAAGGAACACATCCCAGATCACTGCATGTCACTCACACTCTTAAACGGCATACGGAAGAGCAGCGCAGGCCTAATTAGCAGCAGCCTAATGAGCAGAGGTGGCGTCTTTTAGTTTCTCAATGGTGACTGTCACAACAAGCGCTTGTTGTGCCTTTGATTTGACAAAACGCATCATGCTTCCCCGCGCTTGCTTCTTTAATTTGCGATATAACCTTCAAAGTGAATCTATATCTTCTTAATGTGCACTCAGTTGTAAACAGCTCACCTGACACGCCGTTGTGCGCTGGAACAAATCCCTGGCCTTTAACTTTATTGACTGTAAAAATCAGTTATAGTTCATTAGAATCCACTCCTGACCTTTTCTGGCCTGAACGGACGCATTCATCTACCGACCATTTCAGCAATGTTTAGTGAATTTAGTTTCTTTTAACCACTTTGACTGGGATTATGTCCTTTCATTGTCCCATGCTGTTCAAGACTGCAGATATATAAATGGTGCATATTTAGAACCAGATCAAAAGCAACACAAGGAAACATTTTATTTTCTGCAATTGCACTGCTGTAAATACACATTGGGCTATGTTTAAAATGGTTTCAGACTTGAATGTAGATTTTTGAGATTTGTCTTCTCATTATGGGTAACACAAACCTGACTGAGAATAACAGTGGTTTATGGTAAGCTGGATGCCCTGTGCATGAACCTATATTAATGATTTAAATGTATTTTATTGGGAAAAAAATGCTTAGTTTAAACAAAACCATTGAAATAAACTTGTTTACCACATTTTTTGAACTTGCCTTTAATTATTGGTTGAAAATCAAAGACCACATTCATGTTTATGTAGACATGTTTGCTATTTTATTGTCCACATATAGGGTTGGATTGTGATGGTATTAAATCACATTGTAATATTGGAGAGTGCTATGTTTATGGACTAAAACACAGTACATTGCATTATTTTATAAAAACAGGATGCATCCCCCTCAACTAACCAATTTGCAGCTATAAGCACTTCTTGAATTCTGCTTATTCCTGTTGGGGGTTGCCTGAAGCTGGAGCCTTGCCCAGCTACAATGGGCCTCACGTGAGGTACACCCTGGTCAATGGCCAGTTAGTCCCAGAGCTGAAACAGAGACACACTGACAGACAACCATGTACTTTCACTTTTACTGTGGGCAATTTTAGAGTCACCAGTCTCCAAACACATGAATGTCTTTGGACAGTGGGAGGAAGCCAGAGTACGCCCATAAAGTAAGACAGTAAAGTAGGACATGCAGACAGGCTGGCCTGAGGATTGAGCCCACAACCTCCTTGCTGTGAGGCAGTCCACCGTGCATCCCTTTAAGAGTTTATATTTGTGATTGTGATTCAGGCAGGCAGAGTTGCATCGTGCTCGTGAGATGCATTCTCAGTGGAGCAGGTGTAAACACAGATGCACTCTCAGTACTGTGTGTTTGTAAGCCGGCTCACTGATGGCCTGTGATTGTCTCTGTGTATGTTGAATTTTCAGGGGTGGAGATTGTTGGGAGAATGGCTTCTGCATTAGTGCCCTGTTTCCTCTTGGTCCCCTCCTTCTCCTCCTCTATCCCACTCTCCACTTCCTCTCTGCTCCTATTATTCTCACTCTGCTCTGGAGGGCCATCAGTGAACCCTGAATGCATTATGCTGTCTGCTCCATTGTTTGTGCTGTTTCCATGTGCTGCTGCCCCACTCTCTCCCAATATTTGTTTTCATTAATCACAATGGCTGCCTGCTGCGGTGTCTTGATGGCTTTTTTGGTTGTCTTTTGTTCCACGGCGCAGCTTTTGTCTTTAGGCATTGGCTTTTTGTGGTTTATTTGTGTGTCTCTGTTTGTGCTGGTATGTGTGGATACATGTGCACATGTACGCAAGCGTGAAGACAAAGATAGTGCTTGGATTGAACACAACACTGGCCACGTTTTTGTTTCTTCACATGGTAATGTATCCTCTACTGCTTTCATATTCTGCTTTTATCTAGGCTCATTACTGCTGTTTTCAGGCTTTGACTTGTGGGTACAAAATGGCCAGTTTACAGCCCACATATGCACACACTGAGCTGCAGTGCATCCCTATCAAAATAACACACTGCTTTATTTACTGTGGTTTCATTGTGGTTTCATTGGTAAAATTGTGGAAATTTAACTGCTGCTACGAGGCAAATCAAACAATAGCTATGCAAAGGGAGAGCCATAGACTACTGTATTAGAAAGATGGACAGAGCCACAAAAGGCTGTGTCCAAATGTTGATAAAAGCCTTTTTCTTTGAATAGCAGCAGATGTGAAGTCATGTTCAGAAAGCACATATAGCTGCAGACTGTTTCTAACAGTGATCATAATGGATTGGATTTATATTTCATTCCTTTACAAGCTTCTCAAAGCGATGTACATTTGTCCTTTATTCATTCACTCAGTCACTCTCGGTGGCGTCTGAACTACTTCTGTAGCCACAGCTGCTCTGAGGCAGATTGACAGAAGCATGGCTGCCAGTCTGTGCCTACGTCCTCTGACCACCACCAAACACAGTCACACTGACACATTCACACAGGCACAGAGGGCGAAGGTTTAGGGTTACGCGCAATTCACACTGAATCTGCTGCATGTCTGTTAGTTGTCCCATACGACCTCTGCAAGAAATAACTGCAATGCAAGTCACTGCGTCAGTTCACACTGGCTGCGTTGCAGTACATCTATGTGTCCGGCTCTCCGACAGAAATACGTATCAAGTCTATTTTTGTCAGATGCTGTCATGCATAAAGTTGAACAGAGCAGATCGAACCAGACATAAAGTCAGACCTGGGATCAGTGAAGAGGATTTGGTAAATTTCAAAATAAAAAGGTATGTGTAGCCTCTCACTCACATCCCAATGTAAACATTACATCTTAACTATAGACACAGATCAGAGCGTACACCATTAAACATGAGAAAGTATTTATATGTAGCAAGCTTACCAGGGTAAAAGCACAGAGGTCATGGAAATAATCTCCAAATGAACAGGAAACCGTGGTCTGAGGCAAATGTGGCTTTTGTTTATGTGTAGCTCTCATTATATATTATTTTTAATCATGTGAACTCATAACTTCAGCCTAAACTGGCTTCTCTCCACAGCTGGCTCTGATCGGAGACCTGCCCCATACGCAACGCATTCAGTGTGAATCTGGCGTTAGTAGTATCCATTTTCCGTTAGTTAGTAGTCACTGCCGGGAGCGGGTAACCACCAACTTTCCAGTTAGTGGGAGAACATCTCTACCGACTGAGCTACTGTTGCCAATGATTATTTATCTTCTTTCACTTATTGCCATTAGAAGTCGTAGGTGGCTGAAACCGGCCCCCAAGACTATGGGCCTTAGGCAGGATACTCCCTGGATGATGGCAAATTAGTTGCAGGGCTGACACAGACAAACAACCATTAACTTTCACATTCATTCAGTAGGGGCAATTTAGGTTCACCAAATCACATGCATTTCTTTGGATGGTGGGAGGAAGTAGGAGAGAACCCAGAGGCGGGGCAGGGGGGGCATGTGGACTCTACTCAGAGATTGTATGTTCTTTGGGACAGGGATTGAACCCCAACCTCTTTGCTGTAAACTAAAACACATAACAGCTGTAACAGAGAGGTTTGCCTTTGCTGCAACACTTTCTATGGATCCGTCATTGTCTCTCAGTGTAAGGGCCATAGACGCTGGGATAGGCTCCAGTCACTAATGAAGAACATCATCAAAGCTAATGGGAGAAGCTCTAGTTTGTCTAACCTTCAGTGCACTGTGAGCTATGCACCACCACTGTCTCTGCTGGGGACTAGTCATTTACTCCTAACCAGCTGTCTGACATTTTACTGCACATATATATTTCAAAGCTGGTTTTAGCCCAAACAAAAGACCTCCTGTGCTACTATGTTTCCCTTATTCAGGTCATTTTTTGGTTTGTTTGGTCCAGGCGGGTGGTGTTGCCATAAGGTAGATAAATAAATCATCTTTGTAGAAATATTAAAACTTGTCTGCTGTTTTTCCTCCTCCTAGCCGCCTGCTCTCTCTCCCCACGCTCCCTCTGTTCTCTTACTTCTTCATCCTTTTATTTTTCTCATTTTCATGTCTCTTCCTAACTCTTTTGTGATCTGCTTTTCATTTTTTTTTTTCTATGTATTCCAGTAAACATTGCTTCATGGCTGAATGTATGGATTTAACCCACTGTTAAAATTTCAGTGGCTCCACAAGATCAATCCCAATTAAATAACAAATAGGCCTTGTATTTTCTCTTCTCGTCTGGCAGCTCAGGCATTTTTCACAGCAGTGTGTGGTCCAGAATATCTCCGCTTCCCTCTCTGGCCCCATCCTGGTCTTGTCCTTCAGTCTTTGGACTTACCGCACACACAATGCATAATCAGCCTGCAGGAAGCTATGGATATGAGAAAACTGAGCCATTTTTTGTATTTTTTGTATTTTTTTTTTTTGCTTTGTACTACGACAAAACAGAACCCTTTAGTGTTAACAGAAAAGCTGCCTCTGTAAAGAATGTTTACATTAGGATAAGCAGGCCACAATTAATTTTCTATAGTGAAATTGGCATTGACCGCTAAATAGGTTTGGTATGCTTTCAAATTTCTATGGTTTGCTGGACAAGCAATTCAGAAATGTTTCTTAATATTTTATCCGTGTATGCTCTGCAGCATGTGGCAAAGTGGTTAGCACTGTTGTCTCACAGCAAGAAGGTCTGTGGTTTGATTTCCAAACCAGGCAGGGCCTTTCTATGTGGAGTTTGCATGCTCTCCTTGTGTCTGGGTGTGTTTTCCCCAGGTGCTCCAGTTTTCCATGGACTAGAGGCTAATTATCCAGCCAGGTTCTCCTGACCAGGATCCTGGATCAAGATCTAGAGAAGTTTCCCCTCAGTGGGTCCTTACAGTTTGCCCCAACAGCATTGATGTTAATGCACGGTTTACCTTATTGTAACTACCACAGTTTCTTATGAATGATGAGGTAGCTTCACCTTGCTTACAACATCTGTCAAATTACCCTATGCTACCACTTTGGCTAAAACTAGGTTAGTTTGTTTACAATGGATAAAAATAACCTACACTTTTTCTATAGTTTATATTTTGCCAAATGACCAAACTACATGATAAAAACATATCAACTTGGTTTTATATATTAATAGTTTAATTAATGTTTGACTAGATAAGAATTCCTTAATTGTAGCTTAGTTAGTAAAACATGCGTCACATGCTTGGCGTCGTGGGTTTGAGCCCTCAGTCCGATGATGTACTGAATGTCTCTCACTTCTCTCTGCCTCATAATTTCTCGTTAATACTCCACTGTCCTTTCTAGTAAAGACCTAAAAAAAAAAAAAAAAAGTATTACTAATTTACCATATATTTTTTCTGACATTTTGAGGAGATATGCCTTTAAATTCAAATGACAAAAAAATATGCTACATCCGAAATTCATGGGGTGGCACAACTTCACCCACTCTCCCCTTACACAGTGAGGAATCCAACTGCTAAGTGTAGAAAAACGCTGGGCTCCAACTGTGTGCTGTGACATTCAGAACAAATGTGTACTTTTAAGTGAAGCCGAAGCTGTAGACTGGCTATTATGGCACGTATGGCGAACTCTGTAAATAAAGCTCTCTGTGGGTTTTTACGAAAAATGGATTCGAAATTGTTGTGCACTTACCGCTTCTCTTTCACTTTTGCACTTGGATATTGCATCATTTTGAACATGGCCAGGAATTGTGTGTGTCCATTTCAATGTACAGGCTTTAGTGACTGGATGCATTTATGGATGACCGTGTCAGTTTAGGTTATTGAGGCTGTATCCAGGATGTGTCAGAAGTGTCAACAGTGGACCAAGCAGCTCACAGTTGTTTTGTGTACTCTACCTTAGGCGTTTTACTTTCTCTGGATAACTGTGTGCGTGTGGCGCCGTGCTTACTTCTGCAAGTGTGTCAGTGTGTATCAGCTCAAACTGATAAGACCACTAGGGATATCTCTATCCTCGCTCACTGTCCCAACAAGAACTGTTCTCCCAAAAAGCGGATATTGAACACCGAGACTTTGTGCCGATTGCATCACCTAAGTGGGCACCTGTTATCATATTTGATACATAAGCTCCTCAATGCACAAGTCAAACATGCTCAGGGATAAAAAGCATCTCAGGTTTTATGTACATAACTTTTAGATGAGGCTTAATAACATTTAAATCTACTGCCAATAAAAATCAACCATTTCTTACTCTATCTTGCACATGTGTACTATTAATTAGTTTGTCATAAACAACTATTTTGACAGCTGCAACTTACCAAATGCAATTTACATTACCAGTTTGATTTTTACTGCTTGGGGCATAATGTCAAATGTTAGTGTAAGCCATGCATCTAATTGGCAATTACAATGTGACATTTTTCTGTATCTGAAAAACATGTGCTCACCATAAGCTTTTACAACAGTTTATGCAGAACAAAACAAAAAGACTCAAGGGACATGATGTCTAGGCAAAGTTTAAAATATAACAAACTGTAAAATCTGATCTTTACCCTTAACATTTCTTATTTCATATTCTTATGTTACAGTAATCAAATGATCTACTACATACCATTTGTTTGTAACCCAATTAGACCACTGATGTTGTGCTTGGTCAGTCAGAATTTAAAATTACATAAAAAAGACAGTGAAAAGCATCATCTCAATTATTTTGTCTGTCTTTGTCATGTGAACAAAGTGCAGCTTAAATAAAATCTTAAGTTCAGAAAAATCTTAATGCTGAACTAAGAGCAGTCTGCACAAGCCTTAACTCTTTTTCTAGACTGTAATTTGCACTGTGCTGTTTAATTGGAAGTTACATTTACAGTCATGCAAGTGAGACCAGAGTAAAGACTTGCATCCTGTGCATCCACACTGCGCGGCTGTGTAAAATAGTGGACATTTCTAAGTCGCCCTGATCTCTCTGATTAAAGAAATCCCTGGGAGCTTCGAAGAGCCAGAAGAGAGAGAGCTGAGAGCTCATTCATTTGTGCATGTTATATTATGCCTCAGTGGATTGACCTTTGACTTCTCTTCTTGTCCTCTCGCTCCCTCCCTCTCCCCCTCTCTCTCTCTCTTGGCACATCCTCAATACTAAGCCTCAATCATCAGAGCTACAGAGAATTAATGAATTATAAATCCCTTTGGATACATGAACTAGACCCACTTCATACGCCAGGACTCGAATTACATCAATATACACTTTGTGCATTTGTAAATGCCTATCAATTATTGATGTGTTGTCATTACCCAAGCAATATCTGGCATGAACGACTATGTCATGCACCAGTTTCCTAATCGTCAGATTGTTTCAGATTTTGAGGAATTTTAATCCCACTGGATCCACCTAACTGGCTCTCTGTGATTGATCTCATTACCTAAACCACTATTAGTTCATGTTTGCACATTTACTCATTTTGCTGAGTCATTGTTACAAATGCACAGGTAAAAACTATTTGCTTATAACATAATATTGATCAAGTAAAAATGTATACACTGTGGCTTATAACATAAATATAATAATAAAAAAAGATACTTTATCTTATCGAGTGACACATGATAATTACATACAGTTTATACATAATATATTTTACCTGACATTTTTAGTTTACCATGTCACATCATGGTATTTATTCTGCTATTGATTGTTGTTTTGTTGGTTTTTGCTTGCTCATAAATCAATAATAATTCACTGTCAGTAGCCATTGATTTTTGTCATTGTAAAAATAAAAATCAATCAGTTATGAAATGGTTGATTGACGTAATAACAAGGACAGCGAGTCATAGCCTTTTCTCACCACTGTCACAGAACGATGTACTTTCTTCTTTCCTTTCAGTCTTTTTTTTTCTTATGGGGCCACCTCAGCAAATAATTTCTCTTTGCCCGTCCTATACCTGGATTAAAAGAGGGGGTTGCCACAGGAAGGGCATCTGGCGTATAACCTATGCCAAATCAATATGTAAATCGCTGCACACTATAGGAGGCAGATGATTCGCTGTGGTGACCTCAAAAAGGGAAAGGCAGAAAGGAAAGATGAGTGTATAGTTGCTATCTTTTTTTCTCTTTTAAATGCCAAGTGCATACATTTTTATACATTTTTACACGTTTGTTGTATTTCTTCATTGATGTTGCCTAAAAAAAATTCCTTTCGGGCCGCTCTCCGTCTCCTTCACTGTCTTTCTCAGTCCTCCCCTCTGATGCACAAATCCATAGTGTTGTAAATGAAGCTGTGAGGATCGATGCTGCAGGCAGGGTAATGCCGGAGCGTCGCCACCAGTGTATTGCTACAATGATCTAGTGGTTAAAAACACATTCACAAACAGAAAGAAGGAAGATAGATCTGAGGCAGCATCACGCCCACACCGCTCCCGCCAGAGACATCATCAAATTAAACAGCAACTATGATGCTTTTCTGCTGTTGTGTTTTTCCTCCAGTGCTCTCACACTTCTGCTATTGACAGGAGCCTCCACTGGGGTACGGTTATAATAGGATGCATGACATGATCCGTTTCGAGTTTTGCAGGAAGGCCAATTAGTTTAACAAGTATTAGACAAATCTTGTTTGACAAAAGTTGATGCCAGGGCATGTGAAGCTCAGCCGCTGGGAAATATTTAGTTTGCTTGGAGCTGACTCTGGTGAGACACTTAGAAACTCGCACAATGAAAAATTAAAACAGGCTAATGAGGCCAATGTGAGTAATCAATGAGAAATTAGTGTTTCTGTAGGGTTTTTCTTTGCTCCTGTTAAACAACATGCATGAGCAAGACAAGAAATTACTTCAGTAGTTCAATTCGGAAAGATATATTAATATTATATTTGTCCTTGTAATAGCTTTGTGTATTTTAAAGGCCTATTAGAAAATTAAAAAAATAGTAATACTTCAATCTTTGGGCAAGGACACTCCTGACTGAGCTGTTGCCATTGCGTCATATTCATAGAAAATACTGTTTAAATTCAAACCAAGACCTTAACCCTTAATCAACCTTCACTATAACGAAAGCACATGTGGAATTTTTGACATTATGAAAATATGGTATTAAAGGGCCTAGATTATGCTTTTTTTTAAGGTTTTTGAAATAGTTTTGGAGACTTTTACATTAGTATTTCACATTTAATAACATATTTTATAACAATAATGTATGAAATGTCTTCTTTAGAGGAGCTGTTATTTTGACTTTGCAGAGAACTTGTCTCTGCTGACAACTGCGGTGAATGGACAGAGCATAAAATGGCTAATTAGCACAGCTATTAGCATCATGACGCTAACATATAGATAAATGAGCTAACTGCTTTATAGTGATGGCAGTTTAAACGCTCAAATTAACAGAATGAGCAAAATATTACTGCAGGTATGTTTTTTCAGGAGGAAACAACACTAACATGGTGTAAAGGTCAAAACAGATGATTTTGCATAATAGAGGACCTTTGAACAAAAACTCATGTATCCCCCTTGAGTCCGCATGCCATTTGTGAGGTCTCAAAATTTAAGTGACTAAATAAAATAAATCATCCTAATAATAGCAGTTTGTTTTTGATCAAATGGGTTATTGGCCAAACACTGGGTTGTAATGTGGGTAAAGTTGGAAAGTGTGCTTGAGCTTGAGACTTTCAAACTTTTCTTTTTTTTGGATCGACCTGTCCTTCTTCCAGACTCCTGTTAGTGCCCTTTCCATGTCACCTCTCTTTACTCCTCACAGGATTACTGTCTTCCCCTGCGTTTCCGTGATTGTATGGCGGCGCCTTGGATTATAGAGACTCCTCATCTCTACAGTAAACACAGTACAGAGATGCTTGTACACAAACACACAATTATCAGTATGAATATTCTTGTGTGGGTAAACACTAATCAATGGTTTCCCCCTTCACTCATCATTGATCTACACAGGCCAGCTTTAACATGACAAAGAACTGTGAGTGTGGTCATTACCAAAAACAAATGATGACACTATAATGAAACACACAGAGGTGGAAGCAGTACTTAAATCTGTACTCAAATAAAAGTGCTGTCACTTCAAAATAATACTCAGAGGTAAAAGTGCTTACCAGTGTTATTATTTGAGTAACAATGTACTACTACTAACAACTACTACCACTGAATGTGACTGAGAAGGGAATGAATAGTGGACTTAGATAAAGCGCTTTAAGAAGCTTGAGCAGTTTTTAAAGTGCAACATAATTCTAATCCATTATTATTATTATTATTATTATTATTATGACTACTACAACTGTCCCAAACATGGCTCAAACTAGGACCTTATGATTGTGAGTGTAGACACTTTCCTAAAGAGGTAAAACATACTTTTACTCTTCTACTTGACTAACATTTTCAATATCTTCAAAATGTTTTTTCTAGTAAAAGTATTTTCTTTTTTTTTTAGCTATTTTGTAGTAGGAATTCAGGGAGAGAACGCAGAGACATTTGGCATATATCGGAGTCTGTACTCAAACCCATGACGCCGAGGCAGGCTCTAGTTGCCCTGTATTCACCTCAGCTTTACCAACTGAGCTATACAAGTATGTTTTACAAAAGTTTCTCAGAAAGCACTTCAAAAATGTACTAAGTAGCATTGCAGGATAATTTCAGTGAGGTTCTCATTATCCTGACAATAAGCAATAATTCTGCTCTTGTTTACATTTGTCCACAGTTGAGTGCACATGGATTGTTATTGTACTTCACCCACTTTTTTATGAAACTAATGAAATGAAACACATTCTCAACAACACTTTTCCTGCTGCTGGTGTCTGAGCTGCTGAAATGTCCTCACAGTCCTCAGTTATGTAACGGTTACAGAGACAGACATAAAGTGAATTCCCTCACTGTTGTTTGTGGAGTTTAGCAGCAGGTTGAGCAGCAGGGACCGGGCCCCCTAACAGACCCTATCACACCGAGAGTCCCGTAGAGTCCACCAACATACTGAGCATTATAAACATGAGATTTTGACTTGAGCCACGGTCTGATCCGTGTTTGAAATCCACTGAGCAGCAGAGTCAACACGAGATGGGAGCCCAGATAGTCCACAATGGGGAGTGTATAGATAAAAGCCTGTTTGTTTGGTGAGGCTGATCTCTTCTCTATTTATCTGGTCTTAGGCTTTTCTCTCACATCCTTTTTGGACCTTCAGGTGAACACAGCAGATTATGTCCAATCTTAGATGTATTTAAGGTCGACATCCCCCCTCTACAGGTGTGTAGAGCTCATCCTCTCCTCCCTGAGCTAGGCCTAGTCGCTCTTGATCTCTCCATCTTCTGATTTGCATGGTTTGGGCAAGGACAGTCTTGAATGAGCTGTTGCCATTGTTATATTAATAAAAGAAAGAGCTCTAATAAACTCCTAAATCAACCTTAACTAAAGTGCACTTGGAATTTCTAACATGGTCTAACAATTTTATTAAACGCAAACAAATAAAGATGCACTACCTGTTTTTTTTTTTTGTTTTTTTTTCCTTGTATTTGAGGAAAACTCATTCAATCAATAGCACAGCCGACCTCATCTGGGCTTTATGATAATGCATTTTTTAACAGAAGGAGAACTAGAGCAGTAACCGATGTTTTGACCAATCACATGCATAGGACAAATCAGCGAGGTCCCATTTGGATTAGGGACATGTTTATTGGTTCAGTCCAAGCTCATGCACGTCTTTATACACTGGAAAAATTGCGGCAAGTCCAACTGGAAAGATGGAAATTCCAGTGTTTGCTACTACTGCTTACACCGATAAACAGCAGTAAAACGAAAAACTGAGTCAGAAAAAAGAAGCAAAGCACAATTATCACATTAAACAAAACATGAATTAATGAGGAGGAAAACTTTTTAAAAAACAAAAACACAAAACCTTTTGACTTTTTTTTTTTTTTTAACATTCTCAAAAGCTTGGCTTGCAGACCTTTAATGAATGACTGACAAATTGTTAACTGTCTTGATATTTTGCCATCAATAGACCCAATAATCCTTTGTCTCCAGTGTCTCTTAAAGCACACAGATTTGGTTGATCTGTCTTTATCTCTGCCTATACATCTTAAGGTCAACATGTTCCCTCTCCAGGTGTGTAAAACTCATCTCCCCCTCCCTGAACCAGACCTCATCGCTCTCCACTCCCTCTGTGGTGCTCCCCTCCTGTGCCTCACGCCGATCTGCTGATTAACATTTTCAACGCAAATACGTGTTGTTCCAACACATAGAGTGGCGAGTACTTGAGATGTAATTAGAATTAAGGATATTGATCACACAGGGCCAGACGGTGGCGGTATAAATAATAGCTAGCATGAATAAATGAAAGCAATAGGTGAGCTCTTGGAGATTTACGCACAGACTCCCGTGGTCCACAACATAAATCACCAACAGCCATGTTCTTATTGAGTTATGAAGCCCCACAGTTGCTGCACAATAATAGCCAATCCTGTCTTCTGTGTGTCTGCTCAATCCATAAGATAACACGGGCTGATAAGCAAACAGAGGAGGCTGGTCTGTTGTTCTAAATTAGGTTTTTGTGCTGTCTCACACATAGATCAGATTTTACTTTTGAGAATAATGATATTACATTACCATTATAGCACAGGAGGCTTAGGAAAACAAGAGAGATCTTTTATTCAAACATTTAAGTTGTTGAAGTATGGCCACGGCAACATGAGGGATTCTCAGTGGCTTTAGATGGTAATCTTGTGACAGGTGGTATTTTGCTTTCAGATATTTTTTTGTGGTAAAATGTTGCACAGTTATTTAATTGTGTTGTACTGTACCTGTTTATTCCATACTGAAATAAGCCCTCTGATATTTCTCATATAACTCACTTGTCCCACAAAAAATAAAATGCGGGTGTTGATTTCACCTCTAAGGGCCAATGAAAATAAAACTGTTTTAGGTTTAAATTGTGGTGCAATAGAAATTTAATAAGTTAAACCATAATTTAAGAGGATTAACCATTTTAAGATGTGGATTAATTAATGAATTTTCTTGCAAAAAAGAGGAAACCATCTTATTAAATCTGATAATTATAATTTTCTGTATAGCCCATAGACAAGCCCACAAAATCACTGCAGTTTAAAAACTTGTCCCATTCTAGTGTACGCTCTATATTTTTATTTATCCTGAGTTCCATTTTGCTCTTGTTATTCCAATGGACACAACGACTTAAAGGGCAGTCATCCAGTTAGAGCACCTGTAGTTTGCAGTGCATCACTCACACCTTCCTCCTCATGTGACTCTAAGCTGGAACATCAGGGGACGCTTTTTAACAGGGCCCACATACAACCATTACCCTGAGTCTCTTAAGTGCTGTCCGTATGGTGTTCTGACAGATCTGTGCACACCCCCCATCCCACCCCATCCTCTTTCTCTCTCTTGTTCTCTCTCTCTCACTGCTACTGCGTCTCCACCATCGGCAGGGAAGGAGATTTCATCCAACCTGATCAAGCATGGGGAGGAGAACAAACAGCGCCTCAGTCTCGAGACATCACAAGTAAACATGCGCCATAAACAGAGCGTTGGGCCGCTGTGTGTGTGTGTGTTTCTTAGTGGCGATGTTATCTGTCTTTACTATGACGCTGTCTCTCTCTTTCCTAAACAAACACAGCAGTGCCGGGACAGCTTAGGTCAGCGCAGACTGCTTTCTTCGATCTTGCATTTGCTACATGTTTTTCTGAGACACTAACACACCCTTTTCCCCCCCTCAGCGGGCCGACTCTGGGGGCACTGCGCAAAGAAAACCTTTCATCAGACACACTCGAAGAGAAAATATGTCGCCCCAAGAGGAAAAAACAGGGGGTGGAGGAGGGGGGAATTGATTTTGATTCAAAAGTGACGGTAAATAATGGGGCTTGGAAACTGTCCCCAAAATCTGAATCTGCTCCTCATTCGTTGCAAATGGCCCGTGCCGAGACTTCTTAAGGCTTGAGTTCTTACGCAGAGCACCAAGGGCAAACTGTAATACACAAATGGGAGTTGCACGCATATATTGTAGAGCTAAGGATATACAGCCAGCCAGGCTTTTGATAGAGGCATTACTAAGTCTAGCGTTCAATTGATCTCCCTGCACAGGTCAGTGAATGCCTCTTTGTCTCCTAATGTCTTTTAGAGCTGCAACGAGGTCCAAAATAAAGACTTGTGAAGCTGCAAAGGTCAAAACACAAGGTGATTCAAGTCCAGGCAGAGGAGTAGCATAACTTTAATCGACATTTAAGACATTTCATGAGGTGTGCATTTTTTATTGCTTTTCTATAAGTGTCACATAAGTTTGCTGGCTTTATGTTATGTAAGTTTTACATTTATTAAAAATGGTTAACACTATCATCAGAATGCAGTATTTCCAAACAGTCCATACTTTATTGTGCTGTTTGCCTTGCAAATTAAAATTGAAGCCTCAATATGGTGTACACTAATCTTCTATAATATAAAAGAAACATGCAATTTTCCATATTGTAAAAACTATATGACTAGCAATATTTGGATACATTAATAAGGTTAGGACTTTATTTTCCATAGATATTAGAGATGGGTGGATGTCATTTCTCACTCAATACTCGTTTGGGTATTGAGTACTTTCATAAAGTATTGATACTAATTAACATGTGAAATAAAAGCATATGCATGACTTTGGGTAACTTACTCCAGTGTTTTTGCCAAAACACCCACCCAGCAGCACATTAGACTGGTCAGCCCATGTCATGTGCCAGGAAGTTAGCCGTTTTGTTTGTCCTAGTCACAACAAGCACTACGGTGGTGCTCACTAAAACTATTTATTTTATGCTGTGTACATTAAAATGGTCAGTATTAGTTATGGGAAGTAACGATCAGGATCCATTTTAGTATCAATTACATTTCCCCAAAAAGTAATCAGTGTTGTATTGAATTTAGTGTGGTATTGCCCATCACTAGACACAGTAAAAGCTAAATTTAACTTTTTGAAGAGACAAACGGGTCAAAACGATGGCTAAATTAAAATTCATTTAAAACTAAGTCAGGTCTAAATTCAGGACTGAATTGCATTTGCAGCTATCACAATCACACTAAATTTGCTATTTCAGCATTGTCCCGCTACAAAATCATTTGGTTCTGCTTAGTCTCACTCATATAATTGAGTAGAAATGTGCATTGATTTAGTTCAGGTTAGATACTTGGATTATTCCCCTGTACTCAGAATTACATTGTGAACCATTTGCTTAGTTGTTTACTTACTTTTTAAAGAGTGGTTAGCACTCTCGTCTCACAGGAAGAAGATGCTGGGTTTGATTTCCTGATCGGGTGGGGCTTTTCCGTGTGGGGTTTGCACGTCCCACCTGTGGGGCATAGGTTTCTGCCAGGTGCTGTGGTTTCCCCTACCACCAAAAAGATGTACAATAGATCATCCATGGTTAATCTTAGTGAGGCTTTCCTTTAAATGAAGGCCAAATTAAAAATCTTGATCAGACCCATACAAATGACTTGGAGATTATATATCACACTGTAACTTTTTTTGGCGGAGTATTTTATGGTTAAGTTAGTATTGCATGGAGAGCTCACAGTTCCATATAGCTACCCTTTGACACTAATGACAAGATCTTCTAATAGGTTTTTTGGCTAAGAAATCTCATTATTTTGCAGATTTGAAGGCTTTTAGGGCAAACGCTTGAGTAACTCCTGACTTTGCCCAGTGATGCATACAGAAACAAGAAGCCCTCTGGGACTGCACTTAAAACTTCCACTTCCACACAATACATTAAAGACTTTTTCGTGTGTTCCATTAATGATAATTTATTTTAAACTAGCCATTTTTTTCAAGTGAAAAAAATGGCTAGTTTAAAATAAAATTGTACATAGAAAAAATTATGTATTGCACTCCAAATCATCCCAGCATACGGAAAATGCAAAAACAAAATTAAACCACACTTGAACCAATATGTCAGTGACTTCTTTCAATAATGAAATCCCAAAAATCATTTCAACAGGCAAATAATTAATAAACCCAATCCCAGTCGCCATCTCAAGCCTCCCTTCAAATCAGCCTCAAGCTGTCAAGTTGACAGCTATTAAAAAAATAAATTTGCCAAATTATACATCATTAAATTCAACAAATTAATCATGATTTTCGGTGACAATAGAGTGGTGTAATAATGGAAGACTGACAAAGAAAGCTGGGCGCATCACCACTTTCAAATTAACAGTGACTGACACCAGCACCCCCACACTTAATTAATGGGAAACAACACACAACAAGAACATCCATCTAGATACAAGAAAACAAAGAATGGGTCGGCTCGTGTCATTCTGCGTTTGTCGGCCGCTGACAGTGAAATGCAACACTGAGATTGATAGTGTTTGCGTGTAAGCGCGCGCACCGTCTTCCTCAAATGTTGTTTTTTTCCTAGCCACAGTCTCTTAAGTAGACACCTAACACGCCCTAAGCCCCTGACATTGAGTTTATAAGCAGGCATTATTTTTAGCGACGCCGTCATGTTCCTGGGAGTGACAGCTCCTAAAAGCTTCCCCAGCCAAACCCATCTCCCTTTGCACTCTCGAGCCACGTCTTCTTAACAGCGATGACTGGACTATTATCTTACAAGATGAAAGCTGACGCGCCGCTATGCTTTTCATATCTGCAAAGTCCATTGGTTTATAGCCGAGCCTTTTGATGTTTGATTTGTCCTCTCATCCTCTGCCCGCCGCGTGCCCACGGTCAATATCCAGCGATCATAATAATATCCGGATGTCAAGAGACAGTTTTTTTTTTTTTTTTTTTTTTTTTTAAACCGCATTTGGTTGTGAAAGGAATAGTGCAGAGAAGGACATAGAGAGAGGGGAGAATGAGGTCGGACCAGCATTTTAAAAAACACTCTGGAGAAACGGGACACTCTCAGGCACTTTGTCACATCAATTAGGAATTCTATCTGGGCAATGGGATCACGGCCTGCAGGGCACTGGACAGGACAACCCCTATATATCTTACTGGAGTGCGTATGTGTGCACTTCAATGTTTGCACTCCTGGAGAGGAAGCAGTAGCATCATTTGAACTATCGACTTTTGCCTCGCTGACCCCCGGGAGAGCTAATTTTAGCCTGCCGTGGTTTTAATTGCCTCACATTGTTAATTTCCTTTCGGCTGTTGAGTGATCGAGAGCGTAGGAGCGTCTTTTCCTCTTCCTGGCCGTGTCGCTCTCTCCACTCAGATACCAGTCAGTCAGGCAGGCAGTCGGGCCGCGGGGCTTCTCTGTGAGGGAACAAAGTGACGGGGCGATGAGGCAGACACTGTGGTTTGATCACAGGGACTGAAGCTGTGCCAGATACCGCAGCCACTGCCTCGCTCAACACGCTTCCCCTCAACAACACAGGACCTGCGCCTTTTATACTCGCCGGCTGTCTTTCTTCCCCTCCCCAGCTCACGTCGGGTTCACTCTTTCTCATCCGCTGGTTCTCTTCCTCCCATCTGGCCCTCGCTGTTACCCACGCTGCTTTGTATTTTCAGACAACTCACACTTGAAGATGCCTATCCTTCACTTCAGTGTTAGACAGTGGATTGTACTGTATGTTTTGTTATACACCTAGGCTGGGTTTAAAACAGCAGTGTCAAATGGCCCAAGTTGATGCATTGTGTATATCCCAGACCACGCTGCAAACATATGCATTGCTATATAATGAACTGTGTCTTATTACTATTGATAAGATGGGGAGAAGCAGTAGATATCGGATATCACCCGCAGACATTTAGAGCAATGTCTGCCCTGTTAAAATGTTAAAATGTTGAAAATGTTCAATGATGCTTAAGTTGATTTACGCTAAATCAACTTTTTTGAGGTTTTAACCATGTTATAATGTTGGGTTCACCTCAAAAACATACCTGGAATAGTATTTTATTTCATTTACCCTTGTTTGAGTAATACTGTATGCTGAGCTCCTGCCTTTTTCAAGAGCTTGAAACACTTGGTCTCACAGCTCTACATAGACAAATGAAACCAGGAAGTGCTCCTGCGTGTTTCTAAAGCCCATACACCATCCCTGGACTCATTCTGATCATTTCAGTGCTTAAATTGCCGCCACAATGAAGTAGTCAGTTCTATGTTTCTATTTGTTAGTGTCATGTTGCTAATAGCCGTGCTAAGTAGCGATTTTATGCTCTGTCCAGTCCCCACTTTTGCCACCAGAGGGCGACATCTAATCCAAGTGTTCTCTGTAGATTGAAAGTAACAGGTTCCCATAAGAAGACTTTTTAAATGGTCACATCTATACAGCACTTTTCTACCTAAATGGACACTCAAAGCGCTTTACATCAAGGAACTATTCACATATTAGTGGGTTAAGTGTCTTACCCAAGGACACAACAACAGTATGCAGCAGTGCAGCAGGGTTTGAACCGCCAACCTCCTGGTTAGTGGACAAGCGGCTCTACCAACTGAGCTACTGTCTTCCATACATATAGATTATTTTAAGTAAAAAAAAAAGTGAAATACTAATCCAAAGGTGTCCAAAACTATTTCAGAGAGCACAAATAAAGGACCTTTAAGAATATTTTATGTAAAAAGGCCCACATTGATGCATTGGGTTTACACCAGACCCCACTGTAAATGCTGTATATTCATTAGAAGCAGTAAAATATGTTGGATATCACTCAGAACTGTAGACATTTTAAGCAATGTTGACACAAAAAAAAGCATAATTCTCAAAATTTTGCATTAAGTTTTTGTTTATTTTTCATGTCCTCAGACTTTGAATTTTTTGTTTTACATACTGTGAAATCCACTCTTCTAACTTCTCGTGAATAATTGCTATTTGTCCAATTTCCCTCACATAATTTCAACTTCATAAAATAAGTTGATGCATTTAGCTACGTTAAAATATTAAAAACATTATGACAAGCAACTTCAAAATCCTGTTTTACAGCATTCAAGGTTAAATAAAATTTTTAAGTTTCAGCCCTAGGTCATTTCATTTAGTCTACAACAGTCACATAGATCAAATCTCATGTTAAGTTTGCACATATCTTTAAATTTCCACATTTGACCAAGCCTCCAGTTGACTTGCTGTGAGTGAGAAAGGTGAATTTATGTTCTGTTACACAACCAGACAAGTATCCAACTCTTAATCCATATTTGACACTTGAATCGGGAACACAGTGCAGATAAGTTTGAAGTGCATCACCCTTCCTCTGGCGAAATTGTAAAGGCGGCATGGTATAGACTCACTCATACGCACACATATATACACATAGTACTTGAAAAATGTCATCAAACCACATTGTTTTACAGACTTTGCAGCGCATTGGTGTCTTGCGGGCTCCACAAGGCTCCACACAGCCCTGACAGCTCTCATCTATACTGAATCAAATCCTCTGAGATGTGTGTGTGAAACAACTATATTTTTGTTCTATGAATAAGCTGACTTCCCCTTCAGATTTGTAGCTCCCAGCTGCAGTGGGCTATGTATAAATCAATGGCTTGGTGGGCTACAGAGGGAGCAGTTATATTTACTCTGTTTCCTAGCTAGCAGCGTTAGCAGTACTAGGTGGTACAGGAATTCAATACGCACCACTGGAAGGCTTTCACTCCCCGACCAGGAATGGCATTTCTGCTGATAGGGACAGACGAATGGCGGAATACCGGTCCTGTCAAAAGAGGCACGTCAATGCAACAAAATATAACACTGTTTGTCATTCACCAGAGTTGGAGGTTTAAGACAGTGGATTTCAAACTGTGGGGCAGGTAACACTGATGGCATACAGGTTTATTCTAGTGGTGCTCAGCATTGTCTGGAATTTTGGATTAATAGATACTTATAGACTGGTTTAGTTCATATTTAGTCCAGGTTTAGTTCTGGGTGAAATCCTATTTTTGTCCTATTTAAATCCCGCTATGATTTTTAGGGCTTAGTTCAGGTTTAAGCCCAGTTTAGTCATTTTTTTAAACACTTTTAACAAGTAGACCACAACCTGAAACATACAAAATATGTTACGGAATAAGAGAATAGTGGGCTCTTGGTTGAATGTGAGGTGGTTTGGGGCTTCTTGAGGATAACATGCTCTCGGGCATCAAACGTTTAGTCTGTTTATTCCCCAGTTTAGTTCTGGTACAGTCATGCTTAAGATTCATTTATCTTCTGTTGCTTATGCCTGTTGGGGGGCTGTGGGCGACTAGAGCCTATTCCAGCAAATATGGGCCTTTTATAGGCAGTTAGTTGCAGCGTTGACACAGAGACGTACACAGACAGACAAACATTGACTCTCACATTCATTCACTAGTCACCAGTTCTCATAACACATGTCTTTGGATGGTAGTGGGAAGCCAGAGAGAGATAGCACAGTAACACAGGGATTACATGCAGACTCTTTCCAGGGAGTTTGTGTGATGTCTGGCCTAAGAATCGATCTCACAACGTCCTTGCCCAACTATTTTAGTCATATATTTAGACCTTGGTTACTCCTGATTTAGGCCTGTTTTCCGTCAGTTGTTCCATTAGTTGCCTAAATGTGTTTGCCGCAGTACTAGGAGTGAAAACTTTGAGAACCACTGATTTCAGATTTCATGTTGTGTGTGTAAACATGGATACACGCTCTAGTAGCTCTGACTTGTCCTGACAAATGAAAAAAAATCTCTCTAAATATATGATGTAATTGAGTTTTAATTTACAGTAGTTTGAATCATGCAAGGCAATTCCACTCTTCATTTGCAGCCCGTGTCTGCGGCGCTGCACACTGGATTAAGCTTGATGGCAATGAATTATACATGCACTCTGAAATGTAATTCTCTTTATTAGATGACAAATCTCTTGTTTGAATATTGCATACTGTGGTAATAATACTGCTTTTATCATTGGCCGCTACGGTGTTGGAACTGAAAGTGTCATTGCCGTAATGCACTGCTGCTAATTCATTAATTCAGCTGCTAAATGATTGTCCTCGTATGTACTTGTTGCCACATTAATTCTTACATATGAGCACACACTATCTGCTTTGCTCAGTGCGTGTGTGTGTGTCCGTGGGCCTTGAGAAATGAGATCTGGGCCTGGTTAATAATAGTGGCCGAGAGGGTGTGTTAGCGTGGCCCACTACATCACTCCTTAGCAGGGAGACATCTCCAGGGCTGCGTGCTGTTGTGATGAAGTGTTCGACGGGGAACAGTCTGGTGGTACAGAGAGCCGATGATGGAGGGAAGAGCAGAGGACGCAGGCTGGAGGAGAAACTCGAGTATGTAAACAAATAGTTATAGGTAGGAATAAGACTTTTTACCTGTAGTCGAGGGGAAGTATGGGTGATCTGGGGTCGTTATACTGGATACTTCATTTCTTTCTTTCTTTCTTTCTTTCTGTCCTTTCTTTTAGCTTTTCCTTTCTGGTTTGTCACAGGAAATCATCACGCTCCTAGTGTGAACTACTTTGCTTATTATATTGGTGTAGGTTTTACACCAGATGACCTTCAATATAACACATAAGCTTATGTGGCAAAAAAAGAAAAAAAAAATACTCCATAGGAATGTAATAAAGACGGCATGTTAAACCTTGTTGAATAAATGCTATGTATTGTGAGTTTAAATCAGCTATTTTATCAGAATGGCATGTGTACTTGAAAGATTATGAAGTCAATTACCTATCTGGGTTAGTTCTTACTACACCTGTACAGTAGGCTTTTAAAATAACTAGTTTCTTCAAGCTTATATGTTGATTGATGAGGTCTCCTAGTCTTCTTTGAACCTGCCTGTGTTACAGTTGTACATTTTTATCAGGATAGACCAGTGTCCTGTTAAGAAAGATTACGATGAGAGAGGAGGAGGGGGCTCAGACGCTATTTAGAGAAAACTCTTAATGTCGGACTGATTTAAAAGATTAAAATGTGACCCCTTGTGACTCAGTTGAAAAAGTACTCAAAATCTGTACTAAAGTAAAAGTAATCTTACTATATCTTGAAAGTACTCAGCAAAATAGTTTGTTTACTTAGTAGAAAGTATTTATTGTCCATACTACTACCACTACTACCACCACCACCACCACTACTACTACTACTACTACTATTATTGTTATTTCTTACTCTACTGATATTGCATTACTACTATTATAACCTACTTTGCTACCAAGGCCAGAAATAATTGAAGAAAAAAAACAACTTAATAACATAACAAGATAACATTGTTATCACCATGATTTTTCATTTTTAGCCCATTTTGACTCAACATTATTTTTGTTCTAGTCACTGTTTGTCAAAGATTTTGCTTATGCCATCGTTTCTCGTAAGCAGAGAGCTGATGTTGATGGATAACGCAGTTTGATGGAGCCCTCAGTAGCGCTGGGGTGATGCGGTAGATGTGAAAGTGACCCGCTTTAGTGCAAATCTCTCCCACCGCAGAGCCAACCTACTGCACCTGGGCGCCCTCCTTCAATATGCTCTCATTTTAGATAATGAAAGAAGTCTAGAGGGGGAAGCCACTGCCGAGATCACTGATCCACTCTAAGTGAAAACCTATACTCAAGTTAATGTGAGTACCCCCGGGGGACAAGGACTTCTAATTGATTAACCACATTACCCAGATAAGAGTTCAGGTCTCCTGTATGCGCCAGGTCCAATATGGGCTTCAGGAAATATAGCCAAGGAACATTTTTCCTCTACAGCATCTGCCTTAGACTGAACCGCAGCAGCTGTTGTCTGTGGCAGTGTGCGGCTGTGTCCACTAGGGGCAGTGTTGAATCAGGAATCAGCTGTCTCTGTGCCTCTCTCAGGTTGACATAGCACTTGGAGCATGAGAAAAGCATCATGGGAATATGACTGCAGCAGGGTTCAAGATAGGCCCTGTTTAAGAGGTGCAGGTGCTCTGTGATCAGCGCTTTCTGTGTTCAGGCAAAAAAAAAAAAAAAAGATATGTTTTTTTTATTATTATTTTATGAGCAGTGCTGAAGGTTGCCTCACTAGAACAACATTTCCGGTGTGGAAACAGCGATATTCACCATTTTAATGACTTGCTCATTTTGAATTTGACAGCAACAAATCTCAAAGGACTGGAAAACAAAGTGGTAGAACTAAAACAGCTTGAGGTGGATTTTGCAACTGCATGCTGGTAAATTAATAATTGGCAAATTGTTTGTATAAAAAGGGACATTTTAGAAAGGAGCAGTCTATATTAGTGAAGAAAAGAAGAAGACCCTGAAGAAGGCTGTTTGTTGGCCGCTATGCCTGGGTCTAAGTACAACCCAGCACAACATGTTTTTCAAAGATTTTATAATCACATAGCCACATGAAATGAAATTAAGTTTTTTTTTTTTATACTTTACTTTACTTTACTTACTTTCTTTTTATACTTCTTTTACCTTAAGAGGGTCTTGGTTTTTCTTTACTTTTTTGCAAGGTTTTTGTTTCTGAGTACCAAGGCGCATGTTCAATACAGAATATTTATTTAAGAAAAAAACTTCCTGAGCACTTTGGGCGTCCTTCAGTCTCTGTTAGTACTGGATATTTGGGATGCTTGTGATCTTCAGGTTCTCATTTGGCACAGCAAGGATCAGGAACACTTCCAGAAGTCATCGTCCATAAACGCAGTTCCCACAAATGCATGTTAAAGGTGTATCATGTAAAGCACCAACTAACCATGTGCTGCCATCAAATTCAAAATTATCTTTCATTAAAATATAAAATATCTGTTTCAACACCAGATAGGCTGTTTATGAAGACTTTTTGAAATTTTTAAACATTTAAGTCCTGTACATTTGATATCCCAACTTTTCTTAAATTGTGTTTGTAAATGCTTTGTTGATCAACTGTTTAAATCTGTTGAGTGTTTTACATCTTTCTGTGAAAATGTTGCATAATCAAAAGGCTTCAGATCAGTATCTCAGTATTAACCAACATGTAGTCTTTCCTCTTCCTTGCATGTTTTGGCGCGATCATTGCACTCATTATTAAAACTTGCCCTTCTTTGAAGACGCTCATGCAACTGTCCTCTACCGGATTGACATGAGGTTCAAATGGCCTTTGATGTTGATGAGAGACCAGAGATGCAATGGCCCTGAAAATGCAAAAAGAGATTTTTAAATGCTTGGCCGGTTATTCTCTTTTGTGCCTTGGTGCAGTTACAACGGTACATGCAAATGGACTTTCCACTGGGAGAAAAGTATTTAGGATGTCATCACAAATGTTGCTTTGAAACTGTGAACATTACCTTGGGTTTCATAGCTGTCTATACAAGCAGGTGTAAGAGAGTCAGCTACAGCTCTTTGAAGATGAATCCATTTGGGTCTGAAATGTGCTCCTTCAGTTCTAATGAAATTTACATGAAATACGTTTATACACAGCTTTTTGTAATATTAAAAGTAAAGCTATTTTAAATATAGAATCCAGGCACAGAGGATTGTGCTGATCCCATGCCCAGATAAATGGAGAGGGGTTACATTTAGGGCTGCAACAACTAATGGAATTAAAACTATTATAATTGGTTATCAAAATAATCGTCAATAAACTTAATAATCGATTAAATAGATTTAAAAGTTGATTCAATAAAGTTAAAAATGCCATTCACTGTGAGAGGAAGGTTTATTACAAGGACAGAGCAGTAAAGCTACAGAAACTGTTAAAAACAATGTATATTTAGTGTTTTTGATCATTTTTGTGTGTATATGCTCTATCCAAATGTCCTCAAGTGGCATTGTCTGGTTCAGATTTTGTTTTTTTGGCATCATCACAAATTTCTAATGGTAACTATAAAACACCTCATGTTTTTAATCACTTTACTCGTGCTTCATAATCCGATTATTGATCAATTAATTGAAAAAAAAAAAAAATCAGCAGATTCATCGATTATCAAAATAATCGTTAGTTGCAGACCTTGGTTGTGTTTGGCGTGAGACCCATGCCAAATGAAATCACTGCACAGTTGTAGGCAGATGATTTACTGTGGCGGCCCTGGAACAGGAAAAGCCAAAAGGAAACAAGAAGCTGTTTTAAATCAATTTAATCCACAGAAATACCTGAAAGGCCTATATCGATTTAAATAAATGTGGTTTAGTAATATTTTATCGAAAGCACAACTAAAATTTAGATTCAGAAAGACAATTGGATGTAAATTGTACTTAAAGAGTAAGTACCTTGAAATGTTTTTTTTTTTTTGTTGTTGTTGTTGCACAGCAAAAAAAACACTACTACAACTACTGCTTTTATTACTGCCCCCAAACTGCGATCAAACCCAGGACCCAGCACATCCTTGTTTTTGAGCACATATTTTTGCAGGGTTTAGGGACTTTAGGAATTTAAAATATTTCAGCTTTACTTTCTCTAGGCTTGTTCAAAAAGATTGTTGAGCATTAAATTTCCATCTTGCCTTCAAATAAGGACAAAACCTTCACATACCAGCTTTAATTGATAATGTTACTTTACTTTGCATATTCTTCATCATTTCTCCTTACCTTGCTCATTGGGTATATTGTTGTATAGATGTGGCAAGGGAATAACTTTTACCTTAACATCACAATAACAATTGCAATGTCTACCTCGAGAAAGGGATAAGCAAAATTCACGAGCCAACAGGATTTGATAGTTCGAGCTGTCTGCAGCAAAGGCATGATTTGTATTGCTTCTGACAGCACCACTGCACAGGGCAGCTTTGAATGCATCTGGGTGAATCCACATTTGACATTTCTCACCCAGAATACTTAGTTAATTTCCCAAACATACAGCGACAGAATACACACCCGCACTGTGAACAAAAAAAAAAAAAAAAAAGAAGCATTTTCGATCCCTGCCTTGAATCAAAAATACAACCGCTCTACCTGCGATGTTATTAGGTTATGTTGTCACGCCGCAGTGTTATGACAGCGGCAGATGAACTTTTGTACACCAATTCCCTGGTTGGTTTTTAAGCTTGCACACAAGACCGTGCCCTTTTTTATGGGCTCGTAGATTGCACATCAATCTTGTGCTGGGTGTGACGCTGTATGTCTTCCCCCTCCGAGCCGCGTGACCCCATTGCCCTTCCTCTAGTGTCCACTGGGTTGCTCATGTCTAGTTCCTGAACCTCCGCTGCCCTGGTTATTGGAGAGCACTGTGTGGCATCCACCATCTTTCACTCCACCCACCCTTCCAGACTCTCTGTGGCTCCTCAGAACAATGATTGTTTGTGTTATTTTGCTCTTTAAGCACAGGCATGGCACTGTACCACACAGATCAGGCGTAATATTATGACCACCTGTGCAATGTGATGCAACCTTTCTATCAGAACCAGCACGAACTTCTTCAGCAATTTGTGCAACCACTTTTGACTTCTGACCACTGCAGACCTGGAACATCCCGCGGTTTTGGAGATGCTCTGACCTAGATGTCTAAGCCAATGTTTCCCACCCAGGGGTACGGGGGCCCCTAGGGGTACACAAGCACATTGCAGGGGGTACGTAGAGTTATATGATCATTTATTGTACCTTTATATATTTGGCTTAAAATAAACCTAAACCAAGACTATAGGGATGCAACATAAAAGAAGAACAAAACAGGCACCAAACCAGGTCTAAACCATCTCTAAACCAGGACTAAACCATGTTTTAAAACTAGAGAAAAACTAAGACTAACTCAGGACTAAACCAGGACTAGCCCGAGTCCAAACCAGGACACAACCAGCAACAAACCAGAACTAAACTAGGTTTAAACCAATGCTAAACCATGCCTAAAACCAGAACTAAACCAGGACTATATCAGGTCCTACACAAAACCAAAAGGAACCACGGATCTAAGCCATAGCTATTTGCTTGAAAACCTTTCCTTTTTTTTTTTTTTTTTTTTTTTTTTGGCTTTTAACACTTCAACTTAGAGGACCAAACAATATATCCCACTCACTAACGTGCAATTATGAAGAGATAATCTGCCCCCCCCTCCCAGTGGTCATAATGTTTTGTCCAATCTGTGTATGCCCAAGCCTGGCAACAGTTACTTACCTGCAAGACAATTACAGATGAGGGCCTCTCATTAATTAAAAAGTATTTATAATTCTCATCAGTAATCATAGTCCCTTTCCATCAATCACTTGTGACTATGGCAGGCTGGCCCACAGGTACAGAGGGTGACTAATTAAGAAATGAGAGGTTGCTTGTTCGTTTCACACAGAACAAAGTGCTCTTGTAATGAACTCCAAAAAACTGAAACACTGGCCTTTTTCTAGCACTTGTTCCACTTAACATTACATCAACCTCAGACAGAAAAACACGACCAAAAACATGAACACATCAAGATGCTAAATGAATTCTGAAAACAACCTGAACTTCTTAGAAAAAAGAAATGAGTAAAGTTCACCTCTGCGTGGCCTATGCATAATACCTTCATTTACACAGACTGGATTTATTGTGCTTATATTCCCTTTACCAGACATGAGGTTATAGCCACTCTAACCACTTACACATGCAGAGATTTAAAATAGGACAATACGATAAAAGCTCATTTGTTAACATGAAGGTCTTCAAGAGCATAGATTGAAAGAAACGTTTTTGACAAAGGGCACATCGTATTGTGTCCAGAAGGTCTTTTTTTAATAACTAGTCATCTCTAAATATAAAAATCATGACAATTACGAATGCTAAATTTGACAGAACTCACTGAAAATAATGTAATTCTATAATATATATTTATTGTTATGAATATTTGCATACTGTATATTGTTGACAAAACTCATCTTGTGACATATTCAAAAAATTTGCACATGCCGCTGAAATAAAAATATTTAGATGTTTTTAGACATCTAAATAACAGAAATTAATTTTGTTGTTTTAAATATTTGTTGAAATTGTCTTTAAATTAATATAACCTAGATCTGATTGACATCTACAGTTATCAATTTATTAAAGTAGGATGAGTGGTGATGAATTAAATCTGAGCATACAATGACTACTATTTCTGTATATATTTCTGTAACTAAGAAATAATGTAATAGTAATAATGTAATGAAAAAAATGTAAACTGTGTAGTTTGTAGCTTATGTGCTAATTACAGATGCTAATTCCTATGTAGCTAAAACAGCTAAATGTTGATACACTTGCTAATGTTTTCTAACCAGGTTCTGATATTACTTGCATGCGCTCGAGTGGTTGTCAGTTTCTAAAATCATCTTGTTCATTTATAATTGGCAATCCTTGGAGGCTAATGCTAATTCCTCAAATAAAAATGTACTATAGTCTTTTTTAAGTTATAAACTAATAACTTGTGCCATAGCAATTGATTTACAGCATCTGCAGTGGTCTACTTTTCGCCAGATGCTCCTCCTGACCCTACCCTCTTGATTTATCTGGGTTCAGGACCGGCACAAAGAGTGTCTTTTGACCCCTTGTGGTTGGATTTTTGTAGTTTTTTTGCATCAAGTTTCTGCAAACTCTAACTAAAACCATCCCCTAGAGCAGAGGTTCACAAACTTTTTCATCTTGCATACCTTCCTGGGCTATTTGCTATACAGTGAGTAATAATCTTAGATGATAATAAATTCATCTCAAGAATTAATAATAATAGAAAATAGTCATAATAATTTAACTAACTCCCATTTGAAACAAGCTAATAAACCTAAAATATACCAAACTAAAATAGGCTTTTAATAGTTTAATATTAACAGATCACAAATCTTCTCCTTTCAAATGATGACATAACTACATGTACCCCCTGCAAAGTGCTTGTGTACCCCTAGGGGTCCCTGTCCCGCTGATTCGGAAACATTGCTCTACAGTCAGAAATTTGCTCGTCCCACCAGTTAAAGGAACACACAAGGCACATTTTTCAGTGAAAAACTAAACAAAACTACAGATTCACAAATTTTTAAACGTCCATTGTGGCAAGGGGTGCAAGAAAGAAAAACACCTGAAGCTTAAGTTGTACAATACATATTCTAAAGTTATTTTTTGTAATTATTAATGTGCGTGTGAAACTTAATCATGCTCAATACAATTTAATGAATGCTTCTTTGAAAAAAAAGTGTTATTTATCTTGCAGTCACCTAAACAGCAACATCTGATGTTTATACACAGATCAGTCGTAACATAACAGTCTCTACGTTATGTTATTATGAGATTGTTTATGTAAATGCAAGCACCAGCACTAATTATAGCTCTCTATTTATCATTCTTAGCTGTACGAGACATAGGTGGCCTAATATCAGCAGCAGAGGTGGAACTTGCCTTCGCCTCGATACAGTCTGGCTAATGAGAACAGTTGTACTCTATTTGTAAGTTCACAATGCCTTTACTTTCTTGCTACAAATGGGTTGGAAAAAAATGTTTTGTGTCTCATTTGCTCAGAAACTGTTGATTGCTGTTGTGTGATAGGCGCTATTACTGTGGCGGTTGTTGTTTTTCCAGTTTTCCTGGATTTCATCCTGAAAACGTTTGGCATGACGGAGGCACGAAACGCTGGATGCCAGACATTCACATGATGTACTAATGCCTGGTAAGTGTGATAAGCTGGAACACTTGATCCATAGCAAACACCGTGTGCGGCAAAGGTTTTATGGCGTTGCTTGGATGCTTATGTCAAAATGACCCCTTTTTTATGACATTTTTGCATGATTTAATAACGACTGTTTCATTGGAGTAAACACATGCTGAGAATCCAATCAACCAAATCGTGTTTCACTGGACTGAGAGGAGCGTGACCTTATTGTGTGAACACTGCATGAGCGGCTCGTGAGTTATTTGCTCCCAGCTTGCTCCGAGGTACTGAAAATGGGTGCATAAGTCTTAGTGGCCAGTTTATGCAATTTATTAAACCAATTTTCAATCCAAGATGTAATATAGCAATACTTATTCGGGGCCCCATTGACATAGACTGCACCCCCGTGGCATCCTTTCTGTTGTACTGGGTTTGCCGTAGACCCTGTTGTCTTTGGGTCACATACATTATACACTTTATGGGCCTGTAGTGGTTGGGTAAACCAGTGGATGGGCTCAGGGCCACTAGTTAACATTCACTGCTGATCTGTCAGGGCATTCTGCAAAAAAGTTTTCACAAAGCCCTAACATCTTAACATAAGCTTATATTTTTTACTGTTACTTGTATTTGGTTTACTTGATTAAGGCACTCGATATGCAATACCTGTGGTAAATCTCTCATATATGCAGTTGATATTCTCTGCATAATTAAGGCCACCTACAATATGTTTTATTTTTATTATTTTTTTTTTTATGTAAGCCCTGATGAACACTGCCTATACACTATATTAGCTCCCCTGCCTTTGCACGCATATGAACTTAAATCCCATTCTTAAACCATAGGTTTAATATGACATCAGCCCACCCTTTGCATCTATCTACATCAGACATCTTCGTGTCTGATGAAGGCCTGGCTCGCAGTCTTTGCTCTAATTCATCCCAAAGGTGTTCTGTCAGGTTGAGGTCAGGACTCTGTGCAGGCCAGTGAAGTTCTTCCACACCAAACTCACTCATCCATGTCTTTATGGACCGTGCTTTGTGCACTGGTGCAGTCATGTTGGGACAGGAAGTGGCCATCCCCAAACTGTTTCCACAAAGTTGGGAGCATGGAATTGTCCAAAATCTTGGGATGCTGAATCATTCAGAGTTTTTTTCACTGAAACTAAGCGGCCAAGCCCAGCTTCTGAAAACAACCCCACACCATAATCCCAATTCAGTTAATGGGGTGGAAATATGTGTAGGTTGAAACACCTTTGCCTTAAATGGGCCATATTATGGTTTTCTCTGGCTTTTTTGAATTAGTATTTCACATTTTATAACTTAAAATAATGTATGCATGGAAGTATATGTATGGGCAGCTGTTACTTTGACTTTGCAGAAAATGCTTGGATTAGGTGCTTGACACCCCCTGCTGGCAATGGTGGGGACTGGACTGAGCATAAAACAGCTATTAGTGACTTGGCGCTACCAGATAGTTAAATGAAGCTGAATGCTTTGTAGGGATGGCAATTTAAGCAATAAAGTCCTGACCTGACCTGAGTGTTTCCAACTCTTGAAAAGGTCAGCGGCTCAGCAAACAGGATTACTCAAGCGTGTGAAAGAAACAAAATACTTCTCCGGGTTTGTTTTTGAGCAGGAAACAACATTGAAACATTAAAAGCTCAAAAAAGCCAAATGAACATAACAGGGGACCTTTAATTGTCTTCTGTCTGATGCTGTGGTGTATCTGTAACTTCCACTTTCCACAGCCTCAGACCCATTGATTCACTCTCACATTTAAAACTGTTTATATTAATTTAGAGGTAAGAGAGGTGACATTTATTCACAGGGCGCACATTTTGAGACAGACACTGGAAAAAACATTAATTTCCTTGATGGTTAAGGGCGCCTTGGTGGCTTAGCTGTTAGAGCACAAACCATACCAGGGAGACCGTCCATCAAAAAAAGGCAAAAAGCAAAAAATAAAATAAAATAAATAAATAAATAAATAAATCTAAATCTACCACTGTGAACTGTGTACCCCACTGCTGCTAATTGTGATTACCAGATGATTTAATGGCAAAGGGCTTTTTATCTTATTCCAAGCTGTATTGTGTATATGGGGACTGTAAAATTCACAATTACTTGCATGCCTATGTACGTAAGATACAATAGTGACGACATGCAGGCTTCACACAGACAGTCTGCCGCCATTTATTAGTTATCCTTCATAAAATGCCATAGGACCATTAAAACAAAGGACATAAGGTACCATTAAAGAGAAGCCCTACCGATCAAACGTTGCCTCAAGAAACATGCATAACTTGATAAAATACTCCCTTTTATATGCACGCCGACAGTTTTCCTTTTACACCCATTACAGTAAAAGTGGCATTTATAAGTAGGAAAAAAGCCTATCCAGAGTTTTTCAGTGATCTCATTGGGCTAAACGCTTCCCTCCTTACCCCCTGATGTTCGGTTCAATGGAGGAGCTTTTGATTTTATAAGGCCTTTAGTGTCACCGCCGTCAGATTAAGTCAAAAATTGCTTAAATAGGTCCATTGGCAAACTGGCGGCTCTCTCTTTCTGAAGCACTCTCAGTCAGTGGCTTTTAATGAAGATCCTTGTGTCTTAATAGAGTCCTCCTGTACTCCCATCAATTCAGTCCTTCGGAAAAAAAAGCCCCTCCCTCCCGCTCTTACCTCTTCCTCCATTTGCACATATACTCCTTTGCCGTTTTAATTGCTTGAAGGTCATCGACAATAATGTGACAACTTATTAGAAAGCCCATCTGATGCCACTGATTTTTTTTTTCTTTTTTTATACCTCGCTTTTGCCACAGTGCTTGGTTTCCAGGCAATTACCGAGCATGCTATTTATTAATTTCACGGTTCACGGCGCATCACACGCTATAAATAGTGAGGGATGATAGCTCAGTCGTTCACAATGTCGGTGGTGGCGCTTATCGATTTTGGAGTGAGATGTTGTGGTGGTGGTAGGATGCAGCCTTCATCTTTCAACGCTTAAATACTGCTGAGTGAAACTGCATTGGAATAAAAACAATCTCGACAATTTGTTTAAGATGTTCACATTGTTCCTACAGGTTGTTTGACTTTTAAAATGTCATAAAATACTAATGATAGAAAAAAAAGGTGGCTTTGTATGAATGCAAACACTGAGCAAATGTTTTAATAATGTGTGAAAAATGCTGTTAAAAAGATTACTTTAAGAGTACTTTTGTTATGAAAATTTTGGGAAAGGTTAGTGATGGGCTAAAGACAAAGTGTTTAATTTTGGTGTTTTAAGTGATTCTGTACCATTTTGAGATACAAACTAAATATACTTCACTCACTAAAAGAACAAATGATTGGTTTAAGTAGATTTCTTGACCATTTTGAGATATAAGGGTTTTGTGGTGCAATAAAAAGAGCATTTACCCCTGAACTAGAAGGTCTTCAAGTCTGAGTACAGGTCTGGGCATTACGGATATCTTCACATTGCAAGATATGACCCATGCCTTGGCAGAAGCCAACACTCTCTGAGTGCTTTTGGTTTTGATTTTTCTTCTTTTATTGCACTTTTGTGCATTCTTTTACATTGAGACAGCTTTCTTTGTTCAAAGACTATCTACAGGTTATTTTAAATGGCATCATTGCAATTACATTGGAAAAAAATCAACTGTGTGGTTTACCCTTTTATTTCCATGGGAATATATTTATTTCTAAAGATAGCTGACATCCCAATACAAGTGTTATACAGTACTAACAGCACAAGTGCCGAGACCAATTATGTGTTGTTTCCTTGAAGCAAGACGAGAGAAGAGCAGCTCTGCAGTTTGCCATGCTGTTTCTCCAAAATACTCTCTCCGTGCCAAAGTAATGTATCTGTGTGTTATGGGAACCATTTAACCTGTCAAGGCAACGCTTCCCTGTGCGTTTGGAAGGAGTCCAATAAATTAGGCAGCGGCAAAACCGCAGCCAAGAAGTTTGACTCAGACATTTTTGTGCTAAATAAACAAAATAGCCCATACCTTGCAGTAAATAAAAATCTTTCACTTTTACGATGTTTTTTACTCACAGCTTTCTACCAAAGTTAAGAGAACTCCAAGATCTGCTGCTATTAAACCTCTTAAATCCACAACATAACCTTAAACCACACTTAAACCTGAGCTGATCCAAGCACAAAGCCATTGACATTTCAGAAAGACGGTGGCTGGAGGACTGCTCTTTCTTAAAATTCACCAAGTATAACATTTTAGCTCCATTCTGCTATACTGAGTTCTTTTGTTCCTAAAGTCACCCTTGTAAATTATTTTGGATGTCTTACACTTCCTACAACATTGCAAACCACCTGCTTTTGTAAAATAGTATTAATAGTATTAGTGAATATATAATTTTAAGTTAATTTATAGTACAAAATGCAAGGATTAATTGCTTTCAAAAATAAATGTCAAACTTATCAAAATTGTGTCACTTTTTTTTGCCGTTTCACAAAAAAAGCTGAATCAGTGTTGGAAAAAAAAAAAAAAAACACTTCCCCATTCTGTAGGGTTTCATTCAATGTTGACAAGTCATGTACACCAACCGGTCGATTAGAGCATACTTTATTTAAATGGGAGCAGACCCCTCGTATTTGAGAGTACATTTGGTCAGATATCACCATCATGAGCTAGCGATACTTGGTAACAATTCCTAGACAAGGTCATAAGATCTTGTGCTTTCACACATCACTTTATATATGTCAGTGTTTTGTTTTTTTATTAAAAAGTCACACAGTTAAATAAAATTTTGTGAGAAATTAAAAGTGACAAAGTTTTGAGTATGATTAACTCCTGGTGATAAAATGTGTTTTTTCCACATTTTGGATTTGCAAGGCTCAGTGCTCATTCAAATCATTATATACTGTGTATTACTTGTAACCTTTGAAGAGTGAGAACGTAAAATGTTTTTTTTTTTTTTTTTTTTTTTTGGCATCCAAAATAGTTATCAAGAACAGATTGAATTAGTAAAACACGACAGTTTTCCCTCTCTTCAGTTATGCCTTCCCCAGCCTTGAGCTCTGCCTTTTCACTTCACATGAGTGGCTCTCTCTCCTCTGCAGCTGGTGCCTGAAGGTGAGAAAAAGCCACAGAAACATGCACAAGTTCTGACCTTTAAGATCAACGGCATAAATGTTGACTGTCACTGTTGTCTTGTTATCAGCTCTGAGCCAAAACACAGCAAGCACAAATTCCCACTGATGTATGGCCTGAATCACTATATCCAGCCAAAGAAAGTCTATATGAAGCTATTACAGGGTTCACAGTTCATGGTTTTTTGCATGTGTCCAATCAGTATATAGCTGCATGTTTTATTATTACAGGTACCGCGTTGTACACAGTTGTATAAATCACGCCGATGAGCACTTAGCGTGTTGACAGTGTGTTGGAAGACACTTGCACTTCAAAAATCCCACTTTAATGCCCCCTATATGAGGCCATATATCTGTGGTGCTAAAGTCCTGCTTGGGGGCATGTGTGTGTGGACGTGTTGAGAGCTTTCCTGTGTGTTTTCATCACACGGCTTCAGCTGTAAAGACCCTTCTGCAGAGGCTCGGTTGATTGAGAAGGTGGTTCTTTTACGGTCCGAAGCTCTGAACTTTACGACAGCGACAGCCGCCCCTCCGTCCCGTAGCTCCCAGCTGAAATATCATGTTTGTTTATCTCCAGAGAGAATTTATTCTGCTGATTCATTGGCTGGCACTACCGCAACGGCTGAATGAATTCGATTTTCTCTTTATTTATTCGCTTCATTTTTCCTGTGGAAGTCTCTTGTGTGATACCACGGGAAAACTTCCTTCGCACTGTCTGTGGTCCCTGGTGTAAGAAGATTAGAGGGACCAAGAGAGGACAAGGGACATAATACAGTTGTTATTCATTGTAATCCCACGTCTCCATTTGTTGCTTCTTTCTTTCACCTCCTTCAAAATAGGCTTTATATAACAAAAATAACCATGTCAATATGGCAATTTAGTCAGTGTTTTATTTTATTTAGATTTTATTTAACTTTACCCAGATTGCTGAAACAGTTCTGCATAGAAAATTTAAATATCATGGAAAAGTCTATTTGTTTCAGTAGTTTAGTTCAAAGTAAAATGTACATTTTATTTAGAGCACAGTGGAAATGTTGAAAAACTGTCTACCAAGTTATAATGTTGTTCCCTCATCAAAAAGATATCTGGAGTTGTGTTTTGCTTCATTCACACATGTTTTAGTAATCCTCTATTCTCTGGCACAGCCATTCTTAGCCCTCAAAACGGTCAGGTACACAAACCTCCGCCTCTCCCACAAATCTCTGCCCACTCCAGGAAGCACTGACCAATCAATAAGCCCTCTACCTCCAGTCTGCTCTCATTCATTTTAACAAAAAAAAAAAAAATAAAAAAAAAAATGTATAATGGCATCATACAAAAAGTTTAGGGAAGTGAAGCTCCTTTTATTCATTAAATTATGTTAAAAAAAAAACACAACACTCTGCTCTTTCCTGCACTCTGCTGCCCTCTGCTGGTTTCTTTACAGCACCAGTAGAGTACTTTTCTTTTAGTCAGATAATATTTTTAAAGATTGTAAAACATTGTTCTAGAGGTAATCAAGATTGGTTTAAAAATATGAATAGAAGCTTAATATTGTCCCTTTAAACATTTTAATTGTAATTCATTAAAAAAAAAACACATCTCAGTATGTCATAAAAAATAATATACAGTATAGACTATATTACATAATCATCATGAGCATTTTTTTTTTTTTTTTTTTTTTTTTAGAAAAAGTTATGTGTTTAAAGTGTTTTGCCCAATGACACAATGAGTATGCAGTTAAACTGGGAATCAAACCACTGTCAATCAAGTTAGTTAGTGACCCGCTTAACCATCTGAGCCACTGTTGGCCCAATCCTCATAAGCATCACAAATAAAACAGGTAAATGCTTTAAATATCTCTCTGTGTGTATTATATGAATCAAATTACTGAAATAAATTCACTTTTCTGCCATATTCTAATTCACTGATGTAGCACTGTATATTGTAATGTCTTCTATGTTACAGTCCCAGATCTGATAACAAGCGGAGCGAATCACTAACACTATTCCAAATTATTATTGAGGTTTATGATTTGAGACGGATATGACTTAATGTGGCTCACATTCATTAAAAGTGACATTGAAAAATGATGAGCGCTGGGACAAATGTGTATGCATGTGTGTGCCAGAGACTGCTGTGAGCCACCGCAGGTCATCCATGGTGAATGGTTTCAGAGCCCATAAGTCTCTCTGTGAAGTGGCTTACAGAGCTGTGAAATAAAATAAGTAAAGGATACTAAAGCAGGTGGCCCACTGTGATTTACCATGCAAGGCTATTTTCAAAGACAGGTTTGTGTAAATCCCTCAGTCTGGGCTGCGTTAACGATAGGACAGCAGAGCAGCTTGAGCGCACAATCAATACCCCACCCCCCGTCTGTCTGTCCATCGGTCGTCTGAAATGCTTTGGTTCAGTGGTAGGACAAGTGGTAATGTCAGGGCTGCAGGGGGGAGCATGGCACACCTTCGCCATTTTCTCACTCTCCCTGCAGTTTTTCACGCATCCGATGTGCAATCAGCCTGACGTGTGACCGCCTGGCGTCACGTGTCACACAGACAGCCCCAGAACCACAGGGAGGAGACCCCTCTCACCACGCTCTCCTCTGGAAGTACGAGGTCACGTAGACAAAGCATGTAGGTCACATGGTCTCGGCGTGGCTGCTGTCATGGTTCACTTCCACCACAGCCCGTAGATCACAAAAATCACAGAAAAGAGATGGAAAAAAGGATTTGGTTTATTCACAGCAAGCTCTCTAAGCGCATAACAAAGACTACTGGTTACTTGCCCTTCACCTGGTTGGTAAAGTATTGCCAAAATGGATAAAAGAAGAAATATATTTTTGTCTCTTTTTGTCATTTTCTTCCATTGTGCACACAACCCACTCAAGTTTATGCTTCACTGTTGCATGAAGTGGTACATTGTGCAGAATTGTACCCTTGGAACCGTCAGTGTTCAGGGAACTTTCCTTTTCACTGTGATCTTTAAAAAGTTAAAACAAAATAATAAGGATTTACTGGTTTAAAATGCCAGGGCATTTTGGATTCCAGACCTTCATGGGGAAATACAAGATTCCAGAAACCTGTTTTTATACTTGTCCACAATAATGTGAATTGGAGTAGTAGTAGATTTTCTGGCTGAGCCCAATATCTCCCAGCACTGCTATCTATTTAGACTATATATGAGGCCGCAAAACCAAGCCACGCACTCTTTTACGCAGCAGCATCATGGGTGTGTTGGCTTTAAAACCAGCACCATCTGAAATTAGCAGCAACCCCAATAAAATCTACAATAATTGGTGTATGTATGACACATTGTAAGAAAGTTGGTATTGGTAATGATAATGGGTAATGATGGTAAGGATGTTCTGTATATCAAATTCATCACATCATAAACCAGTGCACAGTGTGAGATAGTAAGGTCTCCAATCAGCTATCTAAGCCCAATTTAGGATTACAGCAGTGTGGTCAGATCAACAGAAAAAAAAAGGGAGGGGGGGCAGTCACTGTATAATGCATCCAGAAAACCACTACTCATCACTAAAGGCAAGGCTGAGAGGTCGGGACACGTCAGCCGGGTGGGCAGCAGTGTAATAACCTCTTCTGTTCTGGAGAGAAGGTGCCCTTCAGTGTTCGCTCTGTCCTTGACACACTTGGTTTGTAATTGACTCTGGAGTTAACCCACAGTGGCAGCAGCAGACGCACGGAGCGGCCCATCCACCTGCTCAGCCACCCGCTCCACGTCTGGACACTCATTTCACACAATCCTAACAGACAAGGCTGAGTTATGAGCCACTTTTCAACACCAAATCCAGGTTTTTGGTCAACTCATTAAACCTGATATGATGGATGGGGTGCTGGGATGGGGTGTGTGCACATTTTGGGGGGAGGCAGAACAGGGTACACAAATGGCCTTGTGGAGCTCAAACTGTTTTATCAGCTCGCATGTTTGATATTTTTTAAATTCCTTTTTCTTCAGAATATTGTCTAATCTTTTTTGGAAAGAACTATTAGGAAAACCATTACTCACTTGATAGTCTGCTGTAATAGGAATAAATCGTCTGTTAAAAAAAAAGTCATCCTTGCTTTATTATTATGGATTTTAATATGCTTGCACACTCCATTAAAAAAATCTCTCATTGGTTGTTGAACAATAAATTACTGGCTGCACATAATACAGAGGATTATAAATTTAGTGCTGGCTATGACTGATTAAGATCGTATCAGTCAAAAAAAAAAAAAAGTTTAAAAAAAGGCTTAGGTTAAAAGCTTAGTCTCAGTAAGAATGAAAGGGAAAGCCTATTTAAGTTGATGCACTAGTGCTTTTGTTGTTGTTTTTTGGTTGAATTGTACTGACATTTATGACTTTATGTACTGTGAATTCAAACAGGGCTATTTGTTTTTTAATAGAGCTGTCTATGGCAGATGCTGTACTTAATTTGACTAAGGGGCATGGCTTTTAGGAAAAGTCTTTATAGGTTTCTGCCACATGCCTGTCACATATTTTTCTTTCATATTGTTTGTTTCCTTCATGTTTTCTTAATGTAAACATATACATAAATCAATAAATGAGTAAACACAGAGTCAAACACAACACACACAATCATCAAAAAGGTATTTTAACATCTCATTTAAAAAATAAAGGGACAAAGCAACTAATAGGATTTTTTTAATTTTTTATTTTTTTTTATTTTGCAGCTCTTTAGGTGAATAGGCAACATTTCAGTAATATGATGACACCAGTGTAAAAGGAGCATTTTAGAAAGCAGAGTCTGTTAATAATATTGTATGTATTGGATGCTCATAATCTCATGTAGAGCAATCGTCTGTGCATTTCTAGTTTCCTGCTCAAACGCCTTCTTTCTGAAAAAGTTCCCAACGTTTTTACCAATAAAATGGACGTCACGCTCTGTTTATCATGCTGGAAAACTTATAGAACTTTTGATGAATACTTTGCCTGAAGGAATGATGGGACCCCACCAAAACATGGACTGCAGCCCACTTCGGTTTATCCACCTATTTCCTTGTGTTGCACCCCAGCTGCACGGCCACCTGTGGTCCAAAAATTACCCAGAATCCCTCAGCCGTACCGTGTGGATATGGAACAGCAAACCCGTCAGAATCACTATCAGTGTTTATATTGTGTTGTTTCGGGCCTCTCGCAGCCACGAGTGCAACAGATTAATCACTGTGTCCCTGCAATTTTTAAAGCAGCGGGGGTTATGGAGAATTTGGGCTCTCGGTCCAAAGCCCAGACAGAAAGTTATTACTGTGTGAGGAAGAATAAGGAAAAGTAAACGTGGTTTCATTTCTGTTTTGAAATGGCTATTAGTATTGGTTGTGAATTTATTTAGACGTAGGACGTTTTTACCCAGAGTCACATGAATTGAGACGGACAGGTAAATTGCAATAAATTTTAATAAAATGTGCAGGTTTATAGCAGGATTCTCCAAGGTCTTAAAATCATTAATGATGATGTTGACCTTAAACGTAATATATTTTAGGGACAGATATTAAATGTTCAGGTCCTGAGCTTTTACCAATCATATCTTCAAACAGAATATAGTACATCTAGTTAAAAGTAATTTAAGTGCTATTTTTATTTTTTATTTTTTTGAAAAATGACCTTATTAAGTACAATTTCTCAAACATAATTTTAAATGTAAGTAAATTCTGGAGGGAAAAATGTTAAACGTCTTTAAAGAAACAGTTTTGAGAGTACATTGTGTGCCAAGTTGTGTAGCAAGCTAGAAAATGTATTAGTAATATAGAAGTAGCTATAGTATAGTTGTAGCTTTGTTGTAGTAGTTGTAGTAGTTACTTAGTTGCCTGAAAAAATAAGTTACTAATGTACTTCTGAACTTCAGTTAATTTTACATTCAATACTTTTTTACTTCTTATTAAGTAACATTACTTTGTAGTAACAGTACTTTTACTTGTGTACAGCTTTTCACTTCTTTTTTTCACCTCAGTTTTTAACAAGTGTCATAAAAATTGAGATGGAAAGATAAAGTGCAATAAACTGTAACCCCAAGCTATTCCTTAAAATGGCCAGCGTTATAGTCTGAATAATCTGGATCGCAACATAAAATAACATTTTAGGCATTTTGAACATTACTACGCATATGTGATTTTTTTTCCTCTTCATCTCTCCATCTTCTTCTGTTCTTTGTAAATCCGATGGTGGGCGATGCTGCTTATTTAATGTACTGTGAGTCAGCTACCTGTAGCTGGACCATAATTGTTCCCCAGGGGCGCCGCACTGTTTCAGCTAGGTAAATGCTTTGTGGCTGTAAGCCTAGTGTGAATTATATCAAAGGGAAATTAGATTAAAGCAATTGGATTTTCATGGTAAATTACTCTTTACCCCTCAAATGACCTGCTGAATGAGTGAACAAAGCCATGGGCTGATCTAAGTAACTGTAAACCCTATGTGTGTTTTTTTACCAGCGGACACAGCTAATTGAATAGGCATTCTCCACTTCAGCTTCCAAATTAACAAACAACACCAACCCCGCATATCCGTCAGGGTTAAGTGTGCTTCAAAATGTCCGCCGCGGTTTTTCAAAATGCTCGTGTTGTTTTGACAGTGCAAGAGCCGGGAGCTTCCTTTCTGTTTGTGAATAGGTTGAGGTGGACTTGATCAACAAGCAACATGAGAAAATAACATGGCATGAAAGTGACTTTTCATTTGGCGCACATAACCGTATTACACGCTAAACACGAGAAAAGCAGAAGGACAAAATTAGGGGTTGTTTTGTCTGATCGGTGCGTATCTAATTTGCATGACTTTGCATAATACAGTCCATAAAAGCAACAGTATTTATAATGTGACAGCCAAATCATATTTTCCTTGATGGGGCATCAACATTAATTTGACTTCATGGAGGGTGAAAAAGCTTCCAGATACAAACTAAGGGGAAAATAGAGAGAAAAATCCCCTCTGCTAAGTTGTGATTAGAGCAAAGTGACTTTCTTGGAAGGTCTGCTGCTGAATAACACGAGTTGGTTGCCATCAAGTGAGCCAGTGCAGCCTGTAATTTAATGTCATTAACTAAATTAGTAACTGTGTTTTAACTAGGGAGAAAAATAGTAGCATGTTTTAAAAATAATAACTGGTTTTCTTTCAGCATGCAGTGGCACTTCAGCTTAACACCTGCATTGTACTTAATATACTCGACTCCGAAAAGCTAATTATTTCATTTCCCTCCTTTCTGCTTTCATAATTAAAATAAATAAAGTGGATAAAATCTGTGGCTCATATGCTTCCAAATTATACTTGTCCCAGGTTTGTATAATTAGTCAGAAACATATTTTGTCCAAGGGTTGCACCGTGGCAGAGTGGTTAGCACTCCTGTCTCCCAGCAAAGAGGTTGTGGGTTTGATCTCCTCGAGCGCAGTGAATTGTTGAATTTAAACTGCCTCTACTCAGAGGTGGACAGTAACAAAGTCAATTTACTTGCCTACTGTAGAGTTTTTGAGAATCTATACTTGAGCAGTATTTTTTAGGGAAACTTATTACTTTTACTACACTACATTTGAAAGATAAATACAATACTTTTTACCCCACTACGTTTCTATAAAGGCAGAAGTAAAATCTGTGAACAAAATGTCTTAAAACTGAAAAGAACTGACTGTATTCATATAGTTTCTCATTTGTGTGTCATCTGTCACTTACACACCCTGAAGATAATCAGTTATTAATTGTCATTAATACTTTAAGACTTGGCTTAAACCTGGTTCAGAACTGGTTCACTATTGATACCTCCAGTTTTTGTTTAGATAGTCCTGATTTAACATGGATTCACCTCAGTTGGGTTAGACCTACTTTAGTCCTGATTAAAATGAGTCATGAAGTCTTGAATTTGCAAATCTTTGAGTTGAATGCAGCCAAAATTTCGCCCAAAATTCTTGACTGCACTCATTTGAAATGCATTGTAAAGAAAAGTACTTTGAATAAATAAGTATTTTTGAAAGCACATACTTCAGTACTTTAACTTAATAATTTGACAGAGCTACTTTTACTTGTATTGGGGCAATCTTTGAGCAAGGTCATCAACCTGTGTGAAGTTGCCCCCCACCCCACCCCCCACCCCCACATAATTGAAAATTAACAAAACTATATCAGTTCGTTTGTGCACACAAAATGAGAATTTGTGCAAAATATTTTTTTTAGATAATAAACATTCTTTTTTCAGGCCAGCCCTCCCACTCAATCATGTGGGGAGGCCAACTTCCCACAGGTGGAGGAACAGTACTTTTACTCAAGTAATGGAGTTGAGTACTTTGTCCACCACTGGCCCTACTGAATGAATGCGACTAACTGCCCGTTGCTACAAGGCCCACAATTTCCCTCAGAGAGAAAAGCAGAAAAAGATAAATAAATATCATGTCCAGTACTTGTAACTGAATGCATCCTTTAGCAACATTTGGGTTTATCATACTCTTTACATTACTCTCTCTACAACAGCTTTCTAAACACCTAAAGAGATACAGCAGCAAAGCTACACTTATTGCTGGAGCCACTGTAAAATACTAATACAGGACCTTAAGAAGTTTGGGGCTTACTGTAAACAAGCAATCATCTACAACTTGTAAACATCCCATCTTGCATTGGGGACATTATCCTCTTTTTAGTTTGCTTTGCCTTTTTAAAAAGTCATATCCAGCTCTAAAATATGTACTTTTTTTCTAAATCAGTAGCACCCATTATTGGAGTGTGCCAACAAAATCATTAATAATAAAGCCTTTAGTGTCCTTAGTGTCTTGTTTTTCTCAAATCCCTGCAAAAATCTGAGTAGTCAGCAACCACAAACAAATTCAAAGACCATGATTTTATACTCTCCACTGAGAGCAGGGTTTAGAAAGTCTCAAGTCTGTTTACCAGTAAATTGTTAAAAGTGATTGGTTAAAAATACAAGAAGCAAACTGCAAGCATAAACACTGATTAAGGGGCAAGTTAGCAAGAAGTTTGCTAATTATGTTGACTAGAAATGGTGTAGTTTAGTTTTCAAAAGTTGTTAAAAAAGCATGGTACTCTGCCGGACCATAACTGAATTTACCTCTTGTTTAAAGGTCTATATTTCAGGCTTTGTAAAATAGTTTTGGACACCTTTACATTACCTTTTTTAACTTAAAATAATGTATATGTATGGAAAACATTTTCTTTTGGGGCACTGGCACTTTGACTTTGCAAAGAACACTCAGATTAGGTGTCTGTTGCCCCCTACTGGCAACGGCGAGGACTGGACACAGCAAAAAATGGCTCTTTAGCATGGCTATTAGCAACATAGCATAGCTACAGATAGAGGAGTACTTCCTGGTTTCACGCGTCTATGTAGAGAGGTTAGATTGAGCTTTTCCAGATTGTTCGAAGAGGACGGGACAGGCTCAGCAAGCAGAACTACCCACAGTGAAGGAAACAAAATACTACTTCAAGTATGTTTTGAGGTGCAAACATTATAATGTGGTTAAAAGCTCAAAAAAGTAAATTTAGCAGAATAGAGGACCTTTAAAAATAACACTTTGAATTAAATAGTTTTACTCACAAAACACAATGAAACCCAGCCACAAGGGTCACAAGCAAGTGTACTCTTTGTGCAGGTCCCAAGCCTGGATAAATGGTAAAACCGATACCAAATTAGTACGCAAATCACTGCCCACACGGAGGCAGATGCCTTGCCGTGGTCTACCCAGAAGGGAAAACCAAAAGGAAAGATGACTTACAAAACACTATGCACTGCTAAAACTGTAAATGTATTTTATGATAAATATGCACAAATTAGGCCAAAAGATGATTTCAGTGTCACGGTGGAACAAGACATATAAAAGGGCTAATTATTTCTTTCTGTTTCATAAAAACAGATAGCTCAAATATGTTGTGAAGCAGGTCAGTGTGGGTGTATGAGTGCTGGCATCTCAGCCCAAAACAGAAGACTAATTAGCTCCTGAAATAATTTAATGTCAGTCCTGGTGTGGGGCTCCTCTCTGCAGGACACCTCAACACATTCGTCTCCGTCAGCTCAGATAAACCTGCTGGCCATCACGGCTCTGGCACAAGAATCCTGCTGCTGGACTCAAAAAAAAAAAAAAAAAAAAAAGCAAAGACTGATGAAGCTATCCTGTCTACGCTGCTCTGTAAAAAGACAGGAGGCTTAAATGAACACAAGACTCCATTACGATGCTTCTCTTAGCTGCATCTGTTTGGGCTTTATTTTTTTTTGCAAATCACCTTTATCCTGCTTTGGCATAACCAGCTGCCACCTCTCCTTGCGCACTGGCTCCAGAGCTGTCAAGACGGCTGCAAAAAAGGATTTCTATTTGTATAATGAGAGTAAATAAGCCATATATTTAAAACATTTCCACATATTAAGCCATTATTTGAGACATATTTAGGCAGGTGGGGAAGTTGCTAACTTTGACTGCCAAAATAAATACAGAATTTTATATTATTTTTGTGATGAAAATTTCTGGAAAGTTCAGTAAGGAGCCAAGGACTAAAATGTTTAATTTTGGTGCAGATCGAAGTCATGGTTTGGATCCAGGAGAGTTTAAAGAATTCTGTACCATTTTGAGATATGAACCAAAAATAGGCTTCTGACTTTACTGACTAAAAGAACAAATGATTAGCTTTAGAAGATTCTTTACCTTTAGAGATTTAAGGGTTTTGTGCAGAGCCGGCCCGTGGCATAGGTGATATAAGCAAATGTTAAAGGTGACTGGGGGGCTCCTGCCATTGCCCCGTGCATCAGCACAAAATAAGACTTAATGAGCCTGATCAATAACAGTATACTTAGAAGTTATGGACACTGGGGAGAGTTTTGAGTCATAGATGTGTTTTAGGTCACTTTTTTGTTTGATGATAATCGACCTCTTTCTCAAAGGTCACAATATTTTAGCTGTGTTCTTATAAAAAACAACATAAAACATGAGTCCAGATGTCCTAACAAAAGCTTCTGTAGCCTGTAGTGTTCTCTGCAGCCTCTGTGATGAGACTGAAGACTGTGTGAGCCTGTGCTGCAGGGGCGGAGCAGAGCTGGGGGCTCCACTGGGGGCTCCACTGGGACTCCACGCTCCTTACAGAGGATTTCAACACAAGTAATAAGGAGCATTGGTGAAACATAAAAAAAACAACAAAAAAAAAAAAAAAAAAAAACCTAAAGCTAAAACATACTATGCTCTGGTCTGTGTAGAGAAAGAGCTCATGTTTAAAAATTGAGAGTTGTTATAAGAAACAATGTTCTGTCTTGAAACTTGAAGAGAAGTAAAATCATAATTTCTGTCTCTTTTTTTACTGCGGTGTAGAAGCCACTGAAAATCATGTCTGATAATCATATCATCTAAAATGCATCAGATTATAGGAAATCACATCATCTCCCTGCCATCTATTGTACTTCATAAAAACCTTCTGCGAAATACATTCGGGTACAATTCATGGAGTGGCACGAAATCGATGTTATTGCTTAGGAAAGTCTTATCAAATGTAGCCTATATTCTGTTTTAGTGGTGGTGATGGGGAAAGGGGGGTAAAATCTTGTTTTGTGGCTCATTGGAAAGAGCTTCAGGTTTGAGTCCAGATCTGGGTACACAATATGTTTAACACTGCGAGATAGGACTAGTGCTTTGGTAGAGACCTACATTCTCTGAGTTCTTCTATTTTAGATTTGTTGTTGTTTGTAAATGAGATGTATTTTGCTTTTATTTATATTTTTAAACCAATCTTAGTCACCTCTAGAACAGCACTGCATGTTTTACAACCTTTTGAACATAATCAAAGAAACCCTTAAATTTGATGCCATTTTACTACAAAATGAAAAATGGCTGTGAGGAATCAGTGGAAACAGAGCTGTGCATAGTTTTGTGGATAAATGAATGATAGCAGACTGCATGTAGAGGTCTTGTTGAGTGGTCAGTGCTTCCTGGAGTGGGTGGGGGTTCGTTAGAGAGGCGGAGGTTTGTGAAACCAAGTGTTCTGAGGCCTCAGAATGGCCGTGCAAGAGAATAGAGGACTACTTAAAGAGGCGTGAATGAAGCAAAACACAACTCCAGGTAGTGTATGGTTTTGATGAGGGAACAACATTAAAACATGGTAGAATGCTTATATAAGTCAATTTTGCATAATATAACCTTTTTAAACTATTTTGTGTATTTTTTTGTACATTGAAGCACCTTTTTTTGTTAATAGCCTTTCTCAAAAACTTGCCTAAGAGTTTAAAACACAACTATAAGTTTTATTCTCGACTGTTGTGAACTTTTCCGAAGTTTTGCCTAGAGATGACCCTAACTATATTTAGCATGTTCTTCAGCCCGCACCTCCCTCAGGCTACAGTCACACACAGTGCAATCATAAAAACACAAATGTCACCGCTGAGGACATAGTTAAACTTTGCTCATGGGCATCAAAAAAGCCAAGTGGGATGGCTTAGGTATAAAATAAGACTGTCTCCTATATACTGGATCTCATTTTTTATTTTTTTTTTTAGAGCCGTGTCAAAGTCTTTCAAAGTGAACTGTCACTTAGAAATATGGGAAATGTAGCGGCAGGGGGAGATGTGAGCATATTGAAATCTGTATTAACATACTTTATTCATAGACAAGTTGAAGTATGTCAGCCCGTACCTGCGTCTCAACTTGTAAGCACTTGCTCTATATGCAAATAAACAAGCTCGTCCAATAGCCCTGAGCAATGTTTGTTTTCTGTTTCATCTTTAGATTAAGTGTGTCAGTGTAATGCACAATGCCGCCGCTACCTTTCATGTTCATATGCTGTGTGTAGAGATTACATTTTAAACTTCAAAGTAAAAAGTAAGAAATATAAGTGTTACAGTTTTTCATAATCCATAAACACAACATAAAGCTTATCACATGTCAAGGCAACCAAAAAATGTTGAGCTAACCACTTATTTAATTTATCTTCTTAAGGTTATTCTTGTTAGGGGTTGAAGGTGGCTGGAGCCTATCCCAGCAACTATGGGTCCTAGGTGGGGCACACCCTTGAGTTAGTCTCACAGCTGACACTGACAGACAATCATTCACTCTCACATTCCTTCACTGGAGGCAGACTGTTGTCTATGGGACTTTCCTGGATTAATAAATGTAGAGAAAAAGAAAAGACGCTAGTGTCATGCAGGCTCCATCGGACAAACAACTTCTTCCCTGAAAGGCTGGAGCACAAACCAGAAGTGCCACTGTGCACAAATCAAAATAAATGCATTGTACTAAAAGCCATCACATTGTTATTTCTGATGTAAGAATTTGTGCATGTTTTCTAGAGCAGTGGTTCTCAACTGGTGGGTTGGGACCCAAAAATGGGTTGCAGAACTGTTTTCAGTGGGTCGCAGGCCTTTGGCAAGGCAAACAAAAAGTTGCATTTTTAAAAATACATAACTGATTTACACTAGGTGGCAGTATGGGACATAAGGACCACAGAAGAAACAAGAGCAAAAAATGTAGGGCTGTGGCCCAGTGTCCTCTCTAATTCCTATATAATGCACTATACAGTGGTCACGTCATTTGATAGTGGTTTCTAAATGTCTAGTGGATAAAAAATAGTGCACTCAAAATTTCCCACAATGCATTTTGAAAAGTAGTGGACATCGATGGTCAGTAGATGGTCAATATAGACCAGAATGCTTTGCGAGTTTCAGTGGAACTGCGGCAGGTCTTTACAATGTACACAACACGTCTGAGTAAAACCAGTTAGAAATGCTGTTTTTACTTCTGCCAGGTTGTATTTATAAATAAATTGCTCTTAAATAAACTGATATGATTTAAAATTGCAGGTGACAGTTTCCCCATGTAAGGTAGGTAAAGAGCTGCAATAATTCAGTCCGTTTTATTCATTAACATTATAATTTATATTAAATATCACACATATGATTATTATTTATCTATAAATAACAAAAATATCACTAAAGTCTGGTTGGGCTTTATCACAGAAGACCATTATCAGTGCAGCTCGCCTTTTACACAGATGCCAGAGTCACGTAATCAACAGTGAGTTAAAAATAGTGTGCGAGTGTCCGAATTGTTCACAAAATGAGTACATTATATGGTCCGCTACATAGTGCTGGACAGTATAGGGACTGAGAGGTTAGTGGCTAGGGATGACGTTCGGACACAGCCCAGGTCTATGATGTTAGGGTTACTGTTGAAGTACGGTGGCCCTGGGGTGCAATATGAAAATAGTTTTTGTCCACCAGAAAAATAAAATCAGACGTAGATTCTTTTTAAAATCTAGTCTTAAAAAGAAACCCATCTAAATTTAAAACAGGAATTCACAAAAAATTAAAATACATCTCTATCTATATTAAAAAGGACCATTTTCAAATTTGTTTTTGTCCACTGGAAAAATAAAAGCAGATGATTTTTAAATGTCTCAAAAAAAAAAAAAAAAAAAAAAAAAAAAAAAAAAAAATCTCTTTTCACTTTTATTTTTTTAATGGACAAAAAATAGTTGAATGTTTCCCCTCAGAGCCACCGTACTGCCATTACTTCCTAATTTCCCCTAGTATCTCTTTTATTTGGGTCGTGGCTTGTCGTCATGGGTGATAGTGGGTCCCGATGCCAGACCAGGTGAAAAGCACTGTTCAAGAGTTTACTTTGGGATCAATGACGTATCTTTTCTTTTCTCATTTGCAGTCCCGGCGCACATCAAATAAATGAGATATTGTGGAAAAGTCATTCAATTTATAGTGAAAAGCATAATATATTACATTTAGTGCACAAAGAGAAGTATTTCAGGCATTTATTTCCAGTGTGATGTTTATTTTATATTATATATGAGTTGATGAGAAACTAAATTCAGGATGTCATTAATTTACTTATTACAGCACTGTTAGAATATATCGGTGCTTAACTCTGTGTCTGTAATATATGTGTTTCACTTTTTGTTACTATTGTGTCTACTGCTTACTAATCCTTGACTTATGCTTCATTGTGGGAGCTATATTAAAATGTTATCTTCTAACTTATTGATGTGTGCCTATGTATATTGTATGGGGAAATGAAGCCTTTAGTTAAAGTTTTGTATGATTTAACTAACTTAAACAGACAAAACTCACTCAAACACACTTTCAAATGAGCAATTATTTAGTTTTTGCATGAGGCATCTGTTGAGTAGGTGGTCCTAGAGCCTGGCCCGGGACAGACTGTAAAGTAAATGTGGTCTTATGTTTCTTAGACCAAGTCCAAATGTGTCAGTGCCAGTGTGTCGCTCACACATGGCTTTAAGGCTGTCCACTGTCAGTAAAAAAATAGCGCCTCAGTCACAATTGTACCAGCTAGCTATCAGTTGTTTTGGAGTAATAATATTGTTGAAGTACATATTTGGAGAACTTCTTACTCCGCTAATTATTTCCCATTATTATTAGTTATTTATTAAAAAGTAGTTTGCAGTCTCTGTAGCCTCCCGAGCAGAGTCTTATGGTGACTGTGTCCTTGCCGTCCCATCAAGGTGTACCTTATATGTCAGTCACAGCCCAGTGACAGATGGCTGTATAAGATCAGTCATCCTGAGAGAAGCCCACACATCACTGCTGCATTGGCATACTATTAAACCTGTCCCATACGTTAATGTTAGGACACCAGCGCGCACAAGGACACCAGAGTTTCTGTTTGATCACAAATGTTTCGTTTCAGCATCCAGTGACAAGGCGGCGCTTTAAAGTATACTATAAAAGCAGAGTTTAAACTGCTGACTCATCTCTTGCACTTCAAGGCTTCTTTGACATTGAGGCTGTTTTGATCGGTTGTTTTAGAGAAATGCTGCTCTCATGAAGAGACACATAGGCAACATATTAAATCTACACAATGCAAAATGCAAAGATGGGAAGCAACCTGATACTTTTACACAGCATTTTTTAAAAGAAAATTTACTTTTTGAGTACAAGAATATTTATATAAAAAAATACTTTCATATTCAAGTGAATTTCCCAAGTCTTTTTGAGCTTTGTGGCAAAAATGGATGTAGACTCATCACACACATTTGTAGTAGTAATAGTAGTGGTAGTAGTAGTAAAAGTAGCAGTCGCAGTTCTACATTTTCTAAATCACAGAAAACTACTCAAAAGTAAAGTAGTTTATTTTACAATCAGTTCTTATTCTTAGTCAAGTAAGAAATGAGTGCTTTTACTTCTACTTGGGTAATATTAATTAAAGCTACGAGTCAAAATTTAGAGTTGGGCTGCACAATATATCACAACTTTTTACAATGTCAGCAAATGCAATATCTGTATTGCAAAATATATATGGCAATAACGCTTGGTCCTCCATCTAAAAGAGAGTTACACTGTCAGAATCCTGGTTTTGTCTTTGTTAAGTTTCGACTAGTAAATACAGGGACTTATTTCTGCTTTAATCCAACTTACTATGTCAAAATAGTCATCCAAATATCACAGATTGTATCTATATATCACAATATTTCACATAGTTAACACACAACAAAGGTTTTTCTCATATCATGGAGCCCAAGGTTAGAGATTACCACAAACATCTCACTATGAGTTATAGATGATGCAGTCCCACAATTTCAGTATGTTGTAACATTGCATGGATGCTTTGCCAATATTGATCCACAATTAATTTTGCATTTGTTTACTCTTGCTTACTTTTGATGTGTTTGTGCTTTTTTAGACTGTGTAAATGTTTCTTTGTATTATTAGTGTCCATAAAAATGAAATGTTGATAAGTGTTGAAGACAAACCAACCTACTTTCTAAGGGGATATGTGATTGTTTAAAGCTTCAGGTATGAGCTCAGCATTCTTGTCTATAAAAAGAAGTACATTTAAAAATACTTTACAGCCAGCTAAGCAGAGTTGGTCTGAATACAGATGCTATAATGATTAGCAGAGAGACAGATACGCTGTTTTGTTGTTTCGCTGGTGATAAACAATACGCAAAGTGAATCTTGGTGATGCCCTGATGCCTCTTTGTCTCAGCAGAAATGGACATAAAGGGCTTAAACTGAGAAGCATCAGAGTCTTAAATTGTCAACAGCCTGTGCTTTTGTTTCTGATTGATGGAGCAAGAAATTGAGATATGCAGATTTACCAGTGTTTAAAAGACGCTGGCTGTCATTCCAGTGTTGTTCAAGAATAAGGCCTGGCTTGTCTTTCACTTTGAGTTTGTCTGTGCGAGTTTTTCACACTTCTCCGTGTTAGATCTATTTCGAAAAGGTCAGACGGACTAGCACGTCTCCTCTCACTACTTGCACACACTTTCGTCAGATGTACAGACCGCTGCCAGTGATTGAAAACGTGGAGCTGTGACACTGAGACCACTTTGTTGTTCTCAAAATATGTCCTTCCATTCTGTCCTTGGGAGTTTTATTTGATAACATTTCAATTTCCATGAAGAGTTTTCTCAGGTTATATGACACCTTTGGTACTACTTCTCACTGCTATTAATTTCTTTTTTATAGAGCGGCTTTAATATCAATGTATTCCAGTCAACAAAAGTAATCATGTTTTTTTTTTTTTTTCAGATGCGGAGCTCTCACAGCTGAGCAGACTTATTTCCCAGGTGTGTTTTTAAAAATCTTTTACAGGAGACTTTAGCGGAAGAGCAGCGGGAGGCTAACAATAACCTTGGTAATACTTCATGACACAAATGAATTTACCCTTTGTTGTCCAGGCTGAGTGAGAGCACTGGCAGATACAGGGCACCAGTCTATGTCTCAATGAAGCATTTACACTATCTTATGTATGTGGGATACCTTGTTATAGTAATATATCACATAACATGCAAGAGACCTAATCAGGAATACACAAGTACTAAACACTAGACTAGAGAAAAACAAGAACAAAGATTTAACCATTGCTAACCCAGAGTAGTATCCACTGGTGGAAGAAGTACTCAATTAATTTACTTAAGTAAAAGTACAGATAAAGGCGCAAAATGTTACTCAAGTAGAAGTAAAAGTATCAACTTAAAATTTCTTCCTAAGTAAAAGTATAAAAGTACTAACCTTTAAATGTACTTGCAAGTAAAAAAGTAAAAGTATTTTGCACAGACTCAACAGTTTATGAATGTGTTAAATGCGAGGGATTTAACTGAACTAATTTGTGCTGATTCCAGATGAAATGAACAAACTGGTGCAGTAGAAGAGACTGAATCTGTCTGTGAGGTCTTCTGTCTTTATTATTCTGATGTTTCCTAGGAATACTACTGCACTTGCGTCTTTTATATTTAAGCACTTAGGTCTACAGTGAGGGCACAACAAAAATACATGATTTTTAAACCAAAATTCAAAATACTACTACTAAAGCACCACTTGTAAAATTTACTCAAGTACAGTACATATATATATATATATATATATATATATATACACACACACACACAGTGAAGCCCGAAATTATTCGTATCCCTGGCAAATTCTGACTTAAAGTAACTTTTATTCAACCAGCAAGACCAGAAATGACATAGGCTTCTCCCAAAGGATAATAAGACAATGTACAAGAAGTATCATTGAACAAACATTTACATTTGAACAAATGGCATGTCCAAAATTATTCATACCCTTTGCAAACTGTCACAGTCTATGGGAAAATCCAAAGTTCTATACCATTCCCAATAGTCCATGCTCTTCTAAAGCATCTTAATTACCCTGATTCATTGGAAATAGCTATTTTAATCAATACAACAGGTGAAAAACAGAAACTCTCTGCTGTTGGTTTGTGGACAGTCATGGCTAAGACAAAGGAGCTCTATGAGGACCTGCAGCTGCGCATTGTGGCTGCTCACAAGTCAGGAAAGAGCTATAAGACCATATCAAAATGTTTTGAGGATCCAGTGGCTACAGTGCAAAGTATTATTAAAAATACAAGACGTTCTGCACTGTGACAAATCTCAGAGGACGTGGTCGGAAGCCAAAAGTGACACTTGTGCTGGCCAGGACAATGGTGAGAGAGGTAAAAAAGAATCAGGGATCACCACCAAGACCATCCTGATGAATGTGGGCTCTGCTGGTGGCAACATCTCAAGGCAGACAGTCCAACACACACTGCACACCACTGGGTTCCACAGACGCAGGCCAAGGAGGACACCACTTCTCCAGACAAGGCACAAAAAAGCCCACTTGGCCTTTGCAAATGCTCATCTGGACAAAGGAGAAGACTTCTGGTCTTCTGTTTTATGGTCAGATGAAACAAAAATTGAATTGTTTGACCACAATGATGTATCCTTCATTTGGCATAAAAAAGGAGAAGCCTTCATCCCTAAGAACACCATCCCCACTGTCAAACCTGGCGGTGGGAACCTAATGTTTTGGGGTGTTTTTCAGCTGATGGACCAGGGAACCTAATCACAGTAAACGGCACCATGAAAAAGGAGCAATATATCAAAATTCTCAACCACAACATCAGGCAGTCTGCAGAGAAACTTGGCCACCAGTGAACATTTCAGCACGACAACAACTCAAAACACACAGCAAAAGTGGTGAAGAAATGGCTAGCAGACAAAAACATTAATGTTTTGCAGTGGCCCAGGCTGAGTCCTGACTTGAATCCAATTGAGAAGCTAAAGATCAGGGTGATGACAAAGAGACCTTCAACCTGAAAGAGTTGGAGCTCATTGCTAAAGATCAATGGGCAAAAATACCAAGGAGACAGCAAAAAGCTGGTCAGCAATAATAGGAAGCGTTTGATTGCTGAAATAGCCAATAAAGGCTTTTCTATTGATTATTGAGAAGGGTATGAATAATTTTGGACATGCCACTTTTTGTTCAAATGTAAATAAAAGCTGTGAAATATATATTTTTTCACAATGATACTTCTTGTACATAGTCTTATTATCTTTTAGGAGAAGCCTGTGTCATTTCTGGTAAAAAACAAAACATATATATATATATATATATATATATATATATATATATATATATATATATATATATATATATATATATATATATATATATATATAATTAAGTATTTCTCAGTTTAGGTTTAGATTTAACCATGCGTCTTTTGTAATACACACAAATTCTCACTTATGCAAGTTATGCAAAATGGAAAGTGCAAAATAGTTGGGCCAAGGAATACAGTATATCTTGTTTAACTTCCTGAATTAAGTCAAATAATGACCATATGGGTAAACAAGGACTAAATATAGTTTTAATACAGGATTTAACCAAGGCTAAATAAAAAATGACTAAATCGGGAACCAGGAAAGACTTTCTGAGACTTTCTGCCTTTCCCAAATGTTAAGTCACAACTCTGACTCCATCTCTTCAAAGCCTAACTCTCACACAGTGTTAGTAAATGGAGTAGCTCTGAGCAGGTGTCATTCAAACGTAGGGGTCCAGATTTAGAAACAGCTCCAAGAGTCAAACACCAGCTTATTCACATGGCCCTGACCTCTTCATCCATTTATCCCCTTTTCTTCTTTCTATTCACAATTCCTTCTTTTTCCCTTTCAAATTAATCCCATCATGAACAGTGGGGGAAAAGGCTGGAGTGAAGGAATCCCAGGGCCACAGTCTGAAGGTGCTACAATGAACGGTATTATTGCTCTCCCAGCTCAAATTGAAAACATTACCGCTCCCATTCACAGTCCTCAGACACACGCGATGGTCTTTATTTCCAATCTCGAGTCTCCTTTCTGCTTCAAGGAGCCCCGACCAAGACAAAGTACAAAGTGTGTGTTTTTTGTGTCTCGATAAAGTCATCATCATTGCAGCCGTTGCCTATTGGTGACCCAGGCTGAGCGGTTCCTATTACCCCCTGCTATACAAGGAGAAAGACCCCTGGTGCATTTTTAAAGATGTGTTTTAACATCACCAAATTTGAGGTATTAGATGGCAGAGCTGTGGTTTTGACCTCACAAAGTGAGGACAGCATCAGTATGCATTGCAAGGAGCTAAAAAGGACATAAGCTTCAAATGAATGGCTCAGTGACACTCTTAATAAACAACTGGCTTCTTGTATTATTCAGTATTTTCACAGTTACATGCTTTTCATGATTTGACTTGAGTTTACTATATCAAACACACCAGATATGACTGTAAAAAAATGGGGGGATTTTAATTAACATTTCTTTTCAATACATTCAGGTGCAACTCTGAAAAGGAGAATACCATGCAAATCATGTGAATCACATTCAAAAGCATATTCAGTATTACATAGATTAAGTACACACAGAGTGAGTTTTTTATACTTTTTTGAGCTGCTGAGTTGACTGTATTTACATGCACAATTTTCCTATTTTAACACAATATAAGCATTTTACAATCCATTGTTCTTTTACTAGGTGGCAGAGCGGTTAGTGTTCTCGCCTCCCAGCAAGGAGGTCGTGGGTTCGAGCCCTGGGCCGACCAACGCACCATCACACGAACTCTCTGGGTGGAGTCTGCATGTCCTCCCCGTATTACCGTGGGTTCTTTCTGGGTACTCTGGCTTCCTCCCACTGTCCAAAGACATGCATGTGTTAGGTCAATTGGTGACTCTAAATTGAATGTGAGAGTGAATGGTTGTCTGTCTGTGTTCGTCTCTGTGTCAGCCCTGCAACAAGCTGGCCCCTGTTCTACTGTTGAATAAAAACATATTATCGCACCGTATATTATGACTTATGGCATTTTCTAGTGTTTCTGTGTCTCTTGAGTAGAACTAAGACTAGTCTGTTCCATTAGCAGCTAATGATTTGCAACGAGGTTAATCAGAAACCACTTTTAACATGTAAATGGCACTATTAAGATTGCTGCAGCACATGTAAACATGTTATTCTCAGTTTTAGATGAACTTGTAGTTTTAGTTCATGTGGGACACCTCTTTATTCAACATCCAAAGCTAGACTGACAAAAACCCTGTCAACCCATTGTTTGGTATTTTTAAAAGCCTGTACCTAAAATACAAGTATAAAGGTCATATCCCCAGCCCCCACCTCTACACTCCTGTTTTTCCTCTCACCCTCCCTCCATTTTTTTCTGAGGGAGAGCTGCCAGATTGCTTTAGCCTTTTTAGTGTACAGAGCTGACAGGCAGACAAGGCCCCGACAAGGTCAAAGCACGGGACAGCGCTCATGATGGAAACACCAGCTTTTAGGATCCGCTTTTTAGAGTCTTCACAATATACATTAGACGTTAACAGAACTTTATTATTAGGTTGAAAATCACACTTACAATAGATACCAACAGTTTTTCCTCCATCATCTATCTTTCACTATACACCTATAATATGGTTGTAGCAGGACTGGAAATTGTCTGAATCCACATTGTGAGGGGTAATTGCTTTTGTCTCGCAGTAAAATGGTTGCACAATTTTCAGGTGCACTACCTTATTGGGCCTTTATAACCCAAAACACAGGTTGTTAAAGCTAATGCCCCAAAGATGGACACATTGAATAGAAGTGTGTGCAGTGGAAAGAAAGGCTAATTGGGCTGAATGGAAGATTTGCATTGAGAGAGAGGTGTCATATTGCCCAATTGCTTTTCATCACAGGAGAAAGCCAAGGAAGTGCTCCCAAATGAGGCCAAATTATCCTGTCAAGTGTGGCTTAGCACATCAGAAGAATGACCCAGGACCTCTTACACATGTTCTGTTTTGGAAGTATGTTGAAGGCTGGTTGTAAAAAGTTGCTTAAAACATAGAAACAGTGGGGGAAAGTAACTGTATCTATTTAAACACTTTTCTTGTACAAACTGTACTGTCTTCGTAACATTTTCTTTCCCATACTTGAGTCAATTTCAGATACCATTTTTTTTTATCTCAAAATAAGCAAATGTAATATTTCACCTTGGTGGCAAAAGTGTTTGTAATATTAGTAGTAATAGCAGTAATAGGAGTAATTGTAGCAGCACAAGATGTAGCAGTAGTAGTTGCAACACAAGTAGCAATGGTAGCAGTTGAAGTACAAGTAGTAGTAGTAGTAGTAGTAGTAGTAGTAGGAAGAGGAGTACAAGTAGCACATGAAGTAGTAACAGTAGTAGCTACGCAAGTATTAGAAGTAGTATTTGTAGCACAAGTAGCAACAGTAGAGGTAATAGTAGTACAGGTAGTAGCAGTATTGGTAATAGTAGCACAAGTAGTAGCAGTTGTAGTTATAGTAGTAATGGTTGTAGTAGTTGCAGGACAACTAGTAATAATAATAATGCCCTGGATTTGTGTAGCTTTTCTAGATACTCAAAGCGCTCTACATTGCATTATTCATTCTCTCCCCAGTCACACTTAGTCTTGGTGAGATACTTCTGTTGCCACAGCTGCCCTGGGCCAGACTGATGGAAACATGGCTGCCATTCTGTGGCCAAGGCCTCTCTGACCACCACCAAACACTGTCACACTAACACATTCACAGTGTAAGAGGCAATAGTAGCAGCAGTAGCCAATCAGTACTTTATTACTTACTTTTTAAAATGTATTATTATTATTAATAATTGTGTTTTGTACTTCCAGACTATAAGTCGCTGCGGAGTATAAGTCATGCATAATGAAGAAGAAAAAAACGTATATACGTCGCACTGGACTATAAGTCAAATTTTTTTGGGAAATTTATTTTAAAAAATCCAACACCAAAAACAGATATTTCATCTTGAAAGGCAAGTTATAGTAATAATAGAATAGAGAACAAAAGGCTGAATAGGTGTGCAGTTTGCTAACGTAACACATCGATGGTTATTTAGCTACATGAAGCATACAAACTGAATAGGTGTCTCGTATGTTAACGTAATATATTAACAGTAATTCACATAACTATATCATAAAGAACATAATATAACAAGTTCACCAAACTCACCATCTCACTCCTAATCGCTAAATCCTTTAAATTCTTCATCCTCGGCTGTCTACCTCCGCCAACTCCGGAGGTAGGCAAAGTGCCGCTTCCTCCTCTGCGCGGCTGTTGTCAGACTCAGCATGAGTTCCATTTCCAATTATTCCGGTCTTTCTCAGTTGTCTTTCTAGCCTAACATGTTACTTAATGTTTACATTTTAAATTGTCAGTGGTACAGGTGCAGCAGATGCTGGTACACAAGCCTATGAAATATTTTAATACTGTATATAAGTCGCACCTGTGTATATGTCGCACCCCTAGCCAGACTATGAAAAAAAGTGCGACTTATAGGCCGGAAAATATGGTAGTAACCTTCTATCATCTCTGCCTAGAAACCACACACCACTCCAGGATAGCCTTTGCTAGTCAGCAGCATCACAATAAAGTCGATTGCTCTGTATCCATCAGTGCCCCGAACAAGTGAAGGGGTTTATCACTTACGTACTTTACAAAGTTAGACTTTCTTCTATAAGGCACATGTCTCCAACAATGAAGAATGATGCTAACGCCTGTCTGTGGGCTGTGGCTAAAACATTTTGAAACACTCCTAAGAGACAGATCCACTTTTATTGCCCTGTTTTTCCTATGTTTTAGGGCTTACAGCAGCATCACTCACCATATACCGGTGGAGAGAATGGCCTGAGTAGATGCGTCGGCACTGTAAAAGTTGCCCAAAGCTGACAAAGAGATCGATGATGGGATAAGAGGGGTGAGAGAGAGTGATACAGTAAAGACATAAAGACAGAGAGTGATTGGGAAGTGACACGCAGTGAAAGATGGAATGGAACCATGCCAGTCCATTGCCCTGTACCTTGTTATCTTCATCCCATTTAGATTTATCTGCACATCCGACAGGAAGTCTCAAACACTTCAGGCTTACCACAATGTTGCCCACTCACCAGGGCACAACAACATGAGCAACAGCAAATAGTGACATTGGTCGTCCTATATTGGTTTATGCCGCGCCTGATTCATAACAGCTTTAAAAACACAGCCCCAACAGGAAATCAATTCATCTAATCAGCTGCTAGCTCTGGATGTGATCTCATCTCTCAATGCTCTTATGAGTGCACAAAACATGACAGGACAAAAAACTCTGTAGCATTCAGATCGATTTGATTTTAGTTTCTAAAACTTTATGATTTTCTTATGTTTGTGTATAAAAAAATAATAATAATAATGCACTTGTCTTGTGCTTTTCAAGGTACTCAAAGTCATTTTACAATTTGGTGCATTTTTCATTCTCACTGCTCAATCACACTTGGTGGTGAGCTACTTCTGCGTTGATCGAACTGCCACCCTTTGGGTTAGAGGACAAACATCTCTACCATCTGAGCTACTGCTGCCCCACCTAATGTGTTTTATACTTACTTTTTGTGGTAGATATTATTTTAGGCTAACTACTGTAGCTTCAGCTATTGTGTTGGGAGACTGTGGCTTAGAAGGTAGAGAAAGGCTATCCAATAGCCAGAAGGTTGTAGGTTCATTCCCTGCATTTTGATAATTCTGCTAAGGTGTCTTTGGGCAAGACATTGAACTATAACTATTTTCCAGAGGATATAAATGCGTGAGTGCTTGTGTGTGAATGTGTAAAGTGCCTTTACAGATGTAAACGCACAACATGATGCAAGAACTAATCTAAAAAATGCTCCTCTCCCTAAAACCACCCTGTTTAGGAGTCAAATTTGAACTCAAACTAGGAAAAGTGAATTGTAGTCTTCTAAAGCCAGTATTTAACACAACATGGTACCAGCTATATTCGCAAGATACCCTTTACACATTATGTCATATCCAAGTTTATAGAATTATAAAATATTTCCTCCTATATGCTTTGTGTTAAATACAAAACTATTGCTCAAAATATACCAACACATACTGAAACAGATAATGTCTATACACTCACTGAATATATAGGACACATTTTCTGAAGACAGTGACAGTCGCTGTAGATGCGGCAGTGATGCAAATAAACAGTGAATCTCTATGTTCATGAGTTCACATACATTACTGTAAGCAGGAGATGAAGCGTGATGTTCCTATACAGCGATGTCAATGAGCATTAGTGGAACTCTCACTCTCCTGCCGTGATCAAGTGCATGGCGAAACATTAGTTTAGCAACAGTGTCAGAGCCTGTTTGCTTTGAGCTAAATGTAACACTGCGTCGTCGTCTCACAGAAACAATGGTTATGATCAGAGATAGAGACCTCGCAGGGCTATGTAGACTCAGACCCTGATCTGGATGTCTGCACCTGCACAAAGTGTTCATGACCACAGAACAAGAGCCTTCAGGGAACCACTTGTCACACCAGTCCTCGCTGCGGCCTGTCTCCAGAGTACAATAACACTGGGCTGGATCATTAAAAGGCTCTGCTACCTTTTCACATTCACTCCTGTAACGTTAACGCCACAGCAGGACTTGCTATACATTTGTATCAATACACATAGGCCATATATTACCAGGCTAAGAGTTTTATCAGCATTTGTACACAATGTAAACACGTATTTAAAATACTGTAATTGGCTGCAGATAATCCCAGCAACTATGGGCATTAGGCAGGTATGCTGTAGACAATGGGCAGTTAGTCACAGGGCTGACACTGAGGCATACAGCAGACCGACAGATAAACAATGACTCACATAAATAATATTTAGATCTACACAGTAACTCTGGGAGGGCATGCAGTCCACTCAGAGAGATGATGGATGTCCTGAGGATTGAACCCACAACTTCCTTGAGGCAGGAGCGCTAAATACTCTACCAACGGCCAACCCAAAACATGAATTTTAAATATTATAATACTAGAAATGCCATGAATATAATCGGTATCTAGCAAATTTAGACTACAGCATCTTACTGTAAGGCAAGGCAAGTTTATTTGTTAAGCACAATTTATACACAGGGTAATTCCAAATGTTTTACTGAAAAAGACACACACATAGACAAGAATTACAATTAGAAGAGTAAAATCAAATGTAAAAATTATAATTTAAAATGTATTTAAAGTTAAATTAAAAGAGAAGAGTGCAGATATAACACTTACAGTTGTCATATGGACTATTGAAAAGAACAGTGTTAAGTCGGGACTTAACCATTGTCAAAGTCTGTCTAACCTCATCAGGAAGACTGTTCTAGGTTTTAGCTAAATAAAACTGCTGTTTAAGTGCTGTTATTTTGGTTACTACTATTTTCATTACCATTGAATTTCCCTTAATAAGACTACAGGACGCTGTTTATTTGCATTGCTCACCTCTTGAGCTCTGTCAGCCATGAAGTTACAGAAACCAAATAGAAACCATATGGAAAGTGTTGGTTTTGACACAATGTGACCTACCTACCTATGACACCTGAGTGTTGAGGGGTAAAATACTTTAAATTATATAGACAGAAGAAAGTGGCAGCTTGTCACTGGCAGCTAAAACATCTATGACAAATGTTAGGCTAATGCTAAATTAATATGTGCCACTGCACTCCATGGCAAGACAGATTTTGGCCTTTAGAGCCTGCCAGTGAGCTAAAATCCCCCTAATACCTTGGACAGCTCCAGCATCAGCACCATGGACAGCGCCTCGGAAACAACACTCGATCACATCTCTGTATGCTTAAATATCTGCCACTCCCATTGTACTTTTAATGGAACTTAAATGCATTCATGCTGAGATTTATTTTTTTATTTTTTTTATTGATAGTTTGCCACCTAATTCTTCTCTAACTTTAATTGCAGACATGTAGAAATTTGGTGGGTGTAAATTAAAGACTCAATTTGCAGCATCTGGCATGCTAAAAGACACAAATGTTGTTGTACTTCTACGAATTCACATGGAAGTGTTAGGCCTTATTTTGTATGAAAAGGATTTTTTTTTTTTTTTTAAGTGTTGCAGTGACTTGTTATGGTGAGGTGTATTGTACAAAATAGTAGCATGGCCAGTCACTTAGAAATATTACAAATCAGAATAAACTAAATGTTTATTTTTTCTTTATTGTATGATAGGATGAATTGAAGATGTGCATTTTTAGGATATCTTCTTCACCACAGCAAATCAGCTTGCCCTGAGCATGCAGTGATTTGCATATTTAATTGGCAGAGTTTTGATTCCAGATGCCCTTCTTTATGCAGTCCTGTCCATTTATTCAGGCTTGGGAATGTCACAAAGAGTGCACTGGCGTGTGACCCCTATAACTGGATTTCATTGAGGCTATCTATTTAATGGTATGTAAAATACATACCCTAATATATTGTTCACTTCTTGAAAAAACAAAACAAACAAATAAACACAAGCTCCATATGAGTGGTTGTCAGACTGTTGCAAAGCACACCTTGCTAAGTGATAAACCCCCTACATAGGTGTCCCTGTTATCTGTTGCCACACTCTTCAAGGTTATCTTAAGCATGGGACACAATGTGCCGCCATCCAGCGACGTGAGGGAGCGGGAAAAGAACCAAAACCATCACTCACCAATTCTATTTCCCAGCTCAGGGAGGTGGTACAGCCGGAGGGGACGAACACTGCCTTACACACCTCCACTTAGCCCCAGCTGAGGGCCCCCCGCCACCCCTGAGATAGAGTTACCACGGGAGGCCACTTGGAGGCTAAACGCCCCTCTCCGGCGGGACCCTCGGGGCCCTATTGTACATTCGTCCCTCAGTGGGAACTCTTGCCACTGCAATCTCCAGCCAATCACCTTCCCCCAGAGACAGACTTATTTGTGTAGACCTTTTATGTGGAAGTGTAGTGAAATTCACACTCCACAGGACTTGTTCAATGGAGATTTTTTTTTACTTGTCTGAAATGTGCAGCGCAATTTACATGGTCTCACCTTGGCTATTTTAAGTTCTAGCTATATACCTCTAACTCCGTCTTTCTTCTAAGTTTGGCCGTCAGATTTGAGATTAAGATGCCAACACCTTTGTAAAATAACAGCTTTGAAAAGAAATTGACGTCTTATGGATAGCCTCACTTTTGAAAAGGGATCTCACGCCACAGGCCACTCTACGTGTGGCCTCCAGTAAAAGGCCAAGTCTGCGTGGCTTTGCTCGGTGATAGGGTCTCGGCTGTAAGTTGGATCAGACCCCCTTCCTCCTCTTCACTGAAGGGTAATGCCAGCTTTATATCTTCAAAGCACAGGATGACTCCAGCTTATAGCAAAAGTTAAATGATATGTTTTTATGCACTTTTTTATTTGTGTCCTTTTTTGTCTTTGTCTCAGTAGGAGAAACAAAATATGATCACACTTAATCTGATATTTAGTTTTATTATTACTATTATAATTGTTATTGTTGTTGTTGTTGTTATTATATTTTTATTATTTTATTAGTATTTCTTTTTTTTTTTTTTTTTTAGATCCAGATCACTGTTTAGATCCAGGAGGGTTTTCAGTGTTATTCTGGACCACTTTTAAGCTTTACCATTGTGAGATATAAGGGTTTTGTGGCCCAGTGGAAAGAACATTTATCCCTGAATCAGAAAATCTTTGAGTTTGAGTTGAGGTCTGGGCACTATAAATTTACTATTGATTATATATGAGTAGTGCCTTGGCAGAGCTCAGTTTCAGTTTTTTGTATTTTTCTACCTTTCTTTTTGTACCTTTCGTTGTTCATAGTTTTTCCTATAAACCTACCTAAGACCTTTGCACAGTACTGTTATTCTATACCACCAGCACTGTACGTACTGTGTCGACTCAAAGCGAAGAAAACATCACCTGAAGGACAGTTGAGAAGGTCAAATAGATAACTTTTCTTCTCTGTCAGGTACTGTGCAGGAGCCTCACACTATTAAACACGATTGATTGAAAGACATATTCTTGTCTGCTCTTCTGGAGGTTAAAACAATTTTCATTTCACTATTCCCACTCGCCCATATGTCTAATAAGAATGTCAGTTGTCACTATAGACAGAAATATATGTACTCTATAGGCACTACTCATTTTGATTTAAGCCTCCAGCCACTGTCAGAGATCAATTGAACGCTACATATAATCCCATGGGATGCTCTGTTTCATCTCCCTCTTGCCTGGTTGTCCGAGTGTGCGGGGTCTTTGACTGTCTGTCAGATGGTATGTTGGGAGAGGAGGGGTGTAAGGGTGCCACAAAGGGACAAATCTGTCAGCGTCATCGCAATAACGCTCCCCCATGGACTCAGTAACTAACTAGGTTACTATGGATCAAAGCTCTTCTTCTTTTTCAGTGGAAAACCTTTTACACTTGTCTCACTCTCTCTGCTTTCATGGCTGAGTACAATCTGAGTGCTAGCTCTTACCAAAAGCATTATCAGTTTTAATTAGGCAGGTGAAAGAGTAACAACAGTAAATGCAGACATTGACCTGCTTAACTGCAGTAACTTTTTGGCTCATCAAGTTGGCTAGCTTTGTTTGGGAATCTAAGTCCAGAATTAGGCAATCATATGTTTTTTTTGTTTGTTTGTTTGTTTGTTTTTTTTTATATATGTTGTGGCCTCTTACTTTCTTCCCCCCAACAACAGTACATTTAGTGGTCTGTTAACAGCTGCATTTTTTTCCAGAAAATATAGATAGCAACTTTTTTGTATTTTTATAGTATTGCCTACTTTAGTTGTGCTTTAACTTCAAATTTAAATTTTCTATGCTACAGACTTGGCCAATAAAGAGGATTCTGATGTTTATCCCCAATTTACACAAACTCAACACGCCGCGTCATGTCAGCGTCATGTCAGCGTCATGTCAGCGTCACGTCAGCATCAACCAAACTGCGTATAAACTGGTTTCTACCAGCAACCAGTACACCAGCAACGGCTTGTGTGCGCTCCAGGAACGACTTGCCAAGATAGGATAGAATGCTATTTTTTAAGGGGTCATTCTTGAGGAGGGGTGGTGTATATTATTATAATCAAATGTACATTTTCAGACAGCCATTTTGCAAGAAGAATGTAAAGAAGGAGAAGGCACAGGGCTCAGTCGCCACTACTTAGTCCGGGGTCGCCATAACAAATCTCTTGTCCCGTTGTGTGCAGTGAGCCAGATATGGATTTGGCATAGGTTTTACATCAGATGCCATTCCTTACGCCCTCTCCATTTATCCAGCTCATAGACTGCCGGAAAGAGTGCACTGGCTTGAGCTCTTCTGTAGTTGGATTTCTTCCATTTCTTCTACATCTTAGCAAAAAGATCTGTAATAGGAATTTTTAGTATTTATGCCAACCTAGAGTATGCAGCTAGGCCCTTTTTGCAGTGATCATAAATCCACTAGCTCTGATGGATTAAAAGTCACCCCGGTACATATGCACAAATTACGAGCCCTCTAGTTATCCGGACTACAGCATTTGCAAAGATAAGTGTTTTGGCGACTAGCTGCTGGCCTGATTTGTTGTAAAAGGTTAGCTAAAGTCATTGAGCCGCAGCCTGTGCAATGATGCAGCAGTATCCGTCTTGGAGAGAGTAATGTGACCACTGTGACATTCTCCTGGTTTTAGTGAGGGCACACAGAAAGATATGGTCTGTCAGCGTGACACATATTGGATGCTGGATGCTGAAGGTGGTGTGTTGGTGAATGTGTGGCGCTGCACTCGCTGGCCCTAATTTGCATGAAGCAGTTTATATTCCAAAGTGGTTTGTAAAAGGGTATGTGAATAAGAAATTTGTGTGCAAGCGACTGTAGGACAACCACTTCCACTGTACAGCTCTGGAGAGAAATAAGAGACCACTGCAGTTTATTGTTAAATCTGCCTCTCTGAGACAACCATTGTCTGTTAAAGATTAACTCGTCTAACCTTTTTTACCTTCATTAAACAGCTTTGGAGTGTGTGATGGCTATAGAGGTGGCTGCAGGCTGAATAAAGCCCATCGCAGCTTCCCCTGGCATATGTTGGTGGAGGAACCAGCTTTCTAAGAATGGGATCACTGACCCATTGTGCTCAAACTCTTGAATCTTGCGAGAATGCAACATGTCCTGGTTAACCATAACAACAAGCAAATGAAGGCTGTATTGCTTTGAAGTTCATGGCAGAGGAAGGCAGAGGAACTCTTTGTACAGATACAAAGACGAGAAAACAAAAGTCAAGCCATGTCAAAGGTCACACAGAGGTCAACCAGACTCAGTGGTGCTGTACTCCAACATGCATGGTGAGCTCCAGCGAGGAAAAATGCTATCAACGCTGCAAAGAAACAAGCTAAGTTGCATAGTTCTGCTTTAAATTCCTTTGCACCCCTCACTCGACTTTATGAGCTCACAGGCTACTAAGCAAAGCTGAGAAAGTGATATAAAGTTACCCAACAGCAATGTGAAAAACTGGTTGAGAGCAAGATATGGGAAAACTGTGATTACAACACACCACATAGTGAATATAAATGTTTAGATAAAACATTGTTACAGTTTTGTTTCACAGCTCTGCAAACACTGCATAATCTCTCATATTTTGATGTTTTAGAATTACCTTTAAAATTTTTAAGAACAATTGTGTGTATGTGTGTGTGTGTGTGTGTGTGTGTGTCTGTGAAAATTTAGAGATATTGTCAGCAGGTCTTAAAAAAAGTCTTAATTTCACCATATTGCACCAATAAAGTAGATACAATTCAGAGAAACAATTCTGTAGTGATCTCTTATTTATTTTTTTATTTTTTATTTTTTTATCCAGAGCTGCACATGCAAGATGGCACATACAACCCTTCACGCTCATGCTAATCTCCCTCTCCATCTATGTCTCAGCCGAAACAGATGTCCGAGCGACCTGGCTCCATTAACCAGAGGCTCTCTGGAGTATAACTCAGCACCATACCAGACCCGTCTCCCAGCCTCCAGCCATCAGGCCCGGCCCCGCCATCCTTCTGCCCAGACGTGAGCCTCACTGAGCGGACTCGGTAACTGTGACTGCAGGGCAACAAGCCAAGACTGTCTTCATATCACTCCCGCTGGAGGTAGGAGAGTTTGTGCTGGCCCAAGACCATCTCTCTCTGCTGTAAAGTGGTCATTAAAGGGCAGTCTGACAGTGCGTTTCTGTATGAATTGTGGTATAGTGTGGTTGCTGCACTGACTACTGCAGTCAACAGCACAAGGGTCAGAGTAATAGTGTTTACTGGTGAGTAGTAATCTGTCTGTCACTATGGGAGTGTTCACGATCATCACCAGATTTACTCACAACACTTCAGACTGCATACAGAAAAGACTCTGCCTTTTGGTTTGTTTTTATGTGATGCATTGGTTGACCTCAAATGAACCTGATTAGGTCAAGCAAAAATAAAGAAAGTACTGTATCCCATATCAATCTGAGTTGATAGAAATCTGTTAAAATGATTGTGACCTGACATTCAATTCAATTCAATTCAATTCAATTCAGATTTATTTGTATAGCCCAATATCACAACAAAAGTCACCTCAAACATAAACACACAATCAGCACAAACAATAACTACACTAAACTAAACAGACCCAGGACACTCCTGTCCTTAGACCCTCCTTCTCGGTAAGGAAAAACCCCTAAAAAAAAAACAGCTACGGGAAAAAAGAAGAAACCTTATGGAGCCCATATTGAAGGAGAGATCCTCTCCCAGGACGAACAGGCAATGCATCTAGGACTGCTAGTCCCTTAGTTCATCTAGAGGATCAGAGATCAGCTCTGTAAGAATTCATCCAGATGAGAGTGGGTGATGTAGGGGCTAATTTTTAATATTTAATTTATGTGCCAGTGGTTTATTGGCAATAACCTTTGGGCATTATTTTTCAACAGGACACAGACAATCAATTGTGCACGAATGAACCAAAATATCAGTACTATCAGATATATAGTTTTGTATAGCATTTCTTCAACCAGTATTGTGTGGAATACAATGCAACTGTTATGCAATTGTTTTTCGACTGCAGTATACTGTAAACGCAAGCAGCATCAGTAGGTATTTACAGTGATAAGTAGTATCATTTTACATCTACTGTAAACACACTTATTAAAGCTTATTAGCTGTTATTCAAATTATTAATGATCTCTGGTCACTTACAGAAAAAATGTCAAATAAATAAACTGTAAAATAACCACCCACAGTGATCTGAACATTATTTAAAAGATTTAAGATTTAAAATGCAAATACAATGCAAAATACAAAGAGGCTACTGCCCTTTTGATTTTAGCTCCATTCAGGCTTGGGACCATAATGACCAATGCCATAATGTGAACAATAAGTTTACCTTCTCTGCAATTATCAACTTCAATCCATGTGCTAAAGTTGAAACAAACAAACAAACAAACAAAGAAACAAACAGTATACACAGGTGTACTGCTAACATTATTAAGAGGCATGTATTAGGTTATGGGGGCTTTTTCCCACTACCAGTGCGTTGGATAATGATGTTTGGTCAAGAGGTGCCAAAAGTGCCCCTCAGGTTCCAGGTTAAAAAGATACAACATCTGATCCGGTGCAGCCTCTGGAGGATCCATGTTAATACTGAGTGTGATTACAAGTCGAGTTGGCCACATGTGTTCAGACAGCTGGAAGACAGATTGAAATGCAAGGTCTGTAAACGGTTATCCCAGAGTCTACCTTCACTTGCCCAAATCGAGTCTCAACACCTTTTTGCATTGGAGAAAGAGTTAATTTATTCACATCCATTTTCTTCTGCTGGTCCCTTTTATGGATGGCAGGTGACTATAGCCTATCCTTGCAACTTTGGGCCCAAGGTGGGGTATGCTTGGCTCAATGGCAAGTTAATTGCATGATCAACACCTAGAGACTTACACTAGCAGAAAACCATTCACTCAAATTCATTAACCATCAACCCACAATCTCATGATTTCCTCGTCGTAAGACAGGAATGCTAACTTCACTGCTCCCACTTACACAGTTGACAATGACTGTTATTAGGCGAGTCATTAGTTAGGTCATGCATGATCACTGTAAAAAAAAAAAATAAAAAAAAAAATACATAAACATAAAACATACCAGTTCAAGAGTGTAAATATGTGCTTAAGAACTGCTTAATATTGAGAGTATTATTGTGCTCCTCTATCACTAATCAGGACACAGGTGCCATTGTTTTTTCCGTTCAAATCACTATCAATATTGATGAGGCATCATTTGATTACCATGGCTGTATTATTCCTGGAGTTAATGGCAGATGTAATTTTATACCCATCAACTACAACATAATCTTTTATTTCTTCTTCATCCCTCAATTCCACTGAATTGTTTTCGCTCCAGGTATTCCTGCAAATGGTGAATAAATTACTCGGAGACGCCCAGAAAACCTTTATGGATTTTCATTGTTATTCATTCTGTATGGTTCTGGGTTTTATTTATCTATCTTTATTTTATGTTTGGAAAATCATAGCTGATAATCTTAGCAGGAGCGGGTATGGGAGAATTAAGCAGCGTGGCGCCTTGCTTGGTTTCTCACCCTTTTCCCCTCTTCATCCCCCACCTCCCCGAGTTTCCTCCCAATCCAATCTGGCCCATTCATCAGATAGAAGTGATAAGCTTTGGGAGCACATGCAGAGGCACTGTGTCAGCTAAGCTTTCTATGTGATTGTGTTATTTTCCAGTAAAAGCCTCATATATGTCAGCAGCGTCAGTGAAAAACTTTCTTGCATTTCGTGATTGTGCTCAGGCAAAGAAAAACAAAACTACCTATAAACATTTAGAGTAGTGTGTGCTGAGGAATACTGTACAATCAATATAGGTGATTTGTTAAACAATAGTAAAGGTAGTTGTACTACTACTGACTACTGACTACTACTAAGTTGTAGTAGTCAGGGGCGTAACATCAGGCAGTGCAGCCAGCACAACTGCACTGGGGCCCAGGGGGTTTAGGGGCTTCTGGGAGAGGGCCTTTATTTGTCTATGGTCAAGTCTTTAATTTAAAATCAATTTAATTCATGTTAAATTCAACCAACTCTATATAAATTATAAGACCTGGATAGATCTGTATCATTTGTAAGCAAGTTTATCTCCGGAAATCAATGTGTTTTCTTATGATTGATACAAACACAAATTTAAACAGACCATTGTTTTGGTTGTTTTTTTAATAAACACTGTAAGCATTCATCTTTGAATCCAGTAAAAACAGCAGACTGACACATTTTATAAAATAGAAGCTTAATGCATACTCTTAAAGTACAGACTGGCTTTATAGCACTAGGGCCCATTCTAGAAAACTGCACTGGGGCCCCTCATTACCAAGTTATGCCACTGGAAGTAGCAGTAGTTGCAGTGGAAGATTTGGTTTTGATCATAGTAGCAGTATGTACTTTCTAGTTACGTTAATTGTGTACATGTTTACTTTCGCTCTGCTAATAATTGTTTGGACTACTTTTGCTTGTACTTCTGTCATATTATTTTGAAGTAACAGTACTTTTATGCGTGTACAGATTTTCAAGTTTTTCCTCCACTTCTGTTGTGCTTCCAGGTGAGATGCAGAGACTCAAATGCATTGCGAGACAAAGACAAAGCGATGGGATCTGGCTACACCATCTCCTTGTCTGTTGTGTTCTCTGTGTTTTAACCTATCTCGGCAGGCCCGACGTATATTGAATCAAACGGGACCTTCACACTGCACAGGGAAAATGAATTGCCTTCATCCTTTCATTAGAGACTTTATCTAACTTCCATTGTTCTATTTATCTATCTGGAAGAGCATTCATGTGTCACTTTGCCTTATCCTTGGAGACGAGCGTGGAGACAATGGTTTGCACGGCGGCATTTCCTCCCGTTCTGTCGCTGCTCAGCAAAACATGACGGAACAAATGAACCAATTAAGTGTGCCGGTGGCTGTGCTGTCCCAGGGGGGGCATCTGAGGAACTGAGACGGCCTGATTAGCTCCGACGCGAGGCCTGACTGGAGAAAAAGCCGGCTTAGACGTGTGGCAAAAGCAACGCATAATGCACCTGTGCGGATTGTCTTCCCTGTGACTTTGGAGTGTTGATTGGGAGTTGATTGGCGTCAAGGCTATTTTAAAGTTGTTGATGCACAAGCAAACAAATGTGTATATCCCTTTGTAGGCTGGACAGTACCATATCAAATCCAGTTTTAATTTAACTACCACCATTTTGAGCCTGTGATTTGAACAAAATAACATTTGACACAAGCCACCAGCTGCCTCATTGTGTCTGCTTTGCACCTGTGAGAATTTGTTGCTCATTGCTCTATATAGATGTTTTCTTTATGTTTGTTTTAAAATATACATAAAGAACACATAATTACTTACTGCTTATCATTAGTCTATTTTATTGTCATGAGCACATATTTAGACTTTCCTTTCGACCTCTGCTCACAGGCTTACCTTTTTTTTTTAGATGTTCAGTTGCTTTTATTCCAATATCCAACACGGGCTTTTCTGGGACGTGGTTCTGTGCTTTAACAGGTGAGGCCTTTTTTTTGAGTAATAATTGCCATTGTGACAGTCTCGCTTTTTTTCACCATTTAAATGTGTGATCAAGCTTAAGACCTAACACTTTTAATGATCGTGCTTCACTGTATTCTGTACCCCCACGCACTGCACCTAAATGACTCACCTCCATGACTGACATCTCCAGGTGTGAGTTCACAAATGTTTTGGTTTCTCTAACTGTATTTCCATTGATCCAATGTGCTTCAAAAACACCTTGATGGCTTCTTCTTGACCGTAAACAAGAATGATCAGTTAATACCTGCAATATTGATCTGACTTGACCCTTTAATATCAAACCTCTGGTGGACACTGCTCCATCTCTCTGTTATCACAGCTTCACACATTTGAGACCTGTGAACCCTGGAATATGAACTAACCTCCTATTGGCTCACATGTATTTGTCTTCGTATGGGTCTTACTGCCAAGGTCAGTTTCACTGCAGTAAGTTGTCCACATATAGTGTATATGAAATGCTTAAGCTGCACATACAGTGGATAGTCAGTGGTTTTGTGATTTTAAAAGATTATCCACACCCCTGCGGAGGTCATCTCGATTGCATTTTAGCTGAGCTCCACACAATGTCATAGAAAGATTCCTCCTTTGGCCTTTGATACTCAACATGCTGAATGGGTGACTGTGTCATGTCACTTACACTGTTGGCTATTTTAGTTTTTCTATCAATCCCTGACTCACTCAGCTCTGATATTGGCCCTGCCTCTCCTTCACTTACCATTTTGCTTATTTGGTGACACTCTGACATTCCCCTCCTATTTCCTGTCTTTGTCATTGGGAGAAGATCTGCACTTTCGGCTCCTGTGGGAAGACTGGAACATTCAAAACCTCTTCATCTCCAAGGCAATTTTGAGGCACCATGTCCCTTGTGGTCAATTTGTCACTGTGTGGACTGCCTGGAGGTGTCCTTGGGGCAGACCAGTGGTCATTGCTCTGCCTGACGGTGGCAGAGAGGAGAAGACGGAGACAGAGAGAGGCGAGCAGTGGAGAGTGAACCTGACAAAGGCCCGAACAGATCCGTCCCACTCAGCAGCAGAGCCAGGGGAGTATGCAGCAGCCTGTCAGCACCTCTCATTAGTCAAAGGCAGCCTCCCTGACAATGTGACACTGATTACTGAAAGCCCTGATTCAGACTTTCTCTGCTGCTCTGTGTAGCCGCAAACAGTGTCAGCTAAAGCTATGGGCAAAAGTTCAGGCTCATGCACACACTGCAAATGCATAAAATATGTTATTTTAAAAACTTCTTCCCATCTCCAAGGGGACCAAAAACATAAAGGTCTCTTGTAGCTCAATTCAAAATATACAGTAGTTATTGGTTTTTTATCACTGTTGATGAATAAAAACAAAAATATAATTTTGCATGGAGGCTTTTTTGCAGCAGTGTTGGATGTAGAGAAGATGAAGATTGGTGCTTATTAAAAGTTTATCATTTTTATTGATTTGGAGGGCATGTTTTGGCACACATATTATCTGGTTGATTTCAGTGAATCCCTCCACAAATAGAATTGGGAAAAGGAGATATTAATATTTTAATCCAATCAGATTGTGTTGCTGTATTAGTGAGGACTCCGTCATCATCATCTGTGTTTTGTTGCATTCAGGCCTGTTTAGTAATCCATCTCTGGCACTGAGTTTCTGAGGCCTCAGAGAGCTCGGTTCCACAAACCTCCGCCCACTCCAGGAAGCACTGAGTAGTTAACAAGCTTTCTACATCCAGCCTTTTCTCATTAATTTATCCAAAAACAGCTATTTTTTTTTGTTTTGTTTTGTAGTAAAATGGCATCATACAAAAAGTGTAAGGAAGTGAAATGCTTTAAATAAATGTATAAAAGCATAATAAAGCCCCTTTAAAGTATAGATTAGCAGTTTTGATTAACATTATAAACATCTACCACATTCTTTGAATCATTTGCAATTATTTATTCATTATGGATCTTGTGGCTGAGGCCTATCGCAGCTGCTTTGGGCACGAGGCAGGTATACTCCGGACAAAATGGCAGATAATCATATTGATTTTTTAAAATTCATTCTCAGTGGGCAGATTAGATGCTCTAATTTACATATTTATATGCAGGTCTCTGAATGGTGAGCACCTACTAACTTATCATAAAATAAAAACCCCATCTTTTATTTATTCAAATGTACATAGTTTGTTCTTGAAACAACAACAACGACAACAACATAACAAAATGCCCCATAAAACAAAGTATAGAGGCATAGTTAATACTGTGTGAATTAAAATGAACAATGACCTCAGAGTTACTGCATAATGCATCAAAATAAGGTCAGGGAAATGTTTCTATGTATAGACAGAGATGAAAAACAAAGAATAGACCTGCTATTTTGTTTGAACTGGGGCAACACAGATTACATTAAAAAGTCTCTTTGTCCTCATAGAGAAATGTCTTGAGGGAGAGTTATATGAGAGAAGGCAACATTAGAAACACATTATATCAATTAATTTATTTTTTATAATGAGCTTGGGACAACACAAAGCCACAGAGACTTGGCAAAACTGCTGTTCTTGTTCAAGTTTAAAGGAAATGTCAGTGGTGTGTTTTTTTCTAGTCACTGAACTGGGAAACTCCTGCTCTTCTTGCAAAGGCCTTTTTCATGTGGACCGTCTGAGTCCAGCCAGTGGGAGGCATGACCCCGGAGTGAAGAAGTCTGCTCCCTGGCCTTCAAGTATAGACGCTGTGGTTAGTGGGCCGGGGCAGGGATTAAAAGGAATTTGCAGGGAGTCCTCTCCTTCCTAGTTTGTACCACCTGTGGCCTTGCCAGGGGGAACACGGCCTGTGTGTTTTTGATTGATCCATGAGGCATTTTGACCTGGAAGGGCTCCATAGGCCCCATTCTTTATTAGAGAGAGAACAGTCCAGAGTATTTTACTCCAAGTCTCCTGTGTTTCAGCCGCCCTGACTTGAATGCTAAGTAATCCCTCCTTGGCCCACTTCATTTAGCCACACTTAACTCTTTGACCAATTGACTGCTTTGCTTGTTTGTCGATCAGCTCTCAGTGTGGAGTATACTTGTCATTAAAAGCTTTGTTCCTCTGACAACAACACATGGGGCAGTATGTATCAGAGTCTATTACCACCCCTGTCACTATCTGGGGTCTAACAAGGCCAAAATGCAGCCAGATTGACATCTGCTGGGGCGTTTTAGCAGGGCTGGTGTTAAACTGTTAGACTCTGGTGAGGCATATGAATGTTTGGCTGCCAAGATACAGAACATACACCCACTGCCTGCACTGCTGCTGTTCACAACTGACCATCAACATAATTTTCTAAGATTACAGTTTATTGTTTTAGCAGTTTTAGCTTAAAATTACATATCACTATAAATAATGCATATATGCCTAAAATGCAAATAAGTATTTTAAAGAAAAGATTACAGTCCCTCAGTTTGTACAGTATTAGAAAGCTACTGTGTCACTTATCATATACATTTTTATTGAAGGGGCTATATTATTATTAATTCATATTTTTGAACCATATGAAGAACAGCACTGCACGTTTTGCAACCTTTAAAAACATTATCTGACTAAAAGAAAATGTTTTCATGAAGTACTCTGGTGAAAGAAACAGGTGAAAAGACCAGCAGAGGGCAGTAGAGTGTTATGCTCTTTTGAACATAAAATCAAAGAAAAAAAGCACTTTACTTTCTTAACGTTTTTTGTATGATGCCGTTTTACCACAAAATGAAAAATAGCTGAGGAATCAGTGGAAACAGAGCTGTACACTCTTTTTGGGATAAATGAATGACAGCAGACTGGAATCAAGCATTTGGATGCCTCAGAACGGCCATGCCAGAGAATATAGGGTTACTGAAACAGGCGTGAATGAAACAAAGCACTCTAGGTATGTTTTTTGATGAGGGAACAACATTATAACATGATAGAAAGATCAGAAATGTTGGTTTTGCATAATATAGCAAATGTATAAATAATACCTCAACAGTTATCATAACACCTTACCAATTTTGGTGTCAGGGGTTTGATTCCAACACACGTGTGAGTCCCAAACCCAGATAGATAAACAGGTAGGAATTTTGTAAAGATTGAAGAATGAAGAAAAAAAAAAGAAAAAGAAAAAAAAACAAAAAAAAAAAACACTAAAAGGGACTTTCTTTGTAACATTTATGTCTGTACTTTACATACTGTACATCTGGTAGCCAGAACCAAAATCTGATTTTTAGTCTAGTTGAATGGGATAAATTGGTCTCCATAGTTATTCCATCATGCGCTTAGGCTGTCTTTGTGCATTCAGTCCACCCTGAAGTTTGTTTCTACATAGTGCAAGAAGTGTCAGTGTAAGAGAGAAAATCTTGAGTTTTTGTCGACATAACGAGGAAGTGCAGGGAGCACATTTGGAGGGAAGCAGGGAATTGTGAGTGCTAATGCTACAGTGGGATTTGCCAGTTCTTTTTCTTGTCACCTCCATTTCTCTCCAAAACAGATAGTGGAAGTAGAAAACACCATTTGTCGTTGCACATTACATCTCAGCTGTTATGGTCCCAAATGAAAGCCCAGTGTGTGGCTCCTTTCAACAGAAGATGGTAACAGGCCTTGTTAATTGGACTTGGCGAGGTTCACCATGAAGCCTTATTGTCAGCATGACTGAGTGAGGATGCATGGGCCAAAACCCCTCCGTACAGAGACACATACAGTCACCAGGCAAAAATCTGTGAGGCAGGCTGAAACGGCAGGGGCTTTACTTTGGATTATTAGATTAAAGAAAAAAAAAAAAAAAAAAAAAAAACACTTTAGCATAAAAATGACCGGAAAATGGCATATTCAAGCATATATTCTTTGACTGCGGTAGGGACTGAGATGTTTTAAGCTCATAGGTGCTGTCAGTTCTCACTTGGGCTGGGTATTCTTCCAATTTTTTTCTATACCAGTACTTACCTGTTTTTGAAACTGATACCTGAGCGATACTATTGCTGATATTTATGGACCTAATTCATCTTTTACAATCATAAAACACAATAATATTGAATGAAAGACCAATTTTTGGAGCAAAATTCTTAGCTGTAAGCTAAAAACAGTAGTTTGTATGATTTATTCAGTGTTATTTATTTGATTCATACATGCAACGAAACATTAAAGGACCCACTAGGTAATGAAACTTAAAATAGATTTTTTTTTTTTTTATAACAGTAGTATTGTAGCTTTTCTTTTAATATCACAATGGTATTGTTCAACAGTACCCAGCCCTAGTGAACACTCATCCTAAGACATTAGTTTTTTCCACTTATGTAAATTGGTTTGTTAGTCTGTTAACAAGTTAACCCATAAAATAATGATCCAACTTTGATGGTCTTTTTGAAAAGGTCAGCGGAGCATTGGAAGAAATGCCAGAGCACTGTCTGCACCATTGCTAGATAGAGCCAAGATATCAATTCCAGCTAAAAGGTGCCAGTAAAGGAACAAATAACAATTACTTTGAGTGGATTCTTTATATTGTGAGAGGTACAGGTTTTTTGAGCTTGAACTATGTAGATGATCCCTGGTTTGAGTCCAGGTCTTAGCACAATAGCTTTTTTTTTAATTGTGGGCTTTATTCTGGAAATAATATGAAGAGGAGGGCCACTTAGAATAGTAGATGTCTCTCTCAGCTTCTCCCTTTTATTTCATGGGTCTCCACAGGGAATCATCATCATCTCTTTGTACTTTGGCATAGGTTTTACTCTGGATGCCCTTCCACAACCCCACATTAATCTGGGCTTGGATCTGGCACACATATGGCTGAATTATCTAATATAATCTATAATCTGATTCTACCAACCACACATTTCTATTTTCTTCCTTGATGCCAGATCTATCTGATACAAATATTCAGAATTTCACTTGTACTGTAAACCTTGAAGTAAAAACAAACATGAAAACCAGTAAGACCTAGTACTATAGTTTTGTAATATTTTATGCTTAACACATTGCAACGATAGTAGCTCATACTTACATACTTTGTTTTCTTGGAGACACTTGTATATATTAAACTTGTGAACAATGTCATCATTGTTTTTCATTAATCTTTCTTAGATTAAATGTGTCAACAGTTGACATAAACATGTAAAAAAGAGGCAGAAAAAAGCCCAGAAACAGCAGCAAAATACCTTATTCTCATATCCAGGGTTATTTTTTACTGCTTAAACTTGGAAAGAAGAAACATTGAAGTAAATTTTGTGAATGTGCCAATGCAAGGACAGAAAGTCGTTTGTTTTAACAGCCTAATCTGGGACACTAGATATGAGATTAAACCCCTTCAGAGCTCCGTGTCCTGTATTGCAGACACTAGATAAACCAATATGAACACAAAACAAGTTAAGCCGACGCAGCAGATCTAACTCTTTGCTCTGTAATTCTGCGTGGCTTGCTTCCCACCCGGGCTTACACTATAGCGTTAGTGCATTAGCCTCTGAGCCGGGATAGCCCTGCGTCCGGGCGGCAACAAGTGAGCCCTATTCAGCGGGACTGTTGTGTGATTGGATTGAGGCCGACTTAAGCGCAGTTCGAGCCACACTTATCAGTCTGCTGGCAGATAGCAGTTGTCATAGCCGCTGTCAGATCTGATGAGGCGGACCAAGAGCCTCACAATGGAGCTAAAATGCAATCTCCTCCTCTGCAGCTGCATGGGCCGGCCTCGGGGACAAGCATATTAGACTTTGTAAACAGGCCAATAGGAGCGCTAAACTGTAAGAGCTACTGTCAGGCTGACCCGCTTTGCAAATCTCATTAAACTATATTTTATTCACAATAGAACATAAACAACATATCAGGTGTTGATATTGAGATGAAATTTTATGCTAGCAACAAATCTCAGAAAAGTTAGGACAGAGCAACAAAAGGCTAAAAAAAGTTTTGCAATAAAAAATTAAAACTCTTCCTTGTTCATACTGTCTGTGTCCTTGGGCAAGACACTTCACCCACCTTGCCTATGTATGAATGTGTTTGTGTGTGGCTGGTGTTGGTCAGAGGGGCCATAGAAATCAACCACATCTGACTGAGGAGTGAATGAATAATGGACTCATGTAAAGCTCTTTGAGAAGCCTAATGTTTTATTATTTTTATTATCATCATTATTGGTCATATTTGTTAAATATATTGGTCATAATTGTTAAAAATCTCAGTTTCAACACCTGTTTTTACTTATGTTCTATTGTGAACAATATATTTTTTATGAGATTTTGGAAGCATTTGATTCTGTTTTTATTTAGATTTTACAGTATAGAGGCTTTTTTTCCTAATCTGGATAGTACTTTCTATTATCTATTATAAAAATAACACTTGAAGACAATAAACCAACTGAATGATAGGTCAGAAAGGTTGAACTTTTTGTTCAAACTTTATTTTTCAAAGTTAAATGAGGCAATCTGACTTTCTGTTAAATATGTGATTGAAATTGTTCTCAACACATACCTACAAAGGAAATAATGAGGGATTGGGGAAGAATGGTTTTATCCACAATGCAAGGTTGATTATATTCTATTAGCTTGTTCCGGCTCAAGCACATTTCACCACGCAGGTACACAGCTTTGAGCAATGTTCAGACCAGACCTAACCTTTCACTCTCTAGCTTTTTTATTTATTTTAACCCACTCTCTGACTCAAATTCATTTCCTCTTTTAACATAATCCAGTTTTTTTGTTCTCTGATTATGGCCTTTTCACTAAATGACTCCTCCTCCTGGTGAAATAATGATATTTAAACAGGCGTATATGCATGAAACTGCCCGAGGAGGCACCGTGGATGTTTAATATCTGCGTGACTATACAGAGCGCTGGAGTGAAACCAGGTTGACAGGAGTTGGTTTCCATGTAGCCTCTGTTCTGCTTTTCCTCTGCTCAAATCAATTACAGTTTATCCTATAAGCAATTTGTAAATGATCTAGAGTTCACAATATATTATGTATCTATGTATTTACTTACAGCAAGTTATTTTATTTTAAACACATTAAGGAGGAAAGAGGACTTAGTGCAAAGTGTTTTAGATCCACAATATATTGGAAAACTGATAGCAGTGTTGCAAGCATTTGAAATAGATTGGCACCCTTCAATACTTGTGAAGCACATAAAACAGCATGCCCTGTATTTTACATTACATGGGTGAAGGGTTATTTTTATTAATGAGACAATTGTATGAATAATATCTCAGCAATTATCTGTAACATCTCTCCGTAGCATGTATGACTTCTTTGCATACAGGCAATGAAATGTTAACATTTTTAAAGCAATGCAGTGTAACCTTTTCCTCTGTCTCAAGCTCCTTCTCTGGTTTAAAGTAAGAACAAAAAGAACAACATTATAGTTAGCATTACCGTTAGCATTTTGTATATGGTAATGAACATTGTTTGCAAATGATTTAATAAATTACTGTTTACACAACTGTGTGTTGATATTGTGTAGATATACATCAGACGGTGTAATTTGTAAGGCTGGACATATCCAGAGCTGTTTTATTTGTGAGATAAGTGAGTTACCTTATAGCAGCTTGTAGTGTGACCTACCTGCTCCCATGAGTTACATAGTGAAACTGGACAAGAATATGAAGTGCTCACAGGTCAGAGGAGGGCAGTTCATCTGATTAAGAATAACAGTAAAATTATTTTTGAAACATTATTTTAAGGTTCAAACACTTTATAGTATTGCTTTAATAGAACTGGATAAGTGGGTCTCCCCAGCTCTACCACCGAAGCGTACGTTGTATCTGCCTGACGTCAAAGCACACTGGTTTGTAGTCAGTCTCCAGGTTGACAGGAGACTTTCTACACCGTCTCTGTTCTGCTTTTCCTGCGATCATTAATTTCTCCAAAAGAGATGTCCCCGGGTGAGACTCATTCACATGCAGATGGCACTGTTCCTCGCAAGCCTCTATCTCTCTCTCTCTCTCTGTCTCCATCAGGCCGTTTAGCGCTGCCTTTCTTGCTCTTTGGCTGTGTCGCTCCCTCCTATATTAAGCAAACGGTTAGCTCTGGCAGCCCTAGGTGACAAAGCAGTCATATTTCAGTGCTAGGAGAACAGAAGTAATGCAGTGAGCTGCTATGGATACATTACAAAAGAATTTGTCTCTTTAAAAGTGAGCAAAGTCTGGGAGGGCATTTATCCATGTAGATCATTTCACTTTTTATTCCTCTATTATCCTCCAACCAAAACCCGTTCTGTTACATCTTGCTCGACAAGGCTTTATCTGCTTTGGTTGTGATATGCAATTGTGTTATGAAAGATTACAGCATTTATGTTAAAGAAAAGCCAAGGGGACAGCTCAGTGCCCTTCATTGCTCATCTCTTTGTGTATGGGAGGTCGGAGCAGTACATTGGAGAGAATAGTATAACCATTCAGGGTTCTTATCTTTCTTATGTAGTAAAATTGGTCTGAAACCTCTCCCGTCCACCAGTTTATTCGATCCTACCAACCAATCAGATTACTTTATCTAAAATAGTGAGTGCTTTATGCTGTGTTTGGTTGTACCTATAGTTTTATGTATAGTGTTTTAAATTCTTTACTTTTTCTTTTCTTTTCACTTTAATTAAATTAAAAGTAGTTTAATCTGTGCGCATTTGTTCTGCCCTTTGGGAATTTTGTGTACAGAACTACTAGAAGTACTGTGGCTGCAAAATAGTATTACTAAATTAGAAGTAAAAATACTATGGTATCAGTACTTCTAACGTATTGACAGTAAAGTGAGAACAAGGTACTTACTGCTACTACTGCAACCATTACCGATACTGCTATTAATACTACTCCAACTATATTTCTACCCACTTTACCAGAAGGTTTGCAATTTTACAAATGTACTTGCGGAAAAGTATTTTTTTTCTGAAGTCTAAAGTCAACTTGAGTGAAAGTACAGTGTGTTAGAAAATGTACTCAGTAGGGATGCACATTTGGTTAATTTTCTTTAATTGATTAATTGGTAGTCTTGAGAAACAATTATGGATTAATTGTTAACCACCGGCTTGACATCACCTAACATTACGTTGTATAAAAAAAGTGGCTTTTTTAAACTAAAGGCAAGTTATAGGCCTGTATATTTTAGGAAGCATTTGCTTGATTTTATGTTTAATTTGGCCTAACTCTCCAATGGCATTGTACCTAGGGTTGCAGATTTAAGCAACTTTATTGAACTTTGAACATTTACAGAACAAATTTGTTTGAACAATAAAACACTTGTTAAGTAAAGTATTACTTCCCAAAACCAAAAAAAGTAAATGAAAACTCCTGAATGTAAATTGTTCAAAAGAGAGAACATGTGCTGAGCTGACACAGTTTAATCAGTGGAAAAAACACCACATTACATTAATCTGCTCAAAAAAAAAAAACAAAAAAAGCACCATCCCCAGTGACCAGCCTGGGAACTGCAGCCAGACTAATGTTGATGGCCTGCCACCAGAACAGATGTAGCTCATTACTTATGCATGATGTTGTCACAAATGTATTTATACCTATAAAGAATTACGATGCTTAATATTGTGCCCCCAAAATATCACAATATACCACAAAACACATTTTTACAACCCTAATAGCTGAGCTAACCAGAAATATAGAGTCTGCCGTCTTGAGTTTGGTAGTGTTGTGGAGATCAGCTGTGCATGTGATAGGGGGATGCAGAGTGCATAGAAGTGTATGCAAAGCAGGTTACTACATGTACCACATGTACATGTGACTGAGGAACAACAGAGACACTGAAGTGTGTTTGTGTTTTTTATGCTATAGCATATTGCCCTGTCATGTGACAGCTTTGAATTGTTTAAGTTCCCAATTTATTCCCATAAATTCCCATAAATCCCCATTTGTTCCCATGGAAAATTTCCAACTTTGAAAGTTCCCAGAATTTTGCAACCCTAATTTTACCTTTACTCTACTGTACAGCATAATGATTAATTATTAGTATTTCTTTCAATCGATTATGGCCATAATGCCGATTAATCGATTAACTGATTAACCACGAACACCCGTAGTACTCAGTATAGCAAGTATAACATTTCTTCAGAAATGTATTTATACTATGTACTATAGAAATTGCTTAAGTAAAAGTATGTTATTATTTTCCACCTCTGAAAATAAGCTGGTCGTAGCGAGTCAATCTTCTATTACCCTTGGACCAAAACCTCCGCTCCACAAGGTTTTATCTGCTATCATTGTGATATGTTGTGTTATCAAAGATTACAGCGTTTATATTAAAGTGAAGCCAAGGGACAGCTCAGTGCCCTTCATTGCTCATCTCTCGCTGTATGGTAATGATGCTGGACTTAAAGACTCTGTCACGCCTGTCTCATTTGCTTCTTAACCCTAAACCGCAGTGTTGTGCCGCTTGTCTTAAAGCAGCTCCGGTGCTGGCATCTTCCACTGTGGTAATTAGTAATTAGTGACCTGTTATTGCACGCGTACTGGCTGTAACCCAAAGCCCTTAGCAGAAATCTCTCTCCCTTTTCCAGTTCATATCTAACCTGATAGACTTTGATGACACGCAGCTTTGAAGAGCTGATCAAAGACGAGGGCCTTTGATGAGAGTGATGTTTTCTGTTGCTGAGGAGGTAAGGAGGAATACCAATCGTCTCACTCAAGGAGAGACAGACGGAGGGATGAAGAAAGAAAGACGCGGTGAAAAGTAATACCCAAAGAGTCTGCTCATATATGCATGTGCAATTTGCATGAAGTACTTCAAAGTGCATGACCTATGTTACAGATGCAGTGTGAAGAGCTTGTAATGCCACCCTGGGGTTTCCTAATAAACGCCCTCTTAATATATAAATCAACAGTGGGACTGCAAGGAGTCTCCATTTAGATTACATCTCCTGAAACTGTTCAGGTTGACTGGTGAGTCCAATTTGCCTGTAAAAAATAAATAAATAAATAAATAAATAAAAAATAAAAATAAAAGAATGTGAGATTAGAGGGTTGTTGCCAGTGGACAGTATGTCAAAGTATTAGCCCAGCACTTGACCCCAAAAGCAGCAGAGATCAGCTTTAGCTATCCTTACCCGTCATTTACATTGAATTCCTTGGATATGCAGCTGGGGACTCTACAACTTCATGGGAGAGTGGCGAGTACATGGAGTAAAAACCATGTATACGGAGAGCTACATGTAAACAAAAGCAATGTTTGCCTGTTTGACCATAATCTCCCGCTCATTTGGGTGTATTTACTGTGACTTTTGTGTTTCTACCCTGAGTAAGCATGCTGTATATATATAGTAAATACGTTCTCTTTACTCACACTTAATGGTATCTGATCTTGTTTGTGACCCCTGTGTCATCAGTTAAGACCTGATGTTTACATACTGCTGTGGTTGAGAGTCTGCACATGCAGTTTTATTTATTTATTTTTTATATATACCGGATCCTCTTCACTGGTCCCATGTCTGACTTCCTGTCTGACTAAATGTGATCTGTTCAACTTTTTGCATGGGGGCTGTCCCTTCCATGAAAAAAAGACTCCTTGCTTATAATTCACACATTGACTAGAATACTGTTTATTTGCATTTGTTGTACAGGACACGTACTGCACACAAAATGTATTCAGTGTAAATTGGGCATTTGTGTTGTGTTAGAAAATAAATTAATCAATTTTAGTACTATACCCACTTGCATATTATAAAAAAAAAAAAAAAAATCTCAAAGAATCCCAGAAATATGATGTAGCAGAAATATCCATCCATCTTCTTCCGCTTATCTGGGACCGGGTCGCGGAGGCAGCAGTCTAAGCAAAGATGCCCAGACTTCCCTCTCCACAGACACTTCCTCCAGCTCTACCGGAGGGACCCCAAGGCGTTCCCAGGTCAGCCGAGAGACATAGTCCCTCCAGCATGTCCTAGGTCTTCCCTGGGGCCTCCGCCCGGTGGGACATGCCCGGAACACCTCCCCAGGGAGGCGACCAGGAGGCATCCGGAACAGATGCCCGAGCCACCTCAACTGACTCCTCTCGATGTGGAGGAGCAGCTGCTCTACTCCGAGCTCCTCCCGGGTGACAGAGCTCCTCACCCTATCTCTAAGGGTGCGCCCAGCCACCCTGCGGAGGAAATTCATTTCAGCTGCTTGTATCCGGGATCTTGTCCTTTCGGTCATGACCCAAAGCTCATGACCATAGGTGAGAGTAGGAACGTAGATCGACCGGTAAATCGAGAGCTTCGCCTTTCGGCTCAGCTCCTTCTTCACCACAACACACAGATACAACGACCGCATTACTGCAGACGCTGCACCGATCCGCCTGTCGATCTCACGCTCCATCCTTCCCTCACTCGTGAACAAGACCCCAAGATACTTAAACTCCTCCACTTGAGGCAGGAGCTCCCCTCCAACCTGGAGAGGGCAAACCACCCTTTTCTGGTCGAGAACCATGGCCTCGGACTTGGAGGTGCTGATTCTCATCCCAGCCGCTTCACACTCGGCTGCAAACCGCCCCAGTGCACACTGAAGGTCCTGGCCTGAGGAAGCCATCAGAACAACATCATCCGCAAAAAGCAGAGATGAAATCCTGTGGTCCCCAAACCAGACTCCCTCCGACCCTTGGCTGCGCCTAGAAATTCTGTCCATGAAAATTATGAACAGAACCGGTGACAAAGGGCAGCCCTGCCGGAGTCCAACATGCACTGGGAACAGGTCTGACTTACAACCGGCAATGCGGACCAAGCTCCTGCTCCAGTTGTACAGGGACCGGACAGCCCTTAGCAAAGGGTTCCAGACCCCATACTCCCAGAGCACCCCCACAGGACGCTACGAGGGACACGGTCGAATGCTTTCTCCAAATCCACAAAACACATGTGGACTGGATGGGCGAACTCCCATGAACCCTCGAGCACCCGATAGAGGGTGTAGAGCTGGTCCAGTGTTCCACGGCCAGGACGAAAACCGCATTCCACACTAAGAACAGTTCATAAATCCCCTATGAATAGTCTAATATTGAGGACTGTGACGTCGCCCGGTATGGCGCAGCCGGGGCCCCACCCTGGAGCCAGGCCTGAGGTTGGGGCTCGAATGCGAGCGCCTGGTGGTCGGGCCTATGCCCATTGGGCCCGGCCGGGTACAACCCGAAAGAGCGACGTGGGCCCGACCTCCTGGGGGCTCACCACCCGCAGAGGTAACTGTAGGGGACCGGTACAGTGTGGATCGGGCAGCAGTCGAAGGCGGGTGCCTCGACAACCCGGTCCCCGGACACAGCTTTTAGCTGTAGCAGAAATATTGCTTCCTAATTTAATTGTTTCCTTCAAAGATGTCTGAAAGATGTCCATCATTATTGTATTGTGTGTATTGTATTGCACAAGGTTATTACTCTTAACATCAGTAACAGTGTTTATAACTCAATAGTGTTGATGTGGTGCTTTGTAAATAACAAATGAACTGACAAATCCTTAACTAACACTGTATAGTGTGCAGGTATTTAAAGTTTTACCAATTTTATTTATATCCTCAAACTCCTTGGTGAGGAAAAAAGTGATATGGAATTCTCATAGGACAGGATGTCTGCAAAGGAGCAACAAGTACAACAAAAAAAGGATCAAAAAGCAGACGAACAAGAAATAGGACAGAGCGACTGGATGTACCAGAGGAGTGACACGAGGTGAAACAGGTGGAAAATGAATTATGTCAAGACGCGGCCAAACAACACAGGCGTAGCATCTCGCCACCTGTCAGACGGCCTTGTATCTGATTTTTACTGTTGTTGTTTTGTTTCCCCCTTTCCTCGCCGTTAGACTCGTTACGTTTGTTGGCCCGACGCGCCTGTGTGTGTGTGGACAAAATCTGAACAAACGGGACTGAACTGGGCATCTGTATTCAGGTGCACTAATGGAATCAGTGAGGCTAAAATGGCAGGAGGTGAAAGGTGAGAAGAGAAGACAGCTCCACACCAGCGCTGCTCCTGTCGCTCTGCCAAACCACTCGACTGTGATGTTATGGGAGCTGTGTGTGTGTGTGTGTGTGTGTGTTTGAGTGCATATTTGTGTGTTGTTGTGCAAGTGGAGGCAGACACATTCATTTAGGTGCTGATGTTTATGGAAGGACTTTGGTGATCAATGCCCTTTGTTCACAGGTATTTGTCTACTTTTAGTTTAACCTTGGTGTGCTGCTATCTAAGAGTGCTTTAATAAATACAGAGTTTTTGTTCTGAAGATCAGATCACTGTTAAGATCCATTTAACAATTCTGTCCCTTTATAGATGCAAGATAGAGGGAAGATACTAATTTCACTTACAAAAATAACTATTGAAGTCATCTGGACATGTTTTTTTAGAGTTGAAGATGTTTTGTCAAAAAAAAGCACATCCAGATTACTTCTTTTTAACATTATTTGTTTGTTTTGATTGTATCAGCTTGGATGACTGGGGTTTTTTGCAAATGTACCAGTGTGTGATATAGGGCAACAACTAACAATTGTTTTGACAATTGATTAATCTGAAGATTATTATTTTTTGAATAATCAAATAATAAATGGATATAGTTCCTGCTAAAAATTGGTGATCATACTACAAAAAAATCACTTTACAAAACTTTAAGAAACAATATAAAAATTGAACCAGCCGAAGCTACAAGTATGCCACATGAGGATGCTTGGATAGGGCATAAATACACACAAAGATATTTTTAATCAAACATAGAAAATATACATTCTCTTTAGCTTTTTCTGTGACATTTACCCTTGAATTACAGGATCTTTGAGCTTGAGTCCAGGTCTGGGCACTATATCATTCACCACTGGGAAATAGAACCAGTGCCAAGTTAAAAAAAAAAAAAAAAACCTGTTCTGTTTACCCAGAGCTTGCGGATACAGACGAATAGAGCAGCGCACACCTTGACCATTGAGGGCGCTAGTGAACACAGCTTAACACAGTTACAGCAGAATAAAACAGCTGAACCTTTTAAGGAGTGACTAGAGCAAAGTTTGTCATGGTATACTAAAACTGAACAGACCACCAGTATACGCTTAAGAAAAAAAAAAAAAAAAAAAATGAATGTAAAAACCTCCATCAGAGCCGCCATGTTTGTTGTGGTTATTGCTATTTTTCTTCATTCTTGGTAAAATCTTTTGACTGCCACCAATTGCCCCCTATTGGTTATTTAACTGCTGATTCTGGTTCTGGTCCTGGTTGAGGTTTGGTTTTAGTCCTGGTTTAGTCCAGTTTTAGACCTAGTTTCAGATCTGGTTTATTCCTGGTTTAGATCTGGTTTATTTTTGGTTTAGACCTGGTTTATTCCAGGTTTAGTCCTGGTTTAGAACTGGCTTATTCCTGGTAAATTCCTGATTTAGTCCTGGTTCAGACCTGGCTTATTCCTGGTTGAGTTCTGGTTTTAGACTTGGTGTAGTCCCGGTTTAGACCTGGTTTAGTCCCTGTTTTGTCCTTCTTTAGTGCCCCATCCCTTGCTATATTCCTGATTTAGGTTTATTTTAGTATTTGAAATATAATATATAAACATGAATATATAAAGGCACTATAAATGATCATATAACACAGACCCCCCCTGCAATGTGCTCGCGTACCCCTAGGGGTCCCTGTACCCCTGGTTGGGAAACACTGATTTAACATAATACACCCATTGACATAGAAGTATAAATTAATCTCTACTGGAATAATAGACAGTGCATGTTTAGGTAATGTGGTAACTTTTATTCATCTGCAAGTTTGTATGCTTTGATGCAGATACAACACATTTATTTATGCGGACAGAGTCGATCAATCCCCTTTGTTCACAGACATTCATCTTGCTTTAGTTATGCTCTAGTGTATAAAGATTTGTTATTAGCTATGTGTGTGGGGACTTCTCACCGAATAGCTATTGACTTTTATGAGAATAATAAGGTCTTTTCTGTTTGCTTGCAATGTATTTAAGCTGTACAAAGATGTGGAGATTAGTTGGATAAGTAAAACATTTGGATAAAGGCTCGCACATTATCATTCACAAAGCAGTCCGATGTGTCATGCCGTTTTTCCACTAGAGTTTTTACAAAGTCTGAAAAGTTTTACAGAGCTACTTCAAACAATCCCAGCCTATTCTCATTCACAAGGTGCAGTGTATCAATGTCTGGTCATGGGGCGTCCTGTGCTGAAGAAACAGACTTTGTTATATACCACATTGTAAACTTGATTAGGCTACAGCAGTGGATGGGACATAATAGCCTGGCCAGTCAGACCATTTCAGCTTCCTTGCAAGCGAAGTAGGTCTGGAACCCCTCCCATTTAATAAGTCCTCTTCTACCAAGATCATCCCCACCGACCAGTCATAAATAAAAGCTTTATGCAATGCTTTTTATGTTTGTAGTGCTCGGCTTTTCACCTCTGCTGTCGCCACAGCAAATCATCTGACTCCTACTGTGCCCTGATGATTGATTTGGCATAGACTTTTTATGCTTGATGCAACACTATTTCTTTATACAGGCTTGGGGTTGGTACAAAGACTACAGCACAGTGGTTTGTGACTCTCTGTGGAAGTTGCCTCCAGAAATTGTTTAATCTACATCCTTTTGTTTTGTAGTTTTGGTGTATTTCTTGTGTGTGTTGTGATATAAGAGCTACAAATCTTATTTGTTTTGTTTTGTTTTTTTACTTTTGGCTTTTAGCTTCAGGGATCGTCACATCAAATCTTTGGACTCCTAGCGAGTAGTGATTTTCATTTTGATTTGGTATTGTTTTTTATGCAGCATGCCCTTCCTGATGCACCCTTTTTTCTTCATACGGGCTTGGGATTGACACAAAAAACTATAGCAGCTTGTGAAAGTTGCATTGAGAAGTAGTTTAATCTGTGTCCTTTTGTTCTGCCCGAAACTTAAATCACAAGGACCAGATTAAATCTTTGTATAGAAAAAAGCATTTGGATAACACCCACAACAGACACACACACTACAGGAGAAACACTTGATTTCTAAGCTTCTAAGGTAAGTTCAGGAATTTAGGGAGTTTGTGAAATAATTTATTGGTGTTTCAATATTAACCAAGCTGAATACCTGAAGGCGCTGGCTTTTGAGGTGACTGCTTACAGACAAAGAAAATTGTCCCTGTAAGCCCCTTTTTATGTTGTGCCACTAAAACCAAAATGTCAAGTTTAAATTTAGGCTGGCCTCAAATGAACTTCAATTTCTTGCTATGTATTTGTCATGCAGTTTTGGAGTATTTCTTCAGTACGTTGTGATATGAGAACTACAAATCCCTCTCAGATAAAAACAAAAGGAGAAATGGAAGAAGTTGGTTTACAAATAATACAGGAAGAAGAGGATGCTGTAATGCTACTTAGATTTTAAAAAGTGCTTGCCACATTGACACAGGGGAGCCTCTAAAACTGAAATCTAATCAGGTAAAAGGGGGTTCTGTAATTTGTAAAGTGCCCCAACTATTCACACCAACACAATCTTCAGGAAACTCTAAAAAACAGCAGGGTCTAAAATCAATCCTTGCCTGTTCAAACCAGACCAAAAAAAAAAAAAAAAAAAAAAAAAATAGAGAGAAAGAAGGCAGGGGAATGAGCTGTACCAATTAGCCGTCGACAGGACCGGAGGAGGCATGGCAACATACAGGGCAAGTTCAAAACCATTTGGAAAACTGCAAAAAGAGGCTTACTTTGCAACAAAACCTGGGTCAGCTTTTTTTTGTTTTTTCCACAGCGGAGGGAAATCACACAAAAATAAAAGAAAGAAAATTCACCACTTTATCTTTGTTCATTTGTTTCTTCTAGCTCCACTAGCTTGAATAATAAACAAAGAGATTCACAGCGAGTGGCGAAGAGAAAGAGTTTGCCAATAGGAGGCCAACCACAGCAGAACAGAGCAATTATGCCGTAGTGATTTCGATGTGGACTGACTGATCATGTTTTGGACAGCAACTCAGCCATTGATATGCAAACAAAATCCAGCAAAACTAGAGAGAGAGGCAAAATATTTTTTATGTATTGTTTTTTTTATATTTATTTATTTTGTTTATATCTTGAATTTAACTTTCAAAGCAAAACATGCAGGAGAATCAGCTTTTACAATAAAAGTATAAAATGTATTCCAAATAAAAACAGATGACAACTCTATGAGCACTTTTTGAAGAATTTACACACAAACAAATGAGGGGGTATTTACAGTATGACAAAAACCTCCGGGAATACGTAACACAAAAAAGGTTGGGAACCACTCTCTTATCAAACTTGCTCAAATCTTTACACTTGACCATTTCTCCTGCTGCTAACAAATCTACTTTGAGGACAAACTGTTCTATATATCCCACACACTAACCCGATTTGTGCGCGTCTGTTTAAAAGCATAAATTTACACCAAGAACAACCGCTGCTGCCCCGCTGCTGGTGCCAGTTTCCCTCTGTCACCGTCTAAACACAAAACTCTGGCCAGGCATTCAACTTCTGCATGTTGTTCTTGTAAAATGGCTGCTTGGTGTCGCAAATAATGCTACTTTTCTCCCTCTAAAGAATCAACTTTTCGATGTGCTGTGTTTACATTACCGCTGTTTCTTTGAGCCTTTATTTTGAAAGCGTAGTGGAAGTTTATTTTGACGCTTGGAGCCTGTTTCCTGTGTTTCCTCGGCTGGAGCACTGCAGAGCGCCACAGAGCCGTTCGAAAAATAGAACTCAAACCTATCCGTAGCGAAGCAGTGCGGCGAGTGTTTTCTGGGACGTCCGTGTCAGACTGAATAAACTGAAAGCGGTCCAGACGCGGCTGCTTTTGGTGTAAATTGGGGGTAACAGGTGCCATGATGAAGACATAATCTGTGTTATTCACTTAACCTGTGAGTGGTCATAATGTTATGTCCTATCAGTGTATATAAGGATCTGAAGATGAGATGGTAAGAAAAAAAAATCCTGTAAAAGTATTCATGCCAGAAGACTCCTCATCCTCGAGGCTTATTTCCAACAACAGTGATATCTATCCATGTTGATCCCTCCACTGTCAGAGCTGGATTATGATTTACAGGCAGCTGCCACCGCGTTGCTCTGGAAATCCACAGTTTGATGTACACTTATTGACTGGCAAAAGACTGGTCAGAGATTTTGACAGAGCACTACATTTCTCATATATCCTTCCCGATAAAAAGTGGACATGCATCAGTGTGGCCAGATGTGGGATCTCTTACATTTTGGCAGCTGACATTTAGAGTTCCCTTTTCTTGCTTGAATGCTGTATTCATGGGCTTTTTACAAAACATGCAGTGGTTGTAAATAAGTCAGAAGGCTTGTTGTTTGTAGCCGTTGTAATAATTGTAATTATTATAAAATTGCTTTGTTTTGGCTGCTTCTTTCATGGGTCACCACGGTTTGCATATCTTCTTTTTTCACAGGCTTTGGACTCGTGACCTTTTGGCTGAAGTTGTGGCCCTTGTGCAATTAAACCAAAGGCTATATATGCACTCACGCCGCAATTTATTTTCAACGAACAAGATGAATGTGAAAAATCTATTTGCATATCAGTGTTTTCAAATCCTGACAGACTGTAATGAGGCCTATGTGTTTTGAGTTGGAGGAAATCCTATTTTTTTCTCACTGGCCACAGTCATGTTAATGAGGCTTTCGCACTTATACCGATCGGTCTGGGTTTGCGTTCTTGTCCATGAGGAGAAAAATGTGTTATGTTTTGGTTTCAACATGGTTTGGCCTCACTAGGTCATCTTTGGTTCAATGCAAAACATGTTTGTTGCATTTGTAGCAATATTATTGTGCAAGTTGGAGTAAAAAGTAGATATCCAAATAATTACTCAAGTAAAAGTAAAATAAGTATTTGGTGAAAAAACTACTAAAGTACTGAGTAACTGTTTGGGCATAAAGTCTGATTTATGTTTTAGTATTAATGTAATCAGACAAAACATCGAAAGAAATGTCCAAATTCTTATTTTATGCAAAAAAATATATATATATATATAAAATTGTACAAATATAAAACAACAAATTCAGGCAATAGAAACACACAATTCTAAATCTTTTTCACAACATAAAGCTTCTGAAACCAAACGGGGTAACATGCAGACGCAGGTAGCCAAAAATTGTACTCAAAATAATATTACTCAAGTAAAAGTAAAAAGTATGTTACCGAATGAATGTAACTCTTTTCTACTCTCCCGTTTCTCTGACTTTCCACTCCAGGACAGGAAGGAGCTTTGTTGGAGCCATTTTTGGTTGTTTTTGTTTATGTATTTGTTGTTGTGAAGTTCTCATATGTAACAGGTGGTTAGACAGCAACAGGTGCTGCTGAGTGGAGGATGTTTCTTCAGTGTAATGTAGTCCAGTTTTTGGTTATTTTGTTTTGTATTTTGGCTTTTGATACCTAATAACTAATATTTGGAGAAACGTGTTGCGCAAGCTAAATTCTAACGGTATTTTTTAGACATTAGTCCAGAGACAGAGTAAAAAGTTAAAAAGTTACATCGCACACTTTAGGACAGTTCATCTTTGCTCTAAGAATATTTCTAACAGTAAACACTATGCACTGACTTTTCTGTTTCTATGTAAAACTCATTTAAATGCTGTTTTCATTCCTGTACTTCTACGCTGTTGTGAAAATATGACACCGATCAAAAGCTCCTTTCTCAAGTTAGACTCTGTTACCGTAGTAACGTTACTAAATAAGCACCAAATGTGAAGCTTCTTAATGTGAAATGGTTGTTCCTACCAAGGTCAATGCATTTAGACAGGCTTGGCACGACGGTGAACAAAGTGCCACTAAAAATAGACTGCTATGTGTTGTGTCCAAAGCTTGTGTATAATTTGTAGTTTGATCAAGTTTTAATGCTGTGAAGCACTGGAGACTGTAATACTGCAACACACGGTGGCACTAAGCACATTGTAGTTCCACATTTGTGCAAAACGTTGGTAAAATGTCATTACATCCACCAATATGGTTATGTTGTTAAGTTTAAAGCGGATATATTGTGCTTTTATTCACATTTTTAAACCATTCTTGGTCACCTCTAGAACAGCATTGCACATTTTACAACCTTTATAAACATTATCTGACTAATAGAAAACATTTTTAATAAGTAATCTACTGGTGCCTGAAAGAAACAGGTGCAGGAGCAGCAGAGTCTAGAAGATTGTAGACTGCTGCGGTCTTTTGAACATCGTTTAAGAGATAAAGGGAATTTTACTTCTTTAAACTTCTTGTATGATGCAATTTTATTACAAAATGAAAAATAGCTGTGAGGAAACTGTGGAAACTCAGTTTTTTTTAAGATGAATGAGAGCAGACTAAATGTAGCGGGCTTTCCACAACTATAAAAATCTACCACAGCTTCCCAGCTTCCAAAAACATACAAATTCAAATTAATTTAAAATAAAGTTGTGACAATTTAAAAATGTAAATAAACACAGAATGGAAAGGTGTGCAAATTTCATACAAAATTTAGACCCTTCCTGTGTTTGTAAACAGAACATTTGTGTTTCAAAGACTTCTAATGGAGCAATTAGCACTAGCCACCAAATTTCACAAATTATGAATAATCAAGACAGGTTTGGCAACTGACAACCACTCTGCCACATGTGAGTAATATCAGAGCTTGGTTTCATAACACTAGCAAGTGTGTGGACGTTTAGCCATTTTATTTAACGTAGCAATTAGCTTCTATAATAAACATGCAAGCTAAAGGCTACATAATTTCCATTTCTTAATTTCAATGTTACACAGGACAAATAGTAACAGAAATGTGGCGGACCGCAATTGTTTGACATTGTATGTTCAGATTTATTTCATCAAACACCACAAATCCTACTTTTCTAAGTTCACTTTAGCAACTTATGTTACCATTTCAAGTAAATTACTCATTGTAGAGCAACATGCCTCAAACAAGTTGGGACAAGGCAAAAACAAACAAACAAACAAACAAACACACAAACAAACAAATGCTAAAAAACATTTGGTTATATGGTATCTCAGTTTCAGCACCTGATATATTGTTTGTGGTCTGTAGTGAATAAAATAAAACATATGATTTGAAACCCATTGTATAAATATTATTATTATTATTATTATTATTATTATTATTATTATTATTATTAGGTATTTATGTTACACACTGTACTAATTCCAGCCACACAGGATTCATCATCATCATCATTGTTTTCCCCATTAAGTTATAAACTCTTTAGGGTGCTTCTGTGAGTATCCAACAATTGCTGAAAGTCTAATTTCACCATCATAATTTGTCTCAGTTGCTGGGCGTCTATGCCCAGTATATTTTAAAAAATTGTCCATTTGGATGCGTTGCTGTTAAACAAAAGTTGTTTCTGCAGTTGATCATTTTCCATTCTGCAGATGTGAGCCAGATATTTTAGTTGTTGTTCATAGCAGGTTAGTGGTATACACTGAGTCTTTGTCTTTCTCTGTAAGTGAGCGTTTGACATCTTGTAGCTCCAGTCTACTTCTCCTTCAGGAATGGTGTTTTGGGAATTTGGGGCATTCTAAAAGAAGACATTACTACTTTTAAGTTTTATTTTTAGTGAATTCTTCACCATTGTGAGTTATAAGGGTTTTGGGAATGGGAAAAACTTCACCCACAGTTTGAGTCAAGGTGGGGGCACTGCAGCTTCACTGTTGGGATAAGGGACCAATGTGGAAGTTTGCTCTCCTGGAGTACTAATTAAATTATTCTTGCTATGATAAAGCATTACAGCCGCTCTGACTCATCGGAAATGTTTTAATCCTACAAAATGTGTAAAAACTCTCTGAACATCTGAACACTGTGTAATAATGGCTTACACTTTAATGACACGTCTTAGCGGCGCTGAAGCAATGACTAAGCAGCAGACAGTGACAGAGCAAACTAAAATGTTAATGCGCTGTTGCTCGCCTCCCAAACATAGAGTGATAAAATATCAATGGTACAAGACAGGAAAGGCACGGACAGCTCTTACGTCTAGAAGGAAATTGAACTTTGGAAACTAGGAGAGGAAATTGGACACATTGCGAATAGCTATGTGGTACAAGAATGAATATGCTTCTGTCTGACACTTGTATGTGGTGTGCAGCAGAGGGAACATCAGGATGCCTTGCACCAGCTCGAAGAGGATCCACAGTGTTGGCTGAAAGGAAGCAGGTCATGCCACTGGGGAGACATGTCACTGCTTCTTCAGACAGGGGGAGTTGGAGCGGCCAGAAAAAATTGCCATTTCGGATAGAAAAGAAAAACAAGATGAAAAATATGAATATAAAAAATATACATCATTGTGATATTTGGGGGAAGTACTTACTCTTTTTGAAGGCAGTTCTGTAATGTACCTCAGCAGATTTTACAAAGCGGTGCCTTTTCCTTTTCATTCACTAAATGTTAATGCAAATGTTGTTGACTCATTCAGCTGCTCCCTTTTTCATGCAGGGGTTGGCGGAGCTAGTCATTTGAATGGATAATTTGGCAGATTTTTACACCGGGTGCCTGTCCTGATGCAACTGGCAGTGCAATAATAATCATAATAATTTAGACACTCAAAGTCACTCTACAGTTTGACACATTATTCATTCTCTCCTCAGTCACACTCAGCAGTGGTGAGCTACGTCTGTGGCCACAGCTGCCCTGGGGCAGACTGATGGAAGCATGGCTGCCAACCTGTGCCTACAGCCCCTCCGACCACAATCAAACACACAAACATAGGAAAAGTGGCTGTTGTGCCCAAGGACACAACAGTAGTATGCAATGTTGGTAGCAAGGATTGATCCTCCAACCCTGAATGGCTCTACCTACTGAGCTACTGCTGCCTAGAAACAGTGATTGGCAAAATATCTTATATCTTATTCACAATCCCTTATATTTAACCCTTGTGCCCCAATGAGTACAAAATTGTCAATTTTTTTTTTTTGGAGTGATTCTACCTTTTTTTTTTGTTACATTTGGCGCAGCTGTGTATTTTATCACTAATGTTGATATTCTAAATACAAATCAATCTCTTAATTTTTGGGAAGAAATTACTCTCTGGGATCACTCTCTAATTAAAGTTGTTATGTTGCTCCTGTTCAGTGACAAAAGTGTCCTCATCAACAAAACATCATAAAAAAATGTATGCACTATATATTTTTTCTACTTTTTTTTTTTACATAAATGTTTAAAAAATGTGCCCTGATCATCAATACCAAGTACCCTTTTTTTATGTCAGAAATAGCATGTAATAGCATCAAATCCATCTAAATCAGTATTTATGTCCTTTTTATGCCAGTGTATGGAATAGCATCAACATTTTAGTACACAAAAACACACAAAAAATGAAATATTTTCAGTTTTCTCAATGCAAAGATTTCCAACAACACTGATTTAGATGGATGTGATGCTATTACATGCTATTACTGGCATAAAAAGGGTTAAAATATTTGGTATTTATGATCAGAGTTAATTAAAAACTGAATGCAAAAAATATAGAAAAAAATACATACATATACACATATACTTTTTTTTATAATGTTTTGTGATGAGGACACTTTTGTCACTTCACAGGAGCACTGTAACTTTTAAAATTGCGGCACAAGTGTTTAATACAGTGAGTAGAAAATAATGTTTATTGTCATTGACTGATAGTAAATAGTCAGATAGTTCTTGTGTCAAATACATTTACTTTTCAACTTTACCTAATACTTTTACTTAGCTATACATTTTCATGTGATAGTTAATTTTGCCCCCTTTATCGGAAAAGTAAAAGTAAAAAAAAAAAAAAAAAAGTATTTTCTCCACCACTGACAGAAACACAATGGGTAGCTGTTGTAATATTTTTTTTTTTACAAGAGAACTCAAAGTCGCCACAAATGTAGATGGACAAAGACGCTGAGCTCAAACTGTGCTTTTCTCTTCAAATACCCGACTAAACACTATATTTGGTCTGACAGCATGATAAACAAGAGCCGCAGGGGCGTCCAAAACTACACTTAATTACAGCCGAGGAAGTAACAAGAGCAGGGAAATTAAATAAGCGAATATATTATTTATTTAGAAGATAATACAGGCAGTCAGCATCTTCCCTTTTATGAATTCGGTCACAGAGGACTCACAGTTATGAAGAAAGAAAAGCCATAGTCTTGTTATCGGTCCCAGTGCTCAGTAGTGGCTGTAGCAGCAGTATAATGTAGATTTTGGGATATTTCAGTATTCTTTGTGTGTCTCTGCCTCGCTTAGCCCTGTTCTGTTTCCCACTCTCTCGCTTGTAAATATTTTAGGCAGCAAGACAAGTGAGACTCCACATATTCTATAAATAAAGGTCAGTTACTCATGCTCTGGCTCTACATGGAAAGACATTTGTAGGATGGTTTGTTCACAGAGGACAGAGGGAAAAATCTGTAGTCGGTGGATACTTTTCATATAGCTATAGTTTAAATGTTTTATTAGTCTGGAGAAGTCGATGTACACTTTACTTTTTAACCTGGTTCACCTTGGTTGTGGGATTTATATGGATGGAGATAAGCTGAAGAGTGCTCAAAACCTACTCAGGTAAAAGTACTGTTACATGAAAATATTACTCAAGTAGAACTCAAAGAACCCAATACAATTATTATGAGTATATATATATATATATATATATATACAGAACCCTCAAGCTCCCAGGCCTCTGGTAGAGGACCCGAGCTCGGATGGATGAAACCGCCCGCGGAGGGCGAGAGGACATTTTTTTTTTTTTTATATATACAAAAATTTTACTCTCGCCCTCTGCCTCTATCTTTGCTGTTCCTAGGACTGCACTCTTCTGGACTGTGATGTCTGATGTTTTTCCTGGGATCTGCTGTAGCCACTTTTCCAGTTTGGGGGTTACTGCCCTGAGTGCTCCGATGACCACGGGCACCACTGTTGCCTTCACTTTCCAGGCCTTCTCAAGTTCTTCTTTGAGGCCTTGGAATTTCTCTAGTTCCTTTTTCCTGATGTTGTAACCGCTTGGTATTGCGATGTCAACCACAACCTCTGCTGGTTGTCCATCACCACAATGTCCGCTTGATTCAGCATTACCATATATATATATATATATACATATATATATATATATATATAGTATAGTATAGTATAGTATTTTGTTTCAGTAATCCTGCTTACTGAGCCCGTCCTCTTGTGAAGATCTGAAGATCCCATTGCTAAACAGCACCACTAATTTATCTGTTAATCATTTATCTGTTAGCGCTGTTAATAGCCATGCTAAATAGGCATTTTATGCTCTGTCCATTTCCCACCATTGCCAGCAGGGGGTGACAGACACAGTTCTCTGCATGTCAAAGTAACAACTCCGCAAAAAATGTTTTCAATATGTTTATTATTTTCAGTTAGAAAATGTGAACTGCTAATACAAAAGTGTCCAAAAGTAATACCCCCCCCATATCTAAGTTTACAACAAAATTTACTGCTACTACTAATACTAGTATCACTACTTCCCCAAACCTGTATTGAACCTGTGACCTTCTACTGCTGCCTTGTGGGCGGGGTTAGTATATTTGTGGCTGTGGCTCTATCTTGCAATGTTACTAAATTCTTTAAAACATTCCTAATGTCAAACAGTTGGATCCACACCAGAAATACCAATTTCTTTCTTTCTTGGCTTTCATTTCTTCTTTTGAAATAAACAACAACAATAAAAAAATAAAAAAAAATAAAAAAAAAACATATCTTTCACAGACCGACAAATAAAGCAACGAATGCCAGCAAAACAGGAAGGATTACGGTCTTAAAAAGTGCATATAGTATAAAGTCTTACACTCTTTTGGTCCTAAACTAAGTATTGCTGTTTTTTTCTGACCATACAGGTGTTCTTGTGCGTCATATAGTATTTCATTTCTTAACAAGCATTTTCAAAGCCCACCATAAACTATTACAACAAAGCTTGTTAAACATTATTATTCCACCTGTTAGCTGTCTGCAAGAACAAAATGTGCTTGAAACACTGAACCAAATGTACTACAAATGATTTCCTTTCTTTGGTGGTAAATCAGCAAAACAAAGCCGTTGTATAATTGTAAATCAAGCAAAGGCCACGTGTGACCAGTGCTGACAAGCTCCACTCACAAAGGACTTCTCGTTTCTCCTCCACTTTTTATCCAGCTCCCTCTTTGCCTCTCTGTGTCTGTCATTTTATTTTCTCTCTCTCCCACAAACACACACACGCACACTTATATGCACACACCTGGGTCCCCTGTGGGTGCTGTTGGGAGCATTACTTTCCTTCCCAGTGAGGCAGTATTGTGAAGCGGCCCGAGCCTGAGGGGAGAGAGGCCAATTTAACCTCCCCGCATCAGTCCTCCCCGTTCCCCCTCGTCCTCTCTGCCTCTTGTCCCTGCTGACTTGTTTGTCCCACTGGTGTTTATACCTCCTCCTCTCTCTGTGTTTGGCTTGGCGTCCACCCTGACAGTGCAAGGCCATTATTTTACCTCTCTCCCTTCCCTCCTCACTCCCCTTTTTCAAGCCCACCTTCTTTCTCTCCCTCTGTCTCGGCACCCTAATTGGCACGCCACTTTTCCCCCCGTCATCTCCAGCATGGCTTTGAAAGGCACAGTGAGCCCAGCGGGAGACAGGAGAATGTGCATGCCCCCCTCCTGCTGCACTGACAAAGTCCAAACTACTGTTTTAGTATCGTCATTATTCTAGTCTTTATTTACAGTACGTGCCCCTCAATTCATCCTTAAAGACATTCATTTCAACGCTGATAAACACATGTGCGCAGTCATGCATAATGTATACAGGTTCATATACGGACATTAGGTAGAAGATGCATTTTATTTCTATGATCAGGGAAAAGGACATGGCATGGTACTTAAGAGGTGTTGTGATAGACAAAACATTCTGCTTGTGGTATTGTTTTATTGCTGAAATTTTATTGTGGACAACTTTTTTTACAATTACTGTTTCTGTAACAAAGTTTTTTAACATTAGTTTACAGCAACTTTTATGGCACTTGTAATTTAAAAGGGCACCTTGTAACTTGGCTTTTTCCTTTGCTGTTTTGGTTGCTTTTTTTTCTCCACAGAGCTCTCTGTAAATTTTGTGGTAAAGCATTACTCCTGTAAAAACCTCAGGACTCTGCGTGACTGTGTGATCATGCCCTCGGCTTGACTCTCATTCTCTGCTCTTTGTAAAAACGTCAAACGTCGCTGGCTTGTTGTTATGGCTAACCAGGACATTTCTCGCGAGATCCAAGGCTTCAGGGTCAGTTCTCCTATTCTTGCAAGGCAATTATTTCTCCAAGATACCACCCTGCAATAACGTCTAATCATCACACTGACTCCAAAGCTGTTTAATTAAAGGGGCTATATTTTGCTTTTATTTATCATTTTAAACTAAACTTGGTCACCTCTAGAACAATATTGCATATTTTACAACCTTTAAAAACATTTCCTGGCTATAAGAAAACATTTTCAGTAATTGCTTTAGAAATTATACTACTTCTCTTTTTGGATAAATGAATGAGAGCAGACTGTATGTAAAAGGGCTTGTTGATTGGTCAGTGCTTCCTGGAGTGGGCGGGGGTTCAGTGCGAGAGGCGGGGTTTGTGGACTCAGGCCTCAGCAACTCAGTGCCAGAGATTACAGGATTACTTAATGAGGCGTGAATGAAACAAAACACAACTCCAGGCATGTTTTTGATGAGGGAACAACATTATAACATGGTAGAGAGCTCAGAAAAGTCTATTTTACATAATATAGCCATTTAAAAGTAAAAAAAAAAAAAGGTGTTTTGTTGTATTGTTTCACTTTAAAATCAGTTCCATAAAATTTAAAAGATGAACAACTAATTTTAAACTCCCCATGATGCACTTTAATACTGAGTAAGTATTTAATATTGAGCGATAGTGTGATAGACAGAACTCGCTGCTCACTGAATTCTCTGTGCATTTAAGGCTGTTAATATTTGAGTGGCCCCTACAGTTGTGTGTGTGGATGCTATTAGCTGCAGGGTAATGCTTGTCAGTCCTCCAGGGGTGAGACCTGGCACAGCTAAACCATTACAAGGCCTTGTTGGGAGCCACCGCGTTGAAAATGGCAAACTGTCTTTAGTTATTCATGACATGTTGCATTAGACTTGCTACCATGGCTCCCTTTATGTATCCCCTGTCGCACAATACTGCGAGTACTGCGTGTACCGAGTTAAACTCAGATGTTCTGTGAGAAACAATGTGTGAGATTCATGCATATTCATAGTAACACTAAAATATCTTTTAACATCGGCAAAAGAGCTGAAGAGTCACTGTATTATCTTGATGGTATTTTGTATGGCACATAATATATTAATAAAATACAATAGTAGAAAATGTACTGTGATGTTACCCACAAAGTCACACAGGGAGAGAGAGGTTGTGTTGGTTTTGGTAAATAGAAAGCATGAAGATCAAAAGTGCCACCTGCATCACAGATTCTCCCATTAATGTCTAATCATGTCCTGAAAGGATTTTGATCTACCTTCTTGAGTCAGCATTAGATTTCTACTTGAGCATGAAGCTGAAGAGCTCTGGTTTAACTACGACTGTACTTGGGCCATATAGAGCCAGTGGTTCTTACCTGGTTGGTCTGATTATCAAAATAAATTATTCTCCTTTTTTATTTCTTGCTACTATTCAGTTCTCAGGCAGGACAAGGCACGATCTCTCTGGATGGTGTCTGCCTGTCCTCCCAGTTTTACAGTGGAATGATTCTCTCCAGCTTTCTCCCGCCATCCAAAAGACATGCACGTGTTAGGAAAGTTGACCTAAATTTCCTCCTAGTGAATGACTTAAGACCCACATTTGGCAGGACAGACTCTAATCATCTGTGACCCCAAAGGTAAAAAAGGTAAGGTAGACTTAATTGTTCCTGTAGGAAATTGTATTATCTGCATCAGTATTGGTTTACACACCTAAAAGTGATTATTATACTGTATTTGTAGACATTCCTGGAAACTTAGACCAACATTATGTGAGTGATGCTAACCTTTCATTTAATGTCAAAAAATGTAAAATATTTAATATAAGTTAATGCAGCAGAAGGATCTAGATAGAAACAGTATGTTTAAATGAGCTCTACTCTTTAGATGAACTTCTTGTAAGGTAAGGGGGGAAAATAATGAACTTCATTACCAGCAATTGATTCCTGCCCACTTTTCATCTCCTGTTTGTGGTCTGTAACGACAAAAGATCACAAACTCAAAAGCTCTAGAGTTTAAATCATACAGTTTTGAAAATAGCCAGAGACACTAATTGTGCATTAAAAAAAAGAAAAAAAAAAACTCTGCTCACAACCCCCCAGGCCTCGTTTGTTAATTAGCCTCGTTAGCCAGCTTAAAAGTGGAGTCTCCCCAAAGCCTTACGTAGATTTATCAGCAGTAATTGAAAGGTAATTCAGACTCCTGCAGGTGGAAACTTGGCCAGCTCTGAAAATTAAAGTTAAAAGACAGGGGGCAAGTAAGGAGAGCTACTTTATCTGGGTCTACAACAGAGCCACGGAGACTTTGCACCTCCTGTCTCCATGTCTCGATCCTTTTGTACTCACTTCTTACACTCACAACATTGCCTATTCCCACACCGGCCCATTCTCACCAACCCGTTTAGCACCTCCTATCGTCTTCCTATGCTCTCTCTGGATTCAGCTTAATAATTCATCCTGGCTCTTGGTAAAGTGAACACATAGCCTGCAAAGAGAAATGCAGACTATCATACCAGTACAGCCGTCCTGCAATGCCACCACAGTCGGGAGCCCCAGGCCTATTTCTCTTGGACCCAGTGGTGTGAGATAGTACTGAGGGGCCCTAGGGCAGGTTTTCAGATTGGGACTCAAAGTTATAAAGCACCTTTAATACTTCAAATGTATAAATGTGGAGAAACTGTGCAGTAAATCAATGATGAGTTTATCAGTTACAGGAGTTTAATACAAATGATGCTAAAAAAGACCCTTTAGTGTTTTTAAACAGAATATAAGTAGCATATAAGCTACCAGCTAAAGATGTTTCTGTTTTGCATTACGCTGGACAAATAGTTACAGAAATGTAGCAGACCACAAAGGTTTGTGAGTGTATGCTCAGATTTAATCCATCAGTCACCACAAATCCTATTAGCAAATGTAGCTAATGGTGCTCTCGCCTCCCAGCGAGGAGGTCATGGGTTCAATCCTCAGGCTGGCTAACTCACAAACTCTGGGTGTAGTCTGCATGTCCTCCCCATGTTACTGTGGCTTCTCTCCAGGTTCTCCGGCTTCCTCCCACCATCCAAAGACATGCATGGGTTAGGTAATCTCTAAATTACCCCTAGTGAATGAATATGAGAGTGAATGGTTGTTTCTGTGTCAGCCCTGTGACTAACTGGCCACTGTCCAGGGTGTACCCCGCTGAAGGCCCTAAGTTATTGGGATAGGCTTCAATACCTGTGATCCCTAAATTGAAGAAGTGGAAGAAAATGAATGAATGAATGAACTGATTGTTAGATCTAGGTGCTATTCATTCAAGGTAAATTTGAACAAATATAATAACTATTCATTTCTGCTGGCTAAAAACATCTCTTTTAATGTTTTTTTAATTTGCTCCTTTGTAAAAAAAATAAATAAATAAATAAAGATGAAGAACACTACTCTCTCCAAACTGAGTGTCTCTGGTGGAAAGGTCTAGTGTTTTCTATTCAAGGAAAATTAATAAGTAATAAGTAATTTTGGATATTGTTGCAATTTGTGTATTTTTTTCTTAGGAGAAAACATAGATTTTGCAGGCTCATTCAAACAACCCCTGCACCCCACAGCCATGGTGCTGACTGCTCTGCCTGATGCTCACACCCCTCTCTCCTCCTCCTTCCATTCTTTCATGGCTCCGTCTTCCCCCATCTTCTCCCACATTATTTTCTACCCCCGAGCAAGCCCGAGATGCCCCCAGCTGCGAGGAAATGTCAGACGTTTACCACCCACCATGCTGCTTGCCAAATATGCATACGCGCTCGCACACATGCACAAGACACAAGGGCACAGGCAGCTCGCATGTGCGCATACAGCCTATTTTTCCCAAACACAAAACAATGCAGGAAATTTTATTAGTTAGAGGGTGCGTGCTATTGATTCTTTTGCTTTTCTATGGTCTGTTTTGGGATCTGGTTTGGCACAGTTTGGCTCATGCAAGACCATCACATGTTAAGCCGATTACATTTTTTTGGGGGGGCAAACCTTAAGAAGTAAAAGCACTAGTTTTGTTCTGCATTGGCCCCATTTGGTATTCTCCACTGGTTTATTCATGGACTCCTGGGGTTGATCCTCCATGGGGTTATTGTTGCATTCATTGACTAGAGCTGGAAATGATTTCAAATGCAGTGGATTACATTGTGAATATTGAAAATGGAGCCAATTGGGCAAAATGGTCGGTAGGTTAAAGGAAAAAGGGAAAAATGGCACAATGGCATACGAAATGCAGCCTTGAGAAAATGCAAATTGATGAATGATATTACCTTCCTGTTGGTTGTATTCAGTGATTTAAATGGCGTTCTTGGCATTAGCATATTGTGTGTTTTGATGAGATTTGGGATAAAGGAGGGTACATGTACACATAAGGCAACACCTCAACAATATTGTGGAAAAACCTTTTGATTCCAGTATTTCAATTTAAAGCCTTTTTCTTTCCTTTTAGCTTTTCCCTTCCTATCACCATCTAGTGGGCTGTAATTTGCATATTAATATGACATACAGTAAATTTTACCCCAGATGCCCTTTCTGACATAAACCTCTGTTTATCTGTGCTTGGGACTGGTTCACTGGCTTGTGCACCTCTCTGGGTCCATTAGTATTACAATGTGTGAAATGCATACATTTGAAAAAAAAAAAAAAGTCATACCTTTTGGCTTTTCCCTTTTTGGGTCGCACAGCAAATCATCAGCCTTCTATTGTACAGTAATTCATTTGGTACAGGTTTTATGCCAGATACTCTTCATGACCCAATATTTATCTTAACTTGGGAATGGCACAAAGTGGCTGGATTAGTATTTAATTCTTAGTGAAATGCATAATAGTTCTACCTAGAAAAATTAAAATATCATGAAAAAGAGCATTTGTTTCAGTAGATCAGTAAAACTCTTTCAAAGAGCAAAATATTTATTTCATTTGTGTTGAATATGACTTGCAGTTAATGAAAAACAAAATTTAGATTCTTAAAAATTAAAACATTACACAGTCATCATTATATTCACTATTAAATAAATCTTCTCATTTTATGGGTTTTCACTTTTGGGTTGCCACAGCAAATCATCTGCTATAATGTGCACTGATTCATGTACAGATAGAAGTTTTACATCAGATGCCCTTCCTCTCCAATTGTCCAGGCTTGGGACTGACACAAAGAAGACACTCATCTGTGACCCCTGTGGATTATCACAACAAAAATAAATATTTGAAAAATGTAGCTCAGTCGGTAGAGATGTTCGCCCCCTAACTTAAAGGTTGGCAGTTCAATCCTACTACCTATACCTACTACCTAGTATCCTATACTACATGCATACTGTTGCTGTACCCTTGGGCAAGACACTTCACCTAACCTGCCTGTATTAATGTGTTAGGTAGTTGTCAGAGAGGCCATAGGTGCAGATTGGCAGTCACACTTCCATCAGTCTGCCCTATAGCTGTGGCTAGTGATTGTGGCAGGTTTTTATGCCTTCCTGTCTCAACCAGCCACATACAGTGACTAAAGTAGGTAATGTGGGTGAAGTGTCTTGCCCAGGGACACAACAACAGTAGTTGCTTCAGGTGGGATTTGAACCTAAAGTTCTATATACAACAAATTATTATTATATTATGATTACTGTATTTTTTCGTGTATAGGAATGAAGCTTTAAGAGATAAAGATAAAAACTGAAAGTGATGCCAAAGTCATTATGTAGCGTAGAGTCTGGTCATTTCATGCATGTGTCCACTGGCAGATGGTGTAATGCAGTCCAGCATATGTGAGTCAAACTGGGACAGAACAGAGGTCTCTGTGGTGCTGGCAACGCGGTCCCCGTCGCTTGAATCCTCATTACCGCCCGCTCATAATTGTGTTTTTCTATTTTTTTTTATCGGATATTCTAATGGCCACTGTTGCATGTAATTATGTAGCAATTATCTGCTTCCTTGCCTCAAACTGGTGAAATACAGTCACATTGTTTTGTCTGTTTCTGGAGCTTGTTCTTATTTTGGAGGCAAAATATAGCAAAAAAAAAAAAAAAAAAAATCAGTGTTCTATTCTGTCTTTGTTTTACTTCTGTTGCACTGATGTTTCATTAATTTTAGATAATGTAGCTCTATTTACTCTTATTCTGGCTTCCACAGTCCAAAAACATGCATGTGTTGGTGATGAATAAAAATTGCCCCTAGCAAATGAATGTGAGAGTGAATGGTCTGTCTATGTCTCTGAACCTGCCCTGTGACTAACTTATTGTTCAGGGTATACCCCGCCTAAGGCCCATAGTTGCTGGCATAGGCTCCAGACACTTGTGAGCCCAGACTGGAATAAGCAGAAGAAGATGAATGGAGATGCAGTATTGTCCTTGAATGTACTGCGGTTGTTATGTCATCTTGTAACCATTAGATGGAATCATGAGCTACCGCAGCATTGTCCCCATTTACCAGTCCAGCATAAATCAAATGAAAAAAAAAAAAAAAAAAAAAATATATATATATATATATATATATATACATATATATATATATATATAAACCTTTTTGACTCACGGCATCCAAAAGCATGTTGGATAATTTCACTTCAAGCCTATAGCACATATATGTAGGCTTGGTTAATATCATTAACTAACTAATTAACTAACTAATTAACTTTTAATTAACATTAAAGGCTCAGTATAGAAGAAGATGGGCCAGTGACCAAACATTGCTATCATATGCTTTTGGATGCTTCACTTTTGGCATCTGAACACACACTCGACAGAGCATTAAATCTTTACCTAACTCCCCTCAGGTCTACTGTACATAAGCTTTTTCAATAGGTTCGTCAGTTCATCTCACTGATGTCCAGCCTCCTCTCTGCTGCGGAAGGGTAATTAATCTGCAATCTAAGAGCCAAGAATCATTGATATGTATTTTTCTCCCTCCATTTTGCTCCCCTCGAGTCAAGTTGATTCTTTGAAGTTGGGGCGTGTATGAAATCACTTGATCTTTATTTCTTTAAGTTCATTACTTATTTTCTAGTTGTGTGCATGTCATGCATTTTTAACAAACCCTTTGAGTTGACTTTGTGATGTGTTGTAGCCACCGACTTCAAAGGGATCGCTCTCTTCCCCATCCTCCCTCTCTCCCGCTCATTCTTTTGCCTTTTCATCTCCCCCTTCCCTCCTTTACAGTCTGCACCACGCGCCCGGGGAGCTTTTCTGTTCCTGGCAGAATGGTGAGAGAAAATAGGTAGAGAAATGAGCAGGAAGGGATTGCCATTATTGTTTTCTTAAAGTCGTTTAAAGTTTCTTTCATTCTCATTCAGAGTATTAAATATGGTTTCTTAGGAGGGATAAGATAATAAACACTCCCATTGCTCCTGGAGACAGCTTCCTTGTAGAGCGCATACACTAAATTTATTTCTCTTCACAAAGTTATAAGGACAAGAAAAGCTTAGTTTTTCTCACGGTGCTGTTACATTTGAGGTTGTTGAGGAATTGTTTTATTAGTTTTAAATCTCTTCAATAAATTTTTATACTGCTGGAAATTCCCCAATAACTCGTTCACATAAAAAAACAAAACAAAAAAAAAAAAACATAAAATTAACACACCCATACAGGAGTCACAAGCCGTGGTCTCTTTGTGCCGGTCCCAAGCCCAGGTAAATGGAGAGGTTTGAATTAGGAACGATTAGGAAGAATATTATGAAATGTATTTTAAGTGTGTTGCAAAAATACAAGCTTGTTCCCTTATGCTCTCACACACACATAGGTCCTCCATCTGCGCCGTGTCCTCTCAGGCGTCTTGTGTCCCGCGGGGAGTGGTCTGCCCCGGGACACTGGAGGGGTGCCCTCTGCCTCCGGGCTCACAGTGCACCCAGCTGCGGTGTGCATGCTCTCTGCCCCAGGGCACCAAGCTGTGTGTTCCCCTGCTTTGATTTCAGGCTTCACTCTCAGGGCACGGATTTTTTTCTTTTATTCTTTTTTTTTTTTTTTTTTTTTTTTTGTACACCCTCTTAATGTAACAGTGCACAATACAGGCACTTTACAATATTTAGAAGTCAATTTATCAGTAGTGTAATTCTGAAAGTAACAGTGCACACACAGTATCAATTATGCATTTATTTTAGATGTGAAAGGCTTACAGGTAATGATAACGATAATAATAATGTAGTGTTACAGTGCTGCATAATCATAATTAAAATAGTATAACATAGTGCTTAAATATATACACTAAAACTATATATTTTATGTCTTTAACTTTTTGAATTCAACTACAAAAACTTTTTTTCAGTCTTTCAATTTTTTTGACACATATACTACTGTAGTTGGCCAGAAACAAAAAGTTAGGGTTAGGGTTAGGTAACCTAAATATTGTTTGATATTGCATGAAATAGTGAAATAAATTTTTTTCAAGAGTTTAGTTTTCAATAGTTTATTTATTTATTTTACAGTTTAGAGCAGCCTTTCCCTAAGTTAAGAACATTGCGACCCCCTTAAAAGTCAGACAATCTAGTGTGAGCCCTAACAATGAAAGTTCACGATATTTAAAAGCCTATGTCATGTTTTTACCAATAGATTCTTATAAAAACATTACAAAAATACAGACTGTTGACTTAAAATTGCTTAATAAAGTGATATTTTAAAATAAATACTTAATTTTAATTTATTTTAAACACATTTTCTTCACCTTTTTCTAATATAGACAGCCTCTGGCAGCCCCCCTGCAGTACCTTTGCACCTAACCCTAACCCATGGACCACACTTTGGGAACCACTGGTTTAGAGAAAATAGTTAAAAAAAAGTGGGTAACAATAAAATGATCAGGGATAAATTTGTTTCTATTTGGGTTCAGAAGATGAATAGGTTACTTGAATAGATCATAAGTTTGTGGAACCAGTTGAAGGGTTTTAATTTGGAAACTGTACTTTGAAGGATTTTTTGTATCATTCGTTGGCAATAGTTACTGTAGATGTAAAGCTGATGCTCGTTCAATAGTTGACCTTTGACATCATTTTCTTCTTCTTGTTCGAGCCAGGTGTAAGAGCCAAGTGTAAAGGACTGAAATAGCTCATAAATGTGCTTAATGTGCTCTAAACGTTTAGTGCCTTTGGAAACTTCCACCTTTGTGAGTATTAATGTGTATGAAGCACTTATGCAGAGGTTGTTATTGTTGCAAACCACATGTATTTAAACAACCTATAGACTGCAACAGTGCCCACCCCCCTCTAGTGCCGGAAGTTAATTTCCCATTCATTTTTTCCCTTAGACTTTTTGAAAACAGCATATATTAAGAGTTTAAAAGCTCAGCAGGGGCTAGTCAGCTCTGTGGTAACTCATGATGGTAACCTGATTAATTTCTATCAAAAAGATTACTAAAAACTTTATTGATCATTTTATGGCTATGAGTTACCACAGAGCTGAAAGTCAACCTCCAAAATGAGAAAAGCAAGCCATGTGTGGAGCTTCACATAGTTCATGTTTTGTAAGGACAGCACACATAATTTAAGTATAATTTAAGTTACCCTTTGCCTCTTCTCTTTAACTGCCTACAGTAATCCCAAGTGAAGTCATGTAGAAATAATAAAGCCGCTGCATGTGGTACAATCACTGGCAGTCACACAGATGTCAATCAGAGTGAACTTTAAAAGGCTTCAAAGTTACATTTCTCTTGCTGCAGCGGCTGTGTTTCTCTCACAGTTGTTGAGTAACGGCCTTTTCTCTTCTGAACAATTTGCCTCACTCTTGGATTCCTCACCCACATAATGCTCTCTGCTGCAGCCAAAGCTATAATCAACTTAGTAAGCAATTTCCTCAATGCATGCACATTGTGAGGGATGTGAATGTCAGAGAAGTTAAAGCTATCCTCAAGGCTCCATCCGCTTTTTCCAAAGTCAAATCCAGGCGAATTGAAGCACTTTCCAGGTGCATTTTCAACTCTGATAAAAATGCATCTTATTTTCTCATTTCTCCTTTTATGTGAAAGTAAGATTTTTTTTTTTTTTTTTTTTTTTTTTTTTTTGGTACATAGTAGACTCTTTCCAAAATACAACATTTAAGTTTGTGGGATTGGAGTTCAGGCATCTCCTTTTTTCCAGTGCAAACAAAATATATTGTGCTTGTGCTATACATCAATATGAAAATGCTTATTTCCATCCAGCCCTTGCCAGCTTTGCCAAATTGCATTTCCAGTCATCTGTCATCTTTTATATGTAACAACAATGCATCACAATTAATTGTAAATGTCTAAAAACATAAGCGACTGAAACATTATATTAATGCTTCTGGGTTTTTTAATGTTTTCAAATACCACTGATGGCTGTAAGGCTTTTATTAATTGTTTATTCATCAATGTCTAAGCTCATAACCTCCATATTTACTGTCTAAATGTCAGTCCTCAAGTAAATATTTGTTTGTGGACGTAATATAACAAGATATGCATTACACAAAGACATAATTTTCGGTAAAGAGTGTACAGAATTCAGACGGGGTAATCACAATGCTAGTAAACCTTTTAACATTATGGGCACAGTGAGAAACTTGACAATTACTTTCACTGTCATGTAGCATAATGAGACTTTTTTTTATTATGATGATGATACAGCTTTCAAAATAAAATTTATTCCTTCACTGACCTAGAAAAAAAACAGGAAAGATGCATGGTTCCAGGTTATAGCAAAAATACAAATTTCTACCTGCAGTCCTGGGACAGGTTGATGTTGAGCAAGAGTAACAGAGTTTGGAGTAAGTGGATGAAAGGCCATAATGCATATGCTACATATCTTGCCCCTCAAATACGGCTAAAAAAAAATTAAAAATCCAGACCAAATACTCTTTCTCTAACACGTACATGTCATAATCTCATTTGGAAAACTGTTCCACTGACTCATGGCCACAAAAGAGAAAGCGCAGATTTAGTAAAAGAGGTCCTACATTTTGGAATTCTGCACTCACCTCTAGAGGTCGCCGTAGTAAGTTGAGTTGTTTTTTCTGAGCTCAGTGTGACAAACCTTCTTAGAAGAAGAGGAGCAATACCATGAATGATTTTAAAAAGTAGGCAGATGTTTGCATATATTGTTAGATTATCAAAGTTTAAAAAAATCATATTTAGAGAGGATATGACAGTGATGATACTGTCTGGATTTCTTGTCATGAATCTATAGTGCACATTTATACATTGATTCAAGAGGCTTTTAGGCTGTTTTGCACACCTGCAACCACGCAATACAGAAAATGGAAATCATAGAGTTTAAATACATGTGTGATGCCTCAATAATAATAATAATAATAATAATAATAATAATAATAACAACAACAATAATAATAATAATAATAATAATAATAATAATAATAATAATAATAATAATAATAATTATTATTATTATTATTATTATTATTATTATTATTATTATTATTATTATTATTATTATTTCATGTTCTACTGCTTATTCCCGTTAGGGGTCGCGGGTGACTGGAGCCTATCCCAGTAACTTTGGGCCTTAGGCGGGGTACACCCCGGACAGGGGCTGACACAGAGACAGACAACCATTCACTCTCACATTCATTCACTATATGACAAAAAATTGCTTTTTCAATAATTACTTTATGACTGTTACAAAGAAACAGGTAAACAGACCAGCAGAGGGCAGCAGAGTGCAGAGCTGTTACACTACTTTGAACAGAATCGTAGAAAAGGAGCTGTTTATTTCCTTAAACTTTTTGTAAGAAGCCATTTTACCACAAGATTTTAATAAAAAGCTGTGAGGAATCAGTGAAAACATATCTGTATGTTTATGTTAAAATTTTTTGGACAAAAAAAATGAGAACAGACTGGATGTAGAGGGTTTGTTGATTGGTCAGTGTTTCTTGGAGTGGGCGGGGGTTCGTGGAAGAGGTGGAAGGTTGCCAAACTGAGGGTTTTGAGGCCTCAGAAAGGCCGTGCCACAGAATATAGTATTGCTCATATAAGTGTGAATGAAGCAATGGTGAATGATGAGAGAACAACATTATAACATGGTAGGAAGCTCAGAAAATTTTGCATAATTTAGTCGCTTTACATTTAAATCATCTATTTTTGACCCTGGCACATTCAGATACAGCAGTAGCTAAAGTTGATTCCCTCCATCTCCATATCCTCCGCGGTAATCCCAGTATGTGCCCAGTGTCCACTTCATTTGCCTCATTGAAAACACTGAGATGAGCCTGAGCAGCTGTTGCTATAGTGACAGAGTTGTAGGCAGAAGTTAGTCTCAGATCCCCCGCTGTCTAGTGACTGAGGTCCTGTGTTTCCTTTACCCTTTTGTTCCCTGTGTGAATATTTAAACACTCATAACTGCATACTGAAGTTTCCCCCCCCGAGGAGCTGCTCTTACCCTGTGAACTAGAGAAATACTCACATAAACTGTAGCCTACTCTAGTCATCCTCAGAGCTGAACTAAAGTTGGGATGGAACAAAATGCACCGTTACAACAATAAGGTAAAAGATTGTTTACATTTTATCTGTTTCTATTGCAATGCTTCAATGCAGCACTGATTCCATTGTAAGAGATGCTCATATTGTCAATACACAGCAAGCAAAGCAGCATGCACTGTCAAGGATTTATATATATATATATATATATATATATATATATATATATATATATATATATATATATATATATATATATATATATATATATATGCTTAGCGACTACCAGCTCTTTTTTTGAGTCAACAAAAAGAAAAGTCAAATTAAGTTATCGGTTGTCTGTCAGTGTATGTGAGAAACAGACCCTGGGTTAGGCTCCAGGCTCCTCAAATGGGAAAATAAAGGGGAAAAAAATGAACATACTTTTAAACAAAGTTATTTTAAAACAATATTACCTGGTGTAATATGAAAAAATGTGTGACCAAAGCATTTTCAAGAGTATTTTTCTTATGTTTGTTGTCTGTTTGTATTGTGTGTGTGTTTCTGCAGGGCTCAAAAAGTAGAATTTAAGATTTTTAGACCTTTTTAAGACCATTGTCCAAGAAAATTAGGACATACTTTGTAAGCGTGCAGTGTACAAAAAGCTAAGTTCTACCTTGTTTAAGTGTGATCATTTTCGACAGTGAGTGCCACAAAGTATTTTTGTCATGGTGAGAGAAGGTCTGAGCTATCGCACCGTAATAAGCCTTTGAGTATTTAAGTGGACATTTTAGAATGTGCTAGTGAAAAAAGGTTGTTTCATCAAATGTAGCCTATGTGACAAATTTAAGACCTGTTTAAACACATTTAAGACAAACTACTCTGCATCTTTGTAAATTTAAAACTTTTTAAAGCCTTAACATTTGATTATTTCTTTTTTTTTACTTTTACAATTTTAGAGCACTAGACTGATACGCACCAGCAATTATGTCAGCCTTGTTATACATTGTGCTGGCGAGGCTGCATTTATCATGCTTTAAATTGCTTCTAAGTTTCAGTTTTATCTCTTTGTGTGTGTGTAAACAGACATATCCAACGCTAAAATGCATGCCTTAAACTTTACTTCTGTCTTTTTCAAATTCAACAGCGCCTCTTCCTGCAGTCTGCAAATGTAATAAAATTGTTAATGATAAAGCCTCTATGACTTCTTCTTCTTCTTCTTCTTCTTCTTCTTTATTATTGTGATTTTGTTTGTTTAAAGCTTTTTTCCTATTACAATATAACATTAGATGGTTAAGCTGTTTCCTCAGCTCCAAACAACACAGTTTGGTGGTTTAGCTTTAAAAATTCTGTTTAAACAAGTAAGTTAGTGTTGGATTGTGCTTTAGCCACACTCCTAGAGGCAGAGGCACAGAAAACATAAAAAAATAATAAATAAAATCAAGGAGACAACGACGAGAGAAAGAGTGAGAGAGTGCTCAAGAGACCAGACAAGAGTAAACTTTCAGCCGGCTTTTGTTTGTTGGCGACAGATAAGAAAGAGAATGGCTTACAAAACAGAAAGCTAGATTGTTACTTGACTGGCGAGTCAACTTTTCGTGTGTTTTCTTGTCATGTTGCTGTTTATTTTCTTTTTTGCTGAACTAATTGTTTGATGTTATTTGTTTGCCCCAGTCAAAATAAACTAACAAACTAAAAGCTAATAATTGCTATCGACCTCTACACAAAGTGAGGTTACAGGTCCAGGCCCAACGCGAGCAGAAATAGCATTTTGTTTTGTTTTTTGTTGTTGATGTTTTTGGTTCTTCTTCTCTTTACATTTGGCTAAGGTGTATATTTTATCACTAATGTTGATTTTCTAGACACAAATCTAATATTACTTCATTTTTACACTCCCTAACAAAATTTGTTACATTGCTCTTTTTTAGTGACAAAAGTGTCCTTGTCAACAAAACATTATAAAAAATATATGCATTCATATTTTTTTCAACTTTTTTGCATAAATCTTTTAACCAACTTGTGCCCTAATCATAAATACCAATGTATTTTTTTATTTATTTTATTGTAATGTAATAGCATTTTTTTTTTTTTTTTTTTTTTTGTGTAAAAAACAAACAGACACACACAACAAGAAATATTTTCAACATTCTCAATGCACATTGGATTTTTTTTAGAGATTATTAGAGCCTTGGGTTTGTCAATTACCAACAACACTGATTTTATTTTTTAATAGTAAAAAAATAAATACTACACTGGAATAAATACACAAAATTACAACCTGTTTGAATGGGAGCTGGTATTTGGTATTTAGATTGTACATAGCACAGGAAAAAAAAAAATCCCTAAAAATAAATGTTTGACAGGCCTGAAGGCCCTTTAAAAATCTGCTTTGCTTTGAGAATATATAAAAATAATACATTTTTGTGTCTGTTGTATCTATGAACAGGGCAAGTTGATTAAAAGAATTATGCAAAAAAAAAAAAAAAAAAAAGTAGAAAAAAATATTAATGAATGTATTTTTTATGGTGTTTTGGGACGGGGACACTTTTGTCACTGAACAGTAGCATCACAACTTTTTAAAATTGGGGCACAAGTGTTAAGACAGACACGTTTGTTGCTGGTGTGTTTGCATATATTATAGGTATTATAGGTATTATAGGTAGGCAACAATGTAGTTGCCCTTGTTCCACAGCTTTAACACAAGTGCAATAATCAGTGTAGCAAAAATATTTACCTTTCCAGTTCTAAAGTATATTTGCAGAAACCCATGCAGTAATAAGAATCTACTTATGAATATGACTCTCCTGGTTGTTGTTTTTAACCCTCCAACCATTTAATATTAAGTATTAGTCATACACAGTACATAAGTGTCGAACATACAGTATTGTCAAGAAGTTATACACAAACATAGGTATCATCATGTTATTTCTTTCTCTGATATATGACTAGTATTTTTGTGTCTGTTGGGATATTGTTGCTGCTGAAACGGCCTTCACAAGAATAAAAGGGGACCTCTTTGTGAACTGTCCTTGCTTCACTCAAATACAGCATCTATTTTCGCCTTTACATTTTTCCGACCTCCTGAAGGGAAAAATCCATTTCATTTTTATGCCTTTCTTTCTCTCTCTCTTGTATTTTCAGGTGAATGTAACAGTTTCTTGTAGTGAACAGAGCCGCAGTGACATATAAAATAGAGAAAACAACTCAGGAAGAGGCACTGGGGAAGTTTGCAATTACCACACTGAACTCATTTTTTTACAAGGAGACTGTAAACCACTTCAGCTTGAGAGAGATATAGGCTTTTTACATCGGACGAGAGAAGACATGAAAGCTTGAAAATTGGCCAAAAATGTTCTCGTCCAATTCCACTCTGAATATAAATAAAGCTATACCCCAGAATGGCTGCCGCCAAAGAATGAAAGCTATAGTAGAGGGAACCAGGACTAAACCAGGGCTTAACAAAGTCTTAACCAGGACTAAACCAGGGCTTAACAAAGTCTTAACCAGGACTAAACCAGGGCTTAACAAAGCTTTAACCAGGACTAAACCAGGGCTTAACAAAGTCTTAACCAGGACTAAACCAGGGCTTAACAAAGTTTTAACCAGGACTAAACCAGGGCTTAACAAAGCTTTAACCAGGACTAAACCAGGGCTTAACAAAGTCCTAACCAGGACTAAACCAGGGCTAAACCAAGTTTTAACCAGGACTAAACCAGGGCTTAACAAAGCTTTAACCAGGACTAAACCAGGGCTTAACAAAGTCTTAATCAGGACTAAACCAGGACTAAACCAGGGCTTAACAAAGTCTTAACCAGGACTAAACCAGGGCTTAACAAAGTCTTAACCAGGACTAAACCAGGGCTTAACAAAGTTTTAACCAGGACTAAACCGGGGCTTAACAAGGTCTTAACCAGGACTAAACCAGGGCTAAACCACGTTTTAACCAGGACTAAACCATGGCTTAACAAAGTCTTAATCAGGACTAAACCAGGGCTTAACAAAGTCTTAATCAGGACTAAACCAGGGCTTAACAAAGTCTTAACCAGGACTAAACCAGGGCTTAACAAAGTCTTAACCAGGACTAAACCAGGGCTTAACAAAGTCTTAACCAGGACTAAACCAGGGCTTAACAAAGTCTTAACCAGGACTAAACCAGGGCTAAACCAAGTTTTAACCAGGACTAAACCAGGGCTTAACAAAGTCTTAACCAGGACTAAACCAGTGCTAAACCAAGTTTTAATCAGGACTAAACCAGGGCTTAACAAAATTTTAACCAGGACTAAACCAGGGCTAAACCAAGTTTTAATCAGGACTAAACCAGGGTTAAACAAGAGCTAAACCAAGTTTTAACCAGGACTAGACCAGGACTAAATTAGGTCTAATTTAAGACTAAATCATCTATGACTAAAATAGAGCTAAAGCAACTCTAAACAAGTACTAATCAAGGACTAAAACAGGGCCAAACCAGAATTAAACCAGGACTAAACCAGGACTAAAGCAGCACATAACCAGAAAACAGAAAGGAAACTGGCTCTAACTCTTATCTCCAGCTGCAAAACACCCCTAAGTACCATCAGTAGTCTTGTGCCCTCAGTTTGAGAACCACTCCTCTACTCCAATTCTACAGTGAAAATAAATATAGGCCCAACTATCCCCCCTTTTTTCCCGAATGGATCTAGTGAAAGGAAAGACTGAAAGCTACAGTAGAGCTGGACCAAAGTAGGGCAGTGTGTACAACTGGGAGTAAATGTGTTCTTAGCCTGGCCCACTCTGAAGTATTTGCGCTAAAAGATGTGGAATAGAGAAGGATATCTATCACAAAACACTCAGCCGCATCCATAGCCCAGGGCGGCACACGCTGCAGCTCCCAAATCCACAAAACAAAGACATATTCCTTCTGGCAGCGGGAGACTTTCTGTACAAAAATAAGATAAATGTAAATAAATCATAGTGAGATCGTGAGCCTACGATCATAAGTGTAATTAAGAAAATCTCATTATACTGTTAGGATTTTACATTTGTAAGAAGAATTGGTTAATATAGCCTTGGATGGAGTCTCGAACAGTGGAAAGTGGCGAATAAAAATAATCTATGAAGCTTTTTATGACAAGTAATTTTACAAGAGACATTGAGAGGGGGGAGAAAAAAAAAAAGTTGGAAGATTGAAAAGTTTTAGACAGATGTGTGAATATCACCGCAAATCAGATCATGAAATTTTCTCAAATTTCAGGAACATGCCAGTAAAAAAAGAAGTTAAAAGAAAAGAAGTCTGATTTTTGGGGGGAGGGGAGGTGCTTCAGAAGGTGCTCCAATTTCACACTATCAAATTAAAGTGTCTATGTATCGGCAGCGGATGGATGAGTGATATTCCTGTGAGGTGCTAGGTGGTCCGCCGTTCCCATGAATAATTTGAGAGCGGCACGGTGGGCGGTCCTTCAAGAGGAGATTGTGCAGGCAGGGGGCCAGTAATGACAGACAGAGCTGTTTTCCCTTTCACTCACTATCTTACAGGGGGTTAAGAACCAAGATCTGAAAAAAGCAAGGAGTGGAGTGTGCTGGTACTTTTCTTCTTAAATCCTCCATGTTAATGTAGTCTGGTTTAAATGCTTACTTTTAATTTTGCCAGTGTAGTGCCGGTAGCTGGAATCGAACCACCAACCTTTGGGTTAGTGGGCAAACGTCTCTACCGACTTGTCTTCTTAAATTGTCTGAACTGAGATTGGTTTACATGCTCATGTTTAATCTTGGGGGTCACAAGAAAATGTACTCCTTGAGCCAGCCCCAAGCCCACATAAAACGGCATAGCTGCTTACACTTTTACACAGTTACAGGGTTTAAGAAAGACGATCTAAAAAGGAAGGAGTGGCGTGAGCTGGTGTACATATATTTTTCTTCTTAACATTGTCCACATTGTTCACCTTTGATTCTGCCCCTAAACTGACATGTTTGTTTATCTTCACAATGTACATATATGTAATTCATTTATAATCAAGATATTTTACTGCAAAAAAAAGTAATCAAAGCCAGGTGACTTTTAAACATTTTAGGACCTTTTTTAGCTTTACATTCACTGATAAGCAGCAGCTAAATCTCAAATGAATGGAAATTTCCTCTTGGTTCACATTGCCATTTCATTTATGTATTAGTGAGAACTGTTACATGTTAAAGCTCCTCTATTATGCTAAATGTATGTGTTTTTTTAGCTTTTAACCATGTTATAATGTTGTTTGCACCTCAAAGTAGTTTTTCGAGGGGACAAAGTATCTTATTTATTCTTGCATGCTTGAGTAATCCTTTTTGCTGAGCCTGTGTCCTAATAAAGAGCTGGAAACCCTTGGTCTCACAGTTCTATGTAGACACATAATACCAGAAAGTACTTCTGCACATTTCTAAAGCCCATACGCCGTCACCAGACTCATTTTGATCATTGCAGCTCCTAAATTGCTGTCACTACAAAGCAGTAAGCTCATTTTTATATGTGTTAGCATTATGTTGCTGTGCTAATTAGCCATGTTATGCTCAGTCCATTCCCCACTGTTGCCAGCAGGGGCATTGTGTAGCTAATGTAGTGTTCTCTGCAAATTGAAAGTTACAGCTCCGCAAAAAGAAAAAAAAAAAAAAAAAAAAAAAGCATAACTTGAGATCCCAACATCTCAAAATTGAAAAAAAAAAAAATTTTACCTGTAGTGTTTGACCTTAATTTATTCGCTTTGATTGAGTTTGGTTTCACTTGATCACGTCCTTTATCATTGCTGATTTTCTGAGGCTCATTGGTAGAAAGAGAGAAGGAGAAAAAAATCATGGGCTGTAACATCTTGGGCACCAAAGGCTCACTCCCACACAGCCTGGCAGTGTGGCTGCTCGAGGTGGCAGCTCTGGTGACAGGGGTAAGAAGGGATCCTGTCGTGTGAACAGAGGAGCAGACGGTAGACGACACGGGGAGCAAGCACTTAAGAAATTGCAAGAGAAAAGTTGTCACCGAGAAATAAAATGAAATGGGATGTGAGAGAGGTGACGTGTTGAATTATGGAGGAAGAAGGGGTAATTTCTGATATTGATTTGTTTGATGTGAAAAAAATGCAAATGCAACACTAAAAATGTATATGTTCCTTATTTGATGTGTGACTGACATATGGCCAGTGAGGCGACTCTGTGCTTCCCATTTTACTACTACTTAAAAAAATTAGCACAAAGGTTGTGCCCCTAATTAATTTGGCTCAGATGTAGAACACTTTTATTAAATTTGTCTTATTGTATTTTAATTAGCCAAATTGTAATCTGCACAATATTATTATTAAGCTAGAATATACAGGAGTAAAAATAAAAATGCAATATATTAAAAAACCCGTTAAACCCTTTTAGATTAGCGTCCTGATTAATGTGTCTCCCACTTATGTCCTTCTTTGTTTACATGCTAGGGATGTGTAGAGCTCTCAGCAAATCACAGCTCACAGAAGACAGAGAAATGTAGAAAAGACTTGAGAGATGCCTAAAGAATAAACCTAGATTTTACTCAGGACAACATTCATTTGTCTTCTCCCACTGATTAGGAGTCGCATGTGGCTGGAGCAGCACGGGCCTGGACCAGCAGCTCTGGGCCTTAGGTGTACCCCGGACTGTGGCCATGTTGGTCACAGGGATGACACAGAGGCACAGACACACCTTTTACTCTCACATGTATTCACTCGAGGCCCTTCCCTTTCCCAAAATCAGGAGCATTGTTGCATCCTTAAAAAGTATCCTGCGCAGAGCCACAAAAATGACACCTCAACTATAGGAGAGGTAAGGTTACCCTAAAAAATTAATAATAGAGAAGGGGACTTTAATAACAAATGGGTGCCTTTTAATCTAAACATAACATTGATAAAGTTAATCCCATGTAAATAATAATATAATTGGTGGAGTTCCACAGGACATAAGGCTCTCCCCACAGAACTGAACTGTAAAAAAAAAAATCAATCAATCAATCAATAAATAAATAAATAAAATGGGATATGGAAGTGATAGTGTTATTGTTTATTTTACCTTAATTCTTTTAGTATTATTGTGATTATAATTTTTCTTTTCTTTGTTTTGTTTTTTGTCTGTGTCTTTTGTGTGTTTTATCACTAGTGGCTGTAATAATTGGAAAAAAAAAAAAAAAACAAAAAAAAAAAAACCTGCTAATAACCTGTATAAATATCCAAAAGTTGTTTGTCACTAAGCACGCTCAAAATGATGATTTATGATGTGACACAATAAGTGTAAACCTCGGGCAGTTGCCATATTGCCATATTACGCAATCTGGATATGCAGTTACAACCTAAAAACTAATGCTTGCACCATACAAATGTACAGTATGTTATCAGAAGTATAGCGTGAGGACCCGTGTTTGAGTAAGCTAATCCCATGGCCCTGGACTCTCCCCCTCCCTGCTCCCTCTCTCTCTCTCTGGGGGCCCGGAGCTGATGTGTGACTGATGGACAGCCACAGACAGCCGGGTTAGACACACTGCACTCTGGGGAGGCCACCAAGGCTGCAAAAAAGAAGTGAACGTGGCTCGCAAGAATAAGGGGTCTGGTGCATGGATAGGGAGAAAAAAGAGCTTAAGCTGACTAAAGTAGTTTTTAGCAGCACTTTAAGGTGAACAAATTAGGCAGCCGAGTCCGTGGAAGACACCAGGCAGGTGCAATATGATTAATAGCAGGTTTGCCACTACTTTTATCCCCTGCCAACAAGGTCACTTTCTCATCTATAGTCTGTGATCAGCGTTGTTTCAAAAGGTCGGCCAGCATCTGTGTGGTGCGCGCTCACACAAGGAACGGCTCAATGAATCCGTGCAAGGACACTCTTCTTTCAGCGCTCACCTTGCAAAGTTTTTACAGCTCAATGCAAGATTATGTAGACATGAAAAGACGACAGCGATGATGCAACTGAACCAAAATAATGAGGTGATACAAGGATCAGTTAAAGCTTATGTAAGTTCCTGTATACAGTATAAGCATTTCTATACTGTACAGTTATGTGTGAGGAACTGAGGACACTGTTTAAACAACAAACATACGTAACCATATGGTCGGCATATCCTTGGCGTGTAGCATAATGAAAAGATTTAGCTCAGAAATACATGCATTTGGAAACATTTCTTTTTTGTCTTTGCCAGTCGATGAATTGCAGACAGACTTACGAGTTACTGTGTGTGGATTTCTAAAGAAAAGCTTAGGTATTAAGAACAGTTATAAACAATTATAAAGCAACTTTTTGTCTTTATAAGTGCTAGCGTCTTTATTTTTAAGTTCCCTTCCTGGAATGCCGCTGTGAATTATCTGCCTCCGAGTGTACAGTGATTTATGCATTATGCCAGATGCCCTACAGCTCTCTCCACTTGTAACCGGCACAAAAAATACACTGGCTTTTGACCTTTTTTAGATGGAATTTACAAATACATAGCTTAAGAAAAAAGGTTTGGTTGCTGAGATATATAAAAGTTATAGTACAGTAAAGGTAGTATTGTGACTGAACTTGAAGACATAACTTACATAATCACTATGATGCACCATGGGTTTGTGGTTTATGCAACTAAAGTCATTGTCCATACCAAGAAGTGCAGTTTTGGTTTGTTTATTCAAGTTTTTTGGCAGACAAACAACAAGCAAATTTGTCAAAGGCCAACTTGCTGCCTCTCCTGCTCGACATGACGGTCTGGTAAAAAACCATAGGCCCACCCAGGTGCATGCTGGTCCACCTGCACTGTGCACATTTAGCCCATGACCTTACCCAATGGAAAAGAAATACTACTATAGTGCTAAATCCTAAACTGTGAAATGTAAACTAAACAAATTACTATAAAAGTAAACATAAGAAAGCATTCTAAACAACACAGAATAAACACAAATAATACAAAGAAATAAGTAAATGTGTAAACTAGGACAATAATAATAATAATAATAATAATAATAATAATAATAATAATAATAATAATAATAATAGACAAACAGCTCATACAGGTAGTTTTCAATGTTTTCAACTCTTTCTTTTTTAAATGCATGCACCATAAAGTTCTCTGGACTTCATTAGTGTTTTCTCTTCAGCAACAGTAAACACACTTTAATAATTATAAGTGCTGGATATTGTTATTGATTTAATTTTTATATCATCATAGTTGTCCAGGTAACCCAGTGGCCCTCATTTTTCATTTTACTACTTGAAAAAATTACAAAAAGGTTGTCGTCAAATTTGTTGACTTACAAACTTTTAATACATTTTATTTTAATTATCCAAATTGTTGTTTTGGTCATAAATTATTCACCATTTGGTAAAAAATGTGGGAAAATCTTATTCTCAGGTGAATTTACAAAACCCTGGAGCGCAGTTGAGTTTCTGCTCTAATCTAGATATGTAATTACAACTAAAATGAAAAATACGTCAAAATAAGAATAAATAGGAATAAAGTTAGAGAGAAGAAATTTGAAAAAGCCAAACGAAAAAGTAAAGTGCTGAGATTTGGGAGAAAGTGTGAAAAGCTGATTATTACCAGAGTTTTAGCAAAAGTACAGGACAAAAGAGGAAGTTTTTGACCAACTGACTGCACCAAAATGACACAGAAATGTACTAACTTCTGCAATTTTCATGAAAGATTACAGAAAGGATATTGATTAACACATTGTGGAGCACTGTATGCAGAAATTGTGGTAATGATTTTAACAACTGAGAGATTCAGATTTCTGCCACAAATGGCAAAAGAGTTGCATTTCCAACTCGTGAAGCAAATCTGAGGCAAAATTGGAAAAGTTCCTAAAGTAAATGCAAATTAGGTTCATTTTATGTTCTGTGGAGAGAGAAACAGAGGACTTTTTAAGTATTACACTCTATGCATTTTTACTTGAGTAGATTAAAAAGGACTATACTTTTACTCAAGTAAATTTTGTAAAATCTCTAAATGAGCACAAGTACTTTTTGACCTATAGGTGCCAAAGTGGGTAGTAGTAGTATTATAGAAGCAGTAGTTTTAGCAAAACTAGAAACAGTAAATAATAGTAATAAGTAATAGCAGTATTGGTAGTAGTAGTAATAGTAGCAGGATTATTTCTATATAATTACATATTATCATTATTAGCACTAATTATAGTAATAGTTGTACTAGAAAATAAGATCATCAGTAACTGAGTACTTTTACTCATACTTGAGTTATATTATTTTGCAGTAACAGTACTTAAGTATTGTCTGTACTGGAGTATTGTACTTCTTCCACTTCTATTAGTGTTTATATTTTTGTAAGCAATAAAAGCTATTCTTATGCCAAGAAACTAGAGGTGCATTCAGTTTCTAGAAAGGCACTATATAAATCCATTGCCTTCTTCTTCTTCTTCTTCTTCTTCTTCTTCTTCTTCTTTTTCTTCTTCTTCTTTTTCTTCTTCTTCTTCTTTTTCTTATTCTTTTTCTTCTTCTTCTTCTTCTTCTTCTTCTTATTATTATTATTATTATTATTATTATTATTATTATTATTATAGCAGTGTCTTATCTAATCACTATTGTTTCTGCTCTTAATGATGTTATGACTGAATTAAAAATGTATAAGATCCTGTTTAACAGATCTGAAGATGTGTGAACATAGGCACACAGTCAAATAATGATTAATACATTATTATGATCATGAATAAATGATGAAGTAAACTCACAGATGCATCATTTTTACTTAAATACATATACATTAAAGCTGCAGTGTGTACTTTTTATTTAACATCTAGCAGTGACATGACGACTGTATTTTCACACATCACATCCTTTATTTCTGGGCTCTTTGAAGTGTATTGCTTAGTGCCCCTGCTTTTCATGTGGGAGAAATGAACAAAAACTTCTGCCAAACTTTGTGCCCCTCACAAGCTCGGATAAATGGAGAGGCTTGCTTCAGGAAGGGATATCAGTGCCTAGTAAAATATGTACATTTTGTGGGAGAACTTGTGGATGAGCAGAGACAAGCTTTTGTCCGTGATCTGAAGTGCTTTCTCTTTAATAGTACTCAATTTGTCCACTGTAGGCAGAACAGATACAGAAAATATACTGGAACCTCTACTGGCTTTTATGCAGATTTTGTCCGGTAATCCTGTTGCACTGTGGGAAAAAATAGGCTGTGTATATTGAACTTAGGTGTATAAACCAGTGGTGGACAAAGAACTCAACTTCATTACTTGAGTAAAAATAGAAAATAGATAGAAAATAGAACCTTCTGGTTAAATTTTACTCCAATACAAGTAAAAGTCACTACGTAAAATTTTTGCTTGAGTTAAAGTACTAGAGTTTTTTTACAATGTATTTCGAGTCAAGAATTTTGGGTAAAATTTCCACTACATTCAAGTCACACATTTGCAGCTCCAAAAATATGAATAAAATACATTTTACATAATTTCAGAGAGGAAATGTGGGGAACAACTTATAAAACCATAATAGATAAGATTGTTCTACAGCAAAAAAAAATGAGCCAAAGGTATTATAAATAAGGCTGGGTTTTATGATCATACTAATCAATTATTTTTAAATTGGTTTATTATAGAATTGTGCAAATAAAGCTAAGTACTACCTGGATCTGAATGCACTACGTACATTATACTGCTCACTGATTTTTCCTTATTACACCTGTTGTGTTGACGTTTGGGGGAATAATTACCATAGTATAACAAATGCTCTTTTCATATTACAAAAGCATGCTGTACGGATCATTCAAAAAGTTGTTTTTTTAGAACATACTCATGATCTCTTTATTCGTTCCAAATTATTGAAATTCCCAGATCTTTTCAAATATTGTACCTTAATGTTGCTATTCAAAGCTTTCAACCAATCATTACCTTACAATGTACAAAAAAAAAACTAAAAAACTTCATACTTACAGAGACAGTTTATGGTCTGCGAGGTTATGGCAATTTTTTATTACCAAATGTTCGAACCACTCTTAAAAGTTTTTGTGTGACTGTATGTGGAGTTAAACTATGGAATGCACTGCAACCTCATCAAAAGCAATGCCAATATATTCATGCATTTTGAAGTTTATATAAACAAATGGTCTGGTCAGATTATAGAGAGAAATGGGCTAAATGCAATCATTTCTTCATTTCCTTGTGTTGGTTTCAGCTTTTTGTTTCCTTACCATTGCTGGTATTTGCATCTTCACCATTGCTATATGTTTGCGTTCTTACCATTGCTAACATTTGTGTCCTTACCATTGCTGGTATATATGTTTCCTTACCTTTTCTATTTGTGTCTTATCACTGTTAGTACTTGTGTCCCACAGTCTATGCAGCTATCTATTATTTAAAATTTACTTGCCTGAAATGCCTTATTATTTTGATACATTTGTTATTTTTATTTCTTGAAATGTAAATATGTTTTGTTATTATTCTGATACGAGCAGGAAGTTAAAAATAAGTTGTTTTGATTTGTTCTATGTAATATAGGGGTATGATTAAATAAGTTTTCTTATACTCCTTTTCGAGCCTTAACAGAAATAGTATTCAATATAATTATGATTCTGTTTGCACTGTATATTTGTCTTCAGTTGCTCAAAACAAATAAAGACTAATAATGTTCAAAGCAAAAGCTAAATCACTTCCAGATTGTGTCCAGATGTTCGTTTTAGTTCCTGAGAGCAAATATGAGAAGTATTATGTAGAAAATAATGATCCTTAGGCTGTAAATCAGTTGTCTTTCAGTTTTAGAACAAATTCTCTGCAGAACCTACTTTTACTTTTTTAGAAATGTAGTGGAGCAAAAAGTATTATATTTATCTTTTAGATGGAGCAAAGTAATAAGTTACCCCTAAAAATACTAATCATGTAAAGTATAGATTCTCAGAAACTATACTTAGGTACAGTACTCAAGTAAATTAACTTCATTACAGTCTACCTCTGGTAAAAACCATTGTAATTTTAAGCTTCTAATCTGTTCTGTGCCCCAATTTGTGTGCATCAGGTTCAACACCTTTATAAGTTACCTCATGTTACCTTTAATAAGTCACCTGTTGCTATCCTCCCACACAGCTCTGGATCTTATCACCTCCCACATCTCTTCATTTCTTCACGTCTCGTACATAAGCTGCACATCACCTCCAGCTATATGCCATTTCTACAGCCAGTGTCAGGCCTTTGGCTCTAATCACCTTTCCTCGTCTTCTCTCCCCTTCACTTCCCTTCATCTCCTTATCAAAGACACAGCCTTTTTTTTTTTTTTTTTTTTAAATCCAGCATGCCTCCGTGGTCACATTCACTCATGAGTGTCCTGGAAATCCACCCCATCTTCTCTTCAAATCCATGCAAATCACAACATCTAAGAGCACTGGAGCTTCCTCTGAGACAGAATTATGCACATGTGGAGATGGGATAAGTGAAGGGAGGAGGGGGCACTCTCTCATCCTTGGATATGTTTGTGTCATGCTTCTCTTCTCTCTTTTTAACTTGGTTCAATTTGGCACCGTTTTGGCAGCGTTAAGCAAGCACAAAAAAAAAAAAAAAAGGAAAAAAATGTCCGTAGCATTTTGGAAAGATGAAATAGCATGTCTTTGATTCGGGAAGTTGGCTAACTGGTGTGCTAAAGTGTAAAAGGAGGGCGTAGGGGAGCGAGCGAGGGTCTTAAGGGCGGTCCGGGAAGTGAAATCTTGGTGCAGAGAGGATGAAGGATAAGTGTAGGATGACTAGAGCGGATTGACATTACACACACATATTCAGCGCTGTTTGAAGTGAGGACCGAGGTCAGATTCGGGTTTGAGTTAATCTCTCTAAAGCAGCACCAATGTTTATCCAATTGTAGGAGTTTACATTGTGATTGCTGACATGTTACGTATTGAAGTGGAAATCCGATTATGTCAGATACTGTGAACTCTCCATAGCCGCACTTTTCTACAGAACTGGGTTTTCAAAGTCAATATTTACTGAGGGTTGCTCTGGTAAAAAGAGAATTACGTTAGCCACAGACTGCTAATTGATGCATGCAATTTAAAAATAAAACATGCAAATCCCAGTAACTTCTATACAAATACATGCTTATTTATATATATATATTTCAACATATGATTCTTTATGTGCAATTTAAATTCACCAAAAGAGTATGAGCAAAAAAAAAAAAAATCAATACAGTGGTGAGATCAGCAGTAAATTGATACTGGAGAAAAGGCAGGAGGAAGAACTGAAGGTAGCTCGGAGATTAAGATGTTGAGAAACTTAAGGAGGGAAAAGGAAGTCAGAGAAGCCAGGTTGAGATGGTTTGGAAATGTTCATAGTAAGGATAGAAAGTGAATGTATCAGTAGAAGGATGCTGAGGATAGAGCTGCCAGGCAGGAGGCCTATAAGAAGACCAAAGAAGAGATTTATGGATGTAGTGAAAGATGATATGAAGTTAGTTGGTGTGAGAGAAGAGGATGCAGAGCATATGGTTAGCTGTGGGAAGAAGCTGTGGAAACTAAAAGGTTGCAGCCAAAAGGAAAAGAAAGCAGCTTCTGAATGTGTGAGGTGAAATAGATAAACTGTTGCCAAGTGTTATAATTAATAGTGATGTACAAGTTCACAAACTCATTACTACTTTAAAGATATGCATGTGTGAACAGTGAACATGTCTACACATAGAAAGTATATACTGTATCCTTCGGCAGCATTTTTTTGTTTCTCTTTTGCACGGTGACAACTTTGTTTACGATGTTTTGTTGTGGACGAGAGGCTTAAACTTAAAGAAAACAGTCTGATTATAATGATATCCTTGTATTGGTAGCCAGTTTCAAGTAAGGCTCCACTCAAATCAAAGCTGTTCATTATTTAGGAGTGAACATACTGCAAAACTTTGAGACTTGAAACCAAACAAAACAAAACATGAAGTATTACAGTTCAGTTACATACATATTTGTTCATTTGTTCATGCATTTTACACATTTTAATTTGCTATCTGATCCCTCAAAAATCTTCATCCAAAATATCTCCAGCCTGTGCTTGTGAATGACCTACAGAGGCAGTGTTGCACCAAATATAAAATTCACTTTTTCTCTGTCACCATATAACCTTCACTATAGCGCTGTGCCTCTCTCCTCCACATCCCATTATGTATTCCTCGACTCAGCCCAGGAATATCCAAGCATTAAATGACAATTCCGAGGTTTCACTCTGATTAACATCTCCCTTTTTTAACATTTGCAATTAGGACTTGTTTTCATTTTACACACAATGTCAGATCTGGGTTATTTTTTTATTTTATTTTTTTGCATCATCCATCCTTTTGCTGTTTTTAATGCATAATTCATAAAGAGAAAGAATCATTTGCAAGACATTTTTGGAAAAGATTTCATCAAAGAAAGAGGTTACGAGAAAAGTACTGAGAGGTCATGCATTTAAGGATGGTGTAGTTTTTAGTTGAAAAGCATGAAGATATGAAACTGGACAGCTTAACAAAAGACAAAACAAGATGTAAGCTCTTTTAACACATCCATTAAAATAGTTTTGTTGACAGCAACACAACATGGTAAGTGGTAAGTGTTCTTTTCAATTACTGACTGTGTTGGTCCTCTGTTTTCTCTGTTTTCAAGTGGATTTTCTCAGTATGTGAGACATGATTTTTGGCCTCATTCAACAGGACAGTGGAAAACTTGGGTCACAGAGCAAGGAGAGGCATAAGTAGGGCTGGGTACCGTCCAGATATTTTCAAAACCAGTATTTAAACTATACCTGTTTTTTGATACCAGTACTTGAGCGATACTTTTTCTGATACCTACCATCTTCTACAATTATAGAACACAATAATGAAAGACCAATTTTTGGAGCAAAATCCTTAGCTGTAGGTTAAAACCAGTAGTTTGCATGATTTATTCTGTGTTATTTATTTGATTCATACCCACAAAGGAATATTAAAGGTCCCACTAGGTACTGAAACTTGGTACTGAATAAAAATTATGTTTTCAGTACCAGTAGTATTCCACCACACAGGTATCATTTAACAGGCCCCATATTGAGCCCACAACGCAGAGGCGGGCCACAGTCACTTTGTATACTATATAACACAACTGAGCTATATGGGACATGCTATTTATTTACAGACACTTCCTAAGTCCCAACAAACAGTCCCAATTAGCATGGATTTAGGGTGCACAGTTACAAAGTGTTCTGAACTGTTGTCTGTATGAGACAACACTCAATGACATGGTCACCAGACAACAGATTTGTTTTGCCCTGCCAGCTGGTTGTCTTTGCACAAAAAACAACAACAAAAGTGAATTGGTGAATACCAACTGTGCATAGGAAAAAAAAAAAAAAAAAGTGGTTGTGTTTATTGTCCAGCGTGTACAATGCCCAATACAGCTGCAGCTGGGACCATCTCCAGCCTCCTGTGCCCCATAAGCAGACAAAAAAATGAATGTGAATAGTGAAACCTACTATAAATTGTAAATCTAAAATAAGCAGCACCTTACCACATTTGGCTCTTGTTGCTCCCTACCACTTGTTCTTTCACAGGTCACAGTGGCCTGGGGCCTATCCCAGACAGACTTAGGACACCTTGGTCAATTATGAGTTACTCACAGAGCTAACAGGAGAAGGAAGGAGCCATTCACACTGACAAGTATGCCTAAGGGCACTCTAAAGTGACCTAGTCCCAGTCGAATGTCTTTGGGAGCATGTTAGAAGAAGGAAGTAGAGTTGAAACTACACTGTTTGAGAAGTGAAGGAAGAGTGTCTCTCTTTCACCCATCACACTTAGAAACTTTACAATAACACACAACTTTATATTAATTTCATCTACAGTATGTTCTACTATTGCTTTCAGGTTAAGAAGTGATCAGGCCTATCCCTTTGACACTATTCATTTTTATTGTATGACCATCATGCTACTAGTGGTTCTCTCTGGCTTCCTTCTACCAATGAAGAGACATGGATGTATAAGTGAACTGTCTGTGTGTGACCACACATCTGCCCTCTGGCAAACTGGCCATTGTCCCCACCTCAAGCGCAAAGTAGCTGGCATTAGCTTTTCCCTTGCAACCCATAAGCTGTAGAAATTGCAGAATCATGTAGACTTACTTATAACCACAAGCCAGTGAAATATTTTGTGACTATTCAAGATACTGCACATTATGAAGCAGACGAATTAGGGCAGCGGTAGCTCACGAGGAAGAGTCTGTCGCCAGCATTGCATACTGCCATTGTGTCTCTGGCACTGGTGTATGAATGATTTGTGTTTGGTGGTGGTTGGAAAGGCCGTAAGTGATGGCTGCCACATCTCTGTCAGTCAGACCCAGGGCAGCTGTGGCTACAGAAGTAGTTTACCGCTGTCATTTTTAATTCTGGAGTGAAAGAATATGGGACTAATGTAAAGGGCTTTGAGTGTCCAGAAACTTAAGCTATATAAACCCACAATTTCTGGAAGAACTCAAGACTCAAAACAACCATGCATGATTGGACAGGTTCACCCACACCTCATTACAGACTCCCACATTCACACTAACAATAACCCTAACCTTCCACACATATACTTGTAGCCTTGCAGTGTCCAATGCACACAGAGCGACACACCCCAGCTCGCGGCGCTCTTATCTGCACAGTGCCAGATAGGTGCCGGGCGTCCTCTGAACATCCTGATCCCATCTCCCGCCAAAGTGACTGACAGCTCCGACAGCTGGACCCCATCCACTCTGCAGACATTTGGACACACACAGTCACACGCTGCAGCCCGAGGAGTGGAAGGAAGAGCAGAGAGAAGAGCAGGGAGGGAGGGAGAGGCTTTTTTACAGATTGATAAGTAGATAGTATTTGAGGAAAGATACACTGAGAGAGAGAGAGAGACAATAAAGGTAGCAGTGTATATGTGAGAAAAATAAACACTGACTTGTGAGAGGATAAAAGATGGCCATTAAAAGCGTAACTAGGCATTGGCTCTATCTTGCAATGGTAAAGATACAGTGCCCAGGCCTGGACTCAACCGGGGATTGTCTAATTCATGAGTTAGCTGATTTATTCATTTAGGCACAGAGCCGTATAGCTCACAAAGAATAATTTGTTCCTTTACTGCCCCCCATTTGAGGTAGCAGGTAGTATCTTCTGGGATATCCCTGTGTGGCTGCCATGTCTCTGTCAGTCTGCCCCAGGGCAGTTGTGGCAAGGTGTAACTCTAGAGTGAATGAATAATGGATTAATGTAAGGGCTTTGAGTGTCTAGAAAGGTGCCACACCAAATATATCCACAATCCAATTTGTGGAAGAACTCAAGGCTCACTTGAAAAAAAAATAAAAATGTCCACAATTGTTTTGGAAAGGTCTGGTTCAGCTCATTTGTGGCTGGAGGTAGTATCTTCTGGGATATCCCTGTCTTGCAAAGGTACAGAATAATAAAAAACATTCCTGGATTGCACCAGAAAATAATTATTTCTTCCTTGGCCCAGTGACTTTTCCTAAAAAAAAATAAAAATAAAAATAAAAATAAAAAAATATCCAAATCCTGCAATTACTTTTTGAGTGAAAATTTAAACACACACTTAAAAGATGGCTATTAAAAGGGGAAAATGGAAGCACTTTGAGATCTCCACCTAGGGAACCTGGGATCATCTAATTCAGGGGTAAATGCGCTATCCATTGAGATATAAAACCATCTAAGTCTATTACTTGATGCTGACATAGTAACCAACAGCTAACCAATGCAAGTGAAAACCTAACCTCCTTGGCATAGGTTAAAAAAAGAAAAATAGAGTGTTGGATATAAGGTGGGCATTATAAAGGGTAATTAGTCCCTTGGTACACGCGCAGCTCTAGGCCCACACATATACATAAATAAACATGCAGTCGCTCTGATCCACTCTTTGAAGAGCGATGAAAGGACAATTATGGGGAGCAGTTTCACACGCTTAGGTTGAGTGCCTTGGGGGGAAAGCTTATAGTGGGACATACCCGACCAGGTGCTTCTTGTTCTATCACAGGTAAACAGACCCACACTGTGTTAGCCAGCTCATCTGCTCATATTTAAATGCAGCTTTGTGATCACGCTGCGAGACCTTGTTTTCCCCCGACCGCTCAGGCTTGTCAAAAACATTCAGGGCAACATGCATCACTCACTCGTCTGACATTCGCCTGTGCATGTGTGGTCAACAGCATATAGATGTGTGACCTATCTGCAGCTCCGCCTCAGGAATGACAGCCAGCCCATCATTAACCTCTCTGCAAGACTCCATGACACGTCTAGATCCTGCGGGGGCTATTTTCTCTTTTGCCCGTGAGCTGAGGCCTATATATAAACTGTGATAGGGCACGCAATGGTGCCATAAATGCAGGTAGGCTAGGCTTTACTACTATACACATATAAATTACTCATTAAAGAGGCTGTATGTACTATGGCATTTTGAAAACAATCCAATCATTCAATAAATTCAGTAAAGAAGAAAAACAAAAAACAAAGGTCCATGTATAGTAAGGCCCATGTATGCGTCATTATCAAGGTTTAGATGAAGACAAATCATCTGCCTCATAGCATGCACTCATTTGCATATTTATTTATTTATGTCAGATGCCCTTCCTGACAACCTTTTCCATTTATTCAGGCTTGGGGCTTGTGCAAAGGTACACTGGCTTGAGGCTGGATTAATGGTTAAATAAATAAGTTGATTCAGGGTATTATGGCAAGTTTTGGCCAATGACATGATCACATACTGAGCCATGGGGCAGCAGTAGTAGAGCTGCTCGCCCACTAACCCAAAGGTTGGTGATCTGATCCCTGCCACCACCGTTACATACTACCATTGTGTCCTTGGGCAAGACACGTAACCCTCCTTGCCTCTAGTGTTTGTGCACACTGGTGTATGAATGTGTGTTTGTAAGTGTGAATGGGTGAATGGTTCTTTGATGTAGAGCGCTTTTAGTGCCCATGGAGGTAGAAAAGCGCTATATAAATGTGACAATTTATTCAATTTTAATTTACATATGTTCCTGTTTATATTTTCTTTTTTGGCTGGCTGGGCTACACAGCTTGTCAACTCTAAATTGGTGCCAAGAGAGAATTGTATAACCGCTTAAACAGTGCAACTGCCCAATAAGATAAGAATGAAAAAGGTAATACTACTGCTCCAAATAGTATTAGTAAAAGTTCTTGAGAATTTGATCAGGACAACTCGTCTAAAACATGCACAATAGACTAATCTTCCAACTAGGAACTCCTGACCAAGATCCTGGCTCAAGACAATCCCCAGGTGCTGCACTGTGGTCGCCCACTGCTCCTGACAGGTTGCCCCAGTGGCATTGGAGGATGGGTCAAATGCAGAGGACACATTTCCCTGCAGGGACAATAAAGTATACCTCACCTTGTCTTTACCACTTTGATCAAAACCAACCATTTTCAGCTTTCAGTGATGGCATTACTCATACATTTTTTTCATAACTTGTGTAAAATTAGACTCTTTATTTGACAGAAAATCCCTGTAGTGAATCATACATTGTCTTGATATGGGATGATTTACATTTAAGGAAAATAGTGTCTTTTGACTTTGATAATCAGTGCTGTTTCAGACTACTTGAAACTATGTTGTGGAATATGTTCTTAATATCTATTTTGTAAGGGATCTAACAAAACACCTACTGCCTAAGTGTAGCTGTACTGCTGAGTAAAACCAGCTCTTAAGACTGGGTACTTATGAGAGTGAGTGACAAGCCGATATTGTCACTTGACAAATAAGCAGCGAGTTGAACCGGGGTGTCAGTCAGAGAGAGATTTCGCAGCCTAAGACCATGGACTTGTATCTGGATATAGTGTGGAGGCAGTGATAAGACTCGAACACAGCAGGAGGGCCTAATCCAAACCACCTAACTCCTCCAATGCTGAGCTGCACAACACCATGAAGATGATTAAGCAAGATCGCTCAGAGATAAATGTTTTCGCAAGAGATTACTTCCTGCTGGTGCATATTGTTGGCTAGACCCTACATATAATGATAAATGTGCCGATGTGTTTTAACCAGGCAATTTTACTATGTGTTGAAATATGAAAAGATTTAGAATTTGGCAGCCTTTATGAGACAAGGAGGTGAACTGTGACACTGCAAAGTCGTTTTCGGTCAATGAACATTCAAACAAGAGTTTTATCTTTTCAAAGCCTCCACTCAAATCTGTTGTTTTTCTTGACTAATCTAAAAATGTCTTATGTTGTCTCTGAGCTTAGGATCTTTGTGTACTTGTGCCAAACTAAATTAAATGCAGGAACAAATATATAGTGCCAGAAGAGGATTCTTTACCCCTTTTTTCCCATCGACTCAGACACACAGAGGTATAGCCGGGTCTCATCACACTTCATTTCCTCCCGCTGCTGTTTCTGTTGCTGAATCAACATGGCGGTGGCCCGAGATAACACTGTGCTGTGTCAAGATTATGTCCTCAAGTGTAATTTTACAGAGGCTGCTTGCTGCACGGACCAAGCTAAACTGGACAACAATGTCTGTGTGTGAGAGTGGACACAGCTTTTTCAGTGTATTGGAACAGAAGTGCAGTATAAAATAGCAATAGCAATCTTTATTACCCTTCAGTAGGAATGATTGGGAAAGGGCATTAGCGCATAGGACTTGATTGTTTTCTGGAATCAGTCCATATGTCTGACCAGGGGCTCACACACAGAGCAGAGGCTGTTTTCTTTGTGGACGATGGATTTGAAAAGCACAGTGAGCGGTAAATTCCCGACACAAACAAGAAAGGAAAGGCGCACAAGTTAATGGTGGGACCAGCAATGTTGTACAAATTGGAAACAGCGGCATGAGGAAAAGACAGGAGGCAGAGATGAAGGTAGCAGAACATGTTGAAATTTTCTTTGGAAGTGACGTGGATGGATTAGGGATAGGACTGGCAGGTGATTCTTCCCAAAGGAGGGAACAGCAGAAATGAAAAGAATAAGACATCTACATTAACATACATAGTACATTAGCAGTAAGAGTTTGTTCATTATTATTGTTGCATTCAATATAGAGTGGACAGGAATTGTTTTAACTATTGTGTAAGCATACTAAAGTTAGTAAAGTAGTTTTGCTGTTTCGGTTCTGGTTTGCATGTTTCTGTTACTTACTGAGCAAAAAAGTAAACGTATTTTGCACAGATTCAAGAACTAATGAATCTGTCTGGGATTTTGCTGAAAAATTGTGCTGTAAACTAAAGGTTAACAGTGCAATAGATGAGACCAAATCTGTAGTTGAGGTTTTTGTCAACTGTATCTTCATGTACTGTCTAAAATGACAACACAGCAAAAACTAATGATTTTAAACCAAACTCACAATATTTTTTACTTCAAACCAAAGTACAGATACATGAAAACTGTACTTATCTAGAGTAACCACTGCCTACTGTATATGGCACCAACTACGGGCTTTAGCTGGGGAACACACTGAACAATATTTAGGGCTGATACACAGAGAGAGAGAGACAGAGAGACACAGAATCATTCTCGCCTTCATTTACTTGGGGTTTTCACACTCGCCAATACTCCTAAAACATGCTTGCTGTTATTGGGACGACAGATATCAATGACGTTTTAAAATGGTCATGGTCAGCTCTCTATAGCAAGTGTAAGCTTCATGTTATACAGTATATGTATGGAAATATAGGAACATTACATTTACTTGTGCCTGTATGTGGGCCCTAAATGCCCGATCCTCAGACTTAATAGGCCCCCATTAAGAAATTATCTCTGGTGCTTTTGTTGCCTTTCTCCCGAAAACCCTAACTACCAATTAAGTGGTTGTGTGCCTAGATGGCCCATTTGCCTGGCTGTTGGTAATTACGGGTTTGCTCAGTGTTTCTGCCTTCTCCAGCCGGCCCTTCTCCTTTTGATTAGGCTTCTCCAGAGTATTACAATCTACAAACTCTGTCACTCTCGCCCGAAATTAGCTGTCATTCCAGCCCCATGCATTTTTCATCATGCCTCCCGAGAAAGAAAGTGTGTTCGTATTACGGACCTCGACTGGAACAGGAACATCTAAGGCTATTTGAGTAAATATCTCGGATACACTTGAGTTGAACTAATTCACTGGTGCCATTTTAATAAACATTTATGCATTTAGAGAGTCTCTAGATTGCACTTAAGAATTCAATTTGCCAACCGTATGCATGTCTTAGCTTAAACTTTTAAAATGGCTGTGAGTCTAAGAATGTCATTGCATTGATTCAACTGTATTATATTTAATAAAAGAGACACTCCAATCTAATTTCCTTTACCTTGTTCTGGGATTAAAACTTATTAAAGTAAACTAGACGCTAATCCATTGGAGGACATTTCCCTCAAGATAGCATTGACAAATATGAACAGTCAAGCATACACTGACTACTCTATAGTGGTATTTTAAAATTCTCATTGCTGTATCACTCGCACATTTGCATCGTCTTCATTCAGGCTTTAAAAGGGCTTTACTTGTTTTGCTTTTGAGCTTCTGGCTTTCGACAACTATGCTTTTTGGCCGACTGCCACATATCTTCTGTTGTTTAGAGGAACACAAATGCCACTTCAGTTCTGTGTAGCAACAAAAAGTCATCCGCTGAGTTGACTCAATAGACTTAACTGAGTAAAAAACTGAATTATTTCATGCACTGAGGCACAACTTGGTTAAATCAAATATCCATTTATTTCATTGTCCATTTAATTAAGGGTATATACACTGCTCAAAAAAATAAAGAGAACACTAAAAAACACATCCTAGATCTGAATGAATGAAATATTCTTATTAAATACTTTGTTCTTTATATAGTTGAATGTGTTGACAACAAAATCACACAAAAAATATCAATAGAAGTCAAATTTATTAACCCATGGAGGTCTGGAGTCACACTCAAAATTAAAGTGGAAAAACACACTACAGGCTGATCCAACTTTGATGTAATGTCCTTAAAACAAGTCAAAATGAGGCTCAGTAGTGTGCGTGGCCCCCAACTGCCTGTATGACCTCCCTACAACACCTGGGCATGCTCCTGATGAGGTGGCGGATGGTCTCCTGAGGGATCTCCTCCCAGACCTGGACTAAAGCATCCGCTAACTCCTGGACAGTCTGTGGTGCAACGTGGCGTTGGTGGATGGAGCGAGACATGATGTCCCTCTGCCAAGCACATGGAGGGCTGTGCGGCCCCCAAAGAAATGCCACCCCACACCATTAATGACCCACTGCCAAACCGGTCATGCTGGAGGATGTTGCAGGCAGCAGAACGTTCTCCACGGCGTCTCCAGACTCTGTCATGTCTGTCACATGTGCTCAGTGTAAACCTGCTTTTGTCTGTGAAGAGCACAGGGCGCCAGTGGCGAATTTGCCAATCTTGGTGTTCTCTGGCAAATGCCAAATATCCTGCACGGTGTTGGGCTGTAAGCACAACCCCCACCTGTGGACGTCGGGCCCTCATACCACCCTCATGGAGTCTGTTTCTGACCGTTTGAGCAGACACATGCACATTTGTGGCATGCTGGAGGTCATTTTGCAGGGCTCTGACAGTGCTCCTCCTGTTCCTCCTTGCACAAAGGAGGAGGTAGCGGTCCTGCTGCTGGGTCTTTGCCATCTTACGGCCTCCTCCACGTCTCCTGATGTACTGGCCTGTCTCCTGGTAGCGCCTCCATGCTCTGGATACTACACTGACAGACACAGCAAACCTTCTTGCCACAGCTCGCACTGATGTACCATCCTGGATGAGCTGCACTACCTGAGCCGCCTGTGTGGGTTGTAGACTCCGTCTCATGCTACCTCTAGAGTGAAAGCACCGCCAGCTTCAAAAGTGACCAAAACATCAGCCAGAAAGCATAGGAACTGAGAAGTGGTCTGTGGTCACCTCCTGCAGAACCACTCCTTTATTGGGGGTGTCTTGCTAATTGCCTATAATTTTCACCTGTTGTCTATTCCATTTGCACAACAGCAGTGAAACTGATGTCAGTCAGTGTTGCTTCTTCCTAAGTGGACAGTTTGCTTTCACAGAAGAGTGACTGACTGGAGTTACATTGTGTTGTTTAAGTGTTCCCTTTATTTTATTTTATTTATTTTTTTTAGCAGTATGTGTGTGTGTGTGTGTGTGTGTGTGTGTATATATATATATATATATATATATATATATATATATATATATATATATATATATATATATATATAATAAACACTGCTCTTTTTTATACAATGGCATGGACATTTTTTACTGGGAAAAATTTAAGTCATTCTGAGTAACAATGCTGTGAGACTGAGATGGAGACAAGTAAGAATCCTATGGTAGAGTTTGCTGCAAAATATTCAAAATACAGACGTTTTGGCTTTATGATTCATAGCTCTCTTATTACTGGGTCCATCCACACAAAACTAAAACTGGCACAAAGATCAGTGTCTTCTCTTTCAGCACAACATATCAAAGGTGAAATTATTTTATCTCTATGGCGTCAAAAATGTGTGATATTGTTCACCCAAGTGTAATTGTTGTCAGTAATCAGGATTACTATAGTAAATTTGTGGATTCAATCACTAATAATAATAATAAAAAAAAAAGGTTTCAGTATTGGTGGATTTTATTTTTGGATATTTCTTTTAAAATTGTGTGCAACCTATACAGTAATATTGGCCCCTGCCCTCCATCAGAAATTTTAGGACGCAAATGCAACCTATTGGCTAAAATAACAGTAACCCTGTCATTCGAGAAACCATGTTAGAGATAGTATGCATATAAAAACATTTATTGGATTGTGTCACAGAAATCCACTTATTATATTCTTTGTATTTAAAAAAAAAAAAAAAAAAAAAAAAACATTTGTGGTTTCTTCATTCTAGCCTTCATTCTTTATCTTTATCGTCTTGAGCCTTATGTTGAGAATCCCCTTTTTACCTCATGTGGCTCTTATCATTGTGTCCACTGTCGTCTGTCAAGGTCAGTAATTGTGATTCAGGCTATTCACGCTCATCCCCAATGTGGACGCCTTTCATGTGTGAACAAGCCAGCGAGATAGCCACAGGGAGGGGAGGGGGAAGGTCAATTGATTAGGCAGATACTTTTACAGATTAGAGCCATCACTCAACGTCACGATTATCAGTGTCATCGGCTCGTCTGCGTTCAATTTTTGTGTGTTGTGTCTCGGGACGAAACCAACGCCCTTCTTGTGTGCGTCTGGGTGTTGTGTGCAGTCTCCCCATGCCACCTCACACATTCTCAATTACTTTACCTGATTGGATATATGCAAATTGGGCCAAAATTAAAAGCCACCTGTGATGAGACCCCTCGCGGGACACACGTATACACAATAGCACACATGCGTCTCACAGTAGGACTCGTCTCCAGCTGTAACCTTCAAAACTAACCCATCGCTACAGACGGTCTACTCCAGAGCTTTGGGAGAGCCATGATGGGGTATCTTATAGTTGGGCTATATTATGCATTTTTTCTGTGCTGTCTACTATGTTATGTAGGAGTATTGGACCACTGCTGAAATTCTAAAAAAATGGACATTCCTTTAGGAGAAGTCTGCTCTTACCCACCAAGGATGCGGAACAAAGACATATATCTGTCCTATACGAACTGCAGACCAATAAATATGCCAGAAGAGGTCTCCTCTCTTCTCTGATAAGAACCAGAGACCTGGCACAAACAGCACCACAGATGCAACCAGAAAATTAACCTACGCCTTTGTCCATCCCAACAAAGTTATGCGTATTAAAAGACTTTATCACTCATCTGTTCAAGAGACGGATCTTATGCATTAACATGTTACTTTACAGGAAAATGTCATAGCTATGTTTTGTGCAAACTGTTGAAATCATCATGTTTATTATTGGTTGGATATATGCATATTCAGTATCATTATTCACCAGTACAGTGTTGCTACAAATGTTCCAGTATAAATGTAACATGTTTTTAAAGGTACGTAAATTGAAGTGGAGTAAAAATATTTCTTTTTATGACATTTACTTAGGTAATTCGAATCCTCTCCACTATAAGTTCAGAGGGCCGTACCAGAGACACCCCTTTTCCAGTCTTATCTTGGGGTGCGGTCCGCATTCCTCAGTCTTGTCTTAGTCTTGGTCTAGTCTTTGTCTCGTCTTGTCTCCGTCTCTCATTCGTCTTCTAAGTCTAATTTTTCCTTTCTTTTCGTCATTTTTGTTGCGTTAAGTTTACTTTGCCGGTGATAACATCTTTTCACGATCGCCCAAACTTTTGTTCAAGTATAATTTTTGTAGTTTATTTTGAAAAGCCTCACGCCGCACAACATCCACAAGCTTTAACAATAGCTGCCTTGACCAAAGCAGCTATTTTAAGAAGTTATACTTCTAAAGTTTCGAATTGCTGTGAAAGGATTTTTATAAAATTTTTCATTTGGCATTAAAAGGACATTTGCCATACTCTGAGACTTTGACGCTGCCTTACGCTGACAACAGCCAAACTCTCCCTGAGCGGTATCACGCTCGCTGTTCAACCTAACGGGACACCTGGCAACTGGCTTTCGGATCTTTTTGGAGGACAAACCACAAACCGCTGTTTGGAGCCGGGAAGATCAGCCCTGCTACACCCCGCGGATAAAGGAAGGACCAATACCCAAGCTCCTGGCTGAAACTGGAGGCTGGCCTGTTGTCACCGCCTTCCCCCTCCTGCACCGAGCGCAGTAAGCCCAGTGTTGTGTATGTGGCAGAGTTGGCGTTAATAGTCTCAGAGTCGCATTCCACCTCTTTTCCCTAAATCTTCAATAATTTAATAAGTCATATTACAGCTTGCTTAATCAGTAATTCTGCATAACGGTTCTGTTCAAAATTACATTCCTTTCAATATTTACCTGTGCCTCAATATACTATTCTGCCTAATTGTGTAAATAAACGTTATACTTAATCTAAATTAAGTTGAGTTTGGTGATCTTTATCTATTAAACTGATTCCCTCCTGGTCAACCTTTCCCTCTTAAGACATTATTTAGGTGTTTTAATCTGCACGTTAGCGTAAGGCTAACTGGTACCAATGTGGAATTACTACTCTTAATCTTTGTCTTAGTTCAGTGTATATATTTTTATATTTGTACGCTACAGTTATAATGTTGATCCCTCATCAAAAACATACCTGGAGTTGTATTTTGCTTTATTCATGCCAGTTTAACTCATCCTCAATTCTCTTCCTTCTCTCATTTCAAGCAATATTTAGCTTTTTACCCTTTTATGTGGTGCAATAAAGAAATAATATAGTAGAATGAAGGTTTTTCTGTCATGGAAGCAGTACACATTTTAAACACAAAATGTGCCAGGTTTGACAGAAAATCCTCTTGGTAACTTTGAGTGACAAGGCATGCCAGCATCTTGTGAGAACACACATCTTGCCAGAACACCTCACATCAGTGTTAAAGTTTAGAGGTTTGCAGTAGCAAAGGTTGAAAGGTGCAGTCAAGATGGAAAGAAGGAATTGTTTTTTGTAGGGTATTTCTGTTTTTAGGACAAGCTGCTTCTGCAACGCCATGTTTATTGACAAAGAAAATAAGAAACAACAAGCTTCTTCTTATCCTGTGAATCCTCTTCTCTCCCACCAGTTAACCTCATGTCCTTTTTCACTACATCCACAAATCTCATTCTTGGTTTTCCTCAAGGCCTCCTGTCTTGCAGCACTAACCTTAGCATCCTTTTATATTATTTATTCACTGTCTATCCTCATTACATGCCCAAACCATCTCAATCTGTCCTCTCTGACTTTATCTCCAAAAATATCTAGCATCATGTCTCCTAATCCTATCCATACTCGTCAATTCCAAGAAATAACCTCAACATCTTCAGCTCTGCCTCCTGTCTTTTCCTCAGGGCCAGTGTCTTCAATCTATGCTGGTCTCACCAATGTCTTGTACACCTTTCAGAAAAAAGCAATACAGAAAAAAAATTAAAAAGTAGAAAATGACATGGCCAATCTCTTGCTAGAAGACTTACAACTGCACTGGAAAGATGGACTTGACTGACCTGCTCTGCACCATCCCCTCACATAACCTTCTCTTTCTTGCATAACTTTTGTCTTCAATTTAGGTAAAATGATCTTAAAAACACAAGTGCTGAAGCAACATGCAGTGTAATGACTCATTTGGCCCATACAGTGCTTTTCAATACACTACGGATCTTTTCAATTAAGATATAAAAAAAATACATGCTTTGGTTCTAAGAAAACCACTGAATGAGAAAAAAGAGGCAGAGTTTTTGAACTACATGCCGACACTGTGCTGAGATCAAAAACTTTCCTAACTCGTATTATACAGTCCTGATGTATTCTTATTTCTTGTGAACTAACAGTAGGTATCATGCAACACGCTGCTTCGGCTTTACATATATGAACAAAGCACATTTTAATTTCTTTTTGTCCACTGTGCCGTTTTTGCAGCTTTTGCTTCTAAAGGATTTCTTTTTTTTCCTACCTCACATTTCTTTCAAGATATGTTTCGCCTCTCCCCATGCCTCTGTCTAATCCTATACCATATCTGCGCATCCGTCCCGTCGTCTTAGTGGTCAGATCTCCAGTTGTGCCACAAATGACCGCTGCCCCACTGTGACCAGCAGGCCCTTCACACTATTCTTTCTCTCTTATCTTCTCCAACTCACACAGTATTCAACCTCCTGCCATCTAATTCACTTTCTATTCTTTCCCTCTCTTTCTTTTGATTCTCTTTTTTTCTTTTTTCACCAGTGAGAGAATAGCTAGAACAGTGAATAGGTATAATAGAGATCAGGAACCTACGTCATGAATTGACCGTTGAGTGTTGAATCTGCCTCATGAGTGGTTACAGACAACAAAATATAATACAGAACCATTAGAAATAGTGGCATAAAAAAGTAAACAAGCCATAAAAAACTACTCTTTTAACTGCTTTGTCACTCTTGGTGAATATTTATCACACATTAAAGTATCAGAATACTTTTGTGTGAAAGCTACTTCAAGTAATTTACATCCTAAATTGCTCCATTGAAAATAGCTTGTGTGACTGCTGGAGTGATGTCATGATCCCAGTGTCTATTGGCCATAATGGGAATACACCATTGTTGTAATTCAATTAAGCAGGGAATTCTGGATATGAAATAAAAAAGGCTTAACATGTATGCACTCACTAATGTCTTCTAGCCAGGCTCTGTCATTATATACATGTAGCTGATTGGTTGTCAGTTGCCAAAACTGTTTTTTTTTTTTATTTATTTTTTTTATGAAAAGTAACTGCGCAATAACTGGTAGCTAACGCTAATAGAAAGTGTATTACAGTCTGCTTAGTTTAAGGCATCATTCTTTGGAACAGCTGTTCTGTTTACAAACACTAAAAGGGTGTATATTCACAAAGACCAATCTTTATCTTTTGACCAAATCAGAATCATCCTAAAAGGGTAATTTATACTCTACATTAAATACGCATTTGGATATGGATGGAGCTCTCTGTCCGCCTTCTGCTTTCATCCTGTCCATACATTGGTTTGTTTACACAGAGCTTGTGGATATGAATAAATGGAGCACTACATGTGTTGACCATTGGGGGCGCTAGTGAACACAGTTTACAGCAGAAGAAATGGCTGAACTTTTTAGGAGTGACTAGAGCAAAATTAGTCACAGTATATTCAAAGACTGAACAGACCTATCGCTAGTTTCGCCTCATTTAATTGGCTCTTTTCCAATAATCAATAAAGTGATGTGAAAACCTCCAACAGCGCCGCCATGTTTGTTTACAGTTATTTTTTTTTCTGTCTTGATAAAATCTTTGACTGTCGGTGATCGCCCTCTACTGGTTATATAACATAACATACGTATTGACAGAAAACGGTTGGAAGTATACAGTCGTGCAAAGGTTTGGGCACGCCTCTGAGTTTGCATAATAATTTAGTCTTTACAAAAAAAACAAAACAAAAAAAAAACATTACAGAGGTATGCCATTCATTTTCTAGTGACATCTGAGTTCTAGGATGTTTTCCGAACAATGATTTTTAATGTAGCAGTATTTGGGGTATGAAATTAGATGAAATATGAAGAACAGCTGTACGGGAGGGTGATGCCATGAGTTGCTTGAGGTATGTCAGTCCACACCACATTATTCCAAAATGAATTTGGCTTGTTTAAATGAGGTTTTGCCTACCTCAAGCGACTCTGTTTGTGACTTGGTATCACCCTCCCATACAGCTGTTCTTTACGCAAAGTGCACTGAATTTTTTTGACCTGTGTACAGAAACACCATCTGCAGCAGGATGAGGTTGTAGGTCTTTGGAGGTGATCTGTGGGTTGTCTTTAACCATTCTCACCATTCCTTGCCTATGTTTCTCTGGTATTTTTCTTGGCCTGTTACATCTGGCCTTAACATCAACTTTGCCTGTGTCCATCCATTTCCTGATTTCCACCTTAAATACCCTTTCTCATTATTGAATGCACATGTCTATGAAGTTCAAGGCTTAACTAACTAATCTAACAAGTTTTGTGTTACAAGTAATGCATTTTGAGAAGTTACATGCATTCAAATCAGCAAACTTAAAAGGGTGCCCAAACTTTTACAGAACATTTTTTTCATATTTCATTCAATTTCACACACCTAAATACTGCTACACTAAAAATTGTTCTTTGGAAAACACCCTAGAACTCAGATGTCATTAGAAAATAAATGGCATACCTCTTTTTGCATGTAGACAGAGTAAATTATTATTTACTTATTAACTCAGAGGGGTGCCCGAACTTTTGCATATGACTATAAATACTGTGATGACAACAATGTTTGGAACAGACGGATCTATTTAGGTATGAAATTGGGAGTATAAATGAGTGTTAAGGCACATTTCTAAACTAACTAACCAAGACATGTGGGTCAAGCTGGCCCAAAGTGGCTATGAGCTGAGTGGCAGCGGCTTAGGCCTAACCCTTTGTCTAATCCATCTACTCAATTTTGTTGTACACCTTGCATGTTTAATGACTGCTACACCTATAATGTAATAGAAACATGTGCCTGTTTTGAGGTTGCCCGAACCAAACCATCCTGTACTGACATGACACGTACCCCCTAGTGGAAATGCGCCTATTGTCTGTCTATAGTTTTATGTTGAGCATTCCTTTTATCCCCTCCACTGTGACCAGCAGGCCCTTCACGCCATTCTTTCTCTCTTATCTTCTCAGACTCAACCTGCCACCATCTAATTCACTTTCTTTTCTTTCCCTCCCTTTCTTCCTCATCTTTTTATTTCTCCTCACTTCTTTCACCGTGAGAGAATAGCATAGGGTTAGAAATCTCTTCTCCCTCCCGTAGGCAACCCCGGTAAATCTCTCTAAGCTCTGCCTCCCCTGCCATACCTTTAGATTGAAGGCCACCTCCAAAGGTCACTGAGCAGAACTGATCCTCTGTATTCTCTTTATCCCGAAAGACCAGGATGAGACTGGAGAAGAGGGGTGGCCCGGGGCAGCCAGGAAACAGAGAAGCCGCCGTAGAGGGATGAAGAAATGCAGCAGGTAGGGGAGTTGAAGGGACTAGTCGGGCCGGGAGGTGAGGTTTTGGAGTGCAGGTGGAGGCGGGCTGGTCATTGAGCATGGGACGGCACAGTACATAGCCTGCGGGGACAGAAGGAAGCGGGGCACCAAAAGGTAAGGCTCGTGGGTAAGGGAGCAGTACCTCGGTAGGAAATTAAACCATAAGCAATTCCATTCCAGGGCCATAGCAGATACAGAGTGACTGCTTTCTAAATATAATCTGCCAGAAATTAGTGATTACCTGCTAAAAATTCATTATTCTCGCTAGCGGACAAACTCAAAGTCGGGGCACAGGAATGAGGGTCAGAATTAATACCCAAACCGTGAAGGCCGAGCATGCAATACAAATGCTGGTGTCCTTGTCAAAAATCACTTCCAGTACTGCCATTTTCTTTAAAAATATTACAATACTGTTTGCACTACCACCAGGATTTCTTATCAGAGCCAATCCGCACTCATAGCTGTTCTTTCTGACTAAAAACTTCTATTGCCATCTACACCATTGTCTTATTTTTGCATTTGGGTTATTTCTGCAATCTAGTGACTTCTCTTTTTCGGGATCATGTGCTATTGTTATGTTGTGCCCATGTTTGTTGAAGTAGTTGGTACACACTAACAGCAGTTTGTATTTTTAGACAATGTGTTCCCAGTGAGGTGTGTTTTGCAAGTCTGTTCTTATTCCTGAGGCAGAATAAAGCAATGGTTGGTCACTGGCCCATCTCTGCTGACACAGATACAGAGCCTTTTGCTGTTATGAAAAGTACAGTGTCTGTCCTGTAGTTTTAGTATGGAGATTGTTACCGGATGTTTTGTTTGTGATGGTTATTATACAGGTCATCCTATGCAGTGCTAAAGTAGTATAACATAGGGAATATACTGTATAATTGTACAGACCTTAAATTCTATAACAAAAGCAAGCAAGGTGTGGTGAGAAAGTTGTTTAGCTTTATCTTGTATCTGTCCATAACCATTTCCTGCCCTGAGCATAGGTTGAGTCCTATTGCTGAATGGGACATACAGGTAGATTTTTGGGAGCTATGTCAACAAGTCAGTGGATATTTCTCGGGCTCAAAGGGAGCGTGGAGGTTGACTGCAGATCTTGCATAGTTGGTTCTTCCACACCAGACAATCGGAGGTTTCTGTGTCTACTGGGTCCTGTCTCTTTTGTCAAGAGCTTCCCATATGACTGCTGTGAAAACGCAAAAGGCTGTGTAGTTTAGTATATACATACAATACAAAGAATGTAAGGACTGACATTTTATTAAGAGACACACTAGACTGTTTTAGAAGAGTTTGAGGATAACAATTTGGTTCATGGGCTAGGTTCTCATTCATATATAATCAAATTATACAGTCTTGCAATCATCATGTAAATTTCAGCACTACACTGGGATAGTGCCTAGACAAGCTAGGTTGACTACCTGGCTTTGCATTTACCATTTCTCCCATTTTTGTTGGCATGTTCTCCTCTGCACTGAGCTTGTAGTCCGAGCTTTGAACTCTTCACCCATGACTGACATTGTAAATCCATCCAGAATAGAGAGTTTTATATTTCTATCAAGTTGGAGGCAAATATAGATCCACATGTTTGTTTACAGGTCTTGGTGCAAAGGTTTGATGTACAGAAAAGTTGCATGGCAGGATTTAAGTTTGTTCAAGTGAACCACTCCAAAACAGGACAGGTGCCAACACACCCTCACACTACTTCAGTATACCAGCTCAGACAGGAAACCAGACTCTAATTTAGCAGCTTTGTTCTTGGAGAGCCTGTGTCTTGCTGTCCTTGAGCTATTTTTGCCGATGTGGCCAATGAGTCTGTCTAGTTCTGTATTCAAGCGGCTGATTGAATCTAACAAAGTCAGGTTATTGCATCCATAGCCCCATATATCTCTGTCTTCCTCCATCTTGGCTTTGTAATTTCTCTGTGTAATGAAAGTTCCTCTGCCCATCAAGAGGCTGATGATACTGGAATGATACTGGAAATATTAATAAGGAGCCTTTTTAACCAAATTACATTCTATCAGAGGCAAGATTAAATTAGTAACAGGCAAGGTGTGTTGGAACCAAGCTAATGGAATTGGATGACAGTGTCCGTCAATCAACAAGCCATTTAGGCTCAGGCCGTCCTCAGCCCAGGCTCGTCCCGCCCTGTATTATCCATCTCACACACACACATGCATGTGTGAGGTGGGGAGGGCTTAATGTGTAATCTGCCTACAACAAAACACAAATCATACACAGTACACAACGGAATGCCAGGGGTTAGCATTAGTCCTCAACAGCTTTACTCAAGTAAAAATATTGTTACTTCAAAATAAAATAACAATACTTAAGTATATAACAATACTAAAGTAGATTAAATGCACTCAGTGTTATCACTGTGGTAAAATTAAAGTTGTGAATGTAAAGTTAAGTACTTGAAAGTAGCAATTTTTTTTTTTTTTGCAAAAAAAATACTACTATTACTATTGTTATTTTCATTTTTAAAACTACTACAATTATTACTATTACCACTACTACTACTACTACCACTACTGCTGCTGATACTATTGCTACTATTGCTACTGTTACTGCTACTACTACTACTACTACTATAACCACCACTACTGCTACTACTGCCTGTATATTTACCACTGCTGCTACTACTATACTAATGCTGCAACTACTCTTACTACTACTCTTACTACTATACTATTAGTACCCCAACTACTACAGCTACTACTGCTTATTTATAGTAGTACTATACAGAGGTGTGGACTTGAAAGTCATGACTTGGACTCGAGTCGGACTCGAGTCACTAATTTGATGACTTTAGACTCGACTTGATGAAATGGACTAAGACTTGAGACTCGACTTGGACTTGAACACCAATGACTTGGGATTTGACTCGGACTTGAGCCCTGTGACTTGAGAAGACTTTATGCTTCTCAAAGAAATAAAAGTATGATTTTTTTTAAGTGTGCAAGAAACAATTAGCCTAATTAAACTCCTCAGCGCAGTAATGGGTGCTTTCTTCCCCGCGCATGTTACTAGTGGGTGTTTTCTGATGCACATTTCAAAGTGTATTGAGCTGTAGCAGCACATGACATTTTGACATAAACAGCAGAGGAGATTTTAAGCTTTGTGTCAGTCTTTGTTTCATGTTGATAGACTCAGAAATCACAGGGATACGGAGCGTTAAAGTTTTACAACCATTAATGATCTCAAATACACGCGCGTCTAATTATAATGCTCTATCGACGAGAACTCGCGGACTTTTCACACAGCTCCTCCGATGTTTTACTCCAAACACAATCATAAAAGAGTTATTTAATCACCAGAACTTAGTTTTAATGTCAGAGGGACGCGGACGGAGCTGCTGCCTCTGTGACCCTCCCTCTCCTCACAGCTGAGAGCAGCTCACCCCAGACACAGACATGAGGCGTTCAGGTGCAGACATGAGGCGTTCAGGTGCAGATTACACTTAATAAAAACTAAAACAAAATCAACAAATAAAAAAAATCTAAAAGTAAAAAATAATCATTTGCAATAGAGGTCTAAAGGCGAATATGTGGAGTCTGAGAGAGACTTAAGCCTCCATGAATCACGTGACGCACACGCGGCTTTATGTGATTACACAGAGGAGATCTTTACCTGTGCACGGTGAGCTCAGACAGTAAACAGTGAAAAATGAACACCAGCTGGAGCTTTCTGCAGTGTTGTCTCTGTGTTGGAGCTGGAGCTCATGGCTCTGACCATACATCATGAACCTGCAGTACCCCTTTTTCCCACAGGTGTCGCTATTCAGTAAACTGTATAGTGAGCAGTATTCACTTTGTAAATCTTCAAATGTGAGAGATTGACTCTTATTTGAAGCATGTGAACATCTGGCAAGGCCAGAAGAGTACAGTTTATTGGTACAGAGAATTTACACTGCTAAAAAAAAATAAATTAAAGTGTAAAAACACACTACAGGCTGATCCAACTTTGATGTAATGTCCTTAAAACAAGTCAAAATGAGGCTCAGTAGTGTGTGTGGCCTCCTCGTGCCTGTATGACCTCCCTACAATGCCTGGGCATGCTCCTGATGAGGTGGCGGATGGTCTCCTTAGGCTCTCCTCCCAGACCTGGACTAAAGCATCTGCCAACTCCTAGACAGTCTGTGGTGCAACGTGGCGTTGGTGGATGGAGCGATACATGATGTCCCAGATGTGCTCAGTTGGATTCAGGTCTGGGGAATGGGCGGGCCAGTCCATAGCATCAATGCCTTCATCTTGCAGGAACTGCTGACACACTCCAGCCACATGAGGTCTAGCATTGTCTTGCATTAGGAGGAACCCAGGGCCAACTGCACCAACATATGGTCTCACAAGGAGTCTGAGGATCTCATCTCGGTACCTAATGGCAGTCAGGCTACCTCTGGCGAGCACATGGAGGGCTGTGCAGCCCCCAAAGAAATGCCACCCCACACCATTAATGACCCACTGCCAAACCGGTCATGCTGGAGGATGTTGCAGGCAGCAGAACGTTCTCCACGGCGTCTCCAGACTCTGTCATGTCTGTCTCATGTGCTCAGTGTGAACCTGCTTTCATCTGTGAAAAGCAGAGGGCGCCAGTCGCGAATTTGCCAATCTTGGTGTTCTCTGGCAAATGCCAAACGTCCTGCACCTGTGGACGTCGGGCCCTCATACCACCCTCATGGAGTCTGTTTCTGACCGTTTGAGCAGACACATGCACATTTGTGGCCTGCTGGAGGTCATTTTGCAGGGCTCTGGCAGTGCTCCTCCTGTTCCTCCTTGCACAAAGGAGGAGGTAGTGGTCTTGCTGCTGGGTTGTTGCCCTCTTACAGTCTCCTTCACGTCTCCTGATGTACTGGCCTGTCTCCTGGTAGCGCCTCCATGCTCTGGACTCTACGCTGACAGACACAGCAAACCTTTTTGCCACAGCTCGCATTGATGTGCCATCCTGGATGGTCTGCACTACCTGAGCCGCCTGTGTGGGTTGTAGACTCCGTCTCATGCTACCACTGGAGTGAAAGCACCGCCAGCGTTCAAAAGTGACCAAAACATCAGCCAGAAAGCATTGGAACTGAGAAGTGGTCTGTGGTCACCTCCTGCAGAATCCACTCCTTTATTGGGGGTGTCTTGCTAATTGCCTATAATTTCCACCTGTTGTCTATTCTATTTGCACAACAGCAGTGAAACTGATGTCAATCAGTGTTGCTTCCTAAGTGGACACAGTTTGATTTCACAGAAGTGTGATTGACTTGGAGTTACATTGTTTTGTTTAAGTGTTCCCTTTATTTTTTTGAGCAGTGTACAATGTACTGGTGAGGTATTTAGCTTTATTGTACATCACTGATACTAAAGAACTTGGCTTTACTTTTAAAGTATTCAGAAACCTGTTTTCTGTGTAGGCCTCTTCTAGTCTTAGGGCGTTACAATAAATTGTAAATAACTAAATAATAAATAAAAATAATAAATGTAAATAGTACAGCAAACAATTTACCATTTGTTTATCGTATATTTGTTTTTCTAAGGTGGGACATGAGAGTACATTCAACAATATAAGACGTGACAAACATTAAGTTTGGAGTCCTAAGGGTTAAAAAGACTTGAAAGGACTTGAAACAGAAAGTGTAGGACTTGTGACTCGACTTGGACTTGTGAGGCATTGACTTGGGACTTGACTCGGACTTGCCTGTCATTGACTTGGACTTTGACTCAGACTTGAGGCCAAAGACTTGAGACTTACTTGTGACTTGCAAAACAGTGACTTGGTCCCACCTCTGGTACTATATAGTATTACCACTGTAACTACTGATACTACAGCTAAGATACCTGAAAATAATTGAGTAAAAGTGTTTTTTTTTTTTTTGTTTTGTGTTTTTTTTTTTTTTTTTACTCAAAGAAAAGTAAACTTTAGATTATCCATTTATTTTGAAAATGTACTCAAAAAGTACATTAAAAAAAAAAAAAAAAATATAATATATATATATATATATATATATATATATATATATATATATATATATATATATATATATACTATATAAAAGTACGTTTTACTTTCCACCTCTGGGGCTTAATGCCAATGGAGACACAAAGACACATGTTTTTACTTTAGAAGGTCTGTGAGTCTAAAAGTTCAGTCATTTAAACAGTAGCCTGGATAATTGGATTTGCTGGTGCCATTGTAAATGATATGTTCAGAGCCTCTATCCACCAGTGAAGTTCTCTTTCAATGTAAGGCCCGGGATTGCCTCAGATGGTGTCAGTAAATGTGTTTTTCTCCTACAGCGTATCTCTGAAAAACAAACATCCCGGCTCACAAACAGGATGCCACTATTATACAGCGGCCGTGGCCTCAGTAGAGTATGTTAAAAGGACTATAGCAAGAATCATTCAAAGAGCTCCATTGTAGATAAAGCCAGCGTGTGTGCATATGTGGTTGCCTATGTATTCCCCATTGAGGCGGTCGGTAGGTTGCAGGATGAAGGTGTCTAGTGCAGCTGATAAGGAATGTGTCATGTAATAGGAAGAAAAATGAATTGGCTTGACTGACCCATCATGGCAGTTTCCTCTATACGTGTGGCTTGATGTAGACTTTTTATCTCTGTGCTGTGTGTTGGAACCCAGTCTGTCAAATCAAATGTATCTACATCTGCAGAAAGCGTATCTACTGCAGAGGGAAACGTGTATTATATACTTAATACACATATGATGTTTGAGAAAAAATCTCTGTGTAAGTAACATACAGTATCAGATAATAATTATACAGATATGAAGTGTATCTACAATGTAGAAAAAAGGGTCATTTTGTCAAGTAATTTAATCAGATGGGAGGTGTAATAAAAATAAATACAATAATAACAATAATAGCAAATACTTATTTATTTAGTTTGTTAAGTTAAACATTTAACTGTCTCCAACAACTAAAAGTATTTTCTGACTTTGTTGAGTTGAGTGCTGATGTTGTTAGTATTTTTTCTTCAACTTTGACTGATCTGATTTTGCAGTAAAAATACTTTTACATGAGTACAGACGATGCAGATTTTGAGTACTTCTTTGACCTTTGCTTTTTAACATCTTCTAGGCTTTAATACCAAGGATTTCAATAGACTGATCAACATGTAACTTAAAGCTTTGGCCAATCATATGCTTGCATACAAGGGGTTCTCAAATATCAGAGAAAGCCATTGGCTGATTGGTTTACACACACTGAAACATTGGGTATGAGCTTACACAGCAAAACAACATCTTTTCCATTTTTGTATTAGCTTATGTGCACCTTATTCAAATTTAAATGTAAAAAATAACTCAGGATCTATACAGCAACTTGCAGATGTTAACGTGCTTGTAATTTCTCATCTAAATCAAGTCACTGTGCTGATTTTGCCAGTCCCAAGCTGAGATAAGTAGTGAGGTTTTCCAAAAGGAATGATGATGATTTACTGTTGCAACCCCAGAACATGCTGAAGGAGAGAAGACATTTTGTTGCTCATCCATTCATGTACACCTGCCTTATAAGCAGGCATTTCAGGCTAAAAATTCTCAAATCTGGCATCAATTCTGCAAAAGCTGGTCTTTTTCATATTAATAAATGTAGATCCTTGAAGTCTTGTTTTTCCCACTTATGAAGCAATTTCAAGGACAAATCTTCTTTAAATACCTTGTTTTTATGCACTGCGCAATTCCCAGTAAACACTCCCTTCACCAGTTTCTTTACCTCTGCATATTTTATCTATTTTTTTCTCTCTTTTTTCTTTCTTGGTTAAAACGCACGCACACTTTCTCTTTGTCTCCCCAGGTGTGTGCTGGTCCAGGTGTATGTCTTCGCGGGAGCTCATCACTGCTCTAATGAGAATGATCACTGCTCATCTGTCTTCATCCACATCCAACAGAGAGCACCTGCTACTGTCTGTGGGAGTGTGTTTTTGTGTGCGCTTCCCTAATCCACTTTTGTCTTATAACGCCCATATATTATTCATTGCAAGTGCATACAGTCCCCCAATGTGTCCAAGTTATGTATATTCGGACCTTCAAGATGGTGACTCATGCAATCTCTGTACCTCTTTTCATACTTATCGAGAGACTTTCTCTTCCCAAGAGGATTTGAAAGATTGATAAAGCTTTTGACGTCAAATGAATCAAATGAATGAATCAATTTGCAGCAAGCAGTGTTAATCATTGAAGCAGAAATAGTTACATTCAAAAGTGTCAAAAAACATGAAAGACAGTGCGTCGGTCTCAGCATGCAGCCTTGAACCAATGCCAGAGCTAGTTAACTTCATTCAGTGGTGATTAAATGTATGTGCCCTATTGTCTATGTCAAAAGCTGCAAAAAATATTTCAGAAAAAGTGTCGTTTTGGTTTGCAAGTGCTTTCAGGACTTAAAAGCGCACATCAATAAATTAGAATACCATGGAAAAGTGTAATTATTTTATTAGAATATTTAAAAAGTATATTATACCTCTGTACTTCAAATCTGTAAAAATACTGTTACATTAAAATAATATCAGTCGAGAAGTAGTCAACAAACATACTGCTTCAATAAAAGTAAAGTGTAAAGTTTAGTAAAGTAGAACGTACTTTTGATAGATTTTTGCAGTTGCACAGCAAAAGCTACTATAACTATAATTAGTACTACTATTTAGTACTTATTTTATTATTACTGTCTCTACTATTACTTCTACGGTTACTGCTTCGACTAGTATTACTGCAGTTATTTCTACAATTACTACTAAAACTTCAACCAGCATTTTCACCACTGCTACTACAAGGATCAAAACATACTTTTATACTTTTATTCATTTAAAGCAGGGGTGTCCAAACTATGGTCCAGTGGCCAAACGCGGCCCATAGACCTTTTTCAATCTCAACTAGCATAAATTGCCACAGGTAGTAATTTTTCAAGTGCAGGTAAGAAGCATCATATTTGTGTGAGAAGGACCTGGCATTAAAGAAGAAAACAGTCACTATGTGCTGGTCCCAAGCCTGGATAAATGTGGGGTTGTGGAAGAGCATTCATAGTAAAACCACAATCACAAAGCATCCATGAGATTGAATTACTGTGAAGACCGCCGAAGAAAAGAGACCTTCTTTTATGGTGACATGAAATACAGCGCCTCTGGTGAGTGGCCCGCCTTCAAATATATTTTTCAGTATGTGGCCCTCAGGAAGAAAGTTTGGACAACCCTGATTTGATATTTTATATACACACACTTCTATAGGATATACAGGTATCCGCCGCACATTAGAACTATTGAAATAATTTAACTTTTCCACAATATTCTAATTTATTGACATATGCCTGAAGTATTTTTGTTGCTGCATTTTAGGAGGAAATGGTGGCAGATCTTTTCAGAGCAATGACAGCTGTAATGACAAATCTCTGTCAACATATTTTGTGAAATTGTCACTCTCAAATCTACAGCAGCTCGATGGCATCTGCCCTTGAAAGTGATACATACTTTGCGTCTTCTGATTTTTGACATTTTTTGGGCTTCACTTGTATACAACAGCATACATTACAGATGATGATGTGGTGGTATGTGTGCGCCAAGCCAGTGAATTTGCCTACCAATAAATTATAATAGTGCTCTTTGTGTCAATGCGGGATATGCTTTTATTCTGTATTCTTTGTGCAGCCTGCTTTGACCTTGAGAACTATTTAATTTCCCTCAGTCGAGTCCCGTGTTCCTGTGAATGTGATTTGAGGCTGCAATGATCACATCTGTTTTCAGCCCATTTCAGTCGAGCAGCCCCAGAAGGCCGTTTTTCCATTCTTACCATTTTTATGACTGTGCTTGAGAATATGTTTACTTAAATTTGAACCAAGAGGGAGCACAAAACAACTGAAATCGTATTTTCCCCCTATCCCAAAGGCCACGTGAATTGCCTATTGTCAAACCCTAAGTAGATTTTATGTAAAACTCCCAACCCATGGTGTTAGTATTGACCAAACGACAAAATGCTTGTTCATTTTTCCCTCAATCCAATTAGTTTTTCCGTGGCTTTCTGACAGCTCGTTTATATCTGTGAGTGAGTGCCCAGTACTGAATGGGTAATTGTGCAGTTAGCGCTTGCCGACTATTGTGTGTAGAATCTAGTTACCTGGGTTTGTATGGGAATACAAACTGAATTGATTTGGATTTGAGATTAATAGCGAAACATTGTTATGGCCTATTGATTGCTTTCTATGATCAAATACAGTTGAATGGGAGCACGCTGCGGTACATTGAGTTGTTTTTACTGATTTCTCAAAATGCAATATAACAGATGCACAAGTTGTTAAACATAAGTGTTAGAATGAATTGTGCTTGGCAAGCCCCGACTGCTGTGTTTCTCTGAGCTGTAGAGTTGTAAAGGCCTTGAATTTGTAATCTAAACATTCATCTGTTCATTGTTTGGGAATGCTCAGAAGTGGCACAATGGGCAGCACCCTTGAAAGTTGGGGGATCGATCCCTGCTCTGGCCAATAACAACTTCCTGAGTCAACTAACTGAATCAAATTTGACAAATATAGACCAACCAATGCAAGTCTTATTTAAATTGGAGAAGATACTTTTGTATTCAAGCATGCAATTGGCCAACGCTTGTCCATAGAAGCTTAACAGTGACATTGTTTTTAATTTCTTGTCCAAATCAAGCCCCTTTGTTCGATGCCACATGGCGTGTTGTTTGCCAATGATGTGTCAGTACTGTGGGCAGCTTTTTTGCTGACAGCAGCAATCTCTCTTAGCATTAGGCTCAGTTCGCTCTATTTGTAGTCGCTGTCATGCTCCGGGCTGTGACACTGGCTCTCCTCTGTTTCTTTCCTACCTCCTTTCCCCCATGTGTGCGTGTGTGTGCGTGTGTGCGTGTGTGTACGTGCGTGCGTGCGCGTGCGTGCGCGTGCGTGTGTGTGCGTGCATGCCTGTGTTTGGGTGGAGCTTTCTGGGAGCAGCCAACAAGACTCACCTGGATCCCATCTCCAATCAAGCTCTGCCTTCAAAAACCCTGCTCTCCAGTCAGTCTGTGCCAGATTGTTCCATCAGTCAGATGGTGATTTGCAGTCAGCCCCACTTCAGAGAATCTGTAAATTTTTTATCTGTTTTTGGAAACATGTATTTACCCATGTCTCCTGTGTTCTTAGTCGAGTCCGCTGCTCCTGCCTGCCACATTCCTTTTCAAGAACCAGCTTTGGAGCAGCTCACCCCTTCAACTTCTCCCTGGCTCTGCTCAATAAATATACCTGCAATGTGCAATACCAAGGCATTGTCTATTTTTGGGTCTTTTATCTTGAGCCATAACAGTCACCCTTACATGGCGACACAGAAAGATGCTGGATGCTGCTATACATTTACAAAAACTGAAAAAATCCACTGATATTTTTATTTAATAGTTTTATTATCGTAGCAGTTTATTCTTTAGGCATGTCACATGAGTTGTTGTTGGGATCGACTAAAACAAATCATGGTTAAGCGTCACTACACATTGCTTCATCTAATCATCTGCCAAATATTCAACTGAAAGTTTTTTTTTTTTTTTTTTTTTTGGCAGGTTAGCAGGTTTCCACTATGAAACAAGTCATGTATTCCATTTTAAGCTGGCCATTGTCTAGCTTGTGTATTCCTTCTAAAGCTCAAAGCAGTCAAGATATTCTTCAACAAATAAAAGAGATGCGGTAGAAAAGAAACATTATAATCCACCGATTTTCCTTGCAAAACCAATGTGTCAGTCAGGGAGGAAGAGATAGCTCTGTCAGTATTTTACGCCTTGGAAATGAGCACAGGTTGGATGAAATGATGTCTTGCTGTTGCCAAATTCCACTAACAGGGCATTGATAGATCAACACAGACAACAGAAAATGGCAGTTTGATCTTCATTCAAAAGGTTGTTTCCTTTTGGGTTTGGCACCGCCACTGTCTTAGTTCATGCCGTCTGTTCAGTCCTGCAGGTGTACATTGTCTTCTTCGTAACATGACGTGAGTGGCACTGACATTGATGGAAGGAAAAGGTCAGATATGGCACGGCGGTTATGGAGTGTGAGCAGAACCAGCACTTCTTTGACATTTCTGGACCAAAAAATATCGTGAGCTGCATTTTAATCAGCGGATGATTTTTGGTGTGTGTGTGTGTGTGTGCTGAAGCAGTCCAGGTGGTAGATTTAATGAGCAAACAGAAGAATATCTGCATCGATTTCTCAATTAGAGCTCAGACAAGCAGCCCCAAAAAAATGCACCTGCTGCGAAAATATGATGATACAAACAAAGGATGTGCAAGAAGCCTGTTGTGCTGAGAAGTAAATATCCAATAGACTATATGAACTATACTCACCGGACACATCATTAGATACACCTTCAGAAACTGCAGATCTACTGGGATTATTACACCTCTCTAGTGTTTTATGGCAAAGAGACAACATCCAATGAGCAGCAGTTTTGTGGGCGAAAATTGAGAGATAGTCTTCTACAAACCTTGGATGTAACAAGTAGTTTTTTTGTTGTTGTTGTTGTTGTTGTTGTTGTTGTTGTTGTTGTTGTTGTTGTTGTATTTTAGTTTAGTTTTTTGTTTTGTTTTTTAGTTACTGTTGCCTTTCTGTCATCTCAAACCAGTCTGCTCATTCTTTTCTGACTTTTGATATTTTCTCCCACAGAACTGCCGCTCACTGGAAATGTTCTTTTTTTTTTTTTTGGACCATTCTCTGTAAAGTTGTTGTTGCTTTTGGTACAGTAAATTCCACATCATCATCTATGTTCAAAGTAAATCACATTACTTCCTCATGTTGATGTTCAGTTTGAACATCAGCAGGTTTGTCTTTACTTTGACTGTATCCCCAAATGCATCAAATTGCTGCAATGTGATTTGTCGATTTAGATATTTTCATTTTTGTAGCATTAGCACAGATGTATCTGTGACTGCAATAAAAAAATACAATAAAAAAGTTGGAATGATGTGTAAATTGTAAATAAAAACCGAATGCATGTGCTTATCACTGATACCCATATGTTATTCACTACAGCATCATCCCAGGTGTTAAAAACTGAGAATTCTTAGCATTTCTTTTTTCTGCATCATGTTCACATTTGGCTTCTTCTGTGCAAGATACAGCTATAACTTTGATTTGTGCAAACTGTGTTCAAAAACAATGTAGCTCATTCATTAAACCTTTTTTTTACTAAACGGTTTCCACTTAAGCCCCACACAGGTAGATTTTTGGCATTCACTTGGGCATTCTTTTTTTTTTTTTTTTCTTAACTGGAAAATGATCTTCATACTTGTAAGTGCAGCATTAAGCAGTGACCAGTCACAGCCTCAGTCCTTGGCAACTGTAGCCCACACCACCCCACCATGACAAAGACCCACTCGTCTTTGTGTGCCGCTTGCAAAATACTTTACAAAATGATCAAAGCCTTCATAATCTTTAGTAAATTAATATCTGAAATATGCTTTCATTTACAGTGTGTTTTTGACATTTTTATTGTCACTCACTGCTGTAGAAGTGCTCCAGCTGCCAGAGTGATGCTAATTTCCTGGTTCAGGGGTTGCTCTGCAATGCATAGTCAATTCTAAGTAAATGTCATCGTAATGAACGTGGTGTTCTTGCAGACACTGTATGTGCTCATCTGAGAAGAATTTAGCTGCTTGAGAACATTTCGTGAATCCCACACAGAGTACTCTTGAGCAGTTTGTAGGAGGTAGAGAAGTAAACATTCATGAATGAGGCCCAATCACTTCTAGAAGTGTTCCTGATACATGAAGTGACTTCCAATATACAGAATGTCTGTGCAGTGCCACTCAAGGGCCTGAAGATTGTGAGCATACATCCAATACAATTAATATAGACCCTGCATCTCTACATTGCCTCTTTTATACTCACACAATACTGAAACCGAATTTTTCCATGCATCCCCCATCCCAACTTTTTGGAGACAAGTTGCTGCCATCAAATTCAAAATGAGATATTTTTGTATAAATTGCAAACCACTGGATTTAGTTTTTATTTACATTTTACAGAGTCCCATTTTTTGTAACAAATGTGTATATGCCTATGATTTTTCAAGCCTGCTTCAAAAACTACAATCATTTCTGTTCACAAGGGTGTTTATGTTAATCTCTAAACTAACGACTCTTTAAGCACTTAGCAGGGTATTCCCATTTGTTTTACTTAATGCATACATTGTAGTCGGCACTGAGGTCAAGCTGATAATGTGATTTCTACAAGGTTTTATTTCCCTGTCCAGTTCTGTGGCTTTACAAAGTGAGGTGGCACAGTCAGTCTTGAACTCCGTCTCCCACAGTGCCACTTCTAAGTCCATGGGAAGCCGTTAAAGAAGCAATTAACAAGGTCCAATTAAAGAAAGATGAAGCAGAGGGAGAGTTTACACAGAGCAAAGAGTACAGAGGGCACAGGCTTTGGATCTTTTAGATGTGTGTGGCTGTGAGTGAAGAGTGGATTAGAATAGAAAGCAAGAGATCACAAAATGAACACAGCCAAAACAGATCATATCACTTTACTTTGCAATTCACTTTCCCATTCAATTTTAGCAGAAAAAAAGTAGCTTCTAGCCAAATGCAAAAAAATGAGGCAACGCACCCATCAAAACATACAGTAGTTCTGACTTATGTGTTTCAATTTGTTCAACTGCATACATTTTACACCACAGATTTTTAAAGCAGCACTATTTACATTTTTATGAATTTGAAACCAGTGAAGGAAAGCCTGTTCTTCAGTTGCACTGCAAATTTTAATGGGACTGTAATGGGTTTGTGTGTTTCTGGTAAACGTGTGGAGATTTGTGTTGATCCGTCTAAATGTGTCGCCGTGCTCCATGGTGTACAGTTGCATAGTGGACACATTATAGAGAAGGAAACATTCACAAATTGTCATTTATCAGATTAAGGTATCACCAAAATCACTTTAAGGATACACCTGTTTGAGTTTGTGGCTATTAGGGGTGTAATGGTACAGTAACTATATCGATGTATCGATTTTTATTCCTACAGTACAGCTATATCGATACACATACATACATTAGCTTGTATCGAATTGTATAATTTTCTAGGGAGTGAGTAATGATATACATGGAATATCAATCAATAATGTCAATAATAAATTATTGATTGAATTATTATTATGATTGAATTATTAATGAATTATTGATAAAGTCAATAATGGAAATAACAAAATAAAAAATTTGCATGTTAAAATAAAACCAGATAGGCTTTTCTAATGTAATTTTTGTGTTGAGTGTAAACTTATGCTTTTTGGCAAAAATGTGCTGTATCAATTATCAGCATGAAGGTGTTGAATTTTACTGTTCTAAATTAGCCAATATCGTTCTTGAATCGTATCGAAACAATTCTAATTGATTTTGTATCGTATCGGTACACCCTTAGCAGCTATGCATTTTCTTTTAAAAAGTCACCTATACTGTACTTGCATCTTTCTTTACCAAACACACAATCATAACACATTCATACAGGCAAGGTGGGTGAGGTGTCTTGCCCAAGGACACAACAGCAGTATGAACTGGGAAGAGCGGGATTTTGAACCGATTATTAAAATAAGTTAGTAATCAATTTAATCATTTTCTGGAGTGTATAGTCTTTGAAACAGGCCATGTGCTGAAAATGTTTCCTTTTTTTTCTTTTCTTTTTTTTCTTTTTTTTTTTTTTTTACTAAGACAGAGCATTAAAGGCACAAAAAACGTGTATATATAATTTTTATTTTTATATTTATATATCCATAAGTGTTCAAGTGGCATACTAGTAGCTCGGTCTTGTTAAAAATGTGGTATTTTATCAGCAATGTCAGCTGTCCACCAGAGCATCACTCATTCACTCACACTTCACTATCTGATTATTAATTGATTACCCGAAAAAAAATTATTGACAGCGTCATCTATTTGTAAAATAATTGTTAGTTGCAGCTCAATGCCATGCATCCACAATGTTCAAATTATGAAAAAAAATGCACAGTATAATTTCATCCAGAAGTCTGCATGTTGGTAAAAACTACAAATGTGTGTTTTATAATTAACTAAGCATGTTGTGTGTCTAAAAGCCTCATCTACCTGAAGTCAGTATTTATGATCGCTAAAAGAGAGATCAAAGAACGCTATATATGTGTTTTTGATCTAGCTCACCTCAAACCTCCTTTGCTATCTTTTCCTACCTCATATTGGAGTCCAACTAATGGTACCTTTACTGCTTCAAAGCCTTTTTAGTTGATAAGGACAGTGTGGCTTGCAGATGTGTGTGCAGCAGCCCTGTCACACACACACAGACAGTAAGCCCGGCTTGTTATGGTAACCCCGCTCTTGACTAGTGTCCTCATTAGATCCAGTAGCCTTAGGGCCGTGGCGCGTATGTATAGAGTCGCGTCACGTTCGCGACCTGACAGGAGCGTGTGGGTGTGTGTGAGATTTTAACTTCATCACAGCAGCCCCTAGGCAGGCCACAGATCCTCTCCGAGAACGATAAATACACCCGTTCTGTGATTTTAATGAAGATAGATAGAAACAGAGGGAGAAAGAGAGGAGAGAAGAGATGAAAGGGGAAATATAAGTAGTCTGCTTCTCCAGGTTCAAATGTAATTGTCCCCCCCTTGACTATTACCACTGGGGTATCTGAGGGTAGAGCAAACAGGCTTACCCTAAGGCCAGACTCCCACAAAGACTTTGACATTACTTACAATCTAAGGGTGACTGATGGAATTAGTCTGGGACGGATAGGATAAAAAATAAGAAGTGAAGGTGGAATAAGGTGGGACTTGTTGTTTCATATACTGTAGAGCCCAGAGCTGGATGGGTAACTGCGTGGCTGGTGTGCACTGACTGTTGTATAGAGATTTGCTGAGACTGTATCTGAAAACAAAGTGAATAGATTTGAATTTGAGGTTAACAGAGAAAATTAATGGAGCACTGATTATTTTCTATGATCATATACATCTGAAACATGTATTAAGTGGGATTTATTTCATGAAATGTTAATGCACATTTCAAGTGGCACAGTAAAATGAACTAGAAACCCTTATTAATGTGACTCGCTGCTAAAAATGGGAATACAATTGAAATTTGAATTTGCCATACACTGTACATATTGTTTTTAGTGACTTATTCCTTAGGTACACCTTTGCAGAATTGTTATAGCCTGGCTAACAAGAATCAAATAAAATGGGTCTGAAATCTCTTCCATTCAAGCCATCTTCCACCAAAAACGTTCCTAAGATCCAATAAGAACTTTTTTATTGTTTATTTTAGCTTTTCCCTTCTGGGGGTGTTACAAAAACATAATCTATAATAATAACAATGCATTAGTCATATAAAACACTTTTCTAGACACTCAAAGACGCTTTACAGCTGGGTGAGGTGTCTTGCCCATGGACACAATGACAGTATGCAATGCCGGTAATGGGATGGAACCGCCAACCTTCGGGTTAGTGGGCAAACGTCTCTACCGACTGAGCTACTGCCTGCTGCATGCACATAGTCACGATTCACATTGAGTTGGCATACTGCAGGCCGGTGGTTACCAAAGTAGAGTCCGGGGCCCCCAGGGGTCTACAAATGTACTGCAGGGGGGCCCCAGAGGTTTTCAGTATTATGTACATTAAAAGAAATCGAGTTTGAAATGAACTACAGTTATATACTTCTTTAAAAACATTACTTTTAGCCAACAATTTTATTTTTTGTAACGTGTTTTTGTAGAAATCTATAGAGAAAACATGACATAATATTTTGAATATAATGAAGTTTTATTGTTGGGGGTTAGGGCTTTTGGAAATTTAATGCCGTGACAGTCTTGGCTTTGGGAATGGCTGCTGTAGGATATACACTGGATGCCCTTCCTGGCGCAACCCTTGCCATTTATATGGGCTTGGGACCAGCACAAAGAGTACACTGGCTCATAACCCCTTGTTGCTGGTTTATTCACTAATAATAATTGTTGATCTAAAATAGGGCGGGCTTAGTGCAATATTTTGTTGTATAGTATTTCATAATGTGTAGCATACTGTATATTACTGCTTCCTATTTCCTGATTGGTTAAATCTTTATCCAATCTCATTTGAGCTACCGTGTATCTATTGGTTTTGCCCACAACAAATTAAACTGGAGAGCATAAGTAAAAGCCTTTTGTGTGTGTCTGTGTGTGTATTAAATAAATTAGGCTTTGGTATGAGCAATAGGAAGTGAAGGCAGAGTAAGGTGGGACTTGTTGTTCATGGGGGAGGGGACTGTTGCTCCCTGCTTGATAAAAGCGTCACAGACAGACAGTGGAAAAGCAAGTGGCGATTGTGCAGCGCTGGCAGCCATCCTCATTACTGTCCACAGGCAGGACTGGAGTGCCCTATTAGACGACCATTACTGCCGCTGATGGGAATCCGTACTGTAACACTGACACAAACAAGATGGAGAGATCTGGGAACCACGCCGAGGCCAAACCGTGCGGCAGCGGGACCCTCCAGGGGAAAAAAAGGGGGACGAGACGAGGCTCTCTGCCCCCTGATCAGTGCAGTTCTCAGCAGGGTCAAGGTGCCTACGTGGCGGCCTCATGTCACTGTGCCATCTCTGGTTCCCCTGGAGCAAAGCCATGTTCACCTAATTAAAACCACTCGCTCCTTCTACCCCGCGGGACACACCGGGAGAGGAATGTAGTGACAGAGATAGTGAAAAGGGGGGAGAGGATGGCAAAAAGGGGCGATCGCAGGCAGTGACAAAGACAGAGGCCAGACATATACGGGGGAAAAAAATGAAATTTACAATAGGGAGTGGAGAATTTTTCTTTTGCACTGGGAAATGCTAGAATGAATGATAAACAGAAATGTGGGACTCTGCAGAGAAAGGGTCAGGAACAATGCCAGGACTCAGCTCGTTCACTTTGCACGTGTTTTTGGGCAGAGAATCAAAAATATGTAGCCTGGTGTGGTGTGGATGCAGGACAAGGGCTTTTCACTTTCCAGCTGCCTGTTTACCAAATGAAAAACAAGCTTTTTAAACATGTCTGTGTTTGCCTTATCAAGCCCCGAGGCAACATGGATTCAGAGTCAGCGCAAACAAAACCACAAGAAGGAATAAAAAGGGGAAAGAGGTGGGGAAAGTAGGGGGCAGTGGTTAGAGATGGTCTGATGAGCTGAGGTAGAAGGATAAAATGAGAGGGAAAAGTCGTAGGTCACAGCAGTAATGGCCAACGAGCAGCAGCTACATTTACAACTGTACTTGGCTTGACTTATTGACCAGGCTTGTACTGTAACTAGAATACAAAAGCAGACTCAGCGTTATGACCACCAGGTTATAATACTATATTATGGACTGGATTTGATACGTTACTGTTTTCACATACCATAAATTATAACACTTAAAGGTACTATAAGCAGCATGTGCGTAATGTGTGTAAATCAAAACAATGGTCTGTGGGTTGGCAGTCTTTCAACTTTTTTGATTGGACGATCGGCAATGCAGGGTTTTAGAACCAAAACAAACAAACATGTAAACATAAACAACTTGGCCATGATGTGTATTTTTAATTGTTAATAACTCAATAAAGTGTACCATTGGTATCAGTAAAATTAATGTTTGATTTAAACATGATTACAGCACATATTGGCACACATGGGATATTTTTATGGAATATAAAAAAATATATACTGTTCATAGCATTTTTAGGCCTTCCTTACAACCCCAACTCTCAACCATCAACCTAAAACATGTACAATAGGCTAATCCTCCAGCCAGATACTCCTGACCTGGATCCTGGCTCTGTAGATCTGCAGAAGGGTGCCTGGGCGCTGCACTGTGGTCGCTCACTGTTCCTGACAGGTTGCCCCAGCAGCACCAAAGGATTGGTCAGATGCAGAGGACAAATTTCCTCCTTAAATATACCTTACATTACTGTTAGAATAGTCACTTTCTCTGTATTATTTTATGTCGCTAATGTTGACAAGCCACGTGGACCAACCATTGTAATGTTCCCTTTGCTAGGTCCTTGTATGTAAGCAATATGTGTGTGCTTCAAACAGTAATCAATAAAAATCCTTGATAATTAAATCCAGATCATTTTTTATTGTCTTTGGCTTTTTATAGATTTGTCTTATAAAAATACACCTCTTTTTTATATATATATATATATCACAACATACCTTCAACCAATTACTCTATCTCTATCAGGTGAGCCTAATTTCAAATGGCTAACTCTAGATTTTACATAAGTTGGAGATGAGTCTGAGTAGATTTGGTCACTAACAAATAAAATCTCTTGTTTGCCAGTTAGTTTTGTTTCCATCTTGCCCTGACACAACATACAGTCTGTGTTGGTATAGCTTTGGGTTGTGAAGAGATCAAGGTGAACACATTTTTCTGAACCAGACACTGTACCTTCTCTCCACCGACTGAGCCTGACTGCACAGACTTCAACCACCGATGCATGATGGGAAACAGTGTTGACAGTTGATTGATTGGGCCCCAGTTTTGTTTTGATCAGAAACATGACGTGCTGTTACTACGCTGCTCTTCACTCTTCTCCACCTTGTCATGGTCCTCATTAAAATCCACACAAACAGCGCCAATGTGTGACTGTTTAAAAAGCTGTCAAATTTGGACAATACATAATTTAGAAATTAACCCCTTCAACACATAATGGGCTTGATAATGTATTACAAGCTAAAATAATATTCACACATTGCAGTTGCTGACTATACAACCCTCCTTTGACCTTTCCTCATCTCAGTTGCCCCATCATCTTCCATTTCTTTTTGCTTTGTTGTTTGTTTATTTTCTTCTGGAAAGGTGGTTATGTTTCTCTGTTTGTTTGTTGGTATTTTTGTTAGTGTGTTAGCACAACTCTGAATGATAATAGTAGATAACTAAAAAATAGTTGCATTTTGATTACTTTTTCAGGTATGGACCAAGGAAAAAGTAAAACCAATGTCTCCCAACCAGTGGTACTTGGACCCCTAGGGGTACGTGAGCACATTGCAGGGGGTACGTGGCGTTATAGGATAATTTATAGTACCTTTTATATATTTGGCTTTCAAAGACTAAAATAAACCTAAATCGGGACTAGGGTTATAAAGAGGTATGGGACACTAAAGAAAACAGGGACTAAACCAGAACTAAACTAGGACTAAACAAAGTCTAAAACCAGAACTCAATCAGGAAAAAAACAGGTCTAAAACCAGAACTAAACCAGGAATCAACCAGAAACTAACCTAAACCAGAACTAAAGTAACATTAATCAACTCTAAACCAGGAGTAAACCATGCTGAAAACCAGGACAGAACTAAGACTAAATCAGCCGAGTCCAAATCAGGACTAAACCAGCAACAAACCATGTCTAAACCAGAACTAAACTAGGTCTAAACTAAGTCTAAAGGTTAAACCAGGACTAAACTAAGACCTAACCAGGACTAAACCATGCCTAAAACCAGAACAAAACTAATACTAAACCAGGACTAAGCTGGCTCCAAACCAGGACTAAGCCAAGTCCAAACCAGGAATAAATCAGGTCCTGGGGTACACAAAACCAAAAAGATTGGGAACCTCAGAGTAAAACACCAGCTGCAAGAGGTCAAGTAACAAGTGATCACCTTTGTAGCTCAATGAATAGAGCATTTACCCCTTAACTAGAATACTACTGGTTTGACATTAGATCTGGACACTATGCTACGGTCTGAGATAGGGCCAATGCCATGTAATAAGTCAGGGGTCTCGAACTCAAATTCTCCAGGGGCCAAATCTGGTATTGTCCTGTCATTTTAGGGCCACAGAAAGGTTCAGGTCTGTTCAACTTTGTCCCATGGAACTCCAGATGGAAACTAGCACTGTGGTAAATCCAGTGTATTTACATAGAGCCGGACCTTCCTATACGCAGATTTCACAAGTTGCGTAGGGCCCCGCCTCCTCCTCTTGGTCAAAGCAGTGGTCATGCTTCTGTCTGTTCTTCATTTGCAGCAATCTTTCTCGCACTATAGGCAAACTACGAAAGCGCTGCGCAGCAATTCGCCACTTGTCCCTCTCCAGCGGCTCGGTGCAGCCCCTGTGCGCTCTTCTCATTTTTCCGCTGTGAGGGAAACTCCAGTTTATTCTACTATTGTTCATTTTTCAGAAAAATACATTGTTTTTTGGTAGCACCGCTGTGTCCTTTCCTCTCGTCTCCGTCTCACTCCTCATCTTTCTTTAGTCTCATCTGCTCTGCTCTGTGCTAAATAGAGGAGAGAACTCAAGGCTAACTCGAGCAGAAACTGATTTAAACTAACTCCACACTGTGTCCAGCAGAGGACAGATCTGGACAGCAGCTTCTTCAATAAAAATGAACAAAGTCACCGTTGATTTCTTCACAATGTGCCGTTTATCCCACAGAGGTGGAGGCTGTGTGTGATGTGCCGAACAGTTACTAAAGGTAACTCCAGAGGGTTGATGCACTGTTTGAAGCCATACACCATCAAATTATATTTAACTGGTTCTGGTGCAATACAAATCTGTTAAATGCAAAAGTAAGTTAGTTTGGCACAGTGGTTCTCAAATGGTGGGTCAGGGCCCTAAAGGGGGTCACAGAATGTTATAATAGGCTACAGTAGACAATTGTATATTTAGCTTATTTGAAGCCTATTACAGTACTACATCTGTGAAATACTAAGTAGCCTATTAAGAAAAAAAGCTATATAATAGATATATCGCCAACTAAAACATATCAGATAGTAGGGCCTCGGAGAGGAATTTTGCTTAGGGCCTCAGAAAGGTTAGATCCACCTCTGTGTTTACAGCACTTGTTGTCTGTTCATCAATGTGCACTGTCCCATTCAAATAAAAAAAAAAAAAAAAATAGTATTAATTGAAATACATCATGGAAAGGGATTTCTTTTTTTAAACCCATAACTTGAGATGATACATTTAGTACCGTTAGTAGTTTAGTGCCAAATGTTCTCATAGCTTGTTACTCAAATAAATTATAGCAAGGTACCTTTGACCTTTTTAGACGTTATAGTAAAATATCCATCCATCCATCCATCTTCTTCCGCTTTATCCGGGGCCGGGTCGCGGGGGCAGCGGTCTAAGCAAAGATGCCCAGACTTCCCTCTCCACAGACACTTCCTCCAGCTCTGCCGGGGGCACCCCAAGGCGTTCCCAGGCCAGCCGAGAGACGTAGTCCCTCCAGCGTTTCCTAGGTCTTCTCCGGGGCCTCCTCCCAGTGGGACATGCCCGGAACACCTCCCCAGGAAGGCGTCCAGGAGGCATCCGGAACAGATGCCCGAGCCACCTCAACTGACTCCTCTCGATGTGGAGAAGCAGCGGCTCTACTCTGAGCTCCTCCCGGGTGACAGAGCTCCTCACCCTATCTCTAAGGGAGCGCCCAGCCACCCTGCGGAGAAAGCTCATTTCGGCCGCTTGTATCCGGGATCTTGTCCTTTCAGTCATGACCCAAAGCTCATGACCATAGGTGAGAGTAGGAATGTAGATCGACCGCTAAATCGAGAGCTTCGCCTTTCGGCTCAGCTCCTTCTTCACCACAACAGACCGATACAATGACCGCATTACTGCAGACGCTGCACCGATCCGTCTGTCGATCTCACGCTCCATCCTTCCCTCACTCGTGAACAAGACCCCAAGATACTTAAACTCCTCCACTTGAGGCAGGAGCTCTCCCCCAACCTGGAGAGGGCAAACCACCGTTTTCCGGTCGAGAACCATGGCCTCGGACTTGGAGGTGCTGATTCTCATCCCAGCCGCTTCACACTCGGCTGCAAACCGCCCCAGCACATGCTGAAGGTCTTGGCTTGATGAAGCCAACAGGACAACATCATCGGCAAAAAGCAGAGATGAAATCCTGTGGTTCCCAAACCAGACTCCCTCTGGCCCCTGGCTGCGCCTAGAAATTCTGTCCATAAAAATTATGAACAGAACCGGTGACAAAGGGCAGTAAAATATAGTCTTAAAATATTATCATGTTTTTTTTTTTTGTTTTTGTTTTTTTTTTTTTACAATTTTGCTTAAGAAAAAATAATTCAGAATAAAAATCATTCATCATGTTTTTTTTTGTTTTTTTTTAAAGTGTATATCTTTCTGTACAGTCAATTTGTATGTCTCTGATTCTATGGCATTAGTAAATATTACATGTAGAAATGAAGTGTGTTGTGCTGTCCTAGTATGTACCATTTTATTTGGTTGTAAAAGATAAGGTTACTTAAAAAATATACTCCACTACTCCTCATGTCGTATGTATCTTTAGCATCTGAAAACCCTGCCAGATTCACATAATGCTGTATGTATAAGTAATCTCTTAGCCTGTTAGCTTTAAGATGTGCTATGCCATAATTACTCTCATCTGAATTTGCTGTGGATTAGCAATTTCCCTTTTAGATGCAACATATGAAGTGGTGTGAAAATGTCCTTTTGTTTTGGTGGATTTGTGGAGAGCGGCTCATGCTCTTGAAAATGTTTACTTAAAAATGGCTTTGGTTATAACTGCTCATCTCAAATTATTTGTCTACATCTTATGCTTTAGGTGAGTTTTGTAGTAATGGTTGTTGTTATAGTATATTTGATATTATGTAGTATATATGTATTATAGATAGACCTTTATTATGTACCGAGATCTGATTCATCTGCTCAAGTTAACTTATTAAAGTAAGATTTGTGATGGATGGATTAAATATTAACATATACACTGACTTACTATTGTGGTTTGTATTTAATTGTCCAGTAATATATAGAAACCAAAACTATATTATGTAGTCGTTAGCTTATATGCTAATCAGATATGGTAATTGCTACATTAAAGGTAATATATTGTGCTTTTATTCAAATATTTTAAACCAGTCTTGGTCGCCTGTAGAACAGCATTGCATGTTTTACAACCTTTACATCTGGATAAAATATAGCATCTTTAATTAGTACTCTACTGGTCCCATAAAGAAACAAATGAAGAGAGCAGCAGAGGGCAGCAGAGCACATAGCACTTTTTTTTTGATAAATGAATGAGAGCAGACTGGATGTAGAGAGTTTTTTTAATTGGTCAGTGCTTCCTGGAGTGGGCGGGGGTTTGTGGGGGAGGTGGAGGTTTGTGGAAGTATTTTGAGTCTTCAGAATGGCCTACCAGAGAATAGAGATTACTTAAAGGGCCCATATTATGCTTTTTTGTGTCTTTTAAATTCATTTTGGCACCGCTAGATTAGCATATTACATTTTGTTGGTCAGAAAAAACAATAATTATTGAAAAAAACGTATTTGAAGAAACTCATCGACACTCAGATTGGGTCTTTGTCCCTTTAAGAGCCCTCCCTCCCCATGGCCCAGCTGCTTTCAAGCCCCTTCAGCGCTCCTCACATGTACTGCTGTAATGCTACATTCTGGGGTGTGTTTGTTTGGTTGCTGCAGGGGAGCTGTGAGCTGAACGGGACTGGGCCGTGAGGGGGGAGAGGCATGGTCAGGTGGAAAAGGCGAACACCGGTGAAAGTCAATGTCAAAGTCAACATAAATAGAGGACATGCATGAAAGAAACAAAAACAAAATGCCAGGTATGTTTTTGATGCAGAAACAACATGGTAAAACATGGTAGAAAAGTCAGAAAAGTCGATTTTGCATATTAGGGCCCCTTAAAACATACATGAATGAAACAAAACTCAAATTATGTTTTTGATGAGGGAACATTTTAACATTGTAGAAAGCTCAGAAGATTTTTTTCATAATATATTCCCTTACGTACATGTAGTTGATTGGTTGTCAGTTGCCAAAACCAATAATTATTTGCAGTATTTGGTGGCTAATGCTAATCCCACCATAGAAAATGTCTTACGGTCTGCTAGGCTTATGGCACCATTCTTGTAAGAGTGTGGGAGATTTTATAAGAAAATAGCGCTGGCGGGATCTGACTGGTTGTCCAGACGGGTTGCCATGGTGAATGCAGTGATTAAAGCTATTAAAGCTGCAAGCGTAGGGTTAAATGGGAGCCCTGACTTCTCCTGCTGTCACAAATTAAACATAAAAAAGAGAGCGAGTGGAAGCGAAAAGATGGAATTAGACGGAAAAATGCAATAAAGGATAGAAACAAAGAGAGACTGGAAAAAAGTGCCAAGTGGGGGAGAGCACAATGTGATTAGTCGTGCACAATCCCACCTAGCTCCTAATTGATTTCTTTTTACAACAGATGAAATAAAAGGTTACAGCGCTTCCGACAATAACCTTCCTATCTGAGCCCAGACAGGGGGCTTTATCGCATTGTAAAAGACAGGCAGCGTGTAGACTTTCATAGGACTGTGTGTGTACCGCAGGAGCTTACCGTCAAAAGCACAAAATGAGTGCGTGTGTGTGAACGAAGAAGAGAATTAATGTGGATGCTTCGACGCACGCAGAGAGCTATAATCTCCTGTATTAGCAGAGTTACATGTTCATTTAACCTCCTGTATGGGAAAATAAGGATAATGTCATTGCACTTGGTCTTGAAGAGATAATCAATACAAAGAGAATCAAAGTTGTGTTGTTGCTGTTGCAGCGATAACACTACAACTTTATACAATTACTGTCGAATGTGGCATCCAGTATGAAGTCATAGTTCAAGTGCAAGGAACGAGTGCACTCCTGACACAGCTTCATGAGCCACTGTAAATGTAAATGAGGGTTGTGTACATTTAATAATGCTGCACCACAACATTATGCAGACCATTGCATTGTGGCATTGCAAGAATTCAAATATACAGAGATGGAGGAAGTACTTACAAAGTGTACTGTATTCTTCAAAACAACGTTACATTATTGAAAGTAGTCAACAGAAATGCTTTTTATTACAATCTATTGTTGGAATTTTTATTTTATTTTATTTTATTTTTTTTATTTTTTTTTTGCAGATGCACAGTAAAATCTACTACTATTATTACCACTACTACCCTGTCCACAAACCTTGGCTCGAACCTAAGATTTTCTGGTTGTAAGGTGAGTTTACCCACTTGCCATCAAAGTCATTTTAAGAATAATAATAGAAAAAAAAATTTAGAAAACCTTTATTAGTCCCTCAGTGGAGAAATTTCATTGTTGCAACACAGCATAGGTACAATAAGCAGTAGCACAGTGGTATCACACGCGCACAAAAGAGTATCAGAGACCAGTCTGGCAAAAGAGAGGGAAAAAAAAAAAAAAAAACTAAACTAAACTACGACAAGTTAAGCTAAATAAACTAAAATAGGCTATGAAAAATGCAGTGAACCCAAAGAAAAACAAGATTTGTCTAAAAAGAAATATATACGGCATAATACAAAATATTTACAAGAGCAATAAATATATATAATATAAATAAGCTAAAATACTAGAAAAGGAAAAGAGGTAAGAGCCATTGCAACGAGCAGCCAGCTCCAACCAGCGCTAGAAGGAGAGTGACTGACTGACTTTTACTCATTTTAAGATTAAAAAGAACATTTTGAGGAAAAAAAAAAATATTAAAAATTAAAGGATGTTTTAGAAAATGTACTGAATGTATTCAAGTAAATGTATCACATCCCACCTCTAACAAATATATTTCTATATAGAATTCCTTATTTAATATTTACTTTGACCAAGGCCCTGGTGATGGTTTATCTTTGCCTCTAAATATACAGGACTGTGCCTCTGTCCAAGTCTTTATGTTTGTCATAAATTTAGTGCATTTCACATTTGCATTATTGGCTATTAATATGATTTATTCTTTCAATCATGTGCTTCTACTACAGCTGTGGACTGGAGATGATTGCAGCTGTTTATCACAGGCATGACTTATATTCAGGAAGGACACTTTATTGTCAAAATTTTAATGTTGGCATGTTGCATCTTAGGAAAGTCCTGGACAGTGAATTATGTAAACCTGTAGAGTAAATGAAGAGTTCAGCATATGTAGCTTTGTGATAGTGTTGTCATCATATGTGGCAGTATATGTTGTGTTCCTATATTAATGACTACTTCGATATTGGACTGTAACATTAATAAAAATAAGGTAAACTGGAAATGACCAATTTTGATCACAAGAAAAAAAAAAATCAAGATTCACTCAAGACTCTATTTTAATGCTTTATGACTAGTGAGTTCTTTTACATGAATTCAGTTTCAGCGAAAAATCAGTGAACTTGTACCCATACTTTTCATTGTGATGGAGAATGTATCGTAGCTGTGGCTCAGTCAGTAGAGTCGTTCACCGTCTAACCTGCAGGTTGGCAGTTCTATCCCCGCTACCAGCACTGCATACTGCCGTTGTGTCATTGGGCAATGCACTTCACCCACCTTGCCTATGAATGTGTTAGTGTGATTGTGTGTGGAGGGGATGGACAGGCCATAGGTGCAGAATGTCAGCCACATCTCTGTAAGCCTGACTGAGGAGTGAATGAATAATGCAATGTAGAGCGCTTTAAGTAAGGCCCTATATAAATCCAATGCATTAGCATTATTATTGTTAGCAGCAGATCATTCTTCTTCCCTTTTGGCCTTTCCCTTTCCGGGTCACTCCTGTGGGTTGATTAGTCACACATACACTCACATGGATACCATCTGAGTAATGATGTTTATTGTACGTGAAATGCTAATTAATATAATATAATGGTGCGGCCCATATCAAGAAACACATATAAATGTCTTTGAAACATAACTCTAATTGGAAAAAATACAGAATGTTCTTTTTCTTGTACAGTACAGTAGTTTTTTTTACTTAGCTGTAAGGCTCTGGATGTTTACTTTATGTCCTATATAGCCTGTGATCCCTAAAACAAGTGAAGTGTTGCTGCCTCCATAGTATACCCTCTCCCTCTTTGGTCTAAGATGAACCAGGTGTAAAGAGGCCCGTTGTGTTTGTGTGTATATATATGTGTGTGTGTGTGTGTGTGTGTGTGTGTATGAGAGAGCAAGAGAGGAGGGAGATGAGGGTAGACCGCTGAGTGCCGGGGCTGTTGATTGTGCGTGAGAGCTTCGAGAAAGGGTGCGGAGAGCATCTATCTGTATCATTCACTCTAAAAGCCTGGAGAGAGATGGGGAAGGATGGATGGGAGGACAAGTAGAAGTCAATAAAGAGATGGTTGGGACAGAGAGAGGAGGAGATGAGAGTGGTACTATGTGGAGATGACTTGAGGAAGCGAAAGGGGGTGAGCACAAAAAAAAAAAAAAAAAAAGGGAAACAGAAAAACGCCAGGTATCCAGGGAAGAGAGTGGAGATTCTGGCAGGGTGCAAAAGTGAGTGATAAACACGAATAGGCTTCAAAGAAAGGCAAGAATGGCAAAAGAGTACAGTTAGTGCAGCTACAAAGATGTACAGTGAGAGAAAGTCAGAACGGGAAATGGAAAGGGCAGCCCGAACACTATCTTTGATGATCACACACAAGTTTTTTTTTTTTTTTTTCCAGAATAAAAGGCAACACTTTTTATGCTAGAATTACCTGACTAACCATTGCCTAGAAATACAGAAAACAAATAAATAAATAAATAAAATCACCCTCTTCCTTCCTCCTCCAATGCTTCAGGTGTTGACTCTTTGGGAGCAGATATAGCCTAGCCCCCAATGTTTGCACAGTCCTCAAATAGCCCGAGGTTACACTTCTGAATTATTGCTCCACTAGACTCACTCTTTCTGCCTATCACTTTGCACAACACCGCAGAGACAGGCAAAGTAAGGCGTTTGCTCCAGGTGTGCATGAGTAAGGTGTAGCTACAGTTCTGAGGTTTAATGAAGAATGACAGAGGTTTGGTTTTCCTGGGGATTGTCTGTCTGTTGAGGTATAAGTGTGCATGCCAGGTTAGCAATACCCCTTCGCTTGATCTGGGTCTGCAATCCCTACTTACACTAGAAATCTTGTTTTTAGAAATCTGGTTCACTACATTTTAGGCATGGTTGATTTCTCTGCTTGGTTGTGTTTAGCTAATTATTCTCCTAATGCTCTGGAGCACTGCCTTTTTCCACAATAGAAGATATTTATTATTAATATTATATTATTATAAGCATTAACTATTTGATCATGTGACCCTTTTCTTTATTATCAGTCACTTACTGTCCTGTAACCTTATAACAGAAGATGAACGCTGGAATGTCTTCACACTTCAAAGGGGCTATATTATGCTTTTATTCATATTATAACAGCATTGTATAGAACAGCACGTTTTACAACCTTTAAAAAACATTATCTGGATAAAATAAAACATTTTTAATAATTACTCTACTGGTGCCATAAAGAAACAGGTGAAGAGGGCAGCTGAGTGTAGAATAGAGCAGTGTTGTGGTCTTTTGAACATAATAATAAAAAAATTAATTAAAAAATCACTTTCTTAAATAATTTGTATGATGCTATTTTACTACATAAAGAAAACTGTCTGTAAGGAATCAGAGGAAACAGAGCTGTAGACTGGCTGTAGAGATTCGTCAGTGCTTACTGGAGTGGGCAGAGGTTCGTGGGATAAGTGGGGGCTCGTGGAAACAGGCATTTAGAGCCCTCAGAATGGCCATGCCAGGGAACATAAGATTTCCTAAACATGTGAGAATGAAGCAAAACACAACTCTAGGTATATTTTTGATGGCAACAACATTATAAAATAGCCTGTTTAATTATTAGGAGCAGTGATTTTTATATACAAGTCTTACACAAACAATTTTCCCCAATATCAGTGGCCATTACTGTATATTTTGGGGTCTATGGTAAAAGTCCTAAAAGTAGTAATTTGTGGCCTGGTGGAACTGACCTCGAGGGGTCACAAAGCATACTATTTCTGCAGGTCCCAATCCAAGATAAATGGAGATGGTTGACTCAGGAAGACGTCTGGTGTAAACCCTATGCCAAATCAATCTGTAAATCACTGCACGTTAGGAGGCAGAAAATTTACTGTGGTGACTCCCAGAAGGTAAAGGAAAGAAGAAGTAAACAAGCAAATATGTGTGCTGTAGACCAGGTGTGATTCTGGGAGACGTAATGGTTGCTTAGATGTTTTTGATGCTCTGTAGATTATTTTCATTGCTGCATATTTATAGTAAGCTCATATACTGTTGATGCTCCTATAAGCTACATACAAGCACTCCAGTTTTGGTAATGCTATCAGTGGCAAAGACCCCAATATGCAAAACCAAACCACATTTCTGCTATTAGGCTGAGAAAAATCACCCCAAACATTACCCATCTGCTTGAGCACTCTGTAGGTTGATCCCTCCAGAAAGGGCCTACAGCTAGGTTATAGGTCTGAGAGTAAATCCACAAATTTGTGCTGTGCTAAATGGAGCATTATGCAATGTTTGGCGTCGCTAACTGGGGGCTTTTACTGAACATCTTGTCTCGTTGCTAATCCTGCCAACAGCAACCAGCCAGGGACAGAAACAAACTCTGACCCTCAATACATGAGCACTCAGTGGAGATGTGGGAATAGGCTTGCACACATGCAAAAGGAGAAGAAGAGGGAAATGCTAATAAAAAGAAATACATATGTTTTCTATCTTTATTAATGTGTACTGTCCAAATCAGTGCTTGTTAAACATTTCACATAGAGTACCAACTCAGAGTATTTGTCTTTCAAAGTACCTCAATTAATTGGCTGAAATTAGTATTGCTATATAATGACAACACAGGGACTAAACCAGAATGAATCTAGGACTAAACCAGCAGATACCCATGACTTAACCAGGACTAATCTAGGACTGAACCAGAAGGGGTCTGTTGTCCCAGGCATCAGGGTCAGAGGGGCCCAGAAATGGTTCCTTTTTTTATATTTTCTATTATAAGGGGGCTCATGTGAATCCTTTTTGCCCTGGGCCCCAGCAAGCGTTAACGGGCCTGCACAAGTCTCACAAGTGTAATTGAGACGAGGAAAAGGAGTACATAATGTTGCAGAACCATGATTCCAAACTGTGGGCTGCGGACCCTGAGATGGCCGTGAAGGTACTGCAGGTGGGCTGCCAGTTGTACATAAAAGAAGAAATTACTTACTAGAAAGTGCTGTATGTTCAAATATTTTTATTTTTGGCAATGTATAGCCTGTATTTTCTTATGCTTTTAATATGATCTTCAGATAAATACTTATGCTGTATTTAGAGTGAACATTTAAAATTGACCTGCATAGGATTTCAGAATTTTTAAGGAGGCACATCTGACTTTGGAAATTACTGCTATAGAACAATATACATGTTTTACTTTATGTATTAATATTTCACAGTACTGACTGCCTAAGGGACAGATGAGAAACTTTATCTGACATGCCTTTAAAGTTATGGATTTTAACAACTTTGAACTGTAACAACAATAACAATGCAGCTAGCCTTGGGTCTCAGCTCATATAAGCAATTAATTTCATGCACTCTATATAGGGCTGTAAGAGGCAAGCTACAACATTCGGGAGGACAAGTGATCAAAGGTTGCAGAAATAGATTTGAATTAGGGCCTGTGGGTGTGATATTTGTTCATTTTTTTCTATATTTCTTGAGAATTATAGACAGCTAACCTAATAATAATAATAATAATAATAATAATAATACATCAATTTTATATAGCGCTTTTACAGAACTCAAAGATGCTTTACAAGAAACAAACATTAATGACAAACAAAAGAACAGGAGAGATGTTATTGAGGGTTGAAAGCTTGATTAAAGAGATAGGTTTTTAAGTGTTTTTTGAAAGTTTGAAGAGAGTCTGAGGCACGGATGTGTGGGGGGAGAGAGTTCAGGAGGGTGGGGGCAGCGATGGCCAAGGCTCTGTCCCCCAAGGTACGGTGCTTGGATTTAGTGATGGGAGTGAGGAGATTGGAGTCCGATGATCGGAGGCGGCGGGAGGGGCGGTGGTGCTGCAGAAGGTCAGTGAGGTATGGGGGGGCTAGGTTATTGAGGGCTTTGAAGGTGATGAGGAGGATCTTGAAATGAATGCGTTGTTGAATGGGGAGCCAGTGGAGCTGCTGTAGGACGGGGGTAATATGTTCCCTGAAGCGGGTGTGGGTGAGGAGGTGGGCGGCTGAGTTCTGAATGTACTAAAGTTTTTGTAGGTGGGTTGAGGGAAGACCATAGAGGAGGCTATTGCAGTAGTCGAGTCTGGAAGAGATGAAGGAGTGGATGAGGGTTTCTGCAGCAGATGTGGACAGGGTGGGACAAAGATGGGCAATGTTGCGGAGATGGAAGAAGGCTGATTTGGTGATTTGACGGATGTAAGGAGAGAGTGCCTAAATAATAACCCTTATTTATTAAAGTATGACTTATGGTATATGAAGACAGACACTTTCACTGAATCACTTATATGTGCAGTAGATACTAGTGCTGGAGAAACTCCATTACTGCTTGTACTGCAAATACTGCTTCACAACATGCTAAAACACAAAGTATCATGTAAAACACATTCAATGTACAGATATTAGGTCTGAAATGAAGAAGTAAAAGTAAAAAATACCCCTTCTAAAGTGCACTTGAATTTAGTTTTCCTTTGGATTGGAGGAAATCTGTAATCAAGAGAGAATCATCTGTGCAAAAATGAGACTTTATAATGTCATATAGGCTTTATTATTAAGCATTTTAATCTGCTGGCACACTCCAATAAGGGGCTGGCTGTTGGGAAGTTTCTATTTGAGCGGTTGATCTGTCTTGTTACAGAGAGACAGTGCTTACAATCTATATACAGTAAATATAATATATAAAGGGAAAAAGAAAGGTGATGTAAACTCCAGATAAGTGTGGTGATGCAAGACATGATGTTAAATGAGGCAGAAATAATTGTCAGTTAAACTCACTAGAAATTTAGCTCCAAATGTCAGCTGAGTTTGTTGAGGTGGAAAATTAAACAGGTTTAGCATTTGTCAATAAAATAAGAGCAGAAAAGTAGCTTCCATATTGTTGAAGTGTGATTGAGATACAAATGCTATATAGAGAGAGACTTTGTTGAAACCCTTGGGAGTAGAATTGGTTAGTTCAGCTTTAAGAACACATACATGAAACAACAAAGTAACAGAGTACTTTTATTGGTAGTTATACACATTAAAGGTACTGGAAGCAGCATGTGTTGGTTTAAAAGTGGTACTGCAGTGTAAATCATAGACACGCAAACAAAAAAAGTTGCAAAATAGTTAGCTTTAATTCACTTAACAACCTTAAATGATGTTCTCAAAATCAACACAGCAATACACATTCAATAAAACAATTTACATGTAAACCTCTCCCAAGTGAATTGCATTTTTCACATGTACTCAATGATTCCTATTCATTGAGGTAAATCCCCTGGTTGCTGCCGGTACTGGTGTGTTAATGGATAATAAATCTATATTTAAGGATATAGGAGAGAGGAAATCCAATTTGTGTCAGCGCTCTCCACCAGATCCTCACTTTTATCCCCATACCCGCCTGGCTGAAGCAGTAATCGGCTTTGTGTAATAAAATGATGATGATGACTTTATCTGACATTTGTAAGGAGGAGGAGCCCCAGATTTCGTAGGTCTGCCTTATCAGACTCTACACCGGCACTGAATTAATCCATAGACGCAGGATACACAGTAAAAATGTTGTTCTTGGAGGTAAACACTAGGGGTTATATTGAGGTGAGAGGAAGAGATGTGTTTGCCGAGAGTTGTGTATTTGTTTTGTGTCATGCTCGCACCGATCCCTTGCCCTTATTCTTCCCTCAACTGCGAAGTGGGGGAGGATGATTACATAGCAACAGGTCAACTTTATCGCCATGGAGATCCCTAAAGATACCTGGATGCACAAAAAGAAAAAGAAAGAAAAGCCCAAGGAATATATATTTTCTGCTTTGTTACGGGTAAGACAGCATGCGCACTCATACTAAAAATGTTTATTCTTTATTCATTCAAGCAAGTATCACAGTACTCATTTTAAAATGTACTTGTAAGTAAAAAGTAAAAGTATTTGGCACAGCTTCTACAACAAATAAATGTGTTAAATGTGAGGAATTTTGATGAAGAACTGCACTGATTACCAATGACATTACCACGCCAGAGCAGTAGAAGATGAGTCTGTTGTTGGCACCGCCTGTCTTGTGTGTCTACATGAAGGGCACAGCAAAAACAAATGGTTCATCAAATGGAGCCCACCCCATATCAGTTAACTTTTATGATTTGTTTTTAGTATTAAGTTTTGTGTAAGACAAGTTCACTTTACATGGCTAAAAAAGTCACTGCAGGCTGGGCAGTGTAGAGGTCAGTGGGGAAAAAAAATAGACAGCAAAAACAGACAAACAAGATGTAACAAGTTAGAACTGCCCTACTTTCAGATCATCCCAAATCGGTTCAACCTAATGATGTGCAGAAGACCCATCATAGTCGTCTGCTTCAACGGCTTCAAAACAAATCAAGTCATGATATGCATTTGCTCTTGCTCCAGCTCCTTCGCTATCTATATCGTACTGGATAGCAGCGTGATATGGGATTTTCTCTGGTGCTTTTTTTTGCAGAGGCCTAGTTTCAATTAATGTGGCTGTGAGTTAAGTGGGCCCTCAGGGGTTAAGTTCTGTCATGTCAGATGGATCTGTTTGTGTGCAGGAACAGGAGAATCCCACACTCCACTTGTCTTGTGCAAGGGAAAGAGCGATGCCTAAGAGCCCATCTCGCTATTCCCTTTGCATGTGTACAGCGCTGGAAGGATTTTGATCTTTGAACCATTATGTCTCATATACAACGAACTCCCGAACCTCCCTTTGGTCTGAGAATCACATGTTGAGTTTTTTATTCTGTTTAAGATATCTTTAGAAAGACACATTTCTTTACAGGCCATATGGAATTGTGAGTGTGCACTGTGCGATGGCTGCAGATGATTTCTCATGTCTCGTATAAGATGTGTTGGTGTGTGCGGTTAATATTTAAACATATAGCGCGGCAAAACCTAAAATAGCATGACAGACTGACAAGATAAATCTGTGTTGCTTTCATTATACTGTTTTCGCAGACACACTTTTTTCCGTCGCCTCTTGTAAAATAAATGGCCTGTGATGTAACGGCAAGTGAAAATAGCTACGTTATCATCCGCGACCAGGCTAATTGAGTGGTTGTCTGTGGGATTTCAGAGATGACTCGTTTGTGTGACACGCCGATCTACTCGCTTTTCAAAAAAAAAAAGAGGAGCTAGCAGCAGCAGCCATCTGTATAAAAAGCCTGTCACACAGATAGATGGAGGCACCACAGAAATATCAAGAGGGAAGACGCCCACAACATGTTTCCAGTAACATTTGGGAATAGGCTGCAGTTGTGATGAGGCTATGAAAGTTTGTCATTTGGATTGACCAGCTGCTGTAGCTCCACTGAGAGAGTTTGCAGTAAAAGCTAGACTTTAAAACACAGGTTATTGTTTAGTCCTGGTTTAGTCCTTGTTTAGTTGTTGTCCTTGTTTAGTATAGTTTGAGTCTTTCTTTTGTCCTGGTTTAGTCTTTGTTCTTGTTTAGTACAGATTTAATATAATTTTAGTCCTTGTGTAGAATACTTTTAGTCCTTCTTTTAGTGCTGGTTTAGTCCTGGTTTAGTTCTTGTCATTGTTTAATATAGTTTTAGTTCTTGTGTTGTCCAGGTTTAGACCAAATGTTCTTTTGTTTTTATAAAGTAATGCTGTTTTTATTCCATTAAAGAGGGAAGTAAAACTGGACTAAACCAGGACTAAACCGACTCTACACCAGAGCTAAACAAGAACAAAAACTAGACTAAGCCATGACTAAGCAGTGCTCTGAAATACTGTAGGAATAAAACAACTGTTGTGAGCATTTTGCAACTAATGAAGGTAACTGGCAACATTTCAGTAAGGTAAGGCAGTCTCTGTTGGTAGTTTTGGATGTACTGAATAAAATGCATCTTCCTTGGCTTCCTCCCACCATCCAAAGACATGGATGTGTTAGGTGAATTGATGACTCTAAATTGCCCCTAGTGAATGAATGTGAGAGTGAATGGCTGTCTGTCTGTGTATGTCTCTGTGTCAGCCCTGTAACTAGCTGGCCACTGTCCAGGGTGTGCCCCGCCTAAGGCCCAAAGTTACTGAGATAGGCTCCCAGCGGCCATGACCCCTAACGTGATAAGCAAAAGAAGAATGAATGAATTAGACATTGTCCCAACAAAACTCAAACATCTATCTATCTAAACTGCCTATCTTATGAATAGAAACAAGCAATAGCAGGAAAATTAGCACTGCGGTCATACATTGTTGACCCTTCCTTGTTGCATGAGGAACTGAAAATGCTCAGTACATGTTGTGGCTTATTATGTCCATGGCATTTGTACATTGGAAAGATCATTTTAAAGCCACTGTCTATTCATTAAGATAAACTATTCCCTCAGTGCTTTTGTCATATTGAAATGACTTTTGTTTGAATTAAATCAGACAAAATGAAAAACCTGACATTTTCCCGCAGCATTTTACTGCCGCATCTTTCTGTCCATTTACTCTCCCCGCAAGGGCAAATCAAGACAAGGCCGCTTGTTTATTGAATTAACAGCTATCGGGAAGCATTAGGCAGACGGTCTGCTTGAGTTTCCATTCAATATCGTAGCATTAGGGACCAGAGATGTTGTTTGGTTTAGTCGTATGGTACGGGGGAATAGACAAGAGGCAGAGCTGGAGCTAGCAGAGCCCAAGATGTTGAGGTTCCCTTTGGGAATGAGCAGAGAAACAGCTCATCTTGAATATTTCAGAGCTAAGGTCAAAGAGGCCAGATAATAGTAGTGTGTGGACAACTGAGGAGCAACTGGTAACAAGATGCTGAGGTTATAGCAGTCAGACCTAGAGGAAGACCAAAGAGGAGACTTATGGATCAAAGAGTGAAAGAGGATATAAAGCTTATTGCTGCAAGAGTAGAAGATGCATAGGATAAGGTTATATGAATGCAGATGATTCACTGTGGTGACCCCTGCACTGAACAGCTAAAAAAAAAAATAGTAGCATAACACAGAGAAAGGAAAAGAGGATGACTGGATGGCAGTCATATCTATTCAGTTTATGAGCCAAAGTTTGGAGTAACAGTGGAAAGAGTTTGTGATTTGATAAGTTTTGAGTTCACACCAATAATGAATCAATTATTTCTTGGCCATTACCGACCCTTTCTAAAACTGTTGCAACCCTGGCTTATTTTGTGTTATCTTGCTAAGAAGAACAAAACAACCAACGCTGGTCAAAAGATGCCCTCTTGACAGAGGGCATCTTTTGTGACAGAGGTTAAGAGATTTTCTAAACCCGTTATGTTGATTGTAATAGTTTGTGCTTAATCCAGCCACAAAGAGTCACCAAGCAGTGTCTTCTCACGCCATTCCCAAGCCCAGATAAATGGAGAAGGTTGCATCAGGAAAGGACATTTAATGTAATACCCATGCCTAACCCAAAAATGCAAATCACTAGATGCTAGGAAGCAGATGATTTTCTGTGATGACCCCAGAAGGGAGAAGCTGAATAAAAAAGAATAGTTTGTTTGTACTTGTTTATGGGCCAAAGGTTGGAGTAATGGTGAAAAGACGTCATGGGTTGTGATTGGATGGGTGCCCCTTCCCTTCGAGTGGCGTCTCTGGGGGTAGTGGGCACACAGTGACAGAGAGCCAGACGTGCCACAGCCAAGTCGCAGAAAAAGGGCACGGATTTGGTCTGAGGGCTGCTGTAACATCTTATCACAGGCTGGCTTCCTCACTCTGAATCGCTGGCTCCAAGTCTGCCCGAGGACATTGTGAAGCAGGGTTTAGCATGGCCAGGCTAAGGACACACACACACTGCCACACGCACACACACTCTCACACACACACACACACACACACACAGATACTGGACTGGTGCAGGGCAAGATCTCTTTGTTGGGAGAGTCTTATAAAGCCTGGTCACCATGGCAACTACCACCTCATTAGGAAGTCGGTGGTGGCGGCCAGTGCCTTTGCATATTTCTCTGTTTATTTTAAATCTTTTCTTTTGCACCATAATTATACTGTACCATAGTGTGTATTTTTCTACATTGCATGCATTTTCAAAGATTTCAAAAATTAACCTTTAGAAACCTTGAACCTGTCTCGCAATCGTAAATAAATTGTACAAGAACTCTAGGTCCTACATTATGCTTTTTTGAAGTTTTTTGAAATAGTTTTTATCCACTTCTGAATGAGTATTTCACATGTTATAACTTAAATTAATGTATATGTATGCAAAACCTCTTCTTTTGGGGAGCTGTTACTTTCAGTTTGCAGAGAACACTCAGATTAGATGTCTGACACCCCCTGCTGGCAACGGTGGGGAAAGGACAGGACATAAAATGTCTATGTAGCATCACTGTTAGCAACATGATGCTAACAGACTGACAAGAGCTGGCTGCTTCATAGTGGTGCCAGTTTAAGGACTGAAATGATTTAAATTAGTCCAGTGATGGTGTGTGGGGCACTTGAGAGCTGTGAGACTGAGTGGTGTTTCCATGTCTTCAGAAAGGACGGGCTCAGAATACAGAATTACACAAACAAGTAATAATAATGGATTGGACTTATATTGTGCTTTACAAGCTTCTCAAAGTGCTTTACATTAGTCCATTATTCATTCACTCTTTAGTCAAACTGTGTGATGCTAAACTTCTTCTGTAGCCACAGCTGCCCTGGGGCAGACTGACAGAAGCATGGATGTCAATCTGAGCCTATGGCCTCTCTGATCACCACCAAACATAGTCACACACACACATTCATACATAAGCAATGTGGGTGAAATGTCTTGCTCAAGGACGCACCAACACTATGCAATGCTGATAGCGGGGCTTGAACTGCCAACCTTCAGGTTAGTGGGCAAATATCTCTACCGACTGAGCTACTGCTGCCCCATACTCCCGGTATGTTTTTGAGATGGAGACTACATTATATAAAAGCTCAAAAAATTTGATTTTGCATAATAGGTGACTTTTAAAAATACATGGATCCAGAGAACATTCCTGCTCTATACCAGAAACTAATGATTTCTTCCTTGGCATGCTGACCTTCTCTGAACATTTCATCACAATCTGATCATTACTGTGCATCTAGATATCTTGCTAACAGACTAACAAGCAAACTGACATTGTCAGGAATACATGGTATCCGTGGCAAGCTAAAGGTAAAACCTTTGTTATATACTTAGTTAAATACTTTCATCCATGTCATACTATTGTGATTTTAAAATGGTAATACTTTTAAAATTGATGTGTTGGATCTCAACTTTCATTGAAATCTCATTTTCCTTTAGCTGTGTAATTTAGAGTCTACAAATATTTGATAGTCACTAAACCAAAACCCTTTGACCAGGGTAAAAAGCTGTTTCCAAGCAGAGCTATCTCACCAAGCGTGCCACAACACACCATTAAATATTTCTACAGGCTTCATATCTACATTTAATTCACTGCAAATGATACACAATTGACACTTTCAGGCTCTTTTAAGTCATAGTATAGATGATATAGACCACCACACTGGTATTTTGTACTTGTGTTGAACGTCAAGGCCAGTTTTACAGTAAATGTATTGCACCTCTGAAGATGGTCTTCTTACACCTGTGACACCCATGAGAAATACAGCTTCCATAATGAAACCCATACAGCCTTGTGTTAAGAACAATTACTACAGAATGAGACTTATGGACAAAAAAATGTGTTGGGAGCTGCACAGTTACAAAGGCCACACATCTTTTCATCTCCACGTGCCGTTGTACATGAAGTGTGGAGGTAATTTCATAAAGCCTATATACTTGGTCTCCCTTGGCATGTGTGCTTCACTTAGTTCTTGGTCTTTTATCTATTTATGCATCAAATCAAAGGGGACAGTGAAGCACATTTAGGGAGTGGAAAGTGTATCCTGAAGAATTTAATAAGAAAAGAGATCTTGATGGATTACAGACCTTCTCCACATCTGAGACATTTTCAGAATGATGAATCACAAAGGCCTTTTATACTCTTTTTCCCTGTCTCTGTCTCGCTCCCTCTTTCTCTGCCTCCTCTTGCTCCTCTCATCTCCCGAGCCTTGGCTTTCAATTGTAAGAGATTACAGGAGCATAGCCGGACTGTGGCCCATCGAGGATCTTTTATTAATATTTATATGCATATGAAACAAGCCAATTCACAGCTGTCAGGGAGCAGCTGAACTCTCCCTTCCCATTGTGTATATATGTATAGATGGATATAATGTATAAGTAGGAGCTGGTGCATGTGTGTGGTCTGATAATGCCGTATGGGCCGTACAATACCTGTAATGTAATAGCTTTGCAAAATGATGCCGCTACCATCCGGAGAGTCATGTGCTGTGTGCTAAAAAGGCAGTAGCACATAGTTGGAATTATCATTTAATTAGGCCATGACCAATATTATATAATAACTAAAGGATAGTTTGATTTTGAAGTAAAACAATAAGAAAATATCAGTAAAGTCGTGTCAGTGCCATTTTAAATAGCTGCAAAATGATGTTGTCAGATATGAAAGCTATTTTGGACCTTATTTATAACCTACATAGTTTCATCATCAATTGCGCTATAAGGGATCAAGAAAGCAGCTTCAGGATTACAAAGTTGAGCATTTGACTGGCAAATGTGTTATGTCTTAAAAAAGTGCCAACTGTTGCAAGGCAAAGGTTTCTACACAAAAACATCTAAATATTGGGCTCTATTCATGCGTCCGGAAAGCAGCCTAGTAGCATGTACTGGACATTAGCTTCTATAATATGTTTTATGAAGATATGCATTCATGTTTTTTTTTATTTTAGCAATGGTAATATCTGCATATCAGAATAAAAGCTAATGCATACTATTTCGTGTGTAAATAGATCCATCCTTTCCAAGCATTGTTATTTCCACAGCATTTATGGTTCAAGCCGTTTTCTATGTCAACATCTGTGTTATGTTGAATGACCTGTAGGGGGCAATTGGCAAGAGTCAAATATTTCATAAAGTTGGAAGAAATAGACAAAGGGCATGGTGGCAGAGCGGTTAGTGCTCTCGCCTCCCAGCAAGGAGATCAAGGGTTTGAATCTTGTGTGTTTGGTGAATTGATGACTCTAAATTTCGCCCAATGAATGAATGGTTGTCTGCCTGTGTATGTTTCTGTGTCAACCCTGCGGCAAGCTGGCCCCTGTCCACCGTGTGCGTCCTCTAATGGGAATTAGTGGAAGAAGACCACCACTTTAATTAAAAAAGAAAGTAAGGCCAAGAAAATGAGGCCAATGTAGCAATGGAGGTGGTGGTGGTGGTTTGGCATTTGAATACCAAAGTTCACAGGTTGACTTCTGCTTTGATTGTTGACCTGTGCTCACTAGTTGAAACGGTCAACTCGTGTACTGCTCTGTTTGTCCGTGTCCACAATCTTTGAGGATACGGACCAACTTTCAGACAGAATCAATCCAAAAGACTGACAGAACACTCTGCCTATGTCCAAATGTGAAATGTACATACAGTATAAGCTTTAAGACACTGAGACAAAAGTAGGTCTGTGTATTTTTTTTTTTTAAGTGAAACTGTAAATGGAAAAAAAGATGAGTAAAAAAGTCAAACAACCATGCCTTGCACATTAGCAGTATGTTAAAAAAAAGTAACTAATTATTGCTGAATTCACTTGCATTATCCAACTGAAGCATACTGTGACTGTGTTTGCACTGAAAATATACTTCTAGCGTTTTGTAAGCTCCAAAATATGATATCAGCCCAAAAGCAAAGGTCAACATGGCCGCTATAGAATGTTGGTGATCTATGGTAACGGTTTCTAAGATAACAGTTCAGACACATTCTAACGACTTCCCCAAAGGTTTTACTCCTCTACCTTCATAACCATGTACTATTCTGTTTTTAGTGATAACCTCTTAAGCACACATTGTCCCAGAGCAACTGAGCGACCGGTTGCGTATCACAAGTGGTTTCCCCTCTAGAATTTGATTGTTAGTTGGACTTCTACCTTTCTTTTTTGTGTCAAGGTTAAACAGGACTCAGAGGGCAAGACTGTGAAGTGATGGTGGTAATGTTGGGGAAGGATGGGGGGGGGGGGTTCAAAATCGGCAAACAAGTGTGGAGCCTGGCAGTCAAGGCTATTGAAGAGCTGATATCCCGTTGGTGCAAGAGCAGGAGGAGACTAATCCTTCATACATAATAGATAGCTAAATCCTCTAAAACATAGAATGGGCTGCCTGCGCCATAGAGGCCCTGCCACTGCTAACAGATCACACATCAGGCGGCCCCCACCTTGCACCCTTCATTAATACTCAATTACATCAGTGCTCCTCAAACCTGACACTATTGTCTTTGCCTGGAAAGCTGGCATTTGTCAAGAGAGTGGCTAAAGCTAACCCCCAAACATTAAGATAATGCCACATTATGTCGTCAGCAGGGAAGGACCATTCACCCTATACCCCTCATGGAGACCTATTTGTCTGTCATAGTGCATGGATCAAAACAATGTTATGAATAGATCTAAGAGTTTGGTGTTTATGCTCAAAGCGCAGTGGAGTGGATGCATCACTGAATGAGAATAAACATAAACAGCGTTGCATTCGCTCCATAGGCACTCCAGAGTCTGTGGCTCAGCTGCGTTCATTTCAGCCCATGAAGAAGAAACGTGTCGTAAGTGCTCTCCTTAGCATAAATGAAACTTGACATATGCATAAGGGCCTTTTGATCAAGCAACAGCACATTCTCGTGGTCCCGTCTTGGAGCAGTTTGACACTGTGTGTTCATGTTGACAACTTTTTCAGTTCATAATATGCACTTTTGTGTTTCACAAATAACTTCAGTTGAGCCTTTTCTTTTGTCCTTTTGTAAAAAGATGTGGCTTTTGTTGTGCAGCTTTTCAATACCTAATGGCACTGAGTAAACAAAAAGACAATATTTTTTAAAATTACTCTCTGTCACAAGGTATTTTATTTCACAGCATCCACACACAAAAAACAAAACAAAAAACTGAAATATAGCTTTTGTAAAAGTAATAAAAATAAACTGGAACACACTGGTGAGAATATGTTTACAATAGTGTCTAATTGTCTCCAAAAAACAGCAATTGCATCCATATTAGAAAAAAAAAACAACAATTTTAATCTCACTAGCACCAAGTCAAAGAAGCCATTTCTTCCAATACTGCTGTTCTTATTTCATGTGTGGGCCGATCACTGCCAGAGGAGCTGGACATTGACATTTTTCAATGAACTTAGTTAAGTTTCTAAATAATTTAATTTAAAGTGAACTCTTCATCTGACATATTTCCTCACTGCAGCATTCTGCAACATCACTACTAAATGTTTCCAGAAACTACACATTACACCTATAATATAGACCTATATACAGTAATCAGTTATTATTGTGATATTTGCTGTAGATGCCACAACTTACAGCCAGTTTGTATAATTTAAATAAAACACTTAGCCATGTGGATTAAAATAGTGTGCTAAACATTGCCTTAGGGATGAGGCAGCTGGAAGAAAAACATCTCCCAAGTATTATTCACATGGACATTAGCTTCTTTAAACACATGCTATTTTCATTTATAAAATCTACAACTCTTCTCCGTTAGGGGCTCGTTGGAATGAGGCATTATAAAGTAATGAAATTCCTCCCCTCTTGGGTTTTTTGTCACCACTCTTAACAGTTGTAGTTACGATGCAGTGTGCTTAGTGTAAGATGTCACTAACGATACTTCCTGGAGTAGAACTAGTCACTCAGGAATAGAGAACTGCTGCTGTTGTTCCAATTAGCAAGTCCCTGCATGACTTGTTCGCTTCTCCTCGCGTCGCTCCTCCACACCTTTTTTACATTACCCCATCTATCCCCATTATATCCAATTTCCTCCTCTTTCTCTCCCTCTTTAGTTCCAAAATGTTACCCTCCTTGCTGCCTTTGGGGCTTGCATCGGTTCAGACAGAAATAACTAGCTACGGTGAGCTAAAAAAAAAAAAAAAAAAGTTATATATTTTCAAAGAACCGCCCTTCTCTCATCTCTATATGTCTTGGCTTCTTCCCGTCTACATCAATCTTGTGCAGCTGCCTTTGCATGGGGCTCCTCAGCAGTATAAGTAAGGTATTGTTACTTCAAAATAATATTACTCAAGTACAATAATAATAATGGATTAGATTTATATTGAGCTTTACATAATAATAATTATAACAAAATGCAATGTTAGTAGCGGGGAACAAACCACCAACCTTTAGGACAGTGAGTGAACGTCTCCTCTGACTGAGCTACTGCCGCCCAAGCCTTTCACTATTGTTTTACATTCGTCAATTATTCATTCACTCCTCAGGCACATGTGGTGCTGCAGCTGCCCTGGGCCAGACTGATAGATATGTGGCTGCCATGGCCTCTCTGACCATCCCCAAACACACAATCAAACAACACATTCATACAGGCAAGCTGGGTGAAGTGTCTTGCCCAAGTAAAAAGTAATCAGCCAAATAATAATTGGGGGCAGCAGTAGCTCAGTAGGTAGAGCCATTCACCCAAAAACCTGCCAAGCCCTGCTACCAGCGCCGCATATGGTTTAGTTTAGATTAGCCTTTATTTGAAGGGACAATGTACAGAGACATTAAGCTCATAAAAACAGAGATGTTCTGCACCAGATTATAGCTAAATAGCTAGTTTCCATCTGCAGTCCCTGATTTACATGAATAAAAATACAATGCAATTACACTCAAACAATCACAGTAAAAGCAGTATTTCACAGACTCACTCTCTCCCCAAAACTCATTCACACACAGACCTAACCTCATCTCAGTCAACATTATTTACAGGAACAGTCATCTTATAAAAGCCGCATTACCAAGCTCAATTTAAACAACTACAAATAACAATAAGTATTCCTGTGGAGAAGGAATTACATTGGTTAAAGTCCACAATCTACATTTATATATTACACAGAAGCAGAAACAAGAAGGTGCTGTGTTGGACTTAAACAGTTTAGTGTAAGCAGGTCTAACTATTCCATAGCCATTTTTTAAGTTCTACAGTGAACATTGCATAGTTTGTTTGTTGTTTCAGTCCAGTTGGAAGATTATTCCATTCCTTTATTGCATTATAAGAGAAGGCTGTTTGTGCAAATGAGGTCTTACGTTTAGGCAGAACACTGGCCCCTGGAGGACGCTCGTGTGACTCTGGATGTCACCCCTGATGTAAACTGGACCAAGTGCTTAAGTGGTGCAGGTGCGGAGTTATTCAGAATTCTGTGAACCATTCGAATTGCAGGAAACCTTGCCTGTGTAACTCTGTTAGTGTGACTATGTGTTTGATTGTAGTCGGAGAGGCTGTAGGCACAGATTGGCAGCCATGCTTCTGTCTGTGTGCCCCAGGGCAGCTGTGGCTACAGAAGAAACTTACCATCATTGAGTGTGACTGAATAATGCAATGTAATCTTCTTCTTCTTAGTAGTAGTAGTAGTAGTAGTAGTAGTAGTAGTAGTAGTAGTAGTAGTAGTAGTAATTATGATTAATTGCTCAACTAAAAAAGTATTTTGGGAAAAATGATGCCTGATTTATGTTTTGTATTGACAAAAAACAGACAAAACATGAAACATAAAAAAAGTTCAGCAAATTCTGATGTTTTCAATGACATGATATTTCTAAAAATAAATTACATCTTTATTTTTGTATTGTTACTTAATGATATTACTCTAGTAGAAGTAGTGGCAATAAAACTACTCCTAGAGTAGAATAAGTTACTCAGTTAACTGTAACTCAACTACGTACATGTGCCCCAGCAGGCAGGAGCAGTTTGAGCTGGTGCGACGGTAGTGGATGTTAATCTGTCAGGCTAATTCTATGGACAAACACCATTTCCCAGTCTATAAGGAGATAGAACGTGAAGGCCATAGGGCAACCCAGAGACTGATGAGCAAAGCCAGCATAATTAAGGCCAGCTCCACCCTAGGGACTGGGAGCTTTCTTTCAGTCTTTTTATACATGTCTTTTGTTTACTTTTGTTATAGGCTTACTCAAATTAATATAACTTTTGCATTAAGAGATTTATACCTCTTTATACCACTACAAGCCACACGAGACTATGACTTAAAAAGCAGGAAAAACTCTGTGGAGGTATTACCAGTTGTATTTATTGAGTTGTTTTAAAGTAATCACAGCGTTAAGTGGTATTTATTCTCCACATTGCAGCTAAACTACATATTTTCTTCTTCAGTTGTTTTTGCATCATCATTCGACGAAGGTCATTAGTTTTCATCATAAGTGTATTCCTCTATTTTCCAACATTTAAGAAGAACTCAGTGCACATTGGTTATATTACAAGATCAATACAACAATTTATTTTAATAGCCACAATATGTGCCAGTGCCAAGCCCAGATATATGGAGAGGCCTATGCCTGGAAGTCAGGAAAAATATGGCGACCCCTGACAAAAAGGAGCATCTGAAAGGGACTTGTTAGGGTCCTTGGAGTGGTTAGTTCCTCTGTCTTTGGTATGGAAGGTTGGGGGTTGAATTCCTTGTCAGGTGAAGAGCCAAGGAGCCAAAACCCCAGCCATTTGTGGTCCAAAGCCCAGATAATTGTAAAAATTGGTCAGGACTACAATTATAATACAGTGATTACTGACAGTTTAACATAAAATGCTTTGCAAACATATCACTTATCAAAATCATCATTAAAGGGGCCATATTATGCTTTTTAAAATTGTTTTGGACACATCTGCATTAGTATTTCATTTTCATAGCCTAAAATAAAGTTGGCTATATGTATGGAAAATGTCTTTTTTAGGGGAGCTGAGAATTGCAGAGAATGCTTAGATTAGATTCCTTTCGCTTCCTGCAGCAATGATGGGGCATAAAATGGCTATTGAGCATGGTTATTAGCAACGCTAAAAGATAGATAAATGAGCTGCTTCGTAGTTACGGCAATTTAAGCGCTGTCTAGCGACGATTTATGGGCTTCAGAAATGTGCAAGAGCACTTCTTGGTTTCACTTGTATGTTTTTGAGGTACAAACAACATTATGGTTAATAGCTCAAAAAAGTTGATTTTGCAAAATAGGAGATCTTTAAACGTTTTTTCTTCACATGAAGCAGGCAAGAACAACAATTAATTTAACACACAGAAATTCTGCCACCACTTCAGCCCAGTGTTGTGATATTCCTATTCTGTGTAACAGGATGGATATCTTAATAAAAAATAGTGTGAGTTTGTGGCCAGATAACAAGGTCTAATTACAAATTCAACTAGACAAAACCTGGATGAACAATATGACTAATTGTTAATTGTGTGAGGTGGTGTTGAGTAGGGACAGACATGTTCAGGTTAATTTTTATTCAAATTCATATTACCTATTTACCATATTATCTAATTAGTTTTTAGATTCTTTGTATTTCACTTATTTGACCAGTGGAAAATTTTTAAATCAATCAATCAATTAATCAATCAATCAATCAGGAATAGAAGTACATACAGTACGCTTGTGCAGATAAACAGTCTAACAGAAACACACAGGCCTGTTACATAAAATCATAAAACATTTAAACTCTGCTTTTGTATAACATAATACATTTTGAATATGACAAAATGTAGTAAAATAGCATCTGAGTTGAGTCTGGTTGTGACTGCTGTGACTGTTTGATTATAGTGTATATGCAATTTTGATCTGGAGTTTTGATGTGGGACAAGCATTTAGCGCAGTGTGGGTTCAAATGCACGCTGCTCTCCTTGTTAAATGTGAGCGGTGTTAGCACTGGGAGCTGTAGCTTTGTTAGCAGCAGTGTGTGACAGCTCTGCTACTGGAAGTGGTTGTTACTGCTGATCTAGCTGTGAAACACTGCGCCATGTCTCCAGGCAAGCCGGAAGATACCATCACATACACACCTCCGACACAGCCTAAACAGTGGAGATGGAGAGAGGGGAAAGAAATCGGAGACGGCATAGCGATTGGAAAATAGACAGTTGTCCTTTCAATGCTTGCACCTCGGAGTCCCGTAGGCTGTGTACAGAAGCACTTTTCTCTCACTCCATCAAACTATCCTCCTCCTCCTCTCTTCGCTCTGGCTTTGCTTTACCTCTAACTGCAGGTGAGTGGTTTGATCTCTGATCCCTGTAGCCCTGCCACTTCCCCTCCACTTTCCCCCCGAACCAAATGCTATGTGTTGTTTTCTCACAAGCTACACGGATCTGCACTTTTGGCACGCAACAAAACACCACAACATAAAGATGCCTGAGTATATGCATGCCTCTCACCTTACTGGAGGCTTCTATAGATATGACTTTACACTTTATGAAGAATTAATGGCAATTGCAGTGTCTTTTTCTTTGTTTTCAGAGCATTTTCTTTGTTAATTCCCAGGTGAGAGATAAGACAGGACGAGACAAGAAAGGCCTATAAATAGATGGTTAAACTTGAGATTTTTATTATGCTTGGATACTGCACTGTCACAACCAGCTACATACTGTAACTAGAGAAGGCCATGTAGGTGAAGTGTCTTGCCCAAGGACCAAACAACAGTGTGCACTCATCATAGAAGGAACTGAACAGCCAACCCTCCAGTTAGTGGGCAACCCACTTGAGTTTCTGCAGCACTGTCACCCTACCCTCAAAGAAATGACTACCTTGACAAGTAAAAATAAAAATAATTTTTTTTTTTAAAAATCAGCGTAAAGTTTGCCCAAGCCCCCCCCAAAAACAAACAAAAAACAACAACAAACAAACATAAAAACAAACAAACAAACAAAAAAACTTAATAAAATAAGTAATTACTGCTATTGCTATTAATACTAGTACTGCAACTGCTACTTCTACTATTCCCACTATTGCTACTACCGCTCCTATTACTATCAATACTATTGATACTTTCCATTTTCCCGAAAGGTAAAATGAGAAAATACTTTCTATTGGTAGTGCTATTAATGCTAGAAGTACTACTACTAATAATAATACTGCTACTAACACCAATGATACTATTACCTCTATTACTGCTACCACTACTATTACTATCACTACTGCCAATACTATTGCCACCAAGGTACAAAAAAAACTGTTGCTTTCTCACAGGTGAGACATAAAGGTAATTATTGTTATTATTGCCACTAGTGCAGCTACTTCTACTGCTACTTTTCTATTCCCACTATTACTACTACTGTTATTATCAATACTATCCACTTTGCCATCATGACCAAATGTTGATTTTCTTTTAACCTACATGGACCTGCACTTTTGGCACACAACAAAAACAACATAAAGATGCCTGAATGTGTGCTTTATTCCTCTCACCTAACTGGAGGCTTCTATAGATTTGACCTTCCACTTTCTGAGGAATTAATAGGATTTGCAGTGTCTTCCTCTTTGTTTTCAGACCATTTCCTTTGTTGACGGGATTTCATTGCGAGTCCCAGGTGAGACATGAGCCGGAGCGAGACAAGAAAAACACATAAATAGATGGTTAAATTTGTGATTCTTTGTAAACATCTGCTCCAAATAGCCTTGCCCCGGAGCACCCCGCGAGTACAGAGAGGCTGATTCGCATTCACAACCAATAACGGCACAATGGAGGATCTATTAAGAAAGATAATACTGCAGAATAACCCATTTTGTTTTGAGTTTAAAAATCATAAAAATAACGCGGTTTCTTTTTTTAATTCACAACAGAAGGTGCCTGAGAACTGGCTTGTTGTCAAAGATTAAACAATACACCATTTCATATTTCAGCATAGACCTTATAAAGACTTCCCAGAGGGCTAGAGCAGTTAAAAAGCATAGCAAAAACATGTTCACTTTATCCATATTATTAAGCCTTTTTGTCTGTCCTGAACACAGATAATTTTGCGCTGGTATAAAATAAAATAAAAATAAAAAAATTAAATAAAAATATCATTAGTCATTTGGTAGAGGCCCTCCATGTTTGATAGGGGAGCATTATGCTGTAAAAACACCAGCATGTTCCCAGGATCTCAGGGGGCCCGGAGTAGCAGTTGTTGTTTAAGAGCTCCATTCATTCTGGCTTGGCGAGAACCACACACCGCGGCATATGGCGGCTTGATTCAGTTAGTTTGTAAAATGATTGGAGGAACTGCATTTGGATGAAGATAAAGTAACTAAAGCAATTAGATTGAGGATGGTCAATTTGAAGCACCTGATAGTGCCAATCCAGCTGTGGTGCAACATCTGTGGAAAGGTTTAAAAAAAAGGGGTAGAATCAAGTGTTTAATCTTAAGTTAGAATGTAATGTTGATGTTTAATAGTGCTGGGGGACTGTCTGAAACTGAAGTTCATCAGCTGTTGTGGAAAAACATTTCAGTGTGGCAAATATTCTCAGTCTTGTCCTTATTTTCAGTTTTCCCTTCTGGGGCCGCTAGGAACTTATCTGCCTCCTGGCATGCAGTGATTTGCATTTTGATTTGGCATAGGCCTTACATCAAATGCCTTTTCAGACGCAACCCATTCCATTTATCAGGGTTTGGGACCAGCACACTGGGGTGTGGCTGGAAATTTTCAAGAGCTTAACACGCCGGAACAAGCTCATTTATATATTTACTAGCGTCACATTGCTAATAGCCCTACTAAATTGCCATTTTATGCTCTGTCCAGTCTCCACTGTTGCTGGCAGGGGGCGCCAGACATCTAACCCAAGCATTCTCTGCAAAGTCAAAGCAACAGCTCCACAAGAGAAGACCTTTTCCATACTTTATTTTAAGTTATAAAAGGTGAAATGCAAAGGTGTTTTCAAAAACTAATTCAAAAAGCCTGAAACAGCATAATATGACCCCTTTCATAAAAAAAAAAAAAATGCCTATTTTCTAAAAAAAAATAATAATAATAATCTACAGTAACAGCTATTGCATTTTGGTCCTATTTGTGTAAAATTACTCAGGGCACTGCCGAGGAAGAATCACCTTCTTACATGAGATTTAGAACATCATGAATTTACTGACTGATTGGATCTGATATGAATTTGGACAGATGCATGGCATGTCACTTCAGGTAGTAGCCTTTCCCCAAAATATCTACTGAAGTAAATATTATTCAAAATATTACTACACAGAAGTGAAATATAAATATTTAGAAGTTACTACTTGAGTAATAAAAGTAGTAAAATGTTTTGAGTGTAAAGTTTATCTAAGTACAAAATTACAATGTAATTGCAGCTGCTGCAACAATGGTTCTACTACTACTATTACTTTTACCACTTCTCTTATTACTGTTATAACTAATAATACTACAATAGCCTCTATACAGCTAGCTACAGCTTCTACTATTAAAGGCTACTACTACACCACTATTTCTAATGTTACTAACTACTATCCTCTTTGCCACGAGGATAAAAAAAAACAACTCTTACTTAATTAGATATCTCACGTAATTAGATATCTCATGTTTACTGTTGAGTAGTAATTTTCCTCCAAAAAATATTAGATTATGAGATTGTACTCAGCAAGTTTTTATTCTTTACGTAGAGTTTTAGTCACCAACAGAAGCAGCTAGACCTTCAGCTCATTTTGAAAAGACTGAATCACTATTTATCTTTATACCAAAACTGCATTTCCATTTCTTATATTACACAGACCTCGTTGGTGGAAGCGATGATGAATACATTCAAAGGTTAAAAAAAATGGTAGTTAGTAAAACAAATGGTGTTGATTTGAGCCTGCAATCTGCGCGAGTGCTGCATGAGGGCCTACGCGACAGCAACAAGTATTATTAATGGTAAACAGTGAATAAAAAGACCATAATAAGGCATGCATGATTAGATAAAGAGGAAAAGGTCACGGCAGGTTGATGCATCTGTCTCATTAGCTGCTTTATTTGTGTCCCTTAGTTTACCCTTCATTAGCCCGACCCGATTTATCCTCCCTTCTTTCTTCCTGTTTTCAAACTCCAGTCATTAGCTCTTCACACACCCTTTTTTCCCTGTGTTGTTTTGTGCCTACAGTGTCTGTCTGTCTGTCTTTCGGAAATGTCACCCCAATCTCTACACTTTTGACATGAGCGCTATGTGCCGTAGATGGGGCAGAGGGATTAATTTGCCATGTGTGCATACCTCAGTGGCAGACAGGGGTAGACACTGTGACTGAAGCCCAACTGACAGTGTACCCATAGCTCTCTAGCTCTCTCTTTTTTCTTCTTTCTTTTTTTCCCCCCGCTGGATCCACTTTATGACACTGGCAGCATGGAGAAAAAAAAGGGGAACTACATGGAAAGAAGGGAGCGCGGTTATAGCATCAGGAGATAGAGCCACTAAAAGGGGTGGAGATAAGACACAGTATCCAGGTAAAAAACAAAAAAAATCTGTGACTGTGAGGATTGCAATGCAGTGCTGCTCAGTGCCAAAAGAGGTCATGTGTGTGCTGCAAATTCATTACTTTCAAGATATTAATATCCTATAATCACCACCAAATAGTGTTCAGGCTTTATCAAGCAATATACCCATAAAGCCGGGTTAAAGTCCAAGATTAATCAAGCCATTGTTTGCCGTCATTTGAGACTCATTTGTCCTCAGTCTAAGGCAAGAAAAACACATTTCTAAAGTCCTTTCTTTACAGACTATGCAGCAGGATTTCTCATTGTTGCAACATCTTGGCTCTGTAGATAAGCCAGGGTTGTTATAGAATAAAATGCCAGAGTTTGGTTTTTAATATCTGTGAAGTTTGATGCAGTGACTGACTTTTAATTCAAGGCTACAGTATATGCAATATCTCACTTATTTTATGAAAGGTTCCCTATTCTTTGGAGATATTGGTGCACATGCAGAAAACAGTCTATGAAGTTAGCAGCAGAGATAATTTATCACTAAATGGGTTGTTGATGTTTGTTTATATTGAGGTAGATGTGAGATTGACAGAATGGGCAACTGGTCAAGGTCAGCCATCATATTAACAGAGGACAATGACACCTTCTGCTATTGCTAATTACACTAGTGGTGACTTCTGGTACTGCAGCAAAATATCTATCCGAGAGAGAATTTACCCATTATATTTGGTAATTAATGAGGGTGCATGGTGGCAGATTGATTGGTTCAGCAATGGGGTTTTGGGTTTGATGCTCAGGCCGGGCGATTACGATCTCTCTGAGTGTAGTGTGCATGGCCTTGTGCGTTACTTTGTGTATTTGGTACAGGGTATTTCTCTGTATCAGCCCTGCGACCCATCACAGGCATTTGTTGGTCTCAGGAGATTATGGAGCTGTGCCTTGGTTCACTGTAGAATGAAATTTGGCAAACTACCACAGGTGGAGCAAGATTCAGATGTTTGGGTGTTGATCTGGCGGCAGCTCTTCTCGTCTTCTTGGCCCCAGAGTTAGCAAGTCCTCGGCTCAGTGCTAGTCACCAGCAATCTCTTCCTACTTTTCAGGGTCTGTCAGCTGACTTCAGATTTCTCTTGCATGTGTTTTTGAAACAGAAATGTGGCCTGCAAGGGATCTTTTTTCTGTAAGCTAGCTCTCTATACTGCAGATCTTTTGGGATCCTTCCATTAAGCATGCCATTGTCCCAGACAGCACAGTCTATGCTGGAAGCTGGCTCTGCCTAGCACCTTGTTGTTTAGTTTTAGCCAATTGCAACCACTAAAGACAATAATTGGAAGATGAGTTAATGATTAATAGTTTGTTTGTTAAAAGCCTTTTTTCCATTAAAGCTTTGCTACTTAACACTGACCTGCTGTGCATGATTAGAACCAACGTCAATGGCCAACTTTCATTGATGTTTGTTGATTACCATAACTGGTTTATGATCTATTCATTTGTCTTCTTTTGCTTATTCTTGTTTGGGAGCTGCAGAGGCCTGGAGCCTATCAATCCAAGGCTTTATTAGATAGTAATGGCATGGGGAGAGCAGGGAGAGACATTCGGGAAATGGTCACAGTCCGGAATTGAACCCACAACACTGAGGCAGGCTGTTAGTAGTCGCCCTGTATAGGCATTGTCCTATAAACTTTTTTTTTTTTTTTTTAAATCAGAACTGCTAGTTATAGTGAATTTACAAAACTTGACATTGCTACCAGCTCTCATGACTGATTAAATTATCTTTTCATAACTGGCTATATGTGTTCTTCTCTGTGTCCGCTCTTAGCTTCCTTTGCTGTTGTCACAAAAACAAATACACTTTAAACTTGTTTGTGGGGGGGGGAAAAAAGAAAAAAAAAAGTTGTAGCTCTGTTGCAGTGAGTTGTGTAACATGCTGGCAATCCCAGTCAATAATGCATCCGCAAACGAAGGGAACACAAGTCGCTCGAGGTTGTAATTAATGCTCACTTGTAGCTAAGCTTTGACAGATTTTCAAGAGCCTATACATAAGTATAAGTGACAACACATGCTTATGTATTTGCTCAAGTGTAAATCCCTGGGATAAGTTTCTTTCCCTGCTCCTACAAAGTTACAGAAAGATGATGAAATTCTCGACATAGTGAGGCTGCAGTATTCTGACCTTTTCTCTGCCAGCGGGGAAGATGTTAATTTAGTTCCAGAGAGAAACTCATCTCGGTGTCTTTCTCTGTGAATGATAAACTTAACCATTTCAAGGCCTCAACCTGCTGATATTTCAGACCAATGGAGGACTAAGCTCTAAGGTCTAAAACAGGACTAAACTAGGACTACAACAGGTCCAAACTAAGACTAAATTAAGACTAAACCAGGAATAAAGCAGGACTAAATTGGGCCTAAACTAGTACCACAATAGGACAAAACCAGAAAAAATTAAGAACTAAACTGAGTCTAAACAAGGATGAAACTGGGACTAAATCAGGACTAAATAACAACTAAATCAGGACTATACCAGGACTAATCTAGGTCTAAATCAGGGCTAAAATAGGACTAATCTTTAAGTTTAGTCCTGGTATAAACCAGGACTAAACTAGAACTTATCTTGAACTACAACTGGGACTAATCTAGGACTAAACCAGGTCTACATCAGGACCAGAAGAAGCCTGAGTACCATCAGTGCTACCTGTACCACAGTTTGAAAATCATTGGCCTAGAAAAAAGACCTGCTCCTTCCTGGTTCTAGCCATGTTTTTCACCCAGAGCTGAAGAAGAAGCACATTTTTGCATTGAACACACATTTTTACATTGAAGCCGAGTACATTTACACAATAAAACGACTCTTAGTCCATAGACATGTCCCAGGTGGAAGAGGTACTCAAGTAAAAGTACTACTACTTTAAAATGAATATTACTCAAGTAGCAGTAAATGTACTCAACAAAATGATTACTTGAAGCGGCCTCGCCCTGTTAATAGGATAATGTCTGGAGTGGATCTAAAGAGAGAAGCTTGTCTGAGAGGATAAGAAGGCTATATGCAATAGGGCTGGGGAGTATAATGAGCAAGTCTGGAGATAAATAATGGATCGCCGTCATTCACATTACAGAGGAAATGACTGTAATGGTGCTTGCCGGGTGAGGACCTCCATCTAACACATTAACACTCCAGGACAAAGCCAAAAAAAAAAAGAAAAAAAAAAAAAAAAGCAATGGATAGAAAAGGAAGCGGATGATATCAAAGAAAAGTAGATCATCAAAATAACTTGGTGCAGAGGGAAGGATGTCATCAATGTATCCTGCCACTTGAAAATAAAATGGATTGAGGAAGGAAGGAGTGGAAGGAAACGAGCGGCTGCCCATTTGGAGATGGATGGAAACACCTTTAAAAAGCCAATGAGGCTCACGGCGCTCTGCAAAAAAGTCTTAGGTAGGTTTTTTTTAGGAAAGGCTATGGACGAAGAAAGGTGCACCAGTGTAGAGAAATACACAAAATTAAAAGAAAACTTCAAGCAGTGAGTGTAGACTTCTGAAAAGGCACTACTCCTGTCCAGCAGTGGTAAAGATTTGGAGCCCAGGCTGGACCGAAACTCGAAGATCTTCTAGTTCAAGGGTAAATGCTCTTTCCATTGAGCCAATAAACCCTTATATCTCACATTGGTAAAGAATCTACAAAAACTAAGCATTCTTTATCTTAACCAGTGCGAATATGTTTGGACTTAATCTCAAAATGGTACAGAATCCTTTAAAACAGGAGTACAGGGACCCCCAGGAGTACGTGAGCACTTTTTTTTTTATTTTATTTTTTTTATTTTTTTTATTATTATTATACTGAAATGTTGGATTGTTTTCTTTTTAAACATAAAATATACAGTAAAATAAATAAATGTCACAGGGACTTTTATATTGTTATTTATCTAAGGCAAGGAGAATTTTTATCTTTTTTTTTTTCTTAAATTTGAATTTATTTTAGGAAATTGCAAAATTTGTATCAATTAAATTTTTTATGTGGCTACTTTATAAACAAAACATGAGGAGTACTAATGGTAAATGACCAAAAAGCCTGAGGCGTACATGAGACAAAAAAGGTTGAGAAAAACTGCCTTAAAACATTCCTAAAATACTCCTAGATCTAAGTCATTGATCTGGACCACACCAAACTTTATAATTATCTCTATGGCCCATTACTGACCTTTCCTAATTCTAAACACAAATAAAAAATAAAATAAAATACAAAATCAGTATTTATTTATTTTATTTATTATTTTATTTTATTTATTTATTTATTTATTTATTTTTTGCACAGTATTGTACATCAGACGGACGCTGCTCTCTCTCCCCGTCTCCCTTGCCCCGCTCTCTCAGTCTCTCCACTGGCCGCTCCTCGGGCATTAGAAACAGAGCGGCCTGAATGCGAGCCTACAATAGTGGAGATAAATAGGATTTGAAGCACAGGGCTATAAGGAGTGGCAGTCATTAGACAGTAAGTGAGCCAAGCGAGTTGTTAGGACATGCAGCAGTGCTAGTCGTTAGGAGGGAGGGAAGGAGAGAGGGATGGAGGGAAAGGACTGGGGAGAGGGGGAGAGGAAGCAGGCCAGTGGCTGTTTGTTCTAGGACTAAGTGCTGGATAATGAGATCAGACTGACATGACCCGGCCCAGAGCTGAGTGAGACAGACTTGCCATTACACCTCCTTCACTCTGCTATCTATCCATCACATTCACTCTTTTATCTCCATTTGCTTTTCCTACATAAACTCCAATAGTGTTTATTCTACAGTCTGTATTTTTGGCACTTCGAGAGAGAACAATTGGGCATTTATGTTGACAACTAACAGCCATGTGTCCCTGTTTACAAATCATTTAACTTTACTTATGAGTATTGTCTGGAGCTGTGGTTCTCAAATGATGGCACGGGTAACGCTTGTGTTACATGGGTACAAGTTAGTTTTGGGCTTAGAACACTTACAGAAAGTCCTGGTTTAGACTTGGTTTTGTTCCTGTTGTTGTCCTTATTTATTAATGCATTTTTCTGTGCCTGTCCCGATTGTATCCCCTGGTTTAAACCTTTTTTTTTTTTTTCTTTTTTTTTTTTTCATGGATTTAGGCTCATTTTAGTTGTTAAAGGGGATACATTTTGCTTTTATTCATATTTTTAAACCAATGTTGGTCGCATGTAAAACAGCATTGCATGTTTTACAACCTTTATAAACATTATCTGACAAAAAAAAAAGGCTTTTAATAAGTACCCCACTGTCTTGTAATGAAACAGGTGAAGAGACCAGCAGAGGGCAGCAGAGTGTAGAGCTGTGACAATCTTTTGAACACAAGCAGACATAAAAAATGATGATATGATGCAATTTTACAAAAACAAATTAAACTTGCTATGAGGAATCAGTAGAAACACAGCTGCAGTCTTTTGGATAAATGAATGAGAGCAGACTGGATGTAGAGGGCTTAATGATCGGTCAGTGCTTCCTGGAGTTTGTGGTTTGTGTAACCGCATGTTTTGAGGCCTCAGAGCTGCCTTGCCTGGGATTAGAGAATTACTCCAATGTAGGTAAATGAAACAAAAGACAACTCCAGGTAGAAAGCTCAGAAAAGTTGATTTTGCATAATATAACCCCTTAAAAAATGGAATTTGGAAAATATTTTTGAGTTGGTACTTTGAATGAAAAGTTGAGTCTGACTCTGATACCCAATTTAACCCCTGACCATTTTTTTTTTATAACCATTCAAGTAATTTAACCCATTACCTGGATACTGAAACTGCTGTATATTCAACCTCCTGCACTCCCACTTTGGGGTCCCCATTCAGCAGATTCTCCATTCTCTATTTTTTTTTTTTTTTTTTTTCACCACCTTGGTAATACAGCCGTTTTGGTGTTACAATGGCGTCCTTTTTTAGTACACACTGTTCCCTCTTTTTTCATTGAACCTGCCGACCTGCCTATACCACACTGCTGCACTTAAAGCTTATGTAAATGTATATGCAGATGTTTTTTGACTATTAAAAAGCAGGCGACTACTGCACAGGTCAGCCCTTAGAAATGACTGTCTTTCACATCTTCTGGTTGAAAATGTTACATAAAACTCTTGTTGGAACATCAAAGACCAAAAGATCAAACCATTTTGCTGCTGCTTACCTACAAAACATTTTCTGTCAAGCACATCAATAATATTTTTCTTTTCATCTATGTTTGGACTAGCCAAAAAAGAAAAAAAAAAAAAAAAACACAACCAGAAAGACTCAAACTCCTGCTACTTTGTTGGAAAAATGCGCCACTCAAATGCATTTGTCTAATTAGGCCACCATTGTGTAAGTGCTAGAGTATTAAAAGCCCATTTTGCAAAATAAACAGTGGACAATGGAAGGACTAAAGATAGTGTGTGTGTGCAATTGGGCTGGAGGGCGGCTTTAAGTAAAACTCCATCTCCATCTATGGCATTTACATCAATACAATCAGAGAAAGTGGGTTTTTCAGACAAAATAAATCTCTTTTAGAAGGAGTGTTGTAAAAGCCAGTATATAAAATGAAAGGAATAGGCTTAAACACAAAGCCCGCAGTAAGAACAGTAGGCACTGAGAGAAATGTTAATAAAATCACTTGTAAAAACAATACACAATACATTTTCTTCCACTGAGTATGTTTACATTTATTATGCCATTTTTAGTTGTGTATTGTGTATTGTTGTGATCATAAAAAGGCCTGTCAGAATACAAAACTTCGATGGCCCTGAAAAATCAAAAACAACCAAACAAAAACTGACACATGCACACAAATTTGGAAACATGCACACAAATTTGGAAACATGCACACAAATTTAGAAATAAGCACACAAATTCAGAAACAGGCACATAAATTTGGAAACATGCACTCAAGTTCAGAAACATGAACACAAATTTAAAAGCATTCACACAAATCTGCAAATTTGTAAATTTGGAAACATGCACACAAATTCATAAACAAGCACACAAATTCTGAAACAGTCACAAATTTGAAAACATGCACACAAACTCAGAAACATGCACACAAATTTAAAAACACACACACACATTCAAAAACACACACAAACTTCCAAACACTACAGGAAAAACTAAAACACTACAGCAAATGAGATCACAGATAGAGCAGGACCTTTGTGCTTGGCTGTGATTGGACAGAACAGAGCTGTGTCCTGTTTGTTTCCTGAGTCTCCTGTGTGCTGTTTATGTAAACTTCCCTGTTTATGAAGCAGCTGAGCACATTTCAAAGACTTTTGGATGTATATTTTATTAAACTGAATACCTACAGTAAAGGAAACAGCACACAGGCTAAACAGGAAACTGACAGGAAACAGCTCTGTTCTGTTCAATCACAGTCAGCACGGTGGCTTAGTGGTCTTGCCTCACAGCAAGAAGGTCCTGGGTTCGATTCCCAGACCGTGTGTGGCCTTTCTGTGTGGAGTTTGCATGTTCTCCCTGTGTCTGGGTGGGTTTCCTCCGTGTGCTCCGGTTTCCCCCATCAACCTAAAAAAACAAAAAAACAAACAAAAAAAAAACAAACATGCACAATAGGCTAAAACCTCGAGCTAAGTACTCCTGACCAGGATCCTGGCTCAAGATCTGGAGAAGGGAGCCCACTGCTCCTGACAGGTTGCCCCAGCGGCATTGAGGGATGGGTCAAATGCAGAGAATGAATTTCCCTATGGGGATCAATAAAGTGGTGTACGGTAATGTGACTTGCTCTTCAGGACCACTGTACAAAAAAAAAAAAGGAACAACTCTCCAGCTGCAGCTCGTGTCTTAAGCCCCGCCTACTCATTTTTTAACTTAAAAGTGAAAAAGACCCTGTCAATTTATGTGTCTCACTTTTACTTTCAGTAAATAAATACTGCCCATGTACAGTATACTATTCACTTTTCAAAAAGAGCAGGGCACAATGCAGATATGTCCTGCTACCGAGTATTTTCAGAGTGGACATTGCAAATAAAAAGTAAGTAGTAGTAAATATAACAGGTAAAGGTAATTTTTGGTCTGTGTTGGTTAATCTATTAATCTTTTAGCAAGATAACTCTAAAAGTAGTAATCAATTCCTATGAAACCTCCGGCAAAGGTCAATAATGGACCAATATATATATATATATATATATATATATATATATATATATATATATATATATATATATATATATATATATATATTTAAAGATTGTATAACATTGTGAGATAGAGCACGAACTACTTCCAGCCACAAGGGGTCAGTCAAGGAACAACACAATTTAGTTTAAGGGGATTCTTTACCAGTCTGAGACATTAAGGCCTTGTTGCTTAATGGATTGCATTCACCCCTGAACTGGAAGATATCCAGGTTGGATCCAGGTCTGGGCACTACTTCTTTACCATTGCAAAATTGGGCAAATGCCTTGATGGAGGTCTTTGTTCTCTCAGAGGGCTTCTAGTTGACTATAATTGTGAACTTGCCATCACTATTTTTTATCTGTTAGCTCTAATGTCTGTGAAAACTCTCAGTCCAGGCTAATTCAATCAGAAACAACAGAGTCCAAAAAAAATCTGTCATCTGGACTTGCAGAGGAACTCTTACCACTTCAGAGTTGACAAAGCCTCTTGGATGATAGGTGAAATGTCTTTTTAGACTGTTTTATTTTTGTTTGCTTTAATGTTGGCCTGTTCAGTCACAGAAACCACACAGTAATACAGTATATAATGCTGTGGTCTTGCAGCATTAATGCATCAAAATCATGTATATACGTAAATGTACAGCAGTTCTAATGCAGTCTTTTCTTTGTATCTGTCAATAAAATGTCAATATTAAGAAATGATATTGAATACTGGATGAGGGCCACAGCTGTAAGAGACAAATATGAATTTAAATTCAATGAATTCATTGTACTTTCAGAAGAAGAATGAAGAGTATTCAGTTGTTTGTCAAAGAAACTGGTCCAAATCCAGTCACACTCCTCCAGAAGACCTAAGAGGAAATAATGATGTGGTAATGCATTCACTTGGTCCATTTTAATATTTAAACTGCATTTTATTTGAATAATAGTAACAGTGTTTGTATTTTATTCCCATTTCTCACCTATTCTCTCTCTCTCTTCTCATTACACAGCGGCAGAAAAACACCCATCCCTGAGCCGTGATTGGCTGCGTGCCTCTCTTCTCCCTAGCAACTGCTTCTGAGTGAGCAGAAACTATAAATGCATTCAGCACACCTCACAATCATTTGCAAAGTGTGAAAAACAAAAACAACTTTGAGATGAAGAAGTAAGTCTGTGTCTTATCACAGTTATTAATGCCACACATAACTAGTTTATTCATGTAATTAACATCGTTATTGGGGCCTTTTCATTGTTATTTCCTTAAAGTTGTAATGAAGACAGTGGTGACTTTGAAAGTAACTAGATACTTTTACCCAACAAAGTAAATGTACTTCTTGAGTACATTTTCTAAAACACAGCATTTAATTCTAGTACAATTTGGAGCAAAATGTTATTTAAGCATGGGCGTGCCGTGAGGGTAAGCAAGGCAAGCAGTGCTTGACCAATCAAATCTAAAAATCACACGGATTAAAACTATAATGAAATTATCTCTCCAAACATTTCATTTTGACATTCACTTCCATAGAAAATCAGTCTATTACCTGCTTTCAGTCACTATGTTTTTTTCTGCGCCCTGCTGGCCACTCCAGGTACTGTCAAGGCAAGCTAGGTTGTCTCTCTGCCATTCATTTCTGTCATTTTCTCCTTCGTGGAGGCGGAGTCATGGTGCACTGTTTCTGCCTGGGTCTTGTCAAACAGAGGGCCAGCAGCTTGTTTTGGAGGCTCGTGCATGCGTGCTGTGGTCAATCTCAGGCTCAGTGACAGAGATCTCTGGCTGACAGCAGCGGGCGATAAGCAGCGCGCTGTGCAGCTTACGGTCCCATACATTACAGTGCGCATGCGCCGCGTTAGACAACAAAACTTTCCACAAGAATCCGCAGCTGAAGTGTCTAAGAGCGTTTCTACAGATAAGTCATAGTTTGTAGCTTAAACCCTGTTCATGTTTCTCATGAGTACATCCTGGTACATCAAACTGCGTGTCATATAAATGATAGCCTCACGTACATCGTTAAGAGTCAGACATGTTTGTAAGAAGTGGAGCTGGAGGAGTGGAGAGGAGCCAGCGACCCGTGCCGGGGACTGGATGTGAATATTACAGAACTGTGAATGAACTGGGTTCTGGTTATTCTGGACAAACTCAGCTGTAGGAAATACAGGACGTTTCTTCAAAAAAGTAACATGGACTGGATTTGCAGCTTGAGTAGAGAGGTGAGTGTCAGTGAGGCGGTGTTTTTAAATGGTGGTTTGTGGTGTGATGTGTAAGGCTTCTTTTGAGTTAAATTATTATAGTGAAGCAGCATTAACAGTGCAGTAGTCCAGTGTTGGCCTCAGTGTGTGCGCTGATGAACCTACTGCCCTCATCTGTAAGGCTGTAACCTCACTCATCTCCTATCCATCCTCGTTTTAGTGCTTATGAATTAAATTTAAAACAAAAACTTAGGGTACATTCTTTGATAAGGCAACAGAGAAGGCCAGCTTTGTGGGGAAAAAAAAAAAAAAATGTTGTAATGTCATTCTTTTGTATACAAACAGCGTTACTAATAGTAATTAGAATAGAAAGTGAAAATGTGAGATAGTTTGAAACAGCCTGCTACACAAACACTGATGGGATTGCAGTTAAGTGATTTTTAATTAAATTTAAATTAAGTCAAAATGTTGTCATATAAAACTTAATGAAGTCAAGGTGTCTGCTTGCCTGCTTGAAAAAGTCACCGCACACTACTGTATTTAAGTAACGTAACATAATTTTTTTTTTTTTTTTTTGCAAGTTGGGTAGCATGCTAGAAGCTGTCAAATTAGTATTAGCTCTCAGTAGTAGTAGTAGTCATAGTAGTAGTAGTAGTAGTAGTAGTAGTAGTAGTAGTAGTAGTAGTAGTAGTAGCAGCAGCAGCACTACCCAGACAGCAAAATGCATCTGGGCCGGATCCGGGCCAGATATAGGAGGGCGTTTGGCCCGGATCTGGCACACGGATCCGGCCCGGGGTCTTTTTTTCCAACGGGCCAATACTGGCGCGGATCTGGATTACGGATCTGGGATGGATTTGGGCCAGATCTGGGCCAGAACTGCAAAAAAGTTACAACATTCGGCCCGGATCTGGCGCAGATATGCAAAACGGATTTCACATTCAGGTGGATTTGGGCCAGATATGGCCCAGTGTCATTATAAATACTTCCAAATCTGGCCCAGATCTGGCGCAGATGTGCAATATGGATTTTACATTTGGCCGGATTTGGCCCGGGTTTGGGCCACACTTAGCCCAGTATCATTATTAAAGCTATAAAATCCCGGATCTGGAACTCACAATCCTGGATCTGGCACAGACAGCTGGTCTACATGTAGCATATACATACACATTACACAACATTTTTTGTTTTAAAACTGTTTATTAATAGGCAAAATAAACAAATATCATTCAAAACATTGGTAACTGACCTACCCCTAAAACTCGTCATCACATGTATGTCTTCATCATGGGAGTTCCAGGCTCCTTGAGCCAGTTTTTTAACAGTCACTCAGATTTTCCAATGCAAAGAGACATCTTCACTCTGTCTGGTGTCGCTCCAGAGGCAGGACAGTTTGTGGCAGCTGTGGATTCACCTCAGCGCTGTAGAGATTTGATGTGTTATCTTTTCCTTATCCAAAAGCATGAGCATGTGGAAGTCAGGAGCTACAGGAAGAGCATTAAAAGGTCACAATGAGTGGACTAGACACGAATGAATAAATAAATAAATAAACATTTACATGTGCAGTGAGCTCCCTCCTGGACCCCAAAGAACTGCCTTTGTGGTTTACTCTTGAATCCAGTCTTTGCTGTGAGCGTGTGGGTCAGAAGGTCAGAAGCTACAGAAAAAAACAAAAAACACACACAGGTTACAATGAAGACACCAAACCAGGCAATAATTACAGAAATTCTTGTTTTTAATTATTTGATAATTACTGACCACTTACACGTGTAGGGTGTCGTCTCTCAACACTTTTAGTTCAGAATCCATGCTCTCAGCATGTGCAGACCAGAAACTACAAAAAAGGGCAACATAAAGACATATCAGGCAAAACCAAAGCAAAATGAGTCCACACTTACATGTGAAGGGATCAGGATGCTCTCAACACATTTATGAAGTGTAGTACTTTGAATCCAGCATCTTCTGTTATTCCAGAAAGGCTGTTGAATTGAAAGAAGCATAAATCATTGAAATACATATTCAGAAACACCTTGTGTCATTACTATGATATACAAATTATACTAATTGGCAGCAATAACTAAATCTTGCAAAGAAACAATTTAAAACATTTTTTTTAAATATGATCATCATACTTTTTCACAAGAAACATAAAACATGACGATGAAGCAAAGATGCAAAGTTTTGATGTAAGCAAAGTAAGCCTAGTTTAACTGAGTGAATTCTCATGTCAGGACCCCTTTCAGTCATGATTTGTAGGCCTAAAGTCTTCAATGTTATTACAACACATTATTTTAATATTCAGTAATTGGCTTTTATAGTCTGATCTACAGGAGGACTATCTGTTTGCTCATCAGCTGCCTGTCTCACGGCTATTTAAACCTTACACTAATGAGCCAATGGAAAAATCTTAATAGAATTAAGTAGGCTATAGAAATAAACAAAACATGATATCAAACATTTAACACTAAATATCACTTAGAGTAGACTTACCCAGAACTCTGCTGCTGCTTGCTGCAGTGTCCACGGTGCTTCTGAGTCGTGTGTCAGTTAAATAAAAAAAAAAAGTCAGGTAACGTTTGAATTTGGGCGCCTCCGGTTTGCGCCGCTGAGCCGGACCAGGCCCAGACCCATGTTGCCGAGTGTTAAACAGAGCTGTACAAATGAGTCCGGCACAGACCTGGCGCAGATCCTCATAACGGGTTTGACTCCTATGCGGATCTGGCGAGTTGTAAACGGATCCGGCCCAAATCTAAATGCTGTCTGGGTAATGGCATTATGTAGTAGTGTCATTAGTACTACTAGTAATACCAATAGTATTATTACAGAAAAAGCTTCGGCAATATTAGTAATTCTAGTAGTACCAACAGTTGTAGTAGCACTAGCAGTGGTGGAGGAAGTTTCTTTTCTTAAGTAAAAGTACAGCTAAAGGAGCAAAAATGTACTCAATTAAAAGTATAAAAGTATCAACTTAAAATTTCTACTTAAGTAAAAGTCTAAAAATACTTACTTTTAAATGTACTTGCAAGTAAAGAAGTAAAAGTATTTCGCACAGACTCGAAACTTATGAATGTGTTAAATGTGAGGGATTTTTCTGATTCCAGATGAAATGAACAAACTGGTGCTGTAGAAGAGATTGAAGCTGTTGCTGAGGTCCTCTATCTGTTTTATTTTGATGTTTCAAGAAGTACTACTTTACTGCATCTGTTATATCTACTGTAGTATCGTGTGTCTACAACAAGGGTATGACAAAAACACACGATTTTAAACCAAAACTCAAAACACTTTGTACTTCAAACCAACTCATACATGTAGTGGAGTAAAAAGTACAGATACTTGCTCTAAAATGCAGTGAAGTAAAAGTAAAAATACCCCTAAGTACTTTTACTTTGTTACATTCCACCCACTGAGCACTAGTAGAAATATATAGTAGCTGCAGAAGCAGTAGTAGTAGTTGTAGTAGCAGAAGTAAGAGTAGCATTAGCAGCTGTACTTGTAAAAAAAAAAAAAAAAAGTAGTTGTGGCAAGGTCAGTAATATTATTTTGTTGAAGTAGTAGTTGTAGTAGTACTTTGTTGCAGCAGCTGTGGTAGTAGTTTATTTGTAGTTGTAATATTAAATGAAATTACTGTGCTTTGACAACTTCTTAAGTATACTTTTTGAGTACTTTCTCCACCTCTGGTACTGATACGTGCATTTTCTTTTTGCTACAAGGAAACGGCTGGAGACTGTTGAATTTGTTATGATCTGGAGGAGCCCTGCAGTTTCCAGAGTGTAAACACACATTGTATTGGCATTAGGTCTGTCCACTTCTGATCAGAGCATGAAATAAATATGTGGACAGGGTCTATGTACTGTATGTGTTTATGCAGCACAGCAGTTGCCTGAATGCTACTGTAATACTGACGGGTACATACTGTTTACAACTCCCGGGCTGTTGAGTGGAATTTACTAAACTTTGCCTGCAGTAAAAAATAATGTTTTTAAGGCAGTCAGTAACAGCAGTCGCCACTGAAGTGCTGTAGGGTAAGTAAGGCAAAATAAGTCGAGTGGTTAAATAGACAGGCACACGTCAATAAATTATAATCATGTGGAAAAGTCAGTTTATTTCAGTCGTTCAGTGAAAAGTGAAATGCATACATCGATTCAATGCACAGAGTGAAATATTTTGTATAGTGATTTTAAATGAGATCTTTATGGCTTAAAGTTAATGAAAACCAAAATTTAGTATCACTATAAGTCTGTATGTACTTAAAGAGGAACTCAGTAACTTTTTTTTAACTTAAGTAAACTGTTTGGGTGTCCGGGTGATGGTTAAGTGAGTTGTTGTGGGGTAAATAAAGAGCCCTGGACCTCCCCTTACTGCCTGTGGGCAAAAAAACTTACACTTGCATCAGTAAGTGCCAACGACTGGGTGTCACAAATTTCTTGAGTTTCATGAGAAAGCGACACATCCCAGTTAGCAAAACCATAAGCTGGCAATGGCTTTGTGTCTGAATTTTTGTCATGGCAGAGCAGCCATAGGTCAGAAAAAAACAAAACAAAAAAACAACTTTATATGGCTACGCAGGGGGAAAGAAATAGAGAGCGAGGGATCATATAGGAGTCAATTAGATATGCACTCCCAAAAACAGGGGGAGCTCAATAGAGTTTTGCTTAATCTATAAAATATACTGTTTAATTTTATTTTGTTTAACTTCTAAAATATTTTACTTTTGTTTGTAAGCATCTTTTTGTGGCAGAAGGCATAGCATGATTAGTATAGTAATATATATAGTAATATGGTAATAGTAGAGTAGTGGTTGTAGTAGTAGTTGGAGTTGTGGTATTAGTGGTGGCAGTAGTAAGTACTTAATAGCAGCTGCAGAAGTCACTGTAGTAGCAGCAGTAGTAGACACAATCAAACATAAACAATAACTAAATTAAATAGTCCCAGGATATCCCTCCTTCTCGATAAGGAAAAACCTAGGGGAAACCCCCCCCAAAAAAACTCAGGTCTCTCCCACACTGAAGGAGAGATCCAGTCCCAGGACGGGCAGGCTGTAGCTGTGTCTTGGACTGTTAAATGAAGTCCACTAGCTAATATGTAATAATAATATAATATATATGTTCAAGTGAGAATGCATGTTCTTCTTGCTAGTGGAATGTTTTTGATGATTGTCACTTACAGTTAATAAAAATCTAAGAAATATATACGTTTAAAATAATATTCATCCTAAACTTCACAATTGAAATAAATAAATGCTTGAAATATTTGACTTAAAGTGTTCTAAATCCATTTATATACATATTAGAGAAATTAAAATTACAATTTTTATTTTCCACAATATTCTAATTTACTGCCATGCGCCTGTATACAGTGAGTGTTCATTTCTGGTTGTACTGTAAAGGGAAAAGTATGGAGGCAGCTGCAGGCTATTCATTTAAAGTACGATTTTTCCAGTCCCTGCAGCCTCTTTCTGTGCTAACAAATCCAGGTGGCCATTGTTTTTGCCAAAGCGCTGAGAGTAATGGCTTAAGATTGGCAGAGCAGGCCTAAATGACAGCTTCAGTGACTGACAGTTGTTTGAATCCAGCTATCAATCATTATTTGGCACCTTAATTACAGTGTTTTAATTGTGAAATGATGTTGGCGTTTTAGAAAATGAAGTGAAGAGTGACAAAAACGAGAGAGTACAAGTCCAGATATAGGCTGTTTTCTTTGCCCACAGTGTGGAAGTGGCAGCTGTCTGAGGCGAAGGCGACGTGTCAGTGTAGTGGACTGGAGGTGCAGGGGAATGTATTGATGCATTGAGAAAGACTCTTAGCCACAGTACGGCCACAGTCACACCGGGTGAGCAGGCTTGCTGTGGGCAACCAGGTGGAAACTGGCTGGATCCTGATTCAAAGAGACAGAGAGAGACGAGGCAGAGGAGGGAGAGGAGACGAGAGGAGGAAGGTGCGAGTGCGCAGTGTGTGGCTGATTGTGAGTCAGTGGAGAATCATCAGGCTAATCCTGTTTCCTCTTTACGTGTTTGTTCCTTCTGGTATCTATGAACACTTAGGCACTTATCTCAATATTTCTGCTTAGTGTGATGGTCGTGTAATGCTGTTGTTTATTGGGGAAGCAGTTGTACAGCTGAATTGTTTCCTACATTAAAAGTTAGATTTGGATCATACAAGCAAGTCTGTGAAGGTGCAGTAACTCTAAAAGCTGCAAAAAATGAAATATGTACACTGGTTTTATGTTTTCACAAGTCTCAACATTCCACATTGGTGCAATAGGTTTGATAAAACTTAAAATAACACAACTCTAGTTTATTGTAGCCAAATAATATGGGCAGCCATCTTTCTGTACAGCAAATCATTCGCATAGGGACGCTGGATGCCCTTTGTGACACAACCCTCTCTGTTTATTCGGGCTTGGGACTGGCACAAACTGAATTGTGACCTAGGCCACCAAACTTTTCACAGACATTTAAAATATAATCACTTTTTATCTTAAGAAAATTCTAAACTTTTCAACATAATCCAGACAGACCACAAACTCAAAGATAAGATTGTTTTTAAAGGGGCTATGTTGGGCTTTGTTTTTTTTTGGGGTTTTTTTGTTTTGTTTTTTTTAGGCTTTTTGAAATAATTTTGGACACTTTTGCATTAGTATTTGACATTTTATAATTTGAAATATGAAATAATAAATATGTATGGAAAACGTCCTCTTATGGGGAGCTTTCCCCACCATGTGGATTAGGCGTCTGATGCCCCCTGCTGGCAACAGAGTGGCATAAAAATGGCTCTTTAGCATGGCTGTCAGCAACATGATGCTAACAGATGAGCTGACTGCTTCATAGCGACCACAACAGATGTGCTGAAATGATCTGGACGAGACTGGTGATGGCGTATGGGCTTTAGAAACCCACAGGAGCACTTCCTGGTTTCATGTGTCTATGTAGAGCTGTGAGACTGAGCATTTAAAGCTCATGAGGAGGGGCCAGCTCAACAAACAAGATTACTTAAACAAGCATCAATGAAACATGTTTTTGAGGTATAAACATTATAACATGGTCAAAAGCTCAAAAAAGCCGATTTAGTATAATAAGGGACTTTAAATTGAATAAAATGTTGTGTGTCTTGTAAAATGTCATGTGAAATGTGTATAAAGTGGTAACTTAATTAAAGAAAAATCCAAATGATAATACATATAGAAAAACAATATATAAAATTGAAATATAAAAGTCAAATGTCCCTATACATTTTTATTCTTTCCAAACAGTGTTGTGCCATATTTGGACACCTAACCCCTTTAAAACATATATAGTGACATTCATATGCCATGGGGTGCTGTCCACCATAACAGTCAACATCACGTCTGTTAGCAAACCCACACTTTATTTTTAGTTTAGCTCCAGTCGAGGTTGTCACATTTTTAGGACACAAACATGCCCCTCTCTGGACTGGTCTGCTGTGTCACTGTTTTTGCTTGTCAACATCTCTAAATCACCAACAAACATACTGTGTAGTGTGGAAAACAGTTTGCCGTGGTGCTCACAGCAACAGCATCAATCTGGGTTATGTTCAGATCTTGGACTTGCTGCCTCTTTCTATCTCAACCATCCACTCACTCGACGCCTGATCTTCTAGTTTTCTGCAGATGGTCCGCTTCAGTCAGAGCTCCGCGGGGAGTCGTGACAAATGGGAAGCCCTGTCTAATACACGCAGAAAGCTGTACTGTAGCCATTGTCTCATTGTGCCATGTTATGTGGAAGTCGGAGGCCCTTAACATCCTGGCTGTACAGACCTCGCCTGATGGTTCAGCACAAATGTCAGTGAATTGTTCCATCTCATCTACAATCCACTGAAGAGGCACCAAGATGAATGACTTTCTCTTGAAATGTGTCAGAAAGACAGAATACACACGGTACAGCTCTCGTTTACTTTTTCAGCACCCCTTCTGGCTGGATTTGATATGTATCTTTTATGTTGACCTATAGGGTAAGATAAGGAGTACTGTCTCCATAGGGAAATTTATTCTCTGCGGTTCACCCATCCTTCAGGACTGCTGGGGCAACCCATCAGAAGCAGTGGGCAACCGCAGTGCAGCGCCAGCGGGACCCTTCCCAGATCTTGAGCCAGGATTCTGGTCAGTAGTACCTAGGTAGAGGATTAGCCTGTTGTGCATATTTTAGGTTGATGTGGGAAACAGGAGTACCCAGAGGAAACCCACCCAGACACAGTGTGAACATGCAAACTCCACACACAAGGGTCCAACGCGGCCCGGAAATTGAACCCAGGACCTTCTTGTCACCATGTTGAATTTGTTAACATAGATGTAATTGGGCAAAACTACTCTGTAAAAAGCTCTAAATACTATAAAATGTGCAACAATTCCCAAAACTACAACTCAGTAACAAATAAGTTTTGGCACTGTATAACATTTTATTAAAACAATTCAATTCAAATTTATTTATATATCCCAAAACACAGGAGTTGCTGCTAAGGGCTTTACAAACAATTTGACACACAATCAAACATAAACAATAACTACACTAAACTAAACAGACCCAGACATCCGCTGTTTGTAGACCCTTCTTCTCAGTAAGGAAAAACTCCTAAAAAATCCAGCTGTGGGGAAAAAAAAAGAAGAAACTTTATTTATTGAAGGAAAGATCCTCTCCCAAAATGGACAGGCTGCAAATGTGTGTAGGACCAGTTCCCCCATTCTGTTTTTTTTTTTTTTTTCTGTCCCTGCCTCTATTTCTATTCTCTCTATCTCTCCCTCTGCTTCAATTTCAGGGGGGACAAAATCAGCTGACTTTGTGCATGACTCTAAATGACACGTTCAGCAAATATCGGCTCCTTACTTTTACTCCTTGAGGATCACTTTGCTGCCTCATGTTGTCCCCTCTCCCTCCTCTACGCAGCAGACTGTCACAGCCAATAGCGCTGCACTCTTGCAGACAACCTCCTTTGTGATTGGATACTCGCCTCATCCGCCTCTCACAGATTCAGATGGGAGTGATGGGACCTCAAGGCATAAGAAGAAGTCTCACAGGCCGTCACTGCAGAGCAAACTCTGACGTCTAAGTCTTCTTCTTTTATAGAATTTCTTCATCTTTTTTGCTTTTGTGAGTGAACTAATTTGGGCTGTGACTCGCCCATCTCTTGGTCCGTGACATCAGGGCAGTGAGAGCCTGAGCAGCAGAGGACAGACAGAGCAGGCTCATCCTTCTCCACTAAGTTCTCCATATTTGTTCAATTTAGGATGAAACAAGCTAAACAAACTCTAATAGTACAGCCACAGCGTTTATTGTTCACTTTTGTTAGTTTGTGTCTAATCCGTTATGCAAATTAACCACATGCATATGTAATGAGGCGCTAAGTTTTATGCAAGTGACACTTTGATTGTTTTTGCACAGACGTTATTAAGGCTCGTTACACTTTTCACTGTTAAATTTATTTTAAAATACAGATTATTTTAATAATAATACTCAAAACATAGACAGCTAAAAAAAAGCTTAGTTTGATCATCTTGGGACTCAAATTTACCCCTAGTGCATGAAAGTGAGAGTTTATGTCTCTGTGTCAGCCCTGCAACTAACTGGCCATAGCCACTGACCTTTTTGCAGAACATGTTTTTTCATAACCCAACATGTTATCCAGCTTTTGCCCCCCCCAACATAAAAACCCATTCAAATGCATAGTCGGCTTAGTTTTAGAAGAAAGTTACTTGTAATGCATTGCAAAGTGCTTCTCTCTAAATAACAATTTATTTACAAGCCTTTGTTGAAGTTCTAAAGTTTTTTGCTACTGGCTTAATGCTGCTTTAAGTTAGAGTTTCTCTCATCACTCAGAGAGAAGCAAAGCGACAGGCACGACTTCAAAGTGGTGTCAAACACTCGCCGGAGTCTTTGTTGAGCTCAACTTCACACAGCTATGTTTGCTGCATGTTAACAGATGCACACCTTCTCTCAACATACACACGCAGCAAGAGGCCGCATCAAACACCGTTGTAGAAATAGTACTAAGTCGACACATAGCACAACACAGGAATACTCGCACAATCCATACATGACTCTTGGCAGCTGTCTGCGCAGTGATTTCTGTGGGAAACACTAGAGAGGGGAGCGAGTGGAGCAGCTGTAACAGGAACAGGAGGGGGTCTGTCGAAAAGTCCGCCTTTTTCTCTCCGCTACCAACAGGGGGTATTTGTAGAAAATACACCCATTTAGATTTTCAAACAAGTGGTCCCAGTGGAACTATAACACTCCAAAATGGCATGGGTTATCCCTTTTCGCTCAAGCTCTGGAACAAATAATACTGTGCATTTGCATAAACGCATGCAGCACACTCATGTGAGGGCCATGCCGATGTGATGCATATTTAAGAACAGGGATACACAGAATACATGGTGTTTTAAAGGCACAGTTTTGCTAAATAGCTTTACATTTTGGATTACAAGTCAGAAATTAGCATAGTGTTAATTCTACCAGGTCAAAGAGACAAGCTTCATTTACATAGTTTTTCAGCTGTATGTTTATCCCGATGCTTGTCCACTTTACCAGTTTCTCCCCATAACTTGAGATACGCTTCTCAGCACTGCTAACCTTATTGCTTATTTTTAATCTGCTTGACAAGTGTTATGTGCACTTGACTGCATGTCTTGGGTTAAAAGCTTTATTGCAATACAAAACAATGCTTTAAACATGTATTTTATGTTTCTTAGAGAGAAAAGACTTGACAAGGCCTCTTCTAGATGACCCCAAGTGTTGCATCATTACACTGAGATCTAACTCAACAGCTTCTAAAACTGTTTCTGTGAAAAGGCACACTCACAAACTCTTGAAACTCATAAATATTCATTGTTGAGTTTATTGTTGCACATTTTTCCACAGATGATCTGTCAAATATCATCTTTTATAAAAGTTAACCTCTGAGAGTGCCCTCTGTAAAAGCTTTGTATGTTTACATATAAGTGTTCACTTGAGTGTGGACATGCTTGACCCATTTGTTTACATTGTGTTTCCACTCTGTCCTTAACAACTGAAGTAGGACAAAGCCATAATGGCCTCAATGAGAAATATATAAAAGGCCATAGCAAGCAATACAGGATGCATGCATCAAAAAATGTACAACCTTTTTAAAGTCGCCACAAATTTAGTACTGTGGATAATGTCCATTCATCTATTCTCTTCCTCCTGTCCGGGGTTGGGTTGCAGGGACAGCTGTCTAAGCAGAGATGCCCAGACATTACTCTCTACAGAAACTTCCCCCAGCTTTACCGGGGGATCTCAAGGCGTTCCCAGGCCAGCCGAGAGACACAGGTCTAGGTCTTTCCCAGGGTTCTCCTGGTGGGACATGCCTGGAACACCTCCTTAGGGAAGTGTCTAGGAGGCACCCGAAACAAATATACAAGCCTGCTCCCCTGCTCTGAGCACCTTCCAGCTGACCAAGCTTCTTATCCTAGCTCTAACCCCCAATTTCCACTCCAAGCATGAGCGCTGTGCCGCTTCATTGGAGATATGCCACAGTTCTATTTTCCTTCGCAGGTCAGATTGCACCAAACCGGATACTGAACAAGTGCAACATCCAGATTTTCAAAGTAGAAACCAAAACTGTACGAGGAGTATCACTTTTTTTTTTTCTCTTTTTTTTCTTTTTTATAGTAATAGGCTATATATTTGCATATGAATTTGTTAAAATATGTTATGTATGTATATTTATATGTATATTAAAATGTTTTACATGCACACGCAATTCAACTCTGCAAATACAAAACTTAAAAATCTGTGAAGTGATGCAAATGACAACAACAAAGAGATCTCCAGTTACACTGCTGTTTTCTGTCCTTCATCTGGTGATTAAAGTTTGTTTTTCTCTTGTTCCTGTCTTGATTGATGCCTATTATCGCACAATCTCACCATTCACCCCATGCCTCCCCAGCTGCTCGTAGCTCCGTGGCACTGTGCTGCTGTTACAAAAAGCTTCCAGTGGGCAAGGGTCAGGGCCATCGCCCGCTGGCGCTACACAACACGGCGCTTATGCTTGCAGTGGAAATTCGGGGTAAGGAAGCACCTAGACACCCTGCAGAGGAAACTGATTTCGGCCTCTTGTGTCTGAGAACTTGTCCTTACAGTCATGACCCAAAGCCAAACCATAGGTGAGAGTAGGAATGTAGATTGACTGCACTGGGGCGGCTTGCAGCTGAGTGTAAAGTGACTGGGATGAGAATTTGCACATCCAAGTTTGAGGCTATGTTTCTCGACCAGAAAAGGGTGGCTTGCCCTCGCCAGGTCAGAGGAGAGTTCCTGTCTCAAGTGGAGGAGTTTAAGTATATCTTGTGGATAATGTTTTAAAAGTAAAAATGCAGGCTCCAGACGCTATCCCACTTGAAGACTTCCTGGGATATATATATATATATATATATATATATATATATATATATATATATATATATATATATATATATATATATATATATATATATATATTATAAAGAAAGGAAAATAAAATCACTCACATAGTGCATAGAGAGTCAGTGTTCAATGGTAAAACATGTTAATATTCTCATTACATTCTGGACACACCTTGTAAAACTTAAAATTCAGGAAAGCAAATTCAATTCAAGTTGCAGCTCTATTTGATAAGATGTGCAAGCAATACAAGGGAACTCTTTTGATAAGGAACACAGCCTACTTCTCTGAGTGAGTTTTTAATTTCAATCAAGTTTTATTATCACATTTGCAGCGGTGCTTGCGAGAGGGCTTACTCACACCTAGACCAGTGCTAATGAACTGAGAAATACAGCTAAAGTGGGTGCGATAAAAATAAACTTTAATATGAAATGGTGGAAATTTGACAGCTCAGTTTACTGCCCTTTTGTGGACGGACACCGCTCTTAAAATCTGTGATGATTGTGGCTTGTCATGTTCATTCATCCTCAAGGATTTGTGTTCATAAAAGTGCTGCCTGGTCTGCACCATCTCAATGGGCTTATTTCACAATGGTCAAATAGCTGGAAAGCTTTTTCTGCTATTAGACTGCTATAACATACAGCACAAGTTCCACCTACCCACAATTAAAAGGTCCACAGTGGATCGTTTGCCTCCATCTAACACTATCCTCTGCATCTTCTTTTCTCACTCCAATTAACATGGCATCTTTCACTAGATTCATAAATCCCCTCTTTGGTCTTCCCCTAGGCCTCTGCCTGGCAACTCAAACCTCAGCATCCTTCTACCAATATACTCATTATTCCTCTTCTGCACATGTCCAAACCATCGCATTCTGGCCTCTCTTACTTTATCCCCAAAACATCTAACATGAGCTGTCCATCTGATGTACTAGTCCTATGCATCCTCATTGCTCCCAAATACATCTTCAACATATTAAGCTCTGCTACTAGTGGTCTGCACTCCGAAAGCACATATTTCATCCTGGCAAACCGTCTGAAAACCATTAAGCTTTATACAGTGTCCTAGTCACTTTTTAAGGTTGCAAATGGTGGGTTTTTACCACTATTACATGCAGCACAAGGCCCACCTACCCACAATTTGTTCATCTATTTTATTATGTGGTTTCTCAGAGATATTGTGGTTGGAACAAATGCTGGATTCCAAGTGAAGTTTTTTGGTTTAGTTAACAACCAAAAGAAGTGATGCAGAAAATCAAGTGTGAACACAGCCTTTTCCTCCTCTTCAAGAAATTCTTCCATTTTAAAATGTATCCAAAACCACAGAATGAAAAATACCATAGATAATAGGGGAGATGTGGCCAGGAGAACGGCAGCCAGTAGTTGTGTGCTGATAAATAAAACTCCGCACTGCCTGTATTGTCATTTCTTCCTCAGACTTCCTCCAGTAACAGAATTTTTAGAAGACTGTAGAATATTGTTAAAATATTATTTGTTCTTTTTATGTTGTTTTTTTTATTATTTGGCATACAAAGGAAATATAGTTAGGTATAAATATAAAAACTAAATATACAAGCATATGTGCATGGGAGTGATAGAAGTCTAAGTAGGCTTATATAAACCACACCCAAAAAAACTAAACAGTAACATACTAAATTAAAACACACAAACACACAAAATGACATTCTTAAAACAATCTGACACAACTAATAGTAGAACACATTAGATCATCCATTTGTTCAACTTTTATGAGTAAAAAAAGCAAATATCTTGCCATCAGCCTACATTGACGTATTTTCTTATACATAGTACATAAAGTAGCAGTAGTTTTTTTGTATTATTTTCAGTTGCACAGCATGGTACCACCAATAAACAAATGTAAGAGCACATAGTTTTCCTTGATTCCTTCATTGAACTTGCTCTAGATATAGATAGACTGTTTCTCATTACCTAACAAACTCGTCAAAGCTTTATTAAACCTTGTGGAAATATCTCTACCGAAGCTGGAGGCTGGTCTGCATGTTGAAATTTGATTTACTAAACGTGAGATTCAATTTAAAATCCCATTACTGCTTCTGTCCTTTCAGCATTTCTCTTCATCTGCCTTCTAGCAGGCAGTAATGTGATTTGACATGGTTTATGCCAGATGCCCTTCCTGACACTACCCTCTCCCTGTATCCTGGCTTGGGACTGGCACAAAAAAAATACACTGGCTTGCGACACCTGTGGCTGAATGAAATTGTGATTTGTGAGTGAGTGAGTTTTTGTAATTTGTAAGTCCTCTGTTGCCCCTAAAGTCAGAATAAAATATTTTTTTCCTCTTTCTAAGAAATGCCAAACAATTGTTAAGCATGTATTTGTGTCATCTGGCTAACTAGACCTTAGTTTGTAATCTTTGGACCTAGTCAAATGTGATTACTGGTGTGTATAATGGAGGAATCTGAGGAGTCTGAAAACAAAATTTATTCTAACTTTATGGGCAACAGTGTATAAAACCCATTTTGAGTAACAGCAGTGTGTCAAAACAGAGTTAACTCTAGTTCGTGCTGTCCATGGTTTGCCCTCTTCGTAATAGGCATTTTATACTGTGCCCACGGAGGAGCTACAAACATCGCAGCATGTCAGAGTGCACCTGGGTGGACACAGCTGGACTCCAGACCAGGGTCACAGCCCCACAGGTGGTGCTCCACAGTTGTCTCTCTTCATTTAAGCATCAAATGTCACCAGCTAAAGTTTCAACGATGATCATATTTTGGATAAACCACATACTGTTGTCAAGAACATGCTTGTGTAGGTAAACTGGATAGACTACAATTGCTCATGGTAAATGTGAGAGTCAACGGCTCTTTGTCCGTGTGCACCAATCAGCCATAACATCATGACCATCTGCCTAATATTGGTGGTCATAATGTTAAGTGTTATGATCACCTGCCTAATATTCAGCCCCAAACTGAGTCAGACCCCATGACCCCTAAGCAAAAGTAGTAGAAAATTATGGGGCAAGTGTCAAGGTTTTTTTTTTTTTTTTACATTAACAACATCTCACGCTCTATTGGCATGGAAGAATCAACTTTATGTAGAGTTACTGGTTGCATGCCCAAGTTTACAGTCTTTTAATGGACTTTTGGGATTGTCATTATGTTTTGTCACTGAGATAATGTATTTGTTCTTTACCATTCACCTACAGATCTCTATTTCACCAAAGTGGGGCCTTGCATTTGTATCTAAGACGTGCTTTTGGTTGGATGGAGACACTTAGACTCTTGGGTATTTGGGTAAGAGGTGAAGAACTCAGACAAACAACATTTATCTTGTTGATAACCTTGTTGGCCTGTTTCTCTGCCTGTATGCCCTTTAGGAATAGTTATCTATAGTGGACTCCAGCCAGTATCGTCCACTCTTGGTTTTAACCACTTATTTCTAAGGGACAATTTTCTGTGCAGTGTCGTTTAGGAGCATTACTTAAGTTGGTAATGGATAAAGTCTGAGCTCCCATTACTTCTATTACCTAAAGCGTACAAGCAGCAGCTTGAAATTATCCGACTCTAAGAGACGTTAATAAACAAGAGGCTTTTAAGAGAGCTCAGAAACTTTTTTTTGACACCATCAGTTCATGAGAAATTGGAAATTTTTCCCACTAAGGGGGCTAAGATTAGATTACAGCTAGGGCTGGGCAGGTTAATGTGTTATTATTACGTGGACACATTAATTAATCAACACCGATAATTATTTTAATGCGTGTTTATGCAAGTTATGGGTCAGTCATGAAAGAGCCAGTTCACAGAGCTGGGTCCTCAGCAGCCGTGTGTTTGTCTGTCTCTCTTTCTCTCGTTCCACGCAAAGTGAAGCTGTGACACAAGGCAGGGGGCGGGACACGCAGGACAGAGTAAGAGTACAGAGACCCAATGGTCTTGACAGAGCAGACTTTTAGCTTCCTAACAGCGTTTGTTGCGTGTAGATCGGCCCAGGACTCACTGAGATACAAACCACTAAAGCCTTACAACTGTTATTGATGTTAAATATAGCCTGTTAAATATACACACAGCTAATTAATGCTGTCTGTGACAACACGCGGTGTTTTCAGATCGTATCAATGATGTTTTTTGATAGTCATATAAGGGAGAGAGAAGAGAGCAGCAGCAGCAGGGGGACAGCAGCAGAGGCAGGAGGGGAGACTTGGGAATTGAAAAAAATAAGTCCAGCTCCAAAGGTAAAAAAACAAACAAACAAAGGTTATAATATAGGCCTAGCTGTATCTGCTGTAGTGTTTCTTGTCTGCAAAATAATGATTTTTTTCTTTATATTATTATTATTATTATTATTATTATTATTATTATTATTATTATTATTGTTGTTGTTGTTGTTGTTGTTGTTGTTGTTATTTTTATTTGGGTGTCAAGCATGTTTGAAATGGTGCTATATACACCATTGGCAACCAAGTCAAAACTGCACGTATTGGCTGAATTGTAAAAGCTACAAGTTATCAAATAAAGAGCCATTTAGGAGCTGGAACAGCTCAAGTACATTATTGATTGCATTTTATAGCAAGACTGCGAGTAATCGCGATTAATCTAAAAAAAACAAAAAAACAAAACGTGATTAATCGCGATTAAAAAAATGAATCGTTGCCCAGCACTAATTACAACCCACACTCAAAAGAGCTAAAACACTGTGTAATATGTAAATAAAAGCCAATGCAATAATTTGAAAATCTCATGTGCCCATATGACCTCTGTGCGTGTTCCTAATCTGTGCAGTGATTTCCAGGACAGAAGAATACAGAATAATTGTTGCTGGAGGATCTGAAGATCATGAACATTCAATGCTAATACCGACCCTGCCTTTCTAAAATACTTCTATTTACCCAAACATTTAAGCTAAAATGTTACCAATTACCTTGTAAAGTGCATTTCCAGCAGTTTTTTTTTTTTTTCTATTGTAAAACCTTTTTTTTCCAGGCTTCATAAGCATCCAATATATACAGTTTAATACAGACCCCCTTCACACCAGTTAACTAATTAATTAGTTACAAAATGCTCCTTCAGCTGTTGTTAGCCATGCAACTTTTTTCCAGCCTTTTGTTGCTCTGGCTCTTTTTGAGATATGTAGCTGCCATCAAAATTAAAATGTGCTATTATTCTTGAGATTTACAAATCATTAAATTCCATTTATATTTTACACATCGTTCCCAAATTGTTTGCATTAAGGTTGTAAATTGGTGTTTTTAGCTGTTATATAATAAGCAAATTCAGACAAAGGCAGACACTACACGATTTTTTCTGCCTCAAAAGTAAGATTCCTATCGTGGGAAAAATCATCCATTGAAGCTCAAAAACATGGGACAAGAACAAAGATCACAGATAGAGCCGTGTTATGACCAAAGACGAGCTGCGACAGATATCTGCCATTCACTGTCACTACAGTTTCTGTTTGACCAATCAAAAAGTAAAGGCAAAAATACTGCCAGTTAATTGAATTTTCTGAACTACATGATGGCGGTGTACAGTGGCAGAGTGGTTAGTGCCCCTGCTGCACAACAAGAATATGGTCTAAAGCTCCCCCATAATTCCTATTACCTAAAGCATACAAGAAGCAGCCCGAAATATAATCTCCCAGTGCAAGAGACGTTTCAAAACAAGATGCTTTTAAAAGAGCCTGGAAACTTCCCAACTTGGAAAATGAGAGTGTCTTCATCTAAGAGCTACCCTGGCACCTTTTGGCAGCAATAAACCACACAGCCTTAACTCTGACACACACAACACACCGGATCAGCTTTTCTCAGTCCTCCCTGGGATTATTCCTTTACTGCTTTTCCATTTCGCCAACATATTTATTGTTATCGGGGCGTAAATCACTTGGCAATTTTTGGCGTCTGGAGCTGCTCTAAGTGAAATGGAGAGGCATTGTTGTAACTTTATAGCTGCTCTAAAACAGTGTTAAAGAAGGAGAAATCTGTGGCCATTAGGTGTTTTTGTGGTGTTCAGTTTCTGTGTAGCAAAAGTGTTGATTTATAACAGAGCCGTAATGGACTTGGGGACAGTATCCAGCTCTTAAATTACAGGAAATAAAAGTATTGTGGGGTAGAAAATAGCATGGATATCAAAGGCATTAGTAGCTGTTTCCTTTAACTCGTTAATATTATTGGTGTCAAAGATTCATTAATAATTAGATTTGTTTAGTCATCTTCTTCTGATTATTATTCTCGTTAGCGGTCAGGTGTCTAGAGTGTGTCCCTGCAACTTTGGGCCTGGACAATGATCACAGAGACATACACAGACTGACAACCATTCATTCTCACATTCATTATAAGGAAAATTAGTTCACTAAAACACTTACATGTCCTTGGATACTGGGAGTAAGCCAAAGTAACCCATGTTAACGTGAAGAAGATATGCCTTCTTGAGGACTGAACAACCTCCTTGATAGTCTCATAGCCGACAACCCATGGATGGTCGGTCAAACTCATTATTATTCTAGACTTGTCAATAATAAACTTTCCATAAACTAAACATGATGTGCGTTTCATATGATGGGTGAGGTGTGAGTCAAGGCCAAAGTCTTCGAAACTCTATGTAATGAATTTTAATGAGCTGTTTAGATGTGCTTTTAATGTTTTTATTTATTACATGTATCGTTGCCAATATCTTTAGGTTTTTTGAATCAGAGGTCAAACTTAAAATACTAAGTCACTCATTAAATTGACATGTGTTATAAGACATACAACATTGCACTCCAAAAAGGATTTGAACTGCAAAAGCATAACATACCAGCTGTAAGCTCCCGACATGGATATAGCATGTGTTCATCTCTGCAACAACTGGCTCCACAAAAGTCATTTTTGCTAAATGATCGCTGAACAAGTCATTAAGGTTTTTCCAAACATCTCCCTCCCTGAAGAACTCTTTGAATGCGATCGCAGATGTGATAGCAGATGTAACAGGTTATGAAGACTCGCTTTGATGGAAATTAGATCATTTTTGCTAAACTTCACTATGGGGCTAATATGAGATTAAATTGTTGTTTCTAGCTGTTAAATGACGAGCAACATACCACAAAGATTTGATTGATTTTTTAAGAGTCAATTTAATATACTATCTTTAACTACAAGATAGCAGTGGCAGAGTGGTTGGTGCTCTTGCCTCAATGCAAGAAGATTGTGGCCTCATGTCCCTGGTCAACCCTAACCTCTCTGTGTGCAGGCTGCATGGCCTTCTTGAGTTACTGTGGGTTCTCTAAGGCTTCCTTCTACCATCCAGTCACATGTTGACTGGATGGTAGCAAGGGCTGCCCTTTGTCACCGGTTCTGTTCATATTTTGTATGGACAGAATTTCTAGGCACAGCCAAGGGCCAGAGGGAGTCCTGTTTGGGGACCACAGGATTTCATTTCTGCTTTTTGCAGATGATGTTATCCTGTTAACTGGCTCAATGCAGTACCTTCGGCATGTGCTGGGGTGTTTTGCAGCCAAGTGTGAAGCAGCTGGGATGAGAATCAGCACCTCCAAGTCAGAGGCCGTGGTTCTCAACTTGAAAAGGGTGACTTTCCCTCTACAAGTCGGAGTAGAGTTCCTGCCTGATTATTATTCTAGACCTGCGTTTCTTATGATGGGTGAGGCGTGAGTCAAGGCCAAACCCTTTGGAAGTGGAGTAGTGCAGCATCTGTAGTATGCAGTTGTTGTATCGGTCTGTTGTGGAATAGAAGGAAATGAGCCGGAAGTCAAAGCGCTCAATTTACCGTCGATCTACGTTCCTACTCTCACCTATGGGCGTGAATTTTGGGTCATGACCGAAAAGACAAGATCCCAGATACAAGTGGCCAAAATGAGTTTCCTCCGCAGGGTGGCTGAGCACTCCCTTAGAGATAGGGTGAGGAGCTTGGTCACTCGTGAGGAACTAGTTGAAGTGAATGGCACAGGCATCTGATCGAAATGCCTCCTGGATGCCTACCTGAGGAGCATGTCCCACTGGGCGGAGATCCCGGGGAAAACCTAGGACAAAATGATGAATGTGTGACTCTAAATTGAATGAATGAATCTGTCTGTGTATGTATCTGTCTATGTCTCTAAGTGTCAGCCCTATAACTAACTGGCTATTGTCTAGGCCAATGGTTCTCAAATTGTGACACAGCAGTAAAATGCAGATTCTGTCCTCTTTTTGTCCTGGCTTGGTTGTTGTTGTTGTTGTTTTTTTTTTGTGTTTTTTTTTTAATCCTGCTTTTGTTGAAGAACTGAGTTGAGTCCTGGTGTACGCATGCTTAAGACCGAATCATTATTATTATTTTAATCTTTGGTTTAGATGTGGGTTAGTCTACATTTCAGCTCATTTAAGTAAAGATGGTACTTGGAAAGCCATTTATTTTCTGTGGTGGTACACTGAATGAAAATTTTGAGAACCACAGATCTAGTGTGTGCATGCATAAGGTCCATAGTTGCTGAAACAAGCTTATCCTACAACCCCTAATGGTTATAAGCAAATCAAATCAACATTTATTTGTACAGCTTTTTACAGCACACAAAGTGATCAAAGTGCTTTCAAATAAAATCTAAGTAAAATCAATAAAAACATAAAAAAATGGAAATACCTATAATATTATAATGTATAATAAAATGATGATGGGCAGCTTGTTCCAGAGTCTGGGCCCGGCCAGAGAGAAGGCCCAGTCACCCCAGTGTTTATATTTAGCTCTCGGGACTTCTAAAAGGAGTTGATTTGAAGATCTCAAGGCCCTATTTAGGCTGCAAATAGCTAATGCCTCAGCCAGTTATGGTGGGGCAAGGCCGTTCAAGGCTTTAAAAACACAATACTTTTTTTTTTTTTTTTTTTTTTTTTAAATCAACTCTAAAAGAATCTGGAAGCCAATGGAGTGAAAAAGGACTGGAGTTTGTGTGTGATAAGCAGAAGGAAAAAAATGAATTAATTAGTACAAGAGGGTATTTACTGTGCTTTCTTTTGCACAGACTAAAGGAGACAAAAGATGCCAAAAAGTTCATTTAAAGCTCACTTTTTGAGGTTGCTACTGCCTGACAGTGTGTGTATTGATTCAATTACCAAAAGTCATGCTAGTGTTTTTCAGTCTTCCCTTTGTGCACGTAGCCACACAAATCCATCTCCCAATACCTCCCCTTGCTGTCATTCTCCTTTACTGTCCATTTCCATTTCTACATGCTCTCTCCTTGGTTCTTATGTTGGAAATCTCACATTCATTACGTCGCGGCCTTGGCTCAGGCTGCACTCTTCCCTTCTGTGGTGCTCAATTACTCTGTCTTCCCAGGGCAAGCGCTGGTGTCAAGCTACTGTAATGACTTTCTGATTATCTGTCTTTATGTGATGAATGAGATGGAAATGTACCACCGCGGCCAAACGGGGGCTGGCGCTGTGCCAAGCTGCCACGCCACAGTCGGATCCGGCGGAAGCGCGCGCGGGGAGGGCTGGGCAACAAAACAAATAACATTAGATTGTAATACAGATGCTAGAGTTGTTATCTGTGTCACTACTGAGTCATACTCCATTTGTGAGCTGTGTGGCAAAATGACATATGACATAAGGAGGGCCTAAAGCTGGGGTGGCCAATCATTTTTCAATAAAGCCCATATTTCCTGACAATGAAATTAGAGAGTTTTGAGTGCAATAGTAATGAATTTTCTACATCTGTCTCATAGAAATGCATTTCGGTCTGCTGAAGTTATTAACTCTTTTTGACAGTTTTACCTAATCATTTTTTACTGTGTGCCAAAGGGGAGAGCTGAACTTTAGAAAACGTAGAGCAGGGACAGCAAAAGGGTGCATGGGTATATCAATTTGTGTGGTGAATTTGTAAAATAGGCGAGAAGAGAAATTATAGGAATATTAATGACAGGAATATTGGTGACTCTGGAGATGGAGCAGGTCGTCAAATAAGTAGAAGGTCTACAAAGACTGCTGTATGAATATGTGAGTGCAAATGGTTGAATTAAATGTAAAGACATCTAGATCATATGAAGTGTGCCAATGAAGGTAGAAATGTGCTGTATTTTTGCTCCCATTTAATACGTACGACCTGTAAAGAAAGATACAATATAAAATAATATAGAATATAAATATTTTTCTCTTTTTCTCATGAAATGAAAAACAATTGGATGAACTGGTTTCACCAGGGAACTGGGGCTCGGTATGTAATCATTGCCTCTGGTCAAAGGTGATTACTGGGGTGTATAAACAGGAATAAAAAGCAAAGAGTGTGATGATAATTATTATAAACATTAACCCTAGCCAACCTGTCAAATGTGTGGTGGATTTCTATTTTGGCTATAGTAAAAAGTTGACTCGCTTGCCACGCTGGCCAGTGGGATGATAACTTACACATATTTTAGTTTATTTTAGAACTGAATATCTGTCATTGTACTTAGAAATGTCTCCCTAATTTTTTTTTTTTTTTTAATGACCTTTTTTTCTAAATATTTGATAAATTCAATGATATGTAAACATTTAAACAACTAAATTATGTCTTGTGGAAGGCTAGGAACTTGCCAAAAAAGACCTGCCACAGTGGCCACTGGACAAAACAACATAATGTCAAACCTTGGCAGGTTGTTCTACACAACAGGATTGAATCAGTTCACCAGACTTAAGAATAGTAAGGCAGACTATTACTTTCTGTTCTTGTGGTGGCAAGAGGAAAAAAGTTTGTTCTGTGCAAAACATTTCAAACTTCACAAGAGACTCAAACACAGAACTTACAGGCCCCTCCCACTGTTGTCATAGCCACATTTCTGCCAGCTCATTAGCCACGCCCACATCAAATTCCTGACCAATCACACAATCGTTTTTGGAAACACCACAAGAAAAAAAAGTTCTGCCCAGATGAAGTGTCAAGAATAAGCCACGAGAACTCTCAAACCAGCTCAGCCCTGGGAGTGAGAACAACTTTCTCAGTTTTTGCAGGGAATGTAAAAACCTCACACCTCTAGACATTTAAGCTGAACACATTGGCTTTATAATCCATTTGTATTTCATTATGTAGCTTGCTAAATAAAATAATGAAGAGCCAGTTCACTTTGTTGTTGTATGTTGGGAGGTTGATTGATTTCAGCTGCAGCCATTTGTGGATGTTTAGATGAATTGAAAAATGGAAAAAAAAGAAGAAAAATAAGTTTCAATACATTAAAAAAAAAAAAAAGATAATAATAAGCATGTTTTAATACATTTTATTTTGTTTTTTAAGATGCTTAGATGTTTAACAGAAATAATTCACTTTCTTTTTAGTCAATCTTTGTGGACTGTGAGAACACAAACTAGATAAAATCCAGCACTTTCTTCTTTGAAATACTGAGTCTAGGTCGATTTAATTAATGAAGCAGCTTGTGCAGAAACCGCTCACAGGTTTAAAAAAAAAAAAAAAAAAAATAGACTCTTTGCTGCATCCCGCTGAGACCTGGGCTTAACCTCTACCTAAGCAGACGTGTCCTGAGTACAAATGCAAAGCAGAGTGCTCCCCACATTACCAGCATCAAGGACAAAAGGCTGCTTTGTTTTTGAATGGAAAGCTACCCTTGATGCACCATGTTAAGTGATTGTTGATGTTTGACTTTGACCTTCTGAAACTATCATATCGATTCCCTTCCCTTTCTTCCCCCGATGAGTGTGGATGCCTCTCTCTTAATGTGCTTTAGGTGAAAAATGAGGTTGACGTAGACATGGTTAACCATAATGCCAAGCCGGATGCCACCCGATAGCAGCCAGACACCTGAGAGAGAGCAGGCCTAGGTCCAGCTCGCCACTCACCCCCCTTCTCCACTTCTATTATTCATCCTGCTTTCAAATGCCTTTTATGCTGCTCAATTACCCCTCCAGCAGCCCTGTGTGGACACTGTAATGACATTCTGATTATCAGTCTGTAAATGAGAAATGAAATGAGTGTGTGATGCCGTGCCAGGGGAAGAATGGGACAGCTAGAGGCTTTTCAAAATCTGACGCAGCTGAGGGAGGAGAGGGAAAAAAAGAAAAAAAGAAAGGTTGAGGTAGGACAGAGCCACTGCGGTGATCATCCACAAGACAATAAAAAAGAGGAAACATTTTGTAACGCACAGCAAATGTAAGAAATTACACTTCAGAGTTTAATTGCCCCCATTCAAGGCTTCACTCAGAGTTCTGACAATGCAAGAGGATCCTTTATGTTTGCACACAATCGTTGGGGTAAAAAGGAGCCGTGTTGCAATTGAAAATACACCCTGTCATTGCAGAAAGCTAAGATTGCAGATATCCCTTTCCTTTTTCTGAATTGGATTGAGCAAAGAAATTAAATTGTCTGTTCGCAGCACTTGCAAATCCAACACATTTTCAGCCAAAAGAGGAAAATACTTTGCAGTAATGTTCATTCACTGACTCATCTCATCCTGTTCTGACTCTGATGGAGTTCTTCAGAGTTATTGGCTGATGAAGCAGGTTTGTCATCGTTCTGGATAGGACCTAAAACCAGAGACTAAACTTTTAATTGCGCTTGGGCCCTAAGTTGTTTCTTGTTTACTGAAAAAGTTATTTGGGAAGAGAAAATCCCAAGAACAGGCAGAAGCAATCTTATGCACTGAAATAGTGGTTTTAAAATGTATAACATATTTTTAAACATAATATTGCTTTTCCTTTCTTGCCTCAGCACAGCAATTCATCTGCCTCCTACTCTGCAGTGATTTGGCAGTTTTTTTTTTTTTTTCACTGGATGCCCTTCCTGAAGTACACCTCTCCATTTGTCCAGGCCTGGGACCGAGGGACCAGAGTACAATGGCATGTAGCTGGACTAAATTAATACATACAAAATAATAGTACAAAATTGTTAATTTTTCTTTTGTTTTTTCCTGTTATGGGTCTTCTGTCTTTAGCAACTGTGGCAACTGTGAACAGTGGCATTTTAGTTCCATGGCAATAACTCACATTCACACATTTATCATGGACCAATATAGTAGTCCACTAAGGTGTGTCCATGGCATTAGGAGTGGAGAAGGTTTTGGCCTTATCACTGCATTATGCCCAGGCTCAAATATGAGACATTACTGGCCGAGCTGTTTAAACATTGAGCTAAAAAGACAAATGCTTCGGAAAAAGCAGTGTCAAGATAAGACTCTGTTGAAACAATTTTGCTACTTCAATAAAGGAGACACTTTGAAAGTTTACTTTGCCAATCTATGAATGAGAATCACTGCGGCATACTCCACCTCAACTATCACTGCCAAGGAGTTTTATTAAAGATAAATGTTGATTTAAAAAACTTACAGAAACAGATCTTTGGTCTACAACTAAAGCATGTAAAACTATTAATTTCTAAATGTCTAGTGAATTGATATTGATAACGGTCTTTATTTGGATCTAGGAAGGTGTCAGTCAGTTCAGCTCTCAGCACTAGTTACTCAAAGTTCTTCTTGTCCAGGTTTGTTTGGCTATAAAAATCAAACCATGGGCCATCGCTGTGTTCATCAGATGGGCACTCTAACTGGCCCACTAAATTACAGTGGCTCCATCCCGGTAAGTTGCTCTCATTTCAGCCCAATCAACAGGAACGCTCCACCAGCCCAGACTGCTGTTTAATAGCATATTAACATCCTGATCAATCACCTTAATTGATATTTTTTAGGCATTAACGCTCTCAAACTCTAACAGATGTAATTGTCAGACTGGGACTGGGATCCCCATCGGCAGTAATTGGCCCATTATGGATGCAGCCATGACTGAAAGATTTAGACTGCCAATGACGTCGGAGATGGATAGGGCAAGGGACTTTGTGGGTGTACCGGCGTATCACTCACGCTTGGGCACTGGAGGATTCCCCACTAAACATTTGTCTACATCAGGGATGCACCCACAAGTCGTTGCACTGAATGTGTGTGGCAATGTATGCACGACCAAATGTGTTACAAGTGCATTTTTTTTTTTTTTTTTTTCAACTCAAAATCTCCCGGTGAGTGTGTGGCGACGATGCCATATGGCGGTCCTGTGTTGAGTGCATTTGCGTCATGTGATGTGCCATTAGGAGCCAGGAGCTGAGCACTGACTCTGGCATCTTCATTAATCCAGGCTAACTCCTGTTTGCCAAAGGAGTGCCGGCTTCACGGGAGCCTGCTGATGCTAGCACATTGTCACAGCTCACTCAGTCACTCCTGCCTTACCCCCTTCGCTGCACAGTGGGAGGACAGGGACCAATTGCTCGCAAAATACCTAACATTACTCCGTTGGATGAAAGCATTTGGAGGGAAATTGTGTGAATTATGGCCCCGAGCCGAGTTTAGGATGTGTAAAAATTCTTAAGTGTGCAATGATGGCTCTTAGTGAAGACTGGGTGGCACACAGCATACAACATCTCTCTTTTATTCTTGTTTAATAATACTTTTTCCACTTTAAAAAATAGCTTAAATAAAATAAATAAAAAAAAATCTGAATGTAATGTACTGTAGCTCTAAAGTGGGATACAGCCTGACAATGAATGGCAATTTCTTTTCATGGAACCCACATTCAGTTGTATTTATTTTGAGCCTAATATCTTCTCTGGTAAATTCAAGCTAATCCTGTTCATTTATCTTCTTCAGCTTATATGGTATGGGTTTCTGGGTTACTGTAGCCTGTCTTAAAAACTATGAGCCTTAGGCAGGGTACACACGCATCAATGGCAGAGGGCTGACACGAAGACCTAGTCTCATTCCCAGAACACATGCATGTCTTTGGATGGTGGGAGTACCCAGAGAGTACCCACGGAAACACTTGCATGCTCTAAGTTGTAGTACTTTGCAGTGGTAAAGTCATCCAGATTTTCCATAAAATTAAATCACAAAAGTAAACATTGCTGCTTTTTGAGGCTGGATTTGACATGTCACATAAAGAAATTTAACATAGTCTGAGTAAATTATGCATAACAGGTGGGTTAGAACCCAACTCCTGGTCACTATAGTTTTAATATAGAGCTTATCCCATCTACTTTGGGCCTGAGGCGAGCTACACTTAAAGGCCAGTTTGTTACAGTGTGTTTTATTTCTTCTGTTAAAGGTATGCTGCACTTCAAGGCTGGGGTACACCCTATTGCATAATCTAGAAATCATGTTCTCAATAGTGGGTCAGAACTCTTTTCAAGACAAGGTCATTTATTAACAATTAAAAGATTTTACATAATGGCCAATACATTTTTTTATGTTTACATTTTTGTTTTGGCTCTAAAACTGCATTGAAAAGAGACCATTGTGCTGATTCAGACTGCAGTACCTTTTTTAAACCAGTAAGAGGGCATGCTGTTTACAGTACCTTTAAATAGATAGATAGATAGATAGATAGATAGATAGATAGATAGATAGATTTTATACACCATGTTTTTCATCAAAGAATCCATCCCTGTCCCTAAGACTTACTTTTAACCTTGTTTTAATGGTGGACAACATGGATGACAGAGAATCATCCTTGATCTTTACTGATTGCTGTTAAAAAAAATTACGAATAGACCTCCCAAAACATTACTAAATAATAAACACACATTTTCAACAACTTAAATGGGCTACTTTTGGGTCCTGGACCAGCATTTGAGAACCACTGTTCTAGTTCCTACAACCAGTTAATTTACAGAGGACTCGTTGGTTTATCATTATATGGCTCCTGAATCCAGCATCATACATTATGTCTACACTTCTCTTCAACCTCCTTTTTGAAGATCTTTAAGCTTTTGAACTACATGATAAAATATTCATATTCTTCCCAAATTCACTCTATCTTTTAAATGACAGGGACATATGCATTTTAGGGTGGAACTGCCTTGTGAAGCTGATTCATAGTCTCCCAGTTCAGATCAGGATAAACCCCTGGAGGGATCCCATTTTCAAGGGTTTTTAATTATTCCTCCACATTGACTCCCCTATGTATCTGATTCATATTATCTCTAGCCTGTATAGTCATATATGCTGATGATGGATAATGTATTTGGCCTGCTTTTTAACACTGGTCGTTTGGAAGAAAAAAAAAAAAATCCATTACAACAAGGTCAACTGTTTTTGTCAGGGCAAGCCTATAACACGATCTTGTTTTTTTTTTTTTTTTCTTCCTTAAGGGGGTCATGCATATGCTCAAACAGTAAATGAGCCCCAGAAAGACAGAGACAGCAGTGACAGTTTTCATGTTGGGAGATTCAGGTCACACTGTCTGCTAGTTAGAGCTGAGGAGACTGAGACTTTTTAAACATAACTTTTAGCATGTGAGTGATCAGTTGTGCCAGATATTTCAGGAAAACTGCTGTGTCTGTCTCTGTGTTTTATGAAGTATTTTCATGCCTGCATCTGTCTTAGGTGTCGCCCGATTAAAGGGCTGCGCAGCATCAATGTGGGATACAGAGCTATTTTGGGAACAGCAGATGAAGTCTATTGGCTGTGCTGTTAATTTAGGGAACCCTCATTGACTACTATTCATCAATACTTGTGCACTTTTCTTTTAAAGGTTGTCGTACTGTGCAGTGGTAATTGATGTCCAGGTTCTCAATAAAATAAAATCATGAAAGTTAACTTTGCTGCTTGTTAAATAGTCTAGATATGTTTTGCATGAGTCAGAACCCAAATGTCGGTCATTACATAGTTTTAATAAAAAAGCTTATCCCAACTACTTTGGGCCTGAGGCAAGGTACACTTTAGGCCAGATTGTTAAAGTGCTTTTGCCCCTAATTTCTTTTGTTAAAGATATGCTGCACTTCCAGTCCTGAATTTGGCCTATTACAGACAAAGATTTTATATAATCTTGAACAGTTCCCCAACCTTTTTTCCTTGAAGCCCCCCCTCTCTGTGTCCTAGACAAGCCGGGCCCCCCAGCCCTAACCTTCACTAATGTATCAGAAGCATGAAGCGATTAACTACAAACATAATATTTTGAAAATTAATCAGCAGCAGTAGCAGATTTCTGTTTCTATTCCATTTGTTTTCAAATTGAGCTGTGGAAATTTTAGAATTTAATGTGCACAAAAATAATATTAATAATCTCAACCTCAGAGTACACAGAGATCTGTGGACCTCCTCTCTGGTGCCCTTTCACGTTTGATGAACTAAGCATTGATACACCTTAAGATACAGCGCTATCTTTGGAAAGGTGTGAGTGATGTTTTCAGTCAAATCTATTGACTGTACTGTGAAATTTGGGTAATCCTCACTGACTGCTATTTATTCAACAATGTTCTTTCTGAAGATGACGAACCATTAGTTTTAAAGGAGGCCCCAAAACATTATAAGCTGCTTCTTAATAGTGCTCAGAGCTCAATTCTGTTGGTAATTGGAAAGGTTTTTGACGCGTTTGATTTTTACATGAATGCCTCACTTCTTGACTGTGTATGAGTAGCCTATGCCGCTAATGATGGCCCAAGGCACTCTGAAGACTTTCACTACAAAATCAATTCCCAAATGAGAGCGGGCTAAAAGGAGAGATGACGATCTTTTTTAGACTGTTTTCTATTCACTGTGTGTGCAGCGCTAGAGCGCTCAAATCAACTGCAGTTAATAGCTGTCCTTGTGTAAAAACAAATACTGGTATAAAATTTGGTTGTAGTTATTCTAATTGCCCAAAACATTATGATCCTTATGAGTGCTGCTAGTTGCATACTATTGAGTAGTATGCAGTTAAAAATGTACACTGATCAGACATAACATTATGAGCACCTGTCTATTATTGGTAATGTAATGTTATGTTTAAAGTTCCTTGTAACACAGTGGAAAGAGCCATTCATTATGTTACTTTCTGTTTCTTTCTACAGTTGCCCAGAGGGGACAAACAGAACAGCTTTGGGAAAACTCTTTTTTGATTTGAACAAACAATCTTGCATGAAGGCTTAGGGCAGTTATGAACTAAACTGATTTAGTTTCTCAATTTCTGAAGAAAACTCATTATCTGACCTACTCCTGTGAGATTTGTTTTTAAAAACTAGACAAGGTCCCTGATGGATTATGGCAGATGTTTACAAGTAGGACGTGAGGGTGGAAAAGCGTCTTAAATGTCGTTCCTTTTAAGTGAATTTGGTCATGTACTTGTTTCAGTAACAAAAACTTTATTCATGGCTACGTTTCCTGCTATTCTTTTATTTAAAAGCGAAAAACTGAACCATTTTACCCTCACAAAATAATAACACAACAGTAAAATTAGGTTTAAGCTAACTTAAAGGTCCCCATTATTATGCTAAATTACTTTTTTTAAGCTTTTAACCATGATATAATGTTGTTTGCACCTCAAAAACATATCTGGAGTAGTGCTTTGTTTCTTTCACCCATTGTTTGAGTAATCCAGTTTGCTGAGCCAGTCTTCTTCTAATGATCTATAAACGCTCAGTCTCACAGCTCTACGTAGACTTGTGAAAACAGGAAGTGCTCCTGCACGTTTCTAAAGCCCATACGCCGTCCTCGGGCTCATTCTAATAATTTCTATCACTACGAAGCAGTCAGCTCATTTATCTGTTAGCATCATGTTGCTAGTAGTGGTGCTAAATAACCTTATGCTCTGTCTAGTCCCCACCATTGCCCACAGGGGGCGCCAGGCACCGAATCTTAAGAGTGCTTTGCAAAGTAACAGCTCTTCAAAAGAAGACGTTTTCCATACATATGCATTATTTTAAGCCATAAAACGTGAAATAATAAAGCACTGGTGACCAAAACTACATTATTTCAAAAAGCCAGAAAAAAGCTTATTATGAAACCTTTAAAATCATTGCACTAATTCAAATGATAGTCCATGCAGTCTTTTTTTTTTTTTGTTCTGTTTCTCTGTGTAACTAGAACTAGACATTGCTGAAATACCCACTTGCTTACTTACTTTTATAATGCTTTGTATGTGAACCCAGAATCAAAGCAAATAGCAGTTAGTGAGATATTGTCAAGTTTCCAAAGTGCCACTGTGTTTCCTGTGTTTTTGTCTTCGATAGTTTAGCCCCAGGTGCGTTGCATTCTCAGGTATACACACCTTAAGGACAAAGCTCAGGGCATAAAAGTCATAGTTTGACTGAAATTAAAAAGTGCAGTGACTTGGATTCTTCTAACCTCTTGTGTAAACACAATAAAAGACTTTACAACTGTCAAGACTTGGGAACGTTTCAGCCTTGTTTTGACGTGTGTCAGAAAAACTCCAGTTTAAAGTTGCACTTCTTTTGTCACTGGAGAATACATGAGAGATAACGCCCGTTTGTTTGACTGAGGGCATCCTTTTGGAGACTGTCTGACTTTGCACATCCGTCTTCTGCATTCTGCGGTTCATCTTGATAACTCAGAAAAAGGCTATGTGAGCGGATTTTGTGAAATAACCTTTTGTGAATATAATTTCAACTTTGCAAGGCAATGTGTGTGTGGGCGTAAATAAAAAAAATGTGATTCTATCATCAAACACTTTATCTGGATGACTGCTGCATGGCTGACCTGTAACTTCGTTCTTTGTTGAAGGGCATTTGCAGCTTTGTAAAGGTTGAGGTTGTACAACTTCTAAGCCAGTTTGCCCTTTCAAATCTGTGTTTCTGCAAATCTTTAGATAATCACATTTGAGAGAGAAAATGCTGGAATATAATTTAATATTTTGCAAACTAATTTTAGGCAAAACAATTTTATACACAATAAAAGCATCTGGTCAAGGTAACTCAATCAACACACAATTCCTCATGGCTCCTTTTGTTTATTTTTTGTTTCAGTTGAGAAAAACTTAACTGAACTGTTTATTTTTACCTTATTTACAATTGTATATAATGATCTGAATGTTGTCCTCAGAAGTACTGTATGATTATCTGAGTTATAAATGTCCATTGTAATGCCCCTTGATGACAGATTTTCTACTCGGAAACTCTGATCCCAACAACCCCTGTGCCCTATGACAAGTGAAAAATGTAACTACTATAATATTTATAGAGTTTGGGATAATTTTCCTACGAGATTTCCACCACTGTCCTCTGCCTTTGATCAGGCTTCTGTGGGGCAGGTGAGCATCTGCAGTTACAAAACGTACTGTAATGCCCGGGTGACACCTATGCCACTGTTAATGCTAACATGAGCCAACTCCATTTTCATTTTCACAGTTTTATTGAATTTGAAGTAAAGATCACTGCTTAGTCCTGGTTTTGTCCTGGTTTAGTCCTTATTTGGTAGAGCATTTTTCTGTTAATTCCTATTTGATACCTTGCTTTAGAACAGATTTAGATTTAATTTTTAGAGGTGAGATTGTACTTGATATAAAAAGGTTGAGAATCAATGATTTTTTACAGTTCAGCCTATAATCACAAGATTTGATCACTCACCTGCTACTAAAGGTGTAATCTTCTAAATGAATGTGGAACACTATGAAGTCTTATAAACTGTGAGCAAATGAAAAGGGAAATCCTGTTGGTAGTGGCTATTTCAGGACTGTCTATGCCTGCAGTACAATATGTGTTGATTACAGTTATTTAGATCCAATTCATGAACTGTATTGACTAATTGAGAACAATACGATTTGATACGATTCAGTGCCTTCATAACAATACAAATGATACAGCCAGAAATGATAAAAGTTTACTTTCAAACCTAGCATCGCGGCCGGGGTTAATTATGTGAAGCAGGCCAAGAGCAAAGCAAAGTTGAATAACATTTTGTTTCTTTAAAAATGCAAAAATTACATCCAAAAAGATGTATATGGTTTAATTTTAACAATCACATTTCTAATATCAATAGTTTTGATATTTTTTTTCCTGTGTGTATATCAATGTACACTACCTAGAAAATGATATAATTCGATATAAGGTAAAGTGTATCAATATAGTATCATAGGAATAAAAAGTAAGTACATCAATATAAAAACTTTATTGTTACACCCATTCTGCATACACCGCACAACTGGGCAAAAAAGACTAAACAAGAAATCCAAGAGAAAAATTGCATTGGTCAGGATGCAGATGCAGGAATGTTGAAACCACACATTTAGTGGTTGTCATTATCTATTTAGTATGAAAGCGCTGAACTGCCACAGTGAAAGAAAAAAACACTGGTACCATTTGTCATTAATAAGAGAAAGTTTCATGTAATAACGAGATATTTTTCTTGTTATAACATGGTAATATTATGTTAAAACAAGATAATTTTCTACTTATAACATGATAACTCTCTCGTTTAAATTAAATAATTTTCTTTTTAAAACACGAAAGCTATCCCTTTAAAAACATATTCACTTACTCATTGGCGTGTAAGAATTCTTTATATACAATCATTGCTTAAAACAAGATCATGTTTTCCCACGATGCCTCACAAAATGTTACATTTCTTCAGTCAGAGCAGTGCAGACTTCTGGAGGATGGAGCAGATGAAAAGATGAATGTAAACTGTTTATGTTCTTAAGTACTATGAACAGTGTCACCACCAAACTGGCAATCATGGGTAGACATTATCTTGTTTAAATAAGATAATTATTACATTAAAATATATCATAACATCATAATTATCTTGTTTAAACAAAAAAGTTATCTCATTTTCACATAATATTATCACTTTATATTGTGAAACTTTATTGTATTAATGAAAAATGCTTTTTTTTTCTTTTTCGCAGTGGCAGTTCAGCGCGTCTGTAATTTTGAAAACAATACAACATTGAACATGTTTTGTTTTATCTTCCAACCACATTTATCATTATTAAACACAAAAGACTTTTGCTTACATGTTGAATAATGCATGTGTTTGTTTACATAACTGGTTCTGGATCTCTAAAAATATCTTTATTGTCCAAAGTGCACTGTACTAATGTCTTCAGCATGTGCCCCCTCATAAAGACATGAACTCATATCCTCTTTCCTTGTGGACAATACACAATTAGGCTGTGCTAAAAGGGTTTTATTAGTACTCCCAACAGCTGTATTTCTTGTAGTAAACAGAACAGTGAAGTGGTTATATGCAACATGCAACAGTGGGGACCAGTGAGTGGGTCTATTAGGCCAAATGGAGGCCTCTTGAGCCTTGAGGGTTGCCGTACAGTTAATCCCCATGGAAACACAGATGAAGGGCACAGAGCTCTACCTCTGCCACCCTTCTGTCTTTTCATGTGGAAATGTAGCCCATTGTCCAAAGCTCCTCCTCCCAAAGAACTACTTCGGATAGATGTTTTCTCCAGGAGCATAAGAGCAGGCAGCAGCAGAAATACAAAATCGTCCCAATTAGACGATAAGGAGACTTACTCATTGGGACTTTGTTTACCTGTTTACTAATTTAACATGCTTTCAAGAACTTTTGAGATGTACTTTGTCTGTCGAGGAGACGAAAGTAATGATTCAGAGCACATTAGCACATGCATCAAAATGAGCCTGTTCCATTAGCAGGATTGTCTGAACATCCTGTTGTAAAAGACCTGCTTGGAAAACATTTCTGAAAGATCTTGGGTTTTTCAGGCCTATTTCAGGTACAGTAATGTAGCTTCAAGAGCTATAGGCTACATCTACACAGGTATGTACAGCAAAATGTCGTATGCAGCTCTGCACACTTCATTTGTAAGAGGCAAAGTTTGGACGTATACCAAACTAACAGTGCTGTGACAAGATCTTGCAGTCGTGTGAACTCACAAGATTCACAAGATTGTTGTGAAGGTATCTGTCAGCTTCTGTTTGCACTTTAGTCAGTTGAGTTTGTGGTAAAACATTTGGCAGCATACATGTTCTGCTATTGCATATAATTCAAATAAGAAAACTAAATACCATTTTTACAAGTTGATTTAAATAGTTCTGGATTTTATGATTTTCAGGTGAATAAAATACATTTTTGATTTGTGTAAAATACATATTTCAATAATGTAAAAATCTTGTCTCGTCTTATTAACCTGGTCTTTTGTCTTGTCCTGTGGTTTTGTGTCTCGTCACACCCCTACAAACTATATTTGTAGGAGTGTGTAATATATAGGGGTGCGTATATAAGATTGATATGTGTCAAGTTGTTTTGCTTTTTGTTTTGTGTGTTATTTTGTAAAACTATATAGTATACTACTACTACTACTAAAGTACACACCTGGTCTGTGTCTTGAAGTTCTTTTTTCTTTCATTCTGGCATTGCAACAACAAATCAATTGCCTCTCAGTGTGCAGTATTTGCACATTTCAACTTGATGTAGGTTTTATATCAGATGCCCTTCCTGAAGTAGGAGAGTACACTATCTTATGACCCCCTGTGGCTGGATTATGTTACTAGCAAAGAGCCATAGTAAACCATGACTGTGTGGTATAGTTGGAACCAGTCATGAAGAAAATGTTATAGACATACAGTATAGGTTGTAAACAAACAAATTATGCTAAAATGATGTAACATTTTAAAACAAGGCAAGTAGTAGGACTATTGCAACTGATATATAACATAGTGGTGTGAGTAAGGTATTAACTGTAAAATAATGCCTGAGTGAAAACACCAAATAGCAGTCCTGATTTAATTTTGAATATGACATTTGCAGCTAATGCCATCTATAAAGTCACAAAGTGATTCTTGTACTTGTGCTCTCCCATGTGATTTAGAGGGTTTAGCGGGATTTTTTGGCAATGTTCCCCAATATGTAAGGGCTGGAGTCGTGAAAATGAATTGCGGAGGCTTTCCAAGTACACCACAGAGGAATTAGACTCAAATCACTTGACCTTATTCTTACCCTACTCTCATGTGAGCAGAACAATTCACATTAATTGTAAGTTGTAAGTTTTTATTAGAGCTAGACTACAAGGCTTTTTTCTTAGAATTTTGTGAAACTGTTTTATAATCTAATAGCATTATATAATAGGAATCATCTAGGAAAAAATTAGACCATAACATGTTCTATAGGCCTTAATATGGATGATTTTAAAGTGAAAGTAAAACAAAGTATTAATTTTAAAAACATCAACAGAAAAGGCTTAAGTAAAGTGAAACATGGATGCATATTGTTAATGCAAAATGTGATGTGAGGTAATTGCTAGTTGGCAATTTGTCTAATGCTAAATCCAGCTTTAGAAGTTTTTGGTAAGCTCCAAACTTCATCTTGTTGTCATATATTTGTATTTCATGGTGGCAATGGTCAGTTTTAGATGTATTTTTATAAAGAAAAAAAAGCAGGAAGATTAGCTTAAATTTTGTTGTGGGTGTTGGAAATGGTCAGAGATTTTGGCATTACACCAGGCAGGATGGCAAGAGGGATATCATGTTGCTGTAGTGTAAAATGTTTGTAAGTTTAATTAAATTGAACAAAGACAGCATTATCGATTGGCATCTACGTGATGTTTATTTTGAAGCCTTGTTTATGGTCATCAGAGGTGGAAGAAGTACTCAAAGTAGAAGCAGAAAGAAGAAGTCTTTTTTTTTTTTTGAGTGAAAGCGTTAAGCGTAAAGTTCCTGCTACTACTAGCACCATTACAACAACTTCTCTTACAACTGCTGCAAGCACTCAAGTAAAGTATAGTTATTTTGGTGCTCTCTGTGCCTTATTCATCAAGTCAATGTGGCCTGCTCCTAATTTCTTCTTGTCTCCGGTACAGCTACAAGATACAAACCTTTCCCCCCAATATGCTGTATGTGTATTATATTTCCATTTGGACACCTAGCACTCGTGTGTTCCTCTTTTGTGCCTCTACATTCATGCATGTGCTTACTGGTGCTATTAGATGTCCATGCTGTAGCACAAAAAGCAATTACACCTCCTGCCCCTCAACCCAAGCCAAGCCCCATCTCACTGCAGCCCTGAGCTTAATTCAGTCAATGTTGGACTTTTTAGCAGAGCCTCGGGTGATCTGGCGAATTGGAGCAGGAGACGGAAATGGGGTAAGATGGATGAAAAACAGATGAGGTGAAAAAAAAAGGATGTGTGAGTGAATGAAAACGCTCATTCTGGAAGAGCAATGACGTGTTATAATGGCTAAAAACAGAGCACTGATCTCAGGCTTTTTGGATAATGTTCATGGTACAAACCTGATTGTGAGTTTGTAAAGGTTCTGTATTAAATGTAAATAAAATACATAATAATTTTCAAATCCTATGAAATCCTATTTTATTAACATACATATCTGGTGTTAAAACAGAAATATTCCACCATTTCTTAAAAAAAATAATAGCTCATTTTTAATTTGATGGCATCTCAAATAATTTAGTACAGGGGCAGCAAAAGGCGGGTGCTTTTTATGTTACTAATAAAAAACAGTATGAGGAGCATTTTGCAGCCAATCAGGTAATTTCCAACATTTTTGAAGTTGACTTGGTATAAAAGGGGCATTATTAACAATTATTTGTATTTGACTATAGGGTGCTCATGAGCTTCAAGACCTAAAGTTACACTGCATTAAAACAGACAAGAGAAACACTTCCAGAAGTCATAGGGTGGCACAGTGGTTAGCACTCTTGCCTCACAGCAACAAGGTCCCGGGTTTGTTTCCTGGAGCATGTGGTTAAATAAAGGTAAAATAACACATGCCACAGGTTAAATCAAATGAAATGAAATCCATATGCGAACATGATCTAGAAACATGTCCTTGTCTTCTCTGAGCCAAGTGCAATCATATATTTAAGATTTTAGTGCATTTGATCATAGAACCCAAAGAAATGTGAAAAATACAATCCCACTTGGCCAGTCATATGCAGTCATCTTACTGATAAATTGCTAACCAGACTTTTTTCAGGCTTTTTGACTGCCATCAAAATAAACTATAGAATATTTTTCACGAATTGTTGTCAGACAAGCAGTGTTGTAAAATATTAGAGAGACAAGTGATGACAAGACAGGAGATCTTGAAGATGTTGAGGTTCTCTTTGGGAGGATGGATAGGATTAGAAATGAGTACACCAGAGGGACCGCTACATGGGGGGAAAGTCAGAGAGGCCAGATTAAGATGGTTTTGACGTGTACAGAGGAGGGATAGTGATTTTTTCTGTAGAAGGATGCTGAGATTAGAGCAGAAAGACCAAAGATGAGGCTTATGGATGCAGTGAAAGACAAAAAGAAGGTAGTTGTTGTAAGTTTACATGCTGAGAATAGGGTTCGATAAATTATTTGCTATGGCGAAAAGGAACAGCCATCTTAGTTCTTCCGAATAGTGTTGACAGACATTAGCATGACAGAAAACATTGCTTTGTTCAGGCTGGCTGCCATTTTACTACAGAGGTCACATGTTCAAGGACAGATATGTTGAACATCACTGCACTGCCCGCATCTGGCCTTTGTGCAAACATTTTATTGCTATGCTATTTATCTACTTCACCTCGCTCTATTTGTGACGTCCCGGATAGGTTTCCAGCCAAAGCATAGACCAAATATACCACAGGCGTTGATCATGGCGAAGATTCAGGGTTTTCAAAGTCACGTCGATGGATGAACAGAAGGTGCCAAATTCAAATGTCAGATCAAAGCTTGTAGAAGGGCAGCAGATGAAAAGATTGCTGCCTTGATCTTGGAGACACACAAGCTAAAGTGTGTGCATTCATATACTACACACTGCAGCGGGGAGCCACACTGATATATCACCTCTGCAGTGGATCCAGATGGTTTGAATAAAGAACTGCAATTAGATTTTCCAGCACATAATGTAGGGTAAGGCGGGTGCAGAGGTGTTACAGGGCACGGTGTAATGAATGGAAAGAGGATGTTGTTCCAAAATATGTTTAAAATCAAGTGGGACGATGCCTAATTTTGGACCACCCCACCCCCCCACCCACCCACCCTTCATCTACTTAACAATTTGAATGCTATAAAATCTCACACATCTATGGAGAGCCACTTGAAAGAGGATTTGAAGAAGTGAAAGCTAATCTCATATGTCTTATTCTTTATTTCATTATAAGTTTTATAAAAGAGACAACGCACTATTTTTTTCATATATTGCCATTATTTTGCTATGATGCCACATTTCTACATATCCACCACAGCAATATTCCTCTAAACACTGCACTCATTCCTTTACCAATCACTTAAGGGCAGGTACTCATCAAAATAATTGTTAAATGCTTATTATAGTAAGCATTAATAACAAGTGTTGTATTTTTGAACTAATAAAACTCTGGGGAACATATGAACACACATTAACTGCAGTTAGGAAGTCCCTTGGTTCTGCAGTTGTGATGCCAAAGCAAATCTCTTAGTTTGGATATTTTTATTGGGTTTTCACAAACAAAATAGAGTCACCCGCAGACATGAGCATTATATTCATACACCCATGACAGAGCACAGCAAAAATATCCATAAATAAATGAAATTCAGAAACATGCAGCACGAAGGCACGTTACACACATATACAAAAATGCATAAATAAATAATAATAGAATAAAAAAAAAAAAACTACTTTATGCGGAACCAACAGTATATCTTACAAAATAGTCCAAGAATGTTTTTTTTATGTTTTGTAAAAAAAGAAATTGGCAGAGCCGTGTGTAGTGTGTCTTGAGTGTTCAACTAAGCAAATCTTTTTACTAGCTCTAAAACAAACATTATTATTATTATTATTATTATTATTATTATTATTATTAGCTACTAGCTGCTAGACAGAGTGAAAGGAAGCGTAGCTGAGTGTAGGAGCGTAGCTGAGTACACGAGCGTTGGCTTATTGATATGACAATACCATGATTAGAGAGAAGAGTTCTGCTGCATAGTTACAGATGTTCTTGTGTCTTGTGTTGATTTGTTTTGCTCTAAAAACTTTTTTGCATTGAAGTTCATTTGTAGCCTGGTCACCAACTTGCATGAGTAATATAACTGTCATGTAAGCTTTGTTTACACACAAAGAGTAAATCCATATTACTTTTTACATGTGTGGAAAATGTAGTCCCCATGCTTCAGCAGGATCTGAAGCTGCCCAGTCTGGTCACACTCGGGAAATTCAAACTTTTACTGAAAGCAAAATCTTTAGGCAATTGCTCCTGTTTTTAGTGAAACGTGTGCTTATTTTTACCTTTATGATAATAATGTGTGTACTGTTAATTTGATAAAAATTGTTAAACTGTTGCTTTTATCTAAGCTAGTGTTGTAATGTTGTTCTGTGTGAAACAGGTCTCTCTTTTAAATGAGGCCTTGAGTCTCAAGAGATTAACCTGTATAAATAAAAGGATTAATAATAATAATAATAATAATAATAATAATAATAATAATATTATAGTTCACACATGCCATATGAAACCATTAACAATATTTCAGAAATTAAATGAGCCAGTCTTTTAAACCACTCTTTGAAAGGAACACATTCCCAAGTTATCTCCTATAATCCCAATCTCTATTTAGTTCTCAACTTGTCTGGGACCCAGTCTGTGAGCCATCTTTTACAAAACCAAAGTTATTTTACAACAACCTGTACTACACAGCTGCACACAAAGAACTTGACAACTGCTAACATGCTAAACAAACAAACAACACACACAACCATATCCTTCAACATCACAGCTTGCTTTGTTATGAGACAGCAAACACTTGTCACTTATGTGTCAGGTCACTAAAATTTTGTTACACTTTGTGGGGAAAAAAAACAAATACACACTCATCTCTTCACACTCAGATTAATTAGTACTTTTAATGTTGCCTTCTGCTCTATTATGCACTATGCTGGGTGCCTATTTTTGTTGCCATTGCCATCATAATGTGTCACTTGATTAGTCCTGTGACTTCTTGCCAAAGGGCTGCAGCTGTAAATTAGTGATGTTGAAGAACCCTTGTAAAAAAACAACTACAAATGTCTTTTCCAGCGTCACTGCTTTAATTAAAATGAAAAAAATAAACACAGCCAATATGAATCTGTTAACTGATAAATGGGAAGATGAGAAAAGGTGTCTTAGGCAATGGGTAAAACAGATAAAGATGGTATCTACAGTATAATGTCCCACTTTCCTTTGGAGGTGTCCAGTAATATATCCATATGTGAACATGATCGAGAACCACTCCTGTCTTCTCTGGGCCCAGTGGGTTTGTATTTTTCAAGTACTGGTTTAATTGACCACAGAACGAATTAGCTGTTAGCTTCTTTTCCAGCCCTTTGTTACTACAGTTAAACACTTTTTTTTTCTCTCTTGTACAGTATTTAACCCTTAGATGCATGAGTGACTGGACCCTACACTCTTCCATAAGTGGGTCTAAAATGACCCATACTATCAATGACTTTTTATGACTCTTTTGTCATTTTAGTTTAGTAAAATATAATTTAGGTTAGTAAAATATAATTTGTACTATATTTTCTACCATCTTTTAGAATGATTTCATGTTTGAAATGTTTTTACTTTTTCCATTTTTTAATATCTGTATCATAAGTGTTGGGGAAGTTACTAAAATGTAAATACATTAGAAAGGAACATATTACTTTACTTAGTTATTCACTCTTGAAAGTAACTTAGTAACATTACTTTTGGATCATTACCTCAAATTATCTGAGATGCAAACGATCCAAATTGTAAACTGATGTACACTCGTACTATGCCCCATAACCCACACTATTATTTTTAGTATAAAATAGACATTTAAGCAGCATTTCCCCACCCTTCAAATCAGCTGGGAGGCTCGACACAAGACAAACTCATCTTTAAGTTCACCCGTCTCGCCTCTGTGCAGCCTGCATACTTTATAACATCAGTAAAGACACAGAGAATAAGCTGCTGTGGTCAGAAGCATTTCTCACGAGTTTCATTTCACTATACTTAGGCTAAAATGTGGTGTTTGTTAGCACTATAGTGTTGTACCTCTTCTTTCCTTGCTGTCTCCACTGACAGCAGAGCTTAACTGAACCCATATCTAAACTCTAAAACAGGTTGCCGATCTAATATTGAATGATTTAGCTCATGGAGACCTGCTTTTCCCATTCAAATTAGGGACACTTTCATTGGCTGAGTGTAAGTTTTTATACTAAACACTGGTGAGTAATGACAGCAGCAAGTCTAACTGAAAAGGTAGCAATTCCAGCACTGGCTACAAGCCTAGTCAGCCAGATTAACAATACAAAGAAGTTAGTCTGGTACCTCTTGGTCTGAGTTTCATCTCTATGGGCAGAACAATCAGAGGTGGAGTAACCAATCAGAAAAACAAAGGGCAGGACATAAGCGCATCAGTACACACAGTATTATTAGCAACTCAAAAGCCATTTGTACAAAGACTTGCAGAGAAAGCCTGTTTGTGTGATTGTGGTCATTACGTCAGATGTCAATGGGCCTTTACTGTTGTTAAAATGGCAAAGAAAAAAATCACAGAGAACTGAACAACAGTGTGGACTTCAGCAGAATCAAGAGGTGACGAAGGAAAGCACTAAATGCCGTTAATCAGGTGAGATAAGTTATTAAATTCACTCTGTATTAGCCCAGGACCATCTTGGTTATTTTTGATTATTTTCTGGATTTATAAAACATGCTCCATATAAACAGCTGTGATACTGTAGGTTTGGTCCAAATCGACTGATTGGAAATGGCTCCCTATGGCAGAGAAACCAGACTCTCCTGCTTGGAGCAGCTGGCTGGCCAGGCTGGGCTATGACTGCTCACACAACTAAAGAGTAAAAAAATAAAATAAATAAATAAATAATCTAAAATGTTAGTAGGGTAGTGGTCCTTCAATAAACACAACAAATCGAAATCTGTGAACTGACAACAGGAAGTTGGAAAAAGTACCTTTGAATTAGGCATGATGAGAAACGGAGCAGATAAGGGCGCTATCAGACGATCTATAATGTCCCACTCACGTTTCAAGTTGTCCGGTATTAAACCCTGTCCCGGGAGACAGGCAAAATGCCCCACCAGTTGCTCTGTGAAGAGATAATGAATGCTGAGTGAGATGTTTGGAGGCCCAAAAGGCTAGGATCGGAGCTGCTTCAGTGGCTCTGGTACGGAGGCTTCGGCTCTAAATTAGCGTGGCTTCTGGATCAATGTGGGCTGTAATTAGCTGCTATTGATCGTCGGCAGATCAGCCACTACAGTAGGCCACAGCCAAGCACCTCTCAACGTCCATCAAGCCCCGCAGCACAGAGCAAACAAATAATATCGGCCGGCCCTCTCCCTCTAAGCTCCTGGTAAGTGCACTAAAGATACAGTCCAACATGGCTAGATTCACTTACATATTCCATTAGGGCGCACTGCAATGCATCTTTTTCATTCAGTGTTTTATCTTGCATTCCATTAAAACCTTTAGATGAGAGGTTCTCAGACTTACAGGGACTATTGGTGGTACTCAGGAGTCTTTTGCAGTTCAAGTTCTGATTTTGTTTAATTTAGAGCCATTTTTATTCCTAGTTTAGTGCTGCCCTGGTTGAATGGTTGGATTAAACATTTAGACCATTCCTTAGTCCTGGTCTTTAATCAGTCCTGGTCTAGACCTGCTGTAGCCTTGGTTTAGCCCTAGTTTAGACCTGGTTTAGTCCTGGTGACCTGCTGAAGACCTAATTCAGTCCTCATGACCTGGTTTAGTCCTGGTTTTATTCTTGATTAGTTTTGGTTTAGTCCTGGTGTAGATAGGCTGTAGACCTGGTTCAGTCATAGATTAGTCCTGGTTTAGACCTGGTTTAGACTTGGCTTAGTCCTGGTTTAGACCTACTTTAGTCCTGAGGTAGACCTGGTTTAGTCCTAATTTTGTCCTGGATTAGTCCTGGTTTTGGCCTGGCTTGAATGCTAGGTTAGACCTACATAGTTTAGTCTTGATTTAGACTTGGTTTAATCTTGGTGTGGACCTGGTTTAGTCCTGGTTTAGACCTGGTGCTAATCTAGTCCTGGTTTAGATCTAGTTTAGTCCTGGTGTAGACCTGCTGTAGTCCTGAAGTAGACCTGCTTTAACCCTGTATTAGTCATAGTATGGACCTGGTTTAGTCCTAGATTTATCCTGGATTAGTCATGATTTAGGATTCAATGTTAGTTTAGACTTAAGTAGTTTAGTCTTGGTTTAGACCCGGTTCAAACTTGCCTAATATTTTCTGAGGCGGTACTTGTTGTGTAATTTTATAGATTGCTATAGATTAACATTATGTGCTTGTGTAATTTGGAAGGGAAAAAATGGCCGAAAATCTCTGGCTGTTACCCTGACAGCTCGCCGTAAATCAGACGTCATTATGCACCAGCACCATGGACAGTGCCACAGATGATGGTAATGCAATCTGGCATTTGGAAAAAGAGATCCAATCTTTTCCAAAATGATCACAATCAAGACTTTTAAATACCTCATCAAAGTGAAAGAGGTGATTTTGCTCTTTTCACTAATGCTAATGATGCTCATTACTCACATGGAAGGTATTTTTCTCCTTTTCTTGTATGTTTAAAAGCTGCTCGCTGCACTGTCACGGCTATGATTGGCTCCAACATGTGTTAAAATCTATTCACCCACTTTAAATTACTACGTGTGGATTGTTTCCATTTTCAAATGTCATTCTTGGTTGAATTTGTAATCACAATAAACTATTTGGACTATAATTATAATCGCTCAGACTGTCAAAGATATGGACATTTATTGTTTAAAATGTTTAAACTCAGTAAAGAGAGGCCATTATGCACAAAAGAAGAAAATGCATTTTTTCATAACACGTCAAACATCTTAAGCTTTGTGACAGAACACAGTGTGCCCAATTCAGTTTAAGAAGTTTTAAGTTTATATCAAGTAAAGCTGGGTTTTTGATGTGTGTCTTGATATTAAAAGTTGCACTGAGCAGTTGTAGCGGCAAAACAGATTGTAACTCCACACTTCACACTTCCCCTGAGAACACCTATGGCAGACCTGCTGAGACAAGCTGTTGTGTGTGAACAAATCTCAAGAAAATGGGTCAAAAAATCTGTTTATTGTCCAATTTCTTAAATAAGACAAGACACATACTGTTGACTGATTTATCAAAAAATATAAACATTTTAAGTCACATTTAAATCCATAATTTTTGCTTTTGGGAGATTGAAAAGTTAAGAATAGGCTTCTCAAGATTCAAGATACCATGTATGGTAAGGAGACATCTTTATTTGTACAATGCTTTCTTTGCTGATTATGCCATAGAAAAGGGCATAAAGATATAAAGCAGATATATAAAAATATGCACATTTTTTATTATTTATGTTTCGGTTTGACATATTTTCTAATTTATTGGTCTAAAGAAAATCCCTACCAAAAAACTTATACTCATATGGATTTGAATCATTATGCAATCCTCTTTATTCCCATTATACCAGTGCAGTGATTCTCAAACTTTTCACACCAAGCACCACCTCAGGAAATATTTCTTCAATGGTGTAAACTTGGACTGGTCTTGGACTAAACCAGGTGTCAACTAGGACAAAATCCAGACTAAACAAAAACTAAAACCAGACTAAACCAGAACTTAATCAGGAATAAACAAGGACTAAATGTCTAGACTTCAAATTTAATCCCCAACCAGAGCAGGACTGAATCAGGACTAAAGCTGGCTCTGAATAAAATCAGACAGCACTTAACCAGGTCTAAATCAAGACTAAACAAACTGGTCTAAGGTCGAAGCCCAAACTTAATCCAGGCTAAACTAGGACTAAACCAGGTTCAAACTTGGACTAGTCTATCAAGTGCATTAGTGTTGATTTAGACTAAAGACTGAACATAATTATTGAATGTGAGTATTCCCAGTATGATCCAGGTTTTATATAAATACGATGTGGAAATATTGATACTGTGCATGACCAGAGGAGCAGCTGAACTTCCCATTTCTCAGAATCATCCAACAGACCTCACAGCTCCTACTGATACTGCCTCCTAATGATAGCGTTTAGTCGTGTTGTTTTATTTAAAAGTGTGTCAGACTTTGGCTAACTTCAGCGCTGAACATGAATAATTGCCTTCGCCTCTATCCAGTCCCGGGCTCCAACTTATTGAACTACTAGAATATCCAATCTCAGGCAGCCCGAATGTCCTTTTGCTGCAGTCTGGCTTGGTTAGATTCAATATTGCGGTGATGTGTGCAATTCCAGGCCCAAATGAATCTCCCAGTGCAAGGCCATCTCAGGAAAGATGTTTCCAGAGATTGAAGCGTGGGGATACCAGGTGGAAGAGTAGTGGTGCAAAGTGAAAGGGAGCAATTTGCACTCACAGGTTTAACCAAACCGTCTCTCGTATAAAAAGAAGAAACTTGAATAAGTAAGTTGAAGAAAAAAATGATAAAAGTGATTTTCTCAAAGACTCTGTGAAGCGTTGGAAACTTCTTTTTTTTTTTCTTTCGGCAGCCCCCAGATCAAAAGCATTATTGTCTAGACAGACTTACAGGCGCAGCCACTGAGGCACAAGTCAAAATGTTCACAAGAACTTTTCTCATGTAAAATATTTTATTACTTTATAGTGTTCTCCTTATTTTCTCAACCATGGATATACAGTAATATTGTATTTTCTCGAAAAAACACAGAAGTTAGAGATATATTTGTAAGTGTTCTTTGTGTTTCTAAAAGAGTAAAGTCAGACACAGATTTATTCACTGTTCCTTAAAATTAACTTTTCAATATAATATTTGGAAGTGGTTCTAAAACTGTGGTGTGTGGGCTTCTTCTGGTACTCAACAGAGTCTTTTAGTCTTTTAGTCTTTTTCTTTTAGTTTGGCCTAGTCCTGTTTTAAACCTGGTTTAGACCTGGTCTAGTCCCAGTTTAGACCTGGTTTATTCCTGATTAAGACCTGGTTTAGTTCTTGTTTAGTCCTTGTTTAGCCCTGGTTTATATTTTGTTTAGTCTTGGTTCAGTTCTGGTGTTGTCCTAGATTATACCTAATTTAGTTCTAGTTTAGGCCTTGTCCAGTTCTGGTTTATATCTATTTTTACGCTTAGTCCTGTGTTACTTCTTGTTTGATAGTTATTTAAAATCTATTTTTATTTTGTTGTCCATTAAAGATGGTACTCATAAAGCCACATATTTTCACATGGTGTGAAAGGTTTGAGAATTACTGTCCTAAAACATTTAAGTTGTTTCATGCTCCATCTTGGTATATGGTGTGCAAAAAATATCTGATAGCTCAACCCACTGTCTTCTTATCTTATCTTTTCTTATTTTATCTTATCTTATCTGTAGCTTCTTAAGTGTGTAGTGTAAAAATATCCACGGGCCAACATACCTTATTTCCAGTCTCTAACAGTTTTAATTTCTTTGAACAGCAAAGCAAGTCCAAGTGTAGCTACTGATAACTGCTCTTCTTTCTTTACACTATTGACCACATATTGTCTAATACAGTATAGTCTCTATCAAACTTACTGTCACTAATGGGAAGGTAGAGCAGTAGATAATATGGGCACATGTACAGACAAAGCTGAAGCTGACATTCTGCTTGGCACCTAACACTTAACTATGCAACTTTTGTTAAAACTCTCCAAAAGAATAATTAACACTTGCCACTGATGTTGTTGTGCAGATGATATTCTTGGCTTTCCATGTCACTTTCTATGTCACGTTGTTTTCTCCTTACCATCTTATTCTGTCTTTGTAGGGCATTTTAGGTGAAAAATAACTCACATTTTCACTTAAACGAACAGTATGTTACTTTAAGTTGTTAACACCCTCAGCTCTTGTGTGACATATCTCCCAGCATCAGCACTTTTACATTGCATTTAAGTTTATGTACTTACTGTCATTGGTATAGCTCTGCCTGGGTGACTGCGTTTGAGATGCTGCCAGTGTTGCATCCTGTAGTGTCCACTTCACTCAGTGCTCACTCTCAGGGATGTGTCAGTGGCTTGTCAAGCATGCTCTTCTCCTCTGGACGTCCCGCTCCAGCCAGCCAGCCAGCCCCGGCCCTCCTCCCCTTGACCTTCCCCCCGGGACCGCAGCACAGACAAGCCATCACACCCTGGGTCTCTCATCACCCGTCTTCTTGTCCCTCAAGTATGGTCGTTGGAGTGTGAACATCAGGATTAGGTAAATGACAGGAGGGATCCACGAAGTTGACTAGGCAAATGCCCTCTGGGTCCGGCTTCAGTCTTGATGTGTGGACTTTGGAAAGAAAACACTTTTTTTTTTTTTTCTGAATTAGAAACCTTCTTCCCAATAAGTTGTGACAGAATGCAGTTCATCATCTTTCTGACCTGTTGCTAATAAACATAATTACTTGCAATGGCATTAGTTGAAGTACCATTCATACACTATATTGCCAAAAGTATGCGCTCACTCACCCAAATAACTGAATTCAGGTGTTCCAGGGGCCACAGGTGTATAAACTCAAGCACCTAGGAATGCAGCTTTGTGGAAAAAAGTTTGGGGATAGCCACTTCCTGTTCCAACATGACTGTGCGCCAGTGCACAAAGCACAGTCCATAAAGACATGGATGAGTGAGTTTGGTGGGGAAGAAGTTGACTGGCCTGCACAGAGTCCTGACCTCAACCTGACAGAACACCTTTGGGATGAATTAGAGCAAAGACTGTGAGCCAGGCCTTCTCATCCAACATCAGTGTCTGACCTCACAAATGCTCTTCGGGAAGAATGGTCAAAAATTCCCATAAACTCTTGTAAACCTTGGGGAAAGCCTTCCCAGAAGAGTTGAAGCTGTTAAAGATGCAAAAGGTGGGCCAATGCATATTAAACCTTATGGATTAAGAATTAAGTTCATATGCATGTGGGTTCTCTCCCAGCGTCCAAACACATGCATGCGTGAGGTGAACTGGTGACTCTAAAAATTGTCCATAGGGAATGAATGTGCGAGTGAATGGTTGTATGTCTCTGTGTCAGCTTTGTGACTTGCTGGCCCCTGTCCAGAGTGTACCCTGCCTAAGGCCCTGAGTTACTGGGATAGGCTCCAGTGCTCGCAACCCCTTACGGGAAGTGGAAGAATGAAAAAAAAAAGAAGTCCTCAAAATGTGTACTCAAATAAAAGCACTGTGCCTTTAATAAAATAAGAAAAAAAAAAAGAATCAGCTCTACTGTCAGAAGGTGAGCATGCTACCCACTCAAAATACTTTCACACAAATTTAGAGACTACTACATTTCTTGGCTTTTACTCAAGTAAAAATAATAGTATTGTTTTAAAAAAACATTCAGGAAGTACATTTAAGATCATTTACAGGAAGTAAAAGTATTTAGGGGCCAACAGCGGCGCAGGAGGTGAAGAAGGTTGCCTTCTCCTGCTCGACCCAGCGGATACTGTCATTGTGTTCTTAGCAAGACACTTCATACTATCACCTACTTCAGTCTCTGTTTGTGGCTGGTTGCAACAGGAAGGGCATCCAGTGTAAAAAAAAAAACTTGCCAAATCACAATGCGACTGGTTCATTGTGCAACCCTATAAGAGAGCAGCGGAAAAAAAAGGAAGAGAAAATTAGAAAGATTCAAAGTACCTAGTTACTTTCTACCACTTTTTTTTGTTTTGTTTTTTTTTGTTTTTGAGACATTGCATTATGTTTTTATTTGCATTTTACATGGTGTCCCAACTTTGTTACAATTTGTTTTTTGGTTTAGTTTGTACCTTATCCTTAACCTATCCTTATTCTTCTGACTTTTCCAGCAGGTCAATCAATGATAACCAGTTTTACCTCTAACTTTAATTGGTATCTGCTACAGCATGAGGCCAATCAGGAAACCACGATGTGTTAGAAAGCAGGAAATAGCCGCACGCTAGATTGACTCACATCAGTTAATGTCATTACCACTGGAGAGGAAACTGTCAAAATGAGGAGCAGCTCCGGCACATTACACCTGGGCTTCACCCGTAAGTAACATACACAGCAGCCCTATACACGGTCACAGTCTGGCGCTTCAGGAAATGACTTAAAGCTCAAAAACCCAATATTGAGACAGGCATAATAAGACCTGGTATCTGTAAGTATCATCCACTCGACGTTTTAATTACTTCTGCAGTAAATCTCTGAGTCCAAAGGGAGAGTTATCCAGCGGTCATTATGTGCAGGGAAAGCTTTATTCTAGTTATTTTCATTTTAAGTTAGAGTGGAACAGAAAATGCTTATTTGAGAATAATAGGAGGTATAGCTTTGTAATGTTTATTTAACAAAAGAAAAGGGCGAAAAAAGTGTGGAAAAGAGAATGGTCTCTTGCTAATAAAATCTGAAAATGATACAAAAGAACATTATTGTAATTGGAAAAGTAAAGAAGCAGTGTGTTTGTTATGAACAAGAGATGTTCTAATAGTTAGGTTAGTTCAAGGGAAAATGCTCTCTCCACTGAGCCACAGAGACTTTATTTCTCTTCCTTGGCTCACCTTACCTTTTCTGACCTTTTCAAAATCTGATCACATTTTTTTATTATTATTATCTTGCCAACAACAGACCAAAAAGATGAAAACATATCATTGGTGGTTGTACGTATGTGTTTTCTAATGTTGCATATATATAATGTACCTATAATTCCACAACCAACCAGTCAAATTGCTTTATTGCTTAAATTACTTTAGCTTTGAAAAATGACTTTTTTTTATTTTCAGATTTTGAATTCACAGTAATGACTCAGACATTAAAGACATACTGTATATTTAATGTTTTTGAGTTGGCAGTTCTTGGCAGTGGTGTGGAAACTTGGCCCAATCTGGGAATTGAACATGGGCAGCTCTATTTAGGTATATGCGCTGTACTAGGTGAGAGACCAAGGCACATTCATTTTTTTTTTTTTTTTTTAAGTGTATAATTTTATGCTTTTAGTTTTCGTTTTAAACAAATCTTGGTCACCTCTAAAACAACACCGGATATTTTACAACTAAAAAAGTGTTTTGAATAATGACTTTAATACTGCCATAAAAAAGCAGATAAAGATACCAGCAGAGGGCAGCAGAGAGCAAATTTTTTAGACTCTTTTGAACAGAAAGATATAAAAAAAAAACTGTTTATTTCCATTAACTTTTTGTATGATGCCATTGTACTACAACATTTAAATTAACTGTGAGAAATCAGTGTACACAGAGCTGTACACAGTTTCTTTGTATAAATGAATGAGAGCAGACTGGATGAAGAGAGTTTGTTGATTGGTCACGGCTTCCTGGAGTGGGCGTGGGTTTGTGGGAGGGATGGAGGTGTGTGGAACTGAGCGTTCTGAGGCCTCAGAAACTCAGCGCCAGAGACTACTGAATAGCTCCAACAGATGTGGGGAAAAAAAAAAAAAAAACAGGTATCAGGTAATCATAATCTAGCCCTATTTAAGTGTTTATATTTTCTAAGTAGTCCCCATTATTTTACCCCAGTGGTCATTTCAGATGTGCAGAAAAACAAAATGTCTGCTGAGCAAGTGTTGTTTTACTAATATCTGAATACAGATAACAGTATATCATTTACATAAAGCCATTATATAATATTTATATATGTAACCAAAGGGTAAAAATATGCATTTGTTGATGTATTTGTTGAACATCTGTCTTTTTTATCACAAGATGGCATCGCTGTTGACTTGTAATGTAATTAAGATTTAAGGAATACTCTGGTAATTACCTGTGTAATGGGGCGTTTATCAGCCCTCACTCTCCAAGCTGTCTGTCTTACTGGCTCATTGAGAGGCAGGCACATGCATATGTAAGAGCTGCCAATACACAATACAAGAAAACCCTCTTCAGTGGGGACAAGTGTCTTACAAAACCCAATTCTGAAAATACTGGGAAGCTGTAATAATAAAAGCAGAATACAATGGTTTACAAAACTCATAAAAGTATATTATATTCACAGTTGAACATAAAAAACAAATCTGGTGTTGAAATTGAAATTTTTTTTTTAATTTGATGGCAGCAACACGCCTCAAAAAAGTTCATGGCAGTGATTCTCACTGTGATTTAAAACTTCTTTGCATGATACAGCTTTAAATTGCATTTGTGCCGCTTGTGTTCACAGACAGTGACTTGAGGAAGTGCCCCTGTAGTGATTTCCAGTACATATTCTCTTTTTGATTATGAGCATCCAATAATAAAGCCTTACTTGAAGTAGCACCATGCAACTTTGCTTGTTATTTTGCCGCTCTGGACGCATTTTTCTCTGTGGAGCTCCCCCTACATTTCGGGGTAAAGCACTATCATAAAAACTCATAAGCCAGGTTGACTCCTACATGAACCTTCGCTCCTTTGTCTGTTTCGTGAGACAGAGCCATGATAGACATCTAAAAAATAAAGACATTGCTGACTTGTTCTGGCTAACCAGGATGTGTTGCTTTCTCGTGAGACCTCTGACACATAAGGGACACTGGGCCATTCTATCTAATAACTTCCTATCCATTCCTGCAAGGCTGTTTTTTAGTTTTGTTGTTTTTTTTTTTTTGTTTTTTTTTTTGGCCAAGATATGCCAGAGTAGGTGCAGATGCTTTCATTCACCCTTCTTCAACTTCTTTAGTCATCACACAAACTTTTAGACTATTTAATTAAGGAAAAATAGTTGCATTTTCCCTTTTAAAATACATATTTTTCATCTTACTGAAATGTTGCAACCTGTCTATATTAGTTTCTTACTTTTTGTTGCCTCATCCTAACTTTTTTGGGACCTATCTGCTATTATTTTTCATGGCATCTCAGTTTTCACACCTGATTTATTGTTTATGTTCTACTGTGAAAATATAGTTTTGTTTTTTTTTACATAAAATGCAATCTGTTTAATTTACATTTTACACATTGTCCTCACTTACTCAGAATTAGTTTGGTACTTCTTCTTAACTTTGTACAATGTGGCGCTATTCTACTGCTGCTACCAAAGCTAAAAAAAAAAAAAAAGTTTCACAAATAGGAAAATAGCACAGGTAAAAGTTGTCGTCTTCTTCCTTTTGTCTTGAGTCACAGAGCCGCTACCTGTTCCTGTCACTCGAGCAGGATGGGTGAAAGGAGGGCACCAAGAGGAGTGTGGGAGCGTAACCACACGGAACCATCCATATTCAGTGATGCAGTGATGAGGGTGGCTTAGCTTTTCCATCACTCGTGACACCTGAAAGACACCCCGCAGCGTTGCCCCTGACAACAGTTATGAGCCCGCATGCCTCCCGGGGCGTCCCAGGTCAGGGTTGAGTGACGTCCCGTCTTTCTGCCTCTTTGCCTCTTTGCTCCAGCGCCTGGTGGTGTAGACTTGTGTAGACTCCTTGTGGAAGTGGAGGATGTGGGCCTAGGTGTGCTGTGTGAAGTGAGGAGCACTGGTTTGAAGATGTCACCGTCTGTTGCTGGGTGCAGAGGTCTGGGGGAAGATCAAAAACCAGGCCTGGTTAAATACATAGGAAAAGACAAAGGAGAGGATGACCAGAAATGTCTGTTGTTTGAAATAGTGGCAGTACGGTCAGGAGATTTTCAGACACGTACAAGGAGTCTCTGTTTAAGTGCTGATGTGTAAAAACAGTTTAACTCTGACAGCACAGACTTTTTCAAGGGGGAATGGCCGTATTTTGTAAAGATACAACAACCAGACCTGGACTTGAACCTGAGATGATCTAGTTCAGGGGTAAATGCTGTATCCAGGAGCCACAAAGTCCTAAGTCCAAAGATGGTATAAGATAATTGCCTAAAGCCATCTGTACTGTAAACATATACTGACTATAATGACCAAATGACAGCTGTAGTGTCCTTAAGCAGTTAAGTTTTCTCTGAAAATAATATGACAGTGATGCCTACACTGACTGATTTAAAGTTTATAAACATTATTTACTGTCCTTACCTTATGTTCACTGCTTATAATGTAATGTCGTCTGACTGGCATGCAGGTTTAACAATCTCTTGTATAATTGTGCATATCCACTTAGTTGTTGAGTTGAGCTGAGTTGTTGTTGTTGTTGTTTTTTTTTTTCTTCACCTCTGCCATGGATACTGTGTTGTAATTTGTTAATTGGTTTGTGTATATAATGGTCAGTGTTTGGCATTTTTAGAACAGGTCAGTAATGGGCCAAGAAACACCATCTGGAGCCAGGAATTTCTGAAATTGTTTGGTACGACTGTGAGATCCGCCAAAGATAAAAACTCCAGCAACAAGGGGTCACTGAAGGAACAGAGTATTTAGATTTAGTGGACTGTATACCACTGTGATGTTGAGCATGTCTAAGTCTGTCCATTGCAGAGCTCTGTGAGTGGTTCCAGTTGAAGCTTTTCTATCTCATACTTACTGTATATTCCCATTGATGCACAGTACTCTGGAGCAGAGGGGATGCACTGTGCCCATATGGACTGATCAGTGGGTGGTGGTTGATTAATTTAAGTGGCCTCTGTAGTACATCAGGTTAGTGCTTGTCAAATTATAGCCCTTAATTGATTGATTCATTTTTATTAGTCATGTAATGCAATTACCTATTGACAGAGCAGGCAGCCTGCTTCTAATCAATAAACTCTGGATGGATGTGGGATTCTGGACAAGTTTTATTTGTTTTTAACACCACCAAACTTTGGTCACAGATTGATGCGCTTGGGGGGGGGGGGGGGGGTAATATTTTGCATAATTAATTATGATAAAACACAACTGAAATAACCAGAGATGGAAGAAATACCCATCTAAAAGTACTTACTTCAAAATAATGTTAATATTTAACAACAAAAGTACTCCTACAAATAGTACTACTACCACTACTACTCCTTCTACTACTATTATTACTGCTAATACTACTACTGTCATTAGAAATACTACTACTTCTACTACTGCTGCTTTTACTGCAACTACTACTACTACAAACCATTGGAGTGAGGGGTCCAAAATGCTGCACTACTATAACTGTAACTATAACTATAATTATAACTATAACTAGCTATACTATTTTTTACTGCTACTACTTCCAGTACTGGCACTATACTTTTATTACTTATAGGACTCATAAAGAAACATAAAAATTACTCTACTTTAACTTAACAAATATTCATCCATATTTTACTTTTCATCAAAAGAAAAAGTATGCTTTAAATGTATTCAGAAAAAAAAAAAAAATTGATTAAAACACTGCTGCTTTGTGCCTCTCAAAATAAAACATTGCTGATGAAATGTCTAACAAATCAAAAGTATAATTGGCTGCATTAGTATTTTGACAGTGTCTCAGATATGATACCATACTATCAGCTTTGTCTGTTTTAGGAGGCATTTCAAGTCTGTTCAGCTCCGTCTCCATTCTGTGATAAAATAGGCCGAGAATACACTAATCATTTCATCACGTCAAGATCTCTCACATAAACCATTTCAGGCGAGTCCATCTTTTGGTAAAAGGTGCTTAATGGATCTCACAATGAAGACTTAATAATGCTCTTATGCCTCAATCAATACAAATCAAAGGCTGCAATTTATTTCTTTTTCAGTGTTTCACAACTTTGACTGTTCAGAAGTATAGGGTCATTATAGTGGAAGTTATATCAATGTACACACACACAGAATAGCAAATAGTCTATAGGAGGGTTCATACGGTCATGGAAAAGTCTGGAAGTCATGGGAGTTTGCAATGCACTTTCCAGTTTTTGGAAACTGCACGGTCGCAATGTTTAGTATAAATGTACACTGATCAGGCATAACATTATGACCACTGATGGTGAAGTGAATGACAGATTTTGTCTTCATCATGGCACCTGGGATAAATTAAGCAGCAAGGGAGCATTTTGCAAGTGTTTGAAGCCGGGAAAATGGGCAAGATTAAGGATATGAGCGAATTTGACAAGCGCTAAATTGTATTGGCGTGACAACTGGGTCAGAGCATCTCCAAAACTGCAGCTCTTGTGGGGTTTTCCTGGGCTGCAATGGACAGGATCTAATAGAAAAAAACAAAAACTGGTAAACTGGCGACTAGCAACTAGCTGCCCATGTGGTCCAATCCAACAGAAAAAAAGACTAACACATAACATTATGACACACAATAATAGCCAGGCAGTCATAATGTTAAGTCTCATAGGTGTAATTAGCACAGTGTTAACAATTATTCATTTAGATATGTCTTCAACACGAAAGTTGAGCATTAAAAACACTATGCAACATACTACATATTGCCTCATAGCTATTTAATTCAAATCATACAACTTAAGTTTAAATGCTAAAATAATTAGTACAATTGGGGATGGGGGGTGGGGGCTTCCTGATGAAACCATGTCCACTGATATGGGCTTGGGACTGGCACAAAGAGTACAGTGTGACTTCTTGTGGCTGTATTTCTGCTAAAATGTGAAAATAACATATTTATGACAGCAAATGCAAATCTGTTTTTGCAAAGACTGAAACAAAAAATCTCCAAAGCCAGAGTTAATAATCTGATATAGCATACACTGATCACCATATTAAACATGCTGACTTACATTTTATGGGCGTACAATTTGACCATCTCTCCCTCTCAGTGTTTGGATACAGCATTCCTGTATATCTCTGATTTATTCCAAGCAGCATCGAAGTTAATAGTACCACAGACTCCCCTGTCACTCTTCCATTCATTTCAATAGTCGGCTCCCCTCTTTTTGCTTCAGGCATCTGCTAATGGGGACCTTGCCTGAGGCGCCTCACCTCACACCTGCTGTAGTGTTTCTGCAGAACAGGATATGCACAACAAAACTCTACTCTCATTATCTTTCTGTACCTTTTTCTGGACCAGTTTTCTCCCTTTATGTTGTATGTTTGTGCAAGTTGAAAACAAACAGGTTGTAAAGACAGTGATGAGATGATTGAATGTGTTTCCTTTGCAGGGGAATCAGAGGATGTTGCTACAGCAGCACGCTCAGAGGTAGAAAGTAAATACATACTTTTACTCAAGTCATTTATTTAAGTTTATTTTTTGAAGAATATATTTCTAACCATAGTTTTAGAGGAACAAATGTTACTCTCTCTAAAGTACATTTAAATCGTACATTTTTATACTTCTGTAGAAAAGTTGGTGGTAGTAGTAACAGTAATAGTGGTAGCAATGTAAATAGTAGGAGTGGCATATCTTGGTAATGATGGGCCCCAGTGCATAATTTAAGAATGGGCCCTAAAGGTTTGAAGTACATGCATTAGACGTCTGATCAACATTTACTGCCATTATTGCAAAAACAGGTGCTGAAGGCGGTATCGTTTCATTCATATAAAAACTCAAATTTATTAAGGAACATATTTGAAATTGATTTGAAAATTTCAAATATGTCCCTTAATTTTATTTACCCTTGAAATTGTTTTTGAAGGGGTCCTCTGCAAACAAAAAGCTCTCCTAAGTCTGTTCAACTCAATTGTAAACCAGCGAACCCTCTATAAATGGAATACATGTACTGATTACTCAATTGCAAAATATTAAATACAGTATGCCCATATATACATGCACATGAACATACTTGATTAACAGGCATGAAGGAACATGGCAAAGACAACAACTTTGACACAAAAATGATTCAAGTTGAACCCGAATTATTACAGAAACAGAGTAGAATCAATCGTTTGCAGGTGGTTAAGTATAAATGCTTTAAAGACATGTACAGAGGTAATAGATCTAATTGAGCAAGGTGAGTTGACAAGACAAGACAATTTATATAACTTTTTTTTTTTACATTTTATTTTTTTGAAGACACATTTAAACAGGGGTATATTCTGCTCTTACATTTTGTAATAAGTTTATTTAAATTTATGGTAAAACTGTATTCTGTAACAGAGTCATGTGCTGCTTGTGCTTATTATGAATATTTGAAACCCAGACCTGACAAAACATGTAGCCTCCAAGAGCTCTTATCGGCCCCTAAACCTCCTGGGTCCCAGTGCAGTTTGACGTTACGCCCTTGAGTGTATAATAGATGTATAAAGGCAGCTGTGAACCATTTAGATAGTAGATAGTAGCTGTAATAGTAGCAATAGTAAAGGTAAGTAAGGGTAGTAATAGTAGTAGTTGGTGGTAATAGTAGCAATGTTAGAAGTAGGGGTGGTATAATAAATATAGTATAATTGCAGTAACAGTATATAATAGTAGGAATATAATAACTAGTAGCATTAGTAGCTGTGAAGTAGTTAGATAATAGACAGTAGTTGTATTAGAAGCAATTAGTACAATTAGTGGTAGTACTAAATCAACTTTGCACTCAATATGTTTTATTTTGACTCAGTCTGGGGGTCACAGTGTACTGTTTGTGCAAGTCCCAAGCCTAAATAAATGAAGAGCGAAGAGTTGTAAACATTGCTGTGGTGACCCAATGTATGTAAGTGAAGGCCCCAAGGAAAAAAAAAGAAAGAAGAAGACTTCATGTAACAAAATAAAGCAACAGTACCTTTACTAATTGGGAGTACTTTTCCCTCCCCTCTGAAACTACAGTATATCTTCTCCAGTGGTCAGACCTAGTTACAGTGTCATTCACAGATAAATGCAGCTCTGTGGTGGTTTTTGGAGGGGGTACGTTCGGTGTCATTTTCTCAGCGGCTTGGTAGTGACATTTCAGGGAGACCAATGATAAAAGAGGAATCACTTTGTGCATTTTCTGTGGCAGTGGCAGACCTTTGCTTTAACACATGCTAACTGTTCTCCTGGTTTAGCGTCTGTCCACTCTGCTGATGCTCACTCTCACACTTATTGCCTTATTCGTGCCTTCCTATTCAATTTCTCTCTCATCTGCCATTATTTGCAAATCTGGTTGCACTGATCTGTACTGGTTTGGGCAGATTTAATGGATGTTTGCTTTTAGTGCATATTTTTTGTGACAATTCCCAGGCCAAATTTCCTTAAAATTTCATGTTGATTTGAATTAAACTGAAAGCACATATGAACACAATAGCCTGCCAAATGCATTTTAGTAGCTGGTGTTTTGTGTGGAATAAATTAGCTGGTAATGGATTTCATATATGCAAGATGCAAAAGTATGCAATTTCAGTACGGAACACATTATCTTGTCTGATTTCATGAAAACAAAGATTAGCAGAGAGACAGTTTCCCTGAGTCAAACAACAACAGTTTGAGTTTGAGAGTCTGAATATGTATTTTCAAATGACATGGCGGCAGAGTGGTTAGCGTTCTTGCCTCTCAGTAATGAGGCCATTGGTTTTCTCAGTGTACTCTGGCTTCCTCCTATAACTATGCATGTGTTAAGCCTGGCATACACTTTTTTTTTTTTGTTTTAAAAGTAGGGCTAGGCACCAATCAGATTTTTTTCTGATACCAGTACTTAAACAATACTTGGTTTCCAATACTGGTGCCTGAGCAATACTTTTTCTGATACCTATGGTGTGCTAAGTTACCGTCTACAATCATAAAACACAATAATATTGAATAAAAGACCAATTTTTGGAGCAAAATTCTTAGTTGAAAGTTAAAAACAGTAGTTTGTATGATTTAGTATGTGTTATTTATTTGATATATACAAGCAAAGGGATATTGAAGGTCTCACTTGGAATTGAAACTTGGTATCGAATAAACTTTTTTTTTTTCGATACTAGTAGTACTTTTTTCATAACACAAAGGTAATGTTTAAATATTCCCATCCCTACTTAAAAGATGTATAGGCCTACAGTATTATTAAGTCACACTGCATGGGTAAAATCTACCAGTCATTCACAGCGTGCAAAGGTTCAAACGTTAAATTGTGGCTACAACCGAGGACAGCTGGAGCAGTGTGTTTATGTCGTCATAGCGCTACTGATACATAAGCTAGTTCCACTTGCTATTGAGGTGTTTATGTGCGTGGAAAAATAACTTATTTCAAAAGGAAATGTGGTCACGAGTCATGGCTGGGCACTGTTGTTGTTATTATGTCACTGGTGTTTTTCTTTGGTCACATGTCTGTCAGAGATTGTAGATACAGTGAGAGGCAGAAACACACTTCTAAAATATCAGACACTGCATGGTATCTGTTGTAGCTATAGACAACTTAAGGTGAATTGGTGACTCTAAATTTCCCATTGTGCGAGTCTGTCCTGTATCATCCCTGCAAAAATCTGTCCACGGTGTAAGGCCCATAGTTGCTAGGATAGGCTCCGGTCACTTGTGACCCATCACAGAAGAAAGCACAAAAAGATGAATGAACAAAAATGAACAATAACTATTACTGCTGTTAGTATTAAAGCCATTAATAGTGATGCTATTTAAAAATGTAGGTCACGGCTTGTAAGATAATGGTGGTGTAATTAGAGCAGCAAAATGCACTACAGTATTCCCCCATAGGTCATATTTCTAGTTTGTAAATATATAAGCAAGCAAGTATATTAAATGTACAAAATATATACATAATAGGAAGTTATTAAAGCTACATTCTTTGGCTTTCAATGAAGCTGAATAGTGTGGTTTGGATTGTGTAAGTAGATTAAATGGTATGGCAACTGAGGAAAAGAGAGGAGGCATAACTGAAATTGTTAAGGTTAAATCTTCAATGTTTTTCTTTTACCATGTTTTTTTTTTTTTACCTCATTGCCACTTATGCTTTTCCTGAGACCTCTTCTTGATATAGCAACGGCATCAGTGACATTTATGCATGAGTTGGAAGCAAAGGAGGACAGGAATCCCTTTGTTTTGGTGACCATTTGCTGAATGCATCTGCTCCTCCTGGATCCAGTATTTGTACTTAAACTTTTTAAAATCACATCTTGCTGTGACCTTGATTCTACTCCTAACTAGACTTTGTGAGCAACGAGGATGGATGAGATTAGGACTGAGTACAGCAGTAGCATGTTAGATGCTTTGGAGATAAAGTCAGAGAGGACAGAGGGTGGTTGCACATGTTACAGAGGAGGGATAGTGATGTTGAGGGAAGAACAGCCAGGCAGGAGGCATAGAGGAATACCAAAGAGGAGTTTTATAAATGTAGTGAAAAGGCGACATGAAGTTAGTTAGGGTGAGAGAAGAGGATGCAGAGGAGCTTAACACTAGTTAGTATTAATTTCTGGTTAAAATCTGTGTTCATCCAGATTAAAATGATCTACCCTGCTTCCACTTGTGTTTTACCCAAAAAAAAAGAAAATCTCTCACGTTACTCTGTGCTTTCATTAATCCTCTTGTTCCCTGTCAGTGTTCCCTCATTCAGTCAGTTCCTTTCTCCCTCACGCTCATCACATCCAGACTCCTACATCACCATTTCTGACAATGCTTCTTTTCTACCTCGTCTATCCTCGCCAATTATTTCCCCATGTTGCTTTTAAACTATCTGTATCACATCTATTCTCTTTCCAGACCCTCCTATCACAAAGCGGTGTCATTGAGTTCAAAATAATTTATCACACGCTGGGGGCTACACTCACCTCAGATTCTGGTCAGCCCGCCGCCATCACTCCATTACCACCACCAGGGAGATAGGGCTAAGAGTTTCAAGCCGCTATTTCTCCAGACCAGCAGCGTCCAGACTTCAGGGGGAGCTTATCTTATCTGCTATCCTCGCACAAGTTTAATCGCACGACACCTTTTCTTTTCAGTTCTTAATCTGGGCAGTGACAACAGAAGTGTTAGATAAAAGGCATTAATTGATCTCTCCGCGTAGAGCTGTTGACTAAATCTATGCAAATGTGTTTGATGAGAGGTTTATGATTTATGACAGCATGGACACTCTCTTTCAAGTCATATGGATATACTAACATCTTATACTAACAATTGTATAAGAAAGCACACATACAAACTGGAAAAGAAACACCAGTAAGATGACAATTTACAAAAGAATATTACACTTGAAGTTGGCTTGAGTGTTGCTGGTGTAATAGCCCCTTGTACTTGTACTCACACTTGTTTGACCTCCTTACCAACATATGAGTACTTCACCCATAACTGACTGGCCAGATGATCTGTCTGCGAGGGCTTCCACAGAAAGTCATTGTAAGTCATTGACAAGTACTTTAGATGAGTGGTTCCCAAACACTGGGTTGAGGCCAAGAAGTGGCTTGCCAAACATTTTATTTGAATTCCAGAAAATGCTTGATATTGTCCTACATTTAAGGGGATATATTATGATTGTAATCATACTCTAACAGCATTGCATGTTTTACAACCTTTCTGGCTAAAAGAAAACGTTTTTATGTACTGGTCCCATAAAAAAACAGGTGATAAAACCAGCTGAGGGCACTGAAGTATGGCTGTGTTGTGTTCTTTTGCAAAAAAAAAAAAAAAAGCTTTTTACTTCCTTAAAGCAGCATGTGCTCATACTGGTTTGAAAATGGTTCTGCAGTCTAAATCAAAACAATGGTGTCTTTTCTGATTGGACAACCGGTAATGCAGTTTTAGAACCAAAAAAAAAAACAACTTGGCCATTATAATTACACCATAATTGTTAATAAATCAACTGCACCATTATTATCAGTAAAATTAATATTTGATTTAAACATGTTTACATAATATCTTAGGACACTAATGAATGAAATGAAAATAGTTCTGAGGAGTCAGTAAAAAAAAAAAAAAAAGATGTACACTGTTTTTGGATAAATGAATGAGCGCAGACTGGATGGAGAAGGATTGTTAATTGGTCAGAGTTTCTTGGAGTGGGCAGGGGTTCTTAGGAGGGGCAAAGATTCATGAACCCAAGCCTTTAGAGGCCTCAGAATGGTCGCACCAGAAAATAGAGGATTACTCAAACATGCGTGAATGAAGCAAAACACAACTCCAGGTATGTTTTTGATGATATATATTATAACACAATAGAAAGCGCAGAAAAGTCAATTTTGCATAATATATTCTCTTTATAGAAAAAGGATTATGGTAGCCCATAGGCATAATCAAAAAGACATTTAAACCATGGTATAGCTCAGTTGGCAGAGCATGCAGTGCATACAGTGACTACAGCTCACCTTGGAGTTGTGAGTTTGGCTCTGGTCAGTGTCTGCCCCTGAACTACACCAGAAAGAAGGGTCATTGTTCCTTTTCTTACATTATCCCATGAAAAATGTTGGGGAAACCACTGCTGTACTGATTTAATTAGTGAACATATTTTACTTGTGTGAGGCAAGTGAAGCCTATTATATATAAAATAAATTGTAACTGACTTTGTATAGTTTATTTATACACATGCATACATTTATACAATTTCCCTGCCTACATATGAAAAAAGTAGTACTCACAAATCTGTAGTATAATCTCTCTCCCCAGAACAAAAGCAAATATGTTCAGATTTACAAGTTGAACTCATATTGAAGCAACTTCTGTTTTAACCAAGTGAGAGGATGGAGATATTTTAAACCAGTGTACCTGTAGTATAATTGTGATATTTTGCACTATCCTTATAAACAGGAGTTTGGGTGTGTCTAAAATTTAAATAGTCAGTGAGTATCCAGAATAAGAGGCATGGCAGACATACCGCCTCAAGGCACGAAAAACTACTTCCAGCTGCATTTAATTTTCAGTGTTTCTCATTCTGACTTCTTAAAACGTGCATAACTTTGCGCTGGGTATTGTTTTATTCATCCAGACCATATTGTGTAGTACTGGCAGCTCGAGCTTGTATTGTGTAAGTGTTAAGTACAGGGCTCGGTGCCACGGGTGAGAGAGTCTCCAGAGGTGTTGAACCAAAAGTGAATGGCAGCGCTAGGGGCCTGCAGCAGGGGGGCACCAAGCCATCGTATTTGGCCAGGGCTTATGTCATGGCGGTGGCAGTGATGGCCGTAGCACACAGCCGGGGGGTACAGTGTGGCTGTGTGCTGTCTGCTGGCCTGTCCTGCGTATTCTGAGACACTCTAGATCCCCGGAGCTGTGAGATGTGGCACCGAGCCGAGGTGGCCTACCTGTGACTGCCCTTATTCCATCAGCTGCTGCTGCAAAAGTGTGGACGGAGATGTGTTTGTGTGTTTGTCTGGAGCAAAATAAACTATAGATGCTTTTACTGTTTGGAAACAATATGCTTGCTGTGCATTTGGAAGCACAAGTTAACCAGACCACAGTACAATTTTTAATAAATGTAATGGAATTGTCAGAAAAGAGCTAACTTCACATAGTCAACATGGGTTTGGGTAAATGAGAACTGACTTATTCCATGAGTAAAGCAGTGCTTAATTTAAATAAGAGTTTCCAGATCTTGTTCCGGCAGGATCCGGCTCAAATTAAGCACTGGAGGAAGTGTAAGTATTAGTAGGTTGGTAGAGAACATTAACAAGTGTTTATTCATCTGTGCTGTATCTAAAGTTTAGGCCGCACCATCTGAAATCAACAAGTTACATTTAGATAGGTGCTGTTGAGAAATATTGCAGAATGTTGAATGAAGGGAGCCAAAACACCACAGTACGCTAGTGCACAAATGCATTTAAGGCTATACAACAAATATATATTGGTTGGAAGCTACACAATAACATATAAAATCCATAGCTTATTGGCATTCTGGCTCCAAAGATAGCAGCCAAATGATTAGAACTTGATGCTATTAAACATAAGAGTAAGAATGACTCCATTGTCTCTGTAAGGTGATTTGTTCTCTGCATTTGACCCATCCTGCAGCTGAGGTGAACCTATCAGGAGCACAGGGTCCCTTCTCCACATCTTGAGCCAGGATCTTGGTCAGGAGTACTCAAGCTCCTACCTGGAGGTTCAGCTTATGTTGGGCATGTTTTAGGTTGGAATACCCATAAAGATCCCACACACAGAGAGAACATGAAAACTCCACAGTGCCCAGTTCAGGAATCAAACCAACAACTTGTTTGCTGTGAGGTAATGCCATGTGATATGTGATTTTTTTTTTCTTTTTTTGCTGACTCTGCCGTCTCTAATTTAGTGATTTCAACTTGAATTCTAATATAAATGCATTGGATATATTGCTGTTTTGTTGCTGCAGTGGGCATGTTTGACTATTTGACGACATTACTCATGAAAGCTCTATACCCATGCATTCATCTCCATCAGCGCTTCTATACATTTGTAATTTTTTTATTCATTTATTTGGACGTTTTGTTGGGATCTCAACCCGAACACCCTTCACCCGAACCATAAGATTATAAATGACAGAGTCTGACGAATCCATGACAACGGTCCAAACTGCCATTTTGCCATTCAGAGGCAATTTCTTCAAGTGCGAGACGGGCAGGCCAGTCCATTTCACAAACGACATGCTATCCATCAGCCAATTGATTTGCAAGAGTCTTGGAAAAGAAAGCTGTCCTCTTCTCACTTCAGCTGTATGATAATGATGTCGCATCTGTTATCTAGTGCCAATAAGATTATCTATGCGGTGTTATCAGTATCTTAATTTACAAACGGGTGGCAATTATAATCTCAGAGCCCTTGATTATCTCTTTGTTATTGCATTTCATCATCGCAATATAGCTTAAACTTTCATTCATCCGTATGGTAATTATTTTCCAGGCTTTGTATGACTAACACCTGGATAGTGGGCTTCTTATATCAGCAAATGTACCAAGGATGATAAAATGTAGATAACAAAGGACTAGAAACCATACTAGCATAAGGCACACATTAATACATTTTTGAATATCATGGAAATGTAAACTTATTTCAGTAGTTAAATTCAAAGTAAAATGTATACATTATATAGATTCAGTACACAGTGTAAAATATGCCAAGCTTTTATTTATCAATTGTGATGCTTACAGTCAATGAAACCAAAATTCAACATGTCTTAAAGTACCCCATTATGCTAAATTTAACCATGTACCTTAAGTAGTATTTTGTTTCATTCACCCATATTACAGTATGCTGAGGCGCTGCCCTTCTCAAGAGCCGAAAACACCCGGGTTTCACCGCTCTACATAGACAGGTGAAACCAGGAAGTGCTAATGTGCATTTCTAAATCCCACACACCGTCACTGGACTCATTCTGATAATCTCAGAGTGTACGTAGCAGTCACTACAAAGCTGTCAGATCATTTATCTATCTGTTAAAACCATGTTGCTAGTAGCCGTGCTAATTAGCATTAATATACATGTTTCACTCTTTGAATTTAACTGAAATAATACTTTTCCACTGTACGATAATTTACTAATGTGTGCCTGTGGTGCTTCCATATATTTTATTGTTTTGGTAATACTCTCCTTTGTCCCCACACAGAGAACGCAGGGTCAATGTGAACGGTACAAATAAGGTCCATGAAAACAGCTTGTAAAATTAATGTAATGAAATGGATTTTGTCTGGAGGGCAGAAATTAAGTAAAAGAAAGTAAAAAGTACGTAAAAAAAAAAAAAAAAAAAACTCCTGACTTCGCTGCAATGATATAGTGTTAACAGTCAAAGGTGTAAATTCAATCACAGCGCAATATGCTTTATGAACTTCCGCCTTATTATGGATCCCTGCAGCAGTTGGAAAGCAGAGGGAGGTCTTCTTAATGTTAGAGTTTAGGCTTTAATTTCACTAAAGTGGTCAGATTTATGCTTTTTGAATATTGAACATGGGTTTGCATTACTTCCTCATTCAACACACACACACACACACACACACACTGCCTCTTACTTTTGATTATGTATTCACGATGGCGAGGCGATGAAGACATAGAGCCAAATATGCAAATTTTGGGACATATCTCATCATCACTGCCCACTGCTAGTTTATCTAAAATGTTTTGAGCAGAGGAGCTAAGAGGGCTTTTAGCGTTTAAGTGACAGAAAGTATAAAGGGAGTATAAAGGCTGTAGATAAGAAATAAAGAAGCACGGCAATTAGAAAGAGAACATTACTAAATTCAGGCCATTACGAGTCACCCTTAAAAGAATTTGTTAGTGTTTGTAATATCTGAAATGCATTATGAGACGTTTAGACTCTGACTTATGACATTAAAGGGACATCAGGCAAAATAAACATGTCTGAGCTTTCAAACCATGTTATAAAGTTGTCCCCTTATCAAAAACATACCTGTAGTTGTGTTCATTCACGCACATTTAAGTTATCCTCTATTCTCTGACACGGTTGATCCTCAAAACGCTCAGTTTGGGTGAACCTCCACCTCTCCCATGAACCCTCGCCCACTCCAGGAAGCACTGACCAATCAACAAATGCTCTACATCCAGTCTGCTTTCATTCATTTACCTAAAAACTGGGTACAGCTCCATTTCTACTTCTATTGTGTTGGTTAAAGTATGAGAAATTTAGCTTGTCCTCATGGGTCACCTCAGCAAATTAAATTTACTGGCTTCATTTGTTTTTGCCTTAGAGCATTGTTATTCCATTTTGTGAAACAGCTAGGGATTTGCGTCTCAGCATGGAGGTGTCTATAGGTTTCTGCATGTATTAGTTGAATTGGTGAATCCAGTAAATCCTAGTAAATAAATGTCTGTGAGAGTATTTCTCTGTGTCAGCCTTGTGAGTAACTGGCCATTGTCCAGGGTGTACCCTATCAAAGACAAGTAGTTAATGGGATAGGCTCCAGCTACCCATTGATAAATATTTAGTTTTTGTATAATACTGATATTTGCAGATCACATGTTATGGGCTAATAAGATAAAAATCTAAATTTGCATTGAGAAACATTACATAATATATTTACATAATTCTGTTGTGATCAGACTCTCCTCTAATGTGTGTGTTTGTGTATAATGCCATTGTAAGCAAGCAGCTGGAGCCGCAGTGTTGTGCCCTGTTACGTCAGCGGTCCAGAGAGGTAATTAGTCCACTGTAGACAAAATGCCCCGTGCTGTGAGATCACGCCCCACACACTTCCTCCATTTTCTTTGTATCCAGTGGCCTGAATATGTCCCTGACCCCGACCACTCACCCCCGAGTACCCACTTATCCTGCCTGTTAGCCAGAAACACCCCTGGGTCCCCTCCGCCTCTGGCCATGCAGCCCCCTCCTTTGTCCCAGATCCCTCTCAGCAGGATACAGCCTTCTCCCTAACAACCATCAGGTCCATTTGGGCTTGCTCCAGTTACCACTAAAATCTGACACACACATTTCTTCTAATACACAGAAAACATGAAAGATGGCTTTTGTTGCCGTCATCTCGGGTGACCAATGACATTGCAAGTGATATAAGTGTGTGCTCTGTCTCCTGGACTGGTTGACCTGTGTGTCACGTGACCTCTTAGCAGCACAGTGGTTATTTTGTCTGCGTGGCATTTTGAGTAAACTAAAAGGCCCGCTAATGTTTTCTGCTCTGTCTACCGTTTATTTAATGCTTGAAGGCACAGGAATGCTGAAATGCCCCCTGGTGCAATGCTACACAGTCGGTCACACAAATAGCAACGTAAGACATATAAAAAGAAAGCTCTATAGACTCTGCTATATACCTTTATACACATTTAGTCTCTTTCTCTTGTATGCATATATGAATTTTATAAACTATGTTCTTAGGTAGGTTACAGATGCAATTGCCTGTGTAAACTTGCAGCACTTGGGTACACAAAGCCACACATTTCCATGCTGTAAATGGGCAGCGTGGTGTGACCTAAAATAAAGCCTCTGGTATGGTCCATTATTCGTGCATGCCCACACTTGTACAAACACTCTGAAATAAATATATGGGCGAGTGGCTCTGCAGCAAAGGAGTTCACTCCGGCATATAAAAATCCTTCTTTATTTTAGTCCATTTCCTGTCATCCTTTGAGCTAGTCATCGGTTGAATCTGTACTGTAGTTTATTGATCTGCGATATGAGGTGATTGTGTTAAAAGTATAAAAAGTACACAGGGCCAATTATAGCGCTCCACTTTGACTTCTTTATTTCAAAGGAATGAATAAGCTTTTGTTAAAATGAAAAGCTGAACCATTGCTAAGGGCATGCAGAGCCATTCACAACCAGCTACAGCTCCAAGGTTATGTTATGTGAGGTTCAGAGCAGGGGCCCAGTTGGTGGAGCTGTCCAAGGTCCTGACCAGTGAGTGGAGCATGGGAGCTGTCCCTGGTCCTGAAACCTGCTCCAGCTTCTACATGCAGCGCAGAGCAGTGCAGCAGCCGTGTTTCCATCTAAATATAGCCTTGAACTAAATTTACTCCTCACATAGACATCTGTCTGTTTGGGATTTTTTTACTGAACCAAAATGTTGAGGAAAACAATCCCTCCCGTTTATATTTATGTACAGCCATTAAGAAGATGCCACACATCTGGGTGAGGGACAGAATTATTTCCAGCCTGAGTCATGATGCTGGTGGCAGACCTACCGTTTAATGTGATTTCTGCGACTTCTCCGTACTTAGTAATGTGGGACACAGTTCAAACGAAGAGCTCAGACTGAATATATTGGGGGAGCGGTGTGTATGTGCAGAAAAAGTGCAGTCTGATGAAGTTTGTGTGCACACGGAGGCAATGTGTTTGTGCCTGTGCACACGCTCGCACTAAGTTGGGCGTAACGATGGATTCAAAGGGAGCCTTTGAAGTATTTTGATGTTCCCTGGCTGCTCTCTTGCCAGTTTCCTAAATAGGTCAGAGACTCTGCTCTCTGCCTTCTGCACCGTGCTACAGCAGTGCAGCAGTCTGCTAGAAAGAGCCAGAAAGGGCAAGCAAAGGAGAACAATCTACTTAACTTTGCATCAACTTATTTTAATCACAAACACTGCTAACTTGGTGAATTTTAATCGACAGCGATTTAGCTTACTGCCAATGTTTGTATTCGGAATAATCTTGACAGATGTACTGAGAAGACCTTGTAGTTTGAGATATCAAGTTAGAAAGTAAGTTTGGCAGAGGCTGGACAGATGGAGAATGAGAAATAGGTGATTCAGACTTACAGAGAGTGAGACAGAGACATCTCACTGAATAAGATGTAACAGTACATCGTCTGAGTGACTGACATAAAAAAGAACAAATCTTCACCACAAACCTAATATTACCTACATTTCATCATGTGACCCATCATGGCCTCTGACACCAAAGTCATGATAGATTGGGTTTAGCACTGTGTTAACCTGGCACTGGTTTAGTGGAGGAACTGGGTCAGGTCTAATCTCAGTTGCATTACCTGTTATTTGACATATTTGCCATAACGACACTGAAGTTATATTTGACTCTTGAGGTATAGATAAATGCAGTCATTAATTACTTGGTTTGAAACAGTAGGTAACAAAATTAGGGCCTTAACTCCAGCTGCATGGTATGCTTTGTGGTGGCGTCAAGCCTGGGCAACTTGAGTAGGTTCTGCCAGCAACGACATCCAGAGTGAAAACCTCTGCCACTTCACGCAACTCCTGAATCGAGTATAATACAGTTTGTTGTATTATGTTATGCACACTTGTTTTGTCAAATCATGGACTATAAACAGAAACATAGTTTGAGCAAAGTTTAAAAAACTTTCAATTTTAAGTTTTACTCACTATTATATTTTTTTTAACTTACCTTACAGTCAACTTACTATTTATTGCTCAGAAAAAAGTTATTGTTAAACTTGTAAAACTGTTTTCTTAAATTTAGAATGCTAAGTTTCTATTATTATCAGTAATAATACTTTTTTTCTGAAAAATGGATAGAAAGTTGGCCGTAAGATGAGTAATCTAGGACCAATACTACAAGAACCCCGTCGGAGAGGGTGGATAAATGGAGAAGGCTGTGTCAGGAAGAGCATCGGGTATTCCAAGTCATTTTATAAGGAGAAGTGAATACGCCGGGAAAGTCAGTGTGTGCGTTTCTTTGGTGTAGATGAAGTCCGGACTTTATTATTTATTTATTTATTTTGGTTCGGATCGTATTCTCATTGCACTTTTTGCAAGTGGGCTAAAGTTTGTAAACAGAAGTGTGTGTGATGATCGCTGCACCCATTGGACCGAAATGACGCGGGCGGGGCAACGCAAAGAACCTGAAAAAAAAAAAAAAAAAAAACAATCATGAGGACTTGCGTGCTGCACTTGTTACCGGGATATTTATTCAGATTTTACAGCTACAAATCTGTGAAAAACATTTTAAATGTCAAGAGCAGCTAATTCGAAGTCAGTTTCACCATGCCATACTTGTTATTTTGCAACGCCGAATGCGTGGTGCAAGCCGGCTGCAGGTGAGAAGACGTGCTCTGTGTGCCCGAACCCACAGCCTGTAGCAGCGGTGCTGAGCAGAAAATGACAGAACAGGTAGGCTATAAGTGCAAATATCAAAGAGGCACTGTATCCTCATTGTTCCAGGTTTGTACACGGCTCGTGGCTTTGTGCGCGACTTCCACTGCTGTTTTATTTTACCTTACGGTGGCTAGCTAACTCCAAAAAGGCTGATGACATTTGTAGTTGGGCCAGATCATATTCACACCTTATGCAAACCGTACCTCAGTTCATTTGGAAGCGGACCGAGACCACCTTTTCAGATGGGTCTCGGTCCGCTTGTTTGGTCCGGACTTATGTGGGAAACGAACTCTGGACTGTTTTAACTGGACCAAACGAGGCAGGTGTGAATGCACCCTAAGATTCACTGCACACTAGGAGGCAGATGATTTGCTTTGACGAACCCCGAAAAAAAAAGTTTAAAGCAATGAAGAAAGCCTAACACTATATAAGACATACACGGGGTCAGTAGAGGACAGGACAGGTTGTCAGTGTTGCTACATCACACTCTGAAAGCGGGTCCTGCAGACAGCCCAGAGACAGAGACTGAGACAGGACGGTGGAAGTGCTGCTGTGGTCCGACTGGCCATCTGTCTGTGGTGCTGTGTGAGTTCTGGCTCTGCGCTGCTGGTTCCATGTAGGCCAGTCATTTGCATCTTCCAGCCCAGTGATTAATTTGGTATCTGGAGGAGGCCTTTCTCCGACACATCAACTCAAGTCAAGCCCATTTAAGTGCGGAGCGTCTGTTTGTGTGTGTGTGTCTACAGTACGCCCCAGCCCACCATGTGTAGCTCTTAATTTTGTACTTGGAACAGGTTTATACCTCAAGTCTCGACAGGTGCCAGGGTAAGTTCGGGACAGAGCCAGACTTGGACTTGTGTGCCAACATTGCATACAGCCATTTTGTGGGACAGCAATGGTGCACTGCTTAAAAAATCACCAAATCAGTGCATAATAATACAACCCCATACCATAAAGAGTTGGGACACTCTGTAAAAGGTAAAGGTGCAAATCTCATATACCCATATTATTATTATTATTATTATTATTATTATTATTATTATTATTATTATTATTATTATTATTATTAGGTGTTGAAACTGTGATATTTTACAATTTCATTGAAAGTATTTAACGTAACTGCACATTTTTAATTTACTGGCAGAAACGCATCTAACAAAAACACACACAAAAAAAAAAACAAAGCAACAAAAGCTGGAAACACGTTTTTTTTATTTATTATTAACTAATTAAAAACAGTTGAAGGTGGATTTTGCAAGTTAATTAGAAAATGTGCCAAACACAATCCAGAAACAGTGTTGTCTTCTCTGGTCTAAAGCTCATTTAAAAATAGACTGAGGCAAAATAGAAACATGTTCTATAGTCGGATTTATCAAAATTTGATATTTGATGTCTTTTTTACCTGTTTCCATCCTTGAACATTGTTTGATGTGGATCATTCTATTTTAATTGTGTCTTTGTTAAATTGGCACATTTATATTCTGCACTGTTCACAAGTCGTGTCCTCGCTTGGTATTTTTAATTAACTCTGCCTTGTTTCTACATGCACTTTTGCAGCTTTTAAAAGAGTGATACAAATACGAAATTCTACCAATATGATAAAATAAATCATTAAAAGTTATCGACCCACTGGACTGAATTCAAAGTGTTAACCTTTTTGCTAAACAAACACATGCAGCATAACTTTCAACAAGACCTCTTTGGACTCCTTCGCACCTGTTTAAACATGGAAAAACACCTCTCTACTTTGCACAATTTAAGGAGAGAACACACACAGACACCTTCTTTGCACCATTCCCAGGGACCCTGTTAGCACCTCCTCTGCTCCTTGCTATAACAGAAAGCAAGAATAAATCAGGCTGAGTGAAGTGCTTGTTGTGGTTGCCAGTGGTGGCATGTCCAAACCTTCAGGGAGTGTACTATGATTTATTACAGAGTGGCACAGATCGAACAATTTCTGCCATTGGAACAGGCAGGACACCCCCACAGAATGAGATTTGCCTTCTGTTAGCTCTGGACTGTATTAGCAAATAAGGCAGAACCGGGCCACACATACACGCACGCACATACACACATTAATGGCATCTTTCCTTTGCTTAAAAAAACATGGGGACAAGCCAGGAGAGAGTATTTCAAATTCGAGATCCATGTTTCTTCTTCCTTCTGCGCCACCAGGCTCATTCACATCCCTAAAAAAAAGAGCCCCCCCATAGTGGAACATGTCTGTCTGATCCTCCCCTTTTCCTTGGTTGGTTCGGCCTCAGCAGGAGGTATGGACTCTACCCGAAATTCGCAGCCTCCCCGTGGGCCACTGTGATCCCTTCTATGTCCCTTCCGCCGTGGATAAAAGTGGGCTTACATCCTCACAGATGTTAGGCCAATTTTCCGACACTCAGGGCCCCACACGCAGATGTACAGGTTTGTGATGGATTCAAAGGCACTCCAGCCCCACACGCTCACACATATTACCCATGCAGATTTGCCTGCTCATAAGTGACTGTTGCTGCTGTACATCAAAGCCCTCACACACCCCCACGGACTTCCTTAGCCTCTTTCTCATTTTGTTATGCGGCGAATTTCTCCAAAATAACCCTGAAGATAAAAAAAGAGCAAGTAGTCAGGAGTAGACAGATGCCCTATCACACTTAAAGCATTGGCATCCACTGCGTCATATAGAGCTGTATTGTAGAGGTGGAAAAAGTACTTAATATGCACTCCAAAAAAAAAAGAAAAAAAAAAGATTACTGTTAAAAATAATATCACACCAGTAAAACAAAAGTAAAAACTTAAATACAAATATGGATTCTACTACACTGACAAATTCCTATGACAAACTACTGGTACTACTACTGCCACTACTACTACTACTCCTATTAATACTACTACAACTACTACTGCTACCACTGTTGTTACTACTACTACAAAGACAGCTACTATTGCTTAATATCCAAATTCATCAAGCATGCTACCCATTCGCCACTGAGGTCAGAAAATATGTTTACATGAGTAAAAGTAATCATTTTTAGTAGTCAATGTATGTTTATTTTCCCTTTTCGGGGTCACCACAGCAAATCATCTGCTACCTAGTGTGCAGTGATTTGCAACCCTCTCTATTTATCTGGGCTTGGAACCAGCACAAATAGTACACTGGTTGGTGACTTCTTGAGGCTGCATTGTACCAAGAATGTACTGAAATTACTTGAGTAATACCTTGTGGTGTCTAGTTACTTCCCACCTCCACTGCTGACTGCTGCTGTGAATCAAAGTCCTTGCACATCTCCATGGACTTCCTCAGACTCTGAGTCTTCTCTCTTTCTTGTTTTCTTATGCAGCAATTTCCTTCAAAATAACCCCAAGGAAGGAAGCTAGACAGGAGTAGACGCCACACCTAAAGCATCGACACCTACTGCATCATGAAAAAAGAGTTGCACAGTAGGCTAATCCTCCAGTCACATACTCCTGACTATATATTTATATTTATATATTTTTTCCCCTTTAAAATGTACTTAAGTAATAGTATGTTTTACAGAATGTGCTTTTATATTTTTGGGGTTGCCATATTAATTTGGCATAGGTTTTTAGGGTGGATGCTCTTTCTGAGGCAACCCTCCATTTATTTGGTCTTAGGACTGGCTGAAAGAGCTCACTGGCTTGTGATCCCTTGTGGTTAGATACACATTAAGATTTGCATCAAATGTACTAAAAAATGTCAAGTTTCGTCTGCTCATAAAAGACACTGTCACTGTAGTACATCCTTACACATCTCTACGGACATCCTCATCCTCACACTCCTCTATGCCTCTCATTTTGTTATGCAGCAGATTCCTTCAAAATAACCCCAAGAATTAAATGGATCCACCTCCAGATGCCAGACAGATGCCCTATCACACTTGAAGCATCGCCACCTACTGCGTCGTGAAGAATGAGAGGCTATATTTGAAGCATGAATGTCGCTTTCGTTTCTCTGCACTGTTTGTCTTAGTTGACTTCCCATGGGGGATTGTAATGCCTACGTCAGTGGACACAGTAATAGAGATATGTGAGGTAAAGACTATTGCATACATCAACGCTAGACATCTGTGCTCTTCTATTATGGCTCTGTCACCTTTATAGGGGATTATAAAGCTGTAAATGGGAGAACTGCTGCTTACAATTCAAGGAGTTTTGATCTTGACAAATAACACCTACATATAAGGTATAAAACATATTCTAAGAAAAGTTGTGACAATGTGTAAAATCTAAATAAAAATGCAATGCGGATGTTTGCAAAACGTATCTTCTCTACAGCAAGCAATAGAAGCAAAATGGAAAACTGTTTTATATTCAAATTAACCAAAGTTTGACAGGACAGGAGTATTTCTGGATCATGTCCACATGACTTCTTCTTCTTGTTGAATGATACAGCTGTGTTTGTGGAGAACTGAGACTTCTGGAAGTGTTCCTGATCCATGTGATTTCCAATGGAATGAATAATGTCTGTTTTTAATGCAGTGCCGCTTGAGGGTCTGCAGATCACAATCTTCCAATCAGTGGTGGACGAAGTACTCAAAAGCTGTACAAGTACTGTTACTTCAAAAATGAGTAAAGTAGAAGTAAAAGTACTCAACAAAAATTACTTCAGTAAAAGTAAGAAAAAATTGAGTATAAAATTAACTTAAAAAGGCTCCTTCTCCTTCTTCTTCTCCTTCTCCTTCTCCTTCTCCTTCTTCTTCTCCTTCTCCTTCTCCTTCTCCTTCTTCTTCTCCTTCTTCTTCTCCTTCTTCTTCTCCTTCTTCTTCTCCTTCTTCTTCTCCTTCTCCTTCTTCTTCTCCTTCTCCTTCTTCTTCTTCTTCCCAAGACAGAACCCAGAACCTTCTGGTTGCAGGTCAGATTTGCAACTCACTAAACCACAGAGGACAAGACTACTTTTAACTCCTCAGACATTTTAGAGTTTTACTCAAGTAAAAGTGAAAATAAAATCATCCAAAATTTACTAAAATATAAGTATGTTCTACAAAATTCCCTTAGTACTTTTTTCTTCAAAAAATGTACTTAAGTAAATTACTTGAGTAAAAGTATTTAGTTACTGTCCACCACTGCCAGCAAGACATCTTACTGAAATGTGACTAATTAACCTAATTAGTTGCAAAATGCCAATCTAACAGTTTTGTTTCAGCCACATACATTTCCAGCCTTTTGTCGCCTCTGTCCCAACCTTTTGGAATGTGTTGCTGGCATTAAAAATGAGGTATTATAATAATATAAGTAAAATATCTTAACACAGTCTTCACAAAATGTCCCAAGTTTTTTGGACCTAACAAATCTTCCCTAATTTGAGGATCTGCTCCGGGAAGTCCTGTCACAGACCAAAGGAAGAGTATTAGGCAGAACCTACCTAGAAAATGCTAATGTGTTAAATCAGATTAAGGCGCTGCAGACTGAATAAGAATTATCTATTGGCCGGGGTTGAGAAGGTTACTGTTCAAATGTCACTGAGTCAGAGATTTCCTGGTAAGGACTGCGTGAGCACTATCGCAATTCGATGTGTTTTTTTTTGTTTTTTTTCTCCAATTAAATGTTATATTGTTGTATGCATCTCTAAGGGCATTTTTAGACTTTTAATTATTGATTTTTATCATTTTGTCTGTGCTAATGGATTTGACATGCAAGTGTAAATGAATTCACACATTCAGACACTGTTTTTTTTTTTTTATCTTACTATGTGCTGGGTTATATATAAAAAAGCTTTTCTTGGTTGCTCTACCAAAATAAAATTCAAAATGACAGTTTTAAGAGGTTCATTCATGTTTTCAGGGTTGGGGACAAAGGTCTGGTTTGACTGTGTTTGATGTACTGTAAAGTATTAGGAAAAAGTAATTTATTTTTACTGCCAAATGTAAATGTCCCTAATATTTATAATATTTTTACATAATGTGATTTGAAGAGAAACTTTTAAGCCTTTAGGCAAGTCTGTTTCTATGCCAATTTCTGTTGCTTAGAAATGCGCTATGGATTTCTTTTGTAAAACTATTTAGCTTCAACTTTAGCAAACACGCTTTTATTACAACTGTGCAAAAATAACAGAAAACATAATGACATAAATTAACTTTAAGGCATATGAATTTTGGCATAATGATGAGTTTGGAGCAGTGTTTGTAGTTGAGTCTGTTTTTTTGAGTCCAAGTCACACTCAAGTCCTCAGTGCTCAAGTCCCAGTCACTAAGACCAAGTCAAATGAAGAGCACTTTAAGTAGGAGGCAGGGTCCAAGTCTGAGCCTCCTAAAAACTGTCCAAGTCTGAGTCTGAGTTCAGTCCAGTCCAACACAATTTAAGTCAAGTCCAAATGAACCGAAAGCAAGTCCAAGTCAGAGTCAACTCACCACAATTAGTAAACTTATAAAGGCTGAACACTGTTGATTGAAAAATTTGTTTTTTATAAACCTATTTCATAACAACAACGGTGCTTCCAGTGTCAAAAGCAAACTGCGCATAAGTGTGACTCACAAGTGCCTGAGTCCAAATCTACAAATCTGAGTCTAAGTCCGAGAAATCTGTTCACAAGTATCGAGTCGAGTTATGAATCCCGGTCTGTGAGAAAAGAAGAGATGACTCCAAGTCCCAAGTCTGAGCCCTCAAAAACAATGACCTGAGTCCAAGTTGAGTCTTTAGGGCTTAAGTCCCAAAAATATCCCACATCTCTTGAGTACTCCATCTCCAAATGCTTCTTTGGTGAGTGTCATTTCATTATTTTACCATTGCAGCAAGAAAAGCACTGAATAACATGTTCTATTTGAAAGACATCCAAAATATTGTATTTTTAATAGTTTGAACATAATCCACTCGTGCAACAAACAGGTTCCTTGAACGAAAGTTTGCCCAATGCCTGTCACGATGCTTGAATGGGTGCTCAAATCTGAACTAGACGTCCTTTGAGCCCTGAGGATTGTTAAGTGTATTTATTTGCCTGTGTCTCTCCTTGTCTTGTTCTGCCTTGAACTTGTGTGTGCTTAATCTGGCACATGTGAGCTTTTTTGTCCATCTCTAAAATAGCACTGTGACCTTTCTGTGAAGTTTTTCCTCTGCTTTTGTGCTGTCAGCCATATCCTCCTCTTCTCAATCGATGGCTGCTATACTCATGCTCTCTCTCTCTCTCTCTTGCAGCAGCGGTATGGTTTATGTTATGCGTTAACATTGTTTAATAATGATTACAATCTCAATTTAAGCACGCTACTTGGCTCTCCCCCTCCTCGTCCATTGTCTTCCGTATGAATTTATTCATTGGAGAAGAAGCTGCAAATTAACCAAATTCAAAATGGCTACGGCAGAGAGGCCTCAGAGCAGGGTAACAAGTCGAGGAGGAAAACACGCCAAATGCAGCGGCCGTCATTTACATTTTCATTTAATTTTCCCTTGGCCTGTAGCGCTGTGTACAGAATCAATCTTTCTAACTCCATTTCCAATATATTACTGGGAGACAGCAAAAGAAGAAAGGGGAGCTATTGATTGGCTGAGTGTTCATTGTGTCTGCTCACAGATTGCACACTTCATAAGAACGGCGATGAAACTGTTGTTTGTTTCCTCTTTCTCTGTCTTTATTTTATGTGAAAGAGTAATGATATTGTTTGATGCAGCTGAGGTGTGACAGTCGATACACGTCTATGCGGGCTCCTCTTGTTTCGCCGTGACCCGCTAAGCACCTATTCTTTAAAAATAGTTTTGCTCAAAGATCTCCACTTCAAGGAGGAATAAACAGTGTTTTATTGCACCGACACAGTGCCGTGTTCAAGTGTTTCCGCTCAAGTGCTTTTCAAATGTGGTTAGGTCTAAAGCTAATTAAGAAAACAGTTCACTTTTGCATTGACAGCCTATAGTCTTTGCTCGTATTGTGTATGAGAAATTTGTAAAAAAGCTGTAGTAAACCTAAAACTTATTCAAAAACATTTCCCTGTTAAAGGTGCATTATGTAAAATATTGTAATGTACAGTTGCAAGTATCAACTTTTTTTTTTTTTTTTTTTTGTAGTAAGCAAAAAAGGAGACGCAGTAGATATTGAATTGATTTCTGTAATGTCATCACTACGTCTCACCAAAAATGTCATACAGTTTAATAAAATACTTGCAATACCCATTTTTTATTTTTTTTTCTATTATGGGTGAAGATTTAATATAGAGCTTGGTTTTATGTGTAGGATTTGTCAATATGTGTACAACTAGTTTAACTAGGCAGAATAAATTTGAACTTTTTCAATGTGGTTCATCTTAATACATGTTTTGTTTTTTTCTCAGATCATGATAAAATGCTCCGTACTAAATTAGGTAGTCACTCAAACATAGCAAAAGGAATTAAGGACCTCCTAAAGTTAAGATACATGCATCAAATCCAACAATCCAAAATGGCTAGTGAAAATAAAAGTGCTACTAGCCAAATAGGAAATCTACCAGCATTTGGCCGGTTGGCTAGTGCTAATGTCAAGCCCCGTTCATGCTTGAGTATGCTGAGCCCATCCTCTTGTAAAAATCTGAAAATGCTCTGTCTCACCACTTTCAGCACTTAAATTGCTGCCACTATGAAGCAGTCAGCTTGTTTATCCATCTGTTAGCGTCATGTTGCTTGTAGTTGTGCTAAAAAGCCATTTTATTTGCCATCCATTCTAAACACTCACCAGCAGGGGGCGAGAGACATGTAATTCAAGCTTTCTCTGCAAAGTCAAAGTAACAGTACCCGAAAAGAAAAACTTTTCCATACATATACATTATTTGAAGTCATAAAATGTGAACTACTAATGCAAAGGTGTCCAAAACTATTTCAAAAAGCCTGAAAAAAGCATGATATAGTATCTTTAAAGGGCCTATATTATGCTTTTTCGTGCGTCTTTTAAATTCATTTAGGACACATCTAGATCTGCACCTTAAGTTTTGTTGGTCAGAAAACATAATAATTATTGACAAAACCTTATTTGAAGAAACTCATCATTTGACTCTGTGAGAAATGCTTAGATTAGGTTCCTGTCACTTTAAGAGCCCTCCCTCCCCTGCTGTCCCACTGCTGTCATGTCCCTTCTGCACTCCTCACAAAAAACATGCCGAGTGTTTGGTGTCCGCCGCAGTTCGGGTTTGTTTAGTTGCCTAGTGGAGACGTGAGCTGGAGCAGTGTTTCCTGAACGGGACAGGACCGTGAGGGGGAGGGACATGGTCAGGTGGAAAAGGCAGCCACCAGTGAAATGAGCCATTTTGGCTTCTCACAATCTCAATGTAAAAGAATGGAGGATTGCTCAAACATGTGTGAATGAAACAAAACACAACTCCAGGTTTGTTTATGATGAGGAAACATTATAACATAGTAGAAAGCTCAGAAGAGTTGATTTTGCAAAATATAGCCCCTTTACAATAGAATAATAGACTAAATGACAAGCATGAAGTTTTTAGTGACACGATTGCTGATCATCTTGTGACATACTGAGGTAATGATCTCCATTTTATTTTTTTTTTATTTTTTTATTTTATTTTGTTAGGTGATTGCAGCCTGAAGGATTAGGGGTAAAGAAGTGGATCAGGATCGGTCATAGGTGGGGATTATTTAAGTACAGTTGTCATTTGGGGTGAGCACTGGAGAAAAGGCAACATAGTGTTGTCATGGGGAAAAAAACAACTTGTAAGATTACAGTAAAATTACAACCATCTGACTGTAATTGGCCTAAATGTTAGAGCTATCTTGGTTTAAATAGGATATAAATGCTTTGAAAAATGTTTGAAAAAGACAAAAGCATTTTGAGGTAATGTCAGATAAAGGTTATCTCACTGCTCGCTTTGCTGTTGAAAAGTGCCACAAGCTGTAAAATAAAAGTTTTTTTCTTAGAAAGTGGGTTTATAGTGCTATGTTAAAAGAAGACCACGCAAAGTAAATAGTGGTAAGCCAGGATGGTGTTCAGTCAATTTTTTATGCTCTGGGAAGACTTCTCCTCAACTCCAACGCTAGATCTTACAGGTTACCACCAGCCTTCCTCAGATACCTGCAGGCAAACAATGTGCACTGCTATCCCTGAAAATGAAAATTCTTTTGGTTTTCTTTATAATACATGTGAGCCAAACAAACTACTATTTATTTAAATTGGTAATTATGTATATTCTATTTACAGGTGCATCTCAGAAAATGTAATTATGGAAAAGTGAAATATTTCATTAGTTCAATTCAAAAACTAAAATGCATGTATTAGATTCAGTACACACAGAGTTAAATATTTCAAGAATTGATTTTTATTGTGGTGATTGTAACATTATGTAGGCTAATCTAATTTTACAGAATACTGGATTTTCATTAAAGGGGCCATACAGTGTTGTTTTTTTTTTTTTTTTTTTTTTTTTTTCAAGCTTATGTACATCTTAACCCTTTGGGCACCAGATTTTTTTTCTCTAAAATACAATTTTTTGACATCCAAAATTCAAAAGGCTGTGGCTTAAAAATAATTAGAGGTAGGGTCTTACTGTAAATGACAAAAATGTCAGTTATGAACCAAAGTTTATGAATGTAGTAATTATAGGCATCTAATATGCATATATTTTGCATATTGTGATGTCATTATCAGGCGGACGTGCTGAATTATGTATTTTTGTCTTTTTCTCCAATTAATAAATGAGTAGAACCAGGTAAACTATAACTATAACCTCTAATGTCCCATAACTAGTGATCCCAGCCTCATCAGTGCTGTTGCTAGTCCTGTTTATGTTCGCCATGCTGCTCACACCTCGCCCTTGGCAACACCTGCCTCTCCCCATGCCTTTCTCTTCTCCCTCCTCTGCCTCTTCTGCGGGGAAAAGTGCAGTGAATGAACGGGGAATGCTTGGTGTACATCTATTTCACTCAAAACCGCCGAGTTCATTCTCGGTACCTGCGGCTGCGGAGACTCCGTGCTGCGCCGCCTCCACGGGAGAAAGTCGCGGGATGAACTACAGTCCCGCGCGCACATCTCCCTCTCAAAACTGCATTATTCCCGACTTCACGTTCACTCCCAGGGTCAGAGTAACTAAGTGCACGCCTGCCTCTGTCACCTACTGTGGGCAGAGTGACGGGGAAACGCCGTGTGCAGTGACTGTGATCATAGCTCTCGCGCCGCCACCAGGAAGCCACTCCCCGCTCGCACTTTCACTTTCGCGGCTCTCTTCACTCTCTCTCGGTTCAAAAAGTAGATGTTCTCCCTCAGAACCAGAGTCAGCAGTTATCAAAGCTTCTGCTTCATCAGTGCTGTAAATTTTATTAGCTACTTTTGCCTTTTCCTCTTTCAAAACTGTAGAGGAATCTACTCCACGGAGGCACTCCAACGCACCACTCCCCATGAGACTCGTTCACATTTGAGCACGTCTTTTTCAAAGATTTTGAACGACAATATATGATTCTATTGGGCTAAAAACTAAGTCCTGGGTGTCTGACACCTAGAGGAAGGGAGTAGAAACAAGATTTAACATTTTAATAGGACGTAGGGGCTGTTATTTTTAGCAACGTTGCTTGTCGCAATTCTGCGACTTTGGCGCTTAGAGGGTTAACATAGTTTTATAACTTAAAATAATATGTGTAGAAAACATCTTCCTTTGGGAACTGTTACTTGGATTAAGTGTCTGTTGCCCCCTGCTGGCAATGATGGGGAATGGACAGAGCATAAAATGGTTATTTAGCAAGGCTATTAAGAATATGATGCTAACAGATAGAAAAAATGAGCTGATTGCTTCGTAGTGACGGTAATATGGGCTTTAAAAATATGCCGGAGCAGTTCTTGGTTCCGGGTTGGAGCGGTAATACCGAGCATTTTCAGATCTTGGGCAGTGGGTCTGTGAAGACTTCCAGTCATCCAGACTAACTTAATCACAACAAAAGGTTTAAACCAACACCAGATGAATTCTTTTTAAGCCTTTTGTTGTGATTCAACTCCAGGTATGTTTTTGAGGTGCAAACAACATTAAAACGTGGCTAAAAGCTAAAATATGTGATTTTCTCATAATTGAGGACATTTAATAGTAGGCCATATCAGCACAATTATTATGGATAAATTCTTGATATAATACACTCTCTTTGTACTAAACTTATACAATATATACATTTTACTCTGACGTGCACATTATCATACTACCGAAATACAATTTTGACATTCAGATTTTCTGAGACGTGGTTGTACAGTATGTGTTTATATTTGTAGTTTTTAATTCTAACAGAAATATATTTTGTGTTTTCTCAGGATGTCTTCAGCTCTTAGCGCTGTCATTCATGTCAGTGGTGTGTTTTGCAGCTAAAAAGCCGTTAACTGAAATCCTGACACCCATTCACACCCCAGGTAGGCAGATCTTGGTTGGGACAGCCCCCCGTGAGATTGGAGCACCCATACAAATCCCAGTGATTTTGAGTGAGGAGCAGTGAGTCCTAATGGAGGTGTATATTAGGCAGCCAGCTGTCTCTTAGTGTGGCTCTGTGATTGATGGGAGGAGACATGCGCCATTTACTGGCCAAGCTGCAACTAGAGGGAATCTTCTCTTTCAAAGCAGTGGCAAGAAGCCTCACTGAGAAAATTGGCCTATTTCCATGGTGGAGGTGTAGGGGCTGATCCGCTAAATTCAACCACAGCCACACAGCCATACAAACAAGATGTACATAGCGCTTGTTGACACTTGCATGTAAATATATATCTATCGGGACAGACGAGGATGTCAGATGGAAACGCAACAACAATTCGGTTCACTGCACACCTTCAAAAGACAATTTGTTGGCTTTACATACATGCGTGAACACATGAATACAAACAAATTCATGTAAGTATGTTGCCTCTTTCAGGTCACAGCTCTTTATATTAATCTGTTAGTGATGCTTGTCAGGTAAAGGTTGCTAAAATGGATGTGTTTTTTTTAAGATGTTGACAGGACTGCCATGATTGTATTAACAGGTCAAAAGTCAATGAGCATTTCCAGAAACCTGCAAGTGCTGTGGGACAATCAATGCAAGGAAGCCATGAAGAGAATCAAGCTCTATACTGTGTCCGCAGGCAGGACCGATGCTTGTCATTTTATTAATTTGCTACTATAGATGCACTGATGTGATGGAAGTTACTGAGTGACAGAGGCATGAAGGCTACATAGGTCAAAGGTCAAAGAACATCTTAGTGTTAGGGTTTGTAATGTAGGCTGGCCTTAAAAGCGACTGGATTTCAGTAAGAAGCTGATAGACAGAGGCAGGAAATAGCATGGTCCAAAATTTTCTTTTTTCTTTTTCTTTCATAAATTACAAGGTGCACATGCCAACAAAGTGCAAGGAGGACAGGAGAGCAAGGTTTGAACACAAAGACAAAGAAAAGGTAAGTAAAACACTTAAAATACACAAACACAACTAACTAACAAAGGAAAAACAATAAATATCACTAAACCATGTGCTCTCAAAGTGCTGGATGAGTAATTTAAAGTGCTTGATGGGTGGAATGTGCTTTGTGGTTACTTTTCAAGTAAAAAATGTACTTTTTGTTACAGGGTTATAACCTACAAGTGTTGTTGGATGATCCCTGCAAGGACGCCATGAGGAGTGCCAAGCCATATCTTGTCCACAAGTTGGACCATCACTTGAAGTTGCTATAATGAGTTGTTGTGAGGAATGTTGCGATTTATAGTATTACCAATAGGTCAGAAAGCATCTTTTAAAACCAATGAGCAACATTCAGGGCCTCTCTAAAAATGGTGTAAGGAAGCTATAAGACCACAGTTATATATTGTTCACATGTTGAACCATTTTGGGCCAACAACAAGCATAACATTAATGTATGACCCCTGACAGGTGAAGTATTAAGAGAGATATATTAAGCAGTAACTGACCATTTTGTCCTCAAAGTTGGGCAAATGTAACAATTTTAGCAAGTTTTTCCATGTCTAAATTTGACTGGGGCAGAGCATCTCCAAAACTGCAGCTATTGAGGGTTGTTACTGATCTGTAGTTGTCAAAAGTGGTCCAAAGAAGCAAGAGTGGTGAACTGGCAACAGGTGATGCACATGAGGAGCGAAGGCTGGCCCGTGTGGTCTGATCCAACAGATGAGCTGCAGTAGGTTGGTGCATCATGGTTTCTTATGTATGGGGCTGTTTATTAGGCAGGTGGTCATGATGTTCTGCCTGATCGGTGTGTACCATGAAGGGGCCATACAATAATGGATGATGGGTATACGTACGTTGACACTCACATTCATCAGACTGAGCAGAATCCATCACAAAGTGTCAGTCAATATGAAAAATTGACAATCCTTGGATTAAACATGTGTTGCAGCCAATAAAATCTGTTTTAGGCCAACTTTGTGTCAGTTTTAACCAACCACCAGTATTTTCAGATGCTGCCCGTCGTCGTGGCAGATAATTAAATCATGTCTTGTTCCCTAATATCCTTGCTGTCTTGTACTCCAATACTGTGAGTTTGCCCGAGTGACTGACACACACCACACTGTCATCCACTCATTCATCAAGCCCTTCACAACACAATGAGCTGTTTGGAGCCAGCTCTGAGCCATCTCTGCCCATCCACAGGGACAGGAAAGCCAAAGACAGATGCCGCCTTTCTTTTGCTAATTTGATTTCTAGTGTGTGTGCCGGCTGCGGTTACATGGCCTGCACATTGACAACATGCAAATAAGACAGGGCTTAATCTATGTAACTATTGATTTCAATCCACAAACTCATTTCCCATTGTTCTCTAGTGGCATGTTTGATCTTTGTTTGGTGGACAGTTGGCATTTGATATGTTGCAGACGCCACCACTGGAAGACTTAATTTCAAAAGTGAAAATGATCTGCAAGCACTAGAATAACACACCATTTACACGTTAGTTAAGAATTACTTATTAATCATTTACAAAGTATTACTTCAACAATGTATTTGTTATTAATCCAGTCAGAGCCAGTGTACCCTTTGTGCCAGTCTAAAGCCTGGATAAATGGAGAGGGTTAGGTCAGGAAGGGCATCCAGCATAAAAATCAAATCACACCAAATGTCAAATCAGTATGTAAATTGTGGAGACGGATGATTCAAAGAGGAAATGCAAAAGGTAATAAGTCATTGATTGTTCAGTAATAAGTTAATGTAAATTAAAGCAAAATTACAAACATCCGTGGTACTTCATGAACAGTTTATTCATAACCCTCTAATTTCTAAAACCAAAATATTACAAATTTTGGCCAAAACATTAGACTTTAAATGTTTTACTTTGTTTATCAGTTAGTATTTGCATTTAAATTTAAAATTATTTTTAATGGTTTAGATATTGTATTGCAAAATTAGGAATAGTCTGAATCTCCCCATACGATGATACTGTTTTCTCCAAAACAGCTTAAAAAAGTTATAAATCCTTCCATTATCCAGTAAGTATACAAAAATCTTTGTATGAAAATATTGAGTTTAAGTTGAAGAAACTTGTAAACATTTCATATGACAATATATAATAAATTTGAATATAGCGTTTCCATGGTTGCACGATGTTGCAATCAGGCAATGTACCCAAAAGTACTCTCTAAAAAATACAATTTCTGGAAAAAACTAAAACCTAAACCTGTTGATTTGAGTTTATTTTAAACCATATAAAACCCTGAAATATGTTTTTTCCCATGATTGCAAAATTATGTGTGCAGTAGATGCTTAAAATATAGTTAATTGCACATTTTTAACGCTCTATTTTTGCTTAATAGAGGCTATTATTGCTAATGTCCTTGCAATGAAATGACATATTTATATTAGGACATGGCAGAATTTGCATAATATAGTTTTAGAAAATGTACTTTCTGATATATTTTTAGTTTGAGTCAGGTTTGTGGACAGTGGTAGAGGTAGTTTGTCTTCTCCGTAAAGAAGAAGGAAAAGAAGGAGCTTCATTGCTTCCTTACATAACTCCTTTAGGAAGCTCCAGACGTTCCTCCTCAAGCAGTGAGGAGCAACTTATACTGAGCCAGAGTTTGTGACAGGTATTCTCTTTGGGAGTGACAAGAATGGATAGGTTTCTGAATAAGTACTATAGAGGGACAGCTCCTGTTAGATGTTTGGGTCAGAAAGGCCAGGCTGAGATGGTTTGGACATGTACAAAAGAGGGACAGTGTATGTATCAGTATGAGGAAATGTCTTTACAATAGGACAGAGTCCTATTGCTGTTGTTTTCAGATCTCACCCCAGTCGAGCGCAAATACAGTTTTGCCTCCTTTGTTACACGGTGTGGGAAAATGGTGATGCCGCTGACAAAAGTGTCAAAATAACGTATGCATTTCTGGAGAAAATACATATCAAACCTGAATATATTATCACAAAGCAATCTGCCTGTGAGTCAATGTGTATTTTTATGCTGATGCACAGATGTGGGATGTACAGTATCCATGTCTGAAAGGCACCTGTGGATGACTGCTATCTCTCACAAACATAATAACATGAAAAAGCAGCCGCAGCACTCTGATCCTTGAAAAGTTGAGGAAAATATAAAGCAATTTCTCACGGAAGGCCGCCGCTTCAAGAAAATATTGTTTTTTGGCGGGGGGTTGCTCCTGGCCGCTCAGTAACTTCACCATATCCAGCAGAGACATCAGGAACACCTTCCATCACAAGTGTCATTAAAAAATAACACTTTTCTGCCCACATGAAATTACTTTAAAAAGGGGGACAAATTGCCGTCGATTTAAGAAAAAAACAATGGATATTGCACTTTGACAGCGTTTAATAAAAGAGTGTTTTCTGAGGTGTGTAAGTGCAGTATATTTGCAGTTTTCTTCAGGTCCTTAGCTAGCTATGTATATAAGGTAGTTTCATTGGTTTGGTGAACAACAGCAGTAGCAAATCTTAATATGTTTAAAGGACATAAAAATGGGGGGGGGTAAAATATTTTCATATGCAATGTGATACCTATCAGCATCCTAGCGCACAGTAATTCTTTTGGCATATGCAGAATCTTCTTTCTGACCCATCTGGGCTTGAAACCGACAGAGAGAAGTGACCCCTTGGATTTAACCAAAATCAAAACAATACAGCATTTTTGTCTTAATGTCCATTTTGGTTTATCATTAGAATTCAGTGTTTTTTACATATTGTCTCATATTGTCTCATATTATTTTCTATTTGCTACTATTTTGTTGATGTCACAGTAGCAACATGGAGAATAGGCTCTACATAAACAAGTTATTGTTATGGTTGCAGTATATAGAAGCAACCAGGGTTAGAAAACAGTCTAACTAATAAAACTCATCTAACAATGATGCGTTTTAGTCAAATGCAGTTTAAACAGACTTTTTGCTGTCATTTGGCAGCAATTATACAGGCTGTCATCTAGCCAAGGATGTAGAATAAACACATCATTTCCCTCCTATAGAGCCGACATGAGGCTCTGCCCCCTCCCTCTCCCTTTTCCACTTCTCTCCCCTCGAGTGCATCTGATAAAATTAATTGAAAAGAAAAGCAAGTAGCATCCTAAGGCAGTGTTATTGTTATTATTATAATTAGCAAATGTGGCATGGCCCAGTGTCGCTGTGGCCTGTTCGCTCATGGGCTAAAGCCTCTAATGAGGTGGCAGTCGCGTGGTGTCAGCTCCACACTGAGGGATCTGTGCGCTGTTTGTGTGTGGGCTCTTGTGCATGCATGTATGAGTTTCTCTGCAAATTGGCATATCATGGGCAGAGCTCACAAAGGGCTCCTGACAGCATTTAGATCCGATCAAGAATAACCAAATAGGACACCATGGACCGAGAGCATATTAGTCACTTAACTCACCAGCTGGATTCTGTGCCTCTTCCGCTCCTATTGGTACAATGGAGTTATTAAAAAGAAAGTTGACAATTACTCTGCACCAGCAAGAAATGGGAAAACATTAACGCTGCATTCAATCAAAACTGACACTGTTGATTAGTGCATTATTGTAAAACCAAAGATATTAAAACAACAGTGGAACTTAACAGTGCCTTAAAGGGCAAATTACTTTTCAACATCAAATGTCAGTACTGCATTTGCACCATACAGAAGTGGAAAGACTCACTTAATTTTTTACTTAACGGGTAAAGGAAATCCGGGAGAGAGACAGGAATTGACCTTGTACATGATGTGCACTCTACCAGGTGAGCCACCGGGGCAGCCGCTAGTTTGTTGGAGGCAAACTCTTACTTTTATCCAAGTAAATTTTAAAAGTGTCATCAGAGGGTCCATGGTTCGAGCCAGGTTTTGGGACAGTAATAGCGGTAATAGTAGTATCACTTTTTTATGTCATATTATATTTAAGTTACATAATGTTACATAAAGATCTTCTTTCATCTCTGGCATCAACTTTTAGCACTGAACTTGTAGCTATTGCTTTCTTTTACATCAATCAAAAGACAACACACTGAGCTTTAAGGTACCTCATTACTTTGCATGTTTATAGTAGCCCATGTCTCTAACTAGCACAATGTGTACATCAGTGTCTTTGCTATACCATTGTGACCAATAATGATGAACACACTGTATCTCTGGGCACCTTTGTCAGTTTCAAAGTAAAAATACTACAGTAGTTGTTCCAGTAGGCTGCAACTTAACAAAAGATTTACTGTATAGGTACAACTGAGAAACCTTTTTTGTTTGAGGCCAATTCTAACCAGAACAAATTGAGTTTTGTTCTAAGGAAACCACAACCACGGTGCCGACAGTTTCACAGTTTCTATAGACGCTGTACCATGCATTTGAACTGTGGACCTTGTTATTGCTGTGAAGTGTTCACAGGGCCAGCCAATTCACAGACTAGGTTCTGGCAACATATTCTCTCATTATGTTGTGAAACTGTATTCACTGGTGTAATACCAACCATTATATAGGTGTTAGTCACAATTTGTGGACATGTCTGTGTCTCCATCAAATGCAAACTAAATTGATGCAACGTTTTCAAGATGAATGGAATGTGAAAATAAGGAAAAAGGTAAATAAACTTTAGTTGATGTCAGACACTGAAGGAGATGATTGGATTTAACAGCACCCTGAAGAAATTATATATTATATTAAATTATATGCCCTATTTTGTGACTGCCTTGTAGAATATTTGACTTGTATGTTCTCATTTTAATACCACCTGCCCACATAGAAAATATACAGCTACCGTCGTCTTAATGCTGACAGTGAGGGCCACACAGCATATGCAGTACCCACACTTTGGTATTTATAAAAGCACACTGAGTAACAGCTGACCCACGAGTTACTATGCCTGATATTTATGTTGAGTATTCACGTGTACTGTTCATGTAGCCCACTGAAAAACATAACTTAAATGTTTCTAAATAATGTAAATACTCAATAAATATAGATTGACTTTTATCAGTCCTGCCCTCATAATTGTTTCCCTCATTAATGTTAAACAATTTAAACCAATACCATAACAAAACATATGCAGTTATAGCAGCAAAAGTTCACATAATAGTTGCTAAGGCGCTAAGTAAAAGATGATTTGCTGTTGCAATAATTTACTTCTGCGAAAAAATTGTGCATGGTGGCAGAGTGGTTAGCGCTCTTGTCTCTCAGCAAGGAGATTGTGGGTTTTATCCTTGGGCTGGCTGACTATGATTTTTGTGAGACTCAGTAGTTGTCATACAGCGGAATGAACACAACTAAAACTTATTACACTACTACACTTTCTGGCACAGATACAACTTGTCTGTTGGTGTTGTCCTGCAGTAATGATATTTGGCAAATAAAACACTCCTCTTGATTGAGCCAGTCTCTCCCATTTGAATGGTTTTTACTCTAAGATCGAGAGATCACTTAACAGCCCATGTGTTATTAATAATAGTCTTCTTTGCACAGGGCGCAGTTAAATAAACCTCTCAAATACCTGGTCAAGATTGGATTTAAGCATCTTTGTTTGAATTCATAATGAAAGGTTAGACTGGGTGCAGTGAAAAATGTCTGATATTAAATCACTTCTTGGAGTAAAAGTAAATGACCAAATAATTGCTTGAAAAAAATTAAAAAGAGCCTCTTTGAGTCCTTTTGTAAAACTGCTTCTTAAAGTGATGCATTATGCCGAGCCATATCTCATAACAAGCCATTAAACCCACAAGAGACTGTTTGAGTTGTGTGTGTGTCCTCCCAGATCAGATAAAGGGCTGAGGCAAAACTAGAGAGAGTGAGAGGAAGTGGTGTAAGAAGTACTCCAAATATGTACTATTACTTCAAAATAACATTACTCATGCAGAAGCAAAAGTATTGACAAAATATTACAAAAATATTACTTCAATATAAACATAGAAAGTATTGAGTGTAAAGTTTATTAGGGCAGGACAATAAAATTAATAATTCAATTATTTGCATTTTTAATTGTTTCCTGTGCCGTTGCTAACTGCTAACTACAGAGGAGCTTAAATACTGACTGAACTGACACTAAGCACACTAATAATCACAGAGAAAGGATTTCTGTTACCTGTGTAATGTCTTCGTTTAGATGTGGCAGCAGTTTGGGAAAAACAGCATGGTGTGATGTACTTTATCTATGCTAATTAGCCATGTGTTTGAGAGCTTTTACTTGCAGACCTGGCGTTTAGAAGCAGAGAGGACTAAAATAAGGACACTGATGTCTTCACTGATGTCACTATAAGAGAAAGACACACAGCTGCTGCTTCTCTGTTGTTTTGTACAGACATTTAGCATTAAAATATAACTGCAATATTCTCATTTATTAATAAAAAGATTAATCCTACATTTAAAAAGCTTTCTATCCCAACAATAGAAAAAGCTGGCTGAAAATTGAAATTTTATTTTTTAGCCATATCACCCAGACCTTCTTAGGAGAACTTTTTTTTAATTCAATTGCACTGCAAAAACTATGACTATTACTATTATACTGCATACAACTATTATTAGTACCTGTACCACCAATAATTTTTGCTACTACCACAACTAATACAACTACTATTATTCCTAATGTTGCTAATACAACTAAAAATACTACTACAACTACTACTGCTATTTCTCTCTTGCCTTTGGCTTTCCTCTTCCAAAGTTTCCACAACAAACCATCTGCGTCCTACCATTGCAGCAATCGGTATATTCATTTTGAGGTTTTACTCCAGATGCCCTTCCTGACATCATCTTATCCAGGCTTGAGACCGACACAAAAGGTTTGTCATCAGATGTGGCTGATTTTACCACTTCTACTGCTACTACTACGGTCAGAAACACTAGTTTTATTTGACTTCTATCTAGACAAACTTGTATCTATACTTCTCCGCACAGCTGTCCTGATTGGTGGAGCTCAGTCACATGACCAAAACACAGCTTGTACAGAGGGTTTGTTCTGAAGGCTGTTGCCATCTTTGAAGCTTTAAGATCCTCAGCTGGGAAATTGCTGAGTAAAAATAAGTGTATGCGTGTGTTTTGGAGCACACACCAGCTCATAGTGTGGTAGGGGGGAGACTCAATTAAAAACCAGCTGTGCCCTATTCCTCTGTAAGCCCTCCAGCGTTTCTCTAACCCTCCACTCCCCCCTACTCATGTTTTACCCCATGCCCCTCCTCCCCAAATACCCCCCCACCCCCTTCTCTCTACAGACCCCCTGCCGCTCTGTAAGCTGCCTGTAAGCTTCCAGCCTCATGCCGATGGATCCGTCCAAAACACACTGTGCACATGTGAACGCACACCAACACCTCTCAGATACACTGTAAACGCTCATTTGCCCCCCGTTGCTTGATGTAATTTCGGGCAGACGTGTGTGTGCCAACCATGAGCCTGCCTGCGTGCCTGCTATACCCCAACCTCCTCTTTCTCTTTGCCCGCTCCCCCCATGTGTACCTGTTACAGCATCAGCCCGCTCGCACTTATGGCACCCAGGGAGAGGAGAAAATGGCGGCAGGGGGCAGAGGTATAAATATTCAAAGTGTTAGTTACTCCAGAGATAAACAAGAAGATAGACAGACGCCAACTCATAAACATTTGAAATAACGGACTTGAGTTTGGGCGGCAGAAGATACTGTGTGCACACAACGGCTTGACATGCTAATTACTCTAAAGAGAATATTAGTTTAGGGAGCATGGTGGCAGAGTGGTTACAGGTTTTCTGCATCACTCAACAAGTTGAATTTAAGACTTTTAAATAAGGTAAGAAAAAATCTGAACTGTTGTGTCAGCGACAGTGATACGCCTTTGAGAATTTAAGTGGGCATTTTATAAGCTGTGAATGCAGGTAGTTACAAATGTACGTGACATACGGTATTTAAAGGTACTGTAAGCAGCATGTGCTCCTACTGGTTTAAAAATGGCACTGCAGTCTAAACCAAAACAATGGTCTGTGGGTTGGCAGTCTTCCTGCTTTTCTGATTGGACGATCGGCAATGCAATTTTAGAACCAAAACAACAAAACATAAATATAACATATAAAACATAAAAAAAACAAATTTTTATTATTATTGTGAATAAATCAGCTGTACCATTGTTATCAATAAAACAAATATTTGATTAAACATGTTTACCTCATATCTTGGCACACGTAGGTAAATTTTATGAAATATAAAAATATATATACTGCTCATAGAACTTTTAGGCTTGATTGAACATAAGACCTAGTAATGTTTTGACAATCTGGCAGGATGGATGTGGGATCCCTTCACAACAATTTCCACTCAGTAGAGATCCATGTAGTGTAACTTTGGGGCGAGCTTTATGCTATACTTATTTTGTTTTGTTTGTTTTTTTAGTGCTTTGTGGTGCTTCCTGAAAATCCAACCTGCATTCACAGACCAGACTAATTGCTTGTCTAAAATAGATGGGACAATGAGTAAAATGTAAATAAATACACAAAACACCTGCTTTTCCAACCTTTTGTTGATCTTGTATCAACTTTTTTTTAAGATTTGTTGCTGTCATCAAATATAAAAGTTATTATAAAATATATCAATTTCAGTATCTGCAGTATTTTTACAGTATTTACAGTATTTTTTGTGTGCATAACATATCATTTTATAAGATTGTAAATCAGTCTATTTTTACTTACATTTTAAACAGCGCTCCAAATTATTCTAAATTGGTTCTGTACATTAAACCAATTTAAATATTACATTTTTTTTTCTCTCATCATTCTGACTGAAAGATTTTTTTTTTCTCCCCCACCTTGTTTTGACCAGCTGTCATCTCTGTATTCCTAATGAGAAATAGTGAAAAGCTTCAGTTAATATAGCTTAATAAGGGTGTATCCACAGGGCAGGAATACTGCTGATCCAGCTAATCACTGGTAATTCTATAAGTTCAGGTCCTTTAATTAGCTCATTTGCATTTTTAGAATTAATCAAATTGATTATATAATTAACGGCACCATGCATCTTCCTCTCAGCGGTGGCGAGCATCCACATTGCACACATCACCGGACACACACTGTTGTCCATATTATTGGGCATTAACCCTTGAGGACGTGGGTATGATTGGGAGTGATGGATGTACAGCAGTGAAACTCATTGTACAAGGTTAAATAGAAGCCCTGACACTGTGCAGCCTGTAAAAGTGGAGATAGCGGCGCAAACGCAATTCACAACCACAGTGCTACGAGGCCCAAGGACCCAGGAGCATTGGCTATAAGCATTAGGCTTTGATATGTTATAATAGCTTGTGCTAATATTGGCTGCAGATAGGGAAAGGTCAGCTAATTCACAGCTCACATACAGTTTTTGATAACTCGCCTCAGGATTATTTTTTCTCCGTTTGAACAAGAGAGGTCAGGCTATATGATGATTGCTGTTTTTTTTTTTGTTTTTTTTTTTAAGCTAGGCATTTGTAGTTATGGGACAAAAATGAGAATTAGATAAAAAAAGTTAATAAGCACAGACAAGTGTCTTTTGGGGAAAAGGAAGTGCATTATTTTGAAATAGAAATGTAAAATTGCCATGCATAGTCAGTCAGGGTGGGATGGTGGCAGCGTAGTTAGTGCTCAAGGACACTGTGGGTTCGATTCTCAGGTTGGCCGACAAACGAACTCTCTGGGTGGAGTTTGCATGTTCTCCCTGTGTTACTGCAGGTTTTTCTTGAGGCTTTCCGGCTTCCTTCCACAGTCCAAACACATGCATGTGTTAGGTTAATGTGTGACTCTAAATGGTCCCTAGTGAATGAATGTGAGAGTGAATGGTCGTCTGTCTGTGTTTGTCTCTGAGTCAGCCCTGTGAGTAGCTGGCCCCTGTCCAGGGTATACCCCGCCTAAGGCTCAAAGTTACTGGGATAGGCTCCAGTACCCGCGCCCCCTAATGCAAATAAATGGAATAAAATGAATGAATTGATAGTCAGAATATGTACAAGTACGTAAGTATAAATTATTTCAGTATTTCAAAAAGTAAAAGATATATAGCACATAGAGCACAAGCATTTATTTAACTGTGATAATTATGACGATTATAATCCAGCTACATGGGGTCACAAGCTAGTGACCTCTTTGTGCTGGTCCCAAGCTATGATAAATGAAGAGGGTTACATAAGGAAGGGCATGTGACATGAAGAAAAAAAAAACAAAAAAACAATGCCAAATCAAGATGATTTACTATGGCAACCCTGGAAGAGAAAAGTCAAAACAAAGATTATGATAATAATATCAATGTGTAATAATCAAATTTATTAGAAACAGAAATTTCAGAAAATTAAAATTTGATTAAAAAGGTACAATAAATACATGTTTTTAAACTTTTCACGCTGTGTGTAAATGTGTTCATTCTGAATCAAACTACTTAATTAAATTCATTTTCATTCATTTTTCTACAATACAGTGATTAAACTACTGGGTATACACGAGTATTACCGAGGGCCTTTTCTGGTTTGCCGTAGAGAGTTAAAAGTCAGTGTGGACGAGTGCCAGGAATGATCCAGCTTTATGTCCGGATGAGGCCCATGGACAGGCTGTAGGCTGGAGCTGGCGGCGCTCTACTTGGACGCCGAATGGGTTTAAACCAATGTGCAAAACGCTGCTCAGCCACCCGTAGCTGCAGCTTCTGGGCCATCTAATCTGGACTTGTCCGCTGGCCACTCGCCATCGCCCTGCTCGCCGGCTACAGTACGTGTTGGCCTGTTAAAGCACACATTAAGGCTAATCTCTAGGTGTGTCCATATGCACCGACTTAAATGCAGACGGGTGGAAAAGGACAGATTTAATAGTGCTGACATCATTACTTTCAAATCCTCATGAGGGGGAAAACCAAGGGGGGTCAGGACAGTATTTATCACATTAATCTACATTTCTATGGTTCAGAGAGTTCAGGCTACCTATGGCTAGTGGCAGGTCATTTTAGTCAACAAGGCAGTATCCTATGTGCTACATGCATGAATTCATTATGTTTTAATAAAAAGATAAATAAAAAAAACTCACTAATGGACAGAGAGAGAGAGTAATAATAATAAAAATAATTGTAGTACTAGCAATGTCGTAGAGGGTAGTCGTAATAACAATAAAATCTTCTCAAAAGTACTTTCTACTTAGATAAATTTATACTCAATACATTTTACATTAACTACATCAGTAAAATTGTTGTTGTCTATGTTTATTTCTACTTGAGTAATACTTTTTTATATAAATATTTGATGATAATATATGTACACATTAATCTATTGTTCAGAGAATTCAAGCTACCTATAGCTAGCAGCAATTCATTCAAGCCGGTAACTGTATCTGAGTTCATTTTAATAAATAAAATAGTCACGAATAGAGAGTATTGGGAAACCGCAGCCCTTTAGATAAGCTAACAGTAGTAGCAGTAGTAGTAGTAGTAGCAGCAAAAAGTAGTTGTAATTGTATTAGGCTTTGCAATTGCAAAAAAAAAAAAAAAAAAATTACAATAAAATTGCAATAAAATCTTCTCAAAAGTACTTTAAGTAAACTTGCAACTCAAGGGATGACCAAGGGTGAGATCAGAGAGCAGCAAAGTATGTCTGTGCAGTATTTATCACATTAATCTGCATTTCTATGGTTCGTAGAGTTCAGGCTACCAATGGCTATAGCCAGTATTGGAATATGGTACTGTATATAAGTTCATTATGATTATCCTACATAAAAACTCACTAATGGACAGTATGGGGGAACCGTGGGCCATTGGACAAGCTGCACCTGCATGATTAAAAATGGGCTCTGTGCGCACAATTCAAAGCTTTTTTTTTTAGGTTATCACTTGGGGACTTTAAAATGGTTCAGGACGCCATCCTCGCCTCATCTACATTTTTCATCTGAAACTGCACCTGTGTTACTCACTAGAGATCCTCTAAGTCCCTCCCTGTTTCTTCCACCCTTCACTCCGGCTTTAACCGTGCCGTTGTAGAATTTAAATCAGCTTTTTAGGATTTAAGATTACATATCTCAAACAATATATCATCACTGTACATCTTAACACAGTCTGTAGAACAAAATAGTTGAAATATATAAATAAATGGAGCCAAAAGTGGGAGGTGTGCGTCCCCTGCCAATCCCTGGTTATGCATAAAAATGCCTCCGAAATGAAATCTTTATCAAAAGAGCCACAAGGTTCTCCTTACAAGGTGTTTTCAAATAAGCAGCCGTTATTATCATCCCCCCGTTGGGAAATATGCATTTACAGCTCGGAGAGTGAGAGGCAATAGGCTAACTGTTAACAATGTTTTCCCTAGTTATGCTGCATAATTGCATGCTTCTGTTATTGCACCTTTCTATTGCCACTAATACAGAAAAGGCAAATTAGGCCGTGTGCTAATGTGGAGAGTAGCCTGCAGTGCAGTGGCTGCACTGTTTAGAAAGAGATGCATGAGGGCCACTGTAATGAGACCAGGGGCTGCCAAAAGAGACACCCCAAAGCAGGTATGTGTAAAATACAGCTAAGGCCAGTTTATCTGCTGCGGTTTAAATAAAGTACTGAAGGCTTGTTACTGTACATCAGCTACAAATGGCAAACACAGATGTATCTGTATTGAATATTTTTTTCCTAACTTTTAATGACAGAAGTAGAAGTACTCAAAACTTGTACTTTGGCAATCTTACTGTTACTTTTAAACAATATTACAGAAGAAAAAATAACATAGGTATTAGAGTAAAAGAAAAAAATGTATTAGAATAAAAGAAAAAAATATGTATTACAGTAAAAGGAAAAAAAAGTACTGCTAGGCAATCTCACTGCAAAAACTGCTACAACTTCTACTAACACTGCTGCAGTACAACTACACATCTACTACGACTACTTATATCACTACTACTGCAACCATTACTATGACTACTACTTCTACTACTACTACTACTACTACTACTACTACTACTACTACTACCCTTTTTTATGTAGAGACTTTAAAATGTACATGAATAAAAGTATGGTTTACAATGTGTATTCAGTAAGGACATTTTCTTAATTAATCGTATTTCGGTAAAATCTTGTATTCACATCTATTTAAAGATGCCATACACTGACAACATAATATATTTATTGGTATCTAATTGGACCACATTTCTGGCATATCCCTTCCATTATAAAAACAAAAAGATGATTAATCAATGCAGGTATAATTTCCATACTTAAGATGTAATGGGGACATCCATGATGACCCAGGGGCTGTAGGCTCTGCAGAGGGTGCACTGAAGAGAGAGGCTCCAACAGAAAGATCGTTCCCTTGGGCTCTGGATTGATTTAAAGACTGATTGATTACAGTGATTTAATATGCCCGGCCTTGCTCCATTACAGAAGCTGAACAGATACTAATGAGCAAAACAGCAGGATAACATATGTCCCAAAATAAGAAAAAAAATTGATGAAAATAGGAAGCTTTTATTTTATTTTATTTTATTTATCAGCTATAGACTTTGACCTGGTTTGCAATGTATACTAAACTGTTATATCATTGTGTTGACTGTTTTATGCATACTGTGTAGACACATTGATAGGACAAGAGGATGATAAAGATATGTGATTTCATGTGTTGTTTAATAGTAAAACGTAGTAGCCTAAAACAAAAAAGCGTTTGAGGCAAAGACCAAATGTGTAAGTTCAATAGCTGTCTTGAGTGCAGCTGATATGTGAAGTCTAAGGAACAGAGAGCTACTGCAGGCAGCACTCTCCAGCAGTGGATTACTCCCGACATGCACTGATAATGACCATTGGACCATTGACTTTGCCTTGGCAGTGAACGCGCGCACACCCAGCCGCGGTCATCCCTCTATACGGTGTATGTGTGGACCCGACTCTCCTTTGGATGCCGCTGCGCGCGTACAGCCTTTTACTCTGATCGACCGCAGCTCACGTTCATCCTGCTCTTTCTTCATTATTAAAAAGAAAAAAGAAAGACATCTCGTTTACGCACAGCCGTCCGGTTTGAACCTTTTTAGCTTCTTTACGTTCAGCTCGCTGCGTTATAAGCATCACCAACGCGGAATGGATTGCTCCGTTTGATTCCCAGATTCGGTGAGATGCTGCCCTCTTTATCAGCTCACCCGGGTGCTCTCATCTTACTCTGTATGCTCTAGCTACGCGTCAGAACAGACCGGGCAAAAAGAAAAGTATGCGTTAGACAAGTGGCAAGTCGCTTCGGGCTGTTCGAGTGGAGTAAAGGAAAAGTTGAAGTTGAAGAAGGAGGATTCTGCTGCTGGACCTCACAAGTGGAAACAGGTACGTGATCCCGGACAATATGCTGAAAAATGATGCTTGGAGTATGCGCTCGTATTGTTTACACACTGCGTACAGCACATGTGTGTACGCAGGGAGGGACGGGGAGGGCAATGCGAAGCGATGACATTGAGGTGCCTTCTATTGAAATAGCTTTGTCGGTCCTGATGTGAGCGTGTTCCTGGTTAACATTAGTCACGCAGGACTCCTTTTCCGTAGCTGGCAATATCGTTAATGTGTCATTGGTCCAGCTGTTTGGACGTGGGTAGAAATGACCTTATGCATGGCTGTGCTTTTGAGTCTGCTGCACACACGCGCGCGCACACAGATCTGTATGCAAAGACTGACATCCTCACGAGAAGCCACTTGAATCACTCGTGTCATTGCCCGCGTTAATGGCCAGTGTTGCATGCTGCGCTCGTGTCTTGAGGGGCAGTGGCTCGCTAACCTTTCACTACCCCTCGGACGTGTTTCCGCACAGCAGCATCTTCCCTTTCTTCATTATCGTGCCACTTTCTCTTGGCGTGAGAAAAAAAAAAAAAAGACAAGAGTTTGTCCCAAGTAATAGATGCTTTCACTTTGCGGCGACAAAGATGGCTGTACTTGTGAGCTTTAATTGGCTGCTGGAGCTGTCATTACCGCTCGTTTTCGCTGTATGTGTGTCCTCGGGATGGCCACCGCTTTGCGTCGCCGCGTTGCGCACTGATTTTGACGTTTCTTCTTTTTTCACAGCGCCCCATATCAGTGTCAAGTCTTTGTATCAGTATATTATCATAACCCAAATCAGACTGTCTCTCTGTGAGTTGTGCTGAATTTAAATATTCTATCCTGGTCCCTGGGCTGGCTCAGTCCTTGAAATCAAATGCATCTTTTTTTAACTTTACAAAAATAGAGATAGTTAGAGAAGAAATGCACTAGATCAACAATTTATGCATGTATATTTTATTTTATGCATTCTGCATTTTAATGATTCATTGTGTTTTTGCTTGTTAGAGAAGACAGATGGGAAAATAGGAAGGCATAGATTTACAAAATATAATAAGTAGTTGACAAAATGAACCAATATTAAACCTAAGGCACACATAACACACATTTTTACAAATATATAACACCTATAAATACCTAATTACTTAAATGTTTCAATCCCAAACCACCCAAATTTGGCTTTTTTAAAATAAATTTTCAATGTTTTAGATGGCCACATTCACTGAAAGCCACATTCCAGTCGGTTCCCCTTAAGCTGCAGGCGTATTTTTAACACTGCAAGATGTTGTAATACTGGATTTATGAATATTCATCTCTTGCAACTCTTCATTAATGATCTGATGTCATATGCATGCGTCAAGTTTTGGGTCTGACAAACTTTCAGGATCAAGTTGGGCGTCAAAAGGGACAAGGCCCACACACCAGCTGTATAGTTCCCTCGGCCCGGCGCCTTTCGTCGGCACCTTCCAGCATGAAAACACACTACAGATGCCATACACAGATCTTGATGATGATGATGATGATGGTGAGGCGTCCTGCTAAGATTCACACTTAAGTCCCACTGTGTCTGTCTCTGCGGCCTTTGCACACAGACACCTTCTCCACCTTTAGCCCTGTCCAATCACTGTTGCTTTTAGATTATCATTTCTTTACATCTTTGTAGGTGACGCGTTTGAGAGTGATACATATATCAAAATGAACTGTGGTGATTAAGACCATACGCAGCACTGTAGTATTATTTTTCCTCATATCTTTATTAGTCATCACAGATTTGTCTCCAAAAAGACTCCAAACCAGTTCTCAATGGGCAAACATCTTTACATATTTATTGATACCATCTGTATGCTATGTGTAGAACTGTATATTGGTAAAAGAGATGCTGAGGTTAGAGCTGCCAAGGAGGCTTAGAGGAAGATCAAATTCATCATCGCCATTTATGTTTGTAGTCAAGGAGGACATACAGTTTGTTGGTATGAGAGAAGAGGATGCAGAAGACAAGTTTAGATTCTTAATCCAATTGTGGGACATGGGGGGCTGGAGCCTATCCAAGCTACTTGGGGCCTGAAAGGGGGGTACACCCTGTACAATAGCCAGTTGGTTGCAGGGCTGACATTTAGAGACATACACTGAGAGATAACCATTCACTCTCACAGTCATTCACCAGAGGGAGTTAAGCTGAAGCTACTGTTTATTCAAGTTAGGAACTTGTTTCTACAGAATCTCATCAGAGAAAACAGACTTGGAAATAATGATTGTAGATTTTTGCCGTTAAACAAGTCACATATTTGCAGCGAAGATTATTAATTTATTTAAGCTAGCGGGTTGATGACCCACCCCAAATGAAAAAATAACTTTCAGTGCATTTATAAACAGGTTTGCATCGCGGTGGTGGGTGACGAGTTTCCTAAGTCCAGCTCTGGCAGCAACCTGTCTGTTGTCAGCGGCTCAAACGGGGCAGCGGGTGCCTCATACGGGTCACAGGTCCCCAATATTTGTAGTTTTTGTTCATACTGTTATTTCTTTCCTGAGCTGTCAGGCCATCTAAATATTTATTTGGCTGCATCTCCTCATGCCTGCTGCGCATCGCCATGTTTGTTTTGCCCTCCAGTGGAACGCAAAAGTCACTGAAAACTATGAATAGATGCATGTCTAGACAGTGGGATGAACCTGAAGACAACTCACAGTAACATAACCTCTTTGCTTTGACTAAGTGACATTCAGAAAGAGATATGACGAGATATGATGAGATATCTCTAAACATCTCAGCATGGCGTTTTTTCTGATTTTTTTTTTTTTTTTTTTCATGCACTCACTGTAATCCTTCTCATAAGTTCTTATACTTTAGTAAGTATAAAAATCTTGGCTAAGGTGGCAATAGTTAGCTGCACATATTAAACCACACACACACGCACGCAAGCCAGCACATAATTGTTTGCTCCTTTCAATCATTCGCTCTTGCTCAAACGACAGAGGAGTCCTTAAGCCCTTACTTACTTGTCAGCGGTAATCATGATAACCTAGAGTGGCTATGGCTAAATGTGTATATGTGTTGGGACGTCTGAGCCCTAAGTGCTAATAGGAGCTCTCTCTGGACAGCAGCAGGGTCGTGTCAACCACAATCTCCAGACTGGCCCTCAGGGTGTCCCATTTGGCACACGGAGAGCGGCCTGAGAGGTTTAGACTCCACTCCGGGGTGTGAGTAGTCCATGTCCTTAGTGGACCTTCAAAACTCTCGGGCAAGATTAACTCTGGGCTGTTACCATGGCGACGCACTGTACATTGATAGTTTTTTTTTTTTTTTTTTTTTTTTTTGTATGTGAATAATTTAAATCCAGCCATGTTGCTTATAAAGGAGCACTTTACATGCTCTTACAAGCTCTTACCCTTGACCTCTTTGGTCTGCAATTAATCACTTGTAAATGCAGTTATTTAAATGTAAAAATGTAGTATCTGGGAAAAAAGCTAACTGTGAAAGAGAACTGTACAAATGGAGAGCTGTTAAAGAAAAAGTTATCTCGCACATCAAACGTATCTATTAAGCTTCTTGAGAAGAAAGGACTGGTACATTTGAAATTATTAAAAGTGAAAAAGCAGTTACTGACATTCAATCAAACATTAAATCCAATATAAATAATATGGCACTGGTCTACTATTATGGCAAGAGGCGTTTGGAAAAGTATACATTTATTGGTAAGTTATTAGTGTTTCCCATTAACTGAGAAGATTATGGTGGCCCCCTATAGTCTAAAAACAACCTGGAAATTAAAGTGGTTTCTTTGCTTATCATAAAAATATAAAAATAACTATACTATACTAAAAAACAACAACAACAACATCAGGGACATTCACTGGCATTTTTACTACAAAAACATTTTTTAATAAAATGTTTTTTTTTCTTTCTTTCTTTTTTATTAACAATAACCAGTGCCACCACAGTCTCCATAGAAATATGTGGTTGTTGTTGTTTTTTTTAAATGGTACTACAACACAAGTGTATGCCAGTCCCAAGCCTGAATAAATGAATGAGGTGCCATCAAAGAAGGGCACCTGGTGTAAAACCAATGCCAAATCTATATGCAAATCATTGCACGCTATAGGAGGAAGATGATTTACTGTGGCAACACCAAAGGTTAAGGCAAAAGGAAAAAAAAAACAACTTTGCACAACATTGCCACCGTCTTTCTTTACAGGTAGGCCAGACGTGCTGCTAATGCGTGAACTTATTAACCTCAGGGGTCAAGTGTAAAGCTAGAGGAAGCTTGGTTTTATGTCCCATGCACTTCCTGAGCAGCCTAAGTCAGTCTGTAATTCATAATAAAAAATTAAAGTATTAAACTTTCCGGCACATCCTTACCTAAAGCATTAGCATACGCATCACATATAGACAGAGTTTATTCAGGCAAGGAAGGGAAGATGCAACCAGTTCCAAGCCAGTGCGAGTTAATTTATAAACGAAATGATCGGCAAATAAATAATTTTTGTTAATGAACCTCTTGCCACGCTCTCTCTGTTCCTCTATGTGGGTTACGTATTTATACATATATTTTACTGTGCAACACCTGTGAGGCCCAGGAAACCGAGCATCAATCTTCATTAGGCTGCAATGAGGCTGGCCCTGTGGAATAAATGACTATCATTGAGTGCGTGTGTGTTTGTTTGTGTGTGAGTGTACGTGTTTGTGTCTATGCGTGGTGTTAGTGTTGAGCCCCGTAGCCTGCGCTGACCTGGCTGACAGATGACTGCAGTGATTTCCAGGGTTCAGCAGATTAGAGGATTAAAGACTGAAGGCTTCACACAATAACCCTAATGCATGCACACACACGGGGCGCGTTGACCACACCGCACTTCTCCGTGGGGCTGCTCTGGGTCGGCTCAGAGGTCAGCCGGAGCCAGCGCGACCCCTTCCTATGCATCATGTCAACCAATACAACTCAACACATTTTAAGGAACAAGGAATAAATATACATTTTTTGGTGCCAGTCAGGATCCTAATTCTTTCATTTATTTATTTTTGTTGCTGTGGATTTATTGTGAGTTAGAAGGACTTTGTGGGTCAATGGAAAGAGCATTTACCCCTGAACTAGAAGACCCCCATTATGAGTCCAGGTCTGGCCACTGTATCATTGCAATTACAAGATGTCAATGTTTGTAGTTGTTTCATTGTGAGATATAAGGCGTTTGTGGCTGAATGGATACAGCATTTACCCCTAAACTAGAAGATCTTTTAGTTTGGGCACTGTATCTCTTTGCAATTGTGAAATATCAATGTTTGTAGCAGTTTCATTGTGTGATATAAGCACTTTGTGGCTCAATTAATAGAGCATTTACCCCTGAACTAGAAGACCCGCCCCAGTTTATGTCTAGGTCTGGGCTCTGAATCTTTACCATTATGAGATGTCAGTGTTTGTAGAGGATTTATTCTGAGATAAAATTACGTTGTGGCTTAATGGATAGAGCATTTACCCCTGAACTAGAAGGTGCCCAGTTGGAGTCCAAGTTTGAGTCTACCCAAGTTTGACCCATTGCGAAATAGAGCCAATGCCTTGGCGCAGGCCTGTGCTCTCCAAGTGCTTCTTTTTTTTTTGTTTGTTTGTTTTTTTTCAATCATTTACCTAAGTGTGTGTCTGAATCTATACCATTTTTGCAATTTAATTATGAGATATAAGGTTTGTGGCTCAAAGACAGAGCATTTACCCCAGAACTACGAGATCTAAATTTATTCCTGTATGCCACATGATAAAAAGCAATATAAATATGTTGGCTATAAAATGATAGCTTCACAGAGACACACACACACAGAGGCATGTTAACCACACCACACTTCTCTTTGGGACTGCTCAGAGGTCGGTCGTATCCAGTGTGACCCCTTCCTCTGCTTCCTCGTCGACGGGATACAACTCGCCACATTCGCACACAAACAGATGGAAAACAGCATTAGGAAAACCTCAAGGGCCCGATTTCACTAATGCCATTTTCACACCACAAGCGTGACCCTTTGTTGGTACTGGGAGTCTGGTTAATACACTGTGTCCTTCCCAACCAATTTTGCAACCACTCAGGGTCAGAAAATGAACTGGTAGTGGGCTGGATATTGGTGAATACGCCACAGCAATTTTCAGGCAGATTTAGAGCAACAAGTTCCTTTTACAGTCATGCTTAGTAACCTTCTCTTTATTTTTTTGAATGACAGTAGTCACATCGCGCTATGCTAAGCTTCCCTGTTAGTGACATGGTTAGATCCTCTACCTTTGATGCAGGAGATCAGATTATTTGTGCCGGTTCCAAGCCTGAATAAATGCAGAGGGTTGTGTCAGGAAGGACAATAAAAACCTATGCCAGATTATCCATAGAAATTAAATGATTTGAAGTGGCAACACCTAAAATAGCAGCTGAAAGGAAATTTTATAATAATAATAATGACCTTAATAATAATAATAATAATAATAATAATAATAATAATAATAATAATAATAATAATAATAATAATAATGAAATCTACAGCCCTTTTGACCACCACCAATCACAGTCACACTGACACATTCATACAGGCAAGGTGGGTTAAGTGTCTTGCCCAAGGACACAATGACAATATAAAATTCCAATAACAGGGATTGAACCACCAATCTTGAGGTTAGTGAATCGCTCTGGCATCTTCAAACTTCTTCTTCTTTCCTTTCCACTTTGGCGTCGCAGCAAATCATCTGCCTCCCAGCTTGCAGTGATTTACATATTTACAATGGCTTAGATTTTACAGCAGATGCCCTTTCAGACGCAACCTTCTCCATTTATCTAGTTTTGGGACTGTCCCAAACAGTACTCTGGCTTGTGAGCCCCTTTGGCTGTGGGTCGAGGCAGCAGTGGCTCAATTAGTGGAGATGTTCGAGCCCCAGTGGTGGCACTGCATACTGTCGTTGTGTCCTTGGGCAAGACACTTCACCCACCTTGCTTGTATGCATGAGTGTGAGAGTGTGTGTTTGGTGGTGGTCAGAGAGGTCGTTGGCGCAGGTTGGCAGCCACATTTCCGTCAGTTTGCCCCAGGACAGCTGTGGCTACAGAAGTAGCTCACAACCACCGAGTGTAACTGAGGAGTGATTGAATAATTTAATTGTAATGTGTCTTTGAGCGTCCAATAACGCGCTATATAAAACCAATTTATTATTGTATTGAAATTTTATCCACACAGTGAACCATGGTAAATAATTGTATCCCTCAAAGAAAACTATTTCCAAATATGGTTTCATCACATAATTAGTTTGTTTTGAAGCAGCTAACTGTGTGAATAACTTTGACATATTGTGTGCATTTACCTAAGCACTTTTCAAAAGGCGTGAAATACCAAGCACTGATGCCCTCACAATGCAGCCATAGTAACACAATATAAAACTTTTTTTTTTAGATATATCATATTGAGTTTTTGGATTTGTTTTTACAAGATGCCTGTTTGGATAAAGAAAGCAATTATCTTCACTAACAACACCTGCGGCCTCAAAATATCTATTTGTAAAAAGGCAATTCCAAAGTTATGAATAGCCTGGTTTAGTAAGTGGTAAGGCTACGGTGGGCTACACTTGTAATTTTACCAATAGACTCAATTTTTAAGCAGTGAGATGTGGTGCATTAGACTTCTTACTCTATCAGTCACAGACAGAGTAGAGAAAGCACAGACAACCTAGTGTCTTATTACCTAAAAACACAGACTTTTACATAATATGAAGAAGCAATGATATAGTTTATATTTAGAGATCTAATTGCAGGGTTCGTACACTTTTTACCAAGAATTTTCCATGATTTTCCAAACCTTTTGACAAAATTTCCAAGACCTGAAAAGTGACTTACATGTGTTTAACTATTATTGAAAATGTCCAGTGTTGTACATTAGAAACATATTTTTCATCATTTAGTTAAAATATTCTGACAAAAAATAGATATAGGTAACTTTGTCCTGCAGTCAGAACAAGAAGAGGCCAAGAATATTTACTGTATTCTAGCTGGGCAGGTTTAACTAAGAGTGGCCCAATGTTACTCAGACTGTTTAAATTTCACAAAACTTTACACCAAAATATTAAATTCCCAAACTTTTACAGGGCCTGGAAATTGCATTTTAAAATTCCATGACTTTTCCAGGTTTTCCATGACTGTACAAACCCTGTAATTGTCAAGGCATTGGTGGAATTGAAACAGCAGATTGTTTTTTTTTTTACCCTCACCAAAGAGGTTATGTTTTTGTCGACCTTTGTATAGGAAAAGTCCATAAAGATGTTGATCTGGCTCCATCATTTTTTGGTGAACTGTGAGACATAAGGTTGCTGTGGTTCGATGTATAGAACATTTACCCTTGAACTAGAAGATCTGTAGGTTTTGTCAAAGCCATTGCGAGTTAGACAGTGTTTTTTCAATCATACCCTAAATGCATACAGTATATTCACAGATTAATGCACAATTGGACTACAAAAATCTCTTCTGTCACACATCTATGGCCACCTAAATATTCATGTGGAAGTTTATATTATAATACTATATACTGTGTAGTCAGTGATAAGCACAAAAAGATCGCAAAGCCACAGAGCTGGGTTTTGTTTACAAATATTGCCTTGGACTTCTTGTACATTATGCCTTTAACAAGCTTGTGTTTTGTCAAGCTGGAATCACAATGAACAGTGTGTCATGACCTGAAGAAAAACTGCTGGTGTTATTTCTGTTACTGTGCTTGTGGTTTGTCCTCCTTTTTTTTACGGCGCGAGACAGAACCGTGTCAGAGCCTCTTTGATAAGTGCGGACTTCTCCCTTCATTTGGACTGAGTGTATCCAGTGGTGCGCCGCTTATTGTCCCCCTTCACATTTGTCTGCCCTGGCTGTGAAGTCCTCAGTGTGAGCCATTCATGCTCCATTGTCCTCTTTGTTTCACATTTCAACTTGTCAACTTTCAGTATTAATTGTGCTCCTCTGGGAAGCTGAGAAAACCGGAGAGTATGTAGAAACAGTGTGACGGGCCGAAAATGACAAAGCCTTGAGGAGACCGAAAGCCGATAAATATGCTTGGCTCAGATATGATCAACTTATTTTATTCTATATTTTGATTACAAAAAGTAGTTCTCCTTCATTTTCACAGGAGAATAAAATAAATGTGTGTGTGGTAGCCTGCAGTATAGCTCAGTTGGTGGAGCAGACTGTGCCTATAGAGCGACTGCAGCTTGCCTTGGCGTTGTGAGTCTGGACTCTAACGATTTACCAAATGTCTTTCCCTGCTCTCCCCCATTATTTCCTGTCTGCTTTGTCATATCTAATAAAGCTGTGAAAAGGCCAAAAATATCTTAAAAAATACATAACAAAATAATGTAATTGAACAAATTATCACACAGAGCTGTTTATTCAGTTGTTTTCTTAATCACATGCCTACATTTTGCCTCCTTTTGCTTTACCTAAATACCCTCTGGTTGCTTCATTACATGATTCATTCACTCATTAATAAAGTACAATGCAAGCATGACTTATGTTTATGTCTTATTATATTGCCCTGCCCTTGTCACATGTGCTTTACTTCATAACTTAATAAAATACAAATTAAAGCACTGAGATCTGGTATTAATTAGCCAAAGTGGCTGTATCCTACAATGGCAAACTAGTGTGGTTCTGTATCAAAAATATACCCAGGCATTGTGACTTTAATTGGCTAATGCTAATTCAATTAAAATCTAAATTATTTATAGCCCAATATCAAAACAGCAGTTGTCCCACAGAGATTTATAAAAGTAGAGAAACAAAAAATAGGCTAACATACTGTATAAAACAGCATCCCTTGACCATTATACCCTTCATCTATTTGAGAAAAACAAAAAAACAAAAAAAAACACACAATGGAAAAAAGAGAAACCTCAAGGAGAGCCCCTGAAGGAGGAATCCATTTTCATAACGGACAGACTCTGTAATACATGTGTCCAGGACAGTTGTAGTCAATTTACTAATAGTTCATCATGTATTGCTTGTATCTGTGCGTAACTTACATTGCCCCAATGCTCACACAGTTTTAGTTGTTCACAAACCCTAACTGGATCTATTAATCTGTCTCATTTTTCTTTCAACCATCACTCTCTCGCTCTCTCTCTGTGTCTGTTCTGAGTTGTCTTTGCACCCCACAGTCTCCTTGACCTCCGTAGCCTGAATTTTGTTCTTTAAAGGCATTTCAGTATCTGAGACTTCCCTGCTCTCTGTACTCGGCCCGCATGTGTGGTGTGTGACAGCCGACATTAGCTGTGCTTTGGAAACAGTGACGCTTGGAGAGAGCAGCCTTCATCTTGGATTACCATGCCCATGGATCCTGTGGGTTTTTGTGTTGGAAGCAATGGCACTGGAGGATGATATTTACCACATCTGTCTGACAGCTGACCGACTGGTTTTAAGTCATCCTCCTTAGATGCCCGTAGCACTTTGTGCCACATTTCCTGCTTCAATTGAGACTTTTTGTTATGCCTTTTCTTGGAAATGCCACATTTTCCACACCTGGAAAGAAAAATGACTTCAAAATGATTGCCTATCTTCAATCTAGTCTAAATATTTATCTGATGTACTGTTACTCATGACATGAGCCCAGCCACAGGAGGTCACAAGCCAGTGAGCCCCTTTGTGCCGGTCCCAAGCTCGTACAAATGGCGGGAGTTGCATCAGAAAAGGCATCAAGTGCTGAATTCTTCAAGTTTAAAAGTAGTTTAAATTATACCATATCTGTACCTAATAAATAAGTCTAATTGCATACAAAGCAAAGCCTTCAAAACTATGGTGTATATACTGTTTCTGTTCATACTGCTGTACGTTCCTCTTTTGTCTGTTGAGAATAATAGACCTATTTTCTGCTGTTGTTATATTAAAGCCTGCATCAGTTTCAAAGAGAATGTACAGTCAGTGCTGGGATCAACAAGCCCGTCAAACCCCGGTCCATGCACGACTTTGACAGGAAGTGTAGTTAAAGCAATCACACATGGTTCTTCAAGCTCTTTTGTGCTGAAGAACTTGCTTAATAACACTAGTCTTTTGCATTTCAAAGTGCACTTCAGGCAGGTTAGACGAGGACCTGTCTCAATAACCCAGAGAGTGAGGCTAAAGGCAATAGTTTTTTATTAAGGGCAATGTTTTAATCTGTGTACATGCATCATTTACAGACATACATTCCCAATTACAGTGGCTATGTTTTGCTTACTTTTAAATGCATGACTAGCTTTTGCAGGGCTTGCAGTATGATATTTTTTGGGATTGAAGTGAAAGTGAAAGTAATTTTTTTTTTGTTTTTTTTTATTGTATTCTAGGGAAATCAGTTTGAGTCCAGCTACAGGGGGTGACAAGCCAGAGTATCCCAAGCCCAGATAAATGTAAAGGGTTGCATCAGGAAAGGCATCTAGCATAACATCTTGGATAAATCAATATGCAAATCACTGCATACTAGGAAGTAGATGGTTTGCAGTGGCGACCCCAGAAGGGAAAAGCCATAAAAAGCCATAAAGAAAGAAAATTTTGGGGAAACTGTTACCTATCATGTTTTATAGGAATCTTCTGTAGAAAAATGAAATCTGAACACTCCATGTTGGCTTTAGCCAGTCCAAACCACTTGTCAGTACTAAACTATGGCTGCCAATAATGCATAGAGTGGCTATTTTAGCCCTGGATACATTTGCATGCAAAAAGACACAGCCCGTGAAAATTTTATATATTTTGTGAAAAAAGTCACCCAAGTTGGAGATAATTGCAGTATTGAGAATCTAACACTAAACCCTGAGGTAGAAGTTTATGGTGGGTTCTAAATGTTCAGTATAATAAAAGCTATCCGGTTTATGCACCAGGATGGAAAAATAAAACATTTTGGGTAGTGGACCAAGAACATTTAGCTTTAGCATTCACAAAAAACTCTAGGCCTAATTCCAAGTAGATGCCTTAGTCACATTTAGTAGCATACTATTGGGAAGTGCTACTATGGAGAGAGGCAGTTTTCCTTTTGCAACTCTGTTTAAACAAATGAACTAAGTGTGGACATAGTCTTGGGTTGGCTCATCCTGCCCCATGTTTTCACAGTTAGTTCAATAACAACAAATTGGCGTGGCACCTGCTGAATACTACGGCAGATGTACTACACCTTTGATCCTCAGGCTGCTTATCCCTGTTCCCTTTCTGCTCCTCCCTGTCTCCTTTCCTAAGCAGACATGCCTAGTTACAGTCTAAAATGGCCTTGTGAAGGAGAACGCTAGTTAAAATGGCATCCCTCGAGACTTTTTCACTGAAGTAATTTAATAAACTGTGATATTTTCCCCACTCCACCAGGGAACGGGGAAAAGGCTCAGGAAAGTAATGAAACTCAGCCGTTGAATTTTTAATATTAAAGAATCAATTTCCTGTATTTGAACGCAACCAAGGAAGGCTGCTTTTTTTTTAACTACCTTGGTTGCAAGATGCCAAATAATACAGTGACATTCAGTAGTGAAATCACAGCTGGTGGTGTTAAGTTATGATGAAAACATTTGTTCTACACTATCTCCGGGCTCGCAGCTGCCCTTGAACATTTGAGAAGCAGATTGAATTATACTGTAGCAGCCCTAACCACAGTCCTTGTTGGGAAAATGGAAGTAACAGTCTCACCAGAACATTTCCATGTCTTTTCCCATCAATAATAAAAGTAGCAGTACAAAAAGAACTGATGTCAGACTCAGCCTGCAGTGAATATGCAAGTCAATATTTGAGCATAAAGAGAGATCCACAAACCTGTCATTGGTGAGTGGTTATAACATGGAGTTTGATTAATGTTCCTTTTGTCCTCTACTCAAGGTGCTCTTAATATTTACAAGTTTCATACATGTTAAAATGAGCTCTGTCTGTAGCAGGTTGTAGCATTAAAGCAGCACTGTGTGAAGATTGATGCCAAAATGACACCTGGAAGCCATTAAAATAATAAACTCAAATGACACCAAAGCATCTAACTTAAGTTTTAATGACAAAATGCGCCTGCTATGACAGATATTGACTAAAGCAGCTTGCTGCTGAACACACAGAGAAAATTGCTCTAACCCAAAATGAGAGAGATATTGGGGGTTGCAGGGTGCAAGAGTGGTTAGTGCCCCTGTCTCTAAGAGAGGAAGCATGTCTGCATGTCCTCCCCATGTTACAGTGGGTTCTCTCTGGGTACTCAGGCCTCCTCCCACCATCCAAAGGCACTCATGTGTTAAAAGAATTGGTGACACTAAATTGCCCCCAGTAAATGAATGTGAAAGTGAATCAACCCTGTGACTAACTGACCACTGTCCATGCTGTAACCCGCCTAATGCCCATAGTTGCTGACCCAACTCCTAATGGTAAAGAATGGGAACGGATAAATGAATGAATCATTTGGTTCAACAGGTGTACATCCTGAAATCCTCTAGTGTAAATATCACATAGTCACAGACTTATGTCATATTATGCAACTTATATTGTCTATACAAACATAAAGTCATGGTAAATGACTATTTTAATGAAATAATTTACAACGGATTGTTTTTTTTTTTGTTTTTTTTCATTACACATTTTGTATAGGCTACCAAACCAAACATTTGTTTGTTCTACATGTAACCTTGTAAAAAAATAAGCCTAAACTAGCAAGCCCTGTCCCACATAATCCAGGGTTGGTTGTCCATTCTGTGACCTTAAACTAACATCTGTTCTTAATCTAATAATAATAATCAATCTTGTTTGCAATACCAATGAAATTGAAAGATTTAAGCAGATATGGGGGTACATAACATATTGTGCTCATATGTACAATCATAGCAAATAGATGGAATATTTAATAGATACATACAAACAAAAATAAAGCTTTAGTCAATATGTTTACTCACAGCATAACCTGTTCAGTAAATAGGCCACTACTGGTATGTATTAATTAGATATTTTTTTCACCTTTCACACCGCTGTCAAGGCTGTTGCCTGCTTGTTTACCGCAGATCCGCCATGACAGTCCTTTTACGCTGCCTGTGATGCTCCGTGTGGCAGAGAGGGAGCGGAGGAGAGGGTCAGGTGATGATTTATGACCGCCATGCTGCATTCCACCACCAGATGATTAATCTCTTCTGGGAACCCTTCACGAGTACAAGTTTAACCTAGCTCGGCCTTGCACAGGCACACACACATACAACAACACCAACAACAACATTAACAGGAAAACACAAATACAAAGAACATGCGCAGTGGCTGATGTGCAGGACATAAACCTCAGGATGGTGTGTAATGTATGCTTTTGGATGCAGTTCATGTACAGTCCCCCATCACCCAGGAGCACACATCTATCCTGTCTTTTACTACATGCCTTGTCCCTTTGCTCATTCATTCGCCTCTTTCTCTCCCCTGCTGACCTCCGTGGTGCAAAGTCTCACGATTGCCCCTCTTCACCCATTCATCACAAACATTCGCAGATGTTCTTGTGTAGGCAAAGGGAGTGGGAAAAGCTTCAGGGTACAGTGAGGTCGTTTGGCACTGTTAGCAGGGAGCATAACGGCGTAGGATTTGTGCTGTAGGTGCTAAAAGAGTCAATATCTTAATACACACAGAGAGACAGGGACTTGTCAGGGCAAATTCATCCAGAAATGCTTTAAAAAAAATAAAAAATAAAAAAGACTCTGGCAAAGTCAATGCTGTTATTGTATTTTTAAGTAGTGAGCACACCTTACCTTCAGTTCACAAGAGTTCATAAACTCACAAAGCTGTATCTTGTCATGCTCAAGTTTATCTGTCTGCAGTCTAAGCTGGTGGTGGTTTGGCCAATGGTGTGGCAAAAGTGGTGTGAGTGGGTGGGTTTTAGGTTTGCTGACTGCAACAACTTCTTCCAATGCTCGTAAACGACATGATACAGCCTAAAAATGCAACGTATTAGCTGGAACTTTATCAATCCAGATGAAAATTTCTGTGCCAGAGAAGCAGAGTATAGACATAAACATACACATAAGCATAAAACCAGACATAATTAATCATATTAAATTTAGTAATAAGGTAATAAAATATTATATATATAAAAAATAAAAAAAAATAGTAAAAATACCAGTTTACAGAAGGACAATCTAAAGTGCCTATCAGAATTTACTGTATTTTAAAGTGGAGCTTGTATAGGTTAAATAATAAATAGATAAAATAAATAAGGCTAAGTGAGGTAATGAGTTGCTATTGCACAATGTGTAAAATAGTTCATATCACCTTTCCGAAACTGAAGGGGGAGGAGTTAAAAGGTCTGATGACCACAGGTAGGAAGGACCTCCTGTGGCATGCTCCAGTAGCCAGACCAGGCCAGAGTTGCATGCAGAGGGTGGGATGAGTTGTTTTAGATACTGTATCCCCCTCTCAGACACTTTAACAACAGACTCTAGCCCCAATCTTCTTTACATTTACAAAAGCAGAAAAATTCAACAAATTTCTGTTTTACTGTGGGAGTTTGTTGTTGATATGATTAGCTAAAACACATGGTAGACAGTATCTGGCACTTCATCCAATCACCACCAACTATTCTTGTGAAAGTGCCTCCCCTTTACAAACCTTTTTTTTAACTGGAGTCTTTTACAACATCAAGCTTAAGGATTCCTTTAATAAAGCACCATGGGAACTAGTTTCAGTAATGTAGATATGCTGCCTTATTCAAATGTACTGGGATATTTATCATTAAGTGCTTAAGTTTTATTGCAAGCCTCTTTAAACTAATACAGTAATTGTGGGTATTGCTTTGGTGGGATCATCCTGTTCCACGTCCCCCCACCCCCCCATCACTTCAATGACAGCAAATACATTACGTTACCTTACATAGGCAAAGAGAGTGGGTAGAGCCTCCTCTGCGTCAGGCCGTTTGGCTCTGGTAGCAGGGAGCATAAGGCTATAGGATTAGTGCTGCTAGGTGCTAAAAGCGTCAATGTCTTAATAGGCACAGAGAGGCAGGGACATGTCGTATCGGGGCGAGACAGCTGTGCGTCTGGGTCGTGTGTATCAGGGCCTATGCAGGTGCTTGGAGCAGGGAGCATTGGCCGACACTTTCGGAGGATAAGTGTAAATACCAGAGACTGCATACGAAGAGCTGTTTCTTGAGCACACTTCACCGCATCGCTCCACAGTCGCTTTCATTGAAACACAGGGGGTGGTTGAAGACATCTTTATTGTAATGAAAGCTATTTATTCTAATGAGAAGCGTTTACTGTAGCTTGGATTGGATTGCTGTTTTGTTTTTTCTATCTTTCTGTTTTGTCTTTTTTTTATTTCCTTGGGTGTGCTCTTGGTTAACTCCTGACTCTGGTGACCTGCTTTAGCCTTTGGGCAAAAGCTTTCTTTTTTGCCTTTAAAAGAGAGTTGTTGTTTTTTTTTTCTGTAATGGGATTTGCTGTGATCACAAGCTTTTTAAAATAACATGGTATCACCGCGCAATTAGACTTGTTTAATGAAGGCTCATGTTTTCTGGCACATAAAGAAAGAACGAAATGGGAAAAAGCAATAACTGTGCAAATGACACAATGATTAATCGCATAAAATTAAAACTAGCTCCGAATGCTTTATAGGCTTTGCGGTATTTACAGCAGCCTGTTCACTTTGATCCTCATCTAAATAAACTCTTCATATATTTCGGTGTGGCCTTATACGACTCATGCTACAGTAGTTATCATCTGTCTTATTGCCAGCAGCTGCCTGTATAGACTGCAGCCTATTTCATTAACTAATGGTTATCCTCATTATTACTTCTACAGTATACACATGCTGAAACATACATTTAATCATCCCCGCCAAGAGAAAACCATTTTTGCATTATTCATTTCTGTTGGGGAATTAACCCAGTAAGATGTGGCTTAGAGATCGGAGAGAACAGCCGCTTTTAATAGACACACTATTCAAAGGTTAATAAGTAAGCGCTGTATTAGTAAAGCACAAAATGTATAGGGCTGAACCGTGTAACGAACCCGGGAGCTTGATCAAAATCAGCATATGGACTCATTACACACAGCATACATATATGAGATATAAGAGATCTTAGAGATATATGGTTCATGTTTGATCTTTCATTAAATACATGCAAACAAGGGACAGCAATGTTTCTGGTGAAAATATATATATATATATATCTGTGATCTCTTTTATACACAAACTCTCATTTCTTTACCCAACATTGAGCTCCAGTAATTATGCTGTGAAGAAAAGATTAGTTTATTTTCCTTTCTTGTATCTTGAGGCGAGGAGCTGCTTTTACCAGGGGGGTCCAAAATGTGCCACTGAGGGCCACATGCTGAAAAAATATTTGAGGAAAATAAGGTCCCATTTGATTGTTCCTTTTCCCTTTCCACAGTGAAACTTTGGGTACTTTGGCAGGTTTTAATCCAGATGCCATTCCCCACTCCCACATTTATCTAGTCTTGGGGACCAGCACAATATGGCATTTTTAATTTATTTATGTTTTCTTCTTCTTCTTCTTCTTCTTCTTCTTCTTCTTCTTCTTCTTCTTTTACTTCTTCTTCTTCTTCTTCTTCTTCTTCTTCTTCTTATTATTATTATTATTATTATTAATTTATTGTATTTATTTATTTATTTATTTTGTGGTGCCAATTGAAAACGAAGCCCTATGGCCAATAAAAAATTGGTATGCGGGTGGCATTTGTTTGGACGCCCCTGCCCTAGACAGTTGGCAGGGCTAACTCTTATAGAACACATTGGCCCAGATTCACACTGTCACAAACACGAGTTTAGCACAGTTACCTCTTGTCACCTCTCGTCTTGTGCATGCCCTAGGGAGTACCTGAGAAAGATTAGCAGCACTCATATTTTAAATTCCTGTACTTAAATTTTCAAAACATGCAACACAGGATTTTTGGTAGGATTCTCTAACTCCATGGTTATTTAGTGGGGCTTACCTTGTGAAGTTATATGGATATAGATTGTTGCAAGATTTGTGAACTTACAAACTCATGACAATCCCTTTTCCTAGGATTGTGCTGATTTTGCTCAGCACACTGGCAGAGGAATGGCATGGCAGTGTTGTTGCGAGGGGGTGGGTTTCAGGTTTACCGACAGTGAGCGATACTTGTTAACAACATGATGACAGAAAAACGCTGTATGCTGTATGCTGTTGTTTAGGAACGTCATGAGTTATAGTGGTGGGTAAAAATATCAATTCATCAATGCATTGCAATATTTTTTCATCAATTCAATATCAATTCAGAAAATTATATGAATTGTTTTAACATCCAGGCCAGTGGGGGCGCTGTGAGCAACACTGCGTGATTTGCACAGTACAGACAGATTTGCATTAAATAAACCGTGGCAGGAAAATAATGTTGTGGTCGGTTTGTTCTTAACCATTAGAAATATTGCACACACAGTAAATATTTGTGTATTTACTTATTATTGAATCAATATTTAAGCATTTAAATCAATAGCAAATCAATAATGAATCGAATTGCAATCTAAAGAATCAAAATTTAATTGCATACTGTTCTTAACAATACCTAGCCCTAATAAGTTATACATAATAATCTTACTTATGCCTGGTTATAAGGGGCCTATTGCAATAGAGGAAGCAAGATTTGTCAAAAATAGGTTACATGCTCTTTACACATGTTCTCCCAAATTACCCCTTATTGGTCAAAAGGTCAGTTTTGTGATGGTCCCAAGCTTGGTCAAAGACCCAGTGCTATACTTCCCCTTTGGAACATGGATATCACATACAGTACACCAGCTTAAATGAATTTGATCCAGAAAAACTGGGTTGGAGGTTAACAGCGATCGAAAATAGCTTCACATCTCTGTTCCCCTCTTTACTGGCGCACAAGGAAATACATACAGTGGGGCATATAGTGTAGGGTCTATTATCAAATGTGAGAGCAAAGGAGTAAGATAGAGTAATGTAATCCGCTGTGGAAGTGCCATCCTATCGGGCCGCCCCACTCAATCTCCTCCAGCACTGCAGAATAGATGAATGTCTGGCTTGATTTTAATCTCATACACACAATGTCAGACTGAGCCATTCATATGTGGTGTTTACACAGACGTGGCGGCGAGTAATAACACACGAGTGAATGCCGTGATAGTATTGTGCCCTCTAAGATTAGTATTGTGAGAGTGGAGCCTCTGTTTGTGAGTACAGGCTGATCTGTGCTTAAGGTTTAGCTGTGAGCAGGTGTCGCTCTGGTGTGTAACTGTCTGTCCTGTGTATCTGTGAGTTGGGATGTAGTGATGTGGACGAGTCACATGGTTTGTCGTTGGTTTAGTCAAAGTTTAGTTCTGGTTTAGACCCAGATGGGCCTTGAGTTGTCCTGGTTATGTGCTGGTTTAGTCTTGGTTTAGGCCTTGTTTTGGCTTGTTTTTTTTCTTGTTCAAACCTTATTTAGTCATAGATTAGTCCTGGTTTTGATTTGATTTAGACCTAGATTGGTCCTAGTTTGGATCTTGTTTAGACCTGGTTTACCTTTGGTTGTGGCTTGGTTTAGTCCTTGCTTAGACCTAGTTTAGTCCTGGTTGTTGCTTGGTATAGTCCTTGTTTAAATCTTATTTAGTCCTAGATTAGTGCTTTTCAACCTATGATTATGTGATGGTTTAGATCTGGTTTAGTCCTAGATTAGTCCTGGTTTAGGCCTGCTTTAGTGCTAGATTGGTCCTGGTTTAGACCTGGTTATTTCTTGGTTTTAAAAGTGCCATATTTAATGAACAAAAATGTGCTAAAATCAGGCTTAACCCAGATCACAAGCAGGACTAAACCAGGTATGAGCAGACAAAGAATTCAGTTAAAAAAAAGCCTGCACACATGACTAAATTTGTGACTAAATTAGTTCTAAACCAGGACTAAGCCCTAAACAACTACAGCTGGACTACTCTAAAACGGGACATAAACAAGATGCAATCCAGGACTAAATTAAGACTAAACTTGAACTAAACTGGTCTCTAAATATCTATTGAATGGCTTTCATCCTCAAAAATTTGTATACTCTTTGTGCCGGTACCAATCCTGGATAAATGGAGAGGGTTTTGTTATGAACAGCATCTGGCATAAAAGCTTTGGCAAATGACGGCACACTTGGAGGAAGATGACTTGTTGTGGCTGATTTCTTTCCTTGAGTACCACTAGAAAGAGCCTGCGTACGCCCGGCCTTACCTGTACCACTCTTTGAGAACCACTGGATAAGTTTGCTGTGTCTCTCCCCTGCTATTATCATTTATTCGAGGATATGCTTGTAACTGAGCAGTGTCTGATAAGGACGGTTTAGCACACTGTGAAGTTATCTGCGCCTTTATACTTTCAATTGTTCCCTTTCAAGTGTCATGTATTTGATGTTCGCATTGGGGCTTGTGGGATTTACATTTGCCTGATTAAAGCTGCTTTTTTTCACTCATAGCTTTTAAAAAATGCAGCGACACCACAATGCTCCATGCTGATTCTATTCATTTGTACCTGAAATGACTATATTTATCAATGATTAAATTTGCAACTTACTGTATCTGTAGGGAGTTGTACAAATCAGGATACATACTTAGATAGTAGTTACTGTGAGAAGGAAAACCCATTAGAAGTGATGCTTTTTTGCATAAAAGTTGCATTGTTTTGATCACAAAGTGGAACTGACAGTTGATATTAAAAAGCAGAGTCAGAACTACTCAAAATATGTAATCAAGCAAAACTACTTGTTACTTTAAAATAATATTAAGTAAAATTGTGTGAAGTTTACTTTATTTGAACATTTTTACTGCTACTGTTACTAATATGATTACTTCAGCTACTGCTACTACAACTGCTAATACTACTTCTACCACAAATGCTTAAGCAACTAATACTTTCACTACTACTATTACCACCACTGCCATTACTATTACTACTGCTACCACTACCACTTTTACTACTACTGCCGCTGCAATTACTACTGCTAGTTCCCACCTTGCCGCCAAAGTCAAAAATACTTTAATGCACATTCTAAGTTTACTGAAGTGAAAGTATTGAATATTACTACTTTGGGGTAGCAGTAGGCAAGGCAAGGCAAGTTTATTTATATAGCACAATTTAGTAAGTAATTCAAAGTGCTTTACAGAAAAATGTACATAGATAAGAATTACAATTAAAACAGTAAAATTATAATTAAGAATAAATTAAAAATTAAATTTAAAGAGAAGAGAAGAATGCAGATAAAACAATATTGCATGAGTAAAATGTGTGTGTTTCCGCAAGTAAAAGGGAAAAGTATATATTAAGAATGTACTCAAAAAGTACATAAATTATCTACATCAATAATTACTTAAGTAAAAGTATCTAGTTACTTTCCTCCTCTGGTAATAAGTGAACAGCGCAGTTGCTGTGGGTTGAAAAACTAATTAGACGTGATATTATTTTAGCCGTATGTTTGAATAAAAGTTATGTTGTTTTGATTACAAAGTGGTGTGTAAATCGCTTAAAGGAGTTAGAGTAATTATGCCGCTAACTGGTTACACTCGCAGTTTATCATGTTACTCGGATTCAAAATCAGTTCTTTTTTTATGCCAAATTAGCTTCTTAATAAATGTTATTAGTGCAGCTGCTACCTGTGAGGCGTAAAGCTGCTTTTGTCTTTTTCCAAGCAATTTTTATAATTTCAGAAACACAAACACTTCGGTTGGTGTGATACCCAAACAGCATTTTTTTTTTTTTTTTTTTTCATATCTGTCCTTTGATGAAAGAAAAAAAAAATACAGTAATTTTGGTTGTTTTCAGTAAAGTGAATGGGGAAAAGGGGATTATAAGGATTTTTTTTTTTTTTTTTTTAAAGCCACTTGACTAAAGCTCCTAACCATAACATCATAATAACTTGTAAAGCTTTTTAGGCCTACAGCTCATCTAATTGAACATCTGGAAATGTTGCAGTTTGTATCATTATAAGGTCAGAAAAAAAGCAGTTTGGGAAATATCCCTTTGCGTTAAACCACTCCATCTTAAAGCAAACACACGCGCTCTGTGTGCTATTTTTCAGGATTTAGTTTCATGGATTTCGATGGATTGGGATTGTGGAGGCGCACCGACATAATCACTTAAACTGCCTCCGTGTTTATTATGCCTGCCTGTATTTCATTTTTCCATGTGTGGATTTTACAAGGCAAATAGGCGCTAAAACCCAGTCAAATCTGAAGCAGTCATTAAATCAGAGCTGGAGGGGGATCAGATCCACTGGATTCATTGGACAAAGGCAATCTCTCATAGATATTAAATTCACTGTTCTATGCATATAGTGAGTAGAAAAAGGCCTTCAGTTTTACTGTATATCAGCATAGTACTTAGGAATTTTCTTCAAGCCACTGTACAGACCTCTTCAAAAAAGTGAACATAATAGAAAAGTGACTTTATGTCAGAAGTTGAGTTCAAAGTGAAACACACTTAGATGCATGTAGACACAGTGCATATTTTTATTTGTATTGTATTTCATTTATTTTAATTGCGATGGTTATGGATGATAGTTATTAAAAAAATCTTTATCTCATCTTTTGGCCGCTCTCCTATGGTTTCACCACAGTAAATATTGTAATTCACACAGAAATGTGTGAAGTTTTTACGCCCTTTCTGTTACAACCAGTCATAACTGTGACTGGAGGAAAGCAATGTGGGTGAAGTGTCTTGCCCACGGACACAACGACCCAGTGCACTGGGTTAGAGCTGGAATCAAACCACCAGCAGTCTGGTTCGTGGGTGACCCGCTTAACCTCCTGTTCCACAATGCTGCCCCTATATCTGATAAAATTTGAATGTCTTGTAGGTAAGATTACATAATCATTGTAATCATCACAATTGAAATATTTCATGCTGTGTGCTCTTTTTGAATTGACTGACACTTTTCTACCTTATTTTCTACTGTATTTTAATTATATAATGTAGGACTGTACGATAGATTCCCTTGTTATGTTTATTTTTATTTTATTTTTTCACTTTTATCTGTATTAAGAGCTGCCTTAACAAGTGAATTTCTCCACTTGTGAAATTAATCAAGTAAAGTTCAATCTTATCTTATCTATATCCTTGCTGCTTTAAGCCCTACTCCTTAAACCATAGCCGTAGTTAGTCACAAGGCTAACACTTAAAGACATTTACTCTATTTATTTACGTCTAGTTTCATGAGTACAACTTTCTTTCTATATAGATTTCTCTAACATTTGTTCAGTAAAATAAAGTGTTACTGTAAACTCTTTAGAAACAATTTCTGTCTTCTTGACACAAAAGACCTTCACCTTTGTTTGGTTTGCTTTATTAATTTCCACTCCCAGTTAGCAATTCTTTGAAGAGAGAAAAAGACTTAATATTGCAACAACTTGTGAGGTCTTCGGCAAAATTAAAGCCTACAAAAGGCACAAGTACTGCCCTCTTGAACCCCCCCCCCCCCCAAAAAAAAAGTAACATAAAAAAACAAATGTATTTTTTTCATTTACTTCAGCTCTCATAACACTGTGACCACAAACTCGAATACTTCAGCACAAAGGCAGCCTGCGGGGAAATTGAATGCTATTCGATTATAATTGTAGAGTGAAAATAATCAAAATGAAAGAGAAGAAAGTGAGTTGCAGTGTTTATGCGGACGCTCAATTGAAACTGATGAGTTTATCTGTGACCTGTGGCTTCTTCATCTGTATCATCAATACGAGTGCGCACAATCCAATCTGAATACTAAACAATAACCCCTGAAACGAAAGGGGGAAAAAAAATCATTTCTCTGCTTTCAGTCCTGTTTTGTTCCTCGACGAAGATTACGGCTTTTAAACTGTTAGGATCCCGCTGAGTTTTAATATCTTGTGTGATCTATTTGTGTCCTAAGCTGTTAATAGCTTGAAGGAATCAGGGGAACGCAGCGGGGGTGGTGCTCGCATAATGGATTGGTTATTTTACTTTCTCTCCCCCAAAAAACAGACGGGATTGGGTGTTGGTGTTTCCTGTCTTTTCTGACTGTACCTTGTTCTTAAAGAAACACTATGTTAGTATCTGGATCTCCTCTATCACTATGTAACTCAGAGGAGCAGGTACGTCACTCTACAAGCTGCTAGTGAGTAACCTAAGTAAGGGCTGACAATATGGACAATATGGCTACACAATTGAGTGAATAGCAGTTTATTCCATTGTGCACATTACAGCCATGGCTGTACACAACACAGAGGTCACAGAAAGCTGGACCTTGGTATTTTTCTATAGCTAGACTAAACCAGATCTAAACCAGACAAAAAACAGGACTAAATCAGGTCTAAAACAAGAACTAATCAATGACTAAATACTCTAAATCAAGATTTATTTAGGGAAAAAGACAGGACTAAACCAAGACTAAACTAGACAGGTCTAAACAAGGACCAAAACAGGACTAAACAAGGACCAAACCAGGGCTAAACAAGGACAAAACCAGGGCTACACCGGGACCAAACCAGGATTAAACCAGAAGAAAGAAAAAACACTCTAAATCAGGACTTATTTAGGGAAAAAGAAAGGACTAAACCAAAACTAAACCAGGTCTAAACAAGGACAAAACCAGGACTAAATGAGGACTAAACAAGAACTAAACTGGCCGTCGACATGATGGACCTCAGTATTTCTAAAATTCTGTGTACAGCCCTGATTACAGCATTTATAAACAATGTTCAATAACATATACAAACTAAAAATGCTAAATGCTAACAGCAAAAAAAAAAAAAAAAAAAAAAAAAAAAAGCTGATATAACTCAGTAAGTGTTTGAACATAAAGTCTGATTTATGTTTTATTATTGATGTAAATAGAGAAAATATAAATATAATAAAACATATAAACACTACACACATTCTGGTATTTCCAAACAATAAACAATAAAACAGAAACAAAACAACAAAATAAGGAACACAAAACACACATTTCCAAATCCTACCTTTTCACTTTAAACGTTTGTAAACAATACACAACATATCGACATGGGAAGAGTAGCCAAAACTGTACTCACGTAAGAGTATTGTCATTTCAGACCCAGCTTTGAGCTTTCTTTTCATTGCATTGGGTTGCTATGAACTATCATATGTCTTATATTGTTATTGTGTGTTGCGTGTGTGTGAGTGGTGTAAAACTGTAAATAAAACATGCAATGAATAGAGAGAAGACCCCAGGAAGAATAGTTACTGTTGTTTCAGTGGCTAATAAGGATCTTAATAAACTAAACCAAACCCAAACAGAAGTTAAATGTAGGCTTTGTTCTGATAAAACTACTTTTAGAAGTCCAGAGGATTTATTTCTTTAGGTTACATAAGTAAATATAACTCTATACTACTCAACTCTGATTTACTGGTTCATTTCTGTAAAGTAAAACTACTAACCATGGCATCTTTTCTCTTGATATGATTGTCAAAGTTAGGCTTCTGCTGTCTTCAACCAGAGACAGAGTCCAGAAGTTAAACAGTGTTGCTTTAAGAGGAATACTTGAGAACACGGGGCTTGTTAATGCACCTGTCCTGAGGCTGGATTTACCCAAAACACAACGAGAAGACATGGCACAAAGTGTATGGTGAGGAGTCAAATCCGGTGTAGGATGAAATTTCAAGGCCCTGTACTCAGTGTCAACAAGCGGATATCAAAACCGCTGTGTTGAATGTGGAGAGCGTTAGGCCGGTGGGCGGAGAGCTGCAAAAGTGTATTCTTCATTTCACAGTCACAGCGCTGGCACAGCTCTGATAACAATGTGCCCTAAACCTGACTTATGCTGCTATTTTATTTTATAGGTCTCTCCTGCAGTTTCCTGATGAATATTCAGACAGAAAGTGCCTGACTCACGCATGTGTATAATCCAACATGTGCCAAGTACATCCTAAAGGCGTAATATATACAGATGCTTGGTCAATGTTTCTTCTTTTTAGTGCTGACAGCAGCCTGTGTTTACAAGATGGTAACCAGGACAGATTTCTTAACAGTTTGTTGCACTTTATGTACAAAAATAATACTGCTACATGTACCTCTTACTGCTCAATATGATTTTGTCTTTAAAGTATACAAACATGCATACTTAAATACATATAATGCTTTTTTTTTTTTTTTGCTTTTTTTTTTTTTGCTTTTTTTATTTGTAGTCTTTTATGTAATACTTTTATTTTTACTTTTAGTTGATCAGATTCTCCATTGGTGCATTAGCATGTTTTGCTATGTTATGCATCTTCCACACAATATTTTATTAATGTAGCTATAAAATATGTATATGAAGACTTAATACTTATATGTACCAATCTTTAACTCTTCTGTGGTGTTGCTTAATTTGCAATGAGCTGATAAAATGTTCTTTTTCTTCAATGCACTCTTCCTTCAGTCGGTATTTTGACTAAATGTAAGAGCCATTTTTCACTCCCTGTTTATTTGCACGACCAAAAACCAGTATGGGGCGCTCCTTTATGGCACTGTCAACTTAGCTTTGCCAGTTTAAAAAGCTAAGTAAAGCTAAGTCTTAGTGTTGCAAAGTGAAGGCATACAGTTTGTTGACTGTGTTTATTATGTGAGCACTGGGCTCTATCCACACTTCCGAAAACGCCTTAAAACTTTAGCATCTCATTATCTAGCAGTACCAGACTAGCTCCTACAGTAAGTAAAATCTCATTAACTTACTTTATTTTCTTTTATTTGCATCTGTCCATTTTATTTGCTGTACTCTGATAACACAATCTTGCTATGTGCATCTGTTGCTCCTCAAACTAGTTGCTCTGTTCTTTCTTTTATGCTCTGAGTTCCCACAGCAAGTGGCCTGCCCCTTAGCGTGCTGTAATTCACATATTGATTTGGCATAACGTTGGATGCCCTTCCTGACACTGCCCTCTCCAAATTTCTGAACAAATTGATCCGCTGTTTTATTTATGACAAAATCATCAAGGGGTAATGGCACTGTATATAAAATATAAAGTACAAGAAGTGTTTACTTGGCTGTATAAATCAGTATCAGCATGCAAAAACCCACTCTATGTATTTATAACATCTTGATTTTCCATTGGGACCGAACTTTCCATCACACGAGGTAAAAGCTGTAATGTTGTGCGATGTTGCATAAATGTTTCAGAATCACGTTGCTTGTTATGGGTTATAGACGAAACCCCAGCGGCCCAATTTAGCCCGTCTTATAATGGCGTCTCTAATGCTTCAGTCTACATGAAAATAAACAAGTCTGTAAAAAGGAATATTAAACGCACTGTATTATTGCTTATTCCCAAAGAAACAAATTGATCTTTTTTATGACATTGAATCCATAAAACACGACAGTAGCCATTTTACAGCTGATGCATAAACAAAACTAGCGAGCATGGCTTTATGACCTTACATTTCAGCATTGTGGAGTGGATTTTTAAACTGTTTAGACACCTGGCTGCGGCAATAGTCTACTGTATGTTGCTGTGAGAGGGAGGGTGATGTGTGCGAGATCGACTTTAGCTGTAGTATGGTTGATCCCGCAGGTTAAGGAGGGCTTTGGCACTGTGCTACTGACCCATCTGGACCCAGCTCTCGACTAAAGCTCATCTACACAACATCCACTCAATTCAGATCTTTTAGCGTTGCAGCTGTTGCGGCAGTTGTGATGGCCATTGACCTGATAGACCTCTGAAGATTTACTTGCTGGCTCAGTGTTTCAGTATCTTGCAGCAATAGACCCAGCAAAAGAGTTTCTAAACAGTATGGCAGTGTATGAAAGAATGGCAATCGAGCTTAAGTTTTGATTTTTAATGGCAATGTATTAATAAAAGTAATGACATCGTAATTATTTTAGTGACAAAAATCTTTAGACAAATGTATTTTAAGTTTCCTATGCTTTTCTACTAGTTAAAATGGGCACAACTGGGAGATGGTTTGTTGAAAACTGTGATGTGAGGATTTTTACAGATAGCTATGTCTTGGGACATGGGACAAGGAGCCTAGAACTGGGTTTGTCCTGGTTAAATAAGGATGTCTGGTCACCCTACCTATGAACTACAACCATTAATGTCTGCTGTCTACAAACATCTCCCCTGTTGCTTTTGTAATCTGTGGAAGAGTCTAAACTGACAAAGAAAGCAAAAAGGGATAAAAAAAACAAAAAAACAGCCATTTACAGTTATTATCTAGCTAAATGATTTTGAATAAATCGCAATATTTCTGGGATATTGCAGCTGCGATTAGATTTGCGATATATTTTGTAAAATCAATGTTCAGTTCACAGTAAACATTTTAAGCATCTGATGGAGCATTGACACTCAAATGTTCACTTCTGAAGTGATCCAAGAACTCACATGCCTTCAGTTTATGTCTGTAGAGGTCTGAACTACAGCTGTACACTGCAAAAAATCTACATTTACATTAGTTAAAATGACTTGAATTCAGCAAAAGCAAGCAAAATTACCTGTCCATTGGGTAAGAAAATTTCACTTACCGCATGGACAGACCATTTTGCTTGAAATACGTAAAAAAAATATATTAAAACAGGGAAACAAGTCAAATAATCTAGAAATAAGTTACCTATTAAGTAAATAAATCCAATCTTGTGAAAATTGCTCAAATTAAGACTAATAATCTGAATTCAAGTCATTTTAACTAATGTTGATATTGTTTTTTCACAGCGTATACAGTTTAGGATCCAGTGTGATGGGATATTTTGTTCTCTGCAAAGAACATTATATCACCTAAATAAGTGCTGCCTTTGTGATTTGCTAATTGCAACAGTTCAAATTGTGATTTCGATTTTATTTCGATTAATTGTGCAGCCCTAGTATTATCCATATTTTCTGTGCTGCTAAGAGTCAGTGCTGTCTAAATCTGCTTTTGGTGACTTTCACCCAATCCAAATCATATCTCCCTCTGCCCATCTTATCCCACAGCTCAGGCTTCATGTGACCTCCTACACACACTTAGAGAGCCAAAGAGGATCAGCGCTAGATCCACTCAGATTACCACCTTCTTTGTCGCTCCGTCTATCTCTCTGTCTCTCTCTGTCTCTCTTTCTCCTGCCTTTTTTTTTTTTTTTTTTTTTTTTTTTTTACCCCATGCAGTGAAGAGTGTGCTCTCCATCCAGAAGTTACATATGGACAAGGACAAATAGTAGAACAGGAGCACACAGGCTGAGGCAGACAGTGCTGTGTGTGGAGTTAGAGTTAGAGGGGCAGGATAAATGTCAGCTGACCAAGGGCTCCCAGTCAGAGTATATGGCTGCCAACTGCCCTGACTTCAGCTCCACACTCCACAGTAATGGGACAAAGGCGCAGTTTTTTTTTTTTTTTTTTTACATACAATGATTAGGCATAACATTAAAACCACTGTCAGGTAAAGTGAATAACTCGGGGTATCTCTTCATTGTGGCACCTGGGATGTTTTAGACAGCAAGTGAACATTGCGTCCCCAAAGTTGATGTGTTAGAAAGAGAAAAACAGGCAAGGATTTGAGCGAGTTTGAGTTTGACGACTAGGTCAGAGCATTTCCGAAACTGCAGCTCTTATGTAGTGTTCCGAGTCTGCAGCGGTCAGTTTCTATTAACAGGAAAGAACAGTAGTGTAGACAAGTAAACAAGTCACTCAAACTGCTGTAGAAGTTAATGTTGGTTTTGATTAAAAAAAGTGTCTGAATACACAGTTCATCAATCAGTCAATCAAAATGTATTTATACAGCCCTTTACAACACTCAAGGTGACCAAAGTGCTTCCCAATAAAATCAAATTAAAATTATCATAAAACAAAAAAATCAGAAATACATTAATAATGCGTACAACAAAATATAAATAGTGTTACACAGCATTACAAAGTGTTAAAAGTCAGTCTGAATAAATAAATAAAAGCCTGGATTTAAAAAGCCCAAAGGCAGCTTGTTCCAGACTCTGAGCCAGGCCACAGAGAAGGCCAGATCATCGCAGTTTATTGTATATAGCAGGGGTGTCCAAACTATGGCCCAGGGGCCAAATGCAGCCCACAGACTATTTTTTGTTGGCCCTCAGGCTTCATTCTTGACATTGATTCGTGGCACAAATTGCCACAAATAGTACTTTTTTTACATGAATACAGGTACACAGTCTCATATTTCTGTATTTAGGGAGAAAAATGGAAATAGTGGTTGTTTAAGCCAAAAATAAAATAATAATAGAAGAACCTTTAAAAAAAGGGAGTAACCAAATGGGACTTACTTTTATGGTAGGAGAAATAAGTCATCTCTAGTCAGTGGCCCACCTTTGCACAGATTTTTCACTATCTGGCCCACAATAAAAAAAAGTTTGGACACCCCTGGTATATAGCGTTGGATATTAGGCTGGTGTTCATAATGTTATGCCTGATTGGTGTATATCTTTGGTTAGATAGATAAAATCTGCTACAGAAAGTGAAGAGCAATCTGTAGTCTTATAGCAAATGGTGACAGTGAGATCTTGTACTTAAATTCCAAGTATCATAACTCATGTATCTGTAGGAATGTCCTTCTTTCACTAAAGCACATGTTCTTAGTTACAAAGCAGCCTATTGCATGCCATTCAGACAGATCTGAGATTGGTTAAGCATTATACAGTGTATTAGAGGTATGGCTGAGCACTGATAGAAAATGCCATATCTCATGTTAGGTATGTACTTGGAGTTAAATTCAGTTACTGCATGCAAATATCTTGGTCAGCTTCTTCATTATGGATGGTGGCTGACCCTCTGTCTTTCAAACTATGCTTCTTCTGATGTACATCTTAGTGGTTAGGGCTTTCTTTATTTTTGTTTTTGAGCCTGTAGCATATCATAGCATAGCAACTTAGCACTTGTATGCAGTATGTGAAGAGATCAAATGAAATCCATGAAGTGAGTATTAGGTCCTGGTATCTGGACAGTCCAAGCCATAATGTTGCTGCTTTTCACGGTAGAAGAGGTTAAGGCGGGCGTTATCACAGCCAACTCAGTACAGTATAAAGTGTAACACACCGCTGGGAGGAGGAGCAGAGTGGGCATCAATGAGCTGTGTGTCATTACAGTGACATGATGCAAAACACAAGCTGGTAGTAGAACAGTGGGGCTCCACAATATGACAGTGTCCCGGCGCTGGCCTGGTTTCTTAATGTACAGTATGTGTGAGAGAGTGCAGGTGCCACTTCTTCCTCTGTATTTGCATATTATTCACAGGCTTATTATCACATCTATTGTGAGCCTGTACTGCGTGTCCCTGTTTCCTTTCTATGCTGTAGGTATTCCCGTCACTACAGAGCAGCCTCAGACATAACATTTACACATATTCATAGCTGCAGGTACAATGAGGATAGCCTAAAAAGCATCTTTATTTGTGTAACATATAGCAGAAGCAACAAACGATGCTCTGACAAATAAGTATACTGCTTTTGGTGACTCGACTTGGGCCTGGACTTGCCTTCAGTTGTTTTGGACTTGTTTTGAATTGATTTGGACTGGTCTCAAATTTGATTCTGACACTTTTTAAAGACTTTTTAGGGCTCAAGTCAGACCTCAACTCAAGATGACTCACAGAGGCTTGAAAGTTTTCTGTTGACTTGGACTTGCACTCCTACTTCAAGTGCTAATGACCAGTTTTTAGCAACTCTTGAGAGCGAATTGGACTTGAAAACTGGTGACTCTATTAATGTTTGTATAAGTACTGTAAGTCCGTGCAGCTAGGAGAACTTGGCAGGTAGTAATATTCTGATTATGCTTAAAAATGAATATATCTGACTAGTCAAATCCCACTACTGCATACTGTCATCTAGGACTGAACAGTTTTGGAAAATTATCAAATTGCAATTTTTTTCTAATAGATATTGAGGTTGCAATGAGATTTGCACTTTTTTTAATCTTTTTTTTTTTTTTCATATCAATGCAAACAGATAACATTTTAAGCATATGATAGAGCACTGACACTTGAGACAACACTAAATATTAACTGTTAAACTAATACAATACTGGTAATTTCTGTAGATGTCTAAACTGCAGCTTATACACACCAGGACCATGTAAAGACAGGATATTTTGTTCTCTACAGAGGACATTATTTCATCCAGATAATTGCAGCCTTTGTGTGACAATTCAAATTGCAATTTTGATTTTATTGCAATTAATCGTTCAGCCATACTGCCGTCATGTCCTTGGGCAAGACACCCAACCCACCTTGCCTCCAGTGTCTGCGTACACTGAATGTATGAATGTGTGAGTGTGAATGGTTCCATGGTTCCTTTTTGCCTATGATAACTTCATTATGACCAACTTTTACCAGAAACAAAGTTATATTAGTTATATATATATATATATATATATATATATATATATATATATATATATATATATATATATATATATATATATATATTTTACCTCTTCATAATACAATATGCAGACTTCAAATAAGCTGACCATTAAAACTATATAATGTTGAATTTCCCCACTAGATAATGAAAGTTTTATCTTTTATTGACCTTCCCCATGGGCCACTTTTGAATCCCAACCCTCCAGTTGCCCATTCACTGCTTTCAGTAATTCTTAATTAAATCAGACACTATGTATAAACAGAATAAAACATCTGATTGCTAGAAGAAAATTGCTCTCTATCTCACTATGTAATATATGTCAATTTATCCATTTAAACTATATGTTAACGCTAACATCAGGCGAATCTCTTTTTACAGATGTCTAAACAGTAAAAAAAAAAAAAAAAAAAATCAGTCTGCATTCACTTGGCTATTGTTACTTAACTCCCTGTCATCCACCCACGCACAGAGCAGCAGGGCAGCCAGCCTCTTGACACCGTTCCATTTAGCCCACACTCCTGCCAGAGGATCCAGCTAATAACTCATATAGCCTGAAAACCGCCATAGTGCGAAACAATTACTTTCAAGAAGAATCAGTGGAATCAGGGGAAATGAACAAAAGCCTAACCTTGAGAGAGCATAACAATTTTTAACAGCAGCTCCAAAACCCGTGTGCTCAAAGTGATGTCGGAAAAAGGAAAAAAAAAGTTTGTTAATAAAGCTTTTTCGGCCGATCTGAAATTGCATTACAGTGCGCATCGCTATTCAAGGCCGTTCTCTCTGCAAAAAATTAGTTGCACTCCCGGTGTGTCAGAAATCGAAGAGCTTCCCCAATGGAGCTAAATTATCTTAAGTGGCTGGGGACTTTTGAGGAACACACTACCCATGTTTATCTAACAAAAAGACTGGATTTGATTTTCTTTATAGACACACCACAAGACATCTGCTATTAGTTTATTATGGGGAAAAAATCACCCCAATCACAATCTGTCTCAACAAAAAACACTAATACAGACTGTCTTTTCACTTTCTATTTTGCTTTGAGGAGGATTAGCTGCAAGGCAACAGCAGAGAAAGTGGAAACTAAAAGTGCTGCTCCCGAGCTGTAAATTCACAGTTTGTCTTGGCTTTGGCACCTGAACTTGATGTTCATTCATTTTGCAAAGACACAAAGCTCACACTACCTTTGCTTTGTTCACCTATAGCAGCTTGTCGACAGAAAAGTGTTAAGCCCTATTTACAGTAACTGATGTAGGTAGTGGGAACATGTGAACTCGCTGGCTTACACGCAGAAACGTTGCATGGCTAATGGAAAAACTTTGTACCATAACAAGCAAAGTTGTCATGTTGTTTCATTTAAAAGGTATTCAGATAGATACAAAATACTTATATATCCCCACAAACCCCCCACACTTCAAATGGTACCCAAATGAAATTATCAAAATATGATTTCCAAAAGTAAACACACTCACAAACCTTCTCCAAGGCACTGGCCCTGGCTCGCAATGGTCATATTCTAGAGACCAGACCTGGACCTGAACCAGAGATAGTGGAAAAAAAAAAAAAAAAAAAAAAACGTTAAAAGACAATAATACCAAGTTATGAATATTCAAAATTGTTTTGGAAACAGACAACCACTTGACCAGATGTAAGTAATATCAGAGCCTGGGGAGAAAACATTTTCTTTCATGTAGCTATTAGCATATTGAGCTGTAGGCTCACATGTTAATGTTACACTGGAGTAGTTACAGAAATATGGCGGACCACAATAGTTTGACATTGACATTGTTTGCTCAGATTTAATCCATCAATCACCACAAATCCTACTTTAATAAGTTCACTTTAGCAACTTGAACAGATGAGCAGATCTGGATGCTATTATCTGGTAATGTGTATGAACAACAACCATCCATTCTGGCTGTGAAAAAAACACTAGATTTAATGTTTTTACATTGCTCCCTGGAAAAAAAAAATAATAATAATAATAATAATGGGATAGAATAGTAATCTTGATATCATGCTGTGTGCACAACATATGTGGATTTGTCACCCATGAAGGATCTATACAGAATCCTTTATAAAACCTGAAGTGCTGATTTTTTCCCTTGATAATCCAAAAAAGTGAGAAAAACATAATAATAAATAAACAACAAGTTAAGGCGTGTTTTTATATTCTGCAAAAACCTGAAAATAACTACCTTGAGCATAACTGAGAGAAACTGAATGCAACATAAAAATAAATGACTGTGTTTCATAATTAAAAAAACCCACAGAATACAAAGCATCGGGGACTGGTGCAGGAGCCGGATCTGAAATTAGTTTGGAGAGGTTTACACAGTGTAGTGTTTAAAAGTGTTTGAGTTGTACTTTGTTTACTCTGTGCCACGATGACACTGCAGCATTAAGTCTGTTGCTCCAATTAAACCCAGTTTCTTTGCCTTTGTTTATGTTGAGTCATACAGAAAACATGCACACAAACTTATATGCACACAAAATAGTGTTGGATTAAAAGTGCCATGGTGGGAGAGCATTTGGTGCTCTTGCCTTCCAGCAAGGAGGTTGTGAGATCAATCCTCAGGCCTTGACACGATCTCTCTGATGGAGTCTACTGAGTGTAGCCTCTATAGTGAATGAATTTGAGAGTGAATGGTTGTTTATCTTTGTGTCAGCCCTGTGACTAGTTGCTGGAATACTCTCCAGTCAGCCCTGATGCTATAACAGGAATAACCACAAGAAGATAAATGATTGTAATAACAGTGATTTCAAGAAATGAATCTGACCCATCTTGTTTGATGTTGTGTAGTAGTGTAAAGTCTTTAGCAGCATCTTTTCATTTATGATGAAATATAACGCTTGCTTCAATCCACTATTTGCTTTGGTTCCAATGGGAATACACTCACAGACAGAAACACAGACATTGTAATCAGTTTGAGAAAATGTGTTTGAGAAAATGTGTAAAAAGTGTATCTTAGTTGAATCTAAAGCATCAGTTTTGTTGATTGATGTGTTTAGAGTTCAGCGCTCTTTGAAGTGAATGAAATGAATTATTTGAAGCAACCATAAACAATTTGTGTACTTGAGACCAATCTATTACATTGTAACTAATGCACTGTAAAGCAGCGGTGGGCAGTAACCAATTAGATATATACTGTATTTACTCAAATAATGACTGCACTTATTCCTGTTAGGAGGCTGTAGCCTACCCCAGCTATACTATGGGCACAGGGCCAACAGCCATTGTACATTTTGTTCTCTCAAAACTTTGATTTACAAAATGTGGATGAAAAAGAACTACATTTCCTGGAACATACTTTTTCCGGAATATTTTACTTCTGCATACAAAGAAATGTTTTCATTCCAAAACTAAGTAAAAAGGTGAACATAATTAATAGTAAAAGGCTTCTCTGAAGATCTTGGTTAGTCTTACTCGGGTGCTTTTTGTAAAGAAGCTACTTGAATCCAGACACAAGGGGGTCAAAACAAGCCAGTGTACCCTTTTTATTTATTTTTTAGATATTTTGTGGGCCATTTTTTAGGCTTATTGACAGGACAGAGTGGTAGCAAATTGGGGAGAGAACGCAGAGAGATATTCGGCAAACTGTCTGAGTCTGGACTCAAACCTACAATGCCAAGGGAGGCTGCAATTCCTTCCTACTGTATATGTGTCACAGCTTTACCAACCAAGCTTTACTGCACCAGTGTACCCTTTGTGCCAGTGCCAAGCTCGGATAAATGGAGTGTTGCATGAGGAAGGGCATCCAGCATAAAACCTATAAATGCACACTAGGAGGCAGAGTGAAACAACCCTGGATGGAAAAAGACAAACGTCAAGATTTAAAAACTACTAGCTGAATGCCAGTGGTGGAAGAAGTACTCAATTTCTTTACTTAAGTAAAAGTGCAGATAAGGGAGCAAAACTGTACTCAAGTAAAAGTATTACATGAAAATTTCTACTTAAATAAAAGTATAAAAGTACTTACTTTCAAATGTATTTGTGAGTAAAAATAAAAGTATTTTGCACAGATTTAAGAAATAAATGTGTTAAATGTGAGGGATTTGCTGAAAACTAAAGGTTAACAGTGCAATAGAAGAGACTGACTCTGTAGGTGAGGTTTTTCTGTGAAGTACTACTTTATTGCATCGTCTATACTGAAGTACTGTGTCTACAATGACGACACGGCAAAAACTAATGATTATAAATCAAATTCAATAAAAAAGTAGTGGAGTAAAAAGTACAGATACTTACTCTAAAATGTAGAGTAGTAAAAGTACCCCTTGTAAAATTTACTCAAGTAGAGTACAGATACATGGAAATTGTACTTAAGTAAAGTAACTAAGTGCTTTAACTTTGTTACGTTCCACCACTGAAAAATGCACAATTTAACTACTTTGTGTAGCCCTAATCTACAAAAAATCGCATTTTGAAAATCTGGATTTTTAAAAAACTTGCAGTATCATTATATTGCACCTTTAATTTCATATTTGTTTTAAGCTACAACTGGTAAATGGTCCGCATACATGCCAGCACATTGCACACACACATGTATGTATTTGTTTTGCTTCTTGAGGAAAAATGCAGGTCTTTACAGCGTCATTAATAACTGAAAGGGTTAAATCCGTCTTAACCATGCGGTGTGTGTGTGTGGGTTTACTGTATGTGTCTTGAGGGCCAGTTTCTTCTGTGGTTGAGTGGAGAGAGCTCATTTGAGAAGACATGATTTGAGGAGCGATCAGGGAATTCCTCCAACTCCATGCTCCTATAAATCATCTCTTTAATCAGCCTGAAAACCTCCTCTCGGCGAACCCAGCTGACAACAACCAAACACACACACACACACAACTTAGCACACAACAAGCCACAAACAATACACAAGGATAGAGGAGAAGCTAGTGGGTTAAAACGTCAGGGCTCACAGGTAGCACAAGTGCGTGAGTAAAACAGTAGAAGAAGAAGAGACATAGTTCACTTGGGTTGGCAGGGCTGAGAGGAGCGGTGCCAGGCTGGTAATTGGATCGGATAGTCTTCAGGGAGGAGGGGAGATGCTGGAGGAGAAGGAGGAGGAGGAGGAGTAAAAGGGGGGTGAGGCTGCTAAAAAATCCCTCTTTCTTGAACCTGTATCAGCCAACATGAGCTAAGTGTGGAGATTATTACTCACACATTTAGTTATGCAATGCAGAATTGCAGAAAGAAGATATTTGTAGAAACAGACAGCGAAGTAAAAGCCTCAGATCAGGATCAACTTTTTTTTAAAATCTAAACCAATCCACTTTATTTGCATAGCACATTTTATAATCACAGACAGTTTCCAAAGTGCTACACATAGAACATTATATAAACTATAGAACATTACTCTCTATAGCTTAACATTGAAAGATTAAAAAACAAAATAAAAGTATAATCCACTAAAATAAAAGTAAAAAAAAAAAAAAAACAGAACTGTAGAATAAATAAAAGCAAGAAAGTAAAAGTAAAAGACACAGAGGAACACATCAGCAAGACAAGATTTAAAACACTGGGAGTTTCTGACGTTGGAGTTTGATGGCCTAACATAAAAATAGTGTAAAGATTTCAACAAAACAAAACCTCTTCTTTTTTATTTTCTGGGGAATGAATACAATATAAGTAATAATTTTGGTTACATTTATAATTGCAATGACAATAATATTCATAACCCACAGGCCCATAACCCTGACACTCTGTAATCTTTGTGTGTGTGTGTGTGTGTGTTAACTGTAGTTAGAGAGCAGCAGTAGACAAAGTTTATTCATTTTTGTGGCAATAAAAAGATTTTCAAGCATTTCCAAGAATTAACTTATTATTTTTTAAGTAGTACTTTGATTAGTAGATATAGCTGTGTCTTTCTATCCATGGCCTTCTATGTCTGTAATTATTTTTTCTAACGACAGACTAGATCTAAAATGTTGTTTTATCTGCAAAATAATGTGCCGAGGTGAGCTTATTCAACCACTTTTCCACTGTTTCCTAGATACTCAGTGTTTTGCAGTTAAATATAACGTAACATAGTGTTGTTTAATCTGATTAAATATTTGTATATGATATGAAATAACTCAAAAGCTTTCATTTTAACTACATATACTTTTCTATCACTAGCTATGCAGAGATATATTTTCCACTCTTACATTACTGAAGACTCCTCTATCATGGCTACAGTTTTTTTTTTTAGCCAAACCACTAATAACTATGATTCTCACAGTTATTCCTTATGATTTTGTTGCATCCCACTTTTTACCTACAATATTTACACTTTTTACATAATTTTGTCTACAGTTTAACCTTAATCTCATAATAATCTAACCCAGTACGAATATAAAAGCATGTCCCACTTATCTCTTGTTTAGAAAGCAAACAGTTTCTTAAAAGAACTGAGTCCTGTGATCATTGTGACTACTTTTACACAGTGCTAATGTGTTAATGTGTGTTTGTGTGTGTTAGGCTTGTGATTGTGTGTTGTTATCTGTGTTGTTCTGTTTTATCTGCCTCGGGATTACAGATGAAAATTAGCAGCTACGATCTGGCTCATGTCTGTACACATGTATATGAATGTTCATTAATATGCACTTAACTACCTTAAGTAAAAAATAAATAAATCAATCAATAAATAAATACATATGTCAAATAAAAATAAATAATAAAAAAGCATTGTCAAAAAATCATGTTTTTTGTTTTGTTTGTTTGTTTTTTATTTTATTTTATTTTTTTATCTAAATTTTCCTTATACTACAACCTGCTAAGATGCCCCTGAGCCACTTTTGGGTCCCATCCAGTTAAAAATGCAAGCTAAACCATACAGGAGCACATCAATGAATTTGAATATTGTGGAAAAATGAAATTATTAAAAAAAAAAAAAAAATCATATAGATCCAGTGCACAGAGTGAATTATTGTAAGTATTTATTTATTTTAATTGTGATGTTTATGTTGATTATGTAATATTCACATTTTTCAAGTTACTTAATTTATTTTTTTTTGTGAACTGTAAGCCATAATCATCACATTGAATTTACCTACTGAAATAAATGTAATATATTGTTCATATTCTAATTCATTGGCATGTGCCTTTAATGTTTCATGCTTTATAAAAATGCAGAGGTGGACAAAGTACTCAGCTTCATTACTTAATTTTTTACTTAATTACTTAATTAAAATATGGATTCTCCTGGTCAAATATTACTCTAATACAAGTCAGATTTTTACTTGAGTTAAAGTACTGGAGTATGTGCTTTCAGAAATACTTGAGTATTCAAAGTACTTAAATAAACAACTTTTTTTTACAATGTATTTCAAATGAGTTCATTCAAGAATTTTGGGTAAAATGTCGACTACATTCAAGTCAGAAATTTGCAGCTCCAAAAACATTAATAAAATACATTTTACATAATTTCAGAGAGGAAATGTGGGGCTCAACTTTAAAACCATAATAGATATGATTGTTCTACAGCAAAAAACAAGCCATATGTTTTAAAAATAAGCCTGGGTATTACAATCATATTAATCAATTATTTTTAAATTGGTTTATTATAGAATCATGCAAATAATGTTCAAAGCAAAAGCTAAATCACTTCAGATTGTGTCCAGAGGTTATTTTTAGTTCCCGAGAGCAAATATGAGTAGTATTATCTAGTAAATAATTATCTTTAAGGAGTAAGTCAGTTGTCTTTCAGTTTTAAGACAATTTCTCTGCAAAAGTTACTTTTGCTTTTTTGGAAATGTAGTGGAGTAAAAGTACTACCCCCCTAAAATACTACTCAAGTAAAGTACAGATTCTCAAAAACTATACTTAAGTACAGTACTCAAGTAAATTTACTTTGTTACTGTCCACCTAAGATAAAATGTCTCTGTGCTGTTGGCTTTTTGCAGTGTTGCTCTTCCTAACTTCCTTACAATCTTCTTTGTCAAAAACCCATTTAGGAATGAGTATTCATATCAATGGTCCATTTTTCTTTCTGTGTATATTGTAGTGTCCATACTGAACACTCCTATTCATCATCCTCAACCAAACGGTTTATTTTCCTATTTAAATACCAATAAGTCCTTCGCAGTTGGTCTTTTTAATCTTATATACATAGAAATGAAATGTCGGCACACTATAGCCGAATCTATTTTAATAACATCATTGGAGCTGCTTGGTGTTTGGGCTGAATGAGGGAGATAGAAAGAGATAGAGTTGTCCGATAGTTGTATTACAGTAATACCTTGGTTTAATGGATGTCTGGTTTGGAATAAGGCTGTACTCGGTCCAATTGAGATTGTGTGGCGTCGGAGGGATGAGGTGCGCCCCCTCATAAATCCGCTCGGAGATGAGATTGGGGGTTCAGAAAGAGGGAATGAGAGGACAGTAAAAAAAAAAAAAAAGACAGAGAATGATGCACACAAATCCAGCCGAGGAGGATTTGGCTGTTGTGACGGGCAGCCATGTTGGGGAGGGCTCCAGCCTCACATATGGGCTCCCGCTAATCCTCCAGTCAGGTCTTAGCCACACATACAAGAGCTAATGTCGCTAAGATGCAGCGTCTTTGGAGGACAATATTATTTGTACTGTCTCATCCCGCTATCTCTATTACTCACAATGCGGGCACAATGACATCCTTTGGCACCCTTTTCCTTGGTGATGATGGGAAGCAAAAAAAAAAAAAACAAATACAAGAGGGAAATGATGAAAGATGAAGAGCCAGAGGGAGGAGGAAACAGCTAGAGGTGGAAATGGTCAGGACAAAAATAAAAGACCACTGCTGTTTGTTCTTAAATCCCGGGCCAGCGCCTGTTAAAATCCCCCACACACCTCACTCTGCTTTACGAGCTCAAACACCATCAAGCAAAGCTGAGACAGTGGTATAAAGTTACCCAACAACAATATAAAAAACTGGTGGAGAGCAAGACGTAGTCACAACATTATGACCATTCACCTTCTGTAAACACTGCACCATTTCTTTTGTTTTGATGCATTATATATATATTTATATTTAAAAAAAAAAAGTTGTGCTCTGAAGAATAATTGTGTTTTTTTTTTTGTTGTTTTTTTTTATAATTAGGAGAAATATTGTCACAAAAGGCAATGTGTTTAGTTATAAAAATACAAATAAAAGAAAATAAACCTGAGAAACTGATCATTTTTAGTGTTGTAAATTTTGCCAGGGTTGTAAATAATAAAGCTGCTGTTGCCTGCTTGGAAGCTGCTTGTAGTGTAATAAGAAAAAGAGAGAGCTGACTGAGTGATGATAGAGACAAGGATGCTTTAGGAAAACTGTAAAGGAAAGTATGATCTTATGAGATTTTATTGGTTGTGAAGAAAAGGTCAAAGGTCAAGGTTTTATTGTCCCAGTGGCTTAATGTCAGAACGATGTAGGGTTTGTCCAGCACCACAGTTTGAACCCTCTGGTGTCAGTAGTAATATTAATTTTGAAGCTGCCTCTGACTGAAAACACTTGAAGGACGGCCAGTACTCAGGCCTCTCTATTAACAATTCACGCTGGCCTTCAAACGTGAACAACAAGAACAACAAATTAAAAAAGAATTCCAATCCTTGTGGCATGTTCTTGGAAACGTTGCTTTTTTCTATACAATGCTAACTTAGGGGCACATGTCAAGCAAACTATAATGTGTATTAGTTTTGATTATTATGATATTCATGTAATCATATACATATCTGTCCCACAAAGTCACAAAGAAAGATTGTAATTTTATGAGATACTGTATTATGTTTTTCATTACCTGCACAATAAAAAAATAAATAAATAAATAAATAGTTTCCTGTGTGTACTAAACCTATATACAGTAATATATGCATTTTACTTTGAATTGCACAACTGAACTTTTCAATTTTTCAATTATTGATGTGTGCCTGTATATTTAAACTGCATTGTTTGGTCTGATCCAGTAATTTGAGGACACAGAGGGAGGGAGATTAATAATTGTATATTTTCATTGTATTTTACATGCAGTTTGTGTATGGGAACAGGTGGTTAAAGAAATGCAGCTCAACAATAACTTACTTCCCACACACTGCTTTCACAGACAAAACAACATTTTATATCTGAGCCGTCATCAGGCAAATAATTGTACAGGCCATGAGCAGCCAGACAGAGTGCGAGAATTACTAATCAAATTATATAATATATACAGAACTTGCACAACTATTGCATGGTGAACTTCTTGGAAATGTTGAATGCTTTGTCATATCCTTCTCTCTATCCTCCTCCATTTTTTCTTTCTTTTTTTTTTTGCTATGAATACATAGCCTTGAAATCATTAAAATGTGGAGCCTTTAGATCATTTCGAATGGAACAAGTATAAGCATTTTTTTCATAAATACTGTACAACCAGCTCATTATGATCAAGTAACTTTTAACTATACCACAATAATATAATTTTTTTAACTAACTACCTAAATACCCAAAAAGTCAGTTTTATGGTGCTGAGTACTTGACAAAAAAAAATCACTGAGTAAAAATATTTTTTGGTATTGCTGACAAAGTGTTATGTCTACCTTGCAATTAGAAAGATGTGGGTTTGAGCCAGGTTATTAGTAGTAGTGATAGTAATATATGTTTTTTTGTGTCTGCACACATGTTGTATTTTACTTTTTTATCTTTACTCAGGTATTAATTTTGTTGAAAACTTTTACCTGTGAAATATTATGATAATAGTTGCAGCATTTTTACTTGAGTACAGATTTTAAGAACTTTTTCCACCATAAAAGACACATATTTAGACACAACAGTCTCATGTGAGCTGTGTATTTGCAGTAAAACAGTGTTGCATTAAGACATTTTTTGGGACTGGACTAGAAATGCCCACGAATGCTCAAAATGGCCATCCAATTCTGAAATAGAGACTTATCATTTCCCATGTCTCTTTAGGCCCCATGTGTAAAAGGGTGAAGGGTTGACTTTGCCCATGTGTAAACAACAGCTGTGAGAAGTGGCCCTCAACCCCGGACTGTGTCGAACTGCACATCCAAGGACTGTCCTGTCCCTGTGTCTGTTAGCCCATCTGTCCCAACACTTCAGCCCCATAAGCTCGGGCCTGTTACAGACACGGGACAGTGACAGTTACCTGCACTCATTCAGGTCCGCGTTAGACGTGTGTAGCTTCCATTAGGTTTTACACACACAAGTCAGCAGTAAAGAGAGCAAACAGGCCCGGGCACGCCGGCGCTCATTAGCACTGTGGACTCTAGCACTGGCAGAGTCTTAATTGTTTTTCTCTTTAACTGAACAACTTCATCAATAATCATTAGAAGGTACTCGAGCAGGTGGGGCACTTCAGGTTCGCAGTACACGACAAAACCCTGAGTCATACAAGCGCTCTTTTATTCCACTGTCCTTAGCAATTAGGTTAAAATTGACGGGTGGAAATAAATAGATACTTTTACTCAAGTTACTGAATTAAGTAAGGGTGCGGGGCAGAGGAGTCTGTTGTCCCAGGCCTCAGGGGCAGAGGGGCCCAGAAATGGTCCCTTTTCTTATATTTTAATGGGCCCATGTGAAGCTTTCTTTCCCCAGGCCCCAGCAAGTTGTCATTAGCCTGTGTACTATTACTAAGAGTAGTGTTAGCAATAGCAGTAGTATTAGTAAGTGCAGTGCAACTCGTTGTGGTAATAGTAGCAGAAGTTGTAGTAGTAGTAGTAGTAGTCCAAGATGGAAGCAGTACTCTAGTAAAAGTACAAATAACATTTAAATGTATTGTTTCAATGGTTCAACAAAATATACTTACTTACTTACTACTACTACCATAACTACTACTACTACCACTACAACTGCTTCTGCTGCTATTATCACTATCTACCACTACTTTTACTACATGAAACGTGCATGTTACCCACTTTGCCAAAAACTAGAGGTGCTAATAGTAGTCATGGTAGAATTAGTAGTAGTGCTATTAGTAAGTACTTTCTATTTAAGTAAAATTTCACTGTCAAAATCTTTTTTCTTCTTTTTTTTTCAACTTTTATTCAAGCCATAATTATGTTGAGTATACTTTTACTTATACTTGAGTACTATTATTATGCAGTGATAGTACTTTTAATTGAGTATGATCTGTAAGCACTTCCTCCTCCTCTGCAGATGGATTTAATCCCCTGATGTCTGAAAACCACAAAAAATCCAGTTGCTAAATAGAATAAAGTGAATTTGATCCAGCAGCTGGAGAAAGAACTGAATAAGCCGATGCGGAGATGACAGCAGATGAAACGAGTTTACATCACTCTGATATAAATGTTATTTTGTAACAGAATTGACCACATTTTTCATCCTGTGCTGCTGCTAAAAAGAAGATTTGGGGTTTGTCAGCAGTATATAGTAGTGCCTATGCAGTGGAGATATGGCAGGGACACTGCTTATACTCAGTGACATTTCAGCTCCATATTCAGGGAGAATCCACAGATTTGTAAAGGTTGTCATTCGAAAAACTCCAACTGTGTCTCAGCTTCCCTCTATACTATAGTCTGCCGGTTTAGTTGAAATCCAGTTTGTGAGATATGCTGATGTTTTTATAGGACTAATACATGGGATAGTCATGGAAATAAAGTAATTTTACTAAGTGGAAATACCTGTTACTCCATACTATGGCCAGCTGTACCCATGCAAAGGAGACTGTATTTAAAAAGCAAAAGTCTATATTTTAACTATAACTTTGTTGATATATGGTTATTTTGGATTGTGTGCCAAATCCACATGGAGGGACAAGCCAGTGTACTCTTTGTGCAGCCAAGATAAATGGAGAGGGTCGCGAGGTTGGAGAGGGTAAATACAGATTTTCTGTGTAAAGGGGCAAGATTATGCAAAATATTTTTTTTTAGCTTTCTACCGTGTTATGATACCTCAGTACGCTCAATTCTACAAATCTCCACCTCTCCCACAAACCCCCGCCCACTCCTGGAAATATGCCAAGCCCTCGACATCCAGTCTGCTCTCATTCATTTATCCAAAAACAGTGTACAGCTCTGTTAAAATTATTAAAAGGGCATCATACAAAAAGTTTAAGGAAGTGAACTGCTATTTTTCTTTCATTATAATCAAAAGACCACAACACTATGCTGCACCCTGCTGGTCTCTTCACCTATCTTTTTTTTTTTTTTTTTTTTTTTTTTCTGGCACCAGTGAAGTACTTATTAAACATTCTCTTTTAGTCAGATAATGTTTTTAAAGGTTGTAAAACGTAACTGCTCTCAGCTCTAGAGCTGACCAAGACTGGCTTAAAAAATATAAATAAAAGCATAATATAGTCTCTTGAAGGAAGAAAGGATGCTAAATGGGTTCGAGCAAACTAAAATAAGCCTGGGATGATATAAAATACAGACAACAGCATCAGAAAAAATCAAAAAACTGCCAAAAAGCAAGCATTAATTTAGCACAACTAGACTTTTTTATGTATTTTTTAGTATCTTAAACTTTGTAGTAACTTTAAATTTGGAAACTGGAGTTGCCTTTTGCCTTGGAGCTACATGTTCCCAGTCTGACTCTCATAACATATCATTATTAATACACCCACACTGTTCTCTTCATGAGCCCATAATGCACAGGCTCATTACATGTGCCCTCTCACTGTAAACATGCAGTGTGTCCTCACTACTTCTGCTGTGTGCAGACTTTCCTCTCATTTCTCTTCTGTTTCCCCCTGTCTGCCTGTGCAGATCCAAAAATGGGGCTTTTGTGGGGTGTTCCCAGTCTGCAAGTCTTTCAAAAGTGGTCCAAAGAAGGAACAGTGGTAAACCGTTGACAGGTGATACATGTAAATAAAACCCCCTCTACCTCTGTATCTTGGCTTTATGGCAAAAATCCAGCCTTGCGCTATTGGGAGGACCAACCCGGTCTCCCTGATGTCTTGGGTCTCCTAAGAAAGCAACACGTCCTGGTTAGCCTTAACATCAAGTCAGAAATGGCTTTATTTCTTAGATATTTGTCATGGCAGAATGGCCAAAAGACAGAGGACACCTTTGTTTGGATATCAAGAGAAGAAAACAGGAGTCAAGCTGAGCGAGGGGTCACACCGGAGTCAAACGGACTTGAGAGTTTCTACAATAGTGCTTTACTCTGAAATGTAGAAGGTGCTCCATAGAGAGAAAAAAAAAAAGACCAAAACAGCAAAGAAACAAGCAAAGTTACACTAATCCCCTTTAATTTGCTGAAGAAGTCAACACTGGTCTGGATAGAAAGTTGTCAGAACACAAAACAGTTTGGGGCTACATTTTAAACATGTGGTCATAATGTTTTGCCTGATCTGTGTGTAGCTATATGGCGGTGGTCCTTTTTTATGCTGTCTCTTTTATGCAGCCTCTCTCTGCCTCTCTCTGTTAGGGCACATCTAGCTCGCCTTTGTTCTCGCCGTCGTCGCCCCTTTCCCGTCCTGTCATCTGTTGCTGATAGTCATGGCGTATTAGAGGAAGCAGGCCCCGGGGCGGCCTATTTGTATGGGCCCGGCGCTCTCTCCGCCTGCAGAGCTGACAGAAGAGCTTTACAGCAAAACACATTGTGCGTTCGCTCCCACACTTACACACAAATCATTCTTGTTCATTTACTTTCCCCGTCCTAGGGAGATGTGGATGTGCTGGGGAAAGGTTCTCCTGCCTGCCCGCCTGCCGCACCATGGCAAGGATCCACTGGCTGCGTGTTTGTGGACTATAGCCGGCAAAGTGAGCCTGTTAAGAATAGCTGGGGGAATAAATTCAGCTGGACCCTGTGGGTAGAGAGTGGAGCTGATTCAATAAGCAAATAGATTCTGAGTCTAACTAGAGCTATAATTCACCAGCACTGTAACAGAGAATATTAATAGTAGAGGCTTGTATTCTGAACAGTTTGTAAGCCTTAATATGTCCTGTGACTATGTGCCCATTGCCCAGGGTGTGCCCCGCCTAAGGTCTATAGTTGCTGGGAAAAGCTCCAATCCCTTAACAGGGATGAATGGGACAAAATGAATATATTACTATTACCCAAGGATGGCATATTTTTTACAACTTTAACCCCTAATTTACAACGGGGGTGTCATAGAGGCACATCGATTTGTGTGCGTCTGTTTAAAAGCGTCAATTTACACAGAGAGTGACAGAGCTGCTTCTGCCCCGCTGCTGGTGCCAGTCTCCCTCTGTCACCATCTAAACACAAAACTGTGGCCAGGCATTCATTTTCTGTGATGTTCTTGCAAAATGGCTGCTTGGTGTCGCAAATTATGCTACATTTCTCCCCCTCAAGAATCAACTTCTCGATGTGCCGTGTTTACATTGCCGCTGTTTCATTGAGCCTTTATTTTGAAAGTGTAGCAGAAGTTTATTTTGACACTTGGAGCCTGTTTCGGGTGTTTCCTTGGCTGTAGCTCTGCAGATCGCCACAGAGCCGTTCGAAAAAATAGGACTCAAACCTATCTGTAGCGAAGTGGAGCAGCAAGTCGTTCCTGGGATGTCCATGTGCTGAACTGTCAGACTGAATAAAGAGAAAGCGTTTCAGATGCGGCTGCCGTTCTGCACTGCTTCTGCTTTTGGTGTAAACTGGGGTCAGACTTAAGATTACTTTGTCACTTACATTTTCTCCATCTTAGTGAAATCCAGCCACAAGGAGTAACAAGCCAGTGCATTTTTTTTTTTTGTGTCCCAAGCTCGGATAAATGGAGAAGGTTGTTTCCAACTCTCAATATGACCTGGATATATTTTTAAGATTTCAGTATTTTTATGTAAAATTACTGTCACTTGAACTGTGTTTCCTTTGCGAAATCCAGCCCCAAGGAGGCCACAGTTCCAAGCCCTGATAAATAGAGTGAGCTGCACCAGGAAGGGCATCCGGTGTTAAAACAATGCCAAATCAATATAAAAATCTAGTGGTGGAATGTAAAGAAGTACTATGTTACTTTCCTTCAGTTCACCTTTTATGTATCTGTATATTTACATGGACTACTTTTTACATTTTACTTTACTACCTTTCTAATTGGTTTAAGTAACAAAGTACTTTGTGTTTCAGAGTGAAATCATTTTGTTTTTGCTGTCCCCTTATTATTAATACAAAATACCCAATTACTGTGTATAGCATGTTGCAGAGCAGGATAGAAACATTAAAATACTGCAGACAGGAGATGCCATAACAGGTTAAACAAATTGTGTGTCCCACTGGTTCTTCAATGTCATTAGTGTAATTGGCAACATTCATGATTATAATCTCTAACATTTAATACATTATTAGTTGGTAAATATGTGTGCAGTACTTTGACTTTTTTCACTTGAAGTACATTTGAAATTAGTGGAAACCAGAGGACATTTTTTGCTCCTTTACCTGTACTGAAATCACTGCATGCATGGAGCTGCCATGTGAGCTGTTGAGAAGAGCTGGGGGAATAACTTCAACTGGACCCTGTGGGCAGAGACAGAGCTGATTCAATAAGCAAATAGATTCTGTATCTGACTAAAGAGCTATAATTTACCAACAAAGTAACACAAGATATTAATAGCAGACAGTAGTAATTTGAAGTGTATTTATACCCGAGAAAACAATTCATTTGAACTAAGCAGCAGTGTGGGAGATAAAGTTGATAATTCAATGACATTTTAATTATTAGATGCTGTATAATTACAGTGCACAAGTAGTAAAATCCTGTGCCATGTTGTCACCTTTTAAAATCTCCCTGCCACTGTTTTGTGTGAAAAGTAGGTGGCATTTCCAACCCCTTTTCCCCCTTAATCATGCTTTCCTCGGCTGTCTCTTTGACATTTGTTGCATGGTGAGTGACTGACAGTGGCGAGATGTGGATCTGCAATAGTAATTAAATCAAGGTTTTGCTGCTGTTTAACATCGGGCTGGCCGGGAGGGAGGTGACAGAGCTTATTGACAAAAATCCACGCAAATGTCAACTGGCTACTTTCCATCCCAATTTGATGTCGTTTACCGGTGTTGTCGAAGCTAAATAGCTCGTTTAGGTTTTTGCGGTGTGTGCGAGGGAGAAGCCTGGAAAACACAGGTGGCGACAGAAAGACGTCTTGCTTCTATTACTGAGATGTGATCTTTCGCTGTCTGCCGTGGCTGCTTCCCGGTGGCAATCTCCATTCTCTCCTTCTCTCTCCTTTGGCGCCAATCTGTTCCATACAGTTAGTGGGCGACTGACAATTAGAGGCGCTGAAAGAAGGAAAGCAATACCGCCCCACAGGAGGCCCCGGCGAGGCCCAAAGACGAGCTGCAGATTAAAATGTTCACTGTGTGTTTTGTGTCTGTTTCATTAGAAGCTTTTCATGAACAAAGCTTGTGGAGATGTATTTGGCTGAATGCTAACAGACCAGGATCATTTGTCGCGACGTGTTGCAAATGAGGATGAAATAATAAAAGAACCCTAGGGATCAAAGTGGCAAAACTTATGCTGCTCAGAAAGTTGGTTTAAAAATGATTGTGAGAGACAAGTCATGCAAAGTCTTTAAAGAAGTGTCGTACTATAAACTGAGATTCTTTTCATATCAGAGCTTATGATACTTTTTCTATGCATGCATCTTTGTATGAGCATATCCATAGTTATTATTCTATTATGGCAACATCTGTCTGCATTAATGCCATTAATTTAGCTCACTTTGCACATCTATCTTTAAACACCAACATGCTGTACTGATGAAACAATATCAAGTATACTCACTTTGTATGAAACATATTTGCTCCTTCAGGGTTTCTGCAGGGCTCAACAAGTTGAATTTAAGACTTATTTAGACCCTTTTAAGACCATTGTTGAAGAAAATCTTGGCCTATTTCATAAGCCCCCAGCGCACAAAAAGCTGAGTCATAAATGTGGCCGGGTCATTTAATTGTGACCATTGACGACAGTGAGTGCCGCAAAGCATTTTGTTCTTCGTAAAAAATAAGAAGAAGAAAGAAAAAATCTGAGCTCTTGTATCGGCGACGGTAATACGCCTTTAAGAATTTAAGTGGGCATTTTAGAATAAGCTGTGAACGCAGATAGTTACAGTAAGCATGTGATATATTTAAGACCTGCTTAAACATATGTAAGACCCAGTACTCTACATCTTTGCAAATTTAAGACTTAAGGCCTTAAATTCAGATTTTTAAATTTAGACTTTTTAAAACCCAGCCGAAACTCTGTTGTTAAATGTGTAATCCCAATAAATTATAATCTTATCCAATCTAAATCTGTAAAAAGTCATAAGGCATGATTTGAAATTAAAAGGTTTGCAGTCAAAAAGTATACACAAGTATTTCCCTATTTTAACCTGTTAACTCTCCAAGTAAAAACAAAGGACCCAATGCTGCTGCAAACCAAAATTCGGCTATTAGTAAGTCTTAATATGACTTTTTTTCAAATGTACTGGTAGCACACTGGGAGTATGGGAGCTCTGGCAGTACAAAGTAGTCTCTTGGATTATTAAGAGGAAAACATATTACTTACAGGCTGGTTTAATGCTGAATTTTTAAAAGATTTTATCCTTGCTCTAGTTGAGGCTTAATTTGCTGCATGAGCCACGGCTAAGTCCTGGATTAGACCCAGTTTAGTGCTACATTTAGTTCATATAGACACAGTTCAGGCTGAAATGTAACTGCTGTTTAATTAGTCCAGGGCTTCGTTCTGGTTTACTCGTGCTTTATTTCTGGTTTTGGCCCATTTTAGCCCTGAAATAGTCTTTGTTTGGTCATTTTTCTGAGCGCATCACTATTTTATGCCTTGGTTAAGACCTGGGTTAGTCCTGATTTAGGCTCATTAGTTCAATGAAAAAGGTTCTTGGAAAGCCAACTATTTTCACAGGTAACACTTGGTATGAAAAGTTTGAGAACCCGGGACCAAGAGGAACATTATTTATTTTATTTTTTTTTCCTTTACTTTAACAATTTTTGGCCAAAAATGAAAAATAAATTCTGCAAATAATGTCCAAACCTTAGTGTTTTGTAAGATCAGGTTAGTTGCGATATCTAACAATAAAGGGAGAAGCTACACAAATAAGCATGTCACTTTAGGCACGGACTGAATCTTCATAAGTGTATTTAATATCTCTTAGTACACTCAGACCTCTATCAGTATGTAACCTGCAGATACACAGTACATTACCACACACACAGGTACCATACACTCATTACTGCACATATGTACAAGCACAGGAAGCAGATGAGAGCGCAGCTATGCAGAGTAAAATTAACATTTAATTAGCAATAAAATCTCCACTTACAGCTTTCAGCATGAGCGGTACACTGACAGCGCAGGGTTAAATCTGTGTTTTTATGCTCCTGACTCTGAACCTCGGTGATTAAATGGAGAGGGTAACGCTCTGAGGGGAAGAGGAGCTGGTGAGAAGAAAATAGTGAAAAGAGCACTTATTGGTGTGATCTCTATGAGTTCGTTTTAATTAACATAACGGATAAAAGGAAAGTGAACAGAGTACACTGGAATCGTTGCTATAAAAAGTCATCAGTAGTTTTAGGAGAGAGTCAATGTCACTGGTTGTCCTTGGACATTTTTAGATTTTAGAAAATTGAGGCACAGTGGTTAACCTTGAGTAACGCAAAAATGAATTCAATTTGTAGACATAAAATACTGTTTGAGGAAGGTATAAGGTATATTTGAAGGTAAGGTATAAGGTACTTTATTGTTCCCGTAAGGAAAAAATGTGTTTTCTGCATTTGACCCATCCCTCAATGCCGCTGGGGCAACCTGTCAAGAGCAGTGACCTGGGACCTTCTCCAGATCTTGAGCCAGGATCCTGGTCAGGAGTATCTAGCTGGAGGATTAGTTACTGTGGATGTTTTGAGGTTGAAGGAGGAAACTGGAGAACCCAGAGGAAACCCACCCAGACACGGGGAGAGCATGCAAACTCCACACAGAAATGCCCCTCATGGTCCACGAAAAGAACCCGGAACCTTCTTGCTGTGAGGCGAGAGTGCTAAGCATTAAGCCACTGTGCCGCGTGAGGTGAGGTGTGAAAATGCTGTTAAGTGCTTCAATAAATATAGAATTGAATTTTGGTTATGAAAATTTCAGGAATGGTCATTAACAGGCCAAGGACAAAATGATACATTTTGGTGGGGATCGGTTTGGGGATCAGTTTAGATACAGGAGTATTTTAAAGGTCATCTATTCTGCTAAATTAACTTTTTTTTAGCTTTTAACCAATGTTATAATGTTTGCACCTCAAAACCATACCTGCATAGTATTTTGTTTAATTCAAGATTGTTTGAGTAATCCTATATGCTGAGGCCTCTCTTTTGCAAGAGCTGAAAACACTCAGTGTCATGACTCTACGAAGACACGTGAAACCCAGAAGTGCTCCTGCGAGTTTCTAAAGCCCATACACCATCCCTAGACCCTTTCTAATAAATTCTTAGCTTAAATTGCCATCTCTATGAAGCAGTCAGCTCATTTATTTATCTGTTTAGCATCATGTTGCTAATAGCCATATTTAATAGCCATTTTATGCTCTGTGCATTCCCCACCATTACCTGCAGGGTGTGACAGACACCTAATTGATCTGCCAAGTGTTCTCTGCAAAGTAACAGCTCCCCAAAAGAAGATGTTTGCATGCATAATCTATAAACCGTGAAATACAAAGGTGTCCACAATTATTTCAAAAGTGAGATACAGGCTGAATATTCAAACTAATTCTAAGATTGTGAGATAAATGTTTTTTGGGGATCAATGGAAAAAGCTTTTACCCCTGAACTAGAAGATCTTTGAGTCCAGGTCTTTAATATTCGGAGATAAGACCAGTTTCTTTTGTACACTTACACACCTTTCTTTGTTAGCTTTTCTTAAAAACCTGTCTCAGACTTTTGCACAATATTGTGATTAGTTGTGTGCTTATTATCTCCTTTGGCAGATGTGTAAAAAGAATAAACCACACCAAACTGCACACAGCCTTAATTCACTTGATGCTTCTAGCAACACTGCATTTGATATGAAGACAGGTGCCGGCTGTGATGGGGGCACCGCTGCTGCCTCCTTTGCTCTTTAAGCCAGACTACAAAGAAAGAAAAATAAAACTAAGTAGCAAATAAATAAAAGTCGCAAGTTACAAAGGGAGTCGTGCATAACAAAACAGTCTTAGACAATATTGTTTGGCAGATTGTCTTTCCAAGCACCTGTATGATGTTAAATGTGTTGAAGAGTGGGATGAATAAGACCGAAAGTTATCTCATCTCTCACAGTTTGTAAACTCTCTGTAAACTGAACGCTCTGCAGAGTTGCTCTTTTTAAATGATGTGTTTTCTGTTCTTTCTGTCCTTGTCGCTTTATCTGCCGCTTCCTCCTCGCAACGGTTTATCATCTCCATTACCCACAATGTGTTATGTGATGCGAAGAGGAGCCGCGGTGCACCGAAATATATATGACAATGAATGGAGGTGAAAGGCAGTAGGACGGCCCCTGTTGACTGATTAGGGCGAGATGCTAGAGGCATAAATGACATTTTTTGTAAGTTTTCTTACTAATATAAAGATCTGCACATGGAGGTTTTTATTACACTACATTTTGTCAACTTTCGTCTATATTTCTACCTGAAATACAACTCAAAGGCTGTTTTTTCAAAATGTTTTTTACTCACACTCTGAGTCAGATTTGGCTGCCTCAGTAGGACTGACCTGTCTTACGTAACTATATTTTGAAGACTTTCACAGGGGGATTTATTGTTATATCATTACTAATGTGTTTTATAGGGCATTATACGCCTAAAAACATGGCTTTTGTTGTTTTGTTTTGGGTTTTTTTAGGCTGTTGGCCATATTTTCTCATTTACTAAAACAAAATAAGTTACCCAGAAAAAAATAAAAAATAAAATTTATCTAACATGGCAACAAAATAAACCAAGAATTTTAAACCTGGCTCAATCCATTATTCAGATTTTGTTTACAGAAATTTTGTTAAAAAAGATCCCATGGATTCTCCCATGGTGTCCTGTCTTAATGAATTCCGTGTGCTTTTGTCCACATCATAATGTATGTACACCAGTTTGTTAGTGAGGCGCAACTTGTTTGCAAAGCCTAACATGAACCTTCAGCAACTTGTACTTCTCTGAAGTGGGAGGCACACAGGCGGCAGACACACTCGCTGCTGCGGACGCTCATTTGCATGACAAAGGCTTTGTTAATTATTTAAGGAGCCTTATTTGATCAATACAGGAGAGCTGTATCCGACTGCAGGGACAATCTGAGCCACTGGATTGTATAGGCCTTCATTATTCATGAGAACCACAGAGAGGACTATGTGTGAGAGAGAAAGGGAGCAAGAGATAGCGACCAACAACAAAGGCAGCAGTGTCTGGTTTCATGTGTATTAAAAGTTTTCCCTTTTCGGTGCTAATGAATATTTTACAGGGTTTGAAATTTAGATGGGACCTTTTTAACTGTAGAGGTGAGAGCCGAGGGGAAGGGTTAGGGGGTGGCGGAGATGCTGTGGCAACAGTGGTTTGTTTCAGGGTGAAGAGGTCACTACTGGAAACGCCCAACAGTGTGTACTTGAGACGTGGACTTGTCATGGTGAGAGGTAGAAAGCAGACCTGTCCATTGTCTTTCAGCAGGGTCCACTACTGTTTGGCTCTGCAGGACACTTTAAACTTTTAAATGGTTGGATGGGTGACTGGAGACAGACTTTAACACCTGAAATGACATAAACTTTATTTGAAATGAGTGTCATACTTTGTTCTAACCTATTCACATCTGATACTGTATACTGATTATGCCCCAGACATAACCAGACAGTTATAATATTGTATCCGCCATTCAATATACACTTGGGTTTGATATGATGAGCTCTTGATTTGATTAGAACATTTTCCTATACCATAGTGTCCCTGAACGTTTAACATAAGCCTTGTTCTCCACATACAAGAAGTGCTACAGTACATTTGCATGCAGCACTGACTTGCATATGTTGGTGAGCTGGACTTTGGACATAGACTTGGAGAACAGACCCCTTGTCTTTCAACATTACTGCACAGCTCTGTTTTTTGTAGAACTGTCAAGAAGCCTACAACTTTTGAATGGCCAGATACAGAGAGATTGTATTTTTGAGACCTAGATATAATTAAGGCATTGGTCTAATGTGAGATCTACAATTCTACATAGTTTGGTTTGATTTGTAAATTTTTCCTATAACACTGTGTCCCCGAGCTTTTCAATAACCCATGTTCCCACATACAGAAAGTGCTATAGTCCATTTGCATGCAGGAGCACACTGACTTGCATGCGCTGGTGAGGTGGGAGTGTGTGGCCCTTGTTTGCATGTGTTTAGGATTAGTCACAGGTACATGTGTGCGCTCCAGCTCAGCCAGGGGGTGATTTTCTATAAATAGTTGAATCCCAGGGGAGTGGTGTGCTCTGACTTGCATACCCTCGCCCCTCTCTCCCCTCTGGCCACGCCGGGAGGTGGAGGAACACGGGCGCAGCCTCTGAACACTTCAAGAACTCGCTCTGCAGCGTGTGAAGCACACAAGCAGAATACAATCACAGTCTAAAAGTCGCCCCAAAAGTGAAACTAAAGACAGAAAATAATAGATGCTGAGAATATCACAGTAAACATTGTCCCACTACAAACACGTATAATTGTTCCCTGGTTGGAAATCCATCTATTTTTATGGACCACTGCAACGCGCAGCTCATTTGGATCTTGCTTCATCAGGGAATTTTTTATGCGGCTCTGATGCGGCTCAGCCTTTTGAAGAGTAGGCGAGTTATGTCTCTGTATAATGTAAAGAAAGCAGAACAGTGGAAGCGAAGCCAGCGGCCTGAAAGCAACTCCTGCAGACAAGTACAGGGGATTTAAGTCAAACTAAAAGTGGTGCAGGTTTTTTGAACCCCACATAGATTTTCTGTTGGACACAGCAGGTTAGTTTCACTGCGGCAGCTTTTTGCTGTTATTTGAAAAATGCATAAACACATTGATGGAAAAGTTTTGAGCAAAGGTCAGTGCCAGAAAAGAGTCCTTTGGTGGGTCATTTACTGCTACACCAGATGGTGGTCGTCTGGTAAGGTGCATTGTGGGATCGTTGCGGATGCTATTGCATACCTGTGAGATTAAAAAAGGGGATTATTTTTGGCCAGACGTGTCTTTTGCTCACCTCTGCGACTTGTGCATCTTTGGGGAATGTGACTCTGTCCATGTCTCTGTGTGCATATGTGGGTGTGTGCTTACATGAACATTTGACCAAACATTCATAATTGGGCCCAGTAGCTCTTTAGTGGCTGTCGTCATGCCAACCACCACTTTCCTTTTGTGCCGGTCCCATTTTGTGTAGAGATGGCAACCGCATGGAGATGCCTCACACAAAATGCACCAATCATTAGCCGGGCTGCTTCCTTACCTTGTGTCCTAGAGGGCTGCTTCTTTGTAGCCTTTGGTAAACACTGTTTGCTGCAGCTGCCTGGCTCCTGTATAGTGTGGCTTACAGATTCTCGGGAATGTGTCGCTGGCACAACTCAGTCTGGCACACGTAATGTTTTAAAGAAATAACGGTGTGATCAAAATGAACAGATTTGCCAACACATTTACAGGTATCTTTTAAAGGCTGGGACATCATGTACTATTAAAGGTAATATTAGAGGGTATGGTGTATGAAACACACAGTAGGACAGAAGCACGCAACCATCACCAGATTTAACAATCATGACTATGTGGAAAAAGTCTGGTATATCTTAAGTCTTCCTTATACAAACTACATATAAATGACAATTGACAGTGATGTAAATGGTGGGATACTGATTTCGCATAGGTTTTTCTGGTGCAACCCACTTCAGTTATACAGGCTTGGGACAGGCACAAAAAGTACACTGCCTTGTGATCCCTTTGAGGCTGGATTAGTTGTGCAATTCTATCTTTACTATTTTAACCTTTGTTCTATTGAAATAAAGCACACATGGTCATGGGATTGTTACGTACAGCTGAAGCAGCCTTTCTGTGTGAATTATTGTCTGTGATTAGCACATTAACTAAAAAGTTTTACACCGGATGCCCTTCCTGATGCAACCCTGTCCATTAATCTGGGCTTAAGACTGGCACAAAGAGTACACTGGTTTGTGTGACCCCATGTGGCTGGATTATTTGGAAAATTTGCAAAAAACATCCCATTTTCTTTAGACCAAAAACTTCCTCAGTGTTGCTGGGTTGTTGTTGACTATGTCCCATGAGCCATGACTGTTGTGTATCCAGCTTGGTGTCTAAAGTCTGCACATGCTGCAAGTATGTCAGTGTGCTAGTCTCATTAAGAGATTACTCATGCTCCTGGACACTTCCCTGAGCATCTGACTGGACCGTCCGGCCAATCACAACACCTGCTGGGCTGTCATCTGGGGCATACCAATCACCACCGGGCAGCAGAGAGGAGAAAAACTAATATATGAGCTGAGATACTTGCTTTTTTGAATTAAATATAAAGTCCATTAGTTAAAGAGCCTGACGAAGAAAGACTGGGATGAGTTCTTCACTCGCACTTGATGCGTCAAAGAGATTATTATTTTTTTGTCTCTTGAAACCAACTCTCAGACAGTTTCTGACTGAGAGACATTTCCTTCTTAAAAAAAAATAACTTCTTACCCATTTCTCCGCTCTGTCTGCTATCCTCCATCTCTCTTCTTGTTTCCAATTAGATACAGACCACCAAAGAGTTATCTGGTCAAAGCATTATTTCTGAGCTCACAAGTAAACATGCTGGTGCATAATTGTACACTATGCAGCATATGATCACTTAATTGGATTAAACACTTTTATATCACTTCATCATCATAGTAAGTAGAAGATGAAAGAAGTGTCTTAATTAGCAGCAGCGCTTGTGTATCAGATGAGTCTGTGGCTGTAAATTTTTATCTTAAATCAAACTTAAAAGGAGAGGATTTAATACAGTTTGAATTAATGCAACTGTGATTTCTGATGCAATCGAACATAACTTGGAGCGATTGCCTTAAATTTCATCCAGATTTTCCACTGTGGGCTAAACCGTCATAGATACCTGTCGCCCAATCAAAAGTCCCGGCTTGTTTCGGGGCTGATCAGGTTACTGCAGAAGTGTGTTAGGAGTGTAGCTCAATCAGGCTTATTACCGGATTAACAGGCAGTGCATGTAAATGTGGCCCCAGTGGCTCCGTCTCTCTCATGCTCATGTAATTGTTAACTATGAAGTTCACATCAAAACTAACAGCCAGCCTGATGCCATTACTGAGCAATTCTGTTGCCATTAGCAACCGATGGAGTCAGTCACGCTCCGTCGCCGGCGTGATCAGGACAGACGACGAGCCACAATTAAAGGCATTATAAAGAAGGAATCAGAAGAGTGTACAAGCTCAACTCAAAAGAAAGGTGGCACATTGTAAAGTTAAAGTATTTGTGTTTGCACATTTCATATAAACATACTTCATTCACAAAAGAACATGGAGTCTCCATGTCCTCCCTCCAAAGACATGCATGTGTTAGGTCAGGGGTCTGTAACCTTCTGGATCCAAAGAGCCAGTTGTTGCCAAAAATACTAAATACGCAAAGAGCTGCAATTTTAAAGCACAAATGTCACTTAACTCACTGTATAACTGAAATATAGCCTATGTATGGTCATTAATTATTACAAACTAACAAAGAACTGTGCTAAATAAATCCTCATTACACTGATTACCTTTTAACAGGCTACTAAACAGCGGCGTAATATACAGGAGCCACACACACTTGGAGAACTGGAGTTACCTGCAGTAGCTATTTCTTGTTGCTGTTTATTTAAGTGTGTTGCAATGAAGGCAGCAGACAGTGGTTTATTAGACATCCACAGCATATTCTGGAAAACAGAGAGAAAGTTTTATTTTAAAGTGACAAGATGACGCAGATGCAGGTTATTTAAAAGTTGTCTATGCCTTTATTGACTTTACATAACCAGATGTCAGATGCCACAGGAGCCACAGTGGCTCTAAAACCATAGATTGCAGATGTCTGTGTTAAGTGAACTGGTAACTCTAATCTGCCTCTAAAGAATGCATCTGTCTGTGTATGTCTCTGTGTTCGCCCTGTGTCTAACTGCCCAATGTCCACCCCAGGCCCATAGTTGCTGGGATAGGCTCCATTCGGTTATGACCCCGAATGGAAATGGAAAGCACAAGATGAATTTAAAAAAAAAGATGACAGAAGCATGTCTCAAAAATGTTGGGACAGGGGTAACAAAAGGCTGAAAAAGAAAGTAAAAAAAAAGAAAAGAAAAAAGCATTTTATATTAATTAATGAATATGTTAATTGGCAACACCAGTTAAATGTCTGTGGAAAAAAAGTGATGCATTGGCATAAAAGGAGTATTTTAGAAAGGCAGAGAGAGAATATGCTATTATTTTTTTTTTATTATGAAGTGGTAAAATATCACAGTTTTGACACCTGATATGTTCTATCGTGAATAAAGCCACAGCAAGTAAAAAGCAAGTATACTCTTTGTGCCAGGCCCAAGCTTGGATAAATGGAGAGGGTTATGTCTGGAAGACTATCCAGCGTAAAGACAAGAAGTTTTATTGTGGACAAAATGTGTTTTTAGATGATTTGCAGATTCTGTTTTTATATACATTTTACATATGCAGGCAAACCAAGAGACAGATGTTAATGTCATCTGGTATGAAAGGATTTGACTACCTATGCCTGTGTTTGCCTTCTTTTTTTTTTTTTTTTTTCTCAACGTATAAGTCTAACAATGGCTGCGGGGGCCAGGACACACAGCACAAGTGTACATCCGACATGCCCACATCCCTACACTACTGTATGTGTCAGCTTCCACTATGCATTTTACCTGAAGTTCCTGCTCTCTCTCTCTCCTCTCTGCGTGTTTTTGGAGGTGAGGTAAAGGAGAGGCGGCTCATCACGGCACTGCGATGCTGCTGCTACTGTCTCCTGCCTTGTCTGCTCCGAGAGTGCTGGCACCCCGCTGGGAAAGATGAGAGGCTTGATTACAGTCAAATTAGCAAATGAGCAGGTTAATTACACAACCAAATTCCTCTATAAGAAGTGGCATTTCTCTGGGAGATACTAGAGGAGCCTAAAGAAAGAAGGAGATAGAGGCGGAAGAGGATGTGTGCTGTGTTTTTTTTTTTTTTTTTTTTTTTTTTTTTTTCTTAGTGGTTCTTAAACTTTTCACACACAAGTACCACCACAGGAAATATCTGGCTTTCAAAGTACCATCCTAAATCTTGACTAACCCTGGTCAAGACTGAGAAAAAAGAGGGATTAAACTCAGAAAAAAATGTATGGTTGAAGGGCAAAGGGCAAAACAAGGACTGCTACAGGACTACAACCAACTAAAGAATGAGTAAATCCAGGACTGAACTACCTCTAACCAGCACTAATTCCATGACTAAACTCGGACTATATTCAGGTCTACTCCAGGTCTAAAGAGTGCCTAAACCAGGACTAAAGAATTATTAAATCCAGAACTAAACTGCCCCTAAACCAGGACTAAGCAGTCATCTTCTCATCAAATTTAAGCCCCAACCAGAGCAGGACTAAGACTAAATTAAACTAAATCAAGACTTGAAAAAGCCTGCGTACCACCAGTGCTACCCGTACCACAGTTTGAGAACCACTGCTGTAACTTTTCAAGATAGCTCCCTGGTTTCTGCCCCTCTTAGCTAAGACGGTCGCCCGTTTGAGGTTAAGGGGAAATGGTTGCATCAATGAGCTATTATTTTTCTTTTCAGAGGACACTTTTTTTCCCCTCTTGCATTTTTCTATCTCCGTCTCTTTGTCTTTTTGCCCTCACTCATGAGACGGCATCAAACTCCTGACTCTACACACTCTCCTGCTCACTGGCTTTCATCCTTCACTTCACAGGAGCCTTTGGGAGGCTTCAGATTTTTTTTATTTGCTACAACCACGTAGGAAAAAAAAGAAGAATTTTCTAAGACTTTCGGCTAAAGTTTGCAAGGACGTTTCCCACTCAAAAAGATGTGGACTGAATAAAAGGACAGGAAAAAAGTAATTAGGCCAAGATGTGTGTTTTTTTTTTTTTTTTTTCTATATTTTTGTCAGGCCTCACTAACTAACGGCTAGTGTTGTTCTTTTTTTATGACACGAGTCAGTGATAAGTGCTTACCTGATGCAGCCCAGTGAACAGCGCGCTTTGCGTTGGTCTCGTGATTTTCCGGAGGCGGCGAGTGCGCAAGAGAGATGGATGCATTTTGTGGGCAGATGTGTATGAAGTCTGGAGCAAATGGAGTGAGAAGCTGAGCAGCTGGCAGAGGACAAGGAGCAGGCCTGTGTTGAGGATAGGAGATTAATACACACAAACACACATATACTGAACAGAGATCTAAGCTACACCAATCAGGCATAACATTATGACCACGCGCTCTTATTCATTTATCCAAAAAAACTGTGTACAGCTCTGTTTCCACTGATTCTTCATGGGCATTTTTCATTTTGTAGTAAAATGGAGTCATACAAAAAAATTAAAGGTGCTATGAGCTGTATATATATTTTATATTTCTTTAAAAAAAATGACCCACATGTGTCGCAAGATATGATGTAAATGTGTTTAAATCAAATTAGTCAATCAATTAGCTTTACTGATAACAGTGGTACAGCTGACTTATTCACAGTCAAAACACATTTTACACAATGGCCAAGTTGTTTATGTTTACATTTTTTGTTTTGGTTCTACACTCTGCATTGCTGATTGTCCAATCAGAAAAGCAGAAAGATTGGCAACCCACAAACCATTGTTTTGATTTAGACTGCAGTACCACTTTCAAACCATTATGAGCACAGGTAGTTCTAGGGAGCTAAAAAGCTTTTTTTTCTGTGTGTGTGTTCAAAGGATAGCAACACTCTGCACTCTGCTGCCCTCTGCTGGACTGTTTCTTTATGCCACTGGAAGAGTACTTATTAAATTGTTTTTCTCTAAGTCAGATAAAGTTTTTAAAGGTTGTAAAACATGAAATTATTCTTTATTTTATTTATTTATTTTTTCCATGACTAAGGGGGAAATCTGTTTTATTCACTTTTCCTGTCAGTGGTCATAATGTTTTGCCTGATCTGTGTATAGTGCTGCACACATGCCAGTGACATCCCTCACACCAGTTCACTTCCGCAACGTTGTCATTTGCGTGTCATCTCTGCGACAACCTCATGCAACACCGCTAACTTAATTCCTCCTGTTGTCGCCCTCGCGTCAACGTCTGTCATCAGTTCGCTAAATTAGGCTTTCACTCCGGCACCAGTGTTTCCAGGGGATTCGTCGCGGATGTAGTCATATCCCTTAATGGATGAGGAAGTTGTGAGAGTTGGCAGTTGCCTTTTTCAGGGTTGGCTCAGATGCTGCCACAGGGATATGGTGTAAATACATATAGACAGGCTGAACTTGGAAAGAGATGTTAAACCAACAGAAGAAGGGTGCTATCTATATTTTATACCAGTGGTTCAGGTACCTTAGGTGGTACGTAGGCTTCTTCAAGTGGGACTCCAGAGTTTTCGAGTTCTTAGTCCTGCTCTTGTTCAGGCTTACTTTGTTTTTTCTTCAAACATTTTCACATTTTACAACAAAAGTGAAAGGAACAAACATAAACAGAACAAGCAGGTGTGGGGTTTTACAGGAGGTGCCAAAGTTAAAATATTACTTATAAGATTTTTCATCTGACAAAGAAAACATAACAAGCCAGTCAAATACGAAATGAATTGTCGCCCTTTTCTGAGCGGTATAAGTCCCACTTCTCCAGAAAGCATTACCCGGGCTATTGCTCAGTCCTGATTTAGGCACAGTTTAATCCTGGATATGTCATATTCAGGCCCAGTTGTTGTCCTGAACTTAAGTTAATCCTGGTTTTGTCCTTATTTAGTCATGTTTTTTTCTAAGTTAACTCCTATTTTAGTTTAGACATAAGTTGAGCCCAAGATGAAGGCATTTTATCATAAATGATGGTACTTGCAGAGCCATATGTTTTCTGCAGTGGTACTTATTGTGAAAAGTTTGAGAGCCAATGTTTTACTCATTTTAGTGTTAGTCAGCAAAGGGAAGACTTTAGAGTGCTCTTTTGTGTCCTGGTAAATCAAAGCTCTGTAAAATTGAAACATCAGCTACACCCATCCACTCCCTCTGATCATTCTTTCCTCATTTCCCCATACGTCCATACTTCTCTCCTCCTCTCCAATTCCTCTCCTCCCACTTACAGAGCTCTATTGAATTTTAGTCCCTTCCAAATGAATAGAGCCATGGCTGCTTGTGTCGAAACGAGCCCAAGTCGATTGCCTAAATGTAACTATGCCACTGTTATCTGGACTGCGGCGCGAGCCATTTGCGGGAAGCCTAAACATTATAAACAAATAAAGCGAGCCATATTGCCTTCGGGCCCTCGGTTAGGAATGCACTGCAGTGTCTGGTGAATGGGCAAGCCAGCGTGAAATCCAATATTGTGTGTGGAGGAGGAGGAGAACACTCCACTCTAATCTTCATCAATACAGCGCTCTACAAGACTGGTACGAGTGCTGCCACCAAAGTGCGTCCACTCCACGCCACATCTGATAGTCGCTGTGCCACGCAGCTGCTGCTGGTGCTTGCTTACACACAAGGAACAAGGCAGTTTTGTGAGCAAGTTCAGAAGTTTACTACTCCACTCAAGTCTCGAGCTTTTCCCTTTTGGGGTTGCCACAGAACATCATCTGCCTTCTTGTGTGCAATGATTTCCATATTAAGTTGGCATAGGAGGGCAGTAGCTCAGTGGATAGAGCTCTTTGCCCTCTAACTTGAAGGTTGGTGGATCAGTCCCCGATACCTTTACTGCCGTTGAGTCCTTGCAAGATTCTTCACCCACCTTTGCTGTATGAATGTGTTAGTATGTTTGGTAGTGGTCAGAGAGGCCGTAGTCACAGATTGGCAGCCATGTCTCCGTCACTCTGCCCCAGGACAGCTGTGGCTAGTAGCTAACCACCAGTGTGATGTGAGATGTGAATGAATAATGTGGCTTATTGTAACTTGCAACAACTTTGAGGGTATAGAAAAGCACAGATGTAGTAGTTGTAGTAGTAATAGTAGTAGTAGTAGTAGTGGTAGTAGTATTTGTAGTATTTTGCCTGATGCAACCATCTCCATTTATCCAGGTTTGGCAAAGGCACAAAATGTACTTCTTGTGGTTGGATAAAGGTCTTTGCACAGAACTAGATAATTGAAAATGCTTAATGACACATCACAAATATCCTTTTCTCACATACTATGGTCTGTAGATTTCAAATGCTTTGTCCTGTTCTCTTTTGTATTTTATAGAAAAGTGTTGACCTTGTAGCAGAGGTAGCTTACTGTATACAGAACATATTGCAAAGAGATGCTTTTCCAAAGTGCCAGCGTAGGCGTGAGTCAAAAACCTGTACATACTGTATTACAAAGTCGGCTGCGATCACAATAACCACCGCCATCTAATCAGGTTTCTCGTGCAGTTATTTTGGTCTGAATAGAAATATTTACATTGTGCCTCTCATTGTGGTAATATTTTCACTCCATTCATTTTACTCCCGACATCGATTTTTACATGATTGATTTTTGCATCAGTGTCTATGAGTTCTATAGTAAAATAACACAGTTGTTTAATACCAATACTGACAAACAAGTAAGTTTTTTGTTTAAAACATTTATGCTTCAATGTTAGGTTGCACTGGGGCAGAGTAGTTAGAGTTCCTGCCTCTCAGTAAGGAGGTAGAAGGTTCGATCCTTGGTGTCCTTCGTTTTACAGTGAGTTCTCTCTGGATACTCCTGCTTCTATCCAGCATCCAAAAACATGCATGTGTTAGGAGACCTAGCGAAGCTAATGCTGTGCACAACCCAGCCCTGGAGAAATGTGGCCAGACGCGGAATGAGGAGGAAGTATAAGTCCTGATAGATATGTGCAACCACTCATAAAATCAACAACGTTTCAAGCTAATTAGTGCGAACAATGAGGTGTTTGGATTCACCCGTACAGTAGAGCAGTTGCGCTTAAAGCTTATTGTGATTCATTTATTCTACCAGTACTAGGCTGTATAAATTTGGTCATGCCATACCTTGCTCGGTGTCATAATGCGGACAAGTTGACGGTCTCCCTACCCTGCATCCGCTGCCTCACACATAGTTGCCGCTGGTGTAAAGACAACATTCTCCGTGGTCTGCACCTCATGCCGGGTCCATTGTTGTAACAGATAAGTCTAACACATTTGTAAAAGCTAAAACAGAAATCCCAACACCGCTTGAATCTGATGCTGATTTTTTTTTTTTACGTCATGTCACAGAAAAAGCAGCTGCTCTTCACTGACCGATAGATGAGTAGGGCTTCCTGTTCACTGTTTTTTATCTGTTTTCACTGTTTCGTTTAAACCCCTGGAGGTTGCCATGTTGTCTCTATCTCCTCCTCCAACCCTATGTTTATCTCTTATCACTTCGCCCTAATGGTTTCTCATGGTACTGGGGCTGTGAGGGATAAATCACCAAGGCGGGCCAAGGTGTTGGAGAGACACTCCTCAGAAATACTCCTCTCTCTCTCTCTCTTCTTCCTGGTTTTGATCATGTGGTCCTGTTCTCATGAAAACCTGTAATTGGCAACAGTTATTGTGACATTGACCCAGCACACGGGCCCGAGCTAAGTGCGCTACCCTCACACCATTCTTTGGAGATGCCGCCGGTTTGTTGCGGAGAGGATACTGTACGTGCTTCACTGGGCCACACACAAAAGGCCAGAGCTGTGTTGTTTGCGGACTCCCCCCCTCGAGCGTGTGTACATAACTACTAGAGGAGTATATGTGTGCTCTTAACTACGGGACAAGGTTAGAGGTAACATTCGGCGCTGGTGATGGATGACCTTGGGGAGAAGTGTTGCTCTTTGTGCGGCTCAGATCACCAGATATCAACCCCGGCTACGGTCCCACTGCTACCAACGATCCTCCTCTCCACCTGAAATAGACCCACATTAATTCCTGCAACCTTCCTCTGTCTCATCACCACAAACACCTTGACACGCCATTTATTCTTATTTCAAACTCTCTAAAAAAGTTATTTTTCATAATATGTGTGATGTAACTTTGCGTGATGGATGTGAGGGGCCATTTGTCACTATCAAGACGGAGTGGGGCAGTTTTTGAATAGAGGTACTTGTTGCATCCTCAGTAATGTTATACAATGTCTAAAGCAGTACCACTTGACTCTCTAAGTATCACTTTTGTTGTAGTACATAGAGTTAGGCCTTTTAAATACAATGCACATACAGTTTATACTTAGAGCTAAGCTATTTTTGCTCTTCAATGCTACTACAGTGGACAAGTGAAATCATGGGAAGTGAGCTGGAAGAGACATTTGATAAATTGTCAGTCTGGACTTGAACCCAAAACACCAAGGCTTTCAATGTTTGAGAGATATTTGCCAGGTTGCTGTACTTCTGTGGTCAGATTTGATCCTCCCTGTACCCCTAGTGAGACCCACACCACAGCTTGAGAACCACTGATCTATAGGACATAACACTGTTATGTCCTGATTTGCAGTGAATGGCCTCTTTGTCGTTGCCTATTTTGCTATCTATAAAGGCTTGTTTAGTAGTGGAGCTAAATTACATTTTTATAATCCTTTCATAATGTTGTTTTTCTTTTACATAACATCTTGTGATATTTAAACAGTCTATCTCTTTGCATAAATTGTATTTTCGATAGCGACGGAGTGCCCTGCATGGTGCGCCTTTTAATTCAACTCCAGCTGCTGCATTAATCCATTTGTCTCTATTGGGTAGCCATTATGAATATGACTTGTTTATCTAGCATTTTTCATACGATTTTTTTTTTCTTTTTTCTTTTTGTCCTCTGTGCTCTGGTGAAAAGTGGCCTTTTTACAAAATGCGTGGCTGTCTTTCTCTCGTCTTTCCCCTTTTACCCCTCATTTCATTTCTTCTGTGTGCTGCCCCAGCCACATCCTCACTAATGAAGCTAAATCTAGCATGCTAAATGTGACCAGTCAGCTATGTCATTGGTGCTAGCACCGCCATAGCCATTCTCTATTGGCCCTGAAGGCACAAACTCTCGAAGATGATGGGTTAGTGGTATATGTGGCATTTACCACACAAAAAAAAATCAAGACCAATGGGTAGAGCCATTCTGGTGGCTCTTAAATATGACTATGCTTAATATAGGACGTAAAATGTCAATAAAAACAATGCAATGTCAAAAATATAAGATTTTAGCTGCTGAAACCAAGATATTTTACCATTTCATGAAAAATATGAACTCATTTTTTAATTTGATGACAGCAACACATCTCAAAAAAGTTGAGTCGAGCCAACAAATATAATAATAATATTTTAAAAAATGCATCGGCCTCATTTAGTGCCTTTCTAGACACTCAAAGTCACTTTACAATAAGGTGCATTATTTATTTTACTTATTTTAACTTTTACTAGTGTTTTTTGTAAGCTACTGTGGCCAAGTAATTCCCCTTGTGGATCAAGAGAATCTGAATCTAATTATTCATTCACTCCTCAGGCACCATGAGTATGAACTGGGGAGAGCTGGATTTGAACCATCAATCTTCTGTTTATAGGACGACCGTTCTACTTCTAATTTTACTAATGAAAAAAGCTGAAGTGAGCTTTTTGCATCTAATTTGTTTAATTGGCAACCTACAGTTAAGAGTATAAAAAGAGCATTTATAAAATAAAACGGGGACAGTCTCTTTTATAGGCACAATTCTCGAAGTCATTCCTGCTATAGACCTTTTTCCATCGACTATCTGCTATCACTATTGGCCCTGGAGCCACACACACTTAAGGACGATGGGTTAATGGTATATGAGACATTTGCAACACAAAAAAACTGGAGACCTACGTGAGTGGAGGCATGCTGGTAGCTCTTAAACACAGCCGTACACTTGAATCTGGAATCGGGGGTTTTGATGTGTGGGCAGTAAAGAACAGATAAAAGTTACAGTGTCAAAAATTTAGTATGTGAAAGTACAACTGTAGCCACTGTTCGGATTGGTACTATATCAGGGATCAAAAGTAAAGAGACGTGCTCGGCTGGATACCCGCCCGTCGATTGCAGCGCACTCAGCTTCAAAGTTCTCGGCTCCAGGATTTCGTATAGAATCTAATGGCTTTGGAGTGTGAGTGCACACGGTGGCACAAGTGGGAAAGCGGCAGTAATATAGGGCCCTACACGACAATCCAAAAGACACACTTACGGACACACACGCAAGAACGCAAAGTGTGCCAAATCCCTAAGTCCAATATATCCCTCACAAACCCATTAAAGGTGCTTCATACAACAGGCTCTTGGCGAACAGTAAGAGGAGAATGAGAGCGGCGCACACAGGGACGCAACGTGGAGAGGCCTGCATTAGCCGCTTATTGTTTAAACGCATTTTACTGTTTTACCTTTTAGTTCTAAACCTAAATATAATGGGATGGGTTTTTAAATACCTCACTGTTTGAATTGAGTTGTGTAAACTTTTTACCTCATTGAGTGTGAATAATTGAATAGATAAAATGGTGGTTTTGTTTAGCAGAGGCCGGTGTAATACAGAAGGTGTATAGCACAAACAGACTTATTTAAACATGTGCGTATGAAACACAGTGCTACTCCAGGTTTGTTTTTGAGACGGAAACAACAATATCACAGGGTTAAAAGCATGATGAAAGAAGTTAATTTAGGAAAATAGGGGACTTTTAATGAAATAGCTAGGAGAGAATTATTAATTGTGAGTCCTATACTGGAAATTACTACAGCTGTTTTTTTTTTGTTTTTTTTTGTTTTTTCTTAGTGAAAGTTTCTTTCATGCTTTTTGTTGCCATGTGCCATTTTTTTAATGTGTTCCTGCCATCAGATTAAAAATGAGCTATTATTAATTCTAATGAAATGTTGACATATATGTATATATTGTTTATGGTCTATTGGGAATAAATGTTTAGTTTTATGAGATTTGCATACTTTTGCATTTTGTTTTTATTTAGATTTTACACTTTGTCCAAAGTTTTTTGAAACTAGGTTTGTACTTTAATAATTATCATAGTGCTTTTAAACACTACATTTGGTACTTTAGTAATTATCATGGTGCTTTTAAACACTACATTTGGTAAAGACAGTTTTCAGAGTGTTCTAATTTACAATATAGCCAAGAACAAGCCATACAATATTGACAAAAAACAATAAAAAGTGGATTCAGTAAACATTAAACTAATTAAGGGTATACGCTGCCCCGAGGAGTTCAATAATGCTCAAATGTTTTTTATTAACTGCCTACATATTTAACAGATTGGTTGGTTTGAAGCATGCCTCAGTGACTTTAGGATAGACTAATCTATGTTTAGAGCTCATTTTCTAAGAATACTAACACAATAATTGCACACAGTAATCCTTGTAAACATGTCTCTTGAAACATTTGCATCTTCCAAGCAATTTAGCATCCGCAGTTTTAGCATTTAGCTCCAAGCACAAATGACTGCATTTGTCGTTTATTTTTAAGTTTGGGGTAACTATTTAAGTATTTTGTTTGCACACAAGCTCAGCAGCACAGTGTGACACCCATGTTCATGATTGTTCATTTTTCTATAAAACATATTTAAAGCAATTTAGCATTTAGGTCACCACGTACTGCTTTAGTCTCTTATTTTAAGCCCATCCTGTCCACAAACATGCATGTACAGGTAAATAGGTGTGTGTAAATTGGCTTTATTAAAGGTTTTAGCCGATGTCCAAGGTGTTTCCCACCTCAGGCCCAAAGTATCTGGGTTTGGCATCAGCCCCCTGCAGCCCTTAACATATTTAAGATGTTGTCTTCTTTCTGCTTTTCCTACTTCCAATAATTCTGTGTTTTGTTTTGTTTTGTTTTTTTTACACCGATAACCGATAACCTTCCTGATGCAACCCTCTCCATTTATTGGGATTTGGGACTGACACAAGGAGTACACTGGCTTGTGACCTCTTGTGGCTGGATTAGAAAATTGAATTAACTTATATGTTTTATCTGGCCACAAGCTGAGTTATCTGGCACCAGTGTCATTGTTCATATATTTTGTCATGTTGTTTTTGTGGCTAAATGCAGTGTTGAAGGTCAGTGTTATTTATGCAATGCTGATGACATTTAGGCTGCATGGTTGCGCAAATACTAAATTCATTCATCAATTTTACATCGTCCATGTTAAAAGAAGGCTCCCCCACTGGCACTGGCGATAGTTTCCATCACTATGTTTTAACCACATTCATTGATTTACCTGAGTTGAAGTAAGACATTCTTATACAGCTGCTAATCCGGTCTCATCCCCACTCCTGCCCAATTTGACATTTCAGCCCGAGGAAATGACTCCTCTGTGGCATTTATCCACTGCTGCAAGCTCGCGACGCCCTATAGACACTGTCATTTACACTTTTCTAATGCGCATTTTACGGCGTTCAATGTTTCTGTTTGGGTCGATGTTTTTTCTTCTTTCCGTTAAAAAACAAAGCTTCAAGTAAAATAGCTACAGTGTCACTCAAGGCTTCACCTCCTTCCGCGCACGGACGTACACATATACAGACAAGCCGTGCTCCGTAGTTAAAGCCACCCAAGCCGTCAGTGTGTCACCTCCGCCGTAGTGTTAATTAGACAGTGTCAGCGTCTGTCCCCTGCGACATTTATTGCACATTTGAATATTTTACCCAGACAGATGGTAAGAATGTCAAGGCGTGACACTGAGTTATTAAGCCCTAGCCCTCTCCCTCGGCGGCGACACAATGCAGGGGCTTGTCAGCACTCGATTGTTCTAATAACTCCGTGCTACAGCAAAGTTTGGCCGTGACTTTACAGTGCCAGGGACTAGCTCCTGGGGCAAGAGGTGAGAGAACCACAGAGTGACATATGGTACGACTCCAAACTTGTATTTTATCTCCTGCACTTCCCGCCTGGCCTTGCGTCTTCGTCCCGCCCACAGAGGAGACACAGCAAGGAGACGGGACAGGACAGATTAAAGGAGGATGAGTCAAGCTCAATGGTACAGTCTTTCCTCATTTTTGGCCACGTGTTTATGATGACAGTATACACAACTAAATCACGACAATATACACAACTAAGTCACGACAATTTACACAGCTAAGTCACGACATTATATACAACTAAATCACGACGATTTACACAACTAGGTCATGACATTATACATAACTACATTACAATGTTATATGCAACAAAATCATGCTATACACAAATAAATCACAACATTAAACACAAAAAACATGACATTATGCACAAATAAGCCACAAAATTTTACACAAATAAATTACATGTTACACAACTAAATCACGATATTATAACCAACTACATTACAAGATTATACACAAATAAATCACCACATTATACACAACTAAGTCACAAAATTATACACATTTAAATCAACTACAATCACAACTTTATACACAACTAAATCAGGTTATACACTACTAAACACAACATTATACAGAACTAAATTACAACATTATACACCTTCAGCAAGGCATTGGTCCTACCTTTAGTCTGGCCAGTAGTTCAGGGGTAAATGCTTTATCAGCAGAGCCACAAAGCCCTTATTTCTGAATGTCTGGATCAGCCGGTGATCCCAATCCAACAAAAAGTAATAATTTGTTCCTATACTGCCCCCTTGGCTGGTCTTAGTATCTTTATCCCTATCTCATATTGGTACACAAAATCCTGGATCCAGGGAGGTGCTCAAAACAGATTTCTTCTTTGGCCCAATTAGATTTTCTGAAAATGTCCAAACCCGACCATTACTTGCTTGAATCATCATGCTAACAGACTAACAAACAAACCAACACTGATGAAAACATAGCTTCCTTGGGGTAGCATTCACAAAAAAACATTTGCTCAAACATTTATTTATCAGACCAGATTTAAGATCTATGGGCAGCACTAGAGATGGTGCATGGACATTTACTTCAGATGCATGTGAGGAGTCAAGGATACAAAATCATCTAAATGAGATACATTACCCATATAGCATATAGCAGCTTGACTACAGTCTGGTTGAATGGAGATGAGCAGGGTTTCCCCTCACTGAATAAAAGAACAGGAGGCCCAGGCTGACATTATCCATCTGTAGACTGCCACTACGCCTCGATATCGCACATGACCTTCTCCTGCTCCTACACTCTGTCAGATGCATCGCCAGCATGTACACTATGTGCTCCATAACCTTAAAATATGATACCACAGCATCCTATTCCAGCTAAACCCACATAGCATGCTCTTGCATCTTGTACAGTCATTGCATATGAACACATCTCACTAGCACAGCCAAGTTATGGTAATTTCTCAAGTCACTTTTACCCAGTACAACACAGTATAGCAATTAATCCAACCAGAAAGGATCACAAAATAATGTATACGTTGTGCCAGCTGCAAGCCTGAATAAATAGAAAGTGTCAATTACTGAATTCAAAGGCGATTTTTACGAGTTATAGCTCTGTTTTTAGTTGTAAAATTAAAGCAATGGTTATCTGACCTTGAGAGATTCTGCCTCGAATTGTGATAAAGCTTTGCTGCAAAATGTAACTGCGGGGACTATATTTCTTCTGGAAAAATGTGAGCCATTGTTCATTTCCGAGTGAAAAGGAACACGGCAGGAGCATTTAGAGTATTTGACACTTGTGAAGTACCAAGGACAGGGTCAGGCTTAAGTACAATGCAGCTGGCAGGTGGAAGGTGAGGTGTGTGCAAAGAACCTTGGAGCACACGATTTATACCATGATGCAACAGAGGAGTAAATATTTGGGCAGCTTATTAAAGTGTCTATTGGCTGTGCATCAGTCAGGCAGAGCTGTCAAGTTGCGAGTGTTGGCAAAGATAATGTCACTAGCCACTTTAGATGAGGGATTTTTAAACTTTTTGGATGGTTTGCCAATGGTTGGATTTTTAAGGTAAAAAAAAAACAGCAGCACTTTTTAGACTTTTAAAAACTTGAAAGTGAAAATGCACAGAAAACAAAAAAAGGGGAATTAGCGTCCTTAACTCTTACTTTAAATCTTTTACTTATGACTGACAGAAAATATAGTTATATATTAGATTAGGTTAAAGTGCTATAATTCAAAATGTGTCAAGGTACTTACATGCTTTAAATACACAGTGCTTTTTTCACAATGTTCAAATGAAAGTAATTTAACACAGCATATACTAATTCGATTTTAGTACTTGGTTAGCGGCCTCCCACCTACTCCTCTTCCTTAGCTCCTAGGCAGTGTACAGACTGATATTCATTTCCAGGGAAGATTCTTCTCAAAAACAATCACAAACAATCACTTTATTCCATAAATGCCCACTTTTCTGCTAAATCAATATTTTTGAGCTTGATGTCATAATGTTGTTTCCACCACAAAAACATACCTGGGAGTAATTGAGTAAAGAAAAAAATAAGTTTTTCATACATATACATTATTTTAAGTTACAAAACAAGAAAGACTAATGCAAAGGTGTCCAAAACTGTTTCAGAAAGCCCCAAAAAGCATAATATAGGACCTTTAGGCAGCGTGTATCAATATTGTTCCTATTAAATGTAAAGATGCTGTGACGTACACTCATGTTACCAATACTGCTATTCATGCATACAGTATTTTATGCACTTGTAATTCAAATACATCATCTTTCAGTGCAAAGAGTTTACTTTGTAGGTCACCATTAGTCTCGATACTTTCAACACCAGGGCTAAAAAAATAAAATGCAAGCTGGGTGCAGAGTAAAATTGAACCTTAGGTAATTACAGTATAGTTAAAGGGTATTCATATTATTTTTGAGCCTAGGCAAAGTAAAACCAACTCATTTTATTATTTCTACAAGCTATTATCTGCTACATTTGCTAAACAGACTTAAGCGTTCGTTAAAATGACAGTGTTTAATTAGCAATAACAACGAGTGACTCCAGCAGTGGCGGTGGCATTTGCATTATTCATTTGAGGAGAAACAGAACGAACTTGTGATGAAGAAAAAGTAGTTTGTTCCCGTATGCTTGTCACATCTCTGGCATCTGTCTTAAGTGGGTCAGAATTTTGTGGAGCTGTAAATTTAAAACATGTTTTACACAGACTACTTTTTTAATACAGATAGAAAGCGCCTTTATAGATTCGCCTCATTTTGCGAGTATAAGTGGACTCTTGGCAATGCTCACTCTGTAAAAAACATATACTCCCTTGTGTTGTTTTTCTATGGACGTGACTCTATAATGGGAGCTTAGTTTGTTTGGTTATTGCAGTTATATCCTTCCCCCTGTCGCCGCATCACTCCCTCAGCTCATTCTCATCTTGTCCGTCATTTCTCCCGTGAGTTTCCAAGCTATGTGTAATTACCCAGTTTGTTTGCACCTTGGCTCTAACTGCCTGTCTTGTCACCGCCAGCTCGTGCTCACAGGAAGAAATGTGTATATGTGTGCGTGAGGTCTGCATGAGCCAATCAGAGTTTAGCAAATAGGCTTAGACTTAACTGTCATTCACATGTACAACAAGTGTACATATAAGAACATTTTGCCTTTGCTCAATATAGTGTTAAAATACACATCAATCTGCCATAACATTATGAGCACAACACTATAGATGAGTTAATGTTTTTTATTTAAAGGTTGTAGACACATTTATAGCTTGTCTGTCTCCTTCAGTGTGGTCTCCAAGGTTTCTTCTTTTTTTAGGAGTTTTTCCTTACTGAGAAGGAGGATCTAAGGACAAGGGATGTCTTGGGTCTCTTTATTATAGTGTAGTTATTGCTTATGTTTGATTGTGTGTAATGCCTTATTGTGTGTTTATGTTTGATTAACTGTTGAGGTGACCGTTGTTGTGATGCTGGGGCATCTAAATAAAATTGAAATGAAATTGAGTTGAACCACTGACAGATGGTCCGGTGAATTACACAGATTATTTCTTCATCATGGCACCTATTAGTTAGCTGGATATAATAGGCAGCAAGTGAACATTTTGTCTTCAAAGTTTATGTGTTGGAAGCAGAAAAATGGATTAAGGATTTAAGTGAGAGAAGGGCCAAATTGTGATGGCGAGATGACTTGGTCAAAGCATCTCCAAAACTGCAGCTCGTGTGGGGTGTTTCCAGTCTGCAGTGGTCAGTATCTATCAAAAGTGGGCCAAAGAAGGAACAGTGGTGAACTGGTGACAGGTGATGTACATGGGGAGTGAAGACTGACCTGTGTGGTCTATTGAATTTCATCATTTTGTGTAAGTTTTTATCTTCTAAACAGACCAAAATTTATCATTCTGTTCTTGCCCCATTACCTTTCTTGAAATGTTTATGACAAAAAATCTGCGCACTTTTGTACACTACGGTTTAATAGTTAAATAAGGATGTGATGGGCAATAGCATCCACCAGCGCTGGTGTGGTGTGCACTGACAGACATGCAGCGACAGGGAGAGGGACCTTGTCGTCTCTAATCCCTTTGTTTTGAGTCAGATTAGAGCCGTGCGAGGCGTTTGCGAGGCCTGCAGAATGTGGATTTAAGGATTAGTCTAATAAACAGAGGCTCGGTGGCACTCGGCAGCCACAGTCCCCGAGATTACACGGAACCAGAGAAGAAGAAGAAGGCGATGGAATGGGTGAACCAGTCTCCCTTCTGAATTATTCTGACAAATAAATGAGAAGAGGAGACTCAGAGGAGGAAGAGAAAGTTAGGATTTGCACCAGTCAGTTATGGTGTAGTGCTAATGAGAGCCAAGTTTGGTTTAAAGACCGACTTTTATAACTGTGTTGAAGTACAGCTCTGAAACAGATTTCTGAGAAGACATATTTAGATTAAAGACTTCAGGACTAAAAGAGCAAATCTATTTCTTTGATTATTGTTGGACTATTTTATTATAACAAATAACTGTTGGTTGTCTGTGTACTCTTGCTTCATCCCAGTGTTCAAAGACATGCTTGTGTTAGCAAAAATGGCAAAATCTAAATTGGCCCAAGTGAATACATGTCTATTAGTGTGTATCTATGTCAGGCCTGTTTCATTTGTGCATGTTTAAGTAATCCTCTATTCTTTTACATTGGGTTTGGGAGAGGACAAAAACGGCCCCCTCATGGCTGAGTCTCATTTAGGAAGCACTGCAACAGCTCACGCCTCCTCTGCAGCAACAGGACACCACTCCAACACTGCTTCTGCACTAACAGGTCTTTGTGAGGTGCGCTGAAGGGGTGTGACAGCAGCAGGACAGCGGGGAGGGAGGGCTCTTAAAGTGTATTAATATGAGTGATTCTCACAGAGTCAAGTGATGAGTTTCTTCATATAAGGTTTTTTCAATACTTATTGCATTTTCTGACCAACAGAAAGTAAGATGCTGATAAATGTGTCCTATTTTATTACATTTTAGGCCTATTTTCTGCTTTATTGTATAGCGTAGACGAGAAGTGACAGGAAATCATGAGGAGAAAACGAGAAGAGAAATAAGCGTCAGAGTCCAGACTCGAACCCACAACAACAAGGCAGGCTGTAGTTGCCCTGTATATACGCTGTAGTAGCTCTACCAACTGAGCTATGCCATGCACATACAGTATCAGTACATTTTGACCTCGGTGACAAAGTGGGTCATCCTCGCACCCTACAGTCAGAAGGTTCTGGGTTCAACCATGTTTTGGGGACAGCAGTAGTATTTATAGTAGTAGTGGTAGTAGTAGTAGTGGTAGTAGTAGTAGTAAGAGCAGTAGCAGTACAAGATTTTACTGTTTTCCTGGCTTATTCTGTGTCTTAAAACAGAATTTGAGTTTTTGGCCAGAAGTTAGACCCAGAAGTAGCTGCATTTATTCTCAAAACAAGAACAGGCTCCAATGACAAATCAGTTAATGTCTTATACAGTACAAACCCTAATGATGACACAACAAGTGAGTACCAAGACCAATCACGCTTAATAAGCAAGCCATTTTTGGCTCATAGATGTGTGTTGGGGGGTAATGGGCCGAGGTGTGTGGCGGAGAGAGTGATGAAATGTATCCTGTCCCGTACGCCCCTCAGCTGTTGGCTCGCACATCATCTTGGACTCAAAATGGACCGCCGTTTCCAGTTGAACAGGAGCCACTGCAAGCAGCCCAGGCCCATCCTTTTCTCCCCTTTTGTGCATGTGTGTGGTTGTATGTTTGTGTGTGTCTGTGTGTGTGTGTCTTTGAGTGTGAAGTTTCAATGCCACCCGAGATGGTAGACATGATTAATGAGGGTTGGTGGTAAGGAGCCTCTCAGTCAGCCCGGCCGAGTCCAGAGCAGCCTATATACAATGCAGTGTTGTGTGTGTCAGGGGTCGTGCAATGAAAAGAGGGGTCATGGCTCCTTTATAGATGGAGACACTTCAGGAATATTGATATATGCTAAAACATGAGAAACTGACTTTGTATGCGCATATGGACAATCAGACACCCGCACTGTTAAGAAACTATTCAGGTTTTGTTGTAATACTGAAAAAGAAAGGGTGAATAATATGCATCTCCCTGTCCTTTCAGCATTATATATTAACTTTAAATAAAAGTAATCCTGTGCTAGTTTCTATTAGTAGGAACGCTTTATCCACTTATAGCAATTGGCTAAAGCCTATCCCAGAAACTATGGGCTGGAGGCGGGGTACACAACAAAGGCAAGTTATGCAGCTCAACAGTGTAAATTTTGCATTTATTTTATTTTATTAATTTTAATCCCAAAACTTATCTTAAACTTGAATAATCTGTGAAATGCATTTGTAGCTTTGCCTTTTTACAAGTTTCATAAACTCTTGATATACACATTTTTCGAAAAGTCTATGGACAAAATGAATGGAAAATTCACTTCCAGCATCAGAGGGGGGCGGGCACTGTTGTGCTGCATAGTCGCAGGGCTGACACTGAAACAGACAAGCAGTCACTCTCATGTTCATTCACTCGGAGCAGTGTAGATTCACCAGTTCACCTAATGAATGCTTGGTTTTGTACAGTGGAAGAAAGTGGGGTACCTGACCGACTTAAGAATAGAACCCACACCTCTTTGAATACTGAATTGAATAAACTTTATTATCTCAGGAAAATAAATAAATAAATAAATGTCTTGGGCAAAGTGCTAAATTGTTGCTAACAGAACAAATAGCATAATGACTCTGACAAAACAATAGCTAAAAACAATCAACAACATACAGTTAGAGTTAAAATGCAGCAACATAAAGTGCTATGAAAAGTGCAAACACTGGTAAAGTGCTAATATGCTGGGAGGTTGAAGCAATAACCACTCTGCCATTGTGCACCCCAAAATAATGACATACGCTCATTAATTCCCAGTCCAAGGTAAACAGCCACACATGTCCTCCTCCTCAGCTCCTGCGGAATGTATATGCTGTTATTTCTTTGTGTCTATTGTCCAGGGTGTAATCCGTCTAAGGCCCAAAGTTGCTGGGATAAGCTCCAGCCATCCACAAACAGAAACAGGTGGAGGAAGATGAATTAACTTATCCAGAAGCCATTGTTGTAAAGAAATAGTCTGCCCTGCACCTTCAAGGTCTCCATATCTCAAAAAATACATGTAAAATAAGAACCATGTTGGAGGTTTTACAAATGCCACCACAGCACTAGTCCCATATAACAGAAGTAAAAACATTAAATATATATTTTTCCATTGTGCATGTATAATAAAGAAATATGCTATTTTATGTTACTCGAGCTGATCTCAAAACATTTCAGCAGTTTTATTATGATACAAGAAGATGGAAATTGGGTGATAGAAGCCATTTTTGTAGAAAGTCAGTGTGCTCTAATGAAGCATACGTCTAATATTGTAATCCTAACCTTTCTGGAGCCTTGAGTCGAATATTATCCCGAAAATAAACTGCACAAACACCTCTATATCAGATGTGTAATTGAGTACAAGTCTCATGCAGCATTTTGCCTTTTCTCTCCCTCTTTATTCTCACTCAACCTCTCTATATGGCTGCTGCTCACTGACGCCTCTTTTGTTTCTTTCAGTCACTCTGTGTCTTCCACTCTTTGTCTTTGTGAGCGAACTGTGTAAACAACTTAATTTGAGCACAGACTCAAAAACAGCAGAAAATTGAAGCCAAATGCTTTATAGCCACAATTTCGTCCTTTGTGATAACAGGGCCTTGTTTTTTTTTTTTTGTTTTTTTTTGTTTTTTTTTCTGAATAGGCCATTTTTGCCATTCAAATCCTTTTCATATTTTTTTTTAAAGCAAGAAAAAGACCCTAAATGAACAGCTTCATCCTCTATTGTCAAAGAGTGTTGGAAGTGTGGATGGATTTTCAAATGCTCCATGCTCACTTTTGGCTGCCAGACTTGTTGGCTGATCATAGACGTAGTTAGTGTCGTATGAAATGTCCCAGGTAATGGGCACTTTACAGTCTAATTCAAATGACTGAGAACAGTTAACATAGTACTCTATTATTGCATCATTGTATTGTTCACTTTTGTGTTCAACCCCAATACCTAAAAAGTTAGGACACTATAAAATATAAATATGGAAGGCAATCTGTTGAAACTGAAATATTTTTGTCATTTCTTTATTGCTCCTTTTGAAACTGGTGGCAGCAACACATCTCAAAAAGTTGAGACAGGGGCAACAGAATCCTGGACGTGATACTAATAATAAATCTGCATTATTATTATTAACTACATAACTGGCAACATTTTAACTTATTATAACTTATTAACACTAAATGCATTGTGTCTGCAGTGCATGTCTTGTATGACCCCTTAACAAATAAACACCATTTAAGTCCATGCGTGAGTTCACACTGGGTGCATTCTGGTATGTGTTCAACTCTTCAGCAGAAATAGGCAAATAGAGTGTATTTTTTTGCCGAATCCCCCATCCCCAAGGGCAAACCAGACTGAGATAGATAAGAAGTCAGACATGGGACCAGTGAAAAATGTCCAGTATATTTCAAAATAAAACAGCACATGCAGACTCTCAACCACATTGCTATGTAAACAATATCTACGTCTTAAACACAACAATTTTATATATTTTGCATGCTTACCCATGGTAGAAGCACAAAAGTCATGGTCATAATATCCAAATGAACTGGAGATCAGTCGGACAGGCAAACGGGGCTTTTGTTTACATGCAGCTCTCTGTACACATGGATTTTATTACATAAATTTATGACTTCCAGCGTGAACTCACTACTCTTGTGTGAACTCATTCTCATAAATGAGGCGTAAGATGACTAAGTATAAAAGGAGCATTTTATAAAAATGGGCTGTATTATTAGTATTGAATGTATTAGAAGCTCATAATCTTCAGGCCCTCAAGGCACCCTAACCCAGGCATTAAAAACAGGCATGATTCTGTATCACTGCATAGATCAGGAACACTTCCAAAAGTCATCATCTGTAAGCACAGTTTGTACAAATGAAAGTTATAGATGTATCATGCAAAAAAAAAAAAAAAAAAAAAAAAAAAAGATCTAAAACACCTAAAAACTGTTGTCTTCACTGGGCCAGAGTTCATTTAAAATGCAAAATGGAAAAACGTTCTATGGTCAAATGAACAACAAGAATACAAATCCACATGGCCGTTTTATTAGATTTGACAACCATTGCCGTCTGCTTTTGTTTACATTTTACACAGTGTCCTAAACTGTTTTGTAATTGGGGCAGTATTTAAATGTTTAAAGGACGTATAGTTCTTAATGCCCTGTTAGTTGGTAGAAGTAGAAGTCATTTAGACAGGAAGCCTCCCACACTGTTATGGCCGTGTAAGGCACCTATAGCACTCTCCGACCGCCTCCGTGCTTATTTGTTTGATAAATGAGTGCGGCGGCTGGATGGGATCTTTGCAGCTAATTGTCCTTGGGTATCCAGCCAACGTACACATAACCATTACAAATGCAGTGAAATAACATGCACAGCGGAGTGGGGTCGATTGTGATCAGCGCGTTCCCGGAGCTGTGGCATTTGGCTGTGCAGATTTGAGGAATGATGCAACAAAGCAGTAAATCTCCCAGGCAGTTGGAAAACTATAAGTGTATGTATACCTGCTGACGCAATAATGTTTCATCAGTGTAGTTAAATAAGGCATCGCTTTCAATCTGCACCTCCTCAGTGTAAAGTTTGGTTGGTGGATCCTGAAGTTAATCAATGCAGAATATGTAAAGTCTGATTTCCATATTCATTTGGGAGAGGGTGTATGCCGGATGTCTTCCTGTTTATCCAGGCTTGGAACCAGCAAAAAGCATCATTATAGCTTCCTACTGCTGTAGTCCCTAGTAGATTCATATTGTGTCATTGTTACCCCTCCTCGTGTGTATTTTCTGAAAAAGCCTGTTATCTGCACTAAACTTCACCTCTGTAATTTCCAAAATGAATTCTCCACCCTCTTTGTCATCTTCCAATTACATTTCTCATTCTGCAAAGATTTCACGGTCACTTCACGGTCACACGGACGTCTTTTTCTGTTCTCCTTGGTCTCTGCATCCTCTCTTGCTTGTCAAGGATATGCCACCATAGCCACACACAGAGATGTTTGCAACGTTGTTTGCAGATGAATATGTGTATCAACAGAGGAATGGAATTTAGAGGAATCCTGATGTGAAATGGTTAAATACGGATGTGACTACTATAATGATCTTTGTGCCATTTAAAGGTACTAAGAATCAGTGATGCAGTGATCAGTGGAGGTCGGTCCTCTGTCGCAGGAATAATTAACAATCCAAAGTTTGGCGGCTGTCTCTGCGACCTTGAGGAAACACCTGCCCACGTGGACTGGACTGAGATTGATATGAGCTCCAGATCTGACCCCCTCGGTTCACACGGCTGTATCCATTTCTCATCTGTGTCCTCTCTCCTCCCACTTCCAACGCTGCACCCACCGATCACACAGAGCTAATGCTAACTCATAATCTATAAGTGGCGTCAGTGAGCAAGTATAAACAAAGTATTCTCAGGTTATTACTGTTGTCAAAAGCAATTATTGTCAGGCCAAAGAGTGTCCTGTTACTTCTCATTGTCCAAAGTCTAACCCTGTGTTTGTCCACAGTACCTAGAAGACTTTAAAATAACTACTTAACTAGTAGTAAAAATTCTTAACAAACTATTTCTTGAGTCAAACAAAAATATATTTAAGTATTTTAAGAAATATTTTTGCACTTCCACTGTACACTACTATTACTACAAATTGCTCTAATACCACTACTACTATTATTTCAAAATCTGGCTTAAACCTAGTGCCTTCCGATTGCTGAACATTTTGCCACAGAATTGCAAAATACTTTTTAGAAGTCAACAAATTTTTTTAGTCAAATAAAAACACACTAAACTCACCTATTGACAGATAGGTATGTTGTAGCTCTCTGACTGATTAAAATGTCTTTATCGTAGTAATAGTCAAACTATAACCCATTCAAAAACCTTAAAACTAGTGTCACTCCATATGATACTTTTTTTTCTGACAAAATGTTTTCAATCTTAACTTGCTTAAAAATAATGTATAGACTTCAAGACTTTCTCTGTCAGTTAAGATCTACAAATTAGCATTTTATTAACACTTTATCTGCATATATACTGTTATTATTAAAGTCACACATAGCCCAGAGAGTCACACTATATGACATTTTTGAAGAATCGAAATTTAATATACAAGTCTCAAAAAACAAACTGCATCTTTACCATTTTTTAATAAATCCATGTCATCCTAGAACATCCTAAACATTTTTCTTCTTCAAATAAATAAATTTTAGTGATGTTTGACACTACGGACTCTGAAAACTGCATGTTTTGTCATTGACCCAAGTCCAAAGCCTAGCTAAATCAAAAGCAAGGACATCTGGTGTAAAACCTGTGCCAAATCAACAAATCCCTGAACTCTATAGGAGCCAGGTATTTGTCGTGGCAACTTTGAAAGGGAAACATTTGTGTCTCAGAAATGTTTGCCCTCCAGTAAAAGTATGTTAGCTACTTTTCGCTTTGTCTGTAACTCTTTGTCAAACTTCTAATCCATTATTTGAGCACTTTTTTTTTTATCCCCACAATGCTTTGCTGCCCCATAACATCAATCATGAGCGTATCCTCCATTACGGAAGACACACTCTCCTTAACACACAGCTAGGGGCTCATATAAAAGCATGTTTGCCTTATTGTTTGCATAATGCCAGTCAGAATGTCCCTCTCATTTCCGAGTCAGTATCCTTCCCTGTTTCCCCTCCCTCCATTTCAAAAGGTACAAACACATTAAGCTTGAACCTCTAATAGCCCGTGTGATGGATGCCAACGCATAATGAGCTCTTTATGAGACTTAATACCTACTGTTAATCAATGGACATAGCAGGGCACTTTTCAATACTACCTTCTAAGCATTTTAAAATGAGCCCCCATTGAAAAGATTGACTCACGTTCTGCATCCCCTCTCAACTCTTTCCTCCCTTCTCATGCTTCCTCTATCCCAGCATGCAATTAGCCACATCACATATTCCCGATCTAATAATGCCAGCTCTTTCAAAATGCCCTTTGCAGCTCTTGTATCAATAAGAGCACTCCTAACTAAGAGATGTTGTGATAGAAAGGCGGCGTATTGCAGTAGGTGGACCAGACAAGTCCTCAGCCCTGAGCAATACAACCGTGGATGACCTATTTATTATTGCAAATATCCCATACGGGGCCCGCTGCTTGAAGCGTCCCTGTCAATTAGTTATTGTGTCGGTGGACTTTGATCTTTAGCTGCTAATGTAATGTGTTGCTCAAGGCCACTGCACTAGTATCAAGGCGTGTTAGCATCATCGTCACGTACAATCTGCATCCACAAGTGCAACATTTAAATAGATTAGAAGAAGAAGGGTGCCTTTGGTGCAATGGACTTGTTCAGCATTGGTTAGAAATAAAATATCGTTCTTAATCAGCTAAAGGTAAGGTTTCATAGTCAAAGTAATGTATAGCAATAGCATATGCTAAAAATCATGTTCCATGTTTTCTAACATTTTTAAAGGAGCAATAATATGCTTTCATTTATATTTTTAAACCAATCTTGATCACCTGCAGAACAGCATTGCACATTTTACAACCTTTACAAACATTATGTGACTAAAAGAAAGTGCTCTACTAGTGCCATAAAGAAAAAGGGCAAAAAAAACAAAAATAAATAATAAATAATTTTGGTGGCAACCAAAATTACCTTTAATGTCAAGTTTATTTTTTTATGGAAATAAATATTAAATGGAACATAACAAACATGAAATATGTGACTCGCGTAAGTAACACAAAATTATTCAACAAAGAAAATGCCAAAACCACTACCACTTCATAAGTCAAATCTGCAAACCTCTTGTCCTTGATCACACTGAAAGTTACATCACATCACATTCCACATATGTGACTAGAAGTAACAAAAGTAGACCAGAACAGACCAGAGTTTTAGCAGCAGTGCTAGTCACTCCACCATCAAAAGACTTGGTTAATTAGTGACTCTAAATGACCAATGTCAGCCCTGTCTCTAACTGGCCACTCACCTGCGTATACCCCAACTAAGACCCATAGTTGCCTGCATAGAAAATGAGTAGTATGAAATAGTAGTACGTAAACATAATAAACAAAACCAAACATCATGCTGTATCCATGCTGCATAAATGTTATTCCTTCCTTACATGGAATTTTCTCTCTGATAGGAAACATATGTTAACTTGTCTTACAAGTTATATCACAACTGTGTCCCATTTTGATACAGTATATTGTCCTACAGCTCTGTACTGTATATGTGCGTCATTGTGGCATTGTTTATGGCGTGTAGCATGTGTAGATGTGGTTCTGGGTGCGTTTGATTATCCCTCACAGCCTCTGAGGGAGCAGGATTCATTCTCACTCTGATAATGAGGAAGAGACTCGCAATGCCCTTAAGTCATTTCTCCACTTCTTCCATCCTTCCTGTTGCATCCAGCGCCTTTCATTTTTTCACACCCTTTTACAGTTTTTCATTCTTTGTTTTTACATCTTTCCATCTCCTCGCTGCCCGCCTTCTTCTGTTCCTTATCTCCCGCACCCTCCTGTTAACGTGGTCCCTTATGTGGTGCATTTATTGCCACACCGGTTTTTACGAGGACTGGGCTGTGTTGGAGCCACGCGCGTTTTTTACGTCATAGATTTAAAAGCAGGTTGACCGTTTTTCATTAGTCTAGTCGATGGCCAGCTATCTCTAAGGAGCTGTGCGCTGCCGGTCCTGTTTCTACCCACAATAGCCTTACTTATCCCGCGTCGATACTCTGATGTGTTGTATATTTGCCTGGTTGCTCAAATGTCCACTCGCTGCATCGCCTCTTACCTGACTTGCCCTGGAGAATCTCGAGGGAAGTGCATAGCAAGAATGAGTCACAGCGGTGCATCCATTAATTTTATACCAACCTTTTCCCTGTCTTTTCCACTCTCTCCATCTTACCTGCTTTCTATCTGTGTCTTCCAGGTGACTGAAGTGGAGAGTGACATTACAGCGGCCCGATAGGAGGCCCCTTCCCGCCGCCTCCTCCACTTCTACTGCCCTCTTTTATCTCCCCCCACCCCTCCTCCCTATACATCCCTCTACGTCCCTACAGCCTGGGCATGGATCTGAAGGACCGCAGACATCGTTCGCTCACCAGGGGGCGCTGCTCCAAAGAGGCCCAGTACAACACGTCATCCCTGGACACGGATGAGTGCCGCGTGCCCACACAGAAGTCCTACAGCTCCAGTGAGACGCTCAAGGCCTTCGATCACGAGCAGAGGCTGCACTATGGAGGATGTGTGACCGACCTGGTGCATCACGAGGCGGATGAGTACTCAAGGCAAGGTGAGTGTACAATACTCTCAAAGTACAACCATTTAAAGCCATAATACACTCACATGGCCAGCCTAACACATTTACTTTCTTGGCAAAATGAGTCAAGGATCAAACAACCATGGGCTAAGGTTGATCCAATCTGAACAATTCTATCTTTTTACCTATTTTTGGACAGGCTTTATACAGTGCGCCTATTGGATAAGTATTTTTTAAACTGAAATGGACCAACAGCAGTTCATTTTGTCGGTAGTGCATCCTGAATCCTGATTGGTTGTTTGTCTTTTTGTGTCTGCACTCTTTGTTCTATTGTACTTCCTGTTCCTTAAATCAACAGGGATCAAACTAGTTCTTGTCTAATAGATAAAGGGTTAGGATGGCTCTCCAGACTAATAATATCCTTCATTAAAAACTAAAAACAAAACCAAATTGAAAGCTTAATGTTAAAATGTTTTATTTTCACATCAATAACCCTCTAGAATAATATTCAGTGTACTGTGGCTATAACCTAGCAAACACAGATTGAAAGCCTCATTGCCTCTTAATATTATATTTTTATTATTATTGTTAGAAACAATGCCTGTCCTATACATTTGGGGCCCCAAAGCAAGATAGGTTTGGGGCCCAAGGCTCTCAGTCATTTTGTTAACTAATCTCAAAGTAACACAGTATACCTTTATTTTATTTTACGAATGCCTTTATTTTGGATTTGCAAACTTTACTAACTCAACAAAAGGGGCCCCAGGTAAACGGTCCTACGGTAAAAATCCCTAAAATCCCACTCTCAGATTAAAACATGACAAGAAGTAATAATCTTTAAAAATTACATACACTGGCCAAAATAAAAATAAAATAAAAAATAAAGCTAAAGTATGGGGGCCCTCTAATGCATGTTGGGCTCTGCAGTTGCTTACTTTGGTCTAATGATTTTCAACCACACAGATGTAAATCACATGACGTAAAGTGGCACCTCATGAAAATGTTTAATATGACAGGTTTAGCCAGTTTATTAAAAAACTTAGATGTGCTAATTACACGGATGAGTACTAACAGACAATGGAAGAAACGACAAGAAAGAGTTTGGTTATAAATAATCCTGCATATAACGCGTACAACTGTGTGCTAAATATTACATGCGTCTTCTATTTTTCTCAAACAATAAAATTGTTATTTTTTTCTGCGATGCCCCACTTCAAGGATATACGCTGGAAGGGCACAAGTAAATTTCAAGGATGTAGTAATTTCCTTCCAAAGTGTTACCAATTATTGTTTTCTTCCTTCAGCAACAGTAGCCATGGCAATTCTTTTTTAGCAGAATAGTTCAGCCTTAGAGCTTTTGAGTGCACACTTCGGCTTTCACACTTTAAAGGGTGTTTGCACATATTCATGTTTTGTTTCACTCTGAGCCGAGATCATCATCTTCTTCTTCTTCTTCTTCTTCTTCTTCTTCTTCTTCTTCTTCTTCTTCTTCTTCTTCTTCTTCTTCTTCTTCTTCTTCAGGCTTTTGTTGCATATACTGTTAGTGTAATCAGATAGTGTAAATGCACCAGCAGAGCCCCAAAGCAGACCTTTAGCAGTGGCAAGCCTGTCATAATGAACTTCTGTGTCCCCCCGGTGAGCGAGCGATCCGATAGGCCGATAGGTCATCTCTAAAGGGGTAGGTCCGCCCTCATAGGCATGTCTTTAAAACCGTGTGTGTCTATGTGCAGTGCTGTACATAGACGTGTGTGTGTGTGTGTTGGAGCGAGACATGAAAGAGGCACTATTGATCCCTGGCTAGTGAAAGGAGTCAGACTCGATGAGATTGATCGGCGCTAAGCTCTGTTTTCTCTGCATGGACACAGGCGACAGAGGGACACAGCTCACAGACATACAACACAACAAGAGCCAGAGCCTTTGGCCACATTTTAGACCGCCTCTTAAAATGCTTTACCATCAACATACAGTGTTGATATGGAGTTTATTAGCCAAAGGCCTCTGTTATGGGTTGACACTGACTGGTGCACAAGAAAGATTGACCTCAAATAGAAACATACAAATGGAAAAGACAAGTCAATAGGAGGTCAGGCAAAAATACAAGCTGATACACTATATATGGCTGCTGGGACATAGACATTTTATCTTGGCGTATTATATTTACGCTAGTCCATATGTTCATCTGGATGTGATTGCAAATTAAAAAAATGTTATGAAGGAAGACATAATTGACAAAAAGATATTTGAGCTACATACTGAAGCAACATTTTTTCTGATGTTTAGCCACTGAATCAAACACAAAATATATTTAAATTCTGAGTTTTAATTAGAGTGACCCGGGTCATCGCTATAGAAAAATATCTGTCAATAAAATCAACTGTGGGTTTAAGGTGGCAGAGTGGTTAGCCCTTTGACATGCATGTGTAGATGAAATGATGAATCTGAAGTCTGGCTTAGTGAATTTATGGTTGTCTGTCTCTAAATGTCGGCACTGTGAGTTGCATTGCTTCCTGCCTTAAGCCCATAGTCGCTGGGATAGCCATAGAAAATGAATGACTTGCACAGTATAGCTTTTAATCTAAATTTGAAGACTACTTGTAAGATACTACCTGGATTTTGTATTAGGATGTTTATTTTGCAGCTAAAAGATTACATTTTTAATAGAATAAATACAAATCTGTGTCACAAATAGACTCAATGAAATAACTCCAACCCTGACCTGAGTTTGTCGGGTCAAGCCAATATACTTCACATGGAAACTCCTCATACAGAAAATACAATTGACTGCTCTTCTATAAACAGCTCCATCTGGAAGGCTTTCAAAAAAACAACAAAAAAAAACAAAAAAAACAAACCAGAGATAGTTATGTCGAAGCATGGCAAGAAATCATAGAAACAGATCAATCTGACAGATATTTCTAACACTTGCCCACATGGACACGCTCTCAAACAACAAAATAGTGTACAGCAGGAAACAATACCTTCTGCTCCATGGCATCAAAGATAAAGACTGAAAACAGTGGTTGTATTGGCAGGGTGTGTAAGGGACTCTAAGTCAGTGGTGTGTGGCGTTTCGGACACACTCCAGTGCCGCACCATGCTGACCTCACACTAGGCGATAGCTGATCGATAGCGCAGTACTCTCAGCCTATCAGCTCCTCGGAAAGCCCAGAGCCACAGATGCATCGTGGGAAGTGTGGCCACAGGAGACCAACAGTGTTGCAGCACCATATGGACTGTGACACCACGAGAGGAGGAGGAGGATTACTGGAAGGAGGAAGAGAAAGAGTTGGAGTGAAACGATCTGAGCAGAGATTATTATTTAATCTTTTTTTTTTTTTCTTAATACTAACTTATACTACTTTGTAACAAAATGATAGCGCTGTGATGGTTTCAGTGAGAAGTAGCCCTCTTTCAAAGAAACATCAAGAGTAGATTGACAGATGATCCTCCTTATAAACCAGTCCCTTTACCTTCTTGTTAGAGCACATATGTGTCCAGACTGCACCATCAAACCAACACAGTGTTTTCTCCAGTAATTGTTGGTTTGTTGGTTTATTAACAAGACAAATCAACTCACCATCTGGATCAAGGATGTTTTCTAAAGGCTTTTGTGCCATGAGATAGCCCCAAAGATGCAAATTCAGCCACAAGGGAGGAGCAAAGGAACAATTTTGTTATTTTGAGTTTTAAGGGCTTTGTGTTTCAATGGGTAGAGCATTTTTTTCTTAACTTGAAGGTCCTCAAACAATATATTGTTACCATTGCATGATAGGGTCAGTGCCTTGGCGGAGTTCAGCCACTGAGACACTTATCCACCTTGACTATAAATGTGTTAGTGTGACTGTGTTTGGTGGTTGTCGGAGGGGCTGTCAGTGCAGAATGGCAGCCACGTCTCTGTCAGTCTTACCACCGCCAAATGTGACTGAAGAGTGAATGAGTAATGTGCTTTGAGTCTCTAGGAAAGGCGCTATATAAATTCAGTGTAATATTATTATTATTAAAAGGTAACCATTGCGGGTGAGTTTCACCACTGAATCAGTCTCCTATTATCTCAGTATTGGGAATATTTTTTGGGGGACTTTTATGCAGCTTGAAAAGTTACCCAGTGTTGCTTTATAATGGTGTTATATGAATTACATAGAGAAGAAAAACTACTTTTTCTTTCACACAAAATAGATTTGACCTTGTTTATTATTTAACATCATAATATTCATCAGATGCTTTACTAATTCATGCAGCGATAGACCAGTGCAAAAAATATGATGTTCTTTGATTAAATTATAATGTTGTTGTTGTTGTGTTGGTTTGGCCGGCCATCATGCCTGTGTTTATTTCTCCTGATGAGAAGTTTTGAGGTCATCCCGAGCTATTCTCAGATTGATTTAATGGTTATATGCAGCGCAACCAATTTACAGCTCTTTCTTGTGTTAATGCATATTGACCTGCCTTTAGCGTGTCATTAGATTTATGTGCCAGACAAAAAGGTGTGAGTCATCCGAGTGGGACCGCAGCACCCACTGACCAAGGTCTGCAAATAGATGCAAAGTTATATCATATTGTGTCACCTGTTGCCTCACCTCTAACAAGCTGTAATGATCAGTCTTGCATTACTTTTAATCATTATTTTCACAGCCACTTTCCTCTCTTCTCACTAATGGCGCTAAGGGAAAATTGTCGGCACAATACACATTTCACAAGTACATTTCGTCATGTTTCTTTTTTTTTTTTTATCATTTTGAAACTATCCATTTGCATGAGTTATGCAGTGCAAATTATTAGGAGTACAGCAGATGTCCTGAGGATATGTTCCCAGCCAAATCCAGGATCTTGGGGATGTAATTCTTCAAGCAAAAACTTCAAACACAAACATTTTGTTATTTAACTAAGATCTAACTTCATGGCAACTGCATAAACATTAAACACACTATTGATTTACTTACTGTATTTTTGGATGCTACAGTATGATGCCTATTGTACTATACAGTATTATAGACTGCTGAATATACAGTCAATGGAAACTAAGCAGAAATAGTATCATTGCTACTACAAAAACATTATTGGAGCTAGTGAACATATACAGTACTTTTTTTTTTTTTTTTTTTTTGAAAATAGTTTTTAAAAAATGTAGATGCTTTGACCTTGTTTATGGTTAACATATCTGCAATTTCTGGACCCAGTGACATGAAACACAAACTGGCACCCAGTTCAAAGTCTTGTCTGTCAGCACAAATTAACTATGCGGGGGATGAGAATATACAGTGACATTTTGTGCAAAGTTGATATATGTATCAAATGAAAGCTTATGATGAGCTCTTTGCTGCCAAATTGAGAGTTATTAATAAAATAAAACAAACGCCTATATCTTAACATAGGATTAATAAAATAAACTCCTATATCCTATACTGACTTTGACTGAGGAGTGAATGAACAATGAACCAAATTGTAAAGCAACTATGAGTGTTTAGAAAAGCACTATAAGACTAATGCATTATTATTATATTATTATTATTATTATTATTATTATTATTATTATTATTATTAACACAGCTATCCCATGTACCCCAACTATAGTTCCCTCTATAAAATTGTGTAAACTAATGTTTTTCTCCATATATTTCTCCAAAAAGTTTTACAAAAATTACTGACTGTTTTTAAAGTAATATTTTTAAACAAATATATAACTGTTCTTTATTTCAAAGTCTTTTTATTTTATTTTTTTTTTTATGTATCTACTATGGACAACCTTTGGGGCCGCCCCTGTAGTACCTTTTATGGCTTTAACATATAGGATTCAGTAAGAGCCAAAAGGCCATGAGTACATATAACTGCTATTAAATTGTATTAAGAAATTTCCTGAAAAGTTAGAGCCAAAAGGACCAATATGACTTATTAACAAAATATCAACTATTACATATTTTATTAATGGGTAAACAACTGTCTGTGCCTCTGTGTATTTGAGCTTTTAGGACTAAATGTATTTAGAAAAGTCAAATTCTTGAAAGTCTAAAATGTTAAAACCAGAGGTGCAGTGAAATTGAGGGTTTAGCGCCTTTTAGCAAGGGGGTTGTGGGTTCTATCCTAGCCGGCTGTCACTCAAACTCTCTGGGCTGAGTCTGCATTTCCTCGCTGTCAATCTGTGTTACAGCATCTAAAGACATGCGTGTGTTAGGTGAATGGGTGAATCTAAATGACCATAGTGAATACAAAGACAAACTGGCCATTGTCCTGGTGTACCCTGCCTAAGGCCCATAGGTGCTAAGATAGGCTCCAGCCACCTGCAACACAAGAGCAGAAGAAAATTAGTGAAAAAAGAATTAACAAGATACATCTGTGACATTAATATATTATATGTCGTAGGGTTTTGGCTTTTGTTTGCTATTGATTGGTCTACAAAATGTGTCAACTTTGAATAAAGGGATGCTGAGAATATATAGAAAGGGCTGCAAAAAGAAAATACACATTAAAAGTAAAACTTAGTCAGGAGCTAGAAGTGCAAAGCCAAAATACAGGAGAAAGAGAGGTGTCTCTGAAAAAAACAAAAAAAAACAAACAAACATTGATTTCTATAAAAAATATGTCAGATTAAATAAATGTACTTTATATTTTCTATAGTTGTAGGTGTATATTTGGCATCTGTAGTTTTGACCATCATATTTTACCATCCCCAAACAATATTACATCACTTTGTCATCATTTTAATCTCCATAAACTCATGTCAGCTTATATATACATTTACAATTGCCACTTGCCAAGCAGTGTACTCGACCATGTGTCTCACAAAACCCCCATTAGAAAAACTGTGACTGAACCTGTGTCTACTACTTTTTGGGCCACAAAAATTAAACAACAGCAATTCCCATTTTCTAGCTTACTTCATCAAAAATACATGCAATACTATTTTGCACCAAGACAGTATACCAATGCACCTGCAGTCTGTAAGCCAATTACAGTGGACAACAAAATGCATGCAACTATCTACAAAATGCCAGGCAGCCAAAAAGGTTTTGCTTGAAATTTATGTCGATACAGCCGGGAATGAATGAATGGGCCTAATAAAATAGCACTTATATAGATAGAGTAGTTTATTAATCCCATAGGCAAATAAAAGTGTAGCTCAGACCACTTTTCATAAATCAAAATGCATAAACAATGAGGGTGGTATATGAAGAAACTCCAATTAAAACTCTTGGAGACAGATTTGGCACCGGTAACTGACTCAGAGCAATTATATCAACCTGCAAATGACAGTCATATACAGGTATAAGATCGCTGTGAATTCTTGGCACAGAAGTGTTTTGTAACAAGCTTTTCATATCTAGTGTGAATCTTGCAAACCACTTCTTCTTCTCTCAGTTTATTCTTAGTTTTTCAAGTTTCCCCCTAGGGCGTCTTGTAAATTTTCATAAAATAATAAAAAAAAAAGGTTTGGTTTTGTAAAAAGACCTCCCGCTGTCTCTGGAGCTGATCATAGTCTTATTACCTCGTCCACTGGAAGCAACTGGAAGTCCAATATTTGTTTCTTCTGTTAAGTTAAAATACACACCTAGTTTCTAAAACGTTTGGGCAATTCATGGACTGTATAAAGAAAGCGATGATTTTGCACATTTTAAGGCAGCAACACATCTCAAAACAGTTGGAGGCTGGAAATATAGGTGATATTAACAAAAACAGATTAGCATTTTGCAGCCTCCCAGTAACGAGGGTCGGCCAACTCACAAATTCTATGGGTGGAGTCTGCGTGTCCTCCCCGTGTTACTGTGGATTCTCTCCAGGTTCTCCGGCTTCCTCCCACGGTCCAAAGTCATACATGTGTTAAGTGAATTGGTGACTTTAAATTGCCCCTTGTGAAAATTGCGTCACCTTAACTAGCCTAAAATAAGCTTACCAAATATTCATCTAAACGTTATCTTTATACTGGCCACTAGCTATGTCTGCACATCAATAAATTCCAATTATTAATTCATAATTCTGGTAGTTTAATTCAAAGTGAATTCATTGTGATTATCATGGTTTAGTTAAATAAACCAATCTCTAAACAATAAAAAAAAAAAATACTCTAAATGCTCGTTCTATATTAAAGTACTGAAAAAAAAATCTTTATCTTTATCTTTAAAGACTTTATGATTATTTGACATGCTCGATACCTAATTAAGAAACTTAAAAAATGTATATTCTTTATTTCCAAATTTTAAATCATGTCTAGTATAATAATCTCTTGATCTTGATTGAACCACAAATGCATTAGTTACAACTGAACAGAAACAGGCTTTTTCAAATAATAGTTTGACTTGATTAAAGCTGTCCTAAGTCCAGTCACTCCTCTCGTATTTCCTTTATTTTTTCCCCTCCACTTTAAACCTTAATGTGCATCTTGCGGCTCTGCGTTCCAGTCCATCTCTGGCACCACTTCCCCACTCATTTCCCAGAGGTGTGGCATCGCTGCACGTCCACCTCTGAACAGCAGGTATTATCAGGTGCGCCGCAGTCTCTAGAAGCTTTGGCCTTTCCTCTCCGGAGCCTTTGAATGAGCGCCTCTCCATTCTCCATCGCTGCTTTTGTCCCTCAGGGCTGGAGAGCACACTGGGGGGACTGCACCGACCAGCTGCTTTTGCCTGACTGCCCGGACAACATTCACCATCACACACACCACTCATTTCCGTCTCTCTCCGAAGGCTTTTTCCCTTTTCATTTTCAGTTTCTTTTATGGCATCTTTTGCTCTTCTGTCACACCTCTCGTGCCTGCTTTCACCTCCTCATTTTGGTTCCCCTGCCATTTCTCTCACTCTTGCTGTTCCTTTATTGGTGCTTTAGTGGTCATGTCACACATGTATTATGTTGAGACCCTCTGAGGAGAACGGTGGCGCTCCATGTTCCTTTGTGTTACATTTCACACTGGTTTGCCAGGCTCTATAGGCTTGAACTCCCATCACTACACTGAAATGACCCTATATGACTCATTGTGGGAATGAGTCACAAGCCCTATAGGTACTGTACATTTTATTCTCTCTTTTGTCCAACATGTCAACTGACCACAGAAACTCACACCAGGTCTGTCAATTAACTTAAGACTAACTTTAACTTTTTGGCCTCCGCTCATAGAGTTCTTTAATATCCACCAAATCCCTTTGTTCATATAGTTAAATTTATTAAAATATTATTATAATGTATTTGTGGATTGTGTGTGGTAGGGATTGGTGATTCCTTATGTCCTATTTCACACTGGTTCGCTGCTCCATAGGGTTAAACTCCCATCATTACAATGAAATGTAGACCACTGTGCAAAGGTCTGAGGTCTTTAAGAAAGAAAAGACCAAGCAAGATGCATCTGTGTATAAAAAATACAAAAAACTAAACAAAACAAAACAGTAATAGAAGCATTTTGAGAGAGCGTATAAACCTCTGTCAAGACACTATCTTGCAATGGTAATGATGTTTTGCCCAGATCTGGACTCAGAGTTGAGGATCTTCTAGTTCATGGGTAAATGCTCTTTTTGATTGAGCCACAAACCACTTAAATCTCACAATGGAAATAATCTATCAAAATCATTCATTTGTTCTTTGTGTGAGTGAAGTTAGTATCTTTGGTCTGTGTCTTAAAATGGTACAGAGTCCCTTAAAACACTCCTGGATCTAAACATTGATCTGGACTGACACCAAAAATAACCATATTTTTCTTGACATTTTCTTGAAACTGAAAAAAATAATAATAATTGAAATTCTGCATTTACTAAAGACAGCATTTTTCATGCCTCACTAAAACTTTTACACAGTTTTTTATTCCATCTTTCAGCTGCTCCCTTTTTCTGTCGAGGCCGCCACTGCGAACCAGTTGCATGGTGATTTGGCAGGCTTTTACGCCAGATGCCCTTCCTGTCACAACCACATAGCCACATATTGTGACTGGAAGAGGCAATGTGGATAAAGTGTCTTGCCCAAGGACACACTTTTGCACAATACTTATATAAGCTTATTGTTGGAATGAGTCACAAATGAGCCTTCTTCTGTATATAGATGCTCATTTTTTGCCTTGTCCATTGTGTTGACTGACCACCAACACCACCTTTGTCTAAAAACTCAGCCCAAACTTTGACATTTTGGCAGAATTTCCTTCACTCCAGCTTGGACAGTGCTCTATTCTCAACCATCTTCTTCTGATGCTGTCCCTGTCCACACTTTTTTTTTTTTTGCGACAGACATCACCAATCCCTGCAAGAACAGAGAGACTTCCTAATACACTGTGTGTGTGTGTGACTCTGGACTTACCTAAACCGTGTTGACACAATCTTCTCTGACAGGACCAGATGAACCAAGATATTTAATAGATATGATTAACTTCCTCAACACTTCAAAGCCCCTCTTAGTACACGCACCTGTAGGAGTAGTGTGAAGGCTTTATTTCAGCGTGTCAAGCATTTTGATGGGAGCAGCCTGTAAGTCAGGTGTAAACGCCTCTCTGCTGCATAGAGTTTGATTTGTGTTAGTGGGGGACTCTTGTTAAGTCAACCTTGCCAGGAAGCATATGTCTGTGTTCTGGAGAGGGAGGAAGTCAGAGAGGCTTATTGTAGCAGTCGCTTCCACTGTTTCTGCACCTGCACAGTCTAAAGGCTTGCAATGACACTTTTGGAGCTTTATACACCAATCAGGCATAACATTATGACCACTGTCAGGTGAAGTGAATAACACAGATTACCTCTTCATCATGGCACCTGCTAGTAGATGCTATTAGGACGCAAGTAAATATTTTGTCCTCAAAATTGATGTGTCAGAAGCAGGGAAAATGGGCAATCCTAAGGATTTGGGTGAGTTTCACAAGGGCCAAACTGTGCAGGTTAAACGACTGGGTCAGAGCATCTCCAAAACTGCAGCTCTTGTGTCTGTAGTGGTCAGTATTTATCAAAGGTGGTCTAACAGGTGATGCTTGCATGTGGGAAGCAAAGTCTGGCCTTCACAATAGAGTAGGCAAGATAGGCAATTGCCTAGAGCCCAGGGGTGAATGGGGGCCCCCAAGGACGGTCATTTACCAGTACCCTAGAGAGCAAGCTGATTCAGTGACGGAAAACAAACCACTGAAATGACACTGCCTTGCACTTCTCCCTAAAAGTGCACCTAAAAAACTGAAAATGACATGCCCCACAATGTGTAATAGAGGTTGAAATATAGTAACAAGATTTCTAGTATCTTACAGTGAAGCCAGATTTGAAAATGAACATGGAGATGATGTTATTTAAGGAGCTGTTCTGCTGACGCTTGTTGCTAGTAGCAGCTGGTGGCGCCATGTGTCACAGATGTACAGTAACATATGAGTGTAGGTACTGTAGCCCCGCGCAGGCCAACCGTGTGCTAACAATGATAAAGGCTACGGCCCTGTTCAAAGCTGGCATTAGCATGTGTTTTGTGTGATCTGTTCGAGTGGACAGCTCTAACATCTGTTCACATCTGGCACTTCCTCGTTTGCCTCTAGTGACCGCTCGTGATCCAATTTCACTTTTTATGCAAACACACAACTCATAATGAGCTTGGACACATTTAGTCCTTTTTTTAAATCTTTACTCAGTACATTACACAATTTAAAAATAGGGATACACCTACCACTTTGTTAAGAGTTAAGCTTCAATTATAGCTTGATGTTAAAATAGCAATTCTCACCATCTGTTCTTACGCTCTCTAAAAAAGATTTCTCAAATTCACAGGAGTAAACAGAACAGTTTTATTACATCCTACTGGTTGTAAAAACAAATGTTGAAGCCTTACTTCAGTGCACTTTGACAGCACCAAATGTCATGGTGCCGATGTTTCATGTCATTTAAAATACAGTATTATTGTTGGGATATACATGAACAGTTGTTATGTCAGTTAACTTCTTGGTTTACCATGGCTTACTGCATTTACTGTATATTTTGATATGTACCTAATGCAACCTTACACAATTGCATATGTTAATTTTTGCGCCACTATGAGCATGTTTTACGGAAAGGATCTGATGACTATTATGATGGATTGTCAATACTTACGGTCACAATGAGGACCCATTTTCATGCATATAAGTACTGTTATGTGGCCAAAAAACTAATCAATTGCAAGTAAAAGTCCTAGTGTTAAAATATTAAAGTAAAAATAATATATACTCTAATAAAAAAAAAAAACTACTCATGAGTACGAATTATTTTTCATTAGTGTTTAATGATGGCCGCAAAGAGCAGAGTGTTATGGTCCTTCAAGCAGAACCACAGAAAAAAAAAAAAAAAAAAAACTGTTTATTTCTTTAAACTTTTTGTAAATAGCTGTGAGAAATCAGTAAAAACAGAGCTGTACATGTGTTTTTTGCATAAACGAATGAGAGCAGGCTGGATATTGAGGGCTTGGTGATTGGTGAGTGCTTCCTGGAGCAGGTCTGTAAGCGATCGGTCACTGTACCTGACAGGTTGCCCCAGTGGTATTGGAATGATGGGTCACATGCAGACAACAGATTTCCCAACAAGAACAATATCCTAAACCTTAAAAGCCTCACCATTATAGCTATTACAAAATAGTAAAATCTTAGTCCTAGGCCCTCAGAAGCAGCTTTATTGATTAATTCATTCAGACATTTCTCACTGAAGCTATGTTATGAGTAGTTTCAGATACAGAAGTGATACCAAGATATATTTACTTCGGCAGACTGCTTTGTAAATATCACAGCAGTATTATAGTAGAAAAATAAAATACAAACCAGAGGAATCCACTGAATATCAAACAAAAATGTGTTTGCTATGCGAGCACACATACACGTGGACGTCTGTGCGTTCCAGTGGGCTACAGTCAACCTGGACTCTTCATGATCAAAGAGAGAACAAAGCAGCTGCGTGTTATTAAAAATAAATGGCGCTGAGATTAAATACAATCCCTCCCTCTTCCTGCGATCCTCTTTATATTTGTCTTCCCGCTCACTTTCTGCCTCTTTGCCAGCTGCTGACACTCAAAAGCATCCCAGAGCGGCCGCAATAGTCGAGAGGATTCGCTGGAGAATGTCCCGGGGCCAGCGCTGCGCCCCTCCTCAAATCCTCGCTGTGCTCCCACTTATCCCATCCCCATATTTTCTCTTTCATAAACATATAACAGCTCACGAGGGTGTGCATGTGTTGCCCCAGTACATGCAAAAGGCTCTTAAAATGAAAGCTTAACTCAAAGTAACATCTGGTCGAGCATTTGGTCTCACAGACAAATAAACAGGCTCTGTGTGAATGGGACCAGTTTACCCCCAAAATATTCACTTTTCTCTCCACAAACTGTAATTTCAGGACCCAACTCAAAATATTTACAGTCAATATGGTGTCTATTTTGGATGCAATACTGCTGCGATTCGATGCTTATGTCAGCGTTGAACTTATTTGAACTACTGACCTGAACTGACCCACAGGAGAAGAAAGTACATACAGTACCTCACAGCTATGAATATACACTGCAAATTCTGGTCTAAAAATGAAACCGAACATCTGTGCTTACCATAGTGTGCTGAAATGTCTGCTGTTTGTTTGGCTAGCTGGGAAGCTCGACTGTGCATACTTCATCATGCTGGTGACTTTGACCACTGTTACTGGGCAGAAATAGGAGAAAATCCAGCCACAAACCCAGATACAGGGACAGACTGCACCAGGAATCACTGGACATAGGTAAGGGCAAAGTGCAGCTCTGCTGTGGTCTTTTGAACATATTCACAGAAAAAGAGAACTTCTTTTTGTATCATGCCATTTTACCACCAAATGAAAAATAGCTGTGAGAAATCAGTGAAAACAGAGGTGCACACCATTTTTTTGGATAAATGAATACGAGCAGACTGTATGTAGAGGGCTTGTTGATTGGTTAGTGCCTCCTGAAGTGAGCCAACCAAGAATTTTGAGCCTTACTTATTTTAGAGGATTACTTAAACATGCGTGAATAAAACAAAAAAACAACTCTCGGTATGTTTTTGATGAGGGAACAACATTATAACATGGTAGACAGCTCAGAAAAGTTGGTATTGAGCGGCACAGTGGATTAGTGGTTAGCACTCATCCCTCACAGCAAGAAGGTTTTGTTTTTGATTCCCGGACCATGTGGGGTATTTCTGTGTGGAGTTTGCATGTTCTCCCTGTGTCCGGTTTCTCCCATCAACCTCAAAACATGCACAATAGGCTAATCCTCCAGCTAGGTACTCCTGAACAGGATTCTGGCTCAAGATCAGGAGCAGGGTCCCCAGGCGCTGCACTGTGGCTGCCCACTGCTCCTGAGTGGTATTAAAGGTTGGGTCAAGTCTAGAGAACCCAGGGGAACCTAATGAGCAGAAATAGGTAGAAATCCAGCCTCAGGGTTCACAAGCTAGTGTACACTTTGGTCCCTGGCTAAATGGAAAGGTTGTGCCAGGAGGGGCATCTGATATAACACCTATGCCAAATCAGTATGTGCATTACTGGATATAGGAAGCAGATATTGCTGTAGTGACCCCAGAACGGAAAAAAGCTTAAAGGAAAGGAGATTAGAGAAGTGGGCAGTGCATGGTGATTGTAGCCTAGAAAGTCCTAATAATGCATGGTTGAATGCATGAGTGCACCGAGTAGTCAGTGAATGAAAGCCCCTGACACCTGTCAATCAAAGTCCCCACACACACAATGTGAGAGGTTAATAGAGCGTAAAAGGGTAAATTTAAAACCCACCCCCTCCCTTCCATGTATAATTGTCACCAAATGAGAAGCTGCCTCCTGAGGTCAGTGCCCTCTCGCAAGATGTGTGGTTGTTTGTTTTTCTGGTCTGAATACTCAGACCAGAATCAGGGTGATATATTTCAGTCCTGGTGCATAGCTCATTGATAAAAGAAGAGGTAGTGTAGTAGTAGTACTGGAGAGACTGTGTCCTATCCTCGGTTTTAAATTTAGATGAGTTTGTGTGCGAGAAGCTGCCAAATACAAGCAACTCATAATAAAAGTGAGGTGCCACACTACTTAAAGTCTATGCAGTGAAGACTCCAACTCCAAATAAATTTCCTTCGTTTATAGCGACGGTCAACATTTGCAGAGGTGGAAAGTAACAAGATATTCTTATTCAATCTCCAAATGAGTAAAAGTATTTTTGACCTTGGTGGCAAAGTGGATGTTACATTTGCCTCGCAGAAATGTCATATCAATAATAAGGTCATTGATTTCACAAACCTCTGCCCATTCCAGGAAGCACTGACCAATCAACAAGCCCTCTACATCCAGTCTGCTCTCATTCATTTACCCCCCCCCCCAAAAAAAAAAAAAAAAAAAACTGTACAGCTCTGTTTCCACTGATTCCTCACAGCTACTTCTAATTTTGTAGTACAATGCCATCATACAGAAAGTTTAAGAAGTGAAGTTCATTTTATTCTTTACATTTTGTTCAAAAGACTGCAACAGTCTGCACTCTGCTGCCCTCTGCTGGTCTCTTCACGTGTTTCTTTATGGCAGCGGTAGAGTATTTATTAAAAACACTCTCATGTAGTTAGATGTTTGTAAAGATGAAATGTTGTTGTAGAGGTGACCAAAATTGGTTTTAAAATATGAATAAAAGCATAAGACAGCCCCTTTAATAGTTTTTTAATGACAGTAGCACAACAATATGAAAAATATGTCTTTGCACCATTTAGCTGTAAAAGTGACCTGAATGTCACTTTGGAAAGATGAAGATGCTAATTTAAGGAATAACAGTAAAAAATAAAATAAAATAAGACCAGGCCTCAGCATGATTGCCAAAGTAATGGGATTTTATCTCTATGTAGCATTTATTCCTTTCTATTGTATTTTGGAGCTAATGAACACAAATGTAATGCCATAAACACTGGTGATTCAATTTAAAACCATCCACATAACACCACATTAAGTCTGTGAAATCCCGCGTATGCTACAAAAGTGTTAGCTATTAGCACTGACGCTGGCACAGGTGCACGGAGCCACATGCAAACAGTGGGTAACAAATGAGAGAAATAATAGGAAGAGGCCGGGGAAATGCATGTGGAAGGTGCCAGCTATTTGGCACCAGCACTGGCTCTTATTTATTCACACACACACACACAAATATAGTGAGGTTACAAACAAGACAATTAATTGACAGAGTCCGGGGAAATGCATGCTGACATCTGCAAATTTCCTGGAATAAAATCATTTATCAAACAATATTATGTGGGTTTTGGGAGAGTTGAGTTAATCTATGTTTACTATGTAATGACCCTCTTTGACTCGGCGTTGGCAGCTTTTGATAAATGAGGCAGATTGTAAATGTCAGTGTTATCAAGTGTTTTTTTTTTCTTTCCCCTCTTGCTTCTCGCTTCCTAGGTTGTAATTAAAGTTGTTCCCCAGTCGCAGAATTTAGCGCGTCAGTGTGCGTGAGTGTGAATGAATGCCATTTCTTATATGTCTTGTAAAGGGGGAAACACGCTGCTGCTTGTTCTGTTGCTGCCTTTTTGCTCTAAATCAGTCACAAACCATTGACTTTCAAGTGGTTTCACAGAATCCATTGTATTCTTATTGTACAGATAAAGACCTATTGAGAAGGGGATGCACTGAGTAAAAGGCTTTGAAATTGAATCATCTACTGCAACAAAAATGAATATTAAAAGTCCCATATTAGGCTTTTTTCAGGCTTTTTGAAATAACTTTGGACATCTTTGCATTAGTATTTCATATTTTATAACTTGCAATAATGTGTAAGTATGGAAAACATCTTCTTTTGGGAAGCTGCACAGAACGTTTGGTGCCTGACGCCACCTGCTGGCAAGGGTTGGAACGGGGCAGAGCATGAAATGGCTATTAGCAATGACTCTAACATAGATAAATGACAGACTGCTTCTTAGTGATGGCAATTTAAGTGCTGAAATGATCAGAATGATGGTGCATGGCCTTTAGAAACTTGAGGTTTTACACCGGATGCCCTTCTTGATGCAACCCTTTTTAAGCCCATTTATCCAGGCTTTGGAGCAGCACAAAGAGTACACTGGCTTGGGACCCCTTGGAGCTGGATTACATCAATAAATTAGAATATAGTGGAAAAGTCAAATTATTTCATATTATACCTATGGTTTCACACAATGAAATATTTTAAGCATTGATTTATTTTAATTATGATGGATATGGCTTACAGATAATGAAAAGAAAAATCTGTATCTAATGTCAGTAGATCCTGTGTTGCATACGTGCGTTAGGCGTGTGGGTGAATTGGTGACTCTAAATTGCCTTAAAGTGAATGAATGTGAGAGTGAATGGTTGTCTTATCTGTGCATGTCTCTGCATCAGCGCTGAGTCTAACCGACTACTGTCCAGGGTGTACCCCGCCTAAGGCCCATGGTTGCTGCGATAGGCTCCAATACCCCTGACCCCAATGGGAATGAGCGGAAAAAGCTGAATGAATGTCTTTATGCAGTGGAAGAATAGTGGACAATATGGCCAGCCTTCATTGATTTCCATTCAAAATACCGCTCGTACAGTTATCTCTTAGGTCTCTTTGACTTCATCAGTTCATGCTTCCCCATGTGGATTATTATTGACAAGTTTGATTGACAGCTCAATTTCCTACCATTAGCTTCAAAGAAATGCTTTCTGATTTTAAAAGCCTGAAAATGATGAGAATGTAATATCAGGGATTATAGTGTATTGTGGTAAGAAAAAGACTTGCATATTTCAATATACATTAGTGGCTCATCATTAGTATACAAACATAATTTATATAGCACTACTAAGTAAAATACATATGCTGCAGCTGAAAATAGCTTGTGAATGCTATACTTAATGCTTCTCAAGATTATTATTAGACTATTATCCAGAAACTGAATCAACTATGGCTACTCATAAAACACTTCCTTTGTTTCTTCTAAATTGACTTTACTGTTTGCATTTAGTCATCTAAGCAAATGTATGTAAAATATTGTTACAGTCTTTAGAAACATTTGTTAGTGGGATCAACACTGCAATAAATCAAGTGTCTAATTTCCCTCGGTATATGTATGATATTGATATTCTGTGAAAGATCATTTATCCACAATGTTCATGCAACAACTAACACTATTGATCTGCAACATGGGACACTGCTGGTAGTACCAGTGTATGCTTTACAGTCTGCTGCCATTTAAAGAACAGTAACAGTGCAGTGGTTATGTATTACTAGTAAAAATGTAAATCAACTAACAATGTGATTTTTCTGCTTCTTAATGGTTCAAAAATAAAAGTATATGATTTTTTGGTAACTCTTTATAATAACTCATGATTGTTAAGCAGCAATAAAGCATTTATAAACAATAATTTAATAAATAAACAGTTGATAGACCCTCAGTTACCATTACCATATTTTTGCACTGATTTGCATGAGACTATTACTAAAGAATTAAACATTAATAACAATCTTTCTAACCAGGGCGTGACATTTAATTTTTTACACACTGGCCAGTTTTTACCAGCCAGAATTTAATTTGTGGAGTTTTGTGTACATTTTATAGTATATAATAAGCTTAAAGAAATATTAAAATTTGAATTTATGCATGGACAGTGATTTATCAAATAAGAAAACAGGTTTACTGTATCTCTGTGCAAGTGGAGTCACATCTTTTAAAACATGTATTTTATTTTACAAATGTTCTTTCTTTATTCAATTACTAAATAATAAATAGTGTACACTCGAGCAGAGCAACATAAATTAAGGCTTAACTTCAGAACTTAAGATAGAGGTCCAGGTATGCATAAAATTCAACCAATGTGGCAAGTGAGAGTATTTGTGTCACCAGCCAAAATGAAAATTTACCTGCATTTGGCCATTTGCCTCGTGTTAAAGTCAAGCCCTGTTTATAACTCAATGATGTTTGAAAAGGTTCAAGTGATGCTTTGCAAATACTCAATTAATGGTTATTAACCCTTAACTAATACTTAATTAATGTTCCTGATTTTTCTGGTTTATGAGAAATTCTGACCTAATTATAATTGGAATCATCTGTGTAAAAGAAAGAACTTTAAAAAGTTAATATACACAAAATGTCAACACTGAATGAAGAGCTACTGATAATTTGTGGCTATTTCAGCACAGGCTACAGTTATTTATGCAGCAAAAAAGAAAAGAAAAAAAAAGGTATTCACAATATGTTTCATTGATCTAGGTTGACTTTTTAAAATAAAGTTAAAGCAGGAAAGGTAGCTATGCTGTTGTTAGGGCCCCGGTACAGATGACACATGATTAGTGTTCAGTTAAAACACTGGTAAAACACACTGTTACTTTGGCAAACTAGAGATTTTAAACACTACAACTTTATAAATGTTAACTGTGTTGTTAAAAACACACATTTATCACATGTTAACCTACACTTCACTCTATAAAATAGACAATAGTGTTTTGACCTTATTTTAAAACACATTTTTGGGTTGATAACTTTGTCCCCTGCTTAACCTTACTGCTCTATTCGAGGCCGAGAGGTGCTTAGTGTTACACCTCTTAGTGACAAGCCCTCCTCCTGAGTGCATGGTGTTTGTGTCATGTCCCGTCATGTCCTGTCCAACCCGGGCCGCCGTCCTCTGGGCAGGAGTAGAACTGGTCCAGGGATAGATGACATTTGTCACACCTATTTCGGTCTCCTCATTAGGAGGCGCCAGGGCCCCCGTGGCTCAAACGGGAGCCAAAAGAACGGATGTCATCTGTGAGGTGTGGGAAGTGTTTGACCATGACAGTCCTGTTTGAGCAGATCTGTTAGCTCATGACTGCGCCGCTAATAACGGTGATAATCACATGCCACATGCTATGGGACATGTAGTACTGTATTGTTTGACTACTCAGGACCAGGACGCTAATCACACACACAGTACATCCAGTCAGAGGTGGGAAGTAACTAGATACTTCTATTATTTACTTAATTTTTCAAGAAAGGAGTCACAATCCAGTGTCTTTGTGCCAGTCCCAAAGCCAAAAAAAAAAAAAAAAAAAATTAATATGTAAATAAATGAACACTAGGGGGCATATGATTTGCTTATTTGAATTTCAAGTATCATGTACAGAAAAGGTCATGGTACATAAAACATAAAAAAGACAATTTTTTTAGTACAAAAATTATGAAATAACTGAAAAATATAAAAATCAAATGTGGCACGTTCGAAACAAAAAGGTTTCTGCAACTCTCTGGTAACTTTTTCTTTCTGAGTATCTTTTCAAAGGTATACTTTAATTTGAATAAACACTGGAATAAGAATTTTACTTATATATCCACAAAATTTTAAAACCTTAGGATAAATTAAGGTTCTTTTACCATGGATGATCACATGCTCACCTCACAATCTGACGGTCCAGGGTTTGATTCCAGGTTTGGGTACGCAGAACAAACTGAAGCAGCAGTAGTATTACCACTGGTACAAGTAAAAAAGGTAGTTCTAGTTAAAATGCTGCAAAACCTCAAGGCAAAAGGATCCCTCAAGATATTTGAGTTTTGGGGCCAACTCAAAATCTCAAGTTTTCCAGTTGCCTTGAGTTTTTGCAACTTTGGATAAACAAAGAGGGTTATGTCAGGAATGGCTGTGACAACCGTAGATAGAGAAAAGCTGAAAGAACAGAAGAACATTTTTCATTTAGTACCTGTTTAGCAAAGTTGGTAGCATGTTCTCCTCACAATGTGGAGAACCAGTTTGGGTGTACAGACGTTAAAGTAGCTGTGGTACAGTAAAAGTTGTAATTGTGGCAGTAATAATAGCAAAAACAGTAGTACCATTTGCAAAAACATGGTATTTCGGTAAAATTTGCATTATTTTAATGAGTAATAATCAGAGGTGGACAATAACTAAGTAAATCTGCTTTTGTACTTTATTTAAGTGGAGCGTTTGAGAATCTCTGCTTTTCTTGAGTAGCATTTTTGGGCTAAACTTATTATTTTTACTCTACTACATTTAAAAGATAAATATAATACTTTTTGCTTAACTACATTTCTATAAAGGCAGAAGTTAATTCTGCAGAAAAATCTTCATTAAACCGAAAGACGCGTCCATGTAGTGTACTCTATCACTTACACACATTAAAGATAATCAGTTACTAATTTTCATTAAGACTTGGCCTAAACCTGGTTCAGTGCAGGTTTACCACTGCTACCATCATTTTTTGTTTTGATAGTCCTGATTTAACATAAATTCATCTCAGTTTAGACTTGGGTTAGACCTGCTTTAGTCCTGGTTTACACCTGTTCTATAATTTTAGTCACTTGTTTGTTTCATCAGTGGATTTACACCAAATAAAGTTTCCCCTGTTTCTCACTTACTGATTCTGTACAAACACGTTCTTACTCTAAGACTCTATAGGATTAGACTAAGATTAAGAATGTATGAAAATTGTATTAATATTTTACCTAATTATTCTTCGCTGCACTCACTTGAAATCCATTGTGAAAAAAGCTTTTTTTTTAAAGTACTTTCAATACTTTAGTATTTTTGAAAGCACATACTTCAATACTTTAACTCAGTAATAATTTGACCGAGCTGCTTTTAATATTTGACCAGAAGGATCTATATTTTTACTCAAGAAATTAATTTGAGTTCTTTGTCTACCACTGGATCTAATACTGTTGATTACTTCTACTCAGGTAATAATATTTTTCAGTACTTCTACTTGAGTACAGATTTTGAGTACCTCCTCTGGCTCTTGTAATTATTCATATCAGTGTCTTGCTTGTTTTTCTTCCTGCTGAGGTCATAAAGGCTTATAGCGCCTCTTCCTAGCTTGAGTCATAGCCGACAAAAGATGTTAATTGATCTGCTGGGAATTGTCCTATTTAATGCCCTCGCAGACGTACTCACATTTACATTCAAAATTAGCTCCCACTGTTATTTCAGATCTAATTTGAGCATTCGATAATTTAACATGAAACGGTTACAGACTCATTATCAGTGAATGAAAACATGAATGTAGCAACACTCATATTTATACAGTACTGATGCTTTTATTAGCGTTAAATAAAAGTGTAAACATTGCTTTCTAATATCAACCATTGGAGAGCGGCTGCAAGCTGTCAGATAATTACCACTATTGACTTAAAGGTCAGATTTGATGCTCAACAGGGCTATCAGCTGTATTTCAAGCCTTTTAACCCCTTACGTTACAGAGTATGCTTTGTAATTGTACTGTATTAGATTGGGTCCACAAGCTTTCCTGGAAATTAGGTTAGCATTTGCACATTTAATTCTTTGCAAAAATTTAGCCATTAAATTTTGTCTAGGCCCTTTCGTTTCTTTTTTTACAACATTCTTTTTTCATGTGTCCCTAATTGTTTTAAGAAAGGACTGTCCAAAACCATAATTAAAGGACCTACTGTGTTTTAACCACAGAGCTCAATGCAAGTTATACAGAAAAAAAGGAGATACATGAAGTACATATGTAGTGAATAAAGTACTTGTATTGTAGTAGAAGAGAAGGTATAATCCAATCTAATGCTGGGTAGTAGTAGGTCAGTCAGTACAGATGTTCGTCCTCTAACCTGAAGGTTCATGGTTTGATCGTCATTGTGTCCTTGGGCAAGACACATAACCCACCTTGCCTGTATGGATGTGTCAGTGTGAGTGTTTGGTTGTGGTTGGAGGGGCTACACGTGCTGGCAGCAACATTTCTGCCAAACTGCCCCAGGACAGCTGTAAATAGTCTATATAAGACTAATGCAGCTATTCCCAAAGTCAAGACTCCTTAAATTTTCGAAAATCCCACTAAAAATCCCCAACTATAGAACTCATATTTTCTCCAGATATTTTTTAATAAAAACATTACATTGTTGGCTAAAAAATGTTTTAAAGTAATATTTTAAAACAAGTATATAACTGTAAATAATTTCAGATTAGATTTTTTTTTTATTTACATAATGTTTTTAGGTAGTATAGTATAGTATTTTCATTGAACAATTGTCTTTTTATATGTTTGTATGTTTTATTTGTTGTTATGGACCAAAACCACGCATCTGAAATAAAGAATAAATTGAAATGGAAATTTTATTAAAATATAGACAGCCGCTGGTGCCCCCCTGCAGTACCTTTGTGGACCCCTAGGGTGCTCCAGACCCCAATTTGGGAACCACTGGACTAATGCATTAAAATTATATAACCACAGATTTCAGTGCCTTCTGGACACTTTTTTATACAGGTTATACAGAGAAATATACATAAAGTACCAATATAGCAAGTATTTGTTTTGTAGTATAAGAGGAGGTACACAGTAAATCTCCAATACTGACCAAAGTACACACATAGCATCCCTAATTATCTAATCATTCATTCATCTTCCTGCATGTTGTGCTTATCCAAACAGTTATGGGCTTTAGGGGTGTTACACCCTGGACAATCAGGGCTCGTACAGTCATGGAAAACCTGGAGAAGTCATGGAATTTTAAAATGCAATTTCCAGGACCTGGAAAAGTTTTTGAATTCTATATTTTGTTGTAAAGTTTTGGAAAAGCTTGGGAAATTTAAACAGTAATCTGGCCACACATTAACCCAGTTCAGACAGTAATAACACCATTAACGTCTTTATACCAACTTTGTTAAAAGCTTTCACTAAAGCACAGACCTCTGTCTCTGCTCTGATGATGGATCTTAGTTTTTGTACAGTGTCAAACTCAAAGTGAGCCAGAGAAAGAAAACTAGAAATGCCGTCTTCTTGGCCATGTTCTCACTGCAGGAAAAAGTTATCTTTATCTAATTTTTTTCAGAATATTTGAACTAAATAACTTGGTTTTGGTAATGCTTTAAAACAGGACAGATGACTTCATATCTTTATTTACTTTTAAAAAAAATATGTTCTGAACCAACTTACCAAACATAATTATATTTTAATCAGTGGTGTGTAGGCTATAAGTCAGTAAAATATTTGGAAAAACACATTTTTGGTGAAGAACCCAACTGTTCTTGACTAATTTCCAATTTAAAAAAATTTAATTGCAGCAAAAGTATGTTTCTAATATACAACATTGGACATTTTCAAAACTGTTTATTAATGTGTAAGTTATTTTTCATGTATTGGAAAATTTTTAAATTGTTTTAGAAAAAATATGGAAAAGTCATAGAAAATTCTTGGTAAAAAAAGTGTATGAACCCTGGACAATGGCCAGTTAGTTGCAGGACTGACAAATACAATGACAGACAACCTTTCACTCTCACATTCAGTCACTAATTGTCTTAACACATGCATGTTCTTGACCAGGGGAGAATATATAACTGCTTGTTGAAAGATGTTTTTTCCTATGACTTACTATAAAGCTTTATGCAACATGACGTATAAAAGATCCTCTATAAATATCCTTCTGAGTACAAGAAAAAGCCAGCTAAAGGTCTTGGCACATGCTATAGATATAAAAAGGAACATAAGAAGCATTAGCTACTGCTCTTCCTGCATTGGCACCAATCATGGGGCTCCCAAATTGCCGATAAAACATATTACAGTGAACCTGAATGGGTTTGGTAGAGTTTCTTAGAGTCAACAACATGCTGCTGTAAAATCAACACACTAAAGATAGCAGCCTCATTATCAACATCTGTACAAGTTTTGATACTTCCGTGTGTGTACATATGCACCTGTTTGTGTTTTAAACACTACTTCGCCTCATTGCCATGGGAACGCTCACAGAGATGTTTGTCAGTATTCTCCACAGCTGCATTTTGTGGAGACTAGGAATCTGTGTGTGTGTGTGTGTGTGTGTGTGTACAATAACAGGAAATATTGATGAAAATGCTAATAATACAATAATTTTGTCATGTTGGCAGCACTGAAATGGAGCAAAGACTCATGGTCTATGTAGTTCTTTCTGCTTTTTTACCATTCTGCTGCAAGTCTATGCCAATACTGTGAGACTTTTGATACTGCAATATCACAGTGTTGTCAGTTTTGTTACTTTAATGTATTCTGCTTAAGTAAACTAGTTTGTTTTTTACCCCGTCCACACAGTTTACATTTCTTTAACTAATTAAAGTGTAGCTAGTAAAAACACTAACTGGCTTGCAACTTTTGACAAAAACTAGCCATGATGACCAGTGAGCAAACAAAGTAAATGTCAAGCCCTGTTTGTGAGTACATTTTGAAAAAAAGTGTAAAAACTCTGGTAGTACATACTTTCTCGGGGGGTATATTATGCATAATCGACTTTTTTGAGCTTTCTACCTTGTAATAATGTTGTTCCCTTATCAAAAACATAAACAAAAACATTTGCTTCATTGATGCCTGTTTAAGTAAACCTCTATTCTTTGGCACTGATGTTATGAGGCATCAAAACGCTCGGTTCCACAAAGCTCCACCCCTGGTACGAACCCTCGCCCACTCCAGAAATCACTGACCAATCAACAAGCCCTCTGCAAAGACAGTGTACAGATCCGTTTTGTCTCTGATTCATTTTGCAGTAAAATGGCATCATACAAAAAGTTCAAGGAAATAAAAAGCTCTTTCTCTGTTTGTGTTCAAAAGAGTGAAACAGCTGTGCGCTCTGCTGCCCTCTTCACCTATTCCTTTGTCAGTAGTAGTAAAGTCATTAGTAAAAACATTTACTTTTAGTCACAAAATGTTTTTAAAGGTTGTAAAACGTGCAGTTCTGTTCTAGAGGTGACTAAGATTTGTTTAAAAGATAAATAAAAGCATAATACAGTCTTTTTTAAGAAGAAGCAGTAGCAGTGGTGGTAGTAATTACTTTTACGTTTACTTACATTTTTGAAATACCTCAGAGAAAGCTCTACTTCATTGTTAGCTCACTATTCACTTGTGTACATAAGATTGTATCTGTTGCTGTGTGCCTGCTGCAGTCTTTACTATGACCACAGATTTCATCATAATAACTATTTTAGCAATGATTGGCATTTTCATCATTGACTCACGTTCTTTCTCCTCCTCAACTTGGCATAAAAGCATGTCTTCACAGCAGCAGTCGATGTGAACTTTCATTTCATTTTTCCATCGATTTGAGAGAAAATGAACGCACTGACCACATCGTTCTAAAACTTCGTATAACCTTAAATTGCTAACAACATCTTCAATAGCAGTCATTACTCCATACACAAAAGGAAGGATTTCTAAGAAGTGGATAAAGACGAATCATGCGCATAATGGAGGACGAACTGTGACCTCGAGAGTAAAACAAAAATGAGGGAACTTTTTTCTAATAATACAGAGATTTTTTAATTCAGGTTTTACCAGGAAAAAATGATGTTTTTTAAATAAATGTTTTGTTACTCTAAGTGCAAACTATAGAGGGATATAGGATTCCTGGGTGAATGTATTGACCTGGCTGCACAGCCCCACTTCAGCTAAACCAGTCCTTTGTATTAAGAACATAGCATGGTTTACTCTTTTGAACACATTTTTATGCATTTACAGAAGTTTATTACCATTGACTGTGATTGTCTCATAGCCATACACCAAAAGATGTCTATATATGGATGTAAAATGTTGATGACACATTTAAAACTGATCTTCAATTCAAAAAACACTATTTTTGTAAACATCCAATGTGTTTCTCCATCCTGATTTGATCTTCTAGCCATAGGATGTCTACTTCTGCACATACTTTTTTTTTTTTTTTACTTTTGTACCTCTACTACTACTCTTAATTGTCCTACTGTTTCCCTTTGGTGTTGCCACCTTCACCAAGTGCTTACCCCTAAATGAATATCAACTTAGTCCCAAACATTATATTGGGATCCCTTTTAATGTGGTCTTCTAAAACCTTGATCTTGAGCTAGACTTGTAGGAGTTTTCTCAGTTCTGATACAGTTTGGTTTTGGAGTAGTAGTAGTAGTAGTAGTAATAGTAGTAGTAGTAGTAGTAGTAGTAGTAGGAGTAGGAATATTCTTAGCTACACCTATAGCAGGGGCGAACAAACTTTTTCCCAAGAGGGCCAGATTTGAAGATGTGCACATGTTCAAGGGCCCTCCTGACGTTTTCTAGGAAGTATTTTATTATCAAAAGCCAAATAATTATAAAATGACAAAACAAAATCTAAAAACCAACAAAATGACATCTTTGAACATGAATGCTCCAACTGCATTAATTTTTTGATGAATTAATTACAAAACACAGAAATTAGATGAGATACACAAATGTACAGAGCTAAGGAAACACTGTACAAAAGTGCTGGTGGGCCATAAGTATCATGTTTTCTTACAAAGGCCATATGGAATCTTGAACTGTGCCACAAATGGCCCCCGGGCTCCACTTTGGACATGTCTGACCTATAGTAACATGTTGCTGTTCATTACCATACTCTTAAGAGGACCACTTCCATTGTGTTAATTTAAAACTCTGAGTAGTATCTATAGGTGGTAGGCACAGCTACACAGATTTCAGCACTTTCTGAAGTTAGACTATTGTCCCTCATGACCAGGAACATGTGCCCCGCTAAAAGTTCATCTCTTTACTGCACTTTTTCTCCACTTTGTCATTTCCACATTTTCCCGAGCTCCCACTCTTTGTTTTTATCCTCATTTCTGTCCCATTTCTCCGCTTAAGCTCTTTATTTCTGCATGGCAAGGAATACAGATGTATATTTTATTGCTTGGTAATTCACAGAAAAGAAAACACAAATGAGAAGTTCATTTTCTTCGGGGCTCCTTAAGTGCATGCAGATGAATTGGGAATTGGATGCAAATGAAAATGGAAAATATTGAGAAATGACAAACTTTTGGCTGCTATTAGCTTAAATATTAGCGTTTTCTTTGGCTATTTTAAACGGAAATATGGCTTTTACTCTTATTAACAGCCATGTTGCAGCATTATCAGAGAGCCCACAGTGCACAGTTATATTTGCTTCCTGATTTTGATGCATCGGACCGGGAGCAAATCATTTTCCTTCGCAAAGTATGTTAGGCCAAATCAGCGTCTGCTCTGAGCTCAAGCTCCCTGCAAGGCTTAAAATGGCAAGTCTGAGGGTGGCCTGCACTGTAAACTATTGAATGTGGAAAAAAGCAACATAATTGCAGGCATTGAAGCCCACAGGTTGCTCCTGCTTTGCATCCTTTTTGCAGAATTACACAGTGAGGTGAGGAAAAGTCAAGCAGCAGAATGCAGAGTCCTGCTGCCCATACTTTGCCTGTCAAACTGTTAACAAGCCCAAATGATTTTATAATGATAGGTCCCCCATTCCCACAAACACAGACATCCACACTCGCACATGCATTTGCTCCCACACAACATATCTATAATGAGTTTTATCAAGGGAAATACATTTAGTCCAATGGATTGCAGAAAATGCCATTACCACTTTGCGCAATTGTATTCAAGTCTTAACAAGATTTCTTTACAACACAGACACAGTTACCATTTGCAACCAAAAATATCCTGACTGAAGGTCTTTGCTGATCATTAGCATTATTTGTATTTTGTCCTCAGATGTACAGAGGCAGCTGCTTTGTCAGGTGTATGCCATCCTTTGTGTAAATATTTCACTTGACCTTACAGCTGTACTTCTGTGAGGAAATCACACAAGGTCCATGTACTCATTATTGTTTAGCTTTCAATTACAACTGCAACAGAGAATAATAAGTCCTATCAGTGGGCAAGTGCTTCTGCTGAAGGGTGTCTCATAGAGATTCATACAAGGTACACATGGACATTGGCTCTGGGGCCACATTCAAGCTTCTGGTTGTCCCTAACTGTCATGTGGAGTGAACAAAAGAGACTAAATTATACATATTGCATCCAGTGATCAGTGAGAGATTTTTCTTTTTTTTCCCATATTGTGAATTAAATATATTTTGTTGAAATGTATGCAAGCAATGTTCCTCAGTATTCCAACTTCCCCCACTATTGTATTAAAAAATAAAACTGAACCATTTCACTACAACAAATAATAAAGCATTATTATTACATCATATCAAAGTTTAGAGCTTTATTCTTTATTCTTTCTGTCTTACTAAACTGCAAACACAATATCCATATTTATCTACGTTATGTTTTCTTTTTGTTATTTCTCATTTGCATTGTTTTGCTTTGTAAGCAGGTATAGCCAGCAAAAGAATTGTAATTTTTCATTAATTTCTCACAACCACTGATTCAACGTTAACAGGTTGTGTAGACCAATGCTTCCCAAAGTGGGGTCCAGGGCCCCCTGGTGGGCCTTAAAAGTACTGCACAGGGCATGCCAGAGTTTGTCTACATTAAGTGCATGAACATAAATTAAGTTTGAAATTAATTAGCATTAAGTACAGTGATACTTGTTTTAAAAAACATTTTGTAACATACTTTTTCATAGAAATCTATGGGAAAAACATGACATAGTCTTTTGACTAGAGTTTATGTTAGGGTTTCACGTGAGATTTTCACATTTTTTAAGGGGCTGCGACACTCCTGACCTTGGAAATGGTTGGTGTAGACCAATCAGCCTTTGAGTGCTAAAGACCCTTTTATGCTAGCACATGACTGGCCAGAATTTCCATTGTGTTCTGATTTTTCTCATCTATTAAAATCCTTGAAAAAAAAATCCTAGATGACATTTTAGGTCTTGCTTTTTCACTTGCACCCCTGCAACCTTGGGCTTTAAGCTGGGTACTGCCAGTTTGTTGCACACCTGACACTGAGACATACACTGACACAACAACAACCATTCACTCTCACCTTTATTCACTTTACATTATGCAGACCCCACTCAGTAGTCAGCCGTATACATCCATAATGCAGTGATTCAGAATAAATTTAGTAAACTACACATAATCTGCTAAATTCAACAAATGTCATATCTGCTCTTTTGTATACTTCAAAACACTTTTTACCAACTTTCTTAATGAGGATCGCTCAGTTCATCTTAGAGACAAACATACATCAAAAACACACAGCAGCAGCAGCAGCACAAAGAGTCACAGATGTGCGTGGCCCCGGAGCAGCTGCCCAGGGCTCCAAACGCACATTAACACGCATCATAAGTGTGCCAGTGACAGCCACAATGTGTGCAGAAAGAGAAAAGGATTGATCTGATTATAATGCAGCGCCATATTTTCTTTCACATCTGTCATAATATCATGTAACAAACATGCGATTGGTTTTCTATTTGTGGGATAACTGAGATAGATTTTCGTGTCTGCTTCAGGGCCCTGTGCCAATCCATCATTCCTTGAACACATGTAGATTGCTGTAGCACCGGCCTTTCTTTATGCTCGCTCTGATGGTGATAAGGAGTGATTGGGTTTTGCATATGTAATCAGTGGTTATGGGATGTTAATTGTACAGAACAGTGGCCTATGGGGTGTAACAGTATATGGTGCACATACACTCTGCAGTAGTATAGCAGTCATATTTTAGTGAGAATAGTAACAAGACCACCTCCAAAATACTGAATTCTGATATTTTAACTAAACTCTTTTTTTAGATTTAATAAACACAGGGAAAAATACAAATATCAACATTGCAGGAGAAAGGAATAACGAGGAAAGACACCAGTTGTACACAGAAAGTGTTGCGGGTAGTAGCCTTGTTATTGTATGCCAAAATACACAGCTTTGTTCTATTTTCTAACTGAGACTACGGAGTTTCTCTCACCTTAACCAACCCTGTATGGGGATTTTGTCATCACCTTGACAGAGGACTACACTGGCTTGCCACCCTGCCATGGCCGGATTACCATATCTACCTTTCCTGCTTTTCTTTTTTTATAAATATAAAACTGGACATATTTGTCACCTCAAAATATGACAGCAGCCTGAATTATGGAGCTTATTGTGTTAGTTTTATTAGATCCAATCTCAAAATGATATTAATATTCATTAAGGCTTTCCCACTAGGATGGAACGGAGCGGCACGGGGCGGTTTGGGGGTGTCCCCACTTCCTAAAGCGTTACAAAGCGTTCCCAAAAATTGTTCCTAGCTGTTCTACTTTGTTAGTGGTGCCAACACAGTTATTAGGTCTGGAACGATCAGTGGATGCGAGTTGATTGGACGAGAGAGAATCATCAGTTGAGCAAAAACAACAAGCCAAAGAATAAAAATAAAAGGGAAATGTTATTTTTAATCAAACACATCTTGTCCTTGTGATAATTAGCTGTATTCCAAGAGAGGACGATTTAAATGTCATGGCCACTTTTTCAAAAAACAAAGCTTGGGTATATTAGCAGCAGCTGTTACTTGTTAAACTCATGTTGTTATATGGTCAGTGGTTAAGATGTGTTAAAGTGGTGCAAAGAAGTGAATTTAAAGCTGGCAGTAAACCTGAAATAGTCTCCTGTTAACTGAAGCTAATACTTAAATGAATAATTTGAAAAGTCTGCTTCAAACACATTTTTATCTTATTTATTAACACAACTTTTATTGTGCCTGTGTGACATCTTAGTTTAACAGATGCTGGTCTGCAGGACCCAGAGTAAAGGAAACAAAAGCAGATTTTGGTGCTTCCTGTTCCAAGGCGTCTCATACTGACCTGTCCTGTACAGTTCCCTCCAGTGGAAAAGTGCCTTTAGTGTTTTACTTGCTTTGCTTCTAATGTTGTACATTTAGTCCTATGGATCACTACTGCCATTACTGCTTACTCTGTATTCAAGTCCCAACAAGACTTCACAACAACAGTCCTGACTGAAGCTTTCTGTCCTGTCTTTGTAGCTCTTGCAACTATTTTAATATTTATCAGTATTTTACTTTGCTTCCCTTTTTTCTAATTATGTTTTACTTTTATGCTGTTTTGTTAGTGCTACAGTATATATTTCTCCTACCAGCAAACATTAATTCAGCAGCTAAAAGCAGCATCTCTGATCACACACTTTCTAAATATTATTAATCTACATATAGAACTTGCAGAAAAGTCCTTGGATTTCATTGAGTTGAATTGTCCATGACTAACATTATTCTGATAGTCTGTGTGATAGTAGCAATAGCAGCCGTAGTTGTTGTAGTAGTAGTATTTTGCTCATTGCTTTTTAAAGACACATGTATTCTGCTCTCTCAGGCGTCCTGGAGTTCTCGCCCGTCCTCCTACGATACCTCATGTCAGGTACGGCTTCAGTAGATCGTCCTAGATTGTGTGCATATGTAGCAATGTGGTGTAAATTAGCAACAGATTGTACGTGTCTCAAGTGTCACATATAGTGAAGTAGATTCCTTTTGTCATCTTTTATGATAAGTGGGAGACAAACACAAAGAAACAACGATGAGTGGCGCTATTCCCAGATGTGAAGTGTACTGCCTGGGCGTCTTCATAGTCGGCTGGACACTTGCAGCATGCTGTAGCTTTGTAGCAGATACCACCTGTGGAGTATTAGCCAGCCTCTTTAGCCTGGCCCATCTGTTTGTCTGAGTAGAAGTACTGTGTAGTGCCTCTCCCCCGCTTTGTAAATAAGTTTGCTTTCATGCCCTCCTCAGTACTTCCAGCACTAACTCTCCAGCTTTCAGCAGAAGAAGAGCCGTGGAGATGGAGCAGACGATTTTCATCTGTTTAATTCCTCCGCCGCTGATTGCGTCCGTACGCCTGATGAGTCACAGTTAACCCAGTCACACAGCTGTGCCAATCCCAGCACACTGAATCATATAATGTGCCACTATATCGCCAATCTTCTCGTTCGCCTCTCTCTCATTCTACCCTCGCTCACAAACTGCTAATAAAGTGAATCACAACTGTTTTTCCCCTGATCCCTTTACCCCAACAGCTGATGGTGAGCGATTGCATCCACAATACTCTTTTAATTAGTATAGAGAATAAATTGGTTGAGCATGCCTTTTTCCTTAATTGCTTTTTCCTCAGCTTGGATTTAATTGGGCTGCAGCACTGTTTATTGATCTCGTTTGATGTGCTTTAATTTGGATAATTTTATATATTTATTTTGGATGTGAGGACTCGGTTTGTCTTAAGGGGCTGGGGTGTTAGGAGCTGGGGACTGTGCTGCGGCAGACTGCGGTGTAATGAGCGAGCGCGGGGTCCTGCGCGTGATGGCAAACAGGTAGGGAGATGATCAAACCCAGAAGGCAGCAAAGGCTCCTCTACAGTCTGAACGGCCTCAAGTGAGCAGCTCTTTGATCTCACATCAACACCTCATGAATGCCAATGTGCAAGCTGAAGCCAGGGAGGCAGGCCTTCTAAAGCAGCCCTAACAGGCCTGCAGGCCAATACATACTCCTTCCAGCAGCTCGCTTGTACTTTTGCCTGATTCACGCTGCGTCATCTCTCCCCCCCGCCTGCCACAACAAAGCCTAATTTTCAGCCTCCGCCTCCGTAGTTTCATAATTAGTGTGCTTCTCTGCGTGTGATTTTGGGTTTCTCTGCTACATATGCATGTTCAACACTTGTATGTCTCTATCTGCTGCCTTTACTTACATCACGCACTACACTTTCAAACTTGTATCTTTCTCACAGGGGGTAACTTCACTCTGGCCGAGCTGGGAGTCTGTGAGCCTAACCCCCCTCCTCACCCCGCCGCTGTTCCCTACTGTCCCGACCTGGGCCTCCTCCAGAGGGGCTACTCCCTCAGCGCGGGTTCCGATGCAGACTCGGATCCGGAGGGCCCCCTGTCTCCGGAGAGGGCCATCCAACTGTGGGCCGGGCGAGGAGGGGTGAAGTCCCGCCGAAGCTCAGGAGTGTCCAGCCGCGAGAACTCTGCCCTCACACTCACCGACTCTGAGAATGAGAACAAGTCCGATGACGAATCAGGTAGGGGAAAAGAAAAGTACAATACCAAACTGAAAGCCAACGCTACTGCAGCTGGAGACTCTACCTTTCTAACACATTTCCATGTTGTAGCTTGGCCATCCACAACCATTCCTAACCTAACCTTTCTCAGCATAATGAAGTGGGTCTAATATCTTTTCAATTATCAATCAAGCCTTACCAGTTTATCAGAAATGGAGCAGGCGTTTCTCATTTTTAATTCTCATTTTGTGTATGGTTGTGTCTTTTTTCAATTTGCATTGGTTTTGAGGAAGTTTATTCCACGTATCTTGGCACGGCCCCTTGTTGAATTACTATCAAATTACATTTAGAGGTGTGTTCATTGGTTGCCCCAGCATGAAATCCAACTTGTCTTGATTTGAAAAAGCCTAATTGTATAGAAAAGAGTAAAAAAGAATGAGTAGCTCTGGCCAGGCTGCCCCATTATGCACCCCTCTGGTGAAATCCCTTTCTCTCCCCTGATTTTGTAAGTGTTTCTCAAATACTGTAGCTGTTTCTTGGCCTCTGTGCAGGATGTGTTGTGATACCTGTGCGACAACTGAAGCATGCGCAAATGAAGCTAACACTGACATTGAAGTGGCCTTTATGATTAGAGTACAGTTACATAAGCGACATAATAACGCCCCAGGTCTGAACTAGCACCGTTTCTGTGCATCATAAGATGAGCTGTGTAGCACAAAATCTGGGCTCCAATAACTTTCTGCTCCAGTGCCAGTGATCCATGCTGATAAGTTCTGTTTCTCGATAATAGCTTGTATTTCCCTTGCACCAAAGACAACAAGCGGATTCACGAGCCACACACTCTCACATTAACTGTACTGTAAGCTCTGACAATCTCGTACAAACGCAGGGCTCATTAATTGGAGTTTCAGTCCCTGACCCATTAACTGTTAAATGGTCACACATGATTTCACTTGATTGTTTTGGTTCTTATTACCCGGCTTTGCCTGTCTATTTGGTTCACATCTATGGGAAGAAGAAAGCATGCACTGTTTTTCACTACTGATAAATTTTCTGCTTCAGTCAAATTTTTCACAACTAAATGTTGGTAGGGAGAGACTTGAGAAATATTTGGAAGGCACACTTGTGTTTCAAATCCTTAGACCACCTGTCAGACAAGCACTACTATGAATGGTGCTTGAGTTGAATTTATTGAGCGACTGTGTTTTTGATCTGACGAGCAGTGGCTGGACCACCCCCTGAGAGCCATCCTGGTTTTTATCAATAGCACTTAGCAAATGCCCTCCAACACGAGTCTTCTGTGGTGAGATTTCATTGCTGGTCAGCCAGTCCTCAAAATAACAGAAAAATACTGCATCTTTTTACTTGAAAAAGTCAATTATTACTTAGAAAGTGTTTCATTTCTTCCCGTCTTTGCAACGAGTGTGAGGCCCCCTGAGGAAAGATCTTTCTTTAGCAACTTTGTTTATTACCAACTTCCCATTTCCTTGTTAATCCTGGCACAGTCGTAAACCTGTGTGCGAGCTTCGGCGGGGTGTCAATGGAGGTTAATGAAAAGTGGATAGAAGGAAAAGCAACAATCTAATTAATTGAATTGTCAGCAGCCACACATATCACCAGTGGATCAACCTGTATTGGACTGTGAGTCCTTTGAATCAGACAAGTTCTGTCGACTAATCAAACTACTCAACACCTATTAAACACGTCAAGAAACACCTTTCCCGAGACGTGCCTCTCATCCCACCAACCGATAATTGCTTTGTGGTTAATTACCAGCTAATCTCAGTGCCGCAGATATCAGCCGCAGACGCAGCTCCTACTGTCTCAGGGCCAGGAGAACGCCACCATGCGCTCTGTCATCGGCATATCCAGACCTTGTAAAATAAGCTTCTTAATCCACTGCTATATTCTCATAATCATTTGCCTGCAGTGTGTCACTGAGTGTTGATTGTTGAGGAGATGAAAAGTTTTTCTTTCTTTTTTCTCCATTTCATCCTCAAAATGCAACTTCTGCACTTGTGTTTTCAGTGGTTCTCCTGAGACTTAGTCACAGTGGGCAGGAAAGCTCATTGAAATACAAACGTCATTCGTGTATCTAAGATAGCTGTCTAAGTTTATTGTCTCTGTGGGGAAATGCTTTCTCTGTATTTATCCCACCCTTGTGCCTTGGTTGACTTTCTTTTGGAAACAGTGGGCAGCTAAACAGTGCAGAATAGAAGTCTAGTGTAGGTTTATTCAGTGTTTATAGAAATTGAAGCAACGAAAACCAACAATGAGACTGTTGCACGTACAGGAGACTGGTGCACATACAGGAGCAGGTCAACACAGTGTGCCTTTGTTATGTTCAAAGATCTCAGGACCTTCTTGATGTGAGGCAATGCCACTAATATTAAATATAACAACAAAGTAATGGTAGCAGTCCCTTACACACTAATTGCATATTCATGTACTATGTGGCTGTGGCTTTTGCTTTATTATCGCATTTATCACTGAGCCTTCAGAGCTACTGTAGCAAACAACCACTTGTTTGGTTCAGAAAATCCGACTGATAACTATTCCCAAGTTTTATCATATGAAGTAGATGTCAGGAGCTAGGCTGTAGCAGCATTGAGAAGCAAACACACATTTTCTCTTGTCTGTTTTCACAACACAAAGATTCAGATCAGCCTCAGCTTGAAAAGATCAGAGGAGTCGTTTCAACCTGATATCAGGCATCTGTGTGTGTCAGATCAGGCCAATTCGTCACTTACCGAGATGCTCAGAAAAAGAAGAAAATTCCCTTTTTTCCCTATAAACAACACATCTGATGAAGGCTTAGCGAGAATTTCTTCAGCACGCTCTTTATGGTTCAGCACATTGCACATAGGACAATGGCTCCAAGACATGTCACATCTCACCTCAAAGCCCCCCCAAGGAAATCTCTCACATTCAGTTAACTTTACCAGCCACGTTGCCCAAAGCAGTGTAGACGCTGATTTGCTAGACTGTCATAATTTCCTCTATACTTTTTTCTATGTGCAAAAACGCCAAAAAAGTGGAGGTGTGTGCACGTGTGATGGTGTAAAGCAGGAGCTGTAGTAGTGTCAAAACAGCAGGAGGAGGATCTGAGCAACTAATAATAGAGATTGACAGAGGTAGACGGAGAAACAACATCATAAACACACGCTAACAAATCAAAAAGACGATGACGTGCTAAAACACCAAACGGCACACAGACGCAGCCGCTCTCATCTGGCTGCGTCTCTAACAAGCTTCAGAAGTCTCACCTCCACTTCTCTTCCTCCTCTTCCTCCTCCATCTTTCTTCTTCTTCTGCTCTTGTGTGCTTGTCTCCTCAACCTCTCGTTATGCCCCTGTCAGAGCCGAACTCAGGAGTGAATGACAGGTGTCAGTTTAAAAGGCTATAGTTCTCCTTCAGGGCACAAAAGTGAGTGTGTGTCCCCACTATTACACATTACACTGCCAAAATAGGAAGCTCCAAAGAAATACAGTATTGACAGCCGTCTCAAACCAGAGGGGAAATACTGTTTGTTTGTGACTTGGAGACTTTTTCATCTTTGTCAACATGCCCTACAGCTTTCTAGTTACTTATAGATTGTCAGCATAGAAAAACAAACACACTGTTGGTTGTTGCATTGTGTACATTTATACCACTATATATCTTTCTGTCATTTTACGCAATATAATTTACAGTTCCTCTGGGGAAAACAACATAATGAGTGTCTATGGATACTTGTGTAAGGTCAGAGATGTACTTGCTTTAAGGCTAAGTGTCTGTCACAGCGCATCCCTATACATCTGCATATCCATCCATTATGCATCTGCTCCTCAAAAAGGACCAGAACAGTTACATAATATAAAACACAACTACTGCTTCTCTGTTAGTGATAGCAGACATGAAAATTAGTTTAGAACAGTGGATGCTTTTACTTGAATAACTAACTTTTAAAATGTTTTTAAGGAAAACACACCTCTTGAAAGTATTGTGCGCTTCCTTAGATTTTGGAGGATAAAAGGTTAGTTTTAATCCAGTTTGTCTCTTAATGTGTAAAAGTATTTTTGATATTGGTGGCAAACTCAGTCCCATGCTTGGAAACAGTAGGTCCTTGGTTCGAGGCCAGGTTACACTGCAGTATGTGGTAGTAGTAGTAGTAGTAGTAGTATTAGTAGTAGTAGTAGTAGTAGTAATGATAGTAGTAGCAGCAGTAGTATTATTAGTTGTCATAACAGTAGCTGTAGCAATAGGAGTATTAGTAGTACTAGAAGTGCTAGTAGCAGTACCAGTAGTACCAGTGGTAGTAGTAGCAGTAGTAGTAGTAGTAGTAGTAGTAGTAGCCGCAGCAGTAGTAGTAGCAGTAGTAGTATTAGTAGTCATAGCAGTAGCTGAGGCAGTAGTAATAGTAGTAGCAGTAGTAGTAGTAGTACCAGTAGTAGTTTTAGTAGCAGTAGTAAGGTGTCTTAGTAGTCATAGTAGTAGCAGTAGCAGTAGTACCAGTGGTAGTAGTAGCAGTAGCAGTAGTAGTAGTAGTAGTAGTAGTAGTAGTAGTAGTAGTAGTAGTAGCCGCAGCAGTAGTAGTAGCAGTAGTAGTATTAGCAGTCATAGCAGTAGCTGAGGCAGTAGTAATAGTAGTAGCAGTAGTAGTAGTAGTACCAGTAGTAGTTTTAGTAGCAGTAGTAAGGTGTCTTAGTAGTCATAGTAGTAGCAGTAGCAGTAGTACCAGTACTAGTAGTGCCAGTAGTAGTAGTAGTAGTAGTCATAGCAATAGCTGTAGCAGTAGTAGTAGTAGTAGTAGTAGCTGAGGCAGTACTAATAGTAGCAGTAGTAGTAGTACCAGTAGTAGTAGTAGTAGCAGCAGTACCGGTAGTAGTAATAGTAGTAGTAGTAGTAGTAGTAGTAGTAGTAGTAGTAGCAGTAGTAGCCGCAGCAGTAGTAGTAGCAGTAGTAGTATTAGTAGTCATAGCAGTAGCTGAGGCAGTAGTAATAGTAGTAGCAGTAGTAGTAGTACCAGTAGTAGTTTTAGTAGCAGTAGTAAGGTGTCTTAGTAGTCATAGTAGTAGCAGTAGCAGTAGTACCAGTAGTAGTAGTGCCAGTAGTAGTAGTAGTAGTAGTAGTCATAGCAATAGCTGTAGCAGTAGTAGTAGTAGTAGTAGTAGCTGAGGCAGTACTAATAGTAGCAGTAGTAGTAGTACCAGTAGTAGTAGTAGTAGCAGCAGTACCGGTAGTAGTAATAGTAGTAGTAGTAGTAGTAGTAGTAGTAGTAGTAGTAGTAGTAGTCATAGCAGTAGCTGTTGCAGTAGTAGTAGTAGTAGTAGTAGTAGTAGTAGTAGTTGTAGCAGTAGCAGTAGTAGTCATAGCAACAGTAGTAGTATCAGTTAAGAATAAGAATACTTTTATTAGTCCCTCAGTGGGGAAATTGCAAGAATTTGGAGCAAGCCTCCAAGTTGTAGTAGTATTAGAACCAATAGTAGTAGTACAACAGCAAGTACAGCCTCAGCTACAGTACTACATAGTGTTGGGGTATTGTCAGTGCTGTTTCTACATTACATATGTTTCCAGCACATCAGAATGCCCACATGTCTCCTCAATGCCCTCTAACCAAAAGTACTATTTTTAATTGTTTGATGCGGGGGTTGTGAAGTCTGGAAAATAAGTCAAACAATCGCAGAGTCGATAACAAATTAAAGAGTGTGATCCGCTGAATTGATAGCAGTCATCATTCAAAGTGCCTGGTGCCTTCACTAGTCTCAACACAATTAGCACCACATATAATGCTAAAATCATGTAAAGGCTATATGTCTTTAAATGTGGTATATTACATGCATTGATTTAGACGCATGTGTCTGTAAGTATATAAGCTGATACTTATAAAATTGATAAAAGCAGTAGATTAAGTGAGATTGTAAAATAATTGCATGCCCAAACAAAGTAATGAAATAATGTCACTTATAGGGACCACATACAGGAATTTATAGGTAACATTTAGATGAAGTAAAAAATACCCTTAATTTCATGGGCCTCTATATGGGCCCTTTCCGATGCAATGCTTTCGATTTATCCAGGCTTGGGACTAACCGATATTAAAGGATAGTATAACTTCAAAAAAGGAGAAGCCAAAGGAAAAGAAAAAGTGTAACGGTTAGAAAAATGTGCAAATTTGGTTTACATATTAAAGCTGCACTACCTGATTTTGTGACTGTACAAGTGATGTGTCAAAAAAAAAGTTGAGTTTGAATGATACACTCCCCTTTCCTAATTCCTCTCCTTCACAACGCTCTATCACAGTCTCACACAAACAGCATTGTTGCATTAAGCTATTTTGAACATAATCAAAGAAAAAGAGCACTTCCTTAAACATTTTGCATGATGCCATTTTACTACAAAAATAAATATAGCTGTGAGGAATCAGTGGAAACAGAACTGTACACAGTTTTTTAGATAAATGAATGAGAGCAGACTGGAGGTAGAGGGCTTGTTGATTGGTCAGTGTATCCTGGAGTGAGCGGGGTTCGAGGGAGAAGCGGAGGTTTGTCAAACCAAGCGTTTTAAGGCCTCAGAAAGGCCGTGCCCATTAATATAGGATTAACTTGAACAGCCCCTTTAAGAAGAAGGTCACACTGTCTTTAGCCAATCTTCTGTAGTTTAAAAAATTCAATTTGAGAGTATGCCCAGTGAGTAAATCTGTTTTGCTCAGAGACATCTTTGCCACCAGCTGCTAAACTTTTAAACAAACATTTTACCGAGATTGAAATTCCAATTATATATTTCATTACCTCAAAAATTTCAATTACCTCAAAGTATGCCGAGCCAGTTAAATTACTTGCGTAACTGCAACTTGGGGATTTTAGTTTCTCTTCATGTGGCATTATTATTGAGTATTGAATAAAGACACTCGGCTTTTATTGCCCCTTCCAGACACTATTAAAATAAAAGGACTAGAACATTCACCGACTAATACACATCGAGTTCGCAAACGCAACAAACTGTGAGACAATCAAATGTGGGGCATGGAAAAGCAGCTCTAGGGAGATTTTCATTTTGCCAAAGTGGAGGGTGAGATTTACGGTCGCACTGTGCGCCGCCTCGTAAAACGTCCGTCTGGAAACACAAGCGGGGGAACACAGGAGCACTTGTAAATTCCCCCAGCACTGCCCGATCACTGCATCCAAACTGCATTGATCAGGAGGCACAATGATTAAAACATGCATTAGATGAAATAAGATCCAGGCTCTGACATTGATTTAGACCTGAAGCCTCGGCGAGACTTTATGGCCCTGATTCATACAGTCCACTGGCTGGAACATGTCTGTCTATAAGTGGGCTGCATGGCTCTGTTTACTTACATTAAGACACAATACATAAATTACGCATACGTGTTAAGCAGGACTAGTAGTAATGTGTTGGACCACAATAGTTTGACACTGTATGCACAGATTTAATCCATTAATCACCACCTACCACAGACTTTAATAAGTTCACTTGGCAGCTGGACCTGACTCAGATCTGGGTTATATTGATTTAGAGTAATTTTTAATAAATATATAAACAACCATTTGTTCCTGCTGCCCAAAAATGTCTAAATAAATATTTTTATTTTGCTCCCTCATAGAAATGAATGGGAGGGAACATTAAACACACAGGCTGTGTGCACAACTTTTCTAAATATGTCACTCCTGGAAGGATTTATAAAATAAAGCATAAAGTACATTACTACTATTATTAAGTACTCATTTCCAACCCTTCTCACTTGTTTACAAGAATACTTTAGTTAACATAGGGAAGCGGGTAGAGTCACCAAAAATTTTACTCAGGTAAGAGTTACATTAAAATAATATTACTCAAGTAGAAGGGAAAAAATGTATTGTGATAAAACTACTATTAGAGGTGCATTCAAAAAGTTACACTAATGTAGTCTGAATAAATGTAACCATCTCTGCCTCCCTACATTAAATAAGGAAACAACTTCACCATGTTTTCAGTCAATAAATCCTGCCTTTACTCTCACAGCTCGACTTTACAAACACAGACATCCACTGGCCACTCTCCTCACAGCACGAGGCCGGTCCAATCAGACGTGCATGCTGATTAGCTCCCTTCAGACTATGGGCTTCACACCCTTCTTCTTCTTCTGGCTCAATCTCTCCATCTGCTTGACTGGATAATAAATCATAGGCTCGTATTGTGACGTATGTGACAGGATGTATTAATCTCGTAATTAGGGAATGAAAAGGTGGCGCTAAATTTAGTCTGGCCTTTCTGCCTAACCCTGCCCCCATCTGAGTGTGCTCAATTGCCTGGTTTCGCTCACTGTGTTTCCCCTTTCTCTGAGAGAAGTGGTTCTCAACCTGTGGTACAGGTACCGCAGGTGGTACACGGTCTTCATTTCAGGAGTCTGTTGCAGTTTAAGTCTGAGTGGGTTTAATTTAGAGAGTTTTATTCCTGTTTTAGTCCTGCTCTGCTTTGGGCTTAAATTTGAGGTTTAGAGCACTGCTTGATCCTGGTTCAGTCCTTAGGGTTAGGGTTAATCCTTAGACCCAGTTTAGTTCAGGTTTAGACCTGGCTTAGTCCTGATTTAGTACTGTTTTAGTCCTGAATTCATCCTTGTTTAGACCTAGTTTAGCCCTTGGTTAGACCTAGTTTGGTCCTGGTTTAGTCCTGTTTCATTCTTGTTTAGCCTGGTTTAGTCCTAGTTTATTTCTGGTTTCGACCCAGTTTAGTTCTGGTTTAGACCTGGTTTAGTCCTGGTTTAAGCCTGGTTTAGTCCTGGATTCATCCTTCTTTAGACCGAGTTTAGCCCTTGTTTAGACCTAGTTTAGTCCAGATTTTTTCCTGGGTTCAGTTGACCCAGTTTAGTTCTGGTTTAGTCCTGGTTTAGAGCTGGTTTAGACCCAGCTTAGTTCTGGTTCAGACCCAGTTTAGTTCTGGTTTAGACCCAGTTTAGTTTTGGTTCAGACTCAGTTTAGTTCTGGTTGAGACCTAGTTTAGAGCTGGTTTAGACCTGGTTTAGTCCTGAATTCATCCTTGGTTAGACCTGTTTTATTAGTCATGGTTTATTTCTGGTTTAGTGTTGTAACCCTGGTCCTTGTTGTGGTATAGACCTTGTTTTGTTCTTTTACTAATACATTTTTCAGGGTTACTCCTTATTTTGTTGCTCTACGTAGGTTAGTCAGGATTTTGGCTCACTTTAGTCCATTAATGGTGCAGCTTAGAGAGCCAAATATTTTCTGTGGTGGTACTTGGTGTGAAAAGTTTGCCTTGTCCTAGAGCGTATCAAAAAAATAGCCTTCCCCAATTTAAAACATCTGCAGTCAAAAGTTTGTGTTTCTCTTGTTTTTTTTACAGTTGCTGCAGTAATTATGCTTTATAAAATCCAAGATGGGCACAGAATTTCTGATTAACTAATCAAATCTACAAGCACAGGTGGCAGAGTGCAACACAAAATGCACCACAAAATCAAACCAAAATCAGTCAAGTCTGAAGCCCTTTGCTGCACACTTCCAACACAGTACATTTAAAATAGAAAAGAGCATCATGTAATCAAAGTGAATTAAGTAAATTATGATTTAGTCATTTTAGTTTGTGCCCCATATATATCTGAAAAAGCTTAATCATGTGGCACATGTTGATTGTAAAATTGTTCTTTTTTACAGTTTTTTTTTTTTTTTTCTTCATAAGCTTTCAACACCAGTAACTTAGTTGTGGCAAATTCAGCCAACTCTTATAGACTTGGACTGCTGGGCGAAATATTTCAAGCACTTCAAACGTTATGTTTTACTCAAATTTTTGAGTGAGTGATTTTTGATTTTCATTATAAGCTAGGTCTGCACAATACATTGCAAATATATTGTTATTGCGTTATCCGTGAACCCAATATCCACATTGCAAAAAACAAAATGACGTAACAATGTCATGATACTCCACCTGACAGAGATTACACTGTCGTAATCATTATCCTAAATTTTATGGAGGATTTTTAAGACCTCTTGAACAACAATAAATCATTTAATAAAGGAGTATTTAACATTCTTTAAAGAAAGAATTAATACATTTATGTACAAATTAAAATATCAAATTTTCCTAAATTACTATTTCCATAAAAAAAAAAAAAAAATTCATTGAGGCTCGATAAAAACAATAAAAAAGACCTGAGTCATAGTCCTGTTTTAGTCCTGTTTTAGTCTTTGTTTAGATTTTGACCCAGACTACTAAATACTGACATTGTATTCCAGCTTACATTTAATTGAACGTCAAAAAGTTATTCAGAATATCTCCATTTATATTGTTATTGTGATATTCAACATAGTTAATCAGACATTTATTTTATCAATAAGCAGCTCTACTGCAAGCCATAATCACAATAAATGGTTGAAATATTTTACTCTGTACTGAATCTACCTCTATACAATATAAGCCTTACAGTTTAATTAATATTTAATGACATTGTGTTTAATTAACTATAATTAATTAAAAATCATAATGTTTAAACCTGTTATGAAATAATACATGTTTACTGAAATACTAATTTATTGACATGCACCTGTAATAAAACCTCCTTACTGTAAACTGGCAGTGTTGTTCATAACCACACAGAGTTTTTAGAACATTTAGAACCACTCCAAACATGTTTCTAGTTCCTTTCCTCCATCAGCTTTCAACACCAGTAACTTTGTCGTGTCGATCAAATTGAACCAACTCTTATAGACTTGGACTGGTGGGTCCTGCCGGCCCACCGCTGTCCCCTCCGGTCGGAGCATGTGTAAGGACTCAGAGTGGTGTGTGCGAGAGGGCTCAGGGCATTAGGCTCTGATTGAGTTTTCACAGAGCTACGTGGGGTGCGAAAGCCTCGACAATGCTCTAACAGAATTAGTAGCTTGTGATGAATGGTGTGTGAGAGCGGCTCTGACAGCTCGCTTTCTCAAACACACCGGGCTGTTTGTGAGCGTGCACTTGTCTCAGCGTGCACACCCCAGCCGTTCAAGGACTTCTTATCCATGCAGTAAAGAGCTGTGCACGCGTTGAGCTGAGGTATTGATGCATCATCACACATCTATGGTCACATCTCTAAAATGGTTAAGGCCCAAGTTTGAGAAATGCCCCGCAGTTACAATCATTAAACATTTATCTATTTAACAGCTCACCATTGTGTGTGTGGAGTTCATCCTCATCCAAAAAGTGGGACATACCTAAAGTTTGGTCACGGGTTCATCTTGTTCTTCAAACACTGAGGATTTGTGGGCTTTTATGGAAAAGTACTACTGACATAAACTACTACTGCTGCTACCAGTACACTTCTATTCTGTACAATATTTTTTTTACAGACATAATAAAGATATATTACTAAAGTAATGTGCGATTAACAGGCCATTGTTCAGCATACCCTAGCTCATGCCCAAAGTTACTGGGAAAGATTCCTGCCCTTTGCTACCCTCAAAGAAAACAGTACTAAAAGATGAATGAATATTACTGAAGTAGAAATAAAAATAGTAAATTTTCTTAAATCAGTATACTACTACACTGCTACTACTGCTAAGACAACCCGACAAACTCTGAACCTTTGAAGGGTTGGGTAAACAAAGCAGTACAGTACCAGAGGGTCAGCAGTTCAAACCTCACTCGAAGCGCACACTGCCGTTGTGTCTCTGGGCAAGACACTTCACCTGCATTGCTTGTTTCAGTCACTGTATATGGCAGCAGGAAGGGCATCTGGCGCAAAAACCTGGAAAATCACTATGCGACTGGTTTGCTGTGGTGACTCCTAATGAAAAAGGGAGCAGCTGAAAGATTAAAGAAAAAAAACGTGCACAACAGGAGTCAATGTTGTTTAGGATTAGGGTTGCTGTATGGTGACCCTTTTGGATTCTCTTTGCAACAGACTAGTGTCCAGTTTTAGGAAATCATTACAGACTGTAGTCCAGGATCATTGCACTTGTTTTTTTAGCCATTCTCCTTGTATACTGTATTTAATGTTAGCTGTACATCCTCAACACGATTGTTCGCTTTTGTTAGTCTTTTGTCTATTTGTCTTCCACCTGCCCTTTATGCTGCTTCTTGGCCAGGTTGTTATTGAAAATGAGAATTGGTTCTTAATTGATTTACTTGGTTAAAGCAGAACTCAGTAGCTTTTTTACCTTAGATAAACTGTTTCAGAGTCCGTGTGATGGTTAAATGAGTTGTTGTGGGGTAACTGAGATGTGCGACATCGCCCCCTGGTGTCTCTGGGCTGGAATTGGCACTTGCAACAGTGTACGCCGCCGACCCGGAGTCACAGAAGTTTCGGGTCTTGCGAGAAAGCGGCACATCCCGGTTAGCAAAACAACAAGCTAGCGGTGGCTTTATTTCTCGATATTCGTTATGCCAGAGCAGCCAAATTGAAGAAAAAAATGTTGTACAGATACGCGGAGGGGAAAACAAAAGTAAAGACGAGCAAGGAGTCAACTGGGCTTGTGAGTATTTATGATAGTGCTTTACTCTGAACTGCAGGGGGAGCGCTATAGAGGAAAATAATGCAAAAAGAGCAAAGAAACGAGCATAATTACTGAGTTGAGCTTTAAACACTGGATGCCCTTCATGACACAACCAACCACATATTGTGACTGGAGATTTTGGTGCCCTGTGGTAGATTGAAACCCATGATAAAGGCAGGGGAACAAACCACTTCACCAACAGGGGGCTCATAAGTTACGTTTAGGTGTTAAAAACTGTGTTATGGTCTATCCCCTGAGCCAACCTTTCCTGAAAGAGCAAATAAGGCCATGGACTGAACGACTGTATAGCACTGTATACCAGAAAATGCACTTACTGTCTTCACTTGTGATGATATTTAAATAGATGCACAAGCATTCACAAGCCTCTCTGTGCATTCATGCTCATAAAAAGCATTGTCGGAGCAGCGTTGATATTGAGGTGAAGCGAGAGCCACATGTTGAAGCAGTGCTTAGAGCAGCATCTAATAAAAACCCTGGGGATATTGACAAAGGTAAAAAGATGGTGACCACAAATATAATAAAGGAAAGAAAAGTCTGAGCGAACGAAAAATAGTGGAACAGCAATGAATAAAGACAAATGAGTGATGAGGAGATATTTCTAAAGGATTTAATCAAAATACCTATTCACAAAGATCCCATTGTGTGGACTCGGACGGCCAACCCATACGAGTGTAATAGTATTATATTCTGGTAAAAGAGAGTCAAAAGAGCGGCTGAATGTGATTGGAAACTAGTCTGTGACCGCGCTCCTGCTCTAATAGGGAGTTTTAGTGAGCTGTAATGGCCTCTCATGCCATCTTCATACCTGCCAGGAAATAAAAGGGAAAGGGAGAGAGGGTGGGAAGGAGCACAAGAGCAAATTGAGAATTCTCCAGCTAATTATGACTGATCATATTTTCTTCGGCATGAAGCTGAAGCTACTTTTTATACTGTGATAGTCAGAGACTGGCTTCATAATGCTGGCTGGGAGATAGGCTCACAGCTGGAAGTGATAGGGAGGGAACAATTTCTGTTTTTTAATCCATATGTGACCAATTTGCTTGAGTGGTGGGTGGGGTGGACAAAATATCTGTTCAAGTATATTTAAGGTAATGTGATACTGCTCAAGTAGATGTGAAAGAGTCTTTTTTTTCTTTTTTTTTTGGCTGTTCCCTTTTATTCCGGGTTACCACAGCGATCCAGTTGGACGGTGATTTGGCAAGCTTTTACGCCGGATGGCCTTTCTGTCATAACCAGCCACATACAGTGACTGTGGGTGAAGTGTCTTGTTCAGGGACACAACGACAGTATGCCCTTCGGTTGAGATCTGAACCAGCTACCCTCCGGTTGCTGTGCAAATGCTTCCACTGCGCCACTGTCGCTCCATTACGTAAAAGTAGTCATTAAAATTTCTAAAATAAGTATTTGGTACTACTATTGCTGTTCTAATATTACTGCTCCTGCTTTGACTACCACTACTACTACTACTACAACTACAGCTGCTAGTACAATTGCTGCTATAAAATGAATAAAACTACCATTAAAACTTATTGAAGTAGCTCTGAAGTACTGAGTGACCTTTAATAAATTTACAACTACTAAATGCTAGTACTATTACTAACACTACAACATGCTACTACCACTGCTAACAATACTACTACCATTGTGTTACTTGAGTAAGATTTAAGTGACTTTTGACAAATGTACAGCTATGGCCACTATTACTAATACTATTGCTGATACTACGACTACTACTACTACTATTACTCCCACTGCCTGGCTTCCTCTACTTCCATCTTGCTTTGAGGTGACAGTGCTGCCCAAATTACCACAGTGCAGAGGGGTAAAGGGTATCGTTTACCCAGGGACCAATGCAGGAAGGGGCCCTCAAAAAGCCTGAAATATGCATGAAAGATATTAATCAAATAAGCTTAGGGGCCCACCAAAATGGTTTATTCAAAGGGCCCAGAATTTGAGGAACAAAGTACTCATTTACTGTACACATTTGTTATTTCTTTCAAAATACTCACTACCTTTCTAATATTTGATGCACACACATTTTAAGTCCTTCTCCTGACACCATTTTGTGTTTAATTTTATGTGTAAAAATCATTCTGTGTTTCTTTTTTTTCCCCCATCATTCATTCACCCATAGCTTATCTGGATGAGGAGGAGGAGGACCCATTTGGAGACTATGTGATCAGTAAGTTTTATGTGCCGTAGCTGCTTAGACGTGACCGTGATTGTGTTTTTTGTGACTAAGTATCTCTTATTTGTGGCAAAAAAGACCCCCTAAACATTACCACAGATATCCTCTAACAAGGCTCCAACTGTGTGAGTATAACATAACAGGAAACCGCTGCTTTTCATATTGTTTTAATTGTGTAACATTGCCACTAAAAGTTGTCTGGGTATAATTGGCTTCTGTACATTACTTCTATGCTTTAGCCCATTTTGTGCTCTCATGCCTCATCTACATTTACGAGCTGCTTTCATTATAATATCCTATTCGTTAGCACACATTCAAATGGTTAATCTTCCTACTCTCGATCAGGGGGCAAATTTCCCAAAGGCTTTTTCATTCATTCCCCTTCTTATTCCGAAGCTGGTCGTAAATTTACTCTTGTCTTGGTGGATGTTTGTTTCTGTGAGTGTGAATTAGTTTGTGTTATTGGGTCACACTGTTTTCATTAGCGGATGGCAGTGTGAGGGTGACTGGAGGAGAGGAAGGTTAAATGCACATATGTGTATGCAAAAATGGGAATGTGTCACCGCCTTAGGGTTCACACGGAGGAACCTAGATCCTGGCATTAACGGCGTTTCTGGATAAGTTTAGAGGTGATTTTAAAGTCTTCTGTTCATTGTTTTTTGGGTTGGCTTTAGTTTAGACGGAAGAGCTGTCCGCCCACTGACTGGAACGTTGGAGGATTTATTCCTGCTACCAGCATTGCATACTGCCATTGTGTCCTTGCGCAAGACACTTCACCTTGCTTTGTATGAATGCATTCGTGTGATTGGGTGTTTGGTGTTGGTCAGAGAGGCTGTTGATAAAACCGCTGTTCTAACATAGTTCAAAGTCAGTACAACTCACTAAAGGAAAGGTAGTGTGGCCGTCCTATAACCTGACGGTTGGCAGTTCAAATCCTGCTCTCCTCAGTCCATACTGCTGTCGTGTCCTTGGGCACATTTCGCCCACCTTGCCTGTATGAATGTGTTGGTGTGATTGTGTATTTTGTGGTGGTCGGAGGGGCCATAGATGCAGAATGACAGCTGCATCTCCGTCAGTCCGCCCCAGGGCAGCTGTGATACACCATCGAATGTGATTGCAGAATAAATGAATAATGCAATTGTAAAGCACTCTAGAAAAGCACTATATAAATTCAATGCATTATTATTATTATTATTATTATTATTATTATTATTATAAATGCCAAAAAAGTTATTTAGCTAAGTCTGCAAACAAACATATTGATACGTTAATGTGTTAAAAGTTAAAATGATAATGCACACAGATTTAAGAAATATAACTATTTTAATGCACTGTAAGGCACCAAAGCACAATGTTATGTTCTGAAAATGAAGGTTAAATTTAGTAAAACTATGAAGTTATGATAAAATGTGTCAGTATGTGAACTCCCGCAGAGCACCATATGTCTGTATAAATTGCTGTTAAGATGAAGATATTAATCCTCCCAGACTTTAATCCTGAGGTTAAATTAAAATACTTTTTTGAAACAGAATTTCCACAGATGATATTTACTGACATTCATTTCCCTCTTATTACTTTCTGTCCAAGAACATATTGAGAAAATATATTGTACTATTTGCTTTCCGCATCCTCCTTGGTACCTCGCGAGTAAATACACACTTTATTTTTGGAAACTAAAAAATCTAAAGCTAATAGCATATACAGTATATACCATGTCTTCATTTTATTTATTTATTTATTTATTTATTGGCAGATAAATGCAGGATAAACATGAATTGGCGAAGCTGAAATACTCTGGAGATAGAGGTAAAAAATCATGTGAAATTGATGGAAAAGACTAGAGTAATAGTAATACTATCACACACCCTCATTTCTCTAAAATGACTTTTTTGATAATTAAAGCACTGTTTCATTTTGGTTTTAGAGATTTTCTGTGCGATTCAATTTCCCAGTAGCTGACACCACAAGATTTCCTACCTCTCCTGCCTGTATTACTTCAATGTTAAAATAAGGGGCTCAAAGTATAAGGCAGCAAATCAAACATGATAAAAAAGTGAAATAATCATGCTTTTCATAATAGGCTCAAACCCAAGACATGACACTTAATCAGAAAACTGAAAAATGTGGAAAAATGATTTGGCGAAGCAGCTGCCAAAAATAACACTTCACCAAAAGGTTGTCAGCTTGTCAGATTGATGAGAAGCATGACAAATACCTGCAAACAAAAACTTACTTTTTGAAATAATTTGTTATCTTTTGAAAATTTGTTCTCAAATGTGTTTGAGTAATTTTGGCACATCCATGCATGGAGGATTTGTTGTTGTGATTTGTAAGGCTACAAGCGCTGTTGTACTTGAATTACCATTTTTAGAGTCCAAGTCACTCTCGAGTCCTTAGTGTTCGTGTCACTGAAGACTGGTCCGAGTCAAGTCATTAGCATTTTAAGTCAAAGTGCAAGTCCGAGTCACCAAAACAATGTCAAGTCATGTCCAAGATGAGTCTGATTCAAGTCAGAGTTCAGTCAAAACCAATTAAAATTCAGTTCAAGATGAGTCAAAATGTAGGCAAGACCAAGTCCAAGTTGAGTCGCCAAACATTACTGACGAGGATAAGTAATCAAATTTCGTTTTTTTTATTTTTATAAAGCTACTATTTCAAACAGAACATTAAATTAGCTTGGGTTTGTCTGACTCCTCAATATAAAAATTTGAGTGACGCCAGTGGTTCTATTCCCCAACATTCAGCCAAAAACCTCAACCACAAATAGTGCCAGTCCCAAGCTCGGCTAAATGGAGAGGCTTGCATCCCAAAGGGCATCAGGTGCAAAAGGCATTGAAAAGTTAAGGTTTCAAAAAAAAAACTAAGTGTAATCAAAACATAAGAATATAAAACTTTAATTGTTTTAAAGATAACACAGTCTTTGTTGTGGTTAATTTTGCACAACCATGTGTTTACTAGAAAGCTGTGTGAGACCACAAATTATGCCAACGTTGTTTTTGTATTTTTAAAGAAAACACTTCCAACATTTGCCACTTCATTGATGTGGGGCACAAATAAAAATAAATAAGAATTAGTATAATCACTGAGAGAACTGAGTCGACCATGTAGTTAATGATCCCCAGTATGAATTTTAGTGTTTTTGAAAATATCACACTCTGGGTATTAGAAAGTGTTGTTACCCTTTGCTGCTCTGCTCAGTTCTCTGTTTCTGCATCAACACGTTGCAGCTGCACCGCGTGCCTCTTCCTCCTTCAGTGCCGTGATTATGACGAGCTGATTGGTGTGTTGTTTTCTTAGGGATGAGGAGATCGATGCAGAGCTGATATCAGGGCCGAGCTGGGAAAGGGATCAGATAAGAGGGACTGGGATGAGGCCTGGCTGCTGTCAAGAGGGGGCCAGGGATCAAGAGAGTATAGCCGAAGAGTGGATGGAGTTAAAACCCATCATACAAAGAGGACAGAGAGCAGAATTTGGGGAAAAGATTTTAGTGGATTTCTAGCAGCAGATTGAACAGAGAGAGCCAAGGAGGAGGAGGAGCAAACGAGAGAAGATCCTGGTTTAACAGTACAGTAGAAGAGATGGAGAAGGATTAACATTCTGTGACTGTCTGCAAGTGCAGGGATAATCTCTGGTGGCCCGCAGCGCTCAGCGGGACGCCCCCCACTGTCATGGGGGGTGAGGGCCCACCGCCAGCCTGTCACTCTGTGTACGTGTCTGGGCATGCTCAGTGTGAGCTGATGTGTTACTGAGGTGTGGCAGGTGGATGAGGTGCTGATTCCAGCCCCCCACCTAGCAGTGCTGCAAGCACCTGGAGGGAGCTGCCTCTGGGGGGCATAAGGGGCGTAGCACAAGCGTTTTCTTAGACCTAATAATGACTCTTGGTCTGGAGCCATTTCACCTCCCTCTCTCTCCACTCTCCCTTCTGTTTAAAAAGGAAAAAATGTGCAGCCTGGCTTAATAAATGCACACGTGTTTCTATGCACAGAGGACAAGTCACTAGATAGCGTCTAACAGAGTTTTAATCCATATTGATTTGTGCTTCATGCTGTCTTATCGAATAGAGCAAAGCTCCACGGGGCACCACACAGCAGGGCAAAACGTGGCGTGGCTATATCTTCTGAGGCTGTGCTGGCCACTGTTTGTTTTTGAGCAAAAGATAAAGATGAAACAATATGAAATCAGTGATGCACACAGCAAAACTGTCACTGTTGTACAAAATAGAGGAATGTAACAAGTGTATGATGCTTTACTTTAAAAGACAAGGTTAAAGCCTTGAGATTAACGGTGCTTTGCATTTCTGATCCTGTGCTCTATACATTAAAATAATGCCATTAAAACCATATTACATGTGACCAGGGCAGATCTGCTTCAGCTGTTTTTCTCAGGAGACTAAAAAAGCAACAGTAAGAACAGAGTCTGTAACAATCTGCAAAGCAACAATCTTGATAATTAGCACATAATATCTTGTTTGTATAATTTGTCCAAAAACCGAAGTGTTAAAACACCCATTTATAATTTGACGAGCGCCGTGATGCCACATTGTTTGGCTATGGGCAGAAACTTCCTGGAGGCCCAACTAGTTGCCTGGCAACCACTTGGAGCCAAAAATGTAAGGGACACTCAGAGAGACAGGAGTGACTAATGCTAGCCCATACATTTACATGACCGATACGGTTATTATAGAATATGTTCTGCCATTCAAAATCAAGTGACCATTATGTCTTTACTTCAGGGTTATGGTCAATGTTTAGATTTAAACTACTGTATATTGTATGATGTAGATTCAATTTCAATGCTATTTATATAGCCCCATATCAAAATAGCTGCTGCCTCAAAGGGGTGTACGGGAATAGACAAAAAAAATAGGCAAACAGCCAGGCAGAAGAGTGAAGCTGTGGTCAGCGGGAGGTCCATGGTTTGGGACAGGAGTCACTTTGGTTTGACTATCATTCACATTTTGGCAGTAGTGTATGTGTCCTCATTTGCTCAGCAGCACTTGTGGTGATGAGCAATGTAATCACTGTGCTTAAAATTAGAATTTGTCTTTAAGGTGTATCTCTGAGAATAATGTGATGAGTGTGTTATTGTTTTATTTCCAATTTCCCTCCAGCATAAACACATTAATCCTCCCACTTTGCCAGATGTTTGTAGTGTGAAATGACCACCCCATATCTCATAATTATAGACTTAACTATAACTATTTATAACTCAGAACATGGCATTAGGCAGACGGATTAGGCCACACTAAATCACTGTTATGGTAATGACTGTATAGGTGAACTGCCAAAGAGAAAACAATCAATGGGCTATTTGGTCATACTCCACATAAGAGGATTTGGGCTAACCGTTAACCACTCTAGCCTCTTAAAAAATCGACCGGTGTAATTGTCTTTTGGTAGAGGTTGGGCAAAGGAGGGAAAAAAGGGGGGATCGTTGTCAATATTTCTGTTAAACCGTGTGTGCGCCACTCAATACTCGCTTTAATAGGCAGCCTTTGTTTTGCAGAGAGGTAAGAGATGAGATGGATAAATCTATATCCGAGTGTCTAACCTCTGCCTCGTGTTTTGCCAGTTAATACTCAGCGCTGGCTAATCATCACACAATTATCAGAGTTTATCTCCAGCCTCCATAACCCAGCAAGGAGAAAGGCTGGCATCTCGGCTGCTCCCAAAGCTCCCGTTTTGAACCTCTTCCACGTCTGAGCCGACCGGGAGACAAGAGAGTTTTGGATTTTGGACATTTTGTCTTTTGACTCATCCAAAGGTAAAAGAAGTACTTCAAATCTGCGAAAGTACTGTAAAATAATATTACGCAAGTAAAGGTCTCAACAAATAGTTTTCTTGAGTAAAAGTAAAAAAGTACAGAAGGTAAAGGTAGCTAAGTAGAAATTGCTACTACTGCTACAACCACCACTGCTGTTTCTATTACTATTATTTTTTTTTTTTTATGACAGATGCCCTTCCTGTTGCAACATACTGCAACTGGAGTGGGGAAAGTGTCTTGCCCAAGGACACAACAACAGTATGCACTTTGAGTGAGGTTCAAATTGCCGACCCTCTGGTTGGTGGGCAACTGCTTAATTCACTGTGCCAGTACTACTTTACTATACTATATACTATACTACTATAACTATAACTACTACCCCTACCGCTAATATTTCTACTACTGCCACTAAACTACTACTACCCTACTAATACTACAACTGCTATTATTACCATTACTACATCTGCTACTATGTACTTTCCCATTGAGATCAAATATATATATATATATATTTTTTAATCATCTATGGCTGGAAGCTACTACTACTATTACTGCAACTGCCTCTAAACTACTACTAGCCTACTAACACTACTACTTCTGCAACTATTTGTATTACTGCTACTATTCACTTTGCAACCAAAGTCAAAAAATACTTAATCTGTTTTGTAATCGTCTTTTGAATCATCCAGGGTTGGATGAATGACAAAACCAGTACTTAAGTGAAAGTACTGCAAAATATTGTTACTCAAGGAGAAGTAAATGTACTTAACACAATATTATAGTAGATAGTATAGAAGAGAGTAGAGAAAGTAAATATACTTCAGAAATGTACCTAAATGACTTGTGTATACGTACCAAGTAAAAGTATTCCTCACAGTCTGCATGTACTACTTTCTCTTACTGTATGTGCTGTAGTACTTTGTGCAGTGTATGTGCACCTGTCCCACTAGTTTAAATCAATAGAACATCCAGGTCACCTTTAAACTTAATCAATGGAAAGTCCAGACCAGTCCAGCCGCTGTCCTCGCTGCTGGGGCCTTTGCAAAGTCATAACTATCTATTTTAGGAGCTACTGCAGCATGCCACTGTGTAATCAATAGCAATGCATACAGTTCATAAGTCCCAGGCCGATTCCCAAGATCAGATGCACCGGCCTAAAACAATACATTTGCCATAGATTGGTATCAGTACAATTGGTTTCTGATCTTTTGTTGATAGAAAACAAATCAACAGAATGTTATTCTGTATGTGAGCCACTAGCTTCTGCACTATTTGAATTATTTATATGGGTACAGTTCATTTGATTGATGCTCTATAGATCAGGGGTCTGACTGAGGGGTCCAATTTTATCTTTCATCAATTTAGTGTGAAAATTGATTCTCAGAACTTAAAACATTTATTAATTTATTGAATTGAGTTTTTATATATTATATATTTTTATTATAATTACTTCAACCTTTACAGCACATATATTTTAAAGGTGCTATGAGCAGTATATATATTTTTTATTTTTCATAAAAATTACCCACATGTGACCCAACATGTTTAAAGCAAATATTAGTTTTATTGATAATAATGGTACAGTTGAGTTATTAATAATTAAATATATGTTTTACATAATGGCTAAGTTGTTTTTGTTTACATTTTTTGTTTCGGTTCTAAAAGTGCTTTGCCGATCGTCCAATCAGAAAAGACTTGATTTGATTAGGACTACAGTACTGTTTTTGAACCAGTATGAGCGCATGCTACTTACAGTACCTTTTAATAGCTTCCAACATTTCAAGTTCTGCAACAATACTGAAAGACCCACTTTTGAGTCCTGACCCACCAGTTGGGAACTAAAGCCATAGATAGAAATGCAAGGTGAAAAACAATATAAATGAAAAAAATTTGAATCAAAGTGAAACCCACAAAAAATGTTAATGTGTTCACATAATTCAACAAACGCATATACATAATTCAAAAATAATAAACTGAATATCTGTACATACTTTTTTTATGACCTGCCTGTTTTATTCAGTCAGAGCAAACCCAACATTTGCTTGGTCACTGTTGTCAAACATAAAACACTCCCATAACTGGCAGTCATTTCCCTGAGCTCTACAAGATGAACTCACAAATGCAAGAATCCAGCTGCTGGCCAAAGTAATCAATATTTTGCAAGTGGTGAAATCCTTTTTTTCAGTAATATAAAAGCAACAATGTCACTATTTCTGTGGAGGACAGTAATGAAAGGGTTTTTTGGGGCTACTGCAGCTTTAACCAACCATAAACCAGCTGCAAACCACCAGCCTCTTTGGATTAGCACAAACACTGGCTTTGTATCTATTTCAGCAACACTTTGTGGGATTACCACACCACTAAAGTGCTGCCATTGGTCGAAAAACTACAGCTGGGGATAAACACAGGCAAATCCCTTCCCAAATCTTTCTGTCACAACATTTTCACTCTGGCACTCGCTACATAAAACACTAGACTATAAAACTGTACAAAAGTGGTTATTTCATTGTTTAACAAATGTTTATTTAGCCTTAGTACATACAGTTTGGTTAAGTCCACAATTATTTATTCCCTGGGCCTAGACAACGGCCCAAAATACAAAGCCAAACTGGTAAAGAAATTGTTGGTAGAGAAGAGGATTAACATCTTTAAAGGTCCTATGTTATGATTTTTTTAGGCTTTTTGAAACACCTCTTTTTTTTCTTTTTTTTTTTTTTCTTTTTTTTTTGGACACCTTTGCATTAGTATTTCATGTTTTATAAACATCTTCTTTTTAGGGAGTTCTTACTTTAACTTTGCAGACAACGCTTGGATTAGGTTCCTGAAGCCCCCTGCTGGCAATGGTGGGGAATAGACAGAGCATAAAATTGCTATTTAGCACAGATATTAGCAACATGATGCTAACAGATAGATAAATGAGCTGATTACTTCATAGTGCCGACAATTTAAGCCCTAAAATCTTCAATATTGGATCCGGCGATGGTGTATGGGCTTTAGAAATGTGGGAGAATGTCTGGATTTCTCGTTTCTACATAGATCAATGAGACTGAGCGTTTCCAACTCTTGAAAAAAACAGATGGGCTAAGCATAAAGGTTTACTTAAATATGTGTGAATGAAACAAAATACTACTCCAGGTATGTTTTTTGAGTGAAAGGTACACTATAACATTGTTAAAAGCTCAAAAAAGTAAATTTAGCAGAATAGGGGACCTTTAAGTGGCCAAGCCAGAATCCAGACCTGAAGTCCAGAATAATGGCAAAGAAGCTTTATAACATTAAGGACTTGTAGATGTTTGCAAATACATAGTGGTCCAAAATTCCAGTGGAAATGTGCAAAAAACATCAACAAAAACATTAGCTGTGATATAAAATAAAGGCTGTGCCAGACCCATAAATAAAATCCAACTTTAACCTAAAATTCAAATTTGGGCTTAACTGCACCTACCCAGCACTGGGTCGCACCATTTTGTAGAGGAACACAAATTTGAGCATTCTGACAATGACTTTGAGTGGCAGTCACATTTTAATTGATGCAGCTGGACGCCTCACAGTGGCCAATAACACGCTGACATCAGTCCAATCAGACCAGTCAGTTTTGATAACACTGACGATTTATATTATTCCTTTGGCCTCGTGTTGCATTTCTCTGCCCACCTCAGCAATAGACTAAATCACAATCGTTCATCAAAATCAATATTAGTATGCAGCAGTCACCTCTGGGTGTAATTAATGCGGCCCAGCCCTCTGAACCTATTAAAACATGGATTGACCAATTGCTGATCGGGAGATAGCGGGACAGTAACCTCCATACAAAGACTGGGGCGGGATGGTATTGCTACACATACGCTAATTTAGGAGAGAGGAGGAAGAAGCACTCAAGTATTGTTTCTTGAACGTGATATTGATACAGTTGAAGTAATAGTAGCCATCCACAAGGGGTCACAAGCTCATGATGCCAGTCCCAAGCCTGGATAAATGGAGAAGGCTGTGTCAGGAAGGGCATCCAGTGTAAAACCTACGCCTAATCAGTTTCCAAATCACTGCACACTAGGAGGCACATGATTTAAAAAGCATTCAACAAAATTGCATTGTAAGGAAAGGGAAGTATCTTTTACTCCTACTCCTACTACTACTACTACTACTACTACAATTACAAACCTGGTTCAAACTTCTGATGGCAATGTGAACATGCTACTTAGTTTGCCACAAAGGTCAAACTTTTTAATAACAGATTTAAAAGAAATTCAGAATTGAGTAAGAGTAGCAAGCCAGTGTAATCTTTGTGCCAATCCCAAGTCTGGATAAACTGAGACAGTTGCGTCAAGGGCATCTGTTGTAAAAACTTGTACCCAATTAATATGCAAACCACTGCATTCTATAGGAAGTGGATGTTTGAAATGACAATCCCAGGAAAAGGAGGGTCAAGCAGCTACTGAAAAATAAATTTAAAAAGTGAAAGCAGCATTTTTAGTCAAAAATATTTGTCTAAGGGTAACTAAAAATATGTTAATGTACTCCCAAAGTACATTACTCATTCTAAAAGTAGTTTCTTTCCACCTCTGCTGCTGGATAATTGCAAATGAAAGACAAAGTAAAGTCCTTGCAGTGTGTCTTTATCTTTCTGTGATTTTCTTTTTACTTTTGAATTTGTCATGGGCTCCATATTGATTTTGATTGAAGGCCTCCTCTCGCTAAGGCTTTTCAGCTTCCTCCATTCACCATCTACAGCTGTGAGTTGTATTGTTAAATTTCTGATCACTCGAGCCGACCTGAGGAGTACAGATCACTTCTGTTACAGTACTTCTTTGCCTGCTGCCACAGGACATTTCCAATGCTCGACTACTGCTTCTCTTTTTTATCATATGTTATTCAGTTTCCCCCCCAAAATGAACTGTGCACCATTTTCTTATCCATGCCCACAGCTTGCTTATTTGTGTGTTGTGAGAGTGAAAATCCTATCTGGCCTATTAGAGTGAAGGGTTGGAAAGTACCCCACTTCTCTGCTTTGTGGATTCACCTAATCTTTGCACTGCCAATATGTCGGTATTTGAGCAGTCTCGTACCTCAATCAGTGTTTTTGTTTTGTTTGTCGGCGTCTAGTTTGCGTAGGCGTGCACGTCTGAAACTAGGCCTCAAAGACAACTGTTTGACTTTTGGAACAGATCTCTTCCCCACCTTTCTTCTTCAATCTTTTGCTCATTTGTTTGTTCCTCTGCCTTTCAGGTTTGTCTTCACACATCTGCCAGATCTTTTAGTTATTATTTGAAACCAAAATTCACATTGAAAGCCTCCCGTCGCTTTTGAGGTCAAATATAGCGGCCTTTTATTTGGTTTTGGGTTCATGTTCTTTTCCCTATATCTCTCTTATGCATCCTTCAAGATGTCTGCTTCATCTTCATTGGACAAAGTTTGAGCGAGAGATGAAAACTGCAAAAGGAGTCTGCAGCCATGTTGGAACAAGCCGAGGATCGTACACAGTGTTCTTACACACAACCAAACCAATCTCTCAGAGAGACTTTGTTGCTATTCAGCGGCAACAGGATTTGAAATAATGTTAAAGTTTCTAGTATAAAAACACATTTTGAAATTTGAAAACACATTGAAATAGTTGCAGAGATACTTTAGACTTGGTTAGTGGTTAAGTTTAGAGATTAATTTTAATGGTAGTCCAGATAAAGACAACTGAAATATATGAGTTTTGGCAAATTTTAAGAAATGAAATGTGTGTGTTGTCTTTTTGCATTAGTGACCATGGCTATATAGCTTAACCCTAAACCTAAAGACCTGAAACCTGGAAAGAGATGCCACAATATTAAACTGTACCATCTTCATCTTAAACTGGATATATTATGCAAGACTTTTCTGAGCTTTCTACCATGGTATAATGTTGTTCCCTCATCATTCACGCTTGTTTGAGTAATCCTCTATTCTCTGGCATAGTCGTTCTAAGGTCTAAAAACACCACATCTCCCACAAATCTCTGCCCATTCCAGGAAGAACTGATCAATCATCAAGCCCTCTACATCCAGTCATTTTGTAATGAGATGGCATTATACAAAAAGTTTAAGGAAGTGAAGTTCCTTATATTCTTTAAATTATGTTCAAAATGCTGTCTCTCCTGTGCTCTCCTGCACTGTGCTGCCCTCTGCTGGTCTCTTCACCTGTTTCTTTATGGCACCAGTGGACTTTTCTTTTACTCAGCTAATGTTTTTAAATGTTGTAAAACCTGCAATGCTGTTCCAGAGGTGGCCAAGATTGGTTTAAAATGTGAATAAAAGCATAATATAGCACCTTTAACAAAAAAAAAACATTTTTTTACACTTTTTACTATTTCATTTTGTTATTTTTTCATTCAATGCCTAACATTCTGATACACCTCTATTATATCTGAGATGTATATGTGCAATGTGTAAAAAAAAAAAAGAAAAAAAAATCCTTTTGGCTTTTCCCTTCTTGGGTCACCAAAGCAAATCTAATTGATTTGGCATAGGTTTTATGTCAGATACCCTTCCTCACTCACCTCTTGGGACTGGCAGAAAGAGGACATTGTGACCCCTTGTGGCTGGCGAGGCTACCTTAAAATGATCAGTCTAAAGGCAGGTCCTTGGGCTTTAAGGCTCAAACTGTATTGTCCATATATATTTTCAAAGTTTTAGTCTAAAACCTTTTCATATTTTTACATTAAATATTAATATTGTTAAGGAAATTACACTATAACACTGAACATGTGCATTGTATTTTCTTTCTATGCAACACGGGTAAATGGAAAACTTGTGACGAAAAGCTGAGGCCGTGTTGGAAAAAGCTTTTTCCCCACACACACATGTTCACCGGACACATACATGTAACCACAGATGCCTAAGCTAACAATTAGCTGTGAGAGTGCTTGACACCGTGTTAAGGACCCATCTAAAGACTGTCGGTGTGGGATGAGCAAGAGACGAACCGTGATGGATTATTCACCCGTCCCGGCGCCCCCACAAAGTCACTCACATCACCTCTGCGCCTTGTCTCTGGCCTCCGTCCCTGTCGTGTGATAAAAAAAATACAATCCCATTATTGCGTTTACAACACAGAGAGGTGCACATTATGAGTGTAACTGGCTTTGTAGAGGTAGCGTTACATAGCCAAATCCCTAATCAGGCCATTCACACACACACACACACACACAAACGTGGCGTAGACTTTGCCATGTGTTGGGATGGTGATAGAGGGTTGGCAGTTGGCAGACAGACAGCAGACGCCGTTCTTCGACATCAAACGTCTCGGAGCCCGATCTCACTTTCATGCCTCTCTCTCTCTCTCTCTCTCTTTCTCCATCACACACACATACACATACATATACACACACACAGACACACAACAACAACGCACACTTCCTCTGATCTCGCTGCCAAAGACGGGGAAGACCCAATAGACATGCATGGACACACACGTACACACTAAAAAGTCTTGAATTGAATTTCGTCAGCCGATGTTGAAACCCACTCAGCGAGACGTAAGTACAAGTTTTGTGTGCGGGTAAAAGTGAGCCCAACACTGTCTGCTTTTTTTTTTTTTTGTATCGACTTGAGTCAAACGTCAAAGACGTAAAAGTTTAAAATAAAGTTTATCAAACCTGATGGGAGTGTTGTACAAGAACATTAATGCCTGAAACAGTAACCTAGCACGAGAGCCACACATTTCATTCACAATGAGAAAAGCCATTTGTCTTTATGACTATAACCTACAAAAGCACACCACTCCACCATGAGGTATACAGTGGTATGGCATGTTTTACAACATGGTGCAGTTTAAACTAAAATACAAAGAACACTTTGGAGATTTATGATGGAGCTTTACTCAAAGGAGGCATATTATGTTTTTATTCATATTTATAAACCATCCTTGGTTGCCAATAGAACAGCATTGCATGCTTTGCAACCTTTAAAAAACATTATCTGACTAAAAGAAAATACAGCAGAGTACAGGAGAGTGGAGAATGTTGTGGTCTTTTGAAGATAATTTGAAGAAAAAAAGCAGTTCTCTTCCTTAGACTTTTTGTATGATGCCATTTTACTACAAAATGAAAAGTAATTGTGGGGAATCAGTAGAAACAGAGCTGTACGCCATTTTTGTTTGTTTGTTTCTTTTTTTCTTTTTCTTTTTTTGTTTGTTTTTTTTTTTTTTTTTTGATAAATGAATGAAAGCAGACTGGTCAATGCTTTTTGGAGTGGCTGAGGGTTTGTGGAATGCAGCGTTCTGAGGTCTCAGACTGACCATGCCAGAGAATAGAGGAGTACTTAAATCTGTAAATCACGCAAAACACAACTCCAGGTATGTTTTTGATGAAGTAACAACAATATAACATGATCGTAAGTAAATTATTTTTACTTTATAATACTATTACTTAAGTAGTAGAAGCATACTTAAGTACATAGTATGAGCCAAATGTACAACTACTAGTACTACTGATACTGTCCCTAAAAAACATTGAACCTGTGACCTGATTGCAAGGAGAGCATGCTCCCTGAAGGTCAAACAATAATAACTCACAGGCTTTAAATTTTCACCTAAATCAAAGTAACATTTTTCCTCCAAAAGTTCAGATGGTATCTAGTTACTTTCCACCTCTTATAACAACTTTATCCCCATAAAAATGAAAATAAACCCATAATAATGTGTGTGTAAATTCAAATATATTAACCATTAAGAATTCAATCTAATCATCACTTTAGCATAAGGCCTATAAAAATTAACGGCGTGGTTTTACAACAGTGCCACGCGAGTATCAAACCCCACCTTAAATGAATTTCTTCTAGCTAGTTAATGTAAGAAGTCGAGATAAAGCAGCAGTGAACCACCAGTTTAGCCCATTACTGGAGCTTGTTTATTTGCATATAGAGTGAGGCGGAGTGATACCATCACAAGTGGTCACTGGAGACGCATACAGACGTGCATGTTAATACCAGGTGAGATCCAACATGCCTACAGCTCTCTGTGTGTGACCCAACCATGACAAAACACACAAACTGCTTCTCTAAACATGCCCTAGATCTGTGCTTCTCAAACTTTTCTCACAAAGTAACTACACAGGAAATATTCAGTGCTCCAAGTATCATCATTATTGGTCTAAAATGAATCAATGAGAAACAAAAAATAAATAAATAAATAAATAAAATAAACATTGAAAATGTATTACTTGATAAAAACATCAGAAGGACTGTACCACCACCAAGACCAGAACTACATTTGAACTAATTTCAAGGCTAAACCTGGACTAAACCAGTAATAAACCAACTCTAAACCATGTCAAAACCAGGTAAAAAAAGACTAAGGCAAGGCAAGGCAAGGCAAGGCAAGTTTATTTGTATAGCACAATTCATACACAGAGCAATTCAAAGTGGTTTACAGAAAAAAAAAGGCAAATTTAAAAGTACAAAACACAATTAAAACAATAAAATTAAATTTAAAGAGTATAATTTAATCAATCAATTTAAAATTAAATTAAAAGAGAAGAGTGCAGATAAAACACTTTCAGTTGACATATGCACAGTTAAAAAGAACAGTTTTACATCTGGACTTGTCAGAGTAGAGGCCTGTCTAACATCGTCAGGAAGACTGTTACAGAGTTTAGCTGCATAAAACTGAAACACTGCTTCACCAAGTTTAGTCCTGCCTCTGGGACCAGCAGAAGACCTGTCCCTGAGGTTCTCAGAGTCCAAGATGCTTCATATGGGACCAACAGGTCAGAGATGTACTTTGGTGCTAAGCCATGGAGAGACTTGTACACAAGCAGAGCTGTTTTAAAGTCTATTCTCTGAGCAACAGGAAGCCAGTGCAGAGACCTGAGGACAGGACTAATATGGTCGTACTTCCTGGTTTTGGTGAGGACCCGAGCAGCAGCGTTCTGAACGTCCTGCAGCTGTCTTACAGCTCGCTTAGTGAGTCCAGTGAGCAGACCGTTACAGTAGTCTAACCTGCTGGAGATGAACGCATGAATAAGTCTCTCTAGGTCTGGTTTAGACAGTATACCTTTGATTCTGGCAATGTTTTTGAGATGGTAAAATGCTGATGATGTTATAGATTTAATGTGACTGCTGAAGTTCAAGTCAGAGTCCATGATTACCCCGAGATTTCTAACCTGACTTGTAGGTTTTAGTGAAAGAGACTCGAGGTGACTACAGACACCTCGTCTTTGTTCCTGTGGGCCAAAGATGATTATTTCAGTCTTGTCTGTGTTTAGCTGGAAAAAGATGTTTCTCATCCACTCATTGATCTGTTGGATGCAGTGACAGAGTGAATCCACAGGTCCATATTCACCTGCTGTCAGTGAGATGTAAATCTGAGTGTCATCTGCATAATTGTGGTAGGATATTTTATTGCAGCTTATTAATTGCCCTAAAGGGAGCATGTAAAGATTGAACAAAAGAGGTCCCAGGATGGACCCCTGGGGCACCCCACAGGTCAGGGCCATTTGGTCTGAGACACAGTTACCAATTTCAACAAAGTACTTCCTGTTTTCAAGATAGGACTTACACCATTTTAGGGCAGTACCAGAAATGCCTACCCAGTCCTCTAATCTTTGTAACAGGATCACATGGTCAACAGTATCAAAAGCAGCACTCAGATCCAGCAGAACTAAGACAGAGACTTTGCCTGTGTCAGTGTTCAGGCGGATGTTTTTTTATTTATTTATTTATTTTATTTATATGGGACAGCATGTATTAATGAACAGCAGCTAGTGCTGTAAATACACCGGATTATAGCTCATAGCTAATTTCCATCCGTAGTCCCGTCACTCACTCACATTCAGACATACAACTGTTCACGCACACATTCATTCACTAGGGTCAATTTAGAGTCACCAATTCACCTAACACATGCATGTCTTTGGACTTGGTGTTGGTGTCATTAGTCATCTTGATAAACTAAACTAGATTTAGACCAGGATTAAACCAGAAATAAACCAGTAATAAACCAACATTAAACCAGGTCAAAACCAGGTTAAAACAAGGACTAAACCAGATTTAGACCAGGAATAAACTTGGCTTAATAAAGGTCTAAACCAGGGTCTAAACCATGCTAAACAAAGACAAATCCAGGTCTAAACTAAGACTAAACCAGAAGTCAGCCAGGACTAAACCAGGACAGTCCATGACTAACCAGGGTTAAACCGGGTCTAAACCAGGTCTAAGCCATGTCTAGACCAAGACTAAACCAAAGTCTAAACCAGGCTAAACAAGGATTAATCCATAAATTAACCAGATCTAATCCAGCTCTAAATCAGGTCTAAATCAGGACCTAACCAGGTCTAAACCAGGACTAAACAGGACAAATCACAGACTAATCCGTGACTAAGCAGTGATCTAAATCTAAAATCTAAGCCAAACCAGAGCAGGAGCAAGACAGGAATAAATAAATAAAAACAAATATGACTAAGAACTGCAAAGGACTCCTGAGTACCACTAAAAGAAGACCATGTACCACCAGTGGCACCTTCTCCACAGTTTGGGAAACACATGGCCTAGATCAAGCAGCACAGACAAAGCTGACTTTAGTTTGTTTTTCTTGTTAATTTGATTTGCCGTCTGTAGGTGGATTACCTCGGCTGGCTACTGCAAACAGTGGAGAGGCTTGTTTATTAATTAAAAGTTGTGCTGATAATTCAGATCGGACATGTATCGACTCCATTAGAGAAGCAAACAGGGACAAAAGAATTAGGAGTGATCAAGAAGTCTGATTAAACCGGCACTTGGCTGCACTGAATAATGTAAAGGATTCTCTTATTGGGCAGTGATTGATCGTGGCAGACGGTGATAGAGAGTGGACTTTAGACTTGAGCCGAGATGGAGAGATGTGCCGTAGATATGATTGATAAGAAGAAAAATGATTCATCGACTCAACCCTGACCTGGCACAGGCTGCATATTGAGCAATGGGGTGGCAAGATGGAGAAAATTGACTTCTTGTGTCTTAAAGAAAGAAAGGACTTCAGCAATGACTTGATTCCCACCTAATAAATCAGAGGTGGCCATTCATTATGTTTGTTGAGTTTTAGTGACTATAGGCGGCGTTAACCATTTATTATACGTGCATGGTTTACAAACGGCATGCAGTGCGCCTTCAACTTGACAGTGGACTGACTTAAGATGCAGTATTGATTGAAAAAAGTACCTGGAAAAATAAGAGACTACTGCAGAATGATCAGTTTCTCTGGTTTTATCAGTATGCAGTATGGTGAACTGAACATTTTCTATTCATTTTGTGAATATTTGTTTATATCCTTATGTCCAAATAAGACTATTCTTCTTTAGACTAAAACTTTTAAGGAAATCACAATACATCAAACAAAATAATATAAATTATGTAGTGATTGTAGGAAAGATTCAGATTTTCTGTGTCTTGCTCTCCACCAGTTTTTCGCATCGCTGTTGGGTAACTTTATTCCACTCTTTCAGCTTTGCTTGATGGTGTGTGAGCTCATAAACCGGAGTGAGGTGTGCAAATGAATTAAACCAACACTGGTCTGGGACGATTCTCAGACTGAGAGAGAGAGGCTGTTTAAAGGTCCTCTTATTCTTTTGTCAAGCTTTTTGAAATTGTTTTTGCACACCTTTGCATGAGTATTTTACATTTTATAACTTAAAATAAAACGTCTTCTTTTGGGGAGCTGTTTTGAATTTGCCGAAAACGGCTGGATTAGGTGTCTTTCACCCCCTGCTGGCAATGGTTGAGACTGAAGAGAGCATAAAATGGCTAATTACTATAGCATGACACTAACGGATATATAAATGAGCTGGCTGCTTTGTAGTGACACCAATTTAAGCTCTGAAATTATCAAAATGAGTCCAGTGATGATGGTTAAGCTCTTGAAAAGGGCAGCGGCTTAACATACAGGACTACTCAAACAGGCGTAAATAAAACAAAATACTACTCCAGGTATATTTTTGAGTTGGAAACAACTTTATAATATGATTAAAAGCTCAAAATAGTCAATAATAGGGGACCTTTAGGAATAAATTGTAGTGATCTCTTGCTTTTTCCAGAGCTGTATGTAAGGGTGAGTGACATTGGTCACATTGGTGTAAGGCTGCTTGTGTGCTTGTTTTCATGCATGTGCGCACTTCCTGCAGCGGGCCCCCTCTCCCCGGGAGTGAGTTGGTCGGCCCCTCTGCCCTTCAGTATCATTAGGAATTCATCTGCAAGCCTGACCCTGACAGCTGTTTGTTTTTCCTCTCCAGAGAGACCGAGAGGAATTGTAGGGACGGTGAAAGGGGGTGTGGTTAATGAGTGAGAGAAAGTGATAGATATTGGAGAGGACAGAAGACGAATGGATGGGAGACTTGGAGACAAGTTGGAGAGAGGACTGTTTCTGTAGACAGTTTTAATGTTTGTAAACAATATGGCTATATGGAGGAATTAGCATTAGCCACGAAATATCGCAAATTATGAATAATCAACACAGTTCTGGCGACTGAGGACCACTCAGTCAAATCATGTACAATAATGTCAGTGCCTGGTTAGAAAACATTAGGGAGTGTTAAGCTGTTTTATGTTATAGAGCAATTTGCATAATATAATTAGCATATAAGCTACAGCCTGACAAATATAGGTCTCTGAATATTTATGTTACTGAACATAATGACATTAGCCACTGTGGCAAGTATTTTTTCAAAAGTCACTCAGTTTTTAAAATGTTATTTCATGTGCAGTGCTGTACTTGATAAGCTAAAAATATTGTGCTAAAATTAAATTTTACAATTATATTTTTGCTTGTCATGCAAGATCTGTTTGTTTTATATATTTCATAGGCTCTGTTAATACTGTATTATTTTTCTCCTTCAAATATGAAAAGATACTATATTGTTAAGCTCAGCAGCACAAAATTAGGTGAAAACTATAAAACCAAGTGAATGAGGTGGCTAATGGAGTCACAATTACATTACCCACATTTAGAAGGTTGGCTAGTTAAAGGGGTTATGTTATGTTGTTCCCTCATCAGAAACATGCCTGGAGTTGTATTTTGTTTCATTCACACCTGTTTGAGTAATCCTCTGTTCTCTTGCACGGTTGTTCTGAGGCCTCAAAACGCTTGGTTCATCAAACCTCCACCTCTCCCACAAATCCCCGCCCACTCCAGGAAGCACTGACCAATCAATAAGCTCTCTATATCCAGTCTGCTCCCATTTATTTACCCAAAAAACAATGTACAGCTCTGTTTCCACTGATTCCTCTCAGCTATTTTTTATTTTAAAATGGCATCATATAAAAAGTTTCTTTCAGTGTGTTCAAAAGAGCTCAACACTAGCACTCTGCTGGTCTCTTCATCTGTTTCTTTATGGCCTCAGTAGAGTAAGCATGTTTTTTTTTTTTTAGTCTTTGTAGTTCTTTTGATTATTTTTGCAATACTGTTCTAGGGGTGACCAAGATTAGTTTAAAAATATGAACAAATGTATAATATAGCCCCATTAATGTTTACCCCTGTAACTATCAGCTCTGGATGCTATTAAAGTTCATTTTAACACACGTCACACATTTATTTTTACAGACTAAAAACATTGTATTTAATATTTTAGTATGCTGAGAAATGCCTGGAAAAAAAAAAATAATAATAAAATCTTCACCCTTGTACCCTTGCTTCTTGGAAGGGGTGTTTTCCCTCCTTTGCGGGTCTCAGCGCTGTTTGGCTTGTTGAGCGTTTGAGACACACAGGACAATAAGTGTATCTCCGTACGGCATGTGTAAGTATCCCTCAAAGAGCACTTTTCGGAAGGTGTTGGACCTGTGCGAGCTACACGAATGCAAAACAGGCTGCGATAAAAGGAAAATGGGGCTCGCCGTATAGCATCCCTCTGTGTAAATATAGGTTTTTCATTCAGAAGTCAAAGTTTAGTGTATAAGTGTGTCACCTGGGACTAGTGCTGTGAGAAAGTTGCCTGCAGCCGAAACCGCTCAAGAGGAAGTCCAGAGGGATGGCCAGGTTTTTGCCCATATATGAAAGTGTGAAGCTACAAAGAAGGAAATAGAGATTATGTATAGAAAATATCAAAAGGATATCGAAAAGGGGAGAGGCGGGGGAGGCCATAGGTGAAAGAGTGATTTGTGATTGGATGAATGGGACGAGAGCGGAGAAGCATCCAGGGATAAGTGTGATCCTATTTTTACACCTTTTCCTTCTGGGACGCCCCACTTGCTCGATCTATCCATCATCAATGACAGGAACCCCCCCATACCCATTTTTCTTTTCGATCTCTCTTTTCTTACACATATTAATATTTGTATTTCAAGTTTTTTGCTTTAACAGGACTTCATTGAAAAAGTTTTAATATTCGCATTACTAACTATTCTAATATCCTTGCTCTATTTTAATACTCTTGGGCCGAAAAAAATATTGGATTACAGTGCCACATCTCTGCTACACACATGATACATAAAATTAAATTGTGGCTATACACACCTTAGTAATTAGGTTCCAAGTCTTGTTTAGATTTAATTTACTGTATGTGTCTCCATTGGGGGAAGAAATCTAGCTAGTTACAGCTTTTTCTTCTTCTGTCCTTGTTCAATTCTGTGCCCCCAACTTGCACCCCATTGTTACAGCTTGTAACAACAGCGTCTTACAAGTATCCATTGAATACACGAAAAAACAACCTTGTATCTAAAGGGTTTCTAAAAATTATAATGGTATTGCTGTATATTTCAAATAGTGCTAGAGGAAATGGCAATGTGTCTGTGTTTATTTTTTATAAAGGTTATTAGCCATTCATGTCAGTATGGTCGCTTCATCACAATGTGCTGTGTGCGTATGCTCAGTGCCCCAGTTCTCACTTATAAAATGCTAGGAATAAGGGCCTACTGTAATGATGACAGAAAGGATTGTAAACAGTGAAATAGGGCAGTCCTGGTGCATTCAAAATATACAAAGGTACTAATGATGCTATATATGTGCATTTAAAGTCGAGATCTTATCAACTAACATCATTAATTTAACGTTTTCCGCCTATTAATGTTAAAGGACAAGCCTACCCCAGCAACTATGGTCCTTAGGCGGGGTACACCCTGGACAGAGGGCAGTTAGTCGCAGAAGAGACGCATAGAGATACAACTCTTCACTCTCACATTCATTCAGGGGGAAGAACAAACCCACAACCTCCCAGCTGAGAGGTGTCAACCACTCTGCCACTGTCCACCTCCTAATGCCTTGCTGTTGAAATCTTCAGTATAAACAAGTAGTAGTGGAAGTATTTAACTTAAAGGGGCTATATTATGTTTTTATTCATGTTTGTAAACCCATCTTCTTCTAGAACATGATGCTGTATGATGCCATTTTACTACAAAATAAAAAATGGCTGTGAGGAATCAGTGGAAACAGAGCTGTACACCTTTTTTAGATAAATAATTGAGAGCACACTGGATGCAGAGGACTTGTTGGTTGGTCCATGTTTCCTGGAGTGGACGGGGGTTTGTGGAACTGAGAGTTTTGAAGACTCAGCGCCAGAGAATACAGGATTGCAAGTGTGAATGAAACGAAACACAACTCCAGGTATGTTTTTGATGAGAGAACACATGACAGGAAGCTCAAAAAAGTTGATGTTGCATAGCTTTATGTTTTAAGAAATTGTTTGGCCCTAGTAATAGTAATAGTACTAGTAGTGTAGTTATAGTAGTAGGAGTTTTGGTAGTAGCAGCAGCAGCAGTAGTAGTATTAATAGTAACATCAATAGTAGCAGTATCTTTTAATGTGCATTTCCCCCAAAAAAAAACTTTCAAAAGCATTTTTTCTTAAATAAACCTTACACACATTTTTTTCACTTAAGTAATTATTTAGTTGAGTACTTCTAATTAAAGTTTTTTGTTTTATTTTTTCTGCTGCACTAGTTTTACCTGAGTACAGATTTCAAGAACTTCTTCCACCTCTGTTCACCGTTCACTCAGACCCTGCCCCGTCTCTGCTCCCATCCACACACACTGTTGCAGCCTCTCATAAGTTTCTTGCTCTTCCCTCTCGTGTCACGACCAATTAATTTGCCCATTGCTCGTGCGTATTGATCCGAGTGTGGCACATGCTTTGTAATCTATTCATTGTGTGGCGTAAAGAGGCAGCGCTCGCGGCCCGGGCCACAGTACGGGACCCACCAGAAATCAATGTCCGCTGGAATTTGCATGCACTTTGATTTGAACTCTCTGCTTAATTACTGTCCGCATATGATTTTCACTTTTGTCCTTGAAAAATAGCTCATTACCATTGTTGACACTTAAACTTTATGTCTTTTCATTTAAGCAGTGAATCTCCCGGTACGTGGCTTAGTCGCACAGGGATGATTGCAGTACTTTTTGCTTTTGTTTGTACTCTGCTGTTTACTTACCCATGACAGGTTTGTTACTGCGGCTCTCGTGTGTATGCTCTTTTGTTGGATCCCGATTAAATTCCCCATAGAGGGATTCATCATCTTTAGCAGGCAGAAAAGAGGAAAATTACAAGGCCATCAATCCTCGTGTTTGATCGAGCTCTCTCTGTTGTGTATAAAGTTGAATCGGAGCCTGTATTTGGTCTTCGGGCCCACTGTGTCTGGGACGCTGGGAGGTCATTTGTCTCTATGTTAGAGCTGTCCCACATTTGTCCTATGAGCCTTTTCAAGCCTCTGTGCTCATCGTCGTCGCACAGATATGGCAACGTCTATGATTTGCAGTGTTGGATTGTACAAAAGTCCCTGTCCTTGTGCGTGCATCTGTACTTTCCTTTTAGATTTTAGGAGGTGCTTTATACTTAAAGTGCATTTTAAAGCAACTCTCTACATTGCGCTTTGGTCGAAAATCCTTTGTTTTTGCTGTAGCCTAATTGTAAATACCCAATATCTAAAAATGAAGCATATCATAAAGCATTACTCTCTAGAAACATCACAATAATAAACATGGGGGGACTCTAACACTTATTTATATAGGACTTTTCTAAACAGCAGTTACAAAGTGCATCATAGTGTGAAAAAGAACAACAAAAGATAAAGACCAAAAAGCATAAAGAACAACTATTTAAATCAGCTAAATGCTTAGGTGAGCTAAAAGGGTTTTAAAAGTGATTAAAAAGTACTGAGTCATTTTTAAATCCCTTTTTACAAATGTGAGAGGCTGCCAACAGGTTTATCTTTTTTTCTATATTGCTATTCATTTTTAAAATAATGTGTACCATTACTTCTACTCACAGTACAATATAAAGTGAGTATTTTAATAGTTTTACTTAAGTAGGAATTTTCATGTGATTCTTTTACTTTTACCTGTGTACGTTTTTGCCACTTTATCTGTGCTTTTACTTAATCACAAGCTATTGTATTCCTTGTGCCTGTCCCAAACCTGGATAAACAAAGAGGGCTGCATCAGGAAGTGCATCTGGAGTCAGATGACTTGCTGTGGTGACCTGAGAAGAGTAAAGGAAGGAAAAAGATCCATACTTTTATTGAAGTACTTCCTCCAGCAGCGCTGATTTGGCCGGTGACATTGTGTTGTGTTTTTTTTTTTTTTTTTTTTTTTTTTGGGAGGGATTTTATTTTAATAGGCAAATTTACATCCCTGTACGTCTCTATTGGCTCTGCCTGTCTGCACTCATCCTTTATTGTTATTTTGTGAATGCTTGTCGCTTGTTTGGCATCTGGAACGAGTGCCACGTGGGCGCCATTTATCACAGTGAGTTCAAGCCCGTGCTTTAATAATATTTACAGCTGTATAATGAATGTGTTGAAACGCTGGATTTTTGCAGATATATGTCACAAAACAAAGGGTTTAAAAATCATTTGTTTTTTGGGGGGGAGGGGGGCTGGTTGCAAATCAAGAGAGAAACTAGCGTGGTTTATTTACACACACTGATTGGAAATAACGCTTGACTGGATGGAGAGGCTGCACTTGAGGAAGATGGAAATGCAACCATAAAACTATCCACAAAACTTTGTCTGTTGGCCTAAAGTTGGAAAACATGCTGTGACAAGACTGCAAATGGCATTAAATGTGTAAAATATTCAGCTCGTGTGATTATGCAGTGATGTGATTGGCTCAGTTAAGATGGTAGTCATTGCATTGCACACCACTATTGATTGGTGAACAGTTGTTGTGTCTGTTGAATTGAAAAAAAAAAACAAAAAAAACATGAGTCCAAGTTTGTTTTAAAAGATTGTCCACATTTGAGATGTTGGATGTGTGGAGGAGGGTTGCAAAAGCCCGGAGGCCTGGGTGACAGTAGACTGAGACACTTTTGACAAGTTCATGTTTTTCTAAGAGTGTTTCTGGAGTTTAAAAATACATTGAAAAAGCACTAAAACAGGACTGTAAAAAACAGGCGAATCTGCAAGCATTTTTCTTTTAAACTTCTTAACCTCGAGACAGTAACCAAGACTTTCAGAAATCTAAATAAGCTCTTGTTCCCAGATGCTTTGTCTCGATTTAAACAAATTTTTTCAAGGGTACATAAATCAATGGTGGATACTTCTTAAGTCATTCATTTGAAGAACTTTTTTTAGTACATTTTTAAAACATACTTTCACCTGAATTAATTTTATAAGAAAAATCTGAAAAATATAAATGTGTTTTTGCTTTTTTCTAATTCAAAGTGTGTAGCGTGCTTGCCTTGCAGTCACAGGTTCTTGTTTTGTGGCAAGATTTAGCACAGTAGAGGTAGCGGTAGCAGTAGTAGTACACTGACATTTTATACTTTTACTAAAGAAATCATTTTGTTAAGTACTCTTACTTGTACTAATGGTAAACTGGGAGGTCGCCTGTTTCCCATTTAGAGCTTACGAGTTCCAGTTAAAATCTCAAATATAAACAAAACATGGTTGATATTTGTGAAAATAAAAGGGGAAACAGATTAAAAACATCCAAATACTATAGTTTATAGTACCCTACTAAATAAACATCAAAATGATTTAACTTACCCTGCAGTCGTCGACAAAATACATTTTATTAACAATAGGTAAATGTTTATTGGTATGACCGTTTGCTACAGAGAAGATAATATTATACTGATGTGTATATCAGTTTAGAGGCAGAAAATGTTAAATGACAAAATCTAGTAGTTAAGTTTCTTTAAAGTAAATCATTTTAGAGTATTTTTCTCACGTGTCTTAATTGAATATCAAACCCCCATTAGTTCTTCATTCCTGGCATAACATTTCATTTTTAACCAGCTCCTAACAGTGGGATAATTTCACAGTTACCATTTTTAACTCAGTCTGCCCAAATGTTATGTTTAATTATTTATTCCCTTCATTACTTTCTATTTTAAACCATTTATTTTGATGTTAGTGTTTCTCTTTCTGGTAATGACACAGTTGGAGGTCACTAAACCTGTCAATCAATCAATCAATACCTAATTTTTTGTGTTTGTGTGTGGGTTTCTACGAGAGCGTGTGCACCGACTCACTCTTGGCAATGTATTTTGTCAAAAAAAAGGAGGTTTGAGTAATCGGAGATGTAAAGGTCAAGTCGTGAGGTTGGGGCTTGAGGGGAACAGTGTGTAACCGTGACGACGAGGCTCCACTTTTCACAGTGAACCAGGCGATAACCTTCTCTCGCTCTCGCTTCTCTCTCCTTTTTATTTCACCAAATCACTTCTTTTGGCACATCATGAAACATACCCCATCTGTGTGCGCCTCAGCGTCTCTGCTACAAGTCAAACAGTTAAATGAGCACGGAGGCTATTTGATGTAGACATGTGTGGGAAATTAAAAAATTTTTGACTTCCTGAAATCAAAGAACAGATTTCGGTCTTGCATTAAAAAGTGCAATTTTAAATCCTCAGATGGTTAATTTAAGAACTTGGATGCCACACGTGAACTATTAATGGCAAAGGGAAGTTACTAAATTCTCTGTTTGAGAAGTCAGGGGTGCACAGTGGCAGAGTGGTTAGCGTTCCTTGCTCTCAGCCAGGATGTTATTGGTTAGATCCTGAGGGCAGCCAAGACACAATCTCTGTCTGAGTGGAGTCTGCATGTCCTTCCTGTGTTACCATGGGATGCCTCCGGCTTTCCCACCACCGTCCAAAGACATGTGTTGGAGAATTGATCAATCTGATTTGCCTCAAGTGGAGGAATGTGTGTGAATATCGTCTGTGCATGTGTCTGCGTCAGTCTTGCGAACAACTGACCATTGTCCAGGGTGTACCTTGCCCTAGAGTTGCTGGGATAGGCTCCAGCACTTGATATAGCGAGTAATGCTAATGTACAGAAAAGTAGCAGCAACTTTCATAACTTTCAAGAAACACGACTTTACCAAAGCCACGGGGTTTAATTACGAATCACTCCGCCAGCCTCTCCTACTTTCTTTTCAAAAGCAGGACAGTCTGGTTCCTCAGCCACAGTGAACTGTTTTTCCTCGGTCGATTTGGAACTGGCCTTTCACAGCCGTTTATCTGCAGCATGCCTTACAAACGCAGAAGTTAATCTCCTAGCAAAAAATAAAAAATGGCGCGAGAGCTAATTTAATAACTTCTCTCACCCGATTAACAGCGTTTAGTGCTTTCCTTTGTCACCTGTTGATTCTGCTGAAATCCTTGTTGTTGTTCAGTGATCTGTGGGACTTTGTTGACATCCAACGTAACAAACATATAAACAAACATTCTTTTTCCACAAGTCTTTGTATAACTATCTTTTGCTGTTGTCCCAGTTCAGAAATACGTAGATAGTCGCTTACATTATGGCGTATCCTGGTGCTGTATGGCAAATCTTGCAACAAGCCACCATGTTTGTTTGGGTTACAGATCAGCGGTGCACTGCTCACACCCTTCATTTCTCTGATTGGTTACTCCGTCTGTGATTGTTCTACCCATAGAAATGAAATTCAAACCGAGGGATACCAGACTAACTTGTTTGTATAGAATAGGAAAAGAGTTTGTATGGCTTGGCCCGGATATTGATTCTGCTACTGGTGGGTCAAAGGGAGAAAATAGATTCAAAATAGATGGAGAAATTGTTTTAATTACTTGAAATGATGAAGGATATTTTAAAATACACATGCCAAAAGGCGATTGTAAAATAATTTTAAAAAATCACTTTGGTTCTATAACTGGATCACAATAAAATGGTCAGGGATAAAATTGGATCCTAATGTCAGACCAGTTAAGAACCACTGGTCTATGGGATTCAGACTTGAGATTTCAGCTGTGATAATAAACATTGTATTACAGCTATGTTTGGTCTTGGAAAGCCTAGTTAACAATCTTAAATTCACAGTCTACTTATAAACTGCAGTATTGTTTTTACCATACTGAGTGCAGAAATCCTCTCTCTCGTCGTCAACGATAAAGCCTGTGTGGCTGGCTTTGTTTTTCCATTGTAGTTAAATTCAACAGTGTGAAAAACCTCCAAAGTCACTTCTGGGGAAAGAAAAACATCTGCTAAATGGTCACATCTCGCTCTCCGAACCATGGCTGCAGCGGGCTCTATACCTGGTGTGTGCTTGTGCGTCTGGCAGTACAGAAAGCCCGGCTAACCCCCTCCGCGCCTCCCAATGTCCTGTCTCTGAAGAGCTATGACCATTAAGCAGCTGTTCACTTCTAAAGCCACGGAAAAAATGGGAGAGCGGCAAGAATGCAAATGAGTCTCGGTATGCGCCAAAACTTCTCCAGAGGGAAACACTGTTAGGTCAGGGATTTACACACACACACAGACACACACACAGACACACACATGTAACATAGCAGTGCATGGCTTTGGCACATAGACACTGCACGGAGACACTGTTGCCCATATGCACATGTGAAGCTAGGTTAGAATCCCCATTATGTAGTGCAAGGATCCTCCTGAGTATCAAATGATCTTTCTGTAACTACATTTCACTTCAAATTGGAATTCACCCTGTTTTAGAGCACAATACATCTGATTAAATAGACTCAGAGTGCAGACTTGTCTAGAGCAGTGGTTCGCAACTGGACGGATGGTGGGCATGCTTTGTCCAGAGTTTATTGTGACCCGCTTTTTATAGATTTTTTTATTTCTTTCTAAATTACAGATTACAGCAGCCCACCATAGTCTAGTTTTGTCCCCCATAGTCTAAAACTGAACTATACAACATTTTCCCTAAATGCATAACTTATACTAAATGATTCTACATATACAGTATATTAAGTATATAATGTGGTATTTATTAGAATATTTTCCAACAATATTATAATAAAACTAAATTGATAAAGCAAAATGCAAAATATGAATAAAAAGCTTTCAAGTAGATACTTATTTTAATAAAAAATTAAAAAATATATGCAAATAAATAAATAAATAAATAAATAAATAAATAAAATCATAACCTCCTGCTGGATCTTAAATTATCCTAATTTTTTTTTAAAATACTTAATTTATTTAATTAAATTTACCCCTGACTCAATATAAATAGGTGTGAAACCCTGTGATGTACTTTAAAAGTTATATAATAGTTAAGAAAATCCAGCCACAAGTGCACCAGTGCACTCGTTGTACCAGTCTTAAGCCTGGATAAATAAAAAGGGTTGTACAAATCCTGTGTAAAACATTTGCTAAATCGCTGCACACTTGAAGGCAGATAATGTGCTGTGTCGACCCTGGAAAGAGCATATTAAACCTTGACCATGACCCTTTATAGGTCCCAGTCCACCAGTTGGGAATCACTTGTCCAAAGCCATTTATTCTTATTTGCATTACAGTTTCCATATTTTTTAGTTTTTTTTATAAAAAGAAACACTTCATATTTGATCGCGCCTTTCTATCGCTGTCCATGGTGCTGAAAGTCAAGGCGAACAGAAAAGACCAGGTGTGTGTTATGTATTTAGTATTTCTATTGTATTATTTGAGTCAAAAACAGCAAGCAAAGCAAAGATGATCTCCCCGGACTTGAATAAGTGTTAAGGTGTCAACAAAAATGGCTGAATGGGAATGAAGCTGTCGACAAAGAAACAACATAAAGGCTTGTAGGTTTTTGTTAAAAGCAGCTCAATTGCAGTGATGTGCCGCTCTCATATGCCTTCCACTTTTCCCTGAGATGTGATTAGTGTATCGCACAGTCAGCTGCTGGGTAATGAGAATATATGGTGAAAGGTATAAAGCATTTGATGTTATTTTTTTCCCCTGACCTAGTTTTATTTTTGCTCAGACTTCGAGCCAGAGACACAAGTCATTCTTTGCCCCGCGGCGAAAGGATTTTTTTTTTTTTTCCATATTTGCGACTTTGGTGCATCCAGGTGCTTGTCTGTGCACTCCTTCTGCTCCTTTCCTAATAAGAGTTTAACCTTATTAATCACATTAGCGCGCTAAGGGTGGCTTTGGTGACACCCGCACATGCTTGGACTAGTGCACAGACGCACACCAAGACATGCGCATGCAGGCAGAGGCATGTCAATGTGTCATTAGTTAATAGCTCATTAGCACGTGGTGATTAATTACTCTGGCAGGGGTGTGGGGATGACAAGGATGGTGGTGTGGAGGAAGTGGGGGGGGGGTTGAAGGACCAAGGAGACAACAGGGCTTCTTGTCAAGGGAGTTGGAACAGAGAGGGGAGTGGTGAAAAAAATGGTCACCGCCTCCCACTCTTGCAGCAGTATTGATTCCAGACGGCGAGGCTCACGTGCATGCATCTCTTGTGCACGGCCTTATACAATTGTGCACAGCGGCTGCTCAAGCCCCTTTTCTCCTGGAGGTGTTTTGCTGGGCTGTGTTTTTTCCTGTGTCTCGCGGGGATCAGCTGTAAAGGTTAACTAGTCTTTTCTTAAGCTTTCAGCCTCATGACAAATGACCATGTTCAACCCAGGGGGGCACCTTATAGCACACCTTCTCTCTCCATCTATTCCCCTCCCTTCTCTTCTCTCCTTCGTTTTTTTTTTCCCCATCTACGTTTCACAGCTCGGGAGGCAGGAGGAGCAGGAAGATGTAGGAGGTACAAGGAAAGACAAAAATAACACTCCTGAAGGGGCTGTATGTAATGTCATTTTACATTTAAATATGTTCAATTATCTGAAAATGTCATTAGAGTATTTCAAATGGCAGTTTCTTACAACAGAGATATCTACAAGAGCTCTATGTGTGGCTTGCTATATCATTTAGTACCAGTAGGGGGAGTCCTGAGCATCAACAGAGCTTCTTCCTAAGCCCTGATTTTAAAAAAGAGGGGGTTTGGAATAGCATCTGGTGTGAAATAGAAATAGCCAAATTACTACTACAAATAATATGACTGGGGCAACCCCAAAGAAAAGGAAGCAGTCGAATATGACATTTTTAGATACCCTTCTGTTTGATACCTGCGAGGTATGAGGTATGAAAGTATAGCTTCTTTCCACTGTCCTAATACAAGCACGCATAGGTGAACTGGTCACTCTAGATCAGGGGTGTCCAAACTATATTCACAAGGCCAATTGCAGCCCGCTGAGTATTTTCTGTTGGCTTCTCAATCTTTCTTAATTGGCCCAAATTGCCACAGGTAGTACTTTTTACCACAAGGTTGAAAGTTCAGGTAAAAAAACAGTGTAATGATAGTGTAATGAATTTGATAGATAGTCCTGGCAGGAAGAAAAAATGGAAATTAGTTGTAGGTGGCACTAAAAAATTCAGCCATAGTTCCAAGCTCAAGAGTAAAACCTATGCCAAAGAAAGTATTCATGTGAATGATTCACTGGGAAAAGAAGCAGACAGAGCAGCCAAATGGGACCTTCTTTTATGATGAAGCAAAATGCGTCACCTCTCCTTTACAAATAGTTCTAGTTTGTGGCCCTCAATGATAACCGTTTGGTTACCCTTGCTTTAGATTGTCCTGAGTAAATAAGTAGAAGTGTAAATGGCTGACTGTCAGTGCCAGGGATGTAAGCCGCCTCATGGCCAAAGCAGCTGGAATAAACTCTAACTAAACTCTACCCCGTTAACACTAAATGACTGTATTACATTTCATGACTACTCCTTATTCATTTTACTGTAATTTTTGAATGCCAAGACCACATATAGCCCCGTTAAAATTGACACTTTCCAATCCTAATGCCCAGTTCACCATTTACAAGGCTTGATATTAACCTATAACTGTGAGAGTGAGATAAAAAGGACTAGAGCCTGGGTACATCTGCATAATAGGCCTAATACGTAAAGGTTTTAATCATCTCATACAGTTACACAATCCCACTTTCACCTTCGGATGTGTGACCTTTTCCACGTGATCTTTTCCTTGCTCTTTCTTGGATTCCTCTTCTCTTTCTCCTCCAAATCCTTTCATGTCCTCTATTGCGGGTTTTGAAAGGGAGTCTCGAGTGAATCCTCCGTTTCTTTCCCAACATATATACACCTAATATATATGGTTATACAGATATGCCAAGTCTAATGATTCTGAATGGCATTGATAAATAACCAGTATGAGAAAATGTATCACTTTTTTTGTGTTCACATGTGCCTACATTTACATGGGTTTCTGTGCGTATGTGTGCATGATGGAGTATTACAAGGTGTTGTCAAGAAAGCAATTTGTTCCTGTCTCAGATGGGTTTTTTATCATGACAAATCGACGTGAACCTCATCTAGGAATCCGCCATCTCTGCCCGCACTCCCGCGGATTCTTCCACGGGCCACACTTTCAACTTTAATATGATGAAGTCATAGGCACCCCCCCACCCCCCAATCGCACACTGTAAATCCTCCCAACAAAACGTTTGTTGTGCAATGTGCAATGTATTGAAGACTAAGTAAGATGAGATAAGAGATAAGTGCAACAGTGGGGGATTCACCAAAGTAACAACGGCAAAGGCCATTATTGAAAAGGGCAAGTGATTATGTTTGATACAAATTAAATCATGCAACAATCATCATGACGTGTAAAAAGATCTGTAAAAAAGTTTCATCTAAATTTAGCATTGTCCTGCCAAAGGCCCATAGTTGCTGAAATAAGCCCCAATCACTGCAACCCCTCATAGGAGTAAGTGAAAGAAGATGTTTCTGGTTTTTTGAACCTAGCAACCTATCTCTCCCTTCTCCTCAGCTCCTGGGTAATCTCACGTCTATTGTAAGGTAGTTAATTACAGTTAATGAGAATAATATGGTGAATATGGAGGTGTGCAGCAACAAAGTTTGTTCTAACAAAATAATGGTATTATTAACTGTTCAATTTTTTGTGCTAATTTAGGAATCAGCAGTAAGACAAGCCCAATAACTTTTTCTTGTGTGTGCGACTGTAATGCTATTAGTGGCAGGGTTTACAGCACTCCTTTTGGTCTGGCAGATTTACTACAATATTCTCAACAGCTGAAGGTATCCATACACTAACAGTCAGCTTTTCCATTTGAATGTGTAGATGGCCCCTTAGTTGCAAGATCATCAAAGAAACTATTCTATTCTGCTAAATTGACTTTTTTGAGCTTTTAACCATGTTATAATGTTTCCACTTCAGAAACATACCTGTATAGTGTTTTGTGTCATTCACACTTGCTTGAGTAATCCTATTGGCTGATACCATCTCTTTTGCAAGAGCTTGCTCAGTCACTCATCACATTGCTAATAGTCGTGCTAAATAGTCATCTTATGCTCTGTCCATTGTCCATTGCCAGGCTCCTAATCAAAGTGTTCTCTGCAAAGTCAAAATAACAGCTTCCCAAAAGAAGATGTTTTCTATAAATATACATTATTTTAAATTATAAAATGAGAAACAGTAATTACATTAACACTAAAAGATTTTAAAAGCCTGAAAAAAGCAGAGTATATGACCTTTAAAGATATTAACAATGAGTCTTTCCTTTTGGCTTTTTCCCTTCCTGGGTAACCACAGCAAATCATTTGCCTCAGTGTGTAGTACATTGTGATTGGGCGTAGGTTTTATCGACAGATGCCCTCCCTAATGCTCTGCCAGCACAAAGAGTACATTGCCTTGTGACTCCTTGTGGCTGAATTTGTTAAAAAAAATAACTAAATGATATGTAAATATATATACAACAAATCTAATGTGCTGGAGCTGTTAAAAAAGCAGCCACACAGCTCTATGGTAACCGGACTGTATCTATAAGTGTAGACTTTTTCTGCTGTATAGTTATGTATATGTGCTCTGTCATATCACCTGTGTAAAAGAGCAGCGGGCCTCCATTGTGTTGCTGCTCTCATTTTGAGATGATAGATGGCGTTGAGGAATGTCACATGAAGAGGTAGAAAATGAGCCTGACAGTGGTCCTCTGGAGTGCTGCCTCCGGCTTTGGCCTTTACCCCTCTTACCTCTGCTCCGACTCCCTCACGTCTCTCCTCCCTGCGACGCAAACCTACTTTTTGTCCTACCTAGCTTTTCCCAGCAAGCAGCAATTTCTTCTACCTGCGCTCTTCAATACAGATAAGTGTATTGTTCTGTACAGACTCTTTGATCAATGTCTGCTTGGATTTCTGTGTCATCATTCTTCTCTCGCTTGTGGTAAAAGTCCTTACATTTTGAATTATGTAATAGAGAAAGAAATGCAGCTCGACGTCGTGGGCTATCTGAAATACATACCTTAAATATTATCCCTCTTAGTCATCTGGTTCAGTTATAAATGAATGCATAATAACATTTAAGCAGCCTTGACGAGCCTGCATACTAATGTGCTGAATTTAAAACACTGAATACTGAAAGCTGATGATAAAATCTAGCTATGTTAAAATTTCCTTCATTTTATATTATGAGTATGAACATGCTACTGGCTGTGCATGACAATATGTCTGCCCTCTGCTGGGCACAACTAAGACCTCCACTCACCTGGTAACCTGCCACCTTGTGTTTTGTGGCTATTCAGATTATAATGTAAGCTTTCTAGTCATGCCATTTTTATTTTTATTTTTTTTGTAAGGAAATATCACTTTATACGTACATGAGACACACATTGTTCTTAGCCTGTCTGTTGCAATAAGGAAAATTAACAAGACAGCTTTTTGTTTGGCATGAGATTTGGGTAAATGGCTGTGTTGCAGTGGCTTGTCCTTGCTGTACTGTTTTCGACATTGCTCTTTTTAGCATCATTATGTGGATGCAAGCGTGCCCATGTGAGATTTGACATATTACTGGCTTCCTCGCTGCAGTGTCCTATGCCCTTACCTCCCTCCCCTCCTTCCCTTTCCCACTGCTCTGCATCCTTACTGCCTTGTCTACTCCTCCTTCCTTTCTCTCCCTCCACAGCCTGCTTCATCTCTCTTTCCCCTTCTCGTCTCTTTCCTCCTGCCACCTGCTCCCTCGAGTCCCCTATATCTCATATTTTACCCTTCTCTCTCCTTTACCTTTGATGCTTTGGCACATCCCCGTGATTCTGTCACTCCTTTTTTTTTTTTTTTTTGTGATGTGGGTTTTTATTGCGTTGCCCCCATTCTACCAACTCATCCCTTTTTTTTTTTTGCTACCACTTCTACCACCTCACTCATCCCCTTTCCCCACTCTGTCTGCTCATTCGTTAGCTGCCACCATCATCCCCTGCCTCCCCCTCCATCTCGACGGTGAGGCAGAGAGATAGGGCGAGCGAGAGAGAGGAGGGGAGGAGGAGAGAGATAGTGCATGTGCCGTTGTTGTATCCAGTGTGCTCTCAGTCTCAGCTGTGAGCAGATTGAGGATGGAGCCGCAGCCACATCTTTGCCTCTCTTGGCTCAAAGGCACTTTCTTTTGCACTCTCTGTGTCTCCTCACCCGTTCGCTCCCTTATGCCATCACTGGCCTTGATGTGTGACGGATCAAGCGTGAAAAAGGACTGAGGACTTGAAACAGAAACAAAAAGAACCCGCCGGTGTCTTGAATAAAAGGAAAAAGCAGGAGGAGGAGAAGAGCCACCAGTACCAAAGCGTGGTGTTTTTAGGTTTTGCAGCGGCACTCGCTCTTTCTCTCTCTCTGCATTGCCACAGCTACACGTGTCTTAGTGCCTCCTCTGTCGCGCTCTGCTCCAGATTGTGATTTCCCCGGGAGAAGACGCACACACACGCACGCGGGAAGGAAAGGAGCAAGCAGCAGCAGCAGCAGCAAGGACGAGGCATAAAGCAATAAGGACTTTGTAAGGAGAGAGGAGGGAAGAAAGAAACGAAAGAAAAAGAAAGGACGCAAAACATTGAGAATCAGGAAAGAAGGACTCTTAAGGGAGCGGAGAGGAGAGGACTGTGGAGGAGAGGAGAACGGGGAAGAGGGTTTGTCAAAAAGAGAGTCAAGTACGGAGCGATGCATCACTCAGGCACGGGAAGAACCAAGACCCTCTCTCACGAGACAGGTAAGACCCAATGTTACCTCTGTAGCAGGCAATCTATTGACTATAAGGAACAATAGCAGCTTACCAACCTCTGTGTGGTCACCAATGGAGGAGAGTCTTTAATAATTTCACATGATTTTAGCTTATAAATTTTGGATTTGTGTGCTCTAAGAAATGTAGGTTACACTATATATCTATTTGTGTGTGTGTGTGCATCTGTTTGAGTATATGGGAATGCTTGCGAGCCAGTGCGGCAGTGATCAAACGGCATACATCTGAATAGGACTTGACTTTGATGTGCGCTTGAAGTTATGACTGGCATCCTCCAATGCCAGTCGTCGCCCGCTCGTGTTCGTATTCTGCCCATGTGTCTGTGTTTTGCTTATAAATTCAGTTTGTGTGGCCGCCCTTAGCTTTTTGAGTATTCCAATTGATGGTAATTAGGGTGATTGACAGGCAGATGATGGCACTAAATTGAAGAATGCAAAAAAGGAAAATGGCCAGGGCACAGGTTGGGCTTGTTCCACTTGAGTCTCTAATTTATTCATGCGTGTGTTCCTCAATATTTACAAGTTTTTTTGTTGGTATTTGCCTTTCAAATTTAACCCTGATGAACTGATTGAGTATTTAGATGTGATGTGGTTATCATTTGGAAATCAGAGTGGCCTGATGTGTTTCAGCTTCATGTATGAACAGCAGGGGTGATCCTTCTCCACAACACTTTGACCTAATAGTAAAAAAAAAAAAAAAAAACAGATCATAAAAGTCACTGTCTTTGAAGGTATTTACTTGTCTGTGTCTGTGTGTGTGTGTGTCTCTGTGTGTGTGTTATAATAGTTGTTTGATTGCTTTGTGGGCGTGAGGGGACTGCTAGCACTCGTCAAGCTAATCAAACAGCACCCACAGACAATCACAACGTGGCACAACCTCTCTCCGGCAGCGCTGACACATCTGCCTGCGATCTGAACAAACATTTTCGAAAATTTACCAGGCAGACAGGCGTTAAGCTGGGATTTTCTTCAAAAGATAAAGGCGACATTGTCTGAGGGGAAGTATACTGCACAGGCCTTCTTTTTCTTCTTCTTCTTCTTCTCCTCACACTCAACAACATCCCGGATTTCGCCCACATTTTTATTCACAGACATCCAAACACTTCCCCGCACGCACATCTGTTACACGGCTCTGGCCCAGCGGTGGATAAATGCTCCTTTCTGATTGCTGCCACAGACAGGACGTGATTGGCATGGCAGACCGGGTGGAATTAGCCGCGGTTTCCATGGCGACTAATTAGGAGGGTCCCGACTGCCGGTGGTTTATGAAGACAGATGACAGATCGGCGGTTCACTTCCTGCCTTCTTGCGCGCACGCGGGGAGAGAGCGGTCGGTGGTTCCCCCATTGGCCAGCGGGGCCCCCTGCCACGGGAGACAGACAGAGCCCCCCGCGGGCCACCTCGCTGCACGCTCAGCTGTCACCAAACGGGCTAATACCGGGCGCAATTAGAAGTTGTCATGTAGCAACATACTTATTGAGCCATATTTTAGCTTTTTTTTTTGCACTTTATATATAGATACCAATAGTATGTAGACAAAAATAACATAAAATAATATAGACTTTGCAAAATTGCTAATTTATAGACAGGTAGACGTTATTGTTACATATTTGACATATATTTTGTGGTGTTTTTGCACTTTAAAGATAGAAACAGTAGAATAATGGAACACAGGCAAAAGTCCATGATCAGAACCTAAAATAACTTACGAGAAACTTTTTACAACAAACAATATCTACAAATCTATACATTTTAAATAGATTTTTTTACTTTTTTTATGAAAGATTAGGAAACACGGCGCACAATAATGCGTTTTCCTTCTTTGGAATGAGGTTAAATGTGGTATTGTTTGTGACAGTTCTCGTTCATCCAGGTCACCACAACCAAAACAAGGTGAAAAATCGTCTTCATCTTAATTCTGAATTGGTTTCTTAGATGAGAGACAACACATCTTCAGCTCAACAAAGCACGTCTAGATGACTTCTTTTCAACCTTGTTTTGATTTGGGCAACATGGATGACTGAGGATCTTCACAGATAATACGACTTTAACCTAATTCTTTGAATTGTAGGTTTTAGCGAGTGTGCAAATTCTGAAATTCTTGGGCAGGTATATGTTAAAACTGACTCTATCTGAAAATGCATGCTAATTGCCTGTTTAGTTATGCTTTCTTTAGAAGGGGACGATAACGCACACACTTAAGGCAACAGTTGCATGCATCATGGCGTAAGTGCTAATTTGCAACACTTGTCCATAGGGCACAAGATAGCAGTTTATTCAACCAAGGTAAATAATTACAAACACTGTCTTTCTTTTTTTAAGAAAAACAGGGATATACTATTTCCACACCTCACCTAAAGTGTAAACACCGCCATGTGCAACGCTAACGGCTAAATTAGTGTCACCATGATTTATTTTTTTATTTTTTTATTTTTTTAGAGCTTCATTCGAACGACGCTCCTTGTGTGTGTGACAATAAACAAGTCAGATTTCTCCTGCTTTGTGTATGGCTATAGGGCATGTGAGGGAGAAATAGGTGTGACGGGGTCCATCTGTGGCACTGGGACACCGACAGAGGACGAGTGCTCCATCTGTGGACACCTGCCCTTCCTCCGGGCCTCTGTACCATACCTTACCCCCCCCCCCTTTTGTGTGTGCACTGCCAAAGAACGGGCCAGCACAGGTGCACCGATTGTCTGTCACGCAAAATAAAAGACTTTGTAATGAAATCCAAATGTAACTGTTTTTTGCGACAATAGAAACGTTAAGAGGGGAGAGAGAGAGGAAATGTGGCAGTAATTGTTTTTTTTTTTTTTTTTTTTTTCGCGCTCGTGTAATTCTTTTGTTTTCATTGTATAAAATTTCCTATTCATTGTGACTTGTCTTGTCAGTTAAGGCCACTTTACTAAATTATTTTAGAGCAAAATAGGAGCATTAAACTTGTGTCAGTTAAAAATAATATTAATTTCTTTCCTTCAGGTGACTTAACAAGGCTATTATGAAATGTAACCATAGCTACATTGCTGTGATTTAAAATATCCTGTTAAAAATTACCTTATATATTTCTATTCATTACAGAGAAGAATATGTGCAGCTATGAAACGAAATAGATAATTTCAACAACAGTGGGTGGGTAATGGATACTCTGTTGAATTTATATGTCTTTTAAGAGTATCACAGCTGACTTTTTACTTCTACTTGAGTAATATTAATATGAAGTAACCATACTCTAACTTTTGGCTGTTCTACCCATGTCTATATCTCGTATGCACTGGTTTCAAAAGATTTCTTCCCACCTCTAGTCTCCAATGTCTCTATGCATCTTGTAGCATTTATCAAAAACAACTGAATTTGGCATAAAGAGCATTGTAGCTGGTCACAAGTTGAGCATAGTACATACTTAGAGAATAGTACATACATGAGAAATAATGTTGAGACTAAGAGTCAGTGAGCTTTCCCCTCTGCTCCAGTCATCCATCCGTCCTGCCTGTCTCTCTGAGTCAAGCACCAGCTCCACCTAATGGCCTCTGTCGGTACTGACTCACTCACACACACACACACACACACTGACACTGACTGACACACACTCACACGCGCACGCTTTGATTAAAATGGCTGGATCCCATTTCAGGAACGACCAGCGCTGTAGTTAGAAAGCCACTGAGATAATGGCGGTGATTTTTTGGGTCGGATGTTATTTTATTGGACTGTTGCTCACACACAGGGGGGGCAGAGACAGAGAAGAGCGGGTCGGGGGGGTTAGAGGAAGAGGAGGAGGAGGAGGAGAGGCTGCAAAAGGGGGGAAAGGTGATTGGAAGAGGCATGGAGGGGGAAGAGGAGAGAAAAAATAGCAATTGAAGAAGACGTGCGTGTCACAACTAAACAAATAAGCATGTGTGGGAACAGATGGTAATAAAGTTCTGTTACAAGACACACACACACACAAATATGCGCGCGCACGACAAGATACAAGGGCTACAAGTCATTAAGACTTGGCCTTCAACGCGAGTCTTTAAACACATGCAGGATATTTTGGGGTGTTTTTGCACTTTAGAACTTAAAACAGGGATATACTATTTCCACACTGATGATAATAAACACAGGGAGCTCAGCGTGTGCTCGCCGAGGTTACACAGAGCACTGGGCCTTTGCCATTAAAGATTTTGCCTCGAAAAGTGAGCTGTCTTCAAACGCCGGTCACTCGCAGTTATCTCCCTTTGTCCCCTCTTCCTTAGTGCTCTGTCCATCTGTCATATTCCGCTTGTTGCCACCTTTTTTCCAGCCTGGCATTATTCCAGACACCCACTGCTTCTCTCCTTCTCCATCTCCAGCTCCATCTCCGCACCTTTTCTCTTTTGCTTTAGGGAAATTAGTTTGTTGTTTTTTTTCTCGGCTCTCCAGTTTTCCCAAAACAGAATCCAAAATACGATGTCTCTGAGTGCGATGTATGAGGGTGCTGTGTCCTCAATCACAGTGAAAGCATTTGTTTCTTGCGTGCCAGTGTGAGATACATTATGTATTTCACTTGCATTACTGTTTTTTTTTTTCTTCTTCTTCTTTTTCCCCCACACCCCACTCCAAGGCGCTTTGTCCTCACAACTCAAGGTCAGGCGGAAGATTGCTTTTAGCCCCCTGTGTCCCTTCCACCGATGTGACGGGCTTTATAGTAGAGATGCTGCTTGTAGGGGCGACTGTGCATTTGGGTGTAATAACAGTGGGTTTGATTCCCTGGAATCAAAGTGAGGAGCTAGAAGGTGGCAGGGCTGCAATGGTAGCAATACCCAGTAGTGAGAGGAAGTCATATGGTCTTTTTATTGTTTATTGTATTTATTAAAGTGTAGGTGTGTAAAGTGTAATTAATTGGATCTTAACTCTACAACAGACCAGTGGTTCCCAAAGTGGGGTCTGGGGCCCCCTGGGGGTCTGTGAAGGTACTGCAGGGGGGGCCCAGAACTTGTCTATGTTACGTACATAAAAAGAAATTGAGTTTGAAATTAAATATAGTTATATACTTGTTTAAAAATACAACTTCTGGCCAACAGTCAATGTTTTTATAGCATTTTAATAGAAATTTATTAAGAAAAAAGTGACATAATCCTTTAAATATGGTGAAGTTTTATTATTGGGGGGTCTGACACTGACACATTGACACTCTTGACTTTGGGAATGGCTGAATAAACCTAAGACAACCAGAACCTAAAAAGCATAATGCACAATTTCAAATGAAAATTAAAATGTTCTTATTTAAGGTTGCTACAGCAAACCAGTTGCTTGTTTTGTTTTTTGTTTTTTTATACCAGATGCCCTTCCTGTCACCACAACCAGCGCAATACAGTGTCTGGAGAAGGCACTGTGGGTGTAGTGTCTTGCCCAGAGACACAACAACAACAGCAAGATTCAAACCATCTACTCTCCAGTTGCTGGGCCATTGTCGTCCCAATAACACCCATTTTTTGCCAGTCCAAAGCCTTGATAAATCCCAGCGGCCCCTTTAGTCACAGTGTATTTGTAAACCAGGCTTATAACTAACCCATAACTAATTCCATGTACCAGGACAGTTTTGTTTGTTTTGTTTTTTTTGTTTTTTTTCTAAATTAAGGACATAGTGAAATGGTTAGTGTCCCCACCTTTCATGCTGGAGATCTGGGGTTCAATTTGTAGACATGGAGCCCAAAACTTACAATTTGTGCCAGTCCCAAACCCATATATATGGAGTATGTTGCGTCAGGAAGAGCATCTGCCGTAAAAATCGAAACCAAATTAACCATTCAGTGGTTGGTGATTCCTGAGAAAAGACAGCCCAAAGAAAATTTAGGACTTGAAATGTAACTAAACCAAGATTACAATGGGATAAAGACATTACAAAGCATTAAAAACATGTTTTTAAAGTCTCTTATTTGTCAGACTTCAGGATTTGTGTGGGGAGAATGAGAAGGCAGGCTGTTGTGCTTCTGCATTATTTACTCTGTCCAGCTGCTGATTAGGTAAGCGCTGGTGCGTCACTGAGATTGGAAAACGCAGCGTGCCAGTTTCAGTTTGATGAAATGAAAGAAAATCATTGGCGTTAACGCAGCCAACATCCGAATTATTGAACTCCAAAAAAAGGACTTTCCACAGACATTTCACTGACATATTTGCATCTGTAAATATTTAATGCATGTATTGAATTTTGTGCTGCATAGAGCATGTGGTTGGTTTTTGTATGGACGGTTGGAGGTATTAATTTTCACAGTGGTGATTTGGGTGAGTAAAGGGCTGGCAGGCTAACCGGTGTTCCCAGCATGCTTTTGGGCGCTTATGTGTGTATGTGTATGTGTGGGCCTGATCAGTGAGCTGGCTGCTTTTCTGCTTGACTAGCCTGGCTGCTCATCCATCTGTACCATCTGCATGTGGCGCTGCCATGTGTGTCACCTATACCACAGCACTCAGAGTATATCTGACCACAGCCACACCTGACCGTGCACTGTGCTCTTATCTGCAGCGTTTTTCATTCAAGCTCATTTATAACGAGAAAACAAAACCTCCTGGTTAATTTAAGCCATCCCAGGTTATGTTACCTGCACCATGACTAAATAAAGGATTGTAAGTACTAAACCAAGTATAATTAGAAGTGAATGTACTTAAAATCTGCACTTAGGTAAAAATACTACTCGTAAAAGGACTAGTCACTAAGTATAAGTAAATGTACTCAACACAGTTATTACTTCAGTAAAAGTTAAAAACATACTGACTATAAAGTTTAGTTAAGTTGAAAGTACTTACTGCTACTCTTAGTACTATTATTACTAATAGCACTACTACTAACTGCTTCTACTACTATTACTCCTAATAGCGCTATTACTACAAATATGTTTGGCTGTTACCACTGCTACTGTTATTACCACTACTACAACTCCTTCTACTAAGATTAATATACTACTGTCTATGTTACCACTGATTTACTTTTACTACAGATAGGATGACAAGATTTTTAGACCCAAAAACCTTTTTTTTTTTACAAATCACAGTGCATTTTAATTCACAAAGTGACAAAAAAGCTTCCAAAATCTATACAATTTTCTGTCATGTCATTAAAGTGCATGATGCTGGAGGTTATTTTTTTTATTTGAATGGCTCTTTATTAAAACAAATAATGACATTGTAAATAACTTTAGTGACAAAAGCCTTTATACAAACGTGATTTAAATATTCTATGCCTTTCTAGTGGTTAAAATGGGGACAACTGGGACATGGTTTGCTGAAAACTGGGACATATGAGTGTTTTTACAGATATGTCTTGGGACATGGGCCAAGGAGCCTAAAACTGGGACTTTCCCAGTTAAATAGGTCCATCTGGTCACCCTAACTACAGATTATATAAAAATTAATTTGTTAAAAGTAACATTTTTAACTCTAACATTACAGTAGATTTTCTTTAAAATGGTAAATTGTCTTTAAAAACAGTGTACGTTTAAATGTACTTCATTAAATTACTTGTAAGTGAAAGGATCTAGTGACTTTCCAAGGATACAGGTTTTGAAAAGCAATTTATAAAAGTCTACCCCTGACACTGCCCAGATCACTGTGCTCTTCTCTGCAACATTTTCTGTTTTCAGTGAAAAGCCTCATCCATAACAAGAAAACAAAACACCACAGTTAATTTAAAGCCTTTCATTGACTGGATATTAATACAAGAACTAATATTCTTTACAAGCAAATCCATTACATCTATTCTTTTTAATTTTCCTCAAAGCGCGGGCCCATCACATCCTCAATCAGCGCTGCGTAGGAAGCACTGTTCTCCCATTTGTTAGCCATGCAACGCTAGCGCTCTAAGTGATCGATCCGTGCCACAGCTAACTATGTGACAGATGAAAGTGTCACAATTACAGTCATGCCGAAGTGACAAATTGATCCTAGCGTTTGTGCCGGAGAGGAGTTTTTGTCTTGGAGGTGCCATCGTTCATGCACACAGCCTCATTATACCTTCTGGGCCGACAGCAGTGACTCATTGACTCATCAGGCCGTTGTTTGTAAACTCCAAACCCGACTAACCATACTACAATGCATCCTTCATCTTATATAATGAAGCCGATGCCTTTGCTATCTGTGTGCTACGAGCAGAGGAGGAAAGTAAACATACCTATATTATCTGAGAACCTTTAACCCTCAGGCCTTCCTTTAAAAAAACACATTCTTCCTCTTTTAGGTTACTGGGTCACATTTAAAAATATAAATAAACTTTTTTTGTCATTTCTTTTATGATCATTAACATCCGTCCTCGTCGTAGACAGCAAAAGTAAATTCATTTTCATAGTTTTAACCCCTTAAATGCCAGTTTGTTTACATAATTCCACATGTTTGTCAATAAAACATGAACTATTTATGATCTAAAGATGCAAAATGTTGTTGTTTTTTTTGTTTGTTTGTGCAGAGATCCCAGTCCCAGATAGGTCACTGATTAGTCCTAACACTGAGTTTATTACATTTTTTTTTTTACTTTTTGGCGCAATTACCAAAAAATAACAAACTCACTCTCTTCCTCTAAAAGCAGTAGAAAGAAAATAAGTGATTTTAAAGGCAATAGGAACAAAAAGTGCTTTAAGAGAGTGTGAGTCTTTTTTTATCTACAAAGAAGTAGAATATTTAGTTTGTAATTCTGAAATTCTAAAATAAATTTATTAAAAATACACTTGAAAAACCCCAGGGTGCCAGAGGGATCTAAGAAATTGTACGTCTACTAAAGTAAACATTAAGAATCTCTAAATGAGCAGTAGTAGTAGTATTTTTTTCATCTTGATGGCTAAGTAGGTACAGTAGGTGCAGTAGTAGTAACAGGAATAGTAGCAGTGGTAGTAGTCGTAATAGTAAAAGTGGTATTGGAAGTAGTAATATTAGTAGTAGTGGTAGTAGCAGTATTACAATTTTTTTTTTTTTTTTTTTTTAACTTTCACTGAAGTAAAGGCAAAGTGTGTCACATTGATAGTAATTATAGGAATTATAGGAATGGTAATTGTTGCAGTAGTAGTAATAGCAATAGTGATACTAGATATATTAGTATTTGTAGTAGCAGTAGTAGTTGTATAGTAGCAATTGATGTTGTAGTAGTAGTAGTAGCAGTAAGCACTTGCGACTTAAGCAGTAATATTATTTTATAGTAACAGTACTTTTACTTGAATACACATTAGTTAGTTGTATTAGAGTTAGTTGTAGTAGTAACAGTGGTATTACAAGTATTAGAAGTAAGAGTTGTGGTAGAAGTGGTAGTATTAGCAGCAGTTGTAGAAGTTGTAGCAGTAATACTTTCCACCTTTACATTTAAACTTTTTATTCAAAACTTTGTGGTAATTATTTTCACTTCTACTTCAGTAATTGTTTTGCAGTAGAAGTACTTTTACTTGTGTACTCCTTCCACCTCTGTCTACTTCATCATTAATATCCTCAACCCCACAGCTCTGACTCCATCTCCCTGAACTTATCACCCACTCTTTTGTTCTCACCCTCCTCAGTTGGGACGTATTAACATAAACCAGGAGCAGAGTTTACCTCTCCTCAGGCCCAGACTGAGTCACTCCCCAGCTTTCATGTCACCACAGATGTGAGACCGAATTAAGGAATGGGCTCAGGGGCGAGGCTGTTTTTGGAGACAAGATTTTTATATCTTTGTGCTAACAATACTCCTGTGTCATGAGATTGTTGGTTGTATAAATAGTTTGGTAAACACATTTGTATTTTTTCATTCAATCTGAGCCTTCACTAAAAGCAATTTAGAGTCATCAATTCTCCTAAAAATAGACAGTAGGGATGTCAGATTAACCAATTTTACTATTATTCGCGATTATAAATGTCACGGTAGGACATAGTCGTACAAATTTTAAAAGTGAAGGTTTCTCTCCAGTCCTTAGAGCATGTTCATAGGGTCCTACAGACTAAACAATAAAACTTAAAAAAAAATGAAAAAAAATGTCAGACAGGGTCAGGTACAGTCAACGGTTGAGGAAAAGTGAACATCAATTCATTCAATTAAAGTTTGGCTAAAAGCGTAAAGCCAGCATTTCATTAAAAAAATGCTTAGTGTTTCCTTTTGTGGTATCAATAATTGTGAATACTGTAAAATCACAATATTTCATCTCACATTAATCGTGGCACTAAAATTTGACATCGTGGCATCCCTAGTGGACAGTGGGACCCTTTTCTTTTTTTTTATCAAAATAAATATTTTCCATCGAGCTTAAGTTTTTATAAAATGTGTGGCAGGTGATCTGTGAAAGTAGCTCATGGTAAAGCAGCAGTAGCTCAGTTGGGAGAGATGCTTGCCCACTAACTCAATGGTTGGCGGTTCAAGTCTCACCACCGGCATACTGTCGTTGTGTCCTTGGGCAAGACACTTCACCCACCTTGCCATTATTATTTTTATAAAGCTTGGTCAAATGTTTAGTCTGTAAATTTTTTGTCTTTTAAATGTTTACTCACTCAATTTCCTCCACAGGACAATAAATCACTACCAACCAACCTACCTACCTATCAATCAACCTAATTACCTACAAACCCACCCACCCACCTACCTACCTATGTTATTTTTAGATAGTCTCCGTTCCTGTCACTGTCATACTGTACTGTAACAGTTGAATTGGTGAATGAGTGTGTATCATGGTTGTGGGTCTGTGTGTCTCTTAGTGCTGTTATTAAATAGCACTTGTCTATGGTGTACCCCACCTCACATCCAAGGCAGCAGAGCTTAACCCGTAAAGCAGTGATTCTCAAATGATGGGTCGGGAACCAAAAATTGTTCATGGGGAGATTGAAAACATTCAAAGTTCAGCTTATTTTGAAGCCGAAATATTGTTTTAGATATTTTTTGGGTATTTTTTCAGGCTTTATTGATAGGACAGTGTATAGTAGGAAAGTGTGAAAAGGCATTTGGCAAACTGTCTGGACTCGAACCCACGACGCCGAGGCAGGTTGTGGTTGCCCTGTATATGTAATTTTAAAATCCATTTGCCATATGGAAAAAATAAACTAGAAAAGCAATAACTTTGGTCATGTCTGGGTCAAAATAAATAGAATGGAGGATGAAAATTTTAGAACCATTGCTCTAAAGGATAAATGGTAGAAAATGTGTGACTGAAGATGACTGGAAGATATAGAAGTTGTCTGAATACTTTCACTCAGATTGCTTATAATATTCCTACAAACATGAACAAATGAGATGAGCCCAATGTGAACAATGGAATACTCAAGACAGTTGATTTGTTTGTGGGGCTGCTTCTACAAAAATAGGTCAAATGTGGAATTGTTTTAGAGTCACGTTAAATGAATGAACTTTGTTATTAATGCAGTGCTATCCTTCTTGCCTTTACACTGTCACAGCTTTGCTAACATACTTTCTTTTAGTTTTAAAGAAGGCACTATCAATCACGGACATCCTCTAAATCACTGCCAGGAGTTTGAGCCGGTCCCCTCGCGCAGACAGTAATGCATTATAGGCTTTAGTTTTATTACTTTCCAATTACTTTGATGAACACATCCGAAGAGAAAAAAAAAAAGAAAGTTGCATTAGCTGTCCGTCAGATTTGCGAGGTGGGTGACACATCCGACTTAAATGATTTTCACTTTTTTTTTCCCCTTCAATTAACTCAACCTAATGTGAGAGAGGATTGGATTCGATCACCACTTTTCCCTCTATTTCCAGGCAGATCTATTTTTACAACTCACATTTTTTACCCCTGAGCGTCCTTAATATATTCAGTTGTTTTCATCCACGGTAGATTTAAAATGTAAAAGGTCACTATAGTGTGGAGTAAGTAATTTATCAGGCCAAATTCTGCAGGTATGATACAGTTATGTAATGCTCATTTTTATTTTATTATGACTTTGCTTCTCACTTTCTCTTTAAGGCAAAATCTCTGTCTCGAATACATAAACATGGAGGTATATAGTTGCACTTGCAGGTGTGTTTTGGGAATTGGGGACATAGTAACCTTGCCATAGGGACAATGACAAAGTGAAATTGCCTTTTTTACATTCATATGTGTTTGTTATACTAATGGCCAGTGCTTAAGGGGATGATGAGGGGAGATGGCCCATGCAATGGGGCAGTGGGGCAGTGAAATGATCCCATCCATCATAGTTGATCACCTGGGTCCAAAGTGTGGCCCGGGGGTCAATCACAGCTCGAGTTTGAAATAAAGTGTGCTATTTATTACTGTCATTGAGAGTAACTGAATCATTATTAACACTGCTAAAAGAGGTGTTAGTGTCTTATATTTCAATTGGCATTTTGAGAAATAATAATTTTGTAAATGAAATTGTCATCATGTGGTGCATTTTCATTATGTCTGGACTGACAGTTGGCCCTTTGGGAAATTTTCTTGTCTGTTCATAGCCCTAAGTGTCAAAGTGCCTTATTGTAACCAATATGTGTCACTTATCTGTCAGCCTCAATGTTCAATTTATATATTACCAGGCAATGAGAACCTCTTTTTCTGTTTTAAATGTAATAATAAAGGTAAAAGCGTTCCTACTGCTCAGCAAAGGAAACGGTGAGTTAGATCCTGAGGCGGGCTGACCACAATCTCCTTAAGGGGTCTGCATGTCCGCCTTGTTTAACTATGGGCTCTCTCTAGGCTTCCTAGCATTGTTCAAAGACAGGTATTGTTAGGAGAATTGGTGAATTTTAATGCCACTAGTGAATAATAAATGTATGAGTGAATGGTCAGTGTCAGCCCTCCGTCACACTGGTTTTAAATCAGGGTGTTACCCCGCCTAAGACTCATAGTTGATGGGATAGGCTCTAGCTTCCCGAGACTCCTAACAATAATAAGCAAAAATAAGATAAAAGAAGATGAACAAATGGGTGAAAGCCTTAAAAGACTAAATAAAAGAGATGTATAAAAGATGTTACATGTCCTGCTTAATATAATGTACACACAGTATTCAAAATCTATTCTAAGATACACTAATGGCCATCCTAATTGTCAGCAGAGACAGACCATTTACTAAACATCATCATACTCTTTAGAAAGAAAATAGGCTTCAATTTTCATGTGACTGAATCTGTTGCTCTTTGTAAAATTTGGGCACACCACGACATTAACAGATATTTCGCTGTCCATTCACGTCTCTAAGTAGGTGTGTCTCCTTTTTGACACACTGCCATTCTCGCCTCAATCCTCTCTCACATTTGTTGTGTGTGTGTGTGAACATGCGTGTGCTCTCAGACTGATGCCGCAGTGATGGGCCTGGCCAAATGCCAGCTCTTACACACTTCCATTAGCATCGCGAAGGCTGGTCGTAGATTGCTATTGATTGAATATGGCCTCTATTCATAGGCCGTGGAGATGGAAGCGCACGCACACACACACACTCAAAACATGCACACATACACAATACACACACAGTTGTACACTCACAAGTATATAAGACCAGACTGAAGAGTTCAAGAGTTTTGTCTGGTCTCAACAATGCTCCATTTAGTGGGATATCTGGGTATATATTATGTTCATTGCTATTAAAACATGTCAGTTAAGTTGTAATGGTAAAAATATAGTGCCCAGGCTTGGATTTTCAACAGGAATCTTGTAGTTCAGGGGTAAATGCTATCTACAGTATATCCACCTGAGCTCAAACTGCGGATCTTCTAGTTCAGGGGTACATTAAAGGTTCATTAAGCCCCCAAGCCCTTACTCTACTATCTAGACATGTAAAACATCACTTGTCTAGGCTTGGGATTGGCACAAAGAGTACATTGGCTTGTGACTGAATTCTGGACACATGCATTACAATATACAGTACATATATGTGACCACAGCTCATGTGACTAATGAACACTCCACAGTGGGATTTGTCTGTGTTGAATGACTGCATGTGTGCACACTTTGACAGAGGCTGGAGGACAGTGCACTTGTCAATGGCTGAGCTTGGGATTTTAAACAAATCAATGGCGAGTGACTGGACCCCGGAGCCACTTCTTAATGAGAACCACTTGTGTGAGATCTCCATACTGCCTCTCCTGCCTCCTCTCTCCATCCGTCTTGCCCCGTCGCTGCTCTGTGTAGTTTTTTTTTTTCATCTCAACATGTTGTTATTTTCCAACACTCATCTGTCGCTCACCCTTTGCCCTTCTCCCACAAGCTGACATACAGTATATATCCACACACCACAAAGCCCCCTTCTCTCAGTGTCAGTCCATTCTTTGCCATATTTTTAGAAGATCCACTGTGTACCAATGCTCCTTTCACCTATTGATATATAATGAGGACTTTCCATTTCCCCATAGACTTCAGTGTGGAAAGAAAATGTGTTATATTAAAACATCACTGTCAAAACATATACAAATATTATTTTTTTTCCACATTTATCTTTATGTCATGTATTTTAAAATCAGTATCTTCTTATTATCAATAATATAAATACTGAAACTATTTTTTAACCTTTGTGTGACCCACTTTTTTGTCCAAACCCACAGGCAATCACTGATAAAATGTCACTTCTTATAAATATTACATAAAGAAGTAATTTATTAAACTTAAACACAGGCATTTATGTATTTTTGTGTTATTTTATTACACAACCCATCTGTGTTTTGGGTTGTTATCACCTCAGCATAAAACATAAACATAAAAAGTCTGAATGCATCAATCAATCAAACAATCAATCCATGTTATAATGCTGTTCCCTCATCAAAAACATACCTGGAGTTGTGTTTTGTTTCATTTACACATGTTTAAGTAATACTGTAGTCTCTGGTGCTGAGTTTCTGAGGCCTCAAAACGCTCTGTTCCACAAACCTCCGCCCACTCCAGGAAGCACTGACCAATCAACAAGCCCTCTACATTCATTTATCCCCCAAAAAAACATTGTACAGCTCTGTTTCCACTGATTGCTCAGAACTAATTTTTGTTTGGTAGAAAAATTACATTTTATTTATTTATTTATTTATTTATTTATTTATTTATTTATTTATTTATTTATTTCACAATTTTAAAGAAAAAAGACAGAAAATCCATCTGGTTTTACATGTCAGCAAAATGAAAAATAAAATCTCATTATCTGCTCCTTTTGTAGCACTTACATTCTTACAAAGTACTTTCAGTCTGAATTTACAGTATCAACTTCAACAGTCATATTATCATCATATAACAAGTTTAAGGAAGTTCTTTTTTCACTTATTACGTTCAAAGAGCTGCCCTCTGCTGGTCTCTTCTTCTTGTGTTTTTTTTTTTTTTTTTTTTTTTTTTTTTTATGCCAGTAGTCGTAATTATTGAAAACGCTTTCTTTTAGTCACATAATGTTTTAGAAATGGTAAAACATTCAGTGCTGTTCTAGGTGAACAAGGTTGGTTTAAAAATATGAATAAAAGCATAATCTATCTCCTTTAACCTACAGCCTCAATAAGACCTGACTCTTTCTAGATTTATTTCCTTAAAATTGTCATTTTATCATATTGTAAGGTGATGGTTGAGCACAATCGTAAAAGCCTGAAAAGCCTAGAAGCATGCAAAATGCTAAAATGCAATGTTGTAATATCAGAAATTTACCTATGGGTACGAAGAAAGAAACCTGAACACGAAAGAACAAAACTGCTAATAAATTCTGGCATCATGCTTTTACACATACTACTGCTGTAAGAATTCACTAAAGCTGCCACATGATAATACATACATCTGGTACAGAAAAAGGTGTGATACATGCAGGTGTGTGCTGTCCCTCCAACAGCTGCATCTCTATTGTTTTCTATTGTGTGTGTGTTTGTGCATGAGTCGCAGTATGTGAGTGGCGCACGGCGAGGGGATTAGGGATGTAATGCAGGATTATCCAGCAGGTAGACTTCCCACTTCTTCTTCAGCAGCCGAAGAGATGGAGAGGCACAGAGCGGCGCAGAGAGGACTAGATGGAGGGATATGTGCAGGGAGAGTGGATGAGCTGCACAGAGTAACTTCATTTAGGGAGCAAAATTTAGTCTAATGTTTAGTTGGATCCAAAGTATGGTCCACTAGTTAGTTACAGCTCAAGCTTGTGCCTTACATTTAATCCAATAGGCATTTCTAATTTAGCATCTCTTAAAATTAAATCATCATTGTACATTGTATGTGAATTTTCCAGTGTATTCACAACTAAATTTTTCAAAGTGCATTGGACACCTATGCATTTTAATCAACATGTGTCACTATGCGTTGTCTTAAAGTGTTTTTATTCTAATTTTGCTGGCATTGGTTTGTTTGTTGGTTGGTTTGTTAGCCTTTTAGTACTAGTTATAGATTTAAAAAAAAAAAAAGTAATTGTTAGATATTGGTTGCAGGTTCAGGTCAGTAATGAACCATGGAAGATTTTTTTTTTTTTTTTTTCAATAAATGGATCCATTACCATAGCGAGATGAGGTCTTTAAAATTCAATAGACAATGATCACTGGAGCATTTACACCTGAACTAGAAGAGCCTTAGTTCAGTGTGGTTTCTATAGCTCACATTAGAGTCAATTGGATTTTTTTTTTCTAATGTATTTATTTATTACTATGCAATAAATATAACAGTCAAAAACCACAGCCATAATGAATTAATTACATCATTATAAGGTTTCTTCTTTTTTCCCCATAGCTGTTTTTTTGTTAGGAGTTTTTCCTTACCGAGAAGGAGGACAGAAGGGGACAGGGATGTCCTGGGTCTGTTTAGTTTACTGTAGTTATTGTTTGTGTTGATTTTGTGTTATGTCTGATTGTGTGTTTATGTTTGATTAAGTGTTTGTGAAGGCCTTTGAGGCTACTGTTGTGATACAGGGCTATCTAAATAAAACTGCATTCAACTGAATCATTAAGCAAGTTTTACAATAAGAAAAACGATATATACAATTTATGAAATAATATTGCATTTGTGTAAATTAAAATGTTATTGTACAGTGAAATTCATTTCTATTGTTGACTGTGACTGACAGCTGGCCTTTTGGGAAATCTTGCAGTGTCAAAATGCCTTAGACACCTATTTTTACCAATATGTGTCTCAAATGTGTCACCCCAGTGTCTAATTTTGATGTTATAAGAACCTCTTTTTATATGTATATATATATATATATATATATATATATATATATATATATATATATATATATATATATATGAATAGGAAAAGTGAATGAAGAACAATTTACAACTTGCAACTTAGATTTAGAAAAACAAATGATGTTGTGAAGACAGTGTCAAGCCATTCACATACTTTGTTATTTATAATGTTAAAGAAGTACATCCTCATACCTGCACATACTCCCAAGATGCACTGCTTATTACAGTTATAAAACCACGGCACACTGAAGATTTACAAATCTGTGTTCTTGCTCTTGAAATAGCAAACAAACTCAGTTCCCATGGAGCTCGCAGCGCTCCTGCTTCCATATTGTATGAAGCAAGTCAGGCCCGTATCTCGGGGGCCTAAGCCATTTTAATGATTTATAGACAAGACGTAAGATTTTTAAACTCTACTCGGTGACACGCTGGTTGTTAATGCATGACCTGATGTTGTGTGGGAGAGGAGAAGAAAAAGAAAAAGTAGTATTCGGAACATGTAGTGTGAATGCCGGCTTTAAAAATAGGACACAAAGACAAAGTGCTATAGACTGCTATGTATTAATAAGATCAAATCACTCCACCTTTTGCCTTTACATGTATGGCAATGGTAAAGATAAAAGCCACAGACATGGAGGAATCTGTTAGTTAAGGGGAAAATGCTTTATCCTTTGACAATGGTAAAGAATCCACGAAAAGGAATATTTTGTTGCTTCTCTGACCCATTATGATTGTGAGTTAGTATCTTTCAGGATTCACACTTTTACCAAGAATGACTTTTCCAAAATATTTGACAAAATTTTCCAAGAGTCGAATGACTGAGATGATATATCAGTCAAGTAAATAGTATTCAAAATGTCCAGTGTGGTGCATTAGAAACTGTTCTTGCAATTTAATTTGTTAAAATTGGAAATTAGGCAGTTGGGGAAATATATGTATATATATATATATATATATATATATATATATATATATATATATATATATATATATATATATATATATATATATAGAGAGAGAAAGAGAGAGAGAGAGAGAGAGAGAGAGAGAGAGAGAGTTATTAGAGAAATTAGTCAGTTGGGGAAATATATGTATATATATATATATATATATATATATATATATATATATATATATATATATATAGAGAGAGAGAGAGAGAGAGAGAGAGAGAGAGAGAGAGAGAGAGAGAGAAATATGTTATTCCACTAATTTTACTGACTGAAAAGTAAATTAGAATATAAAGTAATTATCTAGGCCGGCTGGTGCAGGTTTAAATAGTAGTGGCCCAATGTTACTCAGACTTTAAATTTCCAAAACTTTTCAAAACCTTTCACCACAATATAAAATTCTAAAACTTTTCCAGGTCATGGAAATTGCATTTAAAAATGCCATGGTTTTCCAAGACTGTATGAACCCTGATCTTTGGCCCTATCTTGCATCGGGACAGGATCTAGGTGGTGATCTGGATCCACTATTAATATTAGTGTGAATGTTGGTTTTGAAGGTATTATGAGCAGTGTATAATTTTAATATTTCATAAGAATTATCCACATGTGTCCCATGGATAAGATGTAAACATGTTTAAAGCAAATATTGGTTTTACTGATAACAATGCTACAGCTGAGTTACTATTTAAAAAGATATTTTACATAATGGCCAAGTTGTTTTTTGTTTACATTTTTTGTTTTGGTTCTAAAACTGCATTGCTGATCATCCAATCAAAAAAGAGATCATTGTTTTGATTAAGGCTGCAGTTCTGTTTTCAAACCAGTATGAGCGCATGCTGCTTACAGTAAGGGAAACAAAGACTATTGTATATTGCTATGTAACAATGGGATCAAATCACTTCACCTTTGAGTGACATGTGTCATAGTTAAAGCGCTATATAAATACCATTCCCTTCCCTACCTTTTTTTGCATTTATATGTATGCACCAACATCTCAAGCTCTTATGCACACATTGCTTTTCTGATATAATGACTTTTTCCCCATATAATGAGGCTTGGGGCATTGCCATGTTCAAAGTGAGTTTTATTTAGTGGCGCGTGCAGCTTCAAGGTCCCAGCTGCCTTTGGTGTGTACACAACAACTATTGGCAAGTGTTATTAAAACCTATACAACAACCTGGTGTGTGTTCCCAGTTTAACGCCTACAGGAGGGCCATCCACTCGCACACACAGCACCGTCATGGGAGTACACGGCACTATCTGTAGCATTTTGTAATTGTTTTGGACTAATCCGGGTTTTAATATGTCTCTCGCAGCGGGGAGGCCTTCACGCTTAATAGACACTATGGATTTGTTTAATTATGTCTAGTGTGATTGCCAGAAGGGGGGCTGAGGAAAGGGAAGTACTGGCTATTTCAGGGGCTTCTTTGATGATTGTTTATGAGAAGGTTACATAAGTTAAGACACAGAGCTATTTTGAAGCAAACTTCTGAAATGTCAGCGCTGAAAAGTGAAAATCAATGCGCTTCAGGGGTTGTTGTGTATATTTTGCAAAACTCGCTCTCACATAAGCAGTAAGTGTTGGCGGTGTTTAGAGCAACACGGACAAGAAAAATATAGAGTAGCTGTGTGTAAAATCATATAGGAACGTACCAATGTCTTCTTTTGTTTTGGCTTTTCCTTTTTCTGGGGTTGCTGCAATACAATAAATCATTTATGTCAAAACATGCAGTGATTCTTGTATTCTTTCGGACGAATTCCTGACACATTTATCCGAGCTTGGGACTGGCATGAAGAGTACACTGGTTTCTGAAAGTGTAGGAGGTATTATGATTTCCATAACAATGATTTAACTTTGACGCACCAATTTATGAGCCTGTGATGCTGGACCCATTTCTTTCTCTCTCCCATTCAAACTTAACCAAAATCAATCCCACCTGACCGATCATATGTGTTTACCCAAAAGGGGTGGGCTTTAGAAAATGCTTTGTTTCTCTGATTGGTTGTATGTTTTTTTAATGTATTTTGTTGCAGGAGCAGTATATTTTGCATGTTGTTGCTGGCCCCTGTTTTCTGATTGCTTGTATGCCTATCTAGTTGTGTTGTGCACAGTCAAATTTGTTGTATAGAATGTAAAAAGAATCACAATGGTTGGCCCTACTACCCCGCAATTTACCTTATTTGTGTATAATAATAAACAGTTTTGAATGCAGTCATACCAAATGCAGTAAAAATCTCTTTATGGAAACTATAGAGACACGGGGCTGAATGCACAGAGCTGATGTATGCACAGGCTCATCCAGAGAGTGAACCCTTGGCAGTACTTCTGCAGTCTGTTTGAAGTGGTGTCTCACGGGAGGCTATAGGACTGTGGCAGCGTTCACCCACTCACACACACACACACACACACACAAATATACACACACACACGCCACACAGTAAAGAGGGAAAGACAGACAGTGCAACGAGTGCTTCTCCTCAAATACTCTCAATCCTTCTCATCTGTATCCTTTCTTTTCTCCACCTTCCTCCGCCATTGTTCCCAGTCCTAGTTACACACATTCACACACAGAGACACACACACACATACATATCTCTAACAGGTTGCGCTTGTTTACAGCCACCGATTTTTATTTTTTCCTCATGCGCTCATATCTCGCTTCATCATTTTCACACCGACCGAGTGAGATTGAAACAGCACGCTGGGGACCGCGGCGAGGATATTAACCGAGCTGCATCAGCATCGGAAAGGGCTCTCGTGGTCTCATTTTGTCCCTGGTTAGGATTAGAATAGCCGTGGCCGGAAGCTGGCGACTTCAGCCGGGCAGACACCAGAGCCTGTACTGATAAGAGAGTATTTTTAAAATGTGTAACTATGTGCCCCCCCTCCTGCCTTCTCCTCTCCTGCCTGCTTTGTTAGCTGCGTGACCTGATCAAGGCCGCTCGAATTTAATGCACTGCACTCAATTTTAGGCCCTGTGATGTTGAAGAAAATGAAAAATAAAACAAGTGGGGAGTGAAAACTCACAGAAGTAAAATATGTCAAAGGTGTATCATTTCTTGAGAAAACCTTGAATAATGTTTTTGTTTGTGCAAAGGCATGGCAGACGAGAATAAAATAATGATGAATTTGTATTATGATCAATTCTGAGTGGTTGTGTGCTTATCCAGTTGGATTCAGAGGTAGTTTGATCTGTGTCCATTTGTTCCACACATTGCTGAAATCAGAGACTGGGCTAATTATTTCCATTAAAAAGGTTATGTTAGGTTTTGTGAACATCATAGCTCAAAAAGTTGATTGTATTTTGATGAAACTTTTGGGAAAAAGTTGGTAATGGGCCAAAGAACAAATTATTAGTTTTACCTGTGGATGTGGATCGCTCTCTGGATTTACCATTGTGAGATAGGGCCATTTTTAAATAATAATAACAGATTTGATTTATAAGCTTTGAAGGCTTCTCAAGTTTATCAAAGCGCTTTACAATTAGTCCATTCATTCCTCAGTCACATAGAGCTAGAGATGTGGCTGCCATTTTACACCTATAGCCTTTCTGACCAATCTGAACAATCACGCCAACGCAGTCATAGAGGCAAGGTTGGTGCCGTGCCCAAGGACACAATGTCAGTGTGCATTGCTAGTAGTGGGGCTCGAACTGCCAACTTTCGGGTTAGTGGGAGACGTCTCCACCTATTGATCTGCTGCCGCTATTATTATTTATTTATTTATTTATTTATTTATTTATTTATTTATTTATTTATTTATTTATTTATTTATTGGTAATGATCAGGATCACTGGATCCCACAGTGAAATTAAACTCATTGTCCAGGGTGTACCCCACTAAAAGGCCCATACCCGGACAGATTCCTGCCACCTGCTACAGGAATAACCAAAAGTTAAATGAATTATTTGGCTAAACATGACACCTCATGCAAACTTTTCTTATTTGTATTTCATCACCCTGGCTCTCTCTTCTCTCCACTGGCACCCAGTCTGCTATTGCATTGATTTTAACATTTACATTTTTGTTTGAAAATCTCTTAATAGCCTCCCTATTTATCAGAGATTTTAACTATCCTCCACCCCAGCAGAGTCATCTGCTCAGATGGCTTTGGACCATTCCCTGTTTAGGCCCAGGTTAAAGAGTCACTTGTTTAGACTGGCTTTTAACCACTAGCCCTGAGACACCTTTTGGTTTTACGTGTTTGGTTCATTCATCACTGTGTGTTGTGTCCTATTGTTGTATACACATTATAGTATTTAATTAAACTTTTGAAATTTTGTCTTTTTTATGTAAAGCACTTTAGTTTTCTTTCTGTTGTTGTAAAGTGCTATAGAAATAAACTTTGAAAGTAAGTAGTGTCCGTAGTGAGGCTGCATGCATTCGTGGACACTATGTCAGGCAACAATCCGTCCCTTCAATCTCTACCTTATCCCTGGGCAGACCAACAATGTCCTGCTAATGGAGAAGGAGTGTACCTACACGGGGGCCCAGATGGGAGGCCAAAAGGAGGAGGCGGAGGAGAGGGAGACAGCCATGCAGAAACACAGGCAGGAAGAGGCACGATGTCGTCTGCACTGAGCGGAGAGAAAGCGTTCTGAGTCGTGTTGCCAGTGTAACACCCTTGTTCCATGTGTTTATCCATGGCTTCCGCTTCCAACTCGTAAAGTACTTCACAACTTAAGCAAAACACCAACTCGCTGAATGACTGTGTGCACTGCCGCTCCCACAACTTCAAGTGCAAAGTGACAGATGCTGCAAAATAATCATCTTTCCAAAACTCAAAGGCGAAAGAAAGTGCTCATTTTTGTAAAACCAATAGTTCAGTGCCATGAAAAACACATTTTCACTTCATGACTTAAAATATCTAGGACTCAATTTATTTTCCTCTAATAATTTATTTAAGAGCAGTGCACAATGGCAGAGTGGTGAGTGCTCCTTCCACCGTCCAAAAACATGTGTTAGGGTGAAGTGGTGACTCTAAATTGTAATCAAGATGTAGAAATAAATGTAAGAAGATAAATGAATGGATTTATTGAAGGCCTATGATAGAATAATATGGATATTTTATCCTTTTATATATATTTTTAAACCAATCTTGGTCGCCTCTACAGCAGCTCTGCACATTTTACAACCTTTACAAAAACATGATTTGACTTAAAACATTTTAAACAAGTGCTCTACAAGAAACAGGTGACGAGACTAGTGGAGAACATAATCAAAGGAAAAGAGCACCTAACTTTCTTAAACTTTTCTTTCATGCTATTTTACTACAAAATGAAAAATAGCTGTGAGGAATCAATAAAAAACAGCGCTGTACACAGTTTTGTTTTTTTGTTTTTTTGATAAATGAATGAGAGCAGACTGGATGTAGAGGGCTTGTTGATTGGTCAGAGCTTCCTGTAGTGGGCAGAGATTCATGCAACCGAGCATTTTGAGGCCTCAGAACAGCCGAGCCAGAGAATAGAGGATTACCTAAACAATACTCCAGTCACCAGCGACCCCTAACAGAAATAAGCGGGAGAAAATAAAAGAAGGAATAACACGTTTCAGGCCTGGTTTTGAGTTTCTAAATTATAGCTTGTATCTTTAATGACTTTGTATTGAAATATGATGCTTGACAACAGTTTAACATTATCATCTGTCCGCACCAATGAATCACTTGACTGAATCAGCCTGTTTTTCTCTGGTATCTGTCATATCACTTATTGTCAAATAGTCATGTGGTGTATTTGTTTGAGCGTTTGTTGTTGTGTCATGTGGACAAAGATATTTTGACAAACGCTTTTGGGCAAAATATCCATTTACTTACAAAAAACCTATCCATAAATGCATAGAGCAGGGACTAATAGTGGTCACATCTTATTCACGGCAAGTACTTAAAGCGAGTTGTGCTTTGATTTTCCTTATTCTCGGTGCTGTCAAGACATGTCTATTTTCAATTTTTTTTAAAGGAAATTAATGTCTGCCAACACATTGCCCTGGATCACTTATGAGTTCTGTGACACATTTCATTTTCATCAAAAAGTCAAACTTGTTAATGCAACGTCTTAATTTGTAAGTAAAATATAGTGTCTTATTATTTTTAAACTTTTGAATGACATCTTTCGCCTTTCTCTTTCTGGTTTTTGCTTGTCCGTATCTCTCGTCCTTGATTTCTTTGCATGCTGTTGGCGTCCTTCACCTCCTCCATCCTCTCCGCTTCAGATCTAGAGGGGCTTTTTTTCCCCCCCTACCGTATCCACTTAGCTTTTAGTGCTCTTCTGTGCCCCACTCAAGGGGAATCCACCTCCTCTTTTCCAGACACTGCCTTATTTTAGCAACACGAGCCGTTCCTTGGAGAGCTCTGTCAGACCCCATACTCTCTCTTATTGTGCTTGCATATGTGAGCAGCGCATCATACCACGTTCCCCGAGACTGACGGGACATGCCATGTCATCGGGAAAGAGCGTTCCATGGGAATTGCAAAGATTTTTTTGTTCAGGTTTCAGTCCCTTATGTGTGTGTATGTGAATGGGCCAAAGCCACAGGTGAATTATTAACGAGATGGGGAATTCTGTCGCAGATGTCCCATTGCTTGTTACATGAAAGAAGAGGCTCGGGAAGAAAGCAAGCATGAAATACCACATCGTTTTTTGGCTTTTCTGAAATTCTAGGTCTCTTTTGAGCTTCCAACCTTTCCTCATTGTGTATGTGAAGAGTCTTATTTCCATTTAAATAATCACTTTTTTTTTTTTTTTTTTTACCTCTTCGTCTCCTTCCCTTGGCAAAAACTAATCAGCCATCCCGCTCGTTCCCATCCCGGTCCCCCCTCTCTCTCTCTCTAGTCTCCGCTCTTCATTTGGGCTCCTCACATCAGCAGGTAGTGCATGGCTCGTTGTGCAAAGAAAATGAGCGAGGAAAGACAGAGCATCTTCAGGAGCGTCACTGCGGGCCAAATGCCTTATTATGTCAGATTTACAAATTCCCCACTCCCGTGTCGGAGGGAAACAGTGACCTACATAACTACAGACCAGAAAAAAGCACCATTGCCCCAATTCTCCTTCTCTTTCTTTCTCTCTCCTTTCGTCACCCCTCCTTTATCTCTATCCTTTTCTTCCCGGCAGCGGCTGTGTGACTTATCACCCCTCGTTCAGATGTAAGGAGTGGCGGCCATAAATGTTGGTTATTTTTTGCGCTATAGGCAGCCTTTCTAAAATGGTATGATCGGCCGAGGGGGTGCTTAGGTGATCCAACCAACCTGCTACTAGGTAAACACCATCTGTTCGCACTAAATCCCCCCTTCATACGCCTGACTAGAATAGAGTGATCCAATAACACTTTGGCTCACACGCCGGTGCCATGCCAGCTTCACACCAAGGTGTGCATGTGTGTGTGTGCCACTGATGATAATAGATACTGACAGAACTGTTGGCATGTAATTCACATTTCAGGTGCTGCTCTTTTAGATCTCAAACAGACAAGAACAGATTGGTTGAAAGCACTTTTACAAAACCATCTCTGCACTAATGTTTCTGTTAATAATAGGCAATGGTAGAATAAACCAGTTTAATAAAAGTAATTGCATCATTGCAGATATGCAGATGTTTAATGCTTTAATGGTTTGTAGTATTTGAAAACAGATTTGTGAGGAATTGCATTAAAATTATCTTCTTCCCTTTCACCTTTTCTGGAGTTGCTACAGGCAATCATCTGCCTCCCAGTGTGAAGTGATTGGATGTTAATGCCGGATGCCCTTCCTGACACAACTGCTGTATCCCTAAGGCATAACACACTCAATTAGTTTTTAAACTTCTGTGGAAATGCCTCTGTGAGATGTCCTAATAGGTCTAATCCTGATATCCCCAAATAGCCTCACATATTAAACATGCAAACTGTAAGCTTTGTTATTAATGAAATATATATGAAAGTAAAACACATTAGCACATATACAGAAGCATATGCATGATTTATCATTTTACCACATTTAGTAAAATGCTGCTCTAGTGTCAAATCCCCTTAGTTTTAGTCTCCTCAGTCAGCCTCCTCCTTATTGACAAAAAGCCACCACATCACACAAGATCACACAACACTTTGAAGTATTTTCAAATGCCAATATTAGACTATTTTGGAGCTGCCACTCTTCCCCATCTCTGGGCGTTTGTGCCAAATTACAACAACATTTCTCCTCCCTGCCTTCCCCCTCATGCCCTTCCCTTTCCGCTGTCTTATCTCAGTTTCTCTGTCTGTCTGTCTTTTTCTTCTCCTTGCCTTCTTTTCCCCTTTCTCAGCCTGTGGTAGAGAAGAGTCAAATCAATCAATTCGGGTTTCTTGGGCAGACCAGTGGTGTGGCAAGAAATTGACCTTTTACTTTGTGTGTATGTGCGTGGACTGAGCGGTTAGAGCTAAGTCGCTCTCTGCCTCGAAGCTTATAGTGCCATCCAGCGTGCCAGTGCCCAAAGCGAGCCACTAAGGACCCAGAAATCCACCCTTAGCTATCGCCAATATGACAACGGACTGCGGACATGCATTAGCTCATCTCTCTCTCTCTCTCTCACTCTGTCTTTTTATAGCGTTTTATGCTAAGCAGCGCCTAAACCATGACTGGCTTTTTATTTTTTTATTTATTTTTTTTTCCCATTTTTGCCCGACTGGGTATTGAGTGTATTGAGTGAGTGAGTTAGCTCGGGTTAAGTGGCTGTGCTTAAGGGCACAACAGCAACTGCTGCGATCGCCGGCTGCCCCCGTACGGCTTTGGAGCGCGCCCTGCAAAACAAGATAAAGGGCTCATGAACACACACAGCTGAGAGGAGAGAGAGAGACAGACCCGACTGTGGGGAAGCTCTGTTTGATTTTCTGTCATGCTTTTGTTTTTGTTAGATTGTCAATTTGTATTTCTCTCATTTCCTTTTTTTTCCTCTCTCTCTCTCACACACTTTATAGATTGCGAGCGTCGTCTTTCACGAGGCAGAGAGAGCCAGATGTGCGCTGACACCCCCCATCTATCCAGAAGGTGGGGGGTTTAATAGAGATTTATAATGATTATCAGGAGGCTAAGAAAGAGAATCAGCGCTGATACAGTCTGCTGATAAAAGTGACTGGTAAAAGGACAGGTTCAGAGGAGGATACACACAGACTGACAGATGCTCTTTCTGTGGTATCTACTTTTGAAAACACAGAGAACATCACGTTTTATCTAAACTGATTTATACAAAATAGGCAGGTTTGGGACATAAATGTAGGGATTTTACATCAGATCAGTTTGAGCCGCCACACAAAGTTTTTCACTCTATGGAGTAGGTACAGCACCTTAAGATAGGGATAAAGAGTATTTTTGTTGCTGACAACAAACTGCAATTTAAGCTCACATTACGACTGGAACTTTTGTATCCTGTACATCATACTGTGTATTTGGTTGTTATTAATACTTATGTGGCAATTTTATTTTTTGCTTTTATATAAAATGCAGCATATAAATTGACTTCAGCTACATATTCTCCTCACTTTATAGACCAATCATTTCATCAAGCAAAATTACAGCCATTGTTTTCTTAGTGTAATGTTTCACGTCATATTATTTTTTCCATTTTAACTAACCCTTCCATGTCAAACCTACATTTTTAGGATATTTTTTTTTTATTTTATTGTACAAAAACAATACCTTCAGAACACAAAATTAACAACATTGACAAAAGAATGTAAAATAATGAAATATATATTTCTTATATTAAAAATTGCCTCTGTGGCTAACCCAATGGAACAACTCTCTCCTCTCTGTGTCTTCTGTCCAAGCTGTTTCTATAAAAAAAAAAGGCTAATAACATATTATTAAAGCAACAATGTTGTATACTGTATGATATATATTAGAATATTTAACTGAAAATTGAAGTGCTAATTATTCTCTAATAAAACTGTGGATCAAAGGAAAGTCTGCGTGTGAATATTAATGCAATGTGTCTTTCAATGCTATAGAATACAACAGAACTCTCTACTGAAGATATAGTGTCTGTGCTATGCTTCCTAGGTGTTGCTGATGTTGTTGCATTGTCTTCTCTCATAAACCACCACAATCACTTAAAGACAGAGTGATACATTATTGCTTGGATCCGTTTGATTTGCCGGTCCGGGGCTGGTTAAAGGAAAGGAGTTCAGCGGAGGATACGTCGGGGGAGATATTGACAGAGCTATAAACGCAACAGTCCCGCTTGTGTGTGTTCGTGTGTGTATGCGCTTCAGGCTAGGTCACAAAAACAAAGTTAGAAATCTGAGGGGCCAAAGCTGCTGAGGCTATAACCCCCGGGCACTGCATTGAAAGGAAATCCAGTTTGTGTGTATGGGAGCGCTTTTGTTTTTTTGGATCTGCTCCCCTATCGGTGCGTGTCTGGATACTTCACTATGAGACCTATGTGTAGCCTCTGTAATATCATCATAATGCGTTTGGATTCCTCTGCTCCCTGGACCTTGCTGCTCGCTTTCTCTCTCTCTCTCTCTGGAGATTTCTCTGTATTTGCTTGGCTCGGAGTCTAGCCTTCCTTCCCCTCCACTGTCTGTCCTCATCTTGCGCTAAAACAGCTCATAATTATTGTCTTAGCATCCTTCATGTATAATTTATCAGTCGTTTAAAAGCGGAGGTGCATGCAATTAAATCTAGAGGGAGCTTGTGTCTTTCCGAATCGCACCCTTCCTCACTGTTTTTCATAGCTTCTTCTCTCTCTCTATCTCTCTCTTTGACAGCTTTTAGTCCTTTTTGTGCACAAGTCTCTTTTTACACTTATGCATCCCGTTCCTTCCTGTTCCATTCACTCACTTACCCAGTCCATTCAGCCCTCACGCTCGTCTCCTTAACATCTAAATACGTGTTGGAAATTGGATAAATCACGTCCAAGTGTTATTGTCTGCTATCGGGCTTCTTTTTTTTTTTTCTTTCTCAGCGTATCCATTTTCTTTCCATCCTTCACTCTTTCGCTCCCTTGTTCCCTCCCTCCTAGAGAGAGAAGGAAGAGGCGCGGAGTAATTGGATTCCCCCTAATAGCGAGGGTAATGTTGACAGTACATAAATCCTGCCACTGAAATAGCGCCTCGTTTATCTTCTGATTTTCATTGTTTTGTTTTTTTTTTTCTTGCCGCCTGCATCCCACCTTCTCCTAGCATCAACTCCTTGCATCCTTTCCTTCCTTCGTCCGTCTCCCCTAGGGTCTCATCAGGTAGCCTTGATTGTCTACGGTGGGGGCCCCGACATGGGACACTACATCTCTGCATAAATTGGTGGACACAGTTTTCAGTTTCGGCGTTGAAGATATTGGAGGGAACAAGGCGCGAAAAAAGGGAAGCGATCGCAGATAAAAGGAAGCAAAGTGATATGTAAGGAAACATAAGGCGGACAACGGATACAGCCGGGGACGCACTTGATTCTTCGCCGTGTGCAAATAAATCTGTTCACTCGACATATTTTTGCTCTGGGCTTTTAGCTGCTTTTAAACATGGCGATACTCCAAAATGACTTTTTTGGTATGTAGGTTTTCTGTAGTCATACCTACAAAATAAGCTCTCACTTAAGAGGACATATGTTTTTAGCTCTGGTGTATTTTTTTTTTTAATAATGCAGACCCGGCTGCTTCCACAAATAGTGCTTTAGAAAACACCCGAAAGCTCTACTTTTTATAGCGTGCTCAAAATAGTCTTCTAACGATGACAAAAGCTAAAGTTGTGTGTGGAATATGCCTTGAGGAAAATGGGAGAAGAACAGAGAATGGACAGGAAAGTAAATGCTGCCGTCCAACATCAACCTTGACAATAAAATGAGACAATGACAGAATATCCAGGTAGCCAGAAATAAATGCTTTGTGTGTGTTCAATGAGCTTTTCTTAGGCGATGAGGTGGTAAGCGGATATGCAAAAATCTTGGACCTTTTTGTAGGAGACCAAAGTTTATATTGCAGATAATGCTTATTTTATTTTTTTATAGTGATTATGTTAATTAAATATATATATATATTATAGGTTGAAAATAGCTTATAGAGATGGTAATTTAGCATATGCGTTGACTTTCATTTACCGTAAGGAAATATTTTTTGCATAAAGGCATGATAACAAGAATTTGGACACAATAAAATGTCTTAAAGTAAGCCATTTGGACATTTGTTCATCTTCTGCTTAGTGCTGTTAGGGGTACGAGATGGGTGGACGAACCTAGCCCAGCAACATTGGGCCTTAGGTACAATTTAGAGTCACCCACAACCTCCTCCTGTCACTGTTCAATTTGCAACTTAACAAACATCTAAAGAACATTTTGAGTTTTTAGCACCTCTAAAACTAAAGACATTATATAACCATGTCACCATAGGCAGGAGCCCTTTAGAGCAGCTCGGGTGCCCAAGCCCACATACTCTGGCAGTGTATACCTCCACCTTTCTCTGCCTTTGATGCTCTTTGATGGCTCCGGCTCATTGATGCAGTGTGGAGTGCGGATCGGTCAGCTAATCAATCACCTGCATGGCATTTAAACGTTCTGGCGTGTCTCCGGCCTTTCTGCCTCCTCTGATCTCTTCTTCAGCTCGAGCACTGACGAGGTGGCCACATACAGACCAACACACTTATAGTCCTCAAGTGCAGGCTGCTATGGAGGACGCTGCAAGTAACAAGGTCAAATGTCACCCTTTCATCCACCAAGACTTACACAGGGTCCTTGTAGCTTTCTTATAGGGTCTCCTTGAAAACCATTGAGAAGTTGGACATAGTAATGTGTATGCGTGTGACAGTGAGCTTTGAATCACAGGTCAGATGAGATGGTTAGGTGGATAACTTAAAGGTGTGATGAGATGTGAGCGTATGGTGAATGGTTGTTTGAAAGCTTTACCAATAACAATAGAGTACTGCTCCAAAAAATGCTGTTTACAAAGTGTTTTAATAAATACAGATTTTTTAAAAGGGATTATATTATGCAAAATCAACTTTTTTGAGCTTTCTACCATGTTATCAATGTTATGATGCTGTTCCCTCATCAAAAACATACATGAAGTTGTGTTTTGTTACAGTCATGCCTGTTTGAGTAATCCTCTATTATCTGGCATTTCTGAGGCCTCATAACACTTGGTCCCACAAACCTGTGCCTCTCCCACAAGCAAGGCCTCTACATCCAGTCTGCTCTCATTCATTTATCCAAAAAACAGTATACAGCTCTGTTTCCACTGATTCCTCACAGCTATTTTTCATTTTGTAGTAATGCCGCATCATAGAAAAGTTTAAGTAAGTGAAGTGCTGTTTTTCTTTGATTATGTTTAAAAGAACGCAACACTCTGCTGCCCTCTGCTGGTCTCTTCATCGGTGTCTTTATGGCACCAGTAGAGTACTTACTAAAAATGTTTTCTTTTAGTCACATAAAGGGTGTGAGGTGACCAAGATTGGTTTAAAATATGAATAAAAGCATAACATATCTCTTTCAATGGAAATGTGTTGCAGTAGTAATGGGCCAAGGACAAAATGATTAATTTTGAGATACAGACTGCCTGAAAATACTCACTAAACACTAAAACTTGTGAATTTTTGCATAATGATTCACATTTTATTGTCCTTAGCCTTTCTTAAAAACCTGCCCAAGACTTTTCCATAGTACTGTGAGAAGATATTGACAAGTGTATACCAAAATCAACCAGATGAGAGTTTTGAGTTGTTAATCTATGAATATAACTACATGTTTAAAGACATTTCCAGGAAAACATTGTCCATTTTGCGAATCACTACCCACTTGGAGGTAGACAATTTGCTGTGGTGACCCGAGAAGAGAAAAGCCAAAAGGACCTGTGTGACCCTGAATAAGAATAAGCAGATAATTAAAATCATTCAATATAGTTTTCATCATAACACATCCTTCAAATGCAAGTGTTTTTTCATCTGCCAGTCATGAATTTGTTGTTTCCCTGGGTGGTCCATAGACGCCGCTAACTCAACACAGTCATTTAATTGGATTGTCAATCTGGGGAAAGCCCACTTCCTGCTCTGTTTAACACTGGTTTAATGACTGCAAGCCCTAAGGCGCAGTTACCTTAACCACACATCATAATCATAAAATAATCAGATTTTTTATGTCGCCCGGCCAAGACATGGGTGAGATCTCAAAGATGGGTTGCTGGTGAGTGGATAAATCCCAGCACGGGTAATAAAGGTGAAAGAAATACAAGAAGAAATGAAAGGGACATTTTTTATTTTTCTCTTGTGGTCCAAATGCCACCGCTGCTACCTCCCCCTTCCTGTGCTGAGCTCTGACATCTCTCTCCAGCCAATCAATAGGTCACTTTTCTTATTACACCCTGCCACTCACCTACACCATTTTTTTTTTGCAGAGACAAGCCGTGATTAAAACATCTATTCGTTTGTTTGGCCTGTTTTGTTATTTTTTTGTCCATCTACTGTAATCACTGCATTATTGCCATTATTGCTATTGTCAAGTGCAACTGCAAAGCCAAGACTGCAGTAATAATGAGAAAAATCTGATTAGTGTACTAAGACTTTGAGATGTTTAGAGACTACCAACAAGTTTAGATCTTGAACAAGGCAGAGTAACTCAAAAACAAAGAATATAACACTGTATAGAAAGAAAAACTTCCAATGTTTTAATGCAATCTTACTAATAAAGCAACTAATAGGCTGCTTTGACTGGGCATAAAGGTAACCTAAAAGCACTTAGAGAGCTGAGTACATAACTAAGGAATTAGCCCTATCTCGCAATGGTTAAGATAAAGTGTCCATACCTAGACTGGAACCAGTTTTCTTCAAGTTCAGGGGTAAATGTTCTATCTGTTGGGCCACAAAGCCCTTATACCTCACAGTAGTACAATTCACTAAAACCTATGGTCCACTGCTTACCCTGTGTGTGGCTTGAGGGAGAAGTTTTGACCCTATCTCGCTATGGTAAAGATAAAGTGTCCAGACCTAGACTCAAAGTACAGTAATCTTCTATTTCAGGGGTAAATGCTCTATCCAGTATATCTCACAATGATGAATCCACTAAAGCTAATCATTTGTTAATTTACTGACCCCTTGTGGCTGGAGTTAGTAATGTTGGCCCTATCTCCCAGTGGTACAGAATCCTTTAAAAAAACAAATCATATTCCTTTGCCATTACTAGCCTTTCTTGTAAATTACTTAAAAATCCTAAAATGCCTTTTTGAGTTATGATCCCAACAGCCTAGAAAACAGCGTTTTGGTTATACTGCTTCTTTTTTATTATCAATATTAATAATTCTGTTGAAATACATGTATTGTTGTTAAAGGTTTAATGGCAGTACTTTGTGTCCAAGGAGACATTGCCCAGAAAATACTTAATTCTAGTGTAGTAGTCCAATATTAGTCCTGAGCAGCAGAACTCATCTCTTAGACATTGTCCTTCTTGCCCCTCTCCCCTCATTTTCCACTTTGCTGCTCTTGGCCTCATCAGTCCGTCCCCTGCGGTCTGACAGAGATGGGGTCCTGTGCGATGGAGGCTGCCATGTTGTCAGCACATATCTATCCTACAATATGAACTTAACATGCAGCAAGGGAGCTAGGCAGAAAACCCCCAGAAACAAAGCTTTGAATTCATCTGAGTTCAATTTGAATTTTCATGCATTTATTTCAGCTAAAAATGACTTGTGGGACGGTTGTCAAAAAGGGAAAATTGTTTGTTGTTTTCACAGATGCAATTCTCTTGACATTATAATGGGGAGGTATGTGTGGAGACAGATAAACTTTGAAATTTTTTTTTTTTTCAGCTCAAGAGTAAAGCGTGTATGTTATATGTATACAGTTGATGTTATATATTCAGTATTGTAATTTTTATTTTTATTTTTCAGATTTTTCAGTACTCAATCTTTTCATTTTGGCTTTTACCATTTAGGGTTGCCATAGAAAACCATCTGTCTCCCTGTGTGCAGTAATTTTCATATTAATTTGCCATAGGTTTTAAGCTGGATGCCCTTCTTGATGCAACCCTCTCCATTTGTCTGAGCTTGCAACCTCCTGTGGCTGTAAAACTACTGTTACGTCAAATTATTATTATTCGAGTAAAATTAAAAGTACTTAAGAAAAGTAGTTAAGAAAGAAAGTACTACAACTACCACAACTACTAGTAATACTTCTAGTAGTACTATTGCTATTAGTACTACGGTCATTTCTATTTCTTGGTCTTTCCTTTTGACTTTTCTCTTCTGGCAAATCATCTGCCTCCTGTTCTGAAGTGATTTGCATATTAATCTGGCATAGGTTTTATGCTAGATGCCCTTCCTGATGTAACCATCTCCATTTATCCAGGCGTGGGACTGGCACAAAGAGTACACATTACTTAGGATAAACTACTGTTACTTCAAAACAACATTACTTTGTAAGCAGAAGAATATAAGTACTCAATAAAGTTAAGTATTGGTTGTAAGGTGAACTCAAGTAGAAAATACTACTACTACCCCTACTACTACTACTACTAGTGCTTAGTACTATTGCTTTCATGACTACTACTACTAATACTAATAGTAATACTATTACTACCCACTGTGTGCCACTGATATAAAAAGCACTAATGATTTAGATTATACAATTTATTCTTTACATTTTTTTAGAAGTAAAGAAAATCTTCTTAAAAAGTAAATGTTTGTATCTGTTTACATTCTACTTCTGTTTTTCTAAGGTCACTCTGGAAACACTATTGCCAGCGGGGTCTTGTAAGCCAGTGGGGATGCTCTCTATAAAAGCTAGCATGCTGTGTATTCAATTTGAACTCTGTTTTGATAGAACAAACTCTGTTATCCCACAATTATTGCGTCTGCGTTTTTGTCTTCTCATGGCCAAAGTCTAAGTTCTTTTTTAGTCTAGGTATAGCTCCTCAAAAAAAAAAAAAAAAAAGGCTTGATAAAGATTTCCGGCATCAAAGAGGATGTAATTTGCCTTTAGTGAGATGAGTTTGATTGCCTCTTTTCTCTTGTAGCGCTGAGTAAACAGACGCAGCAGGCCCCCGGTTTGGCATACTGATGTCCTGTGGGAGCAGGTCTGTGAGCAAAGATGAAAATGTGCACAGTTTGATACTTGGGAGTGGAAGTTTTCCTCCAGCGCCGTGTTGTTCATCGCGCCGTCCCCTTGTTAGCCCACGTTCTGGGTCTCGGGAGGTTTTTTTGGAGAGGGAGGAGTGGGTGAACGGTACAGCGACCTCAGCGCTCGTTTGGATTAGTGAAACCGCATGTGGGAAGTGTGAGGGATAGGAGACTGTGGAGAAGAGGGAAATGAGAGAGGAAGAGGCCAAACAAAGTCAAATACAGTCGTCAAAGTGCTGCTAAAACTTTGGAGAAAGGTCTGAGATCGTTTTTAACATGAATGTCTAACAATACTGTCATGTAGGCCTCGAAACTGGTCACATGTTGGTGCCCAACTTCCTGGCTGGATGTCGATTTCTTTGCATATGGCACATAAAATCTTTGCCTAAATACAGTCAGCGATTCTCAAATTGTGGGTTGACACGGAAAAGTGTGTCGCAGGCTGGTTCACCATACTTTTAATGCTCTTCTTCAACCACCTGCAACCCCTCATAGGAATATATGGAAGAATAAGTAAACAAATGATTAAATGAATGTATAGTCTTGTTAGCATCAGAAAAAAATTAGTTTGAAGGACACTAACACAACTAAAATGGGACTATGGAGGAGCACATCAAGGAGCAAAAGTCAGCACAAAAAATTTACATTTTTCCCACAACTATTCCAGAAAAATGTCAGTACTTTCCAACAATGAAGAAGCTCATACCAAGTGACTTGAACTTAACTGGTCAAGGATACTGTAATGTCTTTCAATAGCGCACATCAGACAATTTCTAAAATCTATCTTCGCGTCTATAGGCGTCTCTCCGTAGAACCACTACAGATTATCATGTCCATCTCTCCATTCTCTGTCTAATCTATTCTAAAATGCAGGACAGATTATTAGTGTGGACAGAGCGTCAGTCTGGGAGCATTATTCATATTTGCAGAATTATAGACATGAGCTGAAGAACACACAGTTCTGGCCCTATAGGAGTCAATCTGTTCCCGTCTATTGTTGGTTTTAAAAAGGGAAAAGCGCTGTGAGGGCTCGGCTTTAGACTCATCCGTGTTGGCCTCTTCTCTCCTGCTTCCTCTTTCTGTTCGGGATGTAACAGTTAATCCACTACCACGACTGCCACCAAGCCCCTTCTGCCGCTCGCACTACAGACAAGCCTCTTCCTGCGTTTCTCTCTTTTTTTCAAACAGAGCACTTAAACTCTTCTTTTTGCTGTATTATGGTTAACTTTTCATGCACAATTGGCCTGGGAAAAAAATCTAGTCTTCCCAAAAACGAAATCTTGTATCAGACAATGGAAACATGAGACTGTGCCCTGGTTTCATGCTTATGTTATATTAGACCGATGATATCAAACTCCAACATTTTCAGCCAAAAAGAAAGTTTTTCGAAAGAGCATTTGTTAAATGGATCATCAGTAAATGAGGCGCTGCCTGTTAAATGAAGAATCGAATAATGTGCAGTTAACGATAAACACAACCTCATCATCAGCCCGGTCTAATGATAGTCTAATTGAATTTTTTTCATGGCAAAGAATTACAATGATCGTTTTGACAGTGCGAGCCACAGGCGATGATGTAGCTTCAAGACACTGATAAAAATAGCCAGCCATTTGGATCTGACATTTTTTACATACTGTACAGATGAAATGTTGTGGAAGAAGTACTCAAGTACTGGAAGTTTTTTTCTTTTGGCTTTTCTCTTCTGTAGTCGCCACAGCAATTTGTCTGATTTTTCGTGTCTAGTGATTTGCATATTGACTTTCCACATGAAAGATGCTGTTCCTGACACAACTCTCTCGATTTATCTAGGCTTGGGACTGACACAAAGAGTACACTTGTGACTCCTTGTGGCTCGACTGTACGCAAGTAAAACTACTGCTACATTTTAATAATATTTTTCAAGTAGAAGCAAAAGAAATCAACAAAAGCATTACAAGAGTGAAAGAACAGGATTAAATGTAAACTTTACTTATATACAAAGTACTTCTGAAAGTTTGCAACAGTAAAAAATACTACTACTGCTGCTTCACATTTGCTAAGTCACTAGTTAATACAATAAATAGTACAAGCGTAAGATGTCTGTGTTTAGATGCAACACTGTAGCTACAAAGATACATCAACACATTTCAATGACACACCTTTGCCTAAATATTTCACGTTGTATAACTTAAAATAAGAAGTATCCATTGCTGAAGCCCCACCAACCTCGGTCCACCAAGCGCATTGCAAACATTGTAGTTATGATATAATGGCTAAATAGCACGGCTATTAGCAACATGAGCGCTAAATGAGCTAACAGATGAGCTGACAGCTTCTTAGTGACAGGCTTTAAACCAGGATCTTTCTAATTGCAAGCCAGTGTGAAAAATACCTTCTTATAAACATCTACTTAAGTGAACGTATTGTGTTCCTTCAAAATATTACTCAAGTAAAAGTGTGTATTACAAAATGTACTCAAAAAGTGCATTGTCTTCAAGTAAATACTATACTTTCCTCTTCTGTAGACGAGACTTAATGCAAGTTTTTACTAAAGCCAGAGCTGCTGCGTCCTCCCCACAGTACACTCTATAGTCTTTTTAGTTCCTCCCTCACTATAGTCCTGATTAAATTGTTTTACCCTCTAACAAATTTCCACCCAGACTTAGATTAAATTCCTCTGCGGAGAATGTATAAGAACCCCTCTGATAAAAAGCATTTTCCTATTGTTTTAGTGTTAAACAAACCACTGCGTGCTCCATAGCTTTAGCTCTGGCGGCGCCTCCAGATGTGACCTGAGCCCAGGCAGCCTCCGTCCTGGGGCGAGGCATGCCAGATGGGGTTTTTATTTTTTATTTTTATTTTTTTTACTGAGCAGTTAGATAGATGGAAGCCGGCGCCCCCCGGGCAAAGAGGGAGCCCTGTGACATTGAGGGGCACAAGTGGCCGCAACACTGACAAGATGAGAAGTGATATGCCCTCGCCGTTCCTGTCAGTCACGCCACCTCATTAGAGACTCGGGGAGGAAAAAGGTGCCGAGCGTATTCAGAGCAACAGGGGAGGATCCGAGCCGGTGGTATTTATGTTGGCGAAGAAACCAATTTTTACCAGCATTACCATCATACGCCGGCACTGGAGCTGTCAAGGAAAAGTTCAAAGATTGGTAAATTAGCATATAGTGTTTGGCGCTCTGGCATAGCAATGAGGGGCAGAGGCATGGATTTTTTTTTTTTTTTGGTGCAACAGCAGCTACTAGTGAAGAGGGAGATAACACCAAGCCATGAAATATTAACCTCTGGCTAAACATGGAAGCTAAGCTGACTGTGAAATCCCACTGTGGACAATGCTAATACATGCATCCACAAGGGACACGATAGGGGTCTATGGTTGCATTAGCATTAAGAAGCTCTCTCTTGCATTCATTGGCTCAACAGCACTTTGCAAAAAGGATGGGCAGGTTTTTAATCATATTTTTTTGTGATTTGGCCCCACAGCTATAATACATACATAGTAATACTGAATCTGACCACGTAGTATGATTCCTCTTAGAGCCACTTTTCATTAGAGCCCCCATTTATGTCAGAAAGTTGAAGCATATATTTTAATAGTGTGTCCAAAGGGTCAATAAATGGACACTTTTAATTACGCCTGGAAATATCAAATAAATAGCATGTCCAAAATGCTAATTTTTATAGATACTGTTTACAAATTTGAACAGGGAATAGTCAAGACCTCATGCTGTGGGCCAATTGTGTATTTTGGTCCATACCTCCCAGCTGCAGCTTTGTGCAGGCGAGGATTTTGTTTGTTTGTTTTTTTATTTCTGTGTGTTCCAAAGTATATAACTATTTTCCAGCTACACTTACAGTAAATCTGACTGCTGTGGTAAAAACTGCAGAGTGTTACCTTTACAAAGAGCCCAAACTTTTATATATACTCCAAAGGGTTTAAGAACAGCTTTTGTTTTCATTTGGGCATGCTTTTTTCCAGCCGTTTTAAGCAAAATAAGCTGGAATCTTAAGAGGTTAGGAAAGGCTATGGACAAAGAAAGGTGGACAGAAAGGCACAAAATGATAAAAAAGAAGGAAAATCCACATTTAATGCACTCTAGTTAATGTCATTTTTCTAACACCTCACTAAAACTTTTGCACGTTATTGAATGCATTAAAGACCTCTCATGTATTCAAATGCCCATAACAGCATTCATACGACCCTGAAATCCCACCAGTCATTTTCAGCAGACAAAACAACACTGCACAAAACAGAAGAACAACACACACATGCACTTGCACATGCTCTTTCAAGCCCTACACGCAACATCCTCTGGCTCTCAGAAGCTAAATAGTTGATTGATGGTCTAAGCTGTGAAGAAATGCTCTCCTTTATGTCTCTAAAGGTTTGTAATTGCCGCAGTGAAAGGATGCTCACTCGCCTGGAATATTGATCCTAATGGGATTACCATCTTCCACCAGCGAGAGGGGCGAGAGAGAGAACAGGGAAGGAGTGAGGATGAGGTGAACAGACAGACAGAAATGTACTTTGTCCTTCGCCATTTTTATTGATCTTTTTTTTTTTTTTTTCAGTAAGGACTTCCGTACGGGAATGATAAGGCTAGAAATCAGAGCTGGGATAAATACTTAAGGATGGAAATGGATGAGTTATGGCTGGATCTCCAGGGAGAGATCATCATAGTCAGGGCAATGCGGACCCCCCTTCCCCTCTTCCTCCCACCCGTGTTGGGATGGTCCTACGGGACAGTGTTGTTGCAGTTGTTGATGTTGTTGTTGTTGTTGCGGCAAGAAAAAAAAAATTGGGTCCTGCTTCCCTGCAAACAAAACTGAGTTCAAGCAGAATGTGGAAGCATAAGCAATGGGAGAAATAAGGTGAAAACATTCTCAAGAAACTGAGAAGAGACTTATGTAACTATTGAGCCAAAGGGGGATTGCAACAGAAACTTTAGAGAAGAGCCGCTCACTGACAATATTGTAACTTTTGTAGAAGAAAAAGCTAACGTCTTATTATTTCTGCTTCTGATTTTACCCAAACTTTAATTACTCCAAATTAAGTTGTTTTTCAGGTGACGTTATTGTCAGATTTGAGATCATATTGTCAAGGAAAGGTATAGGAATGATCAGTAAAGAATCATTTTTGTGGATCCAGGATTTTTTTTTTTTTTGGCTTTAGCCTTGCAAAATAATAGTAATTTTGTTTGTTGTGAACATAATTAAAGGCTGGATTACTGACTGACTTTTATCAACGGAGCAACAGTGGCACAGTGGGTTAATTATTAGGCCATCAACTGGAGGGTTGTCAGTTCAAACGTTGCTCAAAACTGTTGTGGTGGCCCTGGGCAGGACACTTCCAAAAAAAAACTGCCAAATCACCATGCAACCAGTTCACTGTGGTGACCCCTGGCAAATAAAGGGCTTTAAAAAATTAGAGGTTTGCTTGTTGTTAAGGGGGGAACTGTGCAACTTTTTTTTTACCTTAATTAAACAGCTTCAGAGTTTGTGTGATGGATAAATGAGTTGTTGCAGGGTGAATGAAGCTTCCTTCATCTCCCCCGGTATATCTTGGTGAAAAACCAGCCTTGTAAGAATGGGAGAACCTACCCACGATGTATTTATTTTTAATTGTTTATTATTGTCATGGCGGAGTGGCCAAGATGCAGACAAAAAAAACTGTGTATGGATGTGAGGAGGAGAAAAAGTTGCATGGTTGTACCTTAAAGAGACAAGCAGCTCTGTGACAATATTATAATGTTTTAGTTGGTTTGTTCTTCTTATTTCGTCTTCTGATTTCACGTGCCCTTTTAATCACTCCCAATGAATCAGCACGGATGACCATCAAGCGTGTCTGTCTGTCTGTCACTGTGTGTTCTTGTGAGTGTGCTAACCCCAGATGGGAGGCATGGCTGTCAGTTTGTGGCCAGACCATCCTTTGCAGCTAATTGAAACGATCTGATGAGCTGGAGTTGTGCTGTGTGCATATGTGTGTGGCCCTAAGTGTGTACAAGTGTCTGTCTGTCTTCTGGGCTGACCATAATGCCGGTCGTCTGCTTTGCTTGTTGTTGTTGATGATTTTCAATTCATAAGGTTTGGTACAGTATGACAGTATAATAAAGTTTCAATGTGCTGTTTATTCAGATGATTTACTGTGGCGACCCCAGATGGGAAAAGCTACTAACTGCATATGTGTGTAAAATGTGTCTGTCTACTTCTTGCCTGACCATAATGCCGGTCATCTGCTTGCGTTGTTGTGACTAAGCTCTAGCACTGAGCGCCGCTCGCACTAAAAGTCACCTTTATGAATAATTATCAGAAAGCCATTATGTCCGTTCGCCACGTCTTGATGTTCCCCAGCGGGAGTGTGCGCGCCTGTCTTTTCTTAGGCAGCCCATTTGTGTACGAGTGAGTCATTGTTTGGCGAGCTTTTGACAGTTTGTTTTTGCACAGTGGGGGGTCTTCGAGTGAAATGACTTTGCTTAGAGTTCGAAGTGAAAAGAAAGAGGTAAGGATTATCTGAACAGGAGGAGAGCTGACGAACGCCATCAAGCTTTCGCGAACACACTGTAGCCAAGGCAATCAAAATAAGGGAATAATCAACTAAAAGAAAGAGCGGCATAGTGAAGACAGAGTCTAACTACACATAGAGACTCGCCTCTTCTACCTGCCTGTGGGGTGATTGTAAAAATGAGTTTTCAATACCTTCAAAGGCATGTAATGCAGCCAGCAATTTCATTTTGACAGACACACTTCTAAGGGTGCGGGGAGTTTTTTCAGCGCCACAAAAGAAAGCTATTCGTGTGTGTGAGTCTGTGTGTGTGTGTGTGGTGTGGACTCGGTAGTGATCAGGCTCCCACAGTGCCCGTCTCAGCCTTTAAGAACTGCAGGAGACTTGTAGAGGACAAAAAGCAGCATGAAAGGAGAGAGGAAAAAAGAGGGAAAAGAGAGGAAGGCCAGAGTTGGGTTCACTTTCCAACCGTGTGTTTGCATTGCTTTATAAAACTACACTTTTTTTTTTTTTTTTCTGACGAGGAGTTCGTTGGCGGGATGATTATCGGAGCACTGACACAAATCCGGCTGATTTGAAATTGTGATTCAGCGCGATAAGCTAACACATGTTGAATCCAAATTACAGCAGGTTACAGTCCAAAGTTTTTAATACTCATCGAAGCGTGTTTACATAAATTGCTGTCAATCAAATTCGTCTGTCAGATGGGAGGCTTATTAACTGTGTCAGCTCACATTTGTGGTGTTTAGTGCTGTTTAAATGATGGTGGTGGTGGTTCTCAAACTGTGGTACATGTTCCATTGGTGGTACTTGGGCTTCTTCTGGTGGTACTCAGGAGTCTTTTGCAGGTAAAGTCCTAATTTTGTTTCATTAATTGCCAGTTTTATTTTTGGTTTAGTCCTTCATTTGTACTTGGACTTGTCCTGATTTAGTATTTCTTTTTTTGTTTGTTTGTTTTTGTTATTCCTTGTATTTGTCTGTGTTTTTAGAGAAGTTAGTCCAGATGTAGGCATTTTAGTTCATAAGATAATACTTGGAAAGCCACATATTTGAAGATTGCATTAATAAAGAAACAGATAAAAGAACGGTAAGGTTTATTACATCCAAAAAAGTTGGTTTTGAATTGAATTTTCAGGAAAAGGCCAGTAATAGGTCAAGTAAAAATGGTGTGTTTTCTATGTGGCTTTCGATGGAGGACCTTTTTAATACTCATCAAAGCGTGTTTACCTAAATTGGTGTCAATCAAATGGCTTCGTCAGATGGGAGGCTTATTAACTGTGTGTCAACTTGCACTTGCGGTGTTTAGTGAACATTTTAAATCACTGCTGACATGGGCAGATGTCCTCTTAGTCCACAAAAACACAGACAGATGTTGGTGGGCCTGCACACAAACTGATGGGGAAAAGTCCTCCTGATCGTTAGCTACAGATGCTGTGCTATGTTCTCAAAGACACATAGCATTACAGGCGTGACCGGTGGTGCTCCTGCAGGTGCCAACGCCGCATGTCCCACTCACGCACGTCCCTGCACTGATGGGTTATGACAAGGCTAGGCCACTAGGGGCCCCAGGAGAGTCCCAGAGCATGTTGGATAGCATCACTGAGTTTGACCTCACATACTGGCACCACTTTGGGCAGAGTGTCTCATTGGATTGTGCCAAGGAAAAGTTTAGTAAGATTAAGATTCGCTTGAGCTGCTGGGGAAATTAGCAGTTTGTTTAGTGGTTTTAATAATTAGTTTAATTTAGGTTACGTTTTGGTTCCCAACTTCCCCAGCAATGTAGTTCTTTAATAATTTTGCATATTGCACATTGATGCTTGGCCTAAATACAGTCTAACAGGGATTTTCCTCTCATGGGTTGTAGAGAGTTTGGGTGTTAGTACAATAGTATAATGTAGTTTCAGTGTTCTGCTAATGGTCCTCAAACAACAATTATAATGACCAGACTGACTTTAGAGACATGCTATTTTTAATGTAATGTTAATACAAACAGTAAAAACATGTAAAGTACTATCTAAGACACATTTTAAATCACTAATGACACACATTAGGGAATGGTGAGCCACACAGGAGCCATCAGCTGCAGCATGGAGCTTAAAGCTGCATAATACATGTTTTTGTCTTCCCCACTTACGTTTTTTCTGATTTTCATGGTTAGACTCTTATCACTTCCTGGATTTGGTCTGAAAGTCTAAACTACGCTACATTGGTCTGAACTAAGACCACTTTTTTTGCTGAAGCAAAGACCAGCTGTGGTCTAAACCACAGTTCGCTGGAGCTTTCACACCTGAGAATTTGGTCTGAACCAAAGTCCAAATGTCCAAGGCAAACCATGCAGGTGTAAAAGCACCCAAAGAATCACCATGCTGGCATTAAAAGTTTGTTTTCAATAATTAGCTTCCATCTTAGTCCAAAAAAAAAAAAAAACAGAAGCAAATCTTTTATTAAACCCTGTGTGCCACCTGCCCGACATTGTTTAAGGGGCACAATGAGCCCATTTATTTCCAAACAGAGCTTGAAGGAGTGTTAAAATTGTACTTGTGTTGATCAGGTTTCCAGAGACACCAATCTTACCTGAATGCAAATGTTATTTGCTATTTCTGCTGGCTGTGTAAATATGCAACAATTTATAGCGATAATATTTCATAATAAATGCCTGCGTGTGCAACCGAGAGATGCTCAGCTCACTGTGGAGTTCGGCAAACAAGTGGGAGAGTGCACTTCTGCTTTCACTACATCCTTTACTCAGAGACAGGTTTGAGAGCTGCGACATAGAACAGACTGTGCAAGACTTAGTCACTTTTAATAACTGTTTAATGATAATTGCAATGGTTTTTCTTAAGATCCTAATTATACAGTCAGTAATTAGTAAAACTTTGCATTTGGAAAGCCATGCAGAGCAGATAGATGTGTTCACAGCAAAGAGTTACTCTGCATCCTTCGTGGAGGTAATGTTTTTAATGGCTCTGGTTTGTTTGTTAACTCAAAAGGTCATGGTCAGATTTTGGATCATATTTTCAGGAAAGGTCAGTGATGGGGCAAGGAAGACATGGTGACTTTGTGGTGGATTAAAGGATTCTTTACTTTATTTTAATTGTTTATGGATATTCTTATCCTCATTTTGTGCTTATTTATATTGTATATGTCACTTAAACTGTTGTTATTGTTTTTACTGTTGAACTCCAAGCACTTTGTCTTTCACATAAAAGGTGCTTTACAAATAAACTTGACTTGACTTTACCGTTACAAGATGTTTGTTAGCAATATAAGAGAAAATGTTATAGGCATATTTTCATGATATGTTCAGGAAAGTAAGAGGAAACTAAAGAATGATTAGTTTTTGACAGAGGCTCATGGTATTGAAGAAATGCTCACGATAAGCCTTTAGAGCAATAAATATTGTGATATAAGTAAGTGTAAGTGTTTAGCCAATTTTGTCATGTTGGCTGCACTAAAACAGAGCAGTGTAGTTCTGTTTTCTTTTTTACCATTCTGCTGTGACAAAACAATGCATATTAACCCGAGGAGCTTACCTTTTTACAATGTAAATCCATGACGATAGTGCGAGACTTTTGATATTGTGATATCAAGATATTGCCAATATTATTACATTCCTGTGCACGGTGGCAGCGCGGTTAGCGTTCTTGCCTCCCAGCAAGGAAGTCATGGGTTTGAGCCCCGGGCCGACCAACACACCATCAAACGAACTCTCTGGGTGGAGTCTGCATGTCCTCCCCGTGTTACTGTGGGTTCTCTCCGGGTTCTCCAGCTTCCTCCCACCATCCAAAGACATGCATGTGTTAGATGAATTGGTGACTCTAAATTTGACCCGAGTGAATGTTTGTCCCTGTGACAAGCTGGCCCCTGTCCAGGGTGTACCCCGCCCAAAGTTACTGGGATAGGCTCCAGTCACCTGCGACCCCTAATGGGAATAAGCGGTAGAAAATTAATGAATATTACATTTCTAATCACTAGATATTTAGGCTATTACTACAGGCTTCTAAAACGTGGTACTTCTTTTTTCAGTGTCAAAGCCCCATCGTCTACTATTGTTCTTTTTATGCTCAATTTTTATGCTTAATTCAGTAATCGTTTGTTGTCATGTTAATTGTCAGAAACATTTGTCTTTCCTTTTTCCCACAACTTTTCCCCACACCTTGTTGGCAGGAGGCACAGGGAGGAGCTCCAGGAGCGTATGTGTGATTTATGATCTCTGAAGGACAGGCAAGATTATTCCTTGCAGATTTATGAAGTCTAGAGGATGAGCCCTATTTCCAACTTGGTGATTACGGCTGGGGGGCTCAGCGGGACCTCCACGTATGTGTGTGTCCTTGTGTGTGTGTTTGTGGTTTTGTGCATATTTTAAGGACACAGTACCCCGAGACTGATGCCTGCATGGCGCCTTGTGTGTGTAATAAAGAAATGGTATAATGAGATGCCTAACTTTCCTTCTTTTGAATGATATTTTGCATTAAATATGTAAATTAAAAATCGCCCCCCTCTTACTCTAGTTACTACAGCCTGGACCCCTTCTCCCTCATCACCATGTCCAAAACAATTTTCTGCATGGCTCCCTTGCGCTGATGCAATAGAGTGCGTTGGTGTGTGTGTGTGTGTGTGTGTGTGTGCATGTGCGTATGTGTCCGTCCTCGTCCGGAGCCTAACTGATTGTGATTGCATTTCCATCGGATTTTCTCGCCAGCAGAGAGGGAGAGGACGATCCAAGTCAGGAGAAATGGGATCACAGGGAAGAAACTCATCTCCCACCTTGGACCGGTCCTTCCCTGAGTGCCTGTGCATGGCCATACATATATCTACATACAGTTAAAGATGTGCAGTGTGTGAATAGTGTTCTTTATTATGTATTAGTATTAGCGTTCGTAATGAGGTATGAGAGAAGGGTGTAGATGTTAGGAAGCAGGATAGGACATGTAAGGTAGGAAAGCAATACCCATGGTTCTCAAATGGTCTCATTCTGGGATCTTATTTTTTATCTGACGAAGGCTGCGGAGCCAAAACATAGTCAAATAAATATATTTGACGTATGGAATGAGCAGTGTGCAATGCTGTTTTGGAGTTTTTTCATTTGTTTTCCAACATCTGCACCTCAGACAAGATTTTTTATTTATTTTATTTTATTTTTAGTGTGTGTTACCTCTCTACTCTCTACCTTATTTTGTCCCATATCATTTTATTTTGAACCCAATATTATAGAAGCAAAGTAATTTTAACAATATCTAAGCCTCAGGTAAGCGTTAAATACAGCCACGAAATGTCACAAGCCAGTGTACGCACTGTGCCAGTCACAAGCCTGGGTAAATGGAAAGGTTTGCATCTGGAAGGGCATCCTATGTAAATCTTAGCCCAGTTAAATATTCAAATCACTGCAGTTTAGGAGGCAGGTGATTGGCTGTGATGGACCCCAGAAGGGAAAAGCCAAAAGAAAAAAAAACATTACACCAGCTTAAAATGATCTGTGACCCACTTTTTGGTCTAGTCCCACCTGTTGAGAATCACTGGTTTGTGAATGTGTAAGATGGTAAGTTGCAGTAAAAGTTTTTGTCTACAAGCAAGACAGTCAATGCGTAGTAGTTTGTTATTTAAATTGTCTTTATTTCTCCTTAGATGGTTAATGTCTGTGTTGTCTATTAAAACCAAGTATAACAAAACTCTGTATAATATCACAGAGTGGCCCCAGCAGCTGCAGTTTTTAATGTAAGTACCACCTGCTCATTTTATTTTTATGAGCTAAAACTTCAAGTTAAAAACAGCCTAGGTTGCTAATTCATATGTCACCGTTATAATTAGTTTTTTAATGCACAAACAGTAAAAAGCTCCATCTGACTCTATAGGGGCTGTGTGGCTTCATCCATCTCTTTTTACACAAAGCAAAGTGCAGTGGATTTTCTCCAAACCCAGGACCTGAGAATTGGATTTTGAGACTTTTTTTGTGATAGAGGGTCCTCGCTCAATGCTGTTATGTTTCAGAGAGGTGCCCGAAGTGAAGTTCTGGCTTTGTTTGGCAGAGTGACTTCTTCCAAACGCTGGCAGCAACAGTAACTTTGCTCAAACACAGAATATGAGACTATGAACTGCTTCTATAAAGGTGTTCAAAAAATATACTCTATGTCTAAAGCAGAAACATTTACTGAGGTCATTTTCTTTAGGGACGTATTCAGCATACTTTTAGTTTGGGCATTTTTTTTAAAATAAAAAAAAATAGAATAATATTATTTACGAGTAAATATTAAAGTACTTTGGACCATAGCAGCAAATTTAGCGGCAATAGTGATCGCAGCAGTGGTTGTTGTTGATAACGGTGGTAGCAGTTGTAGTAGTAAGTACTTTCTACAAAACTAAACCTCCACTCATTACTACCTTCTACTACATTACTACATATCTTTTGTTTTTAGTGGTACTGTGTAGATATGTTACCATACAGGCTAAAGAATATTATTTTTAACAGAGAGCTAAAAGTGTAAATCTTGACTTTTCCTTAACCAGTTCATTTGCATATACTACTACTGCAAATAATCCAGTTACATGCCAGGGTAACCCTTGTGCCAGTCCCAAGCCCTAATTGCAGTTTTACTTATACTCTAGTAACAATTTTGATGGGCGTTTTACCTCTATTTAAGTATTTTGAAGTAATAGCACTTTTATTTACAGCACTACAGTTGAGTTCTTCTTGTGCCACAATGTCTCTATCAATTAGGACTGGCACATTGCATTGTGAAATAGTGATTGGGCAGTAATGCCAAGTACTGATATGAGTAATGTGTCCCAAAGTACAGCCACAACAAAGTAAGATCCTTATTATGTTTGGTCATTCATAAAAGGACCACAATTCATGGCAAAAGCAAAGTGGCAGGCTGCCATTTGAGAGGCGTGTTGCCCACTGGACACCTGTTTCGATAACTCAACATTGACAACCTTATTGTTCCGAGTGCTGCCTACACTGTAATTCTCCGTTCAGATGTAATAAAACAGCCCGAATGTGTGTGTCCCCGTGTTTCACCCTCGATAGCATCTGCGCTCCAGATAAACCCATTGTTCTTGCCTCTAACCACCATTACCCCGTTGTAGAAGGAAAACTGTTTTGCCGTCTCGAACCAATATGAATGCTCCTTATCCGTGTTGCCACTGCATCTCATCTCCCCTCTCTATCCGTTTACTCTTTATGCCCTATCTTTCATTCGTGTGTCTCCATCTGGCGCCCCTCGAACTTTTTTCTTTTTTTTTCCTTTTTTCATTCTTGTTGTTTCTTCCCGCACCTCATTTGCGCAATCGCTCTCTTCCCCCTTACATTCTTCCCCCTTCTTCCTCTCCCCTTTGTGTGCCATAGCTGGATTTTTCGCTCCAGTCTGTATAGCTAGAAGCCCTCTTGCTGAGATAGATGCCTGCCTATGAAAGACATTTGTTTCCTTTACTGTCACTGTGCAATAATCAGCCACTCTAACCGAATCAACATATTGCCCTTGCGGTAAATACAGCTGAGCGGGTGTGCACGGTGCACGGATGTGGTGCGGGCATGCCAGCGTGCGCATGAATAGAGGAGCGTTTATGTGTGTCTTTTTGTGAATACCTGCGTGTATCTTTTTTCCCTCCTTCTTCTTCTTCTACTTTTTGGCAACGCGTGGTACTGCAGATTCTCATGCATGTTCGTGCCATGTGACAGAGAGAGATGATTCTTGGTGAAAAAGCAGTTTGTTAGCGAATTAGAGTTAATTAGCCAACTTTGAGTTCCCAATGCTGTAATTGGGCCCATTTCTCTCCGTTTCCTCCAGCTGGCGTCTCAAATCCACTGCACAAAATGGAGGAGGGAGGAGGGGAGGGACCGATCGGGGAGAAGTTGGTGCGGCTGTGGTGTGTTACATGTCTGTGGGGGTCTGCCGAGTGCTAGAGAGAGTCCGCCCCCCGGGGTTAAGAAGCACTTTCACTTTGGGGAGCGAGACACACTGGCGGAGTATTAACTATGAGAGATAATGACGAAAAGGAAGGCTGATGGGAATGTAAAAAATGAACGTGTGAGAAGATTGCAGAGCGGAGGGAAGGAGGCGACAGTGACAGAAATGTTAAAGGCAAAAAGGGAAAAAAATAATATTACAAACTGACAGAGTGGGCAGTGTAGGGGTCCTGCTCAACTAGAAGGCTCTAATATGTGATCTTTCCGGGCCATTTCCCTGATGTGACTCTGAAGGAAGTGTCTGCAAAACTTTTTTTCTGCTCCAAAAGCCAAATGAAGCACAACCCAACTTCACTGAGAAAAAGTACGTGTATGTGTGCTGATCATTTCCATTTTTGGTTTAATTTTATCATTGTTTGTCTCTACATGCACTTAGGCCTCTCAGTTACTGTTTTTCACTGGTGTCCTAGGCGAGCTACTGTATACGAGTTGATTTTTGGTTAGCTTTTGTCGCTCTGTTACTGAGAATTATGAAAAACCATGTCTGTAAGCAACTTTGCCATTCGCACAAAGCACCAAGATTGTTGTATTTTGCGTTCAACTCATTCAGGATAATATCATTTCTCTTAACATTTTTTCTGACTGCATGTAAATGCCGTATCCTTGGTATACTCAAAATTTAGATCACACTAATAACCAGCATGGTTGCAACTATACTGATGTTAAAAATAGGATATGTTATGCTGTAGGTGCAAACAGAATTGTTGCATGTTGTAAAGGTGTCATTCTCAGCTTTCCTGCCCCTACTGTGTCCTTGTGGAAAAAATGCTCATTGTGTTTTGAGTAAATTGGCTTTTTCATTTCCATGTTAACAACACAAATTGCAGCCATATTAGATTATTAAATTAATCACAGTTTTCTGACAATAGAAATATACTGCTTCCATTACTTCTCATGACAATATAACAAGTAAACTACAGTACAGCTGTGTCATTAATACCTTGGCCCTAGACCTACCTTTTGTTTTTAGTGGTGTTGTGTAGATATATGTTGTAATACAATCTAAAGAATATTATTTTTAACAAAAAGATAAATTTAAAGGTCCCCTATTATGCTAAATTGACTTTTTGAGCTTGCAGGTTCTAAATCCCATACACCATCACCAGACTCATTTGTTCTCTGCAAACTGAAAGTAACAGCTCCCCAAAAGAAGATGTTTTACATACATATACATTATTTTAAGATATAAAATGTGAAATACCAATGCAAAAGTGTCCAACATTATTTCAAAAAGCCTGAAAAAGCATCATATTTGACCTATAAAAGTTTCTGTGTATACCTTGGCTTATCCGTTTATTTGCCAATACACATAGCACTACAAATAATCCAGCCACAGTGGCTCACATGCCAGTGTACTCCATGTGCTGGTCCCAAGCCCAGATAAACAGGTGAAGGAAGGCGCATCCATCTTAGAACCTATGCCTGAATAAATATGCAAATCACTGCACTGCTAGGAAGCAGAGAATTTGCGACGGTGACCTAAAAAGAAAATGCTGAAAGGAAATAAGAGGATACACATAGAATTGGGAATGCTGTGGCGACCTAAATGAAATCCTTATGACTCATCCTTACTTCTTGCTGCTGTTTGGGAAACTATGATGTAAGGAAAGTGACACAGCAGCAGTGAGAAATAGCGCACACACATAAAACATACAGAAACGAGGGTGTCAGAGCGTACGAGAGGCGAGGGATTGGTGAAGCCCAGAAGAAGGAGTGATGAAAGAGGGGAACAGGCCCTCTCTTGGTGCTGCTGTGTGATGATCAGTGGAGTCTAATGAAGGTGCAGCCGTCCCACAGGAACCCGCTGCTCACTGACGACCACTGGGAATGGCAATTAATGCACGCTGCACTCAGATACACACACACACACATACACACCGCCTCACAAACTCAACAAATTTACATAAAAAAGTACCACATCCACATTGCCATATTTGTACAGTGCAGTATACGCTGCATTAAGCCTTGTACACTCACCATCAGATTATACAGCCGCTACCAAAGAGCTGCATTACGCCTTTTTATTCCACTGTTGCTCAAGTGATTGCTGCTATTGTAAACGTAACCACCCAGAACTCTCAACATGTTTATTACTGGGAAATAGCTGCACAATGGAGACTGGTTCTCACATCTTTGAGCCCCATATCAAATGTATGTACTAGCAAGTTATCTGTTTTACCATTACTAGTTTAAATGAGTAAATGAGCAGCTATAGCAGCAGTGTTTTTGTTTTGTTTTTTGTTTTTACTGTATTACAGAGCAATCAAAAGAAGTTAGAATTGCATGCAGTAGATAGCATAAAGCAAATAGCTATCACAATTATTCAAGCAACCATGTGCGCTAATATTTCTGAGGTATTACACTTAACTAAATGTATATAAAGAAAAATAAATCCATGATAGTCGTTGTGCAAGTTGTTATGCAAAATTTACTTTTCTGAGCTTTGAAACCATCTTATAATGTTGTTCCCTAATCAGAAACAGACATAAAGTTGTTTTTGTTTCAATCACACATGTTTAAGTAATCCTCTATGCTCTGGCACGGCCATTCGGAGGCCTCAAAACACTCAGTTCCATGAACCTCCGCCCCCTTCAGGAAGCACTGACCATGCTGCTTTCTTCATTTATCCAAAAAACGTCATACAGCTCTCTTTCCACTGAGTCCCCATTTTTTTGTAGCCAAATCATGTTTTTAAAGTTTGTAAAACGCCCAAGACTGGTTTAAAAATATCAATAAAAGCATAATATATCCCTTTAAAGATTTTGAGGAAGATATATAGGAATAGGGATGTGTACATCAGAGGGACAGTCCATGTTAGATGTTAGTAGATAAAATCAGAGAGGCCAGACTGAGTTGTTTTGGACCTGTATAGAGGAGGGACAGTGGTTACTGAGGTTAGAGATGCCAAACAGAAAGCCTAGAGGAAGACCGAAGAGTAGATTTATGGATGTAATAAAAACGATGCAGAGGATAGGGCTGAATGGAGGCAGATGCTTCGCTGTGATGATCTCTGAAAGGAAACAGCCAAAAGGAGAAAAAGTGAATCAGTGAATCTCTTCCCAGTGGCCCTTATACTCATTATTATATTGACATTTTTTTCTAGTCTTTTTATTGACTCAATAAGTTAGACGGTTGCTCTCCTGATTATAGTGAGCTGAAGCAAGTATTGTGTGTGTGTTGTGGAACAACTACTTTTAGAGCAGGTCACAGAGGAACCGCACAGTTATGTAAAGATGAAAGGATAAACTGCTGAGACAGGAGGAGAGTGGAGAGAGATGGACAGAGTTCTGAGATATAAAGCAGAGTGTGCACAGGCATCTACGCGTGAATAAATGCTGCGCAAACATTACAAAGCCAAATACAGCTGGAGCCGCCCTCTTTTTTTGGAGATAAAAGCGTGTGCCACAGAGACTAGTTTGGGTTAATGGTGCTACAAGACTGAAGCGAACAAACTGACACATGGAGAGGAGAGAACAGGCGGGGTGTCGAGGAGAAGCGATAAATAAGTGACGTCAATATCATCTCTGGCATTTACACTCCAGGAGGCAGGACGACGGGCCACGCATCTGTTCCACCCTAACCCCTTGTAGACCAAAAGAAAATGGAAAACTTTCTGCTTTTTTTTTCTTGTTTGTCCTCATCTTTGTACAAGAAATTACCTTGACCTTTGTATATGCCAATTGAAACGGTTTCTTCTTTCTCATCTTTCATTCTGGCTCTGCGCTGTGCAGACCTGCAAAATTATTTTTTTTGGTCAGAAAGAGACCACCTGAAATTTTCCTTTCTCTGGTGTCTGCCCCAGCATCCTTCATCTGCTACAAAACAAGCATTAAAGTTACAAGCCAAGGTTGTGTTTTGAGCAGCGGGCATTTCTGACCCACAGTTCAGGCGGTGGGCTCTTTAATTCTTCAGCAGTGAAAGGAACCTGTCAGGAGTTGTTTACCTTCACCAAAACTTGTCTTTTAAATACTGCATGACAGATGCAAAATGCTGCTGTAGAGACGCATGTCAGTGGATGTCAGGCGGCGGAGGTGCAATCAGTCGTAGTTAAGGAGGAGGGTCTTAGTTACCTCTGGGTTAATGATGCTCATTAATATGCGCTAATATACCCCAGGTCATGCAGTAATTAAAAATCTCATTCGTCGCTCTCAGCTTAAACTAACCGACTCGGCTTCATCCTAAGATTAGCATTTATTATTTGTCTCCAAGGTCTACAGTTTATACAGTTCAGAGTGAGGGGTAGAGGTGCACCATGTCAGAGAAACTAGAAATACTCGATAACTCTGTTTAATATTTCAATAATGATATACAGCTCTGGAAAAAATAAATAAATAAGAGCCCACTGCCATTTATTCTTAAAGGTGATACAGTATATTATGCAAAATCGACTTTTCTGAGTTTTCTACCATGTTATAACATTGGTCCCTCATCCAAAAACATACCTGGAATTGTGTTTTCCTTCATTCATGCGTTTCTAAGTTTGTCGGGCACGGCCTTTCTGAGGTCTCAAAATGCTCAATTGCATGAACCGTCCACTTCAGGAATCACTGACCAATCAACAAGCCCTCTACATCCAGTCTGCTCTCTTTCATTTAGCCAAAATAACAGTGTAACAGCTCTGTTTCCACTGATTCCTCAGAGCTATTTTTCATTTTGTAGTAAAATGGCATCATACAAAAAGTGTAAGGAAGGGAGGTGCTCTCTTTTTGCATTATGTTCAAAAGCCTGCAACACTCTGCTGCCCTCTGTCAGTTCTTTATGGCACCAGTTGATTACTTCTTAAAAATGTTCTCTTTTAGTTACATAATGTTTTTAAAGGTTGTAAAGCGTGCACTGCTGTTCCAGAGGCGACCAATGTTGGTTTAAAAATATGAATAAAAGCACACTATTCCCTTTAAATCAGCCTCTCTCTGAGTTTGACAACAGTTCCAGTCCAGTGTTTGTTAAATTCCTTCGCACACCTCATTCTGCTTTATGAGCTCAAAACATTATTACCATTTTCCATTAACATTTTGTTTAAAAGTGAATGTTTTAAATCATTCAAGTCTAAAAACTGCATCATTTCTCTTGTTTTGATGTATTGTATTGTGCTTAAGTTATACTCTAACAACAGTACACTTGAGTTTCTTATAATATGGATAATGTGATCCCTGATATTATGATAAATTTGCAATATATTTTGCAGCCTTAGTGAGGGGTTACATTTGGAAGGGGCTGTCTCCTGCTGTGCCATAGTAAAGTCTTTTTCCTCAGTCTGGGCCTGGGCACAACTGTTTGTGAGCTTGAATGGGTTTTGCAGGTCGTGCCTTGGAGAGTTGCATCACGTTTGCGAGAGAGTGTTTGTGCAAAATGGGCACACAAACAAGCGCTCCAAAATACACACGGAGCCATACACTCAGACGCACAACTGCATGTGAAGTCCACCAGCACGGGGACTTCCTTATTCCTCCGAGTCACCTGATGTCAGCTGATGCAAGCTGTGCTAATTGTAACGCAGTATGACGATGGCATGTGTTTACAGAAAAAAAAACAAAAAAACTCAGTGACTCAGGCCAATGCTCACACAAGTGATATCATCAGGCCATGACTTAAAGAAGCACTTCTCCAAAACATTAATTCAACATATGTAGAGTCTGTTTTGGTAATGCTTTAGAATAACTCACACAATATTTTATTCATCATTTATAAAGTATGACTTCAACCAGAGGCACTGCCAGGTTTTCTGGGCCCCCTGGAAATATATAGCATTGGGCCCCATCAAACTAAGCAAACTAAGCTAACCTTATAATATTAATGTAGGATTTTCCAGGGCCCCTACTATCAGTCATGGGCCCTTGGAATCATCCAAACCTTACAGCGCCACTGACTTCAACATTAATAAACACTGTTGAGTTTAACATTGTTATTAATGTTTAATTCTTGAGTAATAAGCTTGTGTACAGTTCTGTGCAAACATCCTATAGTTTTTGTTTTGTTTTGTTTTTTTAAGTTGATTAAAGGTACTGTAAGCAGCATGCGCTCATACTGGTTTGGAAACGGTACTGCAGTCTAAGTCAAAACAATGGTCTCTTTTGTGATTGGTCAATGTAATGTAGTTTTAGAACCAAAACAAAAAATGCAAACAAAAACAAATTGCCCATTATGTGAAACATATATTTAATTGTTAATAACTCAGCTCTACTATTGTCATCACTAAAACTAATATTGATAAACATGTTTACATCATATCTTGGCACACATGTGGGTCATTTTTATAAAATATAAAATATATACTGCTCATAGCACTTTCAAAGTACAAAAATAGAAAATACAAGCACCCTGAGATTGTAGACCTCTGCCAAGGCACTGGTCCAGTCTCGCAATGGTATAATGCCCAGACCTGGATTCAAACTCAAAGATCATCTAATTCAGGGGTAAATGCTTTTTGAGCCACAAAACCCCCTACAGCTCACAGTGGTAAAAAATCCACTAAAACGAAGCATTTCAGTTTATTAAAATGGTACAGAATCTCTTAAAACACTATTATATATTATTTATAAATGGTTTGTTCATATTGTTAATCACATATTTATTATATAACACATTTTCACTACCTTTATTTTCTTCATATTTGAACTTTTAGAAACAGCACATCTAATCAGAGGAGCTGTAGAGTAAAGGGCTGCACTTCTGCTTTTCCACTGGAAGTTCACCTCAAGTTTGTGCCGCACCTCTCCGTCTTTCTAAGCGTGCAATTTGCATGTAATTAACATATGATTTAGGCAGCCGACAACTAATAATGCAATCAGTGATCAGGACCGCCTCCTAACCACGTTGTGTAAGTGATGAAGAGCTCCAAAGGGTTAGCAGTGGGATTTGAGACGGTAAAAATGTTCATTTTGTTGGAAAATTTATTTTAAAATGTCAACTCTATTAACTAAAGTCCACAATTAGAGGAAATGGAAGGTCTATTATAAAAGATATTGTAATAATTACCTATTTATAAAGCCAAGGCAGGAGCGGTAATGAGAGCTGCATACTGTGAAAATATCAGAATTACAACTAAAAAGCCAAGTCTGTGTCAGTGCCCACACAAACTATAAAGAGATCAGGCATAACATTATGACCACTGATAGGTGACGTTAAAAACACAGATTATCTCTTCATCGTGGCACCTGTGAGAGGGTGCGATATATGTGGCAGCATGTGAACATTTTGTCTTTAAAGTTGATGTGTTAGAAGCTGGAAAAAACGGACAAGTGTTCGGATTTGAGCGAGTTTGACAAGGGTTAAGGTGGAATGGCTAGACAACTGGGTCAGAGCAGCTCTAAAACTGTGCAGCTGTTGTGGGGTGTCCCAGGTCTGCTGTGGTCAGGATCTATCAAAAGTGGTCCAAGGAAGAAACAGTGATGAACCAATGACAGGTGATGCACAGGGAGAGCGAAGGCCAAGTTGTTCTGCTGTGACTGCTGCATATTGAAGTTCTAAAACATCATGACTTTTTTGCTTTGTGTTTTTCTATTTCTTTCTTTCTTTGTGCTATATTTTGTCCTGTATTTTCTACAAAACAAATGCTCAAGTTGACAAGTAAGCCCCAAATTTCGTGAAATCAGTTGCTGCTATTGTGCACCCCGCATTAACCTGTGCAGTCTTTCATCAAAAACATGTGCATTAAAGTGAAAGGAGCCCTGTCCTTTTGTAACTGTGGTTTTGACAGAGAATCTAAACAAAGAAAATACTCTGTGAATTTGGCTTGAGTGTGGCCATTGTCACATCTTTCTCATCTTGAGAGAAAGAACTATTGAAGCTATAGAAACACTGGTAAAATAGGAGCGTTTTCATTGAGCAACATGCCACAATGGTGCTCATATGTGGCTGGAAATGCACCCTCTCCTTGTATCTCATCCTTTAGTAGAAGATCCCAAGGACTCCTCTCCGTATACCACTCTACTGTCAGCGTTAATGTGTTGACGTGTGGATTGTCACTGCTGACTCAGCCTCGGATTCCCGCAGTTTCCCATAATGCAACATCACACAAAAGAATACATAATTGAAATGGAGTTTATTCATGAGATTACAATACGGCACGGTGTCTCTGACTACACAAGGTCGCGACTGGCAATGTGCGCAACAAACAAATCAGATACATTACCATCTTCCTTTTCCCGTTCATTCAAGTTAATGTTTTTTTTTTTTGTTTTTTGTTTTTTTTTTGATTTCCACAATTTCTATATTGTATCGTAGCAACCGGTATTTTTCATTTTCTTCATTCGAACTCTGTACTAAATAGGTATTTATGTAGGCACCTGTCTGTTTCCATGCGCGTTACTCAGTATGCATTGCTTTCTTGATGGTTGCCGTTCTGTGAATATGTTTGGTGATTGTGGGAAATGCAGTTTTGTTTTTAGCATTGCCTTGACATCCAAAATTTCAGGACATGTTGAGATGCAAATACCCCCCGTCTCTTATTTTGAAGTGTATACAGCCTTTTAGTGTTTGTAAGCAATGTGGCTATGTTCGTGTATTTGGCTTATTTTGAGTTGACCAGGTGATTTTGGCAAAAGTGGCAACTGTTTTACCTGAGCAAACAAAAAATATTCCATATATATTTGTCAAATTTTGCTCGAATAGTCAGTTCCATGCTAAGGTTTACTTATTTAATTACATTTTCTGAGATTTCTACCATGTTATAATGTTGTTCCCTCAGCAAAAAACACAGCCGGAGTTGTGTTTTGTTACATTCATGCCTGTTTAAATTATCCTGTAATCTCTGGTGCTGAGTTTCTGAGGCCTCAAAATGCTCAGTTCCCTCTACATTCAGTCTGCTCTCATTCATTTATCCAAAAAAACAGTGTACAGCTCTGTTTCCATTGATTCCTCACAGCTATGTTTTTATTCTGTAGTTAAATGGCATCATATAAAAAGTGTTGAAGGAAGTGAAGTGTTTTTTTCTTTGATTATGTTCTGTTGTTTCTTCTTTTTTTCACCAGTAGAGTACTTATTAGAAACATTTTACTTACGACTTCAGTTGATTCTGTTTAACTTTTAGTTTTTCCCTAATTCCTCAATTGTGTTGTGGTCTGCTTAACTTACGGCACCATTCTTTCAACCCACTGTTTATAAACAATAAAAATAAGTCTATATTTTGCTTCTATTGCTGTGCACGGACTACAGCCTCCCTAACATCAATACAAATTGTTGAACATTTAGCCTGAGTGTTGATGAGTCATCTTTAAGTGCAAATTAATTAACATGTTTTTGTGCCAGATACATTTTTTTTCATGGAGTGCCTTTTTTCCTTTCCAATTAAAATAACTATTTGGCTGCCTGTGTCAAACAACAGATACAGCTACAACTTTTTTTTTTTTTATTTTAATCTCCCATAGTGTTAAAGCAGGTGGACACATGGGAACAACTCATTTCCGAGGTGAGTGTTATTTACGTTTTGCACTAATTGTCTCGTTCATTGTGGCGCTTCGGAGGATTGCATTTCCATCCCGCTACACATTTTGTACCCCAGCATCTGAAAACCGTCTTTACTGTTGCCGCACTCTGACTCAGTGCTAGTGTGGGAACTTATTTCCAAAGAGAAACTCAAAAATGATTTCTCATTTTCTGTAAGTGCCAAGCCCGAGTGCAATCTGAACTTTTCAAAGAAGCTGTCCATATGTCACTTCCACACTAAGTGAAGGAAATACAGTGCCAGCCTTGTCTTCATCATCAAGCATCAACTCCCAGCCACGTTTTAGTGGGGAGGACACTTCTTTTCTTTATTTTACACAGTTTGTGGCTTTGAACAGTTGTATGTGTATGGTTATCCATAATCTGAGCCTTTTTAGTGTCTGTAAACAAGTTATACGTTATAAAGAATTGTGCAATAAGCTAAGCAGACTACAAAGGCTAAAAAAGGCTGCAAATTATGAATAATACATCTTTTTTTTTTTTTTTTTTTGACATAGGGTGGCCAGATTCTTAGACTCAAAAACTGGGACACGTATTTTTTTTCACTAATCAAGGTGCATTTGAACTTACTGAGTCACCAAAAAGCTTCCGAAATTAATTTCATTTTCTCTCATTTAATTAAGATGCTAGGGCTTAACTTTTGAATTTCAGTGCCAATATATTATTAAAAATAATGGCATCATAAAAAAAAATAATATTAGTGACACAAGACTTCAGACAAATGTATTTTAAGTGTTCTATGCCTTTCTGTTGATTAAAATGTGGACAACTGGGACATGTTTTTTTTTTTTTTTTTTTTTTTTTTTTTTTAACTGGGACATATTAGTGTTTTTACAGATATGTTTTGGGACATGTGACAAAGAGAATAAAGCGGACTGTCCCGGTTAAATAGGGATGTCTGGTCGCTTAATTTTGTTGTCTAACATCCAATAGATTACATGTGTGTAATGTCAGAGCAAGTGTAGAAATTTTTTACCCATTTTATTTAATGTAGCAATTAGCACAGCCATAGAAACTGTAAAACATAGGTACTGGGGAACATAGGTATGAGAGAACATAGATACGCTCCCAAATTAAATAGGTTTCTGAGTTTGTATGTTATGCTGGACAGTAGTTACAGACATGTGGCAGACTGTAATAGCTGAAATCATACATTAATACATTTGCAAATGGACAGATCAGGGTTTAAGTATTTTTTAACAAACATATCAACAACAGTCAGGGCTTTACATTAACACTAGCCAACCGGCCAAATGCAGGTAGATTTTCATTTTGGTTATGACGGACATACTCCCACCAGACTTTTTGGCCAGTTAAATTTTATGCACTTACAGTATATGTTCAGTTTAGAAGTTAGGCCTGAATTGATGTTGCTCTGCTTAAGTGTGGACCAGTTAGTATGTAGTAATTTGTCGCAATTAAAGAAAGAAAAATAGTTATTTAAACAAAATAACGTGACACAACATGCACAGAGAAAAAGAAAATTCTGCTTCCGGAGTTAAACCTGTTTTTTAGGTTTTGCTCATTTCCTGTCCATATATAAAACTAAATTTTACATTTCTTTAAGCTTATTGTATACTGTAAAACACATACAAAAACTTAACTAATTAAACTGTGGTTAGTAAAAACACTAACTGGCTAACAACTTTTGACAACGACAAGCCACGGCCACCAGTGAGCAAAAACGTAAATGTCAAGCCCTGACAACAATCATTCATTTTTGTCTCCCAATTTTGCTCCCTTAAACTAAAAAACAAATCGAAAATAAACTCTGCGCCACTTCTCTGAACACGTCAGTAGTGGAAGAGTCTCTTTCGGCTTAAAGAAATCCCCTTTCATTTTCGTGCATCACATTTTTTTTCATATGCATATTTTCTGTTCAATAAGCAAACTCACAAATTGCAAACATCTTAAGTGCTGTTCCAGTTATTTTTTTTATTTTTTTTTGCCTAGCATGCAAAAACTGACCTACATACATACATATCCTGCCTTTTGCCGAGCTGTTCCTTTGTGAGATTACAGCCAATGTTCAGCGGTAATAGAGGAAGGATAGCTGTCTCTCTCGCTCCTCACCTGTGTGTCATGTGTGTAGTCAACAGCGCATGTGTCTGCATTTATGTGAGAGGGAGGAGGGCTATTTATTTTGATTGTTTTCAATGAGGGTCCGATGCGTAGAATCCATAACAATACCATCAATCCACGGCAGCAGCAGCAACGTGGATGTAATTTATATGGTAATGCAGCCTCTATGGTCGCCCCGAGTTACGCAGTGGACATCTTCGACAATGGACAGCGCGGGTGTGCAGTAGCATCCTAATGCTATAGATAGCCGAGAACACACACACAATAAACACACACACACACAAAAGCACAATACACACACACGCTCTTGTACTTCCCGGCAACACGGAGGCATGTTTCAATTAACGGAAACAGATAGGTGCTGCGCCGCGTTTGTGCAACTAGGTCAAAAGGTGTGGTTTATTGCTCTGTGTCAGCATGTATCTATCGTATGTGTTGTCAGCCTCCTCTGTCGGGAGAGCGCATGAAACCGGGCTCTCACACCAGATGTTCAAATTATACTCCGAGATGATCTTCAATTCATATTCATTTTATTGTTAATATCATGTATTTTTAAAATGTATGACCTTTTATATGCAAACTTTCACCAAAAATGTTAATGTCTTCAATATAGCTCTCTGAAAAATGCTTTAAGTCAGCTGTTTTTCTACTCCATGTCCAAGATTGTAAGCTGTAGGGAAAGTTCCAGCTCCATGCGCGACCCCGCCTTAGACCTTTGAGTGTCCTGAACATGGGAACCAACAATTATCAACCAATGTCCAGGTGGGATGCCAGTAAAAACATGAAAGTCCGAAATAATGCGTTCATCTTAGAGACCCTCAGGTTAGAGTAGGAGACAAGGGCTCTCAGTTAGTATAAAAAGGAGACGATGCTTTTGTTCGATGGTCAGTTTGTACATGCATGGCGTTGACCCCAGATGTCAGAAGTAAAGCGGTTTTAATTGCGACTCTCCTGGTCTCGATTGAATTTTTCACATGAACTGCACTTTTCTGACTACAATTGCTTTAATTTAAAATGGCACATTGGTGAAAAAAGTAACTATTAGTTTTGGGACTTGTGACTAGTCTTCAAATCACTTTTTTTGTCTTAAACACATTTTTACTCAGCCTTGTAAAAATGCGTGAGAATGTGAGACAGAGACAAGGCAGAAGTATTAAAATAATTTTTTTTGGAGCCACTGATTTGTTTCTTTTTTGCTTTATTTTATGTTCGTGCACTCGTCTGATCTTGACTTCGTCTCAGTTTGCCTTGGTCTCGATCTTGACTCAGTCTCGGCCTCTACAAGTCTTGGTCTGGATTGCTATGGCCTTTACTACAACACTGGTAACTGGTCATTAAGGACACTTTTATTGTTCGTATATCAGATAATGAAGATCAGTTGTTTTATTCTTAAATACTGAACAAGTCCAGGTCATGTATTTTCAAATCAGAAATAGAAAGTTACTAAATTCACTCTACTAATTTTTGACAGCAATGGCTGAGTAGTGATAGTAATAGTGGTAATGGTAATTATTGTAGTAGTATTAGTTGTAGCAGCTGAAGTAGTATCAGTATCAACAGTTATAGGTAGTAGTAGTAGCAGTCAGTACTTCGTAGACTTTATACTCAATCAGTGGTGTAGTCTACTTTTTGTAGATGAACCCGGCTCATATATACCCGCATTAGTGTCGCTTAATAACATATTTTGGGGTTGTGTTTTTTTTTTGTTTTTTTTTTAGTGTATAGGGACTACATACATTATTTAGCCAAATGGGAGTAATCTAGTTTTAAGAATAAGAATCAGAAAAACTTTATTTATTTCCAAGGGGCAATTAATTTGTAGCTTACCAGCCGTACATTCATCTTTCCTTAATAACAAAAATTGAATAAATAAATCAAGGATACAAAGCCCTGTAGGAGTGCACTGAGGTAAAAATGTGTTTAAAATATATCATGAAAAAAGAGCTTTAAAGCCAAAGTTCTTCTGTGGAAAAAAAAAACAAAAAACTACAAAACCATATACTAAACCATGCAGCATAGAGAAGCGCTAAAGCAGCCTACTTGGCCTGCTTTGCCTATGGGACAAGTAAAATAAAGATATATACTGTGGTTTATAGTTTATAATTATTATACTACACAAATAACCTTATTTTTGAATCAACTGTAAAACTAATCACTGGACAGTGTTCTGAGACCACTCAGAGTCTCACAATAAAATGCCAAATGCATCTCTTGGTTACTTAACCTCCAAAAACCAGCAGTCAAATAATCTTAATGCATGCAGTCTAAATTAGGCCTCTGCAAATATCACAAAAATTGCAAAGTCATATATGTACTGTACAACACCTACAAATGCAAATAGGCTACTTTCAACAAAAACTGTCAACCCCTCTGCTGTAGCTGTATTTGTCTTTAATACTCTGCATTCTTTACTTGTACACCCAGCCTTCTGCCTTAGTTTCCTCCTCTGTTACATGACAAAATATTCAGTTTAATGAACAGAGAGAACGTTTGGTCAGTGACTTGTCTCAGTGGCCTAAGTTAAGATGCCATTTTGATGAATTAGCCTACTTACATTTTAGCTCAGTGTCTCTAACTCCTGTGTGCCCTCCTCTCCTGCTGTAGCTCATACTCCTCTGGTCTCTGTGTCCAACGCCTGGTTTATTGTATTTTTATAAAGCTCTACAGCTGTGTTATCTGCTGATATTATTTGTTTTCTCTCTGAATTTCGCGGTGCTGAGGCGCGTTCACAACACACGCGTTCATGAACAGAAGACAACCAATGAGAGCGCAGGGGAGGCGGGACAAGGGTCAGAGGAGCCAATGAGAAACGAGTTAGTCTTCCACGGAGCTTACTGCGCTGCTGTAGTGATGGTAGCAGGAGGAGAGCGCACAGAGAAGCGGCTGTGGAGAGAGTTGCTGTAAAGAGTTACCGCTGGTCTCGGTGAACAGAGAAAAACGTACCGAGGAGGTAATGATTGTTACGCATCATTGCACGCTTTGAAGTGGTTATACGGAAATTCTTTAGCATTCTAGTGGGTATACGGCGTATACCTGCGTATCTTGTAGACTACACTACTGCACTCAATTCTTTTAAACTTTTACCCAGGTAATACTTTTGTTGAGTACTTCTGACTGAAAAAACAAAGTAAAATGACTCCTTTTTAACTTTTTGTTTGGGTTCAATTAGTCTGGATGAGTTGACTTGAATATTGTTATTTTTAAACAACAATGAGAAGAGACCTGGAGTTCTTCTTCCACTTCTGTCTAATGTGGCAATGCCCTTTTTTCACCCACAACCATATATGTGCTACTGTTGAAAGCAGATGTAGATAATAGGACTTTCGTAAGTACTCCATAAAAAGATAGAAATGCTTCAGATCTGCCTAATGACGCTGTCTTTCAGTTCATCACGTCTTTGCCTTTTCTTTTTGATAATTCTGTGGATATTAGTATTTAATGGGCCTTCATTATGTCTCTTTACTTCACGTTGTGTAAAGGTCAAAGGGTATTGTTTTAAGGTGAAGCTATTACTTGTGAATGGCCCCTGAGCAGTTGAAAGCCATCTTCAGCAGAGCTACGGTTTGATTTGTGGTCAAAAGGATGGAACATAATGAAGGTTTTTCTTCCTTTATCTTTTTCCTCTCTCCACTTTACAGATGTACATCATAGTTCTATCTTTTTAAAGAATTGTTTTGCTGTAATTCTGAAGGTCATTTTTATTGGGCCCTTTGTATGACTCGTACGAATAAAGGTACCACGCTCTGACACAGTCATAGAAAAAGTCAATAAAAAGCTTACTGCATAAAAGTTTACTTTTATCTACAGTATATCTATATAGATCATTTGATGCATGACTTAGCACAGTAGTTAGGATTTGCAGTGCGTACAGCATAACAAGCATCGACATCATTCATTCATTCGTTAATCCAGCTACTTTGGGCCTGTGTTGGGGTACACCCTGAACAATTAGGGTTAACATTAAGAGACATATACTGCTAGACAGTTTGAATCCACCAGTCTACCTATTTAAGCATGTTTTTTGATGGATGAAGTGCCCAGAAAGAACAACACTGATACATGTGCAACACAAATACATTTAAAAATGGATTAGCTTTTTATTAATAGCTACCTAAATGCAGTCTGTGAACCTTTGCAGCTTGGCAAGCATGAGTAACTCAAAAGCTTTGTTTTGCCCGAATTAGCATATATAGGCACCAGAAGATTTGCCATCTCTCACTCTATTAATATACTGTATGTTGTGAGCCTTTGTTACACGCTCTTACTGTAATGCAAGTAATTATGAAACCTGCCTATACTTACATATTCTTTTAAAGGGGCTTTATTCTTCAAACTCGACTTTTCTGATCTTTCTACCATTCTATAACATTGTTGTAGTGAAGTGCTTTTTGTTCTTTTTTAATGTTTCGAAAGACAGCAACATTCTTCCCTCTGCTGCCCTCTGCTGGTCTCTTTGACTGTTTCTGTATGGCACTAGTAGAGCACTTATTAAAAACATTTTCTTTTAGTGAGATAATGTTTTTAAAGGTTGTAAAATGTGCAATGCTGTTCGTGAGGTGACCAACATTGATTTAAAAATATAAATAAAGGCATAATATAGCACTTTTAATGTCACACAAAAGTTACTGAGGACAAAAAAAGTCCTTCCAGCAACTTCACAAAGCTGTCTTTGTCAGTTTTTCCATAAGCTTATAGATTTGTGAATTTGTGTATCAGCAATCCTCGCTAGAGCCCATCTAAAACTATCACCATTACCTCCTGCCTGCTTTGCAAAGCCTCATTCTGTGTAACAAACCATATGACCCTTTAGATTTATTGTCCTTGCAATCTGTATAAGAATTTATGAAACTTTACCTTTTCCACATCAACATTTCTTGCTCCAAAAAATCATTCTGCAACGTCAGTGACTAATAGACACAAATGAGAAGGAGCTTAGGGGCCTTTACAAATCTCTAGCCAACTATTTTTATAATGATGACTTCTTTATATAACAAATCATAGTTTTAGAAGAAGTATAATGAACAGAAGATGCTTGTAGACACATATAATGGTGAAGAAGACATTAGTAACCTCCTCTTTGGGCTGATGGAGGGATGCAGGCAAGATAAAAAAACGGAGCTGAGCAGAGGACAGCTTTAGGCCAAAGAGGAGCCCGACTCACTGTTACACATCAAAGAGAGAAAGACTGTGATACAATCATGTCTTTGGGCCGTGGAAGAGTTTATTAATTAAACCACGTCTGTTGAATCATGCACTCATGGCTCCTTTATCACTGCTTTTATAAGAGAGAGGTTGTGGAGAGTAACATTGAAGGTATTAAGAAAATGAACCCTGACCGTTCCTGGATAGGCTTAGTTTGACAGGCTTCTTTTTTTTATTCTCACACACTGGAGCAACAACAGGTGTGCAGCTTAACACAGTCAGATAAATGTGGGATGCTGTTGTTCTCTGTGTACATAGGTCTCATGATACATAGTGCCAGTCCTAAGCCTGGAAAAAAATGGAGCGGACTGTGTCAGGGATGTCATCTGGCTTAAAAATCTAGGCCAAATCTAAAGGTGAATCACTGCACACTGTAGTGACCCCAGAAGGGAAATATGAATGGAAACAAAGATTATGGTGCGTAGTTAAGCAAAGTTAAACATTAGACTGAATAACACATTTAAAATAACTCATCACTATAGGTAGAAATAAATCATTACTAAATATGTAATTAACAATAATTGATTAAATATGTATTTATACTGAAATAAATAAACAAGTATACACTGAGTTAATACTGATGTAATCATTTCGCATTGATTTATGTGAGCTTCTTACAAGAACTAAATGTTTATAACTTCGAGTTGCTTAATAAAAGCCCACTTCCAGAGTTTTTGAGATTGTGAAAACAAAGTTTAAAGTAATATATTGTGCTTTTATATTGTAATTTTAAATGAACTGTTTGTGGAAGAAAGTGTTTTGAGGCCTCAGAAAATCAGCGCCAGAGACTACAGGATTACTCAAACAGGCGTAAATGAAAAAACACAACTGCTATGTTTTTGGTGAGAAAACTTTATAACATGGTAGAAAGCTCAAAAAAGTCAATTTTGCATAACATAGTCCTTTCTAAAAACTTGTGTGGCGTAATCATGAGTCTGTTTTTTCTTCCTTCTATTATGCTGTGTAATTAACTGAATAACTGGTTTTCATCAAAAGCAAGGGGAAAAGTTGGGTAATGCATCCTTAATGTTGAAGTAATGCTTTGTAAATAATCCATTAACTGGTTCCTAACTAATACTTATGCTTCCATACTAATGCTTTGTAGTGTATTGTTATTATAAAGTGTTACAGATTTTTTTTCTCACACATTTGAGCAACAACAGGTGTGGAGCTTAACACAGTCAGGCTAAATGTGAGATATTAAAAAGGGATGAATAAGAGGAAAGAGCAGGCGAGGATTTGAGGAAAAAAAAACATGGAGGAAACAGGAAGAAGGATGAGCCGATCCAGACAGACGGCACTGTACGGGTAAATGGAGAAAGGGCCCATTGTGTCAGCAGCTGTCATTACTAAATAGCCCTCAGATCACTGTGATAGATATATATATCCATACATAGATAGACAGAGTGAGTGACGGCGCCCCCTCAGAGTAACATCTGCGCCGACAGCAGCCCTGGTAATGACTCGCCGCGTGTGCCAGGATGGGTGTGTCATGGCTTTTCCTCTCTCCTTCCTGTGTACCGCGCATTCAATCATTTTACGTCTGCCTGCTTTATCTCATCTCCCTCCTCTGTCTATTCTCCATCGCGTTAATAGCGGCGGGCACGAGCACAGGAGTGGAGTTGGGGCATAGAAAATAAATGTTGTCAACAAAAGAGGCTGTTACATCATCGGTTTAAACTGGTAATGGGCTTTTGAGAGAGTGGAAGTGTGGAGTTTATAGAGCCAATAGTTATTGGGTAATACTGAAAAAGGTCAAAGCTTAGTGAAGCTTGCAGGACTAATGTTAACCATAATCTCCATAATCTCAGTTTATGCATATGAGAGTACCATGCATTCATCTTCTTCTGCTTATTCCCATTAGGGTTGCAGGTAGCCAAAGCCTTTCCTTGCATCTATGGGCCTTAGGCAGGGTACAGCCTGGACAATCACCAGTTGTACGCAACACAGACACCAACAGACAACTTTTTTATTCTCTATTTAGATTCACCACATAAAAATAGCTCAGTTGGTAGAGCTGTGGCACAACAACAGCCTGCCTTGGCATTGTGACTTCGAGTCTGCTCTCCGACACTTTGCCAAATGTCTCTCCCCTGTGATTTCCTGTCAATTCTCAACTGCACTATCCCAGGAAATCTGAGCGGTTCGTGCTCTGGCCTCTCAGCAAGGAGGTTGTGAGATCGATCCTTGGGCCGGCTGTCCTGTGAACTCTTTGGGTGGAGTCTGCACGTCCCCCTCGTGTTACAGTGGGGTCTCTCCGAGTACTTCTGCTTCCTCCTTGCATCCAAAGACATGCATGTGTTGGGAGAATCATTGACCCTAAATTGCCCATGGTGAATGAATGCGAGAGTGAATAGTTGTCTGTCTCTGTGTCAGCTCTGCGACTAACTGGACACTGACTACTGGCCCATAGTTAGTGGGCTAGGCTTGAGTACCAGTGACCTCTAATGGGAATAAACGAAGAAGAATGAATGAATGGATGGAGAAAGTCATTGTCCCATGGGGAGAGCATGCCCACAATACTGAATAGTGTGCTGGCCGGTCTGGTAACAATCAATTTCATAGTGGAATTTATTATGCATTCAACAGTTGCTGAAGCTGCCAAACTCAGAATAAAATGAGGCATCCCTCCTCTTACCCTCTAGCTAAGAGTAACCATGACCAAGATAATGGTTCAAGATCTGAAAATGCTCCACCCCCACTTAAAAGGTTGGAAATAATGGGACCAGCGCTAACTTTTACACTTATTTATCTTCGAGGGATCAGTGGGAGCCAGCCCTCACAGCCCAGGCATTCCTTTAGTCCACCCCATCCACCATTACACTGTCACTGACTCAGATCACGTTGATGCCTATCTGTGTCTTCTTCGTGAGTTTTGTTCAAGGCGGGCATCCAGGTGCGTCTCATGTCGAGGTGTAGAAAGGATGGGATAGTGGTGATGGTAGGGGGGAGGCGGGGTGAAGAGATGATGAATGGGTCTCGTTAAAGGGGTAATTTGTCTCTTCTTGTCTGACTGGGCTCCAGCTGTCGCTCTCCTCCTCGGCCTACCACTCCTCACCTCGGCCAGATGGGTGGACGGATGGATGGGGAAGAGGGGCGGGGGTGGTGGTTAGACACACACAAGGACGAAGACATGGGAATTGTGTTGGGACTACCGTGCAGTGGTGCTGCATGTGCGCGGTGGTACTGTGCTGAAGGAAAATGCCTTTGAAATCCGTATCAGGATTTCTTCAAGTTAATTACCAATCATGAGACTAAAAACTGCAATAATGGAAATTAAAATTATTATAATGTCCATATAAAGTCCTGAAAATACTGCACATTCTTCTAAAAACTTTTTTAATTGTTTCTTATTAAAATTTTAATGTAGCACAAGTTGTGAGCTCTAAAACTATGTAGAAGTTTGAGTTTTAACTCTCTGAGGTTGCTGTAAATTGTGCAGTGATGTTAAAGCCAATGCATAAAATAAGTTAGAATGATCGGAGGAAATGACTGTTTATTTATCCTGCATGAAATAAAATAAAAATGATCAGGAAAAGGTGTCTTGAAAAGTCAAGAAAAAAACACAGAAATCATGGTTGTCAAAACTGACTTTGTGTTTTGTTGCAATGAATAGATTTATGAAATTAGGTACAATATTATTAACTCAATCCAGCAACAATTTAAATGCAAAGAATTTTTGTTGCAACCCGGGGGCACCTGTTCTTAAATTTGTACTACCGTGGCAAGAATTCACACTAAAAACAGCATTTATTTGTTGCAGGTGAGACGCAGCAAACTCCTAAAATGTATTGTACGAGTTGAGTAAATGTGTGTTCATCTCCTCAGTGTGCTATGTTTCTCTGTGCTGTAACTTAGTGGAGCCAGAGCAAAGTTTATACTGCAAGTTACACTCTGTTTCTTCAATAAACAAAAGTTAAGCTAGTGTGACTAAAATAAGTTGAATAACACATCCAATAAAATAATGACTCTCTACATGGAGTTGTATGGCAAGGCTCAACTTCTCCGTGACTCATGAGAACAAACGTTTGTAGTCACGCCACATAGCAATGATTCTCACGTTTATCTTTTCTCAAAACTCATCAATATTTTCGTCGTCTCGAAATGCCTGAGGATTTTTTCTCCCCCCCTTGATACACTTATTCTTCACACTAATCAACACTTGCAGGAGATCTGCAGATTTGCAAAGTGAGAGACACAGTAACTGGGAGCGGAGGATTGAGAGATGTATACAGATGGCCAGGGAGGCGGCTGAAGAATGGCAACCGAAGCACCACCACCGCCATCGAGAGAGATCCACACGAGCTCACTGCCAACTCTTTGTTCTAATAACACAAAGCAATTTCCACTGACCTTTCTGGAAAAACGTAGCGGGCAGAAATGACTGAGTTAAGGATGCCCCACAGCATAATTGCTAAGGAGATTAAAGTTCCCTTAATTGCTTTTGGCCAACAAGTGCAATTTTTCCTTTTTTGTAATTAAAGTGATTTAAAATATTAATAACTACGTCCCGCATAACCTCATACGACCGTTTACAGTAGCACGTGGCGTAAATGTGCGCAATAAAACACTCTTTAAGGTGCAATGCAATGCCCATGCACCCACGCGCACAACTCGAGCATCCCTCATCCCGCCTGTTGCTGCCAGAGTCCTCATTACAGCGCCTTGTGAAATATGCAAATAGCCGGTCCCTTTCCCTTTCACATCAATTGAAGTGACTGATCAATTCAGATAGATCAATGCCTTTGTGTGTGTCTGAGTGTGGGTGTGTCCACGGCCATAGACTTTGGTTATATCTTCATCACTTTCCATTCCCCATAATACAAACACAAGTCCAAAAAAAGTTGGGGCAATGTGTAAGATGTGAATAAGAACAGATTGCAATTGTTCATTAATGCAGGTCTTTTCTTTGGGTTTGATTCTTTGCACTATAGAGCTGTTCTCTGTTTTTCTTTAGCTAATAAATAAAATAAAAAAAGCTTTGTCCTACAGAAGACAAAGAGTTTCTGAATGACATTCATATACGGTTTCTTTACTGCATGATACAACTATGAATGACAATGACTTCTGGAAGTGTTTCTGATCCATGAGGTTATTTCCAATACTGAACAATCCCTGTTTAAAATAATGTGTCGCTCAAAACTCTGAAAATCATGAGCATCTAATAAATCCAGTACTAATAATAGAGACTCTGCCTCTCCAAAATTGTCCAATTCACTAAATTAGTTGCAAAAGTTTTGGCTTTTTCCTTACGACGTCACCACAGCAGCTTTTCTACCTCCTACAGCCTGCAGTAATTTGCTTCTTAAGTTGGCAGTTTTACTCCAGATGCCCTTCTAATCCTGACAAAACCCTTTCTTCTTATCTGAGCTTTGGGCCAGCAGTAGGACTTCACTGCCATCTGACTCTTTTGTGGCTAATTTAGTTTTGTTAACATTTTACACCTTGTCCCAACTTTTCCAGAATTGGGCGTCCCCATCCCCTTTAATTGCCCCTCATCCATGCAATTTGTCAGCTCATACTTTGCACTATATTGCCCCTCCCGTCCTCTACATGGCCTGATTTATCAGCCTGTCACTGTGGCGCTCATTTGGTTACCCCTGTGACCTTGCTGCCCCTCCCTCTCTATCCCTCTTCTCTCCTGTCAGGCCACACTGTTTGTATTGCAATTGTTTATCCATTTTTTGTGTGTTTGCTCTGATGAGATTGACCGGACATGTGTGTGTGTGTGTGTCCAGCGCGCACACACACACACATCACATCCACAAGCCGCTCTATACCTAAACAGAGAGACAAGGTTGGCATCTCTCCGGGGTGTAGTTAACGCCGGGATCGATCCTAGCTCTGGTTTCTATAACGCAGGGCTGCAAGCTGCATCCGAGGAAGCCATATTTTCTGTCAAATACATCTTTTTACTTGTCACAAAGGTTCAAAAGTGCAACAAAGCTGAAAAATGCTATTCATTTTTAGGCAGAAAACATTACTGTGCAGTCCTAGGTTTATAAAAAAAAGTCTATGAACAACAAAGGTGTATCAATGCAAAAAAAAAAAATCTAAATTAGAAGCACTTGCAGAGTGTAGACCTCTGCCAAGGCACTGGACTCGGACTCAAACTCAAACATCTTCTAGTTAAGGGGTAAATGCTCTTTCCACTGAGCCACAAAACCCTTTTATCTCACAGTGGTAATATGAGGGAAGTTAGTGTCCTCGGGCTTATCTCAAAATGTTACAGAATCCCTTAAAGATCCACATCAAAAATAATAATTTTGTCCTTGACCCATTACTAACCTTTTAACAAAATTACAACATAAAATTCTTAACATTTGTCCTCAAAAACCTCAAACAGTAAACTAGCACTTTTGCACAGAGCAGTGTATTGAAAAGGAAGTTAAGGTCAAAGCTTTTTTATTTCTTCAAAGAAAAAAAAAAAGTCCTGCATTGATCTCATTGCCTCTCGCCCAGTTACTGTTTCCCTGATGCAAGCAATACGCCACCATCGCCTCAAATAGGTGTCCCATCTATCAAGGCCTTCACAAGTTTTGATTTCTATCAATAGGGAGTGATGGTTGAGGTGAATGCTGTCAAATCAGGCCCTATCTGTATTCTGAAGAATGTCAATAGTAAAAGAAGCAGCAAAAAAGATGCATGAATGGTATTGTGTTTCTCTCCCCAAGGTCTTGTTGCTTTTCTTTCTTTGTATGAAAACATGATGAAAACAACTTTGCTTTGCTGAAAGGCCGACCCATGTAACTCCACAATTTTCTCACTGTAGTTGGAAATGAAAGTTGAACTGAAGAAACAGCTTTGTATGTAATGATACACTGTGTAACTTACAATAAGTTTTCATTTAAGTAATTTTTTTCTTAAAAAGAAAGTAAGAAACCACACTCAAAACCAACTTGCTTTAGAAAGGAGCAGAAAGAAGGACAAGACTTTTATGGCCTTTCTCCTTATTTACTCTATTAGAGTGTTAAAGTAAGTTTATAGCATAACCCGTAACATGCCAGTGCAAATTTAAATTATAACTATAGGACATGTTGGTAAATAATTAAATAAATTAGAATATCATGGAAAAGTAAAATTATTTCAGTTTAATTTAAATTGTGAAACAAATACAGTATATTATAGAGTTCACACTGTTAACATTTCAAACTTTTCAAACAATTGATTATTTATTAATCAATCATAGATAATCAATCACTGGTCGTGGAATGCAATAAATAAAATGTATCTAATTATTTACAAGCTTTGTAATTAATTATGATTAAGGACTTTTTTTCTAATAGCAACATTTATAGAAATACATTATAGGAGCTTATTTGTACGCTCTAGCATAGGCCTATTTTAATTTAACAGTCAAACAGGGTAATATTCAGTGTTTGTGCATGGATCACGGGACCGCACTCTTCTGTGTGTCCTCTTCACACCTGACCCCCTCACACATCTGTCTCCTCTTGTGTGGGTGACGCCTGACCACAACGCTGCTTTCAGTCTCCTCTGAGTGCCAGAGTGCATCAGTGAGCTGTGAGAGCGGCTCTTTAAAGAAGTTTGTTTTTCTATCGTTAAGTGAAAGAAAAAGAGTGAACCCGTGAGCTTGTCGTACAAGGGTGGGGCAGCCTCAGATTAAACCCTTTGGTTGTTGTTGTTGTTGTTCGGCCTTGGATGCCAGAAATTTGGAAATTGAGAAAGGTTCCATGTTGCCATAGAGAAGTCTGGGTTAATTTTTCTGTAATTAATTATTTGTTATTAACAAGTTAAAGTCCCAGTAAACAGACTTATTTGAGATAGGCATAGCAATCATCTCCTTTATTTCTTTAATTTTTGTACATACGCTACGTGGTGTTACTTTTACTTTAGAAGATGAAGGACAAGATCACTTTGAATGACGACCAAAATAAGTGGTTACCAGTGGAGTACCTAATTAGCAGTTGTAATAACCTAGGTCCTTGGGTGGTTAGCTGGACCCATTGGCCTCATTCTTACCGTATTGTTGATTGATTGAGCTGCAAATATGGCAGACATAATTATTCTATATTTTGAGCCGTCTCTAAATAGAATTTATTAGATTTGTCTTTGTCCTTGATTCCCGAATCTGTGGAGAGCACAGTGAATTCTCTCCATCCCTCTCTGCTCCCTCTGGTGTACGGGACAGCCTGATTGTGTCCACGCGTCCCATGGCTCTTACTATTTAAAGACTTGCTTGTTAACTTTCTTTTGTCTTGGCCATGTAGAGGACGACTGTACAAGGGATTTAGGTCCTCCACCCAAATCTTATTTCGCTGTTTCGTTTGAAGGCATACTATGTGGCATTTAAAAAGTGGGAATGGGCTCAATTGAATGGGACAAACAGCTTTGTTTAGTCTGGATCGACAAATGGCTTATTGTTGGTACTAAATAGTTGTATTGTGCTACTGTTATCTGCAGTATTCGAGCTGTTTACATCCTTTTTGTAATTTTGGGAATAGCCACAGTGTTATACAATTACTTAGGCTTCATAATGTTTTCAGCTGAATGAAAACAGAAATGGGTAGAGTAGTGTAGAGGTGCTCTCAGTACTGAGTACTTTTACTTTATAACAATGCTACTGTAGAAATCAAAGTAATCCACAAAAAGTATTAAAAACAACTTCAGACCCGTGAGCTTCTTGCTGTGAGGCAACAGTGCTACCCACGTACCACCTAAAAACTACTTTAATCATTTCTACATTTTCATGTTTTGAAGTGTGAGTGGAGTAAAAGTAACAAAAGTTCCTTCAGTGTGTGCTCATATAAAAGTAAGTATTTGTATCTAGTACCTATACATTGACACTTTAATGGCAAAACATAATTTTCTAACTAATTTGTTGCTCAAAGCCTCCCTTTAGTGAAATGGTTAGTGCCCCTAAATTTCATGCAGCATGTTAGGTGTTCAGTTCTGTAACATCGAGCCAAAAACTCCAGCCACACCTTGTGCAGGTCCCATGGTAATGGCTGACTCAAGAAAGCATCCAACGTAAAAACCTAGGCCATAGTATGCAAATGATTCACAAATGATTAAATATGGCAACTCCTTGAAAAAAGGGAGCAGCCAAAAAGCAATCTAAAAAAATCTGCGCAATTTACTCATTTGTTTCACCTGAAAAATGCTTGAGTAGAATGGGCACTGTAAGAGAACATTGGCTTCATTGTAAAAAATAAAACTGCCATTGTTAAATGTGCAGTACAATGAGTTTAAGGTTTAAACATGCTTTTATACTCATGACAAAAAGATCAGTCTTTTTGTGCGCTCTATCTGTAGTGGGGACTGTTTTGTGCAGCTCTTTTCATTACTATGACCAGGGTCATGTGACTAAAAGTGGGTTTGAACAGTAGACCACTTTGCTGAGAGCAAAAGTATGAGTAGTTTCAGTTTTAAAAGCCAAAACTAGGCATTTAGACTTTCCAAGCTGAACGGCAACTGATTTAAAGCTATTGACTTTGGTGAGCACTGCAAATTAAATGCTACTTACTTCCATTGTAGTTGAACGGAGGGATATACTTTACAACTTGTACAAATACAGCCATAACTATCTGCTCAGTACAGCCGCCAGACGAGTTGGACGTGCACCAAAGCTTTACTCAGCAAAGCCCATACATTTAAGCCAAACCTGCTTCTGGGAACGAGGGCCCTGTATCACTGTCAGTCATTGCCATTTGTTTTGTCTAACGCCGCCCTTCCCTCGTGTCTCTCTCTCTCTCTCTTTACATCTGTAGGTCGCCCACTCCCTCCAACCTCTTCCTCCTCCCTGCTCCCTCCGTCCCACCAGTCCTCCTCGTCCGCCCCACACCACCCCTCCCCCGGCCCCTCTCCACCCATCAGGGAGTGCCAGGTGCCCCTCCTGGAGAAGAACTCCACCCACTCCCACCTGGAACCCCACCCGGACGACTCGTACCTGCTCCGGGGCCAGCCTTCCTCAACGGGTAAGACACACAACAACAAAAAAGACAACAAATTTCTGCACTACTTCCCCTTTTTTGTTCATTTATCTCAATGTCAACATGTCATCTGCATTATTGTGTCAATTTCATGATCCATAAAATTCAAGGCAATCCTTAACTATGATATTAAGTATTATTCTTGCTTCTGCATTCCTCTGAAGACTTGCAGAGCTGGGAATGCAACCAAAAAGCAGTCATTTTCTGTTATAAAGAGGATAATGGATTATAATTGGATGTACAATTACCACAGAGGTATAAATCATACAGCAGAAATGGTGGTTCATTATGCATATGGTTTTATGAGCAGAGAAACTGTAATTTACTTAATTGTTCATGATTTTTGTTTCAACTTACTCATGTCTGCCATTAGAGCCTATTATAGTATGAATGTATACGGTTTAGTGGTGACTACAAGAAACCCAGCTCCAATTTGCTTCACAAGTGATCTCTGTCTATTGTCTGTGCTTCTATTGTCATTATTTGTATTTCTAAAAGTCAATACATTTGATTAAAAAGTTGGTTATCATACAGGGGTGGGCTGCTGGTCATTATAGCCCAATTGTTTAACTTTGAAGACATAATTATTTATTGTCTTGAAGTCGTTGAGGCTGTTGTGATAACATTTGTGACGAGGTTTCCAGTCAAACCTTGAACTAATCAGCTAAACTGGACAGATGATTTTATGGTCCATTTAGCTTTGCTTTAGCTTTGTGAGCTTACAGAGGAATGCACCCCTAAAAAGATGCAAAAAATGTGCTTTAATGGGATCTCTCATTTTAGTACATAGATTTCGCTCTATGGGAAAAATCTTTTCTGGGCCACATGGGAATTTTCCACTGCAGAGAGACCACTAATCAAACTGGCATCAGGTGAGAGGGGGGTGACCTATCCACGTCTTATTATACAATATATCCATGGCTGACAGGTGTCAATTACAGGTCCAGGACCGCCCCCCACCCCACTCAGCCCCGCACACAGTTCTTCACTCCACTGTTTTTCCCCGGTCTCTGCTCACTTTTCCTGCATTTTCAAGTCTTGGCAGTAGACAAAGATAAAGCCTAAATAGAGGGTTGTTTATGAAATCAAAAACATTCACAGCATTACATTTTATAACTTAGTCCATTTTTTAGTATCTGTAGCTTAAAGTTAATGTAAACTTTAAAACCTAATCTCGTATGCATGATCCTGAATAACAATATGGCTTTATAAGTAAAATTGTATGCATAAAATCCCAAAGGTTTCACAAGGCGGAATAATAAGGAACACTTTTTGTTTCCACCGCTTTTGTTTTTCTTCTCTTATAACAAAAATCTTATTATGAGCATACGGATATGTGTGTTAATGGATTACATTTAAAAAGTAACCCTCCCACCTTTGTCCCCTAATGCCAAAAAAAAAAAAAAAAACAATGATGCAAGTGAAAGCAACCCCTACACTGAGCAGAGTGCACACCGGATGCCATCGAGTAGGTGTGTTTGTACTTATTTTCCATATGACATTAATATTGTGGCAGAAAGTGAAAGGTAAGGGGATGATGAATTTTAAGTGCCGGCGGGAGGATCACTGTAGCGCAGACAAACTAGTTAGTTTTTCCCAGCTCTAAGCGCTTTCCTTCATCAATGGACACTCTCTTGATGGTTGTTAGAGGCTCTGTGTGCTTGTATCAGCATCTTGCAACTATTTCTCACTGCCGCTTACACGCACTAACACACTAATCAGGCAAAACATTATGTCCACTGACAGGTACAGATTATCTCCTCATCATGCCACAAGAGTTTGTCCTCAGAATTGATGTTTTAGATAAATGGGCAAATGTAAGGATTTGAGCACACTGTGATGGGTCGACAAATGAGTCAGAGCATCTCCAAAACTCCCAGGCTGCAGTAAAGTGGAAGTTTCATACTTGTGTAAAGTGCTTTCTGTATTTAATTTGTATTTAAAAACATGTTTACTTAGGAAAACTTTGGAAACCAATAGCATATATTATGCCATAGCTTAAATTGGAAGATTAATAATGCATCATGACTACTTGTGTTTAGTATGTTTGTAATGATACATCACAGTTAATTAAACTGGAATAAAATAGTGGTCCTGCTATATAAGTATTAGTAACATTACTAAACACTAAAGAGTATATTAAGTGAAAATGAAATATTAAACTTGCTTAATATTTTTTGGATAATTTACTAAAGAAAGGCTAGTTTTACTTAATTACAGTAATAAACTTTTTGTGTGTGTGTGTTTTCTATGAAGATAACTGGGAAAAAAATTAGACATTCGGTTTACTTAAATTTTTTTCAAGTAAACTTAACTAATCAGGGTTAACAGTGTATCAAAAGTGGTCCATGGAAGGAACACCGAAGGAAACCAGTGACAGATGATGCCCAAGACAAGCTAAGATCGCTCATATTACTGAAGACGTTAATGCTGGTTCTAATAATGTCTTCGATTTATTTTGCAATTGGGGCAGACTGACTAAAATATGGTTGCCATTCTGTGCCAATGGCCTCTCCAACCTCCAACAAAACACCCAGTCACACAGGCAAGCTGGGACAAGTGTCTTGCCCAAGGACACAATAGCAGTATGCAATGCCAGAAGTGGGTTGCAAACCACCCGCCTTCCTGTTAATAGATGGCTCTACCAATTGAGCTACTGGTGATTCTGACAGAAAGATGTCAGAATACGCAGTGCATCACAATTTGTTGCATATAAGGCTGCATATTTGGCAGGTGGTCATAATGTTATGCCTGATCGATGTGCATAAACAGTGACGAAATCTGCATCAGCGCACACATTTATTTTCATCAATTAACTGCTCTCTGTCCATCTCTGCAGCTCTTTCCTGCTTGTTTTCCCAGTTCCACTGTGCATCTGCACTTTGTAATCAGCAGATATATTTAGCAGAAGCCTGATGGGAGGCTGGGCTGGGGAGGGGGGGTTAGGGGGTGGGCTTAGAGAAGTCCTAATGTGATTTTTGGTGGAATACAATCTATTGTTAATGGCGTTAGGCCCTCCTTTGATCCAGTATAAATCTTCATTAGGGAAGGCCCGGGTCCCAGGTTCAAGAGCAACGTGATTAGGAGGCTTTTAAAATGACGTTACATCAGCCTTCTAATTGGTTTACTGTTTGCTGGGGCAACATCAATCATTAGCCCAGTAACCGCACAGCAAATAAATTCACTCTGCCACTGACACCCTAATGGCAGACGCTGGCAAAGAGGGGAGAGTGAGGCTCGGAGGCTCTTTTCTTTCCTCGTGCTTGTTCGCATACACCCACACTTTTTGTTCCCGGGCTTTTCTTTTTTGCAGTGTCTCGGCTGAGCATGTATACTCAGAGCCGCAGACAAAAGCAGAAGAAAACGACACAGAAGCACGGAAAAGAGAGACGCAAAGAGGCAAATGGGAACAGAGATAGAAGCAGCCAAACTTTGACTTTTGAAGTTGTTTAATGAGACATCTTGCATGGGGAACGAGAATTCAAAGTGTGCCAGTAAAAATAGATAGAGAAAGCATCTGAGAGATAAAGAGGAGAATAGAGGAGCTGGGAGTCAGAGGGACAAAGGACAGAAAGAAGGGAATACTGTAAAACACATATTCCCAAAAAAGTTGGGTTGTAAAATAAAAATAAAAACAAAATCAAATTTATAAATCTTATAAAAGCTTGTTTTATTCACAAAAGAACATGTTGAGACTGAAATATGTTAGCATTTTGTGACACATTGTAGCTCATTTTGAATTTGATGGCAGCAACATGTCTCAAAAATGACAGGACAGGGCCAAGAAAAGGCTGGAAAAGAAAGTTTTGCAACAGCTGTCTGTATTGTTTGTATTAAATGTAATGCTCGTAATCTTTGAGACCTCAAGCAGCACTACAACTTCTGGTTCCTGATCTGTGCATTACAGAATAATGCAATTTTTAATGCAGTGAGGATCATGAGCATTGAATACACACAATATTAATAATACAGTCTATGCCTTTCTAAAATGCTCCTTATATACCCTATTTAAGTCCTGCCAGTTAACATAATTAGTCACAAATTGCTCCTTTAGCTGTTGTTTGCAGTTTTTCCAGTCTTTTGTTGCCCATCGCCAACATCTTTGAGACATGTTGCTGCCATGAAATTTAAAAATGAGCTGTTTTTTTTTTATGAAATGATCAAATACCTCAGTTTCAACTCCTGATATGTTGTTGCGAATAAAATTTTCATTCAAAACATTCTATTTTTATTTACATTTTACTGTTTCCAAACTTTATTCCAGAATTGGGTTTGTAAACAGGGTAAGCTGACAGGAGCACGCAGGGTGAAGCTGAGTTATTTGGACAGACAGAGGGGGAGAACAATATTGAGATGCGATTGTAAATGTGCTGTGCTTCCCCGGCCAGGACCGCTGCTGATCTAATGGGTGCAGAGAGAGTCCTTGGCTTGGGGCGTCCATTAAAATGGGCCTAAATGAGTTTAGAGTGGCATTCTGGCAGCGCATAAATACACGCTGGCATGTAGGAAAACACAGGAAACAGCTGAGAGGAAATAAAACACCTATAAGCGCTTGCTGTTTATGCATGTGTTGTGAAAATCCATCTCGGTGTGTGAGAGGAAAAAAAAAACTGTAGAGTCCTGTAGAGACTGGACACTGGGCAGGAAATAAGCCGGACCAAGCCAAGCAGAAACTGACCACAGCGAAATAATCCTCAAGCTGTTTGTATATGTGTGTGTGGAGCAAAGTACTCCGCTATTACCAAAGCTAACAGGTGGACAGGGCTGACTTGTGTTCCTAGTGAAGCATGACAGGTGAACGGGAACAGAACGTTGTTGTCGGGGATTGGCTGGGAATTGGGTCTCTCCGAGTGTTTATGTGGGAATACTGTCTGGCTCGGAGCACCTGTCTGCTGCTGCTGCTGCCGGTATGTTCCTCCGGAAGACGCCGTGAGAGCAGGAGACGGCCAAACGGAGCGTGGCAGATCGCTCCTGGAAAGAGCGAGCGTTAGCGCCGTCTCTGGCCATTCATTATGCATGGGGAACGCAAAAGCTATTTTTAGACGCTCCCCCTCACAAAAGTGGCTATAGCTAGGTATCTGCCTGCCAGGGAAGCCACCTCAAGTCACTGCCGACCCAATGAATGTTTAATGGTTTGTTGAAACAAATCTACAGAAACAAAGGAACAACAATGACGCTTTTTTGTGTGCAAATGCTAGTCTTCCTAATGGTGCTTATGTAAGGGTGACATTTGCAAACAGTTGGATATTTAAGGCATTGTGCAGAGAGAAAAACGCACACGTGGATTTGCACTCTCATGGTTTGTTTTGGGCTGAATTTGATGACTCTCCTCTTGCAAATTAGTGCCTCTTAATTAGACAGATATGACTAGCCAAGGCAGAGGCACACAAATAAATATGTTTTAACTTTATCTCCATTCTCACGCTTTTATTCAGTGCTGTGAATACGTTTTAGGCAGGTGTAAAAATGTTGTTAACCAAGAAGCCTTTAATATATATATATATATATATATATATATATATATATATATATATATATATATATATATATATATATATATATATATATTTTTTTTTTTTTTTTTTTTTTTTTTTTTTTTTTTGTAGTAGTAGTAGTTGTATTTATTAGTATTAGTATTAGTATTAGTATTAGTAGGAAGTAATAGGCCAAGGAAAAAACTTGGGTGGCTGACCTTTAAGCCAAAAAATAAAAACTTAAAAATTAAAAAGTTGCTAAATTTTAGGATTATAGATGATATATATTCATGTTGTACTGAGTCTGAAGTTTTTAAAGATATATCAGACTTTTTGAACTATTGTAATTAATTTGGATTTCTTTCATTACTCAGCGGCACATGGCGTGACGGGTAAACAATTAAAGATAAAATGAAAGCTAATATTTTCTTTAAAAACACAGTTCACTACGCATGCCTTCCACTGCTTTTTAGGAATTTGCCTTTTTCTCTGCACAAATTTGCAACATTTTTTGCTTTTTTATTAATAGTCGTGACTTTTTGCCAGAGCCTAGGCAGAGGTTTACGCTCTCCAAGTGCCTCTAGTTATGATTTCTTTTCTTGCAGTTTTGTGTATTTTTGTACCTTGATACATTTGTCTTTGTTCATAAGCATTGTGCACAGACCTGTATGTAAATAAAGCCACAGTGTGAGCATTAAGGCTGTTTTGTCAGCAGTTGCGCGTTTGCTCCGTGGCTTTCACCTCGAGCTCTCCTTTCATTGCTTTGAGCTCTGTGAAGAATGACAAATGAGAAGTGAGTGACATTCGAAAGACAGAGGACATACGGCACACGGGAATATACCACCTCAAAACTCTACGAGAATATCAATTAGCTCGCGGCGGCAGCGTACGGGACAGTTTTTTCAAAGGGATGTGAAGATATGGGCCGCGAAATAAAACGATGAAGACAGTGAGGAGCTGTGGAAGAGGAGGAGGAGGAGGAGGAGGAGGAGGAGGGGAAGAGAGCCTGGCCCCTCTCTGATCTCTTTTTAAATGCTGATTGGGCATTCCTGTCCCACACACACAGACCCATCCTGCCCGGCGATTTTTCAGTTAACCACAGAAAGTGTCAATAAACAGTTTGCTCGTCCGGACCTGCAATGGAAAGTGCAATGGTGGGTGCTTTCCTTACAGAAGAATAAGAAGAGAGGAAAGGGGGAGGAATCAAATATAGAGCTTTGAGAGGTGGGTTTATAAGGTTATTGCTTAATTTGGCAAAAAGCAAACATGTCATAGCTATTGGACAATATATTAAATTGACCATACTTCAGGAGCACTTTTTTTTTTTACAAACTTACCAATAGACACATATAAAATCATGTTGCACAGTTGGACAAAACAAGTGCAATTTTAATATCTTAGTACTAGTATAATCAAGTATAAACACAAAACTAGAATTACATTGGCAACTGAATGCACACAACTCTAAAGTCTATGGACAAATGGCTCATTTTTGCTGAGTTTTAGTTATAATTATGCTTTTATTCATATTTTTAATTTCTACTTAGAGGGAATACACTTTAATTTTAATTTAATTTTTATGTTTTACAACATAAAAACATTATGTGTCTAAAAAAAAACAATTCTGATAATTATTTTACTGCTGCTGTAAATAAACAACCAGAGGGCAACAGAGTCCAGCTTTGTTATGGTCTTTTGAACAGAAACATTTAAAAAGAGCTGTTTATTTCCTTTTTACCATTTTACTACAAAATGAAAAATGAAACAGATCTATACACTTTTTGTTTGAGACATTAAACAGTGGATTTGGAGTACTCACCAATAAACTTGAACAAATTGGTCACCCATAAAAAAAACTATATATAGTAATTATACAGTGATTGTCCATAACATTATGACCACTATCAGTGAATATCGCAGATCTTTTTCAGCGTACTTGTTAGTGAGTGGGATATATTAGGCAGCAAGAAGTGAACATTTTGCCTCAAAGTTTATGCGTTAGAAGCAGGAAAAAATGGGCAAGCGTAAGGATTTGAGTGAGTTTGACCAGAGATAAATCGTGATGGCTATAGACGAACAAACACTCATCACAATCAAAACAGACAACAATATTATAAAACCCCCAAACAAAAGATTAGCAGAGGTTCAACAGTATATAAACTTATTTAACAAAGAGGGCTCTAGAAATTGATAATTAAATCTTTTATACAGTAAGTATTTTTGAATGGGTGAGACATAGTAGCCATTAATTTTTTGGAACCAGTCCTCACTTTTATGCGTCCCGGCCATTTATCCTTTGGTCCATCTTTTCTATTGTCTCCGCTTCCTGCCAGTTGGCCACACACATGCTTATACAGCGAGTTTAATACGGTGTGGCGATCCCCTGCCTGCTCGTCGCTGTGCCGCTTTACAGGGGGGAGCCAGGTTAGCAGACACGCTAATGCTCTTGTGCTGAGAGAGGCTGGATCCTTTTGAATTGGCGAGCATAATGAACTTCCAGGGATTAGCCAAAGCCAAACCCACCCCTCTCTCTCTGCCTCTTCTCTCTCACTCGCTGTCTCTCTGGTCGCGGGAGACCTTGGACAGAAGTAAACTGGGTCAGGCTTCAACTCCGGTTAGGAGGAGAGAAAAAAAAAAACCAAAAAAAAACAGGGGACTCTGAGCTGTTTCCAGAGATGTAGCTTGTGAAAACAAAACAAAAAGCTGTTGAGAAAATCTTTTCATGCTTGCTGTTTATCCACAATGCACAGAGTGAAAAAGAGCAGAAAGAAAGGAGCGCAAGATAAAGTGGAATAAAATGTGATCTGCTTGGCTGCTCCCTAATTGTGCCATTTCCTCGCTACATGTTTTGTCTTTTATCAGACTAGCTTCCTGGTAAAATGGTTGTTCCTATTAGGCTACCTGCAGGTTTTACTTCAGCAGCCGGACAATCTGTCTGACTAAGATCCTGAACTTTATTTAGTGGGGCTATTTTTTTACCACTCAGGCATAACTTTATGGATAACACAGATTATCTCTTCATCATGGCTCCTGTTAGTGAGTGGGATATATTAAGCAGCAAGTGAACATTTTGTCTTCAAAGTTGATGTGTTAGAAGCAGGAAAAATGCAAAGAGTTTGTTATGGGGCTGGATATTCTACAGTTTTTGTTTTTCGCCGTCGATAAAATAACCTTCCATCTTTGGCCTTCCTATTTAGACAGACAATACTTTTTTTTTATTTTATTTTTTTTTTATTAGGCTTGAACTTTCAGCTGGTTCTTGGAAAGCTTTTGATGGGTTCAAGGTCTGCACAAGAATACATTACTTCCAAAATCTTTCAAAGAAAAACAGAATGCAATTTGGGTAAGATCTTAAATATTTTTGGCGGTGCATTTGCAGAAACATTGGCAGTGTTTTGAAGGCTGAAACTTTCATTTTGGAGTCCTTTTTTATTTTTTTTTTTACCTCGGCAAATATTGATTCAAAATGAAAACACAATTGCTTTGGTTCAGTTAAGGTGACGGCACACGACAAAAAACAAGCCCCCAAAGGATTTAAAATGGCAAAATCTAGCTGGCATTTACATTTTTCAAACATTATCTCTTTATATAGCCCCAGGTTCATAGATAATAGAAAACATAATAGCATTTGCATCTTTTTTCTTTCAAGTAAAACCACATTTTGCAAGACTCTGTACATTTTTCTGTGTACCATTTGGAGGATTGATGAACGCTGCCTTCCAACTCGCTCCCTAATGGTGAAACAATGCCCAAAGTCTTGCATATTCAGACCAGAGTAGAACTGAAAACCCATGTATTTCTCCTCCCTATACAAGGTGTGCCATATATTATTCATCCGTAAATGATTGTGAGAAAAAAAAAACTGTTCAATATTTATGGAAGGAAAGTCACTGAAGCAAACATATGCATTTTTAGAAGGTAGCAGGCTGAGGTCTGTGGGTCTTTGTTCTTACTTAGTGTGTGATGTCTTCCTCTGTGTGACAGCTTTTTTCCTCAATAAATTGTGTGCATTGTTAAGCCCAGGCAACAGACAAAAGTGTTTTGAAATGAAAATATGTTGTGTGGTTGGAGAAATGTACTGCATAGCAACAGAAAGGGCAGTTCAGTCAAATGTATTCATTAAAAGTTTTTTAAAAAATAGCCCCGGCCTACATAAAAAAGAGAATATCATGGAGAAGTCAGTTGGTGATACACAGAGCAGAAAAGTGTTTTTATTTTAAATTTGATGATTATGGGAAAAAAAAGTCTATATCTCATAAACCTTTAATATTTTGTATGTTATATGATCACCATAATTATAATAAAAATGTCTGAAATATTTACTGTGTGTACTTAAATCAATATTTTTCAATTGAACTACTGAAATACACAGAGGTGAAAGTAACTAGATTTTGGACAATTTTCTAAAATATATTTTGTAAATTTTTTTAAGAAACATAATGTATTTTTACTTAAATATACTTTGAAATAATAAAATAAAATGAAAAAATAGATTACATAATAAAAATTGTAGTAGTGACAGTAGTAATGTGAGTAGTAGTAGTTGTAAAGTATTAATAGTAAGTAGCAGTAGCAGTAGTGGTAATAGTACTAATTGCATTGACATCAGTAAGTACTTTCTACTTAAGAAAACCTCTCACTAAATACTAATTTTTTTACTTTTACTTGCTTAGGATTTTTTGGAATATTTTAATTGAGTAATATTATTTTGAAGTTTAATTAATTACATTTTCAATAATAATAATAATAATAATAATAATAATAATAAGTAGTAGTAGTAGTAGTGGGTTGTAGCACTATAAAATTAGTAGTAGTGGCTTAGTAAATGTAAATGTTGCAGTGGTAGTAGTGACAGTAGTAGTGTGAGTAGTAGTACTGGAAGTAGTAATGTATTAATAGTAGTAGTGAGTCTTTTCTATGCAAGAAAACTTTACAAAAAAACACTTTTTTACTTGCTTATAATTTTGTGGAGTACTTTGACTAATATTATTTTTGTAGTTCCAATACTTTTACTTCAGTACAGATTTTGAGTACTTCCTCCACCTCTGGAAAAAAAATCACTTTCATAGCATTTTCCTATTTGTTGATGAAGGACTGATCTTTATCTCTGCATTAAACGACATAAACAAAATGCAAATAAAAGATAAAATAGAAAAACATTGATGCATTGTTGGCCAGAAGATGATGAATCTTTTTTTTTTTTTTCATATTTAAATTAGCACACAGAGGCCATATGAGCTGGTGCAGGTGTGCAGCCACATACATACATGCATGCATATGAGAGAGGGCATGTGTGCGTGTGTCTTTCATCCCAAGAGCATCTTTGTATGTGCAGACAGATGTTTTGTGTCTGTCCTATGTCACGGGGGTCAGGTCCCAGCCCGCTCCTTCTCCTCCTCTCCTCTTTCACCGGCATCTGTTGTTCTGATACCTGCACCCCCCACCGGAGGCAGCAGCGAGAGGAATGAGGTCACCATAAAGACTGGTATAGAGAGAGTACGTACATCCGGAGAGCGTTGCTGTTAATTTGTGAGAAGGAAATAAGGTTTTTAGATTTTACAGTACCATGCAAAAGTTTCATTGAGGGGTAAAAATGCTGGTAACTAAGAGTGTATTTTATTTATGTTATGAATTTTTCAGGAAAGGTCAGTAATGGACCAAGAGCAAAATTATTAAATTTGCTGTGAATCCAGATCACTGTGTATTTTGAGATACAGACCACTCACTAAAAGAACAAATGTTTAGTTCTAAGGGTTTTGTGGCTTAACAAAATGAGCATTTACCCTTGAACTAGAAGATTTTCAAGTTTGAGTCCAGGTCTGGGCACTGCATCTCCACCATTGTGAGATAGGTTTTATTTTTCTTCCGTTTTTTGGCAATTTTGTCTATTTTTATACATTGATACACACTTTAGTTGTTCATAACCTGTGAAGTGAAATTACTTGGTCACAGTAGCTCAGTTACACGGTCAACGAGTTAAAATAAATTGTCACTAAGTAAACAAGTCAATATATGCTTTGTGCCAGTCCAAACCGGGATAAATGGAGACTCCATAAAGAAAACATAAAAAGGAACATAATATTGTAACGAGAGAAAAAAGAGGTATATATCCATGAATATAAATGTGGAATAACTTAATGTGGTGCAAAGGATTGGGAATCTGTGTTTTTGTATTAGAGTTGTTAGACTGACAAATATCAAAGTGAGTGGACGGGATTTTTCTTTTCTCATCAAACCCAAGACGAGATGACAAATGTGAGGGCAAGAGTTTGACAAAGCATTCCCTTTAGTTGTTGTCACCTCAGACGTGCGTGTGCGTATGTGCGCTCACTCCAGCCTTTGATCAGTGTGACAATGGTGGACGAGCCACAAACACTACTGTTTTAATGTATTCAGGCTCAGATGTGTAAAGTAATGATGAAAGTGTGATGTGTCGTTTTGCTGAAAAGAGAAAAGTGGTGCTTATCAAAGGCAATGAGTCTGACATCAGTGACTGTGTTTTTTTGCAATAATATTTCCATCCAGACAGGATTAAAATGAAAGCTTGGATTGTCATCTGAATTATTTTATTATTAAACATGGTCCGCTATGGACTCATTTTTTATCTGATATGAAGGAGCCATAAAGGGGTCCACACAATATTCAGGGTTTGAGTTTTTTTAAAGCAATATTAGCAATATGCATTATGTATAGCCTTATGAATGGTTTGTTTACACCGATCAGGCATAACATGTTGACTACTTACTACAATACAGATTATCTCTTCATCGTTGCATCTGTTAGTGGCTGGGATATTTTGGGAAGCAAGTGAACATTTAATCCTCCAAGTTGATGTGTGTTAGAAGAAGGATGGGATGGGCGAGCGTAAGGATTTGAGCGAGCTTGAATTGAAGAGGGCCAAGTTGTGAGAGGGTCAGAGTGTCTTCAGTACTGCAGCTCTGGTGGGGTGTTCCTGGTCTGCAGTGGTCAGTATCAAAAGGTGGTGAACTGGTGATAGTGCTGAAGTTAATGCTTCTATAAAGGTATCAGAATACACAGTGCATTGCGTATGAGGCTGCATATAAGGCAGGTGGTCCCAATGTTATGCGTGGTTGGTGTATATTCAACAATGGCTCTCTCTTACTTTTTCTCCTACTTTTTCTTTACAAACTTTTAGCTACTTGAAACTGTGTAGTCAGACATTGATGTTGTTGCAGCAGGTGGTAAATCTGACCCCCTGGTGATTGTAGGGAGTCAACAGTTGGACAGTTTGCTGTTCAAGTGTTAAATTTTGTAAACCATGAACATTTTGAGCACAATAGGTTCAGCCCACTGAAAGTACACGACTATGGCCTTAAGCTCTGGATCGATCATGTACATTTCCAAAAAAAAAAAAAAAAGTAGAAGCTGCTTCCCATATGGGCTATAGCATGTGGTTTATAGATTTTCTTCAGGACACATGCTCGGGACGGGCTCAAATCCCCCACTGATTTCGGGCTGGGGGGTAGAAAGGTGATGTGTGAATGGGAGCTCTTGTCTGAGTCATCCCGGTTTGGTTTTCAGCTCTCTCACTCAACAGTCCATTAGCTCAGTGTTGGAGGCGCTGGTATTGGATTCTGGCTGACATGTTCCCCCCAAAGTCTGAGAGCGGCAGATGAGGGGCCACGCTGTGTTGAGTGCTCTAATATTGCTTAGGCTCATGCATGCCTCCACACACTCACACACACACACACACACACACACACATGCAGATTGGACACACATTGCCTCTCTGCAACAGAACTGGAGTTAACCAAACAAATGGAATATACTTGTTATGGCAAAAAAAAAAAAAAAGTTACATTAATCTGTCTTATATGGGCATTCAATTGGTGGGTCTCAGGCAAATTGTTAAAGCAGCAGTGTCCGAAAGACCCATCATTGCAAAAGCCACTTTCATAACAATTTTTTTTTTACTGCCCCTATTGATTTAATGTTGACAAGCCGGATAGACCAATCAGCCAGTGAGGGGCATTAGAAGGAGACCACCTTGGACAAAAGCATGTGAGTCGTTCTATGCACTGAAGTTTTGTACTGCAAATAAATTGTGTCATGGTAGGGTCAGGAAAATGCAGAAAAATATAGCTTACATGTTCCACTAAAATGTAGCCTAAATTGAGACTTGAGGTTAACAGTTATCAATTAAAAGGTGACAAGAATTTATATTACAGTCAATAGGATTGCAAAGTTATGTGTTTATACAGTAGGATGGCTTTAAGCTACTTAGAGGGAATACACTATATTGCCAAAGGTATTTGCTCATCCCAATCATCCCAAAAGTGTTCTATCAGGTTGAGGTCAGGACTCTGTGCAGCCCAGTCAAGTTCTTCCACACCAAACTCACTCATCGATGTCTTTATGGACCATGCTTTGTGCACTGGAGCACAGTCGTGTTGGAACAGGGCCATCCCCAAACTTTTCCACAAAGTGTTCCACAAAGCTGCATGCCTGGGTGCTTACGTTTATACACCTGTGGCTATGGAAGTGATTGGAACACCTGAATCCAGTTATTTCAGTGGGTGATACTTTCAGCAATGTAGTGTATACATTTTAATACAGGCCAGTAAGGTTAAAAAGAAACTGATTAAAGTTTACTTTTGAAAAATAGCTTTGCTTAATCTGGAAAAAAAAAAAATCAGCTGCAACTAAATGATCTTGGAAATTCTGGGGGTCCCTAGATGAGATGCTAAAACCAGTCCACCACCTGGAAATATAGAACTGCTCTGACAAAGTAATTGTCCCATACAGAAGTAACACATAATGCAGTGATAATGAAGTCTTCCTCCGGCTGTATGGAGAAACGAGGCTGCTCCACTTCTCCATATGCAGTTGGAATTCTCTTTGTTCAGAAGAAACTCCTTTTAATTTACTTTCCAAAGAAACTTGGATCTTAATTTGTGCTGCTGTTTTCCTTCTTGTCTTTCAGGGGCTGCCAACCATCACAGCCAGTCCACGCTCCGGCCTCCGCTCCCGCCTCCACACAACCACCACACCGTGTCCCACCAGTCGGCCAACAGCCTGAACAGAAACACCCTGAGAGGGGGACGGAACCCCATCCATGCCCCAGCCCCAGGCACAGGGGACGGGCCCACCACCCCCGAGTCTGTACAGCTACAGGACAGCTGGGTCCTCAACAGCAACGTCCCACTAGAGACCAGGTAAGAACAAATATTCACTTGTTTTTAAGGCAAAGCCGGCTCATCTAAGCTCCTCAAATGTTAGCTCATCTAAAGTTCATAAAGAAGAGTGTTTTTTAGTAGTTCTTTTTTTTTTTTTTTTTTTTTAAGAGCAAAAAAGTTAATAAATGTATGCACTATGTTTGCAAAATTTGCTAGCAAGCACAGCTACAAAATACATCTAGTTAGTGCAAGTATCAAGTTTCAAGTATCAAGTTAGCTGGCTGTATAGTTACAGGACAGATGGATATTCAACAGCAGCAAAACACTAGAGACCAGGTAAGAGAAAACGGGACTAACTAAAAACCAGGCATTTCCCCTGGGGGAGGGGCTTAACACACACACACCATTGTTTGGTGAGCTTTAAAGTCAACCCATCTTGGATAAACACGTAATAAATGGGAAATAAAGAGTTTATTTGGTGACAGATTAAGGGAGAAGACTAGGGTTGCTTTATCTGTGTTGTCAGCACAGAATAGAAGGAAAAAATGAGACAAATAATATTTTACTGCTACATACTTGTGCTAATAACATACTAAGCCTAACCCTAACCAAAACCATAACCCTTTTCCTAACACTAACCTTAACCAGTTTGACAAATAAAATCATTATTTATCATCAAAATTTGCATTAATGCTATATGAGACGCAAACATGCAACAGAGTTTCCAAGGCGACGTCTCACTAAACCATGCCCACCTGGTTTTTAGTGTCTCCCAAAAAAAAAAAAAAAACATTTTACACTTATTTTTAAGCTTGGTCATCGCATCTCCTCAAATATTAACAATTAGCATCATTGCATACAAGTGTGGACTAGCCTAATTAAACCAATTCATGTACTTTTAATATTGAATAAAAAGTCTTGTTATAAGAAAATGTGGATTTAAAAGCAAATGAATAAAACTATTTTTAATCCATCTAATAAATGTATGCAGTATGTTTGCTAATACAGTATAGCTAGCAAACATTGCTACAGCATGCATCATACAAAATACAGCTAATTAGTATCAAGCTAACTTAAGTAGCTGTACAACTACAGGATAGCTGGGTACTCAGCAGCCATTTTCCTCGAAGACAAGGTAAAAAAAAAGTATATTATTACAAAGACTAGCAAAATGTAACACAAGAAATATGAATCTAAAAGCTAACGAAGAAGACAATTAAGTATTTTCAAAGCTGTATGCACTGTGTTTACAAGTACTCATCATTCAAAGTACCTACAGCTAATTAATAGCTATCATGCTAACCCAGTGTGCCCAGATATCCCTATTCAACCAGGACAGTCCTAGTTCTCAAGACATACCTTTAAAAACAGTAATATGCACCATAGCGGTCACAGAGGTTCAGACCTCAATATTTCTAATACTAGACTAAACCAGATCTAAACCTGGACTCATTTGGAAAAAGACAGGAGTAAACAAGGACTAAACCAGGACTAAACCAGGGTAAACTAGGGCTAAACCAGAACAAAACCAGTCTAAACCAGGACTTATTTAGGAAAAAAACAGGAGTAAACCAGGTCTAAACAAGGTCTAAATAAGGACAAAACCAAACTAAACCAGATCTAAACTAGTACTAAACCAGGTCTAAACCAGGTCTATACTAGGTCTAAAACAAGCACTAAACTGGCCGTCAACATGATGGACCTCAGTATTGTATCCTGTGTACGGCCTTGTTCATATGTCCCAGTTTTTAACAAACCCTGTCCCAGTTGTCCCCATTTTAACCAACAGAAAGCATAGGAAACTTAAAACACATTTGTCTAAAGACTTGTCACTAAAATGATTAACAATGTCATTATTTTTTTTTATAAATTGCCATTAAAATAAACTTAGGCCTTAGTATTATGTACTTTAATTACATTACTGAAAACTGTTTTGTCATCACTTGGTGAGTTCAAATGCACCTGACAAGTGAACAAAAAAATGCGTCCCGGTATTTTGGGTACATAAATTTGCTAACCTGAGCATTGAGTAAGCTAAAAACATGCCATGTCTAGGATTACCCAAGCTGTCGGCAAGGTAAAAAACACAATACCTGAATGCCGTGCTCTTATACGAGATGTAACACTCAAAAGTGCTGTCTCACAACACACAATATGTCCCTGCAAAGCCCACTTTAAAAATTAATGGTGTGACATAGCAAATAGGATTATGAATTTTATATGCCTCTGCACAGTGCTGCCTTTGTGGTCACGTCACTTAGGATATTTGCGTTCTTTAATTTACCTGGCCTGCCATTATTTTAACATTAATATTAGTCTTTGCTATAAATGCATGACTCAGGCCTTTGTTTTGTTAAGTTATACTCACCTTACAATTTCTTTTCTGCTTTTAAGTCAATAATTACAAGCCTTGAGTGAGTTTTTATAGTCGCCATTATTCTTTAAGAGTTGAAAATGTTCCTTCCAGTCTAGTACATAGCAAGCACATCCTGGAAGAAGGCTAAGAATAGGCGCCAATCATAGTGTTGTATATGAGTTAAGAGCCGTATATAGGCCTACACAATGAATTATAATATGGTGTAAAGGTGGATCTATTTTGTCGTTAAGTTCAATGAAAATAATACACACAGAGTGAACTTTTGCAAACCATTCTTAATTGTAATTATTATGATGATTATGTGGCTATGCTTTCAGATTTTATTATGGGTTTCACTTTGACCTGAACTAAACAAATAGACTTTTCCATGATATTCATACTTTTAATGTAGGACTAGACCAGTGCGTCCCAAAGTGGGGTCCGGGGCCCCCTGGTGGGCTGCAAAGGTATGTCGGGGGGCCACCAGAGGTTGTCATCCTTAAGTATGTAAAAATAAATGTTTACAATGAATTATAATGAAGGATTTATTTAAAAATATCACTCAAATAAGCAATTTTAGGCAACAGTCTGTGTTTTTTTATAGAAATATAAGGGGAAAAAATAACATTGATTTTTGAATGTAGGGAAGTTTTATTACTGGGGGTAAGCGTGGGATTATCTGATGTTTTAAGGGGGCCATGATGCTCCTGACTTTGGGAACTGCTGGACTAGACTATATTATATGCTGCTAAATTTTGTTTACACTGTCATTCTTAACCCTGCCAAGTTAATACGTGACACTTAATACTAAAAATGCTCTGATCCATAGCGAATAACAATGCATTTAGTTCTCCATCCACGTGTCGAAGCCTGTTATGTTTGCAACCTGGAGTGAGAGAGCAGGAAATACAAACCATTTCACACACACTACACATGCGCCATCGCCTGTACACAAAGAACACTTAGCGGGCAAACAGAGCATTCATGCAAGGGTATTACTATTCATGAGGCATGCAGTGAGAGGGGGCCCAGCCTACTTACACATCCTCGCTAGCATGCTCACTACCGCATTTACCCCTGCACACTGTAGTTGTGTTTCTCCTGCTGGGTACTGGGCTGTGCGGCTCTGATGGCCCCCAGATAAGATCCCCCGAGTGCGGGCCCATTGCAGTATTTATAAAGCCATGTTTAATTCAGACCTTGCTCAACCTGTGCCGATGCTTTTCTCGTCATATGCATGATGGGAAAGGAGTGGCATAGTGTTAAACAAGAAAAACTGCAGGTATAAATAGCAGCTATTTGCACTTTCAATTGTTTATAAAGACTGGTGTTGCCATGGTTATTTTGACCAAAGAGATTGTAGTTACAAGAAAAAGGTACATGAATTCTGGGAAATGTTGTTTTCATGCATGATTTGACCAATACAAAATTACATAAGATGAACTTGTAAAAAAAAAAGCTTGTTTTCTTGATTGGTGTGATTTGGTGTTTCAGTACGTAGAATGAAAAATGTTTTGGACTTTGCAAAGTAACAAGAGAGTTACATTTGACTTTGTTAAGTTTATGTAAGAGGAATTTAGGCTTTAGTGAAGTCTTCACAGAATAAACAGCCATTATTTTCCAGTATGTCCATTGGCAAAGATCATCTCTGACTCTTTGCAGTGTAGTGATGTTTCACTTGACTACCAGCTCACTGGCAGCATACGTCTTTATATTTAATAGGAGCCTACTAACTTGGTCATGATTTCTTTCTCTTTAACCATAATAAATGCAGATACTCAAGCACAATATGTTTTGGTCAAACCCTCAATTATCCTGACAGGCAGTTTCTTCCTGCATTATTAAATAAATAATAATGTTTATGTCCATGAAGAAACTAAGCCTTTGTTTAGGTTGCTCGTGTTATATTTTGTTATAATCTGATGCTTGTTTATATATATACCTCATTAGAACTAAAGGTTTATATGTTCAAATTGATAATGTAAAGTTCTCTTTTTTTCATAAGTGCCCTAAATCAACACTTAATAATCCAGCCACAAGGGGTCACAGGCCAGTGTACTATTTGTGCCAGGCCCAAGCCAAGAGAGGGTTGCATCACAAAAATTCATCTGGCATAAAACCTATGACACATAAAATGCAAATCACTGCACTCTAGAAGACAAATGATTTGCTGTGGTGAAAAGCTGGCAGGAAAAAAAGTTGACACTTAACATTCCCATTTGAGTTTGCAGCGATATATTAGCACTCGGGTTTTGGGTAGCTGTAAATACTGCCAAGCCACCTAGTGTTGCTTTAATATTCAATGTAGTGCTTGCAAGAGACATTTGGGAGATGAGTCGTCTAAATGGTGCCGCTTCCCTTGGTAAGATCTGTCTTTTAAAAAGTTACAAATGCTCTTTTTATTAAGACTGATTGCTTTCTTTATTGCCGCAGATGAAGACACACACACGGTCGCTGTTGAATCCTAGCCTTTGCCAGTATTTGGTCATGTTCAGGTGGTGGGGTTGGGCATGGCTCGGCGCCTGTCGAAATGAATGGCGCCCAGAGCAGCGTACGGAGAGTATCCAGCTCCACCCTCCATAGCCCAGATTGGGGCCCTCTCTTCTCTGGGCCCCCGGTAGATGGCGGAGGCTGGGTGGGCTGGCTGGAGCTGCTGGAGCCTGCAACTGGGCCAGAGCCAGCCGTGCAGAGCCAGGGAGAGTCACACCATCCCCGGCGCTGGCACTGTCTGTCCTCCATCTCATTAAAACTAGCAGCGAAGAGATGATGAGCCCACGTGTGTACAGGGATAGAGAAGCGAGTATAACGGTGATGCTTGTTTGCTTCAGAGCATGTGTGTTTTCTCTTTGACTGAGACCGCTCCCCAACGTAATCATATGTAAATCTTGGCATTTGTCGTCCACTTGTTATATTCTGCTAAATGTGAGTGTATATGTGGATACGTGGGTGTGTGTGCGTTTCGGTTTTGACCCTATAGCGTGACAGCACTGCGAGGATGAAGATTGATCACCTAAGAACACCCCAGGGCCTCGATGACTGGCAGGGTAACAGACAAGATAGGGAAAGGGGGGGCGAGGTATAGCCGAGGAATATAAGAGAAGAGAGGAGGAAATGGTTTACGGGACAGAATGGGCAGATAAATGCAGAGCTCTTGTGATTGAAGGAGATTGTTTTGGGGAGTGTGAGTGAGACAGGAGATAGAAGGCCGTTGTGGGAGAGATTGGGGACCGTCCAACATGGATACATTTACCAGTGCGAGATATATTACCAAAGATGGTTGAAAATGCGCTTGGTCGCTCTTGTGTGTGTGTATATTTGTTTCAGCATTTTTACTGAAAGCACCTGATTTCCACTCGGCCCCGCGGAGCCCTGTCTGGTAGATGATGCCAGTTTCGATCTCCGTCTTGGATCGCGGGACATTCCCCCTGCACCTCGGGCCGCTCCGCTGTGGCCCCTGGGCTCTAAAGGGGAGAAATAGGATCGCCGAGAGCACTGTCGCATCTCAATTTATCTGGTGGTGCTGCCTGGCAATGCAGCGGGGAGGGGGGCGCGGCTATAGGTTACTTTCAAATGCATTACTATGGGGACTGATTTGAGGATGCTCCCTGCTGAAACCACAGGGGGTTAGAGGAGCTCGAGAAGGGATTTCTGCCCAATAACTGTTAAAATTCAAGTATAAATAATAAAAGTGAACTCATACTATATATAAGACCTTTCAATTGTATATTCCTGAAGTAAAAAATACTATTATAAATGTTTTTTTTAATCAAATATACATTTTAAATCTCTTGCTAGTACATTATTAATATGGTTTTATCTGTCTACTGTCATCTACTTCTTTTCTCTCAGCTTTTCCCTTTGTGGGGTCGCCACAGCAAATCCTCTGCCCCATAGTGTGCAGTGATTTGTCAGATGCCCTTCCTGATGCAACCCTCTTTATTTATCAGGGCTTGGGACTGGCACAAAAGGTACACTGGCTCGTGACACCTTGTGGCTGGACTTTATCTGAATATTGCCATATATTTTCTTTTTAGCCTATATGTCCCAAAGAAACATTTTGGTTTAATGCAAAATATCTTCTTATAACAACTATAAACTGGTATTTGGAAAACATAGACCATCTTTTTAATTTTTAGTTTTATGAAAATGTTAAGGATGAATTATTTTTTATTTATGTTTCTGGGCCGGACCTCATAGTGCCTGTCCGATGGTATTAGTGTCAAGGAGTTGTGACTTATAAGTCCAAACAAAAGGGTTTGGGATGTACCAGTAATTTTGCGGGCCTGATTGATTATGTGGGAGAATTTAGTTTTGTGTTTGACAGTCACAGAGTTGTACCATGATGTGAATATTAGTATTGAGTTTATATGCGAGTCTCATTTAAGTAGCTTTATTGTCAAACTAAAAATGTTCCTTATTTCACCGCTGGCAGTGGAGATTGTCAGTCAGTACAACTCTACATATAAAAAATATATAATAATACAAGAAGCATAAATTAAATATTCTTGCAAACAGCTTATTCACAGTGTCTTCTTGGAAACTGGCTGTAGGAATAGATACTTTGATATCGTCAGGACAAATGTTATAGAGAAATCTATTACTGTTGATAAATTTGCCATTACAGCTGCCAATCGCTTGCTTCTTTATGTATTTATATTGATAATACTGACAATGTCCTCTATTACATGGCGTATAAGGGATGTGCTGAAGTTGAGTTTTCTCTCATCACTCAGACAAACTATAAAGAATAAAATGTTCTGTTTCTGAGTTTTGAGGATATCAGGTTTCACTTCAGTTATCTGTAAAGTTATGCAGGAGACCTCTGCGCTTGATGTGCCTCAGAAAAAAAACTCGGAAATATTTTCTTTTCCGCGTTTGCGTTTTACACATTCCTTTTCAAAGCAAATCTAAGGCCATTACTGCATCCATCTGCCTGTTATTGTTTGCTGCAATTCTCCTGACGGTATCCTGGCGCATCCCCGCGTTTCATTCTCAGATCTGACCGCTTTTCAGTCGTGCCACTGCCGCCGCAACGAGCCGACCCCCGCTAATTGTTGTCTACCTCTGATGGTGATTCTCAGAGGGTCCCTCCCCACAACCACATGTTTATTGAAGGCTGCGGATATCAAGAGAGCGCGTGCACAAGCAAAAGCGTGTTAGCTCGAGGGGAATGCAAGCTTTGACTTCCCGCTAATTACCCAGCATGCTCTCTGTTCTGTGGTTAATTGTCCAGGTCCCCCACCCCCCACCCCCTTACCCCAAATCTCAATAGAGAAGAGGGTTGGATCGGAGTGAAAGGCGTCCTCTCCTTCTTTTCATTGTCAAAAGCTTTTAATCTATAGCCTCCCACATCTTGGTCCGTTCGTCTCTTATGTCACTTCTCAAGCTCCTCCGATGCAAATTAGATGTTTGATAGCACAAACAGGGCAATCTCATGAAAAGCAATACCCACATGCATTTTTATTGTGCGTGGGTGGACCCAGGAGTCTTTGAAAATGTATGTCAAGTGTGTGAGTTAGAGCTGTAGCTGCTCTGTATGCATGTAGCGGCGCTTGCTTCGGAAGACAGTATGGAAGACTGTAGGGCTGCACAATATATCTCAAAATAATTCATAGTTACTGCAATGTTGACAAAAATGGTCAGATAAAAAAAAAGCTTTAATTAAAAGATTATGATTTAGTTCTAATTCAATCCTAAATTTAGACCTGCATACTTTAGTCTTTAGTGAGGTTTTAATTAACCTCAGTTTGACCAGTGAGTCCAGAGCTTATCTCTTCATCAATTAAAATTAAAATGAACTTTCAAGTGGCTATAAATATATAATACTTTTATTTTATTATTATATTTTTAAACTGCTCTTGATCGCCATTGCACGTTTTACAACCTTTAAAAACATTATCATACTAAAAGAGTCAGAGGAGAGTTAAGAGTGCTGCCAACTTTTAAACATAAACAAAGGAAAAAAAGCTTTTTATTTCCTTTTTATTTACAACAAAATAAAAATAAAACAGTTGTGAGGAATCTGTGGAAACAGAGCTGTGTGTTTTTTGGATAAACAAATGAGAGCAGACGGATGTAGAGGGCTTGTTGACTGGTCAGTTTTGGGAGAGGCATAAGTTCATGCAACCAAGCGTTTTGAGGCCTTGGAAACTTAGTGCCAGAAACTAGATGATTACTTAAACATGCACGAATGAAGCAAAACATAACTCCAGGTATGACTGATGAGGGAACAGAGAAGTCAGTTTTGCATAATATAACCCCTTTAACTGTGTCTATGATAATTAAAGCCCGAACCTTAGTGAGAGTATGCAAACATCGGCAGTCATATTATTATTGCGATATATATTCAACATGTTTATTTTTCTTTTTACATATATGGTGCAGCCCTATTGTAATTTAGCAGTGGTCAGGCCCGGGTCAGTCACAGGTGGTAAGGCTAAACAGTGATCAGGAAAAGTCTAAAAATACAGATCTGGGTAATTACCAGTATGGTAACTTGTCATGATTTAAGGGGGCAGTGTCAGTCAGGAGAAGTTTTTTGGGAAGCCAATTAGGAAAGAAGAAGTGTCTGTAAAATGCAATACACCAGTCAAAACCTGTGACTAAAATCGTCTGAAGACTGCCGGAAAAGTCCCAGATTTAAATGAATCCTTCTGTCTGTAAAGCTTTAAAAAGAATCTTAAAGAAGAATAAAAAGTACAAAGTAGTTTGCTGCAACCAATGACTTCCATTTAAATTTTATTTCTGACGTTTCAATTGCTTCTCGACTGGTCTGATTGAGGGACTTGGTTTTACCCCTGATTATTTTTTGCAACCCACTTTTTGCAGAAGTTATTTTTCAAGATGATTTTACTACAACCTGAATGTTGCATTTGAAAATATGTTTTACTGTTTCATGTACAAAGTAGTTAGCATTATTTGTATTTTTGGCTTCAAACAGGCTGAACATTACCACTATGTTCAAGCTCTCTGCAATCCACTTTTTGGTCTTGAACCACCAGTTGAAAATCACTGACTTCACCGTCTTTCTATTGCAAAGAATCTTTAAATGAAACATGAATTATCACAGTTAGCATTAGTTGCACAACATGTATATTAACCTGAATGCAAGGAATTTACATGGACTAATGATCAACTTTCTGTTCAGCGATGCCATCTTCGACTCTCGGGGCTTGCATTACTGTAGAGCGGAGACGAAGTGAAAGAGAAAAGGGCTCTCTCTGTCAGCTTCTTCTAATTATGTGTGACGTTTCCACACTTGGACCACTGTCAAAAAATAAAAAATAAAAAATCCTAGCGTATCCTCACTTAAATGCACACAACTTCAGCCTAATGATACAGACTTGTGATTGCCGGCTGCCCGCTATGATAGAGCCCCCTCCATAGTCCTCTGCAACATAAATCAATGTCAATTACCTCCCCAGAGCACATTACACACTTTCCATTCCTGCTTGTAATTAGTATGGGCCCATAGACATATTCCCATCCCACACCGAGCTCACAATACTGCGCACAAAACAACAAAGAATAAAATGAATTCAGTTCAAATACATAGCGCCACATCAAGTCATTGTGTTGTGTCAGTACGGCGATATTTCACAAGCTTGTCTCTCCCTCTCTGTCCCTCTCCCTCTATACTTGCATTGCCATTAGGCGTATTGTAATTAATTACCACTGGCCGCGCCATCATAGAGTGCTTCAATGACTATGAAAATGAGGCAGAGACACACTGGTTGACCTTGGACTGTGCGTGCCGCTCGTGAATATGCACATACATGATTTGTGTGGATTTGGAGGCATGTATAGGAGAAGCATGCATTAAAATAGATAGCCGTGACACTGGGAGGATGGTATTTTTAGACAATAACCTCATAGTTTTTTTGTGTGTGCCATCCTACATGCTTATACAGCCTCTATCTGTCTGGAAGTTTTTTGGGGGTTTTTTGCCTTCCCTTTTTCCCTGGTATCACACAGCGTACCTGACAGGTAAAGAGGAAAAGAAGTAGACGAAGAAGCAACCAGGAAAGACGGATATGGTTGCATCCTAGTCCAACAATAAGAGACAGGATTTGATGAGAGTGAAAGGGAAAGACAGTGCACAGAGCAAATAAATAATGGATAGAGAGTGTTCCTATCCCGCTTGGAGCATATCAGTTGTTTTTATACAAGTGGACATTTGTATAAACACGCATTTGAAGAATTAGGAAGCTCCTAAATACATAAAAGCCTGGGTAAATGCTGGAATAACAACCATCTGAGAAGCCATGGCTCTCAACTGGTCTTATTGTGGCAACCAGAATTATCCCTTATTATTTTATATAACCCTTTTTTTTTCTAAACCAAATTTATTTTTCAACTTTTATGATTCAAACATTTCATTTCAGTAAACCTATATGTTTCAGTTACGCTGAACATTGCAAATATTCAACCTCTGTTCCACCCAGCTTTTGCGGTTGTCAATTATATTTTAGCTTTGACTTTCAGTATTAATGAGCATTTTGTTGGACAATGTCAAAAAATAACATTTCAACGCTTTGACCCACTGAGGCTTCTGTAGTTTGTTGCATGCACCTTACACTCCAGTAAATGCTAAATCATCAAATGTATATAGCCCTTTTCTACCTCTATGGGCACTCAAAGCACGTCACAGAACCATTCACCCATTCACTTTCAAACACCAATGTGCGCAGACACTGGAGGCAAGGTGGGTCATGGGTGTCACAACAGCAGTATGCAATGGTGAGAGCAGGTTTGAACCGCCAACCACCTGGGCTACTGCTGCCTTCATCCAGTATAGAGCAAAAATGGTCTGGATAATTAAGGTAAAGTAAAATATATGACCACTAAAGATAAAATGCTGTTCTACACTGCAAAAAAATCAATATCTACATTAGTTAAAATTAATTTAGAATATTAATCTCGATTCAAGCAATTTTCACTAGATTTATTTACTTATTACTAGATTATTCGACTTGTTTCAAGTTATATATTTTTGGTTTCAAGCTATTTGTACTTATTTCAAGCAAAATTATCTGTCCTTGGGGCAAGTGGAATTTTTTTTATTCCACGGACAGATAATTTTGCCTGAAATAAGTAAAACTAGCTTGAAACAGGAACAAAAAAACGGGTGGCACAGTGGCACAGTGGCTAGCACTCTTTCCTCACAACAAGAAGGCCCTGGGATTGATTCTCAGATGGGATAAGGCCTTTCTGTGTGGAGTTTGCATGTTCTCCCGGTGTCTGTGTAGGTTTCCTCTGGGTGCTCCAATTTCCCCTATCACCAAAAACGTGGCTCAGGTTGGCTCAGGACTAACCCTCCATCTGATATATGCAATTTTGTTGTACACCTTGTATGCATAATGACAAATAAAGCACTTTACCTTTACCTTTAAATAACTTAAATCAAGTGAAATAATCTAGTAATAAGTAAATAACTCCAATATAGCGAAAAATTACTTGAATCAATATTAATAATCTCAATTCAAGCAATTTTAACTAATGTAGATATTGATTTTTTGCAGTGTAAATGGTTATGTAAATGTTGGGGAAATGTCCTGAAATAATAATGTTGAGTGAAGAGTGTTTGGATCGTCGTACGGCAGTGGTTTGTCCCTACCCTGCCATATATTGTCTAAACACAGAACTACACTGACACACATTTCTTTGCACACACATTACATCTGAGATCCTCCTGTACAGTATGTTCAGACATGAAGTCACATGACCACGACATAAAGCCAAAAGCAGCCCGCCTGGGGAACTGCTCAGCACAAATAGCAAAAAGCCTGAGGTGGAATAACCATCCATTAGCCAAATGTATGTTAATTTAATATGACAGCAGCCTATCATGTCACGCTTCCGTAACGGGTTAAGCAAGCAGCCCTTGGACGGATAAACCTAACTCCATATTGTAAGTCTGCTGTGCAATTAACATAAGCATAACATATGGCTTGGAAATTATGTTCTTTATGTCGCAGAAGCAAACATTTGAGGAAATTAATGAGCCTTTAAGATGTAGTTGCATATACCATTCACAATATTTATCCTTTGTAAATGATGATGACATAGATAAACATCATTACATCAAAGTTTTCTATCTGGAAGTTGCTGTTTACTTTTCAAAAAAGATTTAATTATCTTGATTTAAGATGTGCGACAGAGTTTTATTACATGATTTACTGCTGATGTGCAAAAGCATCAGTTAAATCGGTAATTATTGGACATGGACGTTCAGTTTGGGTGATAGCTTTTGAGCAATTATAAAGACAATAAATATCTTTCTGCTATGTCTATGTTTGTGAGGAAGTCTTGGACAGGTTTTAAAATAAACACTACAAAAATACACAAAATTAGAAAATAAAGATAAACAAAGACTGAGTGTAGAAGCACTTAGAGAGTGTAGATTTCTGCCAAGGCGCTGGTCCTATCTCACAATGGTAAAGGTTTAGTGCCTAGACCTTGTCTCAAAGTTGAATATGTTCTAATTCAGGGTATATGCTCTTTCCGTTGAGCCACAAAACCCTTATATCTCACAATGGTAAGGAATCTCTTTTGTGAGTGAATTTAGTAAAGTGTTCGTACAGTCATGGAAAACTGGAAAAGTCATGGATTTTTAAAATGCAATTTCCAGGCTCTGGAAAAGTTTAGGAATTTTACTTTGGAGTAAAGTTTTGGAGAAGTTTTTTTGTTTGTTTGTTTGTTTGTTTTTGTTTTTGTTCAAGTTACTATTTCCAGTTTTAACAAATTCAATTGCACCATAGTTTGTTTCTAATGTACCACGTTGGACATTTTAAATACTATTTATTAATGCAAAGTAATTTTTCAGGTCTTGGAAATTTGGTCAAAAGTTTCTGGAAAAGTCATGGAAAATTCTTGGTAAAAAAGTATATGAACCCTATTAGTGTCTTTGCTCTGTATCTCAAAATAAAACAGAATCATCTAAAACTCTCCTGGATCTAAAGAGTGAGCTGGAGCAACACCAAAATTTATCATTTTGTCCTTGACCCATTACTGACCTTTCCTGAAATAGTCATAACAAAAATAAAAAAATGAAATTCTGTATTTATTAAAGCACTCTCAGTTAACAGCAGTTTTCACGCCTCACAAAAACTTCCATAGCTTTGTGTACATGCAGCTTTCTCCCTATTTATATATATATTTTTAACTCCTTGGTACAAAAGTACAAAGTACAAAATTTCACACCCCAAATCTTAACTTCCACAATCTGAAGGTCAAAAACAGCCAAAACCATCATCCTTCCTGAAGCATGTTCACCTGTGCAACTCACAAACAAGTTCTTGGACAAAGACGTAGAGCTGAAAACTGCCTCTCCCTCTGTCATCTCTGAGGGAAAAGAAGTGACCGGAGCTTCTCTGATCTGTCACACTCACCTCGGGGCTTTCTTCTGTCAGACCACCTGGAGTCTGTGTAGGGGCAGCTCCGCACTTCCTGTGTGTATTGCCAAAAAAAAAAAAAATGCCCAAAAAGTGCAACAAAACTCTATTCTTTCCCTTGTTATGTCCTTGAAAAGTTGTATTTTTTCACTTTGGTAAGAAGTTGTTTTGAAGGTCAGCACTGAATGTGTAACATATAACAGAAAAAATAGACAAATCTGTGCTAATATCAAAGAGTGAATGTATAATGCATGGTAGTTTCAAAAGGCTGTCATAATTAAAGGTGCTCTTTGTTTTTGTTTTTTTGTTTCTTTGGAGAATTGCAATATGTATTTCAACACCTCATCCTTGACTGCTACAGCTTAAGAGAAAGGATGGTAGCCACAAAGGTACATAATGTCTATTTAAAATAACACAAAGTAAGTCAGCTGATTAGTTGACTTTAAAATAAATTTAAAAAAAAAAGTTTATATTTTAACCATATCCAAGACTGTAATAGACTGTACTCCAGCAGTGCTCAGTTTGTCCATTCTGAACAGGAAGTACTGAAACTAAAGGCTATTTCACCAAGATTGGCTATTGAAATTATTTTAAATCAACTCTTATGTAGTTTGTACCTTAAAAATAACCATGCGGTTGTATTTTCTTTAATTCATGCTTGTTATAGTAATCCTGAGCTGCTGCCCTTCTCAAGAGCTCAAAACACTGGGTCTGGCAGCTCTACGACATAGACATATGAAAACCAGAAAGTGCTCCTGCGCGTTTCTAAAGCTCATACCATCACCGGACTCATTCAGAATAATTTAAGCTCTTTAATCTGTTAGAGCAGTGGTTCCCAACCTTTTTTGTCTTGTGTACCCCCTTGCGTTTTTTGCCCCATAATGGGTACCCCTCACTCATATGTGTTGATAATTCTTAAAAATTGTAATAGAAAAACGTGTGTTTATTTGTACAAAGACATTTTATACTTATATTTGTTGTAAATGGTAGTTCTGCATTTTCAGTCAAACTCAAATTCAAAATTAAATATGCAATAATCTGCCTGTAAATGTAAAATAACAATATAGCAATGTAAAGCCCTCTCATATTTATTTTACTATATATTTTAATGTCCAAAATTATCTTAAAAATAACAAATTTACTAGAAGAAATTTTTTAAAATAATTTTAATTACTCCTTTTTGAAACAAGCTCTTAAACCTAAAAAATCATGTAACAGGATATAATATTCTAATATTATTTAACAGTTTTACTTCCTTTTTATCACTTGAGCTTGTCATTCATATGTTTCGGTAGTTTAATATAAAAAGATTGCAAATGTTTTTCATCTTGAAAATTTGAAATAATTCGGAGTACTCCCTGCAAAGTGCTCGCATACCCCTAGGGGTCCCTGTACCCTCAAAGTTGCCAGTAGGGGGCAACAGACACCAAATCCAAGCGTTCTCTGCTAAAGTAAAACAACAGCTCTCCAAAAGAAGACATGTTCCATACATATACATTATTTTAAGTTACATAAGGTGAAATACAAAAGCAAATTTTCAATCTAGAAAATCAATACTGCTGGCTGAGGAGATGTTTAAAGGTATAATAAAGCAGCAGGGAAAGTAATTGGAGAAGAAGATGAGGAAAACGCACAAAACCAGACTAGAGATACCTGACTAAAATAGCTTCTAAAAACATCACATGCTCAACGATATAATTTCCTCTGTAAGAGATGGAGAAGCATGACAGAGGAGGAATGATAGCTTTGGAAATGGAAAAAAAAAAGGAGGAGGGCAGGGGCGGGGGTAAAGGAGCCTTGTTGGGTGAGCAGGTGCAGAATAGCAAAGTATAATGGGTAATACCTGCTGCGGGATGATGGTTCAAATCCCTCTTTTATCCCCTTTTCTGAGCTCTGACCCCAGTGGGCAAGTGGGGACCGGAAGAGCGCACAGCGGTGATCCTTCACAGCCATCAAGTTCAGAAATGAGGGGCATTGTAAATGGGGTGAAGGGTGTCGGGGGCGAGGGAATAGAAGTAAAAAATATATATATATAAAACAGAAAAGGTGGCTAGAGCAGGTGGAGGTTAAAAAGAGACCTTGGACTGGAACGAGTTGAATTGGAGACACAATCAGTTCAAGAATGTTCAAACCCATATGGCAGGAAGGGTTCATCGGAAAGAGAAATTGGACCGAAGCTGGCCCATATGTGACCTTGTCATCTGGGCTGATTGGGTGGCAGATTGGAGTGTCCTTTTTATGTTTACCTTCCCACCGAGCTTTTCTAGCACTTATTTCACAACATCAACTTATATCATAACCCCAGTATTTTTCCCACAACTTCTTTTCTGACTTGTTGGCCTTTTTTCTTTTTTGCTTCTCTCTTTTGCTTTGGTTTGTCAGCTCTGAACAGTTGTAGAGATAATAAAGCAACACTATTAGGTATTTGGACTTTTGTTTCAGAAATTATTCAGTCCTCAACTGGACAAACTGCCTCTCCCCTGATCCGTGACGGCTTCTTGTTATCTTTCTCTATCACTAAAACAGGAGAATGGATTACTCTAAAAGCTGCAGGCAAAACATGAGCAATGCTAACCAAAACACCATCCATCCTTTGTTATTTCTTTAGTTAATTTCTGAAAATTAAATGTACAAACTATAACATACACTACATTTTCTGTTGATACTATTGTCAAACTAGTTTCTGTAGTCTTATCAATGAGAAACAGCAGCAGTTACATCATGCTCAGTTTTAAGGAATTAGTAGCAAATGAGCAAACGTACAGCTCCTTCCACTTTGTTGCTTTGAACTATTTACTAAATACACAATGTCCCTTTACCTATTGTCACATTGCCTTGTCATTTCGCAACCTATATCATAACCCGAGTACATTTTCACAACTTCTTTTCCGACTCGTGTATTGACCTTTCTCATCTTGTGCTTCTCCCTTTTTTCCCTTCTGCAGGCACTTCTTGTTTAAGACATCATCAGGGACTACGCCACTCTTCAGCAGTTCATCCCCTGGTTACCCTTTGACCTCCGGGACGGTCTACTCGCCGCCCCCTCGCCTGCTACCCAGAAACACCTTCTCCAGATCGGCGTTCAAGCTAAAGAAACCGTCCAAGTACTGCAGCTGGAAGTGTGCCGCGGTGTCAGCCATCGCAGCTGCGGCCCTCTTGGCCATCCTACTGTCGTACTTCATCGGTGAGTAAACATGCATCAGACGCTTTTATATAAGTTTAATTAGATTCATGCAAGTTAATGAAAGGAGGAGGAGCAGGGACCGTCACAGACGCATATACTGTACAATCTTACATTCGTATGAACACATTGTTAACATGATATGGGAATAATTAGTGTCAGGAGTAATAATACAGTACACTCTAATTGAGGCCAATGAAAAATGGATGTAAAACAATACTAAAGACACAGAAATCGACATCCATTAAACTATGCAGCACTTAAATGACACATGATGACGTATTTATTCATACATAATACCAGACAACCCCTTTCCCCAACTCTATGCACAAGAGTTTGGTAAATAAAACAATAAGACTTAAGACTGTATCCAAGTGATAAATAATTGTTTTATAGGAAATAGAGTATATATTTTATTTTTATTGGCCCATTATTGGCAGTACATTGTCACACTTCATTGTTTGTATATAACAAAGATAATTGAAAAAAAATGTTAGTTTACACACTTAGTTACTTACTTTTTTTGTTATTTTTGTTATGTTACACATTGACAATGCCAAAAATGGGGTAAAGGGCTTGATTAGGTTATGTAAATGTCAAAGGAGTTACTTTAAACTATATATTTTTTTTTATTTGGACAACTAGAGATTAGTGAAGCATGTCTGTGCCTTTTTGTGTTGAACCACTTGTTTTACTGTAAACTTGCTGGCACCATTCAAAAACCTGTTGAATCAACTTTGCAAACAAGTTTTGGGCTACAGAAGTCTACAAAGATTATAAATTGACTTTGTATTGGTGTATTGGTGAGTGTACATAGTGAGTGATTGTCTGCAGGTAAATGTCTCTAAATCAGGGGTCTCCAACCTTTTTCCCCAAGAGTTAATTAAAAAATAAAAAATAATGTCAAAGAGCTACTCGTGCTTTGTAACGTTTACTCAGTCATCTTCTTCTGCTTATTCCCTTTCACATGTCACATGTACTGGAGCCTATTCCTGTAACTATGGGCCTTAGGCGAGGTACATCCTAGACAGCGGGTACTTGTAGGGGTGACACTTTCAACTCAAACAAAACAAATTAGTTTTACCTGAACATTCACCTGAACATTTAGAAAATGATGGTGTCCACAGCTCACATTTTCCATTTAAACATTAGCAAAGAAAGATTTAGCTCCCCTGTGTGTGCCTTTTGTATGTCTGTATGTAGCAATTGTGCACAAAGGATGTGGTCACCTATGAATTTGATTGGACACACGTTGGTTTGCTAAGTGTTAAATTACATTTCTCTAATGTAGAAATCATGAAGCCTTTGGGGAGCTACTTGGAAAGTATTTGAGAGCTACTGGTAGCTCCCGAGCTACAGGTTGGAGACCCCTGCTCTAAATGTCAGCCCTGCAATTAATTGGCAATTGTCCAGGCAGTACCCCGCCACATTACAATACAATAGCAGCTGGATGAATGAATTTGTCCCATTTGACCAAAGGCTGCTGTCCCATGGATGAGACATTGCTACACTGTAAGCCCTGGTATAACACAAAATGCATGAAATATACTGAATTTGTTCTCATTCACAACCTCTATGAAAAATTGACAAGCTAACGGCCAGTTATTTTACAAATGCATATTCTCAGTGTTGTCATTGTGTTGCACTTGTCAGAATCCCACAGAGCTCGGGCCTCTCCTCCGCATAGTAAACAGTCAGTCAAACACATAGGAAGCTGCATAAAATGCTGCTTATGGGTGGTGTTTATGAGCAGGTATCAGTCAGTGGAGAATCTAAACACACCCACTGTGGGATTTGGTGTTTCTTACTGATCCAAACTAGCCAAAACGGTGATAGTTGTACTTACAGCAATGGCAGCTACTGGAGAGGAGAGCACTTTATACCCAACTCCTCGGGAAGCGACTGGAAAGAGAGAGAGAATATCTCTTAGACAGAGTACGAGGGAGGGTGAGCGCAGGGGCGTGTGGTTTTTGGTCCTTCTTGACCTCAATTGGTGGACAAGAGCGTGCAATCCCCCTGTGAGCCGAAGCAGGAGAGACAATAGAGCGGAGAAAATAACAGGTAGTGAGAGTGTGTTAATGTGGATAAGGAGGCAGATGTGTCACTGAGCTCTTGATTGGCCCCTTTTACCCTAGAGACCCAGTCAACAGATGGGAGGGTCTTATAAAAACAGTGGCATCAGCACAAAGGATAAATCCCATATCACCTCTACATACATTATTAATATCATTTTTCATTATTTTTTTCTGCCATAGATGGATGGATAGCGATGCTTTTGCTGTATATAGGGATGGATCTGTCATAATGCGGGCAGTCAAATGTCACTCCCTGTTTGGGCTGCACAATATTAGAAAAACATGCAATAATAATAAAATATGCAATAACAATGTTGAATATTGTAATAAGGATATAGGATTTCCCTTTTGACATTGCAATTTCTTTCAAGCTGAAATTCAAGTCTCAGCATTTACTAAATGGGTAAAAAATTACAATAAAAAAATTATCAGGAGGACTAAAACAAGGCTAAACCAGAGCAAGAATAAAATTATGTCTTTTCTTTTCTTTAAATATTTATTTGGGTTTAACACAATTCCATTGAACTTGAAATTGTAAATGTCTCTCAGACAGAGGACTGTAACATCATTACGATACTTGGGATGTAAAGATGCTTTGTGAATCTGGTAAAAAAAAAAAAAATTGAACCGACAGAGTTAAAAATTTATCATGATGCCATTTTTAAACAGTGGCAGACAAGGTATATTAATACAGAATATGGTTTTCTGGTTTGTGGCAAAACATCATTGATTTTCCTTAATAAAAACATGTCAGGTTTTACTTTACTGTTATTTTGATGTGAGACTTGTTTTATAAAATATAATGTATAGTTAATATGTAATTTCTGTTTATAAGATAATTAAGACAATCTCAGTTTGATTAAGGGACACACATTATGTTTAAATAAAAAGCATTTAAATAATTGGACTGCAGCTTATTCTTTTAATAAAACTAATTTAAAAAATCACATTGTGAACTTAAAGTCATGAATTGTATTGAATCAAATAAATTAGTTTTCTGTTGTAGCTGCACATTGTTGGAAAAACATGCCATACTGTGATAATGATAACTGGTGATATTTAGAGTTTGCTTTTTGACACTGCAAGATCACTTTAATCTAAGCAGAAATTAAAGTCTCTGAATTGACAAGTCACAATTTCAAGACAAGGCTAAACCAAAGCTAAATTTAGAAAAAAAAAAAATTCTTTCTATATGATTATTTGATGATAGAACAATAATTTTGACAGTGTAAATACCTGTCAGATGGAGGACCATAGCATTATGAAAATAATAATGAATGCTTTATTGTCATTAAAGCCCACTATAGGTGGTTAGGTACAATGAAACTCCTCAGCATTCACCCATGTCTTTTTTTTTTTTCTTCTCCCTTATTTGGGGTTGCCACAATAAACCAGTGCATGGTGATATGGCAGGTTTTTAAGCCAGGTGCCCTTCTTGTTGCAACCAGCCACATACTGTGACTAGGCTATGTGGATGAAGTGTTTTGCCCAGGAGCATGTTCGTGTGTATGTGCTTTGGGAGAGCTTTGAACAACAGATATTTTAAATACAGAAATGCTAGAAAACTAAGCCACTGTCATCTTCATCATCACTGTTGTTACATTTAGTTTCTTGCTATATGGAAATGGCTGATATTGCATTAATAATAAATTTGCTTTAGATTGTGCAGCCCTGATGGATACTGATGATGAATCTGTCATAGTATGTCCAGTCAAGTGTCACTGCCTGTCCACGCTGCCTTCTCAAACGCATGTGTCTGTGTGGGTCTGCTGTAGTTGCATGTCTTCCTGTGGAGTGCCCTTGAGAGCCGAGTGTGTCCTCCCCAGCAGATCAAGGCCCTTTTCGCCCGGGGCCACGCGCACAGATCCATCCTCTCCTGAGTCTGTGCGCGGTCACACTGCACTGGACATCCACAGATGGAGCCAGGAGAGTGGGCAGAGGAAGGACGGCAAAGTTCATAATGAGCTCCACATACGACTGTATATACCGCAGGGCAATAACGCAAACAACAAAATCCGATATGACTTTTATATACAGGCTTTGAGGAGTACTGCATATGATATGGGCCGTAAAATTAAACAGGTTTTCTGACACATAGGCAGAGACGATTTCATAGCTGTAGGGCTAAAAAAAATGTTTAAATAATAAAGAGGAAAGAACAAATAAAGCTTAGAAGCATTGCATAAAGGAAAGGTAATAAGACTTAAGAAGTAAGATGTTTTAGTGTTAACATACTGTAGTAGTAAACAGCCATAGTGTATTTTCAGTTGTCATAAAAATAACTTAAGTGAAAAGAAAGGTCTAAATCTTATAGACAGTTCATATAGACAGCCTTGTGTTTTCAGGGCTGCATCAGTGTACTGCTGAGTCATTTATAAGAACAACATCTTGATTATGGGAGTGAAAAGGTTCTTCAAATTATATTTAGGCTAGTGCTAAAATAGAGACTCCTACTTTCTTTTCAAAAGCAGGACAGTCTTGTTCATCAGTGATAAGTAAGAGTTATCTTATCTCCTAGAAAAAATAAACAAGATGGCGCCAGAGCAAATTTTATAACTTCTCTCACCTGATCAAGAGCGGTTAGTGCTTTCCTTTGTAACCTGTTGATTCTGCTGAAGTCTGAGTTTTTGTTCAGTCCTCTGTGGGACTTCAGTCTTCGTCCTGTTGTTTCCATCTTAACAACAGTAAAGTCCCGTTGACGTCTGATGTAACAACGACATTCAAACAAACCCACTTTTTCCACAAGTCTTTGTACAACTGGCTTCTGCTGCTGTCCCTTTTCAGAAATAAGTACAGAGCTGCTCATAATACCATGTATTTTGTTGCCTGGAAATTCCAGACTCACCGCTGTACCAGCAGATGAGTCTGGTCGCCTTACAATCAATTCGATTTCTAGGGCGGAGCAAACCCGAATTAACGAACAGCGGCGTTAGCCAATCAGAAAATGGCGGACGCGACGTTAACAAAGCGACAACAAAGTAAGAAAGTAAACAAACGGAGTAGTGAAGCCACGAGGGAGGAACGAAGGAGTTATTTCAACATTACCGTACCATACCGCTGACTGAAACAAACTCTCGGCTCCTCGGTGCGCCATCTTTATTGTTGTCGGCGAGGAGATGCGTACGAGTGACGCTGCTCGCGAAGAACACGTGACTTAAATAAACCAATCAAAATGCACGGTACGCTTGGGATTTGAGTAAACCACTGCGGACGGCGTGGTGACCAGACTGATATTTCTCTGTAGAATAACACAGAGACATATCAGTCTGGATTTTCCAGGCAATGTATTTTGGGGGTTTATGACAAAACCAGTAAGAATCCACCATTTCATTTTCAATTCATGCAAAGGGATAGCAGCCTAACTTCTTTGTATAGAATAGGAAAAGAGTTTTTGTTATTTTAGCATAGTCTGATCATTAATGTCTGTGGATATTCTGACTCATCCAGGTTGCCACATTTACCCTAGACATTAATGATCATTCCTTTTTTTCCTTTTTTTTTTCTGTCCAGTATAGGGCTGTTGTATGTGTATTGACGGAAACATGCAGAGCTATGAACAAAAAGTCCTGGAGTGTAAACCCTGAGTATCATTAAATAAAATGTATGGAAACTAAAAGAGATAAAAGAAAAGAAAACTGCCAGTCAACTCAAATCACCAACACAAACAATTGTGTAATCCATAAACAAAAGCTCCTCCTCCTTACATTAAAAAGCCATTTGCTTCATTGCTGGATAAAAAATGACAAGCCATGCTAGGAAGGAACAATATCACACAATACAAAAATAGCAAGGGCTGACAAGAGGCCCACAGTCACAGTATTTATGCATTATATAAAATTACATTATACAAAAAGGACATAATTGTGTGCCAATGTTTGTCATTTAAAGACCTAATTGGTACATTATTACAAACATGCTGATGCTATCCCCTCTATATCTGCCCACCAGCTGGGGACTTGCCAGAGACAACTTGTTAACACCAGTGGCTGTCCATCCTCATAATTGGTAGCATTAGATTATTCACCATGCCTTTTAATTAATTTGATATTTGGTTTCTGAGAAAACAAAGGAATCAGTGGGATGGTATTAAATATGGTATGCATTTAATGTTTTCATTTATGTCTGTGAGAAAACACCAGCTGCTAATCAGGTTATTTTAAGCTCCAGTTTTTGTCCCATTGTTTTAAATTATGCTCAACAAAGCAAGTGTAATTGTTCGACTTGCTATGGTTATTGAAAGGCATTAGGCTAAACAAGGCACGATTGAGATTTCAGTTTTGCTTATGGTGTCCATATTTCTAGACTATTTTTTGAAAAACTGAGCTACTGTGACCAAGCAATTTCCCTTGTGGATCAATAAAGTCTGTCTAAGTCTAAGTCAGGTCATACATATTTTCACAAATCATAGTGCATTTGAACTTTCCAAGTAAATTAAATTTAGGACAATTGAGGCATGGTTTGTGGGAAAAAAGTGGTCAGAAGTTGGTTTTATATGTAAGTATTTGCAAAAAATGAGCATATCTTATAACTAAACACAACAGTAATGAAGTAGGGAAGTCAGGGGTTCCCAATCGGTGGGTAAGTTACAGTTTAAATGTTTAGGTTGTACCCCGCCTAAGGCCCATAGCTGCTGGGATAGGCTCTAGCCACCCATCCTTTACAGTAAAAGCAGAAGAGGATGAATTAATAAATGAACAACTGACTCTGTAATTGTCTGTCTGGTTATAATTCATTAAGCTGAGCAAGGCAGCATTGATATTTCATTACTGTGACTTTTGCTAAGTGTACGTCCTTATTTTGGCTGTTGTAAGGAGTTGTTTTGCTCTGTATTTTTGTCTGCGCAGAACAGAACAGAGCTGTAGCAGTGCTGCCAAGCCTGAAACCCTTGTGTTTACCTAGCTTTTTGTAGCGTTAATCGTGCAGTGAGTTGCAGCCGGAAGAGTTCACTGCTCATAAGGGGGATCTGCTGCTGCTGCGTTGTTTGTGTGTCCTGTGTGTGTGTGTGTGTGTGTGTTGCCTGGTGCACTCTTGGGAGATTGTGTGGAGCACCCAGAGCCATGCAGCGTGAAGAGGACCCCTCTGAGGCGTCCACCCTGGAGCCCGCTCATAAATTACACCCGGACACATGTGCACGAACAGCACTTTTTCTATTTGTGCGTTTCTGTGTGAATACCTCCTTTCCTGGCAACCTCAAAAAATGTATATATATATGATTGTGTAGCCATGGGGGCGTGCCAGGCCTTCAAACATCATTTTTTCCTTTCTTGTTTTTCCAAGAGCATAAATAAATCTTTTGAAATTGCCGGACAATCTCGCAGAAACACACACACACACAAATTCATACGGGCTGAGAACCTTTTAGAGAGACGGGGCTCAGCATGCTGCAGGAGCCGGCAGACCATATCTCTTTGAAGCATATTCACTGTGTCACACTGCTTCAATTGAGCCATGGGTAGCAGATAAACTCATGCATAGATATATGTCCAAAGTAGCAAACCAAACATCTGTGACTCAGTGTGTCTCTGTCCATATCTGTGCCTGGGCATGTGATTGAATTCATTTATTTGTGCCTAAAAGGATATTTTCGCTCCCCCAATGTTTTGCTCCAAACTCTATAGCGGAGTATTCCCCACCTCTTTAACATGTGAAGGAATGACTGAACGAGAGCGAGAGCTTGTTCTCCGTTCCCCAGGCATCTTGTTTGCTTGCACCGCGTGGAGCAAAGGAGAGGCGGTTGCTAGGATACAGGTGAATGGTTGGCATATACGGGAGGGAAGACCGGTCTGTCATTGTGAACGGCAACCTGGAGAGGGTGAGATAGAGGAAGGTAAAAAAAAGGAGATGGGGTGGGGAGGAAAAGAGGGTGGAATTGAGTTGGAGCAGAGAGAGGGCAGAGGCGAAGAAGTAAGATGCATCACTGTCAGCGGGCCGCCAGAGGAACAAGAGGACAGACGAGCCAAGAAACTCACGAGAGAGAGAGTGAGAGAGGGGGAGGAAGACAAGAGCCTGATCCGTTGCTGTCGGGATGAGAGAGATTGGAGGCAAATGTAAAAAAAAAAAAAAAAAAAAAAGTCTGTTGTTTGCTCTGGTGATGGAAAAAAAAAAGAGGTGCTTGTGGTGGTGGATGACAGGGGGGTGGAGCAGGAGTGACGGGACAGTCAGCCAGGTGTGGTGCAGAGAGGGGAGAGACCAGAAGAGGAGGAGGAGGAGATGTGAAGGAGAGCGTGGCCTCCCTGGGCTCTGTCACCTGGAATATCGGCGGGATTAATGTCTTCTAATTGATCACGCTGGCACAGAACAGAGGCAGCGTGACAGAGAGAGGACAGAGAGGCAGCGTGGAGGGCGAGAACAAGGGGAGGATGGGAAAAAGAAAAAAAAAACATGTCAGAGAGGGTAAAAGATGGTGTATAGAGAGAGGACATGCCGTGCCATAGTGTGTGAGAGATACAACAGTCTCTGATCTTGGCACTCGTCACATGGTTCTTATAGCAAGTCAGTACATGAAAGCTCCCTATACTGTTGAATTATCTCCTCTGTATTGTAATTTTTTTTTTCTTTCACTGAATAAATGTGTGAGTAACATCTCTGGTATCGTTTTTATATCATTAGCTCACCCATAGAAAGAACTGTAGTCAAACAAATTTATGTTCATTACAATAAGGTCACTAGATACTTGCCTCCATCCTGTTGACTGGCTGGCACCTTGAGGCTAGCTGCTAAATGAACCACCACTAATGCCAACGCTAATGCAAATGCCTGTACTCAAGAGTTATGCTTTCTAATGATAACCGTTTATTCCTGTTAGGAGTTGTGGCTGACTGGAGATGCAATTAGGGGCCTGTGGCGGGGTACACCTTGGACAGCCTGACACTTGAGCTTTAGTAGAGGTAACTGATTATATTTGAGGTCAGTCTAAGTGAATAAAATAAAAAATAAAATAAAAAATGGTAAAACTGGGTCCCACAATCGCTTGAGAACCACTGCTAAGTAATGAATAGTATTTTTAGCATAAGGATGTTTGCTACACATGCGTATGATCAAGGACACACCACGTTACCCTGCGTGTGTGCCCAGGTGGAGCTGTTTTCACCAGCCACACAGTCACTGGTGCGTCCTTGACTGAGATGAGTAAACTTGCTGGCGGGTGCTGGTGTCACCTTTGCAGGGAGTTCAGTGTGATCGTCTGCGCCCGTGCTTGTGTGTGGCTTTGTGTGTGAATTTGTTGTGCTCAGTGGCATACTCCGCATGGCATCACCATCAGCGTCTGATGAATGAGAGCGAGTGCACAAATTTCCCATTGTATTTTTAGTCATAGTCCCGGCTCGCTTGTGTGTTGATTAAACAGTCCCGCACACACACACATGCACACGCACTGGGACACACTGTCATCAAGTGTGACCTTCATGGCTCTGGAGCAGGACCACTTTCCATCCATCAATGCTACTGCCTCGCTCTCTCAGACTGATCACAATCACTTACCGCCTATTCTTCCTGCTCGTAAGTGTCTCACTACAGTGCATTCATATCAGCCCATAATAATATGTGAATGTTAATTACATTTTTTAAATAATAATAATTATATTGTGCTTATTTCATGGATATCCGCTTTCCTTTTACACAAATACAATGACACTGACAGAGTCCTTCATTGGTTGCGTTGGTAGGATCAAACCAGAAGGACCACTTTAATTACATGGGTAAAGTAACTCAGACAGTTGTATAAGAGCAACATGCAATCTCTACTGCACCTACATGACAGTATAAAGAGTATAGTTGTGAATATATCAGCTGTCCCATTTTTATCAGCAAATATAATGTATTTGATTTCAACATCTTTACTGCTTTTAATGCTTTTAATTTTTTTTTTTTTTTGCTTTTTGAAATAATTTTATACACCTTTGCCTTAATATTTTACGTCTTATAACTTAGAATTATTTATATATATGGAAAACACCTTTTTTTGCAGAGCTGTTACTTTGACTTTGCAGAGAATGCTTGGGTTAGGTGTCTGGCGCCCCCTGCTGGTGAATGGACAGCATTAAATGGGTATTTACCACGTCAATGAGCAACATGACGCTAACAGATTAATTGTTTAATACTGTTTCATAATGATGGCAGTTTAAGCTTTGAAACGAGTCTGATGATGGTGTATGGGCTTTAGAGCACTTCTTGGTTTCATGAGTTTATGTAGAGCGTTGAGATCGAGCGTTTCCAGCTCTTAGGAAAAACACGGGCTCAGCATACAGGATTACTCAAACATGCGTGAATGAAACAAATTACTATTCCAGGTATGTTTTTGAGGCGCAAACAACATTATAACATGATTAAAAGCTCCAAAAAATGTATTTAGCCTCATAATAGAGACACTTCTGAGTCAATTTTTATGATTTGTTAAATAAAGACATATTAAGTACATTCTTTGAAGGTTTAAGGGTTGTAGTAGCACTGACTGAAGGGATTTCTATTGTCAGAATGACTGCTCATACTGAAAACTTTACCTTTAGCACATAGTATTGGGAACAGATTACAGAAACAGCAATGACATTGAGATAGTCCTTTGTTTGTTGTGTAGGAGCACACAAAAATCGCCGCTTTAATCGTCCCTTGTCTAAGGCAGTTAGATGTCCTCTTCATTGATTAGGTCATTTGCCCACTTTCTGGACAAGCTAAAAAGGTAAACTCATTGATTATCTTACTAACAATACGGTCGACTTTTCTCTTCCTGTTTTCTTAATCGCCCTTAAATTGCTTGTAGTTGTTAGGCCCATCGCATCTCCGGACTGTCAGCTTAAGTTGGATCTGACAAAATGGCTGATGTCCAAACTCCAGCTCCTTGACCCTGGAGTGCCTCAAAATTATACATACTGGTAAATATAATAGTCAGTGGTTTCTAACTGGTGGGTCTAGACCCAAAAGTAGGCCGCTGAAGGTTGAATATAGTTGTGTATAATGTTTTTATTTGATAGCCTAAAAACAGATTCTGCCACAAAAATCTTGCTTTTTGACTTTTCCATTTTTTGCGTCAAATCATTTATCTCCTAGTGTCAATCTCCATTTATCCAGGCATGGGACTGGCACAAAGACTGCAATGGCTTGTGAACCACTGCTAAGTAACAAAAACTACCATATTTTCCAGACTATAGGTCACATTTTTTTTCATAGTCTGGCTAGGGGTGGGACGTATGCTCAGGTGCGACTTATATATTAAAATATTTCACGTGTTCATTAGAGGGAACTCTAGGCTTGTGTACCAGCATCTGCTGCACCTGTACCACTGACAATTTAAAATGTAAACATTACTACTAACAACTTAGGCTAGAAAGACAACTGAGAAAACCGGAATAATTGGAAATGGAACTGATGCTGAGTCTGACGACAGCCACGCAGAGGAGGAAGCGGTGCTTCGTCTACCTCCGGAGTTGGCGGAGTTGTTCAGAAGCGAAACCGAGGATGAAGAATTTAAAGGATTTAGTGATTAGGAGTGAGATGGTGAAGTTTGGTGAACTTGTTATATTATGTTCTTTATGCTATAGTTATGTGAATAACTGTTAATATATTACGTTAACATACGAGACACCTATTCAGTTCGTTGTTTATGCTTCATGTACCTAAATAACCATCAATGTGTTACGTTAGCATACCACACACCTATTCAGGCTGTTGTTCTCTATTCTATTATTACTATAACTTGCCTTTCAAGGTGAAATATATGTTCTTGGTGTCGGATTTTGTAAAATAAATTTCCCCCAAAGAATGCGACTTATAGTCCAGTGCAACTTTTATATACGTTTTTTTCTTCTTCATTATGCTGACTGTCGGCTTGAGTTGTGTAGGACCTGCCGATCTGACAAAATGGCCGGCGTCCAAAACCGAGCTCCTTGACCCTGAAGTGCCTCGTTCTCGCTGCATGTGGCGTCCCTTCTGCCGATCCGAGATGGAGCAGCGAGGGGTCAGGAAGTGTCGCTCAGTCCCTCGTACAGGATATACTTGTGTGTGAGTGTGTGTGTGTAAGCCCATACGCATGGAGTGTCTTCGAGCGGGGCAGTTGGGCATATGGCGAATGCAGGAACCTGGGGGTAAAGGATCAGACGTGGAGCGTGTGTCCGAAGCAGCAGGCCCTGTCGTACCCAGAAAAAGGTTAGGCTCATACCAAGCACTGCCAGTTTGGGGGGAAAAGGGGGCAGGGCAAGGCCAGGGCCAAGGCTCAAGGTGCTACACCATCTGCGGTGAGGGGATGAAGAGGTCAGCGGTAGTGGGCAGGTAAAACAAAGCAGGGCACGAAGTAAGACTCAGACAGGACATCATAATGTAAATGTCTGCCTTTTGACCTGCTGCTTTGGTGAACTAAGTACTGACCTAAAGTTAAGATTTGTAGTTTTCTGTCTTGAAGGATTCTACCCAGGTTTTAAGGGTCAAGGTGGGTACGAAATGGGACTGAGCCTCAGTGTATGTTATAGGATTAAATACCTTGACCTTCACTATCACTAATAAGAAGACAAGGAAATGTAGTATTTCATGGACAAATATGGATTAAGCAAGTTTTGGCTTAGGCATGTTGATTTATGTCAATACTTACAAAAAGATTAACATACAGAGACTTGGAAGAGAAATAGAAGCTCATTTATGTATATATTCATTCATTTGTTCATTCATCTGTTAGGGTTCTTAGGTCAATGAAGCCTATCACTGAGGCAGGGTATCCTCTGGACAATGACCAGCCCGTCAAACTGAAACTTTGAAGACATACATAGACAGATGACCCTTCACTCTCATTATAGGTACAGATTAACCAAATTACCTCAAGGCATCGGACAGTGAGAAGAAGCCGGAGAGAACCCATAGTTTCACAGTCTAAACTTTAAATAGATAAAACTCCAATGAAATTATTTTAAAATGACCAAGTATATAGTACACATTGCTCCTCTAAGTTATAAAACTTTTAAAGTGACTACAAGAATAAACTATGGCTTTACACCTCGCGCCCTAATGAAGACCCAGTTGGTCAAAACTTTGAAGGATAATTTAGCCACTACAGAAAAGGCTATTTAACTTCCAGTACTGCTATTTTAAGTTGTACCAAGTCTGCCCTAATTTACAAGTGCACCATCAGGAGATTTTGTCTTTTCAGAACAACCAATTACAATTGTCACTGAATCACAAGTAAATAAGAAAATGGATAAATATATTCTATATGTCTGGATGTTTTTTTTTTGTTTTTTTTTATACAACATAACATATACACATAGGGGTGCAGAGTGGTTCAATCCTAACTTTGATCTCTCTGAGTGGAGTCTGACTGTCTTCATGGTATTACTGACCTGACTTTTCTATGTCTTCCTCCCACTGTCCAAAGGTGTCCATTACATTGTCTAGTGTGTACCCAACCTAAGGCCCATAGCTGCTAAGTGTGCAGTGATGAATGACTGTATACATACGGTAAATATTATCATGTTGATTTCGCTATACTCATAAATTATCAATACATTGCATATTACATTAGTATCTGAATTACACGTGCAGTGCTTTGGGGCTGAAACTCTATATTTTGATGCTTTTGTACCCCAAGGATCCTCACTGACGTCAATATGTTGCCTACATTAGTCCAAACAGCTTCAGAGCATCCATTTATTCCCCCACTCATTTATTCATTAGAGGAGGTCTTATCTGCCTCCAATCACTGGTCCAATTAGGCCCGTGGTGCTTCACTGCTCGTCCCACGGTAGCAACAGGAGACGGATGAATTTGAAGTGAAAGAATGGCTGTCCGCTCATATTCATTTGGTTTGTCCATCTCTTGGCGGCTTCAGTCGTCCTCTCCGGCTCTCTCTGATGTGTGATAAGATAGCATAGTCCCTCATATCCTGTTTCTAATACAGATCGATGAGAAGGGAGAGGACTGAGGTGGGACGGCTGCACGAGATGAGCCCAGAGTGGTACGATATGGAGAAGAGAAAGTGTGTGGGACATGGGGGTGGGAGGGGGCTGGGGGGATGGGGAGAGGTTTCGGGGGGAGGGTAGAGATATCTGAAGAGGAAATTAGGATTCAGAAAAGAGGACATCACTCCGATTCACATCTCTTTTCATTTGGCCCATCACACAGTCATGCATGCGCGGGCTGTGCTGCATACGCGCCGGGCCGTCTCAATATTTCAGTGCCAGTGCGGAAGCCATTTCTGCTCCGTGATTGAGTGAGTCGCCTGTTCTCCTCCAATGGATATAGACAGTAGACCCATTTACTGTAGAGTACGTTTTTATTGTGAGATTTTTCCCTCATGTTTTGGGGGTGGTGTGAAGCAGAGTACAGTGCAAAAGATTTAGGCAAAACTTAAGAAATGCTGCTAATGTTGTAAAGGTCCTCTATTATGCTTTTTTCAGTCTTTTTGAAGTGATTGTATACACTTTTGCATTAGTATTTCATGTTTTATAAAATAATTTATATGGAAAACGCCTTCTTTTGGGGAGCTGTTACTTTGCAGAGAACTCTTCGATTGAGTGTCTATTGCCCCCTGTTGGTGGAGAATGAACAGAGCATAAAAGGGCTAATTAGTGTGGCGATTAGCAAGAGTTTTTTTTTTTATCAGAATGAGTGGACAGTGTATGGGCTTTAGAAACGCTCAGGAGCACTTGATGGTTTCACGAGTTTAAGTAGAGTCATGGGACCGAACGTTTTCAGTTCTTCAGAAGGGACGGGCTCAGGTTAGAAAATTACTCAATAAAGCATGAATGAAACAAAATACTATAAAATAGGTATGTTTTTTTGAGGTGGAAATATTATATATACATTATAACATTAAAACATGGTTAAACGCTGAAAGAAGTCGATAGGGGCAGAATAGGGGACCTTTACAAAGTATCAGAGTTTGATTTACAAAATGCAAAGTGAGTGAATATAAATTGCTTATAGATGTGAATTGTCTGTGTCTCTACTAAGTGTCAGCCTGCAATTACAGTAGCTGGTCATTGTCCAGGTGTACCCCGCTTAAGGCCCAGAGTAGCTGTAATAGACTCCAGTATTCTGCAAGTGCTCGAGGACAAATTGAGGAATTTTACTTTACAAAAGCATTTCTTCACACCTGCCAAACCCTGTGCAACAGTGTACCTTGACTGTTATCCAAAAACGGGTAGTAATTGAAGCAAGACATTTGTTATTCCACTTCGAATCGGATCTTTGAGGATAAAAAAAAAATCAAAAGAGCATTTGTTTGAAAAATGTCACATTAATCATATTAAGCAAAGCTATGCCAACTTGTAGCTTCTTCAGTTGCTCACAAAGGTGTGCAAAATTCCTTTTATTGTCTGTGTTTTTTGTGGTTTTTTTTTTTTTTTTTTTTGGTGTTTTTTTTAAGGACAACAGTCTGCAGATGCAAAAAGCTTAACAACTACAAACAATTCAAGGCCGATTAAGAAAGTGAAAATTTAAAGTGCTCTCTCATTCCAGCCACAAATGCTGTGTAGTCATGTTATTAATACAATGCACATTACTGGCTGCCTTTTTCGTCTGTAGCTAGATGATGTATTGAAGGATAGATATTGTTACAGCACATATTTGATTTTAGTATAAAACCAACTCATTGATAGCATTATAATTACTTGGTTGGCTGCTCTGCTCTTTTAGTACACTCTTCAAAAGCTCACATTGTTTAACCTTTTAAAGTCTTATTAACAATGATGTAATTGCAACACAGATAGACTGTGATCAGACATTCATGGGACAAATTAGTACAAATTTCGAGAAAAGGGTGTTAAAAAGGGCTGGTGTTTTCAGGTATATAGGATCCGCTCACTAAAGCAACTTGCATAACCTTTGTGTTGCAGTCAATTACAGTTCAGTTGCATCAGCTGGGTGATGAGGTCCCGTTGGGGGTTGGTGGAGTGTGCCGGCGCATGCACTTGTTTTTAATATCGTGCAATTTGAAGCATGCATACACAGATACAGACACAGCGAGGCAGACAACTGTCTCACCAGCCCCGCAGGGCAACAGCAGCGCCGCCCGCCACCCCCGTCCCCCTCTGTCTGAAACACCCCGTGATCTGAGCCAGCGGCGCTGCCTTCAAAACTTCGCTGCTTTATTTATAGACTGCCGCGGACTAAGTGGATATTATGTGCTAAGTCTGAACTGGCCTGAATATTAAGAACCTGAAGCAGTCTCTCTACATAACGTATCAGCTCTGCAACTCTGTGCCGCAAAGGTACAGGAGAGGCAGCTTGGAGCATTGCAATTAAAAGTAACACGGAACACCCTATTTTGAAGTGATAAAGATATAAAGTCACCTGGACACAAACTGGGGATCTTCTAGTTCGGGAGTCAAAGCTCTATCCATATTTGTTCTTTTTTCTTTTAGAGCTAATATTTTTGGTCCTTTATCTTGCAATGGTTAACTTATAGTCTCCAGAGTACACACACACACACAGACAAAACTTTCTTTTGGTGTTGGCCCATTACTGACATTTTCTGAAAATTAAAAAGTTATCTTGCTAACAGACTGAAAACATAACCTTCTTGGCAGAAGTGGCTCAGCTTTTATGCCTGTTTTTGGGCTACTAAATACATATTTACCAGCTGATTAAATGATAGCCCAGGAGAGATCGGGGTGTGGGGGACTAAAAGGTAAAAAATGCAAAGAGGCAGGGAGAATGCTTCCTAAACCAATTAGCGATCAGGCCGAGGACAGGGGGCTGGTCTCAGCTACAATTACCGCCCTAATTGAGGTCAGAGTTGTTAATTTAGTGGTGAATTAGAACAGTTAATATGCATTTATCTGGATGGCCAGGGGAGAGAGAGACGGCGAAGAGAGGAGAGAGCGTGTCGGCGCATGTCCGTGCCCATGTCTATCTGAGCACTTTGTGTAATTTTAACATGTATTGCGAGAGATTACACAGAAAGAAAGAAAAAAACATGCAAGAGAGGCCATTTTCTGCCTTTGGTGCAATTAGATGGAGAGCAGCGGGTTTAATGGGAGATGCAGGCGTATGAATAGGCAATGATAAGAATGGCTTGAGATGGAACAACCAAGAGACATGACAATAGAAAGAAGCAAAGACACAGATACAGACAGTTGGATCATTTTGGAAAAGTGCTGTATTCTCCATTTAGGCAACCGTCAAAGCATTGGTTGTAATTTTAACATTGTCATTTGCTGGTTCCACACTGTGAAACTAAAAGATTGTATGGGTTGTAGAAACTGACTGACTAATTTTAAATAATCAGGTGAATTTGTGACATTTCTACATTAAAGTGACCAATTTTTTCAAAAGTCTAGGCAAACCATAGATTTTAATGGCTTGCTATGCTAAAGTTAAAGGTAAAATTTGTAAACAAGCTGTACCGTAATCCAAACTGTCTTTCACTGTCTACGTACATTTTTTTGTAAACTTAATTCTTCTTTCCTATTCGTTTTTTTGTAATTGGCTAAAGGTTTCCACATACTAAATTACTTCTTAAAGCTGAACTCAAAAACTTTTCTTGTTTCATCTCTGTTTTTGCCTCATTTTTTCTATGAAGCTCCCATATATTTTGAAGTAAAACACAAACGTAAATACTCAAAGTCCAAATAACTTCTTTGTGACCCCTCACTCGTCTTTACTTTTGCTTTCTCCTCTACGTAAGTTTTTTTTCTGCCATTTGGCCATTTCCCATTACAAAAATCAAAACATAAAACCATCGCTATTAAACCATTAAACCATCAAACTGACTCAGAAACTCAGAAAAGTTACTGAGTTCCGCTTTAAGAAATAAAATTGTGGTTAAGGCAGTTGGTGTACTATTGGTGTAAATAAGCCACTCACTTCCTTGTTTAAAAGGATTTCATTTTACTCCTTTTTAACTAATTATGCTAACTATTTAAATTTCTCAGCATTACAAATCGTATTACCATTGATTTAAACTTGAGACTCTTTTACAGTTTTGGTTGAAAATGTTTAAAATTATAGCGTATACTTCCCCTGTCTAAGAAAAAACATTACTACACCTTACATTCAGATTTACACAATATGAATTCCACCTAATTAAAATGTAGAGACATAATTTCCTAATATAGTCTGAGATCATTTCCAGTCAATACGTGTTTCATTTAACAGAAAAAAAAAACAAAACATTAATTTCATGGTAACTTGAATGTCACCTTTCTCAAACCCATTTACACCTTTTAACTCCGAGACCTATAAATATTCTCCTTCACTTCCTCCTCGCACACGACACGAGAGCATTGTATTTCTGTCTCGGTGCTTATGTTGGGAACCACTTACTGTCCAAGCATGAATCACTGGCACCTTCTCCTCTCCATCCGCCCCATGAATCACAATCCACTCACGCCTTAAATCTTCACGCTTGCCATCTTCCCGTGTTTTCCTCATTTCGTTCATCTTATTCATGCTTCCTGTGCATCATCATCTGCAGCCTGTTCTTCTCCTCCTTAGGGGTTATATGCCTTCTTAAATATTCTCTTTGTTCCCTTATATTTTCTCTTTTCTCCTCTTTGAAAAGTGGATTGATGCCTCAGGACCACTGCCTGCGCAAAGCAAATGGCCACCACCGTTTTCTTTTGATCTGTCAACCCGTCCTTATTCATTTTTGTCATATACATGTGTGCATTTTAGTGCTGTCCTTTAAACACGATACAGCCAGGCTAAACCGAGCTAAGGTAGATCTAAACTAGGACTAAACCAGGTTTAATCCAGATCTAAACTAGAATTAAACCAAGACTAAACCGAGACTGAATCAATACTAAAACCAGGACTAAACTGAGACTTAAATAGTACAAAAAAAGAACAATGAAAGCAGACTAAACCAGAACTAACCCTGGACTAAACTAGATCTAAACCATGTATAAACCAGGCCTAAATAAAGTCTAAACTAGGACTAAACCAGGTCTAAACCAGGCCTAAACAAGGTCTAAACCAGGACTAAACTAGAACTAAATCAGGACTATAAAGTAGGTTCAAACCAAGTCAAACCAGAACTAAACCAGGTCTAAACCACGACTAAACTAGAACTAAACCAGAACTAGAGAGAATAAAAACAAACTAAATGAGGACTAGTCCCAACTAAAACAGAGCTAAAGTGGAAATAAGCCTGGTCTAAAGCAGGTCTAAACCAGGACTTAACTTGAACTAAACCAGGATTATAAAAGTAGGTTCAAACCAGGTCTAAACCAGAACTAAACCAGGTCTAATCCAGGTATAATCCAGGTCTAAAACAGGTTTAAACAGTAACCAGAGCTAAACAAACACTTAACCCAGAGTAAACCAGTACAAAACACAGGATAAAACCAGGACAAAATCAGGACTAAACTAAGACTAAACCAGGGCTTAACCAATACAATAAACAGGATAAAACAGGGACAGACCCAGGTATAAAACAGGACTAAACCAGATTTGAAACCAGGTCTAAAACAGGAATTAAACTGGCTTCTTGGGGGTTGTATGCATTCTTAAATATTCTCTTTATCACCTTGGATTTTCTTCTCTTTGAGTAGTGGTTTGATGCCTTCAGACCACTGCCCGCTCAAAGCAAACAGGCCACCACCTTTTTCTTTTGATCTGCCAGTCCATCCTTATTAATTTTTGCCATATATGTGTGTTTTAGATGCTGTCTTGTGCCCATGATACCCGCGAGCACTTTGCCTTTCTGAATTATGCATCGAGATTACATAAAAACCTTCATGAAGCAACTGATCTATTTTTAATCACTTGCTTGTTAAACCTGCCTCTCCGTGATCCCCTCCACGCATGCGCCTTCTATAATTCCTCACCTAAATTTATTACAAGTGTGAAATCACGGATTAAATAGCAACAAGCACCTGACTGTAAAAAATCCTTTCTTCTTTCCTCTTCTCCCAGTCAAAAAATCCTGAGAGTTTATTTCACAGCCTTTATTGGCATGGCATTTAATACAGCTTTCCAATGCAGCTCGAAAACAGTAATTATGGCAATTATGATCCGAAAAGAGAAAGCTTAAAGTGATGGCAACAAAAAAGCTAAATACATCAATTTTCAGGAGTTTTGTTTAAATTACAAACCCACAAAGTTGCAAGTGTAATGGCCTTGTCAAGAAAATGGTTACAACTGTCTCCATTTGTCTGTCTTTGTCCGTGTGTCTCTCTGCGCAAAAGAAAAACCTGTTGCCGATTGCATTTAGCTCCAGTGGCAAAGGACTAAGAGTGCCACCTATTGGTCGCACTCGGAAATCGAAGGAGGAGAGGAGACAGGAGAGGAGACTTGCAGACACAGATGAGCAGGCATGCACAATAAGCTGACTATAGGGCTGTCTGCTGCAGTTCTCGGGGATGACCTAGATTGAGAACGCCGTCACAATAGGCCCCACTATTCCTAACTGTCTCCAGCTGATTCAATAGGCAATCTTTCCATCGACTGCGCGGCGCGATAGGATCTTTGCCGGTCTCTGTGTGTGTCTGTGTGTGTGTGTGTGCGACGTCTGCATTATCTACAAGGAGAGGGGACAGGCTGCAGATAAGAAGAAAGGGGACAGAGAGAAAAGAGGGGTATTCAAGGTAAGAGATACAAAGGCATGAAGGTCAGATTGATGAGAGAGTCCAGAGCAAAGGGTGAAAATATAAGAAAGTGGTGGTGGTGTAGTCCAGTGGTTGTCAAAGTTTTCACACTGAGTACTGCCTCAAAAATACTGGGCTAAAATGAGTCGAAATAAAGGACTAAATCAAGTAATAAACCACAGCTAAACCAGGAGTAAACTGGGACTAACCCAAATCCAGGAATAAACAAGATCTAAACCAAGACTGGATTAAAAGTGTAAACCAGAATTAAACCAGTATTAATCCAGGGCTGAATCAAGATTAAAACAGATCTAACCCAGGACTAAACTAGAACTAAACCAGGACTTAACCAGGTCTAAACCAGGACAAATCCAAGACTAAACTAGGTCAAAATCAGTACTGAAGCAGGACTTAATGGGACTAAACCATAACTAAACCAGGTCTTAATCAGATCTAAACCAGGACTAAACCAGAACTAAACCAGGTCAAAACCAGGACTAAACCAGGTCTAGACCGTGACTAAGCTAGAACTAAACCAGGTCTTAATCAGATCTAAACCAGTTCTAAAGTAGAACTAAAGCAGGTCAAAAGCAGTACTGAAACAGGATTTAACTGGGACTAAGTCAGAAAAAATCCAGGTCTAAACCATGTCTAAACCAGGACTAACTACAACAAAACCAGTACTAAACAAAGACTAAACCAGGACTTAACCAGGACTAAAGCAGGTCTAAACCAGGATAACCCCAACTAAAGCAACAGTAAAATAAGAATTACACTGACTCTAAGTTAAACTAAATCAGGACTAAATACCACCAGATAAAGCCCAAGTACCACCAGTAGTACCTGTACCACAGTTTGAGAACCACTGGTGTGGTCTATCTGGATCCCACTCTCCTCATGACAGCATCTCAAAGTGTCAGCGCTTTCCTTTGACCGGGAGCGAGGGAGGAGAAGAGATGGAAAGGGGAGGTGAAATAAACAAAAAAACAAAAAAACAAAGAAATAAATAGAAAATGCTAGAGATGGGACGGTGTATGAATGAGTCTTGCTCCAGCAGCAAATCCTAAAGCCGCCTTCCTCTATTCTTGCAACTTTTATACGCATCCCCGTGTGCGCAAACCCTAGGCAAGACGAGATAAATTGAAGAGAAATTGATTCCCGGCCGTTCGGATGCAGGTGTCGGGCTCTGGGTGTGAGGCCTGAGCTGGGAGATGTACACAAACACCTACATAATGCATCGTACACAACGGGACGGCCTGCTCTCTCATAGTATTCATGCAGCAAAGGCATTATTCTATAACATAAGTGTGGAAATGTGTATAGGTTGAAAAGGTAACTTAAAACTTACTATGGAAAAATAACCTGAGGCTTTATTACATTTCTATTGAAAACTATGAAGTGGTGTTAATATGAAGGCTGAACTATTTGTTGAGTTGAATAACGTTTGACATGTGTTTAGAAAACAGATTCCTTTTTGGTCTTGTGTACCCCCAGGACCTGCTTTAGTCCTGCTTTGGACCTGGTTTAAGCCTCCTGATTTAGACTGGGTTTAGACCTGATTTAAAAGACCTGGTTTAGACCTGGTTTGTTCCTAGTTTTGTCCTGGTTTATTTCTGGTTTAATTCTAGTTTTAGACCATTTGTTTTCTTGGTTGAGTTCAGGTTTTAGACCTGGTTTAGTCCTGGTTTAGTGCCTCTTTAGTATTGCATTCCTTTGTTGTAGTCCTGGGTTAGTCCTGGTTTTGTCCTTGTTTGGACCTGGCTTAGTCCTCTTTTGTGTTCTGCTTTAGACTGGGTTTAGACCTGGTTTGTTCCTAGTTTTGTCCTGGTTTATTCCTGGTTGGTTTCTGGTTTTAGACCTGGTTTAGTCTTGGTTTATTCCTTCTTTAGTGTTGTATTGCCTTGATTTAGGTTAATTTTAGTGTTTCAATGCCAAATACTGTGTATAAATGCACTACAAATAATCATAAAACTCCATGTACCCCCTGCAATGTGCTTGTGTACCCCTAGGGGTCCCCGTCCCCCTGGTTGGGAAACACTGGGTTAGTGCATAGTGTCCACAAAGTGCTTTTAACACTCCTCATTTTAAAGGGACTATATAGTCATAAATCAACCATGTTATAATGTTGTTCCCTCATCAAAAACCTACCTTGAGTTGTATTTTGTTTCATTCACGCATGTTTAAGTTATCCTGTATTCTTTGGCGCTGAGTTTTTGAGGCCCCAAAACGCTGGGTTCCACAAATATCTGCCCACTCCAGGAAGTACTGACCAATCAACAATCCCTCTACATCCAGTCTGCTCTCAATCATTTATCAACAAAATGGATTCCTCACAGCTATTTTTTTTTTTCATTTTGTAGTAAAATGGCATCTTACAAAAAGTTTAAAAGGTAACTGGTCGGAGATTGGTTTAAAAATGTAAACAAAATCATAATGTAGCCCCTTTAATAGCTATACCTTTTTTCAAGAATTAGTAAAATCTCATCTAAAAGTAATTTTGTTGTTTCACAAAAGCTACACACACCTATTTCCGAGACTCCATAATTTTTGGAGATAAATAACTTTTAACATTTCTTGATATTAATGTTAAGAAATATAATACTGAAATTCAAATTAAAAGTAGGGATAATATACAATATGAACCACAAGATTTCAGCTTTATTATGACGTTTTGCATTGTTGCTCGGCATGCAGCTGGAACATTTCCTAAGTGGTTAAAATGGATGATCTTCAGACTTCATGTAGACAAAAACAAATAATAATGCATTAGTCTTACAGCACTTTTTTAGACTCTCAAACTCACTTTACAGTTTGGTGCATTATTCATTAACTCCTCAGTCACACTAGGTTTGGTCCTGCATTGGTTGTGGCTTGGTCTATCTGGGTCTACAAACGTCTGCAATGTTTTCAAGCATCATTTAAGCACTGAACACACAACACTAATTGTACTTTCATCAAATAGTTTTCAGATCTCCCACTGATCTCATCATGTTCACTCCTGTATTTTCTCTGCTGTATTTAGTCGCATGTTTTTATGGGGTTGTATCTCTCTTGCATTTGTTTCTTCTGCTCTTGTTTATGGGGGAGGAGATGTTTGGCAGCGGGATAAGGAGGAAAGAGACACAGGGAGAGTAAAGAGCTGACAAAGTCTTCTATACCGGCTGCAGCACACAATAACGCACAATAACACAACACGGGACAAAAGCTGGGGAGAAGGGTAGGCAAGTCACGGTGCCATCTCTTCTGAGAACAATCTGTCACCTGCTTTCCACGAGACGCTGTAAAGGCTTCCAAATAAACGCTGGAGGAGCTGTCAGGTTCAAAGCAAAGCACTGAGAGGTTCTGGTGTAACGACTGAGAAGCAACCGACAGACAAATCAAGTTTTTTTTTTAATTGTGCGTTTTGTAAGCCTCGCCCTCGCGGTTTACTGCTGCTGGAGGTTACGAGGCTTTTTGTTATCTGTCATTGTGATTGATATAAAAGTGTTCTGTAGGTTGTGTTCAACAATATGATGACGTCAAGATTTCAGATGGAGCACAGGAGCTCCATGGTTATGGCTTAGACCTGTGGTTCTCAAGCTGTGGTAGGGGTAGCACTGGTGGTACACAGTCCTGATTTAGTTTAATTTAGAGCCATTTCATTTCTGCTTTGTGCTTTAGTTGGGGCTAGTCCTGGTTTCAACCTGGTTTCGACCATATATTTTTTGTCCTGGTTTAGTCCTAGTTAAGTCAGTTGGTCTTGTTCTGGTTTGGTCCTGGGTTTGTCCTGATTTTTTGTTTTGTTTTTTATTTGTTTTGCTGTTTTAATCCAGGATAAGATCTATTTTTCCTCTATTTTTTGCAGGTTAAGTCCTGGTTTATTCCCAGTTTATTCCAGTATTGGTTCTGGTGTAGTCTTAAGCTCATTTTTGCCAATTACAAATAATACTTAAATAGCCAAATATTTTCTGAGGTAGTACTTGGTGTAAAACATTTTAGAATCACTGGCTTAGAAACTATTTTTATTAAAAAATATCCAACAGAAAATCCACTTATGTTGAACCTGAACAGTTTTTGGGTCCACAACCTTGCCATATTTATGCTATGTATAATCACTAACAACAATCACGTCAGTTTTTGTATCATGTTGATTTAGGCCCAGTAATTGCAGTGATATTAACCGTAAACCCTGCATAAAAACCTCTGTATGCTTTGTCTGCAGACTCTTCTATATGTTGCTCTGCCTTCATCTGAATCTCACACTATAGCCCTGTACAATTTTGTTGAATCACGTGAACACACAACATATAAAAGATGAATTTTTTTGCTTTGTATTAGACAGATCCAATACAGAAAGTCAGCCTCGTCCAGTTCTTCTGTCTTGATGAGCTTTCAAGTGCTTGTATGTGTGAGACTATACAGACAGTTTCAAGTCTTGTGTCCTCCAAGTCTAACCCTCTCCCCCATGTTTTTTTTTTTCTTTTTTTTTTCTTTCTCTGCCTCTCTTTGTGTGCAGCCATCAACTTGCTGGGTTTGACATGGCAGCTGAAGCCATCCGACGGCCCTCTGCTGAACAACGGACTGGGAGCTGGCTTGCCTGTCAACAGTGATGTGGCCACGCTGCCCTCTGGAGGCAGAGGTAAGAACTGACTCCAAGACAAGACAATGGATGAGCCACACTATATTGTACTCGATGACATGGCCCACTTTAGTGTGCATATGCAAGCAGCAGCTCCTGTATATACTATATGTGTGTGTGAGTGATGCTGTGTACTGTGGGCTAAATGATGACTGCAACTGAAATGCTGGGTCAACAGTCCTGCACTACAGGGAGTTCACTGGGTTCTTAGGTCCAATACACAGAAGGGAAGACCATTAATACAATGAATTAGTATAAATGCAACTCTGTTATGACTGCATGCAACATAGAGCTAATCAGTTTAATCTAAAATATATTGTCTGTAATAATAATAATGTAAAGTGCATGCACAGTCTGTCTCTCTATTAAAATAGCTGCAGTGAATTTACCTGTTGTACCGATTTAATATGTTTGTAGAGTCCAGTTTAATTTGAGCTGAAAGCTACAGGCTGAGAGCGTGGAGAGTATTCAAGGACAGACAACACATAGGGATTGGTTAAAAAACTAGATGTTTTAAATTCTGCTCCTGTTGTGAAACATACTAAAACACTCTGATAGATGATTTTTCACCCAAACAGATTCACCCCAACTCAAATATTTTCATAATTCATGACGCAGCAGTAGCGGTGCGATCAGTATGCGATGTTTAACCACTGTGCTGACTGGTGTGGAGCTGGGTTTATCGTCTCCGTCAGCAGAGAGCTCCTCTCTTTAAGGCCCCCGTGTGGTTTTCTATCTATTCTTCTTCTCTCCCCGCTCCAGCTCTTCTGTAACTCTCAGCGTGTACTATATAGGTGCGTGTGGGCTGCGGCTCTGCTGTACTCTGTATTAATGAGAGCTGTGTTTCCAGCCGTCTGGGCTAGATGTGCTGTTGTTCCTCTCATTGTTACTTTTATTTCTCCTCTTTTTTTTGGCCCACAGTGCACACACACTAACTGTCTTTCTCTGTTTGGGTTCTCCGCCGTTCGAAGGCTGACCTGATTGCAGGATGTTGTGTTGCTCTGTCTGCCCTGCACAGACCTCTCTCATTTTAGCTCAGCCAACATAATATACCACTGCAAGATTCAGTACAGAGGCATTATTCAAAATACTGCATCTACTTTGTACACATAACTACATTCACTTTAAGCTAAACTTTAGGTGCACTGTTTGTTGAGGTAATGGGGCCAATCCTCTCCAATTCACTGACCATAAATTTTATCGCAGACTAGTTCCAGTAAACTATGATGATGAACTATTGACTTGAACAATCAATGCTTATAATCACAGATTATGCAGTTTCTTTCCCCCTGGCTCCAGGTCCATGGGCGGGCCGTAACAGCAGTATAGACACAGGCAGCGTGGAGGTCGGGAGAAGAGTGACCCAGGAGGTGCCACCGGGAGTCTTCTGGAGGTCCCTGCTTCACCTCAGCCAGCCGCAGTTCCTTAAGTTCAACATATCTCTGGGTAAAGACGCCCTGTTCGGAGTCTACATTCGCAAAGGCCTGCCTCCATCACATGCACAGGTAAACTGTAACTAGGTTAAAGCAAAGAAATGTGTATTTAAACAGTCCCTTTGTGCATGTGGTTTATTGTTTTTAGTTCATTATTATGTATCTGTGTCGTGTTGTTATCGTCTGATTTACTCATTTCAGCAGACAAAACTTACAAAAAAACACTAACTTGTACCATGGGAGAATTCATTTGCGATCCGTTGCGGGGGATGTTTGAAAAAGCTAATTTCGCCTTAGATTTACACTTAATTAACTTTCACCGTAATGTAACTTTTACTGCCTTGTATTAATTAGAAACTACTCAATTAACACCAAATTTGATTTATAGAGCAGGATAATTGCATCCCAATAACAGTTTTAGCTCCTACCCAAGTTTAGCTTTGAGTGACTTCTAAGTTTCTCTGTGCCCCACTAAAACTCTTTCTTTTTTGTCTTTCCCATACAAATCCACATCTTTTTGCATTTTTTCATACCTGCTTAAGCGTATCCAACCACACTTACTTCTCCTCATCTTTTAATCTTCCCACATATCCAACCACGGGTCATTTTTCTAACTCTAAATTTCTGCCATCGCTGCATATCTTCATAGCTTTTACCTTCACCTCAACTTCAATTCAAATCCTGTCTTTTTTTCCTCACAGTATGACTACATGGAGCGTCTGGATGGCAAAGAGAAGTGGAGCGTGGTTGAATCGCCTAGAGAGAGGAGGAGTATCCAAACGGTGGTCCTAAACGAAGCAGTTTTTGTGCAGTACCTCGATGCCGGCGCGTGGCACTTGGCTTTTTACAACGACGGCAGAGAACGAGAGACGGTTTCCTTCAGCACCAACGTCATGGGTAAGCCACAGTCAGCATTTTGATTTCTACTTGGAGGTTAGACCTAGCGGCATGAAAGGCAAAGTGTAGGAATTTTTAAAAATGGAATAAAATTTTATGTTATGCAAGAGTGGGTTTTGAGACGTCTTATTAGGAGTTGATTTTCAAACTTCTTCAGACTACTCTCATGTCTCAAGTAATAAAGTTTCATTTTAAAACAGCCTTTGAGAGGAAGCCTTGTCACGGTGTTGCTTTAGATGTCTGCACTTGAACCAGACTTTATGAACTTAAAACTTTGACTATATTGTTATCAAAAGGATGGCGCCTGGACCACATGGAAATCTCATTAAACTTAACCAAAATTAATCTTTAAAATTTCCCAAGCCAACTAAAGGAGATCACAAGCCAATGTTCTCTGTGTGCATCTGGCGTAAAACTTGTCAAATCAATGTGCGAAGCAGGGCACACCAGGGGGCAGATGATCCACTGTTGCAACCAGAAGGAAAAAGTCTTAAATGTCCCATATTATGCTAAATCAAATTTTTTGAGCTTGTAGCCATGTTATAATGTTGTTTCAACCTCAAAAACAAAGCTGGAGTAGTATTTTGTTTCATTCACGCTTGTAAAAGTCCTTTACACGGAACCCTTCTGTTTCCACGGATTATCATTTTAACTTCAGCGCTTCAATTTCCATCACTACGAAGCATATCATTTATCTACCTGTTAGCATTATTTTGCTAATACCCGTGCTAAAGACCCATTTTATGCTCTGTCCATTTCTCACCGTTGCTAGCAGGGGGCGACAGACATCTAATCCAAGTCTTCTCTGCAAATTACAAGTAAAAGTTATAAAACATGAAATACTAATGCAATGGCATCCATAACTAGTTCAGAAAGCCTGAAAAAAAGCATAATATTGGACATTTAAGGAAAAATCTTTAACATTCAACAAAAGTTTAAACAAACATGGTGATTTTCATGTCTTTTAGGGTTATAACAGATAGTGTGAGTCTTTTCATTTATACCAACCATTACTTGATACATCTAGCCCAGGTACCAGTCATTTGTAATAACATTTTAAAAGTATTTGGGGGATTTGACCTCCTCAGATACTGCCCGACTAGTACTAGGACTTTAGTTTGTTCCACCACTTCTCTATATAACTTTATTTGCAGATTTACTTTTCCTGAAAATGAATGCAGAACTATATAATGGAGAAACACATCATCAGTTATTATTAGTCTGGATTGCTTTTGCTGGAAAATGGCTTGAGTGGAAGAGGTTCCAGACCCATTTCAGTTCAGTAAGAAATGAAATGGGTTAGGCCATATATTTTTAAGTGCTTATAATCAAGAAAATAGTGGTATAACTGTACGATACTTATTATTAAAACCCTTATACATAGAAGGTAGATAGTATTTAAAGAAGTATGCATAAGAAAAAAACAGATATAGTTTGTAAAGTGTACTTAAATCAATATACTTTCACTCTTGTTTTCAAACTTCTCTCCAACTCAAGCTCCAACCCCAAAACAATCCAGCATCAGCACAAGCTTGTTAAATTGGCTGCCCAGTCCCGAAACAGTGTCCTAAATAATTTGAAGTGTTTTGGAGGCACAAGTGTAAGAACAAGGGGCGACGGATAGAAAGAGTCAAGCTGAGCAAAGAATCCTTCACTGTCGATATGCGCCGGCCCGAGTTCGCCAGCGTATACAGAGAGAGAGAGGGGGGCCAGGGCTGGCGGGGACAGAATTAGAGAGGGTTATTGAGAGAAGAAGTGAGCCAGAGGGGGAGACTTTAATAGTGGGGCAAAGCCAGAATGGACTTAAGTGGTTTGCAGGATGGGACTAGGACCCGGAGAGGCAGCCGAAAGTGGAGGTCATGTTGGGGCTAAGAGGATGACAAGGGGGTATGGATCTAGGGACACTGGCTGAAGAGGAAAGGAGGTTGAAGTGTCTGTCCTGATAGATTTTTTTTTTTTTTTTTTTTTACAACACCAATTCTGAAAAAGTTGGGCCACTGTGTGAAATGTATATAAAAACAAAATCTAATAACCGTATTTTATTCTCAACAGAATAAAAACAGCGAGATATTTTACCATTTCACGAAAAATAATGGCACATTGTCAATTTGATGGCAGCAACACATCTCAAAAATGTTGGGACAGGGGCAACAAAAGGTTGGAAGAAGATTTATCAATAAAAAAACTGCTGGAGGTGCATTTAAGTTAAGATGCCTGGGTATAAAAAGAGCATTTTAGAAATGTAGAGTCTGTATTATTAATATTGGATGGAGTGGATGCTCATAGTTTTCAGGACCTAAAGCAACACAACAATAAAAACATTACATGGATGAGAAACACTTCCAGAAGTTGTTGCTGTTTATCCAAATGGTGCTTCTGTTTTTCATGAAATGGTTCAACACCTGAAATGTTGCTTATGTTGTATTATTTTTCAGAGCATTGGGTTTTGTTTTTATTCATATCTTACACAGTGTTCCAACTTTATTTTTTGCATTTCTGGTTGTACAAAAGAAGCAAAAGAGAAATTGACAATTTAGTAGTAACTGGTAGTCAAGGATACCAGCTAAAACATAGCCAGCAGCCCCTTACAAAGTCTCAGTTTTATTGATTTGAAAAGTTGGAGAAGTGCTGGACGCTGTGACACTGCTAAAAATGATGCATCGTAAAACATATTGTGGTCATAACCTCGAGAGGAGAGAAAGAAACAGACATCTTGCTTTGCACAAAACTGCTCTTGTGACTTGAAAGAGGCACTTAAAGAGGTAAAAACTTCGGAGTTTAACAGTAAAACTACCTCTAGGCATAACATTAATGAAGACCTTGCTGGTAGAGGATAAGTAGTGGAAATGGTTGACCCTAAGACACGAGGGTTGAAGATTGACAGAGAGCGAGAGTTGAGTCAAGGTAAAGTCAAGGCAGTGTGTTTTTCCTGATGCTGTAGTGGTGTGCAGTGGCAGATGGGTGATGCATACTTTATCGAAGAGTCATTGATTCATATTGCCGTCTCTTCGCTGTGTATAAAATTCAGTGAAGGGGGAATGTATGGAATCTCGAGCGAAGGGCATTTGCCTTTTGATGTGTGAGACGCCAATTCGTGGCATCTTTAAGAATGAATGGCGCCAATGATTTAATCGAATGCTTTGATGCCTGCCTTCAAAAAAAAAGGGAAAAAGAAAACTCTCTCACACTCCTTCCTTTTTTTCACTTTGTCTCTTTTTTCTTCTTTTTCTCCTTCACAGATTCTGTGCAAGAGTGCCCGCGCAATTGCCATGGAAACGGAGAGTGTAATTCGGGAGTGTGCCACTGTTTCCCAGGATTCCACGGCATGGACTGCTCCAAAGGTACGAGGTTCTCTGTGTCCTGCGGCATCACATGGCAGTACAGTGAACTGGAAGAAATACATAATCATCTTTCAAATATAAATCAGTATTAAACCTTTAAAGAAGGCTTTTTGCAGACAATGAATAACTATAAGCATCTCTCAGCCCTCGTTTGATATTTTAGCTTTGTGGGGTGCACAAGGGGTGATTCTAAATGTTACTTATTAAATGCGAGAGTTGATGGTTGTCTGTCAGTGTATATCTTAGTTTCAGGTGACTAACTGGCCTCTGTCCAGGTGTGGTACCCTACCTAAGGCCCACAGTTGCTGGGTCAGGCTCCAGCTGCACACAAGTCCTAATGAAAATGAGTGGAAGATAGAAGATAGAGTAAATGAATGTATTGTAGCATTGTCACACCACAGTAGATTTAGTACAATTTCCACATTTGAATTCATGTCCTAAATCATTGAACATGTCCATGTATAAATAACAGACATGACACTAAACATAGAATTTATTAACAGTTTGCCAAAACTGTGGATATTGCTATTTCTAGGATTAACAAACATTACATTACAAACTATTATTTTCACCTTCAGCTTACAACCTAAACATTATTGTCAACTGGAAATCACTGCATGTTACTGCATTTTCAAAAGGTGCTACTGTTTTTTCATGAAATGGTTCAACCCCTGAAATGTTGCTCATGTTTTATTGTGAATCAAATTTATATTTTTTACTGTGGGTTTTACTAGTACTAGGATTAATTAAAAAAATAAAATCAACATAATTTTCACCTTTAGCTTACAACCTAAACTCTGGTGGTCATTCTGGTCTATGATAAACAGGTTTAAAACCCTATTCTTTTATGCTACACTATAGGACCTCATTTTGATCACAGGTTTTAGCTTATTGTAAGACTCAAGTGCAATAAATAATGTCAACATCCTCACATATACGACTCTAATAAATGTTTGTATTTCAGTCTTTGTAGAAGACTTGGGAGAAAATAACAGCTACTGTCTAAAACTACAAGTTCAATAGGAGGATCAATATCCAAAACACTGCACAGTAAACGGTAGATGAGTTGCTGTGGCGACCTTGGACAGGGAAAACAGAAAGGAAAGAAGAAGAGTGCTGTTTTTGTATCACTAGTATATTTTTTCATGTAATGTAATTGAATTAATATCTTCAATAGATTACAAAAAATGTGAGTGTCACTAGCCTTTATATTTCCCCTGTCAGATCCACAGCTTTCCCATCCCTGCCCCGTCTAATTAGACTATAGCAGACCCATTTTGGCTCGGAGCGGCTCAAAGTAGCGGGGATTAGGAGGAGTAAGATGGCGCATGGCCCTAGGTGGAGAAGTGGAGATGAGATGACTGATGATGAATGGCAGCTCCCCTTGCCCAGCGTCTCCCCGGCTCTATGCGCTCACCTGGGAGAGACAGCTTTTGATGAATAGTTTAGTTACCTCTGCCTGTAATTACTCTTCATGTCATGGCCACTCTCCTGCACCTTAACCACTCAATTCAGCAAGGTGAAGTGGCGGAGGAGGTTGGCCAAGTGTGGCTTTTATGAATCCCTAAAAAGCTTATTAATTGAGTTTAATGGTTTAATTTCTTCCCTTTTCATCCTCATTTTCCATTTCTCTGTTCTTCCAGCGGCATGCCCAGTGCTGTGCAGCGGAAATGGGCAGTATGACAAAGGCTCCTGTGTGTGCTACAGCGGCTGGAAGGGTCCTGAATGTGACGTCCCCATCACGCAATGCATCGACCCTCTCTGCAGTGGCCACGGGACATGCACCGATGGCAACTGCGTGTGCTCCATTGGCTACAAAGGACTCAACTGTGGAGAGGGTAAGAGGGGGCAGGGTCTGTCTCTTTTTTCTTTTTTTCTTTTTTTGCATTAAGCTCTACTTAAACATGGTTTTAACTCAGAAGGGCAGATTGGTTGGTTAGTTTGCTAGCCACGACAACTCAGTACACCATCTGGATCCAGGTTTTGTTTTGTTTTTATACCATTGCCAAAAATGGTACAAAATCTTAAAAAAAAACAAAAAAACAAACCAACATATCAACTCCAGCCACAAGGGGTCAGTGAAGAAACAAATGATAGGCTTTAGTGGATTCTTTACCATCATCAGACACATAATAATCTAAAGGCTCAGTGGACAGAGCATTTTCACCTGAACAGAAGATGACTCTTTTCCTGTACAGAGAATTTAGTCTGGTACCCCTTTGCTTAAATTTAATTTCTATGAGCGGAACAATCACCCGGAGTAACCAAGCAGTGAAGGGCGGGATGTAAGCAGACTGCTGACCCAAACAAACATGGCGGTTTGCCGTTTTTGCGATAAAACACGCATTATGAGCATCCCTGTATTTTTTTCTGAACGGGGACCGCATCAGAAGCCAGTTGTACAAAGACTTGTGGAAAAAGTTGGTTTGTTTGAATGTGGTCATTACGTCGGATGTCAACGGGACTTTAACCCACAGGACTGAATAACGAGAACTTCAGCTGAACCAACAGGTGACGAACAAAAGCACTAAACACTGTTAATCAGGTCAGAGAAGTTATTAAATTAGCTCAGTAGTCTGCGCAACGCTGGTTAGCTTCAGCATTTGTAAGACACACTGCAGATAAATGGCTGACGAATTGTCCAGTGAGAAACACTTCCCGCCACGTGAGGAACGAGACTGTCCTGCTTTTGAAAAGAAAGTAGGAGAGGCTGGCTTGTCAGGCTAAAGCTCTCTAGTTCCAGTCCAGATCTAGACACCCTATCTTTACAATTGCAAGATAGGTCCAAAAATACTAACTCCAACCACAAGAGCTCAGTAAAAGGAACAAATGAGTGGATACTTTACCACTGTAAGACATAAGGGCATTGTGGTTCAGACAGAGCAGGGTCTGGGCACTATATCTTTACCATCTCCAGATAAAGACCTAACTTGGCGGAGGACTGTGAGGTGGACGAGTGCGTCTAGTTTGTCATTTTCATATGTTGCCAGTACAGTTATTTTAAGAAATGCTTCAGATTTGCACATCCATCATGTACAAGTACATTATAGACAGCTGAACATGCCATCTTCGCTTGAGTGACTGTCAGCTATGTCTATATACAGATAAGATATGAGATTGAACACATCACAGATTTTATTAAGGCTTGAAAACGTGTATTGATCTCGGCTAAGAAGGATCAGCGCCATATTGGTAGGTCAACATAAAGACAAGCGAATTAGAAAGGCAGACAAAGTAGGGCAATGGATGAAGGATAGGGGGATTGAAAAAAAAAAAAAAACAGTGCCGAGGGTGAAGAGGGAACAAAGGATCAGACAGCAGACCGCAGAAGTGAAGACACAAGGACCGTGCTACAAGGTCAGCACTTTCCACGATTCACATCCAATTTTTTCTTCTTTTTTTTTTCCTCGTCCCGCGCTGGTCTCAAATCTGATATTCATCACTGTGGAGTCCCTCAAACAATTTACCTGGAGTGGCCACGACATGAAAATCGATAAGTGTGATCCGCCGTTTCTGCCAGGCAAACAGAAACGGAGGGCTGCCGAGGTTCTGTGTGAACTTGTGTGAATATATATATGTGTGTGTTTATGGGAGGGGGATTGTACAGCGGGGTCAATCATGCTTGGTGAAGGAATGGGAGGGGTGTTGTCAGACAAAGAGGACAAGAAAGAGAGAGAGAAATACAGAGATAGAGATAGAGAGAGAGAGGATGGGCTGGTGGGCGCCGTGCCGGGAGGAGGTAATTTGTCAAATTGGTTTTCACTCACTGCTCGGACTCAGAGCTGCCTGTCAACCTGGCAGACTGACAGTGTCCGACTCTCCCGTGTATTAGAATAAAACGTGCATAGACACCCGCTGACAAGAGCTCACAGCAAATAACACAACATCTTGGCTCATTCAGAGAGGAGCAGCAGCGGCATTCATTACTGTGCGGTTTAATTTAGTGAATATGTCAGCGTTATTTTGTGTCATTTCATTAGCACTTGCGTGTAAAGCCATTAATAGTACAATGCTGGACTAATAAGATGTGATGTCACCCAGATTGGATGATGAAGCAGCAGAAGTCGCCAGCCAGAAGCAATTATTGTATCTGGGTCAAAATCAAGAACAAAAAATGGGTGTTCTGATTTTGGTTGTAGGTATATCATGACTGGTGTACGAAAACAATGTATGGGGCAATTGGTGATAACAAAATTCCCATTCTGTGTCTGCCCTGCAACTAACCACCCCCATCTAAGCCCCATAGATGCCGGGACAGACTCCAGTAGGGCTGCAACTAACAATTATTTTGATAATTTATTATTCTCCTGATTATTTTTATGATTAGTTGATTGATAATTGGATAGTAAAGCACAATTAAATGCGTGATCGCAGCGTAAAGGTGACAAGTAGTGAAAAACTTTTTAGTTCCTGTAAAAAAGGTGATAACAGTATTAAACAGTGACATACCTTTTTCACATAATTTGACTTTTTTAATCAAAAACACAATCTGTACATTTTCTTTAACAATTTCTGTAGTTTTGCTACTCTATCTTGGTAATAAAACCTCCTCTCAGAGCACATGATGTTTCAGAGACTATAAATACTCAAAATAGCAATTAATTGATTACAAAATTAGATGACATTTATTTTAATAATTGATTAATCAGATAAGTTGTTGCACCCCAAGACTCCAGCCCCCTGCAACTCCTAACAGGAATAATAAGCAGGGACAGATGAATGAATGAATCTTCTGGTTGTACATCTCAGCAATTTTTGGGCCCGACGTAGGTTATTCTCCTGGACTACAACCCATTAAGAAAGGCCTGTCTTCTTATTTTAACAGAAAACGTACTTCTAGACTTAATAATAATGAAAACCAAAGGTGGAAGATCAACAAAGCGTTAAGTGAATGAATTTAGCTTTTCTGTCTTTGTCATATGGATATTACAGCAGTCAACGTATTGTGCACAGCCAAGAAAGATCCTATAACAAGCAAGTTTGTCTATAATGTAATCCATTTGCGTAAAAATACATTTCAAAGTCGATCAGCATCCTCAAAACTAGCAGTAGGTAAACAAGCTGTCAATCACATATCCCTCATTTACATTGATCCTATCTGTATCATCTTAAACACTTTGTTTTTGATAAAATATACTCAAATAACAGTATGCTAATTTTTGTTTACCCTGTGCCATCTTTTGAACTGTAACCCTAATGGCATTTTATCTCTTCTCTCTTGCCTTTTTTTTGTAACTTCAATTTTGGTTTGGACAAGCAGTGGATTGCCTGGACCCCACGTGCTCCAACAATGGCATCTGCGTGAACGGGGAGTGCCACTGCAAGCCAGGCTGGGGGGGGCTCCACTGTGAGCTGCCCAGAGCCCAGTGCCCGGACCAGTGCCACGGACACGGCGCCTTCATCCCGGACACCGGCCTGTGTAGCTGTGATCCCAACTGGATGGGACCGGACTGTTCCATGGGTAAGTTCCGGTTCAAAATCTGTTACAATGGCGGGGGTTATGAGAGATTGAGCATCAGCTTTGGGAAAACAGGGCCATCGGCATAACATATTTCGCCTTCCCCCCAAGGACATATGGCTAATTAGTTTATCATTTTATTTTCTTCTGTTCCGGTTTTCAAACAGTGCTTAGATGAAATCATAAAAGCCTCAAATAAACCCAAGTTGCTCAGAAATAGAAATAGACAAAAAACCAGAATAAAATATGGCTGGTTTTATTATGAGAGCTATATAAAATCATATCTCTCAATAGACCGGCGGTGAATATGATTATCATAGCCTCTCTAGATTATCACAAGGCTTTAAACCATGTGCAAAGAAAGACAATGACGTTTATATATGGCACATTGTACTGCTGCAGAAAAGTACATTAAATAATACAAGATGATATACTTTATGTTCTTCTAAATTAATCTAATTAGAGCTGTACAAACACTAAAAGTTGAGCACTCTGGGATACTAAGAGATACAAGAAGTGAATTTATACAGTATATCAAGCAGAGCAGAGTTGTTTTATGAGTAATTTTATTTTGGAGGATCTCACTTTTGAAACTCTTTAAGTATCAGTATTCATTCATTCCCAAACTGGGTTAAAAAGAGCAGTGGTTCCCAAGTGGTGGGCTGGGAACCAAAAGTGGGTTGCGAGGTGGTTGAAGAGTTGTTTCAATGTTAAGCTTATTTGAAGTCTAATTATTCTTTGAACTAAAAAAAAGGAAGAAAAATAAACATAAATATCACAGTAAAATAATTTTGAAAAATATATTTGGTTTTATAAAATATCCAGATTACTATAAATTATCCACGGAAAAAAGTGGGTCCCACAGTTAGTGAGCTATTTGGCAAGATAAGAAGGTCAAATCAGTATTAGCTTAAGTGGTTTAAGTACCAACCAGCATCAAGTATTGCAATTCTAAAATCCTAAATATTATTCATAGCTGTGATTGCTTTTAATAAGAGGAGTCAAAATTTGTAGAAATGTTCTGTTTAATTAGTAAATTTAATTTTAATTAGTGAAATAAAAAGATTGTTACTCGAAAATATCAAGTAGGTGTAAAAGTACTTAACATTAATACTTTAATGTCAAAGTTTATGAACTGATTCCATTACTACTACTACTACTACTACTATCGCTGCTAATACTACTCCTACCTGTACTAATACTTCTATTGCTACAACTACTATTATTATTGTTTACAATGTTGTAAAAATACTCAAGTATATTTTTTATTCTTCAAAAAATATCTGGTTGTTTCCACTTCTGTATATAAACTGTTGGCCTCAGTCTGACTGCTCCGTACCCTCTACAACACCTATACAGGAATGAAAGAGGAAAATAAACGTGTTTCAAAAAGTTGCTTGTTTCACAGCTTCACAGTTTGTTATATTTGGAAATAAACCGTAAAGCTGCAACTGTGAATGGGAGGTGGCACAATCCCAACTCAAATCCTTCCCGTCTCATTTTAGGGAAAACACAACTCCGGCATTTGTTGTAAGAAGAGAGAGGCAAAGCTTTAACTTTAATAAAGACAGTATTGTTCCCCCACTACAGGATCCCACTGTGAGAGACTGTATCAAAACGTCTGTATGTACTAGGATCCCTGCTCACCGGGGGTCTGCAGTACTCAAGTTCTGCTGTCACATCTCACTACATGCACTGTCTGCAGGAGTGAAGAAACTGTGACAATGACAGAGATACAGGGAGAAGTCAGAATAAGGATTTGCAATTTCATTTTGATTTTAATTGAAGTTATGAAGGAGATGCATGTTGCTATTGTCTCTATAAACCACTTATGTGTCATCTAAACTAGTGGTTCCCAACCTTTTTGGCTTTGTGTATCCCCAGGACCTGCCTTAGTCCTGGTTTTGTCCTGGTTTATTCTTTGTTTAGTCCTGGTTTGACCTGGTTTTGGACCCGGCTTAGTCCTGGTTTAGTCCTGGTTTAGACCTAGCTTTGTCCTGGTTCAGTCATAGTTTAATTCTGGTTTTAGGCATGGCTTAGTCTTGGTTTAGTCTTAGTTTAGTCCTGTTTGACCTGGTTTAGACTTATTTTAGTTCTGTTTTATCCCTGGTTAGTTGCTGGTTTAGTCCTGGTTTAGTCCTGGTTTAGTCTCTGTTTTGTTCATCTTTAGTGTCCCATCCCTTGCTATAGTCCTGGGTTAGTCCTGATTTAGGTTTTTTAGTCTTTGGAAGCCAAATATATAAAGGTACTATAAATAATCATATAACTCTATGTAGAAACACTGATCTAAACTTTCAAAATACTGATCAGGCAAAACTTTATGACCACCTGCCTAATATGCAGCCCCATATACTCAAAAACTGCGAACTGTGGTAGTCAGTGGTCATAATGTTATGTCTGATGCCTCTGTGTGCTACAGTTTCAAAACAACCTCCTTTATTGTTCACCAACTTCCCAAACCAAGAAGTCTTTTACAATTTGCCGAAAATCCATCATCCCTGCAACTTAATCAGAGCTGAAAAACTCACTCACCAAAACTTTCTAACAGATGCAAGCCACTTCCTTAATCAAAGTGACACGTTCATCAGGCCTCAACCAAAAAAATGCTCCCAATTTCTGTTTCTCTATCAATAATGCAGCCCTGTCACCTCACAACATCCACACTGTCTGAGTTATTTTAGACAGCGACCACTTCCTCAAACAACACATCAGTCAAGACACCACCACAACATTTTTTTTTTCACCTTAAAACATAGCTCATCTTTGCTCATCCATTTCGGTCTCTATCTAAAACTCTGATCCATGCCTTTACCAGTGTCTTCTTTGTACATCAACTTAAACAGGAAGGCGCACTACATGAAATTATCTTTATCCATCACTCCCAATGACAACACAAGTATTTCCTGTTATTGCTTTATTTAAAACAGCAAAACCTCCCACCGTCCAAAACATTAATGTGTTAGGTCAGTGGTCCCCAAAGATTTCACTCCAAGTATGACCACATGTGCCAAGAAATTGACAAAAAATGGGCCTAAATTTGAACTAACCCAGGTCTAAACCCAAGGGTGAAATACTGATCTTGACTAAACTGGGTCTAAACCAGGACTAAGTGCACCCTAAACTACTAAATTAGGATTAAAACACAACAAAATCAACATATAACCAAGGACTACATCGGGACTAAACCTATCAGTAATGATCTATTTAGGTTTTCATCATCATGTGTTAGGTGAATTAGTAACTCTAAATTGCCCCATAGAGAATGAATGTCTATCTGTTAGCCCTGAAACTAACGGGCCACTGTCCAGGTTGTACCCCGCCTAAGGCCCATAGTTAGTCTCGTCTCATCAATGACCCCAAACTGGAAAAAGTGAAAGAGGTTGAATAAGTGAATGAAAACAACACCCTGACTTGTTAGTAAATGCTTTGACAATAATTATCCATGTCTCTCTTTGTTTTCCTCTTTGCGATTTATGTTTTTATTTTTGTGCTTTTTCTCTGTTTAACAAGACATAAACAGTGCTGAAATACCCACTTATCAAGTTGATGCTGACAAGTGGTACAGAAAAATCCATGGAAGCTTGTTAATAATGCCTACATGACGTTTAAAGGTCTTGTTTATTATAACAAATTTCTTCCCACAATATACTACTAGTTGATAAAACAGTTTTCCTCAAATAAAATAAAGTTTAGTGTAAATTCTTCCCTTTTTCTACCCCCTTTGTTCTCCACTCTTATAACCTAAAGCTGCTTATTTCTGTGCAACCCCACCCTGTATTGAACTTCTTCACTCACTGTACAATGAATTACAGTTTAAATCTCATATAAATCCCATCTTTGCCACAGTTTTTAATGTGTGACTAATGATGTGTTACAGTGTTGGTGTGATTAATATTGACTTTTATAGGCATCATTAATGTACTGCACATATTTCTCCACTCTATTGTTTTTTTTTTGCCTTTGGGTTATCTATGTACAATTGGGCCTGTAAATTTATAAGCTGCCCTGCAAAAGCCATTAGCGACTATTGCAAAATGATTGTGTTTGCAAAATTTTTATAGTAGGAAAGAAAAGGAGAGGGAGGAAATTAAAACTCTGTATAAAAAGTGCAGAGTGTAGTTTTAGGTGCATCTACGGTTGCTCTGCAGGGACATGCTGTTGAATTTATAGAAAGCCCAATGGAAAAATTTCAAATGAAAATACTTAATTCAGTTAAAAAAAAGGGCCATAACCTTCATACAAAAGCTTAAACAAGAAACATGACTGTCCTTCTCTTCCAGCAGTGCTCAGTTTGTCCGCTAGCTTCTTCTACTGGTTTCTATAGATCTTTAAATGTCTATTTTGGGGCGGCAATAGCTCAGTCGTTAGAGACGTTTGCCCACAAATCTGTAGGTTGGTGGTTCGAGCCTCACTATCAGCATTGCAAACTGTCATTGTGTCCTTAGGCAAGACACTTCATCCACTTTGCCTGTACTGTATGACTGTGTTAGTGTGATTTTGTGTTTGGTGGTCGTCAGAGGGGCCGCAGGCGCAAAATGGCAGCCACTTCTCTGTCAGTCTGCCCCAGGACAGTAGTAGCTCACCAGCAGCGAGTGTGACTGAGGAGTGAATGAATAATACAGTGTAAAGCACTTTGAGTATCTAGAAAGGTGCAATATAAAGCCAATGCATTAATATTTTCTAGAAATAAAAATTGTTATTGTTATGTTGCAACTATCTGAGGTGTAAAGTAACTAGATACTTTTAGTAACGTATTATACTTAAGTGCAGTTTTAGAAAATGGAGAAAAGAATAGAAACTGTGCAGGAGTAGCAATTGCGGTAATAGTAGAAATAGCAGTAGTAGTAGTAGTAGTAGTAAATAGTAGAAGAATAGCATTTGTACTAGTAGCAGCATTATAAAAAGTCTTAGTAGTAGTAGTAGTAGTGGTGAGTACTTTATACTTAAGTAAACTTTCTTGTATTGAATATATTGTATTGACATAACAGTACTTTATTTTAAGTATAGATCTTTCACGTCTGTTGACTTTTGACAACTTTCTTAAGATACACAGCAACATGTTTGATTTTGTTCATCTGTATGCTAAAAAACATAAAATAAATGTAAATAACCTGGTCACTGTGCACATCCCTTCCCCTGTGATGAAACCGTGTAAAATGCTTGATTGTTTGCTTGCCTACAGAGGTGTGCTCGGTCGACTGTGGGACCCATGGCGTGTGCATGGGAGGAGCCTGTCGCTGCGAGGAGGGCTGGACCGGGGCGGGATGCGACCAGCGAGTGTGCAACCCGCTCTGCATCAAACACGGGACCTGCAAAGATGGGAAGTGCCAGTGCCACCAGGGCTGGAACGGCGAGCACTGCACCATCGGTGAGGCTTTGTGTTTGTGTGTGTGTGTTTGTGTTTGTGTGTGTGTTTGTGTGTGTGTGTGCGTGTGTGTGTGTGTGTGTCTTTGAGTGCGTGGATAAGAGCGAGTGTGGTTGTCAACACACGGGTGTGCACAAAAAAAAAAAGAAAACACCAAGCACCAAAACTAAAGTGGTAGCTATTTTCCACTTTGTTAGAGGAATATGGAAATGAGAAGTTGAAGCAGAAAGGAGCGGCCTTAGGGAGCTGAGGAGGGGGCTGGTGTAGGAGGTAAGTCAACAGAGAAAAGTCATCTCAGAAGTGGGGTTGAGAGGATTACAAAAGAGCAGGTTTAGCCGATTTTAGGTTCCTCTCAACCGCAGACCCCTTGAGTTTTCCCTTTTATGGCCTTTGAAACACCAAAGTTTAAGTGATGAAAGGTAAAACTCCTCACCTCCCTGTGATCAGAAAACAGCTCTCACGTCGTGGGTGTGCGTGCGCATGCGTGAGTCTAAGTTTTGAGTCGATCACTGTCTCATGCCGAGTGTCACTTTGGACGGATGAGATATACGTTTGATTCACTCACAGTGTTTTGTTTTTTGAGACACACCTGGTGTCGTTCCTCTGTCACCACCAACGCACACCCCTACATATAAACCTATACAACACATACATATGCACAGGGGAACGGTTCTGATCTCCCCCATCTCCCCCCATTAGAAAAGTAGGCCAGCTTTGACTGCAGCATCAGCCTAAGATGAAAGAGACGTCAGGCCTCGGCTTGGCGCAAAGCACACTTCACTATAGCACCAGACATTCAGCGTTAGCTTATCTCAACCTTGCCTGTTGTTCATTTCAGCTCTGCATGATGTTGCTTGCATTTATTTTAAACAAAAGTACTCTTCAGATCTCTTACCTTTTGCACGTTTTCTCCCACTGCAGACCATGGGAGCATGGTTGACAAAGCAGGTACCGTATCTGACTCTGTGGTTTTGTTTTTTAGCCTGTGGTGGTAGAAGCTAGCTGCTGCATATGTGGGTTTTGGCCTGGCTTGGCTCTGTAGACTCTGTGGTGCTATCTGTCCATAGACTAGGGCGCCAACCTCAATGATAACTCCCCTGCATGTAGCACACTCCTATTTAGTGTGCTACAGCGGGGGCTATAGCTGTCATTGAGTCTTGATGTCGTGGGGTACAGTAGAGCCTCTAGTGTGGTCTGAGCAGTGTGGAGGGGCTGTGCTGTGAATGTGTGCATGCGTGTGAGCGTTAACCCACATCTAAAATACAAACACATTGCTCTACTTGGGTATTCTGGCCATGTATAGTGTTAAAACTGCTCCACACGAGGAGAAAATGATGAAAGCCGTAAAGAAGTTTGGAGGTAATTGGGGAATTTCATAGGCCACTGATGCGACGCTTTAATATGCTGTCAAAATAAGACGAGCTTTGAGAGTGTGTGTATATATTTAGGTATCTGTAGCAATACCTACTGATGGTGAAGTGGGAACAACTTGATTTGAAGTGTGTGTGAATGTGACTTAGAATAGCACACCCAACTATCCTCCTGTATACTTTCCCTTTCCCTTGTGTTTGCCTAAGACCAAGTGTTAAGTAGGGCTGCACAATATTAAAAAGAATACAATATGCAATAGCTATTTTTAATATTGCAATATTGAATGTCAAATTGGGATGTCCCTTAAGTAAAGAAAAGGGAACAAAATTTATTTTTAATGTATACAAAAATGTAATAGGTTAGGGCTAAATTTGTTTTTAAGACTGAATTAACACTAAACCATGTCTAAGCAAGGTCATAGTTCAGCACTAAACAAGGATTAAGCCAGGGTAGGATCAGTAATAAACAGGTCTAAACAAAGATTAGATTAGGACTTGGAAACAAACAGACATTTGTATCTGATCTCCCCATAGACAATTATTTTCAGAGACGAAGACAAAGTTCCCATCACATGAAAGACAATGAAATGAATATTGCAATAACTAAAGATAATTTTGCCATATATTGTGCAGCCCTAAGCCAACCATTAATGGTACTGAGGTCTAATTTTGTTGTATCTACTGTATGCAGGTTAATTCTAAATCATCCAAGATAAAAATGTTTCTCACAAAGTCTTTTTTTTTTATTAAAATCACTTGACTAAAAGATAAATATAGATGTTTTGGTCCTTTCAGTACCATCATTAGTTTAAAGTTACAGCACGTGACTTCACTGGTAAAAAAATACAAGATACAAGGGGAAGGTCACATGGGACTTATTCCACGAAGCAGACTAAATTACCATGGAAATTGTTGTAGGAAGATAATCCTGGTTAAGAGCAGGTTTAAGGTCAGGCTTAGCTAGGCTTTTTGGGAATTAAGATTCATTTAAGTCATTGTTTTAACAGTTTACTCTCTATCTTATATTTTTAATCATATTAGTGAACTTTACCAACCTCTAAGAAAACGCTACTAGTGCTTGTGGTCTGCATTGGATTAACAGTGTTCATTTACTGATTATTTAATGTTACTAATAGAGTCATAAATATCACATAATGTTTACATTTTGTGCATTACTGTCCCATGCAGCTTAAAACAGGGTTCATACAGTAATGGAAAACCTGGAAAAGCCATGAAATTTTAAAATGCAACTTTCAGGCCCTGGAAAAGTTTTGGAATTTTATATTTTTGTGTAAAGTTTTGGAAATGTTTTGGAAATTTAAACAGTCTAAGTAACATTCGACCACTACTAGTTAAACCTGCACCAGCCTGCCAACATGATTACTTTATATCTTAATTTACTTTTATGAAATACGTTCTGAACCAACTTACCAAGCAAAATGATCTTTTAATCACTGGTGTGTAGGCCATAAGTCAGTAAAATTAGTGGAATAATATATTTCTGGGGGTTGTTTGTTTGTTTGTTTTTTTGTTTTGTTTTGTTTGGTTTTTTTCCCAAATGGCTAATTTCCAATTTTTAACAAATGAAACTGCAGAAAAAGTTTCTAATGCACCACACTGGACATTTTGAATACTTTTTATAAGTCATTTCAGTCATTCGGCTCTTGGAAATTTTGTCAAGCATTTTGGAAAAGTCATGGAAAAGTATTGGGAAAAAAGTGTATGAACCCTGTATAAAGGTGTTCTTCACTTTGTGGTTTTATGGTTTAATCATAAAACCCTTATGTATAGTTAAGGTCTTGACTTTAATTTTAAAGGTCAGATGATACAGGACAAACAAATCAGCAATTGGCCACTGGAGACTAAAGTTCATAACCTGACATTACAATAATGTCCCTTATTTAGACATATTTGGTATTTGTTTTTTATATTTTATTTATTGTGGTTACAATAGTTTGAAACAAATTGTCCAAACCATTAATTCAGGTCAGTTAGAGCTAAAACACAATTATAGTTAAGGTTAAAACACTGCTGCACAGATTGTTGCAGGTCTAGGAGTAAGAATATTTAATAGATACCTCCTCTGTTGGGGTTACACAGAGCGACACAGAGTCTGTCTCACAGCACAGGTCTCTGGAGCACTGTTCACAGTGTCCTATCACCCTCCAACACTTAATGAAACTGCTCTCATTGTTTTATGAAGAACCATCCCGGGACAAAAAGGTAAATCACGGGGTTAAACAGCGAGAGGCGTACAATAACACAAGACAGAGACATAGGTCAGGGTACACGATGACTACTGCAATCAATGTAGTTTTAGGGCACGTTATTAGCAGCGGTACAACTCGATGGGTTTTATTCGTGGAAAAGTGCAGCGTAATCTGGTCCACCTCGGATTTATGACGGTGACCTTTATTGGGTGACCTTTAGAGCGAGACAGGGCTACTTTGATACAGAGAAAATAGAGAGAATGTCGCAACTTCAGTTTCTTTTAAAGCAACACATTACAACTTTTGCTCTCTCTTTCTATGGTGATAAGACAGTAGCCTAACTTTGACAACAATAGAAAAGGTATACTGTAAAAAAATATCTGTTAATTTCACTGTAAAAATCTGTAAAATCTCAACTGTAAATAACCATAATCAATAAATCAGTAAAATTCAGTTTTGGTTACAGTAATTATCTGTAATATTAAAAATAATGCCAAATTTTATCTTTAACTTTTATGTTTTGTAATTTATAGACAATAACATTGTTAAAATAATTCAGTACTGTGTTTATCACAAAAATACATTGTATTTTTACAGCTGACTTTACAGAAAGTGGCCGATGTGTTTGTAACAAGCACATGCCATAAAACAAATAACTCACTGTTCCAAATTTTATATCAGACATCTACAGTGTCTGACGTTCTCGTCCAACGTCAGACACTGATGTTGGAGGAGGCCTGGCTCGCAGTCTTCGCTCTAATTCATCCCCAAGGTGTTCTCGGGTTGAGGTCAGGACTCTGTGCAGGTTCAGCCAAGTTCTTCCACACCAAACTCACTCATCCATGTCTTTATGGACTGTGCTTTGTGCTCTGATGCAATCATGTTGGAACAGGACGTGGCCATCCCCAAACTGTTCCCACAAAGTTGGGAGCATGGAATTGTCCAAAATCTCTTGGTGCTGAAGCATTCAGAGTTACTTTCACTGGAACTAAGAGGCCAAGCTCAGCTCCTGAAAACAACCCCACACCATAATCCTAATTCAGTTATTTGGGTGAGTGAGTGAATACTTTTGGAAATATAGTGTAGGTATAATATGTCATTGGTAAATATATTTTTTAAAGAATTATCAACATATAAGTGAGGAGGTACTCTTGGTATAATAAAAATCTAAGGGGGTACACAGGACAAAAAAGGTTAGAGGAACCACTGGTGTAAGGGGCTAAATTGCTATTTCTTGTTTATCCAATATATACCTAATATACATCAGACATTGTGGTGTATAAGCTGTTTTTATTTGTTAGCTATTTTCCATTCGTCATTACGTACCTTACTAGTAGCTCAAAGAGTGACCTACCCTCTGCCCTGAGTTACATAGTGACAACAAAATACAGTGTTAAAAACAAGAAGCGCTCAGGAGTCAGGGGAGTGGCAGTTCATACCATTAAGAGTTGATCTACCACTACAGTCAGTTTTGAAAATACACTGTCCAAAAACTGCATAGTGTTGCTTCAAGCTCTTTGTTCCTCTGCCTACCGTCTATCTCCTCTATGTCTGTCTTCTTTCTCCAAGTATCTTTTCTTTTCTTTCTTTTTTTTTATCAGTCATATAGCCCCAGACGCGTAGAGAGAAGAGTGTGAGTGCTGACCCATAACCCAAGGCAATTTTCCCTCCTTTTTAAAGGGATTTCATCAGAGTCCAACTACATTAGCTGGGAGGGTGGACTTAATAGTTTCTGAAATCCCACTTTATTCTAGTTAGTATGAGGGGGTATTGACTAGGGGGCCCTGGCATTAAAGAGAGAAGAGGCTCACGTCGGGCCTGACCGGGCAAAGCCGATCAATGCATGCTATGGATTGTCCTGTCCCGGTGCTTCATAAGTATTTGGCTGTTTTTTTTTTTGTTTTTTTTTTAAACGGCAACTCCATTTAACAGGCAATCACTGCTAACTGCCTTTGTAGCCGGAGCTCGATATTCGGGGACAATCTGGCCCACGCCTTACGCCGCCGCGATGCAGAAAATGGTAATAATTAAAGTAAAGAACCTATTAACTGAGTGTTCATGATGAGCTGCGAAAAACAGGCTTAAAGTCAGTGGTGGAAAGTAAAAGTTTTGTTCACCCTAGTAGTCATAGAAACAGTAGTAGTAGTTTTAGTAGTATTAATAGCATTAGTAGTGGTTTTAGATGTAGCAGTTGCAGTACAAGTGGTAAAACTACCAGAAGAGGCAGTAGTAATAATAGCACCAGTAAAAAATAGTAATATAATAGTAGTAGTAGTAATAGTAGTAACAGTAAAAAAAAATACTTAGAAAAGTAGTAAGTAATTAATTAATTTAAAGATCGTTTATAATGCTTTTTTCAGGCTTTTTGAAATAATTTTGGACACCTTCGCATTAGTATTTCACGTTTTATAACTTAAAATAATGTATAGTATATATATGGAAAATGTCGGAGCTGTTACTTGTGTCTTTGTAGAGAAGACTTGGATTAGGTGTCTGATGCCCCCTGTTGGCAACAGTGGGGACCGACAGAGCATAAAATGTCTATTTAGCATGGCTACTAGCAACATGACACTAACAGAGAGATAAATGAGCTGACGGCTTCATAGTGACGGCAGTTTAAGAGCAGAAATTATCAGAGCAAGTCCGGTGACAGTGTACGGCCTTTAGAAACGCACAGGAGAACAAAATAAAATACTACTTCAGGTATATTTTTGAAGTGCTAACTACATTATAACATGGTTAAAAGCTCAAAAAAGTTGATTTAGCATAATAGCGGACCTTTAAGAATTTTAAATTTTTTGGGGGGAAGAAAAAGATAAAATTTTACTAATAATTCTTTGTCTAAATGAGTAAAGCTATTCTTCACTGACCCATTAGTAGCAGCAGACGTAGTATTAGTAGTAACAGTAGTAGTTGCAGTAATAGTGGTTGTACCAGATGTTATAGCAGTTTTTGAGGAAGTAGTAGTTCTAGTAAAAATAATAGTAGTAATTAAAAAAATACTTTAACTTAAACAAGCCTTACATTCAATAATACTATGCTTCTGTTACTCAAGTCATCATTTCTTGTAATATTGTTTTGAATTAACAATAACTTTTAATTAGGTACTTCCTTGCCCTCTGGTTAAACTTCTCCATCACTAAAAGCCACTAACACCGCCTCCTTTTCCGCCTGTTTATTTTTGTGGCAGACAGTCTCTCTAAAAAGTCCTCTGTTGACTTTCCTCCATCGCCTGGTGCTTGAGACGTGATAAAACGCCAATCGGGGTGAAATGCCTGTTAATTTAGTGGCTGCCACGGTTTAGATTGCACAATTTAAATTCATAACGCATTACTTTATCGGTGCGCTGATTTGTTGGAGGGCAAAAAAAAATCCTACAGTGCAACTTGGGTAGAAATATGTTCATTAATCTGCTAAAAAAAACATTTTAAACTCATAATCTGTTTTTGCTGTGTTATTTTGTCTATATAGAGCTGAGTGGGAAATGTCAGGGCGTATCTCTAGGGTTTGTGTGTCTTCTTTGCGCTCATATTGTTTTATCAGTCAACCCTGCGTCTCTCGTGGGTAGGCTCCGAAAGTGGTGCGTCCCTCGTTTATTGAGGAGGAAATCACGGTGACAAGTTTGTTTTAAGGCTTTTGTCGAATCCAGAGAAAACACTGTCATTGTTTGTCATCGTGCCTTTTTTTCCCTCATCCTTGATTGATTATAATGTGGCAAACGGTCTTGTGTTCGAGTTGGAAAGGTGCGATTTAGAGCGATACGAGACGTGATGAGACAGCTCAGCGGACGCTTGTTTAAAAAGGGGATTTATGAGCAACATTGTCTTCAGTACATTTTTAAACAGAGCTGACAAAACACTCTCACAATTTTGTTTATTCTTAGGTTTATTTTATTCAGTTCAGTGGTTCTCAGGTATCACTGGTGGCACACAGGCTTCTTCTGGTGGTACTCGAGAGTCTTTTGTAATTAAAGTTCTGATTTAGTTTAATTTAAAGACACTTTTGTTCCTGTTTTAATCCTGCTCTGGTTGGAGATTAAATTTGTGCAGACCACTGTTTAATCCTGGTTTAGTTCTGCTTTAGTCCCGGTTATATTATGTTTTTTTTCTGGCTCAAACCTGGAACAGTCCCAGTTATATCCTGGGGTAGCCCTGGTTCAGTCTAGGTCAGTGAGTTACTCCAGGTTTAGTCTGATTTTAATCCTAGTTTAGTCCTGGCTTAGACCTTTGCTTAGTCTATGTTTAGTCCTTTCTTAGTAATTCTCAAGACCATTAAAGATGATACTTGAAAAGCCAAATATTTTCTGAGGTTGGTGTGAAAAGGTTGAGTACAACTGATTTAGATTACAACATACAGGCCTATTTATTTGTATTTTTAATTCAGGCAGATCAAAAACACCTAGAAATGTCAATAAAGTTAACATGTTTGAAGAGTTTAACCATAGCTTGTTTGTGGAAATTGCACTAACATTAGATGGTTGAGTGAGAATGCATTGCCCCTAAAATAACATGTATAGCTCCCATTTACAAATATCATTGACACTAACAGTTCCTGATTGAACACTAGATCTTTTCCACCAATGGCAGGACACTCTATTGCTCTTTCTGCTGTTCCCTTCAGGGGCCACCACACCAAATCATCCGTCTCTGTCCAACCCTGTCCTCTGCATCCTCTTCTCTTACACTCTCCCTCTTTCACTACACCCATAAATTTCCTCTTTGGTCTTCCTCTAGGCTTTCTGTTTGGCAGCGCTAACCTCAGCATCCGTATACCGATTCATTTTCATTCATTTATTCACTCTCCCTCCTTTGTTCATGTCGAAACCATCTCAGTCTGGCCTTTCTAACTTTATCTCTAAAACACCTAACATAAGCTGTCCCTCTGATGTACTCGGTGTCTCTGTCTTTAAACTGTACAATATTTTAGGTCTCACTACTGTCATGCTGAGTGATAGGGCTTAGTATTGTATAGTGAAAAAATAAGCTTCCAAATTATATTTTCTGGCATATAAAAGATTCATATTGAAACACGAGAGTCCCATCTGTGTTTACTACTAGTTCAGTATCAGTAAATGCCACAATTTGTCTTTTATCAGAAAATCCAATATCATTTAGAAAATGGTGCATTCAGCCTTCACACAAAATGATCTAGCCATTTCACAGAGAAGGCAACAAAAACTATTGTGTGATGCAGTTTATTTCTTTATACCAAGACTTACTGTTGATTTCGGTAGTTATTTTGATCACATTTCATTGCATTGAGAATTGTACATTGATCTTTACTTTTGTCAGCACTGCTGAACAGATTATACAGCACATTTGATATGAACACAGTGCTTCTCAAACTTTCTACCTTAGGAAATATTGGGCTTTCCCAGAACTATCTTTAATGGATCACGATGACCCTGAATCACTAAACTAAACCTGAACTAAAGCAGATCTAAAGCAGGACTAAGCTTGGTCAGAAACCAGGACTAAACAAGGACTAATTTGGGTTTTAACCTGGACTAAACCAGAGCTAAACCAGGTTTAAATGAGGACTAAAACAGGACTAAACCAAGTCTTAACCAGGACTAAACCAGGTTTTAACCAGAGCTTTAGTAGTATTAAACCAAAACTAAAACAGGTCAAAACAAGCTCTAAACCAGGATTAAACCAGGACCACACCAGGACTAAACCAGGTTTCAACCAGGACTAAACCAGATCTAAACCAGATCTAAACCAGTGCTAAACCAGAACTAAGACTAAACTAGGTCTAAACCAGGACTAAACCAGGTCTTAACCAGGACTTTAGCAGTACTAAACCAAAATTAAAACAGGACTAAACAAGCTCTAAATCACTACTAAATCAAGTTTTACCCAGGACTAAACAAGCTCTGAACCAGGACTAAACAAGGACCACACCAGGACTAAACCAGAACTAAACCAGAGCTAAAATGAACTAAACCACGACTAAACCAGGTCTTAAACAAGACTTTAGCAGTACTAAACCAAAATTCAAACAAGACTAAACGAGGTCTAAATCAGGACTAAACCAGGTTTTACCCAGGACTAAACAAGCTCTAAACCAGGACGAAACAAGGATCACAAGAGGACTAAACCAGGTATAAACCAGCACTAAACCAGCACCACACCAGATCTGACCAGAACTAAAACAGATCTAAACCAGATCTAAACAAGAACTAAACCAGAGCTAAAATGAACTAAACCAGGACTAAACTAGGTCTAAACTGGGACAAAACCAGGTCTTAACCTAGACTTTAGCAGTACTAAACCAAAATGAAAATAGGACTAAACCAGGTCTAAACCAGGACTAATGCAGAACTAAACTTCAGATATAATCCTTGTAGAGCAGGAACTAAAACAACTGAATCAGGTCTTGAACTGCGAAGATGTCTGCGTACCACCAGTGTTACCTGTACCACAGTTTGAGAACTGCTGCACTAGACCTTGCGTGAGTGTGCTTTCTTTTGGCAACTTAAATAAAATAAAAGTGATAAAACATCTTGCACCATTTTAAGCTAAAGTTACCTCTCACTACGCCCCATAATTGTGCATTTCCATTTCCTGCCTTGGCTTTAAATCATCTTGCTTCTCCATGCCTTAAGTCTGTTAGGTGAGTTACAGGTGGCCCTCGCTATAAGCCAGTTACAGAATTTACCTGCTTGGCTCCAGGGTCCCGGGATCTCATAGGGCTTTTTGCATAAACTAAAGTGAAGGTTTATTAGTTCATGGACTCCTTGCACAAGCAGACACACACACACACACTTATACACGTATCCATACTGGCACAGGCCGCTGAACATAATCTCATTCTCTCATGAGAAAGCATTACTCTCAGGCCATCAGAATCCCATTACCGACACTGAATCATAAGTAAGAGAGCGGAGAGTTATGATCCGCCGTGGCTCTATCCAGTAAGTGATCTATCCTCCTCTGTTCACACACACACACAAAGACTGTATAGACGGTCAGTTGTGCATGAAAATTAATCTGCTGAATAAAATTGATTCCTAAACGATCAATACTTAAGCAGCAAGCATTGACTCCTCAGCCTCATTGGTCCTTTGTTACAAACGAGCATGTGTGTGTGTCGAGTGTTCTTATTGTTTCACAGATGACAAAACAAACATCACGTTGCTCTCTCTGTCCTCTCCCCTGTCTCCCCGTCCCACCCTCTACCACCTCCTTGCCCCCCCCCTTCCTTTCTGTCCTGCAGATGGATGTCCCAACCTGTGCAATGGAAATGGGCAGTGCACCATGGGGCAGCAGAGTTGGCACTGCGAATGTCAGACGGGATGGAGGGGCCCGGGCTGCAGTGTGGCCATGGAGACATCGTGTGCCGACAACAAGGACAATGAAGGAGGTGAGTTTGGTAGTGTCAGAGCGCTTGCGACTTTGCCCCCATACATACTTTTTCTTTTGATTACAATTTTTCAGCTTGCAACTTCCTGTAATTTTTTTAAATCTGAAACTGGGGACCAATGCCAATAAGGCGTTTTACTGTTTACCTGGGGTCCCCCTTGTTGAGTTGGTAATGTTTGCAATTAAAAAATAAAAGAATTCATGAGAAAAAAAATGTAAAAGTATTTTGTGTATCTTTACATACAAAATATTTGAGAACCTTGGCCCCCAAACATATCTTGCGCCCAAATATATAGGACCAGCACTGAGCACGATGAAGGCTCTAAGCCAACATCTGTACACATTACTTTTCTTGATGTAAGCAAAATAAAACAGTCTAATATGAGTACTTTTGTCCTGTATGTTTGTAAAAATCCTAGATAATGTTACCCTTATACAGTTATTCATAATGAATTATTCTATAGAGTTACCATATATAAATAATGGACCAAGGGATCAGAGGAAGTGATGGCTGTCTCCAAGCAGACTAGCTTCCTCCATGTCTCATTTAAAAAATTACATAATACAATTTTCATCCAGCCACAGGGAGTCACAAGCTAGTATTCTCTTTGTGCTGGTCCCAAGCGCAGATAAATGAAGAGGCTTATGTTAGGAATGGCATCTGGCGTAAAATCTATGCTAAATTAAAGATGCTATTTGTTGCATCAATCCCAGAGGGAAAAGGACCCAAAGAAAAAAGACAGACAATAGAAGAAAAATGGACAAAAGGACTGCAATGTTCAAATATTGAAGTGAAGGTTGGGTCAGAGCAGACTAGTTTCCACTGAGTCCTATTTGAAAAAAAGACTATTGTACCTAATTTTAATCATGAATTCTTTTGTCTCCTCTAGGGCACCATATATTCAGTATTACTTATTAAACATAATTATGAGACAAATCAGTGGTCCCAATGTTGGAGATGTTTGACCATTGTGACTGAGATTTGCGACTAGATTCAAACTCATAATATTAGAGCTGATTAGTTTTACATAGTAAAGACTGTAGACTGTACTGCTGGTGGTCCGCTAATATGAAGCTTTTGTTAAGTTTAGGCCCTATATATGAGGTTTCCCAACTTTCTTGACCTCACTAGACATTAACACATCACATTTTCATCTGGCAGCACAGTCACTTGGATCATTATTTTCTGAGAAACCAAAAACCAAAGCCAAGTAAACCAATCGAATGTTATATTTAATTTAGTCACTTAAATGTTTAAAGTGAATTGATATAATTCAGAGTAACTTTCAGCTAAGTTTGCTCTGCACTCACACAGCCACCACATTTATTTTTCATTTTAAACTCAGACGGACTCACCGACTGCATGGACCCCGACTGCTGCATCCAGAGCCCTTGTCAGAACAGCCCCCTGTGCCGAGGGTCCCGGGACCCGCTCCTGGTCATCCAGCAGAGCCCTGTATTCCAGCCTCGTGTCCGCTCCTTCTACGACCGCGTCAAAATGCTGGTGGGACGGGACAGCACCCACGTCATACCTGGGGAAAATCCATTTAATTCCAGGTAGGACACAAAAGCATCATATTGTCACAAATATTTTACTTAGAATGGCACATATTCTAGATCTACCTCCTTGAACATTTTTAAATAAAACAACACTTACTACCTCTACTACTACTATTACTACTGTACAAGTATTTAGTCTTAGCAAATACTTGATCTACTTGATTAATACTTGTCCACTAGTCATACTACTAAAGACTGTATACAAAAAAAAAAAAAAAAACTATCCATCCAAAAAGCTAGATGGCTATATAAACCAGTAGAGGTCGACCAATATGGGTTTTTCTGTGGCTGATGCTGCTTTTCAAAATTCAAAGCAGCCAATGGTTGATAAACACAGATTTTTGTGTGTGTGTGTGGTTTTGGGGGGTCTCTTAATTTTATGAAATAAATTATTATATAGCCAATGGTCTTAGTAATACTTATTAAAATGCAAACAAATGTGTTAGAATTGGACAGTGACAACAGTTAAAGATGAGTTTTTTTGAGAAAATCAATAAGACAATCTCCATCTAACTTAGAGTAAGTAAAGCAAATCTTTTTATTGCTGTTTTGAGCTTTTCAGTCTGAGGTCTAGTGATTTTGGATGTTTAATATGAACTGCAGAGTTAGACTGGGATCCTTCAGTCACATGTGCCTGACCAAAAATTGTCATTACAGGGCAATAATTGGCTAATTGACTAAAAAAGGTAAAATATATCAGTCGGCCTTTATAAACCAGCAACTTCAGCCATAAGGGGTGACGAGCCAGTGAACTATTTGTGCCAGTCTCAAGCCTGTATAAATGGAGAATCTATGCCAAATGCACCTATAATTCATTAATGTGCCCTCCATGTTGGATAGTAGAGACGGTTGGAGGCAGTTGATTTATTGTGGTGATAACAGAAGGGACGGCAGTAGCTCAGGTGCTAGAGTCCTTGGGCGAGACACTTCACTCACCTTGCCTCCGTTACCTGTGCACACTGGCGAATGAACATGTGACTGCTTGTAAGTGTGAATGGGTTAATAGTTTCTTGATGTAAAGAGATTCAAGTGTTGAAAAGCTCTATATAACAACTTGCCTTAAGCTTTCTTTGCAACACAAAAACCCATCTGACCCCTTTCTTTTCTATCCTGTCCTCACCCTATTATTTCTTTGTCTAACCACATAAAGGCCACTCGAGCTGATGCTGTCTGTTGCTGAATCGTGAGCCCACAATGCACTCAACGTCTCCTAATTGTATATGACTCACAGTGTCACATGTAATGATATGCGCAGATCGTATAGTTAGGACGAGTGTTGTAACTCTGTAGGTGCGGCCGATCGCATGCATTGAAAGTCAAAGCCTCCCTCCCTATGTCATGGTTTGTTTACATGATTGACATGAGCTAATCTGGATGGCGCCGTTGCTGATTGTCTGTAATTAATGAGTGGTGGAAGACCAGGCCAGTAAATGAGCTTTGCAAATTGGATGATTGAGAGATGGGGAGATGAGTCAAAGCCGATGATTGATGCTTGAAAACATGTCACTTTTTAAAATTGTCTGTAGCTGTTCTCACTTTTCACCGTCGTCATCCTCCTCCTCTTCTTCTTCTCTGTCCTCTCTGCAGTTTGGCGTCCTTAATCCGGGGGCAAGTTCTGACCACAGACGGGACGCCTCTGGTGGGGGTGAACGTGTCTTTTGTCAACTATCCCCACTACGGATACACACTCACTCGGCAGGACGGAATGTATGTATATAAAAAAAGAGAAAATACTGAAAATGCTCAAACTACGGTAAAAAAAAAAAAAAAAAAAGATTACCTCCCAGATTAGATGGGATTATATTAGACCAAATGGGATTAGATTAGATTAAATGAGATTAGAGAAGATTTAAAGCCATTGTGGAACAACAACTTCATATGGATACAACAAGATTAAATCAAAATGAGATAAAATGACCCAATGGCCATTATGCAGATTTTAATTATTATTTTAGCTTACGTATATGTACTGTACTGCATTGTATAGATAATATAGGAATAAATGTTGACGTGAGTTTTAAGTTTCCTACCACTATTGATAAGCATTGCATCCTTATATCTCTTACATCTCCTAACAGAAATATTAATTTTGTATGACTTGTATTTATGTCATTGAATGTCATTATTTAACATCCACGTTTCTGTCTGATGCACTTTTCACTTTATCTATTAATTCTTCCTTTGCAGTGTTTTGCTCCACTTTGGCAGGACGACGCCTGAACTTCATAAAATGCACTAATATTTAAGTGACTTTTTTTCCAGGCGCTGTTATATGAAAGAGTCTATACATCTGACTCTGCCTGACCTTGGCTGGCTCTGATGGATGTTTGCTTGGCTCTAGTGTTAATAATAGGAAAAAAGTGCCTTTGCATTTCAGGAGCTGCTTCCAGTTTTACAGACTTGAATGTACAAATGTCTGACCCTGAATTCTGCTGAGTGGTTTAGGCTTTTAATTAACCGTATCTTCTGGTCATTTGTCTGTAGCTGTTATTCACAGTTAAAGCCATTATCTGTAAGAAAATGAATGTTCTTACTTACATCCTATCAACATTTCATTTATATTCTGTGCAACTGTTCTGTCACATTTATTTCTCATGCAAAAATCCAAATAACAATCTCGCCGCCAGAAATGTCACCACCCCTCATCTGCATCCTCTTCTCACGAACCCTCTGTAGGTTTGACCTGCTAGCTAACGGTGGCGCATCGCTGACTCTGAGGTTCGAGCGCGCCCCATTCCTAAGCCAGGAGCGTACCGTGTGGCTGCCCTGGAGCCAGTTTTATGCCATGGACACCCTGATGCTAAAGACGGAGGAAAACACCATCCCAGGCTGTGACCTGAGCGGATTCGTCCGGCCTGACCCTCTTGTGATTGCCTCCCCTCTGTCCTCCTTCTTCAGCTCCAAACCTGGGGAGAAACCCATCATCCCGGAGACACAGGTGCAGTACACTGACCTCTGGCAGCAGGCTAATCTTCCTCCGCTCTCTTGCTCGCTCTTTCTCTGTATTTCTGTCTTTTGAAGCTTCCTTTCTACCTTTTTCCCCATAGTTTCCCCCTCTATCCTGTTTCTACTCCTTTATTTCTGTCATTGTTTTTCCTTCTTTGTCCTTCAGCATCAGTGGAAGTGTGACCCCCATTACTCCCCCCCTCTAATCCACACTAATCCCTCTCTCCTGTCCTCTCCCCTCTTTGTCTTCAGGTGCTGCATGAGCAGATTGAGGTTCCCGGCACCAGCCTGAAGCTGTGCTACCTAAGCTCCAGGACTCAGGGATACCGCACTCTGCTCAAGGTGACCATGACCCCTGCTGTAGTGCCCATGGGCCTACTCAAGGTTCACCTGATGGTGGCAGTAGAGGGTCACCTCTTCCAGAAGTGGTTCCACGCCTCGCCCAACCTGGCGTACACCTACATCTGGGATAAAACTGATGCGTATGGACAGCGGGTGTATGGCCTCTCTGAATCTGTTGGTGAGTTCGGCGTTAGATGAAAAAGTGTAGAAGGGGGTGGGGTATTTCTGTGCCCCACAGTCCTGATTAGAGTGCACTGGCTATGACAGAGAGAGAGAGGCTGCTAATTAGAGAGCAGGAGGGAGAGAGAATACAGCAGAAAGTCAGCCCCCATCCACTCTGTGGTTAGGCCCCAGTTAAGTGCTTTTTTCATATGTCTATTTTTCATTAGGACTGCTTGTGGTTCAGTCAGCCAGCCGTAACAGTGGTGAAGGGTTATTAGCCATCAGGGTGAGTTAGCAGTTAGCTGCAGCAGCGAGCAGCAGTGCTATTACAGTCTGTTGTCACAGTGGCTCACAGATGCTGTCAGCCAAATGCTCTGTCAGGCCACAGATGTAGTGGACATCTGGGGGTAGTGCGTGGACTGAAATCATGAGGGGCACATGGTTTAGAAAATTAGCCTCTTCTCTTTTCTCTGGAGAAACTGTAATTTCACATTTCCTCATGAATAAAAGCATACACAGGCTTTGTATTACGTTATGTTTTGTTAAACATGGATACAGATGTAGGTATAGTGCATTACTGTTGGCAGTGAAGCTGAAAAGGTGCTGGCAACAGCAGTCTCTGTATCTCTCACAGTGGCTCATGTGGGAGTTGATGTGTTAACACACTTTTCCTTTTAACAAAGAACAAAACAGCACACGTTCAAACAGGATATCTATATGTACGAATTCACGCAATTGTATGAGAAATATTTATTTTCTCAGTGTGCTTATCCAAATAGCAGAGTCGATAAACATATGTGCATTTGAGATTATGTTTTTAATGTGCTTTTAATGTAGCAGCCAATGTGGTCTGCACATTCAAAGGCCCTAAGGGTAATCTGTCTAATTAACAAGGTTTATAATTGATTTAACAGAAAACGTATGAGCGTGTTAGGTAGGTGTTAGTGCTGGTTTTCATACAGGTGCTAACTATCTGCTCTGTGTATCACACCTTTCACAACTTTAAATGAAGTTAGAAGGTTACGCTTCAAGTAAGTTTTCTATAGACTTTGTATTTCCTGCCTCTTCTTCACTAAACTCTCTTTTCTATGCACAGTGTCTGTGGGCTATGAGTACGAGTCCTGTGCCAGCCTGGTCCTGTGGGAGAAGAGGACCGTCCTGCTTCAGGGATTTGAGCTGGACCCAACCAATCTGGGCGGCTGGTCCCTGAACAAGCACCACATACTCAACACACGCAGTGGTACGGAAACATTATTTTAGAAAATGTTCGAATTAATCACACTGCAAAGACTCCGAGATAATAGACCCCTTACCTCAGATTTAAAAGTAAATATCTGAATAATAGAATAACCCATGATACTGTACAAGTCCTGTCCACAGAAATGATAACATCATAATATATCAATTCTGCATTATTTCATACATTACGCCACGCTGCAATATCCAAACAAGAATCACATCTTAAATAATATATGAAAAATTTACTTTTTTGAGTTGCTTTTCTACCATGTTATAATGTTGTCCCCTCATCAAAAACATACCTGGTGTTGGGTTTTGTTTTATTCACACATGTTTGAGTAATCCTGTAGTCTCTGGTGCTGAGTTTCTGAGGCCTCAAAATGCTTGGTTACATGAACCAGGAAGCACTGCTCAATCAACAAGCCCTCTATATCCAGTCTGCGCTCATTCATTTATCCAAAAAAAGCTCTGCTTCCAGTGATCCCTCACAGCTATTTTTCACTTTGTAGTATTAAAATGGCATCATACAAAAAGTTTAAGAAAATAAAAACCTTTTTATCTATGTTTCTGTTCAAAAGAGTGTAACAGAGCTGCACTCAACTTTTTCTTTATGGCAGTAGTAAAGTAATTGTTGGAAACACTTTCTTTTAGTCAAATAATGTTTTTAAAGGTTATAAGATGTGCAATGCTGTTCTAGAGGTGACCAAGACAATTTCAAACATTTATTTATTTTACTTTATTCATTATCCCAAAGAAGAATAAATCATATTATTACTTAATATACCTGATTTTAAAAGTTAAAAGTAAATGTAAATGCTTTAAATATGTCATGGCATGTACTGAATCTATAAAACATAAGCCTTTCACTTCATGTGTGCCTTTTATTTGAGAATTCAAAGTATTTTTTCCTTATCTTTGCCATACTAAGCTGCAACTTACACACTTTACAAATACCACCCCTTCAATAAAATAAATAAAAGAGAAAATCTATATATATATTGCATTCTGATTTCTAACATTATTATGAGACATCAAAATTAAGTTCCTCTTATCCTTTTCACATAGAAAGCCATTACTAAGCCACTTCAGTGAGCATGTATGTACTATGCCATATGGAAGTCGCCGTTTTATTGTCCATGCATGTATATTAAGTGCATTTAAGTCAAAGACATAAAGGCTGTAGAAGTGACCACCTGCCGTCACTAATGGAAACAACACAAAGGAACCTCTCGCTTATTGCAAGTGTATTTTAAGAAGTACTAAAGCCACACAACCACACAAGTTGAATAATAATAATTGTCTTGGAAAAAAAGTGGCTGTAATGTGGACCATTTTAAATTGTAATAGGTCTATTTAATACAATTACACAAAACACTTTCCAACCACCTGTGTCCACTCTGTTTTATTTAGGCATTCTTCACAAGGGAAGCGGAGAGAACATTTTCGTGACGGAGCAGCCCCCGGTAATCACCAGCGTTATGGGAAATGGCCGCAGACGCAGTATCTCGTGCCCCAGCTGTAACGGCCTCGCAGACGGGAACAAGCTCCTGGCACCGGTGGCTTTGGCGATGGGCACCGACGGCAGCTTGTACGTCGGAGACCTCAACTTTGTCAGGAGGGTTTACCCGTCCATGAACACAACTGGCATCCTCGAATTAAGGTAAGAGAATGGGAAATTAGTAGCCCAGACAGCCATCTTAATTCTTAATTATACATATTAATAATTAGTATGGTCTCTAAATTTTACAAAGTATATGCAGGAATCCTGAGGTCAGTTTCAATACCTTTTTAAGACTTTTTGCAGGTCTTCTCATAATATTTTAAGACACATCACCACTTCAAAGGAAACAGTAAACAGTTGTACTTTGCGATAAGGACATGTAACTTTTACGTCTCATGTGTAACATTGTGTGTACTCAAGTCAATCTGGCAGTCTGAGCATGCCTGCACATAGTTGTTATTAATAGTCGTGGGAAGGCAAATTAATCTTTAAATGTCTACTTTTTGCAGTCAAACTCTCTTTGGACAATACTTGAATGCCTCATACCTTAATACTTAATACCTTAATTTACCTAAAATTGATTTATCAACTTTTAATACTTTTTAAGACCCCGCGGACACCTGTTTTAAGGGGGTGAAACAGATTTAACTACCTTGAAATTCAGTTGGACAGAATACAGCCTATTGGCCACAAGGGGTCACAAGCTAGCGTACTTCTTGTCCCAGTCCCAAGCCTGGTTAAATGGAGAGGGTTGTGTCAGGAAGAGGATTCTGTGTAAAACCTATGCCAAATCAATATGCAAATTACTGCTCTTGGAGGCAGTAGATGTGCTGTGATGATCCCAGAAAGGAAAAGCCAAAAGAAAAAAAGAAAAAAATACAAAGAATTTGATTGGTCTTCCCGGGGGTGGAGCTTATGGGCATAGATTAAACTAGCTCTGAGTTCAATTGGATGGTTATACAAGCAATCAGAAAACAAAAACATAAATTCTGCCCCATTTGAAATAATCTGATTTTAGTATAACAAAGTTTGAATGAGAGCTTTTATACCAACTTCACTAAGAAAGTTGCATAGACATTATAAACAAACTATTTTATTATGCTCCTTTAGGACCAAGGCAATTTAAAAAAAATACAACCAACCAAAAAAAAAAAAAAAAAACACTTCATAAAGTCTGCCTCATTTGAAATAAAGAGTTATGATTGGCCAGGTAGGTGGAAAAAGGTTTGAATGGAAGAGGTTTCTGACCCACTTTGCTTTGAAAGTAAAGTTGACATACAGCTATACAGAAAAACAAAGAGGACTAACGAATGTAAAATTGCTGAAGGACCAATGCAATTTTCAAAAAACACAACCAATCTAAGAAACAAAGCATTGTATTGCAAAAGACTACCACATTTTACTGATAATGATTAGTCATAGGATTGATTTCAGACCCACTTTACTTTCCTTTACTTTAAAAAAAAATGTAACTGGATAGACATACAGACAATCAGAAAAGCAAAAGACCCTGCCAACTCATGCAGATGTTGTAGGACCAATGCAATTTTAGAAATCAAACAAAGCATTGCATAAATTCTGACAGTTCTCATGGGTCATATGGGACTGATTTTATGACTAAAGATTTTGGATGGGAGGGGCTTCAGACCTACTTCACTTCATCCTCAGATAGTGAAGGAAATTTGATTAAAACCCTAATTATACAGAACCACACCGAAGAAGATTAAATGCGTGTCTTTGTATTTTAGGATGTCGTTATTATGATTAGTGAGATAGATGTGGGTGAAAGGTGTTGTTTGTCATACATCGCACATAGAAAATTGCATATTTCAAGTAAAAAGAGGTGAGACACAAGGGATGTGAGTCTGAGGCAGAATTACACAGTGTACCAGATAACATGTCCCAGGGGTGTTTTTACCTATGTTTAAAATGTGATGTTCGCACGCAGCCAGCTGTGCATCTCTCTGCAGGGGTCTCTCCACGGACTGTGTGAATTAACATTGGTATTGTTCTGCTTTTATCTCATTTTTCTGCTTCAAGGAACAAAGATTTCCGGCACAGGTAAAACAGCACAGTTACTTTTTTTTTTTATATACTGTATTTTACATGAATAATCTGAAGCAGAGGTGGAAAGTAGCAAAAGTAAACTAGATTTTTGGAAGTAGCAGGGAAGCATTTTTGACCCCGCAGTAGTATTAGTAACAGTAGTAGTGATAGTAGTAGTAGCAGTGGTAGTCCAAGTAGCAGTAGTAGCATGAAGTACTTTTTATTTAACTAAACTTTATACTCACTACTTTTACCTAAGCGACAATTTTGCTTCATGCACCTCTGATGATGTTTCGTAGTATCCATGTTATTTAAGAAAGAAACATGGTGGTAGCAGTGGTAGTAGTAATGACAGTAGTAGTATTTTTTGGTATTTGTAATCTCTAAAAAGTAAAGTGGTAGTAGTGAAGTATTGTAGTAGTACATTTGACCCCACAGGAGTATTAGTAACAGTAACAGTGACAGTAGTAGTAGCAGTGGCAGTAGTAGTAAGAGTAGTGGCAGCAGTAGTAATCGTAGCAAAAGTAGAAGTCCAAGTAGTCCAAGTTCTTTCTGAGTATCTTTATACTTTACTTTTATTTCTACTAGAGCAATATTATTTTGAAGCAACAGTACTTTTACTTGAGTACAGAATTTGAGTACTTCTTCCACCTCTGATGATGTCTAGTAGTATTCATTTTCAAGAAACACAGAAGTGGTAGCAGTGATAGTAGAAGTAGCACTAAAAGTAGCATATTATTGTAATTTGTAATTTTACTTGAGTGCAGATTTTTACTTTCTCCTCCTATGATATTAAGTAATAATCCCTCGTAGTAAATCACAATGTAACCAAATTACTTTTTTCATCCTGCAGTAACAACCCCACCCATAAGTACTTCATGGCGGTGGATCCTGTATCCGGGGCTTTGTTCATTTCTGACACCAACTCCCGGCGGATCTACCGTGTCCGATCATTAGCCGGTGGCCGACTGCTGTCCGACAATGCGGAGGTGGTGGCCGGGACGGGGGAGCAGTGTCTGCCCTTTGACGAGCGCTGCGGAGACGGTGGGAAAGCCACTGAAGCTACACTTATGAGCCCCAAAGGTGAGCCGTGGCGGGCCATCGCCAGGCTTTAATTTGGTTTGATTATGACACGAACATGAAATAAGCTTGGTTTGTGCACAGATAATAACTCGGTCTCTAATAATGCAATTAAAGGGATAGTCTAGTGTGCTGTAGAAAGGAGAATTAGATGCTCTGATGGCTTTTTCTTTGCAGGAGGTAATTGTCAGCACCACCACAGTTTTGAACATTAGACAGGAGAAATAGGACCATCAGGCATAACATTATGACCACCTGATAATATATGCAGCCCTATATGCTACAGACTGCAGTGCAATGTGTATTCTGACAACTTTCTAAAGTTGCATGAACTTCTTCAGCAATGCCGATTCACCACTATTTTTTTCCTTGGACCACTTTCGATAGATAACAGACCAGAAATGACAAATGTCTCTTTAGGAACATACTGTAGTCATCTATGGACCACGTCATATGAAAATGTCACTGGTCTCATTTACAGTACACAGTTTAGTCACTGTGTCGTTGCACCTGTCTGCAAAAGTGTGCTGACAACAAATACCACATTTTCAAAACACTTATCCATCACTCTTAAGCAGGAAAAAACTCAATGTAGACATATGAACAAACCAACGTATATTCTCCTCCTTCTACCCATTTAAATACATATTAGTCTTTGCAGCGTTGCTCCTGTTTGCTTCTTCAAACTGAGAGTGTGCTGACACTCATCTGCCATAAGGAATGAGCTATTCAAAATATAACTCTGTACACAAAACGCTGCACTATCTCCTCAAAGCAGGACAGAGACAGAAGGAGGTCATAAACCAGGTTAATGTTGAACTTATTAACGGGATTATTTTTGTGGTTCACTGGATCTTAGTGACACCAAACTGTCAAAGTTGTCACATTTCTCGTCAGCGGCGCTACATTCTGTGTGTACACAAGGAGATTGTGAATTTTTATTATGTATGTATGTAGGTGAAGCGAATAACACAGATTAATGCTTCATCATGGCACCTGTTAGTGGGTCAGATATATTAGGCAGCAAATGCACATTTTATTCTTAAAGTTGATGCGTTAGTAGCCGAAAATAGGCAAGTGTAAGAATTTGAGAGAGTTTGACAAAGGCCAGGTGATGGCTATACTACTGGGTCAGATTGTCTGAACTCCAAAACTGCAGCTCTTGTGGGATGTCCTGGTCTGAAGTGGTCAGTATTTATCAAAAGTGGTCCAAGGAAGGAACAGTGTTGAACCAGTGACAGAGATATGGGCAGCCAAGGCTCATTGAAGCGCTTGAAGCTGGCCGGTGTTAGGTATAGGGCTGCATATTAGACAGGTGGTCATAATGTTATGCCTGCTGGGTGTACTTTTTGTGTTGTTTGTGTGAGAGACAATAATCCACTGATTCTCTTTACCTGTCACACCTCAGCCCTGTTGCCTCTCCACATTTCTCCCTCTCATTTACTCTGTGCCCTTCACTGTACCCCCCCATCTGTTGTTAAAGTTATTTCGGGGCACAGTTTGCCTTTTGAACAAACACACCTGTCTCAATACCTGCCTGCCTGTTACAGACCGGCAAGCCTGACACTGCACCACCGGTAAAGACAGGAAACAAATGAAAAGTTTAAAGACGAGGGCAACAAAAAAAGGCAGTCAAGAGTACCTGTATAGTGAGGGAAGGAAGTGGTGCGCAACGGATCATTTTCCACTCTTATAAAAACACGAATCTTTCTAAAGGATCTGCCTGCAGTCTACAATCGCCCTATGGGAGGACTCAACTCCGCCATCCCGATGACTCATCCCAAATCCGGAGCCCATTCCATCACTTTGTTCTCTCTCATCCGATGAAACACTGAGCAATTCGCCTGTCAGTGCCGCTATTCGTTTTCCAGACGGTGCAATGAGCGAACTTTAATTGACTTGGAGAGTGTACCGGTAGCCCCTGCAGTGCTTATGAGTTATGACATGAGACACAGTCTATCCTCTCTGCCCTGACAGGTATCGCCGTCGATAAAAACGGCCTCATGTACTTTGTGGACGCCACCATGATCCGAAAGGTGGACCAGAACGGCATCATTTCCACTCTGCTCGGGGCCAACGATTTGACCGCAGTGAGGCCACTGAGTTGCGACTCCAGCATGGACGTCAGCCAGGTATATACTACACTACAATATAGTACTATATACTATACTATAGAAACTAACTAAGAGTGCTTTAATACAGTGTTTCCCAACCAGGGGTGCGGGGACCGGGACAGGGAGTTATATGATAATTTATAGTACTTTTATATACTGTATTTGGCTTTCAAAGACTAAGGGGGATGTAACCCTAAAGAAGGACAAAACAGGGACTAAACCAGGTCTAAACTAGGTCTAAAATTAGAACTCAACCAGGAAAAAAAAATATAAAACCAGAACTAAACCAGCAATAAACCAGGTCTAAACCAGAGCTAAACTCGGCCTAAACCATGTCAAACCAGGACTAAACTAAGATTAAACCAGGACTAAACCATACCTAAAATCAGAACAAAACTGAGACTAAACCAGGACTAAGCCAGGTCCAAACCAGGACTAAACCAGCAACAAACTGGGTCTAAACTAAGACTAAACCAGGACTAAACCATGCCTAATACCAGAACTAAAATAAGATTAAGCTGGGTTTAAACCAGGACTAAACCAGGAATAAGCCAGGTCCAAACTAGGACAAGGCCCCGTGTGGGTACACAAAACCAAAAAGGTTGGGAACCACTACTTTAAGAAATGCAGAATTGTATTTTTGTGAGATAAAGTTTAGGAAAGGTTGGCACTGGGCCAACGATATTATTAATTTTGGTGTTGCTCCAAATCACAGTATTCTTTGAAATACAGAGATACAAAGAGACTAATTTCACTCACTATAAGAACAAATGATTAGTGGCTCCATGAGAAAAGCATTTACCCCTGAACCAGAAAATCTTCAGGTTTGAGTCCAGGTCTGGGCACTGGTTAACAAAATACTAATACAAGACATCAGTTTACCTTACAGTTCTAGTGCTATGTTCAGTGCTATGCCATCCTGCAGTTGTCTAGGTTTTGTCAAATGAATGCATGAATGTGAATGCATCAACATTTTTGCTTTGTATGTTGTTTCTTTTTGTGCTGTTTCTTTGTGTAAGACGTAGCAGTACCAAATTAGCCACTTTCTCTGTTAATGGCATTAACAATAATGACCTTTTAATGTTAAAAAGTGATGTACAGACAGTTTTAGACATGGGCCGCAACTTTACTCACTATAACAAGTTAAAGTGGATTCTTTACCATTGTGAGATGTAAGGGCTTTGTTGCTCAATGGAAAGAGCATTTACCCCTGAACTTCGAGTTTTTTTTCTGTAATTTTGTTTAACTTTGTACATTGATACAGCTTTCTTTATTCATAGCCTTTCTTTAAAACCTTGTCTAAGACGTTGGCACAGCACAGTACATAAGGAGATGAAGGAGAGTCGAGAAAAAGCAAAGGTGTAATAGATGATGATAAAATGGCCCTCTGAGTGCTGAGCTATGACAATTGTGTGGACAGCGGCCAGCCGAGGGTCACGGACAGACTGATTTAAGAGGAGATTAGAGACTCCATAGATAAATGAATAGCTGAAAAGCAAATTAGCGCCGCAGTCACTTAAAAAATGAAGTAGACACTTGTCCGAACCTTGGCAATCTTTCAGCGCACTGTCTTGCAGCATTGTCTTATGCCTTATTTGCCTTCTATTCACAGGTTCGCCTTGAGTGGCCCACGGACTTAGCGGTGAACCCGATGGACAACTCCCTCTATGTGCTGGAAAACAATGTGATCCTACGCATCACTGAGAACCACCAGGTCCGTAGCAACGCCAGGCGACCAAGAAAAGCCCTAAGGGTGGACACTCGCACAGCGGGGTCTGACAGATCGGGTCCCAATTAGGCCTTCTTAGAGCAATTTATCCGTAAAAGTTCAAATTTTTTACAAGTTTCTTCATGAAAAACCATCACATTAGAAGTTTTACAGTGGTCACGCTATTACTGATTAATTAGGTCGAGCTGTGTTGTAGCCTTTTAGAAACTTTCTTCATTATGCAAGTATCTAGATATCCCCAAGTTTTTAAACTAACTTTTAGTTTTTTGGTTTTTTGCCCCATAAGGTGAGCATCATCGCAGGACGGCCCATGCACTGCCAGGTACCAGGTATTGACTACAGCCTCAGTAAATTGGCTATCCACGCTGCTTTGGAGAGCGCCACAGCCATCGCTTTGTCTCACACTGGCATCCTCTACATTGCCGAGACAGACGAGAAGAAAATCAACCGAGTTCGACAGGTACAAGATAAACAAGATAACTGTTGTAGGGCTTTTTTAAAATGAATTGTCTTTGCACAGCTGGTCCGGTTGCGTGGGTGTATTGTAGAAACCCTAATATTGTTTCAGATCTCCAGGCGCTTTGTTCGGTGAAGTTGCTTTTACTGTTTCCAGACTTTGTTTTGATAACCCTCTTGTATTAATTTTGCCGTTGGTAGGTACACTATCCAAAGGTTCTTTATCTGTCAATCCAGTAACATTAAAAGCTATGCTCCTATTTCAATATAAAAGTAAAACTCCCCTAATACATGACATCAAAATCAAGCTTTTGGCCAGCCTTAAATGTCTGCTTCTGTCTGAGTTCAGTGACCATGCCATCCTGCAATTATCTCTGCGTCATTCAAGGAAAATGCATTGACAGTATCTTTCCTTGCTTTACTTTTTACTATTTATGTTTTTTGTGCAGTTTATTTGTGTATCTAGATCTAGCCAGCGCTGATATGCAACTTCCTCTGCTAGGAACATACAGAATAATGCGTAAATGTCATCTATGGACCACACATGTAAATAGTAACTGAAGTAGTACAGATAACAGCAACATTATATGTTTAGTCTCTTCCTTGCTCCTGTTTACATCTCCAAACTGAGGGTGTACTCTCAGTGTCAACTATATACGCTACATGGTATAAATTAGCTATCCAAAATCACTGCCAGTGATTGAATATTGAAATGTGGTGTTGAGCAATTAATGGGAGTTTAAAAGTAAAGGCTAACATTCATTCATCTTGGTGTGGGCACTGGAGCCTATCCAGTAACTTTGGGTCTTAGACGGGGTACACCCTGGACTAGGGCTGGGTACCGTTCCGATTTTTTGATACCAGTTCTTAAATGATACCTAGTTTTTGACACTGGTACCTGAGCGATACTTTTTCTGATACCTATGGTGTATTAATTCATCTTCCACAATCATAAAACACAATAATATTGAATAAAAGGCACAATTTTGGAGCAAAATTCTTAGCTGTAAGTTAAAACCAGTAGCTTGTATGATTTATTCTGTGTTATTTATTATGGTTTATACATGCAAAGGAACATTAAAGCTCCCACTATGTATTGAAACTTGGTATTGGTATTCAATACCAGTAATATTGTAACCTTTCTTTTGATGCAACAAAGGTATAGTTTAATGTTACACAGCCATACCCTGGACAGTGGCCAGCTAGGGCAGACGCACACTCACACATTCATCCACTAGGGGCAATTTAGAGTCACCTATTCACCTAACACATGCATGTTTTTGGATGGTGGGAGGAAGCCTGAGTAACCATGATCTCTATTTTTCTTAAACAAAATAAAATGTATGTATATTTTGCTTTGTACTGACATCTCCTCTCCTCTCTCTGTCGCTCTGTCTCAGGTGAGCACTAATGGAGAGATCTCGCTGCTGGCTGGCGCTGCCTCAGACTGCGACTGCAAAAACGACGTCAACTGCAACTGCTTTTATGGCGATGAAGGCTATGCCCCGGACGCTGGCTTAAACTCCCCCACGTCTCTGGCCGTGTCCCCCGACGGCACCCTCTTCATCGCGGACCTCAATAACATCCGCATCAGGGCAGTGAGAGCCAACCGTCCCGGGCCGGCTGTCTCCAGTGTGGGATACGGAGGAGCGGCACAATATGAAGTGGCATCACCGAGAGAGCAAGAGCTATATGTGTTCAATGGAGAGGGGCAACATATCCAAACTATTAGCCTAGTGACAGGAGAGCCGCTATACAACTTCACCTATGGCCCAGATGGAGAGCTGAGCATGCTGGTGGACAACTGCAACAACACGGTTAAAGTCAGAAGAGACGGCGCAGGACAAGGGGGAGGGGCCGGCCTGCTCAGACTGGTCCTGTTACCCGAAAACCAAGTGGTGACCCTAGGACTGGACCCAACTGGAGGGCTAAGAAGTGTATCAGCGCTGGGACAAGAGGTGGCTTTGATGGGCTACAGCGGCAACACCGGACTCCTCGCCACCAAGGCAGACGAGACGGGATGGACCACGTTTTACCAGTAAGTTGGTGTGACTGAAAAAGTCTGTCTGTTTTTCTGTACAAGCACCACTTTGCTGTCTATCTAGAGGCGATAAGCAACACAAGTAAAATATAAATGAGTCCTGTTGATTTGGGTTCACCGTGTCTCTTCTCTTCAAGGCTTTTCTACAGTGTACTCCTGCCCCCTAGTGGTAGCTTTTGCAACTGAATTGAAATCTACCTTAATATTTGAATGAAACATAAATTCATAAATTCTCTTTTTTACCTCTGCTAATGAGGATTATGTTTTCCCAGCATGAATTTGTTTGTTTACTTGTCTGTTACCAATACAATACAAAAAGTAATGGTTAAAGAAAAGCCAGTAATAAGCCAAGGAGATAACAATAAGCTTTTGGTGCATCCAGATTACTTTGTGGATCCTGTTAGAAACATAACGCAACATGTTACAGGTGGCTTTTAGTGATTTTTTTTTTGTCATAGTTATTAATGGGCCAAGCAACAATGATGATCAGTTTTCTAGTTTAAAACCATCAAACAATAAAATCAACTCCCAGACAGTCTGAAGTTGTCTGTAGATCTGCATCATTTTTCTCAAAACGTATAAAAACATAATCATAATCATAATCTCAATAATAAACTGTGCCGACATCAGATCAACTAAAGCTGCGTTTGCCTGTATTAAATGGAAAGTAGCAAGTAGCTAAATCTGGAATCAAGCATCTCTTTTCTTGTGAAATGAATGTATTTGACATTAGTCTCTGACAAATAAAGAATGAACTCAACTATTTTGCAATTTACAAGCTTCTCAGACTTCTCAAAGAGCTTTAAATTAGTCCATTATTCATTCATTCCTCAGTCATAGCCGGTGGTGGTAAGCTACTTCGGTAGCCACAGCCGCCCTGGGACAGACTGACAGTGACATGGCTGTCATTCTGTGCCTATGACCTCTCCAACCATCAACAATCACATCTCACACTTACACATTCATACATAGGCAAGGTGGGTGAAGTGTCTTGCCCAAGGACACAATGACAGTATGCAATGCTAGTAGCAGGGATCGAATGTCTCTACCTACTGAGCTACTGCCTAATAAAACACAACAGTGACTGCCTCCACCCCCCCCCCCCCCACCCCCGGTGCTGGAAGAAAATTTTCCATTCGTTTTTCCTGTAGACTTTTCGAAAAATTGCATGTTAAGAGTTTAAAAGCTCGGCAGAGGCTAATCACCTCTGTGGTAACTCATGATGATAACAGGATTAATTTCTATCAAAAAGATTAACAAAAACTTGAACATTCAGCAAAATGTGTTTGTAACTTTGCTTTTTGACAAGTTTCAGATATGTATTTATAGTGAAATTAATTGTTTTATGGCCATGAGTTACTATGTAGCCTCCCTCAAGCTGTTGAACTTTTAATATACGGATTTTTCAAAAAGTCAATGAGAAAAATGTATGTGAATTTTACTTTTGGAGCCTGGTCACTGTATAACTCTATATAAAGTATGTGTCCTGCTTTTTACTGTATTCTTTTTATTTATAACTTCATAGCATGTTTTTAGTGTCTGTCTTTTATTACTTTTGCACCAAAACATTACAATTCGGACCTCTGTCTGGATCTAGGAATTATTTACAAACTTTAATATCTTGACAGAGGTCTGAGCTCTCCTAGTGCGTCTAGCGTTTTCATTTTTGTATGTGTTTTTTAATGCCATACTTGTTATTTCCCCATCTCCAAGTCTAAACACCACCAACCATATACTGCCACTCATTCTCACTGCACTCTCTCCATCTTCTTCCACAGATATGACAGCGAGGGACGCCTGACCAACGTGACGTACCCCACGGGAATGGTGACAAGCCTGCACAGGGAGATCGAGCGCTCCATAAACATCGACATTGAGAGCTCGAGCAGGGACGACGACGTCACGGTCATCACCAACCTGTCCTCCGTCGAAGCCTCGTACACCGTGGTGCAAGGTAAAAAAAAGGCAGCAGCTCAGTCCACTCAGCACATACTGTAATATGGGCTGTGCGGCGGAAAAATGAGCCGCACATGAATTTTTAAATAGTTATGAAATGGCAAACTGGTTTCGCACGACAGGTAGACACACTGCAACATAAGGAGAAAATGAAGGGATATGTGTTAGAAAAATATGGGATTTTGAGTGAGATGAAATAAAAGGCAGGTTTGTAATATGACTGGAAAAGCTTAATGCAATGTATGTGGGAATTACTAAATGACCAGTACAGTGGGACATTTATAGAGACATAGGATTACAAGCCAGTCTGTTTGTGCCGGTCTCAAGCCAGCATAAATGGCGAGGGTTGCTTCAAGAAGGGCATTCGGCCTGAACATTTATGCCAAATACATTATATGCAAGTCACTGCACGCAAGGAGATTTGAATGGATCAGGAAAAGCTGAAAGGAAAGAGCAGTGCTTCTGAACTCGTGTGCTTGTGGGACTCAGTTTTATTTTAGAACTACCTTAAAGGTGTGTTTCATCACTTCACATCATATCAAGAAGACAATATTGCAAAATCACACAGGATTGCTTTATTTTTCTCTTTTATATCATGAAAGAAAAAAATAATAATGTCAAATCACTTCTAATCACTTCTCTAAAAAGTCACTTAGTGGTATTATTAGTTTTAAAAGTATGTGTTTAAAGCTATTGAGTGAGCGTGGCAGTAATTTCATATACAAAAAATGTCTATATTTCAGGTAAGACCAGATTAATATAGAAGTATAAGAGAACTGTCTATTTGTAGTATTCAAAAAACACCCTCCTTGACGCCCTTTGCTCACAGACCTAATTTCTAATTAAAAGCCTTGTTACTTTCACTCATGCTCCAGGAGATTATTTTCCTTCCCCAACCCCACATCCAACTTCTTCTCATGTAAAAAGAATTACCAATACATATTTGTAAATCCCAGCTGGGACCCTTCTGCTTTTGAATACCACCACAGAAAATTCATTAGCACACGTGTAGGCAGAGCTCTCCTCATCTCTCAAGCTTCTCCTCCTCCTCCTCACTCTCCCAAATTTCCTCAGTTTTTTTTTTCTTCAATGCATTCAGGGGGCATCCCATTGACTTTGCATTAATTACCGCCCCAGAATGGGTAACCATAAAAAAACTATAATTGGATGCTCTTGCCAGACGAACCTGCATTTTGTCCTCATTCAGGAGCCCGGACCCGAGCGGTGATTGTGTTTTCTGTGGTTATAATGAAACAAACAGTACAGCTCTCCACCGGCTCCCATGATCCCTCAGCTTATTTGGTCTGTTTAGAGAGGGCAACAAGAGGCAGGGTAATTGTGTCTGGTTCATTGTCCGGCGCGAAAGCCATGGCACGAGAATGAATTAAGAATGTGAACTGTGAGGTTATATAGGCTGTAGAGGGAGTAACATTGGGTTAAAAGATTTAGCTATTGCTTTAGTTTAAAGATGTTTATTTTTTAATATTTTTAAACTTTTTATTGGAAGGAATAACTTAGCAGTATTTCCTAGCTGGAGTAAAACACCGGGATAAAAAGGCTTAGAGTCACCAATGCAAATCATCCTGCCTCCTGCTGTTCAGTGATTTGAACTATAATTTGGCACAGGTTTTACTCCTGATGCAACCATCTCCAGTTATCCAGGCTTGGGATCGGCACAAAGAGTACACTCTTTGTTGCTGTGTTTCCGGTCATATTCATAAACAACATGTAATGAAATACATGCTTAAATTATTGTTAGCATTTGACACTACAATCCAGCCACAGGGTAGTTTGTGTGCCAGTCCCAAGCCTAGATAACTGGTTGGGTCAGGAAGGGTGTAAAAAAATGTAGATGTAGAAACAAATAAAGCAAGTCCTTGTTTTTGTCCAATTTTAACAAAAGACGAATGCTGTTACTTACTAAGATTTTCAGTGAATGCAGCATTAGCCTGAGTGGAGCATTGCTGATTAAATGGTTGTATTCTCTTTGCATTTGAGCCAGTCACAAGCCTGGATAAAAAGGGTTGGGTCAGGACACTAGGAGGCAGATGATGCCTGCTGTGACGACCACTTCAGTCAATTCATAAAAGTTGTCAGTTTTTACAAAATGATCACTATAAAACTATGCCTCGTGTCATGTTCATCATTCATTGTTAAAAACGCTTTGTTAGTATTTTATTACAATATGAGCCCATAACAGAAGAAAAGGAGAAACCAACAAGAGAAATGGCATATATATAGACAAATTTAACTCAGTGCATTTCTGTTAAGATTAGTCATACAAGTTGTTGTCAGTGAATCCAGAATGGACAGTCTCTTGAAGTACGCATGAATATCTTTTTTAACCCACTGCTTTGAACTCTTAAAGACACTGCAAACTAGAACTATAAATAAAATAAGCTATTATGGTTTCCTCGGTGAAAATGAGGTTAACTTAAAAAGAGAAATAAAAAGCTTCAAAAAATCTTGCTGTGACAACCCCAGAAGGAAAAATACAAATAGTAGCTTTGGACAAAAAAGAGAGAAAGCTTAGTTGGATCACTTTATCAACCCAACTTTACTCTGCATGGAAGAGATCTTCCACCTGTTTTTCTATGAAGTCGGGGCCAGACTTTATTCACCGAGCTCGAAGTCATTTAAGGCTTTCTCGTCGGTCTGTGTGCGGGGTTGTGTGAAGACGTATATACGCTTAACCAGCCCTCTCTCGCTCTCTTCATTAACTTCTGCACACTGAATCCTCCACGGCCCCCCAGCTCTCGTCTCTCCACCTCTCCATATCCAAACGCTTGTGTTTTTATTACGAGCTTTCTCAGACGTACAAGATTTATCTAAACGCTGCCAAGTCTCTCTTTTTTATTCCTTTTTTGTTCAAATCTGCGTTATCACAAATTGGCCTTATGGATTAGTGCCATTGATGTCTTCAAAAAGGGAGATCCGATCAAATTACCGTTTTGTAAATTAAATAAAAAAGCCTTTTTCTTATGCATCTGAAAAGCCGAAAAACAATTTTATCTCGAATCACTGTGATCAAGCCGTAGCCAGACATCACAGGGCTGACTTTAGCCCAGGCATTAGAAACACAGCCTTATCCAGTATTTGAGAGTGAGTCATTAAATTGCGTAGAGGCAGAGATTGTAGAGAGATGTCTGTTTCGCCTGTCTGTGTTTTCCATGTGAATATTGCTCATTTGTGGGAATGAGGATAGAGGAAACTGTTGTGTCACTGGCTATAAATATTTTACAAGCCTGATCCAGTTCTCACATTTATAATGGACTCGGTTTAGGCAAGTGTTTTCCATTTTTAGTAAATGTTTGGATAGCAGGGAAGATCATTCACACAAAGTTGGCATTATGCAACTTCTTCAACACGATATCTGCCAAAACCAAAGTGTAGTGAGAAGACCTAACCAAGAGTTTTCGAGGTCAAAATCAGGCCAGTGAATAAAAAAGTAGATGAGATGCTCACAAATAGTTGTAAAATCCACACAGTCCAAGTCCAAGGAGGAATGGAGGGAGAGTTTAAGGGAGATTTTTCAGTTTAAGATAAAATAAAATGGTACAAGTTTCATCCAAGTAAAAAATAAGGTGTACATTTAAATCAGTGCTTCCCAACTGGTGGGTCAGAGCCCAAAAGTGGGTCATGGAGAGGTTGAATACAGTTCATACTCAAACCTCCTCTTTTATCCAGGCTTGGGACCTGTACACTGGCTTGTAATGTGACCCCTTGTCTGGATTAACGCCTAGTATTGTTTAAATTTATCACCTTTAATGGTAAAACTGATCATAAAATACATTTGCCATAGAGTAATGTTTCCCAACCAGTGGTACGTGGACCCCTGGGGTACATGAGAAGTTTGCAGGGGATACTTTGAACATTTATATATATATATATATATATATATATATATATATATATATATATATATATATATATATATATATATATATATATATATATGATTTATTTTCTACATCAAAACAAAATAATATCTAATATTATTCAGATATATTTTGTTACTTTTTTTTAGATTTAATAGCATGTTTCAGGAGTTTGTTTAAATGTTGTTGTTTTTTATATAGTCAATATATTATGAGTTTAGGGGTTTTTTTGTTTGTTTTTTTCTTGAAATATTTGAACATATAATAAAAGTAAAATAGGTAAATGTAACAGGGCAGTAATTCTCAACCTGGGGGTCGGGACCCCCACTATGGGTCACCAAAGCTTCACAGTGGGTCAGATGGATGATAATGCAAGGAAGACTGGCTAATGCATTGCAATGGTCACAGAAAATGTGTTCAGAAATAGTTGAAAATAATACTAATGCGATGTTTCAGTTATGCAGTGAAATTTAACCAATAAATTCCTTCATTTTTCTTAATTAATAAGGTCAGGGAAGGGTGGGGTCTGTCCAGCATATCAACTGATAAAATGAGGGTCACTTGGAAAAAAGGTTGGGAACCACTGTAATAGGGGTTTATATGATAATATTTAAATTTAATGTTTTAATATTTTATTTTTAGGGAGTCATATATTTATTTATTGTCATTTTTATGTTGAATTTTGGTTTAAAATACAATTTAAAAAATGCAGAAGAATTAGCTCAGGAGATACACAGGACACAAAAGGTTGTGAACCACTGCCATAGAGTTAGGACAAATGGCCAGTTAGTCACAGGGCTTAAATTGTGTATATTTGAGTGAAATCTGTGTGGTCTATGCAAGGCTTAGTGTCGATGACCGACTCTAATTTGCAATTTTATGGCATGAATAAAAGGCTACAGTAAATAAACAGCTATTATCATTGCTGCCTCGTTGTGTTTATCTGCATTCAGTCACGTCTCTGAATCTGGGGCTGGATCCAAATCAGGCTTAGCTGCTTTTTCCTTCCTTTTTTGTTCTTGAATGAAATTAGATCAAACAAGTACATCGTCCTAACTGAGAGGTCCCCTGGTGCCTCTTTGGCTCCGTGCCGTACCCATCTCATTGTCTTTTTGTCTCTTCTGTCTCTGCCCCACAGACCAGGTGAGAAACAGCTACCAGCTCTGCAACAACGGCACGCTGCGAGTGATGTACGCCAACGGGATGGGCATCAGTTTCCACACCGAGCCTCACATCTTGGCCGGATCTGTCAGCCCCACGATCGGGCGGAGGAACATCACCCTGCCCACGGACAATGGGCTCAACTCCATCGAGTGGCGTCTGCGTAAAGAGCAGACCAAGGGCAAGGTCACGGTGTTCGGGAGAAAGCTGAGGGTGAGATAACCTTTTTTTTAATGAGCCACTGATGACTTTTTACAAGGTTGTTATTTGCATGTTTTAATATTCATCAATATCTCGCATGCCAGCAAAGTAGAAGAGATGCTTGAGAACAGTTATAAAAAAAAAAGATGAAATGGTAAAAGGGCGGCATGAAGGAGCTAACCATTAACCAGAAAGTTGGTGGATCGACCCCTGCTCCCACCATTTCATGCTGCTCTTGGGTCCTTGGGCAAGACACTTCACACACTTCATGGTGGTGGTGTGTAGTGTTGTAGCACCCAAGACTCAAATAGTCTCAAATCCAGTTTTACTCTGTCTTGTCGTAGTATCGGATGTGGCGGTCTCAAAGATTATATTTACCAAAGAGAAAATTAGAAAATGCTATTCATCATTTTTGAGTAGATAATTTTCTGCATTAGAAGAATCAGGAAAATGATCTGTCTCTGTTTGTTTTTTTGTAGTCTGTTTTATTAAAATTTTACGTATGTAAACCCAGGCCCATTGACGAACTTGATGGGGCCCAAGGCAAGAAGGCTTTACATGGGCTCATCATATATATGAAAATATAAGAAGAAGGACCATTTCTGGGCCCTTCTAACCCTTAGGCCCAGGACAACAGACCCCTTTGGCTCTCAATAAGCAGCTTTTCATAACCACATGTCCTTCTCCACAGGCTCATGGCCGTAACCTCCTCTCCATCGACTTTGACCGCAACACTCGCACAGAGAAGATTTACGACGACCACCGCAAGTTCACGCTGCGCATCATGTACGACGCTCAGGGCCGCCCCGCCATGTGGTTGCCGAGCAGTAGCCTGGCGGTGGTCAACGTGTCCTACTCCAGTACGGGACAGCTGGTGGGCCTGCAGAGGGGCAGCATGAGCGAGAGGACTGAGTTTGACCCGCAGGGGCGCATCCTCTCCCGCTCTTTTGTGGACGGGAAGATCTGGAGCTACAGTTACCTCGACAAAGTGAGTGTATTCATAACTAATGCTCTTATCTGGGAGTAAATCCTCTTAATCAAGGCACCAGAGAGGAAGGGAATAATAATTTGGACTGTTGTTATTGTTAATCCAATAATACTTTTTTAATGGAAATTCAAATTCGCCGGCTAAGAGCAAATGACCTCTGGTGCAGATTTAATGGAAAGAAGTCATCCATCGATGATGCTGTAATTCTTTACTAATCCACTAACACTTTATAACTAGAAGCATTTGGAGAGCTCAGACCTGCACCTGTTTCCCTTTCAGTAAACATACACTATACACATGCACTATATTGCCAAGAGTATTTACTCACCTGCCTTTACACGCATATGAACTTAATTCTTAATCCACAGGGTTTAATATGGCTATTGCCCACCCTTTGCATCTATAACAGCTTCAACTCTTGTGGGAAAGCTTTCCCCAAGGTTTAGCAGTGTTTATGGGAATTTTTGACCATTCTTCCAGAAGCCCCTTAGTGAGGTCAGACACTGATGTTAGAAAGGAAGGCCTGGCTCACAGTCTTCGCTCTAATTTATCCCAAAGGTGTTCTTTTGGGTTGAGGTCAGGACTCTGTGCAGGCCAGTCAATTTCTTCCACACCAAACTCACTCATCCATGTCTTTATGGACCTTGCTTTGTGCACTGGTGCAGTCATGTTGGAACAGGAAGTGGCCATCTCCAAACTTTTCCGCAAAGTTTTCCACAAAGCTGCAGCCAGGGGCTTGATGTTATACACCTGTGGCCATGGAAGTGATTGGTACACCTGAATCCAGTTATTTGGGTGGGTGATCTACTAGTTTAGGGGAAAATGCTGTATCCATTTAGCCACAAAGCTCTTATATCTCAAAATGTGAAGAATCCACTTTAACGGATTAAATATTTCAATATAGTAAATATAGTATATATAGTATTATCTTTGGCCATATCTCGCAATGGTACAAAATCCATTTTAAAAATTCTTGGACACAGACAATTATCCAGATTGAAAAAAAAAAAAAAAAAAAAAATTTCTTTAGGCCCATTGCTGACCTTTTTTTTTTTTTCTTTTTAGGACTCTAGATAATAGTTAACACAAATACAGGCAATCACATTAAATAAATTGCTGACCTTTTGTGAAAATCTCATCAAAGTCCGGTCATAGCCTGTTGTTCACAGTCAAACAAACAAACAATTACTGACACAAACATAACCTTCTTGGCAACGGTAACAATATTGATAACTTCATGGTGACTATTAATCTAGAAGTAATGCATAGTAAATAGATTAACCAATGCGTAAATTACCTAATGCGTAATAGTATTGTAATTTTAAAATGCTGCTATCAATTTCTTATTTGTTATTCTCTCCTCTACCTACAGTCCATGGTGCTGCTGCTCCAGAGCCAGAGGCAGTACGTCTTTGAGTTCGACGCTTCGGGCCGGGTCACCGCTGTCACCATGCCCAGCGTTGCCCGCCACACCATGTTCACGCACGTGTCGGTCGGCTACATCCGCAACACCTACAACCCTCCGGAGAGCAACGCCTCAATCATCCATGACTTCTGCGAGGACGGCAGGCCCCAAGCCGTCCACTACCTGGGCACCGGCCGCCGCGTCCTCTACAAGTACGGCAAACTGGCCAAGCTGTCCGAGATCGTGTACGACAGCACCGTGGTCACCTTCGGCTACGACGAGACGGCCGGCGTGCTCAAGATGGTCAACCTCCAGAGCGGGGGCTTCTCCTGCACCATACGCTATCGCAAAATGGGACCCCTCATTGATAAGCAGATCTACCGGTTCAGCGAGGAGGGAATGGTCAATGCGAGGTTCGACTACACCTACCACGACAACAGTTTCCGCATCGCCAGCATGAAGCCGGTGATCAGTGAGACACCGCTCCCTGTCGACCTCTACAGATATGATGAAATCTCTGGCAAGGTACAGAAATGTTTTTCAGCTGCACTCTGACTTAAGGCAAGACACTACAGGTTTATGGCATCAACATGAGGAAAAAAACTGTATTGGAAATGCTCACAGATGCAAAATAAGTATCTCCTTACTTGCATACATTAGAAAAACTGAATGTTGCATGGAGCCAGGTTTAAAATTCTTGTGTCACATTTCATATTGTTGACATATTTAGATAAAATGTGTTGACTGTTACTGTGGAAGCTACATGTTAAGGGAGCAAAATGGTCCAAAATCTTATTACCACTGCATGAAAAAACATTGTTTTTACCTGGAGTGGAGATTATATTTGGGATTAAACTAAAACCACAAAAGCAACATCGGTTTTGGTCACCTGTAATGTTAGTGAAGTGTCACTTGAGCCATTTTTGTGTCTTAGCCCTTGATAAAACAAAACCTTTAAATAAAGTAAGTTTATCTAAGTTAGTAAGTACAATATGTATCTAAATTTTTGCCAAATCCAGGCCAGGTTTAAATTCATGGTTTATTTTATTGACATATTAGAAGGGTGTTACAACAGGAATCATGGGAATCATAATGTGTGTTTCAATAATTAGACAATGTTGGCAATATCCTCAAAAAAATATTTTCTCATAGCCTAAGAATATGCAGATGTATGGAAGGGGGCATGTTATAGAGCAATGCTTCTCAGCTGGTGTGATTTTGGGACACTTTTATTTTACAGCCTTTATGGTTTGTGTGTTTTGTATCTAATTTATCATTCAGCAATTTCCTCTGTAAAAGTCTTCAAAATATAATTTTGTACAAGACTTATAGGTGCTATTGAAGCGGATATACCTGACTCAAAGTGTGAGAAAAAGTAATTTTGAGAAAATAGCCTTTGAAGTTATATTTCAGGTTTTAGTGTATAGGCTCAAGTTAATAAAATGTAATGAAATAAACATCTTAATTAGAAGAAACATGTCTGTGAAGACTCTCAAATCATCCAGACTAATTGAATTACAACAAAAGGTTTTAAAAAACTTGGTTTTTAAAGTTGAAGGCATTATCTCAGACAGAATAGAGAAAGCTTCTTGTTCTTTTTAAACCTTTTGTTGTGATAAAATGTGTAGACTGGACATTTTCTTTTTGGTGTGTGAAAGCTTGAAAAAAACCTGTAGTCTCTCGTTGAAAAGTTGAAAAGTTGGCTAGTCAAAAATCCCACTATTATCCTCACAAAAAGTGTCATCTCTCTTCTGTCATAGGTGGAGCACTTTGGAAAGTTTGGTGTGATCTACTACGACATCAATCAGATTATCACTACAGCCGTAATGACATTGAGTAAGCATTTCGACACCCACGGGCGCATCAAGGAGGTCCAGTACGAGATCTTCCGGTCCCTCATGTACTGGATGACGGTGCAGTACGACAGCATGGGACGGGTGGTGAAGAGGGAGCTCAAAATCGGGCCCTACGCCAACACCACTCAGTACAGATACGACTACGACGGGGACGGCCAGCTGAGCGGTGTCAAGGTGAGTATCCTGTTCCAAAGAGCTTCCCGAAAATGTCACACACTTTTTTTACATTTAAGCCCTTATTTTTTTTAAACATGTTTTTTTCCAGGTGAATGACTGGTCCACGTGGCGCTACAGCTACGACCTGAACGGTAACCTGCATTTGCTCAATCCCGGGAACAGCGCTCGTATTTTGCCCCTCCGCTATGACCTCCGAGACCGCATCACGCGCCTGGGGGACGTCCAGTACCGGCTGGACGAAGACGGTTACCTCAGCCAGCGCGGGTCAGACGTGTTCGACTACAACTCTAAAGGACAGTTACTCAGGGCCTATAACAGGGGGCCCGGAGGCTGGAGTGTGGTATACCACTACTGACGGGCTGGGGCGCAGGGTGTCCACGAGGAACAGCCTGGGACAGCATCTGCAGTTTTTCTACGCCGATCTGAACCATCCCACAAGAGTCACGCATATTTTTAACCACTCAAGTTCAGACATCTCATCACTCTACTATGACCTGCAGGTAATGTTGGCGTTTTGATCAACCAATAAAACTATAATAAAAATATCTCTAATAAAAAATATTATAATAGGCCCTGTCCATATCTAGTCAGGTACTGTCAAAAATGTAGCTTTGGGCATACATTTTAGTCCTCTGTTCTCAGAAAATACACTTTTGGTTGAAGAAGACTTAGTGGTTCTCAAATAGTCGGACAGAGGGACTCAAATTTTTTCCTTAAACCTTTTATTGGGATCTACTTTTTACAGAAACAACCTTTAAGCCACATGTAGCCTAAAATCTGTCTCAGTGTATTTCATTTAATTAAAGGTGACATATTATGCGTTTTTGGACACATTTGCATTAGTATTTCACATTTTATAACTTAAAATAAGGTATTTGTATGAAAAAAATGTCTTCTTTTGGGGAGCTGTTTCTTTGACTTTTGTAGATAACACTTGGATTAGGTGTCTGTCGCCCCCTGCTGGTAACAGTGGGGACTAGTGATGTGCGTGATGGCTGGTGAATAAATGTGTATATAAAAAATAATAAATAGGCTATATCACAGTGTTTTATTGATTCTGGAGTAAAATGTACAAAAGTATAATGTTAGAAAAAACTTGTAGCTATCATTTCCACTTTGACAGCAGCTGATGTTTGAACTTGGGTCAGACTCTGATCACACTGGAGATGGATTTATAGACAATTTTCCTCTCTCCTCCAGGCAGCTAGTATTTGGATAACACTATTTTATTCATACTGAATGCTAACTAGGGGAGCGCAGTTTCATAATACAGGCTAAATGAGCAAATTAGCGGCTAATTAATATGCACATATCTCGGTCCATTAACGCCTCTTTCACGCCTCGTTGAAAAGAGCGGGTTATTTTCTGACCTGATAGCTGAAGCAGATCTTTAAGCTCCTGCGTTGGTCTTCCTTCATTAATTAGATCCTGTTTCGATTGGTAATCCAGTTTTGAGAAAGTTTTAGATCCATGTATCTTCCATGTTTGGCTTTCATTTGGGGCAGCATCGTGAACCTGTGTGCTCTCGTACGCCCCCTACAGTGAGGCAGAGTACTGTCTGCCTCACCTCGAGTTTTTTGATCTGTGGTTTTATGAGATTAGCAAAACTAAATATGTAACATACAGATATTAAATAGATTAGCCTGACTATAGAAATTAGAGTGCACATTAAAAGTGTCTGAACACATTATATTGGAGACATGAAGAAAGACAGAAACAGGCACAGCCAAAGCCAAGCCTCAGCCCCGTTAGTGAGGGACTGTGCAGTCTGGGGTGAGTTGAGGCTGCTACCAGGGGTGTAGCACAAAATTTTGGGCCCTTTGTATAAATCATCTTGGTGGGCCCCCTTGCTCACTTTAGCAATATCTCTCACACATATCCTAGGCTTTTTAAGGGCCCCTCCCTGCAGTGGGTCCTGGGTAAATTGTACCCTTTACCCCCCAGTCTGACGCCCATGGCTGCTGCTGCCTCACTTCACGTCTTTTGTCCATGTATTTGAACAGGAAATACACAAATGCAGATTTTTTGACTATGAAATCATGGACATTATTGAATTCAAAAAGAAAATCAATATAAAGCACAGACCAGAGAGCTAAAATTAAAAAAAAATTATTTAATCATTATTTGTTTATTATTTTTCTTTTCATGATGCAGGTAAGGCTCTGCTTCTCCTGACCGCACGTTCCTGTTAGGGACTGAACAGAGCATAAACTGTATGAGCAACATGACTCTAACAGACAGATAAAGAAACTGTCTGCTTTGTAGTGACTGCATTTTAAGCACTGAAATTAGAATGAGTCTGGTGATTGTGTATGGGCTTTAGAAACATGCAGGAACACTTCCAGGTTTCATGTGAAAAAAAGAAAGGGCCTCAGCATACAGGATTACTCAGACAAGCCTGAATAAAACAAAATACTACTCCAGGTCTGATTTTGAGGTGGAAACAAGAAGGTGAACATTGAAACTATATTCGACCTTCTGGCGTGCCACTATTGTATCCCCACCTGCCAGTTGAGAATCATCGTAGGGTTTCGACAGATAAACCAAGCTTCTCCTGTGCAGATTGATGTCCCAGCACAATTTGCACCGAGCATGCACATTATCTGTAGTTCTGACATAAACAATACTGGCAGAGTACAAGGGTGCAGTCACCTTGTTTTGTAAGATAAAGCTGAAAACAAACCTCATGCTCATCCCATTCATTCTTGTAATGGCTTTTATCGTTGTGTGGATTGAGATATTTTGTAGAAAACTCTTGGAAAAATATCTTGTCTTTTATACCGTTCAGGCATAACATTATGACCACTTATAGGTGAAGTAAACAACACAGATTATCTCTTTATTGTGGCACATATTGGGCTGCAAGTGACCTTTTTGTCCTTATCGGTGTATGTATATGTGTGTATTTGTGAACATAGCCTTACTACAAGTTGTCTTTTATAAACCTGTTGCTTTTGTTCACCAGGGTCATCTCTTCGCTATGGAGGTGAGCAGTGGAGAGGAGTACTACATTGCTTCAGACAACACTGGCACACCGCTGGCCGTCTTCAGCAGCAACGGTCAAATGATCAAACAGGTAATCGATGGAGTACAGTGAAAGCCTCCTATTGACTTTAACACACAATAACAACCGAATCAAAATGAGAAAAAGCCTCCTGGTGTCTTCGTGCCACAGTGTCCTTTTACAAGACAGCAAATCCTTATCCGCCCCAGGGGAAACTGCTCTGTTACCGACCCGAGTTTTGACCTTTATACCATGCAGAAGTTTTTAGCGAGGTGTGAAAAATGCTGTTAACAAAGGCTGCTTTCTTAAATTCTGTATTTTATTTTCATTTTGTGTATTTCTGCGCATTCATACACCTTTCCTTGTTCATATCCTTTCTTAAAAACCTGTCTTTTGCACAGCGCTGTATGTAAGAGAAGCATGAGAATCACCGAAAACAACCCCATCTGTGTTTGTCTGACCCCAGGTGCAGTACACGGCCTACGGGGAGGTCTACCTGGACTCCAACCCAGAGTTCCAGCTGGTCGTCGGCTTCCACGGCGGCCTCTACGACCCCCTGACCAAACTGGTCCACTTCACCCAGAGGGACTACGATGTGCTGGCCGGGCGCTGGACATCGCCGGACTACAGCATCTGGCCCAAGATCGGCAAAGACCCCTCACCGTTCAACCTGTACATGTTCAAGAACAACAACCCCCTCAGCGACATGTTGGACGTGAAGAATTACGTCACAGGTAAAAATCCTAATATTTAAAGCAACACTATGTAGAGTTTTATACTTAAAATTGTTCAGATTTGTCATATCCAATGTTATTTTATTGTTCTATAAAACAATAGCAGGTAGCAACCAACTCACAAGACACTGTACGTAAATATTGGACTCATAACATTTGCAGACAAATATTTATAACAACTACTCACACTATATGGTGTATTAGCATTCAGGCTCCGTACAATCATGGAAAAATGGGAAAAGTCATGGAATTTTAAAATGCAGTTTCCAGGCCCGTGAAAAGTTTTGGAATTTTTTATTTTGGTGTAAACGTTTGGAAATGTTTTGGAAATTTAAACAGAAACATTCAGCCACTCCTAGTTAAACCTGCACCAGCTAGAGGATGGTAAATAAAAGTGTTCAGTAGAAACGTTGTCTTCTTGGCCATGATCTTGCTGCAGGAAAAAGTTACCTATATCTATTTTTTTTTTTTTTTCTTTCCCAGAATATTTGAATCACTGGTCTTTGGCTTTTTTGTTTTTTATGCTTTAAAATAGATAGCATAGATAAGCATAGATAATTAGTTTACATCTAATATAGCATAATTATCTTTTAATCACCGGTGTATAGGCTATATGTCAGTAAAATGAGTGGAATAATTTATAATTCGATTTTTACAATTATAGTAATTAAACAGATTGTCACTGTGGTTTACACTAGAAAACTAACCCAACTTTTCAATAGTATTGTAACTCTTGGTGAGTCCCCACACATTTTATATAGGCATGATACCTTTAAGTATAATAAAAAAAGAGATTTGTATCCCTAAAATTGCTCTCAAATGTAGTTATTCATGAGCTACAGATGCTGAAATATTATGTATACTGTATGTAGTGTGACTTTAAATGTGTGCCTGAATGTTTAGTTTTGAATTCACATTAAACTGAAGCACAACCTATACTTAAAAATTCAATTGCCAGACATAAAAATGCATAAAGAAAGACAATACTGTGCTGTGCCCTCATCTCATGCCTTTGATGGAGAACAAATATTATGAATGAGATAGTTAGGATGTTTTCTACTGAAGTCTTTGTAAGTGATAGATTTGCATAAGAGCAGCTGAGGCAAACAAGGCCCTGTTTTGTGTGATATAAATAACTTTGGCAGCGTGTTTAACTTTGTAATTTCTCTCCTGTCTGCCGCCGCCGCCGCCGCTGCTGTAGATGTGAAGAGCTGGCTTGTCATGTTTGGCTTCCAGCTCAGTAATATAATCCCCGGATTCCCTCGACACACGCTCTACTTCGTGGAGCCGCCGTTTGAACTTCTGGCAACGCAGCACTGTGAGAACGGACAGGTACGGCCCGCCACAAACTCACCTCACTAGTGGTCATTTAACAGCACGGTGCATAAGTTACAACAGTGGTCCCCATCTTCTTTGGTTTTGTGTACCCCCAGGACATTATTTAGTCCTGGTTTGGACACGGCTTAGTCCTGGTTTAGTCCAAGTTTTGTTCTGGATTAGACCCAGCGTAGACCCCTTTTTTGTTCTGGTTTGATCTGGTTTAGACCTGTTTTATTTTTTTTATTTTTTTTTGTTTGTTTGTTTGTTTTGTTTGTTTTTTGTTTTGTTTTTTTGGCTGAGTTCTGGTTTTAGACCTGGTTTAGTCTTGGTTTAGACCTAGTTTAGTCCTGGTTTATTTCTAGCTTAGTTCTGGTTTTAGGCCTGTTTTTTTCCTGGTTGAGTTTTGGTTTTAGTCCTAGTTTAGTCTCTGTTTTGTCTTTCTTTAGTGTCCCATCCCTCTCTGTAGACCCTGGTTAGTCCTGACTTAGGTTTATTTTAATCTCTGAAAGCCAAACATATAAAGGTACTATAAATGATCAAACAACTTCACGTACCCCCTGCAATGTGCTCGCCTACCCCCAGGGGTCCCCATACCCCTGCTTGGGAAACACTGAGTTACAAGACACCATTAGTTTTGTACTTTTAGCTGTGTTTTTATAACTTTACAGTTCTCAGTGCATTTGAATGGGTCAAAAAGTACAGGAAATGTGTATGCAGTATTTCAAAAACAGCTTATGTAGGCTAAAATGGCAAGTATTTAGTGTGACTTCCCCTTAAACTAAACGAAATAAAAAAGGTCACTATTGGGTCCTCGGTGCAGGCCCATCGACAGGTGGGGAGCACAGGGGTCTGTTGTCTCGGACCTCAGGGTCAAAGGGGTCTAGAATTGGTCCCTCTTCTTATATTTTTGATTATAATTGACCCATGTAAAGCCTTCTTGCCCCAGGCCCCAGCCAACCTGCCTCACTGGCTCAGTTTGTAAGAATACGCATCAAGTATTGGAGCAGCCAGGATTCATTTTCCGACTCAGGACAGTTTGCTTCATGTCAGTCCTCTCCTATGTCCCTCTTCGATTTCCTGTCAGCCTATTCTTTCTCTATCAAATAAAATGCTAAATAATACACCTTAACAAGAAAATCTGGATACACAGGTGCAAAGATCCTCAACTGGTATTATCTTGGGACCTAAACTTTTCCCTCGTCCCTTTGTTGGCACCCACTTTTTACATATTTCACGTTTTACAATTTCTTTACATACTGTGACTGGAGTAAGCAACGTGGGTAAAGTTTCCTTCTCAGGGACACAACAACACTCAATGGTTGGTGGCTGAACTCTTACTGGCGCCCCAACTATCAAAATGCCTGAAGAAACTTTTTTTTTTCCCTATGACCTACTTTCGGGTCCCTACCCACCAGTTGAGAAGGAAGGCTCTACATGTTCTTTTCGAGATTAGTTATGACATTTGAATAATCAGGGGAGGTCACTGCCAAAACCAGTTAGGAAGGCAGAGACAATTTTGAAATGTTTTGGGGCTGAAATTATGCCAACAGTGTTGTGATATTGTCCTAAATGATAAGACGTGTTACTTTGTCCTCAAAACTTTACATGTTTCTGAGAAACCGGTGGTTCTCAACTGGTGGGTCGGGAACTAAAAGTGGGTTGCAGAACTGTTTTAAGTGGGCCGTGGGCTTTTGCCAGGGCATTTTTAAAATATATATAATTGATTTACACTCCTGAACAGTAGGTGGCAGCATGGGGCATTAGAAGTTATATAATGTTACTAAGGTGCAATATCAAAATTGTTTTTGTCCACCAGAAAAATAAAAGCAGAGGTCAATTATTTTTAAAATTTAGCCTTAAAAAAAAAAGAAAATCTTTTAAATATAAAACATAATACATGAAAAATTAAAAATACATGTCTGTATTAAAAAAGGAGCATCATCAAATTTGTTTTTGTCCACTGGAAAAATAAAAGCAAATGATTTTTAAATGTGTCAAAAAAAAAAAAAAGAAAAAAAAAAGAAATAAAAAAATGTCTCAAATTTAAAAAGCTTGTTAAAAAGTGAATTAGAAAAAAAAAAAAAAAGAGCTCCTCTTATTTTTTGTCTTCCACTGCTTTTATTTTTCTAATGGACTAATGATGTTGCACCTCAGGGCCACCGTACTCAAGTGAGTGCTGATTAATTTCCCTCAGTATCTCTTTTATTTGGGTCGTGGCTTGCTGTTATGGGTGATACTGGGTCTCAAAGCCAGACCAGTTTAGAAACACTGTTCTAAACCATACTTTGAGCATTAAAGACTTTTGCTCAGTATTTAATAAGGTCACATTATAATTTGTCTGACGTATGTTTTCTCTCGTAGCTCATCACTGGAGTGCAGCAGGCAGCAGAGCGCCACAACCAGGCTTTCATGGCTCTGGAGGGTCGTCTGCTGAACAAGGAGCGGCGCAGGCGTAAGGACAAGCCGGGACACTGGTTCGGCACCAGCACACCTATCATCGGCCGCGGAGTGATGCTGGCTCTGAAGGAGGACAAAGTGGTGGCTGCCGTGTCCGCCCTGGCCAGCGAGGACAGCCGCAAAATAGCTCTAGTGCTCAACGGCGCCCAGTATCTAGAGGGCACCCATTACACCCAGGACGGAAAAGATTGTCATTATTTTGTGAAAGTGGGCTCTGCAGATAGCGACCTGTTGGCCCTGGGGCTCACTAATGGCCGCAAGTCACTGGAGAGCGGTATTAACGTGACAGTGAGTGGCCGGTCGAGGAGGGGAGTGACTGTGGAGTTCGCGGTCCCCTCTTTAGTCCTCAGTGTCCGCTACGGTTTAGCGGTGGACGTAGTGGATGAGGAGAAGGTAAGACTGTTGGAGCTGGCACGGCAGAGAGCCTTGGCAGGGGCCTGGGCCAAGGAGCAGCAGCGGGCTCGGGACGGTAAAGGGGGCAGTCGTCTCTGGACGGAGGGAGAGCGGCAGCAGCTGCTCACGACAGGAAAAGTGCAAGGGTACGAGGGGTACTACGTCCTGCCCGTGGAGCAGTATCCTGAACTGGCCGACAGCAGCAACAACATCCAGTTTCTCCGACAGAACGAGATGGGCCGCAGGTAACAGCCCTCCTGAATGTGCTACAGCCCCACTTCTGTGTCCTAGTCCTCTCCCCTCCAGCCTCCTCAGTCCTGCTCCTCTTTAACCAACAATTGGGGTTTCCTAAGGAACGCTGCAGGGACTTTTAAAAAGAATGACTTATCAGAAAAGATATTCTTGTTAATTTTACTGCCACAGGCAAAAAATTTAAAGTTTAGTCAAGCTTTTTGTTTTTCCTTTTTTTTGAACAACTGAAAAAGCACTGAAGAACTTTGAGAACTGTTGCTTAATGAGTACGATTCCCCTTTTTACAAAAGATATTGATATTTTCGCCCATATTTTTTGGGTCACGCTGAACGCAGTCACGACCACTGCAGCTAACACACAGTGAGATTGCACTGTGCTGGCCTCTGCGATGAAGGCTGGTCTGTCTCTGAAAAAGACACTGAAGGGAAAGGGACCAAAGTGGAGACAGAGCCCCTCCAGAGCGCAGCCAATTACAGCCACACATCACAAATAATGATGGACAAAGACACTGTCAAAAGGTTGTCCAACGTTTCGAGTCGTCTCCCTGTCTCAGGCCTCTCATCACCCCACACGACCAGTCCAACCGAGCAAGAAAGCAACATACGCGAGAGAAAGAACGGCATCTTTGAACACGCTGTTTGACGGACTCTGAGAACGAACTTTATAAAAAAACAAAAGTGAAAAAATGATGACTATATTTGTGGACAGTGGTATCTCACACAGCATCGTTTCTTTTTTCGAATGGGGGCGAGGAGTCATATTACTACTTATGTGTCAGCCTACACTGAGTTTCAGGATGTTGCGTATACTGTAGATGCCGTAGTTTTGTACGTTTCAGTCGCGGTAGATTTGTGAGACTTTTCACCAAGGCACTTCTGTACAGAGCGATTCAACACACACAACTCACGGTGAACCAGAAAACATGAGATGAGAAGTTAGTATTTATTTCATTTTATTTATTTATTCTTAGTACTATATGACAATCATGAAGGAGTCACCAGTTATATTCAAGATTAGTGGACGAGTTTATTTTCTTTTGTAAGATATGTACGATTTTGTTTTTGTATTAAGTTCAGTTTTTTTCTGCTGCCAGGGCAAATAATAGTCACGCTCAAAAAGAATAATTTATGTAATAAAAAGTGTTTTAAAAAGCGGTTTATACTTTAAATAAAGTCTTTAAAACTGTGAAATCCGTTTTTTCGAGCTATATTTCGATGTACAGTGTATAGATCTACCTTTATGCAGCACAGTAGAATATTGTTCAGAATATCAAGTTTTATATTTCTAAGAGGAAGTGGCTTGTAATGTGCAAAATCTTTAGCTGGTCTTAATACTACTAGACTTTTGTGGCACTCTATCCATATCTTACAATATCGAGCCCCGAGTTTGTTGGTTTTTTTGACTGTTTTTTTGTTTTGTTTGGACGAAGCAGCAGCAGCAGCAGAGAGATTTTCTTGTCCTAGATCCCGACAGCAGTAGCAGTAATGGATCCTTCTCACTGTGAAGAGACTCGTGCTGGATGTCATAATAATGTACCAAATCAGTATTATCGAAAAGGGTGATCTCTAAACGTTCACTGAAAAACGAGACTCTTCTGAGAAACCTTATCAATAAAACATAATTGTTTACTCGGGCTACGTGTACTTCACTTCATCTCATCGCTGTGTTCTTGGAGAATATCGATGGTATGGTTTTTCTCCCAACTATTTTATATTTTGATCGCAGCAGGCCCCCACAAATCCACGGCATACACCAACAGCGTATTATTATTGGATGAGGACAAGGTAGAAAGTGTACACTGGAAGTTCAGTTTCAAGTTTTCAAGCTAAAATCTTCTTCACACTTATTTCAAGCTTATACATGCAAAAGCAGTGTCTTGTATCAACATTTGTGGGGTGTCTGCCATGAAAAGGACTAAAAATGGGACAAGATGTGTGATTTGGTGGGACAAGGTGGGACAGACTTGAGAAAAAGCTTCTAACTTACAAGCCAAAACCTTATTACTTAAAGAGACGAAGTTACAGTTTAGGGTCTATAAAACATGTGATGAGGTGTTTTTTCGTCCCAAAACACGCTTTGAAAAGTAAGGTTTACTCAGAATGGACAAAAATAAAGTGGAACAGACAAAAATCAAATTGGAAAAATAAAAACAAATTCCAGTCCAGCAGCACCAACACCAGCTCACAGCACTGTGGACTGGTCTTTCCTGAAACACAGAGGCAGCAACATAACTATACATCCCAACACAGAACAGAATGCCTACAAAATATTTATTCTACATTTTACACAAGGAATATTGGGCCTCATTCATAAATGTTCTCTTAGAAAAGTTTTCTAAGTAGCCCTTCTACAAAGTGTTTAAGAGAACTCTACGTTGGATTCATGACACGTTATCAAGCTCCCAGGTTCTTTCTCAGCGGAGCACAACTCCACGAACACTACACTCCTCATTAACATGGCATTTACATAGAAAAAAATATGTATTAGGACGAGAAACATCCTCTAAACTCTCTGTATATGGTCATGAGGCAGGACTTTAGTGACGTCTGCCTAATGTGGACTCATGGGCAGGACAGCCCCGTAACCAGGAGGCGGGTCTCTGACAACTTCATCTACAGCAGATTTACAGCTTCAACAGTGATTAAAAATGTCCAAAAACACTAAGACACAGTCAGTGGAAGCAGATTTCAGTCACCAACTCACTGAAGGAGACCAGTGTGTCCTGGTCCTGGGGGGTGACAGGGGGGTGTTAGAGCCATGGTGGTGGTGGTGGGGAGTAATACAGTCATGTACACAGAGGAGACTGGGACAGAGACTGAGGCTGTGGTCACTGCTCAAAGCTGCACTGTAGCAGCAAATATGAAGTCTGTTTTAGGTTTATACCTGGTCTATATCACCAAAGATCACTGGTTTTCTTTTAAATAATATTCTTTTAATAAGGAATAATTTGTAAAAAAAAAAAAAAAAAAAAAAAAATGTAATCTATAATCAGGCTGAAATTAATATTTTGTTTCATTAGGGGTTTGATAAAATTATAAAACTGCAGAATTTTCATGAATAAGAGTCCTCAGACCTCAGCAAAAATTGGTGAACGCCAAAAATCTTCCTAAGTAGAGCTTAAGTATAAATTTGCTCGTAAGAAGCGTTTATGAATGAGACCTATTGATCTTACCTTGTTGTTCTTAACTTCAGTCTTTATAAAATCCACTGAGCGCCAAAGAAGAAGTAGAATATTGTCTTAATAAGTGGGACAGGGGGGCAAATGCGTAAACAGCTGGTCACTCTCGCCCTAAGCAGGACAGGTGAGTTTAGCCCTGCCTTACGTCTGTTTGCAGGCCGAGCTAATTTATGCTAATACAAAATTATTTTAATACTACACTGACTTATCTTTCTAGCATAAGGTGACTTTTTACCATGAAGACACTTAAACATTTTGTTACTCAGCACCAAGACAACAGGCAGTAAAATACCAAATGTAAGACTGTTTTGAATGTACTGAATAATGTTACACTGGTTAAGAGGAAAACAACATGATATATAAGAAGGTTTGTCAGGTAAGTCACAGTTTATCAATGCAATTGGACCCTCAAGCCTGTGGGGCTCTACGCAACTGTATTATTTGTTGTTGTTTTTTTAGAAGAACTGGTCTGCCTTTACAGTCATGTATATGTCTTTAGAATGCAAGGTGTAGAGCTTTGGCGACATCTGATGGTGAAGTTAGAGATTGCAATCCAAAGCCTGTAACCTTGATTCAATTAATTTACCTTTAAATTTCAGAATAAAAATCCATTTACCTAAGACTTCAAGCCTGCTGTGTAAAAAGAAACCTATTCTCCAGCAACAACATTTGGGATCAAGACAGCTTTTAAAAGTCTAATAAAATAGGCCTAGGTTATTTTGAGGCATTTAACTAAAGTGTTACATTTGGTCTAACTATTAAACTGTAATCTTTTAAAGAATGTTCTCATTGCACTTTTACACATTTCATTGTATCTATGGTCGGTGATTCTCAAACATTTTACATCAAGTACTATCTCAGAAAATATTTGACTTTCCATGTACCATTTTATTGAACTAAAATGAGCCAAAATCAGGGCTAACCCAGGTCTAAACAAATAATAAAATAGGGATTAACACTAAAAAAGGACTCAACTGTGCCTAAACCAGCATCATATCAGGACTAAACCAAGACTAAACCAGGTCTAAACAAGGAATAGATCAGGACTAAACAATGTCTAAACCTGGACCAAGCAGTGGTTTACACTTCACTACTGGATCAAATTCTAAAAGGTAACTAAACCAGGACCTTGAACTGTAAAAAAAACTCCTGAGTACCACTAGTAAAAGCCTGTACCACAGTTTGAGAACCACTGACCTATACCTTTTTATTCATATTGACTTAACGCTCAGAAGTAGCAAGTGGTAAAAGCTATTGTACGGTATGTAAGAATTTTTCCTCTATTTTCTAATGTAAAGATTACACTGTATCTTCATATTTTTCTCTCGTTACTTTTAAACATTAAACATTAAACATGGATCTTCTACTGAACTGGTAAACACTTGTAGTAAACACTATCCCTACTACTGGTTTCCTTATAAATGATTAACATTATGCATCTACTCTACAGCTTTCTGACACGTTTCACCTAAACACAACATAAACACACCACAGTGACAAGATTACATGGGAATTAAATATTTTAATGCAAGATTTTCATCTAAAGCAAACAAGGCATACGAGACATTTGGTTTCTTCAGTTTTCACATTAACTCAGTTTATTAAATAGTTTCAGTTCTTCATTAAATAAAAATAGCATTCATATATTACTTCATTTTTTAAGATTACAATGAAAATGAAAAAGTGTGACCACTGTCAACATCAATCATTGACATCTTTAAAAAAGCATTCAATTTCCGGTTGTGATTTCACCTGAAGACATTTACGTTGGCAAATACAGCCTCTGTGCAAAAGAAAGGGACGCGTTACAGGAGTCTCAGGAGTGGACCGTGGCAAGTTAGCAGCCAGGGTTGGGTGAAAGGCCGTGGACTTAGATAAGGTCAAGGGGAATGAGAAAAAGGCAGAAATAGTGGAGAGCGGGGAGGGATACAGATGGACAGAGGGCCAGGCAGGAGTCGTATCTTAGCGAGGTAATCTTCACAGTGCCATAGAGCCTCACACTACATGAGCCTATATGTTGCATTGATGTGTGTTATTATACGCAGAAATATCAAACAGAAGCTACTCTATTCACTGTTGCGGTTGGACAGAGTGTGTAGCCACCATATTAGGGAGGTCAGGAGAGGGGTAATACAATGTAAAGGACTTGAACCCACGACACTGTGGGCTGTAGACGCTCTGTATAGGTATCACCCAAAATGTTAGCAAGATGTACTTTTGCCTATTCTTGATTTTCCTAACGACACAGTACATTTAGGGGAAGTGAACTGGACAAACACAGCACTGCTCTGTTTCTGTGAGTGTGAGCCTGAAATGCAGTGTCCTGTCAGTGAAGATAAGTTTGAAAGTGCTACATAGTAGCCCCTGGACCAGGTCAGTCAAAGTCAGTCAGCGCTGTAGGCTTCACATCAAAGTAGAATAGGTGTCTCGTTCAAGACACTTCCCAATAGGATTGGGCTTTTATTTATAGATAACCAGAAGACTTGTGAAGGGAACTAGGGCTGTATGAACATGGTTTAAGGCAGATGGGAGAGAGGGGAGGGTCTGAGGCACTGAAATGAGGGGCAAAGGGGTAATGGGGTTGAACGGTTTGAGAGCGGCGTTATGTCAGCATATCCCAGAGACAGCAGCAGCAGAGAGCTGTCCAGCAGGCTGTCAGGCATGTGTCTGAGGAGTCGTCCCGTCTGCGGTCCTCTACCACATACACTGCAACACAGAGAGAAGAGCAGGGAAATTAAAGCACAGGAGAGAAGAACAAAGTTCGTCTGGGGTTGACAGGGTGAGACACAGATGAAGGGGAAAGAGATGGAGGCAAATTTCAAAATGCAATTATAGATTCCTTTTCTGAAAATGATATAAAACCGTAGAGGCTTCACTGAATTACACACTCCAGTCTTGAGCAGGGTTCAAGGGTAACCATGGCTGCTGTGATTTTCCTCTAATTATGCTCATCATGGGAGGCACATCACCATGGTAATGTCATAGCAGCAGCGAGGCAGGATCAGACAGAGCCATAGCACTGCGCACAGATATCACAGCGAGCTTTAGAGGTACAGACCTACAGCTTCACATACAACCCAGCAGCCTATAGACCTTTCCACAACTGACGTAATCAAAGAAGGTGCTCCTGCAGTGTGGTGACAAGAGTAGCAATTCAATTATCCTCATTCCTTTTAACACTATATTGTTTACAAAAAAGGCTCTATAGTTGAACATCTAAACAAGTGATACCAAAACTACTCTTATGCGCTGTTCGCTGTCTTTTTTCAAAAGCAAAAATCAAAAACAAATACATCTGTCCACTATTGTGTGCTGTGTTTAATGATTCATGAGAAGTCAAAGGCTCATCCAGCTCTTAGCAGCTGACGCGCTCGCTCCTGACTGAGGTGACTGGATTACCAAGGTAATAGAGAAATGAGCAGAGGCCACTGAAACTGAACTCATAACGCACAATGGGACAGAGCCAGTTAATAAATGGCTAAAACTGTATTTGGTTAATGGGTGAGTCCTGGTGGAGGCGCTCAGTCCTTTGATCAGCCACCAGAAGGTTATCTCGGTCAGTGCTAGTAACAGTTTAAAGTGAAAGGCATTTTGTATAAGTGTGACTGTATCATTGTATGTAAAGTCTATCAATGTCTTTTAAATGTTATATGTTTAAAAGTGGCACCCTGAGATGTTCTCTAAGGAGCTTCCCATACATTTCACATTAAAGCACTAATTGTAAAAATGCAGGAGTCCGGTTGAATCCTGTGTGACCCTCGTTCGGCCTGACTTTCATTTTCTCCTCCTTGTGTACTGCCTTTTAGCCGCTCCAGATGGTAAAAATCTAAGAAATAAAGTCAGCGCCAACTTGTTGTTATGGCCAGCCGGGGGTGGGTTGCTTCACTCGCAAGACCCAAGACTTCAGGGACATTGTGTCAGTTATAATTTAGTCATCACACTGACTCCTACATGGTGTAAATAACAGGAGAGTGACAAGATCTCGCAATCTCAGGATCTTGCAAGATCAAAATGTCACAAGATTCAGGTAAAAATTGGTCTCTGTTTGCAATTTTTACAAAGGAGAAGCAAGTCAGTGGTGTTTATGGCAAAACATTTGGCTTTATATTTGTTCTGCCAATGCATATAATTCAAATAATAGGAGTAAATACCATTCATTACAAGCTGATTTTTTAAAAATGCACCTTTGCATTTTGCATTTTTTATGATTTTTCAGGTGAATAAATTACATTTTTCATTTGTGTAGAATACATATTTTAATAAAGTAAAAATCTCATCTTGTTCTCATTAACCCAGTCTTCTGTCAGGTCTCCTCTCGTGGGATTTGTGTCTTGTCACACTCCTAGTAGTTAAGTTAAAAGAAAGTTACATTCTTTCCCCTTTCCTTTAACCCTAAACTGTATCAGGCCTGTTTGAAACAGTGGGGTGTACCTTCAGGAAGAGAGATGCTATCTAAAAAAATAATATTTACAATTACAGAAGTATCCTTTGAAATATTGTTTTGCGTGTGCTTTTCGGACTTTCTGTTGCATAACGCTATCCAAATACTGCCATTTGAACTGATAACCCTAGCCTGGCGGGCCAGACTGTCCTACTTGCTTTTCGCAGGACAGTCTGGTTCCCCTCTCAGAGCAGAGCATGGAGCTCAACAGTGACTGGCCACGCCCGGTTGTTGAAGTAAAATTCCCATTAATTTTCCCCTTTGACTTTTCGAAAAATCCATATATTAAAAATTCGACGACTGGAGGGCGGCTAATCAGCTACGTGGTAACTCATGGCCATAAAACAAATAATTTCACTATAAATATGTATCTGAAACTTGTCAAAAGGCAAAGTTACAAACACATTTAGCTGAATTTTCATGTTTTCGTTAATCTTTTTGATAGAAATTAATTGTGTGTTATCATCACAAGTTACCACAAAGCTGATTAGCCTCCGCCAAGCTTTTAAACTCTAGTATACGTATTTTTCGAAAAATCTACAGGAAAAATGAATGGGAAATTTACTTCCGGCATCAGAGGAGGGTGAGCACTGTTGCGCTCTATTTCTTCGATTTGATTTGGAACTGGCCTATCACAGCTGTTTATCTGCAGCGAGCGGAAAAGCTAACCAGGGTCCGTGGTGAGCTGCTTGTGTCCCGCCCTTCGTTTCTGTGATTGGTTACTCTGCCTGTCATTGTTCTGTGCCTCAGAAACAAAACGTAAGCGAAGCGGTACCAGACTAACTTCGCTATGATGATTTGCCATATGATGCAACTATTCCTATCCAACATAAACCAACATTATGCATTGCTAATCTTAAAGTCCTGTGCAGATTATTGCAAGTTGGGTAAACACCTCACTTCTTCCTACCGTAATGCAGTCGTCACTAAACCAAGACTTATTACACCACACAACTTTTTTTTTTACATTGCTCCAAAGTCCAACTTTTATGCCCCTAATAAACTAATGCAGCGTTTTCCAACTAGTCTGAAGTCAAGGTTCAGGTTAGGCCTCATCCTTCCTTCAGTGTCTGGAAATACTCTGAACTCTACTCTTGATGTTGTAGACCTGGTCCAATAAAGAATTGAATGGAAAAGTGTGTCCAAACATTTGACTGGTACTGTGTGTGTGTGTATGTGTGTGTGTATGTGTGTGTTTCCACTTGACCACAGTAAATGTGATCCACAATTTGTTTTAATGCAATATCCAATTTGAGATCACTCACTGTGTCCTCAAATAGGATCACTAAAACTGTGCTCAGGATGCGGTCTGGAATCTTCAAAAGACTGAACAGTAATGTAACCTCAAAGCCTTCAACTGCACTGGCTCCTTGTTTTCAGAAAATAAAACCGTTGTCCTGCAAAGTGAGCGAGAGACCAATCTTTCTCCATTTATGGTAAGAAGTAATGGTGAGACTAAGCACAGCTTTAGCGGACGTAAAAGGTATAGACCAGGAAATGAGATAAAATTAGAGAGACAAAGGTTGAAAGCAACTTGTTACATTTACTCACTTCCTTGATAAAGGTTTCACACCATTACATCAAACACAGTTTGGGTTTCGAACACACCACTCAACTGAATCTGCTAACTGTTTGCTAACTGAAAAGGTTAAGTGTCTGTTGGATAAGTATCCTTATGTAGGAGCAGTGTTTCTTGATTTCAGGAAAGCATTTGTCACCATCAACCACCAAGTCAATCCTTGGGCCCTTACTATTTTCATTATACATTAATGATCTTCCAGATGTATGTCGTGATCTCAACATTCAAATGTATGCAGATGATGCAGTTATCTACACTCATGGTTCTACAATTGATATAATTTCATCCAAACTCACCAATGTTTTAAAAGGGGTGTAAGACTGGCTTAAAGACAATTACCTTATGCTTAACATAAGTAAAACATTTTGCACAACATTTACAAAAAGACCAGGGCAGTTGAACAGCCTTAACATATCTATAGGTGGTGAGGTAATTGAAATGGTATCCCTTGGAATCATATTGGACTCAAATCTTACCTTTAAAAAACATGTGAAATTTACACTGTAAAATTTAATCTTCAAAACTTTAAACGAATCAGACCTTTTATTTCAACTGATGCTGCTAAATCATACCTTCACTGCATGATTCTGTCTCATATAGAATATTGTTTTACAATATGGTCATTTGGCACCACAGTACTAAAACCTATAGAACAACTTTATAAAAAAGCCATCAAGGTGTTTGCCAAAAAGCCATATTCAACTCATCACTGTGAAATTTTAGAGAAATACCATCTTTTAAGTTTTGAACATTTTAAAACTTTTAAACATGCTTGCCTCATCTATAAATCCCTCCATGGCCTAGCTCCTCCTCCCTTGGAGGAATTTATCAGACGTAGAGATAGTAACCTCAGGACCAGATCTGCCTCCAGAGGGGACTGTGAGGTTCCATTTAGATGGACAACCACAGGACAAAACACCATTTCTGCTAAGGGTTGCATGAACTGGAATGGTCTTCCAACATCTATACGAGAGAGTTCCACCTTTATGGCTTTTAAAAAAGAGCTCAAAAAATGGCTCAAATTCAATCAAACCTGTCAACATAGGTGAGGTTTAATGTGTGCAATATATTGTTTGTAGGTTGTTTTTTGTAAATTGTAAATGGTGTATGTTGTTGTATGTCTCTTGTCTGTAAATGTCTGAGGACTACGGATGGAAAGTAGCTTCTAGCTAAATCCGGCATATTTACACAATGTCATGAATTTGTACAAAGTGTTCATTAATGTGCATTGTCCTCATTAAATTAAATAAAATAAAATAAAATAAATAAATAAATAAATAAATAAATAAATAAATCTGTGATTCTCCGCTGGCGGGTCATGACCCAAAGGTTTGTCACAGATAGGGCTGAGTAGCGTTCAGATTTTTTTCGATGCCAGTACTTAAACAATACCAGTACCTGAGCCATACTTTTTCTGATACCTGTGGTGTGGTAATTCATCTTCTACAATCATAAAACCCAATAATATTGAATAAAAGAGGAATTTTTGGACCAAACTTCTTAGCTGTGAGTTATGATTTGAGTTATGATTTATTATGTCATTTATTTGTTTCAGACATGCAAAGAAACATTAAAGGTCCCACTAGGTTTTGAAACTAGGTATTGAATAAAAATTTGTTTTTCAATACTAGTAGTATTGTTACTTATGCTTAGGTATCATTTAACAGTACCCAGCCACAGTCACAGGGATGTTGAACATACTGTAGTTTATATGTTCATCTTATTTGGACCCTGAATATTTTAATAACATTTCTGATTACATAAAAAATGAAAATGATTTCATAAAACACATAAAGGTCATGAGTAGTAAGTAGGTCATAGTAACTTTGGATTCTTTAAAAAGCGAGTCATAATAAAATAAACTTGGATTTCAAAACCAGACCAAGAACCACTGATCTTAAACCCACTTTAGTACGTTAAGGAGAGAAGGAAGTGTTGAAAGTCTGTAAATGTGTAAGCGACAAAGTAACCAAGTCTGTTGTCATGGCTCTCAGGATCAGAGGGGCCCATAAATATGTCCTCTTTATTTATTTTCTATCATAGGGGACCCACATGAAGCCTTGTTGCACCGGGCCCCAGCACATCTGTCAACTGGCCTGGAAGTAGAAGTATAACTAAATAGTGCCAGATGCCCTTCCTGTCACAACCAGCCATATAATGTGAGTGGAGTGGGCAATGTGGGTGAAGTGTCTTGACCGGGACACAATGACAATGCCCCTTTCATGTTAAATCGATTCTGCTCAATAGATACTACCTGTATTATTATTATAAGTATTATTATTTTTAAGCATTTTTACTATTTTTTGGCTACTTCTTCTGGTTCTTACATGTTGCCATTATGCTTTTTACCCACCTGTGTTTTTAGGAGCTTCCCCATACATTGGTCCAGGAGGCGGTCCCCCTTGCCAATACTGCGGCTGTCCCGTGGCAGGGTAAGGGCCTCCTGGGTTCACTGGGTAACCCTCTGGGGGGTAGCCCTGTGGTGGGTAGCCCTGTGGCGGGTAGCCCTGTGGTGGATAACCCGGTTGCGGGTAACCCTGGGGCGGGTAGCCCTGCGGAGGTGGGCCCTGGCCTGGATATCCTGGAGCAGAGGGACCAGTGTATGGAGGGGGCTGCTCAAAATTCATCTTTGGCGTAAACGATCACCTAAAACAGAAAAATGAATGTGTTTTTATTATAACGTCAAGTTTAACAGTATTACAGAGCTAAAGCAACCGCCTATAGATTCATCACTGTCAGTTCCCAAGGAAAAATCATTTAGTCATTTCCTTTCCTCCGATATCTAAAATTATATCCATGGTGCTCATAAGCAGAAGAAAAAGTAATAAATGCCCAACCATATTTAAAAAACAGGCTGCATTTAATCATTGTATTTGGACAATAAGATTACCGTGAAACAAAATGGATGACAATAACCTGCTGAAATATGTGTTTGTTGGGCACCAGTGACAAATAAAATGAATAAAAAAACAACACCATTTATATTTGACTATGTCACGTGGCCTAAATGTACAGGTCATAACAATGAGTGGTGCAGTGCTGTTGGTCACAGGTGTGTTCATAGAAAGAGAGAAGAATATGGACAAGAGGTCACATCATCAGTGCCTCGTCAAGTACTGTTCCAAATGGTTAAAACCCCCCACCTCCTCCAAAGCTCGTCTCCTCCATTTGGCTAATTCACAAAGGATGCACCTCTGTGGTCTCGCCTCACTACAAATTGGTACACAGCAGACCTGAAGACACTCTACAAATGTTCAATACTGCTGGTTCCACTCATGAAGGGGTAGGTTTTTAATGTGCAAGATTTGATCACATGACACAATGCAACACACAATCTCCCAAGCAGGTTTAAAAATGTTCACACGCAACATTAACAAGACACTCAGGTTTGCTTCAGAGGGGCTGACTCCAGAGGAAGGATCCTGGGTATTGAGAAACACCCAGCATATCAATCTGGAAAAGAGCTCAACAGTGACTGGCCACGCCCAGTTCTGGAAGTAAAATTCCCATTTATTTTTCCCATAGACTTTTCAAAAAATGCCTATATTAAGAGTTTAAAAGCTCGGTGGAGGCTAATCAGCTCTATGGTAACTCCGGACGATAACACAATTAATTTTTATCAAAACGATTAACCAAAACTTGAAAGTTCAGCAAATTGCGTTTGTAACTTTGCCTTTTGACATGTTTCAGATACATGTTTATAGCAAAATTAATAGTTTTATGGTAATGAGGTACTACATAGCTGATTGGCCTACCTTGAGCGGTTGAACTTTTAATATACGGATTTTTCAAAACGTCAATGAGAAAAATTTAAGTCGAATATTTGAAGGTGATTGGATGAAGCACAGAGTAGTGAACGCCTACCATGATTATGTTTAGCCAACCATGGTAACAACAACTCATAAGCTGTAGGCAACAAACTACTACAAAAGTAAAATAATATAATAATGTTAGGAATTTGTAACTTTTTTTGACGTCACTGTGTTGTTTACGAGTTTCCCTAAGAGGCTTGTTGCTGATGGCAAACCTAAAACCCGTCACTCGCGACAGTACTGCCACACTGTTTGTCAAACCACCAGTGGTGCGGACTGTGGACAGATAAGCTTGAGCCTGACATTGTTTGGATTTGGGCGAGTTTATGAACTCAGAGACAAATGTGGAAAGGAAGCAAGTAAGGCTAGAGAAGCTTATAGGAGTCCTGCCTGACGTGCTTGGCTGTGTGCTGGAGTGTATCAAGTGTACACAGCCGAACCTCTAGAGTCGCATTAGGAGATGAAATCCTCAGAGTCTCGGACTAGCACAACAATTTCAGGCAAGCATGAAAATGATGCAACCGTTTCTCATAACAAAACGGCACATTCAAGATACAGGTGTCTTCTTAAATCCCAGCATACCCTTACTAACGTTTCATGGCATTCAAGTGTAGATAGACTCTTTTAAAAAGCAATGCACAGGTTTGCAACATCAGACGAAATGATTCAGAGGTAAATCAGAGACAGGATCAAGGCTTGCACAGATAAGCGTGATTATCTTGGTATGCACACAAGGACTAGGCAAATAGATAAGGCTGTGTCATGCTACGGGTGAGGCTAAGCAAATGAATCATGGGAGAAAAAAGACTTGGAAGAAACACACGTCAGATATTACTAAGGGCTGCTGTTCCTATTTATGTTTGAGATTTAGCACACATTTTAGCTTTTGATGATGGAGGTTTTAACAGTTGTTTGCATAACACTCAGGCACTTAAGGGCATTTGTTCCTCGTGAGAAGTACCTTCGAACAAAACAAGCACTAATGGATCCTGATAGAGCTTAATAACAAACCACATGCGGTAAATGACATGTCTGCGTCTGCTCACATACAAGAGCTAAAGAAAAGAAAACCGAGCCAAGGAGAGGACAGTGACTCTAGGCCTCACAGGATTCTTCTGTCACTTTGTATATGTACACTATAAACATCTAAATAGCATAGAGGGAGCTTTTAGCACAGTCACATGAAAACTCTCACACAGCAGGTTAAGGAGAAGTCAAGTGCAGGAAAGTTATTATTGCTACTGTGCACTCATAAAACATAACCTAATAACTCCTGACAATCTGAACCAAAAAATATATTTTATAGTTAGAGAAGACTGGATTGTGCTCCTGCTGTGTAACATAACACTATTTCATTTTCAACTATTGTTCCCCCAGCTGGTCTGCTTGTTTTGTTTTCCCGATGAATCAATTAATAATCAGATAGTGAAGCGCGAGTAAATGCATGATGACTGTTTCTGTGGCTCTGCTGCTCTGTCCTTGGTAATAAATCCTCCTCTCTCAGCACATGGCATGTTTCCGAGTCTATGTATACTCCAGAAGTAGCCAGGAAAGTGGATATGTCGGGCTAGGCTATGCTTCAGAGGAACAATTATTACTAAATTAGTTGATAATTATTTCAATATTCAATTATAATCAATGAATCCAATTAGCTGTTTCAGCCCCGATCATTTTACTACAAATCATTTCATGTATTAAAACAATGTAAGCATCAAATGCGGTGCAATATATACAGTACTACCCCCCTGCGACCAGCATTTGGGTCCTGACCACCCATTTGAAAACCACTGCCCTAAAAGGCAAAGCAGAAAAATGCAACTTACTGCAAACTTTCAACTGATAATAAATTTCATACTCATGTTGATGAGAAGCACAAAAGATGTAAATATGTTGGTGTGATGGGTTTTACACAGATCTGAGTTCACACAAATCGGTAAATTAGGTAAATTAAGGCTTTATTGTTTATTTTAATGATTTCAGGCCTCTATATTTATTATTTTATTAATTATATGTTGTCAAATCACAAAAAAAAATGTATTCAATATAGATGAGACACAATAACAGAACAGAAATAGTTTTGCCGTTTTGATTTAGGTTGTTTTGTCCTTCTCCTGTTTAATAAATGTTTTCAATAAAACAATAAAGCCTTTTTATCTATCTTTATTTTTTATCTATCTTTATCTATTTTTATAACAGAGTGCCTCATGGTCCTGCTTCGTCATGTGTTTTTAGGTTCATCAAATTTAATCTACTCTTTTAGATTTTGTTAAAACAGAACTGTGACATGTTCACATTATACAGTAATGTTCCAGGAAAGGTTGATGAACACTTTTTTTCCATGTGCAAACAGACAATAGCTTTATCTCATTTTGATATATTTATCTCTAATGGAAAATGTACATTGTATTATTAGGTTCAAGGTGTACTGATAAACTAAATTGTAATGATACAATTGTTATTGATTAGTTAATATATAAACAAATTTAAGTGACAGGTGTTAGGCTTGAAGATAAGAGGTTTGTTTTTTTTAGCTTAGTGGAAAATTGTTGAAAGACCACTTCCCTAAACTTACAGATGGCTATTTCTTATTGTGTACTGAAAAACCTTAGTGGTTGTTAGGACAGCCCATCACCTGGCAGCAGCTCTTGTTTGACAGATGGTATGGGTCTCTGCGGCAGCTATAGTAACTGTGGTCCAATGGGAACAGAACAGCAATCCCTGGATATTTGTATTGATTGCACCTTAAGGCATCGAGAAGCCGTAATCTAACACAATTAACACACATTTCCCTATCTCCCCCACTGTTTAAACGAGACATTTCAGTCGCACCCAGGCCTTTTCACCTCCCACATCAACTGCACCGGGTCACATTACTGAATAGAGAATGAGTAAGGGCTTGCTTGAATGACGCCTTTTCAATAACGAGTAATATGAGACTGATACTGGCGGCCAATGCATCACCTTGAGCTTAGTGGACCGATGGTTTAAGGTTACGTTTTGAGAAGAAGAAGAAGAAGAAGTGGTGTTCACAAGTCACAGCCAAAAGTCACACGCCACTGCCGGGAAAAACAGATTTGCATGTGTGACCTTTGTTGTTGTTAGTGGTAGACAATGTTTCCAAATCATGGGAGTGAAATATCATGTAGCTACAGAAACAAAATGGAGACAAACTGGCAGCACTCCATATTTCAGAAAGTAATATTGGAAACAACTACAGATTAATGTTTGAAACTAAACTAACAGCATTTGGGTGGAAGCTAGACTGCATAATACCATAAGGATCCCAATACATTCCCTAAATAGGCTTTATGTACTACTACTACTACTACTACTACTACTACTACTACTACAGTGTTTCCCATTAACTGAGAAGACTATGGTGGCACCCCATAGTCTAAAAATAAGCTGGACAATAAATAGGTAGAAAAGGTGATATGTTTTGTTTCTTTGCCATAAAAATATAAAAATAACTACACTGTACTAAAAAGGGACTGCTTAAAGACTAAACAGAGACATTAACTGACATTTTTACTCCAAAAAATGTTTTATTAAGGACCGCCAGTGCCACCATAGAAATCTGTGGGAAATACAGTACTACTACTACCACTACTACTACTACTGCTACTGCTACTACTACTACTACTTCTACTGTACTACTGCTGTGTTTTGTCTAGTTTTCCAATTCAACATGTAACATATTGTAGCATAACAGTGAGGCTGGACAAAGGTAACTAAGGAGACCTATCGTATGGCTTTTTGAATAATGTTACGTTGAACCTAAAATATTGAATACTACTTACTTGAATCATCAAAGTTGTCAAAATATGAAAATATAACAGTACTACTATCTATTACTATCATATTCAACTATAATAACATTTCCTGCTTGAAAATGTAAGATATTTTAATTACAATAGTGGGACAAAAGGTACAGTACAAAAAAAATGCTTAAAATCAAATGCATAAACCTGGTTAAATGATTTTACCATTTCCTATTAAATCCTATTGGGAAATAACGTAGGAAAAGACACACATAATATCTCAAAAGAACAGACTGTGTGGTAGTATTAATATTTTATATGTTAATATGTTATTATACTCAACATGTCTCCCTCTTCCTACTACATTTTCCCATAGATTACACCTTACCCAAATCACTAAGGTCTTAACAAAAGTAACATAGAAAACCTACAGATGTTTACTTACTCCTTGAACAAACACAAAAAAACAAAAGACAAATGTCAAACGAAGGAACAGGTGCACGACCTATATAATATAAATAAGCTACTATACTAAAAGTAAAGTGTTACAGCTCAGTAATGGAGGCCAACATTCACTTTCACTGTCACCATCTTTGTCACAACAGCATAAAGTAACACTTACTCCCAGGAGCTAACGCTAGTGTACAAGCTCTTTACTATGCGATAACATATTGTAATTAATATTGTAACAGTTAATAAATGTATTTGATAAGGTAACAACTTTAGCCTTAGTAATAGTTGGTTAAATGTGCAAGATTTAGTGGCATTAGGCTTAACGTATGATGGAGTAGCACCTGCTTGAAGGCCACAACCCTCTCCTCAGTTTTCACTTCACAAAACAACGAGAAAAAGGAGTTTAACGCACTTACCTCCACGTGAACTGTGCTTCGGTGCGCGGTAAATAAAATGAAGCTGCTCTGAAATAATCTGGTTGTGGTTATGTAGCTTATCACTCTTGCTTTATTTTAGTTATTATTTGTTTTTTTACCGCTGTATGCGACACGCTCCTCTGACTGAAACTCACTCAGCAGCAGCAGCAGCCCACAGCACCATCACCGGCTCAGCGGCGTCACATCACATCACGTCACGTAACGTCACTGGGAGGGCCGCTGCTAGGAAACGCAACACGCGATTGGCTGATTATGGCTGTCAGTCATCGCGTCGACCAATAGAAAGCGAGATTGAAGAACAAGGAGGCGTGTACCGGGGAAAGCGTTGACTTCACGATCAGCTGACTTGAAACGGAGATAAAAAAGACCTATATCGCCACCGGGTCAATGACGCTACCATTAGGACTGGAAATACCCCTAAATGAGTGACTAATGATCGGGAAATAATTAACCACTGGCCTAGTTGTGGTCCTATGGAGATTATCAGTGGTGGAATGTAACGGATTTTCATTCATTCATCTTAGTGGTGTAAATTTTACTTACTGCACTACATTTTAGAGCAAGTGTCAATACTTTTTACTCCACTGCATTTATGAGCTGGTTTGAAGTAGGTGCAAAGTATTTTGAGTTTTGGTTTTAAATCGTGTGTTTTTGTCGTATCCTCATTGTAGACACAGAGTACTTAAATATAAAAGATGCAGTAAAGTAGTACTCCTTTAGAAACATCAAAATAATAAAGACAGAAGACCTCAGCGACAGATTCAGTGTCTTCAGTTTGATAATTTCATTAGTAATAACAGTTTTTCAGGAAAGCTCATATTTTACACATTAATGAGTTGTGGAGTGCGAAATACTGTTACTCTTTTTCGTGCAAGTACATTTAAAAGTAAGTACTTTTATACTTATAGTTAGAAAAGAAATTTTAAGTTTTACTTTTATTTGATTAAATTTTTGCACATTTATCTGTAGCTTACTTTTATTTAAATAAAGAAATTAAGTACTTTTTCCACCACTGTTAAGGCCTGGTTGTGGTCATATGGAAATTATTATGTAGGCTAATTAGTCAAGGAAATAGCCTAGTCCAGAGGTCTGCAACCTTTTGGATCCAAAAAGCCAATTATTCCCAAAAAATACAAAATTTGAATCTGTAATCTGTAACCAATTTAAATCCACAAAAATTGCTTAGCCTATAAATGAAATAACAAATGGGGTGTCATTAATAATTGCAAATTAAGAACTAACTGTGTTAAATGCTGCTCTGATTTTCTCACTTAGACAACTTTCTTTGTTGGTGCACATGTGTGGCACTTCTTATCAGTCTGTACGTGCCACTGCATTGGACAATTGAGGCTAAAACAGTTTATTAACAGTTAACTCCTTCACATATACTGGAAAACATGAAGAGAGTTTTATTTTAAATTGACAAGATGGTGCAGATGCAGGTTTGTTTCACAGTCGTCTACTTTTCCCTTTCCATAGGTTGCAGATGTCTGGCCTCGTCTGATTTTATTGCACAAGCTAAATGGTTTTAGGTTGTCTTTTACCAATTCATTCTCTCAGTACTGTCGAGCAATACAGCTCTTCGTCCAGCAGATGTCCCCCTACTACCAGTCTACCAAAGTTTTGTGAGCACTAGAAATTCCTGGAACTGCGATGCTTGTTGAACATTTTGTAACTCCAATAAGAGCTGCGTGTTTTGCCACATGGGTTTTATTTTGGTTGTTAGGACTGAATGTGATACACGCCTGTATTAGAAACATGGGTGCGTTTGGACATAAAATAGTCAACAATACACAGATGTCGTGCTGTGTTTTATAATAAAAAAACATGTTGTAATTTAATTCTTTTTTATCAGTAACAATGCAGATAACGTTGCAGTGCAGTACAGTAACAATGTCTACACCTTTTTTTCTGATTAGCCAGCATTAGTTACTCTATGTCTATTTTCTGAAGGTATAGCCTCCAAATGCCAATAAAGGACTCTCAGTTTAAATGCATTGTGTTCTATAAAAGGGCTAAATTAACTTATTAAAGCTATTAACTTATTTATTCTGTAAACTTAGACTGAATGATATAGACATGCACCAAAATTTCCATTGATGTTTTTCTGATTGGTCAGCACTTTAAACTTTGTTTGTTTTGTCTGAAAGTGTTGCCTCTTAAAAGTGCCAGTTTAATAAATGAAATTGCTACACAATCGCATTTTATTTTACAATTATAAAAGGCTTATGAACTTTAAAATGAGTGGTATAAACATTTGCCAAAATTTGCATTGAAATTACAAAACACACAGTACTTGCCAAGTCTGATCTGGAAATTATCTATTTATATTATCTTCAACCAGACGTTATCTAATCTAAAGCCAAAAAGATTATGTAGTGCTTTAAACTCTGCTGTTTACCCAGAGGTGGCAGCTCTTCGCTGAGAAAGCTGTCTGTATAAAAGTACTATGTGGAGAAATAGTAACTTATTTGTACCAACAGATCATTGCTCAAAGTATTCAATAGCTCACATCATTTGGTGATTTTGTAGATGATTTGATATTAAATCAGGAAGTAGTTATCAAAGTGAAACTCTGTGAATGAGTCAGGTGGTCTTGTTTACTAAGTAAGTCCTGTCTGTTCACTTTTCTGTTATGACAACATTCACTGCTCTGGCTGCTGTAGCTCTTGTGTACACACTTCTGCTTCCAACTCTGTCCCTCACTCTGTTTGCTGCTTTTAATATGACGCCATAAAGCCCAAGTAGATTAATTAACACTAACTTGCAAATGCACAGATAGTTTACAGCAGTACCATATCATAAAAGCACAGACAGTCCCTGTACTGCATAGTATGTGCCCAAAGCCTGTGTGCCGTGATATACAAGAGGTGGGGAGATTATGAAACATCATCTCGATTACGGGATGTATGTGCGTATAGTAGCATACCAAGAGCAGCTGCCATTCACAATGAAAATAGAGTCTGTATGTAAGCAGATATAAGAAGTACGGTGGAAAAGTGGCTGTACAACGCGAGTTCAGAAAATGATCAGGCCACAGTGCTGACATATGCGCAATGCTTACAGCTGCAGAAATCTATGCCAGCTATTGTGGTGACAAATTTGACTAATGATAAAACAAAAAATCAAGGTACCATGCCATTAGATAATCTGCAGAGCTGTCCTGCAAGTTCTAACAAAATTGAGCAATAACAAGATAAAGGGATTAAAGGTTATCTCTTAAGCAAAGCAATTACTGTTCAGTCTGCAGGAAATCTATCCCAATGTTTAAAGGTTATTAAAGAAATTTGTTGTGAGTCAAGTTACAAAATGCAATTACCTCATACACTGAAGCCAATGCTACTTAATGTGTCAGCAATTGTAATTTACTGCCCTGAACTCAAATGGGAGTGTTAAGTTGTTGTTACAACAGTTTAAAATGAGATACATCCTCTTATAAGATGGTAACATTGGGTGGTAGTGTGAGCTGGGTGCACTCTGCTGTGGAAATAATGTTTTTTTTTTTTTTTAACTCCACAAGGGACCATATGTTGATTTATGTTGCTGACATTGTTGTTTTTAATTTATTTTATTTAGCCTGTGCCAGGAAACAATGTGTTAATTTTTCATGTGGATCCAAAACAATGTCTGGATCCTGGATTTTTTTTTTTTTTTTTTATGATATTTATTTTGGCCATTTTAAGCTTTATTTATAGGACAGTATAGTAGGAAATAGAAAGGAGAGCAGTGACAGACATTCGGCAAACTCTCAGAGTCCAGACTTGAACTGACAACACCAAGGCAGGCTGCAGACACCCCAAGCGCCTCAGCCACAACATGCGGATCCAAGAATTTTTAAACATATTTGTTACCATTGCAGGATATGGACAAGCTATTTGTTAGCACCATTGACTAGTATAGCTCAATCGGTTGAGCATTGTGTGCAGAAGGTACTGGGTTCAAGTCCCTGTTGGAATAGTATAATGATACTAACCCCAGCCACAAGGGGGCAGTAAATGAACTAATGACTAGTTTTTGGTGTTGATCTGGATCGATGGAGAAAATGTAATGCCTTGGAGGAAATCTGTGCGCTCTGAGAGCTTCTAATCCCTCTTGTTTTAATTTATGATAAAATATAATACACACGTTACACAGGGGTGCTCTCAAATGTTTTCATTGCTAGAAAGTTGGCTGAGTTTCTTGGACAATATGAAATAATATTATGTTACTGCCTTCATGTGTGAGACAAACAAAATTCATTTCACTTTTGCCTGTGTGTGGGTCCCCTCCCCGCTGTGATGGATGTGACCAGACAGGCCATGTGTTTGAGTGTCTGTTTACATCGTCACCCAGGAAATTCAGCTCCAGCCAGTGCCATCAACAAGAGCCTGAACTAAAATAGACTCTTCATGAACTGGGCCAGCAGCTCTGTGTTGGAGAAATGAAAATAGGAGAGGGGCTAGGGCTAAGGGGGTGGGTATTTCGTCTTTGGGGAAAAGGGCAATGGGCAAGTCAGAGGAAGGCGAGGCTGGTCATCTGAGTGGAAGTTGTTTACAGCGCTAAAGCCAGGGCAAGTAACTTTCCACAATAACATAAGCCAAATAAACATGAGAGCAGAACAACATGTATCCTACATACCTGTACCAGGGGTGAAAGGAGTACTCTAAATTAAGTAAAAGTACTGTAACATCAAAATAGCTGTACTCAAGTAGAAGGTAAAATACAGCTACCACTACTACTGTTGCTCCTTCTATAACCACTACAATTACTGCTACTTCTAACAAAAGTATCACCGCCACTACTATCACCACTACTACTGCTGCCATAGTAACCATATAGCCATAGAGGAAAAAAAGCAAACAAACAAAAAGAAACTCATTTAGAAACTTTAAAACCTCTAGTAAATCTGTAAGTATGTTTTGTGTACTCAGAAAGCATTTATTCTTCAGCAAACGTACTTAATCATATGACATGAGCAAACGTATACTGTTACTTTTCATCTCTGACAATGGTATATAACATTTAAAGCATAAATGTGTGGTTTTAATTGGCCTTTCTTGTCTGTTTATGTAGTTTATTGTATAGTGTCGATAAAAGAGCTGATAGAGTGTTGCCAGTTTGGAAAAGTAGACAGGAGCAATCATGATGAGACAAATCTAGATGGATTTACAAAGCTCAGAATGAGGCACAAGAAGTTTCTGTAGAGTTAGCGGGAATTTATACATGAAGTAACCATATATGAAAATAACATGCTTTCGTGTATGTTAGACAAAGTTATAGAACTAGTAGTACATGCCTCAGCTTGCGTTAGCTTCACTGACCCCATTTGCAGCCACACTTTATCTAAAATGTGTATCACTCTGTAAGTATGTCAGTGTCTGTCTGTCTATTAACACACAGTTGCAAGCTAAAGCATGCATATTTTAAGTAAAGAGGCATCTATCATAAAAGGGTGGAGATTTATAGCTGCTGTAGACAGGATTTAACCACAGGTGGAAAATAATTAGATACTGCACTCTATGACTACTTTTACTTTTATCTTTGGAAAAACTGTTACTTTTGCTCAAGTAAAACATGAAAGTATTTATGAATCTTTGTGGCAAAAGTGTGTAGCATGCTGGCCTTGCAATTAGTAGGTCATGATTTGCTACTGGTTTGGGGACAAAGGCAAAAACATTCAAATATATTTATGTTAACTTTTTTAATTCAAATAATAATTTAGTTGAGTAGCCTACAGCTTCTTCTACTTGAGTGGCCTATTATTACTTTGAAGTAGTGTTTCGTCCATCTCTGCATTTAACTGCACAGCAAAGCAGGGCCAGTAACAACAAACAATACAAAACAACTACATCAAAGTCATCAAGTCAAGTCACATCAATGTTTATCCTATTCTCATTATCTTCTTCTTCTAAAGGGAACCCCACAACAGTCGTGTGTGTTCACCTGTCATGTGCCAATGTTTTCACATGAACAAACATTTGTTTAAACAGGTCATGCGTATCAGCAGGAACATTTTACACCAAAATATGAGTGCTTGAATATGCTGAAGAAGTATGTTTAACTAATATCTTATCATTGAGTGTGTGTTGTCATATGTGGCCTGCCTAGTGGAGTATTTGCAAAAGAGCAGTGGTTCTCAACTTGTCTGATATTGTGACCTAGTTAGAGATAGTTCTGATAATTTTACTGTGACATTACTTTTTATCCAACCAAAGTTTATTTTTTGTACAAAGTGCAAACCCTATTCCAAAAAGTTGAGTCCCTGTGTACCTAAAAATGTAAATAAAAGTGCATAAAAGCAGAATGCAGTGGTTCACAAAGCTTTATTTTGGTGCCGCATCACAACTTGTTGAGATGTGCTGCATTCATTAAAATTTACAATTAACTAGTGCAGTGATTCTCAAACTTTTCAAACCAAGTACCAACTCAGAAAATATTGGGCTTTCCAAGTACCATCTTTACTTAAATGAGCCATAGTTTTGATTAACCTAAGTCTAAAACAGGGGAATATAGGGATTAACTCTGGGACTACACCAGGTCAAAACCAGGATTAAACCAGGATTAAAACAGGACTAAATCAACTAAGCAGTGGTATAAATTTATGCTTTAAGGCCAAACCAGAGCAGGTCTAAAACAGGCCTTAAATGAAACCAAATTTGGACTTTAACTGCAAAAGGCTCCTGAGTAGCAACACAAGAAGCCCATCTAGCACCAGTGGTACCCATCCCACAGTTTGAGAACCACCCTGCTAGTAGATTTCACGAAACAGTAAAATCTCAAATTTTCCACATTTGATATGTTCTGTTGTGAACAAAATTGTTTATTTGCATTTTCCACAGTGCCATAACTTATCTACAACTGGGTTTGTACTTTGTTTCAACCTTTATTCATTGAATTATCCTCATCCTGTTAGGGATCACAGATCACTGGAGCCTATCCCAGCAACTATGGCCCTTTGGCAGGGTACACCCTGAACAGTGGCCAGTTAGTCACAGGGCCAACACCATTCACTCTCAGATTCATTCACTAGGGGCAATTTAGAGTCACCAAACCCATGCATGTCTTTGGAGGATGGGTGGAAGCCGCTTGAAGAGAACCCATGGTAACACAGGGAGGATATGCAGAGATTGTGTGCTATGTATGTAGGCTATGTAAATTTTACTATTCGATGTTAAAACAATATAGTTTAAATTAGCTGAACATTGAAAGTATTTTCAACCTCCCAACCCCCACTCCATAACAGACACAGGTGTCTTGATTGGCCTCATCAATATAAATATCCAATACTGCAAATATCAGAGGCCAGCGATTACAGTTGTAGTTAAGGGAATTAACATTTACTTAGGAATATTTCTACTATTTAAAGTCCTTCCCACTCAGGTCAGGTCACTATGGGCCAAGGGGAACTGAACAGCTGAGCAGCTGACCCTTGACACATTTTGACCTGCTTAAGACCCTAATCCCACGTCAGACATACCTGTGAAAATATTACTAGCTTTACAATGCAAGTCTATACTGTCAGTAAACAAAAAGCTGTGTAATGGATAAAGGTTGATAAATTTGCAACGCATGAGTGGGGATGGCTGTCATGTCCAGCAGCAGCAGGTGTCATGCCCAACCCCATAAAGTCTATAATGGTGAGAATATGTCTGGCCTGTAGCTGCAGCTGTCCTCCTTCCTTACAGACAGGCCCACTATACTACAGTAGGCCTGATCTACAGCTCCACTTTACTTTACAGAGCCATAAAATACACTGTTGGTATATGTGCTTTAATTTTTTTGTTTTCTGAGTAATAAAGGAATGCCTGTAGCTGACTGTTTTAGCTTCTAGAGTTGGGCAAACTGTGTCTGCCAGCGTCTGAGCGTTCACTCACTAATGTACAGAACATACCATAGATTACTCTTATGCAACTCATTTACAGCCTTGAGTTTCTGTGACTACATTTCTGTTACACAAGGTGCTATACATCTGAGAGCAAAGCTAAGATCCAACCTATTTACTCTCCTGGTAGAATTGCACTATGCACCACTAATAAGCTCTTAGCATGCTACTTCTTAAAAACAGTCTACATGTTTTTATGCAAATTACCTGTTTTTGGCACCTTCAGACATTTCACACAAATTTTATAATGAGACTCAATTCATAACGTGACTGAATAATCTTTATTTGAAATTATTCACATTCAACGAAACAATCCCTTGAAAATAGCATTTGCTAGTTTCCAGTAGGCCCTGAACCCCCACAGTTGGGAGACTCTTGTTTATCTTTAACAATTAGCTTTCCCTCTGAGGGAAAGATAAACAAAACATACCTTACATGTTGTAATGTAATTACCCTATATCCCAACCTAAAAAAAACAGGCTACATAACAATTTCACTATTTACAAAAGATAAAAAAAATGAAATCAAAATGGATTTTCCCAAATCCTGCACACTGAAGTGAGTGAGCAACCAACCAACTTAGTTAATGCAATTTATTTGCCATATACACTTTAGGGTCCAAAACACCCCAAGTTTCATTATTTTGGTTCCTCACAGAAGCTTTTTATTACAAAAGTGAAAAAGCTTTACATGTAATGCATTATGGTCATAAAGACCAAGGAGGTGTTTGTGTAACTCTCCACAGGAGGTAATACTGACGCTCAGATGTCCATCTCAAACTGGCTGTCATCTGTAAGAGAACAAAGATAAGGTGATTTTACCGTTAGACACACCCTCAGTAAAGGCCTGGATGTTCTAAACTGACACAGTGAACAGGAGGGCGTTCCTCTAAAACATGTGCAATTTGTTTACCAAATACTGTCAACACAACATGGCTGCTGTTGGGTAAAACATTTCTGGCCTCTGAGCTTACTGTGCTGATTCACTATGGCCTATTCACCTGCAGGCAACACCTGCATTACTGATCTTAAAGCAGGACTGAAGTGATGTAATAGTTTTTATACTACCAATACTAAACAACCATAGGCAGTAACTACAGGAACAAAATCTGAACATTATGGAAGTTTGGGTTTTAGGTTTAGTTTCTCAGAAAAATCTGTGTAACAATAAAAATACACATTATCAGGCAGCTGCCATTTTCGAATAATCTAAAGTTATTTCTGAGCAAGAGCTCAGAGTCAGGCCATCCTGAAACAGTAAACCAACAAATGGCAATGCTGGAGTACTCATGTCCCGGGCTCAACACTGAACAACTGCTGCTGCAATCATATGTCAGCAGATCACTGCAGCCACAAATGCTGCCTCTGCCTGCTGTATTAGCACATGCTGAACAAAGGGGCAGCAAGTACATGAGAGCAGAATCAGGACAAATGCACTTTGTGTGTTTTTTACTTTGATTAAATTCAATATAGAGAACCCAAGAAAACCAAGCAGATGTGATTTCTGCAGGTTGGTGCAGTTTTCACCTGCAATGTCCTTTTCTTCCTCATCCTCTTCTTTGAGCTCCTGCAGTTTTCCCAAGGGATGTGTGGCGGGTATTGTGACTCCCGGGATCTGAGGCAGACAACATGGGGGGGTCCGGGCCAGGGGAGAGTTTCGACAGTCCAACAGAAACTTCCTGTCATAAATGATTCTGGTACCTGTGTTCAAAAACATAAAACAGTCACTTCCTAAGTGGTTCTGTAAATACTTTTTTGGGGCAAATGAGACCGTAAGCTGCAATTACAGATCATGTAAAAGCCTTTTGTTCCTCTTCCTGGGCAGTCTAGTATCATTACAGTCTATAGCACAGGAATTGCAATGGGATGGGAAAAGAGGGAAGCTGCCACTGCGGTGAATTCTTGGAAATCAGAGCACCAAGAACTCCCTTTTTGTAGCATGAGGCCTTCAGATTGAAGCCACATGTTTGGTTCTCCGAGAGGCCCGAAACCATAGCAGCAGATGGAGCACATGTTACATCCTCTATGGTCTTTAATGCCACATTGCCATGGAATAAGTTCAAACTCCACATAAACATCTCAGGATTACCACATCAAACATAAACTTAGTGTACCTTGTCATTACCATAAGTAACCAAGCCTGCCCGGGGGAACACAGTGTCATAAACACTGTTGTGATAACAGGACATGGCTGTTGCAGGGAGTGGTCAGCTCCATTTATTTAAAAGTGAAGTTTGAACTGCTCTGTTAAATGGAAAACATGTTATGTAATATCTGAGAGAGCACTTTATCCTGGACAAAGGGGTGTGAGGGAGAAGAAGAAAAGGGAACTCGGGCAAGGAAAGGGGGCAGGAATGCAAGCGTAAAGCTGCCTTAGGAAGTGTTTGGCCTGTAATGTATGGCGCAACCTACACACAACTTTGTTGTAAACAAGTGCAAGTGCAGTTGAATATGTTGCAACTTCCTACAATATGTTTACAAATCTGGTTTCATCGTGTCAGCATATTTTCACAAAAACATAGCCTATTGTTTAGCATGTCTCACTCATACATTGAACATAATGTTCTCCCAGTTCCTGAAACGCTGCACAGAGAGCTGCAGGGATAGGCCAGTGCTCTGCTGCCTGACTTCTGAACAGACCAATCACTTTACTGTGTTAACAGCTTGGCTCATACACCCTCTGCAAAACTCTTGTCACGAGATCAGACTTCTGTTATCTCCATATTAAATGCATCATAGTGTACAGTAATAGGTGAGACTTTATTTAGTTTTGTAGTATAATACTTATGTAATGTATTCACATTTTAAAGTCAGTCACTGTGTTACGAAATGTACAAGCAAAGTCCACACGTGTTTGGTTATTTTTAGACCAACTGAACTGAGCTTTTGTTAGTTTCACAAAAGTCTACATACTTTGCAGACGGCAGAGTTGTTGTCAATACGGGGCCTGCAGCCAATGGCATTGCGCGTGTAGCTTTTGAGATAGCAGGGCATGCATCCAATTTATCTAATAATGAGTTTGACTTTAAGCATAGAAATATCATAATAATACTGCAATTGTAATCAAGCCCTGGTGGTTACTGTTTTGACTGTTGACTGCAACTTGTTAACTGCAACTTGTTGACTGACAGCTACTGACAATTAGAGTTAACATAATTATTTCAATAAAAAACCATTACCAGTCGCCAAGTGATATTTTTAACACTTACCTCCAGGCGTGGTGGAGAAGAGCGTCCCCCCGGGCGTCTGGCTGTAACAGTCGGGCAGCTGGGACCAGTCCTTCAGGGTGAGCACCCTGGTCGGGATAGGGACACTTTTCACTTGGTTCGCGGCTGTGGACATGGTGGTGGTCGGTGTGGAGCTGCTGCACACGAACACGAAATGGGGCAGTTGTCCTCTCAAAGTAGGCCTAAAGACAGTCACGGATTAGCACAAAGACGAATGGCTTTATAACACGCTAACTGCTGCAAACTGTGTTATAACTACGACTAAAGTTAAGCTCTACGTCCGGGGCCCACAGCAGCTACAGGCTCATCACCATGTGCTGCTGTATTTGTAGCAACTCGTGATGTTTTTGTGCAACAGCCGAGAGACACGTGGGACAATGGTGAGGAGTGCAACGTGGAGCGATCGTTTTAAACTAGTGGAGCTTTTGTGCGGGCGGCGTTAAAGTCAGAGTGTGTATCCCGTCGTATACTCGTCAAACGGTGGCTCCAATTAAACAAAACAAACGCACACCGAGCGCTGTGTTTAATTTACTCCCTATAACAGCGCCACCTGCAGGTATTTTATCAGAGTGACAGTCTGCAGTTTGCACGTTTCACACGGACTGCTCGGCTTTAGCTGCAACTGGACGCTATTTAGATGTATATTTTTTGTAATTAAAGTAAATGCCGTAGATCTTGTGAATTATTTACGTTAAGTAGTGTTTTTTGCTGTCGTTTTAGGACTCTGAATTGGCAAAAACAGCCCCGGACTGTGGACAATAATCTAAAGATGAAAGCAAAATGGAGAACAATATGTTTAATTTGGCTGTGAACATTTGCAAAGTAATATGCATTTGTATTATTTTATTACAGTGCAAGAAAATACAGGATGAACAGTTATCTTCTCTTCCTTTTTAAGATTACAGGTTGGATTCTGTGCCTTAGTGCTGCCACCTTCTGGCATATCCTAATTTCTATAGCCAAGCAAAAAAGAAGCATGTGTGAATGTGCCTAAATAATGCTAATGCAGTTTTAGTATAATAATAATGATATGATAATAAACATGGGCTTACAGATTACTCTTGTCAACAAACTTAAACATATATTAATTAGGCATTAACAAATCTTGGTAAGACTGACAAATCTCATTACAAGCAGACTAATGCTTGCAGTTTCCTTCAACATTTGGAAAGATATATTTTGCTACAATAGACCATGTTCATCTTGTTTCTTTTAATTTTTTTAAATAACACAAATTAAAATGCTTCACTGCAATTTATTCTACTGCATAGTTGTTAGCACTCCTGCCTCACGGCAAGGAGGTCCCAGTTTGATTCCTGTGGGGCATATTCTCTTTGTGTCTGTGTAGGCTTCTTTCGGGTGCTCCAGTTTCTCCTATTACCAAAAACATGTACAATAGGTCTCCAATGGGGCCAGGACTTCCCTGTAAAAGATATTGTTAATCTCAGTGGGACTTTCCTGGTTAAATAAAGGTCAAATAAGAATAGAAAAATAAATACATAGTGACTGTCCTTTAGCTGCTAAGGTTGTTAATCAAATATAAATCCCAATATAAAAACCCCGCAGAGAACAAAGAGCACCATTATACATCATGTGACTCTAATATGCATAACCAGAAATTCCTCTTGGTAACACAAAATACAGACAGTAAACACTACTCATCCTAATTAAAGTCTCACATGCTACAAATACCATACACTACGTTCCATCTTGAAAAGCTAAAAATTGCATTTGCTTTGTGAACTAAGCCAGGGTGGAGCCCGAGACTCCAGCCACATGTGTGCCAGTCCCAAGCCCAGATAAATGGAGAGGGTTGCATCAGAAAGGATATCCAATGTGAAAGCCTATGCTCAAAAAAAAAAAAAAAAAGTACCAGTGTGAATGACTCAGAAAAGAGGAGCAGCAGAAAAGGCACTTGTAAACTAAATCAAAGCTATACTTAATACTAACTTATACTTGTATAAATGTACAAGGCACTATTTTTAAAATAAATATCCAAACAGAAAATCCACAAATATTGAACCTGGCCATTTTTTGTTAGCAACTAGATCCACAACCTCACCATAATAATGCTAGGGCTTAATGCCGAGTCTACTGACACTCACAACTGTGTGTTTAAATAATATCACCACTTTTTGACGCTAAAGTGAAGACATTACTTCACTTTATGTCATATTTACTGACAAAGAAGACCTTCATGTTTTTGTTATTTGACCAGGAAAGTCCAGGAAAGTGAGATACAGAGTCTCATTTCCAGGGGAGTCCTGGCCACATGGGGGACCTATTGTACATGTTTTTTAGTGGTAGGGGAATCTAGAGCACCTGGAGGAAACATGCAAACTCCACACAGAAAGGCCTCCCCCAGTCCATGAATCGAACCCAGGACCTTTTTGCTGTGAGGCAGGAGTGCTAACCACTATGCCACCATGCCGCCCACATTAAACTTTATACCAGTTTTTGTTTTATGTTGATAAGCCCAGTAATGTCAGATATTAGACACAAACCACATCAATTCTACCATAAAATTCTAACCTGCCTCCAGCTCCGTTTTAAACTATAGGCCCTTTAGAGTTGTATGGCATCACGTGAACATAACATATTATTGACAAAACAAACACAGCCAGCAGCTAAAACTGACACTAAGGCATATAATTGTGGGTTATGGGGGTCAATGACAGATTGCATTCAACATATTCCTGGCAAATTTAATTAAATAGTAATTTCAGTTATGATACTTTATGTCTTACCATTATCTTATCTAAAAGAGCATGTCTTCAGATCAGTGTGTTTAATTATTTAGCAATAATAAATAGTTTGTATCACTAAAAAGTGAGAAAGAAGAAAGTAAGAAATATTTTGATGCTGTTCTTGTTAGTCTTTTGTCTAATTGTCTTGTACCTGCCCTTTATGCTGCCTCTTGGCCAGGTCGTTGTTGTAAATGAGAATTGGTTCGCAATTGATTTACCTGGTTAAATAAAAAAAAAAAAAAAAAAAAAAAAAAAAGCTTTTTATGGAAAACCTAAATAGTATTTTAATATTATACTGTATGTACTATATTAGGGCCATAGGGTCTAGATTGTAGTGTGGTGTTTGCCGTTCAGAAAAATATTTAAATTTACTGCTTGAGGGCTTTTAGAGCTTAAACCAAATGACACCCTGAAATGCAACCCAAATAAAGAAAATGTATTAAACATAAGCATCCATCTAGACATTTGCAAAGGTTTCTTTCCACTACCAATTAACATCAGTCCCAAATTTCAATAGGTACTGTATAATATAAAATAGGTCCTAGGCCTACTCTTGATATGTTTGGATCCAAATGTAGCCTAAGTAAGCAGTGAAATGAGGAGTTTTGTAGCCTAGGTTTTTATCTCTTCGGAATACATCTTCATTTTTGCTCATCCAAAATTTATACCTTTATATGGTCTGGGTTTTACTGTTGTTTTGGGAAAATATTACTCAGGTCAGGACTCCAGACTGGTCTGACCTCATCGCTGGCTGGGCATAAGAGCAGGTGTCTTCGCTGAACCCTGTAGGCCTAAGATGACTGTGTTTTATAAAGCATACAATTGAATTTATTTGTATTTTAAATGCTTGGTGTGTTACTAGGCCCTGAGTCTGTGCTGCTGCTGTGATCCGTTGTGTAACTGTACAAGAAAAAAAAAACTCATAACAGACGTAAGCAGACGTAAAGGGAAAATGGGGCCGACCCGACGCGGCTCCGGATTGGCTCAGAAATATGGAATCAGATGACGTCACAGTTCCGGGTCCGCTGGACTCGGGAGGTAACTGTCGGTCATTCACTCAGCGAAGCCGACGCCGGGGCAGAGTGACCGAGTTTTCTGCCGCTGAAGCCAAGGTAGGAAAGGAAAGCCATGGGCGCTGCCAATTAGTCTGGGTATCACTTACTCGCTGTAATAGTATTATCGTTAGTAACCTTTATCCGTTTGTTGGGGTTAATTTCCTCGCCCATGTTGTAGCACATCCTCAGAGCAGATGTGGGTGAAGTTGCCGCTCAGTGATGCTTCCGACAGCGTGCGGCGGCTTTTGTCATATGTAGCCTGTATCCGCCATTCATTTCCAAAAACCGCCTTATGGCGCCTTTATATAAACGAAATCGGGTTTGGTTTAAGCAAATGTTAATTATATAAAACGTTATTTAATAATTCATACTAGTGTATTTTAGACGTTGCTGCTATTGCGTTACATATGTACTGTGTAACGTCATTTCATCACACCACGTTTTATTTCACAAACAAACTTGCTTAAGGCACAACGACGTGTTGCAAATACAATTATTACATATGTTCTGTTATTTATATTTGGTTTTAGCGTGGTACCAAACTGGTCATTGGCTGCCTATTTTATATTCTAATATTGGCTACCCCCCTTGAATAACCTTATAAAATGTTATTTAAAATATCTCTATATGAAAGTCTGGTTACAAATACATTATTGACAAGTGACGCAGATGAGCGTGATTCACCAAAATGAATCACCTTGGGAACTAGCATGGCATTGCTTTTACTTGTCCAGTACATTGTGTTATTTCGACAGGGCAGAAGCAAATGTTTTATGTTTTTGCAACTTCAAAGTGAGTCTCACTTGATTGCTGACAGCATCTGCAATCGCTTGTTTAGCCTTCAAACAAGTTCCTCTGTGTATCTTTGCTCATTTGCACTGGTTTTATCACATGGATGCAATTAATTATCTGAGGTGGAAAATCAGAAACAGAGCAGCATTTGAGTCAATCAGCTATGTCACTTGTACTGTGAGGTTATTAGTGGGCTGAGTTTGCCCTAGAGTGGCCTTTCAACTGGCCACAGTGTGGGGTGAGGTTTAAGAGTATTGTCATTGGCTGACATCACTGAGATCCTCTTCACTCGCAGGGCTGTGGTCATTGGACGATGGACAGTCTGACCATAGGACAAAGTATTGACATTGCCTTATCCATCCTAGGAGCCCATGCTATCAATGAGACAGACAGGTGTTTCCTAAGCAAGGAATTTGCACCAATAAAACAAACAACATACTATTTAGTCTTAGGCCAGACACAGAATCTTTTGTTCAGAGATAAAAGGTAAGTTTCATCTAAAATCTTACAAATAAGGGGGTAAAGTACAGTGATAGCTTTGAAGGAGATGATTTCATTAAGATACAGCGTGTAAATGTTTTGGCTGATCTGTTTTTTGGGAAGCCAGACTTGCTTAGTTAACTTCCTTTTTTTGACACACGTGATGAGGAGTTTGGCTCAAAAATATGTCCTGTTTTTCACTTCACACCTTGTCTTATAATGTTTTTTTTTTTTTCCACTGTGATTTTAGGTGCATCATCTGGGGGACTTTGGACCAGATTGCTTTTTTTCTCAGCAGGTTGCAACATTGACAACTCAGGGGGCGTTTCCTTTAGTTGTAAAGTTTCCCAATTTGCACCCTTCCTACAGACACCTTTAAATACCTTCGAGACCAACACGCCATCCCAGCACTAGCCTGAGCACTCCTCCCCTGTCGTTGAAAATTATGGGTCTTCGGCCAGACGCAGGTTTACAGTACTTGCTCTTGCTACCTATCTACCTTATTATATGGCTTTGGTCGCTCGTCTCCTTCCTGCCCTGGTACTACATCACCAGTGCGGGGCAGAAGAGGTCCCAGTCCAGCCGGACAAAGGCCCGTTCCACTACAGGTCATGCAGAAGGGCCGTACCGTAGCGTGGACCACTTTGACTCCCTTGCCAGAGAAGACTTCCTGGGCAAGGACACACTGGACAAGCTTTTTAACCATGCTGTGCAACGCTTTGGACCGGCTCAGTGTCTTGGTACCAGAGAAGTACTCAGTGAAGAGAATGAGGTTCAGCCCAGTGGCAAAGTATTTAAAAAGGTACGGAAATACTTATCACTTTTTACAGTTATACCGATATCAGGCATAACATTATGACCACTGACAAGTGAAGTGAATAACACAGACTATCCCTTTATCATGGCAGCTGTTAGTGAGTGTGATATATTAGCAACAAGTGAACATTTTATGTGTCAGAAGCAGGAAAAATGGCCAAGTGTAAGGATTTGTGCAGGTTTGACTAGGGCCAAATTGTTATAGCTAGACTGAAGGGTCAAAGAATCTCCCAAACTGCAGCTGTTGTGGGATGTTGCTGGTCTGCAGTGGTCAGTATCTATAAAGGGGCCCAACGAAGGAACAGTGGTGAGCTGACGACAGGTGATGTACGTGTGGAGCGAAGGCCGACACAACAGACAAGCTATGGTCGCTCAAATTACTGAGATTAATGCTGGTTCTGATAGAAAGGTGTCAGAATACACAGTGCATCACAGTTTGTAGAGCTGCATAATAGGCAGATGGTCATAATGTTATGCCTGATTGGTATAGCTCATAAAGTCTGTCTAACATTTCTCCTTTTTCTCTTAGTTAATCCTAGGACAGTATACATGGGTGTCCTATAATGAACTGGACACCATAGTGAGCGAGTTTGGCAGTGGACTGGCAGCTCTCGGGCAGAAGCCCAAAAGCACCATTGCGATCTTCTGCGAGACCCGAGCGGAGTGGATGATCACTGCCCAATCGTGCTTCAGGCGCAACTTCCCCCGTGAGTGCATTAATTTGTACAGTGAATTGAAAGCGTTACATGTTTTAAGTGTAGATAATGTGATATTTATGATTGAAATGTACAGTACTGTGCAAAAGTCTTTAAGAACGGCAGTGAACAAAAATGCATTAATTTAGTGGAGTACTTTAGGAGTAAATTCTCTTTCCATTGAGCCACAAAACCCTTATATCTCACAATATTTTTTACCATTGTGAGATATAAGGGTTTTGTGGCTCAATGGAAAGAGCCACAAAAGACTAATAATTAGTTATTTTAGTGAGTGATGTTAGTATCTATCTATCTATTCTGTATTTCCCAAAGTTATGTGTGTGAATCTTTCAGTGTCTGGCAATTTTAATTCAAAAACGATTTTTGTTTCAGAGTCATGATTTGATTTATGTGGATGGTGGTGTTGCAAAATTGGCCAAGAAAGTGGGTTTAAGATTATATAATAAACACATGAAAACATGGTAAACAAAAGGGAACCTTTTATTCCAAAAATGTCTTTCTCTAGTTCTTGTACCAAATAATTTTATATCCACATAACAAAAAATACAAGTCCTGTGCAAATTAAATTGGCAAGCTAAGAGCAGCAAGGGAAGGCTAAATGAATGTAAATTAAAGATTATAGATCTTGAGCATTTTGAATTGATTTGATATGATGATAAGAATCACAATTAGATTCAGAATACGTTTTTTTCAACAACACCACGCCTAATCAAAGGATTCTTAGTTTACAGCATTTTTTCACTCTCTGCCATTTACATTGCATATAATGTTCTTTATTGATTTCAGTGGTGACCTTCTATGCCACTCTGGGAGAAGACGCGATCGCCTTTGGACTGAATGAAACCAGTGTTACTCATCTCATCACCAGTGCAGAGCTGCTGGAGACGAAACTTAAAGTAAGCTGATTAAAACATACAGATAACGTGTGTGTGTTTTGTTTGTTTGATAAGCGTTATCTTAAAATTGTTTAGCAAATGATCAGCACAGTTATCTCTGTTTATTGAGCTATTATAATGCATGAACTATTTGGCATTCAAAACATTTGCTTACTCTGCACTAAAATAACTAACACAATTAACACAGATGGTCACAAGCCAGCGTACTTTTTGTGATAGTCCCAAGCCCTAATAAATGAATGTGGCAACCCCAGAAGGGAAAAGCCAAAAAGAAAGATATAAGCTATATAATTTTGTTATGATTGGCATTTTTATTATTATTGCTACATATTATATTTCCCCTAATTTGTCTTTGTCTATTTCCTGTTTAAGAATGTACTTTCACATATCCCAAAACTGAGGCATGTGATCTACGTTGACCAAAAGAAGATCAGCACAGATGGCTACCCAGCAGGACTCTCCATCCACAGCATGCAGTCCGTCCGGGATCTGGGAGCTCTGCCTGAAAACTGTGTGTACTAGTTTGTCTTGTTTACATGACTTTACCTTGTTTAATTCACTAAATAATCATTAAATCCTGTTTGTCTTGGCTTGCCTTGTGTCTGTTTGCCTTGTAGTGGAGAGGCCAATAGTGCAGCCCCAGCCTTCAGATCTAGCTGTGGTGATGTATACCAGTGGCTCCACGGGCCGACCTAAAGGAGTCATGATCATTCACAGTAACCTGATTGCGGGGATGACAGGCCAGTGCGAGCGCATCCCAGGACTGGGGTGAGTTTAGGATCAAGCACTTAATTGTTGTTTTTACTGCTGTCCTTTTCTGTCTTGGTTTCAAAACATATTTTCAAAGAAGTAGTTCCCTGTTAGGCTAAATCAAGCTTTTAACCATGTTATATTGCTGTTTCCACCCCAAAAACTGGAGTCATATTTTCTTTCTTTGATGCATTTCTAAGGCTCATACACTGTCACTGGACTCGTTCTGATAATTTTAGCGCTTAAATCCCCATCACTACTTATTTATCTATCTTCTAGCGCCCTGATGCCAATAGCCCTGCTAATTAGACATTTTATGCTTTGTCCATTCCCCATCATTGCCAGCAGGGGGTGACAGACACCTAATCCAAGCATGCTCTGCAAAGTCAAAGTAACAGCTCCCCAAAACTTTCCCATAAATATACATTATTTTAAGTTATAAAACAGGAAATACTAATGCAAAGGAGTCCAAAACAATTTCAAAAAGCCAGATAAAATTATAATATAGGACCTTTTAAAGACTTGCTTTCTAATTAATCTTATACTATATTAAAAGTTGCCATGTTTAGCGTAACCTACAGCATTCAAACATACATACAGAAATGTATTAAAATAATGTGGAAAAATTAAATAACTTAAGTAGTTCAATTCAAGCAAAACACATATAGAGTCAGTACTCACAACGCATCATACTGTATAAAAAAACATGTTCATCGTGGGTAACTGCAAGCTATTTGAACAAAAATTGTGAACTAAAAATGCTGAAGTGAAAATAGTGGGTCCTGGCTCTGAGCAGTGTTCTGTCCTTGTGTCTCCGCAGGCCTAGTGACACCTACATCGCCTATCTGCCTCTGGCTCATGTCCTGGAAATGACAGCTGAAATCTCATGTGTCACATATGGTTGCCGGATCGGCTACTCCTCCCCTCAGACGCTGTCAGACCAGGTAATACTTGGCATATATTTCACATGTTGAACTAAAAATACTGTTGCATAACTGTCCCATTTAGGGCTGCACAATTAGTCGCATTTGCAATTACATGCCAGCATTATTAGCACAATTTTCAAATCACTAAGATCACAATTACTGTATTTTGTTTAGTTAACTTCAGTTTTATTATTATTATTATTTGAATACATAGTGATACCACAGAATTAATTCAGGGTTCCTGCGGAGCATTAAAAAGCATTATAAGTAATTCAATTGATTTTCCAACAGGTCATACTTTTTTTTTAAGTAATATCACTATATTTGTGAATATAAATATGTAATAATTTACCATCTTCGTAGCCTACACGAGTGTGATAGACGGTGGAACAAGTTTGCTTCCAGCAGCACCAAACTACCCAAGCATCATATATTTGACTTTCAACATTATTGGTGCTTTATGAACTGTACTTTGCAATACATGCAAATAAATAGAAAATTTAAGCTGCCACAATTTTATGTTCATGGCATTTAAAAGCATTAAATTAGACTTGCTGATACCTGCAGGAACCCTGTATTTTTGATTTGTCTGTACTTTGTTGACATCATTACTACATGTTGGCAAGGCTTCATGCTCTAAAAGACTTTAGTACTGCGATTTAAATGATTAAAATAAGGAACGCACTGATATGGAAATGATGTACTTATGGCGATAACCGATACAATGCCAGTATTTTGTTAATATGGTAATCAGCTGTAACCAAAGACAGAAGTTAATTTACAGATTCACTTAGGGGCAAATATTAGTTCAAATATAGAGGAGTGCAACAGGTTAACATCGGCTGACTGTTATCGGGGCATGGCATCCAATTTGCTGATGGACCAATGCCAGGCAACCACACTCATATCAGCCGATACTAATATTGGGCCAAAATATCTGTGTATCCCTAGTTAAAATTTATGCAACATATAACTTCTTAAAGCCCTGGCCTTAAAAAAAACACATTTATTCACTAAATCATTCAGCCCTATGTTGAACTGAAAAGATACAGGTAACCGTCCCATTAGCCCAATTAGCAGACAATCAAATCATTTTTATTGGTGTCATGAACATTTCTTCCTGTTTCAGTCTACAAAGATCAAGAAAGGGAGCAAAGGAGACTGCAGCGTGCTCAGGCCCACCCTGATGGCAGCTGTGCCAGTAAGAATCCCATGTTCCATCATAACTAATCTAATCCTCATTATAGCTTTAATTGAATCATTTACATGTTGATTGGGCTTTTGTTCTCCAGGGAAATTACGTTCTTTAACCAAATCCTACTGACACTGTTTTCTCTTCAAAAGGAAATAATGGACCGCATCAACAAAAACGTGATGAGCAAAGTTCAAGAAATGAGCTACGTTCAAAAGACGCTGTTCACGCTCGGCTACAAGTACAAGCTAGAGCAGATCAAGAGAGGATATGATGCACCGCTTTGTAATGCGTGAGTCTCTGTCCTGTCACTACCATTTACTTGTGGCTACAGGTAATCCCCAAGGTCTTAAAAGTATTAAAAATGTATTAAATTGAGCTAAAATCAAGGCCTTGAAAGTATTATGGGCGGGGGTTATTAATTTTATTCATCTATCTGTACATTTCTAAATTGCAGCATAATCTTAGTCTAGCTACAAAAATACACAAAATTACAAAAAAAATCTAAACTAGAAGCTATCGCAGAGCATAGACATCTGCCAAGGCCATGGTCCTATCTCGCAGTGGTCAAGATACCGTTCCCAAACTCTAGCCAAAATCTAGTTCAGGGGTAAATGCCTGTACCATTTAGGCATAAACTCTATATCAAAACCCTATATCTCATAATGGTAACAAATTCATCCAGCTATTTAGTTTTTTTTTGTTTTGTTTTGTTTTTTTTATTGCGTGAAGTTGGCATCTTCAGTCCGTATCTCTTTTTGTAATAAAAATATAGGGAATGCTTTAGAATAACTCACACTAGTAAGCATTAATTATTAGTAACCAGTTAAATGTTTATTTACAAAGCATCATTTTGTAAACACCACTGCATTACAAACATTGTTAATGTTATAATAAATAAGTTCATGTAAATCAAAGCAAAATTATAAATCTAAAAAATGGTTTATTTATTACTATATTGTTAATTACATAATTATGAATGCTTTATTACTGCTTTAATAGCCGTACACTATTGTAAAGTGTTGAATAAAATATATATTTGAGCAATTCTTGATAACTAATAATACAAAAATCTTGCACGTGGCATTAAAAAGGTATTAAAAGTCTTACATGGACAACCTTGGAGATACCCTTGGTTAAATCACAAAAGGTTTCATATCATTTTTAATTTCTCTGTTTCTGCAGCCTGTTGTTTCGTAAAGTGAAGAAGCTGCTGGGAGGACAGGTGCGGATGATGCTGTCCGGAGGAGCCCCCCTGTCCTCTGCCACTCAGAGGTTTATGAACGTGTGCTTCTGCTGTCCCGTGGGCCAGGGCTACGGACTCACCGAAACCTGTGGAGCTGGCACCATCACAGAAGGTATTCACTGTTTAAAAGCCAGAATAAGAGTACACAAAATCAAGTAAAAGTAATGTTACTGCAGAATAATATTACTCTAGTAGAAGTAATAGAACTCAACAAATATATTACGTGAATGTAAATCTGTAGTTTTGCAAGACACAGCTACACAATAACTGCATAATAAAATCTACTGCTACCACTACTATTGTTAGTACAGCTACTACAACTACTGTTACTACTACAAGAGCTAGCAGTGTCCTACTTTAACTAATGCTACTACTATTACTACTATTACTGCTGCTGCTAACCCTACTAGTTCTACAGCTACTACTACTCCCTTGATGCTACTGCTATTGCTAGTACAGCTACTTCAACTACTGTTACTACTACAAGAGCTAGCAGTAGTCCTACTATAACTAATGCTACTTCTACTACTATTACTACTACTGCTGCTGCTGCTAATACTACTAGTCCTACAGCTACTACTACTCCTACTAAAACTAATGCTCCTACTACTCCTACTACTCCTAAACCCTACCTGCTTTGCAACGGAGGTAAAAAAAAAAAAGTCGAAGTATGTTTGAGAAGATTTACTTAGAAAGTACAAGTTAATTTCTTGTGTAACGATATCTACATGTAGTCACTTTCCACCTCTGTTAAAATAAGAAGAAAGGAACTGTTGTCATGGTATTTGTAATATTTATTGCTGTTTTGTTTCAGTTGCTGACATCAGTACCGGTCGCGTTGGAGCTCCTCTTATTTGCTGTGAGATTCGGCTCAGAGACTGGGCGGAAGGTGTGGCTTCAAAAATTTTGTTAGCACATACTGTACTCTGTAATGCATTTACAGAGGAATTTTTAAATTGCAGGATGACGCTAATTCTGCTCCTCCCCCTCTTTTTTTTCTCCTCCCCTCCGACTGTCTTTTTCAGGAGGCTACACCCACAATGACAAACCAAATCCACGTGGAGAAGTACTTATCGGGGGTCCCAATGTTACACATGGTTACTACAGGCATGAAAACAATGACAATGACTTCTTTGTGGATGAGAAAGGACAGAGATGGTTCTGCACTGGGGACATAGGAGAGTTTTATCCCGATGGTTGTCTGCAAATAGTAGGTGTGTATTGAAACAAGAGTTATCATAAGGTCTATTTAAATAAGACCATAAAATATCACATGCTAGCCCACAGTGTTGTTTGAATGTTTTAACTGTTTGTACTAGATTACATAGCCGTACTTAAAATATATTCTTTTTTAGACCGGAAAAAGGACTTGGTGAAGCTCCAGGCCGGAGAGTATGTGTCTCTGGGAAAAGTAGAATCTGCTCTCAAGAACTGCCCTCTCATAGACAACATTTGTGCTTATGCAAACAGGTGAGACAATTAGTCAAAACATAGATTAAGCTACACCCTAAAACAAATTGGGAATGGTTAGCACTGTCGCCTCACATCAAGAATGTCCTGGGCCCAATCTAAAATATGCACAAAAGGCTTATCCTCCAGATAGGTACTCCTGACCAAGATCCTGGTTTAAGAGTCCCCACTGCTCCTGACAGGTTGCCTCAGCTGCAAGGATGGGTCAAATGCAGAGAACAAATTTCCCTACAAGGACAATAAAATCTATCTTAACCTTAACTTCAATAAAGTAGTTTGTGGCTAAGACATTAATGAACAGTCTAATTAGGTTACAGTACTTATCATGACTCATTTGGTCCTAAAATATTGAGGTTGTATAATTTGAAGCAACACATTTTCCCCTGTAGTACTTAAATGTGAAAGGTGTAAACTACCCTTTTTAAAGACATGTATCCATAAGACACAGTGCAATGGTTTAAGAACATTTCATAACATATTAAAAACATCGTCCATAGTCCTTGTAGTAATGATTTATTCAGTGGGGGGAAAAAAAATTCATCTGTTTTTTTTTTTTTTTTTTTTCCCCTCACAGTGACCAAAACTATGTGATAAGCTTTGTGGTGCCGAACCAGAAAAAGCTAACAGAGTTGGCCAAACAGAGGGGCATAATAGCAACATGGGAAGAAATCTGCACTCATCCTGAAATGGAAAGAGAAGTTTTGAAGGCGATCACGGAAGTTGCAGTTACCAGTAAGATTTTTCATTCATCTTAAAATAATAAAAAAATATACACTCCCTTGACACACCTGGTCTAATGTTTCTATTTGCAAATATCTTACTCAGAGCCCTTGGGCAGACATCCAGACTAGCCTGAATGCACCAGAATGGAGAAGAAAGATGATTTTAGTGATCAGATGTTTCTAAACTGCTCAGACCAGCTTGTCACTTAGTCACTTGTAATCCCATAATGATGCTTAGTTTGAACGTCTGCAGGTTTGCCTTGAACATGTCTGCGTGCCTAAAATTACTGAGTCCCTACAGTGTAATTTGGTGATTAAATATTTGTATTTCGGGGTACATTGTGGCAGTGCCTCTCAGCAAGAATGTTTCCAAGTGGGCTTTGCCTGTGTTTTATTATGGGTTCTCTTCCACTGTCCAAAGACATGCATGTATTTGTCAGTTGTTACATCTAAACCACCCAAGTGAAAGGTTGTTTGTGCTTGACTCTTCAGTAATATTGGCCCTGCAACTAATTAGCTAATTATTGTCCTGGGTATACTCCAGTTCCCACAACTGTTAACTTGACTAAATGGAAAAAAATGTATCATATTTGTATTTTGAAGCATTGAAACGGGTGTATCTATTCATGTGTAATGTTCTTATTTTAATTCATGATTAATTCCTAAAAAACTTAAACTTGGATTTTTCTGTCTCTTTAGTTAAACTGCAGCGGTTTGAGATCCCAGTCAAGGTCCATCTGAGTCCAGAGCCTTGGACCCCCGAGACGGGTCTGGTCACGGACGCGTTCAAGCTGAAGAGGAAAGAGCTGAAGAACCACTACCTTGACCACATAGAGCGAATGTATGGGGGGAAATAAAAAAAATACAGTTTGAAGCCACAATAACCATTACCACTAAAAAACCTGTGATATGAAGTTATATGCTGTTGGTATACTGTACATACACATGAAGTTGGCTTGAATAGAAAAGCTTTAGATATTGTTAGCTGCTCCATTTGTGTGTTGTATTCTTGTGTGTAGGAAATTTAGAGGCTTTGAATGTTAAAGAGATACCCTAAATCTCTTTATGTAAGTAGGACTTGAGACCATTTCAGCACTTGACTGCCGTACTTCTACATCTGTTGAACTAGCTTTGTAGGTCAATAGAAGTATCCCAGCACTCCATTTGTAGGTCAAGATAAATACTGGTCCTCCATTTGTAATTTGGAGCTTTGGTGTTGCTTCGAATTATTTCAAAATGTAGTTGTGACAAAGATGTGTAACGCTTTTTTGTAAATTCCTTGATGTTACTGTGCCTTCATCTGCTGTACTTGTGTAGTAGAGCAGAAAAAAAGTGGCATCTTGAGGAAAACAATGTTTACATAAATGTGGCAAAATGGCGTAAATGCCTTGCTAACATTAGTAGAGGTTATTGGAAAAAATATTTATTATTGCAATTGGCATGTTTTGTAGAGAACACAAACTTAAATGTCTTGCTTGTACTTTGGCCAATTATATTTATTGAGTGACACCAAAATGTATGTAAATGACTCAGGAAAGTTAGGCAGATGTATTAATATATGAAATTGTCAAATAGTCGGTTACTTGTGTATAAAAAAGCCCAAATTTACATATGTCATGTACATATTATTGCTACAATAAATGATTTGCTGGCATGTCAGGTCATTTTGTGCACATTTACCTCAGTTAAGTGGTTAATGTAGAAACTGTAGTTTTAAGTAGTTTTCCTAAATATTACCAGGAACTTTTGTATTTTTGTAAATGTTATGGATGATATGCTTCAGTCACTTCACAGCTCATCATTCAGTAAATCAGCTGTATTTATTGTTTCAACTAGACAGTCACACACCTTGTTCAAGATTTATCAAAAATAAACGTGTTTTTGTACTCAGCTTATGATGTTTTTTATTGTAAACACTGTGTAAAAAAGAAAAGAACTTAAAGGAAAATAAGGGAGAGTTAAAAAATAAAATAAAATCTCAGCTATTCCAGTCCTGAAATCTGAAACAGTCACTGGCGATCTTCCACACAGGTTGGTCATTATTTGGTGAAGCTTGTGCCGTTAAAAGAAAGTTCTGGTTGAAATAACGCTGCTTGTTTCCTTCAAACTTGACAATCCCACCAGCCACCACGAGCAACGTAGTCTGGCCTTGAGTTGCTTGCTCTGAAAATATAGATAAAACTCAATTAATAAAAAATGTATTCACCTTCTTCCATTTATTCTCTTTATGAGGGAGGGTGGCTGAAACCTATCACAGTAGCTATGGGCTTTAGGCGGGGGTACACCCAGGACAATGGCAGTTAGTCACAGGGCTCAAACAAAGACATACACTGACAGGTAACCATTCACTAGAGGTATTTTTCAGAGTCACAAATTTAAAAAAACACAAATGTCTTGGGCCCAAGAGAACCCACTGTAACACAAAGACAACTCAGAGACAATGTCAGTCATGCCATGTCCTCCCTGCTGAAAAGAGGAAGAGCTAACCACTCTACTATTGATTTAAATTGGTCTAAACCAGTGGTCTGGTTGTGGGACCAACACTAATTTTTTTGGTGACTCAACTTTTACACTATTTTATTTCTATGAACTTTATGGCACACATTAACTATCACTTGTCTAAATCATATTTGTACACAAAAGGTCTGGGTTGAAGATAACAGCACTAACCATGAACTGGTTGGCAATCCCACGTGAGAACTTGAAATTCACTGGAGGGAAGTGATTCAAAAAACTCTGCAAGAGCCTCCTGTCCTGACACTGGGTTCCCGTTCCACACCAGAGTGGCTTTATCGAGGTAGAGTCGAGTCAGGTTCTGTAACAAAAAAAACAAGTGATTAACTAATATTAAACTTGAAAATTGTGGGTGTGTACCGGTACTAGTCCTGCAGTTTGTTCCTGCCCTAACTCAACTCTAGAGTGGGGTAGCAGTACAAGACTTTTTGTTGTAAGCAAAGGGCTGTTGGAGGTTATGTACTTTTTTACTTAAGTAAATACTTTTGTACTTTTATTGAAATAATTTTTGTTGGGGTACTTTTCCTTCCACTTGAGTAATATTATTTTTGAAGGAACAGTACGTTTACTTGAGTACAGCTTTTGAGTACTTTATCCACCACTGGTCCTGACGGTGTGGTTGGTTGATCTGGGCAAATGATCACTGCTTAGAATATCTGCAGATTATCTGTTGCTATGACTGCTAATGTCTAACATCTCATTCATTTACATATAGCTTAGGTGACAAAATCAGTAAATAAAAAAATGAGGGAATAAATCAAAGAGCAAAACATAAATAATAAAATCCAGCAAAATAACATTAAACACAAAGGAATACATTATTTAGAAATAAATACAGAAAATGAATAATTATAGGCCTTATTTTAACCAAAATTTTATCTTCATTATATAAAACATATATTGTAGTATTTGTTGTTCTGTTTAATTCATTATTTGTTAATTGTTCATTAATTCATTTATTAACTTATTGATTGCTTTGGCAGTTTTGTTCCTCCATAAATTAAATCTTTAAACGTCTTTCTTTCTCTGTCATGCCTGTTGTATAGATTTGTACTTGACAGCTTTATCTTTTATAACAATAATTTTAAACTTGACCACAACTCACCCTCCTTTTCTTATCCATGCAGTCATAATAAATGTTGACAAATTCTTCTGAATATCTGCACGACTGGTCAACGTGAGTCCTGAAATCCTGAAGAGAACATCGTGTTTTTGTTAAATGCGGCTAACGTTAGCTTCTACTTCCACCCGACTACTTTGATTCTAAAATTATTAACGCTTAATAAATTTCGCTCTTACCAGTGTACTCGCCATGACTACAGAAATATTAGACGAATTACTGACATGCAAAATGGGAACGATACTTGTGAACTTTTTAATTGTTTAACCCTCGTTTTTTAAAAGTTTAAGCTAGTCGTGATGCTGTTGGCTCGCGTAGCCATTTTGAAATGTATCACTTCCGCTGAGCATAGCGTGTGCCTATTAAAATAAAATGTTTACGCTCAGACTATGGCGTTGAAAGACTCAAAATGTTGTGTTTTTAGATCATATTACTAGCAAACCACATTATAATAACATATTTTTGTGAACGCTAAAAGAAAAACATAATAGTTTAACTAAAAGCGGAAAGGAGCAGACTCTGAGTTTTATTTTGAAGAAAGCGCGTCGTTGTTTTGTCAAAACGCGGAAGTGGAAATCTTAGGTTCCTGAGTCATTGCGAATTCATCTGTTTCAAAATCTGAAGTGAGGACCTATATTAACAGCATCACTTCTACTTTTCAGTCCTAAATTAACCTCTGAGATTAATTTCACAATGGAGGGTTCTGTGTCAAATGTAGAGGTCTGCAATTTCGCGTACACGGGGCAATTTGACAAATTAAGACAATGCATCTTGTCAGATAAAAGGCTCGCCACCAAAACGGATCAGGTACGGACAGACAGACGCGTGACACAGCAAAATCCGCACTTACAAATATTATACAACTGCATATTAAATTACTACCGCATATACTTAAATAGTGTACAAAACGCAAGGCCAAAAGATTAATGTTTATAGTGTAATTGTGATTTTAGGATCACAGGACCGCGCTACACTGGGCTTGTTCTGCTGGACACACTGCTATCGTTGAGTTTTTGCTGGACATGGGAGCTGATGTCAATCTCCAAGATGATGTAACGTTAAGTCTTCTTGTATTAGTCTTTGTTGTATAAGATTACTGTTCCCTGCAGGGGTCGCCACAACAAATAACATATCTCCATCTAACCCTATCATCAGCAACCTCTTGTCACACACCAACTAACTTCATGTCCTTTTTCACTATACCTCCTAACTGGCAGCCCTAACCTCAGCATCCATATACCAAAATATTTAACTATCCCTCCTCTGCACATGTCTGGTTCACAGTTGCTTTTATAATTATGAAATGAACACAGGTTTAGAATTATTAATGCTGTAATTTTTCAATTTTACTGGATTAAATTAGGAATAGAGAAAGCCCATGTGACTTTTACCTCAAAGTAACTGCACTGCAAATTAAAATCTGTATTTTCAAAGTCTCAAAAAGAAAGATTAACAAGAAGCCAGATAACCATATACATGAATATAGTTTAGGTGAAGGGGTCTGCTAACTAGCAGTGTTTGTGGTTAATCAATTAATCTGTATATGGCCATAATTGATTGAAAGTAATACTAACAATTAATTGTTATGCTGTACAGTAGAGTAAAGGTACAGCACCATTGGAGAGTTTGGGCAAATTAAACATTAAATTAAGTAGCTGTTTTCTTCTAACTTTTGTCTTCTAACTGTATTCTTCCCAGATCAACACAATATGTAACACACTTGTCCTATAAGAATTGGCAGTGTATTTGCATTCAAAGTCTGTTATTGGGTACAGACTTTGAGTTTTGCTCTAAAAAAGAAAGTATGTTAAGACGGAGATCCAGATATGATAAGAGGCAAGCTATAACATGTTGACTGTTATACATTTGAACACCAATAACAAACTCTTTCACTGGAAATGCACACAAGAAAGAACCTTTAATTTTAGTCAAATTTAAAGATAAAGTTTTTCCAGCCAAAATATGTTGGTGGTCTAAGGCATGCTGTGTGATCTTTCTTATTCCCTCTAGGCTTCATGGACACCTCTTCACATTGCAGCTTCTGCAGGCAGAGAAGACATAGTGAGGGCTCTGATATCGAAAGGGGCTCAGCTAAACTCAGTTAATCAAAATGGCTGTACGCCTCTTCACTACGCAGCATCAAAAGATAGATATGAGGTATGTGACACAATTATAACTTAGCAGGAAACCAGTTAATTTGTTTTTTTTTTTTTACGGTACACAACTTGTATTTCCTTGAGAAGAATATGTGTATGGGAGTGAAAAATCAAAAGTAAAAGTTCATACTAAAGTAAACAGTGAATTTGCAGATCTAACTTTGAATTTATATGGAATTATTCAAGATGTGTTTCCTTAAAGTGCAGGCTGTGTGGAAGTAGTTTCAGTCAAAGCTAAATTTGAAAACAAAAACTCTTTACAAAATGTGTTTTTGTAGATAGCTCTGATTTTATTAGAAAACGGAGCAGACCCTAATGCCACAGACAAGTTGGACTCAACCCCACTTCACAGAGCATCAGCCAAAGGAAACTACCGCCTCATCCAGCTGCTCCTCAAGGAGAGTGCATCCACCAATATACAGGACTCTCAGGGGAACACACCTCTGTATGGCTATTTGTTTTTTTCTGTAACCTTTATGAATGTCTTAAAAAAAAAAAAATTCAAATTGACATTGTTCTTTTCACTAGCCACTTGGCCTGTGATGAGGAGCGCGTAGAGGCAGCCAAACTGCTCGTGGAGCACGGAGCCAGCATCTACATTGAGAATAAGGAGGAAAAGACCCCTCTGCAGATTGCCAAAGGAGGTCTGGGAAATTTACTTCGGCGGATCGTGGAGGGATGATGGTTTAGTGATCAATGTGAAGGTCAGCACTATTGCCAAGTTACAGCAAGAGTCTCTTCCTGCTCTGGTACTTTCTTGTGGGGAGGTGTTCAAATGCCTGAGACAAAAAGACAAAGAAACCTTGGAGTGAACTGTGATGTTTATGAAGCTCATAAGATGTGAAGAGAGACCCTAAATGTCTGAAAAAGTAATGTTATGCACTATGCACAGTGTTTACCACATACATTTATACAATATGATGTCTAAATTACTTCAATATTTAACTAAAATTTAAATTCAGTTTAATGTGTTCTGAATTTATTTGTTGGAAATAAAATACTCAATAAACTGTATAAAAGTTAGAAGAGAGATATTGTCATTGACTATGAGAAAATAACTCTTGCACCTTATGATGTCATGTGTCTAATTTTTATTTCTTTATTATTATTTATTTGAATGGGACAGCGTGTATTAATGAACGGCTAGTGCTGTAAATACACCGGATTATAGCTCAGAGCTAATTTCCATCCGTAGTCCCCACTCACTCACATTCACACCAGCTTCCTGGTGTCCCCCAGCGATCTCCCATCCAGGTACTGACCAGGCCCTACCCTGCTTAGCTTCTGAGGTCTGACGGGATCCACAAGGCAGTATGGCCTGCTGATATAGCCATTTAACATCTCTAACCTGTTTGTGAGCAAAAGTTACAAATACCTTTTTATCTTTTTTGTATTAATAACTATTTCTTTAAATGTTCTGTTAAACAATATTGTTTTTATGCATTTTTTGAAAGTTGGAAAGTCTAAATAAAATTCACTGATATCTCTAATGCAAAAATAAATGTGCAAACTGCTACTGAAACACTTTCTTGAGGCTTCACAGCTTTATACAGATAGTGTCAAATGTACAGCCACATGTAGCCACTTGGAATATTGTGGAAAAGTTAAATTAGTTCAGTAGTACAATAAAAAAAAAAACATTTTATAGATTGAGTACACACAATGAAATATTTCTAGCATTTATTGTAATATGATTTTGTAAATGGTCTCAGCAAAGACGTTTAGTAATATACTGAAATCTTTGATATCCGAAGCTGTTCAGTAATGGCTGTATTCTTCTTCACTAAAGCAAAGAAAAATAGATATGAGATAAGAAAAAAGCGGAAAGGCATTTTCCCACAGTATGCCAGTTTTATTTAGCACTTCCTTGTGGTACACACCTGTCTGAGAGTAGTCTTAATAAAAGCGAAAGCATTGCATAAACTTGACTCTCTTCAAGACACACTGTGAATGACAGTTATGAGAAACAATGCTATTTCAGAGCAAAAAAGATTTTCCCTGCAAATAAAGTTTATGTATAAGTGGCTCAGAAGTAATATCAAAAATGAAAGAACAAATAAAAATGGTGATTCATTGTTTTTTCTCAGATTTTATTAGAAAAGAGAACATACCCAGACCATTACAATTTCACATGTTTCTCATGATACTACTGACACATCAAAACCCACTTCATGATTTTACTTCAAGTTTCATAGCGTTTCCCTTTACAATGAAATTCTCTCTTTGCTGTCCAAATGAATGCCAGACAAAGCAATAACAGTATAAAAAAGGTTTACACTAGATACTACAGTTGCTATAATTTTTAACCCAAGCTTTTAACAAGTTATCAATTAAAGATTTTCAAGAAGACAAACAGATTCTGGGACATCCTGAAGTGGCTTTCTCAGTCATCAGCTTTGAATCCCATCACATATATAGATATTTTTTTTAGTCTCATTATCTTTCATTCATATTATGATGTATTTTGAAGTGAGGGGGTTGAACAGTTCTGATTGCAACTATAATAATTAAAGTAAAAAGGAACAATGTAAACAAAGCTCTACAGAAATACAATAGAAATGCTGTATGAGCAAAGTCAGTTAGCCCTTTACATACTGTATGTGAAAAAACAATCATGAGTGTGCAAAACCATTATGAATGTGAAACAGCAGCAGTAACGACAGTATGTGTAAACTGAATTTTAAACCCATTTTATAGCTCAGTATCACAACAACAGTTGTATCAAAGGGCTTTACAAACAATTAATCAAACATAAACACACAGTCAGACATAAACAATAACTACACTAAACTAAACTGACCCAGGACATCCCCTGTAGACCCTGCTTCTTAGTAAGAAAAAATCCACCCAAAAAAACCCAGCTGTGGGGGAAAAAAAAGAAGAAATGTTATAGAGACCACATTGCAGGTGAGATACTTCCACAGTACAGACAAGCAAATGTGTTTAGGACTGGTAAATAAAGTCCATTAGCTCATCTGTAGGATCATAGTTCAAGTCTGTAAGGAAGCAGCAAGTGGGCTTTATCCAGACAGGTGAGTGGGGGTGAGGTAGGGGTCCGGGAAGTCCATAGGAGGTTAGTTTGAGGGCCCACAGGTCAGGACAGGAGAACAAATGGGGTCAGTTAAGGTCCAGTCATCGCTGGGACATTTATCAGCAGCCAGGCATCTGAAACAGTCCCCCAGAGAGGACTGGGAGAGAGGGACAACTTGTGAATAGCAATGAAGTGATTAGAGATATAGAACATTAGATTATATTAATGACAGTGATAGAAGAGGAGGAGCAGATGGAACCAGAGGAGCAGAGGCTCAGTGCACCATACTTCCCCCAGCGTCTAGCTCCTAGAGCAGTTTAGCTTTAACTGTAGAGTTAACCCTGTTCCTAGCTGTCCTGACCATAAACTTTCTCAAAGTGGAATATTTTTAGCCTAACCCTAAACCCTGGGAACTACTAATAGCCCGACATTTTGTGAGCGCAGTAGTCTGTTTGGTTACTGTGCTCAGTTAATGAATCCAACAGTGTCTACTGGCTTACTGTTTAAAGTCTGACAGCTGAGGAGAAGGGGGGTCCTTGGGCAGAGAGAGCAATTCAGGGCAGTGGAGTCCTGCTGATCCTTTCAGCAGTCTTCATCACTGTCTGCACTGCAGGCGTTTGTGGTCCATGACAGTAGTGCTGTCATACAACACTGTGATACAGGGCCCCAGTAGCCCTGCGACAAGCCGGCCCCTGTCCAGGGTGTACCCCGCCTACGGCCCAAAGTTACTGGGATAGGCTCCAGTCACGCGCGACCCCTAACAGGAATAAGCGGTAGAAAATGAATGAATGAACACTGTGATGCAGCTGGTCAAGATATGGACTCAACAATGCAGCTGGAGCTGCCGAGGATCTGACAGTTTTCCTCAGGTACAGATGCTGTTGAGCGTTCTTAACCAGCTGTGTGGTGTTGAGTATCCAGGTGAGGTCATCAGATGTGGACATCCAGGTAATTAAAGCTGCTCACATTCTCAGCTTCACAATCCCGTATTAACAGAGGCCAATGAGGGCTCCTCTCTTCGCTCTTGTCCATGTTGAGGGTGAAGTTGTTGTCCTCACACCACGTTACTAGCAATGGTGATCGCAATTGGTGTGGACAGATTATCATTATTACAGTATTATTAAGATTCCTTGTTAGATTACTAGGTTGATGTATCTATATTTTGTATTATTGTCTTATTTCTGTTATTGTCTTCTTTTAAACCTATAGTGCAAACTGCCATTATACTGAAAGTTGGTTATCTGAAAAGAAACTGAAATTATGTACATAAACCCAAAAATAAAATGAATGAATGACACCAGATTGCCCATCTCCTTTCCGTAGGCCAGAGCGGTGTCATCTGCACATTTCTAAAAGGTGTTGTCCTTCTGGGAAGTAACATAAGGGTGTAGAGAATGAGGCTGAGGACACATTCTTGTAGTGTGCCAATATATTTTGTTTATCTTCAAATTTGGCATCGCAAGCCAGAAAGCCCGTGTAGGGTGTCGCCCAAGCGTAAAAACTGTGTCGGAAAGTTAACCTTCTTAAAGACGCAGCTGCTGTCAATAAAGAGCATCCTCATGTAGTTGTTTATTTTCCAAAATGTGAGAGGGAAATATGGAGGGCAGCAGCAGTGGATTCTGAGACGTGGATCTGTTGGGACGTTAGATGTACTGCAGGTGGTCCAGTGTGTCCGGGACGCTGTTCTGAATGTGGGTTAGCATCACTTTGTCTAAACACTTCAATGTGATTGGAGTGAGTACTACGGCCTGTAGTCTGAAGACAAACTCCTACCATCTGAGTGAAGGTTTAGAACGGCCCGGATGAGGACCAAGAGAAGCATCACATCCTTTGTCCCACTCAGTATTCAGCTGCTTAACAAGCTTGGTTAACTTTTTTTTTTACATAGATAATATTATTGTCTTTGCTTCACATTGTACCCAACTTACTGACTATTTGTCTATGCTTTTATGGTCTCAGTGTGTTCTGTCTATAATGTATTGTCCTGTCTGCAGTGTTTGTTTCTCTGCTTTTCTCTGTGCACAACAAATTCCCCTCATTGCAATAAAGGTTTCATTCATTCATGCAGGTCAGTCGCCTCTTCTTCTTGGGGATAGAGACAATGGTTGTGGGAAGAACAATGGGCTGACAGAGGGACGAGTTGAAAATGGAGGTGAGAACGTCAGTCAGCTTGTTGGGGACATTGCTCATAGTAACCCAACAGGTTTAAATATTTGATTAGCACCATTGGAATTGTCTTAAGCACATAGTGTTTCTTTGTGACATATTTGTCAATGTAAACAAAAGTGAACGCATTAAATAAACTTTAACTTTTTTTTTCCCGGTACAAAGATATTTTTCATCAGCTATGCCAATGATGTCCATAAATCACAAAAGTGAAAGTGTATTGTAGGTTGCCATGATGTCATTAGAAAACACAAACCCTTAATACCACAAACCACTTCACATGTGCCAAGGGAAACTACTGACTTCTCCGCCAAACCCCCATTTAACAGAAATGCTGATGGGTCATTGCACTATATATGTATAGGTATTTTTTATGTGACGTGGAATAACATGCCAAAATCTTTAAATAAACAACATTTTTCATAGTACATATACCTTAGTTCAGTAGAGGCTAAAGGGCTTGAATGTTTTACTGATGCATTAAATAATATTTAAAACTGGCTCTGCGTTCTTTACTGTCCACCTGACCAATTTCTTTACTTAAGTAAAGATAAAGAGATAAAGGAGCAAAAATGTGCTCAAGGAAAAGTAAAAGTATCACCTTAAATTTTCTACCTAAGTAAAAGTATAAAAGTACTCACCTTTAAATCTACTTTTGAGTAAAAAAAAGTAAAAATATTTTGTACAGATTCAACAACTCATGAATGTGTTAAATTTGAGGGATTTTGCTGAAAAATTTTGCCTATTACTGATGAAATTAACAAACTGGAGCAGTAGAAGATACTGAACCTATTGGTGAGGTCTTCTGTCTTTATTTGTTTATGTTTCTAAAGATTAGATTGCATCTTTTATATTTAAGTACTCTACAATAAGGGTATGACAAAGAAAATATATTTTAAACAAAAACTCAAAATAGGCCTACTTTGTACTTCACACCAACTCAAAAAATGTAGTGGAGTAAAAAGTACAGATACTTCCTCTAAAATGTCTAGTGAAATAAAAGTAAAAGTACCCCTTGTAAAATACATAAGTAAAGTACAGATACATAAAAACTGTACTTAAGTAAAGTAACTAAGTACTTTTACTTTGTTACATTCCCCCACTGCAAGAAAGTACAATTTTGAGTTTATGAATGGAATTTTGCCAATTTCTTGACGTCAGTGATCATGGGCGTTGCCATGTTGAGGAGCACTCAGTTCTCTTATTATCTGTGTTATAATGTCTGGGTTCTGATTCAGAATTTCAACAATACAATTTTTACATTACTCCAGGAACTCCAACATTTATCTACTTTTTGTTTTGCACATTGGCTTGTGGAGTAGGTATGTATGAAAGTTTTTTTCTCTCTGAAAAATTTCATACAATTTTATTTATTTGACTTTATATAATACCATACAAAATTGGATTGTTCTTATCATGTTAGTAACGGTTTTATCAAACAAATGTATTTATTTATTTCTTATTTATTTATCTATATTTATTTATTTAGTTCAATGTTTACGCATTGTGTGTATGATATATTGCATGCATTGGATTTGCGTTTTGTGTCTTCTACGGACAACATTATGAGCTGGGCTGTTTAGGCTGAAAACTGCGATTCCGATCTGGCAACAACGCACGCAGTTAGCCTCCCCTGCTTCCTCGATGCAAGGGCAAATTAGGGGGACTTTTTTTAGATAAAAAATTACGTTTTCAAATCGGGTTTGATTTTAAAGAGGGTTTACTCATACCCAACTGGATATTCTTTAAAGGTAAGTGAGGGATGGTTTAGCAAATCAAGCTTTTTGACGCTAAGTGAAGTAGCGTTACATGCTAAGCTAAAGCTTTTAGTAAACGCAAGCGTTATCTCCCAGTGCCCTCCGTATCTTATTAAAATGTCTGTGCAGCTCAGTGGTCCGAAGTTCACCGTCACTGTTTATTCATCTGCTGCATAATGCATATTTTACGTCTGTTTTTAGCCAAATGCTAGCTGTCATATGCAAGTACTAGTTACTGTAATGTGTTGTGGTCAGCTTTACTTAGATTTCTTTTGTGAGGCAGGGTTTCTCGAGTGTTCCAGCTTGGCCGCTGTGATCTATGTTTACTCTAACCTTTGCATTTTTGACTTACTCATATTGACTTAAACGTTGGTAGTTACAATTTTGTCTATACTTTTATTTACCAATCATGTCACCTATGAATTCTGCAAGAAATCTAAATGTCGGCATGGTATCAGTTTATGGCTTCAAAATATGTATTTAAAATGTTACAATTATACAATAATACTGTACAAATGCATGGACTTCCTTGCCTGGATATTCCAGACTCACCGCTGTACCAGCGGATGATATTTCTCTGTAGAATAACACAGAGACATATCAGTGTGGATTCCAGGCAATGGACTTCCTACGCAAATGCCGAACTCATTCAGAGAGTTAACGCCCTGTGTAAAAAATATTTAGAGATGAGTGTGTCATACATAAAAAAAGTAACTACTGAGTTAAAAAAGATATCTTTAAGAATTTCCCATATATTTAGGTGTCAGATCAAATGTGTATCATTGGTGACTGACTATACAGCTTTCTTGTGTCCTGTTTAATGAGGACTGGGTGTAGCTCTCGCTGTCCTTTTTGTTAATGGGTAGGCGTTGTTTCCAGGAACAAATAGTTTCTCTTTCTGGTTTGCTACGGGATACACCTTCATTGGTCCTAGTGTTCCGCAGTGAAGTGAGGCTGCTCTCTGCTCTCACATGGAAAACCCGCCGCCTCCATGTGATGCTGTTTGCCTTCTTTTCTTAAAGGCACATTTACACATTTTAGGGCGAGACGTGTGCCTCGTGTATAGACATTTGGACACATACGAAATAAACAGTTGTGAAAGAAGTACTCAATTTCTTAACTTAAGTAAAAGAACAAATAAATGTGCAAATATTTACTCAAGTAAAAGTATCACCTTAAATTTTCTACATAAGTAAAAGCATAAAAGTACTTACTTTCAAAAAAGTAAAAGTATTTCTAACAGACTCGACAACTCGTTAATGTGATAAATGTGAGGGATTTTACTGAAAATTACTGATGAAATGAACAAACTGGTGCAGTAGAAGAGACTGAATCTGTCTGTGAGGTCTTCTGTCTTTATTATTCTGATGTTTCTAAAGGAGTACTACTTTACTGCATCTTTTTTATTTAAGTACTCTGTGTCTACAATGAGGATTCGACAAAAACACATGATTTTAAACTGAAACTCAAAATGTTTTACTTAGAAATGTAGTGGAGTAAAATCTTTTAAAATCTACTTAAGTACAGAGACATGAAAATTGTACTTAAGTAAAGTAAATAAGTACTTTTACTTTGTTACATTCAACTATAAATAAATATATATATATATATTTTTATGTATCAAATAATGTTAGGAATAGACAATATATCACAAACGTAATTGTAATGTTGTTTTTATATTCTCATCTGAGTTTGTTGTCATTATAAAAGCATGGTTTAACCTATTGTTTCTTTGCTTTTGTTTAATTTGCAGGTATAAGAATACAAATGCCTTTAACCACTACCCCACTCTTGATCATGGCTGAATTAGAATCAGACAACTTCACAGATTTCTCCCAGCTGCCCAGCCGCTTGGACTCATTTCGTGGCTCCCGTGTGGCGGAGCAGGTGCCAGCTGAGAGATTGGCCCGGGCTGGCTTCTACTTCACGGGCCACGCAGACCGGGTTCAGTGCTTCAGCTGCAAAAAGACGGTGGAAAACTGGTGCAGGGACGACACACCTGTGGAGAGACACAAAGCGGTAATAATCACACAGATACAAAATGATCTATCCTGTGTGTGAAAAGAAATTATAAGTCCTTCAGTGAGGATTGCTAATATTAAAAAACTCCAGTGTATGTCTGGAATCAGCAAAGATCTGTGGTTAAATCATAGCATTTTCAAACCTGCCTGAAAGGTGCACAATGTTGTACATTTTCACAACTGTGTAGGATATTAAACTTTTTGCTAATTTCTCTATTTTTTGTAACTACTGCTAATTAAATTATATGTAATTGAGTATTTTGTATAGCTCACTGTATTATTATCTCTTAAAGGTCCCATATTATGCTTTTTTCAGGCTTTTTGAAATAATTTTGGACACATTTGCATTACTATTTCTATTACTATTTACTATGTGTCCTTTAGTGAACCTGATACTTTCAATTTGCACTGGTGTGTCTGTTGCCCCCTGTGGGCAACAGTGGGTAATGAACAGAGCATTAGCACGGCTGATGGCAACATGATACTGACAGATAAATAAATAAAATGAGCTTATTGCTTCTTGTGACAGCAAATTAAACACTTAAATGATCAGAACAAGTGTAGTGAAGGTATATGGGCTTTAGATACACGAAGGAGCACTTTCTGGTTTCACGTGTTTACGTAGAGCACTGAGACCGAGAGTTTAAGAAAAGGACAGCTTCAGCCTACAGGAGTACACCAAGAAGCATGAGTAAAACAAAATACTACTACTACTAGGTATGTTTTTGAGGTGAAAACACCATTATAACATGATTGTAAGCTCAAAAAAGTCCATGTAAAATAGGGCACCTAAAAAACCTGTGCATTTTCTTGTTTTGTCTGTGTACTAAACACAATTTCTTTGTACAGTGAAAGTTTTTCGCAACTTTTAACCTCCCTTTTATCTTCTCCTTTGTTATAGGTTTCTCCATCATGCACATTCCTCAGCTGCACCCACCGTGGTAATCCCCTTTTACTCAACAGCCCCTACAATGAAGCAGCCGAAGACATGCAGTATCGTTTGAGAACAGGTGAGATCGTCGATGAGTCCACTTTCCCAAGGGTCCTCCACATGAGGAGCGAAGAAGCCCGGCTGGAATCCTTTGCATCTTGGCCCTCCAATTCCCCTGTGAGACCCACCGATCTGGCCCAAGCTGGTCTCTACTACTTAGGGCAGGGAGATCGTGTCCAGTGTTTCTGCTGCGCTGGCATGATGGGAGCCTGGGAACCTGGAGACAGTGCCTGGGGAGAACATGAAAGGCATTATCCCAACTGTTTCTATATACTTGGGTATGACGTTGGCAACATCCCACTCTCGGGTGGCTCACAAGGCAGCAGTAGCCAAAGTGCTAATAACCAAGTCCATATGGGGAGCTTTGAGGAGAGGCTTCAGAGCTTTCAAGGTATCCAGCATCCCATTGATCACGAGCGTCTGGCCCACGCCGGCTTCTACAGCACAGGTAGGACATGGACAGTGCACTGAGCAGATTAAAACTGTTCGCTATCAAACGTTTGCAGTACTGATAATGAACTTGTTGTGGACTGCTGCAGGCAGAGGTGACAGAGTGATGTGTTTCTACTGTGCTGGAGGTCTGAAAGGATGGCAGCCTGAAGAAGACCCCTGGGAAGAGCATGCCAAACACTACCCAGGGTAACGACTACTACGACTAATCTCTTTGTACTGTATTTATTGCGCTAAAACTATTGTGCTATTTTGTTCTAATAAAAATATATGCGTTTTAAACAGATGTGGCTTCCTGTTGTCAGAGAAAGGGCAAGAATTTATCAACAACATTCAGTTACAAAATGGAGCTGTAAGTTTAAAATAGAAACTTACTAAAAATTTACTTCATTTGGATAAAATGAACAATATACCATTTAACAAGTATGATTTATATACTTTTTAAATTGTTTTTTTAGGCAACAAGTCACAAGAATGGATTATCACCTGACCACACAAGCGGTAATCATTTTACTTTATTTTCTGTGAACTCACATTTAAAATGAGGACAAATGGAAGAGAAATTAAACTTATTTACATTTTTTTTTTTTTTTTTTGCAGAGGTGTTGCAGAGTAGCATGGCTCAAAAGGCCATAGAGATGGGTCTGGAGCCCACCTTGGTGGAGAGAAAAATTTTGGAGAAGAAGCGAACTACGGGCTCGGACTACTCCAGTGTGCAGGCCCTCGTGGAAGACTGCCTGAACGACACAGGCAACACGCAAGGTATGCATAGTCTTAGAGGCCACTTACCCAAGGTGTTGGTGATTTTACATATACTGTCTGACAAATTACATAGATTTTGTTGGCAAGAAATGTCTGTAAAAAGTCCTATTGGTTTTTCTGAAGGATGCTATGCTAGGATTTTATTTGCTACATTTTGCTCATTAGTGTTGTAGTCAAGACCAGAGTGAACCGAGACCAAGACAAGGCAAAGAGTTTTGAGGTCTGAGGCAAGTCTTTTAAGGACCACGACAAAGGCGGGAGAGAAAAGTTTAAAAAAAGTAAAAGTAGTTCAAATACATTATTGATAATTTTTATGATCTAATGCAGCAGATAAGAAACAGATAATGTTTCTGGTTCTTCTGATACTGAGGTATTTTATTTTCTTATGTTTGTTTAAAAAGAAAATCTCAAAGATCGCCACATCTGAGATTGAGACAAGACCGAGTAAAATTGGATTAGAGACCAAGACTGAGTAAAATTGCAGCTGTGACTGAGACTATTAAAAAATTGACTAAAGACCGGTCTCAAGACAAAGTCTGGTCTTGGGCACTATAACACTATCACTCATGCTAGATTCCTTCTTCTTGCATAACTAGTGATTAAACAATTAAAATGCAGACAATACTTTTATTAGAGATATATACTATTTAGCTACAGATAAAAAGAGTAAAATGTTCTGAGCAGGCCAACATTGTTTTTAGCTTATCTGTATTATCTGTAGTAACCAACTTATTTTCTTCCAGATGAGGATCCCCTGGAGACATTGGAGAAGCTGCAGAGGGAGAAACAGTGCAAAATCTGCATGGATAGAGATATATCTATGGTCTTCATCCCATGTGGTCACCTGGTCTCATGTCAGCAGTGCTCTAAGGCGCTCAGCAAGTGTCCAATCTGCTGCGCTGAAATTACACAAAAGATCAAGACCTATATTTCTTGAGTAAATCAGTCATCAGCTCCACTTTTATGCTGCTTCCTAAACATTTTATTGCAAAATATATTTTAATTTAATTGTAGATTGACTGTAATATATAAAAAAACATAATTTTGAGGTGTAGAATAATCAGGTGTACAAATAAGAAAACACTATTTTTACAGACAGGGACACTAAACTGATGTTGATGCTGAGGTGATGTAAATAGCAGACGCCAATGATTAAGGTAATTTATGATAACCAACTGTAAATGGGCCATGGCCCTTCAATGTCACACCAGCCAAAGGTGCCTTTCTTTGCTTTTGTTTTTATTTTGGTCACAATCCACATTTTAAATAATTCTATGTATCACTCCGCCTTGCTGTGAGTTATAGTTTGTGGTCATCTTCATTTTATTTACTACTGATCTGTATCCATAACTGTGTTGTATTGAAATAAATCAGCTTAGAATAAGGAAGGTAAATTGTCATTGTTAACCAAAATTATGTAACATTCCAGTTTACAGTGTAATTTTAAGTCAATAAAAGTAAACGTGTGCTTATATGGTTTTAGTGGCTCCTATTTTTGTGTGAGAATAAAGTGGCTTTAATCACCACACATTGTTATTTTATTATTGCACTTATTAGTAATTATTGTCCAAATAAAAATTTAATTAAATACTATAAGTGGTTAAAATCTACTTTGCCAGTCCCAAGCCTGGATAAATGGAGAGAGCTGTCAGGATGGGCAACCAGTGTAAAACCTATGCCAAATCAATGTCAAATCATTTCTGTGGCAACCCACTAGGGAAAAAAATAAAAGGGAAAAAAGGATTTTGTTAATTACCTTAAGTGAATATTTTACATCTTGTCATATCAGCAGGCTGCAGTGTGAGTCAGAGGATCTGTAATATTAGATAACGCTGGATCTGCTGTGAAAGCAGTAGTCGACCTTGGCTTCCCGCTTAACTTTTTGTTTGAATTAAGGAGAGCGCTCTCAAAGACTAGACAAACGACTCCAGGAAAGGATGACGTGTGCTATGATATGCTGGCCCATATGTCTGACCATACACTTGCGTTAGTGTTGAGACTTTTTAACCTCATCTGGGATACAGGGTGCATTCCGTCATCTTGGAAACAGTCAGTGCTAATGCCAATACTCAAGCTGGGAAAGCCACCTTCAGACTCTTCAAGTTACCGTCCGATAGCATTAACATCGCAGCTAGGAAAGACCATGGAGTACATGGTAACAGAAAGGCTTAACTACTTTTTATAAAGTAAAAATCTGCTTTCCACTCACCAAAGCAGCTTCCGCAAAGGCAAAAACACAATGGGCTCTGTATAGTGCCTAGAGTAAGAAATCCAAAAAAGCCAAAACTATCAAAGAAATTATTATTGCAGTGTTTTTTGATGCTGAAAAGGCCTACGATATGGTATGGAAGGAGGGTCTACGCAAGCTTGGTGTAGGAGGGAAGATGTTCAATTGGGTAAGGAGCTTCTTGTATGTTTGGCAAATTAAAGTAAATGTAGACACAGAATATTCAGATGTATACGCTGTAGAAAAGGGAATTCCACAAGGCAGTGTATGTAGCCTTATTTTGTTCAATGTTATGAATAATAATATTTTTGAGGAGGCAGATGACCCAATTGGCAGGTCACTTTATGCAAATGATGGTGCGATGTGAGTGAGAGAAAGGAACTTGCTGTTTCTGCAGAAGAAAATTCAAGGAGCAATAAAGCAGGTGGAGTAGTGGACCCTAAATTGGGGATTCAAACTATCTGTAGCAAATTCGCAGACAATTTGCTTCCATAGCCGTCACAAGGAAATATCTCTGAAACTGTATGGATAGGAGCTTGAACACGTTAAAGTAGTTATGTTCCTGGGAGTCATTTTTGATGAAAGGCTCACCTGGAAACAACATCTGGAAAGAGTTGTAAGTGTAAAAAAGTGAATAATTTACTACGGTGCATCAGGACTGGGGAGCAAACAGAAAATCTCTTTTAAACACCTGGGCCATTATGAGAGCCACTTTGGACTACGGTTGCATCGCCTACATGTGTGCAGCTGAAACAAACCTTAAGAAACTTGATGTAGAGCAGGGGCAAGCCCTACATATCTGTAGCAGGGCCTTCAGGACATTACCTGTCTCAGCAATGCAGGTTGAATTAGGAGAGCTTTGGCTGGGTAGCAAATGCAAAATCACAGCTCGCTGGCCCATGTGAGCTTAACTTAAGCCCCACCGTCACCGTACCTTTACCAACCGTGGCCCCGTGAAAATTCATTATGGCTCCAGTAGATATTAGCCTACACCCGAAATTTAAAAAGTAAAAAGTATAAAAAGTCACCACAATTTCTAGTTCAAGCGCAAATAAATCAGCATTATGATAAACTATTTATTTACAAGGCCATTCCGCCTTGTGGATGCCCGATCCCATCAGACCTCAGAAGCTAAGCAGGGTAGGGCCTGGTCAGTACCTGGATGGGAGACCGCTGGGGGACACCAGGAAGCTGGTGTGAATGTGAGTGAGTGAGTGGGGACTACGGATGGAAATTAGCTCTGAGCTAAAATGCAGTGTATTTACGGCACTAGCCGTTCATTAATACACACTGTCCCATTCAAATAAATATAAAAAAATATATATATATATACAGATGGCTCAAAAGACCCTGAGTGTGGTTGCACTTGTACTGCCTTTTTCTTATCCCTCACCTTGAGATCGCAGTCAAGCGGAAATTGACAGACCATCTTTCAGTTTTCACAACAGAACTGATTACAATACAGCTGGAGCTACAATGGGCAGAAACTAACACACAAAACCAAAACATAACAACCTCAGACAGTCTCTTAGCTTTACAAAGCATAAAGTCTGAAAAGTCCGAGTGTAGATCTAATGAGATCAGGATCTCATTCACTCCCCACTGTAGAGGCCTGAACACTACCTTCCTTTGGGTTCCTGTCCATGTGGGCATGGAAGGTAATGAAATAGTGGATATGTTAGCTAAAAACTTGCTAAAACTACCCTCAATTGGCATAATCATCTCAATAAGTAAATCTGAGATTAAAACCATCATAAAGAGCCACATACACAAAAACTGGCAAACGTATTGGGACATCTCAGACACTGGAAGGCATCTGTACAATATTCAGAGACATGCTGGGTCAAGCAGTACAGTGGGCAGGAGCCCAAGAGAAGAGAGAGCTTACACCCTTTTAAGAATAGGCCACACTTAATTAAATGATGGGACTATGCAGTTGCTGTCACAAATCAGAAAGCAAGGAACATGTATTAATCCTCTTCAGCAGATATGAGAGAAAGAGAGGGCTGACCTATCATGGCATAGAAACAACAGGCGTGATTTAACTATTGCAAATCTCCTAGTTTTCTAAACTTTGTAAAGTCATTACTCACCATTTAACAGTAACAGGTTTAATGACAGGATCAAATAGAGTTTTCTTTTTGGGGCCTTAAGGGATTTGGCCTGGGAGGAAAATATTTAAAATGGATTCAATTACTATATACAGAGCCCATAGCCAAAGTTATAACAAACACCTCCATTACAGTGAGCTCAATAATATACTATATAACAATATTGTAATATTACAATAATAGGAATATAATACTCTTAGTTACATTAGTACTTAATTACGCTGTACTTCTTTCTTGTAATCTTGTGATCATATAGTAGATTTTTGTATCAACAACAGTCAAATAAAACCTCAAATTAAAGCAGTATTACATTTAAGGAGATACCTTTTAATAAAATGCCTGTCTGTCACTTAACACCATAACTCAACAATGTATAAAACTAGGGCTGGGACTTTAATCGTGATTAATTAATTACAAAGAAATTAACGCGTTTAAAAAAAGGCAATTAATCGCGCTTGTCAATGACAACATGGAACTTTTCTCAGTGGCCTAGTTTCTGGCGCACATTAACTGAGGGCTGGACATCCACACCGGACAGAGCCATCAGAACACCAAATGTTAGTGGATTTCTGCTGTGAACAGAGAGATAATGTATCTACACACTGCTCTACAGGTAACTGCGGGGTTTTCTCCGAGGCCGGCCCTTCTCCGCGCATCCAGCGCACGGCGCCACTCCTTTTCTTTCACTTTCAAACGCGCTGCTTCACGAGGCGCTCATCGTCTCCCGGATCATTCTCACAGCTGCCTGACGCACACAGGAGACAGCAGTCCTTTGGGTTCAGACGCGAAGAGCAGAGGTTATAGGTCACATAAGGAGGAGGAGACAGAGAGGAATAAAACGAACAGTAGCCTTACAAAACATGGCAAGAACAGCAAATTACAAATACCACTGTAACGTAGTGGTAACTTGGAGGAGAAGCGATAGCAATTAACATGTGCTCCGAGATAGCTTGAAAGAGAGCAACAACTTACAGATTTCCACTGGTACTTTATTATAAATTGAGAAACCATACAAAGCCAGGTCTCCTCGGTGCGAAGTCTATTATCCATACATGAAAATAGAGTATAGTCCGTATTTCCTTTAATACTCGTTACTGAGGTTGAGTCGAGCACAGAGATGCGTGTACACAGGATACACTCCAGAGCACTAGTACTACTGTATTAATGTGAACTGTGACCTTACATTACAATCAAATAAAAGAGGCGCCATTAAGTGGTGCTGTTATGTACTACTACTGCTGTGGGTGACTTGTGTCATAGGTAAAGCTCTATATAAATACCATTCACATTCCATTCCCAATTCTCAGGGCACAAAGTTAACCAAAAGAAAAGCTCCCTGTTACTACTGAACAGAAATAACCCTCCAATTCAAACACCGTTCACATGTACCTATGAAGGTTTTACTTACCTGGGAATTAAAATAAATCTGGACATAAAGAAAATTCTATTAATTATGATCCTTTAGTACAAAAGGTGTTGGACTCCTTAGAAAGATGTGGTGGGATGCCAATTTCAATGATAGCTCGCATTAAAATTATTAAAATGTCCATTCTTCCAAAGTTCTTAAAACTTTTCCAGTCTATCCCTTTACACATTCCAGCCTAATTCTTTTCCTCCCTAAATAAAACCTTTACCAAACTTATATGGAATAGTAAATGCCCCAGATTGCGCCTCTCTCTTTTGTATCTGCCCTATGATCGAGGGGGGCTTAGATTGCCTAATGTCAAGCTATAGGCCTACTAGTGGGCAGCTCAACTTTCTGCTGCTACTTACTTTACTTACTTTACCGCCATTGGTCTTGGATACATATTCAAAACAATACATTAAAGCGGAACTCAGTAACTCTGCTTGTTTCTTTGCTCTTTTTGCCTTATTTCCCTCTATAAAGCTCCCCCTACAGTTCAGAGTAGAGCCCTATCGTAACTACTCACAAGCCCAATTGACTCCTGTGTGACTCCTCGCTTGTCTTTACTTTCGTTTTCCCTTTCCCGTATCTGTACAAAGTTTTTTCTTCCATTTGGCTGTGTTGGAACAACGCAAATTGAGAAATAAAGCCACTGCTAGCTTGTTGTTTTGTTAACCGGGATGTGCCGCTTTCTCGTGTGACCTGAGACTTCTGTGACTCCGGGTTGATGGCACTCACTGTTGCAAGTGTCAATTTCAGCCCAGAGACACCAGGGGGCGATGCCACACGCTTGACCCCACAACAACTAATACGTCTGTTGCTCCTCTGTTTATGAGTGTGATTGTACCAAAATGGTAATTAATAAAAAGAAAAAGAAAAAAGAAAGTAGCTTGTTGTTATCAGCAAGCTAAAGGAAAGCTAGTGGCTAACAGCAGCCTAAAAGTTTTGCCTACACTGTAAAAAAAAACATAAAAAAAGGTAAATGACTGTCAGCTACAGCTGCCAAACAAATACCCTAAAATTAAAGTATGTTCCGTAAATTTAAAAAATGTGCAAAAACACTAAATTCACGGACATGGAAAAAAGGAAATTACCATTATTTTACAGTTGTTTCCCTGTATTATTATGATCAAATACCTTCATTATAGTGCCAATGTCAACAGTTCTAAAGAAAATTACCATTAATTTACAGTTGTTTTTCTGTATTATTATGAATAAATATCTTCATTAAAGTGCCAATATCAATAGTTCTAAAGGTAATTACCTTTATTTTACAGATATTTACCATATCATTAGGAGTAAACACCTTCAATAAAGTGACAATACTCAGCGTTTTACAAGAAAAAAACTTTATTTTATAGATTTTTACCATAATATTAGGAGTAACCCCTTAAAAAAGTGACAATATTCAGAGTTTTATGAGAAATAAAATTAATTTTATAGATATTTACCATGGAATTAGGAGTAAACACCATTAATATAGTGACAATGCCCAAAGTTATAAAGGAAAAATACAATTATTTTACAGCTATTTACTTAATTTTTAGGGTTAAACAACTAAAAACACAGTAAATGACTGGCAGCTGCGGCTGCCAAACAAAAATCCTAAAATTAAAGTAGAATTCCATAATTCAAATAATGTGCAAAAACATAACATTTACAGAATTTTGCAGTTAAGTTTCTACAAGAATATACCATTATTTAAAAGCTCTTTTTATGTATTATTCAGATCAAACACCTTCATTAAAGTTGCAAGTGTCAATTTCAGCCCAGAGATACCAGGGGGCGATGCCACACGCTTGATTTACCCCACAACAACTCATTTGATCATCACATGGACTTCGAAATGTTTTATATAAGGTAAAAAAGTCACCGAGTTCAGCTTTAACGTTACAGTTTTCAAAATCTTACAAACTGAACCTTTGAGAGAAACATGAATTTATATCAAGTTTTAGTTTACAGGACTCATAAAATCGTTAGCCCGACATGCCGGGAACGTGAAAAGGGCTTAATTACTTGGCGCGGCTCAGAAGAGCGCTCCCTCACCTCTGTCACTCACACAGTCGGAGGAGCACGCACACAGTGCTCTCATTCACAAGGGAACAACAAGAAGTCCAGGGCGGGTGGCAAGAAAGACACATCTGAAGGTATTATTTGAAATGAACTGCACCTCGCCTGGATTGCAGATGAGAACAAGCGCCCGCAGCAGAGGGTGGGGAAAAGCGCCCGAAATCAAGTCGGACAGTTCACAAGCCGAGAACAGCGTGGGGAGCCTCAGATCACGCAGCGTCTCGTTGGAAAGACAGATCTTGCATTTGTTTGAAGTATTTTCTTGATAATATTATTTAAGAGTCTGTGAACTCTCCTGTTTCCTTTAATCACCTCTCACTGACACTGACAAGCAATGAGATGAGGCTGCTCTTATTGCAGAGTTTGCAGCTTAGGCTTAAAATATCAAATGGATCTATGATTATGAATCAATCGGTCTTTGCCAGACACGTGACCAAAACGCCCCCCGCCGCCATATTGATGGTAAAGTCAATGTAAACAAATGCCAACTCTGATAGAAAGGCATTGAGCAGCGCGTATATCCTACATTCTCTAGCTTTAGCTGTTAGAGCTTAAGTGACTACAACGCTACAGCTATGCATGCACTGTTATTCAGGTCAGTACTCTCCTTGCCGACCCTGTGGCAAATAAACCATTCACACTCACTCTGTAGGTCAGTGGTACTAATATAAGTATGTGATCATCCGCTGTTGATACTTTAATAATAATCTGTTTACACAGTTCATGCTGTATTCTGTGGGCCATTACTAGGTAATATATATCAATAGTCTGATCCTTAAGTTCCTAATTTTTCTTAATGTAGCTTCCTACGTCCGAACCAGCTATAGCTTCCATCTTAAAGCAGCTGCATTAATCCAGAGCATTTTAATCATGTTAAGTAAAGTATTTATTAATATGACACAATGTTTTTTATCTTATCTATAAATAGCGTAGTCAAACAGCATCCATTTATTACAGAAGCCCATACTCCATAGAGTTTATGAAACTTTTTTTTTTACCTACAAATACGCCAACATCACGTGATTGAATGGATCATGTAAAGCATTGGAAAAATAGCATCAGTGTCCAAACCATTCAGTACACAGTGCACTAATGCTGCAGAAAAAAGTAACTGAGAGTTTAGAGAGAGTTTAGAGATTGAGGGAGAATTGGAGCTTTCAGAACTGAGACCATTGACAGTCTTTGTCCCTTAAACGCTCGGGGAAAACTGTCACTTGCTTCCCAAGATGGCGACAACGACCCAAAATACACACACGTGACGTCACCTGGCATTAACCAGTTCTCAAAAAGATCATTTATTATTCATGTGATCCATATCTGACCACGGCCTGGACACTTTCAGTCACACTTAAAAGCATTTGTCAGTTAGCTCAGGTTACTGTGGCTGACGTCCTGCCATGATTCAACTCGCGTAAGCTCTGACCACTACCGTTCATCAGCTAACAACAGCACATGCAGCTGGTCTCTGGTGGTTGGTCTGTACCCAGAGACATCAGTGAAAACACCAACACTGCCCCCAGTGGTTGTCAGTGGAACAGGATTTCCTTTGAATCAATACAAAGCTGTTTAAAAACGCGTAACGAATGTCTCAGAAAATAATCCGCAAGCGCAGAAGTGATGAATTTGCGCAATGGAAAGGCTGAATGCACAAATAGAGCAATCCACAAATGCACAATCAACTATTTCCACGCAAAATGCAGATTTATGAATAAAAAACACAAATCATTTTGAAATAATTACAACAGATATATTTGCAAATTACAATATAGCTGCATACCCCGAGTGGTTGTCATTGGAACAGGATTTCTTTGTGAATAAATCTTGCTGTCTCAAAATGTGGGACAAATGTCTCAAACAGATCCAAATGTGCAGAGGTAATGAATGCACAAATGGAACGATCCACAAATGCAGATTGGACTATTCACGTGCAAAACTGCAGATTTATTAATGACAAACATGGTTGATTTGTGAAGTAATTACAAATAACATATTTGCAAATTAAAATTTATTTGCAAAAATCGCTGCATGCAAGTCACAAATTAGGCTTTCGTCCTAGTTGCATCAATACATTTATTGTTGTATCAATTCATTTTAGTTTTGCATCAATTCATTTTATTGAAACAAATATAGCTCCATACTCATTCTGTAGCGAATGTGTTGAAACTACACACATGTTTTATGAATGTATTTTTACTAATGCCTTTTGGGATGATTTACATCACTGGTTATCCAAGATTGTCCCAGTTCCTGAGTTAAAAAAAGAAAATGTTATGTATGGTATCATAGTGAAAAATCCTGTGCATGATTTGACAATTAACTCCATTATGATAGGGACATTTTTTATAAACAAAAACAGATTTCTAAAATCCAAACCAAATTTTATTGTCTCTTCATGATGTTAAGGCCCTCCCTTTTTCTTTTTTTTAACTCTTTCTTTATGATTATTATTTATTTTCTCTATCACTGTCTCTTTTGTATTTGCACTGCTTGTACGTCTATTTCTCCTCTGTTTGTTATGAGTGTGATTGTACCAAAGTGTTAATTAATAAAAAAGAAAAAAAAAAAGAAAAAAGAAAGTAGCTTGTTGTTAGCAGTGAGCTAAAGGAAAGCTAATGGCTAACAGCAGCCTAAAGTTTTGCCTAGAGTTACAGCGGCCCCTCCCCCGGAGTGTTTCCCTAAAGATACTGAGGATGTGTCTTTCCTCACTGATATTTTTATAAGACCTGACCTGTATTAGGCCCATTATGTTACTGAGGCGTGGATTTATGATTTATGATACTGCTATGCATTGCTTGCTACTATAGTGTATCTCTTTTTGAAGGATAGTACAAAGGGGTTAATTAAAGTCCCTAACAAATTATTTTAGATATTTTTGCTATTTTGACATGTCATTGTTTTAATATCTACTTTTTTATTCAATTTCTGTAAATAAGAAATGTACAACAATTTAAGTTTGATAAGGAGACACAAATAGGCTATGTAAAAAAAAAAAAAATTGGTCATAATTATACTGCAACTAAGTCTGCAAATAAAAATCGTATAAAATTTTTTAATTGTGAACATAAAATCGTGAATTAAATCGTGAATTCAGTGCATTGTTACATCCCTACCATATGCTAAATGTCTTAAGCACATAGTATTTCTTTGTCTGTCTTAAATTAAATCCTAGTGAAAGTATTAAATAAACTTAAATCTCTTTGAGACTTTGTGAAATATGAGGAACATCTTTTGTTAGAAACTGTGAGTGACTTGCAGGTCATGTGACTCCCCTTGCCCTCCAAAACCCTGTGCCTAATCAGGCCAATTAAAGGCACCTTAGTTTGTCTTCACATTATTATTTTGAATGAATGAATGATTATACCATTAATTTATGTTTTGCCTTTATGATTCCAGAAAATTACCACTTTACTCTACACTCAACTCTACTTCAACTTACCTGAAAATAAAATACCTGACCTGCTATGCCTCAAATGGTTTCTGTGCTCATTCTCATGAAGTTTCACCAGCAAATGATATCCAACATATTTATTATTTTAAACCCTGCTAAATATCTCAATGCATTTTTCACTTGAATTAAAGTGAAAGTATTAAATAATCTTATACCTTTGGGAATGTGAAGTATGAAGAACATCTTCATTCCAGTACAAAGACATTGTTCCCCAGCTAATAATAATAAATGCATTTTATTAGTTTCTTGACGTCAGTGATCATGGGCGTTGTTGAGCAGCCATCCGTTCTCTAACCTATAAATGATGGATGGTGTGTTAAAATCTTTGAGTTCTGATTCAGAATTTCAAGAATAGAATTATTTTTTTATTTACAGAACCCTAGCAACTACAACATTTAACCACTTGTTTTGTACAATGGCTTGTGGAGTAGGTATGTATGAAATTATTATTTTTTCTCTAAAGTTATATTTTTATTTACTTTTTATTTATTTTACTTATACCGTACAAAGTTTGATTGTTCTTATCATCAAACAAATTTATGCATTTTTAAAAATCTTTTTAATTAGTTAGTTAGTTTGTTGTAGAGCCAAATGTTTACATTTTGTGTGTATTATATAGCATGCACTAAATTTGCGTTGTACTGAATGTCGTCCATGGACAACATTATGAGCTCGGCTGTTAAGCTGAAAACTGCAATTCCCAGAAACGGGTCTGGAGGGCGCTATTTCATTTTCTGTGTAACACCGGCTTAACAGACTGTAACATTGTTCACAAAGGCATAATGTTGCATACTCCAATACAGTAGGTGGCGGCATGCACCTTTCACAAGTTAGAGTTAGATATGTTTTTAAGATGTGTAGTTTAAGCGTGTGTCCACATGTTTAGCCATTGTCATTATGCGCTATACTCTGTGTGAAAAGAAATTATAAGTCCTTTAGTGAGGATTGCTGATGGCTGAAAAAAACATCTGTGTGTGTCTGTTTGGGATCAACAAAGAGCTGTGCTTAAATTATTAGCATTCTCAAACCTGCCTGAAATGTGCATAATATTGTACATTCCTGCACAAGAATATTAAACTTTTTGCTAATTTCTCTATTTTTGTAGCTACTGCTAATTAAATTATATGTAACTGAGTATTTTGCATCTCTTACTATATTATTATCCTTTAAAGTTCCCATATTATGCTTTTTTCAGGCTGTTTGAAATAATTTTGAACACCTTTGCATTACTATTTCACATTTTAGGACCTAAAATAATGTAAATGTACCATGATCATGGAACCATGATCTTTTGGGGAGCTGTTACTTTCAATTTGCACAGGTGTGTCTGTCGCCCCCTGCTGGCAACAGTGGTGAATGAACAGAGCATTAGCACGGGTATTAGCAACATAATGCTGACAGATAAATAAATAAAATGAGACAGTACCTGGGAAGAACACGAAAAGCTTTACCCCAACTGTTTCTTTTTACTTGGGCATGACGTTGGCAACATCCCACTCCTGTGTGGCTCACAAGGCAGCAGTAGACAAAGTGCTAATAACCAAGTCCATATGGGGAGCTTTGAGGAGAGGCTTCAGAGCCTTTCAAGGTATCCAGCATCCCATTGATCACAAGCGTCTGGCCCAAGCCGGCTTCTACAGCACAGGTAGGACATGGACAGTGCACTGAGCAGATTAAAACTGTACAATATTAAACATATAATGAACTTGTTGTGGACTGCTGCAGGCACAGGTGACATAGTGCAGTGTTTTCGATGTCGTGGAGGTCTGAAAGAATGGAAGCCTAAAGCAGACCCCTGGAAATTGCACGCCAAAAACTACCCAGGGTAACAACTAATAAAATCTCTATGTATTTATTGCGCTAAAACTATTGTGCTATTTTGTAATAATAAAAATATATGCTTTTTAAACAGATGTGGCTTCCTGTTGTCAGAAAAAGGGCAAGAATTTATCAACAACATTCAGTTACAAAACTGAGATGTAAGTTAAAAATATAAACTTCATCACATTATTTATATTAACTTCATTTAGACAAAACTGAACAATACACCATTTAACAAGTATGATTTACAATCATATGCAAAAGTTTGGACACCTCTCTGAGGTTGCATAATAATTTACTCTGTCGTCATGAAAAATGATCACAGAGGTATGTCATTCATTTTCTAGGTGGGATTTCTGAACATTAATTTTTAGTGTAGCAGTATTTAGGTGTATGAAATTAAATGAAATATGAAAAAAATGTCTGTGTAAAAGTTTGGGCACCCTTATAAGTTTGCTGATTTGAATACATGTAACTTCTCAAAATGGATTACTTGCAACACAAAACTTGTTAGATTAGTTAGTTAAGCCTTGAACTTCATAGACAGGTTCATTCAATAAAGAGAAAAGGTATTTAAGGTGGTAATCACGAAATGGAAGGACACAGAGTAAAAAAAGAGTAAAATGTTTTAAGCAGGCCAACGTTGTTCCTTTCCCATCTGTATTATCTGTAATAATCAATTTTTCTTCCAGATGAGGATCCACTGGAAAAAAAAAAGTGCAAAATCTGCATGGATAGAGATATATCTATGGTCTTCATCCCAGGTGGTCACCTGGTCTCATGTCAGCAGTGCTCTAAGGCGCTCAGCAAGTGTCCAATCTGCTGCGCTGAAATTACACAAAAGATCAAGACCTATATTTCTTGAGTAAATCAGTCTCCTGCTCCACTTTAATGCTGCTTCCTAAACATTTTATTGCAAAATATATTTTAACTTACTTAGACTGTAATATATTAAAACATGAAGTGTGGTGTTAAATAATCAGGTGTACAAGAATAAAACACAATTTTTACAACCACAGGGACACTAAACTGATGTTGATGCTGAGGTGCTGTAAATAGCAGACGCCAATGATTAAGGTCATTTACCAACTGTAAATGGGCCATGGCCCTTCAGTGTCACAACAGCCAAAGGTGCCTTTCTTTGCTTTTGTTTTTATTTTGGTCACAAGCCACATTTTAAATAATTCTATGTATCACTCCGCCTTGTGAGTTATAGTTTGTGCTCATCTTCATTTTATTTGCTACTGATCTGTATCCATATGATATGTATGTTGTATTGAAATAAATACAACACATTTACACAATAAGCTTAATAAAATGTAGAGCTTGGTTTTATGTGTAAGATTGATCAAATATGTGGAAAACAGATTTACCTAGGCAGAATAAATTTGAACTTTTTCATGTGGTCTGTCTTAATACCTGTTTTTGTTGTTGTTGTTTTTCTCAGATCATGATGAATTATTCTGTACTAAATTAGGTAGTCACTCAAACACCTCTAAAGTTAAGGTACATGCATAATATCCAGCCTCTCAAAGTGTCTAGTAATAAAAGTGCTACTAGCCAAAATGGGAATCTGCCAGCATTTGGACGGTTGGCTACTGCTAATATCAAGCCCAGTTCATAACACTAAATCCCTGTCAGAAGAATGTTCTTTTATTATTGCATTTATTAGTAATTGTTGTCCAATAAAAATTCAGCCATAAGTGGCTAAATACCAAAATCTGCTTTGTCAGTCCCAAGGCTGGATAAATGGAGAGTATTGTCTCAGGAAGGGCATCCAGTGTAAAACCTATGCCAAATCAGTATTAAATAATTTTGGTGTCAACCCGTGAAGGAAAAAAACGAAGGAAAGATGGGAATTGTTAACCCGTTTAATCCCACCGGCAACAATTTTTGCCCCAAAAAAAGATCTCTCACTTTTAAGGCTCTACTGTTGTTATTACATGATATAATCAGGTAATAGTAGTACATACAACACAACTGAGGAGTTCTGAAGAAGTCTGGTAAGTTTCACATATCTGGGGTTAAAGGTCACATGACCACAGGTGTTTGTTCAAAAGTTACACCTGGAGAGGAGCTCAGCCTCCCCCCAAGTCTAAACCAAAAGCTTATTAAAGTATGATAACATGAAGCTGATACACACCATCTTTCAGGTCTCTAGTGTTCAGATATGGTAGCAATAATGTATCTAATTTGTTTGGTTTGGGCACAGGATGAGTGGGGTAAGGGTTCCCATTGACACAGTGATGTTCCCATTGACACAGTGTAGAACAGGTACAAATTGCTTTCCTCAGCACTAAACTCTTCACCTGCACATTTCCCCCAGTCTACAGGCTACAGTTGTGTAGGAAAATACAGTCAGTGCAAGTTAGAGACAGGGATATATGCAATAATTAACACTAAAATATATAATAAATAAATAAATTCTTACTACTTCTTCAATACATGCAGTCACGGAATGAGGTGCAGGACTTATTTTGTGACTTTACAAAATGAAAAAATAAAAATATTTATAATCTATAAACATGTAAAACTAAAATGCTTTAATTTATGAAAGTCAGTACATGATTTTATTAAAAATGGTATAGATATATGCTCGCATGGTGCTTATAATAGTGTGCTATTGTTATAGAAAAACACTTTATAAATTGTATTGCTTAAAGTAATAATTGTACACCTTCTTAGGACAACTAAAGACTGTAATATATTGTTATGTTGCATTATATTAAGTAAAAGCTCACTAAATACATTAAAAGTGTCAATACTCAATACTGGCCACATGTTATCCCACCAGCAAAAATTGTTGCCGAGCATAAAACTCAGCTTTTCACCCACTTTTCCATTAAAATTGTTAAACATAACATTTGATTGTTTCATTAGAGCACTGATAACATATGATTTTTGTATTGTTATGTCTGAGAAAAATTTGGGATTAAACGGGTGAATTACCGTAAGTGAATATTACATCTTGTCACATCAGCAGGCTGCAGTGTGAGTCAGAAGGACTGAAATGTTAGATAATACTGGATCCGCTGTGAAAGCAATACTCAGTGTAGTACTGAGAAGTTACCTGTAGATGTCGGATTTTCAGCGGTATTTGTTCTATTATCTTCTTGTTGTGGCCGCTGGCCGCTAGGTGGTAGCTCTGCACCAGGATTTCCTCCTCCGAGGTCGTCGAAACAACAAACCGAACTACGGAGCAGCGGGGTGAGAGACCGTCCGAAACCGCCTCTGACCGCGACTTTTAAACTCTTTTTTTGCGATTGTAGCGGGACTGTGAGCAAGATAGAAAAATACAATTATAAGTTACGACTCGGCCACGGCTGTATTTCACAACAAGGTAAGTTAGCTGTAAAATGGCGGAGAGCTATCTGGAAGTTAGTTGAATTGTATTTTGCTAGCCGAGGTGCTAGCCGCGCTAGCTCTGGAGGGGCTCAGAGCGCGGTGTCTGCCTGAATCAGAGCGGTACGAGGCTACTTCGGTAGTTAGCAGGCTAATAAACCGCATTTTGGCTCTAGTTGAGCAAAATGTTTTGTTCACAACATAAATAGCTTAATTAATGTTTTAAATGAACAAGAAACACTTTATATATTTGTAAACAAAGTGTTTGTTGCTTATGCAATACGCTGCTGGAACTCCCGAGGCAAGATGGAGGACGCAAGGACGTGATGTTTTTTTAGGCAACGTTAGCATTAGCTGGTAGCAAAGCTAGCGTTCAGTAGCCATCGATCTTCTAACTATAACGTGAGAACTTTAGGTATTTGCGTTTTCTTCGAGCGGAAACTAAAAACACTGTGCATATTGCAACTATCGTTGGTGTAAACAAGACACGAGCTAGTGTTACAATGGAGCGTTTAGCTGGAGTTAGCTTGCGCTAATACTGTAGGGCTTGCGTTGTTTTGTTATTATTGAGTCTCAACTACCATAGCTTTCGTTCATTCTTGCGCCTTCCTTGTTTATATTACAGGAATACGCTTTGCAGCAAAACAGAAACTTGATTTTAAATCAGTAATTTCTTGTGCACTCAATATCGCTTTTCCCCCATGTAGATCAATTTGCCTTTTAAGGTAAATTATAAGTTTCAGAGGCTAGTGGCGCTAGCACCCACAGCGCACCGGTGTCAATTTTGACAGAAGCCGAGGAAGAGGCAGCTGTGTCGGCGCTGTTGGAGGGAACAGATCCGTTAGGTTTTGGCATTGCTGATTCTCATTTATTGGCACAATTGTGTTTCATCATTAGGTTTTACACAACACCAACAACCATCGATCCATAACTTTGAGTTTTAAGAGACACACTTAACGATTTGGCGCCACTTTTAGTCAACACCCATGCAATCCCGACGCCTCGCAAAACGGCCCCAGAATGAAGGGGGAGATGCCAGAGGCTGTTACGGACCCACAAGCACAATATTTAAAATATAACTTTGGTTTTGCACGTTATATTGTAAATTCACGTACACTGTGCATTTATTGCAGTACAATCTTTTATGGTGGTTAGACAAAAATGGGTCGTTTGCATGCGTGGACTTTGAGTTCTTTTGTGTAATTACACGTACAGATACAAGTGTTTGCATGTGTTGTTTGCTAGATTAGTTACAGAAAGCCACACATCTCAACCCCTCTTTGATTCTTTCATGTTGTGGGATACAAATAAGCAGATAGAATACATACATGGAGGATGGTGCTTGAGTCTGTACTGGACCCAACATATTTAGCTGTAATAGCCTGTTATCCAATTTATTTTTTCCATCGCACCTGTAATTGTGATGGTTGAAGCTACGTGTGAGGTTGTAGGTGCTGTCTTTTCTGCTGTCTGTGCAAGTAGCGCACACATCAAAGCCATGCAATAGTTGCTCTGCGGCCTGCAGTATCTTGTTGATGTTGATACCGGCTTCTCATTGGCTGAGTAGTGTGTGGGGCGGATAGGACAGTGCCATATTTGGCCATTGAGGAAGACACTCGGTCTGCTGTGTATGACGTTTTATGTAAACCTAGGGAAGCCGAGAAAGAGAGGGAGCCAATAGCAGCGTAGCGTGCGTGTGACTGTAGCAGTAGTGTCCGCCCCCTGTTACCATGTGAAATATTTTTTTCATGGGATAGCATTAAAGAAACGCTTGTGTAAGAATAGGAGATTGGCTCTGTCCCCTTTTGAACTCCACTTTGCTGTTGCGTTTTAACATTCCTGCTTGTATTTCTTCTTTTTTTTCAGTACTCTATCCTAAGTCGCATGCAACATATCCTATTGTGTATTTACTGAAAAATCGCAAGTCAATCATAAGTTGAAGTTGTCCAGAAAATGTTACAGAAATGATAGCAGCACCAGAAATACCGCCAGAATTCGCCTATCCTCAGTAAGTGCACATTTCCACTGCACTATTAATGTCATTAAAGTAAAGGATCGTAATAAACATTTTTATATTTCTACTTTTTGCCCCCCAGGGACACAGACACCCGATTCTCGTCAGACACAGACTTTTCCGAGGATCTCGATGGAAGAAGTACAAGCTCGAAAGGAAAGGTATAGAAAAATAAATGTACCATTATCTGCCCTGGGTCAAGCTGTCCAGGTCAAATGTATTACTTCAAATAACTGTATTTCAGTGCTTTTCTAAGCCACCTGTTTTTTCCAGGGGGGTAAGAAGGGGAAGAAAGCAGCAGGGGAGAAAGGCAAAGGAGGAAAGGGAGCGGGCCGAATAAATGGTCACCACCAGGAAAATGGCATGGAAAACATGATGCTGTTTGAGGTGGTGAGGCTGGGCAGGAGTGCAATGCAGGTAAATGAAACACCTGCTTAAACTGTCACAGTGAAAGTTTTTTTTATGTAAATAGAAAAATAATACTAATGTTGTTCTTGTAGTGCGTTGTAGATGACTGGATTGAGTCGTACAAGCATGACAGAGATGTTGCGCTATTAGACCTCATAAATTTCTTCATCCAGTGCTCAGGATGTAAAGGTATGGATCTGTCAGTATAAATTGTGCTGATAGATTTTATTGGTTTTGCTTGAGTTGTTTACTTTTGTTTATCAGGTGTTGTCTCCGGAGAAATGTTCCGGAACATGCAGAACTCAGAAATCATTCGGCGAATGACGGAGGAGTTTGACTGAGGTACTTTGTGAATTTCTCTCTTGTCATTTCACCATTTTTTGCTTCTCATGATTTACAGTCTTATCTTTTACACATTTGTTTTCTTTTGTGTCCCTATAGGATAGCGGTGACTACCCTCTAACTATAGCAGGGCCTCAGTGGAAAAAGTTTAAATCCAGTTTTTGTGAATTCATTTCGGTGCTGGTGCGTCAGTGTCAATATAGTATCATCTATGATGAGTACATGATGGATACTGTTATCTCGCTTCTTACTGGACTATCAGACTCCCAAGTTCGAGCCTTCAGACACACCTCAACGCTGGCAGGTCAGATATTATTGTTTAAGGTTTTACCGCAATAGTTGTGATAGCTAATCACTGCAAAATATAAGTTGATGACGCAAATTTCACTTGAAATGCAGCTGCATAATGTTTTAGAGCATGAACACATAAAGTGGTATCGTATTTTGTTCAATATGTATTTTTTTTTTCCCCAGTAAGCAAAAAAACAAACATTTTGTATCACTACCATTTATACACTGTTCAACATATTTCTGATTTATAATTCAAAGTTGAAGAATGAATTGTGTTTGGTTTCTGTGGTATCTGCTGTAGTGTAGCAGTGAACCCTCTTCTTATTCAAATATTCAAATACATACTTAAGGCAGAGAAGCATGACCATGTCTCTCCTTGGCTTTTGTCTTTTACTGTGAAAGCAAACTTTGGATTTCCCTACATTAAGTAATATTGTACAAACACTGAACAAAAATTACTGAATATATACTTCATCCTAATTAATGGTGTCATAATTATCCCATGTTGTACTGGTGTAGCTAGATATGAAAACCAGACCTTCTGCCTCCAGGCTTCGTGCTTACTATGTTAAATGCATGTTTTATATTATGCTTACCCCTATTCTTTATGTGCTTTTGTTTTTGTATTGGACAGCAATGAAGCTGATGACAGCCCTGGTGAATGTAGCTCTAAATCTGAGCATCAACATGGACAACACTCAACGCCAATATGAAGCAGAGAGGAATAAAATGGTGGCCAAAAGAGCAAACGACAGACTGGAATTGCTCCTACAGAAACGCAAAGAGGTATGAACAGGAGATTATTATATTTGATCTTCAATACAAGATGTACATTGCATTTTAATGATGATAGTCAAGTGTTAATAAGTCAGGAAATTCTGTGCTAGCGCTAGTCTTAATCTCACAAAAGGTGAAATAATGGTATGCAAAATTACTCTGATTAACATTCATATAATATTATAAAGACAGAAATGTATTGTGACCAACTGTGCAGCTTAATGTAAAGAAGTTCAATTAAAACACTGGCAGCCTTTTATGGCAGTAATGTGACACCTCTAAATACACATGAATACATTCAAGAATGGGATAATCCTAGCGTAAATTTCTAATTATTGGCCCATTCATATTATATTTTTAGAAAGGCATTGCTCCTGTAGGAGGTAGCCCTGCAGTGTCTGTGCGTGTGCTGAGCATTACTCACATGTAATTGTCACTTGATTGGGTTATGTAACTGACGATCCCACTGGGCATCCATCTGTTTGTTCACTGAGCAGCCCTACTCGGGCATGGTGGCACATTTGGCTGTCACACATGTCTTGTTACGTTGACAATACCTTCCAGTCAACTCCTGTTACAGGCAATAGGCTTTGTCCAAGGCTGGGTACTTAATGACTAAATGTGTTGTTTTCTCGCAGCTCCAAGAAAATCAGGATGAGATTGAAAACATGATGAATGCAATTTTCAAAGGAGTATTTGTCCACAGATATCGGTACAACCCCGTAATCACAATATTTATTTTCTGTAGAAATATCTATTTTTGTATTTTAACAAGTTTTGTGTTTTAACAGTGACTCAATAGCAGAAATCAGGGCTATCTGTATAGAAGAGATTGGAGTATGGATGAAACTTTATAGTGATGCCTTCCTCAATGACAGTTATCTAAAGTATGTGGGATGGACAATGCATGATAAGGTGGGTTACCAGAACATTTAACTCAAGTTTGCTTGGTTAAAATGATGTAACTTATGTTGACATGTCTGTTACAGCAAGGAGAGGTACGTCTGAAGTGTCTGACAGCTCTGCAGGGACTGTATTACAACAGGGAACTCAATGCAAGACTGGAGCTGTTCACTAGTCGCTTTAAGGTGAGCACCACCTGCTGGACAGCTCATGCACAACAGCCACAGCCATTCTCATTCATTCAATACCAGCTCTGAGCGCTACATCTTTAAATCATTATCTGTGATATGCCAAAATAAAAGCAACTTGATATCATCTGTAAAATTATAACAACTCATACTTTGTTTCTCTCTTAGGACCGAATCGTGTCTATGACTCTTGATAAAGAGTATGATGTTGCAGTGCAAGCAATTAAATTGCTCACTCTTGTTTTGAAGTAAGTGCTTTTGCTTGTTTATCGGTGTTTATCTCCTGCTTTTATCTGTCTACTGCTGTAGATGCCAGACTGTTACGTCAGTTGACGTGACTTGTAAGCTAAGGACAAAGCCTTGTTCAGACTCCATATGCATTCTTAAAACCTTAATTGCTGTTTAGATCTTGTATTTAATGACTCTTTTTTTTTGCCTCTGCAGTAGCACAGAGGAAGTCCTGACCCCTGAGGACTGTGAGAGCGTCTATCACTTGGTCTACTCGGCACACAGGCCTGTTGCTGTTGCAGCTGGAGAATTCCTCTATAAGAAGTATGTCAATAACACACTAAGCGCTGAGCCTAAAACATTTAGTTTTTCATTTTGTTTTAAAATACCTCATAATAAAAACATGTCTTCTTAGGGAATATAAGGATTTGTGATTTTTATTTATTTATTGCAAAAGCTTATATAGGGCAGATATATTTAAGGAGGTGTTCCTTTCTGTAAAAAAAAAAGTAAAGTAACACCATGGACCTGTGGCAGGGATAATTTCAGTTTTATTTCAGTTTTTAATTTCATTACACAGTACAACAGTTTTAATTTTTGATTTATTGTTTGTAAAGATTGTTCAGTCAGCGAGAGCCAGAAGAAGAAGGTGCCCCAAAAAGAAGAGGAAGACAAAGCCCGAATGCCAATCTCATCAAAACAACAGTCTTCTTCTTCCTGGAGAGTGAGGTGTGTGCCATGTTACTTTATAGACTTAATGTTGTACAATTAACTATAGACACTGGTATATTGTTATTGGCTGGTAACAAATAGATCAACTGTCTTGGCATATATCATCTTAGCTCCACGAGCACGCTGCTTACCTGGTGGACTCCCTGTGGGAATGTGGTGCAGAGCTACTGAAGGATTGGGAGTGTATGATAAGCTTATTGCTAGACGATCCATTACCAGGAGAGGAAGGTATGGCACTTTATTCTTACAAGCTCATATATTCTGAAATTAAATCGCTCTGAGGCCAAAATTAAATCTTGTTTATTTTTTTACAGCTCTCACAGACAGACAAGAAACAGCATTGATTGAAATCATGCTCTGTACTGTACGGCAAGCTGCTGAGTGCCACCCACCGGTCGGACGAGGCTCTGGAAAGAGGGTAAATAAGAACTTATTACTGTATGTTGTTGTAAAATAAACAATGGGGTTTTTATTGTGTTATTTTTGACACATCTTTATTATGGGTTTTACTGTTTCTCTAACTAAAATATCGCTTTGGTGATCAGGTAATGACAGCAAAAGAGAAAAAGACTCAACTAGATGACAGAACCAGAATGACTGAGTTGTTTGCTGTGGCATTGCCCCCTCTACTGTCCAAGGTGTGTTATGTCATGCATTTTAAGCACAATGAAGTTTACCATTACAAATCAAGATAAGCATTCATACTTAATACTGAAATATATATTTTTTAAATTTTCCTTTAGTATGCTGTGGATGCAGAAAAGGTCACCAACTTGTTACAGCTGCCTCAGTTCTTTGACCTGGAAATTTATACCACGGGACGCCTGGAAAAGGTTGGTTTCAGACACAACAAGAGATTTCATTTTCTCTGTATACCTTATTTCACCATGTTTTCCTCTATCTACTCTCAGCACCTGGAGTCTCTTCTACGTCAGATCAGGGAGATAGTAGAAAAGCACACAGACACTGAAGTTTTGGAAACCTGCTCCAAGACTTACCATGCCCTCTGCAATGAGGAGTTCACAATCTTTAATAGAGTGGATATCGCTCGCTCACAGCTGCTGGATGAGCTGGTGGACAAGTTTAACAGGCTACTGGAGGATTTTCTACAAGAGGTAAAGTGGCATGAGGCACACTCCAGCACTCGTTAAAAGTTTTTCTCACAAACGTTGACTTTTTATATTTAGATTTAAGTTCAGGTTGATGGACTTTGTATTGGTAGTGTCATGCTTTTTGGCACACAAAATTGATTTTTGTTAGAATAATGCTGAAATAGATTATTGGTTGTTTGTAGAGTACATAATGTGTAAATGTGTTCATAAATTAATTTTGTAACAGGGTGAAGACGCTGATGAAGATGATGCGTATCAGGTTTTGTCTACTCTAAAAAGAATCACAGCATTTCACAAGTAAGATATTTTTACATTCAGACTTAACTTCTTTGTATAAAACAGATGTATCTAAACCATTAACTTGGCCTGTATTTTTCCTTAGTGCACATGACTTATCGGGCTGGGACCTCTTTACCAGTAATTTCAAGCTCCTAAACACAGGCATAGAGAATGGAGACATGCCTGAGCAGGTGTGTACATGCAAACACCCCAATTATATTAATATGATTAAAGCTTTTTATGTGAATACTAATGTGTAGGTTTTCCGGTCTTGTTTTGTGAGCAGATAGTCATCCATTCACTGCAGTGCACCCACTACGTCATTTTGTGGAACTTGGCGAAGTCCTCTGAGGGCAGTGCCAGGAAGGTGAGGTTTCTAATGCATAATTCAAGTCTCAATTTGAGCTTTTGTGAAGAAGCATCATATAAATGCCCTGTTACTGACTGTCCTGTGTCTTTGTGGTTAAGGATGATCTGGTGACCCTGAGAAAACAGATGAGGGCATTCTGTATGATGTGCCAGCGCTACCTCACCAATGTCAACACGGCTGTCAAAGAACAGGTAAAAGAAAGGATTCCTCAAAATCTTAAATCCTTTTTTGTGTCAGTTTACCCTTTTCTTCAAGAAAGAATTTTGATACAAACTATCAGTGTAACACTGAATAAAGCTAAATTGGGCTAAATGTTTAAATGTAGCTAACTAAAATACTCCTTTTGGTTTTTCTTCAACTTGTGGGTGAACAAACATTCCTGTGCAGTGACATTGTGAGCTTTAGATAACATTGTATTCACCGATTGGAGTCTTTGAACAAAACACCATTTCTGGAAATGAAAAAGGCCACTTTTCCTTTCATGGTCATATTTTTGCACCATACTCAAATGCTTTTGTTCTATACCACAAAACAAGGGCCATAAGAGACAGCTTTTATACATAAACAAAATAAGTTAGTTGCCAAAGAGAAGGGGATTTGCTTTTTTGGTGTTTTTTAAGAGACAAATCCAAGTGTCCAATATGACATGGAAAAATGTATTTTCTTATCTGTTAAGGGTGTGACAAGATCTCGCAAGGTCAAAATGTCACAAGATTCTCGTAAAAGTAAAAATTGGTCTCATGAGCTCAAGATTAAGTTCTGTTTGCTTTTCTTTTCTTTTTTTTTTTAAACAGGGGACAGGCTAGTCAGTTGAGTCTGGCAAAATATTTGGCTGTACAGTGGGGCAAAAAAGTATTTAATCAGCCACCAATTGTGCAAGTTCTCCCACTTAAAAAGATGAGAGAGGCCTGTAATTTTTATCATAGGTATACCTCAACTATGAGAGACAAAATGAGAAAAAAAAAAATCCAGAAAATCACTGTCTGATTTTTAAAGAATTTATTTGCAAATTATGGTGGAAAATAAGTATTTGGTCAATAACAAAAGTTCATCTCAATACTTTGTTATATACCCTTTGTTGGCAATGGCAGAGGTCAAACGTTTTCTGTAAGTCTTCACAAACTGTTGCTGGTATTTTGGCCCATTTCTCCATGCAGATCTCCTCTAGAGCAGTGATGTTTTGTGGCTGTCGCTGGGCAACACGGACTTTCAACTCCCTCCAAAGATTTTCTATTGGGTTGAGATCTGGAGACTGGCTAGGCCACTCCAGGACCTTGAAATGCTTCTTACGAAGTCACTCCTTCGTTACCCGGGCAGTGTGTTTGGGATCATTGTCATGCTGAAAGACCCAGCCACGTTTCATCTTCAATGCCCTTGCTGATGGAAGGAGGTTTTAACTCAAAATCTGACGATACATGGCCCCATTCATTCTTTCCTTTGCACGGATCAGTCGTCCTGGTCCCTTTGCTGAAAAACAGCCCCAAAGCATGATGTTCCCACCCCCATGCTTTACAGTAGGTATGGTGTTCTTTGGATGCAACTCAGCATTCTTTCTCCTCCAAACACGACGAGTAGAGTTTTTACCAAAAAGTTTTATTTTGGTTTCATCTGACCATATGACATTCTCCCAATCCTCTTCTGGATCATCCAAATGCTCTGTAGCAAACTTCAGACGGGCCTGCACATGTACTGGCTTTAGCAGGGGGACACGTCTGGCACTGCAGGATTTGAGTCCCTGGCGGCGTAGTGTGTTACTGATGTAGCCTTTGTTACTTTGGTCCCAGCTCTCTGCAGGTCATTCACTAGGTCCCCCCGTGTGGTTCTGGGATTTTTGCTCGCCGTTCTTGTGATCATTTTGACCCCACGGGGTGAGATCTTGCGGGGAGCCCCAGATCGAGGGAGATTATCAGTGGTCTTGTATGTCTTCCATTTCCTAATAATTGCTCCCACAGTTGATTTCTTCACACCAAGCTGCTTACCTATTGCAGATTCAGTCTTCCCAGCCTGGTGCAGGTCTACAATTTAGTTTCTGGTGTCCTTTGACAGCTCTTTGGTCTTGGCCATAGTGGAGTTTGGAGTGGGACTGTTTGAGGTTGTGGACAGGTGTCTTTTATATAGATAACAAGTTCAAACAGGTGCCATTAATTCAGGTAACGAGTGGAGGACAGAGGAGCCTCTTACAGAAGAAGTTACAGGTCTGTGAGAGACAGAAATCTTGCTTGTTTGTAGGAGACCAAATACTTATTTTCCACCATAATTTGCAAATAAATTCTTTAAAAATCAGACAATGTGATTTTCTGGATTTTTTTTTTTCTCATTTTGTCTCTCATAGTTGAGGTATACCTATGATGAAAATTACAGGCCTCTCATCTTTTTAAGTGGGAGAACTTGCACAACTGGTGGCTGACTAAATACTTTTTTGCCCCACTGTATTTGTTCTGCTATTGCAAATAATTCAAATAATAGAAGTAAATACCATTCATTACAAGTTGATTTTAAAAATGCACCTAAATAGTTTAGCATTTTATGATTTTCAGGTGAATAAATTGTATATTTCATTCATGTAAAATACATATTTCAATAGTGTAAAAATCTCATCTTGTTCTTATTAACCCAGCCTTGTGTCTTATCTCGTCTTGTGTCATGTCACACTGCTATTATCCATAAAGAAACGTAAATGAAAACTATTATTGTATCCTAATGAAGTTTTGTTGAACACCTTTTGTAAATGTACCCTCTTTTCCTCTTGACCAGGCCTTTACCATCCTCTGTGACCTCCTGCTCATCTTCAGCCATCAGATGGTGTCCGGAGGCAGGGAGCACCTGGAGCCTCTGGTCTATTCCCCGGAGGACTCACTCCAGTCTGAACTGCTCTCCTTCATCCTCAACCACGTCTTCATAGACCAGGACGATGAGACAAACAGCACAGGTGCTAATTTCTACATTTAATTTCTGTATCTTTAAGATAGTTCTGAAGTATTTGTTTTCTTATTTTTCTAATGTATTTTCTGTGTCTGTCTTTAGATGGTCAGCAGGACGATGAAGCAGTCAAGATCGAAGCTTTGCACAAGAGAAGAAACCTCCTGGCTGCCTACTGTAAACTCATCATTTATTGTGTGGTTGAAATGAGGACTGGGGCTGACATCTTCAAACAGTACATGAGGGTAAGACGTTAGACAGCTCTTGCTTTTTGAGTTTGATTTCATCTACTAGGACTAATCCAATCAAGACTATTAACATGTTGGGTTACATTTGTCTATGAATAAAACTATAATAAGGTGTATAAAACCACTTTAATGGTCTACTTGAAAAATAAAAAAACAACTAATAAAATTTCTATTCATTTTGTTTAACTATCAAAAAAAGTGTTTTGTGAAAATTCAGATATAAATTATGTGTGTTTGTTTATGTTATGGTATGTGTGCTTTTCAACAGTATTACAATGATTATGGTGACATAATCAAGGAGACCATGAGTAAAACCAGACAAATCGACAAGATCCAGTGTGCCAAGACGCTCATCCTCAGTCTGCAGCAGGTCAGTGATATCCATTGGTTGTTCATGTCAACATTACATTTATAGTACTGTGCAGAGGTTTTAGACAGGAGTGAAAAATGCTGTTAACTGAGACTGCTGATAATTTTTTATTTTTTATTTTTTTTGTGAAAATCTGTAGTAATAGTAATGGGTTAAGGAAAAAAATATTAATTTCATTGTGGATCCCGATCACTGTTCTGTAGATCCAGGAGTGTTTTAAGGGATTCTGTACCATTTTTGTGACAACGACCAAAGACTACCCTTTTTTTGGTTTACTATTGTGATATAAAGGTTTTATGGCTCCATGGAAAGAGCCTTTACCCCTATACTAGAGAGTCAAGTTTGAGTCCAGGTCTGGGCACTGTATCTTAACCATTGTGAGATAGGATCAGTGCTTTGGCAGACTTCTCTGGGTGTTCCTAGTTTAGATTTTTCTTTATTCTTTTTTGTTTTTGCAGTTTTGTGTATGTTTGTACATTGATATGCCTTTCTTTGTTCATAGACTTACTTAAAAATCTGCCCAAAGGCTCATTTATACTCCCATTTTGTACGCAAATAGGGTCAGATTGTTCCAAGCGTTGTTTGCGTCACAGCATTTATTCTTCCTACTGTTTTCTAGGTCATTGTGAGTGTTACATTAACTAACCAGTAGGGGCAATTGCCAAAAGTCAAAGATTGTACCAAGACAGAAGAAAAAGAGTGACAGTAAACAAACATGGTGGCTCTAGAGGAGGTTTTTACACCACATTTAATGAAAAAGAACCAAGAAAATGTGGCACTTCTTGAGGTGGTCTGTGTCTTTGACTAGAGCAAGTTGGTCACGGTTTATTCACTTCTTAAAAAGTTCAGCCGTTCCCTCTGCTGTGACTGTTGAGCTGTGTTCAGTAGTGTCCCCAATGTACCGACAGAATGAAAGCAGAAGACAGACAGAGCCTTCCGTCCATATCCGAATGTGTATTTAACATAGAGTATAAATGAGCCATAAGACTTTTGCTCAGTGCTGCACATTTGGCCCTTTTTTAAACTCTTTGAAGACTCTCAGTCATCCAGGCTAATGTTTTGATTACATTAATGTCCTATGTCTTGTCTCCTGTAGCTTTTCAATGAGATGCTGTCGGAGCTGGGTCACGGTTTTGATCGCTCCTCGTCTGCTTTCTGTGGCATCAAAGAGTTGGCTCGTCGATTCTCCCTCACGTTTGGTCTCGACCAAGTCAAAACCAGGGATGCCATTGCTATGCTTCACAAGTAAGGCCTCATCCTTGACACTTGACTCTTCTATTATAACTTGGACCTGAATCCTGAAACTGTCGTGTGAGATGAATGACTTGTTCAGAAATGCATGTCCTCTTGCCATATTACATTTGCCCTCAATCTGAGAGAAGACGAGATGGGGCGTCGTTGGTGAATGTGTCCTCGCTATTTATAAATCACATTAATTATTAAATTAGGTCAAGCTTATCAATGACAAAATATGCTAAAAATCTGCACACAAGTTACAGCTGTTGCCATAAAACATTTTCCCTCAATCTGATGGAAGATTAGACGATGATGCTGACATTTTTTCTTTTTTTTAAATAAATACAGTAATAAGCCATTCATTGATACTGGTTTTATTGTTTTTTAGGATCCCCATTAGCTGCCCATTTAATTTTATGTTACACATATGGACTTAATTAAGAAAAGTACATTGATCAGGCATAATATTATGACCACCTGCCTAATATGTAGCCCATACACAACAAACTGCTGCACAATATGTCGCTATCTCATTTTAGTCCTTAAAATTGCTCAATCCTTATACTTGCCCATTTTCCTGCTTCTGACACATCAACTTTGAGGAGAAAATGTGCACATGCTGCCTAATATAATCTAGCCTGACAAGCCAGACTCTCCTACCTGCTTTTTGCCAGCAGGACAGTCTGGTTCCGCTATCAGAGCGAAGCGTTTCTCTAGTTCGATTGGGAACTGGCCGATCACAGCCATTAATCTGCAGAGTGCTTTACGAAAGTGGAAGAACTAACCAATGTAGTGCTAGCTACCGAGCTGATTTAATAACTTCTCTGACCTGATTAACTGCGTTTAGTGCTTTCCTTCGTCACCTGTTGGTTTTGCTGAAGTCAGTGTGTTATTGTCCAGTCCTTTGCATGATTTTTTGCTTTGTTTTGTTGCCATTTTAACAACAGTTTACACCTGGTGATTAACGAATACACAGAAAAAAAAAAAACACTTCTTCCACAAGTCTTTGTACAACTGGCTTCTGCTGCTGTTCCCATTCAGAATTAAGTACAGAGCTGCTCATAATATGGTGTATTCTGGTGTTTTATTAAAAAAACTGTCAGGAATCCATGTTTGTTTGGGTCAGCGGTGCGCTGCTCACGTCCCGGCCTTCATTTCTCTGATTGGTTACTTACTGATTCATCATTGTTCCGCCTCAGAAAGCAGATGTTATTGAAGTGATACCAGACGAACATCTTTGTATAGAATAGGAAAAGAGTTAGTCTGGCAGGCCAGGCTAAATATATTCCACCCACTAACAGGTGCCATGATAAAAAGATAGTCTTTGTTACTAATATCACCACTTTATAATGTCAGTTCTGATTAACTCATTACATTGCAATAAGCCGGTGTGATTCCATACTCTAAGCTAAATACTGGATTTATCTGATTTTAAATAGTAGGTAAATTTGATTATCTGTGCTAACGTGTCCTGTTTTTGTTTCTCCTTTAAAGAGATGGCATTGAGTTTGCATTCAAAGAGCCAAGTCCGCAGGGAGAAGGTGGCCCGCCGCTCAACCTGGCTTTCTTGGACATCCTCAGCGAGTTCTCCTCCAAACTCATGAGACAAGACAAGAGGACTGTGTAAGTTTTTCCCTCTTTTGACTTTATAGGATTTGCAGTTGTCACAGTTTGACAGGTGTTTGTAACAACTGGGGCAGCTGGTCTTTCTGGCACACATGTGGTTGTTTTGCCGTTTCATTTTACCCACCATTACAACTGTGTAGCTTGTTAAATGTGTGTTAAGTTTGCGCTGTCTTTTGCACTGAAGCATAAATTTGCTCATCTTGTTGCCGTGACCTTACATGTCTTCCCCAGGCACATGTACTTGGAGCGCTTCATGACGTTCCAGATGGCACTGCAGCGAGAGGACTGCTGGCTGCCCCTCATCTCCTACAGAAACTCCCTACAGGCAGGGGGCGATGATGACACCATGTCCGTGATGAGCGGCTACTCCAGCAGAGGCTCCTCGGTCCGCTCCAAAAAAACCAAGCCTCCCGCGGCCACAGCTGGGCCCTCTGCAGCCAAGAGAAAACTCCCAGAAGGTATTGCTCACGCTGGTTTGTAATAACACAGTGGCAACGACAATCATAACACACTTCTGGTGTGGTTAAAACAAGTGTGGTGTAACGTCCAAAGGAGTATGACTTATTACATTACAACCCGGCCTGACTTTGATGTTACAAAAGCAGTGCCGGAGCCCAGATTAACCCAGATGCAGCTGTACAAGCCTGGCTCATGCATCTGAGCTCATGAGGAGGAGATTAAACAACAGATGGCACATGAGTTACAGTCACTTAACCACTCTGCATATGTTTGATTTGCTTTTCTTTGTGTGAATTATCACTAATATATCCACAGCAATGTCTGTAGCCCATGTATGCAATATCTACAATTTCTTATGGGCCTATTGTGAGAACAGCTCATGGATGGTAGAAATTCATAGACAAACAGACCATAATAACTATGACCTAAGCTCACTTTGATATTTGCAATTTGCGCAATTTGATATTTGGGGTAATGAATATAACAACACATTGGAAGCAATGTTGAGATTGGCAACAGCATAACATGACATGAAATATAGAACCCATGTGTAATTAGATATGATGTAAACATGTCTAGATCAAATATTAGTTTTACTGATAACAATGGTACATGGTCTTAACATTTACAAATATGTTTAACATAACGGCCAAGTTGTTTATTTATACAGTGATTTGAAAGGAAGATGACAAAAAAGGCATCCATCTAGCTAACAGCTAATTTGCAGACCAGGTCCCTGAGACAAAACAGACAATAACAAACAATCAGACAAGGACACAAATACTAAAACATACAGACTATTTACAATAAAACACTGGTGTAAATGTGGCTCTAATGTTCACTGATTTGATTGGATTTAAGCCATTGTTTTACTTTATAAGTAAACAGTTTTAGATCTGGGAGGGATTTTAATTTGGCAGGTATGGTATTCCATATCTGTGGGCCTTTTACTGTGTTGCATTTTGTTTACATTTTTTGTTTTGGTTCTAAAATTGCATTCCATTGTTGATCATCCAATCAGAAAAGAGGAAACACTGGCAACCCACAGACCATTGTTTTGATTTAGACTGCAGTACTGTTGTCAAACCAGTAACAATGCATGCTGTTTACACTACTTTTAAATTACAAAAAACTTGCCAAAATTGTCTTGGGCATTTATATTTTTTGGCCTTATATCACACTCTCTTTTTACATAATAAGTGGGCCTCACAAGACTAAGTGTAGACATCTAAACAATCACTTTTTTATATTAATGCTGTCCCTGTAACAATGACTCAAAATTATTATCAGTTTATTATAGATGCACACAGTTAGCGCCCATTTGTCACCACTTAACCGTTCTGTCATCTGCAGAGGAGAGCAGCAGTAGTGACATGTGGCAGCAGACCATGCAGACCCCCTGTCATGCTGCCTTCCCCCCACCTCACCTCCACTGCCATGAGGGACCCCAAGAGGGCCCGCGACGAGAGCTACATGGGCGTGTACCCCATCCCACACGACCAGCCACCGCAGCCCCACCCACATCAACAGCACCATCAGCAGACGCCGCAGCACCACCAGACACCCATGGACTACAAGTGAGTCTACACAACCACCTCTGAAGTTGGAAGTAACGGCTAATTTTCAGTGTCTACATTAAACAGCTTCTTTTATTTCTGTGACATCATTACAGCATTTCTATGACATGTCCACTTCAAAAACCATCTTTATATAGGGTAGCCCCAAGGTCTTATAAGTATTACAGAGGTTTTAAATTTGATATTCTCAAGGCCTTAAAAGCATTCAATCTTAACCATAGGTATTGAACTTTGTTCATCTAGGCCTTAAATTTGTCAAATATTTATGTTAATAATACAAAAAGGTACAGATACCACAATAAAAGTATCTAGAATTTACTTATTGAAGTACTTGAAATGTATGACCCAGTTCTATCGTTAATTAATGCAGCACTGGAGTTTTTCCATCTGTGTTAGACTTTTAAAATAAACCCTTGGATTTCAGATATTGATATATGGGAAATTCCTTTGTGTAAAATTTATTGTTCTGTTGTTGATGATCCTGGCATTGAATTTCACTCTAAGTGGCATTAAAAAAACTTAAAAAGGTCTTAAATATCACTTGGCAATACCTGGAGCTACCCTGTTATACTGTTTTTATTCTATACAACAAATTAGTTTGGGCCCTGTTGATTTAAATTAGATTTTTTGGGGGGCAAACTAATAGACAAAAGATAAACTTTTATGCCACTTTTTGCTCAAATAATTCAACTCAGCCCGCTAACACTGAAATTATCTTCAGTACAACTAATGTTTGTAATTAGAAGTAAGGGCCACAAGCAGCTACAACAAGTACTTTGCACACAGAAAATATATATTTGAATAATGCTTGAAAAATATGTATTGGATATAAATCTAGGCATTAAATATCTGGCAGTCTACAAAAATGGACGTTATAATTACAGACAATCGTTTATATCTAATAAGCTTTATGTCTTACACGTTTGGTTAATACCTCTCTGTCTCAGGATTTTAATATACATTTAGGCTCACTTCCAAAAGCATCCGTTAGAGGATTGCTTGTCTTATGAAAATGGCATCAGAGGACTCAAGTATGAGCCAAAATACATTAGATCTGGGTTCAGTGTAATTTCCCTTTTGAGCACTATTAATTTAGAGGGCAAATGGTTGAAAACGCTCGTACTTAACACTCCTGCCAAATGTGGCTCCTGTCGGGACTAGTTTATTTATCCTAGATGACTTTTGTAGGCAGCGGGCCAGTGTCTCTCACATGTGGATCACCACAGGGCTAATTAAACCTCGTGTCTGTGCCTTCAGCTCCCAGGTGACGTGGATGCTCGCCCAGAGGCAGCAGGAAGAGGCCCGGCAGCAGCAGGAAAGAGCCATGAACTACGCCAAGCTCAGGTCCAATCTCCAGCATGCTATGTGAGTTACAGACACAGGCACACACCTGCAATTAGTAGAGTATTAATGCTATTTTATCATCATTTTTTTCTCTCACCAGTATCCTTAGTTCACAAAAATGGCCTAAAATGTATAGAGTACCTACTAAAACATAGACATTTAGAGATTAGTTTTAGTTAGATCTGTGGTATTTGGGTATTGAATTGAATTAAGTATCGATACTAATTAATACATGTGAAATAAAAGGGCATGCACCAGTTTGGGGTAACTTACTCTAGTGTTTTGTGTCAAAACACCCCCAAACAGCAGCATTTTGTCCATCCATGTTGTGATAAACAGTTAGCAGTTTTCACTACTATGCAGACTTTAGTTTTACTTTATATACGTTATGTACTCTGTACATTAAAATGGTTAAATGGCCAGTGTTAGTCATGGGATTTGTCTTCAAGGGTTAACAATTTTTTAAATGAAAAAATTTCCCCCATAAGAGTGTCGGGTATTGGGATCAGTATTGGTATTGTACTAAATTCCCTATAATAATCGTAATCAGTATCGTATCGAAAAAGTGTGGTATCGCCCATCACTAATCTGTGGTTAATGAAATGACTTGTATTGAAAATAATGCATTTCTAAATTATCTTGGAAATGTGCAGGTGAAATAAAATTTTAAACAAAAAACACTGACACACTTTGTGCCTTTCCCCTCAGTCGTCGAGGCACTGGTTTGATGGAGGATGATGAGGAGCCCATTGTGGAGGATGTGATGATGTCGTCTGAGGGTCGCATGGACGACCTCAACGAAGGCATGGACTTCGACACCATGGATATTGATCTGGTGAGACGCTTTTCATGATGCTACGTCTTTGCTACATCTTTTGTCCTTCGTTTAATGATTTTGGTGGGACGAGTTGCTTAATATCCTTAGTCTTAATGCCCCATTTATGTTCAACAAGCGACAAAGCAATGGGGCCAAACCACTGCCCCTGGAGCAAAACAAAAAGGACATGGCTAATTTGTATGCTTGTACCAATTAAGATGTATGCCAATTTCCCATATTGTCATGCTATTTCAGGGTATACCCATGGTTTTAAAAGCAAAAAAAAGGAATTAAATTTGATTTTTATCAAAATCAAGGCCTTAAAAGAATTAAATATTATGATTAGATATTACATTTTGTTCATCTTGGTCTTAAAATTTGTCATAACAGTATGTTAATATTACAAAAAGAAGTGTCATCACAATAACAAAATACTTTCAAAAGTATGATTCATTTTTCGTGATTCTTTTTTAATGTAGCACACGAGTTTTTTCATCTGTATTAGACTTTTAAAATAAAACCCTTGAGTTACAGAGAGTAGTCCAGATAATTAATTTGTGTAAAATTCATACAGATTATTGTTCTATTGTTGACAATGCTGGCAATAACCTTCACTCTAAGTGGCATTAAAAAGTCTTAAAAAGGTAATTTCACAAGACAAAATCTGGAGCTACCCTGTATTTACACATAAATCATTAATGATCCGTCTGAAATGTCACACTTCTCTTACTTCATCTCATTAAGGCTTAAAGACAGGACCATCATGTCAACATTGCACATTTTAGCAACAAAAAACGCGGTCTCCTCTCAGTATGTCACCCCAATCTTTCTTAATCCCAGTGGACTGCTTTTGGCGTAAACTCGGAATCATGACTAATTTATCCAGCCGTGTGAGCCAACACCACAAATCTATGTATAAAAATGTCAAGCCAAAACAGATTTGATCCAACACAAATGTCTGCTTTTGGATGTTCACTCTAGTGCTGAACTCAGATGAAAATGTCTCCAAATGTCATGTTTATCCGACTAGAAAATTAAGCCACGGTGCTGTGTTTCCTAATTTTCCTGTATTCATTACATGGTTGATAAAATCTTTACAGTCCAAGGTAAAGTTAAATTAAAACATTTTCATCTCAGTTCTTCCAGCCTCCCTCTAAGAACCGGCGTGAGAGGTCCGAACTCAAGCCAGATTATTTTGACCCCGCTTCTATCATGGATGAATCGGTAAGAGACACTTAATGCCATCCTTCTTATGTGGAACACCTCTATGTTTAGTACTTTTTTATCAGAATATTGCTGCTGATATATTGTCGTTTGCACATATTATGGTTATTTTTGCACCAGTACAAGTCCCTCTTTGAGAATATAAGGCTGTTCTTGGTTCTGTAGTTCTTGGTTGCATATATTTTACTTTTAAAATATATGTCTAACCTGTTATTTAAAAAAAAAAAGATTAGCAAAATGGTTTCCTTAAAAAACTTGCAGATAAAAACTCACCATGTCTTCGAGATCATTGCGTACTTGAAGTGCTTGTTCTAGTGGTATCAGTACATCTGTAGCTTAAAGCAACACTAAGTAATTCCTTAACTAAAAAAAAAAACACAGCCTGAAACTCTGGTGGCATCTCGACAAATAACAAACCGTTCATTCCAGGACAAAGTGTTCCTGGTTTTACATATACTTTATTAAGCATCTTTTTAGCAACCGCGTTTTGATAATGCATATCTATGAGCAGATATACGTAACTTTAGCCCTTTACACACATGCACCTGGACCCTCTTCTCTCCTTCCTCCTGGTTATTTGTACACAATCCTGTTTTACTTTTCTCTGTGTTGTTAAGTTGCTCGTTAGATCAAGTAAACGTAGTGATAATATCAGCTAGGGGTGTTAATTAATTAATCGGTTTTATGGCCATAATCGATTGAAAGAAATACAAACAATAATTTTGCTGCACAGTAGAGTAAAGGAACAGCACCAATGAGGAGTTAGGGGAAATTAAACATAAAATTAAGCAACTGTTTCCTAAAATATACAGGCTTATAACGTGTCTGTAGTTTTAAAAAAGACACTTTTTTATTGTGGTTCATGACTTTGAATTTAATAAAGAACTGTTTCTATAAATCATAATGATAGGTGATGTCAAGCCGGTGGTTAAAGGTTAATCAATAATCGTTTGCTAAGATTACCAATTAGTCAATGAATGAAATTTAACCAAGTGTAAATCCCTAATATCAGCGCTTAAACCGCTCATTTATATGTTAGCTTTGTGTTGTTAGCAGCCCTGCTAATTAACCATCTTCCCGGCTCCGTTTATCCCCCCGCAGCACATGAACATGCCTCCTGAGATGGTCACTGTTTGTAAAGGGCTTCTGATAGCTTAAGATGTTTATTGAATACTATCATCAATAAGGTCTTGAGTGAACAGCAGCAGTCTCCTTTGTCTTCGAGTTGAGTACACATCCTGTAAAACCTTTCTAGAAACCTGTGTACAAAGGGATAGAAGTCGTATTTGTTGCATCAATCACGTTTTAGTGCTACTTAATTTGCACAGGTCAGATTAAGGTAACACATAAATAGTACACCCTTCATTTTGCTTGTGCCGTCATGCTAATTTCACCTGCTTCCTTTGTTGCTATATAAACATTCAGTCGACGGTTGGTGACATCTTTGTTACTGAACTTGAGGAGGTCAAGTTCAGGTGACTTCAGGAAGTATTTAAGTTTCTACACCACGTCGCCTGTGCAGACCTGCTGAATTGACCTCATGCCGTAGCTGCCTTGTTAGCATGCAGATGATGTTTAAACATGTCCTGCCTTTATGAAATCTGAGGGTTTGAAGTGTTTTGTCCTTCCACTGGACTCGCACATTCATGGAATCTTGCTTGAATGAAATTGAAGTTAAGCAATGGTCATTCTTGCGTTAGAGCTTTATCATCACAAAAAATAGCAACAATAAGCCAACTTTGAGTAAACTATTATTATCTTGCCCTGCCAGTTGTTCAGCACTTTTCCTAAACAATGCAGCTTCTTCTATTGTACAATATACACCAATCAGGCATAACATTATGACCACTGACAGGTGAAGTGATTAATACAGATTATCTCTTCATTGTGGCTCCTGTTAGTGGGTGGGATATATTAGGCAACAAGTGAACATTTGGTCTTCAAAGTTGATGTGTTGGATTAGAAGCAGGAAAAATGGGCAAACGTAAGGTAGGGCTGAAAAATTAATCGAAATTACAATTTAAACTAGCGCAAATAGCAAAGGCTGCAGTTATTTAGGTGATACAGAGTCCTCTGGAGAGAACAAAATATCCTATTCCCATTGGATCTTAATATGTATAAATCTAGCTGTAGTTTAGACCTCTACAGACAATCTGAAAGATGTGCTCAGCAGTGAATATTTTAATGTTCTCTCCAGTGTCAATGCTCCATCACATGCTTCAAATGTATACTGTGAACTGAACAAATACTAAATATTTTTTACAATATTTTACAAAATATATCGCAAATCTAATTGCAACCGCAATATCTGCCAGAAAAATTGCTATTAGATATTTTTTAGAAATCGTTCAGCCCTAACGTAAGGACTTGAGCAAGTTGGGATGGCTAGAAGAATGAGCAACAGGTGAGGAGTAAAGAGACGAGCTCAAAATTGCTCCAAATTGCTGAAAAAGTTAATGCTGGTTCTTATAGGAAGGTTTTCAAATACTCAGTGCTGCATATTAGTCAGGTAGTCATAATGTTATGCCTGATCTGTGATTTCTAGCTACTACCTCTGATTTTCTTCCCTTTCTTACAGTTTAATAATGATTGTGTTTTCCCATCTCTCCCTAGGTCCTCGGGGTGTCCATGTTTTAAGCTAATATCCAGATGATTTTGACGCTGGAAGAGAGAAGAGGCGCTTTGTATTTAAAGAGAATTTTAGATGCGAAGACCGAAGTGTTTTCTGTTTAAAATAAAAAAAATCCTAAAAATTGCAAAAACATAAAAAATCTGGCTCGTACTCCACGTGGACCAATGACAACCCACACTCAGTGTTGCTTGCTCAGAGAGGACTTTGTTTCAAATATTTACTTTTTATAATCTTGGGTAAGCTCTTCCTGTTTGAGAATAGTGTAACAGGCCACTTCCAAAACCTATTTAGAGATGTGTCTGAAGAAATATCCATAGCTTTTTTTTTTCATTTCTGCTTTTTTTTTTTTTTTTTTTAAATGGGGATGACTTGGTGTGTTTAACTTAAGAAACATTTTTTTTTGTTTTATGTCTAACCCTTTTTACAATTGTAGTAAGTTACCAGGTGTGAAGTAGTAATTTATAAACAGACTAGTAGCTTGCTTGTATACTGTGTTAGCCAAGTGGATGGAGGTCTTCTGTTTCCGTGCTCCTGTTTGCCCCTCCGAGTCTCTCACTTTCTCCTCCCTGCTGTTGGGTCTCGGTGGAGGTCCCGAAAAACCACTGCTGGTCCGAAAGGTGCAAGATCTCAAGTCTGCCCTTCCCCCTTTATGCTGTGAAGCCAGAGTCCACTTAACGCTCCGTATTGAAAAGTCCCAGAGGTTATTTCTCAAATTCGGACCACTTCAAATTTTACCACCACCGCCATCTTCAAATGAGTCAGTTTTTTTTTTGCCTCTTAAGGTCCAGCAGCATAATGTTGAATGGGTATCTCTACATTTTAAATAAAAGTTATATATGGATCGGTGCTGAATTTATATATGTGCTTTTGGTTTTCTTATGTTTAACTTTTCAACCTTCAGTCACACCGTTTGAGAATCGTGTAAGTAACTAAAAAAATGAAAGCATGTGTAAAAGCCATGCGTCAAGGAAGATTTTTAAATTTGTATTTTAATGTTTTTTTTTTTCTTTTGGTCTTGATAATGTCTTCAGATTTCTACCTTTTTTCCTACATGTAAATTAGTTTGGATAAAACTAATGAAACGACTTGTGAAAATCAGCTTTAAAAGTTTTCTCGACATAAAACTCCTGTCACAAATATGCTTAGATTTCAACTATTACATTACAAATATTACAAGGTAGTCACTCAGACAATACTGAAGATATAAAAGTTATTCATTACCGCTGTGGCAGCTAGACAAAGCGTAGATTTTGACATATATTTGTCACTCAAGTTTTATTGAAATGTTTTGTCTACTGAGGTTTCTTTTGTAGTCATTCCATGCTTAAGCCTTAAACATGCTCGTGAAGGTCACCCTTTCTCACAATAATCTTCCATGTCAGAGATCGTCATGTTTAAAGGTGGATGATAATTGGCTTTTAGGACATGAATCAAGAGATGGTCAGATGTAATGTGATAGATAACAGCCTATGTGTGTTTGCCTAATTATTTTATGTAAGTAAAAATGAAAATTCTTTTAAGGACAAAAGTACTGTTTATTGTTTGTTACTTACCACTACATTGGTATAAATTCTTATTAGATTATGTGTATATATATACAAATTTTAATTTCCTTTTTTTTTTTTTTTTTTTTTTTTCTTTTTTTGCCATTTCTGTGTTTTGTTTTCTGCACTCTTGCCTACACTCTAAGTTGTTGTCTATTATCCCATCCTCCTTCGGTCACTGTTTTCTGCTTTGTACTTGTCTGGAGACAGTAACTTTTGAATAAAAATCAACACATTTCATTTCGTAGTTACACTTTTATGACCGCACTCACTATACTGTCATTGATAACAGTGTTAGACTTGTCCAGGCACAGTTTAATGTTTTATTGCACACGGGGGTAATCATTTGGGGGTGAGAGAAAGTTCAAGGAGAGACCTAAATTCATCATTGATACAGTTCCCTTTCTTGACACCAGGAGGCGATCGAGTCCTATAGGAGAAGAGCCAACTTTCACCAGTACTTGCCTTTACATGTCGCCCTTTGTAACGTTAGTGGTTCCTAAATGGTGGGTAGGGCTCAAAAGTGGACAGCAGTGAGGCTCAGGCTAAATATGGTCAGCTTTCTAACTAAATATGTTTTTGTTCTCCATGAAATAGTAACAAAAAAATCCTTAAAATTGAGAAATTAATTTCGAAAGATTAATGTAAATTTCACAATATGTCCCATACAAACAGGGAATTTAAATAAGTCAAACAGGCAAAAACCCCAGCTGCTCCTTTTTATAGGCTGCAGCAGCAAATCATTCACAGTTTATTTTGGCAGGTTTTTACACCAAATTCCTTTCCTGATGCACCAGTTTTGGGACCTGTTGGACCAGCACCTATTCTGTCTGCAGTTTTTGGCTCCACATGGAGAATTGAGCTCTTGACCTGCACCGAAGGCAGGGGAACTAAATGGGAAGCAAACAGATTTCAACATTTACCCTCGAATTTCAAACTGTTGAGCTTGAAAATCATTAAAATGACAATCTAATTATGTTACTATGAAAAAACTGGAAGACTAGCCCCTCTTTTCATCCCACAGTTGCGATGAATCCAACCACATGGGGTCAGCCACAGTCCCAAGCCCATATAAATGGAGAGGGTTACATCAGGAAGGGCATTTGACTCAAAACCTGCCAAATAATTATGTAAATCACTGCACACAAGGGGGCAGATGATGTATGTTAGCAGAATTGACACATCGAAATTAATTTATAATCACAAAATTATTATGACTTGACTTCTTGGGAGGTGGCAGAGTGGTTAGCGCTGCTGCCTCTCAGCATGGAAGTCGTGGATTCGGTTACTTAACCCATCGAGTCCAGGGACTAACTGGCTTTTGTCCAGGGTGTAGCCCACCTAAGGCACATGCATAGTTGCTGGGATAGCCTCCGGTCACCTGCAGCCCCCTATAACATGAATAAGATGTGGGAATGAGCTAACTTTGATTTGATAAAATGTAGGTCACAATAAAATGTAAAATCCTATGAATATTTATTCCCATCCTCTCAATGCACACATCTCCTTGTATATGACAGCCCTTTTGATTACACTGCCTCTCAAAAAGCACCCATTGTACCAAGTGTCTTATTTGTATGAAGACAATAATAAGCCCCCTGTTTGCTGCAGTGATAAAAGTGCACAGCAGAGAGGTAGCATTGGATGAAGCAGTGTTAAGTGCCTGGTTAATAAAGAGAGGCTCGGATCAATGCGAGCGGATTAGAAAAAGCGAGTTCCCTTCATGTCCACTCCTCGATACGAGAAGTGTGCCATCTATCACTGCGTCTGCCGCTTGTCACACACAGGAGAATAATGGGCAGAAAAACCCCTTACCTCGACAGCGCTCGGGCCATTGTCTTCTGAGCTGACAGGCCTTTTGTGATACGCCATTAGCCGTGTTTATGCAAGAGTTTTACACAAGCTGTTGTCAAACCATTTGTATGAAAGATGAAATGATAATGGCCATGGCAAAATATTTCTTCACTCTTCAAGTAGCAGCAAAATGAATGGTGGTAGAGCTATATTTTGTCATTTTTCGCCTCAACTCGGAGTCTGAAAATCATTAAAATAATAACAAGTTCATGGTTTGTATCACATAAAATAGCAAGAATAGCCCCTCTTTTGATCCCACAATTTTGACAAATCCAGCCGCAGGGGTTCACAGTCCCAAGCCTGGATAAATGAGAGTAGAAGGGTTTTCGGTGCAAAACCTGCAAAAATAATGATGTAAATCACTGCATGCTAAGATGCAGATGATTGGCAAAAGTAGCATGTATGTTGGCAGAACTGACGCATCAAAAATAATTTATATCACAAAATTGTAATGTGGTTCTCAAAGTGTGGTCTGAGGCCTCCCAGTGGGCCACAAAGTTACTGCAGTGGTGGCTTCCAGAAGTTGTCTACAAGTACATAAAAAGAAAATGAGTCTGAAATAAATTAAGTACTTCTTTAAAAATATCACTTTGAAGATATTTTTATTGAATGATTCCAAGGGCCCATGAATGACAGGGGCCCAGGAAAATCTCTTACAGTAATAATATATGGTTAGCTTAGTTTGCAATTATAAGCACCAATGTTATATCTTTTCAGGGGGCCCCAGAAAACCTGGCAGCGGCCCTAAGTGTACAGAGGTGGGTAGTAATGATTTACATTTACCTGAGTAACTTTATGAATAAACAGTAGTACTAAGAGTAGTTTTATCACAGCATACTTTTTAATACTACTTGGGTAATATTATGAAGTGACAATACTTACTTGAGTACAATTTTTGTCTACCCACGTCTCTATGTAACCTTTGTATTAAAGCTTTATGTCTGAAAATGTGCCTTTCTTGTGTCTTTGTTATTTTAGAAATATGCAATTAATTTTGACTTAGTCTTTAATGCTTGAAAATATCAAAAATTGCACATTATTCTTTTTTTTTAAGTTTTGTCTGATTACATTAACACTAAAACATAAATCAGACATTATGTCCAAACAGTTGCTTGAGTAGCTTTTTGACAAAATTCCTTTTGACTTTTATTTGACTAATAATCTTGTGGTTCCCAAACTTTTTGGCTTTGTGTACCCCCTCAGCTTTTTTTGTCATACCATAAGTACCCCCTCTTGATGGTCACAAAAAAGTACAGCAATCATCTGTAATCAATATTTTTCCTGCATTTTTTCTTAAAAAAAAAAAAAAAAGCCTTTAAAATAAAAATAAACAATCACAAGACAAAATAAATAATAATGTTTTTTTAAATATTGAAATTACTCAACATTACAAGATTTTTTTTACTTGTGTTGATTACCTGTTTTAATAAATATTTTATGTTCACAATAAACTTAAAAATATTATATAATATATATAATAATACTTGTCCTGTATATGTATAAAAGTCATAAATAAATTTACCACAAAGGAAAATTATGTGAATATTTTCCCTTTCCTTTATATAAAATTATTAAATAATTTAATGTCCCCCCCTGCAATGTGCTTGTGTACCCCTGGAGGCTGCTGTACCCCTGATTGGGAAACACTGGATGACTACTTTTTACTTCTACTTTGTGGCTACTCTGCCCATCTCTGGTGATTTGCGTTTTTGATTTGACAAATTTTTAACGTTGGATGCCCTTCCTCATGCAACCCTCTCCATTTATTGGGGCTTAGGACCCGCCGAAGAAGTCCAGCATTCTGTGACCTCCTGAAATGAACATATTATATTGATGTATGTGGTTAGTTCACTTTTAATTTCCACATTTTCAGAGACCACCATTTAGAAGCAGCAGTAGGACATGACAGCTGACATGACATAAACCACTGTCCCGGGCCAGTACAATGTCTCTTTCACATGTCCCGCTGTTGTCAGTGCTGCTTGAGTCCTGTTGAGTTGTGTCACTGGGGTCACGGCTGCAGATATTTGAAATCAGAGCCTGGGCCTCTGTTGTGCTCCGGGCTTGTATTTACCACTGATAACCCGCAGCCCTCCACTAGCCCCTATCAGTTTTGGCTGGAGCCGGCCCCTACAAGAGGTCAAGGAAGATTCAGATTCAGCCTTGCGTGCAAAAGATCTAACTAAAAAGGAGATGTAGATCAGCGTAAAAGTTTAATTTGACACGTTTGTTTTCCACCTAGACATTTTAGTACATCTTCATTTTCGCTCTCACACACACACGAGCGGCGGTGGAGATATTTGCAGCAGTAAATCCCCAGAATTTTAATTCCGTGGATAAATCATTAATGAGCACGTTGGTTGTAATCTGCTCAGCTTCTAAGGGCAACGCAAAGCAGCTGACCCTGGAAAATCATTCACCAGAACCTGACTCAGATTAGACACACAAACGCACACAAACTTACCGGGCACAGACACTGTACACTCTCGTCTTCACATGCTTTTTAACTGTAATTAGGACAATGTTAGCAAGGAGAAGCCGTGAAGAGACCAGGACGGAGCATGGTTTTTAGGGACCGAGAACTACACCCAGAGATTACTAAGAAACATTGAAAGTCCAGTCTTTTGTATTAAAAAGGTTGGTGGAAGAGAAGCTGGATGTATGACATATTCTCACGCCCAAAGGCAATCGCATGAACCATTGCTTACTCAGGGGTGGATAGGCAATTATCTAGTGATTAAAAATGTCTAACTCGAAACAGCCAGGCTCTTGGTTCCTTTGAAGCTTCTCATTCAACCAAAACGCCTGCATGATTCTGATACCACCCCTTACAGCAAATGTGTCCAAGGTGCATAGTCCGAAAAGGTTCACTTGGTCTTCTACTCATATTAATACCTGGATTTCTTAGAACAATATTTTGTATCGTACTTTGACATGTTAAGCGGTCAAAACATGTCAAGGTACAATACAAAATATTGGTCTGGTTATATAAGAACTTCCCGTATTGAGTATTAATGTCCAAAGTGTGGCCCGGAAGACATTTGTGGCCCTCGGCTTCTATGACAAAATGTATTACTCATGGGCCACCAGCATTTTCATAGTGTTTCCTTATCTTTGTCTGTAACATAAAAAAAAAAAGAAAAAAATATTTGTAGTTTAACAACAGAGATAACAGAAATCTGCAACAACCGTCCATTTATTATTTTCATACAAAAAGTGATAAGAACAACCATAATATAGAACTAAACCATAATATATAACTAAAAATAACATACAAAGCCCACACCCACAAAAATAAAATAAATAAACAGAAAACTAAACTAAAATAAAATAAAATAAAAACTGCAAAAACAAACAAAAAACCCTAAACAAACAAACAAACAAACAAACAAACAAAAAAACATAGGGAATTGGCCTGTTTTCAAAAATTTTAACTTGCTTTCTAAGTTTCACAGTTATATTTTCTATTTCATATATTTTATTCACCAATTCCCTCTATTTTTAATAAATAAGGTGTTTTTGCTATTATCTTGTAATTTGTTTAAGAATTGCTATGTATTATTAAAACAGAAAGGAATATTTCTTTGTAACATTATCTGGAACTTTTCCCAGCAGAAGAACCACTGGGTCACTGTCAATTATAACATTTAACATCTTTGTTAATTTTGCCATAGACTCCTGCCAAAACTCTGTAATGATTTTCCATGACCAGAATACATGACTGGTCTGCCTTTTGTTCCCCACATTTTCTCCAACATTCAGAAATCTCATCTTTGTATTTCATTTGCGTATGGAGAGTTTTAAAGTAGCGGTTTATAATCTGCCAGGAATATTCCTCCCAGTTACGTCTGTACATCTTGTCTCTGCCTTGTGCTTTGTGATTATTGGGCCAAAAAATAATTGCAGTTGCAGTTTTTATGTTCAAAGATGTTATTTTGTTGGGATTTATTTTAGATTTTGTTGTCAAAGAAAATAAATAATAATTATTATTTTGTGTCTGAAAACAAAATACTTACACATAAAACAGTGTGCACTGAATTTTAAAGTGTGTGCGTGTTCAGTTCTTGGAAAACATCAGAAGGCACTGGCACTTTTGAACATTTGCACTTCTTCAACTCTGGCAATCTTTGGAAAAAGTTAGGACACCCCTCTCTCAACCACAGTTTTTCTGGTCTGTATTCATTTAATTTTAAAGCCTTTATACATTTTTGTTACATAGTATGGCTACTTTATGGCACTGGAGCAGCAGAACAGAAGTGACTGGGCTGGACCTCCCAAAATCACATTGCTGTAGTGCACACAGGAAGGATCCAGTTGAAAAGAAGTTGATTCCTACAATTTGTTTTAGAATAATAACACTGTTGGTTATTACTACTAAAATATCAATACTTTCAGATTGGTATTGATACCAGAGTTAAATGACCTGGTATTAAACGCCTTGGTTCTTTGGTATCTAATCGCAGCTCACTACACTTTTGGTTAATCTAAATATGTGTAATGTTAAAGAGCTATTCCACCTCCATGGGTGAAGAGTCTTGCCCAAAGACACAATGGCAGTATGATCTGGGAGAAGCTGGGATTGAACTGCCAACCTTGGTTAACAGACGATCTCCTCTTCCTCCTGAGCTACAGATGCCCTACGTATAAAATAACAAATATGCAGGCCTTTTATTTTATTTTCTAAACATTTAGCTCAGTTAAACTATGTTGGCTAAGGTGATTCATTTATGATCAGACAACGTGCTCAAACCTGCTTTGTACAATCAAAAACACAAAATTCATCAGGTACAAAGGCTAAACCAAAATGCTCAAGTTTAGAGACAATGACGCAAATTGTAAGGGCCTAAAATTCATTCCAAATTTCCACAAAATGTACTTTATTTACCGGAAATTTAGACACTTTGATCAATGCCAGTCATCAGTGAAAAATAACCACACCGAAACTATGACTGTGACTGATGATTTTGGCTGCGTTTCATCGACAAACAACAGGCACACTCACAATGTTGATGGGTAAATTAACCTGCGGCTTTTGTTGATCTTGTGAGTCACTAATCAAAACAAAACCAGTCAAAGATCGACACCTATAAAATTGTTCCTGGCCTAAACCGGTCTTAACAATGCTACCTTTTTAATCTCCTCCCCGTATGAGCTGCTATGTTATTCATCCATAAAATTTGGCCGGTAATTTGACTCCGCCGGATTAGGAGCGAGGCACATTGTTGGCTGTAACAGATACGTCAAGGTGAAAATGTTAAAATGAGAAGCAGAATCAATGGCGTTCATTATGAGGGGCAGGTTTATGAGGCAGGCCGCAACAGGTTAGAGGCATTCCTGACTATGAATAGAGCTTCGTGGGAAATCAGTGCGAGTGTATTGACACAGAGAAGAAGCTAAAAGTATGAGGACTGAGTGAGAGAGTGACGGGGTTATTGTGTTGAAGGACTGAAGCATCGGGATTAGGTTTAGATCTGTCTTCGGCTACGGGGGCTGAGATGGTCCAGTGTTAAAACAATTTGAAAAAGACTATGAATAGAAGCGTCTGGAGATTGCAGACATGAGCTCTGGCAATAGTGCCCAGAAATGGAACTGAAACCAGGGTCTTCAAGTTCAGAGTTAATGCTATAGAGACACAAATCTTTTATATCTCACAATGATAAAGAATCCACTAAATCTAACCACTTTACTGACCCCTTGTGCCTTGTGCCCTTGTACCTTTTTTGCCTTCATCCCAACTTCTTTGAGATGTGTTGCTGTAAATTCAAAATGAAATTGTACATCAGTTTCGACACGTGATGTGTTGCTTATTTTCTTCTGTACATTCTTCATTTTCTATTGCCAGGCCGGCCAGACAAACTCTTTCTTTTCTATACAAAGACATTAGTTAGATATCTTGGTTTGAATTTAATTTATATGGGTGGAACAAACACAGACAGAGTAATCAATCAGAGAAACAAAGGGTGGGACGGACCTGTAACCGAAACAAATATGGTGGATTGTTGCCAGTTTTGCCATAAAACCCTAGAATACGCTGTAGCCTATTATTAGCAACTATCTTCTCATTTCTCAATGGAAAAAACAGCAGAAGCCAGTTGTTCAAAGAGTTGCAGAAAAAGTGGGTTTGTTTGAATGCGGTTGTTACATCGGACGTCAAAGGGACTTTACTGTTGTTAAAATGGGAACGGGATGAAAAAAAAAAGTTCTACAGAGGACTGAACAACAATGCAGACCTCAGCAGAATCAACAGGTGATGAAGGAAAGCACTAAACTCCGTTTATCAGGTCAGAGTAGTTATTAAACTTGCTGTGGCGCCATCTTGGTTATTTTTGATAGGAGATTAGCGTCTGCATTTGTAAGACGTTCTGCAGATAAACGGCTGAGATAGGCCAGTTCCAAATCTACCAGGGGGAAACAGAAACCAGACTGTCCTGCTTTTAAAAAAAAAGGAGGGGCTGGCTGGCCAGGCTAAATTTTTCCTACTGTATCTTTTTTGTAATCGGGTTTGTATGATTTAATGAATTTTGTATCCTATAGGCGACTGAATCTAGCTACAGGTGACTGACAGATCCATTGTTATATAAGACAGCGACATCAGGATTAGTCCGTCTTCGCCCCTGCGCTCTGAGATGGTCCGGTGTGCTGAGGGGAGCTGTCGTCGGCCGAGCTGCAGGTGGCCCAGAGGTCGAGCCCCGGACAGCGAGAAAACTGTGCTTTTCAGCTGGGAGTTGAGTGATATTTGCCCGGGTGTTAGACGCCTTCTCTCCTCACCTCTCATAATTGTTGTGGAGCCACTTTCACTCGTCCCTGTGGGGATGAGCTCTGCAGCAGGATAATAATGCTTCTCCCTGCAGCGAGGGGAAACAAGATTACAGTTTTTCAATTAGAGCAAACAAAGGCTGCAAGATTTATGGCAAATTTATGGTTATTGAAAATTCACCAATCACAAAGAACTACTCTGTTTCTGCATTTGGTTTGGTTCTGGTTTAGTCTCCAGTATTAATATAGCCCTAGCCTTGATAAGTGGAAGCCAATCCAGAGAGTTGCATTTCTTAATATGTTACCTTTTTAAAAGCCCCATAAAATTGACTTTTTTTTTTTTTTTTTGCTTTTTAATATAGTTTTAGTTTAATAATATAGTTTCTATCTCAAAAACATACCAGGGTAGTGTTTTGTTTCATTGACGTTTGTTTTTGTAATCCTCATTTATGTATATGTTAGCATTATGTTGCTAATAGCCGTACTAATTAGCCATTTTATGCTATGGCCATTCACCACCGTTGCCAGCAGGGGGCAACAGACACCTAATCCAAGCATTTTCTACATAGCTCCCCGAAAGAAGACATTTTTCATACATATATGTTATTATAAGCTATAAAACATGAAATACTAATGCAAAGCTCTCCAACACAATTTCAGAAAAGCCTAGGGAAAGCATATTCTAGGACCTTTAATTGCTTTTCTTGCACTGAGGGGAAAAAGAGCATGCCCCAATTGTACAACTTAGAACATTCATTCATTTTCTTCTGCTTAGTCTAGACCACTATAGGCCTGAAGCAGGATACATCTGGTCTCTGTGTGGTGCGTTCAAATGTCTTAGTTCAGACCTGGATAATTCCTACATTTTCTCATGTTAGCTGCTGGAAGTATCCCCAGAGCTTTGTTTCTGAATCTATTTACTATCTCAAAGAGTATTTCCATAATGCTGATCATGCAGCAGTCAAACAGTTATTGCATATTGGATAACATGCTAATATCGTGCATTACTACTGAGAATATAAGACGTTATGGATTTTTGTGCAGAGAGAAGAAGAGAATACCCCTGAGCTTACAACGCTCAACGCTCATTCATTTTCTTGTGCTCTGTTCTGTTAGGAGTAAGACCAAGACACTACCTGCAAACGACTATGCCCAGATTGATGGCCAGCCCAGGGATCGAACCCACAACCTTCTTGCTGTGACACTAATCGTGAGTGCCAACTGTGCAGCCATTAACAACCTAAAACAAATTAATCAGAGGTAGGACATTACAATGAAAATAAAATGAATAAATTGTAAAACAGGAACAAAAACAACATTGCAAAATGACACACAACGGGATTACAAATTTGACAATACTTGAGGGAACAAGGCTACACTAAAATATCACACTCTTTGTCATAACATGTTAAAATAGTACTACAAGGACCAAAATGATGCAAGTACAAAACAAAGCTAAACAAACCCAAAATGTTGCAAAAAGAAATTTTTTTTTACAATTTTGAGACAGTTGTTTGCAGATTGGCGAACCTCTCATTTCTATCTGAGTTACTATATACTCTATTGCCAACAAATCTAAATTATTCCTTTTGTTGCCTATTTCACAACTTCATGGGGATGTGTTGCTGTCATCAGATTGAAAATGAGCTGTTGCTTTTTATGTAATACTACTACTAATAGTAATAATGGCTTGGATTTTAAATTGCACTTTACGAGCTTCTCAAGCTTCTCCTAGCACTTTTATATTAAGTCCATTATTCATTAACTCCTCAGTCACACTCAAGTGGTGAGCTGCTTCTGCCACAGCTGCCCTGGGGCAAACTGATGGAAACTTGGCTGCAAATCTGCTGCTACGGCCTCTCCGACCACCACTAAACACACAATTATACAAACACTTTCAAACAGGCATGGTGAGTGAAGCCACAACAGCAGTAGGGATCAAACCGCCAACCTATAAGTTAGTGGGCGAACATCTTTACTGACTGAGCTCCTGCTGCTGCAAAGAGGTGTAAAATATCTCAGGCATGACACAAGTCATAACTGAGGCTGAGAAGAAAGTAACTACAGTGGCAAAATCAAATGTTGCAAAAAAAGAATAAAAGTCAGGAGAAAAGAGGGTTGTACTGAACATTCGACATGAAACAGACGTGGAGGAATCTTGGTTGTTGTGGCTGCTTATTCCCTCATCCCAGTGGGCCCCAGCTTTGCAGCCAGAATAATAACACTTCTCCCTGCAGCAAGTGGAAACAAGATTACTGTTTTTCAATTAAACTCCAAAAACATGTTCGGGACAGCTGTGAATGTGCCACACACAAGATCTGCTGCTCCTTCTTCCTTCTTCTTTTTGTGGTTCCTGCATTTCCCTTGAAGCCTTTCTCAAAGGTGACTCACCGACCGATGACTGAACGCGTTTCTGGGCCAATGCCGCGCTGCTAAATCACAAGTCTTAGTAAAGTTTGGATGAGTGTCGTATAAGGGCGTGATGAGACAGGACTAATAAAGATGATAGAGGGCTTTGCAGATCGGCGGCCGGTGCCAGGAAGAAGCCCCGGTGATGAACGAGGGCCACCACACCTCTGCTAATAAGACTCATCTCTTTAATTGGCTGCGGGACGGGATGGCTCGGTGCAAATGGGAAGGAAAGTCCGCAGGCCAGAGGGAGAGATGTTCGTGTCTCATTTGGTCATGTATGTATATGGTAGGGGGGGTTTCCAGGGGTGACATTTGGAGGGGAGTGGGGACAGATGGGGCAGACAGTTACACAAGGGACAAGTAAAATATAGGGCTTTTAAAAGAGCTTCACTTGAGCTTGTAACATGATAAAACAAATGTAAAAAGGGAGATATTGAGATTAAGAATAGACAGAAGAAGTCTTGCAAAGTAAAGTTAAACCTGGACTCAAACCAGGGATCTTCTAGTTCAAGGGTAAATGCTCCATCAGTTGAGCTACAAAGTCTTTCTATTGCCCACTAATAATCCGCTAAAACTAATCATTTGTTCCTCTACTGACCCCTTGTGGCTGGAGTTAGTATCTTTGTCGCAATGGTACCAAATCCTAATATAATCAATATATTCCTCTCAATATTATGGCACTGGAAGAAAAAATAAAAACAGTACTAAAAATGTAGAAAAATTAAACTAATGTCCAAACACAGACACATGAATGCAAAGTAGGGGAATGGCCCTGAAAATAAAAATAATTATTACAATTTTAAACTGCAGAAAACAAAATGGCACACTAGCATTGCATTGTGATACTGTAAGCCTATACAGACAGACTTTTTGCATATTTATACATCTTATAAATTTGTAACTGCAGATGCTAAATTGGATTTGGAGTGAGTGATGTATCTGCAAACAAATGCAACACAACAACAAACAAATGGAGAAATGGACATGGGACAATAAAATCTGAAGACTGACAAAAACAAACAACAAAAAACAGCTTAATGATTATTTTTGTTCATGTTAAGTGATGCTTTGTATTAATTATTTTTCTCAAGATGAAGTTGAATTAAATTACATGAACTAAATAACTAACTAAATAATAAAATAAAACAAAATGAAAGAAAGTAAAATACAATAAAATAAAATAGGAATAAGAGTACTACAACAAGCAAAAAAATAGAAAATAAATAAAAAATGAACACATCAAAGTTTGGGTTGTAATGGTTTATAGGCCACTGATGTGAATGCATGTTTGCTGTCACACTCAAAATGACCTAACTTACATAAATGTACATTACATAAAGTTGACAAAACACTTAAATTAAAAAAATGTGATTAAACAATTAGAGGCAGAAAATCTAAACAATTATTTGAAGTCTTATTAAAATGTGTAGTTTGCAGCACAGGGCTTATAGCCATGACCTAAAGACCAATCGTACATCTGTCTATACATGAATGGCTGCTCTGCGTGTTTCCTTCCTCCCTCTGCAGCCGATGTAGAAAGCCTCATTAGAAAGAGAGCACTTCCACAACGAGCCAAGCTTTAACACTTCACCCAATAATAATTTATTCAATCTGTTCTTAAGTAGCAGCGCCGGTGCGGGGTACAGAGAGAGGATAGAGAGAGGGGCGAGGTTACGTAAGAGTGCGGCGGTCCCTAGTTTGAGCGTGATATGATGATAATTATAAATCCAAGGGAGACGGCAGATGGCGGGGTACTTTAAAGGTTGAGCAGGTATTAGCGCTGGTACTGCTCTGCCGGATCAGTCCAAGTGTGAAGAGAGCAAAACGGCCTCAGGATGGGGCGGAAAAGAAGAGAAGAAAATATAGAAAAGACCAAAAAAAAAGGAGAGTGCAGCAGACACAGTTATGGCAGAGCTGGTCCTCGTTAGCACACTATACATCAGCCTGCGGAGGTCAGAGTTCACCCAGCCCTGAGGGGTGGTGTGTGACCTCTGACCCCTCACCTCCGACCCCAGAGCCAACACCTGGAGCTGAGGTATTTCCTCATAACATTTCTCTGCTACATTTTGTCTCCATAACTCATTCATGCCTCGTGGACCGGTTATGGTCTGGGTTGAACTATAGTGAAAAGCTGTGTTTCTCAAACAGCGGGGCAGGGCCCACGCAGAGAGGTCACTGCAGATTTATTTGGAGTGACACAGACTTCCGACTTTGAAGGTTATGAAAAGCTTTATTAGCATGTTTTTGATGTCCACATGCAATAAAAAGGTCAGACGTCTTTATAATACAATACAAAAATGTTTTCTATCCTACTCTATTGCTGGTTAAACTACCTGTGAATGCAATTGGATGGACAGACAACCAATCAGAAAACAGTAGGTAATCGATTATGTGAAGTGAATAATTCAAACCATTGTGTTAATGCTCTTGTTACATGTATGCAAGTGAGAAGTAACACCAATGTTCAGCCCCAACTAGAAGCATGTACTTGTCCAAAAAGACAGTAGAACACCGAATGTGTGTTTTTGAAAATGACAGGTTTACTGTTTATATTTGCTGCACAATGTTGCAAAGAACTATACTTTCATCTTTTTTGATTCAATTTTGTTTTTTCAATGCGGCACTGGAGTTATGTCTGTTTATACTTTTAAAATTAAACCCTTTCATTAGTGTAAAATTTATTCAAATTATTGTTTTTTTTTTGCAGGCGATCTTGGCATTAAATTTGATTCTAAGTTGCATTAGAAAGTCTTAAAAAGGTCTTAAATTTCACTAGACAAACCTGCAGCTACCCTGTTAATAGAACTAATTTTGGTGAAAAGTTTTTACTAATGTACGTACAATTTAGCCCCTTCAAAATACTTGTTTCTTTCTGTGTCCTTTGTAAAGGACATCAGGACTCAATGCATCTCTTGTAGAACTAAATACTCCATAGGAAACAAATGGGGCTGAGAGGATTTGGCATCAAATTGTGGAAGAGGAGTCAGAGTTAGAGTTGTCAGAGGATGAGGCGGAGGGCCTGTATTAGACTAGGACAGTGGAAGCTCAGAGGAGGATGTGTCAGCCTGGGACGCTAAAGTGCAGGGTCAATGTAAAAGCACTGCACGTCATTGAGGATAAAGAGCTTGTGTGTTATTTTAGGCACTTTTTGTTTGAGCTGCTTGCATTTCTCTGCCTGGACAAACAGACTCCACCACCACTACATGTCCCGCACTCACACAGCCCTCACACACATGTTCTTACACATTTTGGGAGGTTACATTACTTTACATAGACTTACATTCATTTTATTACACTTGTCCTAAACATAATTGTAATTATTTTGGCCTAACTCTATGGTTAACCATAACCTGAGCCCAAACTAAACCTTGTCTGACCCTAAAACCTGTTTGTGATTCCATATTGAATTATTTATACAACATTTTTAATATTAACATATTATTACATTCATTTCCTATAATTACACTCTAATATTTATTAAGACCTGATGTTCTCTACAAAGGACAAAATATTAGAGCTTTTTTTCTTCTGGGTCCCAGGAGGACCCGGGAGGGGTTCCAGACCCGCCTCATTTCACTAAAAAAGTGAATGGTGGCATGTAGTTCACTTTACAGGTTGCAATTTTACAACTCACACACACTTATGTTTACACTCTGTAAGCAAGTACGGAAGCCCTGCAGGGACAATGCTACGTTTGTCCGCTTTATGGACAGGGAGTAATAGTTCAACTGCAGTCAGCCACCAGGAAGCAGGAAGAAAGAAAACTTGTATGTAAGCAGGTGATCGGTAAACACTTGATATAACAGATGTTACATTTAGATTATTTTAAATCCTTGATGCTATTACATGCTGTATCACTTTCTTGTTTCACAGACCGTTTTATGTTACATTGTGTAGTTTAAGTGCTTGCCTTATGTAGAAAAGATACACAAATAAAGATTGTTATTTTGAGTTTATTGTTGTTTTAACCAATAATGTGTTCCACTTTATTCAGCACCCAAAAACGTTGACAAGACACTGAAAGGATTTTTTTTAAACTAACAAATATCTGTGAAACTTTTCCTGTAGATTATTGGCCTAAATAGAGGAGAAAATTGGGTAACACTTTTGAATAACTCACACTAGTTAAGTATTAGTTACCATTACTTAAACATTTAAAAACCCCATTGAGTTATAAACATTGTTATTACTTTTGAATTTTTGAGTTATAACCTCATGTGAATCAATGCAAAAATATAAATGACAGTCAATAAAGTACTGACTATTATTAATTAAATCATTAATTACATATTTATTAATGCTTTATTACTGCTGAAATGTGGTGAGTTATAATAAAGTGTTACTGAAAAATGTTTTGAGTTGTTTAAAGTTTCCATACACAAATTAGACATTATATGAGTAAAACTGCACATATTTGCAAACTTTTCAAAAAACTAAATCAGAATATTTGATAGAGCCAGGTTTAAAATTCTTGATTTTTGATTTATGGATATCTCATTTTGTCTTTCAGTAACCCAGAAAATAATGATAATGACCCTAAAAATGCCCAATAAATCAGGCTCAAATCAACAAATCCCTCTGTAAAAGCTTTGAAAATATCATTAAGTACAAGAATGGAAAATGTAGTGCTTGAGCTAAACACCTTAATGTGTAATTTTTGTTATTTCAGTTTTAAAGCGGTATGTTAAAGGAGAAAACTTGACCAGAACCTGAAAAAAATGCGTCTCCCCTTAAGTGTTTGAGATAGTAGTAAGACAAATGGGCCAAATATGGTAAAGATAATTCACAGAAATATGAACAAAAACACTAGATTCACCTAAACGGCTGTAAATTTGACACGGTATCTGCAGTTTACAGCTCATCTATATCTCTTACGGACACCAGAGAAGGGAGTGGACCATGCAACAGAGGGAGGAAATGCACAGGACGGGGAGTTAGTGCAGACTAAATGTGGAGAGAGGAGGAGGTCAGGGTCGCAGCTGCTCTAAAGAGGTCACTATGAAAGATGTTGCTTCAGTCCAGCCTCCAGGAGAACAAACATACTCCTAAAAATAGTTTGGGGACCTGTGCATTCGTCATTCGCAGTTGTTTTAGCCAGGTGTAAGCAACTTTGCGCTCCAAAACTTAATGTATACTTCTGTGCAAAAGTCTTTGGGTTTGGAGAAAGGGTATCCACAAAAAAGTTGCATCAAAAGACAGAAAAGTACATAAAAAAAGAAGAAGCAGGGCTGAAAGAGCCACTGACAAGGCACTGGTCCTATCTCGCAATGGTGAAGATACTAAACCAGGTCTAAATGAAGACAAAACCAGGACTAAACCGAGTCAACATCAGGACAAAACAGAACTAAACCAGGTCTACATCGGAACAAAAGCAGGTGTAAACCAGGAGTAAACCAAAATATAAACCAGGTCTTAACAAAGCCTAAACTACGAATACACCAAGATAAACCAGGTCAAAATCAGGACTAAACTAAGATTAAACCATGTCCAAAGTATGACTAATCAAAGACTAATCCAGGACTAAAGCAGAACTAATCAAAAACTGTTCCAGGACTAAAACAGGACCAAACCAGAACTAATCAAAAACCAATCTAGGACTAAAACAGAAAACAATCAGGACTAAACCAAACCTAAATGTGACCATTAATCAGGACTTGAACTGCTGAAGACTCCTGAATACCACCAGAAGTATAGTCTGCGTACCACCAATAGTACCCGTACCACAGTTTGAGAACCGCTGCTTTAGATCACTGCTGGATCCAAACATCTGGATCCACACCAAAATGAATCACTTTATCCTTGACCCATTCCTGACCTTTCCTGAAATGTTCTTAACAAAAATAAAAACTAAAATTCTGTATTCATTCAAGGTCTCTTAGCAGCATTTTTTTTTCATATTTCACTAAACCATCTGCTCAGTTCTGTATGGTGACTACTTTAAACAAACTGAGTTAAAATCTTTGAAGAAAATCTATCGGTGGGGGTCGCAGGAACTTCCTTTTGAGTTCATAGACCCCACTGGTAAACATAGTCAGTGATTATTTTAACCCCTTCAATAAATATGACATGCCGGACTTAACTTCATACGCCCCGCTGGCCACTAAATCTTCAACTATGACCCCTTTTCCCCAAATCGGGCTGTTGACCTTTCTTCCCTCCATATGTCTTAATTTCCCGTGAAGAATTTGTCTCGTTTGTTGGCAGCGCTTTTAAGGCCTGCTGCTGCTTGGAAACCAGTCGGGGTTGTTGTTGTTGAAGTTTTTCTCCTCTCTTTTTGTTTTTTTTGTTTTTTTTTGGAAGGGGGGGGGTGGGGGTGGGGGTGATTGACAGACCACACTGAGAATGGACAAGGATAGCTTTAGGCAAACAAGACCAGAGGGACAGGAAGTACTTAAAATATACATATGTACTCAAGGAAAAGTACTGCTGCTTCAGGACAAGGTGACCCAAGTAGAAGTGATAGTTGTCAACACAATTATTGTTATTAAGTGAGAAAGTATTGGATGTAAATGTTGCTTAACACAGCACAACAAAGGTATTAGTATACTTTTTTAAGGTACATTTTTGTCGTTGCACAAAGCAAAATGTACTTTTACTATGGCTGCAACTGGTACTACTACTACCACTACTACCACTACTACTACTACTACTACTACTGCTACTAATATTGCAACTACATTTATTGCTAGAACTAATACAACAACAACAACTACTTCCAATACTGCTAGTACAAGTGCTACAGCTACTACAATTACTGCTACTACTATTACAACTACTGGTATTACTATTACTACAGCTACCGCTACTTCTATTGCAACTATGTCTACTGCTACTACAATTACTACAAAAACTACGTACAATACTGCAAGTGCTACTACAAATACTGCAACTATTACCACTACTACTACTGCTGCTACTACAACTACTGCTATTCTATTGCTACTACTACTGCTATCACTACTACTTGAACTATTACTACAACTGCTACTGTCATTTAAGGACAACATTTTCCGAAAGTTTTTCTCAAGAAATAGTAGGCTACGTGACTACAGTTACTACTACTGCTACTACTACGGCTACTGCTACGATTGTTGCAACTGTCTATTACTACAACAACAACTACTTCCTATACTGCTATTGCTACTATTTCAAATATTACTACAACTACTACTATCATATAAGGAAAAACATTTTCCCAAAGTTTTACTCAAGAAAAAGCACATGACAATAGTTTCTACTACTACTATTACTACTACTACTGCTGCAACTATTACTACTTCTATTATTGCTGCTGCTACTACTATGACTACTACTACGACTACTACTGCAACTGCCACTATTACTACTACAATAGTTACTCTACTGCCACTACTATCACTACTACTATTACCACAGCCACCACCAACACCACCACTACTACTACCACTACTACTACTACTACTACTACTACTACTAGTACTACTACTACTACATCTGTACTACAACTACCACTATTTCCATGATTATTATAATTCATAGTGTCACACCTGTACATGTTTAATGAAAGTACTCGAGAAAAAATACCTAGTTCCCCTTCACCTCTGTCCCAAACCCTCCTTGTGTATCTGTATCTACCTCTGCCTTCACCCCCCTTGTGTTTGGTTCATCTTCTGCCCCTCCTGCCTTTATTTATGCCTGCAGAGCCACTTTGTTGTGCTTTTAGTGGCTGGGTTTGTAGATGGAGCAGATGCTGGAGCAGATACAGGCAGATCCCATAGCACGCTGAGATAAGAGCAGATTTATGCCAGAGCGAGGGAGCATGGGAGTAATTGCTGAAGCTTTGATGATGCGGCTGAGAGCACCGGTGTACCCTCGGATGCTTACTAACAAGGACATCCTCACATTTAGGAGTTTGTCTCGCTGCACATAAATAGGTTTTTTCTTCCGGTGTAGAAAAACGAAAGGTGTGTTGGTGCAAGTGGCAGAGTGATTATTCATGTCTTTGTTATTAAGATTGCTTGCCAAAACAGCTACATCAATTTAATACCATTTTTAAAAATCTTTTGGCTGCTTCCTCTTTTGTTAGCGGTCGCTAGTGAACCACTTCTTTGTGATTTGGCAGGTCTTCCTTCCTGTCACAGTGAGCCACATACTATGATTGGAGAGGGCAGTGTGGGTGAAGTGTCTTGCCTAAGGACACGACGACGGTATACACTTTGAGCAAGGTTCAAACGGACGACCCTATGGTTGGCAGGTGAGCACTTAACCCACTGCGCTACGGTCATCTCCTATCATTTTAATACAATATTGCTATGAAATGGGTCTCGATACCTTCATTTAAGAGCCATTTTTCTTCTGTTAAAATCAGACCATAGGTGACAAAAAGTCTCTTTCTTACATCTACTGCTGCTACTACTACTATTACTACTGCCACTACTAATATTATTATAACTGCTTCTGTTATTATTGCTGTGGCTATTACTTCTGCTTCAAATAATTTTAACTATTTATGTCTTTTTGCATAAGAGTTTCTTAAATACCATAACCCAGCCATTACCAAAGTCAAAACTGTTGTGGCCCCTTTAAATTTCCAAAAAATCCTTTCAGACCCCCAACTTTAGATCTTTCCTCTTTTCAAAAGTCATGTTTTTCTCAATAGATTCTTATAAAAAACATTACAAAAACACTGACTGTTGGCTAAAATTTGTTTTAAAGTAATATTATAAAACAAGTAGAAAACTGTAATTAATGTCAAATTAGATTATTTCTATGTACTTAATGTTTTTCAGTACTTTCTCAAATGATTGTCTTTTTATATTTCCATGTGTTTTATTTGTTGTTATGAACCAAAATAAAGAAATAAAGAATGAATTGAACTGAAATTCAGTTCCCCTGCAGTACCTTTGCAGACCCCCAGGGGGCCCCGGACCTCACTTTGGGAACCACTCCATAACCTAAGCAGCTATACCGATTAACGGAAAATAAATAAAATAAAAATAAAATAAAATAAACTCCCCTTTCTTAATGCAACCCTCGCCATTTATCTGGGCTTGGGACTGGCACAAAAACAGGGGAACTAACCACTTGACTAATAGGAAACTAAGTCAGTCCAATGATGAGAGTTGGTCAAAAAAGGGGCAGGTGCAGTGGTCTTCTATTGGAAATCCATTCACAGAGAGCAGTCTAATTCTGTTTTTATTGTTCTTTCTTTGCATAAAATAGGACTAAGGATGCTGTTTTTTAATAATTCTATCAGCTATCAACTTTTGAAGCTGTGGCTGGTGGCCAAGAGTACTGTATACCAGCAGAAATATGCCTTTAGGGAGAACATTTGCAATAAAAATAAACATGTTTACAGCTGGTACAAAAGTTTGATTGGTCTATAAATGTAGTTGTTTAATTGGGACAGTCATAAGAATGAAGTTGTTAATAATTTATTGTTTTAGGCACATGGACTGCCAAACTTGTATCCCCATCACCTCAGTAACAGATTTAACTGTGTCATTAAAGTGCAAATTATCTACTGAAATAAACAGTAGAGCAGAGGTGTCTGAACTTTTTAGAGGGACAGATTTGAAAACCTGTCCCAGGGCTGGCAATCCTTTCTGATGTGTTCTTAATTAAAATATTAAATGCACTGTAGATGTTTTGCTAAATGCTGGTTTATTCCCTATTATCATTTCTTTAACTGGAAATGCAAGTCCAAGTCTAACTGTTCCGTATAGACCAGTGGCTCCCAAACTTTTTGGTTTTGTGTACACCCAGAACCTGATGTAGTCCTGGTCTGAACCCGACTTTGTCCTGGTTTAGTCTGAGTTTAGTCCTGGCTTAGATCCAGCTTAGTCTTAGTTCAGTTCTGGTTTTAGGCATGGTTGGGTCCTGGTTTAGTTTTAGCTTTGTTGCTGGTTTAGTTCTGGTTTGGATCCGGCTTAGTCCTGGTTTAGTCTTAGTTTAGTCCTTGTTTGACTTGGTTTAGACTTGGTTAGACTCGGTTTAGATCTAGTTTAGCTCTTGTTTAGGCCTGATTTATTCCTGGTTTTGTTCTGGTTTTAGACCTAGTTTAGTTCTGGTTTGGACCTGGCTTTGTCCTGGTTTAGTCTAAGTTTGGTCCTGTTTAGACCCAGCTTAGTCTCAGTTCAGTTCTGGTTTTAGGCATAGTTGGGTCCTGGTTTAGTTTTAGCTTAGACCTGGTTTGTTGCTAGTTTAGTTCTGGTTTGGATCCGGCTTAGTCCTGGTTTAGTCCTGATTTAATCTTAGTTTTGTTCTGGTTTTTGGCATGGTTTAATCTTGGTTTAGTCTTAGTTGAAGCCTGGTTTAGTCCTGGTTTAGTCCTTCTTCTAGTGCTTCATCCCACTTAGTCTTTGACAGCCAAATATTAGGGTACGTACGTACCCCCTGCAATGTGCTTGTGTACCCCTAGGGGTCCCCGTACCTCTTGTTGAGAAACACTGGTATAGGCTAAAATGATATAACCCAAAATTCAGCCTTGGTTTGGATAAACAGACAGCTTGCTGACTAACAGGAGGCATAGGTCTGGCTTGAGAGCAGTAGATAATTGACCAACAAAGCTAAAGAGATACTGCCTGACAATACTGGAGGCCCATAAACTTTATATGGCCCTTGGCTGCCATCCATGGGCCATATAAAATCTCATCATGTGCCAAAACTAGTCCCGGGGCCACACTTTGGACACCCCTGCAGTGATGTATGTGCATATTATTTAAAATTAAGGTGAGCTATTATGGAGGTTTATTATGCCTAGAAGCCTTTCAGTGAAGCTGCAGAGACATTTCTGTTGTGAGGCAACCACAACATTATCCTTTAAGTAACGTGACCGATCTGCAATTTTAGCAATAAATGGCTATAATTTTCCCATCCTTTATTTCAGAAAGGTCATTATTCACTGGAGTAATTGTTTTAGAAAAAGTCATAAAATGTCAGGATTTTATTAAACAAAGAATGGATTTACCACATGAATTTGACTTTTGAACAACAGAGAGCAGAGAGTGGACGTCTGAGATCAGAAAGATGCAGGACAGAACACATAAACTCATAAAAGTCAAAGTCAATTAAAATAAAATTAAATGTGACCACCTGGTAGTTTTAGTGTTCAGTGCTAAAGTTTTAGTATAGACCCTTTAGTGTTTGTAAACAACATGGCTACGTTTGAACGAATAGTGCCATAAACAAAGCAGGCCACAAAACATTTTCAAAGGTTTAGCTTTTGTCACAAAATATTGCAAATTATGAATAATCAAGATAGCAACCTGTGTGTCATGCCACAGCCTGAGAAAGCATTAGCAAGTGTATCAATGTTTAGCTGTTTTATTTAATGTAGCAAATAGCATAATAAACTAAAGGATAAATAATATTGACTGCAAATTTTCATTTTATGCTACACAGGTAGTTGCAGAAATATGGCTGACCACAAAAGTTTGTCAATGTATGCTAATCCATTAATCACCACAAATCATACTTTAAAGGTCCCTTATTATGCTAAATTACTTATTTGAGCTTTAAACAATGTTAAAATGTTGTTTCCATCTAAAAAACAAACAAACCTGGAGTAGTATTCTGTTTCATTCACACTTGGTTGAGTAATCCTGTTTGCTGAGCCTGTCCCCTTCAAACAATCTGAAAACGCTCAGGTCTCACTGCTCTACGACGCCTGAAACCAGGAAGTGCTCCTTCTAAAGCCCGTACATCATTTCAGGGATTAAATTGCTGTCACTACGAAGCAGTCAGCTCATTTATCTACCTGTTAGCATCATGTGGATAAAAACTGTGCTAAATAGCCATTTTATTTACTATTCAGTCCCCAGCTTTGCCAGAAGGGGGCGACAGACACCTAATCCAAGCGTTCTCGGCAAAGTCAAAGTAACAACTCCTCAAAAGAAGACGTTTTCCATACATATTTATTATTTTAAGTTATAAAATACGAAATACTAGTGCACAGGTATCCAAAACTATTTCAAAAGCCTAGAAAAAGCACAATATATACCTTTAACAAGTTCACTTAGCCTCTTTGTGTCTGTGCCAAAAAAACAGGTTTTTGAGTTGGTACAAAAGTGACAATCATCTCCAGAGCTGAGTCGTTCTTTTGTGATTTCTGTGTTTGGCTGAATGGTTGATTAAGTCATCTGTTCACGTTCTATTTAGCAATAAATTTGAGTATGACTGTTTGATCCTCCCTCATGTCTTGGCGCAACACGTTTTATTGAATCCTGGATTTCGCCTGCAGCTATACAGCCAAATTAAATCTCTTTCTTCCATTTCAGTAAGAGGATGGACATACCAAAATATCTTTCATAATTCACATGTCTCTTCTTAAATTTTACATGCTCTACATTGCAAACATGCAGAATTTTACAGCTTGTTTATTTATAGCTGTGTGGAAATACCCTGCGCTCGAAACATATGACATAATCAGGCTGACAGATAAGGCTGTATCTCAGGATAAGGTTATCTGACTGGGGATTTTTTATGCTTCAGGTATTGCCTCTGCTTCCCACAAATGCATAATGACAAGTGGACTGGAAAGAAAAGCGCCTTTCAAAGCACCACTGAAGCTGTCATTATGGGCAGACCTGCTTAAAAGACTACCCACCCCCGGCTTTTAAATATAAATATATGATCAAAGGCATTGGTGCATCCAGGGAAATGGAGCCTATAGCAACCATCATGCACCTGTTGGAGGAGGCTGAGGAGGAGGAGGCACTGATTAGAGCTGGTCTATAATGGCAACAAAAGCAGAGATAGACAGGAATGAAGCCGGTGGCCGTTTCTTAAAATGTGGACTTAAGTGAACTTTTGCGGTCTCCTGCACTCAGTCCATGTATTTGCTTTCGGGAGTTGTACATGTTTCATCTACTTTGGTTTCCTGTGAATGTTTTAACCAATGAACCCTTGACACATCCTTTTTTGTTATTTAATGTTGTATATTTAATGACGGAGTAGACCCTGAACAGAAGCCAGTTTGTCACAGGACTGACACAGACACACACAGAGACAGACAACCATTCGCACTCACATTCATTCACTCGGGGCGATTTAGAGTCATCAGTTCACCTCACACCAAAGTCAAGAGCATCGGGGCCCCCTTAAAAAGTCTCAAGTGGACCCCCAACAATGAAACTTTACTATATTCAAAAGTCTATGTCATGTTTTCCCCATATATTCTTATGAAAAACCTTACAAAAACACAGACTTAAATGAAAATAAATACTTAGTTGTAATTATTTTTAAAATCAATTTCTTTTTATGCTCTTAATGTAGACAACCTTTGGCAGCCCCCCCCGCTGTACCTTCGCGCAGCCCACCAGAGGGCCCCGGACCCCACTTTGGGAACCACTGCATTAGATCATTAAAATAATTTATGTATTTACTCCTTAATTTTAGTGCTAGTTCACAGGGTTTGATCTTGACCTGATCTTGGTTTGCCTTGGTCTTGAACGTCTCGGCCTCGTCTTGGTCTTGGATCACTCTGGTCTCAGGCTGGTCTTGATTAATTTGGTCTTGACTACTACATTACGAAGAGAGATAGTATTTGGTCAGCCCAAGGATCAAACTCACAACTTCCTTTGTACAAGAGCACTAACCACTTTGCCACCGTGCCCCCTATATTTTTATATTTTACTTTTTAAAATCAAATGCATCCTTTTCAAGTCCATTTCCATTTCCATCTCAAGTCTGGACCCACAAGTCGGTACCCCTGAGTCCACAAGTCCAGAGTTTGCATACTTGGGATTGAGACACGGCCCCTGGATAAATCAGCTCAGCTCAGTGTCCTCACGATGTCACAGAGGACAAGTCAGTCACACCAGTGTCCCACAGCAATGACACGTTGATCCCGGGGGGAGGCTTTAGACTCTGCTCGCTCTGACCTATCTCTTGAGTGATGGAAGTGGCCTCCGACAGGACAGAGATACCTCTGAGATCACATGTCCGCATGCCAACGCTCACAACGCACTCACAAATCTTATCTTTCTGCCTCTGCCCTGACCGTCACCCCAGGTCTTCCTGTTGTGCTCAGGGGGCCCCAAACAGATTCCAACGCCAAAACATTTGTAGCTTAAGGTCGAGGGGGGCCATTAGTGCTGCTGGAGAAGCCACTTTAGCTGTTCACACGTATAAATGACCACATATGGTTTGGGTTGGATTGTATTGCTCATGTCGTTTGCTATGTTTCCATGTTACTAGATAGGCTAAGCTGCGACTATGAGCCTTTACGGTAGCCTATTTTCCTTGTCCCAGAATGGACTTTGTATGTCAGACAGACTCCTTATTACTCTCTTAATAAGTTGTCATGTTTCCGGTTGACCTGTTATGTCTCCTACCAAACAATCAATAAATAAGCTGAGTAGAAGCGAACTGTGATTCCTCAGAGCAAAGATATGTATGTTTCACAATACCCCTGTCATCTTTGTCCACTTTTTGTTTGTGTAATTCTCTCTGGGCCAAAGCATGTGCTAGGAAGTGTGGTGCAAGTTATTTACACACATTTCTACATAAAATCCATAACACAATAATTAATCTGACAGTAATGCAGTCAGTGTAAATTCTTTGTGATGCTATTGTGACTAAGCAAATCAGAAATTATGTGGCTTCCCATTTAGTCATTATTCATGTTTAGTCATCAAGTGCTGGGTATTCAGCAAACAGCAAACAGCTAACAAAGAAATGTCTCAGTATCTTTGTGGTATCCTGTTTCAATCAATACTTGGTTTTCTTTGGGATAATAGCAAGTCATGCTTGCTTGAAATTGGGGACCTTCACAAGCCTGGCCATCCTAATTGTTTTTCTGCTCTATAAGAGAATAGGCTGGTTCCCGTGGATGTGAAAAATACTTCAAAGGGCAAAATAGACAGAATGAATTGCCACTGTGTACAACCAATGAGAGAAACTTTAAATAAGCATCTCTGATTGGTTAGCAAGGATGACTATTTCACTGTATAAAGTCAGTCACTACATGCAGGTTGAGGAAACCAAAATATTGCCTTTGTCTGATTATAAAAGTTTTAAACTGCATGTAAACCTGGGACTCTGATTGGGGGGCAGCCATTCAAATTTCTTTAAATCAGAGTGGAGCACCTGGATAATGCAGTTCACTGACAGACTATTGCTGCATAAATACAGTGTACCCCAATTAAGGTAGGAGAGGCATTCACCAGCAGTCAGTAAACAGACAGAATCACATTGGTCCAGTGTGGAAGCTTGAGTGACTGCTGTAGCTTAGATACGTTTATGCTAAACTCATGTTAAGTTTTATTTAGTAAAGTAAAAGTGTTACTGTTTATATATATTGGTAAAACTGTGGCAGACAGTATGGATGCTATCTCACACACAAATCTACATTTTTGGTTCTGGAGGTATTATGGAGGGGAGTCTCCAGGGGGCTGGGGCAGTTTGATGAGGGCCACGAAATGTTTCTTTTACTGTTCAGTTTTGTTTTAAGAAGAATAAAGTAGAAACCCAAAGCTGATCTCTCTTTCATCTCATTTCTTTTCTTCCACAAACCTATGATCACCGCATAAATTAGCCATGCATTTTGCACTACAAAGTTTTAGCTCTACTTGTTAATTTCCAGACTTCTTGAACACTGTGGTCTCAGTAATTTGTCTCTCTGCTCTGCATGTACATCAAGACAAGAGTGGTTGGACCAATTCTCTGGAGAAATCAGACTGAAAATGGTCAATGAGGATAGTTGGCGTATGCTCCACATGTAAGTGTATGAATGTGTTTGGCTGAGCAAGACAGACCATGACACTTGGGTTTGTCTTTTCTTTCGACATGTCCTTCTGGAGTCACCACAGCAAATAATCTCCCTCCTAGCGTGCTGTAAATTGCATTTTGATCTGGCATAAGTTTTATCCTTCCTGATGCAACCCTCTCCATTTATGCAAGCTTACACAAAGAGTACACTGGCTTGTGATCGTCTCGTGGTGGAATTAAACATGCCACTTGATTTGCTAATTTAATTTTGTTTAGCCATGGAGAGTTTGACACTGACTGTGCATCTTTTCCACATCTGAAACATTTAGATTTGAGCCATATTCTGCCTGTAGCACACACACACCCTTTGAGCAGTGTTTTTCTGCAGAAATGTTAATAAATGGAAGATCATTATAGAGCCCCTGACTCGAAGCCAAACAGTATTAAATGACGTACGCCACAAGATCACAACCCGGGCCAAAATCAGTCAGGACATTGGGATCAAATTAGACGCTAAATCCCTCTGTATCATTTAGCAACAATAATTTCTTCAATACGTCAGCACTGTGGGCTACTTGTTCCATTTCCAAAAACCCGAACGCCAAATTGGACCGGCGCTTTCCCCCTCCACCCTCCTCCTCCTCCTCCCGATTCAATTCAGTTCAGAGGGGCAGAGCAATGAGTCAGATCCTCAGGTTCCAATTATATCTGCATCCTCCAGTCCGCGCTCTTTGAAGACATAAAGCAAGACAAGCAAACACACACTTTGAAATCCACCCTGGCTACCACAGCTGCCAAAAAATGCGTGTAGCAGTCAGAAAATAAGAGACAGCACTTGAACGGGGGCGCTTGTTGACCGTCACTGAGCCAAGAGAAGAGAAGTGAGGAGGGAAGGGGGAGTGCGGGTCCAGGGAGGGCGCTTACAGGGGTCGCTTTGAAGTTTCTATTCAAGTCTTTGTCCCATTCAGGCTTGCTGGCAGTAGACATCTCTACTAGAGGCTCTGGCCCGTCCCACCGCCACAGCTCCCAATGCACATACAACAGAGAGAGGCAGGCACGTCCGCAGGCTCCTGTCCATCACGCCGAGCCTAATTAAACTGAGTTCGAATGCACCCCTTTTGTATAGACTTCTCACTCTCGCCACTCTTCCCTAACCCCCACCCTCGATCTCGCCCGTTCCCACCTCACTCTAGCCTAAACCTTTTTTTTCCCCCTTCTCTTTCACTTTTGTTGCCCTCCAAAAGGATCGAGGCACCTCTCCAAGCGTCTGCGAGCTGAGTGTGACCTAATGTTTGACAGACAAGTCGCCCCAGAGAAAGGACTCATCTATCAGAGACATGTAATTCTATTAGAAAGGACAGGGCAGCCCCCGCGGGACAACATTTGGCATATTCCTCCCTTCAATTTAGCTCCTTTCCTAAACCCTCCGGGGTAAAGACTCGACTAAATGGAGTTTACAAATAGTCAGTTAGTAACAGAAGTGAATTACTCTGTACTCAAGTAAAAGTACTGCTACTTTAGAATAAAATTACTCAAGTAAAAGTAAGCTATTTTTTTTAGTAAAGGTAAATAAAAAGGATTCATGGTATGTGGTACAAATTTGACAGTTTTGATTGCACACATACTCTCCTCTCCTACTGCTACAACTGCTTTTATTGCTAATACTTTGACTACTACTGCCATTACTACTAGTACTATTACTACAAGTGCTTTCTACTTTGCGACTTCTTCTGCTAGTACCACTACTAAAACTATATTGCTACTACCCATACTACTACCACTACTACTACAACAACCATCTCTACTACTACTGCACTACTGCTGGTACTACTGCAGCTGCAACTACCACTCATACCACTGCTACTGCTACAACAACTACTACTACTATCACTACTATTACTATTATTGCTACATCTGCTAATCAGCAGCTCAGTATAGGCAGAGACATTCAGCCACTAACTTTAAAGTTGGCGGTTCGCTCCCTGGGTATTGCATACTGTCGTTGTGTCCCTGGGCAAGATGCTTCACCCACCTTGCCTGTATGAATATGTGAGCGTGATTGTGTGTTTAATGGTGGTCGGAGAGGCCTTTGGCACAGAATGGCAACCATGTCTCTGTCAGTCTGCCCCAGAGCAGCTGTGGCTAGAGAAGTAGCTCAGTGTGACTGGAGAGTTTGAATAATGGACTAATGTAAATGTAATTCAATATTATTATTATTATTATTATTATTATTATTATTATTATTATTATTATTATTATTATTATTATTATCATTTAGGGTGACCAGACGTTCCTGTTTAACCTGGACTGTCCCAGTTTTAGACTCCTTGTCCCATGTCCCAACACATAGCTGTAAAAACACTCATATGTCCTAGTTTTCAACAATGTCCCAGTTGTCCCCATTTTAAGCACTAGAAACACATAGGAAACTAAAAACACATTTGTCTGAAGATTTTGTCTCTAAAATGATCAGTATCAATTAAATAAAAATTATTATTATTATTTTTATTGTTATTATCATTAATACTGTAAGCATTTACCTAACTATTTTACTTACTTTATAGAACTTTACTAAAATGTACCCAGAAAGTACTCAACATTTTATTTCTTTTCTCTCACTCCAGTACCAGTATCTAGTTACTTTCTACCTTTGGTTAATAACAAGTGTGTGCAGGTGTGTGTGTATGTGCGCAAGCTATGTGTGAACTTTCTACCCATTTTTTCATTGTGCATTGTCGGGCGCCCGCTTCTTTGATATCACGCATCAAAGAAATTTTTCCCTTTTTAAATTCTAATCTCATCCGAGGGGCTAAAAAGGTATAACGCGGCAAACTGCGGGGAGTTAAGATCCCGGGATAACAAGCAGCTACTAATCAGGATTGTACTGCTGCTTCCAAAATGTTTACATGTAGACAAAGACGGTTACACTAAACATCTATTGTCTAGGCTTGTTATCGGGCCTAATTACTGATATGACAGGGGAGTGGAGTGATGTGGAGAGGAGAGCTATGCCTCACATCTCCTGCTGGGAAGCTAAATTGCGGCGGACATGTTTATCATAGATTGTTATTTGTCTGTAATCAGCGGCTTCCTGTCAGTCATGGCAGGGATGAGCAGAGAGGAGACGAGGAAAGGAGAGAAGGAGCCGCACGTGAGCGCACTGAGGAGAGGAAGAAGAGGAGAGGAAAACGTCTGGACAGCAATCAGGCCCAACCACAAACAGGAAATGTAAGCCTGCAGGATGCACCAGCTGAGGGATGTACTCCAGATATACACACTACTACAGTTAACAATATTTGGATATACAGTTCTGGGAAAAAATAAGAGCCCACTGCAATTTATTCTTAAAACTGACAACCATTCCAGGCCAGTGTCTCCAAGTCTTTCACACACCTCACTCTGCTTTTTTATTTTCTATTTGTCTGACCTTTATTTAACCAGGAATGTCCCACTGCGATTAGCCATCTCTTTTGAAGGAGAGACCTGGTCCCTCTGGGGATCTGTTGTACATGTTTTTGGTGATAGGGGAGGAAATCTATGCAGACACAGGGAGAACATGCAAACTCCACACAGAAGGGCCCCGCATGCTCCAGGAATTGAACCTAGGACCTTCTTGCTGTGAGGCAGGAGTGCTAACCACCATCATCAAGTAAAGCTTAGAGAGTGGAATTAAGTTACCCAATAGCAGTGTAAAAAACTGGTGGAGAGCAAGTCACTGATTACAAATCAGGGATATACTATCAAATACTCATTTCTGAATGTATTTTAATCAAAACATTATCACCATTTTGTTTAAAAGTGTATCTTTGAATGCATTTGATTTGTTTTGGTTTATTGTGATTTATGATAAAGTTATGCTCTACAGACCACAATCGTTTTATCTGGAAATTAGGAGAAATATTGTCAGCAGGTCACAGAAGATTATGCAGAAGAGAATTCAGTTCACCATATTGAACCTTTAACAGGTAAAACCTAAGAAGCTGATCATTTTGTACTGTGGTCTGTTATTTTTCTGAGCTGTATATGAAGTACTCTGTACAGATTTTTGGCAGGTGTGAAGAAATGCTTTAATATAAGAATGTGATGAAAGTTGAATTATTAAAATTAAAATGATTAAAATATGCAAAGTGAGCAACCCTAAACACACCCACTGTCATTATTTTTAGCTTAATGAAAAACCATAAGGAAAGTGATAGTTGACCTCTATACAGCTCTGATCTCAACATTTGCAATTAGATTTGGATTTTTTTTTAAGTAAAGGTCAGCTATGGGCGAAAGAAAAAAGTGATTAGATTGTGGTGAAGATCCGGATAACTGTGTCGATTCAGGAATTTATCTAAGACTCTGCATCAAGTTATTCACTCCAGCCACAAAGGGATCAATAGAACAAGTGATTAGTTTTAGTGAATTCTTTACCATTGTGAGTTTTAAAAGCTTTGGGGCCCACTGGATAAAGTATCAACCTCTGAACTACTACAATATTTTTGCCATTGCCAGGTAGGGTCATTTTTATCAAACTTTCCTAAACATTTGCACAGCACTGTTGTCATAACTGGTTCATGTACATGTAGTAGATCCATTATCAGTGCACACTAAATTTAGAGAAGCAGACAGGAGTCAAAGCTCAGCAGCTAAACTAAACACTGCCATACTTCAGGAAAAAATAATAATATTACATTACACCTGATATAGTTTAATGTAAAAAGTAGAATTTTTTGTGTGTGTATAGCTTGGCAATTTTGACCATAAATCTGTTTTGTCTGTACCAACCTACTTTCACAGAAATAAAATTAAACAATGAAACAATTTCTGAGACTTTCATCCCAAAATAACAAATTGATAAATACATTATTTTATATCAAAATACATTAACAATATTGGGTGAATTATTTTGTTTTGAAACTCAAACGTGGAGGATTTCATGAAACAAAAAACAAATAGTGCACTAAAAAAAAAATCCCACAATATGAAAGTGAATGTACTTTGTGTCTGTTTAACAACTTACTTCCATCTGTCATATTGCACAATTTTCCTCTTTTGTTCAAATGGGATTTTGAGTGTGCAGCTCTCAAACAAAAACATAATGACAGACATGAAAATACAAAACAAATACATGCCACAAAACTACATATGACAGGCACTTAGGTTCATTCAAAAGGTAAAGTAAACCTAGATTTGAATGCATTGATGAGCACTAAAGCAGAGAATGGGGCACGGGACAAGTTTGTTTACACATACTCCTGTGGTAATCCTCCAAAGTGTGTGTTTAAGTATTTGACATTTTTATAGAGGCTGAAATAGTGTTGGTGGAGGAATTTCACCCAATTTAGCATTTAACGGCAGTATAAACACCCCATAAAACTCATTAATTCAGCCCCAGGTTTAATGACTTTTCCTTAAGTTGTCCAAACTGTGCAAAAGGAAAATATTTAAACGTGTACACTTTACATTTGAGCTAGAAATAAAAATAGACTGAGGCCAAATATGTCCCATATGTGTACAAGTGAATTACAGTGGTTTTGGGGCACTTTTGACAAAGCACTCTGTCGCAAAAAATTATGATTTTTGGCATTTTGTTTGAGTTATGCCTTACTACCCAATCCTACATGACCATTTAAGGTAGATACTGTATATATGGCTTGAAGCTGTACAATATTTATTCAGTCCCTGGATGGCTCCTGTTTGTTTCTCCAAAACAGGATGTGCTGACAGCTACAACTGTATTTACTTTTGCCATTGTAATTGAGTTATTACTTTACAAGAACCAAAAGTAGTTGCCAAAAGGTGGGTTGGGACCCTAAAGTAGGTCATGAGAATTTGTATTATATATAATAATAGAAACATGAATGGTTTAGTGGTATTACATTGACCAGTGTTTCCCAATCAGGGGTATGGGGACCCTTAGAGGTACCCAAGAAATTTAAAGTTATTTATAGTTCCCTCAGAAAATATTTGCCTGTCAAAGATTAAAATGAACCTAAATCTGGCCTAACCCAGGTCTATGCTGAGGAATACAACGGGGATTAACAGAAAAATGCAATACTAAAGAAGGACAAAACAAAACTTGAACTTAACCAGAACTAAAAAAGGTCTAAAACAGGTCTAAAACCAAACTCAACAGGAAAACAAAACAAAAAACAGGCCTAAAACCAGAACTAAACCAGGAAAAAACAGGACTAAACCATGTCTAAGACCAGAACTAAACTATAACCGGCTCTGAACCAGGACTAAACAAAGAACTAAACCAGGACTAAGCCGGATCCAAACCAGAACTAAACCAGGACTACACTGGGTCCAGCCCAGAATCCTAATCCAGGTCCTGGGAGTACACAAGACCAAGGAGTTTGGGAACCACTGACATAGACTCACTAGCCCTCTGTTTCTCTTACCTGCTTTTCCAATGTGGGCATGTCCTGACAACAGTGTAAATATTGCTTTGAGTTATGTCTGTACAATAGCCAAAAGTGAGCTATAGAGCAGTGAATCCCAACTGGTGGGTTGGGACCCGAAGGTGGATCACTGGGAGGTTTAATGTAGTTTGAACATTGTGCTTATTTGAAGTCTAAATATTGTTTTAAGGACAGTAAATGGTGGGAGAGATTTTAAAATATAAGGCAGGATTCTCTTCGGCTTCCTCTCAAGGTCCAAAGAAAATTTGTGACTGTAAAAATGTGATGTCGAAGGCCCAAAGTTACTGGGACAGGCTCCAGTACCTGCGGCCCCTAAAGGAAATAAGCGGAAGAAGATGAATTTTGATAAAATAAGTTTGGATCTGTAAAAAGTGGGTCAGAATAAAACAATCAGCTCCAAACTGTGCAAAAGAAAAATATTTAAAACGTGTACTTTTTATTCGAGCTGAGAACAAAAATAGACTGAGGCCATTCTGAGGCAAAATCTGAGCCATGTGTGTTTTGGTAAAAGCAAAAATGTGTGGTTTTAGACATTTGAAAAAGCACCCTGTCACAAGAGATGGCTGTAATTTAAGTCTTCAGATAAATGTTTGCTGCTTTTTGCTAAGTAAACAAAACTTTTCAATGTAAAAAAACAAGATTATGAAGTGGCGTCGTTTTGCAGCATAACACAGTTTAGTCTTGTTTTGCTTCTCCATTGTGGGCATCAGCTGACAGTTTCTGTATGTAACTTACTTGAGCGTCCTTTCAAAATGAGCTAAACCAATCATGGTAAAGATTAGAAACATGTATGGCTTAGCGGCATTACATAGATTAGCCCTTTGTTGCTCCCGTCTGCTACTCCAAAGTGGCCATGAGCTGGCAACTGTTTAACATTTGCCCTTGATATATGACTTTATAAGAGCCAAAAGTGAGCTCCTCTGGACCAGTGGTTCAAAAATGGGGGTTCAGGATCCAAAAGGGGTCAAGATTTCAGACTTAAGCTTATTTGAAGGCTAAATTTTATTATAATTACATAAAATATACAGTATAATAATAACAATAATAATCTTTATTTCTATAGCGCTTTTCTGAACAAGTTCCAAAGTGCTTTCCAGTGCAAACATCCATAAAATCTCCAACAAAGACCCATGAACATACAATATAACAGTAGTCAATAAAAGACAAAAAGCAATTAAAATATTTAAATATATTTAAATATTTAAATTTAAATATTAAAATTAAAAAGAATTAAAATATAAAACAGTAATAAAATACTAACTCAAATTAAAATCAGGCAATATCAAATGCTTTTCTAAACAGAAGTATGTGCCATAAAATAATTTGGAAAATAAAAAAAAGTGTGTCACAATAAAAATGATAAAAAAAAAAAAAGAAAAGAAAAAGATATTCATTGGATATACTGTATATTTGGGTCCCATGATCAGAACAGACCAAACTTCACTCAATTTAAAAGTCTACACTGACGGCAAAAAAAAGAAAAAAAAAAAAGAAAAAGTTTTAAAGTTATATTTTTAAAGTATATAACTGTACTTCATTTCAAACTCAATTTCTTTCCTAATATAGTGTCTTTGTGGCTCCCCTGAAGGCCCGGACCCCACTCTGGGAAACACTGAGTTCAACCATTCAATACAAAGATAACAAAGGTGTACAGTATAACAGGATCATGCATTTTAGACTATAGATTACTCCTGTTTGCTACTCCAAAGTGGGGATAAACTGATTGCTATCAACTCTAGTGTGTATAATCTATCTTACATTCTCTGTACAGTGAACAATGAGCGTCCCCTTTAAATGGCAGCGGCGAGAATAACTCATACAACAAGTTTTTCCGAGTGTCGGCCTCTGAAAATAGTTTGTTTACCCTAACAGTAGATTCCCACTGTTTGAACGGCTGTGTGTTTACAGTGGGTCCGTGTTGTTTATGTCTCTGTGTTTCCTAAGAAGATGTACAAAGACGGGGGCCATTTTAAACTTCGTGTGAGATTTGAGTGTGTGTGTCCCAGGCTAAGTGCTTGAATGTTTGTAAGAATGTGTTGTCCCGCTGGTTAATGGCTGTTTAATATTGATCACAGCTGTTATATCCGTGTCCAAAAACGTCACCCTCCCCTTCGTTATTCTTCCACTTGACCTCTTGATGCATGCTTAGGACAGGGGGGGATCTACGCTATACCTGGATCCACTGTTAGTCCCAAAAAAGGAGGTCCCACTTCAGCACAAGAGGCCACTACTGCCCTATAGTCCCAGGTCTGACCGCGGGGGGAAACGAGCCAGGCTTCATTAAGGGTAGATTACAGGCGAAAAACGGCCACTTTGACTGTCATTTATCCAGACCGGGAGGCAGGCAGCTGGCCCGGGATCAGGGGCCTGTATACAGAGGCTTTATCCTGGAATGATGATGTCATGGTTTCAGTGTTTGCAGAGTGTAAATAGTCAGATTGGAAAAGGGACTGTGCTCTGAGTGCAAGGGTTCATCTCAGAGTCGCAGAAGGGGCGGGGGGAAGACGAAAGCCCTTACAATCAATGCTGTAGTGATCCTGGAGTTAAAGAGGTACAGCAGGGGATGACCATTAACTAAAACAACGTCAATTTGAACAAACTTTGAAACACCTCAGACATGCACCTTATCTTTTATTGACATATTTATAGAGTGCTTGTATTATTTCTTAGTGTTTGTGTGTTTTTAGGATTTGTCAGTGTGTTGTTTTTTAGGCTTTTTATGTTTTGTCTGTTTAAATGTTGACAGTGCACTTTGAGCTTCTTGCAACTCTTTTCCAAAGTGTTTTTTTTTTTATTCTGCAAATGGCAAATAAACTGAACTGAAAAACTGCAAAATGCATTACTAAACCAGGATTAGACAAGAACTAAACAAGAACTAAACCAGGATTAGACAAGAACTAGACAAGAACTAAACCAGGATTAGACAAGAACTAGACAAGAGCTAAACCAGGATTAGACAAGAACTAGACAAGAGCTAAACCAGGATTAGACAAGAACTAAACAAGAACTAAACCAGGATTAGACAAGAACTAGACAAGAGCTAAACCAGGATTAGACAAGAACTAGACAAGAGCTAAACCAGGATTAGACAAGAACTAGACAAGAACTACACCAGGATTAGACAAGGACTAGACAAGAGCTAAACCAGGATTAGACAAGAACTAGACAAGAACTAAACCAGGATTAGACAAGAGCTAGACAAGAACTAGACCAAAACTGAACCAGGATTAGATAAGAACTAGACAAGAACTAGACAAGAACTAAACTAGGACTAGACAAGAACTAGACAAGAACTAAACTAGGACTAGACAAGAACTAGACAAGATCTAAACCAGGATTAGACAAGAGCTAGACAAGAACTAGACAAGAACTAAACCAGGATTAGACAAGGACTAGACAAGAACTAAACCAGGATTAGACAAGAACTAGACAAGAACTAAACCAGGATTAGACAAGAACTAGACAAGAACTAAACCAGGATTAGACAAGAGCTAGACAAGAACTAGACAAAAAGTGAACCAGGATTAGATAAGAACTAGACAAGAACTAGACAAGAACTAAACTAGGACTAGACAAGAACTAGACAAGAACTAAACCAGGATTAGACAAGAGCTAGACAAGAACTAGACAAGAACTAAACCAGGATTAGACGAGAGCTAGACAAGAACTAGACAAGAACTAAACCAGGATTAGACAAGAGCTAGACAAGAACTAGACAAGAACTAAACCAGGATTAGACAAGAGCTAGACAAGAACTAGACCAAAACTGAACCAGGATTAGATAAGAACTAGACAAGAACTAGACAAGAACTAAACTAGGACTAGACAAGAACTAGACAAGAACTAAACTAGGACTAGACAAGAACTAGACAAGATCTAAACCAGGATTAGACAAGAGCTAGACAAGAACTAGACAAGAACTAAACCAGGATTAGACAAGGACTAGACAAGAACTAAACCAGGATTAGACAAGAACTAGACAAGAACTAAACCAGGATTAGACAAGAACTAGACAAGAACTAAACCAGGATTAGACAAGAGCTAGACAAGAACTAGACAAAAAGTGAACCAGGATTAGATAAGAACTAGACAAGAACTAGACAAGAACTAAACTAGGACTAGACAAGAACTAGACAAGAACTAAACCAGGATTAGACAAGAGCTAGACAAGAACTAGACAAGAACTAAACCAGGATTAGACGAGAGCTAGACAAGAACTAGACAAGAACTAAACCAGGATTAGACAAGAGCTAGACAAGAACTAGACAAGAACTAAACCAGGATTAGACAAGAGCTAGACAAGAACTAAACCAGGATTAGACAAAAGCTAGACAAGAACAAGACAAGAACTAAACCAGGATTAGACAAGAGCTAGACAAGAACTAAACCAGGATTAGACAAGAAATAGACAAGAACTAGACTAGGGCTTAACAAGGATTATTCTAGGACTAGACCGGGACTAAATCAACACTAAACTTGGACCAAAACAGGATTAAACCAGGTCTAAACCAAGACTAAACAAGGTCTAGACAAGGACGTAACCAGGATTGTTCTAAGACTAGACTAGGTTTAAATCAGCACTAAACTAAAACTAAGCCAGGACTGAACTAGGACTAGACTGGGATTAAACTAGGACTAAACCAAGGTTAAACCAGGACTAAACTAGGATTAGACTAGGATTAAATTGGCACTAAAAAAGGACTAAACCAGGACTGAACTAGGACTAGACTGGGGCTAAACTAGGACTAGACTGGGACTAAACTAGGACTAAACCAAGAATAAACCAGGTCTAAACCAGGACTAAACTAAGACTAGACTAGGACTTAACCAGGCCTATTCTAGGACTAGACTAGGTTTAAATCAACACTAAACTAGAACCAAACCAGGACTGGACTAGACTGGGACTAAACTAGGACTAAACCAAGATTAAACCAGGTCTAAACCAGTACTAAACTAAATTATGCCTAATTAAGGAAACTATTAATTTAAGCAAGACTAAACCGGAATAAAACCAACTCTGATATAAACTAAATCAGGACTTGAACTGAAAAAGACGTACTACGTACCGCCAGTGGGACCAGCACCTTAGTTTGAGAACCACTGCTGGAGTACGTACTACATTGTAACCTTGTTTTTTTTCCTTTCAGCTTTTCTCTTCTGGAGTCGCCACAGAAAATCATCTGCCTCCTAGTGCAGTGAAACACGAATTACTTTGGTTTTACGATGAATGCCCTTCTTGACTAAACCCTCTCTGGTAATCCAGGCTTGGAACCGGCACAAAGAGCACACTCTGGCTCGTGATTAGTACAGTTGAAATATTGCTTTGTGACAAACTGCTCTGAGCTTTAGCATCACAATTAGTCAACTCTGGATTTGTTTTTTTAGGCTGCAGATTCAACAAACAGTACACAGACAATAGGCGACATCTACAAACACAGATATTTTACAAACATACATTTTCCCTAAAGCATATTGTAACATATCCCTATTCAACACTGTAAACACTCCTTCAAATCCTTCAAGGTGCTTGGTGTCAGTAAACAGTACGTGAAACCTGAGAATGAGTTTTGGCATTGTCTTACAAAACAAAATGATGAAAACCGGAGGCAACGTTGCAAACCAGTAATTGGTCTAAACCGAAGTGCTGCAGCTGCTATTAATGTTTAAAGTCATTACTATGGACATGTGCATGATCATTACACAATATGACAGTGAGCAAAATGAACTCAGACATTGCATTGTGCTAGAGCTTTCAAATGAGTGCAGTTTACGTGACCTTAAAAAAACTGTTCATGCACTGAAGGCCAAAACACACAGCCCTTGGGAAATGGCAGATAGTTTGAAATTGATTCATGCTTTGTAATATATTTGATTATAATCTGAATCAAATTAAAACACTGTGTGGAGCCTCTAAGATTTATTCTTAGTCCTTGATAAATATCTCCTGTAATATTTCATGTGGAATAAATGCCTTAGAATATGGTTAATAACGCTCATGTCATTGTGATACAGAGTTATGTAGAGCAGAATCCACACTTGCTTTCTTTGTGGACCTTTAGTCACAAGATTGCTCAGTCAAAAATAAACCACAAGGACTAAATCAGGGCTGGATCAAACCAGGATGAAACCAGGTCTAAGAGGAAAAAAACTGTCTCTAAATTAGCCAGGACCAAAAGGAGCCCGCATACCACCAGTGTTACTTGTACCACAGCTTGAGAACCACTGCTCTAGATAGTTTCATCAGCTTCTTAACAGCACACATTTTGGACATTTTGTTTTGACAGTAAAAGCCTTTGCCCACTGTCTCCATGTTACTATTACTGACTGACATCTGTTTTATTTGCTTACATTGCAGTTTGTACTGAAAGGGAACAATCTTATAACACAGTTTTTTTGTGTGGCTTCGCTGAGTTTAGCACTGCCTACAGATTTGGGGGACTTTCTGTACACTACTCCCACTGCTGTTACTAATTATTGTTAATTTTGAATACATAAACAACACACAGAGGCCCTTTAATCAAGAGGAAGCTTGTCATCAACAGGTTAAACTCTATCCTTCTGCTGTTGCTGCTGCGGCCAGTTTTATGTAATTACAGATTGAATATATTTGGGTTTTGAAGTGCTGTTCGAACAAAACAAGCCTCTTGAAAATGTCATCCCAGGCCGCGGGAAATTATGCATGGATTGTTCCAAGCCTTTCTGACATTTTATGACCAAATAAAAATTGATTTAGTGAAAGAAAACGTATTCCTTGCTCGATAATGATCATTAGCTCCGGCCTTCTTCCATTCTGAGTTTCCTCGTATGAGACTGGAGCGTATCACTGTACGATCAGGCTATTTATAGTGGTCTCTAATCACGAGCACCTACATGCTAACACAATGACCTCATTACTGGAAAATTACACTTTTTGAGGTAATATAGAAGTAAGAATGGCAGTGGTGGAAGTAAAACTAGTGGTAGTAGGCGTAGTAGTAGAAGACGCGGTAGTGGTGGTAGTACAAAATATAAAACTAATTGTAGCTGCGGTAAAAATTAGTAGTATTCATGTTAGTAGTATTAATAGTAACAGTAGCTTTTTTACATTTAGTCAAGAAATAGTAGTAGTAGTAATAGTAGTAGTAGTAGCAGTAGTAGTAGTAGTAGTATTAGCAATATAAGTTACATTTGTAGTAGTAGTAGCAGTAGTAGTAGTAGTAGTAGTAGTATTAGCAATATAAGTTACATTTGTAGTAGCAGTAGTAGTAGTAGTAGTAGTATTAGTAATATAAGTTACATTTGTAGTAGCAGTAGTAGTAGTAGTAGTATTAGTAATATAAGTTACATTTGTAGTAGTAGTAGTAGTAGTAGTAGTAGTAGTAGTAGTAGTAGTAGTATTAGCAATATAAGTTACATTTGTAGTAGGAGTAGTAGTTGTAGCAAAATAAGTAGTAGTGGTGGTGGAAATAGTAGCAGTAGTAGAAGTAGTTATAGCAGTGGTAGTAATAGCAATAATATTAGCATTAGTACTATTATTATTAGTAATAGAAGTAGTAGTAATGGTGATAGTGGCAGTAGGAGCAGAAGAAGTGAAATTAGAATTAGTAATAGTAGTAGTAGCAGTAGTAGTAGTAGTGGTAGTAGCAATGGTACTTTCTACTTTTGTACGTTTAGTCAAGAAATAATTCCGTTAAGTACTTTAACTACCACTTGAGTAAAATATTTTGAAGTAACAGTACTTTTTACTCGAGTACATGTTCTTCCACCTCTGGAGATTGCTACACATGAACTCAGTGACGTCATTCCTTGAAAATGGCTGTTTATCATATCAGCGGTGGACGTCTGAAATCAGAAAAATAGGAAAGAAACATCACATCAGCTCTCACAGTGCGTTAGTCAAGCTACATTTGCTACATTACTTCTCTCCAATCTCTGTCACGCCGCAGATTAAAGCTTTCTCTGTTTATACGCAGGAATGTGAGAGTCCATTATCTCATACAGATCCCCTGTAAGCCCCTCGGACTAAATATCTGTTTATGTCCGTGTACTTTATAGACTGCTGTAAAAATATACTTGAGGTGGAAAGTTACTAGGTACTTTTACTCAAGTACAGTTTTGAAGAATTTGTACTTTAATGATAGTGGTAATAGAAATAGTAGTGGTAGAAGTATTAGTATTAACAGCAGTAGTACAAGTAGTAGTACTAGGAGTATCTCTTACCTTGTGATCAGAAAGTTGGTAGTAATGGTAGTGATGGTAATAGTAGTAGTAAAAGTAGTAAAAGGTAACATTTATAAATAAGTAGAGGTGTAACAATGCTTATACTGTATTGATGTATCATTTTTTTCCTACGATACAACTATATCAATATGTATTACCACATATCAAATTGTTTTCTAGGTAGTGTATATATCTATACATAATCAATATTGATATTAGAAATTTGCATGTTAAAATAAAACCGAATATGTTTTTTTAAATATAATTTTGGTGTTTTTAATAAAATAAAATGTTATTTTCAACTTTTCTTCGCTCTCTGTCTGCTTGACATAATAAACCTTGGCAATGATGCTGCATTTGAGAGTAAACTGGCAAAAAGTTTCTGTATCGTATCAATATGAAGGTGTTAAATCGTATCGAATCATATCGTTCTAAATGAGCTAATATTGTTCTTGAATTGGATCGAGACAATTCTAATAGATACGTATCGTATTGTTGTAAAAACATATCATTACACCCCTATAAATAGTTTAAAAATTACCTTGGTGGTAAATTGGGTACAAATTGTAGCAATAGCAGTGACAGTAGTAGTAATAGTAAAAATAAGTAGTATTTGTATCACTAGTAGAAGTAGTTGTAGCAGTTTAGTAGTTAGTAGTTAGTTAGTTAGTAGGTTAGTAGTTGCAATAATATTAATAGTAGCAGTAGTGGCAGTGGTAAAAGCAAATACTTTCTACACTCAGTACTTTTTTAGGTTTTACTCAAGATCTAATTTTGTTGAGTACTTTTACTTTTACTTGAGTGCTAATATCAATAGTACTTTTATTTGAGTACATATCTGGAGTACTTCTTCCACCTCTGCAGAGTGCTACACAATACAACAGCAGGCTAATAAAACCTGACAGCTCTTTTACATATTACAAGGCCTTCGGTATTCACACTATGTTCTTATGGAGTCACATTTTTACTCTTTGGGGCAGTTGGTTTTTGTCCACACAGCTGCCATTATATTGGCCGCTCCTGATTGGCCGAGAGCAGATCAGGTATCTCTAAGTGCGCTTTTGATTGGTCTATAACGTATCAGGTATCCCAGACATACCGGGCCATTAGGGCTAGAGACATGCCAGCTCAGTGGCAACTGTCTGGCCTGTGTTTGGCACTGCTATAGCAACCTTCAGATCAGCTGTAGCTAGGGCTGTGGAGGATGCAGCTCTGGCACTTCCTCTTGTCCCCCCACACACACATGCAAATAAAAACACACAAATAATTAAAGTGCGCAGTGATTGGCTCTCCTGTCATTGCATTGTTTGAAAAGGGGGCTGTGTAAAGTATATGGGCTGTCAACTTACAACAGCGTGGAGTAAAAATAATCTCTGTAACCAACGCGTGTGTCTTTAAGTGTCTGTTATCTGCCATTTCCAATTACACTCACTGCCTACTAGTATTTTGCAAGGCATCAATCTCATAATGACCATTAGGGGGCGACATTGATCGGGCAAATGAACTGAAATGAAGTGCTGAAGCATATCTCTCTCTCTCTTTTTCAAACCCAAACCATCCATAGGCAACAAAAGGGGCACAGACATGGACATGATCAATTATGTGTCAAGCATTTCTTCCTCAATGAATGAATAGCTCGATGACTATAGGCTACCGACCGAACCATTGTCTATTGACACTGGAGACGGAGTTCTCATGCAGTTCATTATCCCTAAAGGGGACAGCTAGAAAGGGATCCAAAGAGACCATTAATCATCATTGCCTTCAAAGCGACAGAAAGGACCAAAATAACCGATACTGTAATCCTATACAGTAAATGCTAAACGTTTGTAACGAGTCAAAACAGTTGTAAATTTGCAGGACGTCCTCGGAGACACTGAAATAAAATCCAAGGTTAACATTTACAATAATCCCCATAGTGTCTCCTGAGTTATTGTAGGCTTTTGTGTACAACAACATTGCAACAGATAATGATCCCATAGTCCTAGTTTTAAATGGTCCAGACTTTTGTCATTGTAAGCACTTTTTACGCACACTTATATCATCACGCTGCTCTTCCCCTCCGAAGCTCTCAGTATGACGAATAACTCCAAAGTCCATTTCAATTTGGGTCGATGGCTCGGGCCGAGGTGGTGGGGGGTGGAGATGTGGGGTCAATCCTACCCCCCTCGCGCGCTCCCTCGTTCCCTCTGTCTCTCCTTAACCCCCCCTCTCCCTCTCTCTGTTATACCCACCCCTCCACGTCCCCATAAATGCCTTTAGCTTACTGCTCCCCACTCTCTGGACAGAGCGCTCTGATTGGCTGCTGCTCGCTCCGGGGGCGGGTCCTTGTACTCCACATGCTCGTCTCCGCTCGGGTTACAGTTGAGCTCCAGCTACGAGTCGCACCGGAGTCGCGCGGAGACACTTAAAAAAAAAAAAAAAAAAAAGGCAAGAAATCCACACACAACAGCGTGAACATGCTGACGAGCGGATGTAAAGGCAGACCCAGGGCTGTTTAACAGGTCTGCTCTCTTCTCTGCACTTTTGTTTTTTTTTACGCGCGTTGTCCGAGCTACAAAACAAGGGGGTATTAACTCGGTGGCCACACACGGCTCAGCATGCCCGAGTTGGACTAGGACAGGCTGCCCTGGAGGAGCGCAACACTGTGGCACAGCCAGCCGGGAGGAATATTTACAATAGAAACTGAAGTCCTTTGAGCAGGAGGAGGTGGGGTGAGAGATATCACTGGAATGAAGTGGACCTCGGGATTCCCAGCGTTGCCGCGGAGTTGTGACTGATGGATGGTCATCTGTAGGCTATATACAGCAGCGACAGGTACAGGCACCATCAGGGGATTTGACAAAGACAAAGCGTGCTCACCAGCTCTCTCTGTATCCACCGCAGAGTGAGAAATTTTCTACTAGATACTGGTCTGAGAGGTCGTTTTACCTCTGCCACAGGTCAACCAGGACACAGCTTTTTTTTTCCAGTTCAGCCAAGGACACTTTGGTCTGGAGCTCATACTAAAGAAGTGCTACAATAGGACATGTATTTGATATCGAGCTCACATGCTCCCGACTGATCGAAGCTCACCTTCCCACCGGGCGAACCTCAGATAAAGGCTCCCACAAGGCGCACCACCGCGTCCTGACGCTCGCTCGCTTCGAGTTTCCCTCGGCTCAACACCGTCTGCGCACAAACAGCAGAATGGCGGGACACGGCTCTTGGAAGTATTACCTTTGGATCTTTATTTTAATGTGCAGGTCGGCGTTACCTTCAGCCAAATCGTTGGAGACTATCATCTGGAGCTCGCAGAATCCAAAGTAAGTCTCTCATTTAGACAGGGCACTTGTGCGTAATGGGGCAACATTAAAGAGAAAAGTTGACTTTGCGGGCTGGCAGCGTTAAATGTACTGTTAAATTAGGGTCATATAAATACAGAAGAGACTTGTTGTGTGTTCTCTATTTCTATAGCCCTGCTGTTACACGCTGCATTACCGCAAAAAGAAAATAATTTATGTACTTTGAATTGTCACTCCTCGGCCACGGCGTATCGTGCAGATTTATTTCTCAGTAGGGAATTTCCCAACTCCATAGAGGCTTGTACAATATACAGCAGGCCCCACTTCAACCACAATAATACTGGTTTAATTATAGTAATTTATGGCTTTATTACATACACCTTTTTTATTGCACAGAGACCAAGACTCTCGAACTTGTTTAAATCATAGATGTCTTACTCTTGTGGGAGGTTGTCCACTCCTTCCATACTTTTTCTTGTAATTGGTGTAATTAGCAAAGTAGAATTGAAGATTAAAGAAAGTGAAGGAAAACATGCCAAGTGTGTCAAGTTGTTGCCCAGTTGACTGGATTGAGGATATTTTCCTGCTCCTCTCCCAGGGGCCCTTAACATTGGCTACCTGGCTTATGTATAAGGCCGCAGCATGTCTTCGAAGTCTTTCAAAAAATATCTAGCAATTTCTCTTTAATCAAAATCAAAGAATTAATTGCTTCAAAATCGCTCATTTTTTTCCATAATTGTGCTGGCTTACCTCCAGAGTCATTCCTCAACATCAAGCGAAAGGCAAGTCTCTAAAGAAGCAAAATAACTCAAGCCAGACTTTTAGAACAAAATTCATAATATTCGCCATCAAAACAAGTAGACTGCGCCCAGACTGCTGATAATAAAATGCGTTCTGGTAACAATTATCACCCACTTAGGCTCAACTCCCACATTTGCATGAAGTAAGTTGGAAGGCATACACAGAAAGGAAAAGAGGGGGGAAGAAAGCAAAGAGAGAGAGAGAATCTTTCGCCTTGGCTTTCTGTACAGGCTCAGACCGAAGATCTGACCTTCAATTTCGGCTCACGGCACCATAGGGGAAATGGAGAGTAGCTCGAACCAGCTCATAACTAGAACTTATTCATTCAAGTGAATCCCTGATTTATCCCCCCAAATGTCAGATGTCATAGGAGCTGGTTGTGCAGTCAGCGAGTATGAATATTATTGCTGCTATATGTTCACTGGACTGTGTGTGTGTGTGTGTGTGTGTGTGTGTGTGTGTGTGGCCCTGGTCCTAATGGTGAAGACTACGGGCCATCAGGTTTTATTTGAGTGGAGAAGTGGTGGAACAATGAGCGGACAAAGATATATCCCAGTGTGTTTGAGGAAAAAGGTTGCAGTAAAAATCAAACAAGAAATTACATAGGGCACGTTTAGGGCTGTGTTGAAATGAAATTAGGATAAAAGCGACGATAAGCTTTGGGTGTTTGTACTCAGACGCGTGAAATGAAGTTATAGCAATGGTACTTTTTGCTCTCACGTTCCCACAGTGAGCGTTAGTAATGTTTTTAAAGTCTGAGTAAATGTTTTAGGGCCTTTGTGCCACTTGTTGACTTAACCTTTTGCCTTGTCATCTCTACAAACATTTGGGATGGTTACTGTTACTTTTTGTTTCACTTCCAATAGTTTGCTTTAGTTTTATGGGTCTCAAACTTGCAACATCATGAAGTTCGACAGTATATTGTAATTATTTCAGTGATTCTTGCTTATAGGGACATTTTTTTTAGAAAACCACTCTATTTCCCATGTCAACATATATTACTTTTGTAATTATTATTAATACAGATGAACATATTTTTACTTTTCTTCCATATTGCCAAGCCAGCAGTAACTTTTATTGACCGTCACACAGGGCACCGTCTTCGTAGGCAAGGCTACCACTCTATTTTTTTTTTTTTTCTCAGACTGGCCGATCATTTTACCATCTGTCTCTCCTTTCTCTCTCTCTCTGAACAGCTCATTGTAAATCCCAATATTTCATAAAGTTCACAGTGGAACAATAATGCACCTCTCCTCCTCAAACTGTTCCCTCAACCTAATTATCCCGCTGCTCTGCTCTCGGAAAACAATAGACAATTATCTCGCTGTGTGCAATAACCAAAGACAAACCTGTTCCTCCGCTGAAACGTATCAGTCAGCGGGCGCATCTGATTTGGCAATAAAAAAAAAAAAAACTGTCGGGATACATGCACGGCAATCAGCATCCATCTTGTCTGTTTGCTTTTGCTATAACTGCCTCTTCTGTGGCCTATATATATTGCTCGGTGGGTGTTAATAGAGACAGTGCGAGTGAGCCTTATAGGAAAGTACAGTGCAGTGTATCTGGTGACTTATCTTAGATTTACGACATCTAACTTCCTGTTCGCACTTTGGGGAGCATGGCTGCCTCGGCTAATAAATTAATCGGGCCCCTTTCTTGCACCGCACACTGTATATACACACACACAATATCTAACAATACCGTTGCCGTCCCCACAGGCAATGAGTTATGAGGCAGAAGTATAGGAACGCAGCAGGTTTGGGTCACTGTGGGGTGTGTGTACTGTACGTGCAGGCCTTCTTGTCAGTGTTTATGCGTACTTTAAAGTCGCCCCCTTCAAGCTTTTCTACTTTTATGGATTTCTGTGAGCGGACGCTATCACTCTAAACCCTCCAATATCAATATCCCAGGTTTGCCTAATTGATTTCCTCCCAGCGTGCTTGTACAGGCGACATACATCATCTAGGAAAGGCTAAAAAAAGAAAAAGGAAGATCTGAGTTTTAGCTTTTTGCTGCAGGTCATAAGAGACCTTTTTATTTTTGGGGGGATTTTTAATAAATGCTAAAGGTGGAGGCAAGGGAAAGGTTGTTTGTGCAAGAAAAAGCTTGATGTGTCATCTTCCTTGTCCCGCTCAAAGAAGACTCTAACATTTTGATCAGAGTAAATCGGATTAGCCCTCATTTAGCTGAGTGGGATTTAGCTTCGAAAATGTCACTTTGTTATGACTGATCACGTCCCGTCGCTTTTAAAAAAAATTTTTGGCCCGGGGAAGAAAACGTCCAGAGCAACCAAAGCAATGTACTTTAACTTTGTATCCGTTCACACACACAAACATGTTGAGGAATGCTGTCCGCGGTGATGCCAATTTAATGATAATCTGACAAGGTTGCCGTGAGTGGGTCCTGCCTGTCCTCTAACCCTTCCTTAGCTAATATTTACCTTGTGACCCGTGGCTAACACTGTGTTTGCTACAGCTCAGGAGACAAATAAGATGATGGGAAACACACTCGCACACCTCTGAAAAGCAGCTAAATAGCCACGGGCTGGTTGGAGACAGGCAGCCTGCTTTTGCTGCTGCTGCTGCTGCTGTTGCACTGATTCAAAAACTCTTTATTTTGCCTTGGTCAGGTTTTGGCAATGGTTAGAAGACATTTCAATGGCCTTTTGTAAACAAAGGTGGAAGAAGTACTCACATAAAAGCACTGTTACTTCTATATAATGGTGCTCAAGCTGGAGTAAAAATCCACAAATTGTTTTCCTTGAGTAGAAGTAAAAAGTATTGTGAGTGTAAACTTCTGCTACAGCTACTAGTACTTACTACACCTGCCTCTATAGCTGCTACTACTAATGCAACCTCTAATAATAATACAATCACAATTTTGACATAAGTAAAAAGTACTTACTGCTACTACTACTACAACTACTACTGTAACATTTACTACTACTACTGCAAAAATTATTTTACTCATTTAGAAATTTGACAAAAATACTTAAGTACAAGTAAAAAGTACTTGGCATAAGTAGAAAGTTCTTACTGCTACTATTACTACTATAACTTCTGCTACTACTACTATTACTGCAACCTCTACTAATTATACATTTACTACTACTACTGCCACTATTACTATCACTACTATTGCTACCCCCAAAATTACTTTGCTTATTAAGAGATTTGATAAAATTACTTGAGCAAATACAATTTACACAAGTAGAAAGTACTTATTGCTACTAGTACTAGTATTATTATTGCTACTACTACTACTACTACTTCTACTACTAATGCTGTGATTACTATCACTACTATTGCTATCCTCAAAAATAATTTTACTCATTAAGAGATTTGATCAAATTACTTGAGTAAAAGTAAAAAGTACATGGTGTAAAATTGACAAAAGTAGAAAGTACTTACTTCTGCTAGTACTACTATAAATTCTACTACTACTGTAACTACTACTATACCATTTACAACAACTACTACTACTACTATTACTACGACTTCCACTGCTGTGAAAAAAATTTTTTTACTCATTTAATTCTCATTTATTACTCATTTGAAAAAAAACATTCTTAAGTATTTTTTCCTCAAGTAAAAGTAATAGTATGCTTTAGAAAATATAGCCTTGTTTATGTTGCAGTAATACAAATCAGCCAGCTCCTCTGTTGCACTGTGTTTTTGCTTATTAGTCATCTTATCTTTGCCCATTCATTGCCCTTAACACTTGACTGGTTTTGTTTACTGGCATGGTTAAAGGGTTCGTTGGGTTTGATGATTAAGCCTGATTTGATTAACACGTTGATCCTTAGACATTTTATAAAATAAAATCTCACACATATAAATAGTAATAGGCAGTGAAGTGGCAAGTGTGATATTTATTAGTGCACTGAAAACTAGTTAAAGTTTATTTTTAGATTAAGTAAATATAGTCAACTTTTTTCCCCTCTCATTGGAGTAATTGAAGCAAAACAAACCTTTGCTTATCACGTTGTTTAAAGCAGGCTGTTATCAAAGTAAATATTGTTTTTTAAGTGCCCGGAAACCTTTGCCCCCTATTAAGTACAAATACGGGCCGTGCTCTCTCTGGCATTTAAATTTAAAGAGGGAGGTTACACGTTAAAACAACAAAACTGCAACTTGCTGCTGGAGACTGTAACCGCCGAAACCTGTTGGACAAGAACCGGATCAGACCACAAAACAGGATTTCAAACCAAAAAAATAGTTGGTCCCGTGAATGGTGGGTCACTGCTGAGAGGGTCACAAGGCCTGTTTTTGTTACCGACGTATCCCCCCACGCCCCGCTGCCTGCCTGCCCCGGGACACACACCTTCTTGCCCTCCGCTCTCACCCCACTTCTCCAGAACCAGATCGAGTTTCCTTTATGATACAGATCTCATTACACACAGCAGACTTACAGCTTAAAGCCTAATCTTAAAGGTGCACTGCTTGAAAATTTCTTCATCTTTTTCTCCCAATAACAGCAACATATGTAGCTACATTTCTACAATTATTTTATTAAGAAAAGAAAAATACTTGACCAATTCACTGCTGCAAAATACTTCTAACTCAAAGACCATGCCATCACATAATTATCTCTACTTACTAAACTTTATGTGAATGCTTTACTATTTCTTTCTTATTTATTTGTTTGTGCTGTTTTTTTGTGTAACTAGACATAGACAGTGCTGAATTAGCCACTTTCTCAAGTTAGCTTTAGCAAGTCTTTAAATATTGACTGTCTAGACCAGTGCTTCCCAAACTTTTCACAGTCACAGTTTTAACCCATGCTATATACTCCCTCCTACTCGCATACACTTTAAAAAAAACTTGTCTATACATTGAGCACACATCAAATAAAATCTCTTACAGTTAATTATTTCTCACAGAATTTAACAAATTATTACTAAAATACCATTATTTTCAGTGAGCAACACCTTTAAAAAGAAAGAAACCTGAGAAAGCACCTGTTTATTTATATTCTAGTGTCATAATGTAATCATGCTTTTGGAAATCATGTTTTAAAAATTTCTTGTCTTTTTACGTACCCCTAGGTGTACCCCTACCCCAGTTTGGAAACCACTGGTATAGACCAATCAATAGGAGCTTGATAATAAATGTATTTTGGACTTTTCACAGATGATACCCAGGGCTTAACAGTAACTTCTTTGCTTACTGACCATTTTACCTTTCATTAAAGGGAACTAGGTTTAGGTTTTTCACTAGCCATAGTTTAGATGTTAAAATGCTGATTTGTGTGTAGTATACATAATAAACAACAATTATTTTAAAAATTAAAAGGTACTTTTTAAAACAGCAATTTATCATCATCAAAAAGAAAAAACGTAGACTTAGAAAGTCTGTTTATTTTTGTTTTTGCTGTATGTTTGTTTGTTTGTTGTTGTTGTCTTTTTTTTTTTTTTTACATGTTTTCAATTAGGACCCTCTAATGAGCTTAATTTTGTCTCTTCACTCATGATTTACTATAGCTTTTAAATTATCAGTATTCATAAACACAGCAGCAAAAAGTCAGGTCTAAAGTAGTTCAAAAAAATAAATAAAAAAAAATACATAAATAATCCAGCCAGACAAAGTAGCTAGTGAGACTGAATATGTCACCAGCCAAAATAGAAATCGATCCGCATTTGGCCGGTCGGCTCGTGTTAACGTCAAGCCCTGATGATACCGATCGCTATATTGGCAGGGGAAACAGTGCTCAAATACAAAATAAGTAAAAACTTGTTGAAGGAAATGTCCCACACCCGTGCGTGTGTGTGTGTCCCTACATTGACAGCTGCGTTGACTTTTGACTGTTTTTTCAGCCTTCATTTGGTTATCAGCGTCAAGCACCTGGGCTCAGAAAAGGCTTGCCTTCTTTTGCTGCAGTTTTTTAAGATATTTCAGAGGGAAAAATGTGCCGTTTTTCCATCACGGTTTCGGTTCCAGATGGACTGACTCTATGCGCTGGTGGTTTTGGCTGCCACATCACACTGAAAACTGATCACTTTTGTGTGCTATTGATGCGTACATTTCTTTATATGCAAGCAGAAACCCTCGGCTACATTTCCCTGGACCTGAAAAGCATTTGAAAGTAATTTTTTTTCTCTGGAATTTGTATATATATATTTTTTATCTGAAATCGCGGCGTGAGTTTCCCCCGGTTGTGTCTCAGCGTGATCCGTAGTTATATATGGCGTCCTTTCATGTTGTAAGGCCTCATTCACAACTGGTGCAACAGCTGAATGCAATAAGTTACTTGGAAGAACACGCTCGCTCACGGATGATTGATAAGATGGTCAGGAGAAATGTATCAACAGGATTTCGGGGGGGAAAAACACTGGTTGTAAAATGTGTGTCCATAAAATCCAATATAAAGCGATAGGCGGTTATATTACAGAGAGGTTTTAGAAGCACTTCCCACTATTACGCTGTTATAAAGCAATAACACATGTGTAATTAACAATGCATTAGTACAGTTATTCCCAAAATCAGAAGAGTCTTACATTTCCGAAAATCCCACACAGAGCCCCAACTTTACAACTTCAGTCTACTCAAAACACTATGTCATATTTTTTCTCCATATATTTCTATAAAAGCATTACAAAAAACACTGACTATTGATGTTATTCCTAAAATTGTTTTAAAGTAATATTTTAAACAAGTATATAACTAATTCATTTCAAACTCAATTTGTTCTTAATATAGGCAGCTTTTTGGGGCCCCCCTGCAGTATCTTTGCGGACCCCCAGGGGGCACCGGACCCCACTTTGGGAGCCACTGCAGTAGTAAATAAACTGTTTTTTCATTGATTTACATGAGCTTATTACTCAAGTATTACACATTAATAGCAATGTTTATAATTAAAAATTACAATCACACTAACACATTCATACAGGTGAGGTGGGTGAAGTGTCTTGCCCAAGGACACAAGGACAGTATGCAGTGCCGGCGGTGGAGATTGAACCGTCAACCTTTGGGTTAGTGGGTGAACTTTTCGACTAAGCTACTGCTTCTTTCATTTTCCTTTCTGGGGTAGCCAGATATTTGGCTTTTACGCCCAGATGCCCCTCTTAACATAGCCCTCTCCATTTATCCAGGCTTGGGACAGGCTCTAAGAGTACACTCCCTTGCGGCTGGGTTCAGATACTGCTTTATAGTGTGTACCTATTAAAAAGTTTTGCCAAAAAGTTTGATATTTTGGAATATATAAGTATAAAAAAAAAGCCTATTTCACACCATACTATATTGACCATTAAATAATTAAAGCTACTTTTAGTCAGCTCATTTTTAAACACTTAATGAATCATTACTTGGAGTTAATTAGGACACTTTAAATAGTCTCTTGTGGGTCACTGAAAACTATGCAAACTTTCCTCACAGTTGTCCAAGACACAAGTGGGCCACGAGAGAATGGATACGGCTTACAGATGAGTCACTAAAACGCAATGTATTTTGTAAAATGAATTGCACAAGACAGGTTATATGTATTTTTAATGGATTTAAGCCTAATTAAAGAGCTGTAAAAAAAAAAAGGGGGTGACAAGTGAAAGGCTGTGGAAGTGAGTGAGTGCCGGGGAGAGAGTGCAGTGTCGGTGAGCCCATTGTTCTTTGTACGGCCACAGTGGCGCATTAAGGAAGTGTTAGGAGCGTGCCAGTCCGCCCTTATGAGAGCCGTGCTGCAGAGTGGAGTGGCCGAACACTGGCTTCTCACAGCCACAGTTACCGACCCGGGCTTCATTAGGGAGGGAGAGAGAGAGAGAGGGGCTTGGCACTAACCAGGAAGTTCCCATCGGCCAAAACCAGAGAGGCAGAGAGAGAGGCAGAAAGAGGGGAAATGTTCCAGTGTAGGGCTGCACTGTATTAGAAAACCATGCAATAACTATGCTGGGTAATGCAATAACGATATGATGCTTTGAAATCCAGCCACAGTGAACTCTTTGTGCCAGTCCTATGCCTTCATAAAATGAGAAGGTTTTATCAGCAAGGAAAAAAGATTTGGAATATACTTTTTTGATAAGCGATGATATCAAAATCTCAGGGTATGGTATTATTACGATATTACCATATCTTCAGGACTATAAGTCACTCTGGAGTATAAGTCGCATCAGTCAAAAAATGTCCAGGAAAAACATATGTAAGTTGCACTGGACTATAAGTCGCATTTCTTTAAAAATTTATTTCAATCTAAGACCAAGAACAGACATTTAATCTGGAAAGGCAAGTTATTCAAGTTAACAGCACACAGAACAACAGGCTGAAGGTCCGCTATGTTAATGTAACACATTAACAGTTATTCAGCTACACAATAGCATTAAGAGCATACCTGGGAGGCTGAATAGGCTAAATTTACATAACAAGCCAGCGAGACCAACAAGCAAGTTACCTGTAAGCAAGTTCACCAAGCTCCCAATCTCATTATAGTCGCACCTGACTATAGGTCGCAGGATCAGCCAAAGTATGAAAAAAATGCCACTTATTTCCTGAAAAATATGGTAATCTTATGGTACGATATTTATTGGCTCACTGTATTATAAAAATGCTCACGATAACAAAACATATTCTCTAAAAATGCCCTGACGAACCTTTAGCACATTTATTTCAAAAGATTAAGACTAAATAAGTGTTTTGTGTCATGTGGGAGCAAAGAATCATGGTCTATGTAGTCCCCTCTGCTTTTTTACCATTCCACTGCAACAACACAATTTATTTTAACAACGGGAGCTCACCATTCGATATCGTAAAAGTCCACGGCAAATGTTGTGAGACTTTTGATATTGCGATATCACGATATTACCAATATTGTTAGATCCCTATTTTTTACATCATAAGTGCAATTAAATTTAAGCTAGAATACAAATGTCTACACTAGAAAAGACTGGGTCAACTTACAAAACTAAACGAAAAACTCATGTCTTTTTGGATGTTTTTATACGTTTTTATTGAATGCTCTAATAGGACAGTGACTTTGGCTGTGTAAATCTCTGTTAAATGGAAGACCATAACATCGCGATACATTTTTTTAATGGATATTGTGTTTACCCATAAATTTGCAACATATATTACTGTGTTTTATCCCACTAATTTAACACACCGCCTCAGCTCTAAACATACAGCGTTGCAGGAAGTGTTGAGGAAAAGTTTGAATGGCTAAAGTCTGCCTTTTGTTTGCCAGTTAAGTTCTTTTTTTTTTTTTTTTTTGCATAAGAGCAGTTGAAAATAAGGGGATTAAACAGGAGAGGAAAGGCAGCTAATGTAGAGCGTTGAAACACAGCCCTGGGCTCAACCACACATCCTTTCAGTCCAGCGTACGGCTCCCAGATTACTTCCATGTGTCAGGGCAAAAAAAAAGAGGGGTAAAAACGCAGGGAGGAGAGAAAGAAAGAAAGAGGGACACGGGAAGGAGCGAGCTGAGCGATTGAAAGGCGAGCTCGGACTGGGACTGGTGCAGATCAGGACCAGTGTGGGACAGTGGAACGGATCTATGTGACAACCGTCCTTAAAACCATTACCCCAGCGGCTCCAGCTTAGGCGACTCGTAACCTCCTCTTACAGGACTGACCTCATACACTGAGTCCCAAACTTTTCACACCGCCTCAGAAAATATTGGGGTTTCCAGAAGTAAGTAGCGTCTTTAATGGAGTAAAATGAGCCTAAATCAGGACTAACCCCAGTCTAAAACATGAGATAGAATAGGAACTAACACAGAAGTAAATGAGGACTAAACCAGGTCTAAACCAGGACTAAACCAGGTCTAATGAAGGACAAAACCAGGGAGGAACCATGTCTAAATCAGGACTAAAGCAGGACTAATTAAGGACTAAACCAGGGCAGGACCAGGATTAAACCATGTCTAAACCAGGACTAATCAAGGACTGAACCAGGACTAAGCCAGATTTAAACCTGGTCTAAAGCCAGTCTAAACATGGACTAATCAAGGACTAAACTGGAAGTGAACCAGGACTAAACCATGTTTAAACCAGCCCAAAACAAGGTCTAAACCAGTACTGAACAAGATCTAAACCAGAAATAAACCAGGACTAAACCAGGTCTAAACCACAACTAAACCAGGACTGAACCAGGCCTAAACCAGGTCCAAACATAGACTAAACCAGGTCTAAACTTGGTCTAAACCGGGACTAGGAGTCGGTATGAACTTCAAATTTAATGCCAAACCAGAGCAGGACTACAACCGGAATAAAACTGTCTCTAAATAAAACTAAATCAGGATTTGAACTGCCAAAAGCCTCCCAAGTCCCACCAGAATAAGTCCCCGTACAGGACTTTGTGGACAAGTGGGGAGGCAAAGGGGAAGACAGGACGCTTTACTGCCAGCTGCAAACGCTACAAGTTCTTTTAAAAGACGTCATGAGTTGTCACCGGCTACACAAGCAGCCAGGGATCTGTTTTCCCCCAAGTTTGTGGCACACCAAAGAGTTTTGTGGGGCGGCTAGAATTTAATGTGTCAGGACTTTGGGTTCCAACAAATACCAAATAAAGTGAGGGAAACGGGACGAGCTGAGAATGTTTTCGAGCAAGTAAAATGCAATAACTTTCCTGCTAAATTGTGTGGGTGCTGTAAAAGTCAGGAAGCAAGTTTTTCTCCTTAAGAAATGGAGGAAGGAAAGTGACAAGAAGAATTAGGGCAGACGACAGTAACTTAAACTAGTCCCATGCATTTATACAGTACAGAGTGAACTTTGACAGGAAGAGGCGCTAACTTTTTCCCAGCATAACATTGCCTGAGCGACGTTTTATTTGACTAAATCCACGTGAAGTCACTTGCAAAAATACAAATTTATATATTTACTGAGTCATTGAGATGCATACACTTTATATCAACACAAAGACATAGCAGCAGCAGTGGTAGCAGTAGTAGTAGTAGTAGTAGGGGTAGTAATAATAGGGGTAGGAGTAGTAGTAGTAGTAGTAGCAGAAGTAGCAGTTGTAGTACTAGTAGTCGTAGTAGTAATAGTAACAGTTGTAGTCATAATTGCAGCAGAAGTGATGATGGTAGTAAGTAGTAGTAGCAGTAGTAAAAGTAGTAGCAGTGGTAGTAGTGTGGTAGTGGCAGTGGTGGCGGTAGTAGTAGTAGTAGTAGTGGTATAGTAATAGCAGCAGTAGCAGTAGTACATTATTTTTCAAATATATGTCTTTGATGGTACTATTTTTTAAATCTTCAACTTTAATTACTTTTCATATTAAAACAATATTTAGTCTTCAAATAAGTTGTTCTCTCAACTTCCACATGAGTCACTTTTGGGTCCCCTCCCACCAGTTGAAAACCACTGTATCAACCTGAATACAGATTGCAGATTTTAACATTCATGTTTGAAAGAAATGAGAATTAGTATTATGGGTTAGATTAATGGTTACGGCTTTGGTTTGACAATTACAAGGTGCTTTTAAATGAAACCTTGCAACAATAAAATAATCCAGTTACATTTTAAATACAGTTATAAACCTCATTTCTTCTGCCTCTAATCTTGTGTTACCATTACATATCCATTATGTGTAATTGCTATTGTAAGTGTAAAAGTGAACTCGCGACAGATAATGCTTTACAAGTCGCGAGCGGATGACGTACGTCCCGCTCTGGACATATCATTAATGACCATCACGAAGCCCTTTGTTCCCTGTTATGACTACACTAATGGAGTGACAGTGTAATTGAATGGAGTGCTAGGCTAATACAATGATGGGATGATAAAGTAATGGAAGAGTCTGGTATAGCAGCCCCGTATTCCCATGGGACACCCCCCTCCTGGAAGTGTGTCAGCGTGGCATATGGGCGGTCCTTAACCCCCCACCCCCACCCCCACCCCACCCCACTCCTCTCGTCCCAACTCCAACCAAAGCAGCTCCCCCATGTTAATTATAAAGCATCATAATCCATCTACGGTGTACAGAGGCAGGACATGGAGACTATTAAGGGGGAAGCATGGAAACGGCGCACAGTGTATAATCCCGGGGACTTTGGTGCTATTAGGCTCCCCAGGCTCCCGAGCAGAGGACCCCTCTCATTTCGGCTCTAATCTAGTTTGAACGGCCTCTTTCTTCTTCTCTGTATCTCCGCCGTCTGCGCGTCCCAAATTCACAGATGTTAACTTGGAAGTTTGATTTATCTCTCCCCTCTGCTTCATATTTTCTCACCATGCCTACAGGCGAGACACAGGCAGCCCTGAAAAAAAAAAAAAAAAAGCATTAAAGTATGTATGGGTGTGTGTGTGCCCCATGTGCATAAGAAAGAAAAAAAGTGGGGCTCTGTTAACCCATTCTGCCATAGACTTTCTTCAACCTTTTTCTAAGCAAACTCCCAGCGTGAGCCCTGGTCCCCCCTCTTGTGCCCGTGGAAGAAAAGCCCTATAAGGGACTCCCGCTGCTCCTCGGGACGGCCCCGGCCCTCTCTCTACGCCCCTCCGGAGAGGACAAGCCTGGGATTTGCTGCCTTGCCCGGGCCCTTGTGTGGCAGCTGTGACTGACGCTTCAATCGGCTCTCCCCGGGACATCCCACCACAGCTCTGCATTCCCTTTCACACCTCGGAAACGGGGGAGAAAGACAATTACACACATATTCGGTAACCGCCCTCTCTCCCTCTCTCTCCCTCCACAATCTCTAATCTACAGCTATTTAGCATTTAACTCAAGAATACTACTAAAGTGTCTTCCGCTTGGCAAGAAACAGGACCCTTCAACTTTTCAAACAAATTAGTTTTTCCTGTCTGGAGCACTGTCTCCAATTTGATTTTACATTTGTTGTCCACTCTTTAAGTAAACATCTCGGCTACTTCCCTTGATACTTAGAAAATGTAAGTAATGGAAACCGATTTGAAGCCTTAAAGTGGAGTTAATGCTATCATGTATGGATTGTCGGTAAATTGAGTTTGTCTCCAAAGGCCATTGGACCGGGGAGTCGTAAGCCAGCGGGATTTAAGTCTCTTAATTGAATTATTTTGATTGCCGACTTGATTGATGGAGTCAGTTGCAGAGCATTTTCCGTGTGTTTTTGTCCCGACTAATTCGTCTTCCAATAGCATAGCCATACCAGACAGATACAATGGGAAACTGCAATCAATCACAACTGCAACTCCAAGCATTTCGCAAAAAAAAAAAAAAGTGCCGGGCATGAGGTCCACACAAGGCCAGACTAGACAAACCAACAATGACATCAGATAGTCCATCGCTCCCAGGTCTAATCTTCCCCATAATGCTCCGCTTAAACCCCTGCATAGCGACCCACGGCGGGGATAACAGCCCCCGGACTATACTCCCACCTCCCTTATGGCCTTTCGCCTCTGTGTGTGTGTCCATGCATGTAAGGCAAGAGAAAGAAAGGACGTTTGAGTCGTGAATGGAGATGTCACTGTCAGACACCATTCTCTGCATGAATCAGCTCTGGAGTGGCCATATTGGCAGCTTATGTGTGTGGAGAAAGAAGAAAAAAAATAAAAAATGCAGTCAGGCCAGGGGGATAAGGCAAGGAGGGGGAGTCTTTGCCGTTTCCTCTCTTTCCACGCCGAAACTTCTCGCGGGCATGATTGAGCACCGCGGGATGCTTAGGTCTATATTTCATACTATTCTTATGAGGGGAGGCCGTTTCATCTCGCACACACATGTTTCCTATTAGATCCGTGTTTATTCTCCCCCATGATGTGCTCGGGCCCACGGACGCCTCTCATCTCGATGATATTAGAAATAGAAGTGAAGGTCTGGCAAAGCAAACACAATATATCCCACCCACCCCCCCACCCAAAAAAAACCCTGTGGTCCATTTATGAACTCAAAAAGAGAATAAGACAAGCCATTTGCTAAGTCTGTTTAATGACTAACTGTGCATCCGTTTTCTTACTTATCACTGTGATATTTTATTTTGAGATACATCAACTCTTCACAAAGTTGTAAAAATATGCTTAATTAATACTTTTACCATTTTATTGTGACCTACCTTTTGCAGAAACAGTTTCAGTTCATTCATTCATTCTCTTCTGCTTATTCCCGTTAGGAGTCTGTCCCAGTAACTTTGGGCCTTTGGCGGGGTATGACCTGGACAATGGCCAGCTAGTCCCAGGGCTGACACAGAGACAAACACAGACAGAGAACCATTCACGCTCACATTCATCCACTAGGGGCAATTAAGGGTCACCAATTGTCCTAACACATGCATGTCTTTGGACGCTGGGAGGAAGTTGGAGTACCTGAGGAGAACCCATGGTAACACGGGGAGGACATGCAGACTCCATCCAGAGAGTTTGTGTGTTGACGGGCCGCTCTGCCACCTCTGCCTGGCTTCAAATAATTGGCCACTGTCCAAAGTGTACCACACCTTAGACCCATAGCTGCTGGGATAGACTCCAGTGACTCACCCGCAACCTCTACCAGGAAAAGGCAGAACAAGATAAATGAATGAATATGTTGTGCATTCAGCTTCTGTTTGATCCACTTTTTGGTCCTGACCCGCCAATTGAGATCCATAAACAGACTGCACCTTTGTGAACTGATCTGTCTAGATATCAAATACTGACAATTAGGGTTATAAGGGTAAGACTAGTGCCTGATCAAACTATAAACATTATTGTTATGCCATTACAAGGCATTTTCTAATAATAACTTGCAACAATCATTTTAAAATAATCTTGTTACGTTTTATTCACTGTCTCAAAACCCTTTTCTCTTGTCTGGAGTTTTGTTTACGAGCTAAGAATAAGACAAGCGATTTGCGTGCTCTTGTTTAATGACTAACCTCCGCCGCTGTCTCTCTTATGACCGTGTAATATTGCATTTCGCACTATGGCGTCAACTCGCTAATGCTCCTCTGTGTTCTCTCCGCTGTCTCATCCTCATCCCCTATTTTCCCCTGAAAACTTTGACTACTTTTAGCTTATTCTCCTCATATGTCTTTCAAGCCTCCCGTTGCGAACATGACGGCACCAACCTCCGACACATCACTCTCTGCTTCTTCCTCTCCCCCTGTCTGTGAGATGAAAGGCAGGCAGGCAGACAAGCGACTATTGGAGTCCTTTTTTTGGCGCTCCAAAACCTAGCGCCCTATGTTGTGTGCTTACCACTTTTAGTATCTCCGTTTGCCTGATTTATTTATATACACTTTATGATTGTAGTGCCTTCCTTTGCATGTCAAGAAAGGGAAAAATCTGAGGCTTGCATGCGCATTATGCTCGGTGAGTCGAATTCGTATTTAAAATATATATGAATGCATGAATATATTTATTGTTAAGGCCGGGCCCGGTGCATCTGGTACAGGCTCTCGGGAATGGAGTGGTGTGATCCTTGAAGGTAGGTGGCTGGTGGTGGTGATGCGGTGCCCCTCAAACACAATGGAGAGAGGAAGGAAAAGGGGAAATGATTTGGCTCCTGTTAGAACGGGGCTGAGGCAGTCTCTTCAAAGCGGTGCGCCTGGGTAGGACTTTAAGCGGCCTTCTCTCTGCATTAGATGTGCGTCTTGTGATGAGCCTTTGAAGGGAGCAGGGGGAGCGGTTCGGCCTAGGCGCGGAGATTGCGATTGCATTGCATGGGCTCCCCCCCAGAAAAAGTATGTCTGCTAAAAGAACTATATGTGGTTTTGACAAAAAAAAGTTTGCAGCTGTCAGTCAACAGCAGGGGTAGTGAGTGTTAGAGCAAAGTCTTCTTCTTCTTCTATCCTTTTGGCTTTTCCCTTCTGGGATCGATTTCACAGAGGTTGTACACCAGGTGTCTTCCTCCATTTATCAAGGCCTGGAACTGGCAAAAAGAATTGCTTGTGACCCTAGTGTGTTTGGATTTGTAGTGTGAGGAAAGTCGAGCAAAATAATAAGTGAAAGGACCCAGACACAGATAGTCACTTTGTTGTCTTTGCCAGAGCCATTAACAGCTAAAAAGCAAAAGAAAAACTCACTACACTGACCAAAACAATCCCATGGTGTTTTAATGTTGGATTTTGTGCTTGTATAGATTTCTTCACAGCTCACCTGACTCAAAACGCCTACAGTCAAAACATAAATCAGCTCAAGTCATAATGTTTTTGGTTTTGTTCAGGCTGCTCAAGACAGCACTGTTTCATTCATCTGTTGATATCTCTGTAATGCACCACACAGATGGTTTTGGCAATAGCATCAACAGTGTTATTTCTGCTCTATCTGAAGAATATTACAAAGCAATTAAAGGAACTAATTTCTGTGTAACTTTTGATAGACAGACATGCAGATTCTTTATTATGTTTTGATAATACATTTTGAGCTTATGCTAAGTTTAGCAGTAGACCATGCATCCCACAGTGATTTCTTCCCTGTTGTGTGAATGTTTTGACCATTTTTATCTCTGTTTCTCTTAGCTTATCGTTTCTCTATTTATGTCTTACTCTTTTGGCTGTTTCTTTGCATAATAGACAGACATAGAGTTGGCCATGTTCTCTGTTAGTGACAGCCAGTACTTCAGTGTTGACAGGTAGGGCAGATAAACCAATAAGCGCTTGATAAGAGAGCCTAGATTACATAGTAAGCTTTTGTTTTTTTGCCAACTTATGATTCCTATTAAAATACCAATACTAGTATGTCATTAAACAGTTTTCCACACAGGAAAAAAAGCACATACTTTCACTTTAAAATCAAAGCGTATTACATATTGTGCATTGAAAATCTGTGCAAGGATTCCTGTTAGTGTTGCTTAAGTAGGCCGGTCCAAAACGTGTTGACCCGAAAGCCTCAATGTGACGAGGGAACAGCTGCCGTCTCACGTTTATATGTACACACACACACAAACACACACACACATGCACTTAAATATATCATAAAGTGATGGTAGTGTGCTGGCCTGGGGAGTCAGCTGCGGTTTCGGCTTCTTGTGCGCAGATTAAGAATTTGGAGTGTACATTACAGATGGCGGTAATAATGATCAGATAGCCCTTGTAAATAGACACAGGCCCTGTTTGTAATGGCTTCCTAAAACAACACATGGAGCGTCTTTACGAGCCACGGTTATCGCAGAGCAAAGTGTCTTGATCATGTGCAACAAGCCTATTTATTAGCAGTCAAATCACACACTTTTCATTTTAATACAGACAGCCCTATACGCGTCTTGCCTCCTGCTTGTTAAAGGCGAGTGTTATCAGAAGAGACACAGACTCCCGCTACACCAGTTAGGGCCGTCCTCCCCTTTTACATTCAGCCGTTAATGAGCCTAATGATGTGTGTCTCTGTGATTGCATCAGTCAATATGGCTGTTCAATATGGCTTTTTAGAAACCCCACTGACAACTTAAGCATGTCCGCCTGGATAAGATCTACCGAACGAGGAAGGGGAGGAAGAGAAAGAGCAACTAATTTGTCTCGGATTGGACGGGACACGTGTAGCTGTCTTTTACAATCATGAAGCGAGATTGTAAGCAGAGAATAGACTTGTCAGTCAAATGTGGAGATAAGGAGCTTCTTTTTAAAGTCACAGAAAAGCGCTGGATGTATTAGCAACACTGTGTCCTAGTTATAGCGCGTACTTACATAAGGATCTATTGTTTGTTAGACGTAGATAGTTTTCAAGCGCTCAGATTTAGTTTCACCTTTTTATTTTTCACCAGGGCTTTGCTTGCATTTTTATGTCGTTTGCAGCTAGTAGGTGTTTAGTATGTTGGAAAGCTGGGACATTGGGGTTTATGCTTTGCTGGAAAGTTGCCACGCATGTTTCATAGTCCCACAGTACTGGTTACAGATGGAGACTGCAAAATTTTAAATTCATAGCTGTTTTAGTGACTTGGTGAGTTTTTTTCTTGTCCTATGCCAGATATTCTCGAATGTTTTGCACCACCTCACAAAATGTTTGGCTTTTAAAGGAGCTAGACTAAGACAGGTGTAAACCAGGACTAAACCAGGACAAAAGCCAGGATTAAAATTGGATTAAACCAGGACATGATACCAGGGTAAAAATTGTACTGAACTAGGACTAAACCAAGTCTAAGCAAGGACAAAACCAGTACTGAGTAAAATTGAACTAAACCAGGACTAATTTTGGACTAAAGCATGTCTAGGCAAGGACTAAGCCAGGACTAAACCAGGACTATAGCTGGGATTAAAACTGGACTACACAGGCCTAATTTAGGACTAAACCAGGAAAAAAACAAGCTATAACCAGGACTAAATCAGGTCTAAGTTGCTACTTAACCAGTTCTAAACCATGACTAAAACTGGACTAAACCACAACTAAACCAAGTCTAAGCCAGTATTAAACCAGTAGCATGACTAAAACCAGACTAAACCAAGTCTACCCCAGGACTAAACCATGTCTAACTAGAAGTAAACAGAACTAAATCAGGTCTAAACCAGGACTAAGCAATGGTCTACACTTCAAATCAAATCCCCAACGAGACCAGTATTAAGATAGGACTAAAATTGGCTTAAACTGCAAAAAGACTCTAGAAGATGCCTGCGTATCACAGTTGGAGAACCACTGTCCTATGCTTTAATTCCCATGTTTCATAGATTGTCCATACTGGTCACAGATGCACATTTTTTATTTCTCACATATTCATAGCCGTTTTAGTGACCTGAGTTTTTTTCTTATGATTGCTATGATTCCCACACTAAAAAAAGGAGCGAGCAGAGACCCTCGTGACACTGATAAAAGCCGTTTCTTTTATAAACCATGCAGCTTTTTGATTGATTCGTCTTGTGGTCTTGATCCCTGGGCCTGGGCTGATTAAACCTATCCATCAGCGCCTCTTATCAGCGCCCTCACAGCTCCAACGCAGGACGCTCAACCTAACCCGTGCATTGTTGTTACATAGCAAAAGTCAAAAGGCTAAGGACAGGGAAGGGAGCGGGTTACCAGAAATGTCCAAGGCCTCTTTAACAAAGCAGTAAAAATCCCCTTGATGTTATTTTGATAAAGATATTTAAGATTCTCAGTCATTTATCACACACTCACAATTGGATGTCGTATTGGTATAACCTCCAAATAAGGTCAAAACAGTGGCAGCGGCCGATTGTGACAAGGGAGCTTTCCGGTTTCGGGGAAAGTAATGCTTCCTGTCTGCCGCATGTGTCAGCTCTTCCCACCACTACTGATTTGACCCTGTCCCGGGACGCAGTGCACCCAGACATCGGCAGATAATGACATCTCAATCGTTGACAGCCATATCATTCATCCTTGTGTTCGCACGCTGACAGACAAATACACACAAAAGGAGGTATAGACACAGACAGTGTGGAGATAGAGCACCGTGGGATCAGGAAGGTTGGCTTGTAGTCAATTCTGCAATTACATAGACAATATAGGTTTTTTGCATGTATATAATCCTGGTTTTGTTGTCTTGATTTGAACAGCTTGTGGTTGTAGTCTAATCTTTCATACGCATTCATTTTGCACAGATGATCATTTTTGTTCCTCCTTTTACAGCAATTTTTAAAATCATAACAGGTCTGTATATTAGTTTGTCTAAAATTTAGCGGGTTAAGTTTGGTGAGTTTTATGCAAGGGCATATTAGGCTACAGCATAGATCAGTGGTTCCCAACCTTTTTTTTAAGTGACCCCCATTTTATCAGTTGATATGTTGATGGCCCCCAACCTTTACCTCCACGACCCTGGGAAAAATAAAGTAATTTATCAGGTAAATTTTACTGCATAACAAAAACATCACAGAAGTATTATTAATCTATTTTCAGTGATTTCTAAACACATTTTCTGTGACCATTCCAATGCATTATCCAGTCTTTCTTGCATTATCATTCAGCTTGGACCTCTTTTTCAAGAGGCCCTCGCTACCCACTGTGAAGCTTTGGGGGCCCATGGTGGTTGGTAGGTTGGTAATCACTGGCAGAGATGACCTTTTGTACCTGTTTTGCATTAAACCCACATTTTCAAAGGCAAAAAACATCATGCCTCAACTTCCTGGTCTCTGTAATTAAATGTCTTTAGGCTACCACAACCTTTTCTTCTCAATCTGGCAACCCAAATAAAAATCCTTAACAAGTAAATACTAACGGCTTTGTATAGAAAAGAAGGACACTTAATGTTGGCTGGCCAGGCTAAGTCTCATCTTCAATTATTGGTCCAAGATTTTACAAGGCAATTGGCAGTTAGGTGTTAGTGCAATCATGTGCAAGATAAACCCTTTACAATGGGATGCACCAAGGTAGCAACCAGCTATAAGCACCACTGTGTGCTCCAGGTCCAACAGCTATATTCTACCCATGGTGCTTTGCTCATGCTTTCATATTTGCACATACATTGCTAATGAGTTTCTAATCAGGTTGCCAGACGACTGCAAGTTTATGAGTTTCTGCTGCCTGCAACCCTCTATTATTTTACTGTCTAAGCCTGAGACGCAATGTACACAAGCACACGGCAGTTATGAATCATCGTTATGATTTGCAAGTCAAACAGCCGACAGTGTCATAAGTGTCTGTTATTTTGCGAGAATAAATTTGAGTTTCTCATCTTCGGGGGCGACTGTTAAGGCAAATGCATCAAGGCTACTAAAACGCGGATGATTGCATGTCACTTTGCTCTCATTTATCTCCAAACATCTATCCACCGTGTCTCGCTGTCAAAACCGAGGAGAAAACAGCGGCGAAACAGCCAACAGATGGGCTTTTATAATTCACAGATGTATGATTTGGGGACAGTCGAGATATCCTCTTTTATCTTCTTTAAATTGCGTTGATTTGTGATCCTTAACATCTGATAGGCAAACTACTTCTCTACAGTAGCTGAACCTTAACAGAGACATCTTCATAACAATCAGACAGATCACAGCCTACACACGCTCAACACTCGACACCTTGCCAACATCAGATAGCACTCATCTCTGTAACTTTCTGCCTTATCGTGCAACAATCAGCCTAAGTTTACATAGTCAGAATTGCACGTTGTAGGGAGATGGTTTATTGAGTTCCTGTTGCTGCCTGTCCCGCTCTGGCAGGTGTGGACGTGTTATAGTTTGGAGAGAGCTTTAGTGGGCGGAAGAGGAGGGGCGTTCTCAAAAAGCTGAAGTTGCATGCGTGGCACATTCATTAACCTGGTATCTAGCTAATCTCCGAGCTAATTCATTTAGTCCTTGGAGCACTCCCCCTGTATTAATATCCTCTACGTGCTACCGCTGCTGCTGCTGTCGCTCACGGGATGCACCAGGAGCGTAGCCATGGCGATGATCGTGTCATTATTTTGCAGTCAGATGAGTGATATCCCAGAGGGCCGGAGGAGCTGGGTTGTCCAGAGAGAGGGGGCTGATTTGAATTGCAAATGTCCGCCAAGTGTTGTGTTTATTGTGTGTCTCAATATTGGAGACAATCAGGCGAATCAAAGCCCTCAGCTGGAGAGATGGGGACGGCAGCACGGTGGGCCTCTCTGCGCTTGGCACCGTGTCCTAGGTTTGTGCACGCCCCCCTTTCCCTTTACACCCACCACCTCACACACACCAGCACTTCTGCCATCTTTCTGCTTATTCTCTCTCTCGTATGGGATGACTCGGTCGTGTGTGTAGGTCGTCAAGTACGTGGACACAGCTGGAGGAAAGCGAGACAGAAAGAGCCACTAAATCTGGAGCACTCAATCATGTGTAGTGCGGCGCTCCTCTCTCACACAGCTGAGAAATATTAAACACGCTTTATGATAATGAAAGCACCGCACACAGGCATAAATATCACCACGGATTAAAATGTCTTGTACATTTTGCTCCGAACACAAATTTGTCATTGATTTCATGGCTTGCTGGAATCGTTAGTGGCAGAATTATCAGCTTTTCATCAAAGGGGGCGAAGTGTGTTTTTTTTTTTTTCTTTCCTAAGGAGAGGAAGGAAGTGTATTTGGTCGTCTGCTCTTGTTGTCAAGCCCCTACAAATGCAAGCCTATTGGCCCGGTGACAGAGTGCGGTGCAAAGTGCCCTCCTCAACACACATTTTCCTCCGCAAATCACTTGTGAATTGTTCCTCCTCAACGATCGGCCATTACTCCATTATTGACTCGCTGTTTGTACAAGATTCAGCGAAATCCGTCTGAAAGCCATCCAGCGTCGTTGTGCGGGACGGGAAGCTAGTGTTATTTAGCTCACCGTGTAATTCACTCTGTCAGTTGTTCACACAGGGGCCCATCTTCTCTTGTTACTTGCTACTGTTGGCTTTTCAAGAATGTCTGTCTATATAATTCATGCACAGCGAGCAACCCGTGCATCCTGTGAACATGGAATAATTCCTCGGGTCAGACAAGCGCACATATATGAGCACATGGCCAGTCGTAACAGGTTTTTGCGAGGCCCAGGTATGGACTTGTACAGGAGGCAGGTATTGCTACAGGGAGATGACTATTAAAGCTTTAGTTTTATTGCGCCACACACATTTCTCTCTCTCCCATCAGCGCTCGAGGCTAAATGAAAAACTAAGTGATGAGGAATGTCTTCTTTCACTGTCGGAAATTTTTTCAGCTTTTACTGCTTCAAATTTGTCCCTTAAAAAGCAGGCAAAGACCAGTAGACATAGATTAATCTATTAATATTTCTACTACTGCTAATACTACTACTGTTACTATTACTACTTCTACTGCTACTCCTCAGTATTCTCATGTTGAAGTAAAAGTACATCCTTTTGACTTTTTTAGGGTGGCCACTGCAAATTATCTGCCTCCTCAAGTACGAAACCCAATCAGCATGCAAATCTATATTGACTGGGGATAAGTTTTACACCAGATGCCCTTCCTGATGCGGCCCTCTCCAGTTATCCAGGCTTGGGACTGGCACAAAGAGTACACTGGCTAGTGAACTCCTGTGGCTGGATTAGGGTCAGAAGTAAAAGTGCTTAAAAAAAAGAATTACTTAAGAAAAAGTATTGAATGTAATGTTACTGCTACTACTAGGACTGCTGCTGCTACTACAAATACCACAAGTACCAAAAGTAGAACTACTGCATCTGCTACTGCTGTTACTACTACTAGTACTACAGCTATTACTACTGTTAACTAACTACCACTAACCTGTAGGACACACATGTTGATCGGGCATAGATTTCACATCGGATGCCCTTCCTGATGCAACTGTCTCCATTTATCGAGGCTTGGGACAGACACAAAGAGTACACTGGCTTGTGGCTAGATCATGCAGAAGTAAAAATACTAATTACTTGACTAAAAGCATTGAATGTGATGTTTAACTACTGCCACTACTGCTTATACTACTTTTTCTACTGCTGCTGTTACTACCTTAAATACTTCTTCTACCGCTACTACTCCTCATTTAGAGACTTTTGCATGTATTTCCTAAATGTACTCCAGTATAAGTATGTTTTACAAAAATGTACTCAGGAAACAAATGTACAGAGTAAAAATATCCAGTTACTTTGACGAGGAATATCTTCTTCACACTTGATGGTAATTTTCTCAGGTTTTTTTGTACTGCGTGCTTCAACTCTGTTCTGAGAAAAGGGAGGGAAAGGCCGGCAGTCACATCACAAGACTCGCATGTCTGACGAGATATGATCAAGCGTCCATATAGCTTTGAATAGCAACGTGTGAGAAAAAAAAAAGGCAGGCAGCTCTGTTGTTTAGACAGCGTTGTGTGTGAGCCGCCAAACCTGACAAGCCGCTGATGGGAAGTCCTTTAGAAGAGAATGGGCGATATAAGGCAGAGAGTGTGTCTGCTGCTCTTGGCGAGAAACTAAAGACAAGGGTTCATGAGGTGACGTCTCATCAGCTGTTTGACTTTCCCATGTTTCCCAGGGAAGCCGTTTGCGGGGGGAACAATGGCAAAAAAGCAAAGCCACCACCGAGCACCGTCAATAAAACGCCACAAAAGTCCGGTTTGTTGGTGACAGAGTTATTGCCATTACTTTACACTGGAGACTGAACATATTTGTGAGTCACTACCTATCCTTCCCGAGATGAAACTATGCGCCTAGCTCGATTAAGCTTTCTAACTGCACTTCTGTCAGAATTTGCAGCACAGGGGGGGCATAAAACAATTGAGTCCCTAGTGCTCCACTGTGGCTACATACATGTGGTCTATAGGTATTCATTGGCATTTACCCATTGTTTCAATGGTAAAACCAACAATAACTCCATTTTCTTTTTAGCTTCAAATGCTAATCAACAAGGCTGCTTCACTCCATTGTCATTTAATCATTTGTAAATACCAACTGTAACCAAGAAAGGTGTACATGCTGGCAGAGTGGTTAGTGAAAGGGCTTACTCTTGCTCAAAAAGAAGGATGGGTTCGATCATTGGGGCAGCTGACACACTATCTCTCTGAAGGGAGTCTGCATGTCTTCTCCGGCTTGCTCCCACTGTCCTATGACTCTAAACCCTGCAACAAACTTTCATAACTGGCCATTTTCCTCGCCTAAGGCCCGTAGGTGTTGGGATAGGCTCCAGCCCCTCAACAGGAATAGGCAGAAGATCAAAAATGAAAAGATGAAAATTAAAAAAATCTGAAAATGGAGTTGCGTTATCAAGGTACGTTATCCCGTTAATAGAAAATCCTGCTTCCAATCAGAGTTTAGACATTTACATGCGTTTTAAAACTCCAGTTATAATAATCAGATTCAGGCAATCATTCAAATTTCTCCACTCGCATTGACTGACTAGACTCTCAGAGCCATCCATCTCTGGAGCTCTGTTCACAATGGCAGGAATACATTATAAAAGAGCAAGTCGGTAGCGGCGCTAGATAAATATTGTGTTAGTTTTACCCTCCCTCTTCATTCCAATTGTCTTTCAGGCTGACAGATGAACAATAGAAGTATTTTGAACTTTGCTGCGTGCTGTCTTGTGCTCGGAGGTTCAAACTGTGCTGTCAAATCCAGACGTTTTCTGCCGATGGTTGATTGATTAGCGTCCTCAGTGCAGTGTCTCTCCCTTTGTTCTGCCCAAGGTTTCTCTCCATAGCTTTGTCATATTAACACCTGCTAACACTGCGCCTCATAAAAGATACATTCGACCCGACTTTGATCGTAAAGTGGAGCTATTAACTTGCACAGGTGGAAGGAGCACTAAAAGTCTGGATTTAAGAAAAAGTGATCTTACTTTGCAACCATTTTACACAAGTAGAAGGAAAAGTAGTCAAAAATGTTACTCGAGTAAAATTACAAAAAATACTCAAGAGCAAAGTTGCAGAGTAGCTTTTTGTAATTGCACAGCAAACCTTTTCAGTTTACTATGCATGCAACTACTACTACTGTTACTACTGTTACAAGGACTGCTACGACTACTGCTACTACTGTTACTACTGCTGCTACTACTACTAGTGCTGTGAAAATTGCTATTACTATTACTACGCATGCTACTACTACAACTACTACTGTTACTACTACTATTAGTGCTGCAGCAATTGCTATTACTATTACTAAGCATGCTACTACTACTACTCTTACTACTACTATAGGACTGCTATGACTACTGCTACTACAATCACTGCAACAACTAAAGTTACTACTACTAATGCCACTAGTGGTATTACTTCTTCTGCTACTACTGCAACTAATACAACTAGTGCTACTACTACTGGTGCTGCAACAATTGCTACTACTATTACTATGCATGCAACTACTACTACTACTGTTACTACTACTATTACAAGGACCGCTACAACTACCGCTACTACTATCATTACTGCTGCTACTGTTACTACTACTAACCTAGGACCTGGAGTGTACTGCCTACATTGCTCCTGAGGTAAAAAAAAAAAACCCAAAACAAACAACTTTTACTCATTTATACATTTTTACGGTAAAGATGTAAATCAGCAATCAATAGATCTAAAATGCTTTAGAAAATGTACTCAAAAATGTACTTAATTACATGAGTACATATATGTTGTTACTTCCCCCCTGTACACTCAAAGTACTGCACTTTCTCCTAGACACACACTGCCAGCTCTTTGAACAGAAGGAGGAGGAACAAACGCCCATTCAGGGATCAATATCATATCACTTAATTTGACAAAAACCTCATTAGCGGCGGGTGTCAGGTTTGTTTGGGCTGTACTTGATTTGATTCCCAGATGTCAGAGCCCGAATACTGCTGAGTAGCGCAATTTAACCTGCTTCACCCCAGGCGTGTCTCGGGTCCATAAGCATTCAGGGCACGAGTTTGAAGGAAATTAGCGAAACTTTTTTTTGCTGCAAAACGGCTATCCCTGCTCTCATCCTCGCTCATTATGCAGGCTAAAAACTCGTGTCATTTTTAACCATGCTGAAATAGGAGGGCAATTGTGAGTTAGAAGATTTAATTTAGGCCCGACTGCTGATCCCACACTAATAGAATTTAAATGACTGGTTTACACCGTTGGAGCTGTGTGTGCGATGTGTTTATTGGTACATGTGATGTGCTGATTGAGTAGCAGCCTCACAGAGGTTGTGTGGTTAAGCGATGGGGTTGGAGATAGTGCAACATGGCGGCGGCGGCGGGTTAACAATGCACTGGCTGTGTGTCTGTCAAATTAAATTATGTGTAAATAAATAAAACAAATACTTAAAATCATGTATTATCAACATCAGGAGTACATTGTAAAATCGCATTAAAGACCCTGGCATTTTTCCAATTGCTTGTTTTTGAACATTTAGCACAAAATAAAATGGATTATGACTTATGGCTGTGTTTAAGCAGAAGCACCATCTGCTGGGGCAAAGATAAGGTTGGTGAAAAATACAGTAGATTGTAACTTTTGTTTTGTGCCATAAAAACAGCTAAATCTAACCCCTTTTTCATTAAAATGCAACTACTTCTATATATCTTTAAAATATTATTACTGCATGTACCACCCAATAGTCAAATGTATACTTGAGCTGATAGACAGGAGGTTACTCAAGTACAGATACTAATATTTAAAAATCTGCTTCAGTGGCTAGTGGCTACTAGTGAGACCATTTTTTTACAGTCTTGGTATCGCCTCGCTCAGTTTTAGTCTTGGTTTCGAATCCAATTGTTCTTGGTCTTGGCTCAGTTTCGGATGAGGCGGTCTCGGAGATTTTATTTAACAAACATTATAAGAAAATACTATTCTAGTAATTCGTTTTCTACATTAGAAGAACCAGAAACATGATCTGTCTCTGTTTGTTTGTGGATTGTGTTGCATTAGGTCATTAAAACCATTCTCCCCTTTATTTAGTGTTAGTTCACAGGGTTTGGTGTAGATCTGCTCTCGGTTTGCCTTTGTCTCAGTTCTTAAAAGTCATGGTCTAAAATCCTGAAAGTCTCAGTTCACTCTAGACTCGAAATGGTCTTGACCTCAATTAGTACGGTCTTGACTACACTTGGGTGTGCTGCCTGACGTACAGTTAATAGTAGTTGTAGTAGTAGTAGCTTTTCACAAAAAATTTACTCAGTAATTCTGTTGACTAGATTTATTTCATCAGTATTTTTTCTTAGGTATAGATTTTCACTACTGCGCCTTCTTCTTATCCTGTCTGCTTCTCTTTCCTGTCCACTCTCTTGACAGAAATGCCACTTATCAACAACACTTATTCACAAAATGTAGATATCCTTTATATTTTATGCTGGGAAAATGCAATTATTCTGCTGCAAAAGTCCCTCCTAAATCTCTCTGGGACTCGCCGTCTGTGTGGTTTTGATAGCGGCCTGTGATTTTCTTTTCCCTTATAGAGGAAATGAAATTCAGTCAGGTGAGCGGTGAGGGGTCCTATTGTTCATCTGGGACCGTCCTGGTGCTATACTTCTGTTTGCCGCTGATTACAACCTCACATCTCGGTCCAAGTCTAAGTCTTTCCTGGTCCAAGTCTGGTCTCTCTGCTCAGCAGCAGCTCTCAGTCCCTGGGGATCCCACCACCACCACCACCACTGTTCCTCTCACACTCCCCCCTCTGTCGCTCCACCTTGGCACGTTGGCCCGTCTGGCACACGCGGTCATCTATGGAGACATGTATATCGGCGCGCTGTCGGAGCATACAGTGGCCAGGCCTGGGCTTTGGCAGGGATCGCAGACCAGGGGCCTGTGGAGAGATCTTTACCCAGCATGCCGAGCCCATCTGTGGCTGCGGCTCCTCGGAAGAAGGAGGGGAGGCAGCTGGCTGGCTGTGTGTGTGGCTATGTTTGTGTGAGTGTTAGCTTGTGAGCTAGCGCCAGTGCTTCACAGCCAGTATTTGTGACTTTAGGGTCATGAAGTACTACTGCTACTTCTGCAACTACTTTTGCTGCTGTGTCGACTACTGCTACTGCTATTACCACTACTACTCCTACTTCTGCAACTACTTTTGCTACTATATGCTAATGCTATTACCACTCCTATTGCTACTACAGCTACTACACCTGTGACACTTATTACTACTACTACAGCTACAATTAATGTTACTTAAGTATATAGGAGCTTGAGGTCCTGAAGCTAGGTACTACTGCTACTACTTCTATTACTATCACTACCACTGCTGCCGATACTATTATTACATTTGCTACAATGACTACTACCACTGCTACTTTGCAACTATTACTATGACAACTACTGCTACTACGATGCTACTTCAAGTGTTAATACTGCTACCTCTACTACTAATGATACCACTGGTACAACTGCTACTACTTTTTCTACTACTACAACTACTCCCACTACAGCTAATTTTACTGTTACTACTACTACTAGCCACTTCTAATGCTAACAACTACTACAGCTGTTACTACTATTACTACTATAGCTGCAATTACTATTACTCTAGTAATACTTTACTTTACTGCTGCTACTACCAAAATTTTACTACTAGTGTTACTACTACTGCTGATACTACTAGTATGTTTGCTACTACAACAACTACTTGTTCAACTATGACTACTTCAACTGCTACTACTACTTTTGCTATTAGTACTACTGTGACAATAGTAATAGCAGTAATGCTGCCACCACTACTACTGCTGATAGTACTGCCACTGCATTAATTTTGCTGCTAATACAACTACTCCCTCTACAGCTACTATTAGTGTTACTACTACTACTAGACCAGGACTTACGGTATGGGTTACTTGAGTAAAAACATGTTTATATTCTACCACTCCCATTGCTACTACAACTACTACAGCTGTTACTACTATTACTTTTACTACGGCTACTAGTACTGTTACTTAGGTATTTATGAGTTTGGGGTCATGAAGCTAAGTACTACTGCTACTACTATGACCACTACTAGTGTCATTACCATTACTACTTCTGATAGTACCAGTACTTTTGCTGCTATGACTACTATTGCTACCAGGACTGCTACTACTACTTTTGCTACTACTACAACTACTAGTGCTACTATGACTACTACCACTGCTACTACTTCTTTTGCTACTACTACTAATACTAATACTATGGCATACTGCTACCACTACGCTACTTCAACTGGTTATGCTGCTACCACTACTACTGATACTACTACCACTGGTACAACTGGTACAACCACCACTGGTACAACTACACTGGTACAACTACTAAAGCTATTATTACTGTTATTACTACTACTAACCCAGGACCCAGGACTACCAACTTTGCCACTGAGGTCAAAAAATACTCTGGGAGACCTGAATTTATTTGAGTAAAAGTAAAAAAAGAAAAATACGTTCTTATTTTCCACATCTGTACAAGTCATTCACTCAATATCATATCACTTAATTCAACAAAAACCTAGCAGCAGTGGGCCCCCCTCCCAAAAATGAGGTCCACTCTTCTCAAGTTGAAACTGGCCTAAACACTCCCGGGTCTAGCCCATCCAAATCTTCTTCCTCCTCTCCCAAAAAGCTCCAGCTGGAAGCGCTCAGTCCCTGGGCTTACAGCGGGAGGAGTAAGTGGGGACCAAAGAGCAGCCGTCTGGGCCTCTTCTCTCTGTCAGCGATACCGTGGATGACGTTCAATCACCACTACACACACCCACGTTTTTTTGGGGTCTCCTCCCCTGCGTTCAGATAGGACAGGGACTGGGGCTTGACGAAAACCACAGTTAGGCCATAAGACGAAACAGATTATGCCCCTGTTTCCTCCCAAATGACTTGTGACACACTTCTCTCTCTCTTATTTGGCAACCGGCATCCACTTTTATGGCCCTAGTGGTGTAATCAGCGAATCAGTCATGATGCCAGCGGTAGCCGTCCAGTTTTTTATGAGATGAAAACATTCAACCTCAAATAACTCAGGAAAACTTGTTAGTAAATTGACAGCTGTGCCTCCCAAATAAACCTCCCTTCCAAACACCTACAGTAGACTTATTTTTTCTTCTTCTTTTCCTTTCGGGACACCGCAGCTAATGCTCTGCCTTGTGAATAACATATAATTTGGCATAGATTTTCCACCAGATGCCTTTCCTGATGCAACCGTCGACATTTATCGAGGCTGGGGACTGGGACAAAGAGTAAACTGGCTTGCGGATTAAGCTACAGTAGACTAACGTTTTCTTTTTGAAACATATGGGGCATAAGAGACTTAAACAACCAACAAAAAGGATATATATTTGTAATTCTGTTGGTCTAAAATTAGTATTACTTTAAATGAGTGATTTTCAACTGGTGGGGCGAGGCCATAAAGCGCGTCATGGGGAGGCTGACATTTTATTTTTATTTTTTTGGCCATTTTTAGGTTTTATTAATAGGACAGAATTAATTAGGAAATCAAGCAGAGAGCAGGGAGAGACATTTGGCAAACTGTCGGAGTCCCACAACGACGAGGCAGGATGTAGTTGCCCTGCAGCTCTACCACTGAGCCATACAGCAGCTCCTAAATCTTGTTTTAACATGAAATCGGGTAAGACTTTATTTTACACTACACTTAATACAGCGTAACTACAATGTAACACACAATGTAACAAACTGTAATAACCTGCACTTACATTGTACTTACACAGAAGAATTTTGTGCACTTACAGTTTCTAGGTACAAATGTAATAAAATGCTTGTTACATTTCTCTATCAAAGTGCAGTAAAGTAGACACTATGCTGTTTGTGAGTAGTGTAACAAGCGTTTTGATCACATTTGTATCTAGAAACTGTAAGCACATGAAATAATCTAATGTAAGTACAATATAGTTGAATGATATTACAGTTTGTTACAACATTGTTGTACATTGCTGTATCAGGTGTTGTGTAAAATAAAGTGTGATCTGAAATAGTTAAACAGATTTTAAAATACATGTGCCATAACGGTTGTTGCAAAATATTGTAACCAAAGAAATTGTTCTGTGGGCACAGTATTAGGTCCCACAGTGAGACCAGTTTTTATATTTTTCTCATATCTTTACAAGCAGCTATTGGCCGTCTCTGGGGCATGCTCAGAGTGCTTTGTCTAACTTTAATCCATTTAAATTGTATAAAAAAAAAAAAAAGAAAGAAAGAGAAAGAGAGAATTACAAAATCCAGGTGTTATCCCCATTGAGAGAAAACTGAATTACTGCCAGAGTTAGTCATTTTGATACACTTTAAAACTACAGCTATAATCTGAATGACTGTACGCTTGCATGAAACCACACAAACTAACACCACGGATCAGTCATAACTGTTTACACCCATGTTGGCGTTTCCTCCCTCGCTTTTCGAGATAAGCCCGGATAGAAACCAAACCGCGGTAGTCCGTAAGCAGAAACAGATTATGCCCTTTTTCCTCCCTAATGACTTGTGACACTCCTCTCTCTCCGGCTCGACAGCCCTCTTCTCGCTAACAACGTCCACTTCTGTGCGCTCCCCTCGTGGTGCAAGGCCATCTGGGCGTCATCTTGTTAGCTCATTATGACCGCCGATATCGCGCCGCTAGCCCCCTCATGTGACCGAGCATACTGAGACGGGTCGGCTTCGAACACGAGAAGAGGGCTGCTGTGCGAGAGTGTGTGTGTGTTAACTTTAGTTCGCTTGTGTGCAACTGTTATGAGTCACGGCTGAATGTGATTTGGTCTGCATGCCAGCCTGTTGACTGAGCTAACTGAGGTTTCTTGTATGTATGTGTGTGTGTGTGTGTGTGTTTGGTGAAAGAGAGCGAGAGGGTGTCGGCGTTCACACGTACAATAGCACTTCTCTGCAGGGAGGAATTCAGGATATTCTGCCTGTCTGCTTCTCCCTGACATCTTCATTTGTGCAGTGTTAATGGGGGCAGTCCGGAGAAGTGTCTCCAAAACTTTTTTTTTTTTCTTGGGGCTCACACTTCAGATGCTAATTGAATCAAGATCCAACTTCATCTGCAGCAGACTAGTTGGGACTCGTTAGCAATACTTTATTTCTTTTAAGTATTTATTTCCCCATCTTAGTGAGCTATACTTTGAAATGTTCCAAAAAGAGAAAAAGTGGCAGGTTTTAGCCAGTCTCTTACACTGGAAAAATGTTGAAAGCTCAAAAACTCAAGGTAACAGGATCCCTCAAAATTTTGGAGTTTTGTGGCCTGAATTGTATTTTTTGTTCACCTAATTTGACGTTCATGTCTAAAAACTTTAAATTTTAAGTATTACTCACTATCTTTATTTATTTTTTTACTCATCTTGCAGCCAACTGACTATCCATTGTTCTTATTATTGCTTATAATAAAAGCTAAATATACAAAATTTTACAAAAGGATAATACTTTTTCTGAACAATGGATAGTCAGTTAGCTGTAAGATGAGTAAAAAAAATATTGACAAAGGATAAAACAAAAATTTTGAGAGATCCTGTTGCCTTTTCACAGCATTTATTTTATTATTATTTTTTTACAGTGTAGGTTAAATCTTCTGGAGTAAAAACAGATGTACAGAAATGTGCAAGATTTTAGTGTGGTGTGAAAAAATGCTTTTTATTTTTTTGTTTTGTTTTTATTTTTATTTCAGAACAAAATGCTTAATTTTGGTGTGGCTTCAGATCACCTTTAATATCCAGGAGTGTTTTGGGGGATTCAGTACCATTTTAAGATAATAACTTTTCTCACTATACACATGATATGTTTTAGTTTCTTTACCATTTGATATATATGAGTTTTGTGGCTCAAAAAGCATTTACCCCTGAACTAGAAGATCTTCCAGGTGAGTCCAGGTGTAGGCACTACGCATATCTCCTAGTTTTTATTTTTTGCAGTTTTGTGTATTTCTGTACATTGATACACCTTTCTTTGTTCTTAAAAACAGTCTAGGACTTTTGCACAGTGCTGTAGTTTTTCAGGATTTTGTATGAGGGCTCACAAAAGGATCCTTGCTCTTTTCTTTGGCTTGTGTCTGTCTTGTTAAATGCCACCTTACATTGTTTTAAATCAGGCACTTAAAGGTCATGCCACAGTGGCTAGAACCACACATCACTGTATGTATGATATAGCAGCATTTTTCCACTGCTGTTTTCCCACGGTATTAGGTTTTACTCATGTCTCATATTTGGCTGAGCAACAGTTTTGTCTTCTGGGTATCCTACAGATGTGTGTGTGAACAGATACTGGTCTCTGAAACAGCTCAGGAGACTTGTCTGACAGAGGATTTTCTTTGAAAAACTATTACCATTTACTGTGCATTGAGGCTTTTTTTTTTTTTTTTTTTACAACAAAGACAAACCACTGAGCATGTTTTTTTTTTCATTTTGAATGCAATTTCATTTACAATACAAATTCATTCATTCATTAATTCATTTATTTTCTTACCCTTATTCCCGTTAGGGGTCACGGGTGACTGGAGCCTATCCCAGTAACTTTGGGCCTTAGGCGGGGTACACCCTGGACAGGGGCCAGGTTGTCACAGGGATATTATTTATTTATTTATTTATTTATTTATTTATTTATTTATTTATTTATTCGGTCCACCACATTTTTTTATTTGTAATTATTATTATTATTATTATTATTATTATTATTATTATTATTATTATTATTATTTTTATTATTAATGGATCTTCCTCCATTGTTGTATTTTAATTGTTTGTTTTCATGCTGTATTTTTTGTGTCATTTTTTATTTCACTGTCATCTATCCCCTTGTGGTTTTGATATATTTTTCATATCACTGCCCCTTGAGTTTTTTTTATCCGCCACATCTCTTCAGATCTTAATAGGCTTTTGGAATTTGAGAAATAAGATCCGAATAAAATCCACTGTGACCCTCCCTCGGGGCCCTAACCCACTGTTTGGAAAACACTGTCCTGGAGGGGGAAAAAAAACACAATGAGTCTAGCATTTCAGTGAGTTGCCAAGTCTGACTGTGTGGAGTTTGAAAGTAACCGAGTTTATCCTGTACCCGTTGGTCTTGTTTTGCTATAATAAGGGTCAAATCCTTCCTCCTTTGCTAAACAACTGTGGGGCCTGACAGAGCTTGTTTTCTTTAATTTTAGGATCCTTGTCGTAAGCGCTCCTTTTCGACTTGTGTGTGGCCTCGCTAAAATGGAGACGACTTGTTTACCAAGTTTGACATGTGAGGAAATGGGAGTGTGTACACTGCGGGGCGTGTGTTTATAGTCAGGTCTCCCTCCGAACATCTGCCCTCCGCGACAGCCTGAAACTAACCAGTCATGTTCATACACACACACACACACACAGGACGTCCCAGCGAGCCCCCGAGCAGCTCACCTTTGCTTCATTGTATAGTCTGGTTCAGTGGTTCTCAAGCTTTTCCCATCACCAAGTACCTCATGAAATATTTGGCTTACCAAGTATCATCTTAAAAAGAATAAAATGAGCCTAAAGCTGGATAAACCTAGGTCTAAACCAAGAGATAAAATAGGTGTTAAGAGTAAAAATGCTTTACAAAATAAGGACAAACCAGGCCTAATCCAGGACTAAACCAGGTCTAGCCTAAATTAGATTTAGGCCAGGACTAAACCAGAACTAAACTAGGAATAAACGAGGAAAACCCTAGAACCTAACCCGCAGTAAACCAGAACAAATCCAAGACCTAACCAGGACTAACCCAGAATCTAATCCAGGACTAAGACTAAATGAGGTCTAAACCAGGTTTAGCCTTAACTAGGACTAAGCCAGGGCTAAACCAGAACTAAACTGGGAATAAACCAGAACTACACTAAGACTTAACCCAGACTAGACCAAAGCAAATCTAAGGCAAATGTAGGTCAAAACCAGGACTAAACTAGGATTTAACTCGGATTAAATCAGAACAAATCCAAAACTAAACCAGGACTGAACAAAGACTAAACCAGGTTTAGCCTTAACTAGGACTAAGGCAGATCTAAACCAGAACTAAACTAGGAATAAACCAGGACTACACTAGGACTTAACCCACACTAAACCAGAACAAATCCAAGACTAAATCAGGTCTAAACCAGGACTAAAACAGAACAAATCCAGGACTAAACTGTATCTAAACCATGCAAAAAATTTCTAATTTAGGCCCCAACCAGAGCAGGACTAAAACAGAAATAAAATCGGCTTGAAATAATTGGGACTTGAGCGGCCAAAGTCTCTTGAGTACCACCAGAACAAGTCTGCATATCAGTTTTTATTGTTTTATTGAATTAATCAGTGAATGCATTTAGTTGAATTTTGCCAAAGCCTAGAAAAAAAAAGTTATTTTTTTCACCTGTGGAGCTCAGAGGATGTTTGCTGTACCTTCCCACAGCGCTGGAGACAAGTCAGGCTGGTTTTAAGATCTGTTAGTCATGACAGCTCACATGTTACAGCAGCGTCATAAATGTGGCAAATTTTCTCCGGCACCGCACAAACACACTGGCAGTTTGATGATACATGCTTTTCTACCCACTATCAAACGACTACAGTTTTGTGTGTCAACATGGCTCTCTCTCTCTCTCTCTCTCGGTCCAGAGCAGGGCTATTTCAGAGACTTGAATGTTTCCATTGTAAGGATGGGCCGGCTATCTTGATAGATCTGAAAGTGGTTTAAAGCTAAAACAGCGCGGGCTTGCAGACAATTATATAATATTGATTGACTTTTACCCCATGATTACACAAACCGTCTACTCGCCCTGGGCCAAAGAATAATCTAATCCCCACTGATCTGTTTACAGTGCTGTGCAAAAGTTTTAGTGAGAAAAGGTTGTTAACTAGATGAGCTTTAATAAATACAGATTTTTTTTTTGGTTATTAAATTTCAGCAAGGGTCAGCAATGAGCCAAGGACAAAATGGTTAATTTTGTTGTGGATCCAGATCACAGGAGTGTTTTAAAGGATTCTGTTCCATTTTGAGATACAGACGTTACAAACTTCTCTCACTGAAAAAACAATAATAATAATAATGCATTAGTCTTATACAGCGCTTTTATAGACACTCAAGTCACTTTAGGTGCATTATTCATTCACTCCTCAGTCACACAGCTACGTTTGTAATCTCGGCTTCCTTAGGGCAGACTGACCGAAAAGTGGCTGCCTTTCTGTGCCTACTGTCCCTCCGACCATCACCAAAAACATACATAACATTGTGTTGCCCAAGAACACAATGGCAGTGTGCAATGTTTGTGGTGGGGATTGAGCTGCTGACCCTCTACCAATTCATCTTCAGGGTTCGTACAGTCATGGAAAACCTGGAAAAGTGAAATGCAATTTCCAGGCCATGAAAGAGTTTTGAAAGTTTATATTTTGATGTAATATTTTGGAAAAGTTTTGGAAATTGAAACCGTATGTAACATTCAACCACTACTTTAGAGTTTAAAACAACCAAACACCCATTTTTTTACAGGGATAAGCTAAATGCTAACAAATTAGCGTCACTCAACACGCACAAAGACCAGAGAGGTACACGTCAACTCATCTCAGATCAGGGCAGAACATAATTTAGTATGGAAAAACGGTGGACTGTTCCTTTAAGTTCAAGTCTGGGCACTGTATCCTTACCATTGCAAGATTGGGCCAGTGCCTTGGCAGACGTCTATGCTTTCCAGTTGGTTTAATTTCTTCTTTTTTTTTTTTTTTTTTTTTTACAATTTTGTATCCCCTTTTCTACATTGATATACCTTCTCTGTTTTTTCTTAAAACCCTGTCTAAGACCTTTGCCCTGTTCTGTACGTTACACAACCCACCAGAATCAGACTCTAATAGACTTTGCCTGAGACAGCTGTGTGGTCTTTAAGGACTTAAGGAGCAACTGGAACGACTTAGACTAATGTTCCCGCCCTGTGATATTTCTAAACTGTAAGCCTGTGAGATACTGATGGTAATGGCTGTAAATATGTCTGCCATATGGAAAGTGTCATCTTTAATAATAGAGGAGGAAGCGGCGGTGCTCAGATTTTGTGGATAATGTCGGAGAGAGAGAGAAATGATAATTGGTGAGGGAACACTTTTGCTGGCGTGATAATTACCACAGGGAGAGCAAAGGGAATACTGTACCGCTTTGTGTTTGTTTTTACATGACAAACTCCGGCGCTTTTCGCATTTTTAACCCCTCACAAGTCAAAGCCAATTTCTCTTGTTCATAGTCCTCCTGGTATTTTTCTCTGTAATAATCCTTGTAAAACATGGGCTTTTCCCCCCATGTCAACAAACGCTTTATCCTATCCTGTCATATTTTAACATGGACGTACGTTTTCTGGTTTACAGTGGATGTCTTTTTTTGGTGTTAAATGTGAAATAAGGAGAATATCAAATTTAATGCAATTTTTTGGAAAGGAGTCCCAGTTCTCCTGATTGTAATGAGCTATGAATTTCTTTTTTAAAGCAGTTTCGCTCTCCATTGAGGCACTTAGTGAGTCGTTTACACCCTTTTATTGTCATTAAAAGGTCTATTATTGTCCTTTTGCATTCAGCCATTGTGCTTGAGGAATCTACACAGCTACTTGCACATTCAAGCCAGTCAAACATATTTTACTGATTCAGTGAGGGTTGCTGTAAGTTCAAATTGTTACAGTATAGGTAGAGATACTTATTTAGGAAGGTAAAGGTCTCTACTATGGTAAGTCATAACTTACTTATAGGTTAGGTGGACCACATCTGACCAATTAGAGCAGGCAGGACGTAGAGGAAGAGCTGCAGACCGTGAAGTTATTTAAACACAGGTTTTTTACGGTTACATAAACATTAGACTTTAGATCAACATCAGATATTCCTTAAAAAATTAAAAGTTGTAAATCAGTTGTGGCGGTGTTAAAAACAAGCCCATAATAGTAATTTATAAATGAGCAGACACGGGGGCTGTTCTCAGTCTTACACTTCAGTTATTTATGACTTCAGCTCTATTTGGCTCAGTTTTATGTGGGACTGGTTTAACAGCCAGACAGTCTGTTTGATTGACAGACTCCTCCAAACAATGGGAGGAAAGCTAAGAGCCACACTTGTGCCTACTTTAAGCATGTTTAAGTCATAAAAACACCTCAGAACAGGATAAAGAAAGTGAGCGTCTCTGGAGTGAGAGACAATAGTGCGGCCCACAGAGGGTTAGAGGCCATGAAGAGAGAGGCTGAGAGCTCGTGTGCAGAAACACAGCGGATCAGGGCTGCTCTGCTTACATTAGAGCCTTGGCATGGGCCCTGGTACTGCTGTACATGTAATTGATTTGAATTGATATGTATGGCATGTTCACGCTGGTGTTCAGGAGGAACAAATCAATTTGACACCATTCTGTGGATGTGAGCGGGCTGTGCCTCCTTCTCTCCAGTTCCTGTTTGTCGGACCCATTCATGGAGTGGCCCAGGCCGACTGCCAGTGCTCCGGCCCAGGCCTGAGCTGACGGGACGGGGGTGGAGAGCCAGGGGGAAGGGCCGGCTTGAGGCTCTGTAAGGGGCTTTGAGTGGGCTAGTGTAGGCGGCGTTATTATGAAAGTCGGTGAGGGCAGGGAGCTTGAATAGGGGCGGCTGGGAAGTTGTGCTGGGAAGGTCCAGGATGCACCCCACAGTGCTTTTGTGCACTCTACATCCGTGCATGTGTGTGTGTGGTGCAGCATATGTGAGATCATGTGCTCATATTCACCAGTGGAATGTAAAAGGAGAGGGAGGGGGTCCTGCCGTTGTTTTCTGTTCTCTCGCTGCTGCGCCGTAGCCCGGCTCTGTTTGTATAAGCTCTTTACAGGATTGAGCACGCCATGGAGCCATCCAGATGAAACAAAACCAACCTCATTTGGGTGTTTTGAAAATGATTGTCTTTATTTGGTTTGGTTCAGGCAAATCCACCTCGTTTGACATGAGGGGGATAAAGCGTCCCTTACGTTCGGGGTCAGTTCCCAGAAACATCGTTTGTATCTTCCTCTGTGCACTCAGTCTTTCATCAACAGGTTTTATAAAGTCTCTGGACAACAAGAATGAAAGATGCAATTCAAGCCGCAGCCCCCGGTTTCCCTTTCGACCTCCTCAAAAGTACAATAATCTTCAGTCACTCGTCTCCTCCTCTCCATTGCGTGGCTGTGTGTAGCACCGGAGTGGCGCTGATTAAGCCAACAGAGAGACAAAGTCCCAGCCCACCAGTTTAGTTTCACATCCTGGACTGGAGCTGGGCCGCTGCTTGCCAAGTGTAGGGCTTTTAAACTGGGCTAAACACTAATTGCTGCCCTATTTCTTTTATGTAGCTTCTTTCCCATCTGCGAAGGCGCTTCCAGACCTCCACAGCAGCCAGAGCCTCATTATAGCAGACAGTTAACAAAGGCTGGGAAACACAAGCGGAGAATTCACTTAGGATAGCTATCTAACCGCCAACTCCATGGCCCGCTCACAAAATTGAATCAATGACAGGGGCCGGCTTGTGATTAAATCCTTCAGGGATATTAAGATATTAAGATTTTTTGGAAATCTTGATTATTCATCTAAATTGTTGCAGCAGGCTTTGATATCAGAATAAATGGGATGTGAAAGTGAGAAGTGGAGTGCGAGACTCATTGTTTTACATCAGAGCCAACCGTCTTTCTTGTATTTGCAACACTTATTAAACAGACGCTTCTGAAAAAAAAAAAAAAAAAAAAAAATTGAAAAGAAAAAAAAAAAGTTGTGTGCAGAGAAGCAGAAAATAGGCACTACTTGTTGAGTGGGACACATCCAGTCTCCTTATTGTGATGTTTGCCTGGTGCTTCTGGTTTCACGCTTGTTTTTCTGTAGGTGTTTTTGTGTGTGTCGTGGGCGGGGGAGCGAGCAGAGGCGAGGAGAGATGAGGAGAGAGGGGGGAGAGAGGCGGGACGGGACGGGAGGGGGGTGTAGTGATGAGAGAAACAGAATGAAGGAAATGTTGAAGAGGTGAATGAGAGCGAAGGATAAAGCCAGAAAAGGGAATGAGATCGGAGTCGAAATAGAGGGGACCGAGATTGTTGTGGGGGGAAAAGAGGGAGGAATAGAGAGGAGCCGGGGCGGGATGGGAGGGGAGGAGGGGGGTCAAGCCTAATGTTACCATGGGAACGTGTTTATGCCTCACTGATGCATCTTGTAGATCCAATTAGAGACTGATTGTGTCCATGTCTTCATCGAGGCGTGCACGTGACGAGAGATGGCGTCCACGCGCGCGCACACACACACACACATACATGAGTACTTACTGAGGCGCACACACATACGGGGCACATGCAAAACGAGGCTCACCGCTGAAAGAAAGCAAATTGTCGGGTGAGATGGGACAAAGGATACCCCACGTCCTCCTCTTATCAGCCCTTGAATTAGTGCAGCCCACCCCCCCTCAACCCGGACCCCTCCTCGCCCCCATAAGCATCAGACAATAGCCTGGAAATAACGTCTCACCCGCTCCAAGCCGTGGCTCTGCTGCTCTTAGTCTTTCATGACATTATAGTGAGCAAAGGGGGTGGGCTGGGTTTTTCAGAATTTCATTTTGCATTTATCTCTTTTGTGAATGAAGTCATTTATTGGTAATTCCCCTGTCTATGAAGAATGACCATGAATTGTGAAAAAAGCTTTAATCCAATCATGTTCATTTTCATGGGGGGTATCTCTGCAGAAATGGGACTTTTTAAATGATCGCTTTGTACAATGGCTGGCTGTTTGCCAGCATTTAACATCAGGCAGTCTCTCTCCTTGGACCAGACTCGACTCTATCAGTCTCTTTCAGGAGGCATCAAGGCTGTCTTACCGGGCCGACCTGTCTGGAGAGTCAGTTATTTAGCGGTGAAATGATGTGTGTGATGATGAAATGAGGGGCTGTAGATAAGGTGAGATTAGCCTCGCCGAGAAAAAGGAGGAAGCGACAGAGAGACAGAGCGAGGCCCAGTCCTGATGTCTTGTTAAAACGTGAGGGATCAGAAAGAACAACAAATGCATTGCGCGCTGCTAAATCCTGCTTAAATCCGCTGGCATGGGCAGATCTAGCAGATAGCCCTGCTGCTGCGCCCGCTGTCTGCGACCACAACACACACACATACACACACTGGTACACAAACAGGGCCGTGGTCAGTCCGCCTGTCTGGGTTAATGCTTGGCTAACTGGGACAGCAGAGCTGAACCATGTTGACATTTTAAGCCTCAAACAAGTCCAGAACAATGATTCAGCCCGTCTGCCCCCCCATAACACCACAACCTCAGCCCATTTTGCTGACCGACTAGTGCACATACACACGCACATAGACACACATACACACATACACACAAACTGCCGCCCAATGGCATAACGATCCCCCGCCCCCACGGTTCACACTGAGCCTCCTCCTGTTCCCCACCTTTAGCGAATAAAAGAGAACAAGAGATGATCTGATTGAGTTGGCAGCAGAGAGCGAGGTGCAGAGGTACAGTAAGGCCACATGGATTATCTTAATCCCCACTCGATGATCATGGCCGGGGGAAGATGAACCAAGAAGTCTTAACCCGCGGCCTGACCCCTGGCCACTGTTTTCCTCCAGAAATGTGGGACTCCTGAAGTACAAGCACATAAATATTAACTTTAAGTACAGATCTTATGTCGAGAGCTGAAAGAATTGAGGAAAAGTCCCCGGCATTCTTTGGACTTAATCTCATCTGTAGCCATTTCTACGGCAGCCATTTTATGTTTGGCCATCTTGTTTCTCTCCCCTGCAAACTTTTGGTATGCTTTGATTTAGATCCAAAGTATGAGAAAGAACTTCAGAGGATTTGTGTGAAGTGCACTGTCGACTAACTCTGAAAAATGTCATGCTGCTACACGTACTAGTGTTTTTTTCCTTTGGTGGCAAATTAACTGCACACCGCCTAAAAGCCCTCGCCAGACAAATCTAAACCCATAACTCCTGTAGCTCAAAGTATTAAGCCTGTATAAACTATGTGCAATTACACACTGCATTTCCAGACATCCTTTAATGTCTTCACTACAACCTGTTTTTTTTTTTCTACAGATTTCTTGCCGGAAAGGGCTTGGTGATCTACCCGGACATTGGGGATAAACTGGACATCATCTGTCCCAAGGCGGACCAGGGCAGGGACTATGAATACTACAAGCTGTATTTGGTCAAACAGGTGCAAGCAGAGAGCTGCAGTACTGTCCTGGATCCTAACGTCCTTGTTACCTGCAACAAGCCGGAGAAGGACATCAAGTTCACCATTAAGTTTCAGGAATTCAGCCCCAACTACATGGGCCTGGAGTTCAAGAGGAACGTCAACTATTACATCACCTGTAAGTGTCGGTCTCACACGGGACATGAGTGTGTGCAAAGCAGACAAAAGATAATTTAATGCACCATAATAAATTGATAAGGAATGTTACTCTATTAAAACAAAATAAAATGTCAGTATTTATAGACATTCTTCTAGCACTGTTTTCGTAGTTTGAACTATTGCCACTGATTCCCTTCACCGCATTTGATACGAATCATTATATCTATGAGTATAAGTGTCAGCTTCACACGGGACATGAGTGGTTTAGGCTTGCATAGACAAAAGATAATTTAACGTACCATGAGAAGCAGAGACAAGAGTATTCATAAAACATCACAAAATACTACAGCAGTATTTATGCAGTCATATTTCTGGCACTCTTTCTTCTCTCCAATGATACCCTTCATAGGATTGTACATGAATTCTTTTATATCTGTGAGCTATGACTCTATTGGGACTGTCCTAAGCCTCTACAGTGTTTTACAATTTAAAGCTTGTAAAGTTCACCCGTACTTTATTGCCTAATAACATAACCGTATAATTGCATAAAGTGTGTGGAGTGTGTAGTGCATGTCCTCACTGGGTTCTCCGTCCAAACATATGCATGTGTTTGGAGAATTGGTGCATCTAAATTGCCCCTAATGAATGAATGTGAGAGTGAATGGTAGTTTGTCAGTGTATGCCTCTGTGTCAGCACTGCAAGGAAACTGGTCATTGTTTAGGGTGTATTCTGCCTAAGGTCCATAGTTGCTGCTATAAGTCTCTTTCAAGCCAACCAATCTCTATAATTCCTAGTGGTTAATGCTCCACAGTCCTTCAGTACTTCTTAACTAAAGTTTCTATACATTGTAACCATCATGTTGCACCATTCAAACTACACTATATTTCCAAAAGTATTCACTCACCCACCCAAATAACTGAATTCAGGTGTTCCAATCACTTCCATGGCCACAGGTGAATAAACTCAAGCACCTAGGCATGCTGCTTTGTGGAAAACTTTGTGAAAAAGTTTGGGGATGGCCACTTCCTTTTCCAACATGACATGGATGAACGAGTTTGGTGTGGAAAAACTTGACTGACCTCAATCTGAGAAAACACCTTTGGGATGAATTAGAGCAAAGACTGCGAGCTTGATCTCCTCGTCCAACATCAGTGTGGGGGTGGGCCATCGTCATATTGTGTGTAAAGGCAGCAAATACTTTTGGAAATAAAGTGTATATCCTTTATCCAAAATATAGTTCCAATATAGGGGTGCTAGAGGATACTGGTCCACCTATTACACATTATAGATTTAGCTTTTGTCAATTTACACATTCATTAAACTGTTACATATAGCATCACTTCAGTTTATAAGCGCATTATCTCCAACACATTTTGCAAAATAGCTTGGTAATTGGATACTAAGTGGGCGCTTAATAAATGGCAGACAAAGCTTCCTCATGCATATCTCTTCTAATTAAATGCACTTTCTGGCTAGTTGAACCTAAAAGTTTGTTTTTGTACACCGTAAAATTAGCATCAATGAAGTTTGTACCAAGCCCCTGATTCTTGCTACTTGACATTACGGCAATAGATAATAGTGTTTTTGTTGTGGTTCAGGGAATCTATAAAATAATTAGTTCCTGCCATGTTTATATTTAAGTACAGTACAGTAAGACGATGATAAATTGTTCCCAAAAGTCGACTCTTTGTAACTGCCAGAATCTATAACTCCCATCTATTTTAGGGAAATTACATTGACAAGTTCGTACAATGAGCTTTAAGTGTTAGAGCAGCCATATTGGATGATTTTTTTTTTCAGCCGGAACAAATGGACTCGGGGCCTGCCACAGTGACGGGGGAATCACAAGTTGTCAGGTACAAAGCTACAGTCGGGCTGATTAGCGGCAGTAGCTCGCTCTCAGATCAGGCGTGCAGTGCTATTTCAGACAGGGCCTTATCGAGACTCAGATTTAGCTCAAAGTCCCCGACATGTGCTGTGGTTATTCTGTGATGTGTGTGGTAGCAGTCATGTCCGCGGCTCCTCTGCATCTCAAATTGATTTCTTTCTCAATCGATGAAATGATTAGGCGAAGATCACGGGAGGCGATGTCTCGGCTAACATGCAACAAGCTGTCTTATGTAAAAAGAAGTGCACAGTGAGGAGTCAATAGTAGCTTTGCTTTCAGTGAGAAAAACGATCCGTCTCTAATTTTCTTCTTCTCCTAAGTGAATTGAGGTTTGCAAGAGAAAGCCTAATGCATCTTCTCTGACTTAAATTTCTTAATATATCCTCGGATAACATTTTTCTTTCATGTGCATATGTAAATGTGAATTGGATACGCGCTTCCATTTTTCTTCTAATGACAAAAATAAAACAAGCTGTTTTTAACTTATTCTGTCATCTCGCTCTGAAGCCGGCGTAATCAAATCTCCTATAACTCTTATTCTGTATGTTTTTGTTTTGATCTGCAGTGCTTTCAATCGATATATCCACAAAGCAGGGAAGGCATGAGATGTTATCAAGCAACAGTTTTTTAGCTCTGCTTCTGTGGAAAAATCATGTGGATGTTTAAAAAAAAAAGAAATCTTTGAGGTTTATTACACCCACATGTCTTGAGAAAACACCTTGGGCACTTTTTTAAGCATCTGCACAAAGTTTTTGCAAATGCTTTTGTCGTGTGTGTCTCCTGATTGCATCATAAATATTTGAACGGCTCTATTAGTGACATGTGCGTGGGCATGGCTTTTGACTGCGCCCCATGATCAAAGCAAATAAACTTCTGCTTTTGTTTATGCTTTTCCACAACGCATGGCTCCGGCGTAACACTTCATGCTGGTGTTATGAATACTTAACACTCGCTCCATAATGGTGCCGTCTGTGAACTTCTTCATTTTCCTTTTTGGGATGTTTTCTTTCAGGGGATCATCTGCCTCCATCTAACCCTATCCTCTGCATGTTCTTCTCTCACACCAACTACCTTTATGTCCTACATCCATAAATCTCCTCTTTGGTCTTCCTCTAGGCCTCCTATGGCAGCCATTCACTATCCCCCCTCTGCACATGCCCAAACCACTCTGGCTTTTTTGGCTTTACTTCTAAAACATCTAAGTCTGCAGACCTCTAACTAGTTGTAAATCCTTCACTGGGGAGCATGAGCGAGCAGGATCTGGCCTGATGGTGGATCATTATTAGGCTCATATACTGTAACATCTTCGCGTCAGCAGTAATCGGATGTAGAATTTGTCTTGGTATTATGGTAATGTTGTTGTCCTTTGCAACGGGGAAAAGCTTGCTTTATTTATTCTGGCGGAGCTTGTGCATACACCGTGACACACTTCATTTATCATTTCGATAATAGCCATGTGTTCTCTTTCTATGAGCACAATATATTTGCGTTTTCCTAAGAGGGATAGCAAGCACCTGCAATGGCCGGCTTTCCTTGTGCACACTCCTCCTTTATGTCGACAAGGCTCTTTTAGGGCAGCTTATCCCCCCGCCGAGGAGACCGCGAGTGTGTGTTATCCCGCCATCTTTACTGGGAATGCGGTCCAGCCGGCCAGCAGAGGGGCGTAAATCTGCTTCGGCCCATAAAGACGAGGCTTATCTGGGCTGATTAACGGTCAAACATGGCAGACACACTTTGAGATGAAGAAGACGCATACGGGGAGTGGACATTCTTTTCGAAAGCTTTTCCTGTCCACCCCATGATCTTTTGGGCTTTGAATTCCTCTCCAGCATTTGTCTAGCCCTATATCATGTCCAGGCAGTCTGTTTTCCCTGTGTTGCTGTCATTCAGGGAACATCTTTGTAGTTTTTGTTGTTCCAGGACCATCACAGCAAAGAAACCGTCACCTTTTATCATGTCATGAGTTTGTGCCTTAGCTTCTTGCTGTTAAAACCCTCCAGTTTAATATATGTGTTTTTTGTGGTTATTAGGGTTAAGTGTAGGCTTTAAACTTTATGGTAAAGGTTAGAGTTAATATCTGGTTATGTTTAGGCAATAAAACTGTGTCTGGTTATGTTTAGGCATTATGTCTTAAGGAGCTCTTCCAAAGTGGGCAACATAATCCCTTTTTAAATCCCAATATTTTACTACTAACTGAAATACAGTTACCGTTTTAAGCACATTTTTAAGTATAAATCAGCCAGATCCTTCTCATAAAGGGCACAAAGATATGACATCTTAATAAAATGACAGGGTCTTTGTTGTGATGTTCCTGCAACAACAACACAGAGGAATTTAGATGGTCCCATGGTCACCCCCTGTCATACCAAGTGGTAGCAGCAAAAGGTATGTGTGAGGTAAAGTAAGCAGCAAATGGTGTGTGTCTTGTGTATTTGTTTGCATGTGCTGCACTGTCCCAGCAGGAGGGAGCCGGTGACCACTCGCCCCCGTCCGTCTCCGAAATGGCTCTGACAGGACTCGCAAGGGGGTCAGGGGTCAAAGCTCACGGGCAGGAGGTCGTGGAAACACAGCAGGGGGGTCAGTAATGATAACCCTGAACTGATCTAAACTCCAGGTCGGCACCATTCCCAGCCTGTCCCGTCCGTCAACACCTCCCCGGCCCCTTAATACATACATACATACAGCTCTGCATCTAGGGATTAGCATATTGTTTTGGTCATAGGTTTTATGCCGGATGCCCTTCCTGACTCAATCCTCTCAATTTATCTCGGCTCTGGACTGGCACAAAGAGTACATTGGCTTGTGACTACTACAGGTACCCCCAAGGTCTTAAAAGTATTAAATCACATGGACAGGTATTAAATTTAGTTAATCTTAGTCTTAAGTTTTCAAAATGGGACATCTAAGTTAAGTTTTTTTTTTTATTGTACATGTCAAAAATACATTTGAGAATAATACTTTGTAAGTTACAACAGAGAAGTGTATCTTTTTTGCGAGTTGGATGTGAATTTGGCAACAAATTCTATCAATAATGGTTTTACAAATAGTCACCCACTCAAATTTCCCTTTAGTTAGTAAGTTTTTGTACAGTTTAAATGGGCTGCATGATTTTGCAGGCATATTTTTTGCAAAAAACATCCCCACAATACAGAAAATGCTGTTTATGATTGCGTTTTGGGATTTTTAATGCAGAACTAGGGTTATTTCACCTTAAAACAAAACCAATGAGTTTTAGAAAGTAATGCTTTTTTTTTTTATTTGCGCAAAATGCATACAGATTATTGTTCTTTTGGCAGCAATCTTAGCATTAAACTTTATTCTAAGTGACATTACATTGTTAAAAAGATCCTAAATTTTACGAAAAACCAAAACAAAGCCTGGAACTACCCTGTACTGAAACAAATGGACCTTTTTAGGATTATTTACTGTACATACATGCAAGCACCTCACCTTACCAGCTCCCATCTCTAATGTAATAAGCCTACCAAACAAACTGGTTGTATTTCATAGCGTTGTCAAAACACAGGATATGAAATGAGCTGTTTGTGAGGGAAAATGGCCGCGTTGCGTTTTCAGGGGTTAGACTCGGGAGGCTTTTAAGCGAAAAAAAATAATGGTGAAAAATGAGCAACAGAGCTGGAAACAGAGAGGGAAGAGACAAGCATAAGTACTCACACATTATACACACAAATACAGTTCTGCAGTGCAAAAGTTTTAGTGAGGTGTGAAAAATGCTGTTAACTAAGAGTGCTTTGATAAATACAGATTTTTATTTTGGGAATTTTTTCAGAAAAAGGGCAGTAATGGGCCATGGACAAAATTATTAATTTTGGTGTGGATCCAGAAGTGTTTTAATGCAATTGTACCAATTCGAGATACAGAGAGAGGATACTCACTTCACTCACTAAGAGAAAAAATGATTTGTTATTATAACATATGTGGTTTTGTGGCTCAATAGAAAGAGCATTTACACCTGAACTAAAACATTTTAAAGTTTGAGTCCAGGTTTGGGCACTATATCGTTACCATTGCGAGATAGAATCAGCGCCTTGGTAGAGGTCTTCTTCAATACAATACACTTCTCTTCATTCTTAGCTTTTCCTTATGGGCTATAAGGGTTTTGTGGCTCAATAGAAAGAGCATTTACTCCTAAACCAAAACATGACCTGGGCAATATATCTTTACCACTGTGAGATAGGACTAGTGCCTTGGCAGAGGTCTACAGTCTCTATTCTTCTATAATACACCTCTCTTTACTCTTAGCCTTTCTTTAAAACCTGTCTCAGACTTGTGCAGAGTACTGTACATCAAGACAGTCTTTTAACTTCCCCAGAGGAGCAAAAGAAAGAAAGAAAGAAAAACCTCCTTTCTATATTGTCTATTGAAATCATGTACCATGACTTGCTCGGTGATATGTTCTCGGTGACTAGCCAAGCCGGTGAGTCTGCTCCGTATATGGGTAAAGCCATAAGCCAGTAAACAGAGGCAGCCTGTCGCAGCACACTCCTCTTCTCGCTTTGATTCCTTGTGTAGCGGCCAGCGTAAGCCTGATCCCTCCTGACAGCTGTCACTCCACATCTCCCTGTACCAACGTGGACTCTGACACACCGACTTTTCCCCTCGTATTTTTTTTCCTACTTACCGCTTTAGAGGAGCTCACACTATCTCACCTCCAGAAGATTGCTTTGGAGTAATGCATAATGGCAGCTCACAGCAAGCGGCAAAGTTGTTTCTACTTCTTGTCACTCGTCTGTTTCTTTCTCTTTTTTTTTTTTTGACTTTGCAGGTGAAGTCAACTTTTAAGTCGAGAAATACCAAGTCGCTGCACACAAATGGAAAATGCCTGTTGATTTGTTTTAAACTTTCTTATAAAACGTGTATACGCTGGTGACCCCATCTTTGAGAAACAATACCTGACAGAGTGAATTTGACACTGTGGGGACTGATCTTGCGGCAGCGCTCACACCTGAGAGGATTAAGGTTAGGCTGCATGTTGCATATCACATTGAGAGAAAGAGGGAAAAAAAAAGCGTGGGCTCCTTTTTCTATACCACTGTTATTTTTCACTCAGCAGCCTACACACATAATGCACCCCTCTCTCCAAAAAAACCTCCAAGGAATCCTCTCCTGTTCTGCATAGCGATCTCTGATTTTTGCTCTTCTGCAACATTCGCGCTGCTCCTTCTTCCCCTGCCGTCTTATATTCGCCCTTGGGAGAGTTTGAAGGTCAAGGTTTAAAAATCCCCTTGGCCTGGCGCTGAAGCGGACATACAAGATCCTCAGTTGGCCTACATTTGTGGAGGACATAAACACGCCGACATATGTGCGCATGCAAGCTCCCACGCAGGTGCACGCCGCTGACATAATGAAGACAACTCAGGCTAATAAACCTCAGATCAGGGAGACAAAATGTGATGCAGTGCAACAACACCAATCGCGCTACAAAGGAAGTGTTAAATGTCATTTCTTAGTCTTGTCATAAAATTATCATAATTTTAAAAACACAGTGGAATAATTACAGTTTTGACAAAGACAAGGACGTTTTAATTGTAAGATTACACGGATGCTAATAGCTTTTATCTTTTAATGTGTTTTCATAGTTGTACTAAGTTTAACTGTTAGCATCTGGTAACCTCCCACTGTAAAATTCCACTGTTTACTTAATTACAAGAAAAAAGGAGACGTGTAGGATTCTTGTGTTGCATTGATTGTTGCCTCTCCCACTCGTTTCAGACCAGCAGCAAGTTGGCATACTGTTTTTTATCCAAATAATGGCCTACAATTCAACACAAAAGTAAAAATATTATGTTACTAATCTTTTAAAGCTAAAATAGATATTTTAAGTGCTAGTTCTGCAACCTCATTGTCATTAAGAAACAAATAGCATGCAATAACAATAAACACATTTCCCCAAACATCTGTCTTTGGACTATGCTGCCATAATAATTAAATCCAAGTAGCTTTTATTTACAATATTTTGCAGCAAGCGCATCAAAGTGTATGTAATGGGATAGAAAAGGGTATTTAGCAAATTCAGGGCTTATGCATGCCTATAAGTCTGTCTGCGGCCGCTCTAACACTGCCTTACTATCATTCAGCAAAGCATCCACCCAGACAATCACATCACATGTCAATTGTCTCCCTATAACTGTCATCGATGCGTCAGCTTAGCGTTTTAAGCAGCTAATGAGTAAGCCTTAACGGATTTCATTTTCAAAGGAGACACTGCTAACAGGTCAGGGTAGCTCTGTTGAGGCAGCGCGGCCCAGGATAAGGAGATTTAACCCTGAGTGAGTGAATGCAGCCCACTGTTTATTAGCATGCCAGCGTAATATATGGCTTTGTGCTTGCTGTGCAGATCTAACTGGGCCTGCCTCTGCTGCTTCTTCCCTGGATATTTCACTGGGAGGGTTCAGTGTTATTGTGGCTGCTTATTGCCTAGCGTTTATTACACAGGAGTTTGTTTAGAGCGGAGGCGGGGTTGGGGAATGGGGCTCTCTTTTTTAGCAGAGAGCCCGCTCACGTGGCTGTTTCACTGAATGGTAGCTATGGGATACCGCTGCCGCGAGATGAAGCTGATATATTCATGTATTCATCTCAATTAGTCCGCTCTGTGCATCTCCAAATGCAGACACTCATCCCACCCCAGCACTGCTTCCTGCTTATCTTATTAGAATATGTTATCGGGCATTGGAGGGCCCCTCTTCTCACTCTGACGATGTCGTCCCCTGCTCCCTCTCCTCTAACAGCTCTTTCTCCTTCTATTATTCTGCTTCAGTCTGGTTAAGTGTGTGGAGGAGCCTGTGCCGTCTGTGGGAGTCTGTGTTCAAGTCACATTTGTTAACTGATATCTTAGATCTCCTCTCAACAAACGGACCACGAGAGACCGCAGAGCTAACTCTGAGAAAAAACAACACTGTTGATTTTTGTTTTCTGCTCTCAGCTAACAAAATCTCATTTGCCAGCCCTTCACCAAATGACTCTTTCTCAATTGTTGGAAGCAGCTTTCTGATTTTCCCTAATTCCATCCACTAGGCAGTGACTGTCTTTGTGGTTTCTGCTGAGCTAAAATAGCTTTAGGCAAAAGGAGAGGAGACATCTTAAACTGCTGGAGCAATTCATGTTTGGACAAGAGTCCATGATGATTAGGAAAAGTAAATGTAGGACACCAGAAGATGAGCGTCTCCATCCAGGAAGTAGATTGTATTGGACAGCATGGTATGGATGTTTAAAAAACATGAGTTTATAAGTGCATGATGGAACAATGACAGCCCATAATCTGAAACACGGTGGAAATGCACATTTCTCTCTCCATCTGCAGTGTCTGAGGTTGTTTGCCCTCTGCTTTGCCAACAACACATATTCTCAATGTCTTTCTTGTGCGGCCAATAGCTAAGCTCAAATCACAGCTCTCTGTCTGTCAGATGGATCCAGCTCTCCCTCTCCACTGTCCACGAACAGTGGTTTCTCTTTTCCAAGGCACACTCTGAAATGGCTTTGTTTTCCGACAGCCATTCAGTGGCACCCTCGGCCAGGGCCTGCCAAGAGTCCGCCTCCCCGAGCTGGAGCCCCAGCTTGTTTACACAAACTCATCGGAGAAATATGGACGTATAATTATAGAGGTTGTTAGTTTTAATGTCGCATCTTTGCTATGGAAACCACTGCATGCTTGGTCAGCTCCGACGAGAGGCGGCTGATGAAACTCGGAGCGGCAATGGCGTGAACATTTCTGCAGAAAACAAGTAAAAAAGGAAAAGAGCTTCTTGATGGAATCAGATCAACGCTGAGCAAAGCAAACAAACATGAATCAGGCGCGGTGATAGAGATTGCTGTGGTCGTCCAATGCATAAATACAGAGTCTAAATACTGCTCTGCAGGCCAGGCCCAAGCCTGTTTCTGTGAATTCAGCTTGGTGGCAAGATGTCCATGTTCCATTCCAGCGAGACCACAGGCACAAACACAGTAACAAGAGCAGACAAGTACACAGAGGCGTGTGTGCGCACAAACACACAGGCATAAATAAGCAGCAGGCCACATAAGCAAATTCAAATATATATATACGGTACAGCTGTGACTGACTAGCATGCAAATACTGCAAATACACAACACACACATCCATTCTGCTCCCTCAGATTTGGTGTAATAGTGGCGGCCATGCGTTTGTTAATGCACATTGAAGGAGAATGGTGGCTTAGCCGAGCACGAGATATTTTCCGTCAGCATCTCATAGGTGCAAATGTGAGCTGTCAGTGTTGGTGAATGAGTTCGCTGGCGGATGGATGGATAGATGGATGCTTGGCTTCCTCATGTCTTCAAATAAATGCATGCTGTGTTTGTGCAGAGCCGACACTGCCTCTCCGAACGACTTGATGATTGCGTAAACAGTGAATGAACAATTTCTCTTCTCCGTTCCAAAGCCACAGGTTCAATTTCTGTTCCCCCTTTTCCCTTTTTTCATCTGCAACTTAATCTTTCTCTCTATTTTCTCCTCTCTTTAGATCTTCCCCTCATCCCTCCGCTTCCCCATCTCTCTCCTGAGCAGTGACAGATCCTTCAGGAAATTGTTTCGAGACTGCCAGACATTTTTGTGTTGTAGCTGTTTATTTGTGCTGGGGGGCATGGCAGTCCAGGGCCCTGTCTCTCTGTGCGCTCCGTCTAGAGGTTAAGCTCTCAAACTCTCGCCGCCCTTCGCCAAAACGCTGCATGTCGATCAGGCTGGCTTTACCGTGTAAGTGATACCGGTATGAGGATGTAATCAGTGTGTGTGCGTGTGTGTGCGTATTTGTATGTAGCAGCTCCGTGTGTATTAGGGCGTAATCAGCTGCATTTTCTCTGTGGTCGGCCCTGCACTCCTGATTGGGGTTTTGGCGAATAACAGGAGGAAAGGGGAGGAAGAGAGAGTTTTAGTTTCCTGCTTCTTGTATTGCAGCAGGGCCTCGCAGTCAGGAGAAAGGCTGGCTGTGGTTTGGGGCAGTGCTGTCTGGCTCTTTACAGCTACATCACACCATAGACAGGCTGAGAGTAGTGGACAACACCCATGTGGACTTGTAAAGGCGAGTTTATGAGCTAGAAGTGAAAGACCAATGTACAGAGGCCACCGAGTTTGCCGTGGCGTTAACCCGTGCATCTAGGAGGGTGGCATGACAGAAGGAAAAAAAATCCAATATCCAGAACTACATGAGATATTTGACTGACATTGTTATAAGCTGACATTAGAGTGACACTTTGGTTTACCATTCTCTGTCAGCGTTGATAATGCCATTGTAGTTTAATATAATAACTGAATGACACAGAGTCACAAGCGTGTTTTGTGCCAGTCCCAAGCCCAGATAAATGGGTCAGGAAGAGCATCTGGCATAAAAGCTATCCCAAATCAACATTAAAATCACTGCCTGCTTGCACTTTACGATGGAAAGATGAGTTTTTTACTGAATGGCTTATGTGTAGCTCATGACATATTTTGCAGTTCTTTGTTGTATAAATGTTGCAGAAGATAAAGTGTTTTAAGGTAATTTCTGCACACCTGAGATAACGACACGGTGCGTAGGAGGAGTACTCATCTTGAAAAACTCATGAAACTCCCGCACACTGTCTTACTCTTCATTAAATCATTTATAGAAGCCTGATGAAGGCTTGACAGACCGAACCGTTGCTCAATAAATGATTTAATGAAGAGTAAGACAGTTTGCGGGAGTTTCATGATTTCTTCAAATGATAAAGTGGAAATCAGTAACTTTTTTACTTAAATAAATAGTGATGGTTAAATGAGTTGGGGTGAATAAATCGGCCGGCATCTCCTCCAGCTATGACTGGGCTGAAAAGCACTTGCAAGTATCTGCGATAATGCTGAAATCTAGGGGGAGCTCCAGAGAGAAAAATGAGGCAGAAACAAGCTAAGTTACTGTGTTCCGCTTTAAGATTGCTATTCATTTTTGACACACACAGCCCCCGAAGCTGTTGATGATAAAGTAAAGTAAAGTACTTCTAAACCACAAGCAATGCTTTAATTATTGCCCCTATTGTTACAGTTGTTGCTAGCAAGGTCTCATCTGTAAGTGCTCTCATCTTTCTAAAGTAGAACATTTTTCCTAATAAATAAACGCTAGTGTTGTCCTAGTTCATGGACATCATAATTAGTTACATGCTTGAATAATTACTTCTTTTATACAATTTGGACATGGGATTTTTGATTCATTTCATAAACCATTGAAGTCGTAGTATTGAAAACACATGCCACAAATGTAGCCACATGTACAGTATATCCTTAAGAGGTAGTAATTACGAAGATGTACTGTTGGACTATCTTACTGTTATACTGTTACTGACAAGGCAGGACAGACATAAACACTGTCTTTGCTATGGTGAATGAAAAACAAGCATTAGTCAAAAACATCGAAGAGGGCTTGGGAAAAAAACCTTGTCCAATCATTCATATGCTTTTAAAAGTAAAGTACACTATGTCTCGAAACTAGCAGCCAGCGAGTGAGCTGTCAGTCAAAGCGCCCCCGTCTTCCCCCGTGTGCGGTAACCTGAGTGTTGATTGTCTGGTTATTCCTCACAAAAACCGTGTTAAACAGAGTAAAAAATGTACAGACGGACCTCAAGTAAAGACAATGACACCGCAATCATGACCCTAAGAAATATTGACTTAGTATCTGGTTACATTTCGAGTACAGGAGGGTCTACTTCCACGGTTTCTACTGTCTCTGCAGCTCCCATGTCCCATCAGTGCCACTGTTAGGACTGCGCCATAGAGAGACATTAGAAAGGCTTGCTAGACATAAAAATGAATAGTGACATTTGGATTTTCATCAATTTAAGCAGAAATTTAAGGCTGTATTTACTAGATAAAACTGACTAAACTTAAAATTGAACAAAGACTAAAGCAGGACTAAATTAAGGACTTAAAACCAAGACTAAACTAGGACTAAACCAGGACTTAACCAGGAGTAAACTAGGACTAAAACAAGGCTTAAACCAGAACTAAACCCGGACTAAAATGAACCAAACCAGAATTAAACCAGGACTAAACCAGGACTAAAACAAGCCTAAACTAGAACTAAACTTGTATTAAATAAAACAAGGCTAAAACAGGGCTGAACCAGGACTCAAACAAGAATAAAAAAAGGCTAAACTAAGGCTAAACCATGCAGGGCTAAACCAAGACTAAACCAGGGCTAAACCATGACTAAAACGAGGCTTAACCAAAACTAAAATGGGACTAAACCAAGAAATAAACAAGTCTTATCCAGGACCAAAATGGGGCTAAACCCGGACTTAAACCATTAAGGATAAACCAGGTCTAAACCAGGTCTAAAGAGAGGGCGGACCATAACATTATTGTGATCCATTTAGTTTCTTGCAGTACAAACATTGTGTTGGCTGACAAATGTGCTATATTCTGTGCAGCCCTAGACACCATACAAGCCCTGTCCATCCAAATGTCAGGGGGCGTCCCTCCAGTGTCCCTGTCCCTATGACTTAAAGGCGCTTCGACCCAAACCCCCACTCCCCCCCACGCTGGTTGCCGTCACCTTGTAGAGGCGGCTCGGTATTAGCAGGTACAGCCCATTCCCTCCGGGGCAACTGTCACACTCGCACATCCCTCCACACCTGTGCACTGTCCTCTATGCTCAACACTATTTTTCTTTCTTTTTTTTTTTCTTTTTTTTTTTTTGCGGGCAACAGATGGGCCGACATTGACTTTTTCTCCTCTATAGCAAGAACACTGTCTGTCTCACACTATGCTTCCCTGACATCTTTCCCTCTATCCATCTTTTTAACCTCAGAAATGATTCATCGTGTCTTCAAGTCGCTAAATCCTTGTAAACAAGTTCAAATTATTTCTTGGACCTTTGGGCGCTGGAAGATTAAGACTTTAGTCTATTTTAGGTTCAAAACTAGTCTCCCGTAGCAGATTTATTGATACAGCGGCGTATCCATCTTGCTTGGATGTCAATTACTTGGCGGCATTTGTGGTTTCAGATTGTTGTTTTTTTTTGTTTTTTTTTATGTCATCAAGCTATCAACCAGTTATGTGACTGCCCCCAGACTCAAAGATGTATTAAAAATAAGATGATAAATAGGAGATTTCATGGGGCTTTATTGCTTTTATGGGGACAAGAGGTTGAATGCTGAAAACTGTAGAAGAAAGAATGGTTTTCACAGAGCGCAAATGGCCTGAACTGGGAATTAAACTTGGGTCACCCCATTCAGACGTCCCACTCGTGTACACTTGACCAGCTCAGCTCAAACCGGGGGAATAATTCAGGCTACCAGAGCGCCTTAGGCTGTTCCAATCATTTTTGACTGATAAAATGTTCATGTTATAAAACCTGTCGAGCACCAGGCAGGAGCTGTCCGGTCAGCAGTTTTAACACAGTTATTTTTACATTGTGGTCTATGGTTTTGTGGGGATTTTCGTCGTGGCCGTACCTTGTGGTGTAAGCCATGGCAACAATGCAAAATCTGGTTGTGTTAGCATGTTCGGTGTCGATGCTAAATGCCGGCGGGATCCATTGTGAGGCAGCCACAGTGTGTTATTTCTGGGCAAACAGACGTGGGGCCAGAGTTTTAAAAATGGATGTGACATTACAGTTTGCTGCAGTGCTGTGTCTCTGCCTGTCGACCTGAATGTCACACATTAAATTTCATTATATCGCTAACCTGAACTGTATCCCCTCAGAAATACATACTTTAACTTAGAAAACTCCATCAGATATCATTTTCATACCCTTATATATATTTGCTAGTGGCAGAGCTGAGAGACTAAGAGTTACTGTGTGTTTGTTTGTTTGTTTGCCGTCTTTGATGTGTATTATTGTGCTGAGGAACACAGGGCTGCCTCAGTTGTCATAACTCTCTTCTGGAGGCCATATTGAAAAGGTCAGTGTAAATGAAGCTCGGCTCTCTACAGAAAATGAATGGGAGCAGTGTGGAAGCTCCTCGCGCACACATAAAAGCCATATATCGTAGGGCTGCACGATGTATTGCAAATTTAGTGTTAGCACAATCTAACATATCACAGTATATGTTCTGCAGTAAGTTCAGCAGTCTTTAGTGTGACATGTGCAGTAGTCTCAACTCAGAATTATAATAAAAAGTCCTTATTATTCCTATACTACCCTATAGCAAACTTAGCCATGTTTAGTCCAAAATGTAACCCTGGTTTGGTTTTATAGCCAGTATAATTTTGCATATTGTTCTATTTATTCACATTTGGGGCTGGATCTGATCCTCATGAACTATGAGCCTTAGGCGGGGTACACCCTGGTAGAGCTGGGTACCATTAAACGATACCTTTGTCATATCGAAAGTAAAGTTACAATACTGCTGGTATAGAAAGAATTATTTTTATTTAATACCAAGTATCGATACCTAGTGGGACCTTTAATGTTGCATGTATGAGTCAAATAAATAGGCTAACACATAATAAATCATACAAACTACTGGTTTAACTAACTAACTTAGAGCTAAGAATTTTGCTCCAAAAATTGTTCTTTTAGTCATTATTATTGTGTTTTATGATTGTAGAAGATGAATTAGCAAACCATAGGTATCAGAAAAAGTATCGCTCAGATACCAGTATTGAAAACCAGGTATCATTGAAATACAGGTATCAAAAACATCTGAGCAGTTCCCAGTAAGGCTGTGCAATTAATCAAATTTAATTTGTGATTACGATTTTGGCTCCCAACAACAAAATCTATATGATCGAGAAAAAACAATTAATTAAATCAGACTTGCATGCTCTTTACGTCTGGTAAAGTGCTGTCAAAGTTAGATGCACTGTTTTCGTTGTTCAGAACATTGTCCAAAGTACTAGGCTCTATGAATCAATTAACAGAAACAAATAATAAAACTACTCTTCCTCTACAGGTTATTATTTTTGGCACTACATGAATAGTTGTTTTAAATGATGATGATATCAATTATGATCTAAATAATCTTGATTAGGACTTTTTCCATAATCGAGCAGCCCTAGTACCCAGCCCTACTCCCTGGACAGTGGCTCGTTAGTCACACAACACACACGCAGACAACCATTCTCTCTCACATTCATTATCACAATATTCAATGTAGTTGATGCCGTTTGCGTGTTGTTTTGCTTTAATATACAATTATGCACTTTATATGCTCTATATAGTATACCTCTAATCTTGAACACATTTGCATAAACGCACAGAGCTGCATGCCTGATCCACATGGGACCACATTTTCCATGCCCTACTGACTTCGCCCAGAATGTTTTGTCCTTTACCGTTCACATTTGTTAACTTGTTCCAGGAGCCTGACTCTAGTCTAGTTTTCCCTGAGGGGGGAAGTATGCATGGACAGATTAGCTCCTTACTGAGTCTAGCTTGATTTTTTGGCCTTTGACATGCCACCGCTATCTCCCACCACGTACTGATCTATCCCAGGACGTCTTTTATCAGGCAGACCAGGGCTGATTTGTGGCCGCTGGACCTTTTTAGATGGAGCGGGACGACTCCTCTCTGATGTCCACAGTCCCGTATCACCACAAAGGCCACGCTAAAGACAGAGGGGATCAGTTTATCTTCTGCGGGGATTTAGCGAGCGGGCCATGGTTCACCTCACGTGATTATCAGCGCAAATGAAGCACGACCAAAACATCAATGGGCTCCTGCTGAGGAACAAGAGACTCTGAGTGAATCTTCCCCCTTTAGCTGATTACACACACGTTACCTGACAATGCCCACCCACGACTCTGGAAGTTAGTGCACATTTTTAGCCTAAAACCACCGCTACATATGACAGATACTCTTTGCCTGTTTAATATTCTTAACTCAGAGTGTCTTTTTTTCCCTTCTGGAGTCGCCACAGCAAATCATCTGCCTCCTAGTGTGCAGAGATGTGTATATTGATTAGGCATAGGTTTCACTCCAGATGACCTTCCTGTTGGCAAACCTCTTCATTTATCCAGGCTTGGGACTGGCACAAAGAAAACACTGGATTGTGACCCTATGTGGCTGGACAAAAAGTGTAATGCGTCCAAAGTAAAAGTCCAAAGTTATTGCTATGGTAGTTCTTGTTTAGGCCTGGTTTAGTCTTTTCTATAGTCCCAGGTTAGTCCAAAATAGTAGACCTGGTTTTGTTTTTAGATTTAATTTTTTTATTTTATATATATCTATGATTATATATAGATATATATAAACTTTACAATGCTCGACAGCCCCTAAAATATCTTCATTAGAGCAAAACCAGGAAATAAACGAACAAACAAACAAGAAAACAGTTAGTTTGATTGAGCAGAGATAATATAATTATGTAGTGGCGCCCATGTATTAAAATATTCTGATTCTTTGTTTTCTAGCCTAAATGCTTTTTTTTATTATTATTATTTCTTATAATGCAGATTGATACAAAGACATTTTTATTTTTTGATGAAACATTACTAAAACAATGCAAATCTCCAAGTATGTTGTTTGTGTTGATTGTGTTTTATTGTAAGTAAACCAGGTCTAACCAGGTCTAAAACCAAAACTAAACCAGGAAAGAAAAGATCTAAAACAGAACTAACCTAGGTCTAAACCAAAAATAAAGTCTAAGTCTAAACTGGGTCTAAACCAGGAATAAAACCAGGACTAAGCCGGGTCTAAGCCAGGACTAATCCAGGTCCTGGGGGTACAGAGGACCAAAAAGTTTGGGAACCACTGGTCTAAGCCCATGGTCCTCTCATGGTCTGACTGACAAGTTATTTTTCAGAATTATTTTACCACAAATGACCTTTATTAATTTTATTTACACACATTTTACCTTATAATTCGGGAGAGCGTTGCATCAGGGAGGGCATCGGTTTTGCAAATCACCTCACACTGGCAGCCAGATGTTTTCCTGTGGTGACCCCAAAAGGAAAAAGCCAAAAGACACTTGCTACCTGACAATGCTCACCCACAAATCTGGAAGTTATTTCACATTTCTACCTTAAAAACAACCTCTGTGTTTTAAATTAAGATTGCAGATTGCCCTTTCTGTAGCCCCATAGAGCTACTGCTGCACTTCACCGCTGAAAACCTGCAATTATGGTACTTTAATGACAATAAGCAGGGGTCCGCGCTGCTGTACTTTGCATTAGCGACGTAATTATTAAAAGTGGATGGGTTTATTATAAATACATTTACTCTAAAGGCACAATAGCTAAAAAAATTACCTCACGTGACATTTAGGCCACAGGGCTGAACGCTGGTACTGCTGTGGAGACAGTGTTGTGATGTGTGCCATAGTAACATCAACCCTAACACGAGGCGACACATCGAAAGTGAATTAACAGCCTTTTCCCTGCAGCTCTTTGTTTAATTAAGTCATGACAACAAAGTGGGAGAAACATGTTTTACGCTGACAGCTTTTATTAAACAATTATTGATGCCATCAAATTGTAACCGCAAGATTATTGGGTTGGGCGAGGTAATAATGAAACTAGTTTATACAACTGTGCTATTGTTATTCGCAGCATGCCAGACGTGGAAGAACTACTCCAGACATGTAATCAAGTACAAATACTGTTCTGATAGCAGTATCCAGTGTAATTGTTACTTGAGTGAAAGTGAAAAAGCACTGTAAAATCAAACAAGTATGAAGCACTTTCTACTAGTGCACATTGTACTGCTACTGCTACTACTATTACTACTTTACCACTACTATTACTACTGCTATCACCATTAAATCAGCTGACATGATGCGTCACAGTAACATCACGTGACACTTCTGAGGAAGACCGCAGAAAATAAGCGTCCAAAACATGTAAAGTTAAGATACAAAAATATAAGAAATGCATGTATTAATGTTGCAGTCACTATTATTACTTTTACTACTTATTTTACTACTGCTGCTATTACGACCCATGTTGCCACTGAGGTCAAAAATGCATTTCCTTGCCTAGACATTTAAACTATTTTCTTGAATGTTTAAGTAGCATTTCCTCCAAAAGAAATGCTCAAAATTAAGTGTAAGTTTTAGAAAATGTCCTAAGAAAGTAAGTTTTTTTAATGTATAGTAGTTACTTTCCCCCTCTGCTGCTGCAAAGACCAAATTTTTCTGGCTTCTCCTCAGTGTTTAAAACTAATAGAATATAAATTGAATGGTACGCTCCATTTCTTTGTGTTTAACATTTTAACCCTGGGCATGTCTGAAGGCCATAACCAAGGTATACACTTTTTAAGGTGAAGTAATGACAGGTGTCTGTGCTAATTTGCACTTTCCTTAGTTTCACGGAAACTCTCAAAGCATTGCAAATGAATAGACGGTTGATGAGGAACCAGTAGGGCTAGTATCTGCTTACTGGGATAGTCTAGTATTTGGTTAAACGGGGTCTATGGGAGTACTTAGGTAACTTATTCCCTACAGTAACTCCTACATTTGGAAAAGGAGAAACAGGAGCAATGCCACAGAAACGAACCTGTATGTTGCTGTAAACTAGGCCTATAAAAACTCCAGTACTTCCATTTAAATGCATGCCCCATAAAGGCTATTTCCAGAGTATATGCTGCTGAGAAATGTCCCATATTTGGGATCAGACGAGCACCTGAAGCACATAAAGTGGAAAGTATACTTATTTCTGCTGCTGTATAAATGAGGAAGAGTATGTCAAAATAAATGCACGTAAATAGTGTTGATATAGCAGTCCCTTGCGCTAATTTTGAGAAGTTTTTGGAAGTCTTTGTTAGTTGTTCCTTATGTGTTTTTAATGAGCTCATTAGCAGGTTTACACAACACACAGCTGGTATTGTTGCTCCTGTCTGCCTCTCCGAGCTGGGACTGTGCTGACAATTACCTACTGTCAGAGGTAGCAGTGTTAGCAGCAGTAATAGCAGCAGTGGTAGCAGTAGTTTTATTGGTAGAAGTAGTAGTAGTAGTAACACTAGGAGTAGTAATAGCAGGGGTAGAAGCAGTAGTGGTAGTATTAAATCTTATGTATTTTCCATAGGTAAATATTATGCTTAATGGTGGTTGAATTACTCAAAATCTGTACTCAAGTAAAAGTACTGTTACTTCGAATATAATATTACTCAAGTAGAAGGAAAAGTACTTAACAAAAAAATGTACTTAAGTTGAAAGCTTCTTCTTCTTCCAAAATGTATTCAAGTAAAAGTATGCTCTACAGAAAGTACTTTTTACTGAATACTATTTTACCTTATTTTTACTTTACTTATTTTTGCTTGAGTATTTATATTTTAAAGTAACTGTAGCTTTACTTGAGAACAAATTTCGAGTACTTCTTCCACCTCTGTCTCCTTAAAGCAATAAGTATTTTTGTAGGCTGCCTTTTACTAAACACTCAGCTATCCCTCTTACAAGAAAAGAGGAATTATTTTATTTTTTAGCCAGGATTAGTGTACAAAAACATGTATCCTTGCTGCTCCTTTGTGTTATAAAAGCAACAGTGGGCTCTCAATGGGATTACAGCGACACTCATGCACCCCCTTGTTATTTACAAAGCCGAAACTCTCTATACTCAGCCTTATACTATAACCCCACCCTCGGCTACACCCGCATGCACAGTATTAACCTTTAGCTTTGAAAGTGCTTGTGCATGAGAGAGAGAGAGGGAGAGAGTGCCTCAGCATGTGTTGCATCTCCCCCTAACCTTTAGCACTGACCAATAGGAAGGTGAAATGCCACTTTTCTCTCTTTCCTCTCTCTTGCTGTCTCTCTGTCTCTCTCTCTCTCTCTCTGACCTACTTTTTCCTCTCTCTGCTTATTTCTCTGAACACGCAACATTTCAGCTGCTATTAGTCAAATGATGCACTGTCTGTGAGTGGAGGTGGGGGGTGTAGGGGGTGCTCAGGAGAGGTTGTGTGTGTGTGTGTGTGTGCGGCACTCGGGGCATGTTTGTTCACCTGTTAGCATTGTGTATTCAAGGGTGCTAATGCGTGCCCACCAGGGTCATGCCAGTTTTTAAAAATAATCGGCTAATTGAAGTAGCGCACCGAAAACAAAGAAGAGCAGCGGTCTCTTCATTGTAAAAAAAAAAAAAAAAAAAAGTGAATGATTCAGTTCACTCAGAGATAAATATTTCAAGGATTTTATTATAATTGTGATTATAATGGCTTATAGTTGATGAAAATCAAAATTCAGTTTTTAAATGAGAATGTTACATAATATTTCATGATTGTCACAATGTTACGCAATATTCCACTTCATTGACAGCTACTCCATTATATATTTAAAAAGGTTACATTTCGTATTATTATGATTTGAAACACATGCCATAGATACAGAAGCTCATTGTGGGCCCATTTTTATTATAAAAATTATTTGAATACGTCTATATGCATGCTGCATATTTAGTAACGTCATGGATATAACGTCAGACAAAACATATTTGTAAAAAATGCAAATTATGGTATTTCCAAACATTAAAGAATAAAAAAAAAAATCATAAAAAATAAATTTAATCTTACAATAACAACCTAAAGCATAAGAAGCACACTTTCTAAATCTTCTCACTTTTCACAATATACAGTTTTTGAAATCAATACATGGGTAACGTATAGATGTGGGTAGTGTGAGTATTGTTACTTCAAAATATTATTACTCAAGTAGAAGTAAAAAGTAATTCGGTAACTGTTTGGACAACATCTAATTAATGTTTAAGTTCTGATGTGATCAGACACACAAAATATAATGTGCAAATTGTGTTATTTCCAAACAATAAACAATAAAAATAGTAAAAATAAATGACATCTTTATAGTATAGCAAAGTAAAGCTTAGGAAACACACATTTCCGAATCTTCTCACTTTTTCACAACATAAAACTTGAGAAACTAACACATAGGTAACATATAGACGTGGGAAGAGTAGCCAAAAATATAGTATTATATAATATTGTTACTTTAAGGTTATTCTACTCACGTAAATGCAACAGAAAAACTACCCATCTCTTACTTTGACTGACTTTCCTCAAACAAGCCTGCAACAATTGAAATTCAAGTCCCGAAAACAAAGAACAATAACGTCTGTATATTATAAATGCGTCTATTTTTCTAAAACATTACAGCAGATAATGTGTAGTTTCGCTTGCCCAGTTTTCCAGCCCTTTTTTTTTTGCATGATTTGTGTAAAAACTGCTGAGGTTTTTCTGCAGCCGCCGTGTGATGATATCAGTGAAAAGAGCCATTACAGCCAATTAGCTACTCTGTCATTAGGGAGGCCTGTGTGGGCTACTGGCAACTTCCCCGCACAACAGAATACATTAGATGTGAAATAGCATGTAATGTTGCTACGGCTAATGAATAAAAACGTGGCGTACATTGTGAGAGAGAGTTAGAGTCACTGTATGTTTGGGGTTTACGGTCCGGGTGGTTATGAAATGAACAGTGGATTCTTTGACGGTGTGATGTTTTCCCATTACTTTAATAGTATATGCAGTAATGTTATTGTATGTGGTTATAGGCTCCTCTACCTCATGTTACGCTGGTAATGGTGCCAGTAGAGCATAAGATAAGTCTGTCTACAGCTGTCGTCTTGGATATAACATAATACGTTTAATAGCTCTATACATAAACATGACATTATTATAAAGACTAAAACATTACAGACCTCCACCAAGGCACTAGCACTGCCTCACAATGGTAAATTCACAAGCCACAAAGTCCTAATATCCACCCAAAACTAATAATTTGTCCCGTCACTGACTCCTTGTGGCTGGAGTTAGTAACTTTTGGCCCTATCCCGCAATGGAACCCTTTCTTTTTAGTATTTTGAGCATATTTTTATTTTTATTTTGGTCATTTGGTCACATGACTCAAACAAAAGTAATTTATATTTTAAAACAACAGTATCTACTGTATACTTGAATACAGATTTTGTTCACTCTGCCCTCTTGTGGATGCACTGAAAGACCCTAGGTCCTCTGCAGTGGTTTCCAAATGGTGGGTGCAGACTTAGAAGTGGGTCACAGAGAGTGAATATACATTGAATATATATTTTCAATGTTCATTTGGTTTAATTAAATTTTTAAGGGTACCAAGAGCAGTATATATTTTTTATATGTCATAAAAAAATACCCACATGTCCCAAAATATAAACATGTTTAAATCAAATTTTAGTTTTGCTGATAACAATGGTACAGCTGATTTATTCACAATAAAAAGATATTTTACATAACAAGTTGTTATGTTACATTTTTTGTTTTGGATCTAAAACTGCATTGCCGATCATTCAATCGAGTTTTGTAGTTACCTTTAATACATAAAAAACATAAAGATACCATAAAGGCTGTAGTTACATAATTGAGAAACTGCTCTGTGTAATGACCAGGGATAATGATGGGTCTCACAATCAGACCAGCTGAGAGTTAGGAAACCCTTTCTTTAAAAGCTATACACAACAGTGATGTTATTGTAAGCTCCTCTCCCTCAGGTTAGGCTGTTTATTGTGCCAATCGAGCGTATCCTAAACTTTGTGATCCTCACTCCCTTGGCACACACCTGTCAGATTATAAAGGCTCTGCTTTAGACCCTGGACGTAAGGATTGCGTGGTATAAAGGGGGCGAAACTCAGAGAGAGAAAAAAGGTTGCGGGGATGTGCTCAAAGATGAATCCGTCTGCATCTGTCATGTTGGAGTGGCTCAGTCTGTTCCTGTTTGAGACAGATGACTTGCTCTGCTCCCCAAGGTCCTCTTGTTATTCTGCATCCTTTATTTCCCGCTCAGCCGACAGAAGGGCAAGGCTGTCTTTGTACTTTTATTTGTTTGGGTCCTCTACTGGGCATATACCTGAGATTTCCAGAGTCCATCTCGTGTGTTGTCCAATGCTTTTTCATCTCAAGGCAATAATAGTGCAATGTTTGTTCGCTGACCCGACTTGCCCTTATGTGAAAGTCATGACTTCCTTCATATTCTGTTTTTCAAAATAAGACGCAGGTAGTAGCTGCTTACATTTACTGGTACAATTTTCATGTAGCTTATTTTATATTTAATATCTCAAAGATTATAACTTTCTCTTGCTTACATATGCCTTGTAAATTAGTCGCATTTAATTCTTTGTTATCCATTTTATATAGAAAAATAATGTCAAATATTGCATATATAAGGTTTCTTTCTGTGTTTGGTACACATTTTATTTTCGCCATTTTAGCGTAATTATTTTGCTAGAACAAGCAAGTTTGGAGTCCAACAATTTACCCAAGGTCTCTATATGCTCTCCCCTATACTTTCCTGTCACGTCAGCAGTGTGCTATCTATAAAATAGACATGAAAAGGCCTAAAAATATCTTTAAAAAATAATACTTTACTTTTACTAAACATATTAAACTCATGTAATAATATAGATAGCTACTAACTACTTCTATATAAATAATTATATGGTGAACTACCAGTTATTTTTCTCTACCAAGTTTGGATGCAGTAGCTTTAGCCCCTGGTTCATGTCTGGTGCTTTTGATCAGATAGGAACGAGGCAAATCAAATCTTGCAAACCAGGTGCATGAACACGAAAAACTCAATGTCGCTTTCTGAGCCACTAGAGACTCACATGGCTTTCAATTCAATTCATCTATATTTATCAAGTGCCTATTCACGGCGAAAGTCATCTCAAGGTGCTTAACATGGAAACCCCAAACCAATCCCTCTTGGTTTGTTGACCAAACATTGCTATATATTACGCCGTGGGCATGAGAATAGGTTTATTTTTCCATCCCAAAGTTATTCTATATTGGAGTGCCTGAACGGTATAAGTTTTGTGCTGTGGACCGGAGAGGTGGAGAGAGTGGGATTTGGCAGCATGCTGAGTTGGGAAATGGAGAGTGGAAAGTGCAGTGGTGTAAAAGTCTTGGCCCGTTGGATCCATTCGGAGAGAGGTGACACAGAGACACCCGCGGCTAAATGATGCAGGAGCTCTCCCCGTGTCTGCCGGCTGTGAGTCTTGTACGGACACATTCACATTCAAACACTTGGGGAGCCGCTGACAGGTCCTCTGCAGAGGTTAAAAGCTGTCATAAGGAGTCTTCAAGCACTAGTCGGGCAGGTCATAGTTGTCCATAATGTCCAACCTTTGCCTCGGTAATCTGGGACTCCTGACAGATGTACCCAGACCACACACACACATAACTCACAGTGATCTGCCAACACCAATCAAATCACCCAAAGTAAAAGAAATCTAAAAGGCGTTTAGAGTCAGACACTTGCACATGCTGAAATAATAATTTGCACATAAATACACAGCTCTTGTAACTTGAAACACAAGCAGCTTGTGCCGACGCCAAAACACACACCAATGAATGGTAGACCTAGGGGAGTGGAAGAGGGATGGTGAGTGTGAGTGAGATGGGAGCTGGCAGGACGCTCTCGTGCACACAGTCGGTCCAAGGCACACACATATGTTTCCTCTGCTGCACCCAGAGCGATCATCTCCCACTTCTTCTCCTTCTCCTTCTTCTTCTGTGGCGTTTTTTTGGTCGTCCTCCTCCTCATCTCACTTCATCACCTCCCTCTATATTCCCCGTCGACAAATGCGCGCCCCCCTCCCTCCTCTCCCTGCGCGCTCTTGCATCACTCAGCGCACACGCAAGTCCACTTCAGACAGATCAGGTCGCACTCCTCTTCGGGTCGGCTCGCAACATAAAAATGGAGTCTCCTGCTTCCCCTTTTGCACGCCCCCGTTCATGTTGCACCTACCAATATACACGTAAACTCCAATGGCTATTACATATTGTCATGCAACCTATGTTAGGACATTTCATTGGTTTATGCACCTACTGGTGCTACACTGACTCATTGCTCTTATGATGAAATAATAAAGGAAATGTAGCTCTTTTTACATTTACTACAGCTCTTCAGTATGCCAGTGTTTCCCAAATGGTGGGTCAGGACACAAAAGTTGGTCCCTGGAGGTTGAATATAGTTTCAATTATAAATGTTGTTTTAATTACATGAAATTATATGCTATACTGTAGGTCAGCTATACTATACTGTACTATCTTATGCTATGCTATGCTATATTTTACTGTGCTAAGCTATACTATGCTATATTATGATATCTCATACTATCCTATACTATACTAAGCTATTCTATACTATACCATATGGATCTTGGGAGAGCCATTTTTTTATACTCTTCTATGCTATGCTATGCTGTGCTATGCTAAGCTATTCTATGCTATACTGTACTATACTAAGCTATGCTATTCTATGCTATGCAAAGCTATTCTATGCAAGGCAAAGCATGTTTATTTGTATAGCACAATTTATACATAGAGTAATTCAGAGTGCTTTACAGAGAAAAAAGACAAGTGAAAAGTACATAGACAAAAATGACTATTAAAACTATGAAATCAAATTTAACAATTATAATTAAGAATCAATTTAAAAGTAAATTAAAAGAGAAGAGGGCAGATAAAACACTTTCAGTTGTCATATGCACAGCTAAAAAGAATAGTTTTAAATCTGGACTTGAGCATTGTCAGAGTAGAGGCCTGTCTAACATCGTCATCATACTATCATCATACTATCATCATACTATCATCATACTATCCTATACCTATATAGGCTATGCTATACTATGTGGATCTCTATAGGAGAGACAGTTTTTTTATACCCTGCTATTAGGGCTGCTCGGTTAAGGAAAAAATCATAATCACGATTATTTAGGTCATAATTTAAATCACGATGAATCAAAATGATTATTAATGTACTGCCAAAATAATAACCTGTAGAAAAAGAGTAGTTTTATCATTTATTTGTGTTAGTTGATTCATAGAGCCTAGCACAAAACTTTGGGCAACGTTCTGGACAAAGACAACAGTGCATAACTAACTTTGACAGCACTATAAAGTCCCTACATATGGACAAAAAAAGCATGCACATCACTCAGAATCCAGTTTATTTCTATTGATTGTCTCAATTATACAGATGTTGTAATTGTTAAGAGCCAAAATTGTAATCACGATTAAAATCCAATTAATTGCACAGCCCTACCTTCGATACTATACTATGCTATCCTATCCTATCCTATACTGTACTTTACTATGCTGTGCTATTCAGTGCTATACTAAGCTATTCTATACTATAATGGTCTCAATTTTTTTAATACTCTGCTATACCATACTGTATTGTACTATGCTGTGCCATGCTACGCTATAGTATAAGCATCTTTATGATACTAGGAGAGCCAAAAATGTGTCTAAGACGATGTGAAAAGTTTGAAAACCAATTATTTAGTACATTAAGCACCGTATATTTCTTAATTCATTATTACAATTTTTATAGCTCAAAACCTCAGAACCATTGCCATTGATTTGATCACAAAATGCACATATTGCTTTTGGATGTCCTTTAAAACGGCTACATCAAAAGCTTGAAGTGGATGATCACATTTACTGGCAGCGCCTTTATGAGCAGCTAAACTCAAATTGTGTGTGTAAGGTGTAGGCATAGGGAGCCTTACAGAGGGTTTTATTCGGAGCGATTGTAATATTTGAGGAAAGTTAACAAGGTGCACTGCTCTTTCTGCTGCGCTCTACCTGCCAACTCAGAACATAGTTACTTCTGTGCCTTAGTTTTTGGCTCTCTTACTGCAATTTCAGCTGTGATTTCTCGTACATGGGGCATAATTAGGTGAGAAAACCTAGTCACAAGATGTAGCAGATGATAAAAAAAGGCTATGTTATTTTGCTGAAATATGTAGTCGGTGCTCTTTGGCTTGGTATATCTCCAGCTCACCTCCTTTTTTCTATCCTTCCCTCACCCCCTCCACGCTGACACCCCACCCCATGCAATCCCATAGTGCTCTCTGCTGGGAGGATTTAGAGGTACCCTGTAATTTTGGTGCTGGAGGAGCTCTTAAGTCCTGCCTGATCTTCTGGCTACAGCCAACATGTGCGTGCTCTGTATTTGTGTACGCACTTGCACATGTTTGAGTGTGTTGCTCTGAGCCCCAGCGGTTGCATGTCTGTATATTTTTGTTGCTTTCGGTCGTGTTTTTGTGCACGCAGCCTAGTGCGGTGTAATCAGAAGAGGAGCTCCCCCTCTGGCTGTGTACCGAAGCAGTCAGCTCAGCAACAGTTGTGTGCACTGGGCCGCAAACCATTGCTAAACCTTGACACTAATGCTTGCTTACCTGCTTCCCCTTAGAAAAAAAAATAAAAAAATACAAGCTCTTGGGAACAAGCTGATATCAGACGAGGTACACAGCGATGCCTTGTTAAAAAACAACATGTGACAAAAACAGCTATTGTTGAACATGAAAGTGCACATGCTCATTAGTGAAAAGCACATTTATCCAAAGCTAGATTCAATACTGGATTTGGCAGGAAGTCTAAAGCAGCCGCTCGGTAGATACGACTGTTTCAGATTGTCTGTCGGATTTTATTCTTGAAAGGATGAGAACGGCAGCCGAACTAGGCATGCCTAATTCATCTGAGCTGATATGAGAAGTCTGAATGAATTTTCTTTTGGCGGCGGAGGCTACATAGAGAAAGAGGTTGGAGGTTGATTACTTATTTCCATTCCTTTTTCTAGGACAAAGAACTGGGAGGCTGATGGGCTGGGACATCTATTTAGATCCATTTCATTCGGCCATAATCAGGCTTTAGCCATGCCCTAATACTGTGGATTAGAAAAGGTTCAAAGTGCAAACATCTAGATCCCCAGTATTATTCCAGTCTGCCAACCTTACTCTGTATGGGGCCGCTCAGATGTACTGTGCGTGTGTGCACGAGCATGTGGACCTGCATGCCAGGGCCGCTCAACAGGGGTTATCTCTGGAATCAGGCCCATAAACCTAATCTAACCCTCTCCGTGTTCATTCAGGAGTGAAATATTCTGTGCAAATAGTCTCCACTTTCCTTCGCCTGACTTTATTCTGCTTTGCTAATGTAAACAAAACATGAGATAGCAACATGGAAGGTATATGAGAGGCAGTGGATTTTGTTGTGATGATTCGTTTGATACAGCCATACACCTCTGATGCGCCTGTCTTTAGCTCCCTGTTTTGCCCGAGACGCATAAAACAAAGGTGTTATTCATTGATGCCAGGCTTCACCGATCAGATGCTGTTTTTTCCCTTTTTGAAAATGTAGACATTATTACCGGCGGTTACTGTGACTGGATGCTGCTGGCTCGGCTCGTCTAAGTGGAAGTCTGAATGCAGTGGAAAACCAAGGGGCTATATGGGAGGAGGGGGGCTGTGTGAAAGGTAGCCAATGAATGTCACCTCTCATCCACTTTCTCATTAAACAACCTGCTCTCTGTCTGTCACATGGGCTGTATCCATCCCCTCGTTTTGCGCTTTGGGCAGATTTTGTGCACAGGCGGCGCGTGCACGGTCACACACAGCCGGACCATTGCACTGTATGAAAGCTATCCCCCCTGGGCCGGACACAGGAATAATAAGCAGCAGATGATTCATGATGGAGATGGGGAATGCATTCAGCAGGACCACCTGAGTGACCTCATTTAGCAGACCTGAGAATAAATATAGACCACTGCATCACACTCCTGCTTTAGCTGGTGTCGCCCGGGCCATTCAGCAGCGCGTTCCTCACACATCTCCCACTCTTAGCCGGGGCACCTCAGGGATCCGACCCCGAGCTCTCCCCTGATCGTCCTTGTGAAATTGTGTGCATTTGTTTATATATTAAGTGTGTTCGCGATATGTAACGTGAACAGGAGCCAGTGCGTTCCCCCCGCAAGGCTCTCTCTTGGCCCATACATTTGAACTGTAGATATTTCCCAACATCAACATTTGGCACCTGGTTCCTCTTATGACTTCAGCAGCTGTAGATCTTTTTGTTCTCCCACTAGTCGAGTCCACAGCCAATGATCCACACCCACAAAAAGTGTTTTAAATCATAGAAAAAGCCATCTATGGAGCCAAAGCACTTTATTAAAAAAGCAACATTCCTTCATGCAATGACCGTTTCTTCTGGTATTCAAGAACGGGTTTGTTCCACTAAATCATTAGCAGCAGCAGACTGGGGAGTTTCTTTGTTCCTCGTCCTGTCTTTGCCTTATCCCCCGGAGTTTTAGTGTCTCTAGCGGGACACACAAGAAGACCCAATTCCCTAGTTTCCTCTTTTCCAAAACGCCACACATGACCATCGGCCTTTTAATATCCAGCAATCCAGATTTGGATTAATGTCAGCGCGCTGGGACGGAGAGAGGCAGGAAAAATGAGTGAGAGACACGAGTGAGAGGCTTTCAGATTAAGAAGTACTGGCGCGTTGTCCTTGTTGGAGAGGTTGAGTCTAGGGAGATTTTGAAAATGTGGCAGCCAATCGTCTTTTGCGACGCGAACTTTGACATGATAGATGTAAGTACGCAGATATGAGACAAGGGTTATGAGGACAGACCGAGTTCAGCTGTGCTTAACGTTTTTCAGTGGATAGATTTAATGCACTCAACAGTTGCTTTTGATCGCCATCTTGAAAAGTGCTCTGAGCAAAGGGGAACATGGTTCAAACTAGACACGGTTAATCAGATTATAAATTTCCATTTGCGCATAAAGTCACTGAATTATTTGACATCCTGAACTGCCTGAATACAAACAACATATAAAGTCATCAACCGTTTCTATAAATCCAGCTCTTTTTCATTTGTTCATCTAAACAGTAGCCCCCAAGGCCCCACTTATCATCATGCCACATCAGTAATGTCGGAGCCTGTTCAGCCAGCCTGAAGCAATAGTTAATTTAGATGACAGAAGCAAGTTAACACTGTAAGATTTGCTCTCCCAATGTGGATATAAAATTCATAGCATGACGCTTACTCTTAGTTAGATTATTCAAGTGCCTCAGAGCCTCGTCTTCAAAGAGCTCATTTTTGTATAACCTTGCCCTGGAAATACAGAAATTGAAAAAAGGGGAGAAATTGGGTGGAAAATGGCAGGATGAGGTTATGGCGACGTCTTGGCCGCTGCGACTGCAATGTATGACTGGGAACAGGTCCTACTCGCGGCTTAAGAACAGACAAAGCCCCTGCTTAGGCCGTGCATAAATCACAGGACTCACTTAGCTTTGAGTGTCCACATTAATGTCCTGTGTAAATTTGACGTCTTTTTGTTCCCTTGTTCCTGCATCCAAGTCATCTCAGCTGCCTCTGGTACATTTCAGCATCCGGTCTGCTCCATCCTGTTGAGTCTACAGCCGGGATTGCGCTGGAAAGCCCGCGTCAAGATGTTATCTCAATCACAAATTAGCACTAGCCGCACTAACATGACGCTCCTGTTCCCCTTGTAATTTAGATTGTAATGTAACATAATATTAGCACAATTCATTATTTCTTCAATCCTTGCCTGAGCACAAAGCTGGAATCCCACTGGGAAACAAAATGTCAACATTAATAACACTTAGGAATGACAAGCCATGAATCAACTAGATGAGCTTTCCACGGCGCTCCAAAGCCGGCGCTTCGACACTAGTTGATCCAACACGGAGCTGATACCAAGGTAATGCTTGTAGAAACACCGGTACGTGCCAGCAGGGTGGAACATTTCCATATTAGCGGTGCATTGTTTTGCGCTCCCCACTGTCTGTAGGTCGGCCCCGTCTTTCATTGTGTCATCATTAGATAAGCACGCACTCTCCCAGACTATCTCACAGTAATGAGGGTACCATCAGGCAATCACCCTGGGAGATGGTCATCGAGTTAAGAGGGAGGGGACGGGGAGGGGCAGCAGCTGATGGTACAGAGATAAAAAAAGTAAATGAAGTATGCAGAAAAAACAGAGAGAGAATCTGAGACGGATAATGCTCGGAAGGAAAACAAAGCGTTTGAGAGGAAGGGTTGAAACGGCTGCCTCTGCGGAGATCGAGATCATTTGGGAAATTCCAAAATTAGAGTTGGTATCGCCCACACAGTCACCCCTGCCACATACACACACACACACACACACACACATATAAATATCCACACACACACGCTGGCTGCCTTGTGCTTAGCTGCTCAGCGTTAAGGTCAGAGTCACACTTTGTCTCCCTAGGTCATTATCATGCGCCCTAAAATAGACGGCCAATTGTGTCACGGCGTCTGAAGTGAATGTGACATTGAATAAACAGCCCTTCGACCCCGCACTCTTTACTCAGTCTAACACTCACACATGAGGCTTGATAACTAACATTAAAGGAGGCATTTAGCTGTTAGCGCTAGCACCGAGTAATGACACATGTGGCTCTGAGGGAGTTAGCCTGCTTCGAGGAGTTGGCAAGCAGCTGGAAGTGACTCCTCGGTGTGTCTCATTGTTAAACTATGCACTTCTTGACATACAAACACACACACTTTGTCCCCTTTGACTTCCCGTCCCCTGGTGGCTTAATGTTGTTTCAATCACTTGCATTGTGTTAATATGAGGCGCACCGCTGCAAAGGGAGGCGGTTGATTGAAAGCGAGAACACCTAATCACTGGAACAGCTAATCAGTGCTTGTCGTAAATATTGATTAGTTCGGTGCGTTATGGACATGCTCATTAACCAACATCTTCTCTCTCTTTCTCCCTATTTTTCCTCCTCCTCTTTTTTTTCCCCCCTCTACCCTTGTCCTTCACCCTATCATTTCTTACAGCGACCTCCAACGGCACCGTGGAGGGCCTGGAGAACCGCGAGGGGGGCGTGTGCAAGAGCCGAGCCATGAAAGTCATCATGAAAGTCGGGCAAGGTAAATGGTTGGCTCACCTCGCTCACATCTCATGTACGACACACAGTACAATGGCGATGGTGGTGGCGCCACTGCCTCAAAGCCATGTTTCACTTTGGGCTGACATTTTCATTTATCGCCATGTGTGCCAAGCGTGACTTTGGTTCAGACACTATCTCTGCAGCACAGAGCGTGCACTGTAAAGTTGTCATATGAAATGAACCGGCCATCTGCACCAGTGTTTCCCATTGACCTACATTACTTCATGCAATTAACTATAGTGATTGGTATTTTGGCTTTTTATCAAATTATGTTTTCAGTTTGGCACATAAAAATGGATTGAGATTGCAAAGTCTGATCTCATTCTGCGTGTAATTGTGTTTACAAACATTTCATTTGGATTTATGCTGAGTACATAAAAACATAGGCGTCTCATTATGGTATTAAAGTGGTGGTGTAAAACAGCACAATTAAACTGTCAGGGACATTTTACAGCTTTAAGTTTATCTTTACACACAAAAGAGCTTTTTCTTACTTTTATAGTAATGTATATTTTTGTCAAGGTTTCATAAAACATAAAAATCTGTTTATATAAATATGATATGATGAACAAAAAATCTAATCTAGACAATTTAATTAGCACATTTCATAAATAAAATAATAAATTAGTAAATGAAATAAAATATATTATACATAATTATAAAATATAAAAAAATAAATGCAGGTTCAAATGTTTATATTATATAAAAATATAATGCTTTATATTATATAGGAATTCATTAATAGAAAAAATCTATCATGAAATTACATTTTTTATTTATCTTATTTTTCTTAGTTTTTAGTTGTGCAGTTATATAATTCATTATATTAAAAGTAGTATTAAAATTGCTGCATTATTTTAAATAAAATATGTAGTTACTAATTTAAAGCATCTGTAAATAAATGAATAAAACTGAATTGTTACATTAAATCTATTTCCTATATATCAAATTTAAATTGCAAAAATAATGATACTATAAAAATGGTTACTTGCAACAACTAAGGTAATACATTTCCATGTAATAATGTTGCTGCTGTGGTTGGTGCAAATGTAAAACATATGTCTATACTATGACATACTATGCCTGCCTCACAGAGTTTGGATTTGGGTAACTATCGCTTTAATATCATCTCATATTACGGTTGGTCATCTCAGCCAGTGTTGCAAATCAATAATCACGTCTGCTTTATGGACTGTAATATTGGATTTAGAGATTTTTGCCTCAATGTGATGAAGTGCCTTTATTTGTCAGGCGCATACATACGTCTGCATTGAAAGAAAATTCCCATCTGGCTGTTTTGTCTTTAATCAGCTTCTCAAAAGGACCTCAGGAAAGTTTGCCAGTTTATTACATTACACCAAAGCAGAGCCGCATCAGCCACCACTATTAATTACATACAGACGTTTGGAATAAATCTCATTTTATGACATAAACAGTTTGTTCACATAGTGTATAAAACCAGTTCATGGAAAAACACAGGCTAAATCAGAAGTGACAATGAAAGATGACTGTGGCCCTCTCTCTCGTGTAGCTCAGCTGTTCCTCGATATGATTTCTATACAGTAATCACGAGAAGAAAATGTGTTTGAGTTTGGGATGCTTGTGGTCAAGTCATTTAAAAATGCTTTGCATAAACAAGCCAGTTGTGTTTACATATCCTTGGACACAACATTTGGTTTGCATCATATATTTCACTTTTAGACGCACATCTAGTCAGCGGGCCGGACATCCATATCCAGGCTCTGACAGGCTACAGTACACAGATGTGTTACTTCATAAACATTTCCCCATCTTCTGTCGGCGTGTTTTGACCCTTCTGAGGGGAACATCTGCCTGTTCGCTTGACGGGACTGAGGCTTAAAAACTGCTTTTCACCACTCCAAATAAACTAAAAATTGTGCTGTGTATGTGCTGTGAGCTGGGTAGTTACATGTACTCTGTTACCAGTGGTGGAATACTTAGTTACTTTACTTAAGTATGCTTTTCATGTATCGGTGCTCTACTTGAGTAAATTTTACAAGAGGTACTTTTACTTTCACTTCACTACATTTTAGAGCAAGTATTTGTACTTTTTACTCCACTACATTTCCTGTAGTTTCCTGTTTAAAAGTACAAAGTATTTTGAGTTTTGGTTTAAAATCATGAGTTTGTGTTGTGCCCTCATTGTAGACACACAGTACTTAAAAATAAAAGATGCAGTAAAGTAGTACTCCTTTAGAAACATTAAAGTAATAAAGACAGAAGACCTCACCCATGGTTTTAGTCTCCTTTATTGTAGCAGTATGTTTTTTTTATTAGTAATCAGCACAATTTTCAGCAAAATCCTTCACAGTTGTTGAGTCTGTGCAAAATACTTGCAAGTTGTTTTTTTTTTTTTTTTTTTAATTGCAAGTACATTTAAAAGTAAGTCATTTTATACTTTTACTTAAGTAGAAATTTTAAGATGATACTTCTACTTTTACTTGAGAAACTTTTGGGATAAATTATTGCATCAAACATTTTACTTCTACATAGGGATGCTTGATTATGGAAAAATTCATAATCACAATGATTTAGGTCATAATTGTAATCACAATTATTGTTTTGTCATTTATTTGTGTTAATTGATTCATAGAGCCTAGTAAAAGACTTTGGACAACATATGGACATAAAGAGCATACGCATTATTCAGAGTTCAATTTAATTCATCCTTTTTCTTTTTTTCAATTATATAGATTGGGAGCCTAAATTGTAATCACGATTAAAATTTGATTAATTGCACAGCCCTACTTCTCCTTGAGTAATATTATTTTGAAGTACCAATACTCCTGAGTACAGTTGTTGGCTGCCCACCTCTGGAGGTTTGAATGCTGGCTAGTGGGATGACAGTGCTGTATCTTGGCAGTCGGAAAGGAGGCGGATAGAAGCTAACAAGCTGCTGATGCTAGCAAGGTTCGAGTCGGAACAAATTCAGCAGATACAGTGAAAATACCCACAGCCGTCTCCGAGACAGACAGGCATTGCATTATCTTCCCCATGTAGGTCATTTTGGGAGTACGACAGCTCACGATTGCAACACCGTCACCGTCATGACAACACCGCTGCAAGAGTGGAAGCAATTCTGGCTCGAACACAAACTAATAAAACCGTGGGATAAATGAATCTCTCGAGGGTTGTGTTAATGAAAGTTGAAAGCCTTATTTGAGGAAAGTTTTCCAGAAACGTTCCCCGCCGGCGTCTTAGCGTGTCACCGCTGGCTCACGGCTTTTCCTCAACTTCGCCAGAAAAGCCTGCACTCATTTCCCAAAACGGACCGGAGCGGGCTGTCACTCACAATCAGCGTGCCCTAAAAACCTTGTTAGGGAAGATGCAGTAGACCCAGCTGCTACTACTTTTTTACATCTATTTCTGTGGGTGGGAGCGCTGATGCATAATGTGCCAATCCAACACACACAGCCACTGTTTGAGGCAGAGAGAAATTAGAGCGCAGACAGAGACTTTGATTTGGCTGTCACGCACACGGCCTAGGTGCTTGTTTGCTGTGAAAAAGCCTATTTACTTGGAGGAGAAAAACGACTTTTAAATCAAGTGGCCTTATTTTACTCACTAGTTCAGTGCTAAAAGGTATAATATGTCGTTTTTATTTGTGATAAAGTTACAATGCAAGTTTTATTTAAGGCTCATGGCCCTGTATACAGATCAGTGCTTCTCAGCTGGTGGGTCTGGACTCAAAAATGGGTTGCAGGGAAGGTTAACATCAGTATTTCATTGGTAAAGCCATAGGTACACGCAGAGGATGTTTTTCAGGTTTGTTCTCTCAACACTGAGCAGAAAAAGGAAATTTCTTTTGCTTCAAATTGTCTCTATAATATTACTGATTTTAGTTAGTTATGCATTGTTTGTGTTAAGAAGGTATAATCTTAAAGCAGGTCTATATTTTTAAAATATTCTGGTAAAAAGTGGTAAAAAGCTCAATAAATAAGACAAAAAAGGTAGGGGGTCCTGTCATAAAAGTCCTCGTCCCAGTTTGGGAGGTGGGAGGACATGTTCACCATAAAAGTAGTAAAATTATTTAGAAAAACAACTTAATTTTAAATAGTCAGTCACAAAAAAATGAAAAAAAATTGGATCCCCAAATCAGACATGAAAGTTAAGGACCACCACTTTTAAAAAATATGGAGGCATTAAGAGCACACCAACTAAAATAAGGGGAAAAGTAAAGAAATAATACTTGTTTGCCTTTGCTCCGGCAAGTATACCCAGTTGATGTAGGGTTGTAAATGTTAATAAATGAACCATTTGGGCATTTTGGTTTTGAGCCACTCACACAAGAGCAGGTTTTACCTGAGGCTCAATGAAAATTCGCGTTTTTGATTATTTTTCTTGGACAAACATGGGAAATTAATTACCTTCAACAAAGAAAATAATTGTATTTTTCCAGCCTTAGTCTCCCACACTCTGCAGCCGCACTAGATGTTGTTTCACCAAACAGAAAAAACCTGGTCGCAGCTTGGCTCTGACCCCAGATGCTATTGTGTTTAAGCCACATTTCCTCCCATTTCTGCCTCTGAATGCCAACACCTCTTCTTCTCGCCAAGTCCCTAAGATCTCCCCATATGTCCACCCATACCTCGCATTTTTGCACTTTTTTTTCTTCTTACTCCATGTCATCTCTTCTTCCATCCCCAGCCCCACTATTTTCAATATAGGCGCTCGTTCCTCTTTTAATGTTACATTTGCATTAACTGCAAAGTGGACCCTTGGGTGTAATCAGGTTGAATCATTGCAGGAGATGACACATCGATTCGTAATTGTCCTCTAAATGTCTCGCGTCCACGTCTTTTGTCTTCATTTAAAAAGCGAAGTTGGGAATGGAAGACAAATTGATTGAAAGGGAAACATAGAGGGGCCATATTTTATACACGCAGCAGTCTCTTCTTGTCACACTGCACTCATTAGAAATATGTTGACTCACCGCCTATTTTCTCTCTTTCTCTACCTCATACAATGTCTTTCTGTCGCTCCATCACTGCCCCCCTCCACCACGTCCCCATCCCGCCCTTCCTCCCCCCTGCTTCCTTCTGGCGGCTTGGCAGTTCTGAGGTAGTCGCTGTCTGCATAGCTAAGGGAAATGTCAGCACATAGAAAAAGCAAAAGAGAGAGAAAGAGAGAGAGAGTGTGTGTGTGTGTATGAGGGGAAAAAAAATGGGTCAGGACATTAGAACAACGCTCAGTGCACATGCTCAGTAGTGGCCGTCCAACGTTACACTTTCGGGGAGAGCTTGTGCATGCATGAATCAGATCACTGTGTCCTCTCATATCCTCCGCCATGCGTGAATGTTCCCACTTCTCACTCCTGTCTTTGCTCATCAATTATTGACGCCGCACAACAGCTTACGGCTAAGTTCACCGCTGCAGCAATCAGTCTCCGGTATAATGCAGTGAGTGTGTGTGTGTGTGTGTGTGTGAGTGTGTGTGTGTGTGTGTGTGTGTGTGGATCTCTGGACAGTGACAAGGCGCACAACATGGAAATCAAATTTATAACAGCGCTCTTGCCAAATTTTGATAAATGCACATTAAGTCCCCTTTTGGCCTTTCTAATTTTCATCTGTGCCAAATGTCCCACACCCCCCCCCCCCCCCCAAATTATTTCTTGTGTTTAAAAAAAAAAAAAAAAAAAAACTCCCAGCCAAAACCAGGATGGAAATAGAGAAAATTGACTGCTAGACTGCAAGATATTTTCACCCATTGGATTGGACAGCCAGACGTACTTCACCACAAGGGAGCCAAATGCAAATTGCCCCTATTTTCTCGCGCACACACCCCTTGAGGGGGCCTGTGGGTAGATGCAGATAAGGTCCAGATAGAGTAGGGGCATCAGATAGCGCTGTGAAACCCATCGGTAACACTTTATAACTGTCTAGCGTCTGCTTGGGATCGTAAAACAGCGGACCCCACCGGTGTTTTTACCGCACAGAGACATCAAAGTGCTGCAAATGTCTGGAGATAATATGTCTTTCCTCAAAAACTCTCCCTCTTCTCTTTGGTAGAAGCAGTACTAGTAATTCTGGTAGTAATAGTAGTTGTGGTGGTAGTAAGTACTTTTCAGTGTCTGGCCACAAAACTTGGACACAGCGGCGTCTCGTAGTAGTTTGAGTTGTAGTAGTGGTGATAATAAGAGAAGTAATGATAGTAGTTGATGTCGTAGCAATGGTATTACTAGTTGTTGTGATAAATATTTATAGTAGTAGAAGTAGTTTAGTGGTAGCAATAGTTTTATTAGTAGTAGTGATATTAATAGTAACAGTTGAAGTATTAGTGGCAGTAGAAGAAATGAGTTTTGGTAGTAGCAGTAGGAGAGGTTTTGATAGTAGGAGTAGTAATAGTAGTAGTGGTGGTAGTACTTGCAGTAGTTTGAGTTGTAGCAGTTGTAATGGTAGTAGTTATTAGTTGTAGCAATAGCAGTAGTAGTAGTACTTTCTAGCATCTTCCCGGCATTATAAAACTTGGACCCAGAGGACCCCACCAGTAGTTGGAGTTGTAGTAGTAATAATAACAATAGTGGTATTAATAGTAGTAGTAGTAGTAGTAGTAGTAGTAGTAGTAGTAGTAAGTACTTTCTAGAATCTGTTTCGCTGTTTCACAGTGGACCCCGCCAGTGTTTACTGCACAAAGACATCAAAGTGCTGCAAATGTGCGTAGATAATGTGCCTTTTCCTCAAAAAACCCTCCACTTTCCTCTTCTCTGTGCCCCTCCTGCCTCTTCCTGTCCTCATAGTCAGAAGTGCTCCTCTCCTAGACTTAAAGCCAGAGCAATAAATAAGGCATATTATGGCCTTTTAACGCGATGAATAATGTAAAACAATAAAAAGTTAATATATAACTACTTTAGCCTCATTCTGCCATTCCTAAGTGTGTTGTCGGTGCGCGCTAGGTGCGTATGGGCGTGGACAGAGCCATGCACGTGGGCCGCAGTCGTGAATGTGTCAGCGTTGGAGATGCCTGTCTGAGTGTTTGCAGAAGGAGCCGCTGATGCTGATGCGAGCTCATATTTTACGACAGGACAGGGATACCGGCGTGTTTCCGAGCCGTTCGCTAACTTGTCCTTCCTCTTTTGGCGCTTTCATCTCCACTTCTGAGACGCTTTGAACACATGCAACCATAACCTTCCCTGTGTATGAAAGATATATCAAAAGATAATAAAGAAAAGCAAAAAAAAAAGTCATTGTAATTCAGTGCAGGCTCAAACTCTCACCAAGGCTGACTCTCTCTCTGTGTTTTTGTGTGTTTTGTTGTTCACAGTCCCAAATGCAGCAAACCCAGCGGCGCCGGAGACTCCAAAGTCAGACGTGGAGGACAATGCCATACCCGAGTCTAGTCCCAGTCCATCTGACCATAACCGGATAGGCCCAGTGATGCCAGGAAACCATGGTGAGCAGATTGACATTATACACATGAACACATGCGGCTCAGGCCTCAGATCCAACATGGCTGACGACGGGAAGCTTCACTGCACAAACATTTTTTTGTAAAATAAAGGGTTTTTGAATTGTTAAAATAATGCCCCTGGGTTTTTCTGTAATAATTAATGGCAAATACAGGGAGGGAAAAAAATCTGTCTTCTTCCCAAAGTACATTTTCACTCATTTAATTTAGTGCCAGAGGCTTTCCTTTGATTTGTATGGGTCAACAAAAAGGTATAAGTCGTTTGATTGATGTAATAGCATAACACATATCAGCATAACAAAATTTATTTCCACCCATAACAAACAACTTACTCTGAGTCACTTTAAATGCACACTGAAGGGAAAATATAAGAGGTATGATAGCAGAAGAAATATATCTAAATATTATAGAGACCAATTTAGAAAGCAAAATGACCAAGATTAAGTGTTGTGTTGTATAAATCCTTTCATTTTGTCCTTGTAATCGGTTTTGTAAAGTCTATAGGAGGCAATGAAAATATGTGTAAAAAATATGAACAGATCCCATTTTAAGATGTGATTAAATATAAACCCTGCCTCTAAGAAAACCCAAGTACTATTTTTTCCCCTTTTTAATTGACTCCTTAATTGTCTTTCTTTATCGTCGAGTATTTCTTACCCATGAAGCCATTGCAAGTGGTTGCGGTGGCTGAAAATCGACTGCAAAATATAAAACAAAAGCGCTAAAAAGAAAAAAACAACAATTATAAGTAGTTTTCCTTGTTCAAATACTCCTAGAAGTCATGGCAGAAGTAGAAGCACAAAAAAGGCAGAATGGAGCAGAAAAATATAATAAATTATGAAAAGTAATAGCAATAATGTCCCAGAAAAAGTTTGAATCAGGTTTGAAACAGGTTAAATTGCACCAAAAAGGCAGATTGGGGCAGAATACCATAATTTGGCAGGTGTTACTATCGATGGCACAGCATAGCTCAAATTACAAGAAATATTACTGCTAGAAATACAAGTTGTGTCAGATGCAAAAAGCCCAAAAAAGGCAAAATGGGGCCGAAAACCATAAATTTGCAGGTGTCACAAAAGATGTGCATTGTCACTGCGACCACTCAATAATACTCATATAAACTATAAATCAGAGCCCTCCCAATACAAACAGCTCTCCTTGAGTTGCTTTCTCACATTGCGTACAAAGGCTGCTCTCTACCAAGGAGACTCAAAGACAGACTTCTTTATTAAATATCTTTTTATTTTTTACACCTCATTTGAATTGCAGATAAATACAGATTAAAAGCTCTGATAATTGAAGAAGTCATTGACGCCTCCTTGGTTGCTCTGGGCCCCTCCTTTGCTTCCTGTTTTTGCAGCAGCACCTCTCTCATACTTCACAGAGAGGGAGAGATAGAGATAGTTTTTTTTTTTCATAGTAACTTTCTGACTCACTCGACAAACTTCTGACTACACACTTTTCTGCCTGTCCCACAGTGATAAGGCCTTCCTCATTTAATAATTTGCTTATTTGACACTAGTTACGCTATAAAAAGACTGTCTTATGTCAGTTTTTTTGCACCGCGTGGCTGCGTTTCTTTACCTGTCCCATATCGTTAGACGGCGGTGGAGCAAGCACTCAAGGTAAATGGGCAAAAAACATACTCAAGTAAAAGTCTCACATAAAATATTATACTAAAAGTACTTTGTTAGACCAGTGTTGAGTTGAGAAGGACGTGTCAGTGCACACTCTGAGGCCCAGATATTTCGGGAATGAAATTTTGTGACAGGCTCCCAGCAGCAGCTCCACACGGCGGCCGCACTCACGAAATTCCTGGCGTCTTTGATTTCACAGATAAGGCACAGCTTCGGTAGCCTTTCAGTGATGTCATTAGTCCCGATAAGACCTGAGAGTTATCCGTCCCGGCTAAATACGTGGTTAGTGGTCATTAGTTGCCCTGTGCAGCTATGTTTTTTTTTTGTGTTACGCGTGTGGGGCAGTGGTGGAAGGTAACTACATACTTTTACTTTTTATTGAGTATATTTAAATTAGTCAAAGCAGTAGTTTTTACAGCAAAGTAAGTCATTTTAGTAGTAGTAGTGATAATAGTAGTAGTAGTAGTAGTAGTAGTAGTAGTAGTAGTACTAGTATTAATAGCAGTAGCAGCAGCTAGTTTTGGTAGTAGTAGTACTAGTAGTACTAACTCGAGTAGTAGTAGTTATAGTAATAGTAGTAAATGTAGTGATAGTAGTTTGAGTGGTAGTGGTAATAACAGTAGTAGTTGCTGTATTAATAGTAGTATTGCTACTAGTATTGGTAGTAGCTGTAGTAGTTTTAGCAGTAGTAGATTGAGTTGTAGTAGTGATAATAGTAGTAGTAGTATTAATAGCAGTAGAAGCAGTTAGTTTTGTAGTAGTATTAGTAGTAGTAGTAGTAGTATTAGTAGTTGTAGTATTAGTATTAATAGTAGTAGAAGCATTTAATTTTGGTAGTAGTATTGGTAGTTTTAATAGTAGTAGTTAGGAGAGGTAGTAGTATTAGAAGTAGTAAGTCCATTCTTTTTTTTTTTTTTTTACCTTTACCCAATTAACAATTTCCCTGTGTACTATTCACTTCTACCTGAGTGCAGTTATTTTGCAGTACCAGTATTTTTACTTGTGTACGTGTGAGTACTTCCTCCACCTCAGGGTCACTGACAGTAAAGCGCAGGAGCGGCGGGGGTTAGCTCTTTGGCAGCAGCTGCAAGCGTACATGGAAAACAGATTTGGTTGGACTCAAGTTTCAGCTCAGTCATTCTCTCTCATCCTATAACAGCCATCCCACCACAAACCCCCCCCCCACTTCCCCCTCTTATGGTCCCAAACCTCACAGACAAAAGGATAAAATAAATTCAAGATGTCCCCCATTTCTGTTTTCACCCGCATCTTAGCAAAACAAAAGTGCCCTCTGACATGTCGCAGCGTTATCAGGCCAGGAATCTGGATTGTGTTGAAGTGAAGACCGCAGATTGAGTTAAAGCGAGGCTCTTTTGATTGAGCTAATTCTCTGAGATTACATCGATGAGCCTGTTAGTCTGGCCGGGCAAACAACAAATGGCGACGTGATCACGGCTGATTTAGGAGATCCGCACATGACAGCAGCAGTTAGCCATAAATGCTATCACAGAGTGCTCTGATTGTTCAAGGAAAAAGACACTACCTAAAAATGTTTTTATCTGTCCCGATGCCAAGGCAGTCCCACCCCATAATAACACAGCTACCTTTACTGCTTCCTATTGTAACCCAATTTTCTATATCAAGATATGAATACATGACTAATGGGCCTATAAGACTAAATTACGGCAGTAGCTCAGTCAGTAGAGAAGTTCACACACTAACTCAAAGGTTGACGGTTCGATCCCTGCTATTGGCATTGCATACTGTGGTTGTGTCCGTGGACAAGATTTCAATATATATATATTTTTTATATAGGGGAATGGGTTTACAAACAGTTAATCAAACATAAACAGGCAATCAGACATAAACACACAATCAAACATAAACACAATCAAACATAAACACAATCAGACATAAACACACAATCAAACATAAACAATAACTACACTAAACTAAACAGACCCAGGACATCCCCTGTCCTTAGACCCTCCTTCTCAGTAAGGAAAAACTCCTAAAAAACCCAGCTGTGGGAAAAAAATACACTTCACCCAGCTTGTATGACTGTGTCAGTGTGGCTGTGTTTGGTAGCTGTAAGCACAGATTGGCAGCCACGCTTACGTCAGTCTGCCCCAGGGCAGCTGTGGCTACAGAAGTAGCTCACCACCATTGACTGAGAAGTGAATGAATAATGGTTGAAAGTAAAGCGCTTTGAGAAACTTGACAAGCTTTTCTCTATTTATATATTTGTTTTTGGGCTGTTTTTCTGTGTCAAGTGGCCCTATCCAGCAAAACACAAACTTTCTCTGTATTGTTAGGAGATTTTAAATAAATGTTGACAAGTGGCTTAGACCAACCAACCAGTGACCACCAAATATTCTGCACAAATTTTCATTTTTCATTTGGCATAGGTTTTAAGCCAGATGCCCTTCCTGACACAACCCTCTCCATTTATCCAGTCTTTGGACCGTCACAAAGAGTACTCTAGCTTGTGACCCTCTGTGGCTGGGTTAAAACTACTAGATAGTGAAGCCTAGTTGATGTACTGTTACACAATATGCTCTTAGGTGATTCAACAGTTTGACCCGAATATGCGTGTATGTCTTTAAGCGTGTTTATTTTTGTCTTTTCCCCTTAGACCACATGAACCAGGACCAGACCAACACGCCCTCCAACTCGGACGGCATCCTGGGCTCCAAGGTCGCCGTGTTCTCTGCCATTGGTGCCGGCTGCATCATCTTCCTGGTGCTCATCCTGCTGTTGGTCATCCTGCTCATCAAGATGCGGAAACGTGCGCGGAAAAACTCGCACTCGCAGCCGCGCCCCTCCGCCCTGTCGCTCAGCACGCTGTCCAATCCCAAGCTCCCGGGGGGCACGGCCGGGACCGAGCCCAGCGACATCATCATCCCCCTGCGGACAGAGAACAACTACTGCCCTCACTACGAGAAAGTGAGCGGCGACTATGGCCATCCCGTCTACATTGTCCAGGAGATGCCCCCGCAGAGCCCCGCCAACATATACTACAAAGTCTGACCCTCCCCTCCTCTTCTTTTTCTCGTGCATCCTTCCTCAAAGATGAAATAAATAAATAGAGGAGCGCTTGGTTTCAATGTTCAACGGGAAGAACACTCTTGCATTCAGGGAGACTTGATGCTTTTCTCAAGCCCGTGTTTGTTTTGTACCACCTGCTGCACAAATCTGGAGAGACAAGCACTGACCAGTCACCAGCGGGGGTTGCGAGCTCGACTTTAGAAATCTCTGTTTGTTTGGATTGTCTGCAGATCCCAAGCCTCCCCCCCTGCCCCCCATGTCGTAATCTTCTATAGCCGCCGCCCTTCACTCAGCCACCGATAACCCCTGATGTGTCCCTGCTGGGCTCCCATACAGAGGGGCTGGGATAGAGTGGACCAACACATGTGGACACTTGGTCATCACTTTTTTCCTGTTGGCAAGCAGGAAAAAACAAAACAAAAAACAGGCATAGACAGGCCCCGAATCAACAGTCTAAGGGTCTATATTGCAAGCATAAATAAGTGTGAATGCTTGTGTGAATGCTTGTGTTGTACCAGTCAGGTCTCTGTACTGGGCCAGACTCTCCAGATCAGCTCAGGTATCCGACACAGTGTGTGAAGAAAAACAAACAAACAAACAAAAAAAAAACATGTTCCTCTCCCTTCTCGCACCTCTAAAGTTTGCCTTATACTTACTATTTTTGATGGAGGATCTCCCTGATTCAGTTCACAAAGCAGTTGTATTTTGTTAGACTTTTTCCTACAAGTGCACAATGTATAGCGTTGAAAAATGTCATTCAAAAATGTCACTTCCATTGCTTTTTTTTTCTTCTCACAAGTCCATCCCCATGTCATTCTCGCTCATTTATTCCCATTGCAAAACTACCTATACCTGGACTTTTATTGTTGAGGTGCGTGGGTGTGTGCAATCCTTTTTCTCCTCCACCCACCTGGTATTTATGACCTACTTATTATTTGAGAGTGTCTCCCCTATAAGAGTGTGTGTGTGCATGGGCATGTCCGGGCCAATTCGAGCGAAGTTACTGTATCTAAATCTCCCCAAACAAGACAGACAGAGCGACGCAGCCAACAGACAGACAAGATCTTAGCTAGAATCCTCCAGTTGGCAGTTATTAAAACTTTTATCAACTCGGCGGGATGGGGATGGATTTTTAAGACCAGCCGGCTTGTTGTAATTTGTTTGTTCTAGCTTGTGGTGCTACAGTGTAAACATCCAACGCTTAGTTTATTGCTTGCTGCGTGGACTCAGTGGGCGTGGGTTGAATTCCCGCCGTCTATTGGCCGTAGGTGGCCTGTCCCTGTATATAAATTGGACGGGATAAGGCTACTGTATTGTCTATTGCCAATTGAGCCGCCATCTGTAGCTGACTAATGACTAATCTATGTGCCATCTCGGTGCCCACTCTTAGCAGCAGGGAGCAAAGAAAGCATAAAGCATAGAGAGAAAAAAAAGTATTCCTGCGACTTAACCTTTGCAAAAGATGAGCACCTGCGTTGGGGATTGAGGGTTCGGCCAAGGGGTAAAGTTTGAGGTGAGGTTGGTGTCGGTATTTTAGCATTCATTTTCCCCCTTTTCCTCCTCCTGTGAGCTGAATAAAAAATGCAGTGCAAAATATTCTCCAGTCAAGCTAGAGAGGACACTGCAGTTCAGCTATCACACAGCCCTTGGGCAGCGACAGCCAGAATCTGGAGGTGCATGTGTGTGTGTGTGTGCTAGTTTGAAGGATGGTGGAAGGTGTAGCCCTATTTCTTGCTTATTTTGGTAGTTTTCTCTTTCCACGTGGTTTGTATGTGTGTATGCTTCTTGTAGTATTTTGCATTGGAGCACACGTAGACAAAGGAACTACCAGGTGGCTAAAAATCTCAACATTTGCAACTTGGACCCCATCCAAAATGACTGCTTTATTAAGAAGGTATAGCCCTATTTTTCTTGCTTATACTTGCAGTTTTAACTTTCCACACAGTATGTATGTATGTATGTGAATACTTGTTGTCCTCTTTTTGCATTGGAGCACACTTGTTTTTTTTATCCAGACTAAAGGGGAACTATATCTAGGTGCTCCGAAATAGTGCGGCTGCCAAAGCGTAGAGCGCCGCAGTCCCGCTTAATGATGTGTGTGAGAGGAGAGGGGGAGCAGATAAGGACAGCTATTCCTCAAACACTACTATAGCTTGACGTTTGCATATCCAGCAAGACGCACCGAGACTTGACTGGTCCAGGTTCATCTCTTTGTCATGTTTATTCACCTCCAGAGACACCGATCATCTGCTGCCACATACTATCTCCATTCACGAACTTTGAGGCAGACCCCTGCTCGCTTGAAGATGTTTTTTTTTTTTTTAGGGGAGGGTAAAGGACTCTCAAGACTTTTGCGTGTCGTTAACCTCAGAGTTAACAACTTAAGCAGCTGTTTGTGCTTTTTTTTTTTTTTTTGTAAGCTCTGCGTTTTAACTCAGCGTGGAGCCCCTCTGCGAAAGACATCTAGATCAAATATTTTTGTTTCGGATCAGTGCGCAACCACTCACCTACACCAGCCAAGGGACTCATTACCAGATTACCACGCCACCGCCGCCACAGCCATGTTCCCATTTTCCATTCATTCTAGTGACCACTTAATGTTATTCGAATTTGAATATTGAGTAAAAAAAATTATGTAAATATATGGATAGAGCCCGATATAAGATGTAATTTCACCTGAACTGCTCATAAGAAAATTTAAAGATTAGATTTTTGTAATGGAGGATGTTTGTAAATAGCTGTCTTTTTAAAAAGTGTGTTTTGTATGAATCCTTGCATTTTGTCTCTGTTTGCAATATGTTTTCTTTTATTTTTCTTTTAGAGTTAAATTGTATATTGCAATGGACACATGAGCTGTCTTTTTGCAGCGTCCAGTATTGTCAGAAGTCTTTGTTACCACATGTGTTAAAGAAACTGGGGTTCATCTTTTATTTTATTTCATTTTTCTTTTCACTATTCAACAGGATCCGAAATGAAAAGAAAGGAAAGAAAAATGTCCAGGACTAAAGCTTTGCCATCCTTTGAAACGAATAGGTTGCTGAAACTATGAATGATACGGAGACAGCACTTAGCTCTGCATATGAAGACTGTGTTATTCACTGCCTTTGAGTTACCTACAACATTCACTCCTTTATAGGAAAACATTTGGGCGAATAAGGATGTTTTTTTTTAATAAGCCAGACAGAAGAAGAGTGGAGAGGGAAGGAGAAAGGAGGAAGGAAAAAAGCAGCCATGTTTGAGAGTGTGACCGAACAAAGCTGCCCAATAAATCATGGGGTTTACACCACTCATTATCTCCCGGCGGTCCTTTGTTTTAAACTCTCTTCTTCCCGCTCCATTGTCACTCCTTTCTTTCCAGATTTAGCACAAGGATGTCCATAGTATGAGCCTCAACTTCGGCTACTATTGTTCAAAGCCACAGTATTATTTTCAATGTGCATGTGTAAGCAAAACCTGTTGAATTTGTTTCCCTATGTTTTTGAATCATAACTGTCAGTTTTGTTATTTTATTTTATTTCTTGCCATTCACATTTTCGCCGCTTCCCAGCGTAACCTATTGGCACCAGCTACAATGGAAATAATGTTCCACCAGTTTGGAAACTACCGCATATTGATAAATAAAATTTTTCCCATGGAAGTTGTTCTTGAGTGATGTTTTTCTTCTGCATTATCCATATATTTAACATAGTCTTAGCATGTTTTTTACTGTGAGACCTGTGAGAAAATCAAGTGTTGTTCTAGAGTTGTAAAGGAGAGGCTGGAGACTCTGGATGTCTGAGGCAGGAGACGTTTATTTACCATCAGCACAGGACCCAGAGACAGTGAGCACTCAACACACTGTGGTAGTATTGAACATTTATGTCTGGCCACCTGGTTATCCACAAAGATGTAAATAAGATATCAGCTGGTGTGGAGAGAACTGATGTGTCCCTAACAAGACTCAGTTTTATTCCTTATCATTTACTGGGACCCACTTTTCATGCAATTATTTGTACCATCTTGGTTTTATCGATAGGAAATTAGCTTCAGATATGCTACAGATAAACAACTGTGATAGGAATTGATTGGAAACAGCTCTCTGTGGCTAAGGAACCAGACCCTGCTGCTTTTGAAAAGAAAGTAGGAAGGTATATATCCATGATTTCTATGTTTTTGTCTTAAAAATACCTCAAATCAAAGTAATGTGACAATGCTCTTCAAAGCAGTTGGAGATGGTGAAATCTTGTCTGAGAGTAGAAAGTAGCAGCTGTTCCAAAGATCCATCATCAATAATCACACCATAAACATTTTCTTTAGTACCTGTTTTCTGGTCCAGAGCTGCTGTGGGTTGAAAATGGCCGGGGGCAGCAGCTTGACTCTGCCTGGTTTGTCTGTGAGCCCTCTATACACCAGCTCCGTGTACTGGTCTCTGGTGAAGTAACAGCCTTGAATGGTCATCCTGGTCCCTGAAACCATGTGGTCCTGGATCAGACCGACTACAGGTTTTACCGTCCTGAAGGAGAAGGGAGAAAACAGAGTCAACATACAGCTGTGGGGCATTTCTATTCTAGTCTTTCTGTTTTACACTTTGACAAAAACGTAAAATAGTGAGTTGCCTTCTGACTGACTGGGTTGGCAGTTTGATTCCTGCTCTAAATCTGTGCACACTGTCACTGTAACGTTGGGTAAGACACTTCAAGACACTTTGTTGCCTGCTGCAGTCACAGTATGTGGCTCGCAGCATCTGATCTAAAATCTTGCCAAATTGCAGCCCCGTAAGGGAGCAGCTGAGAGAAAAATACATTTTAAAACATTTTGCCATAGTAGTCCACAATTATCATATCTTTCCTTAATAATCACTGGCAAAACCTTTATTTTCTGTCACAGCTGACAAATGTTTTTTTAGAACTGACAAATTCTTTTGCACATTTCCAATTGGATTTTGGCCCAGGCCTTTTTGCATCTTCAGTTCCTTGATGTTAGGAGGCTTCCTGGTATTACTCTGCTCTTCAGTTTTCTCTGAACAGAAAAAAATAAATAAATAAAATTGTTGTATAAGATATGGTTGTCTGTAGAATAATTTGTAATAGGTTGTGTTCACATTCTAAAATTTGATGATCAAAATCTCAGATGGCAAACAGGGGCCTAAATAAATGTGAAGGTGAGGTACATATTTCCACAAATTTTTAACCTGATCTGTTTTTGGTAGTAACTAACTGGGCCACAGCTTCACCATAATAATGGCTTTATAATCTGTCACATCTCCATTTTTTATGTGACAATTGTCCTGCAAATAAAGAGTACATTTACAGCACAATATGACCCACATAGATAGAAAAAAAACTATGATTAAACCAAGCTCTATTGTTTTAATCATAGTTTTACATGGTTGATGGACGTCAGGACAGGAATATAAAGCCAATTTCTCTAAGCTTTTATTCCATGTGCTCTTCCTCACACAACCCTCTCCATTTATCTGGGCTTAGGACCTGAACCACAGGCAGGGGAGCTAACCACTGTAAAGACCTTCCTGTGTTACTCTGGCTTCCTCCCAAGGTTCAAAGACATGCACATGTCAGGTGAATTTATGACTCCCTGGGGAATGAACTTAGCCCTGCGAGTAACTGGACACTGCTCAGAGTGTACTCTGCCTAAGGCCCATAATTGCAGGGATAGTACCCAAGAACTATCAAGAATAAGCAAAGCAGAATGAATAAATGAATGTTAAATGACCTAAAAATATATTGTAATAGAAATAATTTAGTTAAAAAAACAAAAACTGGACACCTCCTTATTTCACGTTTTATAACTTTTTATTTTCTGAAAAAGTCTTCTTTTGGGGAGCTGTTACTTTCACTTTGCAGAACACACTTTAAAATTAGGTAGGGCTGGGTTAAACGTTAAACGATACCTTTGTGATATCCCCAAAAAAATTTACAATAATACTGGTATGAAAAAATATATTTTTATTTGATATAAAGTTTCAACCCCTAATGGGGCCTTTAATGTTCCTTTGCATTAATCAAAAAAATAACAGAATAAATCATACAAACGTCTGGTTTTAACTTAAAGCTAAAAATTTTCTTCTAAAAGTTGTGTTTTATTGTGTTTTAGGATTGTAGAGGATGAATTAGCTCACCATAAGTATCAGAAAAAAGTATCGCTTAGGACCCGGTATCAAAAAACAGGCAACGTTTAAGAACTGGTTTTGAAAAAATCTGAAGGTACTCAGCCCTGGGATTAGGTGTCTGTTGCTTTAAGGCTCTGTTGGCCCCGCCCACTTCACTCTGGCAGCTCTGAGCTTGTTGCAAACACTGTAGTTTACTCAGAACTGCAGGGCTGTGGCCTTCCTAAAGCCTTTTACAGACACTGCTGCCTCCTCATTGTCTCCTTTGAGTTCACAGTGAATAAAGTTGGGAGGATTTGAGTTCAGACATGAGAGGAGAATCTGTGAGAGCTAGGACTGAACGGTGGGAGTGGACAGAACACGATAAAATGGCTAATAATTGGAATCTGGAAGTCTTGTCTCAAGACCCACTTTTATTCTCTGGCTTTTAACTTGACACGAGTTGTATGGTCCTGTTTCTTTTTTATTTTGTTTTTAGTTGTTTTAATTGATTTTACTTATTTATTGTTATTTTAGTGTATTAATCTTTAATTTTACTAGTTTTTAATGTTTCTAATGGGAACTAGTAAAGAAATTATTAGAATGAGTCCAGTGACGGTGTATATGCTTTAGAAAAAGAGCAGAAGCACTTCATGGAGAAGGCTTCACCAGTTATCAACACTGAAATATTGGACAACAAAGAAAGTGTCTATTGTAGCATGGGCTATGCTTCTGCTTGCTCAGAGAAACAAACTGAGAAGAGGGAAGCCAGGTGAAAGTCAATAATACTAACAGAGTCTTCAGCCACAAATACATTATTTACTATCTTTGTGGCCATCTTGTGTGGACCAAGGCTTTGCCTCCCTTTGACTGCAGTTTGTTGCAGATAATATATTTTTTCTGCCGTCTTTGTTTATGACCATAGCCGCTCCTGGATGGATGTTCAGGTCGTTGAGAACAGCATGACGGAGCTCTTTGACGTTTCAGGGAGTAACGGGCTGAGGGTAGGTCGGCTTAGTGGCAAATACCTTAAAAAACTAAAACAGTACACGTTCTGAGTTAAGTTATGGGAGGGCTGCAGAATATTAGGAACAGAGTTCCTGCAGGTATCAGCAAATCAATTTTATTGCTTTTTAATGCAATTTTTAATGCCACAAACATACAATCATGGCTTCTTACATTGTTCATTAATTAATCATGAATTTATTTGCAAGTCTTGTAAAACAAAGTTCTTAAAGCACCAATAATGCTGAAAGTCAAACATCTGGTGCTTGGGTAATTTGGTCCCAAATTAAGGAAACTCGATCTATCACACTAGTGTAGACTACAAAACTTATTTACATATTTATATTCACGAATAAAACTAATAATGTCAGCAATTTTACTTTAAAATTAATTTTAAAAATGTAATGCCTGTTGAAATCAAACATAATGCTTTTTAATGCTTCTTAAGGCCTATTTTTTGCAAAATCATTTTAATGACTTTTAATGCTTTTTAATGTCCCGCAGGAATCCTGGGGAAAAAAACTTGAAATTCTGATGACTATATTGTATATGCGTTGCAATTTTCTTCCATGTCTTATATATTATATAATATAAATGAATGAATATTACATATTCAGAGGATTACAGTGTCCCACCATAGTCTAAAACTGAACTTTTTTCCCCAATAAAACTGATCCTACACACACATAAAATCATTTTTGTCACGGCTTTTTGTACATTTTACTAAATTATTCATAAAATGGCAGATGTATTTCAAAATCTCTTTCACAATTTCATGTAATCAAACCCTATATGGGCTTCAAATAAACACAAAAACTATATTCAACCTCCCCTTGACCCACTTTTAGGCCCTGACACTGCAATATGAGTACAAATCCCATATCCAAAGTCACTTTAGGAGGTGGTCTGGATCCTCAGCAGATCCCAATATAAGTCAACATCAACATAGTGTAGCATTAATGTAGACAATGAAAGAGAATTATGAATATGTCTTATGTTTTATTAAGCTTTCTGAGAGTGTCAGGCGTGTGGTTTTGTAAACAGAGGTGGAAGAAGTACTCAGAGTAACATAAACATACTCAGTTAGATATAAAAGAACTCAACAAAATTGGTACTTAGGAGTAATAAAAGTACTCAATGTAAAGAGATAAAAAAACAATACTTCATATAGAGTATTTTTTCCTCTAAAATATAGTTTAGTTAATTACTGAATAAAAGTAGTTACTTGTTTTTTAGCTTCTAGTACTCTGTAGTGTTTACCTGTTCCTCAAGGCAAATTCAAACTCTTTTGAAAGACATTTATGGTCTGTTTACACTTCACCAGTCCATCCAGCATGTGACATTTACTGTTAGTCTTCAATGTAGGTGCTCAGGCTCAAAAAAATCTCCATCTGATAAACAAACAAGTCAGTCAGCTATTTGGAGTAAAAGTAACATTTGCAATTTGAACTTTACCCAAAAGCAATATGCAATAAGCCAAAGTTTAACATTCATAACATTTAAGGCATTTTCAAGAATGGGGAATCATGATAGTACAAAAGTCATGTGACACATCTGTGAGTGTCAGGCAAGAGCGTAAAGGCCTTTCTCAAAAATAAAATAAAATACAATAAAATAGAAATGTTCCGGGCATGATCAAAACCAGGAGGAGGTCCCAGGGAGGAGCCAGGACATGCTGGGAGGTGTCTGTGGAGAGGAATGTCTGGTCATCTCTGCTTGAAGACCGCTTTCCTCCCGACCTAGAAGAAGATGGATGAATGGATTGAAATGAAATAAAACTAGAAACACTCGGAGAACACAGACCTACACCAAGCCATAGGGTCATTCACCTGAGAAAAAAACCCTAAAGGCCCGGATCTAGCGCAATAAGTATTAAATATACATCAAATCTGTGAACATACTACTGACAGAGAAAAACCTCACCTTTCTTTTGGTGTTATTTGCAAGTCTGTAGCTACATTTCTTGCTGTGCAATATTTTATTTCATATGTACCCCCTATATTTAGAACCACCTAGATCACCAGAACCAGAATATCAACATGATCCAGGTCCATGTCAGATTAAAACATCTACCATGATGTCATCTTGTAATTATTTGCCAATGATTCTGGGCATTATTTGTTGAGTTAATGGCATCTCCCAATAGTAAAGAATTATTCCCGGATCCAGATGATGATCTGGATCACCCCTAAAATGTAATTATTTCTTCCTTATTCTATTTCTGACATTTCCTGAAAATATCATCAAAATCCATCCATAACTTTGGAGTTATGTTGCTAACAAACAAACAAGACAGACAAACCAACGCTCCCAAAAACATTACCTCCTTGGTGAAGATAATAATATGGAAGAAGCTATTTCATTTAGAAAAAAAATAAAAATAAAAAAATAAATAAAAAAGTTAGAACTTTCTGATATTTTTGGTTTATTGAGAATGACATCAAAATGCAACCATACAGTATATGGATTGGTGTTACCAACTTGTAACTGTATAATGTCACAAACTTAATACACATTTTTAAACATTTCTATACATACAGTTAAATACATTTGTAAGCCATGCATTTATACAAGAGGACAAAACAGCTCTGCATTTGTGTGTGGACTAGAACACACATTTGTGGATGCTCACAGTTACACCCAGACCATTTTACACATTTGCAAATGTTTTTCACACTTGCAAAGATATCCTGGTACATGATATTGAAACCATTTCTCCTGATACATTTGAGGCATTACGGTTGAACTGTAATGTAACTTAAACCTGAGGAAGTAGAGACCACACCTGGCGGCGGCGGAGACACAGTGAAGCCAGCTTGGTCTCTTTTTGATACAGAAATGAGATAAAAACATTGGGGCAGCCGTGTTTTGACTAAACAGAAGCTGGTGTTTATTTTGAAATCAAACAGGGAAGTGAGATCTGATCTGGTGTGGACACAGAGGGACAAATTAGAGCCAGGTGTCACCAGAGCCACTGCAGCAGGCCACAATAACAACCTACTGTAAGGTCCCTGGCCTATAACTTTCAACGCTTACATCCAGCAGGGAGCAGGGATAAGTATATAATGTGGCAGTGTGTAGACGCACTGTGTAAGCTAAAACTCAGTATTGTAGATGTTTTTAAAATGGCTTGTTTTTATGCCCAGAACCACACAACCCTATAAGAAAATACTGAATTGGCTGCTTTTGTGTTAAAAGTAAAATAACAAGTAATGACAAAATATTTTAATGTTAAAGTTTAAAGCTGACCTTAAAACACTAATTCTTAACTGCTTAGATGGTGGGACTTTTGCTGTAGCATTTTGTTGTAACACACTTTTAACAGTGATTTTTTTCTAATTATTTTTGGGACCTTTATGGCACATGTATTTCAAAAATAGTTTTATAATCAAAAATACTGAAGCTTTGAATCAACTGGTCATAAAACCATATTCAACATTGCCTTGACCACTTTTGGGTCCAGTCCCACCTGTTAAGAACCATTCCCTCTGATTTCAACATTCAACCACTGCAATCCCACAAATACATCTACCCCGGGGGTCTCCAAACTATGTCCCAGGGCCCAATTTTGGCCCATAGTCTATTCTTAAATGGCGCTTGGAATTTATTCTCCTTAGGGCCTAATAGCCACAGGTAGGACGTCTTACTGCAAGTTAAACAGCTCAGGTAAAAAGTTTCATATTTGTGTGACATGAACCTGATATTTAAGCGTGACAAGGATGGATAGGATTATAGGAATGAGTACATCAGAAGGACAGAGGCACAGGATGCTGAGGTTAGAGCTGCCTGACAGGAGGCCTAGAGGAACACCAAAGAAGAGATTTATGGATGTGGTGAAAGAGGTCATGAAGTTGGTTTGTGTGAGAGGAGAGGATAGAGAGGGTAGGATGAGATGGAGACATAATGTTGTAGCAGGGAACAGCTGAAAGAAAAAGAAGATTAATAAAGCATTAATAAATATGTAATTACCATTGTTTAATTAATAAAATGTACTGAGTTGACACTATAATTTTGCATTGATTTACATGAGATTATTACTTAAGAATTCACTACCAACCTCAACAATAATAATAATGTTTATCAATGTTATCAATGTTACTCAATGTACAGTCTATACTTTCCCTTTGTTGCAAGATTTAAAGAAATGATAACGTCCCTTTAATGTAGGCCCCATTTCCAAAAGTTTCGTCCTTGTCACTTGTCCTGTAGTCTAGTCCTTTTTACCTCAGCTGCCCTGCAAACCTCTAGTATAACTTTAACACAAAGTATATTCTTAAACACTTCACGAGAGTCTACTTTAAAGTTCCCATCCTTTAACTTGGAGGCTAAAAGACACATTTGTGCTCCCCTTGGTTCACGGTGGTGCCATAGACCCGTCCCGCTCTTGCTGTGCCTCCCTCTGCCCCCCTAAACCCTCACCTCGGGGGTCATCCCGGCACAGATGGGTCTGTTCTGATACATTAGTCAGATTGAAATCACAAGCCGGCTTCATAAATTCATATTCAGAGGCTACGGCTGTGCCTTTTTGCATAGTAACTAACGCCCGTATCGAGCTACTGTGCCCCGGTGTCCTCCAAAATTACATTTCTTCATACGTGATTAAATCTGATTGGCTGCACTCAGCGTTTCCATTGCGTTTGTCTGAAATTACAGCGTGCCGTTTTTATCCGATGAAGGGGAAAAAAAAACTTCCAAGTCCTCGGTGAAAGCGGAGATGGCATGAAATGTTATTAAAATGATTGGGGCATTTTCACTGACAAACACACCAATGGTTTAGTTGTAAGCTTTCTGAGTTTTTAAGAGCAAGCGCATGAACTCTATGAACTCTTTTAGCTTTTATAAACAACATGGCTGCATTTGCAAGAAAGGTGCCTTATGCTAAACAGACTACAATGCATTTTCAATGAAGAAGTTTACATTAGCTCCGAATTAATAATGATTATAGAGCAACAAATGTCAGAACCTGGTTAGAAAACATTAGCGAGCGTACCGACATCTAGCTGTTTTAATTAAAGCAGCAGTCAGAATGAATAAATAGCACTTAAGTAAAAGGCTTTTTTATGCTGTGCTGGAAAGTGGTTACAGAAATGTGTCGGTGTATGCTCACATTTAATGCATCAAACATAACCAAACTTACTGTGTTATGGTAAAGTTTAACCCATTTACAAGCTGAGACATTTTTTATTGAAAAAAAAAAAAAAGTGTCATGGAGTCTTCTGTGAGAGTCTTCTGTGAGATAAAATTAAACTTTTTGTCTTCTTTTGGCTGCTCTTTCTTGGGATCATCACAGAAAACCAGTCGCACAGTAATTTGATAAGGTTTTAGACCAGATGCCCTTCCTGTCTCAACTAGCCACAACCAGAATGCACTGTGAGAGTGGGAATGCAACCACCAACCCTCTGGTTAAAGGGCGACCAGCTTGACCTCCTGTGCCACTGTTGTCTCATAAAATAATACAAATTTAAATAATTGTTCTTTGTGTATTTTGGGCTGAATTGAGTCATGTGTAAAAGTTGACCTATAACACAAGACTGTAAAAAAACATTTGTAAAATTTACCGTAATTTACCAGAGTTTTACTGTATAAGAAAACTGGCAACAACACAAAACTTTACAATTAATTACCTTTATTTTTCCATTACAGTACCATAAAACAATATTGTTTTTATGCAGATCAGGGACAGTGAGTCATAGACAAGGCAGAAAAAGTGCTTAGCTTAATGTAAAAGTCACCACATTTTTTTTTACGGTAAAATTCTGGCAACAACAGCTGCCCATATTTTACCGTAAATGTTCCAAATTGTCTACATCAGGGCGCTATTAATTCAAAGTACATTTTAGCAAATATATGAACAACCATTCAGTCTTGTCATCTAAAACATCAGATTTTTAATGTTTTCACTTTGTTCTTTTGTTAAATGAACGGGAAAAACTCGTACCAGACCATGACATCACTCGGGAAGCGTCTCCAGAGAGAGGAAAGTCAGGACAATGGGAGACATATTCTGCCTGTGGCTTCCCTGCTCCCCCCCCTCTCTCTCTCTACACCCGCTCCGCCCCCCTGCTATTCTGGCCCCCCCGCCCCCGGTCCACCGCTGTTTTGCGCTGTGCCCCGGGGCAGCTACGTTCATCTGGTTTTCTGGCTGGCTCCCCTGGCGCCCCCATACATCCATGTTACTGTGACTTTATTAAGGTCTTCCCCCCACTGAGCCACTGTGCGCCACTGCCTGCATTTCCCCTCAGTGTGGATGTGTCACTGCATTTAGTGTTATCTGCTGCTCAGCTCCAGTCGCATGATGCTGTCTTATTACATACAGTGCACCAAATGCTTTAGGTTTTCACAAATTGCATTAACTTGATCCAAGCTTCTACTCTCCTGATCTGTTTAGAAGACTGTATCCAGGGCTTGACATTAGCACTAGCCAACCAGCCAAATGTGGTTAGATTTCCATTTTGGCTAGTAACACGCTGACTTCCACTAGCTACTCTGGCTGGTTGGATTCTATCTATATTTTTTACAACATTAATTAAGCCGGAGTTTCCATAATTGAATATATAGGCCTAGTAATTCATCATGATTTGGAAAAAAAGCCGCCTTAAGTGACAACAAATTAATATACAGTATGTTTCAATGCATGCAAAAAGCTTTATTCTATCTGTTTAAGTTAACTTCACTGTAAAAGATTGTAAAACTAACTCTGCAAATATTATTGCTTATTATAAAGTCTATTATACACTAAATTATGATTATATTATTATTATTATTATTATTATTATTATTATTATTATTATTATTATTATTATTATTTAAAATTTAACTAACAACAGAAGTCCCATTAAAACATGTTTTATTCACAATAGGACACAGGCAATATTTAAAATGTTAAACTATTTTATGCAAAATATTTTCAATATGATGGTGGCAACAAATGTATGTATTATCATATCTGTGCGCAATTAATTCACAGTAAATTTTAACAAATATATGAAGAAGAATCATTCAGTTTTGTCTTCCAACACACTGGATATATTGTTTTTAGTGTGCTCCCTTGTCAAATGAATGAGAAAAACTAGTACTATACTGTATAACATCAGCCCTGAAAACATACACCCCAAATTATTGTTATTATTGTTGTTATTATTTCTTTTTTTTAAAGACGTATAAAATGTTAATAAAAAACAGAACGCAGTGTCTTGCAAGTTGCATTAAAACATATTTTAGGACAGAGACAATATTTAAAATGTTAAAAGAGACCTTTACCTATTTCATGCAAAAAATTTTCAATATGATGGTGGCAACAAGTCTCAAATAAGTTGGACGGAGCAACAAATGGCATGGGAAGATTAATTGGCAGCATTACAGTAAAGATGTTTGGGTATAAAAAGGAGCATTTTAGAAAAGGCAGAGTGGCTGGATGTACTCTGCATGATTCTGTAAAAGAAAAAAACCCGCAGGAGTTAGGAACACATCCACAAATCATTGCACCAATCAAAGTTAGCTGTATCATGCAAGAAAGAAGCCATAGACAAACATGATCCAGAAACACCGCTGTCTTCTCTGGAGGAAAAAAAAAATGGACTGAGGCAAATTAGATGTTTTATGGTCAGATAAATCAAAATTTGAATAATACAAAAGGAGCAGTGATTTGGAAAGTAATCTTCTAATATGCATAAGTTATCAGTGTTAGAAATCATTTCTTTTTATCTTTTTATCTTTTTGTTCAGAACAAGTGTACAGGGAAAGGTTTTATCATACACTTGTAGCCTGCACGTTAATTAAACAACCTAATTGTATAATATTGCAGCTTTTAATATAAATGTAACAGAATAGTGTTGTATTATTTACTGTAGGGTTATCTGTTTGAATCCAGTCACAAAATAAAGAAACATGTTGTTGCATACTGTGCACCAAATCCTTTTATTTTTTCATCAACTTGATCATTACAAAATCAAATATTAGCTTGTGAGGATGTGTGTGTGTAAAATACCATCTGGATAGAAAGGCCATGTCCCAGCCAATGTATAGTAATAACAGTCTAACACATAGGCCCAGTGTTTTCCCATTGGATTGCGGGATTGGATTACCCCGGGTTCTGCTGGGGAGATGTTGATTTTGTGGATTCAATAAGGGGCAGTACATCTGATTCCTCAATATAGATAATCCATTGACTTGGATGCTCTGTCACAGCGCTGGCCAGATTTTGAATTACTTTCTCACTTTGCACAAGCCTCTAAAGTCTGCAGGAGACAACAACGCTCCTAACAAACTGTTGAGTAGTTTGAAGCTTTTTTTTTTTTTCCTATAGGGCATCTACATTTCATGCTATTCCAGATTAATGATGTAGCTTTACTCAATATATTTGTCAAATGTCAATAAAGTTAACCTGTTAAAGCTGTTTGCACCTCATCTTCTTAATCTACTGTCTTGTAATGGGACTCTTCATTGATTGTGCATTGATTTTCTCAAAGACAGCTGTTTTTAAGTGGTGTCATTATGTCATTATGTATCTTGTGGTGACATTGATTAGCTCGAAATTGTCCCATCAAATAATATGGACATTAGCGCAAAGTAAGACTTCAATTAAAATGCGGTTCTAGGCACATGCTATTCTACTAATGGCAAGTCATCTTATCGACTTTTTTGATTTTTAACCATGTTATAATATTGTTTCCACTTCAAAAACATGCCTGGAGTAGTATTTTCTTTCATTCATGCTTGTTTGAGTGATTCTGTTTGCTGGGCCCATCCTCTTCTAATGAATTGAACGATTTGAAACGCTCAGTCTCAACGCTCTATGTAGACATTTGAATCCAAGAAATGCATATTTCTAAAGCCCACACACCGTCCCGGGACTTTTTCTGATCATTTCAGCGCTTAAATTGCGTCGCTACGAAGCAGTTAGCTCATGTATATATCGTTAGCGTCATGTTGCTGTGTTAAATACCCCACTGTTCCCTAAAGGGGGCGAAAGACACCTAACCCAAGCTTTCTCTGCAGAGTCAAAGTAACAGCTCCCCAACAGTAGGCATTTTCCATACACATAAAACATTCAATACTAAGGCAACGGTGTCCAAAACTATAAAAAAAAAAAAAACAACAACAAAAAAACAACAACCCCCCCCCCCCAAAAAAAAAAACCAAAAACAAAACAAAACTGAAGAAGCGTAATGTCCAGCTGTAATAGATGTCAACGTTAATCCATCCATATTATTTTACATGTAAATCTTGTATATTTTTGATCTATTCTGTTGTATTATTCATATGATTTTATTGCTTATAACTATCCTTTACCTATTTTTCCTTCCTAGTGTATTTAAGAGAAACTGAGAGACCAAGTAATTTACATTGTGGATCAATAATTTCTGTCTTAGTTTAAGTCTGCTGTTCATCTGTAAATGTTATGCTTATTATTATTGAATAGAAAACAATATAGGTCATATACAATGGCCAGCTTTCATGCTAACTGTTGCTGCATTGATCCTTTTGCATTTCACTACACTGTAAAAAAAAATGTTGTGAAAACTCAAAAACTAAAGGTACAAAAGTGAACAAAAAAATATTAGTTGAGACTAACTTGACATTTTGAGTTGGCCCTAAAAGTAAAAAATCTTGAGGGATCCTGTTGCCTTGAGTTTTTGCAGCATTTTTTTTCTTTTACATTGTATATGTTTCACTGTAGCTATTATAGATATATCACTAAAATATAAATTAATGTTCATGTCTCACTTTCAGTATCTTGTCAGTGAAAAGTCTTTGTTGAAGTTGCTGTTGCTTCACTGTAAAAAAAAAAAAAAAAAAAAGTTGCGAAAACTTAAAAACTCAAGCCAACAGGATCCCTCAAGATTTTTGAGTTTTGGGGCCAACTCAAAATGTCAAGTATTCAACAACTAACATTTTTTGTTCACTTAATTTGGCGTTCATATGTCTAAAAACTTTCAATAGTGTGTTTTCTATCTTAAATCTATCTTTTTTTTTAAAAAAAACTCATCTTACAGCCAATTTACTCTCCATTGCTCAGAATATGATCATAATAAAAACTAAACATATGGATAGTAAGTTGGCTGTAAGGTGAGTTAAAAAAATAATGATAGAGATTGTATACGTATGAACATTAACAAAAAAATTGTTGTTGTTTGAGTTGGCCCCAAAACAAACAAATCTTGAAGGATCCTGTTGCCTTGAGTTTTTGAGTTTTCACAACATTTTGTTTTATTCACAGTGTTGTTTTAAATACAGTGCAGGGATCAGATAGAAAACTCTAAAGCAGTATTTATGACTTTGCCTTGCTTTGGGAAGTGCTGCAGCTCTAAATGCTCACTAAATGCATAAAATGGGTCATTGCCTCTGAGCCTACCAATCACAAAATTACCATCTCCACTTTGGGCTGTCTGGTACGGGCAGCATCCCTTCCCTTACCTACACACTCCTCCATCTCCACCATTAACGCCTGTTGTTTCATGTTAAAACAGAACATTTACATGCCTTAACCCTGCTTCATTTGCATGTTTAGTGTCTTGTACATTTTTAAACAGCGCCTTAAAGACCCTTGTGAGTTTTCCTTGAAGTGAGCCTGTGTTTTTTTTTTTCTAACCTACCTCTGTTGTTTTTTTCCCCTCTCCTCGTCAGTTGTATTAACACGGTGTCTGCATGTCTTTATAGATGAAACAAGTCACCTGGGAGAGCAACAGCTGCAGCGGTTTGAAGTGTCTCGGGACCAATTTAACTCATTTCTGTCCGTGACTCTGAATACTAATCCAGACACAAACTTCCTAGAACTACTTTTTATTCAGTTCTTGGTCACACCTTGGTTTTTAAGTAGTTTTCTAATGTGGAAGGACAATTATTATAGAGACATTTTTACAGAGAAAAAAGCAAATGAGCTTGCCATATAATTTGAAAAACACAAATTTTGTTTTTAAGCAAGACTAAAACTCAAAATGTAAAAAGTGCAGTTGCTTCGAAGTATTATTACTCAAGCAGAAGTACAAGTAGTGAACAGATACATATGTTATTTGAGTAAAAGTAACAAGACTACTGCTTCTCCAACTACTACTACTACCCTCATACAACTTACTTTGCTACTAAGATAAAAATAAATATTAACTAATGTTGGAGATTTAAAAAGAGGTTGTAAAAGTTCTTAAAATGTGTACTTGAATAAAAGTACAGTAAATTAAAACAAATATTACACAAGCAGAAGTAAAAGTACTAAACAAAACTTGAGTAATAGAGGTGTGTTGTAAAGTTTAGGGAGAAAGTACCTAATGCTACTACTACAACAACAACTACTACTACTACTACTGCTATTACCACTATGACTACTATTACTGCAAACTTTGGAATGAAGGTCAAAAAATACTTCTAATATTACTTAAATAGAAGTAAATACTCAACATAAAAGTTGTACATTAATCTTTCTACCACTTCTCTTACTACATTTATTATCATTACTATTACTACCAACTTTCCCATTATGATATAAATAATACTTTACTTATTCAAACATTTTTTATAATTACTTGAGTTATGTACTTCCCGCCTGTGTTTTTAAGTATTTTTTTAATGGTGAAAGATGATCTTAAAGATCATCTTAAAGTTTTACAGCAACAAGAGACAGACAAGGAGACAAGGGAGCTTTGCACTTTTATTTGCAAAACACAGATTTGTTTTTTTTACCATTAGCTGACAGAAAACACATAATGTGATTCACTCCATGTGGTTTCTGTAGTAATTACTATCAAAGCGATGCAAGGTAAATACGGGTCTTTTTAGGTAAACAAGCCGAGATGAATGCTTCTTGAATTCGTTTTAAACGTTAGCAGCGGTCGCTTTCTCCTCAGATGAACGCAGCACATTTGCATAGTTTACTTAGCGTTTTGTACGGCACTACATCACAAGCTCAAAGTGTGGTTTTTGAGAAGAAAACCATGGACGGAAAATAAAAGTTGTTCGGCGGGAGAGATGAAACGTGATATGGGACCAGATGAGGGAAAGAATTCAGAAACGCTGCCCTGATCCTTTAACAGTGTTAGCTGGCACCACGTCTGCGTTTCCCCTCACGTTATTCACACACTGCCTTCCCACACAAAATCTGCTGCATGTGCACATCCCACCATCACGGTCTGTCTAACGGGGTAAGAGTTATACACTTTAAAAATCCACTGAAACATTCAAAACATATCACGAGTTGCCAATGTAAAAGAGAAATCACAAACTGCTGCATGTTAAATGTGGGAATGTCCTGACACCAGTATTAGGAGAAAAAAGTGCAATGCATTTTCTTACCATTAGGTTATACTGTGCTGTAAATTGTCACATTATTTGTATAAAATTGCAACTCAGTATTTTTACAGGGCAGCTCCAGGTTTTGTCTCCGTTTTAAGACTTTTTATTGCCACTTAGAGTAAAATTTAATGCCAGCATAGTCAACAACAGAACAATAATCTGTATGAATTTTACACTGAGGAATTATTTGTACTACTCTCAGAAACACAAGTTGTTGTTTTTTTAAGTCTAATACAGATGGAAAAACTCCTGTGCAGTGTTTAAAAAATGTTGAAAAAAGAATCATGCATTTAAATAATTTCTTGGCTAAATTTCTTCAATAAATATATATTTTTATTGTGGTAACACTACAATTTTTAATATTGACATCATATTTTGACAAATTTTAAGACCTACTCATAATATTTTATACTTTTCAGGCCTTGATTTTGACCTTTTTATTGCTTTTAGGAACTTGGGGATACCCTGTTTTATTTATTTACAATTGATTAATCTTAGCGATAGTGGTGCTGTGGCTTTAGTGTTTGAATCTCGCCTGAAGAGCTTACTGTCGTTGTGTCCTTGGGCAAGACACTTCACCCACTTTGCCTTCTCCAGTCACAGTAGGTTGCGTAAGGAATGGCATCTGGCGTAAAAACCTGAAGAAGCACTGTGTAACGAATGGACAGTGGTGGAAGAAAAAGTACTCAAGTTCTATACTTAAGTAAAAGTACAGATAATGGAGCAAAAAATTACTCAAGTAAAAGTAAAAGTATCATATGAAAATTTCTACTTAAGTACAATTACGAAAGTACTCATTTTCAAATGTACTTCAAAAAGTCTGTGCTGAAAAATAAAGGTTAACGGTGCAACAGAAGAGACTGACTCTGTAGGTGAGGTTTTTCAGAAGAGTACTACTTTACTGCATCTTTTATACTGAAGTACTGTGTCTACAATGACGGCAAAAACTAATCATGACCAAACTCAAAATACTTTTTACTTCAAACCAATTCAAAAAAGTAGTGAAGTAAAAGTAAAAGTAACCCCTTGTAAAATTTACTCAAGTAGAGTACAGATACATAAATATTGTACTTAAGTATAGTAACTAGGTACTTTTACTTTGTTACATTCCACCACCGCAAATGGATGACTAAGAGAAACAGCTGAAAAAAATAAAATAAAAATAAAATAACTGACTACTACTACTGCCACTGTAACAAGTAGTAGTGGTACTATTATCACCACCACTACAGCTTTGCCATCAAGGTAACAAATTAAACTTCTTTAGAGATGTAAAAAAAACAAACAAACGAACAAAAAAAAAAAAAGGTGGAAAAATTACTTAAAGTTTGTACTAAATTAAACATACTTCTAACTCAAAATAATGTTTTTAAAGCAGAAAGAAAAGTACTCAACAAAACTGTTAATCGTTACTGAATGCAAAGTGTACTTACAGTAAATAAAAGTACTTTATTGTACTGCTACAGTACTTCCTTTACCAGCAACTACTGCTACTACCACTGGTACTACTACATCAGATCTTTGTGCCAGTCCTAAGCACAAATAACTAAAGAGGGTTATGTCAGGAAGGGCATCCGATGTAAAACCAATATGCAAAATCAATATGCAAACTACTAGACATTACAATTTTAGTATGGCAAAAGAAAAAAAGATTTATTTACAATTATTTTGCACTATTTGCTCCTTTTTTAATGCTTTCTAACTGCTTAATAGTGTGTGGTTAATATAAAATGTTCTCAAATGGAGTGCCTCTCAACTCGAAGTATATAAGTACTTTATATTTATGACAGATTACAGTGCCTTGTTGATTTTTCACATTTTGTTTCAAGCAATTTGTTTTTGAAGGTGACTGTTTTCACACCTCTTTAGCAGAGAAACACTGGCAGCATCCACAATCATTTACAATAAAATATCTTCCATCAGTGCTATACAGTATAAACAAAAATAAATTCTCCCAACGCAGGAAGTAAAGTGCTCAAAGGAAGTACAAAAGAAGGTCAAACAAGAACAAGAAACACTGACACAGCTTTATAACATTGATATTTTTTGGGATGTAATATACGTCTGCTATAGCCACACTCATTTAATTTGAAAAAGTCAAATTGATATGCACTCCCTCCATTTTCATTTTCACTGACAAACAAAAGACCAATCCTTTTTATTTACCCAAAATCTGACAGGCCTTATGCAAAGTCACCCACTCATGCTGTAATTGGTTGCGTATCTATCCAATTGTATCAAAAAACAGTATAATCTACCTCCAGGAAATGCAACTTAAATCCACAAAAAACAAACAAAAAAACAAAACAAAACAAAAAAAAAACAGACTAATTCTTTGTATAGATTAGAGACATTAAGTGTTAGGATGGCTGGCCTGACTACCTTTGCTATGTAACCTGTGGCTGCAGCACAATAGCACAGCTCCAATACGCTTTGCCCTTTGTGGTAAATGCTGTTTAAGGCTGTGGAGCTAATTTTCTGACGGTCAGCTGCAATTGTTAACAAAGGTAGCAGGAAGAAAAGTGAATAACAAAAAGCAATTGTCAGTGAATAAAGCGGGATTATAAAAATGGAGTTAGTTCAATTCAGTTTAATTGTATTCATCACCAAAGGAAATTCAATTGTTGAGCCTCTTCAGTTTATTTGCCTTACACTAATTGGTTGTACAGTGTTATGGCAGCAGGGAAGAAGGAGTTTTCCTGATTTTATGGACATCCAGCTGCTGAGCGCTGTAGTTCAAAAGCTGAACGCAGGGTATGATCCATGTTGCTCAGTAAAGTATCCATCCTGATGTGTTTGTTCCCCAAAATAATCCCTACACACATGTTTGAGTCAAGACTATAATCAAGACTAAAACCAGTCCAAGACCAGAGTGAACAGAGACAAGACAAATCGAGACTTTTAGACTTTTAAAGATCGAGAGCGAGGCAAACTGGGGACACTGTGAACTGGGGAAATGTCACCCTGCCACAAAATAAGAACAAACCTTCCAAAACAAGTCACGAAGACAAAACTAATGGCCCTAAGCTCAACCATGAGCCCCCTTTTGTCATGAACTGGCACAGGGTTTGGATGAAAAGGGAGTCCACGCATGGTTAAAGGGATGAGAACAAATGATATTTATTAAACAACTAAAAACAAGTGGTGCCAATACGTTAATGATCATTTTAAGGGCCAAAGCCAGACAGACACCACACACAAACATACAACTGACAATATTCTTGGTTCTTCTGATGCTGCAAACTAGTTACTTTAAAATTATTAAAGTTATAATGTTTGGTAAAAAAAAAAAAAAAAACAGTTCTGAGACTGCCACATCCAAGACTTAGACAGATTTGAGACAAGGCCAAGACCGTCCAAGATTAGTTGAAGCAGCACTGTCTATAATTTGATCAAGTTTGCTTCGATCTCTTTTTATGAGACCATGGCTGAATGCACCACAGAGGTCACAGAAGTCCAGACCTCAGGATTTTTTCTAATACATGTACTGTGTAAGGAAGGATAAACCAGAACTAAACCAGAACCAAAGCAGGTTTAACACTGGACTAAACAAGGACTAAACCAAGACTAAAGCACTAAATCAGGACCAAATCAAGCCCTAACCAGGTCAAAACCTGGACTAAATCAGACCTTAACTAGGCCTAAACCAAATCTAAACCAAGTCTAAATCATGTCATGTAAACTGGGACTAAAGCAGGCCTAAATCAGGATTAAACTTTGCCTTAACCTTACACAATGGACCTCAGTATTTCTAAAAATCGGTGTACAGCCCTGTATGAGACTGTTTTTTTGACCTTTATTTAACCAGGAAAGTCCCACTGAGATTCAGAATCTCTTTTGCAGGGGAGTCCTGGCCCCATGGGGGACCTATGGTACATGTTTTTAGTGATAGGGGAAACCGGAGCACCCGGAGGAAACCGGAGCAGACACGGGGAGAACATGCAAACTCCACACAGAAAGGGCCCCACCCGGACTGGGAATCAAACCCAGAACCTTCTTGCTGTGAGGCAGGGGTGCTAGCCACTATGCCACCGTGCCGCCCACCTCCTTATTAAAGGTGTCTATTTGTAAATTTGAAATTACTGCCTCCACCACAACTTTTCTAGATGCCTCTTTTGGCATTTTGGTTAATTGTTTGATGTCAAAACTATGTCAACCCTCTTTGAAGCCTGGAAATTTCAGGTCTTCCAATTTCTTCCCAAATGGTGTCCACACAAGCATCCTGGGGGGAGGGGAAGGGGGGGTTTGTCAATACCTCTTAAGTGACTCTTAGTGCCATCTCTTAATGTTTTTTCATATGGATTTGAGAGGAGGGACCCGTAACTCACACCGTAATCAATATGACATGCTATGGGACATGTTCTTTCTCATGTAATGTACGTATGCATTTTTAATGAGTTAATGCATCACTCTCCGCACTCATAAATAATGCACGGCCGCTAATGCCTTTCATCAATGTTGCTCATCAAATATCAAGCACATTTTTGGTCAATCTTTCAGCTACGGAGGGGAAATCTGAGACAGGGGCAAAGAAATCGTGGGAGAGGGGGGAGCTGAAGAAAAGGCATGATTCATTACTCAAAGAGAAACATATGGATCCCTCATGAAAGAACTAATTAATGTGATTCAACTTCTAATCAATGAGGTGAACTATATCTAAACACGCTTTAGTCCCAAAGAGAGGCAGGAAATGGAAAATCCCCCCCAAAAAACACACCATCTTTCGTTTGGGTCAATGTTTCACTGCATGTTTCATTAAACACTGGCACAAACAGACCACGGCTCACTCACGTCCACATCAGAACCACATTGCAATGCAGCCGTCTTGTCAAGCCACATATTGATGACATTGTTATGACCAGAACATGCTGGATCAGGCCCGGGCTGTGGCTCAGATCCAGGTCTAAGCGAGCCCCATCAATCATACATACAAGAGAGCCACGTTCCTGTGCAGGCAGAAATAGCCGGGGCAGGCAGGCTCGGTTGGCCTGGGTCACAGGTGTGGAGACCGAGCAAGAAAGTGGGAATTATTCTCTTTTCTGTTTCTTTTCCCCTCGATTTTAACGACAAGGCACTCTCTTGCTCTCTTTCCGAAAATATCCCATTACCATCCCCATTCTCAAATCTCCTTTTCCTTTCGGGCTTTTCCATTACAGAGTCACCACCGCAAGTCATCTGCCTCCTAGTGAGCAGTGATTCGCATACTGATGTGGTATAGATTTTCACGCTGGATGCTCTTCCTGCCATTTGTCCAGGTTTGGGAATGGCACAAAGAAGATTAATCTGGCTTGTGACCCCTTGTGGCTGGATTATCCGAGTTGAAAATGACACAACACAACACAAAGCAAGTAAAAGTACAGCTAAAGGAGCAGACATTTAATCTAGTAAAAGCTAAAAAAGCAAAGTATTACCTTAACATTTCTACCAAAGTAAAGGTACAGAAGTAAAAAAAAATAAAAGTATTTTGCACAGACTCGACAGCTCATGAATGTGTTAAATGTGAGGGATTTTGCTGAAAAATGTTGCTAATTCCAGAGGAAACAAACAAACTGGTGCAGTACAAGAGACTGAATCTGTTGGCGAGGTCTTCTGTCTTTATTTTTCTGATGTTTCCAAAGAAGTACTTCTTTACTGCATCTTTTATATTCAAATACTGTGTCTACAATAAGGGCATGGCAAAAACACATGATTTTAAACCAAAACTCAAAATACTTTGTACCTCAAGCCAATTCATAAATGTAGTGGAATAAAAAGTACAGATACTTGCTCTAAAATGTAGTGAAATAAAAGTAAAAGTAACCCCTTGTAAAATTTCTTCAAGTAAAGTACAGATACACAAAATGTTTTTACTTAATTAAAGTACTTTTACTTCTGGAAAAGTCATATATTGGGTAAAACCTTCAGCTCTGTGTTTTACTGTTGCTCTAATGCATTGTTAATATTGATCATATTAAGTATAGCATGTGGTTACATTCAGTATTAATTCAGTGTTGGATTAAATAGTTAAGATTTGATAAAAGAACCTTTAACCACATGGCTTAAAGCTACACTACTGCATTTATTTTATTTTTTTATTCGTCACAATACCAGTACACAATACCCTAATTTGGTAAAACCCCCAGATTGATATGTAGCACTTTCAGACATTCAGAGTTATACTTAGAATATTTTTGGGAAGGCTCCCATTAAAAACGTTTGTAATGGGGCGGGACTTTAAGTAGAATATTTGGAGGTGATTGGTGCCTGCTAGCCAATAATAGCAATGACTCATATGAGGTATAGCCAAACAACAAACCGGCCATCTGCTGGTGCCCAGAGTCAACACTAAACTCGATAAAACAGATTTTCAGTTTTATGCAGTAAAAATCTGGGACAGTCTTCCTGAATATGTGAGATAAGCTTCTAGTATGACAATATCTAAGTCCAGACTTAAAACTGTTCTTTGTAGCTCTGTGTATGACTGAAAGTGTTTTATCTGCATTCTCCTCTTTTAATGTAATTTAATTCTCTATTTTTCTTTCTTTTTTCTTGCCTGACCATTGAATGTTGGAGGATTTTTTGCTGTTTTTGTAAATGTGTAGCAGCATCTAACATTTCTCGGCGGCACCATGTTGTTGACAAGTATTGCTAAAAGGCCTGGTGCTGTCTGCAAGCCTAAAACCTGCTCACTCAGGACACGACTGCCACACCACTGGGCAAACCACCACTTGTTCAGACAGCAAATGGATGGAAGTTTAAGCCTGACAACATGAATTTTTGTAAGTCTGAATCCATTACTAATAACTACTATTACTAATAATAACATCATTGCTACCATTGCAGCTTCTATTATATTTTTAAACTAACAATACCAGACACTGGGAGTTATTCTCTTTCCCTCCCTCTGAGATAGAAACTGCTCCTCCGCCCACACCTCTCTGAAAACATCCCATTTCCATCCACATTTCCTTCACCCAATTTAAAAGCCACACTTTTATTCTCCCCCTCAGCGTCCACCACCTTCTCCTCCTCCTCCTCTTCCATCTTCGTCTCTCAATTAGGCCATGGCTTGAATCTCGGGCATTATCTCCACTGGCCATTTATATAACATGACTCCAAAATGCATTCCCACCATTTTCCTATTACAGTATTATGCCTGCGAGCATTGGTTTCTTCTGTTTCTCTTTCATTTCTCTCCTTTTAGTCAAATCTGTGCTTGATGTGCAACACTACGAAAGTCACCCCTGCTCACACACTTGCACCAAATACTCGAAAGTAACGACCTTTTTATTCCTGAATTTTTGGCGCTCACAGGGGACTCTTCTGGCCCTGATTGTGTTGCTTCAAGGATTAGAGTCTGGCCTTGGATGGAAAGGTCAGGCGAGGATGTAACACTCTGAAATGTAATCAGAAGTTGTTACACATTTTCACATTCACTGACACTCGCATTTAGGAGCCACTCTTGGACATTGACTGTGTGAACCCAGGCAAGTTTCCCTTTTGCAAATGTTATGCAACATGTGGTGGCTTCTAACCTTTGCAAAACACTTCAGTTCACAAAAAAGACATTTAATAGGAACACAAACTTAAACCTTAAAAAGTCTAACACAGGTAAAAAAAAAAATTAAAAGTTTTCCAAAGATATGAGAAAAAGTTAAAGTAAGTATTGGGGGTTTGTTGCTTGTGTTTGCTAGTTTGCTAGTTGTCAATGAACGGAGATGACATGGTGAGGGTAAAGATTTAACCTAAGGTCTCTGATTATGAACAGGACAGCCACCAAAAACTAAAGATAACTTGAGTAATAATAACAATAAGAGAAAATAAGAAAATACTACTATTATCACTACTGTTGATACTAGTCTTGGCCCACTTTCTATAGCTATAGTTTCATTACTACTAAAACTATAATATTCAAAAGTTATCTATAAGATTAATAATAAAAATGCATCAGCCTTATACAGCACTTTTCTCTGTTCTCAAAGTCACTTTACAACTAGGTGCTTTTCATTCAGTCTTCAGTCACACTCAGTGGTGTTGCAATAATTGTGTAGCCACAGCTGCCCTGGGGCAGACTGACAGAGATGTGGCAGACATTCTGCACCTTTGGCCTCTCCTAAACACCAAACACATGATCACACAGGCAAGGTGGGAGAAGCTTGCCCAAGGGCACAACAACGCCAAGGACAGAAGTGTATTGCTGACAGGTGAGAAAAATAAACCTGATCTACTATAATACTTACATACTGCTATGTTGTATTTTGTAAACATGTGAAAAATTACTGGTTATAACAAAAATCTGGTAAAAAAAAAAAAAGTGATACCATCATGTCTTGTAAAATGTGATACATGAGTAGCTTGTAAAAATGCCATGTGCTGTTGTGACATAAAACATTGTCTTGTAAAACACAATTACATCTTGTTAAAAAACAAAACAAAAACTAGACAATTATCTTGTTCTGACAAGGCACAAATCATGTTATAACATCATAGAGATCAAAATGATTTTAATGCCCTGGCAGCTATTCACATTTGTAATTACGAGATATAACTTGTATTTTAGTAGAATTAGGCCAAGCGATTGCATCATGTCACCTCATATTTATATTTGACTTTAAATCAGTGACTAGTACCACAGACAAGAATCAAAACCTGTTGGCTCTGTGTCACTGCATTTGAGGACAAAGGTTCAGAGAACAAAAAGACCACAGCAGATGAACCAAGAATAATGTTTACTGCAGTTTGTGTATGTTAGTTTCATGGCGTCAAGACGTAAAACAATTTAGTAGTGAATCTAATCTACTTATTCTCAATATGGACGTTGTAAATAAACTTAGAAAACCACTGCAGGGTAAGTCCTTATTTGTCTTTCTCAACATACCTCTGTGTACAATATAAACACACTCCAGACAACACTAAACACTGGGCTGCATTACTTTTTCCATTGTGTAAAGACTGAGAGAGCCAATCTAGTCATGTGATCTAGAGACGTGTTGTATGTGTCCACAAATTCCTGAAAAGCGTGTTTGGTTGTTGTCATTTTGTCATTAAGTACCTATTGTGAGGTTACTGTTTTGAGGAAGTGACTTGAAATACTGATGGCACATTGAGGAAAAACCGGAAAGAGTACCGTAAGGCTAAGGGCTTTCTAAACTTCAAATAAAACTTACAAAAACAGCAGAAGCAGTTGTTAAAATCCCCTAAGTATTTTAGTTACATTTTTTGATTTAGCTCCTGAAAAGACTTTTTGGGCCGACAACATCGATACCTTGATTATGAGCCTGTGGGAGCACAGGAATATGAAATGAAAACGTGTTTGAGGGGAGCTTGAATATTGACTGAAAATCTGCAGAGATTACAACAAAACAAAGGAAAACTAAGTGAACACGAACCTAAATCAGAAGACAACCCGAGGAAATGCAATGTAATAAATATTGAACAAGGCGACGCGGTTATGAAGTATAGGCTGATGATATCTGAGGCGGTTTGATAAAAAACAGTCATATGTGGTAGAAGTCATATATTGGATGAAACCTGCTGCTCCGTGTTTCACTCTCGCTCTAATGCATTGTTAATATTGATCATGTATGTGGTTGCATTCAGTATTAATTCACTGTTGCATTAAATATTGATGATTGGCTAAGACTGGAGAAGGGAACCTGTAGCCACATTACTTTTTTCCCATCCTTTTGTGTCAAACCTACCTCCAAAAACAGTACATCTAACTATCCTGCTTTTATTTTATTAAAACAGAACATTCCTGATTGGTGGGTCAGGGCAGCCATTAGAAAAGATTCTCTCACACTGTCTGACTTTATTGAAGGACTCAACAAGCAACATTTTGGCACTAGGCCTCAATCAGGCAAATGATGGAAGAGCTCCATCTAAGGGTGTGTTCACATTTTCGGGGCTAAAATCTGCATCTGTGCTGCAGATCTCTTTGGTCTGGTTCGAGTTCAAATTGAGCTCTGTCAAACAAACTAAACTGAACGGGAGCAGTAACAAACCTCGCCTGTAGGGGGCAGTGCACCAGTATTTACTGAGAGAAACTGGCAAAGAAGAAACCCTGTTTTTCTATTTGTTTGAATTCCACCTCTTCAGCTGACTATATCCAGGTAATATCATACGGCGCACTTTAATTAATATTTAATGAAGTATTACATTTAGAGCAGTGATATTGGCTGAATACAACTGTGGACTTTCTCCGGTGACTAATGTGAAATGTTTTGTTTCAGCAGTGTTTTAACATTTGTTTGTAAATGTCAGCAACCTTCATTTTATTTAGGCTACAGTATATTTGTATGATGTGCGTATGTTTCTATGTGAACAGTGCTTTAGTCCACTCCCTGTTGTTAGTCCATAGTTTAGTCTGTGTTGCATTCACACTTCACCACACCAGGAGCACACCAGGGCACTAAGCGCGCATATATATATATATATATATATATATATATATATATATATATATATATATATATATATATATATATATATATATGTGTGTGTGTGTGTGTGTGTGTGTGTGTGTGTGTAAAACACAGGGTTCTAACAAAAGATAATAAGATGATGTACAAGAGGTATCATTGTGGAAAAAAATATTTCTCAGCTTTTTTTTTTTACATTTGAATAAAAAGTGGCATGTTGGTTGAATAAAAGTAACTTTAAGTCAGAATTTGCCAGGGTTATGAATAATTTTGGGCTTCACTGTATATAAAATATTCTTTATATTATTATATCTCATTCAGTGTGGATTTGAAACAGTAGGATATATATTATTAGTACATATAAAAAGGCATTGTATATGAATGCATAGAGAAAAAGGGTCAGGGCAGCTAAAAAGTTAAAAAGTGGGTTGTAGGGAGAAGTAATGTCCATATTTTCTATCCTAGTTATTATTTTCATCGCATAAAATGGTGAAACTGTTTTTTTTTTTTTTTTTTTTTTGCCATTCATGTGCCCTAACAGTTATTAAAAAATAACTTATTACTTTAACCAATTATTCAACTACTGGAGTGTGATATTAAATTCCAAACTATTTCTAATTTCTCTTACAAAACGCCATCAGGTGATTAAATGGTTGCTTTACTCCTTGTCTGCTACTAGTAATGGTAACCTAATCCCATCACATGATCAATCTTATCTCGCGGCTACAGCAAAAGCTTTCATGGCCACTATGGATTTCACAGCAGTCCAAAGCGCGTAGTCATGAGCTGCGCCTTAATGCTGTTTGGTATCCGTCAAGTCCAAAGTGTCCGTTATGATTACAAAGAGCTGCACTTCCGGCGCCGTCTCTCCCTCCCTCTCTCTCTCAGGGTGGCCTCTGTGAGTCTGGACCACTATAGCCTATTGTATCAGTTCTTAGAAACCCCAAAGCTAATACGAGCGTTAGTGAGTGACCACCCATCTGCAAACTAACTGACCTAAATACTACGGACAACATCTGTGGGGGCTAGAATTGTAGAGCCTGACAGACAGGAGCTAAGACTGTGTGAATGCGCATGTCCATGTCATGTCTGTCTATGTCTGTCTATGTCTGTCTATGTTGGTGACAGAATAACAGCATCCAGTGAAGGATCTCTCAATGTCAAACAGTTTGAAAAGAGCAGAAAAAAACCTTTTTGAGCAGCTTCACTGGAAAAATTTACGGCTAAACATTCACTCTATTAAATAATGTGTTTAGACCATCCTCCACCAGGGCCGTACACAGGATTTTAGAAATAGAGAGGTCTGCCATGTTGACGGCCAGTTCAGTTCTTGTTTAGAACTCATTTAGTCCACAGGATTAGTTCTTGTTTAGTCCTGGTTTAGTCCTTGTTTAGACTTGGTTTGGTTCTTGTTTAGTCCTTGTTTAGTCCTCTGTTTGGTCCTGGTTTGGTCCTTGTTTAGACCTGGTTTAGTCTTGATTTAGCTCTGTCTTTTCCTAAATAAGTCCTGATTTTGAGTATTATTAATTCTGGTTTAGACCTGGTTAAGTATTGATTTAGACCTGGTTTAGTCTAGCAATAGAGAAATACCTCTGTGACCTCTGTGGTGCGTAAGTCCTTCACTATGATTCATGTAAAAAACAGAAAAGTAACAGAAAGTTTCTCTTTTGTGATCAGCAGTGGTCTTCATATCATTGTCTTCTGGCCGTTCAGCCTTTCCCTTCTGCCACCTTTGGATGCAGTGATTTGTATATTGATTTGACATAGATTTTACGCTGGATGCCCTTCCTGACACAGTTATCCAGGCTTGGGACTGGCACAAAGAGTACACTATGACCAGTGGCTGGATTCTTCTGCACATCATTCTACTTCCTGTTTTTAGAGCAAGCTTTTTAAGCACAAAATGTAAGAATTTTACAAAATAACTGAGTGAAAAACTCTGTTTGCATTTCATGATTTTAACTACTTTGTTGTTGTTGTTTTGGGTGTTTTGCTTTCAGCCAATCAGATTCAAGATGCACATTCAAAATTGATTGTCATTGCACACCAGTACAACTAGCCAATTGTATTATGCTTAGTAAATTATACTTATACAAACATACATGCAGGCTATTAAAACAATTTTTTTGACAGTTCACAGCATAAAAAACTTTAGACAATAGTGGCTATATTGAAAAACAAAGACATTTGGTGCTAATGTTAGCTTTTGTCTTGGTTGCATTATGCTAGCTAGCAATAACTTACAGTACAGTGACATTAGCATATTCCAAATAAAAAAAAAATGTTATTGTCAGTTTATCTTTACAAGACATACTGGGTAATTGCAGTGCTGTTCTGCTCTCACATATTGGCATTATGAACATAATAAAAAAAAAAAAAAATTATAAAATGAAATGAAAATGAAATATAAAATAAAATAAAACATTTACAATTATAATACATTATAATAAAAAATAAATAAAAAATAAATATATCAATAAAAACAAATAAATATATATAAATAAATATGAAAAATAATTAAATGCTAGCAAATAATTAAATAAGTAGTATAAATATAAAACTGAAGAAATACAAAAGTTCAATAACACTTACAGTATATACAAACAAGTCAAACTACAATATACATATAAGAAATGCCATTTCCTACACAAAGGCTGTGAGGATTAGTGCTGTGTTGCTCTTTGGTTTAGTCCAGCTATAGGAGAAAATTCACAGCCAAAGATCGACAGCTGGGAAAATGTGAAAAAAAAACAAAAAAAAAAAACAACAACGAATAGAAATGGTTGAAAAAAGAGCAGTCAGGAAGTGTGGCAAGCGAGCCCAGACATACCTTTGTACTGCGCCTGCACAGCGGTTGACAGGATGCATTAGAGAATCCCTCAGTGATGGGAGACTGACCTAAACATGTGACCCAAGTGCTGCCCTAGTTTTAAGTGTGCCACGGGAGATGGAGACGATTTCGCTCAGCTGTGTTGTATTACTGCCGCCAGACCACCGCGGTTTGGGGATCACTACACAGTACACCATACAGTAGACAGGCTTTATATTATATTTTTGATTTAGGTATGACTAGAGACCTTTTTAGTGTTTGTAAACAATAAGGCTGTTTTTGAAAGAATGGTGTCATAAGCTTACCATAAAACATTTTCTATGGAGGAAGCAGCCACAGAATATCACAACATAGGAATAATCAAGATCGATTTGGCAACAGACAACCATTCGACTGCATGTATGTAAAATCAGAAAACATTAGTGAGTATATCAGTGTTTTGCAGCTTTATGTAATACAGACATTTGCATAAAATTAGCATAAATGCATATTTTGTCAAAATCAAAGATGTAGGCTAGGAAAAAAAAGAGCCAGTGAAAGAGAGAGTTGTGACATCTCTCCAGCTCACAGAAATTAGCCGTTCAGACCAGCAGCGCTATAGAATTGTAAGGAGAGGCACTGTCCTTGTTGCTCTTTTAAAAGTAAGATATTTAAAGACTCAAAGTGTATTTATCTACAGATTTAAATAAAGCATATGCCAAAAATGCATGTTGGTATAGCTACACGAATCATGTGAACATCTTTATTCTAGACGCAACTCTTTTGCTCAATGGCAAATATAAAAAATTATGTTAGGGTAATTATGTTTAGGGTCCACCTAAATTAAGATCTTAAAAAGATTTTTGTGGTACTATTCCCTAATAATGCTCACACTCAAAAAAGCTTATTAAGATCCTAATTTATGTCCAACAGCTTCCTTACTTCCAACTAATGAGCAGTAATTATGAGTTTATTAAGGGGAAAATATTAGTCATTTGCTGAATATTTGTAGAATATGGTCACACAGAATAAGGGTGCTTTATAATTACTAATTAACCACTAACTAGCATGCTAATTAGCACTTAGTTAATGGTTAATAGTTAAAAGATGGACCCTAAACTGAAGAGTTAACAAATTTATATACCTATATCCAAACCAAAAATCCACAAATATTGAACCTGCTCATTTTTTGTTAGCAATTAGGTCCTCAACCTTGTTATATTAATCTTGTAGCTGAAGCTACCAGTCCTGGGGAAAGGTGCTGCAGCAACTCAGGGGAACAGAGACAGAGAGAGAGGCAACAGAGCTCACTGACAAACATGAGATTAGAGGTTTACAGTTCATTGTTTCCCAACCTGATCATTTGTAACGACTGTAAACCAAACAAAACATTTTAGCATTTTAACCCCTGCCCTCAGTCTCATATTATATGCCTGTAGAAAGTTATGATCACATGAAAACAATATATTCATTGAAAGTGAACAAAATAACAACTTTACTGTCGCCGTCAAAAACATCTTACATTTGCCTGCCTTGGAAAAGTGACTATAGTGAAAACTGCTATTCCTTTCTCCAAACTGAGATACAGTTTATCTGAATATGTCATTCATGGAAGAGCAAAGCCAGGACTAAATCAGGATTAATACTAAAACTGGACTGAACAAGGTCTAAACCAGGACTAAATATTTTTAGTGTGTTAATAGTGTTAGTATTTTCTGACCTTTTAGCAGGAGCAGTAGTCGTGCTAATAATACAGAAGTAATTGTACGAGGAGTAATAAAAGCAGTAGTAGTAGGAATAATAGTTGATGTAGTAAAAATAACTGTAGTAATAGTACTGGGAATAAGAGTGGTACTTTATTCCTCATGGAAGGGTCTATGGCTTTTTGGGGAGCACTGTTACCGGGGCAACTAATTTTCCCACACGCAAAGCTGACATCAGTGGGACGCAGGGGGTAACTGAATATTCATGAAGGGCAGGGACCCATTTCAGACCAGTGAACACATACCACCCCCCTCTCCCTCCTCCTCCCCCTCCCTCCTCTCTCTAACTCCACACACACACGCACACACACACACACACACACACACACACACACACACACACACACACACACACACACACACACACACACACACACACACACAAACCGACACAGAGAGGCCAGTCACAAAATCATAAACATACAAGCAGTGCAAGGACTTGTTCCATACCAGCAGGCACATACTCATCTCACGCCTCACTGCGCTCATTCAGATCCGAAGCGCATGCTCATTACATACAAGACCAACACGCCACATACAAAACCAGGGCCGGAGCAATTCGTCTAATGCCCCATTTGCTGCCGAGGGATAGTTTAGGGACAAGCAGTGTTTTCCCAAATAAAACAACTGGTTGGTTTTAGCACATATCCATAATACAAGGCTTCTGACTCAGTGTTAATGTATGACTAATTAATCTGTTTCTGCTCCATTAAACAGTAAAGTTATGCATGTGGTGATGTTGACTGACAGGCGTCTGCATAGGTTCAGTGCATCTTCAGCGCTCGTCACTCACTGTCCACTGAACCATGTATTTAGATCCTCCTCCACTGTGATACATGTCATTTGGTATGGGAATGGTAACATATATTTTCTCTTCACGGATGCCTCAGAAGCTCACCGGCTCGAGCGCGTACCACATAAATGAACCAACCCAGGTTTGAATTCTGACTTTGGGGAGTTTGCTATGTTATTGTCCTGTCCCTCTCACTGATTTCCTGTCTGCTGAACTGTCTCTATCTATAAAAAGCCTTAGAGGGATTGTATTATGCTTTTTGGTTGCCTCTAAAAAAGCATTGCACGTTTTACAACCTTTAAAAACATTATCTCACTAAAAGAAAACTTTTTAATAAGTACTCTACTGTTGCCACAAAGAAACAGGTGAAAAGACCAGCAGAGGGCAGTAGAGTGCAGACTGTTGTTGTCTTTTATAAAAGGATCAAAGTAAAAGAGCACTTCACTTCCTTAAACTTTTACTACAAAATGAAAAAAAATAGCTGTGAGGAGTCAATGAAAACAGAACTGTGCACCTTTTTTGGATAAATGAATGAGAGCAGACTGAATGTAGAGGGCTTGTTGATTGGTCAGTGCTTCCTGGAATAGGTGGGGGTTTGTGAGAGAGGTGGAGGTTTGGGGAACCAACCGTTTTGAGGCCTCAGAACGGCCGTGCCAGAGAATAGAAAATTACTCTAACGTGTGTGAATGAAGCAAAACACAACTCCAGGTATGTTTTTTGAAGGGGACAACATTATACAATGGCAGAAAGCTCTGAAAAGTTGATTTTTGCATAAAATCTTTTGTAAACACCAGTGGTATTGTTTGTTTAAGTTTTACAGCAATCTTTTTGGCACAGTGAACATAAATTTCCAAAAAGTTAAAATGTTTATTTTACTCTACACATCATGTTTGCAATTCGTCAACTGTGTTTGAATGTTGTTTTTAAGTGTGTAGCTTTCCAGCCAGATTCAACCATCCATCAGATTCAACATTCAAATTTAAACAATACAACTATATTATGCTTATGTATTTATACTTAATTAGAAATATTAAATTAATTCACTTCACAAATAAAAAGTCAGTTTACTTTTACTAAGGGTTATGCAGCATTAACAGTAAAGCTCAAGTCTAGAGCCCAGGTTGTTTACAAACCTTTTCATGGAAATATACTGCAGCATGCTGCCTTCAAGCAAAGTCTTGTAATTTGTGTGTGAACCCAAATGTTGGGTTGGTGCTAATGTTAGCTTTTGTTATTGTTACATTACTCTGGTTTGCAAAAATATATACATCACATGTATCACTGTACAAAAGATTACAACCTTTTAGAGAGATGCAAACAACTTGAAACATAAAAGCTATGAGGATTAGTGTTGGATTGCTCCTTGGTTTTTAGCCCAGCAAAGTGTTGGGGCAACGGCTGTCAAAAAGTAAAATAATGGTTTGTAATTAGACACAGCTCTGAAGCAGGCCCAGAGTTTCCTGGCGAAGGGGGCATAACTCAACCAGTTTCATAATAAACATAGAACAACATCTCTGTGTATGAAGCCATTAGCTCAATAAGTGAATTTCTTGTTCATTATGAAATAACTACTTAAAAATGGCTCAAGGCGAAATGTGCCATATGCAAAGGGAGCAATGAGGAGAGACGGTTCTGTTTTAAGCAGATGCTCGAACAGCTGGATCCATGTTTTCTCGTTCATGCAGACATTGTTTGACATGGCCATTATTAAGCAAGCCTATTTCAGTGGTGTTTTTCCTCTGTTATTCTCATATTGGTATGCAGAGGCGGGAGGAGGAGCGGTGCGCGGCGGTGTGATGAGAGGATAGACTGGGATGTGTTGAGAGGGCAGTCAGTCAGTCTGGACGCTTGGCACACAGACAGCAGATTCCATTTCCATGCCAATCTGCCTTGTCTCTTTTTGAATCAGACTTGACCTTCACAGACGGACGGCTCCCGAGGCCTGGGACCGAGAGAGACGGGTTCTGCCTAAAACCAGATACACACAGCGCCGCATTACAGACCCCCCCCTCCTCCCACCACTAAGTTTCCTCCAAGTGGTCCATTTACTGTCTTCTGAACAATCCATTTATTACCACGCTTTGCTTTGGCCACAATTATAAATAAATTGCTAAGATGACACAAGTATTAGGTCTTTAACACTGGTCTTCACATTATTAGGTGTATACTACATAAACTGTTGAAATATACATTGATATCATTGCATCTGATGTCAACTGATACATGTTAACAACAAGCTATTAACCTGAATATACACTAATAATATTAGGGAGACCATGTTTTATGTGTCAATTTGTGTCAATTTTCACCAAGGCCGTAAAGAAAGACCATGAGATCTGTATCATCTATCTATATCTCACTGTTATTGAACCTGACCCATTAAACTGAGATTAACTTTACTAAACTCTGCTTAAACTGAGTTTAAGTTAGAGTTTTAAAAAAGAGTTTTACTAATCTCAGTTTACCACAAGTTAAACCTTGCTAGTGCAGCCCAGCGTGTTGCCATATTTTTAACACACATCTATTATTATTGTAACATACATTATTGAATAAATTATTTTTCTCGATCAGATTATGCTATAACCAGGCTCAAACACCATACTATTGATCACCATAATGTATTTGTAAAGAAATACAAATACCAACTGAGATAGCATTGTTAGAATTGCTTTTCCACTAACCAGAAGGTTGGCGGTTCAAACCCCACTCCCACCATTGCATACTGTCATTGTGTCCTTGGGCAAGACACTTACCCACCTTGCCTTCAGTGTCTGCGCACACTGGTGTATGAATGTATGAGTGCTGGTGAGAGTGAATGGGTGAATGGTTCCTTGATGTAAAGTGCTTTGAGTGCCCATGGAGGTATAAAAACTCTATACAAATGTGAGCATTTAACATTAAACTTTCACGTTGCTATGTTGTACACATTTGTGCAAATTATTGAGAAGCAATAAATGAAATTAAATGGAAAGATAAATTTCTTATTGACGAACAACACCTAAAAAAGTATCACAGCAGAAAATCAGGCAAAAATAAATAATATTTCATGTATTATTAAATACTGTAAACATATTGATGTTTTTATTATAGAAGTGTAGTACATAATTAGTTAATCCACTGTTTTTACAACTACATTGCTTAAGCTGGGGACACACTACACGATTTTATAACGATTCACAGTTGCAGCAAGTCTTTACCAGTCAACAACAGTTGCAGGGAATCGTAATCACCAGTCGGCTCTGAAATCCGTTAGTGCGTGATGTTCAAAGACTCGAATCGTTAAGTGTGTGCGCCGCAAAAACCTGGCCTGACGTCAGTCGCAAGCAATCAAACACTCTGGACTGCACACTCCTGTAGTATGGGCTGTTTACAGATCCAACTGGGAATTCATGGTGTCCAGCGGCCAATGAAAAACAGTTGATGGGACACAGGAAATAGCGTCAGGACGCAGACGAAGAAACAGGAAGCGGCGGGAAAATATAAGCGGAAATTTGAAGAAGAAAACATAAACAATCATGGCAAACACCGAAGAAAGTTGAGCGTGTTAGTTAGTGTGTGCTCCTAGTCTTTTCAGAATCTGTAATGACTGAGAAAATCGTGTAGTGTGTCCCCAGCTTTAGACACATATGAAGACATTTGATTTAAGTTATTTTCCACAACAATTTAGAACTTGAGTAGTCTTGCTAAAAACCTTGTTACTAACTAATTTACTTGACTTACTTAAAAAAAAAAAAACTTTAAATTAAGTAGCTACACTTTTACAACTAAAAACCTGAAGAAAGGTGTGACCCACCCTGATCGGTTTGTAGAGGCCTCTAGATTCTTTGAGCACATCCATGATACTCAAAGCTACTTGATTTATGTCAAAAACACAACAATCAAAGCAACAAAAGAGCAGTGAAAACACGAGTTTGACAACAGACTGGAAAAACACACTGACACGACTGAGTTCAACAAATGAGCAGAAAGTCTTCTAAAGGTGCACTCTAGAACTGTGGCCAAACATTCCCAATGCCGCGGTTACTGTTGCTATACTGTTGCTATGTGGTTCTAATATACAGTGGTACATTAGTTTATTGGTTCTAAAATTTCTGAATTAAACTGTTTCCATTTTTGCATATTTTGATACAACATGAAACGTACTGAGAATACTCTTGCTGCTGACGCTGGTTTTGTCTGTTAGTGCAGCTAATCTTGTGGTGGTACATTGAAATGACTGATGTCTGATGCTGTTGCTACAAAAAGTAGGTTTAGTTCCATCAAAACATTATGACCCATTTGCACCAGCAGGGCTCACCGTTTAAATCCTGGTTTATCTTCATGTGTCAAAAAGAAAAGAAACGCAGCAGCTCTACAGGCTGATATATGTTGCTATATGCCTAAACCCCTGCAGCATACTGTAGTGTTTGTGTTCTGTGCTGATTGGTGTATTTATCCACTGACAACAAACTGTTATTTATTTGTATAACATCAACCTGTCCAAGGAGTACAGCTGGAAATTTGTGTTTTTTGCTATAACCTGACACTATGCATCTTTCCTTGTTTTTTTATTCTCTGTCAATGTATTGCTGTGCACTGTCCCTGTACATTTTTTTCAGTTATCAGATAAATTTTAAGCTATCATTTTTAATGAAATGGTAAAGTATATGAACTTACTCTTACAGAGTAAGACCTACAGATTTTTTTGCCATGAAAATGCAATGCAATGCTCACTGTATACATTTGGACAGTGTTAATGAATCTATTAATTATAAAATCCCATAGGTTACTCCTACTCTATTGTGAATTATCCAAGCCAAATAAGACGAGCCTGTCTCAGCAATTATGGACCTTAGACAGGAAACACCTAGCCTGGTGAGCCGGTTGAGTAAAGTGTAAAGTCCCGTCGGCCTCAGACATAACAGCCACAGTCAAACAAACTGACTTTTTCCTCAAGGCTTTATGCAACTGGCTTCAGCTGCTGTCCCTGTTTAGAAATATATACAGAGATGCTTATAATACGGTGTATTCTGGTGTTTTATGGTGAAACCGGCAAGAATCCACCATGTTTGTTTTGCTGACAGGTCAGCGGTGCACTGCTTACATCCCAGCCTTTGTTTCTCTGATTGGTTACTCTGCCTGTGATTGTTCAGCCCATAGAAACAAAATTTAAGCGGGGAGGTACCAGACCTACTTCTTTGTATAGAATAGCAAAATAGTTTCTCTGGCTGGCCAGACTAGGAAACACCCTGGAGAATGTCCAGTTAGTCAAAGCTGACATACACAGACAGAAAGCCATTTACTCTTACATTCAATCACGAGGGGCAAATTCTCCTAACACATGCATGTCTTTGAACACTGGGAGGATGCTGGGGAGAACCTACAGTAACACAGGAAGAACATGCAGACCCCACCCAGAAAGATTGTGTGTGGGCCAACCCAAGAATCAAACCCACAACCTCTTTGCTGAGAGGCAGGAGCGCTAACCACTCTGCCATTGTGCACCCCTGCTTTAACATTTTTATTTATAAGTTTGACGTCAGAAGCAATATTATTATTTCACTTATAATAGACATACCACTCACCGCCCCCCTCCGCCTTCATCTCCCTGGTGTCCTCACATCTATATTTGCACACATACTCATTCTGAAGCCATGAGAAGCCACTCACTCAAAAGCACTAACCATCGGAAAGCAGCGTCTCTGCCTTGATTTAGAGTAAAGGAGTGATACAAAGACTTGAAACGGGACCAGCTCGTCTTGAGAGAGCCAACCCTCGGCGCAGATGGCTCTGTTTTTCATCTGCGCTCTCAGGAGATCTCATTTTCTCTGCTCTCTTCAGCTATTCCACTGTTTTTTCAGCGCTTCAGTTTGTTTCCATAAAACACCAAAAACACTGAATCCAGTTCAACAAAACAAACAACAAACAAAACAAATCGCCCTCCAGAGGTTTCGTCTTCCTCCTTAAAAAATCTTCACCTACTGTTGTAATGTTTGAGACCAGTCCTGGTCATGAGACTGGGCTAAAGACCAGGTTTTATGGGTCTTGGTTTTGTCTTGGACTTGGACAAAGAGGTCTTGTGATCTGCCAAGAGCACAACTGACTTATTTCACATCATTATTGCTTCTTCTTCAAAGCATTTACAAGCCAGTGGATTGCTTGTGGCGGATCCCAAGCCTGGATAAATGGAGAGTGTTACATCAGGAAAGACATGCGACAAAAAAAAAAAAAAAAAATTGTTATTATTAATGTGATCTCATGTAATGCTTTTTGATTTCCTGCACACTTTTTGCTTTCTGCACTTCATCTTTTCATTAGGACATTCAACCATAAGGGGTCAGAAGCCTTTTTATGCTGGTCCTAAGCCCAGATTAATGAAGAGGGCTGCGTCATGAAGGGCAAAGTGCCAAATCAAAATACAATTCACTGCACACTTGGAGGCAGGTGATTTGCTGTAGTCACCTCAGAAGGAAAAAGAAAAAAAATCCTGTTATAAGAGCTGCCTTAACTGTGAATCTCTCTGCAGTGTGATCAATAAAGTTTTATCTCATCTTAAATGTGTATTGTACAAGTTAGATATTTGTTGTGAGAGAAAACTTTTTAATCATCTTATAGCATACTGTTTTAAAAAATGATAGGTAAAAAAAAAATAGACATTTATACATGATCTTGGTTTTATTGTGAAGGATTTTAATAGATAAAGGGTGTTCAGTCTGCGATGACAAGCTTTGGCTGAGCTCTCTGGCTGACTGGTCTACACGACTAAAGTTCAAGAAAAAAATATAAAAGGAAATCAATGTGAAAAATCGTCACTTAGGCTTGAAATACCTTGAAGGCCTTTTGAAGGTTTTTTTTTTGGACTTAAAGTTGTACTTCTCTTAGTTTTGCAGAAGGAGCAGCAGATGAATTTAATGATCTAAAATTGCTGTTACTCAATAGTTTTCATTGAATCTATACCTTTTTTGTACTCCCTCACATTTTTGTATTGGTTTGAGTTATATGTTACTTTGCGTTTTGGCATATAAATATTCATAAATACCTAAAAATAAAGCCTGTCACACAAGCTGGCACTCTTTAGAAACACAAAAATAATGTCTATTCTGTTTTAGTTGATTGTTTTTTTCCAAGGATGGCATACTCAATAAAAACACAAACTTTTGAATTGAGGAGGTGTTTCTTATTTATTTTCTGTACCCCCTGTCATTGTCATGTAACATTTCAATATTGCGTTCTCAGTGAAAATGATGAAGTCACAGCTGGGTCTCAGAAAGCTATTAGGTGCTGGCTACACACGTCGAGAAGAACAACAAAGCTAAAATAATGTGTTTTTGTACTGCCAATGCCCATAGACTATTTATTTTATTAGTCTACCAAGAACATACCAAGCAACAATGTAGACTATCCTGCAAATAGTTTTGAATATACCATCAGGCCAATGCATTTTGCTATTGTGTAAACAACGTAGTGTTGTAGTCAGGACTGTACTAATCAAGACCAAGAGCAGTCCAAGTCCAGAGTGAACCGAGACCAAGCCAAAGCCGAAACTTTCAGGTTTCGGAACCAAGTTGGGATTGAGAATTTTAGGGGCCAAGACCCAGTCGAGACCGAGACCAAGGCAAACTGAGACCAGGTCAAGACCAAGCCCTGTGAACTAACACTAAATAAAGTTGAAAAGGCAGCTATTTTTCCTAGTTCTGATGCTGACAACTAATAACTTCAAAATTTTGAAGAACAGCATTTTCTTATAATGTTTGGTAAGAAAAACCCACAACATCCAAGACTGAGACAAGACAGAGTAAAATTGGATTCGAGACCAAGGCCAACACCAAGACCAAGACCGAGTAAAACTGCAGCCAAGACCGAGATGAGCCCAAGACCAAGACAAAGAAAATGGTCTCAAAACTGGTCTCAAGACCAAGACAAGTCTTAGGCACTACAACATTAAAGCAGTGCATAAAATAATCCAGCCACCCAGGGTCACCAGCCAGTATATTCTTTGTGCCAGTCCCAAGTTTGGATAAATGAGGTGGACAGTGTCAGGGAGTGCATCTGTCCTCCATGAGTTTTGAGTTTTTGAGGGACTGGAGACAAGCTGTACATTTATAAAAGTAAGATCCTGGTCATGACCTATTCTCTGTTAGCTTGACCAAAAGACTAACTCCTCATTGCCTAAAACTCCCTAATCTCGAGGTACGGCTGCCTCCGTCCTGTCTGCCCCGGTTCGGACCCCCTGTGTTTAAAGCCAGACTAAAATAGACCTTTACAAGTCGTCTAATGAAAGTGACTGGGGGCCCTCCAGTTAATTGACCACCTTTAATGAGTGTCAAACTGCGCCGGTCATTAGAGTAGGGGGTTGCCATGGGTCAGCGCTGGGGTGAAGCAGGCCGAGTGACAAAGACAAAAACAGGTAATCAAAAGCAGTTAAACAGCCTGTTTTTCCTGAGCCTTGTTCTGGCTTCACTTTGAGTCTTTGTGTGCAAACTATGGGAACTTGCATGAATTTGTTAATGCGTGTAGCCTCGGGGCAGCATCTGTCCTGTTAACAATCCTTGACATAATGCAGAAACACTAAGCATATGGATGGAAATTCCTTCATATCTACTCTGTTCGACTCTCAGATCCGCTGTCCTTCATCTCAGCCCCGTTTGGTTTGTGCCATAGCAGCAGCTGGCCTCCTCCCGACAAACAAATCTAATAAACAAACCAGAGAAAATAGAAAACTGCTCATTTTTTTGCATGAGCCTTGTGGGCTGTCTGTCAAATCTCATCTCTCTTTTATGGTTAAGGATCCCGGGGCAGCAAATGACCACTATCATTGAGTCTGTCATGGAAGATAGGGAGGAGATTTGTGCTTTCATGTGTTTCAGATGATCATGAACACCTTCTTAGAGGCGTGCCTTTACTGTTGATGACTTCATTTCAGAGCAAACAAACACAATGTCCTTGTTCAGTATTTTTGTGTGGCGCACAAACGCTCCTCAAGGGTACCACAGACACAGACTGTTGTACATGTGCGGGCACGTGCACACACCTAAAGCTCTGTGTTATTGGATTGAAATGGAGCCGCCACACATTTCCTTGGAGTATTGATTTAATCAACTGCGTATCATGTTGAGACCCGTATCATCTGATGCAACACACACCACCAGCAGCCAAAAGAAGCGATCCATCACTATTTAGCTGGACAGCCCTTGTAGTCTAAACACGGAACCATTACGCATGGTTTAACATGGACACTTTGACCTCCGGGAGGTGACAAGGTCAATGACATCATTAGACAGGAGTCAGTCTGTGCACTGGGGCATAACTAATGACTATCAGAGCTCAATCACAACTAATAACTGCTTAGATTTGTTTCCATACTCACATTATACACTTCTAATAATAATAATATCCTGACAGACAGAGTTACTACACCAACACACTGAAGGAGCTGGTCTGCTCCTCATTTTGGTTTGTTGCTGCGGTGGCTCAGCAGATCCCTTTATCCTAAGGCTCTGTTAGTCTATTCAAAGGTAGCTAAGCTTACAAAATAGCCAGAGGGGTGATTTCCCACACGCAGATAAAGCCAGACTTTAAAATCACTTTCAAAGCAGGCTCTCGTCCTAAGACGCTTTGAAGCCCAGAAGAAGAGCTGGAAAAGTGCCACACGGGAACACGGATCCTCCAGAGTCCAACAGAAATACGCTGCTCACAACCCAGGGCTGAATATACTGACTCAGTTAATGGTGCCGCTTGTCCTCTTCTGAAGAGGAACGGCACTTTCACATGACAATGTTGTAGATGGACCCTGGTGTTAAATGAGTGTATAGGGGCAGGTTTTTAATATGCAAGAGGCAGATGGGGCAGGTGGTAAAACTTAAAACCCACGTCTCTGTCAATATGAAACACATCTCAATGCCAAATTGCTTTCAGCAAGTTACGTTTGTGCCTTAAGCCACTGTTTGAGTTTTTCCTGGTAGAGCCCTAAATACTGCATTAGCTCTAGTAATTGACTCAGTGCACTCTCGGTCTAGGCTATTGGCCAAAGTCAGAGTGAGAACAAGAAACAATGTACAAGCTCTCTTTGAGTCAGGAGAAATGTGAAACAGTGTTCTTTCTGTCAGCTCATGTGTATCTTTCATAACTTATTTAACTGTAGCCTTTTACAGTCTCTAAAATTACAGTCCTTTTTAAACACATGGAAAAGAAAGTGTCTGAGTGGTTTACATTACTCACATAAAGTGCTGCTAGAATTGTCTTTTGCCATTACCTAAAGGCAGACTTTACAAAAACAGAAAATATATATGAGTCAGAATTATCAAATCAGATTTCTTAAAAGTATGGTTCAAAATCCTGTTTAAATACATGACTTGCATAGAAAAGTATGCTAAAATGTTGCTTTTTTTATTCCTGTCTCTGGATCATTTTACAAAGTGCATTCTCCAAAAAGTAATGAGCTATTGAACTGGAACATTTTTGAAAGCAACCCTCCCAAACCATCTTTCAAAAGCAAGCCATAAAATTGTTTCTGTGGAGATCCTTAGTCACCAAAGCCATAATCCATAAAAACAGAAGAAAAGAAGAACTATATCTAGATGTTTTTAATTTAACAAACTTAGCTAAATGTGATGGAATAGAGCTGGAATAGAGATTTAGCTTTATTTGACACAAGGACATAAACTCTAAATCCAGCCACATAGGGTCACAAGCCAGTGTACTTTTTCTGCAGGTCCCAAGTCAGGATAAATGGAGAGGGTTGCATCAAAAAGGGCATCCATCATAACACTTATGCCACTACAATCAAATCACTGCACTTTAGGAGGAGGATGACTTGCTGCCAGATGGGAAAATCCACAAGCAAAGAAGAAGTGGTCAAAATTAAGACATTTGTTTTGTGTTTTCCCTATGTATTCCCCTCTATAGTCTATATCCCAGTAGCTGTAGGTCAGGTCTGTGTCCAGCTCTTAACCTGGTCTTGTCACAGGGCGCTGGGCTCGGGAGGCGCCACACACACAGCCCCGGCTTCACATCTTTGTCAGCAGCATCAGCGAACCATGAAGGCAGACAGAGCGCCAGGAATGTCTGTCCGGTGTGGTATCGACTTAGTGCTCAAATGGACCGGCGCGCGGACCCCTGCATGCAAACACACAGGCACGGTGGCAGCGGTAACCCGATCCAGTGACACCGGAGCTGCCTCGGTGTGCGGCTAACTGCCTTATCTGCCTCTGGCCGCGCTCCTCTTTCCTCTCAACATTCTTTCAGGTATTTGGCCGAGACCTTTTCTTATTGTGTGCCCTTTTCAAAGACCTGCTTTATGCCGGTAGCCCTCCAGCCCTGTGTCAGGCTGCAATCTCCTGACTGCCACTCTCTTGTCTGTCTCCTGGCCTCCTACGCAAACTGGCTAGCATGGCCAGCTGGACCTATTCAATTTGTTGGTAAAGGGAAGTAAAGCAGGCCTGGATCCCTTCCCAATTAATACTTTTCAACTTGCAGCTGTCCAGAGGTAGTTTCTTTAGCATATTTTAAACAAATGCATGTATAGATGACTTGGCCATTATACATTGCCTCTAGGAAATGAATGAAAGGGTGAATAGTTGTCTGTCAGTGTAAGTTAGGTCTGTAAGTGTCAGATGTACCACGCCCCAGGCATGAAAATTGAAGTCTTTGTATAAAAATAATTAGGATCTCTGTCTGGTCTGCAGTCTTGCACACAGGTATTGCGCGTCTCCTCGTATTATCTTTCCACCACCAACCCTATAATTTCTCCCCACACAATATATCCCAATTGATAGACGCCATCTGGGCTGCTGCCACTGCTATCCCAGAGGTGTTTGAGCTGAGAGGGGAGGGAAACGTGCACTTCCTGGTCTATAGCAATTTCTGAGGAGTGCATTGAGGTTACACTAAAGGGGACCTGTGTGATCGGTCTGAGCTAATAGACTGAGAATAGTCGCCTTTGAAGAGACAGGTGGAGTGTTTCCGGAAACATACGGAGGAGGAGCGCAATCACCGTGCATCTGTCAAGGGCCATCCAGGCGGCCATCTTTAAAAACCCAACAGGCGTATAGTCCGTCATGGGATAACCGACAATTGCACCCTGCTACCTACACAGATGCTCGCTCCCAAGGTGATCTATAGATTTTTTTTTCTTCCACAATCAACACAATACCTTTTGGAGAGCTTTCTGGACTAATCAGGTCTGACAAGTGGAACAAAACAATTTAATACAGGGTTGATTTCACATCTGAGCGATTCGAGATTTACATAAGCTTGTTCACAGTGTGCTCAGCGAACTGCGACAGGCATGTGGTGTGAGAGCCCAGAGAGAGAGAGCGAGAGAGACCGTTCCAAATATTTCTGACCTCGATGTAGCTGACCCCGCCACGGAGATGAAAACAAGTACACAACAAAAACACATAACAAGGGCAAGCACCGAGAGCATGCAGAGACTGGCGAGGATATACAAGCCTTGAGTGATTCCCAAAGCATAATATGGTAAAGTCTATTGTAAAGATGGCTTTACACTTCAACAATGCTCAGTAATTAAGCTGGAATATGCATGCAAAAGTTGTGTTATAGGTCAACAAAAGTCAGTCACATATCAGTGGGTAACCAAACGAAAAGCCGCTGACCCGATTTGTCAGTAGCACCTGTTGATTTCTTCACTCATGTGCAGAAACAACAGTGTTTTCCAGACATATTTTCAGGGGGCCCATGATTCTCAAAAACAAAAGAGTTGTGACCCAATTGCTTGTTCAACTTCAGTGTTTGTGTATAATATTTAGTGTAGCTCTGTTTTGGTGTTTTAAGCCCACATACCCGCGGTGGGATGTAGGCTTCTTTTAGTAGTGCTCAGGAGTCATTTGAGGTTCAAGTCCTGATTTATTTGAACTATATTAACTCGTCCTAGTTAACATGGTTTAGTCCTGGTTTAGTGATGGTTTAGTCCTTGTTTAGCCTGGTTAATTCCTAGTTTAGACCTGGTTTAGTCCTGTGCAGTCCCTGTTTGTCCTTTCTTTAGTAGTAGCATTTTTCTGTTAATCCCTCTATTATTCTTTGTTTTTGACCTGGGTTAGTCTAGATTTAGACTTTTAGTCCTTCAAAGATGGCACTTAGAAAGACCAATATTTTCTGAAGTGGTGCTTGGTGTGAAAAGTCTTTGAATAAATGATTGAATGCATTTTGTGCTTCCTTTCTAGTGTCCTTTGGAACACTTTATGCAAGTTTAATGTATTTTTCTTTATAGTACTTGTGTCATTCCTAATAAACACCCATTTCAAAAAGTGTTTTCAATAAGTTCTTATGGGCTTTCACAATATTTTTCTGGATTATTAAAACTAAGTCACAACTGTTTGTCAACTGCAAATAAAACCTGCAAACTAATTTTGGGCCCAAACCCAGTATTTGAAAACAACGGCTAAATCACAAATCTTCCCACTAAAGGAGACAAACACAGCTAGAATGGCAAATGCCTTTCAATAAAAACAGTCATCCTTTTTACTTTTGATCTAAATTTATGCTGATATTATGCTGTGTGGCTTGCTGACAAGATACATAGTAATGTGCATCATCACTCTAACTCACACGGGACAGGAACAGATTTGTTTCCCTGTTTCTTGTCAAGAACCCATCAAATGAACAATGATTGGAGCCTACTTTATATTTTCAGGCTCCATCATTAATGATTAAACATGTTTTAAATCAAGGAAGGGCTATTTAATCTCTTGTAGACTGGCCTTGGGACCCAGTTTGATTTAAAATCTTTAATGTATTTGGATCTTGGGGTGATCTTCAACACGACACCATGCCATGAACCTTAGACTCTGATTGCAAGGTCATTTGTGAGTAAAGCCTTATTCACAGCAACCAGCACCCTTCAAGTGGGCTGCTGTTTCCAATGTACTGCCACAAGTCAAAATGTTAACTTGATGACACAAAAGAGAAACATGAATATGTATCTGCTCCTGATCTAATGCAGGTGGGTGAACTCTGACAAACCCTGTGCGTCAATGCTAAATGCTACAGGGCGACCCAACTCTGGCATATTAGTCCTTTAAGATGAAAACAGGATGGGTGCCACATGTGTGTGTGTGTGTGTGTGTGTGTGTAGGCCCACAGTCACCATATTTCCACGTCCATATATGCACGCACACACTCGCTTCGTGTCGTGTGGTGAGCGCAGGGAGGAAGCAGTGGCGCGTCTCTCTGCTGACTTAATGTCTTTTAACAGTTTGGCTCCAGGACTAAGGGTTGGTCAGAGCTGAGCTAGAGCCAAAACTGGGCCTGATCATCTGTGACGGCAAGAAAAACCCGGGGCTAAAAGTGTGTGTGTGTGTGTGTGTGTGTGTGGAGTGTCCTCATATCCCTTTGCTCTGTCCCCTCCGCTCTCATTTTCTCTGTTTCACTCGACACTTATACGAGTGTGTGTGCATGACGTGAGTGTGAGGTGCTTGGCTATCGGACATGGGCACATTCTCTTATTGCACTGTGCATAATGGTGGTTAATATCAAACAAAATTACACAATAATATTATTTCCAGGGGGAAGTTTAGCTGCACTAGGAATGACAAAATATGAAAGTGCATAACAAAATGCAAGCACTTGGTCCTATCCTGCAGTGGTGAAGTGCCCAGACCTGGACTCTAGTTTAGGGGTAAATGCTACATCTATCAATCCACAAAGGTCCATAAATCTCACAATGATAAATTATTCACTGAAACTAATCACTGTTCCTTTACTGACCACATGTGGCTGGTGTTAGTATCTTTGGTCCTGTCTCGCGAGTTGCAATGTTACAAAATCCTTCTTAAAAAAATCTTGAATCCACATCAAAAACTTCCTTGGCCCAATACTGATCTCTCATTTCAGCTAAATCCAACCATTACTTTTTGGCGTTATCTGAAAGCAAATGAACAAATCAGTGTCAGTGTTACATAACCTCCTTTACAAAGGTGAAATAGTATCAAGGAACACAACAGTCTAGGGCATGTAAATGACTATAAAATATAAAAGTACCACTTGGCCCTATCTTGCAATGGTAAAGACCTAAACTACATCCAGGGATCTTTTTATTTAGGCATAAATGCTCCATCTATTGAGCAACAAACCCCTTATATGACCTTTTCCAGAATATTAATTCCTTTTTGAATGATCCTGATAGCAGATCAACAATCTCACTAAGCAAACCAACGTCAACAAAATCATAACCTCCTTTCCCTTTAGGGTTTTTCTTCCCTAGGGCATTGTTTCCCAACCAAGGGTGCCGAGACCCTTAAGAGAATGCGCACACTTTGCAGTGGGTACTTGAATTTTTTTCATAATTTATTGCCATTTGCCAAGGTGATAAGAAATGATTTGCAATTTCTTTATGTTGGACTATTTGAAACGTATGTTTTAAATAACAATATATTTCTATTTTTTAAAGAACATAAACATAAGATATAGAAAAATTGTTAAATGTGTTAAGGGTTTATATTATTATGTTTAGTGTATTTTTAGGTCAAATCTGAGTTTAAAAAAGAAAAAAAAACACACAAAAAAGTACTAATAACAGATGTTTTGTGTAAGCACTTTTTGATGAGTGTGGGGGGCTATTCAACTATATTTTCCTAGGCCAAATTGTTATTTGGAAGGTTATTAGCCTGTGAGCTGGTCATTTCCCTGTAGTGCTGGTTTTAGGACTGCTGTCGGAAATTGTCACATGTACATTTTAGAGGCTATTAAATAATTAATTTATTATTCTAGGTAGATGGCCGAGGACCAGTCCAACTTGACTGATGGGCCAGGTCTGGCCCCTGTGCCGCCTGTTGAATAGCCCTGGTGTAGGGGTATCCATATAGGTATATAGGTTTTACACCAGAAGCCCTTAATACAATCCTCTCCATTTATCCAGCCTTGGGACTGGCACAAATAGTACACTGTTTTGTTACCCTTTGTGGCTGCAATTCAATCACGCTCCTATGTCTCCAAATGCATTGTCCACTCAAAGTAATGGCAGCTGCAGAGTCTAACATATATAGCCCAATAAAATGTTGGTATCTGGGATTATCCAAAAACTGCGCCTGATCATCTGTGACGGCAAGAAAAACCCCGGGCATCCTTCCTTTTTTCCCCCCTCCTCTCTCATTTTCTCCCTTTCACTCGTCCCTTATACGACTCTGTGTGTGCATGGCGCGTGTTGTGTGCATGTGAAGCGCTCTGCTCTAGTGCTGCTGCTGGTGGTGGAAGTCGCTACAGGGGACAGAGGACCGAGAAGCACCAGTGGACTAAATTACCCTGGACATAGAGGCAATAAAATGACAATAAGATATTTACAACCCACTCTGTTGATTCACTCCGCCGCCTAATATGCGGCACATCAATATCCTAGAGAAGCCTCGTAGCATAGAGCACTGGAAATTAGCCTTGCGTGCATTAGCTTTGTGGCACTTTTACACACACAAACTCTAACTGGTGATGACTTGGAGGCAAAAAAAAAAAAAAAAAAAAGAGAAAGAGAGGGGAAGAAACTGCTGCTCTGCTTGAGTAAGTCCCTGTTAGAGACTGTCCCTCCGCAGAGCTGTACCTCTCAGGTGGCCCGTAGGACAAAGAGTCACCTTGTCGTTTAAAATCAGACGCACACACACACACCAGAGCAGAGGTAGTTTATGAGTGGTGATGCTGCTGGCCTAATTACGACCGTGTAGCAGACTGTTATTGCCAATTTGACGTTCTTTTGTAGGTGGCCACTAGAGGCACAGTAACAAAAAAAAAAAAAAAAAAAAAGTTCATAAAATGCCACGTGGAACAAAAAAGTATTTCCCCATTGTGTGCAATAGGAAGTGATTTCAAACGAGGGATTTTCAACTGGTGGAGTGGGACTTAAAAGTGGGTCACAGAAGATTGGCTATAGTCCCATTTTCAGCTTATGCAAAAGCAAAATATTGTTTTAGTTACAAAAAAAGAAATACATGCACCATTAAGGTAATAGTCAAATAATAATAATAATAAAAAATAGGTAGGTCACAATAAAAAGGGATAAAAGTGTTTGGTCCTTTGAGAAGTGCTGTTTTAAAGTTGACATGCAAATGAATGCAGCTGTTAAGTCACAGTTTTTTGTCACTTATAGCCTACTCTAGTCACAGTATAGGGCAGGAGGGGCATCTGGTGTAAAGACCTGCCAAATCACTGTGCAACTGGTACACTGTGGCGACCATGAATAAGAAAGGGAGCAGTCATGGAAAGAAAAAAAACAACAAAACAAAACAAAGAGTTTAATTCAAAATTTGATTTTTTACCTTTTTACCTTTGAACAGTTGAATGATGCTTTGCAATGTATTTTAACTTGCTTGGAGCTGTATTACTCTTTATGCTGGGCTCAGATCATCTGCTCTTGCATTAACTCAAAATTGCTTCTATCTATGTCACGGCTATTTTCAAATCTTAAAAAATGAATGATTTCATCTGTAAGACATACCATGGCCTGTGAAACCTATTGGATATTGTTCACCTGCAAGAACTCTGAAATTCAATATAAGCTATTGATCACTAAAACAAGGCTTATATCCATCAACATAAAATATACAATAGTCTGCTCTTCCAGCTTGGTATTCATGACCAGGATCCTGGCTCAAGACCTGGAGGAAGATCTCGCAGCACCGCTGCTGCCCACTGCTCCTGGCAGGTTTCCCCAGTGGCATTGGGTCAAATGCAGAGGACAAATGTCTTACGGGCATGGTTGTACACACCATATATATCACAGAGACCTATTGCTAGACTAAACCAGATCAAAAAACAGGACTAAACCAGGTCTAAATCAGCACTAAACCAGGATTAAAACAGAAAAAAATACTCTAAATTAGGACTTATTTAGGAAAAAAGACAGTTCTAAACAAGGACTAAACCAGGACTAAACAACGACCAAACCAGGACTAAACAAGAACTAAACCAGGACTAAACAACAACTAAACCAAGACTAAACAAGAACTAAACCAGGGCTAAACAAGGACCAAACCAGGACTAAACCTGGACTAAACATGCATTGAACTGGCCATCAACATGATGGACCATAGTATTTCTAAAATCCTGTGTGTGGCCCTGCTTACAAGAACAATAAAGTATACCTCGCCTTATCCTTAACCAGAAGCAACTGCATACAAGTCCTGGTTGGTTGTCCTAAATTGTGGTCTGAGCTCCTATCCCACATCAGAATGGCCTCATAAGTTGTTAAACTTTAAATGAACACTGTAACCCCAGAATGTAAACCCATGTAATGCGTCTTGAGATGTAGCCCTCTGAATTACCAAGAGTACGTTGGCCTTTAACAAAGTATTTGTGCAGGTTCATGTTAGGAAACATCATCAAAATGATTTTCAGGCTCCACATTTTGAGGTAAAAAGTTGCTTTTATCGCTTGGCTTTTAACCTGACGTGGGATGGTCCTCTGCCATTTTTTATACTGTTTTGGTTTCACTGTTTATTTAGAGTTTTGATTTAATAGTCTGAACTGGCTGTGCTACTTTTTCCTACTTTAATACCATAACTACTAGATATATATTTTTTTACTCTATACCTTTTATCATTTTATTGTTCTGAGCACCACTTTGGAAAGTATTTGTTTGTAAACGCTGTATTGGATTCGATTGGCAATCTAAAAAAGTCTTTAAAGCTTTAGACAGGAGACATAAATCTTTTGTAACAGTTGCCAGTTTTCTTTATATCTGTAATAAATGACAGCTAAAAGCATTCTTTAAAAGTCAGTGAAGGCAAACCGGTGTTGTACAAAAACCCATTGGTCAGAGGCAGATGTCGTGTGAAGGGCACAGTCATAGGCTCCTGTTAGCTTTGTGCCCATGAGAAATTATGCATTAAAAATTAAAGTCGGCCATCTTTGACTGAAAAGGGCTTAGCTCTTGTTCATAATTTCTGAACACAAAATGAAATAATTTCCTTTGCCCCATAGACCCTGGTAAATGGCAAAGCTGAAAGTAGTAGGTAGTGAAAGTACTGCAGTAGTAATAGTAGTAGTAGTAGTAGCAGCAGAGCTAGTGAATTGGTAGTAGCAGTAGTTGTAATAGAATAGTAAAAGACCTCAGTGGCAAACTCATCACTACCCAGGTTGGTGACATCAGTAGTAGTAGTAGTAATAGTAGTAGTAGTAGTAGTGGTAGCAAGAGTAGTAGTAGTAGAAAGAGTAGCAGACTTCAGTGGCACCAACAGTCAAATGGTCCTATGATCTAGAGAGATTGGAGACACTTTAGTAGCAGCAGTTGTAGAAGTAGTAGAAGTAGTAGAAGTAGTAGAAGTAGTAGTAGTAGTAGTAGTAATAGCAGGTTTTACTGTGCAAATGCAGTAATTTTACTTGAGTACAGATTCTGAGTTCCTTTTTTGAGAATTACCCATTGAAAATTAATCTTACCCCTCTCTGACTGAAAGGGCTAACTGCATGCTCATAGTAGTAGTAGTAGTAGTAGTAGTAGTAGTAGTAGTAGTAGTAGTAGTAGTAGCAATAGTGGTAGTAGTACTAGTAGTGGAAAAAGTAGTTTTAATAGTATGAGTAGCAGACCTCAGTGGCAAAGTTGTTAATACACACTCCCTGCAAAGAATGGACAGCAGCAGTAGTGGTATTAGTATTAGTAATTGTAGTAGTAGTAATAGTAAAAGTGGCTGTAGTAGTTGCAGTAGTAGTAATAATAGTAATAGTAGGAGTAGCAGACCTCAGTGGCAAAGTTGGTTACCCACTCACCATGCAGTCAGAGGTTTCTGTGTTGTAGCCAGATTGGGAACACCAGTAGTAGTAGCAGTAGTAGTAGTATTAGTAGTTGTGGTAGTTTATTTTACTGTGCAATGGCAAAGAAAGCAGTTTTACTTGAGTTCAGATTTTGAGCACTTCTCCCACTTTTTTTTTTTTTTTTTTTTTAATAATGTGATATTACTCATTGGAAATTAATGTTGGCCTCTGTGACTCAAAGGGCTTAGAGCGTGTTCATATATGTTTGGAAATAATTTCAAAGTTCTTAGCCCCGAGCTCCCTGAGGCTCCATCACACCACGTCTGCATCAGATCACACAAATATGTCATTCAATTAGCTCGCTTTTTTTGCTAACCGCTAACCGCTGATCCGTTTCTTGTATTGGCAGCCGGTTAGCTCACATGCAAGAGGGACTTTTTTTTTTTACCCCTCCTCCTCCTCCCCCTTGAATCATTGCCACAGTCCAGAGGTGCCGAAATAGCCAACATATGTTTGGAAAATGAATTTGCTGCAAAGGGGTCAAAGTTAGATGCAGAGCTAAAACCCAGACTTCATTTAATTAAGTTGGGACCACCACCATCTACTTAGCCTGATTGTGAAAGTCTGTGTACTCTTGGCCTATGCTGCTTTAGTGCTTTTTGAATATTTTATACAATTCATAATTCACAAGCTTGGAAAAAATTAAGGGCACTTTATGCTTGTAGTAATTTAAAACAAGACATAAGTACTGCATGTTGACAGCAGAGGTGGAAAAAGTACTTAAGTAAAAGTACTGATACTTCAAAACAATATTACTCATGTCAAAGTGAAAGTACACAGCAAAATTGTTACTTGAGTTTAGGGACAGAAATAAATTTACTAAGGTAGAAAATACTTAATGCTACTACCACCTTTAGTACTACTACTACTACTACTGTTACTGTTTCTTTCACTAATACAACTACGACCACTATTAATACTACTGCTAATACTACCAATACTACTATGACTACTACCATTACTGCTACTGCTACTACTATTGCTTCCTCTACTTCTACTACTATAACTACTACAACTACTGTACTACTACTACTACTACTACTGTTTTAGGGATTTTTAAAGTTCACACAAGTAAAAATATTGTAGTAGAAAATATTTACTGCTACTCCCACCAATGCTACTACTACTATTACTCCAACCATCACTAATATTACTACTACTACATTACTTATTTAGAGATTTATTTACTCAAGTAAAAGTACTGTAGTAGAAAGTACTTACTGCTACTACCACCAATACTAATACTATTACTAAAACTGCTGCCACTACTACTATTGTTATTATTGCTGCTACTACTACTACGACAGCTACTTCTTACCACTGGGTGCAGCTACTACTGCTATAACTACTACCACAACAACAACTACTATGAATACTTCTACTACAACTGTAATACTAACACTACAACTACTACTGTTGTAGCGCCTGAGACCGGTCTTGAGACCAATTTTTTTATGGTCTTGGCCTTGTCTTGGTCTCAGCTGCACTTTTTCTCGGTTTTGGTCTTCGGTCCAAATTTACTTTTTCTTGTCTCAGCCTCGGATGTGGCGGTCTCTGAGATTTATTTTTTTCCCCCACAAACAATATGAAAAAATCTTATTCTTCATGATTACTTTTCCGCATTAGAAGAACCAGAAACATGACTCGTCTGTTTGTGGAGTTTTTTTTTGCATTAGTTCATTAAAATGATCAATAATGTATTTGAACAACTTTTAAAAAACATTTCCTCTTTATTTAGTGTTAGTTTGCAGAATTTGTACTAGGTCAATAAATACTGCAACATTTTACTCAAGTTTAAGTAAAATGTTTTCTATCAAAAATGTTCTGAAGTGAAAGTATGTCCTAGAAAAAAGACTACTTCAGTACAAATACCCAGTTACTACTTCCCACGTGCTGCACACTGACACTGATATATGTATGTACCACTCATTACAAATGTACAAACTCCATGATCTGCGCATTAGCGGGGAATGGAGACAGATATATGGTGCGTTGGCATAGAGCGCGGTCAGCTAGGTGTTGAAATACACTGAACTGTAATCCAACACCGCGCCCGTATTAAAAACCAGCCAATTTCTCCAGTGTTTGGCAGAAATAGTGCTGTATGGAAAGAAAAGAATCTGCAGTCTCTATATCATGATATGACTTCCCATTCAAGGACCCAGAAATTATGTGTGTGTGTGCATTCCCGTATTGCGCTGTGAATAATATTGGTTAATATCCAAGAATATAAAATACAAGATAATACAATTTCCACAAGGGAAATTTAGCGGCACAGACGAAAGCTGAAGGCAAGTGAATAAGTGGTCTAGATGTATAAATGAGAAATAACTAAACACTATTGCACACTGTAGCTAAAGCACACATTCAAATACATTTCTCCTGTGGCCAAAAATGCAATGTCCACTGAAAAAAAAGAAGTAAATGTAGAGTTTTATAGGAACTTGCCAATTCCTTTAACTATGTGCTGCAACAGGTGGAAATGTCCAGTAAAACGTTGGCATCTGGGAGTGTCTGTTTTGACTTTTTTTCCCTTTTTTTTTTTTTTTTTCCCCTTTCCTTCAGCTTTGTACTTACAGGGTCACCACAGCCAACCATCTGTGTCCTAGCAGTGATTCTGAAATTTATTTAGAAACTTTTACCCTGGACGCCCTTCCTGACACATCCTTCTCCATCTATCCAGGCTTGGGACTGGCACAAAAAGTACTCTTGGTTTGTGACCTTCTGTAAGGTAAGGTATACTATATTGATCCATCCATCCATCTTCTTCCGCTTATCCAGGATGGGGGTCGCAGAGGCAGCAGTCTAAGCAAAGATGCCCAGACTTCCCTCTCCACAGACACTTCCTCCAGCTCTACCGGTGGGACCCCAAGACTTTATTGATCCCTGTAGGGAAATTTGTGTGCATTTGACCAATTCCTCAATGCCGCTGGGGCAACCTCTCAGGAGCAGTAGGAGCCCTTCTCCTGTTCTTGAGCCATGGTCCTGGTCAGGAGTACGTAGCTGGAGGATTAGCCTATGCTGCATGTTTTAGGTTGATGGGGGAAACCTGAGCAGCCGGTGGAAGCCCACCCATCATGGGAAGAACTTGCAAACTCCACACAGAAAGGCCCCATGCGGTCTGGCAATCAAACCCGGGACCTGCTTGCTGTGAAGCGAGAGTGCTAACCACTAAGCCATGCCCTGTGGCTGAATTATAGGTTTAGCAAGTACAGTTTTTGTTGTTGTTGTTTTTTATCTTTTGACTGCTCCCTTTATTCATTCGGGGTCACCACAGCAAACCAGACGCACAGTGATTTGACAGGATTTTTACGCCAGATGCCTTCCTGGCCCAACCGGAGTAGGGAATGTGTTGTGCCTAAGGATGAAACAACAATATGAGCCACTGTCGTCCCTTTAAACATGTACAATACAACTGATGGGTAATATCTAAAAATAAAACATCATAAAATACATTATATTTTATGGAGAAACACTATACAAGCAGAGATAATACTCGCGCATTCATATTAAGAAACACATACATTGCACCCCTTATACACAGTAGTGCAAAAAATATACCTTTGCCTTGTTTACTAAGAGTAGTAGCTAGAGAGCTTTGTCTGTCACATCTGGTGGAAAATGTCGCCATCTGAGAATGTCTGTTTTAACCATGAATAATATGGAAAGAGTGCATTTATCGGTTAATGTCCAAGAATTTAAAATACAACACTATATTTTTTTTTTACCACAGCAGATTATACCAGGACAATTATATAAAAAACAAACAAACAAACAAAAAAATGCAACAATGTCCATGCCTTCTTGACAAGTTAATAAAACATTACTGTATAGCGTAACTCACAATGCACTTCTTATAGAGCAACATATACAGTAGGTGTGTGCATTGTCCACTGAGAGTTGTAGCTGAGGAGTCCACCACCAGCCATAAGAAAGTAGTCTCTGTCTCATCTCTGTCTTTCACATGTGCAGTGAGAAATGTCCAATAAAACCTTGGCATCTGTGGTTATCTGCTTTAGCCGTCAATGATATGATGGTACACTGCAATATCTACATACAGTATATAAGTTAAGATCTAAAAATATACTGTAAAATACACTTTCTTACCAGGATATTTATAAAACATACAGCAAATGTAATATTCCCTCTGCTATCATGGCAAATTAATCAAATGTTACTGTAGCTATAGAGCAAAACATGAATACTAAATCAGGACTTGAATTGAAGACTCCCAAGTACCACCAGAAGAAGTCTGTTATCTGCACTGTAGTTTGAGAACCACTGCTGTAGGGTATGATGTAACCCAGAACAAACAATGCACTCCTATAGGACAACAAATTGTCCTATGCGTTGTCTGCTGAGAGTTTTAGCTGAAAAGTCCAACGCCAGCAAAATTAAACTTTACCTTGCTGTCTTGTCTGTCACATGTGGTGGAAAGTGTCCAATAAAACCCTGGCTTCTGGGATTATCTGTGTGTTAGCTGTGAATGGCGCGATGGTGCACTTGTAATACTGTAGCTGTTGCCAGTCAGCAGCGCCAACTCATTTGGTCCCTGGCTTAACACTCTCCTCCTTTGCTCCCCGGAGATCTTCAGTGTCAACAATAAGCCGCAGTCCTGGGCACTTTTTAATTGCAGAGATACAAAAGTCAGAGCATGTCCGTTAAAAATATATGTTTTTTTTTTTTTTTATCTTCATCAACACAAGCTTACGTTATAAATCTTTTGTATTATGCAAATCATGGTAATTACTTTGATAGATAGTTTGCTGTTGGAGAGTGGGGAGTGAGCAAACAACATTTGAGACTGTGGAGAATGGTATGGCTATCATACAAATTAGTTAAAGAGAACAAAGAACTTATATCACTGTTTAAAGGTCTCCTATGTTAACTAGACCTTTTTGAGCTTTTAACCATGTTATTATATATATATATATATATATATATATATATATATATATATATATATATATATATATATATATATATATATATATATATATCATAAAAATGACCAACATGTGTGCCAAGATATGAGGTAAACATGTTTAAATCAAATATTAGTTTTACTGACAACACAGTTGAGTTATTAACGATTAAAAATATGTTTTACATAATGGCCAAGTTGTTTTTTGTAAAAAAAAAAAAAAAAAATTGTGTTGGTCCTAAAACTGCTTTGCTGATCGTCCAATCAGAAAAGAGACCATTGTTTTGATTTAGACTGCAGTACTGTTTTCAAACCAGTACAAGCACATGCAGCCTACAGTATCTTTAAATTGCACCTCAAAGCAGTAAGTCCATTTATGTATCTGTTTGTGTCATGTTGCTAATAGCCATGCTAAATAGCCATTTTATGCCCAGAAACCTAATCCCAGCGTTCTCTGTAAAATCAAAGTAACAGCTCCCTAAAAAAAGACCACACATTTACATTATTAGTATCATATAACATAAATCTGAATTTCTATTTCATTTCTATACTGAAGGAAAATAGAAGTACTTTTGCAAACAACACAGCATTTGCACTTAGGTTTTCTTTAGATACTTATTTTAAAAACATTTCCTGTGACTTTGATGGATGTTTGGCATTTAAGTATGGCAACTAAGCAAACAACATTTCAGACGACGGTGCTGAAAAATGCAGCGCTTATCGCACTAAGACAAATTAAGACCTGGTCCTGTTATTTTAATGACTCACTGGGAAATGGTGCTTGACAAAAATATTCATATCCAGGATTTTAACTTTTTTTTCATACTCCAAAGTGAGGGCATGTGAAATGAATTTATTTATAAGAAGCAACACTCCTCCTGGTTTTATGTCAAGACATCGACAAAATGATCTCCAAGTTCCAGATTTTGAGGTGAAAAGCTGCATAGCGTTGCTTGAAGACATTTATTCTTTGGTTTTGAGCCTGACATGACATGGGATGGTCCTGATAAATGGAGAGGGTTGCATCTGGAAGGGCATCTGACATAACCAAATCAAAATGCAAATCACTGAACACTAGGAGCAAGATGATTTCCTGCGATAACCTCAGGAGGAAAGGAAAGAAAAATACCTTATTGCTTTCATCATTTTAGTGTTCTCTTCACCATTTGGAATATGTTTGTAATAATGTATTTTATTTGATTGGCAATCTAAAAAAAAAGTCTATAAAGCTTTATATTCATAAAATAAGTTGAGAAGTAGTTTCCTTGTATAACAAAACTATTGCAGATACATTTATAATTGACTAATTGTCATATGTTTGTATAAATAAATGATCATTCTGCACACAAACAGACTGAAAAGGTGTATGCAGAAGCTTACTCTGAGTTCATGGATCTCTTTTGAATGTTTTTTTTAAGGTGGAAGAGGGAGGTACATAATTGAAATTCCTCTGTGCAGCTGTTCCATAGATCTACGCCTTTGACTGAGGTTTCTTTATTTTCACTTTAATAAAATAATATTCATACAGGGGATTTGAGTGAGGAGGGATGAGTGATAATGAGATGTGTTTTTGCTCTGTTACATTAACATTTTGAATAAATTGTACCATACTTTTTACTTCTACTTGAGTAATATTATTTTGAAGAAACAACTCTTACTTGTCTGCATTTTTTGGCCCACTCTACCCACTTCTATATGTTACCTGTATAGGATTCAAAAGATTTATGTTGTGAAAAAAAGAAAATATTTGGAAATGTGTTTACTGTGGCTTTTTTTTTTTTTTTTCAATTAATTTATTTTTAAACATTTTTGTTGGGCGACAGTGGTGCAGTGGGTTAAGCCACAGTGGACAGCACATACTGTCATTGTGTCACTGGCTGGTTATGAAAGGAAGCGCATCCAGTGTAAAAACAAAAATAAATAAATAAAACTTGCTTATAAGGCGACCCCTAAGAAGGAAGAGAGCAGCTGAAAGATTAAAAAAGAACTGTTTACTGTTTGGAAATACCAGTGGTTTTACATTATTTTTCTGTCTGAAAACATCAACACTAAATATAAATCAGACTTTACATTCAAACAGTTACTGAAAGTATTTTTTTTAACCAAATACTTTTATTACTTTTACTTGAGTTATTATTTGAATGTCTTTTTGGCTACTCTACCCACGTCTGGAAGTGAGTCAGAGGTTTCACGCTGTCTGCTACTGAAACAAAGCAGACAATAAAAACACGAGCTCCAAACGCACAATATTAACTTTCAAAGTCAGATTAGACGAGGTCCAGAGCCGGCGCAGGTCCGGAGGTGTGGGCTATTGACCAACAACAGAACGACACATGAAAGACTCCATGGTCTCTGCCTATCCTTCATTAGGACGTCCCGAATGCAGCTGGATGTACTTAGCTTTAATAGTGTTGATAATTAGCCCTGCCACTCTACCCTAGCCCGACATAAACACACCGCCGCTCACACACACATTCACACAACACACTTGGTTTATTACTTGGAAGGGAATCATTATCAGCCATAATTTGAAAGCAATTTTGAGGCTCACCTATTACCTCTGTTTTGGTTCCTCCTGGTCATTAGTAGAGCTGTCGGGATGATTGAATATTACACATTTGGAGAGGGGGGTCCCTGACTGCAGGTGTCAGGAGAGGTTAGCCCGAGCAAATGCACTGACAGGCCATCCCGCACAGAGCCGTGCCCTGTCCCCCTGATCTGAACATACATTAGTGTTACGTGTTGAAAAATGAGTTTGGTTTGTAATTTTCTCTGGTTTGTGTGAGGGGGGACGCTTCTGGACAACGTACCCGCTATAGGCTCGAGTTGGACCAAGCTACAAGAGAGCGATGTGTGTTTTTATGCTTGCTTTTTACCAAGATTCTGACATTTTCTTACACGTACTTTTGGTTGAGTTTACATTTTGGACAAAAAAAAAACATTACTTGTCTTGTTTCAGTGATCTGCATATTCAATATAAAGCAACCATCTCCATGTGTTCAGGCTTGGGACTGGCACAATGACTACACTGATTCCTCGTGTCTGGATTGTTACTTTTACTTCTAATTGATGGCAAAGGGGATTGTAAGAGTAGTAGTAGTAGAAATGTTGGTAGCAGTGGGAATTAAGTAAGCGTTGATGTAGTAGAGGTAGTGGTGTACAAGTAATAGTAGTAGTAATAGTAGTTAGCCCGGCAAGTTAGCCTCTCCTACTTTCTTTTTGAAAGCAGGACAGTCTGGTTCCTCACTCGTAGTGAACCGTTTCTTTCTGGTCGATTTGGAACTGGCCACAGCCGTTTGTCTGCAGCACGTCTTACAAATGTGAAAGCAGAGCAAATTTTATAACTCCTCTCTCCTGATCATGAGCATTTAGTGCTTTCCTTCACCTGTTGATTCTGCTGAAGTTTGCGTTGTTTTTCAGTCCTCTGTGGGATTGTTTTCTTCGTCTTGTTGCCATTTTAACAACCGTAAAGTCCCACTGATGTCCGATGTAATGACAACATTCAAACAAACCAACTTTTTTCCACAAATCTTTGTGTTCTGCTGCTGTCTCCATTCAAAATTAAGTACACAGCTGCTCATAATACAGTGTATTCTGGTGTTTTATATCAGAAACCAGCAAGAATCCATCATACAGGTCAGCGATGCACCACTTACATCCTGCCCTTTGTTTCTCTGATTGGTTACTCCGCCTGTGATTGTTCCATCTACTGAAAATCAAACTTAAACCAAAAGGTACCAGATTAACTTCTTTGTAAAGAAGAGGGACAGGCCAGGGAAAATAGTAGCAGTAGTGATAAATGCTGTGGTAATAGTTGGACTGGGAGGCCTTGGTGCCAAAGTTGGAATCCACTCCCCATACAGTCAGAGGGTCCTGGTTTGAGACAGTAACAGCAGCAGCAGCAGTAGTAGTAGTATGACTAGTAGTAGTAGTAGTAGTAGTAGTAGTAGTAGTAGTAGTAGTAGTAGTGATTTTACTTGAATACAGATTTTGAATAGGCCTAGTCCATTCACCTCTGTTAATGTCTCTGTCATAACTTGTGCTTAAACATACTTTTCTGCACATACACTCAAGTAATCATTTTGTTGATTACTTTCACTTCATCTTGTGTGGTATTATTTTAAAGTAGCGGTACTTCTTCCTTAGTTTTTGTTTTGTTTTTTTCCAGTGAAAGATTAATTACTCCTTCACAGTCTTTGCGGGAGACGCTGGAGAGAATATCAATAAAGGCCCCAATTATGACTCTAAGGCTCGTCCATTGTCTGCGGTAGACTTCCTCTTTTGCCGGATTAATTATGGGGCTGCCTTTTACCTGCTCATTTTTATTAAACCTTTTCATGTCTCCACTTCCATCTCTTCTTCTTCTCCGGACATTAATATGCAGATCAAACACGGCCCGGCGTTTCTCAGGCAAACACCGAGGTCAGGCTCCAAATTAGCATATTACTAATCTACATAAAATTGCTCCAAAGACGTCTTCTTGTTAAGAGTCGCAGCTCTGGGTGCAGTCTCAACTTCGGCCAGGACAAGGTTGAGTGGGCGTGTGATTTTCAGTCGGTGACACTATTACCTACATTACCTTACATTCTTGGATATACGCTCGCATACCTTTTTCTTTGTCATTTGTACAGTATATCACCCCACAAAATATTAAATAACATTACAACCAATTCTTTTTTCTTACTTTTAACAGGGGTAACACATGACTAAAAACCTTTACTCATATATTTAAGTATATTTTCTAAAACATACCTTTACACAAGTACACATTTTTGAGGAGAAACATTTACTTTTACTTAAGGAAATTTGTAAAATAGTATTTGTTGACCATGGTAGCAAAGTGGTTAGCAGTAGTATTAGTATAGCTCAACTAATAATAATAATAATAATATTAATAATAATAATAATAATTGTAGTAGTAGTACTAAGAGTAGCAATAGTAGTAATAGTAATAGTAATGGTAGTAGGAGTAGTAAAATTAGCAAAAATAGCTGCATTGGATGTTATAGTAGTTGTAAGTACTGGTAATGGAGAAGTAGTGGTACTATTAGAAGTAGTTTATCGCAGTACTATTTGCAAAGCAACTTTTAATAGTAATAGTATGAGTAGTGCTGATAATAGTTGTATCAGTAATAGGATTAGTAGCACTGGATCTTGTAATAGTGTAAAAAGAGTAGTATCAGTATCAGTCTATGTAGTACCACTAGATGTTGTAATAGTTGTAGTAATAGTAGTTGTAGTACCAAGCTTAGAAGGAGTACCCACTGTCTACTTTCTACTGCACTCAAAACTTTTTTACTTTTATACATTTGTGGAGTACTTTCACTTCTACTTGGCAATATTAATTTGTAGTAACAGTACTTTTTCTTGAGTATTTGAGTACTTCTTCCACCTATGCACTCACATACCTTTCCTCTAATGGCTGTGTGTCATTTGTATTGTACATCAGCTCATTTTAAACCGGAGTCACTCAGCTGTTTCGGCTTATGGTCTTAGAAGAATGAAATTAGAAGAATGAAATTAAAAGACAGTGAGACACGTCTTCACCAGTGTTCGGGGCTTACCGTGAGACATAAAACCAGTGAACACAGATCTATGAATAGTCTGCTGCTGGTGTATTGTTGATATTTACAAGCTGAATGCAAATGTCATCTTCCTTATAGATCTTTTTCCCCCCTTGTGCCACGAGCTCGGGTCTGTTTTGTATTCTCTCGGCACTTTAAGGTAAAGCCCTAGAAAATTAAATCATGAAATCATTACGGAGAAAGGTCAGAACATAAATATTTCATAATCTGATATTTTCTATGTAGGATTGAGTTTATGCATGCAGACATTAGGCAATAAGAATACAGAAATATGCAGCTACTGTTACACTGAGTGCCCCAGCTAAGCAGCTTCAGGCCACGAGTGCTGGAAAATCCTATTGAAATCTTCGCTGAATGTCCGATCCTGCAACTTTGAACGATGACTGGCAAAAAAAATGGCATTGTATTTTCATGTAGCCTCTACGTTGCCATGTATGTCACGTCAGGTACATGGTCCAATGAAATGTTGGCATCTGGGATTATCAAAGTCCCACATGTAAATTGTATATAGAGGATTGAAATTGCATTACTCTCCTTGGTGCATAAAGACAAACAATAAGTAAAACATAAAGTGCAATGTTAGAAATAAAAATAAAGGCATGTAAGATAAGCTATAGCCAGTCAGCTGTGCCAGCTTATTTAGTGCTAGGTCTAACTCTATTGTCCTTTGTTTCTTTAGAGATTTCCTATACCAGCAGTAAGCCTCAGTATTAGCTATGTTTTGATTGCAGAAATACAAAAGCCAGAAAATGTCAGAAAAACACTTCTTGATCAGCAAAAGAGTTTTATAATAATAATAATAATAATAAACAAAATGTCAGGTTGTTTGTTTTTTGCCACAATATAGCTCAGGGCATGCAGCACTGTACAGAGCGTCTACAGCTTGCTTTGATGTTGGAGGTTCGAGAGTGGACTCTGATGAATTCCTGAATTTATTTATATATATATAAAAATTGTCCTCTCGCCCTCTGTAGGCGGTCTCATCCATCCAAGCTTGGGTCCTCTACCAGAGGCCTGGGAGCTCGATGGTTCTGCGCAGTATCTTTGCTGTTCCTAGGACTGCGCTCTTCTGGACTGAGATGTCTGATGTTTTTCCTGGGATCTGCTGTAGCCACTCTTCCAGTTTGGGGGTTACTGCCCTGAGTGCTCTGATGACCATGGGCACCACTGTTGCCTTCACTTTCCAGTCCTTCTCAAGTTCTTCTTTGAGGCCTTGGTACTTCTCTAGTTTCTCATGTTCCTTTTTTATGATGTTGCAATTGCTTGGTATTGCGATGTCAACCACAACGGCTTTTCTCTGCTGTTTGTCCATCACCACAATGTCCACTTGGTTCGCCACTACCATTTTGTCTGTCTGGATCTGGAAATCCCACAGGATCTTAGCTCTGTCATTCTCCATCACCTTTGGAGGTGTTTCCCACCTTGACCTCGGGACTTTCAGACTGTACTCTGCACAGATGTTCCTGTACACTATACCAGCCACTTGGTTATGACGCTCCATGTATGCTTTCCCTGCCAGCATCTTACAGCCTGCAGTTTTGTGCAGGATTGTCTTAGGGGCCTCTTTGCACAGTCTGCACCTGGGGTCTTGTCTTGTATGGTAGATCTGGGCCTCTATTGCTCTGGTGCTCAAGGCCTGCTCCTGTGCAGCCATGATCAGTGCCTCTGTGCTGTCCTTCAGTCCAGCCCTTTCTAGCCACTGGTAGGATTTCTCAATATCAGCCACTTTAGTTATCTGTCAGTGGTACATCCCATGTAGGGGTTTTTCCTCTCATAATGGTTCCTCCACCTGTCTGCCACTGTCAGCCACTCACAGCCTGCCACCTGCCTCTCATCCATTCACCTCTCAAGCCATTCACATATATATATACATGCCTTCTCCCCCTATCCTTCTCCTGTCATCCTGCTGTTCAACTACGCACCACAACCCTCCTCTGCCCACAATTCCACCGCAGCAGCAGAACCATCAGCCTTTTCAGCCTCTTGTTCTCCTCCTTTTCACCACCACCAGTGTCTAGGCCCCAGGGTGATAAAATTCCCCTAACTAATCTATCAAACTCTCCCTTCATCGCATCGCTGACGTCTAGGGGTCTCAGTTGCCACAGTTATTCCTTCAATAAATCATCTGTTACACTTCACTCATTTGTCTATCCGCGTTAAATTATTTTTATGGAGGTTTGGTTGTTTGAAATGCATTTCTTTGTAGTCTCTACCTGTCCATCACATCAGGTGGCTGTCCAATACAATGGGGCACTTGTAATATTTTTTTCTGTTGCCAGTCAGCAAGGCAAACTCATCATTGCCCTAGGCCTAACATGCTCCTTTGCTCCGTAGAGATCTTCTGTGTTAACAATAAGCCTCACTTCTGGCTACTACACTTAATATTTTTGAGCATGCATTTCACACAAACTAGGATCAGAGGGTAAAGGATTTTCTAACTGTAACTTTGAACAATGACTGTCCAAGAATAAAATCTGCTGCATTTCTTTGTAGTCTCTGCTCCAGCTGTCTTGCATAAGTTAATCCCGTTTTACCACATCAGGCAGATCAATAAGGTTATATACTCGCTGGTCAGACTAATAAAACGGTCGGGTAACTCAAGTGTGCGCGGCGTGTCCCGGGGTGCCGCGCTCCCCGCACCCCTTTTTTCCTCTCTTAATGATGAGGATTAGAGAAGCCGGGGCCTCTACTGTAGGAGGAAGCAGCTGTTTCCATGCTCATTATAACCTCACAAGTCCGCAGAGTGGTAACAGCTGTAGTGCACGTTTCAGAGGGAAAACGCCGGGATCCTATGAAGATCTCATGTGGCCCAGCGGCATTCCTCTATGTCCAGTGAGTGCCGTTGCATGACAAGTCCCTGACAAGCAGAACAGGAGTTAGCTGACGGATGCATTAGGCCAATCCTTTGTTTAGGTGTTGTGGTAATGTGATGTTATCAGTCTAGTGAAAAACCTTCATATGGCGCCCGTAGGCTGGTAGCTTTTATAACAGCTCCTAAACAAGTGTTGAGTTTTACACTACTTTTAACACTTCTGCCTGCATTTTATCTTTCTTCAGGCTGTTTTTGTTTCAGGGGTTGTCACAGCAAATCATCGTCTCCTAGTGTGCAGGGATTTGCATATTGCTTAGGTTTGCATAGATTTCATGCCAGATACCCTTCCCAACCTCATTTATCCAGGCATGGAACTGGCACAAAAGGTACACTGGCTTATACCCCCTTGTGGGTGTATTCCTCCTACATTAAAGTCTACTGAGTGGTTATTGTATTTGGTATTTGGATTTGTGGAGATGAAAAACATTTTAACACATTTCCTACACCTTTTAAACAGCTCATAAAGTTCCTGACACAGGGCAGCAGCGATGGAAGAAGTAGTCAAAATGTGTAGATAAGTAAAAGTATTGTTACTGTAAAATACTCAAGGAGAAGTACTTGTATAAAATAGAATTATTGCTAGTGAAAAAGAAAAAAAAATGAATATAAAATTTATGTAAGAGAAAGTCTTTTTTGTTTTCTGCAATTGCACAGCAGCATGTAGTACTACCTACTAGTTCTACTGCTACTACTATTACCAATACTACTACAAACCTGAGAGGTGTGGTAAGGCATTCAAAACTTGATTCATTAAAGTGGGGCTAAAGTGGTAAGTACTTTCGCCTCACAAGGTATATGGCCTTTTGGTGTGGAGTTTGCATGTTCTCCCTGTGTCTGGGTGGGTATTCTCCCAGTTATTGTATTCTCAAACACATTTGGATTTCTGGACATGACAAACATTTTTAAATACATTTTGTAAATTTTTGTAAATAGTGCATAAAGTCCCTACCATGGGGCCAGCAGAGATGGAAGAAGTACTCAAACTGGACTAAAAAAATATTGAATATAAAATTTAGTAGAGAATTATTTTTTGCAATTGTTAAAAGTACTACCTACTATTTCTACTGCTACTACTACTACCACTACTACAAACCTGAGGTGTGGTAAGGCTTTCAGAAGTTAAATATATACTAAAGTGGTCGCCTCACAGCAAGGCCCTGGGTTTGATTCCTGGGCAGGGCGGGTATAGGGCCTTTCTGTTCTCCCTGTGTCTGTGGGTTTCCTCCTGGTTATTCAGGTTTCCTCCATCAACCTAAAACATGCACAATGGGCTAATCCTCTGACCAGGATCCTGGCTCAAGATCTGGAGAAGGGTCCCCACTGCTCCCAACAGGTTGCCCCAGTGGCATTGAAGGACGGGTCAAATACAGAGGACAAATTTCCCTACTGGGACAATAATGTATTCTGTATCTTACCTTACCAGAAAGTGAAAGTATGCTCTAGAAAATGTACTCCTTGCAGCCCTTTTCTGTCCATCTTAATGCAGAATGTGAGAACTTTCTTTTGCAAATAAGAAAATAAAGCTTGTGGCATTGATTGAGATTAGCGTTGAAAGAAAACCATTTACCATTGAGACGTTGTTAACATTGCTAATCCCAGATGACGAAATTACACTGGATTGATGAGACAGCTAGATTAGGGGTTCACCCGACTTCGTTTCCTGATGCAATTGCGCTCTGCAAGATATGTTATCTTTATACTGCTGATCTGATATTCTGTTAACTTTTATGTCGCCACATATCATCCGTATCTCTCTGTGTTAGATGAGCTGGTAGATTCATGTAGAGTTTCACTTAATAGAGCACTTTTAATCAAGGGCTGCACTGGAATAAAATGACAACTGTTATCTTCCCCTGACGATATCTGCTGCTGGTGATGGTAATAACACGATGAGGTGGTGCTAATGAAAGAGATGGCGGCATACGCTGATAAGACCAGCACAGTCCAGACTCAAATATTATACTTGTAATGGCTCCATCATCCTTTGCATTTATAATGGGGGTACTCGCTTGTCTGCGTTAGCTTGATAAAATGCTTGCAGTGTGCTGTAGTGACAGGTCATTTGCTAAGCACAGCATCTCGACGGCTGTACCTGTCCCGAAACACAGCAATATAGAGCAAACACAGAGTCAGACTTCTCTTTGACACTTAAAAACTGAATTATACGATTTTACTCCTGCCGTCCCAGGCATTGTTACAACGAAATCTGACACCTATGGAGTTTCCAACCTCACCACTCACCAACAACTGTATTGCTACTTTTCTGCTTTTATTTTATTAACAAAGATAAAACTCAACCAATCTGCCACCTCAAAATACAGATATACAACAATAAAGAGGCCATATTATGCTTTTTCAGGCTTTTTGAAATAGTCTTGAACATCTTTGCATTAGTATTTCACATTTTTAAACTTAAAATACTTTATTTGTATTGAAAACGTCTTCTTTTGGGGAGCTGTTATGTTGACTTGCAGAGAACGCTTGAATTAGGTGTCTGTCAATGGAGGGGACTGTACAGAGCATAACATAGCTAATTATCATGGCTATAAGCAAAATGACAGTAACCGATAGATAAATAAAATTGAAAATGAAGTTATCAGAATGAGTCTGGTCATGGTATATGGCCTTTAGAAACGTGCAGGGTTCATGTGTCTACGTAGAGCCATAAGACTGAGCGTTTTCATCTCTTGAGAAGAGCAGTGCCTCAGCAGAAAGAATTTTTCAAACGTGTGAAAGAAACAAAAAAATCCAGGTATGTTTGTGAGGTGCTAACAACATTATAACATGATAAAAAACTCAGAAAGTTGCTTTAGCATTATAGCATCAAGTGCTTCCTGTAAGCCAAGGGGAAAAAATCAGGTTGTTCCTGTTTAACAATAACATTTAGAAAGTGAATGACTCGGGGCTGTCTCGCTTGACTTCTCCTAAATACCTCTAGAAATTGAGTTTTCACCCATTAAAGTCCTCCTAACATCCATTTTCTGTCCCCCTGCTGGTGGCGTCGCACCCTCCTCTCCTTTTGCTGTGCGAATGTGAAATATCCCCCGAAGCCATCGAAGGCCAAGGCTAGGGCTAAGGCAGAGCGGGCTGTGCAAATTAGATCGTTTTGGCTCCCATAATTCTCCACTAATTGTCTGGGAGCTTTGCATTCAGGTGTGGAAAAAGACTGACCATGTGCAAGGGGAAAATTTCCAGTACGTTTCTCCCTAGAGCAACATTTACAATATCCAGCGCCACTGAATCTAGGGTTTTTAGCCTGGTGCATGAGGTAATGAATAGCCGTATGCATTTAAAAAAGAGCTCCTCCTTATGCCCTGATGAGGCGTTGGCACCTTTGGGCCCATTATCTCAGCTGTGCAATGACAGGTATGGACGCTTCGCACCCAGATGCCCTGAACTTTCACTATGTGGCGCTCCTCTGAGAAGGTGCTACAGGCATAACAAGGACTGTGTCATCTCGTCCGTCAAGCCCAGGATGGCGCTCAGATAATGGGACCAGACGGGGGAAAAGAGGAGGAGAAGAGGTTAACAAACAGAACACAGGAACAATAGGTGATGATAATGAGAAATAAGCAACTCAATAGGTAAGGAGTCAATGAAAAAAGATGCAGGAGAAAGGGTTTAGCATGATAAAGTGGTGCATGACAAAAGCTCCTTTGCAGGCCTAAACCAACTCCACAGCTAGCCCCTTCTCCATTGTAGGGCTGCTATTGTAAGTATGGGCACCATGCGGGTAAGCATACATCCTGTACCACACTCCCCCTGATGGCTAATGAAGTTGACACAGGCCTTTCAACAATTCATGACTTCAGGCTTGAATTATTTGTTGGGTCGATGTAAGCAGACAAACTGTGTTTCCAGCGATCGGGCCCTCGAAGGGGGAAGAGAAGCGGTCCCTCTCTGTGGGAATCTTCAGACTAAAGGCGCGGCTTTGATTTCAGAAACACTTGTCTGTTTCCTACATCAGCTCCTGGAGGTTCACAGCGGCACCTCTGGGGGGAGCGCCGCGCAGCTGTGGGCAAGTGACGGCACAATGGAGAGACAGAGCAAGAGAGGAGGAAGAGGCTAAGCTAAAGCTCATTATGCGCGTTGCTTACAGGCGTTTGTGTGGATATTCTATTAGCCATATCTAAAGTGTAATTGTACCATGGGGGGGACAGTGTTGTCGGGGTGCCAAGCTTTCTCTGAGCGACTAGCGAAGTGTGGTAATCTCACACACCATCTCATTACAGTTTAAACCCCCAGCAGCTGCTCGCATTAGACTTTTATTACACGCTGCCGCTCACAGCTGTGCTGGCATGGGCCCGGACAGGATGGTGAGAGATGGGAACAAAGACAGACTGACACGGGGATTCCAGCACAACATTTGGCTCCCATCAAAAAAGTGGAAATATCGAGCAGAGGGTTGTAATGACCCTAACAGCCTCGCAGTGTGATAACTGTGCGGCCCCCTTTCCCCCAAACCCTAAACCCAGGCCAAGGACAGTTGCACAGATGGACCAAGTCTAACCCAGTCAGATTGGGATTCAATCACAAGTGCCAGAGCAGTGGTCATGCAGCAGCCTCACGCAGGGACAGCTTTCATAAGCATTTGTCTCATTCACAGAACGGTATGGGGCGGAGGCATTCATCATCTCAACAGTCACATCTGTTACACAAATACAGCTTAGATGGGAGTCCGTATGCATGTTGACAGGTAATGAACACAACAAGAGAAAAACCTGTGAGCATGCTGCCGCTGTGTTACTTTATATTCATGTTATAGTGATATATTACAGCATCAAGCTCACTGAAGGAATGTGGACCAATGTTTTTCTTTGTTGGTTATCATTAAACATATCAGAAATGTATAAATGAGAGTTTCAGCTATACTGTGTTTTTCTCCATGTTTAACTCCATGCATTAAAGATAAAAAAAAAAAAAAAAACAATATTTGGGAGCAATATTATTAAGGTTGTGTTATGCTGTTAGCCTTTTGAGTTTGCAATTCATTAGATTAGCATTATGTGTTTGTGAAGGAGTGTGACTCTGACTGGCAAGTGGTAGTAGACAGCAGATCTCTGAGGCACAGTCTTTTTTCTGAAGTGAAACTTACACAGCACACACCTGCCTTTCAAACAGGGGCCAAACAGCTGGCTGGGAACCATATTGTAATATGGGAAACAATAGAAAAGGCAGAGTTTTTAACAAACACCTCTCTCCCATTGTTTTGCTTCTTCACAAAAATACAATCGATGTGCATTTCATCAGCATGTTCCTATGTGAAAGAAATAAACCAAACATTAGGTAAAACGAAAAAAAAAAAAAAAAAGGACATTTGTCAAGATGCCATTGATGCAATTGTCAACTACTGAAAAGCAGGAAGTGTCTGGGTGGCCTCTACCCAAACATTTTCAGGTAAGACGCATCTGAACAACAGACAAGGTAAGTACCAATAGTATAAAAGTGTGTATGTGTAGTTTGCATTTGAATTATTATGGAAAATGTAGAAATGTGAACTAATCAGACACACATACCCGGGACAGTATGTGGAGCTTATTAGTGAAACGTGTGGAGTAAGTAAGTTGTGATATTGTGGGGAAAGTAACGGGACAAGTGAAGTTTTAGACTCACAGTCACAGTGCCCAGTCAAATGCTCTGTAGATTATTTATTTATTCATTCATTCATTGTTGGACTGGGATCCTTGGTGCAAAACTTCGTAGGCAATATGTGTACCAAATTTTGTTCTATTATTAAACATGCAGGAGGTTCGCATCATTAATCTGATTGGGTTAACATGGAAGGTGTGGCTGCATGCTACTCCAAAACTAACACCTTATAAAACACATTTAGACACATCCAGTTTAATGACACAGACAGACTGAATGGCCACATACAGAGTCAAATTGGCCTTACCTAAATGCTAATGTTAAAACACAGTGGGTTTGTGTATTTGAAGCATCTTTAATGTGTGGCAAGTTGGATATTTATATTAATAGCCATTGGTAGGCAGCAGCGATTTCCTAAAATACAGTAAGCACTAGAAAATTGACCTCTCCTCGCGTTCCCAGAAAGGCTGTAATGAGGTTGGTGTATTTAAGCTGTGCCAAAATAATTACCTCTTACCTACAAATTGCTTTTCATGATAAAAGCCGTGTGACTGTCCAGGATGGATCGGGATCAAACCCGACCTGGAGGGTGTTTCTGCTTTCCACCACCGTATATACATAAAGCAGAAATAATGAAGTGCATAGAGTCAGTGCATGCTAATACGACATCAAGAGAGAAGCATCAGCTTCTAATACATGCGTGTGGACTAAAGGTCAAAATATGGGAAGATTAAACAGCTAAGACAGGCGTAAATGCATTTCACCACTGTCTTTTTTATGTTCAGATAAATAACAGACTGCTGCAAAATGATTTGTTTCTCAGGTTTAATCTTTTAGGTACAATGTTGGACACGTTGCCTTATTTTGTGTGACCTACTGACTATATTTCCTCTCATTTCCACATAAAACTATTATTCTAAAGAGCTGTGGTTCTCAAACTGTGGCACAGGTACTACTGGTGGTACACAGGCCTCTCCTAGTGGTACTCAGCAGTTTAAGTCCAGGTTTAGAGCTGGCTGAGTCCTGGTTTAGAGAGGCAAGGCCATTCTCCATGTTCGAAATACGCACTGCTGCTGTGTGCGTTCAGTGCAGTCGTTCATGTCATTTCTCTTCATGTCTCTCAGTTGCATCCAAAATTCCATCGAGTTTTGCCAAAATGTTAGTTTTTAACTCTTTTAGTGCCTGCAACGTGACTTTATCCTTAGCGCCACTCGCAGCACTTTGCAGTGGTTCAGCCAATGGCATATTGACCTTGGAAGTGGCTGTGGCGTCGTTGTTAATGTTTGTTTTTGGATTTAGGGTTTTTGTGCGAGTTTGATAGTGTTTACCTTGAGGAGATGACACTTAGCTTTAACATTGCAGGTCGCAGCACAGATAGACAGACATTAAATTTACAAACTCTAAATGAGTTTTTCTTGCGCTCTGAGTCAGATATCTTATCTTCTGTTGCATCTAAAAGCACCAAATTTTCCAGCATACTAAATTTATTTTTAAGGCTATTGGAAGTATTATCTCATTTACTGAAACACAATATAAGATATCCATAACTCCCTTTCTAAAAATCTTTCATCTAATATGTCAACAAAATTAAACAAGAAATTTAAAAGTGGCTTCATCCAATATTCAGATTTTTTTAATATACACAAATTTGCAAGTTTTTACGCACATAATACCTACTTTGCATATTAACATGTTAAATTACACAAAACTTACAATAACTTTTTTTCTCATGTTGATGCCAGAAATCCACTGGAGAAGTTTCACAAAGTTATCTCTTGGTAAAAAAAAAAAAAAAAATCTCTATTCACCTGCAGTGTCTCGCCGAACAGACACTGGCCTGGGATGGTTGTCAGACTCAGAGGGAGGCTGATTTAGGAATAAATTGCAGTGGTTTCTTATTTTTGCCAGTGCTCTATGTTCAGAGATATATGTGTGCAGATTTATGCAGTAGTGTGACTCACCTTGACTTGGAGTATGTGTGTTGTACTTGTAGAGGACACTGGGACGTGGAGCCCAGCTGGGGAGGGACACGAGGCACAGCTGGGGATAATTAAAGCCAGCACTGTCTCTGTGAAGGGCCAGGCTGCTCTGGGACAACCCAGACAGAGAGGCTGAATTAGCACTGTACTACACACCGGACCTGTTTCTATAAATGGAGACGGTTTGGGATGGTAACAATACAGAGGAGTTTTTGTCTTTCCTGATAAGTGAGAGTAAAATGCAATAAAATGTTTTCAAACAGACTGTTACACTGACACCTGTTTCTCATTTCAGAAAGGAAACTATAACAACTGTTTATTACAAAGCAGAAATGTGGCAACAGCAGTTACTTGAAAGGAAGCTATATTGTTGAGTCTTTCTCCAAGGTCGTTTACAAGTTTCATCTAAAAATAAGGATTCTGTTGCATTTTGGCCATTGCTCTACACCTGGATTTTTATTTTTCATTTTTCATTCTAGGACTTCTTGTTTCATTGTTGGGTCACCTGTAAAGATGGCATCCTCAGTGTCCCAGAAAGCTACAGCAAGTAATATAACAAAGCAAAATTGGTTTCTGCTTAAAGGTCCCCTATTCTGCTAAATGGACTTTTATTTTAGCTTTTAATCATGTTATAATGTTGTTTCCACCTCAAAAAAAAATACATGGAGTAGTATTTTGTTTCATTCAAGGACTTTTCTCAAGAGCTGAAAACACTAATGGCTCCTCTGGAAGTGCTTCTGCGTGTTTCTAAACCACACACACCATCACCGGACTTGTTCTGATCATTTCAGTGCTTAAGCTGCCATCACTACGAAGCAGTCAACTCATTTATCTATCTGTTAGCATCATGTTGCTAATAGCTGTGCTAAATAACCCTTTTTATGCTCTGTACATTCCCCATCATTGACACAAGACGGTTTTTTTAAGTTAGAAAACATGAAATACTAATGCAAAGGTGTCCAAAACTATTTCAAAAAGTGTTAAAAAAGCATAATATAGGACTTCTGAAAGTAGGTATTTCGTCAATGTGCTATTAGCAATAGATGTATAGATCCTTGTTTTTTTTAGCACTGTCTTTATACTGTACACTTGTGTTTATATTCTGGCCTTGTTTAAATGGATGTTTAGATGTACCAGTCCTGCATCTGTGCCTTGACAATTGCTGCTTGCAATAAAGTAGCCCATGATGCAACAACAACAACAACAACAACAACAAAAACAGCTACTGAAACACATTTTATCAGGCTCTTCCACAATACCCTGGGTCACTCATTCTCAACCAGTCTAGATTTTACTTCTTCTATCTCACGTAACCTCATCCAAGTTTCACATAAGATATCATTGACACTGACACAGTATTTTCCCACCATTTTATTGACGCTGCAACTTAACACGACAATAACAATGAAATCCAGCCTCGGGGTTTCACAAGCCAGTGTACTTCTCGTGCCAAACCCAAGCCCAGATAACTGAAGAGGACATCCGGCGGAAAACCTATGCCAGAAATACAAATCCCTGCATGCTTAGAGGCATGTGATTAGAGACCCCAGAAAAGAAAGTTGAGATGCATAGATGTAGCAATATAATGTGAATTTGCAGCAGACTTGTTTGTTTTTTGTTGCAAATCCAAAACAATTATGCCGTGTTTTTAAATGTTAAAACAGAAACGCAGCACTTACCTTTTTCTCTCTGTTCCCAGATCAAAAAGAGAGCCTCCTATCTCACCGAGCAGTCAGGATAGGTCTGGATAAAAACTCAAAGACACAGCTTGACTTGTTTTTATTTCTCTAAATGAACAATCATCGCCTCTCATCTGCTCACAGCCACGGCAGAGCATGCACAAGAGGAGCCTTTACACAGACATAATTAGCCCGAGCGCTAACAACACGCAGGTTAACCCCAGCAAACCTAGCCAACTTTATCTGCTGTGTAAATTTGCCTTGGCGCTGTATGAACTGTGGCCATATCGCAGCCAGGGCTTGTCCGTATCTAACCAAACTAACGGGGGGTTTCCCTTATTTGACAAATCCTCTTTTTTTTTCTCTCATATTTTTCCACCGCATGACTCCTCGCAGTAATTTACAATGGCACTGCTCGCTGCGTGTGCTGTTCTGGTTTCGTATCATTGGAAGTGAAAAGGTTTATTTTGGACGTCGAGTTAGAAAAGTGAAACCCTCTCCAGATCAGCCTAAATATCTTTTTAAAAAATCTCCGCCGCGCGCCAACCCAAACAGCTTTGCGTTGAATGAATTGACCTGTCCACAGTTTTACAAACCTAATGATAAAACGCCACTTTCCAAGAACCATCTGACTGTTTGCACTTGCCAAAGCGGACGAGGTGAACGGCCCGGAGTGCAAAGCTGCTGAGTTATTAATAAAGAAAAGGCTACAGTAGTGGAATAAAAGTATTAAAGATATTACAGTGCTCACTTTCAAATGTACTTTAAGTAAAAAAAAAAGTACTTCACACGGAGTAAGCAATTAGTTTATGTGTTATTATTTGAGGCATCATAATTAAAAAAGGTGAAATGAGAAGAAAGAACCACTGTAATACAAGACAACTAAACCAAGTACTGCTTCATGGTGTGGTGCTATTTAGGTATTTCGTCAAAGTAACTTGTAATACAAAGTGCTTCAAAAAGTGCTGTAGTGCTGTAAAAAGTACAGAGGCAATGCAATATGTCTTTACAGAAGCGACGTGGAGAGGCCTGACTGAAACAACTTTAACTGAATACTTAGGAGGATTTTTGTCATAAGTCCCAACAAATCAGTAGTAGTAGTCATAGAAATGACACTTACACGAAGGGATACCAGACTAACTTTGTATAAAATAGGAAAAGAGTTTGTCTGGCCGGCCAGACTAATACAGAGGTAGGGTTCTACAGTTTTTTTCCTGGAGATAAGATGTTTCACAGAGTAAAAAGTATGCTTTAAAATGTAGTGAGGTAAAAGTATCTTTTGTAAAATCTATTTGAGTAAAGTAAGTACTATGTTTCTTTTCTCCACCGAAAAGGTATGGGAGGAATGCACTGCTGGTTGTGAGCTGCTGTTATATCACCACGGTTTTTCACCTCTCACTGTTTGTTTGAATAACTCAGACCTGAACCATTTGATTACAACGCCATCGAGCTGTACTCAATAATGACGCCGTTAATGGCTTCCTCCATCATTTGTGAATCACTGTGGTGTTGCACAAGCAGTCAATACGGGCCCCGCGTTTATTAAGTTACACTTTACTGGTCTGTAAAATGTGTCTGCAGACTGTTTTATTTGCGACTTCTTGATGGCCACACTTGAGTTATAGACAGCTACGGAGCATGTAGGGCATCCGTCTTCACCTACAATCTCCTGCTAGGCTTGTAAATAAGGCCTGGCTCCCATCTCGCCTTATCTGCTGCTGGCCTGTGTGTGTAACTTTGTCACCACTGCCGTAAAATGTGTAAACAAGGCCGGTGGGAGATCATTAGCTGTGTTTATTTCAGTTATTTTTGTGATCAGGGCAAAGTGACTAAGCGAGCGCAATATGTCTTCATTACAGAAATCATTATTATCAAGTGGAAAAGCCTGATACAACAGCTTTAAGCGAGTGGTTAAGAGGATTTTTAAAAAAATAAGTCCCAGCATATTGAGTATCTCCAGTAAGGTACAGAGGAAGACTGCAACTACTACTTTTGAGTAACTCAAGTGTCTATATTAGTAAAAGTATTCCTTACCTTGATGGCAAAGGTGATGGTAATTGTAGAAGGTGTACTAATATTTATCGTGTTAGCAGTAATAGCAGTCATAGCACAAGACATAGATGTAGGAGTAGCAATATTAGTAGTAGCAGTAGTAATAGAAAGAGTAGTAGTAGTAGTAGTTGCAAGAGTAGTAACAGAAACAGTAGCAATAATGTTCATAGTTTTCTATCATTTGACTTTTGCATTCCACTGAAGGGCAAAACAAACATGGCAATGCGCAGCAGGCATGAGAAGATGTAGCCAAATAAGTATTTAGATGGCCTGACAACTCAGGACAAACTACAGTACGGACCTGTGATGTCTATGAGGCACCACTGCTGTGTTTGAGCCTCTGACAACAGCCAGGCCACTGCCAGAGGTGGACTTACTGTCTTCATATACCGCCGCTGGGATGCAAAGCAAACTTACAACGCACAAACTTACAGTCGGCGTGGGTCATCAACCCTGCATACAGAAAGGGCATTAGTTTTTTATTATAAAAGGAGAGTACAACTAACAAACGGACACAAACTGCCGTTAGGTAACGCTAGTTTAAGGCAATTTCATTGAAATACTGTATGTTCACTGCAAATGTTTGTGTAGACTATGCAAAGAGACCTCTCAGACAATCCAGCACATAACTGCAGGATGTAAGATGCTGGCAGGGAAAGCATACATGTACTGTCATAACCAAATGGCTGGTATAGTTTACAGGAACATCTGTGCAGAGTACAGACTGGAAGTCCCGAGGCCAAGGTGGGAAACACCTCCAAAGGTGATAGAGAACGTAGAGTGTATATATATATATATATATATATATATATATATATATATATATATATATATATATATGGAAAGTGTTTCCAATAATTATTTTACTACTGCCATAAAGAGACAGATGAAAAGACCAGCAAAGGGCAGAAGAGTGCAGAGCTGCAGACAAATACCTTCTTATTTCCTTGAATGTTTTGTACGAGGAATTAGTGGAAACAGAGCTGTACACCATTTTTTGGATAAATGAATGAGAGCAGACTGGATGTAGAGGGCCTGTGATTGGTCAGTGCTTCCTGGAGTGGGCAGGGTTCATGAGACAGGTGGAGGTTTGTGAAACCAAGCGTTTAGAGGCCTCAAAATGGCCATGCCAGAAAATATAGAATTACTCAAACAGGCGTGAATGAAGCAAAACACAACTCCAGGTATGTTTTTGATGAGGGAACAACATTGTAATGTTAGTATGGTAGAAAGTGCAGAAAAGTCGATTATGCACAATATAGCCCCTTAAAGTTAACTTTAGATTCAGTATTTTTACTTGAGAAATATTAGTAGCAGTACTGAGCAAGCACAACATGTCTTGCTTACAATGAATCATTGTGACGTGGAAAAGCCTGATTGCAACAGCTTTAAGAATAAATAAAGGATTTTTGACTTAAGTCCCGTCATACTGAGTGCATCTCCAGTAATGCAACAATTTCTCATCAAATGACATTTTAACAAAGCTGAGATCATCTTTTTGAATGCGCCTGATTTACATGACAAGAAAAGAATCTTGGAGGAAGCGCCGGGCTGAATGACACGTGCACAAACCCTGCTCAGTGAGGCGTGCCTTACAAAACAGACCCGAGATGCATTATGAAGCAGATTATGGGAGTAAAAACTGATAAAGCCAGTACACAAATAAGTCGTCTGTTTGTTCATTTGGCCTTCATGTTTGCTACAGTCTGTGTAACCAACCTGCAAATGAAAATGACACTCATTTCATATCAGGTAACTATAGAGATTAACAAACATACTCCAACGCTCCGGCTGATAACAGTACTCCCATGCTCACACACAGAGTCATAGGGGAAAGCAAACATGTTCATTTTATCTTGATGCGTGTGTCATTAAGCCTAAAGGCCTAACGAAGAAACTGCGTAGAAAGACACGCCCACAAGTGTCTGCTATGTGTCATGTGTACTTGAGGAAAAATAGTTGTTTGACAGAGGGTGACATCAGAACAGGAACTGAAATCTTTGGACCAAACACACGTTCAAGAACAAAGAGGGGCAGTCCCATTTAGATCAAAAACACTTTCATTGGTAAAATCCAAGCCTGTGCACGTCTTTATACACTGGAGTAATGGCGGTGGCAAGTCCAAACTGGACAGATAGCAGTTCCAAGTGCTTACACCACAAAACAGACAGAAAAAATGAAAAACAAAGACAAAAAAAAAAAAAAAAGAGCAAAAAAGCACAAAGGTTTTTAACAATGTAAAATAATCCTTGAACACAGAGGAGGAAAGTAACTTGGTACTCAAGTCAGACCTATACTTTTTTTTAGAATCTCTAAATGATTAATAGTATTTTTTACCTCAGCAAAAAGAGTAGATATAATAATACTGTAATATTGTAGTAATAGAAGTAGTATGAGCAGTGCAGTAGAGGTAATAGTGGCAGTAGCAGTAGCAGTAGTGATAGCAGTACAAATAGCAGTACTTTATTTACTTTATATTCAAGTACATTTTACTACTACAATACTTTTACTCTAATAACAATTTTGTTGAGTACATTTACTTCTACTGAGACACAATATTTTGTAGTGGCAATGGTAGACGTAGTATAGGAGTGGCTATAGTAGGAGAAGTAGTTGTAGCACAAGTAGTAGTAGCAACAGTAGTGGTAATATTAGTGGTAAAAGAAGCAGTAATAATAGTAGAAGTAGCAGTAGTACCACACGTATTTGTAGTAGTAGTAGCAGCAGTAGTAGTATTAGTGGCTTTCTAATTAAGTAAAATTTATATTCAGTAGTAGTATCAGTCGTGCTTGTAGAGGTGGTAGCAGTAAGTACTTACATTATTTTGAAGTAATAGTGCAGACTTTGAGCACACTTCTACTTGACCCTTATGTCTTGTGAATTCAATAGAGGTGACTAAACCTAATAAGCGCAGCTAACCGTGATATATAAAGGAACAACTGCGTATTTCTTTTCCTGGAGATAAGATGTTTCATACATTATGACGTCTCCTCCGAGCTCTCGCACACGGGGAACTCAGTCTACCTCGAATCCATCAGGCTCCGGGAGTACAGAGGAGGAGGAGGCGGGAAGCCGGGGGGTAGGGGGGGCCCCGGCTGGCGTGGAGCTTGTTAGAGTAACACGTATGACCATGTAGCCGCCTTAATGAGCGCCGAGCTAGCTGGAGGAACCGCGTGTGGACGACAGTGAACATAAATCTCCTGTCCTGCGCCGTGCCCCGGGGACTGCATGAACGCCAAAATTGTGTTAGTCTGCGTGGGGCTGCAAATGTGAACTCACGTGCACGCCAACACACAACGTAACATGCAGATGACTATACAGCACTATCCTCCCGGGAGCCTCATCTAGCACAGTTGAAAGAAGCAGGTTGTTTGAATTATGATCTAACAATAGACTTGCACTGCGGCTCTATAAATGAATCCAATGCTGGCATATCTATCATTGCCCTTAGCTTCCCCTTATTTTTATTTGAAACAAGTTTTTGGAAATCAACCCAGTCGCACTCCGCTCTGCTCTGCACACACCGCCCTGCAGGCTCCGATAATTCATCTGTGTTTTTTTTAGATTTCCTGTTTGTTAACTATACACTCGGTGCATTGATCAGATTGGGCCCGTCTTACTTGCTTCCTGTGTGTTTCCTGAGAGAGACTGGTGTCTGCTTTGCTTATCAGCTGTACGCCACTGATACAGGGACATGAGGGACAAGACATGGGGCAGTGACATGGGCCATTTCCAAACTGACTGAGCATTAGGTGTGTAATGAAGGTCTAAAGAGCCATTCTTGTATTGATTATTGGGTAAAGGTTACTTCTCAGTCATTAGGTTTACATAAAGGGCATTTACCTTAGAGTCACAGCTCATAGACTTCACAGGGGATTTCTCACCATTATCCAAGTTTACATGAAAGAAAAAGAGCTGAACTACTGTCCCCTTAGTGCTGAGGGTGCATTGGTTTGGTTTGGGTTTTAGCGCTAAATGCTACAAACACAGCTACTTTACTCTGTAATCATAGTTCTACTAATAAATGTCAATGGTAACACTTTGACTTCACAAATTTACACGTAACAAAGTCAGAAAAATGCAACTCTTACTTGATAACTCAGCACATAAACATATCATAGGCAAAGACAGATACAGGCTAATACAGGACTTTATGCTGCTCTGCCTGTTTAGTACTGAGCGCTGTTGAATGCCTCTCCTAGCATAATCGCAGTATGGTGTGTACATGCACCAGTAGTCCAATTATGAATTCTATTGTCCAGGTGCTGTACGATTAAAAGAAATTTAAATGTAGTACATAAGCCTGTTCTTAGGAAGACTGCAGAAAAATAAGCGGCCAAAATGTGCCAAGATACAATGCAAAAACATTGGTCTGTCTATAAGAAACAAACGTTTTAATGTTAGCAGAAGACCAATGAATCTTTTTGGATGACTGACGTACATAAGCCTTTTACAAACAGTGCCTCCGGACCATTTCAGAACTTCAGGACCTATGCGTTGACATGTGATGAACATGAATGAAGTGGAGTGTCAGTAGGATGTGAGTCACACATGACATGAGAGGTGCATGTCTGTGTGGGACAGGCAGGTGAGCAGAGCAGGGTATGAGGCTTAGTCTAGTTTAGTGTGGCTGCTAGCAACACAAAGCAAACAGATAAATGAGATGAGTCCTGTGCAGAGACGGCAGTTTTATCACTAAGTGCATGCGAAAAAATGTGCAACATAACTGAACACAGAATAACAAACCACAAACAGGTTGGAGCGCACAAGGCTTCAGCACTGCATGCACTCCACTCACATCCAGAGACTCGGCATGCGTTTCATCAGCTGGCCGTGTGTTTTCCCACCTCCGTAGGGGTTGCGCAGGTGTAAGAGAATCCACCGCACATGCTACTAGGGGCCTTCTGGTAGCATGTCCAAAAAAGTGGGGAAAATTTGTCTTGGAACTTGGAAAAATCATGAAACTCCCGCACACTGTCTCACTCTTCATTAAATCATTTATTGAGCAACGTTTCTGTCAGAACTTCATCAGGCCTGAGGACAGACCTCTCCCTCCACCTTTTCATAAGTTCAGGTGCTGCCTCCAAAAACATCATCCAATCAGAATCGGAGAACAGTTTCCATGCGTCATTATCGACCCCACCATACAATATTAAGACAAAATTTATATTACATTCTTTACTTCAATTTTAAAACTACAAAGAATAAGGAGATTGTGTTCAAACAATGAGGCGCTCCTGAAGATTGCATGCGTGGGACAGGAGCCTGTGTGTCTCTAAATAACCCATGTGGTCGTGCTTGTGTGTCTGCCTCATACAGTCTGGGAGAAAGGGGGAGGTGGGGGGTACAGAGAGGAATGTGTATGTGCGTGTGAGGGGAGACACTGTATGTGGTAGTTATATATCGCCCCGGGGAGCTGCTATGGTCATATTTTAATAACTCGCAGTATGTTGGATTATGTACTGCGGGCTTGTAATATCACACCAGACTCTCCGTTAGCCAGCCCTTAGCAGAACAAACACATATCAAGGGACTCGCCAAATACATTGTTTTCAGTTTCAGCAGCATTGAAAAAAAAAAAAAAAAAACTAAAACGTGAGCTCCCACATGACTCCAGTTCAAAGGTACGTCTCTGCCGTTTTGTCTGCCTCAGCACGCTCTCCTCTTTCTCTTTCTCTCTCTCTCTCTCTCTCTGCAGCTACAACGCACAGAGCTGCAGGTTTAATAGGCCTTAAGTAGTGCACCCCTCTGCAGCCTTTGAAGAGCAAACACTTTTGGCGATACACACACTAATATATATTTATATACACACGGTGCTGCGTGAGCAATAAAACACAGAGAACAGTGGCTACTTCTCTGACACTTCAAACGCAGGGCTGAGGGCACTATGTGAGGAATGGTGTGTGCGGACCAAGGCTGAGGTGCCATTAATGGTTTTGTGGTTTAAACGGCTGGAGCTCCTCACAGTGGCTTAAAAACATGGACGAAGAACACTCAAGGTCTGTTTGTGCAATAGTTGACACCTATCAGACACAACACAGACTATCTCTTCCTTTTTACACCTGTTAGTGGGTTAGTATATCAGCCAGCAAGAGAACATTTTCTCATTAAAGCTGATGCGTTAGAAGTAAGAAAAATGACCAAACGTGAAGTTTGGCAAAGACCAAATTGTGATGGTTAGACATGGGTCAGAGCATCTCCAAAACTGCAGATCTTGAAGGATGTTCCTGGTCTGCAGTGGTCAGTATCCAGGGCTTGACATGAACCTTTTTGCTCACTGGTCATTTTGATTTTGCCATTTAAGTTTTTCACTGCCCATAGTTGAGATGTTATGTTGTTTTTACAGTTCTTTTGAAAATTACCACTGAATTTCCACTAAAACAATAATTTATCATCATCAAAAAGAAAATAATTTTTTAAAGACTTTTTAGAAAATCTGTATTTTTTAGCTTTTGCTGTATTTTCATTCATTCATTTAAAACCCGCGTACCAGCTTAATTTTGTCTCTTCACTCATGATTTACTAAAGCAGGGTTTCTGCAGGGCTCAACAAGTTCAGTTTAAGACTTTTTAAGACCTTTTTAAGACCATAGTTGAAGAAAATTACTACCTATTTCATAAGCCCGCAGTGCACAAAAAGTTGAGTCATAAATGTGGCCATGTCGTTTAATTGTGACTATTGATGACCACAAGGCATTTTGTTCTTGGTAAAAAAAAACCTGAGCTCTTGTATCAGCAACAATAATACGCCTTTGAGAATTTAGATGGGAATTTTAGAGTAAGCATAGTTACTTTCAAAGTATGTGACATATTTAAGCCCTGTTTAAACTTTAAGACCTAATACTCCGCATCTCAACAAATGTAAGACTTTTTAAGACCTTTAATTCCTTATTTTTTAATTTAAGACTTTTTTTTTTAGACTTTTTAAGACCTTGCTAAAACTGTATATGTTTTAAATTATGGGGATTTATAAGCATAACAGCAGAAAGTCAGGTCTAAAGTAGTTCAAAAAAATTTAATAAAACAATCCAACCAGACAAAGTGGCTAGTGAGATTATATACAGTATGTTACGTGCCAAAATGGAAATCTATCTGCATTTGGCCAGTGTATTGACTGGTGTTAATGTCAAGCCCTGTCAGTATCTATCAAAAGTGGTCCAAGGAAGGAACAGTGTTGAAGCGGTGACAGGTGATGCATGGAGGGGGGGCAAAGGCTGTCCCAGGTCACACTGCTGAAAACGTTAATGCTGGTTCCAGTGGTCACAATGTAAAGCCTGTGTGGTGTATAAAAGCATATTTGATTGTGATTTTTCTACAAGTTCAAAGTGCAGAGGCTGTAACTGTATGACACACAGTCAGGTGGTTGTGGGAATTACCAACATCACATCATTACAGAGGTTTAGCCTGCTCAATAAAACCATAAAGACTGAGATAAGACAGAAGGAAATGTTTAACAGGATTATGTATTTAGAGTGATTGTACTTTAATTATGTTGAAACTACAAAACATTATGACCTACATTATTGGTGGTCATAATGTTATGTTTTATGGCCACCTGCCCCATACACAACAAACTTCTGACACTTTTCTATCAGAGCCAGAATTAACTTCATCATCACCTGTTGCCGGTTCACCACTGTTCCTTCCTTGGACCACTTTTGATAAATACTGACCACTGCAGACCGGGAACACCCCACGAAAGCTGTCGTTTTAGAGATGCTCTGACCTAGTCTAGCCTGCACAGAGTCTGACCCTTGTCAAACTTACTCTTGCCCATTTTTCCTGCTTCTAACACATCAACTTTGAGGTCAAAATGTTCACTTGCTGCCTAATATCCCACTTGCTAATATGTGCCATGATGAAGAGATAATCTGTGTTATTCACTTCACCTGTCTGTGGTTATAATGTTATGCCTGATCCGTGTAAACAAGCTGTTTCTAAATCGTCAACACAATACCTCTTTCTCCTATTTTTTACCTAACAAGCACTGTTCAATTAAAGCATCTGCTAAGAGCTAGGTTTTCTCATGGCTGCTCAAACATGCTGAAAGGTCATTATTGATTTCTTCCACAGTTACACAAAAATTGCTTACCCCAGCTTTAACAGCACTGTCTTAAAACTCCTCACACAATAATCCTCTTTTATTACCAGACTATGTGTTTAGTGCTTAGTAAACCATTAACCCAAGGCTGCCTAACTACAGATTCCCATAGAAAATCCATAGAAGGACACGCCCACAGAGTCTGCTATGTGTCTTTAATGGGAAGGATTTTAAATGATTGAAATACAAGCCTTTAACGTGTTCATTATGTCTTTGTATTTCAATAGAGGTGACAAAATTGGATTTAAATGATCATTGTCCCAATAGTCCACAAGGAAGAGTTAACAATGAAAATAAGCTATTTATAACACAAATATCTACACTTTGTGCTGAATTTAAAAAGTGTGGAGTGATGGACAGTAGCTAGATATTGGTACTGAGTACATTTTCTAAAATATACATAAAATAAATAAGATAAAAGAACTTTTTAGAATACATATATTACATATTTTACCCTAAACATTAGTAATTGTAAAAGTAATACTGTAGTAGTAGGCTGCATTAGTGATAGAAGTAGTAAGTGGTAGAAGCTGTAGTAGTAGTCATAATAGGAGTAGTAGTAACATTAGTAGTAGCAATAGTGGTACTAGAAGTTGCATTAGCAGTAGGAGCTATAATAGGAGTAGCACTAGTAGAAACATTAGTAGTGGCAATAATAGTACAAAAAGTTGTGTTAGCAGTAGTATTCATAATGGGAGTAGTAGTAGTCGTAACATTAGTAGTGGTAGTAAACATCTAACATTTAAAACATCTCTGCTTGTGTACAAGTCTCTCCATGGCTTAGCACCAAAGTACATCTCTGACCTGTTGGTCCCATATGAAGCATCTCGGACTCTGAGAACCTCAGGGACAGGTCTTCTGCTGGTGCCCAGAGTCAGGACTAAACTCGGTGAAGCAGCGTTTCAGTTTTATGCAGCTAAACTCTGGAACAGTCTCCCTGACGATGTTAGACAGGCCTCTACTCTGACAATGTTCAAGTCCAGACTTAAAACTGTTCTTTTTAACTGTGCATATGCCAACTGAAAGTGTTTTATCTGCATTCTTCTCTTTTAATTCTCTTTTAATTTAATTTTAAATTGATTCTTAATTATACTCTTTAAATTTGATTTTATTATTTTAATTGTGTTTTGTACTTTTAAATTTGCCTTTTATTTTCTGTAAAGCACTTTGAATTGCTCTGTGTATGAATTGTGCTATACAAATAAACTTGCCTGCCTTGCCTAGTAGCAGTTGTAGTCATAATAAGAGAACTAGTAATATTAGCAATAGTAGTACTAGCAGTGGTAGTAGTATTATTATTCAAGTACATTTTTAGAATCTCTAAATTAGTATTTCTGGGTCAGCAATGTGAGTAGTTATAATAGTAATATTATAGTGGTAGTAATAGGAGTGGGGTAATAGTAGTATCAATAGTGGCAGCTGTAGTAGGAACAGTAGTAAGAGTAGTGGTTATAGCAGTACTTTCTTGTACATTTTACACCTACAGGGTCTTATTTATTCTTGTAACAATTTTGTTAAATACTTTTACTTCTACATGAGCAGTAGTTGAAGTAACAGTACTTTTACTTGAGAACGGATTTTGAGAATTCATTATACTTTATATATTATATAAGCTTTTTTGACCTCAGCAAAGTAGTTATAGTAGTAATACTGTCGTAGTTGTAGGAGTGGTGTTAGAAGAAGTAATAGCAGTGCAGTGATAATAGTAGAAGTGGTAGCAAATAGTACATTTTACACTCAGTACTTCTATTATTAATATTCAATAGAGGTGACTAAACCTGGATTTAAATTACCACAGCCTCTTGAGTCCACAGGGCAAGGATTAACAAAAGGAAACAAGCTATTTTTCATTTTATATTACACCCTTTTGTGCTGTATTAAAGAAGTAATGGTATAAGCTGTGCATTTTAAAGTGGCGTTTTTATTTGTACAGGATTGGCTTCGAGGCAAACAAAATGCACTTCAGAAACTAAGTGACAACAAAATGTTCTGGGATGTAAGTGTAAAATCACAGTTTTATTTTTGTCTTTGTTTACTGGCTTCACGCCGAGCCCGATCTCCATCTCCATCCCTTTGTGCCAACGCATATACTGTGTACTTATATCTTCCATCTCACTGCACTTCTTAATATGCGAGTTCTGACTCCTGGGTTCAGTCCTGCTTTGAATAAAAAACACATTTCTATTGTTACATGCCAAGATAAAGGTGAACTAGAGATTTCATATACAGGGGTTAAAAGAGTTTTAAAATTTACAGTGTTTAAGTCATGAACAATGGTTTTCAGTAACAGAACCAAAGATATATTTCTAAAATATTTAAAGGAGATATATTATGCCAAATCGGCTCTTCTGTGCTTTCTACCATGTTATAATGTTATTCCCTCATCAAAAACAGACCTGGAGTTGTGTTTTGTTTTATTTATGACTGTTTATGTAATCTTCTATTCTCTGGCATGGACGTTCTGAGCTGTCAAAACGCTTGGGTGCACAAACCTCCGCCTCTTCCACAAAACTCCGCCCACTTGCACAGTCTGCACTCATTTATTTATCAAAAAACAAACAAACAAACAAAAAAGCTGTTTTCCCATGGCCTGCATCCAAATTTAAGGTCGCTTTTGCTTGTGCCCAACCTAATAAATACATGTACCAAGTTTTACTGTTGTTGAAATAAATAAAAATACAGAGGTCAAGTTAAGGGTGCCTGTCAAAGCTGTCTACATCCATAATTCAAATGTGTACGGGGGGACTGTTTTCTTTGCTGTTTTAAGAAAAATGTAGCTTTGTATTTTTAGGTTCACATGGGAGACAGGGGCATGTTGTCACACTTTTTACATCCTCGTAATAAAACATAGAATCGGCGTCACATCTTAAGTGTAGCCCTGCTGCTTTACCACAAAATACATAGACTTTTGTGGTATCTCGTCCCTTTTAATCCACCAGATGCGCTAAACAATAGGCTATCTGTGCAGAGTTTTGAACAAGGGCAGCCCGGGTGAAAAATAACAGATGGTACGAGCTGTATTTATACTTTACTGTGGCCATAAGGAATAAGGCTTAGTTCATATAGTCATTGTTAGGGATTTTATTGTGCATTATTGTTATACATTACAGGCAACACTGCTTGGGATGACAGCGAGACTGCAATGCTAACAAGCCACTGTACTCTTTATGCCAATCCCAAGCCTGGATAAATGGAGAGGGCTGCGTCAGGAAGACATCTGGTGTAAAAAAAAAAAAAAAAAAAAAAAAAAAATTAACCACTAAGAGGAGGATGATTTACTGTTATGACCCTTAAAGCTGAAGGAAAAGAAATACATCTAAAACAGCTATCCAAAGATCTATCTGTGCAAATTTTACTCTATCAAAACCATATGGAATTACATTTTTTTATGCACATGTTTGTGGAAAATGAATTTCTCCTTTCCGTCACTGCTTTGGTCAGCACAGCAAAACAGCAACCACTAATAATACGTTCACTGAAAAACAAAATAACTTTCTTTGTTTGTTTGTGTGTAAATGGATATTCAAGGTCAAGTAAAATGGAGTACTGTGTTTGAAATACTACAATCCAATCATTGTTTAGCTTGTTTAAAAAGCAACACCAGGCAATAAAATAGGACGCTTAAATAAATATATAATGTGTTGTTTATGGGACTGTCAGTTTAGTTATCATTCAATGAATTATGGAGGGAGTGGGAGATGTGTACACAAGGGGGATGTGTAAATTCAAGCTATATACTGACTACTCATGGTTAAGGGAAAAAAAAAAAGGTCTGTATTCTGATTATTGCAGAGGTCGAAGTGGTACTCAAAATCTGTTCTTAAGTAAAACTAAATAAACAACAACAAATCAACAAGCCTTCTAACGAGTTTGGTCTTATTCATTTATATAAAAAACAGTGTACAGCTCTGTTTCCAATGATTCTTCACAGCTATGTTTCACTTTGTAGCAAAATGTAATCATAAATTATTATTATTATTTTGTGTTTAGGTTTAAAGTCAGAGCTATGCAGTCTGCTGCTCTCTGCTGGTCTTTTGATTTGTTTCTTTATGGCACCCATTGAGTACTTATTAAAAACATTTCTAGAGGTGACATAAGCATAATACAGCCCCTTTAAATATAGCTGAGGAAAAGTAAAACATTTGCAAAGTTTACTTAAATAGAATGTACTTTTGAAATTAGTTTTCTGTGATTACACATTAAATTATATTACTGCTACTACTACTGATAGCCTACTGCAGGTACTACTACCACTACTATCCCGAAAGGTGAGTGTAAGCAACTTTAAAACATAAACACAAAAAACACAACTGTATTTATTATAACTTATAAACGTGATTTCCTAAAAGTATTTACTCAAGTAAACGTACGTTTTAGAAAATTTTTTAAAACACACAAAAAGTCCCTCAGTGTAAGTTGTACTGCTACTTCTACTGCGAATACGACTGGGACTCTTGCTTCTACAAACCCCAGAGGTGTGGTGAGTGTATTATTAATGTCAAAACATACTTTTACTAACATAGACTTTAGAAAACTAGTAAAAGTATGTTTAATGTACTTAAGAAAATCATTTGGGGCGACAGAAGCACAGTGGGTTGTCCTTCACCCACATTGCTTACTCCAGTCACAGTATGTGGTTGAGACAGGAAGGGCATCTGGTGTAAAAACCTTAAAAACCTGCCCAGTCATTGTGAGACTTGTTTGCTGTAGCAACCCCGAATAAGAAAGGGAGCAGCTGAATGAAAAAGAAAAAAGAAAGTTTAAATTCTTGAGTAAGTATCTAGTTACTTTCCATCTCTGGCTTATTGTTAGTTTGTTTGAATAGCTTGTTTTTGATTTTTCCAAAATGTAAAATGAACTTCAACATATAACACTCCCACTGTTTGTCCTGTAAACCACATTGAAAACTCTTTAAAAGCTCCTTTCTTCACCTCAGTTGGTCCAAGATTGGAGAAAAGGAAAGTGAAAGGGAACCGGTCCTGACAAAGTCCATCTGGTCTGGACCGACTTATGCGTGTTCACGTAGGCCCTCCAATAACCCCCGTCACTGAACGAGAGGAACAAGAAGTTACAATTAGCCCGCCGCCAAAAGCAAAGCCCCATCCTGTACTGCATGTTTACACTGTAGTCAGGCAGTAATTACATATGTCGTCTTTTGTTTTCCATTTCCCCCTAAAGTCGGCAACATAATGAGAGAGAAAAAAAACGCATACCACAAACTGCTCTTTTTGTCTTCAAGCTCATTTAGGACGCAGCGAATGTCTATGGGATGTGAAATGGTGGGAGGAGGGGAGGGACCGCGCCTCTCCCAGATGTAACTTCTGTTAAACTGTAATGAGACCCTGCATAATGACGCAAATGAGCCTGATGCAGCGGGACACAGAGAGGCTTTTTACATCTCGGTCCTTATTTCTTGTTTTTATTCGTTATGATATCCGTTTCCAGCCTTAAGTGGAGAGGAGATGTATTCATTAAATGTTTAAGGGAAGCATGGTTCATGTTTTCTGTACTTCTCCTCGGTCAGGGCCAATAGGGAGTGAAGTCAAAGCATGTGAGTGTTTTTTTTTTTTTTTGTTTTTTTTAAGCAGCTAAAAGATTTTGATAGTAATCCTATGTGAAAATAAGAGCTTTAGAAATGACCTAGGTTTTATTATAAAAATGCAATTGAATTAAATTAGTGAATGAATCGTTGTCACTAGCAAATCATCTGGTTTTAATGCTGTCTATACATAAACAAAGAAAAAAGGGAATCAAAAGGAAGCATAAATAGCACATTTTTACTCAATACTACTACTACTACTACTACTACTACTAATAATAATAATAATAATAATAATAAACTCACAACTGTAGTACAGTATAAATAAATATGTAATTTACAATATTTTAATTAATAGATAGTTTATAGATACCTTATTAACTTTTAATTGAGTTTATAATTTAGCATTGATTCACATGAGCTCATGTTTATAACTCAATGGGGTTTATGAATGTTGAAGTAATGGTTTAATTAATCAATGGGTTACTAACACTTACCCAATGCTTCATAGTGTGAGTGATATTTATAAGTGTTATAAATAAATAAATACTTTTTACTCAAAGATTGACCCCCCCTTTTTTTTTGCTTGGTAGCTAAACAACAAACCACTATGAAATTAAAACAATGTAATAAAAATGTTGTTGGAGGATTTTTGCGGTTTTTGTAAATGCAAAGCAGCATACATTATGTTTTTGGGTGGTGCCATGTTATTTACAAATAGAGGGTTGTTTCAGTCAGCATTAGGGATGGGCATTAAAAAATACTGTATTAAAAAAACAAAAAACAATCTGACAGCAGGTAAATACTGGGTTTGTATTATCAATACTTAGACAGCTAATGTGTTTTCATAAGGACTAGCAGTGTCTCATCATAATTATGTTCACTCTGAATACATTTTTTGGCCACTACATAAGTTTGTTATTGCAGTGTTCTACTGTTTAAAGCCTGTTAAAACCCATTTAAGCAAAGTTATGGAAATAAAAATTACTTATGACTGTATTGCAACACCAGTGGTCGAACAGGCCAAAGGTTCAGACAGCGCACAGCTAACCTTAAATAAAACAAATCTTATGAGAATCCATTTTGCTTCACAAAGTAATCAAAACCTAATTATGCTGTCATGTATTAGTATTTTAGAGTGGTCAGTTGACTTGTTAGGCTACACGTTAGGCTGTTCAACATGGGAGGGATGGACAAAAAACTTTTTGGATAGTGTTTCCTATTTGTCTTACTCGGTCATGCCCAATAGGGAGCTCTGCTTAAGAAGTACAAGTACAAATGATACACAAACACAGAACAGGAGTGACTGGCCCTACGAGTATACTGCTAGCAGCTGCATTAACAAGCCTGTTTGATTCCTCTGTCCTAAGTGAAGTCGTCAGGCCATGTGTCCGACCACGCAGTGTTTAGGAGGTCTGAGAGAGCTGTGTTTTCTGGCATTGGTTGATAATAAATGCTAAATGTTTGACCTGAAGTCTTTTTCCCCTCATGTTGCTCCACGGTCATTCTCAAAACAGAAATCCAGGGTCAAGAATCCATCTCTGGACTTTGGGGGGCTTTAAAAAAACATAAATTTCCATACCGGCTTTGTGAGAAACGCTCAAGAGGATTCCTTTTTGGTCTGGTGAACTCTTTTTAAAACCTTCTAAAGTAACATGGGTGTCAATTCAATCACCAGTGCCCTAAAGCAGCACTGTGTAGCATTTGGACCTTAAAATACTGTTTTGAAAATTATTTTTGTGTGTTGTCTCTTAACAGGATAAATTGATGTTTATTTCATTACGTTTTGACCATTGTGTCTATAAAGTTCCACCTGAAAATATAACTTCAAAGGCTGTTTTCTCAAAATGACTTTTTCTCACAGTCTGAGGCAGATATCTCCACTGCAGAAGGAGTAGCTAAATGCCTAATTTATTCAGCATTTCATAACTGATACTGCCACAAGAAGCACACTGGCTTGTTACCCCCTGTGGCTACTGGATTGTAGCCACAACTGGATTATTGATAATTTAGAGCCAGTCCTTGATTTGCCCTTATTTAATTCATTTATTTTTCTGTTACTCCCTATTTTATTCCTTGGTTTAGATCTGGGTTTGGGTCAAGATCTAGGCTCATTTTAGTCCAATACAGATGGTATTTGGACAGATATTTTCTGAGGAGGTACTTGGTGTGAAAAGTGAAGAGAACCACTGCTCTAATTTACTGAAATACAAAATAAGATTATATATGCAAAGTAGTGCATATTTAAGTAGATAATACCTACTTTGCATAACAACGATAAGGTAAGGTATACTTTATTGTCCCTGTAGGGAAATTTGCTCTCTGCATTTGACTTTTCCTTCAGTGCCACTGGGGCAACCTGTCAGGAGCAGTGCCCAAGAACCCCTCTCCAGATCTGTAGAGCCAGGATCCTGGTCAGGAGTACCTAGCTGGAGGGAACCCACCCAGGCACAGGCAGAACATGCAAACTCCACAAAGAAAAGCCCCACACAGTCCAGGATTAAAACATTATGTTGTTGTTATGTTGATGCCAAAAATCTGCTCAAGAAGTTTTACAATGACATCTGTTAGTTCAAAATTGTGCCCTATTCACCTGTAGTTAAAACATCATTAAGAACTATAGGGTATTATGCATATATTACTTTCAATTTAATCCCTGGTGTGTTAAATAAGGTTAAAATACTTGTACCTCGCTGAGTGGAGTCTTTACATATGTTAATGTGGGAATACGGGATTGTCTGCTCTGATTTACATAATGCGAATCATGAATGCGCTTTAGATTTGCCTGGTTGATTTCCAGCTCCATGCTCAGAAACAAAATCCATACTTGGCACTGAAGAAAGAGGTAGAGATTAGAGCTGTGTAAGGAACGGCAGATTACACACTCTCACTGTAGGGGACTACAGAGGAGAGTGTGGCAATGTTTGATACTGGTGCTTGGACAATTTCTATAGATCTTAGTCATATCTCTGCATCAAACACGTTTTCTTTTTAATCTTCAATTCATTTTAGACATCAACCATGCACACTGAAAGAAATACAGTCTATAGATATGAACAGAATAACCAAAATTTGGACAATCAGTGTATAATCAGTACTTAAAGTCTGAAGTTGGAGAACACATACAGGCACTATGCAATGAATTAAAATATAAAAGCGCATTTTTCAGAAGTTCAAAAAGTTAAACACATGTATTTATAGTTTCAGTAAAGACAGAGTGAAGCCTTTCAAGTATTGTTTTCTGATCATTTTGATAATTATGGCGCACAATTAAAGAAAATCCCAGTTCAGTTATTCACAAAATTTTCACAAGACCAATAAATAGAATGATTAAAACAGTAATCCCCGCCTTCTGAAAAGTATATACAGTATAAGTACATACATTTTTACATAAATTGCTGCTGAGGTGTTATGAAGCCCAGGTTGCTCTGATAGAGGCCTTCAGCTCATCTGTGTTTCTGGGTCTGGTGTTTCTCATCTTCCTATGGACAATACGCCACAGATTCTCTCTGGGGCTCAGATCTGGAGAGTTTCCTGGTCACTCTGTCCCAGTAACACCATTGGTTGCCCAGTGAGTGGTACTTTAGGCAGTGTGGGCAAGACCCCAAGTCCTGCTGGATTATCAACTCAGCATTTCCATAAAGCTTGTGAGCAGAAGGAAGCCTGCAGTCCTCTGAAACTTCACAGTAAAGGACTGTGTGAGCCATGAATATCTAAATCATAAGAAAACAATGCTTGAAATGTTTTACTCTGCCTGTTCTGAAGCTATATATATAAATCTGTTTCACTTTTTGAATTGAACAGTTGGATATAGAGAAGCGCTTTTACATGATATTCTAATTTACTGGATAGCACCTGTATAGGATTTTCTTTGGGGCTTGTTCCTGCAGCATTGAGCTGGTAGGAAAAGTATGTGAACATATGTTGCTATTAAGCCTTCAAAATAGCTATATTTTCGAGCCTACTTTTAATTAGTTAGGAGATACATACCAGGTTGTGGAACCTGTTATGATCTTGTGTATAATTGTGTCAAAATAAGATTGGCTTGTCTTGGAGAAAAATCAGGTTTAAAGCTATACAGAGGTTGTGGGTGTGATCCATGGGCTGGCAAATACACAATCTCTCTGAGTGCATGTCCTCCCCTTGTGTTAACGTGCTTTTCATCTTCATCCCACCGTCCAAAGCTGTGTATAGATGAATTTGTGACTCTAAATAGCCCATAGTGAATGAATGTGAGAGTGGCACAATTGCTAGAATAGGCTCCATCAACCAGTGACCGCTAACAGGAATAAGTGTCAGAAGAGGAATGAATTTTAAACTCATAGGTTTGTTCATAGACAACAGCATGTCCCTGCAGGGCTTCCATAGGTCCTCATGTAGGCTTTAAAAAGGATAGGTTGAGGGAGGAGGTGAGGAGTGGAATAGCAATCAGTGAATTAAATCAACCGCAGCCGAAATGACAATTGATCTATTTATCAATGCTGTAATTCCCCCTTCAAGCAAGTGTTTATGAGATTGGGCATCTATACGGCTTATTTCAGTTCAGGGCTGTGGGTGGATGGAGCCTATCCCAACAAATATGGACCTGGGGCGGGGTATACCCTAGACACACAGACACACTACCATTCACTCTCACATTCATTCACTAAGGGGCAATTTAGATTCACAAAATCTTATCACATATTAATGTCTTTGAACAGTGGGTGGAAGATGGAAAGAACCTACAGTAACACTGAGAATGACATGCATACTCCACTCAGCACAGAGATTGAACCTCCTTAATGAGAGGCAGGAATGGTAACCACTCTGCCACCATGCAATACTATATACAATTTTGTTTTCCATTTAAATAAGATCTATAGGTATCACACAGCTGTATTTTCCTGACACAAGTCATATTTAACACTGTTATTGCTCCTGTCGACCTCTCCAAACCAAGAGTGTGCTGACTTCTTCTTTGCTTCTTTTGTATTTTTCCCATCTGGGGTCACCACAGCCAATCATCTGCTTCCTTGCATGTAGTGAGTTGCATATTGATTTAGCATAGGTTTCTATTCTGTATTTTTCAGTCTTAATATCACAATAATAATGCCCTAAAGGCTCGTTGGGGAATTTTTAGAGAATATGTTTTGTTACTGTAAGCTTTTCTACAAATCTGTGAGCCTCCCCATAATATCGCAGTAAATATCACACTGTAAGATTAATATTGTGTAAATACTGTACTGTAAAATTTAGATACATTCCTACTAAATGGTGTACCCTCAAGCAGAGCAACTTAAATTCAGTCCTAGATATACGATAGATATTCATAAAATTCAGCTGTCCAAAAAATTACCTGCATTTGGCCAGTTTGCTAGTGTTAATGCCAAGCCCTGTATGTAACACATAATTTTACACTAGTAGTTTTTTAACTAGAACAAGCCGTAATACTGACCCGACAAACACCCAAACTTGTAACATGCCTCCTGTCTGCTTCCCCAAACTGGGAGGGGCTGGCAGTTTCCTATTGTAAGCAATAAGTTAATCGTCCCCACGGATTTCATAGAGCTCTGTTCATAAAACACAGCGCTATCCTTTTAATACCTACCACCTATTGAGTCCACAACACTACTATTGAGCACACATACACACACACACACATATATAAAGGCTTCTAGTTTAGTGAAAACGCTGCGTGTAAGGCCAATGATGGGGAATTGCTTTAGCATGACTGTTTTGATGAAAATATATTGCCTTGTCCTTGAGTTTGTTGGAGCCCAGTAGTCGATACGGTTGTACTCAGTCAGTAATAGTCTCCACTGTGAAGGCTACACAGCCCACGGATGCTCCAGGACCGATGAAACAAAAGACGGGACGGAGGTAGGGGGGTAGCTTTTTCTTTTGCCTAGTCTGCGTTATTGGATTGTAACATGGTATTAGGCTGAGAGGGGGGGCCCTGCAAATATCATGCTGGAATCACAATAGACAAGGCCCGATTGTTATTGCACTTCCATTAATAATTCAATCATTTGACCCATGACATGATTTCCCGTAAAACAATCTGATCCACTGAGGCCTGATAGAGATATTTGAAATCTATGGGATTGTCTCCGTGTCTATTTTGACCTTCGCGGTATGACACAGAATCAGTGCCGTGGGCAAAAAAAAAAAAAACTACAAGTGTAATGTTTTAAAGCAGGAAAGGAGAGAGGCAGGAGGAAAGGAAAGGAGAGTGAAGGTGTATAGAGAGTTACAACAACAACGAAAAAGTGGTAAGAGTGATGCTAAAGACAACACGAGAGAAATAATGGACCGTGGGATTAGCTGCTGACGGGGAAAGTCATGGGCAAGTGAAGTCGGGCTCCTGTGGACAAAAATATTGTGCGAAGTACCATTCTTACAGTAGCCATTTTGTGTCAAGCTCTATAATAGCAAAACACTGACCCAATTCAAAAAAGTTAGAACAATATATATTATTTAAATGACAACTAAACTCAATGGTTCACTTAAAAGCACATTTTATTCACAATAAAACATAAACATTCCAGGAGTTGAGATATTATACAGTCTGCATTTTGTACATACTTAGGTGAATTAAGAAACATTTCAGTAAGATGTATTCATTTGACAATACTATAGGGAAGTCATTTCAATGATTTCAGGATCTGACAAAAGAAAAATGAGCCTTCTTTTATAGACACAATGTGCTTTCCATCAGGACATTTTAGTAACTATGAGAGACGTTACCATAAATTGAGAAACACTATCTTGCCAAATCACCAAACTGCACTTTTAGAACTTTTATGAAGACGTAACAGTAAAAAATATTAATGACAGGGCATAATGGGGAGCATATTTAAATATTATAGTATATTTATGGATCTTATAGTGGTTGAGGGTTTTTTAATTTGCTCTAAATGTTGCAATTTTGTAAAAAAATAATGAGCAATTAACCATGATTACCTGTCATTATGAATTTATTATCACTGAATTGCCCTACTATGACCAATGCTATTGCACTTTTACAAGTCAACTCTGGTAGCGCTCTTTTCAATGAGACACATTACAACAGTAGTTCTCAACTGTGGTGAATGAACCAAAAGTGGGTCACTGACTTCAATGTTCAGCTTATTTGCAGCCTGAATATTTATTTTTAATTGCATGAAATGGTGAAACAAATTCTCAAATCCATATCTCATAAGTGGTTGTAAAATATGTTAGAAAAATAACTTTGGTTGCCTAACAAAATGGTCTCACAGTCGGACCAGTTGGGAAGCACTGCTCTACAAATGTGTAACACTAATAACTTTCCAAGCCTATTTTTCTGGTCATTACCATAGCTTGTTATAGCCGCTTCCCCCTTTCCTGGTCTGTGGCCTTTTAAAGCATGCTAATCACTTATAACTCATGCTCTATTATGAGTTTGCATTGCCACAGCTCCTAATCCTCTTCCTATTTCTCCACACTGTCCCTGTCTCCTGCTGAGTCTCCCCCTCTGCAGACTTGGATGCGTCTTCCTCCCGCAGGCCAGAGACAGGCAGCAGAAAATTTCAGGCCTTTCCCAAATGCACTTATATAAAAAACACACACATGCAAAAAAAAAACCAAAAAAAACTAAAGAGCACAAGCAGAAAATCAGAACAATATATGAAGAGTGCATTACATTTAAAACACAATGTGAGCTGAGTGGAAACAAAGGCCTGTAATATCATAACATATTGTTTCAGGGATCAGTACTGACAGAAGAAAGGTCATTGGTACAACTGTGGCTTAGTACTACACACAAATACACACATACATGCAAAAGATGCTTGTAACCAGATACTTTTACTCAAATTATTTACATATCACTACAACTTCAGTTTTTTTTTTTAAAAATCTTATATGAGTAGATGTAGTAATTTAAGATGGCAATGTAGGTAGTGATAGTAGTAGCAGTGGTTGTAGTAGTAGTGGTAGTAGGTACCTTCGTGGCAAAGTTGGTAGTAATAGTAGTAATACTAATACTAGCTTGTAGTGATAGTCGCTATACTGGTAATAGTGGGAGTAGAGGTAGTAGTAGTAATAATGGTTGTAACAGTCATAGTAATCATAATAGTAGCAGCAGCTGTAGCACCCCAGTAGTATTAGTAGGAGAAATAGTAGTAGTAGTAGTAAGTAGTTGTAGGAGCAATAGTAGAGTACTACTGACACACAAAAGTCTGTAGTAATAGTAGTAATTGCAGCAGTAGTGGTTATAAAAGTAGCCCTAGTTGGAATAGTAAGTGAAATAGTAGTAGTAGCTTGTGTATCAGTAGTAGTAGTAGTAGTAGTAGTAGTAGTCGTATAAGTTCTTAGTAGTAGTCGAGTTAAGTTCTATAGGAAAACTTTACACAATACATTTTAATCTTGTTGGCAAAGTGAGTAGTAACAGTAGTAGTGGTAGTAAATAGTAATAGTGGTAACAGTAGTAGTAATAGTAATTGCCATATTATAAATAATTAGTGAAATAGTAGTAGTAGTAGTAATAGTAGTAGTAATAGTAGTAGTAGTAATAGTAGTAGAAGAGAAGAGGTAAGTAAGCTCAATGTTACTACAACTAAAGTTTTTTTTTTATAACTTTACGCAAAGCAAAGATGGCAAAGTAGGTAGTGATAGTCGTAGCAGTGGTAGTTGTTGTAGTAGTGCTAACTCGGTGGTAAAGTGGGTAGTAATTGTAGTAATACTGGTATGAGTGTTAGTAGAGGTACTGGTAATTGTGGTAGTATAGTAGTTGTAGTAATAGCTGCAACAGTTGTAGTAATCACAATAGTAGCAGCAGCCGTAGTAGTACCCTTAGTAGTATTTATAGGAGAAAAGTAGTAGCAATAGTAGAAGTACAATATAAGATTAAAAAAGAAGTCATCTGGACTTGGTTTTTCAATAGTAGTAGTAATAGTTGTTGTTGTAATAGTACTTGCAGAGGTAAGTACTATTTGACACCCAAAACGTTTCCAGCTTTGGTAGCAAAGTTGGTGGTGTTAATAGTAGTAATTGCTGCAGTAGTAGCAGTAGATGTGGTAGTAGTGGTAGTAAGTAGTAAAAGTGGAAACTGTAGTTGTAATCCGAATAGTAGCAGCAGCTGTAGTAGTAGTAGTCGCCATAGTATTGGCGGTAGTAGCAGTAGTAGCAGTGGTATCTTGGTGGTGGGTAGTAATAGTAAGGCCAGTAGTAGTGACAGTAGTAGCACTGGTATTAGTGGTTGAAAAGTAGTAGTAGTAGTAATAGTGGCAGTAATGGTAATAGTTGCAGCAGCAGCTATAATAGTACCCCTAGTTGGAATAATAGAAGAAATATTAATAGTTCTAGTAGTAGTACTAGCAGTACCTCTGCTAAGTACTACTTGGCACTCAAAACCTTAGTAGTAAAGTTTGCAGTAATAGTAGTAATTGCAGCAGTAGTGGTTGTAGAAATAGCCCTATTTGGAATAATAAGTGAAATAGTAGTAGTTGCTGCTGTATCAATAGTAGTAGTTGAAGTAATAGTAGTAGTAGTAGAGTTAAGTGCTTTAAGTAAGCATTACACTCAATAATTTTTGAGCTTGGTGGCAAAGGGAGTAGTTGTAGTGGTAGTAAATAGTCATAGTGGTAACAGTAGTAGTAATCATGATAGCCCCAGTAGAAGTAATTAGTGAAATTGTAGTAGTAGTAATAGAAGTAGTATAATAAGAGAGAAAAAGTACTTTCAATTAACACTCAGAAGCTTGTTGAGTACCTTTACTTGAATATGTGAGTACTATTACTTATAGTACTATTATACTTATACCTATTATAGTACAATATTTTTTCCACATATACATGAATATAAAATTTAAAACCACTATATGAAACAAGCAGAAACAAAGGCTTGTAATATTATAACATATTGTTTCAGGGATCAGTACCGACAGAAGAAATGTCGCTGGTCTATCTGTGGCTCGTAGTACTACACACATATATGTAGACGTAGATGAATGAGGCAAATGTTGCAAGTACACACAAGTAATATGAAAAAGGGGAAAGCCGAGGTGCCATCTATCAGGCAGCAGACGGCGAGGCTCGGAGAGGGAAATCTGTCCTGTGATGGCTGTAAATGAGGGTTGTGGTAGAGCTGTCACAATGCGTTTGGCTGGGGACACGCGAGAGAGCCATTCTGGGCCGAGCGGAGGGCACACAGACTGTGTACAAATACACAAACACGATGAAGTAGAGGCAGGGGCACGGCCGGAGAGTACTACTGTCACAGCCAGTGGTGCTCTGCTGCTGAGAAATATGGGCTGGGAGGAAGAGGAGAGAGAGAGGGTAAGGGTATATCAAGTACATGGGAATAAGAAATGGGCAGGAAAGGGCAAAGTACTACCAATACTGCTACTACTACTATGACTACTACTGCTGCTATTACTATAAGGTTACTATTACAGCTATCACTGCAATCCTACTGCAACGCCTTACTACTATAACAACTGCTAGACCACTATTAGTACTACTATCTTAACTACTGCTACTGCTACTATTACTACAATTACAACAATCACCATTGTCCTTTTGCTACTATTACTACTACTACAGCTGCTACACCACTGTTTCTACTATTATTACTACTACTACTCCTATTGCTGCTACTACTACGACTACATACAGTATATTACCATAGATCTGCTACTATTACTACTACTATTACCCCCCAATTGCCAGTGAGGTTACAAAAAAGTACTTTTTCCTCTTAGATTTCACATAAGTACTTATTGCAACTGCCACCACTACAACACCTGCTACTATTACTGCTACTACTACTATTACAACTACAAATACTGCCTACTGCTACTTCTATTGCTATCACTATGACTACTACTTTTGCTACCCACTTGCCATCAAGGTGTACAACTATTACCACTGGTGGAAAATAACTACTACTAAAGTACATTTCTTGATAAAAATGAAAAGATAAAAAGAATACCAGGGCGTAGATAGCACCCAGGCTGTGTACAAATACACAAACATATTGAAGCAGAGGCAGGAGCATGGCCGCAGACTACTACTGTCACAGCCAGTGGTGCTCTGCTGCTGAGAAATATAGAGGAGAGACGAGAGCGAGAGGTAGAGCGAGGAGGTAAATTGAGTGCAGAGGAAGAAAAAAAGGAGTCAGGAAGAGGCAGAGGCAATGATCAGGACAGAAAAACAGAGAGAGAGCGAGAAGAGGCAGAAGGACGGGGGAATGTACAGGAACCCCTTCGGTAAAATACTGCACTAACTGCTGTCAGATCTCTGAAGCATTACTAGTGTTATACCAGAAAGATATTTACTCTAATTAGAAGCAGCTAATGTCTCTCCAGGTACAAAGGCCGTTGGGCGCTTTCCTCCAGAATAATTACTAACATAGAGCACGCATTGTCCCAGAGAGCTCCCTTTGTACATCATTAACAGTTCACTGACAACACAAACCCATGTTAATAGGATGTAATGTGGTCTCCCTGCCATCCGTTAGGGTAATGTGGAAGAAGTCCTTCTGTCCTTCTGCAGTTTCACAAAAAAAAACTAGCCTCCCAATGCTAATATCTAATATGCAGCAATGAGTAATATTATTTTTGCCCTTGATGGCAACCAGGACATTTGTCCTGGGCCTCAGGGTCAGTGGGGCCCAAAATTAGCTCTTCTATAGTCTATGGTTCAATAATTTATAGAAGGGCCTCCACTCCGGAGGTTTTGTCCAGGACCCCATTAAGTCTGTCGACAGCCCTGGTACTAGTAAGAGTAGTTAGTTAGCAGTAGTGGTAGTCATAGTAATAGTAGTAGTAGTTGTTGCTCTAGCTGTGGCAGCAGCCTTAGCACATGTGGTAGTGGTAGGTACTTTCTACTTATGAAAACTTTACACATAAATATTGAGCTCACTGCTACTACCACCACTACTACAACTGCTACTACTACCACTTCTGCTGCTACTACTAGTATTACAACTACAACTACTGTCCTACTACTTTTACTTTACTATTACTACAGCTGCTTCCACTTTTCTTTCCACTTCACCATTATTACTTTTTTTTTTAATAAGCCCTCTGCTACTATTACTATCACTACAGTATTACTACCACTTGCCTCTGGGTTAAAAAAAAAAAAAGACTACTACAACTGCTACTACTACTTCTGCTATGACACCAACTACTGTCCTACTGCTACCTGTACTGCTGCTAACACTAATACATTGGCTACTAATATCAACAGCATTACTATTACTATTACTATTATGACCCACTTACCAACTGCAAGGTAAAAAAACAGTAGTACTACAACTAGAAGTACAACAACTACAAGCACTATCCTTCTGCCTGCTATTGCTACTACTGCAGCTGCTACCACTATTACTAATATTATTACTATTTATGCTACTTTTACTGCAGTATTAGTACATACTTGCCACTGAGTTGAAAAAATATATATGCTTTTAGCCCTCAGATTTCACCTAAGTAGAAAGTACTGCTACTACTTCTGCTTCTACCACTATTCCACTGCTATTCTATTACTACTACTACAAACCCACTATTACTGCTACTTTGGCTACTACCACCAGTAGTAATAGTAATGTCACCAGCATTACTATTACTATATATATAAGTTTGCCTCTCAAATTTTACATATTAGTGGAAAGTACTTACTACTTCTACAACAGCTGCTACTGTTACTACTACAACTACAACCACTGTCCTACAGCCACTAAAGTAGTTACTTGCTTGAGTAAAAGTATCCAGTTACTTTCCACTGCTGTGTATTAGTCAGAATAAAAAACTCTTATGATGTAATGTGGTCTGTTTGTCTGAATGGTCAATAGAGTGATGTGAGTAAGTCCTTTCTTGTGCATTTTTCCAAACTAAGCTGCTCCTAAACCACCTCCCAGTGCACTGCAGGGCTATCCTCTTTCTAATACACCTCCTTTCTGCCATTTTTCTTCCTTTCCCTGTCACACAACAAAGTCTTTTTCTCTCTCTATACCCTCTGTCCTCCACATCGAGATGATAAACACGATTTCACGGCACATTACAATCATCGGTCTTTGTAAAACACACCAAATCCTCCTATAAAAAATTAATTCTCATCTTGCGGGGACACAGCCAAATGTATAGATTTACAGTCGCACACTCAGGTTCCCGAGCATGTTTTAATGCGTCATAAACACTTTGCTGTTTTTTGGTCTCGCTTCCAATAAAAACAGAGCGGCGCGGGGGTGTAATGTGTGGAGCTGGGGGAAATTAAAGCTGAAGTTGCTCTCCTCCTCGGTGCACTCCCCACTTTCTCTCTCTCTCACACACACAAGTACACGCAAGTACACGGACAAGTACACAGCACAGTTAATCAGCAACCCACAGAGAAATCTAAGCCCACATCTACACCCAGTGGAGGGAACCTGATACAACCACAGCCTTCCCCTCTTCCTCCCCACTCTCCCTTTCTCTTTTTTCTCTTTCTCCTAATCATCAGCAGACTCCCGTTGATAAATTAGCAGAGGTGGAAGAAGTACTACAGATGTGTACTTAATTAACGGTACTCAGCTACTTCAAAATAATAAAAGTGTTCAGCAGATGTGTTCTTGAAGGGAAAAAAGGTAATTTAAAAGTGACTACTCCCACTACTACAGCTACTACTACTGTCGCTTCTATCTTTACTACTATTATTACTACTACCTCTGTTACTACTACTACAATTTTTATGATTATAAAAATACCGTCCCAACTCCTACTTCTATTACTGCTACTACTGCTACCATCATTACTACTATTACTAAGACTACCTCTGCTACTACTACTACTGCTGCTGCTGGTACTAATACTGCTACTACTATTATCACTACTATTTTTACTACTACAGTACTACTACTACTTTTATTACAAATATGCTACATCAATCCAACTGCTACTTCCATTACTATTACTACTGCTACAGTTGCTTGATTGTTTTTATTAAGACTTCCTCTGCTACTACTACTACTACTACAACTGCTACTGCTGCTGCTACCACAACTATTAACTATAAACCACTGCCGCTACTTCTATTACTACTACTATGACTACCACAGTTATTACTACTAATACAAATATACAACTTTTTTGCTACCATGATCACTACAGTTATACTACTATTATTAGGACTATCTCTGCTACTACTACTACACTGGCTACTGCTGCTACTACTACTATTACAACTACAACGTCCTACTGCTACTTCTTTTACCACAGCTATTACTACAATTATTATTAATACTCTGTCCGCTACTACAAAAATACAACCACTATCCAACTGCTACTTCTATTACTACTACTACTGCTACAGTGGCTGCCAGGATTACTACAATTTTTACCTGCCTCTGCTGCTACTGCTACTACTACTACTCCAATTGCTACTGCTGCTAGTACTATTATTACAACTACCACCACTGTCCTACTGCTACTTCTGTTACTACTACAAATACCACAGCTATTACTACTACTATTTCTACTACCTCTACTACCACTGTGACTACTATTAGTATCACTACTATTGCTAACCACTTGCCACCGAGGTAAAGGTTTTAAAAAATGTACCCATAAAGTATTTTTTCTTCAGAAATGTAGTAAAGTATTTAGTAACTTTCCACCTCTGTAAATTAGTCACACACAAAAATGAACCATGATTAACTCAAACTAATGAGGACTGAAAATGGTCGCAAACAATGTAACCAAAGAAGGGAAGTCAGTGGGTATTTTTTCAGCATTTGTGCTTCTTCTCACTGCTATTTCCAAAAGTCCTTTTCAGAGAGCGGTGACAAACATAACCCTGGAAAAATAAATCATACTTTAGTTGAAGACAAATGCCTGATCCGCTGGGACTGCCCGAGGCTGCAGTCATAATGGCCTCTCTCACTTTCTACCTCTGTTCACTTCACTCCTTTTTCTATTTCTCTTAAAAAAGGCTTAAAGGGAGTTTTCCAGACAAGGCTAGTTTAAAATATCCACTCAAACCAGACAGCAAACAGATATCAGTATGTATCAGCCACAGGTATCTATTTCAGAGGTGGGAAAAGTACTCAAGTGAAAGTTATGTTCTTGCTCAGGTTGAGGCAAACATGAAAAATTATCAGTCTAGAATTCCTCACACTACATACTAATTATTAGTTAAGGATTAGGAAAACATTTATAAACATCACTGAGTTATAAACATCTGCATTCATGTTTAATTCTTCTTCTTCTTCTAGTAATGAGCTCATGAAAATCAGTGCAAAATTAGGTCAGTCAGGTTCTATAAAATGTTTATGTATTGTTAATTACACATTTATTAAGGTTTTGTTATTGCTTAATAGTTGTGAGTTTATTCTGAGATGTTACCAAAATTATTACTTTTTATGATTGAATGCAAAGTTTTCTTTTTCTTTTTTTGTTTGTTTTTGCATGTACAAAAATATTTACAGCTATTATAACTACCACTGCTACTACTGTTACTACTCGTACTGTTACTACTACTACCACCATTATTACATACTATTATTTGTATAATATCAACCTGTTCAAGAACTACAGGTGGAATTTAGCATTTTTTGCTATAACCTGGCACCATGCACCTTTCCTTATGATTGTTTTCTCTACGTCAATATACTGCTGTCCCTGTACAAATAAACCATACTACAACAACTACTACTTCTACAACTACTACTACTACAACTGCTGCTACTGCTACCCCTACTAATACTGCCACTATTGTTGCTACAACTATTTCCACAACTATTATGTAAACTTCACATTCACTACTTTTATTATTGTATAGTTTTCTAATATTATGAAATACTGAATTTTGTGTTGTTTTAATTGTGTAATTGTGTAATTGTAATAATCGCAAAAGAAATAAATAAATGCATGAGTTTCACTTTGAATTTCATTACTAGAATTTATTTTCTTTTGTTTTTTTTTTACAATAACTTACCCCTATTGTGCAACACTAAAACATTTATAAATATGTAAGTAACTTTTTAAAATTCATTTAAAAGAATAGTTTATATATACTGTATTAACACTTTACTATAATCTATAATTTTGCATTGCTTCACGTGAGCTTATTACTCAATAATTAAACATTTATATAACACTGTTGAAAAATCTGTGATGTTTACTTTTATATTAAAGTAATGCTTTGTAAATATTCAATTAACTGGTTATTACCCATAACTAATACTTGCTCTTTAGTTACGGCCGTATGCAGCTGTGAGGCCCAAGAAGTCCAGACCTCTGTATTTTTTTTGTTCATATTTTCATAATTGTCCCGGGATTCTGTCTTTGTTTTGTTGTTTTTTTGGTTAGTCTTGACATAATCCTGAGGCGTGTGCTATTAGGTTAGAGTTTTTATTTTATTGTAGGCCATATTTCAAGTTGAAAGTACAAGACCTATTTATTCTTTTAAGCAAGAAAAAGGCTTTCTGTGCATATGAATTCTCCAATGACACATCACACTGCTTTTTTTCTCATGACAGACAAATATTAGGGTAACTTTGCTCCTCTGTAAAGGGGTAAGCAGCTTTGTTGTACCTTGGCAGTTTGAAAATCCTGCATATAGCCCTGTTTATAGTGTGAGTTATTATAAAGTGTTAGTTAATGTTGTTAAAACAGTCACAGGGCCTTATAGCAGGAAGTTAACTTTTCCTTAGTGAGGCTAGTATCACTCACTACCTACTTTCTATGTTTTGATGACCCAAATGACTGAAACTGAACTTTAGCCAATCTCAAACGCAAACTCAAACATGAAATTAAAAAAGAAATTAGCTGTTAATGTAACTTGACCCTAACGTTGCCAAGTACAAAGATGTGACTTGCAGAGGGCACAGTGCTACAATGTGTGAGCCCTTCGCATAAAACTTGAGTAAGGTTACCGCAACTCACGGCTAAAGTGACCGGAAAACAATTAGGAGACGGAGAAGGTGGTAAGTGGACACCCCTGAATGGCTTGTTGGGCTGTTTGGCTTGATCCTAATGGAGAGCGAGTCCTAAACCCAAGCACCCAGTCCATTAACAACCAATTAAGTTCCTATTAATATTTTACCAGACAGGGCCTCTCATCCGACGTGTGTTTTAAGGAGCTGTTCCCAGGAGAGTTTGAACATGAGCAGCTTTTAGCACAGCATAAAGAGGCCTGTGTAATGGTTTGGAGGAGGAGGAGGAGGGGATATCTGATAGCACTGAAATCCAGAGGAGAGGAGCGAGAGGGAGAGAGGAGACAGACGTATGCAGCTGGTCCCAGGCCCGCAGGAGAGAGTGAGCCGAGCTGGGACACGCTGAACTGGCTGGGGACCCGGGGATCGCGGTGCGAGGAAATCCACCGTTTTATTGCTTTGACACCAGATCAGACGAGTGACGATGACCTTGCACCCACTGTGCGCCGGGAAAGAAATTATGTTTTCAAACCACAACACATGACTAATGAGTTTTTGCTTGTTTACACAAAATTGCAGCAGTTTTAGCCTGAAGGGACTCGTGTTCTTGTCGTCAGCATTTCAGGATTTACTCTGTAGCATAAACAGAGCAGTCGTGGAGAGTAACTGGATACTTTTACTCAAATACATACTTGGGTATATTTTTGGAAAAAAAAATACTCGCAGTTAAGAGAGAAAGTGTCCTAAGAGAAGGTCCAAAACATGATCCCAGTTTTTGTACAGGGTAGTAGTACTAGTAGTAGCTGTAGTAGTAATAGAGGTATAGTATTGATGGTAGTAAGAGAACAAGGTGAAGTAGTTGTAGTAGTAGCAGTAGTAGTAGTAGCAATAGTATTATCAGTAGTGATAGCAGTATAGTATTGTCAATATTAGTAGCAGAAGTAGTAGTAGTAGTTGTTGTTGTTGTGGTGTAGTATTGTTGGTAGTAACAGCAGTAGTAGTAGTATTGGGAGTAGTATTGCCAGTACTAATAGCAATAGTAAAATAGTAGAAGTAATGCTGGTATGGTAACGTCGATAGTAGTAGCAGAACTAGTGGTAGTAAGAGTAGTAGCTGTTGTAGTAGTAGCAGTAATAGTGGTAAAGTATTGTCAGAAGTAATAGCGTAAGTAATCGTAGTTGTAGTAGTTGTAGTGAGAGTAGTATTGCTGGTAGTAGTAGCAATAGTAAAGTAACAATAGTAATAGTGGTATAGTATTGTTGCTAATGTTAGCAGTAGTAGTATTCGTAGTAGTACTACTAGTAGAAGTGGTATAGTAGTGTTTGTAGTAGTAGTAGTAACAGTATTCTCATGCAACTGTTTTCTAAGTTTTCTGAGTTTTTTTTTTTTTTTTTTTTACTGCAAGTGGCAAGTAAACTGAACTAAACAGTATTAGTAGCAGCAATAGTACAACACTTCTTCTACTACTGTGACAACTACTGCTACAACTACTGACAATACTATAAAATTCCTACTTCTACTGCTACTACTGCCTTCTACAACTAGTGTTACGACTGCCACTACTTCTACTGCGACAACTAGTACCATGATGCACTTTACTTTAAAAATGTCCTTTCCATGTCAACAAAATGGGAAAAAGTACTCAGCAAAGAGAAAATGGTTTTACAGAAACATCCCCTTCACATGCAGAGAGCCGTAGATGTGGAATAAAAGGGATATATACTTTATTCTCCGATTGCATGATGGTCAGTTTAATTTTTCATGAAAATCCTGCACATTATCCCTTTAAACTTTAGATGTTTGTGGCCTTGTGTTTTCGCTCTCTGCGGCTGTTATCGACAGGAAAACTTCCCTCTTTCTGCAAGAGTAGCCATGTAATATTGATGCAGAGAAACACAGAAATCAAATGGAAACCCAACTCAAGTTCGAATGTCTTTACACCAACACATACATTTTTGATCGCGGCAAAACCTCCAAGACGCCATCCCCCTTTAAGGCGAGCAGCGGGAGGATGTCAAGCAGGGAATATATTTAGAAATAAGTGATATTTCAGCATGTCTTTCAAACCTCGTTCAGCTCCAATTCATTTATGAGAGGGACAAATAGTTGTTGAAAGAGCTGGTCCAGGAAATGGGACTCGGAGTTAGCGGCAGGGGTCACGGAGACTGCTTTTTACAATTTGGGCTTTTTAAAATGGGCTGTATAACAAGAAAAAAAACCTTCCTGTTAAAAATATACCTCTGAGACTATTGTAAATATGGGATGAATGAAGGCAGGCCATCAGTTGTACATGAGAAACATAAAACATAACCTATTATAATGTCTTAAAATAGGCTGGGTTAAAGTGATGCTCACTCCAGAAGACGGTAACCTCTCATAGAAAGAAGGTTTGTAATTTTCTTCCTTTTAAAAATATGTGTATTCTCTGTAAATAGCATACTGTAGGAAAAAAATCTGTAAAAACTACAATTTTATTATCTAGGATTTATTATTAAACGTATGCTAGCACTCTTTAATTATGGATGCTTCAGGTGACTTGATACTCAGTAGTGGTAATATATACTTTTTCTCAAGTATTATGCTAGGTACTACTACTACTACTGTTACTTGTACTTGAGAAGGTTTTTACTACCTCTCTGAATGAGGAGTAGTATTTCTAGATCTCAGTGGGAATGTTAGAAGTAGTAGTTACAGAAGGAGTGGTAGTAGTAGTCATAGTAGTAGTCATAGTAGTATAAGTATAAGTAGTAGTAATAGAAGTTTTAGTAGCATTAGTAGTAGAAGCATCCGTAGTAGTGATTATAGTAGTTGTAACAGTGGTACTAGCAGAAGTACCAGAAGAAGTAGTAGTAACAGGAGTTGTAGTAGCACTAGTAGTAGTAAGAATAGTAATAGTGGTAGTATCTGTAAGTACTTGTACTTGAGCAACTTTATGAGGGAAAAAACACTTAAAATACTTACTCAAGTAGCTTTTATAACTAATGTCTCTGAATGAGAAGAAGTATTTCTAGTACTCATTGGCAAAGTTGGCAGTAGAGGTAGTTGCAGAAGGAGTGATAATTGTAGTAATAGTGGTAGTAGTCATAGTAGTAATAGTAGTAGTAGTAGTACCAAAAGAAGTAGTGGTAATCGTAGTAGTAGTAGTATTAGTAGTATTAGTAGTAGCATTAGTAGTAGTAGCAGTTGTAGTAGTTGTAGTAGCACTACTAGTTGTAAGAGTAGTATCTGTAATGTCTCAGGTATAATACTTTTACTTGAGTTCAAGTTTTTGAGGAAAAAAAAAACTTTTACTCAAGTAAGTTTTTAAGGTATCTGAATAAGTAGAAGTATTCAGACCTCAGTGTCAATATTGGTAGTAGTAGTTACAGGAGTGGTAGTTGTAGTAATAGTGGTAGTGGCAGTAGTCGTAGTAGTAGTAATAGTAATACCAGTAGAAGTAGTGGTAATTGTATTAGTAGCAGCAGTATTAGTAGTAATAGCAGTTCTAGTTGTTGTAGTAGCACTGGTAGGAGTGTCTGTAATTTCTTTAGGTATATTAATTGTACTTGATTAAGTTTAAGAGGGAAAAAGTACTTTTACTCAAGTAGCTTTTTTAACTAAAGTCTCTGAATGAGGAGAAGTATTTCTAGTACTCATTGGCAATGTTAGTAGTAGTAGTTGCAGAAGGAGTGATAGTTGTAGTAATAGTGGTAGTAGTAGTTGTAGTAGTACCAGAACAATTAGTGATAATAGTCGTAGTAGCAGTAGCATTAGTAGTAGTAGTAGTAGTAGTACTAGTAGTAACACTACTAGTTGTAAGAGTAGTATCTGTAATGTCTCAGGTACAGTAAGTTTTTTTCTCAGTAGAGTAAGTTTTTGAGGAAAAAATACTTTTACTCAATTAAGTTTTTAAGGTATCTGAATAAGTAGAAGTATTTAGACCTCCATGGCACTGTTGGTTATAGAAGAAGTGGTAGTTGTAGTAACAGTGATAGTAGTTGTCACAGTAGTAGTAGTAGTAGGAGTAGTAGTAGTAGTAGTAGTAGTAGTAGTAGTTATAGTTATAGTAATGGATGTAGTGGTAATAGCAGTAGTAGCAGTTGGTAGCATGTAGTATCTGTAAGTGCCACTGGTAGTATCTGAATAGTCTTTATATAGGTAAAATACTTGTACTTTTACTCAGTTAAGTTCTTAAGGCATCTGAATTCGTAATAGTAGTTTTTAAACCCCAGGGTAGTAATAGAAGTCGCACCAGAAGAAGTGGTAACAGGAGAAGTAGCACTAGTAGTAATAGCAATAGAAATACTGATAATAATATTAGTAGTAGCTGTAGAATCTGTAGTTTGTACTTAACATACTTTTTTTAAGTAGCTTACTAATTTGTGTTGTACTTATTCTTCTACTATTTGTAATACTATTTTGCAGTAACAGAACCTTTACTGAATACTCTGAGTATCTCCGAGTGGCACTTACTGTTCCTGTGTCCAATTACATTACAAAGCAAAAAATGTCAATGAATCCAGCAGATGTCACCTCTTATTTACCCACGGTGCACTTCCTCAAGTCACCACTAGATGGCCACAGAACACCAGCCAGCACCATGGTGAGGCCCAGATCTGAGATAAGCACACACAGCTGTTTCTGGCGGGATAAATGGATGGTCTGCTTCCTTTGAAAGGGCTCTGGTGCGCTGCTCTGTGATCTATTACTTGGCGAGGTGAAGGCCTGGGATAAGCTTTAAGGTAGATAATACGGCACAGATAAGAGCTGTCTGTTTGTGGATTTCTTATGGCTTTGTCCACTGTCTCCTCCTAGACTCAAGCAGATCTATCAGACACAAGAAAAACAAGAATACATCACTAAAAATGACATAGAAACACACATTAGTAGTCATGCTTATGTTTTATTAACGCAGTAAATTGCAAATACGATTTTTAAAATGGACATTTAGCAAAATCTCCTGTTTTCTGCAGCGGTGGATATATCAGGACACACACACGGCGAGGTGCTTACAAAGTACACTTTAAGAAAAGGGTAGAAAAGTTCATAATAGTATGATATGTTCAGCTCATTAACAACAACAAAACCTAAAAAAGTTGACACACATCTAATTATTTCTTCAATTTTTTTTTAAATGTATAAATACAAGTCATTTGTAAATGGAGTCAAGAAAAAGGTGAGTATGTACAGTGAAAATTTGGCACTATAAACATTCTGGCTTTTTTATTTTAGGAAAGAAAACAGCCGGTCAAAAAAAAAAAAGAAAAAAAGAAACATTTCGTCTACCTCGAGGCAAAAATGCATGCCACAAAAATGTATTTTGCTTGTCAACTTTGTTCATGTACATGCGACAAGATTTCACTCGGAGAATAAAAGCTATACAACTGCACAGACGAGCTGCAACGATATGAAAAACATCACTATTCAGATGATCTGTCGTCTATTAAAATGAATTGGAGAAGTTTACATGCTAGCTGTAGCCCAAGTAGAGAAATGCGCACTAAAGAGTCGTATGAATCATGTACAAAAAACCCAAATGGGAAAAAGCTGGGATAGTGGGTAAAATGTAACAGAATATAATGATTCACAAATCTCATAAAACTATATTTTATTTTACAAAAGACCATAAACAATACATCAGGTGAGATAATAGTTCATCTTCTTACACTTATTCACATTAGGGGTTGCAGATACTGGAGCCTATGCCGGTAACTAAGGGCCTTAGGTGAGGTACAACCATTTAATTTAAAGAAACAGCTCATTTTGAATTTGGTGGCAGCAGCAACATGTCTCAAAAAGTTTGGTCAAGGCAACAAAAAAGTGGAGAAAAAAGTTGAAGTTAGAATTTTGCAACTAAGTTAACTAGGAATAAAAGAAGCATTTTAGTCTGTATTATTGACATTGACATTAGCACTAGCTGAATTTTTGCAGTTATGTTTTAATGTTCCCATAATTTAATACATAGTAATTCATCATTTTTAGGGAAAAAGCAGCAGCAAATGACAAAAAAAAATAAAAAAAAATAAAAAAATGCTTCACTACATGCAAAAAGTTACAATTTATTCTATGTATTTAAGTTAACTAGTAGTTGATTGTAAAATATTGTAAAACTGAACTTACATTTCTTTCCTACTTTTGGTTGTACTGCACAGCTATTTAGTTATCTGCCCCCCACCAGCAGCTTGTATCTCAGTAAGTTGGTAAGTTAGATTTGTATATCAAAACATGTATTTATCGAGTCCGTCCCACCTTATCCCATCAAATTGCACAACCTGTCCCACTTTTTGCACTTTTTGAGGTGGTCAACCTGTATACTATAAAATAAAAACATCAACATTTCAACTAAATATTCAAAACCTTAAGTAACTTTTGAAAAAGACTGGCAACAGTGGGAGAAAATGTTAAAGTCAAGCCCTGATTGTATTGGATGTATGGGATGCTTATAATCAAACCCTCAAGTGACACTGCAGGCTAAATACAGCACTGCATGGATAAAGACAGTGGAAAACGATCAGAGACTAACATCTAACTAACATCTCCACACTGGACTCCTTCGCTTCCTGGGCACCACCATCACCCAGGACCTAAAGTGGGAGCCGACCATCAGCTCCTTCATGAAGAAGGCCCAGTAGAGGATGTTCTTCCTGCGGCAGCTGAAGAAATTCAACCTGCGCTACACTGGCACCACCGCCTGGGACAGACACAGACTTTAGCGTATTGTCCGGTCAGCTGAGGTGAGCCGTCTGCAGCCTCCCGTCTCTTCATCTCCAGGACTCTGGGACGTGCAGGTCGCAGCTGTCTTTTTTGATCCTGGACAATTAACTTTTTGAACCACCACTCCTCAGGCAGGAGGCCACGGTCCATTCAGACCAGAATCTCCCGCCACAAGAACAGTTTCTTCCCCTCTGTCACTGGACTCATAAACACTAAATAATCTGGATGCTTTTGTCACTTTGCCACTTGTATTACAGTCACTTTAACATGCGCCTGCTATTATTGCACCTGTTTACTACTTGCACTTTATTGCTTGTATTTAATCATAGCTGATACCTGTTCATATTCATCTGTTTAGTCTGTCATACAGTTAAGACAGTTTATACTTATCGCCTAGTTTTACATCTTAACTTGAACACATTTTTAAGTTTTGTTCATGTCTGTACATTTTGTAAATTTATATCAGTCCATTTCTAGCTTATTTTACTTTATTTCTGCATGTTTATTATTGTTTTATGTTTGCACCAAATGACCCTTTACAATGGCAATAAACACAAATTTCATTCTGACCAGGAACACCTCCAGAAGTCACTGTTGTCTCACTAAAATGATGCCAATAAATTGAGTTAGATGCAAAATGTTTCTCCAGCTGTCTTTATTAGTACCACTTATATTTCCAGCCTTTTGTTGCCCCTGCCCTCATTTTTTGAGATGTGTTGCTGCCATTAAATTCAAAGTGGGCTAGGCAAAAAAATCAACATCTACACTAGTTATATGACTTTAATTCAGATTATTAATCTTAATTTGAGTAATTTTCACTGGATTCATTATTTATCTATTAGGATAGATATTTGACTTGTTTCAAGTTATTTCTGACCAGTTTCTGCCTATATTTTTTAAATTATCTGGGGGTAAGAAAATTCCACTTACCCCGCTGACAGATAATTTTGCTTGAAATAAGTAAAAACTGCTACACCCAGAAACAATCAGTCACCTATTTTGGAACTGTGATATTACTAAAAAAATCTGGAAAAAAAGAACACATTTCATAATTTGCAATATTGACTACAATATTGAATATGAACAAATCATATTTGGTTTTCATGAAAAAAAAACATGGACTTGAACAAAAAAGTGGCAATTAATCTATTAATTAATTAATTAATTAATCTATTTATTATTTATATATTATTATTATTATTATTATTATTATTATTATTATTATTATTATTATTATTATTATATATATTTTATATTATTTGGCAAATTTCATAAATCAAAATTTTCTTCATCTCAACCTTTTTTCACTGCATTAATTAAAGACATTGAATTTTACTTATGCACTATCTCTAAAAGTCTAAAGAAAAAAGCTATAAATACACATGAAAGTTGTCTGTCTTTGAATGTTTTTAATTTATTCTAATGCATTTTTTGTAATGTACGCCAACCTCTGGCATTCTCCTCTTTAATCTTTTTTGTGTTCAATCTTTGTCCTTGTTCCTTGTAAACAAAGATATTTTCATAATAATAATAAAAAAAAGTAAATAAATCCAATCTAGTGAAAATTACTCAAATAAAGATTGAATTCAAGTTATTTTAACTAATGTAGATATTGATTTTTTTGGCAGTATTTTTGATGATGCTGTAATATCTAATTTTTAACATGTTTATTGTTCATTGTCAACACTGTTTATTATTTATTATGAATAAAATAAGATTTGCTAACCACTGCATTCTGTCTTTTGTTTACATTTTACACATTGCCCCACCTTTCTATAGTTTTAGGTTTTTATTTAGCTCCAGAAAATGTGCATCGGATAGTGAACAGGCAGAAATAAGAAGAGTAGGATATCTTTACAACAGACTGCAAGAATGTGCTGGAGAGCATTCTGTTAATGTACAACCAGGCCTCGAGTACCATCCTTTTTACCCTTTAGGTTTAAAAAAAAAAAGAAAGAAAAAAGCTTATATCTTTTTCACTTCATCTAAGCCTGCAGCCGGTCAGGTTTGTAGCCCAGGGCAACTGGAGCTTGTGTGTGATGGATGGGATCGGGTCAAAGTGAAGACGCTCTTATTAGGCCGAGTTGTGGAACAGGATAGGCTTGACCATCCCGGAGAGGATCTTGGGAACGTGCACGCTCACAATCTCGGATATCATCTCCGGGAAGTTGACCCTGGTCTGGAGGGACTGGGCCTCGATGAACAAGTCGTAGGTGAACTGGTGGAGCTTCTTCACAATCTGAAATAGAAAGACAGATTTATGGGTTAAAGGTAAATTTACTTTTTTTTTTATTGGGTCTGAGGAAAACAGGATAGGTAAAAAATAAGCTTCCCTTTCAATCTATTTTTGGTTGGCTATTTGTGAATTGTACTTGTTTTGTATTGCTGTGGTGTAAGTTGAGCATAATCAATTCATTTATTCATAAAATTAAGAAAGTAATTAGGTAAGAAAGTAAGAAATTGTCTTTAGATATGTCTTGTTACATAGAGATACAACACAAAAAAGAAGATAATGAATAGAAAAAGGTCCAAAATAGATAGCTGTTTCATAAATGTCACTACCAGTCAACATCAGCCCAACTAAGTTATTTTCCAGGACTTCAAACAACATTTTCTCATTCAAAGCAATACAATGTAACCCTAACTAAAGGTAACAAATGCTGCTGCAAACTCCTGTGGGACTGTTCCTCCCATATTTAAGTTGTGAAAAACCAACACTGCACTCATTAAAGCTGTACTGATCTCACGGCACACGTTACATAGACCTAATGTACTGTGGCACATTAACAGAAATGTTTATTAATGTGTACTGTCCCTGTTCAAGTAAATAAGTAACATAAAGTGATTTTTGGCAAGAGATGTGTTCTTATGAAACGTCTTGGCGCTGCCACTCATTAAAGAGGTTTATCTGTTTCATGCCAACAAGCTATAAAATTATTGTAAATGATTTGATGACTACAGCATCCCCAGAGGGACAAAATTCAAACTTCAAATTCCCATACACTAATAAATTTGCATACACATGAAATGGTAACATTTTCTTTCTTTCTGCGGATGGCCACAGCAAATGATCACAGCATCTAATCTGACATAAATATGTTCTTAAGCCAGATGCCCTTATTGACCCATTTATCTGAGCTTGGGACTGGCACAAAGTGTGGCTGGCATATATATATTATTATATTACAGTATTCATCTAAAGCCAGTTGAGTTTCAAATGTAATGCCCACCCAAGTTTACAGACACAAATTTGAAAACATCAAGGTTTAAAATCCAACACTGGCCTAAGCTGCAGAGACAGGGGTAAAACCTTACGGGCCCATCTGCTGAGCCCTGGTCCACGGCCTTAAGGACCCGGGACAGAAAATCCCCTGCTGCCCGCGGCCCACGCCACATAAGAAGATCTGACATGAGAGCGGCGCAGACACAGCTCAGGCATTCAGGGCAAATCCATACTGAAAGACACATGAGGCTAAATCTACTTCTGGTCCCGGCAGGAGGCTCATGGTCTGCCATGTTACGCTCATAACAGTGGGTCTTAGACTGTGGGAAGGGTCCCAGTGGTGGTACGCAGGATTCTTTTGCAGTCCTGATTTAGTTTAAGAGGCAGTTTTATGAGTTTAGTTCAGTCCTATTTCGGTTAAGGATTAAGTTTCAAGAGTAGACCACTGCTTAGTCCTGGTTTAATCCTAGTTTAGGCCTTGTTTAATCCTGGTTTAGACCTTGTTGAGTCACAGTTTAGACCTGGTTTAGTCCTAGCTTAATCCTGGTTTAGTGCATGTTAGTACCTAGTTTAGTCCGGGTTAAATCCTGGTTTAGTCCTCGTTTAGTCCTAGTTTAGGCCTGGTTTAATCTTAGATTAATCCCGATTTAGTATTGGTTTAGTCCTGGTTTAGACATGATTTAGTACTAGATTAATCCTGGTTTAGTCCTAGATTAATCCTGGTTTTGTCTTGGTTTAGTCCTGGTTTAGACCTGGTAGGTAGTCCTAGATTAGTCCTGGTTTTGACCTAGATTAGTTTCTGTTTAGTTCTAGTTTAGAGCTGGTTTAGTCCTAGCTTAATCCTGGTTTAGTCCTTGTTTAGACCTGGTTTATTCCTTGATTAATCCTGGTTTAGTCTTGGTTTAGTTCTGTTTTAGAGCTTGCTTAGTCCCATATTAGTCCAGTTTAGACCTGGTTTAGTCCTAAATTAATCCTGGTTTAGTCCACGTTTAGTCCTATTTTAGAACTGGTTAGTCCTTTTTTAGTCCTTGTTTAATCCTAGTTTAGGCCTGGTTTAGTCTTAGGTTAGTCCTCATTTAGTATTGGTTTAGTCCTGGTTTAGACCTAGTTTAGTCCTCGATTAGTCCAGTTTTAGTCCCCTCTTTGTCCTTCTTTAGTAATGCTCATTAAGATGGTCGCCTACTTTGTAAGCCACATATTTTCTGAGATGGAGTAAAAAAGTCTCATAACATTGTTGCTGTAGTTAAATTTCAGGTTTAATAGCACTAAGTAAACTTTACACAAAACATTTTATGTTTTCCTTGAGTAAACGCTCCAGGAGGCTCAAGTCCAGTTCTCTTACATCTAAAGACTGTCTTTCAACTTAATGGATTTGAGTAACTGAGATGAAAAGGAAATCTGTCAGTGCACTCCCTCTAGTGGCTGAAACTGATCCAATAATCTCTATCAGATGCAGCTGGGAGCAGGGCAGGGTGATCTCAGATCAATATTGGGATACGTATTTTTAGTACTCTGGGATGTTGTAATGTATATTTTTGGCTGTGTCTCTGTTTGTGGTCTGCTGCAGAAAACTTGTTGAGAACCTTGAAAAATGTTTCTTATTAAAATATCAAATGTATGGAGCCATTGTGTCTTGGTTTAGGCCTTGTTTAGTTGTAGCTTAGTCCTAGTTTAGACCCAGTTAAGTTCTAGTTTCGACCTTGTCTAGTCCTGGTTAAGTACTAGTTTAGTTCTAGTTCAGTCCTGGTTTAGATCTGATTTAGTCCTAGATTAATCCTGGTTTAGTCTTGATTTAGTCCAAGTTTAGACCTAGTTTAGACCTAGTTAAGTCCTAGTTTTGACCTTGCTTAGTCCTAGTTTAGTCCAGATTAAATTCTAGTTTATATCTGGTTTAGATCTAGTTCAGTCCTGCTTTAGATCTGGTATAGGCCTAGATTAATCCTGGTTTAGTCTTGGTTTAGTCCTAGTTTAGGCCTGGTTTAGTCCTAGATAAATCCTGGTTTAGTCTTGGTTTAGTCCTAGTTTAGGCCTGGTTTAGTCCTAATCTCGACCTAGTTAAGTACTAGTGTCGTTCTGGTTTAGTCCTGGTTTAGACCTGGTTTAGTCCTAGCTCAATCCTTGTTTAGTCCAGGTTTAGACCTAGTTAAGTATTAGTTTAGTTCTGGTTTAGGGCCATATATTTTTCTTATATAAAGAATAATTATTTCACAGCCACCAAATGTTGTTCATAATTGGCGCAAGCTGCTGATTACAGTTTCTGGATGTAAATACATTTTTTGAGGAAAATATTCTCTCAGCCTTATCCATACATGACAGCAGCTTATTTTTAATTAATTATCAATTTAATTATTTTAAAAGTCCCAGTCCTACTGACCACATGATCCTGTTAAGACTGTTTACAAAAACACAGTTCGGGGTCCTAGGCAATGGTCTTAGCTTGAGCCTGACAAGATGATTTTTCATGATTTTGTGAGCTCACAGCACAAATATCACAAGAATCCAGCCTGTTGTGCAAAGCTAAGCAGCTGCAGTACTACTAATATTAACAGTAGCAGCAGTAATAGTAATAATAGTATTAGTTGGTTGAAGTAGTATGTAAGTAGTAGCAGTTCAGTACTTTACACTCAATAGTTTTTTACTTAATACTTAAAGGAACTTTTCGGAACTTTCTACCATGTTAAAATGTTGTTCCCTCATCAGAAACATACCTGGAGTTTCTGAGGCCTCAAAACGCTCAGTTCCACAAACCCCCGCCCACTCCAGGAAGTACTGACCAATCAACAAGCCTCTACATCCAGTCTGCTCTCATTAATGTATGCAAATAACAATGTACAGCTCTGTTTCCACTGATTCCTCACAGCTATTTTTTATTTTGTAGTAAAGTGGCATCACTCAAAAAGTTTAATGAAGTAAAAAGCTCTTTTTCTATTTTTCTATTCAAAGGAGTGTAACAGCTCTGCAGCTCTGCTGGTCTCTTCACCTGTTTCTAGTAAAGTAATTATTGGAAATGCTTTATTTTAGTCACACCATGGTTTTTAAGGTTGTAAAATGTGAAATGCTGTTCTAGAGGTGACCAAGATTGGTTTAAAAAGATAAATAAAACCATAATAAAGCCACTTTAAGTAATAACTTATCTATTTGCTTCTGGGGAAAATATCCTTTAAGCCTTATGCATACAAAGAAAACAAATGATCCTTTTGTTAAGACTTTTCAAATACACAATTCAGAGCCCCAGCCAGCTGTTTCTTTTATTTCCTTTTTAACCTTGATGTGTGTTCAAAAGATTTTCTCCATATTACATTTGGTCTTTCATATCTTTTGCATTTATACTTCACTGTGATTTATTTATTTGTTTCTGTTTCATTCATCATTCATTTTTAAACATATATATACTATAACAATATTTACTGCATGTGGTATGTTTACTGTGTATCTCTGGATCATGAATAAAATATGTTTCTAGAGGTGGCTATGAGGACACACACACACTCTTCACATGATAACGTATAATGCAACATTTATCATGCTATAAGTAAAGCTTCAAGTGTCACGCTGACTTAACATCAGCAAAGACTGCATCTCATACCAATTTGATCTGCATTATTTACAAAAAGGGAAGGCAGCGTGACTCCAAAGTTATTTTTTCATTCATTCATATATTCTTCAGTTTATTCTTGTTAGGGTTCACCGATGGCCAAAGTCTATCCCAGCAACTATGGGCCTGTGGCGGGATACACCCTCGACAATGACCAGCTTTTAAGATTATGTTTTTGTCAAGGATATTCTGGGACTATAAGGACAAAATAAACTTACCTATCCTATTTCCTGTAACTTGTTTGGCGCTTTTTGCCTTTGCACATCCTCATACTGGTTTAAATGTGTACACAGAAGTTGTATTCATTATTAATGCTGCTTCAATTCTTACAAACACACCAAAATAACACAGTTGTATCTCCTAAATGATTAATGTCATCTTATTGTCCACCCTGCCACTTTCAAAACAGCTGCTTTCATTGCAATGTTTTATAGCTACATAATGATATAGTCCTGTGTATATGTCGCAAATGAATTATTGATTTATATTAGTAGGATTCGTTAGGGCCTTACAGTGTAAAGTGAGTTACAAGTTCCCCTTAAAGTGCTTTTGCTTATATTTGGTTTTATTATAAAGTTGCTTGAGGCTAAACAGAAAGTCACATTGTTACATCTAAGTTAATAATAAATCAAGTGTGTTTACTTATCATTTCCTGCCCTGTATTTTTCATGCACAATAAAACTGCATTAATGTACTCTGGCTTCAGTCAAAGGGGGAAGAAGTACAACAGTAAATGTGTGGGGGGGTTTTTTGTGTTTTTTTTTTTTTTTTTTTACCACTTGTAGATAGTCCAGCAGTTGTGTGAGCTGAAACAGTCTCTGTGTCCGGGTGGTCTCCCCATGGTGACTGACCAAACGGTCCAGCTCCTTGATGTAGGAGGTCCGCAGTTCATCAAAATAGCGCTGGCTCTTCAGGCCCTCCACCGGCACTGCACACAGAGCACAGTCATAACTCTCAGAGACAGTATACAGACATTATTAGACAGGAATTTGGTCTATTTAGCAATTTTTTCAAGTAGTATTGTAGTAATGTTGCCAGATTTGTAAAGAAAATGTACTTTTGGAGTACATTTTTAAACTTTAGTCTCTAAATTAGTGGCAACATGGGTAAGAATAGTAGTAGTTGTAGTCGTAGCAACAGAAGTAGAGGTAATATTATTATGTAGTAGTATCAATAGTACTAGTAGTTGTATCTGTAGGTACTTTCTACTTACAGTTACTACTTTTTTTTACCTTGGTGACCATGTTGGTAGTAATAGAAGTAAAAGCAATAGCAGGTGTAGGAGTGTTAGTAGTAAAAGCAGTGGTAGTAAAAGCAGTGGTAGTAGTAATAATAGTAGGAGTAAACCTAGTAATAGTAATAATGGAAATTGGAGAGGACAATATATTATGGTGAGAAGTAAAATAGTCCTAGTAAGTGTAGCAGCAGTAATAGTGATAGTAGTAAAAATGGTAGCAGCTGTAGACCTAATAATATAACAGCAGCAGTAGTAGTAAAAAATAGTCCTAGCTGAGGTGGTAGCAGTAAGTACTTTCCACTTAAGTCAACTTTACACACAATACTTTGTTACTTTTATTCTGGTAATGAGCATGTTGAGTACTTCTACTTGCTATAGACACAATATACAGTTATTCACTCTATTTAGCAATAGTTGAGAGTACTAGATACTTTTCTTTAAGTAATATTGTAGTATTGTGTCTCTTAATTAATGCCTGAGTAGCAATGGGTAGTAGGAGTAGTAGAAGAAGTTGTGGTAGTAACAGAAGTAGCGGTAATAGGTAGTAGTACTGTATCATTAGTAGTAGTATCAGTAGTGCTAGTGGTTATATCTACTTATAGAAGACTATAAGTGCTTTACTGTTTTACCTCGGTGACAAAGTTGGTATTAATAGAAGTATAAGCATTAGTTGTAGGACTGCTACCAGTAAAAGCTGTGGTGGTAGTAAAAATAGTAGCAGAGTCTATTAATATAATGTAATTTCAGAGGACAAAATATTCTGGCTGCAAAGTGAGCAGTAAAATAGTCATAGTAAGTGCAACAGCTGTAGACCTACACTGCAATCAATATCCAGCATTAGTTAAAATGATCTGAATTCAGATTCTGAATCTTGATTTGAGAATTTTTTACTAGGATACTAGCATTTTACTTATTTCAAGAAAAAAATATTTGCCAGTGGGACAAAAATTCCACAACTTATCCTACTGGCAAATTATTTTGCTTGAAATAAGGAAAATGGCTTGAAACAAGACAGAAAGAGCTAGAAAAAGGTCAAATAATCTAGCCACATTAGTAAATAAATCTATCCTAGTAGAAAATTATTCAAATCAAGATGAATAATCTGAATTGAAATCATTTTAATTAATGCTGAATGTTGCTTTTTTGCAGTGTGGTAATAGCAGTAGCAGCAGTAGTAGTAAAAATAGTCCTAGTTGAGGTGGTAGCACTAAGTACTTTTCACTTATGTCAACTTTACACACAACAGTTTTTATCTTAAGTACTTCTGCTTGTAGATATCAGAGTACAAAATATGATGGTGGCAAAGCATACATTTTTCTTTCAGTTAACTTTTGTTTATTACTTTTCACTACAGAATTAGTATTTGGAAGTAACAGCCCTTATATTTAAGTACACCTCTTGAGAACTTTTTCCACCTCTGCTATCTTAGTCTTATATTTCACAAGATAAGTTTTTACAGTCTGTGTTTTATTTGGGACACATTCCCGTTTCGGACTCACTGATGCTGAAGAGAACCAGGGCCTTCATGCAGAGAAACTCCTCCTGTGTGACCTTCAACATGCAGAACTGTTGGGACAGCAGCTTCATCCGCATGCAGTGGTCGTACATACTGGACACCTGCATCCGCTGGCTGGGGAAGGAAAAATACAGAAGAGTTAGGATGACTTCCTTAGCCGACGTACTTATTCTATGTCCTGTAAGTTGACTTTTGTCTTCACGCAGCAGCCCTATTTAAAATTCATTGCAATGTTTTATAGCTACATAACGACATGTTCCTGTGCTGTTAAAAGTTAAATATAGTCTTGTGCTTATGGCGTGCATGAATTATTGATTTACATTAGTAGTGTTAGGTAATGAAATGGCCTTACAGTATATATTGAGTTACTAGTTCTTCTAAAAGTGCTTGTCCTTATACAACCCCAATGAAAACTAAAAGACTTTCAAATCACATGAGCTAATATTTTATTCACAATAGAACACAGATAACATAGCAAATGTTTACACTGAGAAATTTTATGAGCCGATGAGTGATGCAGAGTCCTCTGAAGGCTCAAAGACCAATAAAAGTTCCTTGTGCACAGAGATTTATCCAGTTTCTCTGAATCTTTTGACAATGTTATGCTCTGTAAAAGATGAGATTTGCAAAGCCTTTGCAATGTGACATTGAGGAACATTGTTTTTAAAGCATTCCACAATCTTTTTACGCACGTTTTTACAGATTAGAGAGCTTCTGCCCATCTTTATTTCTGAGAGACTCTGCCTCTCTAAGACATCTCTTTTATAGGTAATCATGTTACAGACATAATATCAATTACTTCATTAGTAGCTAGATGTTCTCCAAGCTGAATTGTTTTAAAAATTCTTGCTTTTTCAGCCATTTGTTGCCCCTGTCTAATTTAAGACCTGTAGCATCAAATTTGAAATGAGCTCATTTTGTGCATAAAAGTGAAAAATTTCTTAGTGTAAACAGTCATTATTTATGTTCTATTGTGATTACAATATAAAAATGGCTTGTATGATTTGAAAGTCTTTTAGTTTTTATTTTATTCAAAATATCCCAACATTTCCAGAATTCAGGTTGTAATTTAAAGTAATATGAAGCTGCCCAAGGTAAACAGTGAGTTACTCTGTTACACATAAGTTAATTATAAGCTGTTAAGTCGTACAAATAGTACAAGCTGAGGTAGTAGCAGTACATTCTCTACGTCATTTTCCTCAAAAAATAATATCGTTGAGTAGTTTTCCTTGAGTAATAGTATTTTTAAAGTAACAGTACTTTTACTTTAGTGAACAAGAAACAGGACAGAAAGGAGGCAACAGAGGGTCATGTACAAGGGGAAGAGGGCAATTAAAGGCAGGAGACGTGAAGAGGGAAAAATGTCTGAGGTGAGAAAAAAAGTGAGATGGAAATGGAAAAAGAGAATGACAGAGAAGCAGTGGAAAAATGAGGGTCAGTGTTAAGGGCAGGCGTATCTATTACAATGGAGGAGGTTCGATACAGCAGCAGAGACTGAAAAATAATGCACAAAGGATGACTGTTTTGCTAATGTTGCACAAGAAGACAGCATCTGGGCTTTACACTGTCCTTTCTCTGGAGGCAAAACTGGACTACGTATTTCTAAATTATCTATGAACATAAATTAAAGCAATACTACGTAACTTCACCAACAATGTTATAGTCGAATCACCCATTTTCGAGTCCAAGTCGAAGCCCGTGTGACATAAAAAATTAAGTTGACTCATCCTAAGTTGAGGCGCCAGTCCCCAGTTGCTTATAAAAGTGTTGATGAAGTCGATGACGTTAAGGCAAGCCCAAGTTCGAAACAAAAACTGGTACACACACAGTTGAAAGAAAAAGTATTGGCACCCCTTGGAAATACTAGGATTTTTGCATGATTTGGCCATAAAATGTGATCTGATCTTCATCTAAGTCACAACAATAGACAAACACAGTCTGCTTAAAGTCTGCAAAAAAAACAAAAAAAAAAACAAAAAAACTTTTTGTTCATGTTTTTATTGAGCATTTATGTAAACAATCCCAGTACAGGGTAGAAAAAGTATTGGAACCCCTAGGCTAGTGACCTCTTCAAGAGCTAATTGACGTTAGGTGTCAGCCAACCTGGTTTCCAATCAGTGTGAGAAGATTGGAGGAGTGGCTTAAAGTGAGGTGAAGAAGAATTCCAGAGTGACAGCTAAAGACGTACAGAAATCTCTGGCACTTTGTTCACAAATCTACAATTTGTAAAACACTGAACAAGAATGGACTTCGTTTGGTTGAGGTTATTGTTGCCAAAGGAGGATCAACCAGTAATTAAATCCAAAGGTTCCAATACTTTTTCTACCCTGTACTGTGAATGTTTACATAAATGCTCAATAAAAACATGAAAAAAATTTATTTTTTTGCAGCATTAGTTTAAGCAGACTGTGTTTGTCTATTGTTGTGACTTAGATGAAAATCAGATCACATTTTGTAACTCTGATATCTTTAAAGAAATATTAGTTTTGAATTAATCTATTTCATAATGTAGCAAACATTAAATCATGTTTGTTTATGTTCAGACTGAAAAGTCCCCAATGCTGCTAAATAGACTTTTTTTTTAAACTTTTAACCATGTTATAATGTTGTTTGCACTTCAAAAACATACCTGGGGTAGTATTTTGTTTCATAAAGCCCATGCACCATCACCGGACTCGTTTTTATAATTTCAGCTCTTAAATTGCCGTCACTATAAAGGAGTCAGCTCATTTACCTTTATCTGCTAGTGTCACATTGCAAATACCCATGCTAATTAGCCATTTTATGCTCTGTCCATTCCCCACTGTTACCAGCAGACAGACACTTAATCCATAGGTTCTCTGCAAAGTCAAAGCAACAGCTCCCCAAAAGAAGATGATTTCCATGCATATATATTATTTTAACATGCAAAAAACATGTAAAAAGGAGACACACAAACTCAAGTGGTCCATCTCTGCAGAATACACCACTAAAGGCAAAAACAAAAGAAAACAAAAAAAAACACAAATGCTCCACTGTTACCTTTCAATACATATCTTGCATATTTTAGCCGTAACAGCTTAATTAGTGTTAAGGAGTTGTGCTGCACGAGATTGCGTTTTTCACAAGATAGTGTCCTGTAACTCAGATTTAATGAGTATCTGTCAAACTGGGTACACTTCAAGAGGTATAAGTTTTGTCACAAGAAACAATTTTAAGGCAAAAATGACCTTATCTTCCTTTAAGTTTAAATACAAGTTAATAAGATTTGGATTATCAATTAAGGATGTGTCAAAAGGCCTCTATAAGAATATGCAAACATAAAAGTAATGGCTAAAGTGTCAGATTTACCCTAGACCTATAATAGATGCCAAACAAAAAACAAATTAATTTGGAAGTGAAGTTACATAGTGTTGCTTTAAGTATGAAAACCTCAAAAGAAGTTAGGTGTCTGCATATTAGGCTTTAGGTGCAAATGCGTGCTAGGGAGTGAGTTACATACAGATGAAATAGAATAAAAGATCTTAGTTTTCCATCTGTGAACATAAACTGTAGTATATGGAATCAGACGTGTTTACTGTCAGAAAAAGTGTGATTTTTGAGTTTTCTTCTGAAGCCTAGAGTCCACTGTGTATCTTTGTCAAATCACAGTGATAGGTAAAGCTCACATTGTCACAGCCATTAGGGAACTTTGTACTTGAAAAAAGTCTAAGAAGTGCTAAAAGTACCAAACTTTGTGAAACTGTCAAAGCCTAAAACATCTAAAGAGTATGTGGCCTCACAATCAGAAGGTCCTAGGTTTGATTCTTGGACCAGGCCGGGCCTTTTTTGCAGTAGGTGGGTTTTAAGACAAATCATCCAGCAACGTACTCCTGACAAAGATCTGGTAAGGGGTGCTGCTCAGTTCGCCCACTGCACCCCACCGATCAACTAAATGGCATTGGTAGGTCAAATGCAGAGCACAAACTATCCCTATGGGGACAATACAGAAACCTGAATCCTAAATGTTTCGGGACTCACTCGTTGAAGACCAGGTCCGGGGCAAAGTAGAGCATGTTGCTGTTGGTGAGCGTGTAGGACCTCCAGCCCAAGGCGAACACCATGATGTTCATCCACGAGAGCTGGATCACCGTCATCTGGTCGTCCACATGGAGGTCACGAAAACCTGCGGATAACATTTAGCAATTAGTAACATAAAACATCTGTCTCCTACTGTGCAGTGATATGCATGTTGATTTGGCATAGGTTTTATGTCAGATGCCCTTCCTAACACAACTCTTGCTGTTTATCCAGGCTTGGCACTGGCACATAGCGTACACTGGCTTGTGACCTCCCATGGCAGGATTACAATTAGTAGGCTATATTTACACTAATTCTGGTTAAAATTTGGCATTAACATGTTTATTCAAGTTAAATAAAGTTGAATGTGTTTGAATTGTTTGATAGCCTGGGGTCTTTATACACAGTACAGAATTAAATGACCCATACTCAGAGGCCATCTCAAACCGAACCTCTGTCCCGCACCACAGACACGAGCCTGCACTCACCGGGAGAGCAGTGGTCTTTTGATCAGGTGCGTTTTCTGTTTTTGTCCAACAAAATGAGAGAAGACTGTTCGTTTCACAACAGACACTGATCAGTCAGAGGAGCTGAAGACAAAACACTGCTGTGAGTGGCTCTGTCCCACTCCAGCCCACCCCTTCCCTCGGACTTTATCCCTCTGTCACACAGAGCAGAAACTGCCTCATATTTGCTTGAGAACTGGGAGGCAGCATGTGTTTTGAGGCCAATGTTCGAATGTCATACTATCTGCCAGTCTGTGGATTTGGATACATGGAGTGATTCGACTGTGAGTGAGACAGGAATGAGAGATAGACAGATGTAGAAAGGAACAGAGATCAACTCAAACTCAGTGTCTCTTATGTTCTGTGGCCATTAATTAAACCAGTGTATTTATTTGATATAAGGAAAAAAATATGTATATCTTTTTTTATTTAACTATTTTATACCCCCAAGTTCAATTTAAAACTAATGTTAATGTTATTGCTATAATGTACAGTTCTACTGTATTTACACTATAGATGATGGTGTAACTACAATGCTTTTTCAGCGCAAAAAATAACCAACCGGACCTTCGCTCAAGGAAACTGGACCTCAGTGAATTTTTAATCAATGACCTCTGCACTAGACATTTAAACATAAAACTACTTTTTCCAACTTGTCCATTGTCCAACTTGTCCTCCATTAGATGTGTGTGCAACAGACTCAGTCAGTGGGTCAACATTAGGTCCAGACAGCCCCATTAAGGAGCTTGTACTTGCAGCCGCAAAGGTCTTAGGTTTTACAAACGAGAGAACAGATTAAACAGCAGTCGCATGCAAAATAAAATGGAAATAAGTGTGAGTAATTATATGCAAAAGGTGTGCAAATCCATTCAAGACGCTCACAATTGTAGTATAATTATTTTGAGTTGTCAGGAAAGTGTAACTATTTGCCTCACCCGTAGAAAGCACAAAAGATGTGTCATTGTTCCTGTCTGCGTCTGCAGATGAGTGTGAGCTGCCAAGAAGCTGCTGTAGTGAGAAAGATACTAATCCCTAAGATTATTACACCATAAAAAAAACTCTTTTATCTCTTTAATAGGAAGGCATGCACAAAATGACTGCAAGAGCTGCCCATTTGCCAGCTTTGTGTTACAGTAAATGAGAAAACATCTCCCTCCAGTGGCTACTCGGTGAAACACTTGGCTTTCAGTGCCTGGCTATGGTTGGTCCAAGATAGAATTCTAACTGCCATAACAATTTTGGCTGAACTTGAGATCTGCTGATTGCAGTCGTGTTTGCGGAGGTTGTGGCTTTGCCCAGAGCAGATTTCTTGCTCTTCTTGAATATTCAGCTCATAGGGCAGACACTCCTTTTTGAACAATAAAACACCAACTGGTTTTACCTGGTATGGCTTTGGCCCAGCGCACTACTGTCACCAACTGCCTCTCTCCAAGCTCATTCAGGCTGGTGAGCAGCGTAGCGGAGCTGTCAGGCTGAGCCGGGTCGTGTCCCGCGTTGACCACGGCTGGTTCGATGGTCTGCAGGACACTGAGGAGGGACAAGCAGGAGCGCAGGGTTGGCGGGATGCCCATCGACGAGGACTGGGATGCTCCTAAAAGCCAGAAACGTGACAATTACATACACATACAACACAAAAGTGGTATGGATACAAGAACAGGTGCATCGAAAAAAAACGTGATTATAATGCAAAAGTATTTCAGTAGTTCAGTGGTTTCACTTTTCAAACTGAAGTACTGAAATACAAGTAAATGAGCTTTTCAACTATGTTCTGATTCATTGATAAAGTGCTGGTACATGCATAGACAGTTCAGGCTCATACATATACATCTATGTAAAAAACATTACTGCAAATACAGTGCTGCTAATGTACATGGGACTGCCAAATATCAGTATAAACCTTATATAAGATGTGTGGAAAGTTATTTGCCAAGATGCTCTATGTGTTCTCACAGCAGCCGAGCAGTTAATATTACATTGTATTCTATCTGGTAAACCGGTTACATAATGCCCATGAAAAAATGAGTTCTTCATAGTCAGAAATGAAAATAACTTAAGGCAACTTTAGGTGATTTTATATACTGTACCATTACTCTAAAATGCTCATGTTTTATCTCTATGAGAAGGTTTTACAGAATTACACGTTTATAAATGATTTTACTCTTATTATGACACGTGTACTTTAAAATCTGTTCCACCATTTTATGTACTTAAAACAATAATTAGGCTTAGAGTGACCACCTGTCCCACTTTAGGTTGTGCTGCACAGCCATTTGGACATTTGTCTCTCTGTCCCACTTATTAAGATAATGTCCCACTTTTTCATTGGATCTTGAGTGAGTTTTAAGTTAAGATCAACAATCTCGCTGGCTTGTATATATGGTTGGTGTGTACTGCTGCCCCTGTGTTTCAGAAAAGCCTCTATCCATGGGGCTTTTTTATTTCATTGGGTAAAGTCTCAGGAGATAAATTACTTTGCCACGTTTGTTTTTAGCAGCTATATCTGTTTTGTAAATGAGGTTTAAACTCATTAAGTTAGTAAGTTTGATAATGTCAAACAGCAAAGCTTTTATTTCTCAAGTCCGTTCCATCTTGTCCCACCAAATCATCACATAACTTGTCCAACTTTTAGTACTTTTTGGGGTGGTCATCCTACTTAGACTTCAAAAAAGCTTCTTCTAATAATAATATTAATTATGGATTAGATTTATTCTGCAGTTTCCAAGCCTCTCAAGCTGCTCAAAGCACTTTACATTTGTCCATTATTCATTTACTCCTCAGTCACATTCGGCAGTGGTAAGCTAGTTCTATAGCCGTAGCTGTCCTGGGGCAGACTGACAGACATGTGGCTGTTATTCTGTGGCTACGGCCCCTCCAACCACCACCAACCACACAATCACACATTGGCACATTCATTCAGACATCTTCTTGTCATCCGGCTTTTACCTTGTGGAGTTGTCACAGCAAATCCTCCCATAGTGCGCAGTGATTTGCATATTGTTTTGGCATAAGTTTTACCTCGGATGCCCTTTCAGATGCAACCCTCTCAATTTACCCAGGCTTAGGACTAGCACAAAAGGTACACTGGCCTGTGACCCCCTGTAGTTGAATTCAATTAAGCTGTGACTTTCCTGTGACCCACTTTCTGGTCCATTTTCTCTTGTAAATGATCAAGGTTCTGCAAAAACCAAGGCTTGCTTATCTATTGCACTATTTGTACAGTTTAGTCATGTGCGAACTTTGCATAAATTTGCGAAGCGACAACTGTAAAATCTTTGCAGAATAATTATGCAACATATGGTGTCACCAGAACAATTAGCATAATATCTTCGCTTGGCAGTAACTCTCACCATTTTGGGACCTCGGTGCGGCGCTTCCCGGCTCCAAATAATGGTCTTTTCTACCTGCCCTCTCTCCTCTCTCCCCCGAGCCCCACTGAGCTGCTCCTGTCTGCTCCTCCTCGCCGTTCCTCGTCTGTCCGGATCCCTTCAGCCTACGACCTAAATTACCCAACAGACAGAAAAGAAAAAGAAAAAAAAATGATAAGGAGCCATTATTTCCAAGCTGTTTCGTCTAGTAATTGCACATGAAGATAATATAAAATGCTAGAATAAACATAATGTTAATGGATGGTTTGGTTTTATTATTAGGTCTATGGCGCGGTTGCTTATCATAATCATGTGGGAAGGTTCCTGGGTTATGGCTGCTAGGCCAAAATCAACAATCGGCCTCCCTCTGCTCTGAATTTGCAACAATATATTTAAGCTGGAACAAACACTACCAGAATTTTTTTTAGCCATGTGACCACTTTCTCCAAAACCACGACTATGGCTGTACAATTTAAGTGAAACTGGCCCTATGGGAAAACAATATTGACTCATTAATGCTGGCAATATTTAAATACACTTTGCCCAGTGGTAGAATAAGTTGTTAAAATCAGATCCTCAGTAAAAGTACTGTTACTGAAGAATAATATTACCCAAAATTAACTTTTCTTGGCTTTCTATCTTGTTATAATGTTGTCCCCTGATCAGACATATACCTGGAGTTGTCTTTTTTTTAAATTCACACCTGTTTGAGTAATTCTGTGGCGCTGAGTTTCTGAGGCCTCCGAACGCTTGGTTGCACAAAGCTCTGCCTCTCACAGAAACCCCTGCCCTCTACATCCAGTCTGCTCTCATTCGTTTAATCAGAAAAATGGTGCACAGCTCTGTTTCCACTGATTCCTCACAGCTATTTTTTATTTTGTAATAAAGTCGCATCATACAAAAGGTTTAAGGAAGTAAACAGCCGTTTCTTTCTAAAAGTTTATAACATAACTGCACTCTCCTGATCTCCTAAACCTGTTTCTTTATGGCAGTAGCAAAGTAATTGCTTGAAAAGCATTCACATAAAGTTTTCAAACGTTGTAAAATGCGCAGTGCTGTTCTGTAGGTGACCAAGATTTGGTTAAAAAGATAAATAAAAGCATAATATAGCCCCTTTTATGTAAGATACTTCAGTAAAAGTATATAGTTACTCTCCACCCTTGCTGTTGGCATAGTAAAAGCTGAACTGGATTAAATAAAGAAGTACAAGTCTGCACAGTAACTTCTATATTGTAATTACCACACGCTTTTTATTACTTTAGTCGCGTCTCGAAGTGATTTGAAGGCGTGGTTCCCAACGGGTCTCACTGTGGGAACTAATTTTGAGACTTGCGAAGTGTAACAATTATAACACTTGTATAACACTTATATAACCAGACTATATTCAGTCGCCCTGTGACTCATTTTGGGTCCCAAACCACCAGTTGAGAACCACTGATTTACGGCTCTAACACAAGGAATGTCATATTGTTGCAATGATACAGGCATTGATGTTGCAGTTGTTGATATTGAAAAAACACAGCGGTGGAAATAAAAGTACTGTTACTGCAAAATAATATTACTCAAGTAGAAGCAAAAGTACTCAATAAAACAAAAACTATTGACGTTTACTAGATAGAAAGAACTTGTCACTACTCTCACTGCTACTACTACCACCATTACTACTAACAATACTAAACTGCTACTATTACTAGTGATACTGCTACTAATTTTCGTGATACAAAATTGTTTTGGCCAACATGGATTTTGCAGTTGTTGATACTGAAAATACACAGAGGTGGAAGAAGTACTCAAGTAAAAGTACTGTTACTGCAAAATAATATTACTCATATAGATGCAAAAGTACTCAACAAAACTGCTACTTGAGTAGAAGTAAAAAAGTATTGGATGTGTGTAGAAAATACTTGCTGCTACTCTTACTACTACTATTACAACCATTACTACTACTGCTACTACTGCAATCATCAACATTATTACTGCTGCTTTTACTGCTGCTAGTATTACTGCTCTTACTACCTTCCAACTACTACTATTACTAGCTACTTTGCCACCAAGATCAAAATACTTTCACTCTTACAGATTTTACAAATGTACAATGTATTTGCTCAAACATTTACTCAAGTTAAAGTATGTACAAAGAAAGAGACCTTTATTTTAAAAAAAGTTAAAAATTAAAAAGGATTTAGTTACTCTACACCTCTGCAATGTGAATGATAGACTTGTTATATACTGTACATCCTAGCAGAACTAAAAGTACTCAACAAAATTGTTACTTCAGTAGAAGTAAAAAAGTATTTCTGTGTGTAGAAAATACTTGCTGCTACTCTTATTATGACTAACTGCAACCATTACTACTACTGCTACTACTGCAATCACCAACACAATTACTGCTGCTCTTACTGCTGCTAATTATTATTACTCTTACTACTCTCCATACTACTCTTTCCACTACTACAACTAATACTGCTATTACTCCTTACTTTGCCAGGTTAAAAATACTTTTACTCATTTAGATTTTTAAAAATTTACTTAGGTAAAAGCAAGATTTTTATCTAAATTTTCATGATACAAGCATTTTAACAACATAATGAAAATACAGAGGTGGAAGAAGAACTCAAGTAAAAGTAGTAGTAGTACAAAATAATATTACTAAAGTAAATGTAAAAGTCCTCCATAAACTTGTTACTTGGGTAGCAGTAGAAAAGTATTGAAGTTTACTAGATAGAAAGTATTTGCTGCTACACTCAATACTACTTCCCCCACCAGTACTACTACTACTAATAGACTGCAGTTATTAATACTACTACTACAGCTACTACTGTTTCAACTGCTGCTGCTAATGCTACTACTGCTACTACTACAGCTACTACAAACTGCTCCTACTTATTCTTCTTCTTATTACCATTACTACTACAAAAAAAAAAAATACTTACTTAAAGATGCTAGTAGCAGTATTTTTTTTTCATAAAATTAATTAATTAATCCGAAGATATGAGGTAAACATATTTAAATCAAATATTAATTGTAGTGATGACAATGGTACAGCTGAGTTATTAGCAATTAAAAATATATTTTACATAATGGCCAAGTTGTTCTTGTTTACATTTTTTGTTTTGGTTCTTAAACTGCATTACTGAAAAGACCATTGTTTTGATTTAGTCTGCAGTACCATTTTCAAACCAGTATGAGTGCATGCTGCTTACAGTACCTTTAAAAATACAAATATACTTTTAGTGATTTAATTTAAGAGATCAAGTAAATGTTTTAAAAATGGTACAAAGAAAGAGCAATTAAATTACTCAAGTAAAAGTATCTAGTTACTTCCCGACTCTGCAATTAGAAAAATAAATCTGCTTTATACCTTATATAACCTTAAAGTATCCTTATCAAACATTTTATTTCTAAGATTAGTCCTCACCTTTTAGGCTCATCCCCGACATGAAGCATCTCTTGAGCCGACACGAGGCACAGTTCTTCCTCCTCAGCTTGTCGATGGTGCAGTCGTTGCGGCTCGCACACAGGTGGTTCTGCTTACCTGTAGTTACACACGCATCATCATCAACATCGTCATCATCATCACAATCAAGCCTAACAACAATAATAATCCTCTAAGGCAGTAGATATAAGAGGACACAGCAACAAAACAGAACAACAACACACAGACCTGCACTCTCATAGCAACTAACCTGGGGGTGTTTACTGACGACAAATAGCTCACCCTCATAGCATTAGGTCACTCTGTCCTGTCTGCATGAGCAAAGCGTGTGGGAGTAATAAATTAAATCAGAGCAGTAATAGTGAGCGCGCATGTGTGTGTGTGTGTGTGTTTCTTTTGCTTTTTTGTGTTTTTTTTAAGCCCTCTCACCAGCAGCGGCCCTTTTGAAGAAGACTTTGCAGCTGCCGCAAGTGACTGCTCCATAGTGACAGCCCGAAGCATCGTCGCCGCACACCTGACACACTCTCCGGTCCGAGAGGTACACGCCTGGGAACAGATCCTCATGCCTGGGACATAGAACAACACGTCAGTCACTATTATTAACCCCAATTTAACAATAGTACCTAATCCTATAGTAACAAGCTGCTGCTTAATTTGGTCAACAGTAAGTGCAAAAGGAATTATATTTATTTATCAATGTCTCGTAGGGTGCAGCAATTTGCAGACTAATTTGGAATAGATTTAACAGATGCCTTTCCTGTACACACAGCCCTCTGCATTGATCCAGGCTTGGGGCCAGCCCAACACACTGGCTTGTGATCTCCCCAGTTTGGTATCTTCTATCAACTTAACTGCTAATCTGTATTGTGTCTTAAACCAAAAGAAAATCCAATCTGGTAGACTCTTAGAAGCTTAGCATCATATATTTGCTACTGTTCAAAATACTGAGTGAATGTGGGCAGTCAGGTATCATTTATCAACTTAACTAGTCCTAATTTATGTGTTATACAAGTGTGAAAAGCTAAACATATCAAATCTGCTATTATGATAAAAAAAAAAAAAAAAACAGCACTTTGGGTTGACTCATAAGCAATGCTAAGGCTAGAAGGGCAACTGCAAGTTTTTTTGGCAAAAAACATTGTAGTAGTATAACTAATATGATATCTATTTCAAAATAAATAAGGTTAAGTTGGGAGATGTGAGAGCATCAGAGCATCGGGATGTGAAAAAAGTCTTTGATCAGGTGCTCTTCAAGGATCCAGGTATTAAGGCGGCTGAACAAAGAAAGGAAGGAGATCCAAGGCCCTGATGAAGATAATTTTAAGGCCAAAACGAGTTTGCATGTACCTCGCTTGAATAAAGAACTTTAACTATAGTCAGAGTGCGTCAGATCTCTTTTCTGTCTTCGTTAAATAGCGTATAATTTGCTTTTAAATGTATACTGTTGCTTACATCAGGGGTTCCCAAACTTTTCAGACCATGACCCACAAAATAACGATGCAAACGACCCATAGCCGTTCACTGTAAAATGTGACTTACTGACGCTCGTAATAACCTCAGGAGACAAAACATTTAAATAGTTTCTGTATTTTTTATGATTTCCTGGAATCATCTCACAACCCCAAGGGAGGTCCCGACCCCCACTTTGGGAACCCCGGCTCAAATGACTGTATGTAAGTTCACTAATACTAATCAGCTTTATATTTGTGTTTATGCATATGAGTAAAAGCACAAAAGTACATCTATTTCAAGATGTAGCAAATGAGCACTTTGGACTGATGGTCATTATTATTCACTCACTACGCTACTATAAATGGCTGTTGTATTGTTATTATCTTTTTTACCTGATACACAAAAAAAAAAAAAAAAAAAAAAAAAAAAAACTATTAGGATTTACGCTCAATGGGTTACCTAATCCTTTGTTGTTATAACAAAAGCTGTAGTGGTAAGTAAAATAAACTTAAAAAACAAATAGCAATAAATCCTAAAGGAAGTATTTTCCAAAGCATAATATAATAATGTTTGTACATAGATAGATAGCCAAACAATTTCCTTTCTTTTTTCATATGTCTACAAAGAACCAAAATAATTATTATGTGCAAAGAAGCGTCTAGAAAAATGCATTTTGGTCAATAAGACTGTGCTGCATTTATATTTACACTTACTTAAAATACACAGACAATTTTCCAATCTACAGTGTATAATGCCAATGAAACTAACACTGGTTATAGCTACAGCAAGTTACATTTTTGGCCAAACTTAAACCTATCCAAAAAAAATAACTGGCAAAAAGAACTGGATACACTTTAGATGCACCATGAAGGAAATGCTTTGCAGAACATACAAGTAAATGTTTGTAAACAAGAATGGCCCCATGCCGCCATTCGTTCTTTTCAGTCATTATTTAAATTGAATCCAGGTCTACTATGGCCACTTGTCTTTAAAATAGGCCAGATTTTCCTGCTTTGTATGAGACGAGTGAAACATGCCTCCCTTGTAGACAAAGTGAGGCGATAGAGAAATGCTTTGAGAGGGCAGTTGCATCTAATTAATTCTTGTACTAGAGTCCCATAAGTGTTGAATTAAAGGGATCTATAATATGTAAAGATTCATTTCAACTTTCATCCACAAGCCACAAGCCCGAGAACTCCTTGTGCCAGTCCCAAGGCCGGATAAATGGGAAGGGTTGTGTCCAGAAGGGCATCCTGAATAAAAACTTAGATTATATGTAAGTTAGGACATACTAGGAGGCAGACAACTTGCTAGTGTGGTGACCCCTAAAGGGAATTAAAAAAATTCAAACACAACCTTTATATTATATCTTTAATGTTAAACCAATGACACTGCTGGATTATATTGTACTCACTCGGCAAACAAGAAAAATAATTGTGCGTAAGTGATTGTGAGTCCAAGCCTTTTTAAGGGAATCAAGAACATCTCTGTCCCATTCCAGGGATAGGAGGAACAGCAGGTGGTGTATCTCCTGTTTACGGGCCACTGAAATATTAACTCGAAGCTGAGGGCAGTTACAGCCACAGCACAAAAAAGGACGGCCCCTGCGAAGTTAAGCAAAGCCTGAACTTTGATTCGGTCTGGCTCTGCTTAGCTTTGCCAAGGCCAAATACTGAACACAGGGTTGTTGAAGTGCAAGTGATTTAATGGCCTATATATTGTTACAGTGCTGTTGTGTTAAGAGGGGAATTACATTTTCACTGGTACTAAAGGATGGAAATGGGAACAATATGGTTTGTTTTGTTCCTTTTTAGTAAATTGTCCAAACTGAAAAAACAACAGTGCAGTGGAATACTAAAAGGGGGGAAATTAGCACTGTATTTACTGAATGAGAATGACTCACTCAACGATGAATTGCCAATTATCAGACATTGGTGCTGATTAATGAGAGGCAAGATAGGACAGGTGAAAAGAAAGAATGCACTTTTTTACAGCAGGACACTCCCTTTTTTTTGGAGCTGCCTGAGTAACAACCACACGGAACTCAAAACAAGCTATGAATACTTCTAACAGAGTAAACTCCAAAATCAATAGTTTACCTGAAACCGCGGTCTCCACAGTCCACCCAAATGGCTGGCTCGGATTTGATGTTGGCGTAAGCGGCGTGCCCTTGAGGAACCACACTTTGGTAACTTTCCACTTGGCCATACTCAGCGCGCATGCCACCTTTACCATCAACCTGCTGCTCACCTCTGTTGCCCCCGTACCACGCGCAGCGGCACTCCTGTCTCGATCCACGCACACAGTTACAATATTTACACACCCCATTGTGTTGTCCCACTGGTGCTGCTGCTGCTCGCCCTGGGTCGGTTCCCTCGCTGTAGATGCGCTCGTTTACGCACCACACGCCATTCATAGTGTCTCTATACGCGCTGGGGTTCGCCGCGGAGTATTGTTTCAGCGGTAACATCCCGTCTGGCTGATGAGGGGCGGCTGGGAGCTCCATTGCGGGGTTCATGTACAAGTTTGAATCCCTACACACGTATCTGGATATAACCGGACCGCGCGTAAAGCTGTGCGCGCTGTCCATGTCGCTAGATCGCAGCAGATCCATACAGCTCACCTGCTGCATGCCGTGGCAAACTTCCCCAAAGTCATCCTCTCTTTGGCTGGCTTCTGCGTGAAGAAGTCTGACGCCGTCTTGGTTCATATTATGTCCGAGCGGCTGCGAGTCCGCTCTGGAGCCGTTCCCCGCGCTTGGGTCGTAGTCCGTGAAGGCAGCGCCACCAACAACACCGCTGCTGCCTCCACTATTGGTGTTGTTCAGAGGAGGAGAGGACACAGAATCCAAGCCCAGCGACACGGACACAGCCTTACTGAGCTCAACAGTGCTCGGGCACGCGCAGGTGTCAGTCGTATCCAAGCGATCCGCCTCATGCAGCACTAAAGAGTTGTCTTCTAAATCGGACAGGCTCATGTGAAAGGCCATCTTTAATCGCGTCGTCACTTTTGGCAGGAGTTGGTTAGAAAAGCACTTACGAGGCGAGCAGGAAAACGCCTACCCAACCACACGAGTCCGGTCATGTGTCTCAGCTGCACTCTCAGATGTGTCGTCTGCGTGGGTTTGTCTTCAGGAAAGGGACATCCCGTAGCTCGCCTATGTGCAGCGTCTTTGGTTCGACGAACTTTTTCCAAGTCACACAGTTTTCCGTCCCGAGCTACGCGTACTTGTTGCTCGCCTTTAAAAACTCCCCCCAGACGCACACGTTGATAGCTATACGCGCGAGTACCTTGCACTTTGGCTCGCAGGTTCGTTTGTGTGCTAAACTATAAACCTTAACGTTACTTATTCCCTCGTAAGGTTTTCTAGCGTCGTGCTTCTCGTTATTTAGCAGAAAGTAATCCAGAGTCTCGCGAGACAAAAAAAAAACATTGAATCCTCAGGATATACGAGACACTGCTACGCCTGCTGCCCTCTTCACTGACAATTTAATGTCATTCTGTATAATTTGTTTGTAGGCTACGTGTTTGTATTCGCACTGGAAGTCAATTGCAGTACTCTCTTATTTTAGTTTAACAATTCAGATGAGAAACACGTAGGCGATCTGTATTATGTAAACAATATTATGTCAAAATATTAAATGACTTTGAGCGCTGCCTCCTTTTGGTTTGTTTATTTCTGTGCTGCGTGATGGATGAGGATGTCATCAAGAGAAAGGTGAACAGGACTTAACACAAGCTGCAGGCTCTCAACATTATCAACACACTCTTCCTATTAACGTCAGCCCATCTCTTCGCTGCGGAATAACTAAAACTGTGATAATTTGTCTGTCGACTGGCAGCCCTTCTGTCAAAAGACAATCAGAGCAGTGGTGTACGGCGGCAGAGTCAGACACAGCATCATTATGGTACCAAAGCCTTGTCTGTTTATGCTAAAAAAATCCACTGTATGAGGTTTAACAGATATGTAACTTTGGACTGGAGAACAGTTGTTTGAATGCAGAAAGGCACTCTCACTGGACACGTGAAAGGTGCCACACAGTTTGAACCGCAATCTATTCCGATAAGACTATCTAAAGTAATTTGGGTATTTTGAGGTTTTCAGTACCATGTTATTAACAAAACCTGATGTCAGAAAAACATGTTTATGGGACATTTTTCATCTTTATATATTTTTAAATAAAATGTCATTTATAAACAGCGCTCTACAAATCAGTCACAAGTCAGATATTAGTGTGTGGTATTACAGAAATATGACCCTATGAAACAGTGGTTCACAACTGGTGGGTCAGAGCCCAAAAGTGGGTCGCAGGGAGGTTAAATACAGTTTTGATGTTGTAATAATAATGGATTATATGTATATTGTGGTTTCCAAGCCTAAGCTTCTGAAGGCTTTTTTATGTTGGTTCAGAGCTAACTCATGTTACCATAAATACAAATATATACTTTTCTAGCTGCTGAAGTGTACATGTGCCATTGTGTGACACCTAAGCCTTGTTGCAGTGACAGTGATTTTTTAATATAGACAGATATCCAGCCCTCGAGTAATAGCCTTTGGCCCACAGGAAAATACAGTTGGACAGCCTTTCATTAGTCCATTATTCATTTAGTCCTCTGTCACACTCAGTGGGGGTAAACTACTTCTCTAGCCACCAATCATACAATCACACTGACACATTCATACAGGCAATAGGGATGAAGTGTCTTGCCCAAGGACACAACAGCAGTATGCAATGCTGGTAGCGGGGATCAAACCGCCAACCTTCCAGTTAGTGGGCCAACTCAGCTACATATATCATATAAATATTGTGTTTAGTTTTTAGTTTAATCTGTAAGAAGTGGGTCACATTGAAATGATCAGGGTCCCAGAGTGAGACCAGTTGAGAACCATTACTAAAACATGAATTTATACATTAAAGTAATGGACCCTTAAATTATTAGAAATGTAAAAACTATGTGTAACTTATTGAAAGAACTCTTATGGTCTTCAGTACCATTAATTACCTCTCAAACGACATTTTAACACAATACACTAAAATACATACCACACTCAAAGTAAACCAATCATTTATTTTCAAACAGTAATGACGTGATATTAGAGAGATAAGATCCCATAACATATTTCGAGTATAGGTCCTTGAATAAACAGACTGCAGTTTTATAATACTAATAACTGACTTCCTAAGCTGTATTAAACATGTGACACATATTCATTTATTTGATACGGACAATGCAGTTAGCTATGGCCTATTTTCAACTCTTGTCATAATGCAGTAAAGTTCAAACAAGTGTTAAAATCAATAAATTCCTCATTGGTTAAATCTCGATCTACTTTTCTAGAATCTCGCTGGCATTCTTGTTCAATATGTGTTTTCTCTACAACAGCCCGGAGCACATAGTTTCACATGGACTCAAACTCGTCAATGCGCTGTTTGGTGTTGCCCTGTCGAATCTGGCGTAAGGTCTTGTATTTGTCACGGCCCGCTTTCACATTTTCGGCGTGGATCAAGTCCAAGGGGGTCTTCTTGGTCTCATCCACCGCCTCAGCCAGATCAAAACTCAGGGCCTGGAAGACAAATGCACATAGAGCTGGTCAGTCAAATACGTTTTTTTACCTTTCCCGGACTATTGCAAAGTACTTTCTTCATCATAAAAACACTCAATTATTTCAATATCTTTGTTAAATCTTCTATTATGAAAAGTAACTTCCTGCTTGTCCAGCTGTGTAAAGGGCAGTTTCAATTATTTCATTTTAATAGGATTTAAGCCTGAATAAGATTTGCAACTTGAATGAAACCAATGGCATGATAATAAACTAGGAACAATGTTAAGTAATTATATGTGGTGCACTTAGTCCTTAGGTGTGTTTTTTATGGCAATTAAGTTGTGAGTAAGTCAAAATGTTGTCAAAACAACAAATGGACTGACACAGGTTTAAAAGCCTTCATTTACTTGTTTACCCAATAATACTATTTAAATAAGGCACTATTTACCAAATTGAGTAATTTTTGTATTAATCTGTTTCGACCAGTAAAAGCTTCAGGGCATTTTGTAGGAGCATAATCCTTAATTAAGCATATCCAGAGGTAAAAAGTAACTAGATACTTTTGTTCAAGTAATTCACTTTCCCATTACATTACACTATTTTAACTTGAGTGCTGTACATTTTTGAGAAAAATATGTTACATTTAATGAAATAAAAGTCTCTAAATTACTACAAGTATTTTTGTCCTTAGTAGCAAGTTGGACAACACGTTTGCTTCACAACCTGAAGTACAATGTAGCAGTAATAGTGCTAGTAGTGCCAGTAGTAGTGGTAGTCGTAGAAGTAACAGGAGTAGTAGTGCCAGTAGTAGTTGCAGTAGTGTCCGGAGTAACAGCAGTAGTAGTTGCAGTAGTGTTAGTAGTAATAGCAGTAGTAGTAGATTTGTCAGTGTTTTTGTTCACCTTCAGGTTCTTCTGCAGCCTCTCGTTCTTCTGGGCCTCTGTGATCCGCTCCTCCTCACTGCGGTCCCGGATCATTCCTGGGGCGGTGAGCTCAGCGCTCGCCTCGGCACTGCTCTCGTCCGTCTCGTCGTGCTCGTGCATGTGAGAGTGCACCGTGTCCTGAATGTGGACACCCATGAGTTTAGTCTTCAGCTCCTCTTTGGTCCGTTCCAGGTCAGCCTCTGCCATTATCGCCTGTCATCACACACACGCTGTAAAGTCTGTAGCTCAAAGAAACACCATATGACTTTCCAAGATACTGTCTTAGGCTTGTGCAGTACTTTACTCAGCCAGATTTTATGCTTTTTAGTGCCATTTTGATTGTATATGCCACAAACATGCTATCACCGCAGCTTAAATTGTCAAAATTTAATTTAAGTATCATAAAATACACTTCATAAAGCACCAATAACGCTAAAAGTCAAATATACAGTGTTTGGGTAATTTGGATCAACGAGAAGCAAACTTGTTCCACCCAAACATTGGTGTAGGCTACGAAAATAGTAAATTATTACATATTTATGTTCACAAATAAAACTAATAATGTCAGCAATTTTACTTTAAAAATTTTTTGTTGCTTATTGGAATCAAATTAATGCTTTTTAATGTAATTTAAGGCCTTAATTTTTGCTAAATCAATTGAATGAGTTTTAATGCTTTTTAAAGCCCTGCGGGAACCCCGGTAGTAGTAGTAGGAGTAGTGGTAGTAGTAGTAGTAGTAGTAAAAGTAGCAACACCAACTGCAAGCAATACTTATTATTAATTATAGAGTAACATAGATGTGTAGCTAATCAGTTTTAGGCACACACATAGAAGAGGGAATATTCTGCGGCATCACAATGAAAACTAGGCTCTGTGTTTTATCATTTTGAGCCATAAATTTTACATGTTTTAGCTAAATTGTGAATGTGAACACCCATTTTTGGTTTCGTTTGCTTCTGCCACAATCGCCTGTCAACACACAAATAATAACATCTGCGGTAAAAGAAAGCCCTGTTTAACTTTTTGAGATATTAAAATGATGGCCCCAGACAGTTGCAGACAGAAGTAATGGAAGTAGTGATAGTGACAGTATTAGTATTTGCAGTAGCTGGATATCAGTAGTAGTATGAGTAGCAACACCCACTTCAAGGTTTCAAAAGGTTGCATTGCATCTGGTTTCCTGCGCCCTGAGTATTTGTGCATTCAGTGTTTGCCTATTTGATGTCATGAACAGCATCACTTAACCTTCAGATAAGCCTTATACAAACAAAAGTAGGTGTATAATGCATTAAACATAAATTAATTTAACACTCCAGCATGGCTTTAGAAGCAGATAAAAACCTATAGGTAGAAAAGATGTGCTGTAAACTCTAAATGCATATGATTAACAGTCACAGTGGCTGCACCCTTGTCAATTTTATACTCACACATTTTCAGTCTTCCGAAAATTAAACAAGCAGCAACAAACAAACTCAGTACTTAGCCTGTTAACTCGCCATCTGAAAGTCTACAAAAGGTGTCTTTTACCTTGTCTAAGATTCAGGGAACATCTCTGCTCATGTTTGATTCATTCTTTATCTCTCTCGTGATTCTTTCGTTAATTCTCACCCTCTTCTGCCATCTCTTTGCCTCTTCATCCTTTTTCTTCTTGGCGTCTTCCAGCTGGGAAATCGTAGAAGTAAGCTCTGCCAGCTCAGTGGCCTATGCGCACACACACACACACGCACGAGGGCACACAAATGGAAAAAAAAAAAAAAGAGTTAAGAGTCCTCCTGATCTCGGGTCATTGTGCTCTGTCATTGTGCGTGTGTGTGCTTAAGAGACAATGTGTGAGCGTGCACCGGGATGTTTAAATGCAGCTGCACGGCTATGAGTGATTTCCTTTTCCTCATAGACATCACTACATTTGTCTGTATTAATAGTAAAATATATATATTTCTAGGAAGAAAAATGTACAGATAGTTAAAGATCATATATCTGGCCTTCAAAGACTAAAATAAACTATAGGACTATACAGAGGGAACTACGTCTAAAACCAGAACTAAACCAGGTTTAAAGCAGGACTAAACCTGGTCTAAAACCAGAACTGAACCATGAATAAACTAGAGCTGAACTAGAAATAAATCAGGACAAAACCTGGAACAAACCAGGTCTAAACCAGAACTAAAGTAAGATTAAACCAGGACTAAGCCATGCCTAAAACCAAACTAAACTAAGAATAAATCAGGACTAAACCAGCAACAAACCAGGTTTAAACCAAATCTAAACCAGGTCAAACCATGACTAAACCATATCTAAAACCAGGACTCAACTAAGACTAAACGTAGACTTAACCAGGACTAAGCCAGGTCCAAACCAAGACTAAATCAGGTCCCGGGGGTACACAAAACCAAAAAAGGTTGAGAACCACTGATCTAATGTATTGAATTCATATAAAAAGAAGTGCAGTACTGTTATGTCTAGCACAAGAACTAATGTCTTAAGCCTAGATAAATTTAGAGGGTTGTGTCAGGAAGGGCATCTGGCATAAAAAACACAATACAAACCACATTAAGAGGCAAATGATTTGAACAGAAAGTAGTAGTAGTAATTGTATGTCTCTCACTACCAAGCAGTCCTGATTCCTGATCTGAGTTTCTGATTGGTAAAGCAGAGCCGCTTTAGCCTCCACTGCAGCCTTTCGATCCTTGTCCAAACGCTCGGCTTCCTCCTGAGCGATTGTCCTCTCCTTTTCTAACTCCAGAGCTCGGCGAGTCTGCTCCTCCAGCTCTGAAACACACACACACACATTTTGAACACAATCAAGCCATCAGCTTATAGTACAGTATTCAGTATAAAGAAAGAAATGGTAGTATAGGGATCTCTAAACATGTGAACAGCAAGGAGGACAATGTCCCACAGAGAGAAAATCAAGCTGAAGCTGAGGAACATTTGTATTCAAAAAGTTGTCAGACCGTCTTGAGCTCTCTTTGTCTGCTCCTCAATCTGTCTCAATCTCTCCATCAGCTCCATGGTCTCACGGGCAATCTTCTCTGTTTCCTTCTCAGCATTTTCGCGCTTCTTTTTCTCACTCTCAAGTAGAGCCCTGACAGGGAATTGTGCATAAATACACATCAGAAAAAAACATATCTCCTGACAGTCCTTCCTTAAAGCAGAGAGAACACAGTGTAAACTGTAAAAAAATAAGTCTTCATTATTTCCTACCGCTCCATCTGCCTCTTGTTCTTCTCCTCTCGGGCTTGGGCCTTCATCTGCTGCACCTCGATCGTGTCAGGCTTGCGCCGCCGCATGTACAGGTCATGGTTTCCCATACACAGAGCCAGGATACGCTTGTTGATACGAAGTCGCGGCACATAAAACACAAAGTCCTACAGAGACCAACACAGACTTCAGCTATAACCAGAGGTGGGCAGCAACTAGGGCTGGGAATCACAGGGTACCTCATAATACAATACAGATAATTTCACGATACACAATACATGGCTCACAATACCAATAATATCATGATATGGCAATATTGCGATTATCAATATATTGGGTGAGAAAACCTACAATGAATTACAATATTTTTAAAGAAAAAAACCTACTGTTTGTTTTTTTCTGTATTAATTTAGTTTTTGTGATTTATAAAAGGCTATAGACATACAAATTACATATTATAGCTATTTTTTGCCACTGGAGCAGCAGAACAGATTTTTTTGTGTCAGCCTTAACAGTAACAAGTTACATTTATTTGAAAAACCTAATAAATTGTACTTCCAACAGTAGTTTTATCGTGTCACACCTTTTTACTTGTACTTAATATTATGTGGAAGTAACAACACTGTTTTAAATAAACAAACAAGCAGTGGAGGATAGATAAGCACATGCATGTATACAGGTCAAAGGTAGTTTAATCTCATGAATAAATATATACAGATAAGATCACAGTTCAACTCGTTTCAGTTTGAATACAGCAGTAATCTTCCCCTAATTCACACTCCTCATACTGATGTCTTTTTGTTCAGGTAAACAGACTGAGTATAAATGAGACAGCAGGTTGCAGTCTTTGAAGCTTAAGTTTGAGTAACTTATAAGCCACATTTAAATAGTTAGATCATTTTTAGGCAAAAATGCAGCTCCTCAGGTTTGTTGTTAGGTTGCACGGTGGAGGGAAGGGAAAAAATGGAATTTGGCGGACAAATACAGAATATATAGATGTCTATGTGGCAACTACAAAAGAAAAATTTGGTGCAAGATCACAAAACCCTCCCTGAGTGTTATAAGCGATATTTTGTATTGATAAACAACTACTCATAATTGGTTTGAAGTACCGGTGACTTCTTGTCGATTGGTTTGATGACAAACTTCTTGTCATTGAAGGAAATGTTTCTGATCTCACTCCAGGGGAAGCCAATCTTTGGGGTCATCCTGCAAACAAAGATATTACACACAACGTTATGGTACAGCAGTACAATATACATATGCCATTCTTGGTCCTACTTGTCTTTTTTGTCATAGATGTTGAGCCCCAGTGCGTCCACTCCCAGCCACAGCTCTGATCCTTTTTTGTTCTTGATGCTAAAATAATTGACGCCGTACATCTCCAAATCCTGGGCAATCTTTAGGTACTCCAACATGGCATCCTCCCTGTATAGTAACACATCTTATTATAAGAAAAAAAAAAAAAAGAAACTTCTAAGTACTTTAAAGTTGAAGGCTTTGGGGCTTCAGTACCTCAGCACTCCCTTGTGCTCTTGGTGCCACACCTGGATCCTTTCCTCCCACTGATTCTTATTCAGCTTGTGCTGCTCCAAAACCCTGGTTTTATCGAGGCAGAGGACACAGCATGCAGTATTTTGATGGCAAAAAGGTGAACTAAGTTGAACTTTTGTTAACACTATTATCCCCTGCTACCTTTGTGGTAACAGCTTCTCTCTGGACAGATATCCAGGTATATGGTAATCCTTTCTGTAGTCGCCCTGTTTGACTTGAACAGCATACGAGGCCAGCAGCACGGCCGTCTCAGGGGGACAGTAGATATCATCGTTTAGGATGCCTTCTTTGACCTAAAACAGGAGCAAAAACTTCTGATGTAGTAGTAGGAAAGAAATATTTTTCATTCATTCATTTTCTACAACTTCTCCAAGGATATTAACTCTATGCCGGCTGCTTAGGACATGATTATAACTGCTGTATTTGCAGAGATAACACTTAGAAGCAGACACAAAGGGACAGTCATACAGTTTGGGACTTCTGCTACAATTATGGAAATTACTGCTTCTACTGCTACTACCCAGGCCCGCTGACAGGCTTTCTGGGGCCCAGGGCTAGAAGGCTTCATATGAGCCCATTATAATAGAAAATATATATAAGAAGAGACTAGACCTAAGCCTAGGTTAACTGACGTCACGTGCACTGCCAGACGTGAGTGCAGGAGGGCTGAGAGAAAGTGGAAGTGGGATAAGCTGCATGTGTCTTTTCAGATGTTGAGGGAAAGCTGGCATTTTTATCAAAAAACAGTGAAAGCTGCAAGATCCAAGCACTTTTCAGGCATCATTGTACCCAACAGTCATAACCCTCATGTTCTTTTTGAAACCATTAATTGTGTTCTTAATGCCCCACCATCTAAGTGCCCTGAGACCCATCAAAAGTGTGTGAGGATTTTTTTTACACTTTTTTATTCACAAGGTTGAGAGCTTTAGGACCCCTTCTCAGTCCATCTCTGTATGACCCATGCACATCTGTAGCTTGCTCATATGAAGCCCACTGGCTCCCGCAATCATGTGATTCCTCCTCGTCTTTTTAAAGAGGTCTGTCCAGTATTGGCACCCTGTGTCTTGATATTATTAATGGCAGCTTGGTCAATAGAGTTGTATCTATTAGTTTTAAACACGCAGTAGTGCAATCCTTGATAAAGAAACCTGGCCTAGACCGCTCCGAGCTCTCAAACTATTGGCCAATTTCCAAGCTCCCTCTGCACTCTAAAATTCTGAAGAAATTGTGTATATGCAATTGACTTTTTTTTAATTTTTAAATGAGAATGGCATCCCTGAGGTCTTCCAGTCTGGGTTTAAAACTCGTCACAGTGCTGAGACGGCACTGTCGAGGTTGATAGTCTCTTGGCCTCGGACTCTGGTCAAACTGTTGCCCTTCTGCAGTTGGACCTGACAGCTGCATTTGATACAGTGGACCATAAGATCCTCTTTTCATGTTTGGAAAACTGGGTGGGAATTCGGGGTTTGGCATTGGATTGGTTCAGATCCTACTTGGGCAACAGAAGTTTTTCAGTGCAAGTTGGTGTTGCTGCGTCCTCTTCAGCCCCTTTGTCATGTGGAGTGCCTCAGGGGTCAGTCCTTGGGCCTCTCCTTTTTCCACTGTACCTGCTGCCTCTTGGGTCAAGCCTTAGGAAACATAATGCATTGTTCCATTTTTATGCTTTTAAAGCAGTCAAAATCACTTCTAGTGTCTCAAAGAAGTTAAAGCATGGATGGCTCTAAATTTCTTGCATTTTAATCAAAGAAAAACTGAAGTTGTGTTGTTTTTTCCAAGTGATTCAGTTAATGTGGTTCCTACTGACCTGGGCTCTCTAACACAGTCTTTAAGTCCTGTCACAAATCTTGGTGTAATTTTAAACTTGATGAACAGATTAGTGTAGTGGTGAAAACCAGCTTCTTTCAGCTGAGACAACTGGCCAACAGTTTTATCTCAACATGATTTTGAAATTGTAATCCATGCTTTTATTACCTCTCGTTTAGATTACTGCAACGCACTTTATACTGGGCTTAGCAAAACTTCTCTTGCTCGACTGCAGTTAGTCCAGAATGCTGCTGCTCATTTTTTAACTGGAACAGAAAAATGTGACCATGTCCCTCCCATTCTCCAATCCCTTCACTGTCTCCCTGTACACTTTCATATTGATTTTAAAGTTCTTTTATTTGTTTTTAAATGTCTTCATGGTCTAGCCCCTCAGTACCTGTTGGATCTGCTTTTGCCCTACACCCCCTCTCTCAGGTCCACAGAACAGTCTTTGCTGGTTGTCTCAAAGACCAAACGAAAACTGAGAGGTGATCAGGTTTTTTCAGTGGCTGCTCCTAAACAAGCTCCCTTTGCACATTAGACAGGCCAATTCACTTTCTGTTTTTAAAGCCCTCCTGAAAATGCACTTTTTCTCTTTGGCTTTTAACTCAGTTTGAGGGTTGACTTTTAGCTTTTAATTTTTTGTTCTTTTTATTGTTGTTTTATTATATTTTAATTTGATTTCTTTTACATGTATTTTACATTTGTTGGTTTTATTTGTCTGATGTTTGTGTGCAGCACTTGGTGGTCACCTTTGTTGTTTGAAAGTGCTCTATAAATAAAATTGAGTTGAGTAGAAGAGGGGCCATATCTGGGCCCCTCTGACCCTAAGGCCCAGGACAACAGACACCCTTGCCCTCCCTATCGATGGGCCTGCTACCACAATACTATTACAACTACTTGTGCTATCACTATTAATTAGGGATGTAATGAAACAGTAACTGTATTGATGTTTTTTTTTTTTTTTTCCTATGATACAACAATATCAATACACATTACCTTGTATCAAGTCGTATTGTTTTTTAGGAAGTGTGCATTGATATACATGGAAAAAAAAAAAAAAAAAAAGATATAATGTCGGAAATAACAATAATGGAAAATTGCATGTTAAAATAAAACCAGATACAGCTTTTTGGATGTAATTTTTGTGTTTTTAATTGAAATAAAATGTTATATTCAACTTTTCTTTGTTCTCTGTCTGCTGGACATCATCAATCCTGGCCACAATGCAACATTTGAGAATAAACTTTTATGATTTTTGGGAATAATTTGCTGTATCGATTATTAATAAGAAGGTGTTCAATCGTATCAGAACATATCGTTCCAAATTAGCTAATATCGTTCTTGAATCATATTAAAACAATTCTAGTCAATACGTATCGTATTGTTGCAAAAATGTATCATTACACCCCTTCTAATGGTGCTATCACTATTAATACTACTGTTATTATTACTACTACCATTGCTACTATTACTACCATTATCACTAGTAGTACTGCAATGATTATTTGTATTACTTCATACTTTGCTACCAATGTCAAAGGGTTGTTTAGAGATTCAAAAAAAATACTTGAATTAAAGTGTTTGTTTGTTTGTTTGTTTTGTTTTTATCTCAAACATTTTAGAAAAGTATGTACTGCTGGATAATTGCAGGGTTAACACTTAGGGGCACACACTGACGAACAACCATTCACTTCTGCATTTATTTAGTATAGCTGTGGGAACATTAAAGTTTGATCTTTGGATAGTGGGATTAAGTTTGAGCACATAGAAAGTACTGTATAAAACCCCACATCTTAGTAAAGCAATATTTTGAAGTATTCGACAGCTTCTTCGCTCCAGGAAAATGTCCACATCTGATTGTCATGAGCAACATGTTCTCTTTATGTTACTTTCCCTTTTCGCTGGTTACTCTGTCTTCCTCTCACCATCCAAAGACATACATATAAAACTAAACAGATAAATCTAAAGTGCCCATAATGAATAAATGCCAGTGTGAATGGTTTTCTGCCAATGCATGCCTCTGTCTGATACTGACAGATAACGATTCATGGTGTAACATTTCACATCAATAAGTGGTAATGAATGAATAAATTAATACATGTTTTAATTTGTCTGTGTTTACAATACTTCAACAAAATGAGATGCCAACTGCTCTGAATCACACCACTAATTTCAATGGTATAATGGTTAGGAAGAGTTTAAAAAATACTCCAGCCTCTCTTTGTCCCAAACAAATGAAGAGGGTTGCATCAGGAAGGGCATCTAGTGCAAAAAACAAATACTTTATGCTGATGATTTTGTGTGGCAAACTCTGAAAAGAAAAGGGGGCAGCTAACAAAGAACAGTGTTGGGATGGTAAAGTGAAAAAGAAAAATGTAATGAAATAAATACATTTGTCATATTGTACAGTCATAGGTGTATTGTTCATTGTTGTGTAATTTTTCCAAAGCACCCGCATCTTTTATGAATCCCTCATAAAAATCTCACATGGGTATGGGACGAGTGAGTCACTGAGGCAGCCCCATTAGTCATTACGAGGTTCAAGTCTTGTTCTGACATTGGTTGTTTTTTTGCCTACCGCTTGGTTATAAAAACATTTTGATAACACGTCTGTCTAATTTTATATTTCTGTTTAACTACTTAATTCAACAAAGAAATTGCCAATGTCATTAAATAAATAAAAGCCACTGTTGGTTATGAGGGTAATACTGATTGCATAAAAATAAAAGGTGTTCCTGTCTAACTCGTTGAATTGCAAATGCCAGCAGATTTGCGGCAGCGAATATGAAAAGTGGGACGTCTTTGCAAATGTCAGGATCTCGCTCTTGCATATCCAAACCTGTAAGAAGAAAAGTCGCTGTGTGGCCTCCTGGATCAGCTCCTCAGACACGTCCTCGGGGTAAAACTTAGCTCTGAACTTAATCAGCAGAGGGTTGTCCCGTTTCACGTCCTGAGCCGTAACCTTCAACGCAGAAACAGTCACAGTAATTATTACTCTCAGTGGACAACGTAAATAGTATTTCTGAAAGCATTTTAGAAACAGGTTTCAGGGGAGTTGGGTTGTACAGCTGAGAAAAGTTAGGAAGAAAAAACGTCTGTCCAAGTACTGTTGCATTGAAAAGGGGACAGAAGTAAAAGTAATAACTAAAATGTGTATTCAAGTTACTTCAGGTGTTATTACTGAAGTATAATGTACTCAACTAAATTATTACTTTAAAGCAGGGGTGTCTAAACTATGGCCCGGGGGCCAGATGTGGCCCACAGACAGATTTTTTATTGGCCCTCGGGCTTCATTCACAGTTGGCCCAAATTGCCACAGGTAGCACTGTTCACTGCAAGGTTGAAGCACAGGTAAAAAACTTGATTTGTGTGAGATGTACCTGGCACTAAGAAAAACAAAAACAAAAACAAAACGAAATTAGCGGTTGGTGGCACCAAAAAAAAAAAAAAAGAAAAAAAAAAGCCATACTATGTGCTGGTGCCCAGCTCGGATAAATGTGGGGTTGTTGAATGGGGTCAAGAGTAAAACAAATCAATAAAAATATCCATAAGAATGATTCACTGCAAAGATCCCTGAAGGAAAGTGATATCTTGTTTTGCGGTGATGCAAAATGCCTTGACTGTGTGGCCCTAACCCTGCACATACATTTTTCAGTATGTGGCCCCCAAGGATAAAAGTTTGGACACCCCTGCTTTAAAGGGACTATAAGCATTATGCGCTTGTACTGGTTTAAAAACAGTACTGCAGTCTAAATCGAAACAATGGTCTGTGGGTCACCAGTCTTTCCTTTCTCTGATTGGATGATCAGCAATGCAGTTTTAGAACAAAAACAAAAAATGTAAACAAAAACAAATTGGCCATTATGTAAAATATATTTTTAATTTTGAATAAATCAGCTGTGCCATTGTTATCAGTTTAAACTAATATTTGATTTAAACATGTTTACCTCATATCTTGGCACACATGATAATAATAATAATAATAATAATAATAATAATAATAATAATAATAATAATAATAATAATAATAATAATAATAATGCATTAGTCTTACATAGAGCTTTTTCTACACTCAAAGTCGATTTATAATTTGGTGCAATATTCATTACTATTCTGTGCCACAGCTGTGTCTTGCCCAAGGACACAACGGCAATAGGCAATGCTGGTAGCAGGGATCGAACTGCCAACCTTCAAGTCAGTGAGCCAACATCTCTACCACCTGAGCTACCCAAACTATTATCACTACGACTGCTACTATTACTAGAACTACCACTACTACTATTACTTTTTTTTTTTTTTTTTACTGCTGCTATTACTGCTGCTGCTACTGTTTTCAAACTACTACTACTATTAATATTATTTTCACTTCTACTGCTGTTACTATACAACTAGTATTCAGAAGTGGACAGTAACAAGATAAATTTATTTGAGTACTGTACTTAAGTGTAGTTTTTTAAAATCTGTTCTTTACATGAGTAGTATTTTTGGGGGAAACTTACTACTTTTCCTAATACTTTGTACTCCACTACATTTCTAAAAAAACAAAAGTAACTTCTGCAGAAAAATTGTCTTAAAACTGAAAGACAACTGACTTACTCCCTAAAGATAATTATTTACTAATTGCAATTTACACTTCAGTCTTTTTGTAAAGTAAATGCACATATATCTCTAAAGTCTAATACTCACTAATCAATTTAAAAATAATTGATTAGTGTGATCATAAAACCCAGCCTTATTTATAATACATATGTCTCGTTTTTGCTGTAGAACAATCTTATCAATTATGGGTTGAGTAAGTATTTTTGAAAGCACATAGTCCAGTACTTTAACTCAAGTAAAAATCTGACTTAGCAACTTTTACTTGTATTGGAGTAATATTTGACCAGGAGGAATTATACTTTTAGTCGAGTAATGAAGTTGAGTACTTTGTCCACCACTGCTAGTATTACAACGTACTGCCGACTCTGTTACCAAGGTCAAATACATACTTTACTTGAGAAAAAAGTAACATTTAGGATGTTAGAAAATATATTCAGACGGTACACATTCTTCAAAAAAGTAATACTTCAATGGAAACCAATAAACTGCAAACAAAGTAAAAAGGTCTCCAAAGATAAATTAAACAAAAATCTAAAGCAGAATAATGGCACTGGTTATATAAAACTACTTCAGCCCCAAGTAGTTTTTTAATCAAGTCCAAGGTAGGGCCACAGCAGATGAGCTGGGGTTGACGCTGCTGACGTCACCTTGTGCTTTGTGTGATATCTCATAGAAAATAATGGTGAAACAAAATGGGATATTTAATGTAACGAGCGTGTCTGCAAACTGTGCGCACATACTCTCTTGTTGAGCTTGAGCCATGTGGAGAAGCCCTTGCTGTCCTGGTACTGGAGGCCAAAGAACCACGTCTCTCTCAGGCCGATCGTCTTCACGATCTAAACGCAATAAACAGCACACGGTGACAGTTTTTAGTTTGGGTTAAGAGGCTGTTAGTCTGCTGAAACAACACTGTGGCTGAAAGACTTTATGTTTTCAGTTTCAGGTGAGGTGTGAAATTATGGATTGTTGACACATGTCACATAGTAAACAACAGCTTGGGTGATACATTTTTCATTTAATGTGATTCCTATACAGTGAAGTCTACCATATGATTATCACATATAGCACTCAATGGCAGTTGTCCTGAAAGTTTCTGTAAAGTCCTAAGTCCTTGATTGTTTAACCCTATGTTAAGGATATGGTTGTAGTGTTATCAGTTATCAGTTTCTACAAATTTTTGGACTCGATCTGCTTCCGAGATAAAAGTGGCTAAATCTCATTTATTTTGATCAGATGAACTGAAAATCAATTGATAACTGTGCTGGTTAGCTAATGTATTCAAGGTATTTAATGATATTGTTTCACATCAAAATCGCATCTGTTTATACAATAGATTTAGGCATTTTTGCTTAAAAATAATATTTACATTTTGAAAACATTTAATTTCTCTACATGCATGCATTTTGTCCACTTCCAAAAGAGAGATTTCTGCAAATAAAAACAAAACATTTTATGTCAAAACTCTAGACAGATTAAAATGAATGTATTGAATGTGCAGACAGCTTTCAGCTAGAACTGGTTGCTTGTAGACTCACTGTACCTTCTGATAAACTACCGTTTTTGCCTTATTTTGCATACATTTCCTATTTTGACCCAATACTGTTTCTTGGAAACTATAGCCAATCTGCACTTCTGACTTACTTTTTCTTTATTAGTGGCCTAATCCAAGAAAAATTTCACTATTTTTGTTCCGGAAGCATTTTACTTGTAGACCAGTGTAATCAACTTTGTCTATCAATGAACACTAAACCTTTATTTTACTTGGACTTGCCCTTAAACCGACGGGTTTACATTTAGAAATGCTCCCTGGTGGTAAATTTAAGTAGGTTACTGTATTAAGGGGTTCTCAAGCTGGTGTTTTAGTTCTGGTTGAAGCTTAAATGTGAAGTTTAGACTGCTTTTACACTGGCTCGGTCTTGGGTTTAGCCTAGCTTAGCCCTGGTTTAGTCCTGGTTTAGTCCTGGTTTAGTTCCAGTTTATTCCTGGTTAAGTTCTAGTTTAGTCCTGGTATAGACCCTGTTTTGTCTCTAATTCTCATCCTCATAGACTAATTATAGGTGGCAATCGGTGTTGGTGTGAATCATTGGAGAATCGCTGCTGTATTTCTTGCAGTGGTCTTGACTTGATTTCAGTTCGTGTGGTTATGACAATCTGCTAGCTCTGAAGTACAATAACTTAATTATGGCTCAACATAATTCAAGACAGACAATCCTAAGCCTATACATGTTGCCAAACTCAATATACACATGCTACTAAGAATAAAACAAGGTCCGGACCAGAGCACAGTGGCCTATACAGGAAAAAAAAAAAAAAAAGTATATCCTGTAGCTTTGGTGTAATTTGAATACTGTGTTTTGATAAACAAATGAGTTTAGATGTTCAGTCTTTCTTCTGGCTGACCAGCGAACCTAACACCCCTCTATTGTGTAGAATTAGTCTGGTCCTTGTCAATGTGAGTTAGATTTTCAAGGGACAGACAGACAGGGACAAACTCCATCTCCAGGAATTAAACACAGGACCTTCTTGCTTTTGGTAAAAGTTCAGAATAACTCATTTTGATTCAATTCAAGAACAGTATTGGCTGATTTAGACCTATAAAATTCAATACAATTCAACACATTCAATACAGTTGATACAGCAACTTTTTGGCCCAAATCATAAAAGTATGCTTTCAAATCCAACATCCAACAGTGGTCGGGGTTGACTATGTCCAATATGCCCAGCAGACAATGAGCAAAGCACAGTTGAATATAACATTTTGTTCATTAAAAACACAAAAATTACATCCAAAAAGACTTACTGGTTTTGTTTTAACATGCAAATTTCTAATATTGATATTTCCTATATTACATTTTTTTCCCATGCGTATTGATATACACTACCTAGAAAACAATGTGATTCAATAAAAGGTAATGCGTATCGATATAGTCATATTGTAGAAATAAAAAATCGATACATCAACATAGTAACTGTAACGTTATACTCTTAATAAATAATCAACAATTATTTATGAACAGTTTATAGACCTTGAATAATCACTGATGTTTATAAATTTGCATAGATTTTTCTGAGCTTAAAGAATTAAACATTAGTAACAATGTTTATAACGCAATGTTGAAGTAATGCTTTGCACATAATGAACTGACTGAAGTGTTACCAAGATTATTTGCAATTATACAGCAAAATTGCTACTAATATTATTATTTCTACTACTATTATTAGTACAGTACCAGTAATAGCAGTAGTAGTGCTACACTTTTTTTTTTTTTTAACTACTTATATTACTGCTGTGTGCTGCAACTAATATTGCCATTATTATGCCATTATTACCATTACTACTGCTATCCTAACCACAACTATTGTTATTGCTAGGCTTACTTTTACTCATTTAGAGATGAGTAATAATATTTCTTGGTAAATTGTAGAAGATGAACTTACTAAGGTACCTTTTCAAAAATAAAAGTTTGTTAAAATGTCTTTCTTTCCACTGCTGTTATTGGAAAGTAAATGGGTTTTGCAACACAGGTTATGTCTAAAAACTTAGTCCCAGACAAAACTGCAACAGTCCTGGTGCAGGGAAACCATTAAGGTAGAGACTCCCACCTGGAAAGAAAGTTGAAAGAATCACTAAACTAGATTGGCCTTGCAGACCATTTTATGTCCAGCCAGTCCCATGTGTAAAGACTCTTATTGTGGACTAGAACTGGGTTTTTCACCAGGACTGGCCTTCATCTCTGACCCGCCATTGCCCTCCTGCCTAACACAATTTCTCTGAAGGGAATGTAAACCGCGGCGGCTTGTTTTTGTACCTGGTCGAAGAGCTGTTTGCCGGTGGTGCTGGGCAAGATGGCAAACTCCAGCTCGGCGTCCATTGTTGTGACTCGAACATTTATCTGGCAGCAAAAACAGAACGGGGCTTACAGTGAGACATGGGAGACTGCGGATACAACAACTGTGACACTGGACAACAATGAAAGAGCACGCATGAGCAAACAAAGCAAACAAACGGACCTCGCTTCTGGTTCAGTGACAAAATGACCAAAAAAGTGTTCCTTACATTTTTCTGTTCAACCAGCAGCAAGTTGTTGGTGGGGAATTTAATCAAAAAAGTTAATTTCATGATGCATAAATCTGAATGACTTTAATCCTACATTTAAGTTGTATTTTACTGTTGCTTTGTCAGAGGTGGGTAGTCTGAGTTTCATTTACTTGAGTACTTTACTTAAGTACAATTTTCATGTATGCGTACTTTACTTGAGCACATTTTACAGGGGGTACTTTTACTTTTACTTCACTATATTTTAGAGCAAGTCTCTCTACTTTTTACTCCACAATGCTTTTTTGAGTTGTTTTGAAGTAAAATGTATTTTGAGTTTTTGTTTAGAAGAATTTGTTTTTTGTCGTCACTCACTAAAGACACACAGTACTTAAATATAAAAGATGCAGAAAAGTAGCACTCCTTTAGAAACATCAAAATAATAAAGACAAAAGACCTCAGAGACAGATTCAGTCTCTTCCAAAGCAGCAGTTTGTTCATTTCTGTAGTAATCAATACACTTTTTCAGCAAAATCCCTTACATTTTACACATTAATGAGCTGTTGAGTCTGTGCAAAATACTTTTACTATTTTACTTGCAAGTACATCTGAAAGTGAAAATTTTACTGAAATTAAACATTTTAAGGTGATACTTTTTCATTTGAGTAAATGTCTGCTCCTTTATCTGCACTTGAAATTGAGTGCTTCTTCCACCATTGGTTTTATTGCAACATACTTTTACTTCTACTTGAGTAACATTATTTTGAAGTAACAATACTCAAATACAACTTTGGTGACTCTTCCCATATATTGGTTTCAAAAGTGTTATGTTGCAAAGTGGCAAGATTCGGAAATTAAAATGTTTTTGTGCCGTAAGTTGTTATTTTATAAAGGTGTAATTTATCTTTATGTCTTTTTTTAATGTTTATTGTTTCAAAATACCAACATTTGCACATTTTTTACATGTTCTTCCTGGTTACATCAAAACTAAACATAAATTAGATGTTATGTCGAAACAGTGCTTTCATCAAATACTTTTTTTTTACTTTTACATAATTATTTGAATGACTACATTTTATTTATAGAGTGAGTAATAATAACTGAGTTACATAACAAGTAACTCTTTTTCGCTGCTCTACCCACCTCTGTTGTTGCAAAGTTGCTCAAGTACAGGTGCATCTCAATACATTTGAATATTATGGAAAAGTATTCAGTAGATTCAGTACACACAGTGGAACATTTTCCAAGCATTTGTTCATTTTAAGCATGAATATTATGACGATTATGTAAAATGTACTATTCAATTTTTTACAAATGCCTTACTGAAATTAATTCACTTTTTCACAATATTCAAATGTATTGACATGTGCCTGTACTTTATGTTATAAACTACACACTGTCTGCAGTTTGATCACTGAGATACAACCAACAAAAAAGCTCATCTCAAGTCTTGCTAAGTGTGAGGTGTTAAGTAATTTGGATCCGATATTGAAAACAAACTCAACGGTGTTAAAATATAATCTCCACTTCTATTTGAATAACTGACAATAGTGAAAATTAGAGCTGAAAGTGTAAAAAAGTGAGTACTTACAGTCGACATTGTATGCAGTATTTTAATCAGTCGTTGAGGTTTTTCTTGGGCGAGGTGCAGTGTTAGCAGTAGCCTTTTGGAGTCATATGAAACTGCTTGCAATACCTCTCAGGATTAGACTGGACCAGAAAGGACCATTGTATTGCTTCCAACTACTTTATTTATAATCCAGAGGCAGCTCAGGGCCCACAGTTTAACAAAGTAACCTGCAGTGGAAACACTTTTCTTTTCAAAATACGTACTCGAGTAAAAGTACTGTTACTTCAAAACAATAATACTCAATTGGAAGAAAAAGTACTCAACAAGTAAAAGAATTGAATGTAAATTTCACTTAGGTAAGTAAAGACAAAATACCAGTACTACAGTTACTACTAGTAATTTTTAAATGTTTTTATATGCCCTGTTTTCATTGGTTTGCTGCTTTATTACAGGATCCTTATCTCCTTTTTTATACTGTGAAGCACTTTGAACCGCTGTTTAGTTTAAGACCTATATAAATGAAGTTTATTATTATTATCATTAGTATATTTTTTTTGTCTCAGCATACGGCTGGTGGCAGTTCATTTACAACCGAGGCTCTACCTGAGTCCTTGGGTTGACAACTACTGTCCGATTGATAAAACCTCGCATAGAAGGTGTGCAGTGCCAAGGAGTGTGATTTTTTTTGGCTCCAGCCCTTGAATAAATAGTCAATATAAAAATATAAAGACAATTAAACACACAATCTAAAGCGCATAGACTGTATTGCACATGCCAAGTCCATGTGTATATATACAGGTTTGTGTGTTGTTGGTGGTGGGGAGGGGGCTTAGTAGAGGTTAAAAAGTCTAATGGCTGTGGGCAGTGATCATGGTAGAAGTAGTAGCAGCAGGAGTAGAAATAGTAACAGTAGTTGTAGTAGTAGTAAATGTAGCACTAGTGGGTTTTGCAGTCTATTGCCACCACCAAGATGGCGGAACAAGTGATTAAATACAAACTAGAGGGTATCCTGGAAATACTAAGGCGGTGCAGAGTTTGAATCCAGATGTTTGACACGCTCTGATTAGTTTTTTCCAAGCTTAGGTTAGCGCAGTCAAGGCTTCTTGACTTTGTTTTTTAACAGTTAGCCACCAGCCTGTCTGCCTCTTTTTACAGGTCTCCGTTTTTGGTTTAATGCTGGGTTAAAAGTAGAAACGCCAAAGGAAGAAAGTGACTGTATGAGAGAATAGACAGTGTGACTATACAAGGGTTTATCTCAAGATCATAGATGAGCTGGTTTTCTTATTGGCAATACTAGTGGTAGTGACAGTAGTAATAGTAGCAATAGTAGTAGCAGCAGGAGTACTTGAAGTAAAAGTAGTTGTAGTAGTAAATTGTGGAGTTTGCTGTCTATTTACACAAAAATACTTTGCATTTAAGTAGCAGTTGTAAAAGAAATTGTAGCAGCAGTACAAAAACCAACACAGTACTGATGTATTATTAATTTAAACTAACAACACTTAAACTTTGGAGCAGATTTTGAACACTTCTTCCACCTCTGAGTTTGACAAACATCTTTCATTTGTATCCTGCAGTTGCATTGTACAATTTATAGGCACTAGTGGCTTAATAAAGTGTGAATTGGATATTAAAACTGCAGTAATGACACAATAGTCCTAATCTCAGTTTATAGCTTATATTTAACTATCGTTATTAAGGCTAAATTATAAGGTTGACAGTTTGTGATGATGCACAGGGAGTGTTTCCTTTATTGTTGCTCCCAGTGTCACTATGTTCGAATAACCAAACAGGAACGATAACAATGCCGACGTTTATGTCAGCGTAGCCAAAATCTTACACTCTTTACGCACTTCCTTCTTTGTTCCCAGTTTTGTAATCAGTGATGCATTAAAGAATCCGTGGCCTCTAAACTGCGTGCAATTGTTTTGTTCTTGAATGCAGAAGGAGTATTGTTTGGAAATGCACTGAGAAATGAGAAAAGGAAAGGCAAGCCAAACAAAAAAGTAGAGAGAAAAAGAACTTATGTCTAAGTGTCTGACCACGAGTTCATTTGCAAAGATGTAAAAGTATTTCAATTTTTGATATTTAATTCAAAATATATTGACTCATAAAAAAAAAAGAAAAAAAAAAAAAGAAAAAAATCTAAACTGTGTATCATAACTTATGCTAATCCAGTGTGACAGCTTAGCCCGCTGTGGGACAAGTTGTCACACCCTTCCATCTTGGTGTTTGAACGCTTCTAATTCTGTGTGGATGCAAGACACAGAAATTAAATGAAGAGACAAAATATAGCTCAGATGTTGCTCTTTCATTTGGTTGGAAGCTTTTAACTCTATTATGTACTGCTCCCAGGAATGTAAAAAGTGTAACAACGTGCCCCGGTCTGCCCTAGTATGCTCTGAAGTGTAGTGCGCAAAATCTGTACTACATAAGATACTGCTACTTTATCTGCTACTATACTACTTCTACTTCTACTTCTACTTCTACTACTAAACCCATCACTATTACTACTACAACTATAGTGCTGCCTACTACTACTACCTGTGTTATTACGAATAGTGCTACTAATATGGGAACTTTAATTTAGTTGAGTTACTTGGGCAAAACTTTTCCCCTTTTCCTCTAAAATAAAAGTAAAAACCACATGTGTTTGAAAATGTACTTTTGAGAGCACTGCCTTCCAGAATTGTATATAAGTAAATTACTTGAGTCAAAGTAATAAGTTACTTCCTCTACAACCTCTGATTATAGGTGCATACATACTATAATATACAATACTACTATATTTAGGGTGACCAGACGTCCCTATTTAACGGGGACAGTCCCAGTTTTCAACAAACCATTACCCAGTTATCGCTAGTTTAACTAGTAGAAAAGAATTGGAAACTTAAAAACACATTTATCTAAAGACTTTTGTCAATACAATTATTTACTTTGTCATTATCTTATTAATAAATTGCCATTAGACAGACATAAAATTGTACAGATTTTTTTGTCACTTGGTGAGTTCAAATGCACCAGGATTAGTGAAAAAAGTGTATCCCAGTTTTTGCATCTAAAAATCTGGTCAGCCTAACCATATTAGGCCCTACAGCACCTAGGGCCCCACATCTCCACAAATGCTCAGTAATGCTGACATAATGCTTTTGTAACATTGTTTTGTAAGAAGCCAAGTGAATGGTGATTGCGTGCACAGCCTTGCCAGTTAATGCTTTTGTTGAACGTTAGGTAGGTAGTGTTCCAGGTCTAATAATAGGTCATGTCAATCAATCTTGAATGACACAAATATTGTTGTCTACGATCTCTTTGTCTGTGTGCAATATGCATGTAATATACAGTTTCCAATGCTCCATTTGTAATTTTGTAAAGGAAACTAAGCAGCTGCATATGGCCCCACAGACATGAGAGGGCCCCAAGGCTTTCTTATTTGATTAATTTAATTTTAATATTCTGGTTATAATATTCTGCATGCAATTGCGAGTCATTTTTGCTGAGGGTCAATCTGAAAGTGGCGTCCAATGCAGTCTGTAAAAAAAAAACAACCTGTTTACCTACCCCCCCCCCCCCCCACCACCACCACCACCACCACCACCTTGCTGCGTTTGCAAATTTATCTCAGTCATTGTTTTATTAAAATTAAATTAAAATGTTATATAGTAAATTTTAAATGGTCTCAAAAATGAATATATAGGGCCCCCAAATGTACATAATTTGGTAATAAGTGGCCCCATAGCAGGTTTTTAGAATGGGCCCTGAAGCTATAAAGCACATTCAGTACTTTGGATTTATGCTTTGAGTTTATTTATAAAATTTAGCAATCAGCTGTTTTCATTGGGTTAGGGCCTAGATAGACACTTTCAGGGGCCCCTAAATCTCCTGGGCCCCAGAACAGTTGCACTTTCTGCACTGCCTGATGTTACGCCCCTGGGTAGGAGTGAGTACACACATCTGCACTTCATCCTACTCCATTTGATCATAGAAAAAAAAAAAAAAAAAAAAAAAAAAAGATTTATTGAGTTACAGCAAATCCTCCTAAAGTGAAGGGTTTAGTAGTAGAAGTAGAAGTAGTATAGTAGCAGATAAAGTTGTATTTTCTACTTAGCAGTATCTTATGTAGTACAGATTTTGCGCACTACATCCTCCTATTATCTGCTCAAATAAATAAAATAAAATTAAAAAGTCTATAAATCTATTCGAATATAAAGGCTACATCTATATTTTCTATCACCTCTAATGTGTTATTATTCACATATTACACAGTCGCGTTCTCCCCATTGTTAACTTGTTTATTAGTCATTACGCGTGAGGAAATGGGCACTCGGGAGCCCATTGCCGTCCTGCTGCGCGGCTGTGTGGCGAGGGACAAAGGGCTCGTGAGGCGCTGACACGGATCAGACGTAGCCCACGCGGCCTCACGTTGCGAGCGCGGGCACGTCAGCCTGCCGGGCGCGCTCACGCTCAGGCTATTGTGTTTTTATCAACTGAGAGAGACCACCGTGGGGCCTTTACGCGTCCAGAGAGCAGAACTGCGGGGATTTTACGGCACCATGACGGACGAGCAAGAGATTATGTGCAAACTAGAGAGTATCCTGGAAATACGGTACGGGGACAGATGCTTTAGCAAGCTCTGGTTAGCGTTTTCCGAGCTAATGTTAGCGCAGGCAAGGCTTCTTGGCTTTTTGCTTTTGTTACAGGGCTAGCCTCAGTTAGCCTCCAGGCTTGTCTGCCTGTTTTTTTTTTTTTTTTTAATTATAAGTCTGTGTGTTTGGTTTAACGCTGTTTATTTTAATGTAGAAACGCCAAATGAAAAGAGACAGACTAGCTAGAGGTTATCTCGAGATCATAGATGCGCCGACTCTCCAGATGTGTGTTTCCGCTAAGTGCCAGATGTGAGCCGTTAATTAACGCTGCTGTGGTGGCGAAGCTATAGCTACTTAGCAAAGCGAGTCTGTCAGAAACCGGCTTTGAGCACAAACAGCAGAATAGATGTCTTCTCTGAATGCAAAACATATGCACAGATTTAATGAGTTATTATACACAATAGCATAGTCTGTAATACTTCCCCATACTGAGTTTAGGGTGCTGTGGCCGTGAAGCAGAAAAAAAAAAAAACCTGTGTAATTTCCCATTTTGATATTTGTAGTTTGAGTTTCTATTCAGTTAACTTTGATGTAACAGTTTGTGTTTTATCTGTCTTTGGCTGCAGGAACAAGACCGTCCAGATGCAGAAGATCAAAGCGCGTCTGAAGATCGAGTTCGAGGCCCTGGAGTCGGAGGAGAAGCACCTGAAGGAGTACAAGCAGGAAATGGACCTTCTTCTGCAGGAGAAGATGGCACATGTGGAGGAGCTGAGGCTTATACACGCAGATATCAATGTGGTGAGCACAGACAGCATTCATCCCCTACATAACGAGCACAGTTTTTTTTTTCCAATTTGCAGCAGCACCAATTTGTGACAAACCCTTTTTTTTGTGTGTGTGTGACAGATGGAGAGCACTATCAAACAGTCAGAGAATGACCTGAACAAATTGCTAGAAACAACTCGCCGCCTTCATGATGAGTACAAGCCCCTGAAAGAGCACGTTGATGCCCTCCGAATGACTCTGGGGCTGCACAGATTGCCTAACCTCAATGAAGAAGAGGAGAAGCTTTCACTGGAGTAAGTGCTATTCTGTTACAGTGATTTTCAGTATGAGTACCACTTCAGAAAGGGCTCTCCAAGTACCCTTTTAGTAAACTTACCCAATCTACTCTAACCAAAGAATAAAGTAGGTATTAACCCCCCAAAGATACTAAATAAATACTTTAGAGACTATGACTAAACCAAGAAAAAACCAGGATGAAACCAATCCAGGCCTATACTTGGAGTAAACCAGGCCTAAACTAGATATATAAAGTTAGATCAGGCCTAAATCAGATCTATAGGATTAGAACAGGGCTAAACCAAAACTAAACCAGGGAATCCACAACCTTGCTCGTTTTTTTGCTGTTTTTGTCCCATTTTTATTTACGGAGTTCCCCCTACATATCAGAGTATGTTGTTGTAAATACACACAGGTCCGGTTTACTCCTATATGACCCCTTACTTGACTTGACTCCTGTTTTCTCCTTCTCTTATTTGTACAAAGGTTTCCTCTGCCTTTTAGTCGCTCTAGATAACAAAAATCTAGGAATAATACCATTGCTAGCTTGTTGATACGGCTAACTGGGACATGTCACTTCCTCATGAGACTTGGGTTAGTTTTCCCATTCATGCATGGCTGGTTTTTGCCAAGACTTGATTGATCCAAACTGGGTCAATCGCTAAATTACATAATAGCAGCAAATTATTTGCATAAGCTCCTGCATACCACTAGAAGATTTCTTGTACCTGTACCACAGTATGATAATTACTGTTCTAGTAAATTCTGTTTGTGTTGTTGTGCATCTAACGAATCGTATGAATGCTGCTGAACTAGTTTTTCAAGTGTATCAAAGCTTGGCAGGGCTAGGTACAATGTGTATCTAGATTTAAATATTTTTATTGGTTTTATAATCATTCATTGATCCACACACCTAGTGCTGGGATGAAATGTAAGCTACAAAAATCATTAAACTGGACCATTGCAACACACTGCATGTATTTAGTAACTGTTTGCTACACCACAGCACCATTAGCTGTTGACCTACAGTTAGGCACCAAAAGCAGCAGAAGCATTCACTAAATATAAGTCAAGAGCCCGGTGATAGCATTTGTCATTCTGTCAGAGTAACAGCCAGGTGCTGACCAATGGAGGGATGTAAAAACATGCCTGTATGATATCATTGTGCATTAAGATACATTTATGCTATGTCGCTATCATCTGCAAATATGTAAAAAAATATTTACACCAAATGAGGCTGGAGCAAGTGATAAATAATGTAATACTAGACCGGCAAAAACGCATTTCATAAATAGCACCAGTGATGGCTTCAATGACACGTTTCTCAGTGGTAAAGAATGGTGCGGATTATCACAGTGCATAATTTTATTGGTGAAGATTGAAGAAGGCGGGGGACGTAGCTGGTAATGGCCTGGATGCACGTTGCACTCAAGAAACCTCTGGATCAGATAGGCACATTGCTCCTGTGTCAAGGTCAGACTGTGATTCATTAGACTTTGGTCGCTTTATACAGCAATAACAGACCAATGTGTGGAGGTGTAAAGATTAGATATGTTTACTTTACTTTTAAAACATACTTTCACTATTACTTTTAGTTTCTCAAATACATTTTTAAAGTTTTACCTCATAGGAAAAGTGGGAAGTAAGCCTATGGAGGTAGTAGTAATAGTACAAGTAGGGTGACCACCTCAAAAAGTACAAAAAGTGGGACAAGTTGGGATGGACTAAAGAAATAAATGTTTTAATACACACATCTAACTTACCTACTTACTGAGTGCTACAGTTTAGGGCCTATAAAACATATGCTGTTTTTATCACAAAAACATACATTTTGTAAAGCAATGTCTTCACTGAGACTTTATTAATTGGAATAAAAAAGACAGAACAAAAAGAAAAAAATCAAGCTCTCAGTCTGCATTTTCTGAAAACAATCCAGCTGCCAACACCAGCTCACAGCTCCACGGAGAGCAATTTCCTGAAACACAGGGGCACCAACACAACAACCATATATTCCAACCCATCAAGACGCCCACAGATATTTATTCTACATTTTACACAGGAAATACTGACCTTTCCGTGTTGTTCTTAACTTTCTATAAGATCCACTGAGTATCAATGAAAAAGAGGGACATTCTCCTAATAAGTGGGACGGAGGGACAGATGCCTAAATGGCTGTGCAGTACAACCAAAAGTGGGACAGGTGGTCACCCAAGTACATGTAATAACAGTGTTAGTGCCAGTAGAAGCACCGGTAATAGTAGAACAGGATATAGCAGTAGAAGTAGTGGTAATAGTATTTTTTGTAGAAGTGGAAAGTAACTAGTTACTCCTACTCAAGTAATTCATTGTGTAAACTTTTTACATAGTTTCAGTAATTTTACAAATTTTACAAAGGACAAAATGTTACTTTTACTCAAGTAGATTCTTGTAAATGAAAAAAAATAAATATATAAATAGTGCTCTCAATATGTTTTACTTTTATTCAAGCAATAATTTTGTTCAGTACTTGTACTTCTGATTGTGTATTTTTTTTTTTTTTTTAAGTAACAGTACTTTTACTTGAGTACTTCTTCCACCTCGCCCAACTTGTAACAATTTTCCCATTTGGGAGTAAACAAACTGACTTTGAAGACATGGCCTTGAATGAATAACTTTAAGTATCCTTACTGTTTATTTTGACTGAAACTGACCTTCAACTCCATACAGTTTTAGGTCAAGTGGGAGTCCTCAGCTAACCTTGGTGGTCCTTGTTACTTTCAGCTTTGAGAAAAAAGTTGTGGCTTCTCACCATTTTGTAGGTTTTCACCATCTAGCCGTCTACAAAGATGTTAAAATCACCTTAGTTACATGATTCTCTGTAATTGTCCTCAAAGGCGTGAGCAGTGTTCAAGAAAATTGAATCACACCTCTCATGTCTAGGTGAGTGCTAGGTACATTTAAGATATTCTGCCAAAGTGATATATTGGCACAAAATGAGCACTCCACACCTCACTAGTTGAAGAAAACCCAGCGGAAATATTATTGAGACAAGTACAAGATGTTATTTGTTGGCTTTGAAATATTCATGTGGTAATGTCTATTCAGTGCTTTATTAGTTGTATGGATTAAGGTTGTAAGTAATATAACTCATTACTTTCAATATCTAAATGTTCACATACTATTTTAGGAGAAACTGGAGAGTGTACCGAAACTGGATATCATTTTCGTCCCACTTTTTTTTTTTTTTTTGGGAAATAAGCCAATTAAGCATGAAGGCCACATTGCTCTCCCAGCCTTCCCCTGCCCACACACAGATACACTTGCATACACAATGACTGCACTACTGCTTTGACTAGTACCTAAGGGAAAGATGTGGTGATTGAGTTTCCTTTGTGTTTGTGTTTGACACTGCTCCACAACAACAGCCCCTGATGAGATAATCTCCAAACTGTGATATTATTTATCAGCTTTAAATGAGAATCACAGCAAGGCGGGTTTGTGTCTTTCTCTGAACAGTTACTTTGAGAAGCAAAAGGCAGAGTGGCAGAAGGAGCCACACGAGCCCACTATCCCAGAATCCCTTGCAGCTGCTGCGGCCGCGGCCCAACAACTCCAGGTTTCCAGAAAGCAAGATGCCCGCCAAACCGCCACCTTCAGACAGCAGCCACCACCAATGAAGGTATATGACATGTACTCATTCAAGCAGCACATTTTTTGTCACCACAGTAGCAAAATATATCGCTCTGGCACCTACAATCAATGCTATGTTTTTTTTAATACATAATAATCATGCACCAAAGGGTCAACAAACCTCCTACCAGGTTTTCATAGATGGGGCTGTTTACATAGGGATAGATATTCTCTACACTAGGCCAAACTATCAGCTTACTGCCAGTTGGGTTGGCATTGCCCTAAAGGTCCCCTACTAATACTAAATTGATTTTCTTAAGCTTTTAACTATGGCATAATTCTTTTTCCTACTCAAAAAAGTACTTACCTAGAGAATTTTTTGAGTGATCCTGTTTGCTGAGCCCATGCCCCAATAAAGAGTTGGATACGCTTGGTCTCACGTGAAACCAGGAAGTGCTCTTGCCCATTTCTAAAGCGCATACACTGTCACTGGTTCATTCTAATAACATAAGCACATCACCGTCAGTACAGAGCAGTCATTTCATTTATCTATCTGTTAGCGTCTTGTTGTTAATCGTCATGCTAATTAGCCATTTTATGCTCTGTCTATTCCCCACTGTTGCCAGCAGACACCTAATCCAAGTGTTCTCTGCAAAGTCAAAGTTACAGCTCCACTATAAGAAATTTCCCATACATTATTTTAAGTTATAAAACACAAAATAGTATCTATTTCACGTTCAATTCAATTGTCCAAATCAATTTCAAAAAATCTGAAAAAAGCATAATATAGTACCTTTAAGTATGACTGCTATGAGGCACATAAAAGCACTGAAGTAACTATGTAGGCTTCAAAATGTACCAATAATACGTGTGTACTGCATAGAAGGTCTTTACAGGCATTTCTTTCAAATAACGTAAACAATTTAGCAACTTCAGGACAAGCAACTCGATGTAGCCATCTGAACCAAAATACAGTATGAGCCATATTTAGCAAAATACAGTATACTGACACATGTTAAGTGTTTTAAATGCTAGTATTTGAAATAAATTTTTCATTGCCCTCATTGGCAGAACATGTTTTAGGTTGGATATGCAAACTAAAAAAGTGAAACTTCTGCTATTCCCAGAGAGATGGATCTGATTTATTATGTAAAGTTATAGTCTCATATAAATATTCAGCAATATCTAGAAATAAGGGTGCTCCGATCGATCGGCCGCGATCGGTGATCAGACGATCATGGCTAAAAATAGAGTGATTTGTGATTGTAAAATGGGCTGATCAGAAGGGCCGATCAAATTACAACAAACATGCGAGGCTCTCACATTTACTGTCCTGCAACTCCGCTTTAATTAAACAGCAGTAGTGTTATTCTAGCAGTGTTTTTAAGTTAAGCCCTGGTTATAACTAACACAAACCTGCCCAGGAGCTGCTGCTTTATGTCCCCGCTTTGTCCCCGCCTGCTCCTGGAGCACACGGGACAGAACCGAGGCGCAGTAGTGTGTGTATTTGCAAACGCCAACGCAAATAGAGCTAGAGCTAACCCGCTAACATTTATGTTAAAAGCATTGAGAAAATTCAGAGTCTGCCTGTTACGCGGAGAAAACTGTGTTTTGTTGTTAAACTGCACCAAATGGAGGAGCACCTTTCATCGTTGTCTTCTCTGCTCTCTTGTGCAAGTTTTCTTCGTTCAGACGTCAAAACTGGCTACAGGAGCTGTCTGCTCTTTAGTCCACTGTGTTTCAACCTGGTTTGGCTGCACGTTAAACGGACGCAGGCGCTGCACCCACAGACGTGGACTAAAGGCACCAATTAAGAACAGCTGATTTTTACATCAGGAGAGCATTCAAACAAAGCCACACAGATACTTGAAAGCACACATCAAAGGCCAATAATGCAACAAAACCTCTTCTAAAACAAAAAAATAAGTAGAATTTTGTTGTACTTTTACATTTACAAAGACTACAGTATTTTTCAAGTGGAAATAATAATAGTCTGCATACATTAATTACATTAACTACATTGAAGACCATGTGATGACGGCCATGATCAGTGTCAGCCGATCACAGCAAAGGCTGATCGGTGATCAGTGTCAAAAATCACTTATCTGGCACCCTTATCTAGAAACTAATAAAATAACATCACTGCTAGTTTCTTTTAGTTTGTACTGTTGTGTTTACATTTACAAACCATCTTCATGACTTCATATTTTATTTTGAATAGGGCATTGTCTGAAAATTTCAAAGGGCTGATAATAATTGTAGTGTTTGTCTTTTTCAGGCTTGCCTATCATGCCATCAGCAGATTCACCGTAATGCACCCATTTGCCCATTGTGCAAGGCCAAGAGCCGCTCCCGCAACCCAAAGAAGCCCAAAAGGAAGCCAGACGAGTAGGTCTAGGTCCCACCTCCAGCTGCAGCATGGCATAAAAAGGGAAACGGTCCTACACGCAGATCTAATGCCAGCCATGTACATTTGTAGCTCCCTGGCTGCATTGGTAGATCTGTGCTTCAAGGCAAGAAGTAAAACATTTCCCATTGAACAACATGTAACTCCTTTTGTCAATAGCCTATGTCATTATGTTTTTAGTTTTTTTATCGGTGCTTTGGATGTGTTTCTAAATATATGTATGACTTCCATCATAGGACTTCCTAACAGTGTAACTGCAATAATGCAAAGAGAAACTTGATTAATTGCCCAAATACTTTAGCTCATGTTGGTATCGTTTATTGCCTTAGATATTGTATTATATTTTAATGCATGTGTTATGTGCTTCCATTGCTGTTTACTGTGGATTTTTCTGTGCCAAGATCAAAAAGGTTTGTGTTAAGAAGGGAAGTAACTTAAAAAAGATATTGCTGTTTTAACATTTATAGTGTTTTAGTGGCCATCAACTGAGGCTCTTTTGCTTTACATGTGTGTTAACTTTATTATAGTAGTTAAAAATAAATGGCTGTTTTGTACTAAATCCAGTTTGCATGTTATTTTTATTTAGCAAACAAGTATGTAAGTTTAATTAGCTTTTTGGCAGCACAGAAACAAAGTTAGCACTGTCAGCTTAAGGCAAGAAAGTCCAGGGTTTGATTCCCAGGCCAGACGGGGCCTTTCCCCACAGTGGGTGGGTTCTTCTGGGTGTTCTGTTTGTCTCCATCAATTTAAAACATCACGCACAATATAGAGTAATCCTTCCACTACTGTAAGTACTACTGACCAGAATCCTGGCTCAGGATCTGAAGAAGATTGCCTGAGGTGCTGCTCCTGACAGGTTGCGCCCACATAATTGAACAATAAAGTCTACCAAACCTACTTTACCACGTCTTTGTTTAACTTGGCACCTTGAGCAAACACAAGGCTGAGCACATTGCCAACCTCTGAATCATTGTGTACTGGGGGTAAAAAAATGGGTGTGTCAAAAATGCACACTGAGAGAAGGAAGTTGGAGTTTGTTCAGCAGCTCCACTACAACATTGTCCCCCTTCATGGCATTAATACAGTGCCTGTCATGTCTGCAGCTATCTGTCTGAAAAAGGACAGCGAGGTCTTGCTAAATGAGTTCCTGTAGCGTTTTTGTCAGGGTAACCCCTCATTTCATCTGTTGCCAGGGCAACTCCATGTTCCTCAGCCGTTGCTGGGGTAACCGCAGGTTGCTGTGACCCGCCGTTGTTTTTTGTTTTTTCTGTTTTTTTTTTTGTTTTGTTTTTTACTTATACCAAATTATTCCTCCTGAAGCCTGCGAGGGGCATCGGTGGGCTTTGGGGGGAAAAAGTAGCATACCCCAAAAGAATATTTTAAAATAAATGTGGGAGTGACGTTCAAAACTATTTCAATTTAATGTAATATTGAGGGCTTAGAATCAAACGAGTGTGGCTGACATTCTGTGGGGGTGGAAGGAACAAACATTAATTGATAAAAGCACATATGATAAAAGTACATCTGAATTAAAGGTGCTATAAGCAGTATTTTTTTTATATTTCATAAAAATTACCCACATGTCCCAAGATATGAGGTAAACATGTTTAAATCAAATATAAGGTAATGGTACAGTTGATTTATTAACAATTAAAATATATATTTTACATAATGGCCAAGTTGTTGATGTTTACATTTTTTGTTTTGGTTCTAAAACTGCATCACCGATCGTCCAACCAGAAAAGCGCAAAGACTGGCAACCCACAAACCATTGTTCAACTGCAGACCATTTTCATGCTGGCCTACCTTTAAATAATGACCAGTGTAAAATTAGTCAAATTGATAGAAAAAAAGGGTGATTTAAATATATGAATGATAAAACTTTGTGTGAACTGATAAAAGTGCAAGCTTGTTTTTATCAAATCACAAGCACATTTATCATAACATTCTGACAACTTTAAAGGAGAAAGAAAAAACAATTTAATCACTTTTACTGAAAAATTAAGCATTAATATGCTCAGACATAGATACCAGAGCCTTTTATACATCAGTTAATTACACATTAAAATAATTTCTCTGTAATGTTTATTTTTTGACTCCACCTTTTTATGCCATTCCATACAATGTTAAACCAACTATCAATTACAGTTTGGCACTGACAAAATCCTAAATAAATTGTCCATATTACATCAGTAAATAGTGTAAGTTTTCCTGTGGTGTCTTCACTTACAGAGCGGTTCAAGAGTGTGTTTAGTCTGCTGCCCTTCGCTGCAGTTGTGTCTTCCCTCTGATAAAATATGTCAAGGTCAGTGATGTCTGTTTCTGCTCACAGCCGGATCACAGAGCTCCACCTCTGCATAGCCTGCCACATGGAGATGAGTGGGATACAGAGAAACCTTTTCCAAAATAAAGTGACACCACCAGAGTGACTTGTAGCTCGTATCATCCCGATCCTAACCCACCTCATCTTTTCCTTGAAAGTTTTTTTTTTTTTTTTTGATCCTCGGCGCAGATATGAGCGGAGGCGGCTGGATGAGCGACCCTTGGATCTCAGTGGGATATCTGGAGCGGGCGTCCCTCTGTTACAACTTGTCCTCTAGTCTTTGTCCTCTCCCTGCTTTTAAACCCGCACACTTTTTGTTTATGCCTCCCGTTCTGTCCCATTTCAGTTTGTTTTAGAGTGAATCACATTAGTTGATCTCTAACAACTGATATAAAAATATAATATATAAAAATCTCTTATTCTTACAAATCCACACGCATTAAGTAACTAAACTTGCGTAAGTTCACACAAATAACTGGTTTAAAAACGTTTCGCGACTGAAAAACAAACAACATTTACGCACGTGTTTTACAAGCGCTTTCTTCTTTTGAGGTTTAGCTGCAAACTTGCATTTCCTGCCGTTGATGCGCCAACGCCATCTGGTGGTCGAGAATGGTACTTCAAGACAAAAACAAAAAAACAAAAAACAAAAACAAAACAAAACATTGTTGAAAGGACATTATTGTTAAAGCCAAACACGGTTTCATATGAGATCGGTCACACTGGTTAAACTCTAATTTACAATCTTCTTTATTTGTTAACTCTTGTGTGTCCGTGTACACGTGCTTTATTTGTCAATCCTTTTTAAGTTATTTTCATTTAGCTTACTGGGGCTTGAATATTAATAATAGTTTGACAGGGTAAAATCTATCCCCAGACACAGTATAGCCACTTGCAAGCCACAAAGATGAGTAAATTAATCATTTTGCCCCTGGCTTTGTGTTTGTTTTATGACTATTTTCACCATCACAGAATATGATCCACAGTGAAACAATTATTGTTTTCCAGCAACTCCTTATTTCCATCCATGGGTCACATAACTTCACTTTAGTGATGAGCAGTGCGGCTCTGTTCAAAGATTTGGCTCTTTTGGTCCGGCTCCTTTAGAAGAGCCAGTTTTTATGGCTTTAAAATGGTTCTTCATTTAGCATCACTTGGAGCATTTTATTTAGGCCTATTTTAGTGCTTACGAATGGTTTGTGTGTTTGTAAACAATTTTTTATCACTGTTTTTGTGAAAGCCTTATTTTTATGCAGTTTACAAGCACAAATCATAGTTACGGAATTCTGTGCTCATCTTTGCTGTTTCCATTATAATCAAAATGCTGCCAGATGCTGCTTTTTTTTTTTTTTTTTTTCTCATTTCTTCACTTTTTTTCCCAAACAAGCTTCATTTGACTCCAGATAACCTATTCCCCATCTTTCTCTGTTGCTCTGGCCTGTCCCTCTACACTTGCTGTCTTCCGCGCTCAGCTTACTTTTTACACACAGTGATATATGATCATGTCTGTCCTCACATGTGATTCGCTGCAAGCGGTGCCCATCAAAATAAAATTCCACTCTGCTTTCCCAGATTTTTAGCAGAGCTGAGCTGGCGGAGAGTTGGCTCTTTCCATTCACTCCAAAGAATTAGCTCTTCACATAAAATATATCATTAGTTAAAGAACAATATGTAACTTTTCAATATGTAGCCAGTAAAACTCTTTAACAGCGGACCAAATAAAACTTAAAAAAAACATTATTTATCATATCTGCCACATAGAGATGAGTGGGATACAGAGAAACCTTTTCCAAAATAAAGTGACGACAGTGTGACTGGCTTGATTACCTCATCTCATAAACCTCATCTTTTCCTTGAAAGTCTTTTTTGAGCCTTTAAAACTTTAAAAACATTATGTATCATGTGTCGTCCAGATGTGTGTAGAGAATTTATTTGGTTTCCTGTGAACAAATGGTAACATGGCCATTCAGACTGTGCTAACGTAGTGTAGTGAGCCAGGTGCATTGAGCCATAAAAAGTAATTGTTCCTCTTTCATTTTGGCAAACTATAAAATTAACAACACATTTATATTATATGACTTATATAACATTATTACTATTTTACATTACAGGAATGCAACAAAAAATATAATCATCAAAAGAAAGTGTGCATTTTGTTCTTTCTCTTCACAACCCATTAATTGTTTCTGATACAATAATGTTGCACATGTAAAACAAATGTAATCTTTTCAAAGGGATTTTTCTTCTTTGAACTAAAGGCCAGTTCCTTTCTGCTGCCTTTTCCTCCCTGGTATAGTGCCTTGTCAGTCGACTCACTACTTGCATGGAAAACTGTGTGAGAGTTGTGAGAGTATAAAAGAAATGGAAATAACTGTGCGGTGCCAGGAATCCGGGCTCTTGTGCCATCTGCCGAAAAAATGTGGCACGTCGTCAGAGTCTGCCTCCTGACACGCGATGAAGACCGCGGCAGTTTGGGTGGGTTTGGCAGAGGAACAGCTGACTGGATCCTCCACCAAAGCCTCACACAGGAGTCGCACAGCTGACACCAAAACCCAAATGACTTCCTCAGCGCGAAGGTGGGAAAGTTAGTGATAACAGCGCACAGAGAGCCACATGATCGCCTGTTTCAGGAAACCACCCCACCTAAATACATATTTAATCAGACTAGATTAGATGTCACATTTACAGCAGAAACACCTACTGTGGTGAAATTAAACGTCTCAATGCAGTTTTTATTCAGTAAATCAGTAATCACCTGCTGACAGAGGTGGAAAGTATCTACATGCTAAGTACATTTTATGGGTAACTGTATTTTTGACCCTTGTAGTAGCAGTGTTTTTTAGTTGTGGTAGTAATAGAAGTAATATCACTAATAGTAGTAGCAGTGGGTGTAAAATAAGTATTTTGGAAAACACCTCAACTCTTACTTAAGAAAAAAAAAAAAGTACTTCTGACCTTGGTAGAAAAGTTGGTAGTAATAGTTATAGTATTAATGGGAGCAGTGGTAGAAATAGAGATAGTAGAATCAGTAGTAGCAGAAGTAGTAGTTGTAGGGATAGAGGAAGCAGTAGTAGTAGTTGTAATAGTAGTAGTAATGGTGGTAGAAGCAGTAAGTACTTAAGACTAAAGGTTATGCTTCTTAAAAACTTTACAGTATCTAAATTAGTATATTTTTAAGCCAAGTGGCAAAGTGGCTAGTAGTAGCACCAGTAGTAGCAGTGTAGTAGTAATAAATAGTAGCTGCAATAGTGTTAGCATTTTTGGTACCAGTAGAAACAGCAGTAGTAGTGGTTATAATAATAACAGTATGTGTAAGTAGTAGTATGGTACTAGTAATAGCATTGAAGTTGTAGTATTCATAGTAGCACTAGAAATAGTAGTAGAAAAAGTAGGAGTAAGTACTTTTGAGTAAAGGTTATTCTACTTCAAATACATTTTTACAGTATCTAAATGAGTATATATATATATATATATATATATATATATATATATATATATATATATATATATAAACTCGATGAGGCAGTGGAAGACCACCCTTGAGGCCAACTACAAGCCAATTGCACAAGTGTCCATCAAATGTGGGATATACCAAGGCGATGCTCTGTCCCCGCTGCTGTTCTGCATAGGTCTGAACCCCCTCAGCCAGATAATCACCAAGACTGGCTATGGGTACCGACTCAGGAACGGGGCTACCATCAGTCACCTCCTCTACATGGATGATATCAAGCTGTACGCCAAGAGCGAGAGAGACATTGACTCACTGATCCACACAACCAGGATCTTCAGCAATGACATCGGAATGTCATTCGGACTTGAGAAGTGTGGGCGGATGGTGACAAAGAGAGGGAAGGTAGTCCATACAGTAGGGGTCCCACTCCCAGACGGCAGAATAGCAGACATTGAGGACAGCTACAAGTACCTTGGAATCCAACAAGCAAATGGCAACCTGGACCAGGCCACAAGAAAAGCAGCCACAGCCAAATACCTCCAACGAGTAAGGCAAGTCCTAAGGAGTCAGCTCAATGGCAAGAACAAAGTCCGGGCAATCAACAGCTATGCCCTGCCGGTCATCAGATACCCTGCAGGAATAATAAGTTGGCCAAAGGAAGAGATTCAGACCACAGATGTGAAAACACGGAAGCTCCTAACCAGCGCAAGGAAGGAGGCAGAGGACTAGTGAGTGTCAGAACCACTGTCCAGGATGAAACATCCAAGATTCTTGACTACATCAGGAAGATGGCCTCAACAGATGAAGTTCTCAATGAATGTCTCAGGCAGTGGAAAACAGAGGACGAGGTGCTGGAGGAACCATCATGGGAGGAAAAGCCCCTACATGGGATGTACCATCGACAGATAACTGAAGTGGCTGACATCGAGAAATCCTACCAGTGGCTAGAAAGGGCTGGACTGAAGGACAGCACAGAGGCACTGATCATGGCTGCACAGGAGCAGGCCTTGAGCACCAGAGCAATAGAGGCCCAGATCTACCATACAAGACAAGACCCCAGGTGCAGACTGTGCAAAGAGGCCCCTGAGACAATCCAGCACATAACTGCAGGCTGTAAGATGCTGGCAGGGAAAGCATACATGGAGCGTCATAACCAAGTGGCTGGTATAGTGTACAGGAACATCTGTGCAGAGTACAGTCTGGAAGTCCCGAGGTCAAGATGGGAAACACCTCCAAAGGTGATAGAGAATGACCGAGCTAAGATCCTGTGGGACTTCCAGATCCAGACAGACAAAATGGTAGTGGCGAACCAACCGGACATTGTGGTGATGGACAAACAGCAGAGGAAAGCCGTTGTGGTTGACATCGCAATACCAAGCAATTGTAACATCAGGAAAAAGGAACATGAGAAACTGGAGAAGTACCAAGGCCTCAAAGAAGAACTTGAGAAGGACTGGAAAGTGAAGGCAACAGTGGTGCCCGTGGTCATCGGAGCACTCGGGGCAGTAACCCCCAAACTGGAAGAGTGGCGACAGCAGATCCCAGGAAAAACATCAGACATCTCAGTCCAGAAGAGCGCAGTCCTAGGAACAGCAAAGATACTGCGCAGAACCCTCAAGCTCCCAGGCCTCTGAGAGGACCCGAGCTTGGATGGATGAAACCGCCCACGGAGGGCGAGAGGACAATTTATATATATATATATATATATATATATATATATATATATATATATATATATATATATATATATATATATATATATATATATGTAGTATTTATAAATAATAGTTGCAGTAGTGGTACCAGTAGAAACAGCAGTAGTAGTGGTTATAATAGTAATAGTATTAATAAGTACTAGTAGTGGTATAGAACTAGTAATCACACTGCAATAGTATGCATAGTAGTTAGTAGTACATAATACATAGTAGTTCTAGTAATAGTGGTAGGGATAGAAGAGGCAGTAGTAGTAGTTGTTGTAATAGTAGTAATGATGGTAGTAGCAGCAAGCACCTTTGAGTAAAGGTTATGTTACTTTTACTCAAATGCATATTTAAAGTATCTAAATGAGTATATGTTTTTTTTTTTTTTTTTTTTTTTTACAGTGGCAAAATGGTTAGTAGTAGTAGTAATAATAGTAAAAGTAATAGCAGTAGTAGTAGTAAGAGTGTAGTAATAAATAGTAGTTGTTAGCAGTAGTGGTACCAGCAGTATTAGTGGTTACTTATAATAGTAATAGTAGAATATTAGAAAGTAATATAAAGTAGAAAGTAGTAGTAGTGGTATAGCACAAGCATTGCAGTAGTAGCACTAATAATAGTGGTAGTAGTAGCAGTACTTTCTACTTAACTTTACATGGTATAGTTTTTAACTTATACTCAAGTAATAATTTTGTTGCGTACTGCTACTTGAGTAATATATATTTGAAGTAACAGAACTTTAGTGAGTCCAGATTTTGAGCGCCTCTCCTTCCGCCTCTGCACAGCTGACTGTCACTGCTCTGCCACCAGGTCTAATTTTAAACCTGTGCCTCAACTCTCCAAGAATGGAAGTTTAGCAGGGCCCATCTGTGTACCTAAATTTAGCCCCCTCCCCACCCCTTGAGAACCCCCCTCCTGTCCATCACCAGAACCAGGCACCAGGCCCTCTGCCATGTCAGAGATACACACTGACACACGCACCCCCAACAACAACAACAGCAGCGGCAACACACAACCGCACATCCTATAGCACTTTTCACACTGTCTTTGAAGGCATCACACCATTTTCCCAGAGGATCCCACCACTGTGCTTCACCCCCAAGAGGATTTCTGTGAAGTTTTTGTAAAAAAGTTGTCGGAAAATACATTGGAAATAACACCTGTGGCGCTAGTGGAGGTAAGCTGATAGTGCTGCTAACACATCATGTAACTGTGACAATGTAAACCTATCTAGCTCTTCTATAAATGTGCGATAGTCCGACTTACAGTACAGTATGACCATAGCCTACCAAAGTCTACCATAGCATGTGATCTCAACAAGTAAATGAATAGTGTCTGCATTAAAGTAATACCAGAACTTAAAGACACAGGCCTCAAATCATTATCTAAGTAGCTTTAAGGTTTCTCTGATATGAGAGAGCAAGAAGGCTGTTCTTAGACCCAATGCATTTGTTTTACCAGGCAGTTTCTCTTTTTAAGGCTTTTTTTTTGTGTGTGATTCTTTGATGCATATTGAATGATCTATTTTACAATCATGAAGTCTTTTTACTACTTTTTTAAAGATGCAAAGCCCTAGCCTTAAACTAGTTGAAATTAGTTTGGATGTTTCCCTAACATTAGAGACAAGAATAGCCAATAGACACAATCCATTCATTTTATCAGACAGGCAACCCCCCTAGGTAAAGATAATTTTGTGTGATGCAGTCTAATTTAATCTAATTTACAAGCATGTCATATAAATAAGTAAAGTATCTATTTTTAAGTGACACTACATTATTATTTTACTATTTTTTAAGATACATAATAGACTACTTTAGACTAGTTTTGTCATAATGCGGTCACATGTCCAGGCAATCAATTCCATAGTGGACTATTTAGTAAGACGCCATAAGAAAAGCACAACTATTTTGTACCCACAATGAAATAGTTTTAACAGATTCTTTGCTCTGCGCTGCAAATGTTGTGTGACATGTCCTATTTTATAACTATTATGTCATACACAGTACAAGGAGTAAATCTTAAAGTAACACTACGCTTCAGGGTGGGTGCAGCTCAGCTGAAGATTGTCAGTTTGATCCCCGCTACTGGCATTGCATACTGTTGTTGTGTCCTTGGGCAAGACACTTCACCCACCTTGCCTGTATGAATGTCTTTGTGTGATTGTGTTTGGAGGTGGTTGGAGAGGCCGTAGGCACAGATTGGCAGCCAAGCTTCTGTCAGTCTGCCCCAGGGACTTTGATAAAAAAAGCGACTATGAGTGTCAAAAAGCACTATATAGGCTTATGCATTATTATTATTATTATTATTATTATTATTATTATTATTATTATTATTATTATTATTATTATTATTATTATTATCAAAAAGTTGCATATTGGCACTTGTTACTACACTACTACACTATACTACACTATGTAATGTACTATAAATAGGTCAAAACAGCAGATCATTTGTCTTCTGACCTGCAGTGATTTGCATATTGATTATGCAACACTTTTAACACACAGTTATCTGGGGTTGACCCAGGTACAAAGTTTAAATTGGCTTGTGACCCCTTGTGGCTAGATTCTGAAATCTAAAATAAGTATCTTAACCCAACACCACATGAGTTTTAACAACATTAGACACATAAAATAAAGTAAAATATATATATTGTGCCCAAAAGTTGTAGAAAGAAAAGTTTTAAACCCATCTTTCTAGACTCTCCACTATGTAATTTGACTGACTGGGCATGTTACTATACTGTCACGCTACACTACTTTGCACAAAACTTACTTCATAGAAGTTATTCATTGAGACAAGACAGATTTTTTGAGGTTAGCACGCATGGTCCTTCACAGGGAACATATCCTGAATTAAAAATGAGGTGCTGCCTTGACTCCATTTGTTTACAAACTTTACAAGCCATAACAACATCATACAACAACTGTTTCTTATTGCAGATTGCTGATGGAGCGTCTCTGACTCACCCAACCTCTGGAGTTTACAAACATTATGATTTTGGGCCAAACTGTCAGGATGAGTTTGATGGACATTTCCAAGATCTTCTCCCTGCTGCAGCCCAAAGAGGAGGACCAGGACAGTGAACAGTGTCAGGCCCTGAACAACGCAGTCAGCTGTGACGACGTGCCTCTACTGGGCCAACTTCTCTCACAGGAGTCTTACAGAAAGTGCATCAACGCCCGGAGCGGCTGGGGTGTTCCTGTCACCCCCTTGCGTACGGCGGCTGCTTTGGGACACCTCCGGTGCCTTGAGCTGTTGCTGGAACATGGTGCAGAGGTGAGAGCGTGTTCAGCTTTTTTAGAGACCATGTTGTTGAAAAAAGTACATTTTTGAGTGTTTTTTGGAAAAAGACGGTGGGATGCTTCACTTGGGCCAGCTTGTGGATGTAATGGAGGTAATTATACTAATAGCCAAAAATCACTCACTTTGTTAAATCAATGTTCCAAAATGTTAAGTGCAGATGCGCTGGAAAGGACATGTGAACGCAACCAAGTGGCTTTTATTGCATTTCACATTTTAGCCATTAAAGATAAACCCACCACAAGGGGTCCACATTGATTTGGCATTGGGTTTAGGCCAGATGCACTCATCCCTCCCCATTAATTTCGTCTCGAGACAACAAAGAGAAAACTAAAGTTGCATGCCCATTTTTCATAAATGGAGTTTGTGTTAGGAAGGGTATCTGGCCAAAGCCAAAAGGAAAGATTCAAGCCATTAAAGATAATTTCATAAATCCAGCCACAGGCCAGTGTAGGAAGGACATCCGTCATCTAACCTATGCCAAAATTTTTATGAAAATCCCAGCATGCTAGGTAGGATGCAGAGGATTTGCAGAGAACGGAAAATCCAAAAGGATAGAACAAGATAATTACCTCCATCCTATACTGTGCTTGATTGTGAGATTGATCCTTGGGCCGGCCGTCACACAAATTCTCTCGAGGCGGAGTCTGCTTGTTCTCCCAGTGGGTTCTTTCTGGCTCTTCTTCCCACCATCCAAAGACATGAATGTGTTAGGTGAATTGATGACCCTAAACTTCCCCTAGTGAATGAATGTGAGAGTGAATGATCTGTCTGTGTACGTTTCTGTGTCAGCACTGAGACTAACCAGCCACAGTGCAGGGTTTACTCTGGCTAGGGCCCATAGTTGCTGGGACAGGCTCCAGAATGCATGACCCCTTAGCGGGAATAAGCAGAAGAAAATTAATGAATAAATGAAGTTGTAAATGCCTCTATTTATGTTTTTGTTGTGTTTGTATTCAGATCGACAGCCTGGACGTGAAGGCCCAGACTCCGCTCTTCACAGCTGTCAGTGGGAAACATCTTGACTGTGTGATTGCTTTACTTAAATCTGGAGCTGACCCCAATGGCAGCCAGTACAACAACTGCTCGCCAGTACTCACCGCGGCCAGAGAGGGTGATGTGGACGTCCTACGGGAGCTGCTGCGGTACGGGGCAGAGCTGGACGTCCGACCCAAAGTCCCAGACTGGGCCGCTAACGCCACGGCCTGCAGAGGACCACTGTATATATCTGCTGTTTACGGACACTTGGACTGCTTTAAACTGCTGCTGCTCCATGGGGCCAACCCTGACTTCAACTGCACGGATGAGAAGATGCTGGCCAGGATAAAGCAGCCCAAAACGGTCCTGGAAGTGTGCCTCCGTTATGGCTGTGGGGTGGAGTACATACAGCTTCTCATAAACTTTGGGGCAAATGTGTATCTGCCAACACTGATTGTGGACAAGACGACGAAGCAGAACGAGGCGCTGGGTTTGCTGCTCCAACAAAGAGGTAAACGAACAATGACACACTTGTAATTTTTGCAAAGCTTAACCCATTTTCTTCTGCCTCATTGCAGTTTGTCCCAAGACCCTGATGTCCCAGACTCGACTAGCCATAAGAAAATTCATCCCGTTAACGGACAAAGAGCCAGCCATTGACAGTTTTAACATTCCTCTAATTATGAGGAACTACCTCAAATACAGCTCCAGTGAAATCATATAATGCTCAGAGGATAAGGACATTGGACATTTTTAGTCACGTTACACTCACATTTGTGCCTTAACTGGATATTATTATATTATTATGTTAATTTGTGTGAGTGTGTGAGAGAGTGTCCTGTGCTCTATTAGAGGGCACAATAGTCAGTTTATTGTTTTTATTTATTTATATGTATTTAAAAAGAAATTGAAGTATATGGTATTTTAAACATTGATTTAGCACTCAGTAATAGTAACAGATTGAAAAAACAGGCAAAACTTCAAAATTTAGCCAACATTTTGACATGCTGTTATGGTATTTCTATGGGTACATGGTGACTTGTGTAGATGGTTGTGCATTCACCAGGGTGTACCCCGCCTCATGCCCTAAGTAGCCAGAAGAGACCCCACCCCACTAATGACATGAACAGAAGAAAATGTTTTAATTAAAGCCGGATTTGTTATTGTTACTAAATACAGTTTGGTGCCAATGTTCAAAATTATGTTTGTGTGTGGTTAAGAAAAATGCAATATGATACGATAAGACAGACATTATTGTCATTGTACAAAAAAATTGAGTTTACACAATATTGTAATAAAGGATTTTTTTTTTTTTACTTGTGTCAAAATAAAAGCTCATTTTGAAATACCTAATTTAATCCAAACTTCCTTCTCTGATCAGTGACATATGGAAATGGAGGCTTATTTATCTAAAGTAAAGAAGAACACACTCCTGAAATCGCCTCTTCCTGTCCCGCAACTATAAATAAACATTTGGCTTGATCCAACTGTTCTTCTCGTTTACGTGCCCCACCCTCCCCCCCTCTCTGCATGTTTACAAGGGGCTGAACATGTTCGAAGGCCAAGAGTACGTCATCCCCAAGAAACTCCAAATTTGCTTCACACTTAACTCAGCTCTGGCATTTGTCCCATCCCAAATTGTTTCATATTTCAGATGGCGGTCTGCTCATTAACTAATGTTGTAGTGTGCAGTAATGATGAGTTAGATGGCAGGGTGGTTAGCGCTCTCGCCTCCCAGCAAGGAGATTGTGGGATTGATCTACGGGGTGGCTGACACACGAACTCTCTGGGTGGAGTCTGCGTGTCCTCCCCGTGTTCCTGTGGGCTCCCTCAGGTACTCCGGCTTCTTCCCACCATGCAAAGACACGCATTGCTTTCCTCTGGTGAATGGATGTGAGAGTGAATGTCTGTCTGTGTGTGTCTCTGTGTCAGCCCTGGGACTAGCTGACCACTGTCCAGGGTGTCCCCTGTCTGAGGCCCAAAGTTACTGGGATAGGCTCCAGTACCCATGATCTCTAACAACTTGAGTAATATTATTTTGAAGTAACAATACTCTTACTTGAGTACAATTTTTGGCCATTCTACCCATGCCTATAACAACATCTGACTGTGTATTGGTTTCAAAAGCTTTATGTTGTGAAAAACTGTGATCTTGTGCCTTATTTGTATTTATATATTTTTACTTTTTTGTTTGTTTATTGCTTAGAAATACCAGAATTTGCACACTATTTTATATGTCATGTCTGATCACATCTGTAATATAACATAAATTAGATGTTACCTCCAAAAACTTACTTAATAATACTCACCAAATACATTTTACTTTGACTTGACTATTTCTTCTGATGACAACTTTTTACTTCTAGCCCTTAAATCATATTTCAAAATAAGAATATTCTTAAAAGCATGGCATGCAGGAGTGCTACTTGGATGTGATAAGTTTGGTGCTTTTCAGTTTAGGGATCAGAATCAAAACTGGTGAAAAAGCAGGAAACTAAAGAAGGTAGGAGTTATTTTAAAAACTTTATTATAACATGGCCACTTAGTTAAAATAGTGCCAGTTTTAAACTTGTTGGCTTTGGTCACAGATTGCCTCAGTTTCCTGCTTTTTATCAATACTCTTTGGTACGTTTTTTGGCCACTCCACCCACCTCTACCCACCTGTTCCATCCTGCCTGTTCCTCACATTGGGTGCAGTGCCACTTTTATCCACCAGAGACCAGAGTCGCACTGTGGATCAGACTTGGCCATTGTTGTGTTTTCCCAGTCCCAGGCTTTTATCACAGCCTGCCGTGCTTCAGCGGCTCTGTCATTCCGCAGGTGTTTCCTCCTCACTCTTAATTAAACGCGGTCCTCGTTCATTAAAACACGAACGGGACGTACACACTGCTGGCTCGGTTTGTGTACGGTTTCACACCAGGATGTCTCTGATCTGGTCTGAAAAACAGTCTCGCATCTGTGGACTTCAAAAAACACGAGGAGGAGGAAGGGAAGTGAGCCCTCACTACACGGACGCCAACTGGGAGCGTATACATTTACATATCCCGCATTATTTATTGATTATGCAGCTTTTCTGTGAGGTAAAATCTCTGCTGATAAGTTTATGGAGGATTTTTTTTATGTGCGTGTGCGCGTGCGTTATGCAAGCTAGAGGTTGAAGAAGTATTCAACATTTGTACTCAAGTAAAAGTACTGTTGCCCAGTTACCCAATCAGATATAAAAAGGAGAGTAATGTTTTTGACCACTTGTTTTTTGCTAAATGGCAAATCCACAACTACTACTAATACTACTACCACTTGTAGTAGTCTACTACCACTAATACTTCTACTACTACTACCATTACTACCACTAGTGATATTATTACCTCCACTAGTAGTCTAATACTCTTGTTAAAACTACAATTTCTAGCTAAAAATACTTTGCTGTGCCTATTACTTGTGCTAGGTGCTAGTGAAGAAGACACAAAATTAGTACTCAGGTAAAAGTATTGTTGTCTACTACTACTACTACTACTACTACTACTGTTGCCGTTGATACAACTGCTGCTAATACTGCTTTTATTATTACTTCCACAACTACTACTGAAAATAAAATATCAGTGTAAGAGTACTATTATGCCTACTGCTAATTTTACTATTACTACTACTATTACTACTACTGCTACTGCTACTGCCACTGTAATATTACTACCACTAGTGTTATTACTTCCACTATCACTGCTCTTACTAAAAATACAATTTCTAGCTAATAGTACTAGGCCTACTACTACTACTACTACTACTACTACTGCTACTACTACTAACATACAATACAAACAAGCACTTTAAATTATTACTTGATTAAAGTGAATTGTATTTGAGTATAAATTAATTTACTTTGGTACAAATTATTTTTAATAGTTTTTTTTTAGGCCTATCACTACTACTACCAACACTACTGCTAATACTATTACTACTTCTACTATAACTACTACTACTACTACAGATTTTACTATGGTATTAGCTACCCAGGCCCCAGGACTTTTCTAGTACCACTGAGGTCAAAAAATACTTGAGTAAAGGTTTTTTTTTTGTTTTTCCCCCACAAAAAGTATCTATAGCATTATGTACCCAAAAAGTAAAATGTCCTTCAAATATCGACATACTTGTGTGTAATCTAGTCATGTACAGTACTTCCCATCCCTGACGTGACCTCATTCTTGTGTTGGACACGGTTGGGAATGTTGACCCATACAAACAGGAAGTGATGTCATACACAACAGGAACCAGCCGAGTACAATGCTTCTGAGTCACAGTTTGACGCCGGGACACTTGTGTAAGTTCTGTAGAGGTTTTTATTTTCAACAAAAAGTACAGCTATATCAGATATGGATTTTTCTTTTTTACAGCGAAAGTACAACATATTCCCAGTGCTTCGGATTACATCAAAACATATAATGTACATAACGGCCCACGTCTCCAACTCTCCCATTCACAGTTTCTGGATTTGAATAGGCATTATTTTTGTCAGTTTTTTGTGTTTTTTTTTTTTTTTTTTTTTCCCATTTCTCTACAACAAATATATACCCAACTTAAAGGCCAGCGAGAAATCAAACCAACAAATGTTTGCATATGGTGGACAAAAGGATTATGGAGTGTACTGTTATAAGTCCAGACCTCAAACTACATGGTAATATACAATGATTGGAGATTTTTGGAAAAAAAGTGGGATGGCAGTCTTCTTCTTGTTGTCTTTGAACACCATTAACTATGGCTCATTGAAGACTTATTGTACCCTGACTTCAACATGTAACTGCAAAAAACTAGGGTCCCTATACATCTAAATAGACAATGTTTAAAAGAAAAGAAAAGTCATGTTATGAACAGAGATTATAGTCTGATAATTTTGGCTGATTTTGTTGCTTAAGATTAAACTGTACAAAGGGCTGTCCTCTCAGCTCTCGGTACAAGGTCAAAAAAGAGAATTATTTAACAAAATTAAAAGCCAACATATACATATCTTTTTAATAATACTGCGACCAAAATTGTAATAGTAATACTGCATTCAATAAATACAAGAGGAAATAATCTCATCTATCAAGTTCCTATACTTTAAACAAGAGCGTGGTATGAGTTGCAATGTGTGTGTGTGTCTATCCTCATGATTAGGGTTATTTTTAGCTCATCCCACCACCAAGAGAGCTCGTCTTTCTTATTCTGCTAATCTATACACAAACACCCCCCGGGATCGTTGCTCTATTAAAAAAAACAACTCCTATTTGGTTCACTGTAAAGGAGGGGAAAAAAAGAAAAAAAAAGTTGAGAGTTGATACCCGTTTTGCCCTTTTTAGAAGTTAATGGCATGCCCAAAAAATAACCAGCAGATTGGACCAGGACGAGAAGAAGGTAAATGTTACAAGACCTGTGATAGCAAGACAGCATCAGTGTGCCCGTTTATCAAGTGTGACAATAAATAAAGCTACAAGGTTTTTGAATGTGAGGTAAGCAGGAGACAGCGGGACAGAGAAAGGAACTGCTTTGAAGTGAGAAGTACAAATGCAGTGCTGTGCAAAAGTTTTAGGACCAGCAGAGGTCAGTAATGGGCCAAGGACAAAATGATTAATGTTGGTGTGGATCCAGGAGTGTTTTAAGGGATTCTGCTTCAGTGGATTCTTGACTATTGTGAAATATAAGGGCTTCAGTGGCTCAATGGAAAGAGCATTTACCCTTTAACTAGAAGATATTTGAGTATTCAAGAGTTTAAGATCTGGGCACTATGACTTTGAGGCAGCTGTAGCTCAGTTGCTAGAGACGTTTGCTGCCCACTAACCCAAAGGTTGATGGTTTGATCGCTGTTACTGGCATTGCACGCTGCCGTTGTGTCCTTGGGCAAGACACATCACCCGCCTTGCCTGTATGAATATAAAAAGTGTGATTGTGTGTTTGGTGGTGGCCTGAGGTGCCTTATTGTTATTATTATTATTAATATTATACATTTACCATTGAGAGGTCGACATCATTTTGTGTATTTTTTGTCCCATTGATACATCTTTCTTTGGTGGCGTAGCTTGGTGATGAGGGGCCCCTAGATAGGTTTTCACACTGGGTCCCAAAGGTCTGAAACACATTTCAATAGCTTCATTTATTCAACTTATTGTCCATTAGTTTTTAGTTATTTTCACAATTCCATTCATTCATGCATCTTCTTCCGCTTATTCCTGTTAGGGGTTGTGGGTGACTGGAGCCTATCCCAATAACCTTGGGCCTGCTTGTGCCAGATTTTTACAATTTGTGTTTTTTTAATAATTTGTCTTAAAATCATTTTGCAGAAAAATTTGAACAAATCGCATCAAAGTACTGTTCTTGTTTATTATTATAAAATGATCATTAACGGACAAGGGCCACTCTCAAGGGCCCCTAAACTTCCTGAGCCCCAGTGCTGTTGCCCTGGCAGCTATGCCCCTGGCCCCTTTACTTAAAAACCTGCCTCAGACTTTTGCACAGTACTGTAAATGCATTCAGAGTGAGATGTGTGCGGAGGGGAAGAGAAAAACCTTCATGACGAAATGAAACGCTTTGTTAAGAGTTGTCTTCAAAAGTCTCATGCAAAATATTGGATGCCACAAGCATGCATTTTTACCTGGTACTGAGGTCTATACCGCACGCTAAACTGGAACAACATTCGCTTCCAAATTACCGATATCCAAATATATGATCTGTTTCTTTGTACACTATTTACAGAGTGTAGCTGATAAAGTTAAAATAGATGATTTTTCTTTTAAGTCATAATATATTCGTGAAACCAACTAACTAATAATAATGACCTGCTATATTATTCAAATTAAAACATCTCTGAGCGTAAAGCGACTCTATGCAGCTTCTAAAACTCATGAACTTGTGCAAGAAAATTACTGCTATGGGTGATATAATACCATATATATTAAGGTGTTTCAGTCAGACAGCACAGTATCCACTTGTGGAGGCCAAAGTTTGTTTTTGTTTTTTGTTTTTTTTGTGTTTTTTTTTGTCCGAGTGGATCCCATACACCAGGGGGAACGAGGAGGAATTCCCAATGTGTATATGAGACGAGATAGACAGAGATAGTAAGAGAGAGAGAGAGAGAGAGAGAGAGAGAGATGCAGAGTCCCACACTGAAAGGGAAAATACATGACTAATTCGAATCTGCCTGTGAAACTGAATAGATAATCACTAGTGGTATGCTGGAAGGCACTGTTAGATCGCATCTCTCCTCTCAGCAGCAGATCGGGCCAGCAAGTGCGCGTAATTGTGTGTGCATGTGCGTGTTAGTTGAGTCAAGTATGTGCCTGCATGCTTGTATCTGTATGTTGTTGTATGGTGGTGGTAAGGATAGAGGGAGGGTATAGTGTGGTGGTGGTTGTTGTTGCATGGGACCTGAGGTTATCATGGCCTGGGAAAAACCAGATCTTTTTGCTGTGCCAGACGAAGAAGGGATTTTATCTTGTCATCATCTTTCACTGGGAACCATATATCTATCTACAGACACCAGCAGCCAACTCGCCCGTTTCTGAACTTTTCTTTACTGAAACATAAATTACACAACATACAAAGCAAGTCTAAGGTTGTTGTTTTTTTTTTTCCTTCTTCCAATAGGTTATAATAAGGCCCGTAAGAAGGCGAAAAAACAAAGGACATAGAAGAACAATATATAACTTTTTCATAGTGAATAGTGAAGATATATTATGATAGCATCACATTGCACAAGTTGTCTTACTGTATATGCACTGTCCGTAACATAAAATCTGTATTTGAGGTCAAAATATAAGTCACGAAGCATGGACAGAGCTTGAACTTCCATTCCCACAAAAAAAAGAAAAAAAGAAAACAATACACCTTCATAAATTAACGTCCTTCAGTGTCTCCTCTCTCCTAAAGGGGCCTCTGTAGTGTAACAGCTTCTCCAACACGTTTACTACAGCAGCAGCAGCAGCAGCAGCTTTTGATTAAACAAATCAATGTGACAGGGCCATAGTCCTTTGTAAATCACTTAACGGCGCTGACCTAACAGGGATCGGACCATCAGATGACACACAGGGAGGGGAGCCAAGATTTGAAATGGTCTTTGTCTCTGTAGACCCTTTGACTGCTTGTAAACAATACGGCTGTGTTTGAAAGACTGGTGCCATAAGCTAAACAGACCACAATATGTTTTCAATGGAGGAATTAGCATTAGCTACCAAATGTTGCCAATTGTGAATAATCAAGGTGGTTTTGGCAACTGACAACCAATCGACTACATGTGTATAATGTCAGAGCCTGGTCAGAAAACATTAGCGAGTCTATCAGCGTTTAGCTATTTTATTTAATGTGGTAATTAGTGGCCACAATTACCATATATGCTAAAGGATAAATAGTCTAATATAGGTTTCTGAAATTGAATGTCATGCTGGACAAGTAGTTACAGAAATGTGTCAGAGCATGATAGTTTGTCCATGTAAGCTCAGGTTTAATCCATCAGTGACACAAATCCTACTTTAATTAGGGTGACCAGAAACTTCAAGGTCAAGGTCAGAAAATGGCCCATGTGAAGCCTTTTTGCCCCAGGCCCCAGCAAGCCTGTCAGCGGGCCTGGAGGGACACATTAGTGTTTTTACAGATATGCCTTGGGACAAGGAGCCTAAAACTGGGACTGTCCCCATTAAATACATCTGGTCACCCTAACTTTAACTAAATTCTATTAGGTGCTTTCAAGGTCATCTTCAAAAATAGGCCTATATCAACAACAGCATCATTTTTACATTCTACAATTTCTGTATTTAATGTTTTTAGTTTTTTGCCCCATAAAAATTAATGGTAGAAAAGCTATTATATGTCTCCAAACTGCAGCTTTTTTGATTACGTCATTAGTGAAAGGGTCTATAGATGCATTAAATTGTCATTGGACACCTGCACGCTACAAATTTAATTCACTTTTCTGTCTCCCTGCGCTATTGGCACACAGGTTTTGCATCCTCAATCTCCTCTTGTCCTGTTCACTTATGCAACAGACCATTTCCCCCTTGTGCTGGTTAGCGTTCTGCTTAATTTCAGCGGCGTGTTGTAGGTAGGATCCGTTTCAAATCCAGCGAGACCGCATTTGCATCTCTTTAATGAGGGGAAAAAGTCATCTTGAATATGCGCTGTGCTTTTTTTTTTTTTTTTTTTGCCCCCACAATCTCTTCCACAATGCGAGCACATACAAAATAATTAAGTCGACTGTTTTTACAGCTGACGTAAATGCAAGAATGAAATATTACTTAAAGAACCTTGACCAATGCATCAACTTCTTCTTTTAGAGTGGGGATTTCTGGAGGTAGGCTTTTGTGGAGAGCTTTTCCAAAATGTGAGAGCCAATGAGCTGCCAGCACAGTGCTACAGGGGTGGTCTCTGGGGAGAGAGAGAGCGAGAGAGGAGACGGGCGGGACACACAAAAGCAGGTGGGGCCGTAGCCTGCCTGTCGCTGAATACCCTGTCAAAAGTGGTTGGTGAAAAGATGTAAATATTCTATTGATGCGCCCGGTATTGATTTGTTCCCTGACCTGTTCGTATCATGGCCAATGGCAAGGATCCAAAAGGATGAAGAAGCACTGAGTCATACGGGACAAGCAAGTGGGAGGACAGAGAGAGAGATAGAGAGAGATATCAGCTGGGAAACACTACTACTATACCATATGAAGAACAGAGGTACAAGTTAAGCCCAAAATTATTCATATTATAGACCTGGATAAAGTGCTAAAACATACAGCCAAAGCAATAAAGAAATGGTTTGAACAGGATCCTGAAGTGGCCCAGACCTGGATAATCTTATTTTCAGAGACGTAGAGAGAGAGGTCCAGAATATAGCAGGTCACGAAATTCATGAAGCCTCTAAAGGTCATTTTCGAGTATGTAAATTTGAGTTAAACATGTAAATAATATAAATTTTGCTTCTTTAAACATCTTACTTTTCAAAAATGCTATACAGACAGCATCTCATGTGCAACTGTTCAGCTCTAACTAACTTCCAGGAACTATTTGGGTAAAAAAACTGTCCCATTGTTGCCAGTGAAGATGTCGTAACTCTCTCGCTCTACGACTCTGCCTTTTATGAATTTGTGGAGAGGACTGAAGACCAGAGTAGCAGCAAGAAAGCCTTCTTAAAAAACAAAACAAAAAAAAAAAAAAAACATGCACAGTATAGGCTAATCCTCCTGGTATAGGTACTCCTGACCAAGATCCTGGCTCTAGAAGAGTCCCCAGGCGCTGCACTGCGGTCGCTCCTGACAGGTTTGACCCCAGCAGGATTGAAGGATAAAATTATACCTTACCTATCAAGGACCTGGATATCTATGCAAAATCCCAGTGGAAATATATTACATCAACAATTATAGAACACATACAACAGCCTAGATAGAAAATAAAAGCTTTGCCATTGATTACTGATTAAAGGTATGGACTATTTTGTAAAAATGTACAATAAAATAGTGTCTTTACTGCAATGGCAGAAGTAAAAATTTACTTTAACTCATAAATTTGGCCTGGGTGTGAATAAATTTGGGCTTAAATGTACATAAAATATCAATAAAGTGTTAAGCGAGAGAAGAGGAGATCCAGTTGCACAATGTTGGAGATATTGAAATGTACGGACGGATTGGACTTGCAGAGCGTCCCTGGTCCTTCACATGTCCCCCATAGACACGGCATGGCATTCGGTAACATTCAGACAATCTCACATAGCAGCACAGTTCTTAGCATTTTTGAGACACAATCATACAATAAACAACGGCCCTGTAGTTGTGTGTGTGTAGTTTTTGCTTTCCCAGATGACGAACCCAAAGTGAAATAATAGTTGTAACAATCTCCTGGACATTCAGATGGATGTGAAATGCAGAATCTGAAGAAAAAAAACAACAATGGGGGCAGGGAGAGAGTTTGTCTGTAACTAGAAGAACGTCGCTAACATATTTGAACGTTTTATATCTTCCACCGTTCGTAAAATCCCAAGTCCGTCCGCTGCTTCTTTCCAACCATTTCTATTAGTCCTTAAAACTTCAAAGTCCTTTTCATGTAAGTGTTGGGTTTTTTCTTCATCGGGGAGAACATGATGATCCAGTGTTTAGTGCTTCTAAGAAAAATAGCTGGTCCTTCAAATAGGAGAAGAAGAGAGTCTCTATTTCTTAAATGGAGCTAATCTACTAAAATTTTGCCAGAATGGTGCCTGGCCTCTTTTGGATTGACTGAATTCAAAAACCTCTCCTTGTGCCATGTCCTCTGGTAATACGTCGTACTGCCCCGCGCTGAGGGGGTCCTGGGGGGGCGGGTACGATGGGGGGGTGCACCTGTTTACACCTAGGGAATAAAAAAGCAGCAGGTGCCGAAAAAAAAAGCGGGGATTGTGAGGGGTAGAGCGGGGACAAGAAAAAGGGGGCATTGGGGACAAAAAGCAGAAAGAAGAGGAAAAGAAAAGTGGCAAAGAGGAAATATTGTCAGTAAAGTATCCACAGCAGACACAAGGGCCCAGTTTCGAGAAGCAGGTTTACTTCAAACTCAGAGTATGTTAACCCTAGAAAACTCACTTAGTAACTCTTAGTGGCTCACTCTGCAGAATTAGGAAGTATAAATATGATTACAGCAGTACTTTAAAGCATTTCATCAGTGTCAGGTAACACGGAACCATGCAACTTTGCTTGTTTCTTCTCTGTTGCATTTTTCTCTACAGAGCACCTTCTACAGATTTGCAGTAAAGTACTGCCATAAAAACTCACAACTCAACTTTACTAAGTTTCGCTGTCAGGGAAATGCTTTGCTGAAATGCAAGATTAAAGCAGTATGTAGGCCTAAATGTAGACCAATTAAAAAAAAAAATAAAAAGCCTACTGTATTATTTTGTATTGTACTAATTACATTTTTTTGCAGAACCTCATCTCTCTTGTGTGCTGACTGGGGGAGCCCTGAGCACTTAATGAGCACTTTATTTAAGATACGGTAAGATAAGATATGACTTTATCAATCCTGAAGGAAACACATAAGCATAGACATAAATAAACTTTAATTCCACTATCAGGGCAGAAGTAAAATATTATAAAAATCTTGCACTTAACTGCAATTTGTTTACAAACTTAATTTCTTTTTATGTACTTAAAATAGACAACCTTTGGGGGCCGCCCTGCAGTACCTTCACGGCCCACCAGGGGGCCCCTGGACCCCACTTGGGAACCGCTGCACTAGAAATTGGCATCCTTATATAGTGCACAATATAGTGATAAGGGATAAGATTCTGACAACAGCCATGACTTTTTCTAACATGGCAGCTCTTTTTTTAATTTACCATTGTCAAAGTAAATCCTCTTTTTTTGGCTCCGTTTATAATAACTCAGCCAAACCCATTGTGAATAAACTCTAAAATAACTTCTAACCTGCTTTTGGCACAGTAAACTCTGAGTAGGATAACTCTGACTTAAGATTAAACCCCTGAGTTTGTTCAACCTGCTTTGTAAAATAGGGCCAAAGACAACACTGAATCATGCTCCCACAGAAAAAAAACAAGCATGTCGATGTTTACAATGATCTTCTGTGTCCACATTCCTACATTTAAAAAACCTTTACGTATGATACACTATGGTCATATGATGGCGGCTGAATCGGAGAGAGAAGGGGTGGAAAAATTCAGCTCTAGCGATGACACAAGATGCTTTTCAATCAAACTGTAGCAGACAAAAAACAGAGACAGATCTGATACAGCGATAATAAAGCGGGCGTTTGGACACGGGGGGACATTGTTCTGTGGCGTTTGTTTGAAGAGCACCTTGGACACTTGAGAAGACGAAGAGTGGGAGAGCCAACAGAAAGCTGGTCATGTGCGCCGGAGACTACAGTACTACAATGTCGTTTAGCTACGAGTCTACAAGCATCACAGTTATGCTATTGTAATAACAGAGTCACTATTTGGAGATGAGATATTCAGGAAGTTGCCATGGCATCTTGTGGGGGATATTTTGCCAACCACTGTTCGAAAGGGTTACGTCTATTTGTGTTGATAAAACCTGTTTATCTTGGATTGTCAGGATAATGCTTGTAAACAGATTGGACGAGTGACTGCATGCTCCGTCGCCAGCATTTGTTTTGTTTTGTTTTTTTTGTTTTGTTCCACATCGTCTTTCAATGCCGCTAAGCAGTTGCCATGGCATCTTATTGTGCTAGCTCTAAAGTAAAACGCTAGTGGAAGATACCTTTATCATTTTCAAACCATGTCCATACAACATGGCCCTCTTTCTCAAGATGAACTCTACAAATGAATCTGAAATTCAAGAGAGTACTTCACCTTGTGCCAGCCATGTACACATACAGCACAGTAAAAACACACAACATTTACTTTGGACACACATCTAAAGGGGATCCTAACGTCACATAGAGTCAGTAGGTTAATCAGTATTTTGAATTATGGATTATGGTCATGCTTTTAGTGGAAATTGGGAGAAACACCAGTAATGGTAAATGTACAAACAACTAGTCTAACACTAAAAATGGCTAAAAACTTAAAGGGTTACATCAGCAGTTTTGACATGTGGGTCCCCTGTCCGTCTTGCTTTGTCAGGAAAAAAGAACTGGTTTGACAGCGTTTTCTGTTACTGAGATGAGCTGGCAGCTGTTGGGGTCATAGTACCGTTTACAAAATGCTTTCAAATTAAAAATGCTTATTACTGCAATAATTAGCAAAGCCCTTTACAGACATGCACTATCGTTCGGACCTTCTTCCGACATTTTCAGGAGCAACTTAAGTTCTTTGTGTTTTACTTTTTACTGTTAAGTTATGTCATGCATATGTTTGAATACATGTAGTGGCAATTTCAGCATAGTCCACTGTCGCTGCATTGTTTTTGTCATAAAACATACAATTAACAATGGCCCTGTAGTGTGTTTTAGCTTTCCCAAAAGATGAACTAAAATGAAATAATCAAATAGCACAAACCTGGACAAAAATAGTTTGTGGATTACTTTTGACTACATTATGCATCATTTTAATACTGACAATGTCAATGCTTCAAGTGGAACTCAGCAACTTTTCTCGTTTCTTCACTGTTTTTGCCTCATTTTTCTCTATGGAGCTCCCCCTACATTTTAGAGTAAATCTCTATCGTAAAGAAAGGTTAGCTGATTGATTCCTATAATCCCTCGCTCAGCTTTACTTTCATCTTTCCCTCCATGTATCTATACATATATTTTTCTGCCATTTGGCTGCACTGCTATGATGAAAATCGAGAAATAAAACCATCAACTAGATTGTTGTTTTGCTGACTGCAATGTCCCGGTTTCTCGCAAGACTAGAGACTTCTGTGATGAAAAGATGTGGGCGCTGGAGTAGCCTCCATCTTAACAGTGATGCTATTTAGCCATCATACCCAGTGGTGGAATGTAACAAAGTAAAAGTACTTTTACAGTACTACAGTTTTCATGTATGTGTACCTTACTTGACGGGTAAAAGGGGTACTTTTACTTTTACTTCACTACATTTTAGAGCAAGAATCTGTACTTTTTGCTCCACTACATTTCTGAGTTGGTTTGAAGTACAAAGTATTTTAATTTTTTGTGTAAAAGAATTAGTTTTTATCGTGCCCTCATTGTAGACACAGAGTACTTAAAAATAAAAGATGCAGTAAAGTAGTACTCCTTAGAAACATCAGAATAATAAAGACCTCACAGACAGATTCAGTCTCTTCTACTGCACCAGATTGTTCATTTAAATTGTAACATTAATTTTTCCACAAAACCCCTTACATTTAACACCTTCCTGAGCTGTTGAATCTGTGCAAAATACTTTTACTTTTACTTAAGTAGAAAATTTAAGCTGAACTCAAATCGGACACTTTTTTTTTTTTTTTTGCATGTGTGAACTCAAAGGCCGGGAGATGATCCGGAAGCATAGTCCAGGCAAAATCTGGAGGAAATGTCTGTAAAAGGGCCGTAGAGGATAATTACGACGTAGGAAACCATAACAGCTTTAACTCAGTACAAAGAAAACACTGCACTTAAGCTTCCCATATCTTTAAAACAAGTGTGATACAAGACCCACATGCCATATTGGCTGGTGTAACCCTTTAAACTGAAAACATGCAAAAAGCCCTCTGTCTTTTCATTGATGCTTAACAGCTGCTTAGGAACTATTATCATCCTTGTGTGTGCACCGACAGACAATTAACTTAAAATACAGTAATAAAAGCAGGAAGACATAAAGCGGCTTGACTCGGCTATTGCTTACAGAGCGCAAAGCTAATCTAGATCCATTCATAAAAAACATTGTCAGTAGTAAAAAGTAAAAAAAAAAAGGGGGGGATAAAGGGGAGAGTAAACAGCGATGAGAAGACAGAGCAGACCAGCGAAAAGAAAAGGAAAGAGGGAAAATCACCTGATATCTTCTTGTTGCCTCACCTTTCTGTTTGGTCACCTTTCGCACCGTCATGGCCGCCTGCCGCTTCTGGTACTCGGAGATCTCAAAACCTAGGGATATGGTGTAAGAGATGAGCAGTGGTGGGACTCCGGTGATTCTCAAACTTCTCACATGAAGTACCACCTCAGAAAATATCAGGCTGTCAAAGTATCATCTTTAATGGGCTAAAATGAGACTAAACCTGGAATAACCCAGGTCTAAACCAAAAAAAAGAAAACAGGGATTAACAGAGAAAAAATGCATTACTAAATAAAGATAAAACTGGGACTAAACCAGGACTAAACCAGGACTTAACTAGGGTTAGACCAGAACTAAACTACGACTAAGCCAGGACTAGACTAGAAATAGGACTAGACTCCAGGAAGAATCTGTGACTAGGCAATAGTCCAAACTTCAAAATTAAACCCCAAGCAGTGCAGGACTAAACCAAGACTAAAATATGATTAAACCAGGAATAAACCAAATAGGATTAAACCAGAACTTTACTCGGACTAGATTAGGACTAAACGAGCGAGAATCCAGGACTAAGCAGTGGTCCAAATTTCAAGTTTATAGACCAAACAAGAGCAGGACTAAACTAGGACTAAACCAGCACTAAACTAGGACTAAACCAGCACTAAACTAGGACTAAACCAGCACTAAACTAGGACTAAACCAGAACAAAACTAGGACTAAACCAGAACAAAACCAAGACTAAATCAGGACTTAACTAACTAGGACTATACCAGGACTAAACTAGGACTAAACAGGACAAAACTAAGGCTAGACTAGGACTGAACCAGGAAAAAATGAATAAATAAATAAATAAATAAAACGGGACTAAGCTGTGATACAAACTTCAAGTTTAAACTCCTACCAGAGCAGGACTAAACCAGGCCTAGACTAAGACTAAACCAAGACTAAACCAGGAGTAAACCAGGACTAAACCAGAAAAAATCCAGGATTAAGATGCAGACCAGTGCAGGACTAAACTATAACTAAACCAGGAATAGACAAGGTCTAAATTGGGACAAGCTGGCCCCTGTCCAAGGTGTACCCTGCCTACGGCCCAAAGTTACTGGGATAGGCTCCAGTCACCCGCGACCCCTAACGGGAATAAGCGGAAGAAAATGAATGAGTGAATGAATAAATTGGGACTAAACCAGGAAGAAACTGGGACTAAGCTGTGATCCAAAATTCTAATTCAAACCCTAACCAGAGCAGGACTAAACTTGGACAAATGCAGGACTTAACTGGGACAACACAAGGACTTAACCAGGAAAAAAAAATGTGACAAAGCTGTGATCCAAAATTCAAATTCAAACTCCTACCAAAGCAGGACTAAAACAGGAATAAAACTGGCTCTGATCTCATCTATTTCAGGAAGCAGTCTGCGTACCACCAGCGCTACATGCACCACAGCTTGAGAACCACTGATGTAACCGATTGTGCAGTGTAGCATGCAAAAGACATACAACATGTGTAACCCCCAGTGCGGCCGTACATTTCGATGCGAGGGTGAAAAACCTGCGCGTGACTAACCGATTTTCTCGTCTTCCAGCACCATCTTCCTCTCTTCGTGGAAGGCCCTGAGCCAGCGGATCTTTTCCTCGGGTTTCTTGGCCAGGAAGATGTGGATCTCCTCGCTGTCTTTGTTGCACAATTTAAAGGCGTTCTTCACACTAACGTTGAAGTCGTCGTCACGCCCGTCTATAGCGTCCCGCACCTCGTAACGGTCCATGTCGATGCGGCCCTTGTAGTACAGGATGTCCCGGCGTATCAGATCCTGGGGAATAGAAACAATATGTGTGTGTGAGTGTGTATGAAACCTTGGCCTATATATTTTCTCAGAGTAGGTCTTATACAGCTTGCATCCATCTGCACGCCCTAATATCAAAATTATAATGCAAAGACACTGCAGCACGCCAAGTTTAGGCTATAAAGCTGTCACTTTAAATGGTGAAGTGAACGAGACCAGGGATACAAGAGTACTACTTGTATCTACAGCTGTATACAACCAAGTACAGTCCCTTCTGTACAAAGATATAATAATAAAATGACTGGCAATGTTTATTTTTGCTGACACAAGAGAAGTATTGATTTGAATGCAAACTTAATCTGGCCAGCTAGACCCATTCACTTTCCAAACAAAATAAAATGGGCAAGAAACCACTCCCACAGCCCAGTTTTTCCAAACCAAATAAACTGCTAAAGATTGTCATATGAATATTATGTTACATTTTTATAATTTAATAGCGCTATTTACAGGGGAATTTTTCAAATTATTTAAAATTTTTTGTAGAAAATTTAGTGCAAGTTTAAGATTACAATTTATTTTTAATTAAAAAATTTTATGATCATAAAATATATCATGCCCTGCGACAAGCTGGCCCCTGTCCAGGGTGTACCCCGCCTTCGGCCCAAAGTTACTGGGATAGGCTCCAGTCACCCGCGACCCCTAACGGGAAAAAGCGGTAGAAAATGAATGAATGAATGAATGAAAATATATCATAATTATAATGTTGTTTTATTATTATACATATTATATAATTATATTGTAATTTAATTGTAAAATGTATATATTGTTTAATCTTGAATTTGACTTTAAAATCAAAATTTAAAAAGTAGCAGGATAATTTGTACATTAAAGTAAGTATAAAATGTCTTTGCATTAATAAAGACATGTTTTGTTTTTTTTTTTGTTTTTTTTTTCATAACCACAATTTAAAGAATCATCAACACACATGAGAGAAAGAGGGGGTATGACAAAAAACCCAGAGGCGTACAAAGGAAATTATAGATTGGGGAACTGCACAAGCTGACGTAGTAATAGACAGAGATAGGTCTAAGAAAGGCTATAAGCAGAGAAAGTAATATCAGTGTGCAAAAATACAAAAAATTGCCAAAATAAGAAGAATCAAAACTGGAAGCACCCGCAGCTTAGACCTCTGCCCAGGCACTGGTTCTATCTCGCATTGGTGAAGATAAAATGCCAAGACTTGAACTCTAACTTGAAGATCTTCTATTTCTAGATAAAATGCACTCTTAGCAAACACCATTTTTCAAACCTCACAAAAACTTTCGCACAGTCAAAACCAATTTATCCTGCCTGACCATAACCATTTATCTAAAAGGGGCGGGCTTTATAAGAGGCTCTGTTCCTCTGATTGGTTGACAGCACTGTTCTCTGTGTTCTAATTGGTTGTATGGCTATTCAGTTGCATTCAGGAATAGTTTAATTAATATCTATTTGTTTTGCACCCTTGAAATTTAAAGACAAATTGACAGGGACCTATCTAATCCTTTGTTTTCTCTGTTCTCTTCTTTGTATTGTTTGTGTAGGATAGAAAAAATGTTGGGCAATGACGAGGCAAGATCAAGTCATAATTTTTAATGCCTCTCTTTTTTACGCCACTACACATAAAAAAGTTACAGACCACAATATCACAGCTTGTAACAGCCTGTGTCTTCGTAGGCGGCTCATTACAAACATTATTGTTAAGCTGTATTGTTTTTCAGAATGACTTCCGCCTACGTCTCCTACGTCACCGAACATTACGTCATTCCTTAAGGCACAAAACCGTTATCGTCGTCATTCATCTTCAGGTTGCCTCGGGAGATATAAATAACATCCCGCTGTACGAGGAGGTCACCAAAGGGAACATGTAGAAATAAAAAATCGTTCCTTTAATGAGCGTGCAGAACCAATCCGGCATCTGTGTCCCGATAAGAGAGATAGGGAGAGAGAGATGGAAGACCACATGCAATGCACAGCTCACTCGCCCCGGGGCTTCCCATTACACTCAGAGCCAGGATCCTGGACGAGGAAGTGCAGCACCAAGACCAAAATCTATAATTCAGTGAGTCTCAGAGCTGTTTTTATTTAACAGACCAAAATAACCAACACGCATGCAGAGGTGGAAGAAGTACTCCAAGTCTGTTACTTCAAACCAATAATACACAAGTAGAAGTAAAAATAATCCGCGTTACTTCAGTAAAAGTAAAGAAAAATTTCAGAGTGTGAGGTATACTTAAGTAGAAAGAACTACTCCAACAACTGGTACTATTTACTACTATATGCTATTACAATTGCTATTATTATTACTACCCACCATGCCACACAGGCCAACATTTTTTCTCTTAAAAAAACCCCAAAAAACTTTAATGTGTAAAAGTAATATTTTCCCTCAAAATTTTCAAGTATAAGTAAAAGTACTCCACACGATTATCTCTTGAGTAAAAGTGAAGTAAAAAGTACAGATGTAATGTTTACTTAAGCAGAAAGTACTACTATGACGACTACTACTACTGCTGCTTTGACCACTACTACTAACTACTATTGCTTTTAGTACTACATGTTCTACTACTACATGTTCTGCTATTACTTCCAACTTTGACATGTACTCATTAAAAAAAAAATTACTCAAGTATAAGTAAAAATATTACACACAATTTCACTTGAGTAAAAATTAAAGTGAAGTTAAAAATACATAGTGTAAAGTTGAAAGTACTAATACAACTACTGTTTTGACTACTACTACTACTACTACTACTACTATTACTACTGCTACGACTACCATTACTATTACTACTACTTGAGCTACTACTACTAACTTCCCACTTTGCCACGAAGGCTGATAAAACCTTTACATTAAAAGTACTCACCACAATTATCACTTGAGTAAAAGTGAAGTAAAAAGTACATAGTGTAACATTTACTTAAGTAGAAAGTACTACTAATATGACTACTACTACTGCTATGACTACTAGTACTACTGCTTGAGCTACTACTATAGCTACTACTATTACAGTTACCACTTTTTTAATTTTGTAAAATTTAGAAATGAAGAAGTAAAAGTACTCTGCACAATTATCATGAGTAGAAATAAAGTACAGAGTATAAAGAAAGTACAATGACAACTACTGCTACTGCTAAGAATACTATTACCACTGCTTGCTACTACAGTTGACAATATTACTTTTACTACCCACTATTCCACAAAGGCCAAACAAATCTAAATTTTCCCTTAGAAATAACTTAAGTAAAAATACTCAGTTTACTACTACTGCTATTACTACCACTACTAGCTCTACTAATACTATAACCACTACTACTGAGGCCCACTTAAATTCAAGTTGTCATAAATTAGTTGAATAAAATCTTCCCTCCAAAATGTACTCAAATAGAAGTATGTTTATACAAATGTACTCCTAAAGTAGTAGTAATGAATAAAAAGTATCTGTTTACTGTCATCCTGAAGTTATTTAGAGCTACTCCGTGGGGAGGGTGAGCACTGGGGGGTGATACAGTTCGTCCCGGTCTTTACAACATTGAAATTTTAGATTTTTTTTTTAGGATGACGCAACCTGTTTGTTAACCTGGGTGTGTGTCTGTCTGTGTTTGTGTCTCCGAGTGTCTCCGAGTCTCGGCGTCTAGCGAAGCGTGAACCTCTTTCTGACAGGAGAACACAGCGCTGGTGCATTAGAGCCCAAACTAGCACGGCTACATTTGGAGAAAGGTGCTGAGTATTCGAGCGAGGGGCTGGTGTGTCTCATCCACAGTTATGTAATGTTTTACAGCTATCGACCGAAGCGTCACTTTGTCCTCAAGTTGTTGTTTTTTTTTTCAGACCTTTCCAGAAGTGACGCAATCAAAGAAAGTGTTTGTACATTTTGATGACTAAAGAGTTGTACTGTAAGTCATTCTGCATTAGTATTCAGTATTCTTCTTTTTCTTTCCTTTCAGTCTGCAGTGATTTAAATGCCCTGCCCCTGATGCAACCCTTTTTCATTTATCCACGCTTGGGACTGGCATTAACAGTACATTAACTTGCCCTGCCCCCTTTGGCTGGGTTGTCAGCTGTATAGCATCATTAGGTTGTAATTAATGGGACAATTATGACACTTGAGAAGTTAATATGCCTAAATGTTGGCTTACAAAGGCATTTTATTGCTCTAATTGTGACTTTTTTTTATTTACTTATATACTGCAAGTACAAAACAGTCTACAGGTTCACTTTTTGCAACATATATATCTCTATAGTCTTTCCCATTCATTTTGACAAGGGAGGTAAACTAGTAAATAAGCCCTTTCTACACACATACAGTGCTGACTTGGTTACGGTGATACAAATGGACTTTAAAATAAGGACTCAGAAGACAGTTCCATGAGCTAAAGTTGAATTTTTTTTGTGGATTAAACCTGATTATATTCTGACATTTAGCCATATTTCTGTACCAACTTGTCCAGCATAAAACTGCAATGACTTTTAACGTGTAGCCTTTAGCTTTTGCAGGCTTATTGTTTCCCAGCCAGGGGTAAGGGGACCCCTAGGGGTACGCATGCACTTTACCAAGGGTACTTGGAATTATTTTATAATTTGATAAGAAAATATTAGCAATCTTTTCATTGTAAATTATTAAAATGTACAAAGCAGGCATAAGTGTCTCATTAATGAGATTATCAAAAATAATTGATTACAAAGATATGAAACTACTAAAAATAATATATATATATATAATTTTTCATGTTTTTTTAAATATTTATTTTATTGTTTGTTTGAAAGGCATTTTTAATCATAAATTAGATTTTCGAAGCAAAAATTGCGGGAAATTAAGCATGTACAACAAAGTAAGTATAAAATGTCTTTGGACTGATAACACAAAAGTTTTTCTATGACCACTTTTTGAAAAAAATAACACATATACGAATAAGGGGTATTCATGGTAGAACAAAAAAGGTTGGGAACCACTGACATAAAAAACTGAGCAGAATATCAAGCCACTTATGTCCTCTACCCAGGCACTGACATTACACACATGTAGAAAGTTAGTTGTTATTTGCCCAAACCATTTTTTTTCTACTATCCACTGCTAATTTGTCTGCATAACTTTTGATACCCCAATGCGCACACAGCTTATGTTATTTGCACAACAACAAAACAAGCCCACAGCAGGCATTACCTTTTTGCACAGGACCAGCTGGTGATCGAAGAGGAAGAAGACTCGCTGCTGGCTGCGCCCGTACGGCTGATAGATCCATGACAGCTCTCCGGTGTAGATTAGCTCTGAGCTCCGGTCCAAAATATCATCTCCCTGGACACAAACAGACAGTTAACAAATGATTAACATGCTCTTGGTCAAAGCCTTGCCAACAACCAAACAACCTTATGTCATTTAATGGAGCTGTAAAATGTAATGTATAGCAATGAGTCACCTAATTGGGTCCTTATGTTCACCCTAAAGGGGCCATTATTTTGTTTAGAGACAACATTTAAAATACACAAACTTAGGATAGGAACTGTGGGACATTAAGATAATTACTGTATCACAAAGTTCTTGAGTTGATGAACACATTTTGTCTGCTTACATGCCATACACACTAAGATTTAAGGCAGCCTTGGCATTCATGTATTCATCTTGTTCCAGTTATTCCTGTTAGAGGTCATGGGTGGCTGGAGCCTATCCCAGTAACTATGGGCCTTAGGCAGAGCACACCCAGGACAATGGCCAGTTAGTCGCAGGGTTGACACATGAGGCGCTTTTCAACCAGGACGGAAGAGGGCAGGGTGGGTCGGTTTGGGAGTGTTTGCACTTCCCAAAGCGTTCCAAAATGTTCCCAAATGGCGGTCCAAACTGTACTACTTTTGACACCCTTTCGGGACGGGGTCCAGCATTATTAAGTGGTTCGGCTTGGTTAGAGGTGGACACTGCTGTGAGTTGATTGGATGAGAGAGAAACCTCACTCAGGCAAAAACAACAAGCCAAACGACAGAAATAAAAGGGAAAATGTTATTTTTAATCAAACACGCACTTCTCCCTGTCATAAACAGCCGTGCTGATAGGGAGGACGAGCTAATGTTGTGGCGACCTTTTCTAAAAATAAAGCTAGCATATATTAGAGACAGCTGTTTCCGGTTTGGCAAAGTACGGCTCTCGCTTCATGAATCTAAATATTTCATTTTAGTTTAGATTGGATTAAACACTAATACATTGGATTAAACACTAATACAGCTTTAGCTCCAGCCTCACACAGCCACACACCAGGATTTACTCTCCCCTTTTTATCAAATATCGTCATTGCGTTTATGTTTTAAGAACTAGCTTCAATAATGTTTTTATCTGATTTATTAACCGATCTTTTGTTGTGCCTGTGTGACGTCAGTGTTTAAGTAACAATCGCTGGTCTCCTGGACGCAGAGTAATGGAAACACGAGCAGGTTTTGGGGCTACCTGTTCCAAGCTCCTGACATGTCCTGTACTGTTCTTTCACGTGGAAAAGCACCTTTAGAGACACACAGTGACAGACAACCATTCACTCTCACATTCATTCACTAGGGGTAATTCAACGTCACCAATTCCTTTATGCATGCGTGTTTTTGGAAGCCAGCGAGAACACAAGGTAACATAGAGAGGACATGTAGACTCGGAGAAATTGTGCAAACCCACAACCTCCAGCGCTAAAACAACTCAGCCACCCCACTCCTGGTTCAGCTTTTCATCATTTATCTCTATTGCAGATGCCTCAATACACTGACAGCATTGTAAATAAACAAACACGAGCTACTCTAAGAGCCAAAACTTAGCCTAAGCAGCTGCAGATAACTTTGCTGCCATCTGTATCATAAATAATAATGCTTTACTTTCCCTCTTTGAAAGGCAAATAGCCATGCAATATTAAAAGCACACACTGAATCTAAATGAAGTGTTTTGCAGCGTAAGCTTGAAAGAAAACAGCACATATCGATCTTTTATAAAGTAAAAGTGATATATTATCCCGCTGTCACATGAGGGGCTTGGTACGTACCTCCCAGTCCAGGACGGAGGCTTGCCACTGGGCAATCTTGTCGATGTTTTCCAGCCTCCTCTTCCTCTCGTTGATTTGCTGAGTGACGTTCCGCATTACAGCTAGAGCCGCCGCCACGTATCGATAGTCACTATGTAGAGAGAAAGAAAGTACAAGTAATTAAACTGTAAACTTATAGCTCTACGAGACAGGCCCACTCTTTAATACAGCCACGTAAATGCTTTGGAAGTGAAGACAGATAGCCTATTAAAGCACAGGGGTTATAAACTCGGGCTATGGCAGTAAATTCACTTGAACACAAAACAACAAAGTGCTGTTTAATTCTCATCAGCTTCTCATCCTGTGCCCTCGGTTAACTCCCTGACTGGCTGTGTGCTTATTGGGCTGGACCGGTCCCTCTGGCATCACGGTGCAATGGATTCCCAAACTTGTATCGCAGTAACATAATGTCCTTTTAGTGTGATGAACATTTACTTTGTGCTTGTCAAAAATAAAAGTCCAAACAGGACCTTAAATCAAACAGTGGTGCTTCCAAAGTAAAAGCCCTGGTCCAGACCTGGTTCAGTCCATCATTTAGTCCAGGTTTTGCATTTTTGCCCTGGTTTGGAGGTTGTAGAATCATTGGTTAGGTCCTGATTTTGTCTTGAATTAGTTCTACATTTTATACTGGCATTAGTTCTTGATTAACCCTGGTTTCTAATAATTAGTGGTTTAGTTAAGACCTAGTTTAGCCCTGATTGAGTTGTGCATTTTCCTGTGGCAGGCCCAGGTTTAGATCTAGGTTTATATATATATATATATATATATAGTCCTTGATTTGGATTTAGCCCCTTGATTTAGTTCTACATTTTATCATCCTTATCAGTCCTTGGTCTAGCCCTTGTTGAGACCTAGATTAGACCTGGTTAAGTCTTGGTTTTAACTACGATACAGAAATGTAAAATGAATTTGGATCCAGTCAACAATTTTTAAGTTTTAGTTTACTGTTTTTTTTCTTTGTCATGTCGTGTATTATGTTCACAGTGTTACTCGCCTCAAGCCCTAAGTAGCTGGGTGGGCTCCCCTCTTGCAACCCTTAATAGTAATAAGCAGTAAAAAATGAATAAAGCTTAGTCCCAATCCTTGTGTTTCTTCAAATCATAGCACACTAGGAAGCAGATGATATACTATGACGAACCCACACAGGAAAAATATTGTTGTCAAAGCATTTAAAATACAGAATCGTTATTGCATATTTTCCTGTATCTTATAGCCACATTTCAGTCCTCACTTTGGTCGATAATGTGTGTATGTGACAGCGAGTGCGCCTCTATCTGGCACATCCTCCCCGGCTCGGCTCCTAACAGTGAAACTCTGTGATTTGGCAGGCCTGGCTGCAGCTCTGGCACCTGTTCCTCTCTGGCTCAATGACCTGAAGCTGGCTGAGACTCGCTTTCCCCTTCACTTACACCACATTTCTGCAGCATTGCACGCCCAGGGTTTGCACATCTGGACGCTCCGGTGACTGTCTGTTACCCGAGATATCATCTGCAAATGTTTAGATTAGGTCCGGAGCTTGTCCACTGCAGTGTGTGTGTGAGCGAGTGCAACATCGACGCTTGTGCATAAACTGGTACAGCCCCAAATATTGTTTAATCTGCAATCTATTTATGACCCCAGTGCTATGCAATCAGTCAATGGACACTTTTAACCAGCGAGCGCAAAATGATTTGACTATGGATTTCCACAGTGTTGTCTCAATTTGAAACACAAGCCAGATTTTTGGATGTAAATGTTTTCTTTTCCGAGCGCTAATAACATTTGTTGCAGTTTACGCACGGATAAATGTTGCTTGAGAGGAAAGCCATCACTTACAGCAGCTGCATGAGGCACATCTGGAGCACAGTGATGCAACAGTAATGGACTAGTTTCTGATATGAATGAACTAATGAACTCGTGCCACTCTTAACTAGAGCTTAACAATTTTTTGGGGTCTAGACTTTAAGACCAATATTGCAATTTGTTATGTGATTATTTTTCTTCTGCATGGACCAATATGTTTTTAAGAAATTAGATGTTGCATGCATGATTATGATATAGCCATAAGGGAGCAGCTCAGTGCACCATAGCTGTTCACATGCCATAAAAACAAGTGTGATATATTGCAGTCTACACTTCCGCCACCAGATCTCACCAAAAGGCCAACGAAACGTCTGCTTTCAAAAGAAGGGTAGCAGAGATTAAAAAGACAACAATACATTTCTAATGGAGAAATTAGCCTTAATCACGAGGATCACCAATTCTGTATGAACATGATGATTTTAGGAACAGACAACCAATCGACCACATAAGCTAAAGGCTACGCAGTTTACATTTGTTGATTTCAATGGTTACGGTGGACAAGTAGTAACAGAAATATTTCAGACAAAAATAAGTTGTCATTGTATGCTCAGATTTAAGCTTTTTTGAGCTTTTAAACATTTTATAAAATTCTTTTCACCTCAAAACCTAGCGAAGTATTGTTTCATTCAAGCACGTTTCAGTAATACTCTAGAGCAGCCATTCTCAAAGTCAAGAGTGTCACAGTCCCCTTAAATTTCTGAAAATCCCATGTGGACCCCCAACTAAAGAACTTTTCTCTGTTTTTCTCCAACTACAAAAAAGTTACAAAAAACACTGTCTCTTGGATAAAAATAGTTTAAAAATAATATTTAAACAAGTATATAACTGAACTTCATTTCAACTCTTCATTTCTTTTTATGAACTTATTACAGACAGCCTCTGGGGGACCCTCTGCAGTACCTTTGCGGAGCCCCTGCTCCAGAGTGATGCTGTCTCTTTCACAAGAGCTGAAAACCCTCAGTCTCGCGGCTCTACGTAGACGTGAAACCAGGAAATGCTACTGTGCGTTTCTAAAGGCCATACACCGGAATCATTCTGATAATTTCAGCACTGAAATTACCATCCTGACGAAGCAGTCAACTCATTTATCTATCTGTTAGGGTCATGTTGCTAATAGCTGTGCTAAACAGCCTTTTTATGCTCGGTCCATTCCCCATTATTGCCAGCAGGGGGTGTGGGGCTCCTAATCTAAACATTCTCTGCAAAGTCAAAGTCAGCTCCCAAAAGAAGACATTTTCCATAAATACAGATTATTTTAAGTTATAAAATGTAAATTACTAATGCAAAGGTGTCCAAAATTATTTCAAAAAGCATAAAAAAGCATAATTTTGGCCCCTTTAACCAAAGGGAGGCTAACTTACCTGTGCTCCTGTGCAGTGTATTTGAGCAGCTCGGCTAACTGGAGCGGGTATTTGCAGATTTTCTGGACCGGAGTGAGCAGGAAGCCGTCGATGGCGATGTCGATCATCTGCTGAAGGAGACGACAGGCCTCAAAGAAGTGCTGGTACCTGCCATCCCGCATCAGTTTGCTCAGCTCCATACACGCATCCAAGTGATTGTTACAGTACTCTGAGTAGATCCAGAAGCCGTCTTGCTGCAAAGATACACGAGAAAAGACGAATGTTATATAACTGCTGCAGTGCATACATGAAGAAAACATGAACACAACAGACAAAATGGTTCGTATATGCTTTTTGCAACACATCACATCAATGTAAAACTCTTGCATTTGTCTACATTTAAAACACAAAACATGTTTAAAGCTCTTGTGTATGTTCCCCTGCTTTCTATTTTTCTACAAAAGCCTAGAGAGGATACATTTAGTTTAGCCATAGACAAAAGCTTGACCTCACAGTACTCTAATGAAACAAAACAAAACAGACAAAACAATCACATGATCTTTGCAAGATACCATCACATCAAGGTAAAACTCTTTTTTTTTGGTAAAATAGATACTAAAAGCTCTATAGAACCCAGGGATATGTCCATTGCTGTTTGTTTTTTTTTTTTCTACAGATGCTCAGAGAGGACAAACTTAATGAGGTTAATTGAGCATATAATCTATTTGGCAAATGCTAGACCCTATAGATCACATATCCATGGCTGTTCACATGCCCTAAATAGATATGTGAGAAACTGTAGTACACACATTTGCCAACAGATGTCACCAAAAAGTCAAAAACTGCATGCAGCACATTTAAGCTAATTTTCTTGTAATAAATCTAACAAAAACTACATTGAAATAGGCATTATTCTGTGTCTAAAAAGCAAATGTAACATACTAAAGTCCTAGTATTAGTATTTATCACCAAACACAAAGACAATACTCAGACGTACGTGTTCTAAAAAGCACGGGCCTATTTCAGAGAGGTGTGGCTCTTCTGTGTTGTACTGTTTCTCCAGATCCCTGACGAAGCCCATCTGAAAGCGGTAGATGTCCTCGATGTTCCCAAAGATGACTTTCAGCTGGTCATCGTTGAACATGTCCACGCGCTTCCTGCACTGACGCAAGTAGCCCTGGAAAAAAACACACACACAGATCAGGCAAAACATTATGTGTAAACCAAATCTACTACTACAAGGCTTTAGTTCCACCAAGAAGGCCAATCCAGAGCAAAGGTACTCACTTGTGACCACTATATTTAGTAGCCCCTTGAAATAAACATGTTAAGACCAATATAATTTAAGTGGATTAAAATTAACAGTGACTCTAGGACCTATTGTAAAGTCAAAAACAATTTGGTGTGGGTCAAACTCTTGGCCTTAATTTGTCAGTCCAATTCTTGCAGCTAATTAAATGCCCTGTGGCTTTGGAACTTAGGGGAAAAAGACTTGTTATAAGCCATAGTCTTTTCTCCGCTTCTTCACACTACATTTCCCACAATTCTCTTTGTTTTTTCTCCTATTCCAATTATATGCACTTTGATAAGCTAGTTTTAAATTAATATGTTAAGTCTTTGTCAGTTTTTGGCAAAGGATTTAAAGGAATAGTCCAGTATTTTGTAAAATGATGCTGTGTGAGATGTTCATTACCTTACAGTAGGTCATTGTACGCTTTTTTTGCAGTTTGGAGAAGCAGACAAGAGCAATACAGATATTTTGAAGTCTATGGAACAAATGAATGGGAAATTTACTTCCAGTACCAGATGGGGGTGGTCGATGATGAGCTTAGTTTAATAATCATCACTAATCTGTTGCTCATTTATATACACCCAAAATCTAGTATTCAAATATGCCGTGTACAAGGACACATCACATTAGCTACAGTTGTTGCACACAAATTTGAATGGACACTGAAGTACGTCACTGTGTGAATTATTTATAAAAGGAAAATACTACATTGTACTGTATATCATTCATTTAAAGCTGCACATTGTTTAGTCTCTGTCACATTGCTCATTTCTGCTTCCCAGACAGTGAAAATGATCTACTATGCTGAATAAATTACAAACCCTAGATTCACACATCAAGATTTTGGAGAAAAGTGAAATTAGCATGGTTAAGACATCTATTGGTTGTTCTTTTCAGGGTTTTACCACTGCCTCCCTGTCCTCTGCATCCTCTTCTCTCACTCCAACTAACTTCTGTTCTCCACATCAATAAATCACCTCTTTGGTCTTCCTCTAGGCCTCCTGTCTGGCAGCTCTAACCTTCACTGTCCCTCCTCTGCACATGGCCAAACCATCTGTCCTCTTTTAATCTTGAAAACATCTAACACTTCGATTGCAATTGTCAATCCAAATAAAACTTAATTCATAGATGTCGTCTTTCATTAAAATCAGGAGATTAGACAGTATTAGACGCACTTTTAAGTTTGTCTAGAAAATTTACTGCAGAGTGAAATGGGAATAGCTTTTTCATTACGCCTGTTTATGTGCATAGCTGCTTCCTAGATGCCAGGATTTCTCGCAGGCGTGACATGTTCAAAGTGGAAAGGTAAATATATGCTTTGGTGCACATATTTAAAAAGATGCTTTGCCTCGATAAAATCTTGTATACGGAGGATTAAGTGAAGATTATGAGATTTACACCAAAAAAACTTGCCCACCTTGGATTGATGTGCTGCAAAGGAATCCAGCCAAGCTAAATACTGAATGCTAAAGCAATGCTAAGGCCACACAAACAGTAATTGATAGAGACTGCAGATGTCATGTGTTGGGCCTGTATAAAACCATGCTAAAATGTAATCACTGAGATCATTTAATTCATGTTATTAAGTGTGACTTGTGGCTCATGTCTTCGCAGCGTGATTCACAGAGCAATGACAAATCAAATCATCGGCACGTCCCTCTAAGTGTGGCCGCCTTCGCTTAAGTGCTCAGATGATAAATATTGAGGTTTGGTATCGCTGGTTATGACAAAAATACTAATTATTTTCTAGAAAGTAAGAGGAAAGGGTTGAAATTACAGCAGTACATTACTGTGGCTAAGAAGTCTCTGTATTGGTATTGAGCAAAAGCACAAGTTGTTTACTGTAAATGTTACATGGTACATTGAGTATTTTCTTCTTTTACTCAAGTACTGATTCTGTTGAGTTGACTGTTATCAGTAATAGCAAAGATATTATAGCTTTTCCATTATAACCTCACAATCAGAGTTTGAAATGTAATGTACACTAAATGACATTGATATGCTTCTGCTAATTCCTTCTACGCAGGCCACAGCAAATCATCTGCCTCCATCTCACCCTATTCTCTGCATCAAGAGTGACCCCCTCAAAATGTACAAAAAGTGGGGCCGCAGTTGTGTGCTTTGGTGGGACAAGGTGGGACGGACTGAGAAATAATAAAAACAATGATACTGACTCGTTTAGATAAAGACACAAGTTGCTACAGTTTAGGGCCTGATGAACATTTGATGCGCTGTTTTCATCCCAAAAACACACACATTTTTTGCAAAGAAATGTCTGCATTCTCAACACACTCTGGCAGCAGCGGCACCAGCTCACAGCCGTACTGACATACAGGGGGAGGAACATGCCAACTATCTGAAGCTGTAGCGTAAATTCAGCCAGGAAGACTGATTTCTTTTCCCCGTCTACACTCTATCACCTGTCTGTCACTGTCAGACAATCACTTGTAGGCCTTTACACACACGCCCTCTCCCCTCAGTCATCCTGCTGCTCAGCTACGAGTCACAACCCTCCTCTGCCCCCAACTCCACCGCAGCAGCAGAACCATCAGCATCCTCAGCCACTCCTCTTCTTCACCACCACCAGTGTCGAGGCTTCCCTGAGCTAATCTGTCAAACTCTCCCTTTATCATATCGCTGACGTGTCTACCTGCCTGGGGTCTAAGTGCCAAAGTTTATTTCTTCTATAAATCATCTGTTACACGCATTTGTCTGTGTCTTTGCTGAAATATTCCAACCCAGCAAGACAGGATGCCTGCGCTGCTTACAAATATTTTTCCTACATTTTACACAAGGAATACATATCTTACCTTGATGTTCTATAACTTTTTTCTTAACTAAACTAACAGAATTTCATTTTTTATAAGATTCACTGAGCACTAGGGGTGTGATGCGATCTTGCGAGATCAAAATATCAGAAGATTTCTCGTCAGAGTGGAGCGTGATCTCGTGAATTTTTTTTTTTTACCACTGGGCTGTATCTCAGACCAATATTATTCCCAAAGACTGAATTGGGGAAGAGTGCAGAAAACATCCGAAGAAGGAGTTAGCAAACATGATGGAGTGCACGGGATGCCCCTGCCACTTTTAAATCAGCTGCTCCCATTTTGCGCATCATGTGCTGTGCTAGGGCACCAACAGCGGGAATGACGTTGGTCTTTGCGCATATATACAGAATTCACAACACAGAGAGATATGCAGTAAACTCATGTAGATAAAGACGATTTTTAGCTTTCTAACAGTTTTTGTTTCAGGAATCTAGGTGCAGGGATGGCGGAGATATAATTTGTTAATATATATATATATATATATATATATATATAATTTGCTCTAAAACTGTTAAAGAGGTTTTAATAAAAGACACTGCAAGCACATCTAATTATTGGCGATGCCGGCAAAACCTGCTGTCTTTTTCAGATTGTATCTCTAATGTTTTACTCAAAAACAATCAGAAAAGATATATTTACTTATTTAGTACTAACTTTTAATGGTGGGATGCAGCAGCGTCTCAGAGAGAGGAGGCAGTGCATCAGGTTCAGGTTCAGGAGCATTAAACTTTTATAGTTTTATATATATATATATATAAAAGGTTTGTAGTAAAATTATTAGCAGTATTGTATGTTTGTTTACTGTATATAATTCATAGGAATAAAGTTATTGCTATCAAAATGCACCAAAAATGTTTAGCATTTTGTCATTTTCAGTTATTTTAAATAAAGATAAAATGTTTGAATGAAAAAAAAAACTTCAATTTATTAAAATTAGTGTAAAAATCTCATCTCATCTCCATCTCCACTGAACACTAATAAAAAAGTGGGACATTATTTTCAAAAGTGGGACGGTGGGACAAATACCTGAATGGTTGTGCAGTACAACCAAAAGTGGGACAGGTGGTCACTTTATGTGTATGCTCTTCTCTCACATCAGCCATCCACATGTCCTCTTTCACTTCATCCATACATCTTCCTCTAGTCCTCCTGCCTTGCAGCTCTAACCTCAGCATATCCTATGTTTTAATTTGTGTTTTTTTTTTATTGTTTTTGTAGTATGCCACTTATTGCCTACAACACAAAATGCCATTGAAACTCTATCTTGTTGCTTCCCTCTAAATGTCTTTGTTACTTGTGGGAAAAATCCTTCACTTCACACCCATACATACTACTGCACTTTAGGATCTAGTGTAATTTAAATTAATATAGCAATATCACACAATATTAAGTAAAGACAGAAGGGCTACGGTTAATAGAGGCCAGGGCTTTTTATACCTAGCCCTCACATCCACATAAGTTTCGCTGTTTGCCCCTGCTCCCTCAGTCCATTAATTTCCCTCCTGTCTACATTTGTTGTACTGTACAGCAGCCCGCACTTGTTTGTAGTTTGTCGCGTACCTCGCAGATGTCCTTGAGGTGTTTGATGTAGTGTCTCTCTGTGCTCATGATCTCGTTGATGACGTTGGCTCTCATCTGGTCGCGGTTCTGCAGCGGCGAGCCCAGGCACAGGCAGTCGTTGGTCGGGTCCAGGTGGCCATTTTGAACCTCGCTCGTCCCCTCGGCCGGCTCCCCTCCCCCGTCCTCCTGGTTCACCCACAGCTGAGGACAGATACACGCACAGGAGAGAAACACTAACACAGGCGCTACGGTGGGACAGGTGCTGCAGTGCAAATACAAGAAAACATAACAATACACTGGCATCCACACACTCACACCACACACATTGGATTGCATCAACGGAGTACTTAAAAACTTCATTAATTACATTTAATCATGTCTTATATTTCTGTTGCTCCCACTATCCAAAGACACTTCCACATAGCTAAATGTAGACTTGGACTATTGGTCATTTAATGTTTAGCTTGACAACAAAAATGCTGTTTCAGTGGTGCCCAGTGAGTCTTTGTGAAGACAGGATGACTAAAATCTCTGTCTGCTCAATAGTCTGCAGCATATCTGGGGAAATATGTGTTTTATTATATGCTCATATTGGTCTTTTAATTCAATCTGCACATTTGTCTCAAAGGAAACAAAGGAGTTAGCTACAGTTCTCTTTCAGGCTAAAAGACTGGGTTTCCTGTCAGTACTTATTTGGTTTGGTCTGGCTTGAAGCCTCACTGAGCTACACCCAGTGTGACTTTTAAATGAACCTATAATTAATTATAAAAGTCCAACACTACTTACCATTAAATCTGTACTCAGGTTTTTATAGTTTACCTCTGTATACTTTACATATGCAGAGTTATTTTAGTAGTTCATTTCAATATAGTAAAACACAAATACAGTATAATACAGACCCAGAAGTAGGGGTTCCCACATTTAATCTAGGGTTAGGATTAAACACACACCGTTTAACGAAAATTAGAATGTGGGACCATAGGGCTGTGGGAACACTGACAGGCTCAGAATGACATATTCAGATAAGCTGTGCACAGAGTTTGCTTGGTTACAGGAATAGCATTCTTTCTTATTAATTTTCATGAGGGAACAAATTAAAAACATTAAAATTAAACATTATAGATGGCAGAAGGCAGATCTGATAGACTGGTCTGTTTGTAAAAGTTAACTTTTTAAAGTAGGATTTTGTCATTGATGGATTAAATGCATGCAGTAACAAATTACCGTGGTCTGCCAATTTCTGTAAATCCAAAACATTAAAAAACATTAAAATTGCAATAGGTAACGCTGATACACTTGGTAATGTTTTCTAACCATGCTCTGACATTACACACAGGACTCTATTGGTTGTCAGTTTCCAAAATCATATTAATTTTTCATAATTTGTGATATTTTGTTACTACTGCTAAATCCTCTATCAAATGTATTGTGGCCACATTATTGGTAACATTCTTCGGAAAGCAGCCACTGTTAACAAACACTAAAAGGGTCTATAGATTCAATATACACAATGATTTTTATTTATTTCTTTTTTTTATTTATTCTTTATTTTTATAATTAGGCTAACATCCATTAAGCCTTATCAATTCAATTTAATTCTAAATTAACCCAAATATGAACAAAACTTCACAAAACAGTTTACTGCAGTTAAATACTTCCATAGTTTAAATACTGTATATTTGATCTAAGACTAAATAAATCCTTGTTGGTGCAATCCAACCACACAGTTTTTATTTAGGCTTGGTCTCTTGGATGTGGAGTGAGACTTGTGGTCCAGCATGTCGGCAAGGTTAGGGACACGCTGCCAAACACTTCAGAGTCAACAAAGCCTCTTTGAGACGGCGCCTGGGGGATATACTGTGTCCAACTTTGGCAGCCAGTGACTCACGATTAGACATAAATAAATAAATGTCCTGTCCAGTTAATCATGCACACGATCCCATGACTTCCTCACGCATACATTTGCCCACCACATGACCCACAACCACACACACACACACACACACACACACACACACACACACTAGGGCTGCACAATATATTGCAAGTTTATAATTATTGTAATATCAATGACGCAATGTCTCTGTTGCAAGAAACGTTAATCTTCCACTGCAAATCATCTGTCTCCTTAGTAAAAAAATTAAATAAAATAAATACATAATAAAATAAATCTTGCAAGCACTTTTAGTTTGTCACTTCTTTGTTCATGTAGTGCTATAATAGTAAATTCTGGTTTAGTCCTGGTTAATCCTGGTTTAGCACTAGTTTAGACCTGGTTTAGTTCTGGTTTAGTCCTGGTTAATCCTGGTTTAGCACAGGTTTAGACCTGGTTTAATACTGGTTTTGTCCTGGTTAATCCTGGTTTAGCACTAGTTTAGACCTGGTTAGCTCTGGTTAAGTCCTGGTTTTGTCCTGGTTAAGACCTGGTTTAATTCTGGTTAAGTCCCGCTTTTGTCGTGGTTTTGTCTTGATTAATCCTGATTTAGACCTGGTTTAGTCCTGGTTTAGTTCTGGTTTAGCTTTGGTTACATCTTAGGTTTTGTCCTGGTTATGTCCTAGTTAATCCTGGTTTAGACCTGGATTAATCCAGGTTTAGATGTGGTTTAGACCTGGCTTAGTCCTGGTTTAGTTCTGGTTACATCCTGGTTAAGTCCTTCACACCTGGTTTAGTCTTGATTAAGTCCTGCTTTAGACTTAGCCCCATTTTACTGGTGTTTTTGTGCCTCTCATAAAATAAAATTGGTTATATCATTACAATATTTAAGACAGCTCATCACATACTGTATATTTCTCCAATATGGTGCAGCCCTAACACTCACACACACACCACAGATTCACAAACAGAGCATGTCCCTCTCCTGGCTCACGGAAAAGGGCCCAAGTCAGTGAGAGACAGAGACAGAGAGACAGAGAGAGAGAGAGAGAGAGTGGTTTCGAATGCCCAGAAGCCAACACCTGATGACACACAGTTTGCCAAGAGGACATCAAAGGACCGACTGGTACAATGCCAAACACAAGATGGGTAATGCAGCGCCACAGACAAGCAGAGTGACGGGCGGTGGCACGAGGAGCGCGGCGTTAAGACCACCAGATTGAGTCAACAGTAAAATAGTTGGGATAACAAAATCAAAATTTGAATAGAAATATCTAAAAAATGTGGTAAACATTAATAAAATTTGGGTGCACAAGCTTTACTTTTGACTCATAATATTCAGCTTCTCTACTGATTTGGTTGATGGTGTTACAGTATGTGAATGTTTTTGGTAATGGCGCGGTTACGCTGACAGACTGGAGCGAGTGGCGGGTGGGCGAGTGGGCGGGCAGGCTGGATGGTTTGGTGGATGAGGTTTGGTGTGGAAAAAAAAAAACGCACCTTTGACGTGGTGTTTTGGAACCGTGGAGTTGCTATAGGGTTGATATAGAAAACCTGTTTTGTTTGAGACTGTTGAGGGTGGGGTTCCACCTTTAGAAAAAAGAAGACACAGAGAGACAGCTGTTTTTTTTTTTTTTTTTTTTTTTTTTTTTTTTGGTGGGCAGTCGGTTGGTCGGTCAGTCAGTCAGCCTGTCTGCCCTGCCCCATCAGGAGTGGACATGGAAAAAGAGGTGTGGACAGGTGGGGATGACCATGGAGGGAGGTGCTCGGTGGAGAGAAGAGTTTAACCACAACAATGGTGCTGTTACTTCTGGTGTGACAAAACATACAGTTCCTATATGCAGTATAAGTTAGGCAGGTTAATACTGGAGCGGTATGGGACGAGTCTGGTCAGTACGGCATCATTTTAGAAACATTTCTACTGCTGAAGGTGTTTAAAACTTACCATAGGCTTTGGAATATCTACTAAATGTACTTTTCAGCACAAGAGCAGATTCCTGTTATAGTTTTGAGTTAGTTCTTGCCTCTATAATAAAATCACAGCATGCATTTTCTATACACTGCATTAAACACAAGTAAGGCTTCCACCGTACAACTTACGCCCAACACAACCCTCCATTCATTCAGGCATACCCCTTTATTCATCCAGACTTGGGACCGGCACAAGGTGTACACCAGCTTGTGAACCCTTGAGATTGGAGGCTGGATCACACCAACCCCCGACCGCTGTCAGAGAAGGCAGGACGACTGCTCTGTCACATCACATCTCCCCTGGTTGCCACAAAAAATGTGGCTACAGACCGACACAGCGGGACAACCTAGATCAATGACAGAGCAGCGCTGGGTTTCTGCGCATGTGCGACACGTAGTAACTATCGATAACAGCAGGCGGCGCTAGTGGCTAAACTCTGCTGAAGATGTGCTTTTGAAAATTAACTACATTAAATGCATCTTGTTACATTAAAGGATGAAATAAATAGGACTATAGACCGTTTTCACACTTCTGCGTTTTGAACTGGAAGTCATGTTGCGATACTTCCAGTAGCGGTGGTAAGTGGCGTAAAATAGCTGAGCCCAAAAATAAAAAAGTTTTCACTCTGACAACTACCAGCACCTTGACTAAATTTGATACTATACAGATGCAGAAGCAAAAAAAATACAGTTTATTACATAATATGACTTAAAATAGGTTATCTCTATTTACACAGAAGAGCATGGTTTCATTAACAAAACATCACAATCGAACTCACTGTGAGTCAAAATTGGCTGTAAATATATAAACTACAGGTCTGTGCTGTGTTATAAATTCATTTGAGACATTTTCAGTCTCACAGACTTGAATACTCCACTGTTGATCTGCTGTAGCTAATTCTTGATAGCATTTAAGCTTTCTTTTTTTCCTCGATAATCGTGCATACATTCTTCTTGAATTTGTAGCATTTTTCTGGCTTATTGTGCTTATAAGTGCCGCTACATCCGCAAACGTTAAATTTAGCATTTGGTGAAAACACTCGCTGAATTTTGCTTTAGACAAGTGCTAACCAGAAACGGGTAACGAGAAACTACATGCGTTTTTTTTTTTGTGTGAAAAAGGCCTAGTGCAGCTGTTTGCCTATAGTGTTATGTTTTCATCTGCACAAAACCGCACGCTAAGGTAAGCTAACAGCAGCACATTAGCGTCACAGATGTAAGAAACATAATGAACAGTTGTTAGAACAAAAGTCCTAAACTATAAGCAGTATTCTTCTCCACAGCTTCTTGCAGCAGTTTACCAGCCCCTCATGAAGATTTCCCCACATTTATCTTCTAGCTAATGGCAACCCACTATAGTTGCTTCAAATCTGGTACATACTTTATCTCAACCAGAAACCAAACTTGTACAGTGTAGTCTCTGTGTTACTGTTTGCGTAGCAGAGAGCACAAACAACAGACACCCAAGCCTTTTAGAGCTAATCCTTACCAAACCATGCCGTACTGACCCGACTCGTACAATACCACTCAGCGAACACGTGGCTATTGTTTAGTGGAGCCAACAAAAGGTGAGATTATGTAAATTAAAGTGCATTTCAAGGGTAGGAGCTCAAGGTGATGCCAAAGTAAAAAAAAAAAAAAAAGGGGGACATCAGCATCTTTTGTTTTTTTGCCCCTGAACAGAGATAAGGCACTTAGCTGGCAGTTTTCACATCTCCTGGGTGTTCAGTGTTATTAAAACCAGGCATTATTCAGTGTGTGTTGTTGAGTTAATCTAGTTTGTTCATGTGTTGTTTGGGGCACGTGGCATCTGCATGTGTCTCTGAGTATGCAGCTCGCAAAATCTTTTTAGTAATTTAATAGTTTTTTGAAATATTGGCTCAAAACACTTGTATGTATCGTTCATCAGCCATAGGAAAGCTTCTTATCTAAAAGTTACTGACCCTCTACACTGAAGTAACATCAGAGGTGGAAGAAGTACTTCAAGTCTGTGCAGTACTGTTGAAATACTATCACTCAGGTAGAAGTAAAAGTACTCAACAAAAATATTTCTTCAGTTAAAATAAAAAAGTGTGTAAAATAAAACTATTATATCACTACTACCACTGGCACTACTACTGTCTACTACTACCATCACTACGTCTACTTTTACTACTACTACTATTACTACTACCACTACCACTACTACTACTTCTACTACTACTTCTACTACAACAACAACTACTACTACTACTGGTACTACTACTACCACTACTACTTCTACAATTACTACTACAACCACTACTACCATTACAACTACTACTATTACTCCTACCGTTACCACTACTATTACTACTACCACTACTACTACAACAACAACAACTACTACTACTTTCACCAGTACAATTACTACTACTACAAGCACTACTACAACTACCACCACTACCACTACTGCAAACAACTACTACTACTACCACTACTACTACTATTACTACTACTACTATTACTACTACTGCTCTTACTGCTGCTACAACTACCCCCTTTACCACCAAGGTCATTTTGTGACTCTAAAATATTACTCAAATATGCTTTTACAAAATGTTCCTCCAAAAATGTACTGTTAAGTAAATTATTGCAGTAAAAGTATGTGAAGTAGTTACTTTCCACCTCTGTGTAAAGTCACAGCAGGACATGATCGAGAAAGTTGGCTGTTCCCAGAGTGCCCTGTCAAACACATCTTTCCAAAAAGCTGACTGGAAAAACTGACAGTGGCAGACAGAAGTGAGAGTGATAAACAGGAAGATCCATGGTGACACTGCAGGACAGAGGCGCGAGAATGCATAACCCAGGATTGGAGTAGTAAGCCTTTTTTTAAATTTTTTAGACTGCCATTAGTAAGTATCTTAGACTAAAGATTTTTTTTTCCTCATTTGATCTAAACAGCTATGATCGATCCAGTACAAATGATTCAAGTAAAACAGCTTTTTTAATGGAGGAGTAATAAAATGAAATGCTAATAAAATGAAGACCTATGATGTCCCAAAGAACTGAACCAGGAGCCTGTGCTCCTGGAAGACGAGAGCAATTTGTTTTAAGCCAGCCACCCCACAAAAAGGAGCAAGGGACAAGCATATCATTGTAATATACTGGTGTTGCTGGCCATTCATTTTAAAATCTATTTGACTGTATGGATTTTAAACATTTTGTTAGAATTGTGCAGGTCCCGAGCAGGGATGAAAGAAGAAGATTGCATCAGGAAGGGTATCTGGTGTAAAAAACTGCCAAATGTACCCATGGTGTGGCCTCCCCTGAAGGAAAGAGAGGCGCCAAATGGGATGTTCCTTTCCAAATAAACATTTTGCTAGATCTAATGCAAATTGGTAATTAAATAAATGTGCTTTAAGCCATAAATTTAAACCCAAATAAAAAAAAAAATGCCCCAAAGATTTAGCTAATATACAAAAATGTTGAGATCATTAGAGCCTTCACTTCTTGTCAATGCCACAGCAGTGCATGCCTGTCGTATTGTAACTCCAATGTAGCTGCCATTTCACATTACTCTAATCTTTCGAGCTATATGCTGATGCTGCTGTGCCCACTCCTTTGTGTAATGTAAAATCATGGTGCGTGTGTCTTCAGTATCTACTGCTGCTGTGCATGGGCCGCGCTGCAGTCCACTCACCCGTACGAAGCTGGCGGGGAACCATCCTTCCTCCTCGTCGATCTGGCCCCACCACCAGTCCTTGTTGGAGGCGTCGAGCACCTTGATGACGTCCCCCGCCTTAAACGCCAACTCGCGGTCGGCCATCGTCACGTGGTCCCATACTGCCTCCGCGTTGACGATGGACCCTCCACTTATCAACTGCACAAAAGACACAAGGGGAACTTATGTAACACCCTTATTGTCTAAAACTTGAATCAAATTAGTCACAAGTGTTTTTAGGACAATGTTAATTTAGCCTCAATGGTAAACCCACTCATATTACTCAATAGTTGCACTGCCCACCATTAAACCAAGGTACACTGGCATCTTAAAAGTTGCAAAAAACAAACAAACGTTTTTAACAATAGGGTCACTATAGGAGTGTTTCCACTATAGCGGTATGCAGCGCTCGTTGGGTCAGTAAGGATGTGTTTTCAATTTTTAAAAAGGTTCCCAAGCAACCCCCAAAAAGTGCAACATTACCGTCCTACTTTTGGGACACATGGTGGAGCGATAAACACTGCTGTGGGCTGAATGGACAATAGAAAATCCTCAATCGAGTGAAAATACAAAGCAAGAGAACAGAGAATTTTTTTTAAAAAAAGGGCCTTTATTATGCAAAATTTACTTTTTTGAGCTTTCTACTGTGTTATAATGTTATTCTCTCATTCAAAACATACCTGGAGTTGTGTTTTGCCTCATTCATGCATGTTTGAGTAATCCTATATTCTCTGGCGTTGAGTTTCTGAGACCTCAGAACACTCAGTTCCATGAAATCCCGCCCACTCCAGGAAGCACTGACCAATCAACAAGCCTCTACATCCAGTCTGCTCTCATTCATTTATCCAAAAATCTGTTTCCACTGATTCCTCACAACTATTTTTTTGTAGTAAAATGGCATTATACAAAAATTAAAAAAAATATATTATTTTTCTGTGTTTCTGTTCAAAAGAGCACAACAGCGCTGTACTCTGTTGCCATCTGCTGGTCTCTTCACTTGTTTCTTTGTGGCAGTGGCAAAGTAATTATTGGAAAAACTTTTTTTTGTTACATAATGCATGTAAAGGTTGTAAAACATGCAATGCTGACCAAGATTGATTTAAAAACATAAATAAAAGCGTAATATAGCCCCTTTAATAAAACATGTCTTGTTCTTGCCATAAGCAGCCATTATCCAAGAGAGAATGTGCAAAATGTTCTTTTAGTTATTATTATTATTATTTTTTTAAGGCTAAGCTAGAGTATACATTAGCACCAGCTGTTTCTAGTTTTAGACAGACGGTGTTGTACAACTCTCACTTCATGAATCAAAACATTACATTCATCGTTTATACTGCGCTAAACTCATTTCAAACTCATGTCTTCATCTGGCGAGTTGTTAAAATATATTAGATCAACACAATGCTGAGAATTTATTGCACAAAAGATTGACTCCTCATGGGCTACTGTCCCAAAGCGTCCCGTAGTGACATTACCCGTACTGTACCGCTCCAGTGGAAACACGCCTTATGAGACAGGGATAAGTGCCTAATTCCTTATGAAGGTAATTGTCTGCTCAGTCCCATTTTGGAGAAACAGACAGGAACATTTACAAGGCTCCTAAAACGTATATGAGTGAGAATATGTTTTTGTCTTAGACTTCAATGAATGAAATTAGTCAGAAGTGATTTGAATACAATGCAATTTTAGCCTCTATGGTAAAAACCCGCTCATATTCATAGCCGGATAGTTGCACTGCCCACCATTAATAAAGCAAGGCATCTTAACAATTGCACACAAAAAACTATTATAACACATTTAGTAACACAGACCACAGCACAACAAGACAACAAAGATGTGACAACAACACACAAAAAGGCAGAGGCGTCAGTGCAGAAACAACAGAGTGTTTGAGGAGCACAGTGACTGTAATTGGCCCATTATGACATTAGAATAATTACATGTGTTAATGTAATAGAAATGCAGAGCAGCAAACACACACGTGAAGGGATAATCTCATTTCCCTCATGTTGTGATAGGAGCTTGTTAGTTTATCTGCTGCAACCACTTTGACAAAACGTACAGGAATGACTCATCAGGTCCTTTATATTGATTTTAACCTCATGAATTAATAAAATGGACATTATGCAGCACTGTAGGATAGGCCTGCACCACATCAGAAATATGATACAGCACCAGGACGTCCCAGGATGTAACAATATGAGCAGCCATGTTGGATCTACTTTTTGAGAATCTTCAGGTTAAATTTTGATCAATGAAACCAGGTCTAAAACAGAATTAAACTAAGACTAAACCAGGTATGAATGAGGATTAAACCAGGACTAATCCAGACTGAACTAAACCAGTTCTAAACCAGGACAAAACTAGGGCTAAACCAGGACTAAACTACAGCTAAGACCAGAACTAAACCAAGTCTAAACCAGGACTACACCAATTCTAAACCAGGACTAAAATAAGACTAAACCAGGACTAATGCAGAAATATTACAGGTCTCAACAAGGACTAAATTAGAGCTAAAACAGGACAAAACAAAGTCTAAACCAGGACTAAATCAGGTCTAAACCAGGACTAAACAGTCTAAAACCAGGTCTAACCCTGAACTAAATCAGGACTAAACCAGGTCAAAACTAGGACTAATGCATAACAGAACTAAAGTGAGTATTAACCAAGGCCTAACCAAGACTAAACCAGGTCTAAATCTTCTGATACATTCAATGTATCTTTTGATACATTCAGTATTGTTGCAATACAGATTTTTGCAGATGTTGATAATGTGAAAATGATACATTTGCAATCAAACGTGCAGTCCTAGTTTAATTATCTTCTTAATGTTGTTGCGTGTTGAGATATTGAGTGGACATCTTCTCCTGTCAGCTGATCAGTAATCTATAGACGCACTGGGGAAGCTAAGGCAGCACTGTCAAACTTCATTTTTCTGAGAGATGTGAACATAGCGGGGGATAATGAGGGAGTGATAATTGACTAACTTTTGGTTCGTCTGTAAGATGATGTTATGTTATGCAACAGTTTTGAACAAAGGGAGGGATGCAAATGAGTGTGTCCCTGTTGCTAGATCTTGAATCATTATAATATCTGTCCTCCCATAATATCTGTCTTCTACAGTTAGTCTTTTATCTGTTACTTGTAGCTACATATTCATTAGGTACGAGCCAACATCAGTTTCTTTTATAAAAAAAAATATATATATATGAACATATATATATATATATATATATATATATATATATATATATATATATATATATATATATATATATATATATATATATATATATGTATATGAGATCAGCATAGGTGCCTAATTCCCTGTAGAAGGAAATTGTCTGCACAGAAACAGTTTGGAGAAGCAGACAGGAGGCTTTGTGTTATGTATTGCTGCTAATGGGGCAAGTCAAAACACACTTTTGTAATTACCAACAAGGCTTCTTCATGTGATTACTTACTTTATCCAGTTTCTATACAACCCCACAACCCAGTACACTCAGGGGTACCCTAATGTAGCAGCCAAATCCAAAATATAGTTATTTTTTCTAGCATTTATTGTGGAAATATCCTCTATGGTCTACATCGTGACATCGAAGCAGTTCAGTTCTTTACATGTTAACTGCTCACACTGAATTTACATTTTTAAGGCAGATCTAAGTCTATTCAAACATGTTCTACCTTAAATAAAATGTTTCTGAGACCTGTGACTCCCTGAAGTCTCGAGTCTCCCGAGAACATAGCGGCACATAGCGGTTTTGCACATAGCAACTTTGTATGGCTACAAGAAGTGGGAACGGAAGTAAAGCCAAACGAGGGGTCACACAAGAGACAACCGGACTTGTGAGTTTTTCCGATAGTACTTAGGGGAAGCTCCATTGAGGGAAATGAGCCAAAAACAGCAAAGAAAAAAGCAGTTACATTGTGCTGCTTCAAATAACTGCAAGTCATGATCATCACATGAATAAATGCTTGAAAATTATCGCTCTTTGTGTCCTGAAACACAAAATTGGATTATAATTAATTGACAATCACTTGTATATTGTAGCAAATGAACTGGCAACCCAAAATATCTTAACGGCATACAGACAAATGACAGAACTGTCCCTTTAAGACCCAGAATACAACTTGCCCGCACCATAAAAATAAATTGCCAAAGGACAAATTTGCCCCCAGGGCATGAGTTTGACATGTCTCCTATAAAGGTTGTTCTCATTAAAGGACAAAGGTTCCCAAAATACACCGAAGCACTGTTATCCATCAGGCAGGCCGTCTTAACTATTGGCATATACCTGCAAACAAACGCACTATCTGTCTTATACGTGCTCATGCTACACCTGTGCATAAATCCTGTGGCTCCAGTCCAACAGTGTGAGCCCATTGTTCTCTGCACAGTCGTGTTCAGCATTCTTGAGGTCCAGAGCTAACCGTGCATCAGTTCCCCGAGGGCTGTGGGCAGAGACGCCACCTCTAATCGAGTTCGACAGGAGCTGCTTAGGCGCTATAGGTAAAGACTTAGCAAAAGCCTTGGGCCTGCACTGCCGCAAAGATGGACGTAAAATTAGCTATCTGCCTCTGCTAAGACGTGTACAATTCAGCACAAACACTACACAAACACTACACAAACACTACACCTCTGTGTGACAAGCCACAAGTGTAGTGTTTGTGCCAGTCCCAAGCAAGGAATAAATGAGGAGGGTTGGGAATCTGGCTCAAAAACGTTCATGCCAAATTAAATATCCAATTCCCTGTACGCTACGAGGGAGTTGATTTGTTGCGCAACCCCATATGGGAAAAGCTGAAAGGAAAGAACAAAACTATGCTAAGACTTGTACACAATTGTTTTCATATACAAACCCAATTCTTGAAAAGGTTGGAACAATATGTAAAATGTAAATAAAAACATAAGACGGCAGTGTTTCAGGATCGTGTTGACTTATGACTTTAACGACCTGAAATGCAGAGTCGCTTGAGGACCTGAAGATTATGAGCATCTAATACATCCAATACTAATAATACAGACTCTGCCTTTCTAAAATGCTTATTTTATACACTATAAACTTACCGAGGTGTTGCCAATTGACCTAATTTATTGCAAAATGCTCACTGCAGCCGCGTTTTTCTCGCTTTTTGTTGCCTCATCCCAACTTTCTTGAGACATGCTAAGGTAGACTTTAAGAACATTTGTTCTCTGCATTTGACCAGTCGTTTAATGCCGCTGGGCCAATCTGTCAGGAGCAGTGGGCGCCCGCAGTGCAGCGCTTGGGGACCTTTCTCTGGGTCTTGAGCCAGGAGCTTGATCAGCCCTAGCCCTAGCTGGAGGATTAGCCTATAGTGCATGGTTTAGGTTGATGGGGAAAACCAGAGCACCCAGAGGAAACCCACCCAAACTCGGGGAGAGCATGCAAACTCCACACAGAAAGGCCCCCACACAGTCCAGGATTCAAACCCAGGACCTTCTTGCTGTGAGGCGAGAGTGCCACACCAAAGTAAACATCAAATTAAGAGCTATTATTCTTCATAAAAGGACAAAATATCGCTCAAGACCTGATATGTTGTTTATGAGCTTCTTCTTTCCTTTAGGTTTTTCCCTTCTCTGGTCGCCCCTAGCAAGCAGTAATTAACATATCGATTTGGCCTAGGTTTTACGCCAGATGCCCTTCCTGACACAACTTGAGACTAACACACTTGAGAGTACACTCGCTTGTGACCCCTTGTGTCTGGTCTATATAGTTTTATGATATTTGCAAATCACTTAATTATGTTTTTATTTACATTTTACTCATTGTCTCAACTTTGTCAGAATGAGATTTGTATTTTCAAAAAGACTCTTTGCTTGCTATTTGATGTCAGTTCACACCCTGCCTCTAGAATATAAATTATCCTATAGCGCATTTCTTAAGACGCTGCAGCAGTTGCTTTTTTGTGCGTGGCTGTTTATTTCATCCCAAGCCCCTTGAGGATCTAAAGCTCTCCAACTCAAAAGCTTTGCTGACCCTTCAACCTGTGTGCGAGCGTGGATTACAGGGAGAAGGGGAAGGGGGGGCAATGGGGGCAGGAGAGTGATCTCGGGGAGGGTCGTCCATGCCCAAAAGGCGAACAGAAAGAAGAGGCGTCGTCATAGCGACAGATGAGGATGCTTCACTGATATTGACAAGACGATAATGGGACAAGGCAAGGACGTTTCAGGATGCACCACAATATTCCCCAAAAGATATAGATAGTGAAAGTGAAACTACATAAATACAATCTGCTTTCTAATGAGCCTTTGTCTTCTGGGATCTGCCTCCTTGTGTGCACAGATTTGCATATTAATATGGCTTTATATCAGATGCTCTTCCTGATGCAACCTTCTACATTACAGGCTTGGGACTGGCACAAAGAGTACACTGGCTTGTAGCTGGATTATTAAGTTGTAAACATTGTTAATACTCTTATATGTAAAGGAATTAGATTTTTAGTTAGATAGGTTGACATCAATTATTAGTGTGTATCTATTATAAAAGTGCACATGTAAAATAAAATACCTTGATTCCAAATGGCTACTGAAGGGTAAACTTTGCACCGTTAGACTTTTTGAGGGCGAAATTGCACCTATCTTCTTTTCTTTTGGCTTTTACCTTCTGGGGTCGCCACAGCAAATCATCTGCCTCCCAGTGTGCACTGATTTGCGAATTAAATTGGCATAGGTTTTACATCAGATGCAACCCTCTGTATTTATCCAGGCTTGGGACTGGCACAAAGAGTATACTGCCTTTTAGTCCCCTGTTGGCAAAGTGCATGAAGTGTCTTGCTCTAGGACACAACAAGAGTATGCACTGGGTCAGAGCAGGAATCAAACTGCCAACCCTCCTGTTATTGGGCTTAACGTCCCGGCCACTGTAGAGTAAAATCTACACACGCTTTACGATAGCTACATAATATTTCTTCTTTAACTTTTTCCTTCAGAGGTCGCCACAGCAAATCATATGCAAAATTAGTGTGCAGTGATTTGCACACTAATTTTGTTCAAAGTTTTACATCAGATGCCCTTCCTGACGCCATTTCCCCAGGCTTTGGACTGTGACCCCTTTGTGACTGCATTGCAGGACTTCAAAACAGAAACATAACACATAATGATAGATTTCTGAAGTATCTATAACATGTGGCTTGTCTCTGAGTCATTTTATTCAATCAGGTCTCACATTGGGATGGGAGCGGAGTAACAATAGCCCCGGCCTATATCAGAGAGCTCTCCACGACAGGAAGAGAAGGAGGATTACCGCAAAAACATGTGTCATGCTGCCATGGAAACAGGCCCAATGAATGTTGCTCAAAAAGATTAGAAAATAATACTTTTTTTTTTTTAAGGAAAATTGAATTTGAATGTGTCTAAAATGAATGGCGAAACCCTAAAGCTCGCATCAGGAGGACTTCATGCAGCACCCATTTGCACGGAGGAGCTTTGGGACTAAGGTCAAGTCCTGCTTCATGCTTCTTTTCTTGTAAATGTCTGCTAGCAGTAATCCACCCCCCTGTCTCCGGCGCTACTCTATTTCCAGTCACTTTCAAGCACAATCTCCTAGGTTCCCATCAATCCGGCGTAATATAGGCAAGAAGGAGAAGAAGAGGAAATAGATACAGGTCGAGTCACGGCCAATGCTTACCTCTTCTCCTCCATCTCTCCATCCCGCTAATGAGATCACTGCTGCCCCATCTCAATACCTCCTTTTTTTGCCTCTACATGTCTGAATAAATTAAAATCATTACATAATCAATCTTTCATCGGCTTTTCGTCTCTGCCACAGCTCTCAGACTCGCACCTAGCTTGATCAAACGCCATATAGAGTAAACAGACAAACACCTCGTACAGCTGTCGTCATTAACGCTGTGTCTAGCAGCCGAGATGACCCGTGTGCCATTTTTTTAACACTTCAAACATCAAATGCAACATCACAAATCCAAGGGCGAAACAAAACGTATTTTTAAACTGCAAAACCTGTATTTGGGTCAATGCAAATGAATGCAGAGGGATCCATCTGTAAGTAAGGGATGCACATAGCAGTCTAAGGTTGAAAGTCGAGATGCAGAGAGTTGCAAGGGAAGAGGTTAAAACTAAAACAGGTTCACATGCGTATATATCATCTTCGCAGCACACCACATCAGCATTCACTGCACTGCCAGCCCCACTGCATTCCTACATAGCACGGCTGCACCAAAGCACCTACAGCCTCCCAGAGCTTAAGACACAGGCACACACACACGCACGCACCTTTCAAAGACAATCTTACCATGTTGGTGGCATAAAACTGTTCGGAAAGTGTATGCATGGAGAAGTCCCGGCTCATACAACCATCATAATTAAATCCCCTGTGGAAGCGGCGGAGGTGACGGCGAGAGCTCAAAGCAGAGATGTAAAGGTCTTCCAGAATATGAATGCTTGTCTTTTCCGACGCACCAAGTGAATCTCGCGGTCCGTCCTCCCTGTGTCTGCCAGCCCTATTATGTAATACACTTATACCCCGAGTCTGGGAGCCAATCAAAGATGCGCTGCCTAAAACCGGTGAGAGATCCTTACTGTTGTCTCTCGCTCACACGCTCACACACACACCCTCTCCACACACTTCTTCAAGAGTGCACAAGCCGAACTCTATTAAAGGCACCTGCCCAAGGGGAGTTTACAAATGTGTGAGGACTCGGAGACGTGAGCAGTGCACGGCTCTGGATTAAACCACAGAGATTACATCTGTGGGACTCTTGTACATATGCGGGGAACAGGCTCACGTGTGGACTCTCATCTGTAGCACTGCCATAACCACTGCAGCATACTTTGAGATAGCATTTTATTGTTATAGTTATGGCTGGTTGTCATTTAGATTTCCAGTGCTTAAATGATACCTGGTTTTCAATACTGATACCTGAGCGGTACTTTTCTGATACCTATAGTGTGTTAATTCATCTTCTACAACCATAAAACACAGTAAAATTTAATAAAAGACCAATTTCTGGAGAAAAACTCTTAGCTGTAAGTTAAAACCAGTAGTCTGTATGATTTATTCTGTGTTATTTATTTGATTCATACCTGCAAAGGAACATTAAAGGTCCAAGGTATTGCAACTTGGTATTGAATAAAACATTGTCAATACCAGTAGTATCATAACTTTTCTTTCGATGCCACAAAGGTATCATTTAACAGTATCCAGCCCTAGTTGTAGTCCTAAGGGGGTCTTATTCAGGTTTTTTCATTTCCACGTTTCCCTTCTGGGGTCACCACCGCAAATCATCTGCCTCTTAGTATGCAATGATTCCCATATTGATTTGTTTTTACACCAGATACCCTTCCTGATGCAACCAAAATGGTGTATGGATGCTTCTCTACCTCCATGGACACTTAAAGCTCTTTAAATCAAGAGACAATTCACCCAATTATACTCACAAACACACACAAATTCTTACACTAGTGCCACAGACACTGGAGGCAATGTGGGTGAAGTATCTTGTCCAAGGACACAATGCAGGTAGTGGGATTGAACTACCAACCTTGTAGTTAGTGGATGCCCTGCTCTACCTTCTAAGCTACTGCCCCCAACACTCTCCCTCTGGCTTGGGACCAGCACAAAGAGTAGTACACTGGCTTGTGACCCCCTGTAGCTGGATTCTGGGTCCTGTTCCAGTCATGTTATGCATTTGACCCTCTTTGATAAAAACAAAAGGCCACACGTCATTGCATGTGATGTACCCTCCATTCATAATACATGGCAGCCAAACATTTCTTTGTACACCTTCTATACAGCTTTCATTACTCACCTAGAGAAAGAGACACACAGCACTTAGCGCCGAGTGTGAGAGCACATACAATTTCTTCAAACACTGTCCCTATTATTAGGACCACCATGGACAGCTCCGGGATGGGCTTTTAGCATATCTATTTCTGACGTTCATTCAACATTCATGACACCTGCCTCCAATCTTTTATTAGACTGGCCATAGTCCAAGAGACAGGATGGAGAAATGTGCTTTCTGTTTCAGCCTGACATGCCTTTCCACTTGAAAGACATCTCATCTGAGAGAACTGTGCACATGAAGTAATGCATATTTTAGTGCTGTCTGTTTAATGTTCTTATGTAATAATGTGTGACACTGAGATTTTCAGGTGCTCTAAATTGTTCCAAATGAGAGAAGAGTCAAAGTGTTGGCTGTGAAATGGAGCTGGATTTAGCTGTATCTAAAATGGGGGAAACCTGAAGTGATGGAGGCCCTCCTTTATTAGGCCTAGTCCTGTTAGCTTCTGCTGACTGCTCAGATGATAGTATAATGATCCTTTAGAGCCTCCGAGCTGCAGCACACACCTCTCACTTGCTCTGCTGTTTATTTATTTATTTGACAAATATCACATTTACTGAGGTGGAGAACTCACTGCCCAGCAATTAGCTGCCATATTGTAGATGGCTACACTGTGCCACAATGCAAGAACATGCTCTGATGCCCAAGCACTCTGTTGTTACAAGGCTCCAGTTTAACACGAATTAATGCTATGTTCAAATAATCCATGCGCATTGTCCACAGAATACAACATGGAGGAGAGGGAGATCGACGTAGGGGGGACATGTTTATATGCGGGGGATATGATTTTCCAGCCATCACAGAGGGGGAGAGCACAACAGACCTGTATCTGCACAGCTACGACCAGCACCACACAACACTAGCTATCACAAACGGTGAGAGGACACAAGACATAACGGAGGATTGGGGAGGGGGTAACAGAAATACATTATGTTGTACCAACGTCATTCATTTCAACGCGTAGCCGTGATGGAGCGCCGGGTGTCCCCGCTCTCGACCAACGCGCACCGCCTCCCTCTCCTCTCCTGTGTGACAGTCCGGGCCCCAAGCGCAGATCCATTAACGAGTACCGAGGATGAACATCAACAGCACGTTCACAAGCACCAAAACCGCTATCACTGTAAACACCGCGCAAGTCTGGACATCCAAGGCCATGGCGCAGCGCTGCGGGCCGATGAGAAGCGCTCTCACAGGCGGCTGTGCTCCGCTCCTCGGTCTAGACGCGTAGCCTCAGAACCATCAAGTAATCCACCATTACAGAGAAGAAATGAAAAAAGAGATGCCCCTACGCCTCTTCACACCACGTCCTGTAATTCATAACGGCACGGGAAGAGATGCATCATCCTCACCATCATCATCGTCATCAGTGTGCACCGCGCTTTCTCCCCGCTAGTCAACACCTGTCGGTGCTCGCCTCTCCCTGAACCGACCCCCTCTCAGACCAATGGATTCTCGCAGCGAACAGAGAGAGGCTGTGCGCAGGCTGTTCGCAGTGAGCGGGGACCGGGGAGCTGCCTGTGCGCCTGAGAGGCGGTCCTGTATTAATACTGATCAGCACTCCAGCGAGAGACAGCCGGCAACAGCCATCACCTCGAGTCGGGGGAGGGGCACGCGCAGCCCCCCTGACTGCACTGACCAAGAGGCCAGAAGCATAACCTCATTCATCTCCCACCCGCGCTAAAAATACCACCGTGCCCTAGTGATTTATCATTAATCATTAGCGCCGAGATAAGGGAGGATGGACGTCAGCGTAATAAATGCACGTTCCTCTCGGTGATAACCGTATTACAATTTTATTGGCACAATTTATATCTTTCCAGAAAATGGATCTGTTGTCACCCATCAGTCAGATTCAGATGCACTTTATGTGATAATCAACCGCACGGGCTGATGTCAGCGGCAATAAGGCGCCGTCCCATTAACATAACACTGTTCTCCTTTTGATAAAAGACGCGTAATTCAATAAGGACTGCAGCACCTGCGCCCTGCCACATCACTGTACCACACAATCATGAATGAACACATAACATGACGCTATTGTTACAGCTTTCTTTTACTTTGGTGACAAATCCAACACACATGACCCAACACAATGCAGCTGGATAAATATATGTAAGCTATTTCAAATCTACATCATCAAATGACTAAATGTGTTGGATTAAGGGCTGTCACTTGGTAACTACGCAGCCAAAATAAGACCCTCTGTAAGCCATGGCAAATGAACAATAGTGTAAAACTTATTACGGCTTATTACAGTGCTGTGTAGTAGGAGTCCTCCAGCAGTTTAACATGATTTAGCAGAGTGGTAAAGTTGATTAGCCAAAGTATTGGATAAAACCTGATTAAACAAAATATAAAACCTATGAAGCAGAGACCAAGAGACCTCTGCTTATTAGGTTGCTTGGTCTGAGGGAAATTTAACTTTAATTCAATATTTGGGCAGTATTAGCTTGGTAATTATTTGGAAAACATTGTGCATTCTGGGACGACAAAACTCTTACGCATTTGTATTTTCAAAACAAATGTAACACCCACTTTCTGTCCATCTCTGAGTGAAGTGAGATCTTACATCTTCATTCACATAAGAAGATACTGTATGTCTTTTAGAGTAAAAAAAATGTATGCATCAATGACAGAGCACATTACATTGGCATTTTGAACAAGAAAGTGACAAAAATGAACAAATATAAGGCAATTTTAGATATAAACCCTTACAAGCTAGAGTGGTGATTCTCAACTGGTGGGTAGGGACCTAAAAGTGGGTTGCAGTGTGATGAAAGGCTCAATGTTCAAAATTGGCTCCACAATAAGACCATTTCAGAACCACTGGGCTATAGATTCAACAGAATTTTCAGGTTACGGTAGACTAAACTCTGCATTTGATCCATCCTTCAATCAGTGCCGCTGGGGCAACCTGTCAGGAGGAGTGGGCGACCACAGTGAGGTACTGCAGAGCCAGGATACTGGTCAGGAGTCCCTATAGCTGAAGGATTAACCTATTGTGCATGTTTTTGTTTTTAGATTAAGAGTCCAAAGAACAGAGTACCCACCCAGACACCGGGGAAACATGTAAAACTGAAACACACAGAAAGGCCCCATATGGTCCAGGATTCAAACCCAGAACGTTCTTGCTGTGAGAAAATGTAGCTATATATCTTCCCCAAAGCCTAAAGGGATATATGTTTGCTATTCCAAACACATTTCCCTTTTAGCATCACTCTAAGACTTCCAGTGCTGTGAGTGACAGGCCGCCATGGCTCCGGTCCCCATCTGGCACACGTGTTTTTCGCCATTGGCATCGCGCGTCATTATTTTTTGGCCTTTATCTCAAAGCAGCTTCTTACAGCGAACATCGTCTCCCTCTCCACTGAAATCTGGCCTGCAGCTCTTGTCCCGGTGTCGCAGGCGCTTATTGTTGGCAAATCATAAAGGAACAACGTGATCATGAATGAATGCAGAAAAAAAATAAAAAAATAAAAATCAGGACCAGCTATCTAACCCAGCTAAGCATGCAACACACACAGACACACACTTCTAGAGCAAGCAAACTGCAGCAGCACTCAGCAGAGAGCTCTGGGATGGGATCAAAAGGACTCAGAATAAGTTTAAAAGAATAAGACCAAACAGGGTGCACTATATCAGTATTTTTAAAGCCATAAATAATTTCCAGAGCACTTTCGGCACATACATGCAGATAAAAGCCATGGCAAGCCTTTCAGTGGGTTGCAGAGAGCTGTACCAAGCATCACAGTGGAGATATGACAACTATCCTCAAACAAGATTTTTTTTTTTTTTTTTTTACTGGTGTGTGTGCAAAGCCAGGAGATTACATAAGCCCTGGCCTACCTCCTCAGTGGGCTCCCTCTCCAATCTCACTGACATTTAGACAACAAAGGTCACATCTGAAAGTCTAAATCTGTGCACACACCAATGCTAATACTCTCATGCATATACAGCAGGGGCAGAGTTTGTAAGACCAGCGGAAGATCTGCCACCAGCCCAGGATCACATCACATGACCTGCTCAAACAGCAAATCAATTTCTTTTTACTCTGAAAATTCATGCAGCAACAGCAAAGCAAATTATTATCCAGTGCGAGGAAGGTTTATTCATTTTTTTCGTCCACTAGGAGTCGCAGGCGGCTAGAGCCTATCCCAGCTACTTTGGGTCTGAGGCTGGGCATGTCCATCGTCAGTGGGAGGAAGCCAGAGAAAACTTAAACTAATGGAAACCCACAACCTCCATGTTGTTAGACAACATGCAACTTGTAAAGAAAAGTCATAGGCACTATTAACTGATAATAACCACTACATGGGAGTTCATTTCAAACACAAGAAGAGACTTAAAGATCATTTTTGGAAACCTTTGCATAGTATTTTACATTTTACTACTCAAAATAATGTCTATGTATGGAAAACATCTTTTTTGGGTGAAGTTTTATTTTCACTTGACAGCGTTAAGGATGAGATGGCTTTTTAGCACGGCTATTAGCAACATGACACTAACAGGTAGATAAATGAGCTGATTGCTTTGTACATATGTCAATTGGATCGCTAAAATTAGCAGAATAAGTCCAGGGATAGTGTAGGGGCTTTAGAAATGTGCAGAAGAACTTTTTGGCTTTATGTGTCTACATAGAGCTGTGAGACCGAGCGTTCTCCAGCATAAAGCATCAGCATACAGGATTACTCAAACATATAACATTGTTAAAAGTTAAAAAAAAATGATTTAGCATAATAGGGGAACTTTAATAATCAATATATAACAAGATGATCTCATAAAGACACCAAATATGCTTTCATCCCTGGAAATTAAATTGGAAACATCAAAAGTTGACTTAACAACCCAAAGGTTAAAACAGAGTCAATCGCAAGAGAGATAGGCTAATCTCTTTTTCTCATATATTTGATAAGTAACAGCAAGAAACTTAAAAAAATCTGGCCCAGGTCAAAGTTAAAAGGGCATTGTGCACGCGGCCTTGCTTCTTCAAATCCATCTGACCAATAGATAACAATTGATAACACTGAAAATCATTTTGCAGGGTAACAAAACCTTCAGTTTATCAGCCAACGGTCACTACTACTCACAATGTTATGTCTGGTTGGTTTATTATCATTTTTTAGGAATTGTTTGTCTGAAATGTGTTAATATCCGCTTGGGGATTAAAACTTAAGAATCAAAAACATTAAAATTTGAAAAGTGAAAACAGAGAACTTGCAGCCCTGTTTACACAGAGCTGGGTACAAAGTCTATATTCGTCACTTTCCGCTGCCACATGCCACAAAATGACCCTCACCATACAGACAGGACGCTCTACACTCAGCATCTGAATGGGACATCTGCTCCCACGGGACGCCCACTGCACTGCCCCCCCCCCCCCCCCACCCCGGCCAATTAAGTCAGAGGACAACATCATGGGCAAATAGCAGAGGCCGGTTTAATGTCACAAAACTGGATCCACTCCAAGAGACGAGTGTGTCAAAATACTGAACAGATTTGATCACAGGCTGCATCCAAAGCAGATTTTCCAAAGTGGCGATGGCTGCAGCAAGCCACAAGTTTACAGTTTACCAATAAAATATACAGGCACTTGTCAAAATAATAAGGAAAAGTCAATGTGTTTTAGTAATTCAATTCAAAGTAAAATGCATATATTGGTGATTCTCAAAACCACCGAAGAAAAGATTTTGCTTTCCAAGAACCATTTTTCATGAACTATAATGAGCCTAAATCAGGACTAACCCAAGTCAAACCTTAAAGATAAAAAAGGGAATAACACAAATAAAAATGCATAAATAAATAAGACATAAAAGCAAATATACCAGGTCTAAAACCAGGACTAAATTGGAATGAATCAATGACTAAAACAGGACTTAGCAGTGGTCTATACGTCAAATAGCAGGGATCTAATTTAAACTAAATCAGAAAGTCTCTTAAGTAACATCAGAAGAAGCCCACGTACCACTAGTGGTACCCCTGCCACAGTTTGAGAAACACTGTCAAATATTGGATTCAGTGCACAGAGTGAAATATTTCAAAAATGTATTTATAAAACCTAACCCGAGGCGCAGACTGTCATTGTCTGCTCCAGCCAGTGTGTTTGTTGCGCTGGTCCCAAGCCTGGATAAATAAAGAGGGCTGTATTGCCTAAAAACCTTTACCAAATGAATCTGCAAATCACTGCATACTGGGAGTTGGGTGAGCTCAGAAGAGAAACGTTGAAAGGAAAGATTATAATCATCACAATAAAATAACTAAATACTTGAAATATTTTCCTCTGTGTCTGAATTTGTATACAGTAATATACTGTATGTGTTTTCACCTTTTTGAATCAAACTGCTGAAGTAATTTAACTTTTCCACAATATACAGTAGTGATATATGCGCCTGTACATGTCCTTAAGAGGAAAGACAGCCTACCATGGCAAACATTATCTTAGTACCAATACTACTGAGAAATCTCTGAATGAAATGATGTCATTCTAATTCATGGAGCATCTCATCTCCTTTTCCCGAAGTCTTTCTCTGAATCCCTGCATATCCAATGATTTCTTCTAGACAGCCACTCATTATACAACCAGATTAGGTAGAAATATATTGGATTGGCTCAATTCAACTCAGCGTCTATTTTAAAAGACGGCTGCCCACATTCCTCCGCTCTCATTTCCTGGTTTCACGTTGGCTTCTTGGTGCTAATTGTGAACACTTCGAGGACAGAGCTAACCCTTGTTTTTAGCAGAGCTAGAAAATAACTCAACACTTTTAGTAAAGTCATACACATACCTATACTTTTACTGTGTCTATTGTTACTACTACTACTATTGCACTATATAAACTTTACACTTTACACCAGATCAATTTAATTAACAGAAAAAAAGAGTACATTTACTTGAGTACATTTCTCAAATATCTTAATAGTAAAAGTACTTTTTAACTTGTTTACAATGTGGGTAGTAATAGTAGTAGGAGGAGTTGTAGTAGTGGTTACATTATTAGTAGTATTAACAACAGTAGTGGTAGTTGTAGTAGTAGTAGAAGTTAGGTGGAGGTAATAGTAGTAGTAGCAGTAGCTGTAGTAATAGTGGTAGTTTGTGGTAATAGTAGTCATCTTAGAAGTAGTAATAGCAATAGTTTTAAAAAAAGAAGTAATTGTGGTAATAGTAGTATTCTTAGTAGTAGTAATAATAGTAGTAATAGTGGTAATAGCAGTTGTCTTATAGCAGTAGTAGTAGTAGCAGTATTAACAGAGGCAATAGTAGTGATAGCAGTAGTCATAGTAATAGTAGTAATTGTATTGTGTGCAATATTAGTAGTAATAACAATCATATTAGTATTAGCATTTAGTTAGTTATTAGTAATAGTAGTTGTAGCAGTGGTAACATTATTCTAAGTATTATAAGTAGTAATTAAAAGTAAATAAGTAGTAATTATAAGTAGTAATAACAGCAGAAGTAGTAGAAGTAGTCATAACATTAGTGATAGTAGTAATAGCAGCAAGTACTTCCTACTTAAACTTTACATTCAATACTTGTTTCTTACTTTAACCCAAGTACTAGTGTTGAGTTTCACCTGAGTACTATTATTTTGCAGTAACAGTACTTTAACTTTGCTCCTCTGTAAATGGGACGCCCCGTGTTAGGGCCAGAGAATGAATTTGTTTGTGGTCAGGAGGTATTTGTCTAATCGAGGCTAAGCCCACCACACCCATTTCCCGTTTTTGGTCGACTCTGGTTGGTCCAGTCCCCTCCCATCGCCACGGCAACCACACAGACTTCCTGTTTCCTCACGGGCCTTCAAGCCACAAAGCTCCTCCTAAAAATAAATCTCTGGACTTCTCCTGTGTGTATCGTTTATTTATTCTTTTGTAAAACCATTGTTCAGACATCAGCTGTTTGTTCGTTTAGCTGGATACTGAAAAGGCGAAAAGTCAGTGGGTCATAGCCTTAAGAAGATGGAGCCAAAATAGTTCTTTGAGGTTATGCAGGAAAGAAAATATGATTACAATTTAATTAAGGGCTCTTTTAAGTGGCATCCAAATGTCATAGATCATGTTGCTATTTGTAAACAACAGGAGCTGCATGCACATTGTGGTAACAGAAGTCTGGCAGATCTCATTTTTTATGACTGAATGGGCAATAGCAACTAAAAATAGCAGTGTTTGATATTTATATTTACAAGCATTAATGATACACAAGCTGAATATTACAAAGTACAAGTCACTGGATGCAAATCAAATTATTTCTGTTCAATTTAAAAAGTCCAATGCATATATTGTATAGATTCGCTTGAAAAACCAAAATAAACTGATTAGTCCATAACATTGTAATTTATTGATGTGTGCTGTATGCTATGCACAAAATACACAGAAAAACATAACATGGAGAACCCATACTTGGGTTTTAAGTTTTTTTAGTGTCCATTTTTAGACCTGCATCCTTATTGAAGGCTTTTTGATACCAGTACTTAAACGATACCTAGTTTTTGATACTGAACAATTTGGACTTTTTCGATACCTGTGCTGTTTTAATTTCATTTTCTATAACCATCAATGTTACAAAAACACTAAGCTACAAGGAATTTATAAGTGTTATTTATTTGATTTATAGGAAGAACATTTAATATACTGTATAATTTATGATATAAGATTAAATACTGTATTAAGGTAAATTTATGGTAAAAGTTGTAAAAAGTATTGTCTGCTTAAAGTTACGCGGATGATGTGTAGCTTTCTGTAGCGCTGTCTTTGGACCTGCCAGGTATCCAAAGTTCAACAACGGCATTGTTGTTGAGTACCCAGTCCTATCTGTCTGTGGATATTTTCAGTCATCCAGGTCTTGAAGAGCTAAATAAAGGTTAAAAAGAAATCCTTTCGACTCTGGATAATAGTAATAATAATGTAATATAATAAAATTAATCTCTTTCACCAAACCTTGTCATTTGTGGCTCAAGAAACAGTGTCCAGGTAATTTATTTTTAACATTTATTTAACTCCTAAACTGGAAAACCTACATCGCTACCAAAAGACCAGGGCTCAGTTCTGCAGGGGCCAAAACTCACACCCACAAGGTCATCTTTGTGCCGGTGCCAAGCCCAGTTAAACAGGGACTAGAGCATTTTTTCTGTTGCACTCCTTAGCAGCCAAAACCAACTGTTACATATGGTTACTTATATGTCAAATAAAGTATTATATTTAAGTAAAAAAACAAAGGGGGCTTGAGAGTTTCGCACAATAGTTTTTTAATGGTTATTTTTGCTTTTTTGCTGTCTTAGCCAATAATAAACAATACAATAACCAACATCTTTGAGTAGAGAGGCCATATTAAATGCTAAATGCAAATTCTTTGCAGTCTCTAAAGTGTCACGACCATATAAATAAATGGAAAATATGACAAGGTTCTCTTTCTGTGGTGGCTGCAGTCCTGCATATCTTTTGTGCCAACACTAAAAGTATGTTATTAATAAAGTAAAGTCATTGCCGTGCGACTGTTCTGGAGACAGTGGGACTAAATGAATGTGCCTTGCCACTGTGTTCCTCCCCGAGCCCCAGGAGAGACTCAATAACGCTGTGCCGTTCGTGCTAAGAAACTAAATATTCTCTGTTTAAACACTGGCAGGATTCAGGCGACGTCAAATAGGAAGCACACTTTGTACATTTTACTAAATCAGTATTACGTATCAAATATAAGTCAGTGACCTGTCATACTATGCTAGAACAGTGGTTCTCAAGCTGAGGTATGGGCATCACTGGTGGTACTTAGAGTTCTTCTGGTGGTACTCAGGAGTCTTTTGGAGTTCTTGATTAAGCTTAATTTAGCTGGCTTTGTTCTGGTTTTAGTTCTGGTTAGGTCTTGAAGTGGAGACAATTTCTAACCCTGGTTAAGGGACAGTTTAGTCCTGGTTCAAGTCCTGGTTTAGACCTGTTTTAAACCTGGTTTAGTCCTGGTTTTGCGCTGCTTTAGTTCTGGTTTAGTCCTAGTTTTGCCCTACTTTAGTTTTGGTTTGGACCTGGTTTAGCCCTGTTATAGTTCTGGTTTAGTTCTGGCTTTGTCCTGTTTCAAGTCAGGTTTAGACCTGGTTTAGCCTTGATGTAGACCTGGTTTAGTTTTGGTTTACACCTGATTTAGTCCTTTTTAATCCACATTTTTCTTATGATTTAGTCCTGGTTTAGTCCTGGTTGTATCCTGTTTCAAGTCTAGTTAAGTCCTGGTTTAGATTTAGTTTAAACCTGGTACAAACCTGATCCTTTTAACCCCTATTCCTCTTATATGGTTTAGTCAACATTTACTCTCATTTTAATAAATAATTTATCTCTCTTGGCATAGACAGTTTGAGAATCATGAGTCCATTTTCAGTTTTAACCTATTTTTATAACGAGATACTCTAATAACTTGTCTATCTGTAGATGGTAACATTTTGTACTCATCAAATTACCAGAAATTTCACTTGTACCAATGAGATTATCTAACAATATTCATTTCTCAGCACAACTTTAGTGGTTTGATCTTGCTGTTCCTTTAACCAGATGGATCGTTCCACTGAGTGTCTCTGCTGGCTCTGTCGCTAATTTATTAGGCTATATTATAATAATGAGACATAGAAATTTTGGATTAAAATTCTACAGCCAACAAACAGCATATAAAACCAACAGACTGGTTAAGTATTTAAAAGTCCAGAAGGGTCCACAATATGAAACTAAATGACCTATGCAACAGTATGGCCGTGTGCCAAACTCAACATTGCTTTACTGCCCCTCTGATTGTTGCATAAACCACTTACTGAGGTCACATGGGTTTCTCAGGGAACTGTCAGACACCTGTGTCAGACACCTTCAGCAGATGGAGGTAAGACCAGATTAAGACCAGAGTTTGATATCTGACAGCAACATTTCAATCCACATGTGGTAAACGTTTATGTTCATTTTGGAGAAACATCTGTACCCTTGATTTTTATTACACAATCAACAACAACATCAAAGTTTTACGCATGTTTTCCATCAAAATTAGTCAAATACAGATAGACATGGGTTAGAATAGACAGAGGTGGTCAGATCAACTTTGAAACCTCAGAAGAATCAGTCTATACTGTATTATGCACTGTATTAAAAAAAAAAAAAATGCTGCAAAAACTCAAAGCAACAAGATGCCTCAACATTTTAGAGTTTTGAGGCCAACTCAAAATCTCAAGTTAGTCTCAACTAATATTTTTTGTTCACTTAATTTGATGTTTAAAAACTTTCAATCTTAAGTTTTACTCACTATCATTATTTTTTAAACTGATCTTACAGCCAATTTACTCTCCATTGTTCAGAAAAAGTATTATTCTTTTGTTAAATTGAGTGTATTTAGTTTTTATTATTATCAATCATAATAGTTTTATCTGAACAATTGACAGTCAGTTGGCTGTAAGGTGAATAAAAAAAAATGATAAAGAGTAAAATTTAAAATGAACAAAAAAATATTTGTTGAGACTTTGAGTTGGCTCCAAAACCACCTGGCTGTACTGTAATACTTTAATATTTAATTTTGACAATAATTATAATAATAATCACGGAGCCTACCTACTGAGCTACTGCTGCCTCTGACACTGCCAACAAGCTCGCAGACCTGCAAACGTCTCTAAGAAGAAAAGTGACATCATTAATAATGCTTCTATTAATAATTAAAGACTTTTAGATGAGATCAAGACAAGAAAGAAAGTTACACGCCAACATGAGCTTTTCAAATCAATGCTGTATCACTTTTCATAAATACTACAGTGTGCGCGCCCTGGCTGCAACTCCACTGCAGCAACCTTATGTGGGCTCTGTATCATACTAATGTTAATTTTATAGACATCAACTATACATAAATAAAGACATCAGTAGTGTGTGAGACAGTTAGTGTACCCTGTCACTCAGATAGAGGAGTAGTTAAGGATTTTGCTACATTGTACTGATATATTCTTAGTTTTATGTCAAAGCACTATCAAAATAACATTCAAGCCTTTATACTTACAATTAGGAGAAGGTAAAAAGTAACATAGTGCCCCCCAGTCTCCAGAATAAGGCCTCTATGAAAACAAAAGCTATTATTTCAGAAATTAGGCATACAACTTTAAGCAGCCCCTAATTGCTGTAGTAAAAATAGTAATAGGAAATGACCCTCCCAACAAAGTTATATTTAGTCCATTTACACCCGGCCCCTGTCTGGTCTATGGGCCACGTCCTCTCCTCTAAATGCTACTATTGTTTTATATTCTCATTGCCTTCATGCCACGGGAGTTCAAAAGCAGATCAGGGGATTGAACTGCAAAACTCTGCAGTCAGAAGATATGTAGTTGCAGTGTTGTTTGGCATGCAGCATCTGTCAGCACCAACTTTAAAGTTAAAAAGGTCAGCGGCTGCCATCAAACACTCAATGGGCTCCTCCTGCTATTGAACAACAAGTAAATCAGCCAAAATACATCATTGTATTCACACAAAAGAGACAAGTTTGGAATAAGCAATGAATAAGTGGAGAGAATGAATGGTGCTATATATGGAAAGGGCAAAACAAATGATGTGGTCTAAGTTAAAGCAACACTATACAACTCTGTTAAAATATAGACCAACTATAAAAGCAGTGGTTCTGAACTGGTCTGACTGTGGGACCCATGATTTATCTCTCACCATTTTATTGTGACCCACTTTCCGCCATTAGAAAACCTGTCAAGTTAGAGATGAGGGATTCATGAAGGAGAAGACTTGAGCCAAAATGTGACCCTTGTACCACGCCCAAGCCTGGACTGATGTCTGTAAGAGCTGTAGAAAGACATCCACTCTAAGAACCTATGCCAAATTACAGAATGATTTTATTATGACATTTATGGCACGTGTATTTCAAAGTTCATGTCATTGCTACTATACGGAGGCCTAAAACAAGCTGGACAATTCAGCTGTATGCGACCTCCCCTGGCAACATCTGGGTCCAGATCCACTGAGTGCAAAATCACTGCACTGCATGGCAAAGCTAAGAGGCTAAACAGAACAAACTGATTCTGTTGTGTGTTTATTTGCACAAGGATGGCAGTCTCACTCCACAAAAATGCTAACTTTTGAATACAGCCAAGGAGAACGTCTTTTGTTGATTGTCACTGCCTTGCATTTTGACACAAAAATATATCTCCTCAGGGGGTCACGGTGGCAAAGCGGTTAGTCCTCTTGCCTCCCAGCAAAGAAAATTGTGCGTTAAATCCTCTGGCCCTCCCTATTTTATCTCCAGGTACTCCGACTTCCAGCCACCTTCCAAAAACATGCATGTGTTAGGTGAATTGGTGACTCTAAGGGCCTGTTTACACAACAACGCTGGCCAGGAAAATGCAACAGTCCTGCTGCCTGCGAGTTGCATTTACATAACAGTGCTGAAATGTGAGGAAAACGATTGTAAACTGTTGTACTTGTATTTGTCCAGCAAATGGCACTATGGGCCCCGCAAATGCTCTACACCACACAGTGAGTAAATAGCAGAGGAAATGATAGCTCTGGTCTGTAACTTTCTAACAACTTTAGGATCTTGTGGGTTTCTGGAGCCATTCATTCATTCATAAAGTCTTTCATAAAAGTAAGTACTTATACAGATATTACTGACACTGGACTGAATATGAACGTATGAGACATAAAAGCCTAGTATTTTGCGCTTGTGTGTCAGCTGACATGCGCCCGGCAGTCAGCCAATCACTGTTCAGATTGGGGCTGTTACATCGTTGTTTTCATTGAGTCGCTGTTTTCATAGTTTACACAAGAGCAGAGCGGCTCAGAGTGGCTCCCTGCTGTGAGACCAAAACACCTCTTCCAGTGTTTTCAAACTTTTGCAGATTCAGAAAACGGAAATCCCATCTTCGTGTAAACAAAAGGCCAAACCGCAATCAAACCTTTGCGGATTCGGAAAAACATGTTGTCGTCTAAACGGCATCTAAATCATCCCCAATGAATGAATGTGAGAGTGCATGGTTGTCTGTCTGTGTCTTTGTGTCAGCCCTCTGTCCTGTGGCCTCTGTCCTAAGGCCCAAAGTTAGATGGGCCTCAAGATGAAAGAATGTATTTCTATAAATTCTGACAATTTATGTAAAAAGCCATTACAAGGGGCTGGCTAAAATGTGATCCACCTTGGAGATCAGTGATCAGAAATTGTGGATGTAATAGGCAACTCATTACGGAAAAATTTACTCATTGTCTAAAATCTAAAGTGCTCAACAAAATCGAGCAAGGGTGATAAAACAGATAATGTTTTGTTTAGAGTTAACAAATCATAACTGTAACCATAACAAACCATCAAATAGAATTTTAGATTAATCAATTAAAGTTTTTTATGTCTTTTCAAAGTAAAAAAAAAAAAAAAAAAAAGGAAATCCAGCCAGGAGTTGCATATTGTGTGTTTGTGATGGAGGCCTTTCTCTTACACCACATGTGGAGTAGCAGCACTGAGCCAGGAAGGTCAGCATTGGAAAGTTACACTAAATAATGTACACAAGAAGTGGCAGCTGCCAAAAAAATGTAGCCCGTCGTTCACAGAGGCCTGGAGCAAACTGTCTCTAACAGGCAGAGCTTTGCACAGGCAGTTAGCTTCTGTCTCATTATTTTACAGCCGCCACAGAGCGACCACACACTGGAGACGTGGCTCTTATTCAGAGTACAAGTGCCTCATAAACATAACAGGATATGCCAGGTGAAATATACAGTAGAGGTAAGTCTTTTATTCCCAGAGAATCAATGAAAATCCCATTAAAATACCTTATCTATTATTATTATTATTAATTTATTGTTTATTTGCAGCTCCCAACTTCTTCTACTTTTCAAAGCAAGTGCAACTTAGAGAGGTCAAACACACCATCACTGTTCCAAGACATAAATGTTTTAGATGGATTGGTGAACTTGCGAATAGTGAATGAACGTGAGAGTGAATTCTTTTCTGCCAGTTTCTTTGTGATCAATTGGCATTAGTCTAAAGCAGCCTCTCCCAAAATCAAGAGAGTTGCAGTCCCCTTAAAAATCCCAATGCGGACCCTCAACAATTAAACTTTTCTATACTCAAAGGTCTATGTCATGTTTTCTATTACAAACATTTTAAAACCACAGACGGTTGGCAAAAGATGCTTCAAAGTGATATTTTTACTCAGTTGTAATTCATTTCAAACTCAATTAAATTTTTATGTACTTAAAGTAGAAAACCTCTGGCTGCCCCCTCTGCAGTACCTTCGCGACCCACCGGGGGGGCCCCGGACCCCACTTTGGCAACCACTGGTCTAAGGCGTACCCTGCCTCAGGCCCTAAGTAGCTGGGATAGGCTTCAGCCACCTGTGATCCCTAATGGGAACAAGCAGCAGAGGATGAATTAACAAATGTATTGTATCTTTCATAAACTGATTTTAACCTTATTATTACATATTTACAGATTTAACCCTATTCCTATCCTGAGTTTATATACTGCTTATATACTGCTATAAATGTACTTTACTCACTGCAGTAATTTTTGTCCCCCATATTTCTCTGTGTATTGCTGTTAGTACATTGTAGATGAAGACGATAAAAGAAAAGCGATTTGTCATGAGGCAGATACTGGCTCTTTCATATCAAGTTACTGATAAATCATCTAAGAATCCATACCAAATTCGCTGCATAGTTGGTCATTATTGTAAATATACTACATTTTAAGCACTAACTTGGTCTTGAGATATCCCTACAGTTTCATAAAAATCCTTTGAGATACAAGTGAAAGACATTAGCACTTTGTACCACAGCAGTTCAGTGTTCACATGGGACTGCTGTTATCAGTTTGCCTATAAATAAATAATTATTTCTCTTATTTTTCTCTTCTCTTGGTATGGTATGTATTCTATACACTTGGCTTTGTTCGTTATCATGCAGCATACTGCTCTCCCTGCACGTGCACACACCAGGGCTGCAAAACAAGCCGCATGTGATAATATGTTCAATGTTGAAATAGCAACATGAACGACCCCTAAATAATGTTCATTGTTTTTAAGCAAAGACATAATAAAAGTTCAATTTAAATGTATTTTATGATGGCAAAACCAGGACTAAACCAGGTCTAAACTAGGACTAAACTAAATTTAAACTAAGTCAAAACCAGGTCTAAACTAAGTCTAAATCAGGTCTAAACCAGTGCTAAACCAGGTCTAAACTAGGGCTAAACCAAGACCAAACCAGGACTAAACAAGGACCAAACCAGGTCTAAACTAAGTTTAAACTAAGTCTAAACCAGGTCCAAACCAGGACTAAACCACACCAGGTCTAAACCAGGTCAAAACCAGGACTAAACCAGGACCAAACAAGGTCTAAACTAAGTTTAAGCTAAGTCTAAACCAGGTCAAAACCAGGACTAAACCGTCTCTGAACTAAGCCTAAACCAGGTCTAAACCAGTACTAAACCAGGATTAAACCAGGTCTAAACTAGGTCTAAACCAGGACTAAACCAGGTCTAAACCAGGACTGAACTAAGTCTAAACTAGGTCTAAACAACATACTTATTCTTAACATTATTGCAATAAACATATTTTCTTCCAATACAGATATTGTGTAGCCCATATTGTGATAGTGATAAAATTGTGATATATTGTGCAGCCCTATAGCACACACAAACACAAACACAACTTTACATGCAAAAGAGTTTCCTGTCTTCCAAAACAACTGTAAACTGTAAAAAAAAAAAAAACAAAAAAAAAAAACAAACATCATCAGCATGTTTTCTTTCTGGAGCTGTACTCATCAAATATTATGAACCAATAAACTCAATACTCTTTTAGGAGCTATCAGGTCGAATTGATTCACCACAAAGACGATTAATGTGAAACGCAAAACCCACAACAACAGTTAGAAGAAATTAGCCCATCGACCAAGAGAGCGACTGATGATCTGTAATTAGGTCAACTCCACCATAAGAGCCTACTCCAAACCAGCAGGACGGCCATTTTGTTTCCAAACACAAGGCAAGGCAGAATACACAAACAACTTCAATCTACAAAATTAGATAAGAAGAGTTTTAAATGGTGTACTTATTAGATTTGGGGAAAAAAATAAACCCTTCTATGAGAGTTTAGATAAGTTTGGTAACATAAGGACTCAGAACAGCTGACTACATTTCATTTGACTTTTTTGAGCTCCTAAACTTATGTTGAAGATCAGATGTGTTCTGAGTTACACAATTTTTTTTTTTTTTTTTTTTACATACAAGTCATCTCTCTGTCACACTAAGTCAGGAGCTTCATTTGAGCTTGAACCCTTCACAATAAAAGCTCCTCAAAGCTAAACTCATGAGCAATAAATTAATAAACACTGAAATATACAAAAAATACAATGACTAATACTAAAATGATAAAGAAAGAAATGCTTACGTAAGCCAAGGCACCGATTCGCCAAAAACAAAAATAACTACAGTGCTCAAAAAGTCAAAAAGACACTCACATTTCTCAGATGAGGCTAATTTGCAGCCTAACCCGAGCCTCTCTGCAAACTTCCACCATCTCCCAGTTACCCCCCTTGTCCAAATTCAGTCTGGTCCCCTATGAGAGGTCACTGGGGACCAAAGGACGCAGGACTGTCTCGGACAAAGCACAGTTTTTGTACCGGCATTTGATTTACAAATTAAGCACTGCTCCTGAGGATATATGCACTGTTTTGTTGAAGCGGAAAGGTAAAAAAAAAGCAGAGGGAACTATGTAGACCATGATCCTTTGCTCAGTTTCAGTGCAGCTGACATGACAAAATTATTGTTATTAAACACTTACTTAATCTTTTGAAATATCACACTAATTAATGCACTAAGGGCTCGTCAGGGCATTTTTAGAGTTATGTTTTGTTATCGTGAGCATTTCTACAACACTGTGAGGCTCCCCCAAATATCACAATAAATATTGTACTGTGAGATTAATATAGAGATAATACTGTACTGTTAAATTTGGATATTATCAGATCCAAAGTAAAAAAAGTAATTGTTGTTAATATATATGTTTAAAAATGTTTAGCACTCAAAATAAAAAGGATGTCTGAACATCAGTAAGCTTGCAACTGTTTTTTAACCAGACTTGGATATGTTACATACATGTAGTTGATTGGTTGTCCCTTTTTTGCTATATTTGGTGGCTAATGCTAATTCATTCATATAAAATGTATTGTGGCCTGCTTGGCTTATGGCACCATTCTTTTAAACTCAGCTAAATTGTTTATAAACACCGAAAGGGTTTTATACCAGATCTCAGATGTTGACCAGAAAGTGACCTCTACAAAAAATCAAAACAAAAAAAAAAAAATGTGTTTTTTACTTCCAGTCAAGGTCGGTGAACGCATAATCGTCCTGGGAAAACTACAACAATTAAACATCTGATACACACAATCCACGCTGCCTTAGGCCTGAAATACTACCAAAAATACCTTCATGCCGAGACACTGACAAACAATGTAATGGGATTTGTCTCCACAGATGGGAATGTGTATCCACAAGAAAAATATTTATCAAGGAGTAAAAGTTACAAAGCAATAACAAACCAATAATGCACACTTAAAAAATGTAACCCTAACCCTATTAGTTTATGCCATCAACAAGAACGAACAAGGATAAGAACATTCAGAAAAAAAAAAAAAAAGCTAAAGATGCCTGAACTTGGACTCTAAGGGGGATTTCTTTTACTGACCCCTATGGTTGAGTTAATATCTTTGTGGCAGCTGATGCTATAGCCATGTTTCGCAATGGCACACGATCCTTTAAGAAAAAACTTGGATCCAGACAGTGATCCAGAGTCACACCTACTTTCCTTTTAGCTTTTCCCGTCCAGGGTCAGCACAGCGAGTCATCTGCAGTGATTTGCATATTTATTTGGCATAGGTTTTACACCGAGTGCTGCCCTTTGTGATGCAACCCTCTTCATTTATCTGGGCTTGGGATTGGGATAAAGAGTTAATTGGCATGTGACCCCTTGTGACTGGTTTCTTCCTCAGCCCATTACTGACCTTTCCTGAAAATTTTATCAAACTCTGACCATTACTTTTTAAGAAATATGAAACATGATTCATATTTTTTTTTTCTTTTTCTTGCCTAAATCTTTTAATCAACTTGACTTGACCATAAATACCAAATATTTAAAAAGTTTTATAATTTTAATGTTGTTACAGTAAAAAACACACAAAAGGAAATATTTTTAATATTCTCAATGCAAGGTGAATTACAGCTGTCAAAGATTACCAACAACATTGATTTAGATGTATTTGGGATTTTTTGTAGTAACACAAAATAACCAGTTTTAATGGGAGTTGTTTTCAAATTCTACATAGCATGAGGAAAAGATGCTATTACTCATGGGCACGGGCAGAAAAAGGGTTAAAACTCTGACAATAATAATAAATAAAGCTGGGATAAAAGGGTTAAGCTGCCTCACACCTTACACCTCTCAGGTTTCTGAATAATGATATATTGGCTCAGATAAAATACACAATCCAGAGTGGTGTCTACACATGCACAAACATGCACAAAATAACCCATTAAATAAAACTGTAAAACAGGCTATTCCAGTAAGTCGATGCATTTTACACAGAGCAATGGCCTCCAGTCGCAGGAACACGCAGCCAACTGAAATAAAGGGAAAATGGCTTTTATAAGGCGCATAGGAACCCTCTTAAGAATTACATAAGGAAAGAGCCCTGAGCCTATATCTGTGTATAACAAACAACATACACACACCACAACAGCATGTCGTCGCACATATGCAGCAGCAGCACTGCACATCTGCACACAGCTGGCAGGCACAAACCCATTCTTTGTGAGGAACAGCCACCTGCTCCGGCTCTGTTTATCAAAGCCCTCAAGCGTCTCTCCCAACAGCAGGAGCGGGTGGCTGCACTGCTCACAGTGGATACTGTACATGTGCAGTCACTCTGGCAGCAAAACAACACAGTGTGATCATAATAAATGATGATATAGTACTCTGTTCCTATGGTCTTATCCACCAGCTTACTCTAAAGAGGTAGAATTTCAGCTTTTCCCTTCCTGGTTTGCAACTCATCATGAAGTGATTTGATTTGGCATTTTACACCAGATGCCCTCTCTATCTGAGCTTGGCACCAGCACATATGCACAGAGGCTTGTGGCCCCTTGTGGCTGGATTAATCAAATTTTCTGGGTATTTTAATTTTTATTTTAGTTATTAAAGGTACTGGAAGCAGCATATGCGCTCTACTGGTTTGAAAACTGCAGACTAAATCCAAACAACACTCTGTGGGTTGCCAGTCTTTCTGCTTTTCTGATTGGACGATTGGCAATGCAGGGTTTAAAACCAAAACAAAAAATGTAAAAATAAACAACTTGGCAATTATGTAAAACATTTTTTTAAAAATAAATTATTATTATTGTGAATAAACCAGTGTTATCAGTAAAACTACTAATTAATTTTAACATGTTTACCTCATATCTTAGAACATGTGAGAAATGTTTATGAAATATAAATATATATATATATATATATATATAAAAAAAAAATTGTCCTCTCGCCCTCCGTGGGCGGTTTCATCCATCCAAGCTCGGGTCCTCTACCAGAGGCCTGGGAGCTTGAGGGTTCTGCGCAGTATCTTTGCTGTTCCTAGGACTGCGCTCTTCTGGACTGAGATGTCTGATGTTTTTCCTGGGATCTGCTGTAGCCACTCTTCCAGTTTGGGGGTTACTGCCCCGAGTGCTCTGATGACCACGGGCACCACTGTTGCCTTCACTTTCCAGGCCTTCTCAAGTTCTTCTTTGAGGCCTTGGTACTTCTCCAGTTTCTTGTGTTCCTTTTTCCTGATGTTACAATCGCTTGGTATTGCGATGTCAACCACAACGGCTTTCCTCTGCTGTTTGTCCATCACCACAATGTCCGGTTGCTTCGCCACTACCATTTTGTCAGTCTGGATCTGGAAGTCCCACAGGATCTTAGCTCGGTCATTCTCTATCACCTTTGGAGGTGTTTCCCATCTTGACCTCGGGACTTCCAGACTGTACTCTGCACAGATGTTCCTGTACACTATACCAGCCACTTGGTTATGACGCTCCATGTATGCTTTCCCTGCCAGCATCTTACAGCCTGCAGTTATGTGCTGGATTGTCTCAGGGGCCTCTTTGCACAGTCTGCACCTGGGGTCTTGTCTTGTATGGTAGATCTTGGCCTCTATTGCTCTGGTGCTCAAGGCCTGCTCCTGTGCAGCCATGATCAGTGCCTCTGTGCTGTCCTTCAGTCCAGCCCTTTCTAGCCATTGGTAGGATTTCTTCGATGTCAGCCACTTCAGTTATCTGTCGATGGTACATCCCATGTAGGGGCTTTTCCTCCCATGATGGTTCCTCCAGCACCTCGTCCTCTGTTTTCCACTGCCTGAGACATTCACTGAGAACTTCATCTGTTGAGGCTATCTTCCTGATGTAGTCAAGGATCTTGGATGTTTCATCCTGGACAGTGGTTTTGACACTCACTAGTCCTCTGCCTCCTTCCTTGCGCTTAGTGTACAGTCTCAGGGTGCTGGATTTGGGGTGGAACCCTCCATGCATGGTTATATATATATATATATATATATATATATATATATATATATATATATATATATATATATATATATATATATATATATATATATATATATATATATACATATATACATATATATATAACACTCATAGCACCTAATAGAAATCTATTTGAAGAATGGTTGGTAAAATACAATGTATACTCACATATTAAAATACTGGCTGACACACAAAATTAGTCACTAATTTTGTCATTATTTCTTGTCATGATTATTACAGCGTACATGTTCACAAGACACTATTAGGCACTATACTGGGAGTTAAATGGTTAAACAGAAATATGTCTCTCATTTTCATTCTCAAATGTATGTAACATTTAATTTCTTCATAACATCAAAACCTTCTTGAAGCAACCCTCTCCATTTATCCAGGCTTGGGATTGACACAAAGAGTACACTGGCTTGTGATCCTGTGTGGCTGAATTAAGAAACATAATCATAATGTTGTGTGGGTTATAATAATGCAGAATAATGCAGAAGGTAAATAATCACATAACAAAGCACACAGAGAATATTCTTGGGCGCTATATTATGCAAAATCAACTTTTCTGAGCTTTCTACCATGTTATAATGTTGTTCCCTCATCGAAAGCATACCTAGAGTTGTGTTTTGTTTCATTCACGACTGTTTGAGTAATCCTGTAGCCTCTGGCACTGCCATTCTGAGGCCTAAAAACGCTTGGTTCGATAAACCGACCAGTCAACAAGCCCTCTACATCCAGTCTGCTTTCATTCATGTATCCATAAAACTGTTTACAGCTCTGTTTCCTCACAGCTAATTCTAATTTTCCAGTAAAAAGACATCATAAAAAACATTTAAGGAAATAAAAAGCTCTTTTTCTGTTTATGTTGATCTCTTCGCCTGTTTCTTTATGGCAGTAGTAAAGGTATTATTAGAGATGCTTTCTTTAAGTCACATAATGTTTTTAAAGGTTGTTTACATGCAATGCTCTGCTAGAGGTGACCAAGGTTTGTATAAAAAGATAAATAAAAGCACAATATAACCCCTTGATAATGCTAATGTTTTTGTTTTTTTACAAAATCGTTTCAGCTGTAGCACTGTGATGTGTGTTTTTTTCCCACCAACCCAGACCAAAGCTGCACATGCATAGAGAGCATGACAGGCTTGTTGTAAAGAGGGTTTTGCTGTCGAGGCTTAGGCCTTGAGGCAGATTCAAACAACTGCGTGCATGTGGCTGAATTAACATATGAGTAATACCACATGTGTGCACAAAGAGTGTGTACATCTACAACAGCCCCACTGTCCTTTCCTTGTCAGTGCCCTACTATTCGCCCAACTGGCCACTGCCTGCTGACTCATGCGTTCATAACAAACACACAGCATTGCATAATTTGGTTACGACAAGGCAGAGAACAAGGTTGGCCCAAAATGAATCATACGTACTATATAAGAGCACTGTTTAAAAAGTCCCTCCTAATCTGCATGGGGGCCTTATTAAGAGAGAGGCCTCCTTTTCTGACAACTTGACAGGGATAGCTCGAGGCGCAGCGATGCCAGCACAGAGGAAACTGTCCCTTCATCTGCATGGGAATGTGAATAAATCGGCTAATGCTACGAGGAGATGAGGTAAGAGCGGAGGAGATGAGGAGGAGAGGAGAGACTAGGGGAGAGATCCATTTAAATGAAAGGAATGAAAGGGAGCAGAGAGGCGTCAGCATTAAGGCTTAATCCACTGCAGTGAGATACTTTGTACGCCGGCGGCCGATCAGGAAGACTGTAACATACACCGCACTATAGGGCTGCATAATACATTGCAAAATTATCAGGATATCAGCAAACACAATATCACCAACAGCCATGAAATAAATGTATCACAATAATAGAAAGTACTTAATTTGACAGAGGTTTGCAATGTTTACTGGTCTAGTCCTGGTCCTGGTTTAGTCTTGGTTTACCCTGGTTTAGTTTTAGTGGTGTGATCAAATACATTTATTACGAACGTACTGATTCATTTAGCCCTGGTTTAGCTTTGTTTTAGTCCTGGTTTAGTCTTGTTTTAGCCCAGGTTTAGTCTTGTTTTAGTCCTGGTTTAGTCTTGGTTTAGCATTGTTTTAGTCATGGTTTAGTCTTGTTTTAGCCCTGGTTTAGTTTTGTTTTAGCCCTGGTTTAGCCTTGTTTTAGCCCAGGTTAAGTCTTGTTTTAGCCCTGGTTTAGTCTTGTTTTAGTCCTGGTTTAGCCTTGTTTTAGCCCAGGTTAGTCTTGTTTTAGTCCTGGTTTAGTCTTGTTTTAGTCCTGGTTGAGTCTTATTTTAGCATTGTTTTAGCCCTGGTTTAGTTTTGTTTTAGCCCTGGTTTAGCCTTGTTTTAGCCCAGGTTTAGTCTTGTTTTAGCCCTGGTTTAGTTTTGTTTTAGCCCTGGTTTAGCCTTGTTTTAGCCCAGGTTTAGTCTTGTTTTAGCCCTGGTTTAGTTTTGTTTTAGCCCTGGTTTAGCCTTGTTTTAGCCCAGGTTTAGTCTTGTTTTAGCCCTGGTTTAGTTTTGTTTTAGCCCTGGTTTAGCCTTGTTTTAGTCCAGGTTTAGTCTTGTTTTAGTCCTGGTTTAGTCTTCGTTTAGCCTTGTTTTAATCCTGGTTTAGTAAATACAGAGACTTCTGTGTCAAAAAGAAAATCCAGGTATCTGCAACACTATTTTGTTATCACCAAATTCAACATAGTTGCTGCTTATCTAATGTTTTTTCTACTGTTGTGCAGCTCCACACTGCACTTCTTGGTAAATGTATAATCCAGGGGGTCACAAGCCAGTCCCAAGCCAGAATAAACAAAGAGGGTTGCATCAGGAAGGGCATCTGGAGTAAAACCTAAAGTACTATATCACTGCATCCTTTTGAAGGCAGATGATTTTCTGTGGGAGAAGAAAGGACATAGTCACTGGGTTACATTTAGGGACACTAGAACTTAACTTAGTGCTGCTCTAGCTTCCCTAAAAATGGTCTAAATGGGCCACAGTGGCTCAGTCTGTGGAGACATTCACCCACTAACTCGAAGGTTGGTGGTTTGATCCCCACAATTGGCACCATCAGTCTGCCACAGGGCACCCTGATGGAAGAATGAATGGAGAATGGAGAATGAACCTATATGTAAAGCAACTTTGAATGTGTACAATAAAGTGCTATATATGACCAATGCATTATTATTATTTGGGGCTGTGTATAGGACTCACAATACAATACGTATCACAATGTAAGTGTATAAGTGTGCATAAGATAATTCAGGTCATGATAATATAGGACAATATATCACATTTTTTTATTAACAATATGATTTTGGGAAACCTCACGTATAAACTGGTACATCAATACATTTTTATATGAATATAGTATTACTCAATAAAATACTGCAATATTTTACAAATATATTTTCCTGAGAACAGCTGTGGATTATATGAGATCTATAGTTAATAAACAATGCATGACTTACACCACGGCTCATGTCGAAGTGCCAACCGTCCATGTGACTGCATACATCTGCGCTCTACCCTGTTATGTCATTAAGTCATATTGGACAGTATGTCGCTGTACACAGTCCTACATACAGTATGCAATGTCCTGTGTTTCCTTTCCCCAGGGGAGGAAGGGCCAAGCACGGTACAAAAGTGTAACATACAAAAGGGAGCATCTCTCTCTCTCTCTGTGCGTCTCTCCCTCGCTCTCCTCACCCACACGTTTCTCTATTTAGCTCACACTTAAAAAGGCGGCCTAAAGATAGCAGCAAGAAGATGAACAGGAGCCAGCCAGTGTCATGGCAACGACGAGCGCTGGATCACAAACACTGAGCATGGACCCGGCAGAAAAACTTATAATGAACGGGATACGGCAGGAGTTCTCAAACTGTGGGACTGGTAACACTGGTGGTACTTCTTCTGGTGCTGCACTTAGGAGAATTAGTTTAATTTAGAACCAGACCAACCACATCTGGTTTAGACCTGGCTCCTGAATCTGTCCCACATTTGGTTTTGTTTAGTCTGGGTTAAGTCCTGTTTTAGACCTGCATGATTTAACCCTGGTTTGGTGCTGGTTAAGTCCTGGTTTGACCAAGTTTAGCCCTGGATTTGGCCAGGTTTCATCCTGGATTTAGTCTTCTCCTGACATGGTTTAGACATGGTTTTATCCTTGGTTTAGATCTGGGTTAGTCCTGCATATGGTGTTGTTTAGTCTAGGTTAATTCTTGTTTTAGACCTGGTTTGGCCCTGGTTTAGCCCTGATTTAGTCCTGGATTATTCCCAGATAAATCTTGAATTTGGTCTCGTTTAGTCTAGATTAAGTTAGTTAAGTTAGATGGTTTTGAACTAGGTTAGTCCTTCAATCTGGTTCCGTCCTGGATCTGGCTTAGTCCTGGTTTGGAAATGATTTAGGCCTGGATCTGTCTTTAGATTTGGTCTTGTTTTGTCCCGGATGTGGTCTTGTTTAGTCTGGCTTGAATCCTGTTTTAGACCTGATTTCGTCCTGGTTTAATTCTGGTTTAGACCTGGTTTTGACATGGTTTAGTCCTGGTTTAGTCCTAGTTTAGACCTGGTGTTAACATTGTTTATTCTGGGTTTGCTATCGGTTTGGTTTAGTCCTGATGCAATCCCTGTTTTGTTGTTTTTTTAGTCATGCATTTTTTGTGTTAATCCTGATTGTATCTCCAGGTTTAGACCCACATCTTTTCCGAGGTGGTACTCGGTGTGAAAAGCCTGAGAATCACTGGTGTATGACATCTTCCCCCATAATGCATTTGGGTATTTTTAATCCCAATCCAAATGAAAAACATGTCATGACAAAAAAAAAAAAAAAAGTTTACAGTTTAGATGTCTCAATCTTTGTGGTTAACCAAGTGAGTCACAGTATTTGGGCTTCAGTCGACAAATTAGGATCCGCCCATGATTCCTAAATATGTGTGAACAGCCAACTTCAGGACGCATTAATGCATATTTTAAGAAGAGCAAAATACTGTAAATAATTAGATAACAGATATGTTTTCAAGTCAAGTGAGTTAATCTTTCATGAGCCGTAGTGTGGGAAAAACTGACAAACTTAAAGCTGTCCCGGCTGCTGTTCAAATGAAATCTCAGAGTAACAAGACATATCTAAAATATAAACTTTCTCTAACTCAAGGTTCGTACAGTCATGGAAAACCTGGAAAAGTCATGAATTTTAAAATGCAATTTCCAGGCCCTGGAAAAGTTTTAGTAACATTCGACCACTACTACTTAAACCTGTGCCATCCTGCCTTGATGATTACTTTATATCTTAATTTACTTTTTAAAAATTTGTTCTGAACCAACTTACCACGCATAAATATCTTTTAATCATTGGTGTGTAGGCTATAAGTCAGTAAAATTAGTGGAATAATATATTTCTGGGGGAAGAGCCCCAAATGTTTGTTGTTCTTTTTTTTCTCCCCCAACTGACTAATTTCCAATTTTAACAAATTTAACTTGCAGAAAAAGTTTCTAATGCATCACACTGGACATTTTGAATACTATTTATAAGTCATTTAGGTCATTCAGCTCTTGGAAATTTAGTCAAAAGTTTTGGAAAAGTCATGGAAAACTCTTGGAAAAAAAAGTGTATGAACCCCGGTAACTTCCTCGAGCAGCCATTATTCAACAGCCAATCAGAGCGTCCCTTATTGGAGTGTGCCAGTGGATTAAAATCCTTAATAATACAGGAACTATGAGACCAATAAGTTATTTTTTTTTAAAGATGACTCCTATTACATAATAGTATTTGATGATTATACTGGTTTCCTCCAATCCAGTATAAGGAAACCAGATCCCATTTAAAGTGGTTATATTCTGCAAAATCGACAAATCCCCGTCCACTCCAGGAAGCACTGACCAATCAATAAACTCTCTACATCCAGTCTGCTCTCATTCATTTATCTATACAAAAACAGTGTACAACTCTTTTTCCACTTATTTCTCACAGCTTTTTTTTTTCATTTTGTAGTAAAATGGCATCATATAAAAGTGAAGGAAGGAAGTGAAGTGCTCTTTTTCTTTGATTACATGTTTTCTTCACCTGTTTCTTTATTACAGTAGTAAAGTTATTATTGGAAATGCGTGCTTTTAGTCACATAATGTTTTTAAAAGTTGTAAAACATGCAGTGCTGTTCTAGAGGCGACCAAGATTAGATAAATAAAAGCATAATATATCCCCTCTAAGAGCTGATTCAGATTACAAACACATGGCTATAAGTATTGTATAGGTACAGGCTCTTAAAACACTGAGCCTGGCAGCATTAAGAGAAAATAATAAGGATCAGAAATCAGGATGTTTCAAGTTACTGTGCAGTTTCCTTCCACTAAAAATCCCCCAAGGCCTTGTGGCACATCAAAGCACCAATTTTAACATAGCTGGAGTCACTTCCTGAGCACAGTTACATCAGTGTACAGTGTATGGAGTTAAGCACTGAATCTACTTTCCTGAGAATTTGTGCACTGTGTGAGGCAACATGTAATAAAAATTTAAGACAAAAAACATTGGAATATTATGTTCCTTATACAGAGATTTGGTCACTCCCAAAGCAAACTGGTGGATTAACTTCAAATCAAATGTTATTGGTCAACAGCCAAAAATGCTGACAAAAAATCTCCATAGTAAGCTGGGTTAAATTAACTGGTGCACACTACCTGCAATTGCAAAGTTAAAATCTACTCATATTTAGCATTTTCTTGCATGTAATCTGATATTTTTATATTTGAGCTGATTTTTTGGAGCTTTTAACCATGGTATACTCTTGTTTCCGCTTCAAAAGCACACCTGGAGTAGTATTTTGTTTCATTCATGCATGTCAAAGTAATCCTGTATGCTGGGGCCATCTCTTTCTCAAGATCTGAAAACACTGGGTCTCGCGAATCTATGTAGAAACGTAAAACCAAGAAGTTCTCCTACTTGTTTCTAAAGCCCATACACCATCACCTGACTTGTTCAGATCTTTTCAGCGCTTACTTTTCTGTCACTATGAAGCAGTCAGCTCATTTATCTTTCTGTTAGCATCATGTAGCCACTTTATGCTCTGGCTATTCCTCATCATTGCCAGGAGGGGGCGACAGACTCCTAATCCAAGCGTTCTCTGCAAAGCCAAAGTAACAGCTCCCCAAATGAAGATGTTTTCCAGACATATACATTTTTTTTAAGTTATAAATACTAATGCAAAGGTGGCCAAAACTATTTCAAAAAGCCTGAAAAAACATAATATAGCCTTTTGAATAAAATAAAATACAATTACTTGATGATCAACCTTCTTTCTGCACATTCACATCGCTCTAGCAAAATGTATAGGTGAAGGTATTTGCAAATCGAGTATCTCTCTTGTTTTCACAACACCACAAATACATAATTTACAGCCAGTAACAGCTCACAGAAGAAAGTAAATACATTCCAAAAATAATGCAAACTTGTAAAGACTGTTACCTAAAAAGCATGTTGCAAGTGACTGAGTTGTTGATATATGTTTGCAGTAGAGTGTTTTCCCACTCTTTGCAGTAAATCAGAGTATTGTGTAAAACCAGCCTCAAATACAGAGATGTAAAAAGTGATGTAGTGTGTTTATGAAACTGTGAATCTTGCTAATTATGCTTTTGAATGAAATTGCTGTAATAGTTTGTGTATGTAGTTAAAAAGAATGATTTCCACTCACTATGTTGACCTGCAGTGGCTCTGAGCCCGGTCGTAAAAGTCTTCTTCTTCTGCAGCTTCCAGATCTTAGCCGCACAGACGAGGACTGCCCCATGTCTTTTAAAGCAAAGAGTCACAGAAATTAAAGTCGTCTTATAAAATGTCTAAAATTCAGAGATAAAAATTTAAGATATATGCATTGGTACCTGACTGGGGCAGACGCAGAGCCAAGGCCGATAAAGTGCCGCTGGGTAGAGGCAGGGAACGACAGCGCTGAAGGGATGCTTTGAGCGGGGGCTCTAGTGGTGACACCCCCGGGGGTCGAGACAAGGCCTAAAGGGCACTCAAGAGTTAGGATTCACCTAAATATCCCATATGGAGCTGTCTATATGCACACTTTCACACATGCACAAGGTTAAAAGCACACACTAAAATCCTTCTTACTGCCTTGTCTCGTTTTATGCTGTGAACAAAAGTATCTCAAGTCTATTTTGGTGCATTGGTCGGTGTGTGCCCTAAAGCTAAAAACCATGAGAAACCATACATCATGCCAAACCGGGCGGACTCTTGCAGGTTAAAATGAACTGACTCGGAGTTAGGGCAATGAGAGGTAGAGCTTATGGGAGCAATGAGGCAGAAAATTGTCCACAGAGAAAGACTGAGGAGGGAGGGACAGAGGGAGGGAACAAGGAAGAAGCCACAAAAAGAAAGACACAGAGAAAGAAAGAGAAAGGAAAAGAGGGAGGAGGTTAACTGAGGGAAAAGCAGCACCCCAGAAATACAGGCCTGCGTAAATGGGGCAGAGCATGCATGCATTGTTGCAGCAAACGCATAAATACTGGGTTAGTACTACAGGCTGCCCTTCAGAAACTCTGGCGTCGTGTATTCGAAATCATAATGGGATTGAGCTATTTTTGTCATCTAATGGAGACAGCTGGAGATGCTCTGCACTGTCTCCCACCTTTATGAAAAAGATAACAAGCTTACAGTACATACCTACAATTGTGCTTCATATGTGTTTGACTCTCTTTCATTGTCAGCAATAACATTTCTCTTGTGCTAAATTTGCACACAAAAGCCCATATGTGCTTCTTTAACATCTTGCTTTTCAATGCGTTTATTATTTTTTCTGATAATTTTGATGGGCTAAGACAGTGGTTCTCAAACTGCGGTACAGGTACCACTGGTGGAACGTGAGCTTCTTGTAGTGGTTCTAGTCTTTTGCGGTTTAGGTTTTGTGGTTTTAGCACAGTTCTCCTGGTTTAGCTTGGATTTGTCCTGGTTTGGTTTGTTTAATCCTTGTTTAGTCCTGGTTTAACCAAGTTTAGTCTTGATTTAATCCTTGTTTAGTCCTGAATGTGCCCTGGATTTGTTCTTGTTTAGTCCTGGTTTTGCCTGGTTTAGCCCTGAATGTGCCCTGGATTTGTTCTTGTTTAGTCCGAGTTAAGTCCTGGTTTAAAAGTCCTGGTTTAGTCCCTGTTTTGTCCGTATTAAGTGATAGAGTTTTCTAGGTAAATCCCTATTTTATCCATCACTTTAGGCCAAGCTTAGTCCAGATTTAGTCTCACTGTAGCCCATTAAAGTGGTTCTTGTAAAGCCAAATATTTTCTGAGGTGGTACTTGGGGTGCATTGTTTGAGAACCACTGCAGTGTTGGTGATGTAAGTCAGTAGTGTTCCCAGTATATCTGTATATCTGTACATATATCTACATTTGTGCTACATAGGAGTAACTCATTCGTCGGTAATAACATTTCAATATTGCTGAATACAAAAGCCTGTGTTTGCTTTTTGAAGATCTTACTCTGTGGTGCAGCTCGGTGAACTGTGTCTCATTAGTAACACTGGTCTCTATGACAGAACAAGGCCTGGAGCGAGCAGCCGTCCGTCTCTGCCCCGGAGAGAGCAGCATGCCGGGGGCTGGTCTTCGCCTCCTCCTGCACGAGCGACCCGACCTCGCTGTAGTGGCTGTAGTAGTCTCGCTCCGGCCCCGGTCTGCGGAGGTCCAGGATGGCCGAGGCGGGCCGGCGACGTAGGCGAACCGGCTTGTTGTTGTGGGGCACAGAGGTCCAGTCCGAGCTAGAGTGGTGCACGGTGGGGCATGGCTGTCTTACAGAGCTGCCTGTCTGGCTGGCAATCTGCTCACACAGCTGGGATTGGCACAGATACTCAGCGGTTTGGCTCACATTATGGTACAACAATACATTTTTATGTAACAGGGAGGGAGGGTCATTCACTGGTAATTTAAAATCAGTGGACAAATTTGGCATTTTTTGCTTTTGGTTGCAGCAGGAACAGTGGACTAAATATATGCAAGTGTTTCAATAAATTATGATTTGGTGTCAATATCATGATCTAGTTTAACTGTTGCCGTTCATTTATTGCCATCACATTTTTACTGTTTTGTTTCCTAAAAGCCTTTCTAGTGTGTGGTAGTGTGTTGGAAATTAGCATTGACTACCACCACAATGATGCTTGCAAGGGACTGCTATTGTGCGTAGTTTATCTGGGTGGGTATTTTTCCACACAGTTAAAGCTTATCTGAGCTAACACTTTTGACAATATAGTGTAAAAAAACATAAATAAATATTAAAACCTGCTGGCTTACCACAAAAAGCATTACATTTTTCATTAAAATGCTTTCGGCCCATTGGTTGCATAGATAAAACTCATCTTAAAACAGTTTTAAATGTATTTTAGGGGGCCTATGAGTGTTTTTAAAGAACTGTCTTACAGTTTATATGTCTTCAAATGCAGTTTTTCGCAGCTTTCACTTCTTGCATAATAAAAGTTTATTTTACATAATCCAAAATATAGCTTGCCTTGCCACACTGGCCACTATAATGAAGCTGACTTTGTTTGAATCTATTTTTTATTGTGCCATTTTAGCACTGCTTCAAACAGTTTTCCACAGCTTATGTCTCAAGTTTCCAAAATAAAACTTAACCCTTACCACAAAAATCATCAAAAAGTCATTAAAATGTGTTACTGACATTGGTCACTTTTTTCACATATAGGCTGTGGTCCAGTGGTTCTGAACCAAACTAATCATTTTATTTTATTTTAACAAAAGAACCAACATTATTTTCTAAATGATTCATATATTTTCTGTATCTAAATCTGTTGCATTTGATTTAATTTAAAAACATTTACGTCCTGAATAAACAATGAAACTATATTTAACATGAACTGATAAGTTGTATCTAAACTATATGACACCTCTAAATATAGATTATTTTTAATATAGCTCAGATCCGTTGCACGATGAAAGTAAAAATAAACATTGTGAATTGTTCATTACAATGCATTAGTCACATTTGCCAAGTCATAGTTAAAAATGTAATCATTATTTTGTGACCTTTTTATAGATGAATTAAGATAAAGTGGTTCTGGTGCCATGACGTCTGCTAAATTGCTGTATCGTGCAGATCAACACCATTTCAAATACAGTTTTCCACAGCTTACACCCCCTGCATAATCAAGCCCAATGAATGTGTGCTGAGTACCGAGATGTCACATCGCATTTTGTCATTGTGAGTTTGGGCTAACGTGTCCTGACTTGTTGGTGAGACTAGGACGGGGGATGACTAATGTCTTCACTGGAGTGAGAAGCAAAGGCTGCCGTCACAAAACCTCCAGGGCGACCAGAGTCACACATGGACAGCTCTATGGGGAAAATGGCATTTCCTTGCATCATTAAAAAAAAAAAAAAATAAATAAAATAAAAATAAAAAACAGGAAAAAACTGCAATGTTCTGACACCGAGGTCCCACTTGTGGCCAACAGAGGGCGCAAAAGGACAAGTGTAGTGCATGTGACTAATTCAAGTCCTCACAAGCTGCTGTCAGGACTGCTGTTGAGTGTTGTTGATTTCCTTTAACAGTTAATGTGACACACCTAAAACTATTATCAGGAAATGAATAGCTCTACAGGAATTTTAGTTTGTCTGATTAGGATTTTGAGGAAAAAAGTGATGACCAAGGTTCAAACCGCAGAGGTGGAAGAAGTACTCCAAATCTGTACTCAAGTAAAAGTATTATTACTTCAAAATTGCATACCTCAAGTAGAAGTACAAAATTATAACTTGAGTAAAGTAAAAAAGTAACGAATAAATGTTTACTAAAGTAGAATGCACTTACTGCTACAGTACCATTACTGCCACAATTAATACTGCAACTACTACTACCACTGCTGCTATTACTACTACTACTACTACTACTATTGCTGCTACTGTATTACTATTACTGGTAGTACTAATACTACTGCTGCTGCTATTACTACTACTGCTGGTATTACAACTACTACTACTGCTTTTACTACTACTAGTAGTACTACTGCTGCTGCTGCTTTTACTAATACTACTACCCCAATAATTTGACTTATTTAAATTTAGATTTAAATGTTGATTTAAATTTAAAAACATTTGAGTAGTAAAAGAAAAGCAGTAAAAGTATATACTCAAAAATAATATTTTACTAGTACTAGTAATACTTCTACTACAACTATTAAGTGCTGCAACTACGACTAGAAACCCTACTATTATTTCTTCCCCTGCTTTTACTACCCACTTAACCACCAAAAAAAAAATCAAAAAAACAAAAACAAAAACAAAACAACAACAAAAAAAAAAAAAACCTGAAAATTCAAATTTGTACTCAGTATATTATTTGTGTACAACTCTCCACCTCTTGTTTGAAGCATGTAGCAATGACACAATGAGTTTGTTGACGTTAATGATGTGGTGAGAGGCTGCAATGACGTGAGGTTATGGCATGAATGTGGTAAATATTGCACAAAGAAATGTCTCCTTCCTAAAACACATGATTAATAAAACATAGGAAATTAAATTAAATATAACTTGTACTTTAACTTGTACTTTAGGGCACATACCTTAAATATTTCCTCAGTGGAGTCGGATGCTGGGACACTATTGGTTGTGCTGTCTTTGTCGCTGTGTTGTGATTGGACGTTTACTTCCTGTGTCTTTGTGGTGTCAGGTGGAGCATCCCTGGAATCCTGCTCATTTCCTGTCTGTCCCTCAGCCCTTTCCTCCTCGATCTTTAATGGATCCTCTACAACCTCCGCTTCTGTCCTAGTGTCTGCCCTTGGACCATTTTCCACTACGGATGACCTGTTATCTGCCTCTCTGTCTCTGTGTTGGTTTTGAAAGCCGTTAACAGCGTGAGATTCTGATTGGGTGTTGTTAATACGTTTATGAGACCCTTTTCTCAGCCGTCCCGTAGCTTCACTGCTGAAGCTGCCTGAGGATTTGGTGGTCAGGGGAGATGAAGGCTGCTGTTGGGACAGTCCCTCGGAGTGGATGGTTAGAGACACACTGTGGATGTTGTTGACTGTGCGTTGCTGGGCCCGCGGGGAGCTCACTGGACTTTTCTCTCCCTCTGGAGGAGAGAAGGAGCGGGTTGTGGTCCGCCATTTTCTGGCTGTTTCTGCTACACTGTTGAAAAATTTAAAAAGCCCACCAAAGTGGCCCTTGGTGTCAGAGTGCTTAGGGAGAGGTTGGTTAAAGTCCTTTACAGTCTCAAAGTCCACAGACCCAAAGTCTGAGTCCATGGTTTTGTCCAGAGAGTGGAGCTCAGAGTCAAAGCTCCTCTCAGAGTAGGCAGCGTTGGCCTTTCCCAGAAGGGAAATCCTCCGCAGGTAACTCCAGACATCTTTGTGTCTCCTTCCTCCACCCCGATGTGTCCCGGGACTGTCTTTAATGTTAGGCTCCTCACATCCGGATCCTCTGTTACAGTTGGATGAATTGTTATAGTTTCTTTTGGTATAGCAAATCCTCTCTGCTGGTTTAACTCCATTTTGAGTCGTAGGCTCCTCTGTTACAGGAGGCTGGCTGTTTTCTGTAGGAGCAGTGAGGTCAAGGTCTTCTAATGAACAGTCAAAGTCTGCTGTGTATCCAGCGTACGAGTGTCTCTTGCCCCGCTGTCGAAGTGTGCTCCTGCTGTGCTGCTGAGGCGTGCCAATGTCATGACAAAAAGACTCCTCGTCCACTAAAGAGGTACTGAATTTGGTTGACAACTTCCCTTTACTTCTGAACACAGAGGGGGATTTAAGTTTCTTGAAGGAGCGGACCTTGTCAGCAAATGAGAGTTTAGGGATAGCAGCCTCTCCGGGCAGGATCATAGAGTGAGGCCTTCTGTCCAGCTCTGGGACAGCTCTCTTTCGGTTCAGGATCCTCCAGATGCCCCCTGTGGTACGGGACCTCCGGTTGACCTCCTGTCTGTCTTTGACAGGGGTCTGAGCAGGGCTCTCCCCATCTGCAGGCCCAAGGTCCTGAACACAAACAGTGCTGGTCTCATTGGCCACGTCCAGAGCAACATTAAAGACTCTGTTGACAAACCCATTAGGGTTGGTGCACTCAGGGGCAGAGCTGTCAGTCTGCTCCATCCTCTCTGTCCTCAGTGTCAGCTCTCAGCTCCAGTGGCCATCATGTGTCAGCCCCGCTCACTCGCTCACACCTGGACAACAAACACACAGTGTTAGAGCTTGACATACAACTCAGTGGCCTGTCACTGTCTATTCAGAGAAGCCCATGGCACAAAGACACAGAGTATGTAAAATGTATTATGTAATTATGGTATTTATGCTGCCTAGCCTGCATTTATCTCCATGGGCGGTTAAATGATTGAGAATAATTGATAAACAGTGGTACTTAAACACAAAAACACACTGAGAGTCTGCTGGACAGAGGTTTTATGAATCAGCGCTGCTCCCCGCCTCATATTCGGTCCATTTTATCCAAAGTAATGATTTCAGACAGTGTCTCTGACCACCATTTAGACCAGGAGGCAGCGTTGTCATGGAAACACTCACTACAGAGACGTCGCTTTTTTCAGACCTGACGCGGTGACGTCACCACGGCTCACGTTAGCTGCTCCAGAGAGAGAGAGAGAGAGAGAGAGAGAGAGAGAGAGAGAGAGAGAGAGAGAGGATGCAAAGGCAAGTAACTAAACACTAAGACAGTACTTAAACTACAATATTAATGATGTATTTATTGAGGAATCTAATGTATTTGTATGAGATCTCTCAGTTGTGTGTTTCCATACTGTGCAACTGGCACTGGGTCTTTGTCATAGGCAGGACAATAATGAATTATAACAATCTGATTAATAACAAAATAAACTAAACTTAAGTCGGCTACGTAGTTTGCCATGTGGTAGCTGCAGCTGGAGATCGTCACCACCAGGACACCAAACCGTCCATTCAATACTTTTTTCTCACTCATGACGCTAGGCTTAAACATACCTTATAAATAAATAATGGCAAACCTCCCACTGACACTTCAGAGCGCGTTTGTTTGAAGGCAAACGTAAAATAAACAAACTTACAGGTAGCTAAGTCGTTTCCTGGTTGTTGACAACCCTGACTTAACATACATACATTAATAGCCTAGGCGTAAACGTTTCCTCAACTTAGCCAAAGTCCGCGTAAACTCAAACAATTAGCCAGGAAACCCATTACTTCGCATATTATTTCACGACAGCGACAAATAAACTCGCAACTTTAGGGTAACTCTGAGAGCTGCAAAGTTAAACTCACCCCGAAATCTTCCTTCGTTCAAAAAGCCATCGCCGTAGCTGCCTGTAAAGTCACTGGAACACCGACTTTACGCACCGGTCAAGGCTTATCCGGGGGACGCAGCGGCTTTAGAAACTTTTATCCATGAGTTAAGTCAGAAGTTATGCGGCGGAGAGCCACTCAGCGCGGATCACATGTGGAGGCGAACCTCTACACTCAGTCAGCTATCATCAAACTGAGAGAAACTCCCGGAGCTGAAGGGACAGAGCCGTGAACTCTTGCCCCTGTGCGCTGCTGCAGACGCCGACTCTGTGATTTGTGATAAAGGCTCTCACGCAGACAGGAGAGCGGCTGCAGACACCACAATAGTCACACACGTAGCCTACATACGCACACTCACTGGGGAGGACACACCTTTCATAAAAATAACTGTTTGTTTATTTGTTTACGGCTAAACACTATTCCTTATGCTGTATTATGTTAATCCTTTTGTATATTTTATATATTAAGTGGGGATTAGGCTGCACCCAACCGTTTCCCTGCAGTTTATATTCTTAAAGCTGCAGTAATGTTGGAGAAAAAAGATAAGTTCAAGACACTAATGCCTTTTTATCTTCTTTAAGACGTATGTAAAAGATTGTATGTATCCTACCTGTGCCTCAAGCATATTATAAGGAATATTAGTAATTAATTCACATCAACACAACAACAGTGTCTTTTTTTTTTTTTAAATCCCACCACAAAATACATAATAAAATAACTATGAGTCTGAATATCCATCTCTCTGCTTATGTTTTCAGGTGTTTTACTCAGCTTTATTTTGTATTGTTTTTATTACATTTTACCTTATAGTAGCCAATGTTGAAATAGCAAATCCAGCCACGTCACAAGGCACAAGCCACAAGCCAGTGTACTCTGTGTGCCTGTCCCAAGCCCGGATAAAACCAGCAACAAACCTGTGGCCGAATTAATATGCAAGAAGGGAGACGCTGAAAGGAAAAGCCAGAGCTTAAAATGCCACTTTCCCTCCACCATAGATTCAATGCTATACAAGCCATAAGACCAAAAACCAAAGGGAGCATTGTGACAGTACAATACATTAAACTTGATGCCACTTGATGAACATTTTCCTCTATTAAATCCATGATAATAAAGCCTTCATAACTCCTCAAAGCGGCTTTTTTTTCAGGTTTTCTGAAATAATTCCAGACACTTTTACATTTTATGTTTTATAACTTAAAATAATGTACAGTATATGGGTGGACAGTATTTTCTGTTGGGGGAGCTGTACCTTGGACTAACAATGGCAACGATGGGGAATGAACAGAGTATAAAATGGCTAATTAGCACAGCTTGATGCTAACAGATAGATAAATGAGCTGACTGTTTTGTAGTGACAGCAATTTAAGCGCCGAAATGATCAGAAGTGACTTTGGTGATGGTGTGTGGGCTTTAGAAAGACATGAGACCGATTGTTTCAAATCGTAAGAATAGGACAGCAGCAGTACAGGAAAGCAAGCATGAATGAAACAAAATACTACTCTGGGTATATTTTGAGGTGGAAAAAATATTATAACATGGTAGAAAGCTCACGAAAGTCAATTTAGCAGAATAGGGAACCTTTAAGGACTCAAAGGTCAATCTTATTACAATATGTTATTAAGTTCTTCATCATCTTTCCACAATAAAAAAGTCACTACTGTAAGACATTAATCACCATCACTGAGGCAGTTTTGGGGGCCTCTTACCCTTTTGGGGCCCAGGGCAATCTCCTGGTGTGGTACCCCTTTAACTCCCACAACTCTAAATAATGACCTATGGCTTTTATTGATGCCAAAAGAAGTAAGTTAGTGACTGCCCTGATGAGAACTTTTAATTGAAAAAAGCATGAAAAGGCTTTTTTATAGTTTGTCTACACTGCTGAAGAGGTTACATACTTAAAGTTTGCTTACTGCACATTCAAACTGAGTTTAATCTATTCAGGTTTATGCATTTGTGTTTCTCTGTTGACTGTTTACTCGATGGAGAGCCTATTTAGGAAAGCACTTCTCATTTGTAAAGACAGCATCGGGTGATTGACTGAACTCTGGTCTCACTGGTTGATCTTCCTTTGGGATTTGCGTTGAATGTGAAAATCCTTCTATTGAAACGACACAATGGGGAGAGGGCGCTCTGGGGGGAAAGCAAAGGAATTTACAAAAAACCAAACAACTCGAACCGTAGCTCCATAGCTGCACGGCCCGAGAAAGAGGAGATGGTGGAAGAAGGGGCCTAAATTTAAACATTTCCTCTTTGTCCTGTTTTGAGCCCATTGTCATCGCATGGCGTTCTCCCTTCTGCACAGGAAGGAGTGGATCTGACATCAACGCTCTCAGGCTGACAATGGCAGGAAGTCTGTCTGACTGTATGTAAATATCTCGACGTGTCCATGCTTCCCTTGCTGCCCGTGGGGCCGCTGGCTGCTCCCTACAAGACCCTCTCTCTCACTCTCTCATAAGCAGCTTGAAGTGCTCGAGCCCGTGTAGTGTGGCAGCAGCGACGCAGTGATTTACATGCAACACTTCCCCCATAACTCTTCTACAACTGTCAATGCGAATTACGGCAGTCCCATCTTCAACTGGGCTCGCCTCCAGTGAAGCTCCTTCAGTGTGTGCCTTCATATGCACTCTGTACGTCATAGGGCTGTAGTAATACTCAAGAGCAGGCTTGATCTCGAGGCTCACTTTCCTTCCACATTTTATTTATGACCATCTTTGTAGTCATGGAAAAGGAACTAAATCCTTACTTTTTTCATTCATGTTAGCATAAGAGATAGTTTATCGTGACAGGTTTGTCAGATGTTTGTTTTGAACTTGAAGTGTTTCTAATTCAAGATATTTTAAGGCTAATTTAATTTCCTCGGTAACCTATAATATATAGTGTTAGCTATAGTCTTGGACTGTTATATATTAGTCTCTGTCTTTGTTCTGTTTGCATTAAAGGTCCCCCATTATGCTAAATTGACTTTTAAACATGGTATATATTGTTTCCACTTCAAAAACAGTAGCATTTTGTTTCATTCACACATGTTTGAGTAATCCTGTTTGCTGAGCCACTGCCCTTCTCAAGAGCAGGAAATGCTCAGGTCTCACAGCTCAGGAAGTGCTCCTGTGCATTTTTAAAGCCCAAACACATCACTGTACTCTGTACATGACTGTTCTGATCATGTCATGTCGCAATAAGTGTCAACTAGCCATTTTAAGCTCTGTCCATTGACCACTGTTGCCAGCAGGGGGTGACAGACACCTAATCCAAGCGTTCTCTGCAAAGTCAAAGTAACCTCAAAAGAAGACATTTTCCATACATATACATTATTTTATAAAATGTAAAATACTAATGCAAAGGTGTCCACAATTATTTCAAAAATCCTGAAAAAACATTGCTTGTTAAATATCTTCCTAAAACTGGTGAGAAATTTGAAAAAAATATATATAGAAATCAAATTCAATTCAAGTCAGCCACAAAGGGTCACAGTACAATTAATCTTTGTGCTAGTCCCAAGCCCAGATAAAAGAAGAAAGTTGCATTAGGAAAGGGATCTGGTGTAAAACTTATGCCACATCAGTATCTCAGGTAATTTTCTTAGCTCAGTTAGATTTTTATAATAATAGAAAGCAGCCAGTTAATTTCAATTTTAAGTGTTTTTTTTTTTTTGTTTTTTTAAGTAATGTCTCAAAGCCTGGTATTTATCTTAAATTCCTAAATCTTGGCCTCTGTAATAAGTTGGACTCATTATTATGGCATTCACTACAACAGCATACATCTTTTCATACACGGCTCTGTGTTCTGTCCCATTATCCCACATTTTATTGCATGTCTGTCTGATTCCTTCTCTTAATTCCCTTAAACATTTCTAAGTCTCTTGCCCTCCTGTCTTTATTCAGTGACTTCCTCAGGACCCCGGCCCGTCTTCCTGCTGTCCCCTGCCTCCAGTCACAAAAGACATCCTGCACCAAACAGGACACTTCTCTTTGGCCTATGGCCCCAGAGCTTAAACCTAGGATATCTCTAAAACACACATTTCTTTCAATGGACATTTTGTTACAATCAGAAAATAAATATTGAACGTGAGAACGATGTGATAAGATCAGATTTATACATATTTCTTTCACTCTCCTCCTTTCGTCAAGTCTGGTGTATATTGGATAGAGCAGAGGTAACTCAAGTACTTTGCTTAAGTACATTTTAGAAGAGGGTACTTTCTGAATACGCATTCATTCACATTTTTGAGGGAAGTACTTTTTTTTTATAATCTGAGCAAAAGTATTGTATTCTTATGGCAAAATTTCACTGTAGTAATAATAGGAATACTGAATAGTAGCAGTGGTAGTAGTAGTAGTAAAAGTAGTAGTGGTAGTATTAGTAGTTGCTGTAATAGTAGTAGCTGTACTATAAGTAGTAGTATTAACGGTAGTATTAGTAGCAGTTGTAGTAGTCATAGTAGTAGTTGTATACAGGTAGGCTAATAGTACTAAAGTTAATAGCAGCCATTGCATTAGAAATAGCTCTAGAAGTAGTATTCATAGTGGTAGTAGCAGTACTTAAATGTGTTCAGTACTTTTACTTCTTCTAGTACTTTTTCAACTTTGGGATACTCTGTTGAGTGATGAGTACTCCTAACACAGCTCTTTGACAACTTTTGGTAGTATTAATGGCAGTTATAGTAGTAGAATGTAGATGAAGTAGTAGCAGTAGAGGTAACAGTAGTACTAGCAGTAAGCATTAGTGGTATTAGTAATAGCACTAGAAGTAGTACTAGTTGTGGAGCAGTAGCAGTAACTTAATTAACAATTTGGTCCAGTCCTTTTACTTCTACTTCAAATTATTTTGCAGTAATAGTACTTTTACTCAGATTTGGTAGTACTTCTTTTACCTATGTGGAGTAGAGGTAATAGTAATAGCATTAGTGATAAAAGTATGGGTTAGTAGCAGCAGTAGCATTAGAAATAGCTCTAGTATGGTAGATATTTACTATGTATCTAACAATTTTGATGAGTACTTTTACTTCTACTTGTACTCTCTTCAACTTTGGGATAGAGTTTACTTTGTTGAGTGTTGAATATTCCTAACACAGCCCTTTGAAATTATGTCATTGGCTGATTTTTCGAAAAATCCCACCTCTTCCTTCTTTTCCTATGACACTAGCAGTATTAGTCAGAGTAGAAGTGGTAGTATTAGTGGCATTTGTAGTAGTAGTAAAATGTAGGAAAAGAGGCAACAGTAGTAGCAGTGAGCTTTAGTAGTATTAGTATTAGTAATAGCAGTAGTACTAGTAGTGGGATAGTATTAGTAACAACTGTCAAGTAAGCATTTTGTGTAAGCAACGTTATTTTTGCAGAAGCAGTATTTCTACTTGTATTTGGAGTACTTTTTCACCTTGTTGCCTGTACACATAATATAAAAGTGTTGAATCCTCCTAACACAGCCCTTTGAAATGATGTCATGGGCTGATTTTCAGAACAATCGGACCTCTTCCTCCTTTTCCTCTGACACAGTCCCGGGCTGGCTGTGGGTTTGGTACAGATTACTGCAGACAAACAACTCTCGCCCAGTTTAGCCCCAGTTGTAATTATTTCGACGCTTTTTGTCAACGCTCCTGAGTGAAAACAGAGGGCTGCCCAGAAAAAAAAAAAAGAAAAGAAAAAAAAAAAAGCCAGACTAGGGAGGGAGCTGAGGCGAGGACAGGGCAGATAGTGTGTTGTGATATCAAATAAAAAAAGGCTTATTTAAGCATGGGAACGGGACAGGGGAGTTGTAAGAGTCATGTGAGAACAGCTGTTGGGTGAAATCTGTTGTTTGGGGAGATTGTGGCTCAGTCACAATCTGTGCTTCTGTGTTTCTGGTGGATTTTAGGGACAGGTTGCAAGCTGATACTGCAGTCATTTGTGTCCTGGTATGTAATTATGAGTAACTAGATAAGGAGTCTATAGCCAGGGTGTACTTTTTGTGCCAGTCCCAAGCCTGGACAACAGCTTTAAACATATCGCTGCACACTAGGAGGCAGAAGGTTTGTTGTGGCAGCCCCAGAAGGGAAAAGCTGAAAGGAAAGACGTGGTAGAACCAGTAGCAGTAGTAGTAACAGTAGTAGTAGTAGTGAGAAAGAATAATAATAATAAAAAAAAATGTAATATTAGTAATAGTAGCTAGTAGTTTTTGATGTGCACAACTTAAATAAACTTTACGATCAATACTTATTCACCTTTAATAAAGTCATATTTTTTGTCAACTTCTTTCTACTTTGTGGCAGTAGTAGCAATATCAATACTAGGAATAGTAATAGTTGCAGTTATAGTAGCAAGACTAGTGATAGTAGTGGTAGTATTAGTAGTAGTGAGAGTAATTGTAGTAGTAAAAGTAATAGAAAAAAACTGTTGTAGTATTAGTAATGGCTCAAGAAGTAGTGGTGGATGATTTCTACTAAACTTTAAATTTATTACTGTGAAGTACGCTGTGGCAGTAGTAGTAGTATTAATAGCAGGGAATAGCAATAGTAGCAGTGCTAGTAGAACTAATAGTAGTAGTGATAGTATTAGTAACAGTTGTAGTAGTAATAGTATTAGTTGTGGTAGTAGCATAAGTAGTAGCACAGATATAAGGTAGTAATGGTGGTAGCAGTATTACTTTCCACTGAACTTTACATTGACTGGTAGAGTACTTTCACTTCTACTTGAGTAATAATGTTTGGAAGTAACAGTACTCTGTGTCAGTAGTAGCAGCAGTAATAGTAGCAGTGGTAGTAGTACAAAAAGTAGTAGTAGTGGTGGTAGTATTAGAAGCAGTTGTAGTTGTAGTAGCAGTATTAGTAGTGGTAGTAGTTGTCACAAAAATAATAGCAGAGATATAGGGCTAGTAATTGTAGCAGTAATTATTTTCCAATAAACTTTCCAGGAACTTATTCAGTACTTTTACTTCTACTTGAGTAATATTGTTTTGAAGTAACAGTACTCATTGTCGGTAGTAGCAGTAATAATTATTACTATTATTACAGCAAGGCAAGTTTATTTGTATAGCACAGTTCATGCAGGGTAATTCAAAGTGCCTTACAGAAGAAAAGAAAAGTACTACTACTACTACTACTACTACTACTAAACTAATAATAATAGTAGTAGTAGCAATGGTAGTACTTCTGCAGTAACAGTACTTCAGCGTGCAGACATTTTCAGAGTCTGGGCTGTCTGAGCGTCTTATTAACATGCCCAGGTAGTACCAGCGCAGCCTGCAGTGGTACACAGAGAGACTGCATTTCCCTGACATTCCTGACATTCCCAGTGCGTTGACCTGCATACTTCCCTGGGCTGGACGCACATGGCACCACACTTAAGGAGCACACATACACACACACATTTAAAACCTATCCCAGGACACAGCACTTTGATGCCCCCCCCCCTCTCTCTCTCTCCAATCAGCATGGGATAATCAATCAGTCTCAGGATTCTCCCAAATGGGACGACACAGTTTCACATGTGGTCAGTAGGAATGTTAAAGGAAAAATGTGAAAACTGATAGTTCAGTGGCTGTAAACAAATGATAAAAATCTAAACTAGTTAGATTTCCACTTCAGCTGGCACACATTCATTATGCGTGCACTAAAAGGCAGACGTAAATTATTAATAAATATGGAATTATCAATTTATGTATAGGTAATATTGGTTCTGAAAATATCTTTTCATGTAATTACATGCAACACTATGTAATTTTAGCACCTTGACTATACGCTATTGTGTTTAAAGGAGCAATATTATTCAAAATGGACTTTTCTCAGCTTTCTCCCATGTTAAAATGTTCTCTCATCAAAAACAGACCTAGAATTGTGTTTTGTTTCATGCATGCATGTTGAAGAAATCCTATATTTGCTTGCATGGTTTCTGAATCCTCAAAATGTTTAGTTGCACTCCCCAGGAAGCATTGACCAATCAACAAGCCCTCTACATCCAGTCTGCTCTCATTCATTAATCAGAAAAACTGTGTACTGTCATTTTAAAGTAAAATGGCATCATACAAAATGTTTAAGAAAGTGTAGTTTCTTTTATTCTTTCAATTATGTTCAAAGGATCACAACAGAACTGCACTCTGCTGTCCTCTGCTGGTGTCTCCTTCTCCTGTTTCTTTATGGCACAGTAGAGAGCTTCTTATAAAGATTTTCTTTTAATAAGAAAGATTGTAAAGTGTGTAAAGCTGTTCTAGATCTGGCAATGCTACTAAGTCTCCTGGGCCAGGAACAATATCTATATTTATTGGTTTGGTCTTTGTGGATGTAAACACAGTATCCCAAATCCAGTGTCCTGGGATAAGTCAGTATCCTGGTTATGAGAAATGGGGATACTCTACCTGGAAAACCCTGAAAGTAACCAGGATACTGTGGCATGTGTATGCAGTATGCTTGTTTCTGACCATGGCAGTTGACCTGAGCATGTACTGGACCATTGCCACAGTGCTTAGCTCAGTGTCATACTGGATCCTGGTTTCTCCAAGTGCATGTAAACGGCTACTGGGTTGCCAGATCTCACTGACAAATTCCAGCCCAAACAGAACATAAAACCCTCCCAACACAATAAAAACCAGCCCAAATCACAACCACTCTAAATTTTCAAACCGTTATACCTAAGAAAGAACACAAAACTTAAAAAAGTAAACCAAACAGGTTCCTCACAAAGAGTGCAATCAGACAACCAAAGCCTTCCTGTCCATGGTGCCATAGAAACCATAAAAAATATGAAATATCATGAATGAATATTAATTTCATGAACAAATGAAATGTGAGCAACCAAAGATGAATAATTTTAAAACAAATGAACTGATGATATGAGTGGGAGGACACAGCTTTATTGAAATGTGTATTTCTACTTTGTTTGCCATAACATTACAACTATTTTGTTGCGTTTGTTATATTTTCTCCAGAATATTTTCTAAAAACCCGCCAAATGTTGTAAAAAGCAGCACAAATTTTATAAATCTGCCCAATGCTATTTTTTCCAGCCAAGTGTTCAAAAGAAGCCCAACTGGGCAGAAACCAGCCCAATCTGGCAACACTGAGCATCATATCCAGAATACTGACATAACCGGGATAAGGCTCATAACCAGGATACTCTTGTGCATGTAAACGCACTCAATGATAGTTTCAGAGAGTCAATTTAATATTGATACAGTGACACAAATTGTATTCACTTCACGTACCCTGGGCCCTGGGAAAAAAAGCAACAAAAGCTATCTCTAAACGCTCAGCAGTCTTCTCAGAGAGAGGGCTTCAGGGAGAGGAGAAAGAATGAGAGGAACAAGACAGCCCTATTGTGTGTGTGTGTGTATGTGCAGGTCTCAGATGGGGACTTTCAGCTATTATCAGGATGAATCTGAAAACAGGAAGTCGGGTTCCAATAAACAAGACGAGCGGAAGACAACCACCGCTCTACTTCCTGTCAGAGGGCCGGGGAGGAAACGGCAGATTTTTGAGGAATTCAAATCAAAAATCCTGCTCTTCTCTTTTAAGACATGGGATACATTTGTGTTGGCATTGAAGTGCGGTTTCAGGTCCATGTGAGCAGTTTTGGATAAGCACTTGGCCGTCACTTAGCTGTCAGTCATCAGGAGCTCATTGTTTGACTTTCCTAAATGCTCGCTGCTTGGGCACTGGGCTGAATTTGGTCAGCTGAGGGCTTCTGCTAAAGTGTGTGAGGAAAGTGAGAGCTTACCGGGACAACTCAAGGGGCAGGGTTTTTGGAGAGTTAAAGGGATATTTAGTGTGAACAGGGTTATGTTAGAAAAAGCAAGTAGTCAGCACACTTCTGGTTTGGAAAAGCAGGCAGGGAAAAAAAGCCACAGATGCTAAAAAATCACAGGCTGTAAATGGGTCATAGAAAGTTTAAGGGATAGTTAATAAGGTTATATTGTTTATTGCTTGGACAGTAGATTTTAGTTTGGAAAAGCAGACAGGAGCAACAACTGAGACATCCATGTACTGCTATAAATGAGGCCTATGAAAAAACACTCAACAATTTCCACAATTAGCCAAAATGCGGCTGAGAAATTGTCCATATTTGGTTCAGATTATACAAATGAATTCTATATTTTGGAGTTGTCTAAATAAGGAAAAGAATAAAAGGAAGTTGTGTGGAGAATACTTTCATTGTAACACACATTTATACTAAAAGCTTTTGTTTTTATAGCCAATTGTGATAACGCTGTCCCTATTGGCAGCCATATACAATAACACCAACAAAGCTTGCATTATTGCTCCTGTCTGCTTTTCCAAACCTGTGTGTAGACAGCTGCCTATCATAGGGATTTATTTACCTATTGTTTACCGATACCTGCCATCATCACCGTTCACCTCAACACAGTTAGCTCCTTCATGACCGGTGGTCTGGTGTCTTACTGCTCCGTTCCTCATCGTAAAAGAAACATCTTAGTTGTCTTGTTTATCTCTTTGATTAATGCTGACTTCTGACCTTGACTCTGGTCAGTGTCCTCTCTGCTGTTTAGATTTGGCCAGACCCCCACCCCCCCACCACTGCCACCTCTCCATTTGTTAAACGGACATACAGCAAAAGCCACATTATTAGGCCTTTCTCTTAAAACAAGCTCCAGTTCCACCCTCCGTTACAATCTCAGTGTCCTTTCGGCTGATACTATTACCATGTCCTACTTAGAGGCACACAGATATATATGCACAGCAGCTCTGTCTGTGAGACTTTTTTCCCATTTCTTCACTGCACATCCTCTGTCTTATCAGCGAGGAGGGGGCTGTCGGTCTGTAAATTTACTGGGCCTATTTGTTATTGCTTGGGTAAAGTGAAGCTAAGGCTTTAAAAGGAAATGGTACAGTGACCTAGCACAGTAATTACACAGCACGGGGTGGGACAGGCCTGAATTAAAAGCACCCAAATAGACATGAATGTACAGTGGGGGCCTTGTTGTATTCTCGCTTATGGTGATGTAACTAAATAAAGAGGGCGTTCAAATGAGATGTGAATGTAAAATACAGTCTGGTGAAGAGAGACATCTAGAGGAATTTCATAAAACTGACATCAAGTTAAAGGTGTATTTCAAAATGAACGCAATGTGCTTTGTGTTTGTTGTGCTATCTCCTGCTGGTTGTACTAATTATGTTGCTAATGTGGCTCTTTTAACAGGTCCCATGTCCTGTTTGTTGTGTGGCTTTCTATGTAACACCAACCTGCAATGGGAATGCAGATGAAAACATGATGAACGTGTGCTTGAGTCAATGAAAATGTACTGTATCATCTTAAATAAACAAAGCAATATGGCTCATTGAATATTCTCTACAAAATAATGGTTACAAATTATTAAATTGGCTGATGCATGTCTGTAGGTATAATTTGCAGTTGCCATTGCATCAAAATGAAAGTACGATGCTATATGCGAGCAACATTAAAAATACCAGAGAGGGAAGAAGTACTTCACACCTGTACTTAAGTACACGTACTGTTACTTTAAAAAAATGATTACTCAAAGCATTAGTGGTAGTAGCAGAGTACCTTTGCTACTGCTACTGCTAGTATACTATCACTGTTCTCACTACCACAATAATACTACTATCACTACTATTAACACTACTACTATCATCATTATTAATAATACTACTGCTCACTGTACCATCAAATAGAAAATGGTTTTATTCATTTGGAAAAAAATCTGCATAAATGTACTCCATTTAAAGTATGTCATAAAAATGTAAGAGTAGTATATATTATTCAAACAATGTACTCAAGTAAATTACATGAGTAAAAGTATAGGCACTACTTAAAAACAGCTCATCACTATTAAGCTACAATAAAGCATTAATAAACATGTAATTAACAATACTTTAATGAATAAGTGATTTCTAGATGCTGAAATAACACTGATGTTTTTAATTTTGTATTGATTTACTTGAGCTTATTACTCGTGAATGTTAATAACTCAATGCTGAAGTAATGTTTTGTTAATAATCAGTTACTAATACTTAACTAATGCTTAATGGAGTTATTCTAAGGTGTCACCAAAGTATTTGTGTTACTGCTCTACACTAACATCATTTTACAAACCCAAACAGTTAAAAATGATATTGTTCAATCATGTCTTTATTTATAAAAAAAAAAAAAAAAAAGCAAATCTGTGCTATAATTTTGCAGCTGCAGTCACTAAACCCTGGTAACACGATTTTTGGTCTTAATTAAAATATATGGTTAAAATCGGACATTATTCTGGCATATATCAGGAATACAAATACTTCTCTGTAGTCACTACCACTGTTGCAGTTGCAGCTCTCCACCACATGATGGCACTCTGGCTCTGTCCTGGGACCTGCTGTGAAACTACTGTAGCGAGTGAAACCGCGGCTCAGAAGACAATCCTTTCTTATTAAAAAGCTGATATCGCGTACATTTGAGAATATTGTCTGTTTCAGGGAGCAGTGGCACACAGACAAATCCAGGTTTCAGGGGAATCAAAGCGATACAGTGAAAGTGCGAGATCTGATTTAAAAAATGATGAGGAGAGATTGACCAAATTTTGCTGCAAGGTTTTTTAATTAAGACCAACTACTAGAGTTCTTCGTTTTGGTTCACGCTCACAATGAATTATTGGTCGCTATTAGTTATTAAGTTGAAGCTGAGATATGGGCTTTTAAATTTGATAAAAAGCAGTGATGGTTCTCTTCACTGGGTTTTTCACCAAGTTTGGAATTAATGAGATACCCTTTAGGCTTTTTTTTTTTTTTTTTTTTTTGCAGTAGACTTACATTGTGGTTACATGCAATCATCCCATAGAAGCGTCCAGCCATCCAGCCATACATCCCTCTCCAGTGGGGCGTCCTGAGCTGTAACCGCATGTCAATCAATGGCTCACGGTCCTAGAGCTGCAGCGGTGACCATTTTTCTGAAATACTGTGCCAGGGGCTAAAAGGTAATTCAGTGTGAAAGTAAAGAATTAGACCAAGAACATGAGGCTCTATAGCATTAAAGTTAGATTTCATAAGAGCTACAAGCATCGATTGGATCTGTGTTACAAGTTACCAAAGCCTGAGGTTGTTGGGGGGAAAAACACAATTACTTTTTCTACTGTGGATGATTTTATTTGGTTTACATATTAGCTCAAAAAGACACTATCTCTGGCCCTTTCTCCAGACCATTTCTTCAGTATAACAGCATGTCTAAATGATACAAGTTAGGCTGGTTTAAAGTGAATGCTACAAGTCGAGTGGAACTTTTACATGTATTATTCAGTGAAGCAAGTCGCCCCAGCTTAAAGGCTTTAAGAGAAAAGATAAGGGACTGTTTAAACTATAGGTGCATTTAAAAAAAAAAAAAGAAAGAAAAAAAAAAACATTATTTCAGTAGTTTAATTTAAATAGTGAAGTGCTCGTACCTTAATATGAATTAAGTACACAGAGAGATACATTTCAAGCATCTTTTTTATTTTAATTGTGATAATTATGTTCTTGTTTCTTTGTTCTTTACATCCAGCTTTTCCTATATGTGGTCGCCACAGCAAATCGACTGCAATCTGCAGTGATTTGCACATTGGTTTGTTGTTTAAGCCATATTTCTGACACAACCTTCTCAATTTTTCCAGGCTTGGGACTGGCACAGTGCACAGGCTTGTGGTTGGATTATATTATCAGTAATATTCTGATCATGAATGAGATAATGAATTTTGGTTTTCATTACAAAATTTAAAAGGTCCTGTTATGCAAAATTGACTTTTTTGAGTTTTTAACCATGTTATAATGTTGTTTATACCGCAAAAACCTGGAGCAGTATTTAGTTTAATTTACACATGTTTAATTAACCGTGTTTGCTGAGGCCATCCTCTTCTCAAGAGCTGAAAACCCTAGGTCTCACCATTCTACGTTGACACATAAAACCAGAAAGTGCTCCTGTGCATTTATAAAGCTCACCGGACACGTAATTTCAACTCAATTGCCGTCACTACGAAGCAGTCAGCTCATTTATCTATCTGTTTGTGTCTTGTTGCTAAAAGCTGTGCTAAATAGACATTTTATGCTCTGTCCAGCAGGGACCAACAGACACCTAATCCAAGTGCTCTCTACAAAGTCAATCTCCCCAAAAGAAGATAAGTATACAAATTTTTTTAAGTTAGAAAACATGAAATCCTAATCCTAAGGCATTCAAAAGTATTTCAAAAAGCCTGAAAAAATGTCATATGGCCCCTTTCACTGAACTAATGGCCTTTTTTCTTTCCAGGGTCGCCACAGTAAATCATCTGCTTCCAAGCTCAGTCAGTTGCATACCAATTTGGCATAGGTTTTACACCGGATGCCCTTCCTGACCCCCTGTGTTGCTGGATTACAGAAATAAGAAAAAAATGACAGAACTACAGAAATAAACAGTGACTACAGAATAAACTCCACAATTTTCTGATGAAGTTATGGTTAGGCTAAATGTAAGGCTACGAGTTGAGAGGAACTTTTACATTTATTATCCAGTGAAACAAGTCGCCCCCGCTTAAAGGCTTTAGAGAAAACATATGGGACTGTCAGAAATATGTATAGAAGGCATGTGACTATCTTCTGATCATCTATCACGAGGTGAAGTCACAATGCTGCGTCTATATATGCGTCTATTTTTATGCATCTTACCTGCCCTCTCTGTATTTAAATGCTGTTTGTTGAAAAAAAAAAAAAACAAAAAAAAAACGCTAGGTTAGTTATTAGTGGGGAAACCGTCGAGGAGGTTAGAGCAGCTCAGCACTCCAAGCTGAAGCCACTTTCGCTTTCATGTTAGCAGCTGTCCAAGCCCAAAATGGCCAATTACCATCATTTCTCTGCTGGTGGTGGTAATCTTCGTGAGAGGTTGAAAGAGGGGAGCGAGGGGAGCGAGAGAGCAGTGAGAGAGAGCCAGCCAAAGGGAGCACACATTACTGCAGCAGATGAGGAGGAGGCAACAGGAGAAAAGATAAGCCCCAAAATAAAAAAGCATATTTCAGCAGCATGAAAAATCAGACAACATCCGCCGTGAAAGAAGGTGAATGCATCTGCAGCAAAGGCAATAGATTCAATTAAATGGGTCCTTCTGGTGCGGGAATATCCATAGAGGTTGTTTTTATGGTAATGGTGATCGTAATTGCGGTATCTCTGGGTTCTTTCACGTTGATTATGCAGTGAAGATACATGTAATGACAAGGCACGCAATGTACACATACTATATACTGTATAAGCCAACAAAGGTATGGCAGGAGAGTAATGATATTGAAATCTTTCCAGTATCAAAGTCTTTTCAACCCATTCTTTCATCCTTATCCATTTATTCCTGTTAAGGATCACAGGTGGCATGAGCTTATCCCAGCAGCTATGGGCCAGAGGCGGGGTACACCCTGAACAGTGGATCTTATGCCTCAAAATCAAACAATGTGGTTTATGTATTAACTGGTACAACATACTGTAAATGGGTACATTTCCTGCCCTGAGTTAAGTATTGCTGGTGTGATTGCTAGATGATTCTGACGTAGAGGTCACAGAAGTCCAGACCTCGGTATTTTTCTATTTCTAGACTAAACCAGATCTAAGCCAGGGAAAAAACACGACTAAACTAGGACTAAAACAGAACTAAACCAGGATTAAACATACTCTAAACCAGGACTTATTTAGAAAAAGACAGGACTAAACCAAGACTAAACCAGGTCTATACAAGGACTAAACCAAGTCTAAACAAGGACCAAACCAGAACCAAACCAGGACTAAACAAGGACCAAACCAGAACCAAACCAGGACTAAACAAGGACTAAACCAGAACTAAACAAGGACTAAACCACAGCTAAGGACTAAACCAGGATAAAAATATTAAACCATCTTTATGAAAAAGACAGGACTAAACCAAGACTAAACCCGGTCTATACAAGAACCAAACCAGAACTAAACCAGGACTAAACCATGGCTAAACAAGGACTAAACAAGAACCAAACCAGAACTAAACCAGGACTAAACCATGGCTAAACAAGGACTAAACAAGAACTAAACCAGGATGAAAACAAGCACTAAACCAGGATTAAATGGGGTCTAAAAATGGTCTAAAAAAGGACTAAACCAGGACTAAACAAGGACTAAACAAGGCCTAAACTGGCCGTCAACATGATAGACCTCAGTATTTCTAAAATCCTGTGTACGGCCCTGACTAGTCACCACATCTCCTAACACGTGCATGTTTTTAGACAGTGGGGGAAAAAACAAAACAAAATAACACACATTAATTTGGGAAGGATGTGCACTAAGAGGCTTGTGTCTTTTATTGTTTTGTTTACTTAATTATTGTTATGTTATTGTACTGCTCTTATTTGTTTTTACTGGTTCTTATTAGTTTAATGGAGACTAGTAGAGCTAAATAAAGTAATAGGTATTTATTGTTTTATGTGCAACACTTTGGAAACTGTCTTGTTTGTAAAATGTGCTATAGAATTGAAATGGATTTGGATTTGGACTTAGAGAGATCTCAGTTGGCTGACATGAGGATCAAACCCACAACCTCCTAACTGAGAGGAAGGGGCTCTACCCACTCTCATGCCTCAAAACTAAACAAGAATGCAGATGTTTACAATGTTGCTTCTTTGATTTGGCCTATGTTTTACACCAAGTGCCCTTCCTGACATAACCCTCTTCATTTATCCAGGCTTGGGAGCGCAAAGTTCACTGGTTGGATTAATGTTTAAACTGTTTATGAATTAATTTGTACAAAAATAAACGGCTACATGTCTGATGCTTGGTGATTGTAATTGCAGTGTCTCTGAGTTTGTTCATGTTGATTATGCAGCATAAATAAGTAGACAAACTCGAACATTAGTAACAAGGAACACTAAGCGTACCGTATGAACAATGGCAGGAAACAGTAGCGTGGGATTTCTGCCTCCCAGTTTGTAAGCGTGCATGTATTAGCATTATTATTATTATTATTATTATTATTATTATTATTATTGAGAGATGAAGACGGCGTTTTCCTCTGGGACTGCTCCACTGATCTGCGCCTCACTGTGTCTCGGTGTGATCTTTGCAAGGAGCCAAATGCTGTTAGAAGTTGAAAGATGCCTTGTGCTTTATTCCTTATGAGGAATATATGATACTCGCTTAGGCACAGTGTGATATTTCTGCACACAGCCCCGAACAGCCAATCAAAGAGAAGTAAAACGAATGCTTAATGCTCAACGTTACTGGATTATTTTCAACTCTTTCCATTTTGATAATCCTTCAAGAACATGCAGCTTTGAGTAGGGTGTCCAAACTTTTTCAACCAGGGAGACCTTTGCTAATTAGAAAAAGGCAAAGGGCCTTTTATTTAAGTCACAAATGTTCCTATTTTCAATTAGACAGTGACACGGCTCTAAATGAAGGGAGAACTGGCAGAGGTATCTAGATAGTATGTTTATTTTCTTTTGACTTAACACTACTGAGGTTGACTCATCATCTGTCTCCTGCTGTTAATCAACACTTTCCATTTATCCGGGCTAGGGACTGGCACAAGGAGGGCTATGTACTTTCTGAGTACATTTTCTAAAATCAACTTTTATTTTTGCTTGAGTTTATTTGAGAAAGTGTGGATGGAGGAACATCTTACTTTTACGTAAATTGGCCTTGGTGGAGAAAGTTTCTTCTTTTTTTCCCCACAGCTGGGTTTTTTAGGAGTTTTTCCTAACCGAGAAGGAGGGTCTAAGGACAGGGGGTATTCTGGGTCTGTTTAGTTTAGCTTAGTTTATGTTTGATTGTGTGACTAATTGTTTGCAGTGGTGGAATGTAACAAAGTAAAAGTACCTAGTTACTTACTTAAGTACGATTTTCATGCATCTGTACTTTACTTGAGAAAGTTTTAGAGGTACTTTTACTTTTACTTCAGTACATTTTAAAGCAAGTATCTGTACTATTTACTCCACTACATTTATGAGTTGGTTTGAAGTACAAAGTATTTTGAGTTTTGGTTTAAAATCATGTTTTTTTGTCATACCCTTGTGGTAGACACACAGTGCTTAAATATAACAGATGCAGTAAAGTAGTACTTCTTTAGAAACATCAGAATAATAAAAACAGAAGAGCTCAGTGACAGATTCAGTCTCTTCTACTGCACCAGTTTGTTCATTTCATCTGGAATCAGCTAAATCCATCACATTTAACACATTCATGAGCTGTCGAGACTGTGCCAAATACTTTTACTTTTTTACTTGCAAGTACATAATAGTAGTTGTGGTGATGGTAGTAGTAGAAGTAGTAGTACTAGTAATAGCCTTGTAGGACAGTTTTACTAATAGTGCTAGTAGTGTTTGTAGCAGCAAGTACTTTCTAACTACTTTTCACTCAATCCAGCCTCAAAAGGTCAAGCCTGGATAAATGGAAAGGGTTGCATCAGGAAGGGCGTCTGTTGTAACTTTTATTTGGGTACGGATTTGTAGCAGTATTTCTTAGACCACTGAGAACCAGGGCTAGACTACAGAGTAACTACTTTAATAACACTGGATTGTCCTTGTGGGCCCATCTGCCTCATTTTGAACTGGACCGTTATGCAAGAAACAGTAATGCAGTGGACGTGTGTGTGCAGGCCAGACTGCATTTAATGTGAAAAGCCATTTAGTCACAAAAGAAGATGAAACTGAAAAAAAAAAAAAATGAAATAATAATATAAAATTTTACTCTCTTGTAAAACTGGGCTTTCTCCATGCATCATCAAAAACATGCTCAGATGAACTGTTCTGCATTGTCCATAAGGGATGAATGTCTGTCTTCACGCGTTAGTCTTGAAAATGGCTGCTTATTATTGTCTGTGTGTAACTCACCACATGCCCAAATGTACCAGGGATAGGCTTCAGCCATTTGTAAATTGTGATGTAGATATTAAATGAATTATTAGAATGGTAAGGTCCTTTCTTTTCCTCAGCTAATGGGGTTATGTTTTTGAAGTCAATGTTTGATTGGTTTGTTAGACTGATAACTTGATTCAATTTGCAGGAAAGGTCAGTAATGGGCCAAGGGAGAAATGATGAGTGTTTAGTGTGGATCCACTCTAATCCGGAGAGGGTCACAATCCAGAGAACTCTTTGTGCCAGTCCCAAGCCCAGATAAATGGACAGGGTAAAATGGTAAAAACCAAACAAAAAACAAACAAACAAAAAAAAAAGCCAAATCAATATGCAAGTCAATGTATGCAAGGAGGTAGATGATCTGCTGTGATGAGCCCGAAAAAAGCCGAAAGGAAAAACATTTGAATCTGGTAAACCATCTGGATCAAGGTTTTTTTTTTTAAAGAATTGCATTGCGAGATAGGGTCAAAGATACTAACTCGAGCAATGAGGGGTTGGTAAAGGAACAAATGATTAGTTAGTTCTTTATCATTGTCTTTATGGACAGAGCATTTACTCCTAAACAAGATCTAAGATCTGCCCCCCCCCCCCCAAAGAGGGGTTCAGGGGCCCCCTGTTGGGCCCCAAAGGTACTGCAGGGGGGCTGCCAGAGGTTGTCTACAGTAAGTATGATAAAAATAAAACAACATTAAAAATAAATTACAATGAAGTATTTATTTAAATATATCACTTCATTAAACATTTTTTTGGCAACAGTCTGTGTTTTTGTAGTTTTTATAAAAATATATGGGGAAAAACATGACATAAACTTGGAATACAGTGAAGATTAATTGTTGGGGGTCTGTGCAAGATTGTCTGACTTTTTAAGGGGGCCATGATGCTCCTGACTTTGGAAAGGCTGTTTTATTGGATTCCTAACCATAATGAGCTATGGATATAGAGCGTTTACCCCTGAACTAGAAGATCCTTGTTTTGAGTCCTGGTTGGAGCGCTACAGTATATTGTTACTTTTGGTCAGCACCTTTGTTATGGTCTCCAAGCGCTTGGGTATTTGTCCTATTTATTTATTTATTTTAAGTGTAGCTATGGACTCTTCTACTTGTACTTTTGTTTTTCAGCCCATAATAGTTGGCTTTGTGCAGCAGCAAGCCAACAGGTCACGGCAACATCGTGCTATAGAAGAAGCACATCGCAGGAACATCTTGGGCAAAAGCAAAACAACTTTGAATGCTGGTCATGTTACGGACACTCCTAGATGAGGTATTGTATGTGGACCTCATTAGTTACAGAAAATGGCACACGGCACAATGGACAGTGGCGGCGAGACCAAGTGAAAAGCTGACATTTCTGTGTGAGGTTAGATGAAAGATGCCTCGTGTCTTTTCATCACGATTGATAATGCGGCTCGCAGTATTACATGTGGGTGGCTTCGGCTCCTGCTACTGAAAGGGAATATAGAGTCTGTTTTCTGACCTTTCATTCAACCGAGGAGACCGTACCCACAGATTGACACCAATATCACACTGACAGCACAAACAGACAAACACACAAACATCTCAGGCACAGAGCTTGTTGAAGTGAACGGTGCAGAGCAAAGCAACACCTGGACAAGAGACGGATGAGGCTTAGGACAAAGAGGAGAAAGCAAAGACTGGAATAAGGTAATGTCAGAAAATATTACTGAAATATTTTGTTGATTTAAAAGGTCAGAAGTTAAAACAAGCTTCATTTATTCACCACCCTCTTGTCCAAATTCTATTAATTTCCTCTGTCCTGAAGGTTTTTCTGGTTTGCCATTTCTTGGCTTGTTAGTCTGTTAGAAAGATGACTTAAAAAGTAATTATCAGACTTGGGGAAAAAATGGATTTAAGTGAAAGGACATGGACCTCAGAAGAAATACATAATTTTTGGTGTGGATTTGAATTCTGTACTTTTGCAAGGTAAGGACCCTCCAGTCACAGAAGCTAGCGCATTTACCCCTGAACTAGGGTAAGGGGGTAAGTACTGATTTAGGTTTAAGTACTGATTTATTTTTATTTATTTATTTATTTATTTTTTACCATTGCAACATAGAGCCTTATACTTGCTTCTTGCACTATTAAAGGTACACCACCAACATTTGTTTTTCTAATGGTTTTAGTACAATATATGAATATGTAACTTTAGGTTCAGAGTTTATGGGACTATGCCAACATACAATTATCTTGAACTTGTATTATTGTGTAAATCCCTTGACAAAACATATGTGCATTTCACTTAGCTTAATTGTTCTATTAAGTTTTCCTATTGCTAAAATCACTGTTGAAAAGTTGTGTAGACCAATGACTAATGGGAGCATAAATGAAGTTTTAAAGCAGCCATATTGTGCTTTTTTCAGGCTTTTTGAAATAATTTTGCATTAGTCCTTTAAGTTTTATAATGGGGAAATGTGGGGACTAGATGGAAATCGCTATTTAGCACAGCTCTTAGCAGCATGACGCTAACAGATAAATGAGCTGACTGCTTTGTCTTGATGGCAGTTTAAGAGCGGAAATGATCAGAACGAGTGAGGTAATGGTGTATGGGCTTTAGAAACGTGCACAGCGCGACGTGCGACTGAGTGCTTGAGCTCTTGCAAAAGACATGGCATCAGCACACAGAGTTACTCAGACATGCTTGATTAAAACAAAATACTACTACAGTATGTTTTTGAGGAGGAAACAACATTATAACATGACTAAAAGCTAACATCCAGCAACCTTTTTGAGAATTGTTTAGGTCACAGAGGAGAAAGCAAGCACCTGAAAAAAAGAAATATTTTGCTTATATACAAGGCCTGAAGTCGAATGCACCAAATCATCCAACATCAACCACCCTCCAGCCACGGCCCTGTTAATTTCCATTTGCTTGATTAGGTTATGAAGCGCTCCTCACGCTGGGTTTATTTTCATCTGATTAATTCTGATGCTGCTTTGGCCAGTCTGCGATTGTGCTGCTGATGATGATGATAACAATGAGGGTTGCATGTCTCACTGGCTCCATCTGTGCTTCGAGAACATGTCCGGGAACACGACATCGCCACAACACCAGAACGGTTAATCTGCCTTATTTACTCGTCCCAATATGGCCGCTTTGTCAGACACGTCGTTTGTCCTGGAGGATAAATATTTCCCCAGTGTCGGTGCTCACTAAATGTTGATTTATCCTCAGCCTGTTAAACTGGCCGATCTGCATATGGCGTGTCTGTGTGTTGTCAGGATGCATCCACTGTGAACAATATATGTGACTGTGACTTTAATTATCATCAAAGTGTGACAATGCCTCTGGAGTCTATTGAGTACTCTGCAGCGACTGGTCTGACACTCAGACACTTGACTTGAGAAGCTTGTTTTTGTGTCCTTTACTGACTGATTGAATGATTTTTAAATTAATGCTGTAAACATATTATAAGGTCAATTAAAAGCAAGCAACGACAGGTCAGCCCTATGTTCCGACAGCTCTATGTCAATTTCAAAATGAGGGTCCGTTTACACAATAATAATAATACATCAATTTTATATAGCGCTTTTCACACAACTCAAAGTAGCTTTACAATTTTTGATCTATTATTCATTCACTCCTCAGTCACACTCAGTGGTGGTGTGCTACTTCTGTAGCCACAGCTGCCCTGGGGCAGACTGACGGAAGCGCGGCTACCAATCTGCGCCAAAAGCCCCTCTGACCACCACCAAACACATACATACAGGCAAGGTGGGTGAAATGTCTTGCCCAGGGACACAACGACAGTATGCACTTCAGATGGGATTTGAACCGGCTACCCCCTGGTTGCTGGGCGAATGCTTAACTCACTGCGCCACCATCTCCCCAACAAAAACGCCAAAAATACGCAAGTCATGTCTTATCCCATTCATGTCCACATGGATGCCCTCAAGGTGTGACAAAACAGTGGAAGGTGTAAAAAAAACTGTAGTAAGCCTGTGTAGCCAGCAAATGGCGCTGTTCACCCTGCTGACAAAATCACCACTGCAGAAGAAGCCACAGCTTAACACTTTCACTTCAACCTTTACATCTTGTGGTCTTCCTGGGCAAAGCTTATAGACTCGAAAGCACCATTAAGGATTTATGCATTTATTACTAACAGTAAGTTGTCAAAATAATAGTGTATAAAGCGCAAAATTACTTGATTGCATTCAAGTGGACAGGGGCTTGGTTGTTACGTCATCATTTCACTAAGGACATCGTTTTCCCAGTACACACGAGTGGAGAGCGTCCCAAGTGGCTCCCTGCTGCAAGACAAACACACCTCGTCCAGTGTTTTCAAAAGATTACGTATTCAGAAAAAGGAAATCCGATTCTTGTGTGGACAAAAGGTCTATACACAATCAAATCATTGCATTTTTGGCAAAACACGTTGGGCCCGATCTTGCAAATGGCACACAGACGGACCCCTGCCAACGCTGGGGCGTGGTGCTGTACAGGTGAGGTGTGTTTTGACTTGACCTGCTCTAAATCTGGGGCGTGGTGTGAAGCATGAAAAACCTCAGTGAGTAGTGTTTTTAAATTACAGTTATTATTATTATTATTATTATTATTATTACAAGAAGATGAAAGGATGCAGTGTAGGCCACATATTGAGTAAAACATACACTAAAGTTCACATGAAACTCACCAGAAGCTAAAGGTTGTTTTTGTTGTTGTTGTTGTCTTTTCTCTGCATAAAAGTATCCAATATCCATAATATCATGGGTGTGATGCAAATACTCCCCATGAATAGAACTCTCTGTGCCTTCGATGTAGATCTGTGGATCATGCCCTGTTCATGTGGATAATTAATGAAGGTGACAGAGACGCGAGCAGATGAAGAAGCAGAATACGCAGACAGAGATGGAGGTAAAAAGTAAAGTAAGTAACTGAGTTCACCTTGTGTGGTTTCTTGTTTGATTATCCCGTAGGTAAAATCAACCCAAAAGACAGATAAATGTGTTCAGTTTGCATAAAATGTCCCTGTGTTTACTCCTCCGTAAGGGGTCACGGGTGACTGGAGCCTATCCCAATAACTTCGGGCCTTAAACGGGGTACACCCTGTGCCTTGTAGTGTACCAAGTGTACTCCTTGTGGCAGTTCCAAGCCTGGATAAATGGAGAGGGTTGTGCCAGAAAGGACATCCAGCGTAAAACTTGTGGTCATTTTTACCCCTACACACAAAACTGAAAATAAAATTGTAAACTGGTTTAGATCATTTAAAGATCCAGCTACAGCCATGCCCTGATTACTTTCACAGCAATATACAACCAATAGACAAAATAATGTAATAGTTTCTGGGCCTTTTTAAGTATCCAAACTGTATAACATGTTTATATATATATATATATATATATATATATATATAAACATGAAAAAAAAAATATATATATAAAATATATATATATAAACATGAAAAAAAAAAAAAAAAAAAAAAAAATATATATATATATATATATATATATATATATATATATATATATATATATATATATATATATATATATTTTTTTTTTTTTTTTTTTTTTTTTTTTGACACAACTGTTGGTATTAATGAAATATGGTACTGTTGGCTATTTTCCACTTATATGTTTAGATGATACTGAAAAACCAAGGTCCAAACAAGGGTGAGTTATTGTTTTTGTTCATTCAGCAAATAAACAGCTCAGTTTTCCACAGTTTTTCCTAACTTCAAATCATTCTCACAAAGGGGTTTTAGTAAATCTCAAAAATACCAACTAAGAGCAAAATTGCCATTCAGTAAAATGTCCATTTGTGAAACGTTTTACAAGTTGACTGTCAAAACTGTGATACTCAGCTCTAAAGCCACTCAATTAGTTTTTAAACTACTGTGTTTGCCTCATGAGTCAAAGGTCTTACTATGTCAGAAGCTATTCAATTACTGATTTCTTTGTAAAACTCAGATCTTTTTCTATTTTTTTGTACACAAAAAGCAGATGTAAGAATAAGACTAAAGATCTGATCGCTGCAGCTGAATCAAAGGGAATTTGGAGCAGGCCATTTAACTTAACGCTGCCTCTTTCTTTGCTAACGGTCTGAAGATAATTAGTATTACGAATCAAAACACTTGTGTCGTCTCTACTCCCCCGGTGTGTCCGCTTCCCTCTTTCCCTCAGGCGTGTACTGTAAACTCTCTAGGCTCCACAATTGTTCCTTTAATGTCATCATTGGATTAGAGTGCACTCACTGGCCACTTTATTAGGTACACCTGTTTAGCAGAGGTGGGCAGTAGGCCTTGTCCACACAGAGATGGGCATAGGCGTATCCACAAAGGGTTTTTATCAAATAGATTTGGCGTTTTGGAATGCAATTGTTGTCGTAACCGGATCCCAGAGTGTAAATATTTAAAAATGCTGTATACTGTTTCCGTATTGCGTTCGAGCTGCAGACACTACGGAGCTTTCTATGGCTTTCACAGTTACATTTTCAGCTCCTTTCACTACAGACTAGGGGCTCCTTTCTAATGTGCACACTTATATTCACTGCCATGTTCTTCTGGTTACATCGTTTGTTTCTTTGGGAGCGTTACAGCACCACTAACAGGCCTGGCATATGTATTACAACATTTTCAGTGGTTTTGTGTGTTCAGAAATGAGTTACCTTTACTCTTTTACATTTTACTTGAGTAGTTATTCCAACATGCTTTTTCGTCTACTTGGGTTATATTATTTTGAAGTAACAATAGTCTTCTTTGAGTCAAAATTTTGTCTATTTGACCCAGCTCGGCAGCAGCTAAGTGCATAGTCTTGGGACGTGTTGAAGACAAACTTGCTGAAGTTGAAACCAAGCGTCAGAATGGACAAGAAAGGACATTTAAACTAACTTAACTTTAAATGTGGCATGAACTGCTCTGAGGATTTCAGAAAATGCAGATTGCATGTTTTTATCACACACACAATCATGTCTAGGGTTTACAGAGCATGACCACAGAAAGAGAAAATATCCAGTGAGCAGCAGTTCTGTGGTGAAAATGCTTTGTTGATGTTGTGAATGAATGTCTGCAGAAAACAAGGTGTACCTAATAAAGTGGCCAATACATAAACACATTGTACGCTTTTCTCATCTGTGCTGTATTTTTTTATGTTTTTGAGAGTCACATTCTGTCTGAAACAATAATCTTAAATCGCCGTCGTATTTTTCTCAGTAAGATTTTGAATGTATCAGCTAATTGGATCAATACCAACTGGATGAAGCCAAATTAGCACGAGTGGTGTGATTTATTGTAAATAATTGTCTATCATTAGCTTGATAAGTCACTTCAGTGAGAAAACAATTAGTTAATAAAATGAGTTTGAGTGCAAGAAATCAGGCAAGAATGAATCACTGCCTCTTTGGTTCACTAATATGAATCACGTAACAGGTAAAACTAAATTAAACTAAATGGCTTTTGTCAAGTTTAAAGTAACATTACCTGATATTCGTTTTGCTGTCCAACCAAAATCTGTCACCAAGCGTACACCAACAACAATGGACAGCTTCCTTATTTTCTAAAGTCTCTTGTGGTAAGTCAAGTTACCATTTTATGCTCTGTCCATTGCCAACAATTGCCAGCAGGGGGCGACAGACTTCTAATCCAAAGTGTTCGCTGCAAAGTCAAAGAAACAACTCGACTATAGAAGACATTTTCCACACACATATACATTATTTTAAGTTATAAAACATAAAATACTAATGCAAAGGTGTCCAAAATTATTTCAAAAGCCTGGAAAAAAGCATAACATGGCCCCTTTAATGCAAAAATATAAAAGTACACTTGCTACTGTAAAATACTGCTTTAAATCAAATTACAGTGTGTAACATACCTTAAACTAGAGTAGAGTTTAGCTTTAGAGCAATGTGAACCACTAATTATCTCCATGCTTCACATTGCTTCGAATCGTGATTTACTCTTTTGCTCAATTTCTCAGTGTAAAGAGTCATATTCAGCACTAAAATATGTGGCCTTAATTTAACTTTTTTTGTTCTAATGCAACAGCGCCTCTTACTGGAGTCTGGCAGCATCTTCAAATCATTAATAATAAAGTCTGAATGACGTCTCAAGGTGTTGTTTTTTCCTGTCATAACACCATCTTTAGCAGCAGCTTTTCTTAGGACATTGCATTGACACTGACAGCAACATTAAACGCTCCTGTTGTCTCACAAAGCACTGAAATTTACTTTATTATATTGCTACTTGAGTATCTTTTTCTGAATACATGCCCCTTGTTATAATTTAAGTAAGGTCACTATTTATTCAGTTGTTGCGTTGCTTTAAGTGCTGCTTCATCCACCGCAAATTGATTTAGCATTGTCTCATTTTGCCTTACTGGCTATAGAAAAAAACTCATCCTTGTAAGTTATTATGTATAGCTCACAAACATATAAATAGATCCCACTGAAACAACATGGATGCGTGACAAAGGTAGTTAATTTGCAGCTTATTCACTATAGTCCATGTACCATTTCAATTGGACACAATGCACAGCTTGTCAAGGTGTCACTGTGCCCATTTTGTTATTATTCTGAAAAAACTGAAGGTTATTTTGTACCACAAGAGCTGACATGAAAAACAACAGATTAAATATATTAATTTTCCACTTGAATTTAAAACTGTTTACTAACATGTAGATGGTTCTTTGACATAAAAATGGGTCAAGGGTGTTAGCACTGAGTCAGCCACTGAGTAACGGCATTCTGTAAGTTGATTAAAGATAATTCCTTTTTCCTTTTCTGTTTATAAAAGTGTGTCAAAGTTATAACACTATACAAACTCTTAGCCTACTTTAGCATGCAACAGATGTTAAGAGAGGTACAGTTGTTATGGCTAAGCAAAAATATTTTTGTCTTTAGTAACATTAACATTAATAACATTTAGTCCATCCACAAAGTTTGCTCGCACTGAGATAAGGCGGTGCAATATATCACAATTTCTTTATCGCAATATTCGTATCACAACAAACTAAATGTATTGCAGTAACGTTAAGGCCTCCATCTGACAGAGGTTTACACAGTCATAATCCTTGTCTTTTGTCCTCACACTTTTTTGGTGTTGTAAAAATTGTTTTGTTTGTCATTGATGCCTGCAGTATTTGTTTGGGGCGACTGCAGTTGCATTAGAAGCCTTTAGATGGCACATTTACACATTTACATTTAGTTACACATTTACCAGAATGTCTATACAAAAGAAGTGAGGTGTCATATTGCAATTCAATGCCTCACACTCTTTCTACGGGAGCCCTGCGGAGACATATTTAGATTTGTGAACAAATCCTGTAGAAATAGGTCAGATATTGTGTTATGTGGGAGTTTAGTTCCTTATTGTAGATTACCTCATGCAAGCTTCTGTGTTCAAAAAAGAAAAGTGCGCTTCTCCATTAGCTCAGTTAGTAGTTCTGGTGTGTACCTACAGTGTATGTTCCCTGTTGCCTATGTTCCCCAGTTTCTATGAATCGGGGAGCATAGATACCTCAGATTTGTGAAAGTACCTAGCTTCCTGAGTACTTATGTTCCCTGGCCCATAAAAACCAATCAAGATAAGCACGTGAACGTGGGTACAGTACATGGACATTCTGGTAAGTTCTGATGTTCTCTAACCTGAAGGTTGGCAGTTCAATTCCCGCTACTGGCATTGCATACTCAATGTGTCCCTGGGCAAGAAACTCCACCTGAGGAGTAAATCAATAATGGACTAATGTAAAGCACAACATACATTGAATCCATTATTATTATTAACCTTAATTTTAAGCCTAACCTTAATGTTTTTCACGGAACATAGGTACCGGGTAACATAGGTGCTGGGGAACATAAGGTGCTTTTCCACTAGGCAGAATGGTATGGTACGTGTCAGTACAGGACGGCTTAGCCCCAAAACCTGCTCGTGTTTCCATGACTCTAGGTCCTGGAGACCCATGTCTGTTACGTAAACACTGCCATCACACAAGTGAAAGAAAAGTTGTGTTAATAAATTAGATAAAATATGTGTTTGAAACTCACTTCATAGCATAAAGGCGCTGGCAACATTTAATAAAAAGACAATTGTAAATCCTGGTGTGTGTCTGTGTGAGGCTGGAGCTAAAGCTGTATTAGCTTCAGTAAACAGGAGACTACTTCCGGTTTACCGCAAGCTTTTGGTGCATTAAATTCACTTCTCTTCTTCACTTTAACATATTTTAACCACTGAACACATAAGTTTAACTTGTGTTTAATACAGTCTAAACAAAAAATTAAATCTTTAGATTCTTGAAGCAAGAGTCGTACTTGACTAAACCTGAAACAGCTGTTGCTAATATATGCTAGCTTTATTTTTTAGAAAAAGTCGCCTCAACATTAGGTCATCCTCTCTTGGAATACGTCTGCTTATCACAAGGACAAGTACGTGTTTGATAAAAAAAACAAAAACAAAAAAAAAACATTTTCACTTTTTCTGTCATTTGGCTTGTTGTTTTTGACTGAGTGAGGATTCTCTCTCGTCCAATCAGCCCGCAAGAGAGCCCATCTCAAACTGTTCCAGACCACGTAACATAGGTGCTGATAAACATAGGTGCCGGGGAACATAGGTATTGGGAAATATAGGTGCTGGGGAACATAGGTGCCAGGGAACATAGGTACCGGGGAACATAAATACTGGGAAACATAGGTATTGGGAAATATAGGTGCCGGGAAACATAGGGCTGACCCCAGTAGTTCTGTTCTAGTACAGGAAGTAATGGTTTTATAACTAGCTCTAAACATTTACATATTTTGAGGCAGAGACAAGGTGTGCTTTAATTTAGTATAATTAAAAACATTTTACAATATGCACCATTAAAACAAACAATTATGAGTTTTGTGCCAAAGTGACGCCTTAAAAATGCAATTACTCAAGCTCTGTAAAATACACTACATAGCACTGTGTGATTATCTCCACTATGAGGTTAAGAAAAATCTCTTCTTGCAGCCTTTTTTGCTATTTTTGTTCTCTCATATAATGACATTTAGTTCACATTTAAGCTCCCTCCTTTGTTCAAAAAGTTCTTCTTAAACCAAACCTAAAATACCACAGTGACAAAGCATCTCTACCGCAGTAATATGCAAATGAGCAGCAAGACTCTATACTGGAGACTGAAATGTTCAATTAATGCGGCCTTTAAAAAGCAAAGTCTGCGGACGTGGGATGACGCCAGAGTTATGTAACTTTTCTAAGTAGTGTACATGTATAAAAGTGCAACATGCAATAATTAAAAGAGGACATGACAGTTGGCAGAGTGGAGAGAAGCAAACCGGCACAGATTGGGACAGTTTAGCCAAAAAACATAGTGCCTTTCCAAACACAGACTGTATAATTGATGGACCATGGGATCTGTTACAGAGGAGGAAGCTTGTGTGGATCGGGCCGAATCCAAGAAGCTTATTAGACTTTTTAAAATGTCAAGCAAAAATGTTGTTTTTTATTACTATCTAATAATTTTTTCCCATTGTACTAATTTATCATTTTTTTTCTTTGTACTATATTGTTATTATTGTTGTTATTTTTTCTTTTTATTTATTGGATATGAAAATAAGAATGATAAGTAAATTGCATAATAGAAACTAAATAAATGTCACACAAAACACATAAACACTGTAAATATATATGCATGATAAAAAATGTAAAAAGCAAAAAAGCTATAATATATTTCTAATTATCATTTTAGTGACAGCAACAAGGTGAGTTTGAGACGTAAACAATGGGATTTGCAAACTAATTTACTTTAAAGAAACCTTTTTTGAGGGTTTACATGTTCAGATTTTGAGATAGCAATCAAACATAATCTTAGAAATGTGTTGTTCTTTTAACCAGTGCTAGCTTAAAATATTTCATTTCAAAGATACACTTTAAACAGTCTTTTGAAATTGATGTTCAGGGGTGGACTAGATATGAGATACTTTTAACTAAATTATGTAATACATCGTCCTGCTTATTTTGTTTTTGTTTAAGACAAGGGTTACTTGATGTTACTGAAGTAATTTTTAGTCTCTAAAAAAAAAAAGTCTGACCTATTTCTACAAGTTTTTTTTAGACCATGGTGGCTAAGTGGAGAGTGTGCTCACCTCACAACCAAAATAGAAGGCCCCTGGATTTGAGCCCAGGATTGGGTACAGATTACTAGAGAAGTAGTAGTAGTATCATGGCACTTTTCCACAAGGGGGAACGGTACGGCAGGGTTCAGCAACCTCTTGCCCGCGGGCCAGAAAAAGCTGACCCGTGTTAACTGTGTCAAATGTCAGTGAAAGAGGCTGCTGTAAGAACTTATTTGCAAACATACAGCTCTTTGTCATGGTTTTGGTTTGCTATTACTTAATAACATTTAACCTCGTGGAGCTGTCAGTGAAACAGGCCACTGTAAGATGATATGTGCAAGGATACAGCTCTCTGTCGTGGTTTCATGGATTTAGTAGCTTCCAACCAATAGATAGCAAGCATTCTATCATGTGACCGCCCTCTGTCATGGTTACTTTCGCTTCTATCACATATGTATTGCACATTTTATCATGTTCATTTAAAGTTGCCAAGGAACCATGACAGAGAACTGTATGTCCATTCATGTGGCCGGCCACCTGGCGATTCAAAACATAATAGGCCTGGCTGCAGTCAGAGTTGATGATCCCTGCAATACAGGAAATGTCAGACAGGAAGCCTTGAAACAGATAGCCCCAAAATCTGCTTGTGTTTTCTTTTCTCTGAGTCTAGGAGACTGGTAACTATTATGTAAACACTGACGTCTCAGTGCAGCAAAAGTTTTGCTAATAAATAAAATAAAAACATGTTTGAAGCTAACTTTTAAAACATAAAGGAGAAGCCAATATTTAATTAAAAAAAAGACCCGTGTAAATCTGGGTGTGTGTCTGTGTGAGGTTGGAGCTAAAGCTGTATTAGCTTCAGTAAACAGGAGACTAAGGTTTAGTGCAAGCTTTATGTGCATTAAATTAACTTTTCTGTTCCACTTTAACATATTTTAACACCTGAACATATAAAAAACATGAGTTTAACAAGTGCTTAATCCTGAACTAAAAATGGAATGTTCTGACTCTCGAAGTGAGAGCCGTACTTCACCAAACCGGAAACAGCTGTTGCTAGCTTTGTTTTTAAAAAAAAATGGCTTTGGCTTGTTGTTTTTGCTTGAGGAGGATTCTCTCTTGTCCAATCAACTTGCAGCAGTGTCCACTTCTAACAGACCGCTTAACCATGCCGGACCCTGTCCTGAAAGGGTGCCCAAAAGTGGAACTGTTTCGAACACTTTTTAGGACGAGCTTGGAACGCTTTGGGAAGTGGAAACACGCCCAAACCACCCCATTTCTTCCAAGTGGAAAAGCACCAATAGCAGTAGGCTACCTGAATTATATGATTTTTGAGTACTTCACACACTGCTTTGCTTTTTCACTTTGTCTATAAGACTTAATATATATATATATATATATATATATATATATATATATATATATATATATATATATATATATATATATATATATTTTTTTTTTTTTTTTTTAATTAAGCCTTTAGCATCATTAGCCATATTAGTGTCATACCTTTTCAGCCAATCATCTCCCTCTCTACTTATCCAGGCTTGGGATGGCACAAAGAGTACACTGCCTTGTGAGCCCCTGTGGCTGGATTTAAGCCACATACTTGTTTAAAAAGTGAAAATTACAATGGGTAAAAGTTGGTAGAGCAGGTCCCACCACCAGAGAGAAGCCAAAATGACACCGTTAGGGACCTTTTAGTCTTTGTCTTCGTACAGAGCTGGTAGAGGGAAGTATTTCTCTGAGTAGCCAGTGCAATCCATTTCACAGGGAACTACTGAGCAGATCCGCCGTGGTGTTCCCGGCAGCTCCTCATTCTTCCCCTGTGAACTGGAGCCAATGGTTTATTTAAAAGCGCTCAAGTACTGTACGGTTTTTAACAAGGCCCGGGAACAGGTGGACTCTCAGACCCCTTACTTTTAAGAGTGAAGAGTTGATGGTCAGGCTAATGAAAGATTTAAGAAAAAGCCCAGCAACATCTACAGTAGGATCACTAAACATCAACACAAAATCATTTATGGCATCATTCATTTCTAAAAGGCAACACTCAAAGATAAATTTTGAATTCTTATCACATTTTTCATTGACAGGTTAGGCTATGTACCAAATCGGACTGGACAGGAGGAAAGTCAGATGGGGACATACTGTATCCTGAAAAAATCAAGCCGAGATTTGTGTGGGTTCTGCAAACAAAAAGTCAGCCAGTGCAAATGAAAGAGTTGGCAGCGTAGCCACAGAGTTGACAGTGAGGGCAAGAGACTGAACAGTGAAAAAAACATACAAGGACATCACATAAAGAAAAGAAGCAGATTTAATGGTTTCTGCATTTTGTATGGAAATAGTTTAGTCTGTTGATGCATTTTAAAAGGGCATTTTGAAGTCATGTAGCGTAAAGTTAAATAGATTGAACATTATCAGTTAATGCCACATTTTCAGCAAGGTATACTCAACCAAAAAATGAAAGGGAAATTAAATGAATTTAACATAAAGAAACAGGGTGTGTCTGAAACCATTTCCCAATCACTTAATACTAAATGATAAAGAATTATTATTATTATTATTATTATTATTATTATTATTATTATTATTATTATTATTATTATAAAACTAATATCTGAATATCTAATAGTGACTGAATAGTGTACTCAAAACTTCTCAAAGTTCAACAGGAAAAGCATCGGACAGCAGTGGACTTTAGATAACAGTGTGACCATTTAATATCTTTAAATAGTACACATGTTGGAACTGACTTTTAAGTTTTGACTTTTAAGGCGAATAATAAGTTTCTATAGTGGCAACAGTGTCTCAAAGTGGTAGAGCAATTGTCCTATAACTTGAGGGTTTGCGGCTCAAATCCTGCTCTCCCTAATTCATACTATTGTTGTGTCCTTGGGCAAGACACTTCACCCACCTTGCCAGTTTGAATGTGTTGATGTGATGATGTGTTTGGTGGTGCTTGAAGAGATTGTTGGCGCAGAATGGCAGCCACATTGCAGTCAGTCTGCCCCAGGGCAGCTGTGGCTACAGAAGTAGCGCACCACGATCAAGTGTGGCTAAGGAGTGAAAAAAGGAGTGAAGTGACTGTCCAAAGAAGCGCTAAGACCGATCTTACAGTTAAATTTTTGAATTGAGAAAGCTTCTTGGATGAGAAGTGAAACTTGTTCATCCTTGAAAAACAAAGTGCAGATGACTTCTTTTTAAACCTTTTGTTGTGATTCAATTAGCGTGGGTGACTAATTCTTTACAGACAGGACCAACGCCTCATTATTATAAAATAGTTTCCCCCTAATTTAGTAATTGAGTGGTTTGGGACTTGGGATTGGATTTGAATCATATCATAGACTTCATAGAACCTTGTGGAAGTTTTATTTCTTCCTGTTCTTAGTCCTACAGTTGCTCAGAGAGGACAAACTAAGCACTTTTAGTGGAAAAGCACATTCATGTTTCATTTTGAACATGCAATCTTTCATGATGACTTAAGACATTTATGTAAAAGCCAAAAATGGATTTCTAAATATTTTAAATAGAGAACTTCTGTCTGACCTATTTCTACTGGGTCTGTTCATAGACAAAAACAGCTCTCTGCTGGGCCACCAGCACATGATGCTAAAACTACAATTCCACAATAAAGTCTTGAATAGATGGTTCAAAAATGAATTATTCTTTAAAGGAGAGACGTTATAGAGACATAGTTCACTATTTTGTAAAAGAAGCATCCACAAAGGATTTATGTCATGTATGGTTGTTTACAGGTCCAGTAAAAACACACTTATATAGCAACTAAAATGGTTTCAAAATCTTCCAAAACTATTATTACTGAAAACGTGTTACATAGAATGATTCTTATTAATCATATTGATTTTTACTTATACCAGCCCCAGAATGTAGTTCTCCCTAAAAATGTCAGTGTGGACTTCTGAGCCATAATAACTTGTCCATTTTACAGAAACATATTATCTGAACCACATATTTAATCAGTTCAACATTTCAAGGGTTTCAATTTCCATCTGCCCCATTCATAGCTCCTGTCTGCTTTTCTAAACGGAGGATGTGGAGCCACTGGGGGTCACAGGCCAGTGTACTCTTTGCACCAGTCCAAAGCCCAAATAAAAGGAGAGGGTTATGTAAAGCCATCCTGTGTAAAAACTTAGGCCTAAGATCAACATGCGAATCACTAAACATGCTCGATGATGATTTGCAGAAAAGAAAGACCCACATTTAGAAAACAATAAACTAGCCTTTTACGATTCCTTTTCCCTGACCTGTATATTCTTATAATTTCTAAGCCTGACCCACACTTATATGGGCGGCCAGTGCCACTAAAGAGCAACAACAAATCAACCCCACGGCAGCTACAGCAGTTCGCTTTATGGTAATCTCACCTAAAATTGGAGACGTGTCAACGCTGTGTTTACTCCAAAGGTGGTTATTGACATTGCGCCAAAGAATTAATTTACTTCTCTTGAAAACATATTATTATTCATGAGTCACCTTTTGCAGCGAAAATCAGTGATCATCCCAAAAGCTGTTGAAGGCTAAGCCAGGATCAAAACAGTACAAGGGAATGAGAGGCTGCAGATTCACAATCCCTGGAGAAAACGCAATAGTGATGGTTTCAGACAGAGCTGTGATGTGTGTGTGTGTGTGACAGGGTTGTCTGGCCTCTCCTTGTGCACTTATTCACCAAACGTCTTTCATAAAACCCTTAGAAAATGACCTTAATGCTCTCTGGCGTTTGATGTTATGAAATTACATCTAAATAAAATGTGAAAACCCAGTGTGCGGACGGCCTTGGCTGGGTGTTTATTGTCAGAAAGATGTCTCCAAGGTACTGTAAATGACAACAGAAGAGACAAGATATGCAGATTTGAAATAAAAAAAGTTTTCTAATTTGAAATCTCATGCATATTCAGACGCTGAGGTAGGTCAGTGTGACTTGTGAAGATGTTTTAGGATGTTCCAGCGTTGTTCGTCTGTCACACACTTCGTATTTTTGCAGCGACTCTGCAGGGGAAAGGTTCAAATCTTATTGTAGAAGTCTGTACTTTTAACACTTGTTTCTGGCAAGTGATCAGCCCCTTAGTCACTTTCCATTTGGTACAAGTTAGTGAGTCTTCTGTTGTGCATGAGTGGATATGCCTGATTGTTGGAACATTATGTAAAATGTTGGTTTGCAGTTTTATTTTTTGGCTGCTCTCAAGATAACTGAAAGAGGTAGAGGTCAAGTTTGGATGAAATTAACAGGAAAGGCAATTGGAAGAGGAGGATGAAAAACTGTTGTTGTATCGTTTGGGCATCACCCTTCTCTTGTTACAGTATGTGACTGGTAGCGACAGGAAGGGCATCCAGTGTAAAAACCTGCCAAGTCACCGTGCCACTGTTTTGCTGTGCACAGTGACCCTGACAAAAAAAGGGAGCATCCGAAAGATAAAACATATAAGTGTGGATCCTGATCACTGTGTGAGTTTAGGAATTTAAAATGATTCAGGTTTATTGCAAGATAGGGCCAAAGATACTCTAACCACAAAGGGTCAGTATGGAGCGCAACAGTCCATTCAATTTTCCCACACACTTTTTGAAAAATTAGTACATGAAGAGTTTAAAACCTTGATGGAAGATACTCAGCTATGTGGTAACTCATGACCATAGCACAATCAATTTCAATCAAATAAATGATCTTTAAGTTTGAATAATCGGCAAAATACATTTGTAGCTTTGCCTTTTTCTTTTACGAAATTAATTGCACTATGGTCATGAGTTAGCCTCCATCCAGCTTTTAAACTCTTATTATATGCAGTTTTCAAAAAGTCTATGGTTAAAACTGAGTGGAAAACGTACTTCTGGCACCAGAAGGGGACACTGTTGCGCTCCACAGGAACAAATTTTAGTGGATTATTTGCCATTGTGAGATCTAAAATCTTTGTGGGTCAATAAATAAAGCATTTACTCCTGAACTATAAGACCTTCTATTTGAGTCAAGGTCTAGGTCTTTATTTTACCGTTGCAAAATAAGGACTTGGGCATCTAGATTAGTTATTGTGCTGTAAAAATAAAACTTTAACAATAATATGGAAAAGCCCAGAAAAAATCTCTGAAGCTATGCCCTCAACAAAAGTAAGAATACTGCTGCTTGAAAAAAAAAAGATGAAAAAAAAAAAATAAAAAGTTAAAACTCAAAAAGTAATAGTGAGATTTTGATTAAATTTGTAGGAATGGTCGGTAAGCAGATAGGGGCAGGAAATTATTAGTTTTTGGTGTGAGCCAGAAACAAAATCCGGATCCAAGAACTATTAAAGAAGTTTTATACTGATGTGAGATATGGGGGCTATATCTTTGGATGGATGGAGCATTTACCCCTGAACTAGACGATCACCAGTGTGAGTCTAAATCTAAATGCCTGTGGACTATGATCTGTGCTTCTATCCTCTTTATACTCTGAGGTTTAATTTTGGAAAATATTTGGGGCCGCTTGGAAAGGTTTGCTTGTTTAGTATGAAAGTCTACTTTTGAAATGTGTTTTTCGGCAAGTGATCCAGCCCTTAGCCACTTCAGCTCTGGTATAAGTTTGAACCGGTGTTTAATAAGGAAAATATGGTTTTAGGTGTTAAAACATCATTATTCCTGCTCAGTCAGTCTTCTAACTCATCAACACAAGGCTGGGTCGTGCAGCTGCTGTGATATGCCGTCATAGTGAGGATGCATAATTCAGCGTGTCTTTGTACATGTATGTGTGGGAGTGCGTCCCTGCAGACAGGATTATCTGAAGATAGAGTTTTCAGAGTCGGACTGATCTCTCGGAGACAGGGCTCTCTGTGCTCCCACTCCTCTCCAGCAGCAGCAGCAGCACGCTTAAATACGCTGGGACCTGGGGAGTGAGAAGAAACTGGGAATAAGCTGTGCAAGCTCTGGATTCAGCTGCCATTTGGTAATCAGTGCAAGTTGAATGTGCGAGAAAGATGTTAGATATTCTTTTATAACCTGTCGCCTTAAGTCATTAACAAGACAAAAACATATGACTCATAAACATTACAGATTGGGTATGTAATGATCTTGTTATAGTGAGAAAGCCTTGGCCACACAAGTTTGTGCAGAAAACGTCTGACTTATGGACAAGCACAAAGGGAAGAACTTCTTTCAAAGGTTAACACAGTTTAATGAATGTAGTGCAGTACAGCAGCGATTATCAACTGGTGGGCTGGGAACCAAAAGTGGGTCAAGGGAAGGTTGAATGTAGTTTTAATAATCAATGTAAGTGAGTTTTAAATATTGTTTTAATTACACAAAATGGTGACACAGATACAAAACACAAGTGCCATAAAGGTCATAGTAAGATAATAGAAAATATAAAAGCGACCACTTCAGAGTCATATCAATAATATCACAAAAGTTACATGTTGTTGATTATTAAATTAATTACTATATACATGATTTCAAAATAGACAGAAAAATCATGAATACACTCAGTAACTTTTTGACCTTAAATAAACAGTTTTGAAGTCCATATATGATGGTTAGTTGAGTTGTGGAGTGAATAAAGCTAAAATGTACAGCTACATGGAGGGTACAACAAAATTAAAGCCAAACACTTAATCACAATAGGAGTTAACTGGACTTGTGAGTATTTACAAGAGTGAGTGCATTACTTTGATATTTAGGAGGAGGTCTATAATGGAAAATGAGGAAAAAACAAAGAAGAAATGAGCAAATTTACTGAGTTCTGCTTTAAAATACAGACGGGGCGTGGTTCAACACATAATCATATGCTTAATTAGAAAGTTTTCATTCTCTCTGGAAAAACTGCCTTAAATAAGACAACAAAGACTGCACTGTTTTCATTTGCTTTTATTGCTTTTCTGAATGTGTTTTAAATGTCTGGTTGTGGATTTGAAACTGTGTCTATTGGAGCTGTATTAAAAGACAAATTTCAGTTTTTACATAGAACAGAAAAATAGACTTTTATTATTTTACACATCTCTCTATTGCAGTGCACACTTTCATCTTGCAACAACACAAATCTTGCCATTATCATTCACTTTACATACAGACTAAGCAAGATATTTACTGAACACTGACAACTGATTTACATGGATAGTTGGCATGTTTTGAAACCAGATGCCCATTTTTTATCCTGGGCTTGGGCTGACACAAACTGAGGCTGATGTTTTTTGGCTCGATGTCAGCGAGTCAAAACCTTGTAGACCAAAGGCGGGGAGCTAACCACAGGTTCTTTGGATGAAAATATTTTCAAATCTGCAAAGAAGAAGAAAAAAACAAAACAAAAACCTCCTGTGTTTCTTTCAAGGATGTGAAGGATCAGCTCTGAAAGTTTACAGCCCGCCCCTGTCAAACTCAAGGCCAGGAACCAAAACTAGATCTCTCTTGTGCTTTTGTTTTCTATCATTCTGACGTCCCACCGGTTGACTAAAAAAGAAGCACTGTTTTTTTTTTTTTTTTCTGCTTTTGAGCGCTGGGCGAAATTGCAAAGACAAGCAGACATTACCTTGCAAAGTCAAGACCCAACATTTGCGAAGTGTATTGACGTATTGATTTTGCTTGGCAGCTATTGGCAGAGGCAGTAAGGAGGACGGGGCGGTGTGTGCGCGTCTTTGGGATCCAGGCAGCATTATGCACACCAGGAGAATGGGGCTTAGCATATATTGAGTGTCTATGCTGCAGAATAGAAAGTGTGGAGCACCTTTGCTTAAACTCACTGACTGTTAAATTAGGCTTAGCTAAAAATCCCTCTTACACAAACACAAAGTGATCCAGGGGCTTTTTCCCTCCTCTCCGATCTTTTTGCATAAAATCATTTTAGGTAAATCTCTCCCCATCAATGAGTGAGTCCTCCGCAGGTAAACGCACCGAATATGCTCTGACTGATTAAAACATGTATGAGTTTGTTATAATAATGTTACACTTGACAATCACTTAAGCTCTGATCAAAACACATCCCAAATGAGTGAAAAGGGCTTACAAAGATTGTATTTTTTGCACAGACTGAATTGTTTTAATGTGGATAGGACACTTATGGTTTCATTCTACAGATCTTTTATTGAGTCAGTTTTATCTTTTTGTTTAGTTTCTTTTTATGGAAACCTTTCAGTGCAAAACAAATGTCGTTTGAGATAAATTGTTTTAGAAGCCGGTAGGATCGTTGGCCAACAACAGATGGCTCTCACAAAAATTTATGAGAGGCAAGTTTTAGGTAAGGCTTGCTCAATATTGTCCAGCTCTGACCTTCCCCTGAGAATGAAATTTGATCTTCTTCTTTCTGAGATGAGATATCGGCTTCCCAGAGCTAGAACAAATAGATTAAAATTTTCTTATGTGCTATGTGCAATCAACAGCGCTTAATATACACAATTTTGGCCTTTAAAGCACTTTACCTATCTCTGCACTGGCTTTTATTTTCTCTTTTAGACATATTTTTACATACATACAGTACTTATTTTAATTAGATTTTATTCATGGTGTTTAACAATGACTGAGTCTTTATCTTCCTTTTTATCCAGGTTGTGTTCCACTGTAACTGTGAGGTTATTGTTGTATGTTGGGTCTGTCACTGTTTGTACCACGAACTGCAAATCAAATTTCTCGTTTAGGACAATGAAAGCTGAGCTGAGTTGAATTGAAAATAATTAGGTTAGAAAAAGTGATTTGAAAAACAAAACAAAATCCACTCGAAAAACTAAAACAACGGTAGTGATTTTTTAAATTTTTTTTACTTTTTCAGTGCATTACACTGTTTGTGTTGCTCTGTGATGTGTATTCTTATTTTTTATTTTTATTTCCCTATGAGAAATCTACAGAGAGGCAACTGTGATCAAACAGTTCATTCTGCCCAATGGGGAACATAAGGCGAGACAGTAAAGTCATATTTGGGGGCGACAGTGGCTCAGGAGGTACAGCGGTTGTCCTATAACCGTTGTGTCCTTGGGCAAGACCCTTCACCCACCTTGCCTGTATGAGTGTGGTGGGAGTGAATGAATAATGCAATCGTAAAGCAATTCTGAGTGTCTAAAAAGGCACTAGATGAGACCGATGTGTTATTTATATAGATTTAAATGTAATTTTCAAAGATTTTAACAGTATTATAAAATACTAATAAAAATCCTAACCAATAATCACTTAAATGTGCGAGATGCAGTAGAACATTTGACCATTATGTGCCTTGTGCGCTGTAGGGCAGATGTCTTGTTTACATGAGGAAAACTGTTTCTAGGCTGCATGAAATACACTGCAATAATGAGAGCAGCCACGAGAAGAATTTGCAACATAGCTACAGTACTAATATCACAAGTCTATGTATAATCAGGGCTTGACATTTACTTTATATATTACTGGTTAATCTTTGTCAAAAGTTACAAGCACAATTTAAAAAGTGGAGTTTTTGTATTATTTTATATATACAATAAGCTTAAAGAAATGTAAAATTTGATTTTATGCCTGGACAGGGATTTATCAAATATAAAAACAGGTTTACCTAAAGGCAGAATAAAGTGTATCACTGTGCATGTGGTGTCACATTTTTTAAAACATGTAATATTTTATTTTCGAATTTCCTCTCTTTAATTATGATGAATTTCTTTATAATAAATGATGTGTACTTGATCAAAGCAACACACAGTTTTGGTGAGTGTTAATGTCAAGTTCTGTGTATAATGTAATGCTTTTTTTTTCTTCCTAGACAGACACCAACAGTGAACAAACTGCTATCTTGCGTGTATAAATTAACAGTGAAGTTGTGAATGTGTTGTTTGACAGGTGTCTCTTCCTCTGTGCTTTCATCTGTTTTTTTTTTTGAGCCATGCATTCATTAGGACCTGCACCTTATAATAAAACATTTCACCTTTCCTGCCTATTTCCATGTTGACTTCTACATTCAGGAATCAGGAAGCCACGACAGACAACAATAGACAAATCTTACCCCATTTTAACAAACTAAATTGCTTGTAACTTTAAAGTACACTACACAAATTTTACCTGTACCAATGTCAGTGCTACCTCACTACAGAGTGTCAAAGTGGCTGTTTTTGTTTAGGAAAAAAGTAAAACATGACCAATTTTGACAATACTAATAGTTGAGCTTAACCCTTAAATTTCTAGCTCTGAGTTTAGTGCTAGACCTTGGCGTACAATAATTATCTCCATCTCTGAGTGAATGGTATGCAAATATTTATCCCCCATTATTACACTAAGTATGTTATGTTTGGGGGGCTGTTTCTCAGGGTTAGCAGGTGTACAGTAGCTAGCACTGAAATGCTTCCTCTGTTTTGTTAGCAACCTTGAGTTCAGTGTTAAAGACTTGTGTTGACCAACCAAAGTAAGCTTGAAAATAGAGCACAGGATGTAATAAGGTATTTTCTGAGACTTTTCAGAGATCGCAATTCGCTATTAGCCAAATAGTCATGTGGCAATAACTGGTTTCAAGGTATACTACGGAATTAAATGTTGCACTCTCAAAACTGGATTAAAATAAGTAAATTATTTTTAGAAGAAAGTTGCATGCCTGTGGTAATAGCTCAGTAGGTAAAGCATGCAGCGCATATACAGAGCAACTATACAGCTCACCTCGGCATTATGGGTTTGAGTCTGAACGCTGACCATTTACTTAATGTCTCTCCTGCTCTCCCCCATAATTTCCTGTCACGTCACTGTCCTAAAGTCAAAATGGCCCCCAAAAAAATCTCTTACAACCTAAAATGCTTTCCCTGCCAACATTTTTTCAAAAAGTTGCCTGCCAGTGCTAATGGTTTTGGTCATTTTCAACAATCAATATGTCCCACAGAAGTTATAATGCTATAGTTTTATTTAAAGTTTAAATATTGAAAAAACAAACAAACAAAACTGTCTCTTCTTTTATTTAAAAAAAAAAACCATTTTATTCTAAATTCATTTGTTCTTTTTTCAACAGTTGAAGGACAGTAGTATTCACCAAAAACTAACATTTTCAGACAAAAACTTTTTTGTCTGAAATGTCTTTTTTTTTTTTTTTTTTTTTTTTGTAAAGTGTTGCATTCTGTCCTGTTGTCAGAAGTTTCTTCTTCACTTAATTTTTATGTAGCTAGGACTGTACAAAGTCCTCAACAACCCTGTATCTGGTACCGATGAAAACATGAACATACTCATCACTGCAATATGTGCAGTACATTACCAGTCTAGGTTTTGGAGACACTGGTACAGCTGCCTTTTGAAATGCTCAAATTAACTTATTATCTTTCTATTTTTGTATTTTTGTGTTGTTTGTTTCTATATCCTTATTATTGGACCATGAGTCTGGAATAAAGTTTTTTGTTTTTTTTTCAATTGAAGCTTAAACAGCAACACCATGGATTTTTGGTCATCTACCATCCTCGACTGTCTTGTTCCTATAGGCTATTATTATTATTATTATTTTTTTTTTCACAGATACAAAACAAAAATTCAATTCAGTAAGCGACGATTGTCAGGATAAAAGCTGCACAGAAATAAGCAATCTATTTGAAAAGAAATGTAAAAAAATGGCCTGTATGTACTGGAAAATGAAGGCCTAATCTGTTGAAAGAGGTGATCTTGAGGAGAGTGAAGGATATCCATTGTTTGTCTTGTTAAGGGCAGGGCACAGAGGGGGGACCGAGCTGGAGAGTATGTGGATTAGACCGGGCTCCTGTCCTGAATATATAAGCACCCCAAGGTCTAACCACTCTAACGCAATCCTCCTCCACCTCTTATGTTCTCCTTTATCTAACCCATACAATAGCCATTACCCAACTTAGTGAAATATTAATGTTGGTAAAGTATTCTTACCGGACAAGCTTTTGATGTGAGAAAGATAACACAAAGTAACATATGGCCTGAGCATTTCTTGTGAAGTTCACGCACGTCTCCCCAGGCGCTTGTTGTAAAATGGGTCAAAAGTGAGATTCGAGCTTTCAAATGTATTTTTCATGTTGGATAGGAGCCAGATGGGCAGGTACTTTTGTGTACGGCTGAAAATATATAGGTTTATAAAGAAAGAGAAAATCGCAGGATTCAAGCATACATCAAAGAAAATGCATGTTTTTATGTGAAAATATAATAAGATTCCATACCAGATCTTTCACATAGGAGCTATAGTCTTTCATGTTGAGGCAAAATAGATTGTTTTCAAGTGTTAAAATAGAAAGACTATAGAGAAAGCTTTTATTGCCATGCATGTAGCTATAATACATTGATCATTACTGATGAGGTTAGATGGTATTGTGAGGCTTTGTAGAATGCTTCAGGGACATATTTAGATTGTCTTGGCCTATATGTGAAGTACGTTTTAATCTTTGACACACACACTTGTGTTTTCAGACAATTAAAAGCTTAGCACAAAGATAAAAAAAAATAGTATAGTAGTTATAGTAGTAGTAGTAGTAGTAATAGTAGTAGTGGTGTTCTTGTGATAAGAGTATTAAAAGATTTAGAGCAGAGAAGTATTACAAATTACTCTATAATTGCATTACTCATAGTAAGCATTAAAATCATCTTAAGCTAAATATATATTACCAAGAGTATTTTTTTTTTTTTTATGTTCAACAATGTTATTTTGTTAGCATATTCATCTGGCATCTGGTTTTACACCGGATGCCCTTCCTGATGCAATCCTCTCCATTTATCCTGGCTTTGGACTGGCACAAAGAGTGTAGTGGCTTGTGACTTTTTTGTACTTTTAGGTTACATTTTCCAAAATATACTTTTTCTTGAAATATTTTTAGAGGAAAAATGTTACCTTTAATATAATATAAAAATATAATATAAAATTGGCAAAGTGGGTATTATTGGTAGTAACAGTAATAGTGGTAGGTGTAGTAATGGCAGTTAGTAGCAGTATGAGTATGAGTACCAGCAGTAGTAGTACTAACAACTGTAGGCCTAATAGTAATAAAAGTAGTAGTTGTAGTCATAGATAGTAGTAGTTGTAGTAGTGCGTTCTAGTTAGGTAGACATTACACTAATTGTAAAAGTAATAATTTTGTTGAGTACCTTTTTATAAGTAATATTATTTTTGCAGTAACAGTACTTAGATAAGTACTTTTTCCACCTCTGGTAATAGGAACATGACCAATCTTGTCTGATTATTAACAATGTTTTCTCCAAATGTTCTGTTTACAGCTGTTAAATTGAACACATTACTTCTGCAGCAATAGCGGGTCAAGTCGCATGTTTCCCCCTTGCAACTTCCCCCCTTGGACCCCATCTTGGTCCTGACTCGTCGGTGATAAGCGCTTGCGAAAATGATTGTGTTCGATTTGCAGCTGGGAGTATCCCGCTTTAGGAGTGATTTGAGCTCAATAATGAATGTAGCTGAACACTGATAAACTGGGGCTGCTGTGTTGTGGATTGGTTTTACAGGATTACACTGGGGAACGCAGGTTGGTAATCAAATGCAATGAATGCTTTGGGGAAGGTGGTAATGTGGCTGCTTTAACACTTTAACATTAGCATCCACTTTGCATCTTACATTAGTTCAAGTCTAAGCATGCAGGCAGTTGTTTCTGTACATAGATATTTAATAAGATGTTTTAGACCTCACCGCTGGTAATGTAGTAGATGCAAGTACTTGACCTTAGGTGGGGTACACCCTAGAAAAAGGCCATGTAGTTGCAGGGCTGAAAAGGAGACACACACTGACAGACAGCCATTCACGCTCACAATTGGACTCATTCACTTGGACCAATTTAGGTTCATTATTTTCCCAACCAACGCATGTCTTTGGATGGGCCTGGACTGAGAACCCACAGTAACACAGGGAGGGCATGCAGACTCCACTCAGACAGATGGTTTTTGGTCAGCCCCAGGATTAAACCCACAACCTCCTTGTTGAGAGGCAGGAGCAGGGGCGTAACATGAGTCAGTGCAGCCAGTGCAAGTGAACTGGGGGCCCAGGGGGTTTTGGGGGCCCTGGGAGTGGGCCCTTTCCATCTATGACCAAGGTTTTACCTTAAAATCATTTTTATTCATGTTAAATTTAACCAACTCATTATAAATTATAAGACCTGGCCCAATCTGTATCATTTGCGAGCTTGTTTATCAATGGAAATCAATCTCTAAACAAGTATTTTGAATTAAACTCTGCAGACTGTAAGAATCGGTCTTTAAAACAGCTGACTGCCACATTTTATGAATTAGAAGCTTAATACATAAACATGTAGTACTGATTGGCTTTATATCACTAGGGCCTATTCTAAAAATCTACACTGGGGCCCCTCAGTACTAAGTTACGCCACTGGGCATTGTGCTAACCACTCTGCCACCTGATTAAGATGAGAAAGTGATAGTGGGCTGCCCCAAACCCTATCTAAAAGAGAAAAACAAACAAGCCACTAAAATATGGATACGTAAAATACTATTATATTCATGAACAATTATTTTTCGCTCCTTGTAAATTATGAAGAAAGTGGGCTACTTACTAAAATGGAGAGACAGATAAAAGGTCAAGAGGGTCAACCAAATAGAAAGCAGCAGTGAATAAAGAGATTTCAAAGTATTATGAATTGCCTTTGAGACTAGAAAATTAGATTAGAGCAACAACTCCACTCAACTGTTTACTAATTGTTGTATGCTAAATACAATACAGATGAATTTATACAACTTTTACAGATCATTGGCTTGTCGTCCTGCATTGTTAGGCAGCTGAACAAAAATATACTGTAGCAGTAAATTAGTGTTACCTTATGAAAGCAAATCAATCACCCATCAATCAAAGTTAAACATAAACTATAAATAAAAATGCATACGTTAATCTACAAACCCAAAACTGTCAGTAGTGCTTTATTTGTTGATATGAAGTACACATGTTCAGTGAAACGAAACACAACACCAGTTATGTTTTTGATGAGGGAACATACCTGGTGTTGGGTTTCGTTTCATTCACTTTTTTTTTTTCTCACAGACCAATCACAAGCCCTCAACATCCAGTTTTCATTCCTTTGTCCAAAAAAATGGTGCACAGCTCTGTTTCCACTCCATTCCTCAAAGCTATTTTTAATTTTGTAGTAAAATGGCATCATAAAAAAAGTTTAAGAAAGTGAAATGCTCTTTTTTCTTTGTTCAAAAGACTGCAACACTCTGCTGTTCTCTTCACCTGTTTGTTGCACCAGAATAGTACTAATTAAAAACCTCCTTCTTTAGTTAGATAATGTTTTTAAAAGTTGTAAAACATGCAATGCTGTTCTAGAGGTGACTAAGACTGGCTTAAAAATGTGAATACAAAAATAAAATAGCCCCTTTAAGAATGATTATTGTTATAGATATGGGCTGTGGTGAACTTATCTTGGCCCTATAGATCTGAACTCTTAAGTAAAGGGCTGCTTCGTGGATGCAACACTACACGAAAACAGCACAGTGGCTTTCTGTGAACCCTTTTTCCACCTTGTCCCTTGTCAAAGCACAAACCATGTATTTAAGTGGAAAAGTGACAGGTGGGACATTTGCACATACTTGCCTCCTCGGTGGCCTGCGTTTGCCCTCTGGAAAGCCACTCACTTGTGAACGTGCGCGGCTGCGACACGAGCCAAGCAACTCCCCCCAACACATGGAGAGCAACGTGGAGCCGCCGTGCTGTTGTTGCTCCAGGGCTGATGGTAAAGACAGAGCTTACCCCCAACCGAGCAGCCACGACTCAGTCTGAGTTTTACAACCAGCCTTATTGATTTACTCATTATCTTCTTCACAGGCGATACCTCTGTTAGGGATCAAGAACCACCGCTGGAGTCTATCTGAATATATTCTTTTGGATTTGAAGTATGAGCTTTATGATTAGACATAGATACATAAAAGCCATTAAAGCTTGGTCTAGTTTAATATGTTTAAATTTAAAAGCATATGATAACATGATGACATTTACTATATTCATGCACCGTAAATCTGTTATAATCATTTCAATTTATGATTTGAATCGACCCAGTGTTATAGTGGAACTGGTGCCAAATAGGCTCCTGCTTTTTCTTAATTATACTTATTTAATATTTTTATTTAGATTTATATGAATTATATTTTAGATTAAAACAAAGCAGCCTATCTTGTGAATGAAAAATGTCCAAATGTTTCAAAACATAGTTGTTGTTCTTTATTAGCTTTTTGCTCAAAAAATATCAATAAAAGACTGGATCGATAAGTAGTATCAATAAAAATAGTAGTACTGTTAAAATCCTAACAATACCCATCCATAGTTGGCAGATAGATCTCTGCTGACAATGCATACTGCCGTTGTGTCCTTGAGCAAGACACCATGCCTGTATGAATGTGTTAGTGTGTTGTGTGTTTGGTGGTGATGGAGAGGCCATATGCACAGAACAGCTACCATACCAAAATGTATAATGGTAATCTGACAAACTTGGTGCAAAACATTGTACATTGATTTAAAAACAACATCTTATCAAGTTTTAGTTTATTTTTATGTTTTACAGTTTATTATGATGTGAGAAAATTATGGCTTTATTTTTTTTTAGATCTTCATCATGAAAGAGTGGCCAAAAGGCAGAGGAAACCTTTGTCCATACGAGGAGGAGAACTCGAGTCGAGGCGAGCGAGGGGTCACGCAGGAGTCAACCAGACTCAATGCCATTTTATTTATACAGCCCAGTACCACAACACAGCTGCCTCAAAGGGCTTCAGAAACTGAGCACAATGACACTCTAACCCCTAAAAAGTAAAATCTTCAAAGGAAAAATGATCAAAGATGGACAAAACTTTGCTGTAGACTTTTCTTGCATTGTGGGAATAAAGATTTTTTTAAATGCTCCAGACAGGTTTTAGTTTTGTGTGTAGGACGATGGTCTGACATTATACTCAGAAGACTGACTTTTACTTTAGTGTAGACTGCAATGCTCACTGCTCGTTCTTTTTCTTTGAAACATTATCAACTGAGAAAAAAATATTTTTCAATTATGCAGCATGAGATAGTTTCCAAGGATATACTGTAGTGTCATAACTTCTTTAATACTGTCAGATTGAATATGCCTTGCAAAAGTGTTCATCTCTAGGCAGGTTTGGGTTCTATTTTTTAGACGTTGTAATGGACCTTATCTAAGTATTTTTATGACTTCTGAGGGTACACACCACTGGATCTTATTTAGGGGCCTCTTTAAAAAAGGGGCTGAATACGTCTGCGTGCTCAAGTTTTCTGTTGTTCTGTAACATTTCTTATTTGCTTTACAATAAAAAATAACTTGCATCCATTTGTTGGCATGTGATGTAAAGTAACTGACATAAACCTCTCAATGATCCTTTTAAATTCCAGGTTGTAAGAAAACAATAAAGGAAAAATGCTTAGAGGGTTGAATACTTTTGCAAGACGCATTTGCAAGTATGTTCAAAAATGAAAAATCTGTCATTTTGGACTGGGCTTTAGTTCTTCTAAAGCGATTTGAGAATCAAGACACCGAAAAAGTCTTTATTGTAACAGTGAAATGTGTATTAAATTGCTATTTATGTTTCATGTATACAAACCAAAATGAAGTCTTGCAGTATCTAAGGCAGACACAGAGTCAGTTATTGTCTAAAGCTCCTTTTTTCTGTTCAGTTACTTGTAACTTCCATCTGTCCCATTTAAATTACTTTTAACAGCAGCATTTGTTTTGACTGTGTGGATCTTTCAAGGTTAGATAAACATTTTAGTAATTATGAATGTTTGGATTATACCATACAGGTTAGCTGTTGTGTATCCATGATTTATTTCTCCAATTGCGGCCTACAGTTGATTTTATATGAGAAAAGATGTTGCATAGTTACAGTGTGAAATGTCATTTCTTTGTTTTCATACAGTTTGTTTATAATTCTTGATTAAATACATGTTGTTTACACACAGAAAACAATTTTACATACAGATAGTCAAAGTTGTAATTGAGTGTCTAGTTTTCTAGTCCAAGACAGTTCTGAGTTGAGTCATTAGCACTGAAGTAAGTCACATAAAAATATTTTAGTCTGAGTCAAGTCTTCTTGCGTTCAGTCTGAGTTTGTTAGAAAGTCGAGTTCAGTTCAAAACAATTCAAGTCAGGTCCAACTAAAGGCAAATCTAAGTCTGAGTTACTGTCCACAAGTCCGAGGAACTGGTTCACAGGTCCTAGTCCAAGTCTTGGGTCCTGTGACAAGAGTCAAGTCCGAGTCTGAGCCCTCAAAACAATCACTCGAGTCATTTGGGTCTCGAAAATTAGCCCAACGACTCGACTTGAGCCCATATCCCGCACTCCAGTAAACCATCTAAGATTGCTACAAAAATGAAATTAAAAGTTGAAGAAGCAGCATTTAGTTACAATATTTTTTTTCTTTATTTGTTCTAGAAAGAAATTGTCAAAGTCATTTAAAAAATTGTATTTTCATCCCACCTTCATGCAAAAGATGATTAAAAAACATTTACACAGAACAGTCATGTTTTGCAAAGATCTGTATTGTAGAAATGAACTATGACAGCCCACAACCCCAGAGTAAACATGCTTTTCTAATAAAAGAGGAGAAAACAGCCTTGTTCCAAGGTCCAGCCATAGTGGTTCTGCTGTTATTTTGATTACATGATAATCCTTAGCAGTTTGCCCTGTTGGTACACAATTGCCAGTGCACAAATAAGCATTTTCACTTGAAGGACTCCTTACGAATATCACCTGAAATGCTGAATGCAACAGTTTATCATTGACCTTGGGAGTGGCAAAACCTCAGCACCAGTTCAATTTCCCTTTCTCATAGATTTAAAAAAATAATAATTGTAAAGTAGTCGATCATGTCATGACAATAGCTCCACTCATGTCTATTCAGGCTGTCCCTGCATGCTGCCCATGTTAGAAATGTGAGGTTTAGAGATGAGATGTTCACAAACTATCCGAATCTTTTGCACGGCTCCTCACCAAGGAGAACGATGAGAACGGATTCAAAGTGGTGCGCGGGTCGTTCTTTTACTCTCATATTAAAATCAACAAGGCCAAATGCAAACAAATAAATAAATAAATAAAAATAAAACACTCATAAGAAAATGTAGAAGAGTAATAAAGAGCTCAAGAGAAAGTCATACAGAAACTGAAAGAGATGAGGAGAGGAGCAGTGCACATGCCCAGGCGCACATTAGTCTGAAGGTACTTTAGTGCTAGCAGTACAGAACTTCTGCTAGTAAGCTGTCTTTGGTGTCAATATTTTTATCTGTCTATTTACATTGTAACCATTTTATTTTGTTCAGTTTTGCTATTTTTTTTATTTATTTATTTATTTTTTGCCTGCTTAGATTTTACTGACTTTTTTTAGGTAGCTATATTTGCATGACAAATCCTAAAATCCTCGAGACCAAATGACCAATTATTGAGAAAAAATGTACTTACTGCTACTAACACTACAACTGTTACTACCACTAACACTACTACGACTTACACAGTATTAGGTTAAGTTAAGGTTAAGGTAAACTTTATTGCCCCCAGAAATGCGTTCTCTGCTTTTGACCCATCCTTCTGTGCCACTGGGGCAATCTGTCAGGAGCAGTGGGCAGCTGTGGTGCAGCGTCCGAGGACTTGAGCCAGGATCTTGGTCAGGAGAACCCAGCTGGAGCTTTTAGGTTGTGTTTTGAGGTTGATGGGGGAAACCAGAGCACCCGGCAGAAACCCACCCAGACACAGGGAGAACTTGCAAACTCCACACAGAAAGGCCCCACACAATCCAGGAATCAAACCTGGGATCCTCTTGCTCTGAGGCAAAAGTACTAGCCAGTAAGCCCGTAGTACTACTTATATTAAGTATTAGTATTTCTTGAGGTCAGGAATTACTTTTGCTTCTATGCATTTATATATTTTACATACTTTTATTGATTTATATATATTATATATTTATATACATGTTTCAGCAAGTTAACTCAGAAAGAATGTTTTGTTGTTATATTGTAGTTAAGAATCTTACTTGAGTAAAAGTGGTTATGTTCCACCTTATTTACGTTAACCAAAGGGAGGGTCTAAGGACAGGGGATGTTGTCTTGCACTGTCTGTGAAACCCTTTGAGGCAGATATTGTGATATTGGCTTATATAAAAATAAATGTCTGGTCTTGTCTTTTTTATTCAATTATTTTAAGAAGCAAATATCTAAAGCTGTCTCCTTCCCCCAGCCTCCCTGTGCTTGATTTGTATATTTTATTTTGATCTTGATGCATACATTGACAGACTCCACTCTCGAATCAACACTATTTCTCTTTGTTTATGCTGATGGTATTAACAGTCAGCACAAATCACATCAGGAAGAAACTGTGTCATTGCGAAATAATGGGAATTATGCAAATTGTCACAAGGCTGCACTTTGTAATAACACACTTATTCAGAAATTTGTATTTTTGCATCAAGAGTTCAGATTGAAGCCCGAACTTGTTTTTTTTTTTTTTTTTTTTTTTTTTTTTTTTTATGCGCTATTCATTACTGTCTGCCACCAGCTTCTGCGGCCTCTATTGCTGCGGCTTGTAAACACGGCGGCTGCGAAAAAAACAAGAGCATCCTATTGAACAATGAACAGGGAAACAAAGTTAAGAGTCAAAGAAGCTTTTCATGCATAAGTGTTGATTTCTCTGGGGAGGATCTGCCCGTACTTTTTCTCCCCCGATTTCGATCAGTTACTGCGATGCCGCTGCTGTAAAAGTTAGGCTCTGAAGAGACGGAAGAGAAATCCATACGTGTCTGCGTCTGCCCATTGATATTCTCTTTACCCCCTTCTTTTTCTCCACACCTCCGCCAACCCCCCACACCTACACCCCATCCCGCTCTGTGCTTTCCTTGTTCTGGCTTTCTCAGTCGGTCCGTAGTGGCCAATCCATCCTCACGCCCTCCACCGGCCAGGTCAGGACGTCCAATATCCCATGGATTGTTTCTCCGTCTATCCCCTCGTTGCTTGGGCCCAGGCAACGGCACCTCCCTCCCTCCCTGCCTCCCTCCCTCCCACACCCGGCAGCCCACGCACTTGCTTACCTTTCATCCAACCGCACATCAATCTCCCTCCTTTTCACCTTCTCTACTCTCGCTCCCTGCGCAGTCTGAGTCTATCGGTGCCCTTTTGTGTGGAGCTACTTCTAATTCCCCTCCGATGCTTATATGCAAGTGGAAGATAACATAATAGATCTGTCGCCCACTTCTGCTCGTGCCCTTCGCTTGGTCTGAATAATCGCAAGAGCTTTATTTTACTTTTGTTAATATGCCTCTAGCCTTGCAAAATGGAACTTGTCAAAGGAAATGCTATCTCATATTTTTTCATTGTCTACTTTGAAATGTATTGAGTTTTATGTCTGATGTACAAAGCTGTTAAACTGGCTGTCTTTTCAGATTTGGTTGCAGTGGCTAAAATGAACAGTTTAAGGAATTTTAGGGTGCCTATTAAATACTAGTTTATACTTTCAAGCATTGCTTAAGCATAGGAGTCAGTACATTGTAGTTAGAGCACAATGAAGATATGTACACTGAACACAAATTTAAACACAACATTTTTGTTTTTGCTCTTGTTTTTCATCAGACTCAAAGATCTAAGACTTTTTCGATGTACACAAAAGGCCTATTTCTCTCAAATATTGCTCACAAATCTGTTGAAATCTGTGTTAGTGAGCACCGAGATAATCCATCCACCTCACAGGTGTGGTATATCAAGATTCTGATCAGACTGCATGAATATTGCACAGGTGTGCCTTAGGCTGGCTACAATAAAAGGCCACTCCATTGGGCTGTTCAGACAACAGCGTATTTTGCCGAAGATTTGGTTGCATTTTTTATAGTTTTGTTCACTGTATTTTAAATAGCACTGGTAAAATTAGTGCTTTTGCCCCTCAACACTAGTGCACCTCACTTTTGTTTCCAGTGGCTAACGCAACACACCAGGCACACAAACGAGCTGAAAACGCATGCGGGCTTGTACTTCTGCAGTTTTTTCTCTGGTGTGTGTAACAGAAGGACAGTGTAAACACTGAGGGAAGGGGCATGAGCTGAAGCAGGGGACAGAGAAAACAGCGTCTTGACTCCAGCTCCACTCTCAAAGACCAATGCATGGGGAAACTCCTGTCTGTTGCTAACTTGCTAATAACTTGCTAATAACTTGCTAATTGAACTCCTGTTTCTCCTCACACAGCCCTGAGATACTTCTATCATTTTATTAACAGATAAAACACCTGTTTAAAACATTGATCACTTTAAAGTCTGATCAACTGCATGGACACACAGCGCTACGTCACATTTGGTGTGAATGCTCACCTTTGTCAGTGCTGCACTCTCAGTGTGAGTTTGGCTTAAAAATTGTCACGTTAATATTAGTGAGGATGTGGGACTAGGGAAGTAATTCGAGTGGCTTTAGGGAATCCTGCTGATAATTTATCAAACTAGTGAATGCTCCGTACTATTTAGTGAATATGTTGATAATTTAAAAATGTTTGTTTCATTCACACAGACAGAAAACGCTCGGTCTCACAGCTCTATGTAGACAAATAAAACCAGGGAGTGCTCCTGGATCTTTTTAAAGCCTATACACCGTCACCGGACTTTATATATGTTCTGATATTTTCAGCCCATCTGTATGGAGCAGGTTAGCGTCTTGTTGCTAGTATCTCTGATAATTAGCCAGTTTATGCGCTGTCGATTCCCCACTGTTGCCAGCGGGGTGTCGGGCACCTAATCCAAGCATTCACTGCCAATTGAAAGTAACAGCTTCCCCAAAAGAAGAGTTTTTTCAATACATATAAATTATTTAAAGTTATAAAAACATGAAATACTAATGCAAAGGTGCCCCAAACTATTTTAAAAAGCCTGAAAAAAAAAAAAAAAAAAAACATAATATGGGACCTTTGAGTTATTTTTTTAAGTTTATTTATCAAACAATTATTGAGTATAGCAGAGGGTGTTTTAAAGCCTTTACAAAAACAACTCTAAATCTAATGTGTCCCTGCTCTGTGTGACTGTGGGTTAATATTTTGGCCCATTTCACAATGGCACAGAATCCCTTAATAAATCATGAAATCCAGACTGTACTGTTCTATATCCACAAATTCCCTAACTTTTAGAATGGCACTCCTTATTTTTGGCATATGCATGAACTGGCCAAACTTGCAGCTTCTCAAATATTTTCTGCAATTGTAAAATCAGTATTGTCTGCAGCTCAACACTGCTAATTGGGTTTTTAAATAGCACAGCGACAAAAACAGACTAACTGAATCCATAGCTCAGACAGAAGGCTTTGTTTGTGTACATATCTAATCTAGATTATGAATTATTATTATTCATTATTATTATTATTATTATTATTATTATTAATGAGCTGACAAACCAACGACTGTGGCAGCTGTCAGAGTAAAAGTACTGACATTACTTAGTGACAGTACTCTGGCAAAAGATTACAGGGCAGTCAAAGATGCTCTGACACCTTTCTATCAGAACCAGCATTAACTTCAGAAATTAGCTGGGAGATCAGGAGTTCCTGGCAGAGGAGCAAATTTATGCTGGAAGTTATGAGTTCACGCAATAATAATCATGCATATAGAGAACTGCATGTAAAAAGCCGTGTTTGCCAGTCCACCCACAATAAGAAAAGTCATAGAAATTCAATCCTTTCAATACTTTAACCCTGTGTAAGGACTGCTACATATATAAATACTGTCTTTTACTGATGTTTAATGGTGTCCGATCTTGTTTGTGACTGTCTGGCTTAATCTGCTCTGTTCAACTTTATGCATGACGGCTCCAGCATCTGAAAAAAATAGACTTGATATGTATTTCTGACAGAGCACCGGACACGGAGACGTACTGCAACGCAGTCGCTGTGAACTCACGCTTTGACTTGCATTGCGTCTATTTCCTGCGGAGTTCGTATGGGCCACATAACGGACACGCAACAGATTCAGTGTGAATTGGGCATTACAGTTGCCCATTTTGCTGCTTCTAACGCATCAACTTTGAGGACAAAATGTTCTTTGCTGCTTAAAATATCCTACTCACTAACAGATGTCATGATGAAGAGATAATCTATGTCATTCATTTCACCTGTAAGTGGTTATAATGTGCCTGATTTGTGTACAGTATAAGGGCTTTGCAGCTCAGAGCTAAACACAGATGGATAGTACATTATGCTATCCTTGTATCATATAGTATTCTATAGGCTACAGTTCTTTTGCCAATATCAGTAAACCTGAGGCAGTTTCAAGTGCAGTCTCCTGGGGATAGTATCCTCTGACTCAACCTGCAGCCTGTGTTGACAGAAGGCTTTGAAAATACCAGATCTGTCAAAATAAGAGAAATTGTCATTTTGCACATATTTTCAAATGGAGATATCCTGTGTATGCGGCTATGGCCATCTGTGTCATTAGCAAAGCATTTTTCTTAAGTTCAACTGCATGTTTACACAGTTAGATCAATATAGAAGAGAGACGTAAGGAGGGCTTCTTAAAGACGAGATGTGCATGCTGTACCTTGGGGAAATTGTCTGTCTTGCTGCATATAGCAATAGTAAATGGTTCGCCACAAACCCGAGTGATTATAAGAACAGACACAGCATGTCTTTGAGTTTGAAGCCGAGAAACAGGACCGGCTGGACCGTATTCAAAGCACTAAAAAAAACAAATCAAAATATCATCCTGACAGACCTATCTGCATTTTCCAAACAGAGATAGACTTTTGAAGCTTAAATCGCATGGCATCTGCAGCAATAATTCGGGCCTGGTAAGCAATTTACAGCAAGTCTGGGAGAGTATTTAGGTGCCAAAACTCAGAAACAATTCTCTCAAAAGTTTTGCATTGTGTGAAGTTGGAGAAAGTTTGGAGAAAAGGTTGTGTGTTTTTTTTTTTTTTTTTTTTCTTGTTTTTTTGTTTTTTTAGTTTGAGAGCAGTGCATATGTCAGATGTAAACAAATAATGCTCTCTATGACAGCAGCTGGTGCCTTTGCCTTCCCCTTTCATTGCTTTTTACAGTAGCCATCCTTTTGGTCATGCAGCACCTAGCCCCATTCTGTCACAGGGACACCTCCGGGGAGAGCAGTGGGAGGTAATAAAACTCTAAATTAATGTGCATCTTAATGTATACATAAACTCAACACCTGGACTGGCTCACGGCAAAAAAAAGGAGGTAAAGGGATGCTGCAGTGGTGACTCTGAAACTTCCTTAGACAAAGAGATAAAGGAAATTTGATTTGGTTTAGTGGCTGATAAGGAAACTGATGCTGAAGTAAGGGCTGGCTCCATCAAGACTGGATACTTTAGACTCAAAAGTCGATAATGTTATACAGTTATCGTCACATTGTCTTTATTTGAACACTTTCATTTTCTACAGTAAAAGCAGACATTTTTGCTCTATTAAAGCGACTTCAAAACCCCCCACATCAACTTTTACAACAGCTTTTCTTTTATTAAAAATTCAAAGTAAACTAATTTTCCCACTGCAAAGTATACTAAGCATGCCAACAAACTAAAGATTAGACATTACCTTCAAACTCCCCTATTATGTCAAATGCACTTTTTTGAGCTTGGTCTCATTGATCGACGTAGACACCAGGAAGTGCTTCTGTGCGTTTCTAAAGCCCATACACCAACACTAGACCAGTGTTTAAATTGCTGTTACGAAGCAGTCAGCTCATTTATTTATCTGTTTGCGTCATGTTGCTATGAGCCATAGTAAATAGCAACACCTAATCCAAGCGTTCTCTGCAAATTGAAAGTGACAGCTCCAAAAACAAGACATTTCCCATACATATACATTATTCTAAATTATAAAACATGACATACTAACAGAAATGTGCCCAAAACTATTTCAAAAAGCCTAAAAAAAAGCACAATGTAGGATCTTTAAACTTCTCTTGAGTTTACTTAGTTTTTAGAATAATGCAATTCAGCAGTGTCCATCTAATTTAATAACAACACATCACACCCAATATGTGCAAATGATTTTGCTTCCCATTTTTTCTATTGCTGTTGTTGCTTTATTGCTTCATCATTTAAACAGATTTAGCTAGCACTGGACCTACTGTATATTGAAAAGCCTGTGGTCAAAGCTTGCATTGTTCTTTCTCATCTTTATATAAAGTCTAAATGGCACCTTCAGGTATTTTTTTTTCCACAGGTCATTCCTATTACATTATGCTGTTACGTGATGAAGCAGTTTTTACTGAAATAGAAGAAAAATTGCATACTGCTTATAGAACAGGAATAAAAATCTGTTAGTTTAATGTAGGAGGACAGTGACTTGTTGCTAAGATTTTTTTCCATATGCACAAATGATTGCATAAGAGCACAGACTTTTACAATACTTTATCAACATATGGAAATCTTGTGACCAAATACACATAGGTCCCAACACCCTTAAGCGTAGTTCATGAGCCTGGTCCAGGTCTTAGGAGGTCCTAGGACATAGCTTTTAAATAGATACTGTGGAATTTGGGAGTAGGCTTGTATGGGCTATTTGTGGCTAGAGCTTACCATGAAGCTGAAGGAGGGTTTCCTGGTTCATTACTGACATTTTAAACACCAAAATTAGACTGGAACAAATAGCATGCCCTTGTACACTAGTTGGACACATTTTCAATTACATCTTTTGATAAAATACTACAAAATAATGAAACACAGGAGGCACACAGCACTACATAGCACTGTCAGAGTACAACTAATCCACCACATTAGCGTGATGAAATGAAAATGAACTATCTTCAAATGAAACAATGAACTCATCTTGTCTTGTTAGATGCACAAACAGGCCACGAGTTTGTCAGTGTTGGTGAAATTGGAAAATAAAAACACAAAGAAACAAACACTTCACAGTGACCTGATTCGGATTGTCTTCTTGGCCAGCCCCGAATGACTTACATTCAAATTAGCTGCAGAAATTTCCATTTGTGTTTCCGTTTTACATAATTAACCATCCCAAAAGGTGATAAGATTCAAACACAACGCCCCCTTTTTGAAAGAAGGGGTCAAATTATCCCCCACAGGTCCAGCATTAAAATTCTGCACAGCGATACTTTTAAAAGCTCCATAAAATTCAACTTGTCCCCCTTCCCAAAAAAAAAAAAAAAAAAATGGCGAGGGGTGCATCTCTTAATTACTGACACAGAGCCAATTTGTGTCGAGCGTGTCTCTGGGCAGATAATAATAATTATAATAGCTTGAAGGGTTTGTTTCAAGCAGCAAAAGCAATAATGTTCCCTCAGATCTTCTATATTAAAGGCTTTGGATCAGCACTTGGCTTCCTCCAAGCTGTTCTACAGTGGCTGGACATGAATAATCATTACAGTGGGGTTGAAATGCAGGGGTAAATACTCTTGGTCCTCCTCTCTGTGCTGCCTATCTTTTGTGTGCGTCGGTCTCTGGGTACTCCGCCAGGCAGTGATCAAAGACTACCTCTGATTCCCGGCGAATGATCAAGCAGAGAAGACAGGCAGCTCTGTGATTGCGAGCATTGACATTGCATCGATTTCAGTCACTGTACAATACGCGATTGTCACATGAGAGGCATGTTAGGCAGTGCTTCTGATCACCTGAGATCCACACAAGCCCGGTTCCTTGTCACAGTCGGAGGGATTTGTGCATTTTTCATGAAAGAAAAGACGTTTGGTGATCAAAAGTGCCACTGGCTCAAATCCACTGATTGGCTTCAAACATCTGCATTGTGCAAAAGAGAGATATGCTTCCCTTTTGGCTATGAAATAAATATAGCTTATTGTTACTGTGCTGCACAATATATTCCAAATTTGTTAACTGCAATACTGTATCACAAAGAGTCACTAATTGAAAACTAATCTCAAGGACACATCTTCCATGTTTCCAACTTTTTGCCAGACAGAATAAATGTCCAAATGAGGCATGCATTTCTAAGCCCTAAGTCCCAGTCCTCCTTTAGACCTACTTTAGTCTTTGGTATTGATTTAGCCTCTGCAATTATAAGTAGAAGTTATTCAAATACCATTTTTAATACATATAATCCAAGTTATGTTTAGTAATGCAAAAAGCAATAAACACTTATCCTTAGTACATAAGTGAAAATAGATATGAGATTTCATGTACTCCATTTAAATTGTGCAGCCTTAATTTATAGTTTAATGCAGATTTTGATAGCACAAAACTTGACAGTTTCCTGACTATTACAATGTGTCTCAGTGAGGGAGTGGCTTGGGGCTGACCTGAGGAGCGAGCTCACATATTTTTGAGAAGGTGTGACAGCCTCTGTTGGGTAACCTCCTTCATGACCTGGTTGAGTTGATGCACGAGGGAGTGCCAACTCTTTAATTTTCTTTAATGTCTGGCTGATGTGCTGTTTTTGTTTTGTGTTGTTTTAGTTTCTTTGGTTTGTTTGTGATTGCTTAAAAGTTTAACAATTATTATTGAAATAAGGTCACATTATTTGATTTTATATGCCAACGTCTACTACATCACTGTAATGCTTTTATTAGTATAGAAATACAATCATAACTCTCAATCTCATGCTCTGACACCACTTATGAATGTATTATGCTGGAATAAAGCATAGCTTTTACCATTGTGTTTTGAAAAAGTACTAAGATACAGACCAGTGTTACCTCATAGCTGGCTATGACAATGGTTTCAGTGCATTTTTTTTTTTTTTAACAGAATACATGAATGAATAATAGGGGAATAAACAGCTTTGCAAAAGTAATTCTACTAATTATTCTTCAAATTTGCAAAAGTGAATAGCTTGAGAAATCATCATGCATCAGATGTGAATGTTGGCTTTTAGTCTCGGTCAGACAGTGCACTCAGTTTTGGGTGTTGTTTGTCAAATGTGAATTACAACCTTAGCTTGAGATACTTTTGTGACCTAGTCTCTTTGGCTCAATAAGTTATTTACCTCACTATGTAACAATTGTCTTTTAAAATCTGCTTTATAATCATCTCTGTAATCTATTATTATCTGTGTTTTGAAACTTTCCATATCTTTCACATAACCTAAATTTGTCTCTTTGAAACTAAAAGGTCAAAAAGCTATGCCTACACAACACCAAATCACATAAATATAGCTGTATTTGGCATGGTCGATTGGATATGTGTCTTTCCACTTTAGAATAACTGTACTGGTTTAGGCTATAGTGTTAAAATAAGCAACACATTTGTCCAATGTCAAATTTAAGCAGGATGTGTCTTGTGGCAAATGCAGTCGTCTAAAACAGTAAACGCTTATGCCTATTCCCCATCATGCAGTGACAGATTTAGCCTTCACATTGTACTCTGTGGATCTGCTGCTACAGAGATTTGAGTTGTCTTATTTCGGATGGGGAAAGATGCTCTCTGGAGGCAGCAGGGCTATTTGTTTTGGTTGTGGTCCGGCGGTTTACCGAGTCCGCGCAGGTAACATGAATAAAACATAGCGATTAGGGAAGGCACATTGACTCTAGGGTCAGCTGTCCCACTGTAGCCTGGAGAATAGGGGGCATCCCATCAGGAGGAGAGGAGCACCGAATCAGTGCCGTTTGATAGAAAAAGCTGCGGGGGTGAGATAGCGAGAGATTGGGCGAAGATTTAAAGAAAAAAAAATCCATGATGCATATCCACAGGTAGGCTGCTAAAGCGTAATACCCTTTGAGGATTACATCAATATCAGAGCTAAACATGTAATCATATACTGCGCACATCTGGATAACCTTCGCCCCCATCACAATGAATTACCTAATCCAGCTGGGAGCTTGCAGGAATTATGCCGAGGCAAAGCTGACGAACATCATAAATCTCTTAAAATAAAAAAAAGACACTATCAAAATTTGTTTTATTTAGGGAAAACTGCTGATTCACCTTATAGCACCTTGTAGTGGGAATGTTGTAAATAAAATAAGGAACCTTTGAGGATTTTAGCAGAAGAGAATGTTCAGCCAGTGTCTGCAAGCTTTGGCCAATCATGTGTTTGCATACATAGGCCATTAAAATAAGGCAATGGTTTTCAACTGGGGAGTGAGGACCCAAAAGTAGGTTGTGGGGAGGTTTTTGATGTTCTGCTTATTTTAGGGCTAAATGGTCAACTACTGTATCTAATGCTGAGTTTGAAGTGTAAGGTGACATCTAAAGTTCACTTTTATTCAGCATATTACTATGAGTTGGGCAGCTGAGACCGTTTTTCTTTTTTTCAAATAATATGAAAGCAGGAAGTTCACCATTTTGATGCTGAGATCATTGGAGCTTGCTGTGTCAGGAAGGGAATCTGGTATATAGCCTACACAATATTTCCAAAAGTTGTCACTCACTCACCCAAATAACTGAATTGAGATTATGCTGTGAGTTTGTTTTTAGGAGCTGGGGTTGGCCCCTTAGTTCCAGTGAAAGGAACTCTGAATGCTTCAGCACCAAGAGATTTTGGACAATTCCATGCTCCCAACTTTGTGGGAACAGTTTGGGGATGGCCACTTCCTGTTCCAACTGCACCAGAGCACAAAGCTTGGTCCATAAAGACATGGATGAGCGAGTTTGGTGTGGAAGAACTTGACTGAACCTGCACAGAGTCCTTACCTCAACCTCACAGAACACCTCTGGGATGAATTAGAACAAAGCCAGGCAAAGAATGTCAGACACATAGATGATACAGATAGATGCAAAGGGTGGGCTGATGTCTTATTAAACCCTATGGATTAGGAATGGGATGCCACTTGTAAAGGCAGGTGAGCTAATACTTTTGGAAATATAGTGTATGTCACTGCAAGCTAGGAGACAGAAGAGAAAAGCCAAAGGAAATATGCAGATCCCTATATTGTTGTAGGCGGTGATGCAGAGTCCCCGAAATCCTAACATGCATGACAGAAAGAGAAAGAGCAAGTGCAAGGTAGCTTTTTACATGAGCAGTAAAAACACTGCTTTATTGTCCATTGTGAGCCGTGACCACCTCGATCGATAAACCTGGGAGTCAACAAAGCCCATTTAGAGCCCTCATCTCAGCCATGAAACAGGCTGAATAGATTCAAGATACAGTCCCGTAACTTTCACTGTTAGTTAATTGCACGACTACTCCTTTGATTAACTCTCTGTCTGTCTTCGTCTTCTTCGTCCTCGTGGGAAATGAGGAGGGAGAGCTGGTTATAAGACGTGAGTGACAGCCTGTAGTTTATCAACAGCTGCCCACTACTGCACACAACCACAGCAGATGTTCGCTTAAGGATTAAATTGGCCTAAATAAAGGGATAAAACAACAAATGCAAAATGCGACAAGGAATGCCTATAGTCATTGTAATTCAGCATGAAAAGTGAGTTTTCTTAGCAAGTCACAGCTTATACTTAGGAACATACTAGGCCTATATGCAAATGGTTCTCAACCTTTTCACCCAAAGTACCATGGCAAAAAATACTAGACTTTCTGAGTACCATCTAAATCATCTTCATCATCATTTTAGGACTAAAATGGGCCTAAATCAGGACTAACCCAGGACCCAAGATTAAAGCAGTAATTTAGAGAGGAACAATGTCTGTTTTTTTATCCTAATTAAGTTAGTGTGATAGTTAATGAGTTGTTGCAGGGTTACTAAGCCCCCCTGCACCTTCCCCTGGCCTATCTGGGAAAAAAAAAAAAAAAAAAAAGAAGGTTAACTATAACAACAAGCCAGCTTTATTTCTTACATGTTCGTCATCGGAGTCGGCCCGTGGCATGGTGATATAGGCAAATGCTAAGGGCGCAGAGTGACGCCGGCCACCTGGAAACTGTGGACACTGGGTAAAGTTGTGAGTCCATAGATGTGTTCTGCACTCGTCAAACTTTAAATCACTTTTTGTTTGATGACAATGGACTTCTTACTCGTGGAGATACAACAGCTCGTGAAATAATACTTGCAGTAATGAAAGACGTTACCACGTTACCGCGGCGGTGTGTGACGCCTTTCTCACAATGTTTTAGAGGTATTCTTATAAAAGCAACATAAAACTTAAGTCCAGACATTTTGACAAAAGCTTCTGTAGCCTGTAGTGTTCTCTGGAGCCTCTGTCCACAGCTCAGAGATTCTGTGACCCTGTGCTGCAGGGGCGGAGCAGGGCTGGGGGCTCCACTGGGGATTTCAAAACAAGTAATAAGCAGCATGTGGATAGTATTAAAATAACTAAAACTGCATCACTCTATGCTCTGTGTAGAGAAGCAGCTCATGTTTAAAACATGAGCATTGTTATAAGAAACAGTGTTTTGTCTTGAAACTTGAAGAGAAGTAAAATCATAACTAGTTTCCCTTTTTTACTTGCGTGTAGTTGCTGCTGAAGATCATCTATGATCATCTAAAATACATCAGATTACATAATTGCTTCTGTTTTGCTCAATTATTCTTGTGGAAGGACTTTCAGACGCCCCTGCCTTCTACTGTACTTCATAAAAACCTTCTTCAAAATACATTGGGGCACAATTCAGGAAGTGGCACAAAATCAATGTTATTGCTTAGTAAAGTCTTAAACCCTATATTCTGTTTTAAAATCTTGCCTAGGGCGCCAACTGAGCTAGGGCCGGCTCTGTTCGTCATGGCAAAGCGCCCAAAAGGCAGAGGAAACCTTTGTACGGATTCAAGGAACAGAAAATGAGAGTCAAGCCAAGCGAGGGGTCACACAGGAGTCAATCGGACTCATGGGTTTTTATGATAGTGCTTTGCTCTGAAATGCAGGAGGAGCTTCTTAAAGAAAAATGTGACCAAAACAGCCTACATTATAATAAAAGTATGTCTAAACCAGGAATAAACAGACAAGGACTAAACTTCTGTTAAAAAAAAGAGTACACAGGACTAAAACGGGGATTAAACCAGACCTAAACCAGGAGCCCCAAAATCAGGATTTAACCCTAAATTCGAACTAAACTTAAACCAAATCAGTCTGTAATTATCTATTTGATGGTTTTCATTTTCAGAAACACTGCTCTATGCAAATGGTGAAGTCCTACCCACCTGCTAATTAAAAATACAAAGGCCTATTAGAATTGCTAAAGTTCACCTAATGCAGGAGGACGGAAATAGGTAAAACGCAAATTAAGTCATCTCAGCCCGCACAGCTTTTTATTCAAATATGAATTATGGATTTTCTCTTTCGTAGACAGCAGGGGTGGTAGAAATCCATCTGTAATCAAAATAAATAGCACATACAGCAAGGTGCATTTAATGAGGGGCTGCACACTAATACATGCTTTTAGAGCTCAGAATGTAAAATGTGGGAAATAAATGTATAAATTATCATTAAATTAGTTGGAAATGGGTCATTATGTCAATCTTGAAACCAGTATTTACAGTTTGTATAAGTCTTCAGGAGAAATTTACAAAACATTATTGGAAATGAAGTTAACATATCTTGCACTGTTGAACTGTTCCCAGAGAGAAAGTACTGCTGTGTAAATTGTATTTTATTGTATACATTAATATTTATTTCTTGGCTCATTGTAAAAGGCAATGTTTTTCGAGGAGTAGCTGTCCAGCCTAGCCTCTAGCTGTGCTTTAATTTGATGAAATGTTTCAGTTGCTTTCAGATGCCCAAAAATCCTATTAATGAATTAGGTAAGGTCACTGGACTTCTGTGTGACAAGCTCTTTTAGGTGACTCGCTTTTAGAGTTTTCCACACCCAACCCTCCATTTATCCAGGCTTGGGACTGGCCCATATTGTGGCTGGAGTTTTTGGCTCCATGGCTGTGAATCAAACCCCTTGTGCTCCCTGAACAAAAGTGCGGGAATGAACACACACCAAAAGGGAGCCTGGACTGAGTTAAGTAAGTCCACACCACATTATTCCAAAATGAATCTAGCTTGTCTGAATGAGCTTTTTCCTACCTCAAGCGACTCGGTGTTTGTGGCATGGCATCACTCTCCCACCCTCTGTGGGTTGTCTTTAACCATTCTCACCATTCCTTGCCTTTGTCTTTCTGGTATTTTTCTTGGGCTGCCACATCTGGCCTTAACATCAACTTTGCCTGTTTCCTTCAATTTCCAGATTACCACCTTAAATACATTTTCTCATTATTGAATGAACCTGTCTATGAAGTTCAAGCCTCAACTAACTAATCTAACAAGTTTTGTGTTGCAAGTAATCCATTTTGAGACATAAATTCAAATCAGCAAACTTATAAGGGTGCGCAAATATTTGCACAGACATTTTTTTTTAATATTTCATTTAATTTTTTACTCACAAATACTGCTACACTAAAGAATGTTGTTAGGAAAACACTCAAGAACTCAGACATGACTAGAAAACAAATTGCATGCCTCTGTGATCTTTTTTCATGAAGACAGAGTAAATTATTATGCAACCTCAGAGGGGTGCTTAAACTTTTACATTTGACAGTGAAAGTATAATATCCTATAATTAAATAAGACTGCAATATTTTTTAGCCTCGCCAGCCATCTATTTTTTTTTTCCTCTTGTCTATGCATAGAATAATTCTTGTCTCTCTGGATTTTGAGGGCATAAAACATTTAAAGGCAGATTAAACTACCTCTGAATACAGTTGGATAGACAAACAACCAATGAGGGTTAACAGTACTAAAGCTAAGGACACAGCACAACTTTTAAAGTTGTTACGGATTTTGAAAAAAACTGGGAGTACACACTAACAGACTGGTTGTAGCAGATTTTTATTTATTTATTTATCAGATTAGATTTATTTCCGGATCTGTTCGCCACATAGTTTTTTTTTTTTTTTTTTTTTTTTTTTTTTTTCCAGATTTCTGAGCCAACTAAAGCCAAGCCAACTATCCCAACTAGTGCTGACTGGTGCTGACTCTGCCCAACTGTGAATCCTGGGTGAAAATCTGGCCAAAAATCTTGAAGTGCGTCCCCAGCTTTTACATGCATCTGATGCCAATACAACACACAACCAGAAGCTGCTAAATTTACCTGCGCTGACAAACTTTTGTAGCATTTGTTGGCCTTTAAAGCCAGTATTGCTTAGCAACTTATATAAAAAGCAAGAAAGTAAATAGATGAGCAAATAGACCCAAGCCGGATATGAACCCCTGTTGCTTGCTTAAGTGGCACATGCTCTACCTGCTGAGCCTCTGAAGTGCAGCATAAACAGAATTTAGTGTGACGTTTCAGTAAATATTCGCATTACTCACACATTCATTCATTTACTGGGGACAGATGTCTTTGGACGGTGGGAGGAAGCCAGAGAGAACTGCAGACTCCACACTCAAAGATTGGCCACCACCAGCCTGAGGATCAAACCCACAACCTCCTTACTGAGAGGCAGGAGGGTTAACCACTCTGCCACTGTGCACCCCAAAAACAATTAGGCTGCGAGTATCAAAAGTGTTTCAAATACAAGGATAATCTATTCTGTGCATGCATCTTTCCTTCTTATTAAACAGCAGCCTTATAATTAAACTGTAGGGAATATAGGTTTTTACTCAAATATTCCTCTTGAGGTTTTATCCAAAGCTGCTGTTTCATATTAGAGGATCATAAGCTCAGGAGCCGATTAAAATCATTCAAATGAACAATAGATTCAGCCCTTCCCTGTCTACACCTCACCTCGGGCAACTTCCTGTATCGCATTTTGCAGCAACAGCAGAAATCCCACCTCTAACTTTTTTAATTACACCCTTGAGAAGTGCAGTTGACCCGCTCAGCGCTGTCTGGCTCATACAAACGGTGCCTCCCTGGGACACCCCCGGGTCATCCTCGGCACATGGGACCCCGGGGACCCTCTTCTCAATGAGGCTGGAAGTGGAGCTGTGAGTCTGGGGGTGCGACCCATGAAGAGGTCCACCCTTTTTCCTCCTCACTCCTCCTATAATTTAATCCTCTGAGCTTTGAGACAGTTGACGTTTCTAAAAGTGCATGTTCAAGATACATACATCTGCCCACACTGCTGCAATGCAATAAAAGAAAGGCATTGTAATAGAAATTAGCGGTAGGTTAATAATTTTTTAATACTTTATTAAACATTCTTTTTAAACAGTCAATTTAAAAATAGAAAAGGATGCCATCTTGTGGAGCAAACAGAGCATTTCTCCACTAACAGACAATAATGTTGACCCTAAACTGAGCACTGCACACACCACAGGTTATTATAGGCTGGCTGGACAGACTAACTCTTTTCCTAAGTTCATACCTACTCGAAGTATGAATTTTAGAATTTAATTTCTATGAGTGGAACAATCACAGGCGGAGTTACCAATCAGAGAAATAAAGGGCGGGATGCAAGCCAAACAAACATGGCAGATTGTTGCTGGTTTTGCTATAAAACACCAAAATACAGTGTATTTTTAGCCACTATCTACTTATTTTTGAACGGGAACAGCAGAATAAGCCAGATGCACAAAGACTTGCGGTAAAAGTCAGTTTGTTTGAATGTGGTCATTATGTCAGATGTCAATGGGACTTTACTGTTGTTGAAAATAGAAACAGGACTAAGAAAAAAAAGGATAACACTAAACGTTATTAACTGGGTAAGAGAAGTTATTAAATTTGCTCTGGCGCTATCTTGGTTATTTTCATTTGGAGACTAGCTTTTGTATTTGTAAGATGTGCTGCAGATAAACCACTGTGACAGGCCAGTTCCAAATCAACTGAAGAGAAATGGGTCGCTGTGACTGAGGAACCAGACCGTCCTGCTTTCGAGAAGAAAATATAGGGGCTGTCTGCCCAGGCTTATAATAAGAGCCTTGTGACATATCCATTGTTCAGTGTGTGTTCTGCCTCAGGCCCATAGTTGCTAGGGTTTACTTTTGTATTTAAAAGACCTTACTAAGATACAAAAAGGTATGCGATGTATTATAACTAGGGCTGGGGAAATTATCGCATTAACGCAGTGCGTTAATTTATTGATTTAATCGCGTTAATTTCAATTAAAGCATCGATTAATTTGATCACAACAAAAATATTACGACGACACTGACAGAGGCAGCAAAGCGCCGCGGGTCTTCCAGCGGGGCAGAAATGCACCACGCGAGCATAGAAGACGACACATTTCCGTTTCCATCCATCAGGTGCGTTTGAGAAGAGCCAGACCTGCGCAGTTTCGATCTGTGTCGGTCTGTGCGCAGTGCTCAGGTTAGATTTGTGTCTGAGTTCTTCCCGACTTGCTCTGATGCAGCCAGTGCGACGGTCACCATGAGATCCAAACAAGACCAGCACTTGAGCCGCCGCAGTTCATCAGGAGCAACTGCGGAGGCTGCACGGCTCAGGGCATGATGGGAAAACGCCCACCTGTCAGTGGTGAACGGACAGGTGATTGGATCTGAGTTTAGTGCTGATCAGAAACGTAATGCATGACACTTCACTGCCCTCCCCTCCTTCTTCCTCCACCTCTTTTAAAAAAATACAGACTAAAGTTACAGTTTTGACCTGGATAAACCAACACAGGCGAGAAGTGGATTTCGGGCGTGATGGTGCGTGATCTGAGCCACAAACTGTCCAACTTCAGTACAGGCGTATTTCCCCTCCTCTCGTTGCGGCCGTGCACTCTCGTTCACAATCCAGGCGAGGCGCAGTTCATCTTGAACGAGCCTAATGCAACAAGTGACCAAACATGAGTGACCAAAAAGACACATTGCTAAATGGACAATTCTGCTTCAAATCGTCACCAGACAGCAATATAGACAAAACAAAAGTTATGTCTGTGCAAGGATGAGTTCAATTACCACTGGAGTAACATAGTATTTACACTGGTGTGACATAACAATTGTTATTAATTGAAGAATTAAACTTATTTTTGTTAAAGTTCTAAAAGAGATTACACATGCTTTTTTAGGTAAGTTTTGTGTATATTTTGGTTGTACCTTATTTAGGCAAGCTTTGTCTGAGTTACAGCTCTCAAAGGGACGATTAATTTATTTTCTTTGCAAGTTTTGTTTGCATTGCACAAGTTTACAGTAAAGTATGTGAAGGTTCATTCAAAATAAATGTTCTAAATTTACAGTTTGTATGTGAATTGTATGTGAATTCATAATACTACTAGTTATTAATCGTGATTAATCGCGATTAATAACTGGTAGTGATTAATCGCGATTAATCGCAATAAATTTTTTTCAGATTTACGATTAATTAGTTAATTTTTTTTAATCGATTCCCGGCCCTAATTATAACTTAAGATAAACAACCAGTCCCTGTCAGTTTTAACTAGGCCTGAGTACCGAACAATGATGCCTTTGTGGTACCGACCAAAATCTTCTGGTATCTAGCTGGTACAGGAAAAATAACTTTCTATTTGGTACCTGGCAGGTCTTAAGACAGTGCTACAGAACGCTCGACTGGATCACATTTAGCTTCATGTTTTGAGTGTGTTTTCAACGTAAGCCTTGGATACAGGTGAGACCGATTTGCTCGATTCATCTGTTGCTTCATAGGCATACAAACCTTGTATATGAACTACCGCTCTCAGAGTAACAGCAAAGAGAAAAAGATAGTGTAGAGCTTTCAAAAATATTTTATAGTTTAGTTTTCAGGTAGAACTACTCCACACAGTCAGGGCTTTTGCTGTTTGTTACCACATTATTTGCTGACTGCCTTGAGGTCATGCTGTTGTTATATTCACGGATGTTCAGTATGCAAAGTCGTGCTTGTGTGGTGCGTGTATCTCTGTGACTGATTTGGGCGGACTTTGTTTCTGTGGCTTAGTCTGAGGCTAAATCGAGCCACTGACCTTTTGTTTACCATTTCATGCATTTGACTGTGTGTTGATGTACTCGACCTAAGCTATTTGCATCCATGTTTTACTGCCATTCAAATCACTTATTCACCTCGCGGCCTGCAGCATGGCTTCTGGCCCTGCAGCTCTGTACCACAGCGGCTGGCTCTCTACACAATAGCATATACTTTTTATCATGCAAGGCACAGCACTGAGGCATTAAGCACTTCATCATCACAGTCTGCAGCGTAGAGACATCGAGACAGGAGGTGGGCTCAGGAGATCAACAAGACCCCCATTAGGACAAGATACTTTTACTCAAGCAACATTTTAGGGAAACGTTTTACCTTTACTCAGGTAAACATTAATCTCTAAATGATTGAATGATATTTTTTGCACTGGTGGCAAAGTCAGTAATAGTAGAGTGGCAGTAGCTCAGTCGGTAGAGACACTGGCTTACTAAACAGAAGGTTAGTGGTTTGATCCCCGCTACTGACACTGCATACTGTTGTTGTGTTCTTAAGCAAGACACTTCACCCACCTTTCCTATGTATCATTTTTTGTGGTGGCTAGAAGCGCCATTGCCGCAGATTGGCAGCCACTTCTGTCAGTCTGCCCCAGGACAGCTGTGGCTACAGACGTGGCTCACCACCACAGCGCGTGACTGAGGAGTGAATGAATAATGGTAAAGCTCTGAGAAGCTTGAGAAGGGCAAGATAAATCCAATCCATCATTAATATTACAGTACAGCAGTGGTAGTAGTAGTTTGAAGAGCATCCTTTCAACCCTGTAAAAGTTGCATTAGGAGTAGCAGTATTAGTGGTAGTAGTAGTAGTAGTAGTAGTTGTTGTAGTAGTAATAGTAGAAAAAGATAGTTTTACTATGCTGCAATTAAAAATAGAATGTCCAAAATATTTTAGTACTAACTACTGCCACTAATTAAAGTACTAATTTAGTTGAGTACCTCTACTTGAGTAAAGTAAGTAAACTTTTTTTAGTCTCTAAATAAGTAAAAGTTGTTTTTTTTTTTGTATTTGTAGAAAAGAAGGTACAGTCACTTTGCAGTCATCACATCCTGGATTTGACCTTGGTTGACCTGTTAAAGGTTAAAGTACAACTATTAGTAGTAGTATGATTATTTACTGTGCTGCAATTTAACATATCTCAAAAATATTTTGTACATAGGTTTATGCATGTTTTTGTTTTGTTTTTTGTTTTTTAAGTAATTTAGCTGAGTACTTTTACTATAGTATTATTATTAAGTAACAATACTTTTACTTGAGTACAGATTTTGCAGCAGCTGGCTCATAAATCAACACTCTTTAAAATGTAAGGCACAGCACACAGGCACCAAGCACTTCATCATCACAGCTTGCTGTGTAGAGACATCGGGACATGAGGTGGGCTTAGGGTTCAAGAAGACCCCTATTAGGACAGGATATCCCATAGGCCGCCTGGCTCACCTCAGTTGTTCTTTGGCCCATTTTATTATACATATATGAAGAGATGATGAGCTCGAAGCGGGATCTCCTTATGTTTGGAGATTACGACTCAGCGATAAGATTAGGGATCAATTTCATTTTAATTCACTCAAAGCAGCGAGGCATTTTCCTCCTTCTTAAATTCAAGCCTGGGGGGATATCCGCGGCTAACAGCCTCGTGGAGTGGTATGAGCCGGGTTTTCTGTCACAGGACATCTCCACTGAGGGGAAGAAAAAAAAAAAAAGTTGAGCGTAGACAGAGAGACAGAGGCAAGCGGAGGAGGGAGACTGCTTCCTGGTGTCAGCTCTAACTGGGCTGGGAGTGTAGGAGCTCCTCTCAGGTACAATGATATCAGCCCTGACTGCCTGCTGTGGAGAGAAACACTCGCTGCACGGTGTCAGCTTAAGTAGCTAGGGGAGTTTTGTCACCGATCAGCTATCAGCATTTCACACTGACACAGTGACTCCTCTGGCTGGATGGGAATCTCAATTTTTAACTTTGCTCCCATCTGCCTTCTTCTATTTATACTTCTTTTCTTTACATTTCTTTTCTTTGGCTTGTTTTGTGTCCAGTGGTGCTGCCCCCTGAAAATCCAATTCCTATCCACAGCATCCAGGCTAATTCTTTGTATAGCTGGGGGGTAACCATGTAATTCTATATGCATAAAAGTATTTTTTGATCCTGCAGTCAGAGGGTCCTGGTTTACCCTCATTTTGGAATAGTAGTAGTAGTAGTATAAACAGAGTTGTAAGCAGTACTTATACCAGTTGTAAGACTAGTTGTAGCAGTAGTAGCAACACTATAGTTTGTAGTAGTCGCAGATGATTTTACTGTGCTGCAGCTGCAAAAATAATCTCAGAAATACTAATACAAATTTATGCTTTAATTTTAATATTTAATACTTTGTGGAGTACATCACTTTGAGTTGAGAAATATTATTTTGAAATAATACTTTTACTCTGAGCTGTGACACCGTTGCAGAGGTCTCTGCTCTCCTAATGCCTCTAGTTTATATTTCTTAATGTCTATCTCCAATATTGCCTCTTTGCTTTCCCCTCAGGAGAGTAAATAATCTCTGAGAGTTTTCGTGGGTAATGGGCACTCTCTATAACAGAGCCGTCTCTCCAATTTATCTGCTCTGACCTTCAGGATGCATCGTGATGAGAGCCCAGGGTAATGACACCTCTGCACTATACCCACTGACAATAAGGAAATCTCAGAGCGCTCAAGAGCTGTAATCAGATCAAGTTTGCATTGGACGAGATTGTGTTTTCTGATGTGATCGTTGGTCCCGAAGACAAGTGGTCTATAGTTTTTATTAGAAATTATGCAACAGACTCTGCAATAGGTTTAGCTCGGTTAGTTTAACAATAACATTTTTCAACATTGTGAAGTATTGCAGTATATCATTCAAATTATAACTACTGCATGGGTAATTTCACTTTCTTAATAACTAGTAAGATTTTTTTTTTTTCTTATGGGATGTGTTGTTTGAGTGGATACAGGGCGTAAACTAGGATTAATAATAAGAATAAATCACTTCAAACTTGTTTTTGGGTTGTTTTCAGGACAGTGCTGAAAAGTTAGTCTGTTACAACTAATGATAATGTTTTTGGAGCACCTATTATTTGTGCTGGTGCGCCTAAATGAAAACATGTATGCGCAACAAAGGCAACCAAACCAAAAAAGTTAGCCTGGAGCCCTGCCTATTATTGACATTTAGTTTGAATAAAACTGTGTGTTCATGGTTTGCCTTGGAATAAATAATTTTCTTTCCCTTTTAAACTACTCAGTGAGTAATTTCAAGCAGTTCAGAAATTACATTCTCGAGGTTAAAACTGTCAATTAAGCCCAAAAGATGCAGATTTGTAGACCTTTTATATATTAACATTCAGCTTGAGAAAGAAAGGGCACAATGGCTGCATATGAATTTAAAGAGTGGTTATGTCTCAGCATTTTAGGTACACAAGAATGACTTAGAATCCTAATCTGAGAGCAAATAAGGGGACCAATCAAATTGAAGAAATTGGGTCCAGTCGACTATACAATGCCTTATTTCTGTAATGTGTTGTTAATCTGCAATGACTCCATTACCTCCAACAAGTCCAAAGACATCAGGCTACTTCTTTAAAGCAAAGTTGGCCAGGCTAACAGTATTTTGCAAACTGCAACCACCTACTTGGTACTCTAACAAGAGTACCAAGAGAGATGTTATTTTTTTTCTGGCCCTAATGCTTGGTTAGTTTTTCATGACACCACAAATCACTGAACTATGATCAGCAGTCAAAACTACATTCAACACACTTTTTTGTCTTAGACATTTCCCATAAATCCTGTTTCTGGAAATATGATGGAAATATACTTATTCTACTAACTCTGGCCCTGTGTTACACTTTCATCAATGGCATTTTCATCTCAAACTCAGAGCACTGAGGTTTTCAATATAAGCTGAAATTTTCTGTGTTTTCAAAATCTATTTTAAAGGTCTCGACGCCCCTGCAGCCAAAGGGGACAGGGGAAAACTAGTGCAAGCTGATCTCCATAGAGAGACTCTTCTATTGTCTGTCAAAATCGCGCTCCCTGCCAAGCCACCACAGAGAAAACAAGCATGCATGTAGTCGCTGTTTGGTAAAGGACATTTTCTATCCGGTTCTGGGCTGTTGTTCAACCGTAGGCAGCCGGCTTCCTCTGTGTGTGGGATGTACAACTCTATATCATCATGTGTTGGTTTCAATAGGCAGCCTTTTGTTGAACCGGCTCAGTGTATGTTTTCTACAGAAACAGACAAACACATGCTCAACTGTGATTACATACAGTAATGTGGTTTAGTGAGGTAACTAAAAGTGATTTAATAAATACATTTTTGTTATTAACATTTTAGGAATGGTCAGTAATGGGCCAAGGACAAAATTATTAATTCTGGTGTGGATCCAGTCACAGTTTAAATCCAGAGGTATTTTAAAGGTTTCTGTACAATTTTGAGAAGTGGACCAAATATACTGACTTAGTATTAGGATGTCAAAAATATAGGGTGACCAAATTTTGAGACCCAAAAATAGGGACACATATTTATTTCACAAATCACAGTGCATTTTTATTTATGAAATGACAACAAAGCTTCCGAAATGCATATATTTTTTAGTCATGTAATTAAAGAACATGACGCTAGGGCTCAAGTTTTGAATATGACAGAAATTTATAATGACATTTTAAATACATTTTGTGATAATAGTCTTTAGAAAAAATATTTTAAGTTTCCTGTGCTTTTCTATTGATTAAAATGGGGACAATTGAAACATGGTTTGTCGAAAATTGAGACTTATTAGTGTTTTTGCAGATATGTGGTGGGACATGGGAAAAGGAGGACTGTCCCTGGACATCTTGTCACTCTACAAAAATAGCCAAATCATTTTAGTTTAATAGAATTTAGTGTCCCCCCAACACAGCGCTATTTCCTGTTTTGTGGCTATTGCTACTGTTAGCGCCCAGAGCAGCTTAAATACTGACTTTGGAGACTCTGCAGACACTAAAAACACCAAAAATTACAGCTGAAAGATTCCTTTTACCTCTGTAATGTTGCCATGTGGATGTATTTTGCAGTTTGGCCAAAACAAACAGTGTACTATATAGCACTAACATACTTTATTTATGTATGCTAATTAGCCATTTGTTCAAAAGCTTTAACCGTCTTTTAACAAGCCTTTGTTTTCTGTAGAAATTATAATAGACATGGCCTTTAGAAGTGGAGTGGGCTAAAATTAAAATACACTGATATCTTCACTGATGTCACTGTTGCATTGATGTTGTTTTGTGCAGACATTTAGCATTAAAATAATGCAATAATCTAATTTAAAAAATGAAAAATAAACCTACATTTGAAAAGCTTTTTATGCCAACAAGAAACATATCTATTAAAATTATTATTATAATTATTATTATTATTTTTTTTTGTCATATTGCCCAGCCCTACTTAGTATTAGTTATAGTTTTAGTAGATTCTTTACCATAGTGAGATATTGGGCTTTGTGGCTCAATAGAAAGAGCATTTACCCATGAACTAGAAGATCTCTGAATTTGAGTTCAGGTCTGAGCACTTTATCTTTACCAATGCAAGACAGGATCAGTGCCTTGGCAGAAGTCTGTACTCTCTGAGTGTTCCTATCTTTGATTATTCCACCCACTTTTTTTTTGTAATTTAGTGTATTTTTGTCCATGGATACACCTTTCTTTGTTTCTAGCCTTCTTTAAAACCTAAAACTTTGCGCAGTGCCATACAGTATGATATAAATATATGCGGTGTGTGCAGAATCACCCACAAATCGATACATATCAGTTATAAGGCATGAAAATGATGATAAATGGTGGAGCGTGTTTACATGATCTATGGCTCACTTTCTTGTGGTTGCATGTGTTATTTTTTTCCTCCAAGGCTCTACACAGGTGCAGGAGGACGTTTTACAATTTCAAATTTCTTAAATCCTTATTAGCTGAGTCCTAATTAAAAGCGGGGATTACTTGGCCGCATAAGTAGCAAGGATTAAAAAAAAAAAAAAAGAAAAAACTACTTGATTCACTGTGATGCTGCATGATGCCCAAGTCTGGCAATGAAAAATATATCTCGCTTCTGGAATGATCATTGATGTAGCAGACAGGAGTCCTCTATCTCTGAGCTAATGAAAGCATCCTGACACATCACTCTCCCGGCGCTAACTTTTATCCGCTGTCCTCCTGCAGACTGCCGTAAAATGACAATTATTCTTCCTATGAGCGTGCCTGTGTTTGTGTGTTTATGCCCGTTGCCTATGTATGCGTGAACAGCTCTCTCTATTCATCAAGATGTCACCTGTAATGGCTGCTAAATTAACCATGTGTTTCGGGGGGAAGCAGAGCTGGCTTGATAAATCTCCCCGTGGCAGGAGGTGTGTGTGCGGTCCACTCCCATCCACCTCTACCGTGACCTTCCTCCTGCGTGGGATCCTCCAATAACCGCTGCTCCCAAACTGCGTCTCAACAGAGAAAAGACCATTGATGGTCTATAGATGGTCAGTTAATCAACCGGGCAGCCACGGGACAGTGCAGGAACTCCAGCTAGTGTACTGAAATTAATTACAAATCCCACTGACTTTTGCAAATAAAGCCATAGCTCAATGTGCTGGGAGGTTCAGTTCATTTGTTTGGATGGGACTAGCACCTTTAAAGCAGTGACATTGTCATTTATTTGTTTTTAATGAATACTATTGGAGCTTATCCGCATATATGCAGTCCAGCAGCATAGGAAAAGGTATAGAGGTATAGAAAATATGTAGAGTATACACTAGCCTATAGAAGAGTAATCTGTAGAAAACTGGACCTCAAGGACATCTTAACGCATATATAGGCTTAAAATGAGAATGTGCAGCATATAGGGGCATTACAAGACACAAATCCCACAAGACAAGGCACTAGACTGGGTTAATGAGAACAAGATGAGATTTTTACACTAAAAATGTATTTTACACAAATGAAAAATTTATTTATTCACTTGAAAATTATAAAATGCAAAACTATTTAGGGGCATTTTTAAAATCAACTTGTAATGAACAATATTTACTTATTATTTGAATTATATCTAAAGCAGAACATATATACCTGCCAAATGTTTTGCCACAAACTCAACTGACTGGCTTCTCCTTTATAAAAAGTCCAAACAGAACCTAATCCTGAGATCGTGAGACCGGTTTTTACCTTCACAAGAATCTTGTGACATTTTGATCTTGCAAGATCAAGAGATTGGGAGATCTTGTCACACCTCTAACAGCATATGACGTCAATGAGCACATGTTTAAGTTCCCTGACTTGAATAAAGCTTAAGCCTCAATGACACGAGGTCTCAGACTCAGACCGGGACTCCTCTCCTCTCACAGACATGGACTTGTGACTTGACTTGGACTTAATGATTCGGCTTTAGACTCGTGAACAATAACTTTGACTTGAACACTGCAAGTAGCAACTGTGCACGCAATGTCACCTCAACTCAAGATGACGACTTGGACTCGAGTAACAATGATTTGGACTGGACTCAGACACAAATATTGGCAGAGTATCCACTCAAAGATTAACAAAGCCGGATAAGTACATAATCTCATGAAGCTAATGCTAATCTCAGAGCTAGAAGTTTGAGGTAAGCTTTAAAGTTCAGTAAATGTCATGTAATAGTTTTTTGCTGTGACGAGTTTGTTCTTTGTTATTTTTTTTAATGGTACAAAAGCAGGCAGGGTGTTTGGGGCATGGTGGTTTTGTCTACTGTAGCTTTGAGGCCCTTTCTCCTGCAGTCTATCGATTTCCAGGTGCAACATTGTGTTTTCTCTCAACTTTTCACTGCTGTTGTCGACTTGATCAAGGCTTTAGACAAAGTTTAGACAAAGTTACTCTGTTGTGTGAAGGAGAGAGTTGTTTCAATGCCACGTCTTTCTGCCTTCAACAATCCTTATTGAATAAACAAATAAATTTTGGCAGAAGTTCGCCTTGACAACAACAATGAATGTATCTAAACTCCTGCCAAAATGTTGAGCTGAAGTCAAACATTTATTTTGTCAGATTGCCTTGTTAGCTCTGTTTTGGCAACGCTTCACACTACAGAGAGCGTTTGCATGAAATTAGAATAAAAACAGTTGATAATTTCAAGAAATTATTACAGATCAGGTTTTTTGAACCAGTCTCCTGTTAATCAGTCACATCACATTAGTCACATTTTCGGAGATGTGGAAAAATATTCTACATAATAATATACATACATGCTTAGTTTGTTGAGCATCTTATGTGTTTTTGAGCCACAGAAAAAAAACAACAACAATAGATTATAATATGCTTTCAGACAAAGAAAGACAGCAGTCATGGTAATGGAAAAATGGCTGAAAAAACCTAAAACATGCCATCATGGCCAAGTTTTTTTTTTATTATTTATTTTATTTAGTTATTTTTAATCTATATTTTTATGCCCTTTTTAGACTTTATTGATAGAAAGAAAGGGAGAGACATTTGGCAAACTGTCACTTGAACCCATGACGACAAGGCAGGCTGTGATTGTGCAACAATATTTTATTCCTAATTAATAATTGAGTCGAATGCCCCTTTTCTTGACTCTGAGTACCTACACTATATTTCCAAAAGTATTCACTCACTCACCCAAATAAATGAATTCAGATTATAGTGTGGGGTTGTTTTTAGGAGCTGGGCTTGGACTCTTAGTTCCAGTGAAAGGAACTCTGAATGCTTCAGCACCAAGAGATTTTGGCCAATTCCATGCTCCCAACTTTGTGGGAACAGTTTGGCGATGGCCACTTCCTGTTCCAACATGACTGCACCAGAGCACAAAGCACGGTCCATAAAGACATGGATGAGTGAGTTTGGTGTGGAAGAACTTGACTGAACCTGCACAGAGTCCTGACCTCAACCTGACAGAACACCTAGACTGTGAGCCAGGCCTTCTCATCCAGCATCAGACGAGAACATCAGACACCCACATCATATTAAACCCTATGGACTAAGAATGGGATGTCACTTAAGTTCATGCAGTTGAGCTTATATATTTGTAAATATAGTGAACAATATCTCTGGGTTAGAGTTAGGTTTTTTTTTTTTTTTTTGTAGTAGTAGTAGTAGTAAATGGTTAAACAAATCACACTGGAACAAACTGACTACCTAAAGTACTTTCAAAGAATATATATAAGATGTAACCACGCATCGTCAATCTGCATAAAATTCAATTCAAAAGAGAATTTGAATCAGTAGAAGAAGGAAAAAAAAAAGAATTTTGAGGCATCTTTAAAACGGCATGTGGGTCAGCTCAGTATGGTTTATAATGTGGCTCACTTGTTTGGGGCTAGACATCATCACCTGATCATTTCTTCACACTTACAGTACATTAGGTCCATTACATGAGGCTGCTTTTTTAAGATGCATTGCTACTAGCCGTTTATTGGAGGATGGTAGATTGTTGTTAACAAAAGCGTCACTGACAAATCATCAGGCAATACGCAGGTCTATATTGATATTTTTGTTATTTTGACATGTAATTTTTAATTGCATTGTTACACCATATATATGTAACTCAGTGAGTTTGGTAGATTTCTGTTCTGATGAGGAAGAGGACAAAATGAGCACAGCTGGTGGAGAGGTATAGCCACCTTCTTCACATCTTGATGGTTTCTAGACAACCAACATCTATGGCAAATGTGCATGGAAATAAATCTTTTTTTTTTATTTAAACTGTTACATTGAAAGTTCAGTTTGGGCACTGCTATAAAATGAAATGAACACTTTTAGCATTGAAATATTTTATATAGGAGATAGACAGAAAGCAAGACTATACACAAGGTTTTACAGATTTTAATACCCTTGATATTGCTTGTCCTTACAAAAACCTTTGAATTTGTGGAAACAACACCTTTTCTAGAAGAGTGGGTTGATATTTTGCCATTATTGCAATATCTAACTCATTGCTTTTTATTTGGCAGCCTGTACTGACCTTTAAGTCTATGCCCAACCACTCCCAGAGAGTATGCAGCAAACTTATCAAGTGTCTCCGTTCTCATTTAGTGGATCATTATGGATAGTAAACCGCAGAGACACCTAAAGATAGAGTGTATTGCATTTCAAAAGGCTATAGAGTAACCTGGATATAAGACTTTTTTTATTGACAAATTACATGAGCCAAATATGAGACAGCTTTATTACTGTAAGCATCCACGCCAATAAAATAATCAAATGCAACAATACAAAGGCTATGAGGAGAAGATCAAGGTATCTCGCACTGTAATGATTTCTGGCAGTGCTTCAGAAAGCGGTGAGGATTAAAGTGAAAAGAGAAATAAAACAGGAGGGCCTGTAACACAGCGGAGGAACACAACAAAAGGAGCAGTATCCTGGGGTGCAGATTGATCCCTATCAGCTGCTACATAGACAGTGACCTGCGGCGAGGGCTTATCTGGGCTCAGGCTCCCAATCGCCCACATTTTGATCCCACTGCTGCAGGGAGCGGACCACTCGGGAAGAGGGGCCGGCATGGGCAGTTGGTTGGTCGGTCGGATGGATAGTTGTAGTGGGAAATAGTAACGAGATACTTCTACTCATGTAATTTACCATAAGTACCATTTTTATTGTTATGTCTTTTCTGAGTTAATTTTTATAGAGAAAAAATAAGTTATTTTTTTCACAATCTCTTAATGAGTAAAAGCATTTTTTTTTTTACCTCAGAGATAAGGTTGGCCATAGCAGTAGCAGTAGTAGTAATTAGGGCTGACAGCCTCTGGTAGTTTAGTCAAATAATTTGTCTGTGAGGTATTGGTCGACTGTTATAAGCATCAACAAAGCTTTAAGATACAATTTAAGATAGCAATTAATTTTACAGCCATCTTTTCCAACTGTTTATAAGTCCCACACATATCCTTTGGTCAATTTCGGTCATAACCTTTACTGGGCATAACTTTGGTCGACTAACAATTTCTGTGGTCGACTACAGCCCTAATAATAATAGGATCAGTAATAGTAGCAGGTGGTAGTAAAAGTGGTTACAATAGTAGTAGAAGTAACAATAGTATTAGTAATAGTAGTGGGTTTAGTAGTAATAGTAGTAATAGTGGTTGTAATGCTGGAGGTAGATAACTAAAAATACATTTACAATTACTTGAGTAGATATTTGAGTACAAAATTTTACTTTTTCTCAAGTAAAAGAAAAAAAATATATTTTTGATCTCAGCAGTAAAGTGGGTAGTAGCAGTAGTAAAAGTAATAGCAATAGTTGCAGAAGTAGTATTAGGAATGCACATTTGGTTAATATGGATCTTTAATCAATTAACTGATAGTCTTAACAAACAATTATCAATTAACCTTTAACCACTCTGTATTTAATTAAAAGTCATGAAACATGATAAAAAAAAAAGTGGTATTTAAAAAAAAAACTAAAGTCAAGTTATAGGCTTTTATGTTTGCTCTAACTCTCCTAGTACCATTAGTAATAGTAGTAGCATTAGAAGCACTAGTAATAGTAGTAGTAGTGGTGGTACCAACAGTTACTCCAGTACCTTTTACTTTTACCCAAGTAACATTTTTGTTCAGTATACTTGAGTAAAATAATTTGATGTAGCAGTACTTTTATTTGGAGTACTTGCACAGACAAAATGGGGAATAAATGTAGAAAGAAAATAAGGAGATGGGCTGAAGGCACGGCAGGCTCAGGTAGATTTACTGTAGGCAGATGAAGACTGTGGTTGAAGTAAGTCTGAGAGAGAAATAGAGGACAGAGAAAGGAGGGGAGAGGACCGTGCCGAGTAATCAGGGCATGATCAGCAGATGGGAGGGCAGGCGAGACAGTTGGGGAGATGGAGAAGATAAACTAGAAACTGGGGAGATGCAGAACACTCCTGTGGACACAAGCCAGCTTTGTTTAAAAAAGATGGAAACAGCAAAGCGCACGATTGGGAAACAATAGGAGAGGAGCAGAAGCAGTCAGTGGGAAGAGATGATTGTATTAAGTTAAACTGGTTGGATATTGAGCTATCTGGTTTAATTTAAGAAAAAGATTGGGGGTTGAAAGGAAGGATAGTGTGTTTTGTATTTGAGGAAAGGTGCATATCATCAAAAGAAAAAAAAAAAAACCTTTAATACATTAACTAGGCTTTATAATCAAGGACCCAAAATGATTATTCACCAATTAGTTGTCAGTCAAAAAGTTGTGTTGCTCTAGCTTGACGAGTCAGTGTTGATATGAGATCAACAGCAGCATGAGCACAGCTAAGAGGCCAAAAACACACAGTATTTTCATGAAGAATAGTTTATGAGTCGAGGCAATGGAAGACAGTTTTGCTTCATGAATGTAAACGATAAGTGTGTGTCTGACCTGAGGTGCAAGCGTGTCCGTCGCTGCATACAGACATGATGCACATGCAGGTGAACTAAATATTTTGTGTTGTTTTAATGCAAAATGTGGGATGCTGACACCAAGATTTTATGAATGCTCAGGTTTAGTGTTTTTTAAAGATATTGTTTGGCCATTTTATTGAGAGGGCAGAGTATAGTAGAAAAGCGAGGAGAGAGATTTGGCAAACTGTCTGGACTCAAACCCACGAGGCAGGCTGTAGTTTCACCGTATATGCACGACTGAGCTACACGAGGGCAAAATGTTCAGGTAAATGTTTTAAGGGAAAACTAAATTATTTTCCTTTGGGTTGAAAGTGCCAGCTTTTTGACTTAACTAGTGGCCACTGTCCAGGGTGTACTCTGCCTAACCTTTAGAGGTCTAAGCCTATTTTTGCAGTTTTTCAGTGTTTTTGAATCTACCCACATATCTCACCTTTGGAATTGAGAAACATATAAATATTATACATCATTTTGTTCAGGACAATTTGATCTATTTGAGCAGAGAATAACTTTTGTTTGTCATACTATTTGAACACCCCAAAGCCTAGAATACACAAAAACACAAAATCGGAAATAAAAATCTGACATTTTTTGACATGAGTAAATCAAATATGCTTAACAAAGGTTGGGTGCTTCAAAAGTGAAAACATGTTCTTATAAACTACACATAAAGGAATCATTGATTTATAATGAAGCTAAATGCCTTTAGGAGCCATTTGAACACAGGCGATAATGGTAAAAATAGACATTAACCTTGCCCCAGTTCATTATATATTCACTGTATCAATAAACTGTGAACTAATGGCTTTGCCAGATGTTAAAAGGGTTCAAATAGGAGTAATTCTATCACATTTGAACATTTATAAAGTGAAAAGTACCCTCCATACAGCTCACTGAAGTGAAGTGAAGGGCAGCAAATGTGGACAAACTGGAACTGCAGGGGAGTGATGTGTGAGTCTGCAGCCTGCAGCCCCTTGTCTCTCCTCTTCCCTCCTTGTACTTGGGACCATGAAAACAAAGTTCTGGCATGTAAATATCCCTTTTCTGATCGTTTTTGGAGTAAAACATCAGGAATACAATCTGAAATCACCACAAGAACTTTCAACAATAAAGCGTTTGACGCACGTCTATTTATTTATCATATTTGTTGTTTACTTAAATGGTTGTAAAACTTTAAGGGTCAAAATCTCTGTGATTACTGGGCCTATTGATGTGGAATAAAAACATAAAGCTTAAAGCCTTCTGTGTCAGCTAATTATAAGCATCTCTGTAAGTTAAATGTTTTTTTTTAACTTCAACTTTGCAAAGACGCAATGTTGTTCAATCATGCTGGCGTGATCATGGACTCCTAAAGGCTAAGGCCCCTAGTTACTGGGATAGGCTCCAGTACCTGCGACCCTCAACACGGATAAGCAAAAAAGAAAGGCAGATGAATGAATGAAAGAATAAATGTTACAAAGCACAAATAGTCTAGCATTTGCATTTTGTAAAAGTAGCTCTCAGGGGGAAAAGGTTGGAGACCACTGTTCTAGATGCTTTGTTAAAACCTTGAATTAACGGCTGCTGATAATACAAAGAACGTGGCCATTTCAGCTCTGGCTATGAGAAATGGCCAAAAATAGAGCAAAAACATGCCAAGTGGAAAAATATTGGCAAAGTATTATGTTGTCGAGAAGTTTGAAGAGATGTGGTGGTAAACTGTAGAGATTATATCAATGTTATGACCTGTTAGACATTCATTATTACCTTAAATTAAGAAACAACCTTCAGTCACTGGTAGAAGTTGTTCTTAAAATACTTGTTATGTTACCATTGAAAACCTAATAAAGTCTCTAATGGTCATGTTAGTTCACACATGATGTCTAATTAATGAGATTTCTCTGCAGTTCTAGGCATGAGAGCGAGAGAGTTGGTTCAGTTTTTGGACGGCTTTTTGGCAAAGGCTAGAAATAATTTGGTTTGTTAAAACATGACTGCTGTTGAGAAAATGGAAGTCTAAGAATAATATGAGATGGGCGCTGTAAGGAAGACTTATATTATATTTTTGGTGGACACAACCAATATGCACATTTATTTTTAGTTTTACTGTCCTTGTGAGATGAAGTGCGTCACCTTACAATATAAAGCTCATACAATGGAAGCTGTGTCAGACTGCGGGCAGCTATGTGCTGCTGTATCGAGTGTTCACTGTTGCTCAGGGTTCTGTCGATGGTAAATAAACTTCTTATGACTAACACATCCCGAGAGCACACAGCCTGTCTTTGTGTCAGACTTTTTCGTGTCTTGAAGCCCATCTTTATACAGTATTTTTGTGCGTGGTTCATGACAAAACATACTAATAATTTTGAGCCAATTTTACATTTAAAGTGGTCAAATGATGATTTTTTCAGGCTTTTGCATTAGTATTTCACATTTTATAACTTAAAATAATGTTCTTATGGGGATATGTTACTTTAACTTTGCAGAGGATAGCGGATTACTTACCTGATGCCCCCTGCTGGCAATGGCAGGGACTGGACAAAGCATCAAAAGGCTATTTAGCATAGCAATTTGAAGGAGCACTTCCTGATTTCAATGTAGAGCTGTGAGACCAAGTGTTTCCAGATCAATAGAAAAGAACGGGCTCAGCAAACAGGATTACTCAAACAAGCGTGAATGAAAGAAAATACTACCCCGTGCATGTTTTTGAGGTGCAAACAATATAACATGGTTAAAAGCTTATAAAAGTCAATTCAGCATAATAGGTGACCTTTAAAAGTGTGTTTAGATTCCACATATTTACAGCACGTTCACCCATTCAAATATTGTCTCCTCTTTGAAATGAATGAATATTTTTACTGTTAAGTATAGTTGGATTTCTAGGGTAAAAAGCAAATGGACGCACATTAACCTGAATCTATATGCAAATGGATAAAGATTACAACAAATAAGAAAACATGGGGCTATACTAACACACACATTGAACTGTCTCTGAATCTGTGCTATTTGGAAAAAAAATAAAAAATAAAAAATATCAAGCTCATCATGGAATAAAATCCTCCAAAAAAGCCCACTACTATACTTGAACAATGAATATTGGTCCCATAGGAGTTTATGTCAGAAATGTCAGAAATGTTTGCCTATACCCATGTTAATATTCCATACCGGTGCAGACTCCCCAGACCTCACCCCCACTCCGCCTGCTGCATCCTTACAGACCTGAACTATGGTCCTACAGATGAGCTAATGGGCTAACAGTTCTAGAAACATGTTGCCCAGGGCTCACAGGCAACGAGAAGGAGGGTCTAAGGACAGGGATGTCCTGGGTCTGTTTAGTTTAGTGTAGTTACTGTTTGTGTTGATTGTGTGTTGTGTCTGATTGTGTGTTTTTGTTTGATTAACTGTTTGTAAAGCCCTTTGAGGCAACTTTGTTGTATTACTGGGCTGTATAAATAAAATAAAATTTAATTGAAATTTAACTGAAGCAGTGACACTTTTATAAAAATGCAATACATTTTATAATGTTGTACAAGTGAGACCATTGTGGTAATAAATGCTACTTTAAATATAAATCCTACTGGAAATGTTTTTGTACATCAAAATCTACCTTTTAAAGATGCAAAGGACACGAGCAATCATTACAAAGACCAAATGTAAGTGTAGCCATGGGAATGTGCAGAGTCAATATTAGATCATGCTTTGATTACACTTATGCATTGTTTGAATGCAAATTTTGATACTGTTAAAAAAAAAAAAGAAAAAAAAAAGCCAAATCTTTTCCTTGCTAATTGTTTCTGTATTGCTTCTTTATGCAGAATTTGAAGGGTTTTTCTTTCTATTAATTAGCGGCGGCGCATCAGTGCTGATTCAGTGAACCTGACCTTCCCTCCTAGCTCATTACTCCTTTATAAGTAGATCCCGTTCACCGTCAATTAACTAACTTTTAATGAACGGGAAGGGCTGTTGAGCAAGACCTACAAACTGTTCTGGTGGTAATGTAACACACCACTACCTTTATTGCTTTTAATGACAACCTGTGAGCCTTTGGCGCATATGAATACAGTTTCAAGAAGCAGTAATAACAGTGTAGGGTGGAGCTACAAAGGACCATTGTGAGTAGAAATTTCTGCTTTTATTAGATTAAATATAGTCTCTTAGGAGTTTAATCTCATTTTTATTGGATAGGTTGCATACTTGTTGTAAGTGTGCAATATAAGCCATCTTTTTACACATCTATAAACTAGCCCACTGAAATTGTTATTCATACTTTGATATAGGAGTGTACACTCTTTGCCCTAGAAGGTTAAGAGTCCTTCAGGATAGCAAAAGAAATCTGCTAGAAACCTCTAAACAGGACAGGATATGATACATGTGTTCAATTCAGCTCTTATGAATAAAAATATATTATCTCTTGCAACTATATGCAACGGCATTCTGCTTTTGCCCCTCACCTTTTGTGCTTGACGGTTCAGTCGCGAGCTGAAAAAGCCTTTACACTTAAGCCAATGTAACTCCTCCGTCTCAGTCAGTTAGCATGACCTTGCAGCCGCAGACATATTGACACGTGGCCTTATCACGCCGTTCGATTCAAAAGACATCCTCGCTGTGCACAAAACGGCGAAAAGTTGAAATCCTTGCCCTCGCCATGAAAGAAAGGAAAGGAGACTTTTTCACCTCATTGACTGTTGTGAATACAGCAGAAAAGTAAGACGAGGATTGCAAGGTGTCACACAAAACGCATCTCATAGCTGTTAGTTGCTCTCCATAGACCTTCCATTACTTTTATAGAATGGCTCATCAAGGCTAGACAGCTTTGTAGGTGTTGAAGCTGTGATGCCGAAGCCTTGTCTGGGTTTTTTTTAAGACTAGTGTTTAGTCTGTAAAAGATAAATAAAATTAACTGAGCAAGTATTATTTGCATAGCACTGGCAGTAGGACTTTTTACTGATCACCCAAGGTAGCTTCTTTCAGTATAAAACACTTTGTAAATGTTCCCATGCCGAAGAGACCAGACGTTATCTCATCAAGGTGAAAAACTGACAACACGGGCTTAAGTTCAAGGCTTTGCGAATTTTTTACCTTACAACTAACGACTGCACAAGTGACTTCATTCAACTTTTGTTCCGTTTTGATCTGTGATAACTTCCAACTCGAGAGCCTCGGCTGTCATGAGTAGAGATAGTCGGCTGGAGAACATTTTGATTGGTTGGCTGGGTTTCTTGGCTGCGTCTTTTTCACTAAATCCATTATCCGTTTGGTGGAGGCAGACAAGGAGAACAAGGACGGAAAGGAGGAAGGTTTGAGTGAGTCAGACAACCTTTTAAGACTTACAAAAAACTGTGTGAAAGTATGGCTTTTTGTACACGAGGAAAAGAACGTGATCACCTAATAGTGTTTTAAAATAGAATCAAGACCTTAATACATAATCTAGGAGTTATTACCAAGCTCTTGTTTGTCAGTCTAGACCAGGAGTGTCCAAACTATGGCCCAGGGACCAAATGCAGCCCATGGATCTTTTTTTTTATGTCTTAACTAGTCTAAATTAGCACATATAGTATGGAAAAATGTACCAGGTAAAGATTCATTTCAAGGAAGAAAATGGAATTTAGTGGTTGATGGAGCCAGAGAAGGGCATCTGGAGTAAAACCTGTGCCAAACAATCCATGTGAATGATTCATTGTGAAGACCCCTGAAAGAAGGGGGCAGGTGAAAGGGAAGCTTATGGCAAGGCAAAATACATATGTCACCACCAGTATATATTTCAGTAAATGGCCCCTAATGAAAAAGGTTTGGACAGCCCAGGCAGCCCTGACATATCATACTTTTAGTCATAAAAAGTTCACTGTAGTTTCTTAAAGTTGACAAATACTTTCTTTAAAATTAATAAAGATTTTCTCTGACATAGAACCTAGTAGAACAAAAATCCACATGCATTTTGTAGCTTTCCCCAAGTTTGATTGATTGATTGTTTTTAATATTTTTAATCACTTCTTTTTCGAGTTGTGTGTGTAATTTATAGTCCAGACTGCAAATAATACTCTAAAGTTGCTATAATTAAGGACTGTCACTGGGGCCCCCCATTGTCCTGGGCCCCAGCGTAGCTGCACTGGCTGCTTGATGTTATGCCCCAGGAGCAGAGTTCACCAGCTGGCAGTATGCCTGGGCGTAGCCTTACTACGACATTGAATTGAAAGTTACGACCAGATCAGCTAGTTATGATGAGTGCACCGCTCAGACTTAAGCCCTGTGTGCGTTACGCCCAGGTGTAACTTTTACGCCTGAGTGTGGACCAGGCTTAAGTCTGAGGATCTGCTTAGTGTCAGTGACAACACTGTGTATCTCACTCAGTCAGACCTCTCCTCAGCCCACACATGCACGGATTTGACCTGGATCCGACAGGCGTCACATGGAAAGATTTGCTATCCACTTTCACTTTTACACCGGAGAAGCAGCATTAAAACTGAAGCAGCACGTACAAAAAATGTAGTCAAAACACGTTGCCCCCTAGTTTCTAAATAAATACGAGGCAATCTTCTCCTCTCTGACACAGGGACATGTCAGGGGGGACAGGTCAGAGGGAAACGAGGCGGGGAGGGTCGAGCGCTGTCCCATCTCAGATCCTCTCACTGATGAGTGAGTCCTGTCTCCCCACACACAGTCTGGAGGTAGTTCTCTCGTTTTGTCAGATAATAACAGAGCACAGCTGATTAAACCCCGCGCTGTACTCCTTTAAGCATTTTAAAGAGCCAAAACACGTTGCATCTGCTGTGAATTGTTTATGGATTTCATTGTCGGTAAAATGTACATTTCTTTTATTAACCTCTTTCATGATGCTCTCAACTGAATGTGTTGCTATAGGAAACGATTATAGCGCCCCATGTATTTTCGTGAACGCATAGGATACGACCAGGCGCAGACTGGTCTCAGTGAACATTGGTGCACTCGGTACTAACTTCGTTTAGTACGGCTACGCCCAGGGTAAGAGTTAGGACCGACTTAAGTTAAGCCCAGCTGGTGCACTCCGCTCCTGAGCCTGGTCACAATGGCCTGTTCAGTAATAAATCCCAGACTTTGAGACTTTTATCCACATTTGACTGTGCTTCTCTGTTCCAGCACTAGCTAGAATAGTGGAAAACTATTAGAAAGGTGGATAACTATAGGCAAAGTTTAACAAGGTGAAGAAAACTGTGAGATGGCATGGTCTAACACTAAACTCAGAGCCAGACAGTAAGGTAAAAGGTTAGCTCTAAATTTGGTTAGTAGTATTTTGAAGTTAGCAAAATAGTCCACTTTTAAAACTAAATAAACAGCAGAAAGGCTGTTATGTTGTTGATGTTGTGACCAGATTAAAATATGAACACAATGACAGAGAATCTAGTGGTTTTTAATTGATAGTCATTCTTCATCTCAGCCTAAATGCCTTGGAGTAATGTAACAATGTATTAGCCTTATTAGGAAACAAACCAAGGCTAATTATCTGAATAGAGCAGTGAGTTAACATTTCCAGCGTCACTCTGACCTCTTCTAGAAGTCTTAAAGTGTTGATTTGATACTGCTTTCCCACCATGCCAGAAGCTGTAGGGAAAATGTGCTTTGTAAAAAAAACAAAAAAACAACAAAACTAATAAACAAGAGCTTCAGAGAGAAACACATTGCTCACATCAAAGAGAACTAATTGTCTATTAAAGGTTTAGCTCCTGCAAAACAAGAAAACTGCTTTTAAAAAGACACTTTTAACTTTATTGAAGGGGCAGCAGGAAGGGTTTATTAAATGCAATGGAAACTACAGAGAATATTTGAAGAAGTTTACTGCAGAAAATGAAACAGATTTGGTTATTTTTAAGAGAAAGCCTGCTGTTGTAAAAGGGGAAGTGGGGGGTCTATGATACTTAGGGGACAGGTACGCTTTTCTCTGTGTGAAGTAATTGTCAGCACATTGCCAATTTAAAATAGCAGACAGGAGCAAAGGCACACTTTGACTAAACTCACTTTTATAACAAATAGGTTTGTTTACAACACTAAAACTTCAAAACAAACTATTAATGCAAGAAAGTTTTAAATAGATTTACATTTGTACATTATATTTTAATTACATTCTTCATTTATGCAACTCCAAGGGTGTATAATGCCAACATATGCAATTTCAAGGCATATACACTATATTTCCAAAACACATATGAACTTAAGTGACATCCCATTCTTAATCCATAGGGTTTAATATGATGTGGGCCCACCCTTTGCATCTATCTACATCAGACATCTACGTGTCTGACGTTCTTGTCCAACGTCAGACACTGATGTTGGACGAAAAGTCCTGGCTCACAGTCTTCGCTCTAATTCATCCCAAAGGTGTTCTGTCAGGTTGAGGTCAGGACTCTGTGCAGGTTCAGTCAACTTCTTCCGCACCAAACTCACTCATCCATGTCTTTATGGACCGTGCTTTGTGCTCTGGTGCAGTCATGTTGGAACAGGAAGTGGCCATCCCCAAACTGTTCCCACAAAGTTGGGAGCATGGAATTGTCCAAAATCTCTTGGTGCTGAAGCATTCAGAGTTCCTTTCATTGGAACTAAATCCAATCCAAGCTCCTAAAAACCACACCATAATCCCGATTCAGTTATTTGGGTGGGTGAGTGAATACTTTTGGAAATATAGTGTATATGTAATAAAGTCAAATTTTAGTGTCACAATTATTGAGATCACATAAGAATCACTGAGCATTGTTTTTACAAAATGCTTGATTCACCCTTTGAAGACTTTTGAACAAAATAAAAATTGTTCACTTTGTCCTCAGCTGTCACCTACCTGACCCGGTCAGATACTGTGTATCAGGTCGATTTTTGCGTGCAGCTGAAGGACCCGAGCTTCCCCAGCCATCTTGTAGCAGTTTGGGCATCTTAGACTGTAGTTCACAGGAAACATCTAAAATCTGTTTATCTCAGCCTGAAAAGCTCAAAAACAGCAATACAAACATTTTTCTCTGACATAGAACCTCGTAGAACAAAAAAATCAAATGCATTTTGTAGCTCTCCCCAAGTTTGACTGAAATTGCCTTATTGGTTTTCTCAAAAATCTCATCTTTAATTGCTCTCACTGTCAACTTATTAGCGGCAGCCCTGCTATAAATCTATGAGATTTGGCTTTAAGATGCTTTGGGAAGTCCTGAGAAGGAGCTCAGCGTGTCCCAAACAGTCTTTTCAAGATTGCCTTATTGGTTTTCTCAGGACTGGAAAGAAACATTATACAATTCTTACGATTATTTTTACCATGTCATTTATAATAATACTAATAACAACAACAACAATAATAAAATTGGTTAATCCCGACATCTCTAGCACTAGCATAATGATATTGCATAGTATACATTTACAGTGCTGTATTGTGTCACTGAGAGTGGCTTTTGAGTCCATTGTTCACTGCTGAATCACTGAACCTGACCTGGTTATGGCTCTGGGGTGAAAACTGTTCGGCCGGTGTACGGTGCGTGTTTTAATGGACCAGAAGCCAACAGTTCAAAAAAGAACATAATAAAATGTTATGATGATATATGATGTGAGATATCTATCCAAGTAGAACAGTGGTTTTCAGAGTGGTTTACACAGGCTTCTTTCGGTGGTACTCAGGAGCCTTTTGTAGCTCTGATTTTGTTGAATTTAGAGCCAGTTTCAATCCAATTTTTTTCTGTGTTGGAGTGACATTAATATTGAAATCTAGACCACTGCTTAGTCCTAGTGTTGGTATAGTTTAATCCAGATTTAGTCCTAGATTAGTTCTGGTTTAGTCCATGTTTTGTCCTTTTCCCTTTAGTAATGCTCATTTAGTCCGTTTAGAATGGTACTTTGTGTAAAAAGTATGAGAAGCCTTGAAGTAAAATACAAATTACAATAACTGTATGTTGCTATATGTTTGTAAAGCACAGAGCCACTTCCAGAAGGGGCATTTTTTAGGGTATATAGTTATAGATTAGCTTAATTTTTTTATACTTTGCCATATATCTGTTGTCACTGAGGATTATAGGTTAAAAACATAATGGTGTTGGGGGAATAGAAATGCAGTAATCCATTTGTTTTTACGGAGAATTACATTACAGCTGGCTTTGAATCGAAGTGAAGGACAAAAATCATTAGTATTCATATCTGAGCTCTCAAATACAGATTTTTGCTTTCATTACACCGCCAACCTTGACCTCATCGCTCCACTTCTGCTCAAAACTTTTACAGCTTTGACCTTTGTAAATATTCATAAATAAAACAATATTTTAACTGCGCAGACTTGTGGACAGAAAGTTTAGGGATTGTGTAACAAGGCTTCTCGTTAAAGTCTGGAAAGTGTATGTCTCTTAGCCATTTACTCGGAGTTGGCCGCATTATCTGTGTGGTTGGATGAGAGAGGTCACAGCTGGAGGCTAAGCTCGGCTATTCAGTGTGAAGAGGCTGCTTGTTGCGGACCTAGGTGCTTTTGCTCTAACAAACTCGCTCACCTGTTTCAACCTTCAGTCTGCTGTGAGGAGCCGAGGCCCCAGAGCTGCAGCGAACAGTGAGAGACGGCGTGAAACCGCATTAAGTGAGTAATCAGCCACAGAGGCAGCGGCGGCGCAGGCACCATTGTTTCACTCTGATGTATTTTCAGCTCGTGTTGTGACCCACACAACAGAAATAATAAGCTTTCTTTACAGTAAGACTCTCACTTCAACCCTTTCTTCAAACACATTAAAACATGGAATTACCAGTGCACACACTGTAGATACTCAGTGTAACACTAAAGAAAAATAACAGTTTGTAGAAAGAGGTGTGAGAAATTTATGAATACATTAATATTAGTGTTAGTTTCAGATTTATTAATGATTCATTTTGGCTTCATAGTGGTGAGTTATTCTAAAGTGTTAATATTATTTATCTATGAATGAGTAAAGATAACCAACAAAAAGGTTCTCACTTTGACCAAATGTATGGATACAGTGTTGTAGTAGTAATAGTGGTAGTAGTCATATGCCAAAGTGAACTTCATATTAAATCAGTTTTTACTTCAGTATTAAGTATTTTAGTATTTTATGCTCATATTTGAGTACAGGTTTTGAGAACTTTATATACCACAACAGTATCACAGTATTACACATCTAAACGCCTATTATGCTAAATTTCAAGTACATATAGAGAAGGCAATCATAAAGTAGAACAACCTTCAATTCTTTATTATCTATTGAAAAGGAGCTTTAATCTCACTGACTTTTTAGTTGTTCGCATTTGTGTTTTGTTTAAATGTTTCTTTTAGCAGACAGCAGTGTTTGTTTACCTGCTTTACATTTCGACTACTTCCACTACTACTACTTGGTGCCCTAAGCAGAATAATTGCTTGGTGCCCCTTAGCAATTTAAATGATAATGCAGACTGTAAGCACATGGGTGTGGCATCAAACCCCAATCAAGATAAGGTGTAGCCTCCCTTATCCTGCAGTGATATTTGTTACTTTCAGCACAGATGACCCTGGCATTTTTCCAGTTCATGATACCAAACTACAAGACACATTACAGTAATGTCACAGGGCACTTCTGACAAAGACAGGTAAACTAAACACTCCTGTCTAACAAAAAGAAACATTTAAACAGTATAATATCAAAAAGACAGTTTGAACTTTTACAAAAGATGGTTGTGTTTGTGTTACTGACCTTTTCATTTGACCACATCACCTGACTTTTAGCCAGTTTGTTTTGCCTTTCTTTGACTTATCTTCCTTCAAACTTCACCTCAGCTTTACCTTTGTAACATCTAATATACAAACACTTAAATAATTTCACAGCAAATGTGAAAAAAGTGGCATTTCTGATCTTGTTTTAACAGCACATCATGACAATGACGTATTAGTGGTTTTACAGTACTCCGAATGCCAATACCTGTGTTTATATGTTTTTCTGACAAGCAGCCTGAAGCCTCAAAAAAGCAGTCTCCCCTCAAAAGCCAAAAAAAAAAAAAAAAGCAGCAAGTGTCTTTTTTTCTTGTCAGGAGGAGGTCGTGGTGGATGTGTGGGAATGCAAAGTACACAAAACCAACATCCTTTTTTCCCTAAGACGCAACAATACGTGCTCTAAATCAAGGTGTGTTTTGCTAACCTGGGTCGTGACTGTGTCTTGCCTTTACAGGGCTCTTTTTGTTTCCTAAACTTGTATTAAAGGAAGACTCTGGCTGTGTTTTATGCTTTTGTTATTGTCAAAAAAAAAAAAAGAATCCCTTGAAAAGACAAAACAAACTTCTGCTTCAGTGTTTTCCCATTTCAGGTCCCGTCGCTCACACCCAGAGGTCCCTGCTGGATTCAGGCAGGATGCGACGGCAAAATTTGTTGTCACTTTTATTTACAAAGCTACTGGTTTGTAAGGTATTGCTGGTTTGGTGCATTACATTTCAGTACAAGACAATGTGAAAATATACAGCCAGCCAGTCACCTAATTTATTACTGCAGAGAGTTTGTAAACAACATGGCAGCGTTCAAAAGAATGGTGCAAAAAGCAGACCACAAAACATTTTCTGTATGGAAGAATTAGCTTTAGCCACCAAAAAACTGCATTGCAAATAATGAATAATCAAAACAAAGTACTCAACTTCATTCTTGAGTAAAAGTATAGATCCTCCAGGTCAAATATTACTCCAATACAAGTAAAAGTTGCTAAGTCAAATATTTACTTGAATTAAAATACTGGAGTCTGTATTTCAACATTTAAAACCATAATAGATAAGATTGTTCTACAGCAAAAATTAGCCATTCGTATTATAAATGAGGCTTTTTTGATCTCACTCAATCAATCAATATATTTTTAATTGGTTTATTATAGAATCCTGCAAATAATGTTCAAAGCAAAAGCTAAATCACTTCCAGATTGTGTCCAGAGGTTCTTTGTAGTTCCTGAGAGCCAAATATGAGTAGTATTGTGTAGTAAATGTTTATCTTTAGGAAGTGGGTCTTGTCTTTCGGTTTTAAGACAATTTCTCTGCATAAACTACTTTTCCTTTTTTAGAAATGTAGTCGAGTAAAAAGTATTATATTTATATTTTAGATGTAGTGGTGGAAAATTTGTAAGTTATCCCTAAAAATACTGGTGAAGTAAAGCACAGATTCTCAAAAACTACACTTAAGTAGAGTTCTCAAGTAAATTTACTTTGTTATGGTCCAACTCTGATGGTAACTAACAACATGTGTGTAATGCCAGAAACTGGTTAGAAAAAAACAAAACAAAATTAATGTTCCAATGTTTAGCCTTTTTATTATTTGTAGAAATTAGTGTCTATAATTACCATAAAAGCTAAAGGTTTCTGTATTTGTATGTTATCCTGGACAAGTAAAGCCCCCTTCACTACTCGCCGGACAAATCGTGCTTCCTGAAAAAACGGAGCAATGACAGCACCCTTGATAAAATTTATGTTGATTTAGGAAACTTTGTGTTGTGGTTTTGGAGATTTTCAGACCAACAAAACCCATAAAACTCGTGCAGATCTCCTGCAGTGATTTGTAGAGATTTTTGGGTCACTTGAACCATCCTCCTGACAGTACGAAGGGATAAAAAAAAAATCCTGTAATATTTCCTGTTCCTTGTCACACGTTTACTGAAGAAAAAAAAAAAAAAAAAAACTATAAGTATAAATCTGTGGCAGTAATTTATTTTTATTTTTTTGTGAAACTGAAATTTTTGAGCAAAAAATCAAAATGTTAAAACGTTGTTTGTTTGTTTGTTTTTACAACCTTTTTTAGTTATATTTGCCAAGGGTGCCAATATTAGTGGCAGGCACTGTGATTGAAATGTGTCAAACCACAACTTTCTCAGTATATGCTCAGATTCAGTCACCACAAATCCTATTTAATGAATGAACTTATCAAATGGAAATGCCTGTCAGAGCCGGGTGCTTTGAATTCAAAGGTAATTTACAAAAATATAAACAACAACCATTCATTTTTGCCTTTGAATTGCCCTCTCAATAATAATAATAATAATAATAATAATAATAATAATAATAATAATAATAATAATAATAATAATAATAATAATAAATCTGAAAAAAAAAAAAACACCACTCTTGTCACCAAATAAACAGTGGGGTCATGTTTGTTTCAGAGACAGTTGTAAATAATTCAAAGATGTTATAGCATGGTATAGAAGTTGCTTGGTCACACATTAGAAATGTTTTGTTTTTTCACAGCTACTACTTTTTATGGTTTTCATTACAGTAGCTACCAGACAAAGCAAACATCTACAAACAGTCTTTTAAAGTATTACTGCATGGCAACCAAGGAGTATTTTTGTGAGAATTTCGTCCCGTCTCCTTCCACCTGTTTGCTCTGGAGACCTAATGTGTAACCATCATGCAACACTTTGTAAAACAGGTTCATTGCAAGTTCAACTGCACAATTAATCAGTGACTCCCCAGCACAGAAAGCCAGTTCTATGGTTATAAAAGTATCACAATCAATTGTTCTCATTATGTTCATAGTGATAGCCAGTTATGGCCTGGGCCTCAGTAACTTTTGACAACACAACAACAAGAGGCTTCTATATTTATGCTGAAATAAAAATAAAATGCACAGCAAATTTGAGGGGTAGAAAAAAATGGGGTTAAGCTAAAAAGTGTAAAGGTGTAACATTTTGGGTTTATGAGTTTATTTCATTTGTTCCCTTGAGTGGGGTTTACTTTTTTATTTTACTTCTGCCAGACAACTGAAGATGGACTTTCCTTTTTGGTAAGTGAAACTACATATTTTTTAAACATTTTCTGCAGCCATCTGTAATTTATTGCTCTATCATATCTAACTTTAGTAAATCTGGTAACTTGTCCCAAACTTATAATGAACGTAACTCTGTCAGTGTAATGTGTTAGCCTCAGTTCTTAGACAGGCCCAGCTAGTTGGTGTTCGTTATGAAGTAAGTCAGAATCAATCCTTACTGTTCTATTAAAATGTAACAATCTTAAAATATATTTCTAAAGTTACCACTGTGCTTTTGCTAAAGCACAAATCATCTAAAAGGCTGTGAAAAGTTCTTAAAGCTGTGTTTACTTTCCTTTTTAAAAATGGTTTAATTAAAAATTATTTTACGTTTCATATTCTTTTGTTTCTTGTAGACAGTGTTACTATTGATCAAGGTTCATTTTTGTTTTTTCTTAGCTCAGGAGATGTCCTGATTCCTGAGAGCCCAGATATTTGACAAAGACCTTGCTAAGAAAACCAATACTTTCATCATCAGCACAGATGATGGTGTGGCATTTAGACGTTTTATAAAAGAGTATTGTTTTGTTGGTACAGAGTATGTGTTTGATCTTTGCATATAGCAAATGTTTTAACTGAAAAATATAAATTGTTTAATAAATTTATTTATTACCTCATGTTTTTAGCAGTAATGGTTTGTCTGTCTATTTGTTTGTTTGTTTGTTTGTTTGTTTGTTTGTTTGTTAGCAACATAACTCCAAAAGTTATGGACAGATTTTGATGAAATTTTCAGGAAATGTCAGAAATAAAAGAAGGAACAAGTAATTACATTTTGGGGATGATTCAGATCATCATCTAGATCCAGGAATTTTTAACTTTAAGAATTCTTTACTATTGATAGATGGGGCTGATTTTGACACTATAGCTTCTGACTCAACAAATAATGCCAAGAATCATTGCCAAAAAATAATTACAAGATGACATCATGGTAGATGTTATAATCTGACATAGTTTGACCCGGATCATGTTGATATTCTGGTTCTGGTGATCCAGAAGGTTCTAAATATAGGGGGTTCATATGAAATTGAATATTGCACAGCAAATGTGGCTACACACTGCACATAACGCCAAATGAAAGGTGAGGGTTTTCTCTGTCAGTAGTATGTTCACCGATTTAATGTATATTTACTACTTACTGAGCTAGATCCGGGCCTTTCTGTCATATTTTGATCTCTTTGTAGTATTTCTTTTTATTTAGATTTACACAATGATAAAGTAAACACAACTGAAGAGTTAAATGCTAAATCAGAAAGTGTACAAATATAATTTTTTTAGTTGTAGTGTTTTTACACCTCAGGGGGTTTTATTCTAACACTTACAAAGGAGTCAGTGATCTACTCCAAAAAAGAATAACTTTATATCCAGCTTTGGAGTAGATTTGACAGTCCTACATGTACACTTTAAAAGGTTTGCTATAAACTCCCACAGAGTTTATTCCAAAGTTGAAAATTTGCTGTGCTTAAGATCAAGACTGATGAAATAGAATAAAGAATAAAGAGATGTAATAATTGTGAACCAACTGCAAATTGTTAGACTGCAGGCTCCAGACCCAGTTCACTTTGATCAGGAAGTGAATGGGTCTGGCTGGACAGGTTTTCACTGTAAACTAATGCATGTTGTTGTTTACACAGGAGGATTACAGCCACTGTGCCGCCAGAGGAGCCTAAGGCAGGAGTTACCTTTGCACACACACAGTATATGGTTGTTCCTATGTGATCATGTCTTATTTAATACATACATTATGTGACAATTACACAGCTCATTAACCCAGTTTAGTTTTTATTTAGACTATAAGCAATGCCAGTTAGGCGTCCTGCCACTGAACACATGCAAACCAATGTCCAACTAAAACAACAGTGACTTTTTATTCTGTATACATCAAGTTTTATTCCATTGAATGTTTATTTGTATAGGCACAAGAATGTACACAGCATAAATCAATACCACACACTAAAGATTTTATAGCCTCAGTTAAATTACAATGGCTGTCCCTGGATGGCTCTTTAAAAGACATAAAACTCAACAGCACATGCATCAGACTGAAACCAAATGCATATCTAACAAGTAAACTAGACAGGCCCAAACAAGAGCTAAAAGTAGATGGGTCAATCAAAGAAAATAGCACATGAAATGTGAATTAATGAAGAAATTGTTATAGAAATGGAAAATCCAATAGTTGCTTGTAACTGGTTGAAGTGTCATCTGTTGTAACTAAAGACATTTATTTACTAGAGACGTCAGGATTAACAATTCTATTATTCGCAATTATAAATGTCACGGTAGGATAATCTAAGAATTTAAAAGCTGTGGTATTTTGTGGGGAGCTCTCATGCGTCACTTCTTGGAGCCCTGGGTTTGTTAAAGCAGACTGGGTTGTACGCTCTCTCTGCTTCATTCCACCATGAGTGAAACTAACTCTGCGCTCATTCACGTTTCAGAAAATCTTAGTTTTTTCAGGCACCGCTGCTCAAGGCTGGCTCCTGGCATAAACACTCTCTGAGGTTGTTAGGGGCCACAACCACTAGAGGGGCCCACATGAGTTGAAAGGTTCTGACCGCATCCAATTTAGATGCACACCATTTTCATTTTCAATTACTAGCAAAAAAAAAAAAAAAAAGAAAAAAAAAAAAGATTGGGGATGGGTAAAAAAAGAGCGCAGGTAAGGTAATGTTTTTGTTTGTGATTTATTCATTATTTTGCACTCCTTTATTTATTTCTATTTATTCTTCAAAAATATGTATTTATTGGTTAATTTACTACAATATACCTTGTTCATCTAAAGTCAGAGATTTGTGATTAATTCATTTCTTGACTTTATTTAATTTCTTATCTTTATTATATTATATACTGTCTATATATGTGTATGTGTCATTTGGTGGGCCACAAGCAAAATCCTGTTTAGGGCCACTAAAAGCCTAGAGCCGGACCTGCTGCTGCTCCTTTCCTTTTTCCTTTCCTTGCCTCCCTCACTCGCCTCTGTACCATTGCACACTAAATATGACGCTGAGATAAACTCAGAAATTGACTGAAACTAAATCTACGCTGTGTCCCAGCAGAGGACAAAGAGATGTGTACAGTAGTTTGGGCAATAAAAGTTAGCAAAGAGGCTGTACAGGGCTGTTTATTGTGGCTGTAGCTATGTAATTTCACCTGTTGTTTGACAACAGATACTATCAGGAATATAAATTTAAAATTTGTACCACTGTCACAAACTGGCCCACAGATAGGTCGATAGGGCATGTACGATATGGTCCTTGTTGCTAATCAATAAAATTAAAAAAGGAAAAGAAAAAAGGCTTGACAGGTTTAGCAGCTTTTAATAAAAATGGTCAGTGTTCTCTTTTGTATAATCATGAAAAATGCAATATTTCATATCACAATAATCACGACACTAATTTGATATCGTAACATCCCGACTCGGTGTAATTTAGAGTTACTTAAGACATTAATCCAGCCAAGGGGGTCATAAGCCAGTGTAACCCTTGTCCCAGTCCAAAGCTTGGATAAATGAAGAAGGTTGCTTCATCAGCTCTTATAGTGCAAGCCCAAGTCTTTAGCCTGCGCCTCTCAAAAATAACAAGTCCGGCTCGAGTCTTGAGTCCTGAAAATGAGGCCATTGCTGGGACTCAAGTCCAAGTCGAGTACTCCATCACTGACTCTAGTACTCCATCCCTGACTCTAGTACTCCATCACTGACTTAAGTACTCTATCACTGACTCTAGTACTCCATCCCTGACTCTAGTACTCCATCACTGACTTCAGTACTCCATCACGGACTCTAGTACTCCATCACGGACTCTAGTACTCCATCACTGACTTAAGTACTCTATCACTGACTCTAGTACTCCATCACGGACTCTAGTACTCCATCACTGACTCTAGTACTCCATCACTGACTCTAGTACTCCATCACTGACTCTAGTATTCCATCACTGACTTAAGTACTCTATCACTGACTCTAGTACTCCATCACTGACTCTAGAACTCCATCACTGACTCTAGTACTCCATCACTGACTCGAGTACTCCATCACTGACTCTAGTACTCCATCACTGACTTGAGTACTCTATCACTGACTCTAGTACTCCATCACTGACTCTAGTACTCCATCACTGACTCTAGCACTCTATCACAGACTCTAGTACTCTATCACTGACTCTAGTACTCCATCACTGAATTAAGTACTCTATCACTGACTCTAGTACTCCATCACGGACTCTAGTACTCCATCATTGACTCGAGTACTCCATCACTGACTCTAGTACTCCATCACTGAATTAAGTACTCTATCACTGACTCTAGTACTCCATCACGGACTCTAGTACTCCATCACTGACTCGAGTACTCCATCACTGACTCTAGTACTCCATCACTGAATTAAGTACTCTATCACTGACTCTAGTACTCCATCACGGACTCTAGTACTCCATCACTGACTCGAGTACTCCATCACTGACTCTAGTACTCCATCACTGACTCGAGTACTCCATCACTGACTCTAGTACTCCATCACTGACTCTAGTACTCCATCACTGACTCTAGCACTCTATCACAGATTCTAGTACTCTATCACTGACTCTAGTACTCCATCACTGAATTAAGTACTCTATCACTGACTCTAGTACTCCATCACGGACTCTAGTACTCCATCATTGACTCGAGTACTCCATCACTGACTCTAGTACTCCATCACTGAATTAAGTACTCTATCACTGACTCTAGTACTCCATCACGGACTCTAGTACTCCATCACTGACTCGAGTACTCCATCACTGACTCTAGTACTCCATCACTGAATTAAGTACTCTATCACTGACTCTAGTACTCCATCACGGACTCTAGTACTCCATCACTGACTCGAGTACTCCATCACTGACTCTAGTACTCCATCACTGAATTAAGTACTCTATCACTGACTCTAGTACTCCATCACGGACTCTAGTACTCCATCACTGACTCTATTACTCCATCATTGACTGTAGTACTCCATCACTGACTCTAGGACTCCATCACTGACTCTAGGACTCTATCACTGACTCTAGTACTCCATCACGGACTCTAGTACTCCATCATTGACTCTATTACTCCATCACTGACTCTAGTATTCCATCACTGACTCGAGTACTCCATCACTGACTCTAGTACTCCATCACTGAATTAAGTACTCTATCACTGACTCTAGTACTCCATCACTGACTCGAGTACTCCATCACTGACTCTAGTACTCTATCACTGAATTAAGTACTCTATCACTGACTCTAGTACTCCATCACTGACTCCAGTACTCCATCACCAACTCTAGTACTCTATCACTGACTCTAGTACTCCATCACTGACTCTAGTACTCCATCACTGACTCAAGTACTCTATCACTGACTCTAGTACTCCATCACTGACTCCAGAACTCCATCACAAACTCTAGTACTCCATCACTGACTCGAGTACTCCATCACTGACTCTAGTACTCCATCACTGACTCTAGGACTCCATCACTGACTCTAGTACTCCATCACTGACTCTAGGACTCTATCACTGACTCTAGTACTCCATCACGGACTCTAGTACTCCATCATTGACTCTATTACTCCATCACTGACTCTAGTATTCCATCACTGACTCGAGTACTCCATCACTGACTCTAGTACTCCATCACTGAATTAAGTACTCTATCACTGACTCTAGTACTCCATCACTGACTCGAGTACTCCATCACTGACTCTAGTACTCTATCACTGAATTAAGTACTCTATCACTGACTCTAGTACTCCATCACTGACTCCAGTACTCCATCACCAACTCTAGTACTCTATCACTGACTCTAGTACTCCATCACTGACTCTAGTACTCCATCACTGACTCAAGTACTCTATCACTGACTCTAGTACTCCATCACTGACTCCAGAACTCCATCACAAACTGTAGTACTCCATCACTGACTCGAGTACTCCATCACTGACTCTAGTACTCCATCACGAAACTCTAGTACTCCATCACTGACTCGAGTACTCCATCACTGACTCTAGTACTCTATCACAGACTCTAATACTCCATCACTGACTCTAGTACTCCATCACGAACTCGAGTACTCCATCACTGACTCTAGTACTCTATCACAGACTCTAGTATTCCATCACTGACTCTAGTACTCTATCACTGACTCTGGTACTCCATCACTGACTCTATTACTCCATCACTGACTGTAGTACTCCATCACTGGCTCTAGTACTCCATCACAGACTCTTTTACTCCATCACTGCCTGTAGTACTCCATCACTGACCCACAAATGACCAAAAAAAAAAAAAAAAACATGTGATTGATTTGAGTTAGAGAAGTAAAAAAATCTTTATGAAGAGACTTATGAGACTTTATGAAGAAGTTTCACATTGATCTCTCAAAAAGAAAATACATGAAGTGTTATTGAAGGGCACTGTACAGGACGCTCTTCGTGTTAATGAACCTGAAATTTCTGAGAGGAAGCATGGGGTCACCAAGCACCTGAAGGGCTTGTAGATGAGTTTAAAATTTCACAAACTTAATTAAATGTTCAAAATTGAGCATACTTAATTTCTTCGGGGCAAGTCGGTGATGTGGTGTTATCAGCTAACTGCTCGAAATCTTAATTGCAAAGCCTTGGTTGTGGTGGATGCTTATGAGCGAAAGGTTACAGAAAGATAAGGGAGTGCACAAAACCAGCAGTAGTTAAACTTAGACAGTCCTGTGCAAAATAGTAGATGTTTTTTTTAGGAAAGGTTATGAACAAAGAAAGGTGTGCCAATGTACAAAAATGACACTCGTGCCTGTTTCCTGTGTTTCCTCGGCTGTAGCTCTGCAGATCGCCGCAACTTAATTTGAGGGGAGCTTAAACTTTATGTCGCTCAAGTAAGTGTAGTTAGTATGTCTGGCCTGTACTCTAGTTTGAAATTAATTACAATTAAGTACTTTGAAGCAATTTTAGGCATCAGTGTATGATTTATGTAGTATTATATGTAGTATTTTGGTAGTATTATGTGTAGTTCTATTCATAATATTTTTGTAGTATTATTTGTAGCGTTTTGGTAGTATTATGTGTAGTTGTATTCAAAGAATTTTTGTACTTATATTTCTAGTATCTATAGTAGTGTTTGTAGTATTTTTGAAGTATTATTTGTAGTATTTTTGTTGTATTTGAAACTATTATGTGTAGTAGTATTTATAGTAGTGTTTTTAGTATTTTTGTATTCTCTGAATTATTTTTGTAGTATTATTTGTAGTACTTTGGTAGCACTATTTGTAGTTTTATTCAGGGTGGTTTGTAGTATTATTTGTAGTATTTTTTAAGTATTTTTAAGTATTTTTGTGGTTGTATTTAAAGCAATGGAGTCTTACAGGACATTTTCAATATAGTCAAGTTTTATTGCTGGGGGTCTGCGTGGATTTGTTTGATTTTTACAGGGGCCACAACACTTTTGACTTCGGGAACGGCTGCTCTAGAAAAATTACTAGACCTAAATAGTGATTAGGATCCTCACAAGAATTCATGACTTAATCCTTGGCTAATTACTGACCTTTCATGAAATTTTCAAAAAGATAGAAGATTATATATGTATATGTATATATTAAAAGACTCGTAGTTACCAGCATGTATATCACCATTTTGAAGAGCTGTTTCATCCTTCTCTTTATCTTAGAGACAGAATTTTGCTCTTCTCCTGCTGCTCCCTTGGATACAACTTCTATTTTTTGCTACAGTTCAAAAATGAATGTACTATCACTATCACATAAATTTTCCATCAGCTTCCTCTATCTGGCAAATCAATGGGAGTCAATGGGTGTCAATGAGAAGCCTGAGCCCAATTTTACCTCTCAACAACGCTTGTTATCTCCCACATATCAATAGGCGTTTGTGGCTCTAGATCAACTTTAATGAAGTCTGTCCCTTTTCTCGGCTCGCACCTTTTAATCTGGTATTGACGTTTCTTTCGGGCCTTGTGATAACGCCGTATAAGTCACCTTTATGGAGCCAGCAAATAAAGCGGTAACTACAGCTGCTGAAAGGCCGTCAGAGGCGACCGAGCTAGTAAAAATAAGAAATATGTAATAGGATTGTGATCGAATGGAACTACTTTACGAGACAACTATTGGGAGAAAATTGAGACGAGATTGAAATCGTTTTAGATGTCTTTCCTTCCTATCTCTGACGGGGCAGAGGCAGCGGGTGGTTTAAGCAGTTTTGTTTTGTTTTGTTTTTTTTTTTGTTTTTTTTTATTGTAAGTACATAGTAGCAGTTTTTGATGGTTGCTGGCAAAGTGTAAAGCCGGGATGAAACGGTGCAGGTGCGTCTACTAGAATCAAAACATCTGTGTCTCGGGGAAAAAAAAGTAGAGGAGGATCTGGTTACAGTTATCACTTTAGTTCTTATTTTGTCTTTAAAAGCAAGTCACTGAGAGAAAACTAAGCTGGCTTGGCACATACAGTTACACAGAGCTGCAGTTGTAATCAGAAATATTCAATGCTCCAAAGATTTTTTTAAATGCATACTTTTTTTAATGATTTAGAGATTTTTGAGGAAGATAAAAAGATGGGACGTCCTGAAGTGGCCTTCTCACTCACCAGATTGCTCTGTGTTGTTTGCTGTATTTTGTCTATATTAAATTGTATATGTGTTTTTTGTTTGTTTGTTTGTTTGTTTGTGTATGAACAGTTGTATGCAGGTACTGTTTGTTATTTATTCCTGCCGGAGCTCCTTGGCCAGATCATGTTTGCAAATGAGAAAAGGTTCTCAAACATTTTTACCTGGCTAAATAAAGGTTAAATGAAAAATAAAGATTTGGTGGGATTTTAAGAAGGCAGTTGCAGCTCAGACGCCATCAAACATCACTGAGCTGGAGGCTTTTGTAGCTGGAGAATGGGCAAAGATTCCTGTCCAGAGGTTTAAGAAGATTGTTAGCAATTACCAAAAAGTCAAATTTAATTTTAAGTTAAAGGATGCACCACAAAGCACTGAAGCTAGGGGCCGAGTAATCCTGCCCATGGACATGAGTTAAAAGACTCAGTCAGTGTTAGGGTATAACATTGATATTTAACAATACATAGTTTTTGTTGTTCATTGAGTTTTCAATAATTTAATTTAATTATCTTTCAGTCACATCATTATAATATTCATTCATTCATTCATTTTCTACCACTTATTCCCGTTAGGGGTCACAGGTGACTGGAGCCTATCCCAGTAACTTTGGGCCGTAGGCGGGGTACACCCTGGACAGGGGCCAGCTTGTCGCAGTCATTATAATATATTTTGAGGTAATGGGGTTGAAAATTTCTGATTCTGATTACAACTGCATTCAGTGTTGCTCAGTTGAGCTTTTTTTGAGCATGTTGGGCTGCTTTATAAAATTTGGGTTGCTTTTCGCAACATTTGGCAGGTTTTCAGAAAATTTTCTGGAGAAAATACCAACAAAAATAGTTGTAATTTTATGGCATACAAAGTAGAAACCCACATTTTAATAATTGGCTCATAACGTCATTCATATCATCAGTTCATTTGTTTTAGAATGAGTGAGTCATGTTTGGTTGCTCAGCTTTCATGCAGGTATTTCATAGTTTTTTGTGGTTTCTAGGATGACCTGACCAAGAAAGCTTAATGTCTGATTGCAGTCTTTGTGAGGAACCTGTTTGTGTTCAAAGCAGTTATAAGTTATTTATATAGCTCAGTATCACAACAGTTGCATGAAAGGGCTTCACAGAAATATAAGTTTTATGAGCGAGTGGCTTAAGTTTTTTTGTTCCTTTCCTTTCTTGTTAAGCAAATGGTAGCAGTTTTTGATTGTAGCTGGCAAGGATAGAGCCACGATGAAACAGTGCAGGTGCGGCAGAAAAAACAAAAAACAAAAAAAAAAAAAAAACATCTGCATCTGTGTCTGGGTGAATCGCTGGGGAAAAAAGGGGGGAGGATTAAATCTGAAAAAGGCAAAGCAAAACGGAGCGGCATCTGTCCTCTGTGTTTAATGTCTGCCGACCCCTTCATTGTGATGGAGATAAGCGGCGCCTCGGCAGCACCTCGGGTGATTAACAGCACTGTGTTTGTGAGCAATTGTATAAACAAACAGGTGTCGGCCATTCCCTGTGCAGCTCATTATAACCGCTCATTTTGTTTTCTGCTGTATTTTAGTGTGTCTTTATCAGCTGTATTTTGAAAGAACGGCGTGGCTGCGGTTTTGTGGCTCTAATGCATGTCATGTATGCGAGTGCGAGAAAGAAAGTGCAAATGGCGTTCTGCACAGAGAGTCCCGGGATTATCGGGGCTCTTTGCTTTAATGGGGTGTGCAGGGAACGGCTTGACATCGCCTCAATGCAGATGCACAATGTTGGGTAATGGCAGGAGATTGAAAGATCTGGTGAAAAGGACAGAATGAGGACGGTCTCGCAGGCTAATGTCAGCTTTTAACATGCAACAAACAGAGGATAAAACACTTACAGGCATACAGACACATGCTCACTCTGCACATCTATTATCTGTTTAGTCTTTATGTGACTTATAAATGCAAGTCTTTGGACTAACCAGGCTTACAGCTGTAGTTCTGTCACATAAAACAATCTGGAGGCCAACTGTTTGCATACAACAGGTTGTTGGTGTGGCTTTCAGCTGTTCCTTTTTTCATACAACAAATCATTTGGCAGATTTTTACTCTGGATGCCCTTCCTGACGCAGCCAGCCACATGGAGATACACAAAATTACACAAATTATGGATGGAGCGCATAGACCTATGCCAAGGCACTGCACTGGTCCTGTCTCACGTTGGTAAAGACAGTGGTGGAATGTTACAAAGTAAATGTACTTAGTTACTTTACTTAAGTACAATTTTCATGTATGTCTACTTTACTTGAGTACATTTTACAAAGGGTACTTTTACTTTTACTTCATTACATTTTAGAGCAAGTTTCTGTACTTTTTACTCTACTACATTTCTGAGTTGGTTTGAAGTAAAAACTATTTTGAATATGATTTAAAATCATTAGTTTTTGCTTTGTGGCCATTGTAAGCACAGTACATGAGTATAAAAGATGCAGTAAAGTAGTAGTACTCTTCAGAAAAAAAACCACCAACTGATTCAGTCTCTCAGTTTCCAGCAGTATTTCAGCAAAATTCCTCACATTTAACAGATTTACTTGTTCTTGAATCTGTGCAAAATAACTTTGCTTTTTTACTCACAAATATGTTTGAAAGTAAGTACTTTTACTTAAGTAGAAATTATCATGTGATACTTTTACTTTTACTTGAGTACATTTTTGCTTCTTTATCTGTACTTTTACTTAAAAAAAAAGTACTAAAGAGTATGTCTTCCACCTCTGGGTGAAGCGATGTCGCCTTGATAAAGATATAGTGCCCAGACCTGGATTCAAGCTTAAATATGTTCTAGTTCAAGGGTAAATGCTTTTCTTTGAGCCACAAAACCCTTAAATATTATAATAGTTATAAAAAATAGCATTAATGAGAGAAGTAGGGCTGGGCAATAAACTCAATAAACTTAATTAATTTAGTTAATTCACATTTTAAATTTTGGATATGTCAAAAATAGCCCAAATCATAAAATCTAATGTAGCTGAAAGCTGTAGTCCTCCACATGGTGCATTGTTTCCTGTGTCGTGGCTAATGCTGCTGCCAATGCCCAGAGCAGTGTAAATACTGACTGTGGACTCTGCAGACGATACAAACCCTAGCTGATGATGAGATTAAATTCAAACCCCTGACCCTGGGAACAAACCATTACATTAAAAGGGAACATTGCAAGGAACAGGTACTTTTAGACACAGTAAATACCTGGTCAATGATAGGATGAGCTATGTATTTGAGCTAATCAGAGAAATGTTATGTATACAGTAAAAGTACAATAGCCACTTCATCATCAGGTCTAAATTACCGCCATGTCACTGTTGGCACTGACACACCATTGGTCAAACCGGCAGTGGATCGGATGCAAATGGATTGCCCTGAACAGCCCTAACCAGTCCAGATATTGAACCCACAACTTTCTTGCTGTGAGACGTTGCATGCAAACATTAGCAGAAAGGCAACATGACATGGTTGTGTAGCATTTGATTGTTGTAACTGGGGTTGTATAAAATATTTCACAAGGAATATAAGCAAGACCCTTACGTAGGCCAGTGCCATTGATTATGGAAAGAATACACCAGCAAACAAAAAAAAACTTTAGAGAAGAAACAACAAAAATTCAAGTGCAAGTAAAAAAAAAATATCACGTTACATATCACAGCGATGTATTTTTGTTACTTTAGATGTGTTGCATATGTGAAGCAATAGTTTAAATGGTTAAGTGGTTGACATTTTTGCCTTTGAAACATGGATAAATCTCTACTATAAGCTCAGTTGGTAACAATAAATATACACTGAAATATATAATCCTGCATGAGCTCTGTATGTTTTAATAGAGAAAAGCATTAAAGTTAAGAGATATGGATATTTCTTGAAAAGTGCCAGGCTTTTTAGGGATCTTTGCATTCACATCGTGTGCAGGGAACAGTTTGACATCCCCTTACTCCAGTTACACATTGTTGGCTAATGGTACCAGATTGCAATATTTCACAAAAGGGACAAAACCAGGATTCTCACGTGGCTAATGCCAGCTTTTAACATGCACCGAACAAAAGCTGTCTGGCAGTGGGGATGATACGGAAAGGCAAAATGATGCTTAATGTGTTTAGTGGTGAACTCCACAAAAGGGAGAAGACTATTGTTAGCATGGGACTGGGAGATGCAGTGTGCTTCGACGCGCCTCATGGCGTTTTGTGCTTGCTCCGGGAGTGGGTGGCTTTTGCAGCTCCGGAAACTTCTGCATCAGCACCTTTTCTCTAGCGACCAATTAGCTCAAACGCTCATTTTCTCTTCTTCAAAATAACTTTTCTCCATTTGCATCTTTTTCATTTGCTTATCTCTCATTCAACCAGCAGCACTCTCCCTCTCTCTGTGCCTGCGAGGCTTTCTTCAGCTCCAGTGATGTCACACCTGCAAGATAATTGGATAAACTCGATTCAAAGCAGAAAGCTCATGGATAGCAAGGCAGCGAGGCACTATTTAACTGCTGCTGAAATGGGCCATTGGTGCTGAATAAATTCACAATGGAGACGTGAACCTGAAACCTATTGTGGAGTTTGGGAATTAGGGAAACAGCACCATTATTTATTAATATAGAGTTAGATCAGTGTGGGGCTTCTTTAGCCTAAAAAGAATTCAGCTTTCAAGAAAGAGTGTTGATGTGTTTTCCCAAAGAATAGAAAAAGAATAACACTGTTATAAAACAAAAACAAAAGATCTATGTTTGATCTATTTGATACTGATTTATTTGATATCACAATTAACACAACTTTGACATTATTTCTAATTTACAAACAGATTAAAAAGGTATTTAACAACAAACAATGAATGTATTTTAAGAAAATAACATATAGCGTGTGTGTTTACAGGTGTGTGGTATGGACAAAAATGAATCTTGATATTTTTTAGGGTAGATTTTGCCAATAATGATAATCAGACAATATCTTACATAATGCCCAAAAAAACTATTGCAGTAGCTCCCTTGTACACTTTTTAATTTAAATACAATTTTCTGTTAAAGACAGCACAAGAGGTACTTCAGATTTTAACAGGTTTTAACTATTAGCTTTATGGTCATATTTACTAGTATATATAACATATAAATAAATATATAGACACATGTAGGCTACAGTATGTGCTGAAGACTAAAAGGTACCAACAGAGCCTGTACACCACTTTGTTTGAATGCACAGCTGATTGAGAAATCAGTTTATATAATACGTGATGAGCGTGTCTACAGCTTTTGTAGCAGTCTTTATCACTCTGCTAAAATACACAAACAGACCCTGAGACTCATTTAAGGTTTAGGATGAAGTTTTGAACAAAGACAAGACCCGTATAGCTCTGACAGTGTAGTGAAATCTGCTTTTTGCAACGCAAGGACAAAGGACTTTTTACTTTTGCTTTTACTGTTTAGGAGTGGATTAGAGCTGGCTGAAGTGTTTGTGTTCACTTGTGTGGATCTACAGGTCTGTCCCAGACTTGACTTTAAAGCTGTGCTCAAAACATGCGGCTAAATATGGCACTGCTCTGGGAATACTCAGTAACAGGATTTTGCAAATCATTGAAACAACAGTTTGGATATTATCACACACTGGTGCCTCTCCATTGCTACTAGTGAGTGAATGTGAGAGTAGTCTGTCAGTGTAAGTCTCTGTCAACCCTGTCACTAACAGGCCACTGTCCAGGCTGTAGTTGCTGAGATAGGCTCCCATCCACAAAGTACAAATAGTACACCTATGTTAACACTAATTATTTTTCAGTTTTAGGGTGTTTTCTCTTTCCCCAAGATAACCAGGTCCAGTTAGTGTCTAGTTGCTTTTTTACCAGTTCATATAATTTCAATACAGCTTTTTACCAACCTAAAACAACGAAACATGGGATAATATATATGCAGTTCCTTCTGTGATGTTGATATTCCAATATATCTGTAATTTGCAAAACTATTACATATAGATGTGATTTTTAAAACAGCGTTGCTTTAAAACCTCCATGGGAGAGCTGCACACGGCTTGTTCATGCTTGTACTTCTGTGCTGACCATGTGTTTATTTATCGAAAAGAAACTTTATTATATTTCTATTGCTTATTTGCATTTATATGTGCTGCTGGTGGGTGCGCCGTACAGTATGTGCACCCAGACATATGTGCAGAAAAATCTCTCCAGCCCTCCCACTCATCAAGATGCTGCCATCTCCGTGGATCAATTCGCTCTCAATGTGGATGAATTATTAATGCCCACATTCGTTTTTTTTTTTTTTTTTTTCACTGATGGAGAAATCATTGGAGGTAGATTTTTCTTTTTTTCCTGTGTTCCCAATGAATTCATCAGTTGTTTAAGGTGTCAATATTATTTTCAGATATTGCTTCGGCAGAGAGAAGTGCTGATCCGGACTCCCGACACAGTGACATTGTTGCTCTGACCTTGAGCATGGATACTTAACCCAGCAGGCCACGATACATATTCATTAATGATGTTCTCTCACAGCAGTCCGCCACAGTGTGCAGACTGGGCTGTGAGATTTTTCATTAATATTTCACATTTACAGTGTTTTACCCGGAACAAATTGCACATATTCTATCAGATGAGATGATTTTTTGGGGAATATTTTAGTTTGGTTTAACTTTAGTATGCACTGTAGTAGTGGTAACTAAAACAATGTAAGGTGAGTGTATTTGTTAATCAAATGTTCTCTCCCTGATTTTTTTTTTTTTTTTACTGCTTTACTTTACTACTTACAGTTTATGCTTTTAAATATGTGCAAATAGATGTATGATGTAATAATGTGTTAATAGCCACCCCTCACTTACTGTGAAGTTTTAAGGATTTGGAGACAAAATACTACACTTCAGATTTTACTTCACCTAAGCTTAAAGGAGATATATTGTGCAAAGTCAACTTTGCTGTGTTTTCTACCATGTTTTAATGTTGTTCCCTCATCAAAAACATACCTGGAGTTGTGTTGTGTTTCATTTATGCATGTTTGAGTAATCCTCTATTCTCTGGCACTGAGTTTCTGAGGCATCCAAACGATCTGTTCCATGAATCTTTGCCTCTCCTACAAACCCCTGCCCACTCCAGGAAGCACTGACAACTCAACAAACCCTCTGCATCCAGTCTCTCATTCATTTATCTAGTAAAATTGCATCGTACAAAACATTTAAGAAAATAAATCCGTTTTTTTTTCAGTTAAAAAGATGTCATAGCTCTGCTCTCTGCTGCCCTCTGCTCGTCTCTTCACCTGTTTTTTTTTTTTTTTGTTTGTTTGTTTTTTATTTTTTGAGGGGGGCATTAGTGAAGTAACTATTGAAACTGCTTTCTTTTAACCAAATAATCTCTTTAAGGGCTGTAAAACATGCATTGCTGTTCAAGAGGTGACCAAGAATGGTTTAAAAAGACTTCACAAAAGCAGAATATAGTTCCTTTGAACACAGGGTACATGGTAGCAGAGTGGTTAGCATTTCTGCCTCCAGCATGGACGTTGTGGGCCGGCCAATTCCCAATCTGTGAGTGTAATCTTAAATTATCCTGTTTCTTAAACTATAAAATATGTTTTAGCATCTGTAGGGCGTATTTTATTTAAGCCTCTAAATGTGAATTTGCAACAGCATTATTGCAAACACTAATATTTAGAAATGCATGAAGAGATGCACATTTTTGCTGAATACTATAGGATACCTCAAAACTCATTAAACATTTGAGCCACGGTGACTGAGTTTATATCTCATAGTCATTACTTTAACTTACATATTCTACTAACTTTTAAAATATGTACTGAAGGAAGAAAGTACAAAACAGTGTATCTTTAAATGCCCACTGTTACATTAGTAGGATAATGTATTCACTGCTGCAGATGTTAGGTCTCTGTTTGTATTGTATAATGTGGCCGGTGTGGTTTTGAATCCTTCAAACGGCTGATGCGAGCAGAACCAGAGCTTAAGGAGCAGCCTCCACGTTAAGTTTCATTACGCTTTAATTAAACTTTAAATTTAATTCAGCATCTTTAGGGGCTGAGTAAAAGAGGATTCCCGCGTGGACGGCCCGATAATTCTGCGGGAAAAGTGTCTTAAGAGACAAATGATATTGTTAGCTTAACGTCAAGGGCGGTGCCAGTGGTACTCTGAGGCGGTGATTGACGGCTCTGTTTGTGTGGGACCCGAGCTGGAGCGGGATGAATAGAAGCGCAGTTAGTGTTGCCAGCTCAGATCAATAGGCTACAGTCTCAGGTAAGCACTGTGGCTTCACCCTTTGGGCATTTCCCTGAAACGATGATGAATGCGAGGCGCTGCTTGCTTTGAAATGTGATATTTTTCATTTGTCACATTATATCATGTCATATCAGTGATTATACAGGCAGAGAAATAAGGAGCGGAGGCTAGAGTCGGGCTTTATTCCATTATCTCATAGAATAATGTTTTGCACAGCCTCGGTGGACCTCGATAACAGCGAGGCAATATCAACACTAGGATATTACAAATCCATGTTAAAAGTTTGCGAATTGTTCTGGAGAAAATATCAAAGTAAACCGGCTACACTCAGTGGCTGTCAGCAGTAAACTCACGATGGTCCCTGAAGGTTTCATGTGTGTTGTGCCGACTTAATAAGATGCTGTAGGGAGAGACACGGGTTGCATGAGGAAAAGAAGAAGAAGAAGAAGAAGAAGAAAAGAAAATTGAGAAATCTCATTGCAACACGGCCTGCCTGGTGCAGCAGTAAGCCGACCACACTGCCTCCCAAGGGACCTATCAACATCGACGAAAGGCAACAAATGGCGTTACTGGCCCGGGCCTGTATAGAGGACCACAGGAGGGGGAGAGAGAGAGAGGGGCCTGGGGAACGACCTGTAAACCAAAACACATCACCACATTCAATCTGTTGCCTTATTAATCTAATCAGCGGCTCATTGAACGCTCCTCTGAGACGGCCGTCACGACGCAGCGGTGAAAGCAGAACAGACAACGACAGAGCGGACCATTCACAGTTAAACAAGGCCTTTCCTTTTCCCATTGATGTGAACAGAAACATGTATTGGGGTAGTCAGTAATGCTTTAGTTAAAATTTTGTTTTATGAGATGAAACAGAAGAGGTGGCGTTTGTTTGGACCACCTCAGTCAGGTTGTGTTTCCATCAACAGAAATAATGAAAGGAGATGGCACTGAAGCTGCAGGCAGCTATGGCAAAAACTAAATGAATGACTGTGTTAATTGCATTTTATCATTTGGAAAATAGTCATTTGAGAAAAGTTTGAAGCTACAAGATGATTACTATGGCCATAAACTTTTTGAAATACAGTGCTAGAAATCATCCAAACAGTAAAATTAGCTTTCCCTAAAAATATTTTTGCTTTGTCATTAGAAGTGTGTTTTAGTTTTGTTTTTTTTCTCTCTCTCTCTCTCTCTGGTGAAAACTTCTTAATGACTTGTGTTTTTTTTTTTGTGTGTGTTTTTTTTTCCTAATAGAGGAAAAATGCACAAATGCAAAGGCTATGACCCTTGCTGGTTAATAATTTGTGTTTCTGGTTGGCGTTAAAAAAGCACAAGAGCAAAAGTGTAGTTAGTTACCAACACAAAATGTTCAATTTGTTATTTTCATTGGAAAAACTCACCACTTGGATGGCCATTTAGACAAAATATGATATTAGAGGTTTGGTTTCAAAAAGTTTAACCATCACTAAATAGTTTTTATTTTATCAGTTACCAGGGATTGACATTAACACTGGCCAACCTGCCAAATGCTGGGAGATTTCCATTTTGGCTGGTAGCACTTTTAGTCTCACTAAAAGCACTTTGGCTGGTTGGATTTTATGTATCTTACCTTTAGAGTTCCTAATTATTTTTGCTATGTTTGAGTGACCACCTAATTTAGTATAGAGTGATTCATCCTGACCTAAGAGAAAAAACAAAAACAAACAAAAAACATGTATTAAGATTGACCACATGCAAAAAGCTTATTCTGTGTAAGGTAAAATAGTTTTCCATGTATTTGATAAATCTTTGTCTTGTCATATGCTATAAATAATAAATAAAATAAAAATGTGAAGCAATTACATTCTGGCAAGTAAAAATATTAACTGCTTTGTAACTTTTAAACAGAACTTGCAAGCCCTGTCAGTTCCACACATCCTTTATCTAAATTTGACAAAAAGCTTTTAATGGACAACATTCAAATGCACAGTGTTTTGTGTGAGTGGCAAAAAGCATGGGTTGTACAGTGTTTTCTTTCCACTGGCCCACTTTCTCTGTGAATAAAATCCTGATAAATCAACAAATCAAATGATTACAGGAAGAAAAAATCCAATAAAAGTGCATGTACAATTCCAGAAAAGGCATAAAAATGTCACAAAGAAAACCAGATTTTGGTTAGTGAAAATATGCCAAAGTTTTTATATATAGTATCATCCAAGGGTGCAGTGGTTTAGTTTGTAATGATCAGATCTTGATGACATTTTTTATGAAAGGTCGGTAAGGGGACAGGAAAGAAAAGTAGGAAGACCCAGGATTTTCAGTGAAGTCTTTAACACTTTGTTTAAGATCCTCAGTTTGATTTCGATTGAGGCACTGGATCTTTCCCATTGCGAGACAGAGCCAACGCCTTTGAGGATGTCTGCACGCTCTGAGTACTTGCAATATATCTCATTATTCTTGCTCAAATCAAAGCAGGCCATCTTTAGCTGACAAACTTCCAAACAACTGAATCAGAGACTGGCTTTTGTTTTTTTGTTAGTTTTTTTTTCCCTTTCTTTATTCAAATGCATATCATTGCTGGTATTACAAAGCGTCAAACAGAAACAAAAATCCTGCGACAGAGTTGGCTGGTGCTGAGAAGTATTACAGTTAATAATGTATAAAATAAACCCTTTTATATCCCTTTATTCAACACAGCTCCGCTCCACTGGTTGCTCTCACTGGCATTGCGATGATCATATATTAAAATGAGGACAGTAACTTTCTGTCAGCATGCTCTAGTGTTCGGTAAATCCCTAAATTCACCAGCTGCTCGCACTGTTTTATCCCACAACTAAATAATGGCTCTGGCTCCGGCTGTATTTACAGGATAATGAATGGGTGCAGCCTTTTGCATGCACACACACAATAACACACAAACGCACACACAATAACACACACAGAACCATTCGAGCCAAACAAACCTCGCACCTGTGACAGTAATGATGGCCGTGTTTACAGTCGCCCGCTTCATGTTTGTCTCATTTCGGAGCTGTTGTTGTGTCGATAACAAACTATGCAAACAGATTTGTAAGTCTGACAAGTTTGATGTATGATTGGTGCGCCGTGTGAAATTAAATTACAAAAGTACAGCAAATTAAACGTTGATTTGTTTTGTGTTGGTACCTCTGGGGTTTGTTTGCATGTCCCACACTTCGACTCTGAGAATGAGTTGTTGTTTTTTTGTTTGTTTGGTTTTTTTTTTACCCAATTTGTGAGTTTGTTCAGTGAACGGTGCATGCATTTTCCACCAAAGTGAGTTTTAACTATTTAGGTGAAATTAAAAAGATTTGCATTTCATTATACATAGAAAACAACAATGGCTTTTGTTCTCATTCACTGGTACTTTTTATCAAATTGATTTGAATCAATTAATTAAAATGCAGCCGGATAGAAAGTGCAGAAAATTACAAGAATAATCTGTTTGACTTAAAAGCATCATCCCCAGTCAAATACTTTCCCTTGTAAAAGGCGAGCAATTGTAAAAGCTTCATCCGCCTTCATCTAACCCTATCCTCTCACACCGATAGACCTCAAGTTCTCTTAAACATCCATAAATCTCCACTTTGGTCTTCCTCTAGACCTCCTGCCATAGTATATTCACTGTCCTTCCTCCGTACAAGTCCAAACCATCTCTATCTGGCCTCTTTTACTTTTTTCTATGTTCTATCCCTCATTGTCACTCCCAAAGAAAACCTCAACAACTAATACCTCCAGCTCTGCCTCCTGTCTTTTCCTCAATGTTACTGCCTCCAAGCCATTGCTGATCTCACCACTTTTCCTTTCATTCTTGCCAACTTCTATCTGCATAGAAATAACCCGTATGACTGGAGCAGAGTGGTTGTAAAATTAAAGCAGGAAAGCATAAAAGCGAAAAGAGGTGGTCAGACGAGAATACACTGTGAAATTTAAAAGGACATTTTTATTGCTAAAATCTTGAATAATAACAGAAACTACAAATGCTGCTCGATCAATGCTGGCATCCTGACAAAGAAATCTCATTAGTTTGTCTTGCTTTATCATTATTTTTCCGACTTGTATTTTCTTCATACAATATTTATGAAATTAAGGTTTATGGAGAAGTATAATTTTCAAAAAACTACAATAAAACCATCACCAGCCTAGTTAAAATTAGATAAAAGATTGCATATAAACAAATCAAAACATTGTAATGACGAGCACATTTCTTTACATAACAGAGAAAATCCTTTATGCCTTTTGAACCCCAACCAAGAAATACCAATTATGAGTTTTATATCACATATTAATAATGCATTGCTCTATCACATATCATCAGCTTTTTAAATAACAGAGGGACTGACTGCACCAACCATTTATTCTCCCGTTAAAGATATAGAGCTTACTGAAAGCCAGGGGCAGTGTGCTTCATGGTTTTGCCTCTTTTCACTCGGAAATGGAGTCGGTCGCCAGTGGGGAGGAAGCCAAAGACTGGCTTGGGGCATCTGGTGGATGTCCCACATGGGGAAAGACTGATTGGCTGTAAAAATTTGGTGGCTTTTGGCTCATTTTGACACTACAATAATTTCAATTATTGCATATTTGAACTCATTTGCTTAACTATAAACATGAATTATGAAAGGGTAAGGCATCCAAGAGTGTGTCTGCCACAAAATGTCTTTCATGTAACGCTGGGTGCTCCATCACTACACTTGAATTGGAATGTTTTCACATTTGCATAAGCACCGAATTGCACATTTAAGGGTAAAATTTCATTGTTTTTGTTTCCAGGACACATATGACAGGCCATTTATTGAAAAACAGTGTCTGTCGGTGCCTTCAATTGAAATTTTATTGCTCACTGCACAGTCGTCATCACGCCGCGGCCACCTGTGTTTACTGTTGTTTTCCCAAGTAGCTCCAATAAGCACGTCCCCTGCCTGTGCAATCAAAGCCATTCTCAATATGTCACTTACCAATTATTTGCCTAATACATGCTCCCTGGTGCTTTAAGACGACAATGCATTGCTGTCACCAAGGTTACCATATAGACTGCCTGGGATCCACATTATAAGCCTTATCGCTTTGCTTATGTCAGGAATGTCAAACACAATTTTTTTGTAGGCGTTATACTGCTATACTACAAGGTCACTTTCGATCTACAACTTTTTATTTAACCAAAATTAAATCATGCAAAGTAACATGCTATGCTATAGGGCTGATGTAGTGTGGATATGAAACACCTGTCTTTTAATGGTTTAAAGATCCAATGTGTAGGTTTTGGTAACATCTGGACTGCAAATTAAGACCTCACACTTTGTCTTTCTACTGGCTCTGAGTACCTACAGTGGCCTATAGGGGACATGTTACAAATGTAATCAAAAGTATTCCTTTCACCTTCTAAATAAAAAGACTTAATAACATATAACAACCAAATTTCCACCTTTTAGGTCAACAGCAGCAATGGCAGTTGTCGTTACCCTCATAAGGAAGTCCTGTTTCTGTTTCACATGTTTTGTTTAGCATTGCCTTTATGTCAGATGCCCTTCTGGATACAACCCTCTCCATTTATTTGGGTTTGGGGCCAAGATTCTTCATCCATGTGCTTCTCAGCAGTGCTCAGTTTGTTGCCTCTGTGCTACTCCCAAGTTTCTATTGTCTTCTATGTACGTATGTATAAATGTCTAGAGACAAATACAAGTTTTATTTTGCTCTAACCAGGGCCTTACACAGGATTTTAAAAATACAAGGTCCTTAAGGTTGAGGCCAAGTTTAGTCCTGGGTTAATCCTAGTTTAGTCCTGGTGTACACCTATAGTTTATTCCTTATTTAGTTCTAGTTTAGACATGGTTTAAATATGATTATGGCCTGGTTTAGATCTGGTTTTGACCTGAATCGATCCTGGATTGGTTCTGGTTTAGACAGTTTAAACCTGGTATAGTCCCAGTTTATTCTTGGATTAGACCTGGTTTAGTTCTGGATTAGACCTGGTTTAATCCTGGTTTAGGCATTGTTTAGACCTGGTTTAGTCCTGGTGTAACAGGTTTAGACATGGATTAGTCTTTGTTTAGTTCTGGTTTAAACCTGCTTAATTTCTGGTTTAGTTCTGAATTATCCTTAGATATACAGTAAACAAATTACTTCTATGACTTTTACCATATTTGATCACAACACTTTTTTAAAAGCCTATGGAAAAAAGAATAAAACACTAAATGCATGATTATTAATTTATCACATGGATTTTCAAAGAACATGAAGAGATTTCCTTATCCAGCATTCATGCCTGCTTTATATCTTCATCCTACACTCTGTCAAACTTCTCTCCCCTTTTGTCCTCTCTGTTCTTTCACTGAGTTACACGGTGAAAAACTGCTCTAAGTTTAGCCTCCGGTGCCGAGCCGGGAGCACGACGGACCACAGTGAGCTTTGACATGAGTTTGTTGGACTCAGTGCCGCATCCCTTTTGTGCCTCGTGTATCGTCTTCAGATGGTTGGACGACGGAGGTGACCGGGGTCAGCAGTGTCACCTGGGGTCAGCGTCCTGTCCGCCAGCCCAGTAATGCATGTGACAAATGTCAGCGTATCTCCTGTTCTCGTGAACCGCCATTGATTTATTGATTCTCGCTCTTTTTGTTTCCGTTTGCTCCACTCACTCACAGTTTTATGCCCACTGCAGGTCGTAAATATTTCCTGGAGTCAGCAGCATCAGTCCATTTTTACAGTCACCTCATCTTTTGTGCGAGATCCCTTTCACTGGACTTGTTTTGTCCCTCTGGTTTGGGCCCAAGCTAATCTACCTCATCGCTAACGGTTTCAGTCTTGCGCTTTTCACACTCGCACTCTGTTTGTAGTAAAGATCGTAATCTAACTGCTAATCTTTACGGCTTTCTCCAGTGCGGGGCAATGATTCGCCGGAGACGCCGAGAGGCTCTGGGGACTGTTAGAAGTTGTTTGCAAGCCGAGTTTCAAGGGAGAAGTTTTCACACATATTCAGATGCACCAGCTGTCATTACTGCAGTTGTCAAATGGGAAGCCAAAAGGTGTGTCAGGAAGTATTTGTTTAATGATGATGCTCATTACTTCTAACTTCTCGTACTGTTCAGTTTTCCTTACCGTAGAGTGAGCCAATTATTCAAAAAAGCTGCCTGTAAATCGTAGCTCTCCCCCTACTCTCTCCTGCCTGGCTAGCAAAGCAACATATACGCTTGCTGTCATAATGAGGAGCAAGCAGTGCTTTAACCGCCGCGATGCCTCTCATCGCTAACATAACACAAAGAGATTTACTAATGCAGCCTGTTAACACAGCCTGCTTTAAACGCGGCCTGGTTTTTATACGGCGTACAGCAGCGGTCCCCGGACAGCATGCATTATACGCATCTAATTAAGTCTTCACATGTCTATAATAAACTACATTATGCCTTTGGGGCAAGGGGGCAGGTCAGAAGCTGGCATGGAGACAGTCAAATGTGTGTCTGGGCGTGCACATGTCTGTTTGTAGCATCATGCCTATGATAGCTATTTAACTTTCACTAATTAACCCAGAATAAATCAGGGCAGTGCAGTAAATATTTGTCGCTGAGGGTAAGGAGCTGTCTTTGTAGCTGCCGAAAGGACCAGGGGTGTGTTTGAGGGACACAGACAGGGAGATAGATGGAGAGAAAGGCTCAGTAGGGCACACAGCCAGCTGTTGGTGCAGTTTGATTGGTCTGTGGAGGGCTGCCTCTGTCTCTTCATGGCTCCAGTAAAGTGCAGAGCTCCCAGTGGCAGGTGGCCGCTGCCCATCGCCTACCTCCTCCGGGACGGCCGAGGCAAAGATCACCAATGCCCTGGCTCCCTTTTATTAAACACCTTCATGCTCTGTGGCGTCACAGCTAAAAACAAGCGCTAAAAACAGAGGCATTTCACACAGAATACCTAATCAGCACATAAAAGTCTGGCAAACACTTTTTAATGCTATACTGTTCTTGCTTTTGCTTTCTGACTTCAAAGGCTGCGAGACGCGATGCTACAAATCAGCGCTGCTTCAAACGGCCCACACAGTTTTACTCAGGTGCCTTTAAACAGGGCAGAGAAGTGCAGTGTACTTGCCTGTCCTTCACGGAGCAAGATTTGGCAGACGGATGGATAAGGGTACAGTAAACCAAGGAAATAGAAAAGGCTGTAAGCGCTGTGAGTGCTTTTTCCCCGTGCAGCTTGACAGCCAGGTCCCGGTGACCGTGTTTGTGACAATCAGGCTAGCTCACATCATCAGCTGCTTTAGCTGTTGCCATAGCAACATACGGTACAGTAACTCCTGCTTCGGCGCCGCTCGCTCTATCCGTGCTGATAGAGCCGATGTTTGCTCTTTGCAGTGCCAGAAAAACTCTATTTTCACACACTTTTCTCCCAGTTTCAGTTTTTCTTTGTCGCTCTCGTTTCTCCAGAGGGGTGTAATTCAATTCTCTGAATACACTTTAGGGAGGAGGAGTGTGAAGACTCAGTTAAGCCTCCATAACACTTTTCATACCAAATGTTTTTTTTCATTGGGGATGAGTCCATAGAAGTCTAATTCAACTATTTTTCTTAGAATCTCATAAAATCTACTCGAAGAACTGTACAATCTCATAAAATGTGCAAATGGAAAATAGATTTCAATTGTCACAAAAGCAATCTGTCTAAATTGTCCTATTTGTCCCTGGGGGGTCTTAGTCTGAAGCATAAGCAATTGTCAATTAACATGCATAAAAGTCAGTGTAGCGTCTACAACATAGATGGAAGAATATTTATGGTTGACAATAAGAATAAAAGATGGTGGTATTGGGGTGCACGTCTATTATCCAGAGAAAATGAGTGTGCGTTTTTTTTTTTTAAACGACTCTTTCTTATTCAAATTCAACCATTGTACAACCTCAGCACCGTGAAAAGAGAGCAAAGAAGCTAAAGTTGCCCAATGAATTACTCAAAGGTGAGACTTACTGATGGGACAAAAGCTTTGAAAGGCATATTGTAGCCGCGCTGCTCCTTACAAAGGTTATCTCCCTTGGCTGTCCTTGAGCACTCCTAGCCAGTCAGCGGACATTTTGAAAGCAGGTTTATGTCGATATAGGTTTATATATAGCAAGTACAGTCAAGCCCTCACCAAATGGCTGTCCGTGTGTAATTAGGATTATAGTCACATTCAAATAGAGTGCTTACTTGGCTCGGAGTTGGGGCTTTCTGCATGTGGATATAAGCTGGCAAGAACGCCATGATGTGGGCTGGCAAAAGGGGGCAGAGTGTCACTCCCGGAGCTCTGCGAGGGGCTTTGCTTTGAGTGAATGGTGACACGCGTCATGCTCTGTCAGACTGGGCTCCCACACTGTAATAATACCCTATTATAAGCTGGACTAATTGGAATTGTGCTTTGTTTTTCTTTCTGTTTTTCCAGAAAGCTGACAGCAACAACTCATGGCAGGATCGATGGCGGATTACGAGGCTCATGGAGCTGCATAGAGAGGAGGGCTCAGCGCAGGCCGCGGCTCTCATTAAAAACCGGCCTGATCTCAGCCAAAACCTGGGAAAGGACGAGTGAATCAGCCGAGTAATGCCAGAGGAGAGCAGAAAGACTAAGACTAAGCTAGCGAAAAAACACACTGGGAAAAAGTTTACGGTCCCCTTTGGACATGGCCTCTACTGGACTCTTATAAATGGTATTGTTCCCTGCGAAGCACACCGCGGCTGTTTACAGTTTCCCATAAAGAAGGGCTTTATTCCTGCTCAGGGATGCATTGTGACAAGATAATTTGAATAGCGGAGGTCTTACCAGCAAGCTATAAACATTTACGGGCAGTTGACATGGAGAATAAAGAATGAGCTGTGTAACCTCTGCAGGATGCAGCCTGACTTCTGAAGTCACAGCAGCTCTACAGCAAACCACCATTATCATCTACCCACACAGGCACTGCCGAGGATTTTAGCTGCTGTTTTACATGTTTTCAATATTCAGCAGGACACAAACAAGCCCAGAACCATGTACTGTGGATCATTATAAAATAGAGCTTTTTCCTCTGTGGACAGGTGGAAGGTACGGATGCTGGAAAGGTACACAAACCCAGGATCCAGTGTTGAAATCCCACAACAACGTTCAGATTTTGTTCCCACTGTGTTGAAGCAAGAACTACCCAAAAATTCTTTATCCACAGCCCCCTCCAGCGCCCACCACAAAACATGAGCCCAAATTTGAGAGCAACACTTCCTAATATTATATTCAAAAATAAAACTTGATCTTCATATTACTAAAAACTTTGAGCCTTCCTAAGTTCTGCAAGTTTGGCACTTGACCATGGCATCTATTTTGTTCACCTCATTAAACATTTTATAAACACTTTGACAATATTTATATGGTTCTCTTAGCTTGTCTTATTATTATTGTCTGTTTTTCTTTTTGAGCAATTTTCTGTTGAACAAGCCTTTTTCTATGCTAGCAACAGTCATTAATTCAGTGTTTCCAAGTGATTTAGGCCAACCAACAGAAGTTTGATAGAGTCTTGTTTTGTTCACAATAATGTACTGTTAGATGATAAAAAAAAATTTTTTTTGAACAAAATAAACTTTCACTTTCCAACACAGTGAGCCTGAGAATGAGTAAATAAACAAACCAAATAATGTTGGAAAAAGACCCAGACTCAGTTTCAGTAAAGAGAGGCAGAGCAGGTCGTGAGGGTCCCCTTCGAGCCGTTCACAATGAAATGGTGCCGTGTTGTTTTTATGTTTTATCACAGGAGTGGACCACCGGAGCAGACCCGCGGGAGCAGCCACACATGAGCCTGAATTCGATTAGACAGTAATCTGAGATGGACAGGCAGCCGTGCACTCAGTGTCAGCAAAGCCCAGAGACTCCAGCAGCAAACTCCACTACCACTTTTCCATTTCATGCCATTTGTCACGTGGCGTTGTTAGTACAGTAGAGATCTGAGCCCTGTAATCCAAAGACAAGCTGTATAGTTCTATCTGGTCTATTTTCAGTGTGGCGGTAATCACAAAGTGTGATAAGGACTGCATGCTAATGGATTTATATGTGATATTCAATAACTACAGTTGCCCATAGTTGGACACCCTTATTAAGGCTTCCACTTTACTTTTAATTTGTCAAGAAGTACAAAGCTCTGGACTCACAGGGGCACAGCAATGAGGATAAATCAAAAGCAAAACTGGTCAATGGTCAATTTTGGACTGAAACAAGACTAAAATCCTGACCATTTAATTGAAGGTTAGGTCTTAATTTGATTTAAAACTCCAGACATATTTTGAGAGTGTAAAATTATGATATTTGTCTTTGCCAATATCATAATAACGACCGACAACCAGCCTATGTCTTTGAAAGAGTTGGATATAAGTAATAAGTAATAAGTAGTTTTTTTGTTTTTTTTTGGAGATCAAGAAAGGTGGTTACTTCTTTAATAATCTGAAGAAAAAAAACAGGCAATACTCTATTTAGTTTACTTCCAATGGCAAAACCAAAAATACCCCATGAGCTAGTAGATACTGTATATCTGTCAGTGGCTCAATTAGAGTTTATTAAAATTAAATGTAGAAGAGCTAAAAAAAATAGTTTGAAAATTATGTCTAAAACAGTTGTCATATTGACATCTATCTTGACATGATTTTTTTTCCCTGTAAGAAAATATTGTAAAAAAGAGTAGTTCAGTCGTATCAATGTTCTCAAAGTACAATAGAAATATATTTCTTATGAAAAAAAAAAAAAAAAAATGTGTATAAAAGATACTTTTAAAAGTTAGAAGACCGTTTATTTGTGGTGTAGGGCCTATTGTACCCACACAGCAGTGCACAAAGCACTGCCCAAACATAGATACCTCAGGTCTGGAAGCCACATACTTATATCCGCTCAGAATGAATGGAAGTCATTGGCCGAAGCCCACGTGTGGGTGAATGATGAGTGTGTAAGCGGGTCGCGGCCGGTGAGGGCCTATTGTTTAATTACTTCTTTCCTGTTTCGGTTTTCCCTTTGGGGGCTAACCATCTGCCTCCTTGTGTGCAGTGACTTGCTTTCTGATGCAACCCTCCTCATTTATCCTGGCTTGGGACCAGCACAAGAAGTGCACTGGGTTGTGATCCCTTGTGGCTAAATTAATTAAATGCATGACAAACATTTCCCTTTTAGTGTTTTATAAATGTGTTGTTAATAGATCAAACATCTTTAAATCAGTACAGTGAAGGAGAAAATATTTGTTTTAGAAGAAAATGTCAACGTAAGCCCAGCCTTTAAAGGCACTACTGCTGCAGTGTGATCTCATGTGCCAACTCTGGGCAAAGTAACAAGCCAGATCCTCGAGTCTCATTCAAAATACATTTTCTAACGCTGCTCTGTTGTCTCTGTGTGTGTAGCTCTCTGTTCCTCGCTGCTACTGAGCCCTTGTTTCACTTGTGCCTAACGCTTGGCATTCTGTTCATTTTCCAAGATGTTTCCAGCGTAACCAATGATTAACAATTATGCCAGTGCATCTAATTAATGCTGGCTAATTATGAGGTTGAGACGCTGACAGGGAACGGGGGTAGGACGGGGAGATTGCGGCATTACAAATAATCAAGAGAGAAGAAGAGGTTTTAGGAAGAAGACAGAGGGAGAGAAAGAAAGCCGAGATTGTGAGTGAGAGTCTTAATTGGCATGCTTAATTTTGTCTCGAGACCCTGAGCTTATTACATAAAAATATGAATAACTTGTGCATAAATTATAACTCTCTTGCACTCTCTCATTTAATTTGTCAGCCATGCGGATCACATTGGATGAAAAAAAGAGGCAAAGTTACTTGTTTTTCCCCCCTCTGTACTAGATTTTCTTCATGTAACAGAAGGTCTCCAGAGTGTCACGGAAACTCTAGCCATAATTATGTCCATAACATGCCCACGGTTTTTTAATCTTAAACTAATTTGTTTTGCGTTTGTCAGCAAGCAGTAACATAATTTTAACACACACAAATAGCCTTAAGGCATCCCAATGAGCACTCTTAATATATAAAACTCACATAAACTAATGATTAAAGTCTTCATATTGTATAGATTTTTTCCTTGTCTACAATCCTCATAAGAATCTCATCGCAGAGCTTGCCAGGCAGAACCAATTTTCTTAGCAGGTTGCAAAACTGTTCTGGACATCTATCTATCTATCATATATCTATTTTGGCATATGATGTCACTGCCCCCTGTTTTCTGATTGGTTGTATATTTGTCCAGTTGCATTCAAAGTAAAATTGACAAGAGGCAGAATACTTTATTAGAGATTGGCCGATATATTGCAGATTTTTTGCAATTTTTACACAATGGGCCAACGGCTGGTTCTTGAGCTTTAATGCAGATTTCATATCAGGCACAAGTTTGGGAAACTGGCTGTACTATAATTTAAAATATAGCTGGCTGTGGTTAAATGTTGTCTTGTAGAGCCTAAAGAGGATATACTTCAAAATTATTGCTACAACGATTTGTTTCCTTATTATCTCCCAGAGAGGTGCACTGTAGTGGCACAAGACGGAAAGGCACAATACATGGGGAAACAAAATGGGAATTTATAGGAGTAATAGTCTTTTATAATAAAATTAGAGTAAAAATTATGAACATTTATGCCTGCATATCAACCCCAAATAAATCAGCGGTGCTTATTGGGAGTCGGCTGCTCTGAGTATTACAAAATCAGTATCTCTACTCTACTCTGTTCATTATATAGATAAAATGGTTTAGTGCTGACTTTTGTACCATTTTAATTATCCTGTCCTAGTTTACTTGCTGTTAACTTTTGTGTTTAGCACTGGGCTACTTCCTGGTTTTATGGTTGAACACTGTTTTTATCTTGCTTTGTCATGGGTGTAGATTTTAGACATATTTGTTCTCAGTTTTATTTCCCATTTGCTCACAAACTCAATTTTGTTGTGATGTGTCGCTGATTTATTTTTTGTTTAGTTCCAGATTAGCACTGGGTTTATTTATTTCTATAGTTAGTGGGCTTGTTTGTGAGCTTCTGAGTGAGTCCCATTTCACAAAACACAACCACAATTTTTCCATCCAGCTGTCATTTTTTTTTTTTTTTTTTTTTTTTGTCTAAATGCAAATATATGGCATCCCACCAAAGTTTTTAACTGACTCTAATCTTCTGGCTTTTAGTTCTATCACTTTTGGCCAGGTTTGTAAACAGAGATTGCCAGCTGTGAAATAGCCACTTTCTCAACTTCTCTGTATTATCTAAAGCCATTAATTCAGTGCTGACAAGTGGCGTAAATCAAACCCTACTTGACTTATTCAGGTCATGTTTTTTTTTTTTTTTTTTTTTTTTTTGTAAATTAATCCTATTAGGTGAATAAACTATGTCCCACAAACAAAAAAATAGCATCCTTTCACACTAAGTCATAGCTTCATATCTAAAGTTTATATCAGCTTTACTTTTAGTTTAATTTATATAGATTAATGTAGAGATTTATTTTTCCGAAGAGCTCCGACCACAGTTTTCAGCCAGTTTCCTCCCGCCCCGAGCTATACTTCATGGGGGAAAAAAAAATCGTCAAGAAAAACGACCTCTCTCCACAGCTCATAATGAGGCTTCACGGAGCATTCATTAGCATAGTCAGTGTCTGCAGCCCTACAGTATACGTCGCAGCTTTATGTCCAATGACGGTTTTATTCTCGCAACCATTCGGCATAAGGCCTCCATAATAACGTCCGGGGAAGAAAACACATCATATATTAAAAGGGACATGATTTTGCCACCAAATTCAAATGAGCACATCTGAAGAGAGCGAAGGCAAAGGGAAAAAAAAAAAAAGAAAAGAAAAATGGTGAGGGGGAAATTACCCTGAGAGTAGTAATTATATTCATAGGAGAGAGTGTGATTTAGAGTGTATGTTTTTGTTGTTTTTCGTCTTTGTCGGAGCAGAGGTAGGAGGTAGGCAGAGCGGCTGGGAGCGGTGACATGGGTCCTCTTTGGTGTGCTGAAGTGTATTAAAGTAAATGATTGACAATGAAGGGAACCACAAAGCGCCCCGGGCAAATTATCATCAGGGCTGGAGCTGTCTGTCACAGCGTTTTTTTTGTTTTTTTTTTCAAAAGGCTTTATTTGCTCATGTGAGCGAATGGTTCGGACGTACAGCCGGTGTTTAGACTTCAGGCAGGAGGAGGAGGAGAAGGAGGAAGAGGAGGAGGGGAATACACTCAAATCACAACAAGACAGAGGTGGGAGGAGTACTCGCAATGTGTACTCAAGTAAAACGTACTGTTCCTACAAAGTACTATTACTAGTGGAAGTGAAAGTATTGAGTTGAAGTGAAAACATACTGAATGTTATGTAGAAACTAAATAATATTTCTTATAAGTTTTGTAATTGTCCCACAAGATCTTCTACAACTACTTCTACTACTACTGCTGCCTCTTCTGTCTCTACTACAACTGCTGCTACTACTATTACAATTAATGCTAACACTACTTCCATTAATACTAGTATTAATACAGTCACTACTACTTCTACCAGTACTATTACTACAACTATTCTGACTACTGCTGCTACTGCTACTGCTACCACTATGGCCACCACTACTACTAGTAATACGACAACCACAACCTCTGCTACTACTTCTACTACTACTGTGCCTACTACAACTACTACTACTACAACTAATGCTAACACTACTTCCATTGGTAGTAGTATTATTATACAACTATTCTGATGCTGCTGCTACTGGTACCACCACTTCTACTACTACTACTACTACTACTACTACTACTACTACTACTACTTCCACCACTTCTACTAATATTTCTGCCACCACGACTACTACTACTACTACTACTGCCACTACTTCTACTATTACTACTGGCACAACTAGTATTATTACCACTACAACTATTACAACTACAACTAGAACTACTACTGCCACTATTTCTTCGAACTAAAGCTGGAATCAAACCCTAGACCTTCTGGTTGTGACATGAAAGCGCCACCCACCTAGGTCAAAAAAGTACATATTATTCTAATTACTTTCTAGCACTCACCAGAGATAAGGCGGACTCCAACCATGTTTGTACCTCTATTACTACTATTACTACCACTACTTCTACTACTACAGCCACCATTTCTTCTTCTACTACTACTACTACCACTACTTCTACTACTACATCTACTACTACTACCTCTACTTCTACTACTACAACTACTTCTACTACTACAACAACTACTACTACTACTACCATCACTTCTACTACTACTACTACTATTTCTACCACCACTTCTACTACTATAGCCACCATTTCTACTACTACAACTACTACTACTACCTCTACTTCTACTACTACAACTACTTCTACTACTACAACTACTACTACTACTACTACTACCATCACTTCTACTACTACTACTACTATTTCTACCACCACTTCTACTACTATAGCCACCATTTCTACTACTACTACTACTACTACCACTTCAGCCACCACTTCCACTACTGCCAGTTTTACTACTACTGCTACTACTAATACTACCACCACTTCTATTACTACTACTACCACCACTGCCACCTCTACTACTACTACTACTACTACTACTACTACTACTACTACTACCACTATTACTACTAGAACTACTACTGCCAATACTTCTTCAGACCAGAGCAGGGATTTAACCCTAGACCCTCTGGTTGTGTCATGAAAAAGCTGCCCACATTACCATCGAGGTCAAAAAAGTACTTATTAATTACTAGTAAATTTCTTGAGTTAAAGTACCTAATTATGTTCCAACACTCGCCAGAGGCATTAATTAAACCAACATAAGCAATGTTTGTCAATACTGAACATGAGAGGGAAATGTTTAGCGGTGTCAAAGAAGCTATTTGTGCCTGAGATGTTGGATTCAATAGTTTGGCCGGCACGCAGACCGCAGCCTGAGCGGTTTCCCATCTATTTTGTACATTTAAGTCCTTAGCCTTTTAGTGTCAAGGTAGGAAGCATTAAGTTTGATGGGAGAACTTAAATAGCAAATCAATATCTGGACATTTTTTATTCCTGAAGTTGCATCTTGGTCAATATCCGTCATCACTCATCCTCACCTCCATCTTTTCTAAGTGGCATTAGCCCAGCATTTACTCCACACTGTGTTAACATCAAGTAAAAATGTCTAAAATTATACTTAGCATTCATCAAAGCAAAAGACAGACATTTCACATATAGATATAAAAATCAAAATGCAAGGATTGTGTGCCGCTTTTTTTTCCGAAGCTGTCCTTACTTAAAAGCCCATTAAGTAGTTGAGAGCTGCAAATTGTACAAATGTAGATGTGTGCAGAGACGCATATTAAACCGCTCCTTTTCAGAGTTGACATTTTCTTAACAGCGGCTTAAGAATTATTTCTTTCTGAGCTGTGAGAAACCCAACTTTGGGCGTTTAGTTGCGGGCTTCAGACAGAGCTAAATGTCCAGTTAATTAGTTTCTAGTGCGGCAGGGGTATCTGCAAATAGGAAGAGAAACATGTCAGCTGACTCTGCCTTTTCAAATTCATGAAGCCGGTGCCTTTGGGGAGAGCCAGATGTAGCTGTCAGAGGACAATGGATGAAAAATTCCTCTAATATCATTTCTCTTTTAAGGCATTACATTTACAGCTGTAGTGGCATGGGGTCTCTGGCAATTCTGCATCCTGTGAGGTTTTATCTTAGGCAATAAGTAGCAATGGGCGCTATCACGGAGGTACCATACATTTCCTTTATTGTGCATGATGTAATAGGCATATCCAGTGTTGTAAACATTAAAGGAGAATAGCTCAGTGGATACAGTTATGAAAGTCAATAGACCTGCAATAACGTAAATCAATGGTAGACAACAGCCCAAAGCTTAGGCAATGTTCGACTAAATTAGGCATGTAACAATTACACTGCTGCACTTTCCTCTCACGTGACCTTTGATTAAGGTGCTGTCGGCCCAGGTTAGAGCCCCTCATGCATGGCCGCTGTGATTACTCTGGGAGGGCAATTTATGAGCCAAGAGTGGATACATGTTCATACATTTATAAAGACTGATTCCAAGAGAGTTTGTGGCAGCCATACAGAAGGTTATGGTAGTAGTTTTGTGACATTTCAATCTTTTCCTTAGAGCAGTTGTAGCATATGGGCCGTGAAATGGTGAATGTATAAGTATAAACTCGGGCTAAGTTCAGTCCTTTTGGTTATTCCTTTGGTTCTGGCTTTGTATATGGATTAGTCTTGGTCATGTTTTTTTTTTTTTTTTTTTTTTTAACTGATTAGTCTTGAGTTTGGCCCTGGGATTAGCTCTCATTTATATCAAAGGAATGTTTTGTAGTTTATTCATGAAATTAGTGTGGTCTTTTATTAATTCTGGTCTGGTATTGCGCTACCAGTTTACTCTTCTAGTTCTGGCATGGCTGGAGGTACCACACCAGATTAGCCTTCATTTTAGTCCGACCTTGTTTACTTTAGTACTAACAGTGGCAATCTGCTCTGTGCACAATCCATTTTTATACCTTGAACTTACAGATACATTTGAATAATTTAAGTGTTAGAGTTAGGCTTTAGTCAAAGAAGTGGGTGATGGTAAAAGCACAATTACATGCACATTAGCATGACATTAACAGATAGATAAATGAGCCCACTGCTTTGTACTGATCGCACTATATGGGCTTTAGAATTGCGCAGAAACACTTCTTGGTTGGAGTGTTTTCAACTCATGAGTAAAAGAAAGGCTCAGCAAACATGATTACTCAAACATATGTGAATAAAGCAAACTACTACTCCAGGTATGTTTTTGAGGTGCAAAAAACTTTATATCATAATTAAAAACTAAGAAAAAAGCCAAGTTGGCATAAAAATCAAATGTGACTATTGTCAATACAGTTTTACTACTACCACCTCCAGTATTAGCATATAAACTTTGGACAGACACTAATTATCCAGGCTTGGGACCGGCACAAACAGTACACTGGCTTGTGATCTATATTAAGCACACAGCAGACCTGCAGTGTTTGTATAAATTGGGTGGCATTTTAACCACATCTACAAACTTGGAAAGGGTTCTGTTTTTCAATCTAAAATAAGATTGTGGTTTTGTGCCCATTTGCTGTTTACAATCCTCTTCTCTGTCCAGGTTTAAACTGCTGTGCAAATTGCCTCACACTGCGCGCTGAATGTGGCCGCAGGGAGACTCTAAATAATGTGCGCTATAACATCTTTCATGTAGTGACCCTCGGTGCAAGACTTTTGTTTAATATTTTAATGAAGTTAGATCTTAAACCTTTTTACAACCCTCTCTGTTCACATTTTATTCCCTAGCTTGGGCTAAAAAAAAAAAAAAAAATCACAAACTGCAGTGTATCAAAACAAAAAGGATTTTCCTTTAATACCGCTTGGCGTTTACAAGGGTCATTATGGTTACTCTGGAAGATTTTGTGCAAAAAGATGAGCTGGGTAAAACACCTTGTGAAGGGAACCCTGGGTAATTGACCTTGCTGTCTTGAGCCTAGTCAGCAAGCAATAAAGAATAGTTAAATGTTAAAGTGCTTGAAGGGCTACTCTGCATTAACGAAATAATGTTGCAGATTTTTCATATTCAGTGCAAAAACAAGGTCAGTATTTGCAGGATTTTTTACAAAGCAGCATACAAAGGTGAAACAACCTGGGTTTGAACCAGAAATTGTGGGTTTAAAGCTTGTCTCATGAGAGTGCTCACTTGCGGAGATAATAATGTAGTATCCAGGCAGGTTTTCATGCCAAGGATGAAATGAACATTGGGCTGATTACCCACTGATTAATGATGCGGTATAACAGGTATATGAGCTTTTCTTATTTTACAATGCGGATATATCAGTGCTGTGATTAAAGAGAGAATTAAAGGCAGTGACACGTGAATGATTTGAAATGAAATGTCTTTTAGGGTAATGTCACCAAGCCGTGTCAGTGATTGTTTAGATGAACAATTACATGTAGCAGAAAGCTAAATGTATTTTATAGATATGTTTTGAGCGGTGGGGTGTGATGGAGTTGGTCGTATTGTGTGACGTTCAAAATGGTGGAACAGAAACAGAGAAACAGAATACCTTAAGTAAGTTCATTAAGCTTTTTAGCAGAATTTTATGGAAATTTGTCAAAATTAAATACTTTTTTTTTTTTTTTTGGCACCTCAAAGGTAAAACATTTTGCACCATTATTAATAAAAATATGCGAAATGTGTGCAGAGAAAAGGGCAAATGTCTAAATGACTGAATGCAATGAAAGGCATGTGTGAACTGTGTTTTTTAAAGGACATATCTAGCTTTTATTTTGTAACAAACTTTTTTTCTGTCACATCATGACGCTGATTTGAGTAATTCATGAAAAAATAAAATTTAAATGCAAAATTGTTATAGAAAGAATTATATATTTTTAAAAAATTCAGACTCCGTACAACATGAAGATATCATTTTTATTCGTAAATTTTTAAGTTGACAAAAAAAAAAGGTTTTGCAGCTTCAATGCTATCCACTCATGTACAAATAAAAAAAAATAGATTTTGATGTATGAATGTAATAAATAGGTTGTATTACATTCAGAATGGCAGAGTGGTTAGCGCTCTTACCTCTCAGCAAGGATGTTGTGACTTTGATCAAGCAAACACACACTCTTCCTAAGCAGACTCTGCAAGTCCTCCCCCTGTTACTGTGGGGTCCAGGGTGTACCCAGCCAAGCATCTGATAAAGGGCAGGGTTGTTTTAGCTCTAATAAACCAAATTAATGGGTTAACAGAACAAAAATGAAAACTGTGTGAGCTTTATTTACACAGCAATTGCACCTGAGATAGCAGAGTATTAGCTATTTTCATTTATGTGCTCTTATGTTGAGCTGGAAAATTAGAAAAATACCTTGGAAACTTTATAATTTATTGCCTGACTGTCTAACTTGGCTCGATAGACATGACAGCCACACATTTTGGAGATAACTTATCAATATTTTCATACTGACTCTCTGCCTGTTTATAAACCCTGGCTACATAAAACAGCTTTCTGATCTTTGTACCATGTTATAATGTTGTTCCCTCATCAAAAACATACCTGCAGTTGTGTTTTGCTTCATTCACGCACGTTTAAGTGGTCCTCTATTTTCTGGCACAGCCATTCTGAGGCTTCAGAACATTCATTAAACGCTGTACAGCTCTGTTTCCACTGACTCCTCACAGCTAATTTTCATTTTGCAGTACAAATTGCATCATACTAAAAGTTTAAGGAAGTGCTTTTCTTTGATCATGTACAAAAGACTGCCCTTTGCTCTCTGTTGGTCTCTTCACCTGTTTCTTTATAGCACACAGAGAGCACTAAGCATTTGCTTTTAGTCACATAATGTTTTTAAAATCTGTAAAACGTTCTGAGGTGACTAAGTTCAGGGGTAAAAGGACATGATTGTTTTGAGCTTTTAATCAAAATAATAAACACAAGAAATTGAGAAAGTTTAAAATAAGAACTTAATAAGTCATCTAAATATCACATGAAGGCAGATGAAACAAGTAAAACTGTCACATGTTTTCTATTGCATTGTGCATATTGTTCTGTTCACCCTTTTATTTAAAATACTGAAACGAAAAACCTCATTTCTGACACTGGGTAGGATAAACATAGTAGTAGATTATAATAAGGATGAATTGGGACTCATTTCAGAGCACCACTTACACAGTCAATGCATTTAAAATGGTGATGGTATGTTTTGGTCTCGCCTTCATTCAGATTCAAAATGTTTCTAATGGAGCAATTTAAGCTTTTAGCATCCAGCTGTCAAAACTCCTCAGCGTGTCCCTTTGGCCGGCCATAACAGCGGAGCAAAGCATGTGATTGGCCTAATTGAGATGACATTTTCCCGTCTCTATGGAGAAGGTCACCCCTAGAGCTGATGCGAGTAGGTGCTATTGGTGCCATTGTCTCTGTCGCTTCTCCTCAACCTGCTGCGGTATACGGACAGGCACATCCATCTGAAGCTATTAAAATCATGTTGGCCCTCCCTCCTACGTTCCTACTGTGATTAGCATCTATTAAACGCCAGTAGCACAGACAGAGCTGGTTGACACGCCTATCAGAGCACACTATAGGTTACACCTGCGAGTGTTAATGTGACCCGTGACCGTGCAGACCAGCGCTTCTCGAACCCTTTACAGTAAGAACCAACACAGAAAATATTTGGCTTTGCAAGTACCGTCAATAATGCACTAAAAATGAGGAAAATCTGGATTAACACAGGTCTAAACAGGAACAAAATAAGCAAAATGAAGAAAACAAGGACTATAATACAAATAAGATCAGGATTACAACTGGGCCAGAACTAGGACTAAATCCAGGACTAAACCAGGACTAACCCAGGTCTAAACTGAGGAATGAATTAACTAAGAAAAGAGCATTACTAAATAAGGACAAAACAAGGACTATACCACAATTAAGATCAGGACTACAACTGGGCCAGGGCTAGGACTTAATCCAGGACTAACTCCAAAACTAAATCAGGACTAAAACTAGGCCTAAAACAGGACTGAAGTTAAAATTTAACCAAGAATAAATCCAAAACTAAGCCCAGGACTAAAACAGGACAAAGTTCAGGACAAAGTCTGGGACCAAAACAGGACAAAACCTGGGACTGAAACTATAACACAAGGACTGTAACACAATTAAGACCAGGACTACTACTGGGCCAGAACTAGGACTAGACCAATACTATATCCAAACTAAAGCCAGGACTAACACAGAACAGAAACAGGACAAAATCCAGGACAAAACCAGAACTAAAAGAAGGCCTAGAACAGGACTAAAGCTAGGATTAAACCAAGACTAAATCCAAAACTAAACCCAGGACTAAAACAGTACTACATCAGCACTAAATTCGGGACTAAACCTAGGACTAAAACTGGACAGCCATGTTCCTCACATCAAATTTAATCCTACAGCAGGACAAAAGCAGGAATAGAACTGGCTCTAAGTGAAACTAATTTAGACTAGAGTGCCCTGAGTACCACTAGAAGATGCCTGTGATGCCTTTACCACTGGTGTAGACTGCATGGCAGCTGCATCCCTCGGGAAAACACATTTAACCAAGTATTTCTCTCCTTTGGCAGCCAAGTCAAATCAGCGAAGATAGATGATGAGGTTCGGGACAAATTAGACGTTTTAGCTCCCCTGTCACAGCACCGCCGCACACAGACGCCTTAAACACAGTGCTTTGCTTTGTTAAACAGCCAGTTCAGGCCATTTACAAAAGTTCATATTTATGCTCGCTCACGCCTGCCCTCCGTATCTGCCACTCGAGCAGTTTTGCTTTCATGTGATTAGATTTTCAGATAATCTCTTTAAAGATTTCTGCCTCCTCCACAATACAGCCGAGGTGAGTGGGATCTGATGTTGTGCTTAGAGCGTTAAAAACAGTTGTAATTACATTCGGTGGAAACAGATACATGTTGTAGCAGTCGTCTATTGGTGTGACTCCTTTGTGGCTTTTGTGAAACATGACGGCAACTTACTGGAAAATGCTGTTTACACTGGAAATGTAGAAAACATGTTTAATCTTCAAAAAGCATATTGTGATTGTAATCATCTGTGGAAAAATAAGTATGCGGCCAGATTGCTGGGGGTACATGGAGTTAAATGATTATTTATAATACATTTATTTATTTGGGTTTAAAAAACTAAAATAAACCTAAATTAGGACAAACCCAGGACTATAGAGAGGTATGGGATACTAAAGAAGGCCTAAAACCAAAACTAAACTAAGACCAAACCAGGACTAAACTATCTTTAAAACCAGAGTTCAACCAAGAAAACACAGGTCTAAAACCTGAGGTAAACCAGGAATAAACTAGGTCTAAATCAGAACTAAATTAGGTCTAAACCTGGACTAAACTAGGGGTAAACCAGGACTAAACCATGCCTTAAATGAGAACAAAACTAAGACTAAATCAGGACTAAACCAGGTCCAAACCAGGACTAAAACAGCAACAAACCAGGGCTAACCCAGAACTAAACTTGGTCTAAATCAAGTCAAACCAGGACCAAACTAAGACTAAACCAGGATTACACCATGTCTAAAACCAGAACTAAGTTAGGTCTAAACCAGGACTAAACTTAGACTAAACCAGAACTATGCCGGGTCCAAACCAGGACTAAATCAGGTCCTGGGGGTACACAGAACCACAAAGGTTGGGAACCACCGGTCTACACCACTTGTCAGCACTAAATTTATGGTTATTTCTGACAGAAAATGGGGTTAATGTAAAAATGTCTTAGCCTGACAGCCAGTCTAACTCTTTTCCTATACTCTATACAAAGAAGTTAGTCTGGTACAGCAACAAAAGCCAGTTGTACAAAGACTTACAAAAAAAGTTTGTTTGTTTCAATGTAGTCATTACATTGGATGTCTGCAGAACTTTACTGTTGTTAAAATGGCAACAAGAGCTAACAACAAAAACTAACAATGTCATAGTTACACAAAAAAACAGTACATGGAAGAAAAACATAAAGAAAACCAATGGGGAAAAAATGCATGCAATGTTTAATGAGGTGAAGATAATTATGGGATGGCATGGACTGTTGTTAACTGAGAGATCTAAGTTTATGTTAAACTTAAAACTTAATTTTGATGCAAAAAAAAAAAGTAATAAAATAAAGGCTGAAAATGTAACACCACTGTCATTAGGAGAGAAACAAAATGGGTAGTGTGCCTTTAACATGCCTGCGCCTCACTGTTAAATGCTTTTATACATTTACTGTGTGCAGCTATAAATGTTGATAGGCTCTTAGTAAACACGTTTAGGTAATGCATTAAATTTTACATTGTACAATACGACTCAATTATGACAGTTACAGATGGAGCCTAATCTCACTATAATGGTTGTAAATGCTTGTTGTCAATGCTTGTTGGCTGTGAGATATAAGACTGTATCCCAGCTGATTAATTATGGTTTACAACTTAATTAATAACCCAATTAGAGACCATTTATAAACCATCAAAGGGGGAGTGTCATTGTATATAGATGTGCCTCATTTTTACAGTGTAGCGGTTTGACCACAGTAATGTCATGCATTATGCAGTCTGCTGCTGTTTTGATTTTGAAAAATGCTGCAAAGCTGAAAGTATAATTATAGTGAATGCCAATACTCTCCATTTAAGTGACTCTCGGACCCAGAAAAAACATGGCATTTGCCACATGTCACGTTTACTACGAGGAAAAAAGCCCAAACCTTCATGCTTAATCATTTTAGTAATTAGGATTAAATGACCTGTGTTAAAAGCAAAGTCCAGTGACTTTTACAAAGTGAAAGGGTCACTGATTAAAATGCTTTTTGGAAACAGAAAAATGAGGAGACCGGTTTGTTTTGTCATCATGTTTTTAAAATGATCCATTCCACCAAAAACACTTTGTAACTTTTTAAATGTGACAACTTTCACTAAAGAAGGAAACAAATTCTGATGCAAGCTTACGTCCAATTACCGAAAAGTTAGCGGTTCAATCCCCGCTTTGTCCAGTTCACACTGCTGTAGTGTCGTTGCCACTAGTGTACCTATAAATGTGTTAGAGTTATCTGTGTATTATTGACAGTTATTGTGTCATTTATATATTTGTTATCACAAGATGGCAGCATGCTCTGCCAACTGCTATTTCAAAACAGACAAACTTTCAATTTAAGGATATTATTCACAGATTTTTTGCAGGCTTCATATTTTCAGGTAATAAGTTACACAGTGTTGCTTTATGATCAAATTTTCCTTTCAGTTTGTAATTAGTGAAATATACAGCTTTTCTATTGTAGCCCATGGAGTATTAGCAGAACTGCTTTGTCCTCTCTGCTGCTCATCTCTCCACTGAGAACAAACAGTAACACAGCCATGATTGGATAAATAATAAGTTTCTATCATCTCTTGGTACTTCATCACGCTCCTCATTGTTCCCTATCTCTCTGACACACCCTCCTCTTTGACAGTGTTTTTGTGCAGACTTCATTCTGCATCTCATTGATATGTTACAATCAATAGTAAACAATTCAGTTCAAGTAATGTTTCCCTCATTGTTTAGACGGCCCAATTATAAATGATGCTCAACCTGTCACCATCTCCTATTTCACTGCCCACAAACACAAAGCTGTATATGTGCATACTATAGTGCTTCATTCATTATGTTATGAGCAGAGTCCAGCCCGGAGGAACGTCAGCCGGTGTCATATGAGAAGCATATCAGCCCGAATCCCCGCAAAGAGAAAATTACAGCGATGCATTCAGGTGTCCCCTCAGCCGTGCGTTCAGGGCGCTTCTGGGGGCTGAGAGCAAGGCAAAGTGGATCTGACAGGCTTAGATTAAATGCCAGAGATTGGGCGTTTCTCACACACGCTACAGCCTCCTGGACAGCCGCCTAATTAGGCACTTCCATGCTCTGCCGTCGGCGCCTCTAACAAAATGCCCCATCCAACTGCACATTTGTTAATGTAGCATAATGTAAGACTGCAATATAGCGGTGCTCTGGAGGGGAGGATAAATTTCTGCATCTCAATACTTACCAATCTATACGGGCAGGAAGCTCTGTGGCTATTCTTTATCACAAAATTATTCCTCGATAAAAATGCCTTTTTATTCTGCCTTACTAAGCCAGAGTACAATAACTATTATGGCTAAAGATGATATTGATATTGCAGTATTGTTAAAGTACGGATGCAGGTAGTAAGTGTATATACATAGTTATGGATAGGATAATATCTGTGGTAGATCTGTCTGGCTCAGAAATGCAGTATACATGCAACTACGCATATTAAATAAAAAAAATAGACTAGCATTTTCTGAGCAAGGCATGCCAGTTTATAAGAAGGCTGCAACTGTTTATAGTTTTTGTTTTGTTTTGGTATAAAGAATAGTAGTAGACATGAAAACAACAGAATAACATGGAGCAAACTGGTCTAAGTTGGGAATCAAACCATGGCCTCTCCGGTACATTGTATGTGCTGTACCAGGTGAGCCACTTAGGCCGGCCTGCTACAAGTACAACAATGTTTACATTACCAAAACACATTCTTCTTATTATAATTTTAAAGGTATGTTACATGTCATTTTAAAGTACAATAAAATGGTGCTTATTTTGGATACTAGAGTCAATTCCACTCAATAAACCAGAACCATGGACCTCTCAGCCAAGCAGCTCAAAAATCCTGCCTCACTGCAAAACGGTCCCTGGTTCAATTCCTGCATCATGTGTGGCCTTTTTGTGTGGAGTTTGCATGTTTTTCCTGTGTCTGCATAGGTTTCCTCCAGGAGCTCTGGTTTCTCTTGCCACCAAAAACATGTCTAGGTCCCCAATGAGGCCAGGCAGTGGTGGAAAAAGTACTCAGTTTCTTTGCTTAAGTAAAAGTACAGATAAATGAGCAAAAATTTACTTAGGTAAAAGTATAAAAGTACTTACTTTCAAAGTTCTTGTGAGTAAAAAAGAAAAAGTATTTTGCACAGACTCGACAACTCATTAATGTGTTAAATATGAGGGATTTTTCTGAAAAGTGGTGCTAATTGCTAAATAAATTAACAAACTGGTGCAACAAATGAGGTCTTCTGTCTTTATTATTCTGATGTTTCTAAAGGAGTACTACTTTACTGCATCTGTAATATTTAAGTACTGTGTGTCTACAATGTCTACAAAAACACATGATTTTAAACCAAAACTCAAAATATTTTGTACCTTAAATCAACTTAGAAATGTATGTGGAGTAAAAAGTACAGATACTTTCTCTAAAATGTAGAGAAGTAAAAGTAAAAGTACCCCTTGTAAAATTAAATCAAGTAAAGTACAAATACATGAAAAATGTACTTCACTAAAGTAACTAAGTACTTTTACTTGTTTACATGTCACCACTGGGGCCAGGACTCCCCTACAAAAGAGATTGTTGATCTCAGTGGGACTTTCCTGGTTTAATTAGGGCCAAATAAAAATAAAAAATAAAAAAAGTGTTCTCTGTACAGTATATTTATATTAAGTTGTGCTTTGCCTCCTCAGGCTGGTTCAGTTTTCAGACTTGCATGCACACAGACAACTGCTACACTAGCTACAAGGCCCAGTAACACCAACATATCACTTCCTTCCTCCTAGCTGTATCTGAGTATTGTGTGTATTATCCTGTGAACTCCTTACCTTTGTTTGTGACACGTTATGAGATCAAATGCGAGGTGTTTTTGGCATCACCTCACATATTTCAGAAAGAAGGTGCCAGCCTGTATCACCAACAGAAGGTCAGCTGATTCGATGAAGCGCAGCACAAACGCAGATAGGATCTCCTCCGCAGACAGAGAGTGTGTTCTTCATGGATATTATCACGTCAAGCAGAGGGCACAATCCTCTCTCTCCCATCTCCTCTGATATCGCCTCGCACGCCTCTGCGCAGACATGCCGGACAGGAAATAAATCTGATTACTGAGTGCGTGGGGTAATGTTCAATAATAAAAAGTATTATTTGCCAAGATCAATGTGTGTCGCCGTCGTGATAAAGTACAATGAGTGAAAAGTGCTGGAAGCCCGCAGTAAATTTTGATGTGTTGTGATATCGAACACATTGTGACAACCTACTGCTCGCCAGGGCTGTAAAACATCTTCCAACAGGCTGTTGAACATCCGCCTACTCCATTCTTACACACCAGGACGGCCATATATCAAGCCACAGAGCCACAGCGTGCAAAGGCTAAGTGTGTGAGGGATTACGTGGCAATAAGCAAAATAGGACAGCACTAAATATTCATCAGTGGAGCGGCTTTATGGGGGTTTTGTGAGGGCAAATTAATGGAAGCATGCAAGCACTCAATAATATCCGACCAGAGGACTTTGACCAGATCTGGACTACGAGAAACCTCAGGACTACAACAAGGCGATACATACAGCTTTAGTGGCTTAATTTGTTGCTAAGCTTTTATTAGAAAAGCAATTTAGTTCTTCAAAAATGGCTGAAGACAATGTATTAATGATAATGGTTACAGTTAATTGCATACTACGACTTTAAATTAACTAAATGGATGAAACATAATTAAAGATTCAGTCTTACAATGTTAGGTAGACCACAATGTTATTACACAACAGGACATTATCCTATATGTTTTAATTGTATATTTATTTAGATTTAGATTTATTTATTTGCACACACACACACACACACACACAAAGAAGATAAAAACAATAATACACAATTTAAAAGACTGTGCAGGAGAGGTGATAAAACCACCTCCCCATATGTCAACATTAAACACAAAATCCAATGAACACCAACTATTTAAAAAATGTTAAACATTATTAAAAAATTACTTGATTCTTAATTGTCTTTTAAAAGCTAGAAGTGTGGATATAGACTGAAGAGCTGGAGGTAAACTGTTCCAAAGAGAAGGCCCCCGATATTTAAGAGTACATTGATTGACTAAAGTTCTGCAAAATAGGAGATGAAAGTCTCTGGAGTGACGTGTTGAATAGGAGTGAATATCTGAAGAAGAAGAAGTGAAAAAATTATGAAAAACAATAGGTAAATCAGTAGTTAAGTGTACATACTTATACATGAAAAGACAAATACAATAGATATTAACACAATTTCTAAACAGAGGTGCTGATGAAGACAGTCTGTTTGAATAATTCATTAGTCTCAAGAATTTCTTTTGAATTAGTAAAATCTTGTTAAGATATGTTTGGCTTGTAGCACCCCAGATGATATTACAATATGTTATATCTGGATAGATTAAACTATAATATAATGTCATCATACATGAACGATTAATAAAACAACAAATTTTACTCAAAATGCTTATTGATTTCATAGTTTTTCTAGAAACAAGTTGAGTTTGTTGTTTCCAGGTTATTTTTTCATCAACTATAACCCCCAAGAATTTGGTTTGAGACACCTGGCTAATTTTGATGTCATCAATTAATATTTTAATGTCTTCTTTACAGTAATTTTTGTTTTTCCCAATGAAAATCATAAAATTAGTTTTTTCTATGTTAAGAGATAGTTCATTAACTCTAAACCATTCTGAAATATTAGACAGTTCTTCATTTGCTTCTCTTATCACACTGTCAACATTTTAATGAGACAATAAAAGACGTGTCATCTGCAAACATAAGAGGCAGTACATTTTTACAAGCATTTGTTAAATCATTAATATACATTAAAAATAATAGTGGCCCCAAAATGGAACCCTGAGGAACCCCCATAATGTTGCTTTTTTAAGACCTTTTCTTGTAAATAATTTATATTGCACCTTTAGTTTCTGATGCATGCACACATTATTTTCCGCACTTCATTCTGAATTAGCTGCCTAAACAAGAGACTGTCTTTGCTTGTAAGGTTATTAATAAAGTTCAGTCTAATCTAATCAATACACAATATGACTAACTACCTGTGCACAGTCAGTAAAGAGGTAGAGCTCCGTGCTTTAACGATTTCGCTATACTAAGTAATCAAAAGTGGGTAGAGTAGCCAAAATGGTATTAAGAGAGTTGTTACTTCAAAATATATTACTGAAGTAGGTAAAAAATATATATATTTGGTGAAACAACTATCCAAGTAAGTAAGTAAGAGGAAATGTGTTCTGACATAGAGTTAGACTTTTGCCAGTGTTTCAATTATGGTTTAACTATAAATCTAATTCATTATTTAGAACCTAATTTTGGACACCTTTGCATTAGTTTGTCATCTTTTATTACTTTAAAATAATGTAAAAAAAAAAAAAAAAAAAAAAAAAAAAACATCTGGGGAGCTGTTACTTTCAATTTGCAGAGGGATTAGGTGTCTAACGCCCCTTGTTGGCAACGGTGGGACATGGACAGAGCATATAATAGTGACCAAAAAAACAAAAACGCATTTTCTGGCAAATGACAATAAAATAAATGTGTGCTGTCTGTGAGTGGGTAGAGAACATTAGCAAGTGGCTCTAAGCATGCAGGCTTCAACAGCTAAAGGGAAAGTTTTGTAAATATGGTGTATGCTTATGTGTTGGGGTGCGTTTATTCTGTGGTCTTATATAAATAAATTGTAAATATCATTACTTTTGTTGCTGGAGAGGGCATGCATCTTGTTCACATAAATAAAGAGGCATCAAACCAGAACTAAAAGTACCAAGGATAATAGCAACATGTCCAGGACTAAAAGTAACCATGGACTAAACTCATTCAAATCTCTACAGTGGAGTGGGATTAGCATGCTTTGCTCTGTGCATGTCTGTGTGTCCCAGGAGCTCAATGGCTCACTCACTTAAGGCCAGTGTGCAAGTGACAAGTATTTAGATGACGGATGGATGAACCAACTCTTCTCACGCTTTACACTTCTGCTCACTGATGCTTGACATTCATAGTAACAACAAATCAACCAACCACATTTAAGTCGACCTGCGTACACTAAAAATAAACAACACTAAGCAACGCTGGTCTGGCTCCACTGGCCCCTGACTGTGCAAGCCTCTGCTGGCCTCAAAGCTCCGACTGCGGGGAGGCTCAGGGTATTTAAGAATGTTATCTCTAATGCACAGATGTCTTAAAGGTCCCGCTGGAATAGGCCTGCAATTTTCCCTCCTAATTAAAAATTAATTAAATCGGCTGTGGCTCTAGCCAGGCATAAAGCTGAAGGCCTGCGTAACCGCCACTGGAAACGCAATCATTTATTTAACTCAATTACAGGAAGGACGCGGCACGCTCCTTTGCCCGCTGATGTCACCTGGAGAGGCATGGGCAGTGTTACCGAGCAAGGCATCTAACCAACCAAGTAGTAAAACTGCAATCTTGTGTAACTTTTTTTCCACCATTTTCACTCGAGAATTCATTGGCAGCCTCTTGATATTCTGCACACAGACCCTCTAACCCTGTCGTGATTAATACATACATAGTCATAGAGATATCCTTTGTCACCTGTTGTGGCTGCCTCGTCCCCGGGGGCTGATTTGGGGTGATTGATCAGAGATTCAGACACGGGATCGATAAGGCTTTCACCTCTCTCTTGGCAAGAGCAAAAGGGGGCTCAGCAATGGTCTCCTATGCTGTCCAATTATTCAGTAATGGGATACTGGAGCGGGCCCAAGACCATTAACACGCGGGACACCGGGGAGAGCAAGTAGCACTGCTAATTGTTGGGTTATATTGTAAACTGTGACAACAACGCACTGCCCTGATTCCTCCCTTTTCTTTTCTTTTTTTTGTTTTTTTGTTTTTCTTTAACACAATCCCAGAACTGCTAAGGGAAGCACTTCCCGCTCTCAGCCTCGACTGCTCCAGGAGTGCGCCGTATCCATTGTCTGTGACCTCCCCACATTGTGCTGTATTGACAGTCGGCGAAGTTAAGCTTTACAGTGAGCTTACTCTAATTGTCATTTGCTCTCGATGTAAATCTGAGCTAAATGCCTCAAATGTAAATGAATTCTGGCTCTAACGATTCATTAATTAAAGTCAACACATTATATCCATAGGTAAATCAGCCTAAGCTTCATCGCCTTTCCACGTCTGGTGCTCTGAGATTAACATGAAGATGGCAGCGTGACACGGCGTGACCCGACTTGAACAGTTTGCAAATGTCATTACCAAAAGAAACAGTGACAATTGAAGTTAAAAGCCCTTTTCTGAAGCGTGAATAAGATCTCACATAATCTTTAAAGCTACATTTGTGGCCGTTTTAGATGCTTAACATCTCTTTAGGATAGATGATTTTTTAACTCCGCCGCAGCCTGGTATAAATGTTAGAGGAATCAAAGACGTCTCTCTGGAGATAACGTACAACAGCTCGTGGCTGTTTTGACGCTGTGTTTGAGCGTAGGAGACGGACTCGGTGCATCATCTGAGACTTTCACTGCTCATTGGTTTGTTTGATTATTAATTAGCCCGCAGTGTATTCAGCATTGTTTTATTTTTTATTTTTTTGGCCATACATTTGTGTGTATAAATTAGTTATGCTACATCGGGGCTCAGCGAGATGTCAGTAATTACAGCTTTAAGTGTGATGAGGAAACTCCCTTTCTCATTACAAGGAAATCACATTATACCGTCTTAGTGATTAACACTGTTTGCTTTTGGGATGCACCGTTGCAGAGATAACCTCCTAACACCAGGAGCCAAAGACCACCTCCTACTATTTTACTGAACTTATCTTTGAGGCACAACACAAACTTCCAACAGATACAATACTGCTTCATATTCCCACTACTGTAATGCAATATGCCGGGTCTTTGTAGAAGAGAAAGCGGCGCTCCACTGGGATTGTCTGGATGTTTCAGTACCGGAGTTACAGAGCTCATGATGATGTACACCAGCTCTGCACAGATAGCGGCTTGTGATGTAGCTGCCTGCAGTTATGCCTTTGGTTCACGGCAAAAGCAGTCTCTGGGGTTCGGGGACCTCTGCTGCACTGTGCTCTACAACTATTCAGCTACATATCATCACACCATCAGGGCAGACCTTTACCACCCAATCTGTGGCTGCATCTCGTGTGTGCCGCGGATCATAAGGCAAAGTGTGTTTCTGTAAACTGCAGTTCAGCTCTTGCCAGCTTGTTTACACATACGCCACACTGCATCACACTGCGCTTTTGATAAATAAAAAAATAAAAAATACAACATTTACAGAAAACAATGCTTTAAAAGAAGCAATGTGTAGGGCTGACTACCTCTGGATGCTTAGTCGATTATTCAGTCAGCCTTGGTCAACTTAAATCTTATTGGTTGATTAGTTGCAAGAACTCTTTGCATTCATAAAGCTGGTCTGATTTATTACTTGATATTGATAACTTTTATTTTTCATTTTATTTAACCTCCTGGGACCTAGAAGAAAATAGTTTTAATATTTTGATTTCTATGGCATAATTTAAGTATAATGGTTGCAAGAAACATATTTTTGAAGGGGCTAAATTGTAGTAAAAACTTGTTCAAATATTATAAAGTCCCTCATCTGCAATAATAAATAACATTTGTGGGGTTATTAAATTTAAATCTACAAAATCTACATCACTTTTATACCTTGGTGCCAAAAAAATGTGGCTGATGAATTTCCTGCCATTTTGAAAAGAAAGCTCAGGTGCTCTGATAGACCCACCCCTACAAATGCTGTACTGTTAGAAAGCCCATGATGTCCTCTTGACAGGACAAAGACTGCATGCATGATGTTTAACCTACATGTCTAAAGTCCATGCCCCCCACAGAGGACAAAAATCCATGCACTGGGACTCAGTTTAAGATAGCACATGTGATTTTTAGATAACAATATGCATTTTACAGCTATCTTTTCCAAATACTTCATCACCTAATTAATGCAAAGTCACTTGTTTGTGTAAGACTCTGTTAAGTCCCTCACATATCCTTCGATCGATTTAGGTCGATTAAATGCTGCAGCTGCACTGACCATAACTTCGGTCCACTACAAATTTCTTTAGTCAACTACAGCCCTAGCAATTTGTAAAATCTTTATAATATTCAGAAACATCCAAGAGGAGGTGGTGTCATATTACTTTCTACCAGTAGATGGAGTCATGAGCTACTGCCATGACCATATCCAGTAAATAACAGTGTCATTAAAATTGTGATAAAATAATTAAGAAAAATGGGTTTGTTTGTGTAAGGGCTGACAGTTGTGCAGTGGGTTACTGTCGTTGTGTCCTTGGGCAAGGCACTTCACCCACATTGCCTATTTCAGTCACTGTATGTGCGACAGGAAGGGCATCTGGTGTAAAAACCTGCCAAATCAGATATGATGGACAAGACTGGGATGTATTACTTGTAGCCATCTGCAGTGTTCAGCACAACAAAAACTCCCTTTTTTTTTTTTTTTTTTTTGGTTAAATAAGTACTGTATGTAATTGACTAAGATGGAGTGTAACCCATTAACCTCATCCCCAGCTAAGAACCGAAATCAATGATAGGGGGCTGGTTTGTTCAACATGTTTGTTCAATACATGCAATTGTGTTTGTTTGTTGTATTACAAAATCAATGAAAAAAAATATGTTGGAAAAAAACAGCTGAATCACCATGTGACTATGGAAAAAAATGGAGAAGCAGAAAAATAACACACAAAAAAGTTTGTTTTTGTTGAGAAAATGGGTCACATTAAAATGAAAATTGTATCCCACAAAAAGATAAACCGAGAAGTACTATAGCTCAGAGCAGCTATTCCCCCCAACAATAAAACTTCACTCTACTCAAAAGACTATGCCATGTTTTTCTCATTAAATTTGCATAAAAACATTGAATAAAAACCTGACTGGTGGCTCAAAGGTGTTTTACATTAATACTTTTTTTTTTTTTTTTTAAGTAAAGTATATAACTGTATAGTTCCTGATATGTACTTAATATACACAACCTCTGGGGTACCTTTGGGCCCCCCCAGGTGCCTCGGACCTCGTTTTGGGAACCACTGGCATAGAAGGTATTAGAATTTCTTGTCACTGGTGTGAAAAGTGACTTATTTGATCAGAAGCTAAATGTATACAACAGTTAATTGTGATGTTGTGTGCCAGCTTACAGTTATACCACCTCATGTTAAATTAGGACTTAAGAAAAACAAACTAAATAAATGATTATGTATATAAACATAATCTTTTAAGCCAATTAAAATATGTATTACTCAATTTTCTTGTATAACTCTGAAGAAACCACAAAGCACAATAGCCCTATCTAATTACACTGTGGTATTTTTGTCCTTTTTTTCCCTCTGAGTGATTCATTAGCCGTTTTCCAATAAAGGAACACCCACAGAGTATGTGCAATGCTTTGTTGTTCTTCAGACTGACTGGTGGCCCACATGAGGAAATAAAATAAATAAATCAGCACCAATGTTTTCTTTCTCTGCTCTCTCAGTACCTGCTCCAAGGCCTTGAATCACTTGCTGCCATCTTGGCTCTGTCACATGCAGCCAGACCGGGCCCCTGGGCTCCACAATCAAAGGCTGCCGTTCCTGTCCAAGTTGTCCAAGTTGTTTTTCTCCATTTGTCAGCCCACTTCTTTCTCTCCAGTTGCGTCATCACGGTTAATTAAAATCAAACAACAAAAGTGGTCAAGCACAACTCTTAACTTATGTAATTAGCAGGTCCTTTTTTCAGCAATTTAAAATAGTAATTTAAATTATATTGCATGTGAAGATGCTATTTTTCCAGCAACAGCAGTAGCTTTGGGACTAAGGAGTTGCATTTTTCACTTTTAGAAGAATTCCCTCATTTGATGTCCCAGTGACTGAGACATAAAGTGCTCTAAAGTCTCCCATAGGTGCAGCGGCGACAAGTTACTAAGAGCTGCAACTCAAGTGCAAATGCTGGAGCTGCTTGTTTTTGAACTGAATTTGTCCATTTGTGCCACTTTGTACATTGACTGCACCACATTTTCTTCAGTTTCGATGAATAATACATTGTTCTGGGTTCATTTTTACTGCCAGATCAAATCTCTGACTGCATACATTGTTCTCCAATTTTAATCACTTATGCAATTATTAACTGCATTATAATGCTCTGTGTATTTAATGCATAGGGAAGTTAATAAAGCAAACTTAATTTTAGACTTGTATTACTGTGACTGTATGCATTATATCAAACTTAGCATCAGCTGTTTTATATTCCCTGCATTAAAATTACCTATTGCAGTGGTTCCCAACTGGTGGGACGTGAGCCTAGGGCTGATTCTAGCTTCTCGTCACTTACTCGATTAATTGGTCAGTGAGGCTTTGGTCTAAACTAAAGTTGTATTTTTAATTAGTTACATGAGCTCTTTGCATCAATAATGAAGTCTATTTACCATTTGATGACTTTTGTTTTTAATTTTATTTAAGATAGCATGCATGGTTTTAGATAACAATATATTTTACAACCATTTTTCTAAATTTTTTATCACCTAATTCAGTGTTTCCTAACCAAGGGTACGGAGACCCCTAGGGGTACAAGAGCACATTGCAGGGGGTACTTGGGATTTTTTGATCATTTGTAGTGCATTTATATATTTGGCTTTGAAAGACTAAAATTAACCTAAATAAAGGGAATGCAACACTAAAGAAGGACTAAACCAGGTCTATACCAGGACTAAACTAGAACTAAACCAGGACTAAACCAGGATTAAGCCAGGTCTAAACCAGGACTAAACCAGGTCTGAACCTTGAGTAAATCAGGACTAAACCAGGTTAAAACCAGGACTAGACAAGGTCTAAACCAGGACTAAACCAGGTCTAAACAAGGTCTAAACCAGGACTAAACCAAGTCTAAACCAGGACTAAACCAGGACTAAACCAGGATTAAGCCAGGTCTAAACCAGGACTAAACCAGGTCTGAACCTTGAGTAAATCAGGACTAAACCAGGTTAAAACCAGGACTAGACCAGGTCTAAACCAGGACTAAACCAGGTCTAAACAAGGTCTAAACCAGGACTAAACCAAGTCTAAACCAGGACTAAACCAGGAGTAAACCAGAACTAAACCAGGTCTAAACCAGGACTAAACCAGGTCTAAAATCAGAACTAAACTACACCGAAGGCAATGCTAAAAAAATACTAAACCAGGACTAAACCAGGATTAAGCCAGGTCCAAACCAGGACTAAAGCAGATCCTGGGAGTATACAAGATCAAAAAGGTTGGGAACCACTGACCTAATTAATAAAGTCACTTGTCTGTGTAAGTCCCCACATAACCTTTGTTCAATTTTGGTTCATTAATGATGCTGGGCATAACTTCGGTCATCTAACAGTTTCTTTGGTCGACTACAGCCCTACGTGATTCAATAACGGGACACAGAGAAGTTGAATACAATTTCAATTTTCATCTCCTTTGAACCCCAAAAATATTGATTTTAACTGCATAAAATAGAAAAATAATATTAAAATACATGGGCCTTAATTGTAACAAAATAGGTTATAACTTTTGTTCTCTAAAAACGAAAAGTGGGTCACAATCATAGCCACAATTTTACAGCACTGACTGGTCTTTTCTGATATTTTCACTCTCCTCAAGAACCTTCTGTCGAGTATTGACAAGATGGGACAAGATTTTGGGACAAATAACCAGCCAATCACTTGTCAAGTTGCTGCGCGTCACAGACATTGGTGCTGACAGCTAAATAAGTACCATTAGCTTTGAAGAAGTGCTAAAATCAGCCTTTGAAAGCCGAAGAATGATTATAATGAAGAAACACAAGTCAAACTTTTTTTCCTGTTTCAGAACCTTCCCTCATGCTAAAAAAAAGCAAGATATTTAATATAGTTTCTGGTATTGATAACATATACAGTACGTGTAGGCTTTGCTATCTTGGGTAATTCCTCAAAGGGACGTAAATGTTTTTTTTTTTTTACAGTTGAGCAAAATGAAAAATACCCATCAGAAAAATGCATGTATGTCCGATTGTGCAGGATTATATCAAAATACAATATTTTGGGAGAATAAAAATCTTTAGCTCCATAGACCCTAGTGGAAGTTACATTATCTTCCAGCTGCTACAACTGAGCACTGAGCACAAACTAATACGAGTAAGAGTACTTCCATTTGAGTACTTACAGATATCAAGTACAGATACAAGTACTTATAAAGGCATTATCTTTACTCAGTTATATACAATATTTCATTCATACTGAGTCTTTTTTTTTTTTTTTTTTTTTTTTTGCTGTCTATCCCCGCTCCCTTTGCTGAGCTATTTCTCTAACAGAGTGGTCTGTACACTAACCATGACTAAACTTTGCTCAACATAAACATGCTATAGATCATTTCAGAGCTTAGATTCTCCATGATTCAGTCGCTAAACTCATTTTCAAGCATCTAAGGGGAAAACTGAGACATTAGGACAACTGCTTGAATTTTAAGACTGTCACATATGATTTGGGATGTCTGGTTGCAAACTGAGTATAATGTACAGTCTCCTTTGCTTTTATCTCCATAGTTTGAGATAAAAAGATGAAATTCTTCCACACATTGCTTCTCACTGCTCAGGTGGGAGGTGAATGTCACGTGATGGCGGTGTGAAGTGGTATCGGCCCACTTTTATGACTACCATACTGGTGTTGGTATTGATGCACCCCCAGAAGCACATTCACTTTTCTTTTTAAGTACACATTCATTGATGTTTTAAGCCATTGATGGAGGGTTGAAAATACCTCCATCCAAAAGAAGTTAAAGCTATATTTACTGTGAATTTGCTCATGAACAACAATACTAATAGATATTTAATGTCCCTTACTAAATCAGTCTCATTTGTACTTTTTGTATCTTCATTATTATTATTATTTTATTATTATCCATCCATCCATCCATCCATCCATCTTCTTCCGCTTTATCCGGGGCCGGGTCGCGGAGGCAGCAGTCTAAGCAGAGATGCCCAGACTTCCCTCTCCACAGACACTTCCTCCAGCTCTACCGGGGGCACCCCAAGGCTGTTCCCAGGCCAGCCGAGAGACGTAGTCCCTCCAGCGTGTCCTAGGTCTTCCCCGGGGCCTCCTCCCAGTGGGACATGCCCGGAACACCTCCCCAGGGAAGGACGTCCAGGAGGCATCCGAAACAGATGCCCGAGCCACCTCAGCTGACTTATTATTATTTATTATTATTATTATTATTATTATTATACATACAGTGCAGGTCAAAAAAGCTGCACACAGTATGAAAGCAAATATTGCAGTGGGTGAAGGATATGGGAATTACAAGTTGAATTTGTGAAGCAGAGTTTAATCACTGAAGTCATTTGCATTACTATTTCCTGAGTGAAAAATGTGTCACGGAGGCTTTATCTGTTTGCATTTCCACTGACATCTGAGGGGTACATATCTGCAGGGCATTATTTTGGTTAAATTCAGGGCTATGTCAAAAACCAGTAATCCGATATTAAGCCTCATTATGGAGATTGTGAAACCCCCAACATAATATCTTTGAGGCTTTAGTGAACCATTTGGGTTAGGAAAAAAAAAAAAAAAACAAGGAAAACCTGCAATTTCCATTTTATGTTTTACCTGGAGTCAAATCTGACAAATGTGGGGAGTGTGAATGAGTCCTGGCAGAGATAAAAATAGTAACATCTGTGCTCGTGGGATAAGCTGTCTCAATGCTGGCTCCATACACCTGATAACAAACTGTAATTTCATGACTTTTGGCTAAAGGCAAAGTCACTGGATTGACTATAGAGAGCCATCCCAGAAGCATTGTTTGTCATCACTGCCCTTTGAGTCTCATTGGTTCATAGCTTTATTGCTCCAGGGCTTGTATTGTGTAACAGTGGGGCATTTTTAATCAATGAATAATTTGATTGGCTTAATATTGCAGCTTTCCAGTTCAGCTATACATGTGGGAAATTGGTTTTGTAAATGACTTTTTTGTATTTATGTAAATGTCATCTTTCTCCTATTTAAAGTTCCGACCTTTTCTGAAAAGTAATATTCAAACAAAACACTGCTTTTATACCTCGCACAATTGGTTTATGTCAGACATTTCAACGCAACCCAAAATATTGTACGCCTCCATGTAATTCATATCTGTCCAATCCAATATATGCTTTACCTGCACTTTTTACCAATCAGCGTCTGCTCATTCTTCTCTCGCAGTTCCCGGCGAATGTTACGGCTGTATCAAGCGTTCGCCCGAATCCACAGTAAAGGTCAGATGGTGAATTAATAAAAACACGCCACAGTCACTCTTGGCTTTAATAATGTCACTGTCTTAATTAACTCACCTATCTGCCACAGCGAATCCTCCTCCACTCACCAGAATATCTGCGAGACAATTTAACAAGGTTAAATCAAAGTGACAGAAGAGTTTACTGTACGGACGTGTGCGTGTGTCTGTCAGTGCCGAGGGCTGCAGGCTTTCATTACTCTGACAGCATGTGTGTCAATGTGTTAATAGTCCTGCGCTTCACACCATGGATGCTAAAGTCCCATTATGGATCTGCTTTCAAACTTATGGGACCATTATGTTCTGGAGATTAACTTCATGAAAACGAAACGCACACATAACTAACCAATACAATAGTCAGTATTATGGACATTTGACCATCTCCTGACCATCACCGCTCTGCTCATTGTGGTTCTTATCTGTGGTTAACCAGACACTCTTAAATGGTTTCCCGAATGGTTTCTGGGCGTGGGTGTTGAAAATAAGCTCATTACTTATTGCTTTTAATGATAAGACACACTGTTTTTATGTAGATTTAAATAATATTCATAATAGTTGCAAAATATTGATATAGTAGTACTTTTTAAAAATGTGTAAGCATTCAGCTCTTAGTGATGACTACTTTTTTTCCTTTGTTTTTATTGCCTAGACAGCCAGACTATTCTTTATACAAAGAAGTCAGTCTGGTACCTCATGATTTGAATTTAATTTCTATGGGTGGAACAATCACAGATGGGGTAACCAATCAGAAAAACAAAGGGCAGAATGTAACCTGACCTTCAATGCAAACAAACATAGCAGATTGATGCGGGTTGTGTTATAAAACACCAGAATACACCCTAGCAGCTCTGTACTTATTTATGAACAAGGACAGCAGCAGCCACTTGTACAAAAAGCTGCAGGAAAAGTTGATTTGTTTGATTGTGGTCGGTACGTCGGACGTCAACAGGACTAAAAATGAAATCAAGATGGGGAAAAAAATCACACAGAGGACTGAACAACAACGAGGACTTCAGCAGAATCAACAGGTGATGAGGGAAAACACTAAACACTGTTAATCGGGTGAGAGAAGTTATAACATTGGCTCTGTACCTGCTTCGCCATCTTGGTTCATTTTGATAGGAGATTATCTTCCGCTGTTGTAAGACACGCTGCAGATGAGAAATGCCAGATCCAAATCGATGGAAATGGTTCACTGTGGCTGAGGAAACAAACGCTCCTGTTTCCAAAAGGAAAGTAGGAGGGTCCAGCTGGCCAGGCTACTCTTTCTACTGTGTCTCAGCAGCAAAGGGAGGGCTTAAGTGTTAACTGACCACAAAACTAACAAATAAGCAATGTTTTCAGAATGTAAGCTACACCAATAACCCCATCAGTGCTAACAGTATCTAGTAGTTATTCACTAGTCGTAGCATAATATATTAAACAACAGCATCAAGTAAAAGTACATCAAGCTGACAACTATCTTTTGAAAACTGACAGCTGACTGCTGAATGCATAAACAGCTGGCCCACGCAGAGATGTTTCAGAGACATTTTGTGATGATTGCAGTTCATGAAGCATGATTGCCCAAAATCAAGTGGCATTCACAACAACATTGACAAAAACATTGGATCAAATGCAATCTTTGAAGTTGACAAACAACAGGAGTGAAAATAACAACATGACACATAGGGGATCAAAAAATACTCACTGCTTCAAATGATATTTTCTACTCAAAGTGCCTTTATCTGGGCTGGGGACAAATTGGGTTCCTACAAAGGTTGCGACCACTGTCTCTCTATCCATTGTCCAGTCTCTTCTATGTTTATATTTGTTCATTTGGGCACCTTTACAAACATTGCAACCTTACAAGCCTGACATGACCGTACCTGAGTCCACTATTCTTTTGCCATTTCTTTGTAGCCCATTGTGGATGCAAAGCCATACTTTCCCCTGACTTTCCCCTTCACTTCCTGTTCCTATCATATTCCTATTCTACCGAGTTTGTTGCAGCACATATATTGCTTCATGTAATAAAAGATGTGCAAAATCAGGCTTTAATTCAGAAATACTGAACACATAATACAATAGACTTAACAATGAAAAGTTTTAGCTTGTACAACTACTTCTCTGATAAAATAAATGGAAATAAGTGGAGAACAGACCCAAAGCATTTCAGGAAGTCAGTAATTTTGACTTGAATTGATAAGTGACACAATTGTTGTTCCCTATCCCATCCACGTCCTCACAAAGCCCCAGAGTAATTTGAAGCTAAGAGCAGTCACAGCTGAGTTCTTATAGCGACACACAGGAATTACAACAACCGCGGATATTTTAGCACGGGTTTGGGGCCCAATGCATTATTAATCTGCTTAAATAATTTTTTTGGATCTCCTTGAAGCGGAGATCCCTGAGCAAATGATTCACGGCCCAAAGCCAGGCGGTTCATCTGATATCACTGCAAATCTTACTCACTTTAAATTGGCAGCGCTAAACTTTGACCAGACAGTCACGGCACATTTTCTGGAAGTAGGTAATGGCTTGAAATAACCTTGCCCCTCTCTCAGTCCTTATTTTTTTCATTTGGTTCTTAGCTTTGGAGTCTATTTTCAATTCATAGCCTAAACTATACACATAGAGTTTATCGTCAGAAACTATTTCAAATGTTTATTGTTTGAGTAGTTTATATCATTAACCTTCAATGTATTGAATAATTCCATACCACATATTAAAGGTAAAAGGCTCTTTTACTGACAGTGGTAAGTATTTTTATTATCATTTCTATATTTATTTATTTTTTGCACACTTTATTTTGGTTTTAAAAGAGGATAACTTGGATGCCATGGTCCTACAGTATATCATATAATATGCAACACCACAATGTTGAGTGATGACCCCAAACTTTTGCCGTCCACTCGTAGGCGGCCAGTATTGAATATGTTACTCTTTGTGTAAATTTTGGCCTAATATACCCTCGCAAATAGTTTTGGCACTTCTTTGAAATGTTTGTTGTCGTGAGCATGAGCATATAATATGCATAAACATAACATAAGCTACTATATGTAACCCTTGAACCACAAAGCTTCTTAAAATAAGTGCATAACTTGACAGTATTTAGCAAAGAATAGGACCCCTTTAAACTCCCAAGTCCATGTGGTAAAAGATATATTAAAAGAACTGTGTCTGGGGTAAACAATAATTCTCAAAAAAAAAAAAAGACTTCCCGGAAATAGTAAGAAGTATTTACAGTAGGTCAGGGGTTCTCAAACTTTTCACACCAAGTTCCAGCTTAGAAAATACTTGGCTTTCCAAGAAGGCTACCTTATGAATGGGTATTACTAAATAAGGACAAAAAAGGACAAAGCGAGACAAAAACTTGGACTTAACAAGGACTAAAAGTGGACTAAACTTAGGCTAAACCAGCTCGCCAGAACTAAGCGAGGACAAAACCAGGTCTAAACTCTATAATCAGGACTTGAACTGTAAAAACGTCTGAAGTACCTCTAGAAAAGGGTGAGAAACTGATTTAGGTCATTATGTCCTGCATTTCAGCTCTGTATAAAAGAAATGCAAGCAAACATTCAACAGAAAATGACTTTAGATGCATCTAGATATGAGTTAAAGTTTATAGCAAGCTTGCATTTAAGTTTGGTGGCGCCCATATGCTGGAGCTCATATCAACAGTGCAAAAACATAAGTCCTACCAGTTTTTTGCTTTCCCCTATACTATCCCCGATAATGAAGACTTGCAACACAAACTCCCTGGCTACCATCCTCCACTCAGCCCAGTATTTAAGACCCTACTCCACAGTCTCACTCTGCTACACCAGCTTTGTGCATCCAGCTCTTTAGACTCGTTGCCTGATATTTGGACCATCCTCACACACTCTGAGTTCTGTTTTTGTCTGCCAGGGAGTTTGAACTTCTTCCTCAAACTTCTTGGAACGTGCTGTGTGCATCTTGTGTGGTGCATTTGAGTCTGCATTGTTATTCCCAGGCAAAATATTTATTATACAAACTGTACAAAGAGTAGCTCAAAAAAGCGTAATTATATTTAGAATTAGCACATTTTTTATTCTGACCTAATGAGGTGGGCATACTGTCGCGGTGTCCTTGGGCAAGACACTTCACCCTCCTTGCCTGAGTGAATGTGTCAGTGTGACTGTGTTTGGTGGTGGTCGGAGAGGCCGTAGGTGCAGATTGGCAGCCACGCTTCTGTCTGTCTGCCCCAGGACAGCTGTGGTTACAGAAGTAGCTTACTGCCACTGAGTGTGACTGAGGAGTGAATGAATAATGCAGCGTAAAGTGCTTTGAGTGTCTAGAAAGGTTCAATATGAAAACCAATGCATTATTATTATTATTCAAAAATTGGTCAAATAAAACATCTGTGTTTATTTGTAAACTGTAAACTTACTTTATTGTATTATTATTATTATTATTATTATTATTATTGTTGTTATTGTTATTGTTATTGTTATTGTTATTATTATTATTATTGTTAACAACAACAATAATAATAATCTGCCTGTGTTTACAATAAAAAAATATAGAATAATATACATTTCTATTATCTTACCTATTGTACTATATTTGTATGTTCAAAATAAACTTAAAAAATAAAGAATAATCTTAAACTCAAAATAAATTCACAAAGAAAAATGTAAATCATTTGAATAACTCTGAAACAAGTTATTGAACCTAATAACATTTAACAAAAACAAACAAATTTTTTTTTATTATTAGCTGTTTTTCATCTTTTTCATCAGTCTGTGTGGCACTTGAGCTTGTCCTTCATAAGTCTCAGTAGCTCTAGCTCAATATGAAAAGTTCACAAATATTTTCTTAACATCTTAATATTTCCAAGTACCTCCTACAAAGTTCTCAAGTACCTCTGGGGGTCCCAGGGGTACAGCGAAACACTGGTCTAGGGTGTACCCAGCTTAAGCTCATACTGTAGCCAAGCACTTGTTGTGAGTGAGTGGTGTAAATGAATGAAAGTTTTTGCTCCTGAAATCATGTTGGTCATCTGTCGTTAACTTCACAAATATAAAACCATTACTGGAACATGAGGGTTTGATGGCTGGTAGCCTTTATAATTATTCAAAATTATGCATGTTCATTGCAGAATATTCTTTATGCAAAATCTCCCCTTTGTCTGTGCGGACTTGCCCTTTTGAATCGCTGAAACAGTTTGTCACCAAAGTACTGTGTGTTCCTCCATTTTAAACTTTAAATCATTTCATGCAATTAAAATCAGCTCTTGTGTATTTTGTTCTTGTTTGTCTCCTCTTGTGAGATCTGGGACGAGCCGTGGCACTTTCTACAATTTGGTTTAATTCCATCCAGCTGTAAGCGGCCCCTCCATTTCATTTGCACCGAGCACTGAGGGATAATGGTGTCCATCAACCACACACTCGACACTGGAGAGAGTTTAGCACGCAAACTGATATCTCTGAGCATACTTCATTTAGGCACTCAATATAATTTTTCCATCTTGTTTAGAACTGGCATATGTCTCTAGATGTAGGTCTAAACTGGCAATGATGATGAAGATGTCTTACTTAAGGGTGAATTCATGTCCCATTTGCCTCCACAGAGAGTAAAGGTTACCAGCACGGCGCTTCGAGGATTAGGTTAAACACTCAAGGACACTTAAGTCAGGAACATGCTCGGTGTCACTAGTGTTCGAGCTCAGAGCCCACCAATCGAAAAATGGTTAGCTTTTCTGTATGCAATGACTGCTTTATTACATCATGTAGAGCAGAGAGAAAAGGGACCACTTTGTAAATTGTAAATACAAAGCACTGATTTAATGCAAAACAAAAACTTCCAAGATCCAGAAACACACACAGAAACACAAAAATCCAAAAACCAAAACAAAATGAGGAATCACAAAATACACAATCCAAAAGTAAAAAAAAAAAAAAGGTTCAACAACAAAAACAAAAATCCACACTAACAGTAAAACACTGAGACATAGGAGGCACAGCCTTAGACATGGAGACGCTGACAATGACACAACAAAAAACAGGGGAAAACACAGGACTAAATAAACTAGGAGCATACAGGTGACACAAATCAGGGCGGGGCAGGCAATCAAAGAGGCAGGAAACACAGGAGGCAGGAAGCGAAACAGAAAAACACAAGGACTGACTTAGACTACAAAATTAAACAAGGGAAATAAAACACAGAACAAAAACACAGACTTAGACATGACAACAACCACAAGAACAACAATCAATTTTAAATTTACAGAAAGCAGGAACTCACTGGCATTAAAAACAGAGCCAAAGGACACATGATCAATCAGTGGGTGAATCCCAATTCTCAAAATATGCCCCCTCAAAGGCTCAACTCCTCTGCTGTAAGCCCCGCCCACAAAGGAGAGCGGGCTTACAGCAGAGGAGTCGAGGAGCTGAGGCTTTGAGAAAACATATTTTGAGAATTGGTATTCACCCAGTGTGTGTGAAATGTCAAAATGGCAGTGTCACTGACTGTGTTGCCAGATACCATGGCATTTATCAGCTTATGGAGGTGTTCCTGCCCTACTCTAAGTAGGATCGCTCTCAAACCACTTCTCTGCCCTGTCCAGTATGTGGACATCCTGGTCCCAAAAACTGTGTAATGTGTTGATTACAGATTGATTTTTATCTCATTAAAAAACACTTTGTTCACATTAGAACATAAGCAACATATATATATTTTTTTTAATATATATAATTAAGTTATGTTTTTTAAGCATCTTGTGGGCACATGTCTGTCTGTCATTGCAATGTCTCTGTGGAACAACTGTCTTGTTACTGTTTTATTGTGATTGCTTGTGTTTGGACGCTAGCCTCTGTTTTTTTGTTGCAAAACAAATCTACCTATTGGTACCACTGGTACAACTGAACAAATGAACTGATATTAGTCGTGGAAACTGTGATTTCCTACATTTTATTATTTTGATTTAAATAGCAGTAGGTTTAAAAAATGCTGGAGCAGGGCTGGAAATGTTAAGTGTTACTAATAAAAAACAGCCTAAGGAACATTTTGCAAATAATTAGGTTAATTGGCAACATTTTCTTAAGAGGACTTGGTATGAAAAGAGCAGAGAAACTTTCTTTTGGTGCAAACTGTGTTTTCAGACAGTGACTTCTGGAAGTGTTCCTGCAGTGAATTTGAGGACAGAGTCATTCCTGTTTTCAATGCAGTTCCACTTTAGGGACAAGATTATGGGCATTCCCTACATTTAATATTAATAATACAGCCTTTCTAAAATGCTCCTTTTATACCCAGTCATCTTACTTAAATGTCCTGACTATTTTTAAGATGTATATTTTACTGCTGCTATCAAATTAAAGGGGGTTATAATAATTAAAGGGGCTGATAATGTTTATGTTCTGAACAAAATATGGTTTTAAGAGCTTCGCAAACCATTTCAATCTGTCAGCATTTTTAGGAATTGGATTTATAAGATGGACCATATCAGCCGTGCTACCAGTTTGTGTTTGATGTGTGTCCCCGGGATGCCCCAAGGACTGCACCCCGCTGACCAGTAACACCATTAATATTTGTTATCTTGGATGTGCTCTGGTGTAATTACCCCTCTCCCTAAGGGCAAACCTCGGCGCTTGGCACTACCCTCCTGTGCACACGAATAAACAAATAAAGACCCCTTTTAACAGCTGGACCAGTGCCAGCCAGTGTTTGTGCTGCTGCTGATAATGTGCGCCCAGTATATTTGTCACCTCACCAACAACACTCCTGTCTGGAGTCTGGGGAAATGGCAGTGCCAGCACGTATACAGCACACTCATCTGTACCATAGATGCAGGGCTGTGCAGTAACAGGATGAACATGTAATAGGATTACATACATCTAATAAACAATACAATTATGGGAGTGCATTATGGGCAGCCATTTACATAGATTATAATCGGAATCCAATTTTAATATAAGGGGATTATTGTATATGAGGCGACCCAGCACACTGCAGGACTCTGAATAACAGTTTTCAATGGTGTTTTCAGGTCCTCAGAGAACACATTCTTTAACACTGACTACAGTTCAAGTAAAAACAGATCCTGACCCCTGTCTGCACACTGCAGGAGCTAAAACCTTCAACTAGAGCCACACAAAGTGATCAAAAACTGAGCAGACCGGCATGTTCTGGTTATTTTTTGATATCTATGTAGTACACCACAATAATGATGGCATGCCCTCAAGACACTGACTATTTTAAAATGTTAATGTGAAGCTAACCCGTAAAATTCACAATTTTCATTGAGGCTCAAAGTATAAACTTAGTTTCTGGTGATAAAATGTCCTTTTATTTTTCAAAACTTTTGGGAACAAATTTTACAAAATGCACTATAAAAATCTTTATCCAGGATTGCTATTCCAACTAGTTTTACTGAGACAGTAAATCCTGTTTTATTTGTCATGTATTTGTCATGTATATATATATATATATATATTGTTTGCAAACTGCAGTAGCTAAAATCCTCAACTCCAGACACACCAAGAGATCAAAAAGTGAACGGCCCGGCACGTTCTGCGTATTCTTTTGATATCTATGTAAAATACCACAGTAATGATGGCATGCCCTCAAGACACTAATGATTTTTTCATGATATGTATATGTGAATACTTCTCATTAAATTCCCCAAATTTCATTTCGAGTCTAAACAGTCTAAAGCTATCTAGTGAGTTTGTTTCTGGTAATAAAAAAAAATTCATTTTCTGGTGTTGTTTTGAAAATTGAAAAAGTTCTACTTTCAAGGTTTGTTTCACCAGTGTTAGAAGATTTTTTAGTCAAACTTTTTTTTTTTTTTTTTTTTTTTTTGGCTAACTAAATCATATTTTTTATCATAATTAACATAGATGTGTTTGAGTGAAGAGAGCAAGACTTGGTAGACCTGCTTGCATAGTTATTTTGGGGTTGGGGTGGCTGGACCCTATCCCAGCAGCTATGGGCCTTAGACGGGGTACACCCTGGACAATTTTAGTCACAGAGTTGACACTTAGAGATTTATTGATTCTCCTAATGCCTGCCTTTGGGCAGTGGTAAGAAGCCAGAGTAGAAACTACAGAAACTCCCTCCACTCAGAGATTCAGTCAGCAGCCTCGAAGATCTAACCCACAACCTCCTTAAAGCAGGAGCAGGAGCATTAACCGCGCTGCCATCATGCATCATTGTATAATTAGAATATAAGGTAAGCTATAGTCAAAGTAATATATTTTACATTTTCCTAAATTTTGTACTAAGACAAGTATCCTTTTTAAATGAGTCCTCCCCTCACTGCACAACAGCCGGCAGATCAACAAGTGCAGCTCTCAGCTTAAATATGAATGCCGACACATTTTCTCATGCACAATGGATGCACATTCACAAACTCTTGGGCACACAAAGCAGGCAGATATGGAGTACAGCTGGGATAAATGGCCAGATGGTTGCAGTGTATATCTTGCTTGTGCATACCAGCCTCATTTCCCATTCAGATTTTACATTCATGTCTAATTAGGAATAGCGCTTTCTCTCCACTCATTATCAGTGTTTGACCTTTTGCTTTGGCTGTTTGAGAAGCTGAGCAGCAGTCGATGGGTGGCCGCTGATAATAACTCGTCATTTAGCTCAACACATGCTGATTAAATAAGATAGGCCCACGCCAGCGAGCCTGTTGTTCCCAAGGGGTTGCTAATTCACTATGGAGCACCTAAGCGTAAGGATACTTGGACAACAATACAGTCTCCAGAAAGTAAGGAAGAAAGCAGCGACAACACAAGATCAAACAGTCCCTCTGCTTACTGGGACTTTCCCCCCTCTTTCAAATTTTACCCAGTCTCTTTTATGCAAAGTCTCATTGGCATGAATTAATAATAGCACTTCAAACAGATGCAAATGCATTGTACTGTGTCCTCTCCTGCTCTGACAAATGCTGAGGTATGTAGGCAGCCTCTATCCGAAACTGTTGTTGTGATTAATTCTCCCAAGAATGCTGCTCCTCTGCCAGAACAGGACTCTCGTGGCCTTTTGTACCTCTAAGTTTTATAGACTGCATTTACATAATGTACATTGATCCCTGAGACATTGCAGAACAACTTGAGAGCTGTGTTCTTGCATTGAAATAAAATAGTATTATTTAGGAGAATCTTAATTTAGCAGCCACTCGCTTACAGTAAACACACACTTAAACAGAGAAGTGTGCTAAAATGTGGCGGAAAGTGGGTTCAATATGTCTTTTATAAGCTGGATCTATGTGTGGGCTGCCATAGCATGCATAAAATATTTTTTTCTCAACAAGTGTGTGTTGTGGAGGAGTTGGTTGCGAAGGGCTTTGGGAAGGCCAGGGGATATCCAGTATTTGGGCAGCTGACAGCTGTGTGAGCGTACGTCTGAGTGGGAGTCTTGGAAATGGGAGTGGGAGTCAGTGGCGTTTGAAATGCAATGAGGTGCGTTTGAAAGGCGCCGCTGTCACAGGTAAAGCAGGAGCCAGAGCAGGGAGTGTGCACTGATAAAAGGAGAAGAAGAGAAGTGCCCGAGCTTTAGGGTGGCATGTGCTATCTGAGGGCTTTTTGCACCAAAAGCACTCAGTGCTGCACACACTTAAATACAAAAGCCACCGAAATATACACTTTGATCCATATGGGATTGTCCCGAGGTTTGAGGAACCAAACTAAAAAGGCTTGTTTTTTGCCTCAGTTTTGGGACCAGAGAGGGCACACCTGCTTTGATAAAAGGCCCTATATGTGGTATTTTTATTAAACAAAAAAATCTTCAAAGATGCAACCTTCAAGTTTGCAAAAATAATATTTATAGTATCAAAATACACCAGCAGGCTGTACTGTAAAATATGAACAAAAGTGTCATTCCAGGCAGGCTCTAGTGTTAGTAAAAAGAGTACTTAGCTACTGAAATGCTTTGTGCCATGCAGCCAACATCTATGGCATTTTTCTTCTATAAACTGATTAGGTCTACAGTATGTACTGTATGTTACCTGTAGGAGTAGGAATCTGACGCTACCAATAGAGGAGGCCATTGAGCAAATACTTTCAATAAAATGAAGAGCTGCCCCTGCTGTTGAATATGTCCCTGTGTTACATTTAAAGAGATCTAAAACTTTCAAAGCTTTGAGTAATTGGCCCTTAATACTACTTCTGGAGAACTGTCTGTACGTTTTTGATCATGAGTTGTGAATATCAACACTTCATACAGGCCCTGCAGAACAAAACCAAACTGAGTTGTTCAAGGTGAATGAGAGATGCTCCTGATGTACTCAACACTTCCATACATAGTGCGAGAATAAAGATATGCTTTATAAATCAATAATTCCCTCTATCACGTGTTTCGGTGCAGCGATGTCCTCCTCGCGTGTGTCCTCTAGTCGAGAGATCTCCAACGCTTCACTATATTGAATGTCAGTGCACCGCTGGTTAAAAATATTGCTTTCTTTCAAATCCCTTCAGTTTATACATGTGGATTTATGTTGAATTTATGAATGTCATGCCCTTTGAGGAGGATGACTAATTACCAGAGAAAGCCTTGAAGGAGAATGTGTCAAGGATATGTGGTTATGAAGCTGTTTCATCTGTCAACACTTTGAAACTGGTTCAACACCGAGACCATACGGGGGATACTACTGTCTGATTAATCAATAGAAATACCCCACATGCCTGCTGCTGCTCCTCTGTCCTAGCTTCTTTTTTTTTTTCTATGTTGAAAATTGATGACAGTCTTTGAAAGGACTGACTTTGAAACTCCTGTCAAAATGTGTGCGTGAATTTCCAGGATGAATTATCAGTGCAATTTTTAGATTTTCAGAAACACTTGTCTGAAATCTGAGGGTGGAAAAAAAAAAGCCATAATTGAAGTTTGATATTCTGGACTGGTGCCTGTGGGTTGAAGGCAGGTGTGCAGGTAATGTAAAATGTAAAATAAAATCTGTGAGAATTTATGGTCATGGAAGAGCTATGCAGCGGAAAGGTCAGTTGCGTTATCATTTAAAAAAAAAAAAAAGGTTTCAATAAATGGCTGGCTCCTCTCTTCCTGTATAGGGCTGACCGGGTGGAGCTGCAGAGAGGAACGAGGCAGCAGTGATGGAGCACATCCCGAACAGCCCGGCGGTAAAAGAATACCCCAGTTAACTCTTAAGACCCCTGGAGATCCGCAGAAAACCTCCGCCGGGGTCCAGAGTGAGGCTCCATCTCTCGTGCAAGCCAAGTCTGCATTGTTGACAACATTGATCTGAGATCCCTCATTAGAGTTTAAGAGAAGCCCCTGCAGCAGCATCACCCACCGGAGGGCATGGGTGAAGAGGGGAGGGGAAGGGGAGGAGGAGTGAAGGGAGGCTTGAGAAAGTGAGAGCACAGAAGAAGAAAAATATGGCATAAGAAGAGACGGGAGAGAGAAAATGGGAAGTATGAGACTGTGGGGTGTTGTAGATTTTACTCAGTGGCAGCTCGATGGTTTAATGGTTTATTGTTACATTTGTGAAGGAGAAACACACAGAATAGTGCTGTAAGGAAAGCTGTTGTCTGAGCAAATTATTGCAATACAAAGCTTTTCTGTTAAACCACACTATTATATTAAGATACAACTTTATTTTGGTCAAATAATTAGTAACATATCTCAATTAAAATCACTCCAAATGTAACTGATTGCCAGAGTCAAATATGTCTCCCTCCTGTGAGAAAACCTTGTCAAAGTAAGGTAAGGCTAAGGTAGATATCATTGGAAATTCATTCTCTGCATTCGGCCCATCCTTCAATGCCACTGGGGCAACTCGTCAGGAGAAGTGGGCGACCGCAGTGCAGAGCCTGGGGACCCTTCTCCAGATCTTGAACCAGGATCTTGGTCAGGAGTACCAAGCTGGAGGATTAGCCTACTGTGCATGTGTTAAGCTGATGGGAGAGAACATGCAAACTCCACTCCAAGGGGAAGTGAACCCAGAACCTCCTTGCTGTGAGGCAAAAGCGCTAACCACTTTGCCACTGCACCAACTTGTAATACCATTATGATGTTTTGGTTTATATTGTCTATTTCAACTTTAATCTTTACTGCTTATCAAGGCATAACATTTAGTTGTGTAAGATGTGTGTGAACAGCTGCCATACATGTGTTTGGTAAAGTTGTGACTCTAAAATGTCTCTAGAGTCAGTGTGTCTCTGTCAGCCTTGGGACTAACTGGTCATTTGTTGCCTAAGGCCCATAGTTGCTGGGATATGCAGCAGCCAGCCACAACCTAACAAGAATAAGCAGAAGAAAAAGTGTTTGTGTTGCAGTTTTAGTATAGAAAATGCTATAAAAGACAGTATATAACCTTACCTAACACTGAGGATATTAAGTGAGCACAATCTACTGTTATAAGTTAATGTTAATGAATCATCCCATAATATACAGGTGTAGTTCTGCTATCCTTACTGTCCTCTGCTTATTTTCTACTTTTACAGGGATGTTGTATATACTTCCCTGTATAATACTGTGAATACTATTAAGTTCAAATTACAAAAAAAAAAAAAAAAAAAACAGGAAGCCATGAAAAACGTATTTATTGTAAGAGTTTAGAAGATAATTGTTGGTTTCTAGTTACACCTTGCAACCTTGTGTTCTTCAGTGGGAAAATTGATCAGTGGCCAATCGATCACAAGTCTACTAACACCGACGTTGAGAGTAGAAAAACTGTGTTGGCTTTGCAGCATCCATGTAAGAGACCAAATAACGCTCAGGAAAAACTGCCTCCAGCTGTGAAGTGAAGTAGTGCCGAATGCCCAAAATCCAATATTACAGCTCGGGCTTGGAGGAGGCATTAGGGCGAGGATGCATTACGGATCCATCTCCTGTCTCATCACGCCAAGTAAAGTGTGATATATTGAAAGACGATGTGGTTTCGACGGATGTGTCACATGCAAGAGGTGGGTAGAGGAGCAAAGCTATCGTTAGTTCAAAATAATACTACTAAGTTGAAGTAAAAAGTATGTTAGGGAAATAGTAAATGTAGCTGAATGAGGAATTACTTTAGCAAAGCCTTATGCCGTTTATATACAACCCAAATTAAATTTACCAACATTTCTCCAGCAATGAGAGAAATAAAATTCCCAAAAGATTGTCAGAAATTTACCCTGGCAATGAATCTATCATAAAATGCTTTGAAAATGAATGTGACTGTTGTTTCTGTAACCCAAATATTGAAACTACAGACCACCTTTTCTTTGCAGGTGTGTATAGCATTGCTTTCTGTGAAGATGTGCACTGTTGGCTATTCTCCAAAGTACCCAATCTAAAGGACTTCACCAAATGGGACATTAGTTTTGGCATCCTGCAAAAGAAAAATAAATATGACATCATATTAAATAACAATTGTAGGTTTTCATTCATAAATACAAAATTCTTAAATGTAAACCTTTATTTCATACATTCCTCAAAGAGTCACCTTTATGGAAAAAAGGTGTTATAACTGAATATAACCTTTTTGACCCCTAGCTCTTTGTCCTTTTTGTTAGTTTTCTTTTATTTATTTTGTTATTAACTAAATTCTATTGAGGCTGTATTTCTATTGTACGCTTCCTGTCTGGCAGTTTCATTGTCATGTTTAACTATATGGCCATTGTTATTGTATTATTCAATCTGTAAAAAAAAAAAAGAAAAAAAGAAAAACCTCATTACTACCCATATCTGGTCACATGTGTGAGTGTGAGCTGCTTATAATCAGTGCTGGGAAGTCAGCACCACGGACAGCTCCTCTTCAATGTTATTCTCACTAGACTCCATCTTAGCATTCACCGCCAGAGCAACTGTAGCTTTCTCCTCACACTCTCTCAGCGCTTTTATGGAGTACGGGCTCTAAATCCACCCTGCGCACAGCTGTGTCTCCCTGTTGTCCAAATAGGGCAGGAATAATTGGATCAGGAAGCATGGTATTGTACAGAGAAGGGGGGTTTTCTATTTGTTTGTGCTGACATTTTTTTTTTTTTTTTTGCCAAATGACATACTATTTAATTAGCTTATAAGATTTTAAATCAATTTACATTTCTGTGTGATGATATCAAAAGTAATGAAATTCACTTTGACCCACGAGAATAGGTTGCTCCAGAGATGCTTATTATCCTATAATCTAATCTGGGTTGACTTCAGTAGACTTGATACAAAACACAAACCAAGAGAAATACATTAATTAGAAAAAAAAAATACACTGCTGTATTAATGGGACGGTCACATAGCTTAAGGTTTTACTAGACACATTTTCCTATACCATTTAAGCTTGTGCAGGGGGTGCAAGGTGGCAGAGTGGTTAGCCCCCATGATTCCCCTGGATTTTCTCCTGGTACACCGGTTTTCTCCAGAAGCATGTATTATTTGGTGAATTGGTGAATCTAAATTGCCCCTAGTGAGTGAATATGAGGGTGAATGTTTATGTCTTTGTCAGCTCTGTTACTAACTGGCCACTCTCCAGCTTGTGCCCCAACCGAAGCCCATATTTGCGGGAATAGGCTGCAGCAAACCCTTAATGGGAATATATAAGGGAAGATGAATGAATAAGTAGACAGTTGTGAGTACACAAACCTTATGCAAAATCAGACTAAACCATGTGTTAACAAACATCCTACCACTCTTTTGTGGTTAAAATACCTTTATTTCTTTAGGGGATGATCACATTTGACTCCATGTGTTAGTTTAAATGGTTCCAACCTATAACTATACATTCACATTTAAATGAACATAGAAAATACACTGCCTGATCCAATAATAAAAAAAAAGTTCCCACCTGGATTTAACTAAGCAAATAGATAAGAGCATCACTGAAGTAGGTCAGGTCTAGGTTCAGCAATGCTATGGGGCCAAAGAACGAGGTCAGCTGACTACCTGCATATGACCAGGGTACTCCATCAATGGATTTTTTTCTTCCCTGATGGCACGGGCTTATTCCATGATGACAATGCCAGGATTCCTTGAGCTCAAAATGTGAAAGAGTGGTTCAGGGAGCATGAGACATCATTTTCACACATGGATTGGCCATCACAGAGTCCAGACCTTAACCCCACTGAGAATCTTTGGGATGTGCTGGAGAAGACTTTGTACAGTGGTCACACTCTCCCATAATCAATACAAGATCTTGGTGAATAATTAATGCAACACTGGATGGAAATAAATCTTTTGACATTGCAGAAGCTTATTGAAACAATGCCACAGCAAATGTGTGCTGTAATCAAAGCTAAAGGCAATCCAACAAAATATTAGAGCGTGTGACCTTTAATTATTTATTTATTTATTTATTTTTGTGGCAACTTTTTGTTTGGTCAGGCAAGTTTGGGTCACCTGGCCACTTTTTTTTTTTTTTTTTTTTTTTTTACCTCAGTGGTGTTTGTGGGGATAAGGTAAGGTAAGCATTTGACCCATCCTTCAATGCCACTGAGGCAACCTATCAGGAGCAGTGGGCAGCCCCAGTGCAGCTCCTGGGGACCATTCTCCAGACCTTGAGCCAGGATCCTGGTCAGGAGAACCTAACTGGAGGATTAGCCTTTTGTGCATGTTTTGAGATTGATGGAGGAGACCAGAGCACCCAGAGGAAATCCACCCAGACAGGGTTAGGGTTAGAGAACATGCAAACTCCACACAGAGAGGACCCACACGGGACCTGTGAGGTGAGAATGCTAATCACTAAGCCCCCGTGCTGCCCAGTAGTAGCAGTAGTGATGGTTTCTTTTTTTCAGGCTTTTTGAAATAGTTCTAGACACCTTTGCATTAGTATTTCATGTTTTTATAACTTAAAATAATGTAAACTTCTTTTGAGGAGCTGTTACTTGGATGCTTCGATTATGTGTCTGTTTTCCCCTGCTGGCAACGGTCGGTGGGGAATGGACAAAGCATTAAATGGCTTTTTTAGCAGGGCTATTAGCAACATGACGCAAACAAATAGATAAACAAGCTGACTGCTCTGTAGTGACGGCAGTGAGCTGAACTGATCAGAACAAGTCCAGTGACAGTGTATGAGAAACGCGCAGGAGCACTTTCTGGTTTCTCGTGTCTATGTAGAGTGGTGAGACCGAGCTTTAGGGCTTGGTTAACAGCAAAAAAAAAAAAAAAAAAAAAAAAAAAAGTCGATTTAGCATAATGGGGTATTTAAGTATATACTTAAAAAAATTTATTCCTCAAGGAGAGCAACAACTGCTCACAATTGTTACTTAGGTTAAAGTAAAAAAGTATAAATAGTAAATTTTACCTAGAGATTGAGTGCTTATTCCATTCCTGGTTTTGTGATTTGTAACAGAAGTATGTTTTCACTGTTCCCATTAGCATTGGTAACCTGTGTCAATGCTGCTGTCTGCGCCTGGGAGTGAGATGACAAGTTCACTATCGCCATGTTACTTATAGACTCCAATTGACAAAATACTGGATTTTAATGAGACACAGGTTGTTTGGAAACTGCCAAAAGATAGACAAGACAATAAATATTTGAGACTACCTAAGGTGTCTTTTCCAATTACATCTGGCTGTAGAGTGTCACACTGAAACTGTCTACAACAATATAGGATACAGAAGGGCTTTTAAGACACACATGAAACTGGTTTTGGCAGACAGTGACAGGTCCAGGAAGGTGATCCGTGGTCAGAAAGTGTCAAACATATCACTTGTGTGTCACAGTCCACTCAGGGCTTGTGTAACATTGAGACAAAGATGACTAAAGCCTCCACACAGAGTTTTAACCACATCTTGTAATGACTAGACATGAGTCACTGCAGAACAAAAGGACAGCAGTATGACTAGACTTAAAGTAGTTCAGGATAAAATAAAATACCTGATTTTCTATATGCTGCTAAAGCCTTTTGGTTTATTTCAGCTTTGGACAATCAGGTGAAAGAGGTGAAAGCAGGACTCAAGGTCCTTAAGTGGAAGTACTGTTACTTAAAAATAATACCAAATCATAGTTGTCAATAAAATTGCTTGAGTAAAAGTAAAAATTATTTAAGGTACTGCATGTGTAAAGAGTAATCGAGCAGAAAGTCATTTTTTGTATATAGACAGCATAGTAGTAGTGTTACAGTTACTACTACTGCTAAAACTGATTCTACTGCTACTACTACTACTACAACTACTGCTACCATACCTATTGCTACTAATGTTATTACAACTACAGTTACTACTAATGCTACTATTGCTACAACTACTTCTACTATTACTACTATGGCTTTTACTACTACTACTACAACAACTATTATTAATACTACTACTACTACTGCTGCTACTATTGCTTTACTACTCATGCATACTGTAGAGTACTAAAAACCAGGAAGCAAAGCCTGGATCTTCTAATTGTGATGTCATTTTTTTTTATTTTTTTTTAACTTACTACTTACTTTACTGTCAAGTATCTTGTTACCTTTCACCAGTGCTAATAGTCAGTCTAGTCCTTTTCTGTTGCCACAAAAAGAGGCGACCAAACATTTTCTTCAATGTGAATGTATGTTTGTAGTGCACCGTGCTTTAGCACTACGGGCTGCAGACTCATGTACATATTTCTGGTTCTAACTCATACTTTTTTGGCTGACGACACAAACAAACAGGTGGTTCACTTTGGCTGAGGCTGTGGGACTACAGCAAGCATTGAAATGTAAATGTGTGACAAAACAGAAAACCTAGATTATTAAGTGTTTCTTTTTTTTGGTACAACAAGAATCAAGTGAATTTAATACGTTGAGTTGCATTTATTATTACATCCATACAGTTAATACAGTTATTAGCACACCACTCTAATGTTATTGTTACTGTTAAAATGCCCCCCAAAAATCTATGTAATTAAGCTTAGACTTGGGATTAAAGGGGATATATTATGCATTTATTCCTATTTTTAACCAAATTTGGCCATTTAGAACATTAAAGAAGATTATTTGACTAAAAGAAAATGTTTTTAATAAGGACTCTACTGGTGCCATAAAGAAACAGGAGAAGAGACCAGCAGAGGGCAGCAGAGTGTTGTTGTCTTTTGTACACAAACAGAAAAAAAGCTTTTTATTTCCTTAAACTTTTTGTATGATGCCTTTTTATTACAAAATAAAAAAATATCTGTCAGTAATCAGTAGAAACGAAGCTGTACACTGTTTTTTTGGATAAATGAATGAGGCCTCAGAAACTTGTTTTTTATGTGGCAGAAAGCTTTGAAAAGTCGACTTTATATAATATAGCCCCTTTAAAGTTTTATTTGAAATTACTTGGTCGCACTGACAGTCCTGTTGCTTGGTTGCACACTCTGAAAATACACAACAAAATATAAAGGTAAGATAAAACTAAAAATACAACAAAACATAGACCTTGAAATTGGTGTCTCCCTTAAGAAATACCCCAATTTCTTAAAAGTTGCATAGTACAGTGTTTCTTGTGACATCCTGCTTGATTTGATTTGTCCCAGTACACAAAACCAGATGCATGTCTCTCTCCTATAGCAAGGCCAGATACGTCCTTCACTCAGCGCTTATTATGTGCTCCCTTTACAATGCCGACGATAAAAGAAATCACAGTAAAACACAATGACGTTTCAAACCGGAGAGATGAGCGGGTTGTCAGGGAGACGTCTTGGTGAGATGTGTCAGGATGAAGATGAACTGCACTTTTAAAACGCGCTTTTAACCAACCGCTGGAGGTGCGACGCGGCTGCTATTAGGGCACCGCAGGCAAACAGGAAGTCTTAATAACTCAATGTTCTGCAGCGTGGGGCTAAGCACACACACACACATCAGACAGAAAAGTCATTGTGTGAAGTCAGGAAAGGGTCAACATGCATCAATTTAACAGTTTTATACAAGGTTTTGTCACTTTTATGGGTGTTTTATAGTTGTTCTATGTTGCAAGGAATAATATAAAGGATAATGTACTAGTGTTCAGCCCTTTATGTCCAATCTGTTGCAAGAGCTGGCAGGTAAGGAGTAGTTGGGCCATGTCAGGTAGTTGTTCTTAGTAACAAGGAATAATATAAAGGATAATGTACAAGTGTTCAGCCATTTTAATCCATTTGCAAGATTGTAACTGAATATCAAAATAGCTGGCAGGTGAGGAGTGCTTGTGTAATGTCAAGAAACCATCTGATTTGCATGGGGACTTTGGCATATGTAGTTTTTTTTTTACACCAGATGCCATTCCTGACACAACTCCTTGCATTTATCCATGCTTAGGACTTGCACAAGAGTGACCTGTGACTGGAGTTTCTCTTTTGGGGAATCAAACTGCAGTAGTCTGCGGGGCAGGCAGGGCAACTCAACTGAAAATAAAAAAGGATATTGCTTGTGCTGCTTTGATGTAGATGTTGTAGGACACATGGAAAAAGCTAATAGAAAAGTATTCATTATTGCTCACTTGCTACTTCTTTATGGGTGTCAGTGACCTATTGTGAATTGTTATGGCGCTCTAATGAGCTGCTTACCTTTTAGTTGTATTTCTTCTGTGTAACTTTCCATCAAGGTAAAACAACAAAAAAGTTGCCATGTGACCCAAACATTTATTGGAGTACATTTCCCAAATAATGCCTCAATGTTCTTTTAAAAGTGTATGAGTATTATTATAGTTTGACATTTTGAACCCATTTCAAATAACACACTGAGTCTAATGTGATGTCCTAATGAAATAAGTTGGATAAAAGCATCTGTCTTCTTCTGCTTAATCTCTTTAGGGCCAATGGATGTGTGGAACCTATCCCAGCAGCTATGGTGCAACAAGAGGGACCCTGAACAATCATGAGGTAGTTACAGGGCTGACACACAGGAAATATACAAAGATCATCACATTTGTTTACAGACATGCAGTCTTCACCCAAAGAGACTGGATGTTGGGCCAGCCTGAGGATTGAACCACCAACCTATGTGCTCACAGACAGCTCTAACTACTTTACCATCATGGACGTCCTCCTGTTTAAAGCTGGGTGTACACTGCACGATATTTTTGGGTCTTAAAGTCACACTGCAGAGATCGTAGGTGCAGCAAGACAGAGACGCATGCAGGACAAATATTCCAAAATATCTGACACTGCTTGATATCTATCACAGCTCATCTTTGGTTGTAAGATGGCTCTAACTGTGACTTTGTCTCTCTCTCATGTAGACAGATGCACGACCACTGTTTTTGAGCTACTACGGATGATTTTTCACACAAGTAGGCAACTTTTGTTTGAGACATCTGAAATTGTGCAGTATACACCCGTCTTAACTCACATCTGAACAGTAAGTAATTTATCTATTTCAACTTTTTGCTTATTTATATTGTTAGCATGTTTTACTTAACATATCATAATACAAAACGTGCTACTGTAGACGTTTGCCTTGAGAATGAGCTCACATGATCGGCTAACTGGACACAGCTATGCATTTCTAAACAGATGTCCTTCACCCTACAATAGTCTCTAAAGCTCATATTTTTGTCTGTTGCGGCCATTCTTCCATAGAGCAGGCCCGCCATGGAGCCTCACCACTGTGATGACACACACAATGGTAACTTCAACATCAGAAAAACACATTTTTTATCAAACAGACCCAGGCCTAAAGACTATTTCCTTCCCCTTTTTCTCCTCCCTCAGATCGTTTCATCTTTTGCCCCCAAAACCGCTGGACTGGAGCCTCCATTTAGAGAGCTCCAGTGATGAAACTGATGGAAAGTGCCAAATCCTATTGTTGATAAAAGATGTATACTGCCGTGTTGTGTTGGGGATATTGCGAGACGGGCTGAAAGGCAGACCGACTGAAGCGCCTGTCAGAATGGTTGTTTGTAGCCCCACGTGTCCCGGGCTTTGGGGAAATAATAAACTGCATCATTAGGACCCCTGTCATTCACTATATTGTTTTGGAGGAGCTGCAGACAGACTGTAAATACCCACACCAGTGCATCACAGCGAGAGAGCAGGGGTCAGCTTAATTAAGCAACTCATTTAGTAAAGAAAACACAGCCATGAAACGATGCACAGGTGTATTTTAAATAAACAAGGCCCAGAGGAGCGTGCATTAGCATAGAATTCAATCTATATAAACAAGTATAAAGACTATTTACCATTGCTTTTCATTATGACAACTTCCTCTTCATTATAGTCAAATCTCCTCCCGATTCATTAAGGCAACAGCTTGGTCTTTGATAAGCATTTGTTTTCTTTCTGAGTGGAGTTTGCACGTCCTCCCTGTGTTTCTGTGTGTTCCCTTCAGGTTTTTTAACTTTGTCCCACTGTTTAAAGACATGCATGTGTTAGGAGAATTGACCATTGTCCAGGGTGCACCCCGCCTAAGGCCCATTGGTGCTGGGAAAAGTTCCAGAAGATGAATGAGTAATTTAAATAGTTTTTTTGTTGCCAAAAAGGGTTTATTAACAGAGACTCAGCGAGTACTTTGTCACTGGCAGTAGTAGCCATAGTAGTCTGAGTAATCATCACAAGACCTTTTTTACTACAACTTTAGGAAAAAGTGTTTTTATTCAAGTAGAGATTTTTACTATTTAGATTTACTTTATAGCAGTGGTTCTCAAACTGTGGTACAGGTACCACTGGTGGTACGCGGGCTTCTTCTGGTGTTACTTAGGAGTCTTTTGCCGTTCAAGTCCAGATTTTATACTGGATCCAGTTTTATTCATGTTCTGTCTAGCCATGCTTTAACTGGAGCTAGTCCTGGTTTAATCCAGTTTTTGTACCAGTTTGGTTTAATACTGGTTTACAACTGCTTTAGCTCGGATTGGGTTAGTCCTGGTTTATTCCCACTTTAGTTCAGATTTAGATTTAAGATTTATGCTCATTTTCATTTCACAATGGTGGTACTTGAAAAGCCAAATATCTTGTGGCACAACTTTGAGAATACATTCTTTTTAGGATCTAGTCATTGTTTGCATACATTATGTGCTTATTATAAGTCATGTATGGTTTATTTGGTCTCTTTATTTAAACTAAGACACAAAAACTTTTAAACTTTTAAAACAGATGGTTCATTTGTGATTTTTACCTGTGGGCTAATTTTCATTTTACTCTAAGTACATGTTCACAATAACACCAACACATTTAGCTGATACTCGCAATAGCCATTTGGTTCTGGCTTCTTCAAAATGCATAAAAAATATGCTGAATAATCAAACCAAAAAACTAAACAGTGCAGGATATAAACAAAAATATTAGCATTTTGGAGATCTGAGTAAGAAGGTTTTGGTCTAATGTCAGTAAACTGTAATAACACCGGTATGGTATGTTCCTCCTTAGTAATGCATTGATCCTTAGCAAATAAACAAACAGGCCTAGTCCAGTACGATTCTGGAGACGGTGCTGCGGTGCACGGAAACATCTAACTTCTCCGTCTTTAATGACTCAGCAGCCTCGCGCTTGCAGGACCGCGGCGTAGCCATATGGCATCACCTGAACGAGCATAACCGGTGATCCAGACGACCTCCTCGCGAGAGAGGTGGCGTATTATGGACGAGCTCGCGCGCGTGTGTTTGGTCTGTGGCCCGGTACAGTCTCGCTCTCTCTCTCTTTTTTTTCTTTTTTTTTTGCGCCTGCTGCCACACCCCCTTCTCCACGGCGCGGTGGTATGATCCAGGGATGCTGTTATAGCGAGCGCCGAGCCTGTACCAGCAGCAGCAGCAGCAACAGCATCGCCCCATGCAGTCCAGCCTCCACGGGTTCAACTGCGGCTAAACGCACCGCTCCGGGCTTCACTGTCGCTCACCAGCACGTCCCTCTCTTGCCACCCTCCCTATACGCAAAATAGCCCCCCTCTCCTCTCCGCCTCGTCGTCCTCTATCGGCATTTGAACGCGCATCAACATCAGCACCACCACCGCCGCCTTGAAGATACTCTTGGTGTCTCGTCCGCACACATTCTTTTTTTTTTTTTTTTTTTTTTCTTAGCAAAGGGAGCACCGCGTTACCGCTCGCACCGTAGCCTGGGGAATTGCAGTCTTCAGCATTTTGCAGGCTTCTTATAGCATGGAAATGGACTAAAGGAATGGCTCTACGTCGGAAAGGTAAGCGACACCTCCAGTTCTGGCCTGTATACGCTCGCACAGTGTGGATAATATCGCTTTTTTACAATGTTGGCTTTGGCTAAAAGGCGAGGAGGCGGCAGGCAGGCAGGCTTGGTGCGCCCGAAACAACGTGAGTTCACAGGAAATGGTGATTATCAGCTGTTTGGATGTACCGTGCGCCATGCGTGTGGTGTGTGGGAGCGGGCATGTGTGCGAAGGAGACAGACACTATATGGAGAGATTGTATGGCTATGTGTGTGAGTATAGCCCCGGTGCGTGTTTGTATGTGAGAATCGCCTCGTTTCTGAAGTGCAAGGATGCAGACTTTTATGCACGGCGGCTCGACTGTTTTGTGTGAAAAATGACACTTTGAGGTACAGTGGCAGTGTCAGATATTGCTTCACGCGGATCGTAGCGTTATGGTTGAGCTACGTTGTGCAGCCTTGAGTTGATTTATTTTTTTTTCTCCCTTTTTAGCCTCAGCTCTGGCTATGTCCACTCCATCTCCATCACCACTAAGGTAGCCCCCCTAATTATGCCAATGGGGCCAGCGCACATCCAGGGGGTATAGATCTCTCTGACGCGTGCCTTCTGTCTTCCAACAACAATGCAGCCTTTTGGGGGCCCCTTGGTCAACTCAATGTGGTTGTCCTACAGGTCCACCAGTCAAGTCAGGACACCTATTTGCAGGCATTTTCTAGTTTCTATGCCCGTTTTAACCCAATGTGCACACACTTGTTTATCAGCTTATGGTGGAGCTGCTTCTTAACTAAACCCAGATGTTTTGTTTTGCTTTTTTATCATTGGTATTAGCTGAAAGTGTGAGTCTAAATAATTAACAGGAGCAAAACTGTTTTGATAAATCATAATTATTGTGAAGGGAGTGTAAATTGCACTTGGATGGATATGCTCGGATAGATTTGAATTAGACCTCCCCAGTCCTCTCTCTTTCACAGCTGATTATAAATAATTGCTCGGAGTAAATCACTCAAGGCATTTTCCCGATAAATAAATAAACAAAATGTGCAAAAAATATAAATAATAAACAATTCCTCCATTAACAAGAAATTCTCAAATGCATCTACCCCTGTCATGCATCAGCTTCTCACTCGTCGCGTCTGGGGAGTATACTGTACCTTGTTTTGTTTTTTTTTTCATTGAGAATGCAAATGCAATGTAATCAGAAACTACTATTTGTCAATACGTCTTGTGCATGGCGGATCTAATGTGCCGCTCCTGTCCTGTCCTGTTCTGTCCTCTTCCATAGCTGGGCCCAAGCTTTTCCCACCATGCAGCCACCGTACACACAGACACACACACACACACATACACACACACACACACACACACATATTTCAAGTATTGATGTCGGGATAGTTTCCTCCATCAGGCATACATCCCTATTATTTTGGGATCTAAAAACAAAAAACAGCTTGAGTTACATGTCGAGATGCTATATAGTGTCGGAGAGACATGCAGTATGCTAAGACACATATTCCAGTATTATTGTATCTATTTAACATATTTTATTTACATAGGAACATAAACAGCACTTCATATGTCGGAAGTGAGATGTCTTACGTGACAAATAGAAGTTTATTTTGAATTTTAAAGCAGAACTTTGTAACTTTTCTAATTTCTTTGCTGTTATTGCCTAGTTTTCCTCTACAAAGCTCCCCCTACATTTCATAAATACTCACAAGTCCACTTGACTTCTCTATGATCCCTCACTCGGCTTTATGTTTTCCTCCTGCGCTTAGCCGTACAAAGTTACCGTACAAGTTGTGCCGCTTTCTCGCAAGACTTCTGTGCCACCAGGTTGGCGACACTTATACTTGCAAGCATAATTTTTTTGGCCCAAAAGGTGACAAGGGGAGATGCAGGGCCCTTTATTCACCCAAAAACAACTAATTAAAGCACTGCATGGCCTCCGAAACAGTTTAAGGTTTAAAAAAGTTACAGAGTTATGCATTTAGGCAGCAACACATGTCAAATGTTGTATCAGGGGCAACAAAAGGCTGGAAAAAGTTTTACTATTTAAGAAGACGACAGCAGAAGAAGCATTTTTTAACTGATATTGTTAATTGGCAACACTTCGGTAACATGTATGGATATAAAAGGAGTATTTTAAAAAAGCAGAGACATTAGTATTGGATGCTCATGAGCTTCAGGACCTCAAAAGCTGGAAAGAAAGTTTTACTATTTATAAAAACAACAGCAGGAGAAGAACTTCAGTGACAGTCTGGATATAAAAGGAGTGTTTTATAAAAGCAGAGTCATTATTATGGATGCTTATGATCTTCAGGACCTCTGGCAACAATGTATTAAACATAATTATGTACTGAAATCACTGCACAGATCAGGAACACTTACATATGTCATTCTCTGTGCCTCATTACTTTTAATCACATTTTACATTGTCCCACCTTGTTCAGAATTTGCGTTGTATGTTAGATGCCTCACTCGTCCAATTGGAATTATACCTCATCCCCGCGTTATGGATAGCTGTGATAAAAACAAGTGTGTCTTTGCTTTTGGTGATGAATGGCGAGCATCTGGAGCTAAGATAATGCAGCCCAGTGGTTCTCACAGATGCAGCGGTTCGTTGGAGAGGAGAGAAGGGGGCGAGACGTGGATGTATGGGACCCGGAGAGGCGCTCGCTGTGATCCCACATTCGTCTCTGCCATTGTACAGTGCACAGCTCTGATGACGGGCAGCGTGTGACAGAAAAAGAGAGGGTCTATTGTGAGGCGAGGTGGAGCTGTACCAACCCAGAGTGTTTACGATTTAAGGTTTGGGAAGTAACCGGGATGCAAGTAATTATGTCTGGTAGATGGGTACATATGACACCAGAAGGGTTAGTAAAGTGCTTTGTCATTATACATAAAAGGGGTACAACGAAATTGCGAAGTCAGATGGAGGGTTCGTTCTGAGCCGCTGCCAACCTCACGCATGTTTTTTAGTGGTAGGAAAAATCGGAGAACCAAGAGGAAACCAGTCACAAACCTCCACACAGAAAGGCCCTGTCCAGTCCTGGAATCAAACCCGGGACCTTCTTGCTGTGAGACAAGAGTGCTAACCACCGTACTTATAATTTATTGCCAATTTTGTCAGCAACATTCATTGTTTATCTATCCTTTTGAGCTTTAGCTTTTATGTGAGTTTTGTGAGGGCAACTTCAGTCACTTGTTTTTATAGAAAGATATGGAGAAAAAAATACGACAAAGTGTTTTGAGTAGAGTGAAGTTGTATAGTTGGGGGGTAGGATACTGTGCAACAACAGGTGGCAGGTGTGTGTCCAAAGGTAAAACAGACAGTAGTAGTTAATCTGGGCTTATTACTCAAATAGCATTGGATTTTAATTGCTGTTTTTTTGTCAGGACTGTTGTGATATCCATGCCATGTAATCAGCAAAGATATATTTTTGTCTTTTTGACATCCTGCCCAATGTGTTTCCAAGTAGCAGTCGCAAAAACCTGGAAACAGTGGACGAGGTGTGACATACTTGTAAAATTGTATTATTAACACCTCAACAGAGCTAAAATGGTTTTGCTAAATTTAGGATGGTTTAAGATTTATTTCTTTGCTTATTAAAGAAGCACTACCTGATTTTTTTTTTTTTTCTCTAGTATTTGAGGAAAATTAATTATTCAAGAGCAGCATAATAGAAGTCATTTGAGCCTCATCTGTGCTTTATTAGAAGGTGTTTTAGACAAAGGGGGGAACTAGAGCAGGGACTGACTTTTTTTTTTTTTTTTTTTTTTTACCAATCACATGCTCAGAACAAAGTGGGTTGCTCCCATTTGGTTCAGGGACAGTTTCATTAGTTGAGCCCAAGCTGGTGCACGTCTTTTTACACTGGAGTAATGGCAATGGCGGCAAGTCCAGCTGGAAAGATACAGGTTCCAGCGCTGTCTCCAACTGCTTACACCACAAAACAGCAGGAAAAAAAAGAGAAATCTGACTTTAAACCAAATGTGAAGAGGGAGGAGAGCTTTTTTAAAAACTTGAACTTTTCACATTCTCAAAAACATGTATACTGGGCCTTTAAATAGGAACAAAAATGTAGACATAATATTTTGAACATCATGTGATTGTAATTTGCTTGGCCACAGTTCTGTAAAAATGGCTGAGATCCATAAACTGCAGTTGACAGGGTTTGTTGTTCACATGGGGGACGCTCCGGGGCTAATGCTCTGAATGTGGTGATGAGCAGTGATTAAATGCGTAGTTTAAATGGCACACCCATTATGGCAATACTTTCACAATTAAAGACAGTGCTTTGAATTGAAATGTCACCTTGCCAATTACAGTCCACGCTGTGCTGCGGATGCTCCTGATTGGCATTTCTGTCTGTCACCGCACGACCAATCAATCAGGAGTTATTCAGGATTACACTTTAACCACTGCCAGCTTATTCCAGCAGCAGTTAGCGGTCGGACTAATTATCTCGGGACACGTGAGGGGTTTTGTGCCCGGTTGTTAAGCGGGTTGTACATATGGCACTTTGGAAATCCAACGACACCATTCAGCTCCTTGGCTTGCAGCGCCATCATTATTTCAGTGCAACTTACCGGGACAATTTAGGCCCGGACTGGCCATTGTTAGAGACTGGCGTTTTGCCTTTGGCTGACAGAAGATCTTATTGTCCCGAGTGAAGACGGCACTAAGCAAAAGTGTCTTTAAATGTGCGTAATAATTGTGTTTTTCTGATTTGAGTGATATTGGTTGGCCTTTGGATAGCGCGGTGCTGCGTGAGACAGCGGGGGAGTTCTTTTTGTTATCCAGTCTGCATTATTTATGAATTTTCATTCCAGGAATTCATTCGCCCCTGGCACTGAAATGCTCCCTTCTCCCGTGGACTCACTCACACTTCCCCAGCTCCCCGAGTTCAGCGTAAAAAACAAAATTTCCTTAATAAAATTGGGGTCATGAATTAGTGAGAGGACAATGTGAAATGCATTGGAGGTTGTTTATATAACAGACTACAGCGCTTATTCTGCACTCATGGCTTAAGCTCCGATCCCCAGTGGGAGCCTTATCCCTCTTCTGCTCTCTCTCCGCCGCGCTCTGCATGTCCATCATATACTAAGAGCGTAATTGCTGGAAAAGGCATAAAATGTGTCACAATTTTTCGCCAACCCGCTGATAATTTCAAAGTAAAAGAGCCGATGCCTTTCGGGTAATCGTAGTGCCGGACTGCCACAGACTAAATGATACCATTGTACGACTTCAAATATTTACCTTTTTGCTGCAGCACTGCTCCGTCCTCACGAGGAACTGTTAACAAATCCTGCAGAGCTAATTAGCGTCTTGTCTATTCGTTCTGCAGATTTCAGCCTCAACAGCAGGAAAAGTGCCAGCGATGTGGCTTTAAAACAGTGAGAGGGAGGCACTGATGTGATGTTGGCAAACCCTTAGACTCACCATAGGACGCACGGGCTATTTACAGTACAACTGAGGGAGCTAATAATGGGCCTCATAATGGAAGATTGATACAAAGTGATTTTCTTTTCTAATAAAGTTAACAGCATCAATGATTGTAACCAACACGGCTAGAGAATATCACTATCAACAATTTTAATGGCTATATTTTGTATTAATTGAGTTTACTGTATGGATGCTGAGGTTAGAGCTGTCAGAGAGGAGGCAGAGAGGAGATTTATGGACGATGAAGTTAGTTGTTGTGAAAGAAGAAGATGCAGAGGATAGAGTTTGCATGGATGGAAGCAGATGAACAGCAGAAAGGAGAAGAAGCATTTCCTATATAGGTTTATTCATCTGTTGCATTCATTTAAGACATATTGGTGCTAACTTGGTGCATTTCTAGTTACTTTCTCCAAATATTTTCCATTGTATGTCCATATTGGCGTAGTATTGTAGAGCCAGTACATGATCATGGACTCACATAGACTTTAACATGATGTGAATAAAAAAAAGTTAAATATGAAGAAACAACCACCAGTCAAATGTTGGCATGCCTGTAATAGCTACAGGAAGTTTTATAACACAGTGATGAGTGCACGTAATGGGCCTCAAAAACAAGCTTCTATCAAAGAATACATTTTTATGGAGCTTTTAACAAATAGCTTTCTAATAGGGTTGCACCATTTTAGAAAAAAAAAAAAAAATGAATATTGCAATAACTGGCAATATTTAGACCTGCTTTTTGACATGGTAGGTTCATGCAGCAGTACTCTAAAAATACTCAATGCAATGATTTTAACAGTGTAAATCTCTGTCAGATGGAGGACCAGCTTTATTATGATAGATTTAGGTTCTTGCAATACCACAATGACAATTTTGTGAGATATCGTGCAGCTCTATAATTTCTAATATAGAAGCTATGAATGTTTGATGAACAGTAAAGACCAGTACATGCCACTGACAATACATCCATACAAGACATAATTATTGTAGAAATGTCAATTTATGTAATAGCTGTCTTCACTGTATATGTTTTTATTTTAGAGGAGTAGGTTGTGTGGATATTAATTTCTTAGCCAGCAGCAGCTACAGTATACTGTGTTCTATGTCCTTATTGACCGAGTATTTTTACGTTAACAGGATGGACTTGCATAACTTTTGATGACTTTAATTTTCTTTCAGTGCTTATCTTTAAAGGAACTTCTGTCAGAAAGGTGGATGCAGTCTTTTTGCCGGGGCACAGTGGTGTGATATGAGTCTAACGCTTTGTCAGCAAAAGGAATAAAACTTAATGTTAATGCTTGTTAACAGTTCTCTGTTTGAAATAATTATCACTTTTATAAAATAGAAATTGTTAATTGACCTCACAGGTTTTTCATATCTAGCTGAATATCATGTTTTTTTAAATTGAATTTATGATCAAAATGTAAATGATTTAAGACCTGTTATTCCCAGTTTATTTATATACAGTAGAATGGTTTAAGTACATCATATGTTTTTTTTATTTGTTTGGTTTTCAGCTACATTTAAAGTCACAGAAAAATGAGCAATGTATCACCACAAAAATATAACTTCAACAAATATGACCCTTAATCTTTTTGTGTTTGTTACTATTTTAGTTTAGTTTCCTCCTGTCCTTTTTTGGGCTGTTTCTCTGTGTCAGCACTCATAACCACTGCTGAACCATTCTCTTTCTCTGTATCATCAACCATCATTTGTTCATGGTTGACAAGCAGTGTAGGAAAACCACTGGGCGCTTGATAATTTGGCCTAGGTTATTTCATAGAGAACTCAATAGATGCTACTTTTCCAAAATCCTAAGATATTATTCAGTTTTCCTCAATGACAAGAAACAAAATGCATTTACCAATATATGATGTTAGAAAGAACCTGATTTTACTGGTAGAGTAAATCTGTATGTTAAGTTTATCTTGGTGACAAAGTGGGAAACACACTCTCCTCACAATATGTATTGAATCAACAAAATTGTGTAAAATAAATAAGTAAACAAATAAAATAAGTTAAAAAATGAAAATATGTAATTAAATTAAAAATAGGTAAACAAAATTACATACATGAATAAACTATAAATAAAAAAAGAAGTTAACAAATAAGTAAACAAAAAATAACAAAGCAAATAAGTAAACAAAAAATAAGTATATTAATGAAACAGTGAATATAATAAAAATAAGAAAAAGTAATAGCAGTAGTATCTGTGGTAGTGGTAATCTTATTTATATTTTTAGTACAGTACTGTCAAAATTGCTTTCTCTTTAAGCAAACTTTATATTCAGTATTTACTCCAGTAATAATCTTCAGTACTTTTATCATTGTGCAGTAGCAGTACTTCTTTTTTTATTTTTTTATTTTTTTTTTTTTATTTTTTTTACCTACATACAGTATTTTTGGTACCTCGTCTGCCTCTGTTATTATTTATACTATTGTTATTGTGTCAAAATAAAATACAGTTTTATTTTGGCTTTTGTGTGACTAAAAGTGGGATGAGCAGCTACAGAGAAATGTACAGAAATAATATCAAACCCAGGATCACCTTCAGTAACAGAATACTGCGCTCATGTGTTCATCCAGTGTCTGCCCCGGGCCTCTGCTTTAAAGTACTCGGCTGTGGCTCCCCCTGGTCCTGCAGCTCCTCTCGCTCCTGTCTTCTCCCATTGGGCTCAGGGCGAGAGTCAGAACCTGTATTCAGTTTGGAGAGAGCTTTAGGCTGTTGTAAGAGATTTGTGTTGTGAAAAAGCAATCACAGCTCTCCCTATCATTATATCAGGCAACAAACAGTGATATTTTGCCTCTTAACCCTTAGTTGGAAATGCTAAAAGTATTATTTTGTGGATAGGTATTATATTTTTTTTGTCTTTAATATTTCAATTTAAACATAGTCTTTTCATTTTTGTGTGTAATGTGTGAATTAGTATGGTACGAGCTAACTTTGTGATGTGTGTTCAGGTCATTTCCAGTCATTTAAGTCATCCACTTATTGCTAATGTTAAGCAAGAAGGTCTTGGGCTTGATTCCTGGATTGTATGGGGCATGTGGAGTTTGCACGTTTTTCCTGTTGTTGGTATATGTTTCCTCCAGCTGCTCCGGTTTCCCATATACCACAAAACACAAAAATAAAAACAAAAAAGCATGTACAATAGGTCTCCAGTGGGGCGAGGACACATTAAAATGGCCTTTAAGGGGCTATATGCCCATGTGATGATGTTGCTCCCTCATCATAAGCGTACTTGGAGTTGTGTTTCTGAGGTCCTAAAACATTCGGTTATGCAAATCTCCTCCTCTCCCACGAATCACCGCCCACTCCAGGAAGCACTGACCAATCAACCCTCTACATCCAGTCTGCTCTCATTCATTTATCAAAAAAAAAAAAAAAAAAAAAAACTGTGTACAGCTCTATTTCCACTGATTCCTTGCAGATTATTTTTTTTTATTTTGTAATAAAATGGCCTCATACAAAAAGTTTAATAAAGTGAAATGCTTTTTTTTTTTTAAAGTTCTGCTGCTCTGCCTTTTTTTTTTAGTTTCTTTTAGTGTTTTTAAAGGATGTGGAGGCAACCAAGATTGGTTTTAAAATATGAATAAAAGCACAATATATTCCCTTTAAAAAGTCTGTTTGCATTGGTTTCACTTTCCCAGCCTTTTGTTGCCCATGTCCCAACTTTTTTGAGATGTGTTCCTACCATTAAAATCAAAATGAGCTTCTATTTTTTAGGAAACTGTAAACCATCTTAGTTTCAAAACCTGAAAGTTGTTTAATAGTAAATAAAATATGGTTTTATGAGATTAGCAAACCTTATTATTCTGCTTTGATTTACATTTTTGTAAATATGAAGTGTTCCAGAGTATTCAGAGTTTTTTTTTTTTTTTTTATTGTTCTCGTTTTCAGTGCCTTTATTGTTCTATTGGCTCCTGTACAGATAGATGGAGTACAGTATATCTCTCACAGAAAGCCAATACACACCCACAGGGACACATTTCTCACGGCGAAATTTTTATTAATCAAGTCAGTGGACAAGTTTAGACAAGGCCGAATCAATTTTTGTTTCTTCCCCAATTTACTACCACATAAATTGTCCTTCGCTTCAAAGTGCACATCCCGGCACCGGTGTCAGAATAATTAAGTTCAAAAATCTATTATAATTGGGTTGATTTTTTTTTTTTTTTTCTCGCCTTCCCTATTGTTGACATAAAAGGACAAAAAAGATCCAGGCTGACAGACAGATGCAGGGAGTCCTACCTTGAAAACCAGCCGCTGAAAGGGAAATTATCACATCCATCAAACCAAGCGGGGAAAAGTTAGCACATAATAAAGCAAGACAAGGCCTAATTAACCACCCACGGCTTCTTTTATACAACTTTAATTTAAAAAAAAAAAAAAAAGTTGGGACACTGCCGACCAAATATTTTCTTTACACAAGAACATAAACATAGTATTGAAATTGAGATATTTTGCCATTTCAGAAAAAATCAACAGCTCTGTATGAGTTAGATGGCAGCAATATGTGTCAAAAAAGTTGGGATAAAGGCAACAAAAGGCTGGATATTTAAATATTTCTATGCCCAGTACGGGAATCTTACTTAATTTTAATGCAGTGCTGCTTGAGGGCCTGAAGATAGCAGTACTCCATATATCCAATACTAATAATACAGTATTTACTATTCATTCATTTTTATTCATCCTCTTCCGGGTCGCGGGTACTGGAATCTGTCCCAGTAACTTTGGGCCTTAGGTGAGGTGCATCCTAGACAGTGACCATTTACTTGCAGGGCTGACACAGAGACGCACAGACAGACACTCATTCACTCTCACATTCATTCACTAGGGGCCATTTAGGGTCACCAGTTCACCTGCACACACATGCAAGCCTTTTGTTGCCCATCCTAACATTTTGAGACGTGTTGCTGCTTTCGAATGCTGATTGAGATATTACTTTTGCATGAAATGGTAAAATATCAGTTTCAGTGTGAAACCAATGTCAATGTTTTGTTTGTGTTACATTTGATCAACTTTTTGGCCTCTAAGTTTGTATTTTTTGAAAAAAACATGGACGTGAATTCACCGCACTGCTTTACCATTATATATAACACCTATATTGGGGGTCTCATACCTGTCTGTGGGGTGCATGGTGGCAGAGTGGTTAGCGCTCCTGCCTCTTACAGCTGACTATGATATCTAAGTGGAGCCTACCTATTCTTACTGTGGGTTTTTTCCTCCCACTGTGATATAAACAGTAGATTTTCTGCAGAAGCTTCCTATTAAACATTTCATTTTTTTGTTTTGTTTTTGTTATTAGTTTTGCTATGTGTTGTTGTTATTTTATTTAGTATGCTATTATTATTATTACTTTTTGTATTAAAATTTTATTGTGTATTTTTAATATTGCATTCCATGTAACTGTGAACTTTGTGTGAGGATCCCAGGAAGGAAACAACTGCATGCGTTAGGTGAATTAGTGAATCCAGAGTTTCTGCAGACTTCAATAAGTCTAATTTAAGACTTTTTTAGACTTTTTTTTTAAGACCATTGTAGAAGAAAAATAAGGCCTATTTTGTAAGCCTGCAGTATACAAAAAGCTGAGACCATTAGCAGTACGTGCTGCACAGTATGTTGGTCTTGTTAAGAAAAGGTTTAAGCTCCTGTATTGGGGCCAATAACATGCTTTTGAGCATTTTAGTGGGCATTGTAGGCTGTTGCATCCAAAGTACGTGACATATTTGAGACCTGCTTAAATGTATTTTAGAGCTAACAGTCTGCTTCTTGGCAAATTTAAGACTTTTTTTTATACTTTTTAAGACCCTGCAGAAACCCTGTGAATCTAAATGACCCCTAGTGAATGAATGTGAGAGTGAATGGTCGTCTGTGAGGCTATGTCTGTTTTTCGCCCACTAAGACCCATAATAACTAGCGTAGGCTCCAGCCACCTGTGACCCCTCACTGGAACAAGCAGAAGGAGATAAATTAATGAAATAAATATCTTTGGGAGTAAAATTTGAAGTTGCGTTTTGAAGTTCTGTTGTGTGGCTATGAGGTAATTTATTTACCACATAAAACACAGTGATGCCGTACAGTACGTCCTCTTCACCTAAACGACTTCATCTATTTCCTGCTGACTGGTAAATAGCCTCGTGTGTATCATCAGTAATATTCATAGCTCTACTTTCGAGATGATCATGAATTATTAACTCATAGAGAAGATGAATAGTTCCAAAACGGTGCTTGATACATCTCTGCTGGAAGCCACGTTTTATACAATGCACTACTGTACACTACAAGTATTTATTTATCACTGACTTGTTGTGGCTCCAAAAAGGTTTTTTTTTACTTCCTCAATGATGCGGCGTGAACTCTGGGATCTATTTCAAGAATCATCACCCACAAAAACTGGATGCCTTTTCACTGATTGCCAAAACTGAAATACAGAGCCAAAACGGCACAAAGAGCAAGGATGTTAGCAAAAGAAATCATAACAGCTCCAAGAAATAAGGCTTTTCAACGAAAATTCATGCCTAATTCACGCTGTTTAAATGTCACACAGTTGATACAGAAATTGTACGTGAGAATTTGCAGAGAGTTAAATGTGCAATGTTTAGCCATGAATTGAGGTTTAATGATAAAATACTGTTGTGTTGTGGGAAAAATAATACTTCAAGACATCAATCACATGCTCACATACAAGGAGAAGGTCGACTTCCATTTGAATTAGGGATCGTCCCTTTGGCTGGCTGGTCTACTCGGCTTTTAACATTGAAGAAGTGGTGGGAAAAATAAGGCTTTAATACATAGTCTTTAGTTTGTCAATGATTTTAACACTGAGAAAGCTCCTAACAAGCCTTGGCCATCCACATGCTGGCATCATAAGGCCCTATATTGTGCTTTTTTCAAGTTTTTTAATAGTTTTGAACACCTTTGCATTCGTATTTCATGTTTTATAACTTAAAATAATGTATTTGTATGGAAAACATCTGCATCGGCAACCGTGGGGAATGGACAGAACATAAAATGGTTATTTAGCATGGCTATTAGCAACATGACGCTAAAAGATTGATAGATGAGCTGACTGCTTTGTATTGACGGCAATTTAAGTGCTGAAATTTAACAGGATTACTCAAACATGCGTGAATGAGGTGGAAACATTATAGTATAGTTAAAATCTAAAAAAATAATAATAATTTTTGCATAACGGGGACTTACTACCATTATAATTATGTATGCTCCCATTGACTGGCTGGTCTACTTGGCCTATCAGTATGTAATCAATAGTTCAGGAAACTGTTTTACTGAAAAAAGTGGTCATTCCTACACTATTTATTCGTAGATCTCCTTGCAGTGTTGGGTGTGTTTTGTGATAAACGAGTATCAGCCAGAATAAATGGAAAGATCTGCTATGACAATGGTGAGGCCAGCTGTTGTGTTATTTAGGGACAGTGGCACTGAGGAGAAGACAGGAGCCAGAGATGAAGATGGAAAGGATTAGTAATGAATGCATCACAGGGACAGCTCATGTTGGATGTTTTGGAGATAAAGTCAGAGAGGCCAGACTGACATGGTTTGGACATGCGCAGAGGAGGGACAGTGAAAATACAGTTAGAAGGATGCTGAGGTTAGAACTGCCAGGAAACAGGAGGCCTAGAGGAAGCCCAAAAGGTAGATTTATTCCTGTGGTGAAAGAAGACATGAAGTCGGTTTGTGTGAGAGAAGAGGATGCAGAGGTGGAGGCAGATAATTTACTGTAGCGACTCTTGAAGGGAACAGCCAAAAAAGAAAAGAGGGTGCTTTGTTGTTGTAGGGAAGAGGAGCTTTAAGTTAATTTGACTGTTAATCAAGTGGCACTAATGCAGACGTTTAATTTGAATGCCAAATGGATCCAACAAATCTTAGTAAAATCAGCTCACTTTCACATTAATTAATTTGAATAAACATGACTCAATTATTTGTTTGTTTTTTGTTCTCATTTCAGTCGTTTATAAGTTGAGCTTTTTTCAATGCATTTGTGTTTTGGTCTCCATTAAAGAGAAACAAAAGTGGAATGCAAAGTACACAGGAGCATGTCAGCGTGCTTTTGACTTGCAAATGTTGAAAGAAGCTGGAAAAGAAGATACAGAAGAAATGGAAAAACACAAAACACCAACCATAGTATAGTGCTGTATATTATTCAATGCAGAGTCCTGATTTGTAATACATTTCCTGGAATGTACTATTGATTTTGAGCTTATATGATTAGTTTATCTATTCAGTTTGACCGCTTGTTCTACTGATAATCTCACACATGGAGCAGGGCAAAAATCGTTTACTAATAATCACACATTTTTTCAGTATAAAAGTACAAATTTTTTATATGTGGCATTGTTAAATATGGCATAACCTTGCACCGCTCTTGTGCGTTTCTCCACAATGCGCTAGATACCGAAAGCCTGTCTCATCATCTCACAGTGAAAAATCTCCAGGACTACGCATCCTCTCTGGCTTTGTCCCATGGCTTTTGTGTAGCTGCCCCTCGCCTTTGTCAAGAATCTTTTTTTTTTGGTGCAAGGCCAGTGTGAATGCTGTCTATGTCCTTAGCCCTGCGAGAGGCCGGGAGAATCACAGATGAGGTGAGAGCCGAGAGCCTGATCTGAGGAACAAGAGGCGCTGCAGGCACCACTCAAAACTTTTGAGATGGAAAAATAACCAAAGCAGACCCGTCTTCTTACACGCACTCCCGTTTTTACTAGGAATGTAACAATGCATTGTGAGTTGTTAAAACATTGATTCAAAATAGTGACATATAACGCAAACGTGTACGTTTTAAGATGGTGTTTTTGTTTATGGCATTAGCATTTTGTATGTGTTTTAATAGCAGCCTATAGAGTGACCTACAGACTGCCCCCATGTCAAATATAGATAGAGGATGATAATGAGAAGTGTTCATGGGTTGGCCGGGCAGGGCATTTTGTCCTATTAAGAGTTGATCTACCACTAAGATGATGTTTTGCATGGTACTAGGGGATATATTAAACTTTTGTTTGTTTTTTATCAAATCTTGGTTACTTCTAGAACACATTTTACAACCTTTAAAAACAATACTTTACTACTGCCATAAAGAAACAGGTGAAGAGGCCACCAAAGGGCAGCAGAGTCAAAGTGATGATGAAGCTCAAAGTTGATTTTACATAATATATCCCCTTTAAGAAATAGATGTAAATTCCATTCAATTTTTTTTTTTTTTTTTTTTTTTTGTGATGTGAGGTTTGTTTTAATATGCAGTTTAAAAATATAACTAACTTTAAATTTCCTTTTATAATAAGATGATTTCTGTTTAATTAGGGGACACAAATCATGTTTAAATTGTTAGCTGCTATTGAACAGTAGCTCATTGTGTTATTATAAATCTTATGAAAACTGTATTGTGAACTTCAAATAGTGATTTGTATATAATTGTGACTTGAGTGCATCGTTATATCCCTGGTTTTTACACTTGACAGGCGTTGCACTGGTACCTGAAGAGGGAAGATTAGCCCACTTAGCATTGAGAAAAATCAATCTGCAATGCTCCTCGGGAGCGGCTCGGAGATCTGTTCAGTGTCTCTTACTGCTGCAGTGCTCATGTCCTTTACTCACTCATTTCTGTGTAATCAACAACTTCATAAAGGGGATGTGCAGGAAACACTATCCAAATCACTAATCACCAAATCCAATTCCTTACAATCAATGGCATTGATTTATCAATTAATTCTGCATCCGTAATGCTGCCACTTAGCTTTCTTTGAGGTGCCGGAGGTTTTAGCGGTCAAATGCATTATTGAAATAGGCTTTTTCTCCCTGGCAGTGGCTGATGCAGAGAGCTTAGGTGGTTGTCAGTCTTGATGCAAAGCTTTATTTGCAGAGCGAGTTAGTGTGAGCAGCCTTTTAGTCCTGCGAGGAGGACAGTGACATGTATTTATCTTGGGCGAGAGGAGGAATATCAAATGTGTTGAATAAGGCTTTGGCTTGTCAGGAATATTGATTAAGTGGTTTTTGGGTGGTGTCTCTGGAGCTGCATGTCATGTGTGTGCCTGTTTGTATCTGTGTGTGCCTGTGTGTGGCTGTGGTCCAATGGAAGTGTGGATTATTCTTGTCCTTTGTGCTCTTTTGTTTACCATTTGGACTAGTGTGGAATCATTGCAAGGATTTAGATCTGGGAAAGGAGTAGGAGTGGATGTCTTTGAAAGAGGGCTGCCTAGTCTGTTAAAAGTAATTTGCCAAATAAAAGGGTCAAGATCAGACATGCCCAAAGTGCAGCCCGGGGGCCAGTCAAGGCATGGAGTTAGAGCTAATTGTGGCCCCCGTTTTCCATAATAAAATGAACTGCTTATGGCTCTATAGTACCATCAAACAGCATTTGTAAGTGACTTGGTTTGTACATTTGCGCATTTCTTCTACTGCTGTCAAACAAGACCTAATTATAGAAATAGATAACATTTGGCTATACAGAATATTTTCACTCACGGTTGCCACTTGATGACACTGATGCACTTGGAAATTTTGAATTACATCAGTAAAAAGGTTTAGCAAGAAAGCCATCTGGAGTTTTTCGCAGACGTTCCGTTCCTCACCAAAGGGTTTTTATCATTTCTGGTGAGACTTGTCTGTCAGTAAAGCCTTAAACTGCTGACAGAGGGAGTGGTTAAACCAGATGAGACACATGGCAATTAGCAGCTGAATGGGCCTGGGCTGGAGTCAGAGGGAGAGTTGTTCCCCACCTCTTCCTCTGACTCCAACTTTGTCCAGATGCCTTTCTTGTTTTTGCAGATTTTTAACTGGATGACTGACATTACCATTACATCATTATAAAGAATTTTGAAGTTTGGACATCCCTGGTCTAGATTAAAAGGACGTAAAAATCAAAACTTTAATCTTAGCCCGCATGTCCCCTGCTCCTGGCCACATTCAAAGGCCATGAATAGTGCAGAGCCTTTTCTCCTCACTGCTCCGTCTGCAGTGCCATATGGGATTTGTGTCCACTATAAATAGTCTGACGGAGCGGGATGGATTTTGACAGCTCCTGACTAGACCCAGTCTGCTATGAGAGAGGACACACTGTATTCACACACCTGTCCTGCTCTTGTCCTTATTGCCTATAACAGCGTCTAACACAAGTGGGCACAAAATCACAAAACTCCCCTCTAACTGGCTGGCTGCTGGTACATATGGCTGCTTTTCACAGAAATAGATTTGGCGCTTCACTAATAGGCCTACACAAACACAAACAATGCTTCAAATCCAGTTTTTGTTAAATGGGGACGCATGGTGGCAGACTTGAAGCAAGAACATCATGGGAGGTGCATGTCATTCACATGTCTTCCTCCTCCCCTGAATTGATCCTAACTACCCATAGTGAATGATTGTGAGTTTTCAGTGAATATATGTCTCCAAGTGAGTGGCCATTGTCCTGAGTATGCCCCAGTTCAGGCCCCATAGCAGCTGAGAGAGGCACCAGTGTCCTAAACCCCCACTCCCAACAGGAATAAATTGTAAAAGATGCATAAACTTAACTGTTATTTTGTTCATGCCTAAAAATAATATATAATATACTGACCAAGTTCAGTATCTTTATGCAAACTCGTACCTTAAAGTGCCCTCAAAGCCATTTTGATGGTTCCCCAACATGAAAATTGGACACTTTTAATGACACATACAATGGCTAGAATAAAATTATTTAACATGTCACCTCTTTTCTCATTGAATATATTTCTGACTTGGTACTGACAGGAATTTTTCACCAGATGTCGGTAATAACCCATGTAATCCATACATACAAAGATCAAATAAATGTAAAAATGTGGTTATGTGTAATAAAATGGTATGACACAGGCAAAAACACTTGAAGAAAGGAAGCTGCAAAAAGGCATTGAAAGCCAAGACATTATCTGTTATCTATCAGTGATCAGAAAGCAATCCTGCCTCTTGTCTGACTTATAAAAGGGTGTCTCTTTACAAAGGTGTCAGACAGGAAATATCTCATGATGGGTAAGAGCAAAGAGCTCCTCCAAGGCCATTGCTTTAACCCTGTTGTTGCAGAACAAGCTGATGGCATTGGAGGTTTTGTAAACTTCTACATGTCCCGTGAGCTCTGTTGGGGACATAATCTGTAAGTGGAAAGAACATCATTCCACCATAAACCACCAGCCATGTCAGGAATATATTTAAGAAACACATTGCCATGTTCAATACTAATATTACCTGCTGTATACCAGCTTAACTTACTCCATAATGTTGAATTGTTGCCATCTTCTCAAAACCTACATTTTGAGGGCTTGGAAGCAAAGGGGCGGAAGTGGCATTTTGGGAGAATATGAGTTATGATTATATATTAGATGAAATTTCTTTTCAATGACAAAAACACAGAACTTAAATGTTGATCCAAAAGAAGAAGTTAAAAGGCATAACAGTAAAAGTGGGGTTTTGTTCAGTGGCAAAAAGGCGTAAGTCCACAAATGCCCTGTGACACTGAGCAAATCAATCATAAAACCTTCACACAGCACTGAGGCATAACTCAGACTAACTCAGAGTTAAGCATGGTCTAACTATAAAAAATATTTATAATAACATAATAATATAATGATTATTGATTGATATTTAACCTTTATTTGAGTAGAAAAATCTTATTTAGGATAAAAATGTGTCCTGGCTAAGAGGCATGCCCTAGTTTTATGAAAGTTATTGAAATCAGAAATGGAAGTATGCCACAATGTTTTTATAGCAAAAGGTTTGATTACTAGGAATTTGGTATGTTGGTGCATACATAAAACAGCAATGTGTTATAAGAAACATGTATAACCATGTAGTATGTATAATAAAATAGGGTAAAATGAAATATAAATGGAACTTAACTAAATTCACTAAAAATACAAATATGAATAAAACTGTTTATGTGTATTCACTTAAAGTATAAACTTTCAAGCAGAATAAAAAAAATATACTCCCTTTATTATAAGATATTTTAGTTGAGACTGCAGAATTGTGTTAAGAGTTGATGTTTATGATGTACTGAAAATATAATTAGTTAATTAGTCATATTGATAGTTTATACCTTTTAATGTTTTTAAAAGAAAAAAATAGCATCAGTTTATTTGATACATTACTTTTTTCCACAGAATATGCAGAGCCTTGTGAAAGTTGCTGTGTGTTGAAAGATGAAAATCTTCATTCTATCTCCATTTGTTTGCTTACTTAAGCCCAAGTTCTGTGTTTATTCCGTGTGTTTATTGGGAAAATGATGGTGTCAAAAAGGCGTATCTCGCTTTCTTGCCATTTAAAAAAAGTTGAATAAATAATTTCCAGCTAAAACTGTACTACTATGATTTTTAAAGAGATTTTCAATTTTGTAACACAAAAATATCAAATATTGTGTTTCCATTTTTGTTGAAAATGTGTTTTGGCTCTTCTGTAAAATCTGTAAAATTTGTAAAATGGCACTTACGCCCCTTTGCTTCCGAGACCTCGATTTGGTCAAGGCGACTCTCCAAGATGTAACCTTGTGCAGTTGCAGTCAGAGTTCTTTGGTGAGTGCAAACCATAAAACAGTTTTGTAGTGTTGCCTCAAGATCACATACTCATAACTAGTCTGAAAACCTAGTGCCATCACAAAACAGTATATATATACAACGATAAACGTGACATAAAACAGCAATGAGCATGTTCAAATAAAGCTATGGAATCAGCACAGATATTAAAACCTTTATTTTGCCTGTCTGTATACTACACACATTCCATAAAATATACTTTAGAAACCCTTTAAAAACTCCCCTGTATAGAAAGATGTGCACTTAAAGAAACTGACAAGCATCCTGATCCTAAATAGGCTAAAAAATGGCCAATTTACCCTCAGCGCTTTACTGCTCCATCAATGTACTTCACTCAAGAGTTCAGCTGTACAAACAAAATCATTTCGAAAAAGGAGAGCTTCAGTATTGGTCCAATGGTATACAGGATCAGCCTGAAACACCTTTGTGCAGCTAGCTCGTGGTTAACCTTGGATGTTTTAATGAAGGTGGGCTGCTCACTGGAGGCTGAAAGGTACAGGCAGTGCAATAATGTGGAGAATGAACCATCCTGGGTTTACACAACATCATCTTCACTCCGTCTGTACGAAGCGTGGGTGTTCGAGTGTGTTGTTTGTCGGTTCAGTGTGAATGCTATAAGTGGTCGTGTGGGCGAAGGGTACGACTGTATGTCCGTCTGTGTTTGAATGTCAGTATGTCTTTCATCTTTACCGTCTTTTGTTTCTTAACCTGGACAAACCCCAGTCTTGATGTCAGTCATGTAAACAATACAATGGTTTGCAAATCTCAATAAGCTATATTTAATTCACAAGGGACCAAAAGCAACATATAATCCAGGCAAAAGGGATCACAAGCGGGTGTACTCTCAGTGTCGGTCCCAAGCCTGGAGAAATAGATTAGGTTGCGTCTGGAAGGGCAAACCTATATTAAATTATTATGCATATCACTGCACACTACAAGGCATTAGATTTGCTGTGGCTATCCCAGAAGGGAAAAGTAAACATGAAAACAGACCATAAATCAGGGTTTAAAACTGAGCTATTTAAGCATTTCATGAAAAAAAAAATTAAATAAATTGATGAGAGCAACAAGTCAGAGAGCAAAAAGTTGCTTTCCAAAGCTTTTCCAACAAAGGCTGGAAAAGCAGGGGGTACTACTAAAAAACTCGGCAATTTGTAAGTAATTAGGTTAATTGGCAAGTACAGAAATATTTCTGAGGATCTTAAGATCACGACCAACCAATAAATTCAATACTCTAATAGAGACTTCTTTTTTAAAATGCCCCTTTTATACCCAGTCATCTCTTTCAAATGTAGCCATTAACCTAATTAGTTTCAAAATGCTCCTCCAGCTGTGTTTTATTAGTACCACTTTTCTTTTCCGGCTTTTTGTTGCCCCTTGTCCCAACTTTTTTAGAGATATGTTGCTGTCATTGAATCCTTAATGAGTTTTTTCATGAAATGGTAAAACATCAGTTTAGATGAAGATGATGACAACAACATAACATAACAATATAGTAGCAATAATCATAGTAATGGAGTGGAACAGTGTTTGCCTTCCTCTGGTGCCAAAAGAAAATTTCTTCTTCATTTTTTCCATAGATCTTTTGGATGCGTATCTTAAGAGTGTAAAACTTTGATGGAGGCTATGTGGAAACTCATGATACAATTAATTTTAATCTAACAACATTTAAATGTTTTTTCACAAATTAATTGTGTTATGATCCTGAGTTTCCACATAGCTGATTAGTCTCTGTCACGCTTTTAAAGTCTTAATATGCGCATTTTTCAAAAAGCCTATGGGAATGAATGGAAAATTTACTTCTTGCACCAGAGGGGACAGGCACTGTTACTACTACTACTACTACTACTACTACTACTACTACTACTAATAATAATAATAATAATAAAAATAATAATAATAATAATACACTGCAGTCACTCAGTGGTGGTGGTAAACTACCTACCATGATTGCCCTGGGGCACACTGCCGGAGATGTGGCAGCCATACTGTGCCAGTGGCCTCTCCGACAGCCACCAAATACATTGCGACGATAAGTAACAAATTCATACCTCAGGCAAGTTGAGTGATGAGTCTTGCCCAAGGACACAAAGGCAGTGTGCACTGGCGACAGATTGAAACGCCAACCTTCAGGTTAGAGGATGACCGGTCTGTCTCTACCTCCTGAACTACTGCTCCCCATATATCTGTTCTTTTATTTGTTTTTCTATTGTGAGTTTTTATTTATATTTTACACACCTTTTTTTATTTTGTGTTTGTATAATTCAGAGAGCATTTTCCTCTGTTCATCTGTATGCCATTCATGTTTGCCAGTGGTCACAGTATGTGCTGGTAAACTTGTATTTCAGGCTTGATGGGCTATGAAAGCAGAAGTACGTGAGGAGAGTGCTGCCTGCCGCCCACAGACAGCGAGCCCTTATCCACTAATTAAAACCCTCTATCACTCCATGTCTCGCTTGGCAATCTCTCTATCCTTCAATTCTTCACATATTCACGCTGAAATCTCTCTATCTCCCATTATCTAGCCATCACTCACTATCTTTGCCATTCAGTTCAGCACCCCCCCTCCCTTCCTCCCTCTCTTCGGCATACCCGCACACTCTCTGGCTCCCTGTGGGCGGTGTAGTGTTTTGTTGTGTTTTGGGTGGGTTAGGTATAACAGGGTCCTATGGGGTCCTTCAGATCTGAGGCGTCACCATCATAGGCCTGCAGAGGAACCAAGGCGCTGCTGTTGCTGCTGCTAACGAAAAGAAAATATCACTGTAGAGCCTGTTTTTCACATACACACTTGCTGGCAGTGTTTACTCCCATGGGACATACTGTACAGTATGCTGCTTATGCATTTGCAGCTGTACCACAACGTCTTGATTCCTTCAGATGATTATTAAGCTGTGGCAATGGAGGACAAAATGCTAAGAACAGCGGGGATTGTGAAGACATAGGCCAATTCCATTTTCCATTTATTTTATTTAGTATGCACACAACCACTGCCCATAAATATATTATAACTGAAAAAAAAAAAAAAAACACTCACAAACTATTTACCCTAAGTACCACCTAAAAATATTTTAGCTTTAGACCATTTTCAGTGCCTGGCGGACCTTTGCCAAAAAAAAAAAAAAAAAAGGATAAAAAAGTAATGTTACTGTTACACCTAAGGAAGTGAGCGCTGCTTAATTCTCCTCAAAGCACCCATTCTTTCAGTTTTTACCAGTGAAAAGGTCATCAGAAGAAAAGTAAATGTTGTATACTTGAATCCTTTTGAATTGCACTTTTTTATTTCATGTATTTTGGTTTTATATTAAACTGCATCTAGAAGGCAATAGTTCTCTGTCTAGCATGGCCACTTGTTGTTAAATATGTTCTTTTTGTGTTGGCGTACTGTGATATTCTGACATCATTCTGTCTCAGGTTCAATACATTTGATCTGTTGAAATTTCTCTTTTATTTGGGTTGTGGCTTGTTCTTTTAGGGTGAAGCCAGACCAGTTGAGAACCACTGTTTTAGACAATATTTGGCCTTTCACGTACTGTCTTTATTGGACTGAAATGTGCCTGAATCTTCACTAAATAAATTTTGACTAATCCAGGTCTAAACCAAATCATACAATAGTGATTTGCACAGGAAAATGTATTACTAAATGAGATAAAAATGGGGACTTTAGCAGGACTAAATCAGGACTATTCACTCTCCGTCTGGACCAGGACTCATGGGCAGAAGAAATACTGTATCTCAGGGATATTTCTGGTTAAAGATTAAAGGGGCTATATTATGCTTTTATTTATCTTTTTAAACAAATCTTGGTCACCTCTAAAACAACACTGCACAATTTGCAATCTTTAAAAACAGGAAAGTGTTTCCAATAAATTCTTCACTACTGCCATAAAGAAACAGGTGAGGAGACCAGCAGAGTGTAGAGCTGTTATTCTCTTGTGAACAGAAGCATAGAAAAAGAGCTTTTTACTTCCTTGAACTTTTTATGTGATGCAAAGGAATCACTCCAAACAGAGCTGTACACCATTTTTTGGATAAATAAATGAGAGCAGACTGGAGGTAGAGGGATTGTTGATTGGTCAGGGCTTCCTGGAGTGGGCGGAGGTTTGTGGAACCAAGCGTTTTGAGGCCTCAGAAACTCAGCACCAGAGAATAGGAATAGGATTACTTAAACAGATGTAAATTAAACAAAATACAACTCCAGATATGTTATATGTGGGAACAACATGGTAGAAAGCTCGAAAATGGCTCTTGTGCATAATCTAGACCCTTTAATTAAATAAAAACAAACATAGACAAAACCTGCACTAAACCAGAAATAACAATAGGGGTACATCACATTGCACAGATTTTCTAGATCAGTGGTTCACACTGATCTAGAAAATCTGTGCAATGTTTTGTAAAAATATGTTGTTTTTTTGTTTTGTTTTTTGTTTTGTTTTGTTTTGTTTTTTTGTTTTTTTAACGAAAAGGACCCAGATTTTTGAAGGGAATAGTGATAAACTTTTAAAAGGCAAATATTTGAAAAAAGTGATTTTGAAATGTCATCTTCTGTAAAACTGTTTTTGATTTGCTATTAATGCAGAAAAAAAACAAAAAAAAAAAAAACATAAGATATTTATTATGGTCTGCTTTTGTTGCCATACTGTTAGGGAAACCTCTTCTTCCTCTTTGTTTAAAGTGTGGTACCTGAAAATCTCCATTTCAAGTGGTGTGTCTTATCCCAAAGTGAATAGCGATAGCCCTGTGCCTCTTGTGAAAGCGCAAAATAAAGGCGAAGGGCTCAGGACAAAGTAAAAAGAGTAGAAATGGGATTGGCCCTTTGACGTTTTGATGGTTTAACATGTCCAAGGTTTCTCATTGTTATTCCTTTAGCTCGCGAGGTCTGTTTAGCGAGCGAGATTAGCCTGTCGCTGTGCAAACAATCTCCTCCTGAAAACGTATAAAAGGCCAGAGCTAACAAAAGAGAGTAGCTTCCCACTCGCTAGGGGTCTCTCTGAGCTCCTTTCAAACCAAGGCCCTTCACTGCGTGATGGAAATGTATTTGTAATCCTCCTGCACAGCTATACTGTATCAATAATTGGAGAAGCTAATATGGTTGGATGGCACTCCGCTCTCTCCCCGTCCTTCTTGTTTATTTACCAAACTCGATTTCTCAGCCTGTGCCTGGCCCCAATCCTTTCACAGCAGCACTCTTCTCACATTTTGCATGGTCTCTCTCTTCAGTTAGTTATGATATCAGCGTATTTATTTGAGATCGCAATGTGTAAATCAATTTTGACTTCTGGCACCAGCCTTTTTATGTACAGCACTGTCGAAAAGTTTTATGCAAAATGTATTCATAAACTATCCTCGCTGTTCTTTGTTTGGGTTGTTGTTGTTGGTGGACTTTTGAAGGACCCTGCCCCACTGGAGATGACTCGGGCAGTGTAAATCCTGTTTAAAAGCAACTGTGCATGCTCGCCTGTGTCTCTTCTCGCTAAGCAGATTTATCCCACTGGTCTATGGCTGCACTGTTGTTGAGTAAATGGACGGATAGAAAGAGGATCACGCAAGCGCGGGCTCACATTAGACATTATTGCAACAGTGGGGCTGTGGATTATCACTCCTGCGTGAGCTTGTGGGTGTGTTTGTGTGTTTGTGTGGAAGAATGAAGAAATGATAAGAGAGACTGAAATGGGTTAATGCAGGAGGGAGGGGGCTGTAACTGTAATGTAATGCATGTGTTTCACTCAGTGTGTCACTTTGTATTAATTTCCAACTCAGCCGTGAGTTCATTACATGCTGATAAAATATAGATTAGATTTTAAATAAAGCTGCACAATTACATGTACATATAATGCTGTACAAAAGACCTAGGATATGTAAAGATAAAAAAAGGCTATGATCAATGAAAGGTGTATCAATGTAAAAAAATACACAACATTGCCAAAAAAAAAAAGGAAAAAAAAAAAAAAAGAAAACGAGAAGCAGAACCAATTCATGACTTAAACTCAAAAATCTTCTCATTCAGGGGTAAATGCTCTCTACATTCAGTCACAAAACTCATATTACTCACAAACGTAAATAAACCACTAAAATTAATTTAAAAAAAAACAAACAAAAAAAAAAACTCCTGAATCTAAACAGGAATCTGTATCCACACCAAAATTAGAGCTGCGTATTGGCAAGTGTTGTTGAAGAACACAGAGACCAGATGCTTCTATTGACGCAACAAACAACACTCTCTGCATGTCACAGGGCCCATATAAATGTCTGCAACTGCAACTATATTTATAAAACACTGTAAAAAACAACTAACACTGACCAAAATGCTGTACAAGATAAAACAAAAAAAGTTCAATATAACCCAGTATTTGTGAAGTCACCAAAATGACAGATTACAAAAAGCAAATCTATTGTTAAAGCAATCATTAAAAAAAATATATATATACATATATATATATAGCGGTTAGCGTTCTCGCCTCCCAGCGCCTCGCCACACCATCACACGAACTCTCTGGGTGGAGCCTGCATGTCCTCTCCGTGTTACTGTGGGCTCTCCTGGAAGACGTGAATGCAGCTTTGAAAACAATGCCTACTATGACCATCACTGAAACCAATGAGCTGATATACACTTCAGCAGCAGTGATCCTTGAGGTGCTTGGCTATCAATCAAAGAGCAACCACAAAGATCCATAGACGGATCCAAATCAAGGCAACTCGAAGAGAAGTGAACTGTCAGAGCTCCAGAAAGGTGCAATGAAAAAACAAATGCCCAAGAGGTACAGCCAGATGCCCATACCTGAAGCACTGGAAACTGCCAAACAAAGATTCCAAGGCTTGGCCACCCACCTAAAAAGGCACATGAGAAAAATTGAAGCAAGGCGAATAAACCGGCTGTTCTCAACTCAACCAGCTTAAGTGTTGGGGCAGGGTAATAACAACAGAGCAGACCCGCCAAAGCTGGAGACTGAACAAAACTAGAAAGGCATATGGGAGAAGGAGGCATCACACAACGGCAGTGCTCAGTGGCTGCTGGATCTAAGAGCAGACCACAGCAACCTCCCTGAACAAGAACCAGTAACCATCACAGTGGCAGACATCCAAGAAAGAGACTCAGGTATGAAAAACTGGACAGCACCAGGGCCTGATGATTCATACGTACTGGCTGAAAAAGCTAACTACACCTAGCAGCACAAATAAACCAGCTGCTAAAGGATGGGACCCACCCTGAATGGCTAACCAAAAGCTGGACAATCCTGATCCTCATGATCCAGAAGGATCCCGGGATCCTTCTGGATCATGAGGCATGAGGCAGTGGAAGACCACCCTTGAGGCCAACTGCAAGCCAATTGCACAAGTGTCCATCAAATGTGGCATATATCAAGGAGATGCTCTGTCCCCGCTGCTGTTCTGCATAGGTCTGAACCCCCTCAGCCAAATGATCACCAAGACTGGCTATGGATATTGACTCAGGAATGGGTCCTCCAAGAGCGGGTGAGACATTGACTCAGAAATCCACACAACCAGGATCTACAGCAGTGACATCTTAATGTCATTTGGTCTTGACAAGTGTGGGTGAATGGTGACAAAGAGAAGGAAGGTAGCCCATACAGTAGGCGTCTAACTCTTAGATGGCAGAATAGCAGACACTGAGGACAGCTACAAGTACCTTGGAATCCCACAAGCAAATGGCAACCTCGACCTGGCAGCCACAGCCAAATATCTTCAACGAGTAAGGCAATACCTAAGGAGTCAGCTCAATGGCAAGAACAAGGTCCAGGCAATCAACAGCTATGCCCTGCAAGTCATCAGATACCCTGCAGGAATAATAAGTTGGCCAAAGGAAGAGATTCAGGCCACAGATGTGAAAACACGGAAGGTCCTGACCATGCATGGAGGAGTCCATCCCGAATCCAGCACCCTGAGACTGTACAGCAAGTGCAAGGAAGGAGGCAGAAGACAAGTGAGTGTCAGAACCACTGTCCAGGCTGAAACATCCAAGATTCTTGAATACATCAGGAAGATGACCTCAACGGACGAAGTGCTCAGTGAATGTCTCAGGCAGTGGAAAACAGAGGACGAGGTGCTGGAGGAAAAATCATGGAAGGAAAAGCCCTTACATGGGATGTACCATCGACAGATAACCTGCCATCCTTCCAATGGCTAGAAGAGGCACTGATCATGGCTCCACAGGAGCAGGCCTTGAGCACCAGCGCAATAGAGGTCCAGATCTACCATACAAGACAAAACCCCAGGTGCAGACTGTGCAAAGAAGCCCCTGAAAGAATCCAGCACATAACTGCAGGGTGTAAGATGCTGGCAGGGAAAGCATACATGGCATACATTTTGGTGATAGACAAACAGCAGAGGAAAGCCGTTGTGGTTGACATCGCAATACCAAGCGATTGCAACATCATAAAAAAGAAACATGAGAAACTAGAGAAATACCAAGGCGTCAAAGAAGAACTTGAGAAGGCCTGGAAAGTGAAGCCAAGATTGGTGCCCGTGGTCATCAGAGCACTCAGGGCAGTAACCCCCAAACTGGAAGAGTGGCGACAGCAGATCCCAGGAAAAACATCAGACATCTCAGTCCAGAAGAGCGCAGTCCTAGGAACAGCAAAGATACTGCGCAGAACCCTCAAGCTCCCAGGCCTCTGGTAGAGGATCTGAGCTTGGATGGATGAGACCGCCCGCGGAGGGCGAGAGGACATTTTTAAAAAATATATATACAGTACATTATACATTTACACATCATGATACAATATAGCATGAATATAAATACAATATGATATATATAAAAATAAATTAATATATTGTGGTACTCTAAGAAAACCAACATACTGCCATTAAAATAATAATAATAATAATAATAATAATAATAATAATAATAATAATAATAATAATAATATGGTTTTGAAAATCCTCACTTGGTTACTAGTACACCACTAAATGCTCAAAACTTGAACTTGAAATATATTTATTTTTTAATATCTAGAACAGTGAATACAGCATACTGTATGCCACAAACACAAATTGCCTTTCTCCAAATAAGCAACAAATGAAAGTGCAGCAAGATTACTTTTTTAAAATTATTAATAAATAAAATAGTGTGTTTGACACTTGCGTTTGTTCCTATTTTTTACAAGATATATTGTAACAGATGTTTTTGATATTAAGTATTCAAGTATATGATACAGTATTGCTAAATAAAATATTGCAATATATTGTTTACTTCACTGGTCACTTCTCACCAAAATAAATAATTTTGTCATTGACCCATTACTGACCTATACTAAAATCTTCATAACAAAAATAAAATAAATAAATAAATAAAATTCAGTATTAATTTATTTATATTTTGCATCCCAGTAAACCTCATGCACAGTAATTGTCACTGAAAGCACACACAATTTTTGGTAAAATAAACTGAGGATTTCTTTGCAATTCTTTCTTTGAGTATTGCTTTAATATTAGTCCCAGTGGCCTATCAATAAATTAGTATTCTACAGAGCAGCCCATACAGTAGTAGCATAATCTTGTGTACAGGGTTCATTAATCATTCATTTCAATGAATTTTACATACTTTGGTGCTGCGCCGAGATGATTAAGATCCGTGGTTAGTCACTGCCAGTGTCTCTGTTAAATGCTTAGTTAGCTTCACCAGGGATCCCTCCAGTGTAGCGTGTGGAGTCCTATGCTCCACACATAAATAAAATATGACAGCCATGCTACAGATCTTGTAGGTTCCGGTCTTACAAATGTGCACTTGCTAATTATTCAAGCCCCTTCCAGACCTTTGCCGGGCTGTCCGTCCTTGTGTGTTTTTCTATGAATAGTAAGACCCACCAGGGAGGGCGTTGAGGTGCTTATTTCTCACTCGTAAATCTAGGCTGTACTGGTGCTTATGTCTTTTATTAGTAGATGTTAGATGCTCAACTTTTTGTTTCTTTTGTTCTAACATTTTTGAGACATGTTGCTGTCATTAAAATTAAAAAATAGCTATTATTTTAAATGAAATGATAAATGACCTGATATGTTTTTGTAGGGCTGGGTCTTGGCAAGAACCTGGAAATACGTCATATTGCAAATCACAGAACATATATTGCATTCATTGAATCATACTGCCATAAACCAATAATTTTTTTGTGCCAGTCCTAGGCCTGCATAAATATAACCTCTGCCAAATGAATATGCAATTTTTGTATGTCAGTTTGTGTCCATTTTACTGTGCACACATCTGTATGCCATTCTTTATTGTCAATGGGTCTAGAAAATTAATCAATGCATTCACAATGGTGTACACCAAATTATGCCACTACTGTATGCGGGCTCTATGAAAAACTCATTTATGCAGGCCGGCGTGGAGCTCAGGTGGCCCACGCTGCTTCGTCCTGCACAGATTGCCCATGTGTCTTGTCTGAAGTGAGCCGGGCTTCAGGAAACAACCTCCAGGTTTTGACATCAAAACCGAGAATCAAACCCCCTAATGGGCACCCCACTGCGGGCTAGAATTATCAGGAATCACCCCCGCCAGCAGGCTTACCGCACTAAACGCAGGGGCCTCAGAAGATGAGATGGAGGGTGGGCAGTGTGCACGGTAGGTGAGCGAGAACAAGATGGAGATAGAAGGAAAAGTCTTATGTGGTTTAGATTTTTTTATTTAAAAAAGGCATTTATCTAGAAAGATGTATTCTCCTTCTGCACCCTTTACAAATCATTTCCAGACAGTACTTCAAAACTCCATTTAGTGGTACAAGTGTGGTACTGGCAGCATTTGAATATTATACTATATTATAATACTAAACATAGCATACAAATACTTTTTCTCTTAAACTTCGAATGTGGTAGCTATCTGTCAGTGTCAGCTATGCAAATAAACAGCCTTTGTTCAGGGTGCACCCCTCTGCAGTCCCAATGCTGCTGGGATATGCTCCAGACCTCCTGTAACGGCAGCAGGAGATGATTGAGCTGATGTTAATGAAGCCATTTTCAAGTTTCAATTGTGCAATACATGTTTTTCCATCATATTGTCCATCTTAGGTAACAAATAATTGCTCACATTTCACAACTAGGTACAATGTAAGCCTCTGCATCTGCTGGTGAATTCACTATAACATGTATTTTGCTTATATACACTTAGAGAGTGAATCTTTATCTCTCAGCCATGGAAATAGCTGGCTGCAGTTCATGATCATCATGCCTCAGGCCCAAAGTTGCTGGAACAGGCTCTATCCACCCACCACCACTGAAGGGAATAGGTGGAGCATTTCATTCAGTGTTTATCTGCATTTACAGGGTCACAACCTCTGTGTAACTAGGTTTGTACTTTGTAACTGTACAATAACAATAAAACAATAACAATTCTTGCACAGTGTGAATGTAGAATTGTAGACACTTTAGGACGCTATTTGGAAAGAATAAAAATACACGTGAAAAAATCCAAAATCATATCATGACCTAAATATTGAACGTTACATCAAATGACTCGATTCCTGCTCCAGATTTAAGAAAGATGGTGAAAGAGGACTGAAAGAGGTGAGACTTTTAACCAAAGACATAAAAAAATGACATGTTCACGCAAGAGTTACGCCTTCAGCACTGCGCGGGCTGACAAGTCCCTGTGTTTGTTGTGTGTGTCTAAATGTGCACTCAGGAACGTGGGCCGGTGCCTCTGTCTCTGCCCGGGATTGCATGCTTTCATTGTTGCGTGTGTAAGCGTGTGACAGACATGAAACAGGACACAGAGCCTCAGTGGAGACAGGCAGCAGTCAGCGCCTGCAGCTAGCTCCGAGCTCCACCAGGCTAATGTATACTCGGCCGACCAGAGAGAGAGGTGACACCAGTCAATCCCACTCTGACAGGCCAGCACAGATAATAGTGGGCTTTGATTCCCAGCAATAACTCCTGCCAATCAAAATGAAAGGCATCTTGATTGCAGAGAACCGCAGGAGAGCATGTATGTGCAAGGGCGAGAGTGTGTGGGCCATAGAGGCATACTGTATTCACATTATGGGATCAAAGGCCTGCAGATGTATATATAAAGGTAAAAATGTTGCTTTTGATGTAAAGATTCAAAGAGAAATGGATTGTAATAATGTCTTGGGTTTTGTGCATCTGTCTTTCCTTTTGGCTTTTACCTTCATGTGTCTCCTATCATGCAATGAGTTGCTTGATGATTTGGCATAGGGTTTATGCTGGATGCGGGCTTGGGACTATCACAAAGATGCTGGCTTGTGACCACTTGTGGTTGGATTACAATTGCAGGTAGTGTATTATGTGATCATGTCTATTGAGGGGTTTTGTGCATCTGTATTTTTTATAAATGTGTTGAAGGGATGAAGGGTGCATTGGAGGGACAGCTCAGGTTAGATGTTATAGAGATTAAAGTCATAGAGGCCAGATTTAGATGGTTTGAACATGAACAAAGGAGGGATAGTGAGTATACTGGTAGAAGGATGCTTAGGGAAGACCAAAGAGGAGATTTATGGATGTAATGAAAGAGGACATGAAGTTAGTTGGTGTGAGAGGAGAGCCAAAAGCAAAAGGATATATCAGGGCTGGTTTGTCAATGTTTGTCAATTAATACATATTTTTTTGTGGCATGCTTTGAAAGGTTTTGATTTGTAAAAGTACTGTTCATCTTTATAATAGCTCAAGGCATGGATACACCACCAAAATGGCACCTGAAATACAACAAAAGGATAGGAATGAGGTGAGAATTGAACAACCATGAAAAAAACAAAAAAAAACAATGGTTATTTTTTTCCTCTTTTAAAAGAACCTGAAACTAATACTCTCGGACAATGCAACTGCTTCTAAATTTGCACAAAATTGCTCTTGAACCAGTTTTCTATAACGTATAGTATGTTATTCTTGTGTATGAGTGATCGTTTTTGTCTTGTATCATTTTCTCTATGTCTGTGCAGCTTTCTTGTTCAGGTCACTTTTGGAAAAGACATTTTTAATCTCAAAGAGGATATTACCTGGGTAAATAAATATGTGAGATGAATTTGCTGTTTGAGTTGGTATCAGATGGTAAAAAGTAAGTAGAGTACCTCACAGAAGGGGTCACAAGCCACTGTACTCTTGTAGTCCCAAGCCTGGATTAATGGTAAAGGTTGTGTAAGGAAGGGCATCTGTTGCAAAAACCTTCTATGCCAAATGAATATGCAAATCATTGCACACTAGGAAGCAGATAATTTGCTGTGAAAGAAGTCCATTTGCATTATACACAACAGTTACTCCTCCAAACAGAAATAAACTCTCGTCATGTTTGGAATATTTTGCAATAAAAAAAAAAAAAAAAACATAGTTCAGTGGATTGTTATTTGTCTTTCTTTATATGTAAACCACTAATGGAGAGCAAGGAATTTCTCAAAGCACTTACGATGTAAAAAATCCACAAGATTCCCCCTTGAGCATGCACTTGACACATTTTCTCTTAAGCTCAGGGTTCAAGATGGCTGAAAGGGGTAGATCAAGAAAGACAACAAAAAAACACAGAAATAGCAATAAAAATCATTCCAAGGTCAGTCGTGCTGTTGAGCTGCTGTTTACGGCCAGAGCCACCTGTAGAAAGCTAAATATGCAAACAAACCGGGCCCTCTTATGACTCGCTTCCTGTCAGAGGTCAAGCTTTTAAAGTGTGTGCGGTAAAGGCTTTTGCATGCCAACTGGGCCAAGTATGAAGATGTGTACATGGGGGATGAGAAGGGTGAACGGGAGGCCAGGCGGAGGACTCTTTCAGGTGGAATAAAAGCATTGGTGCACCAGTAGAAAGGTCAGCTGTAAACTTGTATCAGAGTAGTGGTGATCACCCCGTGCTGCAGGATCTCTGAGGTATTGAGCAGGCACGGTCTAATGGCTTTGATATATGGACTACAGGACTCCCCGAAGAGGTCAATACCATAGCACTTTGTCTCTATGAGCAATGACCCTCTCAAGCTCCATTTAGAAGCTTTATATCTGGAGGAAATAGGCTGGAAAGGCCTCGAGCACGGTATGGTGCAAAAAGAAGGGCTAATGCCAACGAATTGTTTTGTAATCACTTCTTCTCCTGTGCCGTAATCGCTGGTTGATCATTAGTTAGGGTGGTGTTGCATATTGCACACAGTTTTATCAGAAGGCTGTTCAGATGTGGCTGGACTCAAGGGATTGATGCGGATAGAGATTTACTGAGGTGGGAAGTAACTTGATATTTTTACTCAAGTAATTGACTTCATTACTTTAACATTATATGAAGTAAATGTACCTTTTTAATGGAATCTGGATAAATATTTGGAAAACAATAGTTTTGGTCATAATACAACATAGGACTGGGTGGTATAACCTAAATTTCATATCATGGTATAAATCGAATCCCTTCACGGCAACGGTATATATCGCAGTTTAAATTTAAGGTTAAAAATTATAATAAAAAGCTAGGGCTGGGCGATATGGCAAAAAAAAAAATTATCACAATTTTTTCCCCCATATTGGTCGATCTCAATTTTTTTATTCAATTGTATGTTTACAATTAAAAACCGACAATCATGGCTGTGTTTAATCCTTAGATTTAGGTTTAAATGTAATGAGACAGTCAGGGATTTAATGTAAAATCTTTCATTGCAAGTTTTTTTTTTTTTTTTTTTTTTTTTTTTTACAATAATAACTGTAATAATTTAAACCAATAAAAGAGGCAAGCTGCTAATTTTTTCTAAGTTTTAAACAACTGAAAACGTCCAGTTCACTGCAGCTCCAGTGATGAGAGCAGGAAAAACTCCTGCCTGTTTCTACAGAGCTGACCTGTCTCTCCTATATATATATATATATATATATATATATATATATATATGGGACTTCCAGATCCAGACAGACAAAATGGTAGTGGCAAACCAACCGGACATTGTGGTGATGGACAAACAGCAGAGGAAAGCCGTTGTGGTTGACATCGCAATACCAAGCGATTGTAACATCAGGAAGCTAGAGAAGTACCAAGGCCTCAAAGAAGAACTTGAGAAGGCCTGGAAAGTGAAGGCAACAGTGGTGCCCGTGGTCATCGGAGCACTCGGGGCAGTAACCCCCAAACTGGAAGAGTGGCTACAGCAGATCCCAGGAAAAACATCAGACATCTCAGTCCAGAAGAGCGCAGTCCTAGGAACAGCAAAGATACTGCGCAGAACCCTCAAGCTCCCAGGCCTCTGGTAGAGGACCGAGCTTGTATGGATGAAACCGCCCGCGGAGGGCGAGAGGACAATTTTTTTTTAATTTTTATATTAGGAAATTAAAATATATTAGGAAATGTGTGTACATCACAACATTGACTTGCTTTCACGGTGAACGACCCGCGCGCCCAATGAGAGAGCAGCTGCCTCACATGCGTTTGACCGTGGTTCGACTTCAGGACAAGTCCACTGCTTTGGCCGCTGCACTACAGCCCTCTCCTTTCCCTCCCCTCACGAGTCTCGTGTAAAACTTTTTACTAATAAATGTTACATGTGCTTTTTACATCACTTCCTTTCACTGCCTCTGTCTGTGCACGTTCCTGGGAGCTGTGCTTTCTGTGCGTCCTGAACCCGTGGTGAGAGCGGGGGGCGATCCATGGCCATCCCTGAACTTTTGGAGCCACAAGCTGCGAACTCCTACAAACCATTCATTAGCGGTGTTTTTTTTTTTTTTTAAGCGTCAGTTCTTGACTCACTGCAGACAGGTGACCGTGCCCCGCCCCTGTCCGCGGCGCTGAGAAGAGCAGAGGAGAGGCTCAGGTGTCTGCAGTAGATTTAATGCAGAGCACAGTTCAGCAGACACTGTTATCTCAAAACAGTTGGCTAGTTACTACATAGACTTATTAAAGGCTCTCTCACAATATTCAGAAGTTACTTCTGAGATGTATTTTTTTATCCAAGTAAAAACACACTCATCCTCTCTGGACTTTTTTTTTAAATTTAAACGCTGCATGTTGTCATGGAAAATCTACAAAGTTACACATTGTGATTAATCGTGATTAATTTTTTTAATCGATTGACAGCACTAATATACCATTGTTTTGATTTAGACTGCAAAACCACTTCCAAACCAGTATGAGTGCATGCTGCTTCCAGTACCTTTCATTTTAAATTAGTTTTTTTTTTTTTTTATTTATAGTGGGTTGGTAGTTGTAGTAGTACCCATGGTAGCAATGCAATAGTAATAATAATAGTAGTAATATTGATAGTAGCAGCACTACTGACAGTAGTAGGGAGCATGGATAGTAGAAATAATGATAGTAATTGTAGTAATGTCCCCTGGAGTACTAATAGCAGTTGTACTAGTTGTATTAGTCGCACTAATAGTAGTAATTGCAGTAGTGTTAGTAGTACTTTCAAACTAATTCTACTTTACACTCAGTGAACAACATTTGGGGTGGCAGTAGCTCAGTTGGTAGAGAAAGGTTCGACCTCTAACCCCTAGGTTGGTGGTTCCATCCTCACCACTGAGATTGCATACTGTGTCATATACAGTATATGAATGTTACTTTGATTGTGGGTTTGGTGGTCGGAGAGGCCGTAGGTGCAGAATAGCAGCCATGTCTCTGTCAGTCTGCCTCTGTCAGGGCAGCTGTGTCTGCAGAAGTAGCTTACCACCACCGAGTGTGACTGAGGAGTGAAGGAATAACAGACTCATGTAAAGGGACTTTGAGAAGGTAGATTGGCTTGGAACACACAATATAAATCAAATCCATTATTATATATTAAAGCCTAAAAGTAAAAAAAATAAAAATAAAAAATTATAATTTTTTTTTTTTTTTTTTGGGGGGGGTAGGGGTAGGTCATAACTGTAGTAGTATTAATAGTTACAGTAGCAATATTAGCAGTGCAATAGTAATAGTAACAGTACTAGTAGTAGTAGTGGTAGTAGTAGTAATGACACCTTTGGTACTAATATCAGTTGTAGTAGTATTATTTGTAGTGCTATTAGTAGGAATTACAGTACTTTATTCTTCTTCCACTAGTCTACTATTATTATTTGAAGTAACGGTACATTAAGGACAGATTTTGAGTGCTTCTCTCACCTCTTATCATTCACTACCTCAGTTTGAGTTGAAAGACTCAACTGCAGACACTTGTGTATAATGCCTTTTCCATCATTACTGTAGAGGCTTGTTTTCTCTCTGTGTTAATGAGAGTGACAGGCATCCGGGGCTTATCTGAAACTTTGTTGATTTATCTTTGAGTTTGTCAATGGTTGAAACAGAGATAAAGCCGGGGAAAGCGCTCCTGATTGAGTCCCATTTCTCTCCGAACACATGCAGCAGCCGTAATGGCCACCATCAGAGTCCCCTCCACGGCGTATTGATTTGGGACTAACCTTTGGTGTGAAATATGAAAGCAGCCAAATAGTGTTTATGAATGCCTGCTGTAATTGGAATGAACAGATGTTGCACTATTGTTCCGCTGTGTTCAATAACAGGCTTCTTGTGCTATTTTTTCTCTTTCCCTCCATCTTTGTTTTCTTTTTCCCCTCCCCTCGCCATCCCTCGTCCTCCCCTGCTGTCTTTCTCTTTTATTCTTTCTACTTTTTCCATCTCCTTCAGCACAGTGGCAAAGTGGTTGGCACTGTCTGAATCGCTAACTCGGCGTGCACTTTCTGTGTGGAGTTTGCATGTTGTTGCTGTGCTTGGGTTGATTTTCTCGAGTTCTCTGGTTTCCCCTGTCAGCCTAAAACATGTACTGCTGACCACGCTCCTGGCTTAAGATCTAGAAAAGGGTCCCTGGGTGCTGCTCAGTTTGCCCACTGCTCCTGACAGGTTGCCCCAGCGGCAATGGAAGAAGTGGTCAAAGGCAGAGAACAAAATTATTCCTATGGGGGACAATAATTAACCCAAATAGGTTGCTGATGGAGGTCTGGAACCAGTAGTTCTTACTCTAGAGCTTAAACTGTATTTTTAAAGGAAGTACCCAAACAAAATAATCCAACAGTGCTCTGGTGTGGAGGAAAACAATCCATTTCACCCACTCGGAAACACTACTTTTTCATTCTTTTTAGACATTTCTGGTGGGTTATTAGCATATTAAGCAATCTTAAAACAAGTCACATCTGAGTGTTACGACATTAAAAGTAAATTAAGTGGATTGTTGTCCATGGTACGTTAAAACACTGACCTGTCTAGTCTTAGCTCATACTGCCCAGCTAACGCCACTAAATGAGCCATGCATCATTCAGCAGCCTGTTACAGTCGAGCCATGATTCAATTTAAAAAATTTACATTAGAAGATTTACATTTACTATAAATATCATGAATTAAACTCCTATTTTTACACTAGAGCCAGTTATGCTGCGATATAACATAACATTGATTAGATTTGCATGTTTTAGGATGCTAATGTCAGCCAGTAGTGATATTTTATGCACAAATTTGGACTATTGGACTACTGTGTTCCTCTTTATGTCCTTGTGTCTTCATTAGGTAAACTGTTTGTGTTTGCATATTTGTTTAGCCAAAGGCAACAGAGCAACTCTTTTGTATTTGTGGGTGTTCTCTCCTTTACTGACTGTATCTATTCTATTCTAGTTTAAGTCACAGATTTAAAATGCTGTCTCTGCTCTCACATATTGGTGCTATGGACATACGATAAAAATAAATAAGTCATAAAGTAATACAAAAGTAAAAAATATACCCAAAATACAGTATATTCTGCCTTATTTCCAGACTCTGTGCTCTCTGCTGTGGCTGTGCTGACCGACTGAAGTGGAGCCCTATGAGCCATGGAGGAGATGGACAGTAAACCCTACCAGCCGTTGTCGAAGGGACGCCATGAGATGGAGATGTCCTACACCAGTTCGTCAGACGAGAGTGAGGACGGACGCGCCCACCACCGCTCCTACACCTCCCGTGAAACTCTGCCCGACTACACGCATGAGCTGCGCCTGACTCTGGGATCACACCGGGAGAGGCAGAGCAACTACAGCCAGCCTCAGCCAGGTATGACGCACCGTTCACTTGGCTTTTGTTCAGAAAGTATACAGTACATGTACTTGTCGGTCCGCCTGGTCTTGTCTGACGTGCTTGGCTTCACCTGTGTTTTGAAACTTTTTCTGTTGAAAAGCTGAATTTTACTTATGGGGAGCACAACACCTGTCTGTCAGCAAAAAGGTCCTTAGGTTTGCCAGTTACAGTCTCTCTGAGTGGAGTCTGGAGGTCCTTACTTTGTTACTGCAGCCTCCCTCCATTGTCCGCTTTGTGTTTGGTGAATTGGTATATGAGAGTAAATGGCTTTCTGTCAGTGTAAGTCTCTGTGTCCAGCCTGTGACTAACTTACCATTGTCCAGAGTGTACCTCACCTCAGGTCCATAGTTGCTGGAGGCCCCAGCCACCTATAACTGGTAACAAAAATAATGAACAAATGACTTTATTGACATTTTAAGGAGTGACCACAAAAAAGATGAAAGTGAAAGTCAGAGTGAACTTGGGATTATACAAATCAAATAAAGGCTCCTGGTGAATGCTTTTAAGTTTCCATATATTATTATAGGTCCCCTGTTAGGCTAAATCCACTTTGGGGCTTTTAACCATGTTTTATTTTTGTTTACCCCTCAAAAATATACCTGGGGTAGTATTTTGTTTCATTCACGCTTGTTTGAGTAATCCTGTGTGCTGAGTCTGTCCTCTTCTAAAGAACTGTAAATGCCCGGTCTCAATTCTAATAATTTCAGTGCTTAAATTGCTGTCACTACAAGGTAGTCAGCTCATTTACAGTATCTATTTGTTTGTGTCATATAGCTAATAGCCGTGCTAAATAGCCATTTTATGCTCTGTCAAAGTAACAGATCCCTAAAAGAAGACATATACATTATTTTAGTTATAAAACATGAAATAGCTTAATAGCATAATATGGAACATTTATTCAATTTACATTAATTAATGATAAACTGATCATTGTTCAGGTTGTTCTCTGTATCTGTATCTGTATCCTTCTATGTGATAGGTGCCGTACAAGGTGAACCCAAGCAAAATAGACATCGTGATGAAAAGATATTTTTAGATGTTGTCTGCCCCTCGTTTGCTGTGTCTTTCTGGGAATGTGGTTAATTTAGTACCTTAAGTAACTGCTGGCTAAATTGACCCTAAAAGCTGAGGGCACTATGCATTATACAACTCTTTTAATAAATTAACGATGTTGGGCATGTTTGGACTATTTGTGCAAACGTCTGGAGGAGAACTAAAACCAAATTTGTCCTACATCTGCTGCACACACACACATACACTTCCAGAGGTTAATTAATCTACAGCAGCCGATATGAGCAGAAGTAGATACAGACATAAAAAGACACACTCGGATTCACACACACTTTCCTTTTGCACGCCGAGGTCTTTAAAAGGGCCTATGTGAATTACCTATTACAGCCCACAATGAGCCAGAAGGACAGTCGGAGGCAACCAATTACCTCTTCTCCACGGAGGTGATATTTCTCTCCCACAGCTAAACTAGGTCAACCCCAAACCTCTCCGGCCTCACCTGCCGAGGAACACCGCCCTCCATTACACAACGCCACACACACATACAGCAAGAAGTGGAGGCACGTTGACACAGACGCACGGAAAAAAAATAAAAAATCCCTCCCTGCTGGTGACAGGAGGAGAAATGGGCCAGAGCGTACGGTGATGGATGGCCTTTATGCAGGTCATGTATGGTGTTAAGAGAGAAGCTCCACCTCATCAGGAGTGCACTGCTGCGAAGGGTTCACGGTGATCAATAGATAGTCTTTCGGCTCCTCCAACCCTCTCCCCGCTGCACTCTGCCAGGCCGACCCGCCATGCTAACAAGCAACATTAGCCATTCGTAACAGTTACAACTCCTGACAACCCGACTCACTCCGGGGAATTCATGGTTTGAATACCACCTGCAATGGATTTTGTCGTTTTATTCGCCTTATACACTGGAGCTATAACCTTCAGTGGCTATTAGTCATCATCAGGTTTTTCAAGTGTTCGCACTGAAAAAAGAGGCATCGAACCAGGCTTACCTTTATACAATAGTTACCCAGCCTTACATAGCCCTCCCAGCCCCACCACTTCAGAGTCTGGAAAACTTAGTTCAGTCATTTCTACTGTGGAGTACTTAGACTTAGACTTTGACTTCCTGTAGACTTGTAGACAGTAACTCAGACATGGGCACTTGATTGCTAGTGTCTAGTTGTTCTTTTTGAACCAGATACCTTGCTGCACGATAGAAGGAGCCATATTATGCTTTTTTAGGCTTTATGAACTCATTCTGGACATCTTTGCATAAGCATTTCATGTTTATTAACTTAAGTGACAGCATTTTAAGTAATGAGATTATCAGAATGAGTCTGGTGACGGTGTATGGGCTGGTTTCATGTGTCTACGCAGAGCTGTAAGACTGAACGTTTCCACCTCATGAGAAGAACAGTGGCTCAGCAAACATGATTACTCCAATGTGTGAATAAAACAAAATAATTCTCCATGTATGTTTTTGAGGTGAAAACAATATTATAACATGGTTAAAAGCTCAAAAAAGTTGATTTAGCATAATAGGTGACCTTTAAATTTGAGCAAATAAAAACAATTTATTTGGACTGGACTCAGACTCCACTCTGACACATTTTTATAAACTTGGACTTGACTTGAACTCAGGCTTCTACGGACTCGAACTTGGACTTCAAGCGCTCATCACAGCTCAGACATGACTTGAACCAATCCTTAATAACTCTGACTTGAACAATGAGTACTTGAGAGTGTCTTGGACTGGTTTCTACTGATAAATCATAACAGTTTATCCCAAATGTAGAGAGCTTTATGTGCTACATTGTTTCTCCTGTTGGTTACATGTCTTTCAAATTGCCATGTACTGTATTTTTTCCTAATTGTTTGCAGATGTTACTTCAGCATCAACTACCAAAAATTACATGTACCAGACTAATTCTTTATATAGTATAAAACAAATTTTGGATGACTGGCCAGACTACATCTTTTCTCTCTTCTGATAACAAACAATATCTCCTGCCACGCCTGTCATATGGTGAGGTGCAGGAGACCCCCAGAGCAGCTTTGGAAATGTCAATGGCAGCTTGTTCGGAGAAGCACATCTGTTCATCTTTGGGCTGTGGAGTTATATATAGTGTACCCTACCTAAGTAACCAACTGTTAAGGGGGGACATCGCCTCCAGTGATGTTTTTAATGGATTACAGTGTTCTTGACAAAGATGAGCCAAACCATTTCTCATCCAACTCCCCACACATCTTTTGACATTATCATCTTGTCTTCCTCTAAAACTATACTACTTATATTGCAGGTACATTAGTTAAAATGTAATTACAGTGTGCTATAGTTATATTCATTTGTCTTCTTACTCTTATTATTGTTAAGGGTCATCAGTGGCTGGAGCTTATCCCAGCAACTATGGGCCTTAGGTGGGGTACATCTTTGCAGAGCTGACACAGAGACATACACTGACAGTAGGGCTGCAACAACTAACTGGATTAATTGATTATAATCAGTTATTAAAATAATCATCAACTAATTTAGTAATTTAGTTATTGCTATTTGGGGGTTAGGGTTAGTGGAATTTATAGTTTGTGGAACATGTGTGTGTGTGTGTGTTTTTTTTTTTTTGTTTTTTTTTTTACCTTGTTTTGTTTTTGATGAAAGAAATGGTCAAACTTTGTGAAAAACAGTGAGATTGTTTTGTATTGTCACATTTTTTTCAATAGGAACTATTAAACAGACATTTTTAACCTGTTAGGCTACAAGGTCATCATGCATTAACTGTGCTTTGTTATTCGATTTTTATTTGATTAATTGTAAAAATAATCAACAGATTAATGAATTATCAAAATAATTGTTAGTTGCAGCCTTGACAGACAACTGTTCACTTTTACCTTCATTCAATAGCGGCAATTTAGAGTCACTAATTTTGGGCAGTAGTAGCTCAAATGATAGAGATGTTTGCCCACTAATCCAAAGGTGGCCATTTCAAGCCCCATGCTGGCATTGCATACTGTCATTGTGTCCTTGGGCAAGACACTTCTCCCACCTTGCCTGTGTAAATGTGTCAGAGTGATTGTGTGTTTGGTGGTGTTCGGAGGGGCCACAGGTGCAAAATGGCAGCCATGCTTCTATCTGAGGACTGAGGATTGAATGAATAATTCACCAAATTAAAGTGTAAAGTGACTTTTAGTGTCTAGAAAAGCACTATATATGACAAATGTATTATTATTATTATTATTATTATTATTATTATTATTATTATTATTATTATTATTATTATTATTATTATTATTATTATTATTATTATTATTAATTCAACCAACACATGCATTCCTGTCCATTCATTCACTATAAGTAAATTAGATTCACCTGTGTAGAAGTCAGGAGTACTAACCACTCTGCCACCTTACACCTTTGATACTTTTGCATATTGGTAAACAGTTATGGCATTTAAATGTAAGCGTGATTCAAAATTGTTTACAAAACCCCAAGTTCAAAACACTGTATATACATCTGAATAATTCAAATGGTATAATGAATGTATAATGACTTTGAACATATGGGTAAACACAAATTGTGAAACATAAACGAAAATAACATTTGGAAAAACAGTACATGGCGGCATGCATTCTTTAACTCATGCAATAATTATATGAGCGTTAAATCAAAGAGAATACTGCTGGTTTTATGCAAATATTACCATTACATTATCTTTAGTGTGCCATACATTTTCTTTGGGCTGCATCCTAGCACGAAAAGCTATATTCAAAGCACCACTGTCTTACTATAACAAAGAGATAGTTTACAATGCTGCAAGTACATTAGACGCTGTATACATTTGAATTATTCAGATGTTATGATAAATGAGTAATGACTTTGAACATATGGCTATACATAATTTCAGATGTGAAACGCAACTGAAAATAACTTTTGCAAGTGCTCTGTGCCACTGTATTTATAAATCGAGGATACTATTTGCATTACATTAAGTACAGTGTTGCAGAAATCATATTTTGAATGATAAAATACAACCATTACATTACAACCACTGACAGGTGAAGTGAATAACACAGATTATCTCTTCACCTTGGCAGCTGTTAGTGGGTGGGATGTGATAGGCAGCAAGTGAAAGTTTTTTTTTTTTTTTTTTTTTTTTTTTTCCTCAATGTTGATGTGTTAGAAGCAGGAAAAAATAGCCTGGTGAGCCAGCCCCTTCTACTTTTTTTTTAATTTATTTTTTCCCCAAAAGCCAGACAGTCTGGTTCCTCGCTCGCAGCGTAATTTTTGACCTTCCCTCACCTGATTATTGGCATTTAGTGCTTTCCTTCATCACCTGTTGGTTCTCCTGAAGTCTGCGTTGTTGTTCAGTCCTCTGTTTTTTCTTCATCTTGTTGCCATTTTAACAACAGTTAAGTCCCATTGATGTCCAACATAATGCCCACATTCAAACAAACCTACTTTTTCCCAAGTCTTTGTACAACTGGCTTTTCCTGCTGTCCCCATTCAGAAATAAGTACACAACTGCTCAAAATACCTTGACAGTATTTTGGTGTTTTATGGCAAAAACAGCTAACTGCTATGCCTCTTTGGGACTTCGTTTCTCTGATTGGTCACTCTGCCTTTGATTTTTCCGCCCAAACAAAGTAAATTTAAGTGAAGAGGTATCAGACTAACTTCTTTGTATAGAATAGGAAAAGAGTGTCTGGCCAGCTAGTCTAAGGGAAAATGGGCTACCTTAAGGATTTGAGTTGGACAATGTCTAAAATGTGATGGCTAGGGACGACTTTTGGGTCAGAGCATCTCAAAAAGTGCAGCTCTAGTGGGGTGTTTCCAGTCTGCAGTGTGAAGCAGGGTGAAGCGGTGACAGGTGATGCCCTTGTGGTCCGATCCCACAGACGACCTGCTGCTCAAGGTGCTGGAGAAGTTAACACTGGTTCTGATAGAAAGGCGTCAGAGTACATGTGTGTAAAGCGCTGCAGGTGGTCATAATGTTATGCCTGATTTGTGTAGCGGCAAATCCTGTTTTCCCAGTGCATTTTGTATTTTCAGAGCAGTTTACCATAATTACAGGGAAATGAGTTGCTATTCACAAACTTCCTCACATAATTGACTTGGCCATTTGTTTTCCCCCCAACTAAATGTTTTATATGAGTTTTCCGTGTTGTCGAGAAGCCAGGCCTGTTGCTACTTGGAAATAGCCTATTTGTCTTGAATTGGCCTCTTGAAGCCAATTTGAGCTAAACAGTGGTGGGTGGTGGTGACCAATCTTGCAGCACTTTAATTCGCGTCGAACAGTGTGTGAGCCGCAGCTGGTCCTGACCTCATCAGAGGGGAACAGCAGGACACGGGGCTGGTCAATGGAGTGGTCAACGGGACTCTGGCTTTTATTGAAACACCCGGGTTCAGGTTTGGGGGTGGGTTGGGGGGCCTGACCCAACACACATGTTAACTGCACTGAGTGAGAGGGGGTCTGCTCCAGTTTAGTACAGTATACACACATCTACATTTTCTGTTTGAGCTAAAGGAAAAAGCAGTGAGGTTTTAGAATAACTGCTCACTATAAAGCATTAGTTTAGTATTAGCTATGCTATTCATTATTTACAAAGTGTTTCTCTTTAATTAAATCATTGAGTTTAAACAATGTGAGTCATTCAATTTGAAATTGTAGTTCATATATGCAGTTTATTTATTAATATATTGTTACTTATAGCCTATATTTATTATTTATAGCTAGCTCAGCCAGTAGAGACGTTTGCCCACTAACCTGAAGGGTGGCAGTTCGATCCTTGCTGTTGGCGTTTCATACTTTCGTTGTGCCCTTGGACAAGACACCTTCCCTGTGTGAATGTGTTAGTGTGATTGTGTGTTTGGTCATGGTCATAGGGCAGGCACTTAAATCACCAAGTGTGACTGGATAGATAAGGAAATATGCACCAAAATGTTAAACGACATTTATTATTATTTATTATTATTATTGCTTTTTTTGCAACTGCATAATACTGTAGTTTGTTAGTGTGTATTTGCTTGTGTAATTCAGAGTAATTTTACCTAACATGAGGATTGAACCCACAACCTCCTTGCTACCATTCTACTTATATGTGTTTGCACATTGCATATTGTGAATAGATTTTAAAGACAAAGCTTGTCTGAACACTGCAGGACTTGTTACAGGTTAGACATTTTGCAGATGCATCTTTATTGTTAGCTATATTATAAAATACCCATAGTCTCATTTATACAAAGATATTTAATCCACATTTTAAAATAATGCATAATTAATAGAAACTGTGAAATTAGTTTAAAAAGGTCAGGAGTTAATTTGCATAAAGTGGACTGGAAATTGTTGGAGTGGTGGTACATATTTACACAGCGTGATACTGATTTAAAACTGCTCTTCGGCCAAATATTATAAAAAGTGGCAAAATAAAAAGAGCAGTTTAATGCACATCATTAAATAAATGCATGTTATTATACAAAAATCGTTATCAAAAGTGGTTCCAGGAAGGAACAGTGGGGAACACTGCTACTGTGGCTCAAATCTCTGAAGACGTAGATGCTGGTTCTGATAGAAAAGTGTCAGAATACACAGTGCCTTTTGCAGTTTAAGTATGGGGCTGTACCGTATCGTAAGTAAACACTAATAATAGGTACCTTAGAACTAACATATTAAACAACGTATGTCCCTTAAGTTAATATTGAGTTTTTGAAAGCATTAAAAAATGACAAAAATAGTCCTATGTGATGCACTGAGAGCAGGCTGGCACATACTTTACATGCCTCCAGCTTGTTTACTTTGGCCTTGAAGCTAATGTCCTTCCTCCCAGGACTAACTGTAATGATAAGAACATTCATAGTTTGGAGATGCCTCTCTCTAATTTTAATAATTTTAGTTCATACTTGATACAATTAAAACTCTGGCTGAACAAACCATGGATGACAAGTCAAGCTATTTTCCTTTAGTTTCTGCGTAAGGATTCACTATTGACCACCTTCATATTAGCACACTAATGCACAAAACAGCTCTAAAGTAAGACTTATTAGCTTTCTTCTACTTCCACAGTGCTTTCAGAAATAGCTATCGAGCTGAGCATGTATCAGTGGCCATTACGATTTGGTGCATTCCTCGATTTCTATAGGAGTCTATGAGAGTCTCAATTATGTGGCTCTAGTACCTTGCTAGTCTGTATAGATTTCAATTTATGCTTCAGATTTTATGTATCACTCCTGCTTAGACATTCTGCAGTGAGATGGTGGTGGAAGAAAATTTACTCAACTGTCTCTACAGGAAAAAAGGCCTAGCTCAATTGAATAGAATTGAATTGAAGTGTAACCAGAAGACTAACACAGTATATCAGATGTTCTCAGATATCAAGATTGGAGGGCCCGCTAATACCTGAAAGCACACAGGCCGCAATTTTTCCCTCAGCCTAAGTCAATATTAATAAGGTTTGATCTTTATCTGATCTCTTCACCCCACCAAGGAGAATATAGATGAGATCAGCGCACTGTTTGAGCAGCGGTTCAATACATCTCCAGCTCAATAACACACGTCAGGCCCGTCTGAGCAGGATATAGCTCCGCTGCAAATGGTTAAAGAAAAATCAAGGTTGGCATTTTGATTTGGCGCATAGGGCTGCCAAAACTTTTAATAAATGCTTGCTCAAATAACAAGCCGTCTCCTGACATAATTTGGGAGTTGTTGAGTGTTTGGTTTGGTCTTACAAACACCTGGTCAGCTTAAGAGGGAAAGCAAATAAAAACACATGTCGGTATTACTGGATTTAGGAGTCTATGTCGGCATCATCTCGGTTTGATTTCTCTGCTGCAGTACTAATGGTCTTCTACTCCACTACAATCGTGTTTTTTACTAATACTTTTTAGTAAATTTTTTATTCATCTTCTTTTGCTTATTCCTGATCGGGGTTATGGCTGGCTGAAGTCTGTCCCAGCAGCTATGGGCCTTAGGGGTGGTACATCCTGGATATTAGCTCTTTAGTTGCAGGGCTGACACAGAGGCACATACTATCACATCTCACCTTCTTTCACTTGCAATTTAAATTCACACATTCAAGTCTTTGTGCGACATGAGAAAGCTGGAGCACCTGGATCAAAACCATAATGTCTTTGCTAAAAGGCAGCGGTGCTAACCACTTTGCCACCCTTCACCCCTACTAAACACTGTACTAATTTAAATTTCTTAATAGAAAAAATACATTGCATATTAATAATGGCAACTTCTGCAATTGGAGAAGTGAACATAAAAATCAGGACTTCACAGACATGTCAAAGATTATCAAGTTATAGTTGTTTTTTATATGTGTTATTATTTCAAGTTAACTTTAAAAAAATCTGGCAAGAGTTTTATATATATATATATATATATATATATATATATATATATATATATATATATATATATATATATATATATGTACTATGAAGCCGTATGGCATCTGGGCTTATAGTAGTGTTTTTTGTCTTCTAAAATGCCTACTTGTAAACTTAAAAGCCAGCTGTTGTCATGAGTAATTATTATGGATTAACTCAATGATCCTGTCTTGTATAAACTCCTTCTGTTTAAAACAGATTGATACTATGTAATTATTATGAAGTTTTTCCAAATGTGAAGTCAAAAATTTGTGAGAAAAAGCCGATTTGATGCAAAAGCCTTTAAGTCTTTGTTTCAGCGAGACTCAAACAAGCAGACGGTGTTTTGAACTCCACAGAACAAAGGTTTTTCTAATCTTTCTCATTAATGATTTTGGGTTTCATCTATGTCCTTGTGTAGACTTGGAATTCTGTAAAACCGGTCCCATGAGGAGCCCAGACTTCCACCTGCATCAACAGCAGCAGCAGCAGCAGGAGGAAGAGGAGGAGGCGCTGTGCTCGGGACCGGCCGCTCACGTCCACGGGGGCCGCAGTTACTCCCTGGGCGTGGGCTCGGACGTGGACACCGAGCCCGAGGTGGAGCCGTCCCCGGCTCACGGGCTCCAGCACATGTGGATGAGAGGCCTGAAGTCCGAACAGAGCTCCTGCCTCACCAGCCGCGCCAACTCCGCCCTGTCCCTCACCGACACCGAGCACGACCGGAAGTCCGAGCCAGACAACGGTGAGTCCAACTTAGCCGCTTTTTAATTGTCCCTCACTGTGTGCCTGTTGATGTTTTTGCATGCAATAGTTGGTTGTCTTTGACTGGTCTTTAGATCTAAATCAGTCTTAATGTGTGGCTTCTGAGTCAACAACAAACAAACAAACATTCTGTTCTGGATTAGAATTTTTTGTTGCCATGGAAACATCATGGTGACAATGTCTAAATGGATAATGGCTAATGAAGTACATTATCTTAAATCTTTACATACATGGTGACATACAAGCTCATATTTCTGTATAAAAAACAAAAAAGAAGGATTTAGACCTCCTCCAAGGCAACAGCGGTACAGACATAATGGAACCTTCTATTTCAGGGGTAAATGCTTTGTCCAATGTCTTACAAAACCAAAAAGATCCAAGAATCAATAGAAACAAATAATTTGTTCTTTTTGTTTGTGGCTGGAGTAGGGCTATCTTTGACCCATCTTGCAATATTGCACAAGAAAAACAAAAAGGAGCCAGATGGTGTGTTAGGTTCACACCAAAAAGATAAAAAATATATTTTCCTTAGAATGTAATCAAATTCTACAATTGCATTTTGAGTTATCTTGAAGACTAACAAACCAACCATCAAATCAAAGAATAAATCACTGCCAGTGAAAACCTTTAATTATTGCCAGAGATAATTAAAAAAAAAAAAATTGTTAAAAATTAGTTAACTTTCTGTTCATGCAAACTCAATATTTGTTTAAAAACCTTGGACTGTTACCATTACTTATTGCATGTTGTTGTTGTAGATGCTTTGTCATTGTTGTTGAAATGGTCCATGTTGCCTGTCTACACTTCAGGCTTTTGAATATCTCCACTTTGTAAGGCAAATACGGCAGTTTGCATGAGGACAAGAAATGGGAAGGTACAAAAATATCACCATACTGTATTTGTAACCAAGTTCAAAAGACTGACATCATGGGAACAAAAAAAATCAGCTTAGAGAAAATGTTAATTAAAGCTGCTATCATTAGGGTTCTTTTTTCCTGTCCTTTTTTTAATATCATTAGTACTAAACTAAGACTGGTATTACATTACCTTACAGACAAGTCTAAACCATGTTACCGAAACCTTAAGTCATGGTATATTTTTATTATTTCCTGTTTCCTGTGTTTTAATACATTCTCAGCATATTATATTCTTTAGAGAAGAAATCCAAACCATTAAATACCAAGAAAAACAACATGACATTAAAACTCTCTGAGGTTTAAGTTACAGCCTCGGGCCATTTTTTTGAGTTTTCCGAAAATATTGTTAATGCTTAAGTTCCTCTCTCTGAAGGATTTTTGAAGTACAGCAAAGAAACATATTGGTAGTTTGATGATGTGAAGTAAGCATGCATCTAAGGTCAATCTGAGGTTAAATGAGGATGGGGACTGGCAAATGGAAATACAACTTATTAGACTTGGAAAGGATAAAATAGACGCTTTTAGTGTTTGGCTGCATTCCAGAAAACAACATATTTTCTATGGAAGAATTAGAATTAGCCTTCAAATGTTGCAAATTGTGAATAATCAAGATGGTTTTGGCAACTGACATTCAATCAGCAACATGTAAGTAACATCAGAGCCTGGTTAGAAAACATTAGCAAGTGTATCAGCGTTTAGCTCTTTTGTATTATCGCATTTAAGCTTAAGGCTAAATAATACTGGTGTCTTAATTTTCATGTTATGTTTGACAAGTAGTTACAGAAATGTGGCAGACCAAAATAGTTTGTTCATCAATGGCCCTAAATCCTGCATTAATAAATCAACTTTAGCAAATGGAAGTGATTGTCAGATCTAGATGCTATTAATTTTAAAGTATATCTTAACATTTACATAAACAACCACTGATAACCTGTTAGAAGAGAAAGGTAACTGGTTGCTTTTTGTGTTCAAACAAACAATGCAAAAGAAACTGAAGACCCAGGCACTCCAAAAAAAAAAAAAAAAGAAAAAAAAAAAAGCCATGACAGCGCAGGAAAGTATACTTTAGAGGCTTTTATTTTAATGGCCAAAACATTAAAAAGCCAAGATGTTTCAGCCTGCCACAGGTCATGTTACTCTTGTCTCCAAACTGTGGGCACAAAATATCTGAATACATCACTCATTGAAGGGTTCATATCCAATGAAAGACTTGGTTCAAAGCTCCAAGGAATAGAAATTGTAAGGGTCAGGATATGCGTAGTACAGAAGTAGTAGTCGACAACTGCCTCTGTGGGAAGACGTACAGCCTGGAAGGAAAAGAAAGTTTGCCAGGCGGGGGTGAAGATAGTGGGCCAACCCAGAGAGAAGAGCTTGGGACGGTGCCAGCTATCTGTCTTGCACCGCTGGGCTTGGCTAGGCTCCCCGCAGATGGAGAGTTAGTTAGAGGTGCACATAAACAAAGACACTGCTCTCCAGCCCATCCCCAAGGGCACTGTCTGTTTGTGTGGCGGAAAAAAACAACAACAAAAAAAATAAAACAAGGTGGAACATATTCAGCAGCGAGTGAAAGAAGACAAAGTGGCCAAGAGGCAAGAGGAAGAGAGGGAAGGAGAGATTTAGTCAGAAAAAATAAGCAACGGGTAGATGCTAATGAGAGCAGGAATGATAATGTAATGGTATAATTAGAGTGAAATGAAAGGGAAAAGAGTGTCTGAGAGGAAGGTGGGGGAACAGGTCTAGTGTTAGACAAAGATGGAGGACAGAAGAGAGAAGTGTTACTTTGTTATGTTGCTGCAAATCCCCTTTAGGTGGGAGAACATTTGCAGTAAACTAAGCCATAGGTGTGAATTTGAAACACTATATTTTGTATGATCTGATCTGGTCTGCCAAAAATGTTTATTTCTGCAGGTGTTGATTTGTTAGTTGATTTGTCTATTAGAAACATAACAACAAAATATAATGATTGTATTTTGAGAGATTTTCAGATGAGGTTGATAATAGAAAGGTATACGTAATCAGATTACAACACTATTTACAGCATTTTGTACCATTGTGAGACAGGCTCAAGGATTCAAACTCCAGCCACAAAGGGTTAGCAAAAAGACAAATCATTAGTTTTGGTACATTGTTTACTGTTATGACATGTAGTGGATTTGTGGCTCAATGGGTACAGCATTTATCCCTGAACTTAAAGTTTCCCTGTTCAAGTTCTTATCACAGAACATGACCTTAGGATAAATAAAATATAAGCTTTACCTGATGATTTTGAAAATAACTTTTTCTCCGAATAATCCATCTTTCATAAAAACTGCACCTGGTTCATCTTCTATTGACGTTACCTTCTTATGAGAACAAAATACACAATATCAACACAACTCTCCACACGTCTTATATAAGATGCATAGGGTATGTGCACGCAGGCTGAAGCTCATGTGAGGCTGGAGCTGTGCAGTTCTTTAGTGGGACCTGTGTTAAATAAAACATACAAACCGCTCAAACATAAACAACAACACACTGCAGGCAATACATATCAGGTGGAAGACACTATAATAGCCTTGCCAGTGAGGCTATGCTTACCTATGTTAGTTCACCTATTCATTTTGTGTGAGTGTTGTGGTCTTTTGAACATAATCATAAAAAAAAAACACTTCACTTCCTTAAACCTTCTGGATGACGCCATTTTACTACAACATGTGAGGAATGAGTGGAAACAGAGCTGTACACTGTTTTGTAAGATAAATGAATGAGAGCAGACTGAATTTAGAGGGCTTGTTGTTGATTGGTCAGTGCTTTCTGGAGTGGGCGGGGGTTTGTGCAACCAAGAGACCTCAGAGCAGCCGTGCCAGAGAATACAGGATTACTCAAACAGGGTGAATGAAGCAAAACACAACCCCAGGTATGTTTTTGATAAGGGACAGCATTATAACCTGGTAGAAAGCTCTGAAAAGTTGCATAATAAATCCCCTTTAACCTCTTTTCATGGTGACCTGGTTGACTGAGACATTTCTAGATATATGACTTAAATATTCTCATTTCAAAGTCTGATTTGTAAACTAAATCCTGACCATAAAATAGTTTAGATGTTTACTTGTGGGATGTTTTTTCAGAGGATGCGCCCAGGGCTTCTGTTTTAACGACAGAAGGATTGGACATGGACTGAGCCTGTGTTACGGGCGAGCGGTAGCAGAGCGAGGAGGACAGAGGGGAGCGCTCCCAGCATCACAAACTAATCAATTTGTGATGGCTGTGTGCATATGGACCCATGTTATTACCATTCGAGATGAGGGCCTCCGTCTTTACCCAGGGTCAGAATAAAGCAATGGAAAAGGCAGAGGCAGCACAGGAAACACAAGCAAATGAGGATGGATGGAGTCACACAAGTGCGAGGAGAGGATTTAAATGTTCAAAGCATTTGGCTTTACTGCTACAATGCACTCGGGAAGCTGGTTTATGTCTGGATTTTGTATTGTATGTCACATGTCCTCTGCCACTTCAAACCATCCTTTTCCTGGAGAATATGCCCCTTCTTTACCCATTTATTCTCTCATCTTTTACTCGACCAAGCCCTTTTTTTCCTTCTTCCCCACTGCCAACACTCCATTTATTTTCATCCTCTTCCTGTCCATCTCCGCCTGACACGTGGCCAGGTGTGTCCATGCGTGGCATCCTCTAATAGGAAATGCATTATGGATGTCACATTTCTCTCCATCAGCACAACAAAGTCCCTCACACCCCTCTGTTCCCGGCGATAATGAAAGTTAGAGCCACTCGCAAAAAAAAAAAAAGATGTTAAAAAAAAGAAAAGACTCTGGAATCAAAAAGCTAGCGTCCCTGCCAAAAATGAAAGTGCATTTTAAGTCGGTCCGACCTTGCACTTGCTTTGTCTTCAGAGCTGCCCCCCCGTCCCGAACCCATTAATGATGTCAACTTCAAACTGGCAGGAATCCTTTTGTTCCCGGGCCCATTGAAGTTGACAAGTCAATTTAGTCGGTGCTTGTATATATGTGGAGATTGAGAGAAACCTCCACGGAGAAGGAAAAAGATTAAGAAAGAAGACGTTTAGCTTGTTCACGAGGCAACATTGGAGCAGATGTCTGTCTTTGCCCTATTTTATGTCAAATATACTAACTCCAGCCACAAGGAGTCAGTATAAGAACCAAACATTTTTTGAAATAGAAGAAGATTTGGGGCTTAATGTATAGAGCATTTACCCCTGAACTAGAAAATCCTGGACTAGGATTGGTGTTGATCAGGAACACTGTATTGGTACAGAAATGTTTTTAAAAGTCTGTACCATTCTGAGATAAGACCAAATACACTAACTCTAGAAAGAAGCAGTCACTATAGGTAGAGCTGCTTGATTATGGAAAAACCACGATTATTTAGGACATAATTGAAATCATGATTATTTAAAACGATTATTCATGCACCACTCATGCACCAAAATAATAACCTGCAGAGGAAGAGTAGTTTTATCATTTATTTGTGTTAACTGATTTTTAGAGCCTAATACAAGACTTTGGACAATGTTCTGGACAAAGACAAGTGTACATCTAGTTTTTGACAGCTCTGACAATTTAATTTTCTCAATTATACAGTTTTTGTAATTGTTAAGAGCCAAAATCGCAATCACGATTAAAATTGCACAGCCCTAACTATAGGAACTTATCATTTTAAAAGAGATTTGAGGCTTAATGGTTAGAGCATTTATCCTTGAACTAGATGTTTTGGTGTGGATCTGAGACATTGTATTGGCCCAGGAATGTTTTTAACAATCTATACCATTGTGAGTGAGGTAAGACCAAAAACACTAACTCCAGCCACAAGGGGTCAGTAAAGGAACCATTAATTTTAGAAGAGATTTGAGGCTTAATGGGCAAGCATTTACCCCTGTACTAGAAGATTTGGAACACTGTGCGGCTCCAGGATTTTATTTATTTATTTGTTTTTAACATTCAAAAACCAGGATGCTCCCTCCAACCACAAGACGTCAGCCATTTTTAAATATTGGGATATTCATGGCTTATTGTGTAGAGCATTTACTCCTAAACTAGAAGATCCCTGGTACAAGTTCAGGTTAGGACGCTATTATTACCATTGTGTTATATAGGGCCAATGCAATCTGACAGAAATCCATTTGTTCCCGGTACTTATTGAAGTTGACAAGTCAATTTAGCCAGCGCTTGTTTACTTTATGTGGAGATTTGAGAAACATCCACAGAGAGGGAAACAGATTAAGAAAGAAGATGTTTTAGTTTGTTCACGACGCCACATCCGAGCAGATGTCTGTCTTTGCCCTCTTTCATGTTCGGAGCCGCTGTGTATCTTCGCGTCCGTCTCTGACACCTCCCTTGAGGAAGGCTATAGGCGTTGCGCAGACCTGCTGACAAATTTTGTAAAAGCATCGACATCCGAAGTGACGGCGGGAACAGAGATAGAACGGCAGAGATTGGCAGAAGAAAGGAGAGAGCGGTTCAGCCGGAGTTTACTGCTGACACGCCGAGACGCACAGGAGCCGAGCACAACATGGACATCACTATTTTCATCATCATACTATTACAGCACAGGGACAGGTTCAGATAAAAGATGAGATTAGACTTCTGCTTTGATACATTTTTGCTGCTTTTTGTCATTTCCATCATGAACATTGTACTAGTTCACAAGATGTCCAAATTTGCCAGATTACAACATTTAAAAGACTATGCCACTATCTTATAAGGGTAGATTTTGTGTGTCTATTTTGCACAATATCCAGTTCTATTAAATTAGCTGTCAACCCTAATCAGGTACAGTGCTATAACAGACAGTATATTGCACCTTTTGAGTTTTGGATGCTGACAGCTCTGAGTTTGCACATTGTCATTGGTGATACTTTAATCCCACTTTAAAAATGGCTGTTTTAAAGTGCTCATATTATGCTTTTTAACGCTTTTAAAATTATTTTGGACACCTTTGTTTTTGTATTTAATGTTTTAAAACTTAAAATAATGTATGTGTATGGAAAACTTCTTTTGGGGAGCTGTTACTTAAATTTTGTAGGGAACGCTTGGATTAGGTGTCTGACAGAGCCTAAAATGGCTATTTAACATGGCTATTAGCAACATGATGCTAACAGATAGATAAATGAGCTGACTGCTTTGTAGTGACGGCAAGCACTGAAATGATCAGAATGAGTCAGGTGTATGGGCTTTAGAAACACTTAGGCACACTTTCTGTTTTTCCATGTTTTCGTAGAGCGATGAGACAGTGTTTTCAGCTCTTGAGAAGAAAACAGGCTCAGCAAACAGAATTACTTAAACATGAAACAAAATACTAGTCCAGATATGTTTTTGAGGTGAAAAAAAACAACAAACACAAAAGGTACAATCTTTGGTCCAGGAATCTTTTAAACCTTTGTGTAATAAGGCAAAAGATAAGGGAACCAACCATTTTGAGATATAAATGCTGTGTGCCTCAATGGGTAGAACATTTGCCCCTGAACTAGGGATCTTCCCTGATCCAACTCCAGGTCTCGCTACTATCAGTCAATTACTCAAACTTTATTTGTATAGCACTATATAACAGCCTAGTGCTTTCCCATTCAAGTGTGTTTACCATTGTGACACAGAGCAAATGCCTCGCCAAAGGTATGTACTTATGAGTGCTTCTAGTTATGCAATGGTTACTGAATTAAGTCTAAATTAAATTAAAAGATGGTTATGTTAAGGAAAATGTCACTGTCAGCATACTTTAATAGGCAAGTTATCTAACATCGGAGGTGAGGTATGCACCCAGAAAACCATAAAGCACTGGACCTTTTTCTTTCTGTCATTTTTTTTATGCACATACCTTGCACAATTCAGATCCTCTAAGCTGGTGTGATAGCCCAACCTTTACCATATATTGTTGGTCATTGGGTTTAGTCACAGCATGGTTTGCCTCACACTATCTGAGTCTTATTGAACACATGAAAAATGCATGCGTCAGTAACACGGACATCCTACCGTACACATTTTTCCAGTAGGAGATTGATATTATTCGTATCAGTGGTTTGCAGGAAGCATCACAGATTAATTAGATTTGGAAGACTGCACTGAGGTTCCTCACATGTGGATTATTAAGCAGTTTAGTAAATGACTGGTTCTGTCTAAAGGAGCTGGGAATGGAGGGATTATCGGGGTCAATGGGAAGTGATGTGATGGTTCAGAGGACAGGATTATAATGGTTAAATGTGGAAATGTAGAGATGAGGTCTGCGGAGTGGGTTTCACACCGAGGGCACTGCTTAAGAAGAGTCTGTCTCTTATAGCTTTGCTTCAAGAAAGGAAAAATTGAGATGTTCACAGAGTAGGTTGAAGAAGACGACGAACAGGTGAAGGAAAGGTTAGGTTCAGATACTATAAGAATGGCCATTTTTCTGCTCTTTTATTGATAATTATTGATTTTGTAGGTTTGCAGTTAGTCTCATGATGGTAAAACATAAAAAAAACTGAATTACATAAAAATATGGATATAAAAACAATATAAGTGGTGGCTATAATTACACTTAACCTGTCTATGTTTATTTTTTTATTTACCTGGGTTTATGAGTGTATTTCCAGAGGGTACTTGGAATTATTTCACAACTCATGTCCAAGATGATAAGAAAATGTTTGCTATCTTTTTAATTTACACAATTGAAACTTGATTTGAAAAATAAATAAAAATAAACAAATAAATAAAAGGTTAAGTGTCTTGTTGGAAAAAAGTAGACAGTACTGGCAGTAGATCAGTTGGTAGAGCCGCTTCAGGAGGTTGGTGGTTCAAAACCCCGCTCCCACCGTTGCATACTGTTGTTGTTGTGTCCTTGGGCAAGACACTTAACCCACTTTGCCTCCCGTGTCTGCACATGAATGTGTGTGAATGGGTGAACGGTTCCTTGATGTAAAAATGCTTTGAGTACACATGGAGGTAGAAAAACATTTTTATTAATTTTTATTTTCGATGGATGGAACTGCTATTTAAATATTTTTTTCTGTTTTAAAATTAATGAATAAATAAATACATTAATTAAATTAGTTATTTTTTATTGTACTTTTTTTTGAGTTTATAATTATATTTATTTTTATTTGAGTTTATATTGAAAATAAAGCATAGTCTTTTAGATCCAACCTATGAATAGTCAATACATTATTTTAAAACAGCAAAAAACTAGATTTTCAAATTGCATAATTAAAATGTTCTTTATAGCAAAAACATATTGAGAGTTATGTTTACCCTTTTCAATCAGACTTTATTTCTAAATTCATTAGCAGCAGCTCGTTGATTCATGTGGACAATTTATGGTAAGCTCAGCAAATGTCAAGATTTAAGAAAGGTCATTCATCATCAAACGAAATAGAGCCAGAACAGCAAGAAAAACAAGAAAAACTGTAGGTCCAGTGCAGTAATAAAAACTAGAATGAGTATGAAGTATCCTTTTTGTTGGAAGTAGTATGCTTTTAATGAAGTAAGAAGTTTGAATGAAGCTGAATACTTTGTTGAAAAGGTAAGACAAGGAAGGTTGAGACTTCTTGGCGTCAGTCTTCTGAGTTACCGCTGTGTGTAATATTTAAAAAAAAAAGTAATTCTTTGTATTATCTGGGTTACAACACTGCCCTATAATGAGATGCTAATTAATTGCCCACTTTTTATTAGTTTAATCAGTTGGAGATTTACTTTTTTTGCCTCATGTCTATCATTTTGCCTTATCATCTTTCTGTGCTTCCGCTTTTTGGATTGACACTTGGCAGACAGCCTCCTGGTTTTACATGGCTGCTCCTTTCATACATCAACCTCCTGAGCTGGAAACGCTTTCAGAGGCAAAGCCCGCCGCAAACAGCAGTCCAATGAAAAGCCCTATCGCTCATTATGGTAGATAACTTTCTCTGCTAAAATGCAAATATCTGTGTAATTACCAAGGCCTGAGCAAGCATGGGCTCCGATTGGCCGCGGGATGCCATTATTTTTTAAAACTCTACGCCTGCCTTATAAGTGTCTGATCACAGGGCTAAATTAATACACCAGAAAGGTTCGACTGCTCCTTCTTCCGCAGTACACTGCAGATAATGGGGAGGAGAAAATGGCTTTTTAAATTGCCTCAAATAGTTAGAGATCCCCAGTTAGCAATCAGGGCGTTAAAGCAGTGCATTGGAAAACACTGAGACTTGTTAGGCAGTATGGGTTTAGTATAAGCCACTGTTGTATTAAAGGTCCTACATTATGCGTTTTGAAATTGTTTTTGGACAAATTTACAATAGGATTTCACGTTTTATAACATAAAATATTGTATATGTATGGAAAATGTCTTTTGTTGTCGAGGTGTTGCATTGATTTGAGGACACTTGGATTAGGTTTCTGTTGCCCTCTGCTGGCAACGTTGGAGATTTGACAGAGCATAAAATGGCTATTTAGCAACATGGCACTAACAGATAGATAAATGAGCTAACTACTTCATAGTGACTTCAGTTTAAGAGCTGAAATTATCAGAATTAGTCTGGTGATGGTGTATGGGCTTTAGAAACACAAAGGAGTTCTTCCTGGTGTCACGATTGTAGATTATATAACATCATCACATGGTAAAAGTGTAAAAAAAAAAAGTAGATTTAGCAGAACAAAATTAGCATTTACTTGTTTTTGGTTTAAAGCTAAAGTGTCTAACTTTTTTCATGTATTTGAAGAAAATTTTTATCAATCATTAAACATGCATATTAAAATAAAAATTACTATATTTGTGGGGGAAAAAAAAGACTTTAGGATGTCAGTAAGATGTGATGTTTAATAAAAGATAATTGCAGGTCCGCTTTGGTCTAATGCCAAACTTGGCTCCAGACTTCAATTCAGTGTCATACATTTTATTTGATGTTGGCAAATTGGTTCAGTATTTTTATTAAAATAAAAGCAGTGAGGGTAGGTTAGCTGTATTTCTTGACTGACACTTCACAGACAGCCTCCTGGTTGTTGTACTGGGTGTTGGAAACACTAGGTAACAAATTTTGATACCACACCAGGTGTGATGCCAAGAGGAAATTGGGTAATCCCATTTTTAGAAGAAAGAATGAACAAAAAAATATATTTAAGAAAATGTCAAAAACAAGACTTCATAAAGGCATTATTATAAATGATTTTAATAGGCTGGAACAACCTGATAAGAGATTGTAAGTATAAGTGTCTGCTTAGAAGAACAGCATATCAAAGAAAAAATGCAATAGAAGAAAAGAAAGCAGAGTGAATACTAGAGAATAATAATGATAAAGCCTTCACAAGATGTTTGAAAAGGTGGAGGTAATTGCAGGATCAAGTTGTTTTTTTTAGCTTAACTTTAAAACTAGAAATTAGTGAGGGAAGCTCCAAAATCCAGGGTGATGTAATGCTATAATATTTTGAAGTATACAATTGGCTCAGTTTACATTTTTCATAAAGGAAACAAATAAAATGGCTATGGTGATGTTAGCGGCAGTAAAAATAAAATGGTGTACTGTAGCTTTAAGATAAACCAACCTGACAGCAAACAGGAAGACCAGGCCAATAGACACATAGGCCATTAGTATGCACCAACTGCATTTGGTTATCTTCATTTCCTTTTTAGCTGTCAGCTTGTATCCGAATAAGCGGAAAGGACTAAATGAATTTTAAAACCGGAGAGGTCATGTGATCTGACTGTGCCGACTATGGACAAATTAATTACAGCGGAAACGCACAGCTCCTCTGTGTAACTTTCATTGGGCAGGAATTTATTTACACTCGACAGCTTGTGCCTCTTGAATTCAATTTGAGTGCAGCCATTTCCCAGACACTTTTTCTGTCGAACAAGTTATATTTCTATTGTTTGGATTTGGAGCAGACACTGTCGCCGCAGCCCCGAACAAATCAGATGCATATATCTGGGGGAAAATACAAATTCTCCGACTGTCATACTATACTTCGGAGCATTGGCTTTCTTCTGAGCTCTCCCTCGTCTGCAGTTTGTACAGATTCATATTCTTGTTTTTGGGGTGAAAGATTTACATGTTCAGAATATTTACAAGATTCAAATATAAGTAACTTTATAGGTGTCGCAGCCGCAATTTAAGAGCGCAGAAAAACAAATACGCACTTGCAGTCACAGCACATCAGTGATCATAGACCATGCAGAATAACACATACACAATAAACAATTTTCAAAGAGATTTATGGGTAGATTATTCATTTATGTGTATGACTGATGTGGATTCAAAGGTGGCCCCTGGATGCTCCCCTCCTGGCACCATCACAGTAGCATCTCCCATTTGTTTTGCAGGCTGTCGCTACAGTCCAGAACAAAATCTTAAAATTGGAGGGAGCTTCAGAATGCAAAACAAAGAGCTGGTTGTAAGATACAAAAGAAAAAGAGTAAACAATATGTTTAAAACTGCATTTAAACCAAACAGGCAGTTCATCAGCAGATCTTAAGTCAAGTGTTATACCCATATTTCTTTTTGCACTTTGGATCTCTCTATATAACCTGGTTATGATCAAAAAGCAGTTAAAAGGAAAATGTTATTAATTTTTTTCTTTGGTCTAAAGATTTTGTTCAGCTTTTCCCTTGTAGCCTCACCGTAGAGCAGTGTTTCTCAACTGGTCTCAACCCAATTTCATTATTGATTCATTTAAGGTGACTCGGTTTTTACTGAGCCAAAATTATTTTTCTTCATTATTTTTTTGACACAAGTATGTGCTCTGCCTGTATTTGTAAGATACTGCTGCAGTTCTTATTAGCTGAGACCCTGGCTTGTTTAGTTCTATGTTTTAAAACTACACATGCAAGATTTTTTTATTTTTTTTAATCTGTTAATCTATTTTTTTTTTAGGATCAGTCTCTTAAGTCGTGTCCTTTCTAAAGAGATTATAGATGTACAATGGGACATAGGATCAGACTCTTTCCAAAGCTGCCATTAAATCTCCTTTCCTTTTGACTTTTCCCTTCTGGGCTCTCCACAACAAATCATCTCCCTCCTCCTCTTCACTTATCCAGGCCTGGGACCAGCACAAAGAGTAGCTCCCATTGTAGCTGGAGCTATCACCGCTAGCATTGCTAAATTATTTGCCTAAATTGCCATGTGTCCCAGTCAGGCTTTTGATATCCGTTAGTGAGACATTATTTTCTCTTCAGATTTTGTTTTACACTTGTCACATTTGGGTGAAAGGCTCATCTGCCTTGTTGGCAGCCCATCATTACCAAGCACAAGTTTAGTTTTGTAACTTTTCATCAGCGTCAGTGGAGATCTGTGGTTTGTTTATCCCCTCGGTGGCTCACCTGGTACAGTGTGCACCATATACTGAAGTGACCAGAGTCTGATACCTGTCTCGAGGTTGTTCGCTGCAGGAAGTCTATACATCCATATCTCATACTTTTAAGTTACAAAGTCGCATCGGTCAAAAAATGCGTCAGAAATAATAATAATAATAATAATAATAATAATAATAATAATAATAATAATAATAATAATAATTATTATTATTATTATTATTATTATTATTATTATTATTATTATTATTATTTCTGACGCATTTTTTGACCGATGCGAAATAATAATAATAATTAATTATTATTATTATTATTGTTGTTATTATTATTATTATTATTATTATTATTATTATTATTATTATTATTATTATTATTATTATATAAGTCGCACTGGACTATAAGTTGCATTTATTTCACAAAATCCAAGACAAAGAACAGATTTTTCATTTAGAAAGGAAAGGAAAACAATAGCACACAGCACACAACAACAGGCTGAATAGGTGTCCAGTATGTTAACGTAACAGTTATTCAGCTACACAACAACATAAAGAACAAACCTGGGAGGCTGAATAGACTAAATTAACATAACAAGCCAGCAAGCCAGAAGAAAGTTACTGGTAAGGAAGTTTACTCCTTGTGTCATGTTAAATTTGATATATAAGTCACAATTGACTATAAGTCGCAGGACCAGCAAAACTATGAAAAAAAGTGTGACATATAGTCCAGAAAATATGGTAGATGTTCATTTTTGTTCCACTAAACTTTATCAGCATTAAGTAAAAAATGTGAAGGAAGTATGCACATCAGACATATTTTTTAATCATATGGAAAAGCTTGTATTTAAATGGCATTATGCCTGCTGTGCACTGCCTAGACTGAACACATCCCAGGACTCTTAATGGGCCCCCCTCATGTCCTGGGCCCCAGTGCAGCTGCCCTGCCTGATGTTACGCTCCTGAATGCCTCAGTTGATAGAGCAGTGGCGCATACACAGGGCAACTACATCCTGCCTCGGCTTCGGCTTCGAGTATGGGCTCCGACACGTTGCAGAAGGTCTTACCCTCTCTCCCCCATGGTTCCTGTCGCCTCTCTGTCTACTGTCTAATAAAAAGCCTAAGAAAGGGCCCCCCCCCAAAAAAATAGTATGTTGTATAGATTCAGAACACAGAGTAAAATATTTTAAGCGTGTATTTTCTGACTGCAAAGCATTTGAATATATATATATATTTTTATTACTGTAAACAATATCCTCACAATTAATAGATGCTAGAATTATTTTATTCGGTCTGTACTAAATCTGTATGACTTTGAAGTTTTCTGACGTTTCTTTTTTTTTGAATTTTTTTTTTTTTTTTTTTTTTTTAATGTGCCTTTTTCATGTCTGTGTAACTACCTCTAATGAAAGAAAAAGCCAGAAACTAAATCCACACTGTCTCTACTGGTTAGGTCCACTTTTAAAAAATCCTGGTTAATTGTGGCAAAGCTTCTTTGCTGTGTCCTTGGCTTATTCCAGTTATTTGCTCTCTTTTTAAGCCCATTTTCTATTATTCTTACCTGGCTGTGTAATTCAAAGAAAAAAAAAAAAAAAACGCCCATGGCTTTTGGCCCTGGAACTTCTCAAACCCTTTATACAAACAACAATTACCTCACTCGCTAAAACTAGTGAAACATCGAAAAGAACAAGAGACGACCTTTGAATTTTGTGGAATATAAAACTTCACTTGTACCACTTCCTCTTCTTTCCAACACTAAATGAGCCGCGTTGTTCCTGACTAAATTTCCAACCATTAGACCTTCAAATAAAGTCATTAAAATAGCATTTTGCTGTTGTCCTTGCCTGGAAATAAGACAAGCATGAATGTTAGACGTAAGTGTTACATGGTTGCCGTAAACTAGGTTGTTGGAGAGCCTAGGGGACCGCCGCAATGTCAGAAAGGTTCCTCCACATCCTTCATAAGCACGCTCCATTATTTCTCTGTAATGATGGCCGAAAGTTTTTCGCCGTCAAGTTTTTCCGACCGAAGCCGTGTCGAGAAAGAAAATGTGTGCGAAGAAGGTTAGAAAGGGCGTGGAGACAAAAGCGGTTCAGAGTGCCCGAGAAAAAGTGACCTTAGCATTTAATGAGCAACAAGGAAAGACAAAGCACGGGCCACACAGAAGAAGAAGATAGCAAGACGGCAAAAGAAAGCCGCGCTGGCAAGAAAAAGGCACAGGATATTAACGAGACGTCATTAGACAAAAATCCTGGCCAGATTCAGGTTTTGTGTTGCTTTTTAATTCAGCACAAAACCCGAGATAGGATACAAAGAGGTGATGGAGTGATAGTGCAACAGGTGGATTAGTTTTCCAATGGGAGCGAGATTTTCAGGATTTTTCTTTTCTTTTTTCATTTTTTCCATTTTTAGGACGTGATTCAAACAGGTATTTTGACTTTTAATTAGATAGCAAGGGGATTGCAAGTGTGTGTATAAGCCCCCCTTATCCTGAAGTGTCAGATAACAACATTTAGTGCAATAATTGGATTTTATGTTTCTTCAAGCCCCAAGAGTCACAAACGGCTGCTGTTTGTTTTTATTAAAAAGTTACTCATTGGTGCTTAATGTTTATTTATTTATTTGGCTTCAGGGTTCATTTTATTTTCAGTGTTTTGTGGCCTATAGAGGGACCCCAGTGCCCCCATCCCATCTATTCTTGCTTTTGGCTTAAAGGCACTATAAAGTGTTTAAAAGACAATGTAAAGCTTTTGTCTATTTGTGGTATTTAGTAACTTGTTGTTCATTATATACATCTTCTCTGTCTGAAGTATAGTATAGTTTGTGTGTGTGCATTTAAAGCATTATTTTTGAACTTTTAATCTTGCATAATAAAGTCTAAAATGATGTGGAGGGTTTCTTACCATAAAAAAATAAGCAGAAAGGGCAACATATATTGGCTTGAGCCCTAAGGATGGCATTGTAACTGAATGTGTGCAAAGCTCAAAAAAGTAATTTTAGCATAATAGGGAATCTCTGAGTTAATTACCTTATGTTACTGTTGTTAATGTTGAATTGGCGTTAAATTGTTACCAGTGGCAGTAAAACAAATGCACTGAACGATATTAATTTGCTGAAATAAATGGAGGCAACAACAGTACTGAGAAAAAAACTGTATGCAAATATTTCAGATACAGATGTTATGGGTATATTTGTGCTAGAGTCAATATTAGTGAGTATATTTTACTAATTTGCAATGCTAAACTGCAATGCAAATTTTCAGAGACGAGGTTGAAAATAAATATGGCTTGTATACAGCACGCCATCCAAATCCTCCCCGCGACACGCTGCCCGTCTGAACTCACGTGCGCGCCCCTGTGCCCGTGCACGTGCCTCATATGTGTGCGTAGGCGTGCACCGGCAGCCCTCGCTGGTCAGCAGATTGTTGGGTGAGACCCAGTGGACCATTAGTTGTCCGGAGCTGCCAGGACTGAGAGCTGATAATGACAGGTGGTGTACGCACTGTGGAGGTCTGACAGGCCCGGGGCACTGTGCCACCTAACAGGCTTCACTATTGGCACCGCAGCCGTAGTGGCAGCCTTCAGTGGCAGTGATGGCAGCAGTATCTCCGTGGCAGTGACGGAGGAGCGGCCTGTGAGCACTTAAACTAAAATGGCAGCGATTGTTAATGGCACAGAATGCACTACACTGTCATTACTATGGCTGGTGTCCTCTCAGCGCATGTATTCAAATCCCTATGCAGATGACAATTATGATTATCAGAATAACAATGAACCTGTAGCTTCGTTATCCACAGGAGCGGCTTTCACGTGAGCAGCTTGCTTAGCGACAGCACCCATTCAAGCACAATAAGTATGTTATTGTGCGGCGTATAAAGGTCCTGCAACGTGCCTATTTTGCTTTTCTTTATCCATTATTGTTTAAAAGGCCTGATGACAATGGCTTTTGTCTGTCTGCTGTCTTTATGGATACACCTCAAATGAATGAAAATTCAACCCTGTCTCCCAAAGCCCGTCAGTAGAGACACAAACCATTGATACAAGAAGAAAGATTAAAAACAGCAAGCACGTATAAGGCATTCACAGCAAGAGTCACATTTAGTTAAAGAAAGAGACAATAGAGAAACAGGTGTCACATAGAAAAGGCTGCAGTAATAATAATAATAATAACAACAATAATAATAATAATAACAATAATAATTACAATAATCATAATAATCATAATAATAACAATCAGCCTTATATAGTGCTTTTCTAGACACTCAAAGTCGCTTTTGAATTAGGTGTATTATTTATTCACTCCTGAGTCACAGATGTCCTGGGGCAGACTGACTGAGATGTGGCTGTAATAATAATAATAATAATAATAATAATAATAATAATAATAATAATAATAATAATAATACAAGACAGGTAAATTAAAATCACACAAGATGATAAAACAAACTTAAAATCAGACTCAAGTGCAGCATAGTCAAGGGCCCAATAAAACTTAAAATGTACAATAAATTATTTAATTAATAAATGCAACAAAAACAGGATTATAAAAGGGCTTTTCTATAAAAAAATAAGTCTTTAAAAGGGATTTAAATGATGCTACAGAGTTAGCCAGCCAGGTCGTCCCACAGCCGGGGAGCCTGAACAGAGCATGCCCGGTCTCCTCTGGTCTTCAGTCTAGAACTGGGAACAGTCAGGAGGTTTCTGCCTCAGGACCTCAGGCTGTGCACCGGTTCACGGGGGACAGTAGTTCTGCTTTGTACCCACAGGCCAGACCATGAAGGGCTTTAAAAGTAACAAGTAAAATCTTAAAATTAATCCTAAAACTGATGGACAGCCAGTGTAAGTCCATGTTAATCTGCACCTATGGCCTCCTCCGACCACCACCAAACTCATAATCACTCAGTCAGTCATACATAAGCAAGGCGTGTCTATGCAATGTTGGTAGCGGGGATCAATCTGCCAACCTCCCGGTTAGTGAGCAAATGGCTCTACCTACTGAGCTACTGCCACCCTGCCCCTCTTTAAAATAAAATGTTGTTCATGCCAAGAGGCAGCTACCTCTTGTCATTTGAAACTGCAGTGTTAGGCTGAGAAAGTGATTTGAACATTTTTACTGCTGGTTATCTCGATCACCAACTTTTAATGTTCTATATATAGCATTTTTTCATTTATTTTTTTAGAGTTTTTAGTCTTCCAGTTTCTTAAAACATGAAGCATCAGCCTATCTACATGTAATTTATATTTACCCATTTATTTACACATGAAACTGTCAAAGGACATCAAACTGCGCAGATAAAACACTGGATTTCCACAATCAGATTTTTACATATATTTTCTTTACTTATCAAGTTAATGCAAAGGTTAATATAGTTTCCCTAAGGTTTCAAAAAAAAGAAAAAAAAGAAAAGAAAAATGAAATTCACGTCACGGTGGCAATTTCCCAAATCCCTCACCAAACAAATACCCCACTGACCGTTTACTCAGCGGACACAACACGCTCGGAGCATGTGTGGGCATCTGAGTGCATTTGACCAAACAGCCAACCTTTGTGTCCCTCGCCCCCTCCTGTACTTCTTCCCCCCTGGCGTACACACACACACACACAACACTCAGATACGCACTAATCTCTCAGTACAGTCTCTCAGCTATTGTTCCTCTCTGCTGTGAGCTTATTCATGTGCCACTCACCACGCTCTCGGCTCATTTAAATACTCCGACAGTGCTTCTAGCTGAATACAAAAAAAACAAAAAAAAAAAAACATTTCTGTGTTCGTACTTTTTGGTTGTTTATTAACAAAATCACCTCCTTGCGCTGCGTAGGTGACGGACAAATCGTACAGGTTGCAGATATACTTAATAACATGGCGGATATTGACCGAACGCATTGATGTTTCTGTGTGGAGGTTTATGTATACAGACAGCCCGTAGGCAGCGGTGGACGGCCTGAGATGAAAGCTGATGTTCAGATTTGATGACTGTTGCCATGGCAGCGACATGAGGATAGAGGAGGGGCCAAAGTGTTTATACAGAGAAACGGAAAGAAGGAAAAGAAAATACATTATCTTCTTTTCTTTTTTTTTTCTCACAAACACAAACAAGCCCTCAATCAAAGCACCGTAGCATCTGGTAGGTCGTCCCGTTAATGTCCCCCACAGAGACTTTACATAGGACGTAAAGACTGCAGAATACAATTACAGATCCATTTCTTTCTTAATATCTGCTCCCTTTTATTCTTTATATATTTTTTTTGTCTTTTGGTTGTTCCCTGTTTCATTGGGGGTTGCAGTTCAGAACCAGTCACACATTGATTTCGTAGTTTTTTGTTATTTTTTTACACCGGATGCCCTTCCTGATGCAATTAGCCCCATACTTAGGTCTGCCTTAGCTTTGGTTGTCAAATTTGGTATCTGCCTTTAATTCTAAATTGAAAACTTGCTTTTACAGAATTGCATTTTTAAATTAGCTTGTTTTGTTTTTTGTTTTGTTTTTTAATATGTAAAACACTTTGTAACTTTGTTTTGAAATGTGTCTATTATTATTATTATTATTATTATTATTATTATTATTATTATTATTATTATACATACATGATTGGAGTAGGCAATGTGGGTGAAGTGTCTTGCCCAGGGACACAACTACAGTATGCCTTTTTTATTCTTTTGTTCTTGCATTTGTTTTATACACTATCAATTTAATTCAATTTAATTAAAAATGTAATTTGTCCCCGAGGGGTTATTAAAGGCATGTTGATAGCAGGGCATGAAACAGGACGCTAAGACAAAGTAAGCTAGTTATAAAACCTAATAAAACACACACAGACACATAAAAAACAATGCACAAAATGTGACACAGCAGTACAAAAGTGCATTGTGTAGAAATGTTTTAGAGTGCAGACAAAATAAACATATTTATTCTTCTTTTTGCTCTTGTTTATTCAAGTTACAGTATTTATTTGTTTTGCTTTGTTTGTTTAATGACTGAAATGAACAATCAAAATATTAAATTACTGATTACCAGCACAATTATCAACTTTAAATGCTTTTTGTTTTATTCAGTTTTATTTTTATTTTCTAGTTTTCTGTTGGGTCACATGTGAAGTAGATCCTTGATGCAAAAGGTCAGGTATGGATGCCTACAATCTGCAAGGCTAACACTTAGAGAGATGAGAATAGAGGAGGGGGCAAATGTGTTTATGGAGCTCAACAGTGACCGCCCACCTCTGGTCCTGGAAGTACATTTCCTATTCTTTTTTTACATTGACTTAAAAAAATAAAATAAAATAAAAATCTGTTTATTAGGAGTTTAAAGACTTGACGGAGGCTAATCAGCTCATGACCATAACACATAATTTCAATCATAAATATTATCTTAAACTGAAAGTCAAAGGTACATATTTATTTAATCTGTTCTTCAAGTTTAAGGTAATTTTTGTTTGAAATTAAATGTGTTATGGTCAAGAGCTTCCCTATAGCTGATTAGCCTCGGTTGGGCTTTTAATTTCTTTATGTACAGATTTATTGAAAAGTCAATGGAGAAAATATATGGGAAATGTACTTAGAGGACCAGAGGTGGGCAGTCACTGTTGAGCTATTTACAGCAAAAGCAAGAAAAAAATAAATTATCTTTTCCTCACAATCACACTCCAGCCCTCAGTCACGCTGCCGTAGCATCCGGTATAGGTCGTCCCGTGGATCAGTGGACTGTAAAGGTCCATTATTAGGACAAACAGGGCAGGGGCTAGGCTTCCTGACAGCTTGTCAAGTAAAAGAAGCCTGCATGACTAACTGTGATGAGACAGCTATTAAAGACAACAGCAGCAGCACCGTGTTGCAGTAAGGCACCTGGCCCCTCATTTTGCCGTGTGTAGCTCTTCCGCCTCCTCTGCAGGACAGGGGAACGGCCAGTTCAATAAAAAGGGTTTCTGGCTCCGGCGGACGTGTTTATAGCGTTTCCTCTGGCCAAGCGCGGCACCGGGGTTAAGTTGATCATCTCTCACTCTGGTAAAATAGCCAGGGGAGTCCGTGTACCACTAGATCAACTCTACAACTTAAAGACCCTAAACGTTACAGCTCGGATGATCGATATGGCACTGAGCAATGTTCTTTACGAGCTAATAGACAAATCCATTCCTGCAAACTCCCCCCGGGCCTCCACAAGCAAGGAGGGAGTTAGAGTATGCGGCTGTTTGCCTGGTGTTGCCACTTAGACCTAAACACACACACACACACATGCACGCACACAGCAGTGGGCCAGTGACACACTTACACACAGTCTTTGTGTGTTCATATGTGTAACTGTGATGGCATGGCTCTGTGTACAAGGCTATTGTCATTTACTAATTCCACAGAGGGTAACACAGACGCTGAGCTGCCAAAAGCAAACTTGTGTCTCCCAGTGTCAAAAGGGGAAAAGCAAGGCTGTATTATTAGAGGTAGATAAAGGATCTTCACCTCCATATGTCACTTTCTTAAGGATGAAGTACATAGTCATATTTTTAGGCGATGATATGTTTCTTATAGTCTCCAGCTCCCTTATTGGCTGACAGTAAGAGACAAACTTTGGCTTTTTGGCATGACTAAATAGTGCATAAAACATTATAATTATTTTTATTTAAGATATTCAGCATAGTTATCACATATCACACATTATATTTTACCTTTATATTGTGGAACAAGAGGAATAACAAGTTTCGCCATTGAACATTTCATATATTTATTCATGCACTCATTTTATACAGGTTTTTTTTACAGGTCACAGAGAGCTAGAGTCTAGTGTGGGGCTGTTCAACAAGCGACCCAGGGGCCAGAACCGGACAATCAGTTATAATCAGTTATGTTGGACAGGCCCTCGACCCTTTTACCCATAAATAATAAACCAATCATTTAATAGCCACTAAACTGCAGTGGTGAAAGAAGTACAGTTTTTTTTTCTTTTTTTTTTTTTTTTTGTTTGTTTGTTTTGTTTTTGTTTTATTTAAGTAAAAGTACAGATACATGAGCAAAGATTTACTGAAGTAAAAGTAAAAGAATCATGAAAATTTCTACTTAAGTAAAAGTATAAATGCACTCGCTTTCAAATGTATTTATGAGTAAAAAAGTATTTTGCACAGATTCATAAACCAATGAATCTGTTAAATGTGAATGGTTTTGCTAAAAAAAATTGGGCTGAAAACTGAAGGACAGACTGAACCTGTAGTTAAGGATTACTTTACTGCATCTTTTATGTACTGTGTCTACAATGAGGACATGGCAAAAACTAATGATTTTATACCAACCTCAAAATACTTTGTACTTCAACCAATTCAAAAAAAGTAGTGGTGGTAGTACAAAAAGTACAGACACTTGCTCTAAAATGTAGTGACATAAAATTCACCCAAGCACAGAAACATGAAAATTGTACTTAAGTAAACTAACTAAGTACTTTTACTTTGTTACAACCCACCACTGCTAAACTGCATATGCGTCAATTTGGGACACATTGCGGTGCAAAAGCCAGCAGTGCAGGGGAATGTCCAGCCCACAGGCCAATAACCTTATGGCAATTTGGCCCATAGAAAAATATAGCTGAATAGCCCAGGTCTAATAATGATAACAATAATGCATTAGTCTTATATAGCGCTTTTGCAGACACTAAAAGTCGCTTTACAATTTGGTGCATTATTCATACAGGCAAGGTGGGGGAAGTGTCTTGCCCACAACAACAGTATGCAATGCCGACACCGGGGGTCGAACCGCCAACCTTTTAAGTTAGTCTCTAGCAACTGAGCTACTGCTGCCCCATTAAATTGCCCTGGTCTATTGTCAGAATGCATAAGAAAATGTACAGCTTGGATAATCAGTTCATCACTATACTAAGACTTTGAGACTGTTATCAGCAGAAAAACATTCACATTATGCATGATATTGGACAGCTTTAACCAGAGTTTGTAAGATCAAGATTGATATAAAGGAATTTATAAGGAATTTGTTTGTAAGGTTGAGTAAGGTTGTTTGCCTCATACAGATTTTGAGCTTTTTGATTTTTGATTTGGAGCTTAAAAACATTATGAAGCTCTAACACACAAAATATTAAAATTAATACATTTTTAAATACATTTAATTCATTTTTTTAAGCATTGACATTGCATTTGTCAGTAAAGTGCAGCAACATCTACTGTCATGTTCATCTTGTTTTATATAAAGTGAATTAACTGTCAAAAATCGCTCAACACTCTAGATGCTTTGGACTCACTAAACTTGATTGTCTATGCTACAGTAATATTGTTTTATGCCCTATTTATGTCCATACATAATATTAAAGACACTTACATTTTGTTTTAATAAGTTTTTTTTTTTTCTTTCCCTCTAAAGAACTGATAATCACATATCAGCATTTTGCAGAAGCATCCCTTACATTTGACCGGTGAGCCTGTGTTGTTATTTCACTTCGAATTATCTGACAATAACACAAAGTCCGCATGGTGATATATGAGCCTCTCCAGTCATTTACTCTGCTCAGCGATGGACTGCTTGTATTCAGCAGAGAATTGTCTGTATGATTTATAGGACTGGATCGCAACCTTTGTCACCAACAGCGTTTAATTGAAAAAGCCACAATAGGACTTCGGAAAGCCATTAATTGTAACAGTTAATTAAGGTAAACATTAAATGAAGAGACTTTTAATTGGTTTCTGTTGATGAGGGTAGGGATCTGGGGTGACCAGACTCGCCATATGTAAATAAGAGAAAACTCCTCCAGGCTTTAGCCACTCAATCAACATCAGCCTCCTCCCTAAGCGGCTGTTTGGGGTTTTTTTTACAATATTTTTTAAGATATTTTTTGGCCTTTTTGGGCTTTATTGGATACAACAGTAAGGACGCAACAGAGAGAGTAGGGAGAAACTTCTGGTAAATTGTCAGACTTTGGACTCAAACCCATGATACCAAGGCAAGCTGTAAACTAGGCTATACCACAGCGCTAATATTTTTTTTACCAAACACAAACTACAATAATGAATAAAAAATGGCACCCCCTTGCAAAGCATCTCTGCAATGTCACCAGGTAGGTGAACCAGCAGAGGCTGCCATACTGTATCAAAAACTCTGCAACCCCCCCTCAGAGGATACGCTCCAAGGAATCCACAGGGGGGAAAAAATCTCATTGCTTTAAAAGATGCAAACGTTTATACATCACAGCCAGCTGCCCGGTGGATAGAGAAAGTGCCTAAAACAGCATAGGGTCTTGTGGGATTGTCTGATGAAAGATGGACCAGAGCTCTTCTGCAACACTTTTCTGAAACCTAGCAATAATGGACACTGCCAGATACTGCGATAGCTGGTCCCAACATCTGTTTCACGCTTCACACAGAGACTAGATATCTTCTTCTTTCCTTTCAGCTTTGTTTGTTCCGCCGTCACCACAGCAAATCATCTGCCTACTCGTGTGCAGTAATTTACATAATAAATTAAATTAGCATAGATTTAAGCTGAATGCCTTCCTAATGCAATCCTCTTCATTTATCCAGGCTTGGGACTAGCACAATTAGTACACTCACTGGCTTGCGACCCTTTTGTGGCTGGATTACAGAAGGGATAAATCTGAGGTGAATTTTGTGTAAAAACTGTAGAATCTGTGAACAGTACAAACTCTTCTGGTGTTTGCATGTAAATATTGTAATGGCAGATTTAAAAGCATCTGACCGAGACTATTGCATGTTGCTCATTCTGACACATTTTCTCATTCACGGTATGCTGTACATTGATGCATGCAAAGTCACAATGACACACAAAAGCATTGACTCAGCCACCTTGGCCCCTCAAAGGCTGTCATAAATACAAATGGGGTGCTTTTATCAAATGACATTGACGTGATGTATGTACAACAGTGTATGTGCAGAAAAAAACAGTGCTTTACGACGAAATGCATTTGTTGAGATGAGACATGACAGATTGACACATCACCATCATATTTACAACACATGAAATTATCCTCAGGCTCTTAAATCTTATCAAATCTCATACAGAGGAACATTCGTTGATATGTGCCCGCCCACTCACGCTCATCACGGCGTAATTGATCGAAGACTTCCTGCTTGCCCTCAAGACTAATTTACAATGTCATACTTCGCATGAGTTGCTGTGTGTACATATGGAAAATATCAGAAATGCATCATTTTTGTTTGAACAGCTGCCACCTGTGCCAGAGGGGAGGGCTCTTAATAGCAAACCCATTCAATTTGAGAGAGAGGGAAGAGAGAGAGAGAGGAGGCACTAGATAGATAATGATGCAGAGAAACAAAAACACGTATATTTGAAAGTATGGCATCCATTTTCAACAGATGACAGTTGTGGCTTGTGACAATGATAATAACACTTTGCAAAAACTATAGCCCTTTTGGGTGTAATTTGCATATTTAGCAAAAAACAATTTTCTCTGGGCACTCTCTGGCTTCCTCCAACTATCCAAAGGCATTCATGTAGAGTTGAATTGTAATGGCTCATATAGTGAATAAATGTGAGAGTGAATGGTTTGTTTGTCTGTGTGTGTCTCAAAGTGGTAGCCCTGCGATTAACTGGAATTGTCTTGGGTGCACTATGCCTCAAGGTTAAGGAAAATGAACAAATTAAACCCTTTGGAGTCCTGTGTAAACACACACTCAGACATAAAGTTTAGTCTTTATGCCTGATTGTGTGTTTATGTTTGATTAACTTTGTGAAGTCCTTTGAGGCGACTGTTGTTGTGATACGTGGCTATATAAATAAAATTGAATTGATTGTCCAGGATGTACTGCGCCTCATGCCCAAAGCAGTCAGGATAAGCTTCAGCATACTAAATGAATAACCGTCATACATAGTATTATAATTCTTTCACACCAATACTTTGTTGCTCTACTATGTAAGCAGCTCATGACTCCATCTCTTGATGTTGAAATTTAAAATTTAAATTGAATTTTACATTGTATTTGTTATTGTGTTTTATGTGTAAGTTAGTATGTGTATGTATTTGAAACTGCTGCTGCCACTTGGCCAAGACACTCTTGCAAAAGAGATTTATATTAATCTCAAAGAGTCTTTTTTTCTTTTTTCCATCCTGGTTAAATAAAGAACTGAATGAATGAAACAGTTATATCACAGGCTATAGCACAAGCACACAAGCCTGTGCACCCTTTGTGCTGGCCCCAAGCCTGGATAAACTGAGAGGTCAGGAGTATGTCAGGAAGGGCATCTGCTATGCTGTAAAGCCTATACCAAATCAATATGCAAATAACTACATTCAAAGAGGGAAGATGATTGGCTGTGGTGACCCTGGCGGCGTTTATGTAGGATTGCATACATTCACTTGTTATTCTTTAAAACGATAGAAAACCCAGCTAAAAGAAGCAGCATTTTATTCACAGGTGAGTTGAGCGTAGATGGTGTCACGGAGGGAAGCAGGTGAATTTGCATTGCAGTGTCTCTGATTGTGTGTGTGTGTGTTTGAAAGAAGCAGATGATTGGACGGCTGCGCGGTCACCCGGTCATCCTGCTGCAGTGGAGAAAAAGCCTCTCATGGCCAATGCAGTGCTGTTGCCAATGTTTCACAAAAAAAAAAAAAAAAAAGTGACTGTGCTAGAGCTATCTGAACAGATGCTTGGTGCCATTTTGGATAGTGCCTGTATGCGGTGGGGTGAAAGTGTGTGTGTGTGTGTGCATGGTTGTGCTAATTGCATGGCCCCTTTTTGTATGCTTGCATGTTGTTGTGATTATTTTGCCTCCAAACAGATGTTTTTTTTTTTTTTTTTTTTTTTTTTTTTTTCTACAATGAGTGCGTTCAAGCCGATACAGATCAACGCCAGCCAGTACTGCAAGTGTAGCCAAAAGGTGGACAATATTCAAAACACAGAGACACAAGCAGCTTCAAGAAATCTCCACTGATTAGTCACTTTGCAGGGGGGACTTGGAATTACTTCATAACTGTAAATATTTAGTGTCTAGTGTCATTATCACTGCTAAAACTGCTAAGGAATATTATTTGAATGTTATATTTTTATGTTTTCAGGTGTAATAGCTTAATTTTTGTATTATGTAGTATTATTATTTTAATTATAAGTTTAATATTACTTTTTATTTATTTTTATTTTTTTCTGAACATAAGATATCTCTAGTAAAATCAGTAAATGTAGTTTATTATTATACTGTTATTTTTATTTTGAAGGCACACAAATTATAATGGTTTGTACCACTAAAAAAACATTGTTAAAACGTGAAACATTTTTGTTTTTTAACCTTGTAAAACCTTGTTGTTGAACACGCAATTGAAACTATGGGAACGGCCATTTTTTCATAAAACTGAGCTCTTTACAACAAAAGCTTTTGTTCTCGGTTGGCATTGGCAGCAGTTCCCGCATATACCATAGATTTTGCCCCACTCTTGCGCCCTCACGTCTCTGATCGTCTTCATTTTCATCTAAACTTTGTGCGCTGTCTTCTTTGCTATCATCCTGTCTTGGAGTGCACTCAGCTTCAAACTGGAAAGGCTGAACAGAAGCGTCCATCGCACTGCACTCAAAACAAAAACATCTGAAGTGTTTTTATACCATAGTTTTGTTGATAACAGCAAAATAAATCTTTTGGGAGAAACATGTCTTATTAGTGAGGGTTCCTTTAAAAAGAAAACCAATGTATTTTGTATCTAAGGTAAATAATAAATGAATAATAAAAAATATTAATAAATGCATATGTTTTATATGAATAATCAACACAGATGAGTGAGAAGGTACTCATGACCAAGAGGTACTTGAGGCAAAAAAGGTTGGGAAGCACTGCCAAACACAACAGACACCTTTCTAATAGAACCAGCATTAACCAGGATCAGCCCACACGGGACAGTGGGCTTCACCTTGTCGCCAGTTCACCGCTGTTCCTTCCTTGGACCACTTATTCTGCAGTTTTGGCCACTGTCATACTGATTTTTGCTGTGCTGGCCCTGAAAGAGAAAAGCCAAAAAAAAAAAAAAAAAAGAAAAGACTCTAACTTAAAAAAATAGTACCTCTGTTGTATATTGTACTTAACATTTAACTTTTGGCTGACACCCCGAAGCGAGTGCACACAGCCAGACGCGCACAACATGAAGCGTAATGATTACAAGTAGCACAGTAATAAACAAATTGGAAGCAATCATTAAAAACAGAAGGCAGGAAACAAAGGGGTATAATCAAATCCTCGTAAATAAGGATTTGGTGGGAGCGGGTGTAGGATATAATATAAATGAATGGACTTCTTTACACCAAGGCTGTTTAGTGTGCGATGTTTCAGTCCCTGGAGTAATTGTTTGATTTAATTTGCTGGTTCAAGAAGGTGGCCATCTGTGACCTTGGCTGGACTATAATCAAGCCAGTCTCTCTCAAATTGCGTTTCCGGGAAAATCCCTGGTACATGGAATAATGAAGTTTCCAGGCATAAAATGAATGTAACACGTTTTGGGCTTGTTTTGGTTTGATTGGGTGATTTATAAAGATGAGGCTGGTTAGGGACAGCACAGGACAAAAATATGGGATTGTGGTTTTAGAGACCAGAGTTTATATTTTGAGATTAGTATTATAAAGGACATTACATTACTCTTATTGTACGGCTATGTTTTTAATCTCTCTTTAATTTAATCTCTGCACACCATTAATAAAAAAAGCTGTCATGCCACTTTCATTAAAGGGGCTACATTATGATTTTATATATCTTTTTAAACTAATCTTGCCATTTTACTACAAAATGGAAAATAGGAGGAGTGAGGAATCAGTGGAGACAGCTGTTTTTTGGATAAATGAATGAGAGCAGAGGGGATGTAGAGGGCTTGTTGATTGGTCAGTGCTTCTTGGAGTGGGCGGGGGTTTGTGGAACCGACCGTTTTGAGGCCTCAGAAACTCAACACCAGAGAATAGAAGATTACTTAAAAAGGTGCAAATGAAACAAAACACAACTCCAGGTATGTTTTTGATGAGGAAACATTATAACATGGTAGAAAACAAAAAAGTTGATTTTCCATATTCCCTTTAAACATTGTGCACTGTTAGATAACTTGATTTTAAATGGACACTAATTTATTTATTTCCATTTGAAACCATATATTAAGTAAATTTGAGTGATTTCTTCATATCATTTTGTTTGCAAATGGTTTTGAGTACCCACAAATAACTACAACATGCTAGATGTATCATTAGTAGCATGTTTTGGAAAAGGAAACTTGCTGTTTTAGTAAAATATGTTCAAAGAGACACAGTGGAATGAAAATTCACATTGCATGCCAGTGTTAAAGTGAATTATTAATATTATTATTAGTACTGGGTGCACACTACCAGACTGATTCGTGCTTCCGCCTTTCAACATGGAGGTTGTGGGAAAGACATGCAGACTTCACCTCTTTGTGTTAACACATATGTTTGGGAGAAAGCTGATGAATGAATGAATGAATAGTTAGTAGTAAGTACATGAGGCTGGGATAACTGTGATTACTAAATACTGACATTGGTACCTGGACAACCCCAGTGATTTCTATTTATATTTGACTTGGAAACCAGGCTATTGTAATTTTCTCTAGAAACAGTACTCATATATGACATGCTCCACCGATTCATAAGGTCCCCGTCTCATTTTGCCCGAAGGAACTTGTGTTACATTTAAGGTCCAGTCATCTGCTGCTTTTTATCTGCACTGGTTTCATGTGAAATGACTGTGGTCCTCCTCCCTGCCTGCCCGAGCCGTGAAGATCCCTGTTTGATTTTTTTTTTGGGGGGACGAGCAGAAATTGAGACTGTAGCCGGTACAACGTGTTGAGAAATGATCACCTCGGGGAAGCACACGGCGAGCCCCTTATAGCTGCAGAGGGACAGAGACGAGACAGATAGGGGAGGCAGATAATGGCGTATGCGGCTGACAATACGTATGTGGCTGAAGCTTCACACTTTTTGAGACTCTTTTTGGGTCAGCACCAGAGAGGGGTCAGCTCACAGACTGGAGGAAGATAGCTGGAGAGTTACAAAACTTGATTTTAGACAGACTAATTTGTAATTAGATTGTAGATACTGTATAAAGCTCTGGGGAAAATATAAGACCACCACTGCAAAAAAAAAAAAAAAAAAAAAGGTTTTATCTTTTCTAGTTGCAGTATGTTGAACTGAACATTAACATTACTGTAATTTTTGCGATCTGCTGACAGTTTTAATTTTCGTTCTTGGGTTCCCGACCTTTTTTGTCTCTTGTACTGCCTGGGCTTTTTTGTCATATCATGAGTACCCACTGACTCATATGCACTGATCATTCTGTAAAATTGTAATAAAAAAAAACCTAAATACTTTATCTTTATTAAACATTTATATTGTCTTTATTAGTATAAAGACATTTCATTATTATAAATGTTTATTCTTCTGCATTTTTTGTGAAACTCAAATTCTAAATTAATAATCTTCCTGTCTTTAAAATAAAATAAAAAAATAATTAAAAACAGTATAAACTCCTGTTACATTTATTTATTATAAATAAATAACTCAGTACAAATGTACTACAAAGCAAATTTTAAATAATGTTGTAAAATAAAGTAATGTAAAAACTCAACTTTTAAATAAGTTATTAAACCTAAAAAAAAAAAATGCACCAAAATAAAATCTAATAATATTTAACAGTTTTGCTTCTTTTTTATGACTTGAGCTTATCTTTTGAGTTTGTCTTATTTATAGTTCAGTGTAAAAACATCACAAATAAAAATCACAAGTTTTTCATCTTGGAAATATTATGAAATACTGCCAAGTACCCCCTGGAAAGTGCTTGCATACCCCTAGGGGCCCCCATTCCCCTGGTTGAGAAACACTGCTTTAGAGCATATTTTACCAATGCATCAAAATAAGAGAAATGGTGCAGTGTTTGCAGGACAGTCAGAAAACAGTATTTGGTGAATAACCCGGATTTGTGATCACAGCTTCTCTCCATCTCGCTCTCTACCAGTTTTTCACATTGTTGTTGGGTAACCTCTCTCTCTCTCAGCTTTGCTTGATGGTCTGTGAGCTCATAAAGCAGTGAGGTGTGCAAAGGAAACAGAAGTCAGGAACTTCATTTCTTTGCTGTTTTTCCCTCATTTTCCTCTATGGAGCTCCCCCAATATTTTGAAATAAAGCACTGTCATAAATACTCACAAGTCCAGTTGCCTCCTGTATGTTCCCTCGCTCAGCTTTACTTTCACATTCCTCTCTGTGTTTCTGTACATTGTTTCCATTTGACTGCTCTGCCATGACGAAAATTAAGAAATACAGCCTTTGCTTGCTTGTTGTTTTGCTAACCGTGATGTGCCTCTCTCGCGTGAGACTCGCCACTGGCACAGCGACACACTTGCTTGCAAGTGTTGTTTTTTGGCCCAGGGGTGGCAGAGGGAGGTGCAGACTCTGGACTGAGATGGTTGTCAGGCTCAGAGAGGCTGATTTAAGAATAAATTGCAGTGATATCTCATCTTTTTTGATATATTCAGTGAGTTTTAGGTATTATTTGGTATCACTTAATGTTGATAATGTAGCCCTGCAACTAACTGGCCATTGCCCAGGGTGTACCCCATCTAAGGCCCATAGTTGCCAGTGTTATCAAATGAATAGACCCTTTTATTGTTTGTAAACAATAAGGCTGCTTTCAAAAGGAGTTGGCACAACAAAGGGAGGGGAGGTAGATAATACCGTTCCCTCTTTTTGAGTCTCTTTTTTTGGGTCAGCCCCAGAGATGGGTCAGCTCACAGACTGGAGGAGGAGGAGAGCTGGAAGAAACGAGGCAGCCAGAATGAATGAGTGCAATATCTCCCATCTCTGTCCTTGCCCCTAGTTGCCCTCAGTCAAATCCTAACCATTATGCTTTCACAGTATGATTTATGTGACGTCGCTGCTATTGCACTATCTTCGGCTGCTTTTTACACGACAGGAAACAGGGCGATGACAAACCATAAACACCAGATTCTGTATTTATACCAGTGCAGCATACAAAGAGAACAAACTAGTCTCTAAATATAAATCTCGGTGGTTTTTGGTGGACTAACTGCATCCCTCTTGCACTCGCAGCCTTAGGGAGATGCAGTTTCTTTTTTAGTGGTGGGATCATAAAGAGGCAGGGCTTATATACAGAAATATTTACAAAACATATTGCGTGAGTGACATAATATCATCAGGGCAAAGACTGAGATTAAAATAAAAAATAAAATAGGATACTGGCAGTGCTAACTGTATTATGCAGATAAAACCAGACAATACAAAATTAGAATGATACAGTAGTTAAAGGGGATATATTATGTTTTTATTCATATTTTTAAATCCACCTTTGTCACCTCTAAGTTGACCTTTTTGTATGTTACCATTTTACTACAAAATTAAAAACAACTGTGTGGGTTGTGGGACAGGCATAGGTTCGTGGAACTAAGCATTTTTGAGCCTCAGAAACTCCAGAGAATACAGGATTACTTAAACAGGCATGAATGAATCATAGCACAAGTCCAGGCGTATTTTTGATGAGAGAACAATATTATAACATGGTAGAATGCTCAGAAAAGTTGATTTTGTGCAATATAGCACCTTTAAACAGACTTTTTTTTAAAAGGCAGCTGTACCTGTGACTCCACAACCTAAATTAGTGGTTGCACTAAACCTGATACTTGTTACTGACAAAATAATTAGATCTGCTAAACCAACAGATACATTTACATGTGAGGTTGCATAATACAGTGTTAAGTCATGCTGTTACTTCACTTGCACTAATTCATCTTTGTCTCTTCACCATTATATTGCCACCTGTAGCTTTTGCAGACTGACTTCTTTTCTTTATTATTTGACTGTTCATACGATGCCTTTTTCTCAATTCAAACTGAATTTTGGGGATTTCTTGCACTCTTTCTTCTCGGCATGAAGGCTGTGCATTCCATCCTCAAGCCAGCCGACTCAGGGTCTTAGCATACCAGGAGAAAGAATCTATCTATGTATAAATCTTGGTTGGTTTGGACTAAATGCATCCCTCTTGTATTTGTAGCCTTAGGGAGATGCTGATTCCTGTTAAGTGTTGGGTCCGTAAGAGGGGCAGGGCTTAAATTAGAGCAATTTACATTTATTTCTGGAGTAGCTGAATGAATTTCCAATGATATAAGAGGAAAAAAAAAAAGAGGAAAAAAACAACAACTACTACAAAAAAATGAGTGGGCTAGTAGTGAAGTGATGTGTAAGTCAGATAGTCCATTAGGAAAATGAATGCAGGGGAGAGATGTATAGATTAATGTCTTTATGACCAGTGAAAAGCAATGTGTGTGGGCTGGTTTATTACTGATGTAACTTGTGATTGCATAGATGTAACACGGGCTATAATCAGCGCCGGGATAAACACGGTGCCGCAATCATCAGTAACTAATACTTTAATGAACGAATGATGGCTCACAACCTACAAGCTTAAAGTGTAGCCCGGCTAATTTGACTTACAGAGTACATGCACAGAGAGGCATTCACACCAGCGCACTGAAGATGATGTGTGGCCACCGCAGATAGTGGAAATCAATGAATGAACGAGACATCAACCATAAAGTCGCAATGGGGCGGCAGGCTGCACAGTGAGTTTATAGAACCGCTTGGGAGTGCTGTATTTGGTAAAAATGTAAAAGGGAGAGTGAAGCATTAGCGTAGAATAAGGAGAAAGTGTAGTTAGTGATGCTAATGCTAAGTACAAGGTGGACATCTTGTAGAGTTTCTGCCTTGGTTTAAAAAAAAATCCTTATTAATAAAGAAGATTTTTCTAGTAATTCATTTTGCTTTAAGTGTCTTCAATAATAAACCTGTTGTATTTTATTTGTGGCTAATTTGATAAAGGCATATACCACTGATTGACAAACTGAAAACATCAGTCCTGTGCAAGCATCATTGTGTTTATATCTAAAATTAAAGGTGCTATGAGCAGTATATTTTTTAGTACTTCATAAAAATAACTCACGTGTCCCCATATATGATGTAACCATGTTTAAATCAAATAATAGTTTTACTCATAACAATGTTACAGCTGATTTATTCACAATTAAAGAAAATATTTTACATAACGGCCAAGTTGTTTATGTTTACATTTATGTTTTGGTTCTAAAATCCTCAGGTCCATGCTCAGGTTGCCACATAGGCCACTAAAGAGCACACTGTGACTGGCAACCCATAAGACAGTTGTTGTTTTGATTTACACATATTGTCATTGTGTCTTTGGACAAGACACTTCACCCACCTTGCCTGTATGAATGTGTCAGTGTGATTGTGTGTTTGGAGGCTGTAGGCGAAGACTGGCAGCCTTATTTCCGTCAGTGGTCTGAATGAGTAATGCAATTGTAAAACAACTTTGAGTGACTACAAAAAAAGCACTATATAGGAAGGATGGATTATTATTATTATTATTCCTTAAAAGTGATGCTAATAAAGAATGGTGGACATCTTGTTGGATTTTTCCATTGGTAATAAAAAAAAAAAACAATCAGTGATAAAGAAGACTTTTTTTAGTTATTAATCATGCTGTCAATGTTAAACATTGATGTTATAATCAAAATGAACCCAATAAAGATCATACAGGAGGCAAAAGGAGCCTGTAATGTCCTCAAGAGATTTTCTAAAAACCCCTGACCCACGTGTCCAGCATTTTCTCCAGCTCCTGTTGTTGCTTTTTCTATATCAGAACAGATGTTACTATTTACTGCTGTGTCGCCACAACTTATTAAGCGACTGCCATGCCGGGAATTGCGTTTATACTTATCTGTAGATTTTGTTTTGCCCAGGGATGACATTAGGGCTCATCGTGCTCATAGCTTTTGTTCATTTGTCAAAACTCTCTCTTTCTCTCCCCCTTCTCTCTCTCGCTCCACTCTCTGGATTTATCAACACCTCCCAGTATCATCAGCCTCAGACTCGAACCACCCGCGGTGAATGTGAATTAACAGACGACATGCTGCTCGCTGCACCTAGCCCACTGCTGAAACAGATTCATCACACAGACCTAGATACCGCCTCCTCACACTCATACGCCCAGTTTCACCTTAGAATAGCACCTCACAGATCATACATCCACGGAGCAACAGTATTCACATCCAACTCTGTCAGCACCAGAACAATAATATCTGCAATAAAAGCTCCTGTTTGGCTTTTTGTGATTACATCCAACAAATTGTCATCACATGTTTTATTGTTATGGCCTTAATCTGAGCATAAAAAATACTGTCCCCACTCACGTCTCCTCAATTGCCATTTATATATGAGTGGAGCTGCTGGAAAATCAATGCCTATTGGAAGTTGAAAGGAAGAGCAGAGCAGGTTTGCCCACAGGTCAGAGGTGCATTGGGGGATATTGACTAGTTACTATAGTGCAGTAGATGCGTTGAGAAAACACATCTACACGAATGTTATTGACAAAGGCAGCACACCCCTGCACCTTATTTAAGTGGACAGATACTTTATTATCCGCTGAGAGGAAATTCGTTTTCAGAGTCAATATATGAGGCAGCGGAAAAATGGAGGCAGTGGGCAAGCTCCATGTTGAGGATGAAACATTTGTCAAATAAGTTCCTTAAAAGGGTTTTTGTCTCTGTTGCGTCTTTTGTATATATTTTTAAATAAGTAACAATACCAGATTTATAATGATAATTTATATCTAATACTTATTTTCTCTTATTTACATTTGTTTTTTCAGTCTTTAATTACTGGCTTCGCTCTGACATTTAAAGGGGCTGTCACATTTGTCCTTTGTGGCATAATTACTTCTTCAAATGAACACTTACAGAACCAATCACAACACAATTATCAGTGACACTGAGAAAGTAAATGCCTTTGTTTTATTGTGATATGAGTCAAACACTGTAATGTCAGAGGTGTTTCAACACAGCAGCTGTCAGAAGTTAAAGATTCAAAAATACTGCAATACTCGGCTGGTGCTGCTTCTCCATGTGATATATTCTGGCTTTGAGGTCAGTACACAGCCATGTACTGTACACACATCAAGCATCAGAAATGTTTTGTATCTGCAGTTACATGCTAAAATCAACTCAATATAAATAGAGAATGCAGCGTTCAGTTTGAATTTGACACTGTCTTTCTGAAAATAAGGGCCATTCAAGCTTGTTAGGCCTCTAAGAGCTGCCTCGAAGCCTGTCAGTTCACATTAAAGGAGCCTAACATGGGTGCTTTCATGGATCTAGGGCTCGCCGGACAGCATATGATATATTTATGTATAGATTTGAGATGGAAGGCAGACAAGGTTGTCTCATCCAGCATTAGCTTATTCTGTGCTTTTGCATACGCTCGTGCCCCAGGGAGCGAATGTTTGTTCCACCCTGGTACAATGCATTTCCATTATAAGGCATATGCCACCCTGTGTTATGGTTAGCCACACTGTTGGCTGTGTCTGTGACTGTCACATCTATAGAGGGGAGAGGAAGGGGATATTTCCTGTTTAGATGCCGCCAATTTCCCTTTTCATGCATAGTCTGCGTTCACGCCCACACACAACTGATAGATTTATTATAGCGTGTCAGGAAAGTGCAGGCTTCACATTTCAGCAAAATGGACCCATTTGGTAAGCGAATGACTGTTACCCCCCCACTACCACCACACCCAACTCACCCCCCACTTCCTCTTACCCCACCTATCCAGCAGCATGCCAGCCCACTCAGCCGAATCTGGAACGGGACCCAATACATGTTTCTGTCACAAGCTTCTTGTCAGCTTTTTTTTTTATTTTATTTTATTTTTTTACATGAGCAGGAGCAATGGGGAGTGAACAGGTCATTCTGACAGTGGGAATCACATGGTGTGCATCTTAAATGTTTTACAGCCTTAATGGGCCTCCAGAAATAGATGCAGTGCTAATGTCCTTTTACTCTAGGAATCCAGGGAAGGATGTGTCTCAGCTAAGTGTGTGTGTGTGTTTATGGTGGGAGGATCTGCGCATGTCTGTTCATATCTCCAAAGTGAGCGAATCACATGATGAGCTTAAGTGAAGGATTCAGGCATGCAAATGAATCCACTTAAATATGGGACCCCTCCATCTCGAAGGACACCTTATTCTCTATTTCGAGCACCACTTTGACATCAGCCCTATGGAGGCAGCGTCTTATGGGCTTTGGCCGTAAGTGGTGCCGTATAGAGCGTTGGAATCATCTACATTTGCCTCATATAATCCCCAATGCTTAGAGATATCCACAACAAATCTTCGACAAGCCCTTTTACCTGACACAGCCCAGCTTGAGAAGCATTAAGCATTACCTTTTGAAGATGCGTTCGATATTGTCGGATTCCTGGCATTCGGGGCTCGCAGACCGCATTTGCTGCCTTAGAACAGTTAACCATCGCAGCATGGGTCCTCTTTGCCAGACAGACTCTGACTTAGAATATTGATCTTTCTGCTCGCTGTATCCTTACCCCTCAGACAATCCATACTAAATGTATTAGCTGTGGAGAGAGCTACAATGTCCTCTGCAGCTAATCATATTTAGCCACAGAGAGAGGCAGCTTTAAAGAAGTAGCCTATTTTCAAGTGCCCAGACGAGACAATGGCTCAGCATCAGTGGCCTGTCGGATAGTGGACCATTTAGATCAGGGGTGTCCAAACTTTAAAATGTAAAAATGTCCTGACAGACGTATTTTTGTTTTCAGCTGTTATTTCTTTAAATGCCATTGTGACCTTTTATTACATTTTTAGAGAATATTAGACATGGCAGAGAAGGTTATGTGTTTGATCCTTGTTACAGTGGGTTCTCTCCAGGTAAACAGGCTTCCTCACCGTCCAAAGACATGCGTGTATTAGGAGATTTGGTGAATCTAAATTGCCCTCAGTGTATGGATGTGAGAGTATGGTTGTCTGTCGGTGCATGTCTCTGTATCAGCCCTGCCACTAACTGGCTATTGTCCAGAGTGTGCCCTGCCTAAGGCTGAAGATAGGCTCCAGTCACCCGCAACCCCTAACGGGAATAATTGGAAGAATATGAAAGTACAGACTCTAGATAAGCTAGACTGTGAGCTAGTTAAGCTTTTAGCTCAGGTTCAGCCTAATACTGAATTTGGATAATGACAGGATATCGATTAACAATTCAACAAATATTCAACACTATGGTCTTCATAATGTAATCTACAGCAGTGGTTCCCAACCATTTTGTATGGTGTGCCCCCTGACTCATACGTTTGTCACACAAAAAAAAAAAAAAAAAAAAAAAAAAAAAAATAGATCAAATCAAATGCTTTTTTTTTTTTTTTTACAAATTCTCCTGCATTTGTTTTTTTTTTTGTTTTTTTTTTGTTTGTTTTTTATTTTAAACTCAACCTCAAATAAAAAAAATATCTGTTATCTGTTATAAGTTATCAAACTTAAAAATATGCAACAAAATATAATGTTCACATAATATTCTGTATCGATTTCACCTTATTTTTATCAGTCATGTGTTTCAATAGTTTAATATGAAAAGATCACAAATAATTTCTCATGAACTTTATGAAATAATTTCAAGTACCCCCCTGAAAAGTGTTTGGGTCCCCGTGCCCCTGGTTGGGAAACACTGACAAAGGTTTAGTGGTAGTAATAGTAATAGTAGTAGTATTTTCATTTTATTAGTGGCAGTATTTCTTCTTTCCTTCTAGCAGTTCCCTGTCCATGGTCACCACAGCAAATCCTCCTCTGCCGAGTTTGCAGTGATTCTTATTGGTTTGGCATATGTTTTACACCAGACGCCCTTCCCGATGCAACCCTCTCCATTTATCTAGGCTTGGGACCAGCTGTGGCTTGCCCCCTTACAGACAATATTTACAGTAGTCATTTTAGCTTATGATGGAAGCCCCCTGGCCACACTTTGGACCCGTCTCTCCATGTTGATGCCCAAATTGCCAGTGTGGTCCCACAATCCCAATGACACATTTGTCCTGGCATCTTTTTAATGCACCAAGCGTGCTCCTTCATGACCCCCTCCACCCCCCCCCCATCTCCATCTTTCCATAACCATCTCACATGTGCTTGCTTGTTCTGCTCCTAACAGGCATCATACGGCAGCGCTGCTCTGATTGTTGAGTGGGGCAATCAAAGGCTTTGATGCTAATCAGAGCTCTGTCCTGCCAGTTTCGGGATGACGGTGAAAATATACAATAAAGAACAAGCTTTCAGAGCAGGAGCCTGATGCCTGCCTGATGTGATTGCTCTCGCTGCTCCATTCACTGGGAAACTTGGGGGGGTTTCAAAATCAGTGGAGAGGGGCTGCAGACTGGACTCGGGTCGCCTAATGCACTGCCTCATGTAATGAGCTTTGGATTCGTGCCCCATCATGCACAGACTTTTCCGCCTAATCTGCTAAATACTTTGTGAAGCGTTCATTACATTTGTTTGGGTTGATTTCTGTGCTGGTAACTTCTGTGTGGAAATGACGGCGGTACATTGTTGTTGTTGTTTTTTTGGGTTGTTTTTGGCGGGCTTCGTGCAACTGTCCCTGATAACACCTGTGCTGTTTGATGCAGTGAGCGTGTTCCTGGCGCTCATTTTTACTCCTGGTGGGGGGCCCAGTGTTGATGTGTGTTTTTCAAAACCAGCGATTCTTCTCTCAATGTGCTTGGAGTACTTTGGAGCTCGTACCTGCCTTTGTCACAACCAAGCAGAACCTTTTTTTTTTTTTTTTTTTTTTGTAGTGGTGCAAAGTAACTAGATACTTTCACTTTTACTTATGCGTATGTAGAAAAAGAATTTTCTGGGCACACTGTCTAAAACATGCATTTAAAATTTAGAGAAAACAAATACAATTACAAGTACATTTCTAAACTCAAAATTAGCAAAAATATATTTTTGGACTTTAGTGGTAAAGTGGGTAGTAGTAGTAATAGTAGCAGCAGTAGTAGTAATGGTAGTATAATTATAGTAGCTATGGTAGTTGTACTAATACTATTAGTGGTAGCAGTTGTTGTAAAGTAGTAATAGTAGTAGCAGTGGAAGTAGTAATAAAAGTATTGGTAATAGTAGTAGCAGTAGTAGTGATAGCCGTTGTAGTAGGAAGCAGTAATAGTAATATTAGAAGTAGTAGTTGTAGTAGTTGTACTAGCAGTTGTAGAGGTTGTAGAAGTTGTAGTAGCAATAGTAACAGCACTAGTAGTAGTGGCAGTATCAGTATTAGTAATAGCATTCATTGTAGTTGTAGTAACACTAGAAGTAGTATAAGCAGTAATAGGCGTTGTGATAGTAGTACCAGAAGTAGTACTAGCAATTGTAGAACTTGTAGTAGCACTTGTAACAGCACTAGTAGTAGTGGTAGTACCAGTATTAGGAATAGCTTTTGTTGTCGTTCTAGTAGCAGTAGTAGTAGTCTAAGCAGTATTAAAAGTTGTGGGAGTAGTATCAGATGTAGTATTGGCAGTTGTATTAGTACTAGTAACAGCTCTAGCAGTAGTGGTATTATTAGTATTAGTAACAGCAGTTATTTTAGTTGTAGTAACAATACTAGTAGTATAAGTATTAATAAAAGTTGTAGTACTCAACATTTAACACTTTTTAAAACTTTTTCTTAAGATGATTTTGTTGAGTCCTTTTACTACTTGTATAATATTATTTTAAGTAACAGTACTACAGACTCCGAGTACTGCTCCCAGCTCTGGACACGTGTGTTATTGTTTGTTGATTAGTCAGAATTGTAAACAGAGATGTCCCACATCAGACAGAGCAGAGGCTCGTGACAGTCCGTCTCGGCTGGTGTATTTCGTTGAGCGGATGGTACCTGGGTGCGTTGGTGGCGGGATGACAGGCCGTCGTTGGTCCCTCTGACAGACACCTCCATTAAATCATGTCGGCGTGGTAACCCGCAGTGACAGGGCGCGATTGGCTCCCCGGGATCCCTCCGTCGGGGTCTCTCATGCGCTTAACGAGGAAGTAAACATGCTAAATTGTGTGGTGAAAATGAAGTGGAAAGGCTGTCCCGCTCTACTCTGTCATGTGTGATGTCCTCAGTCGAAGCCGTCAGGAAGACAGTGAGTGGTGACAGAGAGGGGTAGCCTGAGATATTTGAAAGACACGACTCGGATCAGCAGCTTGTGTACTGTAACAAAACAGAGAAGTAAAAAACAAAACAAAACGTGGCGCGTGGAGATAAACAAAAATAGAAACGTACGAAACATTGTCATTTTTAAAGGCATAGTTTAGTTGTCCAAATCCACTTTATTTGGGTAGTACATTTTACAAATAAGAAAGTTTCCAAAGTGCTGCACATAAAACATTATATATATATATATATATATATATATATATATATATATATATATATATATATATATATATATATATATATATATATATATATAAAAAAAAAAAAAAACACTAGTTCCCATTAAAATAATAAGAACCAATAAAACCAGTAACAAACAATGAAATAAATAAAAACAAAACAATAAAAGACACAGGACCACACAACTCATGGCGAGTTAAAGCCAGAGAGCCCCTTCCCCCGGTTTTAGGTTAACCTTAAGTCTTAGGAACCACGAGTTGGAGCTGGTTCTTGGACCTCAGTGAACGCTCAGGAGTGGAAATGTGTTTGAGGTCTGTGATTTACTGTGGGGCCAGTCCATTCAAAGCTTTAAAAACAAACAATAAAATCTTAACAAACAGTTGTAATAGGCAACAAAATATGGCTGACATTTTATGTAGAGTGGACAATGAGAAGTAGGTAATAGATAAAGCCTCTGAGAATGGTGTTTGGTGTATTTCTTCAAGGGTTAGCAAGGGTTCGATCCTCAAGCCAAGGACATGCATGTATTAGTCGAACTGGTGACTCTAAAATGTCCCTATAATGACTGAATGTGTGTGAACGATGGTCTGTCAGTGTATGTCTCTCTTTCAGCCCTGTGACTAAGTGGCATGTCCAGAGTGTACTCCGCCTAAGGCCCAAAGTTGTAGTAAGTCCATAGTTGAGATAAGCTCCAGCCTCCATAATGAGAATAAGTGGAAGAAGATGAATAAATGAGCACCTTATCAACATGAAAGTAGCATTTGACTTTTAAGAAAGGTTAGAGCTAAAACACTGAGTACAATTTTGGTTAAGTTTGAAGGAAGAGGAAGAATTTTTTGGCAAATATAAAAACCACATTATGACTAAGTGCAAATCCAATCCCTCTGTGAGTTGCTGTCAGGAAAGTCACAATGCTTGACATACCAAATGTCAGCCAAAAACCTATTTTTAGTGAGAGTTGTCCAAAAGAAAGACTTTTGGCAGAAAAAGCAAAAATAACAAAAAGAAAAACACATAAAACTTGAGGCTGGTGTAAAGGCACTTATACCAGAGCCAGTCCTAATATGGATAAGCATGGCTTGTTATACGGAAATGCAGTGGATGTCGATGAACTGCTCTGTGTCACATAACTTCTGGAGGTAGTGTTATATTATAAGTTACATTATGAACTGTGAATATGTAAGAAAAAAATGTTAAATGTCGATTTTAAAGACAGAACAACCTTTCGCGCTTGACACTTTACACTGCGGCTCATGAAATAAAGACATTGCTGCTCAAAAGCTGCACTGACAGGCTTCCTCAAACCTCTCTGTGGTTTGTAGATTGTTCCAAGTACCGTGTGCAGACAATTACTGTATTTTCATGAACAGAGTGATACTGCAGCAAAACTATTGTTATGCTCAGGCCTGGGAAAACTAAATGCAGTTACTTTGATGACGCCTCTAATAAATGAACGCCGTGCACAAGGATGCTGTTTGTTGCTTTGCCTTCCTGCAGACTGCTGCCTTAGAGCTGCCTGGTGAGAAAACACTGAGTGGATTTTGAAGAGGTGTTGAGTGCAGGGTATGATGGCTCTGCTTGTTCCTTTTAAGGTTATTTTAAGCTCCAGACCTGCAGGGTGCATGTGCTCTGTGTGTGTGTGTGTGTGTGTGCGTGTGCGTGTGTGTGTGTGTGGGAGAGAGGTGTGTGAGGGTTGTGTTTTAATTAGAGAGACAGGAGTGTGTCCTTGGGCTGCAGCAGAGGGTCAGGGGGACCTGCTAGTCTGGGACAAGTCTGGCAGGCCCGCTAAACACCCATTACAGAGACAAGGAAACGTGTCCACTAGCTCCTTCATGCACAATGTCCAGGTTCATGGACATACAGGACTTTTTAGTCCATTTTACTGTGTCCTCAGAGAATTCTCATAAAGGTAAGGAGTAATTTTGTAATTAATGTAACAGTATCTAACTAGCATCACACAGCAGTTTTTGACTACTCACATCCTCAGTCCAACATGGCCGATCAGCATGCTCCATTGTGGAAAATTTCTGCCTAAAGTTTCTATTCAGAGGGATTCAGTAAGGGTGGTAATGGTGTACTTTTAGGGGAGCACGGTATGGGAAAACCATGAGACATTCGATAACTAGGTTGAATATTAACAATATTTTCGCAATATTTTAATTTCTTAAAATTTAAAACGGACTAACCCAGTAATAAAACAAGGCTAAACTGTGGCTAAATTAAAGAAATTACCATTAAAACTAGACTTTTAAACATTCCAACTTTTCATTTAAGGCTTTTGTACGAACATTTTTCTTCAGTGTAAATCTCTGTCAGATGGAAGACCATAGCATTAATGCGATATATTTAGATTTTTGCAATACAGAGATTTTGCATTTGCTGCTATCGCAATAACAATATATTGTGCAACCCTAGTACTTTTTATAACTCCAAAACTAATGCTCCATGCATGAGGACGCAACAATGGACTCAAATGACATTAAGGCATGCTTGTGTAGCTGAATGTGTTAGTAAGCTTTATGCAATGAAATAATGTAAAAAATTATATATTTTGGCATATAGTGAACAGTGCTCAAGGCTTGGTTGTAGGTTTGATCCTCTGGTGGCCTGACTCTCTCCGAGTGGAGTCTGCATGTTCTCTCTGTGTTACTGTGGGTTTTCTTCTCTTCCATTTCCATGTGAGAGCAGAATTATCTCTGGCACAGCTCCGGGGAGTTGCAGAGAGGAAGAGGAGGAGGGTGGATTGAAACGGGGCGGCAGGAGGTGGAGTGTGAGGAGCATGGGGACGCTGAGACGGAGGTGAACTGAAAGAAGAAAAGGTGGAGAGGGGAACTGGAGGTAGCATCTGACATTTATGTTCTCGGTCAGGAGAAATGCCACTTCAGCCTGGCATCTATCTTTCAATCTCTGTTGCTCCATGGCAGCCTCTCTCTGACCCCGCTCCCACTCTCCGGCCACCTCATACTGTTCACTTCTCATTTCTCTGCGTCCTATTTTTCATATGTCGACCACACGACCTCTGGCTTTTATTCAGCCACTGTTTTTTTCATCTCCCTAAAGTCATTTCCATATCACAAGCACTCACCTATGCCACATCACGGACGTCTTTCGTCAGCGGCCCTCTTTGATTTGCAGCCTCTGAATCGTCTTTAACCTCCCCCTCTCCTCTCACAGACCTTTGGATCCCTCCTCTTCTGTCTTAAGCCCCTTTCACACAGGCACCTCAGAGGACCTCGAGAAAATTACCTCCGGACTTTTCTCCACATGTCCAAAAATGTCCAGCTGAGATGTGTTCATACGTGTTGGAGAGAGATCGAAGGATTTCCAAACGGCAGAGCTTGGATCAAGCCTGTTAAAGACAAGAGAGCACTTTGTGATGAGGGCCACTTATGCTTTAGAGATGGTAAAGTTGAATTTAAGTACAGCAGATACAATTTTAGATATATATGCTAACCATAAAATCTTATTTAAAGAAGATATATTATGCTTTTATTCATATTTTTAAACCAATCTTGGTTACCTTTGTTTTACAACCTTTGAAAACATTATGTAAAAGAAAACATTTTAATAAATACTCGACTGGTGCCATAAAGAAACAGATGAATAATAGTAATTTATTGAAAAAAAAGCACCTTGCTTCCTTAAACTTTTTGTATGATGCCACAACATTATAAACTGTTACACAGAAAATAGCTGTGAAGAATCAGTGGAAACAGAGCTGTAAATGTTTTTGGGTAAATGAATGAAAGTAGACTGGATGTAGAGGGCTTGTTGATTGGCCAGTGCTTCCTGGAGTGGACGGGCATTTCTGGAACGCAGGGTTTTGAGGCCTCAGAACGACTGTGCCAGAGACTAGAGGATTATTTAAATGAAGCAAAACTCACTCCAGGTATGTTTTTGATCAGGGAAAACCATTTAAACATGGCAGAATGCTCAAAAAAGTAGATTTTGCATAATATAACCCCATTAACAAGACTTTGTGTCTTACTTATTCTTACTGCTGCATTTGTTGTTGTAATCCAGACATGGTCACATGCCAGTGTACTCTTTGTGCCTGTCCCAAGCCCTAATGAATGGAGAGGATTGTATGAGGAAGGGCATCCAGAATATAACCCATGCCAACTGGTAACACAGTAGGGACATGTTTATTATTATTATTGTTTTGTTTTGACAGCAGCGAATACACAGCCAAGCATTGTGTACACCAGTTACACACAATGTCATTCACACACTCATAGTTGACACACTCTTCTGTAAGATGGCGCTATATAAAAAAAACAAAAAACAAAGGAGAACCGTGCTCACTCATGCAGCCCCTGTGAAAAAAAAAAAAAAAAAAGTCATGATAACGTCAGAAGTGTGGTGCATGTGTGCAAGTGGCTCTATTCTCTTCAGCTAATCCCAGTGCCCCTCCTCTCCACGCACCTCTGCAGTACCGGCCCAGGTCCCAGTCCGATGATGGCCCTCATAAAGCCTCCCCGATGAGCCGATCTCTAATGGCTGATGAATAATGCATGACGGGCAGGATTTAGAGAGCCCGGTCTATTAGCCTGACCAAATACTCTGGGCTTTTATTAAAGACCAACACTTACAATTACAAACTACATTAAGGGCCAGGTTCCTCTCTCTCGCGCACTCACACTGTTCATACTCCGATGCTGTCTTCGTACCTAAGACTGGAAATAATATCGTTGGCGTTTTAAGATTTTATAGCTTTGGGGAAAGTGACCCTTTTAAAGGAAAAGGGCGCTGATAGTCTTTTCTGGTTGTTGTGTCTTTTTTACATTATTGTGCCTGAGGTTACTGGCCCTTTTAGTCAAAGCCTGAGCGGGAAAGAGAAAAGTGTGAGGTGGAGGGCGGCTGTGTCACGTTTTTACTGGATAAAAATACAGAGTGATCCATATTCGCTGGTTTTTATGTCGCCAGGCTTTGGGACTGTTTATTCATGCAGTCATTGTGGATAGCTGTGTGCAGAGGTGTTTTTTTTTTTTTTTTTTGGGTGAAAGTATTTTCATTAAACAGTCAATATTGTAATAGTAGTAGTGGCAGTAGCAGTTGAGGTAATACTGATAGTAGCAGTAGTAGGAGTAGTGTAGTAATGGTGGGGCTAGCAATAGAAGTAGCTGCAGTAGTAGTATTTGTAGGTGTAGCATTTGTAATATTTCTAGTAACAATTTCAGTTCAGTTTATTTGCCATTTGCCATATAAAAATAAAAAAAAACACATTGGAAAAGAGTTGCAAGGAGCTCCAAGTGCACTGTCAACATTTAAATAGACAAAACATAAAAACACAAGCCTAAAAAACAACACATGGACAAATCCTAAAAAACACTGAAATGCTAAGAAACAATAAAAATGCTGTATAAATAAATAGTAGTAAAAGAGGTAACTAAAACAATAAAGTGCATGTCTGAGGTATTTCAAAGTGCGTTGTTCAAAGTCATCAACGATTGTGGAAAAAAGAAAAAAAAAACTCCTAGCATGATGAGATGTAGTGCGTTTAATAGAAAGATATGTTTTCAGGTCAAACATCTTGGCAGCAGGGTGGCCAGAGGATCACTGATGATCTGTTAAGCTCTTGTTAAAAGTCTAGATTTGTAAACGGCCTCCAGGAGTGGGAGGTCACAGCCTGTTGTCCTGCGAGCAGAGCCAACCACTCTGTTTCAAGTTTTCTTTTCTTTTGCAGTGAGATTACCAAACCACACAATAATAAAGCTGGTAAGAAGACTTTTAATACCACACGGGAAAAACTTTAAAAGAATTGTTTTGTTTTCTCTAAAAATATATACTCTGCTACTATACTTTCGTAGTATTTGTGATAGTAGTAGTAGTAGTAGTGTGGTGGGAGTAGCTATAGAAGTAGAAGTAGTATTTAAATGTTTAGCAGTAGAACTTTTAAGAGTATTATTCATATTTGAAGTAGTATTCATAGTAACAGCAGCAGTAATAGTAATAGTAGTAGTATTTGTGGTTGTAGTGGTGCGATTAACAATACAAGTGGCAGCAGTACTAGTATAAGCAGTAGTAGTATTTGTATTTATAGCAGTAGAACTAGTATTAGCATTAGCAATATTTGAAGTATTAGTATTGTATTATTCATAGTAACTGCAGCAGTAATAGTAATGGTGGAAATTGCTGTCAGTACTATAGTAGTCGTAGCAGTAGTAGTAGTCGTGGTGTGATCAGCAATTGAAATAGCAGCGATGCTAGTATCAGCAGTAATAGTATTTGAAGTTGCAGTAGTGCTTTTACATCATGGCAGTAATATAGTAATAGCAATATTAGTAGTAGTACATCCATAGTAACAGCAGCAGTAGTAGTAATAGTAATAGTAGTAGTGACAGTAGTAGTAGTGGGGCAATTAGCAATAGAGGTTGCAGCAGTAGTAGTATTTGTAGTTGTAGTAGTACTAATAATAGGAGTAGCAATATTTCTAGTAGTAGTCTTGTAATATTTGTAGTAGCAGCCGCTTTAGTAGTAGTTAAGGTAGCAGCGTTAAGTACTTTCTTCTTAAGTAAACTTCACACACTTTTTTTTTTTACATTTACTCAGGTTATACTTTTTATGTGAGTAAAATTATTTATAAGTGTATTTTACCTGTGTACAGATTTGAAGTACTTCCTCCACCTCTCTCTGTGTGAGTCTTGTGAACAGTACATTTGCATAATTAGGACACATGCCTGTATTTTGTGGTTCACAATTGTCACTGTGTACTCTACAGATTTCCATTTTCTCTGTTGCAGCCGCTGATGACGGGCCTCCCATCATTCCACATGATTATACCTGCATGCTAATGGATGCTAATAGCGCTAAGTGTCTAAAAGAGTGTCCTGTGAGTGGCTGCTGAATACTGATAAAGTGTTGTCAGCTAATGGCTATCTAAACATCCTTTTACCTGCCTATGTTTGGAGTGCACACTTGGCTTTCTCTGCGTCACAGCGTATTGACCCGTCTCCTAATTTTGAGATGCGTATGCAAGGGCTTCATGTTGCATTTGCATACACTACTACTATGCTGTCACACGTCTGCATATTCTTGACAAGTCTGCAGAGGTAGGTATTACTGGCGCCTGAGGTATTTTTTTTTCAAAATGAGATTGTTGCCCTGGGACAGGCCGGTCAGAGGGGCACGGTGCTCCTGTCAGCTCAAGACTTTTATACGGTTAAAGATAATCATGTAATTTTAGAAAGTGGCGTGTCAAAGAGTGGCAGTGTAAACGGTGATGGAGCAGTGTCACTTGGGTCAGTATTGATCCATCTCCTCCTCAGGCCCCTCGTGACTGTTTGTCTGGAAGGGGCGAGAATTTAAAGGACTTAAGTGACATTTTGGGTGAACTTGAGGTATATTTGAGGCATCCTATGTATTAAAGGATGTGCTCTCTTTCGAAAATATCACAATAATATCATGGTAATATTGTTATTTAGGAGTTTTTGACCGCCCACAAGACTCATCGCTATTCCATAATATTAGGAAATTCATGAAGATTCGGAACCCAAAAGTCGTATGTGATTTTTTTTCCAAACTGCATTGGCAGAGTGGTTAGCACTCCTGCCTTACAGCAAAAAGTTCTCGAGTTTTGTTCCCAGACCGCGTGGGGCCTTTTTTTGTGTGGAGTTTGCATGTTTTCCCTGTGTCTGTATAGGTTTCGTTCAGGAGCTCTGGTTTCCCCCACAAAAATATGTATAATAGGTCCCCAGTGGGGCCAGGACTCCCTTGCAAAATTAATTCTTAATCTCTGTTGGGAATTATTGGTTAAATAAATAAATTCGGGGCAGCAGTAGCTCAGTTGGTAGAGATGCTTTCCCACTAACCTGAATGTTGGCGGTTCAAGCATACTGTCATTGTGTCTTTGGGCAAGACACTTCACCCACCATGCCTGTATGTATGTGTCAGAGTGACTGTGTTTGGTGGTGGTTGGAGAGGCCATAGGTGCAAAATGGCAGCCATGCTTCCAGTCTGCCCCAGGGCAGCTGTGGCTACAGAAGTAGCTCACCACCACAGAGTGTGACTGAGGAGTGAATGAATAATTCAAATTCTAAAGCAACTTTGAGTGTCTAGAAAAGCGCTTTATAAGACTAATTATTATTATTAATAATAAATAAAGGTAAAAACAAAGGTTAAAAAATAAAGGTAAAAAAAAAATATATATATATATTGTATTAATGGGCAAATAACCATTGTGCAAGTTTTTAGCACATATTTATTGTCACCAAGTCACCTAAGTCCTTTTGATTTTAAGCACTTGAAATGAACCTAATGTCAATACAATATTTTTCTAAATTCTCACAAGAAAAAAAAAAAAAAAAAAACTGTCATTATTTTATTTATTTATTTATTTATTTATTTATTTATTTATTTATTTATTTATTTATTTATTTATTTATTTACATCAGTGGCAAAGCAGGTTGTCTTGTAATCCAATAGTCCATGAGTCATGACAGGCTTTGGGACAGATCTTGCTAACCTAAATTACCTTCTTTTTACTACTACATTTGATAATTTTGTTTTAATTCAGCCACAGTGAATCACAAGCCTGGATAAATGGAGAGGGTTGCTTTTTTTTTTTTTTTTTTTTTTTTTTTTTTTTTTTTAACCCAAGTGATTACCCAAGTGATAATTTTGTTTACTGCTTCTACTTTATCTTGAGTAATAGAATGTGGAAGTAACAATTCTTTTGTTTGAGTACATATCTTGAGTACTTCTTCCACCTCTGCTGGAAGGGTTTGTAATGATCAGACAAAGCTTCCATTTATCTCCTGTCTTAAAACATGCCCCCCTTAAGCTCTAGCTCCTTGTTTATTTGCCGGTGCGTGCCTCTCTGTGTCCTGCTGAAGTTTATCCGCTGTGATCTTCTGCCTGACCCCGCGGCTGACCACTGTTCCTCAATACACAGCACTCTATTTATAGTATTCCCTAAATGTCATGGACTTTTAAACCACTTGTACTTTCTGGCGTATCAAAAGTGCACAGAAAGCCGGCGCTGAACTGAAACACTACAGACCCATGAGATGGGGTTTAAGGATTAAGGAACTAAAAGCATCAGAAAAACCTTGATGGCAGAAAGATAAGATTCCATTTGTACAGCTGGATCTGAGATTTGACAACAACATTCACTTTGGATGCGCACAGCAGAGAGCATTTAGCCTTAAACTAGCTCTACATAATAAGGCTTGAGGATGAAAGGGCAAAATTTACATCGACCATAGCGTAATTGGACACTTTAATCCTTTTTTCATAAATTGCTATCTTATCTTAAATAACCTGGGAGGCCAAAGTAAAATGCTAACATCTCCCTTAAAGGGACTATATTATGCAAAATTGACTTTTCTGAGCTTTCTATCATGTTATAATGTTGTTATCTCATCAAAAATATACCCAGGGTTGTGTTTTGCTTCATTCAAGCTTGATTAAGTAATCCTCTATTCTTTGGCACAGCCATTCTTAGGCCTCAAAATACTTGGTTTCACAATCCCCCGCCCACTCCAGGAAGCACTGACCAATCAGCAAGCCCTCCACATTTAGTCTGCTCTCATTCATTTATCTAAAAAACTGTATATAGTTCTGTTTCCACTTATTCCATTCATATATGTTTCATTTTGTAGTAAAATGGCATCATACAAAAAGTTTATGGAAATAAAATGCTTTTTTTCCCCCTTCAGTTTCAGTTCAAAAGATAGCAACAGTCTGCACTCTGCTGGTCTTTTCACCTGTTTCTGGCACCAGTACTGTATTTAAAAACCTTCTCCTTTAGTCACATAATATTTTAAAGGTTGTAAAATATACTGCTGTTCCAGAGGCGACCAAGTTTGGTTTAAAATTATGAATAAAAGCATAATATCACTCCTTTAAATGCTCTGGTAGCCATTAATTCAACAGCCAATGGTAGTGATCCTTAATGGATTGTGTCAGCATATTAAAATTGTTCAAATTTTTCCACCAATAATAGATAAATGTGCTAAATATGCTATTACTGTACATCTTTTAAATTTAAGCAACAAAAATGTCCATAAGGAAAAAAATTGCTATTAAGAAAATATTGCAAAGACCTAAAAGCTTGCATGTGCAGGTTGCCTTTGACAGCTTAAGAGATTTTGACTATTTTGGCCAGAAATCATGCTGCAACTGGCTGTGTTCACCTCAGAGTGACTCAGCAGTCGGCCTAACTGTTAGAAAAGTAGCTCAGCAAAACAAGCAATTAGCCACACAACACCCTGCAGTCTGTAACCCAGGGAAACACTGTTAACTTATGCATATATTTACACATTTGGCAAAGGAGTTGTGATGTGTGTCCTCCTGGGTGCTGTTGTGTTCTACATCAGCTGTGAAAGTCCAAGAAAGTCACTAAATCCTTGTTTTTCAAATCTGTGCAATGGTCAGAGTTGGAAGAAGTCATCTGGATCTGTACTCAGGTAAAGATACTGCTACTTCAAAGCAGTGGTGGAATATAATGAAGTAAAAGCACTTAGTTACTTTACTTAAGTAGAGTTTTCATGTATCTGTACTGCACACTACATTTTAGAGCAAATAGCTGTATTTTTTACTCCACTACTTTTCAACTGGTTTTAAAGTGCAAGGTATTTTGAGTTTTGGTTGAAAATAATGTGTTTTTGTCGTGTCCTCATTGTAGACACACAATACCAGAATATAAAAGATGCAGTAAAGTAATACATCCAAATAATACAGACAAGAGATTCAGTCTCTTCTACTGCACCAGTTTGTTCATTTCATCTGTAATCAACACCATTTTTCAGCCAAATCGCTCACATTTAACACATTCATGAGTCTGTTCGCAATACTTTTTTAGTCACAAGTACATTTAAAAGTGAGTCCTTAATCCTTAAATAGAAATGTTATTGTGATACTAGAGCACATGTATGCCCCTCTATCTGTACTTTATCTGTAAAGGAATTGAATACTTCTTCCTCCACTGCTTCAAAGTATTATTGCCAGGTAGAAGTAAAAGTACTCACAACAAAAAATATTCAAAAGGGCGTAGTATTAAGATTTCTTGAGTAGAAAGTACCACTTCACCACTACTACCACTACTACCACTATTGCTACTAGTTCTTTTGTCACCACATTTACCACTATTACTATTGCTGCTACTACTACTACTATTACTACTGCTACTATCAACTATCCCTCAATAAAAGCATGGTAAATTATGTAAGTAGCCAGTATCAGCTCTTAAACCCTGTATATTCTGATTTGATCTCTACAGCTTTACTACAGATAGAGATGTTAATAAATGATTGTGAAGTGTGTGTGTGTGTGTTGGACTGGGTCGGGACAGTAGAGGGTACAGTCTCTTATCTTCGTTAACTGTATTTCTCCGTGTCTCTGGAGGCTTACAGGGAGCAGAGGGCAACCGCCGTGTGATGTGGGGCATCTGTTCCCACATTTGTTAAGGCTCTCCTCTGGTGTGTGTGTGTGTGTGTGACTTTAAAGAAAGAACAGAGGAGAGACACACAGAGACAGACTGGAAGTGTTTGCGTGTGTGCGACGCCCGTGATTGGTGTGATAGGTGCAGTCGGTGAAGTGGAACGGCAAGGTGTTGTTGCAATAGGGGCCAAGTGGTGCCTTGTCATTGCTCTGTGTTAATGCTTGACCCGGGGCGGTGGCTCCAACTCACCTCATTGACCGCAAGATGGCCGCCAGTGGAGTCTGCAGGTGTTGCCGAAGACAGTCGCTCACTTTAACGCACTCTTTATACGTCTCTATCTCGCTCCACCATCTTTTACACGAGCCAAACTGAATACTAAGCAGCTCTTCATATATTCTGCTTTTCCTCCTGTTTTACTACAGCTATCGTCCCGTGCACGCCGCATGCATACTCCCCGCAATAGATGTTTTCCATATAGGAATCTCAGTGGGGACATTACATGCATAATGTAGTGTATAATAAGACTTGAGTTGCCCCTGGACGCCTGGTTAAGATATAAGGCGAAATGTGTTAATTAGACTCATTTACAGCACTAGCTTGCAAAGAGCAGGACCTTTTCACAGGCGACCCGCTTCTGCTTAAGATGAGCCACACAGAAACTGATCAAAGTTCCCCAACTGCAAATCACTGGGGACGTGGAGGTGAGCTGAGGTAGTGGTGGACTTCTTTAAGTCAAGAGAAGATGTAATGGGAATAGGAATTATTAACTAGAGCAGCGTAGTATGGAGCTAGTGTCTCTGGTGTGCCATCAGCGAGACGGAAAGCTTATAGTACCCTGATTTATGACTGCTGGGGAGAATTGAGTGCTTCATAAAGATTTGCCGCTGGCCGAGATGGAGTAATCAGCGGAGTGATCTGACTTTGGTGGATCACATTATCAACGTGGAGTTGTAAAGTCAGTTACAATGGCTTGACTTTGTCTGTCGGACGGGGCGTGCGGAGGGAGTTGGACTCTGACTCTGGCCCTCTGTCAAGGTCATATGGATTAGAAATGATTGTGTTTCCAATACTCTACTGGGGAGTTCTGCATGATGAATCATCACTCCACTCCAAATCGACACCAATTAAGGAGGGTTTGTTTATTCCGCTGTGGGACGCTCTGTGGATGCACGCCTGGAACAAGCATTTTCGTCCCTTTCTTTTTTCACAAGCAACACTGTGGCATTTACAGGGATTAGTGCCATGCGTGTGTTTGTGTTTATGTGTGTGTGTGCTTTGCTATGTGCTGTGAGTTCATAATTGTCCCAGGCCCGCAGTTTGTATTTGCACACCCTGGCGCTACTGTTCGTGTTTGCATACGTGGAGGACATGTTGGCTCGGTTGCGGCTCCTCTGTCGTGTCACTCTGTGTTTACTGTGCAGCCCAGGCTCCTCTGTTTGCGCGAGCATCTTCATGTCTGTAAGGCGTGCTATATGAAAAGTGAGGTTGTGGAGCCCAGTGTCAAGCCTGTGAATTCATTTGCATTCATTGCGCTTGCCTGTCTCTCCTCAGAGCCCATTCTAATTACCACCGGCTCAGGTCTACAGCACCGCGCTCACCGTTTCTCTCTCCCTCTGAAAAAAAACTCAGCTACTGCTGCTGCTGCTGCTTCTGCTGCTGGTGGTGCATTCCTGTAGCTTTGATACTACCCTCCTTTTAGCCTGCCAGGAATCTCTTCATGTTGTTAGTTGTCAGGCTTTCTGTGCTGTTTTAGTCAGAAAATATGGTGTATGCAATGTGTGCGAGAATGGTCCACCTCGCTAAGATAGTTGTGGGAGAGAGAGAGAGAAGGATGCAGCATATAAAGCCGAGGCAGAGTGGCCCAAGAATCATGAGGCTAGTAAAAGATGAATGTGCGTACTAATCACCGTAATGGCTATTGTGGCGGTTCACCTCCTGAGACTCAAATGCCTTGTCACGCCCTCTCTTCCTGCTCATGCAAATTTTTTCCAGGGCTAATAACTCACTTGATATCAGATGCCGGATGCTATGGCTCCTAGACGCTCGTGTCCATACACTTATGCATGCATGCTGGCACATAGGCAGGAGTATATGACATGCACCGATACACACGGCAAACACAAACACCTGCAGTCTACTCTGTGGCAGGTGGCAATGACCGAGATCCTGCAGCAAGTCACAAGGTCAGACATCAGATCGGGGCACTGCTGTGCTATGGAAGGGGAATCAGACAGAGACTCACTATGGTGTTTACAATGAGGGGACATAGCGTGCATTAGGGGCCCCTATGTTAATGCGTCTTATCTATGGACTCTTTCACTACTGATGTTTTTAGATAAGTTGGAGACGTGTAGCATTCTTTCCCATTTAATTTTACAAGAGAGCAAACTAAACACAATAATGACTTAGACTTGGACAGACCTTACTGATCCACAAAGGAAAATTACTTGGTCACAGTAGCTCAATAAAACAAAAAAAAAAAAAAAAAAAACAACACTACTAATAGGTAAAAAAGAAAATCCAGAAAATATACAGCATTTGCATATACTTTATACAAATTAACAGAAAATAAGAATATAAGTAAATATACTATACAAACTGGTTGGGCAAGGAGAGTGCAGTGCATATGGCTGAGTTTTAACAGGAAAAATAAATAATGAATGAATGATACAAGGTTATCTGTTATCTGAATGGTGAGTTGTTGTACAGCTGGATGGAGAAAGTAAGAGGAAAAGATGAACGTTTTTTGTGAATATAAATTACTTTGAATGCACCCAGATTCCATGTATTACATGGCCTTTAGATTATATTCAAAATTTCTTTGCTAAAATGCATCTTTAAATAAAATGGCTAAATATCAACACACTGGCTAACTCTCTAACTAGCTCTGACATTACACACGTGTAGCTGTTTGGTTGTTAGTTGCCAAAACCACCTTGATTATTCATAATTGTTGATATTTTGTGGCTAATATTAATTCCCCCCATTAAAAATGTACTGATCTTTTTTACAGTGTATGATCTGGTTACTTCATGGCATTAGTCTTTGAAACCCAGCCGTTCTGTTTACAAACACTAAAATGGTGTATAATGTAGAGAACTTGTTTGCATTGAAAGAGACAGCTTAAAATAACGATTTTCATTATTCTCTCAGACTTTTTCTTGTTTTCCAAAGTTGTCTATTGCGTTTTTAAGTCAGGAGTTGATGGGTTTTTGTGTTAAGCTCCTTTAGATTATAAATTGGTTTTGTGCAAATATAATTTAAAGTTTCAGAACTATTCCAATTTTTGTGATAAATTACTCTTTTAGAAGAACAAATTAGGCATTTTAAAAATTAAACAGCTATGAAATAACAGTAACTGCACTGCACTGCCAAAAAATATGAAACTGTCAACTTTGTCATTTAACCTGGTCTATATGTTTGTATGTTAATGGAGCAATATGCAATTTGCTGAAAATGGCAATAACAGGACGACCCTATTCCTTTCAGTATTGTAAAGCCTGAACTATTTCCTTTGCAAATATACAAGTTTTAACAGGGTTATCTTTTTAAAACCAATCTCTGTCACCTCTAGAACAGCATTGCACATTTTACAACCTTTAAAAACATCATGTGATGAAAAGAAAGCATTTCCAATAATTACCTTATTACTGCCATAAAGAGCAGGGGGCAGCAGAGTGTTATGCTTTTCGATCAAAATTAGAGAGAAAAAACACAACCCCAGGTGTGTTTGTGATGAGGAACAACATTACGATATGGTAGAAAGCTCAAAAAGTCAATTTTGCATAATATTACACCAAAGAATGAATTAACCTTTTCGTTCCTATTTGCCTTGGCATTACGTGTCCCAATCAAATCCCATTAATTCATTTGGGAATCCAGCCACAAGTCAAATTGCCTGCCCCAAGTCTAGATAAATGGAGAGGGCTGTGTCAGGAATCACTGCATGCAAGAAAGCAGATGATAGCAGCATGCAGTGATTTGATAATTAATTTGGCATATGTTTTAGTCAGAAACAACCCTCTCCATTTATCCAGGCTTGGGGCAAGCATTAAAACTACTCTGGTTTGTGATTCCACATGCAGCAACTTAACTTCCCATACATCTAACTTTTCTCCTCATCCACACTAACTTGAACTTCCTTCCTTCAAAGGTAACAAATCCACCTCGATATATATTTAGATCAGAAAGTCTGTCCGGGTTCTTCCCATCTGCAGCGCATTAGCCGATTAATTACCAGTTTTAAACAGATCATTTAAATATCACAGGACCAAAAGGAGGGTGCTCTCATCTCCAGAAAAAAAAAAAAAAAAAAACTCATTTGAGCTGGGGCCCCTGCAGTGCTGTGTATTTGAGTGATGGTATAAGCCTGTTTCTGTAGAGCTGTGTGTAGACTCGGGAGGATCGCCGGCCTCTCCAGGGAAATGCTACTTTGAGAATCACCTGCAGCCTAAACATGATTGTGGGAGCAGCTACCGAGTTGTTTTTGAAGATTGGGCTACAAACAAGCAATTACACAAATAGGCGCCGACATATGCACACGCTGGTAAACACACACATGCGCGCACGGCAAAGCACTCGGTGAGATTTGTGGTATACAGGGAAGGCTGGCTGATGCATGGCTGCTAATTATCAGGCTGTGTATGAAAATCGACTGCAGAAGGGGAAAGTCTCTTGGAGCACTCAGGTTTCTTCATTTGTGTTTTCGGGATTTAATTGGATGACGTGATTGTGTCAGTTTGCCAAATGGAGACTTTGCAGTTCATCCCGATGTCTGTGGAGATGGATCAATGGATGTTTTTATGCTAATTGTCCTTTCAGAGCCCTCATCGATGAACTACACTGTGCAAAAGTTTTAGAAAAGCTGTGGAAAATGATGTTAACAAAGAGTGCTTTTATAAATACACAATCTGACATTTATTTGTGTTATGGAATTTTCTGGAAAGGTCAGTAATGGGTTAAGAACAATGGTGTGGATCCAGATCATTGTTTAGATCCAGGAGTGTTTTAATAAGGGATTCTGTACCATTTTGAGGCATGGACCCAATATACTAACTTCACTCACTAAAAGAACAAATGATTAAGTTAATTAGATTCTTTAGCATTGTAAGGAAGGGTTTAGACAGAGCATTTACCCTTGAACTAGAAGATATTTGAGTTTTAGTCCAGGTCCTGGCACTATATCTTTACCATTGTGTGGCTATTCTCTCTTAGTACTGTCTGTTTTACTTAGTAATTGTGTGTATTTTTATTCACACATGCATTTGTCTTTGTTCAGAGTCTTTCTTAAAAACCTTTCAGATAGCAGTGGGTCGAATTGATCCAAATAATAGTATCCATACTAATGTTAATATTAGTATCAAATTGATTCTGCTGCTTTCCCTTCCTGCAAAAGCTCTTTGAACTGAGAGAACTGATTTGTTTTTTCTTTCTTTTTTATATTAATTAAATAAATATTTTCTGTTGCCTAACTTTGCTTAAGATCAGATCTAGGTTTTAACCATGGAAAGAAACAATAATAAACATATTTAATCAATAAATTATGCTTACATATATATTTTTAATGGCAGAAAAAGCAGATATACACAGTTGAGAATGAATCTTGACTATAAATGAAAACTATAGACATGGCTTATACGGGGTTTGACAACAAATCAACCGCACCCTATAAAGGCCAACACACACCGGACGCACGTCAAAAAATCCGCCCCTATTGTTTTCTATGAGGCGGTGGCTGAAAACACATGGTTCCCTGTACTTCTGCAGGAACAAAGACGGTTTTCTGCTCCGTGTGACACAGACACACAGCTGTAAACACTAAGGGACAGCAGCCTTCTGCTCGGGGAGACACAGGCAGCAGCTCCTGACTCCTGCTGCAGTCAGTGCACGGGGAAACTCCTTTCTGTCGCTAACTCGCTAATAACCTGCTATAGAACAGCCACTTCTGTCACTTTGTCTCGTTATTCACAGATAACATATTTTAAACTCTACGTTGTTTATGTTAAAGCCTTCACAAGCGTTTGGTGTAATTTGACGCGGCACTCCAGGTGTGCTTTGGGCTTAAGACGCGCATGCTCAATGCTTTTGTTTAAGGAAGCGACACAATCATTGAATGATGAGAGGGGAGAGGGACATTCTGTGCATTAAATCATATCATGGAGTGATCATAAGCCACTAAAAACCACACAGACGCATATATGATGAGATAAAGCACTGCCTGGTTCACATGCTTTAGTGTCACATTTCTTTTTTCTCATAAAAGCGTCTTTCTAATGTGTGTTAAAGCTGCAAAGACCATAGCTGATCTCCTTCCACCCGGTACCCCCTCTAAATCTTATGCCGGTACGTAGTACCGGGCCGTACCGGCTTACTTTCACCCCTGGAGTTAACATATGATGACACATTGCTAGTCCCTAGACCAGCCATTCCCAAAGTCAAGAGAGTCACGGCCTTAAAAAAAAAACAAGGCAGACTCCAGACAATAAGACTTAATTCTAGTTAAAAGACTCTATTGTGTTTTTCTTCATACATTTCTATACAGAACATTACAAAAACACAGACAGTTGGCTAAAAATTGCCTCCTACTAATATATTTAAATAAGTACGTATTTGTAATTCATTTCAAAGTCAATTTCCTCTTTATGTTTTTAATGTAAACAACCTCTGGCAGCCCCCTGCAGTACCATTGCAGTCCACCAGGGTGCCCCGGACCCCACTTTGGGAACCACTGCCGTAGATGAAAGCACTTAAGTACTGGTATTGGCAATAATGGCCCAGTATTTACTTACTCAGATCAAAAAACTACTCAAATGCTGCACAGTACTCAAATTATCAACATTATGCTTGTTTTTTAACATTCATTGACTTTAGTTTGGGTAACGCAGCTCTGCTTTTGAAGAAAAAAAATCCTTTTTTTTTTTTTGACTTTGTATATAATTTTAATAGATAATAATCCTAATCTCTGTGTTGTGTTTTGTGTTCGACTGATCATCAAATATTGCGGTCGCTCTAATCTCAAATTGTAAATGTCAAACATGTTTTTTGTTTGCCATCAGATATACATGTATTGTGATTGTGGACTGACACACGCAGCCTCTGCAGATGGGCATTTAGATGTTCCAGTTTTATGTTTGTGTAAAAAATACTCAGAAAAAGTACATAAAATGATAACTTGCATTCACTTTACATGCAGTTGCATAACACACATTTTTTTAACAGTGAATGGTTGTCTGTCAGTGTTAATTTGCCATTGCCCAGGATGTACCCCACCTAAGGCCCATAGTTGCAGAGATATGATTCAGCCACGCACGATGAAGATAAATGAAAGTAATTTTACGGTGTAGCACATGTAAAATAGAAGTCACATGTTTGAATGTTTTTTTTTTTTTTTTTTTAAACCATTTGCATCTTGGGTAATGTACTGAGCCAGACCCTCTTTGATATTTACAGACATTGAGTTGTCCCTTTCTCGTTTTGCAAGCGCTTGCATCAACCTGCCTTTGCCGAGTAGCATCAGTAAACTCCCTGTAGGCATCACTCTGTTTTTTTTCCCCTTTTCATTTTTTTATCCTCTTACTTCTATTAAATGAACTCATCTTTGCCCATAGCTGTTAGAGAATATTTTTGTGTATGCAGTGAAGTTGCAATGCATTGGCAAATGCCCAAGAATGGAATTTGTGGCCATACAGATCTGCTTTTAAACTATGTGGTATGCTATTTTTATTTCTGCTCATTACTGGCAAGGCTCATGACTACGAGCTACAGCACCCAGCAACTTTGGGCTTAAGGTGGGGCCCACACAGGACAATGGCCAGTTAGTAACAGGGCTGACACAGAGACACACACATAGAGACAACTATTCACTCTCACATTCACTCTCTATGGGCAATTAAGTTTTACCATTTCAGTTATTTAAAAATTAAGATGAATTATACCTTTTTACTCTCACATATAGAGTGGTCTATTGCAGTGGTTCCCAGCCTTTTTTGTGTTGTGTACCCCCTGGGCTTTTGGACATACTGTGAGTACCCCATACAGTGGTCATGTCTGTTTGTTAATACTAAGACATTTTATGCGTATTATTATTGTAAAGGCTAATTGTTGTGCATTTTTGACAGAGGTGGGAGACTCGAGTCACATTACTTGACTTAAGTGAGACTTAAATCACAATTTTTAGGACTTGAGACTTGTGTGACAAATATTGCAAAATGTCTCAACTGGACTTTGACTTGCTTTTTATGACTTTAGACTTGACTTGGACTTGAGCTAAATTACTTGAAATGACTTGTTTTTATGTAAAATTCAGAATGAATTTGGGCGGTATAAATGCTTTAAGACAGGAATACGTGGATAAAAGTGTGTATTTGTGAGACGTGGGGCATTTTATTTTCGCTTGGTGGATCGTACAAACACCTCACATCAATGTGGAGTTCACTGTATGATTTTGTGATGTTAGCTTGAGCGTCAAAGTTCTGATAAATTATGTATTTATTTTTTTGCTAATGCAGTGCATTGTTAATTATTCACTTTACAAAAAAATAGTCAAATTTCTGTTTGTAATTTCAGTCACAGTATTGAAGGTGAAGAATTGATGTTTACTTGTGACTTGTGACTTCCTCCCATCTCTGATTATCGGCTTCAAAAATTACATTCAAGATAAAAGAAATCCCTTAAAATAACAATAAATATATATAAAGTAATATGATTAGTCAAAATATATCAATATAACCTTCTATTACTTGTATTTATTTTACTAAATTTTTCATGTTTATAATACAACAAGAAAAAATAAACATCATTTGAATAACTCTCCTTTAAAACAAGCTTTATAATGGGCCTAATCAAATAATATTTCTAGTAGTTTCACCTCCTTATAATCAATAATTTTTAATCAATAATCAATGAGGCACTTGTTCTTTCTTGTTTTTCATGAGTTTCAGTAGTTTAATATGAAAAGATGACCCCCTGTAAAGTGCTCGCGTACCCCAACATGAGATTTTGGATCATTTTGACAGTCATTACAATAACCAACAACATCCTCATACAATTAATCACAGTCATCATTTGAAATATTAATACTCGTTATCGCACGTTCATGTGATATTATCGACATTACAATCCTTCAGAGGGTCTTCACCATTAAACAGCCAATGAAAGAACCATTTTAGTGTTTGACGAGATAACGTTTTATCTTCGGTCGGGAACTGTGTTAAGACAAAGACAAATTATTACGGAGTCAGACGGTCGGCCAGGGCTCAGGATCCCATCTCATTACTGCAAAAAGAAGAACCAAAAAACCACAGAGTTTCTAATTTCAGTTGCGTGACCTTTTTATGGGGTTAATTATTTATTTCATCGACGCGCAGCGGTGGAATAAAGTTTGTGGCGTTTTTAATGCAAGTCAATTAAGAAGCTGAGATAGATGAAAAGCCATCCTGGGGGAAATTATTAAGCTTTTATTTTTAGAGTGCATGGGGCTGCGGTTTCGCTACAGGCCACGTCCCGACAATCAGAGGTGGAAGAAGCACTCCAAATCAAGTCGAAGTACTGTTACTTCAAAATAATACTACTCAACAGAAGTTAAACTGCTGCTACTACTATGACTCTACTCTGACTGTTATTAATGCCATCACTAACTGTGCTACTATTAAGAAGTGAGAAAACTTCTACTACTACTACTACTTATAATACTACTAATTATAATACTACTTCTATTAATACTACTACTCAAGAGCACTGTCACTGCTTCTACTACTTGTGCATCTACTACTACTAGTGTGATTAGGAGAAAACAAAAAAAATACTTGTGCAAATACTTGTGCTACTAATACTACTACTAAAACCACTGCTAAAATACTGCTACTATTACTCGTGCAACTACTACTACTTACTACTAATTACTACTACTACTACTACAGTACTGCTACTACAAGTTAGGAAGCGAGATAGTCAAAAACTACTTCTACAAATACTAGGGCTACTAATACTACTACTAAAACCACTATTACTGCTACTACTACTTGTGTAACTACTACTACTTATTACTACTACTACTACAGTATTACTGCTACTACAAGTTAGAAAGTGAGATAGATAAAAAAACTACTTCTACAAATACTAGGGCTACTAATACTACTACTAAAACCACTATTACTGCTACTACTACTTGTGTAACTACTACTACTTATTACTACTACTACTACAGTATTACTGCTACTACAAGTTAGAAAGTGAGATAGATAAAAAAACTACTTCTACAAATACTAGGGCTACTAATACTACTACTAAAACCACTATTACTGCTACTACTACTTGTGTAACTACTACTACTTATTACTACTACTACTACAGTATTACTGCTACTACAAGTTAGAAAGTGAGATAGATAAAAAAAATACTTATACAAATACTAGGGCTACTAATACCACTACTAAAACCACAATTACTGCTACTACTACTTGTGCAACTACTACTTCTTTCTACCTACTATGACTACTACTACAGTACTGCTACTACAAGTTAGGAAGTGAGATAGATAAAAACTACTTCTACAAATACTAGTGCTACTAATACTACTTGTGCAACTACCATTATTACTACAACTACTTTTACTAGTGCTACTATAAGGAAACAAGATAGATGAAAACTACTACTAGACATACTAGTACTACTAAGACTACTATTACTACTACTACTACTAGTAGTAGTAGTATGATGTACTTCTAGTGGTTCTATTAGGAAGAAAGACTGATGAAAATTGACTACTAGAAATACAGTATATTGTTACAAATACTACTATACTAAGACCACTATAGTGCTTCAACTATTAGTGCTCCTACTACTGCAATTACTACTACAATTGCTGCTATTACTGCTACTATGTCTACTACTACCACCACTATTGCGACCACTGCATTATTTCTACACACCAAGGTCAACTTTTTTTTTTTTTTTTCATTTAAAATATACCCAGAAAGTCCTTATTCTTCCAAAATGTACTTCATTAATTGCTAGTATACAGTGCCAGCAGTATAGTGTTGAATGTTCTCTAAATGGACAGACAGGTCTGATATTGTTGAGTTCAGGCTCTGTGGGTTTTATAAGGCCTCCTTGTAATAAGTGAAATTAACTGTGCGCCCGACTGCTGGGTGCAATAATGAAGGCGGAGAGAGTGGAAGAAACAGGCCAGCAGCAAATAAAGAGAGCAGGGAAAACTGGTTAAATATTAGGCTTTAATAATATTGTGCCTTATTTTTATGGTCTGCTTCACACCAGCTCAGGGGTCTCTTCTTATTAAACAGACTATACATTCTGTGTGTTTTAGCTCTAACTTTGTATTGGTCATAATTTATAGCATTTACAACTGTCTGACTTATTTCTGACGTATTTTGAACATTTCTTCAGTGCTAGAAAAACAAGCAAAAGCTAATGAAGCTAGCACAGCACATCTGGCATGCTTAACGCCAAAACTCCCATGCTTCTTCTTTAAAATGAAACTATGTGATATATTCATGTATTTGAGTAAAAAAATGAAACTTTATTATCAAGTGCCCAGTGTTTGGTGAATGCCACTTGTCAACATTACATGAATGGATGCTGATAATACATAGACAATGACTGTGATGGCACTGGCTACATCTGATAAACGGCAAAAAAGTCATGCATGAAGAGCAGCATATATATAGAAAAGGGAACTCCAGCCATGTGAGGTTCTTTTTGTGCTAGTCCCAAGCCTGGATAAATGGAGGTGTCAATAGGAAGGGCATCTGACATAAAAACCTGCAACATATTACAATGCAAATGACTGGACACTACAGATGATTTGCAGATAATTTGTGTGAAGACTTTGGGAGGGAAAAGCCAAAAGAAAAGAACAGAAAAGAAACAAAAAAAAGGCGAACAGAGCGAAAACACTGATAAAATATGCATTCATCCATCTTCTCCCACTTATCTGGGGCTGGGTCGCAGGGGCAGCAGTCTAACCATGGACACCCAGACCTCCCTCTCCTCAGACACTTCCTCCAGCTCCATGGGAGGAACCCCAAGGCATCTGGGATCTTGTCATTTTGGTCATGACCCAAAGCTCATGACCATAGGTGAGAGTAGGAATGTAGATCGACAGTAAATCGAGAGCTTCACCTTTCAGCTCACCTCCTTCTTTTCCACAACAGACTGATACAACGACCGCAGTACAGCTAAAATATAACATGAATAAGTAAAACGTTCACACATTCAAGGTAAACGCTATCATTTTGGTTTGATATATTAGGATGTTACAGAGGTAAGTTGGTCTAGCAGGGTTGTGGGGTGGATAAACTTTTTGGCTACGCTACCTTAAAATGTAATATTGTGCATAATTTATAAAATTTCCAAATGACTGACTGACTGATCTAAATCTCAATTCTGAACTTTTTTTTTTAAACCAAGAACATATAAAACATCTGTAAGAGTGTAAAGGTAACATCAGGGAACATCTGGTGTGCCGATCATGTTCAAAGTAGAACATTTTAATGAGCGTGACAAGTCTTTTATGAACAAGATTATTTGCCTGCGATGCACAGATTTGTGCAACAAATTTATGTTCAGACCAGAGTCTTATTATCCACTCTCAGTATACTCAGTTGTTTCTGTGGTTTGACTGTTTTTACATTGGCATTTGATCAGAAGCAAAAAGTATATGTTTTGTCTTGTATTTGAGAAAAAAACATTAAATCATCTTCTATTTTGTGACAGGAATAATTAGGGGAAAACAGTAACTTTTTTCCTTTAAATCATAAGTAAACACATGAAACCTCAGAAAGAATAAAATGTATGTATCTTTTAAAAAAGTCTATAAAAACTTGATAAGCAATGGAAGGCTTGGAGGCAAAGGGGTGTAATTGCCATTTTGGGCAAATATGGATAATATAATCAAATTAAAATGCTCAGTGAGATAATTTTTAATGGCAAAAGGAAAAAAAAAACTTAAATGTTAAATGTTTATTCAAAAATGAAAATCTTCCAGCTCTTTCCTCCCTTAATGCTCATGTTCTATATGTTTATTCCATACATTTATTTGGAAAATGTTGGGGTCTCACTTTAAAAAAAAAAAAAAAGTTTAATAAAAAAGTAAATAATTTTCAACTTAAACTGTGGTGAATTTCAAGGGTATTCTCAATTTAATAACACAAAAATATCAAATATTGTGTTTGGTTTGAGGCAGCAGTAGCTGATTCAGTTTTGTTGAAAATTTGTTTTGGCTCTCCTGTGAAATTAGTAAAATGACACTTACGCCCCCTGCTTCAAAGCCCTCATAATGTAGCAATTTGCTTGTACTTTTAGCAACTATTTAAACAAATAAAAAAATAAAAAAAAACTTTCAATTATTACTACTGATAATTTATTTAGTAATGTTCACACAACATTTGATAAAAAGTACAACAAATTGTTGCTTTTGAATATTGTTTGGGCACTCATCGTATTATTATAAAGACAACAAATCTTTTCAACTCTGACAGGACAGCGATTCATAAACTTTTTACCAAGTACCACCTCAGAAAATATTTGGCTTTTCAAATACTACCTTTAATTGGGAAAAAAAGGACTTTAACAGGATAAAACAAGGACTAAAACTGGACTAAATCATGTTCAAGCCAGTACTAAACCACCAGGACTAAATCAGGACTAAACAGTGGTCTACACAACTTTAAACTGCAGAGCAAAACTCAAACAGGAATAAAATAACTGAATTTAAATTAAAATCGAAACTTGAACTGCAAAAATACTCCTGAGTATCACCAGAAGAAGTCAACATAATAACCATATCTCAGAACCACTGACATACTATAGCGATATAGCTCAGTAGGTAGAGCTGCGGTGCATATGCAGGGCAGCTACAGCCTGCCTCGGCATCGTGGGTTTGAGTCCAAACTCTAACACTCCAACAGCCCATGATTTCCTGTCACTTCTCAACTGCGCTATACAATAAAGCCAACAAAGGCCTAAGAAATGTCATTTAAAAAATCCACTGACATAGAAAAATATGTTCAAAGTTTTGACTGGTACTGTTCTATAAAGGTTTTCACCTGACTCGTTTAATAGTCCAATGTCAAATCTTAAGAATTTCATGTTGTATGCTGCCATTAAGTTTTAGAAACCTGAAACAGTTACGCAGTTGCTGGGGGTGTTTTGGGATTGGCACTTGAATAGAAAGAAAGAAAAAAAAAGGTGTACTGTACCTTTAAATGGTTTCAATGCTGTGCAAATTTGATGCTATTTTGGTTTCGCCTCACCTCGACTAATGCATTTTTTAATACCTGGCCCAAATACCTGCACGGTACCTGTTACACTTCCCGGTAATCCCCCAGATCTCCTTCCCTTCTGCTGGCCACAAAACGTTTTTACTCATATCTCACTTACGTAACCAAAAAGCTGACGATTCCTGGAAAATAACTCATAAGCGTCTTTCCAACACTGTCTTTTTATTTTACTTTTTTTTCTACGACCCCAGGGCAGTGGATGGTTGCTCTGTACTGTCAATGAAAGCTGCAATGCTCCTCCTTCCTCCGCGGTCGTTTTGTTATTCGATTTCAAACTTTTGGATATGCATCACTGTTGCCCGCAGCCCTTGTAAGGTTACGTCAGTGTCTCTCTGTGTATGTGTATGTGTGTGTGTCTGTGTGTATGTGTGTGTGGGTGGGTGGTGGTGGGGGGGATGGGGGGCTAAAGCCAGTTACCGAGTACCTCCCTGCCATTTGAGAGTTTGTGTAGGAAATTGAGTCATTGAGCTGTGGATCTTTTGGAAGTGCGGACCCAAAGCAGCCTTCAGCTAAGCCGTCTAAAGCACCATCTGGCAGCCGGAGCCCCTGTGTCGCCGTACTCGCCGAGATTACACTGTCCCCTGGCCTTTCTCTCTGTTCTCCTCTGTCCTCAGTCTTCACCTCCAGACCGAGCTCAATGTGTTTCCCTTTCGGCCTTTTCCCACGCCAGGCAGGTGGAACAGGGGAAGGTTTAGGGGAGAAAAGCCAGGGTTGGTTCAGCTACACAGTTACCTTTAAAAAAATGAATGAAAAGTTGGATGCAGTTGTGCTCTTTTTGCTATTATTTCTATATGCATTAAAAGTTTTCGTAGGATTTTTTGATTTAAAAATCCAAGATAAATGAAGCATTCAAGAGGTCTGTGGATTTACCAGTAGAGAAACATGGCTAATTTACACAGAATGTATGTGTTGCTGAAGAAAAACGGTTTCTCTGAGTAGAACAAGAGAGATTTTTGTGATTTTAAGGCAATCCAGCTTCTCCACAGGGTAAAATATCCAGTGGCAAGGCACAAGATGTCTTATTACTATATATATTAGTAGTAAGGGACCTCATCAAATGCATTGTGCCTAAAATATACACTTTAAAAGTAGGAATATGAAGGTCAGATCAACCCAGATTTGCATGTATACTCATTACCACTAAAGGAGAGGTTGGAGCAAAGGGCCAAGTTTGTTAATAAACATTTTCCTGGAACTCACTGCACACTATTCTTTTAAAGTTTGACAGCCTTTGCAGATTGGTTTAATGTTCAAGGTTACATAGAGCACTTTGTTTTTCTTGACTTTGCTTTTCGCAGCATTTTATACCCGGACCAGCCATGCCTAAATTAATAAATATGGGTGCAATCAGAAATGTTCAATCCCCCTCCAAAGATTTTAAGGATTTATCAATTAAATATTTTACAAAAAGATCCTTGGACGTCTTGAAGTGGCCTTCTCAGTTATCAGAAGTAAATCCCTTTGAAAATTTTTGGTGGGATTTAAAGAAGGCAGTGGCAGCACAGAGGCCCTTAAACATCATTGAGCTGGAGATGTATATGCAGGTGAAGAATGGGCAAAGATTTGAGTCAAGAGATGCAAGGAGCTTGTTAGAAATTACCCAAAACGTTTGTTATATAAAAGTCAAAGGACGCTTCACAAAGCACTGAAGCTAAGGCCTGAATAATACCGCCCATGGGCATATGTTAAAAGAGTCACATTTTTCATTCAAACGTCAAAGTTAAGTCAAATTACCTCGGGCAGAAATGTTTTTTCTTTTCATTTATTTTCATTCACATCATTATAATCTCTTTTGAGGTGAGGGGGTTGAACATCTCATTGCAGATGTAAATAAATACACTGGTCTACTGTATTTCTTACTTCTGAAGCTGGTCTTTTGTATCATCGACCATGGAAAATGAATTGGTTGTGGTCTTCACCTGATTTCTTTGTGGTGATCTTAGTGCTTGTTTGTCTCCATAAACTCTGATTTAGCTTGGTCTTGCCTATAAAAATAAAGAACCCATAACACCACATGCTATATCTTCTTCAGCCAGTAGCTATATTTAAATAATTTACACTCTAAACATATAATTTGCTTATACATTACATTTCAGATCAAAGCCCCGCCATTATCTTAACCTTGGCGCGTTATAATTATAGTCGACTCGAAGTAAAGTGTTTTTGTTTTGTAACTTAACCACAAGTTGCTAAGTATGGTTTAATTATAATATCTAAAAATGTCGGCCGTATCTCTGCTGCATCAAGACAATTAGTGTGAAAGCAGGGGGATTTCTGGCTGCACTCAGAGGACAGCGAGTTCCTCTAAAAAGTCTAGTACCACTCAGGAGCTCGCGGTGCATTACTGTGCCGCACAATGCAGTAGTGCTCTGAAAACGTTACGCCTCTTTTCCCTAAGCGTGTCATTTTTAATACTCAGAGGTGGTTTCGGACTAAAATAACCTCCATTTTCAACAGCCATTAGTTGAAACCAAACAGCACCTCCAGCTGATGACACACATACACGGCTTGTCATTTTTACCAGGGCGGACTATAAGCAGTACAACTATTCTACTGAAGTACTTTCTGAGTACATTTTGTGAAACAGACTTTTATGGTGAAGTTTTGGGGAAAAAAATATGATTTACTCAAATGGATGTTCATAGTTGTTGCAATGAGAAAGATGTAGGTTTCAGACACTGCTGGGTTAAGGACAGTAGTTGTAGTAGTGGTAGTAGTTATGGACAAAGTGTTTGAAGTAGTGGTAGTAGTGGTAAGGCTACATAAGGTTTAATACACTTTTCCAAACCATTTTTCTCTTCTACTCTTTCTGTGCCTACCTTTACTGTTAAATATGTAATTAATGGTCAGAAACAAAGTCACTGCAGTAGCCCTAATCTAATACTCACACAACAGACAGCTACACATACAGTATAACATTATAAAGGGCTCCACAATACAAGAAAAGACATCAGTACAATGTTTAATATTTCACCCAATGCTATGTTTCCTTTGTTTGTTTCTTTCTTGGCTTACGAAGACCTCAGCAGTCAGCACTCCTATATCTGTAAATAAATCTGCTAAAAACGCCCCTGCATGACACTATCAACATTTCTGAGAAAGTGGATCGCCACATAAACAGTTACACAGCAACATAATTACAATATTAATAAGCATTTTGTCTCAGTGTCCATGCCAAATCTTGCCAAACCAAAAGCCTCATTTTTTAAACAGCCAACTTAACATATCACCATCAGACAACCAAAATAAGTCTACATTTTTACATTGTATTTTCTCAAATAGAAGAATTCTTAAATCAGGTAGTAGTAATAATAGAAGTAGTAGTGGGAGAAATAGAAGTCATGGTAAAAAAAATATATCTTTCAAATACTAAAGTGCACTAATATTTTGTTGGTTACTTTGACTTGTATTTGAGTAATATTACTTTACAGCAGCAGTACACATTTTGAGTACTTCTTTCATATGTCTTTAGCTTTTTTACATTAGAGCAGTTGTGTGGTGATAACAATGTTGTACTGGTGGATGTATGTACAGTGTTATTCCCAGGGGGAAAAATAGTATAGTGTAGAGCAGAGTACTACTACTACGAGTAGAAGTACAAGCAGTAGTTCTAGTAGTAGTGGTGGTAGTTGTAGTATTATTGGATTAGATGTTCAGTTGCAAATAATAAACAATCATTTTTCAAATATACTTTGTAATAAAATAATGTTTACTCAGATGCTTGTGCTTGAATAATAAGTGTTAGTACTTTTACTTAGAGACAGATTTTGAGTACGTCTTCCTCCTGTCTATATGTGATTAGTGTTTTATATTCTGATAGTTGTGTGGCAGTAACACAGAGGTTGTACTGTTGCATGTATGTAGGTTTCCCAGGAGACAGTTTGTTGAGAGCTGAGATCTGTGATTGAGCTACTACATGTTGATAGCTCAGCTGTTGTTATTGAACACGAACATGTTCGCTGTACTAAGAATAACAGATTTTATATACATACATGTGAAATGTGTCATCACAGATGGTTCAGGCAATCAACAGAAAAGGGGGTGTGGAAAATGTCATTATAAAATACATGTTGTTTTGTGAGTAATGACATGTCATGTGTTGGGATTGTGTTTGTGCACAAAACATATTTTTCTTTCAAAATGAGAGAGAATAGAAATCCACAATGTAGAAAACCAATATGAGGAGGCTTGTTTTGAAAGCTGGACAAGCTGTAATAGAGAGTTGAGTGACCAACATTCAAAAACATACATTACACACATCAATTACATTGGAAAGGCATTGCTTAATGACTTGACCTCTGTTTATGGGCTTGTTCCCTTTTATCCATTATGGGCTGGAGCCTGTCTCAGCAGCTTTGGGTCTGAGGCGGGGCACATGCTGGACTGTGGCCCCTTACACACAAACACATGAAGGGATAATTGTTTTGTGTCTCAAGGCACAAAACAGAAATATTTTGTTTATGGTGTGTTTTGAAATATACCAATAGCAGTATATTGAGATTTGTTTTGACAGCAGAGAGTCATATGTTGACTGACCACTACTCTGCCTTAAGGACTAAATACACCACTGTTGGACTGTTACGGCCCTAGCTCAGAGAGCTCAGCAGCTCAGTGGCCCCTGGTCCTCATCATGTCCAGACTTGTTTCAGTTTCAGTCTTGCCCTTTTTAATACAGTTGCTTCATTCAACTACTTGATCATTTTTGCCATACTTGTATTAATACACTTTGATTATTATTTTTTGCGCATGCCACCATTTTCCATAGATTTTCCACATCTTTACCTTTTATTACCATGCTGAGCTAACCCCTAGCCTAGCCTGGCACATAACATGGACACTTAACATTCATCATTTTAAACTAAAATGTAAACAAAATGAGCCATTTAGAAAACATCATCTCTGCCAAAACATTCAAGAGTATGTGCTTAAGCGCTCTGTCACGTCTGGCTGGAGCCTATCACAGCATCTATGTTATGAGGCAGGGTACAGCATCAACAATGGCCTATATCATGCAAGGCCAACATTTGGAGGCAAACACTGACTGGCAACCATTCACTCTCACATTCATACACAATGGGCAATTCAGATTTACAATTTCACCAATGCCATAACACCTTTTTCATAGTAGAGAAATACAAGTTGTCATATACGTGATGTGAGTAATGGCCTGCCATGTGTTATGAAAGGATAATTGCATTGCACAAGACAGGGAAATATTTTATTGCATGTTTTTGAAACGTAACAATAGCAATTTTACAGTGTAGGGAAATCAATGTGTGGAGAGACTTCTTTTAAAAGCTGAGAAACATATAATATGTTGAAGGACCATTCTGACACATACAAACGGTTCCTTAATGACTCGCTGTACCAATGTCGCACACAAGGCTTTGGAAACTAAAATGCTTATGGGCCATTTAGTGAACGTCTTTTCTTCCTTTTACAATATTGCAGTAAGTAGTAAATCTTCCAAATGTGAAATTTCCAGTCGTACATAGTAATAAAATGTAATGTAATGTTGGTGAATTTTGTTCCTGGCATGTCCTTTCGTTGACATGTTAGTGCACGAGGGGATTTTTAACATTTTATCGAAGCCATTCAGGAGTGTAGGTTTCATGTTATAGTTTGAAATATGCCATTACTTTATTATTATAATGGTGATAAAACTGTTTCCTAAATGTCTCCTCTTCTATTGCTCAATTTTCGCCATGGCAGAAGCCAGGTGCACTTCTTCAAATTGTCCAAAAAATTATTTCATTCCTAACTCTTCCCAATTTTCTCCTGGCAATAGTCGTAAAAACCATTTTGCTGCTTGTTATCTGTACTTGAAGGTACGGTTAGACTGTGGTAATCTCCCAGGTGGGCTAGATACCGAATTATTGCTGACATTTTGGCAGCAAATAGAGTTGTGGGCCAAAGCCTGGCCGTCGCTCTACCGGAGTCTGTGGTCCTTATTCCCTTACAACTGGTTTGAGGCTAGCATTACAGTTATTGTCGATACAGCAGCACACAGTTGGTCTTTGGGGACTGACGGTTTGCCATGTACATGTATGGAGCCGGACTGCAGCCATATGGCATGAGCTAGCCCATAAAAGACTCAGTGCAGATGACATAGGTTGCTACTGGCAATGCAAAACACAAGAAATATAAAACTAAATGTTGACAGTCTTACAAAACAAGTCTGTGGAAAATAAATTATTAAAACGGATCAAACAAGCACAAACAATACATTTGTGCTATCAAAAAAAAAAAAAAAAGTACTCAATATCAAGTTTCAATACCTAGTGGGACCTTTAATGTTCCTTTGCATGAATGAATCAAATAAATAATACAGAATAAACCTTACAAAACTACTGGTTTTAACATACACCTAAGAATTTTTCTCCAAGAATGTGTCTTGTACTCAATATTATTGTGTTTTCTGATTGCAGAAGATGAATTAGCTCACCATAGGTATCAGAAAAAGTATCGCTTAGGTACCAGTTGTGAAAACCAGGTATTGTTAAAGTACCTCTATTGAAAACAATCTGAATGGTGCTCAGCCCTAGTGCCTAATGCTTAAATCTGGATATTGCTGGACAAGCCAGTGTACCTTTTGTGTCGGCCCCAAGCCTGGATAAATGGAGTGGGTTTCATCAGAAGGGGGATAAACCTACGCCAAATCAATATGCAAGTGACTGCATGCTAGAGGGCAGTGGTTCCCCCAGAATGGAAAATCTGAAAGGAAAGAAGGTTCAGAATAACTTGTTTAAAAAATATTCTATGCTTTGAAAAATAGAAGCCAATCTATAAAAGACCCAGTTCACTAGACCACTACATTTATGAGCCTCTAGACCTTTTCAACATTCAACACAACACAAACAAGATATGATTACAAGAAGTGTGTACTTTGTCACTTTGCTAATCAAAGAGAGTCAACAGTCCAGACACCAAAAAAAAATGGGCAAATGTTTAAATAGTGAAAACTTAAATCTGATATTACAAGGAGCAGACGCATTGGGTCAGAATGATATACAGTGAATTAGTTGTTTTCAGATTATAAAATGTGATGATGCCACACTCACAGATGGGGGGGCAGGAGCTAGTGTTACTGTAGAGGTTAGGTGCTATTTTCATAAGAAATATCCCTGAAAAAATCCACCAAAGTTGAACCAGATCATTTAGTATTAGTGACAAGGTCTGTGATCTCGCTATATTTATCCTACCACATCAAAATATCAACCCCATCTCAATTAAACACTACAGGACCAGAGCCGCTGAGAGAGTGAGTCGGGAATACAGTTGATCACATGATTCATGAAGCCTCTAATGGTCATTTTTGAGTATGTAAATTTGAGTTAAAAGATACTGTAGATGTGATTTGTTCCCCTTCATTTATAAAAACGTCGGTGTTTGATTCTTTTTTGTTTTCCTTGTAACACTATGCCTATCTGCGTAGGTGAATATGTGTGTTCATGTGTGTGCTAATACAAACAATCAGACAATACTGTTGTTTGAGTGTATTTTTGTATGTAGAGATCAGGTCAATGACTTTACATATTGGTACTTGTTATTGTTATTGCATGCAGTATTATTGCTGTGGATACTGTGTTGTTTGAAACTTTGCAAAAAAAGGACAAAAACACAGATGCTACTTAAGGTATTGCCCAAACATACAGTATATGGAAGAAAATACTATCCTATGGTTTGTATTAAAAATAGAAAAAGCAGGGCTCCAAGAAGAGCAGGCAACATGAGGTAATCCTTCTTCATGTTATCATCAACTCACACACTCCCAGCTTTCAGTGCGCTATAAATGAATCAGTAACTGCGTATATACTGTTCACTGGACTCAATGTTTACTGTTATTCTGAAAGACCAGTGGTGTTCGTGATGTGTTTGTTTTTGGATTGTAAATTGTTGACAGCATTTCAAGTCATGAATCGAATTTGGTAAAAAGTCAGCAGCCAGAGAGTGACGCAAACTGAACGCAGGGCTGTAGCTCACATATTGTATTGGAGTGGCATATGCACATGTGTGAAGTTGTTGTAATTAGCGTGTGCTGCCTTTTAGAAGTCAGAAGACAGAGAGCAGCAGGAAGGAAGAGCCCCGAGGAGGGAAAGCTACAGAGAAAGGGGATGATAAATGATGGATTGAGAGAGACCCCGAGGTTAGCAGTGTGAGGGAGCTACAGCTGGCTAGCTCATTTGGTGGAGCTACAGATCTCATAATAAACATCACATGGGTAGTTTGGGCTGGCGGGTGCAGATTAAGCCAGCGCTGTTAGCTCTTTAAAGACTGCTCAATGTTGCAGGCAGCCAAGAAGCTATTTATAGGGAGGCTGTAAGTGTATCAAAGCAGGTAGGCAGGGAAGGTACTGGACAGGGACACTTTCCGCTGATTTATGTCCCTCAATCAGTGTAATAACAATAAACTGTCAACTAACACGCCACTTTTATTTGTAATTTATGGCAGTGCGCGCCTAATAAACCCCTGTTTATTTCTCCCCTCCTCCCTCCTTCTCTTCTTCTCTCCCCTCTGTGTGTGTTTGTGTGTTTCCAGAGCTGCCCAGCAGTCCTGGCGGTCAGTTCACATTTCGGCCGCTGCCTCCCCCTCCCCCGCCGCCCCACGCCTGCACTTGCGCCCGTCCTGCGCCCTACACTCAAGTCAGCCTGCAGAGGAAGACCATGCCCTCGCGCTGCCAGACCAACCAGGCCGGCCAGGGCGCGGAGAACAGCTCCAACTCGGACCAGGCCCAGCTCCACAACAGCTGGGTGCTCAACAGCAACATCCCCCTAGAGACCAGGTGAGGAACTACACGTGTGGTTCACATGTCCTCTAATCTGTCCTCTAATTTGCCTCATTTATGCTTCACACGTGGAAATAATGAGGTCGCACCATTTTATGAACGTGGGACACATAAGGGCCTCATTCCAAGTTGCTTTCAGTCTAAAATGCGAGATGTCATTTTTGCTCTGAAACTCTTCAAATAAAAATATCTTCAAGGCATACCACCCCACTTCAACATAATGTCACTTGATTAAAGGCATTTCTTTAATCTCAAAAATGAGGATCATTAGATTAAAGGAAATTCTCTCATCAGGAGTGCGGTTGGCAGAGTTTCACACTTTCCTAAAGGAGATGAGAGGAGAATGATTAAGAATAAATGTTGGACTAAAGGATTTTTTAGGACGGACATGTTTTGCTCATGTAGAGGGAAATGTAGAGCACCATACAAACCTCTGGGGCATTATTATACCACAGCATCAAAGTCATAAGAAACATTTCAGGTTTTTGGTGAGACTTATTTTATTCTGTTACCCCCCACCATCAAACGGAACGGAAATAACAAAAGGCTGGTAACTCAGTTTTGGATCCATCTCAGCGACTGAATATTTTTTGCCTCGTGCATGTCATGTAGAAAATTGCCTTTTCAGGAACACACTGTGATCATATCCCGGAGAAAATTTCCCAAATGCTCCCGAGATGAGCCGCTTGGAATTCCATCCCATCAAACAGAATTAAGTATTTGCTTCCTGCATAAGTAATAATTGATCAGAGAATTATTTAGGAGACTCTCATTTGTGCGGCTGCCATTCGGAAAAGGCGCAGCAAGGTGCAAAAGAATATGTTTGCATGTTTAATAAGAAGTTAGTGTGGTTTCTGGATCCAGGTTTTATTAGGCGGGATATGATTGGCAGGCTGCCACACACTGAAGAAAATGGTTTTAATAAGTTATGCATTAGGCCATAATTAGATCGTACCTCATTTAAAGGAAAGGAGGAATAAAATTAGATTTCAGTGACAAATTTAAATTAATCATCAACCAGACACCGGCATCAGTGTAAAAGACTTGTGAGATATATCCCTTGTAATTACACTAGTTATGTGTGTCGGTGTCTTTTTTATGGCTTTTATATGGCTTGAATCCACACTGCATGCCGACAGTATATTTTAATTAATTAGATTACACTTGTTTTCCAAAAAAGTACAGCGTTCATTTAAAGAACAAATCATTCATCTTCAGCTTGTTCCCATATTGCTGGTGGATGGAGCCTAACCACACAGCTATGGGCCGTAGGCGGGGTAAGCCCTGAGCAATGGCCGGTTATTTGCAGGGCTACTAAAGAGATATACGCCGACAGACAACCATTCACTTTCATTCATTCATTCATTAAGGGCATTTAGTGTCACCCATTCACCTAACACATTCAATTCAATTATATTTTATTAATATAGCCCAGTATCACAACAACAGTTAGTTACACAATCAACACACAATTAAACATAAACGGCAACGAAACTAAACAAACCCATGACATCCGCTTTCCTTAGACCCTCTTTCTTGATAAGGAAAAACTCCTAAAAAACCCAGCTGTGGTTAAAAAAAAGAAGAAAACTTACGGAGACCACACTGAAGGTGAGGTCCTCCACTCAGAGAGATTGTGTGTCACCCGGCCACCCACTGAGATGCAGCAGTGCTAAACACTCTGCCACCATGCACTTCCTAAAGAGAGATGACAGTTTTAAACACACTTCCACATTTCCATACATATACATGAATAGTGGCTGTTAGATTTTCACTATAATAAGTCTAATTGTATATTCCCCTATTACTTCACTGGCATAAAACGCACATTGCTGGATTTCTTTGTAGCATAATTCAGATATTATTGGCTCCTTTTGAACAAGCTTCTGGTGGAGGGTGACACAATATTACTCTGTCTGCTCTGCTTAACTGCTGAATTTAATATTAGAGCTCTTTTCTCACTATAAAATACTACTTACTGTGGAGATGTAATGGTTGAATTTCTAGCCTGTCGCCCCTATCGGCCCCAATCTCATGCATGAGATTAAAGATTTATCAACTATTTACAAACTTCAGCCTGATGTTGATGGAATTATAAGCAATGCTATGACTTTAAATAGGCACTACCCCATTTTTTCCCTTTGTATTTGAGAAAAACTATAATTATTCAGCATTGTAGAAGTCACTCCTGTTGATTCGGAGACCTCAAGCGGGCGAACTAGAGAAGGGAGTGATTTTTTTAACCAATCACATGCTCAGAACAAAAAAAATAATACTATAGAGCTGGCTACTACACACAAAAATACTGAATACGGGGAAAAAGGTCTTTTTTTTTTTATTTTTTTTATTTCACACTCTCAAAAACTCTGATAGTGAGCCTTTAACACAAATGACAAAGAAAAGTGTGATATCTGTTGATGTCAGATAAACTTGCATATCCCCAGATGCGTGCTTGATGAATTGGTATTGAAATATATCGACATCGCGTCAGGTGAGATTAAGATGGTTTGAAGTGTGCATAGATTTCCTATTCACCTCTATGTATGCTCGTGGAGAGGGCAGCTTGTATAAGGGGAAGCATGCAGATATGGATATTCGATATTATCTGACAGGGCTTCATGCGGGTGTGTTAAGAGGAATTACAAATGTTGGGAGTGTAATAAATTGACTGGTGGCCGGCCTCCTCTCCAGCCCCTTATCAGTGTAGCGGTACAGAGTGAGATTTCTCAGATCAAACACTTTTAAATGAGCTTCTACAGCAATGGGCTTTCATACTGGGGAGTAATACACTGACGTCAATGGCACATCTCATTCTCAACTACTGGAGATGACAGACTATAGTGTCCAGTGTCAGTCTGCCACGTCTATACATACCTCCACTGCTATTCAGTTGAGTTGGGACAGAAACTTCCAGTACAGGCACACATTAATAAATTAGAAAAATGTTGAAAAGTCAGTTTATTTCAGTAGTTCAACTCAAAGTGAAATGTATTTAAAAGATTCAGGACACAGAGAAATATTTCAAGCATTTATTTATTCTATTTGTGATGATTGTGGCTTAAAATAATTATCTTATAATCTATTCTCAGTATGTATGTTAACATTTGTATCTTAAAATTATATTATTCTGAACTACTGAAATAATTTAACTTGTCTGTCAATTTGCACCTAACACCACCAAACACAGTCACTCTGGCACATTCATATGGGCAAGGCGGGTGAAGTGTCTTGCCCATGGACACAGCAACAATATGCAATGCCGGTAGCAGGATTTGAACCGCCATCCTTTGGGTTAGTGGGCAAACGTCTCCCCTTTTTTTCTGCAATATTGATTGATCTTTTTTATTTTGAACACTAAATAAGAATATTGACATACAATACAGTCATACATTCTCATGTCCATACTTCTTTGTGTCAGTTATTAAGCACATTATTATGTATTGATACATACACACATCAATAATATATTTAATACATATTTATAAAAAAATATATATATACATACAACAATATATTTACATTTATATTTCTTTTGCTTGAAAAAGAGTGGGATGAAGTAACACTTTTATATTCATATCCATTGTGCCTGTATGCATATTCATATTTATAGTGTTAACATTACACCATGAACACTAATATATAACCTATTGAATATTACTTGATTCACAGTAAGCTTAGCTTTATAGAGGTGAATTTTACATAGTTTAAATGGCCATGGTTAACATTTTATATCCTGTTTTGCTCTTCTTGGCTGTGGCCCACTGTTGTTTTTAATAAATCATAACCATAAAAAAATGACAATAAAGCTGCTTATACTGCTATAAAATAATTCATTACAACCTTAATTTGCATTCACCCACTAAGATAAAAGCCATTAATTATGTATGTACTGTATGTAACACAGTGACTTGGATGTCTTTATAGGATAGTTTTGTGACCAAGCAAAGTAATGGCTTAGGCTCTGTCACTGAAAGTTCAAGCTCATTATTTAACATATTTGAGTGTGGTGAAATGTGGCTGCAGTGATGTAGACTGAGAGGAAATTGGGTCACGGAGATGGAAAGACACTGAGCAAATTTCAAACTCTGGTTGCTTATGTACCACAAATACACTCAAACATATTTATTTTGTTTTGTTCAACCCCACCCACTGCATGGATTGATAATATAACATTATTACTCATTTCATCTGTTATTTAATGTAATTCAGAGTAAGTATAAAGTATAAAGCTGTGAAAACTACTTTTTTTTATTTTAGTACAATGTAAATAAGTTGTGTGGGTGAACATTCATGCAGGTCCTGGAGAATATCGACTTGTTTTATTGAAAAGCTCATGCCTACATGCTCCACAGCGCTGCATGCTCCTGTGGACCTCGGCCCACACAAACACACAGTCATTTGCACCTATCCAGGTAGAGACAGCCCCAAGGCCAGCGACTCCTGCCTCCTGGAGAGCGGCCCTCTCATTTCCTTCACGTCTCCAGGGAAATATGCCCCTCTGATATGAATTCACAGCTTCCTGGGCGTCGCCCCTGGATATTGTCTGAGAAGATCAAAGGCAGGGAGCCAGGAAGGAGAACAGCGAATCCTTTTAAGGCACCACACAAGAAGAATAGAGTTTCACACACGTTGACAAATGCAATTTCTTCAGCTGCGTTCTGATCTCCTTTGCTTCGGTTCCTTTACTAAAGCAATACAAAGCACCACAGTAACCTCGACCTCCAAAATGTGAAAACGCTCACTGAATCTGTGACTCTGAAATTACCCCTATAGCAAATGAATGTGAATGACTGTCTGTCAGTGTGTCTTCGCATGTCAGCCCTGTGACTATGTGACTACCCTACCTAAGGCCCATAGTTGCTGGGATAGACTCCGCCCACCCACAACCCATAACAAATGTAATTGAATGCCTTTGCTCCAGTTTCTTTACTAAAGCAATACAAAGCACCACACTATCCTCAACCTTTGTGCTGACCTCCAAAATATGAAAATGTTCACTGTGTTTGCAGGCCTCTTAAATTACCCCTGTAGTGAATGATTGTCAGTCAGTGTGTCTCTAAGTGACTGTGACTACCCTGCCTAAGGCCCATAGTTGTTGGGACAGAATCTAGAGACCTGCAACTTCTAACAGGAATAAAAGAAAGGAGATGAACTGGTGCTTCTAAAATTGCCCCTAGTCAATTAATATGAGAGGGAATGGTCGTCTGTCAGTGTGTCTTTTAAGTCTCATCCCTGCAACAAATTACAGTAGCCACTGTCCACAGTGTACCCCATCTAAGGCCCATAGTCGCTGGGTTAAGCTCGACAATATTTAGCAAATTGCTATATAGACCACTCTGACTCTAAAGTTGCCCCCATTAAAGGAATGTCAGAGTGAGTGGTTGTCTGTCAGACAGTCTCTAAGTGACTAACTAGCCATTGTTCATGTAGTACCCCACCTAAAGGCAGTAGTTGCTGGGATAGACTCCGGCCACACACAACCCATGGCAAATGTAATTTCTGATCGCTTTGGTTCCTTTTCTAAAGAAATAAAGAGGCCCACAGTAACCTCGACCTGTGCACTGCCCTCAAAAATGTGAAAATGCTCACAGTGTTTGACATGTCTTTGTTTATGCTTGTCTTGTTCGAACCATCTCTGTGCAAACTTCTTTTTCTTTAGGGCTATGTGTGTGTGTGTTGTTTGTGTGTGTGTTTGTCCAAAAGTTTATTTCTGGCCTTTTCGAAAAGCTTGAACTAGCATTGACCCTTGAGGTGTGTGTGGTTGCTCTATGCGCAGCCTGTTGTGTCCCCCGTGACTCACAGCCTTCAGCCGACGCAGCAGAGGGAGAGGGAGAGGCAGCGAGACAGACACTGAAGGATTAATGTCAGCTGTGTCTTGTGTAAAATGCAGCTTTAGGGCCACATTATAAACCGACAAAGAGGAGGAGAGCAATGGCATGCAGAGGAGACGCAGAGAATGGGATGGAAAATAAATGGTGCCTGAATGCAAGAGGAAAGATGAATGAAATTCGAATGACGTCATTGTTCATGGTTTGCGTGTCCTTAAATGCTTTTAAAGAATGCAAGATGACAAAACCGTCATCGTGGGAGAGGTTCATTTCCATACAAACGGCCCAGAAGTCCTAGATGTTATTCACTTAGAGCGGGCCAAAAATATATGACTCAACAAGCAAAACAAAGCCAGACAGTGTGCTAAGCTTAAAGGTTTAAACAGTGATCAACTGCATTTTGGACAGCAGCATCTCTAGAATTTTATTTCACTGATCTGTGACTAATAGCAGCTAAGAACTCTTGAGTGGGAGGTCACCTGACAGGAAATGATGGCACAGCCACCAACGATAACACATATAAAATATGTATGTATAAGGGTGAAACAATGCCCTTAAAAGTGTCTCTTTATGTTAAATTGAGCTTTTATCATGTCTTACACCTCAAAAACCTGGGTTTGAGTAATCCTGTTTGCTGAGCCAGTCCTCGTCTCTAGAGCTGAAAAGCGCTCACTGCACTACATAGACATGTTTCTAAAGCCCATACACCGTCCCAAGACTGATTCTGATAATTTCAATGCTTAAATCACCACAGCTCATTTATCTGTTAGCATCATGTTGCTAACAGCAGTGGTAAACAGCCATTTTATGCTCCGTACATTCCCCATTGTTTCCTAATACAAGCCTTGTCTCCAAAAGGAAAATAACAGCTCCTCAAAAGAATTTGTTTTCCAGACATATACATTATTTTAACTTATAAAACATGAAATACTAATGCAAATATGTCCAGGAAGTATTTCAAAAAGCCTAAAAGCATAATATAGGGCATTTAATTAAGAGATGAACAATGCTGGACATTTTAGTAAACAAATTGCCTCCAAAAGGAAGTTGTATTGTCAATGTTCTTATTCCTACACCACAATAACTGTCTAGTATATGCAAAACTACAATATCACTGAGTAGAGATTAGTTATTTTAACCAACACATATAGATGTCATGTCTATTATTATTGCTACCTATGCTAGAACCATACTAGCTATGATAAACTATGATAAAATGTCTCTCAGATTAGAAACCATTTGTCAGTTTCTCTCTAAATTACATGTCTTTTGAGCGTGTGCCATGTTAGATTAGATTTAACTTTATTGTCATTTCTCAAGAACAACTGCAAGGCAGCAAAATACAGTTTTGCTTCTAACCAGCAATGCCATAAACAGCAAGTGCAGCATACAGAATCTAGACTACAGTATGCATAAAGACAGTGCTCTGGACATATACAGATGCATCTCTTTCCTGTTTAACCAGGGGAATAGATGTGGAGGACCTATGGTAGATTATGGGGCTATACCACTATAAGTCCTTGGCCAGCTTAAAATATATCTATATCTATCTATCTATCTATCTATCTATCTATCTATCTATCTATCTATCTATCTATCTATCTATCTATATATATATATATATATATATATATATATATATATAAATATATATATATATATATATATATATATATATATATATATATATATACACACAGTATATAGTTGTTTAAATGTGGTTTATTTATTTCCCCTGCATCGGGCTGTCATCATGTTATACACCTACACCTAGCTGCTAGCCTCAAGCAAAAGAAAAAAACAAAAGAAAAAAGAAAGAAAAAAAAAAAACAGCATAATGCAGGTGAAGGTCTATTTGAGTGGATATACACTCACCTCTGCATTATTCTATAGGGCCATAGGTGACGTTTTAATGCATATGCACAATAATTTCTTAAGGCTTAATGGTCATAATGAATTGAAAGGACAGATCAAGTATAATCACACGGTTAGCTGCGCCGCTCTCCTGAATCCTGATGCTGCCTTTGCCCCTGTCACCGTCTCTCTTTCAAAGTCTCGGAGGTTCAATGTGAGACTTAATGACGTGTCAAGATGGATGTGTTTTTGCCGTGTATGAAGGAAACGGGAGTCTGCAGTCTGCTGTCCAGCTTCGGTGTCAGTCTGCTGTCTGGCCCCACTTTAATGGCCCGTCCTCTGAGGGCCCTTCAAAGAGTCCTAGCAGCAGCAGCAGCAGCCACTGACCTCACAAGGCTACGCGGACACAATAACAGCTGCATATCCGTATAGTGACATAGTGCAAGTGCGCCTTATAACCAATATTAACCCAGAGAGAGCGCGCTGTAACCTGAGGTGATCTGTGCTGCAGGGGGATGACCCGGGGATACTTACACTATGTTATGGAAAATATACTGCCGGGAAGAAAGTAGTGGCTGACTGAAGAACAAAGCATGCCAGTTAGCATTGTATTAACTAGCTAACTATATAAAATGTCTTTCAGATTAGAAAGTATGCAGATCAGGCCTTACATCGGTGATGATGTTGTGTGTTAAAACCTCCTTCTTCTTTCCCTTTTGGCTTTTCCTTCTGGGGTCATCACAGCGAATCATCTGCCACCTAACCTGAAGGGATTTGTAGGCAACAACTAATTGATTATAATCAATTATTGATTAATCGTCAACTAAATTAGTAATCGTTTAATCGTTAACTGTGGTATTTACTAGAATCTGAAACATGCCATGTGCTGAGAGTTTGTTAACAAGGCAGAAAAGTAAAGCAACAAAAACAGTTAAAAAAAAAAGTAAATGTAGTGTTTTGGATATAACATATCTTTGTGTGTGTATATGCTCTATCCAAAAGTCCACTAGTGGGATATTCATGGGTTCGTCTGGTTTAAATTTAGTAAAAATTAAATGATTTTTGGTTTGGATTTTTAACAGGAACTATAAAACGCTCGCTTCACTATCTGATTTTTATTACATTATCAAAATAATTGTCGTTGCAGCTTCAGTGATTTGCATATTGATCTGGCATAACTTTGTCCCATTTATCTAGACTTGTGATTGGCACAATAAGTACATCACTTATTGCTGAATAATTGTTATTGTTATTGTTATGACCACCTGCCTAATATGTAGCCCATATGCTCCAACTGCAATGCACTGTGTATTCTGACATCTTTCCATCAGAACCAACATAAACTTCTTCAGGTACTTGAGCCACAGTATCTCATCTGTTAGCTGCATGACCTGTCGCCGGTTCACTCCTAATCCTTCATTGGACCACCTTTGATCGATCCTGACCACGGCAGACCAGGTTCTGCTTCTAACGCATCACTTTGAAGACAAAATGTACATATGTTGCCTCATATATCCCAGGTGCCATGATGAAGAGATAATCTGTGTCAGTTCACCTGTCAGCAGTCATAATGTAATGCCTTTGTGTATTTATGTCTTTAGAGGCGGTCTAATACAGCCCATAATGCTTGGGTTGTTTAGCTATAATATTATAAAGCTTATTCCTAAGGTAGAGCTTGCTTGTGACTTTTTTTTTTTTTTTTTGGTTCTTACTGTGCCACTGGGGAATACATTATGGAAAAAACATATACTGAGGGTAAAAATATTGTTATTGTTTTGCTACAGATGCAATCAATTTAATCTGAATGAGTTGCTGTTGGGACTGCTATAATTGCCTGCCCAAATTCACTTTCCTAAATTGCATAATTTCCTACCTCCCCATATTTCTTTTTCCTCATCTGACAACCTCCAACCCTCCAACTGCCTCCATTATCCAAACACATAGATGAAATGCTACCTAAGATTAATTGCCCTTCAGCTTAGTTTTCTATCATCATCTGCCATCGAACGTACTCTTTCTGATAATGAAAATGATCCGACTTTAACTAATACAGTCTTATAACTGAAGTAGTCACTTTGAGGAGTTAAAAAAATGTAAGTCATTGATCCGTCACCATGGCCTTTTTCATTCTCTTTCATTTTGCCAGCGGCTCATAGTGTTGAGGCATTTTTAGGGTACACTGCTCACAGTTTCTCAGTTTTTAGCTTCTATACTTCCTGCAGTCAGTAGCGGGCATATTAGCCATTTGCAAAAGTGCAGTTTGTGGGCAAGGCCATTACTGAGAATAAGCACATAGCGTGAGTAACATTTGTGTTTTACATTTAAAACAACACATTAAAAGCCCACACTGTATAAATTATGGCACATAATATGAATTGCAAGTGGAGCCCTAGTGCTTGGAGACTTTCTTAAAATACTTTCTCCCCGCGATTTTAGCTTTCTGGATTAATCTTTGATGATGCATTACTTGCAAGTTTAAGAGACCACTTAAATTAAAAGCATGCAAATGTAGCCCAAACATTCGGGGTATTAGGGATTTAACTGAGTTTCACTATGAGACAGTTAGGAGAGGTTTTCAGACAGGTGCGACTTATTAAGAGCAGATCGCGGTGAAATGGAGCGGGCCGTCCTGTGTGTGATGTCTGAATCCTGGGCCTCTGTTTAAAAATACAGCTGGAGAGGGTCTCAGCTCAAACCTGCCACCTTAGGGGCTCCTTTAAATGAGTTTCAGTCAGGCGTATTTCACAGAGCGAGCCTATTCCACTGGGTGAGGATTTGCATAAAGAGAATCTGAATAAGATACAGATACCTGAGAGGAGATGATGTCTGTGCTGTGTGAAGTTAATTGGCAAAGCATTGAACCAGTGTCCTAGATAGGCCTCAGAGTAACTGCAGTTGTTTTTACAACATACTATAATCTGCTTTACAGTCCCAGGTGTGGGAGGTAGTTTGTGGGCCACACAATGTGGAACACAATGCTTCTTTGTCATTAGATTAGAACAACAGTAAATTTAAAGGCCTCCAAACTTTTGCAACAAAGAAACAGATTTATTAATGTAAATATCTACAGGGCTTTCTGTCCCGTCTGACATTTTAAACTATAAAAAAATTACTGATCCATTTTATTAAAAAAAAAAAAAAAAAACATAACCGCAGTGGACAGTAACCAACTAGCATTTAGGGATAGGCGAAAGCTATTTTAACAGGCCTGCATTGCGTATGTGCTTCTCTTATCATTTAATGGCTAATGGCAAATGTATCCTAGCTATTATTCCAGTAACAGCATGCACAACATTACCACCTAACACACACACGCGTGCACACACACACACACACACACAAAGGTAATTCTTTAGCCATTGACTCTTTGTTTGACTATGTACTTGGCCATTCAGAAGGCCAATCTATTGAAATTTTTAGAAGCATGATAATTTTAACTGTTGACAATTACAGGAGCATTAATAATTCATTAAATACTGTAAATTTGTTCTGTGATCAGCTTCTAACACAGTGGACACAAAAATGTTTAACACAAATGTTATCTTTTTCATTTGCAGACACTTCCTGTTCAAACAAGGCTCTGGTTCGTCGGCTCTCCTGTCGGGGGCGGGACAGGGCTACCCCCTCACCTCCGGGACGGTGTACTCGCCCCCGCCCCGGCCCCTGCCCCGCAGCAGTGTGACCCGCCCACTGTTTACCTTCAACAAGCCCCACCGCTGCTGTAACTGGAAGTGCACGGCTCTGTCGGCCTCTCTGCTCACCCTCACCTTGGCGCTGCTCCTCACATACGTCATCGGTGAGTTTCGGCCAAACGCCTTCCTGTCTTGTTTGCGTTACTTTAAAATCAACATTTCTCAAAACAGATAGAGCCAGAAAATTGCAAAGTGTTGTCAAGAGAACAGCTAATTAATTCAGAGAAGGATCAATAGAAACTACAGGCACCAACTCTAACAAGGAAGTTTACACATTCACAGTGTACAAGCATCAAAGGGTAAAAAAAATAAATAAATACTGGATAGAAAACTAAAAGGGATGATCAATAGGGATCAAAGAAGGTCTGTTAATATTTTTATGCTCAACTTCATAAAAGCGGGCTTTTAAAACAGCAGGTAATGTATTTCAAATGTGACCCTCTGTAGGATATTGTAAATGGTAAATTAGCTGTCTTGGTTCAAAGCGCACAAGGCTGGTAATTATTCCTTGATGAATTCACACAGACTGCACAGCAAGTACGATTAGCTCATTTTCATCGCAATATTTACTGACCTTCACATTAGTGTTTTAACTTATCTTAGTGTACCACTCATAATTTGAGCTTGTCTGTCTTGTTTTGTAAAAATACTTTGGCTAGTCAGAAAGTTTTCTCTTGAAGTAGCCACCAACTTTGACACAAAATGCATATTATTATTAAAGGCAAGTAAATTTACACTGAATACGTTGGGTGTGCGACTTCTGTAACAAATAGATCGCATTCTAGTCATTGCATGAGTTCACACTGGCAGTGTTGCCTTGTCCAGCTCTCCAGCAGAAATACGCAATGAGTCTATTTTTGACGGATGCTGCAGCCCCCATGCATAAAGTCAAACAGAGCAGATCAGGACAGACAGGAAGTCAGACACAAGACCAGTGAAGAGAATCTGGTATATGTCAAAATAAAGCAGCATGTGCAGATTCGCAATCACATCACCAAAAATTTTCCCTTGTGGATCAATAAAGCCTAAGTCTAAACATTACGTCTTAACTGGGGACACAGGGTCACAAATGAGATTAGATGCCTTTAAAGATGGGTAAAAAGACTATATTTATATATGCAGCATGCTTACTCATGGTAGAAGCACAAAAGTCACGGAAAAAATCTCCAAAGGAATGGGAGATTGTGGTCCAACACACAAACGTAGCTTTTGTTTACATATAGCTCTCTGTATACATGGTTGTTATTGTGTGCACTTGCTCTCCAGCAAAGTCAGGGACGGCAGGTGGAAATTAGCAGCTATGCTCAAACCTGGCACAAAACATTTCCCTTTTGAGGCCAATGCATTGTTGTGCATGTCCCTGTCAAATAAATAAATTCAAATTCAAACTCCACTGGCTTTTGTTGGATATGTGCTGCACATCCAACACACTCAGTGTGAACTAGGCGTATCGACAGGTCCTGGAAACCTGAAAAACTTAATTCAGAGAATAGTTTTTCCCTCATGGAAATGGATGGAGATTTAGTGAAATGTCAAGATAACAGATAAATTAGTGGTTCTCAACTGGTCTGATTTTAGGACCCACAGCCAAAAACAATGTGCATCATAAAAAGAGGTTGCTTGTAAACTTATACATTTAGTTTGATGGTTAATTGCTGGCTAAACTGTCCTGGAAATGTCTTAGAATTATAAACTTAAAAGCCTTGAACTTGGGAAACCTGTGTTATTCTAATGTATACTATTAAACAAGCTCTGTAGGGATATTAGTGAGTTTTTGCCCTGCAAATGTGTTAAGTTGCAGCTGTTCTAAATTCCTCTAAGTGAATGCATAAATAAATAGGTTATTAAGTACTTTGTGTTTCTTTTAGTCACACCTCTGCTAATCTTACATACACCTTTTTAATTAGTGAATGTTAATGCACTCGCTCTCTCAAGTACCTCTTAATTTAGAAAGTTCAAAGGTTACTCTGCATCCCGTCAAGACCGTCTGCCAAATTAGTCAAATTCAGCTTCAAAATGTATTCATCTGCAGCCCCCTAAGACTGCGCCAGCTCCTTGTTCTTCCTCAACCTTGGCCCGGGCTGCTCCACCTCTCTGCAGCCTCTGCTCCCCTCCAGTGCCCCGAGAGCAGACACCCCTGTCCCATCAACGCCTCCACCCCCTGTCTCACCAACAGCTTCACCCCAGCCAGTTCATTTCCCTCCCGTGGTGACGCTCAAGGTCAAGACCGGCACGGGGCGGGGGCTAAAGATTAATCACATGCACACATCAGAGAGGCAGACAAATCTAATTATCTATACTGTACACTGAACAGTGATTCTCAGGATGACAAAACAGGGACTAAACCAGGACAAAACCAGTACTAAAGTAGGACTAAACTAGGTCTAAACCAGAACTAAACCAGGATTAAAGCAGGTCTAAACCAGGTCTAAAGTAAATCTAAACAAGGCCTAAACCAAGACTAAATTAGGTCTAAACCAGAATTAAACCACAACTAAACCAGGACTAAACTGTGCCTCAACCAGGACTGAAGCAGGTTTAAGGACTAAACCAGGACTAAACTAGGTCTAAACCATGATTTAACTGTGCCTAAACCAGGACTAAGCCAGGTTTAAGGTCTAAACTAGAACTAAACTTGGTCTAAACCAGGCTTAAGGACTAAAATAGGAATAAACTACCACTAAACCAGAATTAAACCATGACTAAACCTGGACTTTGCAAACAACAGTTGTTCTATACCAGGACTAGGACCAAACTAGGTCTAAACCAGGACTAAACTGTGCCTAAACCAGGACCAAAAGAGAACTAAGCAAGGTAGTCTAGACTAGTAATCTACACTTCAACATTTCTTCCAAATGAGAGCAGGACTGACAATGAATAAAACAGGAAAAACATGAATAAAACTGGCTCTAAATTAAACAAAATCAGGACTTGAACTGCAAAAGACCACCAGAAGAAAACAGTGTACCACCAGTGGTACCTGTCGCACAGCTTGAGAACCACCATTTTAGATATTTTACATTAGCATATTACCCCACATCTGGACATTACATTAAGTGCCATGATCTTATGGGAGTAGCTAATGCTGGATTAAGACATTTTTATCATTACCTGTGCTCTTACATCAAAATAATATTACTCAAATAGAAGTAAAAGTACTCAACAAAGTAAAGATGAGAAAGTATACAACTATTACTCCCACTAGTGCCTCCTTTCTTTGGGGCAGAGTTGCTCAGGAGGTGGAGCAGGTCGTTCACTAAACGTAAAGTTCCCATTGTGTCTTTAGGCAAGACACTTCACCCACCTTGCCTCCTGTGTCTTTGGCACTGGTGTATGAATGTGTTACTGTGTGTGAGTGAGGAGTGAATGAATAATGGACTGTAAAAGTAAAGCGCTTTGAGTGTCTATAAAGTAGTTATTATTTGTATTATTATTATTATTATTATTATTATTATGAATATTACTACTACTACTACCATAATATCTACTACTACTGCTACTACGACTACTGCAAATAAAAGCAAAAGTGCAGAAACCACCTCCACCTCCACCCCAGCCAGTTCATTTCCCTCCCGTGGTGGCGCTCAAGGTCAAGACCGGCACGGGGCGGGGGTCCAAATTAATCACATGCACACATCACAGCACAGCACATCTTAGAGAGACATCTCACACACGCACACACACAAAAAGGAGACACTCGGGACGGCACGTGGGGTGTGTGTGTTTGGGTGCGTGGGGGGGTCCCATGCAGATTAATCCCGGGGCTGAACCGTGCTATCCCGCTAATGTCCCCGGCCCTGGTAATTAGTGCATTAGCGAGCGGCCCGAGTGTGAGCGATGACTCGGAGACGACATCACCTCTTAATTGGTGTCACGCTCCACTCCTGCTTCTTTCTGTGATTGATCCCTTCGCGTTGACGTTACCGCGGCAACCCGCAAGATGTATGGGATTCGGGTGACGATGACATGTTCGGCCCTAAATCAAAGGACATGAAAGTGGTCACGCCTTTGTCTCTGAGACGTTCCCCTGTTACAAAATGATTCAGTCTTTTTAATGAATTAACAGGGAGTGACACAGAGAGAAAAATCTATTTATGAGCTGTTTTTACTCATTTTGTCATTTTCCATTAGCAATATTAGCAACACTTCTGGACATCATCTTTGACTTTGGTCGGTACAAGGTTAAAAATAATGTTACTTTAGTAGTAGTAGTATAAGTATTCTATAAAAACATTTTTTACGCTACTGTACTAATGCGCTTGCCACTATTGATACTACTCCTGCTACTGCTACTACTACAACTGCTACTAATACTACCACTACCACACTTGCTATTATTACTATCACTACTATTACTACTCTGCAACCAGTATTACTGCTACTTCTACTGTTACTGTACTGATACTATTATTACTATAACTAGTAACAACTATCAAAGTAATCAACAAAACCTAAAAGTTTATCTAAGTAGAAAGTATTTACTGGTACTAATACTACTACTACAACTGCTATTGATACTACCACTACCATTCTAGCTACTTCTACTACTATTACTCCTGCTACCAGCATTACTACTACTACCACTGTTACTATTACTGATCCTCCTACTGTTATTACTATAGCTAATTCCAACTACCAAAGTACTCAACATAACTTAAAAGTTTATTTAAGAGGAAGTTACTTCCTGGCAGTAATACTGCTACTTCTACAACTGCTACTAATACTACCACACTTGCCACACTTGCTATTAGTACTACCACTACTATTACTACTATTACTACTATTACTACTGCTACCAGTATTACTCATTATTACTGTTACTATTACTGATCCTACTCATACAATATAGCTACTATCAACTACCAAAGTATTCTACAAAACTTAAATGTTTGCCTAAGTAGAAAGTACTTATTGGTACTACTACTACTTCTACTACTAATACTACCCCCTACCCCCTACCCCCTACCACTCTAGCTATTACTATAATTATACTATCTATTATATTATAATATACTATTCTATCCTACTATTACGTTGCTGCTACCAACTATCAAAGCATTCATCAAAACTTAAAAATTTACCCAAAGTACTATACTACTACTACTACTTCTACTACTACTACTACTACTACAACTACTACTACTACTACTACTACTACTACTATGACAAATGCTTCTACCACCATTTCTGTGACTATCACTGCTACTACTTATAACCAAAACCATTTGTGCAACTACTACTATGGCCACTACTTCTACTGCTACCACTAATACAGCTACTATTCTGAGAGGGGGTAGAGGTTGAGGCCGTCCCGTGATTAGTTTCCTCTATTACAGAATGATTCAGTAATTTTAATGAATTAATTAACAGCGGTGACAGAAAGGGAAAAAAGACCCAAGATGCATTGCCCTTTCTCATCTTCATCAAATAACAGAGAGGCCGGTGTGTGTGTATTTATTGATTTGGAGCTTTCCTTTCTCATTAGTTCAGGGTCTTATTTGAGGATGAAGCCTTGTTATCAAAAAGTAATAAAAAAGCCAAATAAATTACCTCCAGAGTTTAATAAATCAGACTTTGTCCCAGATGTGATTATCTGATACAGGACACTGGACATATTGGAGTTATTTACAAGACATTTTACTGATTTCCTCTGGTCATTTGCAATATTATCCCAATTATGGATCTTAAATTGAAAGTCTATGGGATATTGTATTATTAGTAACCCACTGAATCAAGACATGTTCATTGTTACACATTGGTACAAATAGTGTTTGGTCAAAATAAGACTACTCAAGGAGAAAAAGTACAGTTCAATTTTTCAGTTGAGTTTGTGTTAAACATGTAGGAGTCTAAAGTTTATTTAAGTAGAACATACTTACTGGTACTACTACTACTATGCTTTCACTACAAATACTAGTTTTACTTCCACTATTGCTACAAATATCACTTCCACTGCTGCTTCTATACTATGTAAACTACTACTGCTATTATCACTACTAGTACTGCTAACACAATTACCACTACTACTACTATTGCCACTACAAGTGCTTCCACTACAAATACTTAGATTATCTCTACTACTACAACTATCACTTCCACTACTGCTATAGTATGAAAACTATTTGTGTTATTGCTATTACTACTGCTAATACTGCTACCACTATTACCACTACTACTACTACTACTACTACTACTACTACTGGTTCTTCTACAAATTTTACAACTATTACCTATGCTACTACTGCTCTTATACTACTAATAACAAACATACTACTACTACTACTCTTACCTACCACTACTGTAGCCACTTTAACTGCTACTACTATTACTACAACAACAAAACATTTACTTCTTTAGATGTTTACAACAATAACTCAAGTAAAAGTCACAATTTTCCTAAAAACTTCATAAGCAAAAGTTGAAATTATGTTTAGAAAATACATTTTCTTCAAAAAGTTAACGTTGTAAGTACGTGACTTGTCATTAGCTATCAGCGCAGTTCTGGACATGACAGAGCTTTATGATATAACACGGCCGTAGCTAATGCTGAATCAAGACATTTTTATCATTAGAGCCTGAATAACGCAACACATTTCCTTAGACGTGTGCCAAGCCGAAGCCAATCATCTCAAATAGTTGGCCTGGCTCTCCTCTTTGGTTAAAACCATGTTCACGCAGCTGCTACATTTGGCTGAATCTTCATCTTTTTCTTGTGACACGCCAAAGGATCCGCAGCCATCCGTGTTTTTACTAATGCAACGCAGTCAGGAAGCACTCAGACATGATATAGAGAGGCCAGGGGTGACCAGTGGTGGAGTAGTAAGTCATAGAAACAGATTGTGCACATTTAAAGCTGTGAATGTTAGAGTAGTTGTAAACAAATAAGTAAAAAGTGGTGAAATGTTCTGGCGTTTCTTGCTTTGAGACAGCTGCTGTGCTCTATATTTACATGCACATTTTAGTCGCGCTGTAACGATGGCTCTTTAATTAGACCACTGCCCTTGTCCCAGTAAACAAGCTAAGTAGAGATATTGATTCAGTGAGAGAAGTATGCCTGACCCAGTTCTGCTTATGGCTTCCTTGTTTCACTCTAGATGAGCTATAAGCAGTTGACTGTTTATAGACAAGAAAGTAAGCAAGTGTTCTTTACTTTTCTTTTTAAAAGTCACAGTATCCCATGTACCTATCAGCTGGTTCAATTGTCATGCCTATTCGTTTTAAGAGAACCCACCCAAACTGAATCAAATGCATTTTACTAAACTAAGACCTATGGCACGCACATGTTTTAAAATCTGCTTTACAGTTTTCTGTATTTAGCAGTATTAAAGCTTCAAATAATATGAGCACTGAAACTTTAGTGCCATAAACAATGCACTTATTATTGATAATGTCAGCCATTAAAACATTTTAGCCTGTTGTTTGTAAGTTTGTGCTTGTTTACTTATGCATTTAGTTTGACACTGATTATTATTCTTTTCCACTGTAGATATACCTATATGCAGTTGCACCTGAAAGAGGTCTTGGTCTTTACATAGATTTTTTTAATTTTTATTTTTTTACATTCTTGGCCTCGTCTCGGTCTCAGCTGCAGTTTTGCTTAGCCTTGGACTTGGTCTGGAATCCAGTTTTTCTCAGATCTGGCAGCCTCTGAGATTTTATTTACCAGCCATTATAAGAAAATGCAATTTTTTATAGTTTTTGAGTAGTTTGTTTCTGCATTAGAAGAAAAAAGATATTTGCTCTGTTTGTTTGCGGAGTCTGTTGCCATAGATCATTAAAATAATAATTTCTGTATTTTCTTATTTTTCCCCTTTATTTAGTTTTAGTTCACAGAGTTTAGTCTTGTCGCAAACCCTGAAAGTCTTGTTTCAGTGTGTTGAAGTGTCTTGGTCCCGGTTCACTCTGGACTCGGACTGCTCTTGGTCATGATTAGTATGGTCTTCACTACAACACTACTAGCAACATTCATTTTTTTTTTTTTTTTTTTTTTTTTCTCATTTCTTCATACTGCGAAGGTGAAGCACATTCTCGGAAACTATTTGTAGTTAATTGTGAGGCCAGCTCCTTGAGACAGGCACCTTCAGACTTTAATTTACCACCACAGGAAAAATGATAGGTCCAAAAACAATATTTTGGTCTGTCTCTGTGGTCCTCTTTGTCTTCTTCGTTTTGTTTACTTTTGTTCAAAAACGTGTTCAAAAATCCAATGTTGGAAACTGTGGAGCATGGCAAAGTGGGCTGGTAAAGTGGTTTTGGTCTGACTGAAGTGTATCCAACTAGCAATTGCCCGACTTCCAAATGCATTATCTAAGTGTGTTAGTCTGGCTTTGAGTAATGCAATTTGGTACAATTTCACTCAGACCAATGAATTTACATGTATTGTAGGATCCAGGCTTTTGAGTAAAAATGAGCAGCCACAGGAGAAGACAAAAAGACTACTGTTCAGTGCAACACACATAAAACAGTGTTGTATAAAGAAAACATATCATTGTCAAAACCATAATAATGTGCAAACAAAACTTCTGGAAGTTATCTGTCCCTAGCTGTCATTTGCTTGCTACAGGAGCCAGAAATGTGTATTTATATTTGCACTTATACTTGATTCTACTATTACTATTACTATTACTATTACTATTACTATCTGCTACCAACATGCTTCTACCACTATTACTATGACTATTGCTATTAATACTATGTGTGCTACTACTGTTCTTACCACTACTTCTGCTAATACTGCTAATATTCTGAGAGGGGGAGAGGTTGAGGACCCATGGCCGCCCCATGTTTAGGTTTTAGGTTACATAATGATTCAGTAATTTTAATGAAATAATTTAACAGGCAGTGACAGAAAAAAAAAAAAAAAAAAAAAAAAAAAAAATGCCCAAGATCATCAATTGAAGCATCCCTGAACTATTTATACACAACTATATATTATGTGCAGAGCCACTAATGGCTAACTTGGCAAGCCAGCCTCTCGTACTTTCTTTTCAAAAGCAGGACAGTCTGGTTCCTCACTCGGAGTAAAGCGTTTAGCTCTGGTCGTTTTGGAACTGGCCTATCACAGCTGTTTATCTGCAGCATGTCTTAAAAATGTGGAAGCTAGGTAACCAAAGTTGCGCTTGCTACTGAGCTAATTTAATGACTTCTTAGACCTGATTATTGGCATTTAGTGCTTTCTTTCGTCACCTGTTGATTCTGCTAAAGTCTGCCTTGTTGTTCAGTCCTCTTTTTTTTATCTTCGTCTTGTTTCCATTTTAACAACAGTGATATCCTGTTGATGACCAACATATCAACAACAATTAAAAAAAATCCACATTTTCGGCAAGTCTTTGTACAACTGGCTTCTGCTGCTGTCCCCGTTCAGAAATAATTATAGAGCTGCTCATAGTACGGCGTATTTTGGTGTTTTATGGCAAAACTTGGGTCAGCTGCTTACATCCCACCCTTTGTTTTTCTGGTTGGTTACTCTGACTGTGATTCTTCTGCCCATATAAACAAAATGTGCATGTAAAAGTACCAGAAAAGAGTTTGTCTGGCTGGCCAGGCTAACTAATGGCACTAATAGGACAACTGTTATTAAATTATTTACTTTTTTTTTTTTTTTTTTTTAGATAACACTGTAACTTTTAAAGGTAGATGGTTCCATTTTCCGTCACCAAAAGTAAAAGGAAAAAAAATGAACTCGAGTCATTTGGCTGATTGCAAAACTAGCAGGAACCCTGAAGCAACGAGTCGCACAACAAACACTAATGGCATTAATAAATCCTGGTATAAAGTGTACACTATGTGGATGTGTGTGTACGCCTAAAATGTGAAATGCCTTTAACCAAAAAGAATGAAAAATTGTGGACCAAAACTCAGACAGACTTGATACTGTTTGTCTGCCTCGACCAAAATCTAGGACAGATTTTAATGCATCAGGTTTGACTGCGCCCCAGGATGATATTTTGGAAATTCTTGTGTTGTCTTGCAAACGTATTGACGTTTTGCATTTTAGTGCCACCTAAGTGTTCCCAAAGTGCTCTGCGTCATTCAAAAGAGTCCAAAAACTCGCTTCTAAGTGGATAAAATCTTTCAGGCTGCGCTATGTTTTCTTCCCGAATGACAATATGAAGGAGTTATTAAAGGTTTTTATGAGAGTTTACACAGTGTGGTGCTGTTCTGGGCCTGTCTGTGCTGTCAGTACTATAGGGGCACGCTGTCCTGGGTCAGTGTACCCCTGTGACAACACGCACTCCTTAAACTTACTCAAATGATTTCCAATGAATCCGTGACAGCTTTATAACCATATTATTTTTAATATCCAAATTACTTTCTATTCCTTTAGGCTTTTCATGCTTGTGTATTAATTTAGCAAACCCGGCACATAACAAGGCAATAATATTATGTCTCAAATTAAGATTTCCAATTAGCACAACAATGGGACGATGTGTGATTGCAAAGATAGCGCAGGTCCTAAGTGATTTCGGAGTATGCCCACCACCCCCCTGTTGCGATTAGCTAAGCCAGGCCCCTTTTCTGTCTTTCCTGGTCTGTTCCTTGCTCTCCTCCCGTACCCCTCGGTGTTGCAGGGGAGGGCTGCGAATGGCTTTGTTAATTTGTTTATCTCCGAGCCGAAAACCCTCCCTGGTGCAGTCGTGGCTTGTTATTAAGCACAACACGGCCATCAGATATGAGCAGCCGGCATTATGATAGCAAACGCCAGCATTTAAGGAGAGATGGAGGACAGATTAAAGATTGCATCGGTAATCTCAAAGAATATTGCTGCTGTAATTCATTTTGTATTAAAAGACTCATTTAAAAGGTCCACTATGCAAGTTTTTGAGGAAAAGTGTTAACCAACGAACTAGTGCAGCACTGGGGCGACAGGCGCAGTGGGTTGTGGAACAAATATCACCCGAAGTGCATACTGTCTTCGTGTCTCTGGGCAAGACACTTCATCCATATTGCCCACTCCAGTCACAGAATGTGGTAGGTTGTGACAGGAAGGGCTTCTGGCATTTTGAATAGAAATAGAGAAAAACAAATCTCTTAAACTTTTTGTATGATGCCATTTTAGTACAAAATGAAAAATAGTCAGTGGAAACAGAGATGTACACTGTTTTTGTGGATAAATGAATGAGAGCAGACTGGATGTAGAGGGTTTGTTGACTGGTCAGTGCTTCCTGGAGTGGGCAGGGGTTCGTGGGAGAGACTCAGCTCCCAAGAATACAGGATTACCCAACAGGTGTGAATAAAACAAAACACAACTCCAGGTATGTTTTTGATGACATTATAACATATTATAACATCAAACCCAAGCTTTGCCTTCACCGCACTTGATCATTTCAGCAAGTAAAGCACACTCATTTTGAAGCAGTGCGCTCATGTATCTATCTGTTATTGGCATGTTGCTAATAGCCATTTTATGCTCTGACCATTACCCATTGTGGCCAGCAGGGGGCAACAGACACATAATCCAAGCTCTGCAAAATCAAAGTAGCAGCTCCTCAAAAGAACAAGTTATTAAACGTGAAATACTAATGCAACGTTGCCCAAAACAATTTCAAAAAGCCTGAAAAAAGCAATCGCCTCTCAAGCAAAAACAATAATCTGTATCTCATATACAGAAAGTAATTGATTTATTTAGCGGTGCATTTATATACTTACTTTTTTTACTGCTATACCTCCATAAAGAAACCTGCTGAAGTCTTTTTTGTAAATGAATGAACATCCCGCTGGCTTTTAACAGTTGCGACGCTCTGCTGTTTAATCAAATCCGTGATGAGGCCAGTGCGGGTTATGAGAGATAATGATCGCTATGGCAACGGGAAGATGCAAGTCAAATGAGCATCTGCCCCTGAAATCAAATAAAAGATTGCAAATCACATTTCGCTCACACACACACATGCACACACATATCCACATAGTGTACACTTTATACTGGGATTTATTATTACCATTAGTGTTTTGTTGTGCTACACGTTGCCTCAGGGCACCTGCTAGTTTTGCAATCAGCCAAATGACTCAATTTAAGTTCATTGCAGTCATTTTTTTTTCCTTTTGGGGAATTGGCTTGACAGATATTGGAGCCATCTGCCTTTAAAAGTTGTAGCGTTATCTAACAATATCTGAGGGTAAAAAGATTGTCTAAACAGTTAAAGAAAAGTTTTTGCTATTTTTAATACAATTTTGTTTACTCGGAAATGTGTACGCATCACAGAATCTGCACATAACTTATAACAGTTGTGTGTAGAGGCTGTGACAAATGAAAAATGTGGCTTTTACCTATACAGAAAGTGTACAAGCTGAATAGAGGAATAGGGAATTGGTTTGTGCAATAGTATGCCTTGTTGTTCCATGTCTTTCCTTTCGATGAATCATATCTAACCCTATTCTCTACATCCTCTTCTCTCACACCAACTCTCACACCGACATCCATAAATATCCTCTTTCTCCTTTTCCTGCCGGCCTCCTGCCTGGCCGCTCTAACCTCAGCATCCTTCTAACTGTATTTTCACTAAACTTCCTCTGTGCATGTCCAAACCATCCCAGGCTGGCCTCTCTGACTTTGTCTCCATATCATCTAACACAGGCTGTCCCTCTGAGGCACTCATTCTTAATTAGGGCTGGGAATTTGATATGATTTTATCAATATCAATACCATTGTTGATTCTGCTCATCAGTCTGATTCTCTATCGATTCTCTTGTTGATTTCTGATAAATCTTTGTATAAAATGTAATCCTATATGACTTGAGGACATGGCTGTATAACTACCAGCTCTGATAGATAGAAGCATATTTGTATTTTCATGCATGCGGTCTAATATAGGCCTATTTTAATTCATAAACTGAGCTCCTAGACAGAATTAAAATGTGCTAAATCTACAGCTATTCAAATACTGGCAAAGCTAAATGAAAAGGATTGTAGCTTTAGGGTTGATTAAGAGCTTTAAGAGCAAGTTTGCACCAGTTTGTCCTCAGAGCACATCCCACAGTTCATATAGACGCCCAAACTGGCAATGATAAGAGGAATCAATACATCGATTCTGATGGATTGAAAAAAATGAGAACCATCTCTGTTCCTAATCCTATCCATCCTCGTCACTCCCACAGAGAACCTTTACATCTTTAGCTGTGCTGCCTCCAGCTCTGCCTCATGTTATTGCATGTAATGCCAATATTTGATACATGTCATTTTAATTTTACATATAAGGGCACGTTTTGGGTATACCTCCTTCATTGACCTGGGGTTGAGGTAAAAGCTTGGACTATTTGTTCTTTGTCTAGTCTGGTGGTACGCAGGCTTCCTCTGGTGATGCTCAGGAGTAAACTCTGATTTAGTTTGATAGAGATAGTTTTAGTCCTGCTCTAGTTGGGTATTTAGTCCTGGTTTAGTCCTGGATTAGTCATGGTGGTTATGTCCTGGTTTAGCTCTGTCCTAGTCCTGCTCTTCACTGCTTTAGACCTGGTTTGGTAATTGTTTAGTCCAGTTTTAGACCATGTTTAGTCCAGTTTGGTGTTAATTTAGTCCTGGTTTAGTCCCTGTTTTGTTTTGCTCATTTTAGTTAAGTGATTTGCATATTGATTTGACACAGGTTTTTATGCCAGATGCCCTTCCTGGCACAGCCAACCATTTATTGGGGCTTGGGACTGGCACAAAGAGTACACTGGCGTGTGACTCCCTATAGCTTGATTAGCTGTGTGCTCATAGTAAAAGGTATAAGAAACAGGAAGTGCTGACTGTATTTGATATTTTACCATCCATAAAACAAAACATTCATGTTCACTTCATGTGTAGGTAATTAATTAATTTAGTGGTACATTTATATAATCATGTTTTTGCTTTTGGTGTTCATTTTGGCCATGGGCGTTTTAAAAGGTACAAAAAAGAAAATTAAATCATAATAATAATTAAAAGCTTAACTGATGGTAAAACTAATCATTTCACAAGCTGCGCTAATTACAAAATATTGAAAGTGTTCGGTGCTAGTCCTGAATAGAAGATCCATTTATATGTGGCTCCCTCTTGATCTGTATTTCTCCTCCAAACGTCCTAGCCGGCCTTGTCTGTCTCCGAAGCTCCAAGCTGATTATAGCTTATCGTGAATTAAGCTCTTGTTCTGGTCCACGATGTTGACCGCCGCGTCTCGCAAGTTAGAAAATTACAACTGGGACCTGAGGAGCACATGCTTAACATATATTAAACAGACAAACGCCCACATTTTGCGGTGACGGGACGCACGTGTTCGGGATTGAATTCAGTTCAGCAAGCTGTGGCACCTTTTCTTCTATTTTTCAACTATTTTTAAAGCTACTTTGTACACTACATGAGATTTTCTTTAATCTGACAAATGAAATGGGCAATTACATCTTCTTGTCTTCCATGTTCCTCCCACCGCTCAAAGACATGCATGTATTATGCTAGTTAGTGATTGGGAATTAGTTGAATAAAATGAATTAGTTGGTGTATTTCTCTGTGTCAGCCTTGTGTATGACTATCTGGCCATGGTCTAGGATGTACTCTACCTAAGGCCCATAGTTGCTGGAGCAAGAAGATGAACGGAATTAGGAGCTCACTGGTTCACTTTGCTTCACTTTCTCTATTTGTGTTTGTTTCTGAGCTCTTCTCTTCTCTGTGTTACTTTATGATAATAATAATAATAATAATAATAATAATAATAATAATAATAATAAGAAGAAGAAGAAGAAGAAGAAGAAGAAGAAGAAGAAGAAGAAGAAGAAATCTGTCTTATATAGTGTTTTTCTCATTTGGTGCATTATTCATTCACTCCCCTGTCACACTCTCTGTAGCCACATCTACCCTGGGGCGGACTGACAGAGACATGGCTGCCATTCTGCACCTTTGGCCTCTCCAACCACTACCAAACGCACCAATCACACTAACACATTCATACAGCCAAGGTGGGTAAAGTGTGGAAAGGTTATAGGATGACTCTACCTCCTGAGGCATTAATTTTAGGTTGACAAGCCACCATGACTTCTTCTATACAAGAATATTATGAATATAATATGCTAAAAAAAACTGATAATAAACCCTAAAGTGTTACAGTGCCATTGGCTGTTTAAGTTTTTTCATAAATACAGTCAAAAAATACATCACACACTTCATTTTTTAAATAAACCGCACACACAAAAACAACATCAACTGAAGCTTGCTTCTAGAAACAGACAAATAAATAAAGTAATAAACAAATAAACCACCTCCATGAGCCGCACAGTCATTTTGTCTAAGAGTCTCAATGTGTGACCACAGACGGCACGCGCCTGAAACAGAACTGCTTTTCTGTTGTTTTAGCTCCTTCATCTGCTAACACATTTCCATAAACCACAAACAGGTTATGGTGTAAACACTGTGGTGGCAATATTTGTAATAGTCTGCTGTTGTTGTTGTGACTGAGCCAATCCTACTATTGACGAGCGCCTCTGATGGATTGAACCTGTTTTGACTGTGATGCTTATGTTTGTTGATAAGATTTATGGTAGAAATTTACAGTTTGACCTTGTCTGTAATGTAATACTGTAATGCAAACAAGTTAATTAGGCCATATAGGTACAGACCACACAAAGAAAGCAAGCAAAGCAAGTCTACTCTTTTTCCCAAGCCTGGATAAATGGAGAGGGTTAGGACAGGAAGGATATTTGGCGTATGACTTATGCAAGTTCACATGCACACTAGTAGGAAGTTGATTTTCGGTAGCAACCTTGGAAGAGAAAAGCTGATTTGAAAGAATAAGAACACGATACAGACCACACAAAGACCTGCAAGACACACATTTCTTTGCTAAATGGACTTGGTGTAGGTTGGGATGGTGGATGATACACAAAAACCAGGATTTACAGTGTATGCGAGAGATTATAGGACAACGTTTTCAACACATTCCACCACTCACTTACTTCAGCGGGTGTCCAAACTCTGGCCTGGAGAATGGTCCATGGGCTTTTTTCTCAGTTGGTCCATTTGAACTGGTAAAACTTTTTACAGCAAGGTTAAAAGCTTCAGATTTGTAATAGATGATTTTGGAGTAAAGTTTTGGAAAAGTTTTGGAAATTTAAACAGTGTGTGCAGCATTTGGCCACTACTAGTTCTGTGCCAACTTACCAAGTATAATTATCTTTTAATCAGCGGTGAGAAGGCTATACGTTTTTAAAATTAGTGGAATAATATATTTCGGTGAGAAAGTGCCCTGTTTCTCTGTTTTTTGTTTTTTCAAGTGACTCTTTCCAATTTTAACAAATTAAATTGCACCATAGTATGTTTTCTAATGTACCACGTTGGACATTATGAGTACTAGTTATTAATGCAAAGTCATTTTTCAGGTCTTAGAAATTTGGTCAAACATTTTGAAAAAGTCATGGAAAATTCTTGGTAAAAAAAAAAAAAAAAAAGTGTATGAACCCTGTTGCCAGATCCAGCTCAGTGGTTGGTGATGGCAAAAAAAAAGGTCAAACACACAGGATAAATGTGTGGAGAAATCCTGGCAGAGGAAGAGGGACTTTATTTTATGATGAGGCAAAAATATGCATATACTGTATTTATTTTTTAGTGTCTGGGCCTCAACATAAAAAGTTTGGACACCCCTGACTTCTGACTTCTTGCTAACCCATCAAATCCTTGTATATAAAATATAAAATAATAAAATATTTTATGCACTGTTTTGTTTGGGTTCAAATTGTGAAGCACTTTTTTGAATATTGGTACTCTGAACAAAAATGCTAAGTTTTAAGTCTATCCAATTGCATTCAAAAGTCATTAAATTGCATCCGTTTTCTCATTTTTTGTATAAATTAGACTGCTTTCCAGGCTATTTACTGTATTTTAGGTAATAGTGCTTTTTCTTCTGCTGCCTTTTTGTCGTGGTTTAGCTAATTGGCTTAGGAATTTAATGCTCCTGTTAGTTCAATAAATTTTTATTATTATTGTTCAGGAAAAAAACATTTTCTAGTTCATTATGTTTGCTTTTTTCCCTATATATCCATGTAAACAGCCTTTACTGCATCTCTGGGCTTGGTAAGTTTTCCTGACAAACATGAATTATAAATGCTAATACAAAATATACAAGTTTACCGCAAACAACCTTATGTCAAGAAACTGGATACCGTTTTAACATAGCATAAACATATCCAACCAAGTCATTTAATATTGCTACAACCTAATACTTACCGCCATTATTTTATTGCTATTTTTAGACTCCATACAACGGGCTGTAGAAGTGAGTCGTGGCATTATTATGAAGGCGCCTATATCATATGAAAAGTCAATAAGTAAAGATGAGCGGGGCCATTTTTATATTTCTCATTGCTTTAAGCCAGTATCATTGATTGTGCTGTGTTATTGAGTCTATTCTGAGGCTCAAAACAATAAACACACATTTAGCAAGCTGTAATAAGGCCAAAGCCAATGAACAATTAGGCTTTAATTACTTGTAAATTTAGCCAAGAAACAGCATTGTGTGTTTGACTGTGGTTCAGGGGGGTGAATGGGTTGTGGCTATAGCGCTTCATTACACTGTCTGCCACAAATAAAGTTAATTTGGACGCCGGGCCGGTCGCGTGGCTAAACCTGGCTCGGCGCTTGCATAACCAACAGCTGTTACATGGGAATGAGCGCTGTGGCGGATAAAAGGACCAGGAGGAGGAGAAGTGCTGATCACTGCACATAATAGTGGCTTGTTTTTGAAAACTTGTTTCTCGGACCTGAATTGTGTCCAAATGTGGCGCTTTTGATTGCTGTAAACGCTAAAATTAGAGGCATCAAAAACACTGAGCTAGCGGACTCAAGTTCTACTCAAGCTGCCGAGCACCATTCTGGCACCACCTTTCACATATTTTTGCATAATCTTGGAGTTGAATGGCTAATGGGAAAATTGTTTATTGTCTTTGTCAGTAATGTCAACTGTTTATTTTTTCCTAAAGGTGGGTCTTTGTGCTTACAATTTTTAAGGTATGCATCTCATAAGGGGCTAAAATTGACTTTTCTGACCTTTCTGCCATGTTCAAATGTTGTTCCTTGTGTTTCACTTTGCAGTAAAAAGGCATCATACAAAAAGTTTAGGGAAGTTAACAGCTTTTTACTGTTTGTTTGCACATTAAAGACACTGCAACTTGTACTTTGTGTTGCTCAAATAAGAAGATCACAGATGGAATAATCTGTTACGTAATGAACAATACTTTAGCAAACAATTTAGAGCCTGGACCTGACTGTGAAGTATGGCACGTACAGTACTTAATACAAATAGGAAAACATGTTGAAATATGCCTTTACCTTAAGTCTAAAGCATACTGTAGTCCTAAGCACCTTGTAACTGATGTTGTATATGACTGGCAGCTGAATATTGATCCAATTGCTTTAATCTATATCCACTCAGTAGCCATTTGACAAATACATCTTGTTTATGGAGAGTTTGCAGTTTGGGGTGGTTAGTGATCTTTCATCCATAACAATACTTGCAGTCTATGCTTCGATAAAATCACTTAGTGAAGATTTCAGATCGTATAGGGGAGGATATAAAATCCCATATTCAGATTACTGTCTCAGAGTAATGGTCCTTTCTTCTATTTTTTTGTCTTCTTAACGCAGTTCATTAAAATTGAAATCTCAAGAAATACCAGAGGTCATGTGATCCCAATTAAAATAGATTTGTAAGCTAATGCACCTGGCATTATTGCCGTGTAGTTTTTGGACCATTCCCCTGTTGGCTTCATGCAGGACTTGGCTTGAGAACTTATCATTTTATTTTTATCTTGCTTGCCTTATTTTATATTTTTTACTTATCATTAGAAACAATTATATTAGTGCTACCAGTTTTATCACATAAATATATCATGTAGCTGCTCTTGGGAACTATTTAAACATGACACAACATCTGGTTTTATACTTTTAATGGTGTTTATGTTTGCTGATAGCGAACAATGAGCCATTTGCTTTTATTTAATGATCAAAAGGGATTCATCTGTTCCTGCACCTGGCAAAGGGTACAAATTAAGGAACAATGGAGTGAAATTAAAGGCTGTGGGTTTTCCATGTCAGTTTTTTTTTTTTTTTTTTTTTTTTTTTATATATTGTTTGCTTGTTTTGTTTTGGGGGTTTGGGGCATTTTTTGGCAACTTTTCCTTTGCAACACCCAGATCCACATTAAAGACATTGCATGCAACATAAAGCTGAATTATCTGATTTTGCTGCTGCCATTCCAGGTGCTGTTACAACAAAATCTGTTACTTATATTGTTTCCAACCCCACCGCTCACCAACAATACAACAATGAAGATCAGCAATCTTTGGTGAGGAAGTACAGGCTGCATTGTTAATTGTTATCTACATTTTACTGCCATTTTTTACTGCATATGTTTTAATTTTTACCACTGTCTGTGCAAGTAGACATATCTAGTGCTTAAACAGAGACTTTCTTTAACTTCCCATGGCAGCCATTATTCAACAGCTAATCTAAAGGATTCTTTGTTGGCAGTGTGGCAGATTATAATCCTTAATAATAAAGCCTATATGATGTCCTAAAGGTCCCCTAGTATGCTAAATTGTCCTTTTTGAGCTTTTAACCATGTTATAATGTTGTTTCCCCCTCAAAAACATACCTGGAATAATATTTTCTTTTATTCAGGCTTGTTTGAGTAATCCTGTGTCCTGAGCCCATTCGTTTCTTCAGCGCTTAAATTGCCATCATCTACGAAACAGTCAGCTCATTTATCTATCTGTTAGTGGCATGCGGCTGTGCTAAATAGCCTTTTTATTCTCTGTCCACTTTTTATTCTCTGTCCACTTTTTATTCTTTGTCCTCTGTCCCCTAAACCAAGTGTTCTCTGCAAAGTCAAAGTAACAGATGCCCAAAAGAAGATGTTTTCCATACATATAAAACATAAAACGTAAACTACTAATGCAAAAGTGTCCACAATTATTTAAAAAAGCCTGAATGAAGCATAATACCCATTTAGTATTTATTTATTATGAGACAATTTTTCACAGATTATTTCTATGGCAGTATACTACTACTACTACTACTACTACTACTACTATTATATACTATATGATACGGTTAAGCCTGAGGTTTAAGTGAGTGCTGCTTAATTTTCCACAAAGCACAATGTCTTTTAGTATTTACCATTGGAAAGGGCACCAGAAGAAAAGTAAATTTTATATACTTGAATTCTTTTGAATTATACTTTTTTTTTTTATTTATTATGTATTTATAAAATTAAAATGCATGTACTGGAATGTAAGAGAGAATAGTTACCTCTTGAGCATTGCCACTTGGTTTATCTTTTATCTTTAAATTTCTTCTTTTTTGTGTTGGCGTATTGTGATATTCAGGTTCAAACTACGCAGTGTGCTTATTCAATAAGTTAAAATATCTTTTTTATTTGGGTCATGGCTCGTCATTATAGGATGATGGCGGGTCACAAAGCCAGACCAATTGAGAATCACTCCTCTAATCAAAGGATAAAATTGCGTACTTTCCATTTCCGACACAAAAGAAATGTTCCGCGGTGGATACTTCGGTGCAAATTTTATTACAAAGCCACAAAAGTCCAAACAGAGAAAAAATAAAACGTTTTGCTGTGGTGCACAGATTTAAAGGACAAAGAGACACTGGCCAAGTTCATGTGTAAGACAAAAAGATAGTGCAACTTTAAATTGAATGAGCTCAAATGTGCTGAATCACTGCACTCAAGACCTGCTACCTTTATTTAGTTCCAACTGTAGCCTATATGTAACCGGACAGGACTATCTGCAGCGATGGATGTACACCACAATCTTCACCAAGTGGAATAAAAATGTCTCCATATTGCAGAGACAGAGAGAGAGCATGGCCCACACACAGACACACACGCAATGATGTCTGTAATGTCATTTTTAATTGCAGGACGCTCATTAGATTGTGGCAACATTGTGGTGTAATAATAGCCTCTGTCAGGGCAGTGGAGATAGCAGGAGGTGGGCAGGGGGCCAGGTAGTGGAAAAGGCCTCTCTGGGTCACCCGCTGATGGCTGACGGGATGGAGCTGTTGTGTGGGTGCTGTGTGAGTCCAGGGCCCCGGTTCCTATAATGAAACGTTACCGCCTACCCCCCATGGGACAAGTTTCTGTACAGGTGGTCACGGTGTTTGTCCGGGATCAGCGGCGATTCTCTTTTATTGTGCAGGTGCTGTCGACGAGGCCAACTGGCAGCCAATTATCTACTCAGCATTGTGGAGAGGCTGTTACAACTTGTTTCCAGTAGGACGAGGGACGTGGGGAAGCTTTTTATTTGGAGAGCAGTGGCTAAAAACACGAATCAGCTGGAAACACTGCCCCGCACAGAGACACGGTGACTGTCCTGAGCACTTTCTGTTAGTGTCCCTTATTGTAGCTACACTGGACTTTTACCTACAGCTATATAGTGCCCCTGTATTATATTTAGGCCTCCTTTTCAACTCTTTTTGGGGGGCTGACCCACTTTGACCAACCATTTGGGAAAATGAAAAGAGTTTTATTCTCAGTCCATGCCAACCAAAATCTCTCTGAGTGGAGTCTGTATGTGTCTTTCTTGTGTTATTGTTTTTTTCCAACGTACGAAAGCATACATATGTTAAAAAAAACCAAAAAAAAAAAACCAGTGACTCTAAATTGCCCCTAGTGAATGAATGAGTGAATGGTTGTCTGTCTGTGTATGTGTCTCTGTGTCAGCTGTCTATGACATAGTGTACCCTGCCTAAGGCCCATAGTTACTTGGATAGGCTCCACTCACCCGCAACCCCTAAAAGGAAGTGGAAGAAAATGATAAGTGAATGTTTTTCGGTAAAAGTGGGATATAATAAAATGTAATGGTTGCATTTTTAAATCTTAAAATGTCCCCTCAATCAGACCAGATGAGAGCTACAGCTTTAGAGAAATGAGCTGCACAGATGTTGAACAAATGTATTATTATTATTCTTTTATTTTTTCTTCTTCTGCTAATTCCCAGTAGGATTTGCAAGTAATACTAGCCTATCCCACTAACTTTGGGCCTCATTCATGAACCCTTCTTTTAAACAAATTTGTACTTAAGTGCTACTCGGGAAGATATTTGGCAGTCACCTTTTTTTTTTTTCTCAACTGAAAAATGTTCGTCTGGAAGAACAAATCCAAGAACAGGTCTGAGGACTCCTACAAAAATTATATGCAGTTTTATAATTTTATCAGACCCCCAATGAAACCAAAAATAATAATTTCAGTCTGACTGTAGATTCCAATTTTTTAAACAAATGATTCCTTATTAAAAGAATATTATTTAAAAGAAAAACAGTGATCAGTGGTGATATAGACCAGGTATAAACCTAAAACAGACTTCATACTTGCTGCTACAAGTGGCAGTGATCACAGCCTCCGTCTGTACTCCACTGACTGTGTCTTAGTGTTTTTGGACATTTTTAATCGCTGTTGAAGCTGTAAAACTGCTGTAGGTGGAGTTGTCAGAGCGCTGCTTCCCTGTGAGTCTGCTGTAGACAGACGTCACTAAACTCCTGTCTGATGACCATATGTGAACTTTAGAGGCCGTTTCTTGTCCTAATACATAGTTATTTTATGTAAATGCAATGTTAATGAGGAGCGCGGTGTTCGTGGAGTCCCTGTAGTTAAGTGCTCCGCTGAGAAGAATATGGGAGCTTGATGTGTCATGAATCCGACGTAGAGTCCTCTTAAACAGTTCCTAGAATGGGTACTTTTTTGGGTAATTTTTCCAGGAGAACATTCATGAATGAGGCCCTGTGGGTCTTAGGCGGTGTACATCCTAGACAGGGGCCAGATATTCGCAGGGTTGACACAGAGACATACACAGATGGACAGCTATTCATTCACTCACTGTGGTGATTTAGTGTCACCAAATAACATAACACGTGCATGTCTTTGGATGTAACGCGGGGAGTACATGCAGACTCCACCCAGAGAGATCAGTGTGACGACCGGCCCAAAGATCCTTGCTGTGAGGCGAGAGCAATAACCCTTTGCCACAATACACCCCTTTAATAGCCTTTCCTGTTTTATTGCGAGGACCTTTTTGCTGTCTACACATGGAGTCAAGTGTTACAGCCACTAAAGTGAGACAGAAACTCTTGTGCCTACCTACGGAGTCCATCAAATATTCCTCGTCAATGGCCATGATCAGATCTAGTGCTTACATTTGGTTTTCATAGAGTTTTGATCAAAAGACAAAGAAATGTTCAATGAATCTCAGTTTATTCTAACTGAGCAATATTTACATTTCTATTATTCAGTTAGAGAATCTCTGGATTCATATAAAGCTATTAAAAGTGTGCACACATGCTCCCTGCTCTTAAGTGCGTAAATATTATTTTGAGTTATGCAGTAATTAGGTGTCTTATAGTTGGTAGAAATCTACATATGATTTAATAGGCACTGAAACCATGCATTGTAATGTTTTATTTTCTATACACTTTTAGCCCACCGTGCATACTAAAAAGCTCATTTACATTGGCCTTGTTTTCTCCTATTAATAGATCCAATTCAGCTTGTTAGTATAAACTGTGTGGCACTAAATCTGTTTCAAGGCTTAGAGAACACAGCTGGGTAGATGGCCGCAAATGTTTAATACACAGATCAGGCATAACATTATGACCACCTGCTTATTTGTGGTCATAATGTTGTGTGTTACACTTAATATGAAGCCCTAAACTCTATAAACTAATATTATGACGCTTTTCACTCAGAACCAGCATTAGCGTCTTCAGCAATCTGTTCCTAGTGTTATGCCTGATCAGAGTATTGACTTTTCTCTATGGACAGTACTTTTTAGTAGGAATTTGTTAAACCAATGAGCTTTAAATACCTGAATAGAGGTCTTGAGGTGTATAGGTGAGTGTGCTGGCTCTTGTTGGAGATTTGTGTGCGTTTTCCTTTCACCGTAGCGACGTTGAGGCAGCTGCTTCATGCCTCATTGGGGTCCGTATTGATTGGTCCAGTTCCTCTTTGTTTTCAGCCCTCTATTTTGGTCGTCTGATGCAGCGCACAGAAACCCGCTGGCCTTTGCTAAAACTGCCCTAACAGGCTACAGAAGCCTTTGGTAAAATTGCTTTAAATGGCCAGACAGACTGCGGTCAGAAAGCGACGAATGGTGAGAGAGCCCTTTGGCGAAATGTCTCCAGAAGGTCATGGACGCTCCGGTTTAAAAACAGCCCCCACAGCTGCAGTACATGCTCACAAAACAAAACAAAAAAAAAAGCACAGCGATGCACAAAACCACTCAATTTCAGCAGGTTATTCTTGTGTCCACCTCAAGCCTGTGACACTAAATACACACACTCAAATACATACTTACAAAGATATGCAGCTTTAATTGGCAGCAAACATTGGGCTAAGGCATTGGCCCTATCTTGCAATGGTAAAGATATAATGCCCATACCTAAACTTAAACAAGACCTTTTCTACTTCTGGAGTAAATGCTCTATCCATTGAGCATTATAATAACTTTAAAAAGTACACTATATTTCCAAAAATATTTGCTCACCCACACAAATAACTGAATTCAGGTGTTCCAAGTACTTCCACATGTGTATACAATCAAGCACTTAGGCTGCAGCTTTGTGGTAAACTTTGTGGGAACAGTTTGGGGATGGTCACTTCCTGTTCCAATATGACTGCACCAGTGCACAAAGCACGGTCCATAAAGACATGGATGAGTGAGTTTGGTGTGGAAGAACTTGACTGAACCTGCACAGAGTCCTGACCTCAACCCACCAGAACATCTTTGGGATGAATTAGAGCAAAGACTGTGAGCCAGGCCTTTTCGTCCAACATCAGTGTCTGACCTCACACATGCACTTCTGGAAGAATGGTCAAAAATTCCCATAAACCCTCATAAATTCTGGGGAAAGCTTTCCTAGAGGAGTTGAAGCTGTTATAGATGCAGGGTGAGCCAATGCAATATTAAACCTTATGAATAAGAATTAAGTGCTTGCTTTTTGCAAGCAGAACAGTCTGGTTCCCCTCTCGGAGCAAAGCCTTTCGCTCCGGGTGATTTGGAACTGGCCTATCACAGCCGTTTATTTACAGCATGTTTTATGAAAGCTGAAGAGCTATCCATGGTAACTCTAGCTACTGAGCTAATTGAATAACTTCTCTGACCTGATTAAAACCGTTTAGTGCTTTCCTTCGTCACCTGTTGATTCTGCTGAAATCCTTGTTATTGTTCAGTCCTCTGAGGGATATTTTTTCTTTGTCTTGTTGCTATTTTAACAACAGTAACGTCTAGGTCATCTTACGTCCTGGCTTTCTTTTCTCTGATTGGTTACTCCACTTGCCATTGTTTCACCACAGAAACTAAATGTTAGCAAAGGGCAGTAGCAGACCAGCTTCTTTGTATAGAATAGAAAAATTGTTTGTCTGGCAGGCCAGGCTAGTACCGTTGTGAGATAGGGCCAGATGCTATCTCCAGCCACAAGGGGTCAATAAAGAACCAAATAATTTGTTTTTAGTTGATTTCTTACCATTGTGAGCTATATGGCCTTCAATATAAAGAGCACTAGTAGATCTCTGGTTCAAGTGCAGGTCTAGGCACTATATCTTTATATCATCGCAAGACAGGGCCTGTGGCTTCTTTACCATCTCTTGCTTGTCTCTTAAAATACAGTTGCTCACCCCCTACGCACAAACTCACAAGAATATGCAAGCGTGAATGGCAGCAAGGAAGTGTTTTTTTCACCAGTGGAGAAGAGCTGCCGCTGCTGCTGCCGGAGGGGAATCTAACATGGCGCCAATCCCCAGCTCGTTTAACACTATTCTGTCTGTTGTAACATGACTCAGCTCACACAGCGGTACGGCAGCGAGTGGGAGATCGACAGTACCAGCCAACGAGGGGGGGTGATTAGGAACCAAACAACAAAATCTGTGATCTATCGGACTTGGTTTAGCTCTGCTCTTGCTGTGACTAACTAGACAACAGTGACGGAAAATAAACAGCAGGATATATACACGAAATGTCAGTGTTTAAAAGACGAAAAGTGTGTCGCCACCTACACTCACAGCTTTATCCTTCTCTCTGTCATAATGTGTTTTTTTATCCACACGAAGGGAGAGTAGCCTAAATGTGCACTAAAGTAAAAATGATGTTGCTGTGAAATAAAAATGGCCACTGTGAAGTTCAAATGCATTTAAAGTAACAATATGTAACTTTTTTTAAGACTTGATTGGAAGCTACATGCTCTCTACCTACTTCTCTACCTACTGAGCTACTGCCGCCACAGATAGGGTCAATTTGGTTTGCATTTTCCAAGCGCTTTTAGTTGTTTGCTTATCTGTTTTCTTTCCTTTTGGCTTTTCCCTTCTGGAGTCACCTCAGCAAATCAAAAGCTGTGTGTGTGTGTGTGTGTGTGTGTGCGTGTGCAGTGATTGCAGATTGATTAAGCATTGGTTTTACTTTGGACACCCTTCCTGATGCAACCCTCTCCATTTATCCAGACCTGACACAAAAAGTACACTGGCTTGTCGCTGAATTGGTTAACTATGTCGCCACAGTAAAACAATAATGGTGGCTTTCAAGGCAAACTATTATTTACAATTTAGAGCTTCCAATTTTTCATGGCTTTGATTTGAAACATGACAAATACCTTTAAAACCTTCATTTATGAAAACGTGAATAAATCTGGATGTTGTTTTCTGTTACCGGCTTATCATTTATCCTCACCTAGTGGACCTGTGGAGGCATTTATAACTGTGCCATGTGCTCTTGGGAAAGTGTCTGTTTTCAGAAATACCTGTGTGTGTATATATGGGCATAACCTAAATTAATTTTGCACAAAAAAGTAGGGCAAAATAAAGAGGTTGGTCTGGTTGTTATGCTGCTTCTAACACATCAACACACTTCCCTCCTTATGTTCCCACCCATTAACAGGTGCCACAAGGAAGGGATTCACTTCACCTCTCAGTGCTCATAATATAATGCCCGATTGGTGAATAGCAGCCTGACTAAACCACATGTTGCACCAATCATCCTCCACGTTGAAAATATCTCACTTCACACTTCGAGACTGCCCACACTTCCTCTCCGGGACTCAAATGTAAACCACTGCGCCCTCTGCCCTTCTGTGGGTTTTTCTAGTCTGTCCCATCCCGTGGCCCCTAACTTGCCTCCTGCCTATCGCGCACAAATCTCACGAATCACTTGAGGCGTACTTACAAACACAAATCCAAATGTCAGCAGATACACACTCCCCATCGTACACACACTTAAGCAGCTGAGACAGTGGCATTAGTTGTGTTTAAGGGCTAGGAAAACACTTCAGCAGCACTTGTCTGTCAGACGAGAGGAGGCGGGAGGGCAGACAGGCAGGCAGACCCTTGGGCTCTCAGTCGGGACGTCCAGAGTCGACTTAGACACACGTTTGTTTTATTGGCTCTGAAGTCCCTCTCCTTCAGTCTCCTTCACACTTGTTTTTCCCCATTCTCCTCACTGCCTCTCTGTGTGTCTTTTGTGTTTCTAAGCCCTTTCTTTATCCGGTCCCTCAGAAGTTGCGGCGTAGCTTGCGGCAGACACATCCATGCAAAAACTTGGATGACTGACTGCTTCTACTGTACATGCTAAAGTACACATTCAATCGGATCTATCTTGAAAGCAGCGAGACAAAGCTGGAGAAGGGAAGTCATTTTACAATGGTGGAGGAAGTACTCAAATTCTTTACTTAAGAGACCACTTCCCGAGTTTTTGAGAATGTGGGAGAAAAGTTTAAGTTTAAAAAAGGCTTTTCTCTTCTCTTTTTTATTTTCTTGTCAGATTTGTTCTTTGCTTCTCTTTTTTTCTGCTGTTTTGTGGTGTAAGCAGCAGCAGAGGTTAAGGTTAAGGTATAATTTATTATCCCCGTAGTGAAATTTGGTCTCTACATTTGACCCATCCTTAAATCTTGAGCCAGGATCCTGCTCAGGAGTATCTCTCTGCAGGATTAGGATGTTTTGAGGTTAATGGGGAAACCAAAAAAAAAAGCGCTATATAAATGTGACCATTTTATTTACCCACACGGTCTGGGAATCAAACCCGGGACCTTCTTGCTGTGAGGCTAAGGCACTAAGTCACTGTGCTGCCAGAATAGGTATCTTTACAGTTAAACTCGTCGCTGTCATTTCTACAGCCAATGTTTCCCATTAATTCAGCAGACTACGGTGGCCCGCCATAATCTAATTTTATCTCCCAAGTGTAAAACTGAACTTAAAGGTGTTAAGAACAGGATATATATATTTTTTTATATTTCATAAACATTACCCACATGTGTCCCAAGATATGAGGTAAACATGTTTAAATTAAATATTAGTTTTACTGATAACAATGGTACAGCTGATTTATTCAAAATAAAATAAATATTTGACATAATGGCCAATTTGTTTATGTTTACATTTTTATGTTTTGGTTCTAAAAGCAAAACGACTGGTAACCCATAGACCACAATTTTGTTTTAGACTGCAGTACCGTTTTCAAACCAGTACGAGCGCAGGCTGCTTACAGTACCTTTAATCTCTATGTAACCTTTTAAATTTACCTTAAATACAAAATATAGAAAAATAATTAAATAATATGTGCAGTAATAATAAAACAAATTATTATTATTATTATTATTATTATTATTATTATTATTATTATTATTATTATTATTATTATTAATATTATTATTATTATTATTATTATCTAATCTGGATTGGTATAAGTACACAAACATTCATAAACTCATCTAAATAAGTGGGAAACACCACTTCAGTGCATAAAGACATGGACAAGGCTGGTCTCAAAAAATGTAAATGTCCATGATCCAAATGGGACCACCCCCTTTTTTTCTGAGCATGTGATTGGTCTAAAAAAAAACAAAAAACTCTACTCTAGTTCCTCCTCTGTTAAAAATGTGTTACAGTAAAGCCCAGAGATGGCTTCTATTTTGCTTTGCTACTGATCAAATAATTTGTTTTTCTGGGAAACAAATCAGATAGTGCCTCTTTAATCACAGTAACAGTACTTTTACTTGTTTACATTCCACCACTGTTGAGTTGTCGGGTTAAATACTGTTGGACGCTTGGCTATGAGTAAAAAGATCTCAGCAATCAAGCCAGGTCTCTTTCTGCTTGTGCGAGAATATTGATAAATAATTTTTAACTGACTGCAGTGCTACCTTAACTGTAATGGTTATCGATAAGACAGTATATTCACCGTCAATCTCCACCATTGTGTCCCCGCAGTTCTAACCCAGGACAAAAGATAACGGCATGTGGGCAACACACACATAACAAGCAGCGCACACACACACACAACCACACATCTCCTACGCTTTCTCCAACCACATGTGTGAAATCTAATCATCATTGCAGCCCACAATCATTTCTATCTAATCTGGCACACACATGGGACGACGACAATAGCGCCAACTGCAGCTAACATTATCTGTGCCTATACCCGCTTAAACAGCCCGCTTTTTAAAAAAAACACACTATCGGGAATGAATAGTGGGGGAAAAAATTAAGTGGTGCAGGGTTGCTATTCACCACAGCCACAATGGTTTTGCCTGTATAGACGACATGGGTCTTTGCTTTCCAACCTTACAGAGATTATCAGTGCTGAACCAATATACGCTAATGTCACACATCTAAGCTTTGTCAGCAGTAGTCAGTGAATTTTTTATTTTTTATATTTTTTATAGGTGATGTGTGTAGATTTGCAACCTTTATGGTGGCAAAATGCTGCGTTTAAGACAGATCGGAAACTCTGAAGTCCAGACGTAAAAATGCTGGACTCCAAAAAAAGTCCATTGACAAGATCAGTTCAGAAAACAGATGTGTAACCTTATAATACCAACAGAATCATATTTGCATTTCTATGTTGTTTTATAGTAAACAAATAAATACAGCATTAGAACAGTTTGGTCTGGTATGGAGTTATGTCAGAGGCTGTTTCTATTTCTAGTTAATTCATTCAGTGATAAATGAGTTGTTTAAGTCTTTTGCAGAGTTTAGCACAGATAAATCCATTCATTATGCGTAGAGAGTACAATTTTGCTTGCAAGTGTGAGATCTCCAACACTTTCCCACAAGTTTCCGAGCAAATATCCCAACCTGAGATGGTATTTAAGGCCATTTTTTGCACAACTCACAGCTCTTCTGCCTTGTAGCGACCAGCTGTTGGCCATTTAACAACCCTGTAGTAATCAGTTTGACGGTCATTTAACTTCAAATTATACAGTATGGAACAGAATTAATTTAGTTCAGAAATGTTGTAAAAGTTCAGGCAAGAGCGCAGGTGCATCTCAATAACAAGAGTCAAGTTGATTGTTGTGATTGTGGCGCTGACTGAACCAGACAAAGAGACTGTTATCAAGCTCAGGAAACCTTTGCAGGTGTTTCGGTTAATGAGCTGAGTGTGACACCAGTGTTGAACTATTTTCCAATAGTCTAAACTGAATTTCAGGTTTTCATTAAGTTTAAGCTTAATTAGCACAAAAAAATAACTGAATGCTTGGGATATTTTACTCTTTGTGTACCCAAGCTATATAATATACACATTTCACTTTTAGAACTGAATTAATTTACTTTTTACACGATATTCTAATTTATTGAGATACACCTGTATGTACATGAATGTGCATCTTTTCCAGCAATGCTTAGTTTGTCCCCTTTAGGCTGTTGTAGCAGTAAAGTACTAACATTTCTAGAGGTTGATGTTGTTAATAATGTTTCCTGATGGATTATTTTTTACCTGCATCCATCTTTTTTGCGTTCCACAAAATGTCAGAGACCCTGATTTGGGTAAACTGTGCAATACATCATTCTACAATATACACCTAAGTGCTAAATTTAATCTTTTTTTTTTTTGTACTTAAATACTTTTCTAACACAGACTCTCAGACCAGAATGTGAAAATTATAGACTCAGTATTTTCTTGAGTGGAAGTCGATAGCAGCCGGGCGTCCCATGGCTAACCCTCACTTCTGCCTGAACTTCCTTGTCAGCATTTGATTACACAGCCCACTTTCTTCTTCTTCTGCTTGTGTTTCCCGCTGATGTACACCAGTACGTAGTGGAAGGGGGGGCTTTATCGTAACACAGCAGCCTTTGCCGAATTTATCTTTAATTTTTCACTAGATGGACTCTCTTATGGCTTTCACGGTAGTTGAAGTAAACCTGGGAAAGAAAAAGCCACTTCACAAGCACTCCACTGTACTGTTACTCGGTCTGTTCCTACGTCCCGCTGTTCCCTCACTTCCTCCAAACACATCTCGGCGGGGTATGGCTTCTCCAATGAGGGTACAGTACTGAACCTCTCTCCACAGTGCCATCCTATTACCTCTGGCAGTCATCTCGCTGTCACACTGATCAATGATTCATGCGCTCAAGGACCTCGGCCTGTTAGCTATAGCCGCTTATAATGACTGGACTCGCTCCCGTAGAGTGTCTCCGCCGCGACGTGGGACAGGAACCGGTTTTGTGGGCTTTTTTTTTTTTTGTGTGTGTGGGTTTTTTTTCTGTGTGGAGAAGACAGAAGACTAAGAGAAAGATGGATAGACATAGTGAAAGAAAAAAAGCAGGTGAGAGTGGTTGTTCACGCTGGGCCCATGCTGCTTGCCTAACTGTCGACACGCTGAGCACCGAGTGTGTGTCTGAAGTAGTGTGGAGGTGCTTCACGTGTCCGCTCGCAGGATCATAAATGTTTCACGCCGTGTGCTGTTCTGTTATGGTTGAAATACTGGTCTGCCTCCACCAGCAGTTGACCTTTCTCCTCTGATTTATAAATATAGGCTTTCCATGTGACCTTTTATTTAAGCGTAACCATACACTCAAGCATATTTTTCAGCCTCAGTCTAAACAACATCAGCATGAGTTATATTTAAGACACTTAACAAAGAAATATTGAAATATCATCCTTGCTCAAGTAATGGTTTTGTCTTAAATTTACTGTTTTAGTCTCTGTTTCTCAGCCTTAGTCCAATTCAGTGTAATGCAATCCATGTAATTTTGCAATAGACCATTGGGACAGCAGTAGTCAGTCAACAAAGGCAGGGTTCAATTCTAACAAACTCCAGCCCAAAACATCCCAGCTAAATGGGAAGGGTTGCATCAGGAAGGGCATCCAGTGTAATGTTTCCCTGTGGTGACCTCTGAAATAAAAGCCATAGCATCATTTCAATTTCAATTTATCCATAGCCAAAGTAAAACAAGTCTCTTTATAGCACTTACAAGAGAAAGGTAATTATATTATTCTTAGACAAGCACTTAGACTGCAGAGTTAGAGCTTCTAGACCTAGACATATAGATGCATTTGAGATGAATTTAAGAGGATATACATATTTTTTAAATCAATTGTGGTACAGCATGCATGTTTTTAACCTTTAAAAACATTATCTGACTAAAAGAAAACTTTTTCAATAAGTCCTCCACTGCTGCCATAAAGAAACAGATGACGAGACCAGCAGAGGGCAGCAGAGTGCAGACTGCTGCCGTCTTTTGAACATATAATCAAAGAAAAGAGCACCTTAAACTTTCTGCGTGATGCCATTTTACTACAAAATGAAAAATAGCTGTGAAGAATCAGTTAAGACAGAGACTGTAGACTGATTTTTATTTTTTTTTTGTATATTTTGTTTTGTTTTGTTTTGTTTTTTGATAAATGAATGAGAGCAGACTGGATGTAGAGGACTTGTTGATTTGCCAGTGCTTCCTGGAGTGGGTGGGGGTTTGTGCAACCAAGCGTTTTGAGACCTTAGGGTGGCCGTGCCAGGGATTACAGGATTACTCAAACAGGCACAAGTCCAGGTATGTTTTTGAGGAAACATTGTAACATGATAAAAAGCTCAGAAAAGTTGATTTTGCAGAATACAACCCCTTTAAAGTAATTTGAAGGTCTCTAAATAATGACCCTTAAAGTTTTTTATCCAAGTTTTGCAGACACATTGCAGAATTTTGTTTATTGTTGCTGGCTGTTCTGATATGTCGTTGTTGGCACTGCTTCAGGACCAAACTTAAGCAGATTAAGCCAACACAAAACCTTAGAAATTCTCATTACAATATTGTGTTTTTGTGCAATGATGGATAGTGGTTTTTAACTGGAGTTTTTTATTATTAAGTGCTGCCTGACAACAAGGTACTGCATAGATATTTAGCTGACTTTATTTCTGAAAAGCTTGGGTACATATCTCTGTCTCTCAACAACAGCAGCAGCAGCAGCAGTAGTAGTCGTAGCAGTTTTACTAATGTTCTTATGGCTCAGTGCGGGCGCCCGGTGGCCTGGGGATGCCCTCTTCCACACCATTACCCCCTCTACAGCACTTTTCAAAAGATAAAAGTGTTGGTTGTAACTCACAGATCTAATGCACTTTAAAGGCCACGCTAACTTGTTTGGGGAAATGATATTGTTTTAAGATCCGCCATTAGCTTTCTGAACTGTGTGACAAAATGTACAGCGTCATTGATTTAACAGGCCGTAAGTGGAGCTCTAATTGGACGGTTTTGTCAAATATGTGTTTTTAAGGTTAAGTGTGGTTCTCTTCTTTTATTGATTTGACTAAGAAAAGCTGGAGCCCAATCAGTCCTCAGAAGGGGACCATTGCTCCTTAGACAACACTGTGCAAAGTAAAACTGGGAAAGATAGTCCAGTGCTTATCTAACTGTGGGACAGGTTCTCCTGGCAGGCCTCTTTACTCAGGAGTCTTTTGTAGTATAATAGTGCTGATTTAGATTAATTTAGAGCTTAGTAAAATGTAGACCATTGCTTAGTTGCTCAACCCTGGTTTTGTCCTGGTGTTGTCTCAGTTTAGACTTTGTTTATTCCTGATTTAATGCCTACTTTAGATCTGCTTTAGAATTGAGACCGGGTTTAGACCTGCTTTAGACTTGAGACCTAGTTTAAAGCTGCTTTAGATCTGGTTAACTACTGGTTTAGATGTGGTTTAGATCTGGGTTAATCCTGTTTTAGGTCTGGTTTAGAGTTGATCTGGTTTCTCCTGCTTTAGACATTAGTCCTGTTTTAAGCCTGGTTTAAAGTAGACCTGGTTTTGTCCTGGTTTAGATGTGGTTTATATCTGGTTTAGCCCTGCTTTAGACCTAGTTTAGTCCTGCTTTAGACCAGCTTTAGACATGCATTATTTCTGTTTTTAGGCCTGGTTTAGGCCTGGTTTAGACGTGGTTTAGGCCCTGCTTCAGACCTGCTGTGATCCTGGTTTAGGGTTAGATTAGGCCTGCTGTGGTTCTGGTTTAGACTTTGCTTGGTCTAAGTTTAGTCCTGATTTAGTCCTTGTTAGGTGCTGGATTTGATGTTGTTTATTCCTGGTATAGTCCTGGTTTAGTGCTGTTTTAGGTTCTGCGTTAGTCCTGTTGTGGTCCTGGTTTAGACTTGGTTTAGTCCTGCATTGGTTTAGTCCTGCATTAGGCCACAGTTTTATTGAGTAATACATTTTTCTTTTTAATCCTAATTTGGGCTCATTGAAGTCCATTCAAATGATTCCGAGATGGTACTTGGCGTAAAAAGTTTGAGTATTTCAGTCTATAGTCAAACAAGGACTTAACGTGATTTTTCAAAGTAGACCCATATTGCACACTTTCTGTCCTTGGCCACATCTGCAAAGTGTTTATCCTGAAGCACCGAGGATCGGCCAAGTCAAACAACAAAAATACTCTTTAAGGACATAGGCCTTTGGAGAGCAAACTTTGCCTCTTTACCACGTACTCTGGGTCGCTTTTCTTTATTTTGCCTGAGTTTGTGTGTGTGCCTGAGTGCATGTGTGTGTATCTATCCGTGCTCGGTGGCTCTAGATGCTTAAGTGTCGAAGCGAAAGGTCAACAGCCATAAAACAGAGTGCGGTGCTGATGAGCGGGAGCAGGAGGAGAAGGGTCTGAGGGCTTTTGGAGGAGCTGCTGTAGTGGTGAAGAGCCGCCAGAGGAGAGCCGCTAAGGACTGTCTCCGCACAGTCATTACCGGAGTGGCTAACACGTCAGGGGGAGACAGAGGTTTGGAGGGGCCACCCGAGAACAAGGAGACACAGAAGAAGATAGGATGGAGAGTGAGACGTTGAAATCGAAGAAATGTCATTAATTTAGACCCATCTCCTGGTATTTTTCTTTTTTCTTTTCTGTCTCAAATATTAAAGGAGCATTGCAGAGAAAATGTAATTTAGAGCTGAACAATGTCTTCACAATAATGTAATCATTGTTAGTTGTCTTTTTTCCTTTCCTTCTGAGGGCCACACAACAACTTATCTTAGGGTGTCCAGATTTTTACACCCAAAAACTGCCACATAGTTTTTTTTTTCTCTGATCACGGTGCATTTGAACTCATGAGTGACAAAAAAGCTTTCAAAATACACAAAATTGTCTGTCATGTAAACAATGTACTCGATACTAGGACGAACTTTTTGATTTTTAATTGCCATTTATTAATACAAATAATGACATTGCAAATAATTTGAGTACAAAAGTCTATAGATAAGGGGTGTTTGTGTTTCTTATGGTTAAAATGGGGACAACGTGGACATGGTTTGTTGAAAACTGGGACATAGGAGTGTTTTTACAGATATGTGTTGGGACATTGGACAAGGATTCTAAAACTGGGGCTATCCCGGTTAAATTGGGACTGCTGGTCAGTAACTTATCTGCCTCTTAGTGTGCACTGATTTGTTTCTTGATTTAGCATATGTTTTACCCAACCCTCTCTCTTTATCCTGGCTTGGGATCAGCACAAATTAGCCTTTTTGACCCTCTGTTATAATACTCATAGTTAGAAATCGCCTCAAAAATAACCTAAAAAAAAAAAAACATGCAACAAAAGGAGCCGATACTTCTACTTTCTGATTGGTTATCTACAACTGCCCTGAGAGGACAAACTTTAGCATGACCAGCCAGACCCATTCACTATTTTAGTGAAGTAAAGTAGGCCCGGAACCCTTCACATTCAAGCCATCTTACCTAGCAATGAAAATGGTTCATCTAGAATTGAGTGTGCTATGTGCAGTGCTTTTTTTTTCTCCATCTGGTTGTGTGTTTTTCAAATACATTGGTTTATTTTGAATATAGTGATACTGCTTCCTGTTTGGATAATTATCTGTTCAGTTGCATTTTTACCTGCATCCATCAGTTTTGCTTCCCACAGATTGATAGAGATGTTATTAATTGTTGTTTAGGCTTAGACAAGCTGAACCTGTGGGAGGCAAACAAACTGAGCACTGCTAGAGGAGAGGCGTGTCCATGTCTTGTTTTTGAACAGGACATTTTACTTTACTTTAGTTTTGCTTTATTTTGTTCTTAGATTTTCAAAGTGAGCTCATTATTACATGTATCTCCACTGGGTTTGTTCATAGACAACAGCATGTCCCTGCAGGGGTTGAATTGCATCTAAAATTACACAACCACATATTTTAATGCTTCCAGGACAAAAATAACTACGTGGGCTGTCTGTGTTTGAAAATATGTAATACCAGGCTTTTTTCTCAGAAGAGGCAGAAAATCCAGGATGTTGCCAATAGCTAATAGACTATGGGTCCTGTCAACATAATGCTTCAACAGATGCACCAAGAGCACTTTTAGATAAGGTTAAAGAAAGAAATTTATTGCCAACAGTGGGCGACAGACACCTAATTTGTTGTCTGAAAAGCTCCCCAGAAGAAGACATTTTCCAGCATTATTTTAAGTTATAAAAGGTGAAATACAAATGCAAAGATGTCCAAAACTATTTTGAAAAGCCTGAAAAATGCACAATATGGGACCTTTAAGGCACTTGTACATGTCTATTCTACCATTCATTGAGGAGTCTAACTTGACATAGCTCACATAGCAGTATATGAAAGCACACTAAATCCTTCATGAGGTGACAGTGTAAAGAATGCCGATTCATGAAAATTTCAGTCTTTGAAGCTGCGACTATATACAGTATTTCATGTGAGCGGAAGAGTTGATAAAGGAAAGCAGTTAGGAGGAAAATCTCACGGGGAATTGCAAAAATCCATCTTTGTTCAGTAAAATGTGATTCTGTGATCATTAGTATTTTTGCGAGCTTGTTTTAGCGTCTCTCTCCCACACCTGTCGGCTTAAGATGGAGTACCTACAGTGCCAGACATCAAGAGGAGATTTTGTGCACAAACTCAGCTTGTAAAATCCAATGTACAGTACAAGGTTGATACGTCTAGACTTTATTTTTTTCAATGCACTCCTCTCAGTGGACGCTGAGAGGAGTGAGTCATCACAGTAGCTTTTTTTTTTTTTTTTTTTACAGAAATGCCCTAATAACAAAATCCTTCGCACTGCATAATTCAAAAATTTAAAAAAAAAAGCTGAAAATGAGAAATTTTAAGAATGAGTGACTCTTAGCCGCACTTATGTTAGGAGTCGGCGTGTGTCCGCGTCTGCTCTCGTCACACTCCTGACAGTTCAATTAGTCAAGACTAAATGATGCATGCCGTGTCCCTCGTGGCCCTCGTAATCACCAGTGTTTTGCTTTGAAGAGCTCCCTATTGTGCATGAGATGATAGCTAAACCAACAGTGGCGAGGGCTGGAAAAAAATAAGATTTATGCTTCCCCATAGATGCCAAAGTGGAGTGAATAAATTGGGTTTAACTCTCAATGCTCATCATGGATCTACTGTAGTTTTTTTTAAAAGAAATTGCATCTCTTTTCTTACTTTGCAAAGTGAGTGCAAATGGCTTTGAACTATCTGGAGTTTTAATTAGCCACTCCTCGTCGGATCTTGTATGGACGTGTGCATTCAGATGTGAAAATAACCAGTATCCGAATGAGTGAACATTTTGTACCCTTGTGATTGTCTCGGTCTTGGTCACGAGGCCTAATTGTGAATTTGTTTTTCCTAAGCAGCCATTTTGTGCACGCTTATGTCAAGTGTTTTTTTTTCCCTTTCCTCCTTCCTGTCGTCTAAAAATGAGCCACGCCGTCAGACAGTGAAGCCGTTTGAAGTCGTTAGAAGTTCCTTACCTTGATCTGCATGCGGCACCCGTCCTCCGAATGCCACCGCCGCATAGTAACTTTGTGATTTGAGTCTTTGCTTTTGTTTGATGTTCCCAATGTGTCAGCGTAGGGGGAAAAAACTGCAATGATTTATTTTATTTACTTTGTTCTTTGCATCAGCGAAAGGGACATTACCTTTAGAGATCCTTTTAAACCAAAAAACTAAAGCGGTGTTGGAAGTACAATCTCACATGAAGGCTGGGCGGTGATTGGTCAGTGCAAGGTGAGCGTTTTAGCAAATTTTATTGACAGCCGTTGCAAGATGCTAATTAATTTTCTTAATGGGCAGGTGTTGGCTGTTTTTTTTTTTTTTTATGTAACAGCATGTTGAAAATGTTGTCCTAGTAAACACATTTACAAGGAGGAGAGGGGAAACCCGGTGTCCTCTCACACCTTTGTAGTTTAAAAGGCCCATATGGATTGTGAATTGGGCGACGGCATTCAAAGCATCATTAGCGATGCATAAAAGAGATGTTAGTGCCGTAATATTAGCCCTGGGCTCAAACTCAGAAGATCAGCAGTAATTGCCCACCTTTGCCATGTCCTCTGTTCGTGTGGCCTCATTTACATACGTTACCTTCATATGGCAGGATGCACAGGTGCAGGGATTTAATAAGCAACACCACAGAGCTTGTGCTCACACTACAGCAAATGTGTAATATGATATGTTCTGATGCATGTCATGGTATGTCATATTCAGGGCTTGACATTGACTTTTCTGCTCATTGGCCACTGTTACAAGTCCTTTTCGAAAGTTGCTAGAGGGCCCGGGGCAGAGAGGTTAGTGCCTTCACTTTCCAGCAAGGAGATCGCAGGATCAATCCCCGGCCGACTCACGAATACTCTGTGTCTGCATATCCGCCCTGTGTTACCTGTGTCTAATTTTGGGTACTCCGGTTACCATCCAAAGACATGCATGTGTTAGATGAATTAGTGACTCTAAAGTGCCCCTAGTGAATGGTTGTCTGTCAGGGAATAAGCAGAAGAAGATGAATGAATGCATTTTATAGCATACAATAAGCTTAATGAAATGTAGTTTTTTTTTTTTTTTTTTTTTTTTTTTGTGGAGACAAGAATTTATCAAATATGTGGAAAAGAGGTTTACAAAGAGGGAGAATAAATTTGATCTTTTTTGCATGTTGTCTAGCTTAATACATGTTTTTTTGTTGTTGTTTTTTCCTCAGATCATTATGAATTACTGTGTATTAAATTAAGTGGCCACTCAAACAGAGCAGAAAGAATTAAGGAACTCTAAAGTTAAGATACTTGAATAAAATCCAACCAGCCAAATCACATAATCAGACTAAACGTGCTACTAGCCAAAATGGAAATCTTGCAGCATTTTGCCAGTTTGCTAGTGTTAATATCAAGCCCTGTGCAAAATACTATTCAGTGGAAGAAATGAACTAAATCATTCACTCATGTGCAATCTCAATTTCAAAATGTGTAAAATTATTCTCACACTAGAACATAAGCAACACACAGTACCAGATGTTCAAACTGCAATATCCCACTTATAACACTAATAGTTCATCTTGAATTTGATGACAGCAACACATCTCAAACGGTTGGGAAACAGTCAACAAAATTCTGGAAAGTTAAAGTGGTCCTATTAAGAGACTTTAGAATAAAACTTCTTCCAGCTTTTTGTTGTTATGTTCCAACTTGTTTGAGATGTGTTGCTGCAATCAAATTCAAAAAAAGCTTTTCATGATACACCTGATATGTTGTTTATGTTTTATTGGAAATAAAAATGTGAAATGTAATTATATTCAATTGTGACTCTTTGTAAGGCTAACCAACTTTAAGTATTTGACCGCACCTAACCACATAATGTTTTTACTTTCAAAAATATAGCTCAAAAGCACTGCAGAAGAAAAATCTCACTATAATGCTATACTCATAATATGCCATTTTTGTCCATATATCTTAAGAAAAATGTCATACTACTTAGTAAGTCAGTTTGACAGTAAGTACAGTTCCAGTAAGTTTCTTGTGTCTCAAAAGGTTAAAGTACACGTGTATAACACACATATGGGGCCTTGACACATACTTTCTTTACTAACCCTTAAAGACAGCTCCAGCGTGACAACAGTGAAGTGTTACAACTTAGGCTTTCCTCCTGTTATCACACATTCACACAGCTTTTTAACAACTGCAAAAACATATGAGCTGCTTCTAATGAATACTGTACCTTACCTTGCCTGCATTACCAGAAAACCCTAAACCCTTGCTATAATGCATTGCCAATATTTTTCTCTATTTATATGTTGTTGCTGTTTTTTTGTTTGTTTCTTTGTTTTTTTGCCATTACTGTTCTTGTGAAAAGCCATACCCAGCACTGGAATAGCAGTCATTCATTTATTCTTAATGAGTTAGGCAGACCAACAGCCAATGGGTGTTTTTCTAGACACCTTTAAGTTTGCAAGCCTGTGATTGGCCAGAGCTTGGAAACACACGCCGGACACTCAAATCTATTATTCCTTGGAAATAAAGATGATATATGCTTTTATTTAGACTGGCCATTTTCAAGTGAGATATATATGTATATATATATATATATATATATATATATATATATATATATATATATATATATATATATATATATATATATATATTTAAAAAAAGTATACTACCTTTCAAATTCAATATCTTGTTATGTACTGTAATGTAGACTAGTGGTTCCCATCGTTGTCTTGTGTACCAGCTGGGCTTTTTTTTTGTCATACTATGAGTATGAGTACTATGATTATATTAATCTTCCTGCTTTTAAAATAAAAATATAACAATATAACAATGTAAACCCCTGTTACAGTTTCATATTTTGCTATTTATCTTATGTTCAAAATAAATAATAAACTCAATTATTATCATAATTGTTTCTATAACTCCCCTTTGAAAAAAAAATAATAAAGTTTTAATAGTTCAATATGAAAAGATTGCAAACAATGACTTATCATCTTGTAAATAAAGGATGAAATAATTCCATGTAACCCCTGCAAAGTGCTTGCTACCACTTCTGATGGCCCCCCTACAGCGCTTTTGCAGCCCACCATGGGGTCCTCGGACTCCAGTTTTGGAATCACAGCTGATTTAGACAATCCACATTGCAATTTATATTTATCTAATAACTAATGATAATAACAGAGGAATTGGTGCAATTGAAAAAATGGTTGGTACTGTACATTTAATGGTATAAATTTCACACCTGGGTCAGTCGTAGCATTGAATCTTGCTCATGCAGTATGTAGTCTGACCGTGCTCTGTGATGTGCATTAAAGAAGACTCCATACCTCTCTCTGGTGCCTGCCTTGAATCCTGATCTCCGCTCTCTCTCTTCTCTCTCTGTCTGTCACCGCCTGTCTGTGGATGCAGCGGTCCACCTGTTAGGTCTGACCTGGCATCTGCGGCACGGGGAGAGCCAGCTGTACGAGAACGGCCTGAGCTCAGCCGACCATCAGCAGGACGACCGCAGGCAAAACCAGACCCACCAGCTCCATCCACCTGCTGGACACGCTCAACCCCGAGAACACGCACGCGGGCGACAGAGGTGAGCGAGCGCAGAGAGGAGGCGCTGTACAGGAACAGATGGTTGGACGCTGACAGGGGATAGCTGCCAGTAACAACGAAGCAAATGTATCACAGTAATGCATAGCGATATATTATTTTGGAAATGTGGTGATTTTTGGATCATCTTAGTTAATTCCTCACATAGTTACTTGTCAGCACACTCCCAGTTTGAAAATACAGATAAAAGCATTGGAGACTACTACTGCACTGTTAAAAATGGGGCTAGTATTAAGTTGATTTTACTTATTATTATATTACTTATTTACTTACACACTGCGGACAAATAATTAACCTCCCTATATTAAAATGGTCACCTTTATGTAACACTTTTCTACCTTCATGGGCACTCAAAGCACTTTATATCAAGCAAACATTAACCCATTCATACTCACAAACACTCACACATTCATACATCAGTGCCACAGTGACTAGAGGTGAAGTGTCTTCCCCAAGGACACAACGGCAGTCTGCACTGGCTCTTTGTCACCCCACAGACAAAACCTGTATGCGTTTTTAAAGATATAGGTTTGTCATTATAGGTTTGTTTTTTGATTGCAACTTCACAATTGTACTCAGAATACACTAGGAGTGTTTGTGGTTAATTGTTTAATCAATTACTCTACTTGTTAGTATTCAATTAAAAGAAATACTAACAAGTAGAGTAAAGATACAGTACCACTGAAGAGTTAGGGTTAATTAAACATAAAATTAAGCAGCTGTTTTCTAAAATATACAAGCCTTTAACTTGTTTTTAGTTTTAAAAAAAGCCACTTTTTTATTATGGTTCATGACTTTGGATTTAATAAAGAGCTGTTTTTTATGACACCTAGCAATAGGTGATGTCAAGCCAATGGTTAATTGATATTTGTTTGTTAAGACAACCAATTAATTGATTAAAGAAAACTAACAGAATGTGCATCCCTAGAATAATTAAGATCCATTAGAATAGTACAGGTGAGACACTTTTTTTTTCAATTTACAGCCAGTATCTGTTTGAACCTTTTACTCGACAGCCATTCCCACTGATTTTGTAACATGAAACAGGTCTGGTATCCCTTCATTTCTCAAGAACTGCCTTTCAGAAGAAACACTATCAATCAAATGGAGCTGTGTTTGTTTCTGTTGTTTCTCTGTCCAATTGCATCCAGAGGCAGATTGGTCCATGTTTGTGGCAAATGTCCCCAATAAAAACAATAGAGACCAGAATATAGGAAGAAAATTATAAAAGCTGGCCAGGTCTGCTATAGAAAAATCAGAAATACTTAAAAAGTGTTTAAACAATAATAAAATAAAACATATGTGTAGTGATACAAGTACAATAAACTAAGACCCACATCTAGACACTTCATACCTCATACAAATCCAAATATTAAAAGCCTCAGACAGTACAAGACCCTCCTGAACCTTCACAACAAACACTCATGTTCCCACTATCTCTATTTCCACTGCCTTGTTGTTTTCCAATCAGTCTCTATTGCATTAGCACTTTAGCTTTTATGCATAAGACAAAGAAAAGCTCCTCCTCTCAGCTCCTGACTGAGAGACAGCGGTTCAGAGATCAGCCTCGAACTGATTACTCATTTATTGGAAAGCCACGGTAATTGGTTAATCATGTTCCCTCTTTAGCTGCTACGTGACTGGAATACGCTTGCACCTTTTCTCTCCCTGTCTCTCGGCCAGCCGGAGGAATTACTAACACCAATTTAACCCTATGATACGGGACATTAATTGTGAGTGTTCCAGGTCAGGAAGTCAGGCAGGACACAGCCACCTTCACGCTTTTTATTTGACTGTGTGTGTGTGTGTGTGTGTGATGGATATTGCTTCGGATCAACTGCGTAGCTCTTAAAATCAGAATATGCAACTCTCTGCAATTTAGCACTAACCTGGGACATCCCTAAAGCTACTGCTCTTGATGAATCCTCATATTTCCAGGATTAACTCTGTAAATCCTTCACCGGAGCAGACAGGGGTCAAAGAATGTACTTCGGAGCGTCAAAACAATTCAATGTCTCAACAAGGATTTATTACACTTGTGGTTCTCGACTGGTCTGACTGTGGAAACCAAAAAAAGAAGCACTGTTCAATTTATTGTGACCTACGTTTTACAGAAGCAAGGTTATTTTTTTTCTAAATTACTGTGGCTTGTACACCTTTCTGGTAGAGGTATTTCAAAATTTCAAACAATATTTGGGCATCTCTGTTTGTTTTGTTTATTTTGTAATTCAATTCAAAAAGTGAAAACACGATACGCATACATATTTAGTAAACATGAGAGTAAAATATGTCAAGCCAAGGGTACACTTTGTGCCAGTTCCAAACCTGGTTAAATTTAGAGGGTTGCATCAGAAAAGACATCTGCCATAAAACGTGGTGACTTGCAGCAATGACCTCAAAGGAAAAAGGCCAAAATGAATTGTTATATGTAATGACGTTATGATTTTGTAACATTATGTTGCATTCTTAATTTATGAGATTTTAAATGTGAGGTTTTCTTTAAAGGTCCTCTATTCTGCTAAATTGACTTTTTTGAGCTTTTAACCTTGTTATAATGTTGTTTCCAACTCAAAAACAGACCTGGAGGAGTATTTTGTTTCATTCACGCTTGTTTGAGTAATCCTGTATGCTGAGGCGCTGCCCTTCTCAAGAGCTCAAATGCTCGGTCTCATGGCTCTACGTAGACACATGCAACTAGTGCTCCTGCTCGTTTCTAAAGCCCATACACTGTCACTGGACTCGTTCTGACATTTTCATTGATTAAATATCCATGCTAACTACCCATTTTATGCTCTGTCCAGTCCCCATCATTGCCAGCAGGGGGCGACAGACACTTAATCCAAGCTTTCGCTACAAAGTCAAAGTAACAGCTGCCCAAAAGAAGACGTTTTCCACTCATACTCTATATTTCCAAAAGTCTTCACTCACCCACTCAAATAACTGAATTAGGATCATAGTGTGTTTTTAGGAGCTGGGCTTGGCTTCAGCACCAAGAGATTTTGGACAATTCGATGCTCCCAACTTTGTGGGAACAGTTTGGGGATGGCCACTTTCTGATCCAACATGACTGCACCAGAGCACAAAGCATGGTCCATAAAGACATGGATGAGTGAGTTTGGTGTGGAAGAACTTGACTGAAGCTGCACAGAGTCCTGACCTCAACCTGACAGAACACCTCTGAGATGAATTAGAGCAAAGACTGCGAGCCACTGCTTTGTCAGACTCATAGATGTCTGGCGTAGATAAATGCAAAAGGTTGGCCGACGTCATATTAAACCCTATGGATTAAGAATGGGATGTCACTTAAATTCATGTGTGTAAAGGCAGGTGAGCTAATACTTTTGGAAATATAGTGTATACACTATTTTAAGTTATAAAACATTAAATACTAATGCAAAGGTGTCCAACATTATTTCAAAAAGTCTAAAAAAAAAACGACTAACATTGCCCCTTGAATGAAATGCAAGTGATGATTTGCACAATTAAAATCTAGACCATTTATGAGTTTTAATTTGAGTTGATCTACTGAAAAACATCCGTGCACCAAGTATTTTACAATCATCACTGTTTCTGCATTAACCTCTCAGTGACCCGCCAGTCGGGAACCACTGCACCAAAACACTCAATAAAATCTGGGAAATCAAAATGGACAAGAGCTAAGCCGCTGATACACAAGACTGAGATTAATAAACCTGGCACGTGGTTGCTTGTTGTTGTTGGTTGGATGGTAGTGGTCCCCGGCCGTACAACAACAACAACGACGATGATGACGATGGACCAGGAAGAGATTAGAGATTAGGCCTTAATCCAGTGTGGCAGATTATCACGCTCATCCCGCTGTAGCCATCACCTCTCACACCAAGAGACCAGCGAATCCCCGAGATTACACAGTGAAGAATGAAGCGAGGAGGGCTGCGGGCAACATGGAGGATCAAATCATGACACGGTTAAAGGGAAAAGATGTGCAGCAGAGAGTCACGGGGGAGAAAGAGCCGAGTGATTGATGGATGTTCCTTTAGCCTAGATTGAGATATCCACTGTATATAGAACATAAAATAAGTAGCATTGGCTGAATAATTGCGCCAATAAAAATAACATTTCCAACCTATTAGATGTTTGACGACCATCGTAGATTAGACTGGGAAAGCAAACGGTTTATTAAATGGTTTTATTTTTGATGCGGCGCAATAAACCTAACAGTGGGAGATGGAGGAGGAGACTGATTGGACGATAGTTATCTGTTTTGATTTGAAATGATGGTGCAGCAGGGAGACATGAAGCCAACCTGGCAGACTGATTGGAAGCTGGTAATAATCCTCTGTTCATGTTTTTATTTATTTATTTATTTTTATTTTTTTTTTTGTGGTGTTTTATATAAATGCCATAAACATCTTTATATTTGATTTGACTGTCTGCTAAATCACAAGGAAAAATGCACTGGGACTGGGCAGAACCAAACCATTTCTCACAACTGTAAAGGGTATAGTGGATTCAAACCAAGGATCTTCTAGTTCAAGGGTAAATGCTCTTCCCTTGAGCCAAAAGGCACATAAAGAATCAACTAAAACTCATCATTTAGTCCTAATTTTTCCTTTACTGACCCCTTGTGGCTGGATTTGGTATCTTTGGCTGTATCTTTGGTAACAAAATAGTGCCCAGATCTGGACTCAAACAGGGGTCTAGTTTAGGGATAAATGCTTAAAGGTACTGGAAGCAGCATGCGCTCTACTGGTTTGAAAATGGTACTTCAGTCTAAATCAAAACAAAAATGGTCTGTGGGTTGCCAGTCTTTCTGCTTTTCTGATTGGACAATCGGCCATGCAAAGTGTAGAACTAAAACAAAAAAATGTAAACAAACTACTAAGTTTTTTTTCTGAAATATAGAAAGTATATACTCATGGCAGCTTTAATAAGACTTTTAGCCTTTATTTTTCTCCATGGAAAACTAATTATTGTGACTTCTACTGACACCCTGTGGCTGGAATTAGTATATTATATTATATTTATATTGTATTATATATTTTATTATATTAGTACTGTATCCAAGAGATGTTACTAATCCATAAAATAATTTTAAAAAACTATTGTTTTCTTCCTTGGTCCATCACTTTACTAAAAATTTCACCAAAATCCAACTCTTACTATCTTCCTAGGTCATTCTTTTGTTGTGTCCATGAGCAAGAAACCTCACCATCATTGCTTACTCCAGTCACAGTATGGCTAATTGAGAGTGGAAGGGCATCTGGCGTAAAAACCTGTTAATCAGCGTTCAGTTAAGAAATGGTGAAGCTGAAGGAGAAAAAAAAAGCAATCTTCCTATAATGACTAACAAACCAACAAACAAACCAATAAACCAACACCGGCAAAACCTAACTTAACGACGGCTGTAAAAAGTCATATTTGGTAGCTCAGAGCAAAACATTAAACACTAATTGACATCTAGTGGCTCGTCAGAAAGTCGTTTTATGCCATCTTCCCTACAGTTCCCAGAGATCAGCAAGAGCCGCTCCTAGTCCTTTCCACATAAAAGACACTCTAATTAGTGCTACAGTAATTGCCACTCACCCAATGGTAATCAACCTACGGCTAGTTGAAGTGCGTACATCCCGACTTTCTCTCTTTCATAATATGACGTGAATGCCAGCACACACTTAGGTAGAGCCACCCTTGGACCACATGAAAGAAAGGAAATGTCAGTGGATTCCCCATTTTAATGAAGTACTTTGAGTTTGTGAATAATCTCTTTCTCTGTGTGGAAAAGTACTAGATGTGTATGAAATGGAACAAAGTGACATACAGAGTAGCAGTGTATTGCTCATTATTAAGGAATTTATTAAATATTTGATATACAGTCCAGTGCAGGCCAGGTTTAGAAAGCTGTGAAAAATTGCTGATAACTAAGAGTGCTTTAATAAATACAGATTTGCATTTGTTATTTTTGTTATGTAATTTCAGGAAAGGTCAATAATGGGCCAAGGGCAAAATTATTAATTTCAGATCACTGATTCTGTGCCATTCTGAGAAACAGACCCAAGATACTAACTTCACTCACTGATTAATTTTAGTATAGCCTTTGCCATTGTAAGATTTAAGAGTTTTGAGGCTTAATAGAAAGAACATTTACCCGTGAAATAGAATATCTTCAAGTTTGAGTCCATGTCTGTGCATTATCTCTTTATTGTTGTGAGACAAGACCTTGGTCTAATTTTTCTGAATGCTTCCAGTTTGAACTTTTCTTCCTTCCCATTCTTATGCATTTTGGTACATTGATGCACCTTTCTTTGGTCATAGCCTTTCTCAAAAAGAAATAAAAAAAAAATGTTTAATACTTTGGCACAGTCCTGTAGCTTACAGTGTAGCATAGATAGGGCCTATTTACTACATCTAAAGAAAATGCTGTATTTTCAATAGGGTCAACGGTAAAGGAGAATGGTGATGCAAGAATGAAAGAAAAGGTGTTCAAGAAAGTGGTGAGAGCAGCACTGTTGCATGGTTTAGAGACAGTGGCACTGAGAAAAAGACAGGAGGCAGAGCTGGAGGTAGCAGAGCTCAAGATGCTGAGGTTTTCTTTGGGAGTGACAATGATGGATAAGATTAGAAATGAGTTCATCAGAGGGACAGCTCATGTTTGGTGGTATGGAGATAGTCAGAGAGGCCAGACTGAGGTGGTTTGGACATGAACAGAAAAGGATGCTGAAGTTTGGGCCTCCAGGTAGGAGAGGGACAGCTCACAAACAAACACAAATAATCAGAAAAACAAAACATGAAAGAAAGGAATTGTCAGTGGATTCCTTATAATGAGGTACCTAGACATAGTCATCTTCTTCTTCTCTTCTTTTGGCTTTCCCATCTGTGTTCACCACATAAAATCATCTGTCTCCTAATAGTGCATTGATTTGACAATCCTTTTGGCATACATCTTTCACCGGATGCCCTTCCTGATGCAACCCTCTCCATTTATCTAAGCTTAGGACTGGCATAAAGAGTACACTGGCTTGTGATTCCTTGTGGCTGGATAATAGGTGTACTCTTTTGAAAGAACTAGGGAAAAAAGTTGAACTATCACAAGAAGGTGCAGGGTTTTAGGTACTTCAGGTCAGTAATCTTGTATAGCTTGGAGAAAAACTGGAGATAGCGGAGTTTAAGATGTTGAGGTTGTCTTTATGAAGATGGATAGGATTAGAAATGAGTACATCATTGCTGGAGCTACCCGTGGACCAGATGAAAAGAGGAAATATCAGCGGATTCCCCATTTTAATGAAGTACTTTGGAGTTGGTGAATAATCTTTTTCTTGACATGGAAGAGTCAATGTATTACGGATATAAAATGATACAAAGTGACACACAGAGTAGCGGAGTATTGCTTATTATTATGTGAAGATGAAATGCAAAACCTGCACCATCTGAGCCCCCTACTATCATTGTATAACCCCGGCGTATGAAGGCAGACTTAGAGCCGAATTGTTTTCTCTCCATCTTGATAGTGCAGTGGTTGGAAATGGTCTGGAGATGGATGGGATGTGACACAGACCGAGAGGGGGGCTCTTAAAGACCACATCAATATTCGGGACGGTGTGTAGAGAGAGGAGCAGGAGCTGGAAGGAGGGGCATGTGTGTCTGAAGTGTGTCTGTAGTATTATTATGTATGTGAGGGAAAAGCATTGATATAGAACGAGAGATATTTGGACTTATACCTGCGTGAGTCCAGCCGCTGTATTTGGGAAGTGAAGCATTGAGAACAGAGGAAGCACCAGACTGAAGAGGATCTTGGTTTAAGCCCCCCTTTTTGGCAAACATTGAAGTCTTTCAGAAAGAGGGAAATGGACATATAGTTTTAAAGCATTGGAGATATCAGTATTTCTGTAAATAAAACTAGACTTGTTACTTAAAATGACAACTTTGAAGCAGTTTATCATCATGAAATATACACAAAGGACTTTAAAACAATAATGCAGTTTTGGCTATAACCCTATTTCAAGCAGTAAGGCTCTTGTACATCCAGGGCTTTTGTTTTGGCTGTACATTGTAAATTTACTGTTATGTTATTGATATGTCTTAAACCAAGCTTTTCTGGTGCATTGTTCATTTAATCAGTCCTCAGTAACACTCGGTTGTGGTGAGGTACTTCTGTGGGCAGACTGACAGAGATGTGGCAGCCATTCTGTGCCTATGGCCTCTCCAAACTCAAAAACACCAAATCACACTAACACATTGTGTTTTACCCATGGACACAACAGCAGTATGAACTGGGGAGAGCGGGATTCTAATCATTTATTCATTTACACTTTGCCCATAAAAAAGTAATTATAAAACCAAAATACTTCACAAAAAAGTCTTGCTTTAGACCTGTTAAGTTCTGGTTTAGCCATTAATCAAGTCCCACATTTTGTCCTAGTTTAGTCAAACATTTAGTCCCAGGTTAAATGTTCACATTGCTTTTCTTCCTCCATGGGCACTCAAAGCACTTTACATCAAGGAACCATTCACCCATTCACACTTACAACAACGCACACATTCATACACCAGTGTACGCAGACACTGGAGACAAGGTGTCCTGCCCAAGGATCCATACGGCACTATGCACCGGCGGGAGTGGGGTTTGAACCGCCAGCCCTCTACCATCTGAGCTATTGGTTAGTCTCCAATTTAGCTCTCGTTTAGGGCGTTTATGTTTATTTATTTTGCCCCAGTTTTAATGAGTGGAAGCAATGTGCAGTATATGAAGTTAAAATTGAAAATAAAGCTGAGAAAATGCAGAAAGAATTAGCCTATATGACTCTATAAAGTCTATTTTTTTTCACAGATGTTCAGTTTTGAATTTTAGATACCCATATGCATAGTATTCAATGACCTCCCTAACGTGGCTGCTAAGTAGAAGCTTTTTAACAGCGTAAAGTATTGTTAAATGTAGCGTTAAGTCCTATATGGGGCTTGGCTTGTCTGTACGTGTGCATTTGTGTAAAGCCGGGCCCCTGTACCAGCAGCAGCCTCATTGATTTTCTCACGCTGGGATACAGTCTCTCAGTGTGTAACGCGTGCACTCCCATCGACACAGACACACAAATGTGGAAAAGTATAGATCATTTAGTGAACCACCCCCCAGCTCGAGCTCTTCTAGTACCTCAGATAAACGCCTGGCTCTCACTCAGCCGCCATTTCAAATCTCTCATCCAAATAGATCCAAAGACATTAATTTTAATTTCAAAGCACGGTTATGCACGGCAGAATCGTGTAGACAGAGACTCAAAGCAAAATTATGTACATGCTTTGATGTCTGTTTTCTTCTGATTGTATTCAATTTAATGAGAATAGTAAAATGATATTGTTGCTGTCATTTAACATTTGATATACCAGCTTTTATACCACACTTGTCCCTGTGTCTCAGTACAATGAAACAGAGGTTGTCTATCGCTGTATTTTGCTGTGTATTGGCAATTTTCCATCAGTGGTGTGTTGTAGGCGTGACGGAGGAGTTCAAGTTGGAGGTGGGACTGCATCAAGGAGCAGCTCTGAGCCCCTTCTTGTTTGCCGTGGTGATAGACAGGCTGACAGACAAGGTTAGACGGGAATCTTCATGGACTGTGATGTTTGCAGATGACACTGTGATCTGTGGTGAGAGCAGGTGGAAGAAAATCTGGAGAGGTGGAAGTTTCGCTCTGGAAAGGAGAGAAATGAAGGAAGACAGAATATGGGTGTAGAAGAGAGACAACCCAGTAGAGTGCAGAGGTAAGGTGCAAGATTTTAGGGCCAAGGCTTCCAGAGAAGGTTCAAATGGGTGGGAGAAAAGTGTCAGGTGTGATGTGTGATAGAAGAGCTTCAGCAGGAATAAAAGAAAAAGTGTCTAAGACAGTGGTGGGACTGGCAATCTTGTGCGGTTTAGAGGCAGTGGCGCTGAGAAAAAGACAGGAGGCAGAGCTGGAGGAAGCACAGCTTAAAGGGGCTATATTTTGCTTTTTTGTGTGCCTTTCAAATTAATTTAGGGCACACTAGATCTGTATCTTATGTTTTGTTAGTCAGAAAATGCAATAATTATTTTAAAACCTTATTTGAAGAAACTCATCATTAGACTCTGTGAGAAACACTCAGATTAGGGCCCTGCCACTTTAAGAGCCCTCCTACCCCGCTGGCATGCCTCTTCAGCGCTCCTCACAACAACATGTCGGTGCAGAAGCAGTGTTGTCCGCTGCAGTTCGGGGGTGGGTTTGTTTGGTTGTTGCGGGGGAGGCGTGAGCTGTAGCAGTGCTTCCTGAACGGGACAGGACCGTGAGGGAAGAGAGGCGTGGTCAGGTGGAAAAGGCAGACGCTGGTGAAACGAGCCATTTTGGCCTCTCACAAACTCAATATAAAAGAAAAGAGGATTACTCAAACATGCAAACATGAAACAAAAACACGACTCCAGGAGGAAACATTATAATATGGTAGAAAGCTTGGTAAAGTTGATTTTTTAAAGGTGTTGAGGTTCTCTGTGGGAGTGACGAGGATGGCTAGGATTAGGAATGATGTTTTGGATTAGATGTTTAGGAGATAATATCAGAAAGGCCAGACTGAGATGGTTTAGACATGTACAGAGGAGGGATAGTAAGTATATGTGTAGAAGGACGCTGAGGTTAAAGATGCAACACGGGAGGCCTAAAGGAAGACCAAGGGCATGAAGTTTGTTGATGTGAGAGAAAAGCAGATGGAACCTGATGTCTCATTGTGGTGACCTCTGAAAGGAAAAGCCAAAAGCAAAAGAAGTGCCCAATACGTCTTGTGTCAATAGAGTGACACAGAGCTTATGTCTATCTTGGGTTACAACCGTGTATGTACAAGTTTCCATCAATTTATACAGATTTCTAAATAATCCATGCAAAAAAAAAAAAAACATTGACACAAATATTCACTGGTGTTTAGTCACATTTGTTGAATAATTATGAGACAGTGTGTTTAATTAATTTGGTGCTCAGTCAGGATTGTGGCCAAAACATTTGGACAATTGAAGTGACAAATCTACTGTGGGTGGTTCACAGCAGTGTTCCTCACATAAATGATGAGAGAGATGATATTAATCTTTTTTGTTTTGTTTTGATTACAATTAATGAGTACTGTTTCTATATATACAATTATCACATCAAAGTAATTTTAGTTCAAGAAACAATAACCATAGCAACATTTTTAGCTTATTTTGTTAGAAAAGCCATTCAACCATCAACCATTTTTGAAACTCGAACAAATTATACAAGAGAAATGAAATAGACATGACATAGACATTTCAACTTTAATGTCTTCAGTTTTAGCATGTTGTAGATAGTGTTCATTCTGGTCACAAAATCTAACTTGAACTGCTTTTACAAATGTACCTAGGTAATGTTATTGTTACTTTTGTATTGTTTTGTGAGTACAAAAGATATTTGTGTAAAAGCAGATTTATGTAGGCCCGTTGGAGGGAGGTTGTTTTCAAAGTCTCCTTGAATTGAATCTGACCTGTTCAAAGTTACTCGTGTCTGAAAATTTCAGAAACAAATATGGAAAAAAATAAAACAGCCCATGCTGAGAGTCATTTGGTGAAGCTGCTGCTGAAATCTAAAGATTAAGAAGTATTTATCTTGTCTAATCTTTTGCCTCTACAAAATAGTCAGATAACATTTTGATGTGTAGCCAGTGCTGGATTAGAGAGTAGACAGTTTCCCTGATTTTGAGCTTTTGGTTTAATGTTGACTCACGTTATGTAGACCAACAGCCAATGGAAGAAGACCGTGATGTATGCAAGCACGTGATTGGCCAAAGGTTATGGTATCTGCTGAACATCTCTCTTTAAATAAATATTACACCTGTCAATTTATTCAATAAGATTAAAGCCTCAATGACAACTTTTAAGTTCCACAGAAAGATTTCTGTTACAATATGCTATCATTGATTGAACACTAAAATCACCCAAGACCACTTTAGAATAGCTCAGTTATAAACATTGTCATAAATGTTTTATTCTATAGTAATAAACTCAGGTGAATGCAAAATATCCATTAAATGATTGATAATTACATAGATGCTCTATTACTTCTTAATAGTGGTAAGCTAAAGTGTTACCAAAAACTCTCCGTTTAAGTTCAATGTCAGTCTATGTTATAAAAATATAGGTAGGTGGTTAGTGAGTATGTGCACATTGGCTGTACAGTCAGTATGGTTTCCAAATGTGTAATTGTCCATTCCTTACAGGTGCTATTTCCACACTGTGAAAAAAATCTTATGTAAAAAAAAAAAAAAAAAAAAAAAAAAAAAACTTATGTAATGGGATAAAATAAGCAGCGCTGTTACCTAGTGAGGTCTCGTTCGCTCCTCCGTTTGCCCAGAGACTAGATTAGCTCCAGCTTTGAAGTGTGTCATAAAACCTCCATAAGTGCCTTTTCCTATATGTCAATTTGTACAGCACATATCACATGCGTGGAGACGTCGTCACACTCAAAGTGTCATGACGTGGATGGTTTGTGGATGGGTCGACTTGCCTGTCACAGACGTAGCCGCAGGGCCTGGCGGTGGAGGTGAGGACGCCTGGGTAATGGAGGCCCTGAGGCCAAGAGCATTATCTCCTCCTGACTCTGACTGACACTCATTAGGAGGCGCAGTGCAGAGCCGGGCTGAAAGCTTATTAAGCCACCTGCTCAAAAGGCCCTTAATTGAATCCAAGTAATTATACAGACCTTGACCATTGTGATATTTTTATTCTTCCTGCGGCAAACTCCATCTCTATTGCATTTGCTATTAATGTTGTCTATGAAATTCTCTCACGGTACTATACTTTAGCATGGACCAGCACTACACACTTCCAGTCCCGGTCCCTCCAGACATGTCCCGTCACCAAGACCCCGGCTACTCTTTTACTTTGTTCTCCGCTTCATTAGAAACCAAGGGCTAATCACATTAATTGCAAAGACAGTTTAGTTCTCAGAAAATAGATTACAGGTGTAATTGTTTTACCTGAATAACCTGAAGGCAAGTGGAATTAATTAGACCTTGTGTCGTAGGTCTTAATGCAACTCATCTTCTTTACTAGCCTCAAACTCAGAGGAATACATTAGATAACTTAAAATTAACCTACTATAGATGTACTTTTATATATAGCATTCATCAGAGTGATAATTTAAAAGTAATATTCTTTCTGTGTGATATTATTTCACAAAGCAACTTGTGAATCTCAAAGTGCATTGTCATTATCTCTCAAAACAAGAGAAAGTACTCTATCACCCTATACAAGACATCTGCAGCCCATGGTTTTAGAGCCAACTGTGGCTCTTGCGGCTCGTTCGGCATCTAACATCTGGTTTTGCTAAGTCAATAAAGAAATAAGTAGATGACTGTAAAACAACCTGCATCATGTCAGTTTAAAATATTTGTTTTTTCCTTGTTCTCTGGTATGTGCTATGGACTTAACTGTTAAACTGCTATAGTAAAATAGTAATAAATAATAATAGATTTTATTTATAATGCACTTTACATTTGTCCAACAACTCTCAAAGTGCCACAATAAAAATGTCACGATAAAACAAGCAAAAATCAACTATAAAATTAGTGTAACTATAGTGTAACTCTAGTTCTCTGAGTGAGATATTATTGAGAGATAGTATTTCTTCTTTGTTAGTTTGTGATTACTAATGAACATATTGTCACGGTTCACTATGACCCAGAAGGACCACAAAACAGGTAGGTGAATTCAACAGGTTTATTACAATGTAGAGGTGGACACACACACAAAGAGGAGGGGGAGAGACAGGACAGGGAAAAAACAAACACCAGGACTGGATCCTGACACATATGCTATATTTCAGTTATAGGCTAAACCACCTTTGTGCTTTAAAAATGATTGCAGCTCTTAACAGATTCACATTTTGTATTTTTTGGAACAATTGGCTCTTTGGATCTGAAAGGTTGCAGACCCCTGCCCTATACTGAGGTCAGTTAGTGTCTATAGTGCAAAAACAACTACTGCCAATTGAGGTAAATGTGAAACCTTTTTAAAATGAAATGTTTTTTGAGTAAAATAAGACCTTTTTAGACAAGAAAAGACTGTATAGTATAGTATGCTGTGCCAATCACAAGGCCACATACAAGTGGGTTACCTCTCATTGGAACAAAAGGGACACTCCAGTTTTCATTTTTATATTAACAGCAACAGACAGCCCTACTGAGAAAGAGTCTATTCCAACCAAGTATAGACAAAAGGGAAGAGAAGTGGAAGATGCATAAAGTTTGGCAATGCATTTACTAATTTATTCACCACTGAACAAAAAGCTCTAAGTTTTAGGTTTGTTTTGATAAAAATGTATTCATTTGAACAGCAGACCAGGTCAGTTTAGCAGCAGACAAGTAGACAGAAAAACTATTTAGCAGAAATTATTTCTCGTTATATATATTTTTTTAATTTCCCAGTAAAACAGCCTGTAGTCCTATGACTAAGAGACACATCCTTCTAGTCAATAACCCATTGTTTATAAACGTCTCAGCTGTGCTTTAAACTTAACATCTTTGCAAGCAATGAGAGTTATATGCCAATTATTTAAAAAAAAAATAAAAGTTAACTTAAAACTATAATTTTCAACATAACTCTGTCTCACTCACAACTGTCTACTTGGAACGCTCTGTGGCGGTTGTGGGAGGTAAACTGAGTGGACACCATGTTTTTTACAAGAAGTCCAATACACAACTCTTTCACAATGCCAAGATTCAATGAAAGTTATTCATCAGTAAACGCCCACTGAAATGTCCCTGAACTGACTGGTGTGTGCGTGTATGTGTGTGTGTGTGTGGCTACACTTTTGGCCCTCTGCTGTGAATGCTTATTAGCGACAGTTAGCATTATGCTACTTTTACTGCACCGTGATAAAGATGTATTGGTAATGGAGTTTGTTGAGGAACCGTTAGCCCTAATTAGATGTGTTCTGTACGGGCTCTGCTGTGCTACATTAAAGCTATAATTGGCTGGGTCTGCAAACAGTCCTGCCCACTAGCATTTGTCACTTCTATCAAAGCTCAGTTTGGCTTGATGTCAGATGTGAAGAAGCTGCTGCATCAATCATTTAAATATCTGAGAAAAAAAAGTATATGTATTGCCTCCACTGCTAACTATTGGAAAAGTCAGAGAAGATGGGATGCCCTATAGTACCTCAATTAAGAAGGCCATGTTATTGCTGCCATTAGTTGCTTTCTGTGTTGGCAAATCTTTCTTTTTAAATGACTTTGTACCATTGTGAGATAGAGATATCCCAGTAGCTACTACAAAGATACTAACTGAAGCCACAAGGGGTTGGTAAAGGGAGAAAGTTTGTGGTGTAGATAAGGATCACTGTCAGGTTCTTTTTTTTTTTTTTTTTTTGATTTAGAGATTAAAAATAAAAATAAAACAACTCCAACTACACTTTATGCCAGTCCCAAGCCCAAATAAAGCAATAGGTTTGCGCCAGAAAGGACATTTGGCGTAACAAGCTATTCCAAATTAGCCCTGACAAAAGGGGAACTGCCAAATGGGACTCTCTTCTTTACCTAGATCTGAAGGCTTTGTGGCTCATTGGAGAGAGCATTTACCCCTTAATTAGACAATTCTCAGTTTGAGTTCAGGTGTGGGCACTTTATTTTTATATTTTGATCAAGGTCTGTGCTGTCCAAATACTTCAAATTTCTTTTATTTTATGTTTTTCTGCAGTCTGGTTTCTTTCCTCTCAACAGCAAAGCACGAAGGATTTTTTTTTACCTCTCTATTTGCTCGTTGGCTGGTATTTTTTCTTTTGCCTGACAAGTAGGGATAAATAAATCTTTGCCTGTTTTGAAAGACTGGTCTCAGGTTTATGCGGAGACACATGGGACGATTGCGAGTCCCGTTGACTGACAGCAGTAAGCCGAGGAGCTGCATGGGCCCGGGAGAAGCCCTTGTCACTATGCGATCTATCTGCTCTCAGTGGGACTCCCCAAATGCCCCCCCCCCCCCCCCCCCCCCCCCCCCCCGTCCCAGCCTGGATAAGTAAAGCTGCTGGATTACTCTCTATTGCTGAGGCTGTGGATGTGAGGAGGCTTTTTTTTTTCTGTCTTGCATCAGCCACTGTAACTCTGCACCTCGTCTTTGGACCCTCTTTTCTCTTACACCTCTTTTAAGTGCCCTGTCTCTCCCACACCCTCCGTATCTCTGACCTAAGCACCGCTGTCTGTCATTGCGTTGCGTCAGTTTCGTAATACAGTAATTAGCATCAGGAGTCAGCGCCTGTGCCCACCGGCCTGCCAAGCCAGCCCACTTTGCCTTGTCTGCCGTCGCTGCTTTGCCAACTGCCATGCCCTATTCATGTCCTATTCATCTAGTGCTGAATAAAAGCCTGCTTTTCCTCGGGACATCCATCCCTCCGCTGGCCTTTATTTTTTTGTGGTAAGGCACAGGAGTGAGGATTAGCATTAAAAGGAGTAGACTGCTGAGGTAGGCTCGGCAGGAATGCATGAATGCATACCTTAGTTCTGCCAAGCTGCCTTTATCCTGTTCAGTAGAGATTTTTAGTTCAGCCACAATTTATGCTCCTCGCAGGACACCCCTCTCATTTTCCTTTCATTGAGGCCCTTTTTGAACTCTTTTGTTCCCAAATCCTCTCTCATCTACATATCCCTTTGTCTTCCCCTCAACCCCATCTCTTGTCACACTTCAGTCTAGTTCAATCAATGGACCAATTAATCAATTTACTTATTTTAAACCCCGGGAACAAAGCAGAGGGAAATAGATAGAGGGACAAGAAAGGCACATCCAATACTTTGGCATTTATCAGCATGATATTTGACATTTTGCAAGAGCAGGTCTTAACAATTTGTGCTAGAAAGACATGAGACTCAAAGTGTGCAGCCACAGTAATGGGCCCATGAAAGACAGTCTTTCTAAATGCAGTAGGCAGCTCAAGTTCACAATGACATCTTAACATGCAGATGTGATTGAATTTCCATTCTGGATAAGAAAATATCCAAAGTTACTGCTAATAAAAACTTAATTAAAAAAATGTTTTGAAAAAAGTTTGTGATCAAGTAAAAGAAGAAGGTTTTGTCAGACCCTGTCAGTAACTCTTTTTACCATGAATAAACAGTTTCAGAGTCCGTGTGATGAAGCGTCCTGCATCTCCCCCTGCTGTCTCTGGACCAAAAACGACACTTGCGAGTATGAGCGGTGCTGATCCAAGGTCTCTGGAAAATCACGGTTAGCAAAACAAGAAGCTTTAGTTGCGAGAAGAGGAAAACAAAAATAAGATCAAGCGAGGGTTCACAATAGGTGTCAACTGGACTTGTGAGTATTTACGATAGGACTTTACTCCAAAATGTAGGGGGAGATCTATAGTGGAAAATGAGGCCAAAACAGCGAGAAATTAGCAAAGTTACTGAATTCCGCTTTAAGCCCCAGATCACAATGTAAAATTTTGGGCGTCGCCAACAAGTGATAATTTTTTGGGGTGAATCCATAGCTGCTGATGGCTATAGGTTTGCAAAGGAAAGTAATTTACTAAACTAAAAATGGCCCACAATGGTTTTCCAAATAGATGCCAAAGACAAATTATTTATTACCTTGTCCCTTACTTTTTGAGTCATCTTCAAAAACAAACCAAGACTAGCAAAAACATAACCTCCTTAGTGGAAATAATGACTTTGACAAAAATGTCATACTTGTCCAGCTGTGTAACTCAATAACAAAAACAGAAGTGCCTCACTATTCTTTGTCGACTGTAAAAACACCCCCCTCTGGCTCTACTGTCTTTCCTAGTGAGGGGAAAAAAAACTTTGCAGGTATAAAATTGGAAGAAACCGCAGACCGAGGGATCCATCCCGGGACAGACAGGTGGTGCAATAGGTGCTGTCAGGACAGATACATCAGCAGCCTGCCTCACGGAGGAGACACAAATATAAAAAATTGATATCTGATATTCGCCAAACAAGTGATGTCACTCAATAAAATGTGAGCCTTGTGTCCTAATGGGATCTAAGCTATTCCCCCATCCTGGTTTGGGTCAGGGGATATCCAAGACTATTAGGATCCATCATTTTAGGAGTATGGAAGTCTGTGGACAATTTTTTTATTTTTTTTTACAGGGATCTAATAAAAACCAGCAGTGACAGAGGAAAGCCCAGGCTACTTACCGGTCTAGTGCCTTATCAGTGTGTCAGCACATGTGATATATGTCGGCTGGCCTGTGGGTGTGCACGCTGTCCCCATAATGGAGTGGTAAAGCTGCGGGGCATTATAGATTGAGAGCGAGCGGTCCCATCCATGAATCTGGCCCTAACTGTTCGTCTGCCTTTGTGGCCGTAACGATTGGCCGGCTCCCCTCTGTCACCATATTTCCTCCATCTTAGTTTAGAAAGGGAGATATATCTCTCCATAAAGGGCCGCAACAAAAAAGGGGTCTGAAGAGGCTCGGCACTATGCTACACAAAAGAGTAAGGGCTGGTGGTTGATAAAAGCTTATAAGGAGGAGGAAGAGATGGCCAAGGGACTGTCGGAAAGACCTATTCTCTTCAATACAAAGACAGGCTCTCACTCAAGACACTATCGCTGTTTGTGAATACATGCACGTGCCCCTGCCCGGTTCGCTCGTCTCTAATCCACCCCTCTTTCCTTTCCTTTCTTGTTAGGAGATGCTAATATAGCGCATGACAAAGCCCCTGGTCGACAGCCCCCTCAGACAAAATACTTCCTCTCTAAAGCAGTTCCTCTTTATGCAGCGAAGGATTGCCAAAGCAAGTCTCTCTTGAAAAGCCGCATTTTCCGACACTCAGTCCTCGTGTCTATTGAGTCGCACTTCATTAGCGGATGAGCTGATCACATCGATGTTTGAGGACATCAGGTTGCTTATTAATTACTCCCACAGATACGGCAAAGAACTTCCTGTCCACGCTGATAAATTCACTATTTTGTCACCTAACACTACAATCAGCATGTGTTTTATTTTTTCTTCCTGCAGAAAAATGGGTGCGAGGTAGAGCCATCGACCGAGGAGAAGTGGACGTGGGGACGCAGCAGAGCCAGGCCATCCCGCCAGGACTGTTCTGGAGGTTTCATATGATTGTGCACCATCCAACCTACATCAAGTTCAACCTCTCACTCTCCCACAATGCACTGCTGGGGGTCTACGGACGCAGGAACATCCCACCTACACATACACAGGTAATGATAAAAGAGGTACCTTGCATTTCAATTCAATTCAGTTTTATTTATATAGCCCAGTATCACAACAACAGTCACCTCAAAGGGCTTCACAAACAGGTAATCAAACATAAACACACAATCAGACATAACACAAAATCAAACAGAAACAATAACTACACTAAACCAAACAGACCCAGGACATCCCTGTCCTTACACCCTCTTTCTCGGTAAGGAAAAACTCCTTAAAAAAACAGCTTTGGGAAAAAAAAAAAAGAAGAAACCTTATGGAGACCATGCTGAAGGAGAGATCCTCTCCCAGGAGGGACAGGCAAATGTAGGACTGTTAGTCCATTAGCTCATCTGTAGGATCATAGTTCAGGTCTGTAAAGATGCAGCAGGTGGGCCTCATGCAGACAGGTGAGTGGGGGTAAGGTAGGAGTCCAGGAGGTCCATGGGAGGTGAGGTGAAGAGCCCACAGGTCGGGACAGGAGCACAGATGGGGATTTATAAATTTATAAATGAACAAAAACATACATACACAAACAAAAGTCAAATGGTGTTGAACACTAGTTTAATCCTTATATTGTGTTAGGGTGAAATTGAACGCATTTACAATAATAAATATTTAAAAATACTATTTAAACTTTAAAATATTTTTAAAACAATCCTTTGCATATTCCCAAAAAATTTCATTGTCTTAGAAATGTCAATAATTTAAAGGGACTAAACTATGCAACATAGACTTGAGCTTTCTACCATATTATTATGTTGTTCCCTCATCAAAAACATACCTGGAGTTGTGTTTTATTTTATCCATGCCTGTTGGAGTAATCATCTATTCTCTGGCACAGCCTTCCCGAGGTCTCAAAACACTTGGTTCCACAAACCTTCGCCTCTCCCATGAATCCCCGCCCACTCCATGAAGCACTGACCAATCAACAAGCCCTCTGCATCCTGTCTAATTTTATGGCAAAATGGCATCCAAAAGTTTAAGAAAGTTCCTTTTATTCTTTAGATTATGCTAAAAAAAATGCAACACTCTGCTCTCTACTGCCCTCTGCTGGTCTCTTAACTTGTTTCTTTATGGAACCAGTAAAGTACGTATTTAAACATTTTCTTTTAGTCACATAATGTTTTTAAAGGTTGTAAAACGTTCAATGCTGTTTTAGAGGTTGGTTTAAAAATATGAATAAAACCATAATATAGCCCCATTTGTGGTGAATGCAGTATCTTTTTGTTATTTTAAACATGGCTGCTTTGTGCTGCAATCATATGTGAATAGCTAGATGAAAACCATACACAAGACCATTCTCCTGGTTTTGACCTTTCATTCAAACACAGGCGGTGTTTTTGAGTGCTTCTGAGAGAGCAGACCTTGGATGTAGTGCTTTTAAAAACAAAATGTCTGCTTATATAAGGTCAAACCAGTCATTTGACAAGACTTTCGCTTTCTCTGAACTCTGAATTGCTTACTCAGACACCTGTTCTTTTGATAAGCTTGTGTAAGGGCTGCCGGCTTTAGTTCGGTTTCGTAAGCCCATGTACTGTCGGTATCTGCCCCAATTTCGGTCCAGCAGACAGAAGAAAGGACCAAGGGACTCTGAGGCTTAATTTAAAACATCAACACCAAAAACACAGCAGCACTTAAGGTAATTTTGACATAGATTATATCCATGCAACATTATCCGCCAAAGTGATGGTACATTTGGATAGAAAATGTGCTGTTGAGGTGTCAAAATTTTGTACAGAATAGCAGCCAGATGGCACGAGAAAACCTTAATATCCCTAATTATATCCTATTATCTTTTTTCCAATGGGATTTTTTGCTAGCATTTACATAGTTTAGTCCCTTCTGCTTGCTTTTCTGAACAGGAGCAGCCAGATACCTATGAGGCTCGTGTCAAGAAATGAGAATATTAAGTAAAATAACACAGATAAAGTGCAGTGAGTGAATTGAATATGTCAAGCATTTGTTTGTTTAGATTGTGATGATTACGGTATATGAGTTTCACTTTTTAAATACTATTTCCTTTTGGCTTTTCCCTTCTGAGGTCGCCAAAGGAAATTATCTGCCCCCTTATGTACAGTATGTATATTAATTTGGCATAGGTTTTACACCAGATCCCCTTCCTGATGCTACCGTCTCCATTTATCCAGGCTGGGGACTGGCACAAAGAGTACACTGGCTTGTGACAACTTGTGATTGGATAATGTTTCACTTTTTAAATTGAGTTACTAAAACATATTTTTTTACCATGTTCTAATTTACTGACATGTAATATTGTGATTTCTCTAAAATATAGTCAAGCTGTTGAAGTGTTTTTGTATACACACTGCATTTATGAGAAAACAATATTCTGCTAATAATATACAGTTGCCATCAGAAGTGTTCAACTCAAGACAAAGACATAATGACGTGAATGAAAGATGATGAGAAAAAATGACAAAAAACTAATTACACATCAAAAAGTGTTTATTTATTGGTACATTTATCTGAGTAACTTTGACAACATAATTTGACTTAAATTTGAAGTTTAAATTAAAAATGTGACTTTTTTAACACATAACCATGGGCAGTATTATTCACCTTTTAGCTTATATTTTGTAGCGCATCCTTTAACTTCTATAACTTCTAATTAACGTTTTCCATCAGTGCTAACAAGCTTCAACCGGCAACTACAAAAGCCTCTGCCTCAGTGATATTTGATGGCCTCTGTGCTGCAACTCTCTTCTTTAAATCCCACCAAAGACTTTCTGTAACACTTTAGAATGACTCATGAAGCAGTACTAAAGCATTAACAAATATGTAAGTAACAATAATTTGCTAAATAAACCGTTTCTAGATCCTGAAGTAGCACTGATGTTTATAATTCTGCTCTGATTTACATGAACCTATTACTAAAGAATGAAACATTGACAAAAATGTTTATAACTCAGTGGTCTTGAAGTAATACTTTGTAAATAATCAATTAACTGGTTACTAATACTTCATTCATTCTTAATAGTGTGAGTTATTCTATAGTGTTAACATATTTTTAATGGGATGGTGACTGAGATGGTCACTCTAGGAAATTGCAGGATCTTCTTAAAAAAATCTTTAATTGATCCTTAAACTCTTTGGGAAGTTGAATATTTCTGTGTAATGTGTAGTTGGTTATGTTTATTGTAGTTCATATTTCCATAGCATGTCGTGTTGTGAATGAACTGTAGGGCAGAAGGCACACGCATACAGTAGTCAGTGTTTTGAAGTGCGTGACAAATGTAATGTTGAAACAAAGCATTAATGGTTATATCCCCCTTGGCAGCTTGTATATCCATTATTGCAGATAAATATTCACTGTCAGCCTTGACAGCAGTCACATGTCTGCAGCTGCTGCTCAGCGTGAAGTCTGACTGTACAGGTTCACCTATACAACACGCTGCTTTCTCTGCTACTGCGCCATATGGGAAATGAGAGTGATAGATTTGACGATATATGAACTGAGGTGGAGGTGGCTGGTTAGCGCGAGTTGGTTTAGACGTTTAACAAACTAAGCCAGAGCGATTGTGATCATTGTTTTGTTGTGCGTGCACGGCCTGTATCCCCTACAGAAAACAAACTGTGCATCTAAGAAGGCTTAAATGGGAGTGAATTATGTAACGTCAGACCAACTTCTGCAGCAGATTAGTCATGGAAAATGAGAGTGGTCCATTTGTATCAAGCTGAGAAAGAAGTTGTAGCTTCAGCCTCAGTTCATTTGCTGTAGTTGACAATGCGTCCTGTGATGTGGCTATTGATTGTGACGGCAAATCTCAAATGAAATTGTTATCTGTTACAATGGAAGTTGGAAGTGAAAGATGACTGAGCTAAAAGCTTTATCAATACAAGCACAGACAGGACTTTTAGCGATCTTTTATATTTGTGGTATAAAACACTTTCTACTTTCAGCTGCACAAGGCTGTCAGTCACTATAATTTATTTAACTATAGACAAACTGCTCTGTATTAGGAGAATTTTTATTCATAGTTGTGTGAAAAACCACTCTATTGTAAAATATGGAAAAGGTTCAGCTGTTAAGAGACTTTAAAGTAGTCAAATGTTACAATGGCTACATTTGGGAAACGTTGGTTTGTTTGACGTAAAATATAAATCTTAGATTAAAAATATACATAAATAATCCATTCATTATTTTTTGTTACTTTTATGAAAATGCAAAAATAATAATGCATTGTATAAGTCAGTCATTTGCAGCTTCAGGACAATCTCGATTTCCCTCACAGAAAAAAAAAGAATGCCCCTTTACGTAAACATGAACTTCACTGAAACTGCATTTAAACAGTCAGACAAGTTTCAGCTGCATAAGGTCTAATTTGTTTCGCTGTATTTATTTTTTAAATTGGGAAATCTCTGTACAACCTTTTAAATTATTCTGTTGAGAAGTTTTATACCAACAACAGAAAAACACATTTGTTTCAAAGTGGTCCGGGAAACTTGGTGCTTAAAAGTAAATCTCTCCCTATGATTTTAATCTTCAGAAGTAAAAAGTTTCTGGCAGTGCTCTCTTTTTGGCTTTAAACATAACTAAACTAAAGTCTGCAGTTCTGTTATGTCTTTAAATTTCAACAACTCTGACTTAATGAATAATACATTTCAACATACAGACAATGGGCAGATGTTAAAAAATAACATATCACAAAATAACAACTTAGAATCTATAAAATTTCCATCACACATATATTCTAATTCATATTCTAATTTCTAATGTAGCGTTGTACTGTATGTTCCCATTGTTGAAGCAGCCTGTTTATTTTTCTAAGAAATGCACAATTCATTTACTGTATTTATAGTCACTGTAGGTTCTTTCCTTTTCTCTTTCTAAAAATTACCGTAAACAAACAAGTTCCTAATGTACTTTACTTAAGAAAACACAGTATGTTTGCATCTTTTGTTTGACAGCCTTGATTTCACTGTCTTCCATTGGTTTATGCCTTCATAATACAACATAAGAGGCACAGTACAGTTGTGTAAACATAAGGTATTGTTTTGTGAATAGGTGAAAAAAAAAAAATACTAATAATAAATACTATTGGAATTTGCTAAGTGGTACTGTTGGCTTTCTGACTCTTTGTCTTCCCTGCAAAACAGCTTCAAGAATCTCCAACACTCCCTTTCCAACCTTCATCTTCTGTTAAACACAAACAAAACCAAATTCATGATTTTCAACCGTAGCCTACCTCAGGCTCCCTGCCATCCTCACATCTCCTCCCTCCACAGCACTGCTCTACAACTGGTCAGCTCCTACAAATATTTAGGTATGTGCCTTAACAGTTCACTCGCATTCAACACTCACATAAACACACTACTTTCTAAAGTTAAAACAAGACTCGGTTTTCTGTATCTCAATAAATCATCCTTCACCCACTCTGCAAAACTCAGCCTGGTCAAAAACAGTCCTCCCCATCCTAGACTATGGTGATTTAAAAAGTTCTCCTCCATAAACTGGACATCATGTATCACACTGCAGTCCACTGTGTCACCGAGCCAAGCTAAAAAAAAAAACATTAACGCTCCGTACCTTGGCCCCCTTGTCATCTTTCAAATCCTCAATAGACTCTGCAGTTTCTGATCAGTGCACTTGCTTCTGATGTTTTTATGGCTCTCTTGTTTATATTGTAAATGTTGTATGATTGTCAATTTCTTGTTTTAACTGTCCTTTAGTAGTTTTTTTATTGTTATTATTGCTCTGGTGTGCTATATATCATGCTGCTGCCTCTTGGGCAAAATAAAAATCCAAAGACATGCATGTTCAGGTGAACTGTTGATTCTAAATTGTCCCTAGTGAATGACTGTATGCTAAAGCTAAAGCCCATTTTTGCTGGAATAGGCGCCAGTCACCCACAACCTCTAGCAGGAAAAAGCGGAGGAAGATGAATACATGTTTTTCTCCTCTTGCATGGATATTTTACAGCAGCATGTCTGCGAAGGAACACCATCTTTGCATAAAAAAAAGCATTGTTTTTGCTGGTGTAACATGGGAAGTAGTAGGCACATATCCACACAAGCCCACACTACTACTACTACTAGTACAATACATAGTGTAGAGCAACATTGTGCCTCGCAAGACAAAAATACAAGTCTCCAAGTCGTCTGTTTTTTTTAATACGGGCTCTCGTCTGCATGAAGTGCTCTAATTAGCTGTTTTTGACACTGGTGTGACACACAGCCCTCGGGGAGAATAAAACTCAGCAAGTGTTCAATGGTTCAAGGGGATGGAGAGAGGGAAGAGAGGGGAGCAGGAGGTTCAATGGTAGCGGGGGGCGGGATGTCGAAGCAAGTGAAAGGAAAAAGCACGGAAAGGTTTCGACAGATAAAATAATAGTCTGTTACATATGAAAACCTGCGTGGTAAAGTGTGCCCATGCTGTTAGCGCCACGTCAATTTGTCCAACCTACTGCTGCGGAGCATGTGGTGGAGTGCTGCGTTTTGCGACGGATGGCAATTTTCTTCCCTTTTTGTGAATTCCTGTTTTACTATTAGCATCTTATATCCACATGTAAAGCCGTTCCCCAACTTGTTTTTTTATTATTTTTTTTTTATACGCAGGCACTTTTCCAATACCGTCCCATTGGCAGACTCACAAAGCTTACTCAACAACAGCTACACACCGCTGCACACGGTTTTGGATTGCAAATATCCCACAGCATTAATGCAAGGTTTTTGTGGATTCCTGCCTCGTTCCAAGCCCAATGTTGTTGCCGTTTGTCTGATAGTGTTTCTGTGTTGTTTTCAGTTCGACTTTGTGAAGCTGCTGGACGGGAAGGCGCTGCCCAGGTCGCTGACTGATCCGGTCTCGGCCGCCAAAACCCCCAAAGGCCTGCTGCTGAGTGGCCTCCAGGAGACCGGCTTCATCGAGTACATGGACCCAGGAACGTGGCACCTGGCTCTGTACAACGACGGACGCAACCTGGAGCAAGTTTTACTACACAGCACTCCCATAGGTAAGAACTACTGATCACTGCAGACCGCCCCACAACAGCTGCAGTTTTGGAGAGGCTCTGTCCCAGTCGTCTTTAGCCATTACAATTTGACCCCTTGTCAATCTCGCCCAAATTCTTATGCTTGCCCATTTTTTTCTGCTTCTAACACACCAACTTTGAGGACTTGCTTCCTAATAGGTCCCCCCACTAACATGTGCCATTCATTTCACCCTTTAGTGGTTGTAATGTTATGCAAATATTATATAGGGTTGTGATACACATAAGGACATTAGCAGTATTTCTGTGTGGCCCATATTTCTGGAGTAGTGACTGAAACGAGAACTGACTGCACATTTTAAACAGTCATATTCCCCCATGTCCCCTTAAGATGTAGAAAGACATTGCCCAATGTTGTCACATATTGACAGCTTGACATTGAGATATTGACATGTTATTCCCAGCTTTTCATGGAGACATATTGTCAGTATTGTGTGTTGCCAAAGCCTCTATGCAGCTATTGTTATTGATAGCTAATCATATTCAGACGCTTATTCTAACTCTAACCTCTTCAGAGAAACTAGTTCAGAAGTAGAAAACAGCAAAGTCATTGTCTGTATAGCTCATATCAGAAGTAAGGCATATTTTGATGCACACAAGCTTGCGTTTACTTCTATTAGTACGCCTGGCAGTGACTCAGTGTTATTGCATTGGTCCTAATAATAAGGCCAGTGGCAATGTCACTGTGTTGGACTAGCTGCTTTTAACAATCCTGGCCAGTCAAACCCACACACTTCACTTTTCACATATTTCCTGGTGGATGTCTTGGACTTAGACTTTATTGTCCCCAAAGAGAAATTCTCTTCCACAACACTGCGCTTGTTTTACAAAAATTCAACAAACACAACAACAATAGACACAAAAACAGCAAAGTTCCACTCAGCAGGCTCTGTTGCCTTTAGATTTTCCCTGTTCTAACCTTTGTTTTCATGCAGTACATAGTCTGAAAGTTCGGGGGATGTCTGCAGCATGTGTGTTCATACATGTCACGAGTTAGCCTGGGTGGTTACACTGACTCATGATGTTCGGACAGTTGCTGTACATTACATTATTATTGCGAATACATGTGTAAAATGTAGAAGATGCACGTGCTTATGTGAATGGAAATGGGTTTGGGATCCCTTCATAAGATTGCATTACTGTTCGACCTATCAGTAACCATTTAGTATGGAAAATGAGGTAGGTGTTGGTCAGTGTTCAATGCAATGCTTCTTCCATTGGTTAGATGTCTGCTTAGTTTAATTTGCACATAATCCAACCACTGTGCATCACAACCTAGCATACCTTTTGTGCCAGTCCCAAACCTGGATAAATGGAGAGCTTATCTGGCATAAAACCTATCCCAAATCAGTATGTGTATCACTGCACGCTAGCAGGCAGATGTTTTTTGTGTCAACTCTGGAAAGGAAAAGCCAAAAGGAAGAAATTTAATCTGCATATGTTGGTATCACACCCTGAATATCCATCTTAAATCCCAATGACAATTACTTTGTGTAAAATAGAAAATAAAATGAGGATCCCCAGTCATGCTATAAAGAGCACTGTCAGTACACAGTGCAATGGACTTACAGTGTTTTGGCATAGCTTTCTTTTTAAATTTTTTATACACTTTGAGCTCGAGTCAGTCTCTATCTTCGCCTGAGCACACTCTTGTCCCTTTGCAACCCTTACGTCAAAACGCAGAAAACATCACGACGGAGCCAGCAGTGCTGTGAAACTCATTGACATTTGAAGGGAACTTTTCCTATTATGAGAGTGAGCTTGGCATGGCAGCAGACAACTGTTGGAAAAGGGGAGGACAGCTCCTGTAGTAATGACAGGGCTGGCTAACTGCAGCTCATTGCTATGACACACACGGATGGCAATGTAAATTGAAGGATGTGAATAATGCACGAGTACGCGGCTGGATATAGACAAGTGGATAATTACCGGGGCAATTTCTTCACTCCCACTTTGTCCAGTTGGCCTGAGCAGAATACAGTGTTGAAAAAACATGAAAATGCAGAGAAACGTAATTGCAGGCATATATAATAAACTAGAAAGAGGCTTAATGTTGAGAAGCACATGTTGTATAATGAATGTTGGCATATTTAATGAAATCCACAATCTGAACCAACTCCATTCAGCAGAGTTTAGTTCAGATATCAACAGCAAAGCACTAAAACCTCTCTCTTTTAAGGGTTAGTTAGACTAGTTATAGCCTTGTTTAGAAGAAAAAAAAAATGGTATGAATTTAAGTGAAAAAATTATGCCAGTCCACTATTAACTATGTCACATGCTTGATGTAAAGAGATTTTGGCTTTCATTTGGGTCATAATAGATTAGATTAGATAGAATTATGAATGTACCAACAGGACTAATAATAGCCACTGTATAGAGACAGACTTATAGCCAGCCAGACCCATTCACTTTTATATCAATTTGAAGTGGGACGATAAGCTTTCCCATTCTAGCTGTCTTCCTCCAAGATCAATCCCAAACAATAACAATTTATCTAACACAGAGTGGGCTATATGTGATGCTTGGTTTCTCCCTTTGGTACTGCCCCCTGGTTGTCTGTCAGAGGCAGCTTAATCTGTGTTTATTTGTTGTACCACCCAGAAACAAGAAAACGAGCAGGATGGCTTGCCAGGGTACATAAAACCAAAGCATAGAGTGAAGAACCAAGCTTTTGAAGAAAGGAAAGTTAACGTGTTTGTTTTTTTAAGTCCTCTGTTATGCTAAATTTACCTTTTTTTGAGCTTTTACCTGTAGTTGTATTTTGTTTCATTCACACATGCTTCTAAACCCCCTACACCGTTACTTGTTTTGATCATCGCAGCGCTTAAATTGCCATTGTTCTGAAGCAGTCAGCTCATTTATCTATCTGTTAGCATCATGTTGCTAATAGTCATGCTAAATAGCCTTTTTATGCTCTCTCCAGTCTCCATCGTTGCCAGCAGGGGGCGAAAGACACCTAATCCAAGCGTAGGTGCACAAAATCAAAGTAGCTTTTTACATATTATTTTAAGCTATAAAATGTGAAATACTAAAAACCTGAAAAAGCATAATATGGCCCCTTTAAATTTGCATAAGATTTATTAAGGGAAGATCAAATTAATGATGTGTAGTTTTGATAGTCTTGATTTAAAAATCCCCAAACATATATGTAAGACAAGACAAGACCCAGTCAAACTGAATTGGTGTGATTTGCCAGCATTGTGTGATGATATGACAGATCAACAGTGCTCCACATCTGTCTCTGCCCTTGTCGTCTACACAAAATATCACTGCATCAACATTTTTGTTAAAAGCCAAGAGTTGTGAGCCAAACAGTAAACAGCTCCACGGTGAAAGACGTAGTAGCAGTGTGGATGTCTTTCATTTCCATGTTGTCTGAGTCCTTTACACAATGACTGACGGCATGTGGCATCTAAATGCAAACTTCATCTCAATCTCGTCAAATATTTGTTGACACGTGTGCCGTCTGTAACGCCTGGAATATACCAAACCTATTTTTGAGTCGCATATTTTTAGCCCAAGTAGATAAAATACTTTCTTCTGCATTTTTCCCAGTAATTGAAACAAATATAGATACAGCAGATGTGCCCAGAATATTAGCTTGTGTTGCGCCATGTTTTTTTTTTTTTTTTCAAAATAATTAATCAAGTGATTTGGCTTGAAAGGGAAAATAATATTAACGGATTAATGTCAGAGTTTATTTTGTTGCCCATTTACACCTCTAACAAGGGTTCCAAACACACACTGTTGTTCAGAGGCAGAAAATCAAAGGCATTGAGCTACAGTACAATACATTTTAACAAGAGAAACTGGCTTGTGCAGCTTCATGGAAAGACAGGAGAGAAATCGGGCTGATCTCTGTCGCAAAATTGAACTTATAACTGGATACAACAAAAGAAAAAAAAAAAAAAAAAAAAAAACAGATCTGAACATAAAATAATAATGGTGCAAAGTGAGCAGTCAAGTATTTTCTTGATTACTTTCTGATTACCTTTTCTAAAACATTTTGAAGAGAGAATTAACCATCTAAATGCTAAAAAGTCTCTAAAGGAGTAAAATAAGCTATGCTTGAGGCAAGAGTGCTAACCACTCTGTCACTGTTTCACCAATAAAGTAAAAGTATTTTATCCTGGTAAAGTGTGTTGTTCATTTGCCTTGCAATTAGAGGGTTGAGGGTTTGAGTCTGGTATGGGAACATAATAGTAATATTAGTAGTAAAGCACTTTAGAACTTATTATTAGTAGTAGTGGTAGTAGTTGTATTAGTACTAGTAGTAGTAGTAGTAGTAGTAGTAGTAGTAGTAGTAGTAGTAGTAGTAGTAGTAGTAGTAGTAAAACACTTTGGAACTTGTTCAGAAAAGTGCTATAGAAATAAAGATTAGCAGGTTTCCAACTAATTCTTTCAAGTAGCGGTAATATTAATAGTGGTAGTGGCAGTGGTATTACTTATACTTTAAGTAAGGTTATTTTGAAGTAACAATTCTTAAGTATAGGTTTTGGATACTTTCTCCACCTCCGTCTGTTGGGAAATGTAGTTTTTTGTGGGATTCCTTCTGCTCCCCCTTAATGTGACTTGGCAAGTTTTGACAGATTCTACCTTAACCAGCACACAAGTGACTGGAGTGTGCAATGTGTCTTGCCCAAAGACACAACAACACTATGAGTCAGAGCAGGAATTGCACCATCAACCCTCTGGTTAGTGGACAAGGCCAAGAATACAAATAAACATTTGCAAATCATCCTACGGAAAAACTTAAAAAAAAAAAAAAAACAATGACATGAAAACAGTGCAGAGGAACAAATGAGAGCATAAAAAACATGACATGATCCTAAACAAACTGGGGCTCACACAGAAGAGTGCTGTACTGTACAGTGGTACATGTGAGATGTGGTTGTTTTAAGGCATCGAAGCAGAAATAACGAGCTGTGTGATTAAAGTGGACAGACACAGTGTCACAAATGGTCAAAATAACCATCATATTGATACTTTCCTCGAGAGAAAAGAGAAAACTGCAGCAAAAAAAGTGGTGGCTCTTGGCTCGGGTCAGCTGCTAACTGTCCCACATCAGTCACAAGACATTATGTTACAGTGTGATCTCTGTACGGGGCTCAAAAAAACATCCTGCAACTGCTCAGAGGGCGGGAAGTTGAGACATGTTCTGTGATATGCAAACATGTGTGGCTGCTGTTATGTACTATATCACTCAACCATTTTAATGATGTGCATTGAGTTAATGGCTTCATACGTATATATGACCTTCTTTGTTCTTTGTTTTCTGTCTCAATTCAGTGTTTTATATTTATTTTTTCCCTTTCTTGATGTGTGTGCTTAAAAGTGAATTTCAGCCACTGTTAAATGTGGTGTAATGAATAACACATACTTATATTCAAATAATTAGAGATAAGACACTGGCTCTACCTTGTAATGATTTTCCATATTGTGAAAGTAATTTCTGATCTTCCTGTGGTGAATCCAATCTCATCTCATAATAACAACAACAACAAAACAAGTCTTCTTTCAAAAAAATCATCTGTTTTCTTAGCACAGTATATTGCAAATCATGTCTTACTGTCAACACTGCCAATGTGCATCGCAAAACACATCAAAACATACAATTGCAAGCAAAAGTATGTACCCCCCATAGCATTTTTCCTTTATTGTTGCCTTACAACCTGGAATTTAAATGCATCATTGAGAGGTTTATGTCAGTCACTTTACATCACATGACAACAACTATGAAAATGCAAAAGAAAATTTGTTGTGAAGCAAATTAGAAATATGACAGAAAAACTGAAATCTTGATGGTGGAAGTATGTACCCCCTTTTTAAAGAGGCCCATAAATGAGACCCAGTGTTACTCAGCCTCAGAAGTCACAGAAATAGTTGGATAAGGTTGGTCTCACTGCAATTTAATTCATAATTGCAACATGTAAAAGATAAGGAACCACACACATACTTTTGTTTGCCACTGTAACATCAATGTAAGAAGACATATATTATAAACACGTTTATCAAATAATGGTCATAAATATATGTGTGGGCCTAAATTTAGGCCTGGTTTAGACCTATCGTCCTACTTTTTTTTATTATGCATATGGATTTAGCCTACTTTGTGATATATCTGTGTAGGCAGTGGCGCAGTGGGTTAAATGCTCCACCCACCTACTGGAGGGTTGGTGGTTCGTACCCTGGCGTTGTATCCAAGACACCCACATTGCCTACTCCCTGTGACTGGTTGCTAAATGCCAAAACACTGTGCGACTGGTCTGTGATGTGGGGGAGCAGCTGAAGGAAGAAGAAAAACTAACACTTTATAATAAGGTATATCTATAAAGCATTTACAAACATTAGTTAATAATGACCTAGTAATGATCCTGACACACTTCCACTTTCCATTTAGCCACAATTTTTGTGACCGACACAAAAACACCGACACTGGCTTTTGACTCTTTGGGGCTGGATTAATATCACAGTATCCACAGTACAACTGGCACATTGTATATTATTTTCTTATATAATGCACATCCGTATTCTCCTCTATATAAGCCTTTTTTTATTGCAATATCACGAATGACCACTAGGAGCGGGTGATAAATTTGTACGACTGTGAAATGCCAGTGTCACTGCCATCTCAATAAGCATAACAACCATTATGCATCATGTAATAATGGTTTGTGGTAACCAGTGGTGTATTAAATTTGGCCACTGTTAAATCAGAAATAAAGAAAAAACAACACAGAGTTTAATTGATACTGAAAAATAAATATGAAAAACAAATTGAGAACATCTGTCGATTCAAAAATGGATCATAGCTATGTTCCTCATTACGTTAAAAGTCTCAAAATCTGAACAGCGCAGACTGAACCACTGCAGTGTTATTGCCATTTAATGCGACCTACAAAAGGCCTAACTTAATCATTTCTGTCATGTTGCAACCTCCTCTTTAGCACCATCTCTTTTAATACCACTCAGCCCCGGAGCCTCGGCAGAGAGCGCTGCTTCCTGCCGGGCGATTAATTGCGCATAATTACTACACTTCATCTGCATCACACGTATTCGCCGTAATTGTGTCTTTTTTTTTTTTTTTTTTTTTTTACATGATTGACACCATGTTATTGAAGAAGAGAAGAAGAGGAGAAGTTCGGCTCTCATTAATATACGGACACCTCAAACTTTTAACAAATTAATGAGGAAAAGAAAAAAATCGATTAGCTAAAGGTTGATCCTCCCACTTTAGCTGAGTGGCCATTTAATTTTTTTTCATAAATTCATAAAGTCCAAGGCTCGTAAAGCATGGTTGAAACTTTACAGGCTCCATAAAGTACAATTGCAATGCTTATTTGACCAATCAGATCTCTTGGCTGCGAGCACCCATTTTATAATAGCATTTAACTGCAATAACTTATGGCTTGAGTGATTCCTAACGGGAAAAGGGTGGAGAGTGGACGTCTTAGAGGACACACACACACACACATGCACACAAGCGACAACGCGGTGTAACAAATAAAAGCATGACCCCTCATACATTACCTCTTAATTGTCTGGAGATTTTATAGTTAAGACATTGAGCTGACACCTCTGCAGCTTATATCACGGTTACAGCTCTGGTCTCTCCTCTCAGCCTCTGGAGGTTTTCTCATGGATGAGTCTTTTTTTTTCTGGGATTAAAGAGGGCCACCATGACCTTGCAGACACGTTTTGACTCACTGCGTGGGCAAGGAGACAAAGACGATATCAGAGTTAAAAGGTGTTAGTTAGATGGAGGTTATGTATGTAGATGTGTGATGTATTACTGCTACTACTTCTACTGCTGCTGCTGCTATTCCTATTGCTATTACTGCTATGAATCCAGCCACAGAGGGTCACAAGCCAGCCAGTGTACTCTTTGTGCCAGTCCCAAGCATGGATAAATAGAGGATTGCTGAAGGAAGGAAGGGGATCCGGCATAAAGCCTTTTCCAAATCATTATGCGCATCAATGCACACTAGGAGGAACGTGATTTAATGTCATGACCCAAGAAGGGAAAAGCTGAAAAATAAGAAAAAGACTACCACTACTGTTACTACTACCACTACTGTTATTACTACTACTACTACTACTATTTTTACTACTACTATTACTGTTGCTATTGCTGCTGCAGATATCTGTGGATGAAAGGCTGTTGAAAAATACTGCAACGATAAATGTGGATACTCTGTTAAAGGTCTCTATTATGCAAAATTGACTTTTTTTGAGCTTTTAACCATGTTAAAATTGCAACTGCAAATTGAAAGTCATGGCTTCCCAAAATAAGTTTTCCATACATATACATTATTTTAAGTTATAAAGCATGAAGTACTAATGCAAAGGTGTCAAAAACTATTTAAAAACCTCGTAAAAATATAAGACATTTAAGTCACATCGAGCCAGATAATGGAGCCAGAAGCAATTACTTCATTTGTTTACAAGTAACAATTAGGGAGGATGAGGGGAGGCCTGAGAGTCAGTGAACCAAAATCTGAAGAAAAATAGCAGCACCAAAAAAACAAACAAAAAAAAACACAAAACACACACACAAACAAACCTTAAAGCCAGCCAAACAAACAAACAAACAAACAAACAAACAAAAACATGACATATGGTGAGATCCAACCTTTCTCAATCAGTGGAGTACACACCAAGTGCAGTCCAGCCTTTTTAGCATTTTTGTTGCCCTGCTCCAACTTTTTTTGAGATTTATTGTTGCCATCAAATTTAAAATTACCTATTATCTGTCAAACATATATTAATTTTAACACCTGAAATATTGTTTGTGTTTGTGAGATTTGCAAGCCATTGGATGTTTTTATTTAAATTTTACAGTGCCTTAGCTTTTTTAGTTTTGGGGAACTAAACAGAGGACCAGTGTGACCTTGCAGATGATCTCCTGTTTATTGCGTGTGCCAGGTGCCAGGTACAATATCATAGTTTTTTTGGTTTATTTAAAAGTGCCAGTCAGATGGAGGAGGCATGCAGATGTAGGTTTGTGAGTTTTCCTGTGTTGCGTGGGAGTCAGATTATTGCCACTCCTCCTCTCCATCAGCCCCACGATGACAGGTGACGGAGGTGAAAATGACTTTGGTTTGGTTTGATGCGCTGGCGGCTAGTGGCAGGGCCTGTCTCATTAGCATGTGTGACACGCTCCTCAAGGCTATAGTGGCACATAGTATCTTCTTCTCGTGTGTGTGTGTGTGTGTTTGTGACGAGCCCGCTGAAGGATTTGTCATCTGTGGTCCCCGAGCAGAGGGAGCCAGGGGACTGCAGTGGTCTGAGTCCAAAACTGATCCTCGTTCAGGAGGAGCCGAGCGAGGTGACACCAGGTCAAATAAAGGATGACATCTGTGACACAGGTTTTAATTACTCTATCCACCTCAGATGGAGCTCGGGCTGGCACAATCCGACCTGCGCCACTGAAAATCTGTGCTTTTGCCAATGGCCTTTGAGAATGGATGAATGTGGCTGTAGTTGAACAATAAGCTCTGATGCCATGTTAGGTCATAGCAGGCCAGATTATGGCGTCAGAAGCAATTGCCTCATTTGTTTACAAGTTAGAACAAGGGAGTATGAAGCACAGCAGCCACACTAAATATTTAGTTGAAGTTAGTTACCTCTGCAGTAAACCAAGTCTGTTTATGTCAGCCTTGAGAGTGGGTGAAAGAATACTAGACCAAAACTAAAACATTAATGTCAAACTTGTGCCTAAAATGTGCTTATAAGATTAGGAAAGGAGAAGCTTGACACTCACAGCATTTGCAGAAAACCAAATTATTGCCTTACTTTGATTTTAACAGGGGTTTTAAACTGCATGTAAACCCAGGATTTTTATTGGGGAGGTGGTCTTTCTAATTTCTCTTTATCCGCATGGAGCATGTAGAAAATGTGGTTCATTGGTTGGATTATTAGTGTATGTATACACCGTACTCCAATTAAGCTAGGACAGGCATTCAAGTGCACTCAGTATTAAACCGGCAGAGTCCAGTGTGTGAATCCAGTGTTAAGAGATGTACTCATGCATTTTTGGACCTGCAAAGACACTATTATGGGTTCTCCTGCCGCTTGTGTTTTGTTTTGGTCCATTATGTTTAAAGGTGAAAGCTAGACTGTTGCAGACACATTTATGGGGCTGTGTGAGACACATTTACCAAGTATTTTTTTTTTATATAAACCTCAGAAGGACTGTTGCATCTTAATATACTGTAACTGTGAGCACAACGCTTCCGCTTATTCTCTCTTATTTTTTGTGTATACTTGTATATCTGAATGACAATAAAGCCTGTCAAAGCCTAAGTCCAGGTTATGGCCGGGAACCATCAAGAGAACCAGACCTTCTCAGCAGATTGATTGGTGCCTGAGTACCCACACACACACACAGACACACACACAGACACACACACACACACACCCACACACACACACACACACACACACACACCACACTGTTCTTCCACTGCCTATAGATCCATCCAGAATCTCTAGTCTCAAGTGGAGTGAGGGCCTCACTGCTCTAAAAGCTCTTTATCTCCCATCCCACTGCTGTCTATGCTCACAATACAAGATCTGACATGACGGACATATCAGTGGGACAACAGACGGAGCACTGTAAAAGGGTGGAGGCTAATTGAAGACCAATGGAGGCATATGATCAAACACACTGCCTACAGAAAGATATGACGCAACAATACAGTGTATCCAGATGAGACAATACGCTACTAGCAACAGGCATCTCACTAAGTCGGTACGCAGTGGCGGATTGTAAATGCAGGAAAAGTACTTAAGTACTTGTGTGTCTGTATTTTTATGTTTTACAAGGTGTACTTTTTACTTCACTACATTTTAGAGCAAATATCTGTAGTACTTTCAACTCAGTGTGTTCAACAGTGTGTATTACAAATTACTTTAGTAGTTCAAGAGGAAGACTAACCAGAAGGTTGGCGGATCGATCCCCACTACCAGCACTGCATACGAGCATTTTGTCCTTGAACAACTTTTTTTTTTTTATTTACACAGTAAAAACAACCTAACAGTAATACAACAAGTCATACATAGATGTGTGGAAGTTTGCCTAAAAAACTGAAACAATCAACTGTTTGTATCTAAATATATTTGAGATCTAGTAAAATAAAAAAAAAAAATACTTATACAATAGTCTCTCAGTTATTTCATTGTCCCAAGAAGTGTATTACCTGTACAAGAACTGTCTATTATACTGTATATTCAGTTCAAATAGATATACCATTTGAAAAATTTGAATTATTGAAGAGTAGAGATTTCCTTTTTAAACTGCTTTGAGAAAAGATCTAGAAATGAGGCAGGAAGGCTGTTCCATACTTTACCCACCTTGTCTTACCTCCACTGTCTGTGGCACTGGTGTATGAATGTGTCTGTATGTGTTTGGTGGTGTTGGTTAAAGAGGCCATTGGCACTGAATGGCAGCCACGTTTCCATCAGTATGCCCCAGGACAGCTGAAGCTACAGAGGGAGCCTTTACCAGCACCAGTGTGTGACTGTGGATGTAATGAATAATGGACTAATGTAAAGAGCTTTTAGTGTCTAGAAAGGTACTTTTTAAATCCAATCCATTGTTATTACTTAAAGTACATTTGATTGTGGGTACTTTAATTTATTAAGTAGAAATGTCCACATGATACTTTAAACTAAGTGAATTTTTGCCTCGTATCTGTACTTTTACTTAAGAGACTGAGTACTTCCACAGCTTCACTCCCTGCTAACTTGTGCATTCCCGATGTCAGATTTTATGTTTTTCAATCTCGTTCCAAACTGTGCTCTTGTAAACAGTTTGTCGATTAGGTCTTGATGTTTGTAAATTTGTGTGCCGTGTGTTTCCAACCTGGGTATGCAGTATAACGTGCTTAGTGCTACTGAGTGTAAGTGAGTGCTTGGCCGATCCCCGGAGAGCGATAGCAGCTGGATCAGACTAATCTAATATAGGCCCTGTGTCTGGGGAGCCATCCATTGCTTATCAAATCTCTCATTCAATAACAGAAAGCTACGCCGGCTTATGGAGTTACATGTGGTTTGTTTTTGAAGTTTTTATTTTTATTTTTTTACACCCCGCCACATTTAGGTGTGATGTGTGTTGCTTTGTTGCAGATTCGATGGATGGCTGCTCCACAGACTGTAATGGAAATGGAGAATGTGTGGCCGGACACTGTCACTGCTTCGCTGGATTCCTGGGTCCTGACTGTGCCAAAGGTAAGTATAACGTCAATAAATAAGTCAGGCCAAGCCAGGTCTATTTGAGCTTGCAAAGCATAAGGGTTGGCAACCCTAAAAATGCAGTGTATTGCCAGAAACTGAAAGACTTTACTGGTGTGATTTCATTTATAGGCACAAAAACAGGACATGTAATATATATCATAGCCAACCTTGGCTTCTGGTTTAAACTTTAGTTGTCAGGCTAATTATGGACAGATAATTGTTTCATAATGCCAGGGGTGTCCAAACTTTTTTTCACTGAGGGTCACATACTGAAAAATATATGCAGAGGAGAGCCACTCTAGAGGCGGCATATTTTTCCTCACCATAAAAGGAAGTCCCATTTGGCTTCTCCCTTTCCTCCAGAGGTCTCTGCAGTGAATGATTCTCATGGATACTTTGGCATAGGTTTTACTCTGAATCCCTTCCACAACCCCACATTTATCTGCGCTTGGGTCTGGCACATAGTATGGCTGAACCTTTATGGCTCCACCAACCACTAATTTTCATTTTCTTCCTTGATGCCAGGTCCATCTGACACAAAAATTAAGCATTTTTACATGCGCTTTAACCCCTGCGGTAAAAAGTACTACCTGTAGCAATTTCAGGCAGTTCAGAATCAAGCCAATAAGGGACAATAAAAATTGGTCTGTGGGCCGCATTTGGCCCCCAGGTCATAGTTTGGACACCACTGCATAATATAGTATAATTTAAGACTATTCAGTTTAAGAATTTATTTAAGCTATTATGCCTTGTAGTTGTCCCACAAAAGCACCAATAATTATGCTTTTAACCTTACGCTGTTATGTTTTACTACTGATATATAGTTACAGTGTAAGATGTCACATAACCACCCTATGTTTCATTATATATATATCATCAATATGGATGGGAGTTGATAAGATTTTATCAATGTCAGTGCCATTGTTGATTCTGCCTGATCAATCTGATTCTTTATTTTATTGATTCTTTGATTGATTCTTTATGTCACTGTGTGTGGACATCTAGCTTCTACCTCCGCTGCTTCGTGTCCACGCCGTAGGACGCAAGCGTGCCAAGGCTACATGCTTCTCCTCCTCCATGCTGCTGCTTCTCCTGCCTCGTCAGCGCATGTTCGTTAAAGAGGGGAGGATGGCATGCACTGCGCGATGTGCGGCGTGCTATGTAGGCTACTCATTGAAGACGACTTATGCAGCGAAGTGAAAGTAAAGAAGTTAGAGGCACTGCTCGGGGATGGGGCGGGCCACAGGGCAAAACCCATATTTGACATGTGCGCAACTGCCCGAAGGCCATCGTTAAGAAGGATTGTTAGTGTCGGAGGCATACAGTTCCAATGGATTGGAAAAAAATAGAACAGGTTCTTGGGTGAAACAGGGTTTCAGTGTACGTCCTTAATCATCATAGCCTATAGTACTATTCATGTAGGTTAATATGCTCTTTAATTGTCCCATATGGTCAGAATTCATTTACATAAACATCTTCCTTTAGAGACACATTTAGTTTCCCACTTTTGTGCAGTTGAGTGGCACTTGTGTATTTTATTTTGACATAAGTTCATACATAACACCTTCACTCTCTGTCACTCTGTTGTAGGTCTTAAAACACCTCTCTTTTTTTTTAAATAGCCTGAGAGAACAAGAGCTGCACTGCAACAATGAGACAGACTGATTTCTTTATTCAAGATTTTGGGCGAGTCTTAAGGTCACAGAGAGAAATTTTCTGCACCAGACTTTAAGAAAGTGTTTCAGTTAAAGCAGCCCATTGTTGGTTTTTGGTATTTTAATGGGATTGCTTGACAATAAGCAGAAATATAAAATGAATTCCTCCTTTTGTGGCGCCGCTCTGTTTTATCTTCACAGCTTTCTTTGCCTCTCATCCCTGTGTGTCCCAGCTCCCTCTGCCTCTCTCTCCCTCTGTGTAAACTTATTGTCGCTGTTATGTGTCTCGTAGTGTCGAACCAGGTGATATCACACATCACATCATTTATTTACGCTCATCATTTATTCATACGCTCCTCTCATCTTTTCTCATTTGCCCATGTTATAATATTCACTAGTGGAGAAGTTAGACAGCGAGTTATGGCAGGAGTTGGAACAAAAAAGTGTATGAATTTATTAGCGGGCAGAGCTAGTTTTAACAAAAGATCACAGCGCATTATACAAGACTGCACGCTTGAACACGTCATTGTAAAATACTGGGAATATGCCTGGCTTTTGGGTTTTGTCTCTAATCCATTTGAAGCTCAGAGTTGGCATAGCTGCAATAAGGAAGCAGCAATACGTAAATGTCAATTTCCTGTTAAACTGTATTTGTTTTGATAACCCAATATCAAAGAATCACATTAAAAGACTTTACCCTGTCCTTAGACCCTCCACCAGGGTTAGAAAACTCCAAAACACAGTCAGGGGTGCCTCTAGAGTGGATACATAGAGCAGTAGCTCAGTCGGTAGAGATGTTCACTCACTAGCCCTTAGGTCGGCGGTTCAATCCCCTCTACCCGCATTGCCTATATATGAATGTGTCAGTGTGATTGTGTGTTTGATGGTGGTTGGTGTCAGTCTGCCTCAGTGGAGCTGTGGCTACAGAAATAGCTCACCACCATTGAGTGTGACTGAGGAGTGAATGAATAAGGCAATGTGCTTTGAGTATCTAAAAAGGCACTATATAAATCCAATGCTCAGAAGGGGTCTGGGTTCAATTCCCATCTTGAGTCCCTGTCACTCCCCATCTTTCTTCCAATATTTCAGTATTATACTATGTTTGGCAAATAAAAGAAAAGGTCAAAATGAAATCTAAAATAAATTAAATTAATTAATTAGAAAAATCTTAGGGAGAACAACAAAAGGAAGGATCCATATCCAGAACAGACACATCTATTGTTTTCCATTCAAAATAATTAAATAAAGTCCTTTTAATATCCGTAGGAAGGGAACTGTTCTATCCACTTAGAGGGTTTGGGTGAGGGTGGTCCATGGGTTGGTAAGGAGCACAGGTGGGGCCCGCTACAAAGTCCACTTTAAGATGTCAAAACTGTGGCTCAGCGGCTAGCACTGTTGCCTCACAGCAAGAGAGTTCCGGGGTCAATTCCCAGACCGGGCAGGTGGGGCCTCTCTGTGTGGAGTCTGCATGTTTTCCCTGTGCTCAGCTGGGCTTTGCTCTGGTTTCCCCAGTCAACCTAAAACAAGCAGAACAGAACAATCCTCCAAGTGGGGATTCCTGACCAAGATCCTGGCACAAATGCAGAGATGAATTTCCCTACAGGGATTATAAAAGGACAGGCTACGTTACTGTACCTTCATGCTGTAGCTACATCTGCAACTATACCCACTCCCCTAAGAGGAGAGTGGTAAAGATACAAACTAATAGTAAACGTATATAGAAAGAATCAGGCAGTTAGTGTGTCATCAACCTCTCATTGATGTCTTTTCCTTTCCATGGTTGTCATTACATTAGCCACACAGCCTCCCTCTCACTCAATGGAGATAGCACTGCTTTGCACCTCATTCTTTAAAGCCCTAATGCTCTCTTCCCTAATCTCCCGTTTTCACGATTGTTTTCACGGCCCGTTCAGAGCGGCTGAGGTGACGTTGGGGGGGATTTTCTACAATTCCTGGGTTGCTGTGGTAGCCAGGCTCAGGTGGTGCTTGAGTAAATTGAAACAGCGTGAGGGATAAAGCCGGAGTGTGTGTAGGTGTGCCGCATTCACGTCGGTGCAAGTGTTTGCGAGGGAAAGATGGAGAGAGGCAGGGAGAGACAGAGGCTGCTTGAGGATTTGCTGAATGTGCGGAGATAAGAGAGCGTAGCCCCTCTCACGGTGGGTTACTGCGGTCTCCCAGCTAATATACTGCAACAGCGCATACGGCAGTGTAATCTGTGTTTGTCCCATTGCAGATTCGTGCCCCGTTTTGTGCAGCGGGAACGGCGTGTACGAGAAAGGGAGGTGTGTTTGCCTGCCCGGATGGAAGGGAGCAGAGTGTAATGTGGAGGAGGGCCAGTGCATTGACCCCACCTGCTCCAACCACGGCAGCTGCATACAGGGGATGTGCATATGCAGCCCGGCCTACAAAGGGGTGAACTGTGAACAAGGTGAGTGACATTAAATGCTTGTTACAATATGAAGTGAAATGTTTTGGGGTGGCCAATACACAAACATTACAATACTGGACAATTATCAACAACATTAAACACAGAGATAGATATTTTACTCAAATCATTTTCTTAAGTACATACAATTTTAAGGAAAATGTGTACTTTTACTTTTTACTTGTGCTTGTACATGTACTTGTAAACTTTCAGAATCTCTAAATGAGTATTTTTTACCTTGATGACAAAGTGGGTTGAAACAGCAGTAGTAGTAATAGTAATACTAATAGTAGTAACAGTTGTACTGTAGCAGCCCTACTAGTTGTCCATTATTAGTGTGTGATACCAGCTTTCTCACCTTCAATTTAATACCGATTCTGATAGCACCTCTTACAGCCACAACCATTGTTTTTTTTTTCTTCTATATCAATTGATTTTTTAAAATAATAAAAGCCCATAAGCATACACATTACTAATAATGGCTTCTTTATGCCACTGGAGCAGCAGAATCCAAATGATTGTCAAGTCAATCGCCATTGTAGAGCTCAGATGAGGGATCCAGTGATATTGGTATTATACTAATAACAATGTTTGTCATAACTTCTAAAGTATCAATACTTCCAGATTGGTATCAACACATCAATTAACTCCACAGGTATCAAAGGTATCAATACTTTTGGTATTAATTTGCACATCCCTCTAGTAGACAGTAGAATTGGTGAGAGTTGCTGTAGTACTAGGTACTTCTTCACCTCTGATTAAACAGCAATGGAGCAATGCTTGGGCAACTATCCCAAGTACTACTGCATTTTCTCACTGTCCATACTACTATTTTAAATATGACAAATCCATTAATCAATCAATCAGTACTTGTTTTACTCAACTATTTTACTTTTTTTAGATATCCCTTTCTTCATCGTCCAAGAGAAAAGCTAAATTAAAATGGCGCCCTCAATATTTTGTCACTAGGACGTCAGAAGTGTCCTAAAGTGACCAACATTATTGACTAATTACAAACTGTATGATAGGCTACAGCAATTATTTCTGACTAATCAGTTTAATTAGTGGAGCACCCCAATGGCTCCACTCCACTCACTAAAACTTTTTGTCCCAAATTTACATATTGTATGATTCATTATAAAATGACCTGCTTTCACCTGGTTGAATCACTCATAGACCACCAGCCAATTAACAAGCATCCATTTAATTTTTATTTGTCCAATCAACTTTTAAACCATCTGCATTCCTATACAGATGGAAGGGTTTGGTACAGACTCAGTGTAAGTGATGCTGTATAAATGACAGTGTGTGGGTGCAGCCTCCTAACATGTATCAGTCTGCAGCACAGGTGTTCTCTATTAGCAGCTCATTAGGCTTACAGTACCAGATGTTAGCGGAGCAGCTAGTTTGGAAACTAAAACTATTTCTTCAAATCACTTTTGACTTTTGCTGTGAATATGTTCAGAAGAAGTGAATCATTCACACTCTGGCCCAGGTGAGATAGACCTTTTTGTAAGACTTCAATGCCATAACAGGAACAACAGGAAGCTAAAAAGTTGCTACGCTAGCAATAAGTTACTGTCATTGCTCCATTTGTTCAGGAAATGCGATTTGTCCAGTGAGTACATTTGGAATGTGCAAACACAATTACTTCCGCAAAAGGCTATTTTTTAAGCTAACGTTTGATATTGTTAAGCGAAAATGTAATATTAATGTTGCCTTATGAGCCTTATGACTAAATGTTGTTCAAAGAAAAGCCCAGCTAGCAATATTACTTTTTATTGCCTGTTCAAGCTAATAGTGGCTAATGGCTAACAGGTGAAGCGGCTGCCTTCAGCAGATGTGTTCACTCAGATGTGAAACTGTCAACATTTAAGAAAAATCTGTGTTTATGTTACATTGCTTGCTAAAACATATGGATGACTTGCATTGTTTTACAATGGCAATATTGCAATATTGTCCACATTTTCTCAGTATGTAAATTGCTATTTATTCCATGGATCATAAGATAACAAACAAACTGGAAAAAAATAATCATATGTATTTCATCTATAAAAATAAAAGTAACTTGTCTCACTTGTTATAATTATAGATGGTTTATGACAATATGTTATTAATCACCATGACCACCTTACAGGAAATAATTGTGTGCATGCGCAAATGTACTCATCGGACAAATTGTGCTTCCTGGACAAATTGTGCTTCCTGAACAAATGAGGCACTGGCAATTACACTAGCAATACTTTACAAAAAACAATAGGCTACAATAGCAATAAGTTACAACAGCCATTCTCAAAGTGAAGAGAGTCACTGCCAAAATAGTTTCAAAGCAATATATTTAAACAAGTATATAACTGTACTTCATTTCAAACTCTATTTCTTTTAATTTACTTAATGTAGAAAACTTTTGGCGGCCCCCGGACCCCACTGCTTTACAATAACAATAGGCTACACAAGCAATAACTTGCACTACCAAATGTGTGTGAAGTCTGTTCAAGGCTAGTGCAGAGATTTGTGAATGTGTAATGTTTAACCATTGATATACTGATATAATGATATACTGTATTTTGACAATATTTAATGTGGTTGCAGTTGCAGAAATGTAAAGGTCAGGCAGTTTTACAAAATATTGTCAGAGCAGGAGGAGCAGTGAAATGTCAGTGGGGAAAAAGATTTTCAGTAGCCCTCTTCTTGGGTGCCACAAATTCTAGTAAATATATATATATATATATATATACACACACACTCATATATATTAGGGCTGGGAATTTATTGATTTAATCGCGTTAAATTTGAATTGACGCATCGATTAATTTGATCACAACAAAAATATTACGACGACACTGACAGAGGCAGCAACGCGCCGCGGGTCTTCCAGCGGGGCAGAAATGCACTGCGCGAGCGTAGAAGACGACACATTTCCGTTTCCATCCATCAGGCGCGTTTGAGAAGAGCCACCCCTGCGCAGTTTCGATCTGTGTCGGTCTGTGCGCAGTGCACGCCGGTTAGATTTGTGTCCGACTTGTTCCCGACTTGCTCTGATGCAGCCAGTGCGACGGTCACCATGAGATCCAAACGAGACCAGCGCCTGAGCCGCCGCAGTTCATCAGGAGCAACTGCGGAGGCTGCACGGCTCAGTGCATGATGGGAAAACGTCCACCTGTCAGCGGTGAACGGACAGGTGATTGGATCTGAGTTTAGTGCTGATCAGAAATGTAATGCACGACACTTCACTGCCCTCATCTTCTTCTTCCCCCGCCTCTTTTTTTTAAATACAGACTAAAGTTACAGTTTTGACCTGGATAAACCAACACACGCGAGAAGTGGATTTCGGGCGTGATGGTGCGTGATCTGAGTCACAAACTGTCCAACTTCAGTACAGGCGTATTTCCCCTCCTCTCATTGCGGCCGTGCACTCTCGTTCACAATCCAGGCGAGGCGCAGTTCATCTGGAACAAGCCTAATGCAACAAGTGAACGAGCTAAAGCAACATGAGTGACCAAAAAGACACATTGCTAAATGGACAATTCTGCTTCAAATCGTCACCAGAGCACAATATAGACAAAACAAAAGTTATGTGCAGTCTATGCAAGGATGAGTTCAATTACCACTGGAGTAACGCAGTTCATAGTATTTACACTGTTGTGAACCACAACAATTGTTATTAATTGAAGAATTAAACTTATTTTTGTTAAAGTTCTACAAGAGATTACACATGCTTTTTTAGGTAAGTTTTGTGTATTTGTTGGTCGTATCTTATTTAGGCAAACTTGCATTGCACAAGTTTACAGTAAAGTATGTGAAAGTTAATTCAAAATAAATATTCTAAATTTACAATTAATTGATCAATAACTGGTACTTAGAAATTGTGATTAATTTTTTCAGATTTGCGATTAATTCATTTTTTTTTTTTTTTTTATCGATTCCCGGCCCTTCTCAGTCATCACACTCCTAAAAAATTAGTCAACTTAGGGTTAAAACATCTGTATGCATCGGTAATAATGTAATAGTGGATTCTGTTCTTTACAAACCACATCATCAATAGATTATACAAACATCTTAAAATACAAAAAGCCTTCTGTCATCAAACAGATGCTGATTTGTACAATAAAAGTTTGCATACTTCCCAATGCAAATTAATTTTTCTGTTTTGTGGTTGTATAAGCAAGGTGTTGATTTATCACTTTGTCTAATGGTAACAACATGTTTTAAAATGTCTGCACAGTTAAAGCTGGCATTTCTCCTTGAAAAGAAAAAAAAAAACAAAAAACATTAATAACACAATTTATACGTCATGGCATTTATCCCTCTTAAGCAAAAAACAACAGCCGGGATTTCCAGCGCCTGCTCACTAATCTCATGCACCTACGGTCTAATTAAAAACTTGGCGTTGAAAATGTCCCACTTGCAGCGCTCTATTGTAAAACCAACCAATAAATTAACAAACACAAACAAAGACATTTCAAAAGACGACAATGTTACACCCTCGATCACAGGCAGGACGGCACAGCTGTCCCGAAGAACCAGCGCTCTGTCGCCTCCGGCCTCCGCGTCTGCAGGGACCAGAATCAGGTGTTTGACCTTGAGCTGGAGCCGGAGCTGAACTGTGCACAGCTTTGGCTCGCCATTCAGGGCTGTAATTACACACAGAGGCACAGCGGACCACATTCACATACACACACTCTCACACACACACGCACATTTCAGCCCTTATCAAAGCCTCAGCTCTAAGTGTCCTATGAAGTGTAATGTTGTGGAACCGATACAGGGATTGTCACTGGGGTGGTTAACTCCTGGATGGGATGCAAAGAACACTGCTTTCATACTCGCTGAGCTGATGATTATAATGAGACAGCACCCCTCCACTACCCCCAACCTGTCCCCTTGCACCCCTCTAACTCTCCTTCTATTCTCTTCGTCCCCTCTCTGACTTCCTTTGCATGTACTAATCTGAATTTGAGCATAATCTAAATAAGACCTTTTTTTCGTTTCCGGTTTTAGATGCTGTTGTTTGGCTATCTTATTTATAATATGCCTATAATGTAAGGTGACCAGATTTTTAGCCCCAAAAACTGGGACACATATTTTTTTTTCACTCATCACAGTGCATTTGAACTTACCGAGTGATTAAAAAAAGCTTCCAAAATCCATAAAAAAATTCTGTCATCTAAAGTACATGAAGATAGGGCTTACGTTTTGAATTTTAATGGCAATTTATTAATATAAATTATGACACTGTAAATAATTTTAGTGACACAAATCTTTACACAAATGTGTTGTAGGTTTCCTATGCTTTTCTTTTGGTTAAATTGGGGACAACTGGGACATGGTTTGTTAAAAATATTAGTGTTTTTACAGATATGTCTTGAGACATATTTTGGGACAAGACGCCTGTCCTGGTTAAATAGGGACGTCTGGTCACCTTTTTTTAACATGCAAACGGGAATATTCCAGTCACTGCTGCACATGTTAACACCTCATTCTGAGTTTTAGCTTCTGACTGTGGACCAAAGTATAATGTGTAACCGCTGTCTCTTGCTTTCTCTCTTTCTCCAGTGGACTGCATAGACCCCCAGTGTAGCGGACATGGCGTGTGCGTGCGGGGCGAGTGCGTGTGCCAGGCGGGGTGGGCCGGGGTGAACTGCGATGACCCGCTGCCAGCCTGTCAGGAGCAGTGTTCGGGACATGGCACCTATCTCCCTGAGTCAGACACCTGCGCCTGCCAGCCCAACTGGACGGGCCCAGACTGCTACACCGGTAAGACCTGGGGATTATTGTTCATACAAGGAAATGAGGGAAAAAAAAACACACACAGCAAATTGCACATCACTAGTAGTGCCAGTGTACTTGTGGTATGCATGGTGCTGCCAGATACTATTTTCTGGGGATTTGATAGACATGAGAGAAGCATGGACTGGAGCCACTCTAGGAAATGACTGTGTGTTTGTGCACTTTTCATGCTGCCTGTAAATGAGATTTCCCCTCATGACTTAGTGACGACAGCAGCCCTCTCCGGCTCGCCCCCTGCCTCTCCTCCACACAGCAAATCTCTCTTTTCTACTTTGCATTTATACTGTTAGACACATAGAAAAGTACATACATGACACAAACACACACACATGCCCCTCAGCTAAATGGGAAAAGAAAAGGCAATTGAGAGGAAAACAAAGATGTCTGCTTTGCTGCAAGGCTTTTTAGAGACTGCTACACTCAGGAACATTTAGCCTGGCATTTAAAAGCTCTCTTACATCCAGCTTTAAGTGTATGTAACATATTAGTGCAGATATAAATCTTCCTCTATAGGGTTTTATTCTCAATGCACCGAGCTCAGAACTTGTTCAAATTGCAGTTTTAGTGACTAGGAATGAAAGGAAGTGTGTTAGTCACTTTTTCAGGACACATAAAGTATGCGGTTTGTAATTTAAAAATGTTGAAGCAGTGCTTTCTGGGTAGTGTCCTTGTCCTTGCACTGTACCCTGACAAGAAGGAAAATAGCCATTATCGGTGATGTTGCTATAATGCTTTAATACTAGTTCAGGCCAGGATCCGCTCTACCATGCAAACCAATGATTTGGAGGCACTCAGCATTAGCGGTGCTCTCAGCTGTGTTCATGCCTTATTACAGTGATACAGGCCGTGATAATGATAGACCATGGTGAGCATTTGAGATATGAGTGGCCTCCTTTTACCTGCTGGGCTTTTAATCAAAAGGACCTGGCCATTCTGCGTCCCCGCCTTGTTGAAGCATAGCTAAGCTAATGTAATTCTAATAGAGAGCCGAAAAACTCTCCAACTTTAATCCATTTTTTCCTCCCTCTCCATGCTATGTATATTTAAATTGAAATAACTTTTTACTGCAGCCGGATAAGTAGTTTGTGTGTGCCTCCAGCAGTTTGCTCTCTTTACTGATGGATGAGGCTTTGCTTTTGCAAAAAGAAGGATGCAAGAGGATGAGTGCAAAGAAGGACATGCAAAAGAAAAAGCATTTTACATGAGAAAGTTGAGCAGAGAGAGAAAATAGACTGATATAGATTGAGCTAAAAAGAGAGCATGGGTGTTAACATACCTCCCAAATCTGATCAAAATGTCAAGAAGAAATAATAGAGAGGGATCAGAGTCCCTGCAGTTTAAATATGTGCTGCAAATACAAATCATTTAGCTGTTATTATGAGTCTGTTCTCTTGTCTGCTCCTTCTGGGAGCTTGCCTATTAAAGGTGGGAAGATTATGTATTGTGAGAAGAAGACTTTTTCGTCTCTGAGGTTATCCGCTTCTATCGCTTGTTTTTTTTTTCTCTCACCTATATCCGATGGCTCGCCCCCAATTCAGATATTTTTCACTCGCCGTGTCCCCTGTGCCTCTTTTACCTCTGCTTCTCTTCCAAAGCTCAATGCCTCCATCTGCTCTCCTCCTTTCTCACGCGCGTATCCCACCCACCTGTTCGCAGAGCTGTGCCCAGTGCCATGTGGCAGCCATGGCGTCTGCTCTGAAGGCCAGTGCCAGTGTGAGGAGGGCTGGGTCGGCGCCGCGTGCGACCAGAGAGCCTGCCACCCGCGCTGCGAAGAGCACGGCCAGTGCCACGACGGGACGTGCATCTGCCAACCCGGCTGGGAGGGGGAGCACTGTAACATTGGTGAGTGCGTGGGAGTGCTATTATTCTGTGTGATATTTTGATGGGATGAGTAATAAAGCTGACAAATGTGTTACAATTACATACTCATGACCACTTCTCACTTTCGTCCTTAGTTACTCACGATTTGGACGTTGTTGTAAAAGGTAATTATTTAAGATATAAACATATCCCAGTGCTTGTAGACCATGTGCTGACTGTTTGTTCCTGTTTTCAGACGGATGTCCCGGGCTGTGCAGCGGACATGGGCGCTGTACCTTGGAGCAGAGTGGCTGGCGCTGCGTGTGCCAGGCGGGATGGAGTGGGCCGGGATGCAGCGTTGTCATGGAAACTGACTGCAGTGATGGAACAGACAACGACGGAGGTGACATTCGAACATCATCTATCATTTTCCATCTCTTTTTACTCTTTTCTTTTTGTCGTTCTGGCAGATTGTCCATTTCGTCCCATTACAACTCCTCCTGTTTCTCCCGCGAACAACACAATAAACCCTACCATTGTTCCTCTTCTTCATCCCTCTGTGCTGTCCCGGTCCTGCTGAGACCCCTGTAGAGTCCTGCTGGTCATTATTATATTGAATATGTATTTGTGTGTGCGTGTCACTGGAGTGAGTGTCTGTTTTTCATCTTATCACAGCTAAATGTCTAATATGCATAACACCTGCTAGGATAAAAGCCAGTCGGAGAAAATTTCACAACTCTAAATACAGCAAACCAAGCAGAACAGATTTGAGCTTCTTTGAAGGTGTTCGGTGACAGGTGACATGTGTGCGGAGCTGCTTCAAGCTCCAAACAAGAATCACACTAATCAACAGGAAGCTCATTACTTTAATACTCTGCTATTTCTACGTTGTACAGTGCACTGCCATTTAGCTTTGGGTTTTTTTGCAGTACCTATACTTTTTGAAACACCATGAAACACCCATTATGGCCGTGCCTGTTAAGTCAGCATTGTAATCCATCATAACAAACCAAGTGGTGCTGCTTTTGTTCCCTTCCTTCCAACGTGCGCTACATTTTTCGTTGAGTGGCATTTGAATAGCAGCAAACCTCAATCAAAAACATAGACGTGTTTTTTGGGACTATTTTTATGTTGGGTTTTTTTTGTGTTTTTTTTTTCAGAGCAGGTGAAAAAGCCATAGTGTAACCTTTTTTTTTTTTTTTTTTTTTTTTCTCAGTGCACATTGTTTACCAAAGCTGTCCTGGCATACTAGGGCCAACACTTGAAAAGTCGGCATAGATGGCTGCTTCCAACATCAAATTACAGGTTCTTGGGCGGATTACAACCTCAGAGTCACAAAGTAAACACTGTTCTTCAGTGTACAAATGGAGGACTGTGACTGCAACCTGGCAACCACATGAATTAATCCTTCATTTTTTTTCCCTTATTCTTTTTATTAATAATGTGTGTTCACTTGTGGCTTAACAGATAAGAATAAACAACAAAGTGGCATGCTGCATTGACCTAATAAAGCCCGAGTATTTTTGTAGCTAATTCAGTTTCTATTAATGCTGTTTACAAATGGGAATTCAACCGCTTTTTCTGATTTTTTTTCAAAGCAGGTTTTAAGTTTATAGTTTTGCAGAGAAAAAAGGTCACTTTACTTGTCACAAAGTGCTGCCAAAAATAATTTTATGACGTGCCTTCAGATGAGATTTATCGACTCTGAAGGCTTAATGATGTTACCGTACCAGACTTCCTTTTGGAGTTTGAGAGAGCATTAGTGAGAACAAAAGATGTTATTGACTGCCATATGGGACAGTGTATTTTTGGACCAGGGCCCAGACAGTGGATTAAAGAATTTCTGGGTTTTTAGTAGATTTTTAGTAGATATCGGTCACTGGTCTGACTATGGGACCCAGTTTTGTGGACGAGAATTTTATTGTTACCCACTTTTTCAAAACTTTTTTTTTTTTTTTTTTTATATATTTTTCGGGACACTTTGTAACCTTGATAGATAGGACAGTACAGTACAAAATCAGGGAGAGCTCGGGGAGAGACATCGACAAAGTCCAGTCAAGTAGGGATAGGAATTTTGACTCATTTCAATGACCTGGATTATTTGGCTGGGTTCACCAAAAAGAGCCGGCGTTTTTGGCTCCCTAATGGCTCTTCATTTTATCATTTATACCTTTTTATATTTTACACAAATTTAGCACAGTTTTGACTAATGATTTGTATTATGTACTCATGTATAACTCAGATACATGGGTTGTAACAAAGTATTAAAAAGTTCTGATGCTTTGGAACAACCCAATGAACTGACAGAACCACTCTACTACACATAGCATATAAAACAACTATAATTAAGGCAAAAAGCAGGGCTTTATTTAGTGTTAGAAACTAAAAACAATAGCAACACCTGGCCTCAAAACTCAAAATCCCTCATCATAAATGTATACTCTAATAAAGATGAAATAACAGAAATATATTGCAATGTGCACTGTGCAAAACAGCAGCACCAAACAGCTTCAGTTGTCTTTCTCTGAACTAACCACCATCAACTATATAACTGTAAATTTTTACTTTTTTTTTTCCAGGACAGATTGGCATTGAGGAAGACTGAGTGCCTCAGTTTAGAGCGGTTGATCCGGCTTCTTCTCTCTGTTGTTATCTGAAAAAAACAGCTCGCGGATGGGAGCCGGCTCTCACCATTCACTTTAAAGAGCCAGCTCTTTGTACTGACTTGTTTGTGATTGACCCATTACTACAGACAAGTCCAGACTCGAACCTACAACCCAGAGGCAGACTAATTGTCCTGTAAATGTGCCCCAGCTTTACCAGTGTGCCATATGGCAGTGCACAAAAAGTAATTTTTCCATAGTTTTACTGTGACCTTTACGGTACATATATTAAAATATATTTCACTTTTTCGAAACAATATTTATACTTCAAATAGACTGAATAATGAAGCTTGATCTCCCGCTACCTACTTTTTGGTCCCAACCCATCATTTGGCAAAATCAGATCTACATCACAGAAAAGAACGAGTCAAATCAAAACAATATACCTAAAAAAGACATCCTGACAACCCTGATGGTCTGTTACATGAAAGTCTCAGTAAGGACTTCAACAAAATGCCGTTGCAGGAACTTTTGATGGATTATTGTAGGTGTTTGAGTGAAACACTTACCAGTATGAGTAATTGTATTCAATCAGAGCAATCTCATGTTGTTTTAATAGTGTCTGCTGTAAAGCCCATTGCTAATGACGTCAACAAGATTTTAACTTTGAGAAACCTTGAGAAGAAGTCAAACTAGGACTAGAGCAGACTAAGATCAAATTTAGACAAAGACTAGCATATAAAACATTGAAGAAAACAGTAAACAGCTCTCATTTAAGGGTTTGTTAGCTCTTGGTAAAGGACAAAGTTATAATTAATTAGAACAAAACAAATGAGCTATGTTATCTACCTCAAGTGCGTAATACAACCCTCCCATATTGTGTGGCTATATTCAGATAATATATCATTGGGACAGTGAATAAAATAATTTTACTTGCATGAAAATAATTAAGACAGTGAAATACTTCCTGACAAAGCCTTATGGAGACTGTCCCCACTTCTCTTATCTCCTACCTGCTTTTCAAATACCTTCATTTTCAATCAGGCCTTTACCGGACGTCCTCTCTAATTGGCAGATATATACTGTATGGGCTCACATATCATTCTCCCTCAGCAATCTTTTTGTCTCTGAAGATAGGCCCTAGATAGAAAAAAAAAAAAAAAAAAAGATGCTATCACTGGTAATCAGAATAAAAGGGGGGACTTTGAAGAGAGTTTCAATTACTTCATCTGGATGGAAGAGGACGGGGATGCAGCAGATATATTGTTTGGCCTTTTTTCACATATATGTATACGCTCATTGCATGTTAATAGCATCTTAAATATTCACTACAGTGTGGGTCTTATAAGAAAAAAAAATCAAACACATTCAATTTGCCTTTAATGATAGTGAAATTAGAAATTCAATTATTGCTGTGCTTTCATGTTGAAGTAGTGATTCTTATGGAAATCATTGCCCATTGCTCTGTGCTACCTTTTACAATGGGCAGGTTGTAATAGGATATTGCTGGCCTTTAGCTCTTCTGGTCTGTGGTCAGCATTTAAATGTCAGCGGTCTTTCTTGGCTTTTCAGAAACAGGCCCGAAATGGAAAACACAAATGCCATATACAGCTCTTGTTACCTTTTGGTTTGAATATACGTTGATCAGGCATAATATTATGACCACCGGCCTAACACCGGTGGCTTGTCTGTATGAGACGGCCTTTGCTCCCCACGTGCGTCACCTGTCCCCGGTTCACCACTGATTCCTTTAGTGTTGTAGTCAAGACCGAACTGATCAAAACCAAGACCAGTCTGAGTCCAGTGTGATCGGAGACCAAGACAAGGCTGAGACTTTCAGGTTTGAGACAGAGACTTTTAAGGACTGAGACCAAGTCAAGACCAAGACCAAGGCAAACCGAGACCAGGTTGAGACCAAACCCTGGGAACTAACACTAAATAAAAGGGGAATGTTTTTTTTTTTTTTTTTAATGTTTCAAATACATCAATGATTATTTGAATGATCTAATGCAACAGCCTCTACAAACAAACAGAGACAGATCGTTGTCCTGGTTATTCTAATGCGGAAAACAAATTGCTCCAAAAAATTGCATTTTTTTAAATAATGTTTAGTTTGGTAAATTAAATCTCAGAGACTGACACATCCGAGACTAACACAAGACCGATTAAAATTGGATTCAAGACGAAGACCAAGTCTTGGTAAAGCTGCAGCCAAGACTGAGATGAGACGAAGACCATAAAAAGACCAAGACCGGTCTCAGCTGCAACTACCCTAGTTCTTTCCTTGGACCACTTTTCATAGACACTGACCACTGCAGACCAGGAACACCTCACAAGAGCTGCAGTTTTGGAGATGCTCTGACCCAGTCATTTAACCATTGTCAAACTCACTCAAATCCTTACACTTGCCCAACTTTGAGGACAAAATGTCCACCTGGCTGCCTGATATATCCCACCCTCTAACAGGTGCCATGATGAAAAGATAATCTGTGTTATTCACTTCACCTGTCAGTGGTCACAATGATATGCCTGATCAGCGTACGGCTTCTTTGTTTACACTGGTCGTCTGTGGACCACATCCAGATAACGTGACTGACTGGAGTCTGATTAACAGACGTGGATGGTATAATTGCATGCTGATGGCTTTTAATGAATCCCATTTGATTGATACTTGTGATAATGATAATAAATGTGCTGTCCATTGTCACAAAATTGGATTCATACTGGAGTTATCAGTAGCCAGCAGTGGAAAAAAAAAAAGAATTTCTGGCACTTGGTAGGTTTGAGGCTATTTTCTCCTTGTCTCTCTACGGCAGATATACACAGCAATAGTTCAGCCTTGAAAGACTTTTCTCAGTACCACAGTCCCATCTTGTCATATGTTGTGAATGGTGCAAAATAAATTCTCTAAATTAGCTTGAAAGTCTCTATATTTTACAGACAGCTTGTACTTGAGGATGATCCTAAGAGCACTTTTCAAGTCTTTTCTAGCAATCTCACATGTTACTTTATACTGTCTGTGATGGATAGAAAGCTTTCTGGAGTTTGAGTCAAGTTTAGTGTGTTTAGTGCTATTTATGCTATTGCTATTTATTTGTGTCAGTATTATGAAAGATGAGATTTAAATTGAAATTGTGTTCTCTATCACTTTTTGTCCTTTCAGTGATTGAACTACAGAACAAATTCCCTAATTCTGCTTGAAATTCTGTCTTTTTTAGAGAGAATTTGTACTTTTATTTTCTTGACTTGAAATTAAGGCTGTCCAAGGTTTTTCAACCTAGAGGACTCTCGGAAATTAAAATTAACATTGTGCAAGACAACAACTGAACAGTACTTTTGTGATTGGATGGGACTGGACTTGTAGGTCCTGAATTTTAGAGTTTTAGAGCTTGCAGACAACAAAGTACCGACAAGAATTCACTGTCTGTCGGCAATTCAGGGTCATCTGAAGTCATTTCTTTTTTATCCATAATGAAATTTCACAAGCATGTGTTAATGTAGATGCTATAAAACAAGATATGACAGAAATTGTGGTCTAAGATTAAACCTTCCATCTGTCTATAACCCAAAACTATAACTCAAAACCCAAACAAGACAAAACAGTTTCACTTAGGTCATTAACATCAGAAAGCACACACTAGGTTCAAGAGAGTTAACGACCCCCTTAGTGTCCCCCTCACTCCAGCTGAGGACAAAGAACTTCCAAAGACCCCAAAACTACTGAGCAGTGAGCACCTTTCAAGTCTTCTAAATAAAATAGGTTTAGGTTCAGGTCAAAAACTCCTCCTTCCTAGGAGCGTATAAAGTTGAGAAAGCGTCTGGGATGAAGGTGAAATGTCTTCAACTTAAAAGCCAAGTCTAGATGACTTCTTTTTAAACATTTTGTTGTGATCCAGTTAGCCTCGATGAGTGAGTCTTCATACACATGAGATACAAGTGATTTACAAAGCAACAAAAAGCCACATTAGGAAATTACAGGGTAAAATTAACTATACATCATATGTACTGGAGCAAAAAAAAAAAAAAAACAAGGCCATTACTTCTATTATAAATATTGTGCTGCAGTAACATTCAAAGCAATGTTACTGCACATGTCATGAGCACATTGATATTAACAGACGAGCAACCAGATTGAAATTATATATTTTTTGAGCTCAGTCCATTGTTACAAATGGCACAATGGAGACCATTCATACTCCGATTGGCACCCTTCTTGCATAGTAATTTTCTTGAAAAAACACAACACGTAAAAAATTTCACCGAGGTATGTTATTCATTTTCTAAAGACATCTGAGTTCTAGGGTGTTTTCCTAACAACAGTTTTTAGTGTAGCAGTATTAAGGTGTATGGAATTAAATGAAATATTAAATATGCAGATGGTGTTTCTGTATCTCCTTCAACAGCAGGATGATCTTGTAGGACTTTGGAGGTGATCTGTGGGTTGTCTTTAACCATTCTCACCATTCCTTGCCTTTGTCTCTCTGGTATTTCTCTTGGCCTTCCACATCTGGCCTTAACATAAACTTTGCCTGTGTCCTTCCATTTCCTGATTACCACCTTAAATACCTTTTGTCATTATTGAATGCACCTGTCTATGAAGTTTAAGGCTTAACTAACTAATCTAACAAGTTTTGTGTTGCAAGTAATCAATTTTGAGAAGTTACATGCATTCAGCAAAACTTATAAGGGTGTTTTTTTTTCCATATTTCATTTAATTCCATACACCGAAATACTGCTACACTAAAAAATTGTTGTTAGGAAAACACCCTAGAACTCAGATTAATCTATTTTGCACCCTCCAAGGGGTGCCCAAGCTTTTACATATGACTGTGTGTGTGTGTGTGACATGCACGATCCACAATAAGTTTGTTTGGTGGCTGACTACATCTTATCTTTGCAGGTCTAACCATTCACTGTCTATAATGCCGCTCTACGTGGACAACATTTACCATAAAAATCTGTTTTGTGTGTTAATATTGATATAGCCTTAATACATATTTAAACTCATGCCTGTTGCAGATGGCCTGATGGACTGTGTGGACCCAGACTGTTGCGAGCAGCTGAGTTGTGGGTCGGACCCCCTGTGCCACGGCTCGTCTGACCCCCTGTCCTTACTGCAGCAGAGCCCTCTGCCTCCCACCGGCCCCACTCACACCTTCTATCGCCGCATCCGCTTCCTGCTCGGCAAGAGCGCTACGCACACGCTCCCCGGAGAGGTGCCCTTTGATACCAGGTATGTTTACTCTTTGTGAGCTGCCTCTGTGCGTGCATGCCAATTCCCTTTCACTGCTTGTTTAGCACGTCCTTGAGTTGTCCTACGTTGAAAGACATGGATGGTATATAATGGAGTAAATCTGTCTCGCTACGTTAAAGTAGTCTACCGGTCATTATTGGTTTAATGACAAAGTCCGTGTTTGCATCTGAATCAGACTCTTTTATGTGGACACATGTCTGGGCACACAGCTGGGTAATCTGTGCTCCTCCTGGGACAGCCGCTGCACAACGCTGTCCTTCAGTATCAGTGACACAGAGTCGCGGCGGACTATTTGTTTGCTGCATTAATGCTTAATGTGTCATTCACTGACACCGGTTGTAAAGGTGTCACCATAAATATTTCAGCGGCTCACATCTCGCTGCTGTTGAGGGCGGCCTAAAAACTTCAGATTGGAAGGGACTAAACAAAGACTTAGATCTCGCTAACAGTCACACTTCAGTTTGACGTTTCCAGACATTACTCAGCACTGCTATAATAAGAATGACCGTGCTGCAGTGCTTTCTGGGTAAATTCAGATTTCATTTCTATGACCAACAACAGCATCTAACCGCTTCATCCCAATTACTTCCTGTCTATTAGTGAAATTCAGCTGTCAGGGGGACAATTTATTCACTCAAGAAGAGAGCCACAATATGAAAAATTACAGTGACAGTAGCTGTGGTCTTTAATGGAGCAGGACTCAGCTCTTGCGCTAATTGTTCGCTCAAGCTCAGGACACTTTTCCTTTGGCAAAAGAAAAAGATTGATTATCTCCTCTGCACTGTGCACCGTTTCCACTTGGTTACAGTGGTCTCTCAAAGCTGCCTCTTCTCATCGCAGTCTCCGTAATAGGATCAGCAAACCGATAATTATTATGAGACATTTCCTCCTCTGTTTTGATGCCGCCATCAGGTGACACTCGATGTTACTATGGCAACGTGGGTCATGAGTTTTGAGTTTGTCCTGAAGCAAGACGCCTCAGTTGAACCCGAAGGAAGAGATGCATAATCAGATAAAAAAAAAAAGGCAGATTTCGTCTTCTTGGTTCACTTGAATACGTCTACAAGTTGTTATGTGTCACCTGTTATTATGATGGCAAAATAAGTCACCATTTCCAGTTTGTCTACAAGCAAGACAGTTTAATTAAACCTGGATTAAAGAAAGCATTGGTTTATTGTGCCTTAAACAGATTCTCACTGCAATATACATAATAATATCAACACATCACTTTGCTAAGAGTATATTTTTTTGCTGGCATTGCTTTGTTGGTTATATTTTTGCTCAAATGTTCATGTTTTTGGGTTGATTTAGGTATATATATATATATATATATATATATATATATATATATATATATATATATATATATATATTTTTTTTTTTTTTTTACCATTGTGAAATAATCCAGCCAAGGCTTCACAAACTTAAGCCAGTGTACTCCTTTTGATGGTCCCAAGCCCAGATAAATAGATAAAGATATATGTATAAGATTTATCTACTCATTTTCAATTATGTAACAAATGGATGGAATTTTTTTGTATCTTGAGACATAGCTACAAACAATGAATGAATATGATTAAAACAAATAATAAATTAAATGAAATTAAATAGAGTATTGTGAGGAAGGGCATCTGACATAAAATCAATACGCATATTAACTCACACTAGTAGGGCAGTGTTGCTGTAGTGACCCAGGTCAGGAAAAGATGAAAAGAGAGATTTTGCAATGAGGTATGTGTGAGTTTTAAGGGCATTATAACTAAATGGGTAGAGCATTTACCCCTGAAGTAGACGATTTACAGTCCAGTTTTGGGTTAGACAGGGGCAGTGCCTTAGCACAGGTCTGTGCTCTCCCATTTGCCTCCAGTTATGTGTTCCTTTGTTTTGCCAGTGACAGTCAATTATAATGCTGTAATGTTATACCTATTTTTATCACAGGTCACCATTTTGAGTTTGTCTGTAAGCCAGGCGCCTCATTCAATGTCTAAAGGAAGTGATGCATTGAAGAAAAATGTCACCTTGCTATTTTTCTTCCGCTGCTCACTTCAATAAACACACAGATTAATTAAAGGTTGTTGTTTTTGGAGAGGAAATCAATAGCAGCTTCTCGGACAAGAGTTACAAATAAGACAATGTGGCCACCTGGTCAGCCAGCCTCACATGTCGCTGGAGAAATTTGAAAATCTACTTTAGTATGGTTTTACGTAGTGATTTATATGATTTTGTGAAAGTATGTGCATGTAAAAGTCTTATTCATAATGGAACATTTGAATTTATTTGCAGTAACACACCTTGATAATGTGGTTTATTGTCAGACTATTCACACAGCTTAAAGAGTAACTCACCCCTACACCATTTTTTTTGAGCTGATCAGCTGTACAAACAGGGCTTTAGTGATACATCTCACTATTTATAGTCTTATGTTTGACTGTTTTGTAAAAAAAGGTCTAAATTCACATTTTGTAGTGAAAACCGTCAGAGTGCTGCCCTCCTAGGGTCAAACAGTGGGATTTCTGCTCAATAGTTCCAGATAGGCAACTGTGACGTAGTATTTGACCACTTTACCGCACCTGTGCCGAGTATCTCCTCCCACGGCCCGTGCTCTCCACGCCCTCGCTGTCTCTCTCCCCCGCGCGCTCGTCCCAGTCCTGCTGTTGCCAGGTGTGGGTCTTTTTCCTAAACACGCCACTCAGCCCCGCATTTACCGTTCAGTCTCCTCCGCCCCCCTCCCCTTTCACGGCTGCGCTTCTACTGTCCCGTGTGTTAGCGCACAATAAGGCATAATGAGCCTGATCAATGACAGTATGTACCTACAAATTAGCAGTGTTGGGAGTAACGCGTTACAAAGTAACGAGATTACAATTGTCAGTAACGCAGGGGGTAACGCGTTACTTTTGAGCCCCCCAGTAAGTAATATTACAGTTACTAACAAAATACCCAATTAGTTACTTGCGTTACAGTCACTACAGTCAGTTTCATTTACCTGCAGTTTACCGGAAGGACACGGAATGAAAATGCATTAAACGAATAGCGCTGATACGTTTTCTACTTTATTTTCATCCGTTCCCTTCTCTGCTCCTCTTTATGCGCGCAGCGGCCACTCGTCCTGTCCGCGCGCGTCGGGGCGCATGCAGCTGCTGCTGTCAGCGGGGACAGCGAGGAAAGAAGAGACTTGCACCGCTTTGGCGCTAACAACAAGTGCGTTTTAGCTTCAGTGTAGTGAAATAAAACTGTGTCCACAGGACTTGAACGCTGCACAGGAGCAGAGGCAGGTGAACCTAAAGGGCAGTATTTGCTGTGTCAGGCTGCACTGCTGCTGAAATGAATGCAGCTACAAAAAACTTGAACGCCTGTATAAAATAACAGTGCTGGTCAGGGCAACGGTGAGGCTTTAGGCTTCTTCTATTTAGAATTGGGTTCATTTGGGCTTCCTGTTAGGAAGTAATCCAAAAGGAAAGTAACTAAGTTACTTTCACGAGTCAGTAACCAAGTAAAGTAATATATTACTTTTCAAAAGAGTAACTAGTAATCTGTAACTAGTTACTTTTTTGAGTAACTAACCCAACACTGCAAATTAGTGACACTGGGGAGAGTTTTGACTCCACAGATGTTTTTTAAACTTGCCACGCTTTAAGTCACTTTTTGTTTGATGACAATCGATTTCTTACTCGCGGAGATACGATCAAAAACAGCTCTCAGCTGAAATAATACCAGTAAATAAAGACGCGATCTGACGCACACGTTACTGCAGCGGCGCACGACGCCTTTCTCACAATATTTCAACTGTGTTATTATAAAAGGAACATAAAACATCAGTCCAGACGTCCTGCATTTTTTTTCCCCCATTTCTGGGACTTGGCAACCCTGCTGTGGAGGAGGTCCATGAGGTCTCTGACAGCTGTCAGTCACAGGATCAGGCCTCGCTCCTCCCTCAGTTCTCCTCCTCTGTCTCTGCCAGGTCTCTGCCCACTTTTTGAGCAGTTTTCAATCTCTGGCAGTGGGCGGAGTCAGGCCTGGGCCAGGGGTGAGTTACTCTTTAACATAGAAAAGTATGCTGTGTGTGCTTTTAAGCAAGGAACATGTTTTTTCATAAAGTCCCTATGTTACCATATTAACCTCGATGAAGACGTTATGTTTATGTTAGTGTTGGTTTGATAATTGTTTGTATATGAACATTATATAAAAAAAAGTTTTGTTTGTTTTTTCATACAATCTTAAAGGTCTCATATTATGCTTTTTGGGGCTTTTTGAAGTAGTTTTGAACATCTTTGTATTCGTTTTTTTTTTAAAGTTCTATAACTTTTATAACTGACTGCTTCATAGCGACGGCAATTTAAGTGCTGAAATGATCAGAATGAGTCCAGTTATGGTGCATGAGCTTTAGAAACACACTGGAGCACTTCCTGGTTTCGAGTGTTTACCGAGAGCAATGAGACTGAGCGTTTCCAAATCGTTAGAGGACAGTGGTCTTAGAATAAAGGATTACCAAAACCTGCATGAATGAAACAAAATACTATTCCAGGTGTTTTTTCGAGGTGGAAACAATATTATAACATGGATCCAGATCACTGTCTGGGTCCAGTGTAAAACTGTAATGTCTTCTGAGTATGAATATAAATTTATGTTATTTGACAAGGACATGTGTAACGGGTTCTGAATGGTCCCCAGTATGAGCACCGGGACACAAGACAAAGGATTCTGGTCGCTGCAGGTTTAATGTCCTTTAAAACAGCAGCACGAGGCATGAAATTAGCAGATGCAACCGCACGAGTGCAGCTCCCAGCACAGACTGCTCATCTCAACTGAGGTTATACATATACAATACTATCAAGTTGTACAATAATCCAATATACTTATATACTATTAACAACTGTATAAAATAAACATGTGACAAATACATTATTAATATTGTGTACTGCTATATATTATAGTATAGCTATATAGTATAGTGTACTGCTATATATTAGGTTAGTATGATTTATTATTTATAAAAAAAATAAAAAAAAACACAATTTTTTGTATTAATAAATTAAAACAGCAACAAACTAGTACAGTACCAGATATTATTTTAGCATAAAATGGTAAACAGCTCATAAAATGCACCTTTAAAACAGCAGCAAGATGCATGGAATTAGCAGACACAGCATCCATGAGTGCAGCTCCCTACGTGAGAAAAGGAAAACACCGTCAGTACTGGTTCTAATAATTACGTTATTAACAAGCCAAAAATAAACATGTGCTTTATAACAGCAGTTATTATGTTCTTGACTTGTATTATCATTTTTCTGGTGACTAGCATCACTTTTACAGCTGCTAGCTTAACTCATAGAGAAACATCTCACCAGCACAGACTGCTCATCTCCACTGAGGCAGAGGCAGCTGCAGCGTGGAGAAAAAGAGTTGTGTCACACTAATTACTAACCCTGCCCTAGCAATATGGAATCACAGTACTTAGTGAAAACGGAGTCGGTATACCAATATAAAAATACCATACAATGACTCAAAATGAATAATACAGCAAAAATAAAAGAATTTGCACTGTAAAGTTTTGAGAATGTTTACCCAAAAAATCAACTCGCTACACATGCTCAACAGTATATCAACCGCAAAATGGAAATATATTTTGTGCCAGGTTTTAGCAGAGCTGCTATTTTCACCTACAGTCCCAGGACAGGTAGATGTTACGACAGGTCTTGACAGTTTATGTAAATTAAGAACATGTTACAAGTAAATCATTCATATTATGTCCACAAAAAACAATCACTCAAGCAAATTCTAAAAAAAAATAAATAAATAATTATTCCAAAAGACCCGAACACTGTCACTCACTCACATATACAAACACATTCACACACACCAGTTCATTAGTATGTACAAGTTAGTTAGTTATGTATGAATGAGTTGATGATCACTGATTAAATTAACCTAACAAATTGCATTTATTATTAGATACAAGTTGTGTTAAAGCTTAGCTCCCTTTCTCTTTTTAACAGAGACTGAATGCTGTTAATACCCTAAACACGTGAATGCATTATTATTAGTCCACGGAGAAGTATTGAGGGCATAGTAGTACTTCTTCTCTATATCCTGTTAAAAAGCGTAATTGAGCTATGAACACAGTTGGACCTGTCTCTGCATGTAAACTAAGTGAAAGCTCCCCCATCCTCTATTTATCCCTGTACTGAAATGACAGACGTATGCTTGCACAACACTTGTATAAATCCTGTTGTTTTTTTTTTGTTTTTTGTTTTTTATTTGGTTGGCTCAGCTATAACTCCAGATGTTGGTATATTGTAATCCACCGCATTAATATTCAAGTCAGCGGCTGCCATTTTCGCCGCCGCAGGTACCACTGGCTCAGAAACATAAACGTGATGTGAAAGTTTCAAGCTCTTTATATGACATTGTGAGAGGTTTTACTGTGTGCGAAGCTATATTTACGGCCCGCTTGTACACCCGGCGGTCTAAGCAGGATTGTGCACTCTAAATAAGTAATCGTACTCGGTTTGAGCACATGCACTTGCTTTTGCTTCTTGCACAAGGTCGTTGGGCTCGTGCGTCACAATGCGGTGTGGCTTTTCAAACAATGATTATGCCCTCCGTCATTGTAAACCTGTCACCGCTGCCTCTTGTGTTTGCGTTTCTGTATTTATTTATTTTTTTCCTTGTTACCTTTGCTTCTTTGTCTTTGTCTTTCCAGTCGGGTAGCTGTGATTCGTGGCAATGTGGTGCTCCAGGACGGGTCGCCTTTGGTGGGAGTTAACATAACCTTCCCACAGCATCCCGAGTACGGCTACACGATCAGCAGGAAGGACGGGAGGTATGGCTTCAAACTGCATACAAGCACAAAACACATTATTTCTTCTTTTTCCTCACCTGTGTGATCTAATTGTACATCTTTTATTGAATTATAGTTTCGACTTGGTGACACTGGGGGCCATGTCCGTGACCCTGATGTTCCAGCGGCCACCCTTCCTTCCCCAAACTCGCACGATATGGACGCCAAACAACAACTTCCTGGTTTTGGATCAGGTGACCATGTCCCGGGAGGAGGTGGAGCTCACCAAGTGTGACATCATGAGCGTCCTGAGTCCGTACCCGCTGGTGCTGCCCTACCCTCTGCCCAGATACACGGGGGCTTGTGCAGACAAGGGGGCGGCCATACCAGAACTACAGGTAAACTTAAGTGAAGAATGCATTTTCTTGCATTTGTGGAAAACTGTATAATCACCTAGAATAGATGAGAGCAGCCATATGAGTACTTTGCTGTTACATCATGTCCCCGTTCCCTTTTGGGTGAAAACATATCTGTTCACTCAGTGGTGGTAAACACAAATGATCAAATCTCTTCTTGTTCTGGGCTTAAAATACTAAACACAAGCATCGTTCAGTTGATGATACTAACATGAAATTTGCTTAAATATTCATTAGATTTTCAGAAAGAGTTCTAGCCACTTGAAGTTCCAATATGGCGGCCATTTTCCAAAATGGTTGCCAAATAATGCTTATAATGTAATAGGCTGGGAGCCAGACCACCCCCTATTTTATATTTTGGCTACATTTTTTAAATATTTTATACAAGTTTATAATCATTCATTCGTTCATCTTTGTCCCCTTATTCCAGTGAGGGGTCGCACTAACTAACTAGCTTTGGGCCTTAGGCGGGGTACACCCTGGACAGGGACCAGCTTGTCACAGAAGTTCATTATCTTTTGTGTTGATTCTGCCCCATTTGGTCCCAGGACCCCAAAAACCTCTTTTACGAGGCAAGCTTCTGGCAGAATTCTGGGAGTTTAGATAATGAGGTACTACAGGTGCAAACATTGGGACAGGATTATGAAATTTGGAACAAAATATCCGGACATTATTAGGATAATAATTACATAACATGATTGGGCCTAATGTTATTCTGTTTTTAAATATTAAACATTTTATGTGGAAAAATACCCAAAATAATTATTTCACTGACATTTTTTCTCCACTAACTGTTACATTCTTCACTGTGGGATTGAAATTACTACCTCACATGTAAATAGAAAACATTCCTCTTAATTAGCTTCAGATAAAACCAAAATGAAATGTATCTTTCACAGACCACTTGCCAAATAGCAAAAAATAATTAGCATACCTCAAATCAGAGGAGTAGAATTCTCATTCATCTCCCTCACATCTACTTCTAACACAGAAAAACAAAGTATATAGAGAAAAGGGGGAAAAAGTGAAGTTATAATAAATATTCATGAGACGGAAATGGTTGCAGTATTACATCTGTCTAACACTAACTTTAAATTAAGCTTAGTGTTTCATGTTTTAGTATTTAGTGGTAAAATTGTCAAGTTCTGCTTTTTTTTAAACAAATAAAAAACAGGTTATGCTGTTTTTATAGGAAATATGGGCTAGGACTGAGGTAAAAAGCAGGTAGTGTACCTTTAATACACTCCCAAGTGGAAATGTGCATTCAGATTAATGTAGACAGATGACAGTCGGCGAGAATGAGGTTTAGATGTATTTTGCAACAGCTCAGCAACAAACCAACCTGGTGTCATGGATTTTTGCAAATTTAGCTTATTCCATATTTACATCATGCAAATACAAAATGAGCAAAAATGTAAATCGCAGGCTCTATCCTGAGACACAAGCAAATGAGGTAGTTGAAAGTCAGCTGGAGGTCAGGCCGGTGATTACATACATATTATACCCTGTGGAGTTGCTTAGCTTAAAAACTCACATAGATCCTCCTCGGCAAAAATAAAACACACACATTAAATCTAATTATGTTTTTGTATTTGTAAATGTTTCTTGTTATCTTGATCTGCTCTTTTTTTAAAATAACCAGTGTGATTTCACCTGATTAGTGAACCATTATCAGTTAATCCTCATGTGCAAATATTACCTCAGGACAAACAGGCGGCGAGGATCGAAAATGAAAAGCAGAGCAGCACCTAATGCCGCTCATCAGAGAGGTTGTTTGATTTTAAGGTAATCAAAATTGGATAAAATGTGGGTAAATAAATGTTTTTGCCGAGGCCATCTATTAGCTTTTAATCACACAGATGGCGGAGTTTGATTAAAAAAAAAAAGAGGCAACCAGAGACAGAGACGTTTTGGGGATTTTACTTTGAAAATTGTTGTTTTTCTTCATTATCAATATGATTAACACGTATTTAGTGTTCTTGTGTGGAGCCTTACTGCTTGAACTATTTCTTCCTGTACCTGTCACTAGCACTTATTACTTTCCTCAAAAAAACAAAAACAAACGTAATGATGATTAGAAGCCTTACACTTACAGTACTTTGCAAAAGTCTTAGACAGATTTTGAGAAAGGGTATGAACAAAGAAATGTGTATCAGTGTTAAAAAATACAAAAAAAAAAAAAAAAATGCACAAGAAAGGCAGAGAAATAAAAACTAGAAGCACCTGGAAAGAGTAGACCTCCCCAAGGCACTGGTCCCATCTCGCTCAAACTCAAGGATCTTATAATTCAGAGGTAAATACTCTTTCCAGTGAGTTTTTTTATCAAGTGAACTTAGTATCTTTAGTCTGTACCTCAAATTGGTACATAATCCATTAAAACACTCTTGGATCGGAACAGCGATCTGTATTCACACCACAATCATTTGTTTTGTCATTGGCCCATAACAAACCTTTTCTGAAATATTAATAACAAAAATGAAAAGAAAAATTCTGTAGATATTAAATCACTTTTAGTTAACAGCACTGTTCACACCTTCCTGAAACTTCTGCACTGCCACCTTTTTCCAAAGCCTGGCTGTCTCACTTAGCTCTCCTTCTTATTCTCCGCAGGCAGTCCAAGAAGAAGTTTCAATCCCGGGCGCTTTTGTAAAACTCAGCTATTTGAGCACTCGAGCAGCGGGTTACCAATCCCTGCTAAGAGTCCTGCTCACTCCTCCATCACCATCCTCTCCAGTGTCTCCTCTGGGAGGCCTGTCCAAAGTCCACGTCCGGGCTTCGGTGCAGGGCCGCCTGTACCAAAGGTGGTATCCCGCTGGGCCCGGCTTGGTCCATAGACTCGTCTGGAACAAGACTGACATCTACGGGCAAGAAGTGTGGGGCCTCACCCACGCAACGGGTAAGAACTGTTCTCCCTTTGCTGATTTTTATTCTTAATTAGCCTGGACAGCCACTCTATATTTCATAAACCATGTATGTAAAAAAAAAAAAAATGGCTGAGTTTGGGTTTCATAATCAGACCACTAATATTTTCAGTGGTTCCCAACTGTTTTTGCCTCATGTACCAGTATCCCCTCATGATTCTTCAGTAAAATATTTTTTACATACTTTATTATAAATACTAATTCTCCTGCATTTTTCTTTTAAACTAAAATTCACAAATAAATAAATAAAATTAAAATTATCCTTGCCTTATGAAGTCCTATTACATTTCAGTTTGTATTGTTTCAGTGTATGCTCAGACTTAATCCATCTGCCACCACAAATCTGCCACCACAAATCTTTCTTTAATAGTTAAAAGCAAAGAAAACTGACCACCAGACCCGTCTGCTATTGATTCAAAGTACATTTTAACAAATAAAGCAACAACAATTATTAGTTTGTGTCTTCTACAATCTTATTTAATGTCTTTAGTTGAATTGTCTTGTAAAAATTAATAGGATTTCACACTAGTCTTGTCACCAATGCTATACAAACAAATAGCCTTGACTACACAAATGGACCAAAAATAAACTACTTCTAAATGCAATTGGAAAAACAATCTACCAATCAGAGACAAAAAAAGCATTACATAAAGCCCACCCCATTTTAGATAAACACTTATGATCGGTCCGGGAGTGTTGCCATAATTTTGAATGGGACGTGTTCCAGACCTACTTTTACTTTATTAAGAAAGTGAGTGGCGCTGAATAATTTCTCTTTTGCTTATTTAGGAAAATGCAACTTCATTATGTCCTTTTCTCCTGTTGGGATTTGATACATTTATTAGCAGCTTTTCTCCCCACTGTGTAATTTATATCACGGATAAGAACAGTGACTTAAACAAATAACTCCACTGTCTGGGGAATTACCTTTATTAGCTTTCTCACTTAGCTAGATAAGCAGGGATGAAGAACTGGCTAACCATCTGCCGAATGTTTTAGCACCTCAAACACTTTCTAATTAAAATATGTTATTTACTTTTTGCGAGAGCAGAGACATGTTCATTTAACACATTTGGGTTTCTTGGAGAAAGTAAAGTTGCCACACTAGATCCAACTCCATTTTTTTTTCTACATTTATTGTGAGAAATGTATGAAGTAGGAGGCTTGGGATGTGTCGGCGAGGTTGAAAGCGAGGCATCTTTTCACTCTTTTGCTAATGCACTGAGATGACAGTGGTGGTTCATCTAAGCAAATAGACCTATTCATATGCAAAGTGTATGTAGTTACTTATGTCTTCATTAAGGCTTTCTAATCAGTTTTAATCAATGTGTAAAATGCTGCACTTAAGTGGCACTTATAGATGTATTATACAGTAAGTAATCAACCAATTGTACAATCTCCTGCTGAACAACATAAGGTAATAATTAATAATTACAGCCATACAGACTTTACTTCTAGAACCATGCTTTTATAAAACCTACATTTAGTAGTTTTTTAAAGTGGCTTTAATGGCAAAAGGACTCTTAGATAATGACTTTAGAGCTTACAATTTCACACCTCCCGCTTTGTGGCCTTTATGGCATTTATTGAAGAGGATGTGTCCATGCTGGGAAAAGGAAAGACTCTTTAAATGTAAAGTGCAGAAACTAGTAATTCATAGCAGAGCGTAATAACAGTGCTAGATTGTAGATGTGTGTTATGTGGTCACACAATGGCATCTACGAATATTCAAAAGTAATTTATATTTCTGCCCGTTTTTGGCTGAATACAAATGGCCCATGGTGAATTCATGCAACTGCGAATGGCTGTCAAAGTAAGTGTTTGTCCTTTATTAAAAGTCCTATAATACGCTTTTTTCAGATATCTTGAAATAGTTTTGGACATTTTGGACATATATAACTTAAAATAATGTATATGTACAGAAAATGTATTCTTTTGGGAAGCTGCTACTTTCAATTTGCAGAGAATACTTGGATTAGGTGTCTGATGCCCCCTGCTGGTGACAGTGGAGAATGGACAGAGCATAAAATGGCTAATTAAGAAGACTATTAGCAACATGACACTAACAGATAGATAAATTAGCTGACTGCTTTGTAGTGACTGGAATTGGAAGCTCTGATAGTATCAGAATGAGTCCAGTGACGGTGTATGGGCTTTAGAAATGAGCAGGAGCACTTCCTGGTTTCACGTTTCTACGTAGAGCCGCAAGACAGAGCATTTCCAGCTCCAGAAAAGAGGATAGGCTTAGCATCAGGATTACTCAAACATGCGTGGATGAAACAAAATACTACTCCAGGTATGATTTTGAGGTGGAAACATCATAACATTGTTAAAAACTCAAAAAAGTGAATTAAGCATAATATGGGTCCTTTAAGTGGCAATTGTTTGTAGGGTTTACCCCACCTCAGGCCCATAGTAGATGGGATAGGCACCAGCAACCCATAACTATAAGGAGTGAAGGAGAATGAATTATATTTTCATTTTCTCCATTAAAACTAGAAAAAAAAAAAACTGTTTTGATGCATCTTGTAGGCTATTTGCTGTTGGAAATCCTTTTAGAAGGCATTTGTGATTAGCTTAACTAATATTTAAATATTTAGTTTACATAATTAGGATGAATGTCGTAACAAAAAAAAATAATAAAAGATTTGACCAGTCTCGTAAATTAAATCAAAGTCATAGTATTTGATTTCTTGAGGACACTGTAGTAGATTTAGAGGGACGAGTGGAAAATGACAGGGAGCAAACTCACCTGAGCCGCTAATCAAACTCAGGTCACTCTGGTATGTGGTACGCGTCACCAGGTGAGTCACCGAGGCTGTGTAGATTTATGGTTAATGCTGCGCTTGTACCCTAAGTTCAATGTGAATTATGGGCCTTCAGTGTCTCTATGTGTAAAATAGACAAACCCTGACATAAGGAGAGCTCCACAATGGCCCAGCAGGTGAAGTGACTGTTTGGCGCTAACTCAACCTGACACCTGACTTTAAAACTGGATCACGCAGAGATACAAAGACGAACCTGAACTTACAGTCATTTTCTCTCTTTCTGTGTTGTTCTCAATGGCTTCTTCTTCTTGAACAAGTCCTAAAAGTGCAAAGCCAGCCTCGGCGCCCTCCTCCACAAGCACCTGGACCAAAGCTCTGTCCACTCGGATGCATGCAACTCAGATTGCATCTCTCACTATAGGCCTTTGCTGATCCAATCCTTTTTTTTTTTCCTGCCTTATCTGTGCGAGCGCCGGCGTTTCATCTGCCACAGCTTTTTCCACTGATCTTTCACCTCCTCTTGGCTCGGATGATCTCGTGTTTTTATTTACCGTGTTTGCTAAACTGCCTTTACTCCTGCCCTCAGTACCTCACTTTCCCCACAGTGCTTTCTCTAACCTGTCCTCTCTTGTCCTCTCCCTCTCCACACTTGTTATATTCTATGATCTCTCCCCTCGCTTCCCTTGTACTCACTGCTTTACCTGTGTTTCTCCCTGATCCTTCCTCCTCTGTAGTTTCTTGAATTTGGTTGGGGCGACGACTCACTCAAAAGCCTATGCACTTGCAGGTTGAAGCGTGCATGAGAGAAAGGCAGATCATGCACTGTTTGCTGGGGTGAACACATTGCCTCGGGCTGCAGCAAAGGGGAATGAAAGCTTTCACCTGTAAGATATTGAGTGTGCGTTTTATGTACCGCCGTGCGCTTGTGCATTGTTTGCGAGCCAGTCTGCATGTAACACAGACCGTAGTAATAGTCGGTTGTGTGAAGCCGCTCTCCAAACGCTTTCCCTTTGAGATTGCTTTGCCCGTTTCGTCCCCAAAGTCTTTTTCCATTGTAAAAATGTAAAAAAGATGTCCCTATTGATGGCGTATATATTTATGGCAACCTTTATAAGCATGAATTGGTTTCCAGGTCATGACGCCGCTTCTTCAAAGTGACTTTAAGGGTCAGAAAAGACGCACAATGTTACAGTGTTTTACCGTTTTTCTAAATATAAAGGCGTCACTGCTCCTAACCTTCAAAATGCAAGATTGTAACCCCAATGGTAGAAAGAGGTTTACTTTTACACTACATTTTTGAAGACATACTTTTATTTGAAGAAAATTATGGAGGGAAAAACTCTTTTATTTAAGTAAATGAGCACTAAATGGCTAAAAATATTTTCTGATTTCTGCAATGTGGGTAGTGATAGGTAGTAAAGGTTCATGTGGTCTTCTACTAGAATCGATAAAATGGATTTCTCATATACAGACTGATACTGCATGTCAAGGAATCCATTCTATAGATAGTAGTTGTAGCTGCTTTAATAGTTATAGAATTGGTAGTAGTAGTAGTAGTAATAGTAGTAGTAGTTGAAACAACCCACTCGGGGCTAACGGGCCAGTGCCCTTTGTGCCTGTCAAAAGCCTGGATAAATGGAGCCAACCAGCATAAAAACCTATTCCAAATTAATACATGCCCAACCGCGAAAACAAAAGGAAAGATAAAGTAGTAGTAGTAGTAGTAGTAATAGTAATTGTAGTACTGTCTGGTAGTGGTACTTTCTACTTAAATAAACTTTATATTCAGTCCTTTACATTTAGTCAGTTAACAGTTTTGTTGAGTGCTTTTACTTCTACTTGAGTAACAAATAGTACTTTTACTTGACAACCAATTTGAAGTATTCTTTCTGCTTCAGTATGAGCCAAGCAAAGAAATAAATGAAGTTCAAGAATAGTTCCCAGGCTAAAAACTTTTGTCCAACACTCAGGTTTATTTCTCCTTTTTAAATCCCCAATGCACCAAATTGCCCATTATTTCCCTCCCCAATCACTTTTATTGATTTCACGCATTAAGCTGAAGATTTAAGTTGGCCCTGTGTGCCCTCTGAGCAATTCTCTTTAAAAAAGGGAATCTCCCCTACTACTGATTTTCATGCACTCACGTCTCTGGCTCCTTTTTAGCTTCTTTTTTTTTTTTTTTTTAGTACTGACTTTGATCCCCCGGTTGCCTTTCAGTGCAGCCATGTACAGTTACAGTGGAGCAGCCACAGAGAGATGAGTGATACTGATGATTGACGGCGACAGTTACACTTAGACAAGGCTTGTGTCACATACAATTGTAGTCAACCTGTTCTTTTCGCTGCAGCCTCTTTTTAAACAAAGTTACATTATGTGTCGGAGTTAACCTCTCTGATCTCTGGGCTGATTTAATTACACAGTAGAGAGGAGCTTTTATCCGTATATTTTAAGTCCCATACAATGAATAATATTTGATCTAATAATAATTTGAGATGAATAATTATGTGTAATGTGCACTAATGCTTACGATGTACTAAAGTCATGATTACAAATGATGTGTGAAGGGAGAAGTGTCTATAATGAGCTCATAAGATCGGTCATTTACAGTGGTAGATTTTCTTTCAAAATATGAGCTAATTATAGTAAATACTAGACATAAAATTAGCTAAATATCTGTATTGTAATATTAGATAAAGGCCTAAACAGAGTGACATGGCATAGATGTAAAGGACATTACAATGGCTTAGGCTTAAAGGTGCCCTATTATGCTAAACTGACTTTTTTGAGCTTTTAAATATGTTATGTTATTTGCACTGCACATCCTGTATGCTGAGGCACTGCCCATCTCAAGAGAGGAAGCGCTAAGTCCTAACAAATTCACGGGATTCGTTCTTAAAAAAATTCCACTTTTAGAGTGAAGTAACAGCTCCCCAAAAGAAGACATTTTTTATACTTATACATTATTTTAACATAAAACGTGAAATTCTAATGCAAAGGTGTCTAAAGGTTTTAAAAAGCCTGAAAAAAGCATAATAAAGGACCTTTAACATGCAATAACATAATGCCCAAACTGTAATATAGCTGTCAAAAACAAATCACCACTTAAATTATGAGTGTGTATGTTGATCTTTTGGGCCTCTGAATTGCATTTAAACAAATAATTACTTATTGGTTAAGTTATGAATAATAGTGGTGTACTCTACGATTACAACCTCCTGTTTGTAAAATGGCAGATGCTCACAAAAGCAAATATAGGAAGGAGAAAGGATGGAGAGAAGGAAGGAAAGGAAGAAGCAAAAAATAAATATAGTGTATTACTTATACATACTAAGAATTACATCCTACATACAGAGTTAATGTATGCTTGTGCTGTCAAAGTGGACAACAGGGTCAGTCATTGTAAGTTTTCCACCAAATCTGTTTAGTAATAAGACTTCTGTGACACTGGGTTGGCAGTGCTCAGCAGGAGGAGATGCAGGGCACTTTATTATCCCCACAACAACTCATTTCACCATCACACAGACTCAGAAACTGTTTATTTAAGGTAAAAATGTTCTCCTTTAGACTTGGGTTATCTAATGTAACTCTGTTGCCAGGAGATTTAGACACACACACACACACAGCATGGACACAAATCAATTCAAATCAATTCAGTTTATTTATATAGCCCAGTATCACAACAACAGTGGCCTCAAAGGACTTCACAAACAGTTAATCAAACATAAACACACAATCAGACATAACACACAATCAACACAAACAATAACTACACTAAACTAAACAGACCCAGGACATCCCCTGTCCTTAGATCCTCCTTCTTGGTAAGGAAAGACTTGGACTTGGACTTGAAAAATGGACTGGACGGGACGGATAGGCTAAACTGTGTCTAGGGCTGTTGAATAAAGTCCATTAGCTCATCTGTAGGATCATAGTTCAGGTCTGTAAGGATGCAGCAGGTGGGCTTCATCCAGGCAGGTGAGTGGGGTGAGATAGGAGTCCAGAACATCCATAGGAGGTGAAATTGAGGGCCCACAGGTCGGGATAGGAGCAGAGATGCGGTCAGCTAAGGTCCAGTCGTCATTCGTACCTGGGGCATCTACCAACAGCCAAACATCTGAAACAGTGCCACGATGAGGCATTAGAATAACGACAGTATGTAGTATAAGAGAAACCCAGCAGTATATTATAGTTATTGCAAATAATTTGCTTTGATGTGCAGCTTTTATAGAACAGGCTTATTTTTTTTTATTGCAGCTTATCTGTTTCCTATAATAAAAAATAAATAAATGTCCTTAAAAATCCCTATATTCTACTGCCACAGACCTAACAATTACTGATTCTGAGCCTAATTGTGCTTCTTTAAGCAATCAAGAGTACAAGCTGTAACAAAAAGCTGTTTATCTTGTTTTTGAGTAATTTAATACCTGGTCGCAACAAAAAGTTATCTTTAATACCTGGTGTACAGCATTTGCAGTCATATCTGTTTACATTTAAACATTTCTTTTGGCCTTGACGTCTTCTTTAATCAAACATGATCTGAAGTTGTGAATTACTGTAGAAACATAATGCGAACGAGCCAAAAAAAAAAAAAAAAAGGCTGAGTGTAGTTGTTAGTTGTAGTGGGAAAACTCTGCAGCGTATCATTACAACTGAGAGGCCGAGCAGCTAATTCTAGGTCTGCTTCATAAAGACAGCCTCCCCCTGATTACGCCTCCACTTCTGATGAGGGCTACGGGCCATTCATCCAAATCTCACCACTCAAGGCAATGAAGATTAAACACAAGTGGCAAATGTATGTTAAATTGGGTCAAAAATACTAGTAGCTTAGGTTAAAATAATCAAAAAGAACCAATTTAAAATATATCTATATGTCAGAGTGCACAGTGGTTAGAGTTCATGTCTCAGGGAGGTTGTGGGTTTGATCGTCGGGCTGAATGAATGGTTTTCTGTGTGTGTGTCTTTGAGTGTTAGCCCCTCGCTGAACTGTCCACTGTCCAGGGTGTACCCCATCTAAGGCCCAAAGTTGCTGATATAATAGTTTTAAGCAGAATAAGAGGATTGAAAAGAAGAAAAACTCAAGCAATCCACTGAAACCTGCTGCCACCGCAAAATCCAAATACTTCAAGCCAAAGTATCATATTATTTCAGCTTCAAGTTGTTGACATTATTATTACACATTATTATTACTCTTGACAAGCTGTGTAGCAAAAACAAGCAACCAAAAACTAATAACCCGTAATTTCAATGAGAGCAGTAGGGCTGTAGTTTAACCCTAAAAAGTTTAATCGGCCAAAGACATGGGTAGTCCGCCAAAGTCATGCCCAGCACAGCAAGAGCATGTGGGGGCGCTTACCAGAATGTTATATAATAAAAAAGACATCAGATTAACGAGGTAATAAAACATGTTAAGAAAAGTTGGCTGTAAAATATATTTTTATCTAAAAATCAGCATTATATAAAATGAAAAATAAAAGTTTTAAAGTAATAAATTGGACCCAAGCTTTTTTGTCGCACACCCTGGGATTTTTATCATGACTCTTCAGAAAGTAAAAAAAGTAATAGGAAAACATTCAGTAAATAAGAATTTTCCTGCATTTTTCTTTTCAAGATAACAAAAAAATTACCATCTCCCTTTAAAATAAATATATGAATTCTTATTTTATTCTTATCTTATTTTACTGTATATTTTATGTTCATAATAAACTGAAAAAAAAACAATTGTAATAATAATAATCTAAAACTCATACCACATTTAATACAATTTGAATAACTCCAGCAAGCTATTGAACCTTAAAATATGAAACAAAATATATTTAATTTACTAACGCTTTAACAGATTAATCTCCTTTAAACACCAAGTCACTTAAGTTTGTTTTTCACAAGTTTCAATAGTTCAGAATAATAAAAAAAAAATAAAATCACAAATACATTTCTAATTACTTTTGAAATATATTATGAAATAATTCCAAGTACCCCCTGCCATGTGCTCACGTACCCCTAGGGGTCCCTGTACCACTGGTTGGGAAACACTGGACTAAGCGACCCAAAGCTGTCAGCCCTAGAGAGCAGCTCTACTTGTATATAATTGGGCTGTGATTGGTAAAAGCATGTATTCTCTTGTTAAACATTGGCTTGTGTTAAAATTGTTGGTAAAGTAAATTTGCCCTGTAGCACAGTACATGAGATATCACCAAATACTCTTAACCCTACATGTGCGTATCTGTGTTTCATTTCAGTGGCAGTGGGCTATGAGTACGAGTCCTGTCCTGGTGTGATCCAGTGGGAAAGGAGGACAGCCCTGATGCAAGGGTTCGAACTGGTGCCCTCTAACCTTGGAGGATGGTCCCTGGACAGACACCACGCCCTCAACATACGCAGTGGTCTGTATCAGCACACACCCCCACCGCCGCTTATTACTTCACTAAATCCTGTTCCGTATACTTGCTCCACACAGCAGTGAGCCATACAATAAGGAAACAATAGCGAGCACAGACAATAATGGAAAATAGTTGTAGAACATTAGCCGCTATTGTGAGCTTCTCTGCAGTAATTACTTCCTTGGCACAGTCCTCGCTGCGTGTTTCCTCATTCGCTGCGATGTGATACCTAAAAAATGACCTTGAAATAGGACCGTTACTGTCACTGTATGAGGACACGCTGGGTCGTCTCTAATGTACTTTCCACATAGCCTCAGATGCGAAGTGTTCCCGGTGATTCCATTTATGCCGAGAGATGAAAGATGAAATTCCTAAGGTGTGTTATAAAATCTTAATGAACCCTAAGAAGGTTGCAGTAGTGGAGCCCCCCACAGGGTCAACAACAAAGCAGTAAAAATGTGCCCTTATTTTCAGAACCACAAATTGAATTGCATTAAATTGAAGCCAACTTTATTTACGTTCAAAGATCACTGACATTTATAACGCAGCAAACCTCTGGTGTTTAATCTTAATGCCTTCCTCTCTCCGCAGGAATCCTCCACAAAGGAAATGGAGAAAATGTCTTCCTGTCCCAGCAGCCCCCTGTCATTGGCACCGTCATGGGGAATGGCTTCTACCGCAGCGTCCCGTGTGGGCCCAGCTGCAGCGGGGCAGCCAGGGACATGATGCTGTTTGCCCCCGTTGCGCTCGCCAGCGGCCCCGACGGGTCTCTCTATGTGGGGGACTTCAACTTCATCAGGAGGGTCCACCCAGACGGATACACCCGGACTATACTGGAGCTCAAGTGAGTGTGGACCTAGATGGGACGAGTCAGGTCTTGTGTAAGCCTTGTTTCAACTGTGGTGCTGTACAAGATGGGTCAGTACAGTACAGTTTATTATCTGTAACCCCTAAACATGCGTGTCTTTTCTCTACATTGGCTCCAGGAGAGTGGCTTCCTTTTGTGTAAAAGGAAGTCATACACACTATGCTTATGAAACTTGCATGTGTTGCCACTTATTAACAAAAAATGCTAATGTTTAGTGGTTAGAAGTCTTAATTCTTAAAACTGTACCATTGAGGTATTGAGGCACTGGGTCATGCTTGTGTTTAATGTAACATAGACAATACAGTGGTTTCCAAGAAAAAAAAACTCTAGTTAGTATTGTAGTCAAGATCATTAACAGTCTGAGTCCAGAGCGAACCGAGACCAAGACAAGGCCAAGACTTTCAGTGTTTGAGACCAAAACGTTCAATGCCATAGACCAAGGCAAACTGAGACCATGCAGGTTGAGACCATGCACGATTAAATATAATATTATAAAAAACTCCTCTTTATTAAATTCAAAGTCATGAACCATTTTTAAACTAAAGACAAGTTATAGGCTTGTATATTTTAGGAAACAGTTGCTTAATTTTATGTTTAACTTGTCCTAACTCTCCAATGGTACTGTACCTTTACTCTACTGTACAGTATAACGATTGTTAGTATTTCTTTCAATCAATTATGGGCCAAAGAGCCAACTAACCAATTAACCACGAACACCCCTGGTACCTATAGTTGACAATGGCAACTCTAAAATTGGAAACGTAAGAATATAACATGCTGTATGTGCACTTGAATGAAGATTATCAACCTAAAACTGTGTAGTCCCATACTTTCAAAGTGGACCACACAGTGTTCCCAATGAAGGACAGTGTATTTTGTGGGAATACTTCATACCCCCTTTGACCGTTCTGACCCAACCTGTCCCGTACCACTACAGCACAAACAAGGCTTTACAGATCTCCTATAGTGGGTCTCTCAGGATGAGAATAACTTGCTCACAATAAAACTAAATGATCTTGTGCTATATGGGTTTGTGTGCATTAGCTGTGGTCGGCATCTCCGCTTGTGATCTGTTTGATGTCAGTGTTTTGATGTTTGTGTGAGGCTCTCTAATCTACCTCTTTAGGATGAGAGCCAGAGAAGTCTTCACTCTGAGACAAAGATATTTTCTGTGGATTATGACGATGATATCTGCCACAGAGCTGCAGGCGCTACATCCTCTATTTCTGTATTTTCTCAAGCGGTAAATCTCGACGGGCGCACACATTCATTTGTCCTGTGAAAGTGTTCCCCTTATGTAACGTTACACTTTCACTTTCTCTTATTAGTGTATATGTCACACTAGTATTCAGAGGTGGGAAGTAACTGGATATTTTTACTCAGGTAATTTAGTAGTACTGTACCTTTGGAGTACATTTTCTTTGTATTATTTCTCTAGTAAACATATAGAATCTCTGAATATATACACTGAACAAAAATATAAACGCAACACTTTTGCTTTTGCTCCCATTTTTCATGAGATGAACTCAAAGATCTGAAACTTTTTCTACATACACAAAATAACCATATCTCTCAAATATTGTTCACAAATCTGTCAAATCTGTGATAGTGAGCACTTCTCCTTTGCCGAGATAATCCATCCCTCTTCACAGGTGTGCCATATCCAGATGCTGATGAGACAGCATGATTATTGCACAGGTGTGCCTCAGACTGGCCACAATAAAAGGCCACTCTGAAATGTGCAGTTTAATCACACAGCACAATGCCACAGATGTCGCAAGTTTTGAGGGAGCGTGCAATTGGCTGCTGACGGCAGGAATGTCCACCAGAGCTGTTGCTCGTGAATTGAATGTTCATTTCTCTACCATAAGCCGTCTCCAAAGGCGTTTCAAGGAATTTGGCAGTACATCCAACCAGCCTCACAACCGCAGACGACGTGTAACCACACCAGCCCAGGACCTCCACATCCAGCATGTTCACCTCCAAGATCGTCTGAGACCAGCCACTCGGACTGCTGCTGAAACAATCGGTTTGCATAACCAAAGAATTTCTGCACAAACTGTCAGAAACCGTCTCAGGGAAGCTCATCTGCATGCTCGTCGTCCTTATCGGGGTCTCGACCTGACTCCAGGTCATCGTCGTAACCGACTTGAGTGGGCAAATGCTCACATGCGATGGCGCCTGGCACGTTGGAGAGGTGTTCTCTTCACGGATGAATCCCGGTTTACACTTTTCAGGGCAGATGGCAGACAGCATGTGTGGCGTCGTGTGGGTGAGCGGTTTTCTGATGTCACTGTTGTGGATCGAGTGGCCCATGGTGGCGGCGGGGTTATGGTATGGGCAGGCGTATGTTATGGAGGAAGAACACAGATGCATTTTATTGATGGCATTTTGAATGCACAGAGATATCGTGACGAGATCCTGAGGCCCATTGTTGTGCCATACATCCAACAACATCACCTCATGTTGCAGCATGATAATGCACGACCCCATGTTGCAAGGATCTGTACACAATTCTTGGAAGCTGAAAACATCCCAGTTCTTGCATGGCCAGCATACTCACCAGACATGTCACCCATTGAGCATGTTTGGGATGCTCTGGATCGGCGTATACGACAGCGTGTTCCAGGTCCTACCAATATTCAGAAACTTCGCACAGCCATTGAAGAGGAGTGGACCAACATTCCACAGGCCACAATCAACAACCTGATCAACTCTACGTGAAGGAGATGTGTTGCACTGCATGAGGCCAATGGTGGTCACACCAGATACTGACTGGAATCCTCAGACCTCCCAGTAAACCCCCCCAGTAAAACAAAACTGTATGTTTCAGAGTGGCCTTTTATTGTGGCCAGTCTGAGGCACACCTGTGCAATAATCATGCTGTCTCATCAGCATCTGGATATGGCACACCTGTGAGGAGAGATGGATTATCTCGGCAAAGGAGAAGTGCTCACTATCACAGATTTGACAGATTTGTGAACAATATTTGAGAGATATGGTTATTTTGTGTATGTAGAAAATGTTTCAGATATTTGAGTTCATCTCATGAAAAATGGGAGCAAAAGCAAAAGTGTTGCATTTATATTTTTGTTCAGTGTATATATATATATATATATATATATATATATATATATATTAGGGCTGAGAATCGATTAAAAAAATTAACTAATTAATCGCAAATCTGAAAAAAAAAAAATCTTCATTAATAACTACCAGTTATTAATCGTGATTAATCGTATTATGAATTCACATACAAACACAAAATTGTAAATTTAGAACATTTATTTTGAATTAACCTTCACATACTTTACTGTAAACTTGTGCAATGCAAACAAAACTTGCAAAGAAAATAAATTAATAGTCTCTTTGAGACCTGTAACTCAGACAAAGCTTGCCTAAGTAAGGTACAACCAACAAATACACAAAACTTACCTAAAAAAGCATGTGTAATCTCTTTTAGAACTTTAACAAAAATAAGTTTAATTCTTCAATTAATAACAATTGTTGTGGTTCACAACAGTGTAAATACTATGAACTGCGTTACTCCAGTGGTAATTGAACTCATCCTTGCATAGACTGAACATAACTTTTGTTTTGTCTATATTGTGCTCTGGTGACGATTTGAAGCAGAATTGTCCATTTAGCAATGTGTCTTTTTGGTCACTCATGTTGCTTTAGCTCGTTCACTTGTTGCATTAGGCTCGTTCAAGATGAACTGCGCCTCGCCTGGGTTGTGAACAAGAGTGCACGGCCGCAATGAGAGGAGGGGAAATACGCTTGTACTGAAGTCGGACAGTTTGTGGCTCAGATCCCGCACCATCACACCCAAAATCCACTTCTCGCGTGTGTTGGTTTATCCAGGTCAAAACTGTAACTTTAGTCTGTATTTAAAAAAAAGAGGCGGGGGAAGAAGGAGAGGAGGGCAGTGAAGTGTTGTGCGTTACGTTTCTGATCAGCACTAAACTCAGATCCAATCACCTGTCCGTTCACCGCTGACAGGTGAGCGTTTTCCCATCATGCACTGAGCCGTGCAGCCTCCGCAGTTGCTGCTGATGAACTGCGGCGGCTCAGGCGCTGGTCTTGTTTGGATCTCATGGTGACCGTCGCACTGGCTGCATCAGAGCAAGTCGGGAACACCTCGGACACAAATCTAACCAGCGTGCACTGCGCACAGACAGACACTGATCGAAACTGCGCAGGTCTGGCTCATCTCGAACGCGCCTGATGGATGGAAACGGAAATGCGTCGTCTTCTATGCTTGCGCATTGCATTTCTGCCCCGCTGGAAGACCCGCGGCGCTTTGCTGCCTCTGTCAGTGTTGTCGTAATATTTTTGTTGTGATCAAATTAATCGATGCGTTAACGCGATAATTTTCCCAGCCCACCAGCTTTACTACCAAAAAAAATAAAAAATAAAAAAATAAAAATATATTAAAAAAAAAAATTGTCCTCTCGCCCTCCGCGGGCGGTTTCATCCATCCAAGCTCGGGTCCTCTACCAGAGGCCTGGGAGCTTGAGGGTTCTGCGCAGTATCTTTGCTGTTCCTAGGACTGCGCTCTTCTGGACTGAGATGTCTGATGTTTTTCCTGGGATCTGCTGTAGCCACTCTTCCAGTTTGGGGGTTACTGCCCCGAGTGCTCCGATGACCACGGGCACCACTGTTGCCTTCACTTTCCAGGCCTTCTCAAGTTCTTCTTTGAGGCCTTGGTACTTCTCTAGCTTCCTGATGTTACAATCGCTTGGTATTGCGATGTCAACCACAACGGCTTTCCTCTGCTGTTTGTCCATCACCACAATGTCCGGTTGGTTCGCCACTACCATTTTGTCTGTCTGGATCTGGAAGTCCCACAGGATCTTAGCTCGGTCATTCTCTATCACCTTTGGAGGTGTTTCCCATCTTGACCTCGGGACTTCCAGACTGTACTCTGCACAGATGTTCCTGTACACTATACCAGCCACTTGGTTATGACGCTCCATGTATGCTTTCCCTGCCAGCATCTTACAGCCTGCAGTTATGTGCTGGATTGTCTCAGGGGCCTCTTTGCACAGTCTGCACCTGGGGTCTTGTCTTGTATGGTAGATCTTGGCCTCTATTGCTCTGGTGCTCAAGGCCTGCTCCTGTGCAGCCATGATCAGTGCCTCTGTGCTGTCCTTCAGTCCAGCCCTTTCTAGCCATTGGTAGGATTTCTCGATGTCAGCCACTTCAGTTATCTGTCGATGGTACATCCCATGTAGGGGCTTTTCCTCCCATGATGGTTCCTCCAGCACCTCGTCCTCTGTTTTCCACTGCCTGAGACATTCACTGAGAACTTCATCTGTTGAGGCCATCTTCCTGATGTAGTCAAGGATCTTGGATGTTTCATCCTGGACAGTGGTTCTGACACTCACTAGTCCTCTGCCTCCTTCCTTGCGCTTAGTGTACAGTCTCAGGGTGCTGGATTTGGGGTGGAACCCTCCATGCATGGTTAGGAGCTTCCGTGTTTTCACATCTGTGGTCTGAATCTCTTCCTTTGGCCAACTTATTATTCCCGCAGGGTATCTGATGACTGGCAGGGCATAGCTGTTGATTGCCCGGACTTTGTTCTTGCCATTGAGCTGACTCCTTAGGACTTGCCTTACTCGTTGGAGGTATTTGGCTGTGGCTGCTTTTCTTGTGGCCTGGTCCAGGTTGCCATTTGCTTGTTGGATTCCAAGGTACTTGTAGCTGTCCTCAATGTCTGCTATTCTGCCGTCTGGGAGTGGGACCCCTACTGTATGGACTACCTTCCCTCTCTTTGTCACCATCCGCCCACACTTCTCAAGTCCGAATGACATTCCGATGTCATTGCTGTCGATCCTGGTTGTGTGGATCAGAGGAATATATATATATATATATATATAATTTTATTGGAAGTAAAGCTGGTGGTAGAAGTAGCATTAATAGTATATTAGTAGTAGTAGTAGTAGTAGTAGTAGTACTAGCCCTGTTAGTACCATTAGTAATAGTAGTAGTAGTAATAATAGCCCTCATAGTACTATTACTAGTAGTTGTAGTAGTAATAGTTGCCATCTTAGAACTATTAGTAGTAGTTGTAGAAATAGTAGTAGTTGTAGCAGTACTAGTAGTAAAAATAATAGTAGAAGTAGGAGTAACAGCAGTAATACCAGTAGTAGTGATAGAACTAGTGGTAGTAGTATGAGAGGGAGTATTTGTTGTAGTAGGATTAATAGTAGTTTTAGCAATAGTGATGGTAGTAGTAGTGGCAGTATTCGTAATAGTAGTAGTAGCAATGACAGTAGTAGCGGTAGTAGTAGCAGTAATGAGAGTAGTAGTGGTAGTAACAGTAAGTACTTTCAACCTTGCTCTTTACCTTTTTAATTTTACATTTTTGCTGCATACTTGAACTTCTATGTCAGTAAAATGAACTAATATTAATTTGTAGTAACAGTACTTTCACTTGAGTACAGATTCCAAGTACTTCTTCCACCTCTGCTAATATCTTGTGCTTTAGACAGAGACTGCGTGCCGTCTGTATTTGGTCCCAGGACGTCCTTTGGGAGGAAATGCCCCAAAGCTTCCTGTTTAGTTTTAATATTTAATCTGAACCTGTGCAGCTGTCTCAATCAAAGCTAATCTCACTTTATAAGGAGAAAACAGACTCATTATGGGCTATGAAATTGTGAGTGACTGTGGTTTGAATTGTAAATGATTGTTTTTTTCTCTCTCCTCTCTTTTTAAACGCTCCTTCATGGTTTATTAACAGGAACCGGGACACCAGACATAGGTGAGAACTGCTTATTATCACCTCCTTCTTATACACTACATGCGCACAACACAAGAGCACAAAGGGATGGGAATGTTGCAACCTGGCATGCAGCACTTTTTGCTTTGTTTTTGTTTTTTGTTTTTTCTGCAAATTATATTAACATGCCTGATCCTCTCCCTCTCCTCTCGACAAAAGCCCAAACTGCAAAACAAATCCTCATTTAAATTACACACTTGGCCGTATTAAATTGGTAATCTGGAAATCAGCCAAAAATGTCAAGGATTTTGTGTGTTAGAGGATTACAGGGAGCGCCGTTGTGAAGAGATGCAGCAGTGTTTTCTCTGGTACCAGACTGACACACACAGAGAGAGAGTGAGAGCCTAAGGACTGGTTCGGCCTTGACATTGTCCGCGGCCCTGAGCCCTTGAAGCTGCAGCGAGCTCGATACACATTGTTCGACAGAAGATTAGACAGATGTTATTGAGTTTTGGTATCTATGTTTGCCGCTTCTCCCTATCAGGGTTATATCGGAAAAATGGCAAGCTCGTGGGTGTTTGTGACAGATGGGTTTTATCCAGTTTTGAAGAGAAAGAGGATTTTTCAAGATGCCATATCTCAGAGCATGCCAAAGTTTCCAAGCGTGGAAAAGGGATAACCTGGCATGGATCTGAGCTTCAGTTGTACTGGTGGTTTACTCTTCCACTGAGAATATGTAAGGGATGCACAAACTGAGATACATCCAGAGGTGGAAACTATTTTACTCATGGATTTTACTTAAAAGTCCCCTATGCTAAATCGACTTTTTTGAGCTTTTAACCATGTTATGTTGTTTGTAGCTCAAAACATACCTGGAGTAGTATTTTGTTATTTTCATTCATGCATGTTTGAGTCTCATTACCAGATTTGTTCTGATATTTTCAATGCTTTAACTGCTGTCACTACGAAGCAGTCAGCTCATTTACCTCTGTTACCATCTGTTAGTGCCATGTTGCTAATAGCTGTGCAAAATAGCCATTTTATGCTCTATCCAGTCCCCACCATTGCCAGCAGGGGGCATTAAACACCTAATCCAAGCGTTCTCGGCAAAGTCAAACTGACAGCTCCCCAAAAGATGTTTTTAATGCAATAGCATATACATACATACATATACATATATACATATTTTAAGTTATAAAGAATTTCAAAACTTCATTCAGAAAGCCAGAAAAAAAAACATAATATAGGACCTTTAAGTATTTTTTTTTTGTAGAAAATGTTCTTTGTGCGTATGTATTTAGAAGCACACTATTAATATTTGCGGGAATGTAACTATTAGTCATTCATTTTTAAAAATCTTAGAGTAAGTACAAGTATAATCCAGCCACAAGGGGTCACAAGTCAGTGTGCTCTTTGTGTCGGTCCCAAGCCTGGATAAATGGAGAGGGTTGCATCAGGATGGGCCTGCAATGTAAAAACCTCTGGCAAATCAATATAGAAATCACTGCACACTTGAAGGCAGATGATTTGCTGTGGCACAACCATGAGAGAAAAGCTGCAAAAAGTACTACTTAAAAGCAATCTGCATTTAAATCAATCACACACTTAATACACATTTTACTATTACTCAACTAATAATTTTGCTGAGTACATCATACTTCTTCCACCTCTGGATACATCCCTCGCCTTAATTCCATGAAGTGTTTTTTGTCCCGGGGGCACTTTGGATACCCCTCCTCTCCTCACCCGGGACACTTCTCCTTCAGCTCATGCTTCCTACTCCTCCTCCTCATGTCAGCTTTTTACTGTTCGCAGCATGTTAGTGTTTCTTTTTTATTCCATACTATTGTTCTCCCAAGTCAGATGCATTAATTATTCATCCATATTCTCCTTTCAAAGCTTTTCACTCCGCATTCATTCCCAGCAAAGTGCCTATGGGCCAACAACAGGGCCTCCTTCAAAAGCAAAAGGGGTCTCTGGATATGGGATGTACTCACTGTAAAACCATTGTCTGTTCGCCTGCTTTAAGAGTTTTAGCAAGGGATATAAAGGAAATAGGACTGGACGCTATTATCTGGGAGGACAGACAGTTGATTCTGAGGCGGTCAGGAACAACCAGATCACAGTAATAATCTCGCAGTATTTTGTTATTATGCAGACGAGAACATGCAGGCCCAGAGCGCTATTGTTGGTGGATTAGTCATTATTATCATCATTGTTGTCCAGTTTTCTTCAGTGAGCACATATGGCAGTTCTGATGCATTTTGGGAAACCTGAAGAGATGTTTTTTTTTGTCAAGAAAATGACCCATAAAATTATAAAAAATATATCTAAATGAACTGGAAATAATGTAATTTAAATGATATTTTTAGCACCTCACACCATTTGTCATTTGGCTTTTGGAACAATGCAGCTTCACTTTTGTGTCTTTCAGAAACCTAGAGGGGAAATTTGACCCTCTGAGGCTGCTGTAGTTTGTGAAGTCTAAAGAAGCAATATGTGATGTTTCATGCTTTTTAATTTTGTCTGCAACAATTACAATTAACATTTACATTTAGCAACCACCAACAAATTAAGGTTACCTCTATGGAAAATATTTGTCTTACCCTCTTTAATGGAACTAAACATAAGGACTAAGCATCAACTAAATCTGGGTTAAGCAAGAACCAAAGGTGGACTAAACCAGGGCTGAGTCAGGACAAAACCAGAATTAAATCAGGATTAAACCTGAAATAAACAAAGACAAAACCAGCTGTAAATCAGGTCTAAACCAGGACTAAGCCAGAATTAAACTGGGACTAAACCTGGATTAAACAAGGTCTGAAAGTGGTCTAAACCTAGACTGAACCAGTGCTAAGGCAGGACTAAACCTACTCTAAATCAAGTCTAAACCAGGACTAAGACAGGACTAAACCATAACTAAATCAGTATTAAACCTGGATTAAACAAATACTGAAAGTGGGCTAAACCTGGACTAAACCAGAACTAAACCATAATTAAATCAGGACTTAACTTGGAACAAGGACTGAAAGTGGACCAAACCTAGACTCAACCAAGGCTAAGCCAGGACTAATCTAGGACTAAGCTGGGACTAAACCAGCACATTACCAGGCCAAACCAGGACTGAACCAGGGCTAGGCAGTGGTGTACACTTCAGATGTGATCCCCAACTAGAGCACTACTAAGACAGATATGAAACTGGCTATAAATTGAACTAAATCAGAACTGACTCCAGAGTCCTGACGACAAGAAGCCTGAGTACCATCAGTGATACCTGTGCCACAGTTTGAGAACCACTCACCTAGATGCCTTCTTGTAAAACTTAAATCCCGTGATCTAAATGACAGATGTAGGTGACATGTATCAGTTCTGTGCAGTTTCAGGGGAGTATTGTGAGTATAGTAGTAATGACTGACTGTGGAGAGCTGCACTTTGAAACTCTGAATACCTCTCTCTGAGGATCCCGTCTAAATTATGCATGTGCAGTTCAGCGCTCACTTCTGTAAACAGTTATGCACTTAATGGACCCGATGATTGACAGCACCCTTGCCCCATCTGAGTACTTTATATTTTCTCCCCTTCATATTATGAGAAGCTAGAATCAGATCTCTCTATTTTTTTGGAGTGTAATTAAGGTAGCACCAGCCACGGAAAACACACCAAAAATCACACTGGAACTTGTGAAATAGACGTGCAAAGATACAAGTATAGAAACCGTTCCACATTTTAATTTCATTTGTGAGATATTATTCTCCGCGTGGTTATGACAAAAAGAGGGGCAAAGGCGGCGGTGTGTTGAGTCCTTGAGTTTAATTGGCAGGAAGACTGTGTCCAGACCTGAGTGACACCCGATTTCACACTACAAAGTAATAGCTTAAATATGGTTACATGCGGCAACGCTCAAGGTGTTGAAGCCTTAGAAATAGACTGGAATAAAATGACAATAACATAAGGTATGAGCCTAATGAACAGAGTCCTATACCGTAGTACATATGTCTTCTGTGTACGCAGCTGCAATTACCGCAGTCGGCACTCCTCCCACGCTCAGTACTGGATACAGCTCTCTGTCAAGATAAGGCTAAGTGATGATATTTGCATTTCAATATTGTAAGAGAAGAACATGAATCTATAATGTCATGCCTCCAAGCCATCTGATCTATTTATGAGTTGGCGTTAACTTTTATTTTACTGTTCACACTGATGAGCCATATACTTTTAACAATTAAAGCCACGCATAATGAGAAACACATCTCACGGGAACACATTACTATCTGTCCTGATTCCTCTTTCCCAAGGTATGTTACTGTTTGTAATGGGAAACAAAAGATAGCAGAAGATGGCTTTATGCCAGCCAACCTTTTTTTCCCCTGGGCGCTATTTTACGAAATGGAAATGGCCGAGAGCTACTCATGGCTTGTAACATTTATCTATCTTCATAGGTGTCACAGTTACAGGAGCTTATCCAATTAACTATGGGCCTTAGGCAGTGTGCACAGTGGACAGTGGACAGTTAGGCACAGGGATGGCACTTTCAACCAAAAAAAAAAAATCATTTTGTTTTCCTTATTTACCTGAACTTTTTATATCTATATATATATATATTGGCCATTTCCAGGCTTTATTAGACTGTGAACAGTGAAGTAGTGACAAGAAATCATTGGGTAGAGAGCAGGGAGAGACAGGGAGGCACCTAAGAATTTGATTTCATATAGACAGAAGTTTTGCCAAGTGATAAAACTAATTTCACTAATCACGCCTTATGTTAGATTCATAAAGCCTTTGAGGTTGGAAAGTGGTTGGAGACCCCTGCTTTATGCATATATTATTGTGAAAGCTACCAATAAAAAACACTATTCTCAATGAATAATAATAATAATTATTATTATACAAACTAAAATTGGAGGCTTTTGCATGCATTGATTAAACATAGCCATTGTATTTCTGTGAAAAAAAAAAAAAAAAAAAAAAAAAGATCAAAATCATTTAGTTAGTCCATTTAGAGATAGCATTGCTGCATACATTACCCCAGCACTTTGGTAGATGCAAGGCGTCTACAAAATAACCGCTAGACAATTTAATGTTAAGTGGCTTTGACAATTTAGCTTCACAATTTGATGCATTATTTTTGTCTATGTCTGCCTTTGTTTTGTGAAAATTAATTGCTACAAGAAGACTACATGTCGACAAAACAAGGGAGCAGACTTGCTTCCTGTGTTCCAGACCAGCATTAAACACACACAGCTTCAATCTCAAATCTATATAGCTTTAAGCAAGGTCTATAATGATGTTCTGCTCACAAAGTAGTAACTTAATTTGAGTTTGATCCTTTTATTCTTGATGCTATTAATCTATGCAATAATGAAACACAAATGCTAGCACAAGATCATTATAGTGAATATCTACCAAATGCAAACAATCATCACAGTTATAATCAATATACAAACTAAAAACTAAACTGATTATATGAATTTAGTTAAGGTTATAGTCCATTTAAAGATGACTTCCTCAGCGCGTTGGTGTCTAAACACAAGGATCGAACAAAGTGTTGTCCATGAAATAACAGCTGGACAATGCAGTGTAAAGTAGCTTTGACACTTTAGCTTCACAATTTGATGCATTATCATTGTTTGTGTCTGCCTTTGTTTTGTGAAAATTAATTGCTACAAGACGCGGTGTCAAGAGAAAACAGGCAGTGTACCATGGCAGCAGGCGTACTTCCTGTTTTCCAGACCACGATTCAAATCAAGTCATAGTCTATTCACAAGAAACCTACCACATACCTACCACCTCCATTTTGAAATGTGCTGAACTATCTGCCTTCAAGCACTTTTGGAGGAAAATGTGACTTTCTAACCTGGGCTACTTGCGATAGTGCCAATGGCAGCTTTATACATACAGTGGGGCAAAAAAGTATTTAGTCAGTCACCAATTGTGCAAGTTCTCCCACTTAAAAAGATGAGAGAGGCCCGTAATTTTCATCATAGGTATACCTCAACTATGAGAGACAAAATGAGAAAAAAAAAATCCAGAAAATCACATCTGATTTTTAAAGAATTTATTTGCATTTATTTATTTATTTGGTGGTTGACTAAATACTTTTTTGCCCCACTGTATTTGTACATATATATTTATTTATACAGGTCGACAATGTTGTACCAGTCTCAGTTGAATTTTTAGCTAATTAGAAATGTTACCTAAAGTTAATAAACACCAGGACTAAACCAGAACTTAACCAAGTCTAAACCAGGGCTAAACAAAAAGTAAACCAGTGCTAAACCAGGAATAACACACAATTAAACAAGGGCTAAACCTGGACTAAATCCTGGACTAAACCAGGACTAAACCCGCACTAAAGCAGGGCTAAACAATAAACCAGGGCTAAGCCAGGATTAACATACAACTAAACCAGGGCTAAACCAGGACTAAACCCGGACTAAACCAGGACTAAACCAGGGCTAAACCCAAACTAAACCAGGTCTATAGTAAACGAGGACTAAACATGAAATAAACCTGGGCTAAACTAGGGCTAAGCCAGGATTAAACCAGGTCTAAATGAGGACTAAACCAGATCTAAATCAGGACTAACCAGATCTAAACTAGGACTAAACCTGTACTAAACCCGGTCTAAATCAGGACTAAGCCAGATCTAGAGCCTGCTACATGTGTTTACCCCTATTTTCCATGTTCTTAGAAACCTACATTTTGAAAGCGAACACAGTCTGGCCCCAATCGACTCACATGCCAGAGATACTGTACAGTGTGGGTGCTCGGATTTAGTGAGGCATCAATTATGCAGTTTTTCACCACAGCCAGCCTGCGCATACATATATACATAAGCTTTCTTATCTGTGCATGCCAAATTTATACTGACAAACATATGACTGCTACTATAAACCACGCTGTCGCAAAACCGTCCTCGTGGCATCTCTGTAAGCAAACGCAAGCCTCCATAGACAGACAATTGTGTACCTATATTATGGCAAAGCAGCTCGGGGAGACATAAAAGAAAGAGAGATTGGCATAAGGGGGATTTTCTGAACAAAAATAAACTCAAAATCTGCACCAGCAAGCATGATATTAAATCAATTTTATGATCTGAGTGTATTTCTCTATTGTGGTTATTACTATTCTCTCCAATATCCAAAGGGAATGAATGATAACTTACTATTTTGATTAAAAATGCCATATTCCAGTATTTCTCAAAGTTTTACACAAAAGTACTGCCTCACAACTAAGACGGGGCCAAACCAGGTCTACAGCATGGCTAAACTAGCTCTAAATTAGGGCTAAACAAGAACTAAACCTGGGCTAAACCACAACTGAGCCAGAACTCAACTAGGGCTAAACCAGCTCTAAACCCAGAATAAACCAGGTCTAAACTAGAAGAAAACTAGGTCTAAACCAGAGCTAAACCTGGACTAAACAAGGGCTAAACCTGGACAAAACCAGGGCTAAGTCAGAACTAAACCAGGTTTAAACCACCTCTAAACCAGGCCTAAACCATAACCAAACTAGTCCTTATTTAGACCTAGTTTAGTCCTAAAGGATCACTTCTAAACCACATCTTAACCAGAATTAAACCAGGTCTAATTTATGTCTAAACCTGAAATAAACCAGGTCTAAACCAGATCTAAACCAGGTCTAAATCAAGGCTAAACCAGGACCAAACCTGGTCAAGTCAAGGCTAAATCAGGATTAAAGTAGGACTAAACCAGGTCTACTTACTTGGTCTACACCTCATCTACACCTGTTTTATAAAAGATTTTTCACTCTCGCCTCATTTGCCGTGGATTTCCTCTCTAACTTTCTTCTTCTCCTGTTTTAACCTCGTAGCACCAGCCCGGCTCATAAGTACTACCTGGCCATGGACCCGATGGGAGAGGTGCTGTACGTGTCGGACACCAGCAGTCGCAGAGTGTACCGGGTCAGGAACCTGGGACAGCCCAAAGACCCGTCCCGTAATCTGGAGGTGGTGGCCGGGACGGGGGAGCAGTGCCTGCCGTTTGACCAGAGCCACTGCGGGGAGGGCAGGAAGGCCACCGAGGCAGCTCTCAACAACCCCAGAGGTAAGAGAGGACACTTTCTTTTATTTTATTGCTGCTAAAAAAAAGACTTTATTTGGCAAAGTACAGAGCTTGACTTTTCATAAAGAATCTCATATATACAGCACTTTTTATTGTCGAGATCAGTGACTCTGTGCCGCTGCCATCTTGGGAATCCCTTTTCCACCAGCACTACTTGGTTTTACTCTACTTTACTTTACTCGGTTTTACTTGATTTGAGTCATTTTCTGTTCCTTCGTACTACCAGTCAAACTGATGTGACGTCCTGTAAACAACAATGAAAGACACAGAGGCAGTATTTTACTTTGTTCTGAAAAGAGCCAGAAAAGGCTACAGGCAGTTTTTGTCAAACTTTCTACACCAAATACTGGTTCACAGCTAAACCAGGGCTAAACCAGTACTAAACCAGAGCTAAAACAAAACTAAACTAGGACTAAATCAAGGCTAAACAAGAAGTAATACCAGGCTAAATTACGGCTAAGCCAGAATTAACACACAAATTAAAAAAGTCTAAACCAGGTCTAAATCAGGGCTAAACAAAAAGTAAATCTGGGCTAAACAAGAAGTAAACCTGGGCTAAACTAGGGTTAAGCCAGGATTAAACCAGGTCTAAACCAGGCCTAAACCAGTTCTAAACCGTGACCAAACCAAGACTAAACCAAGTCTAAACCATGACCAAACCAGGACTAGACCAGGCCTAAACCAGGACTAAAGGACTAAATCACATCTAAAGCAGATCTAAACCTGTATTAAACCAGGTCTAAATCGGGACTAAACCAGAACTAAACAAGAACTAAACAGGTCTGAACTAGGACTAGTTGCAAAGTAAAGTTGCTTTCACACTTAAGAGGAATGTACGGACCTTGTCGAAGCGCCATGGTGTCATTTTAGGAGCAGCTCTTGGTCTTGCAAAAAAGATACGCAGTGCTCAGCTGCTGTCGGGACTGTTAAAGATGGCGATTTGTTTTTGTGGCTAACGTTGCACGTATGACTCACAACTCACAACATCCTCTGACCAAGCAGCGACCGGCAATCTGTCAACGTCAAATTTTAGTACTGGTTTGGCTCGGTGGGAACCTCGGCCGAGCAGTTACTAAAAAAGTACCTGGTATTGGTAAAGGTTGCTTAATGTAAAAACTGACAAAGGCGGGTAGAACCGAGCAGAGTAAAACCAAGTTAGTACTGGTGGAAAAGGGCCAAAAGTTTCCCTGCTGAAGTCTGACACATGGTGAAGTAGTCATCACCAATTACGTCTATAATCCCTGACTTTAATCAAAAGAGATTTGAGATAGGGACACCCAGCTCACACCTCATTATTCAATATATTAGCTTCATGTTGTACTCTCGAACAAGTTCTTTGATGATGAATACTTTTATAATTACAGTGACTTATAAGCGTTATTATCTGGTATTTTTTATTACCTTCAGACTTCATTTATTTCAACCCTTTGCGTAGTATGCAAATTTGATCAAAATCAGAATTTAGATTATCCCATGAGAAGCTGCAATGATAAAATGTAATGAAGTTGCTTTGATAAACCAGAAAAAAAAAAAAAAAAAAAAAACTGCTGCAGAGACATATGCGACTGGAGCTTAACCTTGTGGGAAAACAATGTATTTTTGCACATGTTTGCAGTTTCATCACTTTCTTCGGCTTTGTTTGAGCTCCCTATTCATATCTTATTTTATGAAGCAAAGTTTTTAACAGGCTTATTTCAAACAAGGCATACAATGTCACTCCAGGTCAGCCTCATACTTTTGTTAATGCACACATTAAGTCAGACTTGTGTAAACTATTTTGTGTAAACCTGTTTTTAGCTTTTTAGAATGTTGGAATAACCATAACATAAAAAAACAAACAAACAAAAAAAAGAAACTAATAAGGTGACATGACATTTTGAAGATTAACCAAAAAACAAAAGATACTGGGTATAATTAAAGGGTAACTATGCAACTTTGCTTGTTTCTTTGCTGTTACGGTCACATTTTTCTTTACAGGGCTCCCCCTACATTTCGGAGCAAAGCGCTTCAGTAAAAACTCACTCACCCCTCGCTCAGCTTGACTCTTGTTTTCTCCTCCTTATATCCGTACAAAGGTTTCCTCTGCTTTTTATCCACTCTGCCTGAGAAATAATCAATCAATCAACATTTATTTATATAACTCTTTATAACACTCAAGGTGACCAGCGTGCTTTCCAACAAAAGCTAATTAAAAATCATAATAAAAACAATAAAATAAGAAAAAAACGTATATCAGTACAATGAAATATAAATGAATAAAGTGTCACAGCATTCAAGTGTTGAAAGCCAGTCTGAATAAATACATTATAAGCCTGGATTGAAAAAGCCCAAAGTCTATGATGGTGTGTATTTTGGGGGGCAGCTTGTTCCAGAGTCTGGGTCTGGCAACAGAGAAGGCCTGTTTACCCCAGTGCTTATACCTGGTTCTCGGGACTTCCAAAACAAGTTGATTTGATGACCTCAAGGCACTGTTTGGGTTTTGCACAGCCAACAGTTCAGTCAAATAGGGTGGGGCGAGTCCTTTAAGAGCTTTAAAAACAAAGTGATTTTTTACAATCAATTCTAAAAGAAACTGTGAACCAGTGGAGCAAAATAAAGCCATCGGTGTCTTGTTGTTTCAGCTAACCCGGACCTGTTGCTTTACTTTCAAAACCCAAGACTTCAGGTTCACCAACTCAGCGATCCCAATCTTGCAAGGCTGTTTTTTCCACCAAAATACACTAGGGGTGAGGTGCAGGGGGCTTTATTCACCCTGCAACAACTTCTTTAGTCATGACACTGACAAAATGATTTAATTAAGATAAAAAAAAAAAAGTTGCATCGCTCTCCTTTAAACTACACATCAGGTGGAGTAAAGGATAAGCCAGGGTACTCTTTGCACTAGTCCCAAGCCCATATAAATGGCGAGTGTTGTGTCAGGAAGGGCTATTATTGACTCATTGATTTCCTGTGTTGACATCAGAAGAGAAAAGTTGAAAGGACATAAGTGAGTGAGACGTTTGATACAGAATAACCAAAAGAAAAAAAAAAACTTGTAGAGACTCTGTAAACTTGATGAGACATACATGTTTTTTTCTTTCTTTCATTGATAAGGTCACATGATAAAGTCAGTTACATCAGTGCAACACAGTGAAGAAGTTAAATCCATAAAGAAGTGTGTTTATTTATTTGCAGGAACCCTACTTTTATTTTAGTTTTATAACAACTTCAATAGTTACGGTGTCAAGGCAGGGCAAGGCTGGAGACAGAAATTTGTTACGTCTTGGATTTAAGCATTAATTAAAAGACGACATGTTTTGGTGCGAAAGTTAATTAATGATACAGCCATTTATCACCATTCACACACTTTTATAACATAACTTTCTGTCAATTTCTGGAAACTTCAAATGCTCCTCTATGCATGGAAATGTCCTCTTGCATCCTGGAAAATACATGTTTGCCCATGTGACCTGTAAAGCAAAGTGATGATAGTTGAAAACAATTACCACACTGCACCTTTCTGATTACAATTATTTTGCCGAATTACAATAATGATGTCTTGTTTCACCATTTTAATACATAAATACATTAAATTATAGACCTCTTTTTGACTAATGTTATGACCGATTTCTGTGTTATGTTTTGACTGAAAATAATGCTTAATTGGTCCAAAGTTCCCACTGTGTTTGCACAAAAACACACATCACGAGTGTAGCAGTCTTCACTCCGGCGTCGATGGATTGATGGATTCACGCTGTTTGGGTCGATTTGTCGACTGTGCATTCATTTTTTTTTTTTTTTTACACAGATTGATTTTAAACAGGCATCACATCATTCACATTAGCCGTAATTAGATTTTAGTGATGGTTACTCAGAGCTACAATTTAAGGAAAGAGTGAGTAAACCTAAGAATTGTAGATGGCTTAGTTACATGCATTTAACTTTCATAATTTGCCTGTATGGATGATCTGAAATATAGGCTACTTGTAGGTTTTAATTAGCCTGGTCAGCCTGCCCCACATACTTTATTTTGGAAAGCAGGACTGTCTGGGTCATCTTGAAATGCCATGTCACTCCAAGTTAACCTCCTGTATTGTTAGTGCACATGTTAAACAGACTTTGTTTTGTTATGATTTTTTTTGCTATTTAGGATGTTGGAATAATTATAATATTACGGTGACAAGTCTAGTCTGACCAAAAAACAAAAAATACTGTTGAACTGTGCAACATTGCTTGTTTCTTTGCTGTTATGGTCACATTTTGATATGCGGGGCTACCAACCCATCACAGCCGTTTATCTGCAATTTTATAACTTTTCCCTTGCCTCTGTTTCCTTTTGTCACCTGTTGATTCTGTTGAAGTCCACCTTGTTGTTCAGTCCTCTGTGGGACTGTTTTTCTTCACCCTGTTGCCATTTTAACAGAAGTAAAGTCCTGTGAATGTCTGAGGTAATGACCACATTCAAACAAACTGAGTCTTTGTACAACTGGCTTTTGTTGCTGTTTCCATTCTGAAGTAAGCACAGAGTTGGTGTACAATGTACACTGGTGTTTTATGGCAAAACCGGCAACAATTCTTCGTAGGCTTCTCTGATTGGTTACTCCACCTGTGATTGTTTTGCCTCCTGAAAATCAACTTAAACAAAGAGCAACCAGACTTACTTCTTTGCATCTAATAAAATAAGAGTTAGTCTGGCTAAATCTGTCAGGATCAATGGGCAGCCGCAGTGCAGCGCCCGGGGACTCTTCTCCAGATCTTGAGTCAGGATCCTGGTCAGGAGGTCCTAGCTGGAGGATTAGCCTATCATGGCTGTTTTGAGGTTGATGGGGGAAACCGGAGCACCCTGAGGAAACCCACCCAGACAGGAGGAGAAAATACAAACTCCATGCGAGGTGAGAGTGCTAACCACTAAGCTACAGTACCACCTCTATGTTGTGGGAAAAAAAATCTTACTTTTATTCCACTGCATCAAATTATTATGTATTGAATAGTATGGGCAAGGCTCTTAACTCGTAGACTTACCAATACTTGGTACTCAGTTGTAGTATCTGACCTTTTTACTACCATATTGCTGTTTTTCTTCCCTTTTACTATAAAATGCTAGTAAAATCAATGTAACACTAGACAAAAACATAATGTTAGAATAGATGGTATGAAGCTAAAATAGTGCAATAGGCCAATTTCTTAATTTTCTAGCACTTACTCTCCCACTTACAGGCAGGTTCAGCTAATACCAGTCGCTTTCACATTAAGTCCCTGGACATTTGCAGGGATAACACGTAGAGACATACACTGACAGACCACTCTTCACTCTCACAACTACTCTCTTACAGTGTTGCCAGATTGGGCGGGTTTCCCGCCCAATTGGGCGACTTTTACGCTCTCTCGGCAGAAAAAAATAGCATTGGGCGGGTGTATAATATTTGGGCCATTTTTAGACTTATGGGGCAGGATTTTGAAAATGTAAAATAAACTTATTTTAATAATATTTTTTACATTTTCTGATCAATAATTGTATATATTTGCTGGTTATTGGTGAATAAAATTAATTTGTAAAATAGAAGTAGTAATATTAATGTCATTAGTTGTCAATCACATGTCTAATTATGGACCTCTGATTGGTTGAAAAAAGTAAACACTCTGCAGCCCCGTGAGCGCAGACGGCCCAACAGTGGCAGTTGTGATTTTTTGTGTGCTCAAAATATGCTATTTCATATGTATTACAGTTTTAACATTAAGATTGTAGAATGGTTGTGATTTGGGCGGGGTTTTATTGCGTTTGGCGGGTTTTACGTTATATTTGGGCTGGAAACTGTCAGTCAGATCTGGCAACCCTGCTCTCTTATGGTCAGTTTACAGTACATTCACCAGTCCACCTGTATATTTACTCCTATAGGGCTAACAACTACTGTGCACCCCGTCTTTCCAAACAAGCCAGTGGAAAAAACACTTAACACTTACCTGTACTTGACATAGACGTGGTACTGGGGCATCCCTTTCTACTTGATTAATGGTTTTCATACTAATTTCATGCTAATTTTACCTCTGTTCTGGCCATTTATATTTATCTACCTGTTCTTTTACTTCAAGGCTATTCAACTTATTTTGCAGGGGGGGCAAGTTAGACTATACTATAAACAGTAACATAGTGACATTTGAAAAGCCACAGTGGCCAGTGAGAAAGAAAATTAATGTCAAGCTCTGACAGTTTATACCAAGTTTTTATACACAAAAACTAAACAGTGAGCACATTGAGCACCAAGTTGGTTGAGGGACAAAAAGAAAAAAGAAAGAAAAAGAAAAAATAAATAAATTCAGTAGGGCCAATATTGCACCACAAGTTGAATACATCTTACCTGAATGCACATGTTCTGCCCACCTGATGTACTTATTATGATTATTTTGAGGTAAATGTTTTTAAGAAAAACTTTCACAATAGAAAGGCACAGCTGTGGGTAATATATTTAACAATTTCCTTGAATCATCCATAAGACTGACCCACCTGCGCTTTTCTTGGCAATAAAAATATTTTCTTTGAAGAAAAAAAGCTGCCGTATGTGGCCATAGCTTAGTGTAAGTAGAAGTTTAACTCCAGGCAGTGTAACATCTTAATGATTTGCCAACTTCACCTGACTTTTACATCCACGTAAGCTCAGATTTAGCAGGCTTTGCAATTACAAAGAGTGCAAATTCACTGCAAAAAGGATGAACTGGACCACATTCAAATACAGTAATATCAAGGGGCAGTGAGTCATGTTGTGGGAACTGACAATAATAGCTTGATTAATATGGCTGCTCCGGCTTATGAGAGAAGATGTCATGGCAAGGTGCTAAAGTTAACCCAAATACATGCCATTTTCAATTCACAAAGCCCGCAGATCCCTGATTCACTCGCAGCCTCAGCCCTGCTCAAGCCGCTTAAAAAGGCAGACGCATATTTCAGACAGTAATCCTGATGTGATGATGTGAAATAGTTAATCGCACCACTCTTATGTTATTATCGAACTGCAGAGGAACGAGCTGCTTTAGACCAAAGAGGGTTTTTGAAGGTTTCTCTCCAACACTTTAATGTGCTTAGCTGAAACACATAGAAACTGGTATTATTCAATGAAGAAAGAGCTGTTTTGATTGAGTTGAGAATTAAAATGTAAAGTGTAGCATTACAGAGATTGATAATTACATAAACATATCCATAAACAATTTTAAGTATTGTTGCCAGAGATGACAGTAAAAGTATTGTAGAGTTTACTTAGGTAAGTTTGACAGTACAGTAGAAAATCTGATGCTGCTGCTACTATTACTACTTTCACCAGTAGTACTTCTGCTGCTACTATTACTACTTTCACCAGTACTACTTCTGCTGCTACTACCACTACTGCCACTCTGCTGTACTATTACTATCTCTGCTAAACCAGGTTCAAACCAGGCTATGAGGCAGAGTAGGTTTGCATAATTCACTGTAGAAAAAGCTGTTTTGACAGAGTGGAGATTCAAAATCATATAGTGTTATGGAGATAATTACATAAACAATAAAAACATGTTTTCTTAAGAATTGTTGTGGTGCAGGTGCAGACTGAAGTCACTGTGTTGTGACAAGCAAATATGGTGCATTGATTTAGATGTGTTCAGCTCAACATGCTGCTCAGAGCTTTTACAGTTGTTTAAACTATAATAAGTTAAGTGTCCTATAAAACAAAATCGACATTAGGCTTTGATACATCACAAAAAGAGCAAGTGCTATTCAGTTTATATTGGACAAACTCTCCATTTAAAAAATAAATAAATTAATGCTGTAGGTAGAAAGTAATATGCCTAACTGGAGCTAAACAGTTTGCATATTTTAAGCCATTCTCTGCTATATAGTGGTTTAGTTTTTGGTATAATTCATATTTAAATATATCTTTGCTCATTATGGTTTCTACAATTATTGTGCCTTTGCATTAGTATTTCATATTGTATAACTTAAAATATGTTCTGTTAAGGAGCTGTTACTTTGACTTTGCAGAGAACGCTTGGATTAGGTGTCTGCCGCCCCCTGCTGGCAACGGTGGGGACTGGACAGAGCATAAAATGGCTTTTTTTATGGCTATTTGCATGACTTAAACAGATAGATAAATGAGCTGACTCCTCCGTACTGATGGCAGTTTAATCACTGAGATTATCAGAATGAGTCTGGTGACAGTGTATGGGCTTTAGAAGAGCACTTCCTGGTTTCACGTGTCTAGAGTCGTTTTCAGTCTTAAGAAAGAGATGGCCTTAGCAAACAGGATTACTCAAATAAATGTGAACAAAACAAAAATACTACTCTGAGTATATTTTTGAGGAGTACACAACATTATAAAATGGTTAAAAGCTAAAAAAAAAAAGAAGTCAGTTTAGCATAACAGGGGACCTTTAAACCAGTTTTAAATGGTATGCTCTTTGAGTTAGCTCTAATTTTTTTATCCAGGCAGTTTTTAAATTTTGATTGTGTTACACTTCTCCTCCTTTCAGCTGTTCCCTTCAGGGGTCAGCACAACAAATTTAACCCTATCCTCTGGTTCTTCTTCTCAAACCACATGACATCACTACATCCATAAATCTCCTCCTTGTTCTTCCTCTAGGCTCCTGCCTGGCAGCCCTAACCTCAGCTTCCTATACCCATTTATTCACTATCCTTCCTCCTGCAGTCTTTTTTGACAACTGGTATATAAAAAAAATATACACTCTCACACATCACACTCTTGTAAGCAAGCAAAGAACTATGGCAGCCTTGCAGGGACATGTTGAACGATCTATGGTCAAATCTAGTAGAAATATGTTTGATATGAAGTAACTTTAAACCTTCATCATCTTCCACTTATTCCTGTTAGAGATCACAGGCGGCTGAAGCCTGTCCCAGCAACTTTGGGCCTTAACCAGAGGAAAACCGTGAACAATAGCCAGTCGCAGGGCTGACACTTGGAGACATATTGACAGACAACCATTCACTCTTAACTAACTAATTCAACTAACACATAATTACTGTAAAATATACCATAAATGTGCTCAAGAGAATAATAATGTCTGCTCAAAAGAGGACACTGCTTCTCATCCAGCAGTGCTCAGTTTGTTCTCCTGGAAGTAGCTGGAAATTAGCTTTTTTTTTTTTTTTTTTTTAATTACTCATTACTATAGAATTTTAGGGGTCTATTTTTCTAAGATGGCAAATGCAATACTGCTACTACTACTACTACTACTACTACTACTACTACCAGTTTACCTTTAAAGTAACATGCACTCTCCTACAGTCTCTCATTGACCTGTCTGTTCCTTTACTGTACACTGCTTTTATAATCCATATACATATTTTATAAGCACATACATATGGATATTTTATTACACTGACTGATGATCATGGCCGCGAATATAAAACAGTAAAGTGGGCAGTGAAATAAATTAGCCAAATGTTAGCAGGGGAACAATCTTATCTATCATTCCCTGATATTATCATTGTGTCCAGTAAGCTTTATTGTATTTTAATTTGGGCTAATGCACTTTGTAATGCTCTGACTGGTCATCGCACTCGCCATCTCCAGTATGAAATCAATTTGTAATTCGTGTAACCTAATGCAATGTCTTACACAGGCAAATTCTCCGAAATGGTGTTGCTTATACAGGTAGTCTCCCCCCAGGCTTTGGGATAGAGGTCAAAATAACAGATAGTTATGCTTATTTTTCATTTGCACCGCCGCCTGGCATCCTGGCCATTACGCCGCTGATATCTTGTAGTTTGGGAAGGCCATAATGGGACTCGATTGGGCCTATGGGGGCTGTATTAGCGCCGAAAGCATGCAGAAGTAGGAATAATCTGTTTACGGGCCTCACCAATCACACCCACACACCTGGACACCGCACAGTCCCCGGGCCGCAGCGGGACTTACTCACGGGAGCTGTCACTGTGGCTACCCCCCTCCTACTCGGTGCTCCTCTGTCAGTCACGTCACACTCACTGGGCCCCTGTGATGCTGCCTGACACAGAGGGCAGCGAGCCAGTCCATACATGAGCAAATATAAGCCACAAGTGTCTCTCCATACCTCAGATGTCAGTCAGATTTATATGCCGGTAAGAGATTTTAGCTGTTGCCTTCATAACTGGATCTTAAACTTCATTTCAACGTATTACTATGTATTTATTATTATTATTAAGTGCTTCTCAACAGGTCTGAGTGTGGGATCCAAGTTTATCCACTCATTTTATTCCGACCCACATTCAGAACAAATTTATTAAGATCTTTTACTTGTACTTCAAACAGAACAGTTTTACTAATCATAGAGCCTTCAAATAAGTTGAACATGGAAAATATATTTAACTTTTTTCAGCTCAACACACTGTTTGAGAAACACACAGTAGTAATACACCTGAATATGTTTTTTATTTTTTATTTTTTTTACTATTGCTGCATGCACAGTATATTAACGCTGAATGCGGTTGGAGAACACACTCTGAGCATGCTCCAAAGACAAAAGTGGCACATGCAAACAAACAGAAAACATCAATCACAAGATAGCTGCGATAGTGAATAATAATAATAATAATAATAATAATAACAATATTGAATTAAGGTTCATATTGTGCTTTAAGCTTCTCAAAGCGCTTTAAATAAGTCTATTATTCATTCAGTCATCCTCGGTGGTAGTAAACTCTCTATCACCAATCACAAAGTCACACTAACACATTCATTCAGGCAAGGTGAGTGAAGTGTCCTGCCCAATGACACAAGAACAGTAGTGGGGATCGAACCACCAACCTCCAGGTTAGTGGGCTTATGTTGCTACCAACTGAAGCAAGCACAGACACAAAGTAGAAGCTCGTCCTAACCATAGCATATGTGCTGTTAAAAGGAATATGGTTTTCTGACGTTGTTGTGTGCACTTTCTTTCATACAGCCAATATTTTGTCATAACTACATCAGTGATTGCTGGGTTTCTTAGCCCATGGCATATTAACATTTACAGCTGCAAACGAGTCAAGTTTTTACTGTGGCCACTTTTCCCTTTCGGAAAAAAAAAAAAAAAAAAAGTAGTTTGATCGTCTCTTGTTCATGACAAATAAAGAAACCCACATAGGGAGCTTAATCAAGATTTGAGCATAGTCCCACTCAGCTCTCCATTTAAATCTATACTGACAGAGGGGAGGCAGCTGGTCGATATATGTAAGCAAATGTAGGCCAGAAGTGTCTCCAATCGTCACATGTCACTGCTTCTAAAGACAAAGTTGATCTACATTTCAATCCATAACTTTGATTACATTTCTCTAACTTTATGTTCACTCAGATAAAAGAGACAGGAAGATTATAAAAATAAAAAAAAAAGCAGTGGAAAAGGAGATAAAAGAAAAACAAGACTGGAGCTTATTCAAGCTGAAGTGTGACAGATGATCTGAAGAATATTATAGTTAGTATATGGCCCTTATACCCACAGTATAACAAGCCGTATCTCTGACTTTAACAGTAATTGAATATTGAGTCCCCAGACAGGCCCTGTTCACTCACAGTCAGGTGTGTTTTATACTCTTTGACTCCCTGCACTTCACACTCTGTACGGCGGCCATTGTGCTCCCACTAACCAGCTCTTACAAAGGCTCTGGAGACTGGAGCCTGGAGCCCCCTGGTTCCTGTCATCCATCTGCCACTGCCTCCTCCTCCTCCCTCCCTCCCAAACGCCCGCTGCCTCTCACCAATGCTAATGAGTGCTAGACTTCACAGAGAAATATCTGTCCATTTTTCTCTGATTTTTTTTGAAGTGGTGGCTCTGTGATTCCCGTGCATTGATCTTGCCTTGTGTCCTCTGCTGGGCTCCTTGCTCCAAATTAGAGCTTTCCTTCTTTTTCGTCGCTCCTTGTTCTCTTTTTCTTTTCCTCCCTAGACTCATCGATGAATCATTTTTGTGCCCCACTGTTGACATAACTCCTCTATATAGGCCTGCTGCGACACATAATGCTGTTACAACACAGCAATATGTTATTAAATAATAATCTATTATTTTTATTTAACCAACAATGGCAGGCATAACATTACAACCACTAACAGGTGAAGTGGTTAAACAGATTATTGCTTCATCATGGCACCTGTTACTACGTGAGATACAGTAAATTAGGCAGCAAGTGAACATTTTGTCCTTAAAGTTGATGTTTTAGAAGCAGGAAAAATGGTTGCCTAAGGATTTGAGCGAATTTGACACGGGCCGAATTGTGATGGCTATAGACGACTGGGTCAGAGCATCTCCAGAACTGCAACTCTTGTGGGGCATCCCCGGTCTGCAGTGGCCAGTATCTATCAAGAGCGGTCCAAGAAAGGAACAGGAGTGGACCGGTAAGGACAAAGACTGCCTCCTGCAGTTCAATCCAGCAGATGAGCTGAAAAAGTGAATGCTGGTTCTGATAGAAAGCTGTTTGTTTTTCATTTTAATTTAAGCAGCAATGGCATCTATATTGTGCACACTGCTCTTCACTTTCTATAGCTTAAGTTGTGTCCTTCAAACGTTTACTTCTGAATCCAAGATCTGGGGCATTGTTTAGAGTTGGCTCCACATGCTGTCAATTAGCTTTGTAAATAAAAAAAAAAAGGCCTTGTTCCATTTAGGATGGATCCCATGTCTGACATGAAAGCAGCTTTAGCCCCAAAGGATGTACCAGCCTTGGCTCTCATCTCTGCATGCCTTCTACCCACAATGCACAGCAGTATTTCATGCACAATAACAAGAGTTGTGTTGTATGTAAATTATTCTGTTTGGATGTGAGGGTCAAGACACACGGCCCGACGCTGACTTTCAGGCTTGTCATTGATGTGGCTTATCTATTATTTGTCAACTAGTCCCAAACAGTAAATCCAACATCCACTGAGCATTTCTATTTGCACTGTCAGTCTCTTCCCCCGACCCACAGGGGGCAGCCTAATGCCCTTATCTGGAGCTGACACACTGCCACCATATTCCTCCCACTTGCCCCCTCCCTCTCTTCTTCTTCTTCTGTGATTTTTTTTTTCTTCTTCTCACAGACACAACACCAACTCAGTCCCAGCTGCGAGGCACACCATCCCGAGCTGTGATAGCGAGGCCGCGGCGCCCAATGAAGCGCTGGGCTTTAAAGCGGTCACAGTTATTAGCATCTCACACATCCAGAGAGTTTAAAAAAAATCACTCCCAGTCGGGGGTAAATAGTCTTCACGCAGCACATCACTGGTCAGCCACGAACCTCAATATCAGGATCCGGGGGCGTCCTGCTGTACTGTACTGACTTGGCCCGGGGTTGACATATAAGCTGCTTAAGCCAGTGGAGATATTCACACATCCAGCGCCAGCGTCTCATTTGCACTAAGAGCTAAAACATTGCAGTGTGCAGAGGAGCATTTCCCAGTTTGATTTATCAGTTTGCATCAAGAATTCGGTGCTGTCAGCAAGCACTCATGCTCAAAACATTAACTCAGCACACATAGGTCCCTCGTTTCCACTCATCTCCTGCTTGATCCTTGGACTCACATGAGTGGCACTATCTCAGAAAGGCCTTGCGCTGCTCTAATCACTGCAGCCTGCACTTGTACTCACCCCCAAATCCACCACACTTTAACTGTCTTTCCAAAATCCTACCATGAAGTTATTATCACAATGACTGAGTTCAAATGTGGGCCATACACTGTAGATGATCAGTCAGGCCCATTCTCCTTCTTGTGGAAGTAGGTCTGAAACCCTTCCCTTTCAAACCTGCCTCAAGACCTGAAAAACACTTAACATTACTCCTGATATCACAAGGGAAACTGCTTCATTTTTACTAAGTGCTGGAGGGCAAGATTTCTCTGTCTATCTCCTATTAATATATTATTGGAAAGTTATTTTTTCCATTTTTTTCTATGACCTTTATAACTTTGAAATCTATATGTAGTCTTCAAATGGGCTGAAAATTGAAACTATATTCAATCCCATGACCTACTTGGCACCAGTAGAGTACATATTAAAAAGGTATCTTTTAGAAGGATAATGTTTTTAAAGGATGTAAATGTGCAGTGCTGTTCTGGAGGCAACCAAGATTGGTTTAAAATATGAAAAAGCATAATATAGGCAGCAACAGCAGTAGTAGTAGTAGTTATGTGTCACCTGTGGTTCCCAGAGCATTTAGTGCAGTTACGTTTTCAAATTATTTTCATATGACCTTTATAACTTTGAAATCTGTTTCACATTTTCATCAAATTAAAACTATATTCAGCCTTGAGACAGGCTGAAGTTTGAAACTATATTTAATCTCCCCATGACCCACTTTTAGGACCGCACTCACCAGTTGAGAAACCCTGCTCTAACTTACTATTCGTTCAGTGCAGAGTTCAGGCCTTGAGGTTAAGTCTTACTGTGTGTTGCTTTAAGTTTCCTTATTGTAGGAGGCCAAGTCAGGGTCAATTGATCTAAAGCCAGTTAAACGGCATATAACCTATTTAATATCCTGCTTTAACATCACTTTTAAGTGTATAGGCCAACGGGGAATGTTCAGTGATAAAATGCACATGCATTATTTACTAAAATTGAATTGCTCATGTGGCATAATGCAAGACAGTGCTTACTGGTTTCTTATAGTGAATAGAGTTAATAGTTTTAAACTGCTGTTGTCAGTAACATTGAAATTACAGACTGCAGACTGGTTGTGACAAAGTCAGCAGAAAAAATACAAACAGGAAGTGGGTCAAATCTTCCCTTTTCTTGCTCGACTGGACCTGTGTGTGCTTGGGATGCTCCCCTGCTTAGCCCAGTGCCATTAGCCGCTGGCAGCTACATCCTTAGCATTAGTTTGAGGGGAGACTCCTTACTGTGGTGGCTCAGTGATGCAGTCTGCTGCACAAACCACTGCTTCTAATTATCATGGAAGTGGCGGCGAGAAAACAAGCCGCGGTGGAGAAAGTGTGACCCAGTAGCATCAGTCTAGTTTGCATTATCATAGACTGTGCTGCTGTTTGCCTTGCTGCGTGATTAATTCATGTGTGTATCATTAATGCAGGAATGTCCAGGGGCAAAGACAAAAGCTCGGTCAATGTGAGATGAAACAGAGTGAGCGGGCTCGTGAAAATTACACACACCCACGCACACTACACACGCTCAATACTGGAGGTAGTCAAAATGCTATGTGACTTATCAGATACAGTAACCTTGTTTTGAGAAGCACTGCTCTTTGTAAAGCAACAGCAGCCATGATAGCTGACCCGCCGAGAGACGAGAGAGCCACAGGGCCAGTTTAATATGCAGATGAGGTGTGGGACTGCCGCACGCTGCAGGATTTCAACGCAAAACACTGAGCACTACTTCCCCCATGTATTCTCTCTCTACTCTTTTATGCACTGTTTTTCCTTTAAGTTTCATTGCTGTTATTCTCTTTCAAGACACAATCTGCTGCTGTTTTTCCCAAGTCCTACTGCTTGCACTAAATGCTTTGGGAACCAGCGGTGGCACAACACTCGGCTAGATGAGTTCTTTCCAATGATATATTAATACTAGATAGACAGAAAAATCCTGCCCTCAAGCATTTAGTGAAAACAAAGCAGTTTCTCTTGTGATATCATTTAGAGACAATAAACAGAGCAACTTTGGGTATGTTGAACTTTTTATAAAGTGGGTCACAATAAAATGATCAAGTATAAAATTACTTTCCACAATTAATTCATTAAATTTGTACAGATTTATATTTATACAGATTACTTAGTTGTTAGGGGGTTCTATATTGTGCAAAAATCACCTTTTTCATAGCTTTCTGCCTTGTTATAGTGTTGTTCCCTAATCAAAAACATACCTGGAGTTGTGATTTACTTCATTCACGCTTGTGACAGTAATCCTCTACTCTCTGGCATGGCCATTCTGAGGTCTCAGAATGCTCAGTTGCATGAACTTTCACCCACTCCAGGAAGCACTGACCAATCAACAAGCCCCTCTACATCCAAACTCCTCTCATTCATTTGTCTAAAAAATGGTGTACAGCTCATTCATCACACTTATTTTTCATTATTAAGTAAAATGGCATTCAACAAAATGTTTAAGGAAGTGAAGTGCTCTTTTTCTTTTATTGTGTTCAAAATATTGTCACAGCAATGCACTCTACTGCCTTCTGCTGGTCTCTTCACCTGTTTCTTTATGGCACTTGTAGAGTACTTTTTAAAAACATTTTCTTTTAGCCTTTTACTGTTTATAAAGGTTGTAAAACGTGCAATGCTGTGCTACAGGTGACCTAGATTGGTTTAAAAATATGAATAAAAGCATAACATGAACAAAAAACAAAAACAGTAGTAGTAGTAGTAGTAGTAGTAGTAGTAGTAGTAGTAGTAGTAGTAGTAGTATTCATTGCTTTCAGTATGAATTCATTCTTGTCTAACCAATAGTAACAAAAGCAGAAAAGGTGTACCTATGGGCGGGGCTTGACATAGGGTCACCAGGTTTTACAATCTAAACATGAAACAGACAATAATATGCAGGCCAACATGTTCTTGCTCACTTTATAAATTGAATTAGGGTAATTTATCAACATAACAACACGTAAACAATCGACATTAAGTCATGTCACAGATTATAAAAATGATGAGACGGGGACATCCTAATGTCTGTAGTGACCCACTTAACCCCTCCTCAAATTCATCTCTAATGGTCTAAACTTATGCTTAGCTGCTTCACGATCAACTGTTGTGCTTAGACAACAAAAACAAGCAATAATCGAGATGAGTTGGGTGTGCATATCTCCAGCATGGTTCTCATTACACACCCAGTAAAAGGTTATGTGTTCAAATGTAAGATGACAGATGCATACTCTCCTCTACACTAACTTCATGTCCTCTTTCACTACATCCATTAATCTCCTCTTTGGCCTTCCTCTAGGTCTGCTCTAACCTCAGCATTCTTTTACTGAGATATATTTGCTGTCCCTCCCCTGTACATGCCCAAACCATCTCAGTCTTTATCTCCAAAACATCTAGCATGAGCTGTCCCTGTGATGTACTCATTCCTAATCCTATCATCCTTGCAGGGTTTACACCTATAGGAAAAAGATAGTATATCATAGAGTTCATTATGCAGTATGCATAATGAACTCACAATGCATGCATTCAGTATGCCAGTCAAAAATTAAAGCATTCATAGTTGTGGTAAAAACAGTCAGCATTTTAAAGAAATAAATTTTATACTATGTACGTTTTTCCTTTAGAAAATGATTGAAAGGATTGGCTTTGAAATTTGTCTTACTTAGGCCCCCCAAATATGTAGGACCGGCCCTGCATCCTTGTCACTCCCAAAGAAAACCTCAACATCTTCAGTACTGCAACCTCCAGCTCTGTCTTTTCTTTCGCCTCTGAACCATACGACATTGCTGATCCACTGTCTTGTGCACCTTTCCTTTAATTTTACTGAAACTCTACACACAAAATTGTATGTACTGGACTATTGAAAAAGCAATATTTTTTTGTAATTTGGTCAGTTCAGATCGATAGACCTAGAAACAAGAAAAACAGGTTGTGAATAAATTAATTGGTTTGGACCTTGGGCCCGTATAGGGAGGGCTTTAAATTGTGTTAACGTATTGGTTTAGGTAAGAAATGTGTGTTTATTGATCATGCATAGACAAAGCAATCGGCATCTGACTTTCTGAAGCTGTGTTTTACAGTACGTCAATAGTGAGCCATAGATTGCAGTGCTTGGCAAAGTGAGATTGTGTTTAAATGCATTAAAAAGGATTATCAGTAAATAAAAGGACAAAATGAACTCACAGGGAAAAACCAGGAAATAGGTTTGGAAATGCATTACGGACAGGCAGCATTCCAGCATTTCATGTTGTTTGCTCAAACCTCTGAAATACTGATAAGAAAAAAATCTTTTGGTGAGTTTGAAGCACATTTCAAAAAAAAAGTACTCCGTGTCCTGATCTCGAAAGGTCAGAGAGAGGCTCATAGAGATTCAGAAAGGAAGTAGCCAAACCACAGACAAGATTGTTAAGAACCACAAAATCATGGTTGGAGGGCTTACAAAAGGCAAATTTATGCTGACTGGAAGCTCACACTGTAAAATGCCTGCTATTCAAGCGGCGCATTAGGTAGATGACTATAGAGACTGACAGGTAGCTTGTTTGTAGTTGGTGAGTGTGGGGTAGCTTCAGAGAGATTACTGAAGCTCACTGTGAGTGTAATGAAGCCCTGAGTCAATAAGAGATGCAGGCTCAAGGCCAAAGGCTGAGTCTGGCTTCAAAGCTGGTGCGTTTGTACTTGTGCATGCAGCTCCGTGACTGACAGCTCCACATCCTGCACCTACTGCTGCTGCTGCTCCGGGACGGGGCACACAGTTAGTTATGGGCGCTTGTTAAAGGAGGTATGTCAGGTTGACAACGTCAGCGTGATCATGGGAAATGTGACACGTGTGTCCCTTTAACTGGTCCGGATGGCCGTGGCTGGCAGCTGGTGTGTCAGCCTTCACTGGGAGGCTGGCGAGCTGACAGGAGGAGTGCAGCTCTGCCACTGTGGACGAATAAATTGCATTTACTTCAGGTGAATGCTCAATACACACATTCATACTGATGGGGCTTTTCTCACTCAGGGTGAGAGGTTTGATGAGGGGGCAGACTGTGAAAAAGCACCTTGATTCTTTAAATACGCTGACAAAAATGAATTAAACAGAGTGATGGAGGTAGCGAGGTTCAGCCTGGCAGTCCATCTGAGGCTGTCTGTGTAACAGGAGCTAAAGGTGCTGCTGCTCTGAGCAAACAGGCACCTGGCCTTATTACTCACCCACAGACCTCCGCGACACACTGACACAGCTCCACTGGGACACATGGAAATTATCTGTGATAAGGTTACTTATTTTTCTGGATCTTCTCCCAGCTTCATATACTACACTGTTTTCGCAGTCTTCTCATTTTGGGCTAAGCTGTAAAGTGCAATGCTTTGTCTTTGGTGAAGTTGGTAGTTTAGAGACTCTTTTCTTCTCTCAGCAGATAAAACCACATCCCCTATACAATCTCCTCCTTCACTGTGCACCACTGGCTGGTCGGTGTACTGGCTGCTGTGCATTGTGCTAGAGTCTGCATTGATAAAGCTACTTGTGTTTGTTTGATGCTCTAAAACTGTGGAACATAATCTACAGACGCTGATCCAGGCCCCTCAGCCTTTCACACAGTTTTCTAGTCCAAAGCCTTTCAATTGCTTTTATAATTGAGTTTGTCTGCTGCCTATGCGATTGCTTTGGATCTCTTTTCTGCTATCAAACAAAGCAATTACTGCCAAGTCGCATAGTTTGACACAAAATGTTTATTCACATAGAAATTAGCATGCAACTATGACAAAATCTCCTCGCAGCTCTCACCTCTCTAGCAACATCTCGCCCATCCGTACACATGTAGTCGAGAACTACCAGCTATCAATAATTAATTAATTCGGGTTAATATGTTAACAAACTTATAGTGGCTGATAATTAGATGAGCTACTGTGTTAATTACCAAGCCAGTGTCTGTTCTGTGGGGCTTCAATGAATAATTAATTATAAGAAGCATGAATTATTTCTGCTTACCAAAGATCCAGCAGAAAAGTACACGCCCTAGCCCCGCTTATAGTTTTATCATGTATTGATTGCTGATAAGTGTTTGATTGGGGGAAATTATGGCCCATTAAAAACATCACTTGTAGTACAGAGCTGTGCATGTCATACATCAGAGAGATGGGGCATGCAGCACTCAATGTAAAGACGCTTTGATTGATCGCAGCATGAGCAGCTTCTTTAAGAACCTCTGCCCACAAATTATAAACATTTCAAAAGAGAAAATATAATTAGCGCAAGAGATGCATGGATTTATCAGATTTTGTATTTTAAGTCAATGATGTAACAGATGCACTTACAATAAATTCACACTTTGCACTGTCATTTTAAATAATATTCTTAGTGCAGCTTGTTAGTGGTGGTAGACTGAGTGGATACACATAGAGTTACAACTAGCAAATGGAAAAATTACATATATATTTGCAATTAGCATGGTCAGACATTTTTTTTATTTATTCTATGCAAAGAATTAGTCTGGTCCTCATTGATTCAAGTTAAATTGTTGTTGTTTTAGATAGATATTATGCTCTTATACACATTTTTACACTAATCTTGGTCACCTCCATAGCAGCATTTCACATTTCACAATCTTTGAAAACAAAATCTAAAAGAGAAGTTGTTTAAAAGTGCTCTACTGGTGTCATAAAGAAACAGGTGAAGAGACCAGCAGAGGGCAGCAGGGTGTCTCAGTCTTTTGGACAGAAACAGAAGAAATAAATATTTTTTATTTTCTTAAACTTTTTGTATGATTCCATTTCACTACAAAATAAAAAAATAGCTGTGTGGAATCAGTAAAAACACATCTCTACACCGGATAAGCGAATGAGAGCAGACTAGATGTAGAGGGCTTGTTGATTGCACAGTGCTTCCAGGAGTGGGCAGGAATTTGTGGGAGAGGCAGAGGTTCATGCAACCGAGCATTTTGACAGCTGTGAACGGCCATGCCTGAGAATATAGGCTTACTTAAACAGGCATGAATGAAGCAAAATTCCACTCTATGTTTATGAGGGAATGTTATAATATGGTAGAAAGCTCAGAAAATTCAATTTGCATAATGTAGCCCCTTTAAAACTTGATTCCAGTTAGTTCAGCTTTATTCCAAAGTTCTATTTTATTTCTCCTGTATGTCCGGACTCACTGAACATGTGCGCATGTGTGAACTGTGTGTGGGGTCCCAGTGCTTGGACTTGGAGTCTGCAGCAGGTTTATTTCTCCTTCTTTAGTCTCTCACCAGCAGCTCTCTGTGTCTTCATGAAACTCTTGTGTGTGTGTGTGTGTGTGTGTGGGAGTGTGAATTTCTCCTCTGCAGACGCTCTGATTTATCCGCTCTATATTTGCATATGCACACAATGTGATTAACTGCCATGCCTTATCTTTTTCTCCTAGCCACTTCACCGCGCACACACGCCCACTCACAAACCAACCACGTGCGTTCACAGAGTCACACTTTTTGCAAACTGCACAGTGCATCCTAAAAAACAAATTAAAAAAGACAATAGGAAAATAAAACAATAAGCCACATAGCTTGCAATTTTTAAATGCAGTACATTTACAAACCCAGCTGCAAAAAAGTTTGGACACAGTAAAATGCAAATCTTATATAGTAATTATATATTATTTACAAATGATCATAAACAAAAAATCAGGTGTTGAAAGATACAGTATTTTACCATTTTATGAAAAAAATAGCACTTTTTTATTTAATGCCAGCAACACATCTCAATGAAACTGGGAAAAAGCAACAAAAAGGGGAATAATTATTTGGAGCCCACGTCATTTCTGAAAGAGTTTGACTGATATGAGTTTGTCTATGGCCGATGTCGATACAGATTTTTTAAATCCAGAGCTGCCAGCCAATAAGCACTGCTGTTTTTGTTTTTGTGCCAATATGCAGGGCAGACTTTTTTCACTTTTTAACTAAACTATATGATAAAAGACTACTACTTTCATGCTGCAGACTTACCAAAGCGTTCAAACAAAGCATCACATATTCAGTCCTTTGGTAAAGTACCTGACCAACAATCAGCATGAAGCTCATGTGTCAGCCGATTGTCTAAAATCCACAAAAATCCATCTATATCTGATTTCCAATACCAATTCTTGCCTGTTTTGACACAGTGTTGCTTGAAGATCTGGAGGTTATGAGCATTCAAAACTAATAATACAGACTATTCCTTTCTACCCAGTCATCTTACCAAAAATCACTCATCTATTTTCTGCCGGTGAACACACAATTTTGGTCCCTCTGCTGCTGGCTAATTTGTTTGTCAGCTGTTTTAGTCTCTCATGACATAATATTTCTAAAATGAGAAAGCAAGTCTGTGGGGAAGTAATGTCTTTGGCTTCTGGTTTATTTGCCTGAGATGACTCAAAAAGTCATAGTTGTATTTTGATGACATGGATGGGAAAGACGGGCTTCTCTAGTACTGCAAAATAGGGGCAAAGATACTAACTCCAGCCACCATGGGTTAGTATAGGAAGCTATAATTACTTTTTAGTGTGGGCCTCTTGAGATATGGGTCTGTTGGGCTGTGGCTAATAGATACAAAAAGTTAGGTTTTACCATAATTCTTAAATGGCCACATTTTTATATATCGCTTTTCCACCTTCATGGGCACTCAAAGCACTTTATATCAAGGAACCGTTCACCCATTCACACTCACATTCATACACCAGTGTGTGCAGACACCGGAGGCAAGGTGGGTTAAGTGTCTTGCCCAAGGACACAACAACAGTATGCAACGGTGGGAGTGGGGTTTGAACCGCCAACCTTCTGGTTATTGGACAAGCAGCTCTACCAACTGGGCTACTGCCGTTTTAAACAAAGACTGAATGCTGATAAAGAGCAGGACTACACTCTAAGCATCTGAGCTGGGAACTCAGTATTTTGAATTTTTCCTGTGTACGTAAACCCAAGCAAAATTGAGAAATACGATTAGAAGGCCTAATCATGCACCCAACTAAAGTATATATGTACTCACTATATGGTTTACTTGGACAAAAGCTGTTGCAGAAGCCCCCAGACCTTACTTGTTGACTTTATTTATGGACATTGCAGTGGGGTCTGTTCAGGTGGAGGAGAACTGTCCATCTGTCTACATTCACCCGTCAATCACACACTGTTGCTTTGTACACAAGCACCATAGGCCATAATCAACTGGAGCCGGCGTGGTTTAGGTGCCAGTCCATATCATTAACACCTGCTGTGCCTGAAGGGAGTATGGGAGGGCAAGGCTCTGACTCTCCAGGTTGCTGAAAATACAATATATGAGTGTGAGTGCAGTGCGTGGGCGTAAAAGTTTTATTTTAGATAAAAATAGAAGTCTCCTGCATACACGCATTTCTCCTCCATAAAAAACATCATGTAATAGGCTTCCCCTTTTGCAGAGTCGGTGCTGCTTTACCACTCGAAAGCTTGCTTCACGCCGAGACAGACAACGGAGTGTTTGTTTTCTATACATTTTTACAATTCCTCCGGCTTTCATCCACACGGGCGGCTTTTTGGCAGCTACAGTGTCAACAGTGAAGGCTGGATCACATAAAGGAAGCTTGAACAGCAGCAGACGGTCGACTTCCTGTCAGAATAAGGTGCATTTACAAGAACAAATCCTGTAAGATAACAAGGCTTGTCTTGTTCTACGCCACCCATTTGCATAAAGTCCAACCCTTTTCAAAATGAGTGTTTATGATTGGTTGCTAGCTTTGATTTTGTTGGAATTGTTTGAATGGGAGGGGTTTCAGACCCACTTCACTTTGCTAATAAAAAGTCAGTGGGTGTGCTGGCGTATGGCTCAGCTGGTAGAGCTGCAGCACATATACTGAGCAACTGCAGCCTGCCTCGGCGTCATGGGTTTGAGTCCAGACTCTGACACTTTGTCTAATGTCTCTATCTGCCCAATTTCAAACTAAACTGAGCCCAAAAATAACTTAAAAAAACAAGTCAATGTGTCTGGCTGGCTCAGCAAATTAACACTAAATAAAGAAATGGTGCGAAACTAAGTGCAAGTTTTATGTGATAATTTTATTTTATTTGCCAACGATTTATTTATTTACTTTTTTAAACATAATAAACATGAAACAATCCCAAGTACCCCATGGGGTGACTTGTATACATATATGTACCCCTAAAATAATAAAATAACACACAAAGTATAAAAACAATATTAACAGTAATAATAAAAAATAAATAAATAAAAATTTAAAAAAGGAAACTGTAGTAAGGATTATAATAATGTAGTAAGGAAAATAATAATGAATAATAATTGTCATTTTTGTATGTGTAAATATGCAAGTATATGTATACATATTCTTGTTTACATCTGCACAAATATACATGCACACAAAATGGTGAAACAACAAAAAGTCTATCGTCCATCTTCTGTAGGTTTATTATATGCAATGCTAATATAATTATTATATCATGTCATTTTGTCCAAGTAGCATTAAACCGGTTCCCAGATGCTGTAAAATGCAAAAATGTCTTTGAATATATATATGAGTAACTTGTGATAACGTTATCTTTTGGCTTCCCTTCTTTATCATGCAGTGTATTGTGTATTGATTTCTAATGCTATTCCCGACACAAATGCACTCCATTTATCCAGATTTGGGGCCAGCACAAGCGGACACTGGCTTCTGACCATTTTAAGTCTGGATTAAATGATGATTTAATCATTACTACACATTTTCTGGAAAATATGAAATACATTTGAGAATACTTTTGTTGGGCTGTCTGAATGGCGTTTGCATGTCCTCGTATTACCATAGGACTTCTCAAGCTACTCTGGCTTCCTCCCACTGTCCAAAGACATGCATAGTTGTATGGATGAACTGATGAAGCTAAAATTGCCCCTTGTGAATAAATGTGGGAGTTAATGTGTGTCTCTAAATGTCAGCCCTGGCCCCACCCAAGACACATAGTTGCTAGGACAGACTCCAGCCACCCCCAACTCTTAATGAGAATAAACAAAGGAAGATGAATAATGAATTTACCTAGCTAATAGTGGTGGATTTTAAATGTTTATCTTGACATCCGTGCTAAAATTACACTTTCCACTGCCCGCTTTTATAAATCCTCAGCTTGATATCATTGCTCGCCTTACACCTTTTCACCTATCCAACTCTTCGCTTGGAGAATCCCCAGCTCCCATTCTTCAAATAGCTGTAATCAACACTGATGCTCGGCGAGACCCCACTCCAACGCTTTAATCAGATTGGATTGTATTGCATTGCCACAGGGGTCCATTATAACGGATATTCTTTTGACAAGGACAGTGAACAAAGAGATTCTCTGATTGGGAGTGATTGGCCTGTAATGCTGAATCCAGACTATTCCTCATCACATTTCTATCTCTTATCACCTCATCTCTCTCTAGCTCACCTTTTTAGACGCTACATTTTTTTATTCTGCCTCAATGCATTTTCTGCCTACGCCAATCAGGCATAACAATATGACAACCTGCCTTATATGCAGCCCCAATACACTACAAATGTGATGCACTGCACATTCTGATACCTTTCTAACAGAACCAGCATTAAATTCTTCAGTATATGCGCCTCAGTCTTCTCTCCCCATATGCATCACCTTTCGACGGGTCACCACTGTTCCTTCCTTGGACAATTTTTTTGATAGAAACTGACCACTACAGACCGGGACCATCCCACTAGAGCTGCAGTTTTAGAGATGCTCTGACCCAGTCGCCTATAGCCATCACAGTTTGGCTCTTGTCAAACTCATTTAAATCTTTACATTGGCCTTTTTTCCTGCTTCTAACACATCAACTTTGAGGGCAAAATGTTCACTTGTGGCCTGATATATCCCACCCACCCGCATTGGCATTGCCGGTCAATGCCAATGCCAATGCGTTTCACTTCCTGTTTATCTGGGTCCCCCCTTTGCTGAGTTTGCAAGTCAAAAAAGTCTCAAAGCATCCACTCCCTTAGAAAAATAGTCAGTCAGTGTTTTATAAAAAAACAAACAAACAAACAAACAAAAAACATTAAAAGCAATAATAAAATTTGAGAGGTTCAGCCCCCAAACCTATCCTGCTTAGGGGCCCCAAATGTGCAAGACTGGCACTCTCACATAATGAAAACAACAGTACAGATAAACAGGCTGCGTACTTTGACATATGTTTTTGATGTGTCATTGACTTCACCTGTCTGTGGTTGTAATGTTATGCCTGAATGCCCAATGCCTAAATCTTGGCTGAATAAAAATGCCATCGCTGTATCATTGCCTCATTCGTCCCCCTCCCTTTTGTGCGTCAAGGTCAGCGCGACTCCAGCCTAATTCACTTTTCTTTGATGATAAGATCCACTCCCAACTACAGCCAAATGTCCATCTTTCCCTGCAGAGCTTAGATTTATCTCAATTATTTTGCCTCTGCTGTGGCTGCCAACATCTAAACAGAAGTATCAGAGCGCCAGGTCCGTCCACACAGAAACGCTAAATCTTTTGATGTCTTGCGAGTGTCCACGGGCAGCGCACAGGGGCAGTAAATTCCTCCAACACTCGTACAAAGCCTTAGAAAATCCAGCCCCTGACAACAAGAATCTGGACTAATCTCTCGCCTCTTTAATAAACATGGTCAAATAAGTCTTAAATAACATGCAAACGGGCTCAAATCCCTTTACCAATACGATGTAATAATAGCCAGTTGTTCTTCATTGTTCTGCTCATGTGAGGATGAGAGAGTCGCTCAGTGTTGGGAGCTATTGTTCGTAATAGATTGGCAGCTACTTGTGTGAAGACGCACACATCCTGGGCGAACTCACGCTGAGGGTATCACAGAGCACAAACAAAAGCAAGTATAATGGAGAAAATGGAGAAAATAGAACAAAAAATACACACAATGTTCATAAGACAGAAAATAAATCTGTATCGTGAGCCTGGGAGAGTCCTGGTGGCTGTGTTTCTTCTTAGTGCAGTGGTTCCCAAATAGCGGGGTGAATATAGTGTCTTAGCTCATTTGAAACCTACTTATTGTTCAATCACCCCAGATATTAAAGGTCTTTATTATGCTTTTTTCAGGCTTTTTGAAATGCTTGGATTATGTGCCCTTTGTCCGCTACTTGCAACGGTGGGGAATGGACAGAATCAGTACGGCTATTAACAGCATGACACTAACAGATAAATGATAAATGAGCTGACTGCTTCATAGTGACGGCAATTTAAGCGCTGAAATGATCAGAATACGATGATGGTGTATGGGCTTTACAAGAACTAAAGGAGAATATCCTGGGCAAGAGAGCAGGAGAACTTCCTGGTTTCAATGTAGAGCTTTGAGGCCGAGCGTTTCCAGATCATGTGAAGAGGATGGGGACAAGAAATTGATAATTCAAACTGTTTTTAGCCTTTTACTACAAATAAGCCTTTTATTACCTCCACTAGTTGTTCGGAAAAAAAGTATTGTGTATTTTTTTATTTGTTTTTACAACAAATATAGTCACTAATATAGTTTAGTAGAGCTCCTGCAAATGCAGTTCCACCTCCTACTAAGATACTAACGCCAGTCTTAATTAATAAAGGGGCCTCTAATCATGATGAGTGCTTCTATTAATGCAGTGTTATCAGTTTTTAATTTGACTGTCATCAATTTCCAAGTAGTTGTTTTTTTTTTTTTTTTCTTTGTATGCTAAACCTCCTCTAAGCTTGTATGAAAAGGCTTTGTATTGTGGACCCTCACCAGATTACCAGGATTACATAAAACATTATAACATTAATCAAATATTTATTTGTACTACCTCTTATGTGCAGAGGTGCTGTATTATTGTTCATAAAAGATTGATCGCTATTAAGAAGCTCTTTGTGTGAAGATTCATGCACGGTGAGGGTATCACAAAGCACAAACAAAAGCCAGATATCATAGCAAAAATGTAGAGAGGATATCAAAAGAAAGCAAGACAATATTTCCATGAGACAAAGAGAAAAGAAATGTGCATTGTGAGACACAGAGAGTGTCCTGGCTGCTGCTGCATCTGCTGCATGTCCTTGTGCACGATTTATGAGCTCCAAGATTGGGGACAGGTTTAGAGCAAAAAAAAAAAAAAAAAAGTGCTGGAGGAGGACTAGATAGGAAAGTGAAAGGGAGAGTAAGGAAGAAGATGGATCCATGGATAGCGCTACAGCAGAAAGGGAATATGTGGTGAATTTAAGGCAGCTCTGTGGGGTTGAGACATCCGTTCTGCATAATGTCAGGTGACAGTGAGAGAAACGCCAAGGCCAGGGGAGAGAAGAAAAGAGAGAGAAGCAGAAACGGGCCGAACTGAGAGAGAACAGAGCCCACGCATTATTGAGGGGTCAAAGGTTATGGATTTGATTAGCACCTGCAAGAAACACAGAGAGAGCAAGGTGGAAAGAGTGTGGAGAAAGCGGGGGAAGTGGGATTCAAACAAACACCCATTAAAGAAAGTTTTTGTACAGAATTTGTTCAAAGTCATTATGGATCAAAACTTTACTTAGACAGACACAAAAAAAAGCAAATTTGGAAATAGACATTGTAAGACAGTTTTAAGTCAGTTTTGAAATTATTATTTTGATCTTGAAAAAAAAAACCTTAATACTTATTGTGAAAATAGGTTTTGTTGTAGGTTGGACAGACACGTCTTTACATCTTCTGACCCTTTCCAGATTAATGAAAATATAAAACCAGTTATAGGTGACATTTAGATGACTAGATGTTTTGCCAAAAAAAAAACACTGATTTGATTGGGTTTTATTCTTTTGATTACACGAGAACAGATTGCCATTTACTGAAAAGCTGCAGAGCTGTTTTGGTAGCTTGTGTACTGGCAAAACGACCTCTCACTGAAAATGATGGCATAACAGCCCCAACTATGTCCACTCGAAAAATTGCAAAATATGGTAACTTTACACTTCATACAGTCATACTTTGATCACTTAAACATTAGTACTACACATATTAATTCTTAAGAGTGCAGTTCTCCCCAAGATGACAACATTAAGAGTTAAAGTGAAAGTATTAAAGTATTAAGCCGTGGCTTCTTCTGCAGTGGTGACTTTGTCAGCAGTGCGAACAGCGCTGTCTGCTGGCCTCAAAGGCTTACTACAGGTATACAGGTAACTTCTACTGTTTTTTCCACAAGTCAAGCATTTCCTTGTAGATGCAAATACAAAACAACATGACTAGTTTTTCCTGGCCAGTGTTGTTGTCTAAACAGCTCCTTAGCTCCTTGATATAGCTTCTATTCTATACTCATACTGCTGTGCTAGACTGATAAACTACTATATTCTTTGCATTGGGAAAGATACTTATTTATAAGACTGCTAAAACTGAAACTTTTGGGCGCACTGTGCAAGTATCTTGTCTTAGTTTGAGATCTTCAAGGTTATGTTGTTGTGTGGACATAACAAAGGAACTTCAGAAAACAATAACACAGATTGTTATTTTCCATTGTTCTTTGGAACTAGGTGGTATCCTTGACGTGTTTATTCTGAGTGACAGAACATGAGAAATGAGAAAGCAACGCTCTCATACAGAACACACACGTCTGGGGTACACATTAGCTTTACCTGGCCAAGTGGGATCCACATAAGATAAGAAACCATGAAGGATTTAAAATGTATGAATTAAACTTTGCATAACCTGGTAACAATACTCTAAACCTTTTTCAGTGCCAGTATAATTAAACCCAGTAAAAATCTGTGTGTTTTTAATAGGAATTATGGAATATGGCACATATAGCAATAAACACTTTTTTAACACAACTTTTTCTTCTTCTGATACTTCTAATTATAGATGTAATGCAAATATTTAGGCCAATATAAAATTTCCAAACAGTCTGGCTAAATGTTGAGGTTTGCGAAGTAAGGGCATCCGACGTAAAAAACCTATGCCGATTTGATATATATTTGTATATTACTGCACACTAGTAGGCAGATTTTCTGAGGCGACCGTGATCCCAAAAGCAAAAAGCCAAAAAGCATTTTACTTAGTTTTCGCATCATGATCTAACACAGGGGTGTCCAAACTTTTTTCAATGATAGCCCGCTTTAAAAATGTGCAAAAGCCCACGTGCCGACAGTCTCTCCTGATTTTTTCTACGAACGGAATGCACATACAGTATTTTCTTTTCAAAAGCCAAATAATTATTATTATAATTCTGTGATGCCAAAATCTACAACCAATTCCAACAAAATTACATAAATCGCGGACCCAAAATATAAAAACTTCACTATATTCAAAAGACTAGCCCATATTTTTATCCATAGATTTTCAAAAAAACACTGTCTGTTGGATAGAAATAGTTTTAAAGTATTATTTTAAACAAGTTTCAATTTCCTTTTATATATTTAATGTAGACAACCTCTGAGGGACCCCCATGCAGTGTCTTTGCCGCATCCCAGGGAACCACTGTCCTAGGTAATTTTTCTTTTTTTTTTTTTAGCTCAGCCTAATTTTAATGTTTCTGATAGTAGAAACTCTGACCTTTTATACAAATGTAACTCTGTATGAAAGTGCTGGTGGGCCAATAGTCATACATTTTCTCATAGAAGCTGAAGGCCATATGACGTCTTGACCCATGCCACAAATGGCCCTCGGGCCGCACTTCGGACATGTCTGATCTAATAAAGTCTTATAAGTACTGACTGTAGGGATAAATAATGAGTACAGTAGGAGCAGAGAAAGTCCCACGTCCGGCAGTGAAAGCCTGAAGGGGACAGTAAAGGTGTTGTTGGGGAGTGGACAGAGGAGGTGGGACGGGGGGGGGGGGGGGGTGTGATGTGATGCGGCAGCGTGGGTGGTGCTGTAATCTGTCTGTGTCACCGGGATGATGAAGGGGCCAAAAGGGAGACACACGTGCAGTTCACCTTCTGGCCTCTGGAGGAAACACACTGACCCTGGCCCCTTGCACCTCCACCCCACTGTCCCACCTCCACGATTTATGAGTCGCAGGGTCGGCCCAGGGTTGCTCTCTTTGAGGACGTTTGCGAGTCTAGTCCAGGTGGCGGTGGTCCATGGTAGTGTGTGTTTGTGTGTGTCTGTGTGCATAGGCTGAATGTAATCATGTGTGTGTCAAGGAGGATGAGACCTTACAGCTGCCTTGGGAAAAGGACTGTGGCCGGAGCTATGCAGTAGATAAATGTATCTATACTGTAAGTCCCTGTAAAATCCAATCAGAGGAGGTTTGACTGGAGAACACATTGTCCTGCATGTGTTAGTATCAATAAACAGGATTAATCTGTAGCTATAATGACTTTCGAGACCGACGTTTGTTTCATAGTTTTATAGTTTTGTCTATGCAGGGAAGTCATGATCAAGCTTCTATAGACCAGTGGCTCAGTTTTAGCCCTGAGCATTTTATTGTGAAAAAGGATTTTACTGTGGCCTGTATTGCACCTTTTAATCAAAACATGATTTCAGCCTCAAATCAGATGAAAGCTGAAATATGAAACATGAATATGAAACTCACTTTTGAGTCCTGTCCCACCATTTAGGAACCACTGTCCCAGACCATTGCATTTCATGTTTTTAATTACGGTTCTTCTTCTTATAAATTAGCATTGTATAGCTCATTCATGTGCATTAACACAGATTTTAGTAATAAAAAAACAAATGATAAAAAGATATGAAGATAATGTGTTTCATTAGAGTCTAAATGCCAATATGGATCATTGTTGATCAATGAGTGCCACTATAGGCTTCATCTGTAAATTAATAGAAAAATCAGTAGTATAATTTTACTTTTGTACGGGCACCAATGTGGATTTTTGTTATAATGTTAATGCACCTCAAAAACATATCTGGAGTAGCATTTTTTTTTTTTTTTTTTGAGTAATCCTGTAAGGTCATTTCTCTCTTAAGAGATGAAGACACTCAGATCTCACGGCTCTACGTAAAAACATGAAACCAGGAAGTGCTCCTGCGTGTTTCTAAAGCTCTTACACCATCACCGGACTCATGCTGATCATTTCAGTGATTAAATTGCCATCACTACAAAACAGTCAGCTTTTTGTATTTGCCCTGTTGCTAATAGCTGTGCTAAATAGCAATTTTATGCTCTGTCTATTCCCCACTGTCACCAGCAGGGGGCGACAGGCACCTAATCCAAACTTTTTTTGCAAAGTAATAACCCAACATAAGATGTTTTTAATACATATATATTATTTTAAAATCTAAAATATGTGAATGCAAAGGTGTACAAAATTATTTCAAAAAGCCTGACGCTAACAAAAAGGAAGACATATATTTAGCAAGGAACTTTTATTTAATGCTCTGCTCTCTTCTAGTGTTTTCACATTTACTTTATTCAAAATAAAGTATCTGCCACCCTTAAAGATCACTTTTGTCACTGCTTGGAAGAAATTGTAATGCAAATGTATGATTTATGTTAATGCTTAGTAATAAGAGCATTGGAAAAAAAAAAAACTTTTAAAATTAAGTAAAACTTTGGAAATGGTCAGTTGAGTTTTAGAACAAATGTAATACACTCTCAAGGACTATTTCCTTTTTACGGCTTCTTATGTTTCAAATTGCTCTGCTACATTTAGCCTGTGGATTTATTGTATTTTTGTTGAATAAAAACAGTCTTTGTCTCCATTTAGCTCGGTGAGTCATGCTAGCGCCTCAAAGAATATATACATAAATTTGACAGTACTTCACCGTAAACCATAAACACAGTGTATTTTTAAATGGCAGAGTGAGCCTCACGCATTAGAGCTGTCAGGTAGAAATGCTGAAAGATGGCTTATTGTTGCAGATGCTAAGTGAAAGCAATCAAGGTGAATTGGAGGCTCGCTGAATATGAGAGGTGAGGGTAAAGTCACGGGGTATTATTGGAGTTGAGTCGGAGTGACAGTGTCTGTATGGAGATGAGGAGGACATGAAGGTCGCTTCTTATCCATTACAAATGATTTACGGGCCGCCGTGACCTTTACTACCTGGTGTAACTTCACTGCCGCTGTGCTCACTGTATAGAGGCTCTTTATATGCTGTTCAATTAAAACACAGTACCCTGACTTGTAGTTACATGTTAAATCCGCTCTAACGAGACGGGAAGGTGGCATGGACAATTGGTTCTACTGCAGACCTCTATAGAAAGAAAGACGCTCAAATTAGCTCACCCTGGTCACACCCTTTGGGGAAAGATTTTAATAACTTAAGAGAGCAGATATTGTGCAGAGAATTCTGGTTTTGGAGCATAGTGTGAAAATTGTAGGAGGAGTTTCTTAAAATAAGCCATGGAAAAAGGTCTGATTCAAAATGGCCACCTTCCTGTTGTAGATAGGGCATGTTTTGCTCAGTTGTGCCAAAATTTTACTTATTTTATTTACTTCCCACAGATTTTTTTTTCTCACAGATTTACAGTGTGGCTATGCTAATACAGTAATCTCATCATTAAACTTTATTTCAGACATATATATGGTTCATAGCATAAAAAACAGAGAAGACAAACAAACATAGGAAAACACAATAAAACACTTACATACATTTATATAGAGACTAATAGATAAGGAGTGGTCCCCATAGACTTTTTTTGTTCAGCATCACAAGAAGGGTTTGTGTACCAAATTTCATCTGTCTCAGTACGCAAACGGCTTTCCATAGTTCTCTCTGGGTTGGTTTTCTCATGGGCAAGAGAGTAAGAGCGAGCAAGAGATTATTTTAACTACAATGAAATGTGTTACTACTGTTAAATTAAAACACAACACCGAAGCTTGCAGTTACTTGTGAAGGAAGTCCTTTCTATCAAGAAAAGGTGGTGGTAGAAAGTGTTGCTTCAACTTTTTAAGAAAAGTTAGGTGAGGTGACATAAGGACTTAATTAAAGGCTTTCCAGGGAACAACTTGTCCAACCAAATCTTGTATTTTGCCTGTTATAGTGTTATGTTGTGTTATGTGGTGCCAATTACTGCCAATCTTCACTTAGTGCAATTTATGAAAACAAATTAACCTGAAACAAAACTTGTTACGTTCTAACAAGATTGGTGCTAAAAAAAAAGTTTGTTCAACTTGCAATCAAATCTGTTTAGCGGGTAAAAAAGAGCTGTAAATTTGAAGTGAAAAACTCCACTTGGAAGTTTTTAAACTTAGATGGTTTGTTTAACACTGAACAGATGAAATAGGTGAAATAATTGTGTCATCTGCAGTAAACAGTAGACTTTCATGTTGTGTTATGATAGTTTCAACCAATATTCACAACTATTTAGCCAGAAACAAAGGCCAGCTGATTGTGACATTCGGAGTAAACCAATTGTAAGGCTAAAAAGATGCATGTTAACATTAGATGTTTGATTTGTTAAAGGTATGCTGGAGTGCTCAGCGGCAGAGTGGTTAGCACGCCTGCCTTTCAGTGAGAAGGTCTTGGGTTCAATCCCTTTGCCCCCCATTGTCTGCCAAGTAACCGACTGGTCATTCTCCATGCACCCTGCCTAAAACTCATAGTTGATGAAATATCTGAAGATAAAGGACTGAATATGTTATGTTCACAATTACAGCCAATCTTTTCTGAACACAATTTATAAAAAGAAATTAAACTGAAATAAAACAAACAAAACAAGTAACATGTTGCCAAGAGTTTAATAAGATTGTTGTTTCCAGCCCCAGAGGAAACAATTACCTATTTTAACCCGGTGCAAAGTGATGGTGTCACTCTGAAACTGGCTTTTCTGGACAAGTGCCAGGTCTCCAAACACATCATAATATCTTTGATTATAAAAGGCACCAATAGGCAAAATCACATGCAAGCATTCAGGTATGTCCTTAATCTGTAAATGTAGGCACAATTTCTGCTTCAAATGTCAAAAGTTCACTGCGGCACCCTGCCTGCATGTGATGTGACAAATAACTTCTTCCTCCAGTTGCATTGTTCTAATCCCTTTAGTGGGCTCGGGAATGGAAATATAATTACATTTCGGTGGTGCAGTGCCTTTGATAAGACAGCCGCATGCTGGGCTGAATGTCTAACTGAGTTGGATGCCTCTCCAAAACCCTCTCCACTTTACTCCTCTGCATCTCATACGCTGTCCTTCCCATTTTCTTCTTTTCCTGGTCTCGCACCTCAACTCACTGTCTCTGTCATCTTTAAATCTCATTTTGTTTCTCTCTCTTCTCCATCTAGGCATCGCCGTGGATAAGAGAGGTGTTGTGTACTTCGTGGATGGCACCACCATACAGAAGATTAATGAGCGGGGTTTGCTCTCCACTGTGATTGGCTCCAATGGACTGATGTCAACACAGCCGCTAAGCTGTGACGCTCGCATGGACATCAGCCAGGTAAGCTCATAATGCACTGCTGTTTAAGTGACAGGATGAGAGCCGGAGCCACACAGATCTCCCTAATAGGCTTATGTTAAAATGTAGGGCTGAAGTCCCTGCATGTGTTCTGGGTCGATTAGTTTGCATAATTAAATAAAAAGGTGAGTGATCTCAAAACAATGGGTGTTTGCTTGTCTACTTTTTCTGATAGTATTTGTTTTGGCAATTTGACTTATCCAACTTCAAATTTGGAAACTTTTTTTTGACTTTTCTAAAACAGACACACATCAGTGAATTATAATGTAGTTGAAAAGTGAAGTTATTTCAGTAGTTCAATTCAAAAAGTCAAAAGCATGCATTGTATAGATTCAGTACACGCAGAGGTAAATATGAAAGCATTTATTCCTTTTAATTGTAGATATTTTGATAATAGGCTACTGCAAAACTGTTGGTTTTCTCTGGGTACTCAGCCCATCTCACACCGTCCAAAAACGTGTATAGGTAAATTGGTGACGATAAAGTGTCCCTAGTGAATGTCCAGGGTGTACCCCACCTATGGCCCATAGGCATAGGTACTGAGGTAACTCTAATATGCAAGATTAATAAATGAATTATTGTAATGTTATGTAATTCTATGTAAAATTTAAATTTTTATAAATGACTGAATTTTGGTTTTCGGGGTGACAGTTGTGTCCTTAGGCAAGACACTTCACTCACATTGCCTATACTCCATTCACAGTATGTGGCTGGTTGTGACAGGAAGAGCATCCAGCGTAAAAACCTGCCAAATTACCACGTGACTGGCTGTGGTGACCCCAAATAAATAAGGGGAGCAACCAAAAGAGTTTAACGAAATTAAAATACATTTTCTTTCCCTTTGGCTTTTTATCTTCCACCTTGTGTCAAGAGATGTGTGTTGTATTTGACACAATTTTTATGCTTGATGTCCTTTCTGATGCAGCCATCTCTATTTATCTAGGCTTGGGATGGGTACAATAAGTACACTGTCTCGTGAACTTTAGTTATTACTTGAGATATTCCACTCTGTGTGTACTGATAATAGTATATGTTTTTCACTTTGAACTGAAGTAAAATAAACTTTTCCATGATATTGTAATTTATTGATGTGCACCTGTCGTATTTGTTTTGCCAATTTAACTTATCCAACTTCAAACTCTGAAACCTTTTTTGACTTTTTAATAGGTTTATATATGTCTGTGTGTATAAATATATGCCAGTAGACTTTAAGACCAAAGACAGCTACTGCACAGATTTGATCAGCCGGGCTTCAGATCATAGTGCTGACTTATATCAGGCCTATTAGAGCAGTGAATGAATTATAGATGAAGTGCTGGCTCTATGGAGGGATCTCTGCCCACACATAAGGATACAAGCGCCTGTGTGAGTGTGAATATGCGTGTTCAGCCCCGGTCCAACTCCCAGAGGGGCTCTAACATGTCTTTAAAGGGGCCAGTGTTACCTTGCAAAGCATCCATTTGTTTTGTCATTGTCCTTTACGGACCGTACTATCACATCCCCCTTGGATTCACCCTTTGCCTGTGAACTGGCGTGACCTCAATCCATTGTCAGTATCGATGAAAACTTCAGACCACAAGGCAGACGTCAGTGGTGGTAATTTATGCAAAATGAACAGTAGAGAGCGATGGTTAAGTCTGTTTGATACAGCGGCCGCCTCAGCTCCTTGTACGACCTGACTTGACTCCATTTTAAAAGTGATCGCCTGCCATCTCGAGAAAAGTTCAATATCATGAACAGGGGCCGAGATTTGATGGGTGTCCTCTTTTGGTTCTTGAGTCCTGCTTGATGAATCTCTCTCTCTCCCCAGCTCTGACTCCTAAAATGGGATTTCGGGAGCTCTTCTTGCTCATTTGACACAGCCTATAATTGGACATGTCAGCAGCAATTTAACATGATCCATTTATTTACCAATCTATCCTCACAGTCATCAATCACTTCGCTGATCCCACCATGTCGTCGTCATAGCACGCTCAGGCTTTGAACGCAAGGCAAGACGAGGCATGTTTATTTGTATTCCACAATTCATACACAAGGTAGTTCAAAGTACTGTACAGAAATAAAAGACAAGTTAAAAGTGCTTGTTTCTGCTGTTTTGTTCGCATTTTTTTTCTATGGAGCTCCCCCTAAATTACGGAGTACAGCATTATCGTAAAAAGATTCACAAATCCGGTTGATCCTGTGTGACCCCTCACTTAACTCAACTCTTGTTTTCTCCTCCTTGTATCTGAACAAAGGTCTCTTCTGTGCTTTTTGCTACTCTGCCTTGACAAAAATTGCTGCCTTGTTGTTATGGCTAACTGTGTTACTTTCTTGCATAACCGGAGACTTCAGGGACACAGGGTCAGTGCTCCTGTTCTTGGAAAGATGGTTTTTCGCCAATATATGCCAGAGGAAGGTGCAAGGGATTTTATTCATTCTGCAACAACTTCTTTATAGTCAGTACAGTTGTTAATTTATGGTAAAAAAAAAAATTGCATAGTTCGCATGTTAGAAGGGTTGACAGCCTTTGGTTGCTTAGTTGATTAATCGATCTAATTTATTACTTGATCATTTTGCTTTTCATTTTATTTAAGATATTATTTTTAGATAATATTTTTTACAACATCTTTTCTAAATGTTTTATCACATAATTAATCTAAAGTCACGTGTTTGTGTAAGATCCTGGTAAGTTCCCCTGTGCATCCTTTGGTCGATTTCAGTTGAATAATTGCTGAGCTGGGCATTTGGTCAACTAAGAATTTCTTCGGTCGACTACCGCCCTACATGTTAGATATGTATTTTGGCGACTATAGACTTGTGTTTGTGAATATAGTCTTAGGCCAGTGTGAAAATAAACATCGGGATCTTCTAGTTCAAGTTCTAGTATTAATAGATACGTATATCAAAGATACAGGGAAATATACTAGATCAGGGGTCTGCAACCATCTGAATTCAAAGAGTCAGTTGTTCCCAAAATACAACATTTTAATCTGTAAAGAGCCACAACCAATTTTAATACACAAAAGTCTCTTAGCCTTCAAGTGAAGTGTATCATTTAGAACTAACAAAGAACTGTATTAAACCCTGTACTGATTTTCTCGCTCAGAGAACCAGAGTTACATCCTGTAACCATTTCTTGTTGTTTGTGTGTGGCACGTCTAACCGGTCTGCACGTACAACTGCATGGACAACTGAGGCTAAAACAGTTTACCAGTTATATTCATAGCATACACCGGAAAACAAGAAGAAAGTTTTATTTTAAAGTGACAAGATGTTGCAGATAGTTTTATTGTCATCTACATTCATTGACTTTACATTACCAGACGTTCAAATGAGCCACGATAGCAGGGCCAAAGAGCCGCATGTGGCTCTAAAACTATAGTTTGCATATGTCTGTACCAGATAGGAATAATGCATCTGTATACTGAGATCTTCTAGTTCTGGACTAAATCCTCTTTCCATTGAGACCCGTTTATTTACCGATCTATCCTGAGAATAATCAATCACTTAACATTTTCTTTGTAGCATACTCTTTGAACACCCCTGTTTGTGCGTGTGTGTGTTTGTGTGTGTGTTTGGTTGTGTGTGGGCGGCCTTGCGCTACAGTCTCGGTTTGTCTCTGCCTTTGACCCCCTCAGAATTACCCTGTGCATGGTGTGCTATTTGAGAATCACGGTTATTGGTTGACATTTGGAAGAGTGCCGAGGTGAGCCAGCGTGAGACTTGAATAAATACAGGGAAGGCTTCCTGCCCGCCGCTGACCTTTGCATGAACAGGGAGGGTCAGGCGGCCTAATGCTATGTTATTAAGAAGATATTATTTTGTATCACCTGTTCCTGACACTTGCGGGGGGAGAGCCACTAAGGCGGTTCTGTTCCTTTGTCCTATTCTTGGTAGGGGAAAAAAAATCTTAAATGTGTTTGCTTTTTGTGTCCAACAGGTGCGACTCGAGTGGCCAACAGACCTCGCCATTAACCCCTTGGACAATTCACTGTACATCCTCGACAACAACATCGTCCTGCAGGTAACTAGAAGACCTCAGGTACAGGTCTTCGCACTGCATTATGGGGACTGTATAATGTACAACCTGAAATGTTGGGACAGTTTTTTTTTTTTTTTTTTTTTTTGTTTTTTTTGTTTTGTTTTGTTCTTTCATTTGAATAAAATAGTAATAATAGTAATCACTTTATTTGTATAGCACTTTTCAAAAACAGAGTTAGAAGTGGTTTGCAGATCATAAAAACATACAAGGCATAATACAATCATATCATTACAAACCAAGAAGAATAGATAAAAATATGAAAACTATAAATAAATAAAGCTGATATAGAATCAATACACAAATGAAAACTAAAAGACTTTTCAAATCACATGAGACATTTTTTCAATTTTTTTTTCACAATAGAACATGGATATCATAACAAATGTTTACACTGAGCAATTTTTTCACTTTTATGAAATCAGCTCATTTCAAATTTGATGCCTGCCACAGGTCTGAAAATAGGTCAAACAGACTTTCTCAAAGTGAAGAGCAAGGACCTCTTAAAAAGTCAGACAGTCCTGGGAGGACCCCTAACAATAGAACTTCACTCTATTCAAAAGTCTATATCATGTTAAAAACTTCATTGTTATTTATTTTACACTCAGTCTATTTATTTGTACTTAATGTAGACAACCTGTAGCCCCTGCAGCATCTTTGCAGCCCACCAGGGGGCCCCGGACCCCACTTTGGGAACCACTGCACTAAAATATATCTTTGAGAATTGTAATATAAAGTGGGAGATCCTCAAGTTCAGGGGTCCACTGTGCCACAAAGCTCTTGCATCACAGAATGATTTTTAAAAAAATCGACAGAAACTAAGCATTTCTTTCTTTTTCTGGATGCTTGTGGCTGGAGTTAGTATCTTTGACCCTATCCCGCAATAGTGAAATATAGTTCAGAAGTTTAACTTATACTTTGTACTTGTCTTGCTAAATCCATTGCTTTATCCATTGAGATACAATTTTCTAATTGAGCCTGTGGCTGGAGTTTGTATTTTTGACCTTATTTCGCAATGGCGACACTTGAACAAATCCTGGATCCAGCTGGTGTTTCAGATCCTCACCAAAATCTAATTTTTTTTTTTTTTCCTTGGCTCATTACTGACCTTACCTGGAAATCTCATCAACGTTCGACCATTATGGGTAAAAAAATAAAACAAAAAAATCACTCCTAATCCAACACATGAGCCAGCGTAATTTCCAAACACTATTTTCCATTTTTTCTGGGGGACTTTGGCAGCGCATGTAACAGTGGAAGAAAGAAAATGAATAATAAAATATTTCATATAAATTGCAGGGCTGTCACAGGAGCTACACTGAAGTCTGTCTGGAAACATAAAAGAGTGGCTTGTTAAAAGAATAAGATGCTATCAACAGCTTTGGCGAAGGCTGTTTTTTAAGACGTCACTCAGGTTCTGCTCATGATTTTAAAATTAATGGCTTGCCAGCGTTACGATATGTGTTGTAAAAACTTAATGAGTCATTAGATGAGGCAGGCCTAAGTTAACTGTAAGAGAATAATTAGTGTGAATATCTGTTTACTCAGAGGCTCCCCGGTCCAAAGCTAATATGTGTTTTTCATTAATTATTATAGGTGTCTGAGAGCCTGCAAGTGCGGATCGTAGCGGGACGTCCCATCCACTGCCAGGTCCCGGGGATAGACCACCATCTCGTGAGCAGGGCGGCGGTGCGGGCCACGCTGGAGGCAGCCAAAGCCATCGCCATGTCCCACCTGGGAACGCTGTACATCGCAGAGACCGACGAGAGGCGCATCAACCGCATTCAACAGGTAAATGATCGGCACCTATGAGTTTCCAAAAGACAGTTTTTTTGTTTTTGTTTTTTGGTAACAGATTACAACAACTTATATTACGAAGCATTAGTTAAGTTGAAGGGTTCATAAGCACTTGGTTATTTGCAAAGCATTACTTCAACACTAATCAAATTCATTTATTTATATACTGTAGCACATTTTACAAACAAGACCAGTTTCCAAAGTGCTGCACCATTATGAGAAACAATAAATATGTAAATATTTTCCAAATTTATGTCATATTAAGTTATGACATGAACTAGGGAAAAGGGATGGGAAGTTATTACTTCTTCCCATTCCTTTTTGAATCTGTAATCTGTTAAGAGATATTATTTGTATTTTTATTTCTGCTGCAGTATTTTGAATTCATATTATTATTATTATTTTTTTTATTTAACCATTTTTTAACCAGGAAAGTCCCACTGAGATTCACAGATCTCTTTTTCAATGGAGTCCTGGCTAAGAGGCGTCAACAAACACAATCCATTTTTCATACCAAATATAATAAAAAGGGAAATAGGAGTTAAAGACAATGAGATAAAAAAGACACATTTAGACTCAACCTTCCAACCAACCGTCATTTTATTCATTCATTCAAATACTCTGTTTAGCTTAACTAGTCTTTATTAAAATAATAAAAAAAAAGAAAATTAAATCAAGGCACTACAATAATAAATAATTAAATACTATAAAAAAAAAACTAAATTACATTTTAAACATTTATTATTTATTAATTAAATTATTGTTAATGAAGTTTTTTATTAATCCTTTATTACTATAAAATAATGACGAGTTATTCCTAAGCCTTTTTGTGTTTAGCACAGATGATGGCGGCAGTAGCCGAGTGCAGAGTGGCTTGTCCACTAACCAGAGGGTTGGCAGTTCAAACCACTCTCCCACCGTTGCATACTGCCGTTGTGTCCCTGGGCAAGACACTTAACCCTCCTTGCCTCCAATGTCTGGGTACTCTGGTGTATGAACGTGTGAGTGTTTGGGAGAGTGAGCGGGTGAATGGTTCCTTGATGTAAAGTGCTTTGAGTGCCATGTGACCATTTTATCATTTATTACAAAGATGGGTAGTATTATTTGACAAATTTACTCAAGTACATTTAGTTAAAAAAAGCATACTTTGAGTACATTTTTTAAATCAGGTATCCAGGACTCCCCAGTGGGTTGCTGACATATTCATTGTGCTTTGTGATGTGCATGGTTTAGCTGTTATGTGATCATTTTCTGGTGCCATGCATGCGTAAAGTGGAGTTTACTGACTATATGGAAAAAAATGTATGGCAAAGTTAAAGCTGACAGTAAGATTTATGATTACCGAAGTAGGCCTATTGATTTACCTAGACACAATTTAGAAAAGGAATAGGCCTACATACTGGAAAGCCTATTCATCACATCACATCAAAATCATTTACAAGTGTGAGTGTGAGAAGAAAAAATGAGACAGGGAAATATTAATTTGCTTAAGTAATGTTTAAAATGGTACTGTGTTACGAGTAAATGTTGGATTGTCAGACTATAATTCTGTTAACCAAATATAAACAGAAGATTTAAGTGAGAGTGGTGTATTAGCAGGAAGTAGACTGTTTCATGTTTCTCAAGTGAAGTGTATTTTGTACATGGTTCATACTCCACAGAGAAGCAGCATGCCGAAGCCAAAAGTCTATTTCAGATTTGGACAAAAAAGTGCATTAGCGCCATTAGCTATCAGCGTGCTATCACGGGCTGAGAACATTTGTGCAGCAGCGCCACATAGACGTTGCCGCCGGACAAAATCAATAGCCTCTTTGTGGTCAGCAGTGCCATGTGGAGGCAGACAGGAGCGCACCCTGCTTCTCTGTCTGGGCTGCGTTTTAAGATGAAGCAAGAAAAAACACCAAAAAAACACTCCAATTAAAACTAGGATTTTTTTTCCTTGGTTTAAAGGAAACTAATTATCTCTGACTTCTTATAGGCCTTATTATTAAGGATTTTAATCTGCTGACACACAGGGACGAAGGTGGAGCGGGGGGTTAAGGGGGTCGGTGACTAACAGGAGGGTTGGTAGCTTGATTTCCGCTCTGACCTATCTGACAGTTTCCAAAGTGCTGCACCATTATAAGAAATCACAACTAAATAAATAAATACTCTTAGTCTAAATACAACTTAGCTTTACTAATAATTAACTAATAATTAAAAACAATAAAATAAAAAATAAAAAAACACTACATTTTAAACATTAGTAATTAATTCTACACATGTATAACATTTTATGGTTAAATTATTGTTAATATGTTTTTTTTTATTAATGTTTTATTACTGTAAAAAAGTGGCAAGTTATCCTTAACCAGTGGTGAACAAAGTACTCAAACGCTGTACGCTAGTAAAAGTAGTTACTTGAAATATAATATTACTCAAGTAGAAGCAAAAGTACCCAACAAAAATGTTTCCTTAGGTTCAGTGTTGTGCATGAACGAGTTCAAATGAACGCGTTCATTGAACACGTTCATTTTTATGTGAACTTTGAACTGAACGCAACACATTTGTAAATCAAGAACTTGAACGTGAATTTGTTCAGATTATGTGAGCTGAACGACGTACGTCACGTCAATTAAACGTCGGAAGTTATTTTCACCTGAGTCGAGTGAAGAGGTCTGATCGTACTTTTTAAACAGCGCTGTCCCTCACTGCCCACGGGCTCCACTCCAAGACTGCACAGCTTCACCAGAGAGCGCTTGTGTGCGCAATGCATCTTGGGTAATGTAGTGTGAAGCCCATGGGCGTGCCGTGAGGGCAAGCAAGGCAAGCAGTGCTTGACCAATCAAATCTAAAAAATACACGGATTAAAACTATAACGAAATTAAATTATCTCTCCAAACATTTCATTTTGCCGTTCACTTCCATAGTGAATCAGTCTATTACCTGCTTTCAGTCACTTTCTTTCTGCGCCCTGCTGGCCACTCCAGGTACTGCCTCTCTGCCATTCATTTCTGTTATTTTCTCCTTCCTGGAGGCGGAGTCATGGTGCACTGTTTCTGCCTGGGACTTGTCAAGCTGAGGTTCAGCAGCTTGTTTTGAAGACTCGCGCATGCGTGCTGTGGTCAGTCTCAGGCTCAGTGACAGAGATCTCTGGCTGCCAGCAGCGGGCGATAAGCAGCGCACTGTGCAGCTTTCGGGCCCATACAGTACAGTGCGCATGCGCCGCGTTAGACAACAAAACGTTCCACAAGTATCCGCAACATCGTCTGTGTTCTCTGTGTCTATCAGCGTTTCTACAGATAAGTTATAGTTTGTAGCTTAAACCCTGTTCATGTTTCTCATGAGTACATGCTGCTGCATAAAACTGCGTGTCATGTAAATGATAGCCTCACGTACATCGTTAAGTGTCAGATGTTCGTAAGAAGTGGAGCTGGAGGAGTGGAGAGGAGCCAGCGGCCCGTGCTGGGGACTGGATGTGAATTTTACAGAACTGTGAATGAACTGGGTTCTGGTTATTCTGGACAAACTCAGCTGTAGGAAATACAGGACGTTTCTTCAAAAAAGTAACATGGACTGGATTTGCAGCTTGAGTAGAGAGGTGAGTGTCAGTGAGGCGGTGTTTTTAATGTTTGTGGTGTTATTATAGTGAAGCAGCATTAACAGTGCACTGGTCTAGTGTTGATCTCAGTGTGAGTCCTGATGAACCTCCCTCATCTGTAAGGCTGTAACCTCACTCATCTATCCATCCATCTTCATTTTAGAGCTTATGAATTAAAGTTAAAACAAAAACTTAGGGTACATTCTTTGATAAGGCGACAGAGAAGGCCAGCTTTGTGGAAAAAAATGTTGTAATGACATTCTTTTCTATACAAACAGCGTTACTAATCATAATTATATGTGAGTGTGAGATAGTTTGAAACAGCCTACTACTCAAACACGGATGGGATTGCATTTAAGTGATTTTTAATTAAATTTAAATTAAATCAAAATGTTGTCATATAAAACTTAATGAAGTCAAGATGTCTGCTTGCCCACTTAAAAAAGTCACCACATGCTACTGGTGAAGCCAAAGATAATCGAATCTAATATCTTTGGCTTCACACTACGTTACCCATGATGCACTGTACAAGCAAGCATAACAACAAGCGCAGCCTTCATAGCAACGCCGGAGCGGGCAGCAGCAGTCAGTCTGACAATGGCAAGTGAAGGCACAGAGAACACAGATGATGCTGCCTCTAACTATGATCATTTACGAACATTTTACACATTGTCACACAAAGACTCTGACGGAAAAACAAAACTTACCTTTCTGTGCAAGCTTATATATGCAAAAACGTCCATTTTGTGTGATATAATTTAAGATCTACAGTGAGGCTAGAAGGTAGGTACATGTATCGTGATAGAAGTCATAGTTTGAAAAGAAAGTTCAGCCTTTCATTTACATATCTCACCTAAAAATAAAATGAACTGAACTTTGAACTAGTTCAAAATTAAAATTGTGAACTATGAACGTGAACAGTTCACTTTGAACATGTGTGAACTGAACTTTGAACTAGTTCATGAAAAGTGTGAACTTGCACAACACTGCTTAGGTTAAAGTAAAAAAGTATTGAGTGCATTTGACTGTTTTTTGCAAATTCTTCTTCTTCTTCTTTCCCGAGTTTCAAAGCCAGAACTTTCTGATTGCTATTCAGACATACTGCTTGTTACATCACAGAGGTTAAAAACTACATCTACTTCTCGAGACAATTTCAAGTTTTACTCAAATAAAAGTAAAAATAAAATCATCCAAAATTGACTCAGAAAGTACTTTTTCTTCAAAAGATTGACTTAATTAATTTACTTGAGTAAATGTATCTAGCTACTGTCCACCACTGTTCTTAACTCTTGCCTTTTTGTCTGTGAAGACTCTCACTCATCCAGGGTAATTGCATTGCAACAAAAGGTTAAAAGGCAGTTGTCTGGACTTGGTTTTTAAAGTTGAAGACATTTCACCTCTCATCCAAGAGGCTTTCTCAATTCTGAAATTGAACTGGTAAGAGAGCTGGTATTTATACTCCCATATATACTCCTCCTTCCAGGAGCATATCAACAGAGATTAGAGGTGAAATGTCTTCAACTTTAAAAACCAAGTCCAGATGACTGCCTTTTAACTTTTTGTTGCGATCTTAACCTTTTTGTGTTTAGAGTAAGACAGAGTAAGACAAATTAGGGCGACAGTAGTTCAAATCCTCCTCCCACCGTTGCATACTGCTGTTTGTATCCTTGGGCAAGACACTTAACCCTCCGTGCCTCCAGTGTCTGCGTACGCTGGGTTGGTGGTTTGATTTCCACTCTGACCTTTCTGACCCTTCACTCACATTGCCTGCTGCAGTCACAGTGTGTGGCTGGTTGTGACAGGAAGGGCACCTGGTGTAAAAACTCGCCATTGATTGGCTGTGGTGACACCAAAAGGGGTGCGCCCTAAAAAAAATTGAAAATCTGTTGGCACATATCAAAAAGGGAGGCTTTGATTGGCTGTTGAATAAGGGCTGCTGTGTAAGCAAGAACATTTTTATTTTAGTGCTAGATATGTCTAGTTAGAGTCTAAAAATGAAAAACATAAAGAGAAATAAAAGAAGCAAAGTTAAAGAAAAAAATCTAATAAAAATGTACGATGCAAGTGTAAGGTAAGCTCTAAATCTGAGTTTGAGGTCATATATTTGTATTTTGAGGTGGTAAATTAGTTGCATGTAAAATTAGCCATATTGTTGTTGTTGGTGAGTGGAGTTAGAAGAGGTTTTGTTGTAACACCAGGCGGGATGGCAGTAATAAAATCAGGTAGTGCTGCTACTTTAAGTTCCTATTTTGTCCCATTTTTTTTGGAGCCCCAGTTTGTTTTTGTGCGCATACCAAGATGAATTGCAGAGACGGTAAAACTAGGGCTGCAAGTCTTCCTGCTGCAGACGAGTAATTAAAAGTTATTTAAGGGTTGACCAAGACGACTATCAGCAACTTTTCAGATCGGTTTGAAAGTCCTAACCATTAAATAAACTTGACAGTGTTATTTTTCAGCATTTCAGTAAAAATAATAAAATAAAAAATAAAACACTAATGTAGACAGTGGATCTCTAGGCACAGTAAATGTCAGTTGCTCTATCCCACATACAAATTGCCTGTGCTTTTTTGCTCCTAAATTGCAGAGAGATGACAGATTTTCTCCGTCTAGCCCTATTAGGCAGAGACGTGCCTTGGACACACTTATGTATTTAGCCAAAGCTTGGGCACGGCTGTTGTTCTGTGGTTGTTAATCAGGCACGTTTTCCTGTCATAACCCTAAACATTTGGCCACAGTATCAACAGTAACCAACACAGTAAATCACAGTTAGCTATTTAATTCAATGGTATTGGAGCTGTGAGATGCAACCTCCAAGCATGTACAGGAAATATGGAAGTCATTTATTTTCATTGTGGCACAGGAATATTATATGTGGCAGTGTTTAGCTCATTACAATGTGAAATAAGTAAGGGTAAAGCGAAAAAAAAAAGCACAATAGCAGTTAACTTTGGTCACAATATCAACAATAACACAACAAGTTCCACCTCAGGAAATATTTGGCTCTACAAGTATCATTTTAGTAGATAAAAATGAGCCTAAATCTGGACTAACCCAGGTCTAAACCAAGGTATAAACTAGGGATTAACCCAGAAAATATATTATTAAATAAAGACTAAACTGTAGCTAAACCAGGAGAAAAGCAGAATTACACCAGGCCCTAAGCAGGACTGAAGTAGGACTAAACTAGGTCTAGACCAAGCCTAAACTGAGTCTAAACCAGGACTGCACTGGGGAGAGATCAGAACTAAACCAGGGCAAGACCAAGACTAAAACAGCACTAATACAGGTCCAAACCATGACTAAACTGGGACTGAAACCATGAATCTAAACAAGGGCTAAACCAGGAATAAACCAGAACAAACCTTGGGGTTAAACCAGAACTAGGCCAGGTCAAAACCAAGTCTAAACCAGGACAAAACCAGGTCTAAAACATGCAGGATTAAAGCAGGTCTAAATCAGGACTAGAGTAGGTCTAAACCAAGACTAAACCACAACAAAACCCTGTCTAACTATTCAGGACTAAAGCAGGACTATATTAGGCCTAAACCAAGAATTAACCAGGTCCAAAGCAGAAAAAGTACTAGGACTAAACCAGGTCTAAATCAAGACAAAAAAAGAACAGGAATAAAATAATTTGTAATTCTCCAAAATAAACTAAATCAAGACTGAAACTCCAAAATATAAAATCTGAAGAAGAGGAGGAAGAGGCCAGCGTACCACTAGTGGGACCTGTACCATAGTTTGAGAACCACTGCAGTAAATCACAATTAGCTGCTTAATACAATGTGGATTTGGAGTTTTGAGATGCAAAATCCAAACTTGCATAGTACAACTGTATATGGACACAATTAATTGTTGCATTAAGAATAATATATGTGCCAGTGTTTATCTCATTACAATGTTAAATGAAGTAAGAGCAAAATAAAAACAAATGCAGCATGTGGCTTTCTCCCCAATTAGATCTGGTGTCCCTCTGAGATGCTGAAAAAAACAGACTTGATATCACTAAGTAAAGTGAGGTTGCTCACAAACTTTTAACATCTAAATGAGACATAATGCTGAGCTTGTTATTACACTAAAATCTAATGGTTCATTTTTGATGTTTGCATAACTCCCCTTTTCAAAAACAGAAAGATGTGTGTGTGTGTGTGCTTTCCCAGGTCATAACAGTAAAAAAAAAAAATGTCTGCAAGTCAAATTAAAAGCAAGAGCAAATATTAAACTTTCTGGCAATTAGGTCTGCTATCCAGCGAGTGATAAACACAGAGTTCAAATATGTGCAGATGACACGAGGTTAATGGAAAACTGAGTAAGTTTTTCAAAGCTGCTTTCAAACTGTCTCTTATGCAATAAAGGAAAATGATTAGTAATAATATTAAGATGACTGTGTCTTCTGCAGGTATAGAGATAGAGATATAGATAAGCATTATATAATTAGCTTTAAAGCAGCTGCAAATTAAAAACCAAATGATAAGCAATGTAGAAAACATGTTTTGCATTGAAGACTGAAGGACAAATTAATCCATGGTTTAATAAAAGGAAAATTAATAAGGTTAGTATGTTCTTATAACATCTGTTTGTATTAGGAGAGCATGGTAAAGGTCCCGTGATATGCTTTTGTAGGCTTTTTGAAATAGTTTTGCATTAGTATTTCACGTTTTATAACTTAAAATAATGTATATGTATGGAAAATGTCTTCTTTTGGGGAGTTGTTACTTTGACTTTGCAGAGAATGTTTGGATTAGGTGTTTGTCGCCCCCTGCTGGCAACGGTGGGGACTGGACAGAGCATAAAATGGCTAATTAGTACCAGTATTAGCAACATGACGCTAACAGGTAGATAAATGAGTTTAGTGCTTTGTAGTGACAGCAATTTAGGCACTGAAATGAACAGAATGTGTTCGTTTTCAGCTCATGAGACAACCTCAGCATCAGGAGTGAATGAAACAAAATACTACCCCAGGTGTGTTTCTTGGGTGCAAACAACATTATAGCATGGTTAAAAGCTCAAAAAAAGTAAATTTAGCACAATAGGGGACCTTTAAGATTTAAGCATCTGTGGTGACAGTGAGCCAAGCCCCGACAGCAGTGTGCTACACTAAACTTTATGTGTTTAATGTTGTACAGCAGAATAGGCATTGTAAACAACAGATGTAGGTAAGGCAATGGCGAAAATAATTAGCTATTATGGCCAGACTTGGGAGGTAACAGTGCTAGTGTAACAAGAATACATAAAAAAAGATATAAAAATAAAGTCACTGTGCCCAAATACATTTTACACTTGGTCAAAACAGGATTTACTGAGTCCTTCCACCACATCACATTAGCTAATTTCTTGATGTTAAATAGTAGACCTAATTTTATCAGACCAAGATTTATGACTCATTATTTCCTCTTATACATTCAAAACACGTTAATTATGGTCTACCACTGACTATGGAAGACCTGCATGTAAATTAGTAAATCAATGTGAGCATGAGTAATAATCTTTTTTTGTCTCTGAGGGTCAACCCTGTGATTATCCGGGGGCTGTTGTACAGAGTGCACATCAAAAACAAATTAATTAAGCAGTCAAATGTGTTAGTAAAAAGTTTTAAAATGGCTAGATATTTTAACTTGTTTTTATATGTTACACCTATTAACCACACAAGAAAATAAGTGGGAAAGTCTGGGTTACCATATTATAGACCAGTGACAAGTACCAGTTCAGAATATATTTAGCTTTCCAAGTACTATAATGTGCCTAAATTGTGACTAACCCAGATCTAAAGAAGGACAATACAGGGTTTAAACCAGGACTGAACCAGAACAAATCAAGGACTAAACAGATCTAAATCCGGACTAAACAATGTCTAAACCAGGTCTAAACTAGGTCTAAACAGGACTAAACTGGGTCTAAACCATAACTAAACCAGGTCAAAACCAAAACTGATCCAGGACAAATCAAAGACTAAACCAGATCTAAGCCAGGACTAAACTATGTCAATACCAGGGCAAAACTAGAATTATCCAGTACAAATCAAGGTCTAAACCAAGACTGATCCAGGACTCAACCAGGTTAAACCAGGTCAAAACTAAAACTGACCCAGGACAAATCATTGACTAAACCAGTTCTACACCAGGATTAATCCAGGTCTAAACCAAGATTAAACCAAGTCTAAACAGGACTAAACCAGGATTAATCCAGGTCTAAACCAAGACTAAACCAAGTCTAAACAGGACTAAACCAGGATTAATCCCGGTCTAAACCAAGACTAAACTAAGTCTAAACAGGACTAAACCAGGATTAACCCAGGTCTAAACCCAGACTAAACCAGATCGAAACTAGTATATACATTTTTGAACCACTAATTATTAAATGTACTGTTATGTTTTTTAGTAAGATTGCACAAACACTGGAATCTCCATGGCCCTTCATGTGCAGCTGGGATCAAATCCTCTGGCCTCTTCAGGTTTTCTGAATTGTAGTGATTTCTATCTATCTGTGGGAAAGATTAGACCTGGACCAGTACTGTGTGTGTGTGTGTGTGTGAATATTATCTGTGTTCGTTTTCAGCCAAGATCTCCAGCCGTGTCCTGTAGCCGTTTGTTACATTTGTTTTTATGAAATCTCTGCAGGTGTCCACAAATGGAGAGATATCGGTCATCTCCGGCGCCCCCACTGACTGCGACTGTAAGATAGATCCCAACTGCGACTGCTTCTCCGGTGGGTCATTGAACACAACACACAAAAAACTATGCTTATACACCCACAGATGCTTTCCTTTTGTGTGTTTTTGTTATGGGAGAGTGGGATTATGTAACGCAAGTGTAGTAGATCATGACTAATAGGATTACATTGGGAGCAACATGTAAATGCACTCATATTAGAGAGCAGATTGTATCACTATACTTGGCCTGGTTTAAAAAGGAAGAAGCCTCAATAGCAATCGACTGCAAAAAGCTTGTGACATTATTCAAATGTTACCTCCCTGTGTCTTAAAAGTTAGTGACAGGATCTGTGTTTTTAAAAAGGAGAGACTTTCAGTACAATATGTGGAGGTGATTAGACAAAGGGCCAGCTAGTGCCTGTCTGTCTGCCATAATTTGTTTTAGCCCAGTGCAGCCTTTCCCAAAGTCAAGAGAGTTGCGGCCCTCTTAAAAATCAGACAATTTCATGCAAACCCCCAACAATTAAACTTTTCTATATTCAGAAGTCTATGTCATGTTTTTCCCATAGATTTCTATGAAAAAAACTGAATTATTGAATTGTAATTTATTTCAAACTTATTTATTTTTTATGTGCTTAATGTAGAAAACCTCTGGTGGCTTCCCTGCAATACCTTTGCGGCCCACCATTTCCTAAACTTTAAAAAAAAAGTATCTGTAATGTACATTTTTTGGCAATGTGAGAAGGCCGACTGTAGACTTTGTTTATTTATGTTCTGCTTTCAAAATATAATCAGGCTCTTTGCAAAACATGTTTTTATTTTATTTATTGTGTCTTTTTTTTTGCATGCCCCCTGCCTTGTTTTGCATACCCCTGTGAATACAAGTACCACAGTTTGGGAACCAAGCAATTAGGGGTGTGACAAGACACAAATCCCAGGAGACGAAACAAGACAAGAGACTGGGTTAATGAGAACAAGACTGGATTTTTACACTATTGAAATACTATCGCAATTTATTCAGCTTAACATCATAAAATGCAAAACTACTTAGGTGCATTTTTGAAATCAACTCGTAATGAATGGTATTTACTTATCATTTTTGAATTACAGCATATGCATAAGCAGAACATATATCCTGCCAAATGTTTTGCCACAAGCTCAACTCACTCACGTCTTCACAAGACCGATTTTTACCATCACGAGATCTTGTCCCACATCTACTAGCAACAACTGATACAGTATGTGTAGCTAAACAACAGACTGCTATAATAGTAAAACAATGTAAAAAAAAAAAAAAAAAAAAAAAAAAACATTTTTGGGAGATTTTTGCAGTTTAATTTAAATTAATGTTTTTGGCATCACTTTGTATTTCAAAGAGTGCTTACTGCTGTTGGAAAACCTAAAACTCACCCACCTGCATACTGTATTTTCATGCCATTGGTTGAACCACCAACTTTTCCAGACTCCCAAAAGCATAAGCTTGAGTCCAAGATGGATCTTTGGGAGTTTGTGAACTTACATATCTTTCAATAATCCAATACATATGTTTTACTGGAGGCCAATGACATTAATAGGCAGGACCGTAAGTCTCCGGGTCTCAAAGGATAAACAGTTTAAGATATCAATTTAACATATAATAGTAAAAGGGCATCAGATGTCCATTTGAAAAACACTAGCTATGATAAAAAATGACATAACTATATACATATTATGCCATGTACAAGTTAAATTGCCACGTTAAAGGTCAGTGTGAAAAAGTATCGTAAAGTGTCGTGTGGGGCATTTGTATACAGAGAAGAAAGTATTGATATTTGTATTCATAGTGATTCTTCTTCCTTGCAAACCTCCAGCTATATTTCAGTAAAAAAAAAAAAAAAAAAAAAAACAGCTTTAGAGAAACCTTCCAAATCCATTCAAATTACAGCTGGCGGAAGAAAAAGCTTGCTTCCAGCCGGCGAGAGTTTGAAGCGGTTGGTGTGTCATCGGAGAGCACCTGAAATGTAATAAAAGAACGAGGGAAAGGACCAAACAAATAAGCAGATGTTCCTTTGACAGTTAGGCCATGCTTTCATTGTAAGTGTCAGAGGATGTGATTTTATCATTTAATTCTGCTCATAAAATCAAGTCTCTTTTCTATTTGAAACGGGGGGAAGTGTCTCTGCCATGCCACAAGCCAATGGGCTGTAACCATCCCTATTTCGTGGTTGTACTTTGCATATTTTCAATCATGTCTTGCTGTTAACAGATGATTGCGCTCTTCAGAAGCTTCTTCCCATCCCTTGCGCCGTAAACACTCACACGCAGAGTCTTTGAACGTACGCACACACAGCTAGATGGCGCCGTACCGGAAACACACAAACAAACACGAGACACACCGATGTACACACGAGTAACGCGCGTGCTGTCAGGAGATAAACTGCCACCCCACCGTCGGTCCAGACCATCAGAGGACCGTCCCGCCGCCGCTGACAGGATCTAAAGGCCGTCGCTCACTGTAATCCCACTGAGGGACCACAGCCTCCCCAACGAATTCACTCACCTACGACCGCCGTGTGATAAGGCCCGGTCACTATCAAGGTGGTCATATCCACTCCAATGGGAGGCTACGGGATCCCCAGTGTCCTGGGCCAAACTGATAACTGCTAAGCCACGCTACAGGGGCTTTTTCACAAATCTCATGTAACAGCTCCTTGTGTTATTCCTCAATGACAAATTTGTATTTCTGTTGTGACCAACAAGTTGAGACAGTGCAAAATGTAAATAAAACACTATGCCATTTTTTTGTTGATCATAATAATATGTAGTAGCAGCAGTATTTGTAGTAGTAATAGTAGTAGTAGTAGCAGCAGTAGTAGTTGTAGTAGTGGTAGTAGTAGTAGCAGCAGTAATAGCAGCAGTAGTAGTTGTAGTAGTGGTAGTAGTAGCAGCAGCAGTAATAGCAGCAGTAGTAGTTGTAGTAGTGGTAGTAGTAGTAGCAGCAGTAATAGTAGCAGTAGTAGTTGTAGTAGTGGTAGTAGTAGCAGCAGCAGTAGTAGTAGCAGTAGTAGTTGTAGTAGTGGTAGTAGTAGTAGCAGCAGTAGTAATAGCAGTAGTAGTTGTAGTAGTATAGCAGCAACAGTAGTAGTAGTAGTAGTAGTAGTAGTAGTAGTAGCAGTAGTAGCAGCAGCAGTAGTAGTAGCAGCAGCAATAGTAGTAGTAGTAGTAGTTGTGGTAGTAGTAGCAGTAGTAGTAGCAGCAGAAATGTACACTGAATACTTTTTTACTTTTACTCAAGGCACAGTAATAATAAAACAGATATGGAGCACTTCTTCCACCTCTGTTAATATGAATTGTGAAACATTGCATCCTGTTTTATTTTCATGTTGTACAGTGTCCTGACCATTTTTGGAAACCACTTTGTGCTTTTTTTGTGATTATATGAAATTGTGTAACCCCCTTTGAAAAAAAAAAATCTGTCCTAACTGAAGTGCTGTCTGTTTATCCCAACAGGAGATGGAGGTTACGCCCGCGACGCCCGGCTCAAAGCCCCCTCCTCTCTGGCCGTGGCTCCCAACGGGACCCTGTACATCGCTGATCTGGGGAACATCCGGATCCGCGCAGTGAGCCCGAACCAGCCCCAGCCCAGCGCGGCCGGCCTGGTGGAGATCAGCTCCCCTCTGGACCAGGAGCTCTATCTCTTCAGCCAGGTACACCACACCACTGACACGGGCCGGTGGACAAGCAGTGTCCCGGAGCGAATGTGAGGCACTGGATTATGTTGGTTAGGAACAGAAAGTGCGGCTGGAGCACCAAGAGAGATTTAGATTTTCAGAGCAACCGAAAAGTAATAGTAATAATAACTAATTAATAATAATCCTATACTCATAAATGTATTACAAAAATATAAATATGTAAAAAAAATGTTTATGTTGCAATAGTTCAACATATTATAATAATAATAATAAATTATATACCCCTGCTCATATACCCCTAGGGGTCCCCGTACCCCTGGTTGCGAAACACTGCTCTAGAGCACTGATGATCTGCTGTGACAAGCCAAAAGGAAAGAACAAGAGCTTTCATTCATTGTCATCAGTTTTACATTTAATGAGTTTGCCTCCCACTCATTTTCACTCATAACACGGTAAACGACAAGGCATGACTGTAAGATTCAAAGGTCAAAAGTTCATTTTTTTTTTTGTCACCAAGTACAGTACACAACATAAAGTACTTTTTGGTGAAATCGTATAGCCATGAATTTCTAATAATACCTTCATCACCACCTTTATTGTTGTCATAATGTTCTTAAAAAGGCTTGGCAACTATTCAGGAGTACAAAAGTAAACAGAGTGATCACCTTAAGGTCTTCAAGCTTTTTTGAGAAATGTTGCTGGCATCAAATTTAAAAATTAAGCTTCTGTTTTGAAATGGTTATGGTCTAGGTTTTGTCCCTGAACTTAGAGTCACCACTGAAACATGATGGCACTATTTCCGCTCACATAATGTTATTTTCCCTTCGGCAGAACGGCTCGCACTTGTACACCAAGCACCTGATCACGGGCCACTTCCTGTACAACTTCTCGTACGGGACGGACGGGCAGCTGTCGGGCGCCGTGTCCCGGGACGGCCAGGGCCTGCAGGTGCGGCGGGACGCTCACGGGGTGCCCCTGTGGCTGGCCCTACCTGGCGGACAGGTGTACTGGCTGTCTCTAAGCAACAGCGGCACTCTGAGGAAGGTGTCCGCCCAAGGCCACGACATCGCCCACATCTCTTACCATGGCAACACCGGTCTCCTGGCAACCAAGAGTGATGAAAACAGCTGGACCACTGTTTATGAGTGAGTGTCTGATTATGAGTCCTGTTGTGTCTATAGATGCTGGAAATACTCTTTGAGAGTTGTTGTGTTTGTCGGTCAGTGTGGTCAGAAACTTGAAGTTCTTTCTGAGAACATTTATACTTTTATACTTTGCTGGCTTTCTTAGGCGTTTTCCCTCAGTGAGAGGGAGGATCTAAGGACAGGGGATGTTTAATTTAGTGTAGTTATTGTTTATGTTTGTGTGTTAAGTCTGATTGTGTGTTTATGTTTGACAACAGCCCTTTGGGGGGGGCTGTTGTTAGGAAACTGGGTTGACTATATAACTTAAAATAGTATTGAATTTTACTTTTGCTTGAGTAGTAGTTGTAGTAGTGGTAGCAGTAGTTGCACATTTGGTTACAATCCAGAATAACTCACATTATTAGGCATTTATTAAGTATTTGTTAAAGATTAGTAATCATTTAACTGATTATTTACAAACCTTTACTTCAACAAATATAAACATTGTTACAACATTGTTATTATTGTTTAATTCTTTAGTAGTAAGCTCATATAAATCAGTTTAAAACTATAGACATCAGTAGCAATTCAGGATATATAGGCTGTTTATTAAATTATATTTAATTACATATTTGTTAATGCTTATTACAAGGTACCGTGTCAGGGTTAAAGGTTATAGAAAATATATTAGAAAAGGCTGCACGATATGAGAAAAACATAATATGCGATAATTGAAGGCAATATTTTGATATACTTTTTGACATACTGTATTACGTTCAATCAAATTAAAGCAGAAATACAGTACAAAACCTAAGTATAAGTAATTTCTAGTCACAACTGTGTCTAAATCAAAACTTAAAAAGACTAAATCAGCACTATAACAAGGCAAATTAAAGAAATTGTGACAACATTTTCCACTTTTTTTTTACAACATTGTTATTCGTGTTTAATTCTTTAGTAGGCTCATATAAATTAGTGCAAAATTATAAACAACAATGGCAATTTAGGATATGTTGTTTAAGTATGGTATACTGTAAAAAAAATTATTTACATATTTATTAATGCTGTATTATTACTTCTTAATAGTCATGAGTTATTCCAAACCATGCATTTTACTGTGCAATTGGAAAACATAACAGAAAGAGTACATTGTTGTTAAGTGTTAGTTTTTCTGAAGTTTAGTTTTTAATTTCTAAATGAGTAACATGATTTTAGTGGGTAGACAGTAGTAGTTATATAAGGAATATTTGTAATAGAAGTAATAGCAGTAATGGTATAGCCATAGTAGTAATAATAGTACCAGCAATAGTAATTATAAGTAGTGTTGTAGTCAAGACCATACGAAATCTAAAAGACCAAGACCAGTTCAAGACCAGAGTGAACCGAGACCAAGACAAGGCTGAGACCAGGTTGAGACCAAACCACGTGACTAATTCAAAGGAAAAAGTGCTTTAATTTAGGTTCTGGTTCTTCTTGTGCTGAAAAACAAATTACTTACAAAATTTCACTTTCAAAAGTACAGTATTTTCTTAAAATGTTTGGTTTGAAAAAAATCTGTGAAGCTGCCCACATCCGAGACCGAGACAAGACCGAGTAAAACTACAACCGAGACCGAGATTGTAAAAACAAGTCTCAGCAAAACACTAAGTTTTAGTAATGATGCTAGAAGTAGTAGGAGAAGTAATAATTAAGTAGTAGTTGCGGTTGTGGTTTACTTATACTCATGTAACAACTACATGTGTAATATTATTTTGAACAGTACTGAATGTGGGTTAGGGTTACTCCTTTCACCTTTGCATTTCATAATATGTATTTTGAATGTGGAAAGAATAGTAGTAGTGTCTTTGCATCTTAGTTGTATATTAAAGGGTCAATTTGTGAGCCTAAAATGTATCAGGGCTGCTGCCTTGATTCTCTGTCATGTCCTGGATGTTTCATGCATGTGTCCTAAGACTGGTGTTAGCCGTGTGAAATGTGAGTGCCATCTGCTGGTCGCTGCTAAATGTCCCCCATTATACTGTATACCACCACAGAGAGAGACAGGGAGAGACTGGTGCAGCTTAAATGAGTGATTATGTAAAGGACACTCTACTCTTTCTTTACTCGCAGCATGTTTAGCCTGGCACACAGTGTTCACTTAAACACATGTGGATGCATTATTCACCAGAGCCAGCCCAGTCGCTGTCTCCTACTACTCCACAGCTGGATAATTACACTTATAAATCATGTCTGACACTTACTCATGCTGCTCGTGGGTATGAAAGGGAGGGGAAAAAACATATAGTGTGTGTTAGACATTGTGCAGTATTGTGTTCGTTTGCCTCAGAGTGAAGCTTATATGCATTAGTGTCAGTACATCGGTGACAGCAGCGGTGTTTAAACTGTGCGTACTTTTTCTGGTGGTACTCATCTAAGTCTAAGTCCTGATTTAGTCTAATTTAGAGCCAGTTTTAATCTGGTTTGGGATCAGACCTGGTCAAGGCCGTACACAGAATTTTAGAAATACTGAAGTCCTGATTTAGTCCTTGTTTAGTCCTGGTGTAGTCCTTGTTTAGACCTAGTTTAGTACTGGTTAAACCCTTGTTTAGACATGGTTTATTTTTTGTTTAGTCCTGCTTTGGTCTGGTAAGGTCCAGACCTCAGTGACCTCTATCGTGTGTACGGCCATGTTCCTGGTTTAGTTTTCGTTTACATCTGTTTTAGTCCTGGATTTGTTCACATGTTCTCCTTGTTTAGACCTGGTTTAGTCCTTGTATAGTCCTGTTTTAGTCTTTGTTTAGATCTAGTTTAGTCCTGTGTTAGTCCAGGATTAGTGCTGGTTTAGTTCTGATTTTGGACTCATTTTAGTTCATTAAAGATTGTACTTGTATAGACAAATATTGGCAAAATCTTAGAATAGCTCACCGTGATTAAGCAATTATAAAGCATGAATAAAAACAACATTTTAATAAATAAACCAGCATGAATAATTATAATTTAGCATGAATTTAGTTTATAAGCTATTTAAAAGTGTTGCTCACATGTTTTATGAGGTGATATTAATTTTGTCATTAACAGTATGAGAAGAACCAACAACTCACAGTATGTACTCATGTGTGTGTGTTTGTGTGTGTGTGTTCGTTTGTTTTCAAGATACAACTCCGAGGGCCGTGTGACCAACATCACCATGCCCACGGGAGAGGTCAGCGGTTTCCACGGCAACCTGGAGCGCTGGTCCCGGGTCGAGGTTGAGGCGTCCAACCGTGAGAACTTCATCACCAGCACCAACCTGTCCGCCAGCGACACCATCTACACCTTCAGACAAGGTACGGTTCAAGGTTTTGGAAAAGGTATTCAAAATGTGATATGCAATAATTTAAAAGTGATATTTGATTTTTTGTTTTTTGTTTTTTGTTTTTGTTTTTTTGATGTAAGTTAAATAAAATAAAAACAGAAATACAATACATATCCCTGTATTTTCTCATCAAAACTGTGTCAAAATCAAAACTTAAAGATTAAACCAGGACTAAAACAAGAGTAACTTTACTATACTATAAAGCATTTGTTAAGGATTAGTAACCAGTTAATGAATTATTTACGAAGCATTACTTCAACATTATCAAACACTACTGAGTTATAAACAGTGCTATTAATGTTTTATTCTTCAGTAATAAGCTCAATGCAGTACAGTATCTATAAACTATTTAGTAATTTAAATGTTAATTAAACATTTATTAATGCCAGACAAGGCTAAAAGGGCTAAGCTAAAGAAACAAAATTTTAGCTTAAAAAACACCTAGGCCTATATATATATATAATTTGGTCACAATGCATTTTTATTTAAGCCTTTGACAGAAAAATTATTCCGTGTATATCTCTGTCAGGTGGAAGACCTTAATGTTTTGGTGATTATTTTAATTTCTTGCAATGTGTTTTCTGATATCACAACAACAATAAATTTGTGATATATTGTGCAGCCCTCGGATTAAATAAAACATTTTTAATTTATTTCTTCATATATATATTTTTTTTTCTTTAGTTCAGCTTCACTGCAACCCATTACATAAAATTGCATATGCAGAAATATTTTCAGAATAGTTTACTTATATGAGAACTGTGTAAAATTTACCCAGGAAGATAACAGGATGGTTACATTTAGTTCACATGAGTCTTAAATATTTAAATAGCAAAATATTTTTAGTCAAGCCTTCTTAGTTTTGAAGCAATATGTAGATTAGTATATTTATAATATCAAACTTTTCTCATTCATGCTGAGATATTCACGCCATCGCACTTTTCCTAATGTCGTCACAAAAACATTCACATACAGCTGTAACAAAAGGTATCAAGTTAAAAATATATGTGAGTATTTTCCATTCATTTATCTTCTGCCACTTATTCTCTTTAAGGATTGCAGGCCTATTTCAGCTAATTTGGGCATAGGGCAGTGTGCTTCTTTGACAAAAATCTGCATAGTTTACACAGCAGCTGCTATAGGTCACTATGGAAATGTATTACGTTTGTTACTGGACGAGTTTACACTGCAAATAAAGGCACACAAATGCAACACAACCACGAGTTCACTGGTTTTCAATAGAGAAGATATGTGCGCTGTACACACTGTCTTCTGCCGCAGGTGTGTCACAAGGCCGTTTATGATGCATCTGGGAGAGCGGAGACACAGATAATGGCCACAGATGTGTAAAGAGGGCAGACTGTAAGGTTATAGTGATGTTTAAACATTTATGACTGGAAAACTGCAATCATATTCTGGTCAGGTTATGCACACATAGGCTACTTTATTTCCACGTTCTGTTTTTTAAACGTGTTGGACTTGGGAAGGACAAGTACCATTTTCTACATAATGCAGCCACAGAGTGTCACAATCCAGTGTACTCTCTGTCAGAAGTGGAAAAATACTTAAAATATGAAGTAAAATACTGTTACTTCAAAATAGGGATGCACATTTGGTTAATTTTCTTTATTTTATTAATTGGTAGTTTTAGACGATTATCAATTAACTGTTATCCTCTGGTTTGACATTATCTATTATTATGTTTTATAAAAGGAGCTCTTTATTAAACTCAAAGCTGTTAAACTAAAGACAGTTTATAAGCTGGTATATTTTAGGAAACAGTTGCTTAATTTATGTTTTATTTGCCCTAACTCAGTGGTACTGTACCTTTACTATACTGTACTGTATAAATATTAATTGTTAATTTTTTTTTCAATCAATTATGGCTATGATGTCAATTAATCGATTAACAGATTAACACCCATACTTCAAAAATGTATTTCTCAAGTAGAAATGAAAGTATCCAGCGAAATGTTACTTAAAAGTAAAAAAGTATTGAGAGTAAAGTTTACTTACGGTTAGTACCACTACTAGTACTACACCTACTGCTAATACGACTTCTTTGAAAAGCACTTGAGGTAAAATACTTTGCACCAGTGCTCTTTGTACTAGTCCCAAGCATGGATAAATGAAAAAGTTGGAAGAGCATCTGGTGATAAACTTGTTGTTATGATGCACTGTATATTGAATTTGTCAGATAAATTACTTTGCAACAGAGGAGTATACCGCCACAGTATCTAAACTGTCTCTAATCAAACACAGATTTCTCGCTTGATGTCACCACTTTTGCCACAAATGATGGAAGTGCAATCATAGACTTTGCTTGTCACCACCAACCAGTGCGAGGATCAAACCCACAACCTCCATGCTGAGGGACAGGAGCGCTAACCACTCTGCAACCGTGCACAACCTAAATACATACATACATACATACATACATACATACATACATACATACATACATACATACATACATACATACATACATACATACATACAGACATGTGGTGTAAAAAAAATAAATAAAAAGTGATATAAAAATTTGCCAGAATCACTTTGGCGACCCCTAATGGGAAAAAAGGGAGCAGTCGAAACTTAAATAAACCTTTTATAGAAACAGAATTAACACTGATGTTTATAAATTTGCATCGACCTCTTCTTTTCTTTCGGTTTTTCCCTTCTGGGGTCGCCACAGCCAATTCATCTGCCTCAGAGTGAGCTCTGACTTGAATATTATTGTCTTGACGTAGCTTTATGCCCTTCCTGACTCAACCCTCTGCTTTTATCCAGGCTTGGGACTGGCACAAACAGTACACTGGCTTGTGACCCTTTTTGACTTTCTTATTAATTTGCTTTGATTCAAGAATTACACTTTAATAACAATGTTTATACCTCACTGGTGTTTATTAGTGTTGGAGTAGCGCTTTGTAAATAAGAAATAAGACTTACTACTGGCCCTTAACCATTACTCATGTTATGCTTTATAGTGTGAGTTATTACAAAGTGTTACTCTATTTTTAAATGTGTTGGATTTCTGAAGGACGTGTGCCATTTTCCACATAATTCACACACATTGCCCTGACGTGACCTCATTACACAAACCTAATGTATAAGACTAATGGCCAGCGAAGAAAGTGTTTATTTTTTATTTACGGATATAAACAGACACAATCTGGCGAGTTGTGAAACGTCTTAACAAACCGCCATCAAAAACTGAAAGGAGGGCACGAGATGAGAGGAAGTGAGAATGATTGCGGAGAGGAGAGGCCCCTCGTGGGAGCCGTTTCTTCTCATGTCGTCCCTTTAATTGCTTTCAGGCAGTTGTGACAATGACAGGACTGCAGGGACACACAGACACACAGACACAGACACACAATAATGCAATAAGGCTTGTGTGAATGGACAAAATGACCCTTATTTTAGATTACCTGGGGTGGGTAGAGACACCAAGAATTGTACTCAGGTAAGAGTGTTGTTACTTCAAAATAATATCAAACAGAAGTAATATAACAGAGTAAATATACAGTGATCAGGCATAAGACGTGAATCAGTGTTTTATTATCTCGAGTACTCCCTCACTTACACGCATTGATAATTCTTTAAAATTGTACTTCTATTTAAAAAAAAAACATCTATCTTCATTAGTACAAAGACATTTTATACTTCATTTATTGTAAATGTTTATTCTCTGGCATTTGTTGTTAAAACTCTAATTCAAAATGTAGTATACATAATAATCTTCCTGTCTTTAAAATAAAATAAAAAATAAAGAAATATACATATAAACTCTTATTACATTTATTTACTGTATGTCTCAAAAAATAAAAGAATAATAATCTTAAACTCATAACAAAATTTGTACTACGAAGAATAATTAAAAGAATTGTACTAACTCCCCTTTTAAGTTATTTAACCTAAAAAAATGCAAAATATAACACATTAAAAATATTCTTTAGCCGTTTCACTTCCTTTTTATCACTGAAGCTCATCAGTAGTGCAATATAGAAAGATCACAAATGTTTTTCATCTTGGAAATATTTTATGAAATAATTCCAAGTACCCCTAAGGGTCCCCATACCCCTGGTTGGGAAACACTGAAGTGAATAACACAGATTATCTATAAGTAAATAATAAAAAAAAATATTGTAAAATAACTTAATGTAACAGGAGTTTATATTGTTATTTTTTATTTTAAAGCTATTTGAGTTTAAAATAATAACTGCTGGAGAATTAGCATTTACAATAAAGTATGTGTATTTTTTGTGTGTGTGTTTTTTTAAAGCTCTTTTTTGAATAATTATCAACACATATGAGTGAGAGGGTACTCATGAAAAAACAATAAGCCCAGGAGGTACACAAGATGAAAAAGGTTCAGAGCCACTGGGTTCAACTAAAGGAAGTAGTTTAGAGACTCTGGTTGAGGTCGTGGAGCAATGGACACTCAACAGGATGGATGCTATGCTGAACAACATGGACCATCAGCTGAACTCAGCTTTTGAACAACAGAGAGCAGACAGTGGACGTCTGAGATCAGCTGCAGGACAGAACCTCACAAGAACTCTTTCTTCTGCCATAAGACTACAATCAGTTACTTTATGGCAGATGAAGATCTTTAAATCAATTTGAATTAGATTTTATGTATAGACAGGGCTTTATCAAATATGAATAAACGGTTTACCTCAACAGAATAAATCTTATCTCTGTCCATATGGCATCCTCTGAAACATGTTATTTTGTTAACTTTTTTACTTTTTTTTTTACTTTTTTTTGCTCATTTGCTATCCTAAGACGTGTTATTTTTGCTGTTGTTTTATTCTCGGGTTATGATGAATTATTCTGTACTAAATTAGGTGATCACTCAAACATAGCTAAAGGAATTAAAGAACCAGCATTTGGCCAGTTGATGTCAATGTCAAGTCCTGGATAGAAAGGTCTCTCACTACACAAAGCATTGCAGTTTGTTGTGTAAGGGGCTGCATTTTAGGAACGTGGTCATAACATATTCAACTCTATGTCTACCAATAATAAACAGGTGATTATAATGTTACACCTGATCATTACTAACCCCTACCCACTGTCCTTTAAACCTGTAAATACACATGGCCAACAATAACAACAAGCTTTTATCTGCTGGCTTATTACATGCATTAGGATTTACAATGAAAAAACAACCTTTATAATGCGATTTCGAAGTCATTAAAGTTATGAGACAAAGAGCTCATGTCTGAAACGGTGACATGAGGTTTCTGAGAAGTCTTTGTAGAGGTGTGAACAGTTGTTGTGGCCAGCACACCTCTGCTCTGTCTCTGTCTTAGCTGCAGAGACAGTTGATAATAAAGTAAGAAGCACGTATAGCTTTAAGGAGCTCATGCAAGCAAAAGGATTCATAGAAAAAGCCATACTTTTGTTCGTTGCATTCGTCTCGAGGCAGCTGCTGCTGCTGCTGATGCTGTTTCACATTGATTTATCTCAAGGTTGTTTGTTGACAGTGACTGATGTGTTTTTTCACACATTTTCGTCTGTTGTTGCAAATCTGCATCCCCCCAGAGTGCGTTTGTGGTTGCATGAGGTCTCTCTCTATGTTGAAGCATCTCAAGCAATTTGCTACTGTTACTGGGGTCAGAAATACTCATGAAGAGACTTTAAAATTATTTACGTGAAAGTTAAATGTTTTTTCCTAACATTTTTTTTTAAGTAAATGCATTTTTTTAAGAAATAGTAAAGTTACAGTAGATAGTAAAGATAGTAGCATTACAAGCAGTAGTAGTTGTTGTAGAGTAGCAATAATACTTAGTATGTATTAATACGTAGTAGTAGTAGTAGCAGTAGTAGTAGTAGTAGTAGTAGTAGTAGTAGTAGTAGTAGTAGTAAAAGCCTCCTAATGCCTCTTAATGAGTTAAAGTATTTTGACCCCTGTAAAAGTTGTAGTAAAATTAGTATTAGTGATATCAAAAGTAGTAGTGACAGTAGTAATTTTAGTAGTGGTAGCAGTAGAAGCAATAGTAGTAGTAGTAGTAGTAGTAGTAGTAGTAGTAGCAGTAGCAATAGTAGTACATATAGAAGAAGTAAAAGTAATAATTGTAGTTTTTGTTGTGCTAATGCTTTCTACATTAGTAAAGGTAACATTCAATACTTTGTTACTTACTATACTCAAGGAATAATTCAGTACTTTCACTTCTACTTAAGTACTTATTTTGGGGTAACAGTACTTTTACTTGAGTACATATTGTGAGTACTTCTTCCGTCTCTGTCTTAGACCACGCCCAGAGTTCGTACCGAGTGAGTGCAGACGGGTCCTTCCTGGTGACTCTGGCCAATGGGATGGAGCTGACCCTGAGCACGGAGCCCCTCCTCCCGGGGGCCACGGGGGGCGGGGTCAGTCCCATCGCCAGCCGGTGCAACATCAGCCTGCCTGGAGACCACGCCCCCAGCCTGATCGAGTGGAGGCAGCGGAAGGAGCAGAGCAAGACCAACTACAGCACCTACGAACGCAGACTGAGGGTAAAAAAAAATAATGTTCTTCACCAATACACAAGAATACAGTTTGACAGTAAATTTGGCAAATAAAGGCTGTTTAAACCCTTTTATTACAACATTTTCCAGATAGATAAAACCCAGAGGTGGGAGTAAGTCACTTGTAAGCATTGAGTCTTAACCTTCAAGTTACAAGGAAGTCCAAGTCCATCTTTATGAGAATCAAGCAAGACAAGTCGAGTCACTGCTTTTAGTCAGCAAGTCTTGTCGAGTCATATATGTTTTCCTTTTGGCCGAAATGTTTTTACACGAGTCTACAGATGGTCGTTAGGGGAGACCGGGGCTGCTTGTCTCACAGGTTAGTTGTGTCATTGCTTATTACTGCAGATTTGATGTTGTTATTTAGTATTTAGTTATACATATTTAGTAATAACAATGAGATGAGGAGATAATTTGTCATTTTTAAGGGTCTGAGTAATTTTTCTTGTTGGTTTTGTTTTGGTTTTAAAAGCTTGTAGGTTATTAGCTTCTGAAAAATCTAACATTTAGCAAAAAGCCAAAGACCACAGCTTTAAGTTCAGTTAGCTTTTAGCTTGCAGGCTAAAGCCAAGTGTAAGCTAGCTCAACATTTTTGTCAAGAGTTCAGTTGGGGCTGGTTGTTTCACTGAGCCAGGGCTTGGCAGTCACATGAGTCATAAATGGCAAGGATACAACATTTAATAAAACAGTAGCTTTGGTAAAGGCTGTATTTTTCATCACAGTAAATTCCTCCATTTTACTTCTCATCACAGAGCATAGTTCTAATAAATAATTGCCTTGTTCAAAATAATGGTTTGAACACATCGGGCATTGAGCATTATGTATTTCAAAACTTATTTTGTCTTTTTACTCCAAAAACCACAAAGTTACACATATTTTTACACTTTTTTTTTTTTTTTTTAAATCATCTTTGCACTGAACCTCCGTTGATTGTAATAGTGACAACGAACTCACACACACATGGAGCTGATTGTCACAGTGGCAGAGTGTCTTTGATGGTAAATAACTTTTTATTACAATGAGGTGTAAAAAAGAAAGGGATCCCCGCTCGAAGTCAAGAGCTTAAGTTTTTATTTAATATGCATGACTCTTGTAAGATGTTTAGATGATGAGTCATTTACACTTGAGTAAAAAGTGTGACAGCCATCCCCTGTCCCCTCTATCACAAACAGTATCTGGCAACAAACAAAATATTAACTAATTAATCGCAAATCTGAAAAAAAAAAAAAACTACCAGTTATTAATCGTGAATAATCGTATTATGAATTCATGTACAAACACAAAATTGTAAATTTAGAACATTTATTTTGAATTAACCTAATACTTTACTGTAAACTTGTGCAATGCAAATCTTGCAAAGAAAATAAATTAATAGTCTTTTTGAGACCTGTAACTCAGAGAAAGTTTGCCTAAGTAAGGTACAACCAACAAATGCACAAAACTTACCTAAAAAAGCATCTGTAATCTCTTTTAGAACTTTAACAAAAATACGTTTAATTCTTCAATTAATAACAATTGTTGTGGTTCACAACAGTGTAAATACTATGAGCTGTGTTACTCCAGTGGTAATTGAACTCATCCTTGCATAGACTGCACATAACTTTTGTTTTGTCTATATTGTGCTCTGGTGACAATTTGAAGCAGAATTGTCCATTTAGCAATGTGTCTTTTTGGTCACTCATGTTGCTTTAGCTCGTTCACTTGTTGCATTAGGCTCGTTCCAGATGAACTGCGCCTCGCCTGGATTGTGAACAAGAGTGCACAGCCACAATGAGAGGAGGGAAAATACGCCTGTACTGAAGTTGGACAGTTTGTGGCTCAGATCACGCCCGAAATCCACTTCTCGCGTGTGTTGGTTTATCCAAGTCAAAACTGTATTTTAAAAAAAAAGAGGCAGGGGAGGAGGAGAGGAGGGCAGTGAAGTGTCGCGCGTTACGTTTCTGATCAGCACTAAACTCAGATCCAATCACCTGTCCGTTCAACGCTGACAGGTGGACGTTTTCCCATCATGCACTGAGCCGTGCAGCCTCCGCAGTTGCTCCTGATGAACTGCGGCAGCTCAGGCACTGGTCTCGTTTGGATCTCATGGTGACCGTCGCACTGGCTGCATCAGAGCAAGTCGGAAACAAGTCGGACACAAATCTAACCGGCGTGCACTGCGCACAGACCGACACTGATCAAAACTGCGCAGGTCTAGCTCATCTCGAACGAGCCTATTTCTGCCCCGCTGGAAGACCCGTGGCGCGTTGCTGCCTCTCTGTCAGTGTCATCGTAATATTTTTGTTGTGATCAAATTAATCGATGCATTAATTGACAGAACTTTGATGCTCAAGCCAACATCACAAAATTATGTCATAAAGTGGTCCACATGGCTCATTAACATAGGTAAACACAAATGCGCTGCCTTAATGCATTTATGTTACACTCAAATTCATTCTGAATTTTCCATAAGAACAAGTCATCTCAAGTCATTTAGCTCAAGTCTGAGTCAAGTCTAAAGTCATGAAGAACAAGTCAAAGTCAAGTCGAGACTTTTTGGAATATTTGTCAAGCAAGCCTGAAGTCCTAAACATTGTGACTTGAGTCTGACCCCAGTCAAGTCATGTGACTCAAGTCTCCCACCTCTGATAAAACCATATTTAATTGTGTAAAAAATATATAAATAAATAAATAAAAAATAAAAAAAGTGTGTGAAAAGTTTTATGGTGATAATGTAATGTTTGTATGACATTTTTGGATATTTGGCCAGCAATTTCTTATATACAGTATATATTTTACTACTGAAATTGACAAATGTGTTTTAAATACTACTAATTTAAATTTTAGGTAATAAAAGTGATAATTGGACCATGCATCTATAAAAAATGTTATTAAAGGTATATAGTCATATGTAAAAGTTTGGGCACCCTTCTGAGTTCCCATAATACTTTTCTCTGTCTTTATGAAAAAAAGATCACAGAGGTATGTCATTTATTTTCTACTGACATCTGAGTTCTAGGATGTTTTCCTAACAACAGTTTTTAGTGTAGCAGTATTTAGGAGTATGAAATTAAATGAAATGTGAGGAAAAAAAGCTGTGCAAATATTTGGGCACCCTTATAAGTTTGCTGATTTAAATGCATGTAACTTCTCAAAATTGATTAATTGCAACACAAAACTTGTTAGATTAGTTACTTATACCTTGAACTTCATATACAGGTGCATTCAGTAATGAGAAAAGGTATTTAAGATGGAAATCACGAAATGGAAGGACACAGGCAACCACAGAGGGGTGCCCAAACTTTTACATATGACTGTGCATTGACCAATTTTAGCTTTACATCTTTACACAGTAAAAGTCACACATTATGCTTTTTTCAGCATTTTTGAAATAATTTTGGACACCTTTGCATTAGTATTACTCATATTATAACTTAAAATAATGTGTAGGTATGGAAAATGTCTTCTTTTGGAGAGCTGTTACTTGACTTGACTTTGCAGACAGTGCATGGATTAGGTGTCTGTTGGCCCCTGCTGGCGATTGGTGGGGAATGTACAGAGCATAAAATGGCCATTTAGCTCAGCTGTTAGCAACATGATGCTAACAGATAGATAAATGAGCTGACTGCTTCATAGTGATGGCAATTTAAGCAAATGAAAATTAAATTATGATATCATGAATTTTTTAATGTCTCCTGCTTTCTTGTTTTTCTGCTTTTCTGTTTTTCTGTGACCCGGTATTTTGACCTTCTCCATATTGGGCCATGAGATGTTAGTTGACATGTGTCCACTGTCTCCTAGGCATGAAAGGTGACCCAGAGCCAGCTAATCTTAGTCCATCCTTGACCAGTTTATATGTAAACCTAGGGACATTTACTTCTTCTGTATCCTATATAAGCTATTGGGAAACTACACTGAGGGCGGCAGACTGTAGGACTGAGTAGGGGGCAGACTTTCAGACACTCGGGGGTAGTGAGTAGTAGTAGTGGGATCTCTGTCTGCTATGACTGTTCCATTAAAGCAACCTTACTGACCACAATCGCACTATGGCCTCGGTGTTTCCTGCTTCTCTGTTTTTCATGAGATTAAATTATCAGAATGAGTCCAGTGATGGTGCATGGGCTTTAGAAACGGGCAGAAGCACTTCCTGGTTCCACGTGTCTATGGAGAGCTGCGAGACTGTGCAGGATTACTCAAACAAGCGTGAATGATACAAATTACTAGTCCAGGTTTATTTGTTTGTTTGTTTTTTTAAGTGGAAACAACATTATAACATGGTTGAAAGCTCAAAAATGTTGATTTGGTATAATAGGGACCTTTAAATATTCTGTCCAACTTTGTTAAAGTCATGGACTTCTTCCTGCTGTCTGTGTTTTTTAAATTCCATTGTAAATGAAAACACATTATCAGTACACACACTGCTCTGGCTTTTATTTCCCACAATCACACTTTGTTAATGTGCAATGTCCTCCTGTTAGTTCAAATACACAATATGCCACTTTCATATAATATTTACAGAACAAACTTAGCCAGACAGACAGAATCATTCATTGCAATTGAAGTAACACGTCCAATTAATCCTGGTATTATTGATTTGAGGTCATATCGCCCCGGTCCGTCTCAGAAGTCTCCCATTTAGGCATAAACCGTGTAACTTGACCTTTGCGCACGCCATAACAAACACAAAGAAATGTCAAGCTCAACGTTCATTTTCCTGCCTCCACAAAGACTCAAACTGCCTCAAATCCCTCTGACTAAAGCAGTACTACAAATACAAGTACTACATATACTTCCGCTATTGCGCAAGTGTGAAGATACGCGACGAGTGGATGAGGTTAAGTGACTCAAGTCTGTCAGCTGTACTTTCCCCAGCAGTAATGCGCCAACTGCAACACTTTGTCTATTTTTTTCCCCCTTTGTCTTGGCACAGACAGTACACCACACAGACAGAATATTTCATAAGGAAAAGGACATTTTATCTGATGTACTCTAATTAATTAGCAATACCCACGATGCACGGCTTCACTCTTTCAATTCATTGTTATTATGCAAGCGCGGTTTGGTCTAAATGTCACAATTAATTTATCCCAACTAATGAAATCTCTGCTGCTCTGTGACATGCCACTTAATTCATATTTGCATGTATCTGTCCTTATTTAGAATTTGTCATGATTATAAAGCAGAAAATTAAAAAAGTTTGCTCCAATTACTTTTTTGTTTACTAATTATTTTTTTTCCCCATCATTGCAGGCGCACAACAGGAACCTTCTGTCCATAGACTTCGACCAGAGCACCCGAGTGGGCAAGATCTATGACGACCACAGGAAGTTCACCCTTCACATCCAGTACGATTCCTTGGGACGTCCCATGGTGTGGTCCCCCAGCAGCAAGTACACAGAAGTGAACATCACCTACTCCGGGGGAGGACTGCTGTCGTCCATCCACCGAGGGGAATGGTCCGAGAGGCTGGACTACGAGAGCGAGAGGGTGGTGTCCCGCGCCTGGATCAACGGCAAGATCTGGACCTACACCTACGCAGACAAGGTGGGATTTTACAAAACGGGCAACATTTAGATTAGCTAATGAGAATTAAGTATAGTTTGTGTGTTTATTATGACCACTGACAGGTGAATGACACAGATTATCTTTTCATCATGGCTCCTGTTAGTGGGTTAGTGGGTTGTTTTTTTTTTTTTTTACTTTATTTTTATCCCATTTTAAAACAGTGGTAATATGTACAAACATATATTGACACTCTCAGGAGTGAATATACAATCATTCACATGTACACACATACACATGTACACACATACACACACATACTTACACACATCCCCATGCATATACTGTATACATTTTTTCTAATACACATACAAGCACATATTTCGCTCCATTCAGATTTTTTTGTTTTTCCTTTTTTTTTTTTTTTTTTTTTTTTTTTTACATTTTAGAGACATGACAGGGAATACATATTGATACAGTACATTTTAATAAAATACCTATATTACATCTTTTCTTACATGGGCTTCTAGCCTTCTACTCAAGCCTACCGATCTAAAAATTTAAATACAATTAGAGATGTGTGTTTAAAAAAAAAGAAAGAAAGAGGAAGACCAAATAGCACATGAAGTTAGTTGGTGTGAGAGAAGAGTATGCAGAGAATAGGGTTAGATGTAAGCAGATTTGCAGTGGTGACCCGTGAATGGAAAAGCTGAAAGGATAGACCCCTAGTGTTCGAACAACATGGCTGCAAACATAAGCTAGCAAATTAAGTAGACTGGAATACATTTCCAATGGATGAATTATCATGAGCCACTCAATATCATAAGTTATGAATAACCAAGATGGTTTTGGCAACTGGCAGGAAATCAGTCACCTGTGGATTCAATAGACAGTGCAAGGCTGACCACAATTATTTGTCTATAGAGGTTTAATCCAACAAAGCCTAATTAAATAAAAAAAGTTTAGGGACTATTGCCCTGTCCCAGTATAAGCGCACCCACAAGTGTGCATTCAAGCTAGGCGTGCAAGTATGTTTGTATGTCCCAATTCTATATGCTCCCTCACTACTGCACTCCACTTGTGCCCTTCCAGCAAGTGCGCATCAGACGTGATACAGCATAAGGATATTACCCACAATATTACCCACAATACTTTTCAACTTGCTTCATTGGGCGGTGTTTCTTAGCAACAATCAGGAGATGAATATAAGCAAGTGGAAGTGTTTAAATGCACTAACAGAGGAGTTAATGAATAAAAGTCTTCTGTGTTAGCCTTACTTACTACTTATTTTGCAGATGAGGCCTTTTTGACGAATTGAGCCGCCATTTATCAATTATCAAGATAAAAGACAGTGTAGGATTTGTTATCTTTTCTGTTTGAGGTGTTCAGAACTTTTTTTCTAAGCAGGTGGCATGCACACGATATTAGGCGTGTAGTGCATGCATTAGGTCAGAAGTGTATTTCCTATTGGCCTCCAACTGCATGTATGTGTGAAAATAACAGGAACTTAGCTCACTGTTGTCTGTGTTCATTTACATCATTTATTTGCTGTTTTTGTCGCATGTTTCTCTATGGAGCTCCCACTACATTTCGGCTCTCATTCGACATCTCGGTCGACTTGACTCTCGTTTTCTCTTTCTAAAGTTACAAATCTTTCCTCTGCCTTTTGGCCGCTCTGCCAGGACAAACATCTAAATAAAGCCATGTTGTTTTTGTTGGCATGTCGCTTTATCTTGAGACTAAGACTTCGGGGAAACCAGGTTGATTTTTATGCCGGGGGAGGTGCAGGGGGCTGTATTCACTCCAAAACTGTTTAACTGTGCACTTAAAAATAAAAATAAAAAATGGGAACAGGATCCCTCAAGATTTTTGAGTTTTGGGACCAACTCAAAATCTCAAGTTTTAACAACACATTTTTTGTTCACCTAATTTGATGTTCATATGTCTAAAACCTTTAAGTCTCACTCACTATCATTGTTTTTTCAACTCATCTTAGAGCCAACTTTTTGGTCAGAAAAAGTATTATTATTAGGGCTGGGGAAATTATTGCTTAACGCAGTGTGTTAATTTATTGATTTAATCGTGTTAATTTCAATTGACGCATCGATTAATTTGATCACAACAAAAATATTACGACGACACTGACAGGCAGCAGCGTAGAAGACAACACATTTCTGTTTCCATCCATCAGGCGCATTCGAGATGAGCCAGACTTGCGCAGTTTCGATCAGTGTTGGTCTGTGCACAGTGCACGCCGGTTAGATTTGTGTCCGACTTGTTCCCGACTTGCTCTGATGCAGCCAGTGCGACGGTCACCATGAGATCCAAACGAGACCAGCGCCTGAGCCGCCGCAGTTCATCAGGAGCAACTGCGGAGGCTGCACGGCTCAGTGCATGATGGGAAAACGCTCACCTGTCAGCGGTGAACGGACAGGTGATTGGATCTGAGTTTAGTGCTGACCAGAAATGTAATGCATGACACTTCACTGCCCTCCTCTCCTTCTTCCCCCGCCTGTTTTTAAAAAAAATACAGACTAAAGTTACAGTTTTGACCTGGATAAACCAACACAGGCGAGAAGTGGATTTCGGGTGTGATGGTGCGTGATCTGAGCCACAAACTGTCCAACGGCCGTGCACTCTCGTTCACAATCCAGGCGAGGCGCAGTTCATCTTGAACGAGCCTAATGCAACAAGTGAACGAGCTAAAGCAACATGAGTGACCAAAAAGACACATTGCTAAATGGACAATTCTGCTTCAAATCGTCACCAGACAGCAATATAGACAAAACAAAAGTTATGTCTGTGCAAGGATGAGTTCAATTACCACTGGAGTAACACCGTTCATAGTATTTACCACAACAATTGTTATTAATTGAAGAATTAAACTTATTTTTGTTAAAGTTCTAAAAGAGATTACACATGCTTTTTTAGGTTTTGTGCATTTGTTGGTTGTACCTTACGTAGGCAAGCTTTGTCTGAGTTACAGGTCTCAAAGAGACTATTAATTTATTTTCTTTGCAAGTTTTGTTTGCATTGCACAAGTTTACAGTAAAGTATGTGAAGGTTAATTCAAAATAAATGTTCTAAATTTACAATTTTGTGTTTGTACGTGAATTTATCCGATTAATAACTGGTAGTTATTAATAACTGGTAGTTATTAATAACTGGTAGTTATTAATCTGGTAGTTATTAATCGCAAATAATCGCGATACATTTTTTTCAGATTTGCGATTAATTAGTTAATTTTTTTTTTTGCGATTCCCGGCCCTAATTATTATTGATGATAATAAAAACTAAATATACTAAATTTAACAAAAAAGTAAAACTTTATTCTGAACAATGGATAGTAAGTTGGCTGTAAGATGAGTCAAAAAAATAATGATAGTGAGTAAAACATTTTAGACATAAGAGCGTCAAATTAAGTGAACAAAACATTTTTGTTGTTTGTTGAGATTCTGAGTTGGCCCCAAAACTCAAAAACCTTGAGGGATCCTGTTGCCTTGAGGTTTGTGATTTTGCAGCATTTTTTTTTTTTTTTTTTTTTTTTTTTTTTACAGTGTGGTAAAAAAAAGTTCCACAGTTCAAAAGGAAGGGGTTATAGTGGAATTTGTTGACTTTGCTAACCAATTATTGTCAACAAAAACTCAATTTACATAACCTCAAAAGTTCAAAAGAATTAGTTCCTGGGGTGGACAGTGGCAGAGTGGTTAGCGGTTCTGCAAGCCTAAGTTTGTGGGCTTGAGGCTCTGTGGGTTCTCTTTGGGTTTCCCACAACACCCATGTATCTGTGTCAGCCCTGCGACTAACTGGCCACTGATCAGGGTGTTAATAATAACGGGAATGAATGAATGAATAACTTACTGAATAAAACCTGTGACAATGCAAGGGGCTCCAGTAAAAATGTCAAAGTCTAACCTTTATACGTAACTGACATGTTAGTGTGAAAGTAGCTGAACAGTTGAGATTTGTGTTTTATGACTTGCTGGTTTTGTCTGTAGTGTTTGCACAAATCTCACACTTTTTCTCACACTTCTGTTTGCCTCAAAGTTATTGCACTTTATCTGAAACCAAAAGTAACACACTCGAACTCTGGTACTTTTTGTGCAGCATCTCAAAATGAAGTGTTTAGTGAAGAGGCATTTCAGTCAATTCAATATAAATCTGGTAAACTTTGTACATACAAAAAAATCTACCTTTTTCAGTCTAATCTAAACTTCTTCAAAGCATACTCAAAGTCCTTTCAGATCGCATAATTATAAATGAATGCCATTAAAATTAACTCTAAAGCTTTAGATAAGTACATTTTTATCATCTTCTGTGTATGATAATGAATACTCTTTATATTAGCTATCAAACGGAGAAATCCTCTGTGGACTAATTATGACATCAAGGCAAACTTACTAATTAATTTCATTGATAATTATAATTGAAAGTTTTTAAACATATTTGAAGATGATTATCACTTTGTATATGACTGAGATGGAAACTGACAACACACTTTTATTCAGAAACGTCATTAATTTAGGTAAATAAGTGAATAGATCTATGTAGTTTTATACCTTGGTGGGAAACTGGGTTATAAACTCACCTTGTAATGAGACGGTCCCAGGTTTGGACGTAGTAGTAGTAGTAGTAGTAGTAGTAGTAGTAGTAGTAGGAGGAGGAGGAGGAGGAGGAGGAGGAGGAGGAGGAGGAGGAGGAGGAGGAGGAGTTGTAAGTTCTGTAGCAGCCGCGAGACCAGTCTTAGCCATGAAACTAAGACCACTTTTTTGTGGTTTTGTTTTCATCCTGTTCTCAGATGCATTCTTACTTGGTCTTCTTGGTCTCATCAAAGCCAGTTTTACTCTTGTCTCAGTCTCTGAGACTTTTCTACCAGTCATGATAACAAAATAACTCATAATTTAAAGTATTTTATTTCTATTGTATTTCTTAAATCACGCTCAGGCTCAGAGAGATTAATAAAAATCACTTAAAGCACTGGCTGTAGAGCACAAGACTACCATTAATGTATTTGAGCCACTGATAATCTTCTATATTCTTTTTAAAAAAAAATTTCTTGATTTAGTCTTAGTTCACAGGATTTGGTCTCAACCTGGACTTGGTTTGCCTTGGTCTCGGCCTCCACTCGGTCTCAGACTCTTAAGGTTTGGGTCTTGACTTTGTCTTGACCCCTAGAAATCCAGGCCTAGATAATGTCTTAGTTGGTCATGTCCATTGGTTGCAATTAGCGTGGTAACGATTAAAATATTCTGGTATTTCCAAACTAATGTTAGGTTTGCATACATTTCCTTTTACTTATGTTACTTATGTATAATTTTGTTGAGTAGTTATCTTATTTTAAACTATTAGTCCTTCTACATGAGTACCAATTTTAAGTACTTCTTCCACCTCTGGTATATAATCTTGCAATTACAGTAACTATCTACTTACCAGTGCCCCAGTGGGAGCTTGCATTGGCAGTCGATGCTGTAACTTGAGCAGGTTTCAAGTTTCAAGATGTTTTTTATTGAATTTGAAGGAAAACCACTGGCTTCCTGAAAGTGGGTTTTACAGACGGCACTCGAAAATACTATGATGAGAAATCTTTGTACAGTATGGTCCCAGTATGAGCAGTCAGTGAGGTACAAGCTAACGAATGTCCCATAACCTACCAGCTACAATTTCCGCCTTTAATTAAAATGCGAAATGAATTTATATTAATGACTATATTAAAAGTGTAAATGAGATTATAGTCCAGGAATATATTCAAATTAATATATCATTTATTATTAATGCGCTCATATTAAAGCTTATGGAGAACTGGAGACACAATGTATTAGCTATGTTCAAACTCTAATGGAACATTTTCATAAAACTACTTTTCAGTTCATTGTTTTTCAAGGGTTAGTCTGTTGTATAAAGACAGTCTGTCCTCAAGCTATGACAAGACAAAGGCTCTATGTAAAGTTTTATCTAAGTGACACTGAAATAAGAAAAGCCCAGTCTAGACAGACAGAGAGCACGCAGGGGTGGAAAGTAAATAGATACTTTTGTTGAAGAATAAATATTTCCTTAGTACTAAAGAAAAGAAAATCGTACTTTCCCTTAAGGGCATTTTAAAGGAATCAAGTAAAAGTATTTTTGGTGGTAAAGTTGGAAGTAGCAGTAGGAGTAGTAAGAGTAGTATTAGTAGCACTAGTAAATGTATCATTAGTGGTAATAGTGGCATGAGTAGTAGTACTGGAAGAAGTAATAGTAGTAGAAGTAGCAGTGGTAGTGATAATAGTGCCAACAGTGGTAGTAGTAAAGTATTGTTTTTAACACAACTGCAAAATACATAGTAGCAGTATGGGTTGTAATAGTGGTAATAGTAGCACTAGTTGCAGTAGTGTGAGTAGTAGTACTAGAGAAAGTAATAGTAGTAGTAGTAGTAGTAGTAGTAGTAGTAGTAGTAGTAGTAGTAAAATTTGCAGCAGTGTGAGTATTAGTACTGGAGGTAGTAATAGTATTAGTAGTAGTACTAGTAAAAGTTGCAGTAGTGTGAGTATTAGTACTGGAAGTCGTAGTAGTATCACTTGTACAAAATGCAGTAGTGTGTGTATTAGTACTGGAAGTTGTAGTAGTAGTATCACTAGTACAAATTGCAGTAGTGTGAGTAGTAGTGTGAATAGTAGTGCTGGAGGTAGTAATAGTATTATTGGTAGCACTAGTAAAAGTTGCAGCAGTGTGAGTAGTAATAGTATTAGTAGTAGCACTAGTAAAATAACAGTAGTGTGAGTAGTAATAGTATTAGTAGTAGCACTAGTAAAATAACAGTAGTGTGAGTAGTAGTACTAGAAGTAGTAATAGCAGTAGCAGCAATAGTGGTAAGGGTGCTCGTAGTGGCAGTGATCAATTTTAAACCAAATCCTTTTTTTTTTTTTTTTTTTTTTTTTTGTGTGTGTGTAATAATTTGGAGTATTTTAATCTCTGTTTGAGAAATATATTTTGAAGTAACTGTGCTTTTCCTTGAATACAGATTTGGAGTACTTCTTCCACCTCTGAAGACATGTTTTGACTCCATAAGCTGGTGTATAACTCTGTGTACTTTGTGTACTTTCCGCCCCAGTCCATCATGCTGCTGCTCCACAGTCAGCGGCGTTACGTGTTCGAGTACGACCAGACGGACCGGCTGGTGGCCGTGACCATGCCCAGTATGGTGAAGCACGCCCTGCAGTCGCTGCTCTCTGTCGGGTACTACCGAAACATCTACACCCCTCCCGACAGCCAGGCATCCTACCTGCAGGACTACACCCTGGACGGACGCCTGCTCAGGACGCAGTATCTGGGAACGGGACGCAGCGTCATCTACAGGTGACGAGCACACACCGGGGGATTTTGTGATCACTTAGTTCAGAAAGTGCAGTGTGTACATTTTGGAAGCATCTGATAGTGACATTTTTAAATTGCAATTACACACTTCACTTCTCCTATGGTAGCCCTGCAGGGACATTATGTTATGATGAGTTTGCTTAATAAATTTAGCGACTAACTTTTCAGAACTGTCTGTTTGTGGAACTCAATTTTACCCCTGATCATTTCTTTGTGATGCACTTTTTACAGAAGAAAAGTTATGGCACCTTAATAGCATGCATATTTCTCCCTTTTATGTAATTAAAACAATATTTAGGCTTCAGATAATATTAGTATTTGCTCTTTAACGTGCATGTGACTTACTTTTTTGTCCCACCCCAGTTGGGAATCATTGATAACAAATGTTACTTTGTCACAGTAGAGCCTTAGAACAATTATGCAGTGCTCTTGGGAATCAATGCAAAATTATAAATTGCAAAATCCAGGTAACTATAAACTATTTGTTAATTAAAATATTGTTTAATACATTTTTATTAACGCTTTAATACTGCCTAATAGTGGTTAGTTACCAAAATATTAAATAAAACTAGAAAAAAAAAGTGGGGTGGTTATATACAAAATATGCATTAGAAAAAAAATGAGTCAATAGACAAGTCAATAGATATGAAAGACATGTATATACTCACTGTAACATTGTAGGGCAGAGCAGCTAAATGTGTTGTAATTAGCTGTAATTAGTTTACAAATGTCCAAATCGTTCATTCATAGTTGTGTGCTTAAAAAACTAAATATGAATGCACTTCTCGTCTTGTGCTCAGTTTGTCTGAACCACGCAGTTGTGTAGTAAAAAAGTAACAGAGCTTTCACCACCAGGGATCTCAGGATTAACCAATTTTACAATTATTTGTGATTATAAATGCCACTAAGAATAATAGTAAGTTGAGCTTTTTCTCACAATCTTAGTACATGTTTATAAGGCTTCCTTCAGGCTAATAAAAAAAATTAAAAAGGAATAAAAATGTCAAAGACTGGGTCAGGCAGGTTAATAGTTGAGGAAAAAGTCCATACCTGGTCAAGAAATGTTTGGTTAAAAGTGTCAATCAGGCATTTAATAAAAAAATGCTCTGTGTTTCCTTTTGGTGATGTCAATATTTGTGAAAATCATAAAATCGCGATATTTCATCTCACAATAATTGTGACACTAAAATTTGGCATTGTGACATCCCTGATCACCAGAGACTGCTATAGTGCCACTCTTATACTCTATGGAAAGGATGGTTTTGACATTTTCCATTGGTTTATCTGTGAACCACAAAACTTTATGCTGTACCCCTCTAGCTGACTGCAGATCAATGTGAAAAGGACGACACTGGTGACAGTTTCCATTTGATAAGCTCAAAGGTATCTCGGCCCTGCAGCCTGAGCGTATAAAATATTACACTGATTGGCTTGATGAAGGTGCAGTAATTAAACCCTATAATCTGTGAAAATTCAAAGCACTATTACATCTGTTGAACTGACAAAAAGTGTCCCGCACACACACCCAGCTGTCCTTACAAATGACTGTGATTGGCCTAATGAGGAGACTGATTAAAGGTCAAAATTTTAGTAATCACGCTATGTTCAGACAGCACTGATCTGATTCTAATGAAAGCTGCAGGACGGATACAGGCAAGAGTGGTGGCATTTAAGCATTTTTAATACTTATTGGCTCCAATGGGGACACTGTAATAAATGTTCCCATTTTCACCATATGAAAGGCCATAACCGCAGCAGCGCCAGCCAAGCCAATTTTGATGAAATATTGAAATATGCCGCAACTTACTCCTTAATAGCACCAAGCAAGCAGCCTGTGTTATCCACAAGCAAGTGTGTGTTTGCATACACTGAAATACAAATGTAGAATATGGTCTGAGATGTACTTTTACTTAAGTTAGCAATTTGTTTTACATTCATTATTTTTCTGTCTTTATTTTGAAGGTACACGCCGGCAGCGCGGCTATCAGAGGTGGTTTATGACTCCACTTTGGCAACTTTCACTTATGACGAAGCCTCTGGGACTGTAAAGACAATTCATCTCACTCATAACGGCTTCATAAGCTCGATACGCTACAGGCAAACAGGTATGTATGCACAAGCAGTTACTGCTGCAAAAAATCATCTGAAAACTTCAAACCTTCATTTATCACAAGACAGACATTTTTTTAAACTGCTGTCAAACTCAGTCATCAGAGAAGTGCAAAGAAATGCTACTTTTACTCAAGTATTATTAGTTTTTAATCCAGCCACAAGGGGTCACAAGTCAGTGTACTTTTTGTGCCAGCCCCTAACTTGGACAAATGGACAGGGTTGTGTCAAATATAACCATTCTTTCTGCGTAAAACCTTTGCCAAGTCAATATGCAAATCTAAGAGATGTGGTGAGATGTAATTTATAAAATGTAAAATCCTAATGCAAAGGTGTATTTCAACATCTAGACACAGAATACAGTACATTAAACTTGTGGCCTAAAGTAGTAAGCTACAAACCTCTATAGAATAATAGAAAGATGAATATACAATTTTTCTTGCTCTGCCACAGGACATCCTGCATCAGTATACAACAGCGGGGTCCCTTTAGTCATATAAGAGCAATATTATCTAAACTATATTGAGCTTTGGGAATGAGGAAATATATGTAAATACACATAAAACACTCTAGGCGTCTTCCCCAAGAACATTTTTAAAAGAGCAGATTATTTCCCGCATTCTGGTGCATTTTAATATGTATGTGTAAAATGTTTAATATAATTTGTATTTTAATTCATTAGCTATGAAACTTAGTTACAAAAGGATGGAAGATGTGAATTTTGTTAAACTGCCACAACCCAACTGAACACAAAATGTCACGGCCCAACTAAGTTCATTCACAAGTTACAGAAAGCAAAAAAGACGAAGGAATTTCACAGGGACTCGAACAGAGAGAAACAAATTAGAAGTCAGAGTTTCCCCAGCCTGTTAGCGAGACTTCTTCATACACCTTGTTGTCCCATCACTCCCATGCGAATCTGCAAGTGAGAGGCAGGCTTTTTAGAGTAGAGTATCCAATCACAGAGGAGGCTGTCTGTGAGAGTGCAGCACTATTGACTGTCACCGCCTGCTGCGAAGGGGACGGAGAGGGGCCAACATGACAGAAGCTGCGGCGCGAACCTCAAAGAGTAGAAGAGTAAAATGCGGGACATAGCCCAAATTTGCTGAACAAGGAGCCCTCCGCAATGCCAACCTGTTTTATCCCCCCTGAAGTTAAAGCAGAGGGAGGGATGGTTAAAAACAGGAGCAGAGGCAGGGATAGAAAAACCAGAAGGGTGGAACCCCCCCCCCCCCCCCCCCCATCCCCCCAGCAGATTGCACCCTGGTTAGCACTGTCGCCTCACAGCAAGGTTTCCTGGAACATGTGGGGCCTTTCTGTCTGGAGTTTGCATGCTCTCCTCGTGTCTGGGGGCGTTTTCGCCAGTTTTCCCCATCAATCTAAAACCCGTACAATAGGCTAATCCTCCAGTTAGGTAGTCCTGACCAAGATCCTGGCTCAAGATCTCGCTCACTGCTCCTGACAGGTTGACCCAGCTGCATTGAAGGATGGGTCAAATACAGAGAACAAATTTATCTACAGGCACAGTAAAAGTCTATCTCTACCTTAACCTAATAGTTGCAGTATTAGCAGTATCTCTATCAGCAGTTGGTGTTGTAGTAATAGTAGTAGTAGTAAAAACAGTCGCAGCAGTAGAAGAAGCAGAAGTAACAACAAGACAGTGTACCCAGTCTCAAGTCTAGATAAATGGAGAGGGTTGTCTCAGTAAAGACATCCGGCATAAAAATCTGCACTGAAGCCACATCCAAATCACTGCATTTTCAGAGACACACAGAAGACTTTTAAACTTAGTACTTGAGCAATATAATTCGGAAGTACTTGTACATAAGATTTTGGAGTACCTCTTCCACCTCTGTAGTAGTTTTGTTTTGAGTACAGAGTTGGTATTTGATGTGTAACCGTCTCAGCAGCAGTTAGAAGTGTGAACAGGCCCGAGCGTTGTGAGTGGAAGAGAGTGTGGTCTACCGCAGCAGTAAACTCGAGACCACCTCCTGAGCTGAGCGGCGTTATCTCATCTCCACCTCCGACCAGACCGCCTGATCAAAGTAAACAAGGAGATATATGAATGTGAGCTGCGGTGGCGGGGGCGTGCATATTTTACATCGTGTTTTATGTGTATTTACATATATTTCCTCATTCCCAAAGCTCGATATAGTTTAGTCACTGGATCATATTGCTCTTATATGACTAAAGGGACCCCGCTGTTGCATACTGATGCACTGGGGATGTCCCGTGGTAGAGCAAGAAAAATTGTAAATTCAACTTTCTATTGTTCTGTAGAGGTTTGTGACTTACTACTTTAGCCCAAAAGATTCATGTACTGTTGTGTACATGTTTCTATGTCTAGATGTCAAAATACACTTTTGCATTAGGATTTCATATTTTTATAACTTAATGAATATGCATGGAAAATGTCTTTTGTCTGGGGAGCTGTTACTTTAACATTGAAGAAAACGCTTGGATTAGGTGTCTGACACCCCCTGCTGCCAACGGTGGGGTCTGGACAGAGCATAAAATGGCTGTTTAGCATGGCTATTAGCAACATAACAGCAGGAATTTAACCCTCTCAGGGCCAAATTAAGTTTTAGTAACAGGAAAAATCAGATATTTGGGGGAAATTATTATATGGGGTAATAATAAACAATTCTGACTTTTTTTGGTAATTAGGTAATGAGCATTTAGCTGTTGCAAATCTGCAATGCCTGCCCGGAGAGGGTTAAGCGCTGAAATTTTCAGAATGAGTGCGGTGACGGTGTGTGTGCTTTAGAAATGTGCCATTCTGCACCAACAACCTTTCCGACCACCACCAATCACACCAACCGGTTCTTACAAAGGCTAGGTGGGTGAAGTGTCTTGCCCACAGACACAACAGCATGAACTCGGGAGAGCGGGATTCAAACTGCCAACCCTCTGGTTATAGGACAACTGCTCTACCTCCTGAGCCACTGCCGCCCCTTGTTTTGTTTTGTTTTGTTTTTTTTGTTTTTTTTTTTTATAGAAAAACAAAAAAATAACTAATAATTCAGAGAAACCACACACGCAGGCAACAACAATGAATTACAAATAGGAAAACAAACAATACAATACAAATACTGTATATGCATACACAAAGCAAGTTGCTCCTTTTTCAAAAACTCCGCTAAAATTCCTCAAAGTCCTCTGCCTTTCTACTTATAACGTATGTCTTTCCAGTGCAATGCAGGACACCATTACCATCGGCCAAACCTTTGTAAAAGGAGCATCCATCCTCTTCCGAAATAAGGCTATTGTTCTCCTGGCCTGCAGGAGATCAAAGTCTTTAAGTGTTTGGGATACATTTCTAAAATGCACATTGTTGCCAGGTGAGGAGCTTTGATTCCAGCTATAATGGACGTGGTTTACTGTCACCCCTTGCTTGGAATTTAGCTATAAACTCTGATTTATTTATAGATTAAAATACACCAAAAATCTGTTTATCTAAATGGAATTTGCAGTGTTAGATTTGACCCTCTAAGGCTGCTGTAATTTTTAGTGGAAGTAAAGTTTTAACCAATGAGATTGTTTGGTCAGGGATGTATAGTATGGTCAAATGACCAACAAATACTGTACTCTGCATTGAAACATAAGGAGGAGAAGGAGCGTTTTAGTTGCTTTAGAGTTCTTAGTTGATTAATTATTTTCTGAATTGTTTGTGCAAAGCCTTGGAAAATGCTCCAGAAAATGATATGAAAAAATGTGAACTTTAATTTCCATGTTAGTCATATTATGTGCTTGCGTAGGAACAAAGGCAGTCATGACTTTGACCTGAGGATGTCAATTATAGCCCCAATAATGTCACAATTGCTCTACATCTCATATGGAAAATTAGCTAGAGACACACTTCTCAAGACAGACTTCACAAATGACACCATTAGCCGCCTCATGATCATTTGAGCGGGCCTTTAGATACTTACGTCTGAATACCGGTGTTGTTAATGCACTCGGCCAATCCCCCTCAAGCCTCCGGTCATTCAGGGTCGTCCATAGTTCGCTCGTCTTTGGCGCAGATTCACGTCAGCTCGTTTTGTGGTTGGTTCATTTTGATCAGGTGACAGTAATCTTTGGGGCGCAGCTGGGAAGAGTGTATATGCGTTTATCGCTTTGCCCTCGCCGTGAATAGAGTCTCACCTTCTCTTTAACTGATCTCATTTCAGCCGAACAAACGCAGCCTCGGAGTGGGGCAGAGATAGTGGTAATTGTCCCTTGAGACGTTGAGACGAAGACAAGAAAATGGCAAGAGTAGGAAGCAAAATATTTGAAAGTTGTATAGAGAGGGGAAAATGCTACACTGTAAAACCAACCACACATTTTATTTTTCCTTGGATTTGTATTTATTCTTTATTGTAATAGCAATCATCTGTGGAAAAAATTACTCTTTATGATGGCAGCAATATCTCAGGAAGGTTGGCACATCGGCCCCCGCTACCAGCATTACATACTGTTGTGTCCTTGAGCAAGACATTCCCTTCTTGCCTGCAGTGTCTGTGTCACTGGAGTACGAATGTGTTTTAGTGGGATTATTATTATTTTTATTATTATTATTGGCTGTATTATTATGGATTTTAATCTACATGCACACTTCGATAAGGGACCCTAACATTGGCTGAATAATGGCTATATTTTTTAGTGCTAGATACATTTATACACAAGAAAATGCGCTAAAAATAAAAAAAGATGCATTGGTAAAAAAGACAAGGCTGAGATAACAGCTAAGGCTAAACTCAGTGCTAGAAGTTTAATGTGAGCTCCAAATTTCAGTTTGAGGTCATATTTTTGTATTCTGCGGTGGGAGATTTGTCAAGTTTTACATTATTAATCAGATAAAAGCAGAAAAAATAGCTATACTGTTTTCTTTTGGTGAGTGGTTTGGCTGGAAACGCGAGTAAAGTAAAGGATTTTATTGTAACCGCACTGGCAACAGCAGTGTTAAAATCACCTCAGCTTTTAGGCATTTGGTTTAGGCGACTTTACCTATTTAGCAGATATAGATACGAGTAACTTACTTCTTTCAGAGTGATGCACTGTTGGGGTTTTTACAGTGTATAGGGAGAGGTAGAAAAGAAACGATGACAGCTTGGGGAAGTGACAGTTCAGGAAGCGAGACGAACAGACTGGATGTTCCCTGGGGGGTATAAAAAAGCCTCTACCTCAGTCTCAGTGTCTATGCCATTTTTTCCCATTAGTTTAGAACCAACATTCCCCCTGAAAATAAAAATAGAAGATGTAATGCTGATCCAGCTCTCTTACCGTCTCCAAAGCTAGACATTTAGTCATTTTAACTGCAATCGGAGTCATCTCAAATAGCACCATTATGCCATTTCATTAGATAGAAAGCCCTTTTTTCTTTTTTTTCTTTTTTTTCCAAGCAGGGGGATGTGCATCGGTGTAGCTAGCAGCAGAGTTGATGGATAGTGTTGTTAAAGTTGATGTTCTGACATTAAGGAGCACACACTGGCCCATCATGGCTATTGTCTTTAGATTAAATTATCTGTGCATGTTAAAGGTCACCGGTGGAAATGCCATAGAGGTGTGGGATAGTTAAGATCGAATGGATTGCACTGCGTGTGTCTCTGTTAATGGCATTAAATTAGCCCCTGATTTGAATTAATTAGGGAGGCTCGTATATGAAGCACGATGGCCTACTGTGAGGGCTGTGTGTGAAACGCATATACGCTGTAAAATTAAGTTTCCTGTGCATACTGATATCCATAGGTGGGAATTAACCGGATACCTTTACCTAAGTGATTTATTCAAGGACCTTATTTAAAGAATGGGCACTTTCTGAGTACATTTTTAACATTTGTAGCATTTCAATGTCTCTAAAGGAGTGAAAGTACTTTTTGACCTCGTAAAAAATGGGTAGTAATAGGAGTAGTGGTGGTAGTGATAGTACTAGAAGAAGTAGTAGCAATGGTAGGAGCAGGAGTAGCACTAGTAGTTGTAAAAATAGTAGTAGTAGTAGTAGAGTGGTGGTGGTTGTAGCAGTAGTACGTAGTAGTATCAGCAGCAGTGCTAAAAGTAACAATGGTGGTAGGAGCACTAGTAGTAGTTGTAATAGTGGTAATGAGCAGTGATAAGAGTAGTAGTCGAAGAATTAGCAATAATATTAGTAGTGGTAGTAGCAGTAATATTTGTAGTAGTAGAGATAGTAATTGTAGTTGTAATAGTAGTAGTGCAAGAGCAGTTGTAGAGCAGCAGTAGTAGTTGTATAGTAGTAAAAGTAGCAGTGGTGGTAGAAGTAGTATGAGTAGTAGTAATACTTGTAGCAATAGCAGAAGTAGAAGCAATGGTAGGAGTAGCACTAGTAGTTGTAATAGTATTAGTAAAGTAGTTATAGTAGTACGTAGTAGTATCAGCACTAGTTCTAAAAGTAGCAATGGTGGTAGTAGCACTAGTAGTAGTTGTATTAGTAGTAATAGATAAGCAGTGGTAAGAGTAGTAGTGAAAGAATTAACAGTAATAGTAGTAGTGCAGGAGCAGTAGTAGCAGTAGTAGTTGTATAGTAGTAATAGTAGCAGTGGGGGTAGTAGTAGTATGAGTAGTGGTAGTAAGCAGCAGTAAGTACTTTCTAAATTATTGTTAGTAATTTTACTCTTTGGAAAAGTGGCTAGTAATACTAGTATGAGGTAGTAGTGGTTATAGTAGAAGTCGTAGTAGTAGTAGCAATTGAAGTAGTAGCACAAGTAGTTGTAATGCAGTAGTAGAGGATCAGTGGTAGTAGTAATAGTAATGCTAAAGTTGAGCTAGTAGCAGTATTTAAGTACTTTCTAGTAAATGTAATACTTGTTTAGTTACATAACAATTTTGTTGCATACCTACCTTACATGAGTAACAATATTTGGAAGTAACAGTACTTTAACATGAGTACAGATTTGGAGTACTTCTTGGACCTCAGCTAATACCTCACTGTTCTCTCTCTGTAGGTCCCCTGACGAGTCGGCAGATTTTCCGTTTTAGCGAAGAAGGTTTGGTCAATGCCAGGTTCGACTACAGCTACAACAACTTCAGAGTGACCAGTATGCAGGCGGTCATCAACGAGACACCGCTGCCCATCGACCTGTACCGGTACGTGGATGTGTCAGGACGGGTCGAACAGTTCGGCAAGTTCAGCGTCATCTTCTACGACCTTAACCAGGTAAGTGGCAGGAACATTAAAGCATATATCAAAATGAATTATTGATGAATTGAATATAATATATAATATGAATATGAATTATTTTTATAGTGTATATATGTAACTTAAAGGGACGGCAACCTTTAAAAACATTATTCAACTAAAATAGAACATTTTTAATAAGTATTCTACTGGTGCCATAAGGAAACAGGTGAAGAGACCAGCAGAGGGCAGCAGACTGTTTCTGGCTTTTGAACACAAATAGAGGAAAAAACACTTTTGATTTCCTTAAACGTTTTGTATGATCAATTTTACTACAAAATGAAACAGCTGTGGAGAATCAGTGGAAACAGAGCTGTACACCGTTTTTTGGATAAATGAATGAGAACAGACTGGATGTAGCTTGTTGATTGGTCAGTGCTTCCTGGAATGGGCGGGGTTCTTGTGAGAAGCGAGGATTTGTGCAACTGAGCATTTTTAGGCCTCAGAATAATAATATTTATAATAATAATGCAGTAGACCCTTCTCAGCCAGCGTCCTCTGATCACGTGATTTCCGCAGAGATGCACAGAGCCGCCATGTTGGAATTGGCAAAAGCCGGTTGTCACGGCCCGATTTGGATCAGTCCTGCTGTCTGTTAGTCTAACAAATTAAATTTGTTTTACTCATCAAAAATAGTTTAATGTGTCCTATATCTGTGATAGCATCTAGCAGCTGTCTGTTTAAGTAAAAAAGTTAATGTTGCACTGTTTGACCAAGTTTATTCTTTAAAAAAGTCACATAAAAGATCGTTCCTGCTGTAATCGTCAAATAAACTAAAAACCGACCTGAGGTCAGTTCTTACTGTCTGCTCAAGTTTATTAGCAGGGTAAACACGTTTTCACGGACATTTAGCAAACTGGGGAGAAAAAGAAAATACAATGTTCAGGACAGCTTGGTATTTGTTCTTTTCCGTGTTAGGATATCGCGATTACAGGATTATTTTCACAACATGGAATACTTATATATCTCAATATTTACTTGTGGATTTATACGGACTGATTGAGGGTTACTAATCCTGGATTGGACTGGTTTTGGACAGAACCAGTGTTCAAAGGTAAAAGTCAGTTTTTTCGATTTGACATACTGAGGAATTGTCATTAATTACACATATGTCCTATTTTAAGCATAAAGTTAACTTAATTCCCATTTTGTACAGAACATAAGCTTTCTAACGGTGTATATCATGCCTCTATTGACAAAATAATAACTGTGCAAATTATGTTTTCCAAAGCGGATTGTGTGTTGAAGGCTGGTAAACTGTAATTTTGACATATCATATGGGTCTTAAGCATCGACAAGTGAACATTTCTCTAAATATTGCTGTCTGACTTGACCACTTAACGTTAAGTATTGAACCGGTGTAGAAAGTGGTAAATATGAACTCAATTTCTATGCATGATTGCTAATCACTAGCAGACTACCCCGGCTTTTTGCCATCCAAAATGGCAGCGCCAACAAACCAAGTCACGTGACTGAGAACGGTCTATAGACTTAGACTTAGTCTTTTTCTTTTTTTTTTAGTCACTCAGTTGCTTTACAATTTGGTGCATTATTCACTCACTTCTCACTCAGTCACACGCAGACGGAAGCGGGGCTGCCATTTTGCGCCTACAGGCCCTTCTGACCACAACAAACACACAGTCACACTGAAACTTTCATTCAGACAAGGCAGGTGGTGTGTCTTGCCCAAGGACACAACAACAGTATGCAATGCTGGCAGCGTGGTTAGTGGGCACATGTGTCCTACCAATTGTGCCCTTAGAACAGTCGTGCCAAAGAATACAGGATTACTCAAACAGGCGTGAATGACAGAAAACACAACTCAAGATATAAGTTGATGAGGGAACAACATTTTAATATGGTAGAAAGCTCTGAAAAGTCTATTCTGCATAACATAACCCCTTTAATTTCATTCTGCACTGGATCTCCAGAGTGATGTTTTGAAAGACAATAAAAGAAATCTTGAAAATACTGATATCATTTGGAATCAACATTTAGGAACTACAGTATCTTATTATATACTTATTACGTCTAATCTTATCATACTCTTAGGACCTAAAAGTGGACCATGGCCATGTCCATAGTGGGTTGTATCATTGCGATATATGTATTGTGAAAAAATATAGTTTCAGTATTTAGTTATACTGAAATTATGACAATGTTAGATGTCTGACCTCTCTGACTGAGAGGCCAGACAAGCCAGAGGACATGTACAGAGGAGAGATAGTGAAAATACGGGTAGAAGAATGCTGCAGGAAAATTTCTGAAAATAGTGAAAGAGGACGTGAAGTTAGTTGGTGTGAGAGAAGAGGATGCAGAGGAGAGTCTTAAATAATTTGCCATGACAACCATTAAAACTTCTGCAACACCAAGTAGTCTAAATTAATTTGATTTTTGTTAACATAAAGTCAGAAAGATAGTAGTAGGTGTAAAATTAATTACATACAATATCCAAAAGAAAATACGTTCCTTTTAAAATAGATTTCTTAGGTTTAGCAGAAAGCAGTTGCTAGATGAGCCCAGCTGTGATCCAGTGTCTTAAAGCATATTTTTTACTCTGTTACATTTAAGATAACAATAGCGAATATGTGTCTCTAATTTCCTCTATTATCTACTTTGTACACCATCTGTTTGAACATACTATTATTTTGTTGCAATAGAGGTGTTGCATCCTAATTAGCGGCTTATAATTTCCCTTTTGACATGGCTTTTGGCACAACTCTTGTTAGTGCAGCTTTAATTCAGTCAGAAGAAACTCACTTTGAAGTAACAAAGTGTAGGATTTGAGCATGAGAGGGAGCAAAAGTTACATTTTTCTTTTACTGCCACTGCTTGTCCAGGTCATCACCACACATCTCATGAAGCACACCAAGGTCTTCAACTCCTACGGTCAGGTGGTGGAGGTCCAGTACGAGATCCTCAAGTCCATCGCCTATTGGATGACCATTCAGTACGACTCGGCGGGACGGACCACCACCTGCGACATCCGGGTGGGCGTGGACAGCAACGTGACCCGCTACACCTACGAGTACGACGCCGACAGTCAGCTCCAAAGTGCCTCGGTCAATGAGCGGCCGCAGTGGAGATACAGCTATGATCTGAACGGGAACATCAACCTGCTCAGTCATGGCACCAGCGCAAGGTACGTAAGACTAAGTCATTAAAGTCTATAGTGTGTATGTAGGCTATGTGTGGTCTATTTTAATTCGCAGCCTTCAAGGTGAAAACACACATCATAACATCCAGGGCAACCTTTAGCTTATTTTATTAGACTCATGGCCTGGGCTTTTAGTTGCAACATACATTAAGGTAATTGCAGATTTAAAGCTACCCTGTCCTTGACTCTCTTCAGTGATCATAGTGAAGAGCCAACATGTAAACATACTAGGTTGAAAAATAAAAAATAAAAATAGTGTCGCAATAGTGAGTCAGCTCTGTATTTATGGAAGCCCAGACTTTGCCCCTAACCATTTCCTAGCATTCAGCCAAGACTGGAAGTGTTGTCAGTACCGAGACCAAGTCTGTATTTATATTTGCAGTCTCATAGGATCATGAGTCAAACGCAAAGGCGAATGAAATATTTTGGTATAAATAACTGCAATGATCTGGTATGTATGGTATTTAAAAACAAAATGTAGTGAAATGTATTTTAACAATAACATTACAACATGTACTAGTTAGTAAAAATACAAAAGTAAAAGTAAGGTTTCTAAGGTTATCTTTTTTTCAAGAAAGTGGTGAATGTACACCCTAGTTTTTGGGCTATATGTTAGCATTTTTATAGCCCGCCCCCCTTCTTTCTTTGCAAAAGCAGTAGAGTCTGGTTCCTAACCAATGGAGAGAAGTTTCCAATCAGTCAGTTTAGACCAGGCCTATCAGAGTTACAAATATCTATTACAGTGTTACAAATGCAAGATAATCTCCTATCAAAATTAACAAATATGGCACTGGCTTATGCAGAGCAAATTTAATGACTTCTCTCACCTGATTAATGGTGTTTAGCGCTTTCCTTTGTCACCTGTTGATTCTGCTGAGGTCTGTTATTGTTCAGTCTTCATTGGGACTTTCTTCTTTGTGTAGTTTCCATTTTAACAACAGTAAAGTCCCGCCTATGACCACATTCAAGCAAACTGCCTTTTTGACTTCTCTGAGTTGCTAATAATATGGTGTATACTTTTTTAAAATTTTTATCACAAAACCAATTCTACATAAGCGCCATGTTTGTTTTGGATGCAGGGCAGCAGCATGTTGCTTATGCCCCTCCCTTCATTTCTCTGATTGGTTACTCCCATAGAAATGAACCTCAAACCAAGAAGTACCCGACTTTGTATAGAATGAGAAATTAGTTTATTTGGCTGCCCAGGCTATTATTTTTAGCCATTAATATGTAAACTTTCTCCATCAACAGCATCTTCAAATTGTTTTAATAGTTTTACTGTATGCATTTCAGGGGTGATAATCCTCCTTATAACAGAAAATGCTCATGGTTTAAGGTCCTGGCTCCAGTATTTGGTGAGGTGCACGATGCTGTGAAGATACCGTTCTGAAAAACATCAGAGCAAACACGTTATTACTTTAATGTTTACAATATAAGAGTCCCTTATCAGTTTTCAGCTGCATTCAGCCCCTAATTGTGTATAACCCTCACTGAAGGCTTCATTTGATGTCTGTAACAAGTTGTACTATTTGTTTATGTGTTTTATTTGATAGTATTAATTCTGAATGTACTCTTGCAGACTAACTCCCCTCCGTTACGACCAAAGAGACCGCATCACACACCTGGGCGAGCTCCAGTACAGCGTGGACGACGATGGCTTCCTGCGCCAAAGAGCCAACGACCTTTTCGACTACAACTCCAACGGCCTTCTGACCCGCGTCTACAACCGGGTCACCGAGCGGACCGTGACGTACCGCTACGACGGCCTGGGACGCCGAGTGGCCACTAAGTCCACCGAGGGCCAGCAGCTGCAGTTTTTTTACGCCGACCTGTCCCAGCCCACGAGAGTCACCCATTTGTACAACCACAGCAGTAACCTAATCACATCCTTGTACTATGACCTTCAGGGCCAGCTTATAGCCATGGAGCTGAGCAGTGGAGAGGAATATTACGTTGCATGTGACAGCACTGGGAGCCCAAGGGCAGTGTTTTCAAGCAAAGGTCGGCTGGTCAAAGAGATCCTATATACGCCTTATGGAGAGGTCTACCAGGACACAAATCCAGATTTCCAGCTCATCATTGGCTTCCACGGAGGCCTGTATGATCCGTTCACGAGACTGGTGCATCTGGGAAGGCGGGACTATGACACGTTAGCCGGAAGATGGACCTCACCTAATCATGAACTGTGGGCGGAGCTTAGCAAGGAGCCAAAGCCGTTTAACCTGTACGCCTTTAAGAATAACTGCCCCGTGGGAAGAGTAGAGGAGGTTACACAGTTTACCACAGGTGAGATTCACACCTTAGCCCTGTGAAACAAAACATTCTTAACTGAGCAAAAGCCAGAGTGGTGAGTGTAGCAATGTTTATGCCAGATGTAGCCAAACCACAAACCACTACTACAGTTAAATAATATAGTATTGAAATCGCAACAAAAGTTAAAAAAAGCAGTCATCTGGATTAGATTTTTCAAGTTGAAGACGTTTCACCTCTTATCCAAGAGGCTTTCTCAATTCTGAAATGAACTGGTAAGAGAGCTGGTTTATATTCTTATAGGAAGGAGGAGTTTAGACCTGAAACTAAATTCTATTGGTCAATGTGACCAAGAATAGCCTAGCGGTTTCGGGTCATTAGGAGTCCTTTGTCCTCAGCTGGAGTGAGAGTCGTTAACCCTCCCCAGCCTGGGCAGCTCCTTCAGATGTAAATGACCTGAGTGAAACTGGTTTGTTTTGTTTGGGTTTCAGGAGACTGTTGTAGACAGAAGGAAGGTTGTATCTGAGACCACCATTTCTGTTTAAAGAAGGTTTATCTTTTTTGACAAAGATTGCTTCTTTCACTCCTCGCTCAAACCATCCTTTCTCTCTGGCTAAGATTCGGACCTCGCTGTCCTCAAAGGAGTGGTTTGTGGCCTTCAGGTGGAGGTGTACTGCAGATTCAGGTCCACTGGAGTTGGCCCTGCGGTGTTGGTATAACCGCTTGTGCAGAGGTTGTTTGGTTTCTCCAATGTACTGTTCATTACAGTTCTCACTGCAGTGGATGGAGTACACAACATTGCTCTGTTTGTAACTGGGAATTTTGTCCTTGGGGTGAACCAGTTTTTGTCTGAGAGTATTAACAGGTTTGAAATAAACCGGGATGTTGTGTTGGCTAAAAATCCTTTTAAGTTTCTCAGACAGGCCGGAGATGTACGGAATGACTACATTGCTCCTTTTTGGCTCTTGCTCCTGTTCTTTCCTGTCCTGTTTTCTTGTCATTCGGGATTTGGAGAAGGCCCAGTTGGGATATCCACAGGTTCTGAGGGCTTGGCGGACATGTAGCTCTTCTTTCCTCCTTCCCTCTGAGCTTGTGGGAACCTCTTGGGCTCTGTGCTGCAGTGTCCTGATCACACCGAGTTTGTGCTGTAGCGGGTGGTTTGAATCAAATAACAGGTACTGGTCTGTGTGAGTGGGCTTCCTGTACACTTCCACACGGAGCCGCCTGTCTTCTCCAATGATAACTGCACAGTCTAAGAAGGCTAGGCTGTTCTCCGTGGCATCCTCACGAGTGAACTTGATGTTCTGGTCCACAGCATTAATATGCCTTGTGAAAGCTTCCACTTCCTGGATTTTGATCTTCACCCAGGTGTCATCCACATATCTGAACCAGTGACTAGGAGTTGAACCTGGAAATGAGTCAAGAGCTCTCCTCTCAACTTCCTCCATGTACAGATTAGCCACAATGGGGGAGACTGGGGAGCCCATAGCACAGCCGTGTTTTTGCCTGTAGAAGTTTCCTCTGAACTGGAAATATGTGGTGTTGAGACACACCTCCAGTAGTTGGCAGATGTGGTCCGGTGTCAGGTTTGTCCTCTCCTGCAGTTCTCCATCTTGAAGCAGTCTCATCCTCACAGCCGTTACTGCCTCTGTGGTGGGGATGCAGGTGAACAGAGACGTCACATCATAAGACACAATAGTCTCATCAGAATCCAGCTGGAGATGTTTGACTTTGTTGGCAAAGTCTTGTGAATTCCTAACATGATGCTCTGTGTTGCCAACAAGAGGGGCCAGGATAGAAGCCAGGTGTTTAGCTAAGTTGTAAGTGATAGAGTCTGTGCTGCTGACAATGGGTCTGAGTGGTATACCTTCCTTGTGAATTTTAGGGAGGCCATAAATGCAGGGAATGGCGTCCCCCGGGTATAGTCTGTAATACAGTTGCTTGTCAATGACTTGGTCTTTCTCCAGCTTCTGTAAACAGTCTATAACCTTCTTCTTGTAGCCACTGGTTGGATCTCTCCTCAGTGTCTCATAGGTGGTAGCATCACTGAGTAAGCTGTTCACTTTGGCCTCATAGTCCACTGCATTCAGGATCACTGTGCATCTACCTTTGTCTGCTGGCAGAATGTTGATGCTGTGGTCCTTCTCCAGCACTGTTAAAGCCTTCCTTTCTTCTGAGGTAAGATTAGAAGGAGGTGGTTTAGCACTGGAAAGGGCAGCTGAGACTCTGAGCCTCAATTCTTCAGCTTCTGCTTCGGCCAACTTGTTTTTCTTTATGGCTGTTTCTGTGGCTGTGATGAGGTCTACCGTAGGGATCTGTTTAGGTGTTACTGAAAAATTGAGCCCCTTGGATAAAACCTCTTTCTCTGTTTGGGATAGCTCGCGGTCGGAGAGGTTCTTAACCCACCTCTCTCTGCTTGCTGGAGGTTCTGTGTGTTTTTTCTCTTTCCGCTGGCTGGGCCTGTCACTGGAGTTCTGTTGTTTGTTGGTTAGAATCTGAAATTTCTTGATTTGACGTTCTTTGCTTTTCTTGTGTTGTGAAAGCTGTGCGGTCCGGGTGAAGCTGGAAATCTTCTGGAAAACTTCATCTGTAACTGATGTTGATATCTTGTCCTGCAAGTATTCCAATTTACTCTTCAAGTTGTTTACTGTGAAATGAGTCTGTCGGATCCTTTCACTTAGAAGCTGAGTTCAAACAGAGCAATGTTGTGTACTCCATCCACTGCAGTGAGAACTGTAATGAACAGTACATTGGAGAAACCAAACAACCTCTGCACAAGCGGTTATACCAACACCGCAGGGCCAACTCCAGTGGACCTGAATCTGCAGTACACCTCCACCTGAAGGCCACAAACCACTCCTTTGAGGACAGCGAGGTCCGAATCTTAGCCAGAGAGAAAGGATGGTTTGAGCGAGGAGTGAAAGAAGCAATCTTTGTCAAAAAAGATAAACCTTCTTTAAACAGAAATGGTGGTCTCAGATACAACCTTCCTTCTGTCTACAACAGTCTCCTGAAACCCAAACAAAACAAACCAGTTTCACTCAGGTCATTTACATCTGAAGGAGCTGCCCAGGCTGGGGAGGGTTAACGACTCTCACTCCAGCTGAGGACAAAGGACTCCTAATGACCCGAAACCGCTAGGCTATTCTTGGTCACATTGACCAATAGAATTTAGTTTCAGGTCTAAACTCCTCCTTCCTATAAGAATATAAACCAGCTCTCTTACCAGTTCATTTCAGAATTGAGAAAGCCTCTTGGATAAGAGGTGAAACGTCTTCAACTTGAAAAATCTAATCCAGATGACTGCTTTTTTTAACTTTTGTTGCGATGCATTTACCCTGGACGAGTGAGAGTCTTCACAGACATAGTATTGAAATGTTTCTGAGAAGTGTTTGCTTTTTAAAAGTATTGCTAAAAGTACCTTTTGCTGACTGCAAACCTAAACTTGCCCACTTGGAACAGTACTGCCATACTATTTGATGCCCCACCACTGGTTTTAGCAGCGAATGGACAAGCTTGTGCTGGACAAATGGATTTTTGTGAGTTTGTGAGCTCATACTTTTTTTGAGAATCCAGCTTGCTGCACATAGTAATCAAGTTACAGTCCCCAAAACCTATTTAAGAAGCAGCATAGCTACACTTACAGCTTTTATTTTATTGAAAAAGCAAAATACTTATACATAACATCAAGGTTTGAGCTTACCTTAAGCTACCTTCAATTTATTACCACTGCAAGGCGCAACAGATTCACACCTTTGCAAAGACAGACCCCCGCACCACACACATGGAAACATCTGCCAAACAGAACAAGTGAACAGAGCACAGCGCTAACCACAGGTGAGATGAGAGACATACAGTACCAACAACAGACAGAACAGATACAGCTCTGATCATTTTCTTACACAAAGACTGCTGTGTTTTGTCCCTGCGCCTGTCAAGAACACGCCGTTTCCCCGAGAGAGAGAGAGAGAGAGAGAGAGAGAGAAACAGCAAAACTCAAGCGAGGGGATTGGAGTTGGAATAGAGAAGCAGGCAGATGAATATAGCATGGGACATATGTCATTCGGTTTTATGTAACTTTCATTTGGCCTGTCACGTTTCCCTGCAGCAAGATGGTTTATTACAAGAGAAAAAAATATGTTTGTCACAAAAACAACCAACCAAGCTGCCACCGCAATGTATTAAGCTCATATATCGTGTGATTTCCTGCACTAGGTGTTGTTTGGCTGGCCTTATGACTCGTGTTTACTTCACAGTGTACACACCACTAGACTCTAACTTTCTCTGTCAATTTTCTCTCCTTCTCTTCTCTGTTTGTGTGTCTAGACATCGGTAGTTGGCTGCAGCTGTTTGGATTTCAGCTTCATAATGTTGTCCCAGGCTTTCCAAGGCCTGAAGTGGGCAGTATGGAGCAAACATATGAACTGATGAAGACACAGACCAAGACTCAGGACTGGGATACGACAAAGGTGAGCAATAAAGCACTCTGTCAGTCCACTTTAGAGATTTTCTCTTTCTTTTTTTCTTCAGTTTTTCTTGTCCAGGATGGAGTCGTTACAGCAAATCTTCTGCTCCCCAGTCTGAAGTGCTTTGCATATTAACTTGGTATAGGTTTTACAATGGAAGCTCAATTCTTCTGGGCTTGTCATGAGCACAAAGAGTACTCTCTAGATTGTGTCCTTTGTGGATTAGCACACTTTGGACATATGTAAGAAGCAAAGATCTTGTGAATGTATAGTCAAAATTTACCCACAGTTCACTTTTAACTAAGGAGACACCCAGACCCAAAGTTTTTACTTTTTGAACACTTTTATTTCAATGGTTAAAAGATGAGTAGGCCGAACTCAATGGCAGCATTTTCCTATTTAATGCAATGAGTAGATCCAAGGGTATGCAAACACACGATTGGCCAAAGGGCTGGGCTAAATCTTCTATTCAGATCCTGAACTGTAAATGCCTATAGGACATCAGAAATTATTCCTATTACAAGAAGTTATTGCAAGTAAAACAACAATCCTTCAACCAAAGGCAGCAACACTTGTTATTGTTGCACATTTGCAATAATTATCAGCTTCTACCCCAAAACTGAAGCTAAAGTGTTGATCATAGCCACAAGCTTATTAGTCATAATTAATTAGTCTCTTTCTCATTTGTACTTTTGGTTTTGCGTAAAGGCTTTGTTAAATAGTGAAATAAAAGTTTAAAAGTTTGAAATAAATGTCTCTCAGTGAATGTAAACTGTGAACTTCAGTGCTAACAGATTGGTGGTGTGAAACAGACAATCATTCCAAATTTATATCGGCTAATTTTAGAAAATGTCACTGCCACAATACGCTTTGCCTCTGTAAACATTTCAAGGGAATAAAATGTTCTGCTTGGTTTTATTATCTCACTGTAATATGAAAATGTGTTCTCAGTGGCACTCAAGTTTGAAAAGGGAAAATAAGAACATAGAGCACATGAATAGATACTTTCTTGGTGTTGACAAGAAATGTAGACCAAGAAATAGGCCATCTCCCCTGGCTTGTGAGTGACTGGAGGCTATCCCAGCATCTATGGGCGTTAGGAGGGGTACACCCTGGACAAAAGTCAGTCACAGGACTGACACAGCAACACACACAAAAAGACAACTTTTCACACACGCGTGTCTTTGGATGATAGGAAGAAGCCTGAAAGCACGCAGTAACATAGCAGACTCCACACCTCAGAGTTCAATATGGCAGCCTGAGGAGCAAACCCAAAATTTTCTCAGAGGCTGGAGCGCTAATTACTGTATTTTCCGCACTATAGGGCGCTCCGGATTATACGGCGTCATTGAATGGTCTATTTTTGAACTTTTTTCACATATAAAGCGCACCGGACTAAAAGGCGAAACAAAACAAAAACAGATAAGTCAGTCAGTCAAACTTTATTCAACGCGTTCACCATAACTCCCAAACTTGTTCAGTTGTAACGCGTGAATAAAAAACACAATCTGAGACCGCTAAATAAAACGATAGAGTATTCACAATAACTCATAACTGTTCAGTTAACGTTATAACAAAATACAACACAATACACACTTTTTCAGTTCATTCCTCGTCCACAAATCCCTCAAATTCTTCATCTTCAGTTTCTGAGTTAAACAGTTGGGCGATTACGGCAATATTATGGTGAAGCACAGTATGTATTACTCCGTGATGCTCCTAACTACGGTAGCCCTAAGTAAATTCATATATAAGGCGCTCTGGATTATAAGGCGCACTGTCGTTTTTTGAGAAGATTGAAGGCTTTTAAGTGTGCCCTATAGTGCGGAAAATACGGTACTCTACCACCTTGCACCCCTCCTTTACTTTTAAAACTTTACCAAAAACTCAAATACATGTGAAGTTTTGAATACTATGACTGTACCAATGAAAATATAAAAATTTGGTGCTAATCCAGCCAATGGAGGTCACAAGTGTACTCTTTGTGCCAGTCCCAAACCCAGACACATGGAGAGGGTTGTGTCAGAAATATTTAAACTAAATAGATTACAGTGGGGGCCTCTCCTTCCTGTTGCAGGTGGTGTTGGGGATCCAGTGTGAGCTGCGCCGACAGCTGAGGAGCTTCATCTCTCTGGAGAGGCTGCCTCTGGTCTCTGAGCCTGTGGGGTCCACCTGCCACAGACCGACCCGCCCTCCTCCCTTTGGCTCCAGACCGTCCCTCCTGGGCCCCAGCATTCGATTTGCAGTGGCCCATGGTCGAGTCAGCGCAGAGGTCATTGGTGTGGCCAGTGAGGACAGCAGAAGAGTGGCGGCCATCTTGAACGGGGCGGTCCACCTGAGTGGGCTGAGTTTCACAGTGCACGGCTGCGACACACACCACTTCCTCCAGTCCCGGCCCATTGAAGAGGACCTGGCTCTGGGTTTGGGGGTAGGGGGACGTGTCCTGGAGGGCGGGGTCAATGTCAGTGTGTCCCAGATGAGCGCCACGTTGAACGGCAGGACTCGACGCTTCGCCGACATCACTCTGCAGCAGGGGGCGCTGTGCTTGTGCGTGCGCTACGGTGGCAGCGAGGAAGAGGAGTGGGCGCGGGTGCGGGAAGAGGCACGGAGGAGGGCGGTGGAGGGGGCGTGGGAGCGGGAGAGGCGGAGGGTGGAGCAGGGGGACACAGGGAGTCGAGCCTGGAGTGACGCGGAGAAGCAGCAGCTCCTCTCTACAGGACGTGTCCCGGGATACGACGGATACTACTCCCTGCCCGTGGAGCAGCAGCCTGAGCTGTCCGACTGCCCCGCCAACATCCACTTTATGACTCTGAGCGAGGTGGGGGGCAGGTAACAGAGACACGGCAGCCCCTCGCCCCACCAAAGACTGCCTGTTTATACTCTTCTCTGATTTGTTCTACTGTTTCTATACTGTATCGAAAAAGATGACGAGACGGAAGAAGCAGAAGAGAGATTTAGGGGAAAAAATTATTTCCAAATGCCTTTAATTGTGACAAAATGATGGTATTTTATTATTATCGTCCAGTTTCTCCGATTTCTAACAGTGGCACAAGCTGTGTGGTTTGGCTGTGGCTTTGCTTTTTTGTATTTTGACCGGCCTGAGACTTTTAACGACTACCCGGACCGACCTGACTTTACAGACACAGACTCAATGAACTGACTTTATGTTTTTTGCTGTTTCAACACTGTTTCATCTTATCGGACTCAATGAAGTGTAGAGATGAAGACTTTTAGGATCCTCTCCAAGAGATCTCTGGTCGCCATTTGAGTTCCTACATGGTTTACCTCTGGACACTCTACTATCGTTTACATGTTGTGTAAGAGAAGAGGCCTTGTCTGACTCTGACACTCCCCCCTTTAGAGAAGACGACCCATGTGGGGCTCTTTGGTGTGCTCCTACAGTAGTTTGTATGAGTGTGTAAACTTCAAAAATCAAGAATGTACATAGCCAGTGCTTTCTCACACTGAAAAACGTGCTCAACTGGGAATTATGTTGTTCATAAGTAAGTGTCAGTATTGTTAATCAATAGAAAAACAGTTACATTTTTGCAAAGAATTATACATGGCTATAGTAAATATTCTCGCTGAAAAATCTGACTTTATTGGGTTACAATGCTGATTAAAGTTATTATGTGTGAATTACCAGATTGCTTCTTGGGATTTCATAGCAGCCATTGTGTTGTTGCTTATTATTTTCCCAGCGCAAGTTTCTTCCCTCTCTCTCTCGACACCATTTGTCTCTTTGTTCTCGTTCGGGGAGTTTGTAACTGTTCAAATCTGTGCCTGTCATTATCACCCATCGTTATGAGTCGAAAGCGAGATATGCACGAGAAACCTGTGTGTGTGTGTACGTGTGTGTGCAACAAGCAGCAGCCGCAGCAGCAGCAGCAGCAGAAGAAGAAACAGAAGTAAAAGAGGAAGATGCATTGAAAAAGGCAAAGAGAAGCGTGACAGCTGATGCTCGGTGAGTGGGTGGCGGGTGCAGAAGGGGCAGGACCTGGAGTTGGCTGTGCCATTCCCTCCAGCTTGTCTCCACTCATTAGTAAATGCCAATCAGACTGCATGTGAACCATTTCCAAAGCGTCTCAAACCCCCTCCCAAAAAGAAAAAGTTGAACAAGAAAGCACAAAGTTTTGATTTTGTCTTCCTTTTTTTTTTTTTTTTTTTTTAACTAAGCTAATCCACCTCCCTGTCCGTCTGTCTATTCCCCTCACTCTCCCTCCCTCCCTCCTCTCTCCCTGAAGCCATCTGCCCACCATTAATTGTTTGTGTATCTCTCCTGAGCTTCGTGCATGACAAAGCCATACGATGCATATGTTGTACTGACTTGCGAGCAGGTGATGTGTGTGTGTATATATATATATATATATATATATATATATATATATATATATATATATATATATATATATATATATATATATATATATATATATATATATATATATATATATATATATATATATATATATATATATATATATATATATATATATATATATATATATATATATATATATATATATATATATATATATATATACACACACACACACACACACACACACACACACACACACACACTGTCTGGCCAAAAAAAATCACACACTAATATTTCATTGGACCGCCTTTAGCTTTGATTACAGCACGCATTCTCTGTGGCGTTGTTTCATTAAGCTTCTGCTTAATGAAAACTTATTTTCGTCCAGCATTGCATTAAATCTTCCCGAGCATGTCCCAAAGATTCTCAATGGGGTTAAGGTCTGGACTCTTTGTCTCTGTGAAAATGATGGCCTGTGCTCCCTAAACCACTCTTTCACAATTTAGCTCAATGAATTCTGGCATTGTTGTCTTGGAATATGACCATGCCATCAGGGAAGACAAAAATCTATTGATGGAGTAATCTGGTCATTGCATAGGTGACCACCTCAAAAGGCACTAAAAGTGGGACAACTTTTGCCATTTGGTGGGACAAGATGGGTCTGACTTGTTGTACAAGTTGTTTCAGTTTAGGGCCTATAAAACATTTGATGTGCTTCTTTTCATCGCAAAAACACATTTTGCAAAGTAATGGCTTTACTGAGACTTTATTCATTTGAATAAAAAAGGGAAACAGAAAAAAACCATAGCTTTCAGTTTGCATTTTCTCAAAACAATCCAGCAGCCAACTCCAGCTCACAGCTCCATGGCCAAACCTTTCCTGAAACACAGGCAGCAACACACCAACCATATATTCCCACCCAGCAAGACAGGATGCCCACAAATATTTACTCTACATTTTACAGAAGTACTGAGTGTCCCTCTGGGTCCCTAAATCTTTCTTTTTATCAGATCCACTAAGCACCAAGATAAAAGAGAGACATTATCTTTGAGGGACAGATGCCTAAATGGCTGTGCAGTACAACCAAAAGTGTGACCGGTGGTCACTTTATCATTGCATTAGCTACTCGTTACATCAGTTAGGGTTAAATCAGTGCCGGCCCTGTACATTTGGGGCCCTAAGCAGGATAGGTTTGGGGACTGAGCCTCTGAGATTTTACTATTACTTTTAATTTCATCTTCTATAAAACACTGACTGACTATTTTTGTAAGGGAGTGGATGCTTTGAGACTTTTTGGACTCAAAGCAAAGGGGAGCCCAGGTAAACAGGAATTGAAACACATTAATATAGAGATTGCATTGGCCCCCACTTTTAGACAGACCCTTTGCAAAAATGACCGGCAATTGAAAGCAGAATATTATAACCAGAATTTTAATCAAATAGAGTTGGTAAATTAATCAAATAAGCAAATAATGGATAAGCCTTGGGGCCCTCTAATGATTGTGGGGCCCTAGGCAGCTAATCCACGCATGCAGTAATAATCCAGTGCACTTACATATTTGCATTGTTAAATCCAGGTGGTGACTTTTTTGGGGGGGGCCTGGCAGTGTATATACGTTTCCTCGACTAGCTTTTTTTTTTTTTTTCTGATCGGCCCCGAGATGCAACCTTTTCCTTTCGAAGCCATATGCTCCGCTCCGATACTGTCCAACAAGCTCATCTCGGGACTGAGGAGACGGAATGTCCGGTTGCTAGGAGACCGCTGCTTTCCTCCGAATTCTCCGAGCAGAAAAAAAATAAAAAATAGAAGAGAAAAGAAAGCGCGAGAGAGAGATATTCCCAGCTAATGTCAATCAGATGATGGGCAGATTTTAACCCCCCTCCCCTCCCCCTGCAGTCTTGCAGTCTCTCTATGGAAATCACCAACTTCAATATGTCAAATTGAATTTTCCCTCCACATTATTTATGTCAGATAGAGGCTGATGCGTACAGTATATAAACCAACACTGCATACAGTATATAAGATTGACCTGGTTTAAAAAAAAAAAAAAAAAGAGCTTTATTGCAACCAATGTCATTTATTTCCCTTTGCCGTCTGCATCACTGAATTGCATTAAGAAAACAGAGCACAATATTTGTTGTCAACTTCTCTATGCAGTAATGGATATTAATGTTGCTGCAGTTTAATATTTTACATCTGCTCCAAGTTATGAGGCACTTTGAGTGAAAAAATACAATATGCAAGATACAAATGCATGACAAAAAACTGCATAGATTTTAGTCTGATATCTCTGAGGTCTACATGCAGTTTATTTAAAGGCACAGCTGAGTTGTTAGAAGCATTTTAACCCACACCAAAAGTAAATTTGGATACTGTGGGTTGGCATTTGCATAGTACACTCCCCACTTTTGTATTTCCTCCTTTCTGGACGTGAGAACGGGTTTTAAGCTTGTAGTTGTTAACCTCAGCTTGGAAAGAAAAATATCTGTTTTATTTCTTCCTGTTAGCAACCACAAGAAAAAACATGGTTGAGCGGCAGGTTTATATACAAACAGTTGAAAATGAGTCATAGCCCTTGCCCTTTTGACCATGTGGCATATGTGTTGCTTGACAAATCAAACAGCGAAACAGCCAAAAAGTGTCATCCTGGGCACAGCCTGAGGAGATTTGGACTACAGAATGGAAATTTGGGCAAACCAAAAGAATAAAAATATATCATCCGTAATTAAAGGTCCCATATTATGCTTTTTTCAGACTTTTTAAAATCATCTTGGGCACTTTTGCATTAGTATTTCCTTTTTTTCTAACTTAAAATGATACATATATATGGAAAACGTCATCTTTTGGGGAGCTAAATGAGTTGACTGCTTCATAATGATGGCCAATTTAAGAGCTGAAATGATCAGAATGAGTCCCGTGATGGTGTATGGGCTTTAGAAACAAGGAGGAGCACTTCCTGGTTTCACAAGTCTACATAGAGCCATGAGACCAGTTGTTTGAGAAATTGGAAGGGCTCAGCAAACAGGATTACTCAAACATGCGTGAGTGATGCAAAATACAGGTATATTTTTGAGGTGGAACATTATAACATGGTTAAAAGCTAAAAAAAAAAAAAAAAAAAAGTCAATATGGAAGAATAGGGGAAAACAATGTCATCTTTTAGGCCAAAAATGTAAGGGAAAAAAAAAAACCTGCAGCAAAAAGTTGTGTTATTTCTAGGAAAATGTGAGGTTAAATCATTTGGATACAGCATAAGCATCATTAGTTTCCAGACTCTTTTTGTCTGTATATTAGGGATTATTCAGCCTTTAGTTTCCCTGCTTACTAAGCCAAGCTGTCAGAACAATTATATTTAGTTATAGTCCTGTGACAGGATAGACGAGAGGCATGGCAAGTCCTTGTTTGGTATGAGCTATACAAAGTAGGAGAAAAGCAAGTATGCAATATTAAAACAACATCTTATACCGAGAAGCAGTCCACACATTAACAAAAATAAAAAAAGTTATTGCTAAACAAAACTCTTTAATTGGCCTTCAGTAATCCTTTTTTTTTTTTTTTTTTTTTTTCAGGCTTTTAAAATGTCAACAACTCTTAACAAGAAATCCATGATTTACAGGAAACGGTGAGGTGATTTGCATACAGCAGAAGCCTCCACGATGAAGATCCTGACTCATACTGTCCATATTTAGGTCAGTGGTGAATTCGGGGCTCGTCCCTAAGCCAGAGCGTGCCGCAGCTCCTTGCTCCTGTTCTTGTGCCTCTCTGCTGTGTGTGGCTTGTGTTGCTGGAGGAGCTGGTTTGAGGCGTCGTGTGTATGTGACAGCCCATTACCAGGTGTCTCTGCCTCTCTCTGCGTCTGCGAGGCCCTCTGCTCAGCCGTCACCGGGTACAGCAGAGGTATGGCAAGTCCCTGTCCGGGCTTCTGGAAGGCTGATATCAGGTTTTTGATGTGCCGGAAATATCGCTTCTGCACACCGGGAGAGGTCTGACAAAAAAAAAAGAAAAACATAAAAGACTTGGATGAGTTGTGTCTTTGTCAGGATGCGCAGGGGAAAATAAACTAATGACATCCACCAGGCATAACATTATGACCACCTGCCTAACATGCAGCCACATACACAACAACAAGCTCTGTGTATTCTGCAGCGGTGGAAGAAGTACTCCGTTTCTTTGCTTAGGTAAAAGTGCAGATAAAAGAGCAAAAAGTCACAGTTAAAGTGTCACCTTGACTTGACAACTCATGAATGTGTTACATGTCAAGGATTTTACTAAAAAATTGTGCTAAATACAGATGAAATTAACAAACTGGTGCAGTAGAAGAGACTGAATCTGTTGGTGAGCTCTTCTCTACTGTGTGTCTACAATGATTAAAACACATGATTTTAAAACAAAACTCAAAATACTGTGTACTTCAGACCAACTCATAAATGTAATGGAGTAAAAAGTGAAAGTATCCCAGTAAAAAGTACAGATACATTGAAATTGTATTTATGTAAAGTTACTAAGTATTTTTACTCCATTACATTCTGACACTTTCCTATCAGAACCAGCATTAACATTTTTAACAGTTTGAGCTACAGTAGCTTGTCGGTTTGTTGGATCAGACTCGGGCCAGTTTCCTCACACGTGTCACCTGTTGCCGACCATTTTTAATAAATACTGACAGCTGCAGACTGGGAACACCCCACAAGAGCTGCAGTTATGGAGATGCTCTGGCTCACCTGTCGAACCATCACAATTTAGCCCTTGTCAAACTCACGCTTGCCCATTTTTCCTCCTTCTAACACTTCAACTTTGAGGACAAAACGTTCTCTTGCTGCCTAATATATCCTACTCACTAACAGCTGCCAAGATAATTCAGTCAGTGGTCATAATGTTATGCCTGATCAGTGTAGCCCTCTTTAACAATAAGACATTTTCTATACAAAAATGTGAACTGAAGTTACAGCAAAAAAGCAAAACTTTTGTCCATATATGTCAAGGGTTAGCAGCTTCTTCACACCAGGAGTAGTCTGAAGGAAAAAGGAAAAAAAAAAAAAAACACAAAAGACTTGGATGAAACGTGTCTCTGTCTCCATCTTCACATCAAAGTCCCCGGGGAAATGAATGAAGAGGACAGGACAGAAGAGAGCTGAAATGAGCTGGTTCACCTTAGAAAAAAAAGAGCCTAGACACGCCAGAACGGAGAGAAACTCATGCCGTGAATAGTGCATTGAGCAAAGCGTGGAATGGTGTCAATTATATTTTTATATGGCATCTGGTCTAGTGAGCCAGACGGAGCAGAAGACAAGATGGCATAATGCAAAAAGGAAGCATGCTTTTATTTATCCAGCGTGGTTTAGATGGGAAACATCCTCAAGGGTTTGGAAAAAGCTAAATTAGGAAAGCTGCAGAAAACGTGCCAAAGTATTGAGTCTCCCTTTCTCTCTCTCTCTCTGTCTGTCTCGTGGGGATTGTTTAAAATAATTGTTAGTCAACAAGAAAGCTTATATTTTGGGATTTATTTGTGACGTGTAAAATGCTGTGAAAGTGAATATGAATAGCACAGGCTTCAGAAGTGACAGATACAAAATAAATGAAGTTTGTAAGTCCAATGCATCATCTCTGAGACCATTTATCCTCATTACATCAGACAAGTTGGAAAATATATTACTGCAAAGTGAGAAAGCACTGGAAGTTTCAATGCCAAGTACACGCAGTCCTTCAAACCTGGGTTCTCAACTGGTGGGTCTAGTCCTGGGGTTTGATGTTTTGATGATTAGTTCAGGGTTGAGCTGTAGGGACTCAGATTAAGTTTATAAAATGTAAGAATCTGAAATGTGTGTCCCAACAAAGTGACGGTCCCAAATTACCGCTACACACTTCTGACACATGTAAAGAAATACATAACTTTCTAAAGCTGGGTTCTCAACTGGTGGGGGCGGAGCTAAAAGTGGGTCATGGGTGTAGTATGTTAGGAAGTGAAGAAAAAAAAGTGAAAGTCTATAGCTGCAATGATTTGGTGTAAAGTATATGGTAACATTTCAATGCCATTGCGACATTTGCCAAAACACACAGTTCTTTATCTTAATCTGGGTTCTCAACTGGTGGGTCTGGACCCATATGTGGTTCACAGGAATATTCTCAGCAAAATGTGGGGGAAAAATATGTTGGGCTTTGATTAGGATAAGAAAAGATGAAGGTTAGAGACAAGATTAGTCGTAGTAGTATAATTAGTACTGTTACTACTGCTGCTACTAGGGTGGTAGCAGTAGTAGTAGCAGGAAGTACATTCTATTACACTCACACAAAACCTGTTCTCCTCAAGTAATAATTATGTTGAGTACTTTTACTTCTATTATTTTTGAGTACTTCTTCCATCTCTGTTATTAGACAATTTTGCCCCAACTAAAAGAAATATATAACTCTACTTCTGTCATCAAAAAACTGCAAAACCATTTAAAGTTTTTATGCCAAAACAGGATTTGCCAAGCACACACAGTCCTTTAAAACACTTTAGTTGCTATTTTCACTCAGCTATCATCAAAGTGAACTCAATTCAAAATAATTTAATCAAGCCCCGTCTTCGTCCACCGGCATTATAACCTCTGTTCCCAGCAATCTTTCATTAAAGTGACTGATATTGTTCATGAATAATGTAAAGTGTTATTGAGCCGGCGCAGTGAGTTTGTGTAATCCAAATCTATATCGGCTTGATGCTGTCAGTTCAGTGGAGATGGGGCCAGAGTAAAATGTATTTACAGCAGCACGTAGCCCGGTTGTCAGAGGGAGACATAGCTTTTCAAATGTCTCCATACATCCACACGTCTCTGGTTGTTTGCCAGCCCTCAGTGCTGGGTTACATATCCCATAAGAAATGCTGTCAAATGTTATTCTCTCATATCTGGAGTTTAGAGGCCGATGCTGTGGTGTAGCTCCTCTGTAAATCTGAGAGTGATAAAGAAAGTGCAGACATTTTCTTTTGATGCCACTGCTCAAAGTGAAAGTGATTTGTTTTTGAAGAAAATAGTTTAATCACTTTGTGGCATTTTTTTATTCTTTTATTTTGGCTGTTCCCTTCAGTCAGATGCCTCGATTTAACCCTATCCTCTGCTCTCACACCAACCAACTTCATGTCCTCTTTGGTCTTCCTCTAGGCCTCCAGCTCTCGCCTCTGCATACTTTTATCAAAATATTCACTCTCCCTCCTCTGTTCATGTCCAAACCATCTCAGTCTGACCTCTCTGACTTTTGTCTCCAAAACATCTAACCCGAGCTGTCCCGCTGATGTACTGCGTGAACGACAACAGCTCAGGCGCTAGCCATGTTCGCCCACTAACCCAGAGGTTGTCGGTTTGATCTCTGCTACCTGACACTTCACCCACCTTGCCTGTATAAATGTGTTAGTGTGATTGTGTGTTTGGCGGAGCTGTAGGCCTCTCTCCATCAGTCTGCCCCAGGACAGCTGAGGCAACAAAAGTAGCTCACTGCCACAGAGTGTGACTGAGGAGGGAATGAATAAATAATGAACCTTATTGTAAAAGAGCTGTCTAGAAAAGTGCTGTAGAAATCCATTCATTCTTTAATCCTCTTTATTCCCTTTAGGGGTCACAGTAACTGTCCCAGTAAGTTTGGGCCATAGGCAGGGTACACCCAGCTTGTCACAGGGCTGACACAGAGACACACACAGACAACTATTCACTCACATTCATTCACTACGGGCCATTTAGACTTTTATTATTGTTAATTAAGGGTGTAATAATAAAAATAATAATAATAATGCATTAGTCTCATATAGCGCTTTTCTAGACACTCAAATTCATTTTACAATTATGTGCATTATTTATTTATTCACTCCTCAGTCACACTCAGTGATGGTGAGCTACTTCTGTAAAAACCTACTACTACTACTGCTACTACTACTAAGGCAAAACCTTATGTGATCAAGGCTTTCATTACCATTTGTCATCAGATGGGTTTTTCAGGAATACCTAGGTCTGTCTAAATCCCAAAATAGACAAATATAAATAATGGGGAAGATAAACACAGATACTAACAACTGGTAAAAAACTAATATTTGATAAGGTAAAGATCCTTGTTGTACCAACTGTCTAATACTGAACTCAAAGTTAAGTTTGATGCCGTGTTTTTTGAAGAAGTACTCAAAATATGTACTCAGTGCTATTTCAGAAAGTCAAAATAGTGCAACTACTATGAATACTACTACTACCACTACTTAGTTTTTATTTATTTATTTACTTTTTGCAATCTAATCTAAAGAAAAAAACAATTTTATTCTGGATCAATAAAGATCTGTCTAACGAAGTAAAAGAAAAGTTTAAATAATGTACTTACATGTTTTAATTATTTGAGTGAAAGTATTGAGTTACTCTCCATCACTGGTTGGTATTTTTAGTAGGATTAAAACAGGAAAAGGTATCTGTTATGTGTTTGTGGCATGGGGACTGATGCACATTTTAGGGCAGGGCACATTTTTGCAAAAAGAACCCCCCCACCCTTGTTGTTCCTACATTTTCTTCAGATGCACTGCTCACTGAATTAGGTTGGACTGCGGTGAGCACAACAACCTCAACCAAACTAACACACAACACACAAAGGCGTACTTCAGAGAGCTGTGGATCTTGTTGAAAGTTTTAAGGAGTGAAAAGGAGGCTAGATAAAGGCAACAGATAAAGAAATGGAGTCTCACTTCTGCTGCCCACGAGCCCTGGCCGTCCTGGTGCAGTCTGTACGTGTAGACATATCCACCGCACCTGCAACAGAAAATAAAAAAAGTAAGCACAAAGACATCCGACCATGAGATTTCTTTGAGCTCATAAGCAGACCAGACGAGACGGAGGCTGCAGCGGGAGTTAATATAATATCACAGTTACCACATCATTCACAACGATCAATACTCTCTAATGGGATTATTGTATGAGCTGCAAGGACGTAATCATAATAAAGCCCAGTACAGAGAGAGATATGCTTACACTGTCTGCTTCAGTATAGACTAGATACATTTATAACAAGTATCTAAATGTATGAGAGATGTCAGGATGCTTTATGTCACATACGCACACTTATTTAGTCCATATGTCATATATTATTTTGTATTTTAAAGCAAATTTTATTTATAGTAGTGTGCAAAAGTCTTTTAACAATGGCTATGGACAAAGAAATGAGTATCAGTGTACATAAATATACTAAATAACAAAACTAGAAGCATTTGGTAAATATATAGTGCAGACCTTGACTCACACTTGAAGACCTTCTAGTTCAAGCGTAAATGCTCTTTTCATTAAACCGCAAAAACCCTTATATCACACAAAGTAAAGAATCTACTAAAACTAATCTCTTTCTTTTAGTGAGAAATAAAAAATAAATTCTGTATCTGTTAGAGAATTTTTGCACGCTTCACTAATACCTTTGCGCTGTAATGTACGAATATTAATTACATTTTTAATTGTGTAGTGATGGAACGCTAATAGATGAAGATATTTTGATCAATCGATGTGAAAAATGCATGGTCAACATTTTTTTGTGGGCTGTTTCTAGCGCTACTGTTTCCCCAACCATCAAAAACCACAAGCAAAAGTTTCCCTATAAGGACCAGGACTTGTTTGCAAAAAACATAAAAAATCTCAATATTTAATTTTTATTTTTAATTACACATGCCGTTTAAACCCAGGGGTCCCACCACCGTCCAAAGACAGTACAAGAGTGTAAGTATGAGTCCTGAGAATAACTTGCCATTGTCCCATCTGAGGCCCAGTTTGTGGCAAAAACGTTACATTTTGCAAGCACTGATTTTTCATGATTTTACTTTGTTTCATAATCAATAAAGCAATGTGAAATAATGCTTTTAACAAGGTGAATACAATTTATGTCAAAATGCTTTCATGATGTTTTGTAATTTTTTATTTTTATTTTTTTAAGCCAACCTCTGTACTAAAACAAAATACCATAAGGCTTTTTTGTATCTGGGATCTCTTCCTTTCTCAGTCTTGAGTAGAAGACTATGCACTCAATATTATATCAATAAAAAACAAACAAACAAAAAAATAACGGTAAAGGATTTATAAAATATTAAGAAACTGCAGAACTTTTAACCTTTTTCCAATCCAGAGTCCAGAAGAGTTTTAATTAATAGACTATACTTACAGCACACAGAGACAGTAGACCCCAGGCAGGGAGTCACTGGTCCTGATCAAGTAGCACCCGTCCCGTCCGTCCTGGCCCAGTCTCCTCTCACCCTCCATCATCCCAATCGGCCCGTGGAAGACTGCCAGTTTCTCCATCATCCAAAAGCGAGTCCAAAATGCCCCAAACTTCACCTCTTTCTTTAGTTTTTTGTTTTTGTTTTTTGGGTCTTTTTATAGAATATCTTCTCTCCGTCTCAGATGTGTGTAATGTTTCGTTTCTTCCCTGAGACTGCGCCACGCTCTAACCTCCTGCCCTTATAGCTTCCTTCTCTCTCAGTGTTTTGCACATACAAACGCTTTCGCACCGAAAATGTGGGTTGTGCATCTCAAAGGGAAACGATTGTAATTTTTTGACAGGAAGTAGCGCAAACCAAAGCCTTCCATAACAATGATAAAAAGTTCAAAAGAGAAAAATGGTTTTGCAAAACATCCATATCACAGTTTTCACTGCATGTATGTTCTGCTTATGCACTCACACTTCTGTTCTTGCCAATTACCAAAAGGCCTTTGCTTGTGTTTTATTATGAACAGAACTTGGCTCCCACTAATGGTTTTCCAAGAATAGCAGCAAACAAAAAATACATGCATTTCTTTCCAGTAAATTGTTGTAGTCATAACTGTACTAAACAAGTCCCAAACACCAACACAGTAAGAGGAACTGAAACGGGCAGATAATACTGATAGGGAATTAGCATAGATGCAATGGAAACTGAAGGTATAGAAATTGTCAAAAATGTTATTAGGTTAATTTCAATAGATTTATCTGTCAGATGAAAGAGCTTGGTAAATAAGTCACGCACAGTATTAGACGGTTCTGTATTGGTTTTGGACAGTGTATAATCATTATGTATAGAAAATAGTGGAACTTGCAGGTGCATTTTGTCAAAAGTGGTTTAACAGATGCTTTCAACAAAAACATGTACCAAAAACTCCCTATGAGGACCGGGATTTGTTTGCAAAATATATCTGGAATCTCAGTAAGACTACTGGTTAACCAAAGATCACATTCATTTTTATTTTATTTTTAAATTACATGTTTGCATGTTACTTTTTAACCCATTCTTCACCGTCCTAAATCATGCATGAGTTACCCATCAGACTTTTGACCCCATGAGCAGATTAAATACACCTGAAAACTCTGCTGAACCAATAGAGTTTAGTTTCAGGTTAAAACTCAGCAGTTCAATTTCAGAACTGAGAAAGGTTCTTGGTTAAGAACTGCAATGTTTTCAACTTTAAACAGCCTTTTGTTGTGGTTACCCCTACAATGTAACTATATTACCACAACTAGTAAAAATCTAGTTACGTTCCATCATTGATATGAACTTCTTCTTCCTCAAAAACAGGCCCTATCATGATTAACTAATATGGTTACAAAAGTTCACATACTATAGATCAGCTGTTTTGCCTGCTTGCTCAAGTTATTTACTACTCTAGGGTTATGGTCAGGTCTGACACCAGCATGAGGAAACAGATAAGCACATTTTACAGCCGTAGTCACAGTTGCAGTTGTATCTCTTCATCAAACGTTTTCGTTGCAAAAACCACATGTTCCTTTTTTTCTGTCAAAAAATACAACTCAAAATGCTTCACACCTGTTTCACGGAAACCGACTAATGAAGCCGAGCGCCACGACATACTGCTCGAGCCACAACAAGCTCATCCCGCAATCTGTCCTGTCACTCGCCAAGTTGTGTTGTGTCAAATTAGGATCTGGTGGTGATTCAAATATTGAGCGTTTTTTCTCTGCAGCAGCAGCAGCAGCAGCGACACTCTGTGCACACTTGTACCGACGCTGATGGTGCGGCGTCTGGTGGAGGCCGCTCATCTGTCGAGTGAGATCCCTGCGACTCTAGGTTTTCATTTTAATCTCACAGTGTGCTAAGAGCTGCTGTCAAATGCAAAAGGAAGTTAGGACAGTTATTATTATAAAACTGTTTTTTTATTCAGTTTATCCTCTATAGCAGAGTGGCATTCCCAAAGGCAGCAGTGTTGGGGTCCCTTTAAAAATCAGAAAATCCCATGCGGACCCCCAACAAATAAACTTAAATTTATCTATACAAAATACAACCATAGCTAAAAAAAAAACACAGACTGGTGGCTAAAAACTGCCTCAAAGTGAAAAATATGTGTCTATACATCATTGTAATTAATTTCAAACAGATTTTTTTATGTACTTAATGTAGGGAACCTCTGGTCGCCCCCCAGTAATGCATTCGTGGCCCACCAGGGGGCCTCATACCCCAATTTGGAAATCACTTTCTAACTGTGGGGCTCATTTTTTACCCTAAGCATTTTATTGTGACCCACTTACAGAAGCAAGTTCATTTTTTCTACATTTTTGACACCAACTTTTATAATCCAGCCACAAGTCAGTGTACTCTTTGTGCCAGTCCCAAGCCTGGATAAATACAGAGGGTTTTTGAGGTCGATTCCAAACCAATTTGGATATAACTACACCCCAGGGAGATGCTGTGATGGCCCACAAAGTAAAAAAAAAAGTGAAAGGAAAGATTTTGCTACGTATTTTAAAAACTGCTTCACCATTACACTCGGAAATAAAAAACTATTATTGGCTTCAAATAACCATAACACCTCCTAACCAATTTTCCATCCAACCACATCATATTACTGTTCCTTGTACACGCTCCACATATATCTCAGTGTGAACCAAAATAAATGATCACCCGTGCTAATGGCCATTAACATCAGAATGTGTGCAATGACAAGTGTGCAGTACTGTAAGATTATAAAAGTTGTTGCGCTTCACACTGGCCTCCTGTCTACCACACAACCACACAACCACAGTACTTTGCTTTTCCTTTCACAAGCATCTAAATGTCACCCCACATTTAAATGTTCAATAAAATAGTTCAGTAAATGCACGTTGATTATTAAAAATCAAATCTAAATCAGGTGAGATGCATGTAATTCTAGGTTTCCATGCTAGGTTCACGTCGAGCTTAGGGCTGCATGCAAAACACATAATTTCCATGTTGTTGTTTTTTTAATCACAAGAGCTTTTTTTCAGTATATGGGCCATTTAACTTCAGCAAATATTCTGTAAACATTTTCTGTGGATCACACATACAAATGGACAATAAAGTAGTTCAGTATTTACAAGTTAAGTGTCTAAAATCCATAATTCACAGACTCCATTTGTGCAGAGAAATGCATGCACTTGTAGCTTTTATTGCCGGTTTCACAGTGGGCTCGGAGCTGCTGTCAGACCAATATGCTGCCACAATGAATCTTTCACGAGTTTATTGTTAAAACAGAGCTTAAACTTATGACCTCTCTAAATACAGCGTTTGTCTGAGAACCTATGTTTCTGTATAGGTTCAGAAACAGGAGCCATCCGTCTCCGTGTCACCGCCTCCTCTCCCTGGGCTCTCAGAGATCATGAGCGCTGGGACTCTGGGTCTGGCTCCTCACTGGAGCCACTGGCGCTGTCTGACCGTGCGCATCTGCAGCTCTACAGCGCCGCCCAGTGGAAGAAGAGGGGTACACGCGAGCCAAAAATGTGCCAAGAAGGACAGTGTTACACAAACTATTATTTAAGGGACCCACTTTTCCATTGCCAAATGAATCACGAGGCAGACGCGCCAGGCTTTCATTTAGTCATTTGTCACTTTGAGCTCACTGATAAAAACAAAAATAAACACAAAAATGGTTGACGAGAAAAAAGAAAAACATGGATGCTCCCTTAACTTGTTAAGGGAGCTCTTAATACAGAATAAAGGGCAGAAAGCAAGAACATAAAGTGAGCATGCATCAAAAACAAAAGGTGCAATATACAATTTACAAGAAAAAGTCTAAAGAAGCAAAAATATTTAACAATTTAAATATAACATATAAAATTAACAGTACAAAACAACAACACAGGCTATATACATATTTACATGTTGATGGAGGAAGGTGATAATTATGACAGAAATACCTATAACACTGACATCTTTGTAAATATTATTTAGGAAACCGAATTTTCTATTTGCCAAATGAATCATGACCCAGCAGCAGCAGCACCAGACGGTCTTAGTCAGTCGCTATTCTGACATCTCTGATAAAAAATGAAAACAGTATTCACACTTTGCTATTGCCATTTATTACACAGCTACATATCCAACTAGAACAACAGGAATGTGAATGTATCTCCAACACATTTGCCACATTTTTTTTAGCAAATAATCCACCTCAGATATGAAGTCAATGTGCCAAGAAGGACAGTGTTACACAAAAGACTTACATTTCCAATTATGCACAAACCAGCAACAGCAGGTGGGTTTAGTCATTTGTCATCTTGATCTCTGGTGAAAATATAAATAGTAATTAATTTCATATACGCATATACGATCTAGATGAGTGTGAATTTATCTGTCACACATTATTGCTTTGACAACTGTCTCTCCTCCTTTACGCAGAACCAGAGCATTAACACCTGACGAATAAGCAAAGTCACTTAGATATGAACTCAAAGAAGAACAGTGTTACACAAACAATTATTTATGCAAACCTATTTTTGAATTGACAAAGCAGATGTATCAGGCACAATAGTTTTTTTTTGCCATTTTGATCCCATATAATTATTTTTTTCCAGCTTTTTGAAATAGTTTTGGACACCTTTGCAGTAGTATTTCATGTATTCTAACTTATTTTAACTAACTTATTTATATCTGTTACAGAGAACTCTTGGATTAGGTGTGTGACGCTCCTTGCTGGCAACGGTGGGGAATGGACAGAGAATAAAATGGCTAATTAGTGCAGTTATTAGCAACATGGCACTGACTGATAGATAAATGAGCTGACTGCTTCATAGTGAAGGCAATTTAAGCATTGAAAATATCACAATGAGTCTGATGATGATGTATGGGCTTTAGAAACGCGCAGGAGCACTTCCTGGTTTCATGGAAAGTGGTTTCATGAGACCAAGCGTTTTCATCTCTTGAGGAAAGAAACAGCATCAGCACACACGGTTACTCAAACAAGCGTGAATGAAACAAAACTTCAGTATGTTTTTAAGGTGGAAACAATATTATAAGATGGTTAAAAGCTCAAAAAAGTCTATTTAGCAGAGTAGAGGACCTTTAAACCTGTAATATGCAGGACTGAGGTCTGTGGAGGCGACTCTGTAACATTGTGACCTGCCAAATTCAAGTAAATACATTTCTGCAAAATACCTAGTCACTGATCTGACCTCAATGCACCAATGACAGAACTATTTTTTGAGAAATCTATTTTTCCAAGTGCCGAGTGAATCACAACCGAGCTTTACATCACCACGGTTCTTAGTCATTCGCCATTTTGATCTCTGGTGAAAATGGAAGTAATCATCACACATTAGTAATTCCTTAATGCACATTTATATGGCCAACCAAAAAAATAAAATAAAATAAAAAAAAAATTACTGTGAACATAAAATATCACACACTCACACACAAACACTGACTTGTATTTCTCGGTTTAACAACCCAGCAACACCAGATGGCCTTAGTCATTTTGAGATCTAACAAAAATGAAAATATCCATCTCTTTTATTACACACCAATGGCAGAACAAATTGAATGTGAATATGTCCTAAAAATATTGACCTGCAAATTACTGTTGTCACTGTTGTTACTTCAGCTACAGTATTATTTACTTTACCTTATATATTAGATTATATTAATGATACTGATTAGAGATATAGAATATTAGATTATATTATGACAGTGATAGAAGAGGAGCAGCAGATGAAACCAGAGGGCAGAGGCTTCTAGCTCCTAGAGCAGTTCAGCTTCAGCTGTGGAGTTAACCATGTTCCTAGCTGTCCTGACCATAAGCTTTCTCGTTTTAAGCCAAACCTTAAATGTAGAGACTGTGTCTGCCTCTAACATGAGCTGGAAGCTGATTCCATAAAACAGGAGCTTGGTAACTAAAGGCTCTACCTCCAACTGTACTTTTAGAAACCCTGGGAGCCACTAATAGCCCTGCATTTTGTGAGCACAGTTTGTTTGCTTGGTACGATGCAATAACATTACTATAGTCGGCCGGAGCCATACCATTAATGGCCTTATAAGTCAGAAGAAAGATTTTAAAAATTAATTCTGAATTCGACTGTAGCCCAGTGAAGGGACGCTAACACAAGGTCACTGGTTTTATCCTCGCTACACTGGCTCCCTTTGCGTTTTAGAATTGATTTTAATATTTTACTGATCACTTTTAAAGCTCGTTTAGGTCTTGCGACGAGCTACATCACAGAGTTATTAACTCCATACATACGCAGCCTTAGATCCTCAGGCAGGTCCCTGTTAGCTGTTCCAGGGTCGAGACTCAGGACCAAAGTTGACCAAGCATTTTTGGTCCAAGCCCCTCGACTCTGGAACAACCTGCCTGAAAAGATAAGACTGGCAAAGTCAGAGACATCTTTTATGTCTCTTCTTAAAACCCACTTTCTCTTTTATCACTTTTATTTGTATTTATTTCTGTTTATTCTGTTGTTCATGTGCTGTTGTTTTTTGAAATCATTTTTTGTTGTTAAGCACTTTGTAAACATATTTTATTGCTATCTGAATAAATATTATTATTATTATTATTATTATTATTATTATTATTATTATTATTATTATAGGGATGATGTGTTCTCTAGTAATCTTGCTGCTGCATTTTGATCATTTTGATGAGCTGAAAACTTTTTAAAGAGCTTGTTAGGGCATGCTGTAAATCTAAAATTGACTTGATGATAACACAACTGACCACTTTGTCCTAGTGACGTGTCATTCACATTAATTACATGTGTATAATTACAATAAAAACATGTTTCAGGATTTTTTTTCTCAATTCTACATTTTGTGGCGCTCTAAACTGAACAACAGCTGTGCACACATAGGTCCAGCCCCTCAGTTTGGGCACCTTTTCTCACTGCTGCCCCATTAGTCCTTAAAAATCCCTGGTTGTCATGCTTACCAGAAAAACTTTCCACCAACCCCAGATATATGCGAAGACATTTCTCACATTATATATTCAACCATCCTGGTGCGTATAACGACCAAGTGGCCTCCAGAAGAACAAAAATAAGATCCCGGCTCAGGCACAGGGTCAACAGTGAACGCAAATAGCGAGCAGAGCTACATCATTGATTGGTCCAACACAAACGCCTGGACTTGAATACCTCATAGGGATCTTGGTATGACATGGTGATACTTGTATTTCATAAGAACACAAACCACATTATGTCTGGTGCTCCTCTTTCCCACAGTGAACGGCGTCTGTCCCAGCTGCAGAAGGTACAGCTGGGCACAGGAATGTACCGAGGACGAATGGATTTGCTTTCTCCAAAAATGTGAAGCATTCGAACAGGCGCAAATTGACAGGACCGCATTAACCATAACAGGGTGAAGTCAGGTCATCAGGGCATTTTGACAGATAACCTTAAGTGAAGACGAACCTGTTATTACTCTGACCAATACACTGCACTTGTCCCATTAACATTCCTCTGGTTTGATTAGTCTGAAATAACTTCTCTAATTGCTTGGCACGCGTCTGCTGCATAAACTTTGACAGATCTGAAACTAAACTTCAATAAACTTCAGTAATGTGGTTAATTTAATCTTTATTGTATTTATCATTCTCCAGAGATGTGTGTGTGTGGATTTTGGCTGCTGGAAGTTTAGAGGTCTGCTGGCCTTGATATTTTCAGTAGATAAAAAGAGACTGACAAACTCTGATAAAAAAAAAAAAAAAATAATAATAATAACCTTGGCAGAAAGAGAAGTGAACACGTGTGCTGTCAGTAAGTAGAAGGAGAACATTAGGAATGTCTTAATGATCAGCTGCTCATTATGGACAATTATAGGCTGTGTTAGCTAGTGGCTAGTACAAGCAGTAAAATTTACTTGTACATATAATTTAAGTACATTTCTGAGAAAACAAATGTTACCTTTACTCAAGTAAAGTTTTAAAATATTTAAATCAGTCAAAGTATTTTTCAGTGGTGGCAGAAGTAGTAAAAGAAGTCGTAGTAGTGGTGGTGGTGGTGGTAGTAGTAGCAGTATTATTATTATTATTGGTAGTAGTAGTAGTAGTAATAGTAGTAGTAGTAGTAGTAGTAGTAGTAGTAGTAGTATTAGTAGTAGTGATGGTGGTGGTGGTAGTAGTAGCAGTATTATTATTATTATTAGTAGTAGTAGTAGTAGTAGTAGTAGTAGTAGTAGTAGCAGTAGTAGTAGTAGTGATGGTGGTAGTAGTAGCAGTATTATTATTATTATTGGTAGTAGTAGTAGTAGGAGGAGGAGGAGGAGGAGGAGGAGTAGTGGTAGGAGTAGTTTTTGGTGGTGGAAGTAGTAAAAGTAGTAGTAGTTGTGGTGGTGGAAGTAGTAGTGATAGTAGCAGCAGCAGCAGCAGCAGTAGTAGTAGTAGTAGTAGCAGGAGTATTGGTGGTGGAAGTAGTAGTAGTAGCCGCAGTAGTAGTAGTAGTAGTATTGGTAGTTAGTGAATGCTTATGACTGTGTTCTGTACATGATATAAAATAAAATGATAAAGGCCCAGAAAATAATCAGTTTAGTTGATAAAGAACCATTATGTTCATTGTTAGAGCTGCAAAACCTACATTAGGCTAAATGTTTTGTTCTTCTGCCATTAGAGCCACACATAATATTTTAATCCTTATAAGTACACACTTGCTGTATGAGATGTGCAAATGCAGTAAGTTATGTGTTGTTGTGTAAGTTAAGTGCATATTTTTAAAGTCACTTTGATAAGTGTGAAATAACATGTCTAACACAAACCTACATTTTCTTGGCATAAAAAGTACTGGCTCCTCTCGTGTCATCTGTAATGCATTATTTTGATGTTACTCTATATTCTCTCTGAGCTGGTGGCCCAAAAACATCACTCCTGTCCTAATTTAACCTGAGCGCGTTAAGTATAGCCACCCAAAGGTACTTGACGCAGTGTGGACTTATTAAACAAATTAAAGTGAATGGATAACCCCCTGGAGGGTGAATAATGAGAACATAGCATATGGTTTTCACATTTTTATTAACAACCCAAGAACCACTTTATATAACATCTTTTATAGGAATATTCAGAATTATGAGTACCTGAAACAATAATAAATGTTTAATTCACATCTTCATCCCACTATATTTCTTTCTTGAAGTGAAACTTTTTAACAAGCATCCCATTCGTCAACACTAGTTAGCATCAACAAAACACCAGTGAATAGCTTTTTTATAACAATGACAGCTGCTCTTGACTCCATCTAGTGGTACAAAATGATTATTTAGAAGTGAATGATTAGAAATTAATTATAGCTTTAACAATTTCAACAATCATCCCATTTATAAACACCGCATGACATCACCCCATCATAATCCAGACCAAGAATAAACGTCTTTCACACCAATCTCAACACATCCTAACAGGCCCAGCAGCAAAGTCACCTGAGGCTCACCCAAACCAAGGAAACTAAGGCTGAATCATAAAATGTAACAAAAATCTTTGTATAATGTTGACGGCTCTGTCTTTTTTACATGTTCCCTTTTATAATAAACATGTGGGTCTCTTTGACATACACATTTATATTTTTAACAAATTCAAGTAAAATGATTGATGATTAAAGGGACTATATTAAGCAAAATTGACTTTTCTGAGCTGTCTACCATGTTCTAACATTGTTCCCTCATCAAAAACATAACTGGAGTTGTATTTTATTTTGTTCATGCCTGCCCACAAATTCCCATTCACTCCAAAAAGTACTGACCAATCAACAAGCCCCTTACATCCAGTCTGCTCTCATGTATTTATCCAAAAAAAAAAACAAAAAAAAAAAACAAGTGTACAGATATGTTTCCACTGATTCCTCACAGCAATTTTTCATTTAAATGGCATTATACAAAAAGTTTAAGGAAATAAAAAGTTATTTTTCTTTGCTTGTGTTCAAAAGACTGTCACAGCTATGCACTCTGCTGCCCTCTGCTGGTCTCTTCACCTGTTTCTTTATGGCACCAGTAGAGTACGTTTTCTTTTAGCCGGATAATATTTATAAAGTTTGAAAAAAATGTACAATGCTGTTCTGCAAGCGACCAAGATTGGTTTAGAAATATGAATTAATGCATAAAATAGCCACTTTAAATTATTTCTTTTTCCTGATCAACAACAAAACATTAAAACATCTAAAAAATCTAAATCAAAAGAATTTCACCCAAACTTTTGTCGACTGGTGCTGGTGCTGCTCATGAGTCCATCTAGTGGTACAAAGTAATATAACAACCCACTTCAGACTGCCATCTGGTCAAAGGCTGTCTCTGTAATCCAAAATATAGCATATATTGAAAGATTTTTTTTCTTTCCAAGTAAAATACTAAACATGGCCCCTTTAATGTCATTCTTGGAACAGTTACTATTTGAACGTTGTTATTTCAACAGCTGCTTGATGCCATGTTGTTTTTTTTTAGATTATAAAGCAAATATATTAAGGAAATCTCCATCTTTCAGGCCGGACAGTTCTCCACTATCGCCAAGTCTTTGAGATCGCTGAGTTTTCTTGAAAACGAACTCAACCTGGTGCTGAACGACCCCCTCTTTTGGCCGTTGTGCTTCTCTCCTCGGGCCTTCACACAGGCGCACAGTCCCTTGCACAGCCCGCCCAGCCTGCCCCTAAAGTGGTGCCCGATGAAGCAGTACAGCAGCGGGTTAATCGCCGAATTGGAGAAGCCCAAACACAAGGTGATGGGGGTCAGATTTTGAATGGTCCAGTCCACCCAGCAGCCGCCCCACCAGCCATACTCCTTACCCAAGTCCAGCATGGTCACGCAGTGGAACGGGAACCAGCAGAGGAAAAACGCAATGACCACAGCCGCTACTGTCCACAAGACCCTCTGCAGACCCCTTCCCTCCAGCGGTTTGCTATTACCGGACCGAGGGCGGGGGCAAGGGGTCGGAGGTCGGTCCAATTTGCCGCAGTGCTCCTGGGATTCCACGGATTTTTTCACCGAATGGGACGTACTCTGCATTCTTACCAGGCCTGTATCTACGAGTAAATGTCTCCCAATGATGCAGTAACAGCAGCTGATAACAATCAAAGGTAGCACAAAACCTGCTATTATCTTTATCCAGGCCAGAGTGAGGAACCAAGTGTTGTCTGGATACTTAATTGCGCACGCTTCGATGTTTGACTCCGGCATAACGTAGATGTCCCTCAAAGCTAACGTCGGCGTGGAGCAAAGACAAGCCAGGACCCATACTAAAATACAGGTCGATATAGCAATTTTGGGCTCACGTGCACTCAGAGAGCGCAGTGGATGCACAATGGCAAGGTACCTGTCCATGCTCATGCACATAATGAAGAAGATGGACGCGTAGAGGTTGAAGCTGAGCAGACCGCCGCATATTTTGCAAGCCACGCGTCCGAAGGACCAGTTGTAGCCCTGGGAGTAGTACACGGCCCACAGCGGCAAGGAAAGGAGAAAGAGCAAGTCGGCGACGCAAAGGTTGACCATAAAAGTATTGGCAACGCTTCTGGATGTGCTGGAGTGGGCAAGGACGCAGATGGCTAAAGCATTGCCCACTGTGCCAAATATACTGATAATGCTGTATATAGTAGGGATGAGAGTGGACATTTCGATTTTAGGCCAGTCTGTGCAATTGGGCATGGGAGGGAGCAAAGTGATGTTGGGATATGCTGCTGCTGCTGTTGTAGAGTTGAAGAAGTCATCTGGGATTTCCATTACGGCACTGGGTGTACTCTTGCGTCACGACTCTAGATCCTCTAGCTCGAGCCTAGGAAATGAAAAAAAAAAAAAGAAGAAACATTTGAATTGAGTTTTACCTTATATGGAGACTATTACTTCAACCATTTTGAGTGTTTGCCTCATGGCTTTGTCAGCTGTCGAAGATGATAACAAATCTCAAGGAAAAATACATTACACCATTCAGCATTAGGTGGTGAGACACATGTTGACAGGGTTGGAGCAGCCACACTCCCACATTAGATTTTCTACACGCATCTATCCATCTCTATCCACTCAGTCTGTCTCTTTACATTAGACATACACAGAGTAAAGTGTCAGTATTTATTTGGAGTTTTTCTCACTAAATAGATGTTTGCATTTAGAAGTAAACCAATCTGCTAATTATCTTCTGTGCAAAAAAAAGTTTGTTGAATTAGTTTACATTATTATACACTTACATATAAGTGAAAAGCAACTGCATAGCAATTTACTTCAGTACATACAGAATCTGAAGAACTTTAAGGTACATACTTTTGAGCAGATGATTAAAGGGAGGAGTTGCTTGTACAGAAGTCAATTTATTTTAAAGTCATTAAATAAGTGTATTTTGGTATCAGTGGCAATGGGAGTAACAACCAAAGAGTCTGGTAGTGATAGTAGCTGTAGTAGATTTTGATGCTGTAGTACTAGTAGTATTAGAACTTACAAAAAATAAATGTAACAAAATAATTAAGTAAACTTTGCATACCTTTTTACTTTTACTTGAGTAACAATATTTTTAAGAAACAATACAATACACACAAAATCCAGCATCTGTTTTTGCACTAGAAACTGGAAACAGATGAGATGTACGCAACAACTCACCCAGAATTAAATCAGGAAGAAATTTAGGGCTAAAAGAGCACTTAATCTGAACTTAATCAGCTTTAGACACAGCCAAGTCAAAAGTAAATTAGCTGTAATCTAAAATAAAGCTAAAACGGGGACTAAACCAACCAGAACTTATCCTGGACTAAATCTAACTTGATGAAACTTAACCAGAAGTAAATGAAGTAAACATGAGTTTCACCGACGATTTAGGCCAAAATAAACTCAAGCAAGAATGAGTCATAATCCTGGACTACATCAAAAATAAATCAATCCAATTCAATACAGGACCTAATCCAAACAGGAAACTCGATTAAAACAGGAGTAAATCTAGAAAAGTGAGTTATAAGTAAACCATTAAAATTATCTTAATAAACAATATTTAAAATAGAACTAAACCAGGACATTTTTTTTTTTACTTTTGGCTGCTCCCTTTTTCATTGGGAGTTGCTACAACAAACCAGTCAGACAGTGAGTATTTATGCCAGATGCCCTTCCTGTCGCAAGTAGGCAATGTGGGTAAAGAGTCTTGCCCAGGGACACCACGTCAGTATGCGCACTGGGCGAGCTTTAAACCGCTGACCCCCTGTTTGGTGGGCGAACGCTTAAGCCACTGCGCCACTGTTGCACCATAGAACTAGACCAGGACAGTATCAGGGATAAATCTAAGACAAACCCCGCACTAAACTAGAACTGGACAAAGAGGACTCGATCAAATAATAATATAATATCAATTAAACTACAAAATATGGAAAAAATAATTCAAACTGGATCCAACCCAAGAGGAACTATAAAACAGAACAACATGAAGAAAAGGACTAAATGAAAAACATCTTAGCACTAAACCAGGATTGTCACAGGACCTAGACATGGATCAAACCAGGTCTAAACCAGGTCTAAACCAGGACCAAAGTGTGAGTAAACCAAGTGTAACCCAGAAAACATCTTGAACTCAGTACAGCACAAAACCAAGACTGAATTTGGGCACAACTGTAATTAAACAACAATGAACTCATGATTAAACCAAGACTAAACTACTTCAAATTGTACACACAGAACTAACCAAGTCAACTGGGGATAGAGTGAAAAAAGCATTTGGTTGTAGCAAAAGGTCAGGTTAATTTAAAATGTCTACAGTTTTGCAGAAACCACGAAAGGCAGCGCTTACCTCTGATAAATTTTAATATTAGAAATTGGATTTCAAAGCATCATCTTCAAGGAATGTTCAAATAGCAGAAGTTAAATTAGGCAAGACGTGCACCATCGCACCTAATAAAAACTAACAAACTTTCAAAACACAAGCACAAGAGTTTGAAAAGTACATTAAAGTTTTACCTGAAGTGACTTGATAAATCTTTTAGTCCTTTTGGCTGTAGTCCATTTCTTGACAATTGCTCCTCGACCTCTCTAAAGCTCTGAGTTGTTCTGTATCCCAGACCATGCGATGCCTCCGTGTGTGTGTGTAAATGGAGAGGGTATGTGCGTAAAATCCTGTAGACTATGAGAAACCAGATGAGTTTGGGGTCTTATAGCTCCCCAGAGCCTCTGCGTGATTGCACAACAGGGAGGTTACTCACACGTCACACCTTCATTATTACCGAGGGGGCTGGACTGGGCCGTGTGTGGACATGGGCCAGCCTGAGGGGAGCAGAAAGAGGCATTTTCACTACATTTGGGTTTCCATTTCACGCAGGGCTAAGACACTAAACAGGAAAAATATGTGATTTTTGTACATTTGAGGAAAACAGCACATTGTGATAGAAATCATCTGTGAAAACAAGTATTACCTTAAGCGGTCATAAATGAGTGTACCGTTTGTGCCAGTGCCAAGGAGAGATAAACGGAGATGGTTGTGTCAGAAAGGCCATCCAGGATTAAAAAATAAATAAAAATGTAAAAGAAAACTTTGCCATATTAATATGCAAATCACTGAACACTAGGGGGCATTGCTGTAGAAAAGCCAAAAGGAAAAAGTATGTCATCTAGGCTTCTACTATCAATCATTTTTATGACACATTAGATGCTGTAGCTTTGGCCTGTCAGAAGCTGGCATGCTTAAAGGTCCTCTATTCTGCTAAATCTCTCTTTTTGAGCTTTTAACCATATCATGATGTTGCTTCAACCTCAAAAACATACTTGGAGTAGTATTTTGTTTCATTTACGCATTTGAGTAATCTTGTTTCGATCTAGAAACGCTCAGGAAGTGCTCTTGCACATTTCTAAAGCCCATGCACCATCACCAGATTAATCATTTGAGCGATTAAAATGCTGTCATTACAAAGTGGTCAGCTTATTTATCTATCTGTTAGCGTCATGTTGCTAATAGTCATGCTAAATAGCCATTTTTTTCCTCTGTCCAGTCTCCACCGTTGGCAGCAGGGGGAGTCAGGCACCTAAACCAAGCGTTTTCTGCAAATTGAAGTAACAGCTCTCCAAAAGATGATGTTTCCCATACATTTGCATTTTTTAAGTTAAATGTGAAATGCTAATGCAAAGGTGTCCAAAACTATTTCATAAATCCTGAAAAAAGCGTAATATAGGAACTTTATTAAGGCATGCTCCAATTGCCAGTACAGCACTTAAATAGTTGACTTCTGGTTAAACAGAGAAAGTGTTTATTACTATTGCTGTATACTCAGAAACCAAAATGTGTCCAAAAAAGACACATAATTAAAATTGGATGTTTCATGAGACACAGATAAGTGTAAGACAGTATGATAAAATACTAACAGAGCTGGAAGTGTGAGAAAGTATTCCGTAGGAGTGATCCACTGATTTAATAAAGAAACAGAAAGACAGATGTGCTATGCTAGATACTGAAGTGGAAGAAGTAGTCCAAATATGTACCACAAAAGTACTGTTACTGCAAAATATTTTTACTCAAGTGGAAGTAATAGTACTCAGCAAAACTGTTAGTTGAGTAAGAGTAATGTTTACTACTATTACAAAAACAGCTACTACTGTTACAAATACTGCTTTTACCACTGTTATTGTTACTACCTATTTTACCACTGTGATAAAAAAAAATGCATACATATATAAATTTACTTGAGTAAAAGTAAAATTTTCTCCTCAAGTTAAAGTAAAAGTATGTATCAGAAAATGTACTAAGTAGGATTGCAAAAACTAATCGGATTAATCAATTTAAATTATCCTCAACTTATTTAATAACAGATTAATCATTAATTGGGGTTTTCATAGACTTTAAAACATATAATTTGCTTAGCGAGGAGGATTTTTGATAAAAAATAACCTTGTATGTATTTTTGCTCTACCCAGATATCCTCAATTATCAAAGTTGTAGCTTTGTCTGATTCAAATTTTGTACAAATCAGATATGATTTTTGGTAGAATTATCACCAACTTTTAAAGGGAACTATAAACATTTCAAGTTTTTAAGCTCTTTACTCATGCTTCACTATCCTATACTCACTATAGCAGATTAATTGATTATCAAAATAATTCTTAGTTGCAGCCCTATAATTAAGAATATAATATAATGTGCATAGGTAAAAGTATCTAGTTACATTGAACCTCTGATTTCAACCGTACTTTTTCCTCCCATTAAAATTAAGTCAGGATGAGTGCTATAGCTGAGTCTCTGGTGACCATCTTTTTACAGCCACATAACTCTACCTGCTCCTAATGAGCGAGCCATACGGTATCAAAGAGACACCCCTCTCTGTCCCCTCTGCAGCCACTGACCCTAGGAACCTGAACTTGTCGATTAATTAGCCGCGCATCATGGCCGGTGTGGTACATTTTTCTTTTCTTTTCTTTTTTTTCCGTCAGTGGTCAAGATAAGCCATGGGAAATATTTACAGTGTCTCAACGGAAGTCAGAGCAGCCACCAGCTCCACCACCATCAGAGCCGAGGGAGGCAGCTGAGGGCGACAGATCCAAACATGAGATGAATGAGGAGGAGGAGGACGGCTGAAGGAGGCTGCAGGGAGTGAACCGGGAAGATGAGAAGACGAGGAAGAGGAGGAATAGAAGAAGAGAGAGAAAAGCGGAGATTCCCTTCAGTGGTTTTTCATTAAAAGCCTCTGGTGAAAGTTAATGAGGGATGTGTGCACAGCTCTGAGGCCGATTACATCACACTGTCTTTGATCAATGCTGTTGGCCCATATATGTGTGTGTGCGTGCAAGCTTTAACACTTCACATGCTTGAGGGAGAGATGCTATGTGTTCTTATGTGAAGATATGTGTCCAAAGATATAATGCAAGTGTTTGGATGTATCAGTCTTGTCAGTGTGCCAACAGTGTCAGTGTGGTGCTAAACAAGTCACGTTGATTTGGCTGCAAACCAAAGTGAACATGATGTAAAGTATGCATATACAATGTTTCTGTGTGTTATCTCCCTCCCAGTAATCCCTTTCTGTTTGGCAGAAAAAGAACATGTTGACCAGCCAGCCCCGTCTGTAACTACAACAGCTGGGTTAACCTCATGGCACAGGCAAATTAAACAGAAACTTTCTAATTATCTTTCAGCGAGAATTCAAATTTGACAGTCACCACAGTTTAGTCAGCTGTAGTTTTGTCTCTACATAAACCAAAACGTGAAGCTGATATGGTCCCAGTCCTGGCTTGAGCCAATTTGGACTAAGTTATCCTCTTACTCTGCTTTCCAACCTATCTACTGGTTTTCTTTCAAATAAAAGTAAAAGCCTTTTTTTCATCCTTTTTCTTTTGCTTTACCAGAGGACAAGTTGCAGAGACATTCAGGCTTTCCTCTCCCTAGATACTTTCTCCAGCTATTCTGCAGGAACACTCATCAAAAACAAACCTGGAGTTGTGTTTTATTCCCTTCACGTCTGTTTAAGTAATCTTGTATTCTCTGGCACAGCCGTTCTGAGGCCTCTGAACGCTTGGTTCCACAAACCTCCGCCTCTCCCATGAACCCCTGCTCACTCCAGGAAGCACTGTTCAATAAACAAACCCTCGACATCCAGTCTGCTCTCATTCATTCATCCAAAAAACAATGTGCAGCTCTGTTTCCGCTGATTCTTCAGAGGTATTTTTGTAGTAAAATGGCACCACAAAAAAGTTTAAGAAAATAAAAAGCTATTTTTCTATGATACTGTTCACTATAGTAACAGTTCTGCACTCTGCTGCCCTCTGCTGGTCTCTTCCCCTGTTGCTTTAGAGCAATTGTAAAGTAATTATTGTTTTTAAAGGTTGTAAAACATGCAAAGGTGTTCTAAAGATGCCCAAGATTGGTTTAAGAATACAATGAAAAACATAACATAGATCTTTCAATCATAAAGCATCCTTTCCTGAAATATTGACATTTCTGATGACTCACTGATCACCACCTCAGCAGCGGGACCATATCAAACTCCAGGACTCATTCATTTTGTCTGTGTACTGTTATTTCCATCTCTTCTGGTTGAATTCCCCTTGATTTATTGTAGCTAATTTCTTATTGTCAGCTCCACACACGCCCGCTTTAATCATGTCCTGGCACACACACACGAGCGCCCTCACTCTGTTCACACGTGTGTCCAGACACTGCACCTCATTGAGCATCTCTCAGATTGTGGCATGTCTCTAATAGCCGTGAGAAACCTGCAACCGAGGATGATGAATGGCAACAGGACACGGCGCTGTATGTTTTGAAGGCTGCACAGGAGAAGGCGTGTTGTTGCCTCCCAGCAGGATATGAAAAATCAGGAATGTACTATATGTCATCGAAAAAAAATGAATAAAAACAAAAAAAACAAAAACGGAAACTTCCTAATACAATGTTCTCGTCAGTGGCATGTTGGGTATGCACAGTTGTTGGTTCTCTCCTGCACACACAAACATTGAACACAAAATCCACTGGCCCTTAGTCATGACAACTCAAATCAGATATTTATGGTGTCACGCTGGCCTACAGAAATAGACGGGAGGAAGAAAAAAAAAAAACAGCACTACTTCAGCCTTCCCACAGTTTCACTGAAACCTCAGTCAGTGCAGTTACACAAAATGATCCTGTCTTGCTCTGACCACACTGTGAGAAAAAATATCCATCATTTCGACTGAATTATGTCCTGGCGAGATTCAGCGAGTTTCGACTTAAAGTATTGCTCAATCAGTTTGATTTATAAACAGACTAAAAAGATATTCCTCTTTCCCACTGCCCAGCACTTGTAATGGACATTTTAACCTACATTTTTAAAATTTTGTAATAGATTATAAAACATATTCACTTCTATTATTGTGGGCACTTTTATGGATTTGCGCTTTAGACTCTGCTGCAATGTGAACTGTGTGGATTATTGTGTTGAATTGTGTATGTGTGTGTGTGTCTTGTTTTAATCACCTGCCAAGGAGCCACATATATATACATAAATTAGCTAGAGAAAGTGCTTTATTTGTTATTATACATACAAGTTGTACACCAAAACTGAGCAGATCAGATGGAGGGTTTGTCCTGAGCCTCTGAGTCCTGAGTCTACAACTAATTTCTATTTTGGACGGTGGGGAGAAGAGGAGAGAACCCACAGTAAGACAGAGATGACATGAAGACTCCACCCAGAGAAATAAATAAAGAGAAAGTGGTAAAAAGTAAAGCATTTGAACAAGAGCCTTGACTATGGACATGATTTAAACAAAATGTTATCTAATCTCCTAATCCCCGTCCTTAAACCAAGAATTTGATTGAGAAACTCGCCTCCCTAATTTTTCTTCCCGATAACGTAATGATTCGCAGTTACCATTGTTTCTCTTGGTAGGACGTCCACAGCAGACCCCTCGTTGAGCCCAGGATGGAAGGATCTATTTGGAGCGAGTGTGGGAGTGTGTGAATGTGTGTGTGTTTGTCTGATTATCCAAACACAAGACTGGGTTACAGCCAGCGTCTTCACAGGCCGACGATAACGAGAGAAAGGGAGCAGGGACCGTCAAACTTTAGCTCAAATTAAAACACTTTCTGGCCATTAGTGTTACAGACATTTTGTGCAATGTCTTCTCAAACTATGTTGCTATGCTATACTATAGTTTGTAAACAATATGGCTGCATTTGAAAGATTGACACAGACCACAATACATAAATAATTATGGATAATAAAGTTGGTTTTGACGACCAAATGACGACCAATCAACTGTAGGGTGACTAGGTTTGGAGACCCAAAACCTGGGACAGTCATGGTGTATTTGAACTACAAAGTTACAAAAAAAGCATCTTAAATCTATAGGATACAATTATCTGTAACGTAATTCAAAGTAACTGAGGCTTAAGTTTTAAATATGATATCTATTTATTGCTAAAAATAAAAACATGGTAAAGAAATGTCATATCAAAAGTTCTTAGACAAGTGATTTTAAGTGTCCTATGTGTTTTTATTGGTTGAAATGAGGACAGCTGGAACAGATATATTCTAACAGATATAAGATATATTAAGAATAATAGCTAAAGGCTAAAGAATAGGCTTCTGAATGTTTATGTTATGCTTTTAACCATGTTATAATGTTGTTTCCACCTCAAAAACATACCTGGAGTTGTATTTGTTTCATTCATGCTTGTTTGAGTAATCCTCTATGCTGAGCCTGTCCATTTCTCACAGTTATGTGTAACTGTTACTCTTTGCTCTTAAAATATATTTTCTCTATTTCTGCAGCAGTTACTATTTTAAGACCTGTTACGCCTGCAACAAATTTAACAAGTTTCCACTGAACTTAATGAACTGCACACATTTTTTCAATTGATGGGAAGAGGAGATGGCGTGCACAGAGACACATAGTGTACAGTGGCTCCCATAAGGACAAGACATCCACCACACGTATACAAAATGCAGACATGTTAAACAAAGTGTTTATGTAAAGTGTCCCCAAACACTTTCATTTACTTACATAATGATGTTTATATGTTCTCTGATAAATGGGCCAGGGGTAAAATAGGAGGGAGGGTGGGGGGGCTCCTTGTTTGCCTGACCCTGGGAAGATAACCACCGCAAACCATTGCCATCCCAGAGTCCCCCATGGAAAATCTGGTTCATAAAGGTCAAAGGTCAAAGTTGAGGATGTGAACCCACACTTCCTTTCTCTGTGCGAGGCAGAAAAAAACGCTGTGGTCGAAAAGACATTAGCAGCTTTGCATTAGTTCTCATAGCATGATCATCAGCGTCATGGGGGATGCTGCTCAGGCCTCCCCCGCAGTTAACGTGTGAGCGGCCCCAGAGAGACACCAAATCTCAGAGAGGGTTCCCACTACTTTGAAGAAATCTGCTTTACAGAACTCTATGTTTACCATCTGTAAACTACAGAAGGCTCAGAGGGTCAAAACTCCATCCACAGCAGCCTTAAAGCATCAAAAAGAAAATACAGACATTTCAGTCAAAACACAAAGTATGGAAAACTCAGAGGGGTACGTTGGTCTCAAAGGATCAGAACATAAATTGCAGAAGTGCCCTGAAGAGCCAGAGCTCAAACTACTGCAGCCTACAAGGGTCAATACTCAAAACACAGCTGCCTCAGGAAGTCAATCTTGGACTACAACAGCTTTAGAGAGTCAACATTAAAGGTACAGTAAGCATTCGTACTAGGTTGAAAACAGTATTGCAGTCTAAATCAAAACAATGGTCTTTTTTCTGATTGGACGATCGGCAATGCAGTTTTAGAACAAAAACAAAAAATGTAAACAACAACAACTGGGGAATTATGTAAAATATATTTTAGATTGTTAATAAATCAGCTGTACCACTGTAAAAAGTAATATTTGATTTAAACATGTTTACCTCATATCTTGGGACACACCTGGGTATTTTTTATACAATATAAAAAATATATACTGTTCATAGCACCTAAAGCTACAACAACTTCATTTACACAAGTCTCTAAACCAGCTGGTTTCAAACTTTTCCCTGGGAGTATCACCACAGAAGATACTTTCCAAGTATCATTTTTAGTGTACCTAAAATGGGCCAAAATCAGAACTAATAAGGATTAATCCAGAAAAACGCATTACTAAATACAGACAAAACAGGTACTAGAATAGAGTTTTCATACCCTACAGACAGATAATTTATCTTGAAATAAGTAAAAAATAGCTTGAAACAGGAAAGAAATAACCTGATACAAGTCAAATAATCTAGTAATAAGTAATAATCCAATCTAGTGAAAATTACTCAAATCAATATTAATAATCTGAATTCAAGTCATTTTAACTAATGTAGATATTTATTTACTTTTGCAGCTAGACCTGAACCAGGACTTCATCCACAAATATACTGTGCCTAAACCAGGACTAAGCAGCCATCTTCAAATCAAATTTAAGCCCAGACCAGAGCAGGGCTAAGACATAGAAAAACTGTCAGTAAATGAAACCAAATCAGACAAAATTAAACTAAATCAAAAGACTTAGTACCACCAGAAGAAACCTGCGTACCAACAGTCTGAGTTTGAGAACCACTGCGCGAAACTCAAACTACAGCAGCCACAGAGGGTCAAAACTGAAACTATTGCAGCCTCATTGGGTGAAGATTGAACTACAGACAAGCCTCAGACAACAACATCCACAGAGGGTCAACTTACAAGCTACAACAGCCTGGGAGGGTCAAAACCTCATTTATCCAGATGGCACTCTAAACGGAAACTACAACAAAACTCAAACTATGGCAGCCTCTGAGGATCAAAACTATCTAAAACCAGACTTTGTGCATCTGTAAGTTAAACCATCATCTATACTGTGTTTCAATTAATGTCAGTTCATTCTATTGCCCCAAAACTCCCCTCTACTTCCAGTTTTTCCAGGTTGTGTGCGACCCCAGCCTGAGCCTAGTTATCACCGCAGCTTGCAGAAATATGATACGTTTAACTTTGGCTCTGAATAAAAACCAACATAATATTTATTTTTCCAAACACATTTCCATAACCTTTGCACGAATCCAGCCTTCCCACTCTCCCTCACTGCTCATAATAACTATCTCTATTTTAAATTCATTATGTTCAGTCAAGTAAAAGTACTTAGTTACTTTACTTGAGTACAATTTTAATGTATCTGTGCCTTACTTAAGTAGATTTTACAAGAGGTACTTTTACTTCTACTTCACTACATTTTATAGCAAGTATCTGTACTTTTTACTCCACTACTTTTCTTTTTGAGTCACTTTGAAGTACAAAGTATTATGAGTTGTGGACACACAGTACTAAAGCGCAAAAATATGCAGTAAAGTAGTACTCCTTTAGAAACATCAGAATAATAAAGACAGAAAACCTCATCGACACATTCAGTCTCTTCTACTGCACCAGTTTGTTCATTTCATCTGGAATGAAATATACTTTTACTTAAGCAGAAATTTTAAGGTGATGCTTTTACTTTTACTTAAAGAAATGTTTGCACACTTATCTGTACTTTTAAGTAAAGACATTACTTCTTACACCACTGATTATGTTCCATGTTGGCTTTTTAACATTAATAAGGGGTAATGGCAGGACAAAACTGCAATGATTTTTCCCATTAAGACAATTTAGCAGCATTAAAAAAAGAAACAAACCATTTACCACAGCCCACAAGTCCCTTAACCCCAAAACAATTGAACCCCTGTCCTCCCCAGCACAAACTGTTCCCCATATATCTTTATCTACATGTAACTGGAAGTGGACGCACTAATTGACATCTGTCCCGCCACAGTATGTTTTTTTTTTCATAAACATATGTGCAAAAATACTCAGCGTGGCACATACTTGGTCTCTCGGGTCGTGACTCTGGTCGGAGTCTTGCTGGGTTTATGAGCTCCAGTCCTTCTCAGTGTCTCAGAGGAGCAGTAAAAGCGAGGGATTGCCCTGTCCCTGTGTGCAAGCTGTGAGATCAGGGAAAGATGCAAAAACATGTGGTCACCAAATACATACTGTACAGGACACATCCTTTTACAGTTACATTTAGACTTTCTCATAAATTCTAATGACGACATAAGTAAAAGTTCTTGTTTTTCGTAGTCCATTGGTGTGATTCATATTTACAAAAGGTAAATATGTTGGTAAATGTTTTTACTGATAGTGACTACAAAAATTGAGATCTTATAGACTACTATTGTATTAGTAGTATGACACTGGAATTTGCCCTTGAGCATAGCTTGAGCATTTTATTTGAAATTAAATAAATGGCTCTACTTAGATTAGTGGTTGCCAAATACTGGGTCCAGACCACAAAGTTGATGACCAAAGATATTATATGGGTTGCCAGTTTCATTTTATTTAGAGTTAGAAGATAGTTGATGAAAATAGAAAATATTTCAGTGACTTGTGCGTCAAATTAAAAAGTAACATTCGTAACGTGGTGTAGCTCACAGCTCACCTTGGCGTAGTGGGCTCCAGCTCTTATGATTTTATGAAGGTCTCTCCTTGCTCGCCTCCATCATTTCCTGTCACTACTCCTCTGTCCTATCAAATAAAGCCAAAAAAATATATTTTAAAACGTAATTTTAATACCTGCCAGCAGCCAGTCGGGCTGCAGATTATTAGGAAATCTTCCAATAAGTGTTATCTTTGTAAAATATTGCTTTTACAATACGGCCAGTGATATTGGAATTTGCCTTCAGCATCGTAAATATTTGTGAAATGAAATGCATGGCCCTGACCAGCTCTCATTGTGTGCACTGCTAATTTAAAACATCTTTTAGTGTCACCATACGCTGATTTGGGGCAATTAATTATGTCCTGTTTACGTGCAGTAGAAGTATTTGACAGAATTGGGTCGATCTCTGAATATATTATTTGATTGTATTTAAACTATTACTACGCTTGTGTAAACTGGGGCGGTTCTAGGGGGTGGCCAGTGCCCCTGTAACTGTGAGCCTGTGCCCCCTAGTGGCCACCCCTCTGAAGTGTTCTAAATGCCTTATGTTATTGTGTAAGATTATATTAGCGCCATAAAAGGAGGAAGGTATGTTTATCTTCCAAAGATGATATCAGAGTTATTTTTATTAACCGTTATTTTTAAACTAAGTCTCAGTCGGTTTACATCAAAATGTCTCATGTACACTCAGCAAAAAGGCCCCCCCACCATCAATACTAAAGATGTTTGCCCACTAACCCAAAGGTTGGTGGTTTGATACCCAGTACTGGCATCACCTACTGTCATTGTGTCTTTGAGCAAGACCCACCTTGCCTGTATGATTGTGTCAGTGTGATTGTGTGTTCCGTGGTGATGACTGAAGAGTGAATGAATAATGTAACTAAGTGTAAAGCAACTTTGAACGTCTAGAAAAGCGCTATAAAACTAATGTTATTATTAATATTGTGCTATATAGCCTTATCTACCAATTGACAATCTAACCGTCCTAACCTTAACTTCAACTTGTCATTTTTTTTTACTCATTTCTTAGAAAACCCTAATATAACAGCTACAGTTGGGTTTCTGGGTTCTAGATAATGCTTAAATTATTTAGACTGCTACATAGTTAGGTAGCAGGCTGAAGTAACTGAGTTTAGTTCTTAACTCAGAGTTGTCATACTCATACTGGGCCAACTCAGAGGTTTCTGTTTCAGAAAACAGATTTAGAGTTTAGTCAGACAACCCCGAGTAGATTCACCGTGAGTTTATCAGAGGGGAGAAGCCATTAATGCAGCCAAGAGAAGAGGATTCATCATGACAACAATAAATCAGAGGAGGTGGCTATTTTTAAGGAAATGTGACTGTGGAGAGGTTATGTTCAGGTTTAACATTAAAGTGATCAGGAGGTTATAGCTTAATGAATAATTAGTAGGTTACAAATAAAGAACACATACTATTTATATTGTAATCAGAGTATATAGAAGCATTAAAAATACTGTCTTTTTCATTCTTCATTTTCATCAGAATATTATAATATTGCACACTGCCATGTTTGGCGAATCTCGATAAACGTAATATTTCAGAAAATTTTTAAGTGCAACATTTTAGTTGATAAACGCTGATTGATAAATGACTGTATAAAGCAAAATTATAAATGTAAACTATAATCATATAAAAGTTAAATTATTCTCTTTTAAACTATTTTCAATCCTTTGTTAGCTTTCCCAAAATTACTGTGAATGAGAAAGTAAGTTATCCAATCAGAGCGCTCCTTCAGGCAGCAGCAGGAGTAAACTCTGGGTTAAACTCAGGGTTAAACTCAGGGTTAGAGGAAGAAAACCTGCCCCAGACCAGGTTAGGTTCACAGAGTTACCATGGTAACTGACTCAGAGTTTTGGTTAACTCTCTTTATGAAACAGAGTGTGTTAACCCTAAAAACAGGGCAACTCAGTTTTCTGAGTTTGGACTAAACCTGCTTCTTGAAACAGGGCCAGTGTGTTTAAGAGGACAATAAACAGACCTGTAGAAAAAAAAACCCCTTGTATTAATGAAATGATCCATGTCCAATCGGTCTAAAATAACAAGATTATCAGTTGCAAAGAGACAAAATAAATGTGTGAAAATAGAGATTTATTCCCGAGCTGATAAATCAACAACTGACTTTTCTGTTCAACAAAGTGAAACTAGTCCATCTTGCAGTAATTAACAGCATATGTGCAGTATTTCCAGCTTACAGACACAATGGGCTAAATTACAATAAATACAAGCGCCGTGACTGAGAAAGCTGCCACACAAAAGCCAGTAATTGTTAAGTGACACAAAGAGGAACAATCTGCCAATCTCCCATCTGCAAATTAAAAACACTTGTGGGTGTACTAACTTTTCCATGTCTCCGGCTTTGTACAGCTAATTATGCAGATTGAGAAACCTGAATTTGTTGCACTTCTGCTACAAACATATGTTCATGGACCCTTACTGTACAAATATAAAAACTGAGAGATGTAGGCAGATAATTTATAAATGGAAATGTGGAATGGATGATACACTCCCAAAATAGTTAACACTCGAAAAAGGACCATGATACCTTGAACACATAGTTTATAAGTTTGAATGAGAAATGTGACAGTAGTGTGGCAGTGATGTTTTTTTGTTTATATTATGGTGCTCTCTCAGCTCCTGGTGCTGTACAGGTCTGCATCCTCAGGGTTGGACTGGCCAAAGTCCATGAGAGCAGGGTCTGCTTTGAAGCCGGCGCTCCCTGGAGAGAAGAAACGCAAGAAAATGTCAGATAAAAATAAAAGCGCATTTACTGTGTTATGCTTTATTGATTATGATTCAGAGGAAATTGACTCTGCCTACTACCAGCTGTTTTCTGGTTGGTCTGATTCTTAAAAGCCTAAACCAGGACTTACACGGGACCAAATCAAGAATAAACTAGAACTATACCAGTTCTAAACCTAGACCAAACAAGCTCTAAACCAGGTTTAAAACAGAACTACACCAGGACTAAATCAAATCTAAATCAAGACAAAGCAAAGTCTTAACTAGATCCACATCAGGATTAAACCAGCACTAAACCAGGACAAAACTAACCCTAACCCAGTGATTCCAAACTTAGGGGTTGCCAAAGCTTCACAGTGGGTCGCAAGGTCATCTTAAAAAAAAAAGAGGTCAAAATTAAAGTGTTTTTGTTTATGTGCTCATGTATTTGACTGCTGAAGACCACTGGGAGACCACTGGGAGACCTCTACTTGCCCACTGGCTAGGTTCATTTAACATTAATAATTGCAATGTTGCAATCCATTAAAATTCATATAAATATATGGTTTTATTTTTCCTCAGTGAGAGTGTTTCTCTGGGAGGAGAAGGGTGGGGGTCATCAGCATATCCATTTGTAAAATAGGGGTTAATTAGGGAAAAAGATTGGGAACCATTGCTCTAACCCATGACTAATCCAAATCTAAACCAGGGCCAAACCAAAGCTAAATCAGGACTGAACCAGGTCTAAACCAGGTCTACACCAATTCCCAACTAAAACAGGGCTAAAAGAGAAATAAAACTGGCTTTAAATTAAACTAAACCAGGACTTGAACTACAAAAGACCCCTGAGTGCCACTAGAAGAAGCCTGTGTACCACAGTTTGAGAACCACTGGTCTATCCAACTGCAGGTAGTTTAATGAACTAGATGCCCTAGAAAACCTACTTCAGCCTACAAAGACCAGATTAATGCTTTGTATAAAATACTGATATAATTAGGAAGGCAGCACAGTACTTTTGGAAATCTCTGCTGCAGGCTCTTCTGCAGGTGGAGGGGCTGTGGTCTCTGATGCAGCAGCAGGTGTCTCTTCAGCTGAAGCGACTACAGGCTCAGCAATCAACTCAGGTTCAGCTACGGTCTCTGTGGATACAAATAAAGCTGTAGCTTCAGTATAATTACAGCTGATACAGTGGCAGAGTGGTTAACATCACTGCCTCTACAGCAAAAAAGGTGTGACTCTGGTCCCTTGGAAGTTTCCTTTCTGTGCCCATCACCTCCTTGGGACCCATAACAAATAGTACATACAGTATATTTTGATCAGGGTGAAAATTTAAAATGGGCTACGCTAGATCTTCAGTCTTTTAGGGGTTCTGTGGCCTTTTTTACTTTGGGAATAGCCGGTCTCCTGTCCTGTAACACTCATCACTGAGCCATGTACTGCCTTTAGTACCTTTGGCACTTTCTGCTGCAGGCTCTTCAGCGGGGGGCGGTGTTTCGGCTGAAGGCTCTGCCACAGCAGCAGCTGGTGGCTCTGGAGCTAATTCTGCCTCTGGCTCGGCCGATTCAACAACTGTTTCTGTAAAAAAAAGAGAGAAAGTCATTTTAAAGGATAGGGCTGTATGTTTTATTCTGCATTTAGGGGATAGGTGGAGAGATGTAGATAATGAAGTCCTAAGGCAAAAGCAAAAAGGGGAACAGTGCTCAAATGTTTTTTGGTAAATGGTATTGTACCTTTGGGGGTTTCTGTAGCAGGCTCCTCAGAAGTTGAGGGAGCTGTGGCTGGAGTTTCCTCAATAGCAGGAACAAGTGGCTCCTCAGTTAACTCTGGCTCTGGTTCAGCTGATTCAACTGTTTTAGAAAAAAAAAAAAAAAAGGCAAAAGCATAAATACAGGGAAAAGGTACTGCGCTAGAGTTTCCACTCTTTCACTGCTCAATATAAGGTACATTTTATACTGAAAGCAGGACTTCACAATATAAAAAACCTAATTGCATTAACTTTGCAGGTATTACAATATGACTGTTGCAAGAAAGTGCAGCTATTCTGTTGTTGTGCAGGACTGGTGAGGTTGGGAACACCAGGCAGTACAGCAGAAATAAAAATAATGTCACTTTAAATGTTTTTGAGTGTTTTGTGGTGCTGTATAGTTTCGTTCACTCATTAAAATGGAACTCGGTGACTTTTTAACCTTGAATAAACTGTTTCGGAGTCGGTGTAATGGTTAAATGAGTTGTTGTGAGGTGAGTCAAGTGCCCTGCATGTCCCCTTGCTGTCTCTGGGCCGAAAACGACACTTGCAAAGTATAAGCGCTGCCGATCTGGTGTCACTGAAGTCTTACCAAAATAACAAGCTATTGATAGCTTTATTTCTCAATTTTTATCATAGCAGAGTGGCCAAATGGCAGAAAAACTTTGTATGGATGCAAGGAGGGGAAAACAAAAGTAAAGTTGAGCAAGGGATCACACAAGACTGAACTTGTGAGTATTTACGATAGTACTTTATTTCGAAATGTTGGGGGGAGCTCTGTGGAGGAAAATGAGGCAAAAACAGCAAAGAAATTAGCAAAATTACTTGTTAAGTTGAGTTATGCTCTACCTTTGGGGATTTCTGCTGTAGACTCGCCCGGAAGTGGAGCTGCTGGGGCTGGGGTGTCCTCAACAACAGCGGCCAACTCTGGCTCTGGGTCAGCTGATTCTACAACTAGGAATAAAAATAGTGGATGCAGACAATGAGTTATTGTGAGGCAGAAGATAAGGTTTTACAAGCATACCACAAAATACTACTGCACTACCTTTGGCAGTGTCCTGGGGCAGCTCCTCTGAACGTGCAGGGACTGAGGTCTCCTCCAGAACAGCAGCTACTGACTCCATTGTTAACTCTGGCTCAGCTGATTCAACATCTGCTTTTGGAATACATGGACACAGAGAAACAAAAACGTAAGGATTAATTGTGTAAAAAGACAATACATGGAACAAATTTTAGTACACAGCTATTTAACAATCTGGCAATAAACTAACACGTGGAAAAACAGTGCCACCTAGAGGTCAATGAGACACATATCTTATACCTTTTCCTGTGTTGCTTCAAAATCTCACTCAAGTAGTTATCAAAATTTTTACTTGAATAAAAGTAAAGTTAAAATAAATAAATAAATAAATATATATAAAAGTACTCACTTAAAATAAGTAATTAGTACTTCTACTACCAGTGATCTAGTACTACAGATATCCCTACTGTTGCTACTATTACTACACTACCACAGCTAACCAGTACTGCTATTATTACTGTTACTACTATTACTACCCACGTTACCACCAAGGTCAAATAATACTTTTACCCATTTAAATATAAATTTTACTTGAATAAAAATTTTGCACTTAGTTAATGTACTTAGTTAAATTCTTCAATAAAATGTACTTGATTAAAAGTATTTTCCACCTCTGCTTTTTAGAGACAGTGACATCTTATTTTTATAGCTTACAAGTTTGTGAACAGGTGGAGACATCATTAGATTGAGATTTTGTTTTGTTTTTTTATCTTTCAGCTTTTCCCTTTCTTTCGTCGCATGGTGGTTTGGCAGGTTTTTAAGCTGGGTGCCCTTCCTGATGCAACCAGTCACATTACAGTGACTGGGGTAGGCAATGTGGGTGCAGTGTCTTGCCCAGGGACACAACAAAGTATCTCAGATTATTACAGTAAGAGAACCATTAATAATGTTGGACCTTTGGTGATCTCTGCAGCAGGCTCTTCTGAAAGTGGAGGTGGAGGTGCTGTGGTCTCCTCTGTTGTAGCAGTAGGTGTCTCCTCAGCTTGAAGTGGCTCTGAAGCAACTACAGGCTCAACAACAACAACCGGTTGTGGTTCAACTACTGCTGATTCCACAAGCGTCTCTGAAAAGGCATTAAAGGCAGTATCAGTATGTTTATAAGCAAGCAGTAAAAAAATCTTATTCTTGTCTAAGTCAGTTATATCTGGAGTTTTAAGCTGACAAAGGCTTCACAAACTGGCAAAATGTTGGGATAGAGGGTAGCACTTTTACTTAATATCACATGGCAGACTTGTGTTACCTGTGGCCTGGTCTGTAGACGTTGATGCAGGTGGTTCTTCAGAGGATGGAGTGGCTTTGACTGTGGGGGCAGCCTCAGATGGGTCGGCCTCAGACGGGACATTTTCTGCTTCAGGGGTAGACTCTGGGGGTTTCTCACTCTCAACAGCAGCAGGTAGTTCCTCGATGGGAAGTATGGTCTCGGTCACGACTGAATTCACCACAACTTCTACAGTAAAATATAGATAAAGATGAGAAGTCACAATGTATTACAGATTTATTGTTTTTGCGACATCACTGATTAAAATGTCCATCGCAAAGAACTACTCATAAAACAAACTGAGGTTTCTCTTTTTCTCCATGACTGATTTTTGAATTTTTATCCTGATGGAGGGTCTAAGGACAGGAAATATTTTACCTTTTTGTTTGTCGATTTCTGTGAAGCAACTACTGCTGTAATATTAGCCTATATACCAAAAAAGAATTGTCCTATTAGACTTCATGCATCCAATTTAAAAAAAAAGTCCTGGTTTAGTTCATTTCTACACCTGGGCTCATTTAGTCACGGTTTAGAAGAATTTATACCTTACATTTTCTAAAACAATTGCTTACTCTTCCAAAAAGGCCATTTAAATATTGTGGGCCATTTCATTAACTTAGTTATTGCATATTGCTTGCTTTTCTACTAGTATTATCCTAAAAGAGGTTACTATTAACAATAGTTTTTTAACATTATATTTCTTGTAATTTAATACCTGTGCTTGGTTCTGTAGAGGTCTGTTCTGCTGAAGACTCTTCTATAAGTGCTGGTTCTTCAGAGAGAGGAACAGACTCAGGTGTTTCTTCTTGTCCTTCACAGATTGTCGAGCTCTGGACTAGAATTTCTGAGGAGGTTTCAGTGGACTCTGGGACTGACTCTTCAACTACAGCAGGCTCTGGTACTGGAAGTTTTTCTTCCTAAAAAATAAAACAAGTTGCAGTTACAATACAATATGTGTGTTCTGCTTAATGAGAACCTTCCCTCCCCCCAAAAACTTCAAGGCAAATATTTATAAACAAACTTCACCTTTTGCTGTTGTATCTGATATTTTTAGAGTTCAGTGTAGATATACAGCAGCCTTTGTTTTTGGCACTGTGGTTTCCTAACAGATAAAATACTAAAAGTAAACTGGTGTTCTGCTTACTCCTTTTAGGGGTCATGACCTTTCCAGACAACAATAGGCCTTAAGTGGGTAGTTGCAGGACTAATACTACGACTACTACGACTACTACGACTACTACGACTAATACGACTACTACGACTACTACTACTACTACTACTACTAATAATAATAATAATCATAATAATCATAATCATAATAATTACCACAAACACCACAAACACACAACCACACTGACACATTCAAACAGGCAAGGTGGGTGGGATTTAACAATTTACTTTTTAACACTTCTATGTCTTTAGATGTTGGGATGAAGCCAGAGAGAAAATTAATATAATTAACATGATGTTAGTTATTTTATCATAATGGACCAAGTTAGAGGAAATAGCAAAAGCCAACTATCTTGTGTGCAGCAGCTGTTATTTCAAAAGCCAGTTAAATCTGTACTAAGGAAATGATAACGTGGGAGGATTGTACATCTAAAGTGTTAACTGTTGTCGCAATATGAGTCAGATATAATAAATGACTAGTTTTATTTCACACACTATTTTCAATGACTCAAACACGGCTCCTAACCTGTGACTGTGATGCCTCAGTAACAGGTGGAGGAGGTGGCGATGTCAAAAGCGAAGATACGGTAGCACTGCTCCATTGCCCTGCAGCGTACATCTTTTTTCCTGTGACCTTTGAAGCAACAAATTGAAAAAAAAAAAAATCACAGTCAGAAAAAACAATTGGTAGTTTTGATTCAATGAGATAAAAAATACCTTTAACAAAGCCACGGCTTGGGCAGGATAACACACCGACGCACCAGCTGTCATCAGGCCCATTGGAAGAGCGACCCTTTTGAGACGTGATCCTAAAATATAAGCACACAGCACATCAACAGGAATATAGGAATAGGAATAATCTATGGCAGAGGTTCTAAAACTGTGGCACAGGTACCACTGGTAGTATGCAGGCTACTTCTGGTGGTACTCATGAGTCCTATGCAGTTCTGGAATAGCCCTGATTTAGTCCTCGTTTAGATTTGGTTTAGACCTGATTTAGACCTGTTTTAGTCCTAGTTTAGACCTGGTTGAGCCCTGGTTGTGTCTTGGTTTAGACCTGGCTGAGTCCTAATTTAGTTCTGGTTTAGACCTTATTTAAACTTGTTTAGTCCTGTTTTGGTCCTGGTTCAGACCTGGTTCAGACCTGGTTTAGGCCTGGTTGAGTCCTGGTTGAGTCCTGGTTGCCTCTTGGTTTAGCCCTGGATTAGATTTAGACCTGATTTAGTCCTAGTTCAGACCTGGCTTGTTTAGTCCTGAATTTGTCTTGGCTGGTTGTTTATTAAAGCTGGTATTTGTTAAGCCAGATATTTTCTGAGGTGGAACTTGGTGTTAAAAGTTTGAGAATCACTGATCTATGGGAAATAAGACAATTTAGGATGTCCTCTAGGCCAGGAGGTTCTCAACTAGTCTGATTGTGGGACTTGACTTTTATCCCAGATTTTTTGGTGAGCCACTTTTTACAGAACCAAAGTTTTTTTTTTTTTAAATTATTTTACTACAGCCTGGCCATGTTTTTGTCGGACTGACAAACGTCAGCATTGGCTCGTGTTCACACACAAGCAGAGAGATGCATGGCTTATCAATATTAAATCAACAGGTTTACAGAAGATAAAGCTTTCAACTTAGTCTGAGTGCAACAATACATTTTTTGGTTTACAGTAAGAGATAAATGTTTCAATAAAATTCAATGAATAAAAAAAGTACAAAGGCGAAAAGGAAATCTGGTGCTCAAAGTGGTCTTAAACATACAGTATAGTACTTATGAAGGTGTTAAACTCAAACTAAAGAAAGTTACCTTTCCGAGCCAGAAACATGCCGAGCAGACCCGCCATGGTGATGGTGCCAAATCTGGGAACAAACTCTGGAGGTGGGTCCTTTAAGTAATAGTACACATCTATGAAACAGGTCAAATAGAGAGCAGTTATGTATTGTAAAAAAGGTGCCAGACATCAAAATAGAAAAAATAACATAATAAACATACTTTTGTAAAAGAAATATTAGCAGTAAATACATATGTAAGGAAATACATAAAAGAAAAAATATCTTTATATAAAGGTAAATATATAAAGGAAATAAAGGGTGAATCCTGTTTTGAAAAGAAAATTATATCATGAGACATGTGTTTATTAATAATCTGTTCGTAATGCTTTTACAGTTAAAAGGTTCCATAATATACTTTTTCTGAATTTTTAAAATAGTTTTGGACACCTTTGCATTAGTATTTCACGTTCAACTTTTATAACAATGCATATGGAAAACGTGTTGCACTGAGGAGCTGTTACTTTGAACGCATGAATTAGATGTCTGAAATCGCCAGTGGGCAACATAACGCTAACAGATAGATAAGCAATAACAGCAATTTAAGCGCTGAAATGATCAGAATGAGTCCAGTGATGGCATATGGGCTTTAGAAGTACCTTCTGGTTTCTACGTAGAGCCGTGAGACTGGGCGTTTTCAGATCTTGAGAAGGGGACGGGCTCAGGATACAGGATTAGGCAAACAAGTGTGAATGAAACAAAATACTACTCCAGCTATGTTTTTGAGGCGCAAACAAAATTATGAATTGGTTAAAAGCTCAAAAAAGTGGACTTAGCAGAAGAGGAGCCCTTTTATTAAAACTGAGAGGGCATGTAAGTGGGGGGGGGGGGGGGGCTAATAATAATTTGTATAGGTTTAAGTGCTTCCTATTGACTCACCTTGTCCTGCATGGTATAAATTTACAGTTCCCCTTTTTACAGAGACGTAGGCCCCCTGCAGGAAAACAAGTAAAAATTATAAACAACACCAAGCAGCCACAAGAATAGGTGGACACAGGAAAGAAACTACAACTTAATTCTGTGTAAACTACTCGGTATATCTGACAACTTCATCTAGCCACACACTTGACACCTGCACTTCTATCTGCAGCTACCATTTCCTGTTTGGCTCCTAAACTTTCGCTAAAACTGCACAGCAAGAGCACTTGCAGCATGTGGGATCATGCTCTGCAACCGCAAACAAAGGAACACACAGAATAATCAGCTGCGCGGATCTAACTTTGTGCACTGTTGTTCCTTGGAAATGTAGGGTTCAGCAATTTCTATATCACTTTGTGGAAAGAACATATATGATGCAAAACAATAGTTTATAAATAGTACCTCAGAATAGAAGAACCACACTGTGGCCATCCGAAAAAAAAAAAATCTGGGTAATTTCTGAGCAACATACAGCACAGTATTTGGTTTAATGATTAAATGCTAAAATATACTGCGAATGTTTAGGAGGTACAAGTTTGTGAATACCTTTACAGCCTGGACAGCTGGTACTATGGTTTGTCTGGCCGAAGATAACCCCCTCTCTATAATACCAGGCTCCTGTGGGACGTCCTGGAGCTGAGATGACTGATGCAGTGGGTTGTAGATATTCAACTGCAAAGCACAAAATGTATAATTATTGTTAAACACCTTTAAATGTATGACATGATAAAGTGCAGCAGTAGTTTACTTTTTCTCTTGTGATCAGCCCCTGTGTAGGTTCATCGCTGACCCTGTACACTCGGATGGAAGCAGCCCCCAGCACTGCCGGGACGGCCACCATCACCACCTGGGACAGAACAGTGGATACACAACACTGGGTTAGCGAGTGTATGTACAAATCTATTCCATAATTAAGAGAAAAATTACAATACAGGATTTATATATAGCAGTTTGTTAAAATGTGTATGTAGAGTTGAATGTGGCTACCTAACCAGGAAGCCACATTCAACTCTACTTTGGCTTCTGAATGAAGTCTAGACGCCTACACTGTGCTAGAAGTGCATTTCCTCTATTCCCTGTACTGTGAGGTGTTATCAGCCAAAATAATACAGATTCAAAAACATCCTGCGCATGTAATTAATGGTGGAAAATAACGAAATAGACAGACGGTAATTCACAGATAAATTCACCTTCCCAATGATTTGGAGCCTAACTATTTCTATTGTAAGATTATTTGTTTTGTTTTGTTTCTTAACATGCATTTGAGCTACAATAACAGAAATTATTGTATGAAAAAAAGCTTTAAAAAGATGTCAGATTCAAGACTCAAGATTAAAGAAATGTTTATTATCACGTGAACAGAAATATCCCTGTACAATTAAACTGTTATCTTGCTGTTCATAAAAAATGCCACAAACAATTAAAGTGACAACCTGTCCCACTTTTGGTTGTAATTTAGGCATCTGTCCCCCCTCCCACTTAAGATACATCCTACGTTTTCATTGGTGCTCAGTGGATCTTATAAAAAGTTAAGTGCAACAAGGTAAGAAAAGCATTCCTTGTGTAAAATGTAGAAGAAATATTTGTGGATGTCCCATCTCTGGGTTGGAATCTGTGGATGGGGTGTTGCTGCCCTGCTGCTGAACAGTGATAATAAAATGAGACTGGGAAATGTAATTTTATAATTAGATTGCTTCCACCTTTTTATTCCATGAATGAAAAAAAAAACATTAAACAGTAGCATGTATCTTTATCTAAATTAACTTTAGACTCAATAAGTTAGATATATTATGAAAGCTTTTATTTCTCGAGTCTGTTCTTCCTTGTACCACCAAGTCACACAGCTTGTCCCACTTTTAGGACTTTTTGACGTGGTCACCCTGCTAACAATATAAAATCTTGACTATAAAATAGATAAATAGACAAAATGCAAACTAAAAGCAATGCATAAAAACAAAGGCAATACATATAATACAGACCTACGTATAAGTAATATGTAGGCATAAGGAGCTTTGAATTAGGAGGTATTTTGATAGATGTGAATTGGGTTACGATTAGATGCATGCCATTACTTTTACATAAATTGTTAATTAAATACTTAGCTTATAGCCCACTTGTTCATTAGCGCAGTTTACATAATGAGCTATAATATGATACAGCTACTGTCTGGTTAACGCTGACGTTTGCTAAATCCTAAATGTGCAAAAAATATGATAAAATATACAATAATGGTTTAAAAGTAGCGTTGGAAATGGTTGCATATTTCCACCTGCGTGCATAAACCGAGGGACAGTGGTTTAGTTTTAACCTGGACTCGAGAGTACAGCTTGTACAGTACACACAGCAGAGACTGAGCTGCTGTTTAAAAGCTTAGAAAATGACAAACAGGTCACTTTTGCTGTAATAGCTCCGGGACCATTGGCGTTAAAGTTGAGTATGCACTTTCATTGACAATACACAGCAAAATTGCAAGAAAACTTTACAGAAAGCGAAAAGTCATGCTATCACCTTGGCCGCCATGACAGCGCTCCGTCTTCTTCCTCGCGCCCTGCGTCACTGACTCAGCGCGCGGTCCTGCACTGCCCCCCGCAGGACAAGAAAGGCACTGCCACCGAGGCTGAGGGATGATGTAATTTAACAGAAGTGAGGTAATGCACCAAGCCTTACACAAGAACTCACAGCTTCTTACAAGAGAATAAATCATGTCTTAGTGCGGGTAACTATGAGCTACACAAATCTGATGCAAATTATTGTTACATTTGTTTAACATTCATGTGGCAATAGAAGTCAGCCATTGGATATAGACACACTAGTATGGGCTATATAACAATTTAACAGAATAAGGCAGGTGCTATTTAGGTGTTAAGTGATAAATGTTTGTAAAAGGTGGTAGATGAAATAGAGAAATGAGTCCCCTAATGTGTAAAACTGTCAGCTCAAATGGCAAAGGAAGACTGAGGCAATGTCACAGGATTTGTGGTATGACTGCTAATGGGGCAGTAAAAACTGACAAGACTGTTACAAGACTGAATTTTTTAAGATATAATTGTATTTTTACTAGTTTGTCTTATGTGCAGCTGTGTGAACCAGCAAAAAAGTGGCCCTTGTCTCAGTTATGTGGACATATCCTCTGTGGAGCACACGTGTTAAACACATTTTTGTTGTTCATTTTTGTAGTACATGCTATAACTGTGACTTGCTCCTGTCTGTGTTTCCAAGCTTATATTTGGGAAACTATCCGTCCATCCATCCATCCATCCATCTTCTGCTTTATCCGGGGCCGGGTTGCAGAGGCAGCTAAGCAGGTGCATCCAGACTTCCCTCTCCACAGACACTTCCTCCAGCAGGTCAGCCGGGAGACATGAAGGAAACCACAACCTAAAAAGTGAGCTTTCCACATCGATCTGACAGAACTACATTAGTCCTTATCCCTTTTTAAAATAGCTTGGATAGAGTTTGGATTACTTCCTCTGCCTTCGACTGCTCCCCACAGCAAATCATCTGCCTTCATCTAACCCTACCCTCTGTATCCTCTTCTCTTCTCATGCCAACTAACTTCATGTCCTCTTTCACTGTATCCATAAATCTCTTCTTTGGCCTTCCTCTAGGCCTCCAGCTCCCACCTCAGCATCCTTCTAACCATGTACAGTATTCACTATCCCTGCTTAGAGTTTACTGTTAAACCTGCAAACGCTCTCAGAAAACATATTATGATGTTATGATGTGGACCAAAGGCTCAACCGAAGAGACACAAGACACAGCCATAGTGAATAAAAGAAGTTAGACATAAATCAACCATGGCTCATAGTGCAGAGGATTCAGTTTATTGAAGTCAAAGTTTAACAACTTAGGTTTACAATCTGTATTTTTTGTAATATATATTCATATATATGAAACCAAAAAAGGCTACTTTAGGAAGAATAAATGTAATTTTCTTTCTTTTTTCAATATCATCTTTAGTCAGTTTAATGTACAGAATAACAGTAAGCTAATATTATCCTTGAAAAAGAGCAATATGTTCCTTTTTTAATGTCGCAGTGCAACTTACATCTTACACACCTGTGCAATGTACCATGAGGTGTACACCCCTGAAATAACACACAGTGGATTCTCCCTTTTCGGCCTGTTTCTGCAGGTCTACGCACACCAAGATCTGGGAGGGATAACACAGTCTGTGCCTAAAAAACAAAATGCGCACTCTTGAATCTACAGTATAAGATGAAACATAAGACCAACAGGACAGATGAGAGACAGAGAGGTCAAAACTCTTCTACGTTTGAGTAGAAATAACATTATCAATCTGGGTTGTTGGGAGGCACAGGGAAAGTGTTTGCATCATTTAGTTTTCTCATGGTACTCTCAAATTCAAAATAACATCCAGGGTGTGTTTGATTTCAACAACAGTGATATGTTGGAAAACCGGAAACTACATTTAGAAAATACACTCAAAAAATAATAATAATAAGATACAGATAGTGCTGGATGCAGCGGGTGCTACGCATGTCTCTGGTCTTACACACTAGGGGGCACCATTGAGTCCTTGGCCTGGTAGCACAGATGAGGCTGGTCATCTGAGTTTCACAGACATTGCAGACCATTGAGAGAAAAGGTCTGTTGCTTCCCAGTATCATAAACTTAGAGGGATTACTTCCACTTTTCCATGGGCCACATTTTTTCCATGTTACTTATACACACAATACTTCAGACAATCCTACTACCATTGCACATATGGTGTTCTCAAACTGTGGGATGGGTACCTTTGGTGGTACATGGGCTTCTTCTGGTGGTACTCAAGAGTAGGGCTGCACAATATCAGCAGACACAATATCCGTATCGCAAAAATCTAAATATATCGCAATAACCCTAAAGTCTTCCATCGAACAGACTTTCACTCGTTTTCCTACCAGAGCCTTAAAAGAAAATGTGTTGTAAATAAATAAAAAATATTAAAAAATTCCAGTTTTAGTAGTAATTTCCTTCAGTAAGTCACAATTTGTTTTATTCCTGGTTTAGTCCATTTTAAGTTGTGGTTTTGTCGCTGTTTTGACTTTTGAATACAGGGACTTCCATTTTTGTTTTAAGTGAATTTAATTTGCTATTTCAGAAAATTTTTAAATATTGCAATAGTATTGTTTTCACAATTTTAGCTATCAAATACTGCATGATGTTTCAATATCGGGGGCGGCAGTAGCTCAGTCGATAGAGACGCTTGCCCCCGAAAGCAAAGGTTGGCGGTCCAAGCCCCGCAACCTGCAATGCATGCTGCCGTGTCCTTGGGCAAGACACTTCACCCACCTTGCCTGTATGTATGTCAGAGTGACTGTGTTTTGAAGTGGTCAGAGGGGCCATAGGTGCAAAATGGCAGCCACACTTCTGTCAGTCTGCCCAAGGACAGCTGTGGCTACGGAAGTAGCTCACCATCACAGAGTGTGACTGAGGAGTGAATGAATAATGCACCAAATTGTAAAGCGACTTTGAGTGTCTAGAAAAGCGGAATATAAGACTAATACATTATTATTACTATATCGTGCAGCCCTACTCAAGAGTCTTTTGCAAATTTAATGTCCTGTTTTATAAACTCAATTATATTTCTGTTTAGTTCTGCACTGGTTTGGACTTATATTTGACTTTTTCAGTGTGAAACCTAATTTTATCCCAAGGTTTAAAGTCACGAATTAGGCTCATTTTAGCTTTAGTCGCCTCATTTTCTGAGGTGGTACTTGGTGTAAAAAGTTTGAGAATCACTGGTCTAGTGTCTCTCTCTCCATACTGCAGAGATACAAAGCAGCAATAAGGTCTGCTGCTTTCCTGTATCATACATTTAAAGGCATTACTCAAACTTTCATATTGTTTTTTCATGTTAAAATTCTTTAAAAAAAATCCTACTACCACTGCACATATGATCTACAATGTACCAAGTTCTTTCTCAGATACTGGGTAGCAATAAGCCTCCCTTGGTTAATGTACAGTGTGTGTCTTCAAACACTATCATATGAAAAAAATCTATGAACATCAAAACAAAAAAAAGTCATTTCTTGACTTTTGCATTTTTCATGCGCTACACAAGTCAAAAAGTTTCTTGCAAAAGTGAGAGGAAGATTAAGGAAACAAAGCAATACAAAAAAAAAAAAAAAAAAAAAAAAAACAGACAATACAATATTATTACCCTGTCCAGTCTAATTCAGTCCCCAGGGGCCTGTTCTCATGCAACAGTTTTTCTTCATTTTTTTTCCCTTAAGGTCTTCCTCGATGTAAACCGATAGAAACTATAAAATGGTTGGTGGTCTGGCGTTCTCCGAGTTTTGTTTTGAAACGGTTTTTAAACACCCTGCATCATAACAACAGAGTGATAAGGGGGGGACACTGCAAAAATCTTGGCATAGAATACATCATACTTTACATTATATCTATCACACAAAACGTAAATAGATTTTATATATTCTTCTATGTTTAAATATATTTGTAGACTGTACACAAATCTTTAGAAAATGGGATGGCAAATGCTTTTACCTGATATTTTGAAACAGCGATGGTAAAAGATGAGACGTGTACAGTAGACCCTGTGATGCAGCTGATGAGAAATAGTATAGAAAGTGCATTCATTGTAAGTGAGTGACTCCGTTTGAAAACAATAACAAAACACTCTCCAGCTCTCGCATTCACAGTCTAAAGGGATAGTTCATTGTTTTATGAGTGGGATTATTATGAGGTTTTTAATTAACAGATTGATCTTCAGTGAATGGTTCTCAGTGCACCTCAAGACTAGAGACAGGCTTTGGTTTAAGCAGTTGAGGCCAAATGAATGGACATACACAAAGTAGTGTGTTGACAATGTTCAAGATGTCCACAATATTTAAAAATAAAGGATGTGGGATTTACAAACTTCAGTGTTGTGAAGGTTTTAGGTCACCACTAACTACAAAAGACACTGCCTTCAGCCGCCAGAAGCAGTAATGGTATAACAAAATTATTTCCATGCATACTTTGTCATCTTCTTTTTAAAGATTCTATATTATATTTGTCCAGGCTTTTTGAAATAGTTTTGGACACCTTTGCATTAATATTTCACATTTTGTAACTTAACTGAATGTAATAAAGTGTGTGAAACAGGGAACTGTTACTTTACTTTTGCAGGGCACGCTGGGATTAGGTGTCACCACCTGCTGGCAACGGTAGGGACTGAGCAGTGCATAAAATGGCTATGTACAGGATTTCTGTATGGCTCAACAAGCTTTTTAAGACCATTGTTGAAGAAAATTAAGACATATTTCATAAGCCCGCAGTGCCAGTGGCCTCGCCGTTTAATTGTGACGATTAACAACTGTGAATGCCACAAAGCATTATGTTCTTATGTTCTCCGAAAAAATCTGAGCTCTTGTATCGGCGACAGTACTGTGCCTTTGAGAATTTAAGTGGGCATATTTAAGACCTGTTCAAACATATTTAAGACCTAGTACTCTGCATCTCTGCAAATTTAAGACTTTTTAAGACCCTGCAGAAACCCTGTATTTAGCACAGCTATTAGCAACATGACACAAACAGACACTACAGATAAATGAGTTCACTGCTTCGTAGTGACATTAATTTAAGAGCTGAAATTATCAGTATGAGTCTGGTGACAGTGTATGGGCTTTAGAAACACACATGAGTGCTTCCTGGTTTCACGAGTCAGCTCTTAAGAAAAGAGACGGCCTCAGCACAGAGGATTGTTTTAGAGGTGCAAACAACATTATAACATGGTTAAAAGCTCAAAAATTTAGCAGAACAGAGAACATTTACCCTTGTTTTTGTTTGTAAGGAGCTGGTCAACTGAGAATCCCGAAAGACATGTTTATTTATTTATTTATTTAATTACATGTTTTTGTAATTCTGCTTTTTGATTTATCCTGTTTTGTGAGCTCCTTTAACAAGGCAATTCTCTTGGCGTGCAGTGAGTTTTTATGCTAGATGCTCTCTCTAGATGATCTAATTTAGCATTCTTAACTGGTTGGTGAAGACCTAAAATTCAGTCACAGGTATGTTCTCAGTAGGTTGTGGATTAAAGAAAAATGCTTAATCATAATATATAGTTTTTGTGTTTCGAAATACTTTGTGAGACTTTGCTTAGGTTATGATGAGGTAAAGCTGACGTAGATTTTAAAACTATGTAAAAAAGTGTGTCCAAGGAAATGATAAAAGAAAACATTGGCCTCCAACATGACAGCAGAGAATTACTGCTCAAAAAGATGCAACTTTTTGGTCTGTATTTTTATGAGTGCTTTTTCTGGGCAAGAGAGTAGAGAAGTTAATCCAGCCACAAACCGGTGTTATCTTTGTGCTGATCCCAAGCCCAGATAAATGGAGAGGGCTGCATCAGGAAAGGCTTACACTGTGAAAACCTATGCCAAATTACTATGCAAGTTGGATTTGCTGTGGCGTCCGCATAAGAGAGAAGCAAAAAGGAAAGATTATGGTAGAGAGAAGCTACTATGGAGGACCAATATTGATCACTACCAAGCCACCAGCAAAAAAAGTAACAGACGAAAATTAGGTCTACAGTATATTTTATCTGCATTGGCTTGCCATTGTTATTTGATACTAACATATATCAGTATTGACGACCTCTGTAGGGCTAGCTGTCTTCACAGTATTTCATTTTCACAATTTCATGTGTTTATTTATTTTTTTAATTTTGGCTACATACTTGGAGTGCACTGACAGCTATCCTCCTGCAGATATCTTAACTATATGTATACACTGTTCCCTAATGAATCCAACTTCATATAATAACAAACTATCCCTTTGGTAAAAAAAAATGAAAATGTTTTGCAGACACACACACACACACACACACATACACACACACACATACGTCAACAACAACACACTTTCGGTCTTCCCTCCGCTACCTCTAGAAGCAGATCACAGTGGTAGTGGAAAAAAACGCAAACATTTGTACATCAGTATACACAGCAGTATACACATATACACAGAGAGAGAGATAGAAGAGAAGAGAGGTCCGGATCTAAGCATAAAATATAGGAAAATAGAGGAGGAAGGTTTTGGAGGAGAGAGGAGGAGGAGAAAGACAGGAAGTGGGAATGCAAAGTGAATAGTAGTAATTGCATTCGATCCTTCAGTTCACAGTTTGAGATATATGCACATTAGCTAGCACATTAGCTTCTCAGTCACAGTCTTAAAAAGTCTTACATTCCCCGCAACTGTCCCGTCAATTCAATTCAGGCTATAATAATAATAATAATAATACTAACAGTGAGGTCCCTGTAAAATAACACAAGATGCAATGAGGATAAAACAAAAATACAGAAAATATAGAAAGGAGGAACGGGGGAGAACTGGTGGCTCTGGGTGCAAAGTTCGTCAGTACAAAAAGTACAGTGCTGTGGTGAAAAGGTATCTCCTCTGTATTGCTGCTACATAGCTCCCCCTACCTCCTGAAATCAGAATTGCAAAACTAAAAAGGATACAAAGAAGAAAGAAACGTGTTAAAAAGTCTCTGTTTTTTTGTTTTTGTTTTTTTGTTTTTTTGTTTTGCCTGACAAGCGAGGAGTGGAGTTTTATGCTGAGATACATAGACAAAGGAAGAGTAATGCTTTCTGTTCAGGCATGCAATAGGCACCCTGTGGGGGGTCCTCGGGATTATCAAAAGTTTACACATCTCTCAAGTCCCCTCTTTGTTATATTTACACATCTTACAGTAAATATGTGAGTGTCTGCGTGAGGTGCATGCTCAGATTCGGAGAGATGATTTCAGGACTCTTGTGTGCGTGTATGTTAAATGTTAAGTATATAATCATGTCGGCTCAGTCTCGTCTCCTCTTCTCACACGTGCGTCTCGATAAAGGAGTGCGTATGGGTCATGAGGGGGGCGCCGAGCGGGGAGAGGTCGTCCTGGCCGTTGGTGCCCGGGCTGAGTTGGCAGATGTCGGAGTAGAGCTCGCTGTGCCACTGTTTCCACTCTCTGAAGGTCTGGGAGCAGAGGCCGGGGTCCTCCAGAAGGGTGCAGATCACAGCCAGCTCTGACTCTTTGGCCTGAAGGGATCACAGAGACAGAAGGAGGATTACAGAGTGAAATCCTCACACTCCAGATTTTGTAACTGCAGAAGTCAGTGTTATAAAGGAGGTGAACTTTAGCTGAACCTGCCCTTGTCAAGTCAAGTTATATGTATTTGTATTGCCCTTTGTACTTAAGGATGTTACAATGTCTGTGTGCTATGGCCTGAAACCTGATTGGACATTTCAGAGACACACAAGGGCTACGTTCAGGCTGCAGGTAAAAGTGGCCCAAATCTGTCTTTTTTGCCCATATGTGACTATGGTGACCACCTCAAAATGCACTAAAAGTGGGACAAGTGTTGCAATTCGGTGGGACAAAATGGGATGGACACAAGAAATAATTAGATACAGATACAGCTGCGACAGTTTAGAGCGTATAAAACATCTGATGTGCAGTTTGTTTCATCACCAAAGTAATGTCCTTACTAAATCAATTTATAAAAGTTAATTCCAGAAGCATCACCTCCAGTTCACAGCTCAATGGACAGAGGCCTTTTCATGAAACACAGGGGCAGAACACACCAGCCATATATTTAACCCAAAGAGACAGGACGCCCTCAAATATTTATTTTACATTTGACACCAGGAACACTGACCTGACCTTGTTATTTTTAATTTAAATCTTACTTTTTAAAAGATCCTGGCAGACAGTGGTGGAGCTAGTCAGTGGAAAAGTGAGGTTTTTAACTTAATTAGTATTTTGGGTAAAAATAAAATGAAAATAAAAAATATTCAGAAATTAAACTTTGAGGAGAGGCACTGACAGATGTATCAACATAGCTGCTTTGACGTTCTAAAATTGTGTCAGTGAAGCACAACCCCTCATCTCCTGGCTCTGTCATGACTGCTTTTGAACTGATGTAAAGTGAACAATCACTCTAAAAAAATCTGATTTCAGGAAAAAATCAGAATTGAGCACTAAGACCTGCAGAGTGAATGTAGCCAAGGATACTTCTTTAGATTCACACACAGGTAGTCAAAGTTACTGTAACATATCACAAATTTTTACCTTACCTTGAGGGTGCTCCGCAGGGCCCGTACTCGGTGCAGCCTGTCGTTGAGCAGAGGGTCCCGGACTCGCTGAGTGAAGCAGAGCCTCAGGTCCTGTCTGGTGCTGGGACGGGGGTCTCCTAACGCTGTGACGTTGGCCTGCTCCAGCGCTCGGTACAGCTGCTCCAGACCGTCCAGGGAGTCCAGGGGGTCCCGGCCGTCGGACACCCGTCGCTCCCTGCCCTCGGACACTCTCCTCTCTCGGCTCTCCACTCTCAGCTCACGCAGGTCTGAGGCACAAATCAAGAAATACTGTTTTAGTCTGTTTGCTGCAAAATAAGACACAATATATGACTATTAGCTTTCATATAGTTCAATTTACTACTGACAATTTAGGTAAAAGAGACTAGTCCTTGGTTTCCAAAATACTGAAAGAAGAAAGAGAAATCATGGTATTAACTGAGCTAGATCATAACAGGTCTATTTATCAATTTCATTGCAATTGAATAGAAAAAATATTATTAAATGCTTAGTGCAAACAAATGCAAAACAGTGCAAAAAAACATTTTTATTTAATCTAGTTTTACTGTTGTAAATTCATTATTTCTGTACAGCATGGAGTATATGAGGAATGCATGGTATTATAAGTAGATGTCCTTTTTAGATTTATCTCTCTTGGGAGTGAATCTCTCGTTGCTTTTCTTTTCGTACTTTATTTTTTCCTCATCTTTTTCCAAGTACAGATGGTACCATTCAGAACTGTCTGTAAAGCCTTTAAAAGCACTATAGCTCATTTGAAATAAATTGAATCTCTTGCTATGTATTTTGCATTGATAAAGTCCCTTTCAGGCCGCTTCCTTTCAGAGGTTGCCACAGTGAATCATTCACATGGGGAATTTTTTTCATATGCCAGGCGCCCTTCCTGACACAACCCTCTTGATTTATCAGGCCTTGGGAGTGGCACATACTTTGGAGGTTTTGGCTCCATATCAGGGAATCAAACCCCTGACTTGTACCAAAAGGTGGGGGAACTTACAAACAGTGGGAACCCCTGTATTTTGCATTGACCTTGGTTTGTTGTCAGATTCTGCTATTGAAACAGTTAGTATTGTAGTGTCCGAGACCAGTCTTGAGACCATTTCTATTCTGTCTTGGTCTCGTCTGCAGTTTTACTTGGTCTGGGTCTTGGTCTCAAATCCAGTTTTACTCGGTTTTGTTTCAGTCTCGGATGTGGTACTCTCTGAGATTTTATTTACCAAACATTATGAGAAAATAATATTCTTCATAATTTTGGAGTAACTTGTTTTCCGCATTAGAAGAACCAGGAAATGATCTGCCACTGTTTGTTTGTGGAGTCTGTTGCATTAAGTAATTAAAATTATAATTTATGTATGTATTTTAGCCACTTTATTTTTTATTTTTCCCCTTTAGTGCACAACGTTTGATCTCAGTTTGCCTTGGTCTCAGTCTCAGTCTTTAAAAGTTTCGGCCTCAACTTGGTCTCAAACCTTGAAAGTCCCGGCCTTGTCTTGGTCTCGGTTCACCCTGGTCCTGGACTGGTCTTGGGCTTCCTTAGTACGGTGTTGACTACAGCACTAGTAACAGTACACTATGGCCTTCATGTAGTCTTGACTTTAACGATACATATAGCCCTTTTGAACCTGTAGTAATATTAAACTTACAAACAAAGCTGGAAAAACTGACTTCCAAAAAACAGTGTTGTGAGCTTACCCTCTTCAGCTTCGAGCATTTCTGCCTGGCTCTCTGCCTCCTCGTCCTCACTCCTCTCCTCCACATGGGCCGCCGTGGTGTGTAACAGCTTCCCTGGCATGGGGTCCCTGTTTCGGGGCAAACTTTGGCTGCGCTGCTTGTGGGAGCGTCTGTGCGTGTGGCTGTGAGTGTGAGGGCCCCGCTCCAGAGGGAAGGGCCCCTCTCGATCTCTGTCCCGCTCGGCGGCATGGTGTCTCCGGACGGGCAGGGTGGCTTGTCTGCGCCTCTCTGGGGACATGCCCTGCCTGCCCAGTCCTCCGTAGAGCCCCATGTCCCCTGCCATTGTCCCCATTAGGCCGTAGTCCGTCTCCCCTGGCGCCGTTTGGAGGAAGTGAAGCCCGGCGCTGGTCAATGGGGTCTCGATGAGGTCCTGCCAGGAGCGCCTCTCGCGATGTGAAGAGCGGCAACCGGATGAGTGGGTGCTAGTGCTCCCTGTCCCGGTCCCCATACCCATCCCGTCCCCTCGCTGGTCCTCCGCCGAAGAGTGAGAGTGCGTGGATTCGCTGGAGAAATGTCGTCCGTGCTTTGGCTCCGGGAACGGGCTGGACGAGTTGACCTGGAGGGGGAGAGGGGACGTGGAAGAGACCATCTGTGGCGGGATAGGGGAAGTGGACGCACTCATTGATATCGGGATGGGACGGGGGGATGGGGTGGAGCGTAGAAGGCTCATGGAGCTGACCGAGCGGGGTAACTGGTCATAGCTATGGAGCAGGTTAGTCTTTGGTGGGACAGGTGAGGTGGGTTAGTGACAGAGAAAAGTGGGAGGTGCACAGATAAAAGGGAAAACATGTGCCGAAAATAGGGGGAGATTGTGAAGAAACAGTACGGTTATAGAGAAAAGCAGACAGAGGGACAGGGAAGTACAAAAAAACATGAGCGCAATAAAGCAATGAGATGGCGATGAATTAAAATAACAACTTGGGAATGGCTGGCATGTACTGCGTTACTCTCTACCTTCAGCGTCCCACAGCAGATGCCCCAGTGCTCAGTCTGTACCTCACTCCCACCTCACATCTGCATTTCACACTTCAGTATACTTTCAAGTAGCAGAAAAGAAAAACTGTACCACTGTAAGTACTTTCATGACAAGAGCTTAGCTTGGCAAACGAGTACTAAAACTTATTTGGATCTGGACAACCTTAGTCCTATAGTTAAGTGTTTCATATTATTTTTGCTATCGATGTTATAAATGTTTTTGTATCTTAAAGTGTGCCATTTACAGTGAGTACTATCATTGGGATTGATTTATTGACACTTTTTTCTTTATTGTACTTTACATTACCTTATATTTACTATCAATTAGCTAATACACAGTACATTTCCAAGAGTAAATTTGACTTTTTTCAGAGTGTATATAGTCCTTATCTATATAGTGTTAAATAAACTCTCTCTTTAGTGTTAACCTTTCAGTGTAAAATGAACACAGCACCCTGACACTGGTAAACAATGCCACACATGACCTGATGTCTTACAGATACAAAGCACTCTATTTTGCACTCGCTCCCATAATTCAGTGGGCAGTGGTACAAAACTTCTGTGAATGTCACTCAAGTGAATATTGCATTACCACTGTCATTATTTATACAATCAAGATTACTAGAATTGCAAGATCTCATAAAATTACAGACACTAATCATAATGTATAAAGTGAGACAAATTGGTACAATCTTTGTTTGTCTTTAAATCCACAGATCAAGACAGCAGAAGAAAACTTGACTTTAGAACAACTTTAAAACAGAAGTGTATTTCAGCGGCTGGAGTTAAATTTTGTAATTCATTGGAAAATAATTTAAAAAACTCATCTAGTGTGTTTCAATGTAGAAGACTGCTCAAAGTTTCTGTAATTAAACCATATGAATTACCTAAATAATTAATACATGAAAGAATGATCTTGTTATTGTAAAGTATGTTTTGAAAGAGTTTGTTGTGAGCATGCAATGTGATGTTAGTAATATTATAACTGTATAGAATTTTTTCAGACCATGCTGTGTTTTTGTTCGCTCGGTTTGGAGAAAGGGGCAGGTATTATTAGAGTTATAGTCCTTCTGCTCCTTTTCGATTATGTAATAAATGGATGGAAATGTATTTTATCTTGAAACATAGCAACAAACAATTGTGAACATGATCAAAACAGATAATAAATTAAATGAAATTACTTATTTATCAATAAATATTTTATCCAAAAAGATCCAAACAGTGTGTTCCTGAAAGTAAATTTTAAATTAAGAAACAGTCAGCTGTGCTCAAAACTCATAGCTCAGTCCACACTGGCCATGGTCAAACCATGACTCAGATGAATAGTGACACACATGACTCCTGCATCAACTGGAAACCCCAAAAATACTGTTAAAAAACAAAAAAAACACAGCATTTTCTTTGTACATCAATGTATGTTTCTATAAAGCTAATATTAGTCACAGGCTGGAATGTACAGTGTCTCGGGTCAACTCTCACTATGAACTACAATTTGTATTTCTATTATAAAACAAATGGACTACATCCCCGATTTTTGTCATGCTGATGTCACTCGTGGGCTTTGATTGTCTACACTGAAATTTTGACACTAAAGAGAATAAATTTAACACTATAAAATAAATTTAACAATAAAAGATAAGATAAGGACACTCTGAGTAAAATTTACTCTTGAAATTTTGCTGTGTATGTACTTCCAGAAGTTGACAAAACACTCAAACTCTATACTCAAGTAAAAGTACTGTTACTTATTTGTTATTACTAAATTTAAAACAACAATCCATTTTCCCAATCCTGAAATCAAACTCTCTCTCCCTGGACTATACTGTACTTTGTTGCCATCTAGAGGTCATGTTGTGCACAGCAGCTGGCAGCAGAACAGAAAAGCAGGTCTTGGCTGCTTCACAAATCTCGCACTCAGATGTTTTATTAATGTTTTGAGCTCTGGCCTGAAAAAACTGCGGGGCTTTTAGGGATAAAATATTCCTACAGTGTAAAAAAAGTGTTAAAAGTGTTTGTGCTTACCGATGGCGTGCGGTGATAGGTGTCGCAGATGGATGAGGGGCCCTCCTGTTTTAAGGTCATGGATCCATCAACTTCATCTTGGTCACTCTCGCTCCAATAGTCTGATGATAAAGCAAAGACGAGCACATGAATATAAACATTAATAATACAATGGACTTTTTTGGAAAGCCTATCACAGCTATTACTATGACTACAACTACTACTTCCACAGATACTACTACTGCTGCTGCTACTACTACTTCTGCTAGTGCTCTTGATGCTAAAACTGTATGTTTAAGCATTTTTCAGAAAATGATTTAAAAAAAAAAAGCTACTCAAGAACAATACTTAAATCAAAGTATTAACTACTTTCAGTAACTTTCCACAACTGCTTTTAATACCTTCGTCTGGACGTGGCACTGGGTCATCAGGTGTGTAGCCAATCGCAGCCAGCCCCAGTCGGTTCATCCACCTAGAGATTAGGAGGATAAAGTTACAATACAAATACACACACACAAAAAAACTCTTTACTACTATTTACTGTGTAGAGGTCGACCGATATGGGTTTTTCTATGGCCGATGCCGATACCAAACTTTAAAATTCAGAGCAGCCGATGATAATCACTGCCGATCGGACCAATATGCAGGGCAGATTTTCTTTATGAAAGAAATGAATAAAATATAGCCATTTGTTTTAGAAATGCTTATTAAAATGGAAACAAATGTTTTAGAAATGGACAGTAAGAACAGTTAAAGGTTAGTTTTTTGAGAAGACCAATAAGGGAATCTTAATCGAACCGTATGTGCAAGTAGAGCTTTGGGAGAACTGAAAAATGAATTTGGATTTTTGTTCTAAGAGGTTATATGCCAGAGAAACAAGAAAACTAATTTTATTGCTGTTTTGAGCTTTTCGGGCTGAGATAATTTGATTTTTGATGTTTCTTATGAACTGCACGGTCAAGTGAACAAGAGTACAAACTGCTAAAAGATAGTTGAGGAAGCTGGGGTCCTTCAGTCATATGGTTGCCCGGATGTGTGTTTTTTGTATCTTCTTCAACCCTACACCCTCCGTAATACAAGGTCTGCAACAACATTTGGGCCATCTCTCTGTAATGGACAAATGGCAAATGGCCATATATTTGAATTTTCTTCAGTAGTTCAGCTGTTTACACTCAAAACTTTTTTGTCTGCCTGCCAAAGAGGGAGTGTGCTGACAAGTGTACACCATTAATTTGCACCACACTTAAGCATACTGAACAATTATTTTTTTTAAGAAGAGCATCACAAGGAGAGAGGAAATGTGGACTGACTATGAATAAAAAGTCATTATTTACAAATGCAGAATGAACTAAAGCCTTCTTTCTTATTCCTTGTCCTCTAAATTCTTGTCTTGGCCCACATCTCACCACAAACTAAATAAGGTCATCTCTAAGAATAGAAATCCGGGTCCGTACAGAAAAAAATAGTCAAGTCATCACATGAATCATCATCTTTTTACCATTATGTATTCAAAGAGTGAAAGTACTTTGTGACATTGAGATGCAATTGTCTTTTCTATTAAGACAAAATCTATCACAATAAATGACTTATACCAGCACTTGAAGGGCACACCACTAAAAAGAGTCTCCACCACCAATGTAATCTTTACCACTATGTGAGAAGTATGTTCTCACAAAACTATGATGTTCTTATATTGAAGTATTAAAGATCTTTCATCTCACACTATCCTCTGAATCCTCTTCTCTCACACTGAAGAACTTCATGTCCTCTTTCACTACATCTATAAAGCTCCTCCTTGGTCTTCTTCTAGGCCTGGCAGCTGTAACCTCAGCTGTAACCCTGGGCTCTTTGTATAAACCATCTTGGTGGGCCCCCTTGCTCACTTTAGCAATATCTCTCACACATATCCTAGGCTTTTTAAGGGCCCCTCTCTGCAGTGGGCCCTGGGTAAACTGTACCCTTTACCACCCCAGTCTGGCGCCCCTGGTCTGGCCTCTCTGACTTTATCTCCAAAACATCTAACATGAGCTGTCCCTCTGAAGTGCTAATTCTTGGAGACAAATTCTTAGAAACTCTGAGAGAACCTCAACATCTTCAGCTCTGCCTCCTGAACTTAAAAGTCTCCTATTCGGCTAAATTGACTTTTTTGAGCTTTTAACCATGTATTAATGTTGTTTCCACCTCAAAACATACTTGGAGTAGTATTTTGTTTCATTCACACTTGTTTGAGTATCTCTATATGCTGAGACTGTCCTCTTCTAACAATCTGAAAAAGCTCGGTCTCATCGCTCTATGTAGTCACATGAAACCAGGAATTGCTCCGGCGTGTTTCTAAAGCCCATACACCGTCACCAGACTCGTCCTGATCATTTCAGCGCTTAAACTGCCATCACTACAAAGCAGTCAGCTCATTTATCTATCTGTTACTGTCATGTTGCTAATAGCTGTGCTAATTAGGCATTTTATGCTCTGTCCATTCCTCGCCGTTGCCAGCAGGGGGCGACAGACACCTAAACCAAGTGTTCTCTGCAAAGTCAAAGTGAGAGCTTCCCAAAAAAAGACATTTTCCACAACATGAAATACTAATCTAAAACTGTTTCAAAAAGCCTGAAAAAAAAACACAATATGAGATGCCGTTACAAAAAATGTCATTACAACCAATTACTTTGCAATGTCTAGAGCTAATCATTTTACTACTACCTGTAAGGCACCTTTATTTTCAAATCTGTCTCACTATTTCATATAATCACAACATTATTTATATTCAAATCCTTAATCTAACCATCATTCAGCCTTCTCACAAATCATTTTCTTTTCTATATTTTTGTCTTTTTTGAATCAGTGCTAAAAAATTCAAGTTAGTACATTTAATCACTACATATGTACGCATGGCACTTCTCCACCCTCCCCCACCCAACTCTATTTCACCCATACTGTATGCACAAATACATAAAAAATGTAGGCACCAGCGTTTTCACACAGGCGCCCATTAACACAGCATGGAGGTAAACTATAGCTGGCTAATTACTGTGCCTCAATTATCTCCCCGTGTCGTTGAGGAGAGGTGTGGATAATTAGGGCTCATCAAATAACACTCCTGCAAATATGACACATGTGACTGCACCGAACAACACTGGGCTCATGCCTTATTCATAGCCACTGCTGTTTCGGTGGGATTAGCCCTTTGTAAAGTTGGTTTACTCTTTTTAAATATTCATGAAGGACCGGTCGCTAACAATTGTCCGTATTGAGCGTCCTGAGTCTAGAATCCTTTATGATATTTGAGAAAAACTGTTCAATCTCCTAGTCGTACACTGTTTTAAGAAGGATATGTGAAATAATTAGACCTTAAAATGTTTATTATCTAGGATTTCAGTAAAGTAGTGTTAAATGTTGGCAAACTTTGGACAGTTGCATGCTGTTAAACAAAGAGGATCTCAAGTAAGGAACGCTTTCTAATCCTGGTTGGTCTAAACATCTTGATAAAGATGAATCAATGGAAAATAGACCATTGATTCAATATAAATAAAGAGGTCTTTATAGTATAGTATTTTTTTCTTTTTACTTTGATATATTTCTTTTTTTAACCATTTGCAAAATTGTAAAAAAAAAAAAAAAAAAAAAAAAAATCTATTAGTCTTTTGGATGGGTTCTGTATATTGCCTAAGAAATATTCAAAATCCAATAAAGTACAATTTAAAAACATTTAGTGCAGAAAGTGACTTTTACAGCAACAGCTGCCTTCAGGAAAAATAGAAATAAAGAAAAGGGAAGCAAAAAGCAAACAAGGCAAACAAGTTCATGTAATAAAGTTTTTGGTAAGCGCTAATCCTCTGTTTAAAGGATCTATATAATGCAAAATCAACTTTTTCTGAGCTTTTTACCATGTTATTAATATTGTTCCTTCATCAAAAACATACCTGAAGTTGTGTTATTTTTCATCCTCACATGTTGATGTCTGAGCTCTCAAACCTCCACCTTTCCCACGAAGCTTTGCCCACTCCAGGAAGCACTGACCAACAAACCCTCTACATTCAGTCTGCTCTCAGTCATTTATCCAAAAAATGTGTGCAGCTCTGTTTCCACTGACTCCTCACAGCTATTTCTCATTTAGTAGTAAAATGGCATTAGACAAAAAGCTTAACAAAATTAAAAGCTCTTTTTCTATGGTTCTGTTCAAAATAGTGCAACAGCTTTGCACTCTGCTGCCCTCTGCTGTTTCCTTATGGCACATAATGTTTTTAAAGGTTGTAAAATGTGCTGCTGTTCTAGAGTTGACCAAGCTTGGTTTAAAAACATGAATAAATGCATAATATAGCCCTTTTTATGTAATGTGTTATATTTTGTGGTGGCAAACTGGTCCCATCTCATTTTGAAACAAAATAATAATGAAATAAAAGCCAGCAGGATGATTTGTTGTTAAAAGGGGGTGAGGGATGTGATTGGAAGCATGAAGGAAGCAATTTTAGATAATGATAAAAAGATACAAACCCCTTAGACTGACTCACCTGTTCATTTCCTCGAGACAGTCAGTGGCGAAGAAGAAGCTCTTGATTTTGGGATGGCAGGCTTTGAAGGCGCTGTCAGTCAAACACAGAGAGAGCGCTGATTAGCATTAGCAGGGTGTGCACGGCCCGCGAGCGCTTGTGCATTCACATCGAGTGGTTAGAGCAAATGTGGTTGATTAGTAATTTTTTGGAGACGTGTGAGGGACACTTACAATTTCCGTCTGCACTCTATGGCTCGGTCTATTCTGAACTCGGGGAGGCTGATGAAGCCCTCAGCCTTCTCATCCTGAGGCACACACAGATGGAGGTTGGTGGTACGTCAACAACACGCGGTACACAAAATGTCACGCATACAGACAGAGCAGTTTGATTTGGAATAGTAGTCATCCGGGCCCACACAGCAAAACAGCATATGTTGTTTACAGTACGAGGCTTCAAATGCTTTTACCAGACTCTTGAAGGCAGAAAACAGTTATTGATGCTGTCCTACACTGCCAGTGCTTTAGCAACTCTGGACTGAGATTGTTCTACTTTCCTATGTTATGTTTTTGCATTGGTTTGTTAGTGTAATTGTTGGATTTTGATGATATTTTTTGATGATATTTATTCTTTCAGGTACGGACCATTATGTGCTTTAGGGCTGGGTACTGTTAAACAATACCTTTGTGGTATCAAAAGAAAGGTTACAATACTACTGGTATCAAAAAATAGGTTTTATTCACAGGGTAGCTCCAGGTTTTGTCTTGTGAAATTTAAGACCTTTTTAAGACTTTTTAATGCCACTTGGAGTCAAAGCCAATGCCAGCATCGCCAACAACAGAACAACAATCTGTATGAATTTTACACTGAGGATTTATCCGTACTACTTTGAAACTAAAGGGTTTTATTTTAAAAGCCTAATACAGACGAAAGAACTCCAGTGCTGCATTAAGTCATCATGAATAAATGAATCATACATTTCAATGATAACATTTTTTCAATAAATATATTTTATTATTGAGGTGATTCTAAGTTTTTGTAATATTATCATCATGTTTCGACAAATTTTAAGATCTAGATGATAAAAATTTAATACCTACTCATAATATTTAATACTTCTAAGGCCTTGATTTTGACGAGATCAAATTTAATATCTATTTAATGCTTTTAAGACCTTGAGGCTACCCTGTATTCAACACCTAGTGGGACCTTGTGCATGCATGAATCAAATAAATAACCCAGAATAAATCATACAACTACTGGTTTTAGCTCCAAAAATTGGTCTTTTATTCAATATTATTGTGTTTTATGATTGTAGAAGATGAATTAGGACACAATAGGTATCAGAAAAGTATCGCTCAGGTACCAGTGTTGAAAACCAGGTATTGTTTAAAAAAATGTGAATGGCACCCAGCCCTAGTGTGCATCCAAGATTGCCAAAACATTTATTATATATTAATTACATCACAGCAAGATATCTTTGCAAATATTAACTCTAGCCACACAGTTGCCTGTTTAACTCCAGCTCTAGAAACTATACTTTATTATTGTGAGATAAGGCCAATGACTTGGTGGAGGTCTGTGCTCTCTAAGTGCTTCTGAATCTGATTAATTAATTGTTTTATTTCCTTACACTGAGATCCTTCATTCCTGTTTTCTGCCTTTCTTCCTTAAATAATTCATTTTACTGTTAATTAACATGCGTCCCAATTATGTCCACTAGTTATAGCTGTGAATTAATGCTTGTTGTTTAACTCATAAGCAAATTGTTTCCATTTTTCAGTAACACTATCTGCACTTAAGTATTGCATGGAAACATCGGCTCAAGCTCAATTTATTGCACACATATTACCAACCCATTTGTATCTTAAAGGCTTTATATAACATCAAACTGTTTTAAGCATTACCCAAACCACTGCCATAAGATTTAATGTTAAACAATGCCCTTACACACAGGTGTGGTGAAAAACAACGTACTGTACAGTCAATATTTGTCACATATGGTTTATAGGTCATGGGCTTGTTACACAAATGTTCACGGTGCTCCTTCAAAAGGTTATCCTATATCTCCACCTAATGACCACGGAAAGGTCAAGTTTCTACAATGAGAGGGAAATTAATTGTGATTATTGTGTGAAATCATTTCTGTAGTGTTGTGCAGTGCTGTACTTGAGATCAGCCTTTGAAGGTCTTGGATACCACAAGAGATTTATTAATAAAGGCATTTATGAGATTGGATGGAAAATGTCTTTCTTTATAACCATGTGTCCTACCTCAGCTCTGTCAACTCGTCTGATATCGGGACCCAGTTTTATGTTGCAAAAACTCAAAAACTCAAGGCTCCCTCAAGATTTTTAAGTTTTGGGGCCAAATCAAAATCTCAAGTTTTCAACACTTTATATTTTTTGTTCACCTAATTTGATGCTCATATGTCTAAAAACTTTCCATTTTAATTTTAACTCAATATGAATTTTTTTTTTTTACTCACCTTACAGCCAACTTACTATCTTTACTTAAGTAAAAGTACAGATAAAAGAGCAAAAATGTACACAAGTAAATGTACACAACGCATCACTTTAAAATTTCTACTTAAGTAAAAGTATAAAAGTACTTACTTTTAAATGTACTTGCAAGTAAAAAAGTAAAAGTATTTTGCACAAATTCAAGAACTAATGAATATGTTAAATGTGAGGGATTTTGCTAAAAAAAATTGTGCTGATTACTAAAGAAATTAACAAACCAGGGCAATAGAAGAGACTGAATCTGTCGGTGAGGTCTTCTGTATTTATTATTTTGATGTTTCTAAAGGAGTACTACTACTACTATCTTTTATATTTAAGTACTGTGTGTCTACAACAAGGGCATAACAATAACACATGATTTTAAACCCAACTCATAAATGTAGTGGAGTAAAAAGTACAGATACTTGATCTAAAATGTAGAAGTAAAATTACCCCTTTGCTCAAGTAAAGTACAGATACATGAAAATTGTACTTAAGTAAAGTAACTAAGTACTTTTACTTCATTACATCCCACCACTGGCTACACAAGAGTATCTAGAAGAACCATACTATAACAGTAAGTGAATACGTGTACTCAGTAGTGCAACCTTTGCTTGTAGACTTTTTGTAAAATGTGTTATTGCAATATTCCTAGTCTATAACAATAGAATCAAACATTAATTTCAACAGAAGAAAGTAAGTAGTTAAAGCTATGACCTTAATTACAAGCATGTGACATTATAATGCAGTTTACAGTGAATCCTTACGTTCTGATTGGTGTACCAGTACAGACAGGACTCCTTGAGGATGAACCAGTACTTCCTCCACTTCTGGGTGAAATATCCTTTGGCGTCTTTCTTCTTCCAGAGCCAGCCCTCACAGTCACCGTGACCTAGGTCCTTACATGAGATCCTCCTTCGACTGGCGCTCGTGAGGGAGCCTGGGACATAGACAAGAGAGACGATGCAGTGTTACTATTATTCTTATAAAAGTGGATCATATAAACATGTCTGAAGATACAGTATCTGTCACACATTATTTCTTAAATTCAATGGCTGAAGTACATTAGAAGCATCCACAATGACAAAAAAGGAAAAATGCAGGATTGTGATAATTTAATGATGTATAGAGATACTAATACTACTCTTGTTTTCCTTTTTTATACACAAAGTACATTAGTATTTGTACATAGCAAACATTTAACTGTGTCCCTACACATTTACAATCTTTAACAATAATTTATTTTGGCTGCTACCTTCAGGGGAATCATCACAGCCTATCCTCAAGTAATTCACATATTTTGTCTGGCATTGGTTATTTATGCCAGATGCCCTTCCTCACACAAGTATCTCCATTTATCCAGACATGGGACTGGTACAAGGATGACCCTGTGGCTGGAGTTTTGGCTCTCAGAAAATCAAATAGAATAGCTAATTTGCTAAATATAAGCTTGAAGAACATGTTTTTGGCCCTGGATTTTTGTTTTTTACTTTGGGCAGACAATGCTGACATGATATACCTTAAACTTACTCCAAATTAATGTTTACCAAACTGTCTACCCAAGTAATAATAAATAATAACATATGGGACAGCACGCTTACCTTTTTTCTTTTTGGTTTTCGTTCGTAGAGAGGTGTAATGAAAAGACTGCAAGAGAGAGAGAAACAGAAAAAAGTATGTTTATGAATAGTTTTGAAACCCAGAGTCGGGCAAACTTTCTGCCTCGGTGCTAATGCATTATCCCACATTTATAGGAGCAGCGGTCAGTCTCTTTTCACGTTTTGGTTATTTTTACTCCATCAGCCATACACCAGGGAGGATTATGGGTACTCTCAGGGATCACAGTGTTACAGCTAGATCCAGGAAATGACCTACAACCTGTAATGGAGCACTGAGAGCTGCTGTGCTGTCTGTAGTGTCGCAATTTGTGTCACCTTTTCATGCTATTTTGGTCCATTTGGTAAATACATCAAAAAGGTTTCACGTTTTGATGTTTGTTTAAAAAAAGGAGAGTGGCTATATAGACTATTTAAAGGATATGGGGCATTTTTGCGGCAATAATTTAGCTGTATATGGCTTGTGTGTAGGAACAGAGATCACAAATGCAAGGCGTATGCAGAGGTGAGAAAACTTTACTCATGAAAAACTTATTAGAGGTGCTACAAATACTATTACTATACTACTGCTGCTACTACTGAATAATAAATTGAATGCTGAGATAATACAACTCGCAATGTGTGTAAATCCCTTTTCCCAGACTAAAAGTTAAATTAAGAACAGATTTAGTCTCTACTTGCAGTGTTTAAAGACTAAACAAGGACTGAACCTAAACAAAGAAAGGAAGGAGCTGCGAGGCTCTCTGACCTGAGTTAAAACTTCTTTATTAAAGCGAGGGACCTGCCAACACGTTTCGACCTTGGGATCATCAGGGCATACATGATTTTTTAAAAAGGCACCAGGTGGCCTTCGTAGACAGGGTCACATGAGGAGGTCACGTGAATCTATGTGACTAAACTGAATCTGCATTTTATTTAAGGGAAGACAGCACATTTTGTTTTGGCACAGTTTTCTCCTTCATCATGTGGCTTTAACACCCAAATTAAAAACAATGTCTAAATGACACATTAAGGTGTTTAGTTTGATACATTTAATCACTCGTGTGGCAAAGGCAGTTTTCTCAAAATGAGTTTTCTCACACTCTGAGTCAGACATCTCCATTTCAGGAGCACCTACGAGCACCACATTTTCCAGTCTTTAACAATATTCTGAAGGCTTTTACAGAGAAATGTATTGATATATAACTCCTAGCCTGATTTATTGGGCATTTTACTCCTAAAGACAAGGCAAAATTTGATTTTTTTAAGGCTACTGTCAGTCATTTCAAGTTTACTGAAAGACAAAATGCATGTTTTTAGGTATAGAAAGCCTAAAACTCTAAATGACTCAAAATTTGCGATACATTTGTTCCTATCTTTATGTCAGTAATCCACAAGAAAAGGTTCATATTGATATTAAGGGATTAAAAACAATGCTTTTTCACCTGCAGTGTCAAAAGTGGAGATGAACCATTACAGGCCTAGTGGTTCTCTAAAATAAATTGTAACACATTAACACATTGTCTGAACTACTTCTGTACTACTGCTGCGTCTTCAGCATTAACAGTAGACTGATGGATATTCAGACTTGGAATTACACTCTTGGCATCCCATAGTCAATGCTTATTAAAGATACCAATTTATGAACTCCTGAATAAAATGTAAAAGTAAAGTAAAAGTAAGAGCATTTTTTCCATGCCAAAGTATCTTTTGCATTTTTTAAATATATTTTGGGGGCTTTTTTTTAGGTTTTTCTTAACAGAACAGAGGAGGAGGAAATATGAGAGAGTGAGGAGAGACATTTGGCAAACTGTTGGAGCGCCTTGTATGTGCACCGCAGCTCTGCCAACTGAGCTATACCACGGCACAGCTTTTTTGCACTTTTGCATGTAACTAGTACACTGTTGAAAGTGTGTGCTGATTTGAAATAGTCAACATTATCACTCGAAGGTCCAAGTGATTTCCAGATGAGAAGATTATGATGATTAAAGTGAGATCTCCAAAATAAACCAGAAGTCAACATTATAACGATAAGATTTTTCCTTTCTGAAATATTGCTGTAAGAGAAACAATAGCTCAGCCCAGATGCCTCTTGGATATTTATTTGAGCAACAAAGTCTGATAAATGGTGTTTACAGTCAACTGGGCTGACTCACTAATCCAACAGCTCGTAGTGTTTGTGGAGGACGAGTTCTGGGGCCAGTGACTAACACAGAATCACAGTAACCTAAATACACACACCAATTCACCATATCCCACCGATTTCATTTAATTATTACAACACGAAAAAGGGTTTAATCTGAGGTATCGCTCACGTCTTTGTCTGGCCGTGTGCTATACTTGAACACAATTGATCTCTCTGTAGCAGTGGATGCGGTTGCTAAGAGATTGATGGTGCAATGATAAAAGCCTGGTTGCTACATCCGGACGACGTTTCCCTGAACACTGAAATGTACCACAATAGGCTCAGGTCTTTAGATTGATCTTAATAATTATTTTGAAGTCTTGTGTTTACAAGTGGCAGCTCGTTCTCTGCCTTTAACATTTCACTGTATACTAGGGCTATAGGGCAAATCAAAATCATTATAATGGAAGATTAGTTGCACAATAAAAGCCATACATAGATAGACATGACCTTTATTTAACAAAGAAAGTCCCACTTGAGATGGTTAATTCCATTTTAAAGGCAGCTTTGGATCCATATGAGACCTATAGTGCATTTTTTATGATGGGGCCAACTCTACACAGAGAGTATTCTGGCTTAATGACCGATATCCTTCCTATCCAATCTGGCCTCTGATAGTTGTTATAATCAGATACATTCACTAGAGGATTTGAGCATATATGGGCTATTGTTATTAACATTTTCATGGCTTATGGTACTGTTACTACTGTGATAAAACTTAAAGATCTGCCCAAGGCCAGTGGTCAACAATCTCAATGCATTATATAGATGTAGCGATGCATACATTTAAGTAAACAGATTTGAGTATTTATTTATGTAGACCAGTGGTTCCCAAAGTGGGGTCCAGCCCCCCTGGTGGGCCGCGGAGCTGCTGCTGGGGGGCCGCCAGCGGTTGTCTACATCAGTGACTCCCAACCTTTTTTGCGTTGGTACCCCATGGGCTTTTTGTCACCGCGGGTACCCCCTCATTCGTTTACATGTTAATTTTTCAAAAAGTGGTTATGAGTCTTTCATTAGTACAAAGACATTTTATACTTACTTTATTGTAAAAGCAAATGTTTCTGCATTTTTTTTGCTTTGAAAATTAAATTCAAGATAGAAATAAAATTCTTTTGAAATAGCAATACAAATAAAAAAACAAACAAAAAATAAATAAATTTATATTACCTTTACTTATTTAACTATATTTTTCACCAAAAAAACTAAAACTCATAATTAATTAACAAAACAAATTAATGACTCATTTGAAACAAGCTTTATAACAGGCCTATTGAACTATTTTTTCTTGCAGTTTCATCTCATTTTAATCAATAATTTTTAATCAATCAATCTTCAATGAGACACTTGAGCTTGTCTTTCACAAGTTTCAATAATTTAATATGAAAAGATTGCAAATATTTTCTTATCCACCTAGGGGTCCCTGTACCCCTGGTTGGGAAACACTGGTCTACATTAGACACACAGACATTTGAGTTTAAATTTGAATTTAAAATGAATTACAATGAAGTATTTATTGAAAAATATCACTTAATTAAGCAATTTGTAGCCAACAGTCAGTGTTTTTGTAATGATTTTTATAGAAATCTCTGTAGAAAAACATGACATAGACTTTTAAATATTGTGAAGTTTCATTGTTTGAGGTCAGGATTTTCTGACCTTTTAAGGAGGCCTTTACGAAAGGCTGATGTAGACAATAGTATGATAATCTAGTGAGAGATTAATTATGTGCTGTTTGGTGTATGTCAAGATGCTAAGTATATAAAATATTATTATGATTGTTTTATGGTCATATATCGTCTACAACCAATGTTTATGATCTATATTATTTAATGTGTGTGTTCTGTAAAGCCACAAACAACAGCAAACCCTTAGGTAATAGATTTTTTCTCATGAATACACTGTAGTTTCCATTCACCTTTCTCATTGAGGCTGCTCCTGAGCTGCTGGACCCCGAGTACCTGCTGAATGACACACAGGATTGAATTAGACTTACACTCAAAATAATTTGCCCAAATTAATCCTTTTATCAAACCACAAAAGCAGACTAACCTGTCCGTGGTGTCCGCCCGCAGAGTGTCCGCCCCTCGCTGTAACACACACAGTCAGACACAGGACTGGATCAGATCTCCATGGCTACACAGGCTTATAAATAGGATCTAATTTGTTTGTACAATAACCGGACTAATAATCATCTCTCTGCCATTCACTGTTTTTACCCTGAACATAATGTGCTGCATTGTCTATGTAATAATTTTCTGTTGATAGAGCAGTGGTTGGGATACTGTCTGTTGATAATATTTTTGTAGCAAAACAGGAAGATGTATTTTGGTGAAGGTAGAGTGGTTAGCATCATCCACTCTCCTCTTTCCAAAAATATATGTGTATGGCAAAAGAGCCAGGTCAAAAATAATATGGTATCTATAACACATGTACCATAAAAAAAACGTGGCAACAGCATTACAAGCATTTCCCAAGTCTATTAAAGAACTGTTAATACTTTCACAATTACTGTGTCAAAAATTGCTTTATAACATATGCATTTTTGTTTTTAATAATGCCAGACTCATGCACAAGCATTAAATGTACCTATCTGTACTTAAATGTCTCAAACAAAAGAAAAAGGAGGGATTGATCTCCTTTTTCTTTACTATTGTGCAGTCACTTAAGGCTGTAATGAGGGGCCCCAGTGCAGGTTTTCAGAATGGGGTCTAAAGTTATGATGCAAATTACTGCAAGTTTATTTTTGTTCATAACTATACATTAAACGCATTAAGTAAAAATTGTGAAGGAATTATGCATATCACACATTTTTAATTTTTCATAAGAAAACTTTGTTTTTAATGGTCTTGTTTTTAAATCATGCCTGCTGTGCAGCGGCTGCCTGATATTATGCCCCAGCTATGGTGGGATCCGTTCAAGACTGTACCACTAACTTATGTGTGGCTAATGAAGTGGCTGAGACTTTTAAATTCTCCTTAGTAATTTGCCAGAGTGATAATAAATGAGTGGATGTCGGTCAGTGTGTGTCTCTAAGTGTTGTTGTATTGTCCAGGATGTACCTGGCCTCATGTCCAGAGCAGCTGAGAAAGTCTCCCACACTCTATATAAAGCACATCTTTTAGTAATCATCTCTTATCATTCAGTGGTTTAAAGCCCTATCTGTCAATGATATTGTAGCTCAATATGGTTAAGTAGCTACCATCCCTGCCTCACAACAGAAAGGTAAAATTGCTCCTCTTTCTATGTTCTTAAAATATGTACACACATTAAAAAGATGCATGGATGTGAATACCCTCAAATTACAGCAGAGTCTGCACTTTAAGCCCATTTTGATTATATAAATGTATTTTTAACATCTTTTGGTTAACAGCTAAAATGCCCAAACTTGTCAGTGTCTAAATGTTTATGGACCTAACTGTATTGGGTGAACTGGTGACTCTAGATTGCACATAGTAGACTGCAATTGTCTTGGGTATATCTTAAGTCCAAGAAGCCACTAAGAAAGTCTCGATTTCAATATCTAATAATAATAATATATCTAATAATAATAATAATAATTCTAATATATTAGAATTTATCTTAAATTTTTTAAATAGTACACAAAGTTCCTTAAAAATGTGGTCATAGACAGAAAAAGATTAGCATTTGCTTGTCAATGCAGCATGCACCTGTGTACAGACACCATAGGCTCACTTTCAAGCTTCCGAAAGCCAATATCTAAATACAGAATATTGTTAAATAAAAAAGGTACACAGATTTCCTTTAAAACGTAGTCTTAGACAGCTGAAGACAGTGATTAGCATAGTGCTTGTCAATGCAGCGTACATACTGTATGTCGTACACTTTATGTGCAATGGAAGTGACTCACCGCCATGAGAGCGCCTGGGCTGAGAGGCCTAGTGTTAGCTAAGCTGTTAAAACGCTATGTATTTGTGTGTGTGTGTTATGTGTGCGATGTGTTTTTAAGCACAGTCTGTCAGTAGCTCTTGTAATTGGTCTGGCTGATGCTGAGTCATACACCGGCTCTAAGGGGAGTGTGTGTGTGTGTGTGTGTGTGTGTGTGTGTGCGTGCGTGTGTGTGTGTGTGTGTGTGTGTGGGAGAGCAAGAGAGAAAGGACGCTGTGATGTGAGGCAGTATTTGTCCAGAATAAACTCGTATTTATAATCAGGCTTGTCTGAGGGAGATGGGGGCATTAGGAGGGAGTTAGGACGAGTCGTGAGATCGCTACCTTGAATACAAATGCGTCCGAGCCGCCGTGTACCTGTGTGATCTTTGTGTGTGTGTGTGTGTGTGTCCTTATCAAAGGCGTAACATTGGGGTGTGTCAAATCGGGAAACTGTCAGCCGCTAATGAACAAAGCTGACCGCTACAGTAACGCAAACCCACTTCGCTGCCCTGTTTCTCCTCTAGCCGACATACAAGCAGATATATGGGTGAGCTTCTGTAGACTGTGACCTAACCTTCAGTTGCATATCGGGGCAGAGGCATAAAATATCATACCATACAAACTTCTGGGAAAGGAAAAGTTACATTTGTTACTTTGTCTAAGTGGGACAGACAAATGGTTTCTATCTATCTAAAGCAATAAACTGATATAAAAATCTATTCATATCCTAAGAGCTGCAGTACATAAAATATAGAGGAACATGTTGTCATCCACCTTGAATTATCCTTGGAAAATTGGTCCAAAATACATTAAGAGAGAAGACAAGAGACATTCCCCTTGCTTTAAAATTACTGTAGCTCAAAACTGGCTGTTTCTGTTGCATTCATTAGCTTTTATGGTTACATATTGATTATATTCATTTATCTTCTTCTGCTTATTCCCATTAGGTGTTGCGTGTATCTCAGTAACTATGGGCTTTAGACGGGGTACAACCTGGACAGTAGCCAGTTGCAGGGCTGACACAGAGACACACACAGACAGATTCACATTCATTCACTAGGGGCAATTTTAGAGTTATACAGAGACATACACAGACAGACAACCACTCTTACCCTTAAAATTCATCCACTAGGGGCAATTTTAGAGTCAACAAATAACCCAACACATGCATGACTTTGGACATTGGGAAGAAGGCAGAACACCCGGAGAGAAAACCCAGAGTAACACAGTGAGGACATGCAGACTCCACTCAGAGTGATCGCGTCGGCCAGCCCGAGAATTGAACCCACAGCCTCCTTACTGGGAGCCAAGAACACTAAATGCTCTGTCACCGGGCCCCCTATTCTGATTATTGATTAGAAATTACAAAAAAACATGTAGCCTACAGTGTGGCTTTGTCCTAATGTCCAAAGACAAGCTTGTGCAGGGGAACTGGTGACTCTAAATTGTCCACAGGGACTGAAAGTTTGTTATCTCTCTGTATATGTCTCTCTAGGACTTGTGTTTTAGCACTGAAGCCAACCACAAGGGGGGTAGAAGAATTTAAACTGTTTTATGCTTGAAGACGGGTGAAGCTACAGTATTTAAGAAGAAACTATGGCAAAACAGCTCATGCATTCCTACATTTTGTATACTATTAGCTAGACAAAACGTACTAATAAGCATTTTCCAACGTGCATTATACTCTCTCAATCTGAGATACCAACAATTTTACCATTTTACCAATGATACTCTCAAATATCCTAAATAATTTCTCTAACACTTTAAAATATTTTGTTTCTGAAGTGGACCAATAGGTGGAGGCGAGATGTGAAGATAAAAAGTTGGAACAGCTTGGAGCTAACCCACAACAGGACGAGGTGGAGGAGGCAGGAGGTAAGGGCCTAAGTGAGTAAACTGGACCTAGAGCAATGACCGTATTCTCCACACTGTATACTCACAGGCAAAGGCTCTGGCGGCTGGTCTAGGCGCAGTGTGGAGGACAACATGGAGGGGCTGATGGGGAAGCTGGGGCTGCTGGGATTGCGGCTCTTGCGTCGGGACCGTCTGGTGGAGTCCCTCCTGCTCTCTCGTCCCGGGCCCTCGGGCTCTTCCTCAATCACCAGGATTTTGTCATCGCTGAGGTATCGCAACAGGGAGTTGTCCGAATCTGTGGGACAAACAGGAGAGAGGCGGAGCAGTTATGAGACAAGCTAAATACAAACAAACAAATGCCAAAAAGGAAAAAGGGTGAGGGCAGATAGACTTTTAGCGATACAATACTGTACAAAAGTCTAAGGCAGATTTTAAAAAAAGGATCTGCCAAAGCTTGTAAATCTTGTAATGGTAAATACAGTATATAGTTCCCAGACCTGGACTCAAAAACAAGATATGTAAACCTTTATTTGAGATACTGACCTTTCCTTCTTTTATAGCAAAAATTTAAAATAGCATTCTGTATTTATAAAAGCTCCCTTAGTTAACAGCCTTTTTCCCAACACCCTAAAACTTTTGAAACGCACTGTACACCAAACCAAAATAGATAAAGGGCTTCAGAGCTATTGCATCTGATAGGGACCCACAGCTGGGACATAGAGCTAATCTGTTTGCAGTGATTATGCCGATTTGGAGGGCTCGACTCGCAAATACTGTCACTCACTGAAAGTTTTATTTGAAGAGCGTAAGCTTCTTCCCTAATTTGTTTATTATCCATATTCTTTCATGTAAAACAGTGGAAAGTGACAGAGCAGGTATAGAGTGAAGTATAGGGGCAGAGAGAGAGAGGTAAGCAGACAGTGGCGTTGTGGCTTAATGTTATTCATAGACTTTGTGATGGTCGAGTGAAGCATCCGTGCCTGAATACAGATGGAGACAGGGCCCAAAACGGTTGAGCAGGTTAGAATTAGTCACAGAAATACCTATGTGTCCAGAGCAGCTGTGTAAATGCCATTTCTTTGCATTTGTGTTGATTTGCCGCTCTGTCAGATACATACCGAGTTGATATGTGTCCACACTGACGCATTTAGTGAAATCTGGGAAATACAGTGTTACCCATATGCCACAACCACACCACACCCAGCTAACAGTTGTACTAACTGTTGTACCAAAATATTTTACATTTAACATAGCAAGTTTCTAATAGATCCAATAATCATTTTTTGTACGGCTTCAAGCTTTGGATTTAGGTCTGGCCACTAGATCTAGACAATTATTACGAGATAGGGCCCAAACCTTGGCCGAGGTCTGCGATTTCCTAATGCTTCTAGTTTGTCAAATTCAAACTCAAAAGATACGTGCAAAATAACTCAAAAAGTAAGGTTTAGAGTTTTGGCATTATCAGGTAAGGTCAGTAACAGGCCAACAAAAAAAGTTAGTTTTTGCTAGCTCAGGATCACTGTCTCAATCTCCTTTTATCTTTACCAATGTGAGACAGGGCTAATTCTGTCTGTTAGCAATACACCTAAAATGTTACTCAGGCTTTCTGCAACATTGAGTTCAAGAGTTTTTTGGACTTTTTCAAGACCACTGTTCAAGAAAGCTGATCTTTTTCATAAGCATGCAGAGTTCAAAGTCGTAAACATAACCACGCCATTTCATTGCGACCATTTGCGACAGTGAGAGCCTCAAAGCATTTTGGTCTTGGTAAGAAAAGGGCTGGGCTCTTGTATCGGCAGCAATTTAAGGCTTTTTAAGGACTTAAAATCAGCCTATCAAATTTGTTTTACTGTTCTAAGACCCAGCGGAAACAATGTTACAAGCACTTTTTAAAGAACTTTCAAGAAGGTCATGAATGGGAAAAGAAACATTATTAGTTTTTGGTAAGGATCCAGGGTGGAACTGTTATGCCTTGGTGGAGGTCTGCGCTCTTTGACTGCATTGAGTTCATTTTAAAGAAGTTGTTCAGCCTCAACACAACATGATGTGCATTAGCATTAGTCAGATAGAAAAACCTACCTTGTTAGGGCAGCTGTATAAATGCATTTTCCTTGCATTTATGTTGATCTGCTGCGCTGTCAGATACATACCAGGCGGTGATATGTATCCAGTGACAACCATAGCACCATGAAGAACCAGAGATGAAATGTGTTGAGTATGGAGCAAAGCATGGCGGCCGGTCTGAAGCGTTTTGGTTAGTTTGGGTAGTATTTGTTAGTGTTACAGTGTGTGAACGTGTACCTCTGCTCCCTCTCTTGCCCATGCTCGGTTCCTTGGCCTCGGCCATCCAGTTATATTCAGGAGGCATGGAAACGGGTCTGTGATCACCTGGAACGACCAATCAGGATTTAGAGAATCTGCGAGGGGGGGGGCTTAGGGCTGTCGCGGTAAGAGACATGTGTGGTAGACACTGGGACATGGGACAAGTGGAGGACAAGGGGGCAGTAGTGTGTGTGGGTAAGGGGGACAGGAGACATTGTTTGGACTGGGACATAGTGCATGGAGATGGTTACATGAGCACAAGTTTAAAAGGTGAATCAGTTTCATTTTACAACTAAAAACAAAATAAGAAGAGGTAGTACTAGCAAAATAGCAGGGGCTTAGCGTAGCTGCTGACTGGCTGTATTAAGGTTGGTGTGAGGTAGTGAAGAGGGACACCCGGCAGAGTTTTGTAAGGGCCTCAAAATTAGGAGGCACACAGAGTACTTTCACTTAAGCTGGGGACACACTACACGACTTTCCCGGTCATTACAGATTTTGAAAAGACTAGGAACACACACTAAAGACTGATTTCAGCAGATTTTTGTTCTGACAACTGAAAGACTGGGGATCATACATTTAACAACTGTGCTAGTGGCTGTGCCCATTAGTGATGCTTTTTTCATGGCATAATAATTAATAAATTGTTACTAAATGAATAAATGTTAGCTGACCTTAACCTGTACAGACGACAGCTTCCTAATGTAACATTAAGGCAAAAAGAGCTTCAATAATCCAGTCCGTTTTATTAATTAACATCATAAATAAAAAACTAATTATTATTTTTTATTTAGCCTATACATACTTAAAACCATCCAGGTCTGATAGGGCTTTAATACAGAAGTTTACAATCAGCTGTCATCAACTGCGACTGAGGTCTGGTCGAGTCTCTGCGCCGCTGATTTGAGTCTTTAAACCTCTCACACTAACCGATTTCTGCGTTGACTGGTAAAGACTCAGCACAACTGAGAATCGTTGTAAAATCAGGCAAAAAAATGCGTAGTGTGTCCCCAGCTTAAGTGCATACATAAAGGCATTTAACTAAAGTACAATGAAGAAACATATCAGTTTTTGCTATGCATATCTTAAAACCTATGCTGCATTCTAACAGTCCCATCTAAACAAGTTGGCACAATACATGCCAATTGTTCCCACTATAAGATGGGTGAGAATAATATGTATAACTATTTATCCATTGATGTTGGAGACTTCTTCAATACTAGACGTTAACATAAGTATAGGCAGCAATACAGAAAAAAGTATAATTTGCCGCCACACACAAAATGAACATTTTAATTGTCACAAAAGACCACCTAAAGGCACATTTCATTAACCTCCAAGAAGCAAATGCATTTGTGCCATGATGTCAGAGGCCTAAAAATAGAAAACTCTTTAAATATTTTAGAAATGTGGGGCAACTGAGTCTAGCGTCATTAGTTTTGGGCGTAGATGACAAATATAGCCAAGAAGGCCCTGCAACTAAACGCTTAATGAAGTTAAAAGTTTGCTAAGTCTATCCATGAGCATCAATATTTCAAAACGTCAAAAGACCTTTGGAAATTATTGGTTCAAATGACTCTGTTTGTCATTACTTATGGTATAATAATGATCAATTCACAAGTAGCCCACATATAAATCACTATCTGTAGCATATTCTTGCAGATCCAACTGGTCCCTTGAGACAAATCCACAGAGAAGGTGTGTAGTTGTGACAGCGGTGGACACACATTGTGATTGGACGAGGAGCTTATCGAACTGTGTCATGTGATCAGTGTTTTGGTGTGCACATGTGGTTAGAACATGAAGCAGAGCCATGAAGTGACCAACACAAAGGTGGATGTAGAGAATAAATGGTAACTAAACACTATAAAGCATGAAAAAAATGACAATGAACACCTTGTTATTGATATTAGACTATTCACTTAACTCTTTCTCCAAATTTAGATCCTGCCAACATCAATCAGGCATAACATTATGACCACTGACAGGTGAAGTGAATAACAGATTATCTCTTCATCATGGCTCATGTTAGTGGGTGGGATCTATTGGGCAGCAAATGAACATTTTGTCCTCAAAGTTGATGTGTTAAAAGCAACAAAAAAAAAATCAGCAGGCATGAGGATTTGAGCGAGTTTGACAAGGGCCAAGTTGTGACGGCTGTAGATGACTGGGACAGAGTATCACTAAAACTGGGGTGTTCCTAGTCTGCAGTGGTCAGTATCTATCAAAGTGGTCTAAATTGCTTAAGAAGTTAGGCAGGTTTTCATAATGCATAACACTATGGCTACCAATAATAGGCATGAAGTCATAATGCTATTCCTAATTGGTGCATATTATGCTGCATAAGCATTTGTAGCCATAGTGTGAATACAGCAATTTTACTTTTATAATTCTCTGTAATTATTGATTCAATTTAAGTTGATCCAAGCAGCAAATGGGAGCATGCATTATTTCAATGAGGAAGCAGACCCAGTTGTCTCTAAGAATGTGACTGGATAGCCAGATATTGTTTGTTAATTTCCTTATGCTTTATAGTGTGTAGTTAATATTAAGAGTTACCAAATAAACAATGACACAATGGTGGAGAAAAGCATGCATTTTCAACAAACAAGTCTGACTGGGAAGACTTTATTTTTACCATGAGTGGGAGTTTTGTCTCTCCTGCGAACCCCGGTATTTCGACCTCTATCATAATCGGGTCCCGGGGGTCCGTCTCCCTCCAGCAGAGAGAAGTACTGACCGCTCTCTTGGTCCAGGTAGTAGCTAACGGCCTCTGAGCCTTTGGAGCCAGACTGGGAGCTGTAGCGGCTGATGTCGTCGCAGGACATGAGGCCGAGCTCCTCCCTGGAGGTGTAATAGTAATGATTAGTGTCAGGCAGCCCATCAGCGGGATCATCAGAGCCAATGTAATAACCATTATCAACAGCTGTGTGAGCAGTGAGAGTGCCCCGACCTGGTGCCGTACAGTCCCGAGACAGGAGACAGGATGTAGACGTCCTGCATGCTGGGGGCGTCCATTTTGGACATCCCCAACGTCCCGCCGGGGGTGGGGGAGGTGCTTGTGGGGCTGGTGGGGATCGGCTAAAGAAAGAGAGAAGAAGGTATTTTAGCACAATTATGTCAATATAATTACTGTTAAAAACGGTTATAGTGTACATTCATATACTGTATTCAGTTACTGCATTTTCACTCAGAGCCAGTGGCCATAAGTGGTCACACAAACACAATTTAATATGGACCAGAAAACAGCGTCCATAATGAAAAAAAAAAAAAGTCTTTAAAGTGCACGTATATCTTGGCATGGTTAGGCAATATTTGTACACCTCAATCGAGATACTGAGTACTTCAATCTGTCCATCTGTATGTGTCAGAAATCACTTGGCTTTTCACTTTAGCTTGTTCATACACATACAACTTATGAACAGAATAAAAATGGCAAATGCCTGCATTTACATAGCACTGCTCAGTCCCCAGACTGAGTTACATCATGCATCCATTCACCACAGACACTGGAGATAAGGTGGGCTCCTGTGTCTTGCTCAAACACATTAAAAGCAATAAATGGGAATCAATCTGACAACCTTTTGGCTATTAGATGAACTCTTCTAACTGCTCAGCCACTATCAAAATTAACATTTAGTGTTAATTTTCATTGGGGACAGTAGCTTCAGGTGGTAGAGACATGCTCACAAACCAGAAGCTGGCAGTTCCATTCCCACTACCGGCACTACATACTGCCATTGGATCCTTGTGCAAGACACTTCACCCACCGTGCCTGTATGAATGTGTTAGTGTGAGTGTGCTTGGTGGTGGTGTAGTGTGACTGAGGAGTGAATGAATACTGGACTAAAAACACTTTGAGAAGCTTGTAAAGTGCAATATAAATCCAATCCATGATTATTATTATCAATTCCCATCATTACATTTTGAAACAAATGTTAAACTAAATGCCATAAAATGTCATAATACTACCACTGCTTTAATCTACTGTACATTTAATTAATGTTACATCTGATCATCGCAAATTTAATGAGGCACTGCACTGATTACAGTAAATTATTATGGGCATTTCTAACAGACGGATGGACAGCAGCTCGCAAAAAATTGGAAATGAGATAAAAATTTTGCAAATACATGGAACTAAAAAGAATACAGACACATCCATTCTTCAGTCGCTCTATTGAAGCCTGATTTCTGTTGGACCAATACCATCTCTACATCTCTCTCCCACATCTTCCTCCATCTGCCGCCTGTCCATTACAGTCCCACCAAACCATGTCCAATTACTGTGTATCATTATTTTGTTTCTCTATAAACACGAGTTAGACCTTTTACTGAATAAATACAGGCAAACAAAAAATATATATTAATATCAAATCTCTAAGACCTATAGCCCTGGCACTTGATGTGTAATTGGTGAAATAGCTTCAAAATCAAGCTGTAAGATCGCTTTTCCTCTCCACAAAACAAACAGGAATACAGTTGATGGCACTGGGGTGGAAGAAAAGCATTTATTTGTGAAGCTGCAGCTGCCGTTTGTTTTAACACTGAATCCCAAACAGAAAGGGAGCATTTCCACCAAGCTGTGTGCGGTTGTCGGCGGCATCTTTTCATACAAACATCTATCTCTCGCTCTCTTTAGTGTTCAAACAGTAGTCTATCCTGTCATTTCTGTCTAATGCCTCTTCCTCTTCTTCTTCTTCTTCTTCTCACGCGCAGTTCACCATGTCTGTTCCCATGACAACCCTCTCCTCTCTGCTCGCCCCAAAGTGCACAGTGTAGGAGATAGGGAGAGAGCGAGAGAGAACGAAAGAGCCACTTAGTTTAGTCGAACACGTAAACCAATGTGTCATCAGGTCCTTGGTGAGGAGGACGGGGCTGTCGTCATGTGAAGTCATGGGAACTCTGTCCAGATTTTGAAACAAATGGTTCTCAGCGGAGGTGACGAACGCACTTGCTGACGAGGTTTCTGGGTCTTGGTAAAATAGTGTATTTTTTTCCGAAAGGGGACCTAAGTGTGGGTAGAATAAATAAACAGAAATAAAGGTTGAGTAATAAGGCTGGACACTACAATACAAGTTTGTTTGCTGAATATTGGGATAGCAATAATATTTAACACAACTTAGGAGGTTATATTTTTGTCTGCGTTGGTTTATTGCGATAGTTTTTTGTAGCAACATATATCAAATAGTGACGCTAAAGATTTGTGATGGACCAAAAAGGAACTGAACAGTTTTTGGTGTGGTTCTGGATCCAGGGATATATTCAGGGATTCTGTACTATTGTAAGACAGGGCAAATCTGCAGCCACAGGAGGTCAGAAGTTGATATTTAAATCCATTTTAAATGAATTTGCAAAGAACTTAAAAGGAGTAGCTTCCACTTTATTCACCAGTGTGGAACATAGTAAAGTAAAAGTACTTACAAACTGGTTTGAGTTACAAAGTTCTTTTGTTTTTTGTTTGAAATTAATATTGTTGCTGTACCCTTATTGTAAATATGAATTATGTTCATATAAGAATATAGTGAAGCATTACTGTGCAGGAGATCATAGACTGTGCATAGATCTTATGTGTATTATATATTGTAAATTATTATGTATGAAATTGATATTTAAAGTGTACAATAAAGCACATCTACAATAAAAAAATAAACAAAATTATTATTATTATTATTATTATTATTATTATTATTATTATTATTATTATCATCTTTTGCACTGGTTCTTTGATTTTTTGGAGTACAATCAGCACAACTATTAATCAGGATCTCTAAAATTTATCACATTACGCGGTTGTTGAATCTGTGTAAAATACTTTAACTTTTTAATTTAAGTAAAAATGCAAAGTACCTCATCCACCACCACTAGTCACTGCTTTTTACTTTACCACTTAACTGCTTTAGTTATGCATAAATGTGAGTTCCGATTGGCCAATTATGTTGCACAACAGTTTAAATGCCGTAACATGATTGCAACATAAGCTTGAATGGAAAATGGAAACCGCAGTTATCAGTATTGTAATAACACCATAATCCCAGTTCAGTTATTTGGTGGCCATTTTGGTCCAGCCTTTAAGCAATGTTATACCCACTTCTTTTGTCATTAATGATGAACCACAAGCGTTTCGCCGTCTGAACAGTGCTGCATTAGCCGTTCATTTCAAATTCAAAAACTTTCCACTCTCTCTCGCTTCCCCCACACCCCACAACCACCACCGCTCCTCTGAACCTCTATCTCCAGTCTTCCCCATGTGAAGAAAGCTTACAGTAAGACGGCCCCGCGATAAATAATGAAGACGTGTTGGAAAGACGGGGAATATGGTTGGGGAGGGGGACCAAGAAGCAAGAAAATATAGGACAAAGCTAGAAAGAAAGCGAGAGACAAGAGAGCTTGTGCTGTGTGGTGACTTGAGCTGAGGAGAAAACAGTAATTTAGTGATTATAGCCCACTACTGCTGCTGCTGCTGCTGCTGGCTTGGAAAAAAAACGGGGGGTGTGTGGAGGTGGAGGGATGTAGAAATAAATGGGACGTCCACAGCGGGTGCATTTTGAGATAGTTAAAACAGCACTTAAACCATTTGGCCCCCGCTGTGTCCACTTCAAAGTGTCCAAATATGTGGCCCCCATATCTCTAGCATTCAATACAGCACTGTCTGTCAACCACAGTAAAAATACGTACAGCTCTACATCAATGAATTAGGTAGAAAAGTGAATTTACACCGATCTGCCAATCAATAAAACTAATGCTTGAAATATTTCACTCCGCTTGTAGCGAATCTATATAATTTATGAACTGAACTGCTGAAACAAATGGACTTTTTTATGATATTTGGACTGTGTATAATAATGTGCTGAATATAAGACCTTCAATGTGTGGGAGACTAAAAAAAAGACAAAAAACAAAACAGAGCATTACCATAAACTGCAAAGGCTGGATGGGAAAATGGTCTCTGCTGACCTAAATGCATGATTTTAAATGAGAAATGTACATGTTTTTTATGTGTAACAATGAACTACGGCACATTTCCAAGCATGTAATTGACCATTAGAACAATTATGTCAGCTGTATCGTATGTGGCCCTTTGAAATAAATTGGAATCATCCAGAAAATTTCAATTACAGAGGCTCTATATGAAGAAGATGGAGGGTTTCCCACTGTAAATGCAACGTTTTTTTTTGTTTTTGTTTTTTTTAATTAAACTAATTTGTTCTCTCATCTATGAAGCTCTGTAACAACCCTGATTTTCTGTAATAAATGTTATTCAGCACAGACTGTATGTACTATGTTTCATAATGGGCAATGTGGAAAATATGCAACTTATGGACACAAAAGATGCTGTTTTGCAAAAATGAGCAAGGGCAAAATTTCTCTAAGTATATGTTTTTTCTTGTGGAATTGTATTTTATTGTTTTGTATTTCACAATAAAACGTACATATTTCCATTATAGACTGCTATTACTCTTAAGATTTTAGCACAATTAAAGCCATATTCAAAAAGTCTACATTATTACATTATTACACATTTTTAATACTTTTTAATGGCATGCAACAATACAAGTACAAAATATAATGTCTTGTTCAGCTTTTCCAGTGTCGCCACAGCAAATCATCTGCCTCCTAGTAATTTACATATTGATTTGGCAGAGTTTTTGCACCAGATGTCCTTTCCTGGCATAACCCCCTATCCATTTGTCTAGGCTTGGGACCAGCACAAAAGCTACACTGGTTTGTGACCCCATTTGGCTGGATTATAACTACAACACATTGTCATTGTTAAATATTTTAGTTCAAATACTGATACTTTACTTTATTACTTGTTAGAAAATGTAATTAGTGCACTGCTAAGTATCGCAATATAAAACAATATGAGTTCCTACTTTTGGTTTACCTGTATTGATATTTTTTGGACTAATTGTGGTGAGTTCAAAATCTTTGCTTATATTATTAAGAAAGAATGAGACCTATGATTGAATCTTAATCTAATGCAAAACCTGACTATTACATATCATGCTTATTATTCAAAGTTAAGCTTAGTAATCCCATTTAGCAAACAACAATCATGGCATGGTTGATATAGATGCATCCACCAAAACCATGTAATATTTTTTAAAATGATTGCCAACATTATTAAATTTGGTCTTTTTCTAGGCTTTCATGGAAGGACTAATACATGCAATTCCCCCAGAAGATACAAACAGATGGAGATGAATGTATTTGGAAGAAAAAGGAGATTCTGCCATGGATGAGATTTGGCGCTGGTCACATGATCACTCGCCGAGATAAACTGTTTCCTTTGTGGCTCCGGTTCTTCTCCAGCTGAACATTTGCCACGTTGGGCTAAATTTCACAGCCGTTGCAACTCATCCAGGCTTAGAGACATGTTAGAGTGTTTGTATGGGCATATGTACTTATTTGTTTTCCTACAGTGTGTACAAAGTCAGGCTTACAAAGAGCAGTGACCCACTTCCTTCCACTCTCCACGGAGCAAAATGCCACACAACCACATAACAAAAAATAAAAGTAAAATGTAAAAAAAAAAAAAAAAAACAGTATGTAATGGTCTGATAATCTCATAAAACAATATTTTATTCACAAACAATAGAAAATACACAACAAAGAAGGTGTCCAAACCAAAATCCTGTGAAAAAAACTAGCACATTTTCAATCTAATGGCAGCAACACATCTCAAAAATGTTGGGATAGAGCAACAAAAGGCTGAAAAAAAAAAGACACCTGGAGGAGCATTTTACAACTAATTATGTAAGGTGACTGTTGTATGTTGGTTATGCTGAAATGTTGTTTATGTTCTATTGGAAATATACTGTATATTTTATGAGATTAACTATACACACAAGTCATGCTTAAAAACATTTGACGATTTAAGTTCACAATGTTTTCTTACGTTGTTTTTTTTTTTTTTTTAAAGCACTGCAGTCCATTTATAAACATTTTTAAAAGCCACTTGTGTCCCCTTATCAAAATGGAATAGTTTTATAATCCTATAAACAAAAATAAAGTAAGAATTATACATTATATTGGCTAATAAAACAAATGTCACATTAAAATAATAATGAAAACCCACTGTCCAGACATCCATGTGTTAGATGAATTGTTACTTCTAAATTGCCCCTAGTGAATGAATGTGGCTGAATGACTGAATTAATGAATGTATGAAGTTTTGTGCCAAACAAGTCATTCTGTTCATTTTATCTGTCCCCACTGCTGATTCAAATCTTAACTCTTTTGAATCAATGTTTGCTATTATGAACCATTGCATTTAGTTTTTATTTACATTTTTCACACTGTCCCAACTGAATTTTGTTGGCGTATCTCGTTGCTTTGAACAAACTTACTTTTTCAGATACAGATGGAGCGACTGCATACGGCCCGTGCTTGGAAGTGTGCGCACCCGTCTGTTTAGCGGGACACTTTGGATCCACTGAATTAGCTCTAGTATTTGCTGAGTAGCAGCTCTAGTTTCTGAGCCAGTGGAGCCGCCTGTAGTTGCTTATGAATAATTAAGAGTCTCCAGTCTTTCTGAGAGAGAGAACAAATCTAAAACACTTCTTTCTTCTCTTCTCAGCACACACACACATACACAAACACACACACACATCTTACTCACACCACATCAGGGATGAAACCATTCCCACAATTCACTGCTGTTGCACACAATATAACAATAGACTCGTGGACTAACTTAGAGCAGTGATCTAACAAGGCAGCAAACTGGAAGGAAGACAATTCTGAAGCTTGTTAAGGGAAAAGATGCTCTTTGAAGGCAAGAGCATCACTATTTTTACTAAACCAGCCCTAACTGGGATCCTACCTACAACAATAACTACTTACATTTAATTTGTAACTGTGATTACTGCTTTTTAGACAAAGCCAATACGCAAACTTGATAACCAATTGAATAAATCTTTTAGATCACTCTACTAGCAAGCCAGACCCATTCCCTTTATTAAACAAAATGGGTCTAGTAACCATTCTTTTAACTCTTTATCCAAAGTGGGGCAAGATTCAGGTGATGCTTTGTTTCTCTGATTGGTTGAAGGTTTTTCAAACTGCATCGATAAAGCTAGAGTTTCCTCTGCAGTGTTGATACTGCCCTTGTTTTCCAAGTGGTTATAAGTCTATCCTTTTGCATTTAAATGTAGTTTAATCTGTGTCAGTTTGGTCCTTCTCCTGAAAATCCAACTCCAATCCAGAAAGACCAGATTATTTGTATACACTAGAAAAAATATGGATAGATAGTCGCTTTCTTTCAGTAATTGTGAACATATTTCTACATTTTCTGTTGTCTGTTTTCTGTCATGCTGATAACTTTGGGATTTTCTATGCACTTAACATATCTCATCATTTCATTGCAGCTGCTTATGCTTGGTACATGCTTTTATATGGAGACTTTTAAATATAAGGTATATTTTCATTTCCTTATTTGTACATAAAACTTGCTACTTCACTTGGGCTTACTATGCCGATACATACAACATGTACTTTTAACATCTGTAGTCAAAGAAAGATGACACATAATGGCTGCCTGCAAAGAACAAAAGACGACCAGGCAAAGGTGCTGACAATAAACAAACCGTTAACATCAAAACGGTAAAAGCAAAGGCCTGTACAACAAAAAAGCCACAACGAGAAAAACCACAGTGCAGCCTTAACACAGAGAGAAGAGCGATCAACGCGTGCACTGGGCATGTAAATGAATTAGGCCTATGTGAGGTTAAAAATAGCTGCCGCGCAACACTGGGCTTGACAAGACAGACAAGCCCTCACCTTACCCCTCTGTCCATCTCGCTTGTCCTTTTCACACACTCAAATTGTGTCATATTTTTTTCTGGCCTGGGCATGTCTTTAGATAAAATGACAACGACTATGAGCAACCCTCTGGACGCTAGAGCTTTAAATATGCCTTTCACCAAAGACCTATTTCTGATATCTACTCTTCTTCTAAGTATCAGACTAAGAGAGATGCAGTTCAGGATTTTTCATAGACATCACAGAACTCCCTATATTTTAAACAAAATGAACCCTACTAGAACCCCTTCATGTCTAAAGTCACCTGGTACATATATACATTGTTTTTGTATATAATTCTAATCTTGTATATCTCAAGAAATGAGTGCGATTTTAAATTATTAAATTTGTAAAGATCCAGGCCAGTTTTTGTTGGGCCTTCTGGCCAAAAAGACCTACCCACGTTCTAAATTGTTAAAAAAAAACTTTCTTTGGCTAGGAAGTGTATTCTAAATCAATGGATCAAGGACAAAAACACCTACAGTCAGAGTGGTATAACAAAATTTTCAGAGTTTTGCCAAAGGAAAGGATAAGTGCCAAATTGGAGGAAAATGATATTTTTACTGATATGTGGCAGCCCCTAATAAATTACTTGCCAAGAGAGTTGAGTGACATCATTATTAGAGCAGGTACAATGGCTTAACATTTATCTGTCTGTTTTGATGCCCTTGTCAAAGGAAGTATTTGTATTGTTTGGACTGTAGTATGCTTTATTTTGCTGTACTTTTGCTGGTGACCTTAATTCAATTTGTCTGCTCAGTGTAGTTCTTGTATTTGTTTGTTTTGTTTAATATCTAAAACTTGATTGTGGTCAATTGTTGCCTCAGTGGCATTGGTTTGTGAGTTTGTTTGCAAGAAAACTCAAAATGTAAAGGACAGAACTGACATTTTTAATGACTTTTTTAAGAAAGGTAAATGGTCACAATTATATGGCACTTTTCTACTCCATGGTTACGCAAAGCACTTTACACTAAGGAACCTTTCATCCATTCACACTCTTAATTCATACACCAGTGTACGTAGACGCTGGAGGCAAGGTGGGTTATGTGTCTTGCCCAAGGACACAACTGCAGTATGCAGTGATGGGAACGGAGATTGAACCGCCAACCATCTGGTTAGTGGACGAACAAAATGGATCAAGGAAGAAATAGTTTTTGGCATAGATCCAGGGATTTTTTAAAACTAGTGTACCATTGCAAGACACAGATATCCAAGCTAACACAGAGATACTAACTCCAACCACAAGAGGGTAGTAAAGGAACAATTTTTTTTTTTTTTTTTATATGGCCCAATGGATGCAAGATTGAACCAGTGCCTCTTTGTCCATTTGACTTTTCATGCACTAAAATTGTGAAGTAGTTCTTAGCCTGAGTATGTCTCTAGCTAAAAATGACTAAAATTATGAACACCCATTTGAGCGCTAGAGCTTAAAAAAGGCCTTCCACCTTTTTATATCCAAGTACATTAAACATTTAGCCCCTTTTGAGAATGAGACGCCCTCTGGGGTAAAAGGTTGAATGAACTAGGACCTCCTTATCTGTAAATATAAAATGTGAGCGAGGACCTGAATGTACCCATCGTGACCTTGCATTGCTCTGCGTTATTTCTTGGAGCAGAAAGTTCAAGTCATGTTATTATATCTTTATCTGACACTATTGGACCAGCACAGATAGGATTTCATGCAGCACGGGGATTTCATTTTCCCTTATTACAGCGACTTCTTCCACTTTGAGTTATCTCTTTCAAATAAGAGTTTTCGTAGGCAGAAAATTCAGAGAAAGGTGCAAGTTCAGCTATCAACACATGTGAATAGGGCTGTACAATAAGGACACAGTGCATTATGTGTTGAATAATGATAATAATAATTCAACCACAGGGTTTCACAAGCCAGAGTACTCTTTGTTCAGGGCTCAACAAATACATGGAGAGTGTTGTGTCAGGAAGGGCATCCGGTGAAACCATTGCATACTAACAGGCAGATGATTTGTTAGGGTTAAAAATACACTAGTTTTCAATAGCACCAGTTAAACTACTTCCGCTAAGTCATATTACAATGCGATGCAAAGCTCTAATTGGTCAATTGTTACTTTGCTCACATTGGTTTGTTTTGGTCTTTTAGCGAGAAACTAATGGACAGATTTTGCAATTTCCAGCAAAGGTCAGTATTGGGAAAAATAAGAAATTATTAATTTTTGGTGAAGAATTTCAAAGAATTATTTACCATTCTGAGATAAGGCCAAAGATACTAACTCTGACCACAAGGGGTCAGTAATTCAACACATTTTGAAATACACTTTAAGGACTGTGTGGTTCAATGAATAGAGCACTTACCCCTGAACTAGAAGATTTAAAGTTTGAGTCCAGGTCTGGCCACTTTATCTTTCCCATTGTGAGATAGGGCCAATGTTTTGTCAGTGGTCTACATTTTCCAGGCTTCTAGTTTTAGCACATAAAGTACAGTACAGTTATGCCAATATTGCAATCAAAGCATTTTTTCTATATAATATAAATAGGCCAAGGAAAAACATGTTTTTTGGTATTGATCGGGAACACCATCTATATTTTTCTTTTGATTTTGTAACATAAGGATCAAAGCAACAACCTCCAGCCACAGGGGTTCAGAAAAACAATGAATGATTATTTCTTTTTTCCGTGGACCATTATCAAATATAAGCTCTTAGTGGGTCAATGGCTAGAGCATCTACCCCTGAACTAGAAGATCCATGGTTTAGGCACTACATCTTTACCATTGTGAGATGGAGCCAATGTCTTTGCAGAATTTTGTGCTCTCCAAATGCTTCTAGTTTTTCATGCAGTGCCATGACTGCAATACAAGCATTTCTTTGCGATATTTGGTGTTACAGTACTTGATATTGCAGAAAAGATATATTTGTGATATATTGTGTAGCCCTCAAAGTAATTTCAGCAAACAAAACAATGGACAGCAGTGTCCAGGCTGTGAATTTGCATGGTACTGAATGGTGCTTTTAGAAGAGTGTCAGTGTACAGTGTGTGTCCCTATACAGCCAAAGAAAGGAGGTCAAAATTCAATTTCCTGCTCCCTTGTTGAATCTCAGATACACTCATGCGTAAAGAGCAGCGTGTCATTGCATCAGTTAAGGACTCAGGAGAGCGAGGGGGACGTCCCACTGAGAATAAGGCAGGTGGTGGTGGTGCTGTGCTGTGTACCTGCAGGCCTAGTGGTTTCCAGCGGACGTTTCGGAGCAGGGCGGGGGTGGAGCTTAGCGTGTTCTGCGGCCGTTTCTTCAGAGTGAGGATGACGCCACATGGGTCTTCTCTCAAGGCGTTCACCAGGTTCTTCAGCTGCCAGCCCACCTGAGGACAGAGGGACTCAGGCTTTCAATACAGTTTACTAAAAATATATTTAGAATTTAGGAGACTAACATGATGTAAAGCGATGCCCCGCAAAATGTCAATGCTTGAACACATACTCTCTGAAGTTTATACAATTAACACCAAAGCTCAAACTAAGCATGATGGTCAGGAAGTTAGCAATAGTAGCTGGTGATGCTCGGGATGATAAACTTAGATACAGCGATACTATTCCCTACTATTTAAACAGAGATGCAGACGCTGTTACATAATACAATTTTTAAAAGATGATAGAACTGTCTCTGAAAACTATTGGACCAACGTAGAACAAATGAGAAAAGTACAACTCCTGTATAGAGTGACTGCTTCAAAAAGTACTTCAAAAAGTGGGACAAATTGTGTGATTTGGTGACACAACGTAGGACGGACTCCAGAAATAAATGTTCTGGCATAAGAAATCTAACTTGCCAACTTAGTGAGATACAAGTTGCTTCAGTTTAGGGCTTATGCAACATATGGTGTGCTGTTTTCATCCTAAAAAACAGTAATTTTGGAAAGTAATGACTTTATTGAGACTTCACTGGAATAAAGAAGATGGAAGAGAAAAAAAATCAAAGCTCCCTTTAATGAAACACAGGGGCAGCAACGCACCAGCCATATACTGCAACCTGTCAAGATAGGATGCCCACAAATATTTATTCTACATTTTACAGGAATACCTTGTTGTTCTTGAATTTCCCTTTTTATAAGATCCACTGAGCACCAATGAAAAAGTGGGACATTATCTTAATATTCGACAGATGCCTAAATGGCTGTGCCCAAAAGTGGGACAGGAGGTCACCCTACTCCTGTAAGGTATATTGTATGTTTACAATTGGGATTTCTACTGAGTGGGAATGGCTCTGAAGGGAAGAAATCCCAGACCCATTTTTTATGTTGTTTCATGCCATGCTGGGCTGGTCAGGCAAGGGATCATCACAATGAATCTATGAATTACTACTGGAAGAAAAATACTAGAATATATGAGACGAAACATCTGCTCTAAGTCCAGACAGCCAAGGACTTTAGTGTACAAATGAACATAGGTGAGCCCACTGAGGAAGAGCCAGTCTATGGTCAGAGAAAAAATGTAATCACTCTTAAGCTTTTAAAAAGAGCACTGGATATAACATCAAGTTTCATACTGACCTGCACCATAAAAAAATATTGTCAAAAACTTGTCAAACTGTCTCAGTATTTTATTCTGTTTTTGAACGTGAGTGAAATTAGGCCAGACATCTTATATACAGCCAGGGCTTAACATTAACTTTTTTGCTCACAGGCCATTTTGGCGAGTGCTCTTTAAAGGTTACTAGCCATTTAGGTTTTTCACTAGCCATAGTTTAGATGTTAAAATGCTGAAAAAGACAATAATCATTGATTTTCAACTCTTTTGAAAATTACCACTAAAAAAATATTTTTTTAAAACAGCAATTTATCATCATCAAAAAGAAAAAGTTTATTTAGACCCTGAATCTGTTTGCTTTTTTTCCTTTCTTTTCTTTTCTTTTTTACATGCTTTAAATTAAAATCCTTTAAAGAGATTCATTTTGTCTCTCCACTGATGATTTACTATAGGTTTTAAATTATGGGGCTTTATAAACCTAGCACCAGAAAGTCAGGTCTAAAGTAGTTCAAAAAAATAAAATGAAATAATCCAAGTAGACAAAATGGCTAGTGAGACTGAATATGTTACTGGCCAAAATGGAAATCTACCCACATTTGGCCGGTTGGCTGGTGTTACTGTCAAACCCGGGACACAGCCATCACCTCTTGCAGAATATGAACATCAATAGCTTGCCAGTCACAAAATCTGCAAGCGAGCCACTGTCTTCCTACTTTATCCCTGCTTTCATCTTTCCAACCTGGTACAACTAATATGCTGTTAGTACCACTACAGTATGTTCAAATGTGCAGAGTCTGCCATATTGAGATAAAGAGACAGGAGGCAGAGCGCTGACTGCAGCTTTCTCTGTGGTTTGAACTGTCTCCGAAACTCACAGGACTCATCATCGACTCTGGTCCGGGCTACTGTAAGACTCTACAGAGACCTACAACACACAGATAGTAGATGGATAGTGCTTTGACCTTATTTCTGACATAATGACGAGCAGCCTGTGTCAGCCCGTCCACTCTGTCCCAGTTCAAACCCAGCCGTGTGGCCCCCAAATGAGAGCGGAGCAGGGCACACAAGGACGGAGCGGTGGTCATTTATTTTTGATATGACTCACTGGTTTAAAACGGGACAGAAACGGGGCTATGTTTAAAATTGAGATACATTACTGTCCTTTTCAGTCAGGCTTTTAAATATTTGGTCAGCTGTACAATTGTCATTGTCATAATAAATAATATTATTGTAGCCTATGTGCAAATAGATGTGTACATTGGCAACATACTGTGATATCATTATCACTTATTTAATGTCAGGTCACATTGACAGAGAGGACATTTATAATGAGGATTTGGGCTATATATTAAATGATAAAAATGAAATAGTGTGCCCTTAAAGTAAAATAGGTCTTGGTTAAAGTTCCACTTAACACCACCTTAGCTCAGACTGGTTCCTATATCTTTTTGAAATTAAAAACATAATACCCTTGACTTTGCTTTGGCTTACTTTACTGTATATAATGGGGACTGTCCCAGTTTAATGCTCCTTGTCCCATGTCTCAACAAATACGTCCCAGTTTTCAACTAACCGTGTCCCAGATGTCTCTAGCGGAACTGTTCTATGGCAGCTCTAAAAGGGTTAACAAACAGAAATGCATAGGACTTAATTTTTCTTTATAAAGACTTTTGTCACTACCTTTATTTACAATGTCATTATTTTCATTGTCAATAAATTGCTTTCATATTAAAAACCTAAGTCGTATCCTCATGCACTTTGAATTACAAAATTGTATGGATATGCATTTTTTACATTCATTAGGTGATAAAACATTTGGAAAATATATTATTATAGAAAATCATATGCTATCTTAAATAAAAAAAAAAAAAAAAGAAGTTAGATCTCACTGACCAATCAATCGACTAAGAGATGAGTGGCTATTAGCGCTACAAACCACCAAATTTAGTACTGAATATATGTCTTTTTAATAAACTTCAATGTTAGCAAGAAAAAAAAAAGTTACTTGCAGCCATTCACTTAATGTTTTTACCAATAACATGCTTTTATATCAAACTGCACTACGCTGATATTGTAATGTCTATAACTTCTCAGTTTATCCGTTACAGTATCAGTCCACAAAGCCGGTCTAATGAGGCCAGATTAAAATGGTTGTGTTATGCAAATATGCAGAAAGCAAAGGGAACCAGGGAGAGGCCGACCAAAATAATACTTGAGCGTAAACTGCTGCTGAAGAGGTTTTCCAATCCCCACGGGTCTTCATTATTTTCCCAGATGCTATTACCTCCATATAATTATGTTGTCCCTTCAAACAATCACTTTGTTATTTGAGCAAAAATCCACAGTTTTACCTCAGCAGAGAGAGTGTGGGCTAAAATCTGTCCTGGTTTGAAGTCGGACTCAAACAAAAAAAATCTCATAAATAGACATGAAGGCAGCGCTGTAATAAGTGGGATAGGCCTGTAATGATTTCGTAATGTAATAGAATTTGTTCTTTCAATCTCCTCACTAATCTATTTCTAAATGTGGAGGCTAGCTGAGGAAAAATGTCAACAGTGATGACGCTGGGGTTGTAGACTTTTTTCATGTTTTCTGCTTAAGTTAAGGAAGAAAAAAAATAGCTAAATTGGATAATTGGATTTCTACATTACTTTCTCTAAAGGTTAACTATTTCCTTGTGAGCTATGTCCCAGTTTAAGGGGCTGGACAGAGAAGTGGCGTTTTGGGAATGCCCATAGATTTATTTGCCACACTCAAGACTTATTCAAAACCAACTAAGCCAGTAATTCTAACCTGGTGGGTTGGGACTCAAAAGTGGGTCTCAGAACTGTTTTCAGTGGGTCAGGGGGCTTTGCCAGGGCAGAAAAAAAAAGTATTAAAGAACAAATAAATGAAAATAAAGGGTCATTGATTTACACTCCTTTACAGTAGGTGGCAGTATGGGACAGTAGGTGTGCAGAAGTATAAAAGGCCTTGTTTAGTTTATCTTTAAATATGTTTTTTGTGTTACAGACTGTCATATTGTGTATTATATTATCCCAGGCTCAAACTGCACGTGTTTATTAAATAACTTGAATAACTTGAAATATCTTTTTTATTTGGGTCGTGGCTCGTCATTGCAGGGTGAGGGTGGGGTCTGACCAGATGAAAACCACTGAGCTAAGCCAGTGGTTACCAATCTTTTTTGTATTACGTACTCCCACATGTTAATTTTTCAAAAAAGTCGTCATAGAGTGGTCGTCTGTGTTTATTAGTACAAAGACATTTTATACTTTATTGTAAAAGCAAATTTTCCTGCATTTTTTTGCTTTGAAAATTAAATTCAAGATGCAAATAAAATCCCTTGAGCTCATCTTTCACAAGTTTCAATAGTTTAACATGAAAATATCGCAAATATTTTCATTATTATTAAAAAAAGAATTCCAAGTACCCCCTGTAAAGTGCTTGTGTATACCCTGGGGGCCTCGTACCCCTGGTTGAGAAACACTGATCTAAGCGACTGGACCTGATCACTTGGGAGGCATTTTAGTACCAACCATGTGGAAATTCTTAGATCCAGACAGTGTCCTAGATCTACACCAAGTCAATTCTTTCTTTTGCCCATCTGTAATATTTCCTGAACATTATGTGTTTGCCACTAGGACAAACAAACAAGGCCAAGGTAACAGATACAGTGAATGTGGTTAGGTAATACTGTACATAATAAGTTTGAACAGGTCGGCCGTCACACAATTTCTCTGCTGGAGTGGAGTCTGCGTCTTGTCAGGCCTGGCTCGTAAGACTTGACAAACAAAACACAGACAGGAGGTCACAGTGTTCTCTCCGTGTTACTGTGGGCTCTCTCCAGGTATACGCCGGCTTCCTCGCACCGTCCAAAGACACGCACGTGCTACGAGAACTGATGACACTAAATTACCTCAGGTGAATAAATGTGATAGTGAATGAATGTATGAAGTGTATGTCTGTGTGTTAACCCTGCCACTGTCCAAGGTGGAGCTCATGGCCAATAGTTCCTGGAATAGACCCTTTCACTGAATGAATAAATTTACTGAACATATGAATACAATATACATTAACAAAAAATCCCATTATCATTAGTTTAAGGTATACAGTAAATAGATATAAAATAATTAAGTAAGTATTATATAAATAAGTATTTAATGTTTGGAAGGAGCAGAGCTTATTTATTTTTACCCCTTTTATATATTTTTTATGTTATCCATGATCACAATCAGCAATATGTACATACAAAATCTACTAAAACTACACAGAGTCAGGCAGTTTTCAAACAAACCACACTGTAACTATACCAATAAAAAGTCTTAACACCTTTCAGGTATTTCCCTAATAATGATTTTTGTACATCATTCTAAAATAAAATATGTTTTTGGATTGTTTAATCTTCTCTTCAAGATTATTCCACAAATTTACTCCACATATTTGTCTTATGGTGATGTGTACTCTTACTTTCTTAAAGTTTAACCCCTTAGTTTCACCCCTTAGAATGTAGCCCCCATCTCTTTGTTTTAACATGTGTTGTATGTTTCCTGGAAGTGAAACAGTTTCTTACTTTGTACATTATTTGAGCAGTTTTGAACGTTATTAAATCCATGAATTCATGAGGATTAAGCAGAAGATGAATTAATGAAACAGATGATAAAGCCTACTACTACCTGGCTACAACCTCAATTAGGGCTGCACGATATGGAGAAAACATGCGATATTTGATAACTATGTTGAAAATTATGATAACGATATTACTGCAATATTTAAAAATAGAGCCTACTTTTCAAACATAGTAAGTTAAATTCACTACATTTCACAAAAAATGTAAGTTCCTGTATTTACAAGTCAAAACGGCGACAAAATCAAAACTTACCACAGACTAAACCAGGAATAAAACAAGGCTAAGCTGTGACTAAATTAATTAAATTACCACTAAAACTGGACTTTTTAAACATTTTTATTTAGTCACAACACATGTTCTTTTAAGGCTCTGGTGGAAAATGATTCTTCAGTGTAAATCTCTGTCAGATTGCGATATATTTAGATTCTTACGATACGGATATTGCATTTGCTGAGATTGCGATAACGATACTTTTGCGTTATATTGTGCAGCCCTAGTCTCGATGCCTTTCTCGATCTGCAATTAGAGAAGTCAGTTCACCATAAGCTAGAACTTAGCTTTGATAAAACAAGCCAGAGTCAACTTGAGTGGCATTACTGGTTTATATAGGAATGAGAATCTATTTCACCATTAAAACAATATTTAGCTTTCATATAATCTGAGCATATATCTGTATTTAACCTCCCTGGGACCATATTTTGGCTCCTGACCCACCATTTGGGAACCTCTAGTTTAAACATAGCTATGAATGAAGCTGCATGCTGTCACTGGAGGAGAGGCATAACACAACTCTTCCCAAATGTGTCAATCAAGCCCCTCTCCCCGGCTGAGCAGCACCTGTCGAGACAAACCAGGAAACGCAGAGAGTACGTAGTGACAACAAACCTTTTCCCCTTCAGAAACCTCAAATATATACACGCCGGAACAAATCACTCGGTGCCAGAGCTGACAGGAGAGGCTATAGATGGCACACTCAATCACATCCCCGCTCACGAGACGTCATATTGCTTAAAATGGCTGCCGGTTTTGTCTCTCTGAAGTGACGAGTTGAAGGAAAAAGCTACAACTTATTGAGGAAAAGTGGAACATGAACTCACATTTCAAACCAGATGCCTCGTTCAGTTTTTTTTTTTTTTTTTTTTTTTTTTTTTGTGTGACAGTGAAAATTAACTATGGATGAACAGTGAAGAGGCAATCATATCAAATTCAAAAGGTTTTGTAACAGGCAGCCTATAATCTGCTCCAGCTAAAAAACTTCATTAGCCTACATAGAGACACAATCACAAGACACAAAGCACTGTAGAGACAGCAGTGGCAGCCCAACTAGACTCCATTTAAACCTTGCATTTCAGTGTATTTTCTCTTTATAGACACATATGTCTATTTTTACATATTGCATTCAAACCTGGTATGTACATGCATGAAACAGTGGATTTCAAATAAAAGGTCAGGAAATTGGGTTGTAGTGAAGTTGAATATAGTTTTGATGTTGAGCCTAAATCTATTTTATTGTTGAAATTGTGAAATACCTTTTACTTGTGTCATTGTGCTGTAATTAGGCCTGGGTACCATTAAACAATATCATTTTTTAATTTTTATTCACAAAGTTTCAATACCTAGTGGTATTATGGACCCTTTGCATGCATGAATCAAATAACACAGATAAATATCACAGAGTCATACAAACTACTGGTTTTAACTTACAGCTAAGAATTTTGCTTAAAAAATTGGTATTTTATTCAATATTATTGTGTTTTATGATTGTAGAAGATAAATTAGCATACCACAGGTATCAGAAAAAGTATTGCTCAGGTACCGGGATGGATAACCAGGTATCGTTTAAGAACTGGTATAGAAAAAATCTGAACAGCACCCAGCCCTATAATAAAATACTCAGGGATAAAATTAAGAGCAAATCAGCTGAAAATCAGTAGGTTAAACTGATTTTCTGATTGTTTACATTAACTTTGTCATACAATTTCACATAAATTCTACTAATACTCAATCTCTTTGTATTTTTAGATTTTTCTGCAATCCAATATAAAACTGGTTCTCTGTGGTTTCTGATATTGGGATATGAAGCTGTGTGAACTTTTTACCATTATAGATAACCTTTTGAACCATAAAAATGTAATTAAGACCCCCAATACATGCATGCTCCTTAGTGATTTGGCTAAAAGACTCAACTCTGGTAAAAAAAAAAAAAAAAAAAAAAAAAAAAAGAAAGAAAAGAAAAGAGTTTCTTGTTGCAAGCAGGAAGTGTATCAGTTCACACCTTCACCAAGATCTCACTGTGTCCTAATATACGCACGACATTTCCAAATGAGATCCTTTTCTCGACACATTTAGCACATTTTGCAAACTATTAAAACTGTCTATATTAGGATTGGATTATTTTGTCCAAATGATACTGCCAGACACAGAGGTGGAAAGTAATAGTTGAGAAGTAGTAGTAGTAAAAAAATTGGCTGTGAAATAACAAAACAAAAACTTAATTCTGTTCTTTCATTTTGAAAATGTACATTTCATACATTTAACTTTCACTCAAGTAATAAATGTGTTGAGTACTTTTACTTCATATTGAGTACTTTTAATTGAGTACAGACTTTGAGAACTTACTCCACCTCTGGCCAAATCTGAAGTGGCCGAAAATAAACTTAGGGCAGAAAAGCAATTTGCAATAAAAATGAATGTCTTTTGGTGTTGTATTAAAATCTCTTTGTGCTCACCACTGTCTGATGATTGACTTGGATGACCTCGTCACCTGCGTGGATCTTCTTACACTGGTCGGCCGGAGACTGAGGAGGGACAGACAGAGACACGGGGACATGTGAGGACACGCAGAGATGGGTTTTATCACACTATAAATTGTGGAAAGCGAAGTGTCAAGTTTCAGTAAAATTGAAAACGGAAACTCACATTCTCAGTGGTGCCGGTGATAACATGGAGGCCGTCATATGTGGATTTGATGTACATCCCCTGGGTTACAAAAAACAAGTCAGTGAATTATACGGGAAGCATCGCCATTTAAGAGGAACACTATTATCAACTATTTTGTGTTGATTTTTTTATTGTGCGTCACAGCATTTTTCAATTTTGTGGATAGTATAACTGAATACTTTCGTTTCTCTCATGTACAAGTTCTGTTACTTCCAAATGATATTAAGTACAAGTAAAAGTACTCCTAAGTGAAAGTAAAAAGTGTAAGGAAAGTACTACTACCATTACTATACTGCCACAATTACTACTATTACCACCATTAGTGCTACTATTACTACTACCTAGCCTGGCAAACTCTTTTCCTATTCTATACAAAGAAGTTAATCTGGTATCTCTTTGCTTAAGTTTTGTTTTTATGTGCAGAACGATCACAGGCAGAGTAACCAATCAGAGAAATGAAGAGAGGGACATTGCAGTGCACCGCTGGCCTGTCACCAAAACAAACATGGTCGATTCTTGCTGGTTTAAAACAGAAAATGCCATATTAGCAGCTCTGTACTTATTTCCGAATGGGGACAGCAGCAGAAGCCAGCAGTACAAAGACTTGTGGAAAAAGTCAGTGTGTGTGAGTATGGTCATCGTTACGTCGGACGTCAACAGGACCTTACTGTTGTTAAAATGGAAACAAAACCAAGAAAAAAGTCCCACAGAGGACTGAATAACAATGAGGACTTCAGCAGAATCAACAGGTGACGAAGGAAAACACTAAACACTGTTAATCGGGTGAGGGAAGTTATTAATTCCAGTTCCAAATCAACCAAGGAGAAACACTTTTGAAAAGAAAGTACTACCACTATCACTATTATAACTACTCTGCTACAACTATTCCTCCTTCTACTACTAGTAGAAAAGTAAAAGTAGGTTCAAAGTAGGTCCAAAAATGTATTTAGGCAAATTAATTAATCCCCAATCTGGTTATTCCAGGCTGCATGTACGTAGATAATACACTTAAAATAGGTCAGCCCTTGTTTACATAAACATGGACAATCATTTGGATGAGGATTTTTGGTCCCTAAAGTAAACATGACTGGTGTTAGACTAGACAGCAAATATATTACTTTTTAATAGGATGAGTACTGCCATCAAAAACCTGTAAAGAGGGTGTAGTAATCTCAGTTTAGTTTATTTCCCAAATGCAACACTATTAATCCAATTAACCCTGGTTTATATATTAGTACTTTGGACTTATTGCATAAATTGGGCACTTAATATGCAGTTTTTAGGTAAGTGTAACTCTTTAGTTGCTAGGTTTGTCCAGACATGTTTCCCAGAACTTAGTACTCTCCAATATCCCAATTTCCAGTACTTAGTATTTAGTACAGCATATATCCGTAGTTGTAAATGTTTATTGTAAATAAATGGTTAAAGAGATTACTATAAAACTAGTAGTACATCTAAAACATCATCTTTCTGATCTCGTTGGCATATCAAAAAATAACACAGTATTGACCAGTATTTTTGTCTCAGAAAAAGTAGCATGCCTATTGTTAACATTTAATTGCTTTGGCTGCATGATCACAAAATTTAGGAACAATTATAATATTTGAGCATAGCTTTTTCCTGTGTTTCTGTGAGGGATTGAGGCGATATTTTGCTGCTAGGAGTAGAGCTGGGTACGGTTCTGATTTTTTCTATACCAGTTCTTAACCATCACCTGGTTTTCAATACTGGTACCTGAGCAATACTTTTTCTGATACCTACGGTGAGCTAATTCATCTTCCACAATCATAAAACACAATAATATTAAATTTAAAAAAAATTTTTTTTGGAGCAGAATTTTTAGCTGTAAATTAAAACCAGTATTTTGTATGATTTATTCTGTGGTATTTATTTGATTCATACATGCAAAGAAACATTGAAGGTCCCACTAGTTACTGAAACTTGGTATGCGATACCAATAGTAGAAAGGTAGTAACTTTTCTTCCACAAAGGTATCATTTAACAGCACCCAGCCCTAGCTATGAGTCAGAAATAACTTGCATTGCAATTACACTATATTTCCAAAAGTATTCGCTCACCCACCCAAATAATTGATGTGGGATTATGGCTTGGGGTTGTTTTCAGGAGCTGGGCTTGGCCCCTTAGTTGCAGTGAAAGGAACTCTGAATGCTTCAGCACCAAGAGATTTTGGACAATTCCATGCGCCCAACTTTGTGAGAACAGTTTAGGGATGGCCACTTCCTGTTCCAACATGACTGCACCAGGGCACAAAGCACGGTCCATAAAGACATGGATGAGTGAGTTTGGTGTGGAAGAAGTTGACTGAACCTAGGGTGAGGGCAAAGGGTGAGCTGACGTCAGATTAAACCCTATGGATTAAGAATGGGATGTCACTTAAGTTCATATGCGTGTAAAGGCAGGTGAGCTAATACTTTTGGATATATAGTGTATATTAACTTACAATATTTAAAGTTTAAAGCCATCAGGAGCGTGTATGTGCACGTATGTTAATGTGTGTTCATACCAGGCCTTCGTTGGGTAAGATGCTGGTGAGATGGACCACCTCCAGATGGGCCGACTGAGACACCAAGGAGTCAGAGGACAGAGAGATGATGTGGTCGCAAATCCCTGCTAAGGTTTTACACTGGAGAGGTGAGAGACGGGGGGTAATGAGGGCAGAAGGAAAAGATGACAGGGAGATGAAGGGAGGAGAGACAGACGGAAAGTTATTGAGATTGGTTTTTGGTCCACGAGGGATGCTGTGACCTAGCTGCAGGAGGTGAAACACCAATCATTTCATCAGATTGTTCCACATTTCCATCAGTCCGACGCTCAAACTGTTTCCTGTCAGAGAGAGTCCAGAGGCATGGCCACGAGGCATAGACGGAGACCGAGGCAGAACACAGACACACACACACACAATAACAGGCAGCCCTCAGGTACAACAGTGACATTTACTAACATCTAAATCATAGCACACACTTTCACTGCACTTTACTGTAAAGCCTCAGATGGATGAGGGCCATTTTATCCTCACTTCAGCTAAATGAACGTTGACAGATTGTAGACTAAAGTAGAAAGTACTGTCTCTTGCCATTTACTACTACTACTGCTACTATCTCTCCTACTACCACAAGTATTAGGCTAGCACTGCTACTACTATTACTACTACTAGTGCAACTCTGCTTCTACTGCTTCTTCTATTACTACAAATACTGCTACCATTACCACAGTAGCCACTTATCAGTTACTACTACTATCATTATCACTGCTACTACTGCTACAATTACTGCTAATACCACTAATACTACTACTATTACCACTACTAGTGCTACTACTACTACTACTACTACTACAAATATTACCACTGGTACTACTACCATTACCACTGCATCTGATACTACTACTATTATTATCACTGCTACTATTGTACTACAAGTGCTAATACTACTACTATTATTACTACCATTACTACTGATACAATTACTGCTAATACCACTAATATTACTTCTTTTACTACCCCTCTACTACTTCTGACACTACTACTATTACCACTGCTATTACTACTACTACAATTATTATCACTGCTACTATTGCAACTACTAGTGCTAATACTACTACTATTATTACTTCCATTACTACTGATACAATTACTGCTAATACCATTAATATTACTTCTTTTATTACACCTCTACTACTTCTGACACTACTACTACTATTACCACTGCTATTATTACTACAATTATTATCACTGCTATTGCTACAATCACAACTATTAGTGCTAATACTATTACTAATACAAGTACAAGTACCATTACTGCTGCTACTATTACTGCTAATACCACTAACAGTTGGGTTAGGGTACTACTATTACTACCATTACTTCCACAACTGCTACACATACCACAGCTACTACTACCATTGCTGCTGCTGCTGCTACTACTATTACCAATTGTTACTAATTGTGCTAATACTACTAATACTACTACTATTGCTACCATTACTACTACCTATACTACTAAGGGTACTACAGTTATAACCAGTAATAATACCTGTACTACTATCACTGCTATTACTATTACCACTACTAGTGGTAATACTATTGCTACTTCTACTATTACTTTTACCTATATTACTACTGCTGCTGCTACTACTATTATTACCACTACTAGCGCTAATAGTACTTAGTTATACTACTATTACTACTACTACAACTGCACTAAACTTCCTCACCCTCCTCCTCCTCCTACTACTACTACTACAATTACTACCCACGCTGACACACAGATTAAAAAAAAAATACTACAGGACATTTCATCCTTCTCGTCAGACTAAATTGATCCTGACACATCGTCGACTGCTGTTTTCGTACACAGCGGATCTAACTGTACTTCTGAGCCGTATCCATCCCTTGAGGTGCACCGAGACAAATTCGCCCAAATTAAAAGCCTGGCTTCACCTTGCCTTTGTACTAAATAAACCTTGACTGTTTTTCAGGCAATTTGTCTGGTTGGTCACGCGTGCAAGTTAATTTACCTACAGCCACATCTCTGATCCTTCTGATCTCGGCTGACTGAGTGCAGCGCGCGTATAATGGTTATCAGAACACACATGTGGAGATAGGGCCACTCCGGGATGCACAAGTCATAGTGTTGCGTGTAAGAAAATAGGCAATCCTCACTCAGTTTTTTTTTTTTTTAATATGCTTGAATTAACAATAAAACATGCACGTCTTGGTATATACACATGCACCGATGAACCCTGCACCAACTAATCTTCTGATTTCGATCTTAATGAGTAATTACTGGATTAGAGTCAGGAAACAGGGAGAGAGGGCCTTACATACAGAGTAGGAGAAATCACACACAAACACGAAAACTTACAGCCTCTGCATCCTCTTTTCGCACACCAACTAACTGCATGTCCTCTTTCACTACATCCATAAGACTCCTCCTCTTCCTTTAGGCCTCCTGTCTGGAAGCTCTAACCTTCACTTTCCCAAACCAAACCATCTCAGGCTGGCCTCTTTGAATTTATCTCCAAAACATCTCACACGGGCTGTCCCTCTGATGTACTCATTCCTAATTCTATTCCATTCTCGTCACTCCCAAAGAAAACCTTAGTACTGGCAGTAGCTTAGTGTTGTAGTGCCCAAGACCGGACTTGGTCTTGAGACCGGCCTTGAGACCATTTCCGTGCGGTCTTGGTCTTGTCTCAGTCTTGGCTGCAGTTTTACTCGGTCTTGGTCTTGATCTCAAATCTAATTTTAGTCATTTTTTTAATATGGTGAAGCTTTATTGTTGAAGGTCTGGGTGGGATCTTTGTAGTTTTAAGGGGGCCAAAACGCTCTTGACTTTGGGAATGCCTGCCTTGGATCATTAATATAATCATTTTTTTAAGCATTTTCCCCTTTATTTAGTGTTAGTTTGGTCTTGACTTGGTCTCAGTTTGCTGTGGTCTCAGTCTCGACTCTCGGCCTTGTTTTTGTCTCGATTCACTCTGGACTCGGACTGGTCTTGGTCTCGGTCAGTACAGTCTTGACTACAACACGAGTAGCTTGTGTTTTTCTTTCTAATACAGTCTTGACCTGGGATTAGCGCAGGTCAAGAAAAAGTGTATACGGGTCTAAACTCTTCCAAAAAGAGCCGGACAGAGACAGGTTTGATCTTTGAGCTCTCCGGAGAACCGCAGTTACAGATGATACAGAGGTTAACTTGTGTGTGGTTTTGCTGGACGGCGATTTAAGAGCAGTCAAACAGAAACGCAGACAGAGTACGCTGCCAAATGGATTAAGCCCTGGCTGCACACACATCACACACTCCAGCACTTTCCTTTTCATATCGCACCTTTTCTCTCCTACACACACACACTGACAGGGCTAACACAGTATCTCGCAGTATGCTTGGCTAATTCACAATCATATAGCAGGCAGCATAGTCGCACTTATAGTCACACTTAAAAATATTGCATTGTTGGAGAGTTTTATCTTTTGACCTGAAAACAGAAGGTGTGGAGGTGCACACTAGATTATTTAAATGTTTGTAGCTTTGTAGCAATTTTTCAATGTACAAAAGCAACTATATACAAGTATTTAAAAAAATGCCAAAAAGAAATGGTTGTTGTGCGATGTTAGTGAATTGGTAGAGTACATTAGCAAGTAGCTTAGGATAAAGAAACTAGAGGCTTCTAAGTTACGTCGAACCTTCACAGAATAGCAAACCAATTTCTTTGTATTTTAAAACCTCTTCCTCATCAGAGACGGCTAAACAGTTTACAAGGTTAGCATAAACATTGCTAAAAACAGCATTAAAGAGGCTATATTTTGCTTATATTATGCCATATTTGAACCCAATCTTAGTTTAGAACAACACTGCACATTTTACAACCTTTAAAAACATTACTCTATTCTACTGGTGCCTTAAAGAAACAAGTGATCAGAGCAGCAGAGGGCAGCAGAGGGCAGTAGAGTGTTGTGGTCTTTCGAACATATTCAAAGAAGAAGAGCTGTTTATTTCCTAAACTTTTTGTATGATGCCATTTTACTACGAAATGAAAAATAGCTGTGAGGAATCAGTGGAAACAAAGCTGTACATCATTTTATTTTGTATAAATTAATGAGAGGAGACTGGATGTAGAGGGCTTGTTGATTGGTCAGTGCTTCCTAGACAGAGCGGGGTTTCGTGGAAGAGGCAGAGGTTCATGAAACATTTTGAAGGCTCAGAACAACTGTGCCAGAGAATAGAGGATAACTCAAACAGGAGTCAATGAAGCAAGACACAACTACAGATATGTTTTTGACGAGGGAACAATATAACATGGTAGAAAGCTCAGAAAAGTCCATTTTGCATAATGAAGCCCCTTTAAGGTAAAACGGACTGCCTGCACTTTAACACTATAGGCATTCATGCTTTGATTATCATTATCTCTGACAATTAAAACTTAGCCAATCAAGATAACATGCTTCATATTTGAGACCTAAAGCTATCCAGCCACAAGGGGTCACAAGCCAGTGTAGTCTTTGTGCTGGTCTTATAAATGAGGTCAGGTAAATGAAGAGGGTTGCATCAAGAATGAAATCCAGCGTCAAAGCCAAATCAATCTGCAAACCACTGCACACTAGGAGGCAGGTGATATGCTGTAACAAAGGTAAAGAAGAAGAAGAAGATTTCAGGCTTGATGCATTGTCTATGAGAAATGTACAGTGCCTAGCATAGCCCAAATGTAAACCTGATCTGGGAGGGGAAGAAAAGAAGGAAGGAAAAAGGGGAAAAACACACAACTAGGACAGCCTTATGTAATTCCTCTCATCCTTATGCATGCACGCACATAAACACTCGCTCATACACACTTCACGCTCCATCAGACTCTCAGATACAGGCTCCGATCTGATCTCTGTCTCAAACGCACACAGGCCTATCCTGCTCCATATGATCGCTGCGGGCTGCTGTCTACAGGAGCAGGAGCAGAGGAGCGGTTCTGCATTATTGAACACAGGCTGACAAACTACCGCAAACATACAACTATCACAAAAAACTACCACAAACATACACCGCTGCGACAGGTGGTGCTTGCGTGTTATTCTTGGTGATGAATCAAAAACTAAACTACTACTACTGCAATCACCATTACTAGCTGATGATCATCTTGTATTTGTTGCACAATAAAAATAATGTGTTAGCCTTAATTTTCTTGGTGTCCAACGTTTTTTTTTTTTTTTATTATTATGAATCTCAGTATTGTTTGGGACAGTTATGCAACATGACTAAAAATATCTAAAATTGTGAAGTACTTTACACTTTTATTGTGAAATGTGAAATGTGAAAAAAATAGTGTGTTGTTTTGTCAAAATATCCAACTAGTGTCTTGACAAAATAGCATCTTAATACTTAAGACAAGCCTTTCCTGTTTTTTGCCCTGCCTCATTCTAAATCAGTGGTTCTTAACCTTTTTGGTTTTGTGTACTCCCAGGAGCTGATTTAGTCCTGGTTTGAACCCAGCTTAGTCCTGCTTTAGTCCTGGTTTGGTCTAAGTTTGGTCTTGGTTTAGACAAAGCATAGTCTTAGTTTAATCTTGGTTTGACCTGGTTGGTTTAGACTTGGTTTAGATTTAGTTTAGTTCTGGGTTAGACCTGGTTTGTTGCTGTTTTAGTCCTAGTTTGGACCTGGCCTAGCTCTGTTTTAATCCTGATTTAGTTTTGTTTTGGTTATAGGGATGGTTTAGTCCTGGTTTAGTCTTAGTTTAGTCCTGGTCTGTTTTAGTCTCTGTTTTGTCCTTTTTTAGTGTCCTGGGTTAGTCCTGAATTAGATTTATTATAGTTTTTGAAACCCAAATAAATAAAGGTACTGTAAATGATAAAATAACTCACATACTCCCTGCAATTTGCTCGCGTACCCCTAGAAGTCACCTTACCACTGGCTGGGAAACACTGCTCTACATGACCTGTATTTATAGTGAGGTCACATTTGGCATAGAGGCTGTGTGTCACTTTACCTCTGCTTCATGTCTCAAATATTGTAAATAAGCATCTAAAAACAACCCCCTCATCCTCGTTTCTTCTCTGTGTGTCCTGGTTTCACACGTCGCCCTCCCACGTATCACTCTTTAGTCGAGTGTAGACTCCACTCTGACAGACACCGCTGTTCTGTCTGCACACACACATGTTCAGAGCTGCATGTGTCAATATTGGATTTTGCCTCATGCCACTGTCCCGGATTGTTAGCAGGTCTGGAGCGACACTGCGAAATGACAGCTATCAAAGCAGAAATCTGAGAAATATATAAAACGGCAAGGATTATACACAGTTTACTGCATTCACATTGAGTCTATTGAAGCACTTAATTAATGCCAGTTCAATTCCAACACTTTTTACTTAATATTTCACGTTTACACATTCTTTCTTTACCATAATACTGGAAAACACCACATTACACAACTTTTTAGCATTTACAAACTCTCACAGGACTATATTATGTATTTATTATTATTTTATTATTATTTTTTAAGATTTTTTTAGGCCTTTCTCAGCTTTATTGGATAGTGCAGTCGAGAAGTGACAGGAAATCCCGAGAGAAAGACATTAGGCAAAGTGTTGGCATCCAGACTCGAAACCACAACGCCAAGGCAGGCTATAGTTGCCGTGTAAAGACACCATTGCTCAACCAACTGAGCTATATATCATATACACTGAACTATATACTGAGCATGTTATATCTATAGAGTATCTGGTACTTCCTGTTTCAAGATGAGGAAACATTTTTAAAAAATCTTTGAAATTGAATATTATGATTATTTCAAAATTACTCATAAACTGATTTTTTTAGTTTATGGCAGTAAAATGTTACATATTGTTTCAGTTTACATTCAGACTATGGAGGGAACAAAAGATAATGGTGGGCTGCCATAGTCTTCTGAATTAATGGAAGCATTTAGCCATTGACTGAAGCAGTAATGAACAGTTATAGTTTGCTTGCTCCATAGTCACAAGTGCAGGCAATTTCTATGATAAATTCTTACTTACAAGTTGGATAAAATGGTGACAATGTACCAAAAATGTAAGATATCTGCAAATGGACTTGTCTTAGGCAGCCATGTTAGTGCCTGAATGCTTTGAACAGTAATTGTAGTAATAGTAATACAGGGTAGCTCCAGTTTTTTCATGTGAAATTTAAGACCTTTTAATGCCAATTAGAATAAAATGTAATGCCAAGATTGCCAGCAAAAGACCAATAATCTGTTACACATATAAATATTACACTAATAAAATATCAGTACTACTTTCTGAAACCTATTGGTTTTATTTTAAAAGTCTAATACAAGTGTAATAACTTCTGCATTAAAAATCTCAAAATAAAATCATAAATGTCAGTGGTAACAAATATGAATATCCCACCAACATTACACAGTCCATGTAAACAGTAGACTTAGCTTTCAGAAACTAAATAAAGGCACATTCAGGTGGATAACATTAAGATATTTGTAAAAACACTTGACAGTATTTGTTGCCAAATTCACATCAATCTCGAGCTAAAATACTACAACACTGAAAAACCTGACTTAGATGTCCTAATTTGACAATTTAAGACGTATATGAACAAAATTCAATACCTGTTCATATGATTTAATACTTTTAAGGCCTTGATTTTGGCAACATCAAACTTAATACCTTTTTAATACTTTTAAGACCTTGGGGCTACTCTTTAATAGTGATGAAACCTTTTTACCAACACTTGCTTCCTTTTTCCGACATAATTTTTTCATGCTAATATTTAATTCAATAACTGTGCCCTGCTGTTCGCAAGAGCAGGGCACAAGTCGCTATATTGTAATTATTTTGTAAACGCATGTATACATATCTCTTTTTGTTGCAAAGAAGTCAGACTCGGACAGCCATATCAGTAGCAGCTCATCACTTCATTCTTACATTTGAACCCTAATTGAAATGCTTGCCATTTTTGTATGCTAATATTTTGGTGAATCATTGTGTAAATATTGGATTTTGCCCCATGGCACTGTCCTGTCTGTGTTGTTAGCAGGTCCGGAGCTGGCAACGCGGCTAAATGCCAGCCATAGCTCCCCAGTGCAAAAATCTTAAGAGACAGGCAATGCATTTGATGATTTTTTTTGCAAGCCTTTTTTTTTTTTTTTTACCATTTACCATAGCAGTAATGGAGAGATTTTGCTTTCTTGGTTCATTGTTGGAGACACTGTGAAAATGCAGACAGCTTCTATTATGCATTTTACTTCTACTTAATAAGTGGGTGTCAGGATAGGATACCTAAAAACTGTGTCTCTTTTTGTTGCAGATGGCCATTGGACAAGTAACTGAATGACACTGTGAATAGTATATTATTAAAACCTTATCAATAGCGCATTCATTTGAACTCTAATTGAAACGCTTGTCATTCTTGTATGCTAATATTTAGTTGAATATCATTGCGTCTTCGTCTAAATCTGCTCCTGCGTTTGATGTGGGCTCCTCCATTTTACCTTGAATAGCAGCAGGAAATGTCCCACTGCAACTGTCAGCCCAGATCAAACACTGGCTGCTCACTGGGTCTCACATGTAGCACCCAGACACTGCTCTGTCAAACATGCATAAGGACTCTCACAAAAGCACAACCCACTCACTCACACACACACACACAGACACACACACACAGACACGCACACACACACAGCCCCGGGCTCACGGGAGGTTACAAAACATACAACACTTGCAAATGCTCTGCACAGAAGAAGGCATGCTCTTGTTTTGGATTTAGTCTTGGTTCAGTCCTGGTTTAGTTCTTGTTTTAGTTGTGGTTTAGTCCTGAAATAAGTCCTGAAATAGTAAGTGGGTGATTGACGTGAGACCCACTTTGCTGTAATCAATTAAAAAGATTTGGTAAAGTATGTTTTTCCTCCTTCAAAATTCTATCAGCAGTAAAATTGGGTCTACTCTGCAACCTTTGTAATTTTAGAAAAAAATGTTGTATGTTTTTTTATTATTATTATTATTTTGTATTTTAACATTAAACTGTAAAATGTCCTGCAGTGTGACTGTAATGTTTTCAAAATACAAAATTCAGACGTTTCCAAAATAAGTCACTCATGGCTTGGCACAATGTCAAATATTTGTACTTTACTAAAACAACACTTTTATGCACCTGAAATCTACAATGAAAATTGAAATAAGTTTAATCTTGTAATCAAAATGGTGTCCTGTGGTGTGACATGAAAGATCTGCTGCAGCTGCAACAAAACCTACAGGGTCCCATCTGTCATTTACAGCCCAGAGAAACCTCTGTGAGCTGAAGGCCAAAAGAAGTTGTTAATTTTAGAAAAATAAAAAATTTCTCAAAAGCTGTTAACATGTGCCTGTTTGGTGTCTTGGGGTGTGAGGGCTGTATTTTTCTCAAAATAATGCAAAATCCTTTTTTTATGATGGGACAGGGATATATTTATTAAGTTAGCACAACAGCCATGTGAAATATTTTATGACAAGATAATAAAATTGCCCAATTATAGTGAATGTCCTGCGGTGTGACAGAAAAAGTCACACAGCAGTCATTCACTACAATTGTTAAAACATGTAGAAATAAAAGCGTTAATAAGAGGTTTAAAATTTTTAATTGCTTACAAAAAGCTTTCCTTACACTTTTTATAAAACTGATTTATATTTGGAATTATTATTTAATATTCTTTGTACTCAACTTAAAAGTTGTGTCACACCGCAGGACAACAAAAAAAGCTATTACACCTCCAAACGTCAACGCTCCAAGTACAGCTTTAAGTGCTTTTGGTGCTTTGTGTCCATAATTCTGACCTGGATTAGTCTTAGTCCTTGCATTAGTGTCCTTGCATTAGTATATTGCCTTTTGTTTAGTCCTGGTCTACATGTAAACATATTTTTGCACTGCGTGTAGAAAACTCAGAAAGAGGAGCCACTTACCACATGTAGGATTTTATTCTCTGTTTCATACACAGTGCAATCCTGTATGAGAGACGGAAGAGAAGAGACAAGACGTGAGACAATGAAAAAACATTTCATCAAACATCCGCTGTGAGCTCAAATAACTCCCTTTTCCAAATATAACAACTGGAAATGAGAGATGTATGAAGCAGGGAGCCGAAAAAAGACTGGGGACTTTTATTTTTGCATAGAGCAGTGGTTCTCAAACTGTGGTACCGGTGCTGCTGGTGGGACGCAGGCTATTCCTGGTGGTACTCAGAAGGCAGGACTGCTTAGTCCTGGTTTAGTCCTGATTTAGTCCACAATTTGTTCTGATTTAGACCGTTACGTGCTGGTTATGTCCTCGCTTATTCCTGGGACACTCTTGGTACAGTCCTGGTTTAGTCCAGGTTTAGTCCTAGATTAGTCCTGGTTATGTGCTACTTTACTCCAAGTTTAGTCCGAGTTTAGTCCTGGTTCAGTCTGAGATTTAGATCTGGTTTGGTCCTGGATTAGTCCTGATTATGTCTTGGTTTAGTCTGAGTTTAGTCCTGGTTTAACCCTACTTTATTTTTAGTTTTACACTGTATGGTTTAGTCTTGTTTGCCTGATTTATTCCTGGTTTAGTCCTGGCTGTGTCCTAGTAATGTCCCGGTTTAGCACTGGTTATGTACTGGTTTTAGTCCTGGTTTAGACCTTCTTATGTCCTGGTTATGTCCTGGTTTACTTTAGTTCCAATCCAGTTTCAGTCCTGTTTTTTGTCCTGACTGTGCCCTGATTTAGTACTGGTTATGTCCTGGTTTCATTTAGTTTCAGCCCAGTTTTAGTCCTGGTTTTAGTCTTGATTATGTCCTGGTTTGGTCTAGTTTCTGTCCTGGTTCAGCCCCTGTTTTGTCTTTACTGTATTTAGTAATGCTCATTTTAGATGGTACTTTGAACACCAAATCTTTTCCATGGTACTTGATGTGAACAGTGAAAATCACTGCCCTAGAGCTTTAACAGTCAGACATTTCATTTTATAATTTCTAATGGTTTTGTGATTGTAATTAAATGAATATTACTTTGAACCTAGACAGTCAGTAACATGGACTGACCGGCTGTAGACCCCTGTGCTGCCTGGAGCTTCCACATGACACAGAGTTATTTAACCAATAGTGGATAGCTCTTAATCTATTTCTGGGAATGAAGCCCACTGAATACACCAGATGTGCATGGGAGCAGCTAATTCATTGGTTTGATGCATTTGTGTGGGCAGAGCTCGCTGATGCTACTGCCGCTGCCACCTTTGTCTGTCCCGCTACTCTCTGGCAAACACATCCTCATTTGGGCCCATTGTGGATCTATCTATTTTTTTTTTTTTTTTTCTCCCCAGTCCCGGTTCCTCTGGCCTTTGTCAAAGTGGGTGGGTGTTATCTGCACCAATACAGGACGCACTCTGGGAACAGCTACAACCGTGCTGCTCTAAGTAGGGTCTTACAGTGTGAATGAGATGGCAGCTGTAGCTTCGGCTTAACAATCATTTTCTAGTAAAAAGGAAAAAGAATAGCTTGTTTTGAATTTGATGGCAGCAAAACATCTCAAAAATGTTGGGACAGAGGCACAAAAGTCTGGAAATAGAAGTCGTACTAATACAAAAACAGCAACTAATAATTAGATTAAGTGGTAACATGGGTACAAAAGCAGCCCCTCATGGCTTGGCTCACAGCTATATCTCAGACATTTTAACACCATATGTCCCAGGGCACACTCTAAGGTCCTCGGGCAAAGGTATTTTACTGATTCTAGAGGCCCGGCTGAAAACTAAAGGGCAAAAAGCTTTTTCAGTCCAGGCCCCAAAGCTCTGGAACAACCTGCCCGAGGACATAAGGTTGGCAAAATCAGCTGTTTCTTTTAAGTCTCTTCTTACTTTTACTAGAGAGCTTTTTGTGACTCAGAAAGAACATTTAGACCAATTAAAAGTTAAAAAATGAATCTCTCACACCTTTGTACCACCAGCCTTCACTTCAGGGGAGCTCTGGCTAATACTGTAAAAAATTATACTACGCAAACGTTTAGCTTCTTTTTCAATTTGCTTTTGCATTGCTGTTACACAAAGAGCCCAGAATCCCATTTCCACTAAAGTAAATTAGTGAAATAAGTTCGGCTAAATACTTTGTTTGTTTGTTTGTTTGTTTGTTTGTTTGTCTTCTTAAAACATACTTTTACTGGAAAGCTTTTAAGGTTTTTCAACAAGTATTTTTTTAATATTATTTATTAGTTTGGGCCCTGTCTATTTTAAAATTTAAATTTTGTGATGTTTTTAAAGCTGCACTTTGTTAACCTATGTTTTAAAAAGTGCTATATAAATAAAGATTATTATTATCATTATTATTATATAGAATAGCAGAATCTCTCTTATTTGCATTGGATGTATTAGATTCTTGTATTGGATGATCTATTTTAAACAGTGTCCCAACTCAAAATTATGTTTGTATCATCTAATAGCATAGTGTAATAGGAATAGTCTAAAAATAATGCCTTAAATTGTTATCTAGACCTTATTATGAAAGGTTTTAAATAGATAATATTGTTAAGTGTGTACTTGCAAGCTTTGGCCAATCACATGCCTTCATAGAAGAGGTTCTTTAAGTTAGGGATGCTCCCATTGGCTTTTGGTCTAAAGGGCTTGTCAATATTTATTTAATGGCAGCTGCTTTAATGGCAATACTTGTAAAAGTGTGCAAAGGGCTGGCTATGTCTGCTTAAACATCAAAATAGCGCAATAAAGACAAGACAGCATACAGAGGCAGAGATAATTGTGGGAATGCAGGATGGACTTAGAGCTAAAAGTTTAAGGTAAGCTCTAAACATGGTCTTTGTTCAGTTTTACGTTTTTTTAGCTACATAAAAGCAATCTGGTCTCTTTGCAATTGTTGGGGGCAACTTGGGTAATGCTGTTTTATGTAATACTATATAATGACTTGAAAACAATGTCCAGACATCAAGGCACAAACAGAAATGAAATGCCTTTGGGCTTTTTCTGTGATTGGTCCGTTTCCATCAGAGCCTCCTATAAACAGCCTGCAGCTATGGGCATATGCTTAGTCCTATAGAAACTAGCTTTAGACCAGACCAACAGTATTGATAATCTATGTCTATACCCAAAACAAACCATGACCTTTGTTTGAATAAGGACATAATTCACTGTATATGTATAAGGATGTGTGTTGTGTGTATGTGGCAGTGGATACACACCTGTTGTACAATGGTAGTTAATTCTAGACAAAGCTGCACAATGTTGTTCTTCAGTAATGAGTACTCTGTCACGCTGGCGAATGGAGACCTGCAATGAGAAGGGGAAAGTCGAGTTAAAAACACGCCAAACATAATCTGAGACATGCCGTAAGACTAATATTATTGTAGACAGGGATAAAACATGAATCACAGGACAATTTGAAGAGGATAGAGTCTGACTTACTATTGTGCAATGAACTTTGAGTAACCCCGCATACCCAAACTAAATGTGTGTTAACTTGGCACAAAAAAAGTAGTTTTGTAACACCTAGACAGTGCTTTCTCCAACACATGAAAGTATGTGTTATCAGAGGTATGAAGTCAGTTACTGTAGCATCAAAAAGAGTGTTTCTTAAGTGGTGGTACAGGTCCAACTGGTGGTACACAGGCTCTTTTTAGTGATACTGTGGATTATGTGTGGTTTTTAAAATGAAATCATTACACAAACATATCTATTTTAAAACTGGTCTAACTCAAAAAAATAGCATTTAGACCAATTAAAAATGATCTCTAACACCTTTGTGCCACCAGCCTTCGCTTCAGGGGAACTCTGGCTAATACTGTAAAAAATTATACTACGCAAACGTTTAGCTTCTTTTTCAATTTGCTTTTATACTGCTGTTACACAAAGAGCCCAAAATCCCATTTCCACTAAAGTAAATGAGTGAGAGCAGAGCATATCGAGCTGCTGTAATAAAAAGGATGTCTGTGTACCCAGATTACATTTGTTATATTACTGTTTTATTTTATTTTGGCCTGTAAAGAATGATTTAGTGCGACTGCTGTCAGAGAGACCAATAAAAGCTATTTGTTGTTACGCTTAAAGCCCCTGATAAAGACAAACAACAATATTTGATTTAAGACCGAGGCCTCTCCACAACTTTACTTAAGTGCCAGACTGTTTTATTGCATGTGTGCGTAACTTTCTGCTCTTCTGTCAATAGATCTAAATGCGGAGATGCTTTCATATTGACTTTGGGGATATTAAATGGCACAATGGCACACCAATACAAAAGACTGAGTACAAAATGAAATTAACAAGCAACAAAAAACATTAAGTCACAAGGCCCAAAGCATTTTTTTGATGAATACAGTTTTCAAATGCATAATATTGATAGGTTACTCAAATAATAAAAAGTGTTGTAATGAAAAATTATAAAACATAATGAAAAGAAATGGACTAATTCAGAGTTTCCCAAATGGTAGGTTGGGATTCAACAGTGGGTCACTGAGAGGTATCAATATCATGAAGCCTATATTTCATATATAGTGTTGGATTACATAAAATGATAAAACTGACATTACGTACCAAAAAGTCATAGTAAAAATGTAGAAAAATAACGTAACGAGTAAAAATTTGATATTAATATTTTTGAACATATAAAATGGTATTTCATGTGATTTGATACAGAGAAAGTAAAATATGGAAATGAAGCGAGTAAACAGACTCAAGCTTGAAAGCAGGATTTTTTCCTTCAGTGCATGTGGTGCACATCCATAATATACTTGTATATATACTTTTATTTTAGGTCATTCATTTGATTTTTCTTTTTAAAAGGTTACAAAGTCAATTTGGTTCTTCCGAGTCTTTTTATCTGCTTATGTTGCCCTTCATCAATATTTATTACCTGCCATGTTGTCAACTGTGTGCATAGCTGTCCTTTGTGGTTGTAGTAAACTCTAAAATGACCAACACTTGCGCCAAAGTCCCTCCTCCCAGCAGAGCTAACAGGGACTGTACCTGTCCAGCCAGGCCAGCAGATTTTTGGCCGCCCCGATCAGATCCACCACAGAGGTGAGGAAGTCGTTGGGTAACCTCCGTGACGCTCGCCCGTCGTAATGGCCGCCCCTCCGTCGTCCCAGGATGAAGTTCTGTAGGTTCTTTGCCGAAGCGTTGAGTTTGTGGGACAGCGTTCGCAGGTTCTCTGTTTCCAGGCCATAGTTCTGTAAAAGACAAAGACATTTGTTTTATAATAACATTCAGTAAGACAAAGTTAAGAATCTGAAAATGTCCCAAACACAGAGACAGAGACAGTGATCTTCTAAAGTCTTTTATACCTTTGCCTAAGAGAAAATATTTTTAATTAAATTATGGTTTACACTGATTATATTTTTTTATTGTGACCTAAGAGGCTCTGCCTCTTCCGTAACAATAATTTTGCATCCTATTACATCACTACAGTTTGTACATGTTAAGTTTTTTGATGCCCTCTCCCAAATGTCTTATTAGTATTTTATCCCCACCGGTTGTCGAGAGTGTCACAACCAATAATTGTTGTGTAATATTTGTTGAAGATGCCCAAAACCTGAAACATAATTTAGTGTATCTGTGAAGACTCTCACTCGTCCAGGGTAAATGCATCGCAACAAAAGTTTAAAAAGCAGTCATCTGGATTAGATTTTTCAAGTTGAAGACGTTTCACCTCTTATCCAAGAGGCTTTCTCAATTCTGAAATGAACTGGTAAGAGAGCTGGTTTATATTCTTCTAGGAAGGAGGAGTTTAGACCTGAAACTAAATTCTATTGGTCAATGTGACCATGAATAGCCTAGTGGTTTCGGGTCATTAGGAGTCCTTTGTCCTCAGCTGGAGTGAGAGTCGTTAACCCTCCCCAGCCTGGGCAGCTCCTTCAGATGTAAATGACCTGAGTGAAACTGGTTTGTTTTGTTTGGGTTTCAGGAGACTGTTGTAGACAGAAGGAAGGTTGTATCTGAGACCACCATTTCTGTTTAAAGAAGGTTTATCTTTTTTGACAAAGATTGCTTCTTTCACTCCTCGCTCAAACCATCCTTTCTCTCTGGCTAAGATTCGGACCTCGCTGTCCTCAAAGGAGTGGTTTGTGGCCTTCAGGTGGAGGTGTACTGCAGATTCAGGTCCACTGGAGTTGGCCCTGCGGTGTTGGTATAACCGCTTGTGCAGAGGTTGTTTGGTTTCTCCAATGTACTGTTCATTACAGTTCTCACTGCAGTGGATGGAGTACACAACATTGCTCTGTTTGTAACTGGGAATTTTGTCCTTGGGGTGAACCAGTTTTTGTCTGAGAGTATTAACAGGTTTGAAATAAACCGGGATGTTGTGTTGGCTAAAAATCCTTTTAAGTTTCTCAGATAGGCCGGAGATGTACGGAATGACTACATTGCTCCTTTTTGGCTCTTGCTCCTGTTCTTTCCTGTCCTGTTTTCTTGTCATTCGGGATTTGGAGAAGGCCCAGTTGGGATATCCACAGGTTCTGAGGGCTTGGCGGACATGTAGCTCTTCTTTCCTCCTTCCCTCCGAGCTTGTGGGAACCTCTTGGGCTCTGTGCTGCAGTGTCCTGATCACACCGAGTTTGTGCTGTAGCGGGTGGTTTGAATCAAATAACAGGTACTGGTCTGTGTGAGTGGGCTTCCTGTACACTTCCACACGGAGCCGCCTGTCTTCTCCAATGATAACTGCACAGTCTAAGAAGGCTAGGCTGTTCTCCGTGGCATCCTCACGAGTGAACTTGATGTTCTGGTCCACAGCATTAATATGCCTTGTGAAAGCTTCCACTTCCTGGATTTTGATCTTCACCCAGGTGTCATCCACATATCTGAACCAGTGACTAGGAGTTGAACCTGGAAATGAGTCAAGAGCTCTCCTCTCAACTTCCTCCATGTACAGATTAGCCAACACAACATCCCGGTTTATTTCAAACCTGTTAATACTCTCAGACAAAAACTGGTTCACCCCAAGGACAAAATTCCCAGTTACAAACAGAGCAATGTTGTGTACTCCATCCACTGCAGTGAGAACTGTAATGAACAGTACATTGGAGAAACCAAACAACCTCTGCACAAGCGGTTATACCAACACCGCAGGGCCAACTCCAGTGGACCAGAATCTGCAGTACACCTCCACTTGAAGGCCACAAACCACTCCTTTGAGGACAGTGAGGTCCGAATCTTAGCCAGAGAGAAAGGATGGTTTGAGCGAGGAGTGAAAGAAGCAATCTTTGTCAAAAAAGATAAACCTTCTTTAAACAGAAATGGTGGTCTCAGATACAACCTTCCTTCTGTCTACAACAGTCTCCTGAAACCCAAACAAAACAAACCAGTTTCACTCAGGTCATTTACATCTGAAGGAGCTGCCCAGGTTGGGGAGGGTTAACGACTCTCACTCCAGCTGAGGACAAAGGACTCCTAATGACCCGAAACCGCTAGGCTATTCTTGGTCACATTGACCAATAGAATTTAGTTTCAGGTCTAAACTCCTCCTTCCTATAAGAATATAAACCAGCTCTCTTACCAGTTCATTTCAGAATTGAGAAAGCCTCTTGGATAAGAGGTGAAACGTCTTCTACTTGAAAAATCTAATCCAGATGACTGCTTTTTAAACTTTTGTTGCGATAATTTAGTGTATGTTGCGTTGTGCATGAAATATGGTAAACCGTATTGTTGGATCACTGTGTCTAACATAAATGAAACTTTAATTTAAAATCCAGAATCCTATTTGACCAAGAAGAAGTTCTGTTGGTACAGCTGTTGCTTTCTGATTGGTTGTTTATCTATCAGTCACATTCACAGATAGTTTATTCTGCATATATTTGTTTCTGTCCTTTGGAAGTCCAAATTGGCAAGGACCAAAATAATTTATTGTATGCGAGTACTGCAACACTGTTACAGTTAAGTCACCTTTTTGATGTATTCCACTTTTATAAATGTATATATTTGTATATCTATTTGCTATTTCTTTCAGTATTTGTACATATTAATTTTTTTGCTTTGATATTGCATTATCCAGTATTAACTTTTGTTTTTGTTCAATCTTGCCTATATTTTTAATACTGTTTTGTGTGCACCTGAGCAAGTATTTTCCTATGTGAACCAATCACGTTTATGTACAGTCTAACAGATACATAACATTCAACTACTACTACCACAACTACTGTATTTTTCCCCCCTAAAACAGCTTCCCTCAGCAGCACTAATACAAGAGCTTCAGAGCTGGTTGAGTGGGCTCTTCACTACACTGTGACCCTTTTAATAACCACACCCCCAGTGGGCCACATTGTGCCTCACGTCCCGGGACACCTCCAGTCATGTCCTGCCTGTCAGATCCTGATTCCTGTTGACACCGAGACCACATACACACACAAACACACACACTCCTACACATGTACACATCCTCTTATAGCCCTATCAGATGCATCGGTTTGCTCTAGACGTATCTATTCCTCTTGTGCCTCTAGATCTATGCTACACACAGTCACGACCGACTACAAAGGGTTTGGCGGTGGCAGCGGGAGGAGACAATCAGGACGGGAATGAGGACCTAAAGAGGCAGAACAAGCTGAGAGCCGGGGAGAGAGAGAAAGCACCCAGCTATGCATCCTTCGGGAAAAGTGGGTCACGCATACACAGTACTCTGAATGCTATCTTATGTGTTTTGCTGTAAATGTCAAAGAGTACACGCAATGCCTTTGATTTTATTACTATTTGACCAACATAAAGTTACAGTATAGACCATTTTTGTCTTTGTAAACAGGGCTAGTGCCATAAACAAAACAGACTATAACACATGTTCAAAAGAGGGATAAGCGTTAGCCACAAATGATCACAAATTATGAATAATCAGGGTGGTTTTGGCAAAGGACAACAAACTGACTACATGTACGTAACATCAGAGCCTGGTTAGAAAACATTAGTGAAGTGTAGGTGTTTTATTTAATGTAGCAATAAGCATATAAGCTAAAGGCTACATAATATTCAGTATGTTTCAGGGTCAGGGCAAGTAGTTACAGAAATGTGGCGGATAACAATAATATGTCATTGTATGCTCAGATTTAATCCATCAATCATCACCAATCCAATTTAGTTAACTTCAGCAAATAGAAATAACTATAAGATCTGTATGCTACTAATTCAAAGTAATGTTTTATCAATAATATTGTATATCAACAACAACCACACGATTCTTCCATCTAAAAATGTCTAATTTAATATTTTTCATTTGCTTTTCTGTGAAGATTAATAGAAAAAATGCTACATTTGTAACCAAACTGCAGACACAACTTATCTGAAAAGTGACATGTCCGTCTTTTTCCCATTTGCAAAAGTCAATTTATTTAAGCAGGACATGTAATGATTGATGAATTAAATCTAAGTGCTGACACTGACAATGACAAACTATTGTGGTGCGACACATTTCTGTAATTTTGTGTCCAGCATAACATAAAAATAAAGAAACGTATATTATTATATGGCAATAACAGACGCAACTACCACAATAAATAAAACATCTAAACGTTGATACACTTGCTAATGTTTTCTGTAAGTTGTGAGTTGCAAAAACAATCTTGATTATTTATAAATTGCTATATTGTACTTAGTGGTTGGCTAATGCTATATCCTCCATAAAAACTTACGGTACCATTATTTTTAACGCAGTCCTTCTGTTTACAAACCCTAACAGGATGTAATGATAATGTCAGTAACTGGAAGCACTGTGCCCTATCTCGCAAGGATATGGAAGATACAGTGCCTAGACTGGGATGCGAACCAGGGATGCTCTAGTTCAGGGGTAAATGTTCTGCCTATAGAGTTGCACAGCCCCTTATAGATTTCACGATGGTAAAGAATCCACAAAATAGTGACCGGACTCTCTCTCGTGTATTTTTCTGTAAATGTCCATGTGTCCACGACGCAATCGAACAGATGTAATTAGGCTCGAATCCGAAGATGTGCGCTTCTCTACGGGGAATATAAAGCCTTGTGTCCACTGTTTGAATGACTACAGAGTACATGCGTGCACCAGAAATCCTTTGAGCAGCGTATAGCTTTGTGTGTCTGTGTCAAATCAATACAGTAAGAGGGCTATGTCATTAAAACAACCCCCCCACCACCAACCAAATCGGGTTGTTTTTTGTTTTTTTTTCACCTTCACGTCGATTCGGTTGCCATGGCAGCCCTCTCTGGAGTGGCCTCTTCTCTGTGCAGATATTTCCACTGCCATCCCGCTATCCTCAGAATCACACTCGAGCATGTATAATTAAATGCTCGGGCAAAAATGAAAAAGAGGATTTCACCATTTAGCCTTTTTTTCTGTATTGCGTCACGTTTTAAGGCCACAATATGCCAACAATGCCATGTATCCAAATGGAGCGTGTCTAACAGCTGGTAATCAACAGTGGTATTGATTTTGCATTTATGCTTTCGAATATTTATGCTGTTTTTCATTTGCAAGGCTCAATGAATACATGACATGTTGTATGTCTTAAAGCTGGGAAGGCCATATTTATTGTGGGCCACTTAAAGCAGTATTTCAAAGCTGGTTTTAGGGCCCACATTTCTAATTGCAACATGAATTTATTATTTTCTTATTCAGGATTCCTGCAGGTATCAGCAAGTGTAGGTTAATGCTTTTTAATGCCATTTTTAATGCCACAAACAACTGCGGCATCTTGAAAAGTTTACATTTATTTGGAAGTATTGTAAAATCAATAATGTTGAAAGTCAAACACCTGATGTTTGGGTATTTTGGTCTTGCTGGAAGAAGACTCCTGCCCACCTATCACCCAAGGCTACAAAAATGGTAAATTATTATTAATATACACCAGTGTTTCCCCCAGCACTTGATAGTTAAGGTGGCCACCTTGGCTATAAGCACCTACCACCTCGACTACCACTCAATATAGGCTATATAAAGTAATAAATACATTTAGTTTATTTCCCCATAATCCAATATTAATGCTTTTATGATGCAGTGTTCATGTTAAATTAACTTTCTGTGGCATTAAGGAGTTCTGTGTGGTGTATAAACGTAATTAATTAATAAGTTGATTACCACCTTAACTGGCACTGTATACAAATTTATATTCACAAATAAAACTAATAATGTCAGCAAGTTTACTAAACTATTTTATGCCTTTTTGAATCAAATTTAATGCTTTTTTTATTTCCATTTAAGGCCTTAATTTCCCAAAAACTCAATTTAATGACTTTTAATGCCCTGTAGGAACCCTGATAGAACCTTGGAGGCTGTGGGTGGCTACCAAACCCAGCCAACTGTGGGCCTGAGGCGGGGTACACCCAGGATAATGGCCAGTTATTCGTAGAGTTAACACTTAGAGACACACAATCCACTTTCATTTACAAGGAGCCATTTAGATTCACCAATACTTGCTTTGTAATAACAATTTGATAGATTTTTTTTGCAATCAGAGTTTGGGGGGGGGGCCTTTTTAGCACCCCACCCCTACTAACTATTCTGTTCTTCATCTTATTTTCACTCATACTTTCAACTAATAAAAGTTTTTTTTTTTTTTTTTTTTTTTTACTAACTGCAACTGGACAATCACTAACCTGTGTCTATGCCTTTTATTAAAAGTTTGCATTGGGAACCTTTGCAGTGACTAAATGAAAAATGTACACTAAGAAATTCTTGGTTGGTTTGGTTAAAAAAAAGCTCAACAATGCTTTGAGATACTATAGGTGGTGAGGAAATGTGGCTCCAAGAGCTTTCACTGTTTTTCTTGATTTTAAAATTATAGGAGCCTTCCTTGGACCTCTGCAAGAAAACCTCCAACACAGTCACTACCCAAATCAATACAGTATGTTTCAACAGCCATTCATTACAGGGCTATCATCCAGTCTGCCTTTAAAACATCTAAATATCCAAACTGTGGAGAGAAGGTGAACAATGTGGAAAATGGTGTTACTTATAAAATTCAACTAAAACCTTAAATATTAACAGTTTCTAGATGACACAGTATTAGGTATGGATGCTGGCGCAGGTTCTTAGTCATATACAGTAGGCATTAAGTATTGTCTATAACACAGCAGAGGCTCTCGGAGAGCACAGACCTCCGCCAAGGCATTTGCCCTAGATTGCAATGGTAAAGATACAGTGCTGAGACTCAAACAACGGTTCTTCTAGTTCAGAGGTAAATGCTCTATCCACTGAGCTGCAAAACCCTAATACTATTCACTCATTCATTTATCTTCTGCTTATTCCCATTAGGGGTCGCAGGTGACTGGAGCCTATCCCAGTAACATTGGGCCTTAGGCGGGGTACACCCTGGACTGGGGCCAGTTTGTCGCAGGGCTGACACAGAGACAACACAGACAGACAACCATTCACTCTCACATTCATCCACTAGGGGCGATTTAGAGTCACCAATTCACCTAACACAAGCATGTCTTTGTATGATGAGAGGAGAATGAACGGCTCTACCAAGTGAGCAACTGTCTGCAACCCAATCTGTTAATATCCCTGAGTCCAGTGATGCACACCAAAGACCACTTATTTCTCGCTTGGTCCAACACTGGCCTTAAATTATAAAAATTTAACCATTTCTTTTTTGATTATCTTGATAACAAACAAACAAACATCAGTGAAAACATGACCTTCTTGGTACAGGTAATGGAACATGTCCAAAAATGTTTATAGAGGCAGTTTAGGTTCAGGTTTAAAGCAGACAAACACCAACATCATAACACCTTTTATGATGGGCACCATAAAATACTGGCTGACATGAAAGGCATCACAACTAAAAAAGAAACAAACTTCAATGATTTTAGCAGCAAGAAATGACTTCTGTAATTAATGTGGTCCTTTCACTCACAGACATTTCCCCTTTTCTGCTCAAAGACAATTATTAGAAGAAGGGCTGCAAAATATAAAAAAATTGCAAGTATGAAGAATATCTTGATAACATGATGGCAGACAATACTTTAATAGTTTAATTTAATATACACAGAGCTTTTGTGGACTAGATGGAGATGAAGGAGTATGACATTATTGCTATACATTTTGTTTCTTGAGACACAGATTTTGTGTTTGCTTATATCACAATACATTCAGGATATACAGGTATTGTTCAGCCCTAATTAGAAGCTAAGGCAACAAAACTCTAATTGGATCCAGGCATAAAGCAGGTTACTGTCCCCACATTTACAGCAACAATGGCAGCACAGTCAGCAGCACATGAAACCCGCATTGATCCAGGGCCACACATAGGGCTTTACTGCAGAAAGACGATGAGGCTATAACAGTCGATGTGAGGGAACCAGGTTTTGCTTTCCTTATAATGGATTATAGTGCTGACGAGTGTGAATTTCCCCTTTTATTCTGCACACAGCGGCCGCACGCATGGCCCTTTGCAGCATGCAGAGAATCAATGGTAAAGGGGTGATTTTAGCTTTGCAATATTGTGCTGCACTGTATTTAAGTAAATGCTAAATAGAAAGCCATTGGAATGAAGTGGAACATGTATTATTAAGCAAGGCAATTACAAATATCACAGAAAAGATTAGCAATGGGATCATGCATTTAGCTTTGTTCAGAAATAATGAGTGCACCTATGGCTAATGATTAATAAGATTGTTCTGAGGTATACTATTGAATAAAGCAAGATTTAAAAAAAAGAGCCATTACCCTTGGGGATATGCTACAGTCAGTGCATTATAATAAGGTTAAGTGTCATATCTTTCCAGTACAACAACAAAAACCCTTTAAAAAAAGGGTTTAACTTAACAGCCTATGGCAGACGTCCAAAGTGCCGCCCGGGGGCCATTTGTGGCACAGGTCAAGATTTCATATGGCCCTCAGCTTCTATGACAAAATTTATTACTAATGGCACACAAGCATTTTCATACAGTGTTTCTGTAGCCTTATCTATATTATCTGTACTCTAAATCTGTCTCTAAATTACACAACAATTTGTATAAAAGGTTAGAGCTTCTATGGTTTGAATTATTCAATAAAATCAGGCTAAAAATGACCTGGAAAATGTTTTAAATAAAGATGTTATTTTGTTGGAACTGGTTTTAGATTTTGGTGTCAATAAAATGAATAATATTGATTTGGTTTTTGAAAAGAAAATACAGTGTGCATTCAGGAGGGACTGTCGACCCTTGGACCTTTGCACATTTTAAAGTCTGCCCTTCTTTGAAAAGAGGTTTGGACACCCCTGGCCTATGTTATAAACAATGAATGCAAGAGGCAGTAGTAACCTGGAAACAGCAAGGGATAAGATAATTAAAAAGTATACATTTGTTTCAAATGTCACAAGTTTTAAAAGGGCTATATTATGCAAAATCAAATTTTTCTGAGCTTTCTATCATGTTATAATGTTGTTTTGTCATCAAAAACACACATGAATTTGTGTTTGGCTTCAATTGCATGTTCAAGTAATCCTCTATTCTCTGGCTCAAGTGTTCTGAGATCTCAAAACGCTTGGTTCCACAAACCCTCTGCCCACTCCACACTGACCAATCAACAAGCCCTCTAAATCCAGTCTTTTCTTTTACTCACAAATTGTTTATAAAAGTGATAAATTGTGCAGTCCTGTTCTACAGGTGACAAAGATCTGTATAAAAGCATAATATAATATAGTACCTTTAAAAATGTTTCATTTGTTCCAACCTTTGCTGTAATAAGAGCTGATGAAACAAATCATAAAAAAGCAGTTCACAATATCCTGATATGATGGTTTTGTGGTTACAACTCTAAATGATTTTTGTTTTCCATGTAAAGGAGACGAAGACAAATGTATAGCTTGAAATTCATTAAATATTTTCTTTAAAATTATTAAATTAACTCCTTTAACACATGGCTTTACATTCACTTTTCCACTGGTTGCACTGGTGTTTTTGTATTGCCACACTGGATTTTGAGTGAGACACTTAATCCATACAATCCCGCTAAGCCTTCTCTCAAACTTCAGGCAAAACTTATTATAACACCTGCTATGCATTTTAATGGTGAAATCAACTGAAAATCTTCTTAAAAAAGGTCTAAGAGTTCATTTAGTGCTCTCCGATTTTGTCCCACTAGCTCTTATTAAAGAAAATATATTACATGAACAATATGTCATGGTATTCAAACTTGACATTTAAAATTGTGGTATACCTTGAAAACCAGTAAATGTCCCACGCCTAACAGTGATATTTCCACCTAAAAAGTATAATACCACCCCCTGCCTTGACAGCCTAAATTTGACTCCTCTCTGATGTTCCTAATATGCTTAAATATTAAACCCCAAGTTCAGTTGAGGTGAAGTTGTCAGCTGGTTCATTTGAAAGTATTGTGTCTCAGTGTGTGGCTGTTGGTCCAGGCCCGGGACAGGGACAGGGCTGCGTCTCTGGGACACTCATTCCCATGCTGGAAACATCTGAATGAGGAGGAGAGGTGCTGATTAGCGCACATTCACACATGCCCCACTAATCCAGCCATGTGCGCCTCTGAGATAAGGTGAGCGCTGCGTTTACTCTGTCTACATACCGCCTCTTCCTACGATTCTCACTCTCGCTCGTTGGGAGAGAGTCACGCCTAATTCTCCCTAATTCTCTAATCCTGAGCAGGACCGGAGCAGTACAGCAGCCAGCAGTGACCAGGAACGACACTCGTAGTAGGGCCGCAAATGAAGGAGGGTGTGTGTGTGTTTGTGTGTGTTAAAATAAATGCAGTACGTAAATGAAGGGAATCATAATATGCACAGTGGCAGAAGCTGTTTAGGGGAGACCAGGGCTGCTTGTTTCTCGGGTTGGTTGTACTTTTTTTCACTGTATGTCAAATAAGTACAGTCAAGAATTTTGGATGAAATCTCTGCTACATTCAACTCACAGATTTGCAATTCCAAAAATATAAAAAATTAACCTCTAAAGATCATAGCCTCTAAAGCTGAGACATCAAACCCATTTTAGTCTCCACCTTAGATTAAAATAACTAGATACTTTTGTGCAAAATCAGTAAGTGGGAAACTAATAAATACATTTATTTTATTTATTGTAAATCTATTAATGGAACAAATAGGGACTAAAGTCTGAAACGTGATGAAAAGCAGGACTAAAGAAGGTCTAACCCAAGTCTAAACTGAGATGAATCCATGTTAAATCAAGACTATGTAAAAAAAAAAAAAAAAAAAACTGGAGGTAGCAATTTACTGAACCTGATCTGAACCAGGTTTGGGCCAAGTCTTGAAATATTACAATTACAAAAAGACAGTTAGTAACTGATTATCTTTAATGCGTAAGTGACATTTTTTTTTTCTTCAAATGCTTAAATAATGGTGTTTTTCTGTGCTAACTGTCTTTGGGATTTGTATACTGCAACCATGTCTTGTATTTATTGTATCATGTTGTATTTGTTGTACTGTGTGACTGATGGTGAACCAAAGACAAATTTCCATTGAATGGACAATAAAGTTAAAGTTAAAGTTATCACACGCAAATGAGAAACTACATGAATACAGTCAGACAGTTTTCAGACAATTTCTCTGCAGAAGTTACTTTTGTCTTTATAGACATGTAGTGGAGTAAAAGTAATAAGTTTCCCCCAAAAAATACTGTTCAAGTAAAGTACAGATTCTCAAAATGTGTACTTAAGTATGGTACTCAAGTAAATTTACTTTGTTACTGTCCACCTCTGCTTATTACAGCCAGTCTAGAGGGCGCTGTGATTTGATGTTATTTGGTTGGACATCTTGCTTATATTGCAATAGTTTTTTTTTTATTTTTTTTTTTCATTTAGACTAATAACATTAATGTGAGAAGATAATTTGTCATTTTTAAGGGTCTGCGTAATTGTTCATGTTGGTTTTGTTTTTGTTTTAAAAGCTTGTAAGTTATTAGTTTCTGAAAAATCTAAAAAGTGTTACAACCATCCCCGGTCTCCCCTACTTTTTAGGAGATTTGCAGATTATAGTGTTATAGAGTAACAAAAACCCTTGGTACTGACCAGGGCGCAGAGGAGGTCCACGGCCTCCAGGATGAGCTCTTGGTGTCCTATCCTGGTGACGCCCAGCTCCTCCAGCTCCTGGTGAGTGATGTGCAGCAGCTGCTCCCCTCCCATCTGCTCCCGCTCAAAGCTCTTCACGTACTGCTGCAGACAGTCGTCCAGACCTGAGCAGACAACACAGACAGGTGAGACAAGGGAGACAAGTAATGGACATGGCAACAAATAAAGGAAAAGTGTGAAGTTAGGAAAGAACAAAGGGAGGTCTGAGTGTTTAGATTACGGCTGCACAACAGCAAATTTATTCTCACAACACAAAAATGAATAATATTTTTTAAAAGACTTCTTGAAATACTGTAACATTGTAATATTCCAATATTGAGAGAGAGAGAGCGAAAGAGAGAGAGATACTGAGCCAGTTTTTGGTGTAAAGATCCAGGATCCAGGATTTTTAAGATGGATTCTTTACCTTTGTGAGGGCCAATATCCCCAAACAAGGCTTCTCACTGAGGCCATTCCTTCACCCATTCTGCTGTCCAGACTGATATGTGTGCCTCATTTTAGTACATTAAAATGAGGCACACATTTTGGACATTAATGGGGCACTAGTGCCAAAACATGGCAGACATTGAGAGTGTACAAAATTTAACAAAAGCAATGTTACAATATAATATTCTGGTAAGAGAGGCCCTTCTCTCTGGAGCCCCAAACATTTGCTTGGTTTGACTGTCCTGTTGCTGCTCCTTTGCACTTTCCAAGTGCTTAGAGTTAGCAGGTTTAATCATTGTGAAAGTCATATTAGCTCAGCCGCAAACTCAATTTATTAACAAGTTAAAGAAAACACAATATTAAACAACTCTATTGATGTAAAATTATTATGAGTTATAAAGTTAATAAAGACCTATTAGACAAAGCCTTATTCCCTTATTACTAGATAAATACTTCCTTATATACTTCTTTCTCAGTGACAAAACCCTGTAGAAGTTAATCACTGTCTTGCACCAACTTGTATAAAAAAAACTGCCTTTCTTGTTGCAATATTTTACCAATATATGGCATTATATGTCACAGATTCATGTCAGTCATGTAGTCCATAGTCTACAACCCTGATGTGGCTGTGCAATGTACTTTATTAAAATTTGATCTATATTGATCCAAATCCTGAGTGCGGACAGTTGCACAAAACCATTTTGCTTCATCAAAGATAAACAACAGCCTCATGACAGTACAGTATATATGTCATTATACTGAGTCATACACCTAATTGGCTTAGCCCTTGTACAATATTGTCACATACACCAATCAGCTTTCACTTTTATAATTTCTCTTCCACTGTAAATTCATCTGATGCCAGTTCTAACTGCTTTTGGATGCGACTAAATTGTAAAAACGTAGCTTTATTATTGCAATAGTTATGTTTTTGTTTTTTTGTATGTTTTTCTATTTTGGTCAGCCCTGGTTTATCTGTGGGATGTTCTTTACTCCTGTGACTAAAATTGGGTCTGTATTGATGCACTAAACCACACAAAACCATTTAGCTCCATCAAAGATAAACAATAGCCTCAAGATGGTATATGTTGCTATACTAAATCATAGAGTTAATTGGCTTAGCCCCTACACAATATTGATCACACACCAATCTGTTTTCTCTTTTATCATTTCTACTTTATTGTAAGTTCATTTGATCCTGGCCCTAATTGTTTAAATGTGTTTGTCCAAATTGTGCCTGGACTGACGTGAGTAACATATCGACGTGTGACTGTGGGCTGTTAAGCTGTGGCCCGCTGCCAGGCCGAGCGCAGCCAATCAGCTGTGGTGTTCATGGTGGGTCTGGATCCTATTGATCCATGAGAGCCCCGGGCTTTGGACCAAACGCAGTCAGCAGAAAGAACGCCTCCCCGCAGACCTAATGAACAAGCCTCTTCCAAATGAGAACAAAAAAAAAAAAAAATCACGAGAAAAAGCAGATCTATCCATGCATATAGGAGCGTTAGAGCACTGCAAATACTTCAAACGTATACTGAGGAAAGTAATAAGATACTAATGGGCTAGAATAGTAATTTACTTACTTTAACTCATACTTTTACTTCCTTGTTTAAATTCTAGACTAATTAAAATATTGAAAGATTCTTATGTAAACTCTGAAAATCACTACATCACTATTTTGGCAGTGATATGGCAGTGGTAATAATGGTGGTAGTATTAGTAGTACTATAAATATTAATAGTAAAATTTGTATAAGTCGTGGTCACAGTAGTAGCAACAGCAGTGGTTGCATTAGCAGTAACTTTGGTATGTTTGTGAGTGTGTGCACACACCAGTGACGGGGATCGAACCACCAACCCTCAGGTTCGTGGGCGAATGTCTCTATCGCCTGAGCTACTGCTGCTCAAAGTGTCTTTGTGGAGATTGAAGTTTTTAGACCCGAGTGACTTAAAGTGAAGTATTACTATCAAGACTACGACTATTACTACTACTACTACTACAAATTATACTAACATTACTATTGTTGCTACTACTTATACTTCTTCAACAATAACACAGCTAAAGCTGAGTGAAGCTATAAAGAAAACACAGATGCCCCGGTAAAGTGAAGTACTGCTACTACTACTACTACTACTACTACTACTACTACTACTACGACTACTACTACTACTACTTCCACCTCTACACACATATAAATCCAATTAAATTTAAAAGTGTGGAGCTGTGAGGAAAACACTGAGGTCACTGGGGTTACTGCTACTGTACTACTACTACTACTACTACTACTTCTACCAGCACTACTACTACTATTACAACTGCTATTGCTACAGCTACTATAACTTATTTCATCTCTGCACACATACAAATACAATTACAAGTGTCTTTGTGGAGGTGTATTGTTGAGTGGAGCACAGAGGAAAACACCGATGCCCAGGGGAGCTGCAGCTGACAGGGAGCAGACAGTGAGGTAGCACCTTCTCACAGTCTGCACACACACACAACCAGTAACAAAAGATACACACATACACACAGGCCTCCCTACGCCACGGGACAGAAGACAAAATATACGCCTGGTGTTGCACTGAGTGACACGGACAAACAATCTTGTTACAAACGGCACAGCAGAGCAATTTCAGATTTAACACAGCAGCAGCAGCACGGCAGCAGCAGAAGTCAAGACTGTTTTAATAGAAACCTTCCCCAGTGACAAACCCACACTGCACATTACAGAGACTTCTGCATAAGCGAAAGAGTAGATAACTGTACACAAAAGCCCTATTATAAACACCAAAGTGTGTTTTGAATGCTATATTTACAAAACAAGCTCTATATAAATCCTTTAAATGCGACAAAACCAAGATAATAAAACTTCTTGACTTTTTTGTAATACTTCAGATGAAACTTAAAACCTTCTGTACCTAACTAATGTGTCTGAGGTTGTAATTATTATACATCAAATTTCTCATTAGCATCCTTTTTTTTTTCTCTTTATTAATCTCTGCTCTGTTAAACGGCTAGTTCACAAAGTACAGAAGCCTCAGAGGGTCAAAACTCACCAAAAATTCCTAATAGCTTTGCAAAGAGAATCTCATTATGTTGTATTAAGGTAGCTGAATTGCAGACAAAAAACAAACATAGGTTTACAGGTACAATCTTGAGAACGTATAAAAAATTTTATACTAATATTTTTGGGACACTTACACTTCCAGGTTATGTCCAAGGCTGACTTTAACTTTTAAAACATTGTTTTTTTTAAGCTTGGACATTATGGTCCCACTATAGCCATTTGACATCTGACAATAAATGTATAGGCCAGTGTTTCCTCAAATAAATTAAATGCATTTTAAAATCCCTAGGACACTTGGTCATAAAAATATTCTAAATTCTAGGGCTGTAATGCTATCCATATCTCATGGTACACAATATTAATCTCACGGTACTTTTTTTTTAGTAATATTGTGGGGAGGCTCACAGTGTTGTACAAATGATCACAATAACAAAACATATTAGCATTCATTATTGTGAAATGTTATAAGATTAAGATTAAATAGCATTCAGTAATTATTTTTGTTATGTTGGCTGCACTGAAACACAGCAAAGGATCATGGTCTTTGTAGTTCTCTCTGCTTTTTGACTATTCCTCTGCCACAAAACAATGCATATTAGTCCCAGGAGTTCACCTTTCAATATTGTAAAAGTCCACAACAATAAGCTGATTTTTGATTTTGTGATATCACACTATTGCCAATATTGCTACATCCATACCAAATTAACATGTGAGCATTGTATAGCACAAACCATGTCAACAAAATATGAGGGTAAAAGCCAAACAAGAGTAATTAATGTAATGTAAATTTTCAACAAAGTGTCGTATTGATTTGAAGTCGTAGCCTAACTCCGCAACTGCAACATACAAGCATTATATTCAAATGAGACAATTTTTTTTTCTTACTTTGAATTTCAAATGCCTACAACAAAGACAATATAGTGCACAGCGTGGTCTAATAAATCATGACCGTTGCTGGCAGAGATAAGAGCAACTGGACCGAACACATTCATTTAACTCGCCAGAAGCCACAGAGGCAGATACAGTAATGCAGAGACGCGGAGGCAGAAGAAACAGCCCTGGAGCCACATAACAAGGACTTCAGAAAATGGGAGTTTCAATATAGACACAGACAGAGGAAAGGGAAAAAAGCTCTTTCTCTCAAAATGGCAGAGGTGGAGGAAAAATATGTACTCAAGTAAAAGTTGGTACTATATCATGTAATGGAAGTAAAAATACTCAACAAGTCTGACACTGCAAAACCTCTTATTACTACTGCTACTACTACTGTACTGTTCCTCCTACTACTACTGCTACTCTTTCTATGACTAATACTACTCCTACTCTGCCTACTACTATTACTACTACACTGTAGAAAACGTCTGCAAAATTTACAGTAAATATCGGCAGCTGTGGTTGCCAGAATTTTACAGTAAATCTGTAAAAGCATTCAAGTAAACATCTGCCATGTCTGTATAACACACTGTCTCTGATAAATTTTTTTTTTTTTTTAAGTTGTTTTATGCAACTGTAATGGAAAAAATAAAGGTAATTTATTGTAAAGTTTTATACCTCCAACAGATTTTTTACAGTTAAATTCTGGTAACCACAGCCGCCAATATTTGACCGTAAATTTTACAGATTTTTTTTAAATACTTTTTTTGTACTACTATTAGCACTCCTGCTACTACCACTACTGTGGCTACTGCTACTTTAGTATAGGGCTGCACAATATATCACAAAATTATCATTATCGCAATATCAGCAAACGCAATATCCGTATAGCAAGAATCTAAATATATTGCAATAATGCTACGGTCTTCCATCTGACAAAGATTTACACTGAAGAATCTCCACCAGAGCCTTAAAAGATCATGCGTTGTGACTAAATAAAAATGTTTTAAAAAGTTTTAGTGGTAATTTAATTAATTTTAGTCACAGCTTAGCCTTGTTTTATTCCTGGTTTAGTCTGTGTTAAGTTTTGATTTTGTTGCTGTTTTGACTTGTAAATACAGGAACTTACATTTTTGTGAAATGTAATGAATTGAACTTACTATGTTTGAAAAGTAGGCTCTATTTTCAAATATGGCAATAATATCATTACTGCAATTTTCAACATAGTTATCAAATATTGCATGTTTTCTCCATATCGTGCAGCCCAACTTTAGTAGTACTGTTACTCTTACTACTACTATGCACCAAACCCAACACCTTGTGAGGTGACAATACTATCCACTGGTGATGTAGTCAAGATCTTAATAATCAGGACCAAGACCAGTCCGAGACCAGAGTGAACTGAGACGGGGCAGAGACTTTTCAAGTTTGAAACCGAGTCGAAACAGAGACTTTTAAGAACCGAGACCAAGGCAAACTGAGACCAGATCAAGACCAAACCCTGTGAACTGACGCTAAAGTTAAGGAGAAAAGTTTTAAAAAGTGGTTAAAATACATTATTGATATTTTAATGATCTACTGCAACAGGCTCCACAAACAAACAAATAAACAACAAAACAGATCTTCTGATGCTGAAAACAATTTACTTTAAAATGATGAAGAATAGTACAGTAACTATTTATATCTCAAGGCCGAATACCAAGGCCAAGCAAAACTGCAAGCTGAGACCAACAAACAGTCTCAGGTGCTACAATACTACTATCCACTTTGTCACTGAGATGGAAAAAAAAAGACTTGAAAAAATGAATTAAAGATTTTTTTCTTTAGGTTTATTAACTGTGTAGGTAATACTCAAAATGTACTGTACTTATACAAAAGTAAAGGTATCTCGCTACTTTCCACCACTGCAAAATGTATGCTTTATTGTCCATACAGGAGGTCAGTTGTAAAAGAGACACTTGAGACACTCCTCTTTCATTTGTACTTTCCTTTCCCTCTTTATTATTACATTTTTACACAGTAATGCTTTCTAACAGTAACCTTGGTCATAGACTGGAATTGGTCATTATGGTCTATCTGTGGTCATCATAACGCAATTGGTTTAGATGTGGTGACCAAAAATTGCCCTCATTGAACACTGGACATTCATTGGTGTTAGAAGAAGCAGATTTAACCACACTGCACGTCACTTTTATTCACTCATTAGCTGCAGCCCTCCTCAGCCCTGGCCTGTCTCTTGTCACACAGCAGGACAGTACATGCATGCAGTATATGATGAGGAGGTTATGAATAAAAAATCAAAAGGTTTCACGCTGGCTGGATCCTCAGAGGAAGTGTCATTGTACGGTTATGTCCTACTTCTGCAACATAGAGGGAGAGAGGGACTATATTATGGTTTTATTCATATTTTTAAACCAATCTTGGTCACCTCTAGAGCAGCACTTCACGTTGTACAACCTTTAAAAACATTAGCTGGCGAAAAGAAAATGTTTTATACTCTACTTGAGCCATAAAGAAACAGGTGAAGAGACCCGCAGAGGGCAGCAGAGTTCAGAGTGTTGGGGTTTGTAGAACATGGTCAAAGAAAAAGAGAACTTCACTTGCGTAAACTATTTGTATGATTCCATTTTACTACAAAATGAAAAATAGTTGGAAAATAGTTGGGAGGACTCAGTGGAAACACTGTACACTGTTTTTGTTTTTTTGTTTTTTTGAAAAATGACAGAGCAGACTGGACGTAGAGGGCTTGTTGATAGGTCAATGCTTCCTAGAGTTGGTATTTTTAAGGCTGAGAATGGCAGTGCCAGAGAATACAGGATTACTGAAACAAGCGTTAGTGAAGCAAAACACAACTCGAGGTCTGTTTTTGATGAGGGAACAACATTGTCACATGGTAGAAAGCTCAAAAAAGTCGATTTTGCATTATACAGCCACTTTAAGAAGAAAGTACTTATTGCTATCCCCACAACTTCAACCACTACTACTATTACTACAAACAGTACTTATACTATTAGTACTATGACAGCTACTACTACTAGTGCTATTACTACTAGTACTACTACAACAACTGGTACTATTACTATTAGAATGTACTTTGTCACTGAGGTCAGCAAAAACATTTACAAAAAATGCTTGAAGAGATTAAACAAATGAACTTTTTTTTTTTTTTTTTAACTACAAGTATGTTTTAGAAAATCCATGTGGTTACTTCCCAGCACCACCACTGTTATTCTAATGTTGTTAGTTCTCAGAGTGTGATGGGTTAAACTGCAAATGGAAGCTTATATTCTAGCGCAAGTGTACACATAATAAATATACAAATATACAGTGCCCTATATATGTACATACAGATAACAACCGCAGCTGCTCGGGCCAATCACGTGAGTCAGAGCCCCCACCCCCCACCCCCCACCCCCAGGACACACTGCTGATCTGGGTTCATATGGCAGCTCAAACAGCACATGGGGCCCTTTACGCTCTGAGACGTACGTAACGGGGGCATCTGCAGGCGTTACAGTATGGCAAGCAGTTCATATTAATCAAAAAATGTGCTTCTTTACAAGATTTACATGAATGTAAAGCTAATCTTAGTTTTTAGGGCACAATGCAGCATTATTATGACAAACATGCAAAAGTATTTCTGCACGAGTAAAGCAAGAAATGCATTAAATCAACTCATAAGCTACTTCCTATTTTCCCCAGGAGATGTGGGAGTACAGCAAATGAGACATTTACACGTGCAGTAACCGTAATCATCAAAATGTATTCACAACAAGAAGCCAGAACATAATACTGTCATTCTTCAATGCGAGAAAAACCTCTACAAACCCACTTCCAGCCTTCTTGTACTGTGACTTTATGCCACTTTGTACTTTCTTATCTTATCTTGCAATTTCTTGAGACAATCCACAATGATGCATCACTATTATACACATTCAATAACTTTCTATACAAACAATTTTGCTTGGAAAGTCAGGCAGGTTGGTTAACAAAATTATGATTTACACAGAATACTTGTTTTTCAAATTCACACAAATGTTGCAAAAAGGAATCATGTTTCATGTCAAGAAACATGACTTCTTTCCTTTCTACTTTTCTCTTCTGGGGTCTTCACAGCAAATCATCTGCCTCCTAGTGCACAGTCTCTATTTATTAGGGCTTGGGACTGACACAAAGAAAGTACACTGGCATTTGACTCTTTGTGGCAAGCAAAACATGACACAAAGAGATTTCCAAAAAATGAAAATTAAAGTGTCTTTCAACCAAGTTATTTAATTCAAAAGAGTTTCAATTTATTTTCTACAAAGATTGAGCCTGGCATCTGTATTTTTAGCGAGCAAAAAATATATAACTTGGAAAAAAAAGCAATGCATTTGTGCTTTGAGTGCGCCGCTTTTCCCAGTGTCAAAAGATTTTTATTTCTGTGATAGATAGGCTCTGAAGCACTCCATTACCGCGTCCCAGAGTGGTGACTGTCCAGACAGCATCTCATGTTGACAACTTCATCCACATTTCATGCAACTCTCTCCCTCTCTCTGATGTTTTTTTTTTTTTTTTTCTCTCTCCCTCCCTCCCCTTTTGGTTACCAGGGCAACAGGGTGAGAGAGGGAGAGAGAGAGAGAGGGATGGGGTGAAGGATCAGCTGCCCTTTAGGACGTAGCATCGATGCAGGGCTAAGGAGCCACTACACACTATCAATACACAGCCACTGCCAAAACACATAAGGATTCATAGTTAGTGCATAGCATGGGGTCGTATTGAGTGGGAGGACATGAGTACAGTCTCTAAACCAAGTACTTCTATGAATAGTGACTTTGCTGTAGGCCTATTAATGCTGCCTAAATATTAAATCTGTAGCTGCAGAGGCACTCAGAAAGCAGACCACAGCCAAAGCACTGGTCCTATGTTGAGACCTGCACTAAAACTGGGCATACTTCAGGGGTAAATGCTCTATCCATTGAGTCACAAAGCCACAAAACATGGGGTCTGGTGAAGTGAACAGAGATAAAAATTGTTCAAACCAATCATTTCTATTTCTACCTGCCTTTACTATAACTAGAAACAGGCAGAGAGAACGCCCTTTCACAAAGGTATTGGCCCCATGTGTCAAGCTCTGGACTGAAACAGGGCATAGTTCAGGGGTAAATGCTCTATCCATTGAGCCTCAAAACTCTTACACGTATTTAACAATGAAAAAAAATCCACTAAAAATAATCATCACTGCAAGGCTAAGGAGCAATACATAATAGCAATACAGAGCTACTGCGCATTTATTTAGTGCATAATATGTCTTTCAGTTCAGGGATAAATGCTCCATCCACTGAGCCACAAACAAATTGAGCACTATGTCTCAAAATGACAAAGAATCCACTAAAACTAATCATTTCCTTTACTGACCCCTTGTACTGACTTCAGTTGGTATCTTTGTCTCTAGCTCACAATGAAAAAAAAAAAAAAAGGATTCAGACGGCACTCTGAATCCACACTAAAAACATTCTTTCTTGGCCTCTTTAGAGACCTTTTCTAAGAATCTCATTGCTTTTTGAGTTATGGTGCTAACAGACTAACCAATAAAAAAACAAACCAATGTGAATGAAAATATAACCTTGTTGGCAGAAATAAAAATAAGTGCAGCATCAAAGAAAACATATCTCAAACACCTCTTATATTTCCAAATGTAAAATAATTATCTAATCTGAATATTCTTTAGACAGAAACATTTCCTATAAGCTTTTGAGTGCACTGCAGGACCTCAGTGTCCAGTCCAGTCCAGTTGTGAGAGAAGTGTCAAGAGAGGCAATCTGAAGGAAGTAAAGGGGTCAAGCAGCGGAGTCAGTCTGGAGGAAGTCTGGCTCTGAGCTCTCAGGCCAGAGAGGATCTGAAGTCTTAACCAGGAGCTTTAAATGAAGCTAACGTGATCTTTAACTCTGCCACATGTTCCAGCAGTCCACTCTCTCTACAAGCATTCAGGCATGAATACAGTCACTTCAGATCTGAGTAAATGGTCAGAACCACAAATAGAACACAATACGATAAATTAGTAGCGCCACAAATTAGACAAAGATTATTTTCAGTATCACAACTATTAGTAATATTTACATAATATTTGGCCTTGTGAAATCAGAGTCACGGCATAGTAGTCTGCCTTCAATAAAATTATATAAATGGTATAAAAGGATGTTTTTTTACTCACTTGACATGACACTAAATTGGTTGTTAGCAGTAAAGTCTTACTTTGCAAAGCCACATTGATGCCTAAGACTAAGACAAAAATCATAACATAAACAAACAGTTGAATCCATAACCTATTAGAAGTTTCTATAAAAGATTTGACTCAAAGACACAGTTACAACACATGCTATCTTAAATTTTTACCATTTAAAACAATAGGTGGACTTGAAGCCATGTTACTGTGAAAGTATATAATTAGTTTTGAAGATAACACATGTTTGTCAGTTGCACAGGTCATAACAAATATCTTTAGTTTTTGCTTTTCTACATCTATCTACTTTGTTTTCTGCAGGAAACCTTGACTGAAGTCCTGGGAAACTTTACTTGAGGTGTAATTTATGTGCTAGTAAAACGGCGCTTCCCATACAACAACAGGTGCAAACTCATCCCTGTTAAACACATTGGTGGAGCCCCACACACAGGCCTCTCTGTCCCAGGCCCGGATAGAGCTAGTGCTTTGATATGATGCCCACTGCAGCCCTCATTCTATACACCCTTCAGTCCCATTGCCTCACTACCTCCTCCTCCTCCCGCTTAGTCTTATCTGACTTTCTTTAAATTTTGCTCTACATACTTTCCAACTTTTAATCTGGGACCCCTGCTGTTTCTTTGTCTGTTCAAAGCCATAAACTCAAAATGTATAAGCATGCGTCTAAACAATCACAAATGTATACAGTCACTTTTTCTATTAGGGCTCTGATGGCAGTGCAGTTAATGCACTTGCCTCCCAGCAAGGAGGTTGAGGATTCGATCCTCGATCCTAATAATAATAATAATAATGATAATGATGAACTGGATTTTATATTGTGCTATACAAACTTCTCAAGCTTCTCAAAGCACTTTACTTTTGTAAATTATTTATTCACTCCTCAGTCACACTCAGTGGTGGTGAGCTACTTCTGTAGCCACAGCTGCCCTGGGACAGACTGACGGGAACGTGGCTGCGCCTAGGGTCCCTCCAACCACCCTCAAACACAGTCGCACTGACACATTCATACAGTCAAGGTGGGTGACGTGTCTTGCCCAAGGACACAACAGCCATATACAATGCTGGTAGTGGGGATCAAACCGCCAACCTTTCAAATTTGTGGGCGAACGTCTCTACTGACCAAAATGTGATGTGATTTAAAGCTCCCAGTACTAAGATATTGTTTTGCTGTCGTGGGTTTGTTGGTTGCTTGGCGTGTGTGTTGGTCTGTTAGTCTGCGAGCAAGATAACTCAAAAAGTAATAGTCAGAAATAATTTTTATTAGAAAGGTTGATAATGGGCCAAGGAATTTTGTTTTATGGATCTAAATTACTGTCTGAATCCAGATATTCTTTTATTCTGTAACATTGTGAGATCAATAATACTAACTCCAGCCACAAGTAAAAAAAAAAAAAAAAGATTAGTTTTATTGGCTTTGTTACAAATATAAAATATAAGGGCTTTGTGGCAAAATAGACTAACTAACCACTAAACTATAAGATTCCAGGTTTGAGTCCAGGTGAGTCCACTATATTGCCATTGCAAGATAGGGTCAATGTCATTGGTGGAGGTCTACAGTCTTTTTTTGTGACAAAGTGTTATCACATGGAATGTCGTAGTGTTACTGTAACACAAGCAGATGCTGTAGTACATATGAAGTATACTGTACAGCCCCAGTTTGTATAAACATGTCTCCGGCAGGATGTGCATTGTGCGCTTCCCCATTTTCCGACATGTGCTTTGACTCCAACTCGATCAGATCCGGTTTCCATGACGACGGTTGCCCCATTTAAAGCTCCTCCTGAGTTTGTGTGCAAAAACGCAAGTCTGTGAAAATCCCATCAATCCAAGTATATACATATTTCTCTGACCATTGCAGTAAGCGCCTGTCTGCCTATATCCCTGCATGCGCATTTGCATTCAGCACGAGGGCTTGCAGCGCGTAAGGCCGTGAAAATGGAGGACTTCTGCGGCTGTATGTGTGTGTTTTTTCATAATAAGGCTGATGCTCTTTAATCTTTAATGCAGCTGCAACTACAACTAGCACACAGCCGGAGCCGGAGCCGGAGGAAGCATGTTTTCCGACTGACTTTTCTAGCATGTCAGCAGGAGGCTAAATCAGGGGACGCAGTGTGGGACGCTGCTAAACATGATGCTGACACCCTGGGAGACCCAAACCAACCAAATAACAACCAGGGGATACTTTCAAAGGAGGAACAACAGACCACCTCAGTATGCAGTTAACACAGAGCTCCTCATTGTTCTATGAAGGGCTGCGCAGTATCAATATAGCAATAAAAACTAAATGTATGGCCAAAGAAATAACTAAATTAAAATTAAATAACTCATTAGATCTGGTTTAGTAAGTTGTGATATAGCCCAGTTTTGCATCTCTTCATGAAATAAAATTGAATTGAATGTTTCTTATGTCTACAATTAATAAAGCCTTAATATTATAAGGTTATCCAAATACAGACAATCATATCGTTATCATGATATTCAACTTAGTTATTGATATGAAATGTTTTTTGTAATGTTATGCAGTCCTAGTTTTAAGTCAGTGTCTGTGTCTGAAGTCACCCTAAAGCTTAAATCCGTCTATAGGGCTGCACTATAGGGGGCTATTGTGAGCTCAAAGGCAAACAGCTTTGTTCACTATATGAATCTTATGTCACTGTTAATGACAGCCTTACACACTGATGTAAAAGTGCACCAGCTGAACTCTGGCCAATACTGGGAAGCCTATGTGACAAACTACTGTATGTGAACAATTTAGTGATACAGAGAAAAATATACAGATTAAAATACTGTATAAAAACACTGTGGCCAGATGTTTCTGACTGAATCTTGTGTTGCAGGCTCATTCCTTGTGCTATAATTTAAATGCTTCAAAACACTGAATACTTTTGTTATCCACCTACTGTATCAACTTCAATTGTACACTGATGTGTATTGGCATCTCAACAACAAGGGCTATCCAGCATATCCATCAATTATCACTTATACAACCACCCCCATATGAAACGCTGTTAGAAGATATTTTCTCCCTCATCCAACACAGGACTTTATCGACCATAATGATTATGACCAGAATCAATGAGAACCCCGTAGACACTGCTTTTCCCAATGCATTGTATAGAAAACTTCTAATCCGAGTCTAGATGGCATTCAGAGTTGACTACAAAATGCCAATTTAGCCAGTTTAGAGATAGCTATAGCAGGGCTGCAACAAATAATCAAATTAATCGACTATAGTTTAATCGTTACCTGGGTGTTCATAGACTTTGAAACATGCCATGTGCTGAGAGAGGAGGGTTTATTAACAAGACAGAACAATAAAACAACAAAACCAGTTAAAAACAATGTACATTTTGTGTTTTTGATTAAAAATATCTTGTGTGTGTATATGCGCTATCCAAACATCCTCAAGTGGCATACTCATGGCTTTGTCTGGGTCAAATTTTGTATAAATTACATGGTAGAATTATCCAATTTTTTACCAGCAACTATAAAACAATCAAGTTTTTAACCACTTAACTTACACTTCACTATATGATTATTAATTGATTAATTGAGTCGAACGATTATCAAAATAATCATTAGTTGCAGCCCTAGTATATACGCTCTATCCAAACTTCCTCAAGTGGCATAATCATGGCTTCGTCTGGTTTAAATTTTGTGATTCTTGGTAGAATCATCACAATTTTTTAACGGGAACTATAAAACACCTTAAGTTTTTATAACAGCTTTACTCACACTTCACTATTCAATCGTCAACCCATTAATCTATTATCAAAATAATTGTTATTTAACCCTATTTAGCCCTAAACTAGAGATACAAAAACAGGGTAAAATAATCCAGACTGTACAAAGGATAGTGACTGAATTTTGCCATGTTGTAGGTTCCTTCCTTGGGCAAAATTTTAATGCTTCAAAACAAAGATAGACAACAAATCATTTTGTTGTTTAAATTCTTTAACTGCACATTAACTTTATGACACTGAACATATACTAGACCTATACAACCACGCAAAGTGTATGGTCTATCCAACCATATCTGAAAATTATAATTTCTGAACCTTATCATCATTATAACCTGGACAACTGAGAATCTCAACAAACATTGCTTTCCCCAGTGCAGTGGATAGAAATGTACAGTGCACATCTGAGTCTAATGGGCATTCGAAATGTACTACAAAATGCCATAGTCACTATACAGCACACTATAGGGACCAAGAATGATCTCCGACACAGCCATACACTGTCACAGATATTTTTAGATTTTGCACCAATAGAGAAGATAGATGAATAGAGCAAAGAGCCTCATTCATTTTCCTGTCAATGTATGCATCAGTAGTCTCCCTATAGTGTCTCAGGTCGGTCTTATGTGGTGTTGCAGGACAAAGAGGCCTGGAAAGCGGGAAAGTCAGAGTCAAGAGTTATTTGCTTTGCAAGTTAAGCAGAGGTTTGTACACGTCATACTTAACACGTCGTTTGCGTCTGCACAGATATATACGCTCACGCAGACAGGAAACTCCTCCAGTGTGGGTGTTCAAATCAAAACAAACCCTCGATGACTCATCTTTATGTGAGGCTCCTTCCACAGCAGCCACAGAGACAGGGTAGTCTTGGCCCGCTATAGCTATAGCTGTGTCAGGCTTTCTTAATAGGACTGCAGAGAATCCCATTTACTTGATACATATTTCCAGAGTGGTATGCAGTATTCAGCATTAAGGTCACAGAGGTCTAGACGTCAGTATTTTATTCAGTAGTGTTTATTAATAAATAGAGGTTGAGAGATATATCGGGCCACTTTTGGGCTTTTTTAGTCAATCAGCATTCGGACAATTTTTTGCACTTTAATGACAATTTTCGGTCAGTCACATGTCTGGGCGACTACGTGACTGAAGGACCCCAGCTGCCCCAGCCATCTCATAGGAAACACCAAAAAACACTTAATCTCAGCCTGAAAACCTCAAAACAGCAATAAAATGATTTAACTAATTTCTCTGGCATAGAACCTTGTAGAACAAAAAATGCAAATGCATTTTGTAGCTCTCCCCAAGCTCTACCTACACAGCAAATTTTAACTTGTTTTAACTGTTCTTTAACTTGATCTTTAATTGTTCTCACTGTAAAATTCTAACACATTTGATTGCATTTTAATAAGCATTACTAAAACAGATGGCTATTTTATATTCATTTCTTTCAAAAAATGTATAAAATCGGCCCTACATATCAGTCCAAAAATCAATAATGCACTTTTAATAATAATAACACTTTTTGGACACTGCTTTACACTGCATTATTCATTTACTCCCCACACTCCATGGTGGTAAGCCACTTCTGTAGCCACAGCTGCCCTGGGGAGAGGTGGCCTCTCCAACCACCACCAGTCACCCACTCACACACTCATTGATACATAGGCAGGGTGGGTGAAGTGTCTTGCCCAAGAACACAACAAAAGACCCGGGTGTTTTTAGCTCTTGAGAAGGGGACGGGTTCAGCAAACAGAATTACTCACACAAGTATTAATCATGAAACAAAATACTACACCAGGTATGTTGTTGAGGTGGAAACAGCATTATAACGTGGTAAAACAAGAAAATTTTGCTTAAAAGGGGACCTTTAAGTCATAGTTGCTGGGATAGGGAACTATGATTTAAAGCCTTAGGTGGGGTACACCCTGGTTAGTCGCAGAGCAGAACTCAGAGTAACATGGGAAGGACATGCAGGAGCGCTAACCACTGTGGAAGCAACAAATTTTAACATCTTATATACTTAGGTAGATAAATTTGGTCACCTCTGTATTTCTCAAATCCTGTCTATGGCCCAAAACATCTCACTTCTGCAACAGTGGATGGCTGTTCGCAAAACCTGAGTACAGCTTGTGTAGCTTGTGATTTTCCGTAATGCTTACCAGCGCTATATTTAACTCTCTGATGCAAGTCACAATGCTGTATGCATAATTAAAACTCCCATCTAATACATTATGAAATAGCTGCAACTATTTTAAATTTGGTTATCAGACAGTGTACCCAGGATGGACTAAAACATGGAGTTTTGAGTACACTTTAGTGAATTTTAAGCCATGTTAGGCTGGACTGAGCCAATGTGGGATCTCAATAGACAGCAGCATTAGCTATGTGTATTTAAAAAATATATTATCCTTTTGGAAAAGGGGGGGGGGGGGGGGGGGGGGGTACATTATATTTGGACAGCAATAGCACAATATTTTAACATCCTTTCCTCCTGCCACACCAAAGCATCTGCCTCCTATTGTACTGTCACTTCTAGGGATGCACCGATACCGATACCAGTATCGGGTATCGGTACCGATACCATGTCCAAGTACTCGTACTCGTATTCATAAAAGTGGCCCGATACCAACAACTGATACCACTTTACAGCGCTGGCACGTGACATTCCTCTCTCAGCTGAGGAGTGAGAAACCTGTGGTTGGATTTTAAAGTGTACTGTATGGAGATAAAAGCAAAGCTGAGTTTACATTCTCCTCAACCAGACATCCCAAATCATACGTGAGTCTTAAAACTTAAGCTGTTGTCCTTTTGTTGTCCTAGTTGTCCCGAAAATTATATAAGCGCGAAGCAGTTGTTGTCTGATAAAGCTTAAGAAGTAGCGTTGCTAATTGTGTTAGCTGCTGTGTTAGCTGCTGTATGTCTTGGCGAATCTCCGCTGGTTATGCACAGATGCTCAGCCTGTCATAAAATCATTTTAGCGACTGAATAGAGGAGAATCTAAGCTTTAAAATGAGGTATAACATGTCCATATTGAGCAAATTTTAGCCGTGGTTAGTTGTGTTCAAACTACTCTGTTGTAAAAATAACTTAGCATCGCAGAGCGGGGATAGACGGCAAAAAGACGACACGGTATGGGACAAATGAGATACAGCAGTGTGACTGTATAAACTATAAAGTAACCCCTATATAAGTACTCGTATCGGTACTCGGTATCGGCGAGTACTCAAATGGAAATACTCGTACTCGTATCGGTTTGAAAAAAAGTGGTATCGGTGCATCCCTAGTCACTTCCATGTTCATTTGGCATAGGTTTTTTACACAGGATGCCCTCCATCACCCAACCTTCTTCATTTATCCAAGCTTGGGACCGGCACAAAGAGTACACTGACTGGCTTGAGACCCGAAGTGGCTGGATTCTTGTACAATACTTTCAACTATAGGCAAAAAAAATGGCTGTCTGATCCTATGCAAGCAGTGCTGTATAAGCAGAGGAACAGAGGCAGTACAGCTAATAGCCAGATATCTTGTGTGTACATTCAAAGTAATTTTTTCTTTAATGCTACCAAAGAGAAGCAACTAGACAACATCAAAAGCAAGTCTCAGTGTAAGTGGTCCCTACTAGACTTCTGAGATGAGGTTGGGAGATGACGATCTTACAGAAAAAGGCCAAAGTGTAGCCCATGTTGCTGTACTGATTATTACAACCCGTTCCCTTTTGTTGGTATAAAAACAATAGCTTGGTTTGCACTGCCACTGATGGCTTTTATTCAAAGCTGTGGACAGGGGTTCATAGTGAAAGGAGACAGATATTTGCTAGTGTTATAAACATTCACATCTGAGCTCTGGCTCTTAATCTGAAGGAAGCTGAAAGAGAGACTCCTCTTCAAGCAGCACTTTAGAGCAGACCAGGAGTGCAGCAATGACAAAATCAGACTATTTCCTTTGGTCTTTGGGCACAGCTGTGTGGGTTTCCTTTTTATATAGCTTTGTGGAATACAGGAACGCAAACACTAAAATAATAATGGTTAGCTTGATATACATTTTACTTAACCTCCAACCCTACCTGTATTTATTTTAATTAATAGATCAATAATTTTCCATATTTTTTGCATTATTATCTATGGAGGCGATAGTGGACAGTGGAACTTACACAGGTCACTCACTTACTGGAGGGGTTGGTGGTTCAATTCCTGCTCTCACCCAGTGCAGCACAAGGACAAAACACTCATTCCCTACTCCAGTCACAGTATATGCGGCTGGTTGCGACATGAAGGGCATCTGGTGTAAAACCTTGCCAAATCACCATGCAATTGATTTGCTGTGGCAACCATGTATAGGCTCTATAAGACATCTAACTAATTTCTAAACTATTCTAATTTATTCCTTAGGGGGCTATATTATACTTATATTCATATTTCTAAAGCAATTTTAGTTGACTCTAGAACAGCATTTCATGTTTCCCAAGCTTTAAACACATCTGGCTAAAAGAAAAAGGTTTTAATGAGTACTATATTGGTGCCATAAAGACACAGGCAAAGAGACCAGCAAAGAGCAGTCTGTTGCGGTCTTTAAACATAATTTAAAGAATAAAAGGAACTTCACTTCCTTAAACTTTTTGTATGACACCATCACCATGGATGTAGAGGGCTTGTTGATTGGCCAGTGCTTCCTGGAGTGGGTGGGGGCTCATGGGAGACGCAGAGATTAATGCAACCGAGCGTTTTGAGGCCTTAGCAAGGCCATGCCAGAGAACATAAATTCCAAAAACCTGAATCAAAACACAACTTCAGGTATGTTTTGTCAATTTTGTGTAATAAACCTCCTTTACGTGTAGCCAATTGATCTTGTATGAAGGAATGTATGAAGGAAAATGTAATGTTTTTTAACACACATCTACTTGATTTTTAGTTACAGTGGCAAAATGCTGGCAGTAACAGGAGCTAAGTGATGTGAAGATAAATTTTGTTTGCTTATAAAATCTCATTTGGTTTCTTAGAGGCATCAAATAAATGCAAACCACAAAGTGTCAAGCCTCCATAGTCCACTTGTCCGTGTTGCCGAGCCATCTTTCATTTTTGCAAATCAAAGCCCACAAGTAGCAATATGGCAGAGATAAACCTCCCAACCAAATTCAAACTGTGGCTCTCCTAATGAACAGTGCAGCAGCAGCAAAACCCCTTTCCAAGAGAGCACTCCACAGATCAGAGGATGGAGCCATACCACCGCTGGCTGCTTACTGAGAGGAGCAATTATAACCCAGGAACATCACTGTATAATCGCTCAACATAACGCATCCCAAATACTTCCCTCACAATGTTCCCAGAGGGTCTATCAAACACCTGGATAAATCATCTCAGCCATTACAGAGGGCCTGAGTGTAACCAAACTGAACCGGCGTCATCTTACACTGCTTTTGAAAAATACAACCGTTTAGGTGGCCACCAAGGATAGAGGGATAAAAGGGACTATTAATTCAAGCGGATCATAAATATCTAAAGTAGAGCTGTAGGCCTGGGGTTAATGTTGGGGGGAACACACATAGGGCCTGTAAGAGTCTGAGTAATTTTGAAACTGTCTTAAGAGGTGGTTTAGTCCTGAAGACACCCTTAGATTAGAACTGATTTAGTCTTTGTTTAGTATTGGCTTTGTCCTTGTTTTATTCGTGGATTATATCTTAGTTAAGCATCGATTTAGCCCTGGTCTAGTTAACTGGTTAGTCTTGCAGTAGTCCTTGTTTTAGTCTTGGTTTGGTCCCAGATATGCTCCTGGTATAGCACTAATTTAGTTCCAGTTTAGTCATTGTTTAGTCACTGGATTAGCTCTTGTCTTAGTCATGGTTTAGTCTTGGGTTAGCCCATAGTTTAGCATTGTATTTAGTCTTTGTTTAGTACTGGGCTAATTATTGTTTTTTCCTGGTTCAGGACTGGAACTTCCCTTTGGTTTAGTCCTTGTTTTAGTCTCAGATTACCTAGTAGTTTAGCATGAATTGGTCCTGGTTTAGTCCTGGATTAGCATTTGTTAAGCATATATTTTCTCATAGGTTTGCTGTGGTTTAGTCCTGATCTTAGTCCTAAATATACACAGTTGGTTTAGACCTGTTTAGTTATTTTGAACCATAACTTTAGTCCTATTACAGCTCAAAATTCTGTATTCTTACTTAAACCACCTCCTAATCGAATGCTGGTCTGCACTACAGACTATCTTGGGGTTCATCCCCCTCATTACTTGCCTCGATACGGATTAGACTTGTGGTTTGAGTCATCACAGTGGAGCGGCAATTAAGTTATTCTCTTAAAGGAAGGATTGCGGACAAACCTCTTCCTATTGTCTATCAATGGGCCTACCACAACCACAGTTTCCCTTACACCTCAGTAGCTGACCAAAGTGACAGCAGCGCTCTCTTCTCACACACACGCACACACACATGCACGGTCACTATCTAACGCATAAGCTGAACATGATTACTTATTACTCATTCATTCTGTCTGTTTGAACGGAGCTGTGTAGCGCCACTAAAGCGTGCAGCACACAAAAAATAAAAGACTTGTTTGCCTTATATGGCAGGCGGCATTGCGCTGTCCACGGTGCTGAAGCTGACTGTACGGTTGGCACGGGGGTTTGGGGGGGTGGGAGGGGGGCGCATGCAGCTAACTACATTAATCATACGCGCACACGCTCATGCACAACCACACAGACACACATTACACACAGCAAGGTGGTTGTTGCATATGGGGTTATAGGCTGTACATCCATCCTTCACGTTCATTGATGAGAGCTGTTACGCTGCTGCTGCTGTGGCTTGGTTTGTGAATAAGGTGCGATAAGATGACTCCACTCCCCTGCTTCCCCTTAAGATGTCACTGACTGCACCGGTTCAAAACGCATTGTACTGTACTTTTTGATCAGTGGTTGGAAAATCATACGTCAGCTTGCGGGGTTTTTTCTGTATAAGGAGCACGCACATGCACGCATCCACAGTGGCCCTCCTCATCTCCTCCACCAGGATACACATAGTCACACAGCATGACCACAACAGCCGTGTTAAATGCCTGTTACGCATAAAAAAAGAGGTGTGAAAAGTGTTATACATTACCTTTCATCCAGTCCAGCACTTGCTTTGGCGTCCATTTACTTATAGGCTCCATAACCAAAGCCATGGTGTCACAGTCTCTCCGCGGTGCACGACACAGGACTTAATGCGGGCGACATAAAACGACTTGTCAGTCACATCTGGAATGACACAGCGGTGGGAAAAGGTGAGAAAAAGGCAACGCTCGTCACTTGTAATTTCTCCAACGTGAGCATGGCCGCCTGCAGAAACGGTGAACGGGATGCGGTGGTGCAATCCACGCGCACACACTGAGAGAGGCACACACACACGCGCGCGCTCCCTCCCTCCCCTCCTGCTCCTCGCTTTAACTTCCCTGCCTCTCTCTCTCTCTTCCTAACTCAGAGGTTTGCTCGTGCCTTCCCGCGCGCTGTGAGGAGGGATTTTTTGGTGGGCGATGGAAGGAGATGAAGCCCCTCCCCTCGCCTCGCTCGCTGCAGCATCACAAGGGCCACCACTCATAACACGGACCGGGAATGGTGCAACGCACAGCACATAGGGAGGTTTCTCTCCTCTACGTCGTTCCCGCTTTACGCACACATGCACATACCTATAATGACAGCGAGGGCTTTTACATTGAGGACACAGAACATTTTAAGACAGCTACGTTTTAAAAGGCTAAACTCTTCACTAAAATATAAATAACCTAACGGTGCTTTAACCTTAAACTTTCTATTATATAGCATTACTAGATAATTAGCATGCTCTAAGTTCTTACACTGATTAATTTGTTGTTGTTGAAAAGCATTTGCAGCATTGAGTCATTCCACTTATAAACACGTGTGCTGGAGGCAGAGTACAAATATGTCATCGGTTTAGTGAACTTCACCGCGTTTGACTGAAGGGAAATTCAAGCATCAGTTGTCAGGAGTTCCTCTGCATGGCTTGCTCCTCTCAGCTCAGCTCAGCTCTGAAGAGAAGAGGCGCCCCCTGCCGAGGACCTGGGAGAGGTGACGTCATGCATTAACGCACCCCTCCTCCTGCAACGAGACTTCAAGAATACAGGGTTGTAAGGGGAAATTAACTCATTAAACCACGTTTTGTTTACATTTTGGCCATCACTAGGATATATTCTACCACTTACATTGCTATAAGAGTCTGAACCACGTGAAAATTGCAGCCACTCTGGTAAAGCCTAGAAGCTTTTTATCCCTGACAATGTCACGCCATAAAAGTGTGACTGTGTCAGTGTGACTTCAGTTTAACACAGTTTAACAATGTGACTTCAGTTTAACACTGAAGTCACATTAAACATAATATGTGATGTTAGTAGTTGCATAAAAAATGGGAGTTTCCACAATACAACAAATATTTTTATTGGAAATTACTTTCTTACAAACATAGGCCTACATGTTTATTGCATGTACTTAAGACAGAGCAGGACATACATACAATACATACAAGTTAATCATACTCAAGTAATAAATCAGATCTGACCAATGACAATGTCAAAGTCCCAGTTTGAGCAAAAATCATCATTAAAACAAATGTTATCATTAACAATTATTATAGATAAGATTATATAGATAAGATAAACGCATTATGCAAAAACAGAACTTTACGTCAGTGTGAGCTTTACATTATAATGTTTTAAATAGATTTCAGGCTTTGGTCCAAAAGATCAAATATTGCATTAAAATGTTATTACAAATGTGTTTTATGGCCTATAGTTTCCAAAATGTCCTTCCTTATTTTGAAGCTCAATATTTGAAATGCTCCCACTGCTCTTTTGCACCAATACCACCATTTATACACTTAAATCACACAGTGTAGCCTTTTAATTAAAACTTTTTATATGTACAAACAACTAAATGTTAATTTGTAATAACATATGAAAGTCTATAACTTGTGATTATTCATATGTTATTACAATACAAAATAAAAAAAGAACAAAATGGGAGCCCAAACTTCAGCTGCACTTGTGTAAATTGTAATGACTTCCAATGAATATGAGATTTAAAAGTCGAATCACTTGATTTAGAGATTTTGATTTGTGTGACACAGACAGACACAAACCAGTTTCTGCCCAAACTTTGCCTGCTCCCATCTCTGTGACCTCCCTCCTCCAGCAATCACTGAACAAAGTCACCGGTGGGCGGGTCCTCCCCGATGTCACAGCGCTGATCTCGGGCTCCCATTGGCTCCTATCTGCGCACACGTCACAATCATGATTAGAATTGATGATCGGACGTTCTGATTTCATTGTCTAGCAAAGGGGTCTGTTGAAGAAATCTACTGAATTTGAACGCACGTCTGATTTTGACTTCAGAAATGGTGAGTTTGAAATTGATTTCTCGGTTAGCCTCGGTGACTCAATATTTCTTTACGTGCTGTGACTGCTCGGAGCCGAGGACAACGAAAATGACCACAACGGGGTCGAAAAATCTCACATTTAAAGGAAAAGTTTAGCAGTGGCTATCCATTGGGGCAAGGCTAGGCTAATGCTAACTAGCCACCGTTGCTGCTTGGTTATGGCTCAGGCCTAGAAAGAAGCTAACTACAGCAGCTCCCACAGTAACGCAGCGCTTACCCGGTTTGTTTACTGTCTATCTCTGAGTCGTAAAGCTTTAACATGTGCTTCCTGCTATATTCGTGTTTATAAATCCCCGATCTTTTGTCTTGTTGACGCACTTAGCTGACGTGCCTACTATTTATTCGCTTATTCTCCTGTAATGACAACCCGACGCTCTGTTTACAGTGGCCATGCGCAGTCACCCTGCCTAAATAAATCAGCTCGAAGCTTATTGGTCGCACTACATTCGCGTATCTCGTCTTTTCCCGAGTTATTAAAACCCATATAAACATTAACTTGCTCCCTCTAGTGATTCGGGATCCTGTATATTGCCAGCGCTGTTGAGTTGGCTGCATCTTCTCTCTGCGTTTGACAAAAAACAGACAAGGTTTTAGAGTCGTCACTCAGCAATATGTTTGGTTTAGTTACACGTTAGTCAAATGACAAGTACCCCTAAAAGTCAAAGGCTATAAATGAGTATTGCAATGTTATTACTTGTAAAATAAGTTAGATTGTGATTGCAGTGTTATTATGTCCTTTTAAAACATCACCTTTACTGCATTGGATCTAAATATGTGACCCCACAAAAGTGAGTTATAGATAAAAAATATTATTAATACACAGGACTAGAGCTCAAAGTCTTCTGCAGAGTGCAATGGTTTATACATATTTGGAGTTGACTGTTAAAATGAGAAAAGACAAAAATGGGCAAATGCTCTACTTGTGATTTGAACAATGAAAAAAAAAAAAAAAAAAACAGATTTTGTGTTTTATTCGATATGTCTCATTATGGGTTGTGCTATATTATCAATATTAATGCTGGTGACTATTTTTTTTATGTGATATGAAATTGCATGGGTTATTATTACAGGTAATTACAAACCTGAAAAAATAAGTTAGAGACTGTTACACATGTGATTACAATGTTATTGTGTCCTTTTACAACATCACCTTTAGTGGATCCAAATACTTTACTCCATAATACAGAAGTGAGTTATTATAGATATAAATAAATAAAAATACATAGACTGACAGAGATCCAAGTCTGCTGCAAAGTGCAATGGTTTATAAAAAGATGACTTAAAATAAGTAAAGACAAAATAAGAAGGCGCAGACTGCACTTACGACTTGGACTATTAAAATAATAAAAATACAATAAATTTTGTGTTTAATTTGATATGTTTTATTACATGTGGTAGATTTTTATCAATATTAAAACTGGTGACTATACCTTTGCAACGTTTTACTTTACTAATTGTAAGGGTTATCATAATTTGGTAATTCATTATAACTGAATCTCACAGTTATAAAGTACAATAACAAGGGATTACGTTTGCTCATGTGGATGTTTACTCTCTCCTTTATTTCTACAGTCACATTACCTACCATTATCATTACGTCATGCCCTGAGTCGGGATGAGGACAAACAAAGCTCTTCCTAGAAACATGGAGCTTTTGCAGTGATCTGCATGGCTGCACCGTTCCCCTCCAACAGCAGGATGGACGCTTGGCCCCAGAGGCGTGGCCTGCAAACTGTGAGTTTTTGGAAACTTGCTCTCAAAAGCACAACTGCTATAAATCTTAATGTATTTTGGTGGAGCATACTGTTGAATTACCTACCACTATTGTCTTAGCGAAATGTTAATTTATGTATAATTACTGTATATTGTTTTTTAATAGGAGTTGCTATGTTTAAATGTAAGTGTGTTTCTTATTTTTCAGATGAACCTGCGCTCAGTTTTTACCATTGAGCAGCAGAGGATCCTCGAACGTTACTATGAAAATGGGATGACCAATCAGAGCAAAGCCTGCTTCCAGCTAATCCTTCAGTGCGCTCAAGAGGCCAAACTGGACTTCAGTGTGGTCCGGGTAGGTCCATAAAATGTGTGAGTAAGAATGGAGTATTTATAATTTGTTATTGAGGAAAAGTAATTAAAGCAGTAAATCTATTTCATTGTTATGCATTATCTTGTTATAATTACTTTGCTAAAACCCAGTCCCTTAAGTGCTAGCGTAGTGTAGATTTAAGTGATACTACTGAGGTTATTGCTCCTTTATTTGCAGACATGGGTTGGCAACAAAAGACGCAAGATCGCCTCTAAGGCAGACCAGAATGGTGCCGCATCCCACGCCTTGTCCAGTCATGGTCTCTCCGGGGGACTACTCTCCAATCACACTTTATCTGGTGGTACTCTGCCCAACCCCGCTCTGGTTGCTGGTCCGCTGCTTCCCGCATGATGTGGTCAGCGCCCGTAGCATCCAAAACCGAGTTCACCTTTTTCCTCAATCATCAACCTTTCCTTCTTTCTCATCGAAATCCTCCTCGCCCTCCTCATCCTCTCCTCTCAGCAGTGGAAGCGGCAACAATCACAACAACAATGATGTCATCTTAACAGGGATCTACTCACTCAACTCGGTGCCTCGCTCAAGACCGAGACCCACGGCCCCTGCACCACAGTCAGACTCTGAGCGTTCTGCAAATCCACTTTCATCTATCGCTAACCAAACCCTGCATAACAAGACCAGCTCTGGTGTTTTACCTCTTCAATCTAAACCAGTATCACTCGCTCAAAATTCCACCTCTCTCGCTCCCGCCTCAGGGCCTGTAGTCCACACTGCAGTCAGGAAGGGCACGTTATCCTCTGGGGAGACAGGGGTAAGTGCAGGCACAGGCGTAATACCTCACAGCTGGACGAAACAGTACGGTACAGCACACACGCTCCCTTGGTCCTCCTCCTCCTCCTCCTCACAGATGCAGACCCAACCCAGACCTCACTCAAACCCACAACCTCAGTCTACTGCTCCTCAGAAAGTCAGAGTCTCCCTTCCCATCCAAGCCTCCGGTACTTCCGCTACACCTCGTATACAACAGGTCTTCACTTTGTCGGAAAGAGGCGAGTGGAACAAACTTATATCTGGACAAGGAACAACTCAGAAAAGCCAGGAAAGTAGTCGTAGACCCAGAACTAGCTTTTTGGACACTAGTTATAACTTTTCTATCGCAATGGAAACTGGGGGTGAGGAAGGTGAGTGGCAGAGGGAAGAGGAATTGGCAAATATGGCCGCTCAAACTCACCTCCACAGGGAGCAGAAAAGCCCGAATGGGGGTGAACTTTGTATGGTTAGTAGAAGTAGCAACACACAACCTGCAACTAACTCCAAACTGACAATGGTTCAAGGCAACGCTAGTCTTCAGGGCAGCTACTCGGTCACAGCTCAGAGCTCACTAGCAGAGTCTAGCACACAGGTAAGGCCGTCTGTGATTTTTACATTATCTTAAAAGTAAAATAAAACCTAGCCTGACTTTTGAATGTCTTTCTGTGCAGACTTCAGTCAGTGCATCTGCTGGCCCCTGGATTATGAGCAACTCCAGAAAGAGAACAGTAAGTACTGTTTGTAAAAAATCGAGCTCCGTATTTTTTTAGCCACTGTAGCATGCTTTAAACGATTAGATATTTTACATGCGTCATCAAAATAATTTCATGGTGGAAACATGGTGCTTCACCTGGAACATCATGTACCTTGTTTGAATCTAGCTCAGGTTTAATTGCTTCATGTCATCTCCTTTCTCTTTGTCTCTTTTCATTGTTAAATTAGGGGAATAAGGCCAAAAAGTACATTCTAACAAAATTACAAGAGGAATACTAAGTAGTAATCATCAAAATGAATAGGCTGAAGCTCACATATGCAAGACAGTGTAGTTTTGTGCTGAATCCAGCCACAAAGCATCACAAGCCAGTGTACCTTTTACAAGTGTGCCAGTCGTAAGCTTGGATAAATGGAGTGGGTTTTGTTAAAACCTATGCCAAATCAATATGCAATGCACTACACACTAGGAGGCAGAGGATTTGTTGTGGCAACTCAAAAAGGGGAAAACCAATAGACAAGAAGAAGTTTGTTATTGTTTGTATTATCAGTAGTATATTATTTCTAATAGCACATACATTATATAAATAGTATATGGGATAATATATGTAATAGTTTGTTTCTTGCTTGCTTTCTGTACAAATATCTACAGCACTGTAGATATTTTGTTGTTAACTGGAGATTTGTGTATACAGCTTCAGGATCGGACCCAGTTCAGTGATGGAGATCTTGTTCAGCTTAAGCGCTACTGGGATCGAGGAATGACAAGCCTGGGCTCCGTTTGCAAAGACAAAATCAATGCGGCGGCCAACGAACTCAATGTGGACACTGAAATAGTCAAAGTAAATATACCCCAGAGAGCTCTTGTTTTGAAAAATGTGTTGAGTCTGACTTTGCTCAGACATGCCATTTGTCTATATGACATGTGCAGGAGACAAAAATGAGAGAGAGCTCATTTAGGTCAGAAAAGTTTACTTAACTCTGTTGCACAAAGTCAAGTTGCACAAAGAGTTATGTATCCGAGCTGCGGTCGGCATGCTAATGGACCTAAATATAGTGCCTCAGTAGTGACACACATGACCTACTGCCACCTCACTTACTAATTTATTTTTCGCCTCCATAGAGATACTGTATTCAGCTGATTATTCAAAATCTATGAAAAATATAATGTTACTAAGGCTGTTCTTGATGCACAATATTCTAATTTATTCAGGTGCACATTTTGCTAAGTCACTCTATATTGTTTCCTGACCAATGCACATGATCCCTTGTTTTGTTTGACAGACATGGATCAGTAATAGACGACGGAAGTATCGTCTAATGGGTATTGAAATCCCTCCTCCCAAAGGGGGACCTGCAGTATTTACAACCTCATCGCCAGGAAATGAATCTCCCATGGTCCCTTAGCCCCGACGTGGATCGGCTGCAAACGCCAGACCTCACAGATGACACGAATGACGGCTTGTCTGAAGGTAAGGCTAACAACAGTACTCGAGGGATGAGACTCTAAACGCCGTGACATTCTGCTAACTTTACAGGATAAGCTAAAAAGGTCCAAACTTTGATTAGTTAAAAATACATTTTGAAAATTTTAAATATAATTTGCATACATGTTATCTTCTGATAAGCCATGGGATTCAGTCAGTGGCCATTTTGCCACTGACTGAATCCCATGTTTAGCGATAGGCTTTTGGTTTTTGATAAATACTTATGTATACAGTATATCTCAATTTTGGCCATGATTTCACTTATGCCCTTTAGATTATATCACTCTTGCCGATATGTAATAATGCAAACTGCTTATTTCAGTATCCTTAAGTGATTTTCTTTTTTCAGATGGCACTATTGACTCACACAATAGAGAGGGAGAAGATGAAACAGACATGTCCACTGCTCCGTTGGCTAATAATATTGTATGTTATTTTTTCCGTTGCTATAGAGTTTGAAAGTACAGAAATTTGTTACAGCATTACAGATTTCTAGAAATCATTAAAAAGGTCTTCAGAAACTTTGTCAATGTAGTGTAACATTATTTGAATTACCTGGCCATTTGTGTTAGTTATAAATATAAAACTTAGAAGATAGAAATTTATGTAAAATGTATTTCCGTTAAAACGTTTACCTTGGTCATGTTATACCGTACTACTTAATGAGGCTATAATTTAGCATCTTGTATTTACAAAGTACTGTATATTATCTACATTGTGTTTCTTTTTTCTTCAGAAAATTGAAGTTTGTGACGACGATGATGGAGGTAATGACGATGGCTGCGGTGATATGATGGCTTCAGACCTTGAGCAGATGCAGGGCCTGCTTGAATTTAAGGTACAATTCAAATCAATTCATTTTTATATAGCCCAGTATCACAACAAAAGTCACCTCAAAGGGCTTCACACACAGTTAATCAAACATAAACATGCAATCAGACACTGTAAATGTGGGCTGACAATTAAGCATGAACAGTTTCCTCTCTAAGTATAACTATATAATACAGCTTTTTGTGTGTAACTCTTTGTGTGTTTTGTGCTTGCATTATAGCATGAAGAAGTGCAGTTCCTTGAGGATGAGCTAGAGAACCAAAAACAAAGATACCAGGAGCTTGCAAGCTTCACCAAAAGCCTGCTTAATGCTGTTAGGAATAAGGACCTAGGAAGACAACAGGTATTTGGACGAATGGTTTTAAAGAACAGACATTTGGGTATAATAAAAAGACACAATATACTCTTGGATTTTTACAATATTTACTCTTGTTTAGGAACTCATAGACAGTCTACCTCAGTCTTCAGACCAGGACTGGGACCATACTGTGGAGGAGGAAATCCAGGGTGCTTCTTTATCAGCAGACGAATGCACTGACCACAAGGGATTCCCAGGAAGTGGCGGAGGAAACGACGACTCTCCGCTGACTCCGGCAAATGAAGACACTCAAAACAAAGTACCTGATTTTACTGAACCTTCTGCATCAGAGGGGGCAGCTGCTGTAGAAAAAGACTGAATTTCTCTGTTACATTGATGATATTATAGATGTGTTCTCACTCCACATAGAAACGTGATCTGATAAATTAACCTCACAGACATGGATATACAGTACTCACGTCCCACTGCCCAGTGCCTGTGGATTTAAGCTTCACTTTGACTGTTGGGCTGACATGGCCTTTTTATTGCATACCATTCGCCTTGCTCTGGCGTTGTCCAGAGAGAACAATAAAAAAAATTTAAAAAATAAGTTACCTACAGTTTGTGAGTGCATCATTACAAAAAGATTATACTTAGTTTTACATTTGGGTGACCAGATATCCCTATTTAACCGGGAGATTCTCATTTGCCAATTTTCAACAAACTATGTCCCAGTTGTTCCCCTTTAAACTAATAAGCATAGGAAAAACTAATTTATTCAAGGATTTTTATCACTAAAATTATTTACAATATTATTATTTTTATTAATAAATTTACAACTGAAACCCTAGCGTGTACTTTAAATTACATGACAGAAAATTGTTCAGATTTCAGAAGCTTTTTTGTCACTTGGAAAGTTCAAATGCACCGTGATACAGTGGTGGAATGTAAAGAAGTAAAAGTAGTTAGTTACTTAAGTACAATTTTCATGTATCTGTACTTGAGTACATTTTACAAGGGGTGCTTTTACTTTTACTTCACTACATTTTAGAGCAAGTATCTACTTTTCACTCTGCTACTTTTTTGAATTGATTTGGAGTGAAAAGTATTTTGAGTTTGTTTTTTGCTGTGTCGTCACTGTAGACACAGTACATCAAAGATGCAGTAAAGTAGTACTCTTCAGAAAAACATCACCTACAGATTCAGTGTCTTCTGTTGCACCGTTAACCATTCCTTTTCAGCAGTTTTTCAGTAAAATCCTTCACATTTAACAGATTCATTAGTTCTTGAATCTTTGCGAAATACTTTTACTTTTTTAGTATATTTGAAATTCTTTTATACTTTTACTTAAGTAGAAATTTACATGTGATACTTTTAACTGAGTAAATGTTTGCTTCTTTATCTGTATTTTTAAGTAGCCTAAAAACGGCGTACTTCTTCCACCACTGCAGTGATTAGTGAAAAGAATATGTGTCCCAGTTTTTGGGTCTAAAAATCTGGTCACCTTATTTTACATGCTCACTGCTGACAGAAAGATACATGATCATGTGTTAACAATGTTTAGTTGGCATCCAAGTCTCATGGGAAAGATAAAGGGCTGGGTTAAGCCTCTTAGTCCTACTTTGAGAGATGGACAGGCTTATAATACAGTAGCTTTAAGCATTAAAATTGCTCACTTAATATCAAAAGCTTAAGATGGCTGTGGACTTGTTACAATTATGATTATTATTATTATTATTATTATTATTATTATTATTATTGCATTTGATTTTGCTGTGTTCTTCTGCGTCAAGCAAATTTCGTCACTGTTGGCTATTTCGGCGACCACTATTTCGGTCATGATGAGGAAATAAGCCATCCCCCGGAACACGCTTACATGTCACCGCGGCGTGTCACAGGGCAGCCAGTCCCCCTCCTCTCTCTGCACAGCGGTGGCTTTGCTTTGGACGGGGGAAATCCTTAACTGAATTGCGTCATAAACACGTCAATAAACTCTCATTCACTGACGATCAGGTACCACGGTAGCCGCCATATTCGCATCCATGGCAGGGCTGCGGAGCTCTCGCTGAGCGTAGGGTCCCAGTCATCGGCATCAGATATTACCGCTGCGACCCCCAGTGTCTCTCTTCAGCCTCCTGTCGGTCCTCAGTCCGTGCAGCCTGCGTTGTGATCATCAAAGCAGACGAGGAGCCGGACTTCTACACAGAGCAAGACATGCAACGTGGAGCGGGGGTCTAGGTGGACTTATGATGCCTTAGACTTTAGTACAAACCCGGGACAAGATGGAGGTAAACAGCGTTAGCAGTGAGGTGAGTTGTCAAACGCGTGCTTTGCATGTTAATGTGTCTGGGGCTATTTTTGGTCGATGCTGTCCCGTTAAGTTAGCTTGGCCACAGCGGCTGGCTACGGCTTAAATCCGCGTCACGACCTGCAGCGCACCGTGATGCATGCTAACAACCTAGCTTATGCTAACAGCTGGTTGGATGTTTATTTTTGTTGCACTCCTAAGTTTTATGACTTCAGTTGCCCTTCGCGACTTTAGGGGCAGAGGTTTAGTCTCCTGGGAGACTCGACTTCTAGTCTAATGTCACATGGCCCTTTTTCACTTTTGTTGTTATTTACACTTTTGAAAAGGACTTGCTTCATGGTTAGCTTAGCCTCTGTAGCATTAGCATAGAGTTAGCCTGCTAGCACTGACAGCTCACTGACTTTAAACTTGAGAGAGACAAGTTTGCAAGTAAACCCCTGTATCTAATCATTTGAACCAACAAACCTTTATAATGTTAAAGTCCAAGCCAACTGCTTACTCAACAAGTTAAATACTGAAAAAGCTCAACTATTTCGGGGTTGCCCCTGGTACAACTCGGAGGCTTGCACCTCAGTAATTTTAGTGATTCTGTCATAAGATTAGGATTAAATATAGCCTTTTTAGCAGTTTATCCATTAAATACCAGCTTCCCCCAGATGGGTTGGTTTATAACCGCCACAAACTCTTTCTTAATAGAGGGGAATAAAAAGGAAATTGTGTTTATTATTTGTAAATTATCTTAGAGGCACCTGTCAAATAATCACTGCATCAGATTTCCTCTTGCAGCATAGGGAAAAAGCTACTTTGCCTTAACCTGGGCCCCAGGATGTGATGTAAGGTTTAGCTTATTCACACTCACATTTGTTTTTCATCTCTGGCATTCTTTCATTTAACCAAAACTCTGACTGTTGACTACTGTGGCTGTTTATGGGCCCACAGAGGAAAAAGCCATAGCCTTCAGTTTAAATACACCTTGTAAACTTGCTCTTCTATGACTGTTTTGCATAGATTTCAGCCCTTAAAATCTGCAGCCCATTATGATGCTGGTGTTGTATTATGTTTTGTATAGGCTGCTTCTTTTATAAAGGTTCATGCTACTATAAGGTTTTAGCTGGATGTTTACTTTAAGCAGCATAGTCTTTCCAAGGTAACAGACGCAGCCGAGTAAACATCAAGCTTAACTTCTTAAACAGAGTAGCAACCTTGAATGACTTTATCAGGAAACCACAGGACAAAATAGATCAACTATAAGCTTGTCTGTCAGACATTGTTTGATAAGGCTGAAAAAGACTGTCTTCGTTTGGTGCTGCAAGTGTAGGCTGCTCTCTGCTACAAACCGTGATGAGCCATAGTAAAGGTGGGAGTGAATATGTGTGAATTATGAGCATGAATTATAATTTCTACTTGAAAGATAATTAGGATCTTTAGTTGCACCGGCATATTGCTTTCTTTTACGAAACAGTTAATTTAAATGTTTATGTTGTTATTGTCCTGTAATAGATGGATAGATGTTGCGGTGTGGTTGGTTGGCCTCTGTTTTGTGGATGTACGTGAGTGTATGTCGCTGGCTCCACCCACGGTGTGGGCTTGCGTAGCGCTATGACTCATCCCCCCTCTTCACAGGCTTGATGGAATTCAACACACACAAACACCGTGGACTGAATACATCATGCAGCTTCAGCTTCAATAAAAAGATGAAATATGCAGACTTGGATAATGTTATGGCGTCTATATTATTGCTTTTTCTCTGTTGTTCTCTTTTTCTCCATCTGTACAAATGTTCTCTGTTGCCTGACAGTCCGCTGCAGATGGTAATATAACTGCATAGATGTTCAAAAACAAAGTAATGAAAGAGCTAAACTAAATGTAACTTAAAGAAGCATGTGGTCATTTTCTTGTAAATAGCATCTTGAGACCAATATTAGGCAGAAATGCTGAAGGAACCAGGTCCGAGTTATTTCTCAGGAGATTGAATGCTGACTGCAGCTCTTGCAAACATCCCAGAGCCAGTCAGACATGTTGTTTTTGCTCTGGCTGGGGATTAAGCTAGAATGCTAATAGTGAGGGGCTTTATAGAGACAGGATGAGAGCTGGACAGCTGGACAAGGCTTAAAGTATGGACTCCATACTGTTTGACAACAAATAGAGCTGAGTTGGAAAAGAGAACTCGCACTGGTTTTGCTTGTGACTCATCGAATTCATCTGTTGATCTTCTTCTATCATACATGTGGGCGTGTGACAGCTGAAGTCCTGGTCCCTTTTATCGGATGCCTGGGCTTTGCCGAAGTGTTTACTTGTGCTGACTCCTTTGACAAAATTATTGGTCTGAATGCAGGTCAATGGACATCAGATCATGGACGAGCCCATGGAGGAGGGAGAGTCTTTCACGCACTGTGTAAGTAAAGACAACTTTGTTTGGTTTTGTCCATCTAGTCTTCATGACATGCACTTAATCATTTTGTGTGGTTGTGTGATCTCATATGGTTTGTGTAGGATGATGGAGCTTATAAGGAGATTCCTATCACCCACCATGTGAAAGAGGGCTGCGAAAAAGCTGATCCATCTCAGTTTGAACTGCTTAAAGTCCTTGGCCAGGGCTCGTTTGGCAAGGTGAGAAAATGCACAAAAAATCTAATTGTTTTATGGCTTTAGACAATTGTATTACTATTAATATGCATTTTATTTATTTTTTGCTGTCAGGTGTTTCTTGTCAGGAAGATTATAGGTCCAGATGCTGGTCAATTATATGCAATGAAAGTTTTAAAAAAGGCATCATTGAAAGGTAACACAGCTTTGTTATGGCTCAGTCAACTGCACTGTGCTTTTTGTTTGACATTCTTATGCTAATTTTTTATCTTTGCAGTCAGGGATAGAGTTCGCACTAAGATGGAAAGAGACATTTTAGTGGAAGTCAATCATCCCTTCATAGTGAAGTTGCACTACGGTAAGAACAAGTGTTGTAGAGCTATATTATGTTGGTCAATGCTCCTTTTAGAGCCATCTTAATGACACTATAATTGTAGCTTGTATACCTTTCGTCAACTCCAGACATTTGAATTAAATATTAGTCCACTTTTATGGTCCCCCTTGGTGGCTGGATATGTTTTGTCTTACCTTGCACTTAAAGGTGCATAGCTGATTTGAAAGGCTTGTATACTGGTCCTGTCGTTTTCTTATTTTTTTAGGGAAGAGACTTGACAACTTGAGCATAAATAAGACACTTTGGTTTTAAGGAAAATTAATGTCATATTAGATTTACATGCACCTGTATGTAGCTGCACAGCAAATCACCTGTGCCCAGTGTTCAGCGAGTGGCATATTGGTTTGCCATAGGTTTTACACCCGATGCCCTTCCTGGCACAACCCTCTTGCTTGGGCTTGGGACTGCACACAGAATACACTGGCTTGTGAATAGCATGTGTTTAAGGCATTACATAGTACAAATCAGATACTGTAAAAATCAATTATTAAAATCTGCTTATTAAAATAAGCCATGTTTGATTGTACGGGAGCTTTTTATTGATGGCTTATGACTTACTTTACCAGACATAATGCTTTCATTGTAATGGCTATAATAGGTAGTAACAGAGGCTAAACAGCTTGAGCATAAAATGGACAGCTCAGCATTAAGGAAAATTGATGACACATTAGGTGTGCATGTGCATAAACAAGGATACAATGTGCTTAATGCATTTTAAAGTGAAATTTATTTATTCTTGAAAATAAGACGTGTGTTTTTTTTTTACCTACCACTTTTCCACTTTGTTTAATACAAGAGCCTGTGAGGTACATAATGTGTCACTCTAGCAGCTGGTCAGCTTTATTACATCTCGCTAGGACCCAGCACAATTATTAATCAGAGCAATTCCCTTCAATATCACAGAAAGCAGCATAAAAGGGGCTATTGACTTGATTTTAACAACATATTTTGTGCTGAAATAGGAGTTCCCCACAGCCGCTCTGAGCAATTATGTAAAAAAGGGACCGGAGCGTTTGACAGCTGTAATTTGTTTAGCCTGTAAACAGTATTGACCTACATGTGTCTCCTTTTAATCTAGCCATAAAACTGCCCCTGCTCAATCATAATAATATTAGTTTAGAGCTAAAATCCTTCTTTGCTTTTTCTCTTCCACAGCCTTTCAGACAGAAGGGAAACTGTATTTAATACTGGACTTTCTCAGGGGAGGGGATGTATTCACTCGCTTATCCAAAGAGGTAAGACGACCTTCTGCTTCCTTACACCTCACACTCTTGTTTCCATTATGTTTTTAAACCCCAAGTGTCGGCTTTGCATATGCCATGCAGTTTTTATTATGAGCCCTCTGGACTTGTACATCTGACAGCTACAAATGAAACAGGTGTAAATTTACTATGCATGTTTTAATTTGAAAGAAACACAACTACTGCCAAGTCATTAGTCATTTCTGTTCCCCACTGTACTTTTTATTCAAATCTAGTACAGTGATTTTATTGTATTTTTAGAAAACTTTGCGTCAATGAATAGCTTATTTTTAAAGGAATATTCTGCCAAAAAACACATCCTTAAGGCTTTGATATCAAGGATTCAATTAATAAAACAGTTGCCCCATTGGCTGATTGGTTTAGATCAGTGTTTCTAAAACTGTGTACGGGTACCATTGGTGGCATGCAGACTTCTTCTAGTGGTACTTAGGGGTATTTTTCAGTTCAAGTCCTTGTTTAGATAAATTTAGAGCTTGATCATGTAATGAAGTGCACCTCTGCTTAGTTAGGTTTGGTTTTAGACCTGGTTTAGTAGTGGTTTAATCCTGGTTTGGTCCTGGTTCAGTCCTGGTATGGTTGACCTGATTTAGCTGTGTTTAAGCCCTTTTTTAGACCCAGTTAAGAGGTGTTTTAGACCTGGTTTAGTGTTGGTTTAATCTTGGTTTGGTCCTGGTTTAGGCCTGGTATGGTTGACCTGGTTTTGACCGAGTTTAGTCCTGTTTAGTCCTTTTTTTAGCCACAGTTTAGTATGAATATTTCTGCGTTAATATTTATTTTATCCCTTGGCTAAGATCTGGGTTACTCCTGATATAGGCTCATTTTAGTCCAAAAATGATACTTGGAAAGACAAATATTTTCTCAGTTGGTACTTGTTTAAAATGTTTGAGAACCTCTGGTCTACTGTATGTTAATTGTCAACATTAAATTATGTAAACTCTCAGTGCACGTTTTAATTTTGAAGAAATGCAACCACTGCCGAGTCATCGCTCACCTCTGTTCCTCCTTGTAGTTTTTATTCAAATCTCGTGCCATGCTTTTCTGTATCCGCCTTTAGATCATCAGTTGCTTGTCAGATACAGGCCCAGATCAATCCCCTTTTAAGATTCCCGGGAGCTCAAACAATGTGTGATTGTTGTGCAGACAGACCTTTCGTTGAAGGCATGTCTGAAAACCAAAGCAATAGCTGCTGGCAATGTCAAGTCAACATCTTGCTGAGTTGTGTAACCATTTTGAAATGTTGTGACAATAATAATGTTCTGTTTTGTCTTTAAGTGATTGACTAATTGAAGTTTTTTGATCGTGTCGTGTCTGTTGTTGCTGTATATTTCTTCTGTTCTGAGTTCAGAGAGTAAAATTGTCCAGTTTTTATCAGGTCATGTTTACAGAAGAAGATGTGAAATTCTACCTTGCAGAGCTGGCCCTGGCCCTCGACCATCTGCACAACCTGGGCATAATTTACAGAGATCTCAAGCCAGAGAAGTATGAAACATTTCCCTTTGCTTCCTGCAAAAAACATCTGTTTTAAGTTTCCATATCAGTGTGTGTGAATTCCACTTCCAGATTAAATCACCAGGGTTCCCAGACTTCTTGATAAAATCTAGTCAAATAAAGTGAAAATAAAGTCTGTAAATGTCCAGTCTCCAGATATTTTGTAAAAATAATAATACAATAATAATAATCTTTTTTTATATAGCACATTTAAAAACAAGGATTACATAGTGATTAAAAAGATTACAATAAAACAACACAGGAACAACAGGATACATAGAACAAAAAGGAAAACAAACAATTCTTATAAAAAGATTAGTTGATAAAAGTGGGTTTTAAGAAGTGATTTAAAAGATGACAGTGACTGAGCCTTATCTCTTCAGGCGGGTTTTTCCAAGATTGAGGGGCTCTCCTCTTGAGGGGTCACTTCTAGTCTTGAGTCTCGACCCTGGAACAGCTAACTGGGAGCTACCCAAGCATTTAAGGCTGTAGGGCAGCTTGTATGGAGTTAATATCTCTGGAATCTCTAATGGACAATAGACAAAACTAACCCTTAGAACAGTGCAACATAAATGTAGTTTTGGCTTAAAGTAACACAACCTTTTAGCATAATCCTTTTCGGGGTCCCTACACCAAAATCATTTGCCATTTAGCATGCAGTGATTTGCATATCTACAGATTTACACCGGATGCCCTTTCTGTCCAAAACCCTCTTCATCTCTCTAGGCTTGTGATTCTTTGTGGCTGAATTATTTTAGCATAAATACATTAAAATTCATTAAAATATGCAGCCTGAAAGCGGTTTTCATGGTATTTTTAATAAAAAATAAAGAACAACCCGCTGTTTTATAGATTATGTTTCCAGCTGATCAGATAATCCAGTATGTAACTGGACCATCTCATGAGAATACGCATCTCATTAGATCCAGCTCTCACAACATCAGTTACATATTAAATCAGAACAGTCCCATATGTGTTTGCAGCAGTATAGTTGAAGAATTCATTTACAGTGTCCGATTACTGAAAACTAACTTTGTGTATCTTGGACTCGCTTCATTAGTATGCAAGGCTTTGATTTTGTGAACTAAGCCTCAACTTCATTATAGTTAATGAGAAAATGCTGTCCTAAAATGTCCCGACTTGTTCTTAAAAAGAGTGGGAACCCGAACATCACAAGTATTCGAAACACACGCCTCTAAGCTTTGCATATTCATCTCTTGATACAATGACTAACACATCATAACAGCCAGATTTTTCAAAGCCTCACATCTGTTGCTCTGTCTTCTTGTTTTTCAGCATCTTACTTGATGAAGCTGGACATATAAAATTAACAGGTTTGAATATAGTACACTACATTTAACCTATTTGAATGCATTTCATAATTTTAACACTTTCTTCTTCTCCTCTGCAGACTTTGGTTTGAGTAAAGAGTCAGTAGATGCTGATAAGAAGGCCTATTCTTTCTGTGGTACTGTGGAGTATATGGCCCCTGAGGTGGTCAACAGGAGAGGACACACACAGAGCGCAGACTGGTGGTCGTTGGGAGTACTCATGGTATACAACTCAAAATATTTAGTTTTTGTAGCGTTTCAGCAGCAAATTTGAAAATCAAGGCTAAAGGCTCCACAATATATTGCACATTTATTATTATTATACACTATCACCAGATACTCGTGTTGCAGTAACATTGTGTTTGACAGGCATAAATAATTCTCTAGAGCTCTTGATCAAATTGTGATGAATTCAAATAAAAAGACCTCATTTAGACCTCTTACCCCTGGATTACTCCTGGTTTTCCCAGTTTGACCTTTCATTTTGTTTTCATTTTAGAAAAATCATTTTAGACTTGGTTTAGTCTTGGCTTGTGTTTGGTCAGTCCAGACACTTGTGTTGCTTTATATGTTAAATCTGTTGTTCTCAAACTGTGGTCGGGCTTCAACTTTTTGGTATTTTGAGAGTACAAGCACAGTAGTTTTTCTTGTCTTATGTTGTTATTAGTAATCTTACCACTTGGACTCAAAAGATCCAGATCTGACTCCAAGAGAATACAGTGACTCATAGCAATAATAACTATATTTTATTGCAGTACTGATTGGTTTTATTTAATTAATTTATCTTCTTTTGCTTATTCCCATTAGGGATCATGGCTACTGGAGCCTATCCCAATAACTTTGGGCCTTAGGCGGGGTACACCCAGGACAGTGGCCAGTTAGTCGCAGGGCTGACACAGAGACACACAGACAGACAACCATTCACTCTCACATTCATTCACTTGGGCCATTTTAGATTAATTCTCCTAACACACATCTGTAAATGGTGCGATGATGCCAGAGGGAACCCACAGTAACTCTGGGAGGACATGCAGACTCCACCCAGGGAGTTTGTGCAATGGATATTTGTTTACTTATAAGTATTACATTTTAAAAGGTGCTGATAAACAGTACATACAACAATAAATATTGTATTATGATATATTACTGAGGTAGTACATGGCCCCAAAATATGAGAAAGACTGAAATAAATTAGGCGTTACTTAACCACAACATGAAAATGTAAACGTCGCTGCTCATAATGTATATGCCATATTCAAAATAGTTATTTCATATTTACAATTTTCTTTTTATCGTACAAGCTGAGTGAACATGTTGTCCTAACATGTTTTTTGTCCACTGTGTTTTGACAGTTTGAGATGTTAACGGGGACGTTACCGTTCCAAGGGAAAGACCGCAGTGAGACGATGAACATGATTCTCAAGTGAGTCATTTTACACTGAATAAATTCATATTACACCAGTGGGCCTGCAGCAGGAAGGTGGGCATTAACCAGCGCTGGTTTCTTTTTGTCCAGAGCTAAGTTGGGAATGCCCCAGTTCCTCAGTTTGGAGGCACAGAGTTTGCTGCGAATGCTGTTCAAACGTAACCCAGCAAATAGGTTAGGTAAGTGTTCAACAAAAATTAGATCCTATTTTAGATAAACTGTTTAATCAACTAGTGGCGTTGGTGAATGAATGTGAGAGTGAATGGTTGTCTCTCTGTGTATGTCTTTGTGTCCCTAGTACTAACAGGCCACTGTCCAGGCTCAGGTGTATCCCACTAAGGCCCATAGTTCACGCACAATCCCATAACAGGAATAAGCAGAAGAAGATGATTGAATGAATATCTGAGAGAAAAACGATGCCTTAGGGCTTTGATATCAAGAATTTTAATTACTACCTTTACAGCATACACTGAATGCTTTTGGTGTTATCATGCTCACAAAGGTATGCACAAATGGCTGGTTAGTCTACACTAATTTTCAATGTTGGATTAAATGGAAAGTGTTGAGCCAGTATGGGCATCCGACTTCAAACGTATGCCAGATCAAAATGCGAGTCACTGGACACGAGGAGGCAGATGGTTTTCTGTGGCAACTCCAGAAGGAATAAGCTGAAAAAGACTACAGCTATTTACACAGCAAAACAGCACAAAATAGGAAATCCTAAATGTAAAAACACCTTAGATTTAATGAATGAATGAATTGCAGGATGGCATTAGTCTATACTCTGATGGTTTAGGGAAAATATGTACTAAAAATATTTTGAGGTGGTGTCTTAGGTAGCTGTGCTGTTGGCGTTTTGACCAAAAAATTTTGTAGCCAACCTGTTGAATCCTACTTAGCAGCCTGTACTTGCCCTGTATGAGTTAACATTTTGGCATCCACTTGAACAACACGCTGGGAGGAGAATGAAACGTGTGAAATGTGTTGATCCCTTTAAAACAATAAAACACAACACGTCAGTTTAACTCGGCTTTTGTTTTGTTTAGGGGCTGGTCCAGATGGCGTGGAGGAGATCAAACGGCATGCTTTCTTTTCAACCATCGACTGGAACGTAAGCAACAAAAAACATACAATTATCTCTTCTCTCTCATTTTCATTAGGCACAGCATGGTGCAAAACATGTAACTCTTCCAACTTCTGCTAAGGATTCACACCTAACAAACGGTTTGGCCGCGTTTGCTTCTGGACATCAGTGTTAAAAGCCATGCCAACTATCTGCGTGTGTGTCTGGGCGGCGGGCCAGTTCTCTGTGTGCCAGTGTTTAAGAACCAGTGGGAGGCTATTGGCTTGACCAAGTTGTTAAAGGGCGGGAGAGGGTTAATCTGGGAAAAGGACCTGGCTCCTCTCTCACATATGTTCAGACAAGAGATGCACAATATACTGTGTTTAAATTTACCATTGTTATATCACCAATCACAGTAACTGTACTTCTTGTATTGCTGTAGCATTGTAGTCCGTCATATAAATAATTTTTTTCTCTAAGCCTGTTCAAATAATTGTCTGGAGCCTTAAATGGGACTATGCTGCATCCATTTGAAAATGATTCCTTCCTGCCTTTAGTTCTAGTTTAGGTCGGGTTTAATTCTTGGTTTAGTCCTGATCAACTCCTGCTTTTTGCCATGGTTTAATTCTGGTTAAGGGCTAGTTTAGTCTTAAAGTTGTCTAGTTTCTAGACACAGTTTGAGACACAGGTTAAGTGCTATTTAATTTTCTAACATATGTTAGTATAGAGCCATATTGTGTAATTTGTTATGTTCAGTTACACATTTCACTGTGTCATACATCACAGATAATAGCATTATTGAATTTTTAAAATGGTTATCACAGTTTTTGCTAACATGTTTCTTTTTTCCATAGAAACTCTACAGAAGAGAGCTACAACCTCCGTTTAAGCCTGCAGCAGGCAAACCAGATGACACTTTCTGCTTCGACCCAGAGTTCACTGCGAAAACGCCTAAAGGTAAATGCCACAAGGGCTGCATTATATATCACAAGTTTATTGCAAGGTTGTTGAAATATCTGTCATGCAGGGGAGTGTTTTTGCCACCATAAAGTTTTGGTCTTCCGTGTGATGGACACGTGCTCCTGTTTCTGTCTTGCTTCATTCATACCTTTAGTCCTAGTGTGGACCTTAATACAAACTAGGACTAATTTTCATTGAGCCCCAGCATTGACAAAAGAGTTTAGTATTTCTTTATACATGTATGCCAATGTCCACTCTTGCAGCTATAGACTCTCCCTACAGTGCCACACAACGCTATGCTAAATATGCTAAACATACTTGTGTATTATGTGCTCATTTGTCACAATAAAATACTTTTTTTTTTGCATCTTTAGACTCCCCAGGTATACCTCCTAGCGCTAACGCTCACCAGCTCTTTAAAGGCTTTAGTTTTGTGGCTCCGACACCAATGGACGATAACAAGAGCTCTCCGCTGCTCAGCATACTGCCCATAGTCCAGGTGAGCACTCATTTTCTCCATTTATCCTTTTTACCATTCAGAGGCTAATTATGAGAGGCATAATATAGAGAAAGCATGTAATTACAGTGAAGTGATGTGGGGCTGAATAGACTGGATGGTATATCTAATCTAATCTAAGTGTTATGTCATTGAGTTATTAAAGCAAGTATGAATAGCCTCCAGCTTTCTACACTCAGTGGGTGTCATTTATTTACTGTACGGGATCTGTTACGGGATCGAACCCACGATCTCCTTGCTCAGAGGCGAGAGCACTAACTGCTCTGCTGCCGTGCACGACATGAATTATATCAATTTAAAAAAATAAATAAATCAAAAACAATCAGTCAGTAATTCAAGTTCAATCTAAACAAAGTTTCATTTGGACTTGGTTTTTAGAGTTAAAGTGGTTTTGTCTCTCATCCAAGGCACTTATATCAGTAATAAATAGTTGTATAACATTGTATTTTCATGTCCAATTGCTAATGGCTGTCAGTAGGAACATAAGTAAAACATTAAAACTTTACATTCTTTAAACTGGAGTGTAATGTATTTCCCATGCATCCTTGTTATATCCATATATGTTTGATTTGTATACTATAGATCACCTTTTTAAGATTTAGTCTGCTTCTGTTTAGGGCTTCAGTTCAAAGGATTCAAAAAGCTTTTTTTGTGTTTAAAAACAAAATTTTCTTTTACATGCTCTAGAAATATAAATTTATTGAAAACTAGCTTTCAAAACAGCAATCCAATCTAAAATAGTTAGTACATAAATAAATTAGGGTAAAAATGTTATCCAGTCTTATTTAAAATTGTTAGGGCAGTGGGAACAAATTAGTTTTTATAGATATTTTTTCTGGCCAATGGGACTTTGTAAGGACGTCCTGATGGGAGGAGCTGAAAGAACTTGTTCAGAGGGTGGGAAGGGTCAACAGTAATGGCTTTAGCTCTCCTCTCTGTTGCCTGATTGTGAAGTTGGGTCAAGGTGGTTTGGGTATTTCCTGTTATTTTGTTTGCCTGGTTGAGAACTCTGGAGAGTTTGTTTTTATTTTTTAACAGAAGTGAAAGTGAACCAGGATGTGATGCGTGTTGTATGAGATGACTGATTTAATGAGAGGCTTGTAAACAGTTGTTAAAATACCCTGACAGACCATAAAGCTCCTGAGCTTCCTCAGAAGGAACAGGCGCTGCTGCACCTTCTTATACACAGCGTCTGTGTGTTGGGAGAAGGTCATGTTGGTGTCAAGCAGAACCCTCAGGTACCTAAAGACCTCCACCTGTTCCACTGTTTGCCCATTCAGCCTCAGAGGTTCAAAGAGAAGCTGGGGAGAGAGAGATCTTTGTCTTCCACCACAGCACAGCTCTTTGGTCTTGGAGATGTTGCTCTGAACCTGTTGATGGTATGCAGACAGGGAGTCGTCATCTCTCAAATTTGCCATTAGCTTTGGATAAACCATGCAACTTTACTTTTATGCTCTGAATAACCCGCTGGTAATTTGAAGTGTGAGTTCTGACCCTCTAAGGTCGCTGTAGTTTGTGAAGTATCTAACTCTGGTACAGAGGAATAATTCGGCTCTCAGATTGTGTAGATAAAGCTTGTGAAAAATCTACATAAAAGTGGGCACCTTGTACTATGTTGCATTTATTTTTTGTAACATTTGTGTTTTGTCTTGCTTCTTCAGATGCACGGAGGCTCTGCGAAATTCTCCGACTTGTACGAGCTACAAGAAGATATAGGAGTCGGCTCTTACTCTATCTGTAAACGCTGTGTTCATCGAGTCTCTGCAATGGATTATGCTGTGAAGGTAACCAGACAATAAGCAGTTCATTATAAAAACATGATTTCATATTTATGTTGATTATGTACACTTTATTTGCACATAAAAATAGTTTAAGAACCACTAATAGGGCCTCCTTTTTTACCCTGCTGTTTACATGTACAGATATTGTGTAAAGTGTTTGGTAATAGAAAAGGTCACAATGAACCGTGTTGAGTATTACGGAGCCCCTTATGATTAATGAGATCTCAACATTTGCATACTAGACTCTAGTCATCGCTGTCAGAAGATAATTACACCAATTACTGGGCATTTATAGTACCGTTGTATAACCCTGTTGGAGATTAATATATAAGACATGTTGTAAAGCGGTGTGTAATCCCTCCATGTTGTCATTTTGCATGTTCTTACCAAGTAAAGTTTGTAAGTAGAAAGGCTTTTTCCACTTTATCTGATTACACCAATGAACTTCATGTGTAATAATGTGATGTGAATAAGCTTATTTTATATAATGCCAGTGGTAAATATAGAAATGACGACTATAATAATAAGAACAGTGTGTAGGTGAGTTAGGGCCAGTCACCTGAGATAGCGTCTTAGAAGAGTCTTACATTCTTCACCTATACACCAGCGATTATCAAAATGTGGGTTGCTCATTTGAAGCCTAGATTTTCTTTTAATGACATGAAATGGTTTAACAGAATTTAAAACACATGTGCCATAAAGGGCATAGTACAGTGTAAAATTACTTTGGAAACTAACTTGCTATCACAATAAAGCAGAGGTGTCCAAATTGATTTTATTGAGCGCCACATACTGAAAACTATATGAAGGGCCACTCATTAGAGGCGGCGTATTTTGACTCCTATTTGACTGCCCTTTTAGCTTCCCCACATTTATCAAGTCCATATTTATTTGGGCTTGGGACTGGCACATAGAATACATTTTTTTCAGTGCCCCAAAAACAAATTTTCTTTCCTTTATGCCAGGTCCACCCCACACAAATATGAAGCATTTTATTTTGTGTTAAGTAAAACAAGCTGTTGCAATTTGGGATTGTTGAAAATGAATTTAGAGGGCTAACAAAAATAGTTTGGACACCCCTGCAATAAAATGATTTGATGAAATTGGGACTGAAATTGGGTCCAAAAATTAAACTAGTTGAGAACCACTGCACTTGACTTGTGAATGTTATCAAACATATCCCAAGCTTGTATAAGTTCAAATTTGTCTAAATACACTAAGGGCCAAATTTATCAAAGGTTTGCACACACCCTAAATGAAAAAGATGCGCTAAAAGTGGGGAAAAACCCAGATGCAGCTGAGGTTTGTGTCTCTCACAGGAGCTGAATGAGCGCAGAGCAGATTTTGCTTCAGTGACTCAATGAATCTGTAAAACAAGGCGTTCTCGGCAAAATGCTCAAAATTCAGGACGTGAAAAATGCAAATGGAATCACATTGGGGTCATTATTTAATTTATCACGACCACCAGAGCTAAATCTGCATGTAAGGTTAGCACGTTGGAGGAGCAGGTGCAAAAGTTTTGCGGAGGAACAAGTGTAGCTTTAAGTGGACAGATGGGTCGTCGCAAATAAGTTATAATGCTTTAAAGGGCTCATTTACAAAGATACAACAATAAAGTGTTGATTTGAAGGCGGAGGAAACAAAGAGACAGACTTACCCTGCAATACCTTTTGCTTGATTCTTGCTCATATCTCACTGAAGTGCAGCCTTTACAGCTCCTGTCTCTGGGCTTTCAGTCTGTACGTCCTTTTACCTTACCTTACCTTTTACAGTGAAGATGCTGACAGTCTCACTTGTGTTTATTCCTTTGCTTCTCAATGCTTGCTGCAGCGCTTCATTGACAGCTGCCCACAGTGGGTCAAGGCTGCTGTTTAATGTACGAGCGGAGGGCATCGAAAATTGTTTTAAATGTTTAAATATTTACTTGATCACCCATCAACACTTCATACGGGCTGCTACTTGATATATTTTGTATAATTTTAAAGGTTCCTGGCTCTGACAGACAGTGAATAGGACTTTACCTTTCCTCTCTCTCCACTTGAATCGCATGAGACATTTAACAAGGACAGACTACGCAAAGTAGAAGAAATAAATAGAAGAAAGTAAAATGCAATGAAAAGATTACCCCTCAAAGACAGTGAACACATTCACTCTACTACAATCAATCCTGTTTTTTGAGGCTAGATTTTCAGATTGACTTTTGCGTTGCATTACTACAGGGAAAAATGCAGTTGCAGCTGAGCAGTATTGCTTTTGCTGTAGTGTGTCCTTGGCTCACGCAAAATTCTCATTTACAAATCAGATTTGGGGCAGCGATTACTTGCACAGTTTCTCTTTCGCTTCACATGCAACATGCCCACAAATAGCAAATGCTATTTTTTAAGCAGCACTCGCAATTTAGCACCCGTCTTAGTAAATATGGCCCTAAATGTAATTTTTTTGAAGTGACAACAGAGGGCAGCACAGATTCACATAGACCAATGCCTTTTCACATAAAACTGTAGAAAATGGCTTGTTTCAGTGGCTTTATAATGTTCTGTATTGTGGTAATGTAAAAAAATATATATTGCATTGTGTTTACTTACCTGTTTTAATGCTTTTGTTTATGGCAGATTATTGACAAAAGTAAGAGAGATCCCTCAGAAGAAATAGAAATCCTGATGCGATACGGGCAGCATCCAAACATCATCACGTTAAAAGACGTATGTATCATTTCACTGCATATATGTATTTTAAATGACATTTTGAGAGATTCTTGAGCATACATTACCTGTTGCCCTGTGTTCCTCAGGTGTATGACGAGGGCAGGTACGTTTACCTGGTGACGGAGCTGATGAAGGGGGGAGAGCTGCTCGACCGAATCCTCAGACAAAAGTTTTTTTCTGAGAGAGAGGCCAGTGCTGTGCTCTACACCATCACAAAGACTGTTGACTACCTCCACTGCCAGGGGGTAAGACTGATTTAATTATTGTTCTAGCTGTACTGTATAAGCCTTTGCATTATCCGTTGTGCAAAAAGTGCTCCTAACCCCGTTATGTTATGGTCCTCCATTTGACATCTTTTTATTCAGTTCTGCACTAAGGTGCATTTAGTTTGTTGTTTATACCTGGTTGATACAAAATGTAATCCGAACTACTTGTTTTGTCTCTGGTTTAACCCCAAAGCGCTGAATTCTTCCTAAATTTAGTCCCATTTTAGCTCCAATTTAGCACTAAATTCATCGTAAATTTAGTCTTAGTTTAGCCCTAGTTTAGTAATGAATTCATTGTTAGGTTTAGTCCTAGTTTAACCTTGGTTTAGAGCTGAATTCATCCTAAATTTAGTCCTAGTTTAACCCTGATTTAGTTCTAAATTGATCCTATATTTTGTCTTAGTTTAGCCCTGGTTTGGGGCTGAATTCATCTAAAAATTAGTCCGAGTTTAGCCCTGGTTTAGTTCAAAATTTAGTTTTATCCTTGACCTGCTTTATTCCCAGTTCAGTCTTTGTTTTTTGTGGTAGAAGTTACTCCAGAATTATGTATTTCTGTGGTTTAATTCAGCATTTATATTAAACATTTATATTACCAGTAAAATACTTAACTTTTTTTGTTTGTTTGTTTGTTTTTTTATTGTGCTGCCCTAACCACACGCAAGTCCATTATATTGAACTTACATATTGCCCTCTCATCTTGGCAGGTGGTACACAGGGACCTGAAACCCAGCAACATCCTTTACATGGACGACTCTGGGAATCCCGACTCAATACGAATCTGTGACTTTGGGTTTGCCAAGCAGCTTCGGGGCGGCAACGGGCTGCTCCTCACTCCCTGTTACACTGCCAACTTTGTGGCGCCAGAGGTAAAAAAATATTTTAAAAAAGACAACAAACCCCATTTTTAGGCATGAACTGACAACTTTCAAGTTAAGAATTACTGAAGTAAGGATCTTTTTCTCTGTTGTTGACCTAGGTACTAATGCGGCAAGGTTATGATGCAGCGTGTGATATCTGGAGTCTGGGAGTCCTACTCTATACTATGTTGGCAGGGTAAGATAAATGGGTGCTCAACACAATAGGGTTACAATTCTCTGTTTAACTATATTTTATTCACAGTAGACCATAAACAATATATTAACAGGATAGGCCCAAGGCATTAACGTTGATGATGTCAAAATTAAATCCTTAAAAGGATTAAATCTAATCAGTAAATATAAAATTATGTTCAACCAGGTATTAAATTTGTAAAATTTTTGATACATATGTTTTTTAAAGTACTGTGTCACCACAATAACAATCTACAATATACTTTTTGAGAAATGTTATTATATTTTATGATTCGGTTATATTTCATGCAGCACTGGAGGTATTTCATCATTTTACATTGAATTATTGTTTGGTTGTTGACAGTGTTGGTATTAAATTTCATTCTAAACGGCATTAAACAGTCTTAAATAGGCCTTAAATTTTACAAGACAAAACCTGGAGCTACCCAATGAGTTTTTTTTGGCTAAACCTTTCCCTTTTGTTTGATGCCAGGTACACGCCGTTTGCTAATGGGCCAAATGACACACCAGAGGAGATTTTACTCCGAATAGGATCTGGCAAGTTTGCTTTGACTGGTGGCAACTGGGACACTGTTTCAGAGTCTTCAAAGGTACATCTAGTTTTATTTTGTTCTCATGGCCTGAGAAAGAAAAGAAAACCAGTTTATAAGCTTACACAGTCCTAAAGGGGATTATTAACTTTCTTCATCCCAGGACCTACTTTCCCATATGCTGCACGTGGACCCTCACCAGCGATACACGGCGGAGCAGGTCCTAAAGCATTCCTGGATCACCTGCAGAGATACGTTACCGCACTTCCAGCTCACGCGACACGATGCACCACATTTAGTAAAGGTCAGTTTACAAATCGTGGCTCTAACTGCATTACCTTTTTCCCCCAGAAGAGGGCAGCTCCATCACAGTAAAAAATGGCGACTGAACAGATTTTTTTCTAAGTAATGCTGATGTAATCTTATTGGGTAATTTGTGTAGTCTAGACTTTTAAATGAATGTTGTAGTGTGCAAAGTGGTTTCATCATGCTTTAACTACCTAAAATATGCAAGAAGCAGACAAAAATTAAATGTCATATGATGTGGTTAAACTAGCCAGTGTACATGGTAAGTGTAATCTGAGCACTGATCAATGAGAATATATTTTTCCAGATCACTTTTTCTTTCAGAGATTTGATGACTTGCCTTTCTGTCATTACTAATATGATCATATGTCTTCACTATATGTCAAGCTTTTGTTAATTTGATAACTCTTAACCACTTTTAAGCAGTATTAAAGCATTAATAATAAGTAATAATAACAATAATAGGAGTTTATAGATACTTATTAACACTGTTGTATGATTTTGCAATGATTTACGTGGTTTTATTACTAAAGAATGAATTGTTAACAATGTTAACTCATTGGATTTTTTTGCAATAATGCTTTGTAAATAGGCAATTAACTGCTTATTTAACTAATGCTTTATCAAATGAGTTATTCTAAAGTGTTACAGTTCATTATTTAGATTATAAATGCAACTCTTGCCAACTCCTCTGATTATATTATGTACCCTTGACCTTCCTTATTGCTATACATACCACACTCCAAAGTGGTCAGTTCAAAGCATAACTAAGATTCAAGATGGTTTCTTAAGGTACACAAAACTATCGATACTAGAAGAAATCCTAATATCTCAGGGTTCGTACAGTCATGGAAAACCTGTAAAAGTCATGAAATTTTAAAATGCAATCTCCAGATCCTGGGAAAGTTTTGGAAATTTAAGTAAGTCTGAGTAACATTGGGCCACTCTTAGTTAAACCTGCGCCAGCTAGAATACAGTAAATATAAGTGTTCAGTAGAAACGCTGTCTTCTTGGCCTCTTCTTGTTCTCACTGCAGGAAAAAGTGACCTGTATCTGTTTTTTTGCAGGATATTTGAACTACATAACTTTTTTGCTCATCTTTGGCTCTGGTTTTGGTAATGCTTTAAAGCAGCATAGATGATTAGATTATATCTAATATACTGTAGCATAATTATCTTTTAATCACTGGTGTATAACTCAGTAAAATTAGTTGAATAATATATTTCTGGGGGAAGAAGCCCCAACAGGTTTTTCTTTCTTCAACTGACTAGTTTCCAAATTTAATAAATGAAATTGCATCAAATGTATGTTTCTAATCATGCATCACATTGGACATTTTGAATACTATTTTAACAAATTTAGTCAAAAGTTTTGGAAAAGTCATGGGAATGGGAATTCTTGGTAAAAAAGTATATGGACCCTGATGTCTTTTCTCTTGTGTGTTCAGGGAGCGATGGCTGCCACCTACTCCGCTCTGAGCCAGAAGACCAGTCAGCCCGTGTTGGAGCCGGTGGCTGCTTCGAGTTTAGCCCAGCGGCGCAGCATGAAGAAGCTCACCTCCACCGACATGTAGTCCCACAAAACTCAAGACTCAAAACTTTTGGGCCCTATAAACTACATACAACCTCAATTTCAACTGGACCCTCCGCGTGCACCAACCAAGCTCTGGCCAGTCGCACTTATACTGTCTCCCTGATTATTTTTTTAACCTATTTATTACTTTTTGGGACACGCCCTTCATATGCATTTACACACACTGGACGAGGTTGCATCGTGAAGAAGTCAGCTGATGATAAAAAACGACATATCTGTTACTGCTGGGGAGACAGACTTGTACAAATCCTATATCAATTAATTAGAATATGCAAGAAAAGTGACTTTATTTCAGCAGTTCTGTTCAAAAAGTGGGTATGTCCCTATAGTTAACACAGGGAAATATTTCAAGCATTTATTCATTTTAATTGTTATGATTATGTATTATTAACAGCTCTGAAAAAATAAGAGTCCGCTGCAATTTCTCCTTAAATCATTCTCTCTCTGAGTCTGACAACCATCCCAGCCCAGTGTTTGTTATATTCCTTTGCACCCCTCTGCTTTATGAGCCCACAGACTATCAAGAAAGGCTGAGAGAGTGGTTAAAAGCTACCCAACAGCAATGTAAAAAACTGGTGGAGAGCAAGACACAAAAAAATGACACGCTGAGACCTCAATCGGGGCTTTATTATAAAGCGTTTTTGACAGAGGGGGAACTAGAGCAGGGACTGATTTTTTTGGACCAATCACACTCTCAGAACAAGGAGGGAGTTTTGAATCAGTGACACTTTTATTGGTTCAGTCTGAGCTCATGCACATCTTTAGAGACTGGAGTAAGGATGTCCGCAAGTCCAGCTGGAAAGATGCCAATGCCAGAGCTTGGTATTACTGCTTAAACCACAAAACACTGGGGAAAAAAAGAAAAAGAGACAGAAAAGAGAGAAGAAAAGTGCACATCTGACATAAAACGACATAAAAGTGTTGAGGAGCTATTCTAAACTGTTTTCACCACATTCTCAAAAACTAGGCCTTTAAACGTGACTCTTTAAATTATTAACGGACTAAAATGAACATTACTCAAGGACAAAATGCTGAGTAAACTTAGACTAAACCAGGCCTAAGCCAGAGATAAACCAAGCAGTAAACAAAGACTAAACCGAGTCTAAACCAGCACATAACCAGGACTTGAACTTCAAAAAACTAGTACCAACAGAGGAATCCTGGGTACCACCAGTGGTACTTGTACCACAGTTTGAAAACAACTGCTCTAAAGAGCAATCTTTTATTTGGAAAGTAGAAATATTGTCAGCAGTTCACAAAAAATTTGTCTTTAGTCTTTTAGTTCTGGTCATTTTTCAGTGGTCTCTTATTTTTCTAGAGCTGTAATAATAATAATTATCAAAATTAAAGAACTGACATGCTTGAAATGTTTAACTTAATCTATATGATATATGCATTTCCCTTTGAACTGAAGCACTGGAACAAGTGGTCTTTTCCCTGATACTCTCATTTATTGATATAGGACTGTATTTATTTCCACAGCTTTCATATGCACTTGCCCTCCTCGCCTTTCATTCTCTCTTCCTCTCGCCGGGGAAGATACGCACCAGCTGATGTTTTTCCTTCACTGTGATTGGCTGATTCAAAGCTGCTTCGATAAACTGTGCCCCCCAACCCCCCTACTGCTCTTCATCTATGCTTCTATGCCCCATATTTCTGTTTTTTTTTTTTTTCCCTCTCTCTTTTTCTGTTCTGTGAGTCCTGCCTGTTTGCTTTCCTTGCTTTTTTTTTTTCTTCAAAGTGATTTATGTGGGAGAGTGCTGGAAAGATGGTTTGACTTTAGGGTAAATATGACTGTTTCTCATCTGAGACTTTTAATAGGAGATTATATGAACGGTTTTGCAAAAAAAAAAAAATCCCTCTTGATCAAAATTCCATCTACCAGTACTTTTTGTTTACATTCACCGATCAGGCATAACATTATGACCACTGACAGTGAAGTCAATAACACAGATTATTTCTTCATCATGGCACCTGTTAGTGGGTGGGACATATTAGGCAGAAAAGTGAATATTTTTTCCTCAAATTTGATGCGTTAGAAGCAGGAAAAACTCGCAAGTGTAAGGATTTGGGTTCAACAAGGCCCAAACTGTGATGACTGTAGACGACTGGGTCAGACGGCAGCTTTTGTGGGGTGTTTCCGGTCTGCAGTGGTCAGTATCTGGTCAGTATCAGTATCAAAAGTGGTCCAAGGAAGGAATAGAGGTGACCCGTCGACAGGTGACCCACGTGGTTCGATCCAAATGCAGAAGAAGTCAGTGCAGGTTCTGATAGAAATAAGCCAGAACCAGTTTGTATACCTATAATAAACAGGTGGTCATAATGTTATGCCTGATCAGTGTATATGCATGCGTAGAGATGACTGCAACATGTTCGTTTGTGATGCTAACAGTGGTTGCTGCAGATGGACAAAAACAAAAAACGTATGCTAAAATGGCATAAATTTTGTATTGAAGTACTGAAGCTTTTTGCCATGAAGAGCAGATGGGGGGCGCTGTAGGGATTTCTCTGGGGGGGATGGGATGCTCCCTGTCGAACCAGAGAAGCTGAATTTAAAAAAAAAAAAAAAAAAAAAAAGAGAGACATTTCCATGGATATCTCTTCAAAAAGACATTGTGGAAATTGTATGATAATGTATTTATTTCATTTGATTTTTAAGATTATATTTTTCTTTCAGGTTCTGTATATATTGACATTAAAGATCATTATTGACATGCACCAACTGTGTCCTATGGTTTAGCCTTCTCATTTAATCATAGTGGGATATCTCACATATCTCAGATTAGTTTCAATACGAAGCCCCTAAAACCTCAAATCCACATGACTTCGACCTCTTCTTGTAATACTAACGCACGCTGCTAATTGCCACACGAGAGCAGCTGAAGAGGCTTTGAACTTGTGAAGGGCTGCATAATAACGTAATGTTTCTAAGGTGAAAGTATTAACAGTTGACTAATTGCATTTCCGGCTGCCATGACACTGTGATACCATTTACTCTGGGACCGGTCTCTGTGTCTGATTAGGCAAATGTAACGCTCTCCCCTCTTGTTTATTTCTATCGAATGAAAGTTCAGAAATAAATGTAACAGAGTGAGTTCTAGACAAACTGTAGGGGTGCAAAAGTTGGCTTTTGAGATTAAAAAAAAGATAGTGTTTCTAATGGAGGAAAACTGTTCAGCTGCTCCTTTTCTCTCAGGGGTGACCACAGCTTTTCAGAGGTAAGTTTTTAAGTTTTATCCAGGCTTGGGACCAGCACATATTGTTGCTGGAGTTTTTGACTTGTAAACATATATACTCACATGTTGTTTACTATTAATAAACTGGTAGATGCTTTCTTACCATCATCTACCAAGGGACATTTCGCTTTTTTTGGTTATATCTGTACATGTCCCAGCATTCGATCATGGTCCTGAGACAGAAACATTGGGACACCTGGTTTAGTGTTGCAGACGTGCTTGTTTCTAGTTTTTACAGAGCACAAAAATGAAAAAAGACAGTATTTTCTATATATATATATATATATATTATTTGATATTTCTGTGTTTGTCACTAATGTTTTATTGCCTTTAAGAAGGACTATAACGTGAGTAGCTGAATAACAGGAAGATGTTTAAAACACTGTGACCTCTTGTGGGACTATGCCTTTTTGTCAGGTTGACCAACCCAAAATATATATATATAAGTAAGCTCAGTTTTATTTGTACTATTATTTTAAATTTAGTGCAGCATTAATGGGCTTTAAGATATGCCATTTACCTCTAAATGTATTAATATTTTATTGTATAACTCCTTTTATTAAATACTTATACTTTCCTTTCAGATTTTCCCTTTAGGGGTTGCTTCAACAAATCATCTGCCTCCTGGTTCACATATTGATTTTCAAAGGCTGTGTTTTATGCTGGATGCCCTTCCTGAGGCAACCCTCTCCTTTTATCTGGGCTTGGGACTGAGACAAAGAGTTCTCTGGCCTGTGACCCACTGTGGAATTAGGTTTGTTACAGTCACATTAAAATATCTACTTACTTTGAAATGTACTTGCAAGTATTTCTCATAGACTTGACAACAAATTATTCTGTTGAATGTGAGGTATTTTGCTGAAAAATTGTGCTGATCACTAAAGAAATGAACAATTCAGTGCAATAGAAGAGACTGAATCTGCCGGTGAGGTCTTCTGTCTTTATTATGTTAATGTCTCTAAGGAGCATCTTTTATATTTAGGTACTGTGTGTCTACAACAAGTGCACTGCAAAGATAAATGACTTTCAAACAAAGCTCAAAGTATTTCTACTTCAAACTATTTTATATAAATATCACTCTAAGCATTTCTGTAATGAATAATATGTTATAAAGCAGTGCTACTCTTTTGTTTTAGGCTCCCCTGTAATGCAAGTACAGGTGCAAACTCAAGTGTTACTTTTTGGATTGTACTGTATATATTTTCTTTTTTAAATAATTTTCAGTCAGAAAATAAAAATCCAAACAATGCTCAGCAAAAACAAAAGTAGCCCCTAAAATAACTTCATTACAGCACAACCAAGGAACAAAAAAAAAACTAACAAAAAAAAAAACAAATAGATTAAATATGTGCACAAACAAGAAATCAGTTTATTTGAACAGAGATATTATTGTCATGTAATGGTGCCCATATATTAAAATATTCTGATTCTTTTTAGCCTAAATGCTGTTCTTTCTAAATTGATCATTTATATTGCTTCTAAAATCCAGTCAGTGTTGGGTCAGTGTCTGTCCATTTTTTATATTATTGTCTTTGTTATATTGCAGATTTTTATTTTTTGATGAAACATAACTAAAGCAACATAAATCTCCAAGTACACATGTTTGTGTTGTTAATGCAATATCTATATTCAAGTTAGTAATTGCTTCTTTTGTAGTTTTGAGCCATGGGTCTTTAATTTTCTGACAATCCCACAATAAATGGAGAGAGGTTCCTTCATCAGGACTGCACTTCACACACACATTAGAATCTTTTACTCTCATTTTACACAACTGGGATAGGCTGTAATGTATATATTTTCAGATTATTACAGATGTCACCGTTACGCGTCTGTTCTGGTTTACCTGCTGTAGTCAGAATACATTTTACTGCTGTCATTTATCAAAATAATGTCAAAATAATTCAGTTAAACCAACCCTCAATGAAATCTTGTTGACTCTTTTGTTTTCCTAGATCTAAAGGCAAGCTCCATTGTTCACCACTAGATGGACCCACTGCTCACTTCCACCAGCATCTCCCACAACCCCTTCTTTGGAAAACACAGACCCAGTCCCAGTGTGGCCCCTGTCCCGCTCCTATGTAAATGATCTCGCTGTCCGACCCCCCTTTCCTCTTCTCCCCTGAGAATCCCCCTCTCTGGGCCGACCACTGGTGTGTGCTCAGAGCTGTCACGACCAGACCGCGAGCACTGGGCAGCGACGCACAGATGGACTGAGGGGACTGCTGCTCTGCGCGCACACACACCACACACTCACACAATTACGCACACTTTGGCCCGTGGACCAGCTGTTGTCTCAACCCTTTTTCTCCTTTTTTTTTTTTACCCCTGCCTTGGCCTATACATCCTGGTCTTTCTCCTCCTCCCTTCTCTCTGCTGGATTAGGTGCATTTTGTAGTCAGGCTGGGAGCTAAGAGGTAAACACTGGGCTAATTGCTTTGACATACTGCTCTTTGTTTTGGCCTCCTGGTGCTAATCAACCACGCTTGCTAATAAGTCCACCCGGCTGGCACGCGTTTTGTTTGGGCTTTTTAGAGGAAGTGGGAATATATAGATGACCATTGCGCAATATAATGAAGTCTTGCCGTCATATTTCGTAAACCATTCTGCCCAGAGTTCCCACAGTGCGCGTTGTGTGGCTTGGATAGCGTAGCGCGCACTCCCCCCGTTCAGGTGTGAATCTATTTATTCTCATTAACAAGGCCTCTCCCCAAAGTCAGCCAATTAACACGGCGCTCGTAATGAAGCCATTAGCTGTCAGATGAGGTAGAGGCGCTGCTTGTCGCGGGTCCGCTGTGTGCGCACTGTGTATATATGTCTCTAATATAAGCAAGAGAATTAATGGAGTGAGCGCGTGTGATAATGAGGTAATGTGGAACAAGCAGGACGCGCGGTGATCAGCCCAATGTCTCAAATGAAGATATCAGACACAGTGATTTAACTCTCTCTCTTTCTCACACACACACGCGCGCGCGCAGCCATAAACAGGGCTTTCTTTCTGTACTGTTCTTTGTGTGGTAATGGTTTTTATAGAGGAGCTGGCAGATGATACGAGCTCCTCACTCAACACAGCCTCAGCACTTAGCTCTGCGCGTTTGTAATAATGAGACCTTCTTCTTAATCGCAGGTGCACACCAGAGCATGACCCAACAGAGGTTCAGCGTTTGTGCGAGCTTAAAATAAAGTCACATTCAGCTTTTAGCTTTATGACACAACACTATAAAAGGTACACAGTAGATGACAACAAGCATTTTGACGCGTTTGATTCATTTACAGGTGTCCTCCTCTGTCACTGTGTTTACATTTCACCAAAGGGTTTCACTTTAATGCCTTAGTCCGACTAAAAATGTACTTTAAATGCTTTTGTGCCTCTTAGCCTAAGTATAACTAACTAATTGTACAATCAAGATAAAGTTAGGTTTAAGCTGAACTGTGAATCCAGCAAACACACCACAGTGCAGTGCATAGTGCCAGTGGAGTGGAAAGACAAAAGTGGCCAGTGCTTAGACTCAAAGTGATAACCGCACATTTGTAGAACACATGCAGTTTATTCTACTTCTTGGTTGTGTTAGTCTTTCATAATGTATCCAAGCTTAGCCATTTAACAGGGTTTAGCCTCACCTGCCTATATTCCTTGGATATTCCTTGGTTGTGTTCAGCTTTGAGTCTATCTTGACTTATCTAACCAGCGTTTCCCAGCTATTGCATGCTATTGTCCTGCATGAGGTAAATATTGTTACGGATTGGCATTATAATCAAACAGATATCACAATAAGTACTGTACTTACCATTCATTCATTCATTTATCTTCTTCTGTTTGATACCAGAAGGGGTCATGGGTACTGGAGCCTATCCTAGCAACTATGGGCCTTAGACGGAGTACACCCTGGACATTGGACAGTTAGTCAGACAGACAACCATTCACTCCCACATTCATTCACTAGGGGCAATTTAGTCACCAATTTTACTAACACATGAATGTCTTTGGACAGTGGGAGGAAGCCGGAGTACCAAGATGTACCACGGTAACACAGGTAGGATATGCCCCCCAGCATTTACCATTTACATGGTATTACATTTCAAGTTATATGTGTTGTCCCATAGAAAGATATACATTTGTTATGGCAAATTATTGCTGTTAAGGGCAGCATCTTGAATAGTATTGTGATTTAGTTTGTGATTCTTAGAGCTCTGAACACTTCAGTCCATGGTTTTATCAGAGCCTATGCCATTGATGAGTATGGCACATATTTTGAATAAACACTGAGCTCAGTGAACTCACTGAACTCATGTCCACATCTGGATATAAAAATGGTATTCCTTATGTCAAAACACTAGATTTGCCTCCAGTGTGAACGTTAGCCTTTGTGCTCATTTGTTCCTTAATGAACCTATCGCACGGCGCGACCTTAATATAGTTTTAATTGTCAAAGTAATTGCACCAACATGCTTCAGCCTCAATGGGGAGGAATGAGAGGATCACACAGGCAGCTGTCTAATGGCACTATTTTTACCATTAGATGTTTGTAAATGGAGAAAGCCGTCCTGATCGAAATAAATTACACACATCACGCGGTCGACACTCTCCCTCTGGCACAAGAGATGCTTAATTTTTCTACTCAGGATGATTACTATAGACCCCCACTTCCTTCCCATACATGAAAGCTACACCAGGGTTGCCCAGCTTTGTCAAAAGAAGCCAGAACTGAGGATATGAATTGGATTTACCATTACACAATTAATCATATTTCACTATGCTCTCTCTGTCAATTTACTTTGCTTTCTTCTCTTCTCTCATTGACACCTCCCCCTCAAACTCCACACGACACCAACAGCAGAAGCAGTCGAGTTATCAACATCACTTTGAAGATACAGCTTAGGCAATAGGCTTCTTTTTTTAATACACTGATCAGCCATAACAATATGACCACCTAAATTATTGTGTTTTTTTTTTCCCTGTCTTGTTTTGTTGTGAGAAATGGCCATGTTTACTTGGCAGTTTCTACTTAAATGTTAATTGGGTTAGGCTTGACTTCGGCCTAAACCCTTTAAGTCTATGTCCTAGATCTAATGGAAGCATTGTATTGTTTCTTGTTTACTTTTAATGACCAAATAAACTAACTAACTAACTAACATCTTTCTATCAGAGCCAGCATTCATTTCTTCAGCAGTTTGAGCCACAGTAGCTCATGCGTTGGATTGAACCCCACGTGCATCACCTGTCGTCAGTTCACCACTGCTCCTTCCTTGTACGGTTTTTGATAGATCCGACCATTGCAGACTTGAAAAACCCTACAAGAGCTGCAGTTTTGTAGATGCTCTGACCCAGTCGTCTACAGGCCTCACAGTTTGCCCTCTACTCTTGTCAAACTCACTCAAATCCTTATGCTTGCCCATTTCTCCTGCTTCTAACATCAGGGTTAGAGACACTTTTCTGCCTAATATGGAGCTCAGCAGTGACACCCCCCAGTTCTGGAAATAAAATTCCCATTTCTAATTTTCCCCATTGACTTTTTGAAAAATCCATATATTAAAAGTTCAACAGCTTGATGGAGGCTAGCTGTGTGGTAACTCATGACCAGTAAACAATTAATTCCGCTTTATTTACGCATTTGAAACTTGTCAAAAGGCAAAGTTATAAATGCATTTTGATAAAGTTTAAAGTTTTACCTAATCTTAGAAATTAATCTTGTTATCGTTGTGAGTTACCGCAGAGCTGATTAGCCTCCGTCAAGCTTTTAAACTCTTATTATACGCATTTTTCAAAAAATTTATGGGGGAAAAATGAATGGGGAACTAACAGATGCCATAACAAAGAGATCTGTGTTATTCACTTCATCTGTCAGTGGTCATAATGTTATGCCTCAATGTACACTTACTGTAAGCTAGAGTTTAGGTTTCCAAGCCTGACCATTTCTTCATTCATAATGGTCACATATGGTGGCGATGGTGGCGCAGTGGGTTAAGCATTCGCCCAGCAACCGAAGGGTAGCCGGTTCGAATCCCATCTGAAGCGCATACTGTCGTTGTGTCCCTGGGCAAGACACTTCACCCACCTTGCCTGTGTGAATGTGGCTGTGTTTGGTGGTGGTCGGAGGGGCCGTTGGCGCAGATTAGCAGCCACGCTTCACGCTGTCAGTCTGCCCCAGGGCAGCTGTGGCTACAGAAGTAGCTCACCGAAGAGTGAATAAATAATAGATCAAAAAAAATTGTAAAGCGACTTTGAGTTGTGTGAAAAGCGCTATATAAAATTGATGTATTATTATTATTATATGAAGAAGGCACACAGAAAGTCAGAAAGAAAGTAACAGCTGCAAAAAATCCAAAGAGATCCCCAAAAGAGTATTATGTTATTTCAATCCAAACATGCAAAACTGTGGTGGAAAAAGTCCAAAAACCATCCACTAAAATGCATCAGTGTGTCACAACATATTAAATTACTTTATATCCGCACTTATACTCTGGGGAAGGACAGAAGTCTAGGGAGCAACGTCCTCTTTAGGACTGAAAATCACAGTTAGAGCTGGATTTGGTTTGTTGTTTGTTGGTAAGTCTCTGCTAATGGATTAATGTCTCCCAAAAGGGACAGTTTACAAGTGTTTACGCTGTGTGTACAACAGATAGCAGTAAAAACAATAGAAATATTTGATCATATTAGTTACATACACACAACATTATTCACCTTAATGTGTACATAACATTACACTTATACACAGGCTCTCTGTACATAAATGTAACATAGTGCTTGGATTATTTTTGGATGTCAGTAGCTCAAAGAGGTTGTCCAAATAAACGTAAAGTTGGAGGTTAAATTCCCACTCCTCCACATTGATACTGTGTCCTTGGGCAAGACAATGTCTGAGCTTTGAGAGCCTATGGAGGTAGAAAGTGTTATTGTTAAATGCAGCCATTTCACTTTTAGCAGGTGTAGGCTACTTCTTTCAGGAAATATGGCACCTCTGGTTTATGTGACAGTGGCAGAGTGGTTAGCACTATTGCACCAAGCAGCTGGGCCTGTCTGTATGGAGTTTGCATGTTTTCTGTGTCTCTGGGTGCCCACCTAAAATAAAATAGCCTGGCCAGCCAAGTAAACTGTCTTCCTGTTCTTTACAAAGAAGTTAGTCTTGTACCTCTTTGCTTAAATTTAGTTTTTATGGACAGAAAAATCACGGGTGGAGTAACCAATCAGAAAAACAAAGGGCGGGACAAAAATAGTGCACCGCTGACCCAAACAAACATGGTGGTTTGTCATTTTTGCTATAAAACACCAAAATATGGCATATTATGAGCAGCTCTGTAATTATTTCTGAATGGGGACAGCAGCAGAAGCCAGTTGTACAAAGACTTTGTTTTGTTTTGAATGTGGTCATTACATTGGACGTCAACAGGACTTTACTGTTGTTAAAATGGAAACAAGACGAAGATCCCAGCAGAATCAACAGGAGATGAGGGAAAGCACTAAACACCGTTAATCAGGTCAGAGAAGTTATGAAATTAGCTCAGTAGCCAGCGCTACCTTGTTTCCCTTCCGCATTAGTGAGACGCGCTGCAGATAATCGGCTGTGATAGGACAGTTCTAAATCAACCTGAGAGAAACGCTTCCCCCTGAGTGAGGAACCAGACTGTCCTGCTTTCAAAATGAAAGTAGGTTGACAGGTTGAAAAGAGAACACGTTTCCCTCTGGGACAGTAAAGTCTACCTTACCTTATAAACTTATCTTTGTCACTACAAATATGTGTCCAGTTTTGCGGCAGCCTCTTCTTTGTACGTTTTTCTTCTCAAAGTACATTAAAAGTGAATTAATACTTCAGTGAACATAACAGAGTCACCCCCCCCCCCCCCGCCCCCACCCACCTGCTCTGCACAGGCCCCACTGCCTGTATACTGTCCTGTATATGGATCCTCTCGTGTGGGCTGTTGTGGGCTGTTGTTGGTGTTCTGAGCCTCCCTCCTGTCTAATTAAAAAGAAAAGTGATGTGGAGTGTCCTCTCTGTGACCTCCTGTGATGCCACTCTCACTGCAGACACATCACAGCCCCGCACACTCCTGATTATGATCCACTTCTTCAAGGCTTTCGGCTCTTTCATCCATGCGTCTTTGAGCCCCTTTTTTGACCTGTGGGGAAGACTTTTTCTGTTTAAATGACTTCCTAAAGCACTCTGATATCCAGTTTTTTCTTATTTTGTACTCATTTTATTAGTTGCAACAAGATGACTTTGAATATTTGTGAGTCAAAGACATTGGCCCATGCTCCAAATTGGCAATTTTTTTGTCCTAGCTGTGTGTATTTTGTTTGCATATATATTTGTGTGTCCACTGGCATCTGGCGTATGCTGTAACTCTCTATCTTATTCTTTGGTGCACCTCAGTGAAGTCTAATTCACGTGTACTTTGTTTTTTTGGATGACAAGATGCTAAAATGCAGCTTTTTTACCAGAGGCTGTAAGTCTGAGGAAGTCTTCTTCACTGAAAATACTAAACGTTGCCGAACCTGGTTAACCTGGTTTTGTCCACGTTTTGTCTTAACTTGCAATTTTTCAGTCCAGCTACGCGTCTTTATTTGTAAGCTGTGATTGGCTGAGAGCTACTGCACTTCAACTAACATTGCTGCCATGGACACAAAAGAATAAAATGGTAAAATAAAGAGAGAGGTTAGTTTACAGATACATTAATGTTGTCATTGTTTTCTGTTGTGTTAGGATTTTATTTTTTAATATCATGTGTATTATAGTTGTAGCCTTTACCTTAAACACTTTACATTTACATTGTAGCTGTTATATTCTGACGTGGCTATAGGCAAAGAGTCACCACATTTTTCATAGTGAGAAATAGAGATTGTATCTGATTTAGATGAGTTTGGGGGATTTTTTTTATTGGGTCGGCAGTAGCTCAGTCAGTAGAGATGTTCACTCACTAACCAGAAGGTTGGTGGCATTGTACACTGTTGTTGTATCCTTGGGCAAGACACTTCAACCACCTCGTCTGTATGAATATGTGTTGTGTGATTGGTGCTGGCTTAAATTGGCAGCAATCGCCACCGAGTGTGACAGAGTAAATGAATAATGCAATCTAAACCCTATAAATGCGCTATATAAATACAATGTTATTATTTATTAAACTTCATTAGATGTGCATTATTTTTTATGTACATTTTTTAAATCCAATTTCTATAGCGATGTCATCTTAACAGCAATAACATTTTGCACAAGTCTCTTTGTAATACTATTGTAGATTTGGGTTGATTTGGTGAGCAATAGGTTCAAACTAAATAGTATCCTCATTTCTAATTTATTCTGTGGAGTTTCTCTATCTTCTCTCTTTATTTAAGAGGTTACCCTTGCTTCTCCGTGAAAAGTATGCATCAAAATTATAATAAATTAATTGTTTTAGGCTATGATCTTTTACAAGTTAGACAATAACACTAGATAGTAGTTTATATTAGCTATGTGAAACTCCTTTTATTGATTTAGCACTTTTAACAGAAGCATGGGACCATTCAGTGTAGTGAGTCAGTGTTAGTTCATTCTCTAAACTGGCTCCATAAATTCAGCTTTAGGTCCCTTGCTGGTAGTTGCTAATCTTTTGATTCAGAGGCTTTTTAGGAGTTTAGGGCACAGTTGTTCAGTTTAACTTTTGTGTATAAAACATTTACTCATCCAGTGTATCTTGTGTGTGGATTCTTGTTGTGGCCCATTACAGTGTGAGGTCTGCCATGTTGGGCCCAGTGCGTTTGGCAGAGTGTCTGGTTTTTAAAGGATCCTAATGGGGCAGAAGCAGTGTATGATGTGGAGGAGACCCAAAGATACTGCAGGCAGCACAGCTCAGGGCCCTGGCTCACATTTCCTGTTTGCTCGGCTTCCTCCTCTTCTCTTCTTTAAAAAAACAATGGTTTATTTCATGCTATAGGGCTGCCTGATATTAGGAAAACATATGATATAAATACTGTGATAATGATATGATGCACAAAATTTGAATAATTTTAAATAAGATGTATTTATTAAGCATAGACTCACTAATCACAACAGGGACTAAATCAAAACTTAGTCTCAACCAGGCCTATTCCAGGCCTAAACAAGGACTAAACAAGCTCTAAATTAGGACTAAATAAGGTCTGAACAAGCTCTAAACCAGGGCTAAAGCAAGTCTAAATCAGGTCTAAACACAGGACTAAATCAGGACAGAACAATCTTTGAACCAGGCCTTCACCAGGTCTAGATGCAGGTCTACATGCAGCTCTAAACCAGGACTAAATCAGTGCTAAACCCGGACTAAACCAGGGCAATAAACAAGGTCTAAATCAGGACTAAATAAGGACTGAACGAACGTTAAACCAGGGCTAAACCAGGACTAAACCAGGCCCATACCAGGTCTAGATGCACATCTAAATGCAGCTCTAAACCCAGGATTAAATCAGGACTAAACCCAGACTAAACCAGGGCTAAACCAGAACTAAACTAAACCAGGACTAAACAAGGACTGAACAAGCTTTAAACCAGGTTTAAACCAGGACTAAACCATGTCTAAATTTAGCACTGGTAAAGGGCTAAATCCAGTTCATTTAATTGAAGTTTTTATTTGTCCATAACATAATTGACAATGTAAACTTCAGCTAAAAAACCATAACGTTACTTATTTAGTCTCTTATGCTTTTTACGTTTACTGATATTGTGATAACAATTAACTCACAATATACTGTGCAGCCCTATTTCAAATTTAACAAAAAAAATAGAAGGAATCAATCAGGCACGGTTCCTTTCCTTCCTCTTCCTCTTCTTCTTCTTCTTCTTCTTCTCCGTATACAGCCACAGTTCACCTCCGCCCTCTCCTCCCTCTCCACCCTCTCCCCAGCCGCCTCCCCCACCCCCCTCTCAGGACTGCAGACTGAGGACATGCATAAATTCAGCCACATTAGTATTCCAGTCAGGCTTCTCCATTTCAAGGCAAGGCCGGGCACCCTTTCCGCCTCTCCTCCTCCTCCTCCTCCTCTTGCACCACCAACACATATACCTCTCCAAATCCTTATTTTGGGAAAGCATCTATAGGCCTATACTTTATACTCCCATATCCCAAATTATTTTCTGACTTTTTCTGGAAGAATATAAAACTATTTTTGTGCTCTCAATTATACGCAGCTGTAGTCTTTGAAATGAGCTTCTGGTTGTTCTGTGTTGTGTGTGTGTGTTGTGTGTGTGTGTGTCTTTGTGTGTTTTGATGTCAGACCAAGCGAACCTGGCGATAAATCACGCATGTCTGATTGAGGAGGGCAGAGAGTTTGGACAATAACATTTGAGAGAAGAAGAGGAAAGGGAAACCGGGAGAGTGATCCGTACAGAGCCAAGCGTCAAAGAAATAACTGGATATTTTACAGCTGTTACAGTGACATTTAGACGATGGGCAGGAAAAAGACGGCGCTTTGACTTGACATTGAGGCTGAGTCAAGGTTACGGCGCTTTGTTGTTGTTGTTGTGTGGCACTGAGTGTAGAGAATATTCAGAGACGCTCAACACAAAAGGCTGGTTCAAGTGGAAGAAGTCAAACATTTGGCTGCGGACATTGGTAACGATCACTTAAGTGTTTGACACTTTGTTGTTTTTAAAGGCACCACATTTTCCAAAAAAACAAAAAAACAAAAAAAACCCACTACATTATTCATAACCTTTTCTCACTCAAAAGAGATATTGTCCAGGGTTTACTCAAGAAATTATGAGGAAATGTCCATTTGACTATATAATTTCAGCTAAAACTTGTAATAACATGCATTTTTCATTTACATAAACACTATTATAAATGTGATTCTTGTTTTTTAAAAAGGGGAAATTATGATTTTTGTGGTGATTCAAATAACATTGCATTTGGGCCCGATCAAAATGTAGATAAATAAAATAAAAAAATAAGAAAATAAATTATTTATTAATTTGTAACAATTAATATCAATAACAGTGTTGTTGCAAAAGAAAGAAAGAAAAAAAGAAAGAAAGAAATATGTTAATAATAATAAGAAAAATAATGATAATAATTTTCCAACCAATGAGAAATTTATGGACAGTAAATAATTACTGTAATTGTTAATATTGATAATAGTGTTGTTGCCAATAATAATAATAATAATAATAATAATAATAATAATTTTGCAATGGGAATGGGAAATTCATGGACAGTAAGCTCTTGTAAAATGTAGAAATGTTTTGGCAAGATCAGAACAAAAACCCTGAACAAAATCTATATATTGAATATCTAATTAATAATAAAATAAAGTTATTATTTTTTAATTGGAAATAACACAAATAGTGTGTTAAGTTACAGTAGTTTTAGTTAAGATAATGTGTAGCCTGCTTTTTCCTGTCTGAAGTCTCCATAGACAGTCGTTTTATGGACAGTAAAGACTTACAGCAGGAATTGTTTATTACAACATACATAGTTTATTTGAAAACATAATACAAGCTTTTATACTGAAAATAAATAATTACTTGAGCTGTCATCGAAATTTGGATCAAACCTCGCCGAAACAGTTCAGTTTTCTTACTGAAAATATCGTGTTTGTTTTGTACACTGCTAATTAAGTGCGTGAATAACTAAGAGCATTTTCTGTTTAAATTAATGACTTCAAAAGGGTAATATATAAAACTGTACAATATTCGAAAAAATACTTAAGAAATAAACCGATAAACAGGAAGATTATAAAATTTGTTTTTTTGATAGTGAAGGTACAATAAAATTATAGGCAGGTGTATAGCGTCGCTCTGCTCAGAGTCCACACAGTTTATGGTCGAAGATGACTGGGATGAAAACACAATTATAACAGTATGTGGCTGGAGAAGCTACAGGCCAAAAGAGAGAGAGGGGAGTTTAATTAAACCTCCTCCAATAAGTGCTATGGTTCCTCTACGCGTAAAAAAACGACTCAGGGCCTATTGGAGAAAAATAATTACACATTGCGTTACAAAAATAATGAGTGTAAATGTGTGGAGAACTAAAGCGGTGGGTTTGAGCCCGAGGGAAGCGTGAGGTGAGCGCAAAATGGCCTCTGGTGTCCACAGCAAATCAATTAACAAAACTGATAGAGCCACTGTTATTGTGTTGTTATTGGTCTCACTTCCACATGGGCGCACAAACAAACGCGTAAAAACAGAGACGAAGAAGTCCCCCCCCAAAAAAACAAGTGAAAACACCAGTCCCAGCTGATCCTAACATTATTTCTGAGCTGATGGTGAATCAAACCAAGGCGCTGGCAGGTTATAGGCACATTTGTAGTATTTATATCCTTGATTCTCGCGTGGATAAAAAGTAAAAGTGGCTCCAAAAAGGTGATGCTGATGCAGTAATGCCCTCACGGCGCTGGGAATGACGAAGGCCGGACAGGTGTCTTGTTATTGTTTGAGTCTGTCACGGGACGCGCGCCCCACGGTCCGTTCCCTCCCGGGGTCAGAGATCGTGGCACGAGGACGCGTCGCCGTGAGAATAGGGTCCCTCGTGCGGCAGCGGTGGCTCTCCCGGCGGCGTCATGCGCTTCTCCTTTTGCCGCCGGTTGCAGAACCACACGCGCACCACCTCCTTCTCGAGCTGCAGCGAGTCCGCGAGAGAGGTGATCTCCTGCGCGGACGGTTTGGGACACTTGAGGAAGTGCGTCTCCAGGACCCCCTTGACGCTGACCTCTATGGACGTCCGCTTCTTCCTCTTCCGACCCTGAGCTGCGATCTTGTCTATGCTGCTGGCGCTGCCCGTGGAGGAGTCGGCCTCCTCCAGCCACTTATTGAGCAGCGGCTTGAGTTTGCACATGTTTTTAAAGCTCAGCTGCAGCGCCTCGAACCTGCAGATGGTTGTCTGAGAGAAGACGTTGCCGTACAGCGTCCCCAGCGCGAGCCCCACGTCCGCCTGCGTGAAGCCCAACTTGATGCGGCGCTGTTTAAACTGCTTGGCGAAGTGTTCCAACTCGTCCGAGGTGGGCGTCTCCTCGTCCGAGTGGTCGTGGCAGTGGTGCGGGCCCAGGTCGCCGTGCTCGGGGCTGAGGGTGTCCCTGAGGCCCGCGTGCATGCCCTGGCCCTGGTTGGCCGAGGGCTCCATGATGCCATTAACAGAAAAACCCGTCTGGGAGTAGGACATGTTGCTGTGGGACACGGGGCTGCCCCACGCGCCCGGGTGGTTGTTGTGGTGCGGGGAGTGGTGGTGGATGATGCCCGGCTTCACGTCCTGCTGCTCCATGGAGCCGGACCAGGGGCTGCCCTCCCACTGGTGACCCAGCGCGTGGCCATAGTCGCTCTGCAGCAGTTTGTGGTGGCTTCTGTAGGGGCTCGCGGGCTGCATGGCCTGGCTGTCCGCGTGCAGCATGGGACTGGAGCTGAGCAGGGTGTAGGGGCTGGACGCCGCTGTGGCCATGCTGCTGCTGCTCGACCCCGCTGGAGCTACTGACGCCAGGCAGCGCCGCAGCCCCTCACATCTCCCTCTGGCTCCGCTGTGATTGACAGCTCGTTTGACCAATCAGCTTTGAGTGACGACTCCCGCAGACCAATAGCGCACGTGCCCCCCCCCCACGCCCCGCCTCTGCTGCTGTGAGGTTTTTTATTTACTGCAATCAGAACTTTATTGGAAAACAGAGAAATGTACAAACTTATGGACATGTGCTTTCAATATGAGCGGTGGAAAATATTGATATTCATTATAGTCAATTGTTCCCATGTTTCAAACCCACTATTCACACACTTTCCCCCAAAAGCTGTCTGTTTTACATTGGGATACTGCTGGCACTTGTATGGGAAAGTAGTGTCTTTGATGAGGAGACTGTGCCATTACACTGACTTGTCAAGTTTTGTTAAACTCACACTTCAGTGCAGTTAATAAAATGCTTTTTACAAGGTTTATACACATAATTATACTTTTCAGCATAAATATATAACCATGTAATCGAGGCGTTTTGCAGCGTAGTATTACAGAAAAACACTTACAAAAGGCAGTGTATTCACAATGCTAATGACAGAAAATTAATCTTTAAAAAGGTATGTATGAAATGCATAATATAACAGTCATAACTACATCAGGAAAATGTTACAACAATAAACAAATGCTGTGAAGGAAGTGAGAAACAAGAATCCCCTTTTGAAGAGTTCATTGTGCAATTAACAATTATTTTTTTCTCATGACACCTCTGAGCACCAAAGTACATTTTAACTAACGAAATGGTCAAAAAGATAGGTGTCTAATTGCCCAGGCCTGTGATGGTGGCGGGGCAGGAAGGAAGGGGTTACTCGAACCGGAAGTGAGCAGCAGCGTCGGTCCAGTTGCTCCCGTGGCTTGTGGTGCGCGTGTGATGCGAGCGTGGAGCGCAGTTCCTGTTTATTAATTAAAGTTCCCAACTGATTTACGCGCGAGTTTATTGCTGCTCGTGTCACCCTCGAGCGCGTGCGAAGGAGGAGATTAAAGCGCAATGGCATTTTGTGAGACGTGCCAACACTTCATTTAGAGCCCAACACAATCAAACCAGGACCAGTTCTTGGGCGCTAATGATTAACTCTAACGCAATGTTTCCTGGGGTGTTTATAAGATGTCCCGAGATAGGGCAACACGCGGTTTTTACGCACGAACATTCCCATATAAATATTCATCACCTTTCAATAGTGGAAATATAACTGTCACAGATCTGTAGGTGCGAGTGTACCTTGTTTAAATACGGAATTCGACGTGTTTTAAGACAAGACAAACCCACATTTTCAGCTCATAAAATTCATTGATTCAAATCCTTTACTAGCAGCGAACGCGGCCTTCTTCATTGTCCCCACTACTTAAAAATCTCCCCAGCTCGTCTCCGAATTGAAAAACCTAATCTAACTGCATATCTGAGCCCTAACTTCGCCTGCGTAATTATATTTGCCATTAGAAGACTGCAGCGTCCCAGTCTCCTTATTGGTTTGAAATTCCATTAAATATATTGCTCGGGCTCCCAGGTTAAGCTTGATTTAAATTTGCATACATTTTCATACATTTAGGAGAAATAAAAGAAGCACTGCAGCCACCAGAAAGTCATTAAAGAGCGCCGAGCCGAGGAGCTACCGCGATGCTGCCGGAGGAAAGAAGAAGAGGAAGAAGAAGAAGAAGAAGAGGGCGGACAGGGGGTACCACCAGAGGCCGGAGCAGGTGAGAGACATGACCGCGGGGCTGGGCGAGGGGACCGGGCCGCAGGGGGGTGGACAGGCCCCGCTATCAGGGTTAGGCAGAGGACACATCTCTCCTCCAAATTTCTGTCATTATATGGAAAAGGGCCTGTGTACCTTGGACTTAATTGTTAGGCTTTGCTGTTTTGTGTTGCATAATTTGACGCATTTGAAGCTGGAAGAGTGCTACATATTTTTTTTTTTTTTTTTTTTTTTTGATGTGAACGGCAGCGTTATTCAAGAGGCCTAGTTTGTTGGACTGGATTATTGATTAGTTTGAGTCTGGCTGAAAATATATGCAGAAAAATGTGTCATAAATTAAGTGAACTGAAGGCACACTGGACGCAGTTGTGCAAGTCCAGGTTTACATTATGTGCGTAATTTTACTTTGACGCATAAAAGATAAATGTTTGGATTAAGTCATGCGTAAAAATCCATTCATTTGAATAAACTAGAAGCCGACATGTTCTTTCTACAACGTTTAAAATATGAATTACAACCTTGCGTTACAAAAGAAGCATGTTATTTTAAAACAGAAATAAACTACTTTTTTTTTACGCACGACGCTTGAAGCAGAGAGGATTTAGAGAAGGGGGTGCTCTCTCTCTCCCTCTCTCTCGACAGTCTAAGTTTCTAAGTGTAACAGATGCTTCTCTAGAAACGCTCCTTGTGCCGATCCCTTTTATTCACATCGACATTTTTGTGCCGTCGAGCGCGTTTCCATAGCGAGGCGAATAAAAGGCAAATCCCCGCTCCGCGCCTCCAATAAAGAGCCCATTCACAGATAACCCGAGCCATGCAAACCCCGCTACACTTACACAGACTCTGCGCTCAAAAACACAACCAGCGATCATTTCTGACACGTTATGTTTGTTTGTGTTTACTTAGGGGGTCGTGGCAATTACGCACAGCTATATATTTCCATCTGCCGATATTTACTATAAGCTATACATTAGTGAAAACAATAATTTGGATACGATGGCCTTGGTTAAGAAAGCACATTTAAAACAAAAAATAGCATTATAGGTACATTTTTACGCGTTTTTACATTTTAACGCATTAAAACCTAACGCGCATTTTACTTTTGTCTGCCGCTGGGTGCGAATAGTTTCATCCATATTCATATTTTATGCAGTTATTTTAATAGGACTGGCGCGTACATATCTTTACACATTCTTGGCAGCGAAAAGAGACATATTTTGAGGTCAGATGTGAATGAAACGGAGCAGCTTTTGTTGCCAACACCCCGCTGCTAAAGGTCAGAGAATCACAGTATGGACAAATATAATTTTCCGTGTAACAGATGAGGATTTTGGTCGCTCATAAGCTGGTCATTTTGCTTGAAAATTTATATTCAAAATGGTCCTTTTAGCTTTTTATCGCTTAATTAAATTGCCACCATGTCATGTATCGTGCCAAAACCTTTAATTTGTCATCGATACATTCTTCTTTTTACGCATGATCCTTCTCTAAAAATATGTTATTTTAAGCTCCGTGTATTTGCAGTGACTGGTTGTCCCTTGGTTTGTGCCTCTGTCCCGCAGCTTAGAGCAGCCCGTAGATAAATCAAACCCCAGTCTGAGGCAGAGACAGCTCAGGGCCCCGGGGCGGGACCTGTCACGCGGTGTCATGACCTCTGTGAAGCCTAAATCTCCGCTGAGCGCGCCAAGATCCACAATTAAGGGGCGTCACATACGTGTAATTGCGCATAGTATAGCCTAAAGTAAAGAGGTTCTTTCTTAGGCCTGCTTCAACAATATGGCTCAATTTTTGTGCATTTTCGATCTGTATTTGAATTTTGACACATTGCAGACGGTCTTAGTGTCACTCCTGGCCGTAAACTCGGTTGTCCTCTCATCCTTGACATCCGCGACACAAACGCACCGCTGCCAGACACTAAAATCGATATTCCCATTAGCGCATGACGTCGCTAATAAAGGACAGCGCTTAAACTACCCGACCTTTAAAAAAAATGTATAAAAATAAAGCTGGCGCTGTTTTACGTGACAGGCTGCTTACGCTAAAACGTGTTTTTAGTGCGTCCCGTGTCCAGCTGTCAGTCAAAGAGAGCCACCATTATGAAGGGGAAAGGCATCGGTCACATTAATGGCACAGAGATGAAGCTTAGGCGCATCCCACGAGAGCGCACGAGTGTAAATGTAGGCTGTATACGTTCATTAAATATACTGTATGAAGGCCTGTGCGTTTGGTTGGCTCTTTCGTGTCACCAATAGGGGCTGAAGCATCCTATTCCACCTCATTGAGAATTTTTCTTTATTTATTCAAATTTCCAGTTCGTCCAGAAAATGGTGAAATCCATAATATGCCATAATTTCAGATTCACGCAATAGCCTGGCTGCTTACAACAGAGCTGTGGAGAAACAATTAATGAAAGATAAGCGAGTTTTACTGATTTCCATCACCAGGTGTTTTCAGGGAAGGTAAACCTTTGATTAAAATAAATGTCTAGAAAGGCATAGTATTGGCACACAACACAATAAAGAATTTAAACAATAGTAAATAGATTACTGTACACGGTTTTCCACATTTCAAAACACAAAATGACTTGAATGTACCTTATTCATGCCATTTACATAGATCTGCTCCTGTGTATATTTTTATTTTTTCCATTATAATGAGATTTAAAAATTTTGGGAATCCTTTCCAGAGTGCTCTTAAATATTGGTGTAGCTCAATATTTGTGACATTAACTGTATAACAATGGGTATTATGTATATCTTCATATGTATGCAGTGTAAGAAGGCTATGTGGAATTATTACTGTTAAAATTAAAGTTAGACAAATTTAACCACATTAAAAACTGTCACTCTAAAAACTGTCTTTATAGGAGAAGAAAACAATTTATTTTGTAATTTTATATTTCTATATCTGGTCACTTTGTTTTAGCAGTTTTTAAAGTCACCACTATAGCATTTAATCAATTTTACACACTAGCATTTTTGTTACATCATGGAATACAGTATGTTAAGACAACCAAAAATATATTTCATTATATTTTGTTGGCTATGTTGTATTGTTCACAGTAACATCTTTGTAGAAATAGTGAAATTCAACTCTTTATATCTCATATTTTGCAAGAACAGCGATTCACTACTGGTCTGTTTGTTAAAACAACGTCTGTCCCTGATCATTTTGTGACCCACCTTTTTACAAAACCAAACTTATTTTTCTGAATTATTACAACAATCACTACAACATTTATGGCTCATATATTTCAAAATCATATTCAGTGTTTAATGTGATTAAAACCGCATTTAGCCTTGACATTAGCTGAACATTTGAACTACTTTGTTTATTTTTCTCTGTGACCCACTTTTGTGTCTCAGCCCACCAGTTGAGAATCACTGATCTTGACAACAAATCAGTGGACACTTACAGTTGTTTTCCAATGCAGCATTCACCTCCGTTTCATAAGACTATACCCTTTAGCTCTAAAAAAAAAAAAAAACTGTAGTTGTAGAAAAACTATGAGAAATTGTTTAGCTTTTTGAGCTTTTAACCATGTTATAATGTTTTCCATCTCAAAAACAGACCTGGAGTAGTATTTGTTGTCATTCACGCTTGTTTAAGAGTAATCCTGTTTGCTGAGGCCGTCTCCTTCTCAAGAGCTGAAAAACCCTCAGTCTCACGGCTCTAACATGAAACCAGAAGTGCTCCTGCGCGTTTCTAAATCCCATACACCTTCACTGGACTCATTCTGATAATTTCAGTGCTTAAACTGGCATCACTATGAAGCAGTCAGCTCATTTATCTATCTGTTAGCATCATACTGCTAACAACTGTGCTAAATAGCCTTTTTGTGCTCTGTCCATTCCCCACCGTTGCCAGCAGGGGGTGACAGACACATAATCCAAGCGTTTTCTGCAAAGTCAAAGTACCATCTCCCCAAAAGAAGACATTTTTCATACACATACATTATTTTAAGTGATAAAACGTGATGCAAAGGTGTCCAATACTGTTTCAACAAAAGCATATTATAGATCCTTAAAATTAAATCCATAGCCTTAAAGCTAACGTGATCAAATGTTTGAAATCTTTATAAACATTGTCTGTGTGTCTCTTCATTAGTATTCCACCTCTCATTCAAATCCCAGCCTCAACTTATTTGGATTTCCAGTTAATTAGAAAATGAATTCAGTCAAAACAGCTCAGGAGCCTCAGGTCACAGAGTCTGTCAGCTCCTCGCTTGTTATTTCTCTGTTTAGAGAATAAACATCCACAATGCAACGGTATTACCTCTGGATTATCTGTGAGAACTGAGAACACCTGAACCAAATGGAAACAGTTTGTCGTCTTCAAACAAAAGAGTGTTTACAAATACAGCAGTGGTTCTCAAGCGGCGGCACGGGTACTACTGGTGGTACACAGTCTCCACGTGGTTCATAGTGTGTGAGAGTGAGACTGATTGTCCCAGGGCTACCTGAGACCCAAAGTTGCTGGGATAGGCAACAGTGACCCACGACCCCTAATGGGAATAAGTGAAGGATGATGAATGAGTGACTTTTATTCCTATCTTAATCCTGTACTGGTTTCTTTTGATTTAGTCCTGGATTTAGACTTGTTTTAGACCTGGTTTAGTCCTGGTTTAGACCTGGTTTAGTCCTGGTTTAGACCTGGTGTAGTCCCAGTTTAGACCTGGAATTAGACCTGGTTTAGATGCAGTTTAGTCTTGGTTTAGACCTGATTTAGACCCAGTTTAGTCCTGGTTTAAACCTGGATTTAGACCTGATTTAGACTCAGTTTAGTCCTGATTTAGACCTGATTTAAATGTGGTTTAAAACTTGTTTAGACCTAGTTTAGTCCTGGTTTAGATCTAGTTTAAACTTGGTTTAATCCTGGATTTATACCTGGTTTAGTCTTGATTTAGACCTAGTTTAGTCCTGGTTTAGACCTGGATTTAGACCCAGTTTAATCCTGGTTTATGCCTGGTTTAGATCTAGTTTAGTCCTGGTTTAGACCTGGATTTAGACCCAGTTTAGTCCTGGTTTATGCCTGATTTAGACCTAGTTTAGTCGACCTTGTGGTTTATTCTTGGTCATTCCTAGTTGAGTCCTGGTTTTGGTCTCATTAATGCTTTTTTTTGGGTCACTTCCTCCTTTGTTCCTCAGTTCAGACCTAGATTTAGTCCAGATTTAGGCTCATATTAGTCCGATAACAATAATAATACTTAGAGATCCAAATAATTTCTAAGATGGTACTCGGTGTTAAAGCTTCACCAGATTACTCACGCCTTGTGCTGTGTGTGTGTTTGTGTTACAGGTGCTGTTTGCAGGGAGAGGGCTGGGGTCAGTGAAGAAGCCACGGTTGGTATGAATCTACATAAAATTACCATCTGTTAAACTTCAAACCGCTCTAAACGCACGAGAGACGAGGCCAGAAGAGTCCACAGAAACACAGCGCTGGCTCTTCAGGTCCTCTCCAGACCCACTTCCCTCGGCGCAGAGAGGAACGCACGGCTGTGGTTACAAACTCAGTACGATTCAACGGTGGGGTTTCTGTTCTCTCTTTAATATGTGAGAAATGTTGCTTTGGCTCGTCTGTGGAGGTGCTCATTCATCCAGGTCATGGTATAGTGTTTTGAATATATATGCATCTGGATATTGTTGTTTGAGATGTCTTTTAGTGAATATGTTTAACATCAAGTGCCATCGTCAAACATAAGAGAGAAGTGGGTTTGGTTCATAAACAATCCTCATTTTAGAACAAACCCATTCAAGTCTTGAACGTCCCCTTTTATGCTAAATCGACTCTTTTGAGGTTTAAACCATGGTATAATGTTGTTTGCAAAACCTGGAGGAGTATATTGTTTCATTGACGCTTGTTTGAATAATCCTTTATGCTGAGCCCGTCCCCTTTTCAAGAGTTTAAAACACTCACAGCTCTGAGTAGAAACGTGAAACGAGGTAGTGCTCCTGCGTGTTTCTAAAGCCCATACACCGTCACCGGACTCCAGGGCTTAATCTGAGCCGGATCCTGCCAGAACAAGATCTGGAAACTCTCTTAATTTGGCGATCCGGTAACTGTCAGCTTGGATCCGGCACAACTCAGAACAACAGTTGACTACATATGACTCTTTTGAGCTCCTAAAGCTGTGTTGAAGGTCAGATATGTAAACAGTTACACAAAAAAAATCACAGTTAAGAGCTTAATTTCCGCTTGAACCCTTCACAATAAAAGCTCCTCACCCTCCACGGCCACTAAACTAATGGGCAATCAATTAATAAACACTAAAATATAAGAAAAATAGAATGACTAAATCAGCTGTACAGGTATTGAACCTAGGTCTTTAGTATAAATTGGGTTATAATTATTTATAGACATTCTGATAAAAACAGAAATGCTTGATGGGTAATTTACTTAAGTCACAGACACAGAACAAAGGCGCCAAATCGCCAAAAACAAAACTGCAGTGCTCAAAAAGTCAAAAAGACAGTCACATTTCTCAGATGAAGCTGATTTCCAGCATAAACCGAGCCTCTCTGCACACTTCCACCATCTCTGAGTTACTCTTTCTCAATGCTGTGGGACCCCTCCTTGTCCAAATTCAATCTGGTTCCTTATGTGAGGTCATGGGGAACCAAAGGACTCAGGAGTAAAGTATGATGCAGGGAGGAGGAGGGGTCCAGGACATGATTGCGGTGTGGAATGTATTAAACAACTAGATACGCTAAAGGATTTCCTGGCTATAATCTAGAATAATATTAATACATTTATTAAAATATAATTTAAAATTGAGTATAAATGAGCAGTTGCTTGGTATTTTGGCGTGTGTGTGCGCCCGTGTATTATGTTGTGTGTATGTTCCAGTATCAGTATCAGTGTTGGCTTTATGGACTCCGGTGTCAAAGCGCAGATTTTGTTCCAGCATTGTTTGATTTACAAATGAAGCACTGCTGGACTCATTCAGATAATTTCACTGCTTAAATTGTCACTATGAAGCAGGCAGCTCATATTTGTTTTCATCTGACACGTTGCTAATAGCCGTGCTAAATAGCCATTGTATGCTGTGTCCATTCCCCACTGTTGCCAGCAGGGGGCGACAGACACCTAATCCAAGTGCAATTCTAATGCAAAAGTGTACAAAATTATTTCAAAAAGCTTGACAAAAGCATAACATGGGACATTTAAAGATTTGAATTTGCCATCTTAAACTAGAAAAAGTAATGTAATAGTGGACAAAAAGAGCGTAGTGTAAGTCGTTTAGTTTAATACCTGTGGATAGATAGTTACTGTATTACCTAGAACAGTCATTCCCAAAGTCAAGAAAATCCCACTTGTACCCTCAACAATAAAACTTCACCATATTCAAAAGATTATGTGAGGTTTTTCTCCATAGATTATTATAAAAAAAAATGTTACAAAAAACAGTGACTCTTGGCTAAAAGTAATATTTTTAAAGAAGTATATAACTGTAGTTCATTTCAAACTCAATTTCTTTCAATGCACTTAATATAGAAAACATCTGGGGGCCCTTGCAGCACCTTCACGGCCCCCCATGTGGCCCCGGGCCCCACTTTGGGAACCACTGATCTAGAATAAATACATAGAAGCACACTTGTAATTTGGAGAAGCTTTACAGCAGAATAAAAAATACATTAAAGTCATTATATTCTTTATATTCTATAACTTAGTAACAACTCATCATTTAGCATTACAATTACTATTACTAATACTAATACTATTACTAATACAGATAATACTTGTGTGAATATTTTTGAGAGCTACTGACAGGAAATACCCGTTTCTGTCTGTACACAGTGTTAGTTTCTGTTCTCCTTTACAACAGCCACAGAACTTACTATTACAGGATACTTTGTGAAAATATACTGCCTTCATCACACATTTAAATCTATTAATTATATCTATTTACACTTATTCACAGTATGTAGGTCCTTTTGTTATTGTTCCTGTCAACTTCTCGAAACTAGTGTTGTACTGACTAGAAGATAATTAGTTTCATGCCAATCTGTTCCACAAAATACCCACACAGTAAAAAAAAAAGTATATGGTCCTTATCTATATAGTGTTAAATTTATTTTCTTTAGTGTAAACATTTTAGTTGAGAGAATCAGATCTATGAATGCCATTGATATGATGTAAAAATAAAAGTGTAGATCTGTGTTTGATAAGGAAATGTGTGTTTCTGTTGCTGCAGGCGTCATGTGCGTCGATGTTCCTCTGAGTCATGCTTGGACCATGACTGATGTGGATGTGGCTTTATTTGAGTGCTGAGAACAGCTGAATTTTTATCAAAATGTACTTTTGGAGGCAGTTTTGAGCTTTTTGGATTTAATTTTAATTGAGTTTTAATTAAGTTTTACTGAATAATACACTTTTTGAACAACATTTTTCAACCACAACACATGGGAGTGAGTGAATTAAAATGTATTTATTATGATTTTTAAGAAGTCAGGTCATGTGTGGCATTGTTCACCAGAGTCATGGTGCTGTGTTCACTTCTCTAACATTTTAACACTAAAGAGAGTAAATTTAACTCCATATAGATAAGGACCACACACACCTGTAAATTTACTCTTGGAAATTTTCTGTGATATACCTTTCAAATTACTTATTTTTTATATTTTTTCCTGTAAGCTTTCTTTTAGATGTTCTGGGTTAACTTCCCTCTCGTGTGGTTGTTAAAGATCACTTCACTTCCAGCTTACATCTTTTCTATTTTCCAGATTCTTAATTTTTCTACTTCGAGTTTTTTTTTTTTTTTTTTGCTGTTCTGACAAAACATCCTAAAGCTTGGGGCCCAAAAGTTCAGTGAGTTTTTGAAAACCTGTCTCCACATCAGATCGCTGTGGACCCGGGACGTATCCTGTATCGGGACGTTTTAAGTTGAAGTTAAACATGTTATTTTAAAATCCGGGGGGTTATGAGTCTGTCAGTGAAATGGTCTTTAGCTGTTTGACCGATCGCGGCAGGTCCGGCTCAGGTGCGCTGTAAAAATACTGGTAATAGCTGTAAAAATGTGTGAGCGTTACAATATAAATGACTGTAAATGAATCAATGAGAGCAGAGACAGGGAGGCCTCGCAGTAAAATCAGTCATAGTTCAGGACGAGTGAAAACACACAGACTTCCTCATGAATTATTTAGAGCTCATTTTGTGTGTGGCACTGGAGCTGGTAGTGTTTTTATACATTAAGTAAAAAAAAAAGCATTTATGGCCACAATACTATTTATTTTCCTTTTGACAATTGTAAGTAATCATTTTTGTTACCTTTAATTTCAAGATACTTCCCATTTAGGATCTATATTTTGCTGAGGATTGTAAAAACAGTGACACCTTAAGGTAAGAAACAGATAATAAGCCTGCTATTTGATGTAACATAATCATAGCATAAACAAAATAAAAGTATATACAGTTAATATATTTAAACACAATTGCAGATCTTTTAATGCTTGAATAAGTTATACATATTATTAGCTTTTAGGACATACATTAACATCACTGTAGGTCATTCAGAGACACCTTTTTTTCTTCATTAATTAAACTTTTTGAGGACCATTTTATTGTGTCTAAACAGAGATTTATAGTATTATACAATAGAGGTAACTGAGAGGTAAAACATAAAAAAAAAAAACATTTTAAAAAAAGTGTATGGCTATTTAAAACATCATTTTATCTGACTTTTCTAAGTGTTGTAAGTTGTGTTTTGATTTGTACAGTGTTTGGTACGACGGGACAGTTTCATCAGTAATAATTTGTTTAAGTATGTGTTTAATCAGATATATATAGGCCTACATATGTTTATTTCATCTGCCTTGTACTCAAGACTCTCTTGTAAATGAAATCTCAATCACAATAAGACTTCCTGACAAAATAAAAAGTAAAATAAATATTTAATTTCATGCTGAATCATTGCTAAAGTCTAGAAAAAACATGGACTTTTTTACATGCTGCGTACATTAAGCCTTGTTGGTTTTGAGGAAGTGATATCACGGCTCCTTTAAATACATCATAGTCCAATGTCCTCACATTTTATTAAAGCCAGGCTAGCATTGTCCAGTTTTTTGCAGGGATATATCATGTTTCTTGAACACACACATGCACACAGTCAAGCTTTTAGAGACATTTTTTTATTAATAACTAATTTAAAAAAGCAGTGGAGAAGGCTGTATAGAAACAATGGAGAGTAAAAATTAAAAACTGCGCTTGGGCCTTATTATATTGTGCGATAAACAAATACTTTCACTTCCAAACAATACCACGATTACGTCTTTAGACCGAGTCCCGTTTTAGTCCAATCTTTTCTAAAACTTTCCTCTCCCTCTGTCTCCTCCAGCTCTGCTTGGAGTAAAACCCCAGTGAATTTCATGCAGAAAATCTCTATCTGTGCCACAGCGAAACAACCCAAACCAAAACCGGCATTTCTCCCCTGTGGGCCCCCCCCCCCATCCCTCCCCTTGCCTCTCCCTGCTGTACCCCCTCCCTCACACACACACACAGACACACACAGACACACACAGACACACACGCTGGTCCCTGTGAAGGAGCAGGCGGAGCTGGCAGTTGCACATCTGCATTTCAAACACAGCCTCTCTGGGATTCATTATTAATTAGCCTGCTGCGCCCTGGAGGACTGACGATGCTGCCGTAACACACAAACACACACACACAGACACACACACACATATATCCTTACACACACAAGGATTGGCACACATTGATGACCCCTTTGCCCCTTTTTGCTGGAGCTTTAGAGAGCCCTCGCCACCAGAATACAGAGAAAACCAAACCTAACACACGTCTGCGTTTCCACCAATCACATCCACTCTCTCCACTTAATGTTTGTTAAAGTAAAAAATGATGGACTAAAAAATGCTCTTATTTCACTGTAACTGTGGTTAAAAGCAACATGGCACTTTACTGCAAAAGTATAAGAGCTGAATTTGAGATCTGAGACTGAGGAGTTGCGTTTTTTTGCCATTGTAAGTGAAAAGGTTTCTCATCACTATAGGAATTTACTTTGGTTATTTGGAGCAAGCATTAAACATAAAACAAGGAATGTTTAATAAGAAGCAGACAGAATAAAATGTAGTCAGGTAAAATTTTGTAAAATAAATTATAAATGGTCTCATATAAATTAAAAAAATATACAGATATGAACACTGGGTTTAAGATGTGCTGTGTGTGTCATTATTATTGTCTTCCTTCATCAACATCTAAATATGTAGAGACTCATTTTATATTGTCTATTGTAATAATACATATTTTTTGCTTTGTTCGACTTTTTCTTGTAAATAATTTATATTTAAATGTTTAATTAGGAGACATTTTTAGTTGCTCTTTTGCATAAACATCTAATGCTGTGTACAAAGACAAATATTAACTTTCCAAACTGAAACCAACACAGTAACAAATAAACAGACAATAATGAACACAAAACAAAGAAAAAACATAGGTTTCCCACCCCTTCTGTCCCCTTCCCATTCATTTTACTCTCAGCCAGACAATACGCAGTGATTCAAACAGGTTTACTCTCGAAGTAAGCAACAAATGTTACCCATTTCTTTTCAAAAGTTAGTAGCTTATCACTGCTGGTGAATCGTAAGCGCTCCAAGTGGAGTATCTCAGGTAATCTTTGCATCCATAATTCAGTATTACATCCAGAATGTCAATATTCATTTTTTTGCTAATATGAGTTAATATGAAATGAATTGTTGGGAGGGATTTCATTTAGTAACTTTTTCTGATATACAGTTGTTTCTGGATCCAGATCAAATGGACAGTTAATTATCTCCATTATCCATCCAGACCCAAAGGACAGCAATTTATAGCAATTAATTGTAAAAGTCTTGAAGTCCACAATTTGCACCACTGAGAGAAATGTTGAGAAAAATCTTGTGAAGTTTGGAGTTTGAATAGTATCATGGTCTGTGTAGGATCACTGTCACTGTCAAACTGTCAAAAAGTTGTAAATAATGTTTATTGCACTAATAATGTTTGATGCACTTTGTTTTCTTGCTTTCTGCACTTTATCCTGTATTAAGAGCTGCCTTTACAAGTGGATTTCTACAACCGTGAGAATAATACAATCTAATCTAATCTAATCTAATCTAATCTAATCTAATCTAATCTAATCTAATCTAATCTAATGTATTCACAAAATAAGCATAAACTCTCTCCAAACAGAATAACAGACATGAATATGAACAGGTATATGATTATTTATATAATAATACAAGAAGTAATCAGTGCAAAAAAACAACAACAAAAAAACAGAAATAAAAAATATCAGGTGGATAATAATAATAATAATAATAATAATAATAATAATAATAATAATAATTATTATTATTATTATTATTATTATTATTATTGTATGTTTTAGTTATGTTTTAGTCAGAAGCCGCAATAATTTAGCTGCTTTCAGAACTAAACTGAAAAAAAAAAAAAAAGGAAAATTAGAAAAATAAATGGTAAAATAGTGGCAGCTATGGTTGCCAGAATTTTACCATAAAAATCTGGTGTCAATATAAAACCTTAACATTAAATTAAAGTCTGTTTCCCTTTCTTTGTATCCTAAAAATGTGTTGTTTTATGGCACTGATATTAAGGTTTTATACTGTCACCTTATATACAGTTTATTTACAGTAAAATTCAGGTAACCACAGCTCTCAGTAGTTTTCAGTGTTGAATTAGTGTCTTTTCCTGGGACAGACACTTACATTAAATTCTCTACTTAAAAAAAAAGAGAGTAATACATATAAATGGCACAAGTGCTAAGAGCTGTTATTGAATGTTGAATTAAACTGAATAAAACACACCACAACACAGTTTAAAGCAGTATTTTCCATTCTGTAAAACAAGTATATCCAGTATATGTAGGCCTGTTTGACAATGTTAACTTTAAAAACAGTACGTGCCTTGACCTGGATGACCGAGAATCACAATGATATGTTTGAAAAAAAAAAAAAAAGGTTTAATAATGTTGGTAACATTAGTAATTATAATCTACCTTTTAAAGTTATTTTAAAGTCTGTCTATTTCTGAGCTGACTCATGTTTTATTTTTTTTTATGTTATTTTTTTTTACTTTTTTATTGCTATGAATATTTTTATATATATTTTAATATTGCCTAATAAGTGTATTTTTATTGACCTTGAAAGCTTCACTTCAGGTATAACTCCTGTACAGACAAAACAATTCTGAAATAAATTGAGTTTGATAGATATTCTGCTAACTAACTAACTCTAATTAAACGTTTTAAGACAGAAAATATTATTGACACATTTTAATAAAGTCCTCAAAATTTCCCTCTGCTTTTGTGTCACTTATTTGTCGCCTCGTACAAAACATTTGGTTGTAAAAATTGCCACTAATTGTGTGTTTGTGTTCACCTGAGCCAGCAGCGTTCGCAGGAGACACTGTGATTATGCAAAAAAAAAGTGTCTCCAGGGTCCAAAGAGAAAGAGACTTCAAACAGACACTGTGTCCACATGAAGCCGTCCCGCCGCAGACGCTGCGGCTGGGGAGGCGCAGTTTAGTAAAATAAACAGCAGAGGAGGTGTGGACTTTAAGGACCCTGGTAAATTAGGAGAAATACATGTTCAAGGCTGTGGTTGATCAGTAGTAGAAAGCCTCAGATTTATTCTTAGTTCTTAGTGAGACAACGAAAATTTTAAAAAGACAAAAAAAAAAAAAAAAAATGTTAGCAACAAGGTGAGACTGACTAACAAAGGAGTCAGAACAGAATACAATTGTAAGATATATATAGATAATATTTTGTTTGAGAGTGCTGGTAATTTAGAAACGTACTTTGGGGGTGGCACGGTGGCAGAGTGGTTAGCACTCCTGCCTCACAGCAAGAAGGTCCCAGGTTTGATTCCTGGATCGTGAGGGGCCTTTCTGTGTGGAGTTTGTATGTTTTCCCTGTGTCTGCGTAGGTTCCCCCATCACCAAAAACCTGTACAGTAGGTCCCCCATGGAGCCAGGACTCCCCTGTAAAAAAGATTAATAAATCAGTCTCAGTGGGACTTTAGGTTACCAAAAAAAAAAAAGAAAGAAAAAAGTAATTTCAGTTCATTTTACTCTATAAATTTCACAAATAACTTTCCATAAATTATAACTTTTAACTGTTAGTGTCCAGAGAGATTTACCCATGCATAATATTTTGTATATTACAATTTTTTTTTTTGTAATATATATCAATATTAATTTAGTTTGAGTGCTGGTTATTCAAAATACAGTAGATGCTAAAAGCAATTTGCCATAAAGAGCCATCAAGATTTTGGACAAAGAAACTATTAGGTCCAATGACTGTTTTAGTTTGAATAATTAAAAAAATGTCAGCTTCAAAATATTTCGCCACATTCGCTGAGTTAAAACTGGTTTACAAACGCTTGCACAGTCAGGCCCTGCATGTCCTGGGGTAGTTCCTCTCAGAGCTGTGGGGTCAGTAACGAGAGGAGCTCACAGCAGGAGCTGTAAAGTCCCGAGGTGCACAACATCTTTGGGACAATCACCTTTTACAAGGCACGACAACATGGGACACTTCACCTGCAGAAGTGGAGGGAAAAGACTTTTTAATGAGAGCTCAGAAAAGTGAACATCTCTGACTTCACTGAGCTGCTGCTGTGTTTATTATGTTTTATTGTCTGATTTGTGCAGTTTTGTATCACCAGTGTGTGTTTTCTCACTGTTTGGTTGTGTTGGCCCAGCTAAAATGTTGTCATGCAAATTCAACTTCATTTCCAGGGGGGCCAAATTACAAAATTATAACATTTGTGAGGCGGAGATAGATCAATACTTTTCTGTCTAAACATTATTAATAATACTAATGCACTTTGCACATACAGTATAAGTAGTTCCACACATGTTCCCTTTCTTTGTTTTGTCAATGTTTGAACACAAATGCACTATAAAGCTGTAAGTGCAAAAAATTAATCTTTAAACTAGATGAAAATTAATCTAACAGCTCACCAGCTTAAGTATCTGACTAATAACAAGAATAACGTGCTTTTTCCTTCAACTGTTTGAGAACATTTTTCAGTGACAGAAGGTGACTCCGTGAGAGAAATTACAGTGACTTCATTTTGACTGTGTCATGGTCTGAGAAAGCTTAAAGAGTCCATAAATTAAAAAAAATTGGTCAAGGGCCTGCAAAAATCTCAATAGGGCCAATTAAGTAAATAAAACATAGTTGTCCTGATCAAATAAACATAAATAAATAAAAAATGTACTTAAGACAGACTTTAGCCATGTAATTTCAGTTCATTTTACCCTACATTTCACAAATAACAGCTAATGTCCAGTAACTACATATTCTGCAGAAATTTACCCATGCAATACTATTATTTTCTTCCCCTATCATAATGCATCGTGATTAATTTTGTTAGTTCTGAATGCATCCAAAATAATGCCTGGATGATATTAACTTTAAAGAGACTGTTTGTCCAGTAATAGCACAGACTCGTACAGTAACAGCCTATGTAATAACCAGACATGTTCGCACTGAAGAACAAGTGGTAATTTAGCGTCCTACGAGATAAAACTAAAATGCAGAAGCTCCCTCTGACTGACTGACTGAATTGAACCCAGATGTTCGTGCTGTCCTTAATGGAATAATTGACGGTGGTGAGTTTCCAGATGCTGTAACGGCGACCGCTGGAAACTCTTCTCCATCAGCAGCGGTCGCTCAGATCAGAGGAGGATCACACGGAGCAAATAGTCCGAGGCCAGGACTAAACCAGCGCCAAACCATTTGTATGTGATCTGCACTGCGTCGCTCAACACTGCTGCTAATGTGACAAGCAATACTGGAAGATATGCTTTTATTAACTGTGGTGGTTAATTATGTAACCCACTCTTGTGTTAATTTGTATATCACTGCTTACATTTTCTATAGGCAGAACTAGTCACATTTGATTAAACTCGAGCCTCAAGGCTAATGACACAGTAGATAATCATATTAAAGGGGAGGTGAGTAGTTTTTGGCGGTGTTTGGTGGAGAAATTTCTGGTTTAATTTTTCAACTCCGTTCTGCGTCTTGAAAACACTTTGTGGTATAAACCTGAAGGGACGTCCTGTTGTTCATGATTAACTCCAGAGGAAACAGGTCATATTAAGAGTTAAATTTAGACTATTTTAGAATCAAACTGAATTTATCTATGAAATTTCCATGAACATCTATTAAAACCTTTGTGTGCTCAAAGAGAAACATGCTTCCTCTCCAGCAGTGCTCAGTTTGCCTGCTTTGTTGTTAAAAGTAACTGAAAAATGAAAAGTCTGAGACACAAGTTGAGGTGACTATACAGGACTATATATGCTTACATTTGTTTGTCTATAAACTTCTGAAAATAATGCCATTCATAAATGATCATTTTGTCTATATTCGAAACAATTTTCTGCATCCGAAACATACAGTAATCTATTTAGGGGTGCAGCATTAGGCAGTGCAGCCAGTGCAGTGGGGCCCAGGAGGTTTAGGGGCCCCTGTGAGTGGGTCCTTTTGGGTCTAGGGTCAAGTCTGTACCATAAATTATTAAATTAGCGAACCCATTACAAAATATAAAACCAGGACAGACCTGCATCATCTTTGAGTTGTCTTAAGGGAATGTTTTAATGATTTTTATACAAACAAAATTTAAACCAATAATCATAATAATAATAAAAAGTCAATTTTAATGAAACTATGTAGACATTAAACAATAATGTAAGCATTATTTTTTGCTGCTGCGTTTTATAAAATACAAGCTACATAAACCTGAAGTACTGAATGCTTTATAACCTTAGGACCCTTTCTAAAAACCTGCGTTGGGGCCCCTCATTATCAAGTTGAACCTATTCCATTTGTACTCAGCTGGTCTCTTGGTAAGACCGGATTTTAATGTGACCCAGAACAGAATATGTTTTATGGCTCATTTCATATAATTAAAACATTATTTAGGCTTCAAATAAACTGAGCATTAAACATATTATTAACCTCGGTTTACGTTTTGGTCCTACCTTTGGTCCACCTGCCACATATGTTTTGCGCCATGATAACCTGGATTATATTATGTTCCTCCTGCACTGGGGCTACAGGTCTACAGGGCAGAGTGAGATTTTTGGGACCACGTCATCACCTCACACTTACAGTTAGCTTAAGGCTATCAGCCGCTGCGATAGGCCCAAGCTCTGGCAGTAATTTGGACATAATTGCATAATTGAGCAGGAGGCCACCATCATCACCTCGCTCTTCTGAAGTCGGCCATTTTGGCTCCACAGTGGCCACTCAGCTGTCACCTCGCATCTCCATTCAATCTGATACAACTCCACTGGCTTCAGGGGTCCTGAACCAGTTGGACCTGATTCAGAACGGGTAGGTCGGACCTCCACAGAGCACACACACACATCTATTTTTTAAAATTTATTTATTTAAGTAAAACGTTTTACTGAATGTTATTGTCAGACATAAAAATAATAGTAACAGACGCTTGAACAATACAAAATAGTAGAAATTGCAAGACATTGTCACATGGTGAGGTATACATTTGCTGCCACACCCTTGCAGAAACAAAAGTTACTGGACTATGCATTTTTACATAAATGTAGTGGTGGAAATGACCAAATACTTGACCTGGGCTTGAGTTATAGGTTTAGTGAGAGTACTAGTAGTACTTCTAAAACTTAGGGCACAACTGCAAAAACTAAACAAAAAGTTTTTTCTATACTGTTCTAAAAGTTTGTATGTGAGTAAAGTTTAGAATTAATACATTTTTTCTTCTTTTTTTCACTCAAATTATAATTTTGCTGATAATTTTTTCTACTACTTATAGGTTCTGTAAGTGTAAATCAAAACAGTAGTCGTGTGGGTTGCAAGTCACAGTGTTTGTTTGCCAAGAGGTTTTGTAGCTCTGTGTGTGCTGTGTCCACAGCTGCTGCAGGTACAGATGTGGTCTATGTGGCAACCAGAGCACAGAGCACTTTCTGCTTTTCTGATTGGACGATCAGCGATGCAAGCATTTCAGAACATCATATCTGTGGACACTTGGATAATGTTTATGAATTATTGAAAAATACACTGCTCATAGTAGCTTTAAGTAAATTTATTACTAATATTAATACTTTTATTGAGTACTTATTTCTCTTAGTGTAGCCTGAGCTGTGACAATGCAGACCAGAAAACCTTCAGGAGGCTTTGGGATGATCTGCTACAGTCATGGGAGTCCAAAAGTTTGCATAACTGAGCCCCCATCATCATCTCTCTCTTCTACAGTCGGCCATTTTGGCTCCTCAGTGGCCCTCAGCTGTCACCTCCTATCTCTGTTCAATCTAATACAAGCTTCAGTGGCTCTTGATACCAATTGGATCTGATTCAGAAGCTGCAGGTCTCTTTAGTGGGACCTCCTCTGAGTGCACACATACACACACTTCCTGATTCTGCTATGAATTCTGGGTAGTCGTATACAGTGGGGAAAAGAGCACTTCTCGAGGACACAGCGCTGCCTTTGTTGGACGTGTAAGGAGGAATCCGAGGCAATCAAAGCATCTGCGCAAATGTTGTTACAAGTTTCAGCTCGAAAGGGAATTCTCCATCCCCTTTCAGAGCGATCCCTCGGCCACCTCTTTTATTCAAAGCGAGGCACATATGATTTTTGGTTTCGTACCAATTCCACCTGGAGTCTCGAAAAGGGAAGAATAACAAATATGGGAAACATTTAATACAGAATAATATGTTTATGCAGAGACCTGTGGACTGGGGGAGGACTGGGGAGGACAGGACCCCCTCTGATGTGGCTTCAGTGTGTTTGGGTTGGACATGTGAGGCGGTCCAACACCTCCCGGGGCAGGAACTGAGGCTGAGGTTTGGAGGAAGAAGAAGAGGGCCAATGCATATTTCTCATATTCCATCCAGTGTTTGTGTGCAAATAGTGGAGTTCGGAGCGCTTACAGGACGTAACAAGAGCGAGGCTGCATATTTTGGAGCCAGAGTCAGAGCTGAAGTTGTGCTTTATACAAAATATGTGGAATTTATGACATTTCCGCTCCTAATTAGTGTGATCACAGGCTGATAAAAGAGATTGTGTATTCCTTTGATGGACAAAGACAAAGTGACAAAAATGGGAGAGAAACTTGGACTGACAGGAGGCAAGTGGCCGGAGTCATTGCGGGCTCGTGAAATAAGCCAAGACCTGCATTTTATTCTCCAACAAGGGAATATATTTTGCAAAATCAACTTTTCTGAGACTTCTATCATGTTATAACCTTGATCCCTCATCAAAAACATACCTGGAGTTGAGTTTTGCTTCATCCACACACGTTTGAGTTATCCTGTATTCTCAGGCATGGCCATTCTGAGGCCTCAAACGCTTGGTTCCACAAACCCCTGCCCAGTCCAGGAAGCACTGACCAATCAACAAGCCCTCTACATCCAGTCTGCTCTTATTCATTTATCCCATCGTACAAAATGTTAAAGGAAGGGAAGTGCTGTTTTTTCTTTTATTCTGTTCAAAATAATGTAACGGAGATGCACTCTGCTATACTCTGCTGGTTTCTTCACCTGTTTCTTTATGGCACCAATAGAGTACTTATTAAAAACATTTTTTTTAAACCAGATAATCTTTTTTTAAAGGTAAAACGTGAAATGCTGTTTTTGAGGCAACCAAGACTGATTTAAAAATGTATATAAAAGTACAATATAGCCTCTTTAATCACTTTTATTTGTGCTATTGTTTTTGTCTTCTCTGTTCAAATGCTGTGTGTGTCTGGTTTATGATGAACTCACCGACAACAATACAGCACTACCATACTCTTTACGTTTCTATTGCACAGATCATCTGTGAACATAATGGTCCCTCTGTTGGGCTTCATACAGATTATCCCCTGGACCAGACCTGGACTTCACTGAACCACTTGAGATGCTGCTTGAGCTAACTCTCTTTGTTTATGTTAATTTGTTATTTTTTTCAACACATGAAGGTTAAATGCAAAAAGGTTGCCACCTTACCTCCAGTTGTACTGAGGTGTGTACACACATTAACAGAACAACAATTTCCATTTCTCTATGCGCTACCACCACATTTAGAGTTGAGTAGCACTGCAGTTTCACACTTAGAGCTATGCATTTGTCAGTGGTCTTAGTCTGTAAAAAATACTATGATGTACTTTGTATAAAAGAGAAATTCTTAAATTGTGCAGGTAATGACTGCTTACGCCAGAGGAATTGCACAGCCTCCCATATCTGTGCACATTCTAGGATGCAGGAGACTTTATCTTGACTTGAGCAAAAAAGCCATGAGGACTATACTGTGCTTGGTCTACCAGAGGTGTCCAAACTTTTTTTTTTTTTTTAATTTAGGGCCACATACTGAAAAATATATGAGAAAAGGGGCCAATCTCAAGAAACTATTGGCGTATCACAAAGGAGTACCATAAAAGAAAGGGGTCTCCCATCATTTAGTAGATTGGCATAGGTTATACTTCGAATGCCTATCCGCAAGCCTTCATTTATCCAGGCTTGGAGCTGGCACATAGAAGTTATTTTCTTTGAGCAGCATCACCAACCATGAATTTCAATAGGTTTCTTTATTGATGCCAAGTCTCTCAGAAAGTGCTTGTATTTCCATACATAACTGCTGTGTGAATGATATGATAACTGAGGGCCAACTGACAATTAACAATAGAAAACAGTCTGAGGCTGCATTTGGCCCCTGTGCCATAGTTTGGGCACCTCTGGTCTTAACCCACAGTCTCGCACATGAGGTCTAGTTGTACTACTATATCTTACTACTTCCATCAGAGCCAGCATTGTACTTGAACTAAGAGAGACTCAGATTATGACTGGACTACTTCTTGTATATAGTGACATTAGCTGCCATAGCATTGACATAATTAGTGCAATGCATGAGTCTGTGGTCATTAAATTTTGGTTTTAAATACTGTCATTGTAAGTTTAAACTACAGAAATACATTACACTAATTGCAAGTAATCATGGCAGAGAATAGCAAGAACTGATTAAAGTGGTCTCATAATGATCAGCCTAACTTCCTGTCTCTGTGCACTATCTTCCTGACTTGAGCATTAAAACCATTTGGAACTGTGCACTATACTGCCCTGGTCTCAACCCACTTTTCTCTCACACATACGTTTAGTTGTACAACTATCTTTTATGATTCTCCCCATAGTGCCAGCATAATACAGTGTTCCAACTAAGAGAAAGTCAAATTACTGCTATAGACTACTACTGCATGTACCCACACTGATGTTAGGCATAGCAACTTAGTCATTAAATTATATAGAAATTCAAGTTACTGCTGAACAAGTTGCAGGTAACCTATATTCATGACTGGCACCAGTGCAATGGTGTAAATACTGTTAAATACTATTACTATGTCTACTACTACTACTACTACTACTACTACTAAAATACAGTACATTAACCCTTTAATTGGCATTGTAACTGCACAGTTGATCTTTGTTGCCATATTGCCACACAAAATATTCAGAAAACCTATGCTTGGCTATTTATTTTCATTCACCTCATTAAGAAGTGTATGCAAGACCAATTAAAACCACTGGATTCCATTGGTGTCCAGAAGTATCACTGTTTGAAAGCTGTAAAAAAAAATAAAAAAATAAAAAAATAAAAATGACCCAGAGCCAAATGCAAATTTATAGATAAGAAAAAAAATCTTTTAAAATATGATTTCTAAACTCTGTCATGTTTTTATGTATAAATAAAAAAAAACGTTTGTTGAAAAGACCACCTGGTTAACCTATATATTTACTTCCTGACTGGTCAATTTGAAAATTAAAACTTGAAATGTTGATAAGTGACAGTCAGGAACATAGTTTTACTGACAGAGTTCAATTCAATTCAACTTTATTCCAGACTCATATGGTCCAATTAGTGTGGAAATTAAAGAGTTAATTAAATACGTTTTTAAGTAGTATGCCTTGATTTGGTCATTTCTGAGACATTTCCAGATATCACAAACTGATTAAATTGTTCCTTAGTATATAAAAACCATTGGGGACTATACTGTGCACTATACCACTTTGGTCTAAACCCACTCTCTCTCACACATGAGGTCTAGTTGTACGACAATCTCTTACTACTCTCTCCATATAGTGCCAACTCCCGGTGCCAGAAGTAACTAAATCCTCGCCTGTCTCTGCTGTGACTCCCCGATCGCTGTGAAAGAGGGTGTCATTGTGCCCATGTCAGCTGTCTCAAGGACATCCAGAACAAAGGAGCTTTTCACCCTTCAGCCTATCCTCTCTCATCCTCCTCTCGCACCCATTTCCCTCAATCTCTCACTCTGTCAGTCTCCGCACAGTCCCACTTCCATATCATGCCTAAGCACCCGTTTGTTTGCACTGGTATATATTTTTTTCGTCTGTTTTGTGTGTTTGTGTGTGTGTGTGCGTGTGGTGGGTGGGACGTTGCCAGAGAGAGCACTTGCAGGAGCAGGTCGAGGGAGTGAGATAATGACATTGACTATGACAGTGGTGGATATAAGCAGTGACAAAACAAATCCTTAATTTGGGCTGGCATATGGTGGGACATTTTACTGTGGATTCCTTTGTGTTGTAGGCTTCAAAAATATACATATGCCTCAAGAACAGCAAGTAAAAGTAAAGAATATGTGTTTGTTGTTGTTTATTTGTCATTCAAATGGTGACATTGCTTAAATATTGTTCCTTCAAAACACATGTGCCACAGTGCTGTATTTGGCAGTACAGTTTTCAATGTACCATGTATTGTTTACAATACATGGTACATACAATACATGATGTCTTGGTCCTGAGACCAGTACTGAGACATTTTTTTTTTTTTTTTTTTTTTTTTACAGTCAGTTATTGTTTCGGTCTCAGCTATAATTTCAACTGGGTCTTGTCTTGATCTCGAATGTGGAGGTCTCTAAGATTTTTTTTCACACACTATAAAAAATGGTATTCTCCATAATTTTGCAGTTATTAGTTTTCCGCTTTAGAAGAACCATGTAACAGGTTTAGTAAGTTCATTTTGTCTCCATGTTGTAGTATATTGCTATTCTGTTCATTTATCGCAGACAAACAATTTTAGGAAATGTTGTTTTTAACATGTCGTCGTCCGAAAGATGTTAAGGTAAAAACAACATCTCCTAAAATTGTATTGCTAATCTGTTCATTTGTCTCAGACAAACTAACAGGATAATGATCTGTCGCTGTTTGTTTGTGGAGTCTGTTGCATCAGATCATTAAATTGATCATTAATGTATTTGAACCACTTGTTTTAACTTTTCCCCTTGACTTATTGTTAGTTCCTTGTGTTTGGTCTTGACTTAGTCTCGGTCTGGAACCCTAAAAGTCTTGGCCTTGTCTTGGTCTCAGTTCACTCTGGGCTCGGACTGGCCTTGGTCTTGATTATTACAGTGTTTTAAGCCAGGATATTGAACACATGATAAGATACTTTGAAGATATGTTCTGCGGCACTGAGGAAGAGACAGGAGGCAGAGCTGGAGGTAGCAGAGCAGAAGATGTTGAGGTTCTCTTTGGGAATGACAATGATAGATAGGATAAGAAATGAGTGCAGAGAGGCCAAACAAAGATAGTTTGGACATGAGCAGAGGCGGGACGGTGGACATTTTGGTATATGATGCTGAGGTTAGAGCTGCCAGGCAAGAAGGAGGCCTAGAGGAAGACCAAAGAGAAGCTTTATGGAGCTGTTGAAAGAGGACATTAAGTTAGTTGATGTGAGAGAAGAGGATGCAGAGGACGGTGTTAGGTGGAGGCAGATTAGTTGTTGATTCTTTGTCCCAAGCCTAAACAAATAGCTATAATAAAAAGCATTAATCTTATACAGCACTTTTCTAGACAATCAAAGTCGCTTTACAATTTGGTGCATTATTCATTCACTCCTCAGTCACACTCAGTGATAGAAAACGTGGCAGCCATTATCTCTGACCACCACCAGCCACACAGTCAGGCAAGGTGGGTGAAGTATCTTGCCCAATAACACAACGGCAGTATGCATTGCTAGTTGTGGGGATCAAATCTCCAACCTTTAGGTGAGTGGGTGACCGTCTTTACCAACTGGGCTACTGCCTCTAGACTACAGTATATGTGGTAACTGCTACAATATATTTACACTTGCTAATGTTTTCTAACCAGGTTCAGACACATCAGCTGCCAAACCCATTTAATTATTCATAATTTAGTGGCTAATGATAATTCCTCTTTTTAATATGTCTCTGTTTATTTTATGGCATCATTCTTTCAAATGCAGCATTGTTGTGCCCGAGAGCAGTCTTGAAACCATTTTTTGGTCTCGTCTCGGTCTCAGCTGCAGTTTTACTTGGTCTTTGTTTTGGTCTCGAATCCAATTTTACTCAGCCTTGTTTCAGTCTCGGATGTGGCAGTCTCTGAGATTTTATTTACCAAACATTATCAGAAAATGCTGTTTGTATTCAGCATTAGAAGAACCAGGAACATGAGCTGTTTGTTTGTGGAGTCTGTTGCATTAGATCATTAAAATAAACCTATATGTTTGAACTACTTTTTTTTTTTTTTTACTTTCCCCCCTTGGTTTAATGTTAGAGAGCTTGGTCTTGACCTGGTCTCGGTTTGCCTTGGTCTCAGTCTCGAACCTTAAAAGTCTCAGCCTTATCTTTGTTTTGGTTCACTCTGGACTCTGACTGGTCTTGATCTTGATTAGTATCATCTTCAACACTAGCAGCCATACTGTTTAGTCATCACTGAACCATTTTTAACCCACACTTCTCATTGTAAACCCACACTGACCAGTCCTATATCTGCACATCCTCTGTACACTCGTCCTGTTTGTATATGTCATTGTGGACGGGCGGCGGTGGCAGCAGCGGGAGCCGAGCGTGGAGGCGTCGGTGGCAGCAGCTGGCGGGGTCCAACCGTGTCACAGGAGAGCGCAGCCAAACAGACAGAGAGAGACTGAGCGGACAACAGAGAGGAGGGCACACTGGAGCATAACAAACACGATCCACCTTTCTGCTTGGCTAATTTTCCCCATTAAAACAGCCCAGCAGGAGCCCCAGCAGTGCACCCGCCGGAACAGGGCTTATTTTAGTGCCTGTCTCTCAATGCTACTCGTGTTTGTGTGTGTGTGTGTAAATGTACGTATGTGTGTGTGTGCATCTCTTTTGCCTTGTGTGAGGTTTGAGGAAGCATAAAGATCTACCATAGGAGCGGATTCAATTCACTGATATTAATTTCCTTCGCTCCAGTCATGCATAAGCAAAAGGAAATCTCCCGGGTTGGTCTAACTGTATGGTAGCTGCTATAATGTGCTGCTGCTGCTTGGTGGTGGGTGATATTGATGTATGTGCCTGTATTTGCCCAGTCATCTCTTTATGTGGCTAAAGTCATCAGGCCGCCTCTCCTCTGTCTCCGTCAGATCCTAAACTAATCCCGAACCCTGCTACTCTGACAAGAAAATCCCACATTTGAATGCGTGCACACACTTGGTCGTCCTCCACGAGCCCCCGAGCCATACCCCCCCACCCCCCACCCAAACACACAAGCTTTATCCCTGTGAATACCTGCAGCAGCTCTCTGGTCTTGTACTCAAAAAATACCATGTTTGAAAGATGACGTTTTATATTTGATACTGCTACTGTCAGATGATGTCTGATAATGATAACAATAATATAATATAATACAATTGCACATCAGTAAATTAGAACAGCTTAAAAAAGACAATGTATGCATATTTAGAGAATAAATGAGCCTGAAGACTTTGTTCAGTGGAGCGACAGTGGCTCAGGAGGTAAACCGGTCGTCCTATAACTGGAAAGTTGGCTGTTTAAATGCTGCGCTCCCCAGTTCACACTACCATTGTGTCTATAGGCAAGACATTTCACCCTCCTTCCCTGTATGAAGGTCATAATTGTGAGTTTGGTGGTGGTGGGAGAGTCGAGTCTGTAGGCCACATCTCCATCAGTCTGCCCCAGGACAGGAGTGAATGAATAATGCATCAAATTGTAAAGCAACTTTGAGTGTCCACAAAAGTGCTAAAAGCCTGGTTTGCTAAGGTCAGGTTTATTTAAGCTAGGCTAAGTTAAATGGATTTTTAAAATTAAGTTAAATTTCAATTCAGTTTAATTTATATAATGCAATATCACAACAGCAGTCCCCGCAAACGGCTTTACAAATGATTAGTCACACAACCAATCATGAAGACACAATCAAACATAAACAATAACTAAACTTAACAGATCCAGGATGTCCCCTGTCCTTAGACCCTCCTTCTTGGTAAGGAAAAACTTCTAAAAAAACTTGACTGTGGGGAAAAAAAGAAGAAACCTTGTGGAGACCACAGTGAAGGAAAGATCCTCTCCCAGGACAGACAGGCTATAAATGTGTCTAGGGCTGTTAAATAAAGTCCATTAGCTTGTAGTTCAGATTTGTAAAGATTGTAAGCTCCTGTTTGGCAGAGAATGGGCTCATAAAAATATTTTTGGCACAATATGGAGAATCTCTGTACCAAATATCATTGCTGAAATCCCATAGGCATCAAAAAGTCAGTACCACAATTTTCATTGTATCAACAGTTGCAAGAGAAAGTATGTGAATACTTTGGAATTACTTGCATTTCTGCATGATTTGGTCATAAAATGTGATCTAATCTTCATCTAAGTTACAACAATAGACAAGTCTGCTTAAACTAATGCTGCAAAAAAAAAAAAAAAAAATGTTTTCATGTTTTTATTGAATATTTATGTAAACATTCACAATGCAGGATGGAAAAAGTATGTGAACCCCATAGGCTAATGACTTCTTTAGGAGCTAACTGGAGTTAGGCTTCAGTCAACCTGGACTCCAATCAATGTGAGAAGATTGGGAGTGTGGGTTAAAGTGGCCCTGCCCAATAAAAAACACACCCCAATTTTGAGTTTGCTATTCTGCAGAAGCACTGCTTGATGTGAACCATGCCTCGCACAAAACAGCTCTCAGAAGACCTACGAGCAAGAATCGTTGACTTGCATAAACCTGAAAAGTATCTCTAAGAGCCTTGATGTTCATGAGTTCATGGTACTTTCCGCACTGCTGCTACTCTCCCTAGGAGTGGCTGTCCTGTAAAGATGACTGCAAAAGCGCAGCGGAGAATGTTCAGTGAGGTGAAGAAGAATCCTTGAGTGTCAGCTAAAGACTTACAGAAATCACTGGCACAAGGGTTTTATATATATTTTTGCAGCACTAGTTTAAGCAGACTGTGTTTGTCTATTGTTGTAACTTAGATGAAGATCAGATCATTTTATGACCAAATCATGCAAAAATGAAATTTCAAAGGGTTCACATATACTTGAGGACACATAAACACCATAAAAATACTTGCAGTTAGTCACTGTTTCTTTAAAAGCTTGAATGTTAAATATCTGTCATTAGGATGAGACTCGGACCTCACATCTGAAACACAGATGCTCCGCTGCTTTCTGGCAATGCTGTACATGACATATTTGTTTTATTTATGCTAATCTTCTCACAGTGTGTCATTTCTGTAAATCTATCCTTTAATGACATTTCTCTGTATTTGCTGTTTACACAAAGCCCAGTTTGGCAGAAAGGCATCAGTCTGCTGGAGGGCTGTGTCGGGAAACCAAATCTGTTACAGCCCATTTACTGTAAGAAAACAGTAATCACATAACAGGCATTTGTGGCAAACTAAAACAGCCACATGTTACTTAAGGAAAGCATCAATAATGCTAATTTATTTTGCACTGCCTTGGATTAGCTGCAGATGATGAGAAGACATTTGAGCTGTTCTCTGAGAGCAGAAAGAAATGGAAGAAGATAGATGGAATATTTCAGCCTCACTTTGTCTAAAAAAACAGTACAAATTAACTTTTTCTCACATTAACTAACTTAGATTAACAACGATACCATGACCAAGAAATATAATGAAAAATGCTTCTTGATTTCTGAGGTGGTGTTGATTAACAATGGCCAGTTAGGTGCAGGGTTGACACAGAAATATACACTCACTGACACACACTGACCATTCACTCTCACATTCATTCTCTAGGGGCATTTTAGAGTCACCAATTCATCACATGCATGTCTTAGAACGCTGGGAAGAAGCTGGAGAGAAAGACACAGTAACAGAGGATGGCCTAAGAACTGAACCCATGACCTCCTTGCTGATAGACACAAGGACATATCACATGCTTCCTCCATGAACATTTTATTATCAATTATCTGTCTGTTTCTTTCTAGGTGCTGGCTCTGGCTTTGTTTTTAGAATCACTATAAACAAAGTCCTAAAAGAATCTGCAGTCAGCCAGGCCCTGCTCTGGTCGTACACAGACCGGACAGTCCTGGCCTCGCCCCCTACAGGAGCCGCAAGCATCAAAACACATGCAGCCCGTTCAAACAAATTGTCTGCAGCATTTCAGATGAGAGCGAAAGTCCAGAGTTTCAGCTCCAGGACAATAACAGCGGAATCTAACCCTCACTTTAGAGACCGATGAATGGGCTCAGGGAACAGACCTGATGAATCAGATTTATACTGATGCAACCTTATTATAGATAAAAATCATATCTAAAGCGTTTTATTTATTTATTTATTTATATTTAAAGACTTTCATTTAAATTGTAATGATGGACAAATTGCTGTTTTAAAAATTTCAACTTTACTTGATTTTTGGCAGATTTATTGGAATTATTCTATATTAGTGCAGTCATTCCCAAAGTCAAGAGTGTCGCGGCCCCCTTAAATTTCCCTACAATAGAACTTTGATCCACTCAAAAGTCTGTATCATGTTTTCTCCACAGATTTCTTTAAAAACTTTACAAAAACACTGACTCTTGGTTAAATTTTGTTTTAAAGAAATGTTTTTAAACTGTAATTAATTTAAAGCTCAATTTATTTTTATGGACTTTAATAGGGACAACCTCTGGGGACCCCACTTTTGGAACCACTGTTATAGTGGCTCTGCCCACTTTTAACCATAAAAATGAGTCAAAGTTTCTAATTATTCTAATCTAAATAACATGAATGAAGAGAGGTGAAGGAGCTGTTTGTTATTGTGGAATGTTCCTGACATAAAAGCATTTTTTTTTATTTTTTATTTTTTTACAAAATAAAGTCTAAATATACAAATTCTGTGCAAATTCATCAAAAATAATAATTAACAAACAAAAACCTTTTACTTCAAATGACAGTTGATCACTAATGATGAAAAATCAAAAGTATTTTGTTGTTTTGTTTTTGCAGGTTTTTATCTGTGGGGTACAAAGAGACCCACCTCAGTAATCTGTGTAAGTAAAACAGGTTGGGAGAATGAGAGTTAAGGCTCATAGTTGCTGGCATAGACTCTATCCACCCACAACTCCCAACAGGAATGAGTGGCAGAAGATCATATATTAAATATTGAGGGTAAGGTCAACACAGTTCATTGCTGAGCTTATGATAGTCCACTAATGTAAGGTGAGGCCCTATATCATAATTGAGGACTTGTAAGACGTGTGCTGTCTATGTTCTGTGGTCTAGGTCTATCTATATGTGAAGCTGGCTTTAGTAGGTGCGGTCTTGGTTTGGTTTGTGGGGAGTAAAGTGTTCTTTGTCAAAAAAATATCCCTTGTTCACAGTTAGAAAACCTGGACTTAATTTATTCCCTCATTGGTCAGTCAGAAGGTCTGCCAACTCTGCAGCCATTTGTGTTTTTATGCCTCTGTTTACAGGCCATATAAACCATTTTATTTTTTTAATACATGCTCTTTTATTGCCCATTAAACCTCATTATAAAACAATACCATGGCCGTAACCAAACTACACCAGCTCATTATGTGTGGCTACAATGAAATTACACGAGTGCACTTTCGCTCTATGCATCGGGTGATTCAGCGACATAACAAAAAGGGCGGTTTTCATAAAAGGAGCGCTGCATTTAGCAGCTAGCCCAGATGAGAAGCGCGGTTGACCTTGGCGAACGCACACGACCACACACACAGTCACACACACACACATACAGACACACACAGACACACACACAATGCGAAGAGGCAAGGCTGACAAATGGCAACGCTGCAGCTCGGTTAGATGCTAAATGTGTGTTTAAACAATACAGAGTGTCGCTTACACACGCAACACTTAGCTAGCCGTGTTGTAAGATTGATCTAGCCTCCCCCTTCCCCTTTCCTCTCTCTCTCCTTCACATACAAACACACACACAGACACACACACACTCACACAGACACACACACACATTTACACACACGTTGGTATATGAGTGATGTGATTTAGGACATCTCTAGGCAGCCACTCCGCTTGCCGTCCCCATGCATGAGCTGAATACTAATGGCGGGATCACGTTACAGAGCAGGAGAGATAGTTACTGCAACAGTGAAAGAGAGAGAAAAAAAAAAAGCAGCGTGAATTACATGGATTAGATCAGATAACACACATTCGAAAGGTGGGATTCGCAGCGAGCGGTGCTGTTGTTGTTTCAGTCGGGTCATGGGTTTGTTTGTGCGAGCAGCATGCAAACACAGAGGGATGGATATAAAAAAGTACTGTTACAGGTAGGTGCAAGGAAAGAACAATTGGACAAAAACATGTATAGGAAATAGAGCCAGTGAACTCCTGTGTAAAAGTTGTTTGGAGTAATATGCAGGTTTACATGACACCTAATGCATTACTATTTATACATAATCCTCCTTTTATTAATTTCCTTTGCTTATTCTTGCTATAGGTGGCTGGAGTCAGTGGCTATGGGCCTGAGGTGAGGTACAGCCTACTATGGCTGGGTATTGTTCATATTTTTTCAATACCAGTATTTAAACACTACCTGGTTTTCAATACCGGTACCTTAGCCATACTTTTTCTTATATATGGTGAGCTAATTTATCTTCTACAATCATATAACACAATAATATTAAATAAAATACCATATTTTGGATCAAAATTCTTAGCTGTAAGGTAAAACCTGTAGTTTGTATGATTTTTTCAGTGTTATTTATTTGACTCATGCATGCAAAGAAATGTCAAAGGCCCCACTAGGTATTGAAACTTGGTCTCAAATAAATATTATTTTTCCGATACCGGTAGTATTGTAACTTTTCTACCACAAAGATATCGTTTAACCTACATCCTACACAATGCCATTTAGTTGCAGGAGATATACACTGACAGACAGGGGCGCTGCTTGCTAACAGGCAAGGCAGGCAAATGCTTAGGGCCCCAAAACAGAAGGGTGCCCCCTGAAGGGAGAGTTTGGAATAACAGTGGTAGACAGTTGCAGAGTCACTCACTCTGCAGCAAGTGCCATACTTCTTAATATAGAAGTATAAAGGGCCCTCACACCCTTTGGATCTGAAGCATGTAAGTATTTCTGAAGGATCTGAAGAATGCTGTCTAGGACCAAAGAAGAAATAAAGTTCAGCCACTTTCTTTTAATCATCTGCCTTCTATAGTATGCAGAGAATAACATAGTGATTTAGTATAGGTTTAATGCCAGATGCCCTTCCCAAGAGTACACTGGCTTGTGACTCCTTGTGCCCCCCCCCCCCCCCCCCCCCCAAAAAAAAAATAAATAAATAAATAAATTACCCCATATCCATTTGCATTCATTTGTAAGCCTAACGTCAGTGCTATACTCAGTTCCTTTTTATTCATCTGTTGTGTAGCTGTTTGTGAAATTAGCTCAGATCCACTGAAAATGCCCCACTTGGATTAAGTTGTAACTCTACTGTCAGTGCTTCCAAAATATCTGTCAGCCATAGCCCACTATTGTTGCCCAAAAACTATTTATATCTCTTCACTGAGCCGCTCACACTCTGGTGACATGTTGCTGTTATTTGAGGGTTTGCTCTGAAAATATTTGCAAACCAAATATGTCTACTGCCTGCAAACAAATGGCTTTTGAAGTGCATTGTCTCAAGTCGCGTGCTGCTGTGACAGGGGCGAAAATAATATTATAATAAGTAATTTTCAACAATCACATGTTACTTAAAGAAAGTATCACTAATCTTTTTTTTTTTTTATTTGTACAGCCTTGCATTAGCTGCAGATGATGAGAAGGCGCTCTGTTGTCTGAAAGCAGAGAAAGTGGACACGGAGGAAGATTTCAACCTCACTTTGTATTTAAAAAATTGACAGATGATTTTAAAGGGGCTATATTATGCAAAATCTACCATGTTATAATGTTAGTCCCTCAACAAAAACATAACTGAAGTTGGTTTTCTTCCATTCACACCTGTGTATATGTGTATGTGATAAAGTAAGTGACTGCATAGGGCCCCAAAGGCATTGATGGGCCCCCATAGTTTAGCATCATTGCCTATCTATGTAATTTCTTCAGCTTGCTATTTCCTGTCAGAGAGTTAATCTGAAACTGGTGACCAATGCTATTAAGGCTTTCTACTGCCTCTGCCTGTTAGCCTGGGACCTCATATGTAGCGTCTGTCAAAAATAAAACCATTCATAAACCTTGTTCTAGGAATAAAAGGTATATTGAGTTAATTTTTACTTTACAAAATGATTGAAAGGATTGGCCCCCAAATGTATCTTTCTTAGGGCCCCCAAATGTGTAGAACCGGCACTCCTTAGAACCTTAGATTCTACAAAACCCCGCCCACTCCAGGAAGTACTGACCAATCAGCAAGCTCTTCTACAACCAGTCTGCTCTCATTCATTTATCCAAAAAGAAGGATACAGCTCTGTTTTCACTGATTTCTCTCAGACATATTTCATTTTGTAGTAAAATGGCATCATTCAAAAAAAAAATTAAGAAGTGAAAAAAATTTTTTTATGTCTCTGATTCTGACTAAAAGACCACAACACTTTGCCCTCTGCTGTTCTCTTCCTCTGTTTCTTTAAGCCACTGATTATTACAAATGTTTTATTTCACACAATATTGTAAAATGTGCAATGCTGTTCTAGAGATGACCAAGATTGTTTTAAAAGATAAATAAAATCATAAAATACCCCCTTTAAAAACAGTAACATTGCAAAACATTTTTCTCTCCAAAGATTTATTATTTACAATTGAGACCCAGAGCCAAAGCTTCTCCACAGAGGCATAGTATTACCATAGCATATCTATAAATCATAATATTGCCCATGTATTTTCAATAGTTAAAGTTAATAGTTAATTAAACACATGCATTATATAGTCTCAGTACATTTAGAATGAAATGTTTTAAGCATGAATTTAATTTAATTGTGATGATTATTCTTTATAGTCAGTGAAAACCAAACTTTTGTATCTCAGCAAATTTGAGAATAACATAATAATCACAAAATAATAAAATGCTTGAAAAATTTCCCTGTGAATTAAAAATAATGTATACGTTTTGTACTTACTAACTGAAATAATGTCACTTTCCCTTAATATTCAAACTTATTGACCTGCATCTATTGCAGTGGTTCCCAAAGTGGGGTCTCCCTGGGGGTCCACAAAGGTACTGCAGGGGGCCCCCCAGAGGTTGTCAATATTTCAATTGAATTTCAGTTTTAATTCCAATTCATTCTTCATTTCAGACACCTGGCTCAGTCCATAACAAATAATATGTGGAAAAATATAAAAAGAAAATGAAAATATTAAGTACATAAAATCATGAAGTATTAATTAATTAGTAATTTTTAGCCAACAGTAATGTAATGTTTTTATAAAAATATATGGAGAAAAACAACTCTTCTTTTGAATAGAGGTAAGTTCTATAGTTGGGGGTCTGCGTGGGATTTTTGGAAAGTCAAGGGGACCACAACAGTCTTGATTTTGGGAATGGCTGCTCTATAGTATAGGCTTATAGTTTTTGTGTGCACTTCTGGTCCCTTGCAGTAACGAAAAAGCATTGGCGCTGACCTATGCTGTACCAGTGCAGTAGTAAACAAGTAACAAAGCAGGTGAAGCTGAAACATTTGGGACTAAACCAGTTATATTCAGAGTTAATTTTAACACTGTGTTGCCTGCTTTCGTCTCAGTGTTGCACTTGCCTGCTGTGGTGCACATGCAAATACATAACACACTCCCCTCCTCCCCCCACATCCCATGCTGAAGCAATTATGTCCAGTGTGCGAGTCTTCTACAGCGGCGTGTGAAGGTGATTGATGATGCTGTCAGCGGAGGGAACATGTTTTAACGTCAGAATAATCTCCCTGCTAATATATTACATCCACTGATAGGGTTCAATCATTACTAATAGCGGCGCTAAGTTGGTGAGAGGCTAGCACGTGCCTTTGTGTGCACATCTCATTAATCAGAGCAGAAGCAGAGACAGATCTTAAGCCAAGGCCAACGAATAAACAGCAAGGTAACGATAAGGAAGCAGTGTTTACTTCTTACATAATTTGTGAAGAAAATGAATGATGCTATGATAAGAAATAGTAAAAGGGAGCAATTGTATTATTAATTGAACAAAATAACTTGCAACGTATAAAAAATAGGTTAAAAAGTGAGCTACCAGAATGACCAAACAACTCAAAACCATATTAACTATTTGGATCATAATGGTTATAGTTGTTTGAAATATGGGTCTAAGAGTGAGTGAGTCTGTCTTTATACAAAGATCAGGCATAACATTATGACCACCTGCCTAATATGCAGCCCCATATAAAATAAACTGTGATAAACTGTGTATTCTCTTTTTTATCAGATCCAGCATTCACTTGTTAAGCAGTTTGGGCAACAGGAGCTCGTCTGTTGGACTGGTCCTGACTCTTACTTACTGTCTAACCCATCACTGTCAATTACTGCAGCCACAGACACTAGACTACATTTCCAATTCAGTCCACTAAAAAACTTCTGACTCTTTCACAACAATATAAATATTAACCATGACAATAGGTTGACAATTTGATGATGTCAAATCCTCAAATAAAGTACACAACAACACCATAATGATCTTGTGGCTTTATGACGAGTCTACTGACAGTGTGTTTGAATAATAGCACCACTTTTTGATGCTAGAGTGAAGAAATATCTTCACTTTAGATCATTCATACTGACAGATACAACTTTGAACTATGTGTCGGTTTTTGTTCCATGTGGATAAGCCCAGTACTTGCAGAAATATTAGCCATAAACCAAGACATATGCATTTTTAATCTTTAGCAGCAGATTCTACCATAGAGTCCTGACCTGCCTCCAGCTCAGTTTTAAACTATAGGCCGTTTACAATTCTGTGGCATCACATGAACACAACCTGTTGCAGCTTAATAACCTACCTACAGTTTGGCCATAGTTGAAAAAGCTCACAGGCAAAATCGAAACTGAAAAATAGCACCTTTAAGGAGACATGGTTGGTTTATAGCAGTGGTTCTCAATTGGTCTGGCTTTGTGACCCATCATCACCCAATAATGATGAGCCACGACCCAAAAAAAATGATGTTTTTAACTTATCAAACTTCTTGAATAAACACATTGTGTAGTTTGAACCTGAATATCACAGTACGCCAACGCAAAAAAGAAGAAATTTAAAGATAAATCAATCAAGTGGCAATGCTCTAGAGGTTACTGTTTTATTATTACATTTTACTACACGCATTTTAATTTTAAAACCAAAATACATAATAAAAAATGCAATTCAAAAGAATTCAAGTATACAAAATTAACTTTTCTTCTGATGACCTTTTCAATTGTAAATACTAAAATACTTTGTGCTTTGATGAAAATTAAGCAGCACTCAATGCAGTCTCAACTGTTTTATTTTGCACTGAGGTGAATAAAAGATATGTCCTGGCTGTGGACTACATAAGCATAAAAAGTGTTCTAAGGTAAACTAATAACTACTGCCTGTATAAAAAATTGCAGAAATTTACAATGAATAAAAATTGAAACAAAATATTATGTGACTATTATGGAGCCGGTAAAGAGGACAAGAAAACAACCTCAAACAATAATCTATAAAAAAAGTGGACAATTTTTCACAGTAGTATCAAAAACGGTTGTGAGTTTTTTGCTAAGAACTGAAATCAAGTTTGATATTTTATTATCATAACAACCAGGGCTTGACATTAACTTTTTTGCTCACTGGATACTGTGGCTAGTCAAAAGTTGCTAACCAGTTAGTGTTTTTACTAGCCACAGTTTAATTCGTCTTTGTATATATTTTACAGTATATGACATGCATAATGAGATGTATGATTTTGGTTTTATAGATGGACAAAATATTTACCAAATATTTAATAAAAAAAAAGCTTTAGACAGAATTAACTGTATCTCTGTGGATGTTGGGTCACATTTTTAAAAACATGTTGTTTTTTTTATCATAATGAATTACTATTTACTAAATGATGCACATTTGAGCAGAATAACAGAAATTCAAGACTAACCTCTAACAATATGTGTATAAAATTCAACCGGCCAACATGGCTAGTGTGAGAATTTGTAGCCAAAATGAAAATCTACCAGGATTTGGCAGGTTGGCTGGTGTTAATTCAAGCCCTAGTGGCAACACTGCTTCTATCACATTTTTTAAAACAAAATGCTCACTTGCTATATCCTATCCATAACAGGCGCCATGATTAAGAGATAATCTGTGTCATTCACTTTACCAGCAGTCAGTGGTCATAATGCTGGATTGCTGTATGTATCAATTGCTGTTTGTAAAAATACACAAACAATATTTGTGCCATTAGCGCTAAATTACATATCAGCTGCAGATATTAGTAAAATATATTTTAGGCGTCTAAGCAAGTACTGTAGACGGAGGGGAATCTCTGTAAACAGCAAGGAAAGGATCAGCTAGCTCTGTTTACTTCTTACATAATTACTTGTTTGGATCCTATAGTCACCGATTCAGCTGAGACGCCGCCATTGTGAGAGTGAGAGTCTTACCACTGCTTGATATAATATCGTCTTATGAAATGAAAGGGCTGCGAAGAATGGAGCACAAAAGCGTCCGCGTGCATCAAAAAGGAGGCAGCCTTGTGTAGTTTAATCCGCACTGTCTAATCTCCCAAATTACTGTGACATTTGATGAAGGGGAGTGTGAGGAGAGAGGATCCAGCACAGTCACAGTCACAGAAAGATGCTGCTGTGTGTGTTTGTGTGTGTGTGAGAGAGTATTTTTGCTGATATGTACAGTACAGATCCAGCTGTGGCCTCTTGCTTATGAACAAATCCTTCTCTAAACACGAGCGGGTTGTTTACAGCGGTCTTCTGCCGACACTGTGTTTTCGCCTGACTCTGCCTGCTCTTATCTGCTCATCACATGCACCATCCCCCATTTTTTATGTATATGTGTATGTGTATGTGTGTGAACGGATGTGTGTTGCATACTAGAAGAGAATGAGAAGGAGAAATAGGAAGAACACGCACAATCAAAATATAATACAGTCTAAAGGATTAGCACCACAATCCAAACTGAAAAAAGGCCTACTGTGTGGACACAAGAGTGATGCCTTTACTGCCACATGAGTGTAGTAAATTTAAAACATGGTCAGTAAAGGTAAAAGTGCATTTTCATACTGTTGCTTAATAATGACTGGAGCCCATCACAGCTACTTTGGGCCTGAGGCGGTTACAGTAGTGTTAAGACTTGTTTATATGCTACGTTCATGCTGGGCAAGACACCCACGTTGCCTATATATGCAACAGGAAAGGGCATCTGGGTTAAAAGCCAAATCACCGTGTGACTGGTTCTGTGAGATGAAACCTGATGAAAAAGGGAGCAGCTGAAAGTATCATCTTAGTGTTTTGTCTTGGCAAATTAGTTTACTTGTATTTTTTTAAGACCATTTACACCTAAATAAGACAGAAAGGAGGGAAAGAGGGAAGAGAGGGCTAAAGCAGAGATCTGTGCCGCTGTGGAGGTGAGTTTCTGCTGGTGTGGAGGTGAGTTTCTGCTGGTGTGGAGGTGAGTTTCTGCTGGCTGTGGAGGTGTGTTTCTGCCGCTGTGGAGGTGAGTTTCTGCTGCTGTGGAGGTGAGTTTCTGCTGCTGTGGAGGTGAGTTTCTGCTGCTGTGGAGGTGTGTTTCTGCCGCTGTGGAGGTGAGTTTCTGCTGCTGTGGAGGTGAGTTTCTGCTGCTGTGGAGGTGAGTTTCTGCTGCTGTGGAGGTGAGTTTCTGTCGCTGTGGAGGTGAGTTTCTGTCGCTGTGGAGGTGTGTTTCTGCTGCTGCTGTGGAGGTGAGTTTCTGCCGCTGTGGAGGTGTGTTTCTGTCGCTGTGGAGGTGAGTTTCTGTCGCTGTGGAGGTGTGTTTCTGTCGCTGTGGAGGTGAGTTTCTGTCGCTGTGGAGGTGAGTTTCTGCCGCTGTGGAGGTGAGTTTCTGCTGCTGTGGAGGTGAGTTTCTGTCGCTGTGGAGGTGAGTTTCTGTCGCTGTGGAGGTGTGTTTCTGCTGCTGCTGTGGAGGTGAGTTTCTGCCGCTGTGGAGGTGTGTTTCTGTCGCTGTGGAGGTGAGTTTCTGTCGCTGTGGAGGTGAGTTTCTGCCGCTGTGGAGGTGAGTTTCTGCTGCTGTGGAGGTGAGTTTCTGTCACTGTAGAGGTGAGTTTCTGCCACTGTGGAGGTGAGTTTCTGCTGCTGTGGAGGTGTGTTTCTGCTGCTGTGGAGGTGTGTTTCTGCCACTGTGGAGGTGTGTTTCTGCCGCTGTGGAGGTCAGTTTCTGCTGCTGTGGAGGTGTGTTTCTGCTGCTGTGGAAGTGTGTTTCTGCTGCTGTGGAGGTGTGTTTCTGCTGCTGTGGAAGTGTGTTTCTGCTGCTGTGGAGGTGAGTTTCTGTCGCTGTGGAGGTGAGTTTCTGCCACTGTGGAGGTGTGTTTCTGCCACTGTGGAGGTGTGTTTCTGCTGCTGTGGAGGTGAGTTTCTGCCGCTGTGGAGGTGTGTTTCTGCTGCTGTGGAGGTGTGTTTCTGCCACTGTGGAGGTGTGTTTCTGCCGCTGTGGAGGTCAGTTTCTGCTGCTGTGGAGGTGAGTTTCTGCTGCTGTGGAGGTGTGTTTCTGCTGCTGTGGAAGTGTGTTTCTGCTGCTGTGGAGGTGAGTTTCTGTCGCTGTGGAGGTGAGTTTCTGCCACTGTGGAGGTGTGTTTCTGCCACTGTGGAGGTGTGTTTCTGCTGCTGTGGAGGTGAGTTTCTGCCGCTGTGGAGGTGAGTTTCTGCCGCTGTGGAGGTGTGTTTCTGCCACTGTGGAGGTGTGTTTCTGCCGCTGTGGAGGTCAGTTTCTGCTGCTGTGGAGGTGAGTTTCTGCCGCTGTGGAGGTGAGTTTCTGCCGCTGTGGAGGTGAGTTTCTGCCGCTGTGGAGGTCAGTTTCTGCTGCTGTGGAGGTGAGTTTCTGCCGCTGTGGAGGTGAGTTTCTGCCGCTGTGGAGGTGAGTTTCTGCTGGTGTCAGCTGGCTCGTGGCCTGCAGATTAATGCGCTGTAGATGTGCGTGGCATCGACAAAAGCCTCCTCACAAACACTGTAAACAGATTAGCTCGTCTGCTCAGAAACAAAGGGTTAAAAAGAGAATACAGATTTCACAGCGACGGGACGAGGGGCGTAGAGGAGGCGAGAGGGGGGTTGAGAGGAGGGTCCCGATCTGGGGTGTGTATATGGGTGTGTGTGTGTGTGTGTATGTTTGGGCTCACTAATATTGTGTGGAGAATCAGCTCAGGGCTCAGCTGCCAATTGGGTGCAGTGTAACCGTCCCATTCTGCTCCTCAGCCTGAAACAATAGCACCGTGTTGTTTTTTTCCCTGTGTATCCTCCACAAAGAGCCCAGAGCAGGGACAGACGCCGGGAGAGACGTGAGACACAGCGGCAGGACAATAGACTGAGAGCTGGTTTTGTTTAGCTTTTGTGTTGTGTGTTTGTCGACACAAACAATAAAAGAAAGTTTCAAGGGATCACAGACTTCTATCTTATTGTGGAAGATGCAGAGTTTACAGAAATGGATTTGGTGCTTTGGGAAATCTGTGGGCATCGCTCTCATTTCAATAAAAGAAACTTGGAGAGATTTTAGACTAACTTTTTATCTTTTACACTTCATACTTCACCATGATATTTATCTAACATTAAACACGTTATATATGGTAAATTTCACTGCACACAAGCCATTTTAAATAGCTAAAAAAATAAATAAATTGCTAATTAAAAAAACATAAACTTTTTTGCATTTTTTTTGACATGGTATAGTGCATTTTGGAACCCCATTTACTCTAACAATATCCAGTTTAACTTTATGAAATAATTTGACACTAATAATTACATGTTCTAGAAAAAATAAATGTCAATGCAAAATTTTCTACCCTTTTTTATTTGTTTGTTTTAAACACAAAAGCCTAAACAAACAAAATAAAAGTGATGTAGCCAATAGTTTTGTTAGAGGCCTAATTTATACTATAATATTTTTCTATATATGTACTGTTTTGGGCCAGAAGAATTTCGAAATCTGATGTATTGATGTAATGTATTGGATTAGAAAATTAGGCCCTTGATGGCATTGCCTCGGCCTGAAATACCTAACTTTAGCTGCAAAACACAAAAATAAATTCTATGAGCCAATGTCACATATTTGTCTCTGAACTATGTTGTAAAAATAGGCCTAGACTTAATGTTACTTGTTTTGGAAAGTTTGATAAACACTAACAACACAAACAAAAGTAGTAGTAGTAGTAGTAGTAGTAGTAGTAGTAGTAATAGTAGTAGTAAAACATAGGTAAACCCCTCCTTGCCTACCAACTATGAGACTGAAAAGGTTTGTCATAAACCAGCGAAATCACTGTAAGTTCCCCCTCTACTGGTGGTGTATTCAGAGATGGGCAGCCCCTAAGGACCTCCTCCCTGGGACCCTGAGCCAATCACGGCAGCCGAAACAAGCCCTTTATCTACAGGGGCTTATTAAGCTAATTGAATTAGCATGTTGTGGTTTCTGAACCCAAATACGATTAGCCTGTTATTACTGTGTTATCAGGGTCCCTCGTTACAGTAACAGCAGGTTACTTTTGGCTGCTCCATCGCCTCCATCGCCTCCGTCTCTCTCCGTCTCTCTCCGTCTCTCTCCGTCTCTCTCCGGTTCTCTCTGAACAAGACCAGAGGCTTTTCTCATATCAGCGCTGTATCAGTTTAACACTTCACTTCAGAGTCATCAAAGAGATATACCACCAGGGCAACACATCCATCGACAGGCAGAAATTTAGGCAATACTGACTTACTATAGCAGTCAAGTCGGCCCAAAATCCCACATATTACTCCCATTAGTAGGAGCTCTTCTTCAATGCAGTGTACATTTTAGATTTTTTAGATTAAATGACATATTCATACAACACAAGACGACACAGACACAGGGAGAACATGCAAACTCCACACAGAAAGGCGTTACATGGTCCGGGAATCGAACCCAGGACCTTCTTGCTGTGAGCTATGATAGATTCAGCAAGAAAACACAGCTGTTGTAATATTGATCCATGGCACCCAGTATGCTGTGTACATTATAACCTTAATTGATAAGCATTTTGTTAGGCTTAACATCTCGCCTATATATTTTTTTCTATGAGCAAAAGTATTCAAGACAAAGACAACATGTAGGCAAGGTAATTACATTGAATAGATAGGTTTGCACAGCCCACATCATAATATAGCAATACTGCTCTGAAAACTTAGCCTGGCCAGTCAGACTAACTATTGTCCTCTTCTATACAAAGAAGTTAGTCTGGTACCTCTTAGTTTGAGTGTAATTTCTATAGGCAGAACAAACACAGGCAGAGTAACCATTGCTGATCCATAACTAAAACAAACATGGCACTACTGAAGAATTATTGGTGCTTTAGACATGATATACACACTGTATTATGAGCAACAACTCTACTTATTTCTGAACGGGGACAGGAGCAGAAGCCAGTTGTACAAAGTGGGTTTGTTTGAATCTGGTTATGTCGGAAGTCAACAGGACAAGACAAAGAAAAAAATTCCACAGACAACAACACGGACTTCAGCAGAATCAACAGATAATGAATGAAGGTGTTAAACATGAGCGGCATGGTGGAAAAGTGGTTAGCACACCTGCCTCACATGGTCCAGGTTTGATTCCCGGACCATGTGAGGCCTTTCATTGTGGAGTTTGCATGTTCTCCCCATGTCTGCGTAGGTTTCCTAACACCAAAAACATGTACAGTAGGTCCCCCATGGGGCCAGGACTCCCCTGTAAAAGAGATTCTGATTCTTAGTGGGATTTTCCTGGGTAAATAAAGTTCAAATAAATAAAAAATAAAATAAATTACAATATCTTTTAATAGGAGATTATCTTCCACATTTGTAAGATGCACTGCAGATCATCGTCTGTGATAGGACAGTTCCAAAACAACTGACTCTGTGGCTGAGAAAACAGACTCTCCTGATTTTGAAAAGAAAGTGGGAGGGGTTGGCCAGCACAATTTAATATCAATTTTGAAGAATATGTTACTTTTCAAGGATATTCTGAAAACTATAATTTTGGTTTTGCTACAAACATTCATGGGTAAACTGATTTAGGTTTGAATAGATGAGCAAAAGTACTTCTGACAAAGGTATTATTCATCAGCTTTGACTAACTTTGGTCAACTTTCTTGCTGACTGTAGTGATAAAAACATTATTTACATCTAGTTCCCGGTGTTTTCAGAGGAGTCTAAAAGTGAAAACCTCAGCATTTAGTCTTTATTGAACCTCTGCTCTCAGACTCAAAGCTCACACAAATAAATGGTGAACACACAGCCTTCCTTGTGCACTTCCTTCACCAGCTGGCCGGACCGTAATAGAGCCAGGCTTCAGAGGCGCTGAGTGGGAGGAGGAGGTGTGCCGGCCCGGGTGGAGGAGGTGCAAGCTGCGGGCCGGGGTGGGGGTGTGGGGGACTGAGGACCAGACCAGACCGAGGAGGACTGGGGGAGTCAGCTGGTCTCTACTCCACCAAGTCTGTGATTAATACAGTGGGGCGGCTCAGTGCCACCTCCACCGCCACACCGCGCTCACCTCCAATTAGCATGCTAATGAAGGCGCACATGTGTCACCCGAGGGCTCAAGCTCACTGTGAGGCATAAACAGAACCAGGCTGGCATTAACGGGACTAGTCTATGTAACTGTGTGTGTGTGCACGGGGAGGGGTGGTTGGGGTATGGACTGTGACCCCCGTCCCACTTGCTGTTATGGAAACCAGTTGAATGTTTTGTGCGTCTAGTTATACCTGTCATGGTGACCTTTGTTCTCCGGGACGGTGCAGTGGTGGCCACAGGCAGTCACCACTGATTCTCTATGGAAAACATAATACAGACATCAAAAGAGACATAGCTTTTTAATATGTTGGGCTTCTGGGCTGTTTTGGGCCTAAATATTTGCAAATATCTTTTTGAAAAAATGATATTACAGTGTTTAAAATTAAGTGATGGTATGCAATACATATTACATAATCAGTGGTGGACAAAGTACTCAGCTTCATTACTTGAGTTAAAGTATAATTCCTCCTGGTCAAATATTACTCCAATACAAGTAAAAGTTGCTAAGTCAAATGTTTACTTGAGTTAAAGTACTGGAGTATGTGCTTTCAAAAATAGTACATAAAAAAACAAAGGTATTTCAAATTTCTATTGCATTCAAGTCAGAAATTTGCTGCTCCAAAAATATGAATAAAATACATTTTACATCATTTTAGAGAGGAAATGTGGGGATCAACATAACAGATAGGATTGTTCCACAGAAATGAGCCATACGTATTATCAATAAGGCTGGGCTTTATGATCATACTAATCCATTTTTTAAAATTGGTTTATCATAAAATCATGCAAATAATGTTCAAAGCAAAAGCTAAACCTCTTCCAGAGTGTGTTTAGAGTTTTTTTTTCTTTTTTAGTTCCTGAGAGCAAGTAAAGTAGTGGTAGCAGTACCTAGTAAATGATTATCTTTAGGCTGTAAGTCAGTTGTCTTTTGGTTTTAAGACAATTTCTCTTTTTTAAGAAATGTAGTGGAGTTAAAAGTATTATATTTATCTTCCAAATGTAGTGGAGTAAAAGTAACAAGTTACCCTTAAAATACTACTCAAGTAAAATACAAATTCTCAAAAACTATACTTAAGTGCAGTACTCAAGTAAATGTACTTACTGTCCACCTCTGAACATATGTATTAACAGTCTTGTAAATACAGAAATTTTGTTTTTTGGCTGCATTAATCACATGTGATACTCGGCTCCCACACACTCTGCCCTCCTTCAGCTGCTCAGTAAAACAATCTGGACTCTCTCCTGACGTGTGATGATTCTCTGTTTATGTGGTGCATAAACATAACTGCCAAGACAATGTTTGAGCAGCACGAGTGACTTCCTCCAAACACTAACAATAAATCAAGCTGGTGTGTGCGTCCTGGTCCTTCATGGCCTCATGTATGACTTTGTACCAGTAGGGTGAGTTGAGAGTTACTTCAGTTTTGTCTAAGCCTTTTACACATGCATTATATCCTCTGGACTCTCTGTGGACATTTTAAGATGTGCCAGAATGTTTGTACACTTCTCTTCTCATGTTTGAACTCAAATCCTGTAGAAATGCTCCAGACTTTATTTCCATGCATGAACTCACCTGAAGGAACTCATAACTCAGAGAAAATGGGAGGAAATTTGCTATTGTAGTTGCAGTTTACTGTGGAAGAACAGTAAGAAATGGTCTCTCTTCTTATATTTTTTTTACTATAGGGGGCCCATGTGAAGCCTTCTTGTCCTGGGCCCCAGCAAACCTATCAACGGGCCTGCTTATACATATTATTCATCAGCTCGTACAAATTTCCCTGTATGTGCTTGTGTGTACAGATAATAAACATTAAAAATAGTACAGTGATAATGAAGGATTAACCACATAAACTTAAAAGTAATAAAGTAAACTTTATTTATGACCTATCCTTCAGTGCCACTATAAGGCAATATGTCAGGAGCAGTGGGTTACCACAGTGCAGATCCTAGTCAGGAGTACATAGCTGGAGGATTAGCCTATTGTGCTTGTTTTAAATTGATGGAGGAAACCAGAGCTCTCAGAGAAAACCCACCCAGGCGCAGGGAGAACATGCAAACTCCACACAAAAAGGCCCCATGCTAAGAGCCAGTTTTATTCTTGTCTTAATCCTGTAATGGTTTGGACTTAAATTCAAAGATTAAACCACTGCTTAGACCTGGTTTAGTCTTGATTGAGAGCTAGTTTAGTCCTGGCTTAGCCCTGGTTTAATCCTGGATTTGTCCTTATTTAGTAATCTATTTTCCCTCTTTTGTTCCTCAGTTAAGACCTAGGTTAGTTGGAGAGAGCCAAATAGAGTGAAAGGTTTAAGAATCACTGCACTAAAGCAAGTAGAGCCATTTTAAAATCACTATATAAGAAAAACTAAAAGCAAAAGAACAACTTGAACAAACTTTACAGTAATGATTGTGTATAATGAATCTACTGTGACATATGTAGATGAAAACATTAAATCGAGCTGCCTGTCTTTCACACTGACAGCTGTTATTCGCAGTAAACTTACCGCAACCCATGCTGTGTTGGGATCAAACCTGAAACCTCCTTTCTGGGAGGCAAAAGTGCCAACCACTTTGCCTCTGTGCTAGATTTATAAACTTACTGGAGAAAAGAAAGTACTTGTATTTTCCACAAATACAAATGTACAAGTGTTGTTCATAAATCTGCCCATGGCTTTTTCTTTAACGGCATCAAACCAGAAATATAATTTTACAGTTTGTCATCCAAAATATGCCATGAAGCCTGTCTGATACAGCTGTTTTGATCATGATCCTAGTCTTTTAATTGAATTTGGACTCTGGGATTTTTCCCATGAATGAACAGAAGTCGATACTCACAGCTCATGTTAGGTCATAGACTGTGCAAATGTATGTGAGTGTGTGTTTTTGTGTGTACGGGTGCCTGTGAGGGAAACATTGAGCTGCAGTGCTACAGTAACCTTTGCTATAATCAGCTCTGTCTGATGGGCCTCTTTAATTAACCTTGTAGGAAATTAATCCCAGTGTTAAATGGACAAGAAAAAGATGTTTGATTACCACCGCGAGCCAACTGGGACTTCTGCCTCTGTCTAATTGCCCAGGAAGCCAGAACAAGAGCAGAAAAGTAGTAAGAATAGTGAAAGTGAGAAGCAGATATGGAGCGAGTGCCTGGATTCCTGTGGTGTCATTAGCTGCTGTGTGAATGTCAGTCGGTCCCTCGAGCTGTGATAAGGAGACGAGGAAAAAAACAAGAGGACGCCAAGGAGGACACTGAAGAAAAGGCAGAAAATATTTTGTTAAACTGAAAGGCACAAAAACACTACATTAGAGAGAAAGTTGTGTGTCATCGCTGCGGTCCTTCAGGCAACAGCATGGTGAATTATAAACTTTTGGACACTTTCTCTTCAGAGGCAGCTATCTTATTGTTTTTAATTAAAGAAAAACAAAGCTTGAAAAGAAGTTTTAACAATGGAAAAACAGTGGAAATAAATGGACCAAGTGACGCTCAAGTGGCAGTCATAGTTGGTTTCAAAAGTAATGGCTATCAGTTTTTTATTTATTGGTTTGTTAGTCTGTTAGTTAGCCAAAAAGTAAGGGTTGGATTCTGTTGAAAATTCATGCAATGGCCTAAGTAACAAATGATTCATTTTTGGTGTTTAAATCCAGATCAGTGTTCAGATGCTGAATTTGTTTCAAAGGTTCATGTCCCATTGATGGACCAAAGATACTAACTCTGGCCACAGGGGCTCAGTAAAGAAACAAATGATTACTTTTGTGATGTGGTGTGGATCCAGAGTGGAACTGTAGCTTGGCAGATGTCTGCTTTCTGGATGTTTCTTGTTGGTGAGATGTGATTAAAGCTTGCCCACCTTCCCTTAGCTAATACTTTCTAAGGCATTTTCAATATTTTTTTTATTACTATGCCAGACTCTCTTAAATGTTCTAACTTTATTAGCTAATGTTACACTGACCTCATCATTAAGAGTCTATTAATATGAGCACTGACCATCAATCTTTGCACATATTAAGCTGACACATTTTCTAAATATGGAAATCTTATGGTTAATGAATCCATTGCAAGTTCATATTGATAATGTTATGATTATTCACATTTTTCTGTCTGCAAGAATGCCCTAAACTAGTGGTTCCCAAAGTGGGGTCTGGGGCCCCTGAAAGGCCACCAAGGTACTGTAGAGTGCCCCCTTTGGTTGTCTATAATAAGTACAAGAAATTAAGTTTGAAATGGGTTTAAAAATGACTTTAAAACCATTTGTTGCCAACAGACCTAATACTGTAAATGTATATAGAAATATATGGGGAGAAAAACACAACATGGTCTTATGAATAGAGTAAAGTTTCATTGTTGGGGGTCCATGGATTTTCAGAAATTTAAGGGGGTCACAACACTCTTAACTAACTCTTAACTAACTTTGGGAATGGCTGCACTAAACCAAATTGTGTATACCACTGGGGGTGCACTTCCTCTCACAGTACTTGGGAGTCTTTTGCAGTTTGAATCTTAATTTAGTTGAATTTAGAACCACTTTTATTCCTGTGTTAATCCTGCAATGGTTTGGACTTAAATTTGAAGATCAGATCACTGCTTAGACCTGGTTTAGCCCTGGTTTAGTTCCTGTTTAGTGCTTATTTTGTTCCTCAGTTAAGACTAATCATTGGTCAGAGACAAATAGTGTGAAAAGTTTAAAAATCACTGCACTAAAGTAAGCAGAGCCATTTTAAAGAAAAGACAAACTAAAAGCTAAAGTAAAACTTGAACAAACTTTACAGTACTGATAATGAATCTACTGTGACATATGTAGATGTAAACACTGAATTGAGCTGCCTGTCTTACACACTGACAGTTGTTTTTCGCAGTAAACTTACCACCACCTACTGATTACTCCTTGAGTTGTTCCTGAGCAGATTGTTTCCACACAAAGTTGAAGTAAAAGTTTTGAAAATCTCGTGGCCGTTGAAACCCACTCCTCCCACATCCACAGCCTGTACATCTCCGTGGAGCAGGTGCTTTGCTTCTCAGTGAAGTCTGCAGGTCCAGCTCTGACCTCAGCTCCCCGTGAGTCATCCCTCACCGTGCCAATACGTGTGAGTGTGTTAGGTTTGTGTGAGTGCGTGTGTGTGCGGACTTCCCGGATCCGTGCAGGCGTCTGTATCAATAACCCAAAGAGAGGAGCAAAGAAAAGCAGCAGAGGATATGCCCGCCGCTCACTGCTTTCATTGTTTTTGAAATCTGGTTTTGTACAAATGGATATGAATTTGATACATTTGGTAACCCAACTTACAAGTTCAGGGATTTATTAGAAATGATTAAGTCTATGCCAAGTTCTCTAAAGTCATATAATAGAGGCAAAAAGGCACTTTATTTAACTTCTATTTCACATTTAAGTTTTTTCCAATACAAATTCGTATATAAGCCTTAGTATGTGGATCAAAGATAAAAGTTTATCAGTTTCAACAAGATAAAGTGTAGAAAGCAAATGTTTGCCTGCAAACAAAAAGTAAATGTGCAACTTCATTATTTACAAAAATGTATAGCAGTTGTTACATATTTACATATTTAAGCAGAACTCAGTAACTTTTTTACTTCACATGAACTGTTTCAGAGTCTGTGATGGTTGAATGAGTTGTTTTAGAGTGAATGAAGTGTTCGGCATCTGCCCCTGCTGTCGCTGGACCGAAAACTACACTTGAAGGTATAAGTGTCACCAACCAGGTGTCACTGAAGTCTTGAGTCTTGTGAGAAACAACAAGCTAGCAATGGCTTTATTACAAGATTTTCGTCATTGCAGAGCTACCAGAAAAAACTTTGTACAGTTACAGGGGAGGGGAAAACAAAAGTAAAACCGAGCTGTTAATCACAAAAGGAGTCAACTGGACATGTGAGTATTTACTGTAGTCCTTTACTCCGAAATGCAGGGGGAGCTCCATAGAGGAAAATGAGGCTGAAACAGCAAAGAAATGATAAAAGTTACTGAGTTCTGCTTTTAAAAAAACTTGCTGATGCTTCTTGTTGTGCTTTGGGCAATGGGACTGCTGTTGACTGGCTGCATGTTTGAACCAGTAGTGTGGCTGAACTGGTAAATATGGGCATGACCTAATATGGCATTCCTCTGGTTGGATAATACAACCTCACAACAGGGCAGTTGTTTATTTGGCCACCTGTTAGGCGTATCCTCTGCTGCTTCTCTTTGCTCTGCTCTTTGGGTTATTGATGCAGATGACTAATATACCTCTATAACTCCTTGCAAACCATTTCTGTGGAATCGGCCTCAAATGATTAACATACAAACACACAGTAAGTGAACCTATAACCTTTGAAAATCATCTTTTTTTTTATGGTGGTAGAAGATTCATTATCCCATTACTAGTTTTAGGAAAACATGGCGTCTAATTTATGTGGATGGTTTATTGCCAGTGTCTGTCTAAATGCTATTCCTGTAACTAATTGGTAATTCATTAAAGAAATGCATTATAAAATAAATTGATAAATAATAAATACATCTTTAACAGTACAATCTGGACTTATATTTCCACTGGTAGCCCACTCAATCAGGACAAACTTGTGCAAAGTTACTTTCAAAATCTTTTTTTCTGCAGTATTTTTAGAGGTAAGCAAACATTTCTGTTCTTATTTGAGATCATCTCAAACAAGTAGAAAAAACAATGGAAATGTATAGACAGTAGTATGTATGTATAGATAGTTGTGTGTAATACACTGTTCCTCACAGAAGTACATTGGACCCAGGTCTAAACCTTGATGAACGCCACTCCCAGGTGTATCACTCAGTTGATTGGAGTTTGACTGTTTTGGAGCTGCATTAGAGATTAATCATGTTTGTACAGTTTAAATGCAATGTGAACATATAATTTGGGTAATTGTTTTGGAATTGTAAACCCTCATCCCCTTTCCCACATCCTTACCCTTTTAAAACAATAAATTTAACTGTTATCTGTCTGAAGCTCACCTGGCCTCCTCATCCTCTCGTCTTTTATGAGCTTGTTAGTGTTAACTCATCAGTGAGGTCAAACGGTGTAAAAACACACATTACAACTCAGCCAAAAGATCACATTACACCATTTGAATAAATACAAGGCAATTTGTCACTGTCATGTCAGAGCTGCCCCTGCTCTGTCTGGCCTCTTCTGCCCCGGGACAGCAGCAGGAAGCAGCGCTGGTGATTGTATTAACCTCTGAAGAGAGTCCTGACCTCTGTCTCTGATCGGCCGGGGGTAACTGTTCCAAACCAGCAGCTGGGTTTTTGGAGGAAGAAATATGGAAGACTTCAGCTTTTGTTCTTGTTGTGTGATCTCAACATGTGGAGTTATAGTACTTTCATAATTGCTGTTATATAAGAGAATAAGATTGAATAATTCTCCTGTATACATCAAGTCAAAAGTGGTCACAAGCTGGAGAACACTTTGCGCTAGTCTCAAGTCTAGATATATGAACAGTGTTGAGTCAGGAAGTGTCAAAAATTTGCCAGTCAACACCTCATGTGCATGTCTGTGGATGGTGGAACACAGGAACTCAGACAAATTGTCGGCAGTCAGCTCAGTGATCAAACCCACGATCTCTGTGCACCTTTAAAACAAATAAACATAAAACATTATGGTCACGGTTTGATGCAGTATAACTTGAGCGTAACTTTGAGGCCAGCAGTGTCAGGAAATGACCTTATAAAGTCATAATGCAGCTGATTTACAATGAAGTTGATGCTCAACACACAGAACAGCACAACTTTGACACTTGGGTTAAAAAGAAATGTAACAAAACTAGCAAAATTTCATGGGATGACAATGAATGACACATTATTTGAATGAAGTGTGGACATAGGGTCTGTGTAAGATGTATACCAGGGGTCAGCAAACCTGGGCATGAAGCATAATCAGCATAATCATTGGCACTTGCTATGGTCAAAGAAGAATTATTATATCTACATGAGCTGCGATCATTGATCCATCAGCAGCTGTGCATCCTCTACCGCTACCCGGTCTAGGACAGCACACTATCCCGCCCATATTATGCTACTCTCCTGTATTCTCTCTGTATTTAGATGTGTTAACTTAAGGCTGGGTCATATACTAAAAAAGCAAAGGTCAGGGCATCCAAAATGTGTGCACTATACAGAATGCTATGAAGAGTTAATTAATCAAGCAGTGTCAAGGTATCCATCCACTTTGATTGTTTTTGGTGGAGGCCATAAGTTCTGGCACACTCAGAGACATGACAATTTAAAGGGGCTATATTATGCAAAATCAACTTTTCTGAGCTGTCTACCATGTTATAATGTTGTTTCCTCATCAAAAATGTACCTGGAGTTGTGTTTTCGTTTCATTCATGCATGTTTGAGTAATCCTCTATCTTCTTAGATTGAGTTTGTGAGAGGCCAAAACGACCCATTTCACCTGTGTCTGCCTTTTCTGCAGGACCCCCACCCCCCTCCACAGTCCTGTCCCGTTCAGGAAGCACTGCTACAGCTCATGCCTCCCCTGCAGCAACCAAACAAACCCACCCCCAAACTGCAGCGGGCAACACTCAAACACTGCTTCTGCAGCGATGTGTTTTTGTGAGGAGCGCTGAAGGGGCGTGACAGCAGTGGGACAGCGAGGAGGGAGGGCTCTTAAAGTGACGGGGACCTAATCCGAGTGTTTCTCACAGAGTCAAATGATAAGTTTCCTCAAATAAGGTTTGTGCAACAATTATTTTTTCTGACCAACATAACATGAGATGCAGATCTAGATGTGTCCGGAATTACATTTAAAGACTCACATAAAGCATTATATAGGCCCTTAAAAATTACACTCTGAACCAAAATTTTGCAGATGCCTGAATGTATATAATATTATTGTTAGGATAATCTGATTATGTTTGCACACAAATGTCAGGAGGATGCTTTTTTGTGTGTCTTGTGTTACAACCTCAATATAACTGCATTAGTAAACATGTCGGCTCACTTTTTTTCTTGAAAATGTGCAATAGCCATAATGTTTGCAAATTACACCTTCAGTGGAATATGAGCCTCTATGGTCAGATATAATGTCTAGTCTTGGTGTTATTAAATGTAGTCCAGACCACACTAACCGAGACCAAGACCAATGTATGATTCCTTAGAGGAGATACAAGAGAACAATGAGGAAGTCTGAAAGAAGTCCAAACTCATGAAGGGGTGAGAGTCTGCAGAGTTTGGTAAAAAAAAAAAAAAGATATTTTTAAATTAAGTTAAAATAATAGAGACATTTATCCAATCAGAAAATGATGTTGACACGCAAACCAGCAATGCTATTTTTTTTTTTTTATTACTCTTGGTTGAAAATCCAGAAACATGACCAGAGACATCAGTGTGGATCCAAGATGAGACCAAGGCTGTTTATAAATGGGATCTTAAGAGAGTATAGCAACAATAAAATGTACAGTGTAGAGCTGGTGCAGTGAACAAAGCAGATAGTACTGCTATCTGTCACTACTGCAAACTCCCACCTGTCTGCTCAGGTTTCTCTAATTATGCTCCAATCACCAATTTACCAAAGATAACACTGTAGCGTCAGCCTTAGCAGGAGATTTGGCTGTTACTGTGCCTCCTTTACTCAACGTGGTATAAAAGGTGCTGTAATTAGCTGTCATAATTAACGAGATAAGAAATGTTGTGGTCCATGAAGGCTATTTTATATTAGACGGATAAGAAGAGGATGTGTAAGTCATGTTGTGATACAGGGTTTTAAATGTTGTGAACAGTAAATTAATTCACACTGACATTAGTATCCCAATTATAAAGCCTATATTAATTTCGACATTGGTATTATTTGGTATATGTTAGGTGCACACTGAGAAACCTGTTTATTCATGGGAAATACTGAGCTGCAGCAATAGAACGGCAAAGTTGCATGGCTCATTCATTACATTTCCAGCAACATAAAAGGACAAGGACAAACAATAAAGCTGTTACATTTTGTCCTCACCTTGGACTACAGTGAGCTGGCACTTCCACAGCATTTTACAAATATGAAAAGAATATGCCAAGAAACCCAAATAGACATTTTTTTACTGGCTTCACAGAAGTCCTGGACCTGGAAGTCAAGGGACTGGGCTCATATCGTCACTCACCACGACTCCTCTTGCATTTAAGCCTCAGTGACTTGACTTTATTTTGGATTAAACTCGACTCTGGTCATTTTGAAAGTTACTCAGACTTGACTCGGACTTGCACTCCAACTCCAGATGACCTGACTTGAAGTGTTTTCTTGGTGACTTGGACTCTGACCAGGGGCGGAGTGGCCATCTGTGCATTCTGGAGGAGGAAGTCGCTTGCATGTGAGGCGTTCAAGTGTAAAAATATAACAAAACTGTTTGACAGCAGCAGTGCTATAGCCACATCCACCAGTACAGCACAACATGAGAATGAAGAGGCTGAGAGTGCGGTGGTGGGGGCCCAGCGCTGCTCAGGCTCAGGGACCCACAGAACTAGATGAAGTTTTACCTCAGTTAGAGCCGTGTACAGAGCAAGTGGTGAGTATAGCTTACTGTATGTAACACAGGGCTTTCATAGCTATTTAGGCTATGACATATTTATTCCACTTCCTATACATAGCTCTAAAACACTATCATAACAGTAACAATATGAATAATAAGAATAATATTATATCTAATATGGCTGTGAAGACTCATTCATCCAGGCTGATTCCATTGCAATCATAGGTTTAAAAGCTGTCATCTGGACTTGGTTTTAAAGAGAGCTCTCTTACCAGCCTCTTGGATAAAAGGTGAAATGTCCTCAACTGTAAAACCCAGTCCAGATGACAGCTTTTAAACCTACTATTGCAACTATATCTAATGTGAATTAAATCCAGAGATGTTCCCAAGCCCTCCAATAATAAGTCATAGTGTAATCCAGGACTAAACTATATCTAAAACACGACACAACCAGGTCTAACCAAGACTAAACCCTAACTAAAATAGGTATAAGCTGTCCAAAACTATAGCTAAACCAGGTCTAAACAGGGACAAAACCAGGTCTTAATCAGGTCTGTGCCAGGATCAAATCAGATTCAAATCCGGGACTAAACCTGTACAAAACCAGGTCTAAACCAGGACCTAATCAGGTCTAAACCCTAGTGATGTCCCTGTATGAATCTAAAGGTAAGCTTTGATAGGAAAAGGGATGAAGTAGATTACATATTGACCTCTCTGACATTTAATTAACCCTACATTTTATATTGTTTACCCAGGTTGAGACCCATAAACAATTTCCTAAAGTCTTGAAATTATATTTTTTTAATTAATACAATCACAAACAACTTTAGAAGATCTAAAGATTTTTTATTTTTAGTTTACTATCATAAACAACTTCTAATTGAAATTGTGCTTTTTGCTTTATACAATCAAATTTATTTTATTTTATTTTTTTTTTTTTGGGGGGGGGGGGGGGGTTGGGCAGACTCCAGGGCTGTTTTTCAGTCCCAGTCCGCCCCTGGTTGCGGATGTTCAGTTCCTCCATGATCTTTTGCTGTTGTTCAGCTCTATACAGCATGAAGGCATTTGGGGGCTTCTTAATATAAGGTTTTTCAACATCACTGCAGTCACGCTGTCGCTGACATGGCTCTCCGTCCGGGGTGGTCTCTGCCAGTCACGAAGACGCCGCAGCCGCCAGTTCCCGCTCCTCGACTGGAGCCGCTAAAGACGCCGCAGCCGCCAGTTCCTGTTCCCCGCCTGGGGTCACCGCTGCCGCCAGTTCCTGTTCCCCGCCTGGGGTCACCGCTGCCGCCAGTTCCTGTTCCCCGCCTGGGATCGCCGCTGCCACCAGTTCCTGTCCCTCCTCCGGGGCCCATGCCGCCGCCGGAGCCTCCAGTGTCTCCTGTTCCTTCTCCAGGGCTCCGGAGGAGGGTCAGGAGACACTGGAGGCTCCGGCGGCGGTGAGGGCCCCGGAGGAGGGTCAGAAGACACTGGAGGCTCTGGCGGCGGCGAGGACCCCAGAGGAGTGTCAGAAGACACTGGAGGCTCCGGCAGCGGCGAGGGCCCTGGAGGAGGGTCAGGAGACACTGGAGGCACCGGAGCCTCCAGTGTCTCCTGACCCTCCTCCGGGGCCCTCGCCGCTGCCGGTGCCTCCAGTGTCACGGAAGAAGACGCGGGCGCCGCTGCCACCAGTTCCTGTTCCCCGCCTGGGGTCACCGCTGCCGCCAGTTCCTGTCCCTCCTCCGGGGCCCACGCCGCCGCCGGAGCCTCCAGTGTCTCCTGTTCCTTCTCCGGGGCCCTCGCCGCTGCCGGTGCCTCCAGTGTCTCCTGTTCCTACTCCGGAGCCTCCAGTGTCTCCTGACCCTCCTCCGGGGCCCTCGCCGCCGCCGGAGCCTCCAGTGTCTCCTGTTCCTTCTCCGGGGCCCTCGCCGCTGCCGGTGCCTCCAGTGTCTCCTGTTCCTACTCCGGAGCCTCCAGTGTCTCCTGACCCTCCTCCAGGGCCCTCACCGCTGCCAGAGCCTCCAGTCTCTCCTGACCGTCCTCTGGGGCCCTTGCCGCCGCCGGAGCCTCCAGTGTCTCCTGACCCTCCTCCGGGGCCCTCGCCGCCGCCGGAGCCTCCAGTGTTTCCAGTGTCTCCTGACCCTCCTCCGGGGCCCTCGCCGCCGCGGGAGCCTCCAGTGTCTCCTGTTCCTACTCCAGAGCCTCCAGTGTCTCCTGACCCTCCTCCGGGGCCCTCACCGCCGCCGGAGCCTCCAGTGTCTCCTGACCCTCCTCCGGGGCCCACGCCGCCGCCGGAGCCTCCTGAACTTTCTCCGAGGCCCACGCTGGAGCCGCCTGAAGTCTCTCCGGGGGCCACGCCGCCGCCGGAGCCGTATGAACTTTCTCTGGGGTGGTGTTTTGACCCCAGACGTCCTTGTTTTGCTCCCTGGACTCTTTTATTTTGACCCTAGACGTTCTTGTTTTGGGTCCGTTCCCTCCTGTGTTCCTCGCACCTGACACTGTTAAGATGCTTTGAGTTTTCTGACTGGGACTTCCAGCACTTTCTGAGAGAAACCGTAGACATAATGTTACCATTTAGGAAACTGAATTATTAATTTTTAAAAATCCTGTTGTCCTAAGCGAGATTTGTTAATAATTCAGTACAACATGTTGCACATTACAGTAGCTGTGAAACGTGAGGTCTTAAAGTAGTACTCTTTTTTTATCATGGAAAGTCTTCTAAGCCTTTTACAGCCATGCACTGTCGCCTAGACCATCTCCTGAAATCTTGAGGCGTGCCTGGTTGTTTGAACACAAGGTTTACTTAGATTAGCCAGGTGACAGGTCCGGTGTAGCTGGGGTTGGGGTTGGTTGCTGGCATCATCATCCAGATGTTGTCATATGTTGGTACTGTTGTTGCTGTGTTATTGGTCTTTCTTTTTCTTCTTTTTACTTTTTTTCCAAAGTTGTCACTGGCTGACCAATTAGGGTACTTGGCTTTGTGGGCCTTTCTTTCTTCGTGTGCTTGTTGAAAGTAGACGTCTTGCTCATCTGCAGAGAGCATTTTCCATCTCTGTCCAGCAACTTTGTTGACTTCAGCGGCGTTGCGGATGTTCAGTTCCTCCATGATCTTTTGCTGTTGTTCAGCTCTATACAGCATGAAGGCATTTGGGGGCTTCTTAATATAAGGTTTTTCAACATCACTGCAGTCACGCTGTCGCTTCCTAAAAACAGAACAAACCAACTGAAATAAGTACCATAGAATAAGTCTATTACATTATGAACCTTCACGTCACCTGTCAGACGTCAGTGTGATGTCTGATCATTGGATTTTTGTTACTTACCTTGAAGTGTCATAGGTAGGTGCTGTGGGACCATGGCTGTAGGAGGCCGAGGGCTCTGCTACATATTTGTACATCATCTGTCCATTAAATAAACCAACTGGACAGAGCATTGATCCCCAGACAATTGGGTTTCCATTTGCTGTGTGGGTGGGGTAGTAAGGTCCAGGCACATGTTGTGGCACATAATAACTGTACTGACTGCCGCTTGCTTGCTGGCTATGAGGTGCACCATCTTGGGTGGGGTAATTCTTCCGCTTTGGAGCGGGTCTGATGCTGGTCACATGAGGAAGCACACAATGGGAAGGCCCAGGAATGGCTTCAGGTGACCAAGTCTCTGGCTGACTATGAGTTACAGTATCCTGAGAAGGGCTGGCCATCTGGGGAACAACCTCGTGTGTTTCCTGGTTGTCTTCATTTGTCTCAGGTACAGGGTCTTTTAGTAATAAGTCAAGCCAATTGTAGCTTGTGGCTTGAATATCTGGCTGAGGCTCTTCCCTCAACAGATCAGATAAAGTGGAGTTAACCTCGCCCCAGTCAAGGCTATTGAGATAGGCCTCAATGTTTAGTGCTGTCTCCTCGAGGTCGGTTGGTTGAGCGTCTTGGAGATCCTCCAGAAAGGCGTCCATTTTGTTATCTAGGTGAAGACCTGTAAAAACACAAAAGATGATCAAGTTATTCATAGAGTGAATGGTTGTCTGACAGTGGATATACTGTAAATATTAGTCCTAACTAACTTACTAACTTCCAGGGTGTACCCACCTCTGGCCCAAAGTTGCTTAGATATGCTCCAACCCCTCACAATCACTTAGCTATATCATCTTCATCTTTTGCATATATAAGTAAATAACTAGGTATGTCCTGAATAACTAATGGCCTTTATTACCTACATTTAATTGAGCATTTTGGGCATTTCTTCTAATTATATGCTAAAGTGTACAGTATATTTATGTATGCATGTAACAATCATTTGATATGCAATAACTTGTACTTTTGTACATTTATCTGAGCATAGCTACCAATTGTCTTCATAACTAAAATGTTATGCTCTGTATTTTATTATAATTGTTTAAGTGACATAATATTGTTATTAATGTGTAGTATGGTATGATTTTGTCTAGTACAAACACTTTTTTTTTACTCCGGGCCTACAAACTTGCTCACAAAACTGATACTCTTATACTTAAAAACTTGAAAATATTTTTTTCACTTCAGTATTCCATCCTATTCACAATATTTTGGTGTGATACTGTGAAATGTATTAAGAATAGGCCAAAATGTATAATTTTAACAAATAAAAGTAGGTAAAAAGTGAAAATATTAACACTGACCACAAAAATATATCTAGCCAAGCAAATGGGATTTTTGTGCACTTTCACCATGAATTAATTGTCATATTTAGTACTTACCGATTGTATTCAGGTAGAACAGGTAGTTTAATGTGTTTTTGGCTCTTAATTTTGTAGAGGTTCAAAAACTCGTGGAGTGTTTCTCAAATGCTGCTCACTGTTTGCTGGCGACGAGAGAAATATGGTGATATAAGGTGACATAAGGTGACTCATAAAGTGATTGGAACATTCTAATTCAATGGTACCATGGCGATATGCAAATCAGACACAATAGGTTTCTTACATTTACACTTTAGATATGTTATAACATTATATATTTCTGGGAATAAAACAGTACAACAAGCAAAATGACTTGATTATTAGTGTTTTTTATCATCTGCAGATTCTACACAGTCAGTATTTAAGCAGCTCTAGGTTCTAGCAGTAGCTTTGGCATTGTGAACTGTGCAGTACTTAGAGGACACTATTTCTGGCCATTTTGATTTTACAGTAAAACTACTTTTAACAACATTAAAAATTAACACAGATTTTTTCAATTAATTTTATTTATTTTTATTCTAGACATGTTTTCATTATACAAAGTTTACAACACATTGCACAAACTTGGTTAAGAAACAAAACCTGTTTTTAATGACATGTACAAAAATTATTCAGTTTGTGTTTGTTTTTTCCCCCCTTCAGCCTTGTTTGTCCACTCTGTGCCATTTTAGGAACAGAAATCCTCAAAACCCCCAATAAGGTCTAGAATTTTAAACAAGCATGGTTTTAAGATGTTTTTATTTGACTTTATATTCCATTTTTTCCTCAAAAATGTACTTATGTAGATTCTGTGAGGAATTTTTACATTAGCACTTTTAGAACATAAAAAAAAAAAACCCAGTAACATAAAATAGTTTGACCTGAGTGGCAAAGGAAGCAGTAATACTACAAGCAATAGTAGTAGCAGTAATAGTAGAGGCGATAGTAGTAGCAGTAATAATTGCCCTAATAGCAGCAGAAGCATTAGTAGTAGTGGTAATAGTAATCTTGTAGCATAGTTGTATGGCCTGCAGACAGATTTGATGGGGCCCGGGACAAGAAGGATTCATGTGGGCCCATTAGAATAGAAAATATTTAGGGCTCCTCTGTTGACAGGCCTGGATGTGTTAGTAGTAGTAATAGCAATAGCAGCAGCTCTAGCAGCAGCAGTAAACACGTAACAATTTTGATAATACTTTGAAGTAACTGTACTTTTACTTGAGTATGTACTTTAAAGTACTTCTTCCACCTCTGAAAGTTCGATACTGCATCTGTGTCATATCTACCCACATCTTTTCAAGATTTACAATAAGACTCAAAATGGAAGCTATATGTGTTTTGGTCTATTTCCATTCTATTTCTATTTACCCTAGACGTTCTTGTTTTGGGTCCGTTCCCTCCTGTGTTCCTCGCACCTGACACTGTTAAGATGCTTTGAGTTTTCTGATTGGGACTTCCAGCACTTTCTGAGAGAAACCGTAGACATAATGTTACCATTTAGGAAACTGAATTATTAATTTTTAAAAATCCTGTTGTCCTAAGCGAGATTTGTTAATAATTCAGTACAACATGTTGCACATTACAGTAGCTGTGAAACTTGAGGTCTTGAAGTAGTACTCTTTTTTTTTATCATGGAAAGTCTTCTAAGCCTTTTACAGCCATGCACTGTCACCTAGACCATCTCCTGAAATTTTGAGGCGTGCCTGGTTGTTTGAACACAATGTTTACTTAGATTAGCCAGGTGACAGGTCCGGTGTAGCTGGGGTTGGGGTTGGTTGCTGGCATCATCATCCAGATGTTGTCATATGTTGGTACTGTTGTTGCTGTGTTGTTGGTCTTTCTTCTTTTTACTTTTTTTCCAAAGTTGTCACTGGCTGACCAATTAGGGTACTTGGCTTTGTGGGCCTTTCTTTCTTCGTGTGACAGCAGAGTAGAAGAAGAAAGCAGAACAGCTGCAGCCACTCAATGCAGCCAGGCACTCGAACAAGTCCACAAGTCCACCGACACGCGGCCGTGAAGACGGCGGTGGCGCGTGAGCAGAGGCTGCCGTGCGTTTACGTAATGGATAAAAAACGGTTAATAAAACGAAAGGAGAAGGGCGGAGCAGAGAAAGTCAGGGAAAAGAAGCTTAAGTCGCTTGCATGTGAGGCGTTCAAGTGTAAAAATATAACAAAACTGTTTGACAGCAGCAGTGCTAAAGCCACATCCACCAGTACAGCACAACATGAGAATGAAGAGGCTGAGAGTGCGGTGGTGGGGGCCCAGCGCTGCTCAGGCTCAGGGACCCACAGAACTAGATGAAGTTTTACCTCAGTTAGAGCCGTGTACAGAGCAAGTGGTGAGTATAGCTTACTGTATGTAACACAGGGCTTTCATAGCTATTTAGGCTATGACATATTTATTCCACTTCCTATACATAGCTCTAAAACACTTTCATAACAGTAACAATATGAATAATAAGAATAATATTATATCTAATATGGCTGTGAAGACTCATTCATCCAGGCTGATTCCATTGCAATCATAGGTTTAAAAGCTGTCATCTGGACTTGGTTTTAAAGAGAGCTCTCTTACCAGCCTCTTGGATAAAAGGTGAAATGTCTTCAACTGTAAAACCCAGTCCAGATGACAGCTTTTAAACCTACTATTGCAACTATATCTAATGTGAATTAAATCCAGAGATGTTCCCAAGCCCTCCAATAATAAGTCATAGTGTAATCCAGGACTAAACTATATCTAAAACACGACACAACCAGGTCTAACCAAGACTAAACCCTAACTAAAATAGGTATAAGCTGTCCAAAACTATAGCTAAACCAGGTCTAAACAGGGACAAAACCAGGTCTTAATCAGGTCTGTGCCAGGATCAAATCAGATTCAAATCCGGGACTAAACCTGTGCAAAACCAGGTCTAAACCAGGACCTAATCAGGTCTAAACCCTAGTGATGTCCCTGTATGAATCTAAAGGTAAGCTTTGATAGGAAAAGGGATGAAGTAGATTACATATTGACCTCTCTGACATTTAATTAACCCTACATTTTATATTGTTTACCCAGGTTGAGACCCATAAACAATTTCCTAAAGTCTTGAAATTATATTTTTTTAATTAATACAATCACAAACGACTTTAGAAGATCTAAAGATTTTTTATTTTTAGTTTACTATCATAAACAACTTCTAATTGAAATTGTGCTTTTTGCTTTATACAATCAAATTTATTTTATTTTTATTTATTTTTTTTTTGGGGGGGGGGGCTGGGCAGACTCCAGGGCTGTTTTTCAGTCCCAGTCCGCCCCTGGTTGCGGATGTTCAGTTCCTCCATGATCTTTTGCTGTTGTTCAGCTCTATACAGCATGAAGGCATTTGGGGGCTTCTTAATATAAGGTTTTTCAACATCACTGCAGTCACGCTGTCGCTGACATGGCTCTCCGTCCGGGGTGGTCTCTGCCAGTCACGAAGACGCCGCAGCCGCCAGTTCCCGCTCCTCGACTGGGGCCGCTAAAGACGCCGCAGCCGCCAGTTCCTGTTCCCCGCCTGGGGTCACCGCTGCCGCCAGTTCCTGTTCCCCGCCTGGGATCGCCGCTGCCACCAGTTCCTGTCCCTCCTCCGGGGCCCATGCCGCCGCCGTAGTCTCCAGTGTCTCCTGTTCCTTCTCCAGGGCTCCAGAGGAGGGTCAGGAGACACTGGAGGCTCTGGCGGTGGTGAGAGCCCCGGAGGAGGGTCAGAAGACACTGGAGGCTCTGGCGGCGGCGAGGACCCCAGAGGAGTGTCAGAAGACACTGGAGGCTCCGGCAGCGGCGAGGGCCCTGGAGGAGGGTCAGGAGACACTGGAGGCTCCGGCAGCGGCGAGGGCCCCGGAGGAGGGTCAGGAGACACTGGAGGCAGCGGCGAGGGCCCCGGGCCCCTCCAGTGTCTCCTGACCCTCCTCCGAGGCCCTCGCCGCCACCGGAGCCTCCAGTGTCTCCTGACCCTCCTCCGGGGCCCTCGCCGCTGCCGGTGCCTCCAGTGTCACGGAAGAAGACGCGGTCGCCGCCAGTTCCTGTTCCCCACCTGGGGTCGCCGCTGCCGCCAGTTCCTGTTCCCCGCCTGGGGTCACCGCTGCCGCCAGTTCCTGTCCCTCCTCCGAGGCCCACGCCGCTGCCGGTGCCTCCAGTGTCTCCTGTTCCTACTCCGGAGCCTCCAGTGTCTCCTGACCCTCCTCCGGGGCCCTCGCCGCTGCCGGAGCCTCCAGTGTCTTCTGACCCACCTCCGGGGCCCTCGCCACCGCTGGAGCCTCCAGTGTCTCCTGTTCCTACTCCGGAGCCTCCAGTGTCTCCTGACCCTCCTCCGGGGCCCTCGCCGCTGCCGGAGCCTCCAGTCTCTCCTGACCGTCCTCTGGGGCCCTCGCCGCCGCCGGAGCCTCCAGTGTCTCCTGACCCTCCTTCGGGGCCCTCGCCGCCGTTGGAGCCTCCAGTGTCTCCTGACCCTCCTCCGGGGCCCTCGCCACCGCCAGAGCCTCCAGTGTCTCCTGACCCTCCTCCGGGGCCCTCGCCGCTGCCGGAGCCTCCAGTCTCTCCTGACCGTCCTCTGGGGCCCTTGCCGCCGCCGGAGCCTCCAGTGTCTCCTGACCCTCCTCCGGGGCCCTCGCCGCCGCCGGAGCCTCCAGTGTTTCCAGTGTCTCCTGACCCTCCTCCGGGGCCCTCGCCGCCGCGGGAGCCTCCAGTGTCTCCTGTTCCTACTCCAGAGCCTCCAGTGTCTCCTGACCCTCCTCCGGGGCCCTCACCGCCGCCGGAGCCTCCAGTGTCTCCTGACCCTCCTCCGGGGCCCACGCCGCCGCCGGAGCCTCCTGATCTTTCTCCGAGGCCCACGCTGGAGCCGCCTGAAGTCTCTCCGGGGCCCACGCCGCCGCCGGAGCCGTATGAACTTTCTCTGGGGTGGTGTTTTGACCCCAGACGTCCTTGTTTTGCTCCCTGGACTCTTTTATTTTGACCCTAGACGTTCTTGTTTTGGGTCCGTTCCCTCCTGTGTTCCTCGCACCTGACACTGTTAAGATGCTTTGAGTTTTCTGACTGGGACTTCCAGCACTTTCTGAGAGAAACCGTAGACATAATGTTACCATTTAGGAAACTGAATTATTAATTTTTAAAAATCCTGTTGTCCTAAGCGAGATTTGTTAATAATTCAGTACAACATGTTGCACATTACAGTAGCTGTGAAACGTGAGGTCTTAAAGTAGTACTCTTTTTTTATCATGGAAAGTCTTCTAAGCCTTTTACAGCCATGCACTGTCGCCTAGACCATCTCCTGAAATCTTGAGGCGTGCCTGGTTGTTTGAACACAACGTTTACTTAGATTAGCCAGGTGACAGGTCCGGTGTAGCTGGGGTTGGGGTTGGTTGCTGGCATCATCATCCAGATGTTGTCATATGTTGGTACTGTTGTTGCTGTGTTATTGGTCTTTCTTTTTCTTCTTTTTACTTTTTTTCCAAAGTTGTCACTGGCTGACCAATTAGGGTACTTGGCTTTGTGGGCCTTTCTTTCTTCGTGTGCTTGTTGAAAGTAGACGTCTTGCTCATCTGCAGAGAGCATTTTCCATCTCTGTCCAGCAACTTTGTTGACTTCAGCGGCATTGCGGATGTTCAGTTCCTCCATGATCTTTTGCTGTTGTTCAGCTCTATACAGCATGAAGGCATTTGGGGGCTTCTTAATATAAGGTTTTTCAACATCACTGCAGTCACGCTGTCGCTTCCTAAAAACAGAACAAACCAACTGAAATAAGTACCATAGAATAAGTCTATTACATTATGAACCTTCACGTCACCTGTCAGACGTCAGTGTGATGTCTGATCATTGGATTTTTGTTACTTACCTTGAAGTGTCATAGGTAGGTGCTGTGGGACCATGGCTGTAGGAGGCCGAGGGCTCTGCTACATATTTGTACATCATCTGTCCATTAAATAAACCAACTGGACAGAGCATATATCCCCAGACAATTGGGTTTCCATTTGCTGTGTGGGTGGGGTAGTAAGGTCCAGGCACATGTTGTGGCACATAATAACTGTACTGACTGCCGCTTGCTTGCTGGCTATGAGGTGCACCATCTTGGGTGGGGTAATTCTTCCGCTTTGGAGCGGGTCTGATGCTGGTCACATGAGGAAGCACACAATGGGAAGGCCCAGGAATGGCTTCAGGTGACCAAGTCTCTGGCTGACTATGAGTTACAGTATCCTGAGAAGGGCTGGCCATCTGGGGAACAACCTCGTGTGTTTCCTGGTTGTCTTCATTTGTCTCAGGTACAGGGTCTTTTAGTAATAAGTCAAGCCAATTGTAGCTTGTGGCTTGAATATCTGGCTGAGGCTCTTCCCTCAACAGATCAGATAAAGTGGAGTTAACCTCGCCCCAGTCAAGGCTATTGAGATAGGCCTCAATGTTTAGTGCTGTCTCCTCGAGGTCGGTTGGTTGAGCGTCTTGGAGATCCTCCAGAAAGGCGTCCATTTTGTTATCTAGGTGAAGACCTGTAAAAACACAAAAGATGATCAAGTTATTCATAGAGTGAATGGTTGTCTGACAGTGGATATACTGTAAATATTAGTCCTAACTAACTTACTAACTTCCAGGGTGTACCCACCTCTGGCCCAAAGTTGCTTAGATATGCTCCAACCCCTCACAATCACTTAGCTATATCATCTTCATCTTTTGCATATATAAGTAAATAACTAGGTATGTCCTGAATAACTAATGGCCTTTATTACCTACATTTAATTGAGCATTTTGGGCATTTCTTCTAATTATATGCTAAAGTGTACAGTATATTTATGTATGCATGTAACAATCATTTGATATGCAATAACTTGTACTTTTGTACATTTATCTGAGCATAGCTACCAATTGTCTTCATAACTAAAATGTTATGCTCTGTATTTTATTATAATTGTTTAAGTGACATAATATTGTTATTAATGTGTAGTATGGTATGATTTTGTCTAGTACAAACACTTTTTTTTTACTCCGGGCCTACAAACTTGCTCACAAAACTGATACTCTTATACTTAAAAACTTGAAAATATTTTTTTCACTTCAGTATTCCATCCTATTCACAATATTTTGGTGTGATACTGTGAAATGTATTAAGAATAGGCCAAAATGTATAATTTTAACAAATAAAAGTAGGTAAAAAGTGAAAATATTAACACTGACCACAAAAATATATCTAGCCAAGCAAATGGGATTTTTGTGCACTTTCACCATGAATTAATTGTCATATTTAGTACTTACCGATTGTATTCAGGTAGAACAGGTAGTTTAATGTGTTTTTGGCTCTTAATTTTGTAGAGGTTCAAAAACTCGTGGAGTGTTTCTCAAATGCTGCTCACTGTTTGCTGGCGACGAGAGAAATATGGTGATATAAGGTGACATAAGGTGACTCATAAAGTGATTGGAACATTCTAATTCAATGGTACCATGGCGATATGCAAATCAGACACAATAGGTTTCTTACATTTACACTTTAGATATGTTATAACATTATATATTTCTGGGAATAAAACTGTACAACAAGCAAAATGACTTGATTATTAGTGTTTTTTATCATCTGCAGATTCTACACAGTCAGTATTTAAGCAGCTCTAGGTTCTAGCAGTAGCTTTGGCATTGTGAACTGTGCAGTACTTAGAGGACACTATTTCTGGCCATTTTGATTTTACAGTAAAACTACTTTTAACAACATTAAAAATTAACACAGATTTTTTCAATTAATTTTATTTATTTTTATTCTAAACATGTTTTCATTATACAAAGTTTACAACACATTGCACAAACTTGGTTAAGAAACAAAACCTGTTTTTAATGACATGTACAAAAATTATTCAGTTTGTGTTTGTTTTTTCCCCCCTTCAGCCTTGTTTGTCCACTCTGTGCCATTTTAGGAACAGAAATCCTCAAAACCCCCAATAAGGTCTAGAATTTTAAACAAGCATGGTTTTAAGATGTTTTTATTTGACTTTATATTCCATTTTTTCCTCAAAAATGTACTTATGTAGATTCTGTGAGGAATTTTTACATTAGCACTTTTAGAACATAAAAAAAAAAAACCCAGTAACATAAAATAGTTTGACCTGAGTGGCAAAGGAAGCAGTAATACTACAAGCAATAGTAGTAGCAGTAATAGTAGAGGCGATAGTAGTAGCAGTAATAATTGCCCTAATAGCAGCAGAAGCATTAGTAGTAGTGGTAATAGTAATCTTGTAGCATAGTTGTATGGCCTGCAGACAGATTTGATGGGGCCCGGGACAAGAAGGATTCATGTGGGCCCATTAGAATAGAAAATATTTAGGGCTCCTCTGTTGACAGGCCTGGATGTGTTAGTAGTAGTAATAGCAATAGCAGCAGCTCTAGCAGCAGCAGTAAACACGTAACAATTTTGATAATACTTTGAAGTAACTGTACTTTTACTTGAGTATGTACTTTAAAGTACTTCTTCCACCTCTGAAAGTTCGATACTGCATCTGTGTCATATCTACCCACATCTTTTCAAGATTTACAATAAGACTCAAAATGGAAGCTATATGTGTTTTGGTCTATTTCCATTCTATTTCTATTTACCCTAGACGTTCTTGTTTTGGGTCCGTTCCCTCCTGTGTTCCTCGCACCTGACACTGTTAAGATGCTTTGAGTTTTCTGATTGGGACTTCCAGCACTTTCTGAGAGAAACCGTAGACATAATGTTACCATTTAGGAAACTGAATTATTAATTTTTAAAAATCCTGTTGTCCTAAGCGAGATTTGTTAATAATTCAGTACAACATGTTGCACATTACAGTAGCTGTGAAACTTGAGGTCTTGAAGTAGTACTCTTTTTTTTTATCATGGAAAGTCTTCTAAGCCTTTTACAGCCATGCACTGTCGCCTAGACCATCTCCTGAAATCTTGAGGCGTGCCTGGTTGTTTGAACACAATGTTTACTTAGATTAGCCAGGTGACAGGTCCGGTGTAGCTGGGGTTGGGGTTGGTTGCTGGCATCATCATCCAGATGTTGTCATATGTTGGTACTGTTGTTGCTGTGTTGTTGGTCTTTCTTCTTTTTACTTTTTTTCCAAAGTTGTCACTGGCTGACCAATTAGGGTACTTGGCTTTGTGGGCCTTTCTTTCTTCGTGTGCTTGTTGAAAGTAGACGGCTTGCTCATCTGCAGAGAGCATTTTCCATCTCTGTCCAGCAACTTTGTTGACTTCAGCGGCGTTGCGGATGTTCAGTTCCTCCATGATCTTTTGCTGTTGTTCAGCTCTATACAGCATGAAGGCATTTGGGGGCTTCTTAATATAAGGTTTTTCAACATCACTGCAGTCACGCTGTCGCTTCCTAAAAACAGAACAAACCAACTGAAATAAGTACCATAGAATAAGTCTATTACATTATGAACCTTCACGTCACCTGTCAGACGTCAGTGTGATGTCTGATCATTGGATTTTTGTTACTTACCTTGAAGTGTCATAGGTAGGTGCTGTGGGACCATGGCTGTAGGAGGCCGAGGGCTCTGCTACATATTTGTACATCATCTGTCCATTAAATAAACCAACTGGACAGAGCATATATCCCCAGACAATTGGGTTTCCATTTGCTGTGTGGGTGGGGTAGTAAGGTCCAGGCACATGTTGTGGCACATAATAACTGTACTGACTGCCGCTTGCTTGCTGGCTATGAGGTGCACCATCTTGGGTGGGGTAATTCTTCCGCTTTGGAGCGGGTCTGATGCTGGTCACATGAGGAAGCACACAATGGGAAGGCCCAGGAATGGCTTCAGGTGACCAAGTCTCTGGCTGACTATGAGTTACAGTATCCTGAGAAGGGCTGGCCATCTGGGGAACAACCTCGTGTGTTTCCTGGTTGTCTTCATTTGTCTCAGGTACAGGGTCTTTTAGTAATAAGTCAAGCCAATTGTAGCTTGTGGCTTGAATATCTGGCTGAGGCTCTTCCCTCAACAGATCAGATAAAGTGGAGTTAACCTCGCCCCAGTCAAGGCTATTGAGATAGGCCTCAATGTTTAGTGCTGTCTCCTCGAGGTCGGTTGGTTGAGCGTCTTGGAGATCCTCCAGAAAGGCGTCCATTTTGTTATCTAGGTGAAGACCTGTAAAAACACAAAAGATGATCAAGTTATTCATAGAGTGAATGGTTGTCTGACAGTGGATATACTGTAAATATTAGTCCTAACTAACTTACTAACTTCCAGGGTGTACCCACCTCTGGCCCAAAGTTGCTTAGATATGCTCCAACCCCTCACAATCACTTAGCTATATCATCTTCATCTTTTGCATATATAAGTAAATAACTAGGTATGTCCTGAATAACTAATGGCCTTTATTACCTACATTTAATTGAGCATTTTGGGCATTTCTTCTAATTATATGCTAAAGTGTACAGTATATTTATGTATGCATGTAACAATCATTTGATATGCAATAACTTGTACTTTTGTACATTTATCTGAGCATAGCTACCAATTGTCTTCATAACTAAAATGTTATGCTCTGTATTTTATTATAATTGTTTAAGTGACATAATATTGTTATTAATGTGTAGTATGGTATGATTTTGTCTAGTACAAACACTTTTTTTTACTCCGGGCCTACAAACTTGCTCACAAAACTGATACTCTTATACTTAAAAACTTGAAAATATTTTTTTCACTTCAGTATTCCATCCTATTCACAATATTTTGGTGTGATACTGTGAAATGTATTAAGAATAGGCCAAAATGTATAATTTTAACAAATAAAAGTAGGTAAAAAGTGAAAATATTAACACTGACCACAAAAATATATCTAGCCAAGCAAATGGGATTTTTGTGCACTTTCACCATGAATTAATTGTCATATTTAGTACTTACCGATTGTATTCAGGTAGAACAGGTAGTTTAATGTGTTTTTGGCTCTTAATTTTGTAGAGGTTCAAAAACTCGTGGAGTGTTTCTCAAATGCTGCTCACTGTTTGCTGGCGACGAGAGAAATATGGTGATATAAGGTGACATAAGGTGACTCATAAAGTGATTGGAACATTCTAATTCAATGGTACCATGGCGATATGCAAATCAGACACAATAGGTTTCTTACATTTACACTTTAGATATGTTATAACATTATATATTTCTGGGAATAAAACTGTACAACAAGCAAAATGACTTGATTATTAGTGTTTTTTATCATCTGCAGATTCTACACAGTCAGTATTTAAGCAGCTCTAGGTTCTAGCAGTAGCTTTGGCATTGTGAACTGTGCAGTACTTAGAGGACACTATTTCTGGCCATTTTGATTTTACAGTAAAACTACTTTTAACAACATTAAAAATTAACACAGATTTTTTCAATTAATTTTATTTATTTTTATTCTAGACATGTTTTCATTATACAAAGTTTACAACACATTGCACAAACTTGGTTAAGAAACAAAACCTGTTTTTAATGACATGTACAAAAATTATTCAGTTTGTGTTTGTTTTTTCCCCCCTTCAGCCTTGTTTGTCCACTCTGTGCCATTTTAGGAACAGAAATCCTCAAAACCCCCAATAAGGTCTAGAATTTTAAACAAGCATGGTTTTAAGATGTTTTTATTTGACTTTATATTCCATTTTTTCCTCAAAAATGTACTTATGTAGATTCTGTGAGGAATTTTTACATTAGCACTTTTAGAACATAAAAAAAAAAAACCCAGTAACATAAAATAGTTTGACCTGAGTGGCAAAGGAAGCAGTAATACTACAAGCAATAGTAGTAGCAGTAATAGTAGAAGCGATAGTAGTAGCAGTAATAATTGCCCTAATAGCAGCAGAAGCATTAGTAGTAGTGGTAATAGTAATCTTGTAGCATAGTTGTATGGCCTGCAGACAGATTTGATGGGGCCCGGGACAAGAAGGATTCATGTGGGCCCATTAGAATAGAAAATATTTAGGGCTCCTCTGTTGACAGGCCTGGATGTGTTAGTAGTAGTAATAGCAATAGCAGCAGCTCTAGCAGCAGCAGTAAACACGTAACAATTTTGATAATACTTTGAAGTAACTGTACTTTTACTTGAGTATGTACTTTAAAGTACTTCTTCCACCTCTGAAAGTTCGATACTGCATCTGTGTCATATCTACCCACATCTTTTCAAGATTTACAATAAGACTCAAAATGGAAGCTATATGTGTTTTGGTCTATTTCCATTCTATTTCTATTTACCCTAGACGTTCTTGTTTTGGGTCCGTTCCCTCCTGTGTTCCTCGCACCTGACACTGTTAAGATGCTTTGAGTTTTCTGATTGGGACTTCCAGCACTTTCTGAGAGAAACCGTAGACATAATGTTACCATTTAGGAAACTGAATTATTAATTTTTAAAAATCCTGTTGTCCTAAGCGAGATTTGTTAATAATTCAGTACAACATGTTGCACATTACAGTAGCTGTGAAACTTGAGGTCTTGAAGTAGTACTCTTTTTTTTTATCATGGAACGTCTTCTAAGCCTTTTACAGCCATGCACTGTCGCCTAGACCATCTCCTGAAATCTTGAGGCGTGCCTGGTTGTTTGAACACAATGTTTACTTAGATTAGCCAGGTGACAGGTCCGGTGTAGCTGGGGTTGGGGTTGGTTGCTGGCATCATCATCCAGATGTTGTCATATGTTGGTACTGTTGTTGCTGTGTTGTTGGTCTTTCTTCTTTTTACTTTTTTTCCAAAGTTGTCACTGGCTGACCAATTAGGGTACTTGGCTTTGTGGGCCTTTCTTTCTTCGTGTGCTTGTTGAAAGTAGACGGCTTGCTCATCTGCAGAGAGCATTTTCCATCTCTGTCCAGCAACTTTGTTGACTTCAGCGGCGTTGCGGACAGAGGTGGACTGGCCATCTGTGCATTCTGGAGGATCACAGAACGGCCGGTCGCTGAGACGGCCGATGGGCCGTTTTACATAGACTCCATAAACACATACACAACCAGACCAGAGAGGGCGCAGCCGCGCAGATGCGCAACAGCAGAGTAGAAGAAGAAAGCAGAACAGCTGCAGCCACTCAATGCAGCCAGGCACTCGAACAAGTCCACAAGTCCGCCGACACGCGGCCGTGAAGACGGCGGTGGCGCGTGAGCAGAGGCTGCCGTGCGTTTACGTAATGGATAAAAAACGGTTAATAAAACGAAAGGAGAAGGGCGGAGCAGAGAAAGTCAGGGAAAAGAAGCTTAAGTCGCTTGCATGTGAGGCGTTCAAGTGTAAAAATATAACAAAACTGTTTGACAGCAGCAGTGCTATAGCCACATCCACCAGTACAGCACAACATGAGAATGAAGAGGCTGAGAGTGCGGTGGTGGGGGCCCAGCGCTGCTCAGGCTCAGGGACCCACAGAACTAGATGAAGTTTTACCTCAGTTAGAGCCGTGTACAGAGCAAGTGGTGAGTATAGCTTACTGTATGTAACACAGGGCTTTCATAGCTATTTAGGCTATGACATATTTATTCCACTTCCTATACATAGCTCTAAAACACTATCATAACAGTAACAATATGAATAATAAGAATAATATTATATCTAATATGGCTGTGAAGACTCATTCATCCAGGCTGATTCCATTGTAATCATAGGTTTAAAAGCTGTCATCTGGACTTGGTTTTAAAGAGAGCTCTCTTACCAGCCTCTTGGATAAAAGGTGAAATGTCTTCAACTGTAAAACCCAGTCCAGATGACAGCTTTTAAACCTACTATTGCAACTATATCTAATGTGAATTAAATCCAGAGATGTTCCCAAGCCCTCCAATAATAAGTCATAGTGTAATCCAGGACTAAACTATATCTAAAACACGACACAACCAGGTCTAACCAAGACTAAACCCTAACTAAAATAGGTATAAGCTGTCCAAAACTATAGCTAAACCAGGTCTAAACAGGGACAAAACCAGGTCTTAATCAGGTCTGTGCCAGGATCAAATCAGATTCAAATCCGGGACTAAACCTGTGCAAAACCAGGTCTAAACCAGGACCTAATCAGGTCTAAACCCTAGTGATGTCCCTGTATGAATCTAAAGGTAAGCTTTGATAGGAAAAGGGATGAAGTAGATTACATATTGACCTCTCTGACATTTAATTAACCCTACATTTTATATTGTTTACCCAGGTTGAGACCCATAAACAATTTCCTAAAGTCTTGAAATTATATTTTTTTAATTAATCCAATCACAAACGACTTTAGAAGATCTAAAGATTTTTTATTTTTAGTTTACTATCATAAACAACTTCTAATTGAAATTGTGCTTTTTGCTTTATACAATCAAATTTATTTTATTTTTTTTTATTTTTTTTTTTGGGGGGGGGGGGGCTGGGCAGACTCCAGGGCTGTTTTTCAGTCCCAGTCCGCCCCTGGTTGCGGATGTTCAGTTCCTCCATGATCTTTTGCTGTTGTTCAGCTCTATACAGCATGAAGGCATTTGGGGGCTTCTTAATATAAGGTTTTTCAACATCACTGCAGTCACGCTGTCGCTGACATGGCTCTCCGTCCGGGGTGGTCTCTGCCAGTCACGAAGACGCCGCAGCCGCCAGTTCCCGCTCCTCGACTGGGGCCGCTAAAGACGCCGCAGCCGCCAGTTCCTGTTCCCCGCCTGGGGTCACCGCTGCCGCCAGTTCCTGTTCCCCGCCTGGGATCGCCGCTGCCACCAGTTCCTGTCCCTCCTCCGGGGCCCATGCCGCCGCCGGAGCCTCCAGTGTCTCCTGTTCCTTCTCCAGGGCTCCGGAGGAGGGTCAGGAGACACTGGAGGCTCTGGCGGCGGTGAGGGCCCCGGAGGAGGGTCAGAAGACACTGGAGGCTCTGGCGGCGGCGAGGACCCCAGAAGAGTGTCAGAAGACACTGGAGGCTCCGGCAGCGGCGAGGGCCCCGGAGGAGGGTCAGGAGACACTGGAGGCACCGGCAGCGGCGAGGGCCCCGGGCCCCTCCAGTGTCTCCTGACCCTCCTCCGGGGCCCTCGCCGCCACCGGAGCCTCCAGTGTCTCCTGACCCTCCTCCGGGGCCCTCGCCGCTGCCGGTGCCTCCAGTGTCACGGAAGAAGACGCGGTCGCCGCCAGTTCCTGTTCCCCACCTGGGGTCGCCGCTGCCGCCAGTTCCTGTTCCCCGCCTGGGGTCACCGCTGCCGCCAGTTCCTGTCCCTCCTCCGGGGCCCACGCCGCTGCCGGTGCCTCCAGTGTCTCCTGTTCCTACTCCGGAGCCTCCAGTGTCTCCTGACCCTCCTCCGGGGCCCTCGCCGCTGCCGGAGCCTCCAGTGTCTTCTGACCCACCTCCGGGGCCCTCGCCACCGCTGGAGCCTCCAGTGTCTCCTGTTCCTACTCCGGAGCCTCCAGTGTCTCCTGACCCTCCTCCGGGGCCCTCGCCGCCGTTGGAGCCTCCAGTGTCTCCTGACCCTCCTCCGGGGCCCTCGCCACCGCCAGAGCCTCCAGTGTCTCCTGACCCTCCTCCGGGGCCCTCGCCGCTGCCGGAGCCTCCAGTCTCTCCTGACCGTCCTCTGGGGCCCTTGCCGCCGCCGGAGCCTCCAGTGTCTCCTGACCCTCCTCCGGGGCCCTCGCCACCGCCAGAGCCTCCAGTGTCTCCTGACCCTCCTCCGGGGCCCTCGCCGCTGCCAGAGCCTCCAGTCTCTCCTGACCGTCCTCTGGGGCCCTTGCCGCCGCCGGAACCTCCAGTGTCTCCTGACCCTCTTCCGGGGCCCTCGCCGCCGCCGGAGCCTCCAGTGTTTCCAGTGTTTCCTGACCCTCCTCCGGGGCCCTCGCAGCCGCGGGAGCCTCCAGTGTCTCCTGTTCCTACTCCAGAGCCTCCAGTGTCTCCTGACCCTCCTCCGGGGCCCTCACCGCCGCCGGAGCCTCCAGTGTCTCCTGACCCTCCTCCGGGGCCCACGCCGCCGCCGGAGCCTCCTGAACTTTCTCCGAGGCCCACGCTGGAGCCGCCTGAAGTCTCTCCGGGGCCCACGCCGCCGCCGGAGCCGTATGAACTTTCTCTGGGGTGGTGTTTTGACCCCAGACGTCCTTGTTTTGCTCCCTGGACTCTTTTATTTTGACCCTAGACGTTCTTGTTTTGGGTCCGTTCCCTCCTGTGTTCCTCGCACCTGACACTGTTAAGATGCTTTGAGTTTTCTGACTGGGACTTCCAGCACTTTCTGAGAGAAACCGTAGACATAATGTTACCATTTAGGAAACTGAATTATTAATTTTTAAAAATCCTGTTGTCCTAAGCGAGATTTGTTAATAATTCAGTACAACATGTTGCACATTACAGTAGCTGTGAAACGTGAGGTCTTAAAGTAGTACTCTTTTTTTATCATGGAAAGTCTTCTAAGCCTTTTACAGCCATGCACTGTCGCCTAGACCATCTCCTGAAATCTTGAGGCGTGCCTGGTTGTTTGAACACAACGTTTACTTAGATTAGCCAGGTGACAGGTCCGGTGTAGCTGGGGTTGGGGTTGGTTGCTGGCATCATCATCCAGATGTTGTCATATGTTGGTACTGTTGTTGCTGTGTTATTGGTCTTTCTTTTTCTTCTTTTTACTTTTTTTCCAAAGTTGTCACTGGCTGACCAATTAGGGTACTTGGCTTTGTGGGCCTTTCTTTCTTCGTGTGCTTGTTGAAAGTAGACGTCTTGCTCATCTGCAGAGAGCATTTTCCATCTCTGTCCAGCAACTTTGTTGACTTCAGCGGCGTTGCGGATGTTCAGTTCCTCCATGATCTTTTGCTGTTGTTCAGCTCTATACAGCATGAAGGCATTTGGGGGCTTCTTAATATAAGGTTTTTCAACATCACTGCAGTCACGCTGTCGCTTCCTAAAAACAGAACAAACCAACTGAAATAAGTACCATAGAATAAGTCTATTACATTATGAACCTTCACGTCACCTGTCAGACGTCAGTGTGATGTCTGATCATTGGATTTTTGTTACTTACCTTGAAGTGTCATAGGTAGGTGCTGTGGGACCATGGCTGTAGGAGGCCGAGGGCTCTGCTACATATTTGTACATCATCTGTCCATTAAATAAACCAACTGGACAGAGCATATATCCCCAGACAATTGGGTTTCCATTTGCTGTGTGGGTGGGGTAGTAAGGTCCAGGCACATGTTGTGGCACATAATAACTGTACTGACTGCCGCTTGCTTGCTGGCTATGAGGTGCACCATCTTGGGTGGGGTAATTCTTCCGCTTTGGAGCGGGTCTGATGCTGGTCACATGAGGAAGCACACAATGGGAAGGCCCAGGAATGGCTTCAGGTGACCAAGTCTCTGGCTGACTATGAGTTACAGTATCCTGAGAAGGGCTGGCCATCTGGGGAACAACCTCGTGTGTTTCCTGGTTGTCTTCATTTGTCTCAGGTACAGGGTCTTTTAGTAATAAGTCAAGCCAATTGTAGCTTGTGGCTTGAATATCTGGCTGAGGCTCTTCCCTCAACAGATCAGATAAAGTGGAGTTAACCTCGCCCCAGTCAAGGCTATTGAGATAGGCCTCAATGTTTAGTGCTGTCTCCTCGAGGTCGGTTGGTTGAGCGTCTTGGAGATCCTCCAGAAAGGCGTCCATTTTGTTATCTAGGTGAAGACCTGTAAAAACACAAAAGATGATCAAGTTATTCATAGAGTGAATGGTTGTCTGACAGTGGATATACTGTAAATATTAGTCCTAACTAACTTACTAACTTCCAGGGTGTACCCACCTCTGGCCCAAAGTTGCTTAGATATGCTCCAACCCCTCACAATCACTTAGCTATATCATCTTCATCTTTTGCATATATAAGTAAATAACTAGGTATGTCCTGAATAACTAATGGCCTTTATTACCTACATTTAATTGAGCATTTTGGGCATTTCTTCTAATTATATGCTAAAGTGTACAGTATATTTATGTATGCATGTAACAATCATTTGATATGCAATAACTTGTACTTTTGTACATTTATCTGAGCATAGCTACCAATTGTCTTCATAACTAAAATGTTATGCTCTGTATTTTATTATAATTGTTTAAGTGACATAATATTGTTATTAATGTGTAGTATGGTATGATTTTGTCTAGTACAAACACTTTTTTTTTACTCCGGGCCTACAAACTTGCTCACAAAACTGATACTCTTATACTTAAAAACTTGAAAATATTTTTTTCACTTCAGTATTCCATCCTATTCACAATATTTTGGTGTGATACTGTGAAATGTATTAAGAATAGGCCAAAATGTATAATTTTAACAAATAAAAGTAGGTAAAAAGTGAAAATATTAACACTGACCACAAAAATATATCTAGCCAAGCAAATGGGATTTTTGTGCACTTTCACCATGAATTAATTGTCATATTTAGTACTTACCGATTGTATTCAGGTAGAACAGGTAGTTTAATGTGTTTTTGGCTCTTAATTTTGTAGAGGTTCAAAAACTCGTGGAGTGTTTCTCAAATGCTGCTCACTGTTTGCTGGCGACGAGAGAAATATGGTGATATAAGGTGACATAAGGTGACTCATAAAGTGATTGGAACATTCTAATTCAATGGTACCATGGCGATATGCAAATCAGACACAATAGGTTTCTTACATTTACACTTTAGATATGTTATAACATTATATATTTCTGGGAATAAAACTGTACAACAAGCAAAATGACTTGATTATTAGTGTTTTTTATCATCTGCAGATTCTACACAGTCAGTATTTAAGCAGCTCTAGGTTCTAGCAGTAGCTTTGGCATTGTGAACTGTGCAGTACTTAGAGGACACTATTTCTGGCCATTTTGATTTTACAGTAAAACTACTTTTAACAACATTAAAAATTAACACAGATTTTTTCAATTAATTTTATTTATTTTTATTCTAGACATGTTTTCATTATACAAAGTTTACAACACATTGCACAAACTTGGTTAAGAAACAAAACCTGTTTTTAATGACATGTACAAAAATTATTCAGTTTGTGTTTGTTTTTTCCCCCCTTCAGCCTTGTTTGTCCACTCTGTGCCATTTTAGGAACAGAAATCCTCAAAACCCCCAATAAGGTCTAGAATTTTAAACAAGCATGGTTTTAAGATGTTTTTATTTGACTTTATATTCCATTTTTTCCTCAAAAATGTACTTATGTAGATTCTGTGAGGAATTTTTACATTAGCACTTTTAGAACATAAAAAAAAAAAACCCAGTAACATAAAATAGTTTGACCTGAGTGGCAAAGGAAGCAGTAATACTACAAGCAATAGTAGTAGCAGTAATAGTAGAGGCGATAGTAGTAGCAGTAATAATTGCCCTAATAGCAGCAGAAGCATTAGTAGTAGTGGTAATAGTAATCTTGTAGCATAGTTGTATGGCCTGCAGACAGATTTGATGGGGCCCGGGACAAGAAGGATTCATGTGGGCCCATTAGAATAGAAAATATTTAGGGCTCCTCTGTTGACAGGCCTGGATGTGTTAGTAGTAGTAATAGCAATAGCAGCAGCTCTAGCAGCAGCAGTAAACACGTAACAATTTTGATAATACTTTGAAGTAACTGTACTTTTACATGAGTATGTACTTTAAAGTACTTCTTCCACCTCTGAAAGTTCGATACTGCATCTGTGTCATATCTACCCACATCTTTTCAAGATTTACAATAAGACTCAAAATGGAAGCTATATGTGTTTTGGTCTATTTCCATTCTATTTCTATTTACCCTAGACGTTCTTGTTTTGGGTCCGTTCCCTCCTGTGTTCCTCGCACCTGACACTGTTAAGATGCTTTGAGTTTTCTGATTGGGACTTCCAGCACTTTCTGAGAGAAACCGTAGACATAATGTTACCATTTAGGAAACTGAATTATTAATTTTTAAAAATCCTGTTGTCCTAAGCGAGATTTGTTAATAATTCAGTACAACATGTTGCACATTACAGTAGCTGTGAAACTTGAGGTCTTGAAGTAGTACTCTTTTTTTTTATCATGGAAAGTCTTCTAAGCCTTTTACAGCCATGCACTGTCACCTAGACCATCTCCTGAAATTTTGAGGCGTGCCTGGTTGTTTGAACACAATGTTTACTTAGATTAGCCAGGTGACAGGTCCGGTGTAGCTGGGGTTGGGGTTGGTTGCTGGCATCATCATCCAGATGTTGTCATATGTTGGTACTGTTGTTGCTGTGTTGTTGGTCTTTCTTCTTTTTACTTTTTTTCCAAAGTTGTCACTGGCTGACCAATTAGGGTACTTGGCTTTGTGGGCCTTTCTTTCTTCGTGTGCTTGTTGAAAGTAGACGGCTTGCTCATCTGCAGAGAGCATTTTCCATCTCTGTCCAGCAACTTTGTTGACTTCAGCGGCGTTGCGGACAGAGGTGGACTGGCCATCTGTGCATTCTGGAGGATCACAGAACGGCCGGTCGCTGAGACGGCCGATGGGCCGTTTTACATAGACTCCATAAACACATACACAACCAGACCAGAGAGGGCGCAGCCGCGCAGATGCGCAACAGCAGAGTAGAAGAAGAAAGCAGAACAGCTGCAGCCACTCAATGCAGCCAGGCACTCGAACAAGTCCACAAGTCCGCCGACACGCGGCCGTGAAGACGGCGGTGGCGCGTGAGCAGAGGCTGCCGTGCGTTTACGTAATGGATAAAAAACGGTTAATAAAACGAAAGGAGAAGGGCGGAGCAGAGAAAGTCAGGGAAAAGAAGCTTAAGTCGCTTGCATGTGAGGCGTTCAAGTGTAAAAATATAACAAAACTGTTTGACAGCAGCAGTGCTATAGCCACATCCACCAGTACAGCACAACATGAGAATGAAGAGGCTGAGAGCGCGGTGGTGGGGGCCCAGCGCTGCTCAGGCTCAGGGACCCACAGAACTAGATGAAGTTTTACCTCAGTTAGAGCCGTGTACAGAGCAAGTGGTGAGTATAGCTTACTGTATGTAACACAGGGCTTTCATAGCTATTTAGGCTATGACATATTTATTCCACTTCCTATACATAGCTCTAAAACACTATCATAACAGTAACAATATGAATAATAAGAATAATATTATATCTAATATGGCTGTGAAGACTCATTCATCCAGGCTGATTCCATTGCAATCATAGGTTTAAAAGCTGTCATCTGGACTTGGTTTTAAAGAGAGCTCTCTTACCAGCCTCTTGGATAAAAGGTGAAATGTCTTCAACTGTAAAACCCAGTCCAGATGACAGCTTTTAAACCTACTATTGCAACTATATCTAATGTGAATTAAATCCAGAGATGTTCCCAAGCCCTCCAATAATAAGTCATAGTGTAATCCAGGACTAAACTATATCTAAAACACGACACAACCAGGTCTAACCAAGACTAAACCCTAACTAAAATAGGTATAAGCTGTCCAAAACTATAGCTAAACCAGGTCTAAACAGGGACAAAACCAGGTCTTAATCAGGTCTGTGCCAGGATCAAATCAGATTCAAATCCGGGACTAAACCTGTGCAAAACCAGGTCTAAACCAGGACCTAATCAGGTCTAAACCCTAGTGATGTCCCTGTATGAATCTAAAGGTAAGCTTTGATAGGAAAAGGGATGAAGTAGATTACATATTGACCTCTCTGACATTTAATTAACCCTACATTTTATATTGTTTACCCAGGTTGAGACCCATAAACAATTTCCTAAAGTCTTGAAATTATATTTTTTTAATTAATACAATCACAAACGACTTTAGAAGATCTAAAGATTTTTTATTTTTAGTTTACTATCATAAACAACTTCTAATTGAAATTGTGCTTTTTGCTTTATACAATCAAATTTATTTTATTTTTATTTATTTTTTTTTGGGGGGGGGGGGGCTGGGCAGACTCCAGGGCTGTTTTTCAGTCCCAGTCCGCCCCTGGTTGCAGATGTTCAGTTCCTCCATGATCTTTTGCTGTTGTTCAGCTCTATACAGCATGAAGGCATTTGGGGGCTTCTTAATATAAGGTTTTTCAACATCACTGCAGTCACGCTGTCGCTTCCTAAAAACAGAACAAACCAACTGAAATAAGTACCATAGAATAAGTCTATTACATTATGAACCTTCACATCACCTGTCAGACGTCAGTGTGATGTCTGATCATTGGATTTTTGTTACTTACCTTGAAGTGTCATAGGTAGGTGCTGTGGGACCATGGCTGTAGGAGGCCGAGGGCTCTGCTACATATTTGTACATCATCTGTCCATTAAATAAACCAACTGGACAGAGCATATATCCCCAGACAATTGGGTTTCCATTTGCTGTGTGGGTGGGGTAGTAAGGTCCAGGCACATGTTGTGGCACATAATAACTGTACTGACTGCCGCTTGCTTGCTGGCTATGAGGTGCACCATCTTGGGTGGGGTAATTCTTCCGCTTTGGAGCGGGTCTGATGCTGGTCACATGAGGAAGCACACAATGGGAAGGCCCAGGAATGGCTTCAGGTGACCAAGTCTCTGGCTGACTATGAGTTACAGTATCCTGAGAAGGGCTGGCCATCTGGGGAACAACCTCGTGTGTTTCCTGGTTGTCTTCATTTGTCTCAGGTACAGGGTCTTTTAGTAATAAGTCAAGCCAATTGTAGCTTGTGGCTTGAATATCTGGCTGAGGCTCTTCCCTCAACAGATCAGATAAAGTGGAGTTAACCTCGCCCCAGTCAAGGCTATTGAGATAGGCCTCAATGTTTAGTGCTGTCTCCTCGAGGTCGGTTGGTTGAGCGTCTTGGAGATCCTCCAGAAAGGCGTCCATTTTGTTATCTAGGTGAAGACCTGTAAAAACACAAAAGATGATCAAGTTATTCATAGAGTGAATGGTTGTCTGACAGTGGATATACTGTAAATATTAGTCCTAACTAACTTACTAACTTCCAGGGTGTACCCACCTCTGGCCCAAAGTTGCTTAGATATGCTCCAACCCCTCACAATCACTTAGCTATATCATCTTCATCTTTTGCATATATAAGTAAATAACTAGGTATGTCCTGAATAACTAATGGCCTTTATTACCTACATTTAATTGAGCATTTTGGGCATTTCTTCTAATTATATGCTAAAGTGTACAATATATTTATGTATGCATGTAACAATCATTTGATATGCAATAACTTGTACTTTTGTACATTTATCTGAGCATAGCTACCAATTGTCTTCATAACTAAAATGTTATGCTCTGTATTTTATTATAATTGTTTAAGTGACATAATATTGTTATTAATGTGTAGTATGGTATGATTTTGTCTAGTACAAACACTTTTTTTTACTCCGGGCCTACAAACTTGCTCACAAAACTGATACTCTTATACTTAAAAACTTGAAAATATTTTTTTCACTTCAGTATTCCATCCTATTCACAATATTTTGGTGTGATACTGTGAAATGTATTAAGAATAGGCCAAAATGTGGAATTTTAACAAAAAAAAGTAGGTAAAAAGTGAAAATATTAACACTGACCACAAAAATATATCTAGCCAAGCAAATGGGATTTTTGTGCACTTTCACCATGAATTAATTGTCATATTTAGTACTTACCGATTGTATTCAGGTAGAACAGGTAGTTTAATGTGTTTTTGGCTCTTAATTTTGTAGAGGTTCAAAAACTCGTGGAGTGTTTCTCAAATGCTGCTCACTGTTTGCTGGCGACGAGAGAAATATGGTGATATAAGGTGACATAAGGTGACTCATAAAGTGATTGGAACATTCTAATTCAATGGTACCATGGCGATATGCAAATCAGACACAATAGGTTTCTTACATTTACACTTTAGATATGTTATAACATTATATATTTCTGGGAATAAAACAGTACAACAAGCAAAATGACTTGATTATTAGTGTTTTTTATCATCTGCAGATTCTACACAGTCAGTATTTAAGCAGCTCTAGGTTCTAGCAGTAGCTTTGGCATTGTGAACTGTGCAGTACTTAGAGGACACTATTTCTGGCCATTTTGATTTTACAGTAAAACTACTTTTAACAACATTAAAAATTAACACAGATTTTTTCAATTAATTTTATTTATTTTTATTCTAGACATGTTTTCATTATACAAAGTTTACAACACATTGCACAAACTTGGTTAAGAAACAAAACCTGTTTTTAATGACATGTACAAAAATTATTCAGTTTGTGTTTGTTTTTCCCCCCTTCAGCCTTGTTTGTCCACTCTGTGCCATTTTAGGAACAGAAATCCTCAAAAACCCCAATAAGGTCTAGAATTTTAAACAAGCATGGTTTTAAGATGTTTTTATTTGACTTTATATTCCATTTTTTCCTCAAAAATGTACTTATGTAGATTCTGTGAGGAATTTTTACATTAGCACTTTTAGAACATAAAAAAACAAAAACCCAGTAACATAAAATAGTTTGACCTGAGTGGCAAAGGAAGCAGTAATACTACAAGCAATAGTAGTAGCAGTAATAGTAGAGGCGATAGTAGTAGCAGTAATAATTGCCCTAATAGCAGCAGAAGCATTAGTAGTAGTGGTAATAGTAATCTTGTAGCATAGTTGTATGGCCTGCAGACAGATTTGATGGGGCCCGGGACAAGAAGGATTCATGTGGGCCCATTAGAATAGAAAATATTTAGGGCTCCTCTGTTGACAGGCCTGGATGTGTTAGTAGTAGTAATAGCAATAGCAGCAGCTCTAGCAGCAGCAGTAAACACGTAACAATTTTGATAATACTTTGAAGTAACTGTACTTTTACTTGAGTATGGACTTTAAAGTACTTCTTCCACCTCTGAAAGTTCGATACTGCATCTGTGTCATATCTACCCACATCTTTTCAAGATTTACAATAAGACTCAAAATGGAAGCTTCATGTGTTTTGGTCTATTTCCATTCTATTTCTATTTACCCTAGACGTTCTTGTTTTGGGTCCGTTCCCTCCTGTGTTCCTCGCACCTGACACTGTTAAGATGCTTTGAGTTTTCTGACTGGGACTTCCAGCACTTTCTGAGAGAAACCGTAGACATAATGTTACCATTTAGGAAACTGAATTATTAATTTTTAAAAATCCTGTTGTCCTAAGCGAGATTTGTTAATAATTCAGTACAACATGTTGCACATTACAGTAGCTGTGAAACGTGAGGTCTTGAAGTAGTACTCTTTTTTTTATCATGGAAAGTCTTCTAAGCCTTTTACAGCCATGCACTGTCACCTGGACCATCTCCTGAAATCTTGAGGCGTGCCTGGTTGTTTGAACACAATGTTTACTTAGATTAGCCAGGTGACAGGTCCGGTGTAGCTGGGGTTGGGGTTGGTTGCTGGCATCATCATCCAGATGTTGTCATATGTTGGTACTGTTGTTGCTGTGTTGTTGGTCTTTCTTCTTTTTACTTTTTTTCCAAAGTTGTCACTGGCTGACCAATTAGGGTACTTGGCTTTGTGGGCCTTTCTTTCTTCGTGTGCTTGTTGAAAGTAGACGTCTTGCTCATCTGCAGAGAGCATTTTCCATCTCTGTCCAGCAACTTTGTTGACTTCAGCGGCGTTGCGGACAGAGGTGGACTGGCCATCTGTGCATTCTGGAGGATCACAGAACGGCCAGTCACTGAGACGGCCGATGGGCCGTTTTACATAGACTCCATAAACACATACACAACCAGACCAGAGAGGGCGCAGCCGCGCAGATGCGCAACAGCAGAGTAGAAGAAGAAAGCAGAACAGCTGCAGCCACTCAATGCAGCCAGGCACTCGAACAAGTCCACAAGTCCGCCGACAGCCATATTATATCTAATATGGCTGTGAAGACTCATTCATCCAGGCTGATTCCATTGCAATCATAGGTTTAAAAGCTGTCATCTGGAAGACTCCAGGGCAGTTTTTCAGTCCCAGTCTGCCCCTGACTCTGACTGCTACTTGAAGTGCTGATGACTCAACTTCGACTAATCACTGACTCGGACCAGACTTGAACTTGAACACCGACAACTTGAGGGAGACTTGGACTTCAAAACTGCACTGTAAAACATTTCAGACCATTTCAACTAGAAAATTCAAGTAGTAACCTGAAAATCCAAAACTTGTCAGTGCATTTCAAGTTAAATAGAAAGTGCATGCAAACATGACCAAATGAGGCTGTAAAGTTTGTGGTGACCCAATCCACTGAAAGATCTGTTGGACATAATAACGTACAATAATAAGCACTAAAAACAGTTGTGTTTACGTTCAGAGTGGATGTAATGGATGAACACTTTTATCACCTTAAGCAGCAACAGTAGATTGTCAGGAAATCTGTGCATTCATTGAAAACCACCAAACCACAGCTGGTGTGATGACAATATGAGTATCGCAGTATTTGCAGTTGTGGGTGTATTATTGGTTTGATGCATGTTGCTGTAACTATGTAAACATGCTGATCTGACTGTATTAAATTAAGTTAGACATTTAGTTATTTGTGGTTTATCTAAACACACCCAGGTATTCACATTATGATACAGGTACCTGCCTTTTCCCAGATCCCCAGTCACAGTTTTATTGAACACAATCATATCAGTTGTGAACAGTTTGGGGATTTGTAGCAGCGTTAAGTTACTCTCCTCTCTGTGTGAACCGAGCTGTTCGCGCCATCTCTGTTTTGCTCTGTGTCACTCAACTCAGCTGGAACCTGGGGTTTTTGGTTGGTAAGCTGTCGAAAACCACAATATGGGATCTAGGTGCCACAGTATCTGAGTTTGTTAAATTTTCCAGGAGCAAGCTGTGTTTCTCAGAATGTATATTGATTTATTATGGTGGCTGCAGTCAACATGAGGGAACTCAGTAGCTTTGCTGGTTTCTTTGCTGTTTTTGCCCTTATTTTGCTCTGTGGAGTTCCTCCTACATTTTGGAGTAAAGCACTATCGTAAATACTTGTCCAGTTGACTATAGGATCCCTTGCTTGGTCGTTTTCTCCTCCATGTATCCATATGAAGTTTTTCTCCCATTTGGCTGCTCTGACATGACAAAAATAGACAACTAAAGCCATAGCTAGCTTGTTGTTGCTTGATGTGTCACTTTCTCGCGAGACTCGAGATTTCTCTGACACCGGGTCGGTACCACTCATAGTTGCAAGTATTATTTTTGGCCCAGAGACAGCAAGGGGAGATGCAGCACGCTTCATTTGCCCCACAACAACTTATTTAACCATCACACAGGATCTGAAACAGTTTATTTAAGGTAAAAAAATTACTGAGTTCTGCTTTATGTATGACAAGAATCCAGGAAAAGTTGAGACAGATGGTAATTGTAAGTAAAGACACAACACAGTCATTTGCTTATCTCATTAAACCCTATTTCAATTTACATCAGAACTGGAGATTTTTTTTTTTTTTAACAGCTGAGACAAGCTGATACTTAAAGTTGTTTACATTAAATTCAACCGGGAGAGACTTAAAACAAACACAGACAAATGAGTGAATGAACTTTGGCGCTTAGACTTCTGCAGATAGAGACGAAGGGAGAGTTTGATTAGTTAGAGGAATTTTATCCTCCCGGGGTTAGACACTAGTAGTGGTGAAGAGGAGGAGATGGAGAGGCTGAGGAGGCTGGTGGTTCTGTTGCTGCGGTGGAGGGTTGCTGCTGTAGCTGAGCAGCAGGATGACTAAGGGGAGAGGATGTTTATGTGAGAATGGTTTGAGAAGTGATTGGATGGGAGGCAGGTGGTAGACTGTGACAGTGACAGAGACAGGATGTATGGAAGGTCTTCCTGGTTGAACCTAAGCAACAGCTACATTTTTGAATAAAATTATGTGATCTGCAAGCCATCGCCTTTTGTTTTTATTCACATTTTACACAGTGTCCTAACTTTTACAAAAAAATGGAGACTTACTGAGACTTAATGTGTGATAATAAATGGTTAATCTTTGAAAGAAAAAGCAGTATGTAATCATTTGCCAAAAGGAAAGGCTTGAATCTAAGGGATGTGTGTGGGGAGGAAGTCAGTCAGGGGGAACCTCAGTCGGGACGGGGGTTAGCACAACAGCTCAGACCTCCCGTATCCTTTCATCTGTCCTCTTCCATCCCCTCCACCTCTTCCACTCACTTAAACAAATCCGTGTCTTTCTGACAAACTACTAACCCTTAAATAAATCCTGGGCTGGTCCCCCTGCTGTGGCCCGGACAGAACCTTGTGCCCATATAACAACACATATTTTAGGATCAGAGCTGTTACTAAGAAGAGTTTGGTTTAAGTAAAAACTTTTGTTTCTCCTGTACAAAAGAAATAGAAATCAGTAAGACATTATTGTTTAAGCAATTCATTTACCTTTTTTGGCATGAAATATATGACTTTGGAATAAAACACACACACACCTGACATTGCAGAATTTCTCTCTGAGTGATGAGCCATGCTGCCATCACATTCAGAAAGTATATATCTCACCAATCAACATTAACTTTACACATATATTATACATACTGTGATACAGGAGACTTTTCCAACAGAGAAGTTACTACAAACCTTACTTAAATAATTTTTGCCATCACAAAAATCTTGCATTTCAGTTGATTCAGCACTGATAAACGCATATAAAGCCACATTTGAAACCAAGGTCTCATTGTTTACTATGGATTTGCACTATCCAACGTGCCAGAAGACTCCCATGTACTGCATGTACTGTGTCATAATTATACGATAATCAATCATAATCTTGGTATTTTTATCACATTTATCCATTTCAAATTCTAGCGAAAACTCAAATTTCAGGAACAGTTTCTTCAGTGTGGTTTTCCAGCAGAGTATACTCTTTCCTTTACTTTCTTCTCTCCTTCGTCTTCCTCGCGGCCCCTCCTGAGACACAGTGATAACCGGGGTACAGACCGACAGAGGAAGGGAGCGGAGGGGGTGGAGGAGGGAGGCTGGGACGTCCCGACTCAGGGATATTTAATCCTCTCTGTGAGGGGCGAGCGTCTCTCTCCCTGTGTTTGGCTTCAGCAGATCAAAGCGGCGTTTCAGATCCTGGAGAGAAGGCCCGGCGCGCGGCGTGGAGCTGGTAACGAGGCAGTGATAGATGGGACACTGTGTTCTCCTCTGTCCTCAGCTGCTGCTACACTGTAAATAAAGGCCGTTTGCTCATTAAAGACAGAATATAATGGCATAAAGGCAGAAATACTGTAGCTAAACGTATAACAACGACAAGCCTGATACACAGAGGGGCTGCACAATATTGAAAAAACAATCGATATGCAATAACTACATTTAAGGTTGGGATACCAATACAACTGGCAATATTTTTAATGTGCTTTTTGACATAGTAAGTCATATTGTGTAGCTCTAATGCATTATTTAGTACAGGTGTAAAACACGAGTAAAGCTGGGGGGGGGCTTGCAGTAAGACAGTGACAAAGATCTCAAAGATGAGCTCTGACAAATGGTTGACCAATAGAAAATGATCAGTGCATCCTCACAGTAACAACAGCAGTGCTTTTCCCAGCCACAAACCACTTTATTTTCTTTTCCACACAGACATAAACACTGCTATGGCAAGCGCCGCTGGCTTTCGGAGGTGCTGCGATGACATAAACCCACTGCATCTAGAGCCTGAAATTTGCTCCGACTGACTTCAGTCATAGCCACATTCCAGTGTTCACAGTGAGACAGGGACAAAGACCACAGATAGAGCCGTCTTTTCCACTCTTTTGTTGCTCCTGTCCCAACCTTTTGAGATGTGTTGCTGCCATTGCTTGATATGCTGTTTAACGAGTTAACTGCTTTCACAGCCTGTGGGACAAAAGAGTTCTTGAAGATGTTTTGCAGATCATTAAGTTTTTATTTAAATTTTACAGTGTACTACTCGGGATTTGGAAATAGTCAAATAACAGAGAGAGAAAAAGAAAGGACATGAAGCAAAAAGATTTGAACCCAACTTAGATAATTATACTGGTTTATGTTTTTCTGTTATGTACATGTAACAACCTACTTGCCTGGAAATTCCAGACTCACTGCTGTACCAGCGGATGAGTCTGATCGCCATAGAATCAATTCGATTTCTAGCGCGGAGCAAATGGGCAGCGGAGTTAGCCAATCAGAAAATGGTGGACATGACGTTAACAAAGCGACAAGAAAGTAAGCAACGCGAAAATAACTGACTTTTTCTTGGTTTGAGGAGAATTGAATATTGCAATAAGAATACTCTGTTAAAAAACAACAACAAGAACTTAAAGCAGAACTCGGTATCTCTGCTCATTTCTCATTTTTCTCTTTAGAGCTCCCCCTACATTTCGGAGTAATGCACTGTCGTAGATACTCAAGTGTCCAGCTGACTCCTGTGTGATCACTCGCTCAGGTTTACTTTCCTTTCCCCCTCCTTGTTTCCATACAAACTTTTTTCTGCCATTTGGCCACTCAGCCATGACATGTCACTTTTGGCCCAGACACACCAGGGGGACGCTTACTTCACCCCACAACAACTAATTTAACCAACACGCGGACTTTGAAATAGTTTATTTTAAGTAAACAAGTTACTGAGTTCTGCTTTATTATTAACAATTGTTGTATTCAAATAGGGGGTGCTGTTAAGTAAAAAAAAAAAAAAAAAAATAAAAAATAATGCATCTGCCTTATATAGCACTTTTCTGTCCACCTAAAGTTGCCCTGGGGCAGACTAATGGAGACATGCCTGCCATTTTTCATCTGGGCCTCTCTCACACATTCATACAGGCAAGGTGTGTGAAGTGTCCTGCCCAATGACACAACAGTAAGAACTGGAGAAAGTGGAATTAGAACCACCAACCTTTGAGTTATAGGATGACCGCTCTACCTCCTGAGCCACTGACGCCCAGAGGGAGAAAAGAAAGTGTGCATTTTAGTGTTTATTAACTGGGATTAAACAAAAGCCGTGATATTTAACAAGGTGGACATAATTGCAGGTTCACATTATTCTAATGCTAAAGTTTAAGGTAACCTCCTATTTACAGTTTCATGTCATATATTTGTATTATCCGATGGTATATTGGTCTTACATATTTTAAGAGAAGCTATAAATATGCTGTTGTTGTGGGTGTTGAGAATCAATGCTACGCCAAAGATTTTGGTGCAACACCAGGTGTAATGGCTTCAGTAAAATCAGGTAATGCTGCTTAAAATAGCCAACACAAGCCATAATCTTAGCAGAGCCTGAAAACTGCTGACTGCAAACCTTAAATGTTTACAGACTGACTGATGAGAGGAACTTGGATCAAAATAAAACATTTTTAAGCGTACTCATTAAAGGCGGTGCTCTTTATTGTAGGACATTTTCCTCGTCTTAATTGTAAAAATGAGTTTCGCACCATTTGCAAAAAAAAAAACAAGCTCTTGCCAAGTGGAGTATAACGTTACTTAAAAGATACAGTCATGAAGTGAGCACATTTCTCTTCACCCGGAGGAGTTTGTTAACAGTGGGGGCTGCAAAACGAAGGAAGCAGCGATAACAAAAGTGATGATTTCAGTGTTTCCTTTTCTATTTGTATTTTAATTTTATACCAATCCCTTGAAACACACGCGAACGTTAAGCCCGCGGCTCCCCTGCCACTCGGCTTCTGAGGTTCGTGCAGGTCTCTGATAGCAAGCCTCTGAAATGGAAAAGAGATAAGAGTAAATAAACAAATAAATACAATAAAACTGAATTTGTGCTGGTTCAGTGCACACATAGGAAGAGGGAGAGAGAGAGGAAGGCACGTCTTTGCAAGGCTTTCTCAATAAAACCACACAAAGGTAAATACCTAAGTGAATTCAGGCCCGATCCATTTATTCTCACAAATCTGTTGAGGCCGATACAGAAAAGACACCATTTGGCTTTCCAACAATGAAGATATCAGTTTCCGCTTCTGCGTCTTCCCCAGATATTATCACCGTCCATTTTGTACAAAAAGAAAGAAAGAAAGAAAAACAAATCAACTACAATAATGTTGCTTAGTGTTGTCAGCTGTGTTCACGTGATGTCAAAACATCAGGCCTATAGTGAGACTGAGAGGTGGAAAAAGTACTCAGAATCTGTATTCAAGTAAAAGTTCTAGGGATGTAACAATACTGGCAATACCGTGATATTGCAAAAGTTTCACAATATCATCGTGGACTTTACAATATCAAATGGTTAGCTCTCGAGATTAATATGCATTGTTTTGTTGCAGCGGAAAGGTAAAAAAGCAGAGGGAACTACATAGACCATGATCCTTTGCTCCATTTCAGTGCAGCCAACATGGAAACTTATTATAAAACACATATTTAGTCTTAATCTTTGCAATATCACAATAATAAATGCACTAAACTGGCTCATCAGGACATTTTTAGAGATTGCGTTTAGTAATTGTGAGTATTTCTACAATACTGCAAGCCTCCCAACAATATCACAATAAATATCAAACCACAACATTAATATCGTGATTATACTGTGATATGGATTTTGTTACATCCCTAAAAAGTACTGTTACTTCAAAATAATATTACTGAATATTTTAACAAAATATCAACAAAATTAATACTTGAGTAAAAGTAAAAAAGAATTTGCAACCACAGTAATAACTACTACTACTATCTGCCTTGAACATGTGACCTTCTGATTGCACTTCTTCAAAAGTGTCTTTAAATATCACTGTCCCATTTGTCTGTCCATCTTTATTTTTGTCTTTTTGCTTGCTGTGAAGCACCTTTGAGTGTCTAGAAAAGCGCTATATAAGTGTTAGGTATCATTAAGATGGGCCTGCTTCCAAGTTTTCCACCAAGGCAAAAAAATGTAAGTATATTTTAAGTATTTATTTGAGTAAAGGTAACAGGTAACCATCTCAATCTCACTCCATAGGCCTCTATAATTACGTGAAAACAAGTCATTGAAAGAGAGAGTTGCGACATCTCCATATGACTCCAGCGGGACAGTTTTTTTACCCTTATAGTACCAAGTAAAAGTGTATTTTCAGGCTAACAGAGCTATAGAGTTGTACAAGAAGACACTGCCCCTGCAACACTTTTGGAAGGTAAAGTTTATTTTATGTACCTATGCATGTTATTGGCTACATGCATCACGTGACCATCTATTTTCTAGACCTCCATGCACCAGCTCTCTCTTTCCTGCCTCTGTCGGAGTTTCTGACATCATCACAACCTTTTCTCAATGACGTCGTCTTCTTCTTCTTCTGTGGCCTTCAGTGTGGAGCGGTGTTAAACCAAATGTTCGGTCTTTGAAAGCTGTGCCACGAGCTTTTGAAGAGCGCCCACACCGACGCTCCACTCCAGCAGCTCTTTCTTCTCAGATGTTGCTTAATTACACTATCATAGTCCCGTTAATTACCTTATCAGCTCTGCATAATCCCATGGTCAGTGTCTGGGAGCCTTGTATCAAAGCAGAGCCACTCTCTTTCATGTGTTTCCTATGCTCTTCATTAATGCAGACGTCGTTTTGTGAGAAGTTATTTTTGTAAACGATTAAAAGAAAAACACAAATAGGTGTGTTTTTGTTTTGGATTGCATGCAGGTTTGTAATTGCTGCCCCAGAGATGGCTTCCTTGTTTTGTTTTTTTAAAAGTGGTAGTGTTGGAAAAGTGTTGGACTGCAGATGGGAGATTTACTCAGCAAAGCATTTGTATTGTAGGAGAACAGCTCCAGATCTGTACTCAAGTAAAAGTACTGTGACTTCAAAATAATATTACTAGAAAATATGCAACAAAATCATTACTTGAGATGTAAAAATGCATTAGGTGTTGGCTTAAGTACAAAGTATTTGCAAAACACAGTAAAATCTACTACTACTACTACTACTGCTATATTAGCTTCATCTTTTTTGCCATGGACAAGTACAAGGCAACAAAATGTGCTACAACTACTACCACTGCTACTACTACTACTACTACTAATGCTACCACTGCTACCACTGCTACTACTATCACTACTACTACTACTATGACTACTACTACTATCACTACTACTACGACTACTACTACTATCACTACTACTACTACTACTACTACTACTACTACTACTACTACTGCTACTATCACTACTACTACTACTACTACTACTATCATTACTACTACTAATACTACTACTACTACTATTACTACGACTACTAGGACTACTACTATCACTACTATTATAATTTCTACTACTACTACCACTATTACTTCCACTACTACCACTACTACTGCAAGTACTATTATTATTACTACTACTACTACTACCACAGCTACTACTACTGCTACCACTACTACTACTACTACTACTACTACAATTACTACTACCACTACTACTGCAACTACTACTGCTATCACTATCACTACTACTACTACTACCACAACTACTGCTACTACTACCAATACTACTACCACTACTACTACTTCTAAAACTACTATTACTGCTACCACTACCACTACTACTTCTACTACAGGTCTCTCTTGAAAATGAGACATTGACTCTCAAGAGATTTACCTGTATAAATAAAGGATTAATGATAAAAAAAACTCCTATTACTGCTGCTACTACTACTACTACTACTACTACTACTACTCCTACTGTGACTCTCTGATTGCAAGGTCAAATTAAATGTCTGTAGGTAAATGACTTGAGAGAAGATAGTGTATCTAGTTACTTACTTTCACCACTGATCTTGTGCAGAGATGAAGGCCTCACCAGCCAAAGTCATTGAGAGTTAATATAACATTTCAGAATATAAAGCATAAATGTTTATTTTATTTGAATGTTCATAAGTTTACATCTACCTGCTCAGAGAAAGATATTTTGTTATTGGCCCCATTTTTTTGGTTGCACTTTAATATACTTTACTCATATCAGTATTTTAAACTGGGAAAACAAAGCTGAGGCTAAACAAAAATAAACAGTGTTTGACAAGATTTCGTAGTGTAGTCGTGCGCATTTAGATGGAAACCCGTTTAAACCCTTGATGTTGAAATAATGATTTAAATATGTACATATTCAAATTGAATTTCCTGACTTGTGGCATGTTTACCTTGAGCGCTGCGGTGCGTTGCACGTGTGTCAGTGTTACCTACGCGCGCTCGACGTGGAGCTGGTAATTAAGAAATAATTGGAGAGGCTCACGTTCTGTTTCTCATGCGTGGAAGATGCCGTAATGTTAATTCCACTCCTAATATGTTAACGTATGCACAGATGTTAATGCGCGGCCTCCACCATGGCTTCTTCCCGTGTTCCCGTGCACCTCGGTGTTTTCCCAGCATGCACCGCTCTCCCCCCATCAGCTCTTGCCAGCAGCCTTACTGGATCTGTCAACTTGGGGGAAAATTTCCATTTTGCAGCTAACTCCGCAGCCTTTTGATGGATACGTCTTGCCGACTTTTATCTCTCAGTGCGTCTGCAAACTAATTAATATTTTTTTCTCTGCCTCTCTCTCTCTCTCTCTCTCTTCCCCTTCAGGCAAATATTTGTTTCCTCAGATGTGAGCGTGGGCAAACCTTCCTCGCTGCTCCATATGCTGCCAGCTGCCAATCAAATGGGCTGCAACCCTGAAAGTAGCAGTCCTCCTCCCCCCCTTTTGCAGTCTTCTCCTTCAAATAAAAGGATCCAGGGTAGTAGTGTGTCTATGTCGGAGGGGGGATTTGAAGCAAATGAAGACATACAGTAGCGAGAAGAAAAGCCATGGTTAAGACACATGCCCAAAGCAGTATCTATGTCTGTCCACACAGCTATAGTTGCTATTTCAGTTTATCGTTTGAGTTATTTATTGTTCAAACTGGATGTGCTCTGGATTTAGTTTGTTTGCCAGACAGCTCTGAGTGTTGGGAGCTGCACACACATACACACACACACACACACACACACACATATAGGTCCCACGGTGTGTGCCAAACAAACGGATCCAAACATGTTTAGAGCCTGCAGAGGAGCAGCAGGTGAAGGCGAGGGGCACAGAGACAGAGACCGCGGGAGATGAGCTGCACCGCTGTGTTCACGGCTGCTGTCTGCTTTTATTAGGCCTCACCTGTCTCTATGTGTCTGTTAACGTCCCACTGCTGCAGTTTAGTCCTGGAAATCTGTGTACATTTTTACTAGTTTGTACGGCTTTAAGATGTTTAGGTGCCGTCAGGAGTCACAAAGCTAAATATCTAGTGGTCTACCCCATAGAGATGGAACAGAACATCTTTTGGCCATCCTTTGACTGTAGGATAAGGTTAATTGTAATGGGAAGAAACAAAAACAGTACACAATTTCAAAAATAAATGTTGGAAATTGAGAAAGAGTGATAGTTTTGACCTCATAATAAGTCTGGCAGTCTCAGTCAGTATATTTCTCACTGATTAAAGGTATTAAAGGTGCTATAAGCAGTATATATTGTTTATATTTCATAAAAAATTCCCACATGTGACCCAAGATATGAGGTAAACATGTTGAAATCAAATAGTAGTTTTACTAATAACAATGGTACAGCTGATTTATTCACATTTATTTAAAAAATAAATATTGAACATAATGCCCGAGTTGTTTGTTTTGGTTCTACACCCTGCACTGCTGATCGTCCAATCAGAAAAGCAGAAAGACTGGCAACCCACAGACCATTGTTTTGATTTGGACTGCAGTACCATTTTCAGACCAGTAGAGCGCATGCTGTTTGCAGTACCTTTAATGTTGCAGTGGGCTCTACTTTTATCCAGATCCACTGTATGTTTGTATTTGTAAAGGTGTTAGAACAGATGAGCATCGCACCAAGTGTAAGAGAATAATGACAATGAATTAAAATGTGCCATAATACAAAGTTGGAACAGAGCATGATCCAAAATATCTCTGTGCTGAAGAATGTATACTAAGTAAGACTAGACATTAGATCAAGCACAAATACAAAAAAGTTATCAAATTAACAAAATAAATGAAAAGAATATTGTGAAAGCAAGCGCAGCTCCCTGTTTGTTTACATAGCATGTAGTAAAATATCTACACTCATGGAACCCTTCCTGACGCAATCATCTCCATTTTTCTGGGTTTGGGACTGGCACACAGGTGACCCTGTGGTTGAAGTTTGGCCCTCAGGGAATTGAACTCTGCTCTGAGGGGTGCTGACCAATGCAGTGTCACCTGTAATATGCAAAATATGTAGTTAAAGAGTGGTAATACACACACCCCAACAAGAATAAACAGTGATGTTTGTAGATGCTGTGTCAAAGGCCCCTCTGGATTGATCTGGAATTATACTTGCTAAAGCTGAGTGTGATGTTCAGCCCATGACTCCCTCTAGTGGCAGAAACAGATAAAACAAGCAGGAGGCATTACATCTGGCTTTGGTGTTCCCTTGCAGGAGCAGGTCTGGAGGAAGTGTCAGATATAAGGAAAGTCTGAGCGTCAGCTGTCCCTACAACCCGGCTCTGGATAACTGACTGACATTTTCACATTAAGCACATAGATTATGAAGTAAACAATTCAAACTTGTGATAATTTCATTCAAGTTCAATAATTAATACTTTTGACATGAAGTTATTATAAGTACAGAAAATCATGTGATAAAGCTGTGTCCTTTAACATACCACTCAACAAACACTGGAATATACCACTGTCTATGAATAAAACCAGTTCTAATTATGAGTCCCCTTATACATTTTAAAGTACAATCATTTTAGTATATAAAGGGATTCATGTAAGGCATTTGTGTGCCTAAAAAACAAAAAAGTGCTTCTTTTCCAGCATTGCCCAGGTGAAGGAGAGATCCACTTCCACGATGGACAGGCTGTGTTTATCTCTTTCACAGTGTGCAGTGATTTGCATAATAATTTGGCAAATACAGTGGATGCCCATCCTGACGCAACCCTCTCTATTTATCCAGGCTTGGGACCAAGAAAAAAACATTAACTGTTTGTTTTTGCATGATAACAAGCAGTGACCTCTTTGTTTCACGTTATACTTAAATAAAACACTCTTATTATGTCCATAAGAAGAAAAAGCACATATTCTCACTCATTCTGTATCATAGCTGACCACATGGAGCTGGCTGTATGATATCCTCACACACAGCTCTCCCTGCTGCTATTAGCATCAGTGCATTGAGAGTAAATGATCCTGTCTTTGTGGGTTAATTGAAGGCTCTGACTGTCCAGACATAATCTCCTTGCGATATGACTGCTTTTTTTTTTTTAAGGAGGGATGTCTTTCAGTCCACACCAGTTATTTATACCAACAACACAGAAAGGCAGCATGCAGAGAAACAGTTTTTCTGCCCGTCCACCTGCTCTCCCTCTCTGCCCCCAGTGAAGATTAGCACTAGTGTGTGTCCAAGGGATTTAGGCCGCACAAAAGAAACAAAAAAAAGCTACAGCGCTGCCATAAGGCCTGCTTTTTTCTCATATCAGATCTTATCAGGGCAGCCATTTTTGACAGCCTTTATCTGGAAGTGTCCGTCTGGCCTCATGTGCACCCCTCACCACCCCCTTTATCCTGGCACACACACACAAGCATACACACACACACACCCACACACACACGGGGCGCTTAGGGCCTGTGGCGGGACGGGGCTCCCTCACACAGAGCAGGTAATCGGCTCACAGCCAGAGTTTAGGGGCTGGACAGAGAAAGGAAAGCATTTTTGGACTAAGTGTATCCCTGCTTTGAGTGGATTAGAGCCACCGGTATCAGACCAGGTGCTCCACGGGACACAGGGGCGAGGGATGGGTGCGCAGAGGTTAACTTCACTCTAAACGGTATGTACCAACTTTAGGATTTGGCCTTAGACAGACTTTATTGATCCACAAGGGAAACTGCTTGGTCACAGTAGCTCTGTTTTTCAAAAACACTAGTAAAATAAAATGTAGTAATGTAGTAAAATGTAATATAGGCATAGAATGGTTACAGCAATATTAACAAGTAATTTAACAAGTTGCTTTTAGTTGTTTTTATTTAGTTTTAACAGAAATTTTAACATAAATGTATCATAATATACCAGGTACATGTGAATAATTTGCAATATTGTGTTAATGTATAGTGATAATAAATATGTTATTTTACATTTTAGTAATATTTCCATGTATTGTTGTGAGTTTGAAGTGCAATGTTGAAAAGGAAACTAAAAATAAAATAGATACACCAGAAATATTCCAAATGCCAAGTTAATAGTCTACTGTACTTACTGTCCCATACTGTATAGCTTTATCTTGCTTGAAAACATCCTATAGCTTGTTTTAAGGCAGTTGATGTGTGTTATATAATTTACCTAAAATACTACTGTTAGAATTTTCCAATGACGAAACTTTAAGCACACAGTAGCCTATTGAATTTGAATTTCAGCATTGTTATTTTTCTCAGAAATTATCTCCATTTGATTTTACAGATGTTGCTTTTTTTCTATTTTCATAGTGAGACAAATATTTTATTTTTTCTGTATCTGAAACAGTGTATTTTATGTTCTAACAAAACTATAATAAATAATATGAAAACTGTTTCTAATCATTACTGCTTTTATCACATTGGCACTTTTTTTTTTAAAATTCCATTAACAAAGAAAGTTTTTTTGTTTGTTTGTTTGTTTGTTTCTTTTTTTTACTTTACACCTTCATAGTATACTCTTGTACTCTGCACTTTGTGCTGCTGAATCATCTTGGACAGCCAGGACATCCTTGTAAAAGAGACTGTCAATCTCAATGGATTAAATAAAATAAACATGATATACTGATACTAAGCATTGTTCAGCACTTGACTCCATCTAGTGGTAGAAAGTAATTCAACACTCCTTCCTCCCCTGATAAGACAGCCTTGTACATACATACTATACATACTAAAATATACACTACTGAACTTGTTTACACTTTATGTTAAACTGTAGTGTATTGTCTTTTATGCTGCATAATGTGTGGCACAGTTAAATCTAGTCTATTTTAAAAGCACACTGATCAACTTGCTTTGATTTTTTTCATTTCAAAGTGTGTTTACTAGTGACCTAAATCCATTCTACAAAACCATCCTCTTAGGTCCAGGAAAACGTGGCTTACATACAGTGTCCTGATATTTGCAGTCTGACACGCTGACACAGAGAAAGAGGAAGACAATGGAGAAGACCCAGACACTGACTTCTTCTCCTCACACAAGAATAATGCACGCTCATTATCCCAATTATCTAGATATATGTCCTATAGCTTCTTTAGGTCCAATGGGGTTAATTTACAAACCATTTATTATTTAATTACGGTGTCATGTCTTTATTCACGTGACTGCCATATGCATAATATTATAACAACATAATTGCTGACACTCAAAGTGCGAGATTACTCCTTCCTTAAATGAAGTGATAGTGTGGAGCCATTGTTGGTGATGACAGAGGAGTAGACACAGGACTTAATTAACTGTGATTAGGACGAGCTACAGTCACTGAACAAGGCCCGCGTCTTCTAAACACACACACACATTTAATTGCTTCCTTTCCTTCGTTTCCTTTCCTTTTGACTGAGTGTTACTCCATATTTCCTTTCTGTGTTTATCAAAGTGTGGGACATGATGCATTTGAAGAGAGCAGGAGTGCCCTCTTGTGGCTGATGTAGAGTGTAACTTGGAAAAGAGTGAGGTGGACTGAAATAAAAGACTTTACACATCACTTATTCACTTATACTTGGTTTGCATATGGAAGGTTTTTAATTGTCCAAAAAGGTTCATTTGGTCTTTCACTATTACCTTAATATTTTCTTATTGACCAGACAAAATCTGTTTAAATTGTCAAAATAACATCATGTGACCCTCCCGAAGAAGACTGCAGGAAATGAAGAGTCGAAACCTGTCAGGATAAGAGACAATAACACTGGTCTTTGTAGGGTGACTGCCTCAAAAAGTACTATAAGTGGGACAAGTAGTGGGCTTTGGTGGGACAAGGCTGGACGAACTCGAGAAATAAAAGATAGCTAGATAGAAAGTTACTACAGTACAAGACCCGCTGAGCACCGGGACATTGTCTTGATAAGTGGGACGAGGGGACAAATGGCTAAATGGTTGTGCAGTACAACCAAATGTGGGACAGGTGGTCACTCTAGGTCTAAAAAATTTCAATTAAATGCAAGGTTTTCTTAAGCTTCGTGGTGTATTGCTTTTCCTCCAGAAAACTTTACCTTTTGGCCATGATGTAGCCTGTAAGTATTTAAAACACAAAAACAGAGTAATATTACCCATTCATATTTGTTTTACTATTACTTGGTTGTTGGACACTTGTTATGGTATAGCTTAGAGTTAAAATGGGAAAAGGGCTCTGAACTGTAATGCTTCAAATGTAAAATAATGTGGAAATAATCATAATTTCTTTAAATCTTGACTGTTTTATCACTTTTTTCTCAAGCCATTTATCTCTTCTAATCAAATCTATCTTAAAATGATTATCTTCATCTACTATAAATGCCTAAGGTTTTAAAAAAAGATCATTTATTTTCTTCTTGACTTGAGGCTATCCCAGCAAGTTTGGACTAATTTGCGGAACACATGCATGTCTTTGAACGCTGGGACGATGCTGGAGTTCCCAGAGGAAGCCCTTGGTAACACATGGAGGACCTGCAGACACCACCCAGAAAGTTTGTGTGAGGGCCGGCTCAGGGTCAGGTCATAGGTCAGGGCATTTAACACTAGGTGACCTCGCTTTGTTGCTGCACATGTGCCTTTAAAATGAAGGTATGCTAAGTCATTTGGATCACTGCATTTGGTTCCTCTCTGTTTGAGGTACATTTCTGTAAAGACTCTTCAGGGATCCCCACACAGTCAGTGAGTTACAGTATCAGCAAAATCTGTGCTCTTATATGATACAAACGTAAAAAGACATCATGAAACATACATTAAGAGGCAGTGTTGACGGTGCAGTGTGTATAAATAGAGAGGAGGATATTTTGTGCCACCACATCAGCTAAACTCAGCTGACCTATAGCATTTGATAGCTCCGGTGCTACATTACAGTCTCCTGCTCAGACATGCTCTGCACGTCACATCCACACGATAGACTCACATATATTGCAGTTATTAATAGTTTGTGTAAGCATGCTTTCTCCAGAAGGTCTTTGAAGTACACACAGCCCCTTCCCTGCTCCTCTGTCTCACACTTGTGTCCATGGGCTGCTCATTCAGATCTATGAAAAGAGATGAGCTCACAAAGCAGAGATTATGATACAGTCAGAGGTCTGTATGGGCTTCCCCTGTGAGTAACGCTGAGGTGGCAAAGTGGTTAGCTCTCTTGCCTCAAAGCAGGAAGGTCTCAGGTTCAAATCCTGGACCACGTGGGACCTTTCTGTGTGTATGAACTCCCCTGTGCTTGAATGGGTTTTCTCCAGGTGCTTTCATCATCCTAAAACATGCGCAATAGGCTAATCATGGATTCCCTGGGCACTGCACTGCCATCACCCGCTGCTCCTGACAGGTTGCTCCACCTGGCATTGAAAGATGGGTCAAATGCAGAGGTCAGAATTCCCTGCGGGGTCAAAAAAGTATACCTTAACCTTACCAGTGTGTGTGTATCAGCAGCTGAGTATGAATTTGCAAAGCAACAGGCTATTTATAACCAAATAAATCAAAAGTGGCCCAATCTGTAACCTAACATCTTTAATACAGGGGTCACAGGGGTCACTGCTGTACTTATTGTAAATAAATTGATAAATTGTATCAGGAAGGGCATCCAAAATAAAATATCTGCCAAGTCAACATGCAAATGTATGCATGCTAAGAGTGGTATGGTGACCCAAGAAGGGAAAAGGCAAAAGGAAAGAGGAGATCATGTCTAAAGATCTTTACATTGCATCATTAACTTTTGTGGAACAAAGAGTATAGGTGTCTGTTTATCCCAAAACCATCATGTTAAAGCCTTGACCCTTGTTCTACCTTGCTAAAAGGAATTTATGCTTTCATCTTTTTTGGCTTCTCCACCAAATCAGTCTGGTCAGTCCTTTTCAAATTCCTCTCCCCACATCTTTCCACCTTTGAAGACTTGCCAAAACCAGACCAGGGCCACAGCTGGTTCATCCTTCTGTATCGTCTCTAAAGCTGTTCACAATCAGCAGTTCAGTAATCTGTTGTCCACTTTTGGAAGTCATCTGTGTGTGTCTTTAAGCCTATTGCCCACAAGCAAGTCTTTTCTGAAAGTCAATGTCTCAATGGCCTCTTGCCCTTATCGTGGCTGTGTACTTACCTCTCTTTTAACAGAAAACTAGTGATCTTATGATATCAGAGAGACTGGTATTTGGTAATTAAGAGACAAACACTGACAAATTGCATCTTACTCTGCAAATATTTAAAAAACAAACAGTGAAAAGGGTACAGACAAATTTAATAACTTCAACAAATGCTTCAATAAAATATTTATCACTACTATGTAGCCTGGCAAGTCCGTCTAATTGTTTGCATTGCATTTTGTACAAAGAAGCATTATGGTCCCTGTCAAGTGGTGTTTGATTTCCAGGGGGCAGTACCAAAATAAGCAAAATAAACTGTCTCTAAACTAACACAAAGTTGAAATATACACAACCAATCAGTGAAATAAGAGTATATTAACCCAGTACACTTAGATACACGGTTATGAGTCATCAGATAAGAAGATAAGAACTGATAGTTTAAAAATAGCTCCCCTAGCTTAAATTTTCTTTCCCTAAAAATAAGGGGAAACCAATGTAATCATCTAATATTGTAATAGAACTCATCTGTGAGAAAAAAAAGCCTTTATGATGATGCATAGACTTCATTATTGAGGTTTTTAATCTGCTGGCACACTCCAATAAGAAACGCTCTGATTGGCTGTCATATAATGGCTGCTGGAGGAAGTTAAAGAAATTCTCCATTTCAACACTAGATACAAAAAACAAAACAAAAAAAAAAGTAAATGGTTCGGGCTGGCCAGGCTATTTCACTACAGTTGTGGGTAGAAAATTCACTTAGAGAATAAAATACTTATTGTGTTGATGCGTTGCCTTTTAAAAACAGGCTGCAATTCTTGGTTTAACAAAATTACTTTTCAGATTCACTATATTTACATGACAGACTAGTGCTACTGAGTCCCAGGGCTGGTCACCCAATCATCAGTCCATCTTTTACACTCATTTACAACTTTCCACCACTCAGGGCCCGAGCCACAAACATGAAGATGATCCCAGATATGAGCAGCAGAGGGACGCCAGCTGCCGCCACCATGAAGGACAGGCCGTACAGCACTTTGACCTCCGCCTTGGGACAGGACTGTCCCCTTTCTTGAAGGATGTAACGCTTCACATCCACCAGCTCAATCCACATCACATAGAGCAGCAGCACCAACAGGAACAGACAGGCTGTGGAGAGGAGCAAAGATACAGTATTACATAAATACAGGGTAACTGTACAGGCAAGTTCAAATTAAGTTGGGGAGTTTAGCCTTTTTACATGAAGAGAGTATGGGTAGATAGTGAAAAATACATAACAAGGATATAAAACATGCAGACATTCAAATTTAATTCACACCTCGTGGATTATAGCTTAAGTTCTACCAAGTGAGGGACCCCATATTTATAGGCATGTTCAATCCATTGTATGAGATGCTTAGCCTTGCCAGCCTGACCCATTCAGTTTCCATCAAAGTGAAGTGGGTCTGCAAGCCATCTCTTACCAGACCATTTGTAACAGTTTAACTAACATGGTTTGGGCAATGCTTTGTTTTAATTGATTTGTAGTTTTTTGTCAAATTGTGTTGGTCAAGATACAATTTTTTTTTTATTTCTCTCCCTAGCATTGCCAGCCAGACTAACTCTTTTCCATATACTATACAAAGAAGTTAGTCTGGTATCTCTTTGCTTAAGTTTAATTTCTATGGGCTGAACAATCACAGGCGGAGTAATCAGAGAAATGAAGGGCAGGACATAAGCAGCACAAAAACAAACAAGGTGCTTATGAAGAATTGTTGCCAATTTTGCCATAAAACACCTGAATATGTCGTATTATTAGCAACTCTGTACTTATTTTTGAATGGAGACAGCAGCAGAAACCAGTTGTAGAAAAGTTGCAGTAAAAGACTGATTGTTTGAATATGGTCGTTATGTCGGACATCGATTAAACTTTACTGTTGTGAAAATGAAAACAAGATGACAGGGGACTAAACAACAACGCGGACTTCAGCAGAACCAACAGGTGACGAAGGAAAGCACTAAACACAGGTGAGAGAAGTTATTAAATTTGCTGGCACCATCTTGGTTACTTTTGACAGGAGATTATATTCCGCTTGTAAGGTGCACTGCAGAAAATGGCTCTGAAATTGACAGATTGGAAACAGCTCACTATGGCTGAGGAACCACTATCTATCTTTTGAAAAGAAAGTAGGAGGGTCTGGCTGGCCAGGCTAACCACCCCCAGTTTTCTGATTGGTTGCATGTGCACTTGCATTCAGAGTACCAGACAAGAATAATAACATTAGGCTAGTTGGCAAGATGTAAGTCCACTCTGACCAAATTTTATTCCTCTCTCACTCTTTCTCTTTGTATCAATTCTTTCATCTTACAGTTTGTCTCTTTTCTTCTTTGTTACCTTACTTACAACACTGGCAATTTAAAAAATCATAGCTCACATACTCAGACTTCTCTTTTAAAACAAGTTGTGAAAATTTATTAGGAAATAGCTCATCTGCTAATTAGCTGAAGTTTACACCAGATGCTACAGCAACAGTGACAGTGTTCCTTCCTGTTTCCTATCTGGGGCTCGTCATGTGACAGGTCTGAACAGCTGACAGCAGCAGAGGCAGGAGTGGCTGCTCTGTGTATTTATGTATCTACATTCAGATATCCCCCTGGCACTATGTCCACGCACTCAGAGCTATAATAATAACAACCACACATGTTTGGGGTGTATTTTTACCGGCAGCAATAAGGAGAGCCCCGCCCACTTTGTACAGTTTGTGGCTGTAGAACGGGACTCCACAGACCAAGAGTAATCCACCAATCACAGTGCAGAGCAGGGCCACAATTACCAGCACGGTCCAAAAACCCCTGAAAACTGAAACAAAGAAAAGTGTACAATTGTTAGAGCATTAGAGTACCATTGGATGTACATAATATCTTCAAAGCACAAGATTCCATAGCATTTTCAGACACTAAACACAACATAGCAATAAAGAGAAAAACGAAAAGGCACAATAAGTTAAATACTCTCATGGCACCAGAGGCTTCAAAACTGGTTGGTACCAAGTATTTTGTAGTATCTGGTATACGGGATGGGTAGACCACCACAGCTACTGAGGCATGAATACTTGAAATAAAATCCAAATATAGAGTAACATATTCGCATGCTCAACAGGGGTGTAGCACGAAATTCCGGGCTCTTGGTATAAATCATCTTGTTGGGGCTCTATGCTCAGTTGATCAATATCTCTCACTCATATTCCAGGATTTATGAAGGCCCTTTACTGCTGTGGGCCCCGGGTAAACAGTATACCCATTTACAAACTTATATCACATGTATACACAGATGCCAATGATCAATGTACAGTAGGTTCCTTAATGATTTCTGGTTGTATAGAGAGATTAAAGGTCTCTTAGTTCTTCTAAATTGACTTTTAGGAGCTTTTAACCATGTTAAAATGTTGTTTGCATCTCAAAAACATACCTGGAGTAGTATTTTGTTTCATTCACGCTTGTGTGAGTAATCCTGTTTCCGAAGGCCATCCCTTCTTAAGAGCTGAAAACGCTCAGTCTCACGGCTCTACATAGACATGTGAAACCAGGAAGTGCTCCTGCGCGACCATACACTGTCACCAGACTCGTTCTGATAATTTCAGTGCTTAAATTGCTGTCACTATAGAGCAGTCAGCTCATTTATCTATCTGTTAGTGTCATGTTGCTAATAGCTGTGCTAAAAAGCCATTTAGTGCTCTGTCTAGTTCCCTCCGTTGCCAGCAGCCGTTCTCTGCAAAGTCAAAGAAACCGCTCTCCAAAATAAGAGGTTTGCCATACATAGCATTATTTTAAGTAATAAAGTGTGAAATACTAATGCAAATGTGTCCAAAACAATTTCAAAAAAACAGAAAAAGCATAATATAGGACCTTTAAGTTTTGAAGACAATTTGACAATAGTCAAATAAAATAATTTGAGATGTACTGTGCACCCCTAATAGTATTAATTTATTTAGTATATAGTGTAGTATTCATTTTTCAATCATAACATGGGCATTACCTGCTGTGGCATCATACATGGGGTGAGGGACTGGTCCAAGGGCGACGGGCAGAGGGAACAGATAACCATGAATGCACATTTTAGACTCGGGCTGGTTTGCTGAAATAAAAAAAAGAAAGAAAAAAAAGAAAGAAATGGTACAAATTCAATATTTCTCACATGAAATATTCATATTGTGGTTTTACAAAAGCAAAGTCTTGATTAAGTGCAGCAGGACAATGAGAAAAAGACTTCATATATTAATTTAAATGTCTTTTATGACTCCCCTGTCAGATATCTTATTCATAAACATTTGTCTCTCCTGTCAGAGAGACCACAGAGCTGGGCCTATAGTTCTGGCCTCTGCACCGGACAAGCACGCTCTAAATGTACAGCTGCTTACACTGTTGTAGAAAATGAGTTTTGAGACATGTCATGAAGGCTTTAGTTGTGGTATCAGCTTGGTCTCAGGCCCAAAAGTTGTAATGTGATCTATCTACCACAATATAAAATCTACTATCTGAGTACTTTGGATTGCTCTTTTACTTGCCACATTTTCATTTATACGTGGTAAATAGTAGTGTAGTAGTCAAGACCTCACTAATCGAGACCAAGACCAGTCCGAGACCAGAGTGAACCAACACCAAGACAAGTCTGAGACTTTCAGGGTTTGAGACCGAGTCGAGACCAAGTTGAGATCAAGACCAAGGCAAATTGAGACCAGGTCAAGGCCAAACCCTGAGAACTAATAATAAATAAAGGGGAAAAGTAAAGAAAAAAGATGTTCAAATACATCAATAATTATTTTTATGATCTGATCAAACAAACTCCACAAACAGAGACAGGTCATTGTCGTGCTTTTTCTGATGTGGAAAACTAATTACTCCAAAATTATGAACAATAGCTTTTATATATATATATATATATATATATATATATATATATATATATATATATAATGTTTGGTAAATAAAGTCTCTGAGACCACATCTGAGACTGAGACAAGACCAAGTAAAATTGGTTTTGAGACCAAGACCAAGACCAAGTTAAACTGCAGCCGAGACTGAGACGAGACCAAGACCGTAAAAAAAAAAAAAAATGGTCCCAAGACCGGTCTCAGCACTACAACACTAGTAGATACATATTAGCAAAGAGGATTCATAATGGGACATTTATGGTTACTTTATGATTGATTCAGGAATCAACTATTTTGCTAATCACCATAAAGACATTAAGTTACTAACTTTGTGTTTTGGCAAAAAAAAAAAAAATGGTTCAATACCCAGTCTCCCCAGTTCATATACTGCCATTTGGGTCCTTGGCCCACCTTGCCTCCTGCGTACACAGGTGTATGAATGAGAGTGTTTCTGTGAGACTCAGTGGTTCCTTGATGTAAAGCACCTATCCCAGCAACTATGGGCCTTAAGCAGGGTACATCCTGGGCTGTGGCCATTTAGTAACGGCTGACACAGAGACATACGCAGACAGACAGCCATTCTATCTCATATTCATTCACTCGGGGCGATTTAGATTCACCTAACTGGACGGTGAGAGGAAGCCACAGTACCCAGAGAAGAACATGCAGACTTCAGAGAGATTTAAATTAATTTACATTGGGCCATTTTAATTTTCTAAGTCTCTGGTCCAAGTCTTTAGAGCAACCAGGAAAGGGTTACTGTCAAAGGTTTTCTGCTACAGTTGAAAATACAGAGGTAGCCTTGCAGTAACAGTTTTTACTGCATTGTAATTGCACTTAATCTAATACTCTCCAAGCCTGACTACAACACTGTGGCTGACTCAGTGGATACTTACTGAAGAGTGTGGAGAGGTGAGGCTCTGCTGTGAGCTCCACCTCAAACCCACAGCGCCAGAAGAAGCCCTCGTGATGCAGGGTCAGAGCTGTGGGGGTGACTGGCTCCAAGACTGAGATCTATAGAGTAAAAAACGACATATCAGTACTATGAAGTGGAGCGTAAGAACATGATGTTAGCATAAGGTCCTGAGTGGGGATGAAATGTGGTTCTGATTACAGCCCTTTGCTCTGTGAGGTTTTCAAGAAAAACATGAAACACTTGTGGACAGGACTCTCCAGTTGCCTGTCAGAAATGATTGATGGTGCTGAATAACATGAAGAAAGTTAAATGATCCTCTTTTTCTGATATGTACTACTTCTACTACAACCGCTACTTGTGATTTAGACTGGAGTCAGAGAGGTGGTAGCTCGGTATAAATACTTACATCACACATCAAACAGCTCTCTCTCACTTTAATAGTAAATTGATAATATGATATGATAGTATACAGGGGTAAAGCAATTAGTGAAATGTATTTTATGCTAGTCCCTATTTTATAATTAACTTTATTTCATTGATTTCGGGTCCATTCCTGTAACCTGGGATGTGAGCTGGGTGCACCAATGGATGAACACCAGGTGAATGCAAGGCTAACACTTAGAGCCATACACATATAGCGAATTACACCCACATTAGTGTATTGGATATTTAAAATCACTAATTCCCCAGTTTGTCTTTGTGCAGATGGAGGAAGGTGGAGAGAACTGAAACAATGCACAATACCATGAGGGGAGCATTGGTTCTACAACCTTCTTCAGATTTAGATTTTAAGTGCTTTGTCACCATTAACCCAAGTTTTGTATAATATTATTTCCAGAAAGCCAGGAGGATTACAATCTACAGTAATTTAATGTACGAATAAACACTGGTTGATTATCTTGGAATTTATAATGCAGTGACAAGAGAGTGTTGGTCCCAAGCACAGATGAATAGAGAGTGTTGTGTCAGGAAGGGCATCTGGCATAAAAACCCATGCCAAATCTATATGCAAATCATCTGCACACAAGAAGCCAGCTTCTTTAGGTAATATCCAGCCCTGCCAGTAAAGCTGGGTATATACTGCACAGTTTTGGATGTCTCAGATGAAAGATTTTTAATTGTGGGAAAATGTTGTAGCTCAAAAACACTGGGACAGGGACAAAGAACACAGATAGAACCATCGTATCACCAAAGACTAGCAGTGTCGTCCTCTCATTGCACCTACAATCTCTGTCACAAATAGAAAAATGCCAGGGCATCCTTTTCTCTTACTTTACTTTTCTTTTTCACATACATAAACACGGATGCTAGCTTCTGGAACACCAATGCTGTGATGATGGAAACACGCTGCGTCCAGAGCGCGATGGTTCAAACATTGAGTCATTGCTCTCTAGACGTGTGAACAAGCAGTAGTTTACGATTTTATGCATTCCATCTTGTGCCGTGGGACTTCCATCAATTATGGAAGAATAAAAATATTGCAGCACATACCAAGCTTTACATCAGTGTCTCTGTTCTAGATATTGACTCCACTGCAGTAGCTCATGACTTCATCTAGTGGTACAAAGTGCAACAACATATCTCAGAGATAGGTACTTTCCAAGTTCTAACCACAAGAGAACTCACTGAAGTCTTTGTCATGGCCTAAATTTACAAAGGCAGTCAGTGTTTCTAAACAGACTTTCACCTCATTAAAGTTAGCTCTATTCCTGTGTAACTAGAACTAGAACTATTTTTATATACAATATTATATGCTGCCTCATAGCTTCTTATAACAGATGCATGTGTCTATCATCACAACAGCTGATCATGTTTTTACAAGTGATGAAAATAAATCTGAGGTCACATCGTACATTTATCTCCCGTTATCCCCCTGTCAGTAGTCCCCTTATGATCCAGCTATAATAAATATTATGTATCTATACAGTATTTTTTGCCTTACCACTGTACCATTTTCATCTTGCGTCGATTTCAGCATCTCTGTTGGTCCACAGTTGTCGCTGGCCACTAACCAGTAGTCAGTCGCAAACGCCAGGAAGAGACACAGGGTCCCCACTACCCCGAAAATCCCCCCTGCCAAGGCCGCTGCTCCCACCTTCATATCTTCAGACAAACTCCCCTTTAATCCTCAAATCGGCCAATGCACCGCGGTTTAAAAGTGTCCAGTCTTTAGCCTCTGACCAGGCACTAAACACATTGAACCACTCCCCGGGACACTGTCTGCTATGGGGGAAACACAGTATGGGACAGAGGGGACAGAGGGGTGGGCAGAAGTTATTTTTGGAAGCTGTAACTCTGTCCTTGTCAAATTACCAGTGCTGTGTATAAAGGAAACAGCGAGTGAGTGCCTCTGTGTGTTGGTAAATGCCGGAGTATTAATGACTGGGAGGCATTTCAAAGCTTTGCGCTACACTTGGAGTCTCACTTTGAAAATGAATTAGACTGGAGATGCAAATGACCCTATGACCCACAGGCACAGGTTCAGGGAAGCTTTAATAAAGGTGGCAAGAAAACACTGTCCAGGCAGTGGCTCAAAATGAACACTACAGCATCTTAAGAGCTAAATATTCTATCACGTTTTAATGCAATTGTTTTATTTGATCAGATAATCAATCCTTCTCACTCTCTATATCGAAACTTAATTGTTTTTTAGGTCCTTGTCTTGGGGCAGCCTGTCCCTCTGGGAAAGAGGAGTCTTGGGTAGAAGACCTTAGGCTTATGGCACACACTGGAAAAAGAGAAAGGTGTTAATTTTAATAATACATAGTTTAAAGTCATAGTTAGAATAAACTGTAGATGAGGTGTCTAAAAGCCTTACCAGTATGAGATCTGCGCAGTCCAGCTCTCAAATTGTGTGGTCCATTGAACTCTGCATCCTCCTCCTAAATATTTATAGTGCTATTAGGATTTTAAAATACAATGTAATGTGTTTTTGATGATATCAGTTGGATTATTCATTCATCTTCTTCTGCTTATTCCCATTAGGGGTTAGGGGTACTGGAGCCTATTCCAATAATGTAGGCCTTAGGCGGGGTACACCCTGGACAGGGGCCAGCTATTCGTTGGGCTGACCTAGAGACACACAGACAGGCAAACATTCACTCTCACATTCATTCACCATCGGCAATTTCACCTAACACATGCATGTGGTGGGAGGGAGCCGTAGAGAACCCACAGTAACACAGGCAGGACATGCAAACCCCATTCAGAGAGATAGTGTTGGCCCGAACGAATATATATATATATATATATATATATACATATATATATACATATATAATATATATATATATATATATATATATATATATACATATATATATACATATATATATATATATTAATCCATACATAAAAAACTCTCTCTCTCAGTCAGTGTTACAGCAAAATTTGAAACCTGGATTTACGGTTTTACTCACTACTGACCATAAAAAGTGATGATTTAAAATAAGACCAAGTTTGTTACAAAAAGTCCCATAGAAATCCTGCATATTCTTCCTTTAAGACAAAAATGAGCTGAATTTACTGTAGCAAAACTGCAACAAAAATCTCTTTATTAAGCAGCAGTAAACATTTGCATGAGCTTATTACTTAAGATTTAAAGATTATTACTATTAATAGCTCAGTGGTGTTTATTAATGTTCAAGTGATGTTTCATAAATTATTCACTGGTTACAATTTCTAATGAATGCATTATAGACATATTATTAAGTGATACCAATGTGTTGCCAATGTGGTTTCACTTTTATTCCCAAAATTTTGTCACGTTTAAATTGTTAGGGCTCTTTCATTCATAAAACCACTCAGACAGATGACTGCTCTTGTGGTACCTGAGTCCAACTTGAGTTCCTCTCTCCCAGACTCCTGTGTCTGTGGAGGGTCCTGCCCCGGCCCTGGCCCTGGTCCTGGTGCAGAGTGTGGCGGCTGTAGGCTGGCATTTGCTGGAAAGGACCACCACAGAACCCCAAGTGTTAAAAGAGATTACCATAAAAATAATGACTGACAAATCCAAGTGTTTACCCTGTTGTTGAAGTTTTGGAGATTTCTCGAGAGGATGCGTCTAATGCTGTCCAGCTCTTCAGGAAGGAGAGGACGACTGTTGGTCTGAGGAACAGCTCTGAATAAAAAATATAACAGTGTCATTTAGAGTAAAAAACAAAAGTTAACCATAAACTTTGAAGTATCTTTAAAAAGCAAGAATACTTTAACTTTCCAAACTATCCTCTTCCATACTGTATACATAATTATTCCCTTACCGAGTCTGTATTGGTGGCTCCTGGCCTCCTCTCTGCTCTCTTCGCTCCAGTTCCTGATAGACTCTGAGGATACTGGACCGGGCCTGCTGCTCCTCCCGGATCAAGAAGCGACGCAGGTACTTTCTGTTGAAGTGCTCAAACCTGCCCCATCGAGATAAATCACAGTTAACAGTGTTACAAATCAGTAGGTGATCATTGGGGCCCTCTAGTGGTCTCTATGAGAGCTACTGCACAGTTTTTACAGGAAATCCTCACTTGTCTTTCCAGTAGTGCTGTCCCCAGTAGCCGACCACGTCCTCGATCCCAGCCAGAAGGTGATCTATGAGCTGGGAATAAACACACTATTTGATTAGAATAGTTTTAATTTGTCAACACAACATTTAAAGAGGACAAATATTCAGTAACATTTTCTTCAACATTTATGTGCTTTTTAATATATACACAGATATACATAAATTGGCATATTGATAAAATTACCATTTGCTTAAGCACTGTCTTTATAGCGTCTGATTTAGCTTTCTACATATTAGTAGTTGTAATACTTTGTTGTAGTAACTCCATTTGGAGGAGTATTTTTATTTGACAAAAATACATTGAACATCACAAATAGATTTTACCATTCATATAACTGACTCATTTGATGAAGTTTAGAAGGGCTTTCACATGAAGTGGCCTTTTTTACAGAAGGCCTATTATATTTTCTTTCAAATATCTATTTTAGAGTTTTCTGTGTGTGACTAAAAAAGCTTATAAAAAATTATTTTACTGCATTCAAGTTTTGAAGGTCTTATAATGGCTTTGGAGATAGAAGGTTGGAAGATAAAGTGCTTCCCCACTTGTTTGAATTCTTGAGTTATAAAAATAGCGCTGTCAGTTTCATTTTAAGCGCATGTCTCATACCCGGCTGTGGATCTCCTCACTGACAGTGGGCAGAGCTCTCTTTTTCCTCTTTACGTCCAGCAAATCCACCAGAGGCTTTATGGTCATCCCCTGAAAAGAAAAATAATCCTTGAAATTTTGCCACAAAACTCTGTTATCTCCAATAAAAACATGTTTATGTTTAATCCATACTTGAACAAAGACAGTGAAGAGGATGACTATGATGGTCGTTGTGATGAAGAGTCTCTTCTTTGGAAAGTCATCGATCAGAAAAACCAAAGAGAAGCAGATTGCCCCTCTGAGGCCACCGTAGGCGATGATGAACTGGTCTCTGAAAGTCACTGCATTTCTCCTGAGTTTGTTCACCACAGCAGTGAGCAGCAGCACACCTTCAAAACAACACAAAACCCCTTTAACTGTATTTAGAGACAATGAACAAGGCTGGCAACAAAATATCCTTGATACTTGATCATTAATTCATTAGTCCAATGTACTGGAAATGTAAAATGTTAACAAAAACTGCTTGGTTTATCTTGTGGGTTACCTGAGGCCCTCCAGACGAGGCAGAGCAGCAGCGTGGAGCAGACGAAGGGCCAGCTCCACATGTGGACGTCCTGAATTGTGGACACTCCGAGGAAAATGAAGATCAGAGTCTCACTCACACTGCTCCACATCTTCAGGAAGTACTGGATACTGGTGTTACTGCGCTTGGAGACATTGGCCTCCACGTACTGCTTCATGGTCACTGCACATGTCACAATTCTGCAAAAATTCAAGTAACCAAAGTAGCATCTGAAAATCCAGCAAATGTATTATTTAAGAGAGAGAGACCTTAAGATGTTTATAAGATCTCCAAAGCAGTGCTCTTGTACACTGGTGGGATTCACCAGTTTGCCAACATTGCAAGGTAAGGATTATACCAGAAAATATAATATGTAAGGGTTTGACCAGCCAGGTCTGAAGTAGGTCTGAACCCTCTCCCATTTAAGCTATCTTTCAATTAGTCATAATTATTTATTTAAATAAAGTGGGGCAGGCTTTATAAAATGTGCTGTTCTTCTGACTGATGTAGGCTTCTTAAATTGAATAGGTACATTATTTTTCCATTTTACTGGTGTTTTTTAAAGAGTTATTTTAAGTGCAACTGAGCTACTGTGACCAAGTACTTTCCCTTGTGGATCAATAAAGTCTGTCTAAGTCTAAGTATTATGTGGTTACTGCCCCCTGTATTCTGACTTAAATTGGAGAGACCGAACAAATTCTTTCTTGTGTCTGCCATACCAATTCAAGATTACATTTCACAACATAATTACAATACAAATATGCATAGTATTGTTTTTTTCCTCCTCTTTCCAGGTTGGAAAGTGTCTTGGTACTGGCGTTTCTTACAGTCCTTTATTTGCTTGAAATATAATTTCTTTATTTCAATCTATAGGGTGCTCGAGGGTTCATAGGAGTTTGCCCAACCAGTCCACATGTGCTTTGTGGATTTGGAGAAGGCGTTCGACCCTGTCCCTCATGGTGTCCCTCGTGGTGTCCTGTGGGGTGCTCTGGGAGTATGAGTTCTGGAGCCCTCTGCTAAGGAATGTTCGGTCTCTGTATGACCAGAGCAGGAGCTTGGTTTGTGTTGCCTGCAGTATGTTAGACCTGTTCTCAGTGGATGTTAGACTGCACCTGAGTGTGAAGAGGCTGAGATGAGAATCTCCAAGTCTGAGGCCATGATTTTTGGCTGGAAAAGGGTGGCCTGCCCTCTCCAGGTTGGAGAAGAGTTTCTGTCTCAAGTGGAGGAGTTTAAGTATCTCAGGGTCTTGTTCACAGTGAGGGAAGGATGGACTGTGAGATTGACAGGAGGATTGATGCAGCGTCTGCAGTAATGCGGTCGATGTATCGGTCTGTTGTGATGAAGGAGTTGAGCTGAAGGGCAAAGGTCTCAATTTCTCAACCTATGTTCCTCCCATCACCTTTGGTCATGAGCTTTGGATCATGACTGAAAGGACAGGATCCCAGATACAGGCAGCCGAAATGAGTTTCCTCCACAGGATTGCTGGGTGCTCCGTTAGCGATATGGTTAGAAGCTTGGTCACCCAGGGGGAGCTCGGAGTAGAGCCACTGCTCCTGCGCATCGAGAGGAGCCAGCTGAGGTGGCTGAAGGGTCTATGTCTCAGTTGGGAACCCCTCGAGATTCCCCCAGTAGAGGAAATGGCTGTGGAGAGGGAAGTCTGGCATCTCTGCTTAAACTGCTGCCCCGGCGACCCGGCAGAAAAAGATGGATGGATGTATAATGTTTTACACACTTTAAAAATCTACTTAGTTACCTAAATGGCTAAAATGTTTTGCCTACACAAAACTATCCTAGGCTTGTAAATACATACGTAAGTCTGAAAAAGAACAGACTTACGCCATAATACCAGAGAGGTGGAGCATCTCGGAGGTCAGGTAGGACAGGTAGGAGTAGAGGAAAACGAAGAGTGGAGCAATGACTGGGACTCTGGGGGTGAACCTGGAGGTGAGAGCTGCCACCAGGCCAAAGAAGAGACCCACGAACAGGCCTCCAAACCCCACCACCAGCACCCTGCAGCCCCCCAACAACACATCCAGCCCTGATACTGAGGGGAGGCGGAGGAAGGACTCAAAAAGCTGGTACAGAACCTGGGACAAAGAGATAAATATTTGAATATAGAGTTATAATAGAGTTATATAGAATTTTGGACACTGGCTCATCTTTTAAAATCCAAACTTTTGCCAGACCATGGCAAAAGTCCAGCCATTTTAAGCCAAAATGAATGTGATGAAAACTAAGTACTGTGTGAGCACAGACCTCCACCAATGCATTCTTTCTACCGCAGAAAGTTAAATATATAGTGCCCAGACCTGTACTCAAACCAGTCATTTTCTAGTTCAAGGGTAAAGGTTGAGGCCATTGAGCCACCTCGCCCTTATGTCCCACAATGGTAAAGAAAACATTATTGACTTGGAAACGCTCTCTCCTTTTCCTCACCACAGTCACAGCATCATTGAGCAGCGACTCTCCAAACACCAGGATGTGAAGCTGTTCGTTGACATGCATCTCTTGAAACACAGACAGCACGGCCACAGGGTCCACAGCCGCGATCAGGGAGCCAAACAGGAGGCAGTGGAGCAGAGAAACATCCCCCAGAGAGGAGTGGGCCAGAAGGCACACCCCATACAGGGACAGGCCGATCCCCAGGACGTTCCACAGGGTCCCCAACACGGCATACCTGGAGGGAGATGAACTAACAACTACACAAATAAAGTAAGCATACAAATCTATCTAGTACACCAATCAGGTATAACATTCTCCTGATCATGGCACAAGTTAACATTTTGTCAAGGGCCAAATTGTGCTGGCTAGACAACTGGGTCAGGACATCTCCAAAACTGCAGCTCTTGAGACCTTTATGAGTCAATGTGTCCACAAACCATAGGATGGTCCCGAGGTTCTCAAAGAAGAGCCGTCCTGGCAGGAAGTACCCAGCGTCCAGCACTATGGGAGGCAGCAGGAAGAGGAAGAAGGCGTCAGCGCTCAGAGTGGGAGGAGCTGAGTGACGGACGCCGTAGATGACTCCGCCCACCAGGAGACCCACCATGATCAGGAGGCAGCTCTCTGGGACCACAGCCGGGACCCGACCCGACCAGTGGAAACCTTAAGACAGGCAGACAGAAGAGAATGTTTGCTTTAGTGAGATGTTAGTTAAATACAAATGTATATAGTGCCACCAAAATTGCCTAATCCATCTTTATCAGTCAAGGCACCACTAGTACCTCTTTGTTACTTTGGTCTTTCCATATTTATCTTGTTGTGTGGAAATATGGGGAAACACATACAAAACCCTCCTCCAATCACTATGTATATATTTAAAGTTCTTAAAATGTTTGTAATGTGGGATTTAGAAAACACACTTATGTTTTATTCTTACGTTAAAATTCCTGAAATTCATGGATTTAATAAAGTTCAAAATTGCCCAAATAATGTACAAAGTAAGAAACTGTTTGCTTCCAGGAAACATAAAAACCATGTTTAAACAAAGAGACAGGGGCTATATTCTTAGGGGTGAGTTAAACTTTAAAAACGTAAAAGTACGCACCACAATAAGACAAATGAGTATAGCCATATGTGGAGTAAATTTGTGGAATAGTCTTGAAGAGAAGTTTAAACAATCCAAAAACATATTTCATTTTAGAATGATGTAAAAAAAAAAAATCATTATTAGAGAAATAGCTGAGTGAAGTGTTAAGACATTTTATTGGTATCGTTTCAGTGTGGTTATTTGAAAACAGTCTGACTCTATGTAGTTTTAGTAGATTTTTGTATGTATGTATTGCTGATTGTGATCATGGATAACAGAAAAAAATATGTGAAAGGGGTAGAAATAAATAAACTTTGCTTCTTCCCGCTCCTTTTGAACATTACATTTTTTTTTTTCCCTTTAACTGTATACCTTAAACTAAGAGTCTATTTTTGGGGGTATTTTTTTGTTAATTTATATTTATAGGTTCAATAAATTTAATAATTTATTCATTAGCACAATCAAAGCAATTAGTCTTGTGATCCCAGATTTCTTGTGCGTCAGTTGCTTACCCAGTTTGGCCAGAGATGCCAGCATAATCCACAGCACTATCTCAAATGGAGCCTGCACATGGTGGTAGTCCACACTGAAGATCCTCAGAGCCATCGGGACATCCACAGACGGGACGCCATGGCTGCGGTTCAGTCTCGAAGCAGGGGGCAGGTATTGGGACTCAGGAGGAGGATCATCAGGAGGGGTCCGGCCAACACATCCCGCCACCAGACAGGCTGATAGAAGCAAAGAGAGGGGCAGAGAGGCCATCCTGCTGCCATACTGGGACAGCAGCTGGGATAGAGAGAGAGGGCCTGGGACACTGGGCTGTGGAGATAAAGAGGACCAGCACAGGGCATACAAAAAAGACCCTAATGTGCACAGGAATCCCTGAGCTTGCACTGATACGCCCACGTCAGAGAGCGCCTCGTATATACACAAACACACACATTTACCTGAACTGTGTTGCCTACTGAAACTTAAACAGCTGTATTAAGGTATCAATAGTGTTTACTTGCACTGACAGAAAATGAAAGGTTATGTTCAGCAAATAAAAAAATTGAAACCAGACATAAGCGATGCACTTTATTTTTCACTAATTACAATATTAAGGTGGACAATTAAATTAGTCTTGGTCTTGATCAGGGGTGTCCAAACTTTTTTTTTTTTTTTTTTATTAAGGGCCACATATTAAAAAATAGAAGAGGAGAAGGGGCACTTACTTGGTGACAAAAATTTTCAAGAGGTCTCCACACCTAATTGTTCAAACATGGAGACTTTGGCAGGTTTTATTCTAGATGCTCGACTGCAACACAATTCTATCCAGGCTTGGGACTGGCACATAGACTTTAAGGCTTAGAGACTCCTGCACTAACTTTGGCAATTTGGGCCAACTGAGAAGGAAGCCTGAAGGCCAATAAAAAGGGATCCGGACCATAGTTTGGACACCCTGGTCATGATCTAATAGAAGTTCATGCCCTAATTGCTTGAGACATTACCACCTTTATAATTTCATGGTAATAAAATAGGTCTCGGGACTACACAAGCATTGTTTTGATAATACTAGGTGTAATCAAAATACCTATTATGGTCGATCATTTGTAGTTGCACCCAAAACTAAGACGTCACAAAAAGTCTTTCCTGAGAGTGTCCTGAAAAAACTCTATTGTACACTATTGCTAATAAAGTTGGAATAATTTTGTTTTTAGACACATTCCTCTTTTTATTCTTATTTACACATATCAGTAATCACTTTTGAGTCCCTGGTACACAATGAATGAAACTAATTTATGCTTAAAATTGTTTGACATTTTACAAGAAGAGGTAAAAAATATATTTTATTTATTATTTTGCACAGACATCAGTCAATATATTTTCAGAGAAATTCAGGAATTTGGCTGGACTAAATCCCACTTTGTATGGCTCTGACAGGTACAGTATTTTGACGTGCATTGTCAAATGTAAGATGATAACCGGGGCGTAACATCAGGCAGTGCACTGGGGCCTAGGACATGAGGGTCCTTCATTACAATCAGTTTTAGTGGATTATTTTCATTCTGGGCTATGAAGTACTGCAAGCATGACTCATTTAGGAACAAGAGTATGATTAAAAAATATTAATTGTATGATATGCATAATACCTTCACAATATTATATATTATATTAACTATTAGATGACTTTAAGAAATTTCAATGCACTTTTTACAACTTAAACTTTGTTATGTGGACATTTAGTCTTACTGAATGTCCTTCATAAGCTAAGGGCCCATTCTGAAAATCTGCACTGGGGACACTAATTACCACCTTATGCCACAAATAACATTAAATTTCCATCATGTCATGTCAAATAAATATAAATCACGCTGTTTTTCTTTAAAATAAGTATGTGCCAGTAGTATTACAGTAAGAACAGAAATATATCTTAAATACAAATAGGGAGGATGTAACAGCAGCTACAAAACAATGTCAATGCTATATTTTTATTTCACATTCTCAGATAAGCCAGTACACCAGTGTTTTTTTTTTTTTTTTTTTTTTTTTTTTTACAATGCATTTTATCTTAGTAATATTAATCTGCATGTATTTACAAAAACATATTACTACAAATAAGGGCAACATTCAGCTATAATACCTATTTGTAACAGCAGATGGCGTGTGAGAGCATGTTTTCTCAGCATCCACCTATCAGACAATATGATACAAGAAAATACGTGCACATTTGAGTAAAAGTACAGTTTATTTATATGTAATGTCAGTCTTGGTGTTCAGAGATCCTCAGGACAGGAGAGCTGAAGTTGGAGGAGCAGGGCGCAGCGTTGTTGGTGTTTAAATAACTGATTGTCTTTTCACTGGACGTGGATCCCTCCTCTACACTGACCACCAGAGAGTCTAGACCCTGGCTGTTTGGCTGCGGAGGGGGCACCAGGCCGTGCAAGAGGCTGTTCCCCAAATTAGAGTGGCATCTTGCTAAGTTTTCGGTCAGATGCTGCATGTAGACCTCCTCTAGCTTCTTCTCCAGTATCCCATTGAGCACCGAGTTGGACATGGGCTCCAGACCCGGGACATCCATGCTGGTGTTCACACTGCCCCCCATGACGAGATACCCCTGGTCTGGGATTGGCTCTAGTTGGACGGGGACGTTTATTGGAGGAGATATGAGAGGTTGAGGGGTAGTGGTTTTCGGGTGTGGGATGGGTCCCGAATCGGCCACTTGAAGGTCGGGATAGTGCTCCAGGAGGCTGCAGTCTTCCAAACAGTCCACAAGAACAGGATCTGGTGAAAGGTTAACAGGGGATCGTCCCGGGATCAGAAGTCCTGTGGTGTCTCTTTTGGAGCCTGGATTCTCTTGATGTCGGCCTAGTTGCAGAAAATTAGAAAATACAAATAAACAATGCACCAGTGTTAAAATGCAGAAACAAATTATCATAAAGAGGAACCAAGAACAGGCTTTGAAAGTTTATGCAGCAGTACAAAGGCTCAATCCCGGGCTTCACTCCATGATAGAGACCACTTTCTAAAGGTTTTGGTTTGAACCTGAGCCACTTGGGTGAGCTTGTTCTGAATCGTGATGCAACATTATTGCAGCATTAGCATCATTAGTTAAGCCTGGAGATACGCACAAGAACTGAAAACCAACAAATAAACATACTGAGCTAGAGTGTGATTACTTTTGCTCTGGCACTAATACTATGCAAAATAAATACAAGCTTGCATAGAAATAAGTACTAACAGTTACGGTGAATAAAAGATAACAGCACAAGTGAGCTTATATGCATCCTGCCTATTCATGTGAAGTTATAAATATGACTAATGTGAAGCATGACCTGTTAGTTTCCAGAGATGATTGTGTACTATAGTATATAATAGTTGTACCACTAAATACGTATAACTCTTGGTGATATCTAGATGCTGCTTTACCTTCTTGTTTTGAACAGGAAGTTTATGTCAAACTGCTTTTTTTCCCTTTTATTAAGTAGTTGAATACTTCAATCTTGTCATTGGTGAGTGAGCTTTTGGAATTTCCTGGATGTCTCTTACTTGATGCACTGTTGCTCTGACGCTGTATGGACTCTGTTTCAGTCCCTAAAAAACGGATTTGGTACACTTATTGTGGTCTTGATTATGCATGAGACATTTGCTTTGGCAGACATTTTTATTTTATATCTGCTCTGTTTCTCTGTTAGTTTAGTTGTATTTTTTATTGTGAACTATCGTCAGAGGTGGAAAAAAAAGTACTCAAGTTCTGTACTCAAATAAAAGTACATTTGAACTTGCTTCTTTATTCAATTTACTTGTACAACTGTAATTCTGTTGTACTAATGTAGAATGTCAATAACACATTTACTCATTCATTCAAATCTGTATCAAACATTTTAGTGCAAGCCAAGCATGCTACCCCACGTTGTCACCAGGGTCAAAAATCATTTTACCCCCCACAAAAAAAATATACTTGTACTGTACCAAAATTGAGTTCAGGTTGACTATTTGTAAAAGGTAAAATGTTCAATAAAATTTCTTGAAAAAAATAAAGAGAATGTACCAAAAAGGAGCCAATATTTAAAATGAGTTAAAGCATCTAAAATTTTCTGTGCACCTCTGATCATAATAAAAAATATTCTTGGTTGCTTATATTTTACTAATTGGAAAGAAGCACTTAAATGTTACCTGTTTCAACCAAATCAGCTTGTCCCTCTGTCGTAGCTAGGATGTCCTGTCCACTGCAGACCTTTTCCACACAGTTTGCCTCTGTCCTTTTGATTTTTGATGCAAACTTTCTTTCTTCTCTGTACCGCAGTACTCTGAGAAACCCTTCACCCAACATGTCGTCTTCAGACCCCTCTCCTTCTTCTCCTGTCTAAGCCAATTTCTTCTCAGACTCACACACTAAAGCAACACTTATAATTATAGAGTTCGACTGGTGGGTTTCACTTCTGCATCAGAGGAGCCGTGGCTCCACCCTCGCCGCTTATACTTCCTTAATGAATCTAAAACTAATAAAATGATTGAAAACGGCATAGTTCATTTACTTGAATGTACTGTAACTGTTGCCTGTGGTCAATTGTGCATCTATTTTTAAGAAAGTGGAGACACTTCTTTTAAATTTACAACCATTTATTCAACATAAAAAAAAAACAGTTCAGTCTCACGTATGCATGTTTTACAATTAGATTCAAATGACTATTTTATTTAAGGACCGTGTGATTGTGTAAAACTGGACTGGTCACTTTTAAGACAATGACCAAACATAACTCAACTCAAAAAAAACAAACAGTCCACTCGCATCCCTTTGTGTCTTCTCGTGTGGAGATTTTGGCCATAAAATATATCAACAATGGATATTAACACATAATTAAGACATAATATGCAATAAGTAAAAACAAAACAAAAAAAACATGGAAAATCAGATAATAAAAACTACACAAGGTGCTGTTTTGGCAAAAAATGTCTGAGTTAAAACAAGAACAAGTATTTTAATGTTTTAATTTAACCAAACAACCCAGTAGTTCTTAACCTTAGTAGTTGTTTATTGATTGGGTTTGGTGGAGATTTTACTAATTACAGACAACATTAACATCACTGTATTGTTTTTTTTTTAAGTGTGCGTGGTGGCAGAGTCGTTAATGGTCTATGTGTGGTCTCTCTGGCTGCCTGTGTGCATGTGTAAATGAACTGGTGACTCTAACATAGCCATAGTGAATGAATGTGAAAGTTAATGGTTGTCTTTCAGTGTATGTGTCTAAATGTTGGCCCTGCAAATAACTGCTATTGCCCCACCTCCGGCCCATAGTTGCAGGAACACATGGAAGATGATGAATAAATATTGTGTCTATGTTTTAATGCAGACTCTTGACAATATTTTTACCAGGTATTAGATGTTAACTTAAGAAAACCAAAACTAGTGGAAGGAACACACAGGATGTGGCCGCCATGGGTTATATGTAAATTTCTAATAAACAAATCAAAGGGAAACGATAGCTGTCGCTGTTTAATCTGCTAAATGTCTCTGTTGGCCAATGTACCAGAAACATTCTTGTACAACAGCTCCCACGTAATGGAGACCATTTCAATGCATTTAAAATAAAAATAGAACAAACGTCAGCTTTTGCTAAGTTGCTCAGTTTAACTTCCTCTTCAGCTTTCCTGGATTCAGGGGCCATTGTTTGTACTTATGTTTCTCTGTACGATCAACTTAGAACTCATTAGAAGTACTAAATTAGGTTACATTTGTATTGGAGATGACGTGTATTGTTCCTAACAAAATTAATACGTGACATAAGGGCTACAATCCACATACAACTTATAAATGTTACTATTTAAAGATTGAGATTTAGAGAGAAGGGCTTCTTGTGCTAAAAGCCATATTTTTTCAACACTATCTCAAAATAAGAAAGGGTTATGAATGTTTTTTGGTGCAATGTTTGTTGTTCAAACTGAGGTTACTTACAGTATTAAGTATTATTTACGTTTTTGGAAAGTTTTTAGGTGCTCTGTATTTTAACTATAACCAAATACAAAATCAGAAATAATCAACAACTTTTAAGCTGAGAGTGTATTTTCTAGTTGAAATCTACCAGAGGCTATATACAACATATAATTAATGAAGGAATGCAAAATGACAAGCATGCCCAAATATGCATGAAACTTGTAATGTGCGTACAGTACGTAAGCTATGTACAGTACTTAGGTATGTAGTCAGAGAGGAGGCGGTCAGTATGAAGCAAAACTACGCTACGACCACTGAAGTAATTACTTAATTTTGCAAAACGTAAGTTGCATCTATGGTTACGAACAAAATCCCTGTGTGACAAGACATGCTATAATGTATAATGTATGATTTACATATATGAGGCTCTTATACAAAACCCCGCTAAAGGATCAGTATGTTTCAGTCATAAACCACAAAATATGTAACAAACTTCAGATGTTGTGGTACAAGTTGCTTTTGTTTGATTGAGTTTTGTTAATTTTATGTCTGTCTCTTACTTTAGGGGTTATATTTAGCTTATCTGCATCACTGTATCTGTGTATAACTGCATTTAAATATTTTTAATCTAATATTTTTGGTCCCTAACACTTTATATTTTTAGTTGACACCAGAAACCTTGTGTGTAAGGTCAAAAAATTGATGCAATTGTGACATTGGTACCCATGCATATGCACTAAAGGTTACATGTAAAGTAATTTGTATGCTAGAGTAAGAACGGAGGGGATCTGTATCTTTGATTAAATTGTAAAATGGATCTATGAGCAGGTCAGGAACCACTGAACTGGGTTGTTTTGATGCTGTAAACATAATGTGGCTGAACTTTAGTTGCACATATAAAGACAAAAATTGTGGTGAACATCTCTAGTCAAACCTAAAGCTGCACAGGACATAGCCATTCATTCACGTTGGTGCTCATGTTGATTGGATTATTATTAGGCCTGTAGGCTTTTAGCAGGCTGAGTGCTAACAGGAGAGCGCAGATAGCCCATTGGATTTGCTTCTGCTCCTCTCACTCGAGCTGACAAGGCACGGCTGAACGTAATTATAAAAAAAAACACCACACAACATTTGCACAGATTGAAATAGCAAAGGGCTTCTCCGTCGGATCAGCTCCTGTTTAGGTCCAGGTCTGGTCCAAGTCTGGGTCTAAGAGGATTTTTCAAAGCTACTGTTGCTGCTGCAGCTTCTTCGCTAGTGCCTCGGCCTCCTGTAGAGAAAAACACAGGCGACATTGCACAATTAAAATGGTGGATATTGGCGGTTTTATACCCCAAGCCAAAGAAAGGAGGAAAGCCCCTGTGTTTCTATAGTAACTGGCACACCTCCTTGCAGTTCCCCCATGTGACAGAGAGGTGGCGCTTGTGAGCAGGTGTGAATGGGAGACTGCTATGCATGACTGCCTTGGAAATCAAGAAAGGATGAGTTATGTAATACATCAGAGCATGTGTGGCCTCTGTAAAGGGATTTCAGGTGGACAAACAGGAAATGGGAGCCTATAGCAATGCGTTTTTTTAAATATGTATCAGTGTAGTGAATGAGAGTAGTGTTATGTCATGTAATGTAAGTCTACCTTGGAGCCTGGGGGAGCAGTCAGACCCAGAAATGCATACACAGCGTTGTCCTCTCTGGCATCAAAGAAGGCTTCATAGTTCTGACAAAAAACACAAAGACAGACATCTCTTAGATCCATGTGTACATCTGCTTCAATAAAAACACAATGCAAATGTCTATGTAGTATAAAGTATTAGGCCAGAATTAGTTATGACTTAGTTCTGATTTATATATTTTTTGCCATAACCAAGGTAGTAAACCAGATTAAGTCCTTGGCTGCGTTCAGATTTTATTGTTGAATTAGGTCTAGTTTAGTCCTCAGCGTAATCGCTGATTTATTATTTAATTTAGTTTTATTTTAGTGTGCATTAGTTATGTTTTAGTGTGGTTTACTCCTCTTTTTGTCCTAGATTATTCTCTGCTGTATTTCCCTGAGTAATTATGTTTTTAATATTGTTTTTGTTGGGGTTTATTAGAAATAATTTACTCATGCTATGATCTCTGGTTTATTAATTAATTTCGGTCTGGTTCAGTCTGTTTTATAGTTGTAGATTAGTTAAGTTTTTAGCCTGGTTTAGTCCCATTTTAGTCCTAGTTTATTATTTTATATTTTCTGGGGAATAATCCTGATTTAGTCTCTAGTTTAGTCTGGTTTTATTTCTGAATTAAACCCCTTTAGATTAGCTTCTGAAAACATATCCAGCATCAAATTTAATTTATTCCTAGTTTAGTATTGCATATTTAAAAAAAGATATTAGATTATATTAGGTTATATTATATTAGATTATATTAGATTCAATTGTAGGCTTTATTGGTAAGACAGTATAGTGGGAAACTGGGGGAGAGAGCAGAGACTGTCAGAGAAACCCCTGACGCTGAGGCAGGCTGTATTCACCCTGTATAATTCAGTCAGAGATTCGTCCCAGGGTTAGTTTAGTTTGAACCTGTTAAAATTAGGGTAAGGAATTCCTTTTTTGTCACATGCACTGTTGTACAAAATGCACAAATAAATGTATTTTTGTACTTATAGCCAAAGATATGTAGTCAAGCTCAGATTTAGTCCTGTTTTAGTCTGTGGTTAGTCCTGTCTGGTACTGGAATAATCCTGGTTTAGTTCTGATTTCCCTCCTTTAAAAGCTCCGTTTTAGACTTCTATCTATACTGTTACAAAGACATTACAGAGACAGGAAAACAAAAAAGGAAACAAAAAAGGGGAATGACCTGACTTGCAACTAGCCCTTGTGTTGCTTTAAATAGTGCTTGCTTGACCTTACCTAACCCTATTTTCTTTTTTGGCATTTGGGGCATTGTATTGGGCATTGTAGGTTTGGCAAAGTCTCTCCAAAACCATGCTGGAATATTGTGGGCCATTTCCAACATTTTGATAAATTAAGGTTGACATGTCCCCTTGTTTAAAATGGCTACAGAGCCCTGCTACAACCTGTGGAATGATAATGTGGACCAGATTTTGGGATTGGTGCCTGGAGGGGGGTCACAGTCTACTACTTCTACAATCACAACACACAGAGCTTTTGTGTGAAAATCTGTTGTGGAGATTGTGCTATTTGTTCAAGGACAGGCCTCAGTGGTCCAGCCTTTGTCCCGGGGTAAACAAGGTTACACATTCACCTATTTGCTGTGTAACTTTTTGCAGCCTCTCCTCCTCATTCCCACTCTCACATACCAGTAACGGGAAACACAAAAGAGCATTACAGCTATTGGTATCTTGGGAAAAAATGTTGCTTTCTTTCTTTGTGTGACATTCAATCCAGGGCCATCCTCCGTGCTTCCTCCAGCTCCCCTCCCAACCTCCTGTTAGCAGCTCTGCAGTAGATTTGCATGGGCTAACCAAGAACAGATGGATAAGGGCGCATGGTGCTAGAGTGGGCTATAGCTCAAAAGGACTTGGAGACAGATTGTAACAAACTAGGGCATATTTCAACACAGCCTTTCCTCCTCCAATACTGTGGGAACATGGTGATACTAAACGTAAGTGTGACAGTCTAAAATTACTGGTTGCATTTTAAGAAACATCCCTACACTTCATCACTTTTACAGAGGTTACATCAATCAAAGGTCTTACTATGAGCTGAAAATGGTTAGCTTAGCACAGAGAGTCCTGCTCTAACTGGTGTTTAAACTTTAAGTGTACACCGTAGCTTAGTCCTGGTTTTGTCCTAGATATGTGCTGATTTAGTTGCGACGTATACCTGGTTTAATCCTGGCTTAGTCTTGGTTAAGTCCTAGATTAGTCCTGGTTATGTGCTGGTTTAGTTGTGGCATAGACCCAGTTAAGTACTGGATTAGACGTGGTTTAGTCCTAGATTAGTCCTGGTATGTGTTTGTTTCAACCAGATTAAGTCCTGGTTTTTAGTCCTGCTAATGTGCTGGTTTAGTTGTGACGTAGACCTGGTTTAGTCCTGTCTTAGTCCTGGTTTAGTCCTAGATTAATCCTGGTATGTGCTTGTTTCGACCTGGTTAAGTCCTAGATAAGTCCTAGTTTTTAGTCCTGGTTATGTGCTGCTTTAAATGTTGGCTTAGACCTGTTTTAATCCTCCATTAGTCCTAGCTTAGTCTAGGTTTGTTTGGTTTTAGTCCTTGTTTACTGATGATGGTACTTTGAAAGCCAAATACAATATTTTTTATTGCAGTACTTGGTGTGACTTTTTTTTTTCTGCATTAGCCTTGTGCCTCATATTAGGAACATCGGGTTAGTACCGCCAATATCATAAAAAAAAACAACAATGCAAGTTAGTTTTAAAAGACGATGCAAACTCATACATTTTGACGCAAGATAACTACTGGATCTCATAGACCTGGATAGCAAAATGTCGATACGTACAATACAATAAGTCTTTATAGCGTACACTATAAATACACATTATCTAAGCTCTATAATGACCATACTGTCTAAGAGGAAAGATGCAAAAGTTTAGCTGTGCTTTATTGTCCCTGTAGGGAAATGTACACTCTGCATCTAACCCATCCATTATCCGATTATGAGCCATGCGCCCAGAGTCTCCTGATATTAGTTTATTGGTCATGGGACTTTTTATTACCTATAGTATACATGTTTATTAAAGACAGTAATATTTGGAGTATTGTTATAGGTAAAGTAGTGTAACCAAATGGTGTAATTTTGCATTTATGAGTCATATGTAAATCTAGTTTCCTTTTTGCTACCATTTCATTCTCTCAAAAATACACATTCCCCTCTGTAGCAAGTAAAGTGTGCTTCTCAATGTAATAGGATACAGTATGGGTGTCGAATTGACTTTTTATGTGTCTAATGTGTTTCTTTTACTTTTCAATATACTTTAGCTGTCAATTTCTGTTTTGTTTACAATGACTAGAAGCAGCAAGAATGCTAAAAAGCTCACAGTACAGCTAAGCCTTCACATACTTTTGCATAGCCCTCAGGCTGTGTTACTTTAGCGACTCTGCATTTGTGTGATGCCTATGTCCACAATGTCAATGTCCATTTTAATTTTACAATGTTTATATATAGTAATGTCAGGCAGCTCAAGCTTCTTTGTTAAATAAGCAAAGACCATTCTGTGTATATAACAAATTCTGACAATTTTGAAAAGTTCACGTTTGGTAATCTAGCTTTGAGTTGTTTATTGGTGATATGGGATGGTCACATTAGTTTTTATTACCGCTGTGAAGGTTGTTTTTGCCAGCGTTGGTTGGTTTGCTAGTTTTCCAGGGTAACTAAAGGCCGAGGTTGGGTGAAATTTTCAGGAAAGGTCAGTAATACATTTTTACCATTTGGCTTGAATCCGAAACACTCTGGATGCAAGAGTTTTTTTTTTAATACACTGTAATATAGGGCCAAAGATACGGACTCCAGCCAACAACTGGTCAGTAATGGAACAAATGAACAATTTAGTGAATATTTATATTCTCAATGCCTTGGTTGAAGTCTGCTCTCAGTTACTGTTTTTAGTTTTACTGAATTACATCTTAAGTATGTTAATAACTCGAGAGCTACAATAGGAATGGCATAAGTTACTTTTAAGCACAATAAAAAAGGGCATCCACATAGAACTTACGTAAAAAAAAATGGGATAGCCAAGTTGGATAGCAGTATAACTTCTTGTTTACCTTTTTATAAGTGATCTGTCTAAATATTGCAAGGTCAGTTACCCCTATTGTATGACCTCAAATAGCCAAGACTTAAGTGTGACCTATGGAAGTAATTTCCGAAGAACCATTTTGTGCCAAACATCCAAACCATCTGTCAGCATAAGTCTCTCACCCCGCAGTACTTAGTCTCGTTGAATATCTGGGGGGGCAGAGGATTCCCCGTTGCCGGCCGGGAGTCCTCCGGGACGTTCTCCCTCATCCACTTCCTGTTCTCCTCGTTGGCTGCGATGTCACACTCCTCAAAGTCGATCTTATTGGCGGCCAGGAAGCCCACAACATCCTGCTGCTGCTTTTTAATCTGCGCGTCCAGGGAGAACAGAGGAAGTTATTAGACATATGAGGAAGCATAACAAATGGCCAACGGACTGCTATGAAGACAGTATTTGTTCAGACTTTCACTTTAATGTCTAGTGAGTATGGTGATATATATGCAAAAAGGGAGTTTAAATAGTATTTTTTAAAGTGTATTGAGACAATAATAAGACAATAAGACCATAATGGTGATGGGAGACTGTGGTGCCTGTTACAAAAAGCTTAATTTATGAAATGCAAAAAGCATCCTCCCCCACAGTAAATTTCATTAATGGGTTTCTTTGTAATTGTGCCAGCTGTTATGAGAGAAGCCTTAATTTCACACAATACACATACAGTACATCAGACAATTACCTTACAAACAATTACATAACAAAATAATAAATCTACACAGTCTCATGGGTTACCAATTCAAAATGTCCATACTTTAGATTGTTTTTGCAAGAAACAAAAATCATTCCTGGTGGTTTTTGGTGTGGTGTGTCAACAGACATCTGCAAGCTATGGTTTTAGAGCTGCATGCAGCTCTTTAGTCTTGTTCATGCGGCATCCGTGGGCATTTGACATCTGGTTATTAAATCAATAAAAGAATAAGTAGAGAATAGGAGTGTGACAAGGTCTCGCAATCTTGTTAGCTTGTAAGATCAAAATGCCACAAAATCTTTGAAAAGGTAAAAATCTGTCTCCTGATCTCAGGATCAGGTTTTGTTTGCACTTTTTACATAGAAAAGCTAGTCTGTTGAATTTGTGGCAAAACATTGGCAGCATATATGTTCTACTAATGCACTTAATTCAAATAGAAGTAAAAACCAGTCATTACAAGTTGATTTAAAAATGCCCCTAAATAGTTTTTTTTTGCATTTTATGATTTCAAGTGAATATATTACATTTGTGTGAAATCTCGTCTCGTCGTCTAGTTAACCCAGTCTTGTGTCTTGTCTGAATGGATTTGTGTCTTGTCACACCTCTAATAGACGACTATAAAACAGCCTGCATCTGCATCATCTTCAATTTAAAATAAAACTTTCTCCTTGTTTTCCGGTAACTTAACTTAACTGTTAAACTGTTGTAATAAACGGTTTTAGCCTGAAGTGTCCATACACACATGGACTGATTAGATGTGCCACATACGAGCACCAAGAAATAGTTACAGGATGTAACTCTAGTTCTCTAAGTTAAACATTTTTATCAACTACTGTTAGCATTGTGTGACTGGGATATGTATGAGTCACACAATGCTAGCAGCTGAGGAAAATGTTTGCACTCTCAAATCCTTTCAAATCCCTGTACCTCAAATGAGGAGACACAAAGTTAGAATGACAACACCTAGGCTGTGTTAAACATAACTAGATCATAGTAAAACCAAAGGTTCTGCATCCACTGCTGGTTAATATTTTGTCTGGCTGGTGTGCCTACTTTGACCCAGTTCCTACATCACTGAACCTCTCTCACAAATAGTAAAATGAGACCTCAGGACCAAGTAACTTCCTAATTCATTATGAAGGAAGCCTATATTACAATAAGGGAAAAATAATTTCCACTGTGTAATGTTCTAACTTAGTATTTTAGTACTATAAAACGGGCAATAATATAACATTTATATATTTATCTTCTATTTACTCCCATTAGAGGTCACGGGTACAGGAGCCTATCCCAGTAACTTTGAGCGTTAGGCGGGGAACAGCCTGAACAGTGGACAGTTGGTCACAAGGCTGGCACTTAGCGACATACGCAGACAGACAATTATTCACTCTCACATTCATTCACGAACATCTGGAATTCACCTAACACTTGCATGTCTTTGTATGGTGGGAGTAAGCTAGATTATGCATCATAAAGTCTATACTGTCAGATTTAAACTGCCATGGTCATCAGAAAAGTCTTACATACGTTGCACACAAGACTAGCCACTATAGCTGCATCTTCTTCCATTTCGAATTAGTCATTTTCTTAAGAAACCTGACTTAATCAGCTAAACTAGGGTTAAGCCAAAGCTAAATCAGGACTATAAACAACCAAACCAGGACTACAATAACCAGGTAACAAAAATATTTTCAAGACTCCACAGCAGTTGCAGTGTTTAGACCATGCACTAAAACAATAGCATGATCATAAGATAAGGAAATGTAGAAGAATACATGTGCGTTAGTCTCTCATCTTCCTACTTCTGCTTCTGTCTATGGTTGCGTCTGTTGTGATTATGAAATCGTCCAATCAGATCTCGGCGTGCGTGTGTGTGAGTAAGATTAGGATTTCCCTAAAAGGCCAGACGGAAACAAGCGCTCCTCTGGGACTCAGGAGGAGGTAACTGGTCAAACACAAGCCAAATAAGGCCTGCTCTAAGGAGACGGCCCAGGCTACACACACAAATTCATGTACAGCTAAAATCACTCTGGCACAAGGTAAAAACAACTCGATCAGTCAACATCATGTGAGGGAGAGAGGCTCCTCCCAGCTTTATGATAAGACAGAGGTTGATAATTCAACAGCTATCTGAGGCATCGGCAAAAACGGATGGTGCTAGCAGTAGATTAGCAATGCTGCAGTTACTATGGTTTAAGGGGAGTTTATTTTCTAAGGCCAAAGTCCCAGAACAGTGTCTCCCACAATGCTTTTGAAATCGGTGCAAAACAAATCAGCAAAACATTAGCTCAGTCCCACAATGTTTTACAAACCTCTTGGTAGAAGTACTCAGAATCTGTACTCATGTGAAAGTACTGTTAGCTAAAAACTATTAATGATAGTATAAAGTAATAGTAAACAAGTTTAGCAAAGTATTTTTGTAACTGTTGGTGCTGCTTCTACTACTGCTACAACTATTAAATCTGGTACTACTGCTCTTCCTGCTGCTACTACCAACCACTATAATGCATCTACTATTATATTTATACTGCTGCTAGTGCTACTACTACTAGAAGTGAAGTTCAGTTCGATTGAATACAATAATTTCTATACAACTACTACTACTACGACTACTACTACTTCTATCCTATTACTACCATGACTACTGTGGCTACCACCACTGCAACTACTGTCACTAATACTTACATTACAACTACTACTTCTACTGCTACAATTAGTATTACTACTAGAAGTCAAACTAAATTGGATTTAATTCAATTATTTCTGTACAACTACTACTTCTACTACAACTGTTTCATTCTACTACCACAACTACTACTACTACCACTACTGCAACTACCGTTACCACTATTTCCATTACAACTACTACTTCTACTGCTGCTACTAGTGCTATTGCTAGACATTGAATTGAATTTGACCTAATTCAGTTATTTCTATACAACATCTACTGCTACTACTACTACCACAGCTACTATGACCACTACTATTTCTACTACTGCTGCTACCACTACAACTACTACTATGACTAGATGTCAAATTGAATTGATTTGAATTTTCCACCTTTGCCTTTTCAACAGGTCTAAAAAATCAAGCTGCTTCTACAACTATGACTACTAGTACCACTACTACTACTACTATTAATACTGCTACATCTATTATACTACTATAATTACTACATAACCCAAACTAGAATTGATGTACTAAAAAGAAAAAGGCTGCTAAAAATTTAAAAATCTATATATCCTCTTCTCCTTTTCCCTTTGGAACTGGCTGCTCGCTCCTTTAAACAAGCCTTCATTGTACAGTTGCCAAGCAAAATTAATTTGCAGGAAAACTGGCCACGCTTCATCTGCCCCTCGGTCTAATTGCACAGTCAGGACTCCCATCTCCCCCTGAGCCACACCACACTGGTCTCTGGGGCGGAGGTCCTGTCATATGCATTTAAACTGTGTATCTCTATAGTCCAGGGCGCGGTTTTGACTTAATCTATTTCCTTGTATTATTTTATCACCATTACAACAAATGCTGCCAAGTATAAGCTAGCACTGTGAGTGTCCTTTAATCACTTTTGGTTACTTTGGTGGACACGTTAGCTCAAGCAAACACTCACATAGCAACACTGTGGCTCCAGATTTATCAGCAGTGACCAGGCAGATTTCTTATCATGTCCCAGGACAGTTCAAATCCACACCTACTGTATAATTAAACCATGTCAATAGTGAGTTGGCCTGATTTGACAATGTGCACAATCAAGTTATTAGCAATGCATAATATCACATACAGTGTTTCTGCCTCTAAAACAAAACAATGTTTGTGGTAAACTGCTGCAGTGATTCTCTACTGGTGGGTATATATACACAGTATTTAGAGTCAAACTCAGTACTGACTTGACCTATCTCGGTAACATGTGCAAGTCATTACTTATTATTATGTAATGTACTTGATAATGTAAATAAATGTCCATGCATGGTTATTTACTACAGAGATTTTCAATTGGTGGGTTGGGACCAAAAGCTGGCCACAGAGAGTTTAAAGATAAACATACAGTTTCAATGTTTAGTTTTTAAATTAAATATTTGTGAAATAGTTAAACAGATTGTAAAATATATGTGCCATAAAGGAAGGACTGGGTATCTTTCAGATTTTTTCTACACCAGTTCTTAACTGATCCCTGGTTTTCGATACCGGTACCCGAGCAATATTTTTTTCCTGATACCTATGGGGAGCTAAATCATCTTCTAAACACAATAATACTGAATAAATACCAATTTTTGGAGCAAAATTTTTAGCTGTAAGTTAAAACCAGTAGTTTGTAAAAAAATATTTTTTTCGATACCAGTAGTGTTTCAGTGTGTCAGAATTGAGAAAGCCTCTTGGATAAGAGGTGAAACATCTTCAACTTGAAAAAAATCCAATCCAGATGACTGCTTTTTTAAACTTTTTGTTGTGATGTTGTAACTTTTCTTTACCATACCATAAAGTTATAGTTTAATGTTGCCCAGGCCTAGTTGCAGAGAGGTTATATAGTTTCAGTGTTCAGCTTTTTTAAATTAAATATTGGTAAAATAGTTAAACAGACTGTAAAATGCATGCACCATAAAGGTTATAGCAAAATATCTTGGAAATATAACAGTAAAAAGTGGGTCATAATAAAATTATCAGGGGATAAAACCAGGTCCCAGAGTCTGACCAGATAATAATAATGGCTAACTTGTTTATGTTTACATTTTTATTTTAGTTCTAAACCCTTCCATTGCCAATTGTCCAATCAGAAAAGAGACCATTGTTTTGATTTAGACTGCAGTACCGTTTTCAAACCAGTATGAGTGCATGCTTACAGTACCTTTAATGTCAGTAAGTCTGGTTACTTTGATAATATGTGCCATCAGTACATTATTAGCAATGTGTAACACTTTCCTGCATCTAAATACTGTGTAGTGTAAATAAATGTTCATCAACAGTTGCTGCAGTGTTTCTCAACATGAGGGTCAGGACCTAAAGTGGGTCAGAAGGAGGATCAATGTTCAATAGTGAGTTGATTTAAGTGGATAATATGTGCAATTAATATGTTATTGGCTATGTATATCAATATCTTGTCTACTGGATAGTGTAAACAAATGTCCAAAATAAGTTGCTGCAGTGATTCTCAATTGGTGGGTCAGGGCCAAAAAGTGGATCACAGGGAGGGTGAATACACAATACATTTAAAGTTTAAGACTGAGTTGATCTAACTTGATAACGTACACAAATAAATCACTGGCTATAACATGTACTTTATTTTTGCATCTTTAAACTGGAAAAGGTTACCAAATGTCCATGCATTGTTAGCTGATGCAGTGATTCTGAACTGGTGGGTCAGGGCCAAAAAGTAAATTGTGGGAAGGCTGAAAATGCAGAAGTTACAATGTGCAGTGAAGCCTATTTATTGTTTAATTAGATAAAATAGTTAAAGGGATTGTAAAATAAATGTGCAATAAAGGCTTTAATTCTGTGGTACACATTAAAATGATCAGGGGTGAAATTGGGTCCCACAATCAGACCAGCTGAATTACATCTGGTCAGTACTGAGTTGAACTAATTAGATAATGTGTGAAATCCACTATGACTTCTTTTCTTTTGTCTTTTCTCTTCTGAGGTCATTACAGCAAATTATCTGCTGTACAGTGATTCACATATTAATTTGCTATTACTCCGGATGCTCTTCCTGACAAAAAAAACTCTCCATTTATCCAGGCTTGGGACTGGCACATACATAGCCGACTACTTGATAACTACTTGATTAACACATCATGCCATCATGTGAGATACATGTCTCTCATCAGTTGGAAAAGGTCAAATTTCAGACATTAACCAGTGACATACAATGATCATTGATCAGACGCTCTGTGCCCACAACACACACACAAACACACACACGGTTTAGATCAATACGGAGCATGCACTGATTTAATCAACTCGTAAACCAGGGTTTGGGGGAGTTAATGTCCATCTTACTAAAGCTGTTGAAATGTAAACAAGACTGAAGACTGCACTGCTCACACTGCAAAGAAAAAGAGGCTGGATAGATGCAATTTTTATGTGACTGTTGATTGCTTTGCTAATGATTATACTAATGCAATGAGAATGTAAATTATCCTCACTGCAAGACCTGGTTAAAGTGTGACATATATGGTATTTTATCCAGCACATTTACACTTTTCATGTCAAGATAATTAGCACAGGGCACTAAAGGTGCATTATGTGATTATTGGTATATATTTGGACCTGCAAAACTTAAGTGCAAACTATAGTGTATGCTGTATTAGGTCTGCTTCATAGTAAGCGACAACACTGTTACAAAATTCAGAAATATTGCAAGTCATTGGAAATACCATGCACCAGACAGAGTAGACATATTATTATAGTCATTACTGTCTGTTGTTGCTGTTCAGTAAGCACAATATTGTTGGTCTAAAATGAGACATATTATGTGCATTCTGACTTGTTTTGTCTCAACTTACTAATGAGATCTGAATGGAATCACATAATGTAAATGGACTATGTGGTTTGGCCTGAACAAAAGTAATGGATACTGCAAAAGGGGATGGGTCACCCGGGACAGCAAACACTACATGAGTGCAACTGGGCTGGGCTGGGTATCGTTCAGATTTTTTTCAATACCAGTTCTTAAACGATACCTGGTTTTCGATACAAGTACTTGAGCGATGCTTTTTCTGATACCTATGTTGTGATAATTTATCTTCTACAATCATAAAACTCAATAATATTAAATAAAAGACCATTTTTGGAGCAAACCTTTTAGCTGTAAATTAAAAGCAGTAGTTTGAATGATTTATTATGATATTTATTTGATTCACAATGCAAAGGAACATTAAAGGTCCCACTAGGTATTGAAACTTGATATTGGAAAAAAGATTTTTTTCTATACCGGTAGCATTGAAACTTTTCTACCACCACAAAGGTATTGTTTAACGGTACCTAGTCCTAGCTGTGGCTCTCACAAAGTAGAAAAAGTGTGTAAAAAGTGATTTTGACTGATTTTTGATGTCAGTGTAAACATGTCTTAAAAAATACTACTGTCATTATTGCTACTACTACTGCTTGTACAATTACTTCTACTACCACTGATATAGTACTAGTTACTTTCCACCTTTGCCTACTGAACAGGCCTTAAAGTACTTTTACAAGGCCTTAGAGGAAGAGTTACATTTTTTCACAGAGAGAGTCATGAACCAATCCTAAGCTCAAGCTGTTTATAGCCAATAAAGACTTACTCCTGATTACATCAACTCTGAATTGGTCTAAAAACACAGTGACGTTTACTGGCCTCCAGACGGCCTCGCCCAGAGCATAGTTAGCATTACAGCATTTTTACACCAGATCCTTACTCTACTGCTGCTGCTCTGACCAGCTCCAAGCCAAATCTGACCTATTACACAAACAGACAGCTCATTCGTGACCTATAGACTCTGATGCCACGCCCACTGTGAGACAGACAAGCTGTAAATCTGATATTCTGGGGAGAAAGTGGAAGACTTTGACACGGATACACAATATAAGAGCTCCTTTGTGCATTTATTGTGGCAATAAGGAAGGTATGCAGCAGTTTGGCAGCTGTGCAAAAACGGCTTTGTAAGTCATTGTTTTTGCCTGAATAAACAAGACAGATGCATTTGAATGTGTGCACCAACATATGATCTGTACTATTTACATATTTGGAAATGGTAGTTTTGTATAAACCTCAGAGACAAGGGGCTTTTCTCTCGGGACGCATATGAAGTCTAGTGTTCCTTTATTCAGGGTATAGCAGAGTTTTACATAAAAGGCCCAGCGTTTGTTGTATGACCTAATCTTGACGAACGGCGCTGACCGAAACCTTAGACCGGCCTCGGGAGAGTTCACTTCGAGTCACCAACAGCGTTTGTTCAGGTGACTCAAAAACTCTACTGCTGCTTCTCATTAACCAGAGTGGAAATACAGAGATGACATCAGGGGCTTATGCTGTTTGTCACCACCAGGGGTTGCTGCAGGTCAGAGGTCAAGTGAGTGGGAAACAGACAATTTTACATGTGTGCAAATTTTAGGCATGAAACTGAGCTATGAATGCAAATAAGGCTGCACTATAAGAAAATCAAATACTTGCTAGGTTTGAACAATTTGTCATCAGCTATGAGGCTTTCATCCTTCTCTAAAAAATAAATATTCTTTGACTATTTTAAATCCTGCCACAAGAGGTCACAAGCCAGTTTACTCTTTGTGGCAGTCCTAAGCCCAGATAGATAGAGGCAGAGGATTTGCTGTGGTGGCCATGAAAGGGAAAAGCCAAAAGGAAACAACATCCATGTAAGTTGCCCATGGCTGGCTGTGATTCTTAAGAAGTTTATCTTGAGTGGCCAAATGTGGTTTGACCATCTGACTGCAGTAAACATAAACAGCTTAAATAAGTCTGTCAAAACATCAGGCAGTAATTACACTCGTCATGCTCACAATTAGCTACAATTTGGACTTTTACACAAGACTTTGGTCACTTTAAATTGGAATCAGCTTTGAAAAGGCACAACTATTTTGAATGTTTGTGTCTTTGTCTTGTCATAAATCTGGAATAAACTGTAGATTGATTTGTATTTGATTTGTATAGTATTAGCTTAAAGGGAATACATTATGCAAAATCGACTTCTCTGAGCCTTCTACCCTGTTATAATGTTGTTCCCTCATCAGAAACATATCTGGAGTTGTGTTTTGATTCATTCACACCTGTTTGAGTAATCCGGTTTTCTCTGGCATGGCCTTTCTAAGCCCTCAGAACCCTTGGTCCCACAAACCTCCACCCACTCCAGGAACCAATCAACAAGCCCTCTACAGCCAGTCTGCTCTCATTCATTTATTCAAAAAAAGGTGTACAGCTCCACTCCTCACACCTATTTTTTCATTTTGTAGTAAAATGGCATCATACCAAAAGTTTAAGGAAATGAGGTGCTTTTGTTCCACTGATTACGTTCAAATAACCACAAAAGAGCTGCCCTCTGTTGGTCTCTTCACCTGTTTCTTTATGGCACCAGTATGGTTCTAATTAAAAACGTTCTCTTTTAGTCACATAATGTTTCAAAGGTTGTAAAATGTGCAATGCTGTTCTAGTCAGCCAAGATTGATTTAAAAACACAAATAAAGCAGACTATATCCCCTTTAATAAAATCTGGCTGTTGCAGTGGATAGCAACATTGAGGTAATTCATTTGTGCAGTCATCTTTGTAGGAACTTGCGACAGTAGCAATTATTTTCTGCCCCCTCTTGTATATTGGAGAATGCTAAGCTTGTGTTTATGTTATCTGGTTTACTTGAGGTAGTTGTGACTAGGCCAAAAAATTTAAAAACTCTAACTAATCATATCACCATGCTTGAAAAACTATGCTAGCTATACAGTACTTTCTGAGTAGAGGTTTATCAAGTATTTCCTTATTTGCAGAAAAGATAGTACTTAAACCTGCTAAATATGGTTTTAAGGACACGCCCACTTAACATTGCTGACCACTGCTGCTTTCCAAATGTGATAGATCCCTCAGCATAAACACATCCCTCTCTGAGCTGAAGCATTTTGCTCAGTATTTCTATACTTAGGCTAGTTTTGCTTAATCCTTTATTTACATGGAGGGTTAGATCAGAAATATTACTGTACTGTACAAATGCACATTACATTTGAAAAGACAAATTGAAAAGATTTTGAGGCTGGTGTCACTTTTCTCACCACAAATGGACTAAACATTAACAAGTGCTATTAGCTTTTAAATGTGCAAAAAAGAACAACATTTTAGACATACTTACACACAGTGGCTACCAATAAAAATTCATATTGACTATGAACATTGTCAGGCGAGTCCTGTATATACTATAGAGCTAATACTAAGAGCACATCATTGTCTGTGCTGTAGTCTTTTGTACTCACTGTCTTTTAAAAGCAAATCAATGTCCGCTAATGCACTTTGCAGACAGACAAGCACAGTCTGAACTCAAAGACAACACCGACTTAAAAGCAATGTCTTTTTGTGAGAGACTGCCGCTCAGCCTCGTGTAAATGTCATCTAATGTTTGGGCAATTAACATTCTCTGCTCTGTCAGACTGCAGACTCTGGGCTTGATCACAGATGAAACACCTGCCTTTACAGACTGTTGGCTAAAATAACAGATATATTTGAATTAAGTCAAAACATCTTAATAGTACTCCTTTAAACATTTGGCTATTCAAACTGCCTTACACCAAGTGGGTGTAAAGTTTGCATTCAGTATTGGCTTTGTGTTATTACTGCTAATATATGGGACTTTCAACGTTTACTGGATGGATGGTCAACAAACTGACAAATCATGTGTTTACACTAGAGTTAAAGGGACTATATTATGCTTTTTTCAGGCATTTTGCAATAACTTTATACACCTTTGCATTAGTGTGTCACATTTTAAACTTGAATAATGTACATGTATGGAAAATGTATTTTTTTGGAAAGCTGTTACAGTGCATGAACGGCTATTTAGAATGGCTATTAGCAACATGATGCTAACAGTGAGAGCAATTTAAACGCTGAAATGATCAGAATAAGTCTTGTGATGGTGTATGTATGGGCTAGAAATGTACAGGAGCACTTCCTAGTTTCATGTGTCTATGTAGAGCGGTGAGACCGAGCGTTTTCAGCTCCTGAGGATAAAACATCGTCAGCATACAGGAACAAAATACTATTCCAGGTATGTTTTGCAAACCTACTTATAACATGGTTAAAAGCTCAAAAAAGTAAATTAAGCATAATAGGGTAGCTTTAACAATAAGAGTCACATCAGGTAATTTCCTGACATTTTGTAGATCAGAGTCAAACATCAACATGTTTACTACAAAGTATAACTTAATATTGCTGACCAATTTAGGGAAAAGCAACACGTTATTATTGTATATCCATATTGTGAATGTTTAAAAAGTACTGCAATGACTTTGCCAAGCAATAAGACTCATTGCTAGCATATATAAGAGAGTGAGGCATCAGTTAATCAAGGAAAGCTGCCATTTGATTTAACTTTAAACATAACTTTCAAATATGCCAAGTCATATTGTTTTTGCATATAAAAGTGTTATCACATTATTCATGGCTTCCTGATATTGGGCAGCCCTAACCGGTTTTAAGCGACAAATGCATCCCCAGCAAACTTCATAAGTTTTTAAAATACTGCTTGCTACTGGTGCCCTGTTTTTGATCATGTTTTAATAGAAACATGAGGTCACTTCCTGGTACTTACTGGGTCAGATTCAACATAAGACAGGAACTACACAGAAACATGCAAACCTCATGATTTAAAAGCTTAGGTCCGTGTTTGTCTGGACCTCTGAGTCTGTAGCAGAGCTTAAGCGTTCCTGGGCTCCAGCTGCATTTCTAAAGGGCCCCTGGAGAATTGCATCACCGTCATTCCTCTCTCTCTGCTCTGGAAGAGATTGGCAGACCTCACTTCTGCATGACATGAAGCTGACACACAATAACCACATGCTCCTAAACAAACAAACAAAGTCCTGGCATCACTGACTTTCAGATGCATTTATTGACTTGTGCTTTTCCTGTTTTAGCTGGTGTCAGTTGCACACACTGTGTGTACAGGAAGCTCAGTGACAAACCACAGCTGAGAGAAGGGAGCCCAGACAGACTTCCTCCATAAAAGTTTTAGTAAAAAGTAGAGAATTTCTGTTTTTGTTCAAAGTATGAAAAAATGTTTAAACCAGATAGTGATGACGTATAGTGATGATTCAGACCAATGCACGCTGAAACGTTATAATGGTTAAAATTACTTTGTGAGTTCAGTAAAAGTTCAGCTGCTCCCATCCCTCTGCTGTCTATAAACACATAGCTACAGTTAACTGCTACATGCTCACTCATACGCTGCTATTCTTACCGAAGTGGATCCGGAGGACGATGCTGTGTACACTTTGATCACCATGCTGAAGCCCTGATGCTGGCTGGGGTCTGGTGTAGCGGCGGGAGGTTGCTCTGCTTCTCGTTGACTCCTCTCACACAGCGCGGTTCAGGCGGAGCGACTGCGAGCAACACCAAACTTCCCGGAGGCTGCTAATGCTGTCCGTGAAAGGCAGCGCAGACTATCTGCGCAAATGCTCTGCTCTGAGCTCTGGATGAAGGTTTGCATTCCTCCTCCGCCTCTACGCTGCACCCCGCCCCTTCGAGCCTCTCTCCCCTTTCTCTGCCTTTCTACCGAGCACACACTCCCAGACACGTACGCGCACGCAGCGAGACGCGATAGACCTATCATGATGGTCTGAATATTTCTCATCGGCCCATTGTCTGCACCCCTATTGTCCTTCACTCGGTGCAAATACACGTCGTGTAGAGTCTTTTCTCCCAAATGTCGCTGCTGTTTTTGTCCAAGTGGCAGAAACAGCCGATAATCTGCTGTGATTTCTGATAGTTGAGCGCTTTTGTAACAGCACAGAGCCAGTGGAAGCGCCTCTCCACACCGGCTCGGCGGCTACATTCATTTCACAGACTTTGTAGGCCCCCTGCAGGCGTCTGGAGCAGACGACGCCGAGGCTTTTTTCCTGAAACGAATTTAGGAAAGCCGACTGACAAACAAAAAATGTGTCGGAGGGGAGTGGGCGCCATATTGGACTCAAACATGAAGTGAATTGTGGTGAAATGCCTCCTCGCAGGGCGCTGCAGATGTTAAGACTTGTCTTGATACGAGCCAAAGGGGATGCATGCCATTTACCAAGGCGCATGTTGGTCGGGATACAATGTTGTATTCAGGTGTACAAGGAAGTGTCATTGTGATTGAACACTAACGCTCGTAGGCGACATGCCCTCGATTGCAATGCCGTAATTGTTGCAGGCTTTCCTCCCTTCTCGCCCTGCAAGAAGCCATTCGCACAGACCTAAGAAGAACATCACCGGCTCCAAAAATGCTCCAAGTGTTCTGCAGCTCCGAATGGCGTCACCTGATTGGCTGAGCGCCTATCAATCATGCCTTTAGCCGCACCCCTCCCCCCATTCAACCACTCGCCTCTCTGTTCCAGTGTGTTTACTACACTGCCGACCATAGGGGAGACACTCGTCTTCACATGCACTGAGCCCACTAAGAAAAACAGTTTTTAGTTGTCTTTGTAAGAAAACCTCCAAGAGATCAACATGCCCAAGAGAAAGGTACGTATTCACAAAATATTAGAAATTATTTGAAGAGGGTATTAGCTAATAACGTTGTGCAAACGATTGTGAAGACATCCCTCTGAGACATTACTTAATTATAACGCAATGAATAGTCGTCGTATGTCGTTGGTAATTTTTGGGCATGATGTAGATATAATGTGTATTTTTTGCGTGTTGGAATGAATATTTTCCCGTTCGGACATGACCTAAAAAAGGCGTTTGAGTGCGCGAGCCGCTGTCCTTTGGGGAGTCAGAAGTCTCTCTCGGTCTCCATGCAGTTAAAGCACAAGCAGCAGCCATGCTTTGCAGCTCTTGTCCACCTTCGTCGCCGACCTACCGAGAACAAACGCTTCACTTATCGCCATTTTCTCACCAAACCGGCCAAAAGTACCACCAGAAAATGCTTTAGTACCTTTACTGTGCATTTTGACCACAAAAACAAACATTGGCCGCCACGTTTCGATAAAATTATATATTTTCTCTCTTTGTTCGCTGTCCCAAATGGCTGCGATGGCGTGGATCTGCCTTTAGGTGGCGCATTTGAGCTGTACAGGTCCCTCCCCCTTCTCAAAGACTCCCGCGCCAGCTTTCAAATCTGAGCTCCATGCTTTGAATGAGAGAAAGAGATGGGGGAGTGAAAGGGAACAGCGGGGCCGGGGCCCTCAAAATATGGCTCCAGCGTCGCACGAGGCTCGCCTCTCACACCTCAATCCTGAAACCGGCCAATACGTCTCCATTCACAGGCAGCATTTACTTAAATTTACCTGTATTTCAAATAAAATTTTATTTTTAGATGAATCTGAAAAGTTTTTTCACTGGGCCTGTAATGATTGATAATAAGCATTGGAGACATTAAACAAATGTTTCCTCTTTTTATAAACCCTTAATAAACCCCTAAATGGGCTATTTGATGTTCTTTAAGTATTAACTTTGTTTTTCTGTGTCTTTCAGGCCGCGGCAGCAGAGGGAGGTGAGAAGGAGGAGGTAAGAGCCGCCGTGTCAAAAACAGTTCCCAAACATGATTAAAACTTAACTTTTAATCAATAATTAATCAATAAAATGGCTTAATTAGGGCTATTTTCACTCAAGTTGTTATTTTATTGTGTATTTACTGAACACAACTCATTTCAATGTAAAAACATGTTAATAACTATCTTTATTCTGTTTTCAGCCCCAGAGGAGATCGGCTCGGTTATCAGCGGTAAGAAAACTCAGGGAAAACATGTCACAGGCACTCATTTACATAAAACACTAACTTTATAGTACTAAAAGAGTAACACAATCGCAATTAGTCAATGACAACAACATAATCTAGTTTTAAGAAGCAAAAACAACAATTAAACAACATTTTTCAGCATTATAACACATATATGAGATTTATAACTACTAAAAACTACTAAACATGTCATTTTAACATTTTTACAGCAGGGAATTTGTTTAAATGGCAAATGCAGTGCACTAACTGGTAGAAAATGTGTCAAAGATATGTTAAAAGTAGTGCAAGAGCCTAATAAGCAATTAAAACATGCATTATGTATTTAAAATGTTCGGACAAGTGATTAAAAGAAATATTTTCACAAAAATCTCATTAGAAAGTCAAAGTGAGGCTTTCTTACTGAATATAACACAAAATAATGAGTTATTCATTAGTTAAATGCACTTTTAGGCTTAATTCACAACGTACCACAAAATATAGCTCTTTTGTGCCAAAAATAACCTGAGAAAATATGAAAATGGAGAATATAGCTTGTTTTAATGCTTGTTTCTAAATGCATTTTCCTTTTTTTTTTACAGAAACCGGCCCCACCTAAGCCGGAACCAAAGGTCAAGAAGGCAGCCAAGGTAATGCAGCGGTAACTTCTGTGTTAAGACAGATCATTGCAGAAATACCACTTAAATATAAGCAATATAAAGCAACATTTCTAATCTAATGTGTTGATTTTACAGAAAGAGAAGGCTGTGAACGACAAGAAGGAGGACAAGAAGACCAAGAAGGCAAAGGAGAACGCTGAGGCAGAGGCCAACGAGGAAAACCACTCTGAGAACGGAGACGCCAAGACCAACCAGGTACACGCTCAAACTACAACTACCCAACAACGTCTTAATAAACTGTAACTAACTTGTAACTGGAGTGGCTGACATTGTCCCGTTTGCTTTCCAGGTGGAGGCAGCTCCCGAAGAGGCCAAGGAGGAGGCCAAGTCCGAGTAGCAGCACTGCCCACGCTCCTCCTCCTTCAGTCCCCTCCCTCCGATGAGCCCCCAGCCAGCCAGCCAGCCCCCCAATCTCTCACACGGTTTCCCTCCAAGGCGTATTGTTAACAGAGGAATATTTTTATCAATGATTTTATAAGTATCCGTACAGATTTTTAGCACAAAAAGCAAAAGCTGAATATGGAGCACCTTGCAGATTTGCAGTGGTCATATCAAAAAGTGTCTGCAAGAAAAAGATGAACACACTAAAATCTTTTTTAAATGGCATTTCATGATTGTTGAAGGCTTGTTTGGTGTAGAAAGTGCGTCCCTTTTGCCGGATTGGCTAATGTTGTGAGTTGTGTACCCCTGTGTTCTTTCCCCTGATCTAGCCATTCCCCCTTTATCCCCCTCAGATTTAGACCTCTCCTACGAGTTTTATCCATGTTTTCTTAACGGTTCAGCCATTGGTAATGTGGTGGGTGGTTTCTTCTTTTAGACTCTAAATGTGCAGTGTCCCTTATGCTTCTGTCTCATGATCTTGTTTTTTTTTTTTTTTTTTTTCATTGAAATTGTGTTATAAAAGAAAAAAAGCGTGTTGTCCATATAGAAAGAGGAAGACGAACATGTAAAAAACATTCCGGGAACAGCCTCCTATATCACACGGCCCTGCGTGTACAAAACAGCTGCTGCTCCATCCACACATACGCTGTCATGTCGGCTTTTCTAAATAATGAAAAACACACACTTTGTTTTGTTTTTTTAAAAATCGATTGAATTTGGAAACCTTATCTGACAAATGCAGGTGTCTGGTCCCTCTCTTATGTTCTGAAATTCTCTTAATAAAAACGAGTCCTGGGAATTTTCCTCGAAACGTTTGTCTCCGATTTGTTTTTCTTTTACAATAAGATAGATTTGACATGGCTATTGCTTGAATACATTGAGTTGGTTAGCCTTTGGATTGAGTTGCAAAAGGCACGGGATAACTTTAGTGTTGAAGTTCTCAGGAAATAGATTGAGACATTGCCAGAGAGATATGGTGCCAAAGATGGATATACCAAAAGTTAAAAGTGGATTAAAAACATACTAAATCTGATTTTTGCTGTGCTGATAGCAACCATCTGCATGTGTATTGAACATTATGAAGTTAACTCATGTTTTCAATGTTTAGAATACAAAAAGGTCAGTATTTTCACATCTGTCAGGTGGTATAATAACTTTGGCCAACCCTGCATTTTCACACAACCGTTCACTCTGAGTAATTTTTTTAAGCCAACATATAAGCATATTGAACCAAAATACAAGATATAAGACGTTAATTTAAGTTGCACTATTCCTTTATAAGGCTGTTGTAACTGGATACTTAGACATGTAAACTATTATTGCCATTATTCTAACCCTAATTTTAAGATTACTGTGATTGCAGGGCGCAAACTGACATTTGAACACACTAGGAGTAACATGTAATCCAGATTTTATGTTATCCAGAATATAAGCTTCACTCTCTAAAATACAAGTTTAAAATTTCAATATAAAGATATTCTAATGTAAAAAGACTTGTATACCATCACTGCCTTAGTATTTTAATCCTAGCATTAAGATAACTTTGACTGCAGAGCTCTATGTACACTGGAACAAAACCATCCACTATGAGTAAACTTGTAACTCAAAGTATTAATGACCAAAAAACAACTCATAAGTTTGAAGAAGTAGTAATATTTGTATGTAAGTGTGACCGGCTGTTGTAATTGGGAGAAAAAAGTGTTGTACAGTGATTCTGAAGCACACAACGGAGACGGAAAAGAACTAAACCAAAACCAAACTAGGGCTAACTCAAGACTAAATCAGGACATAAGTAGGGCTAAACCATAACAAAAACATGCCAAGCCTAAGCAAAACATTTTGACTAGGACTAAAACAGAGATAAAACTGGCCCTAAATTAAACAAAATACTCCTGAATAAATCAGAAGAGGCCCGCTTACCATCAGTGGTACCGGTACCACAGTTTGAGAACCACTGTGCTACAGGCCTTTATTAGTTTCATTGTTCTAATCCTAGCAGACATTAAGCTTACACTGAGAGACATACACTGACACACAGCCATTGATTTTGAGCTAACCTGTAATTATTCATTTTCTGGTCAGAATAGGCCTATACAACAAGTAAGAACTGTTAGTAGTAATGTTTCAATGTAAAAAAGCTATTGTAATGGTTATAATGACCCATTCACTTTATATTGCCATTAATTCTTATCCTACATGTTGGTTAGCAGCCATTTTATCTCTTTAAAGCAAATATTTATCCTTAAATGTAGCTAAAACATGACCATAAACCACTCTGTGCCTATTCTATTATTAAATGCCTATAAAGTTTTTTAGTGTAAATCTTGGGAACTGACAAACAAGACATCCAATGAACTAAGCTGTATCTGAATGACAACAGAAAAAACTACGGATTGCTCTGATTGTTAATAAAACAGTTAAACTATAAAGCTATTGTGCAAGATTAAACCATTCACTCCACTTTTTTGGGCCTCTTGCTGTTTAAAATGGCTGACCCCAAGTAGCAGCCTCTGTGTGTTCTTCAACAAGACAGGAGACATATTACGTGCCTCATATCTATCATATCACTTTCAGCACATGATCTCAAAAGTTGTTGTGGGGTCAAGCTAAGGTCATAAATCGTGTCACCCAAACAATGCCCTCATTAAATCTAAACCTAAGTGATTCATCTTCAGTGGGGGTAACATATGGGTGAGGGCCTCTGCTGCACCCTCCCTGTCTTAAAACAGCAACATACACGTCCTCCTTGTTGCTTAAATGTAGTCTTATTGCATAGCCTTTGCATCAAAAATCTTTAATGCCCTTTAGGCTTTTTTTTTTTTTTTTTTTTTTACATTGACTGCATGAACTCAAGCATAAAAGCCTGACCCACATTCACCCTAAACCCTTTTCTAATTTGTTAGTAATAAAGGCTGCGCCATGTTTGGTTCAAATACAAAGAAAACGCATGCTTCAGTTCATATCTCTGTGCCTGGCAGCAAGAAGTCATCAGAAAATGCGCGTAATCTTTTAAAGCAGCGCACCATGAATAGGACACTTTCACTTGGTTTTTTGTTTGCGGGAATTGGCCTCCAGCTCTGAACGGCGCATATGTAGGTTGTTAACGCTTATTTGCGCCATTAACTATGCTCTAGATTAAAGCTTGCGGCTTAAATTAGCAATGTGATCATATAATTTGGTAAAACATTTGTATAGCTGCAACTGCACAAAGAGGGCTTGGTTTAAGGACCACAGTCGACGCCAGCGTTAAATATCACGTGGAGAGGTTAATGCATTGTCTTAAATATGTATTTCAATGTATATTTTGGACTTCACTTCCGCGTTGTCTCTTGGCTTTTGCTGTCTTTGTGGCCTGCATTGTCATGGCCGAGAGACGGGCTCCATTTTGTCCATATTTTTTGGTGACTGGAGTTGTTGCTGTTGCGACGCGCGTACACTAGAGGGCCCCCGCGCATTACTTTTAAACACTCAAAACCTAGCGGCAAGTCGTGTCCTGTCAGCCTTTGATTAACATTGCATTGTATTTACGCAGGTATTTAAAGTGTCATTTGTTCGCCCGGGGCTTATCACCGAGTTTGGTTGAATAATGTCAGAAAGATGAGAAGTTTTATGATGAAATAACGCCAGCTCTTCACAAACGCTGCTCTCAGACGTGGGGCCCTTCAGGTTTTCAAAATGCCCTACTTTATTCCCGTTTCCACTGATCGCCTCGTGCGTTTTATATTAATCTCCTGTCAGCGTTACGTTTGAAGCTCTTACCTCTTTATCAAACCTGTATTCAACATATGGCTCCATTCAAAGCACTGGTGAGTATTACACTTGTTAGTTACTAGTAAAAGGGAAAGCTGTACCAAAGTTGCACTTGTAAGTTGTACTGAACATATTACCTATTTGTGTACCTTAGCTCAAATATTCTACTTTTAATCGGTCTACTAAAGCATTTTCTTCTAAACAGTATGTGGAGCAGATGTGGAAGTAGTTACTCCAAAACCTTACTCAGATAAAAGTACTTTTATTTCAAAATTATATTATTCAAGTTGAAGTTAAAGTACTCAAGACAGTTATTGACAGTTATTGAATTGAGTGAAAAGTTTACTTAAAGAGGCAATGTTATGTTTTTTTCTGGCTTTTTAAAATAGTTTTGGACATCTTTGCATTAGTATTTCATGTGTTTTATAACTTAAAACAATGTATCTGTATGGAAAACGTTTTTTTCTGAGAAGCTGAACGCTTGGATTAGGTGTGTCTCCCCCTGCTGGAAACGGTGGGGAATGGACAGAGTATAAAATGGCTAATTAGCATGGCTATTGGCCACATAACACTAACAACTTTGTAGTGACAGCAATTTAAGCACTGAAATTAAAAGAATGAGCCTGATGATGGTGTATGGGCTTTAGAAACGTGCAGGAGCTCTTCCTGGTTTCATGTTTCCATGTAGAGCCATCTGACCGAGTGTTTTCAGCTCTTGAGGAGGGAACCACATCAGCAAACAAAAATGTCTTTTAGCATAATAGGGGACCTTTAAGTAGAAAGTTACGAAAACTACCTCTAGTACTACTACTACAAATTCTACTACTATACTACCATCACTACTATAACGAATCCTCCCATTGTTACTATTACTGTGTTATACTTAAGTAAGTTACTTGAGTAAAAGTGTCCACACTTCACCGTTGGCTTTAAGTCAGGTATGGATTTATCAGAAGAATCCTATGATTTTTAGTTGATTAAACATTATCACTGAAGTAGCAGTGTTTGAGTGACCTACTGTCATTAGAATGCATTCGGAGAAACAAAACAAAACACTTTTATTCGAGAAACATTTTGAAGCCTGTTCAGCATAATGTCTCGGCAAAAGAAAATCCTGGCTCCTGGGCCTCTTTGTGAAGTTTGCCATCACTGCTGTAAAAGTAGTAGTAGTTGTAGGAAAAATTGTTATCAGTGATGAGTGGTAACTTCATTCATCATCTTCTGTTGACTCCTTTCAGGGGTGGCTGCAACGTATCCCAGCAACTATGGGTCTTAGGCGGGCATCATCATGGGCAGTGGCCAGTGCACACACACTGACAAACAACCACTCACTCTGACATTCAGGGGCAATTTAGCGTCCCCAAATCTCCCAAAACATACATGTCTCTTTGGATAATGCAAGGAAGCCAGAGTACCTGGAGAGAACCTGTTTTGCCTATTATTTAGTAATTGTCAAGCAGTGTTATGTTTCAATCCAAAAAAATCACATCAATATACACTATATTGTTATAAGTATTCACTCATTCACCCAAATAACTGAATTCAGATTATGGTGTGGGGTTGTTTTTAGGAGCCGGGCTTGGCCCTTTAAATCCATTGAAAGGAACTCTGAATGCTTCAGTACCAAGAGATTTTGGACAATTCCATGCTCCCAACTTTGTGAGAACAGTCTGGGGATGGCCACTTCCTGTTCCAACATGACTGCACCAGTGCACAAAGCATGGGCCATAAAGACATGGATGAGTGAGTTTAGTGTGGAAGAAGTTGACTGAACCTGCACAGAGTCCTGACCTCAACCACCTCTGGGATGAATTAGAGCGAAGACACATAGATGTCTGACATAGATAGATGCAAAGGGTGGGCTGACATCAATGGGATGTCACTTAAGTTCATATGTGTGTAAAGGCAGGTGAGCTAATACTTTTGGAAATATAGTGTATATAGTGTATTTTAAAGTGTTGTTTACAATCAAGTTTTATAGCAGTGCATACTTACTGTCTGCTTCTCCAAACTGGGTGTGTACTGATCACTACTTTATCTATTATATCGGCTATTTAAAAGTGCCTTAGATATTTATGTTATGAAACTACAGAACTCTCCTTTCAAAGTAACAGATCTTGTCCACTCGACACATGTCTGATTAAGCCCCGAGCTTGATTTGGTCTGTGAAGGATGCAATCTGCAGCGTGTGATGAAGTATCGATGAAGCGCACTGATGTGAGCCATTTGAAAGGAAGTACTATATCGATTTTTGTGAAAGTTTTCTGATCTCCTAAGACCCAAAACTGCTCTGGTCTGGACCTGGTTGAGCCACTTTCTTTCATGTCCTCAGTCCTTGTGCTAGTCCTCGGCTCCCATTCGCTCCCCATTGATCGAGCCGTTGTGCCGTGTCTCCTCTGATCAGCCTCTCCCGACTCGTTAATGGCTTTGATAGGGACAAGCCACCAGCCCGGTCCTCAGGCTCTCTCCACATCAAAGGCCTAATTACTCCAATATTATTTCATCTTCATCTGTGGTGGCTTCGCTCTGCCTCTTGCCTGGAAGTGTGTTGGTATAGCTGTTCCTCTGTCTGTCCAGCCATCTGCTTGTTGGCTGGTGCTCATGCTTGTCCTATGTTTCTCCATCTAGTCTGAGTAATCACTTGGGACTAGTGCCCTGGTATGCATGAGCCCCTCATTTAGCCTGGATTGGTTTAAGGATGCACAATTAAATTATTTCATGTATTATAAACATTTACCTTATGTTGTCTTATTCATTACAACCAGCAAATATTAGTACAAACAAACAGGATTAGTACAAACAAACAGCATGTATAAGACAGTAGCCTCTAGACAACAAAATCTTAATAAAAAAAAAACTGTAGGAACAAATGTATGAAGGAGAGCCAGTACCTCAAGCTAAATGGGTACAAGAATAGACCTAATGGTACTTAAAGGGTTAGTTTAGTATGTATTTTTGCAAATGCAACTTTATTATTTATTTGTCTTCTGCTTATTCGCGTTAGGGGTCGCAGATAGTGGAACTTATCCCAGTAACTTTGGGCTTATGGCAGGGTACACCCAGTTAGTCACAGGGCTGACACTGAGACATACACACAAAGACAACCATTCACTCTCACATTCATTCACTAGGGGCAATTTATAGTTACTAACACATGCATGTCTTTGGTGGGAGGAGTACCTGGAAAGAACCCAAAGAAACACTCAGACACTCAGAGAGTTAGTATGATGGCCGGCCTGAGGATCGAAGCCCAGAGCTTCCTTGCTTGGAGGCAAGAGCACTAACCGCTCTGCCACAGTGCCAGAATAAAAAGCAGTCATATACGGACCCCAATTGTGCCAAATTAACTGTTTTGAGCGTCTAACCATGTTACAATGTTGTTTGCACCTTAAAATCATACCTGGAGTAGTATTTTGTTTCATTTATTGTGAAACCATCCCTTTTTTAAGAGCTCATTTATCTATCTGTTATCATCATGTTGCTAATAGCTGTGCTAAATAACCAATTGTGAAACCATCCCTTTTTTAAGAGCTCATTTATCTATCTGTTATCATCATGTTGCTAATAGCTGTGCTAAATAACCAATGTATGCTCTGTTCAGTCCCCACCATTGCCATCAGGGGGCAACAGTCACCTAATCCAAGCGTTCTCTGCAAAGTCAAAGTAACAGCTTCCCAACAGAGGTATGTTTTCCATACACATACATTACTTCAAGTTATAAAACATGAAATCCTAATGCACATGTGTCCAAAATTATTTCAAAAAGCTGAAAAATAGCATAATATGGCCCCTCTAAAATACTGTAAATGCATGCACATATCCTCAAATACAAGCAAATGCAAACAACTATAGAGCTTAGGTGGGCTACACTGGACAATGACCAGTATGTCACAGGGCCTGAGAGTTTTAAGTTTTTAAACGCTGTGTTTGTTTGTTGTTTTCATTGGCTTTATTAGCTGGCATACACAACAAAAAGCTGACGTCTTTGCTCCTGTCTGCTTCTCCAAACTGGCAGAATACTGACAATTACTCACTGTAGAGAATAAGTTCTCTAAGTCTACATTTATTTTGAAGAACCACTTTTGCAATATATTGAACTGTTGTTCTAATGTAAGAAAGAGGAGAATGAGAAAGAAGGAAATTAACAAAGAAAGGAGAGTAGGATAGATTTGATTTAACTTTATTTTCACCTGTAATAGGTACAAGGAAATATACAGTACAGTACAGCAATTACTGCTCTGTGACTTCCCAATACCATACATCTCTATTGTGTGGTCAAGGAGGGGGATGAACAAACAGAGCTGTGGGAGGCGTCTCTGGGATTTCTTCTCTGCGTAATGGACAAGGTTGACCTTTGTTGAGGAAGTGCTTTAAATGTTGTGGAGATAGCGCTGTGTAAAAAAAAAAAAACAGATTCACCAGGGCAATTGTTGTGGATTGGACGTCACAGTAGTGCACTTTGCACAGCAGTAAATGTACCGTCGGCGTAAACACTCGCGAGGGGCCATCAGGTGTGAACAAACTGGATCAGCCAACTGTCCCTCTCCCTTTAGGCCAGACCTCAGCGATGCTTGAAATGAGCAGATGTTTAGTGGCATCTTTGAAAAGCTACTGAATAGAGGATGCTGTCTGCTTGTCTTGAATTGTTTGTGTTCAAGTGTCTTGTTTATCTCTAGCTGGACATAATGGGGGTGAGTTGGGAATGGGAGGGGTGAGAAGAAGGAAATAATTCTTTATTAATGGCCCAGTAAGGTGAAAGACAAGAATGTGAGAGTGAATAGTTGTCTGTCAGTGTGTGCCTCTGAGTCAGCCTTGTTATGTCCAGGATGTACCCCACCTAAGGCCCATAGATGCTGGGATAGGCTTCAATGGCATAAGGTTTTTCGAAAAGATACTGAATGGAGGATGTTACTGTTTCCTTGTCTTGTTCTGTTTGGTTGTTCAACTGTCTTGTTTATCTGTGGCTGCACACAGTGGGGTGGGTTGTAACATAAGTGAATGGGAAGAGTGAGAAGGATAAAGTACCACAAAAAATAGCAAAAAGGAAACGCTGGAGAGGAGGGAGGGGAGGGGGTAGAAGCTGGATGCATTCGGGGGGATCTATTCTGTCCGCACACGCAGACGAGATGAAAATGAGTGGGTGTTCGTGACGTCAATCAGTGTAGACACAAACAGTCCCCTCCTCTCTCCTCCAGTCCCAGGCTGATACATGCTTGAGCGGAGGCAGCGGCAGTCAGTGCTATGGATCACGCTCGTAAACATCAGGACACACAAACAGCAGCAGCAGCAGGAACAACAGCAGCCCCCCCACCACACACACACCACATACAAGCTACGCACACGCATGATGTAATTCACCCTCTTCATATCAATAGTGCACTTCACAAAATGACTGCCTGTACTCAGGACAGAAATAGTAGTTAAAAAAAAAACATGATAGACACTTGTTTTTGCTTTGGAGATGGAATAAAAGAAAGATGAGAAGTAAACAAATGGATTATTTCTGTCAAATGTGTTCTCAAAATTGTCAAAATCTTTAACAATGACATTTATTACTCATAAGTTTTTGAATAATGCCCACCTTCCTTACAGTGATGATTCAAGAGCTGAATATAAAAAAACATAATTACTACATTAGTGGTTTTGTTTGGTTCTAAAGCTGTGAAAAATAATGTTACAACAATTCGCATTGGCAAGTTTTACTTCCTTTTATCTGCTGCTAATCTGGAGCCACCAGAGCCAGTAATCTAAATAGAGATGTCCAGTTTCCCTCTCCCTAGACACTTCCTCAATCATCTCTGATGATAGACCAAGGCAATCCCAAACCATCCAGCATGTCCTGGAACAGCTCTGAAGGTGAAGGTGTCCAAGAGGCATCAAAAACAGAACTTAGTGATGTGTCAGCCCAATGTGGCCCCAATGACAAAATGTTGAAATACTATTGGAAAAAAACCCTCTGTACTTGTCTGGAGAGCTTTAGTAGTTCATGACTTCATCTAGTGGCACAGAGATGGAACTTTAATCATCTTGACATACACATTAATTCATTCATTCATCTTCTTTTGCTTATTCCCATTGCGGGTCAAGAGTGGCTAGGGCTTATGACATCAACTATGGGCAGGAGAAAACTCTCAACAATGGCCAGTTTGTCGCAGGGCTGACACTTCTCGTCCATTGACTCCAAACAAGTTATTTCATAAAGGTAACACTGAAAAAAAAATCTAACCTACTAAACTTGTATCCAAAATGTATGTACACTCATTTAACTACTTATTGTTTGTACTCAGTTAAACTGGCTCACTAAAGTATTAGATAAAGGATGATGGGATACAGAAAGTTTCCTCTGTAAGTGACTATAGATTTGAAGTTATTGAACACTATACGAGTTTCAATGTTTAAATATGAACCTAGATAGTGCTTTATCTATAATGCAAACAACAAGTACATATTTTTCTTCTTATAGGAAAGAAACGTCTCTTATCTCTCCATATTGTTAACCATGTGTGATATTTAGCCATTAAGCAGTGGACCATATGTCTCTTTGCTTTCCTTAATAATCATCTAGAGACTCATGCTGCAGCCGGTTGCATGTACAGCTCATCCTCTCAACTGGAAATGCCCCTTCGTGTCCGCCCGATTGATCGCCGCTTATGTAAGCTTCCTATTTGTCACATGGATAACAATATGATTCATTATGCTGTTTTTAGTTTGGATTAATTAACAATTAGTGACCCGCAGATTGCTAAATAAATCCAATACCTCTGGGACGAAGAGGCAGGAGACGCTCGCTGGCATCACCAACAAGCTCACCCATTTTATTTATGTATTCATCCACAAATTAACAACACATGACTGATAAAGTCATGATTATATATCCATAAATAGACAAGACTGAGATGGATGTTTGTTCTAAAGTTCTAAGTTTAGTTGGATGGACAGTTTTAATGTATCAAGACTTTCTCAGTATTTGGCATGTTTTCCTTTAAGAAATCATTCATCCTTGTCACAGAGTCGTGACGACATAGGCTTCTATCTAGAGAAATGAGAAACTATTTTTAAAACACCCCTCGCTGGCTTCCCAATTTTGCTTTTAAGGGTGAATTAGCACAAAAACTAAGAGCATATCAAATTACATGTTGCAGCGGCTTGTGTGTATCTAAAGAGAGGAGGGGAGAAGTGCGGGGTATGAGTGAGCCAGTCCTGTATGGGGGGGATTACTAAAGATGCAGAAGCCACTTTCCTTGCCAATTGCTCTATTTCTTTGAGTAAAACGTTTTTCTTGGCTGTTTTTCACCAAGGTTTTTATCCCCTTGTACCCTCGGCTGGATGAGGACTGAGTCATAGCAGGGAAGGAAGCAGGTGGGTGGGAGGCTCTGGGGGCGATGAGGGTAAGGCACACAGGAGGCGGTTCTAGAGAATGAAAAAAAGGAAAAAAAATATGAATGACGACCAGTGTGTATGCATTATATTAGTCACACAACATGAAACAGAGAACAGTGATAATGTCTTCAGTGTCTAGTGTCTCCACCAGGTTTATTCAGTACTGTAATTATCATATTTCAAAATGGCATTTAATAATCACTGCACTCAGATGGGTTTTAAATTTGGCAGAGGAATTAATTTGTATAATTACTTTTTAAAAGTGAGAAAAGGGAATTCGCAAATGAAGCTCAGAGCCAGGGGCGTAAACAAAAGAGAGGCAGAAAGAGCCCAAAAGGAAGTTAGACAATGTGAAAATATGTAAAATAAAACACACACAATTAACACTAAAAGTATAGAATAAGTGTAAAACGCTACAAAAACAGTATAGAAAGTAAATTTAAGGCTCAGACCTGGACTCAAATGAGAATTTACCCCTAACTATCTTCTTGTTTTGGGTTAAATGCTCTATCGATTGAGCCATAAAGCCTTTATATTATTTGACATTGGTAAATAATGCATTAATACTAACCATTTGAGCCTTCATTGAGCCCTTGTGGCTGGAGATAGTCTATGGCCCTCTCTTGCAATGGTACAGAATGTTAAAAAATATCTGTATCCACTACAGATTCCTGATTTTTGCTGAAAATTTCCTTAAAATATGACCATTACATCTTTAGTTATCTTACTAACAGGCACACTGGTACAAAACAGAGAAACCAGCCAACAGACCATGACCTCATTGTACACAAAAATACAAACAATGACAATAGTCGCAGTTGGACCATTGACGCAGAAATGAATCAGAGACTCCTCGAGGACCCTTGAGCCAAGCACCCTCTTTGTTTATTGAACCATGTTTTGTGTTGATTTTGCTCTATTCCTCTCAAGTGCAGTATGTACAATATTTTTTCTGTTGCATGTAACACAATTATCTATTTCCTTATAATATATTTCAATGTAAATAGTGCATTTTTTTTTTACATGAGTTATTGATTCTGTATTTCTTGGCTTTGTTGTTATGTTCTGTGGTTTAAATACAGTGGCACCGAGGAAGAGACAAGAGGGAGAGCTGGAGGTAGCAGAGCTGAAGATGTTGAGGAGTGACGAAGACGGGATTAGGAATGAACTCATCACAGGGACAGCTCATGTGAAATGTTGAGATTAAGTCAGAGAGGCCAGACTGTGATAGTTTTTGGACATGAGGGATAATGACTATATTGGTTGGAGCTGGATCTAACCTGAGGGCCTAAGCAAAATTTAGCTCAGGGGCCCTACAATCAGCTATATCTTAGTCAGTGATAAATCCATAGCTTTCATTTAATTTATTGAATAACCTTTAAATTAATTGTTTATTATTATTTTACCTAAACTGTCACCCTGCCTGGCCCAGTGTTAGGTTATGTTGACATCAGTGTAGGCTTCAGTTTATTTAAGCCAACTTTATTTTGGAACATTTAATGTAACCTGCTTTACTAACCCAAAGCTATTTTTTCTAAATTAGACTACTTAGTATTTTACAGATGTAGTGTAATGCTACATCCCTCAAATAAACAGAAAATACCGTTGCGCTTCCTGAACAGGACTTGCCTGGAAATTCCAGACTCACCGCTGTACCAGCGGATGAGTCTGGTCGCCTTACAATCAATTCGATTTCTAGGGCGGAGCAAACCCGAATTAACGGACAGCGGCTTAGCCAATCAGAAAATGGCGGACTTGACGTTAACAAAGCGACAACAAAGTAAGAAAGTAAACAAACGGAGTAGTGAAGCCACGAGGGAGGAACGAAGGAGTTATTTCAACATTACCGTACCATACCACTGAATGAAACAAACTCTCGGCTCCTCGGTGCGCCAGCTTTATTGTTGTCGACGAGGAGACGCGTACGAGTGACGCTGCTCGCGAAGAACACGTGACTTAAATAAACCAATCAAAATGCACGGTACGCTTGGGATTTGAGTAAACCACGTGGTGACCAGACTGATATTCCTCTGTAGAATAACACAGAGACATATCAGTCTGGATTTTCCAGGCAAGAACAGGACTGGCCCGTGAGGAAGGGGGGGGGGGGGGGGGGGGGGGGGGTATGGTCAGGTGGAAAAGGCAGACACCAGTGAAATTAGCCACTCACACTCTCACAAACTCAGTGTAAAAGAATAGAGGATTACTCAAACATGCATGCATGAAACAAAAACATGACTCCAGGTATGTTTTTGATGAGGAAATAGCATTGTAACATGGTAGGAAGCGCAGAAAAGTTGATTTTGCATAATATAGCCCCTTTAAACATTCTGTGACTCCCTTTAGGGCCCTGACCCACCATTTGAGAACTGCTGTGCTAAACCAACTTACACTTGCACTGAACAGATTTGTGTTGTACCAGGACCACTTAAATATAGTTTGATGGTGATTGACTTAAAACAGCAGGTCAACACTCACAGAGCTGGAGTTACTTTTAATAACAATTATACCTCTATGGGGATAAACAGCACAGTAGAAGGAAGCAGAGGTTAGAGCTAATATTAATATCAAATTCATATTTTTTAACAATAATTGTCTCTGAAAGTGAGTGAGCAACTGTGACAAAGTAATTTCTTTTGTGGATTAAAAAGGAGTTTATTTACTGCTGTGACCTGGATTTGTGGCCTGGAAGAAAAATCACACATTTCTATATACAGTACAGATTTTATGCAAACACTGAACAGGTAAAGTGGTCCCTCTAAATTACTTAAAATATTGTCGGGTTGTCTTCTTCAGTAGTTGTATGTCCCTAAGTGTTAGCCCTGCAATCAACTGGTGTTTGTCCAGAGTGTACCCTGCCTCATCCCCAAAGAAACATGATCTACTCTTCTCACAACCCCTAAAGCATAAGAAACAAAATATGAATCATTTTTTTAAAAAGTACAAAAAGTATGAATTAATAGATACAGATGTACTCTTTGCGATCCTAATTAGTTTAAACCACTTTTATAAAATGCATCTGTGAAACCTGTTAAATTTGTTACATCATTTCACAAGGACAGAGACCAAAATAAGTCTAGAGCCATGGGGGTACAACAAATTAGATTGTTGACCATGTTGTTGCACAGGGGCCACAGGGAATTTGGACTTCTGAAAATACCTCATGTTACAACAGAAAACATCCAAAGTCATCTACAGAACATGATACATGAGCACAAAATAACTGTAACTGCAGATGCTAAAGTGTTTTTGTGCTATTGCAGCAGGTTTGGTGCAGTGGATACGCGACCCTCCAGTCAAAGGACAGAGCACCATGACACTTTTTTGATCCCTGTTAATTGGACCATGTTTTGTATTGATTACAGTGTGGTTAATCCCCCATGGTGAAATATTGAAGTGTGTGGACATTTTTTTCTTCTTCTGTTGTTCTGCTTCTGTTTCTCTTCAGCTTTTTTTTTCATATCCTGAACTTAATAGATGGATAGATGACTCAATGGTTTATCGGTGACAAGTTGACTCTTAAATGTCGTGCTGAATCGACTTATGAGCTTTTAACCATGTTATAATGTTTTCACCTCAAAAACATACTTGGAGTAGTATTTTGCTTCACTCATCTTGCTGCTATTCTTTCCTTAACAGCTTTAACGCTCTGGTCTCACAGCTCTACATAGACGCATGAAACTAGAAGTGCTCCTGCATGTTTCTAAAGCCCATACACCGTCACTGGACTCATTCTGATAATTTCAGCTCTTAAACTGCCGTCACTATGAAGCAGTCAGCTCATGTTTCTGTCTGTCAGCATCACGTCGCTAGTAGCTGTGCTAATTATACATTTTATGCTTTATTCATTTCCCTCCCTTGCCAGCAGGGGGCGACAGACACCTAATCCAATCCGAGTTTGTCTAAAAAAGACATTTTCCATTCATAATATACATTACTTTAAGTCATAGAATGTGAAATACTAATGCAAAGGTGTCCAAAACTATTTCAAAAAGCATAATAGAGGACCTTTAATTGTATATAGTGAATAAATGTGGTTGTCTGTATGTCCCTAAATATTAGCCCACTGATTGTCCAGAGTGTACCTCAGGCCCAAAGAAGCTGGGATAGGTTCCAGCCATGCTTGACTTGACAAGGTTACCAGTTGATTTTCAAGAATGTACACTACCACCTCAGGCCCAAAGCAGCTGTAAAAACTTAGAGATCAAAAGAAACATTTCCTACAAATTATAATTGGTAAGTACAAAAAAAATAGCTGAACGTGGGTACTTTATAAAGAGGGTTATTGTTAACACCACACGCCACTGATTGGAGGAGTAATTATTTTTAACCACACTTCTAAAGAGTGCTTTTGTAAAACTTGTTGAATTTGTTACATCATTTCAGCAAGGCCAGAAAAATCAAGGCTTTAAATGAGATGTAAAAAAACAAAAAAAAAAAAAAAAAAAAAAACATGTGGGTGACGTTCCCTTTTAGTCTCACGGAGCCTGTCGAGGGCGGACCAGTGGGCAGCCCATTAGGAAAATTGATGTGCACCTGCGTGAATGAGGAGTGTGCATGTGGCTAGAGGAGCGTGCCCCCCCCCCCCCCCCCCCCCCCCCCCCCGACATCACTGCTGCCGTCACTGCAGCCATCTCACTGTGACTCCCTTGTGACTGAGGGCCTGACAAACCTCCCACGCTCCTCACTGTCGACTCCCCGCAGCCCCGGTCCAGCGCCTTATCTCTCTCTAACCTGATTTATCTCTGTGTCCGTCGCTCCCCCCGCTCCTCCTGCTCCTCCTGCTCCTCCTGCTCCTCTCTCCCACTCAGCTGATTTTATCCTCACTTTCTTTTGTGTTTTATTACCAGTCATCTTTTGGCTTCTCTTCTCTCAAGCCACACACTTTATTCTCCCTGCCTGTTTTTTTTTTTTTTTTTTTGTCTCCCACTCATTCGCTGTGTGGGTCTTCCCTGCCTTCTTTGACAAGCTTTTTGCAACCATCCTTTCTACTTACACTGTACCTCCTTCGTTCCTTCCTTCCTTTTTCTTTATAAGTACTATACTATGGGCTAATACTAATACTAACTCATCCTTTCTTCCTTCCTTTTTCTTTAAGTACTGTACAATGGGCTAATGCTAATACTAATACCAGTTCATCCTTCTTTCTTTCCTTACCTCTTTCTTCCTTCCTTCCTTCTTTGTTTTTCCTTTCCAATACAAGAACCTGGGTTACTTCCTTCCTTCCTTCCTTCCTTCCTTCCTGCCTTATATTACCACCACCAGATGATTATCCTAAATTATGCTCTATATACTTCTCTATATTTCTTTCTTAGTGCATAAATCCTAACTTAAATTCATCTTTCTTCCTTACCTCCTTATTACCACCTATCCCTACCTTAATATTATAATACCGCCTGCTCTTTCATCTATGTATCTACTTTTATATTTTAAGCTTCATTTATCCTACGAATAAATCCATAATCATGATTCATAATCTATATTTCCTTCCGTCCTTCCTTCCTGTTATTATGTTCCATCTATATTTTTATAATCTCTCCTTTTACCCATATATCTATATTTATATCTTACGTTTCCTTTATCTTATGAATAAATCCCTTCCTTCCTTCCTCCCTAATCGCTTTGGTCTTGTCTCCTTGCCTCCTCTCATCTCTGTCTCTTTCTCTCTCCCCCTCTTGTTCACGGTGTGGGTCTCCCCTGTCTTTCCCATCATGCTCTCTGCCCGTCTCTGTCTCTATGGAAACGCTGAGTGGACACAAGAGTGGCTTACAGGTCTGCGAGACACCGATGCAGCCCCTATTAGATCACAGGGGAGCCACACGCCCAGAGCAAAGCAACCCAAAGCCTGTACTGAGGATAAATGGGCGGCGTGACTGTGACCATACAGACCTGCCTTCACACACACAGAGCAGAGTACTACCCTCCTGCAGCTGAAATATCTTTCTTCCTGCTGCTGAAATGAGACCCTCCGAGTCTCCGTGACCTAATCAGAGGTGTAAGATGAAAGGACATTGTAAAAGTGGCAGCCCACTATTAGCCCACAAAGTGCAGTATAACTATAGGCTCAGTTCAGTGCGGTGCAGTTTGAAATAGGGACCCCTGACGCTGCTTTATGTGCATGTATTGGTGTAGGTTACTGGGTGGGTGGATATGGATATTTGTATGTGTGCAATTGTATGTGCGTTACACCCTTAAATGCCTTGAGCTTGAGCAAGATATTATGATTAGGTGGCTGTACGGTGGCGAAGTTAGCGCTCATTCCTCTCACGATGCAAGGAGGTCGTTGGTGTAAGGTTAATTGTTGACTATATATTGCAGTTTTTCTGATAGATATTGTGGTTGGAAGGAATCACATGCCTTTTAGATCATGTCTGTAGAGGTCTAAACTACTCTAATAGCACACTTTCTACATATTAAGACACTGGAGACAAGATATTTTGTTCTCTGCAGAGGGCATTATATCACTTAAATAATTGCAGCCTTTGTGATATGCTAATTGCGACAATTCAAATTACGATTTCGATTCAATTTTGATGAATTGTTCAGCCCAATCTCCTTGTTAATTAATGTGATAGTAAAGTGGTTTGCGAGTGTGTGTCAGTCCTGCGACTAACTGGCCATTGTCCAGGGTGCACCCCGCCTAAGGCCCATGGATGGCTTAAGGTGTCTCGCCGTATCTGTAAACGTGGAAACAGCTCTTTTTACAAAACATATCCTCTGGTACAGTCATCCATCCCCTACTGCTTACAGCTATTAGTGTTGCAGATGACCGGAGCCTTTACCAACTACTTAGGGCCAGAGGCAAGGTACGCGGTGGACAATGACCAGCTAATCACAGAGCTTACACCGACAGACAACCTTTCACTCTCTCATTTATTCACTGAGAGGAATTTAGAGTCACTAATTCACTTACAGTATATCTTTGGGCGGTGGGTGCCTGGAGGACATGCAGACTCCACACAGAGAGATTGTTGGTGGCCAGCAGAGTAGGAATCTAACTCACAATCTCTCTGCTTTAGGGAGCTAACCACTCTGCCACTGCACTTTCTCCTCCTTGATACACAGCGTTTTAATCACCACTGTCTTTGTCTTTAAAGGGATAGTGATAATGGGCTGTTACAAGACACTACTTTGGGACACTTTTGACAATGAAAAGACTTATGTTTACTCATACTTTTGTGTACTTTTGAGGGACTGAGGATTTTTTATTTCTTTATTTAGAAATTTAATTTGTATTTTAATGCACTTTGACCATTTAAAACATGTCATGATACATGTAAGTCTTACTGACAGCCTGATAAAAGAGCGAGCTAACAGAAAATCAAATAAAACCAAGCAGCACCAGCTTGTATTGTGCCCTGTCACTTGATTGTAACAGAGAACATACAGTGCTCATACACTGGGGTTGTAGTGTGCTGTCCTCACACAGCACATTTTACCATAAAATCCAGCCATCACTTCCCACATTTTGTCTCCGTACGTCATTCCCATTTCATTTTACTGCCCTTTTCCCCATTAATAATCCCAGGCAGCGCGACCACCTGATGCTGCCGTTTACACACGCACACACACGCAGACACACACACACACACACAGAGTCAGCTATAAGACAGACATCTCCACTCTGTGTCCCCATCCGCACCGCTCCACTCCCTCACCTCACACCTCACAAGCCTCACTCTCGTCACATTTACACATTGTTGAGCCCGCTGTGTTGCGCGGTGAGTGCGTCACTGGCTCCGCACACCTCTGAAGGACAGGTGATTTGGTGATAAGAGCTCAGACGCCGCACCGCATTTCTCTGCATTTTTTGACAGTCATGGCTAAATGAATCATTGCGGGGTGTAGTCATATGCGGCTGGGTTGTTTTGGTTGGGACAAAATACGAATAAAATACATTAAAGGTGCGTTATCTGAATGATGTTTCTGTCTGTTAGTGCCAAGGCAATTTTATTTGAAAAAAGTAAAACTGAATAAGCCACTTTCTCCGTATTATCAGAACCTATTTATTCAGTGTTGACAAGTGGGATAAACCAACCAATATAATGTTGATAGTAAAGCCTAGATGGCTTACTGGCTTTAAGGGATTTTATTATGCTTTTATTCATATTTTTAAACAGCAGAACGTATTACCACCTTTAAAAACATTATCCGACTAAAGTAAAATGTTTTTAATACCTACATGACAGGTGCCATAAAGAGAGAGGGGAACAGACTAGCACAGGGAAGCAAAGTGTGCAGAGCATTGCGGTCTTTTGAACATACAATCAAAGAAAAAGAGCACTTCACTTTGTTAAACTTTTCTGTATGATGCCATTTTACAACAAAAGGAAAAAATATATGTGATTAATCAGTGGACACAGAGCTGTACACTGTTTTTTTGACAAATGAATGAGAGTAGATTGGATGAAGAGGGCTTTTTGATTGGCCAGTGTTTCCTGGGAGAGGCGGCGGCTCGAGCAACCAAGCATTCTGAGACTTCAGAATGGCCATGCCAGAGAATAGAGGGTTACTCAAACATGCGTGAAAGAAGCAAAACACAAATCCAGGTATATTTTTGATGAGGGAACAATGGTAGCTCAGAAAAGTTAATTTTGGTTAATATAGCCCCTTTTACAGACAGTTCCTATCTATACATATCTTTACGGGATTAAACAGTTTTCCATTGAAACAACCAAAAAATGCATACTTTGTGGTGACAACTAGATTCCTCGAGTTTCTCCTTTATTTTATCAAAATACATGAGCAAAATACAACAAAGGACTACATTAAAGACATCAAAACAGGCAGCAATAACAGGGGTCAACAACTGAACATGTACCCGTCCCGTCCCGCTCCCACCCCCAGTGCAGTGAGATGAGACATGCCTCGGCCATGTCCCACATTTAGGCACTTAATGTCCCCACCGAACCATCTTTGGTCATAGTCGCTGTTGCACGGCTTTAAACTTTACTGAGGTGGATCTGAACCAGTGTCACCTTGGCTCCCAGTGTGTGAATGAGGGCTCGTCCACACTGGACACGAAATGGGCCTGGACCAGTAACATGACATGTACTAAACAGACTCTGGTGTGAGCTGTGCTTGGTCTGACTTTTGAACCAAATTTTATCTCAAAATATTTTACAAACAAATGTTCCTGTTATGGCACATGTATTTTATAATCAGTTTTATCATTATAGATAATTACAGCAACATATACATAGTTGCCAAATAAGCTAAACATTGAAACTATGTAAACCTCCCTATAGTCCACTTTTGGATCAAAATCCACTATTTGGGAACCCCTGCTCTTCCAGCAACATAAAAATATGCATTCATTTGTCCAGACCGACATAGACAACAAATTGTCTAACCACACCAGGTGAGGAATACTCTAGGCCAGTGGTTCTCAACCTGTGGTACGGGTACCACTGGTCGTACGCAGGCTTCTTTTGGTGGTTCTCAGGAGTTTTCGTCCTGCTTTAGGTGCGGTTACATGTAGACAACATAGACCCATGCTTAGTCCTGGTTTAGGCACAGTTTAGTCCTGTTTTAGTCCTAGATTAGTTCTGGTTTAGTCCCAGTTTAGTACAGATTTAGTCTTGATTTAGGCCTGGTTTAGTCCAGGTTTTGTCCTGGTTTGGATCCTGTCTTCTCCATATATAGAAATGCTAATTTTAGTCCATTAAAGATGGTACTTGGAAGCAAAATCTTTTCTGAGGTGGTACTTGGTGTAAAAAGTTTTTTTTTTAATTTTATTTATTTATATGGGACAGCGTGTATTAATGAACAGCAGCTAGTGCAGTTAAATACACCAGATTATAGCACAGAGCTAATTTCCATCCATAGTCCCCACTCACTCACATTCACACTGGCTTCCTGGTGTTCCCCAGCGGTCTCCCATCCAGGTACTGACCAGGCCCTACCCTGCTTAGCTTCTGAGGTCTGACAGGATGGGACATCCACAAGGCGGTATGGCCGCGTGAGTACCACTGCTCTAGGCTATTGTGTAAACTACTGTTAAACTAAAGTAAACCAAAACCAAAAGTCTTGGTAGCTTTTAGAAAGTGTTTTCTGAAACCTTAAAGGTTGGCATGTAGCATTAGCAAAAGAACAAAGTTAGCAAAAAAGCTTTCTTATATGTGGACAGGGCCAATATGCTGCGTATAAACCAAATTCAATTAAAACCAAAAGAAACTAAATCAAATCCGGGCCACTTTTCGGTCCAGTGTGAACAAAGCCATAGAAAAAGCAGGAGGATAAAATTAAATGTAAACCATTGTTGACAGATCATTGTCTGTCACATTTTGAGATGACCCAAAGATGGTTTCCATCTCCAATAAGTAAACATCAGCGATAAATAAACCGAACACTAGATTGTACAGTACTTCACAGAAAGGACTCCACAGAGGAAAGGAACCAAGCACTACATCTTAACACAAGGAACCTGAAAACAATGCAGTGTTTTGTTTTTTTTTTCACACAATGTACTGTAACCATTACACTGTACAGTCTATTGCAAAGGCATTGTTGTTGGCATTTACCACATAGGAACAAACCACGTGTTTACCACTGAGTATAATCTTGGAAATTCTTGCAAAAATAGATATTTTTATTTAGTTAAAAGCCTTTGCTTGGACTTCTGTATGTGGTCTAAATAGTAAGCTACTCATGCATTGTTTAATTTTGTGTGCATACAATTGTGTGTCTGTGTTTGGCTGTGCGTGCGTGTAGAGTACTGTACACACTGGTAGACTAACCGCTCAAAATACGACTCTTTAGTAAATAACAGAGATACACTGAACTGTTAAGAAGCATAGTAGTCACACAGTATTTGGCAGTGAGAGAACAGTCCTATGATCCATGCACAATATCAACCACAGGCAAAAGTCCACGTTCTGAACAAACGACACAGTAAGAACATGGAAAAGTTTACAAGAATCAAGGACCTGCAAATGTGTGTGTCTATGTACAGTTTGTGTTGTGTGTATGTGTGTGTGTGTGTTTGTGTGTGTTTATGTATCGGTGAGTGTCAGCGGCACAGTTGGTTTCCCAGGGAGACCAAAGGCCGATGACTCATGCAGTGCATACGGCATTTTCTGAAATTTTAACAATATCGGAAGAATTATTATTTTCCCACAAATCCCACATAATTACATATAATCATATTACATCCTTACGGAGTTTACTGAGAAACCCATTCAATCCCGCCACCAGAGGTCTATTATAGACCAACAGTTTATCCCTGGATTATAATCTATTCTCCAGATTTTATTTCACTGAGTGCTGTTTCATTTGCTCAGCTGTTTCTGTGTTTACCGAATGAGCCCTAGACCAGTCCCGTCTGTGTGTGGAGGTGTAAAGGGTACGGCTGGTACAGCAGGGCAGACCCTCCCTGGGGAATGTAGTAGCTGCAGTAGCTGGGCTCTGTGATGTAGGGGGCGCTGTGCTCGGCGATGTACGGGGCAGGCTGGTAGAAGCAGGTCACGTGGTCCGTATTGGGGATAATGTTCTGCTCTCCCAGCACCTTCAGGGCCAGCACCGTGATCATGTTGAGGGTCTGGCGCCTCTCGTGTCCCATCAGACACACTGTGCTGTCGTCTACCACGCGACGCAGTGTCATCAGATACTGGTACTTGCTCCGCTCCTCGCCGATAAAGTGGTTCTTCAAGTAAGACAGGATCTTCCTCTGCTGCTCCTGCACGTCGGGGAAGTCTATGAAAAAACGAGAGCACATGTAGCGCTCCAAAGTCTTTATCTGAGTCTCACTGGCTGGTCGATAGTCCCTCACCAACAGGTTGCTGTATTTCAAAAGCCCACCGCCTCGGATCTCCTCTGGATTTCTAGTCGCTATGAGTCTGTAGCGTAGGTGGTCCATTGCGGCCTCGAAATCCCCGTACATGCTCTCTGCCAGGACCTCCACATCCGGGGCAGACTCGATTGAAGTCTGAGATGTGTTACTTGATTCAGGCATGGTAACTTCGGAGGCATTTTTGCTTTCTTGCATCACCCTCGGCACCTCGTCAACTTTCTGAGCAGCGGATTCCCCTGGGTCTAGAGACTGAGACAGCACATTTGAGGCGGAGTTGGGAATAGTGATGGGGAAAGACACAGGTTTGGAGCCCTGAGGCAGCGTGGAGATATAATCGGCTTCCTTTTTATCCACTGTCTCTAAAAGGGGAGCTCCTTGCTGAGTGGCAGGCTCTTTCATGTGCTCCTCACTACTGGCTGTGTTGAGAATCAAAGGCGCGTCTATGTCTGCCGATACCTGAGCTACTAGGTCCGCTGAGTCAACCGGAGGAGTCAGACAGAGGAGGGGCGGGCTTAGACACAGTGGCGGCGGGCTGAGGCTGAGCATGGGGGGCGTGAGGTATGGGGGCGAGCTCAGGCAGGACGAGGTAGGGCTGAAACTCAAGGGAGCGGAACTAAAGCTTGTGGAGGGGCTGACCGTGCTCATGCAGTGGGGCGGCGGCGTGAGACAAGGCGGCGGGCTAAGGCTCGGAGGGGGCGACGGGGTGAAGCATGGAGCGGAGAAGCTCAGGACGGGAGGGGCGAGGCAGGGCACGGGAGGGGTCACGCACTGAGGGCTGAGCGGGACATCCTTCGCTTCGTCTACGTCTATTTTTATGTCCTGAATTTTCCTGTTGTCTTCATCACTGAGCTCAACTTCTGAGGTATTTTCGAGGGATTTGGGGGTTTCAGACTTATCAGGGGGTAATAAGTCTAGGGGGTCTGATTGTATTGGTGCAGAGGCAGTTTCTATTGAAATGGTGGGGTCAGTTTGTGGAGCTGGTGTATCTTGAGATGCTTTTTCACACAAATCATCTGCGGGTGAATTTTGCGTTATAATAATAGATGAGGTAAGGTCTACGGTTGGATCTTGGTTAGTGGTGGAAGTGTTGGGATTGTCTGTTTTGGCTGAATCTAAAACAGGAGGTGATTTTGAGGCTTCTTCGGGTTCAGGACTGGGGCATGGAGAGGGATCTGAAGATGGCGCCAGGATGGATTCACTTTGCTGAGTGGTCGGGGAAACTTTTCGGCACATCCTTCGCGGCGGTTTGGGAGAGGAGCGTTTGAGCACCACCATGTGAGACAGTCTCTCTGAGGCTTTAGACAAACTGGAGGTCTTTTTGTCGAGAAGAAGAAGAAGGCCGGGTGGTGCGGGTAGAATATCCTGAGTATCTGATTTTTCTGAGCTGTCTGTGAGGAGTGTGTGGGGAATCTCCAGTGTGTCAGTCGGCGGCGCATTGTGAGCTTGAAGATTCGGAGAGGTGGGGCAGGAACAATCTGAACTCGGCGTGTCTTTGTGTTTTGTTTTTGAAGCTAAACTCTCTTCTGTCATTTCATTTTTCTCGCTCTCATCTTCACTCTCTGTTCTTATCTGCTCTCCTGTCTCGCTTTCCACATTTCTCTCATCTGCGGGTGGCTCGGGCTTTGCATTTGAGGATATGTTAGCGTTTGTAGTAGTGTTTTTTTCATCTTCTTCCTCGCTCCCTTTAAGCTCCTGGTTTAAACACTGCCTTTCATCTGAGTGTCCATTACTGAGTGATTCCTCTGCCAGGTCGGTCTCACTTTTATTCGAGCTTTCTGGCAGCTCAAATTGTCCCATCTGCTCTGTTAGCTCTCCCTCTTTTGAGTGGTTACACGGCTCGCTCTGGACACACAGTTCCTGATTTGAACATAGTGTTTCCCTGTCATCGCACGCCTGAATTTGGACTGAGTGTTCTGCCATTTGCGGGCATTCGATCTTGTCCAAAATCTCATTTTTAGTTTCCTCTGTGTTGCTCTGCTCGGAAAGCTCATTTGAAGATGTCTGGCCGGAGATGACATTTTCAGTATGTTCAGCAATTTCTGTCATCTCCACAGGTGTTTTTTCACTGCTGTTTTCTTCCTGAAGCGTGTCTTCTGTTTGATCTGAAACATCATTTTGCAAAGAGAGCTCGGTCTGAGACTCCTTTTCATGCACTTTATCCGTCCGCACCGTTTGGCTAGACTTCTCCATTTCAGCTTGTTTAAGTGAAGAGCCAGACTGCTTGCTCTGATTATCTACTGGGTGCTCTTTAAGGTCAACACTTTTATTTTTGCGCTGGGAGTCCTTCTGCATGTAGGACTCGAGGAGACGGTCCAAGATGATCTGAAAAGAGTCCACGCTGAACTCAAATTGCCGCCTTAATGAGCTGACGAATTTGAGCTCGAGGTTTTTGCCGCTGTTGTTCGAGAGAGAGATGAGGCTCCAGCGGTCGTGTTCGTTGAAGACTTTGACCATTTTCTGGACATAGGCCTCCTTCATCGTAGCGCTGCTGATCCTCTCCTTGTTGACCCCAGTGGGCAGGCAGTCCAACAAGCAGCCCAGCACTGCCTCCTTTATCACCTACAAAGAGAATAATTGTCAGCATCACAACCAATACCGACCCAAATCCCACTGCAATATTCCTTGTTTCATGAAATTACTACAGATAAGACCTCTACCAATAGTATCGATTGAGGAAATTGTAGTGTTGTTAGGATTAGAATGACTTTTTTATTAAGAGCACAAAAATCAATAGAGCAACACTGCAAAGAGAGCAGACACTGAGTACTGTGCTTAAGATAATAAAGCAGTGTGAGCTGAGGTAAAGCTGGTGTAGGCAACCTCCTGGCCTTGTGTAAAATCTTTAATAGACTTTGAGCACATTGTAGGCTTAAGGGAGGCTTACAGCAAGCATTATAGTATTTGGTCTCATTATAAAAAAAGTTAGAGAATCTCAGTTGCCTCTGTAGTGTATGAACGTGAGCGTGTATGGTCTCTGTGTGTCTCTGAGACTAAAATGCGACTAAAATGACCACTGTCCAGGGTGTATCCCGCCTAAGACCCATAGTTGCTGGCTCCAGTCACCCACAACCCCTAACAGGAAGAAGAAAATGAATGAATATTTTAATGGTATGGTATGCTATAGTTATGGCTTAATGGCATCACAGTAACTAAATGAATTATATTATTGCTTTGTTTCTGACCGTTTGATTTAAAATAGTTGATTTTGAAGTCCCTAGTTGAATTGGTGAATTTTTATGACTGAAAACTAGGCTTATCAATTTATTAATACTAGTACTTGTCTCCTGCAGGGATCAAATCCAGCCACAAGGAGTCACAAGCCTCCTGGTGACAGTCCCAGGCCTGGATAAATGGAGAATGTTAAATCAGGAAGGGCATCCGGTGTAAAACCTAAGCCAAATTAATATGCAAATCACAGCATACTAGCAGGCAGACGATTTGATGTGGTACCTCAGTTATTGTTATCACTTATGGTCATGAGCTTTGGGTCATGACCGAAAGGACAAGATCCCGGATACAAGCGGCCGAAATGAGTTTCCTCCGCAGGGTGGCTGGGCGCTCCCTTAGAGATAAGGTGAGGAGCTCTGTCACACGGGAGGAGCTCGGAGTCCACATCGAGAGGAGTCAGTTGAGGTGGCTCGGGCATCTGTTCCGGATGCCTCCTGGTCGCCTCCCTGGGGAGGTGTTCCGGGCATGTCCCACTGGGAGGAGGCCCCGGGGAAGACCTAGGACACGCTGGAGGGACTATGTCTCTCGGCTGGCCTGGGAACGCCTTGGGGTCCCCCCGGTAGAGCTGGAGGAGGTGTCTGTGGATAGGGAAGTCTGGGCATCTTTGCTTAGACTGCTGCCTCCGCGACCCGGTTTCAGATAAGCGGAAGAAGATGGATGGGTGGACCTCAGTTATTGTACTGCCATTTGAGTACTTTTTTTTTAACTTTCTCTTTTCTTCTATATACTGCAATTTGAACATTACAACTAAATGAGTTTAAAAATGAGTTTGTAGACTTCTGATAGTACTGATAGAGCAAACTGTAATGTTGTATACTCTTTTTAAACCTTGTTTTGATTGTGACTGCCTGGATGACTGTGGATCTTCAAACATTTGCTATCAGAGGCACTGCCAGGTTATACGGCCCCCCTGAAAAGATATAACGTGGGCAAACTAAGCTGACCTTATATTATTATTGTAAGATTTTTCTGGGACTCTGTTGGTCGCGAGCCCTTGGAATCATCCTAACCTTCACCCCCCTTACACTGTCACTGATTACTATGACTGCAAATAATGCTGTAGGTGGGTAGAAAACTGTCTCTTCCAAGCAAGTCAATAATAAATTAATTTGTCTTTTTCCGCTTAATCCCAAGTGTGGTCATGGTTGACTGGAGCCTATCCCAGGAACTAAGGGCCTTAGGAAGGGTACACTCTGGACGATGGCCAGATAATTGCAGGGCTGACACTAATAAAACAGCTGAAAAATCAATATGGCTATAACATTTGGGCATAGTTCATAAATATTAGGCCTGCCTAGTACTCTGGTGTGTCCCCTACCTGGAACTCCTCCTGACTGGGCAGCTCCACTCCAAAAATGATGTCCAGATCTTTGTAGCTGGTCCCGTTGTCCCTGACCAAGACGTGGCTGGCCGTGGAGCCGTTCAGACGCACATCCCGCACGCTGATGCCTTGCTTCTGCAGTCTGGCCTTCACAGCGATGATGATGTCCCGTGGTCGCAGCTCCAGAGTGGGGAAGTTGCCGCGCCCATGGATAGGGACGATGTCGGACAGGACCTGATGTAGCACCTCCACCTGCTCAGCGTTCAGGCTATGGAAACGCTGGCTGGGTTTGGGATCAGACATACTGCTGCCCTGGGAGAAGAAAGAAAAAAAACAGGAAGAAAGAAGACAACAGGACATTATTAGGATGATAAGGTGAAGTTTATTATTTGTCTTGGATGTTTTTTATTATTTTGACCTGGTCGACTGAGACAAACAAGACATTGAAGGCAGGGCTTTAGTAGTTGTGATCGAAATTGGTCTATGGATGCAATAAAGAATATCTGTCCGAGTGGTTCTCAAACTGGGGTACAGGTTCCACTGATGGTACGTTGACTAAGACCTGGTTTAGACTTGATTTAGTCCAGGCTTAAACCTAGCTTAGTTCTGGTTTAGCCTTGGTTTACACCCGGTTTAGACCCTGTTTATTTTTTAAGTTATGCACATTTTTGTGTTAATCCCTTTTTTATCCCGAGTTTCAGACTTTGTTGAGTCAAGACTAAGGCTCTTTTTAGTCCATCAGTGAAAAGTTTGAGTATCACTGATCTGAGCCTATTTGTCCACTGCATTGTTAAAGATTTACCACACAATCACACAAAAGACTGTACACACATTAATTGAACAAGATAAGATACATTTATTACTCATTTATTCATGCTGCCTTATCGCTAGAAAAAGACATTTGGAAAAGCTGATAAAAGAAAGCAATACTTGGCCTATCATTGATACTCTGTCTGGCCTGTCTACCTCTATCTCCTTTAAGTGAACTTGCTGCCTACATGAGCGACTCCTTCCTCTCTTCTCTTGCTCTTCCACATGCACGGTTAGCGCTTGCTGGCACTCAGCGGCACACTCCTAGCTAGTGTGCTGTCTGCGAGTCACAGCTTGGCTCACAGCTTTGCCACAATGCTAATGTAGCCGCTGTGTTGACAAGCTGACACATGGAGAGATCGACACAGATCTGCTCTGCATAAATAAGCATCGGCTGCTAAACGAGACAGCGACAAATTAGGTGCAAATTCACTGCAATAATTTTTTTTAAGTGTCAATTAAGATCGCTACTCACTAATACTACTGACACTAAAAGTCATGGCCAAGGCAGGATATGATTGGATGTTGAAGTTACAAAGAAAAAGATGTTGTATACATGTTGGATATGAGTTTTTCAACCAAAACTATAAAAATATTAAAAACATTGGTTAAACCACTGTATCTTAAATCAAAATACCATTTACTCTATGTCATACACTCAAATTGGACACTGTATAACATGAAAATATATCTCTAAGCAATTACTACAACTAGACTCTATGTAAACCACTATACAATTATTTTTGCTCTCATTCAATCTGATAAATACTAAATAAAAGTTTTAGTTTTCTAACTAAAAGTTTAAAAATTTTCTAAATGTGGTTTTGAATTGTCTTGAATTAAAAAAGTGTTGTTGTTTTTTTCTTTTGTTTTTTTGACAAAGACAGAGAATAATGATATAGTCAGAAACGATTGGATGCAAGTACTATGTAAGTAACCTACAACATACAAACATATTGTATACTAATTTAGACCAGAACACAAGTGGTTGCTATCTATATATCAGATATACACACAAAATATGTGTACTTATTTTTAATCACACACATACGATTGGATAAAAGTGTAATGAAATATCAATAAAGCCAGTTTTTAATCTTTGTTTATCACCAAGAAGATACCGTATATAACAGGTAAAATTTATAAAAAATGTATCAGGACTAAATTTAGTGAAGTTCTGGGTGCAAGTACTAGTACAGTGTAAGTAGGCTATACTGTATATACTCACATATATTTGTATACTTCATATATAATCTCATAAATATTGAATAATAGTGTAACAAAAGATCAGCAAAGCCAGTTTTCATTTTTGTTTGTCGATTGTTTCAACCAGAGAGATACTGTTGTATATAACAAGTATAGGCTAAATTTAGTGATCCTAAAACTGGATAAAGGTACTCTGAAGCTAGGTTTTATATACACAGATATATTTGTGCTTCATTCTTGTATTGAAAGCAGCTGTAGCAAAATATCAATAAAGCCAGTTTTAATCTTTGCTTATCCAATGTTTGCACAACAGAGTCAACATACTGACAATATTTTATTTCACCTGTACTATAATGATTTTGGCTGGTTACATGTTGCCTTGAATTTTGTCCATGACTTATACAGAGAAAACCCAAACACAAGTACACACATATATTTGTATACTTCATATATAATCTCATAAATATTGAATAAGAGTGTAGCGAAAGATCACCAAAGCCAGTTTTGATCTTTGTTTATTGATTGTTTCCACCAGAGAGATGTAGTATTTTCAAGAAATGTAGCAAGATATCAATAAAGCTGGTTTTAATCTTTGCTTATCCAATGTTTGCACAACAGAGTCAACATACTGCCAATATTTTATTCAACCAGTACTATAACAATTTTGGCTGGTTACATGTTGCCTTGAGTTTTGTTAAATTGAAATCCTAAAACCTTTATGCCTTATACTGGGAAAACACAAACACAAGTACAATAAACACACATATATTTGTAGACTTCATTCATAATCTCATTGATAGTGAATGCAAATGTAGCAAAAATATCAATAAAGCTTGGTTTTAATCTCTGTTTATCAATTGTTTCCGGCAGAGTAGCAAGGGTTAAGCCGAATGAGTCATCAGCAGCAGACTGCATTAATCACACCAACGTCACTAATTAAAGACATACATCTGTTTTTCTTCTTTCAGTCGCACATGTGTGTGTCCATAACAAACAAAAATACCTCCCACACATGTTCAGGGGCTGCTCAGACATGCCTTTTGTACAACACCTTCACACGCAAGGCAAGCAACGAATTACAACAAAGCAAATTTAATAAGACCGAGACAATTACTTTCACTTCTAATGTGTGATCCCTTTTGGCAAAGCCATGCACAAAGCCTCTCTCTGCACAAACTCCAGACACATTTTCAATAAGCATTTGCCTAATCAAGTGAACCAGAACTGTGTGTTATGTGTGTTTGTGTGTGTGTGTGTGTGCGCGCGTGGGGGAAAGTGCTCCAAAGTGCCCTGCCTGCCGCGGTTCAGCGCAAAAGCATTATTATCTATTGTTAGGCTTAATCAATAGTTGTCACTCAGGGCTACAGATGAATGCCAGTGATTGCTATGATTGTCAATAGCAGGAGCGTAAACATTGGGATCTTAATGAGCGGTAATGGGAGCCTTTCTGGGAGCAGTTTATCAAACATTTGCAAGTGCTTTTGGTCCGTAGCAACCGCAAACCATCTATTTTGAAAAGTGTTAGTAAATACAGTGATTCTTTTCCTTTCGGCTTTTCTCTTTTAGGGGTCGCCACAGCAAATTGACTGCCTCCTCACATGCAGTGTATAGCATAGTATTATTTTTTAATGCTGGATGCCCTTCTAGATGCAACCATTTTCATTTATTCAGGCTTGGGACTGGCACAAAGACTACACTGGCTTGGCTTGTGAACCTCTGCAGCTGGGATAATGTTGGAAAATACTCTTTTTAAATCCATGCAATGCACTCTGGTCAACAAAAACAAACAGCAAAATACTTTATAACCTCTAGAGCTTTGCATAAACTTATTAAATAAAACAAGGTGCTCTTACCAGAAAAACATGAATCTCCTTAAAGAATCTCCCCAAAACAAGCATCCACAAGGGTTCGGTCTCTTCCAGATGTGTACAGGGATCACAATAAACCCCAGTGCCACTGCAGGACCGTTTTTCCAGCTGGCCCCCTGAGCTCCGAGTCTCTCTCTCTAACTCCCCTCCCTCCCCTTTCGCACATTTCTGCAAACTTGCAGCCTGAGTGACTCATCCAGGCGTATCGGCTCAGCTCGCACATAATCTATGGCCACTGAAAACCCAACAAATCCCGGGGTGTCATACACGCTGGGCAAGAGGCTGGAGCAGGCAGAACACACACAGCACTGACAATGTCTTGCAGGTTTCTCCATTCATATATACAGTACGTAGATCAAACTCTTAAAAAGAACTTGGAGTAAAATTATTTCTTTATGTTTTTGTGTACTTTCTATTTCCACTTTCTAAAGCAAGACAACTTTTAAAGGTTCGAGACCACTGCCAACCAACTATTTTGTTTGCATCACACTCAGTATAACGTACACTGAAAAGCTTTACTTTACAAAAAAATCTTGGCAGCTCTTTCTTGGCTCATAAAACCTTATAGTTGTGCAGTTTGAAAGTCCATATTTTTTACTGGAAGTTCCCAAGACTGGGGCAGAAATTGCATGCCAACTGGTTTGAACTCTCATAGCAGATGCCAGAAAGACCATATGAAAATAAAGGGACAGTAGTAGAAGCCAGTTAAAAGCATGATTAGGATGGTACACGATGAACCATTACCAGTTACCACTGCTGAGAGGGGCTCTTACCTGTTGCTGTGGCATTTGAAGGAGCGTCTGCCCCTAAATGGACTGCGGAACCAAGCGCTGTGAGTGTCCACTGAGCTTCAGATGCGGAGTGTCTGTCTTCTCCCTCTTCTTCTTCGTGGGTTTGTTTGTTTCCTGAAGTCCCTACCCACTCCGGATGGACGCGGTGCTGATGCGCTAGTCTGCTGTCCCTTATAAGGCATACGAGGGCTGGCTGGCCGGTCCGCGTGCAGCGCCAGATCATCCGGGCGGGCGCTGTCCGGGAGACGCGTGGTGCTGAAATGAGAAGACTGGGAAAAGAGTCTTCCTCGCACTCTTGTTTTCTCTCCTCGAGCCGCCCGGAGCGTAACGCAGTTTCCATAGCGACCTGCCGTCATTCACTTATGACTGGGGAGTGTGTGACTGTGCGTGTGTGCGCAGCGGGAGACGGCCACAACAACGACTGAGGCTAGAGCCGGGTGTCCTGGTGGCGTCGGCGAGGGGGACGGGGGCGTTAACAGGTGTCAGGGGTAATTCCAGTTGGCAACGGGCACTGCGCAGTTTAAAGCAGCACCTAAATTTAAGACATAATGGTTTTATGACAGCGCTCAGTACAGTTTGGGTTGTAAATGAGTGCGTGATTGCGCCTGCTGCGTGGGAACATTAAAGGTTAAAAGCTTTTGGATTCACAAAAAGGAAAAAAAAAAGAAAAAAAGAAATGATAATGTGGCCTTTATTACTTAGACTACTTAGAAGAAGAGAGCGTGTTTTAACTAATTGCAAAAGTGGCTCCAACGATGCAGTTTAACCAAGATATTTTAGTTTAGTAAAACCCCCAACTGCGCGTCAAGTTAAGAACTCGCCATTACGCACATTATAATTTTGGACCCAAAAAGTGGCATAGGTCTTTTAGGATTGAATAGAGACCTAATGCCTCATACAATGGTCAGATTCAGACAAAATGACACTGAATGGTTTGGACAACAGGGGCACTCAGAAACATACACGACCTACTTTGTGCGCAGTTTTATGTAGGCTGTAATTTTCTAATCCGGTTCTTCATTTCCCATGCACATCATTATATTTAGGGCTGTGTCCACACTGAAAACACGGTATGACTCATCCACACTGCTCCCCCCCTTGACCCATCCGTTAATCCCCCCCGCTCGGCCCTCCCTGCCCCCCCGGTGCACGAACGCACACACACGGTCCACGTCCTTTGTCTTTCTCAGAAACAGGGATCGCCACATTCTCTCAGCCTCAACTTTGACGTTGGTCTCTTCTTTGGTACTGACCACTCTAACACAACACGTTTGTTTTCTCTCACAGTCAGGAGAATTCACAGAGATACTGCTCTATAAAGCCAAAGCGCGCAAGCTACGTTTTTTCTAGTCCTTTCTGAAAAGTTTATCTTGATTGTTGAAGTTTCTCTCATCCTCTTAGGTCATTGTCTGTACTGTGAGTTAGTTATTACAACTGATTAGTTTCCTTATGGGTCAGCGGTAAAGTAGATCCCACATTTTTCCACTATAGGGCGGTGTACACTGCTCTATATACAGTCAGTGGGATAAAAACATACTCTGCGTAGTATCTGCACCAAAAAGAGCTGCAGTTATTCTCGTTTGTGCGTAAAAATAGCGTGCGGAACATGACTGAAAGCGGGGAAGGTAAAGTGAGCGCGGCTCTCGGCAGAAAAGGTCAATTTACTCAAACAAAAAGCCCCAGTGACGTCACCAGACGTGTACCACGACGTACCGACACCGGGAACAAACTATTTTTAGACCCAAATGGAACTTGTCTACCCCGGGCACGCGCCTCCCTTCACTTCTTCTTTTCCAATGGTCGTGACGTAGGCGCGGGCACGCCGCCATGCAAAATCGTGACCGTGTGACGACGGTGAAAGGTAGCCAGAAGTGCCTCCGAAGATGAGAGCAGACCGAGATGGTTATGTTTTTACGCTTGGGACATTGTTGGAAAAAAGCCACGAACTCTATTCCGCCTCATACACAAACCTGGCCTAATGGCCGGTTTAAGCACTTACTGTTCAACCAGAGTTAACCATTACAATTACAACACAGCATGTAGAACAATACCTATTAACATGAAATAAAGGAATTGTATTTTATGCATAATCTGTCAAAGTAGGCTTACTAATACATTTATTGGATCACTTTCAAACGAAGTAGGAAGTGCGTGAATATAACGCTCTTGGTTTACCAGAGCCAAGTCCAGTTCTCAAAGAAACCACAACAAACAGCTGTGGGACCAGAGGCAAGACACTGTGGACACTTGGTATCTGACATTACCTCAGGATTCAGGGCATGCACAGCAGAGTATCCCTTCATCTAATGTCTAACAATCTAACATAATAATAATAATAATAATAATAATAATAATAATAATAATAATAATAATATAATGTTGCATGAGCTCTTTTGAGACAAATGTAAACTCTTGGCACATAGTCATTTTTTTCATTATTAGAGAATACAACCCCTACTGTTATCTTCGGTTAACATTTTGATATTAACTAGTTACTAAATTGCCCCTAAATATACCAAATTTAACAAATCTACACTGAACAAAAGTTTAAATGCAGCACTTTTGTTTTTGCTCCCATTTTTTATCAGCTGACCTTAAAGATCTAAGACTTTTACTATGTACACAAAAGGCCTATTTCTCTCAAATATTGTTCACAAATCTGTCAAAAACTGTTAGTGAGCCGAGATAATCCATCCACTTCACAGGTGTGGTATATCAAGATGATGATCAGACAGCATGGATATTGCACAGGGGTGCTTTAGGCTGGCCACAATAAAAGGCCACTCTAAAATGTGAACAATATTTGAGAGAAATAGGCCTTTCATGTACAGTTTTAGATCTCTGAGTTCAGCTGATGTAAAATGGGAGCTAAAACAAAAGTGTTGTGTTTAAATTTTTGTTCAGTGTATTTTATGGTTAAGAGAAAGGTAATGCCCATTTTCAACCTACTGTTATTATCATTATTATTTATATTATTATTGTGTAGTTAAGTCTCTGCATTTATGTTTCAGAAAGGCCCAATCACAGGACAGAAAAAAGATGGTAAAGAACAGATCAAAATCTAAAATCCATCCCACCAAAAAAACATGTGTCTTCTTTCACTTATTTCTGTCAGGGGTCGCAGGCACTGGGACCTATTTTAGTAACTCTGGCCCTTAGGCGGGGTACACCAGGACAGTGGCCTGTTAAGCACAGGACTGACACAGAGACATTCACAGACAGACATGAACTCTCACACTGAGGGTGTTTACATGCACTTGAGACTTATCCCGGTTATGACAGTATTAAGGATATGAGGTAAGATATATTGTTTTACATGCACTCAGAGAAACCTGGATACTCATATCCCTGTATACAAATGATAGTATCCTGGATTTTTAGGGGAGTTGAGTGCGGTGTGGGTGCAAGTAACACAGGGCTTAGTAAACACATTTATAGCTACAGAGGGACAAGAAATATCATATCAGCAGCAGAACAAGATAATATATGTGGAAACAATACAGCAAAGATAGTTTAGTCTGTGAGCAGTGAAGATGTGGACACCATAACCAGCTCCAGTGCTAAGAACAAAGGTGGCTGTATTGTTAGGTAGTTTGTGCCGCTTTGTTGAACATAACTAGATTAAATTAAATAGGTTATGAGTTTTGAAAGCACAGCTACAAGTTGCAGTCGCTGTGGCAAAGTTACAGCATGTGCCGGGTTTGTTTTGCGGCGTCTTTCGAGTTCACACATGCTCAGTGCATCAGGTGAGGTCAGAAACCCGGATACTGCGTTTACATGCCACAGTATCCAGGTTACAGTCAGAGTTTTCCAGGTCCAGGATACTGGCTTATCCCAGATACTGAATTCAAGATTCTGTGTTTACATGCACAAAAACAAAACCGGGATACTTAAAAAAACTTGATCATAACTGGGATACTCATGCGTATGTAAACGCACCCATTCATTCACTCAGGGCAGTTTAGATTCTGACTCCACTCCAGCCCAAGGATCAACCTCACGACCTCCTTGCTGGGAGGCAAGAGCACTAACCATTCTGCCACCAAATCCCCAGCTATTACATTTAAAGGTAAAAATCACATTAGGTCCAGGCAAATAGTGGTAGCAGTAGCAGTACAAGTAGTATCCGCAGCAGGAATAGTACTAGTAGCAGTAGAAGTAGTAGTAGCCAAATTGATTGGTTACAACTTGTTTCAGATCTATATAACAGGTCATACAACTCTTAGATAAAATTATATATGCAAAACATTAAAATATCCAACCCTGTAAACACATTTAAAATACTTTTGAATAAGAAAAATAACTTTAGGTGCATAAAGTCTTGAAGAAAAGTATCAGACGTTCAAACAAAAAGACATATTATAAGAGTGTTGTATAATGTCAGTAGATGCTCTTCAGGCGTGATGCTGCTGATTCCAAAGAGTCAGTCTCTGCATCTTCTCTTTCACATTCTCTTTTATTGGCACAGGGCTTAATGGAGGTTATTGAAAGAGCAAGAGGCTGAAGATACATGGCTAAAAATACACCTTTAACATCTGCCTCAAGACGGAAACTCAACAACCTTCTGTTCATATACGAGCGAGTGTCAGAGGTGAAAGAGGTCTGTACTCAATTAAAAGTAATCTTACTTCAAAATATGCTTAAGTAGATGCTTAAGTAGAAATATAGGTAGTCAGGTACTTAAATACAGAGTAGAAGTAAAGAAAGTATTGAATGTAAAATTTATTTAAGCTTAAGTTTTCTTGGCAAGGCATATTTATTTGTATAGCACAATTCATACACAAGGTAACTCAAAGTGCTTTACAGAAAAAAGACAAGTTAAAAGTACACAGTGAAGTAATCAAATTTAAATAGTAAAAGTTACATTTAAACTTTATAATTAAGAATTAATTTAAAATTAAATCATAAGAGAAGAGTGCAGATAAAACACTTTTAGTCATCATACACTGAACTGAAAAGAACAGTTTACAGCCTGGACTTTAACATTGTCAGAGTAGAGGCCTGTCTAACATCGTCAGGAAGACTGTTCCAGGTTTTAGCTGGATAAAATAAACACTGCTTCCTTGTTGCTATGTCTACTATGAATACTACTACTACTACCACTACTACTACTACTACACCCAGTGAACACCACACACTATAGACACTACACACTACTACACCTTCTACTTTCTAGTGTGCCAGCCATATTGCAGCACAAAATACCTATTTGGAGACATGAGTAAACTGCTATTACTACTACAAAAATACTTCTACCATACTATTGCTGCGACAACTCCAAAGTATTACTAATGCTACTACTTCTACTACTGCGACTACAGTGTAGTGTTGTAGTGTGAGTCTCAAAACCTCGGCTGCAGTTTTACTCAGTCTTGTCTCAGTCTCAGATCTGGTGGTCGCAGAGTTTTTATTTACCAAACATTATAAGAAAATGCTATTCTTCATAATTTTGGAGTAATTGGTTTTCCACATCAGTAGAATCAGGAACATGATCTGTCTCTGTTTGTTTGTGGGATTTGTTTCAACCTGGTCTCGGTTTGCCTCAGTCTCGGTCACAAACCCTGAAAGTCTCGGCCTTGTCTTGTTCTCGGTTCACTCTGGACTCAAGCTGGTCTTGGTCTTGATTAGTACGGTCTTGACAACAACACTACACCATACTGCTACTACTGGCACTGACACAAGAGGTACACAAAAAATACTTCTACTTATTTTACTGAGACTTTAGTGGTTAATGTAACTTTAGATCACGCTTTTATTCCGTGTGTACCACTTAAATAGACTAATATATAAAATATCCATTGTATATAATGGTGTGTTGGTCGATATTGACACAAATACTAAACTTTTATCACGCCAGTCCCTCACTTTTTAGGAGTACGTTCAAGTAGAGACAACACAAGACACAAGTGATCACGTGCAGATCAAATCTAACTTTTTCTGTGTGTGAGGCATCTGCATAAAAAGGTAAAAGTGACACCTAGTGGAAATATAAAGAAACTGCAAGCTACACTTTCCAGTCTCTTAATCCTGTTTTAAATGCACTAAAATGACAAAAGTGCAGACTTCCTTTAAATAACTTATAGTTTAATTGTCCCTGCTAATTTCAAAATGTGTAGACCATACATTAAACCTGCTCTGATGCACAAAAGGAGCGTGAACTGAGCACACTTAAGGTAGCCATTTTATTTGAAAAAGTATATGTACTAGGGCCTGTATAGTTTAAGGTGTCCCTGAGGTGCACCATCAAAATTGTTGTCCACTTCAAAAATAAAAGTAGAGGTAGATTTTTTTTTTATTATTCTTGCCTTAAAACCCAGGAACCTAGGAAAGAAAAGCACAGGAAGATTTTTAATGTTAAAAAAATTAAAGTCTATTAAAATAAAGCTATGTGTCCATTTTTAAAGGCTCGTTTAAAAAAAAAAAACGTACTCATCAAAATAAAATAAACTTGTCTAAAAATAGAAAGCTCTCCTCAAAATAAAAAAGCATGTCACACACACACACACACACACACAAAACACCTCTAAAAAAGATGTTCCATGTACTGTGTAATTTCTGTTCTCTGACAGAGAAAGCTCTGAGTATACACCAGAAATAACAGAAAAACTATCAGGATAAGGAATTGAAATAAACCTGTGAATAATGTTTTGATGAGGATTTGTACTAAAGCAGTGATTCTCAACTGTTGGGTCAGGACTGAAAAGTGAGTCATGCAGAGGTTGAATATAGTATAATTTCTCAGCTTATTTAAAGACTAAATATTGGTTTATTAGACATGGGGAAACTGGGGTGTAAAACAATGAAAGACTTTGAATTTGTCACATATAGCTTGCTGCACATATTTGTTTTAATTGTCAGACTCTTTGTTATCAGTACAGAAAACCATTTTGAATACAAGACATGACGTATACAAGAGAAGGCTAGGACAGACTCAGTACATGCCACAGAGTCTTCCAGCTGGTCTGGGATCACATCAGTATCTTTGGTTGAGGTTTAGAGAGAGGTATGTAGGACATCTGTGCTTGTCTTCTGTCAGTTTCCCTTTTGTGCACTCATTTCGGCAACCTAAAGCTTTTTTTCAAGTGGCAAAAAGTACAAATCACATGCATTGCTTGTGTTTTTTTTCTCCCTAAAAAATAGTTGCATGCATATGCTGCCTTTTTATACCTGTACTTGCACCCAAAGACCTTTATGTTATTCAAAGCTGGGCAAGGTAAGGGTCACATTCACTACACTATTGCTTACATACATCATATATTCTGAACATTTTGTAACTTTCTGCATTTTATATCTCATTATATTTAACTTTTACTGGCTGGTGCATTGAGAAAAACACAAATTTCTATGTGTGAACTAAAACGGTTATTTACGCTACCGTTCCAGTCTATTCAGTAGCATATTTTACATTTTTTGTCATTCATACAAAATCTATTTACTTGACATGTGCAGCCCCTCTGTATGTCTCTGATAGTTTTCCACCGAGCCCCTCCTCTCGCTCTCTCTCTCCAACTGGGAACAGATGAGAGGTCAAAGGTGTCACCTGTAGAGGAAGTGGTCTTCTGCCGTTCGCATGCCAGCGTCCCATTACAAACACACGCGGTTCAACATGTCCCAAAGGAGAAAGAGGGTGGAGGAATGGGGCAGGGGTGTCTCTCAGCTGGCAGCCATTACAGGTGCTTCTCTCTGCAGCGCACGACAGGCTCAGAGCTGAAGGCTGGCTCCTGGAGCGACACCTGTGACCCGCTCTGTGTCCCTCCTAATCATCATCAGGCCAAACTTTTACTACATTTACAATCATCATCAGAGGCCCAGACTGACTCTATTCTGTGCTCTCAGCAGATGTTTTGAGGGCAAGCGCTGTCTGAGGAGAGTCATCAGATAAAAATGTAAAAAATATCCTCTTTATTTGTGGATGACCTCAAACAGCTGTCAGTCATTTCTTTAGGTTTGATCATGTTCAGATCCATTTAACTTTCAAACATTAAAGTGGGTGGATCTAGCACTAGCCTATTATTCTCTGACTCAGTGGTTCTTAAACTGTGGTGTGGGTACCAGTGTTGGTACGCAGGCCTCTTCTGGTGGTACTCAGGAGTCTGTTACAGTTCAGGCCTTGAGCGAGTTTTATTTGGTGCTAGTTTTAGTCTTGGTTTAGTCCTGCTTTAGACCCTGTTTAGTCCTGGTTTAATCCTTCTTCAGATTTGGTTTAGTCCTGGTTTATTTCTAGTTTAGTCATGGTTTAAATGCTGTATAGTCCTGGTTTAATCCTGGTTTATTTCTAGTTTAGTCCTGGTTTAATCCTGGTTTTGACCTGATTTAGTTCTGGTGTAGTCCTGGTATAGTCCATGTTTTGTCCTTAGTATTGCATTTTCTAAATTAAATACACATTTCTTGAAACTCAATGCATCAAGGCTGAACTATGAAGTGTCCCAGATATCGACTAATATTTGATACCAGTCTGTTGGATGCAAAATGTATTTTTATAAGTCAGAAACTGCTTCTACTACTACTATTATTTTTATTAGTACTACACCTTTTACAATGAGAATTACTGCGACTACAACCATTACAAAGGTGAAAGTATATTTACTTATTTATAGTTTTGGGTAAAAGTGATATGACATAGAACATGCATTTTCATCACTTAGTAAAAGTACGTATTTACTTTCCAGCAGAGCATTACAGTGTTTCTTTTCAAACCTGCCTTAACCTTTTCTGCAGGACAGACATGATTTGTGCAGATGTTACTACAGTCTGTGTGTGGACCAGGTGATGACACATAGTGGCTCTCTTCTATCGCCTCCATCTGCGCCTTTCGTCTTGGGACATGCTGACAGGATGGATCTGGTGGATCTGGTGGGACGGGGGCCTGGCTCTGTGGTGGACCGTTACCTTTGAGAGAGAGAGAGGTGCAGAGGGCCACACAGAGAGTACAGTAAGGCCAAAAAGAAATATTTGGTTAGTTTTAGTTTCATAGGCTTAAAGTCCAAGCAGTAAGGCTACAGCAGATGAGATGAATATTAGATATTGTTTTATAATTCCTTTACATCTTTCCATCAGATTTAGTTTCATATAATTTGCTTATGCTGTTTTGTTTTTTTTAATCTTTTTTACTATACCTCACGCCCATCAGCTTAGATCATTTCAGACATGTCATTTTTAAGCAAGACACTAAGAAAGTATCCTAGAAATTATGTTTTCAAATAATGCTTGCTCTATATGATCTTTGCAAACTGCATTTCTCTGTTTGCAGCCATGTGCAAAGGTCACAAAAACATAAAACTCCAACTTTTAAAAATCGAAAAAGAAGAATGTTTGAGATGTCCTTCAAGTTATGTATGAAGACTGAGGACATCAACATATTTCTTTTCAGTTGCTGCAGGAAAAAACATTCTATTAGGATGAGTTAGATTGTAACTACTTTAGCATCTTGAAAAATAAAGATAGGTCATGAAAGTCAAATTTGGGTACAGGTTTTGCATTACTAATCTGTAGATTAAAAAAACAACACATGGCAGTCCTTTGTCCAGGGAATGTTGCATAATATTGAACTTTTTATTACTTAAAGGGGCTATGTTATGGAAAAGTGACTTTTTCGAGCTTTCTACCATGTTATAATGTTGTTCCCTCATCAAAATTAGACCTGGAGTTGTGTTTCATTCACTCATGCATGTCTGAGTAATCCTGTAGTCTCTGGTGCTGCCTTTCTGAGGCCTCAGTATGCTTGGCCCATTCCAGGAAGCACTGACCAGTCAACAAGCCCTCTACATCCAGTCTGCTCTCATTCATTTATCCCAAAAACGGTGTAAAGCTCTGTTTCCACTGATTTATTACAGTTATTTCTCATTTTGTTGTAAAATGGCATCATACAAAAAGTTCGAGGAAGTGATGTGCTATTTTTCACTGATTATGTTCAAAATAGCGCAACACAGCTGCACTCTGCTGGTCTCTTCCCCTGTTTCTTTATGGCACCAGTACAGTACTCATGAAAAAGATGAATAAATGCATAATATATCTCCTTTAAGTGTGTTCAAAAGATAGACTCAACTTCTTTCAGTGTCACCATTTCGCCGTCACAGTTCTCCAACATCAGGTTCCTCTCCTCCACCTCTGCAGCCGCTCAGTTGAACTGTTCAATTTCTACGTGTGAGGGGTCAGGTCAGCGAGAGGAAGCCGACCTGATTGGTTCTCCTCAGATATCGCGGGGCATGTGTGACCAATCGCAGCTGCACAGGGCTTTCCCCAATTTGACTGTGTGTCGAATCAGCCCCAGTTTCCACTCACCTCTGACCACAGTTTCCTCTCAGATGTGTTAACGCTGCTTTTAATCAGTTTTACTACCCACACCGGTGTCTCCAGCTGGTCCCGTCTGTCCCGTTTCCAACATACGCTTCATTAAGATTTAACCAGAGTCCCGCTCGCCGCCCCGGGACCCTGCTGACCCCGTTCCACTTGACCCTCACCTCACCTCATCATCAGACTGATATCTCTTAAACAACCTGTGATCATGGACATGAGCAGATCTGTCATTAGCTCTTTATAAAGGCTGTCTATGGGTCCAACTGTTAGTACTTCTCACTTCATGTGAGGAGTGTTGGCTCAGGATTACAAGTGTAGAGCAAGTGCAGGAGTAACTGAGATTACCTTGTTCATTTTTAGACTTGGAAATGTGTTATTTTTGAGCAGGAGTGTAGAATAATTGCTTACAGTGCACTTTCAGTCCTACACTGGCTCATGTAATAAAATGTTTTTTGAGGCAGTTGCAGCAGCAGTGATTTGCATTTGAGTATTTTCACTATGTGGAACCCAAGTTTCACCAGTATTAAAAATAAAAAGGAAAAACAATAAAAGGAAAATCAGAATAGAAACATTTAAAGACTCTTATTATTTTCTTGTAGTTTTGTTTTTAAACCAAGGCTAAACAACCTGCATGGGGTGAGTTTTGTGTAAAATGTGTTAATTGCTGTAATGTAGTTAGCTTTTTTTTTTTTTTTAGGATATTATTTTTAAGTCAATACTTCTATATTCTGAGAACTTTTTTTAAGAACAAAGTTTTACATTACTTGAGTAAATTTTGACTTTACTCAAGTAAAGTCCAGCAGCAGCAGGAGTAGTAGCTCTGTACCTCAGTCAGTAGAGACATTTACCCACTGACCCGACGGTTGGCGGTTCCTTCGGGTTGCATACTGCCCTTGGGCAAGACACTTCCACCTTGCCTGTGTGACTGTGTTTGGCAGTGGTCGGCGGAGCTGCCATGCTTTTGTACAAAAATGTATTTTGTTGATTACTTTTACTTCGATATGTACTACTTTGTTGTAACAGTATTTTTACTTGAAGGGCTGTTTAGATGACAACACATTTTGCCAAAAAATTCAACAATTCAATTGTGAACCTTGTCTTTCTGTTTTCCAAACGCTGGAAGAGGTGTTTTGGTCTCGCAGCAGGGAGCCGCTCAGAGCCGCTCAGAGCCGCTCCACTCTCGTGTAAACTGTGATAACAATGACATAACTGCCCTCAGTCTGAACTGTGATTGGCTGTTTGCCAACCACAGTCAGCTGACCTGTGACCACAAAACACAAGGCTTTTATGTCTCATACATTCATACTCAATCAAGTAACTGTTGGTAAAATATGTATAAGTACTTACTTTTACTTTATGAGAATGGCCCCAGAAAACCACAAGATCTTAAAGTAGTTGAGAAGTTGCAGCAAATTGTGACAGAAATTAGCTTTGATTGCCTCACACATGCAAACATCTGATCACTCACATAGCCCTAGGTCCATCCAAGGATTTACCTTGGGGTGTGAAAAGTGTGGGGGGGTTGTGTACAAACAACCAGGTCCTCTTAAAGATTTCAGGAGAGGGTCTGGGTGACAGTGCATGTTTGTAAAGGGTTTAAATAGCTGCACTGACTAAAAGTTGTTTAAAGTTGTCTACATTTTCTAATCAGTTATTAGGCATGTTGCATTTATTAAAAAAATACAAAGCAGTGATTGAAGTCAGTCTGGGTTGTTCTGGCTGGTGACGGTGAGGTGTTAATGATGTGTGATGCAGAGGTGACAGGAGGCCGCTCTTTTTTAATAAAACTGTGATAATAATAACACTTATATATTCAGTGGTATTAGAAGCACTTGTATTTTTAGTTTGAAGGAATCTATTTTTTGGGGTGTGTGCGAGGAGCGTGTGGTGCATCTGGTAAAGCACTCTGCAGCTCTACAGTTAGTCACAGTACGCGTCCCAAATTGAATTAGCGCTGACAGCGTCCAGTGCGGGCCTCCTGTACGTGTGTGTGTGTGTTCAGACCGGGGTCCCCTGGCTGTTGGCGAGCTGTCTCAATGCTGGTGTGGAAACAGAGTGAAATAGTGAGAGTTGGGCCGTCCCCCTGAAATCAATTAAACCAGAGGCAGAAGGGGGCGAGAGGGGCACATCCTGTAGAGGGCAGCCCCAGACAGACAGCACCATCTGGGGCAGCGGGCGGGTCGACCCCGGGCCTAAACATGAAAGGCCCGGGGCGTGGATGAGAGGAGGGGAGCTGTACAGGCGGACGGTAAATCAAAATCTCCCTTTAGCCCCGCTGCCTCACCCCTGCACCGGGCCTGCCATCCGATACATCAGACACGGAGCATCGCTTTCACTCAATCACTCCCCAGATTCACTCTTATACGGCCCATATCAGCGCAGGAGTGATAACCTGTCACACACAGGAAGCAAAACCGAGTCAAAACCATCTATTCCTCTGTCAGAGATAGGGCCAAAGAGAAAAAGAATATCTCACATCTCTTGTTCCAAAAGACGTGATTTATGAGCTTACATTAAATAAACCTCGGACTCTCAGCGTTTCTCATATTAGCATTTCCTCAGTGTTGCACCTGTACTTGATTCCCGTCAGGACCGGGATAGGCTCCAGGGTGGGACTGGAGGTGAGTGAAGGTGCAGAGGGACCCCCTGTGATGGACAGCCCGGGTCAAAGGGGGGCGTCCTGTTTGTTGATCATGAGCTGAGTGTTGACAGCGACTCCCAACCTCCCTGCTCTCAAACACACACAGATACACACAGCCACACAGCTAGCTACACACATGACCGAAAACAAGCAACAACGCACTGAAAATCCATAAAGTCAAAATTCATAGAGTAACACAGCATCTTTAAGTGAAAGTATGCAAAATATATTTCCTTTAATTAGAGAAAAACTGTTTATTCACCTAACAGTCTTCTTCTTTTCTTTTGGCTTTTCCTTTCTGGGGTCATAGCAAATCAACTACGTCATTGTTTCTCAACCAGGGGTACGGGAACCAACAGGGGCACGAAAACACTTTGCAGGGGGTATTTGAAATTATTTCATAACTATAAATATTTCAAGCTCAAGGCTCATTGACTGCTAAAACGGGTAAGGAAAATTATTTGAATAGTATATTTTGTTACATATTTTTGGTTTAATAGCTTATTTCAAAGAGGATTTTTTTTCAAATAATTATTATTTTTTAGTATTATTAGATATTACTTTTTTTATTTATTCTGACCTTAAAATATAGTTTATATTGTTATATTTTATTTTAAAGGCAGGCAAATTATTCTTTTATTATTTTTGTATCTTGAATTTTAGTTTAAAGAAAAAATGCAATAGAATTTGTATCTACAGTAAAGTGAGTATTAATAAACGCAGATGTTTTATAGGCTTTACATCCAACTGACTGGTCTACATCGCTTGTCAACATTTAATTAAGAGTCATGGTTGCGCTCACAGAGAAACAGCACAGAAAGAAAACAAAGCTTCAGGCTAACAAAGCGTACTGTGATGTTTTGGATTTCAAAAGTTGTGCACATAGTTGGACTGAGTGATGTTTGATTATCTAAAGTGAAATATGGAGAACCTTCTTGTGCAACGCTCAGATTCATCAGTGTCTTGAACTCGTCCATGGCTCAGTTTGGATGTTGTACTTTTGACTCTGTATGAGTGATGTTACTGACAACTGTTACAGGATGACTCAGAAATGATAGAAGAATATATATTTTTTATACTTAAAGAGGAGACACTACAGGCAAAATGCATTTTTTCAATCATGATGCATTGGGCCAGTTTGCTGAAATAAAGAAAATGTCAAAATTACACATTAGGGTGTTTAGTTTAATTTATATAGTCACTTGGATTTCTATTGGAAATCTTATTTTCAAAAGCTTTTTTCTCACTCTCTGAGTATCAGGTCTTTCTACTTCAGTAGCTCCTACAAGCACCAACATTTTCACTCTTTAAATATTTTACAGAAGGATTAGTTGACATATCATTCCTAGCCTGATTTAATACAGTTCATTTTACTCCTAAAAATCAAATCTCAATTAGATTTTTTAAGCCTGTTGTCAGTATTTTCTATTTTACTGAAAGACAACTACAGATGTCCACATCACACATAAAACAACATGAATCAATAATTTTCAACCTAGCTGTGTCCAATTTTGGTTTGTGAAATATATGCAAATGTGTACATATTTACATAATGTCTAATTATCATATGAACACATTAAATGACTCAAAACCTGCAATATATTTTTCCTTTGTGTCAGTAATCTAGAGGAAAAGTTTCATATTGATATTTCTCCTTAACCCCATCTCACTCTGTAATTCTTTGGTGGCTCCAGATGGGTTCAGTACATTTTCAGCTTATTTGAAGCCTAAATACTGTAAGTGTGGGTCAGAAAAAAACGATCAGGGTAAAACTCACATTAAGAGCAAATAAGAACCACCAGTAAAAATAATATTATTGCTTTTGTTGTAAACAGTCACACACATTGCTAATAAATCTACAACCAACCAGCAGAAGTCATTATATAAACATTAACTAACAGTATACTGATGTCTTATTAACTGCCACAGTTCACATGAGGCGATATATTTAACCTTCACGTGTCCTGTGGTTCAGAAAGGTGATAACTGTGATCCTTGTTTAGATGTAAAAATATCTTCACGTGTTTTGTTTGGAAAAATACTTTATGTACTGTACTGTGCAGCTTGTTGCACCGCAGCTGTGAGTCATGCCTCTCCTGCTGAGATTAAATTTATAATTCTCCTCTGTTTGCCTAAAGTCTGTGTACTTTCTATATTTCTTTCTTTTAGCTTTATATCTAACAAATTCAAGCTACAATTTCAGGTAGTAAATGGTCTATTGGGAAGGTGTTATTTAGAGATTTGGACATTAGTTTAACACTAATTTTATGCACATTTATCCAGATTTTACTCCAAATGTCCCTATTTTATCGGGACAGTCCCAGTTTTAGGCTCCTTGTCCCATGCCCCAAGAAATATCTGTAAAAACACTCATATGTCCCAGTTTTAAACAAACCATGTCCCAGTTGTCCCTATTTTAACTAACAGACAGGGCCGTCGACAGGTTTGCTGGGGCCTGGGGCAAGAAGGCTTCACATGAACCCCCTTATAAATTGAAAATATAAGAAGAGGGATCATTATATTTAAAAGTAATGCCCTATAACGTCATGAACTTTCAATTTCATGGCAGAAAACTGTTCGGATTTCTGATGCTTTTTTTTTTTTTTTTTTGTCACTTGGTTCAAAATGCATCAAAATTTGTGGGAAAAAAAATGTGTGCCCCCATTTTTGGGGTCAAGAAATCTGGTCCCCCTACCTATGTGAAAATAATTAAAAGCACAAATGAAAATTTACTGTTTTGTGGAAACTGTCCAAAGCTGTTTAGGACATTAACACCTTGTGAATGGCATGAATGGCATGAGCGCAGATGGAAAACGCAGAGGGGTAACTCGAACACACTCAGACCAGGTGGGACGACACATGTTAAAGCTGTTTGTCCCGGGGATGCTGTAACCTCTGATTTGGGACGATTGGAGCATGTTGAGGAGCACATGCCTCTGCTCTGACCTCTGACCTCCCTCCTAAACACACTGTCCCGGGCAAAGAGAGGGGCATAAACACAGGTCCCAGCTGCTGTCAGCACGGTGTGATCTACCACTGTTCACCGGGACAGGAGCCCAGAGCAGAGGACTTTCACTAAACCTGTAGAAATGTGCAAGAATTAGGACATTTTAGGACATTTTTGCGATACATGCTTATGGATTTCTGAATAGTTAGATCCAAAAAGACAAAACTCTATTTACTCCCCACTAGACATGATGGATTTTGGCCTCACCATACTGCGCTGGGATCCCCAAAGTGAATCACCATAGTATTTTGGCACAAGTGTCACTCCGGATGCCCTTCTGCAATCCACAAGTCATGACCCTGTGCTTGTTCTTGTTTCCTTCACTTGAATTTTATTTTGATGTGTAGTCAGTCCTCGTGTTTTTCTGTTTTATTTCCTGCCCTCTTGTGTTTCCCACCTGTTTTATTTCCTTCCCTGCCCCAAAGTGTTTTACCTGTGCCTCGTTCCTGTTGAGTGGTAAGTATTAATGCTGCCTTCATGATACATCGGAATCTCGGAAGTCCCGACTTAAAAAAGCCGACTTCCGAAAAACGTCCATTCATGAGGTCAGCTTGGAAAACACACGTGGATCAGCACAATAACAACAAAACCATATTTGCATTTTCATGTTGTTTTATAGGAAACAAATAAATGCCTTGATAAAACTGTTTGGTGTGGCACTGAGTTATATCAGGGGATGTTTCTATTTCTACTTTAGTCATTTATTGATAAATGAACAGTCAAAGATGTTTTTGCACAGCTGTAGCACTGAGAACTTCATTCATTATATAAAGATGAGTACATTTTTGCAGAAGTATGAGATCTCTTGTTTTAAAAAATGATTATTTTCCCGTTAGTAACCACACTGTTACTGTCCTTATGATTGTGACATCAACTCGGGAACTCGGAGTCCAACACTTCCGCACGAGTTTCAGAGCAAAAGTTCCCACCCGAGACGGCGTTCAAGGACGTTTTTCCAACTCGGAGGTCGAAATTTCCAAGATTCGGATGTATCATGAAGGCAGCATTAGTCCCTGTGTTTTCCCCAATACTCTGCCGTGTCACCAGTCTTCAGTTTTTCTGTAAGTTTAATTGTATTATTTTGGAAATTTTTACAATTTCTCCCGTGTGTACATCCATCCATCCATCTGCTTCCGCTTTCCTGGGGCTGGGTCACGGGGGCAGCAGTCTAAGCAGGCATGCCCAGACTTCCCTCTCCCTGGACACTTCCTCCAGCTCGTCTGGAGAAGTCCCAAGGCGTTCCCAGGCCAGCCGAGAGACATAGTCCCTCCAGCGTGTCCTAGGTCTTCCCTGGCGCCTCCTCCCGGTGGGACATGCCCGAAACACCTCCCCAGGGAGGCATCCAGGAGGCATCCGAAACAGATGCTCGAGCCACCTCAGCTGCGCCTCTCGACGTGGAGGAGCAGCGGTTCTACTCCGAGCTCCTCTCGAGTAACTGAGGTCCTCACCCTGTCTCTAAGGGAGCGCCCAGCCACCCTGCAGAGGAAACTCATTTCGGCCGCTTGTATCTGGGATCTTATCCTTTCGGTCATGAGCTTTGGGTCATGACCGAAAGGATAAGATCCCAGTGAGAGTAAGAACGTAGATTGATCGGTAACTTGAGAGCTGAGCCGAAAGGCTCAGCTCCTTCTTCAACACAACAGACCGATACAACGACCGCATTACTGCAGACGCTGCACCGATCCATCTGTCAGTCTCACGCTCCATCCTTCCCTCACTGTGAACTTAAACTTCTCCACTTGAGGCAGGAACTCTCCTGCTCACTCTTGGAGGTGCTGACCCGTGTCTACGGTCTACGGTAATGTTTACAGCGATGTGAGCAAGAGGCTGCGCAAGTATTTTTATTTTGAAATTTTCCAAATCCTCTTCACTGGTCCTGGGTCTGACTTCCTGTCTGGCTTAATCTGCTCTGTTCAACTTTATGCATGACGGCTCCAGCATCCGACAAAAATAGACTTGATACGTATTTCTGTCAGAGCACTGGACACGGAGACGTACTGCAGCGAGGCCGGTGTGAACTCATGCATTGACTTGCATTGTGTCTATTTCTTGCGAAGGTCACGTAACGTACACACAACAGACTCAGTGTAAATTGTGTGTTATGTTCAGTCATACCTGGCCTGACTCATTTAAAAACAAGCTTTTCTCATGATTAAAAAATATTAAAAAAAAATGATATGCATGATTCCTTTACAATATTTACTTAATGCTTACAAAGTTTAGTTATGAACAGAAATAAACATCTACATTTTTTTAACTTCAGAAATGTGTGAATATTTCAAAAAAATTAGACTTGAAGAAAAGTACAGTACAATTTGTGTAGCTTAAAAGTATGATTCATAGACTTTCTGAATGGCATCCATTTATTTAGGGCCCATTCTGAAAACCTGGAGTGGGGCCCCTCACTAGTTACAAGCCATTGTACCCAATAAAAAATGTAAAGTTTGCGTCAGGAAGGGTGTCCAGTGCAGAAAAGCCAAAAAAGAAAGAAAAATCAGTGTCATTATCATTGACATAATACTTTCCTGGTGTAGGGCCTGAATGTGCCAGTACTTTACAGTAAGGACAAACAAAACAGGGCCCATTTTAATAATTTTATCACTACATTTATTATTGTTAATTGACTGTGGGTTGATGTCCACCCTGACACTGTGCCCTGGAGCCAGTGTAGTCCTGTGTACCTCTGACGGGACAGTGGTGGGAGGCTGCCTAATAACTGTTAAACTGGCCTTGCTTTTCACATTACTCACTCGCTGTAATTCAATTTCATCCACAGCTGGTTTCACTTTTAACTTTACAGCTGAACTCAGTCACGTCCCATAATCCAACCCGATAAATAACTCGCCTTTATTGAGTTTGTAGAGAAAATAGCGTCCAGTATAAACCTGCGTGTGGTGGAGACTCAGAGCCAAATGTGAGTGAAGGCTATGGGATGTGTACTTGAATGGGCCAGTGGTAGAAGTAACTAGATACTTTAACTCAAGTAATTTCAAGTACTTTTTGTTAGGAAAATGTACTTCTGGAGAATCTCTAAACCAGTAAAAGGATTTTTTGACTTCAGTGGCAAAATATTGGTAGTAGTAATAGTACTAGTAGTAGTAGTGTTGTAGTCAAGACCATCCTAACCGAGACAAAGACAAGGCCAAGACTTTCAGGGTTCAAAACCAAGACTTTTAAAGACAAGATCGAGGCCAGGGCAAACCAAGACTAGGTCAAGACTAAACCCTGTGATTTAACAAGTGGAGAAGTTAAAAAAAAGGTTTTCAGATACAAAAGTGTTTATTTTAATGATCTTATGCAGACTCCACAAACACATTCTGGTTCTTCTAATGCTGAAAACAAATTACTTAAAAATTATGAAGAATAGCATTCTCATAATGTTTGGTAAATAATGTTTGGTAAATAAGTAAAATTGTATTAGAGATTAAGACCGAGAAAAACTGCAGCCGAGAAGACCAACATTGTAAAAAAAAGTAGTAGTAGTGGTAGTTATAATTGTAGTGGTTGTAGTAGAAGTAGTACTAGCAGTAAATACTTGACAAAACTTTAAATATAGTACTTTGTTACTTTTACTCAAGCAACAAATTTCTCTGTAATTGGCACAGTGGGAGTAGGTAAGCCACATAATCCAGCCACAAAGGGTCAGTCCCAAGCCAGTATACTCTTGGCGCCCATCCCAAACCTGGATAAATGAAGAGGGTTGCATCAAGAGCATCCGGCACAAAACTTAAGCCAAATCAGTAGACAAATAACTGCACACTAGGAGGCGACCCGAGGGAAAAGCCAAAAGGAAAGAAGACTTGGAGATGACTGACGTATTTGTATGGCATTTGAGAGTTAATCTAATGAGTCTGAGTATATTTACATGACTCTGTGCCTCTCTCTCTCTCTGCCTCTCCCTCTCTCTTTCCCTCTGTCCTGTTTCGAGATGCTATTTCACATGATTGGAAACAAATGACTTGGGGCTCAGGTTTCTCAGCTCTTTACGGCCCGTCAATCACCGAGAACGACCCCGAAACGTTTCCTCCTCGTGTTATTACCGCAGCCGAATCAGCGCCGTTTCGATGTTATTTTGGCCACCGCCTCGAGGAGCATTTAAGTATTACACTGACACTTTGTCGGCTCAGTGAACAACACGCAGGCAGCCAGCAGTGAGTGGGCAGTGAGTGACAGGGAGGAGGTACACTGGAGGGGGTTGGATACGTTACCTTTACTGAGAATTGGAAGTGTTTTGCAAAAGGATTGATTCTGAAAAGCAAACAAAAGACTTAGCATGTCCAATGCCTGGCCCATGGCTCAGTCAAGGTTTTATTCATTTTCTTCAGCTTGTTCCAGGGGTTAGGGGTGGTGCGTGGCGGGAGTCTGTCCCAGCAACTATGGGCCTTAAGCTGGGGACACAAACACAAACATTTTTTTGCCAGATTTGCCACAATTTTCAAGTCTGTATCTGTCAGCAGAAATCTGTTCATGCATGAAGTTTAAAGACACGAATCAGCAAGTGCTTGAGACTCAACAATTTATTAATTATTACACCACAAAAAAGTATAAGTCTGGTTTTATTTAAAAGTGCAGATGTGTGTGCAGTGTTAAGACCTGTCATTCGGACACAGTCACTGGCCAGGGGTGTAACATCTGGCAGTGTAGCCAGTGCAAAGGCACTGATGCCCAGGAGGTTTAGGGGGCCCCTTGTAGTGGGCCCTTGTCTGTCTCCTAGTAAGTCATTACTTTAAAATCATTTTTATTTATTTTAATTTAATTTATTCATGTTTAATTTAACCAACTCATTGTAAATTATAAGACCTGAATTGATATCATCTGTGAGCAAGTTTATCACAGGAAACACTCATTTTAAATGTAAGTATTTTGAAAAAAACTATGGAGACTGTAAGCACTGGTCTTTGAAGCCAATAAAAACAGCTGACTCTCACATTTTATAAATTAGAAGCTTAATACATACACTTGGAAATACTGATTGGCTTTTTATCACTGGGGCCAAGTCTAAAAATCTGCACCAGGCCCCTCTTTAAGTTACACCACCGCCACTGGTGCAGTTGTTTAATGTGTGATCCCCCAGTCTTTCAAAATCTGCTGAAATCAGTAGGTTAGTGTGTGATCCTTGTCTTTTTGAAATCTTTTTAAAACAACAGAGAAAATCATGTGGTGTGTCCCAAGCTTTAGGTGGGGTACACCCAGACAAACAACCACTCACCCTCACATTTATTCACCTTAAACCTGCACATATAAATCCCAGAGAGAACCCACAGTAACATGGAAAGGGCATGCAAACTCCACTTACAATTTCCCAAACAAAAAACCTAAAAGAGTCTAAAATGCAATTTGCACATTACAGTACACTTATTATCAATTAAATGTGTTTGGTCAAGTTATTCAATAGTGAGTGTCTATTAAAATGAATGTAGAGGCACTACAAAAGATGAAGAATCATTATTCTTTTTTGAAACATTTAAAATCTGATGTACTCGCAGTTGCTTGCAGTGATACAGTACACAGTATAGCAACACAATGCAACATGGATGTAACATTGATGATTAAAGATGTTTATTAGACATTTTCAACTTAATTAACTTTAGGCTGTGTAGTTGTAAAATATTTGGGATTGGCTCCAGCTCCCCATGACCTGCAATATTAATAATAAGCAAACAAAAATAAAGGAATTAATATTACATGATATTATGGATACTAGAGACATATGTCAATGGGCTTCCTGTTAGAAAAGTTTTGACGCCCCAATATTAATCAAATGCAGAACTTGTGATTGCTGTGGTATTTCCAAAACTGCTCCACAGTACCGTACCTCAGTAATAACATGTCTATAGTATTTCCTATAACCGTGTGTGTGTGTGTGCAGCAGGTGCAGAGTTCACCTCCCCTGGTATGAAAGCAATTAGTCTAATTGAAAGATCAGGCATTAGTGGGGAGTTTAAAATGATTGTCCCTCATAGACAAACACAGAGATGACAGACAGTATCGAATAACCAGCACAGATTATGCCTGTTTTTTGGACAAAGACAGGGCTGTTAGATATGAGCGCACCTGACCGCTGACTCAAACTCGGATCTCAATCTCAGCGCCTCAATTAACTTCCTTCCTGCCATTTTCCTCGTCTTGTGCATGTTAACTTACCAGTGTGCCGCGCCGTGACAAGTAAATGACTGTTTGGTTTCGAGCGTTTGTGGGGAAGCAGCCCATTTCCCAGTGCTTTGGCTAAAAACCGCGGAGAGGGGACTGCATGGAGGAAGGACTCAAACACACAGGAGACTCTGGTCTGAGCTGAACCGAAGCCATGAATTATCACGTCAGCAGCTTGAACGGGCGTGTCCTGTTTGGGGTAGGCCAAAAAAACAGGGCTCAGAGTGGGCCACGGTTGAGTGGTTAGCTTCTGGTACGTGTCCCCTTCATGGCACAGTAAACCGCTGCTGGAGATGCCAGTTTGAGTTACAGACAATTTCTTATTTATGATAAAATACTGTATTGCATTAAAAATGTTACTCATTCAGATAAGAAGAGGAGATTTAGTCACACTGTCCAATTGAACAGAATCATAATTAAAACCAGTGCTACATGTGCAATATGTTCTCCAAATGCGTTGACCACAGGCAAAAGTTGTATTGTTAAAATGAATTGCGCTTAAACAGTCAGTTGAAACAGTAAGCATCCTTTTTGGTGGAAAGTAACTATTTTTAGTCAAGGAATTTACTTAAGGCCTTAGTGCATGTTCTGAAGAGAATTAAGTCACAGGAACATTTTGTAAAACATACTTTTTTGAGCACATTTTAAAGGAGACATCTTACTTTTTCTCAAGTAGATTTTAGTAGAGTCTCTATTGAGTAAAAGCATTTTTTTAAGTGGGAAACCTTACAAAGTGACCTTACAGTCATTAGGTCTACCTTATTTTGTTGGTTTGTTTTACATTTACTTATTATTTTTGAAGTATGATGATAATGATGATAATTATAGATCCTTGCTGCTATGTTGAACGGCTAAAACGTTGACAAACTTGCTAATGTTTTCTAACCAGGCTCTGATATTACTCACCTGTGGTTGAGTGGTTGTCATTTGTTAAAACTATCTTGATTAATCATAATTTGTGATGTTTAGTGGGTAGTGCATCATTAAAAATGTATTATCGTATTTTTAATTTTCAGTACCAGTCTTTGGTAGGGCATGTTAACACAAAGCCAAGCCAGAAAACCTCATCCCCTTCAGATCATTTTCCGTCTGCTTTTAAATTAACATCATCACTATTTCACTTTCTTTTGATATTATGCATGTATTATATTCATGATAAATAATCAATTAATCAAGACAATCCATAATTTTTGTATGAGCCCAAACTTTTTTAAAACACAAAGAAGACTGCTTAAACATACCCCTAGAGTAACCACACCTGCATATCCATTTATTTCTGATCTTTTCACACTCTGCTACTGACTCCTCATTGATCTCTACATCATTTCAACAACAGCTCCAGCAATAATAATAACCTGGCTGTTTCATTATTCTGTTCTGCCGGTGCCTGACCTTTCCAAAGGCCGGTATACGCTGACCTTTCACTCTGTGCATCTCTGATTGGGCTTATTATTGGTAATAACGCTGCGGCCGATGGAAATTACCTGGCCTGACTTGTGCAGCTGTTGTTCTTCCTCTACAATCACAGAGACCTGATGAGCTCATGTTTTAGTCAGAGGTGGTCAGGCCCAACACTGGACTGGAGGGATGAGTTTGTGAAAACAAAACATGCTTTTGTCCTCTTCAACTCATGCATATGAGATCATATACATCCTTATCAGTCTGACAAAAAAAAAAAAAAGGAAAGTGGGGTGTATATTTTAACATATATGCTGTAAAGTCACATGTGTTGTTTCCATATTTGTGTGAATCAAATTAACTCATGCTCTTTGTTATCCACAGAAGTGAAAGAAGAACACAAAATCAGTACTCAAGTAAAAAGTACTGCTACTTATAATGATTACATTGCATGTAAACTTTTAAAGCTACTATGACCAGTATATATTGTTCATTTTATAAAAAAAATCCATGTCTGAAGATATGAAGATATAATCAAAAATTAGTTTTACTGAAAACAATGGTACAGCTGATTTATTCACAATAAAAATATATTTTACATAATGACCAAGTTGTTTATGTTTTTCATTTTTTGTTTTGGTTCTAAACCCTGCTTTGGTGACCGTCCAATCAGAAAAGCAGAAAGACTGGCAACCCACTGACCATTGTTTTGATTTAGACAGTACTTAGGCAGTACTGTTTTCACATTACTTTCCGTCACTGGTTATCTGTTTTTTTTTTTTGGGAGTAGCACAATATTGGACAAATCAGCATTGGTCAGATTTCATTGCTGCAAGAAGTACGAAGCATCTTCAAAAAGCAGACTGTATCACTTTTGGGAAGAGGTAGAACTAAACACTACCATAGCCTACTCTGAGGATGCTCATTCTCCCTTTTTACTTTCCCTTTTTTAATGCTTATAAACGTGGCTAATTTACATGGTAATCATGGTTTTACCAATAAATAAAAATGTTAACACTTTAATTTTACTAAATGAAACCTAAAGATGCTACAAAAATGCATTCCTCGCATGGTAAATAACTCATGCTGCCTAATAAACATATCAAAGCTATGGAAGTCTTGCTTTCACTTTAAACACCATGTACCCAAAACAAAACAAGCTGCAGAAGGATCCATAATATGCGTCTTGGTCTAAAAATATGTGAGTACATCTCTAAACACTAATGTTGTTCTGTCTAATGTTGTCCTGACTGTTTAGTACCGAGTGCAGGTGAACGCCTTTCCAGCTTAATCAGAGCATGGTGTATACAAGCAGCAGTAGTCCAACAATGAACTGCATTATCCTATTGCTCCACTCCCATTAAGAAAATGGGAGTCCCAGGTTTACATGCAGTTTAATACTCCTGTTGTAATCGGAGTATGGAAATAATTTGGTTTTCTCGACCTGCATGTAAACGTAGTGAGTGATTTGGAAAATTGCTTGGGAAGAAGCAAAGGAAACTGACAAAGTTTTTGGTGAAGCTTTGGATGTGTGAAAAAACATTGTGTTTATTGTTTACTTTGCGATAAATCTGTGGGGGGGTTCCAAATGACTCACACCATGCTGGATTGATGACTCCCTTTTACGCTAATTGCACTGGACAAAACTTTAAACTTAAAACTGTCTACTAAACACACCTTTGGATGAAATTCAGTTTTTGTTCCTGGCAAAAGACAGTACACAACATGGTAGACTTCTCACCAGAGACCACATACTTCAAAGAGAATATTCAAATTCCATAATATACAAAAGACAAAGCTGCTTGGGAACTTTCTAAGTCAGATAAACACTTTAATAGGCACGTTTGCTCAAAGCAATAGTCATATCCTTGTTAATATTTAGATTATTACATACCTCCTATTGATGATGCTCTTTGGAAACACCATAACCAGATGAATTAAGGCAAAAAAAAAAACAAAAAAAAAAAACAACTCTTTTGAGCCATCTCCAAAAAGAAATGTACATCTGCTTTGGGTCAGTTTATTGTGACGGTAAATCCAACACTAGTCTCAAAAGCCACAGACAGTCCTCGGCCTGGCTCGTGTCTCTGAACGGGCCTGAGTCCTGAGAGTGTGGTCCAAGTGTCAGAGGCAGTGGTTAGAGGTGGGCGGCCATCTTGATTGGACGTTGTTCGTAGTGTCCTCTGCCAGCTTGTTTTGCCGGGAAATGGACGAAAGCGGAGGGCTCAGGGGGAAGCTATATCGGTAAAGACAGTACGGTCCGAATGTGTCAGGGAGATGCAGAGAGGAGCTTTGAGAGGTTAAATGGTTGGCGAATGGGATAAGATATGGGGCGCTCGAGTCTCTAGGCTTCTTCCCCTGAAGCGCAGACAGTAAAGGCAGGTCTGATAAGGAAGGCATGGGAGCAAGTATTCGGTCTGGTCCCAGAGAGGAGAACCCTCTGATGGGCAGTGGGGAAGCAACAGAGGTCATGGTGCTGCTGGGGTTAGTCTTGGAGTACAGGGGTAAAGCCACAGTCTGGAGAGCAGTGTCCCGACAGGAAAAGGCCGACACAGAGAATGGGTGAAAAGGTGAAGACGTGGAGAACGGGAGGAAACTCTTCAGAGGAGAAATACTGCTGGTGCTCGAACCTGGACTCCCTGATGGAAGAAAGAAAAATATATATTAGACAAACAGGTCAAGAGATGTTATTGGAGAAGATGACACAGCAAAACAACACCAACAACAATACCATAATATGCTTAAATGTAGAGTTAAACAGTAAAAAATACACTTGCTGCCACATTATTAGGAACACTTGAACTTCTGCTTTTGAGTGAAAATATCTACCAACTAAATGGCAATAACTCAATGCATTTAGTCTTGAGACATGTTGAAAACAAACCTCCAGAAGCTCAAATTGAGCATCAGAATGGAGTCAAAAGGGGATTTAGGGAGTAGGGCCATTAAAACTGTGGTACCACTGGAGAGGGGTCAGTGTCCCCTGCTGGCCCGTGCTTACACTTGCACAAATGATCTGTGCCGCAGCCTGGTTACGTCATCAGCTCCAAGGACGATGGGCTGCTACTACATCATCATGATGCGCTGTTTATTTAAAAGTTTTTTGTTGTTTTTTTTGTATTTTTTAATTGCTAACACTTTTAATACTGGTGCAGTTAAGTCCAGCAGCATGAAGTATCTGTCATTTTTACTACTGCTTTGAGTCCCATTTGTGAGACATGTTCTTTTGTCACATTTTGGAATAAGCACAGATACAAGGAGCAGCGAAGGCAGCAGGATATGAGAGGCTTCAAAACTAATACCGCAGCCTGTTCTCTTCAGAAAGGTGTGTGCGAAGATTAGTGGCGTTGTTACCCGTGTTAATATGGTGTTTATTTACTTTTTACTGTGAGAAGAACAGGTGGGTACATGACAGGGCTCGTAGATGTTGTTGCCCACCTCCTCCAATCGTGTCAACGTCCTGGGCCCAGATTGGGACCCCTCACATCAGCCAAACATACCGTGTTCTAGGGGTGTTCCAGGCCTGGGCACGTTACGGTTGGTCTGCTGTGAGTGCACCATAAGTGTTTTATATTTATTTAAGTGACTGAACATGGCAAAAAGTTAAGAAACTGATGACCAACTAAGATTTTTACACACAACCATCTCAGAAAATGAATCCAAAAAGAGAAAAATATCCAGAGAAAGGTATGGTGAAAATGCCTTTTTGATGAGAATTGTCAGACTGGTTCCAGTTGATAGAAAGACACTGACAGACAAAATATGTTACCGCCAAGATCTGCAGAAAACCATCTCTGAACAGCCTTGAAGCAGACGGTCTCCTGCAGCAGAAGACCACACCCTATAGGCCACTTTATTAGGTACAGAGGTTTGACGAGTACCTAACAAATGAGCACACCCCAAAACTAAACAAAAAACTTCTAACCTCATTGTCTGTTGTTTCTTTTACATTACACCAATCCTTATACATATTTTAGTTCATGTGGGATAGATAGAGCATGGAGTTAAGTCTTCAGCAATGAATTAAAACAATAATTAAAGTTCAGTACCTTGGAGCTGCATGGCGAATGGCTTCAGGTCCAAACTGAGTGGGCCTCTCCAGGGATAGGACTCCAACAGGCCGTCCAGCACGCCCCTGTTCACACAAGTACACAGCGTAAATACAAAGAAATCTACCTCAAAATATTATTACCACTATTCAAATATTGGTACTGAGAGGTGTGAAATTCAGCCCGACCCTGTCCCACCTCAACTTCAAGATTTTATTTGGGGGTTCAGTTTCAGTGGTTAAGTCCAAACTCTCTCTGGGGTCCTTTATAGCCAAGTGTTTTGTGGATGCCATACCTATTCCTCCCTGGATCTCTGAAACCTTTGGCGAACGGGTTCCTGTCGATCTTCAGCTTGGTGATCTGTCCCAGGACGGAGAAAAATACACTGGTTAGAAGTGGGACGAGTGACGTGTTTAAGCCAACAATGAGCTCAACTTTATGACAGTGTAGAGAGTGGCAGTGCTGGTCTACGGGGACTTGGTCTTCCAGCAACACCCAGGGCGAGCAGCCATGTCAAACAGGTTTTTTGGCGAAAAGTGCTCGGGTCATTCAGTTTTATTTGGTGTTTTAATAGCTGTGGAGTGTAGCGGGCCATTATTGAGTTTCTGTAATAATACATGTGCTGATTGTAAAGTGACGCCTGATGAAAAGAGCTGGCAGCCCCCTCCGGACGGCTCGGTTGCTGGAGTAATAGTAGCCAATGGAGAGGTCAGAGGAACTCACACCTTCTTGAACCAGAAAATCAGGGCAGTACCAAGAGTCAGTTTGTTCCCAGCAATAAAATAAAGGCACCGTATCTCATATTTGTATTTAAAATACCCCAAGATATCTATAGCAGTGTTGGTCCTTGATGTCATTGTGTTGTATTACAAAGACAGCAACAGAGGGCTGCGTAAGTGCTGTCTTAGGTGGCTTTTTATATCACAATGTACTTGTAGAAGGAGTCAGGAGCTTACAGTCACTTGTTGGCCTATAAGAGAACCTTTTTACTGACATGGCAGGACATGTATAGCCAGGAAAACTGCAAACCTAAGTGAACTGCTCTGCACAATTCTAGGCTATTGCCTTGTACATATTAGGCACAATAGTTAATTAAAATTATGGTCTATAATGTTTAGGTATGGCCAAGTCTTAGTAAAAGAGAGTCAGTGTGATAACCGCAGGCAGGTCATTTATTGTCTAGAGGGGCTTATTATCACCACAGTCAGACAGCAGCAATGGCAAAGTCTCATACACTCAAAGGCCACTTTTTTAATTTTATTTGACCTTTATTTAATCAGGAAAGTCCCACTGAGATTAACAATCTCTTTTGCAGAAGAGTTCTGGGGGGGCTGACCTTTGTACATGTTTTTTGTGGAGCACCTGGAGGAAACCTACGCAGACACAGGGGGAACATGCAAACTCCATACAGAAAGGGCCCAAAAGGTCCAGGAATTTAACCCAGGACCTACTTGCTGTGAGGCAGAAGAGCTAACAATTTTGCCACTGTGCACCTGTTCATTTGTATTGTTAACACAAACAGCTGTATAAGGCTGCTAACAAGGCAAGAAAAAACTACCAACACAACAACCAAAAACCTTTAAACTATTCTTATTATGCCTGTTATGGGGCATTTATTCTGTTTAAGCTGTCAGCATCCACAGAAATTATCACTCACAGGCATTCCTGAGTGCTTTTATGCAACAAGATATGGCCATCTTTGTTTTCTAGTTAGCAGAAATAATATTTCACATTTCCACAAACATCAATTATATCTTAAACTTTTAAAACCAATATTTCACCTTCAAGCATGGCAGGGCATAGTTTTGTTTCTTTATGGTTGCCCCTTTTGCTTTTCCAAAATGGTAACACATTTCCAAATCTCTCCTGAAGGGAAGCATTAACTGTCCTCTTCTGTCTCTCACCGACAGAAAAACCTAAATCACACATGTATGTAGTTTCTCTTCTAAAAGCCTGGGCTCTGGAGTGGGTGGTACCTGCTGGTTCTGGTAGGCTGTGACGGTCGTGAACTCGGTCTCGGGGAAAGAGAAGCTGTGGACTCCCTCAGCGGGCAGAGACTGTATCTGGGACAGGTCCAGACGAGGGTCCTGTCGAATTATGTGCACACGAGGCTTGTATTTGTGCATCGACTGCAGGATGATCTGGATTAGGATAAAATAGAAATACTGTGAATCTGAGAATCACACTACAAAGATGACAATTTTAAGCAACACTTTGTAACATAGAGTACATCCTAAAAGTTCTTTTAATGGTTTCTCAGGATAAATAAGTATCAGTAAGCAATGCTTTACCTACACAGTGACAGAAATCACACTTAACTTTAAGACATGGGCTACATAAACAAAAAAAAATAAATAAATTGCACGTAAACAAAGTCATAGAAAAATAAACTAAAGCACAATATTTTGGCAAAAGTGCTTCAGAAGTAGAAAAAATATGTTATCGAGCTCCAGGGGCCTAGATTTATGATGTTTGTTGTCGCTAATTGAATAAACGGTTCCAGCAAGTTGTTAAATCCTAATGAGTAATTTTAAAGGAAAAATCACCACTGAAACATATGGTTACCTGTTAGACTTATTGCAAATTAAACATAATATACATTTCTTAATGTTGACGCGTGTTCATTTGATCTTAGAAACATTTCCCATGTTGTTTTGAAAAGTGCATAAAAAAGACACTAAAATGTAATTTTATGAAATAGAAAAAAAAAGATACAGCTTCATACTGTGGTTATCTTATTACAATTAAAATGTAAAAATATGTAAATCAGGTCATAAATAAAAAAAAATGCATAAATAAATAATAAATACATTTATCTTGCCAAAATCCAAATCTAACATATGATTTGGTTGTAAGTTATGGAAAATTGTTGAATTTCTTGACATTAATATGGCAAATAAAATTGTAAATTTGTAAAAAAAAAAACTTGCTAATAGCTCAACTGCACTAAAATTGACTTTTGCTTTCTAAAATGAACTGGCCCCAACAATAACAATAAGGGATCTCTTTTTCCTCAGACTCAGAGACATTTCATGTGTGGTTGTATAAACAGCAGGATCAAGTGAAAGCCGCTCCACTGACCACATCTGTCACATCTGCACATCACTGAACCTCCACAGGAAGTTTAGAACCAGACCAGGATTTCCACTTCCTGATCCCAGGATTTGCTTCGACGGGATCGGTCCAGGTTTTGAGCAGACCGGGCTAAATGTGCACCACCACTGCAAGCCAACCAGGCCTGAAACTGTCCGAGCAGTTTAAGTCTGACTGTATTTCAACTCACCGCTCCCAAAGGATCAACAATGTGAATCAAAACAATGCAATCAACAAGTTCACAGTTTATGCACAACTTTTAGCTGCCTACCCACAAACAAACTTAGCCCAATGTCTTCTCACAACATAAAAATACTATTAAGCTGATTTTATACACTGCAAATAAAAACTGAAACAAAACAAGACTTGTTTTTTTTTCAATGCTACTTAGAAACTGTACAGGCATTCAGTGGTGGAATGTAACAAAGTAAAACTACTTAGTTACTTTACTTAAGTACAATTTTCATGTATCTGTACTTTACTTGAGTAAATTTTACAAGGGGTATTTTTACTTTTACTTCATTACATTTTAGACTTTTTACTCTACTACTTTTATGAGTTGGTTTGAAGTAAAAAGTATTTTGAGTTTTGATTTAAAATCATGTGTTTTTGTTGTAGCCTCATTGTAGACAAACAGCACTTAAATATGAAAGATGCAGTAAAGTTGTACTCATTAGAAACAACAGAATAAAAGATCTCAGCAAAAGATTCAGTCTCTTCTACTGCAGCAGTTTGTTAATTTTATCTGGAATCAGCAAAATCCCTCTCATTTAACACATTCATGAGCTTTCGAGTGCAATATAATTTTACTTTTTTACTTGCAAGTACATTTAAACTTTTATACTTTTATTTGAGTAAATCTTTGCTTTTATATCTGTACTTTTCTTTAAGTAAAGAAATTTTGTACTTTTCCCACCACTGCATGTATTTTGACCTGGCCTCTGAATTGATACAAGACGTATAACCTTGCCTCATAGTATGCTCATCAGAATAAAATAAAAATAAAATAAATGAAAAGCTGTCAAAAACTCACAGAAAATTTGATAGCCTAAACAGCAAAAGCCTCCTTTCTATTGTGTAATAAAAACAGGAAGTAAGAGGCAGCTCATGCGCAGTAGAGGCACCTACATGTCCCTTGTCGTCCATCTCGTTATTGGTGAGTTTTACGCGGTCAAAACTGATGACCTGACGCATCCACGTCTCTCCCGCGCACGGAGAGTCCGGGTGCACGTACAGCCTGGGGGAGATGCACGAGTGGTCCGTGTTTCCCGCCACCATCCACTGCGAGCTGTGGTACACGTACCTGCGAGACACGGAGGTCAGATATTAGCATTTTGAAGTTACTCAGTGTTTATCAAAAATCACACCATCACACCTGTAGCGTTTTGAGTCCACAGGCATTACATCCATTGCCACATAGTACTGTTGGCACGGGTCCAGGTTGCGCACTTTGACGCGCACTGACGGAAACATCCTCCTGTTCGGGAAAAACACAATCGATTTAAACACAAGTGAGAGGTCAGTCGCTTTATGACCCGATGATATTTAATACACACATAAAAATTTATAATACTAGTGCATTTTACAATGTTGTTCTTTTCCTTGTGGGTCATCTAGCCTGCAGTCCAGAGGAAAGTTCATTGAGCTCCTGGGGCCTAGATTTATGACGCTTGTTGTCGGTAATTGAATAAACGGATCCTAAGTTTCAGCAAGTCGTTAAAGCCTAATAAGTCATTTAAAAGGAAAAAAAATCATCACTGAAACACAAGGTAACCTATTACGCGTAGGCCTCTTATAAATAAAACAATATGAATTGTTGTTCAAATGGAATATCCATTTCTATCCGAAAATCGCTGTCCATATTGTTTTAAAAAATACACGACTGACAATGCCTGTTCTTTTATATCAATGCACTATCTTTAATTTTAAAGCTAAAGAGCGGTGCGTAAAGCCCTGCGTAACTGAGACAACCCCGTATTTTGACCACTAAAGAAAATGTAAAAGTTGCCTAATAAATGTGCATTTCAAAGCTAAATCATACCTTGTTATATTTATAAAATGACAGTCGATACATATGTAACTGACAACGTCCTAGGCACGTGCGTATTTTCAGCTATTTTATTACGAGCGCGATTTTTATGCACCTCGTGAATAAAAATAAAAACTACCTTAAAACGCCACAGTGCTTAGCTTCTCTTAAATTCTAAATTATTGAGAATATATTGGTCAATTGCAGACTGAAAATAACGTATGTATAAAATACAAAGGCCAAGAATGCGCACGGCCTATTTTCTGACTTAAAGTGAAGGTAGTTTTCCTTTAACACATTTAGACTCCATACCTGCCCGCTTTGGTGATGATCATCTCGGTGCCAATCTCGTAAAACCGCCTCCACAGCTCGGACCCCTGCAGCTCCACGCGCACCTCTCTGTCCGGCACGCGCTCCACCTCTGTCCCGGACTCGTGCCTGACAGCAGCTCTGTCCGGATCACAGCACGTGTCCTCTGACCTGCGCGCGGCTGGGGCTGCTTTCTTCACGTGAGGCACTGGGGACTCGTGCAGGCCTAACGTGAAACGAAAAGAATTTTTTCAAGAAAGCAACAACTGTGTTGTCACAATGAAGCAAACTGTGCTATTATCATTATTCATTTTAGGCGATTTTTTTTTCCATTTTAAACGAAAGGCCGAAATTGCAGATGCACATAGTTTAATTTACCATGTTTTCATTAAAATATGGAGCCTCTTGCTTAATTTATTAGATGCTATTTTCCGATTTTTAAAATGAAAATTATTGGCTATAAAGCATTACACTAAACACAGAGAATTTACTGAAGTGCAAAGGAAGACCAGAAGTTTTGCAAGTGTTTATAAATAATTATTTATAAACATTTATAAATAATAATTTGAAATGGTAGCAGCCTCCCTACAAGAACCAAACGATGTTAATTTTCTTACTTAAAGTCACCATGACTTTCTGATCTCATAAGATTTGATAAATAGTGCCTCGGCCTTGGTCAGACAATAAAATCAGCTTTGCAGGTAAAAAAAAAAAAAAAAGGTATTTATGTGGCTTCTTGATGTGTGTAAATAGTACAGTACACAGTACATGAACACTGAAACCAAAGTTTATCCACAGTTTGTCCTCACCAGCGCTGACCAGGCTCGAGTCGCTGCCAGTGTCTTCAGTTGAACTTGAGTCGTGTCCATCCACTTTGATCCTTTTACAGGGCTTCCCCACGAGCGCCTCCACAGAGAAAGCGTGCGCCCGGGAGCTCAGGCCCTGCATTCTCCTTCCTCGCGGTCCGCTATATCCACTCAAGTCCTGTTTGGTTCAGTGCGGGACGGGGAGCAGTGGCAGCCCCTGTTCTCTCGCTGCGGGGTAATTGATCCTGTGCGCTTCCATGTGTTTCCAGAGACGCGAGCCTCCGTCTCGTTCACCCAAAGCGCTGATTGTTGGCACGCCTCTCCTTTCACAGTGTGAGTCCATGTCCGTGCGTGTTTCGCCTGTAGCTTGTTTCGCGCTGCGCGTCATGGAGAGGGAGGGCAGAGCGCATTCCTCCACAGCCATGGCCTGCGCTGCTACAAATCACATTAGCTCTGATCCAGGCCAATACATTATCTTTTAACATGAGCGAAAAACAAAAACAGTTTATAATGAACTGGAGTAAGTGAGTGTCTTTTCACTACATTTGACTAAAATTCACTTTGTACAAATTGGACAAAGTGCCAAACATGTCTCATTTGTTGCAAGTCTTTTTATTGGTTAGTTAGGCACAGCTGGCTTTAAGCTCCAGTGGGAGTGATTGAAGTACTCAAAGTCTGTAAAATTCAAGTACAATTACTTCATAAAAATAATAGGCTACTGTAATATAGTAATAAGTTAAAGTATTATTACTGGAGGAAAAATACAAATGTATTGAGTGCAAAGTTTCCTTAAGTAGCCTACAGCTAATAACATTATTAACTACTAATCTACTTTATTTTACTTCCTATTTTACTTCTGCTACTACTACTGCTGCTATTAAGTACTACTATAAAATTATTTAATTTAAATCATAATTATACTTTTACAGGTTAAAATTACATTTAGAATTAAGTTCCATTTATTCAGTGGCTATACAAGGTTTCTCTTTAATACAAGCATTTCAAAATAATGCCCTATCCCTTGTCTGAGACAAAGCCTATCAGTCTTCATTCACAGCAAAAAGGTCCCGGGTTTGATTCCTGGGCCAGACGGGGCCTTTCTGATATTCTCCCAATGTCAGCTTGTTTCCTCCGGATGGTCCGATTTACCCTACCTTTAAAAAACATGTGGGACAGGTTGGCCCACAGTGGAGGCGGACTCATTCGCAGCAGCTCTCGAATAACCCTCCATCTCACCATCTATGCAGTTTCATTGTACACCTTCTATATATAATGACTTTTACTAGTATTTAGTAAAAGTAAAAAGTTAAAGGTAGAGTTTGTATCATCTGGCTAATTTTGATAATTTGTACTTATTTGTGCTATAAAACATATCAAAAACGTCCAAAGTTATTGCCTATTCTTAATTCAAACAAATGTATTTAAGCCATTGTTATTTTAAAATATATCACTACTTTATCTGAGGTTTTCCTTACTTCCTAGACACAGGACCTAGCTCTGACTAAACTGTCTGCTCTTATCTTTGGGGCGGCAGATGGTAGAGCCGTTCGTCCACACACCAGAGGGGTGGCAGTTAAAATTTGCTCACTCCGCTGCATGCTGTCGTTGTTTCCTTGGGCAACACACTTAACCCCCACAAGTGTAAGCAGGCGCAGTGTACAGTGTCTGCGTACACTGGTGTACGAATGTGTATGTGTTCCTTAATGTAAAGTGCTTTGAGTGCCCATGGACGTAGAAAAGCGCTGTAGAAATGTGACCAATTACCATTTATTTATCCTCTATGGTGTACTAGACCTACTTTATTCATGGAAAACTTTGATATTTGGCATGTATTTTTCTAATTTAATTCAACTTGATGCAATTTCCCAAATAAAACTTCACCCTAAAATAAAATCAGAACATCAGACATGAATCAGATGAAGCGATAAGTATATTTAAGCCTTTAATGTTTACATTTTGAGAAGCACTTTCTATTTTGAGTCATTTCAGTTTAGCATAGGAAACTGTTTCATTGACCTGTGTGGTTTGTGCATGTTACTTTCCTCCTTTTAGACAAGCCCGCAGATAAATACAGGGCCCATTTCACTGCACTGGGAGCAGAGTGGAGGCCCAAATATTTAAGTTTGTTAATGCAGAACATGTGCAATGCGAAATCTCTCTTGAGCCGCTGCGTGTGTTGAAGCTTACATTTCCTATATTAATTTGAAGGCCTTCCTCTCTCGTGTAGAAGTGCTGCGTCCAGTCTGTTTCTCATAAGCGCTCACATCAAATACAGAAAGTGGGCCGTAATGACAGCTAGGGATTATTACATTACTCCTCGACATGAAATAGATCCGTTTTACACAAATACAGGCTCTATTTAAAACGTATTTAATCACACTGTATAATTGGTCTGACGAGGAAAACAAATGAGGTTGTGTGTTTACGCTCTGTTTGGTCGCTGATGGAAATTTCGGCAAAACAGCAGGAAATGGAGAAGTATGACCAAGAGGACTCACATGTTCCCTGTCATCAGGAAGAGCACAAAAATATTTATGTTTATCCCATAGTAGGGTTAACTCATCCTGTCTTTAACTAGAGGAGACCGCAGGACGTCCCATACAGAGAGATGGTGTGGTGTAGAAGTTTGTAACCAGGACTAAGGCTAGAGACAACCAGAACTAGATTAGGACAAGGACAAAACCACAACTGAACTAACAAAAGCCTGACAATTTTAGACATTGCAATGTATCTCCCATTTACACAAGGTCGAATTTAGGTTTGCCAATTTTTCCAGTACATGCATGTCTTTGGCAGGAAGGTATAAACACGCAGGACATGCGACCGCCAAAAAGAGAAAATAAGAGAGATCCAATACACATAATCTGTTTGCTCTGTGGCAGGATGGCTAACCTCTTTGCCACAGTGATTACAATAGAACATGCATATGTTTTATGGATAAATCATTAAAAACTGCTCTGATGATAACTCACTTTAGAAACAAAAAAATATTCATGACATACAACATAGGTGCAACACACAATGCCATATAGAAGATTGTGTGTTTAAAGGATATACAGTATATTGTGTTTTTAGTCATATTATTAAACCAATCTTGGTCACCTCTAGAACAGCATTTCATGTTTTACAACCTTTAAAAACATTATCTGACTAAAAGAGAACGTTTTTAATAAGTATTCTACTGGTGCTATTAAAAAAAAAATGGTGCAGAGACCAGCAGAGTGCAGGAGAGAGCAGACTGTTGTGGCCTTTTGTTTGAACATAATTTAAAAAATAAAATGAACTTAAAAAGTGTATGATGCCATTTTACTACAAAATGAAAAACAGCTGTGAGGAAACAGTGGAAACAGAGCTGTACACTGTTTTTTGGATAAATGAATGCGAGCAGACTGGTTGTAGAGGGCTTGTTGATTGGTCAGTGGGCAGGGGTTTGTGGGAGAGGCGGAGGTTCATGCAAAGTGAGCATTTTGGGGCCTGAGAAAGGCTGTGCCAGAGAATAGAGGATTACTCAAACAGGCATGAATGAGGCAAAACACAACTCCAGGTATGTTTTTGACGAGGGAACAGCGCTATAACACGGTAGAAAGGTCAGAAAAGTTGATTTTGCAAAATATAGCCCCTTTAATAAAGAAAGTTGAATGTGCTTTTTTTCCAGCTGTGCTCAGTTTGTTTGCTCAAGGCAAGTAAGAAGGGAAAGAAGTGAAACTGGGGTCTATATCTATTTACTAAAACAATCGCAAGGACGATTTTGATTCTACACTGTTAAAATTCTTCATGAATATCACACATAGCACATTTGCAAATTGCCCATTTAAACCAGGATTAAACCAGAATGAAATCCAAGTTAATTTACCATATTTTAAACAAGTTATGCTACTCCACAGCACTTTTTGCCCCAGTTTAAACCCCACGTCTGCAGCCCTGCTTTGTATAATGATTGCCAGAAATAGATGCTGCTCAGAAAACATCTCGCCTCAAAAATATCCTCCCCAAAATCTCAGGGATCACTTTCCGTGTCTTCAGTTCTCAGCTCATAAATCATCACTGCATTTCGGGACGTTCTGCCACGCGATGACATCTCCCAAAACCAAAAAGGAAGCGTCTCCTTCGATGTTTGATGGCTCTTAATCCAGTGCAAAGCTGCATTGTCCGCGGTCGGCCATGTTTTGTTTGCCACACCTGTTTCCTGTTAATAGGCCCGATACTTAAAGGAAGCAACATCCTTAAATCCAATTTGGACCAGGGCTTCAGGTTTCCATTAAATACGGAAGTGTGATGATGATGACCAGCTGCAATTAGGCTCATTTTAGCGCCTTAGGCCTCGCTGGCTGGTCCTGATTGGTCTAATTGATACTTCTTTGCCAATAACTGGTTTGTAATTGATACTTGGTAATGCAGGATTCAAGTTAACACATCGAGCATGACGCTGGTGCTGTTTTCAATTCTATTGGCTTTTACTCATGAAATATCAGATTTTAATGTATTTGTGGGTCATTGTGTGTGATGTGTTTTTCACCACAACATTAATGGGTTGAATTAGTGAGTCATTCCCGGCAGTAATGCTTGTTAAATTGATTTGAAATGGTCGAAAAGTTTGCTAGAAGTTTATATAAAAGTGCTCTTAAAATGTTGCACTCATGGCCGTTCCTCTCAAACAGCCGTAACATTATGACCAGTGAAGGCTGAAGCGAAAAGGTTGATTAGTGATTGTGGGGCCTTTTAAAAGCAAGTAGTCTAAATATATAGTACTTTAATTTGTTGTCTCAGAAATAGGAGAAATTTGCCTTATTTGCATGAAACCATAAATTACAGCTTGGTTACGGGGGTAGCCACCCAGTACTGAGGGTAGATAATAGAGTTGGCTTCAAGTTGTCGTCACTAAACAATTTGAACAATTTGGCAAAATGTTGGCACGTCATAAGAAAAATATATGCACCACATAACACTAGATTACAATTTAGAGGTTTTTCCCAAATAAACATTGCAGAAAGGACATCCCTAAGAGAATAAGAGCTTGTAGTGCTTTGGGTTGTCGTTAATAGTGTTATTCATTCCTCTTAGTCCGACTCTGCATCTTCTGGCCCTCAGGATCCCTTGTTGCATGGGTGAATGAAACGTCTGGCATTTCCCATGGGATTTCCCACTGGGAAATTCTAACATGGCAGAGCGGCCAAATGGCAGAAAAAACTTTGTACAGTAACACAGAGGGAAAAACGAAAGTAAAGCCGAGCAAGGGATCACAATAGGAGTCAACTGGGCTTGTGAGTATTTATAACAGTGCTTTACTCCGATATGAAGGGGGAGGAAAGTGAGGCAGAAACAGCGAAGAAACAAGCAGAGTTACTTTAAGGCAGCCATTGCCTGTGTCTGTACTTGTAACTCTTTCCAAGTTTATATTCATTGTAAATGTCTTGTTCAAAGAAAATCCCGTAAGGTTACACACAGTATGTAAAGTTACATTAAGTAACTATGGTTCTCTGAATAAAGAGATTATCTTTGCACCTTGAGGTGGCTCTGTGGTCTGTTGCATCAAAATGTAAAACCTGAGCATGCCCTTGTATGGTACTTAGCCACGTCACTGATCCACATTTAAAACTAGTGCAAATATTGCTGAACCTGTAACTTCTCCTATCAGTTCTTAAGTCTATCTTTCACAAGTTATGCTGGTTTTTGAATCTATTGTTTATTCAGCGTGAGTGAATCTGTGTCCTCCTGCTGCAGAGGCTGGAGCTGGTGCTGTGCCCACAGAGTAATCAGGTCCAGCCTCAGACTTGGACCAGGTCTGTGCCTCTGTACTGTATGTGTCCATGTGTTTATAAACAGGCATGTCTATGGACCGCTCAGTGTTAGTGGATGTGACGGGGCCCTCATGGTTTGTTTTAGGCTCACTCCTGATGCCAATGCCACAAATGCTCCATACATATGTGTGTGTGAGAGAGACATGTGCTGCTGCAGCGGATGCCCGTTCACTGCCAAACGTCAAACTCTAACCAGCTCTTTCTCTGTGACACTGTTTGAATGTGGGACTGTTGCTCTAATGCAAAGTGAGTCCCGGGACTTTGACATGAAGAAAAACCTACATGCAGCTCTTTACTGAGACGACTTAATGCTAATTGTGCACTTTATGAAGTAATTTGTAGCGTTTCTTAAATAGACACTTTGGAAATGCATGACCACCAAGTTACTCTGAAAAGAAAATTTGTCTGTACAGAGTTGCCTGAGTTCAACTGGACACAGACCAGGACTTTGAGGGACTGAGACCAAGTAAAGGGAACGTTTCAGTCAAGATCACGACCCCTGCATGATACATGGAAAGAGATACTTCAAACTTAGACTCACCAAAGTAAGGTCAAGGGCTGGTTTGCTAGCATACTGTATGTTAAGCGACAATGAAGTTTAAAGCATTAATCATTGAAACACGAGTGATTAAAGAGTGACCTGAGCACATCGTCAGGTCTATAGATATTGTCACATCTGCTCCCAATAATCCACTCTCTGTCCATCTCCATATACAGCTGTTTGTGTCCCAGCGGGGGTCCACAAAATGTCTTCAGTGTCTCCTCTTTTCAAGCAGCTCCAAAGACATTTCCTCACTCTCATCATCATGAGTTAGGACACTTTGTCAGATAATACTCAGAAGAATATAGGAACAGTTTTATTTTTATCTGAAGATCCACATTTTTTTATTTACCCAACATGCACTTCTATCATTCTGAATGCCCTTAAATATGAGGAATTAGGTTTCACCATTTCATGTAATCAAAACAGCATTTAGACCACAAATGAGCTGAACAATGAAACTGAATTTAACCTCTTGTTGACCCACTTTTTGGTCCTCTCCCACCATTTGGGAACAACTGCTATACATTTTAAGTTGGTCACGGATTTGCCATAACGCCTATGCTCTATTATTCCACCTCCTTTTTAATTTTTTGTCATTTTTCTTTCCAGCATCACTACGGCAAGTCATCTGCCTCATTTGCATATTGATTTGTAATAAGTTTTATGCCGGATGCCCTTTTTGACACAAACCTCTTCATTTATCTGGGCTTGGAACTGGCACAGAGAGTACACTGGCTTGTGACCCTCTGGCTGGATTATAACTTTTTTATTAATCATGTGTTTTTAGAAAATTTAAACAACTAAAAACAACTATTTAAAAGTGCTTTGAGCAATATATATTTTTTATATTCCATAAAAATTGCTCATGTGTCCCAAGATATGAGGTAAACATGTTTAAATCAAAAATGTGTTTTACTGATAACAATGGTACAGCTGATTTATTTAGACTTTTTAAAAAAAAGTTTACATAATGACCAAGTTGTTTTTGTTTTTGTTTTCTGGCAACCCACACACCGTTTTGATTTATACTGCAGTGCTGTTTTCAAACCAGTAGAGGACATGCTGCTTCCAGTGCCTTTAAAATGTTTCAGAAACCCTTCAGAGGTCAAATTTATCTCTTTTTAGTCAGAACCCTGGTATGGAGATTTTCAGCCATTCAGGACATTTATGATAAAAATATTATCTGGACAATTGTCCCAACGACTTTCATTCATTTAGACCCTAGCTGAAGAATTAGACTGTTGTGCATGTTTTAGGCTGATGGGGGAAACTGGAGCACCCAGAGAAGACCCACCCAGACACAGGGAGAACATGGAAACTTCACACAGAAAGGTCCTCACACGGTCCAGGACTTAAATACTATTCTGCCAAAAGGATAAAGTTGGAGCGAGTGTCTTTTTGGTTGTTTGTCCTGGTCATGGCCGTATGTACCACAGAGGCCACAGAGGTCCGGACCTCTGTGTTTTTCTAATACTAGACTAAACCAGATCTAAACTCTGACTTATTTAGGAAGAAGACAGGCGTAAAACCAGGTCTAAACAAGGACTAAACCAGGACCAAACCAGGCTTAAACCAAGACCAAATCAGGGCTAAACCAGGACTAATCCAGGGCTAAGCCAATACCAAATCAGGGTTAAACCAGGACCAAACCTGGGCTAAACCAGGTCTAAACCAGGACTAAACCAGAAAAAAATAGTCTAAACCTGGACTTATTTAGGAAAAAGACAAGAGTAAACCAGGTCTCAACAAGGACTAAACCAAGACTAAACTAGGGCTAAACCAGAACAAAACTAGTCTAAACCAGGACTTATTTAGAAAAAAGAGAGGGCTAAGCCAAGTCTAAACAAGAACTAAACCAGGACAAAACCAGTCTAAACCAGACCTAAACTAGGACCAGGTCTAAACTAGGTCTAAAACAAAAACTAAACTGGTTGTCAGCATGATAGACCTCAGTATTTCCAAAATCCTGTGTACTGCCCTGTTCCTGGTCCAATGTCCTTCGTGTTGAAGCTTTAATGACTCATGTGGCAGGGCATCCAAGCATCAAACTGTCCTCAATAAAAATCCCAGTAAACATGGGCAGTGCCAACACAAGGCCCTTCCCACTCCTCACAAGTGTGCTGCAAATTATCTCTCAGCTTCTCTCCTCCTTCTGTTATTAAACTCCTATACATCTTTGAGCCTTTTCCCGGGCCCCACGGTTAATCCCACGCTACATTCATCTCGAGTTAATTCCTTTGATGAAAATGGCCATCCTTTTGCGGCCTCTGTCTTTGCCTGCCAGTATCAGTGCGGTTAATGGCTGTGGTGAAAAGAAACAAAAACAGGCCTAATTGATAATGAGAGTCAGATTGTCCCGGTCCGCTCCCTCCCTCCCTGCACCTCTGTCTTTGAGTTGTTTAGGACGGACCAGACCTGACAGTGTTTGCCAAGTTTTGAACGGGGCACAAAAGTCTGCTGGGATTTGCGGAGATCGAAAGAAGTCAAAAAGGTGGGAAACTAATCTGCTGAGTGTAATAACCTAATGATATAATGTGTAACTTGGACATGAGGGACTGAAAGATTGTGTAAAAGTGAAACAGAAATCCAACAAAAATACTCTTTTGGCTTAAAGCGGCATTTTTACCTTTGAATAATAGCTTCAAAATCAGTGACAGGACACGCAAATACTCCACAAAGGGATTTTCGTTTCATACTTTAAGCTGTATGCACATTGTTTGGGGGCAAACATCAAACCAGCGCCATTCCTCTATATAAGAATCCAAAAATTATTACCTGCTTTTATTTGTTATAGCAGCTAAAGCAACCATTTTTAATTATTTTTATAGTACAGTACATAGATTAAAATAAAATTGTTCCTTTTGGCTTTTCCCTACTGAGGTTGCCACAGCATGTTTTTTTGTTTTGTTTTGTTTTCTGGATACTGTATCAATTTATCCAGGCTTGGGAGTGACACAAGGAGTACACTGTTTTGTTTTTATCCCTGTGGCTGGATTAAAGGAGGTATATTTTGCAAAATCAACTTTTTTGAGCTTTCTACCATGTTATAATGTTGTTCCCTCAATAAAAACATACCTGGTGTTGTCCATCTGTTTGAGTAATTCTGTACTCTCTGGCGTTGAGTTTCTGACGCCTCAAAATGCTCCACAACCCTCCGCCTGTCCCACGAACCTTTACATCCAGTCTGCTCTCAGTCATCCAAAAAACGGTGTACAGCTCTGTTTCACTCATTCCTCGCAGCTATTTTTCATTTTGTAGTAAAATGGCATCATAGAAAAAGTTTAAGGAAGTGAACTGCTTTTATTAAAATTATTATTATGTTCAAAATAACACTGTGCTCGCTGCTGCCCTCTGCTGGTCTCTTCACCTGTTTATTTTTGGCACCAGTAGAGTTCTTAATAAAAACTTCTTCTTTTAGTCAGATAATGTTTTTAAAGGTTGGAAAACATGCAATGCTGTTCTAGAGCTGACTAAGATTGGTTTAAAAATATTAGTAAAAGTGTAACATAGCCGCTTTAAAAAAACCTCCATGATAATAACAAATTCGTGGAACTTTTTATTGGCCACTGGTGGAACTGGCAACAAGTCCATTATCAGGTTGTTATAATACATCCATGCTTATAACCCCATTTTATACCAAAACAGTGGTTATTTTTGTCAGTTTGTAAGTTACCTGTATACAGCATTTAACAGATTACTTATTTACAGCCATTGCATCAATCTTGCCATGTCAGGCATCACTGTTATTGGACTTTTACAGGCTCCATAACCCACTCCTTGTAAACAAATGCTCAAGCAGCCCCATGGGAGCTTTTCAACTTTGCCCCTGGCCGCCTTTAGATGGCACCTCTCCTGAAAACTACACCGTGTTGTTTGAAAATTGAACAATAGCAACTCAACAGTAATAGTCTTTGGGCTTTGGCTTGGGGTTTGAGAAGTGTTGACATTTCAAATGGTTGTTGTTAACAGGGCTGGTCAAAGGAAGCAGTAATTATCCGAAGGGAAATCTGTGTTTTTGTGAGATTTTTGCGGCGGGACTCACACACGTCTCGGCAAGTTTTTCTCCGTTTGAGCCCGATCGTTTTTGAACACAAATATTTTTTATCAAAGCCTGGCCCCAGTTTGGGAAGATTATTTTTAGATTGGCCAGATAAATGATGGGTTTCATATAACTGGATGTGGTCGGGGGCAAAGAGAATGACGGAGATTGAGGAGATGAAAAAATCTGGCAAAGCTTTTTAAAACAACATGTGAAAATCAGCAGTGCTTTAACAGTTAGCTTGTCATTTTTATTTGCCTCTTCACAAGACGGCTCTCGTCTTTTCAGGCCGTGCCAACCCTGGATAGCAGCAGCAGCCTGGCCCCGGTTAGCACTCTTATTATCATCACCACACGCTGTAATTCACCTGTCAATCAAACTGCTGAGAGAGTAGGGGGAATGCTGGCTCGGGACAGGGCAGGCGGGGCACATTTCGTTTGAATACTTGCAGCCATCTCTTGTATCTTTCTCCGTGATGAGCCGGGACAGGGGTATGATGGGATATGCAGGTCTGGATGCACCTCTGAGGAAGGTCAAATGATCCGAGACTGTGGGTTGGCTTAATTTTGGGGAACTATGAAAATTTAAACTCTCAGTGCAAAAGTATTGAACTTTAGAGAGGATTGAGGCATGTTTTTGGTTCATAAACTCTACAGTGCATCAACAGCTTAATGCAGCCACAAGGGGACAAACCAGCATACTCTTAGGGCCAGTCCCAAGCCTGCATAAATGGAGAGGGTTGCGCCAAGAAGGAAAACGTAAAACTTATGCGTAATCAAATTGCAAATCACTGCACTCCTGGCAACCCCGGAAGGGAAAAGCTGCAAAGAATTACAGGCATCCTTTAGCTTGAACACTATTGAAGAAAAAAATATATCCGTGAGATGTTGCCAAGCTTTTGTGTTTTAGTTTGTACCCAGAGGACGGTAGAGTGGTTACGAAGTGGAAATCGATGTGTTACAAGATTACACAAAGTAAGTGTAAGGTTTGATTCAGAGCTGATACAGTGAGTGTTGTAGCAGGTCTGAAAACACATTGTGTAGTGTGAACAAGTGAGTCTACAAATTACAGTTCTAACGTTCTAATTAAGGTTCTAGCTTTCAATTATAAACAGTTGTAGTGTGTACAAGCAACATGTTTAAAATAAAATGCTTAAAGGGGGTATTTTATGTTTTTATTTATATCTTTAACCCAATCTTGGTCACCTCTCGAACAGCATTGCATGTTTTACAACCTTTAAATACATTATGTGGTTAAAAGACTGCAGCTCTATTACACTTTATTGAACTGAAACAGAAGAAAAAAGCTTTTTTCTTCCTTAAACTTTTTGATTAATGCCATTTTACTACAATATGAAAAAAAATCTGTGAGGAATCAGAGGAAACAGAGATGTACACCGTTTTTTGGAAAAATGAATGAAAGCATATTGGATGTAGAGGGCTTGTTGCTTCCTGGAGTGGGTGGGGCTTTGTGGGAGAAGCAAAGTTTTGTGCAACAGGAGGTTTTTGACGCCTCAGAATGGCTGTGCCAAAGAATAGAGAATAACTTAAATATGTGTGAATGAAAGAAAAAACAACTCCGTGTATGTTTTTGGTGAGATAACAACATTAAAACATGGTAGAAAGCTCAGAAATGTCAGCTTTGCATAATACATCCCCTTTAACTCTGGGAAAGAAACTGCTGACGGCATGAACCATTTCCCATTCAGGCATTAGTAACTGAGCAACAAACTTTAAATGATGCCTGTTGTGCTATTTTGTCAAAACATTGGATCAAAACCAAACATCCAAAATGGATACCTTATCTTTGTCCAGGACATGGTAAAAATCCATGTGCAATTTCTTTGCATTTTGTTCCCAAGGGTGTAGCCACTCTGTCAAACATGGTGCCCATTTGAGTTGACCCTTACACTGGCCCCTGAAAAACCATAATCCAAACCTAAACTATTTAGCTAACAACACTAACACTGTAGCAGGGGTTTCCAACTTGTTCACAGCAATATAAGCAACATAATAATGCAGCCTCAGAGGGTCACAATCCACAGTATTTTCTTTGTGGTGGCCCCATGCCCAGATAAATTCAGAGAGCAGCATCGGGAAGGGCATACAGTTAGGAGGCATTAGGAGGAAGACAAAAACCAAAATGAAAGAGGAAGATAATCAACAAAATACTAAATTTAACCAAACTATTAATAGCTCGAACAGTCACTGGATTTTATTTATTAATTTGGATCCTAGTAAGGTCCCTAGATGGAAAAGTTGATCAAAGCTTCAATTATCCAGTCTTTAAGGGATTAGATCATCATTTCTCACAGTGTACAATAAAATATACAATAAATATATTCAGATCATTACGTAACCATACTAATTCACTGCAAACCTAAAATTACTGATGCTGAAAAGAGTCCAAGTTGTTACTGTGTCACGATAAGTGTCATCCTCAATGTGGCCCATGTGCGAACACAGAAATCCTCGCACTACAAATTAGTGGTTTTGACGCCAGCATTTGGAAGCTGCATGGGAAAATCATTAATCTCGCTACTGTTACTGCTGCGTGTAGCTTTCAACATCAAAATATGAGTCATTCAGCGTTTCCTTAATCACATCCACGCCACCGTCACATGTTCATTCCCACTTGTGACTTTTTCCTTTCCCCACCACCAAGCGACACTATAATTTAGAGGCTGCCGAAATGGGAAGCTGAAAGTCAACATGCTATTTCAATCAAAAGCCTGGTTTGAGCCCCATTGCGCCAGCTGCCAAAAGTGTGGAGTTAGCCTCGCAAACACGGACTCTCTCAAAATCCTGTCTGCCAATGTGCGGTGAGCGTCAGTGAAGTTCTAATGCCCTGCGGTCAGAGCTCTATCAGGGCCATGAGAAATGATTTATTAGTGGCTCCCGACTGTATTTATAGATAATGAGAATACGTCGGTGTTAATAAAGAAATCCTTTATCGCATGGAAAAGCCAGCACCTATTTAAAGGCTTTTGCGTCACTGCTAAACAATTCATCTGAATATAGAGGCACATGCATTTAAGGCTGTTGTGTGAGGGGCATTCATTTAAGAGATACATTTAGGAGCTTTTCAAAGCACTATTGTTGTCTGCAGACTTTTCATTTGTTGCTTTTGCTTTGAGATATTTTAAATCAAAGCTCCTTTAACCACAGTATCATCCTTTTTGTTGTGGCCAGGCTGTGCCATAGTTGAGTAACTGGAGAAACACTGGCATCAGACTTTCTTCCTTTTCTAGTATAAAAAGTTGCACAATATAACATTTTAGATTGAACTATATTAATCTCACAGGGAAGAAATTAATTTGTCAAGGCAGCTCTTGGCTCAGAATAAAGTGTAGAAAGCAAGAAAAGAAAGTAAACATTTCTTTACCAGAAAAATCCAATAAAAAAATATGTAAATATGTAAATATAAAATTAACAGTGCAAACAACCATGTACATATTTACATGTTGGTGGATGGTGATGACAATGACAGCAATGGGGAGAATTGCACATTATTATGACCTTACTATACAGATGAGTTGCTTTTGTGAACAAGAGAAGGGTGGCCACAATCTGGAGTAGGCCAGAAGAAAATACCATCATCGGGAACATACAGACCACCTGACAGTGGACTAGTACGGTATTGTAGATAGCAAATACAGCCCAAAAAAGACGTGCATAAGCCACATTGTAAAAAATGTGTGGTATAGGGCTCACAGGACATTAGAAAGGACTGCTCATCATAGCTGCTCTGTGCCATAATAAGCAAAAAATATTAGTCAATTGATACTGATGTAAACATTTCCATAGCAATACTGGTATGAATTACCATTTTGTAATTTTGCTCCTCTGTTGGGCTTTTTCTTTCTGATGATGCATGCTCAATGAAGCATAAAAGTACCATGTCTGTCCTTTTTTATTGGGGCAGTATCAATAAATGCAGGAAATATCTATGGCCACAATAGGAAAGACCAATCAGAAGCATGTGACGTGACAATCAGACACATAAAACATTTATGCCAAAGCCAGCTGCTAGAAACATTGTACAGTTGTTCCAACATTAAGTAGTTCACCTTAAAAAAGTAAAATATAGTTAGCCACTTTAGAATAAAACAGTATCTCTGCTCCAACACTTCACCTCTTTTATGTCCTGATCTGTCACTCACATCTGCAGCTCTAGTGAGGATGATGGTTTAGATAAAAGTCCATCAGAAGACTCTTTGACAGAGAGACGTTTGTGTGACATCACTGTCTGCCTCTGTTTCCCATCATCCCTTGCTGCTGTCAGCTAATGACACCTGATAGATTAATGACTGATAAAGCAGAGAGAGTTACTGGGGCCCAGTGGAGCCCTTGCTGCAATCAGACAGCTCTCAAATTAGCGCTCCAGATCTACATCCTGAGACTTAGCCTTCCGAAGACGGCAAAGTCCTTCCAGACAATCAGACCAAAGACAGGCAGATATCCTTTTCATCCTCTGTAGATCACCTCACATTTGTCTTCCCCCCTGCATGGCGACCTTTGACCTGTGGAGAAGCCTGGCTGGTGTTAAGGATGTCATCCATTTTAGCAGCTTAGTCATACATCCTCCCAGCGTCTTTTCCCAATGACTCACACAAACATAGACACCGCTAAAAGGCTTTGGGAGGATGATTAAATTAGCAGAGTTAAAGTAAATGCAAAGATAAACAAATTAAAACTACTGCAGGTCATTAAATGGATTGGACAACACCTCCATGCATTGATCTTTTTTATTTAATTTATATGTTATATTAGATTGTGTTCTGCTGTATAAAAGGTCAGGGAATTCAGATTATTTATTCAAGTAATTTCATCTTTACAGTAATAAAAATAACAGTTTATATTAAAAGTCCTATATTATGTTTGCTTTTTCAGGCTTTTTGAAACCTTACATTGGTATTTCACTTTTTATATCTTAAAATAATGTATATGTATGGAAAAGTTATTTTTGGGGGGAGCTGTTACTTTGACATTGCAGAGAACACTGGCAACAGTGGAGACTGGACGCCTATTTAGCACAGCTATTAGCAACATAACGCTAATGAAATGCGCCTGGTTTCACGTGCCAGTAGGGGGCGACAGACAACTAATCCAAGTGTTCTCCACCATGTCAAAGTAACAGCTCCCCAAAAGAAGAAGTTTTCCATACATACATTCCATTCCATACATTATTTTAAGTTATAAAATGTGAAATACTTATGCAAATGTGTCAAAACTATTTCAAGAAACTTGAAAAAAGCATAATATGGCCCCTGTAAAGATGGCCATCACCATTGGTCAGGAACAATATATTTGTACAAACTCAGTTACAAAGTTACTGCATGAAATATAACTAAAAAGAAAAATCTGACAAAATGTAGATGTTTTAATCAAGAGGTTAAGGTATTTTCTTATGTGCATCTCTTTCTTTTACAGCCTTTTGTGGCCCAATCCCAACTTTTTAGATGTGTTGCTGCCATCAAAATATGCTGTTATTTTTCATTAAATGGTAAAATATATATATATATATATATATATATATATATATATATATATATATATATATATATGCCCCAACCATATTTGAACTTAGGTTTATACAGTGATCCCAGAAATAACACCTTATTTTTTGAGAAATGTTTGACAAGTGTATCCTTTCCTAATAGGAGGTCTGTCCCCGTTTGCAGAGAGGATGAACCCACTTGGCTGCTACGTAAACACGAGTTGTCTACATTGAATTAAATATGAAGTTGGTCATTATTAGTGCCGGTGTCCCCATAATCCTAGGAAAACAGTGCTGAGTGTGAGTGGTGCTCCTCCTGTGAACCGGACTGAGGTGGCGTCACTGGATCTGGAAGTGATTGGACCAGACTCTGATGCCATTGGCCACGATTCAGCCTCTAGTGTGTGTGTGTCTGTGTGTGTGTGTGTGTGTGTGTGTGTGTAAGTGTGTGTGCACAGAGACAGCATGGCCACGGTGCAGCTCTGGGCCCGTCCCGTAATGATGAGGTAATTCCCCCCAGAGTTTAACCTTCACTAACATAACAGACGTCCATCCATTTGCTTGACTCTTTCATCATCTCTGATTCTTCCACCTCGCTCCTCTTTACCTGGGACAGACCTCACCTTAAACTCGCCCTTCATCGCATCCAGGTGTGACCCGCCTCTGCTGGGCTGTCCCGGTCCTGTCCTACCATTGTCCTCCACATAACTCCATCGACCAGTGTCATTAAGACTGACTTGAGCCAAGGCTTAGATCTCGGGAATAGTCAGACTTCAGACAGACATGTGAAATTTAGATCTAGATCTGGTAACAATATCAAGTCCTCTTCTATGGGATTAATACAATTACTGTGTCTTATCTTCAAAGTAAGGTACAAAGGATCAACCAACATCCATTTATTTAATATAAGGCATCAGACTACCCTTATAGACCAGTAGTTTCTAAATAGTGGGTCAGACACAAAAAATGGGTGACTGCTGGTTGTATTAAAATAACAGAATAAAACATAAAAAGTGGGCCACAATAAAATGATCAGGGGTAGAATTGGGTTTCACAGACAGGTGTAACCAACAACAGCTACTCATGTGCAATAGGCTACACTGAATAAAAGTATGGTGTATTTACATGGCGGCCATCTTGGTGTCAAATGTGGACAAGGAGACACCGAATTTGACCTGAAGTTAAGTAATGTTTAAGTTCAGTTTTTCCCTCAAGAATAAGAGTCTTGGATGTGACGGTCTTACCAAAGCCTTATGAGAGAATAACACATCATTTTTAAGATATTATTGTTTTTATTATTTAATCACTAGCTCAGTCAGGCTCAGAGAGAGAAATAAGTGACTTAAAACTGCTATAACTTAGGTCTGGAGGTCGAAAGCTCAGGCTATAAAGCACAAGACTAGTGAGCTTTGTCTGGTTTAAGTAGGCCTACCACATATTGTGCCACATTGTGCAACATTAGTTCGTTAAATTATCATTAATGTACTGATCTTTTCTGGTTTTAGTGTTAGTTCACAGGGTTTGGTCTCAGTTTGCCTTGGTCTCGGTCTTGGTTCACTCTGGTCTTGGACTGGTCTTGGTCTTGATTATTTAGTATTAGTGACAAGGTCTGTGATCTTGCTACATTTATCATAACACACCAAAAAATCTGCATAATAATAACACAACTTTTGCCTGCACCCCATCTCAATGTTGTGACGTCCTGTGAAAACAGTGTAACTATAGTTGCACCCTGAAAATATTTGATATGAAAAAGCCAAATCTTGGACTACTCTATTAAAAATGATCTATGGACTGCAAAGGCTGCACTGGAGGACTGATGTCCCCCTCACCACTGTCTTATGAGTCTTTTTGTCTTTTCACCACCTCTCTCTAGACGGACACAGGCAAGCCGCAATATTAGGCCATTCCTCTTGCGTGTGGTCATATGAAAGTGCTGCTCCAAGTCACATCATATGTTATTTTACTCTCTATAAATGAACAAAGTGTGATCACATTCAACATGTTTGTACAAAGAAATGAAACACAGGGATTTGTTTCAGAAATACCTCTAATCAGGGCCACTTTTTATAACTTGGGAGTAACTCGATCTTCTGTCTGACATTGCCCTCCTCAAACATCTGCTTCTCCATGAAATTATAACATTTCCCCGAGCCGAGCCAAGCTGCGAGGATGAAGAGTAGTAGACAGGAGACGTGGTGAAGGAAGCTGGAGCTGATCCTCACAGGAAAGACTCATTTGTCACCCTTGTCTCAAAGCCATATGTGATCACCGGAGCAGTGGATGGGTGGGCAGGGATCAGGACAGTGTGATGTGCGCTGATTTGAGGAGAGGCCTGTGTGAAATGGCTTTGATGCATCTCCTCATGACTACATATGATACACATGCTTTCTTTCTGCAGATTTTTTAAAGGATTTTCTCTTTTTTTCTCTCAATCTTTTGGTGTAACCACTAAGTGTTCTCTCACTCCGACACATGGTGATTATGGTGGGTCCGCTCCAACTCATGTCAGTGATGCTATAAAGCCAGGAGCTCTGCAGAACTTTTTAGGGTCAAAGCAAATCTGCGGCCTATAGAAGTGGTTACTATAGCTGCAGTTCTAGGCTTATATTATATATTGTGTATGTGTTTCTACCAAATACCAAAATAGTGAGAACATTTCGTCTTCTCTAAAATGCTTTTAATCACCGAAAATGAGAACAAATTGGGTAAAGCTAAATCAACTTTTTTGAGCTTTTTACCATGTTATAATGTTATCTCTACTTTAAAAATAAAACTGGAGTAGTATTTTGTTTCATTCACACATTATTGAGTAATTTCTAACAATCAGGAAACACTCTGTGTCACAGCTCTACGTAGACCAGAGAAACCAGGAAGTGCTCCTGCACATTTTTAAAGTCTATACACCATCACCAGAGTCATTCTGATGCAGCGCTAAAACTGCTGACTCTACGACGCAGTCGTCTCATTTAGCATCATGTTGATGATAGCTATGCTAAATAGCCATTTTATGCTTTGTCCACTCACCTCCTTTGCCAGCAGCGTTCTCTGAAATGCCAAAGTAACTGCTCCCCAAAAGAAGCTCCTCGTATACATTATTTTCAGGTATAAAACGTGAAATACTAATCCAAAACTAATGGAAAAAACTTAAAGCAGAACTCAGTAACTTTTTTACCTTATATAATGTTTCAGACTCTGTGTGATGGTTGAATGAGTTGTTGTGGGGTAAATGAAGCCTGCATCGCCCCCTGGTGTCTCTGGGCTGAAATTGACACTTGCAACAGTGACCGTCATCAACCCAGAGTCACTGAAGTCTTGTGTCTTGCAAGAAAGCGGCACATCCCAGTTAGCAAAACAACAAGTTAGCAACTGCTTTATTTCTCAATTTTCTTTGTGCCAGAGCGGCCAAATGGAAGAAAAAACTTTGTACAGATATGTGGAGGGGAAAAAAGTAAAGATGAGCAAGGGGTCATACAGGAGTCAACTGGCCTTGTGAGAATTTACGATAGTGCTTTACTACAAACTGTAGGGGGAGCTTTATAGAGGAAAGAAAGTCAAAAAGAGTGAAGAAACAAGCAGAGTTACTGAGTTTCACTTTAATATGAAACCTATGAAGTCTGGGTACACAACAAAAAAATATGTTACGTTGTTCTGTAAATACACCAAAGTAGCATTTGTAAAAATGTATTACATAAGAACACTGAAACGTACATTTTACTTTTTAAAAATTGGAGAGAAATATGCTACTTTTACTCCAGTAACATTTCAAACTTTTATAGGGCTCTTAGGTGGCAATGTGGGTATGGTCGTGCAGTAGCATTTTTGATTTCCTTTAAATTATGATAACTATTGACAAGTACTTACTAAATACTCAGGTACTACTGAATAGATTTCTTTGTCTTGGGTGAAATTATGTTAGAGTAAAAGTATACATTCCTGGACAAATGTACATTATACTTCTAAAAAGATATATAAAGATGAGGGAGTATTACTTTTGTAGCCCTTTAAATTAAGATGAATTGGTCTAAGTGAATGGACAAATATGGTCAGAACATTTAAATTAAGAGGCTAAAAGAATAGCTAGATTTCAGAGTTAGTAAATGAACCTAAAGCAAAGGAATGAAAAAGGCCGAGTTCTTGTGCAAACTTACTCTCTCTGTTGTTTTTGTTAGTAAATGCCCACACAAAAACAGAAATGTATGGGAATCGTGTGTTTGTGAGTTGGCTGAATTTCTTGGGCGAAAAAGGGACAGAGTCATTTGTCACTTGTGGCTTCTCGTGTCTGGTTTTTAAATTGATGACAAATCGACGAGGGGAGGCGTGTTGGCCAACAAACTGGTGAGGTCATGCTGAGTTTTCACACACTCCGCAGTTTGCTGACGGAGCAGGCTGCAGTGTGGGCTCCTGTCTAAGTCTCCAGAGCAGTTTTATGGCTCTTGTTGTTGGGACGTTTGCTCTGTAACCACAGGAAAACGCCGGTGCTCAAACAGACTCCATCATACACTCAGGGGCTGTTTGCTGTTTGGACACCTGCTGCCTCTGGCCTCACAAAAACATGGTGGAAACAGTAACAGTGAAGTGATCTTATGTAAGTGGCTTTATTGCTTTTTAGTATGACATTTGTAAAAGCTATAAAAACATAGAAGCAAAAAAAAAAGAAAAAAAAGAAGCTAAAATAGTCACTTCTGTACGGGTAAAAGATTTCAAAGAAGGTACTCTGTCTTTTAAACCTTTAAGTACTTAAATAGTCATATTTATGTGAGATTTATTTAGAAGATCATATCACTAAAGCTGTGTTTTTACCATTATGGGCTGATTTAGGGCTTTGTCAAACAGCAGGTACCACCTCAGAAAATATTTGGCTTTACAAGTACCATCTTACTTCACTAAAAGTAAGCATTACTAAATAATCACAACACAGCCGCTAAACATGAACTAACCAATGACAAAACCAGGTCCCAAACCAACACAATCAGTCATAAACCAGGACTAAGCAGTGGTCTATTACTTCAAGTTTAAGTCTCTCAAGTCTCTAAATCAAACTAAGGACTCCAAAAGACAATGATCATCTGTCCTTGTATTGCCTATTCATATCAATAATTACTGTCAGTTTGTTTCCACTTCTTCTTCTGCTTGTTCTCGTTAGGGGTCACAGGTGACTGGAGCCCATCCCAGTAACAAAAGGACAGGGGCCAGTTAGTCTCAAGGCTGACACAGACAGACATTCACTCTCACATTCATTCACTAGGGGCAAGTCATCAGTTCACCTAACCCATTCATGTCTTTGGATGGTGTGAGAAAGCCTGAGAAGAACATGCAGACTCTATCCAGAAAGTTTGTGTCTTGGCTGGCCTGAGGATCGATCCCACGATCTCCTGGCTGGGAGGCGAGAACACTAACATAATGCAGTAATAAGGACCATATTACAATCTAAATACACAACATGTTGACTTTTCTGTTGCTTTCTGTCAAATACTGTCTCATTTTCTGTCAAGTCTGTACCAGCCAACCCTTTGTGAAAACCACAAACTGCTAGTTCTCTATTAGACTACATTTATTTTTTTTATTTTTTAACCAAGTCATATTATTGTTTCCACCTCAAAAACCTACCCCAGAGTAGTATTTTGTTTTATTCACACTTGTTTGAGTAAGGCTGTTTGCTGAGTCTGTTTCATTCTTCTCCAGTGCGGCTACAGCGGAGGCCGTTTGTTTTTCCCAGTCTGAAAAATTCCTGCAGTGCATTAAGTTACAGACTCTGAGCCGTAAACTGTGTGGACGTACAGTTTAATCTGCCGTTAATCAGCTCCTCGGAAAACTCACTCAAGCATCAGCCGCCGCAGATTGCTCGACTTCTCCCTGTTGCTTTTCCCAGTCATCACTTTACTCTTGGACCAAATCACTTCGCCGTACCCCCCACCTGCCTCTCTCTCTGTCTCTCTCTCTCAAGTTCCCCTTGGGGCCAAATATGGGGTCCCCCCTTTCTCCCCACTTATTTTTACTGTTGTGTGAGAAGCCCTCCGGATTAAATCTAAGTCTTTTGTTTATGATCTCGACTATTACCGCTAGCGCTAACTCAGGCTCGTGTGTGCGTGCGTGTCGGTGTGCGTGCGTGTGTGGGCAGCCCCTCACATCAAACGCAGCGTAAGACGAGCTCATAAACAGGCTTTCAGGACCACTTAGTCTTTTCGGGGGAGACGTGGAGGTGGGGGCCGCACGCCGAGGGGAGTTAGCGGCAGAAATCAGCTGCTCTGTTTATGTACCTTTCAGTGGTGATTACCGGTCCAATCTGTCTGTTTAACTGAGGAAATATCATAGGCCTGTACGGTCCAGCGTGTGGGACTGTGAGGGTTTGTGTGACTCACTGTGGCGTATGCAGAAAGTGCATTTTAACAGCACAGTGGATAACAGTAAAAAGCTGACATATCATTTTATATTCAGTATTTAAAAGTTTGAGTCAGTAAGATTGTAGGAGTAAAAAATGAAATTAAAATAGATTTCTGCATTATAAAAGACAATTAATTACAAATGTAGATGCTGGAACATAAGACATGCAACATAATTATGGTGTTCTTTTCTTATATAGTAATGCTAAGGACTTATATGGCAGTGGCAGTTTCTTGTGCTTCTTCTTAGTGGCACTTGTGGCAGCATGTAAAGTTGTGGCATCTGAGCTGGCAGGTGTAGCGGCAGTTACCGCTGCCACGAAAAGAGCCAGCTGTCACTCTTAAGTTTTCTGGTAGAATTGACATTTTTTGTGCAGCCTAAAATTTAAATCTAACCAGGAACACACACACAGTAATAACATTTAGTGCAATGTGAATATTAGGCCTGCAACTAACGATTATTTTGATAATCAATTAACTTGACGATTATTGTTTTGATTAATCGATAAATCAGATAGTGAAGTTTGTGTGGTTAAAAACTTGTGGTGGTTTATAGTTCCCATTCAAACCTGTAAAAATTCTACCAAAAATCCTTTAATTTTTACAAAATTTTAACCAAACAAAGCTACTATGTCACTTGAGGACGTTTGGATAGAGCATATACACACACAAAGATATTTTTAATCAAAAACACAAAATGTACATTGTTTTTAACTGTTTTTGTTGCTTTGCTTAAAACCTCTTCTCTCAGCACATGGCATGTTAAAAAGTCTATGAATACCACAGTTAACGATTAAACAATTACTCAATTAGTTGAAGATTATTTTAATACTTGATTATAATCGATTAATTCGATTAGTTGTTGCAGCCCTAATGCATATTGCCTGTATATACTCATTTCTACCAGGAGAGACATAAACAAACACACACAAAAGAGTGAAGGATAATATAGGAATAAACATTCACACAGCAGGTAGAGACACCAGTGATGCAATGAAGGGAGGGATAGATAGATTAGTTAGGGGCCTAGACACTGGTGGTGGTGAAGAGGAGGAGATGGAGAGGCTGAGGAGGAGGATGGTTCTGCTGCTGTGGAGGAATTGGGAGTGGAGGAGGGTTGTGGCTCGTAGCTGAACAGCAGGATGTCTGAGGACAGAGGGCGTGTATATATACAGTACATATACAGTATGGGTAACTGGTTTGAGAGGTGAGAGACAGGTGGCAGGCTGTGATTGGTTGAGAGTGACAGACAGGTGATAGTGTGTAAACGGAAAAAAGAAATCAGTCTTTATGGTTGAATTTATGAATGAAATGTGAGCCACTAAAGAATCAAAGAGGCAGTTTTCATCCAGGATTTTAAGTGACAAAAGCATATCACACTTAGACATGTCAGGATGAACTGGTTTTGTGAAAAGAAAATGGTACGAATTTCAAAAGTTAAGGTTTCTCTCCAGTCCTTAGCATATTTTAGTTTATAAGGTCCGTCAGACTAATCAATACGATTAAAAAGCATAAAACAATGTCAAAGACTGGGTCAGGCAAGTCGACAATGGAGGAAAAAGTTAATTAACAGTTTGGTTAAAGCGTGAATCAACCATTTGATAAAAACATCCTTAGTGTTTCTTTTTGTGGCGCTAATAATCGTGAAAATCAAAATATTTCATCTCACGATAATCGCACTATGCACATATGTCCTCATAGTTTGTGTAATTTAAGTTAAACCATGGCATAAATATGTTAAAGCCATACAGCAATAAACTAAAAACGTTTTAGCGTTAATAAAAAGAGATTTCTAGTGTACAAGCAGACCATGTGTTCATATGTGTTTGCGTTTGTTACAGTTGCTGTGTAAAAAGCTCCTCAGGTTGAACAGTGTAAGTCAGTGCTGCTGCCTGCAAGTGTTTATTTACCTTTATGAACAAGTTTTAAGTGAGTCCGGAGAGCGAGGGAAGCAGGGACCACCGCAGACCAATGGTGTCACTGCCGTACTGTATACTGTACATTTTTGGCAGCGGCCTGTGTCTCCACTGTGTCCCGTGCGTTAACGTGAGTGTGCGAGGCAGACACTGGCAGGTAGTAGCACCCACCCGGTCCTGTACGAGAGTGGAGCATATTTACACTGCGTTATATTTATGAATAGACCACATTATACAGTGGAAAGATCTTAAATGCATTACGGCCGTCTCCTGATTGAGTCATTTTAATGCCATGGAGGATAAATATGACGCTTGTAAAGACAGGAAAGTCTGAGTGAAAGTGTAAACAGTTCGTGTCTTGGCGCATTTGGTTCAATCTGATAAAATGGATGCTGAGTTTTAACATTTTAGAAGCTGCAGTTTCTAATTATGACCACCAGATTGCGCCAGAGCAACGCTTTAGACGACTTAAGCAATGATAGGCGACGGAATAAATTGCTTAAGCAACAACAACAACAACAACAACAACAAAAGTCAAACGAAAAGGCTGCTGGTGAAGTCATTAAATAGGCCTAGATGTGTGCACTTTTGATGAAAACTGGCGCTAAAGCTGTTTTCCTAGCGTCACTGTCTCCCATTTTGTCTGCGGAGTTAATCCCTTCAAGCCACTGGTGTTGTGCGTAATTGTGTTTCCCTGTCCAGGAATGCATCACCTCGCTTCAAAAAGCCACACTGCCACTGGTATGAACAATTATTTAGAGAGTATTTAAGAGTTTTACAACGTAGAAACTATGCAATAAGAAAAAAAAAAAAAAAAAAAAAAAAAAAAAAAAAAAAAAACAGCATAAAAAGCATAGGCCTATTTTGATGTAGCCTACCACTATGCGAATATGTAGAGCCACAATAAATATGGCTACCATCTACTGAAAACATATAGGGCTACATAGGTTACCACTTTATCGCTTTGTAAAGAGTTCAAAACATTTAGGAATAATTAGCACAAAGCAATGAAGCCTAGTTTTGTTGCTAATAAACAGCAGCATAAGCAAAATCTGAGCCAATTTTTAGGTAAAAAAAATAAAATAATAATAATAATAAAAATAATGATAGTGTTAGCTTCAAGTATGCAAAATATGGTTTCTTTATTTATTTATCTTCCAAATACCATGTAGCCTACAAAACAATTTTCAGTACAAAATGGTGAAGTGAGTAAATATTCATGTACAGTAAATAAAAGAAAATCTAGAAGATCGTGGCCGTTAGAGACTTAAAATATTCAGCAATGTAGTTCAAAAAACAGTAAACAATAGTACCTTTCCATTTACATGTATGAATAAAATATTCACGCAAAATAATTACAAAGTTGACGATATCAGAAATATCAAATTGTACATGAAGTAAAAAACCTCTTAAGATGAGAAGGCATGGTTTAATGTATGTAAATATTATGGCTTAAAATATCACTAACGCTTTGAATGGAGAGGAGGTATTCTTCTGCAGTGTGAGGGGGGTGCAAAACTCGCCATAACACCGGAAGCGCTAGATAAAGCCGAGGTTGAAAAGTGCGTCACAGAGAGGAGCAGCTGAGAATAAACGGGAGGCTGCGGTTCAGAGCCAAAAAAAAAAAAAAAAACACTCAGCGGCCCGCGAACACGAGACCAAACCTGCTCTGAAGCACACTCTCGGACATGGTGAAGATCGCTTTTAACGCTGCCCTGGCCCAAAAGGGTCTGGGGAAGGAGGTCCCAGCCGCAGTGAAGGTAAGCTAACGGGGGTCTGTGCTGTCTGTGCCAGGCCTCTACTGGCGCTAAAGCCATGCACTCCTGCTTTTTTTTGCACAAACCTTTTTGGCATTTTTAGATGTGTAATTTTGCGTTTGCGGTGCGTTTGGGGATGAATGCATGTTGCGTGTTGCACCTGATGCCGCAGACGCAGGAGAGTCCGCCCATTTTAACAGCTGTCGTGTCCAGGCCAAAACATCCCATCTGGATTAAAGAGACTGCTGAGTCAAATCCAAGGATGTAAAAACCTGTTTGGGACATAAGGCACATGTCTGCAGCGCGTCTGGTCAATGATTCAGTGATGATTCTAGTCACCCACTCAGAAATAGCCACTGTCTTCTCACCATTATTATTTCATCTTCCATTTTAGAGCTCATTGCGAAAATAATAGTTGTCTTTCATATAAACAAACCTTGTCACTGCCAGTACATTGTATAGCTACAAAATTGTATCTTAAAAGTTAAATAATCATGACAATTTTACTACTCAGTGCTCAAACCCAGGTTAATCCCTTCAGTGTTTGAGGTTTTATCAGCTATCAGCCTATTTATTTTTAAGTCTGTTTTTACTATTTTTTACTTATCTTTTATTTCAGTTTGTTGATGAAGAGTGGGCTTAGGTTATATTAATATTTTCCATGTGGGCTGTGCAGTGCAAATTTAATCATATAGTGCCTCAATGTGCAAAGACAATTTGATTTACTGTTCATAGACCTAGGCAAAGCTTAAATATTGTGAATATATGTATAGTTTAATATAATTTTGAAAACATATAAGCCCAAGCTCACATGTGTGTCAGCTACTATGAGTTAAACTGTTTAGTAAATTTAAGTTAGTTAAGGTGCTGGCATTTTGAAAGATGTATTAATTAGCAGAGAAAAGTGTAAAAGATAAGACCTTTTGACAGTATTTTAGCAACAGTAACATTGTGTCCTCTATCACTATTCCGCAGCGTAGCTCTAACCAGTATCAGTAGACCAATCAAACCCACATTACTGATCAGATATGAGTGAGTTCATATTTTCCATGTTGACACTAACAATAAAAGTGTTGTGCGTGTTTAAATAGAGAACCTTTCATGTGCAAAGACGTGATGTTTTACAGAGTACACAGACTGAGACTGAGCAGCAAAACTAACAGAGTCTCACACGTATCAATAAATCGATAAAGAGTTTCAGCTTTCAGAAGAATAAATTATGAGCCAAAATAAAAAGGTGGGTGTTTGGATTAAAAGTGCTTGGCGATGTGTCAAGTCTTAGTTGGACACAGTGTTTCGCATTTGGATGCTTCTGATGGTGTTGTGCAAGTGTGCAAAGAAACTTGAGGTTCTTTTACAGAGTGCACAGACCAAGATACACCACAACATCTTCAGAGTGCAATGTTTAAAATATAATTACAAAATGTGCAGAAATGAACTAAGTACTGGACTATTTTATAATTCTGTGGGTATGATACTTTTATTTACTTTACTATCAGTACATTTTAAAATGTATAAAACATATCAGCGTTGTCTCTTAGCGCTTTGTGTGAAGTCTTGATTGTTCAGATTTCTTATGTTCAGTGACAGTGTTGCTGCATTTTCTTTGCAAGTTAGATTATATTCAACTTTATTGTCATTACACATGAACAAGTGCAAGGCAACAAAATGCAGTTTAGTATCTAAGCAGAAATGCAACAAGCAGCAAAGTATCTACAGTCTGTACAGGTTAAGGGCAGATGACACAAAAATATGTAGCGACACTGAGGCTTGTGATGTGCTTGCGCCGCCATCTTGGTCTCACAAACCATGCACACACAGAAGGGTTAACATCAGCAATAAAATAATGACCGTATAGAAAACACATTAATTTCAGCAACAAAATAAGTAATGTAATAGTAAATGTTTGAATGGCAACAAATTTATAGTAATAACGACAGCTTTATTTTACATATATCGAATAGTTTGTCTGTTTCATGTTTTAAGGCAAATAATAATTAACATTTTGGTGGTGTAGAGACTAAACTATATCTATCCTGGTTTCTTGTGTCTGTGTGTGCTGCAGGATCCGGAGCTGGCTGGACCCCCGGCTCCCAACGAGGGCTCCACAGGCCGCTGTCTGCTCACCCTGCTGGGCATCGCCTTCATCCTGAGCGGCCTCATCGTGGGAGGGGCCTGCCTCTACCGCTACTTCACCCCCAAGGTCTGCATCAAAACCTCTCAGAAACATGTAATACAGGCAGATGTAAAAGTATGGGCACCCCCCTAAGGTTGCCCAATACTTTACTCTGTCTTCATAAAAAAATATCACAGAGGTATGTCATTCATTTTCTAGTGACATCTGAGTTCTAGGGTGTTTTCCTAACAGCAGGTTTTAGTGTAGCAGTATTTAGATGTATGGAATTAAATAAAATATGAAAAAAATGTCTGAGAATGCTATTCTCACCATTCCTTGCCTATGTCTCTCTGGTATTTTTCTTGACCTGCCACATCAACTTTGCCTGTGTCCTTCCATTTCCTGATTACCACCTTAAACATCTTTTTCTCATTATTGAATGCACCTGGCTATGAAGGTCAAGGCTTAACTAACTAATCTAACAAGTTTTGTGTTGCAAGTAATCCATTTTCCAAGTTACATGTATTCAAATCAGCAAACATAAGGGTGTCCAAACTTTTTTTCATTCATTTCATTTAATATCATACACCTAAATACTGCTACCCCAAAAATGTTGTTAGGAAAACATCCGAGAACTCGGATGTCACTATAAAATGAAAAATGAATGACATACCTCTGTGATCTTTTTTGTGGAGACAGAGTAAACTATTATGCAACTTCAGAGGGGTGCCCAAAGTACTGTAGCTAAGAAAGTGAATGGGTTTAGCTGGTTGTGATGATATGTTCGAGTGCTAGTAAGAATTCATACTGGGTGATTTTATGTGTATCCTTCATAATAGTACATAAAATACAATAACGCCAAACGTTAAAGTCGACATTTATTTTGATCTCTTCTATGACTCTGGTTTATTCTTAAGCTTTAGTGGGAAACAAACACTGCTGACTCTGGCTTCTCTAAAAAGTGCAGAGTCGATTTGTCCTGGTGTTGTGCTGAGTAAACGCGTATAGGCTTAGGCTAAAGTGTTATTGTCTACTCTGAATCTTGTAGTAAATACTAAAATACAGTGTGTCAGCGCTGTGTGACAATGAATGGCATTTAGCATAGCAACCTATCATGGCAGAGCATTTGTAAGCAGTTTCCTGTTACAGTATTGTAATTGTTATATATAGTTTTTGTACTTAACTCTACTAATTGCATGGAAAAATATTTGCTACTGCTTTTTTGTTTGTTCTTTTCTGGAAATTTCTGGAGTTTCATGTGAACAGTACAAAAGCTACTTTTTTGTGTGGGCAGTCTCGGTAGAAAAGGTTACAAAAGCAGATTCCAAAATCAAAATATTCATAGTTTAACCAACCCTTTTCACTGAAATAGAATTGAGTAAGGACACGTTATCAAAAAAGATAAAGTCACTGCATTCACTTTCCTTATTAGGTTTTGGAAAAATATGTTTGCTGTTTAATTTCACCTTTTAAGGGAAACAGACTGAGATTTTTACAGGGCATTGTCTATGGCCTAAACTAGTCTTCCAACACACTAAATATAGCACTTTCTATATGAAGTAAGCCACTCGTCACTGCTAATTCACTGCGTTTGTGGATTAAACCTGAGCTAAAATAGTCTAGCTGTGTTCAGTCAGAACAAGGAACTGTGTAAAAAGGGGCACTAAGTTACTTGGCTTAATTTGACTTTTCTATAAGTGTACAATAATAGCTGAATTTTTATTTAGATGCTCCCTAGGTCCAAAAAACTATACACCCACTACAGTTCCTTTTTTCATGTTTCATTGAACTGCAGGAAAATACAGTAGTAGCCTATATCCGGAAACATTAGCTCCCCCTGGTGGGCAAGACACTTCAGTTCATGTTTTGGGATTTTCAGGATTACAAAGTGTACAAAGTACTCAATTTTGTGCTTATACTTTTAAGAGAAGTATGAAATATAACAAATGGCAGCATCATTATTAATAGAAAAAGTTACTTAGTTTTATATCTTAGTAAATATCTGAGACCATCTTATTTATTTTGCTGTCTCTGTGCTGTGTTTCCTGCAGAGGCTGTATCATGGGTCGATGCAGTTTAACGACGGTGCACCTGGAGGAGAGGCCCAGCCGTACTACCTGCCCCAGGTCGAGGAGAAGATGGAGATTTCTGACAACATGGCCGTCATCAGCGTCCCTCCTCCTCGCTTCAGGCCTGGAGACCCCGCCTACATCCTGCACGACTTCAACCGGGTGAGGAGTGGTGCTGCACAATATAAAAAAAATAATGTGATGTGTGAGATAATGTAGTTAAATGTGGATAAGGTGATTTGAATCTCTGAAACTCCTTGCACACTCAACACCTACAGCTAGCAGTCTATATACAGTATGAGTAATGTGCATGTAGATATTAAAAAAAACAAATTTATGGCATGTTTTGCACAGGGAGGATGCAGAAATACTTTTATATACATACTTCTATAGGTACTAAATATCATTAAACATATAACTATATGCTACATGCTATTAAAATTCTGGTTATGTCTAAAAAAAAAAAAAAATCAAGAAGTTTTGTTAATAGGCACACAGACTCATTATTGTGTATATCTGACTCCTGTTCTTTCTGTGAAAACAAGAATTATCATAGTGCAACTTCTAAATAAACAAAAACTTCAAGCATACTTCAAGTATTCTTGAACGAATGCATGATTTTGGTACCTGATACTGATATTCTGCTGTTCTGATTACTATATGAGTATCGATATCAGTGTGCATGCATGTCGCGTGTACTTTTGATAATGTACAGGGTAAATATGACAATCACAGTGGCGTTTTGCAGACACAGATTCATGTAATAGTACGTGAATGATTTAAATAATTACTGGAACAATTGTATTCTGTGGTATTGTAAGCAGGTATACAGGTTTGTACAGTTGTAAACTTGGAAGAGGGGGTAGGAGTGCACAAGTTCACACTTCATCCCATTGTTGAGTAAACTTATGTATACTCCTTTTGCTCAAATAAAAAAAATGAAATTATATTAATTTGGCTTTTGCACATTCACTGTCAGAAACGTGAGTCAAAGGTTGTTCATTCTTTGGTTTTATTTTGTGTTTGAGCAGAAGCTGACTGCGTACCTGGACCTGACCCTGAGGACCTGTTTTGTGATCCCCCTGAACACCTCTGTGGTCCTGCCTCCTCAGGACCTCATCGACCTCTTCTCTCAGCTCATGGTGAGTTGGCGCTAAACCCAGCTTCAGAATAAACAATTAAAATGTAACACAGGCAGTATGTGAATACTGAATATTTAGCATAATTGAGGTTGTATGTTGTAATCCTTGTTTAAAAAATATATTTAAGCATTGCCTGTTATTGTGAGTAAGTAATTCCCATTCCCAAATTGCCTATGCCAATCTTTAATTAATGGTCCATGCCCTCATTTGCTGACAGTAAAGGCACCCTCTTGTGTTATGAACCCGGTTTGCTTAATAAAATATGGCTCCACTTTTGCTACAGGTTCAACCAAAGTGTGAGGTTCAGCTTTAGCTTCAGTCGGTGTGGGACAGGTTTTTTGTTACAGTAAATAAAACGTAAAAGCTGGGAATTTGGTTTAAAAAAACACTCCATACATATTATTTAAGACATGTGACATTCAGTATGAAATGTATGATTGACAGGAACTTGGCCGCTTTACTTTACCCACTCGATCGCTGCTGCAGTTCAGTGGGCGATGGTGCAACTGTGAATTTAATTTTGTGAGAAAGTGTAGCACAGTTGACTGGAAATGAAACTGGACTGGGAAATTCTCAGTTATTAGTCTACGCCCCGTCACTAAGATAGTTCAAAATAGTAAATAAAGTTGTGCTTTTTGCCTGTTTTCCAGTCTGGCTCGTACCGCAGTTACCTGGTGCAGGAGGATCTGGTGGTGACCGAGCGCATTGATGATATTAAACCTCTGGGCTTCTACATTCGTCGACTCTGCGACGGGAAGGAGACGTACAGGATGCAGCGCCGCGACAGCCTGCCAGGTCTGTGTGCACAAAAACATGTAGCATTCATCTGAAGGTGTAGCTTGTACATATTGCCACTATCTGGTAGGGATATAACAATATCCAAATCTCACGGTACAGCATTATCATGATATTAATCTCATGGTACAATATTTATTTCACTCTTGTGGGGATGATCACGATATTGTAGAAATGCTTACAATAACAAAACATTCTCTAAAAATCCCCTGACAAGCCTTTTGTGCATTAGGTATTGTGATATTTCTATATATTTATTTAAGATTAGGACTAAATAAGTGTTTAATAAGAATAATTTTGTTGTTGGCTGCACTAAAATGGAGCAAATGATCCTGGTCTATGTAGTTCCTGCAGCTTTTTTACCATTATGATGCAACAAAATAAATACATTTTAACCCTGGGAGTTTACCACTGGATATTGTAAATTTCCATGATAATATTGTGAGACATTTGCTATTGCAGTATCACAATTTTGCTAATATGTTACATCCCTGCTCTCTGGGAATTAATTTACAGATTGCAGATCCCTCCTTTTTACTGACTGTGAGTATTTGTGGTAGCCCCACATGGACATTCAGATGTCTTTTAACAAAAAAAAGAAACAATTAAATTCACATTAAATTTTTGAAACAAAATACATTTACTTCATAAATCTCCTAAGTAAGAATGTGTGTGTTGGGTATTTGGAACAGGTAATAGCTTGTGCTAGGTTCTTTGGTACTTTGAAATAACATTTTTTCAACATTTTACCATTCTGCTGTTTACTAACAATTACACAATGTGCATTAAAAAACAGGAAAGTTACACACTAGAAGGCATTATTGTGTAATCATACGACATTGACCCCACAGAACAATTAATTACCATTTGCCTTGGGATTAACTGTTTACTGTTTATAAACCAGCAGCCCTAAAATTTAGTGCTAGAAAACTCCTTTATAAAACCTGAAATTACAATTTTAAGCTGAGGTCTAAACTGCCTTGTGGTTCCCTCTTGTGGTGGTACAAAGTAATGAATTCAGACCGCCATAGGCACACCCCTCTGGACTATTTCACACATGCACTGTCGACTTCTTCGGGGCCTGCAGTCTGCTCAGTTTTCTCATCAGATGATTATCCTATCCACTCTTCAAATATTTTGTGTATATATGCACAAGAAACAGCCTTAAACTTTAATTTCTGAACATAATATTTCTTGGATAAATTAGACTATGTGGAGGTGTCATCCATTTTAATAAATTTGCATAATAAATTGACAAATACTTGTGTTTTTGTTTCAGGTGGAGGCATCGTGAAGCGCTCTGCTGAGGACTGCTTCACCATCAATCACTTTGAGAACAAGTTTGTGACGGAGACCAGGATTTGCAAGGCAGACGTCCGCGACTAGATCATAGACCCAAAGTCCGAGTGAAAGAGTTGGTGTGTTTGTAGGCGAACGAGGGAACAACTTTCAGATGAGAGTTACTTTTGTACAAAACAGTTTTGCTGCTTTAGCCTCAGTGAATATGTGATTTATGTTGCAGTGTTTTAGGCTCCTCTTCTTCTGCTGTAATACTTCCACTCTAGAGGCCATAGTTCATTAAGCTTACAAGTATTTCAAGTAGTCAGTGCATCCGCCTGCTCATAAATGGAGGAGCGACTAAGTTTCCTTATGTTGGCTTTTGTTCAGATGCTTTTTAATGAGCTCATTGTTTTGATTGTATTACTACTTCCTTTACACTCTATAGAGACAAGATTTAGTGTTGAAAATTCTGAGAAGTTGTTTGTATGAATCCTTCCCTTATGTCAGCCTACTGTTCTCGCACTAACTCAATGTAACTTAAAGAGGGAGTAAGTGATCTATTCCTGAGAAAATATGACTTGAAATCTCTGTATTTGAAGGTGTCACTGCTACAGAGAGTCCCGACCTTTCTACTTTGCAACGCAGAATTTATATGATTCTACAACAGTGGTTCTCAAACTGTGGTGGTACACAGGGGCTCTCTAGAGGTGCTCAGGGCTGTGAAATCTTAAATAAAAAATTACAAACCAGTTTAGTTCAAGTTTAGTCCTAACTTCCTGGTTTTGTCTGCCTTAGTCCTGCTGTAGTTTTGTAGCATGCTTAGTCTTGGTTTAAGCCCAGTTTAGTCCTGGTACAGTCATGCTTAATCATCCTCTTCCTAATGTGAAGTGATCTGCATATTCATTTGACATAGGTTTTACATCACAAGCCCATCCTGACCCAACCCTGTGCATTTATCCAGGCATGGGAGCACCACAAGGAGTGCTCTGGCATGTGACCCCCTGTGGCTGGATTAAAGTCATAATTTTAGTTGAATGTCTATTTTTTAGGTTCAGTTCGTTAAAGATGGAAAGACATATTTTCTGTGGTGGCAGTCGGAGTGAAACATTTGAGAATCACTGCTCTGCAATAGCCATAAAGATGTTTGTTTGTTTGTTTGTTTGGTTGGCACATTTGAAGTACTGTTCCTCATTTTGGCTTTGGTCCATAGTAGAAACAAATTGCACTGCAAAAACACAAGCCAAAAAAGCTGAATCACTTACTTCTCCTTTAACCCTGGCCACATTATCTCCTGCAGACTACTGTATGTTACTGTTACTCCTGGTACAGTGCAGTTCTGGATGTTAAAACACAGCCCCATCGGTCTTTACACTTTGTAGATATTTCCCAGAGTGCTTTGCTGCATCTCTGATGTCCTGCTGTTTTACATGTAAACGATGGTGACCTGCGTGACCAGTGTTTGTGTTCATGTATAAACTTTATTTGTGAAAAACGCACTTGAAGAATGGCTATAGGAGCGAATAAGGGCAAATTATTCCTTTTTAAATCTCTTATTTAAATGTGTAGTTCTAATAATGTTTTTGTTGTAAGAAAATAGATCCACTGTTTTCAACATTTTTGCTTAATCCTTGATATTTAAAAATGTCTGTTGTGGAAAAACCTTGCAATAAATTTGCATTAAACTTGAACAGTTCTCTTTGATTTGACAGCCCTGAGGAGAAGCACTAAGTATACACTGTAAGTAGGGCTCTTTGCCTGTTTTCAAGTCTCTATTAATGCCTGCACAGAAAGACAACCAGGCAGGAAGTGTGTTCAAGTGTCTCTTCTGAATTATTAGCAGAGATGGCCTAAATGAATGTAGAGTGCAGCTAATAAATTATATTGTTGTAAAAATTTCCCGACCAAGTGAATCATTTCTGATAAGCTGCTCTTTTTGGTGTTCAATATGCCCATAATAATGCAAAAAGTAAATTTCTCAACATTGGGTTTTCCCACATTATGATAATGAAGAATTTTGGGAGTGAAATGTGTCATACTATACTTGAAGTGAAGAAGACACATAAGCCAACACACTTATTTTAAGGACTATGGTGCTTTCAAACAATCACATTAATTGTAATATGAATCATGATGATAAAATATGTATTGTGAGAGGAGAGGCCTTGCATTTTAAAACTAATGAGACAAAATGTACCACAAAGTACAGAACAAAAAAGCAACTCCTTAAGTGTTAGCTGTATTAAAGTCTAGAGGTTTGAGTGAAGAATAGGATTATAGTATTTATACCGTTGAGAGTTTCTGTAAAGGCTGATTGGTGATCAGTTTTTGTCTTTAAAGCATCCACAAGACTCTGGATAGAAGCCCTGCTCCTACCAAGATGCTATCTCAGATCACCGCCAGGGGTCAGTAAAGAAACATGATCACAAACATGATATGACGCCTCATAAGGCCATTTACTCTTTAACATACTCAATTGCAGTACATTGTTGTGAATCACATTATTAATTAAAAATATTCAAAAAAATATTATGGCATGGTACACAGTGTAGCAGATAGACAATGACGTTATGGAGAGATAGAAAATGAAATTCTAAAGGCAGTGACAGTAATCAGGCTGCACCATAGATTTAAACTTATAAGACTTTTTCACAGTGGCAGACACCAACTTTCAGACATCTCACAAATGGCTATGGTAACACAAACCCAATTCAAAGAAGTTGGATCACTTATTAAAAGTAAATAACAGAACACGATGATAATTTGCAAATCACATGAAACCTTATCTCCTACTGATTTCACAACAGAATATAATCTATATATTCTGTTGTGAAATAGGTATGAAAGATGGTTTTATTTCTCCTGCCTCAAAGCAAGAAGGTTGGATTCCTGGCCTGTGCTGGGCTTTCTGTGTGGAGTTTCTATGTTCTCCTTGTGTTTGTGAATATTTCCTCTGGTTACTCCGGTTTCCCCTACCATCAAAAACATGTGTAATAGGTCACCAATGGGACCACGACTGCAAAAGAGGTTGTTAATCGTAGTGGGATTTTCCTGGATAAATAAAGGTCAAAAATAAGAATAAAAAAAAGAAGTCAATATAACAATAAACATTCACTATTTCAGTTTGATGACATAAGAATAATAATAAGAATAAGAAAACCTTTATTAGTCCCTCAGTGGGGAAATTGCATTGACTATAAGAAGTTTGACTATAAGAAAAACAGCTTGTGTCTTTTGCTACTAATTATTTAACTGGCAACAGATCAGTAACTGGGCATGAAAGGCATTTTAAAAATGTTTCTATAATGAAAATTATTTTTAATTAAATGGTAAAATATCTCAAATCAATGTTTTTTTTTTTCTATTTGCATTAAAACAATATGGTTTTATGTGATTTGAAAAACATTGCATTCTGTTTTTATTTACATTTTACACAGTGTCCCAACTTATTTGGAAAATAGTTTTATAAATAGAGCGACAGTGTTTGAAAAGTTTAGAAATTTTTATCCATCTCCTTGTTTTCTTGGTGTTGTGGATGTATCTCAGGCTCCTTGGCAAAACACAAACAGCTCAGTATGCAGGGCATACACTAAACCGCTTAAAATAAATATAATATAATAATATAGATATTTTCACATACTCAAGTTGAATGTACAGACAGATTATCTCTTCAGAGTTCATTTTCTCTTCACATTCATTGCGTTTAAAAATGGGCAAGCGTAAGGATTTGAGTTTGACAAGGGCCAAATTGTGATGGCTCGACAACTGGGTCCGAGCATCTCCAAAACTGCAGCTCTAGTGGGGTGTTCCCAGTCTGCAGAGGTCAGTGTCTGTCAAAAGTGGTCCAAGGAAGGATCAAAGTTAAACCAGCGACAGGTAATGCACGTGGGGAGCTGCCCTGTGTGGTCCAATCCAACATTGACAGAAAGTTTGTTGAGTATTGTAATTTCAAGTCTTAGTGGTGTGGTGATCAAAATCTTGGTGCTCCTAATGGGAGACTTCATCAACTTGTCTCTGTTAAGGAGTCCCCGTTATGCTCGTCCTCTGCAATCATACAGGACAAACGCCTGTTAAAAGTCATGCCATCTGGGATTTCGTGTTTACTGAGCCGCCTCCAAAACTCGTCCGTCATGAAGTAGTACATGAGTGGGTCCAGACTGCAGTTCAGACTGGCCAGACAAAGTGTAATGGGATGGCAACGTAGCACAAAGTTTCTGAAAGCACAGTTCTTTAGAGAGTTCGATTTGACCAGAAAGTCTAGGGGCATAGTGATGTGATATGGGACGAAGCAGATCAAAAATACCCCGGAACAACTCAGGACCATCCTCAAAGCTCTGCGTTTTTCTCCTCGGTCCTGGATAGCTTCTGCCGCTGGGTACCGTAGACTCCAAGCGGTCAGACAAGTGCAAGCTAATACTAAAACTAACGGGATGACAAAACCTAGCAGCTCTGCGATGATTAGTAGGGCCCATGCTGCGGATGGGTTAATGTCCCGCATGGGCAGCTCCGCAAAGCAAAACGAATCAAGCCCGTTGGTTTGAGAGGTCGATTTCGTGGAGACCAGATTTTCGCTGAGAGAGTTTGCCTTGTCCTGCGCACTGGGCGTCCGGAGTAAGGGGAACAGAAGACAAGCCAGACAGACCAGCAGCCATCCCGAAACACAGGTGAGTATGTCCCATTTGCGGCGGGATGAGTTGTAGTGCAGGGGGCGCATTATGAGCTCGCAGCGGCGCACGCTCACACACACCAGGAAGAAGATGGAGGCGTACATGTTGACGTATTTGAGATAGAAGCAGATCATGCACAGGGGGTGTCCGAAGGGCCAGCTGTTGTTCAGGTAATAGTAGATCCTCAGTGGGAGAGACAGCACCTGAGGCCAAGCAGGACAAGGACAAATAAGTATTAAAATCTGTAAACAATTCAAACACAACATGACCTTTTGTTTTCCTGCACTGACAACTATTAACCAGTTATAAGCAATAGTGTGAATGTATAAACTTGTATTCATACTAACGTTGTAAGGTTTTCTCTGTGCAGTCACAATGGTAGAAAAAAGAAAGTGTGTGCACAAGTAATAACTCAATAAATAGTAGGACTGCACCGTATATTGTGAAACTATCGTTATTGCAATATCAGCTAACACAATATCCGTATTGCAAGAATCCAAATATATGACAATAACGCTATGGTCTTCCATCTGACAGAGTTTTATACTAAAGCAGTGGTTCTCAACTGATCTGGCTTCAGGACCCACCATCACTCCATAATGACAAGCTGCAACCCAAACAAAAAAGATATTGAGGAAAAATAAGAGATGTTTTAAGAAAATTAGAAGATATTGAGGAAATTCAAAGGAAAATGAAGCCGTACTCAGGTCAACCTTAGGTATAATAGTAATGTTATAGAACTCACTTCACTGCCACCTACTGTTAAGGAGTGTAAATTGATGATTTACTTTTAAAAATTAAACTTTCTTTTTTTGCCCTGGCAAAGGCCGGCGACCCACTGAAAACAGTTCTGCGACCCACTTTTGGCTCCCGACCCATCAGTTGAGAATCACTGTACTAAAAATACTTTTTAAACCAGAGCCTTAAAAGAAAATGTGTTGTGACTAAAGAAAAATGTTTTTTTTTAAAAAGTCCAGTTTTAGTGGTAATTTCCTTAATTTAGTCTAATTTAGCCTTTTTTTATTCCTGGTTTAGTCTGTGTTAAGTTTTGACTTGTGAATACAGGGACTAATAAGTGAATGTAACTTACTATGTTAGAATAGTAGGCCCTATTTTAAAATATCACAAAAATATTATCGTAATTTTCAACATAGTTATAGAATATTGCATGTTTTTTCTATATCATGCAGCCTTACTACATAATATACTTCCACTTCTAAGAAAGTAGACCTCTTCAAAGGCACTGGTCCTATCTTGAAATGGTAAAGATAGTGCCCAGACCTGGACTCAAACTCAAAGATCTTCTCGTTCAGGGGTAAATGCTCTTTCCATTGAGCCACAAAATGCTTATATCTCACAATCATAAAGGGGCAATTTAAAGTGACTAATTCACCTTAACAAATGCATATCTTAGGACGGTAGGAGGAAGCCGGAGTACCCAGAGAGAAGCTACTGTAACACAGGAAGGACATGCAGACTCCACCCAGAGAGAGATTGTTTGACAGCCATCCTGACAGTCATTGTTGAGAGGCAAGAGCACTAACCACTCTGCCACCATGCCTCCTAAGTTCAAGGCCAAAATAATAAAAAAAAATATAATTCTGTATTTATTAAACCACTATCTGTTAACAGCATGTTTCCAAACCTCACTGAAAAATCCACACTGTATAACATAAGTTGATTAATCATAAGCATCTGAAACTCTTGACTCTGAAACGTGCTCTGTTGTGTGAGAACAGCTCCAGTAGCTTTATTTTGTGGACACTATTCAAAACAATCTGAGTGATTTAGTGTCCCCCCATTTCCTGTGCTCTTTCTCGTGGATATAATTAATGGTATAAAAATTAGACTGCTCCTTATTTGGGCCAATAACATATTTACAAGTCCAAGGATACTAATATAGTTGGATTACTTTATTATTCTACTGTGGGAAATTGCAGCAGCCATAAAACGAGTGGATGCAAAAGCTGTGTAAAATTAGCTTTCAAAGTAAACATGATGTAGATGGGAGAGATGCAGTCTAAAAGCAGGATCATTGTTTTATTTACAAACCCAATTCAAATAAAAGTGTTATTCCATATGTTATTCATAGTCTATTAATAAGGGTTTAGTTACAAAATGCTCCCCCAGCCTTTTGTTGCCCTGTCACCACTTTTCTGAGGTGTGTTGCTGCCATAACATTCAAATTGAACTTTTGTTTACATAAAATTATAAATGCCTGTTGTTGAAGTATTATGAAGAAAATTTGGTTTTATGAAATGTGTTAAATAATGTATATCAGTGTTTTTCAAACTGTGGTGCTGGTACCAAAAGTGGTACGCAGGCCTCCTCTTGATCTGGTAATGACGTGTAGTCCTCTGCTAAGTTATGTTCTGGTTTAATCTTGGTTTAAAAGTGGTTTAGGCATAGTTTAGTCTTTATTTGTTATTGCATTTTTATGTGTTAATCCCTACTCAGTTCATTTGTTTCCTTAATTCTTGATTTAGACAAATTTTACTTTAATAATATGGTACTTGGCAAACCAAATATTTCCTGTGCAAAGGTTAATGCAAATGATGAAGGAGTTAGTGGCTGTGCAAAACAAAGTCTCTTCAATGCATGACATTGTTGTGACACACTGGATTTGCATTGGCACAAGTTTCAATACATTAGCACCGATACACAAAAAAGACCGTCAGTGTAATCAACTCGCTGCTTACCTGCATCAGGTCGGCCACTGCCAGATTCATCATAAAAACCACGGCTTTCTTGGTCTCTTTGACGTAGGCCCTGAAGACCCACAGCGCTAACACGTTACCCAGCAGCCCCGGCGCCAGGATCACACTATAGACCACAGCGTACAGGTAGTGCTGGTACGTCCTCAGGTCCTCACTGCTCTCACAGCTCTGGTTCATCTTACTGCAAAAGTCTCTCAGCCAATGTCGGGAAGATCGTATCAAGAAGGTTGTTCCTCAGAGGTGTCCATTTCGGCTACAAGAAGTTCATGTCATTGTAGATCACTGGGTGTGGGTCATCTGCAGAAATAAAATAGAAAAAAATCGTACTTGATACGTATATATTTATATATACTGTCTTTCACCTAGTCCAGGAACTATGGGTCTGAGGCGGTGTACACCCTGGATAGTGGAAAGTTAGTCTCAGAGCTGATACAAAGACATATCATTACTCAGGACGGACATGCAGACTCCACTCAGAGAGGCAGTCTGTGAGCCGGTGATCAGGATCCACACCAGAAAATCTCCTTTTTTCCCCATTTGTGACCTCAGGTAAAAGTTTTGTAAAAGTCCGCTTGTGAAATATGGCCAAACAATGCTAATAAACTCTCATTGTATCAAGTTAAGTTCCCTTATAATCTGTAATAATGTAATAATAAAGTGGAAGTATTTAAGTTGTTGAAGTCATGTTGTAGTGGCTAATTGTCCATAACTTTGTCAAAACCTTAAACAAACAAATCAAATGGCCGCTGAGGGACTGTCCAGGATTAGTATTTACGCAGGTTAATGAAAGAAAGGAATGTCCATATCAAATGCATTTTTGTGTTGGTTTATTCACCCTATTTCCAGCAAACTTACAGGTTAGCGCTTGAGCCTGCAGCCTTTCTGTCGCCTGGTAAAAAACCATGCCCTCAGTCCCTGCAGAACCATGCCACTTGACCTATTTATGCAAACCAAGCGGGCTACCTGACGGCCTAATACAAATGAAATAATCAAACTAAACAAAGAATAAACTTACTAATTTAGCAAAGAAAATAAACAATGAATAAATAAATACAAAATGGTCCTATCTTGCAATGCTATACAATCCTTGAAAACAATCCTGGATCCAGACAATGATCTGGATCCACACAAACCTTAATAATTACTGACATTCATTCCATTTCATTTCTTTATTTGAGCAGAATATATAAAAACCTGTTACGACACAACAACTCAGCCCTTTGACAGAGCTCAAAAGGAGTAGGATGAAGTGCAAACTTGTGAACTCCTACCCCTTTTACAAAATTGCAAATAAATATTGACAGCTATTTACATATTTACAAATGTATAATGAGCCTTCATCACAATCTGACCATACCTTTTTGAGTCATGTTGCTGACACACACAACAAAACAACATTTTTTGCATAGGTAAAAAGTAATACAGCAGAAAATAGTAAAGATTTATGTGTTTTTTTCTGTGGTAGTGCATCCTTTTAAGAAATACAAATGCTCTCTCTAATAACACACTGGCATAGCAAATATTTGTATTATGTGACTGTGTATGCATGACTTGATCTTCACACATTCAGCCCTGCTGCTCTGCAATATAATCTCAACAGTGCATAACGTTAAAAACACGCTCCTTCAAAGCGTTTGCAGTGACATTTACAGTAACTCAGATGCCAAAGTGAAACAAGCTGAAGAAAGACTGCAGCACTGCGCAACTGTATTTATCTCTACATCTTACATTTGGGCAGCATCAGTGTGGTGAAGCTGGCTTTCACACATTCAGTGGTAAAAGAAAAAAGAAAAAACAGGTGGGAACACATATGTACTGTTAATATTACCTCTAAAATGGAAAGAGTGGTGAGTGAATCTGTACTTCCAGTGTAGGAGGCAGGTTTCCTCTACAGAGATAGAAGTAGGTGTTGTTATTATGACAAGTATTATAGAGGTGGTGAATTTACTTTGTATGAGAGATTAAATGTCAAATCTTAATGTTGCCCCCATAAATCTAAAGACAATATAAAAATAATAAATAAAATAAATAAATAAAAATATGTGTATCAATTTCTAAATAATATAATTATAATAATTGTACTAACATTTTAAAGGTCCCATACTGTGGGTTTTTTCAGGCTTTTTTTAAATAGTTTTGGACACCTTTGCATTAGAATTTCACATTTTATACTTTATAGGGGTGTAACGATACAGTAACTATATTGATGTATCTTTTTTTTTTCCTATGATACAACTGTATTGATACGCATCACCTTGTGTTGAATTGTATCATTTTGTGTATATCGATATACATAGGGAAATAAAAAATCAGAAATATTGATATTAGAACTTTGTGAGTTAAAATAAAACCAGATATGTCTTTTTGGATGTAATTTTAGTGTTTTTAATTACATGAAATGTTATATTCAACTGCTTTGCTCTATGTCTGCTGGACATAATCAACCCCAGCCTCAATGCTACATTTGAGAGTAAACTTTTATGATTTTTAACAAAAAGTTTCTGTATTGATTATCGATATGAAGGTGTTGAAACGTATTGAAACGTATTGAATTGTTTAGAATTGTATCGAATCGTATCATTCCAAATTAGCCAATATCGTTCTTGAATTGTATCGAAACAATTCTAATTGATATGTATTGCATCGTTGCAAAAACATATTGTTACACCCTAATATTATGGAAAACATTTAATTTCGGGACCTGTTACTTTGACTTTGCACAGAACATTTGGATTAGTGTCTGACACACCCTGCTGGCAACTATGGGGAACTGACAGAGCATAAAATGGCTATTTAGCACAGCTATTAGTAACATGACGCTGAGAAAAATAGATAAATGAGCTTAGTGCTACCCCTAAACCAGGAGCACTACTCCTAATCTACTATCTGTAATGTCACTTAATTAGAAGTAAAAGTGCTACTTCTACTGCTCATACTGTAACTACCACTACTAGTGCTACTACAACTACTTATACTATCACTACTACTACTACTAACACCGCCACCATGATTACTACTCGTGTAAAAGTATCTACTTACTTTCCACCACTGCATAAAATATGGGCAGAGACACTTCAATATTGCGCAAAAGGCTGGATTTAGCTTGGTAGTAATTGTATACACATTACTATGGTGATGGTATCTATACTTTAAGGAAGTATTCAGTAATGGAAACTAAATTGAATCAGTGGGTGTTGCTTGGGGACTCTCTTTTTAGCCCAAAAAAGTTTCAGTCTTAGTCACAAGACCCAGATCTCTGCTATTATGGACTCAGTTCAACAAAATCAGCTCTGCGTCTTTTATCCTGCACCTCAGAAAACACAAACAACTTCCCACAGACAGACCCACGGCGCTTCCTTTGGCCTCGCAAACTTTAACCTTTGTATTATTTTTTTTCAAAGTGATTATTCTCACTGCAGCATGTATACATCTGTATATCAACATACCATTCTCCATTTTTGACAGAGGTGGAAAATTACTACAATTTTACTTCGTGAGAAGATGTTTTACTTTTATCTGAGTATATCTTTGAGGGGTAAACATTACTTAAGTAGATTTTAAATGAGTATACTTTTTTTTTCTACCTTATGCATATGTGAGCAGTAATAGTAGTAATAGAAAGTTGTATTATTAGCAGTGGTAATGTAGTAGCACTAGTAGTAGCAATAGTACTGGTAGGAGTAGTAGTAGTAGTAGCAGTAGGAGTGATGGCACTAATGATATGTTGTAGTAGTGGTAGAACTAGTAGTATTAATAGCAGTAGAAGTGATGGAAGTAAAGATGTTGTAGTAGTGGTAGTACTCAGGCCCATCGACAGGTTTGCTGGGGCCCGGGCCAAAAAGGCTTCACATGGGCCCCCTTTTAATAGAAAATATAAGAAGAGGTTCTATTTCTGGGCCCCTCTGACCCTGAGGCCCTGAACAACAGACCCCTTTGCCCCCCTTTGTTGATGGGCCTGGTAGTACTGCTAGTAGTAATAGCAGTAGGAATGGTGGTAGTAATGATATGTTGGAGTAGTAGTGGTGGTAGTACTAGTAGAGGTAGAACTAGCAGTAGGAGTGTTGGTACTAATGATATTGTAGTAGTGGTGGTGGTAATAGTAGTAGTGGTAGTAATAGCAGTAGGAATGGTGGTAGTAATGATATGTTGGAGTAGTAGTAGTAGTGGTGATGGTAGTAGCAGTAACTACTTTTTACACTCACTACTTTTTTGTTTTTATTCAAGCAACAATTTTGCTGAGTACTTTTATTTCTACTTAATTGATATTATTTTGAAGTGACAGTACCTTTACTTATGTACAGACTTAAAGTACTTCCTGCACCTCATTTTTGAACCCTAAAATGTCTTAAATCTTGACGTTAACTTTTACTTTATAGAAACAAATACATTAAGGAAATCCTGACCAAAACTCAGTTTGATCACACAGCTGTGACTTGGAAAGAGCTAAACATGCTGCTAAACAAAACCAAAGTAACCACAATCTTTTATGGTGTTGTTCTAAATGACGTTTTTGATCATTCGTCAATATGTTGTTGCGGTGTAAAAAGGGCAGCAGAGAGAAATATTCTTCAGAAACATGTCACCTTTCCAGAGAATATTTGTCTTGGCAGGCAAATGGCGCAATGCGTGCGTGTAACTCTGCAACAGGTGTAAGGAGGAGCGGGCAGGGTTAGGAGGGTATAAGATGTACTGCAGTATATTCACATTTACAGTAGTAACACATATCCATGTACCAGAATATGAAAGCAATGTAATCTGATAACTTCAATACTTTTGTAATACTGTTGTGTCTCTGTTCTCAGATACCTGTACTGATACCAGACTTGGAAGAAATATTCCATGTTTGGAAAATGCCTGTTATGGTAACCAGAGCGTTACCAGACACTACAGGGGCCCTAGGAGGGAGGGACAACTGAAGCCCTAATCTCCAAAAACATGGCAACAAGAGGCATTTGCTATAATATAAGCAATACCGTAAGCTCTCTTTTTGCCTCATATCCTGAATTGTGTCCATTCACATAACAGACTGGTGAATGTAGGACAAAATAAGGACAAAATCATTTTTCTGAGAATCCTCCCCCAGCAAAAGTTGAAAGAAGCATTTATGATTTCCTGTATTCTGGTGATTTATAGATGATTATTATTTTAAGCTGGCTACAGTTTCCCTCCAGACGGGGCCCTTTTAGGAGAAATGTGAGGCACCATCACGTTTTGTTTTCCGTCACTGAAAAAGCTTGTTCACTATTGTACAGGTAAATGAGCTCTAGGCCCTAGACCAGGGGTCTGTAATATTCAGGATCCAAAGATTCAATTGTTCCCCAAAATACAAAATTTAAATCTAGGAGTGACAACCAATTTTAATGCACAAAGGACTGTGTTAAATACTGCACTGACTATCTTACTTAGAAAACTAGAGTTATATCCTGTAACTATGTCTTGGTGTTCATGTGGGGCACTTTAATCAGTTATTCCTCTCTTGCAGAACCAGATATCAGATGCCCAAGGAGCTCCTTACTCGTGTAAAAGTACAACATTGTAAAGTGTAGGGAAAGTTTTCAGTGTTAAGTTTACTTATAGCTACACTACCACTAGTACTACTTTATCTACTACTGCTACTACTAATACTACTTCTACTACAACTGCTACTTATAATACTTCTTTTACTACTGCTGCTAATGCTACTCCTACTACAACTCTTCTACTGTCACTACTACTACTGATACTACTACTGTTTTGCTACCACTGCTACTATTACTATTACTGTTAATGGCCCCTTTGCCACTAAAGGTCAAACTCAGTTTTCCCTCAAAAATTTACTCACAAATATGTGTTTTAGAAAATGTATGTAGAACGTACCTACACTAGATACTGTTTTTCAAAGTTACTTCAGTAAAGTATCTTTCCACCTTTCCACCTCGCGGATTATGGTGTTTACAAAGTCTACAAATAACGAGCACTATACAAAAACAAGGAATAACATTACTCTATAAAGTGTTTCAACACTCAGCAAACATTTGGTTTTAGAGGATTTGTATTTCAGCTCATGTACATTAGTGGTTTTCTCTTCTTTCCTATCTGTATGTGTTTACTTCAATTAGATGGAAAAGGACCAGCAGTGGCCATATTGACTTAGTGCTTAGATATGGACAACAGCAAATGCACTTACAGTATTGGCTGCATCATAGTAAATAATAAAGTTTAATTTATATAAAAACTCCCATAGGCCTAAGTAATATTTCTTTAGACTAAATGTGCTTAATCGTCATGATGCAGTGCACTTTGTAAAATTAGTACATTTACAATCTTGTAAAACAAAATACTGAAACAAAAGTTTGTTTTACTCAAAGTTTAGGGGTAGTAGTAGTAGTAGTAGTAGTAGTAGTACTAGTAGTGGTAGTAGTAGTGGTAGTAATGTAGTAGTGGTAGTAGTAATAGTAGTAGTAGTAGTAGTAGTAGTAGTAGTAGTAGTGGTAGTAAGGGTAGTAGTAGTAGTAGTAATAGTAGTAGTAGTAATGGTAGTAGTAGTAGTAGTAGTACTAGTAGTGGTAGTAATGGTAGTAGTGGTAGTGGTAGTAAGGGTAGTAACGGTAGTACTGGTAGTCGTAGTGGTAGTAGTAGTAGTAATAGTAGTAGTAGTAGTAGTAGTAGTGGAGGTAGTAGTAGTAGTACTAGTAGTGGTAGTAATGTAATGGTAGTAGTAGTAGTGGAGGTAGTAGTAGTAGTACTAGTAGTGGTTGTAATGTAGTGGTAGTAGTAGTAGTGGAGGTAGTAGTAGTAGTACTAGTAGTGGTTGTAATGTAGTGGTAGTAGTAGTAGTGTTAGTATTAGTAGTAGTAGTAGTAGTAGTAGTAATAGACAAGAGAAAGCAAGTGTATTTGTATAGCACAGTTCATATACAAGGTAATTTAAGGTGTTAGTAGTAACAGCATTAATAGTACTTGCAGTAGATACTATGCTTGCATATAAATAAAAATACATTTTCTTTTGTTTTTACTCAAGTATTGACTTTGTTGAGCAGGCTACTTTTACTTCTACTTAGTATAGTATATTTTCGAAGTAACAGTACATCTTCTTTGAGTACTTTTTCATCCCTCGATAATAGAATTTAATTTCAAAACCCTCACTTTTTACATGATGAGTATGTGAATGAGCAACAAGTAATCTGTTACTGCCCAAGCCTGACCAACCGTTATAGAGATTAGGACACGAAATAAGTACTTTCACTACTACATGATATACTAGGACAAAGATAACGTTTTTGTCTTTGTGCTGTAATAAATTCCTACTTTATAAATCAGGTCTATCTTTGCCAATGGAAACACAACAATATTTTTCTACTATGATTCATCTCTCTGTGGGACGTCTGGGTTTTTCCACTTCTTCTACCTTTTTTTCTTTTCTTTTTTGAACCCCTAAAAATGCCTTGCTAGCCTTATCCTCTCTCCACGTGCAACACACAATTCACGATTATCTCCTAAACCAACATAATATCTCTGTATTCCCCCCTTCAGACCCACATAACATAAATTCCTCACTGTGAAGACACATGGATCCCAGAGGAGCATGACTTCACACCCCAGCTATTCCCCTCCGAAAAAGCTACCAACACTAAACTGCTAAAAGATAACTTAAAAAGTGCTGTGGTCTTACCTTTTTTTCTTCATATCTTGGTCACATCAGGCAGGAGACTGTTCTTGAAGCATCAAACACATGTTACAAGGTCCCGCCTCTAATTCACACTATTGGCCACTTCCTTTTTTCAGCAGACCTCATGCCTCTGTGCATTTTGGGTTCACCTCTTCTTCATGTGATTTCCTGTTTTGAGTGTATCATCTGTATCGGAGTTCTCTTCTTGTATGGGATGTGTAAAAAACCCAGCTCTAGGGCTTGCAGCAGCAGCAGCAGCAGTAGTAGTAGCGCACACATATGGGCTGGCTTCCTGTTAATGTGGGGGGTGTGGTCTATCTGCAAGCATTTTTGACACATTACTTCTGCTATTGAGTTACAACAGCAGCAGGGAGGCAGGGGGCATTGTGTGTTAGAGGTTAAAAGAGTGGCAAAAATATTACTGCCAGTGCCCCTTGCATCTTTTATATTGAGAAATATGTTCAGTGACTAAACAAATGGTAGGCACATAAGAGTGAGCACGTGACTCAAACAGGCCATGCGATTTGCATTGAGCCTAAATGTTTTAAATAAGCTGCCCAATGCTGGTTAAAAAAGTGTAAAAAGCCCACATAATAAACTACAAGTAACAGAAAGGGCAGGACTCTCCAAAGGCATTACAGTTCCCTTCTGTAATTAAGCTCCACACAAAAAAGTAATCAGTCCTTTACTGATCCCTTGTGGCTGGAGTTAGTGTCTCTGAGGCAGCTGGGATTTGAACCTGGTATCTTAGCTGCGCTCCCAACTGAGCTACTGGTCTTTAACTGTACTGATTGATTCATGTTGCCATCAGACACATTTTAAAGGGGCTATATTGTGTTTTTATTTATCTTTTTAAACCAATCTTGGTTGCCTCTAGAACAGCACTGCATGTTTTATAACCTTTTCAAACATTATGTGACTGAAAGAGAATGTTTCCAATAATAATTTTACTTACCACTACTGCCATAAAGAAACAGGTAAAGAGACCAGTAGAGGGCAGCAGAGTGCAATTCTTTTACCCTTTTGAACTGAAACTGAAAAACAGTTTACTGTACTGAAAAACAGTACTACAGAATGAAAAAAAAGCAGAAACAGAGCTGTACACTGTTTTTTTAATGATAAATGAATGAGAGCAGACAGGATGGAGATGGTTTGTTGATTGGTCAGTGCTCTCTGGAGTGGTCAGGGGTTCATGGAACCAAGTGCTCTGAGGCCTCAGAAACTCAGAGAATACAGGATTACTTCATCTTTATTCACAGATGTGAGTAAAACAAAACAGCTCCAGATATGTTTTTGATGAGGGAACAACATTATATAACATGGTAGAAATCTCAAAAATTTGATTTTGCATAATATGTCTCCTTCAACAAAAACTACTAATGTCTCTTAAGGTCCATTACTGACCTTTTCTCATAATTTCATCCAAATGCCACCATAGCATTTAGTTATTTTGCAAACAGATCAAACGACACACAAACCAACCAATGACAGCAAACACATAAGAAAGGTAGAAAACTAGTTTTAACACATTTGTTTTATATTTGAAAAAAGAACTCTAAGACCTCATCTAGACTATAATATATGGGATTTTATTAGATATTAATGTTCAGTTTAAAGAGGAACTAAGCAACTTTTCTCATTTCTTTGCTGTTTTTCCTTTATGGAGCGCCCTCTACATTTCAGAGTAAAGTCCAGTAGACTCGTGGGTGACCGTTTGCTCGGCTTTACTTTCATTTTCCCTTCTACTTATCCATTCAGTGTTTTTTTCTGCCATTTGCCTACTCTGCCATGAAATCAAGAAAAAAAAACATTAATTTTGTAGTAAAATCCTACAAAAGGTTTGAGGAAGTAAAAAGCTCTGTTTCTGTTTAAAAGAACATAACAGAGCTGCACTCTGCTGCCCTCTGTTGGTCTCTTCACCTGTTTCTGTAAAACACCAGTAAAGTATTTATTTAAAAAGTTTTGTTTTAGTCCATTATAGTCTAAAGTAATTTTGGTTTGATATATTTGTATTTTCAGGTCTAAATAAATTATTCAGGTTGCTATGTTGTTGTTGTTATTTTTGTTGTTGGTGGTGATGGCATTGTGTACAAGGGCTTTCCTTCCTTGCAGCTTTTCTTATTTAATATTAGCGATTAGCGGTACAGTAGCAGTAGCGTGTGTACAGTTGAAATCAGGTCATGGCAGCTACAGTTGGCCTGGTGTGGTAACTCGCTGAGTGTTGCACTGTTGTGGGAGGAAGTAGAGAACACAGTGAGCTGGCACCTGTTTCCAGCCGCTGTTATAAAGAATATGAAGCTTTAACCACAGGAACTGACTTTATTTACATTCATTTACATACATTTCATGCTGTACTGTGCACTATAAAGCACAGTACTGAGAAGTGGCACTGCTATTTCTTTAGCTTATTTAGAGAAACAGCTACTTCCTTTATTACAATATTCATATATGGTCTAAAATACACAGCCACCTATCCATGCATAAGTACACAGTTATGAATCACTACATTTATTCTGTCTGCCAAAAAGTGTTCTGCAAATATTCCATAAGTATTGCATAATAATAAAATATAGATATAGATATTTAAAATGCTTGTTACTGCCTCAGAAACCTTGTATACAGTTTGTTCTGATGCTAGTTTGTATACTTCGAATTGAAAATGTGTAGGTGGACTGTGAATATCTTTATGAGTAATCCAACACTTTCCTATGGCTGTGTTTAGTAGGTTGGGGCTCAGCGGTGGTTCCCCATGTGAATATTAACAACTTTACAGTAGCTGATGTGCATTAACTAAGAGATTCTCAACTGGTGGGTCAGGACTGAAACATGGGAAGTTGAAAGCAGGGAAAAACTTTATTTTAAACTCCACTTGATGCAGTGTAACTACAATTTAACACAGTGTAACAAACTGTAATAATATGCACTTATGTTGTACTTACATAGTGGAATTTTGTGTACTTACAGTTTCTAAGTACAAATGTAACTAGAAGCACTCAGAGAGCCCAGACCTCGGCCAAGCCATACGGTCAGTCACCTGAGAAAAAACACTAAAGGCCTGGCTCTAGCTCAGTAAGAATTAAAGATACATCAAATCTGTGAACATACTACTCACAGAGAAAAACCTCACCTTTCATTTGGCGTTATGTGCAGTGTGCAGCTACATTTGTTGCAGTACAATATTCAATTTCATATGAACCACCTATATTTAGAAGCTTCTGGATCACCAGAACCAGAATATCAACATGATCCAGGTCAAACTATGTCAGATTATAACATCTACCATGATGTCATCTTGTAATTATTTGCCACTGATTCTGGGCATTACTTGTTGAGTTAGAAGCTCTAATGGCAAAATTAGGCCACCTCCCAATAGTAAAGACTCGTTTAAAAAATTTCTAGATCCAGATGCTGATCCAGATCACCCACAAAATGTAATTACTTGTTTCTTATTCCATTTCTGATATTTTCTGAAAATTTCATCAAACTCTGTCCATGACTTTTTGATAACTTTTTGTCAAACAGACAGACACACAAACCAACACCGCCAAAAACATAAAAAAAAAAAAAAGTTAAAAAATAGTTTCAGTTATCAGCTTATTAAAAGTTTAAAGGTTGTTTTGATGACATAAAAAAACTGATTTTAAACACATATGACTAAATGTTGCAATACATTTAGGGACACAACAACAACACACGCATCAAGCAATGTTCAAACCGCTGACCCTCTAGTTTGGGACAAATGCTTAACCCACTGTGCCAGCCAGGGGACTCTTTGTGCCAGTCCCAAGCCTCAGGAAGAGGATCTGGCATAAAACTTTAGCCAAATGAGGAAGCAAAACAGTGCACACTAGAAGGCAGATGATTCTGTGCAGCAAGAGACCAGAAGTCCATGAGGAAAGAAGTTGGTTACAGTATACATGAAACAGCAATGAGTGTACAAACATTTTTGGCTCATGTCCATAACTCAATGTCCTCCCTTTACTCTCACAGCCAGTTTCCTGTTATCCTAAGATCATGATAAAGGCTAATTATGTGACAAAATAAACATATATGGGATATCTGGGACCTTTACAGTGTGCCATAAAAGATGGATTTGGTGATTTTTACCATTACAGAGTGCACAGCAAAAGTCTGCTGGGGGGAAGTAAGGACATGGTCTATTTTGGATTTTTGCAGAAGTTGATGGATGATGTGTTTGTACTCAGCAGTGACCATTACAGCAGAAGACTTTCACACTGAGGTCAGTGCTCCGCCGGTCAGTTTATATCAACTCAGTCAAATGTGATAAGTGGAATTATTAATACTGTCGTCTACTATCAAGTGTTTCACATGAGAACTTTATATAACACAGTAGACTTCACAGATTTTTTCACAGATTGACTTCTTCTAGTCACACTATTTCCCAAGGTTTGATGCACACATAGACCACTGACCATGAATAATTCTTATTGATTTGATTGTCAAAATGTAATTTGAACTAAAAGCATCTGATAAATAAATGTTCTAATGTTACAGTAAAGTAGTTTTTGTTCTAACTGACTTATTAAATCTGAGCAAATACTGAAAAACGATTGTGGCCCGCAACATTTCTGTAAGTACATGTCCAAAATAGAAATTCAGAAATTTATTTATTTTTTTTTAGCCCTGAGCTGATTAAGCATGCTAATGTTTTCTAACCAGGCTCTGACGTTACACACATGTAGACTATTGCTGTCAGTTGCCAAAACCATCTTGATTGCTCATAATTTGCGATATTTGGTGGCTAATGCTAATTCTTGCACTCAAAATATATTGTGGTCTGTTTAGTTTATGGCACAATTCTTCAGAACGCAGCCACATTATTTACAAAAAACAAATGGTCTGTACAGTGTAATATAATTTTCGCCATTGTACCTGACACCCACATTTTTAAAAAACAGTTTAAAAATAGCTTATCTTGGGCACATATGTGTTTGTTTTTTCCTATAAGTGGTGCTGTTGCCTTTGGAGTAGGACATCCTTGTTGTGTTTATATTCCACAGAAATCAAAACAAATGCTTCCCAGGCCATCTATAGATAAATTCTCTTCTAAGACACTTTTAGTACATCTAAACTTAAACATTAATACTGGACCTCTTGAGACCTTACATTTTAAGTTGGCGTCTCTCTCTCTCTCTCTCTCTGGAAAGCTGTGGATAGCTCGACTTGTTATATTCACAAGCTATTTTAGGTAGAGTATTTTTGTGAGTCCACATTCAGTCCCTTTTCAATTTCCTGCTTGCTATGCAAAACTACAATGGTGTTTGTGATTGATTACCTTTACTACTTTTATTATATTCTACTACACATTGCTTTTCACTTCCTTTTGTATTTATATAGACATAATGAAGAGCTTTAATATAATGGCTTAGTGCAGGATTCATAAGCTATGGTTTGGTTTAAAAACCATGCAACCCTATACATCTGAATGCATCCAGTCTCTCTACACACATTCAATCAAACTACATCCAATTACTTCAGTCAGATTGTAATGCCAGGTCTGAAGGATGCTTCCATGCATAAACAATATTAGGGTCTAAACAGTATCCCGGTCTATGTGGATTGACTATACACTTAATGCTGTATTTCTTTTAATTTGTGCAGAGCTTAACTCATTAATTGAGGCTGTCTACTGGAACTAGATCTGATTTTGATGCCAGGTCTGAATAAAACCTCATTTCACATGTTATTTGATTCAAATGATCTACTCCAAGTTTGTTAAAGTACTATCCATGCGTTCGGGATTGTAGGCGCCCGGCCTGTTCTTGGGCGAGCTGATGGGCGAGGAGAGGAGCGAGCCCGAGAAGGAGGTGGTCCGCTGGGTAAAGTGCATCCTAAACTCGGCCGTGAGGAAGTAATAGAGCAGAGGATTTAGGCAGCAACTTAGGCTGGCTATGCACAAAGACACCGGGTGGAACTGCTTCACTGCCACCCGAGTCCCGCAGTCTGTCATTATGTCCTGGGACACCATTAAATAGAGGAGGAAGTTGATATGGTATGGGCCGAAGCAAAACAAAAAGAGACCAGAGCAGCTTAACACCATCCTCAAAGCACGGCGTTTCTCGTCTTTGGTCTGGTTATATTTATTTTCAGGCTGGCCGTTGGAGGTGAAAGAGTACGCCCGGCTTCGATTTGAGCTTTGGTGGTCTTCGTTTTGTTTTAGGGTGAGGGAACGAGCGATTCGGAAAGAACTGTAACTAATGCAGACTAAAGGTATCAGGAAGCCGAAAAGTTCACCCATAGTTATGATCATGACTGCAACAGAGAGGGAGACATGTCGCATTGGCAGATCCTTAAAACAACCTTTGGTCTGGTTCACTGGTACTGTTTTTGATGTCAGGTATAATTCAGTGTAGGTTAGGGGCAAAGCCGTGTCCTTTAAGTAGGTCATGCTGGAGACTGTGGGCTGCAAGTTACTGTTCAGAGAACTGGGGGAAGAGGAGCTGCGCATCAAAATGAAAGGAGAGCAGCCCAGACCGACCACGACCCATACGACAAAACTGATGAGGAGATCGTAGCGCCGCCGCCATCGCCGAGCCGAGAACGGTTTGAGCAGAAACATGCACCGCTGTACACTGATGCACACCTGCAAGAGAAGGATAATAAGTTACAAGTTAAGCCAGGCCCAAGCTCAATAAATGAAGAGGGTTGTGTCAGGTTCAGGAAGGACATCAAGCCCAAAAAAAAAAAAAAAACTATGCAAAATCAATATGCAAATAACTGCACGCAAACAGGCGGATGGTTTACAGCGGGGAAGTCAAACTGAAACCTGAAGCGTCACGATGACTATGTTGCAAATTTATAGCCACAGAGCATTGTCTAAATAATGTTTTGTTGGTTTTTGGTTGCAGGCTTCAGTAATTAGATGACATGGCATGGCATTTGTATTTAAGCTTCGAAGACTAGGGCCCTTCACACACAGAGGAAAAGGATTGATAGGTAGAGACTCAACTGCCAACCTCATGCTTATTGGATGGCCATTTCTACTTCTATTGCTATTCAGCTTTTCTACAGATTAACAGATTTTAAAGTTAATACTTTATCTGCCATAGACTGATTACAGTCTTAAGACAGTCAGTCTGGCGGCGCGTCTCCTCAGTGATCTCAGGTACCCATCAACTGTGGTTTAAAAGCCAAATGCAGGGGATGGTCCAGGTTGTTCAGTATAGCATCCGTCTTAATGAGGGGGAGCTATGCATTTTTCAGTAACATTGTTTTATGTCACAAGAAATATCAATAAAATACTAAGACAAGTAGCATGGGTAAAAAGTTTTATATTTGTGTAACATGGACTTAACATCAAGGAAGAAAAAAATGTAAAATAGTAGTTGGTGGCCAAAAAACTTCAGCCATACTATGTGCCGGTCCCAAGCCTGAATAAATGTGTGGTTGTGGAACAGCATCGGAAGGAAAGCCCTAGTGCCAGTGTTAGTGATTCGCAGAGGAGACCCCTGAAAGAATGGTAACAGCTGAATGGGACGTTTTTATGGTGAGGCAAAATATGTCACGTACAGTGAGTGGCCCTTCTCTTCGTATTTTTTGGTATGTGGCCCACAGTGAAAAAAGTTTGCGCACCCCTGCACTGTGCAAAAGAAATGATACAAAAACTCAAAAACTCAAGGCAACAGGATCCCTCAAGATTTTTGAGTTTTGGGGCCTAAAAAAATCTCAAGTTTTTAACAACTTTTTTTTTGTTTGGTTTTTTTTGTTTACCTAATTTGATGGTCATTCTAAAACTTAAAATTTTAAGTTTTACTCTCTATAATTTTTTTAAACTCATCTAACAGCCAACTTACAATCTATACAAACCAAAAAGTATTATTATTGATAATAATAAAAACTAAATATAGTAAATTTAACAAAAGAATAATACTATTTCTGAACTATCGATAGTAAGTTGGTTGTAAGATGAGTTAAAAAATAATGATGAGTTAGTCAGTAAAATTTAAAATTGGACGTTTTTTAGACATATGAACATCAAATTAAGTGAACAAAAAATATGAGTTGTTGAAAACTTGAAATTTTGAGTTGGCCCCAAAACTCAAAAATCTTGAGGGATCCTGTTGCCTTGAGTTTTTGAGTTTTCACAGCATTTTTTTTTTTACAGTATGTATAAAGATGTCCTTGTTTTGATCAGTCTGTGCCCTCAGTAGCCCACTGGTATCCAGTCAAATGCTAAAAACTTTAAACATCATGCTCTACAGACACCATGCTTGTTGCAGGACCATGTTTACATTAATTTGTTGCCAAAGCAAACCACTGACCTCCTGTTTTGTGCAGTATTTGCATAATAATTTGGCATAGGTTTTATGTTGGACACACTTCCTGCTTCAATCTGCTCCTTTTATCGGGGTTTGGGATTGGTACGCTGGCTTATTACGACTTTTAGCTGAATTTATTGACACTAATCTGTATGGTATTTAAAATCATTAGAGCTGGTAAGGCGTAGGCAATTTCCGCCTACTAGTCAACTCTTAAGTAAATCTTTCCACTCTTACCAGAAACATGATGGCGGCGTACATGTTGAGGTATTTCAGGTAGAAGCAGAACAGGCAGACTCCGCGCCCAAAAGGCCAGTGGTGAGTAAAGTAATAGTAGATCCTCAGAGGCAGAGACAGGATGTGGGCCAGGTCTGCAAACGCTAGGTTTATCATGAAGATCACAGCTTTGGTTTTCTTACTGTGGGACGACACAGAGACACAGGGATAGAAAGTACTGAAATAAACTCAGCAACCTAAAAACTAGAACACAAAACTAACCGTGGGTAGACTGCACCAGCACCCACCTAAACTTTAAAATCAAGCCCACAATTCTTCATTAATATTATGTAATGACTTGTTTAGTGTGTTAGTTTTTTGTCTTTTTGATGTGTATTTCTTATTTCTTCCTTTTTGGCTCAAATGTGCACTCTAGATAAACAATAATCATTTACGTCATCCTCATTAATTAGATATAAACCTTTTTTGCAGATGACAGACAATAATATCTAAATGGTCTCTAATTTAAAACTGTTAGCGACCATTTTTTTTTTCATCTAAAATCTGAAACCCCCCATAAGTTAGTTGAAACGTAACATGGGCAGCCTAAAACAAAGACATGGTGGCCCTTGTTTTATGCCTTTCAGTGTCTTCTCTGACTGGTGTCTCCTGGGTTTCTCTGCTCAGTGGAGAAAGAAGTACTCAATTTCCTTAAGTAAATCAATAGATAAAGGATAAAAGTACTTACTTTTAAATATACTTGCAAGTAAAAAAGTGCTGCAGTAGAAGAGACTGAATCTGTCGTTGAGCTCTTCTGTCTTTATTATTCTGATGTTTCTATAGCAGTACTACTTTACTGCATCTTTTATATTTAAGTACTGTGTGTCTACAATGAGGCCATGACAAAAACACATGATTTTAAAGTAAAACTCAAAATACTTTGTACTTCAAACCAACTCAGAAATGTAAAGTGAGTAAGAAAGTACAGATACTTGCTCTAAAATGTAGTGAAATAAAAGTAAAAGTACTCCTAGTAAAATTTACTTAAGTAAAGTACAGATACATGGAAAGTGTACTTAAGTAAAGTAACTAAGTATTTTTACTTCGTTACATTCCACCGCTGTCTCTGCTGAAGATACCCAGTGAAATTAGACTAAATAAGCATCTTTATAATGTAAATTTAAAATCCATTAGGACTCGGTGCGCTTTGGGGCAAAAGTCCGCACCTGTGTTGATGATGTCATTGGTCTGGTTTGAGTTCACATTGAGCTCTGTCCAATGAACTGAACTGACTGAGGGAGCAGTAACAAACCTGACCTGTAGGGGGCAGCAAGTCAGTATGTACTGAGAGAAGCTTGGGCAGAAGATACCCTGCTCATCTATTGGTGAAAAGTCCGCCTCTTCAGCTCCATATTTCCCAATAATATACGGCGCACTTTAATTAGTATTAAGTTTTATATTTAGATCAGCGATATCAACTGAACACAGCTGTGGACTGTGTGAGTAATATGAAATCTGTGTTGTTTCAGCAGTGTTTTTGTTTTTGTTTGCTAATGTTAGCAACCTTTTAAATACATTTTATTCACAGTATGTATTTTAGTAAGGTTAGATGCGCTTCTGTTTCTATGCCCTTGGTAAGCAGTGGTGTATACCTCTCCATGACGTTAGTTCGTAGTTTGGTCCGCGTTACATTCATACTTCACCAGGACCACACCCGGAGCGCACCCGGAGCGCACCAGGAGCGCACCCGGAGCGCACCAGGGCTCAAAGCGTACCGCACCGAGACTAGAGATGTGGCGTTCATGAACGATCCGAATCTTTCGCTCTTCCCCGTGAACGATAAGAGCCGAGTCATAGTGGCCCTCACAAGAAAACGTAGAATACAAGCTTAAGAGAGTGTCATACGGAAAGAGACGAGGAGAGAGAGGAGAGGAGCACAGGGCACATGCTCAGACACACATTAGTCAGAAGTCTCTTGGTGTAAACAGTGTGTGTGTGTGTGTGTGTGTGTGTGTGTGTGTGTGTGTGTGTGTGTGTGTGTGTGTGTGTGTGTGTGTGTGTGTGTGCGCACGAAAGTTTATTGTTGCCTGCTTAGTTTTTTTTTTTTTTTTTTTTTTGTATGGACATATGTAAATGTCACACATTTGCACATTTTGGACATATGATAAATCCTAAATGGTGGTCTGACTCTATGCAGAGGTATACGACATGTTTTATTCTGATTAAAATTATACTGCATCACTCATCCCAGTGTTTATTTTCTGAATGAACTCACTGGCTTCTTAAACTTACGTAATTATAAAATGAGCCAGTCTTTTGAACGGCTCTTTGATGAAATAAATGGATCTCAAATATTCGGCTCTCGTTAAAGATCCATAAATCCCATCTCTAACAGACCTCTGATTTCAGGAGGACCAGAGTTCACCTGTTTGGTGCTCACCCGAGTCTGGCTGTGGGTTCACAGCTGCTCAAACGAACCGGACTTTCCCAGGAAGCGCACCAGGGTTCGACTGAAGCGAACCAAACACGACAAGTGTGAACACACCATAAAGGTCATGCACTTTACACTTTGATACCAAATGGAGGTGGAGAATATGTAACCACAACATGCTCATCTTATTTTGTAAGTATAGCACATATGACTTTTAGACTAATGCATTTCAAGCCTACATTTTAAAGACTATTGCAAGGCTCCCACTCAATTGCTGTCTTTGTCTCCATGCTACAATGCAACCAGGGCTTGACATTAACTCTTGCCAATTATCCAAATGCAAGTAGATTTTCATGTTGTCTAGTGACACAAATACGCCCTCTAGCCACTTTGGCCAGTTGAATTTTATACATACTTAGGCCTATATCTTAACTGCAGAAGTTAGGACTGAATTTATGTTGCTCTACTTGAGTGAGCACCATTTATTATATAGTAATTCATCACAATAAAAACATATTACATGTTTTAAAAGATACACTTTTTTTGCTAATAGGTAAACCTGTGTCTCTGTGCAAGCATGAAACTAAATTTTACATTACTTTATGCTCATTTTATACTATAAAATTTACACAAAAGCTCCTCTAAATAAATTGTGGCTAGTAAAAACAATAATTGGCTAGTAAGTTTTGACAAAGATTAGCCACGGTTGCTAGTGAGAAAAAAAGTGAATGTCAAGCTGTGAATGCAGCTATGCAACAGCAGAAATGTCTAAGTCCTTTGGATGAAGTGACGAAACCTTGTCCAGATGACCTTCTTGTCTAACCCTTTGGATGACTGAGAACCTACACAGACACTTATCCCATTGCTTATGCCAGCCGTCTGCACCTCACCACTGTTTTATGCCTTTTTATGTCATCTCTGACTGGTGCTGTTTCTCTGTGGTGTCAGTGAAATCTAACAAATATCAGCCTGGTACCTGATGTATCTGCAGAGGACCCAGAGGGCGATGGTGTTGAGGAACAGCCCAGGGAAGAACAGCAGCAGGTAGAAGTACGTGTACATCTTCTCCATCTGCTCATCCCACCTGCTCATGTTGTTGTCGTGGCAACGGAGGGAGGAGTTCCCCACCCATGACCCGGATGTGTTCAGGACCATCTTTTTATTAGGTATACATCATTGTTTCCATAGAATAAACATGTAATCCACTTTTCATTTTCCTCTGTGAGAGACCTGTAACAGACATCAACGTATGGTATAAAAAACTGAAAAAAGGAAAAAAAAAATTTGGTAACACTTTTTTGTAACACTAGAATAACATACACTATAAAGCAATAGTTGCATTTTAGTTAAGACTATATTATTGAGTTATATACATTTTTATTATGTTTAATTTTGAGAAAAGTGTTTTTTAATGGTCTTGTATTATTGCATTAGTATTTCACATATATGATTATAGAAAATATCTTTGGGGGAGCTGTTAATTGCATTTTGCAAAGAATGCTTGCTGGCAACAGTGGGAAATGGACAGGGTATAAAATGAGTATTTAGCAGGGTTATTAGCAACATAACGCTAACAGAGAGATAAATGAGCAGACTGCTTTGATGGAAATTTAAGAACTGAAATTATCAAAATCCAGTCCAATGAAGGTGTATGGGCTTTAGAAACACACAGGAGCACTTCCTGGTTTCGTCTACTCATGAAGATGTGATCGATATTTTAACACCTTATGTCCCAAACCAAGTACTCAGGTCTAGTGAGGAAGCCCTGCTGGTGGCCCAGAACCAAACTTACCACCAGAGGGGACTGGGCTTTTTCTGTCCGGCTCCCTCTCCGTGAAATTCTCTTTCCCTCGAGCTTCGACAAATTAAATATCTCAGCACTTTTAAATTCCTTTTTGTTTACTCATGCATTGTATGCATTGATTTGCTGTATTTTATTATATTAAAGTATTAAAGTATTATTATTACTTTGTAACTGCCGAAGACTTTGGCCTTGGGAACCAAACTCACAACCTTGTTATGGTGAGTAGTAGTCACCACTTTTGTCCTTGTTTTTAGAAAAGATATGATCAGACAAATAAGCAGAAGTCATGATTGATAGCTCTTGTGTGCCTTATAAACCAAATTTAATTGTTACACAAGTTCTGCCAAAAATAACACAATAGCAGGTGGGATGTCAGGGTTTTACAAAAGCTGTAGCAGGAAGTTTGGACTTTATCAGCGTGGCATCTGTGTCCTTCTGCCCGTGCGACCAAACCACACCCTTCCTCTGCTCACCCCGAGGAGGAACAGAGACACCAGGGTTACTCCAGATTATGACTCTTAACACGATGCAGTGTTACTGTGAAATATGAAGCAATTCATTTTTTGGCAAGCCACTGGGTTGCATGTCCTAAGAGCTACATTTGAGGAAGGTCATGCAAGATACAGATCACGCTTGAGCACAGGGATAAAGTGGCAGAGCGACAACCACAGTCAAAATAATTTAAATATAAAATAGAAGCATTTAAGAAATCTGATAAAGACTGATGCTACAAGATGAGGTTGGATTTAGGCTGAATCACCATTTTTTAACTAAATTAAGTATTTTTGACATTGGTGTTAAAGTTCTAGTATTAGTAGTAGAAGTAACACTGCAGTAGTAATTATAGTAGTAGCAGTAATAACAGTGGTGATAGTAGTAGTAGCAGTAAAAATTTGCCACAGCAGCAGCAGTAGTAGTGGTAATACAAAAAGATAAGGTTTGCTTGATGTTAAAAAGCAAGATACGGGGTTTGCTTTATGCATGTATTTTGTAACATGCATAGATTTCTTTTGTATAATTCATATCACATATAAATATTTGGTATCAGTAGTTTCAGAAAGGCTGAAACTACAGTTGAAAACAAAGGTTGCTGTATAAAAAGACAAAAAACCTGTTCTAGGTCAGTAAGAGCCTAACCCTGCCCACACATTTTCTATTTAGTTGAGATCAGAGCTTTGTGGTGGCCGCTCCAAAACAGTGATTTTGTTGTCCTCAAGCCACTTAGTAACTAATTTGGGTGTGTGCTTAAGGTCATTATCCATTTGCCCAAGCCCAAGCTTTAACTTCCTGGCAGATGTCTTAAGATGTTGCTACAACATTTCTAAATAATGTTCTTCATGATGCCATCTATTTTGTGAAGTGCACCAGTCCCACCTGCAGTAAAACACTCCCACATGATGCTGCTGCCCCATACTTCATTTTTGGGATGATGGTGCCAGGCTTACAAGCTTCTCCCTTTTCCCTCCAAATATAACAGTAGTCATTATGGCCAAACTGTTCAGTTTTAGTTTCATCAGACCACAGAGCATGTCTCCAAACATTTGGGCCTTTGTCCCTGTGAAGATTTGCAAACTGTAATCTGCTTTTTTATGTTTCTTTTGGGGTGAGGATTTTTTCCTCGCTGAGTGACCGCTCAGTTCATGTACAGTACTCGTTTTACTCTGGATAATGACATTTTTTGACCAGCTTCAGCCAGCATTTTCACAAGATTTTTGGCTTTTGTTCTGGGGTTGATCTGGACATTTCACACCAAAGCTTGTCCATCTCTGTTACACAGAACTGGTGTCCTTCCTGAGGAGTATGATAGCTCCCATTCCCATGTTGTTTATTCTGTAAATAGTTCCCAAGGATTAACCAGACTTATGCAGATCCACAGTTCTCTTCCTGATATCTTGGCTGATTTGTTTTGATTTTCCCATGTTGTCACACAAAGAAGCAGCTTGTTTGAGGAGTGCCTTATAATACATCCACAGATGTGCATGCAGTTAACTTAGCAGCTGTCAATTAGCCAATCAGAAGCTTTCAGAGCATTATATCATCATCTAAAATTCTAACTGACCTAAAATGTGAGAAGTTTAGCCTGATTTAATGTCAGACAGCGAGAAAAAAAAGGTTATGTGTCATTTTATACAGTTTATGTAAACATGGTTTCAGCTGTATATACTATATACTGAACATCGGTCAAACTTCATGCATCTTATTAGCATTAACTGGAGATGCCATTTCACATTACACTGAACATTAAGAAACACTGTATATTTGGACCACAAGTGTCTTCTTCACACAAATTAACCTCGAGCTACAGCCTTTGTTCTCAGGGCCAGTTCCTCCTGACAGTGCCCAGAGCCAGGACTGAGCTGGGGAAGAAGACTTTTTAATTCTCTTCCCTTTTGGGACTGGATTCAGCTGTGTATTCAAGAGCTGGTCTCTCTTCTAAATCTTTGTTAATAGACTGTTATTGTAAAATTGCCTTGTTGTGTTTGTGTTTGAGCCGTGTTGTGCTGCTGCTTCTTGGCAAGGTCGTGCTTGTAAAAGAGATTGTTTAATCTCAATAAGTTTTAACCTGGTTAAATAATGGTCCACTGTGTTGTTTTATTTAATATTACAGATTTCATCACAAAGTGTAAAGGATATTCTTGAACAGTTTGACTACAAATATTCAAGCTGTTTAATATAATGAGCATACAGTACTTGCGTTGATATGGTTATGGATGATCGAGCACCATCTGGATTTATTGTCACTACAGTATAAATTAAGCATACTTTGTGTACATTAAGTGGAACTCACATTTTAGACTCCCCATTACACACAATATAAAAACTTTGTTCTTAAGGTGGACAATCTGATTTTAATAATCTGCTAGAGTTGTTTACTCAGAGTCGTTCAATTTTAAAAGTATAAAGTATAAAGGACTCTCTTTAAAGGTCCAGGTCAAACAGTTTTTCAAAGTGGTCATAAAGCTACAGCCATTTTAATACATGCATCACAGTTAGTTATCTCTGCGCTGACATGATAAGGGAAGTGCGAGAGGTAAACGACAACACTGCCTGTAACATGAATGCATTCATACATTTATATAGCACAAAACAACCTTGAAAGTTGTCAGGAATATTCACAAGAGCATGGCATAGCCTGTGCAAAACAAATCCAACTCGAAGTGCAAAACACACGTCAAAATGGTCACATTACCTGTCATATGTTCATCTCCTCTCCAAAATAATCAGCATCGAAAGACAAAGACAAGTTCAACCCAGGGGAAGGGAAGGCTGCACCTCCACTGTAATAAGCAAAATTTACAAAAAAAATGTACTTTCCTTGACAACAGGCCACTGGAAACCTGTCTAGCGCTGCCTGTTAGTGAGAGGAAGGTGCCAATAACATACACGTCAATGTGGTTTCACTTTGAATCTATTGCACGTGTCAGTGTCATCTAAAAAACCTGCAGAGTAAGGAGAAGCTCTGCCTCACAGCGTGTTTTTCTGTGTTGAAGATAAAAACTTGTGATAAAAGAGCAAAAGAGAGATAAGTAGTTGTAAAATCCATACAGTGTGTAAAAGTTTATCATGTAAAGGGCCATTTGTTTTAGTTATAATAATAGTAGTAGTAGCAGTAGAAGTATCATCTGTAGCCGTGGTAGAAGTAATAGTAGCAGCAGTAGCAGTAGTAAAAATAGTAGTAGCAGCAGTAGCGGCAGTATTTGTAGTTTTTTGTGGGTGTTTTAGTAGTGGTAGTAGTAATAGTAGTAGTAGCAGTAGAAGTAGCAGCAGTAACACTAGTAGAAGTAATAGGTGCAGTAGTAGTAGCAATAATAGTAGTAGTTTCAGTAGAAGTACCAGCAGTATAGTAGAAGTAGTATTAGTGAAAGTATATGTTGTTGTGTAGCAGCAGTTTTAGCAGCAGTAGTAGCAGAAGCAGTAGAAGTAATAGCAGAAGAAATAGTAGTAGCGGTACTATTAGTGGTGTATTTTGTTGTCCAATAGCAAAATACTTTCAAAAGTACTTGTTCTTAGGTAATGTCACACTCTGTACTTTTAATCACTTTTACTGAAGTCACAGTTTTGTTTATGTTTACTTCTACATGAGTAATATTATTAAGTTAAATGCATATAGATTTAGTACATACAGAGTGAAATATTTCAAGTTTTTTGTATTTAATTTTGTTTTTATCAAGTCTAACCCATAATCTTCACAATTAAAATTAATAAATGCTAAAGAAAAATATACTCTGTGTGTACTGTATCTACACATCACATTGGTGTTTCACTTTGAATTGAACTAAATATACTGACTTTCTACTACACTATAACATATTTACATGAGCCTTATACATAATATCAAGTGTGTGGGAGGCCAAAATAAAGACATGCATTACTTTTTATGTTGTTAAAATGGCAGTCCATAGTATCACTGTTTTTGTGCCAAAATAAAATCTAGTGGCTTGTTTACTTCCTGCTGTTCAATGCACACTTCCTCATTAAAGCTGTTTATCAGGCTATTATTAATTCCATCACTTGGTTCAGTTTCTCATTGAAATAGATTTGTTTTTACTTGAAAAAGAAAGGGAAAAGTAGAGCTTGAATGCCTTTACAACACTTGCAGAAAACAGTGGTTAGTGGTTAATCCATCTTCGTGCCCCTCCACCTCTCCGTCTCTTTGCAGGGTGTGCCAGGGTGAAACTTTCTGTTTGCTATTTCAAGTCATTAGTGTCAAAAAGTGGTGACTATTCAGTCGCACAGGTGTGACTGTTGTCAGCAGACAGGGCATTAAGCCACATGATGAATATAGTGAGGTTGTGGAACCAATCCCTAACAAAAAACAATCACATTCAATATTTGTGGATTTTCTGTTTGGATAATTATTTTAAAAACAGTGTCTTACCCATCATGTAAAATACTGAGATACACTGGTGTCCATTTCAAAATGTTCTCAGTTGTTCTCAAAATGTACTCAGTTTAAAATGTTTAAGGTGAGGTACTATTTTTTTTTTTTCTTTTAAATATCCAAACAGAAAATCCACAAATATTGAACCTGATCATGTTTTTGTTAGCAACTGGGCCCACAACCACACCATTATGATCTTTTGGCTTAATGCTGAGTCTACTGGTGACACTCACACCTGTGTGTTTAAATAATAACACCACTTTTTGATGCTGTAGTGAAGAAATAATTTGATTTTTTGTCATTTGTACTTACAAAGAAGACTTTGAACTTCATGCCAGTTTTTGTTTCATAGGCCCAGCTCAATTTTAAATGACATCGATTCAGTGTCATCATATGAACGCACCTTTTAGTGTTATATTAATGCTATTTCCATAAGAAATATCCTTAAGGAAAATTCACAAATGTTAGCCCACAATATTTATCCTTCAACACCCAAAAATCAATATATTTACAGCAGACATTTTGGGTGCCCTCATCTCAACAGGTCGCATTCACGTTCTGGAGTTTGATAACGTCAGAGACTCAGATGGATGCAGGGGCCAATATTACTCTTTGGGTTTGACTATTTTTAAAGCAAATATCCAAACAGAGCCTAATGCACAGATATTGAACCTGATTGTTTATATTGATGACAATGTTCATGATCTTGATTTAGTCTACCACACACTGTGATTGAATACTTTCACCACTTTATGACGCTATAGTGAAATAAAAACTTAATCTGAGGTCAAGTGCGCTGACAAAGAAGACCTCAAAATGTGCGGCAGTTACTGCAGAGAAATTAACCACAGACATCCTGTTTGTATCTCCACACAAATAACATGTGCCCTGACAACTGCCTCCTTTCTCTGTAACGGTGCTCATGTAAATGACCAAAATGAACACACACAAATCAACCTAAGAATAACTACTGTATAAATGTATTTGTGTGTAGGCCTTGTTTTTAGTAAGTCCTGTTCCCAGCCAGAGGTACACAGACTCCCAGGGGCGTGCGAGGACTTTGCAGAGGGTACTTGGATTTATTTTATAATTTATTTCCTCAATGATAAGAAATTATTTGTGATCTTTTCATATTGGACGACTGGAACTTATGAAAGACAAGCTCAAGTGTCACACTGCTAAAGAATATTAGTTGAATATTAGTTTTGTTACATGTTGCAGGACTAAAACAAGACTAAACCAGAGCTAAACCAGGACTAAACCAGGACTAAACCAGAGCTAAACTAGGACTAAATCAGGACTAAACCAGAGCTAAACCAGGACTAAAGCAGGTCTAAACCAGTACTAAATCAGGTCAAAACGAGGGCTAAACCAGGACTCAACCAGGACTAAAGCAGAACTAAACTGGGACTAAACCAGGACTAAACCATTTAGGTTCTGCAGGTTCATAGTTAATCAAATGGTTTTCTTTGAGGTAAATTTAATGTGCTCATTTTTTTTAAATTGTTATTATTATTAATTTATTTATTCTGAACATAAAATATATAAAATAAGTAAAAGCAATAGGAGTTAATATTGTTATTTCTAGTGTTTTTGTGGTAAATTTGAGTTTAAACCAAAAACAAGAGAAAAATAAAAAATAAAAAGAAAGAATTTATTATTTGTTTTATATAAGCAATTTTTGACGAGTATATGGTATGACAAAAAGCCCAGGGGGTACACGCGACAAAAAACTTTGGGACCCACTGCTCTAATCCATTGCTACTTGGGATTAAAAGCCATGAACTTGTGTATAGAAGTTGAAGTTGTCCTCATGTTACTTTAAATCAGTTTTTCCTAGCGTGTCACCACCAGAGGGCAGTGCAGCCCAGAGTTTAAATTTACCTTTAGTTACGCAGCAAGTCTTTTTTTTTTTTTTTTTTTTTTTACAGGATCCTCTCACTGTAAGAGCTGCACATTTTAATTGTCTGGTTTGGCACCTCTTCATCACATTCCTGACATGAAACATTTGAGCAGCAGGGTCAGTTCTAGTACACATATTTCTACACTCCTACACAAGTATTTTAGCTGTTTAACAATGTCCATTCACCCGGCGCGTTTGCCCTCATGGCCTTGACTCCAAATATACGAGTGTTACTTCATAATGTTGCTCCTCTCTTACTGCTAAATGTGACAGCACTAAGGGACATATATTTGACCCCAGCAAATTCGGCAGTAGTACCAGTAGAAGTAGCCGAAGCAGTACTAGAAGTAGCAGCAGCATCAGTAGTAGTGGTAGAACATAATTTTGTAGTTGTGGTATAAGTACTAGCAGTAATAGTAGTAGTAGTTGTTGTGATAGCAGTAGCAGCAGTAGAGGTTGTATATTCTGTGAGGTGGTAGTAGCAGAGGTAAAAAGTTTTATTTTTACTCAAGTCACTTTACTCAAGTCACTGTAAAGTCACTAAATTAGTAAAATTATTTTGATCTCAGTGGTGAAGTAGGTGGTAGTAGTAGTAGTATATAGCAGTAGTAGTAGCAGTAGTAGTAGTAAGTAGTAGTAGTAGTAGTGAAAGAAGCAGTAGTTGTAGCAGTATTAGTAATAGCAGTAACAGATGAAGTAATACTAGTCATAGCAGTAATAGTAGTGGTAATTTTAGTAGTATCATCAAAATAGTCAAAGTAATAATAGTAGCAGCTGAGGTCAGAGGCGTAACATCAGAGGGCCCAGGAGGTTTAAGGGCCCATCAGAGAGGGCCCACGTTCATCTATGGTCAAGTCTGTGTTAATAGTCATATCATATCAAATATTCATAACAATTAGGAGCAGCACGTGACTCTGTTAAAGTTTTTAACATAAACTCAATTTTAAATCCTGATAAATTTGTAAAATCATGTTGTTGTTTTTTTCTTAAGATAAACATTGTAACATAAAAAACTAGTTTTAGTTTAATGAATAAACACCTGTTTTTCTTTCTTTGTATCAAACTCCAGTAAAACAGCTCACAGCAACATTTTTAAAGCTTTTAAAAAGCTGAATGGATCAACCTGAAGTACTGAATGTGCTTTGTAACTTCAGGGCCCATTCTGAAATTCTGCACTGGGGCCTCACATTACCAAGTTACGCCACTGGCAGTAGTAGTAGCAGTAGTAGTAACAGTAGCAGAAGTAGCAGTAATGGTAAAAGTAGCAGTGCAGTAGTGTTATGTAATTCTGTACAGAATTAATTATGTACTTTGTAACCTTCACACTTAAAACTTTTTACTTTTGCCTAAGTAATTATTTTGGTGACTACCTTTTTTTCTACTTGAGTTATTTTGCAGTAACAGTAATTTTACTTCAGAGTGTGTGTACTTCTGTTGTCTATACATTATCTGCAGCAGGTACATTGTTATGGCAGGTCCTACATTCCCAAGTAAGGTCAGGACTTTCTCAGCTCTGTGTGAAAGAATGAATAAACAGATCGGACCAATATTTTGAACCAGGTCTGGAGGAAATATATGGCCTAGATGTTTGGGCAGAGCCTATAGTGAAGTATGTGTACAGACTACAGAGAGTAACTGGTGAGTGTCGCTGCAGTGTCTCTGGTATGTCCCACACACAGCAGGAAGTGGCTCCTATGGACACACAGGACACATGACTTCAGAAGTCTTTCAAGCATTTCTTAGACTGCATTATTTAGGGTGGTCAGAGTGGACGCTCCCTTCAGTAGGCATCAGGTGAACATGACTGATTTTTGCTTTTTGCTAGCCAGAAGACTTATTTTGTGTAAATGGAAGGATCCACCCCCTCCAACATATGGACACTGGATTCGAGAGGTTATGTCTCATATATATTTGGAAAAGATTAGATGTACTATAAAGGGGTCTGCTGAGAAATTTTATAACATGTGGCTGCCATTTATATCTTATTTTGAAAGTGTGTCAGCATTGTGTACGCACAAACCTGTGTTAGGAAAGTATGTCATCTAGATACCTGACAAATGTGTACATCTCTTTAACTGATCCAGTACAGTGGGGGTGGGGAGGGGACCTGCTCTGTGTTGTTTTGTCTTGTGTGTTTAATTTACATATGAAACTATAAAACAATAAAAAGACCTTGTTAAAAAAAAGTCTTTCAAGCATTTAAACTAAACTTATGTCAAGAATGAGATAAGTTTTTATAAAGGGTTAAGTCAGGTTTGCAGTGTTGTGTGATGCTGCTGCATGAACACAATACACCGTACCCAGTATTGTAATTACTGTTTAAAAAAATATAAAAGACCAAATTATCAAAACAATTTGCTGCATGCAGAGGTGGAAGAAGTACTCCAAATCTTCTAGTACTATTATTTCTATTGCTATGCCACTGCTTCTTCTACTATTACTAATATTGTTAATACTACTAGAATTACTACATAATACAAATATTACTAGGTCTACTTACTGAATTACTTGAGTATGTATGTAGTTAGTTTTCCCACTGGGTGCATGTAACTTTTTTTATTGCAGTACCACAAATGGACAGTATGATAAATAGACAGTATGAAGAAATGTTTGAAGTTGCTATTAACAAATATAATTGTTTCAATGTGAATGTAGGCCTTAAGTTATGGTTTTAAACTAACATTACTACTGCTTACATTGGTACCAGTTGTCATTTATTGTACTGTGTACTGTATCAACACAGACAGTATTTAGACTTTAAACAAGCCTTTATATTTCAAACTCTGATTAAGTTGCAATTGTCCCCTGCCTCATGCTCAAAGTAGCTTGGACATCCATAAGTCATTAAAACATCTTTATATACCATAGTAAATTTAAATAGTTTTTACGTCTATGAAGCCAGATCTGCTGACTTGATGTTATTTGTAATTCTCCACAAATCCACAATTTTAGGCTAACATTTGGCATTCATCTGCACTCATTATTGGTTGAATTTGCATAATCTACTGTAGTTTTGTTAAGAGACTTTGTTCAGATCTGAGTCTAAAGCCAGATTAAGACAGAGAGAGCTCATTCAGCACCAAACAATGGACCGTTTCTCTGTTTTGTAATAAGCATTTGGCCTGTGACACAGCACTCAGGGCCCTGCTCCTCCACCGGACCCACACAACTCTCACAGACTTCAGCAGCAGCCCTCTGGTGAAAGTGAAGAGTGTGAGAAACTGCTCTATCTTTTTTTTTTTTTTTTTTTTTTTTACACAAGCTATTAGCCACAGTAATGACTTTTTTGGTGTACTTTCTGAGTATATTTTCTAAAAAAAAAAGAAAAAAGAAAAAAAGTGTTTATTTTGACTTCAGTAGGCAAGAAAAGTTCACATGTACTTTGTACTTAAAGGTGATGTAAGGGCTTGTACTGGTTTAAAAACAGTACTGCAGTCTAAATCAAAACAACTGTCTGGGTTAGCGGTCACAGTTTGCTCTTTTGCATTTTGTAGCTCTGCTGTTAGCTGTGTCTACAGCTGCTGCAGGTACAGATGTGATCTATGTGGCAACCAGAGCACAGAGCTCTTTCTGCTTTTCTGATGGGACGATTAGCGATGCGAGGGTTTAGAACCAAAACAAAAACTGTAAACAACTTGGCCATTATGTAATTTTTTTTTTATTATTGTGAATAAATCAGCTGTACCATTATTAGTATATCTAATATTTGATTTAAACATGTTTACCTCATATCTGGGGACATGTGGGTAATTTTTATGAAGTATTAAAAATATATACTGCTCATAGTATCTTTAACTCAAGTAAGTACTTGAGTATTTTTACTACTACTTTTTACATCTACTTGAGTAATATTATTTTAAGTGACTGTTTAATTAATCAAAGATTTTGAGTGCGTCTTCCACTTCTGAAAAAAAATGTTTGTAATGTTATGTGAGGCTGCCCAGTGAACACATCTCCTAACTAGGACAGATACAAATGTATAAAAATGCTCATCGTCCCAGTGGAGTACTGCAGTGTCGTAGGACCAGCTTTTAGCATTTGGCCTGTGATCAAGCACTTTAGGCCCAGCTCTTTGCCTGCACCCACACAACTCTCAGCTCTACAGTGAGTCTGAGTGGTGAAAATAAAGAGTGTTAAGATTTGTGACAAAAGCCAGTTACAACCAGAGCAAAAACAGAGCAGTGACTGTGATAATAAATGTAGCCAGGGCAACAATTCAAAACACATTTAATGGCCTCAAACGTCAACATGAGACACATTTTAAAACCCAGCAGGCTGGTGCACTGCTGTTACACAAACAAATGTTACTGCACTACAGAGTGTCACATCAACAATAGGAAATAATGTGCAGAGTTTATCACAATAACCCTTAAGAGCTCAGTGTGTAACTAAAGTACTTCCAAATGAACATCACTGTGTTGTCTCTGATCCAGTGCATGTGAGATTGAGTCTGTGGCCTAAGGCTGAGTAATGATTAAGGCCCAGTCCACTCATAAAAGAAACTTTCTGTAAACAAACATCACTGAACACTTTTGGAAACCACAGATCTGATATCCTGCCAATCTATGTCCTTCCATCTAATGCTGTATCCTGCGCAAAGGGAGCACACTTATACTTATCTATGCTTTAAAGGTTTGCAAGATAAGCCGATATTAGGTGCAAATTATTCAAGGAAGCAGTCCATAATATATATCCATTTATTTTAGACCTAGAGTTGTTGTTTTAAATTACTTATGATTTAATGTAATAATGTTTATAAGGAATAATTTATTCCAAAAAGATTAATTTGGTCTTCCACAAAAGTTTATTATAGAGACTTCTTTTTAAACAGACCAGTACCTACTAGTACACCCAAAAGACAAAATAGACTCAGATCAAAAATGCAATGTCATTTATGAGCTACAGTGTCTGGCATGGAATAAAATGAACATCGGGGAAACAGGGAGAGAATTCAACACACGAAAAAAAAAAAAAAAACACAAAACAGAATGCAAAAAGGAAAGAGAAGGGACAAGCACACCAGCAACTCAGAAAAAAGCAGAACAGGGAAATCTAAAATCCAAAATTTTGGACCATTGCAAGAGGGAAAGGCACATCATGGACTTCGACAAAGCAAAAATAATCAGGATGGAGGACAACAAACACTGATGTTGGATTAAGGAGGCAACTGAAATCCAGAAACGTGCCCACAGGACAATAAATTGAAGCGGGGGGTATCAGCTTTCACAGACCTGGGATAATGTCCTGAAGACGTCAGACTGCAGTTGGTTCTGTTCCCCTACCACTCCAGGTAGGAGAACTTCTGAGGAGGGATGCAGAAAACGTCAAAAACATATAAAGGTACTGGTCTGTTTAAAAGGAAATCTATTTAAGGAATAGTGATTTAAAAAACAAACAAACATGAGAAGCACGATCATGTTGTGTGCAATACATCACTGAATTTAAGCCGAGGTCATTTACAGTGGACAAAGCTGCAAGGTTAAAGCTTCCATGGGGAGACATAGAGTGGCATAAAAACATGAGGACATGTGTAAACAGACAAAGCCCAGAAGGGCAACAATAATGGCCAAGTACCCAAATTTATGCCCAGTATTCTGCTTTATAGCTGTAATCCTCCCGTAACGGCAGTTCAGTAGGTAGGGACGTGGTTACTGGTTCACGTCCCAGCCCAGACATAGTGTGGAGTGTTACCTTCAGAGGACTTCCCAGTGTAAATGTAATTTCGATGTGTGTTGTGTATACAATGTGCAATAAAGCCATTCTAATAAGTCCAATCTAATAACTTACACTGAATAATGGTCTTCAAAGATACTGTTTATCACTGCCTTTTGTCATGAGCACAAAAAAGTTGTGATTGTAAATATATGTTGTTATGTGTGTATTTTGGCTCAGGTCATGTTGGTATGTAATGACAAAACTAAACAAGAATGGCAACTGCTATACCCAATGTTATGCCCATTTTAGAGACCATAGTTATAATCTGTGATCAATTTATAAGATTATTGCTGCAATAAATGGAACTTAATAATGTCCTCCTACTGTTTGATTCATCATGGTCATCATGGTCATGGTTCATCAGGTCCTATCTTATTGCCACAGCATGTAATGATGACAACAATAATGTTAACTTAAGTGTCTGCCTAAAGCTCTCATCAATGTAATCATGTAAGGTTGAGTGAATGAGTTTTATTAATGCCCTTCTACTAAAACCTAACCAGGCATATGTTTTAAGTTATTTGTGATGTATTCAAATATAAAATATACTTTGTTAAGTGCTCTCAGGGCAATATCAGTTGTTGTGAAATTCTCCAAACACATGTAGCGTTGACCCCGGTCTCTCCTCAGTCCTTACACAAGTCAGGCCCACACTGACTCTGGTCCCATATTTCTCCTCATAATAATCGCAGATCCCATTAGTCCGGTTTTGGATTAATCCGTAATCCCAGGCCATACCTCGGGACTTACCTCTCTGGACTTCCCTAATCTGCTGAGCTATGTGTTTTCCACTTTGTGAACAAACAGCTGATTGCTGTATTTTGTAATTCAGGGTTAGTCAAATCCACCCTGATAATTCGTCCACCTTTCCCCGAGTTCAAAACTGGCTCTCGGACACTTTAGCATCCTTCCCGTTGCTGTGTGTGTCTTTGGGAAGTGTGTTGGCAGCGTCTTGTATATCGGTATCACTGCGCGGGATACTCCCAGGCCGAGATCCCGAACATTTCGCTCCCAACGTTAGGCTTTTCTGAAAACTTTCCGAGGTGAAGTAGTACACGACGGGGTCCAAGCAGCAGTTGAGGCTGGCCATGCAAAGGGTTATGGGATAAAGAGTTCGTGCAAATCGCTCCACGCCGCAGTTAGCCAACGCCTGGGTCCGCACCAGGGCGTAGAGGAAGAGGATGGAGTTGTAGGGGACGAAGCAGATGATGAAGATGCTCAGATGAACCACGATCATCCGTAAGACGCGCTGCTTGTTGTCGCCGTGGCCCACTGTCACCGGCCGACGCAGCGTTCGGAGGACCAGAGAGGAGCAGACCAAGTTGGCGAGGAGCGGACAGAGGAAACCCACAATCTGCAAAGAAAAGAATAATAAATTAAGACACCGGAAGATCACTGTTTTATCCATTGCATTTCTATTTATATGGGTTTTTTTTTTTGTTTTTTTTTTATGGGGGTACAAAGTGGCAGAGTAGTTAGCAATCCTGCCTATCTTAACTGATCCGGCTTGACATCACCTATCATTACAATTTATTAAAAAAACAGCTCTATTAAATTCAACGTCATGGACCATATTAAAAAAAGTGGCTTTTTTAAAAACTAAACAAAAGTTATTGGCTTGTATATGTCCCTGAAAATATAATTTATCTATCTATTTTTTAGGAAACACTTGCTTAATTTTATGTTTAATTTGCTCTAACTCTCTACTAGTACTCTACCTTTACTTTACTCTACTGTACAGTATAATGAGTAATTGTTAGTATTTTTTCTAATCAATTCTCACCATAATGCCCATTAATCAATTAATGGATTAACCATGAACACCCCAACAAGGAGGCCATGGGCTCAATCCTTCGGCTGGAAAACACACATCACACATCTCTCTGAGTGTTGACATGGGACATGCACATGATGCATGTGTGTCCCACAAGACACACATGCATCATGGGAACTGGTGACCCCTAGTGAATCAATGACTGTCAAGAGTGTACCCTGCCAAAATGTTGTTGTTGTAATTGGTTAGATAACCTGATTCAAACAATTTTTAAAGTATTATATTCCAGTTAGAGCGTTGATCACATGTTTCTCTAGTGATGGGGCCCATCTTGAGGCCCTAGATATTTATAATAATAGTAATAATAATAATGGATTAGATTTATATTGCTCTTTACAAGCTTCTCCTGAAAGCACTTAACTACAGTCCATTATTCACTGCTCAGTTACAGGAAGTGGTGGTGAGCTAAGTCTGTAGCCACAACTGGGGCAGACTGAGGGAAGCCTGGCTGCCACCTTTATGCAGACACAAAGTGGGCGAAGTATCTTGCCCAGGACAGAGGACAGTATGCAATGCCAATATACTGATATATTTGATATTTGATAAAGCACATATTATTACCAGTTTTGCCATTAGACACCTACTTGTTTGTTTGTTTTTTTTTTTTTTGTTTGTTTTTTTTTAATGCTCTATAACACCTTTAATGTTTATGATTGGTTTAGAATGCTCAAAATGTGGTCAAGCCAAAACCTGGTTGAAAGTAGGCCATACAACCAGTGAAAGAAAACGGCCTACTTAGGACCCCCAACTGATTTCTTGTGGCTGAACCTTCATCTGTACATAAGAGAAACCCCCAAACCTCAATGAACTTTAGCTTGATGTAAAAATGTGTCTAAATGTCCTCCACAGTGATGAGAGACTGATAGCTCACAGGTGGCAGATGAATGATTATGTTCACAACAGGCTACTCCACTGTGACTGTGGTTAGAGCCAATCTCAAAACTAAAGACTAAAGACCACTAACCACTTCTCTGCTATATTACTATTAACTATTGTTACTTATTTTAATGTGAAGCACTTGTTGTAACTCATGTATTAAAAAGTTTTAAGGGGCCAGGATTTCACATTTTATAACTTCAAATAATGTATATGTATGGAAAACGTCTTCTTTTGGGGAGCTGTTACTTTGCAGAGAACGCTTGGATTAGGTGCCTGTTGCCCCAAAAAATGGCAAAAATGGCTATTTAGCACAGCTATTAGCAACATGACATTAACGGATAGATTAATGAGCTGACTGCTTTGTAGTGACAGCAATTGGTGATGGTGTATGGGCTTTAGAACTGTACTTACTGAGTCTATGTAGAGCGGTGAGACTAAACATTTCCAGTTCTTCATTGGTGCACAGGCTCAACAAACAGGATTACTCAAATAAGCGTGAATAAAACAAAATACTACTCCAGGTATATTTTTGAGGGGGGAAGCTACATTTTAACATGTTCACGCTCAAAAATGTTGATTTAGCAGAATAGGGGACCTTTAACTATTTGTGTCTTACTCTGATGTAAAGCACTTGTAACTAATGTGTCAAAAAGCTTAACTGGTTGACTGATTGGCTAGAGCCACTGTACATAGTCAGACTACACAGTAGCCACAGACAACTGTGTAACATCATACTTCACACTGACTGAACTTTGACCTTTTTCTAAATATAGAAAGTATGCAGTAGCTTCAAAAGCTCTCTTGAATACCATGGGATTTACACGACAGTCGTATTTTATTACAGTAGATATAATGCCTCTTTCGACTTTTTGTCTTTCATCTGTTTTTTGTTTTTTTTTGTAATCTATAGTCAATGGCCACAAACACATGGTATGGTAGAGTAATGTACATACAGCATCTATAAAGCTGTGTGCTTGTCTGTCTTAACCCTCAGGGCACCTTAAAAATGTAAATGCACTCCTTAACTTACGGACCTGTTTGGGGCCACTCATAAAAGTGCTATAAAAGTGTAAAATATAATTTTTTATTTTTTTTTACTTTTTTTACGTGAAATCTTTTGTCCCACTTCAGACCTAACCATAGATATAAAGTTTATTATCATTTTTAATTTGTGTGTGTGCGTGTGTTTTTATTTTATTATTGTGTAAATGATTGATTATTGTGCAGAGTGGATCACTTGGAGTGAAGTTATTAGAGCCTTGACCAAGTCAGTTATTAATAACATTGGTTTTGATGTATTTTTATTTTTGGAGCAAGGACAGGTTTTTGTAAAAACTTACACTCGTTAACTTTGGTACGCGTTTGGGGCCATTGACTTCTATTATAACAGCATATTTTTGGCATATTGTAATCCTGACATATTATAAAAGGTTTTTTTCATGAAAACCTAATAAATCTAAGCTGCTAGCTTCAAAATAAAGGGAAATTAGGTTTTTGATCTGATTGACCTCCTAAACCACCAGGGGCAGCAGAGCTTCGTTACAGTTTCAGTGGAATTCTGTTGTTCTATCTTGCAAAATGGATGGGAATAAAAACACTGAACACCAATAAATTGATCTTGGTGTGTTAAGATTGATGTAACAGAGCAGTGGAAGTGTGGCTGAGAATGTATTTTGTTTGTGTGGTCATGAGGGAGTCTGTGAAACTCAAGTATTCAAAGGCTAAATGGGCTCTGTTTATAAACAAGTGGAGTCAATGTGCCTGAGAATACTGTGTGTGTGTGTGTGTGTGTGTGTGTGTGTGTGTGTGTGTGTGTGTGTGTGTGTGTGTGTGTGTGTGTGTGTGTGCGTGTGTGTGTGTGATCAGAGGTCAAACAGGCTGTTGACATTTTTGTTCTTGACCCAGAGGGAGCCTCCCCTCTCCCACTGAATCATGGTACAGCAGGTTTCTGCTGAAGTCTGTCAGTCAGATGGAATGATTTCTTTTGAGGCTGACCACCCCGGGATGAACAGCTGACAAAGATACGTCACAGCAGTCAGGTGACACTTCTGAGGAAGACTGTCTGTGTCAGTCAAAACATGACAAGGTAAAGGAAACATCACTCCTGCCTCTGTCTGACTGAAAATAAATCATCATGACCACACAAACAAAATATATTCTCAGCCACACTCCCACTGCTCTGTTAAATCGATCCTACACCAAAAAATTTATTGATGTTTTTATTTCCATTAATTTTGCAAGGTAGAAGAAAAACAGACCTCTCTTGAAAACATATGTAATAAAACTCTACTGCCCCTTGTGGTTTAGGGGGTCAATCTGACCAAAAACCTCATTTCCCTTTATTTTTAAAGGTAAAGGCTTAGATTTATTAGGTTTTCATGAAAAAAAGTATTATAATTTGTCAGGATTACAGTATGTCAAAAATATGTCGTTATAATGGAAGTCAGTGGGCCCAAAGCGTACCAAAGTTAACGAGTGTAAATAAACTCCATATCTCCTCTTCTATATACCTTAGAACAAAGGGGGTCATGGCATTTTAAACACCAACTTAAAAAATAATTCTGGCCAAGTTTCATACCAACAGCTTTTAAACTGACTGATTTATTTAGGATCAAAAATGTAAAAACAGCAAAAAGTACGCATATGGGCCCCTAGATGCTGTAAGGGTTAAAGCCTAGCCAACCATTGTTTCTATACACTGAAGTCTGGTCTCTGTCAGTTTTGAGTTGGATAACTATGTTTTTTCTCTTAATGCAGTGCACAGTGATGCAACTTTCATTTATTCATCTTCTTCCAGTTCCAGTAGTGGTCATGGGTGACTGGAGCCTATTCCAGCAACTTAGGAAAGGTACGACTTGCTCCGCCCCTGCTCCTCTGGGCTCGAGGAAACCTGTCCTTTCAAACAGTAGCCCCCGATTGTGGAAAGCCCTTCCCCTGTCCCTCCGTGTAGCTGAGTCTGACTTTAAAAAGCAGCCGAAGACACTTTAATTTAGACAAGCTTTTAGTTGACTGGGTTTGATGTTTTTTATTGTTTTAACTGACTGTATTTTACTATCATTGTTTTTGCCTGCATTGTCCTTCTCTGCAATTTGTAAAGCACTTTGTGATTTTCTATCTGTGAAAGGTGCTATATAAATAAAGCTTACTTACTTACTTACACCCTGGACAGTAGCTAAGTAATCACAGAACATATACAGAGAACCATTCACTTCCACATTTATTCACTAGGGGCAATTTAGAGTCACAAATTCTCCACACATCTTTGGATGATGGGAAGAAGAGGAGAGAACCCACAGTAACACAGGGAAGAGAAAAAAAATGGAAACCCCTCACCTCAATAAAGATGGTGATTTTGGACAGGTACGTCTTCCAGGTGCTCTTGGAGAATCCCTCGAAGCACGTCGTGGCCCTATTGTTGCTGTTTATGGTGGAGAAGAAAGTGACTGAAATCCCTCCTCCCACGATGGTGAGCCAAACCGCGGCACACACCAGCGCTGCGTTACGCCGAGTGCGTATAGACCGGGACCTGAACGGGTAGACGATGGCCAAAAAACGGTCTACGCTGATGCAGGTGAGAAACAGCATGCTCCCGTAGATGTTCGTGATGAAGGCCGTCCCCGAAACTTTGCACAGTCCATCTCCGAACGGCCAGTTACGGTTGACGTTGTAGAAGACTTTGAAGGGCAGTGTAAAGACAAAAACTAAGTCAGATAACGCTAAGTTAGTCATAAACAGTGTTGTCTCATTTTGCATCTTCATCCGGAAACAGAACACAAAAAGTGCAGCGCAATTAGTGACCAGACCAAGGATGAAAACGACGCTGTAGACTGCTGAGTAGAGATTGTACTTGAACGAATCATCAATCCCACAATCCTCCATTCCTGTCTCGTTGAGCGCAAGACTAGCCATGGTTGAGGCTTATTTACAAGGATCCACAGAGAAAATGTCAAATGTAAAATTGTAAAAAACAGGACGGATGTGTGGAGGTGTAGTCCGTTCAGCAGCAGGGGACCGACCAGTCAAGTCCCCCCCAAAGCCATTGTAAGAGTGTGGAGTTTCTCAAGTGAAGGATGTCAGGACTCAAGGCTGCTCCTGCTGCTCTGTCCTCCTACGGAGACAGAACAGGAAAAACACAGTCACTTCCTCACAATAAAAGCTCACACCAAGGAACAAACGACAAAGGAGAAGGCTGCTCAGTCCGGCTGACAAAGGCCACAGTAAAAGATTTTATACAATTGTAAAAATGTAGATTGAAAAACATAATGTATCCCAATTTATTTCTAGAAATTAGTGTTATCTAGGCTTTATATTAATTGCTTCTAAATGTGAGTAGTTGGTTGGACAGGGAACAAACTTTGTATAATGTCTGTACGATCATAGCAAAGGTCTTAAAACATGGAAGAGCTAAAGTGAATGCATACTAGACAACTCTCCAACACTAAATACCATGCAAGTACTTAAACCTTTAAACCAGACATAGACTTTGATGCCACTATAATGTTTTATCAAGATATGTGCTTCTATGTTATGTGGATTTTTTAAAGCTAGACAAATGCAAAATACTCCCATCTGATGATTATAGCCTCCACCACTGCTTCTCAGATGTTTCACACCAAGTACCACCTCAGAAAATATCAAGTTACATCTGTAAAGATACATAAACCATAATACCTTGTCTAAACCAAGACCAACACTGGACCAAACTGGGACTAAACCAGGTTTAATCTACAACCAAATTAGGGCTAAACTAAGACTAAACCAGAAATTAACCAGAATGAAAACTGGATAAAACCAGGACTAATCTAAATCAATTCTAAATGAAGGCTAAACCAGATCCAAGCTAAGACTAAACCTGGATTTGACGAGTACAAAACAACATAAAACCAGAACGAATGCAGGACTAAACTAAGTCAGGAATTGATCTGCAAAAGACTCCTGAGTACTGCCATTGCACACGCACTACAGTCTGACAAACACTGGCTTTTACTACAAGGTGGCATCTTGAGTTGTTACTCTAATGGCACTGGAAGATGATATAAAGGGAGCAATAAAGTGTTCCTCCTGAAAACAAACTTTTACTCGTGTTTTGGTTGGGCTCTACATCATTTTGCAGAAACCAAAAGCACCAAAGTTTCCATGCCAATTAAAGCAGCGCAATGCAACTTTTGCTCTCTCTCAGGTTGCCTCTCTGTCACCACACTCTTATATAACCACATCAAAAGAAAAGGTGGTGTATGTCAAAGGTGGTAGTTTTTGTTTTGACAAAAGAATGACTGTGTTTTAGTTAGCATTTGGATGTTGCTCATGTTTTCTTAGCAGCTCGCAGAGTGACCACCCCACTCTTCTCATTTTTCCACGGTGATAGAGAACAAGAAACACTGGGCAGTCAGGGGAGTGGCATTTGGTCCAGTTAAGCGTTGATCTTTTCTTTTGTTTTTAATAGTAAACTTAATTTGTTAAAAAATATCCCCCCAAAAAAAGACCAATCTAAGTGTTATTGCTGTTACATCTTGGGTCTAGTCTTTGTCTTTCGAATGGTAGAGGCAGTTTCCTTGTACGTGCTGAGGCTGTGTGTGGCATGTCCCTTGTGTTATCAGCTCTTTTATAAATATGGCTCATCTCTCTGTGCTGAGAGCTTTGGCCACAACTCTGGGACTGTCCTCAGAAGAGACTGCGATAAACCACGGGAACATTTAAAGGAGATTAGGACGTTAAACACAACACTGCTTCGGCTGTGATTTAAAATACACTGACAGTAAAAACATCTACAGGATAAATAACACCGCTTAAGCCAAGGACAGGTTTTATATTAGAGGGACATAAGTAATTACAGAGTGTTATGATTATGGTTCACTTCCACAATGGAGTTATAAATATACAGGCTGAGTCTAACGCCAGTGTGTGACACATGGGAGGAGATGCAAGGGAACAGCTCTGAAATTTAAAACTTTGTTGGGGAAGATTATTATTTACTAAAGGGAATAAATCAATAAACAAGTGATGAGTTACAAAGAACTGCCACTATAATAAATATGGTAGATAAATTGGTTGTTGTCTTGGCGTCTCAAATCAAAATCTCTTCTTTACTTTTGGCTTCCTGGCGTCCAGTGATTTACCCTTCCTGATGCAACCCTTGCCCTTTATCTGGGCTTGGGACTGGCATAAAAACAACCCTGCTGTGACCCCCTGTGTCTGGATTCATGTCTGTTAAAAATCAATAAGACTGAAACTGAAAACTGGAAAAAAATGTTGCAGTCCCTTCTCAAGAGCTGAAAACACTCAATCTCATTTCTAAAGCCCATACACTAGGGCTGCACAATATGGGAAAAAACATGTGATATTGTAAAATAGTTCTGCCATAATAAGTTAAATTCACCTAAAACAAAAATCTAAGTCTCAGTCTGTACTCACAAGTCAAAACAGCCTCAAAATCAAAACTTAACACAGACTAAACCAGGAATAAAACAAGGCTAAATTGTGACTAACTTAGGAAATTACCACTAAAACTGGACTTTTTATTTTGTCATTACACATTTATATTTAAGGCTCTGGTAGGAAAATGACTCTGACAGTGTAAATCTCTGTCAGATGGAAAGCCATAGCATTATTGCAATATATTTTGATTGCTGCAATACATAATTAGCCAGGCAGCAGGTGTAAGATGCAGTTAAGAAGTCTTTTTTTCTACTAACTTTGACTCTGTGCAGTAAAAATCTATGCCTTAACAATATTCTGTATGTACAGGTCTGTAACATGGGAGATCCTCCCTAACCCACTGTCTTTATATGGCCTTGCAAAATGATTGTTTTGACTGAGTTAATGTCTGTTTTGGACTGTAAAGCCCTAACATGGTTTCGTTCGGCTCCCTGTGTCATCATTGTACAACATTGCATCACCATAAACAGCTGTTACTACATTTTCCTGATAGACGCATAATTACCAGGGAAGCCATCATACTCCACTATTCTCAGATCCTTCTATGGCAGGAAGCCTTGTTTAGACCAAATAATAAATAAACCTTCTTTGTACAGATTATTTTGGGAATAATGAATGTTATGAGACATTTGTTTTTAGCAAGCACATTGAAAACATTCACCTTTTATGGATTTGTGAGTCAGTGTAGTTTAGAGACACACCATTAACCTTTGGCAGAATTGTTACGTATTTAGAGGTGTGGACAATAAAGCCTGACTCCTAAAGTAGCAATAATCACACTTTTAGTACTTCTGGAGTGATAATATTTCTGTATGTTACATGACTGAGTGATGTATTCTGTAAAATTGCTACTAAACACAAATTACTTAATTTAGTGGATATGTAAGTTCAGGAAAATACTACTACTATTTTAGTGGGTTGATGTCCGTGTTTGTCTCCTAACCTTCTGGCTGGGAGGCAATACATTTCTCATTTACGTTTTTAAAGATAAATCTGTAAAAGTAATATTTTTGTCACCAACATTTCTTGAAGTGAAAGGTATACATTTTAGTCACACATGATCAATTCAGTCAGAAGGGATCACAAGCCGGTGTACTCTCTGTGTCCATCCCAAGCCTGGAAAAATGGAAAGGGTTGTGTCAGAAAGGGCATCTGGTGTAAAACCTGTGCAAAATCAATATCCAAATTATTGCACACTAGGAGGCAGATAACGCGCTGTGGCGACCTCACAAGAGAAAAGACAAAAGCAAAAATAAGATATGTTTTTTGTCTAAACGCGGTTGATAATTCAGAATAAAACTATTGGCTTTCCCTTCATCACACTTTACCATTCAAACCTATTCTACCAAGTCTTTCATCTCTCTATAGGCCTGACTTTAAACCAGACTATAACTTATTTAAATGTCCCGAACAGTTTAATGTGTTTGTTATGGTTCAGTGGGGGTAAAAACGTCCTGTTGCGGATGGGATTGGCCCTCTTCTCTGTCTTTACTCCGCCCTCACAAAGCCTCTGCTGTGACTGTGAGCGGTCCATCAGTCCTGTCCTGTGCCAGCTGCAGTGTGACATCTTTACTGCGTTTTCACACGCCTCCCTCCCTCTCCCCGGACGCCACCCCCCCCTCCACTTTGCACAAAGCCCACACTGTAGCCTCATGCACCAAACACAGGCCAGCAGCATATGCACAAGAAGGCCTTAAAGTGGCTGCGTCCAGACTGTGGCCCAAATCAGGATTTTGTGCCAGCATGTGACTGGGATCTTCAATCGCTGCGGTACAACACCTCAGAGGTCACTAGTGACTTTCTAATAGTGTTGTAGTCAAGACCTTACTAATCGAGACCAAGACCAGTCTGAGTCCAGAGGGAACTGAGGCAAAGACAAGGCCAAGACTTTCAGGGTTCAAGGCCAAGTCGACACCGAAACTTTTAAGGACCGAGACCAAGTCAAGACTATGTCCAAGGCAAACTGAGACCAGATCAAGACCAAACCCTGTGAACTAACACTAAATTAAGGGGGAAAATTTAAATATACATATATTTTTTTTATGATCTAATGCAAACAAACAAACAGAGACAGATCATGTTTGTGGTTTTTGTGAATGTGAAAAATTACTACAAAATTATGAAGAATAGCATTTTCTTATAATATTTGGTAAAAAAAAAAAAAAAAAAAAAAAAAAAAATCTGAGACTACCACATCTGAGACTGAGACAAGACCAAGTAAAATTGGATTAGAGACCAAGACCAAGAAGAGACCAAGACCAGTCTCGGGCGCTACAACCCTCGTTTCCACTACATGCTGGCTGCCATAGTAACACAGCAACATAATTTTGATAATCTGATGGTGATAATTTTATGTCAGCAGGTCAAAAATTAAGTTGGAGAGCACTTTATGGCTCACCTGGTAGCACCCATACCATGTACCAGAGCAGCCTGGGTACAGAACCTGGGCCAGCCCTTCCTATAGGCAAACTAAGCAGCTGCATAGGGCACCACAGACATTAGATTTGATTAATTAGCCAACTCTTTTTGATTAATATTCTAGTTATTTTCTGCTGGCAATTGCTGGCCATTTTTGCTGAGGGTCTATCTGAAAGTGGGGTCCAGTGCAGTCTCTATATTAATTCCTGTTTCTTTTTGGCCCCCTTGCTCAGTTTGCAAATCAAAAATGCCTCTAAAAAGCATTCATCCCCTTAGAAAAATTGTCAGTCTGTGTTCTATTAAAATTAAATTAAAATGTCATGATAAAATTGAAATGGCCTCAAAAATGACTGAGAGGCTTGGCCCCCAAACCTATCCTGCTTAGGGCCCCCAAATAGGCAGGACCAGTACTGGGCCCAGGCCTATTTGCTCCTTGCCATTCCCCCTCTCCCCACATTCCTCCAGTCTGTATACTATATCTATCCAATGAAGGCTAAAACCAAATAAAAAATCTTGGTGGCAAAGTGGTGAGCACTGTTGCAGCTCAGCAAGAAAGTCCTAGGTTTGATTCCTGGACTTTCAGTGTGATTCAACCTAAAAACCTGCACAACAAAGATCCCAGCTCAGATCTGCAGTATCCTAGGAGCTGATCAGTTCACCCACTGCTCCTGACTCGTTGCCCTGCAGTACAACAGGGATGGAGCAAATTCAGATGCAAATATTCCAACTTGAACAATAGAGTCTATGTGAATACCCTGAATAATTTAAATTTATTTTTCTTACTTGCAACCTACTACATGTTACAAACCGTACCTTTGAGGCTGCACTGAATGAGGCCTGTATCAAACATAAGCAGCGCACTGTGTCCTGTAGCTTGGACCCCCAACAGCTGAGATCCCTGGCTTCACATTCAGTCCACAAACCCATTTACTTTGGCTGCTGTGTCCCCTGAGTCTGTCCACACAAGACGCACCTTGACTGCAGCAGAAGTGGAGTAGATATTTAAGCACGTTGAGGATTACCCCGGGGATTTGAGCGAGTCTAAGTTTTCATACACAGGTCCGGGACAGCTGCACGGTCACAGGCTCTGCCCCCCTCAGTGGGACGCAGCGGTCACGGGACGAGACTCTCAGACCCACTGCTCAGGAAAGGATCGGGTTTAGGCTCCGCACAGGTCCAGCTGTTGCTTTCTCTCATGTTGGAGCCATGAAGAGGAAGTGAGGGAAAGAAGAGAGTAACCAGGCATCTTCACAGGCACTAAATCTGTTTACACCCTGCTAATCTGTGTCATCTTTGGGTTTAACTTGCTGGTGGTAAACTTGTAATCGGTAGTCATTAATCTTGGAAAACAAGCTTTGGAGGTCATTCAGCAAATGCTAGTTCTTAATTGCACACTGTGCCACTGAAATTATTGTCGATGCCCTTCTTTTCTTTCAGCTACAGAAATGAATCAATGAACCTCATAGTATGCATAGTATTTGCAAATTAATTTGGCACAGGTGTTATGCCGTATGCACCGGATGCAACTCTTTTATCAGGGATTGGGACCAGCACAAAGTGTGCACTGGATTGTGGCCTCTTGAGGCTGGATTGTAAAATTATTATCAATAAATACTCTATTTTGTTTGGGGATTGATATGAAAACATTATTATGCCAAAGCTTTTAGTTAAATGGACACTATAGCTCAGTGGTTTTCAAACTGTGGTATGGGTACCACTGGCGGTACACAGGCTTCTTCTGGTGGTACTCAGGAGTCTTTACAGTTCTGATTTTGTTTAATTGAGAAGCAGTTTTATTCCACTTTTAGTCCTGCTTTGGTTGGAACTCACAGTCAAAGCTAGGCGTGTTTGTGGTTAATGGGTTAATCTGCATTATGGCCATAATCGATTGAAAGAAATACTAACAATTAATTGTTATACTGTACAGTGGAGTAAAAGTACAGTACCGTTGGAGAGTTAGGGCAAATTAAACAAAAAATTAAGCAACTGTTTCCTAAAATATGCAAGCCTATCATTTGTCTAGTTTATAAAAAGCCACTTTTTTATAATGGTTCATGACTTTGAATTTAATAAAGAGATCTTTTTTATAAAATGTAATGAAAGGTGACATAAAGACAGTGGTGAACGGTTAATCAATAATTGTTAAGACTACTAATTAATAATTTTTTTAAAAATTAAAAAAAAAAAAGACCTGGTTTAGCCGCTGTTTTGTCCTTATTTAGTAACACTCTTTACAGTCCATTAAAGATGGTCCTTTGAAAGAAAAATATTGTCTGGGGTGGTACTTGGTGTGAGAAGTTTGATAATCACTGGTACAACTGTTTATCTGCTTTGGGCTGTGTACTTCATTCACTGAATATCATATCAACCTGTAGAGCCTGAATGCCTGACAGCTGCAGTTTAGGCTTTGGCCTTATGTATGGAAAGACATGTTATACAATGCATACACCACCTTCTTGATTTTGATGTTTGATTTTTTTTTTTCCTTGTTACATGACATATAGTTAGTTGACATTGGTGTCCACATACTGCATTGCCTGTGGACATTAGTAAGCAATGAGACAGGAGCCAAGTGAAGTATGGGCTTCTCAGTAAGTTAACTTTGCCTCCATGTATTTTACTGGGAAACAACCTAGCTCCAAACAAATTAGTTTATTATTGTGAGTTGTACTTTCTCATTGATTCGAGACTGCGACACTTAACAGATCTATTAGAGGTCTGTGAAGGTTTACAGTCATCATGCCTTTTTTTAAGACTTTTTGATGAAGTTATAACAGCATTATCATGCAGCACTTTTCATGAATTTCCTTTTTTTGCTATGAAGGGACTTTCTATAAACCAAATGTGTCTATACAAATCCCAAATGGAAGAGGTGTTTGCATATTTAAGAATAAGCGTATACAATATTAATAAATAAGCCAGGCCCTTACTTAAATATATAGATGTTTAATTGACTTACCTTTATTACAGAAAGTTGAACTGTGAAACTACCAAGCAGCAAAAGTATTAAGCTTAACATAAAAAATTGCAGGTGCAAGACTTTACCTTCAAACTAATGTTTTTGTAATTTTAAATAAAAAGCAGCTGGCATTCAAAGCTAAACACTGGACAAAAAGAGTGAGAGAAAAACAGAGTGGACTTACTGGCAGCTGGTGACAGCTCACTCCCGGTCACTGCTGTTTGTCACCCGAGCCGCAGGCAGCTGTCAAAAGAAGAATCCCATCGTTTTCTTTAAAAAATAAAATAAAATAAAGTGCGGACAAGTGCAATGTTTACGCGCGAGCTCCAACTTTGGGCTTTGTCGATAAAAACGTCAACAGTTTGCGCAGCGTCTTTCTCTCGCTGTACGTAGTTGTGTAAAACGGTGCCTAGCCGAAGTTTTGGGCGAGAAATGGACCACTTCACATCTCCTGCCTGCTGCTCACGAGCTGTGTGCGCGTGCGTGACGGCGGAGGGCTCTGCGCGCGGCCACAGGAAACGGGACAATAGCAGCTCGAGCGGCCATTGGGAGGGGGGAGAAAGTCAGCGGCCAATGAGAGGGGGGCACAGGGCAGGGGTTTGAATAGAGGACTGAAGAGGGAGGAAAGACTTGGGACAGGCTCAAAGCTTATTATTAAACAATGAAACTTCTATTATACTTACATCAGTGGGACATATGCGCCAGGACCACAGCTCTAACCTCTGAGTGTCCCATTACACTCACACCCATTACTTTTCACACCTCAGAAAATATTTGGCTTTCTATGTATCAGGACTAAAGCAGGATTAATACTGGACTATACTGGGACAAAAACAAAACAAAACCAGGTATAAACCAGGTCGAAATTAGGACTATACCAGAACTGAATCAGAACAAATCCAGGACTAAACCAAGTATAAACCAGGATAAAACCAGGACAAAATCAGGTCTACACCAGGTCTAACCCAGGACTAGACCAGGTCTAAACCATGTGTAAACCAGGTCTAAATCAGAACTAGCCCCAACAAAAGCCAGACTAAAACAGATATAAAACTGGCTCTAAATTGAACTAAATCAGGACTTAAACTGCAAAAGGCTCCTGTGTACCATCAGTGGTACCAGGACCACAGTTTGAGAACCACTGGTATACCATGATTAGTAATAATTCAACTGAGAAATGCTGACACATTGCTCGCCTATGTGCAGACAGTTAGAAGATAAGAAAAACACCGTTCCATTCTTTGTTCTTTATTGCTTTTGTAAAGTCATATTATAACAAAGTCTAAAAAGAATGTCCTTTAATTGCATTTTAGCTGTGTTTTACTCACTTACTAATACACAGCAGTTCTCGAGTAGTTACTTGTTAACTTGTGAGTCTGGAAACCTAAATCTAATTAGCAACAGTTAAATGCTTGTTCAGTCTTGTTCAATGGGGTCACTGTTTGTGTTGTGTAAGGGGTTATTTTAGGGTCACTGGGGTCAAAGGTCGACTGATAGGAGACACACTTGCGATTATTGTAATGAATTTTTTATAGCTATAACTTGTTTAAATGTAAATCTATCAACACTAGTTTTAAGGCGCCTCTTCTGTGCAGTGATTTAGCATAGATTTTACATCAGATGTCCTTCCATCTACATTTATCAAGGCTTGTGACCCTCTGTGGTTGGACTGGTTGTCATGTACAGTAAATACAGTAATAATAATAAAAATAGACTAAAAGGAAGTTTCAGTTATTTATGCATTTGTGGTTGGGACATAAAGCCTACAAATGGCATTGACAGATAAGCGCTCCCTGACCTGTCCTTTACAGACAATAGTATATTGTTTACCGAAGCTATAAGATCAAAATAGTGCTGGTAAAATTGTACTATTGGTGCAGTTTATTTAACCCAATGGGATTGACTGTTAAAACAAAGAAATCTTACTATTTTCACAAGATTCTTCAGAAGTAGGGGCTATTTTTCACCCATCAAAGTCCATTGTTAGGATACAGTGTTCATGTAGAGTAGGTTATTTTTAGCAGGTGACAGGGCAGCACTGGACACGTTCCTATTGTGTGTGGGCTGGCAGCGTGTGGGACGGTGCGGAGCGACAGGGACCGGCCGAGGGGGCACTTGGACGGAGAGGAAGTGAGTTTTAGGGGCAGCGTCTGGCAGGCTGACCACTCCACAATAGGACCAGGGAGGACAGGACATCCTGCCTAAAGCACAAAGGCCATACATTTCACAGCAGCAGATGTCTCCCCCCCGCTCCCTCCTCAAGAGTTATTGTTGATGCATCTAGACGTATATGAGTCATGCCTTTGGTGAAAAAACTGTTTTTGATTCTGGTGTCTCACTGACTCTGATATGTCCTAGACATCACACTTCCTTAGACTTTTATTTCTCCACAGGCTAAAGAAAACCAAAACCAGTTACAAAATAACACATCAAACACAAGAAAAATGTATGCACTAAGCAGTCTATCTGAATACTATTACTCCCCCAGCTTTGGGATTTTGTGCCAAAAACTCCAATCATAATATGCGTCATTCCCTAGCCCAAAAAATGGCTGCATCAGGAATGGCATCCATTGTAAACATCTATGCCAAAATGGAAGAGATTTAAAACTAAAAATAATGTATATGTATTGAAAACGTCTTCTTTTGCCTGTCGCTTTAAGGCTTTCTCCCTCCCCGCCCCACTCAGTCCATTATTTCCCAACAAACACAGTAATTTATAGCAGCAGACAACGGTGAAGGACCACAGGACTGAGGCCTTTCTCACAAAAGCCCTCTAAAGACACTACTGCCTCGTGATATTCACACCTAAATAAAATTGGGTAGATGTGAATTCAGACAATAAGACGATAAGATCAGAAAAGTGGAGGACAGACAGAGCATGATAACATGGCTAATTGGCAACATGAAGCTAACAGGCAGATAAATGAGCTGACTGATTCGTAGTGACAGCAATTTAAGGCTGAAATGACCAGAATGAATCTGGTGACGGTTTATGGGCTTTAGAAACACGCAGCAGTGCTTCCTGGAGAAGGCGGAGTTTTATGTGTTTATATAGAACTGTGGGGCAGCATCTCAGCAGCATAGCGGGTTACTCCAACATGTAGGAAAGAAATATATAAATATATAAAATATATAAAAATATAACCTCAGCTATGTAGTTTTAGGGTCGAAAGGGGTCTGTTGTCCCGGGCCTCAGGTTCAGAGGGGCCCAGAAATGGTTGTTCTATTTTCTATTATAATGTGAAGCCTTCTTGCCCCGGGCCCCATCAAACCTGTCAACGGGCCTGGGTGGAAACGACATTATAGCATGAATAAAAGCTCCAAAAAGCTGATTTGGCATAATGGGAACCTTTCAAATATTTCATATACTTGACCATTATGTTGGTTTTGGGTTCTAATCTGTGCTTCATATTATCTCCTGGCTATTTTCTGTTTGCAGGGTCTGTGGTTGAAGTTTGAATAAATTCTTAAAATGTTATTGCTATCTTCATAATAAAACAATGCCTTACTGATTGTCCTAATAACCTAACCCATTGTCACAGATAATAGGGTGGCTTATGCATATTACCACATTCATAAAGTTCAAAAGGGCCTGAAATGGACACTGAGAAGCTTTTTAAAACTGTGGTTGAATAAACATTGTAGAATTCAAAACACCATTAAGCCTGACCATTGTAATAAAATCTCCAAATTTCCCATCCACTCATAAAACAAACTTATTTTTCTTCGTCTCTTCACATTGCTGTTTGATTTTTCAGACGAGAGTCTGACACTGATAGCTGATATCTGCTGAAAGTGGCTCAACTCAAAGTGTTGATCTGAGGAAGGACAAACATGATGGATCCATGACAGAGAAATACCTCAGGGTCACGTGATCTCCCCTGAAGCATTCACAGACATTCACAGACAGACTTGGAAATGAAACAGTCACTCAGACACCAACCTTAAAATAGGACAGTGCCAGATGACTTATATTCACTGGTCACAGTTAGAGGGAAGTCTCAAAATACCTCACTGTCAAATTACTAATTTAGTTCAGATTTCCATAAAATCTAGACAGATAAATATAAAGCATGAATAGTATTAATATAATGTTTAAAATACACCAATAAATCCTAATGTAGTTATATATTTTTGTGTTTAGATTCTTTAGATCTGAGTTGTTTGGTTGTGGCCCATGATAACTTTATGCCATGGATAATTAAAAGGATACCCTCTTTTTAAGATTTTATAAAATCTGTTTCTGATCTAGTTATGTAAACATACCAATTTCTACATTGGCTGCATCTACAGCAGTGTACACAAATTTATTAGTGGTTAATATGGGAGGACTACAAGAGTGCAAGCAAGATGATGCAAAAAATATACTTTTAAAAAGTAGTGGAAGAAGTACTCAATTTCTTTACTTAAGTAAAAGTACAGATAAATGAACATACATTTACTCAAGTAAAAGTATCACTTTAAAATTACTACTTAAGTAAAAGTCTAAAAAAATAATGTACATGCAGGTAAAAAAAGTCAAATATATTGTATATGTATTGCACAGACTTGACAGTTCATGAATGTGTTAAATGTGTGGGATTTTGATGAACAAACTGGTGCAGTAGAAGAGAATCTGTGCTGAGCTCTTCTGTCTTGGAGTTTACTCCAGCTTTTATATTTAAGTACTGTGTGTCTACAATGAGGGCTTTTTGATTTTAAAACAAATCTCAAAATACTTTGTACTACAAATCAACTCAGAAATGTAGAGGAGTAAAAGTTAAAGTAGCCCTTGTAAAATTTACTCAAGTAAGTACAAACATGAAAAATGTACTTAAGTAACTAAGTACTTTTACTTCATTACATTTCATCAGTGCTCATAAATGATGTAATTATGCAAATCAAAGCACTCAGTTTCATCTGTGTGAATAAACAATTCATGTGGGACCTAAATAAATCATCTTCAGACCATCAACAAAAGATGCTATGAGTGAAAATATATACACCAACACCTGGAGATTGTTTTATGTCAAACATGCAACTTGCAGCAGTCTAGCTATGCTAAACCTTCTCTAATTAAATCTCCAAAACATACTTGTTATATGAAAAAACAAAAACTCATGTAGAAAATAGATAGCAATGGCTTTTAGTCATAGTCTCAGCAGTGAACATTTATACAGAACTTTCTGGCTGCTAACCTTTGCTGTTGAGATTTATTTTACATTTATTTTATCATGTAATTAATATAATATATGTTGTTGGTGTCACATTCAGTGTAGGATTACATACATAATGCTATGATCTATGCTACGAGATCAAAGCTTCATAAAAAAGGCAGATTCTGTGTCATTGTGAGATACTACCTCCAGCCACAAGAGGTCAGCAAAGCAACAAATGTTTAGTTTTAGTGCATTTTAATCATCATAATATATTGGCTATGTGAAAAGAGCATTTACCCCTGAACTTTCATAACACAACACCAACTATCTCTGACTGTTTTTGGTAACTAAGTGGTGCTGTCCAGGACAAGTCTTTTTGTGTGTCCCACCAACCAGAACAAAGCCCCCTATTACAGTGCCCCACCCTCCCCGTCCCGCCCGCTTCACCCGCTGCCCCGCCCCTCCCTGACCCCTCTGTCCCGGGACGCTTTAATGTGATGATGAGTGTATTTCCTTTGCCTTCCTCCTTCTCTTCCCTGCGTCCATCCTGGGGTTTAGGGGGCAGCCCACACATACCTCTGCCCTGACAACAGACCGGGACAAAGGCAGCGAGGCGGGACGACATGGAGGCTTTGAACTAGACAGGCTTTTTATACTGATATTAACATGAGTGTAGAGGGGTGAAGTTCAGGATTATGTACTACAGCAGCTGACCCTCTCCTGGTACATGTCCTGTGTGTGTCTTCATCGCAGCCCAGGACCACTCCACTGCTCCTGAGGGGAGAGGGGAGAGGTGAGAGGGGGTCGTTTGATTAAGAAAACTACTTCTGTACAATCAGCATTTTCATTCAAAGTCAACAAAAGACACAAATCCCAGGCCTCCTTGCCAGTGGTGGAAGAAGTACTCACATTTTTGGAATAAAAAGTACATATTCTTGCTCTAAAATCTAGTGAAGTAAAAGTAAAAGTACCTCTCAAGCTAAGTACAGATTCATGAAAATTGTACTAAATACTAAATAACTAATAACTAAATACTTTTACATTGTTATACTCCACCACTGCTCCTCACATTCAAGCCTGGATCAGTCTCAGAAATATATTTTAAAATCAAAAGAAAATACTAAACATAAAAAGGAAGTGAAACTTGTGTTGTGTAAAATTATACAGTTGAACAAAAAGAAACATAATGGTAGTGTTTAGTGTTTTTTTTCTCTCTCTCTCTCTCATTTGACTTCTTTCTTTTTCATTAGGGGTTGCCACAGTGAATCTGCCACACTGTGATTTGGCAGGTTTTTACACCAGATGCCCTTCCTGTCACAACCAGCCACATACTGTGACAGGAGTACAAAAAAAATAGCAAAACTAATTTTGGAGTTTTTGGGCCAAAAAATCTCAAGTTTTCAACAATGAATATGTCTAAAAACTTTCCATTTTAAGTTTTACTCACCATTATTATTTTTTTAACTCTTTAATCTTACAGCCAACTTACCTTCTATTGTTCAGAAAAAGTATGATTATTTTGTTAAATTTACCATATTTAGTTTTTATTAGTAAAGAGAAAGGATTGAACCGCTGACGACCTGTTAGTGGGCAAATGCTTAACCCAATGCACCACTGTAGTGAATAATGACATTAAAATAATAGCATTTGTCTTTTTTGGAAATAAAACTCCTTAGATCCTGAAGGTTTGATTACATTTCGCTCCTATACAACTCCCCAGAGAGAACAAACTGAGCACTGTTGGAGGAGAAGCGTGTTAAAAAAAAATCCTTTTCAAATGGTTTTGGCTCTCAGCGGCCTCGGTATGGTTCTGGCACTAAGTGGCCTCGGTATGGTTCTGGCACTAAGCGGCCTCGGTATGGTTCTGGCACTAAGCGGCCTCGGTATGGTTTTGGCACTAAGCGGCCTCGGTATGGTTTTGGCACTAAGCGGCCTCGGTATGGTTTTGGCACTAAGCGGCCTCGGTATGGTTTTGGCACTAAGCGGCCTCAGTATGGTTTTGACACTAAGTGGCCTCGGTATGGTTCTGGCACTAAGCGGCCTCGGTATGGTTTTGGCACTAAGCGGCCTCAGTATGGTTTTGACACTAAGCGGCCTCAGTAAGGTGCCAGAGGCCTCGACCCCTTGTTAAGTCTGCACATCCATCCCATGTTACTCTCTGGGTACTCCATTGTCCTCCCGTGACATGCAATCAGAATCAGAATTTCCTGGAGTGAGTAAATATTGTGTGTGGACGTGTCAGCCTTTGTCCTGGGTGTATCCCGACTCAGGCTTATAGTTGCTGGGATATTCTCCATCTGCCCTACTTAACAGGAATAAGCAGAAAAGTTAGATAGTGCTGCAAATAAACTTGATTATCTGCCCTATTTCCACTAGGTTTGTTCATAGACAACAGTACAGTATGTCCCTCTTTAAATAAAATAAGGCAGGAATTGTCATTGTGCTGTTGTTGAAAGAAATTAATAAAAAGTGTAGTGTGTCTTTAAGAGTATGTCTGTGGAGGAACAACACCTCACTGACTGTCAGTCACAAACAGCTGATCTTCTGGGTCAAAGAGAACAGCTTGACTGCCTCAGCTCAGTTTTTCGGGCCAAGAGCTCCTCATGGCTGCTTACTGTAGACTAAACATCAGACAGTGGTGGATCCTGGACCGGGGCAGTGTGCTCTCAGCAGATTTGTACTGTTGTGTTTGTATACAGGATATGTTTACAGCTGTGTATGGCATCTGACAAACTGCATCTGTAATCTATCCACAAATAAATTCATGCATACTTTATAACAAAAAAATATTCTACAACAAGCGAATGTGGTTGTCCTGTTGGCTTTATCAAACCAGGACCTTCAGTGTGCACTGGGACAGTTTGCAGCCGAGTGTGAAGCGGCTGGGATGAGAATCAGCTCCTCCAAGTCCAAGGCCATGGTTCTCGACCGGAAAAGGGTGCCTTGCCCTCTCCAGGTCAGAGGAGAGTTCCTGCCTTAAGTGGAGGAGTTGAAGTATCTCAGGGTTTTGTTCACAGTGAGGGAAGGATGGAGCGTGATATTGACAGACGGATTGGTGCAGCGTCTGCAGTAATGCGGTCGTTGTATCGGTCTGTTGTGGTGAAGAAGGAGCTGAGCCAAAAGGCGAAGCTCTCGATTTACCGTCGATCTACGTTCCTACTCTCACCTATGGTCATGAGCTTTGGGTCATGACCAAAAGGACAAGATCCCAGATACAAGCGGCTGAAATGAGTTTCCTCCGCAGGGTGGCTGGGCGCACCCTTAGAGATAAAGTGAGGAGCTCAGTTACCCGGGAGGAGCTCAGAGTAGAGCCGCTGCTTCTCCACTCTAAGGGCATTGTATACTGCCTTTGTGTCCATGGGCAAGAGACTTCACCCACCTTGCCTGTATGAATGAATGTGTGATTGGTGGTGGCCACAGAGGCCCTGGATGCAGAATGGCAGCCTCGTTTTTGTCAGTCTGCCCCAGGGCAGCTGTGGCTACAAAAGTAGCTCACCATCACTGAGATGACTAAGGAGTGAAGGAATAATGCAAGTGTAAAGCCTCTCTGAGTGTCCAACAAATGTGCAACATAAGACCAATGTATTATTATTATTGAAGGTTTTTAAAATGTACTTATTACTTGTGTAAAAATATTTAGTTACTTTCCACCTCTGCTCATCAGTCATTTGTAAAACTGTAGTTGCTTGTATGCAGACTTCTTAGCACTTTTTTTTTATTTTTTTGGCTTCATGCTACAAAAGGTATTGGGCACTTAGAGCGAGAAGTGACACAACTATCTCTGAGTCACTTGTAAAAGCTATTACAGGCTATTAAAGGCACCACAAAGATCTCTCTAAAACAGGTCACTTTCACTCTAAATAAGTGCCTCCTGAAGACTAAGAGGCTAAAGTTTATAAACTCACAGAATACAGATAAATGGTCAAAGGAGGAGAGAGCCAGAGGAATGCAGAAAATGAAGGTTTGACCATTTACAGCCACAGCCTCTGACCACATTTATTCATGTAACGGAAATGTCTCGCATGTGCTGAATTTTAATGAGGGGTCCTCAGCAGCTGGACTAAATACTTGTATTGTAATATAATGTTTTATTAGCAAATTCTGTGCTTAAAATTCATAACACAAAAGTTGGTCTGTATCATTTTTCATGGAGTCCCATCTGAGGCATCTGACATCTGCAAGGTTTAGGAACAGTTTCCTCCTGTGTGTACTGTGTACCATAGTATTTCAATCCAATACACTTTATTTGTGTAGCGCATTTTACAAACAGTTTATAAAGTGCTGGTCATAAAATAACATAAACAAAACAATAAATAAATATTAACCTATAATTACCTTTTTACTTTTGCATAATAATAAATAAAAAAAACGGTAAAACCAAATGAGAGCAACACACAAAAACAACAATAAATAAATAAAAACAAAACAAATAAAAGACATCACCACTTACACTAATTACCTAAAAGCCAGAGAATAAAATGGGTCTTAAGATGAGACTTAAAACATTTGACTGTGGGGGCCGTTCTGACAGTTTGTGCCACAGAGAAGGCCCAGTCCCTGCCGTGTTTTAAGTGTTGTCTTAAGGAACCACGAGCTGGAGGTGGCCCTCAGACCTCAGTAAGAGCGCTGGTGTGTAAATTTGAGTTCAGAGGTGTGCAGAGGGGCCAGCCCATTCAACGTTTTAAAAACAAACAATAAAATGTATTTAAGACTACAAAGTTAACAGTTAGATTAGCACAGGATATAGTCAAAGTGTCTAAAAACTCAGCTGTGCTCCAATAATTAAAAGTATATTTAACAAATGTTTGAGATGGTTTGGTTGTACAGAGGAGGGATAGTGAATATATACTGAGGTTAAAGCAGGCAGACAGGAGGCCTAGAGGAAGAGTAAAAGAGGATATGAAGTTAGTTGGTGATAAAATGATTCACTGTAGCACCCACTACAGGGCAAAGCCAAAAAGGTAAAAAAAAACAGGGAAAAGAAACATTATAGTTTTTAGATTATTACTTTAGTGCGATAACTTAGTTACAATATGTGTTTTTCAGTTTAATAAAGTGTATGACTCTATTCCTGTAGCATGCACTGACTTTTTCAAGCAGGCAAGCAGACATCTTTACTCCATGAAGTTTTATATGACAACATTTTAATTAAATGTGATCATTAAAGCCTACTGCAGTAAGCAATTTCATTACAACAATATTTTTCCACAAAGTTGCACTCATAAGCACTAAAACGAGGATGGATAGATGAGAGATCAACACTAGACAAGTGCACTGTTAATGCTGCTTCACTGTAATAAAACCTCAAAAGAAGCCTTACACATCACACCACAAACCTCCATTTAAACACACCGCCTCACTGACACTCACCTCTCTACTCAAGCTGCAAATCCAGTCCATGTTACTTTTTTGAAGAAACGTCCTGTATTTCCTACAGCTGAGTTTGTCCAGAATAACCAGTGCCCAGTTCATTCACTTTTCTGTAATATTCACATTCAGTCCCTGGTGCGGACCGCTGGGCACCTCTCTGCTTCTCCAGCTCCATTTCTAACAAACATGCCCCACACACTTACTGATGAATGTGAGGCTATTGGTTTATATGATATGCAGTTTTATGCTCCAGCATGTACTCATGAGAAACGTGAACAGGGTATCAGAGGCATCAGAACTCTTGAATACTTCATCACATCCATGTACTTGAGTTTTATATGAGTACACAATACAGCTCATAAGTCAAAACTGCACTAAATTTGGCTCAAATATAAAAGATATAGGTGGGAAAATGAAGAGCTATTTGGGAGCCAAAAGAGCCGTCTTTTTTTGGTGAGCCGAGCCAAACGGTCTGGCTCACTGAAATGAGCTGCAGTTCCCATCACTATCCTGGAGTGGCCAGCAGGGCAGAGAAAAGTGACAGGAAGCAGGTAATAGACTGATTTACTATGGAAGTGAACGACAAAATGAGATGTTTGGAGAGATATTGCTTTAATTTTGTTATAGTTTTAATCAAAATGTTTTTAAATTTACCTGATCAAGCACTGCTTGCCCGAACGGCACGCTCATGCTATATTCAAAGTATTTTCTGACTCTAACCGTTCTTTAGTTAAATGTAGCACAATGCCCCATACAGTAAAGAAGGACACATAAAGACTATTAGTGACTAAGTAGGCTAACTGTACATGTAGGCCCTTTTGTAATATTTAATAATTGCTTGGGAGATTTATTATTATTTTTAATGGTAAAAAGTGAATATGCAGAAATTTGAAGTACAGTCTTTTGAGAGAAAAAAACGTTTCATGATAAAGTAGCATTTGTACATTCAACTCCATTGTTATCCCATAGTAGGCTACTTTGTCCTGCACACCATCACAGCAGTCCATAGAGGGCGCTAAAACTGCACATCTCATCCTTTAGACAGAGGTTGGCCTGTAGATAAGCCTCGCTGATCTTCACATTCTCTGTTTTAAACCACTTTGGCAGGCGTTTTCTGATCCAGGAAGTGTTTTGGGGGGATTTATTTTGTGAGTTTAAAGCCTAAAATGTTCACCGTGGTTTGTCTAAAAGGCTTTTATTTATGAAAAGTCTGACCTCCCACATCGTTTACAAGTGGTGACAGGCAGCAACGATGCCAAAATACACCGAGAAGAACTGGATACTGCCAAACAGAGTGGTGCATTAAGATAAGGAGGCTCCCAACAATGATGTTTACTCCCTTTGTTCTTGTTTTTCTTCAGAAAGTAAATAGTTCCAAGAAAACACACTTGCACAAACAGCCACTAACACTTACTTTTACATACCTTGTGCATGAAGAAACCTTGATAATGAAGTCAGTAAAGAAGTCACTAAATGCTATTTTAGGGTTCAAAGAGTCTGAAGAGAAGTGGCTCTCCCTGCTGGGTTCAAAACACATTACAACAATCCAAGACCCAAACCAAAAATCTTGAGGTAAATAGAGAAAAGTTAAAATTCAGTAAAATAGTTTTTGTATATGTCTGCAAGCAAATCTGCCTCAGTGACTTTTATTGCACATTGCTGACTAGAAGTTACATCCAGGTGGATTATTCTTCATTCAAAAGCCACTAAAGTTAATATTTTTCCTCTATTGTGTGTAAGCTTTGAATTGTGACCTCCCATGTAAAGAAAAGTGTAATATTACAGGCAGAGGGCAGTGTGGTCCATTCATGAACAAACATTTAGCAAGATATGTATCAAACTATTATTTCTAGTCTTTTTAAACAGTGGATACAAACCTTATGCAAGGAACCTTTGACCAGAGATTGAACTACTCAGTAAAAAAATAAAGAAGCTTTTACAACACAAAGATAACACATTAAAGTCAACTTTCAATTCTTTTTCTATTATTTTGAGAAATGTAAGGCTGTTAAAGCAGAACTGAGCAACTTTTTTACCTTAATTAAACAGATTTTAAGTCTGTCTGATGGTTAAATGAGTTGTTGTGGGGTGAATGAAGCGTCCTGTATCTCCTACTGCCGTCTCTGGGCCGAAAGTGACTCTTGCAAGTTTGAGCAGCACCTGGTGTGGGAAGTCCCATGTCTCGAGAGAAAGTGGCACATCACAGTCAGCAAAACAACAAGCTAGTAATGGCTTTATTTCTTGATATTTGTAGTGGCAGAGCGACCAAATGGCAGAAAAAACTTTGTAGAGTTACGCGTGGGAGAAAACCAGAGTGAAGTCGAGCGAGGGATCACACAGGAGTCATCTGGGCTTGTGAGTGTTTAGCTTTACTCTGAAAACTGTAGGGGGAGCTCCAGAGAAGAAACTGAGGCAAAAACAGCAAAGAAACAAGAAAAGTTACTGAGTTCAAACTAGATCAGTGGTTCTCAACTGGTGGGTCAGGTCCCAATAGTCGGTCGCAGAACTGTTTTCAGTGGGTCACGGGCCTTTGCCAGGGCAAAAAAAGAAAGTTTAATGTTTAAAAAATAAATCATAAATTTACACTCCCTAACAGTAGGTGGCAGTGTGGCACATATAGAATAGAAAAATATAAAAGAAACTCATCCAGAGCCAAACATCCAGTTCTATAACGTTACCTAAGGTTGATGTGAGTACTGCTTAATTTTCCTCAATATCTTCCAATTTTCCTGAAATATCTCTTAATTTTCTTCAACATCTTTTTTATTTGGGTCGTGGCTTGTCATTATAGAGTGACGGTGGGTCCTGAAGTCAGATCAGTTGAGAACCACTGATCTAGATTAACTAGATTTTCCATCACATTCATCAGAGCAAGCTTCTGCATATTTTATGTTTCACTGGAAAAAACAATTTTTATTATCTTCCTGCAAAGAAAAGAAAAGCTCAAATCATACAACAGGATGTGCTGCTGTGACTGCTCATATCCTCTGTGATGAGTTAGGATGTATTTGACAAGGCCACATGACCCAAGAAATGTGTGTTTTCTGTTGAAGCTTTTTAACTATAGGATGGATGCTCATTTTTCTTGCTTCTAATGCATCAACTTTAAGGACAAAATGTTCACTTGCTGCCTTATATATCCCACTCACTAACAGGAGAGATCATCTGTGTTTTTCACTTCACCTGTCAGTGGTCATAATGTTATGCCTAATTGGTGAATAATGTAGAGCCAGGCTGAAGTCCTAATAAGCTTTAGTGGGAATAAATACACAGGCAGCATTGTAAAACATAACTGTATATTATTATTGTATTATTAGTAACTTGTAGAGCATAAATAAATCAGTTTGTCATCCAAAAACATTAACAAAATAAATGCACTTTTTGTACCAAATATACTGCAGTATTAGGCCAAATCATCCAGGCTCTAAACAATAAAAGTTTTAAAACATGAATAATCCACTAAAACACCATTTACTGGTGGATAACTTAGTTACCTTCTGGCCATGCAGCCTTTATTTGATTTTAGAGTGGAGCAAATGGGCCAGAGTTGGATGAGTGTGTGTTATGTGCTTGAGCGGGTGAGCCACCAAAGTGGTTCCTAATTCACTTAGGTTTGATGAAGATCAGTGTGTTATTGACTCAAACACAGTCTGTTTGTCATAACAGGTGTGGAAATAAGTTCTGACCCCGTATAACACCAGTGAAAGTATTTATTATTATTAAATTTTATTATCAACCACATTCAACCACAATTAACTTTTTCTACAAGTATTTGTACAACTGGCTTCTGCTGCTGTCCCCTTTCAGAAATAAATACAGAGTTGATTATAATCGTTATAATTGTATCCTGGTGTTTTATGGCAAAACCATCAACAATTCTTTGTAAGTTTCATGTTTGTTTTGCTTTCACGTCAGTGGAGGGCTTTGTTTCTCTGATTTGTTACTCCACAAAGAGGCTAATGTGCATTGAATTACTTTAGCTTTTATCTAATAAGCAAAATGATTAGGGTTAAACCACGCTGTTGTCCACATATTTTGCCTCATTGCTGTTTTTTTTTGTTTGTTTGTTTGTTTTTTTCTCATATCAGATACATCACTTATTAAGAAAAACATTACTCAGAAATGTTGTTTAGAGGCAAAGTCACAGTGAACTACATAAATGACCAGATGCAATTAATTTTACTTTCTTTAATAAAATAGTTTTTACATCACATGCATCAATTTACTTTGATCTTTGGCACCTGCCACACCTCTATTTATGTAATCATGCTTCACATCATCACTACAAAAGTGTGTTGACAATAAGTTAAGTTGTCTTAGCTAACATAATAAATGCCCTAAATTAAATACCACTTAAGTTAATGTTGACAATACAATTAAAACAAATACAATACAATTTTATTGTTACATTATTCACATTATCATTCTTGTCTTTAAAAGACATAATAAATAACATCGGCATGGTGTTTATATTGTTCAAACATCATGTTCTAAAGTGAGAGCCAGAACAAACACAGATGAGGTTGAATTTCCTTGTTGCTGATGAGATAAGATTACAGAAGTATACCTCCCAGAAACACATTTCTCAGACTCTGTACACTCTGTGCACTGTAGATCATTGTCTTTCTGGTCTGATTTAGCAATGCCTCGTCATTTTTGTTTTACGTTTAGTCTTTTGTTTGTGCGCTAATATATTTAGCCTAATATTCTTTTTTTTTTTTTTTTTTTTTTTTCATGGTTTTGTTCACTTTTAGTTTCCTTATGATAATGCCTATGTATATGTAATACAATAAACTTTATCTTTAATTTTTGAAATGATCCGAAATTTTGGGAAACCCACTTAAAAACTTTAGGGACCCATATTTTGGTCCTGGCCCAGTGTTTGGGAACCAAGCTTTCATTTTAGCTAAAACTCTTGGACTGGTCCTGGGACAGCAGACTGTTTCAAAGCACTTCCTCAAGACACTTTTCCTTTTAGTGATGTGGCCATGACCTTTAGTGTTCATTACATTTTATCAGGGAGGTTATGTTTTACCGCCGTTGGATCATTGTTTGGGCCCAAAACAAAGATAATTTTTGTTGTCAACCTGGAAAACTGGATTTTAAGCATTTTATACCACTTCTAGCCACAAGGAGTCAGAGGATTCTTTACCATTATTATATACAGTATAAGGGCTTTGTCTCACAATGGATAGAGTATTTACCCCTGAACTAGAAGATCCCATGTCTTAATCAGATATTAATTAGATCATCCACATTGTACATTATATACACTTTATAAGTTGTTTTATGGCCGTAGTCCTAATGAAAGGAGCTTCTTCTCTTCTGTGGTTTGTTATAAATAATATTATAATGGATCCATAAGTTACCCAGCCACAATGCCCTCCTCAGGAAAAAGGAAAGTGTAGCCAGTGAGATGAAAGAGGGCAGACTTTGAGGAGTTTGAAGCTTTGAGAACACCGCAAACATGAGTTCAACCAGGACTATGGCCCAGACTAGGGTGCACCCCAGCTGTGCCCAATGGGACGTCCTGATAGCCCGGGTTTGGAGAGGCCAACGGGAAACCAGAGTGGCCTCAAGTCCGAGCAGTCCCAAGAAAAGCAGAGAGGCCAAGAGGTGAGCGTCAAGAAGGTGGCTGGAGGTTATAGTTAAAACCTCTTTGAACCACAATAAACGTATTTCTTGCATGAAGTAAAAGTCCAAGTCCACTCCAAAACAGAGGGCTATTTTGTGTCCTAATTTAAGTGTCCAGTGTAAAACTAGTAGCCCGTCGGTGAGAGCCAGCTGCCAGAGGAAGACGGTGCATGGTTTTGTGGAGATGTGAGGGGATCTGAGGAGGAGCAGGGCCTTGAGGCTGAAGGGACATCCCAGAACCAGACCCAGGACCGCCCTGTGTGGGAACAGGAGTAACATGACCAGTTTGAGCAGGAGAAAGCCACGCAGCCAGGCCCGAGAGGAGGACACACTCCCGTCTGAAGCAGGACAGGGCCAACACCAGCAGCGAAGGTCCCACAGTGATCTGAACACTTTATGTGATCTGTAAACACAAAATAGAGGACAAAATGGGTCAGAGCTACAGACTGAGCTACAGTCAGTGTTATCTAATGGGAACTATAAGAGAATTATATCCCACAATGCAATGAGAAAATGGTGGGTGTGGTGGTGATTTGTGCACTTTGACTGACTGAAGAGGTTACAGAGGAATTAACATGATTTAACATTTCTGTATTGCAACGGCAGTAGAGTGAATATAAGTGATTTAATGTAAGTTAATGGGACCAAAAAGGGCTTTCAGAGAAAGAATGTGAGTTTTTTGTCAGACAGTAGAATATTTAGTTGTGACGCTGAAATTCTAATATTTATTTATTAATGAACATCTTTGTCAAATATCCCTAGCCTAAGAAATGCCTAATGAACCTTGGTTTTATTGTAGTGAAAGGTAGTTTTAACGTTGCGCAGTGAGGGCATGCACAGTCATTTTAAGGCAGTGCCAGTCATTAACATGATTTCTTAGTTACTTTGTGAGTCAGCTCTGTATCACTGTGCCAAAGAATTTTACCTGGAAATGTGGACTTGTCTAATGTAATTACTCAAACCATTAAGTTGCATTAACCAACCATTGTTTGTCAAGCTCGTCTATATAAAATAATAAATAGGCTGTATACTGTAGCTTCTATTACTGGATCCTACTATACTCTTCATTAGCTGTATAAAGCATGCATAACAAGAAAGAAATCACCAAATAAAAACAATAAACATTTCAAAAAAGTTCAAAACCTGCGTGGGGATTGAACCCACAACCTTCTACATGCCTTTAATATGCTCCTTATTGGTACAATAATAAACAACCCTCAATGTGCGCATCAATGGCATTCAAATACTGCATACAGCACTGCTTTATGTAATTGCATAAGGAAAAAAGTAAGCCAAAAAGCTTTTCTAGGTCAACTTTTCAACCTAAATTTGTTGAGATGAGACATTCCACAAAATTAATTTGGACATGTCCCATCAGCAAACCTCTGTGCATGTTGTGTGATTCAACTATTAGAGTCAAGTGTGAAAGATTGCAGAGACATACAAATCAAAATTCTACATCTGTGGCTTTCACATAAAAATACACAAAAGTTATGATTATATTTTTAACAGAGGGATTTTACACCTTTTAGTTTTTATGAGCAGACTGTGGTCTAACCTAAGCATGCAAAACTACAATTTAACTGCACAGGTAAATTGTTATTCCTCTTTTTGAGTCTAAGCCTCACTCGGGTTCTGCAGCACACCCCTGCAGTGATGTGACTCTTTGTAAAGGTCAGAGGTAATGAACCGAGGTAAAAAAAAAAAAAAAAAAAAAGTTACTGCCTCAGGCGCCAAGAATGAAGGAGGCCAGTAATGTCCGATTAGATGTAAGCATCGTGGTTGTGTATTTTCCATTTAGAAGATTTCATTATGAGCTGGCAGTGGACATTAGAAGAAGCAGGAAGAGCCAAGAAAAGAAACACTGGTTTTATCAAAGTGAAAATAATTGAAGTTGTGCACAACGTGAGGACGTGCACAGTAACATTAAGGCAGTGCCAGTCTTAAGCATTTCTTTGTTACTTTGGGAGTCAGCTCTGAATTATTGTATCAAAGAATTTTAACTGGAAATGTGGACTTTTCTTATGTAATTACTCAAACCACACTCGAGGAGGTCTGTGATTTGGTGAGTTTGATGTTTTTCAGCCCTCCACTGATTTGATTAAAACATTTCTCCTATGGCAAAGCCATTGTGAAAATTGAACATACTATTTAGTTTTTGTTTAATGAACCTAAGATTAAAATAATGCTCATGCTACACCTGCATCCACATCTACATTTGTGAGCAAATTGATCTCAGCATTGAACAGTGGTGAAGTTGGTTTTGTCAAAGATAAACTTAACTTTAACTTCACAACAAGCCTAATACAGCGTATCTGTCTTAAAAACATCAAAATTTTTCATTTGAAATCTTCACAACCTATATCTGTTTGAGCAGGAATGATGTTAATAAAACATTGTATATTTACAAACATGGGTACTTAACAACTTAACCTAACTTTTTAATCAGTAGAAAATCTTAAATTATGTTAAATTATTAGTGTTGCAGACAAGACCATACTTTTTGAGACCAAGACCAGTACGAGTCCAGAATGAACTGAGACCAAGACAAGGCCAAGACTTTCAGGTTTTAAGACCGAGTTGAGAACGAGTTGAGACTGAGACTTTTAAGGGCCAAGGCAGAGACCAAGGCAAACTGAGACCAGGTTGAGACCAAACCCTGGGAACTAACACTAAATAAAGGGGAAAAGTTTTTTTGTTTTTTTTTAAAGTGATTGAAATACAGTAACGATCATTATAATGACCTAATGCAATAGACTAATTTTCCTGGTTCTTTTACAGCGCAAACCAAATAATTCCAAAATTAATAATTATGTAATAATGTTTTGTAAAATCTCAGAGACTGCCACATCTGACACTGAGTCAAGACTGAGTAAAACTGGATTCAAGACTAAGACCAAGTCCGAGTAAAACTGCAGCTGAGACCGAGAACCGCAAAAAAGACTGATCTCAGGCGCTACAACACTAGAAATGATGTATTTCACCTCTAAAGTTAGTAATCCAGAAAACTGTACATTGGTTTAAAACATTGTTGGTGACTGTCCCCCAGCTGGGTCAACCTCCATGTGAACCAATTTTGGGTCAAATACATTTTTAATGTTGGTATCATATGAGGCGGCAACCCTAACCCGGAGGTTGGCGGCTCAATCCCCAAGCTGTTGTGTACTTGGGCAAGACACTTCGCCCACCTTACCCTGTATGAATGTGTTTATATGATTGTGTGATTGTGTGATTGTGTGATTGTGTGATTGTGTTCAGTGGTGGATGAAGAGGCCGTGGGCGCAGATTGGCAGCCTCGCTTCCGTAAATGAGTGGGACGACTGTATTGTAAAGCGACTCTGAGTGTCTAGAAGCGCTATATAAGACTAATGCATTATTATTAAATATTGTTTAAAATGCATGAAAAGAAAACAAATTTTAAAATATATAATGTGTCATGAAGACGGCGGTAAAATAATTTAGAAAACTAACTTGAGTATGACAATATGGTAAATGTGTTGTTCACAAACTTCAAATACAACACAAACTTTTATGAATGAAAAGCTGAGCAGCACTGAGCCTTACCTGTTGAGTGGGTGGTTCAGGAGCTTCATTGTTGTGTGTCTCTTTAGTGAGGTCAGCCAGATTCCTGTCCCATTCCTCCACTCACCCCACAGACCTAGACCCAAGCAGACGTCCTAAAGTCAGACAGGAGAGTGCCAGTGGTGCCCCTCTCTCCTGCCTTTATCACCTCTGTTTCTCACTAACCCTGTTCCTCTGCCTAACGTCTGGGCTGGAGCAGGTCCAGACTGAGTCATATTGAGGAGCTTTGCCTCCGGGGGACCAACGCTTCACTTACACTGTGTGCTGTAAACCTGTCGGGTGTGTTTTCCGCTAAACACAGCCAAAAAAGGAGCTTTGAGTGGGAGAGAGGAGGAGGTGACATGGGCCAGCTGCCAACAAGGACTCTATATACTCTCTTTCTCTCTACATATACAGTATATACAATCTATAGATCATAACACTGCAATATGAAGTAGGTGTGACCTTGAAGAGTTGTGGGATGGTGAACCATAACACTGTGAAAGAAAAGGGTTATAATTTGTAATGATAGTAATTAGTTTGTTGTGCAAGATATTCCTTAAGCAGCCCTTTTGAATTAACACAGACAAAATTATTCAACATTTTCAATGACAAAGTGCAAAAAATGTACCAAAGACAGCTTAAGGGTTAAGGCTCCTCATTAGTTTCCCAAATTTTGGTTCTTTAGGGGTTTGATTCCCCAACATGGAGCCATAACTTAATCCATAATGTGTCAGAGCAGCAAAAGTTTACTTTCTTTGAAACTCATCAGTGAAAGACACAGTTGTAAATAGTAGTGTTTAATCACATCAAACACGTTAACGTCAACACTATTTGCTATTGCCGATACTGAAAACATATACAGTAGTGTTGTAGCGCCCGAGACCGGTCTGGAGAACAGACTTGAGACCATTTCTATACGGTCTTGGTTTTGTCTTGGTCTTGGCTGCAGTTTCACTCAGTCTTAGTTTTGGTCCTGAATCCACTTTTACTCAGTCTTGTCTCGGATGTGGTGGTTTCAAAGATTTTATTTACCAAACATTATGACAAAATGCTATTCCTTGTAACTTTGGAGTAATGAGGTTTCCGCATTAGCACTGTTTGTTTGTCGAGTCTGTTGCATTACATCATTAAAATGATCTTTGATGAAATTTTATCCACTTTTTCTTTTACTTTTCCCCTTTATTTAGTGTTTATGGGATAGGCTCCAGTCACCAGTGATCCCCTAACAGGAATAAGCGGAAGAGAATGAATGAATGAATGAATGAATGAATGCATAAAATGTAATCCTGCAAAGGTTTGAAGTGAAATCACTGACCAACTATTTTTATTTGCATTTCATCAGACTCATACTCCAAAACATGAGGAAGGTAAAAACAAAAGCCGATTCTTCCTCCTACACATAGTCTGCCTTATTAATAAACTGGTTAGTGACGTTAAGGCTGGTTTGGTTTAAGAGGGAGAGGCTTTAATTTCTGTCATTAGTCAGTGGACAGAAAGGCAACCCTCTCTATTTATGTGAGCTTGGGACTGACACAAAGAGTCCACTGGTTTGTGATCTGTGACTGGAATAATTGTGCTAAATTATATATTAAAAAAATATTTTTTCCCACAACTTTCTTGCCCAGGGCCCACTTTAGGGGTCCTTACCCATGAGTCCTGCTTAAACTGCTTGATTTAAACCATACCCTGGTTACTTCTTACCTTTTTGTGGTCACTATGTTGTGGTGCCTTGTTTTGTTTACTCTTGATATAGGAGCTGCTTACTTTAAGTATCCCACATTAAATTACTGCTGTACTGCTTAGGTGTATAACCATAGTCATCTCAGATATCTCATGATGAGGGCCTGAAAATGTGCTTGCAGTGAAAAGGTATTGGGTAATTTAAACGCTTGAGCTATTTAGGTCAATTTTATGACAGGCATGTTCAAACACAACACCGTATCCACAACAACCTGGGTGTAACACAAATAAGACACTATATCATTACCAACTCTGACTAATAATGCGATGTATAAGTCACTCTGATGCTCAAAAACTCAGACTAGCTGTTTGTTTTACACACTAAAAACAGATGGCAGTAGTTTCTCACACTTTACTAAGCCTGATGACAGGATGTTGGTTCAGACCACAAAACACGTGACAATCTGCATGAATCCACAGAAGTACGATGAGTTACTATTTCTCTTGTCTAAATGACAGTAAATGACAGTGACTAGTTAGTAAGGACTGATGAAGATGAATGCTTTTCACTATATCAACCAAAAGACCCTTCGTGCACATTTGACAAACCTCCTAAAGGCATCAAAATAAAGGACTTTTGGTCAGTTTACTGTATAGATACAATCACCTCTACTTTGATTTAGCTTTTAAGATATTATTTAGCTTTGTCATGGATTTATTGACAAGACAGACACAACATAGAGGCAAGTCATGTTTGTTTGGGTCAGAGGTGCCCTGCTTATGTCCCACCCTTTGTTTCTCTGATTGGTTACTCATAGAAACCCATACCCATAGAAATAAAACTCAAACTAAGAGGTACCAGACAAACTTCTTTGTATAGAATAGGAAAAGATTTAGTCTGGCTAGCCTAGTGTTATTGTGTTTATACTGCCAAATGTATCTGGTTGTTTCAGGAAGTAAAAAAGAAAAATAATAATAATAGCTGTGGTGATCTGTGTATAAAAAGCAATCAAAAGGTTCAACAACTTTCCAGGAAGAAGGAAACACTTTCTTTGTTGTCTTTGCCATAACAGTTCATGGTGGTAGGGTGTAATGTATTTTCCATTCTGTGGTACAGTGACAATAACGTCATTATAAACAACTCCTGATGTACTGCCTTGCCAACCATTGCTGTTAAATTTGCAATGTGGAAAGTGCCTAGGGTCCATTACCATAACAGCATTTCCACTTTGTACAAATCAGACCAGCTGCAACCATAACATCTTGGTTTGTACTTTACTGTTGTATTGTTTTTCTAATTATTGCATGCATTAAAAAAGGGTTGGTACTGCCCCCATTGAAACCCAAATTCCTGAACCCACTGAAACTAGTCTCTTTGTATGGAAAAGAAAAATGAGTGTCACGGTTAGGCTAAGGGCATGTACTGCACAGAGATGAAAAATGTCGTAATTCTGAAGTTGTTCTAAGTCATTTAAACTGTAAAGTAGCGCGATGAGAGATACTTCCTGCTGATTCATGCCTTAATCATGTTTGGTGTTGACAGAACCTGAGCCCTGCCTCTTTTTCAGACAAGACACGGCTTTTCTCACCTGTCACATTAACAAATCTGTTCGGAGCGGTTAGTTTTATTGCACAAAGAGCCTGTGGTTTCCTCTGAATGTTTTAAGGGGTGTGTTATATAATCATTGAGAAGAAAACAGAAGAATATACTCAAGCTTTATACAGTACAAAACCGCATCGGGCTCTAATGTAAGGCTTTGCCAGTTTATAATCTGCTGTTTTCAAGAGATATTTTATGAAAAGGAGCCATATGGGATAATCAGTGCTGGACAAAGTACTAAACTTCATTACTAGAGTAAAAGTATACATTTTCTTGGTCACATATTACTTCAATACAAGTAAAAGTTGCAAAGTCAGATTTTTACTTGAGTTAAAGTACTGGAGTTTACAATGCATTTCAAATAAGTGCAGTCAAGAATTCTGGAAAAAATGCATTCAAATACATTTAAGTCACAAATTTGCAGCTCCAAAAATATGAATAAAATACATTGTACATTATTTTAGTGGGAAAATGTGGCAATCAATTTATAAAACCTTAATAAATAAGATTGTTTTACAGCAAAGACAAGCCAAACATGATCATACTAATCCATTATTTTTAAATTGGTTTATTATAGAATCCTGCAAATAATGTTTAAAGCAAAAACTAAACCACTTCCAGATTGTGTCCAGAGGTTCTTCTAAGTTCCCGAGAGCAATATGAGTAGTATTATGTAGGAAATGATTATCTTTAGGGCGCAAGTCAGTTGTCTTTTGGTTTTAAGACAATTTCTCTGTAGAAGTTACTTTTGCTTTTTTAGAAATGTAGTGGAGTAAAAGTAGTAAGTTACCCCTAAAAATACTACTCAAGTAAAGTACAGATTCTCAAAAACTATCCTTAAGCAGTACTCAAGTAAATTTACTTCTTTACTGTCTACCTCTGGGAATAATGCAAAACTTACAAGATATAGTTGTCAACACAGTTTGGAGAAGCAGACAGGAGCAACTTCATCAAGTGAGAGTCTATAAGCAGCAAAATAAACTCCTTTGTCTATCTTGGAATTATATATAATCTTCATTATGTTTTTTACAGCTGCCGACTGAGAAGCCCCCCGATGTTGTGAGTGCGTATCTTTTAGACGACAACAGCATGTCCCTGTGAGAAATAGCTTCGTAGTCTGTGTGTTGTTGCAATTTATTATGTGTTCAGCCAGGTCGCTAGGGGGCGATAGTGTTCACGTAGTTATGTGTTAAGCTGGTAGGTCGCAGGAAAAGGAGACGTTCCTTCATAGTGAAGTTAAGCAGGCCACGCTTTTCTTGCTGGTAGAACGACGCCATCCACTCATTTTCAGCCCTTTGAGTGGCATTATGAGTAAGTTGAATGTTTTATATGAATGTTATCTCTTATATTAGTGGGTTGTGTCGTGAGTTTTCCATTCGTGAGTGAAGGAATATTGTGTTTTTAGTGAAGCATGTCGCATTGGGTTTAGTGTAAAAGGTAACCCTTTATGTGCTTTGTGTTTTTATTTTTATCATACTTAGTTATTTTTTCTGTATTCTTGTTTTGCAGTTTCACACTTTTTTGTAATAAATCCGTCCATATACAACACATGTCTGTTCCTTGGAGGATAAGTTGCAGAAGAGAGTTTAGCTGACTGTGAAGCTCAATTAGGACACGGGGTCACGTTGAGCGTAACAGAACAGTCTGTACTTTGGCCACCGGTTGTCGCCAAAAGGTCAAAAAGTACAAACACAAATAATGAATGCGTGACACTTTGGAAAAGCAAGCAGCAGTAACTACAATGGGACTCAATTAGTGAGTGTAACTGAGCCAAAATACAATGCCAAGATGAAATAATGTGAAATAATATTTTCACTTGAGAAGTTTTGTTGGTGATTGTGCCATTTTACCAAGCAAAAACAATATGAACACTGAGTTAAAAAACTATAGTTGGTTTTTCGCTAAGGCAGAACACTGTGGGTCACTTCCATTAACAAAAGGGGTCAGAAATGTTCCCAAAAAGCATATCATACTGTAAAAGTGAAGGCAGCAGTAGCTTTGATGGTAGAGCTGTTCGTCCAGTATCCAGAAGGTTGGGGGTTCAAACCCTGTTCCCACTCTTGCATAATCTCACTGTGTCCTTGGGCAAGTTACTTAACCCTCCTTGCCTCCAGTGTGTGTGTACACTCATCTATGAATGTGTGAGTGTGAATGAGTGAGTGGTTCCTTGATGTGAAGTGCTTCGAGTGCCCATGGAGGAAGAGAAGCACTGTGAATATTTATCACTTTGGTACGCAGGTGTAGCTACACACTGCTGCCTGTGAATTGAACGATTGATAATCTTAATTTGTGCCAACATAAGAAGCAAATGACAGGCAAAAAATTATTATTTTTATTATTGTTTTTTTATGAAACACACCTTGTTTGTGTGGTGAACAGAAGAGAAGACGTACAAAATGTTTGAAAGAGCTAATATTTATTAGCAACATCTTTTTCCAGTTTTAGGCAGTGTCAGCGTTGAAAGGCTTTTGCTTTCTGAACCAAAATGTTGCCTTAATAATTTACATTGCGTCACAATTCTCATGAGATTGGTGACATTATGTAGCAAGTTGTTAAAATGCATTGCTTTGAATTTAATAAAAAGCGGAGACACGCTAGAATTTAATCTTGTCTTCATATTAAAGATTATCAACGCCATGTTCAGGTTTTAAAAGTCAGCTTCAAACACAATGTTATATATTTTTAGCTTATGTTTTATGTTTACATAGCAGATAATAGACCTAGAGTAGTAAAACATGAGTCTCTTTAGGAGCTAAACCAAACTGTCCTGAGTTGACATGACCCGTATTTTGCCGCATAAATGTAAATGTTTGGTGTAAATCGACAAAGGACTCTTCTGTTTCCTGTCAGTACTACCTGGAGTATTGAGTTAAATAGGCCAGAGGAAGAGAGGAGGCAACTATCTCCTGCACATCATCACATAGGTCATTAGTGAAAAGGAAACCACCAAAAATGTACCATAATGTAGTGTCATTTCAGGCACCTATCACACAAAACTGCTGCTGTAAACAGGACGAGCACAGATAAGAGGAGACCTACATAAACGCCTGAGTCTGCAGGGAGTTTCTGGCTCATGGGAAACTGAGAACGTGAGAAAGACCTGAGACCTACCAAGAACAGCTGTCTATGTCTGTCTCTGGGTACAACACTTACAATAACTTCTAATGTTTTTATCCTAAAAGAGAATATTCCATCTTTTATAGACAAAATACATCTTCTTTGTGTCTTCTCCAGTGTGCAACATCTAATAACCTTAATTATCAAAAAACATTAAAGCAAGATGTCTATGCTCTACAATATTCAAAATCCATTCTCGCAATTATCAAAGGTTAATATATTATGCTTTTTTTCAGGCTTTCTGAAATAAATGTGGAGACCTTTGCATTAGTATTTCACATTTTATAACTTAATAAGAGGATGAAAACTTTGCACATTAATTACTTGGGATGGGTGCGTAGGAACAGTGGGAGCAGCCCAAAAGTACATGAAAATTCCCACACACTGTCGAACTTGCAAATGTGAGTGTGTATTAGGACTCAACAAATTTTTCAGTGCTAGAACTTCATAAGGCAAATGTTTTATAACTTAAAATAATGTATGTGCATGGAAAACGTCTTCTTTTGGGGAGCTGTTATTTTGACTTTTCAGAGAATGCGTGGTTTAGGTGTCTGACACCCCCTGCTGGCAACAGTGGGGAAAGGACAGAGCATAAAATGGCTATTTAACACGGCTATTAGCAACATGACGCTAACAGATTAATAAATGAGCTGACGGCTTCAATTTAAAGGTGCTATGAGCTGTATATGTTTTATGTATTTCTTAAAAATGACCCACATGTGTGCCAAGATATTTGATGTTTAAATCAAATATTAGTTTAACTGATAACAATGGTACAGTTGAGTTCTGAACAATTACAAATATTTTTTACATAATGCCCAAGTTGTTTTTGTTTACATTTTTTGTTTTGGTTTTGAAACTGCATGGTCAATCATCCAATCAGAAAAGTTGTTTTGATTTAGACTGTAGTATCGCTTTATTGCGGAAAGTTCCTGCAGTCATTTCAGACCATGTCCCTGATATTTTACTCCAAGAAAAACATCAGAAAAGAAATCTTTACTTTCTAAACTTAGTTTTGATGGCCAGGAGTACAAGGAGGAGAGAAGAGGAGAGATGAGGGCTGCTGCAGCAACATCACACAGGAAACTGTGAGAGAGAGAAAGAAGCAGCTCAGACACAGGAGAGGTTCAAGCAGACGAGACTTTTAGTCAAATAAATAATAAAAGAATAGGCCTGATATTGTACAACATGCAATAAACAGGTCTGTGATAGATATCTCCCCTAATGTAAATGTTCAAATGTGATTTGAATGACTTTGAAGCCTGAGCATCTGACAAAGGCCATAGAGCAGTGAATTGAGTAAACATGTACTGGGATATGCTCCAGGTCTGTTTTTACCATTACCCCCTGAGGCTCCTGAAGGCATTTGACTTTATTGTAAATTATTTAATCTTTTGATTGTTGTGTTTTTAAGAACGTGTTTTCACCCTGATGGCCAGTTTACATTTGTTCGTAATTAATTTTAATGCAAAAAGCTACATTTCTTGAACAAATGTCATATTAAGCAATAATTAAAAACAAGTTTTGAAATGACCAATTGTTGTGGACCTTGGACTTCAGTGAGATTTGAAATTTGGGCCTTGGATAAAAAGTCTGAGAAGCTCTAGTTTACGGGCTTTAGAAACATATAGGTTTCACATTTCTAGCCGAGAGACTGAGCGTTTCCAAATTGTTAGACGGGCTCAGCAAACAGGATTACTCAAAAATTACACAAAATACTACTTGGTATAATTTAAGGAGGAAACAACATTATAACATGGTTAAAAGCTAAAAAAAAAAAAAAAAAAAAAAAAAAGTTGATTTATCAGAATAGGAGACCTTTAAAGAGATGGAAAAAGTTACCTGACTTACCCCAAGGTTTGCTTACACAGTTCTCAGGTATTTTAAGTTGATGTTGCAGAAAGTCATTTCACCAAAAGTGTGCTTTTAAAATGAGCTGGCCCCCATGTGGTGGGAAACCAACAATCTGCAGAGTGTACATTCTGCAGATTTTATCAATAATGATGTCAGAGCACAACATCAAATCAAGGTTTCCTCTGGCTTCCGGGTTAAGTTTCAAAGTCTCCTCACATAGTTGTGATTATTTACTTCTGTATTTTATCTGTGCGATATCGGTGAGTGATACATCTCAAAAATGTGCCTCCTGTATAAAAAAGAAAGAAAGTAGTAACATTCAGGTTGTGGACAAAAACACAGAGAGTAGTGTCTATGTGTAAAAAAAAAAATACTTTGTGTCAGATTTGCTAAATTATTTTGAGTCAATTTTTGCATATAGAATAGATTTACCAAAGGTCACAGAGAGGAAGCGGACTGACAGGAAGTAGGTCATGATAACTTTCCCATGAGAAAGACAGTACATTTTTATGCAAAAAAAGTTTCTTTAGCATGAACTTTTAAAAAATTACCCATGTTTGCATACCCTCCCTGATGTCAGGTTAGGTACTTACCATATCCTACGACCACCATGAAAAAGCTACATATTCATAATAATGTACTGTTTTTCTTTTTAAGGATTATTTTCCATCCATCCATCTTACCTACCACTTATCTGGGACTGGGTTGCACGGGCCGCAGTGTAAGCAGAGAGGCCCTGACTTCCCTCTCCCCAAACACTTCCTCCAGCTGTCCCAGTAGAATCCCAAGGCGTTCCCAGGCCATCCGTGAGACATAGTTCCTCCAGTGCATCCTTGGTCTTCCCTGAGGCCTCCTCTCACAGTGGGACATGACCGACGACAGGAGGTGTCCACGAAGCATCCCAAAGAGATGCCTGAGCCACTTCAGCTGGCGCCTCTTAGTGGGGAGGAGTAGCGGCTCCACTTCAAACTCCTCCCGGGTGACTGAGCTCCTCATCTTACAGTATCTCTAAGGGAGCGCCCAGCTACTTTAGAATTATTTTGTACAGTAAAAATGTATTTATACACTAATTTAGCTGTTGAACTGCTGACCAGCCAAAACATTGGTCTTGAGTTCTTCAAACTATCATAGAGTTAAAGCTGAATTTTACTACTGCCATCCCAGACACTGTTCCATCCCCACCACTCATCAATAACAGTAAAAAGGGTAAAACATGTCCAATTTTCCACCTCAAGATTCTATTAAATAACATCAAACTCACATTTGGAGCTTACCTTAAACCAGTATTCCACCTTTTAAAACATTATGTCTTAGCACTGTTTTTGATGTATCTAGCACTAAAATAGATACTTTCTCTTCCTTCCCCTGGCAGCCATTATTCAATAGCCATTCCTTGAGTGTGCCAGCAGGTTAAAATCCTTAATAATAAAACCTATATGACACAATGGAGTCTCATTTGTTACAATATATGATTAGATGATTACACAGGTTTCCTCTAATCCAGGGGAAAAAATGTGTTTAAAACTTTTTCACATCATATTTCTCTGTCTCCATATAAACAAAGAAAGACTGTCAAAGGCCCTCTCATAAAGCTGTGTTATATCATATTTACACCTCTCGAAAACATAAACGACGACCCTTAAGAGCATGAGAGACCCACTTCGAACTAAACCAGCTGCTCTCACTTCTGTTATTGGTGCTGCAGAATAAAAACAGAGCCACTGGCCTCATGTCAAGTATGCAGACGATTTTCATTTAGTAAACAATTGTTAACAGGCAGCCATCAAACAGAGGAAAAAGATGCTATTACAAAACAGTTTTTAGGAGCATTTTGGAGTCTGCCACTTCAATGGACATCTGATTAAGTTGAAGCCATTTCATGCACTTAGGCAAGATTACCAGTAAAACCAACCTCCAACTGTAAAGATAACAGACTAAACAATTTAGACTACCCTTTTATAGATTTGCATAACAGTCAAAACAGGGTTTGCATGTTTAGATAGGTAGGTTACCTGGAATAGCTCATGCAAATATTACTGTTAAAGATCACAGGTGGCTGGAGCTGTTTTCAGATCATTTGGCTCAGCTCACGCAAAAAAATAATAATAATAATAACGGCTCTTTTGTCTCCCAAATGGCTCTTCATTTTACCACCTATACCTTTAAATTTTGTGCAATTTAGACTGAGTTTTACTGTATACTCATATACTACAACTCAAATCCATGGATTGTGATGAAAGTTCAAAAGATCTGATACTTTGAAACTACTCAAATGAACTGACAGAACCACTCACAGCATATAAAAAAATATAATTAAGCATAAAAATAAAAAAGGACGGATGTTGACTTTTTTTTTTTTATACACACACACGCCTAACAAAAACACTCTACGATCTATATCCACTCTTTATATGTTCCGTAATGCTCTTCTATGCCATTTAACAAATGTCTGTCTTTGTTTTTGATTTTCAGTCATGCTTTATGATTACCTTATTTATCATTATTATTATTATTATTTATTTTATTATTCCTTTTTTTTTGTACTTCACTACTGTAATTGATTTTTGTTTTTGGGTGGGGGTGTTATGAGAGCTGGTGTGTGTACGCATGTGTGGTGTAGTTTGTGTGAGTTTGTGTCTATTTGTTTACATAATGTTGTATTTTATGTTAACTATGGCACTGCTGTCTGCGGCCAAACTGTTCAATTAGAGGACCCCCTTGAAAACAAAATGCTACATCTCAAGAGGTTATTCCTCTTTAAAACGTAAATAAATAAATAAATAAAATAAAAAGCAGGACTTTATTTAGTACTAAGTAAAAACAACAGCAACATCTCAAAAAACCTTATCATAAATATTTACTCAAATAAAAATAAATAACAGAAATATATTGCGGTGTGCACTGCACAAAACAGCAGCACCAAACAGCTTTAGATGTCTCTCTGAACTAACCACCATCAACTATATAACTGTAACTTTTCATTTTCAGGGCAGATTAGCATTGAGGTAGACCAAGATCCTTAGCTTAGGAGGGCTGATCTGGTTTCTTCGCTGTTATTATCTGCCCTGGTTTTGAAATGATCCTTTCAGAAAACAATGGCTCACGAATGGGAGCCGGCTCTCAGTCTTCACTTTAAAGAGCCGACTCTTTGTACCGGTTCATTCACGACTCACCCATCACTATTTTCCAGCAACAATGGGCCTGAGGCGGGGTTACACCCTGGACAATGGCCTTTAAGTCACAGGGCTGACACTGAGACCACAAAAGTCCAAACTCCTTTGTGCAACATTTATTAGTTCCCCGGTAGTAGTAGTAGTGTAGATACAGACTTTTTCGGATGTAAGTTTTTCAGGAAGCGTTAAAAAAAAAAAAAAAAAACAAGGCCTACCACTCGCCAGCAATGTGGGAACTCAGCTCAGCATCACACACCACACAAAGGACGGTCGGTGTGCGGAGTTTACATTAGCAGTGCTGCCTTAAGGCCTGTGGTCACGCAACAAATTACTTCCTTGTACGACAACTGGCAAAGTAATAAATACAGTGTGTAATGTTACTTTAGCCAACCAATAAAAAAAATAAAAAAACAGTGTACAATAATAACCACAAAGTGATTAGTGTTAGCCAATAAAACTGAAAATGCCACCTTTCTCAAATAAGACCCAGCCAAACTAAACTCTTTCTTTATCTGTGAAAGGTGCTATGTAAATAAAGTTTGCTTACACTAAAACTAAATTCAACAGTGTGAAAAGAGTTTCTCAAACAAAGCACAAACATCTCTTTACCACAACACATAATACATCACTTCAAGCACATATGACAAAACAAAAATGTACAAAACCACCGCTTCAAACTTTTACTAACCACTAGGAACAATGCGTTACCGACACACTGCAGACACATCTATAAAGACGTCATCTCGCGTCACTGTGAACTTCATTAGATGAGGCGGTAGAAAGGATTGTCCAGTGGAGAAGTGTCGGACTGTAACAGCAACACTCAAGGGAACCTAAGGCTTTCTTTTGTAAATACTTGCTCTAATGAACTTTTAAAGTAACCCTACTTCAAAAGTTCACTTTTTTTTGTTCATGTTTAAAAGTAACTAACTAGGACCAAAGTGCACCCAGAAGCTCTGCGGTAAACCAGGCACAAATCGAAGTACACAGAGATCTTTCTAACCAAATTCTGCATCTGAATGAAAGCAAAACTGAATGTATTTTGTTTGGTTCTAAATTGTTTGATGATGTTGTGCCTGATCTTGGTGCTCTTGGTTCCTTCTCTAAACCTGTTGTTAATAACCTGGGAGTTAAGCTTGACAAACAAATTGACAGTGCTGTTAAAGCCAGCTTTTTCCAGCTCCATCTTCTGACCAAAGTCAAACCCTTCCTTTGTCAGGACAACCTATAAAAGGCTATGCGTGCTTTTATTAGTTCACATATTGATTACTGTAATGCTCTTTATATCGGTTTGAACCAGTGCACACTGAACTGGCTGCAACTGGTGCAAAATGCTGCTGCTTGGCGACACAATCACATTACTCCTGTTCTGTGCTCCCACCACTGGCTCCAGTACACCCCAGTTTAAACTTTTAATGTTTGTTTTTAAAGCCATTCACTGACTTGCACCTTCCTATTCATGTGAACTGTTAATTGCACACAAACCCAGCAGAGTTCTGCAGGCCAACACCTGCTAGAGGTCCCCAGGATCAAATGCAAACGGTGGGGCGACCGTTTGTTGCAGCCGGTCAGAGACTTTGGAAGACTTTGCCGCTTGAGTTATGGACCATCACAGATCTGCCTTTGTTCAAAGCAAAAAACCTTTCTGTTTAGACTTGCTTTTAGTACTCATCTACATTGTGACACTTGTATTACTCTATTTTATTCTGAAAATGTTTTTCTTTTGTTTTAAACTGTTATAGTTAACTTGTTTTAGTTGTTTCTATCCTTTTATTATTGCACTTTGGAAAGCACTTTGGTTCAGCTGTTACTGTTGTAAAGTGCTATACAAATAAAGTTTGATTGATTAATTGATTGATTGACCTAAACTTAGCATACAATCAATGTTCTCTACATTATAATGCCTCTTTTGTCTGTAACCTTCAGCAAACAACTCATTCACAATTTACTAGCAGAAACATATCTGCACCAAGAAGTATTATTAATGTACCAAGCCAGTCCACATATTGTTTGTCTTCTCTCTTTGATGGTGTCATCAACAAAAATTGTTTGTACAGAGCAGCCATAGTGTAACAGCCCTGAGATGGCACATGTCCAGGAAAGATGGGAATAACTCACATAATAAAACTTTAATTAAGTATTAGATAAGAGTTTGTAAGCGCTTAATTAATACTTCAAGATTAATGCACTCTTTCATTTTAAACTTGTTATTTTGTTTAATTTTTGTGTAATAAGCTCATGTAAATCAATGCAAGATTGACTTTGGTGGTAATTCAGCATCCATAACTACTGTACTGTATGTTGTAATTAAAAAATGTTTTGTATCACATATATTGTATAAGACATATATTAATACTTTAGACTGCTTAATGAGTTTGTGGTGTTACCAGTTGTTTTCAGAATTATTTAAGGTTCTCCATTTGTGGCTGTAGCTAAATGAATTTCATTGTATTAAGCAGCTACATTGAACTAATGTGAGGCACACTCGGCTGAACTGTAGATCACTTTACTTTGAGCTGCTTTCTGAAAGGTCACGAGCCTTTTATGCCTCTTCAATTACTCAACAAAGCACACACTTAATGCACCATCAAGATAATGCAGTAATCTCTCTGCGCTCATATATTTGCTTTGAGTTGCCTTTGCCATTTCCAAGCCTCTAAATCACTTAAAGATGAATTACCCTGCCATTTCTCCAACACAAGCCTTTTAGCTCTTATAATTTAGTTTGTCCATTTCCATCAACATATCCGCCCTTAACCACAAATCTTTCAGACAAAATACAAAGAAAATGTTTGGTAATAAACAAGAAGTCTGTCTTTATCACCAACATCTAGCTACTGGCTGAACGTCAAAGATTTTAGCATTAAATAATTCGGCATCTCTAGTCACAACACACACAGTTATTGTTATTTCAGCATCCAAGGTTGTTATATTAGCCGGCCTTGAATGACACTGTGCACACACCAAGGAACAGGTCAGACGAGGAAAGAGCAAGTAACTGGAGCATCTGAGACTAAACGTACCGTAATAATTATAGGGTTACATTTGTTGTGTCTCAAATATCATCATTACATAAGAATTACACTAAAGTACACAAATATAAAGACATACTTCCCATTTTTGCTATTTTCTGTAATTTAGTTTAACTAGATAATACCATGTTTTGTACTTACTTGATTGTATTGTGCACATTAATGATGAGGCTTTGGTGAGACAATAGCAGTCTCAGGTATCATCATTACATGAAAAGTTTGGTAATCAAAATGTTCCAAAGTTTGACAGATTTTACATAAAATTAGGAGGTTGGGATGATAGTAAGTGAAAACATCATTCTTCAGTCATTCTCAATTTTACATCCAAGTATTTAGAGGTGGGATGGACACTGGGAGTTCGAGTGTGGACACCGGCAGATCTGCCCCCGTCCTCTCCTTGATTTCCTACTACTCTGTCCAATCAACAAAGACTAAAAAATTGTCAAAAAATATATCTTTAGATGCGGGATGACCTGAGAGAGACACATGAGGAGGACATCCAGTCACCAAAAGCATGTTCTTGATGGAACCTACAAATCTCTAGCCCCTCTGACTTTCTTTTTGAAAGCAGGACAGTCTTGTTCCTCAGCCACAACGAACCACTTCCCCTCAGCCAATTTGGACCTGGACGATCACAGCCTTTTATCTGCAGCATGTCTTACAAATGCAGAAGCTAATGTCCTATAACCAGATGGGCAGCAGAGCAAATTTAATAACTTCTCTCACCTGATTAGCAGTGTTGGGTGCTTTCCTTCGTCACCTGTTTATTCTGCTGAAGTCTGTGTTTTTGTTCAGTCCTCTGTGTTACTTTTTTCTTTATCCAGTTTGTTAATTTTGACAACAGTAAAGTCCTGTTGATGTCCGACCACATCCTGACTTTTACCGCAACTCTTTACACAACCGGCTTCTGCTGTTCAGAAATAAGTACAGAGCTGCTAAAAATATGGCATATTCTGGTGTTTCGTGGAAAAATCTACCAACATGTTTGTTTTGATACACTGTTTACGTCTCGCCCTTCATTTCTCTGATTGGTTACTCCGTCTGTGATTGTTCTGCCCAAAGAAATAAAACTCAGACCATTACCAAACTAACTTCTCTTTATGTAGAATAGGAACAGAGTTTGTGTGGCTGGTCAGGCTACAAAACTCTTGCACTGTGGCAGAGATAACCACTCTGCTATACACGATACACTAACATCAACATCACAAAAATACATACATGTGTAAAATATGTAGATGTTGGTTGCTTTGTCATTACACATGTGTAATGCCCCTATATACAATTTTGCCAGGAGCTAATGGTACAAGTGTGCACAGATTTTGTCTTTTGGCATCATGTAAACAGACCCATTTTTTTGTACTTTCCTAGCTTCTTTTATCCAATCAGAAAGGACAGGTCTCTCTATAGCTAACTATTTTGGGTTTTATTAGCTCAGTAGGTTAATAATAAGCCTGTTGTTTTTGCCTGATGTTATTGTACTTTTCTCTAGCTTTAATTTAAATAAGTGGCTTGAATTGTCCGAGTTTTGCATACACTTTTATCCCTCATAATTTTATTATGATATGCTTTTATAGAACCAATTTCCTGTAACCTTTATGGCACATCTATTTTAAAGACTGTTTTATTATTTTCAATATTTGGGCTTCAAATATGCTTAACATTATATGGCCACAACTCATATTTGGGGCTTCCACCCACCAGCTGATAACCACAGATTTCAATCTTTATCACATTCAATGCATAATATTGTGATTCATTTTGTAAAATTGCAGGGGAAAGTGCAAGACAGGCCATGGCAAGAAGAGTAATTTGTAAAATGCCAGTTGCTTTATGCTTTATATAATCTCAGGGCCATCTGGGGAAAAGTAATGTTGTGTGCAGCCATGGTTTCTTCCTGGGAAGCACTGATATCTTGAGAGTTAAAGAGGAAGCCAGACTTGTCTTCTGAAGCATTTCAAGAAAGCTATTGTGTTTGGGCTGCCACCTGGTTCAGCTTCCTCCTCCCACTGAAACAACTCTCAGAGCAGAGCCACTACACTGCACACTTCAGAGATCAACACACGCCAGACTAGAGCTAGAGCTGAGCCGGGACCAGAGCGAGACCAGAGCCAAACACAGACCTAGAGGTAAATAACTCAGCTCTTATCTTAATCTGTGTGTGCACTTCTTATCTCAACATACAAGGAGAGAGAAGCTACAAACGGGAAGTTGAAATATGACTAGTATGTAAAATGAATGGCTTGCTGTTGGTATGATACTATGTAACTAATCATTACAAATGTAGCATGTGGTAAAAATAACAATTTGCAAGAAAAAATTCCAAAACTTTGAATTTTCTTTTATCATTTAAGGCCATTACATTCACTGGTGCAAAGTAAAGTAATTTATGAATGGCTTGTACAAACTGCTAATGGTGTGGTATTATGTAATTGTAAGGACTGCAAATATACCGGATTATGTGGAAGTAATAATACCTTTTGCAAAGAAACCAAGTATTATATTAAGTAACTGAGCATTGCATGTATAGTGGCTGGCCCTGAAAATTATATTTTAAACTGAAAAATAAGCATGAATTTTATTTTACCATTTAGGGCCAACACATTCACTAGTTCAAAAAGGACATGTGATAATAATTAATGGCTTGTACAAATTGCCTTAGGATGTCAAATACAACGGCTTATCTGGAAGTAATGATCATCATGCACGGAAACCAACTTTGGCTTTGGTTTTTCTTGTATCAGTGCTGCAGATTTAGTGGTGAAAATTGAAAACACTTAACAGTAAAAGCTAAAAAATATCACTTCTTTTTAACGTTATTTTAAACAATTATAGCATTTAAGTGCCGTGCATCTACTGATAAAAATATACATGAAAAATAAATCAATTAATGGCATGCAAAAACTGTTTATGAGAAAATGTAAATGTTGCACCTTGCCTTGGAAAGTAATCATTTTGCAGGAAAAGTCAGCATGCATTTCAACACTTATGCATTTATTTGAGAAATGTAGATGTAACAGAGCTGATTTAATAATATCAAAAGCAGAAATATTTTATCCCCCAAGAATTTCACTGATTAAATTTTGCAAAAGCTGTCAAGATAAGCATGACGACCACAGCCACTACGGACAACACTTGCGTGTCTTTTCTTGTTATTTTTAGATAAACAGTGGTGTGATCAAGAATACAAACATGATTAATCTAATATTAATATCTGTACTACTTGTGTCACAATACACAACTAGATAACAGTGACACTTTGTTGCTTGTTGCATGTTAACCATATAAACACAGCATTGGACTTGTAATCTACTGCGTGCTTAATTGCCCACATTGACTGGAAATGGCCCCATGTGATCAGTAATCAGTAATTAAATCTGTTGAGGCAGACTGTTGATTCACTGACCTCATTTAGTTGCTGCAAAAAGGTGGAAAAAATTGTTACCTAAATGTACCAACTCCTCTTATCTGCAAAACTAAATGAGTATCACAGATTTGGTCAACAACATCAGTCCTCACTGAGACAGTTCTTGTTGCACATCTCATGTATCGTTTAGTGCACCAGTATTGTGTTTGTGGAGATCGAGTTTATAAAGGAGGTCCTGTTAGACATAAGGCCACAGTGTGTGAGTGCTGTAAACATGGGCAGTGAAGCACCACTTTAATAATTGACACTGGTTACTTGGGTCTGATAGAAGCATTTCTCAGATGCTTTGTGCATGAGGGGGACTACACCCTGAGTAAGAAACTTCAGCTGCTCTCTGTCTGTCAGGGGTTGACACAATGAATAATTGGCATGAATATTTTGGTAAGTTTTTACACCAGATGCCCTTCCTGACACAGCCCATTTATGTGAAGTGGTGTATATATTGTGTTTCTATATTATGGCTGTAATATTTTTTGGCTTTGCATCAGGGAGTTGAACCTCTAACTTCACATACCACACAATTAATTTGCGAGGTAAGGCCGGGACACATCGGGCCGGTTATGGGCCGTCAGGCACAGTTGGACAGTTTGACACAGTGTGTGGATGCAGTGGGAGACAGTTGGACCTAGTTCTGTCCCAAGACATGAGGTAAACAAGTTCAAATCAAATATTATTTTTACTGCTGACAATGGTGCAGCTGATTTATTCACAATTAAAAATATATTTTACATAATGGCGAAGTTGTTTATGTTTACTTTTTTTTTTTTTTTGTAAAACCCTGGATTGCTGATCGTCCAATCAGAAAAGCAGAAAGACTGGCGACAACCAGGAGTGCATACTGCTTATAGTACCATTAAGCTACAGTAAAACCATTTAATCCCAAATTTTTCTCAAACATAATATTACATTTAAATGTTATCAGTGCTGTAATGAAACAATCACTTGTTATGTTTAACAATACTATTGAAAAACTATGTGAAAAGTTGAGTTTTGAGCTTGGCAACAATTGTTGCCACTGGGATAACCTGTGGTCAATGTTGAAGTAGTAGTTTTAATACTTTTTAGATATTTAGTCAGCTTATATATATATATATATATATATATATATATATATATATATATATATATATATATATATATATATAAGCTGACTACGAATATATAAAATATATATTATATATATATTTTAGATATTCTGGGCCTCATTGTGGGCCACAGAATGAGGCCTCATTCTGGGCCTCATTCACTGTTTGTGGTGATGATTTAGTGAAGATTTTGAATTTTAAATAATTATTGCATATGTCCCTGTCTCTAACCTGCACTGGCCTTTATTTCCATGATAAACTGTGGTGACTGTATTTATCCTACACAGCTGTAGCCTGTAGACTGGAGGAAATGTGCAGGTGAAGAGTTTAGGGCTGCGGAAAGCTCAGATTGTATTTGTTCTACTCAGAGTCAATGGGAACATCTCATACTTTTACATTAAAAAGTGAGTAACATGTTACATAGCTCACAATCTGACTCAGAGACAAACTCCTACAAAGAATTGAAGATTACATATACAACAATACACAAGCCTATACTTTAATATGGGACCTACTGACAATGTGTGTTCCCACCAGCAACAACTGTTGCACGTGTTTCCACTCATCCTGTGGTCCAACCAAATAAATTAAAGGAATTACAACTAACTTGTAAATGAACACCTGTGGTCATGTGACACTTGACTCCAGACATGACTCACCAGACTTCTCCAAAACTCCTCAACTCTACTCCCAATAATAGCTTTTTAAATCATGTAATAACAACCTCAACAACCACATCTCTTTTTTTTTTTTTTTTTTTTTCGGCAACAACTGTTGCCGGTGGGATTAAATGGTTTAAATAAACAATAATTTATTAACGGCAGACTTTAAAGAATGCAGACAATCATTTGAATACAAACAAAGCCTCATACAACATACTCACCATGCATATCATTACTCAACAAGTCAAAAGTAAAAGTAAAACTGACAACAGACTGATCTGTTATTACCATATGTTTTATGGTGAGTGTTGATAAAAGACCAGTGTTTTATCTTGAGTGATATGAGCTGCCCTGGGGTAGACTGATGGCCTCTCCGATCACCATCAAACACACAGTCAGACACACATTTATACAGGCGAGGTGGGTGAAGTCTCAGCTTGCACAAATTTCAGCTTGCGGCTCTTGAACTGCCAGCCTTCTGGTTAGTGGTTGACCCGCTCTACCTACTGAGCTACGGTCACCACAGGTCTTTGCAGTCAATTCTTTCGCTGAAGTATAATTCTGTGTATATATTCTTTTTTTCCAAACAAAGTAAGTAGTCCTATTGATTCCTCTCTATTCTTGTCCTCTTTAGCTACAAATGGATGACTTCAACTCCACATCCCTCTCCAGCTCCAACTCCACCGAGTGTCCGTCCATCGATGACTTCAGGAACCAGGTGTACTCCACGGTCTACTCCCTCATCACTGTCTTTGGATTAGTGGGGAACGGCTTCGCTCTGGTCGTTCTCATCAAGACCTACCGCCAGAGCTCCCCCTTCCACATCTACATGCTCAACTTGGCCGTGTCCGACATCTTGTGTGTTAGCACGCTGCCCCTGCGCGTGCTCTACTACGTGCACAAGGGCCAGTGGAACCTGGGAGACTTCCTGTGCCGCATCAGCTCCTACGCTCTTTACGTCAACCTCTACTGCAGCATCTACTTCATGGCTGTGATGTCTGTGACGCGTTTTCTGGCCATAGTTTTTCCGGTGCAGAACATTCACCTGGTGACGGAAAAAAGGGCCCGCCTGGTTTGTGTGGCCGTCTGGGTTTTAATATGTCTGATGTCGTCTCCGTTTCTTATGTCCGGACAAGATTTTGATTCTTTAACCAACAAAACAAAGTGCTTCGAGCCGCCAAAGTCAGGCTCAAAAAACATGATGAAGCTAGTCATGCTGAACTATGTCTCCCTTGCAGTAGGTTTTATCATACCATTTCTCGTTATTTTGATTTGTTACGTCGGCATTATTCGCACGCTCTTGTCCCGAACCATGGCAGCGAGACGCCAAACAGCAGCAGGCACAAGAGCCATTCGAATGATAGTGATCGTCCTGTTAACTTTCCTGATAAGCTTCATGCCGTACCACGTCCAGCGCACCATCCACCTCAACTTCCTGTCCCGGACCGACGCTTCTTGCGAGGAGACACTGGCCATGCAGAAAACTGTGGTGGTGACGCTGTGTTTGGCCGCGTCTAACTCCTGTTTCGACCCGATGTTGTATTTCTTTTCCGGTGAAGGTTTTCGTAGCCGAATGAACTCTCTGAAACACTCCTTTAATGCGAGCACCGCACAACGTTTGGATAAAGTTCGAGTAAAAGGTCAGTTAAGGGAACACAGTCAACTTAATGAAAGTTAGTCATGGCCACATCTTATGAAGTTTCATTAGGAGCATTTGTATTTATTCCTTTAAATACTAGCATGATGCATTCTTAAAAAGTTACTCGGCAATATAGTATAGATTTTGATAACATAATATATCATTATACCAGTTTTAATAGTGTTAAGAACTATGCTATAACAATTTGGCAAAAAACAAAAATATGGTACAGGTCAGTATGGCATGGTCCTAGCATATTGTGTTTTACTTACACTTCACCCACCTTGCCTCCAGTGTCTGTGGCACTGTATTACTGAATGTGTTAGTGTGATTGTGTGTTTGGTGATGGTTGGTAGAGCTAGGTACCGTTCAGATTTTTTGGATACCAGTACCTAAACAATACCTGGTTTTTGATACCGGTACCTGAGCGATACTTTTTCTGATACCTATGTTGTGCTAATCCATCTTCTACAATTATAAAACACAATAATACTGAATAAAATAAAACATTTTTGGAGCAAAATTCTTAGCTGTGTGTTAAAACCAGTAGTTAGTATAATTTATATTATGTTTTTTATTTGATTCATGCAAAAGAACATTTAAGATTCCTCTAGGCAATGAAACTTGGTACAGAATAAAAAATATTTTTTTGATACCAGTAGAATGGTAACTTTTCTTTCAATACCTCAAAGGTATAGTGTAACAGTACCCAGCCCAAAAGGTCGGAGAGGCTGCAGGGTTACGGTAAACTCCTAAAAAAAACTGCTGTGAGGGATGCGGGGGAAGAGGATGCAGAGAAAAGGGCTCTTGATAGGAAACAGCTGAAAGGACCACTTTAAAGAATGAACTTGTTTCATTATTCTAATTAACCCAGTGCATGTGTCTTACATTATTAGTGTGTGCTTTTATACCTCAAAGAGAAAACTTGTTTACATGATTATTTATGTACCAGGTGCAAATATCCTCAACAGCGCAGTGGAATCAAAGCCTCTTAAAAGTATCAAACCATGCCACACTGACTGAACCGGACTGTGCCATTCAGTGGAAACATACTAATGGTACGTTCACACCGAATCAGGCGTCAGGCGCGAGTGATTACCATGGTAAGTCTATGGAAAGCCGCGTTCGGGCGCGAACAAGCGTCCTGCGGCGCGAATGACGCGAATGGCGTGACGCGACTCAAGAGAATCGTGCGAATAGCGTGGCGCGAATGACGCGAATTGAGCGTTTGACGCGCGAGTCCCGCGAATAGGCGAAGACGCGAATCGGCGGATGAAGCGAACATTGCAGATTCGCGTCCAACGCTCTGGTGGCGGAAGTTGAAAAATGTGAACTTCTGCGAACATTCGCGGCGCGTTAACCAATCAGGGACCTGCTGTAGCAATGGCGTGGTTACGTACGACGTAACAGGAGGAGATCCCTGCCTCGGAGATCCAGCAAAACAATCATCGAGGCTGTCAGAGTGAACCCACAGATAAAAGCTGCAGCCTACAGCAGCTCTTCTACTTTTATGAAGACAGGAAACAACAACAGCCCTGATAGAAAACACTATAAAAATAAAATAAATATGGCTGTTTAGGTTTTGTGTGACTGTGGTTATAGCTGTTATCTGTGATACGAGCCTGTGACAGAGGCTCACTCTGATCATCGTGACATCATGAACACACAAATAAATACAAGTAAATATAAAGGGGGTTAACTTTACCAAAATAATCTATTGAGATGTGCTCGTTATATTAGCAGTTATTGCACTCTCCAGAACAACAGAAAATACAGAGCCTGTGACTAGACCAGACCCCAAAACCACTAGAGAGAGCTAATGTACAAGAAATAACCCCAGACTGTCTCAGCTCTGTCTCTGGGGTTAATGCTGCTGTACAGCAGCAGTGTCCTGGGGAGAGGTCCTCATAGACACAGGTGACCAAACTGAGACAGGCTCATTTGGGAGTAGCCCTAGTGGCCATGCCCCTCATTTGAAGCGAATGAAGCGCGAATTCAAAATGGTCACGCGTCCAACTAGACGCGAATGACGCGTATTTGACGCCAGATACGCGTCCGGTGTGAACGTACCATAAGGGAGATATACTGGTTTTGATTCTCCACAAGGGGGCACTGTTTGTCGAGAGCTCACCTCTTACTGGAGATTTTGGATCCACTCAGGGAAAAAGGTCAAAGACTTGCCTTAGAGAGAGTCCGGGGGCAGGTCTGGGACAGTAGCCACAGCTAACTTCAGGAAAAGCAACATATTGTTATTATTATTGTTATTATTATTATTATTATTATTATTATTATTATTATTATTATTATTATTATTAATTGTCCTAATGTATTATTAATCAAATAAATTAAACTTACTTCACTGCACCAATTCTTTTGAAAAAGGCCAGATGTTTATGGGCTAAGTTACCTCAAGGCACCTTTACAGTTGTTTTTAATAGGAAAGATTTTGAGTCTAATGTAGTAAGAGTGGCTAAGGGGGCGTGGCCATTAGCAGGGCTGTGGGCGGGGCTTTACAAAGAGTCGAATGGTAATAGTAAAAATGGTCTCTTGGACATTATTAGCACCAAGAACTGTTCCTAAATAACTACGTATTAAAGCCAGAGTAGACTGTTATTCATTGTTTTGTTTTTTTTGCATAAGCTAAATGTATAAATCCTGCATGGTTTTGGAAGTTTATTACTTTAGTACTTACAAGAAAAAATAGTCATCATAAAAATATCTTAATATGCAACATGTACAGTATCTGTTACATTTCACCATTTAATAAATTTAATCCCTTCTTCCTCTGTACAAAAATTGTGTTTTTAAATTGTATGGACTTAATAGACAGAAAAATCATGAAGGAAAGTAGCTAGACATAATATACTTTGGTCGGTGTTTACATCAGAGAGAGGCGTGCTATTTATTCAAAGCTTATTGACAGCAGCCAATTTGTGCATTGTTCTTTGTTGCCTTTGTGGTTATATTTTGACAGAAGATAAGACAATTTTTTGCACTGTACTGCTATAACTTCTTGTTTTGCACTAGATTTTTTACATGTTGATCTATTTTTTGCTCCATAAACTTAACTGAACTATTATCTCTCAGTGTGCAGCATGTTGTAAATGATAAGTGTGATTTAATATGTGCCTGAATAAAAACTGACATGGGACGAGTTGTAAAGTCAAACTATAAAGAATAAAACTGCAAAATGCTGTAAACAGACTGTGTTTCATGGCGAGCATGATCTTTCAATAAACTATGTAATGTGACAATTCAGTTTATTACAACATTGCATTTATATAAGACTAGCATAAAAACTTTTCGCTCCAGAGTCTCCAGGTCGCTTTGTCTGCAACTGTGGTTCTCAACTAAGTGCCGCTTCAGAAAATATTTGGCTTTTCAAGTACCATCTTTACTAAATAAGGATAAACTGGGGGCTAAACCAGCACCGAAAGTGGACAAAATCACACTAAACTAGGACTAGACAAGGTGTAAGCCAGCACTACTGTCGGACTAAACCAGGTCTATACTAGGGCTAGGACTAAACCAATAATAAACCAGGACTAAATTTAACCAAGATTAAACCAGCACATAACCAGCATTAAACAAGGCCTAATCTAGGACTAAACACATAACCATGGTTAAACCAGGACTAAGCTAATACTAAACCAGAACTAAACTTAGCCAAAAAAAACAAAAAACAAAAACATTATTAAACTAGGACTAACTTAGGACTAAACCAGGTCTAAACTAGGACTAGGACTAAACCAATATAAACCAGGACTAAATTTAACCAAGATTAAACCAGCACATAACCAGCATTAAACAAGGCCTAATCTAGGACTAAACACATAACCATGGTTAAACCAGGACTAAGCTAATACTAAACCAGAACTAAACTTAGCCAAAAAAAACAAAAAACAAAAACATTATTAAACTAGGACTAACTTAGGACTAAACCAGGTCTAAACTAGGACTAAACTTAACCAATACATAACTGTAATTAAACTAGGACTAATCTAGGACTAAACCAGAACTAAACTTAACCAACACATAACCATTATTAAACTAGGACTAACGTCGGACAAAACCAGGTCTAAACTAGGACTAAACTTAACCAACACAAAACCATGATTAAACTAGGTCTAAACCAGGTCTAAACTAGGACCCAACTTAACCAACACATAACCATAATAAAACTAGGACTAATCTAGGACTAAACCAGGTCCAAATTAGGACTAAACTTAACCAACACATAACCATGATTAAACTAAGACTAAACCAGGTCTAAACTAGGGCTAAACTTAACCAACACCTAACCATGATTAAACTAGGGCTAAACCAGGTCTAAACTAGGACTAAACTTAACCAACACATAACCATAATAAAACTGGGACTAATCTAGTACTAAACCAGGCCCAAACTAGGACTAAACTTAACCAACACATAAACGTAATTAAACTAGGACTGATCTAGGCCTAAACCAGAACTAAACTTAACCAACATATAACCATAATAAAACTAGGATTAATCTAAGACTAAACCAGGTCCAAACTAGGACTAAACTTAACCAACAAATAACCAGGATTAAACCAGGACTAATCTAGGGCTGAACCAGGTCTACAGTTCTCATTTGCAGGAGTAAAACTGGCTCTAAATTAATCAAAATCTGATCTGACTCCTGAGCGGCATCAGAAGAAGCCTGTGAACCTCCAGTGGTACCTGTACCACAGCTTGAGAACCACTGATCTAAAACTATGAACTTCTTATGGGGCACACTAAGCCCCTGTTGTGTTTAGATCACCCCCTGTCCCATAAGAAACTGAGTTTGCATTCCCCAATAAATTTCAGCCAAAAAAAATAATAATAATAAAAATAATAATAGGCAAGGCAAGGGCAAGGCAAGTTTATTTGTATAGCACAATTCATACACAGGGCAATTCAAAGTGCTTTACAGAAAATAAAAGGCAAATTTAAAAGTACAAAACACAATTAAAACAATAAAATCAAATTTAAAGAGTATAATTAAGAATCAATTTAAAATTAAATTAAAAGAGAAGAGTGCAGATAAAACACTTTCAGTTGGCATATGCACAGTTAAAAAGAACAGTTTTAAGTCTGGACTTGAACATTGTCAGAGTAGAGGCCTGTCTAACATCGTCAGGGAGACTGTTCCAGAGTTTAGCTGCATAAAACTGAAACGCTGCTTCACCGAGGTTAGTCCTGACTCTGGGCACCAGCAGAAGACCTGTCCCTGAGGTTCTCAGAGTCCGAGATGCTTCATATGGGACCAACAGGTCAGAGATGTACTTTGGTGCTGAGCCATGGAGAGACTTGTACACAAGCAGAGCTGTTTTAAAGTCTATTCTCTGAGCAACAGGAAGCCAATGCAGAGACCTGAGGACAGGACTAATATGGTCGTACTTCCTGGTTTTGGTCAGGACCCGAGCAGCAGCGTTCTGGACGTCCTGCAGCTGTCTTACAGCTCGCTTAGTGAGTCCAGTGAGCAGACCGTTACAGCAGTCTAACCTGCTGGAGATGAACGCATGAATAAGTCTCTCTAGGTCTGGTTTAGACAGTATACCTTTGATTCTGGCAATGTTTTTGAGATGGTAAAATGCTGTTGATGTTATAGATTTAATGTGACTGCTGAAGTTCAATTCAGAGTCCATGATTACCCCGAGATTTCTAACCTGACTTGTAGGTTTTAGTGAAAGAGACTCGAGGTGACTACAGACACCTTGTCTTTGTTTCTGTGGGCCAAAGATGATTATTTCAGTCTTGTCTGTATTTAGCTGGAGAAAGTTGTTTCTCATCCACTCATTGATCTGTTGGATGCAGTGACAGAGTGAATCCACAGGTCCATATTCACCTGCTGTCAGTGAGATGTAAATCTGAGTGTCATCTGCATAGTTGTGGTAGGATATGTTATTGCTGCTTATTAATTGGCCTAAAGGGAGCATGTAAAGATTGAACAAAAGAGGTCCCAGGATGGACCCCTGGGGCACTCCACAGGTCAGGGCCATTTGGTCTGAAACACAGTTACTGATTTCAACAAAGTACTTCCTGTCTTCAAGATAGGACTTACACCATTTTAGGGCAGTACCAGAAATACCTACCCAGTCCTCTAATCTTTGTAACAGGATCACATGGTCAACTGTATCAAAAGCAGCACTCAGATCCAGCAGAACTAAGACAGAGACTTTGCCTGTATCGGTGTTCAGGCGGATGTCATTAGTCACCTTGATAAGAGCAGTCTCAGTGCTGTGATGGGGCCTAAAACCTGACTGAAAATCATCAAAGCAGTTGTTCCGCAGAAAAAAGTCAGTAAGTTGTTGGTATACAACTTTCTCAAGGACTTTACCTAAAAAGGGCAGGTTTGATATGGGCCGATAGTTGTTCAGTACTGTGGCATCAAGACTGCTCTTCTTTAGGAGAGGTTTGATGACTGCAGTTTTCAAGGCCCTTGGAAATGTCCCAGATTGCAGTGAGATGCTAACTAAATGAGAAAGCTGAGGTAACAAACTGCTCAGCACAGATTTTAGAAATCTAGTGGGTAACACATCAAGGCAGCAAGTGGATGAACTCAGACTGGAGATTATCTCTTGGACTGTTTTGTCAGTGACAGGGGTGAAGTGTGTCAGCTCTGAGTGTCTGGATGGCTGCAGAGTTGTTATCTGTGTTGTGGAGTTTATAGCATGTTTAATACTCTGAACCTTGTCATTAAAAAATCTTGCAAACTCATTGCACTTAGATGTGGAAATGAGTTCTGAAGGCAATGGAGCTGGGGGTTTGTTAACCTGTTTACTGTAGCAAACAGGACACGTGAGTTGTTACTGCAGTTTGTAATGATTTCAGAAAAATACCTTTCCCTTGTTCTACGCAGAATTTGATTGAAAATATTCAACATTTTTCTGTATATGTCATAATGAACCTGGAGCTTTGACTTGCGCCATTTTCGTTCGGCCCTCCGGCACTCCCTTTACTGTGCCCTGACCGAGTCCGCATTTCTCCATGGCGCCTTCTGCCTATTTCTAACCATTTTAACCTTCATAGGTGCAATGGTGTCCAGAACATTTACAACACTAGAAATATAGGAGTCCAACGACTGATCAACATTAGAACATGAGGTATTTTCAAACCTAATTATTTCCATAAACAGAGTCCCCGTGTTATCATTTATGTGTCTCCTCTGGACAACTGCAGGACCAGCAGCTGGTTTGGGAATAACAGACAGGTCAAAGAAGACACAAAAATGATCAGACAAAGCAACGTCAGCCACAATAACATTTGAAATATGAACACCTTTAGTAATAAGCAGGTCCAGAGTGTGGCCTCTGGTGTGGGTGGGCTCACTCACATGCTGAGTAAGGCCAAAGGTTTCAAGGATAGCACAAAGTTCTTTAGCATTTCTGTCACAGACGTTATCCACATGTACATTAAAATCACCTGTAATAACTATACAGTCAAAGTCTGTGCAGACAACTGAAAGCATTTGAGTAAAATCATCAATAAAACTCTGACAATGTTGGGGTGGCTTATATATGATTATAAAGATTATGGATGGAGATACGTTTAGCTCCATTTTGAAAGATACATACTCAAATGATGGAAACAGCCCAAATGACAGCCTGTGGGTAACCAATGGCAAATTTGCTGTGGTGACCCCTGAAAGAAAGGCAGCAGTTACTTTTCTTAATTAATGTATAACCTTTATGGTGCATGTATTTTTGATCTGAAAATCCATAAAACACAATTCATATTTTCAGCTTCCCAACCCATCTGTTCAAAATCACTTTATAACATCTGATATCATTTTCTTATTTTGTATACTCTTCTCTGATTTGGCAAGGCAAGTTTATTTGTATTGCACATTTCATACACAGAGTAATTCAAAGTGCTTTTTCAAAAAAGACAAGGTAAAAGTACATAGATAAGAATTACAATTAAAACTGTAAAATCAAATTTAAAAATTAAACTCAAGAATCTGTTTAAAATTAAATTAAAAGAGGACAGTGCAGAAAAAACACTTTCAGTTTTAGTATGCACAGCTAAAAAGAAGAGTTTAAGTCTGTACTTGAACATTGTCACAGTAGAGCCCTGTCTCACATCATCAGAAAGACTGTTCCAGATTTTAGCTGTATTATTTAGAAATAACAGCAAAATATAAATACAAACTTATTTACTCCTTGAAGTATTTTTTTTTATTCATGTTATGAAACATTTTGAACATTTTAACATTCTGTACAGCTCCCTCTTTGTAATGCGGTGTACAGTATGTCCACTAGGTGTCACACTACCACAACTTTCATAGATGCATTTAGACTGAACTCATTTTTGAAAGACTTGCAATCACAACCTCTTCATCTATAGCTCATCTATGTCTACTTGTGTTAACATACACTTATACATTTTTCCTTTACAACATATTAAGTAGCCTATCATTCACAAACATTATTCAGTTTTACAAGTTTTTAATTTGAATACAAAAGAAGTATTGAACATTGTCAACAGCATAGATACAATTGAATATATTTCTTTGGAAAAACATATATTCGGGGCAAGAGTTTGTCTCCCAGGTCAATTGAAAGCACAGAGGCTGCAGTGATCGGGACATAGAGAGCCACTTCATGAACAGATAATATCAGCACATGACCGGCTGCCGCTGACATTTGCACAAAAAGTTGTTTGTTCCAGTCTCCGTTCTGGGAGCATCTCTGGAGTGACTGCACCTCATGGGGGAGATACTCTGTCTGCCTCCCATACAGGAAATTAGGAAAGTCCCCGACAAGAGCCCCTCTTAATTTATCTTTAAAAACGTATTAATGTCTTTGCCCTACACGATAATGTGTGAGATTACATATGCCATCTGATATCTCTCCAGGTCAGCTACAGCTAAAGTGATGTGGCGTCAGTGCTGAGTTGAAACATATGGCTTCCATGTGTTACACAGAGACAAAAACAGGATTTCTCCAGGTGAGCTGCTGTCAGACAAGGCATTTGGACATTTGGACATTTAAATACCTTGGATACCTCGGATGCCTATTACAGAGTTTACCTCAGAAGTGAATTCTGTTACTGCACGTTATAAAGATTGCATTACCTCCTAATAAATAGAAAATCACTTGTTCTGTGGCTTTCTTATGGGCTCACCTGTATTTGAGTGAGGTGTTCCTTGAAATCAAAGTTGTATGAGGCCGGTAAAGTTTTCATCACAATTAAAGCAGAAAAAAAAAAAATTGAAAGTATAAGCATTTCTGTGTGGAGACTGCATGTTCTCCTCGTGTCTGGATGCTCTGGTTTTCCCACATCAACCTAAAACATGCACGACAGGCTAATCCTCCAGCTAGGTCCTGACCAGGATCCTGGGTCAAGAACTGGAGAAGCGTCAGCACAGGTTGCTCCAGCGGCACTGCAGGATGGGTCAAATGGAGAGAACAAACTTCCCTACAGGGACAATAACAGGGCATCCACGAAATCTTAAAAAGTATGACAATTTGATTTGAAAATTAGATCAATTCATGGTAAATTACAGCCCTTAAATGATATTAAAAAGTCTTAAATGTGATTTTAAGAGGTATTAAATTTTGTTATTAAAGTTTAGTCCAAAGAGAGTTTGACCGCAGAAAGTATGCATTAATGGATTAATTTGGTAATACATGTTCACACAAGAATCATAAAAAAAAAACAAAAAAACAAAAAAAAAAATTTAGATTTTATGATAAAAAGTGGTTTGAGAAACACTGCTATTTATTTTTGAAATAGCGATATCGGCATCAGCCAATATCGGCTATCGGCCACAAGAGTAAGATTGATATCGGACATCGGTATCGTATGAAAAAATATATATATATCAAAGCAAATTTCAACTATTTACTGTTTTCTTGAAGTCGCAGTGAGGTCTTAAAATATTTTGGGAAGATCTTCAACAAAGCCTTACCTTACTTTACAAATCTAATCTACAACTGATTCTTTGTGCATGAGGTCCAAACCCTCACTGGCCCATAGCAACAGCTCCAATGAATTTGGCTTTACAAGCCAGTGTACTTCTTCTGCCAGTCCAAAGCCCAGATAAATAGAGACAACAGTACATTTTAGCTCAGGTACAGCCTCCTTTGTAAAACCTGGGTTCATTTACCATCCCAACTACTGACGAAATGTCCCAAATGGAGACATAAGTAGTTCATCCTGTGTATTAGTTACATAGTTCATGTTACACTTGTTCTAAATCCGTCCCTCTGTAGGCCTCCCTCAGATTATGTAAAGTTAAACAGAGTGGACAGAATATTTTGCCCTTTCAGTCCTTTCTTGGTATTAGATTTCTTTTCAAACACTGTATTAAATAATGTTTTTTTATTTTCATTATAGTATTTTTGTATAGCTGAAATATAGTGAGTGCCGTGACTGCTCTCTCACCTGCTCATTTTGAAACTCATACAGGGGACGTCCTGCTGAGACATGTACAGAACATTTACACAGACTATATTTTTGCATGTTTATTGCCCATCTGTATATAAAGTGGAAGCAGCTGTAGGGAACCGCAGGATAAAAAATCTGTATGAAAGCATAAAATCACAATTTCTTCACAGTTCACTGTAACTTTTACCACAAACCTAACATTTGGCACAAACAGCTGTGATCTAACACACTTCCTGGTTACAGCAACAAACAGCCAGACTGAGAAAACAAGAAGCCCAGTGTTCTGAACACAGAGGTAACACACTGAAAACACCAAATGAAAAACCATCACAAACCATGAGCGGTGCAAAATTTGGCCATGATGACATAATTTCTTTTGTCACTTATATGTCTTTGCTGGGCTTTTTTACTTTAAACATGTTTTTTTATAACAAATTATGAGCCAACTATTGAACTAACTATTGTTCAGGGGGTATGCCACCTCAGGCCCATAGTTGCTGGGATAGACTCCAGCAACTATGATAGACTCTGAATTCAGCTGCTAGTGGCTATCATTTGACTGACCATTAATACACTTAAGTTCGTTTCATTTATAGTTGTTATTATTTATTTTATTTTATCAGCCTTTCCAGAAATCACTTCATTGTGTTGAAACCGATCCACACTGTCCCAGCAGCGGATTACATCTTGTCCATTGTGAGAAGATAATGTTAATTTGTGATGTGACTGTGGTGTTTTTGTCTGTTTGAAAATGACTGAAATCCATCTGATGTAACTGTGACTGCCACTGTGAGGCCTGAGACAAAATTCCTCTCAGAAAAAATAAAGTTTATTTTACTGAAGTATTCAAGGGAAAGCAACAATATAAAAACATTCATTAGGGAAGCCACAGTTTAGGGATCAGCCCTCCCTCTGTTATTGTATATTCTGCTAAAATCATTTTTATTTTGTGGGTTTAAATGTAATAAACTCAAACAAGCTCAAACAAATGACAGTGACCCAGTGTGACCGCCTGAAGCTTTCTTTGAGGAAACTGTTTTGGCCTAAATTTAGCTGTTTTTTGCAATGTTGACATTAGATTAAACTCAAAACGATCTGAAACCTTGAACCACCTTTGTAAAAATAACCTTGTTCACTTGTCATGTGATTTTTACAGGCGTTCAAAACCTTTTCAGAGCGAGCATGGACCCAACTTAGCTGCACAAGCAATCAGAAAATTGTATATTATATTTTTGTGGTTAAACTTTTAATTGGGAACAACAGGAACGACGGCGGCTGTGAAGGGAAGGGATTACAGACCCATTTGTGTGGTATTGAGTGAGAAGTGCTGGGCTCAGTAACACTTTATTGTACACAACGCTTAATACTGTGTAACTACAATGTAACCACAGTAAAACAAACTGTAATAACAAGTACTTGTGTTCTATGTTCTGTGTATTTATAGTTTGTATGTAAACATTTAATAATAAAAAATCATGTTACACTACTCTATTAAAGTGAATATTACCCACGAGTAGTCATTGTACTGTTTTTGCAGAAGCAGAAGAGTAGTGTAACAAGTATTTTGTACCTAGAAACTGTAAGTACTCAAATTGTCCTTATGTAACATACATAATGTATATTACTGTTTGTTACAGCATGTTTAGTTACACTGCATCAAGTGCAGCATAAAATAAAGTTTTGGTGTTGAGCTTTTTTACCGCTGACCTCTACATTGTTGGGACAGAGTAGTGGTTCTCAAATGGTGGGTTAAAACCTAAAAGTGGGCTGTGGGGAGGTTGAATTTGGTTTCACTGTAGCCACTTTTGCTTATTTGAAAGCTAAATAATTGACTACATTTACACAGCAAAGAGAGTTTGATATAAGTCGTCAGTACATTTTTTACTACAGTTTCATAGCTGCTCCTTTTTCATCCTTGAAAAAGATAATTACAAGCAAAACAAGAACTTATATGTGTAAACGTTTTATTTTAGCTTTAGAGTACTGTACTAGATTAGCAGAACAGTCTCCACTTGCATTTACAATTGATCAAAATATTTGTAACACTTCCACAGTTATTTCATGCACTACCATTACTTTACACACGCCTCTTACTGCACAAAGCATGACCACTAAAAACCACAACTGAGCAACTTAGCCACCACCGACTTCTGTTGTAAACACGCAGCGTTACACAGTGTCTATGTCTTAAGACCGCGTCTTAGCTCTGAGTCTGAAGTGTCTCACATGCAAACAGATATGAGCCGCTACATACTGAGCACGTCATGTGACCCTGTGGCCCCTCGCTCACTTCAAAGACATCACACAGACTCCATTTTCTTTACTTTGAGTGTGAGAGGTCGGGGGTCACAGCTAGGGACTGTCATGGTTTTGCATTTAGAGGAAAGCTCACTCACATTCGTTTTGCAATTTGTGACCTGAGGACACAGAAGGAGAAAGGGCAGAACTAAATACTGTATGGCCAAATTATTGTTGTCCCAGTGTTACCAGTCACAGTATAATTATTACAAAGAACTACTAGTGCCATTAAGGGCTTCTATGTGACAGACATTTACTCACTGCCTGTCAAAATAATTGTCCTATGAGAGCTTTAAATCATAACTGTGGCCCATTAAAAAATTCCTGATTTAGCCCCAGTTACTTTAGTATTTAGTCTTACTAGATCTGGTTTAGTCTCAGTTTAGCCTTGTTTCAGTCATTTGATCAGAAGTCAAGGTACTCCAGTATAGCAGGTAGTGCCATTATCCCATTATTGTAAGTAGTTATTGCATTTTGTATGATTTTTAATTTTGTGCCGCCCCATCAGGAATCAAACCAGTCCAATCTACAGCACAACAGAGTAACTATACCCTTCCAGCTTTTATTTTAATGAATAAAAAGTAAAACCGGAATGATTTGCCACCACATAAAGACATTACATCAACCTGAAAGCTTAAACTTGTAGCTATGAGTTTAGTGTTCGACAGAAGTCATCCTACAATTGTTAAAGGGGATAAATTATGCTTTTATTTATAGTTTTGAAACAATGTTGGTCACCTCTAGAACAGCATGGCGTATTTCACAACCTTTGAATACATGTGACTGGAAGAAAGCCATTCTAATAATTTCTTTACTGGTATAAAAAAAACAGGCATTTTACTACAAAAAATATATATAAAATAAAATAAAATAAAATAAAATAAAATAAAATAAAATAAAATAAAATAAAATAAAATAATAATAATAATAAAATTATAATCACTCGTGTGACTGGATGTAGAGGGCTTGTTGTTAATTGGTCAGTGCTTCCTGGAGGAGGCACAGCTTTGTGAAACCAAGCATTCTAAGACCTCAGAAACAAAATGAATGAAACAAAACACAACACCAGGTATGTTTTTGATGATTTTTTTTATTATTATAACAAGCTCAAATTTACATATAACCCCTTTAAACATCTAGTTAATGCATTTCCAAATATTTATCCATGTTTTTACTTCTACTTCTTCTTTACTACTTCTTTCTATTTATGTTTATATTAACGCTTTGTCTGAATTAATGGAGCCATTAATTAAATGGTTGATCAACTACTCACTTTTTTTGAGCGTGCAAGAATTTTTGAAATCTTTCCTTAAAAAAAGTGCAGACGATATTGTAAAGTCAGATTTTTTCACAAGTCTTAAACAAAATGCCATTATGTGACTACACTGGCAACAGCAAGAGAAATGTCCACTTTTCTGTACTTTCTCATTGTTACACATTCTTCTGCTCCGTCATCGTGCAGCTCCTCCGGCCTCTTCTCTGTGTCTCAGCTCTAACAGGAAGCTTGTGAACTGTGTCAATGAAAGTGATTGTGTCTTCCATTCAGAGTATTTTGGGACCTGGTGTATTTTTGACAACATTGTGATGCACAGACACTCAAAGAAGCCTCAGTTTGTTTAGCTCCTAAAATGTTTTCACGTCTTCCTCATCATCAAATCAGGCCCGGGTCACTTTGTTTTGGACCAAACAAACAGGCGTACGAGCAGCGATCAATAACGGGTTTTCGACTGGGAATTAAATAAACTTTGCAGTGTGGTCCGACTCAAAATGCAGAAGTGGTAAAAACCTGAAAAATGTAGAAGTGGTAAAAGCTAGCAGACCAAAACAAACACATGTGCTTGCTTTTCTTGAGATGTTTTAACATACTGTACTTATTTTATTATGAAAATGTAAAGTACTGTTAATATGTATGTATGTATGTATGTATGTATGTATGTATCTGTTTCTGTGGATTGGCTGCTACCTTGGCCAGGTCTCTCTTGAAAAAGAGATTCTGAATCTCAATGGGACTTCCTGGTTAAATAAAGGTTAAATTAAAAAAAAATAATAAAAAATGATCTTGGTCAGTCTTGCATACACAATGGATGTAAAACTGGGCCAAGATTACACAGGAGACTAAACCTGTGACACTCAATACAGCTGTTTTATTTATTCTTATATGTAAACTCAACATAGTCCTATACAAAACACTAAGAAAGCCTTTTTCCAACTATCTTTTACTCCTTTTAATCCTTCTTAGCAAACAAGTTGGTTTAAACCTCTATAGTCAAACAAATGAAACCAGAATTAAGTTAGAAGCATATTTTTATAGCAGGTATAACATTTTGTCGGTTCTTATTGCATGACATTCAGACTTAATGCACCACACTAACACAGCGACCACAGCAGATATACCGGATGCATATGTTTTTTTCTTTCAGCTGCCCCCATACAGGGTTGCCACTGCAAATCAATCATACTGTAATTTGGCAAGTTGTTACTGTATTATTTTTGGAGGAACGACACCATTTTATTCACTGGATTTTTTTTATTTTTATGAAAGAAAAGCTTGGTTATGATCAGAGCAGGTCAATAAGTCTTTGTTTTGATTGTGGATCCTTATATTAAAGGCTTCTCTCCTTAAACATGTTTATTTCTGCATCTCACTTAATCATAACATGTCCTGCTTTGTCTCTGTATCCTCCACCTTTTGTATGTAAAATATATGAATTACTGTCTTGTCATTTAGGTCGTCACTGCTTTAGTGTCTCGTCTGTTGCAATGCCCTCAGGAAAATGGGTTTAAGTGTTTTGAGATGCTTTCGAAGATACGCACACAAGTAAAACAGGCAGAAGTACGGCAGAGTAAGTGCAGAGGCTGTAAATCGTGTTAGAGTAAACATACCAGAGATGGCCATTACGTCCTGTTTAGTGCTGATGCTAGTGTCTGTGGACAGCTTTACAATGATGGATGTCGTGGTTTGAACTGAGGCATAAATGACTTTCTAAAATGTGCAGAGTCTGTAGAGCTTGAATACAAACTAAAGCTATTTAAGTTGTGATGTTTTTCCTGCCTTTGAGGTAAATAAAACCACCACTCACTGAACATTTTCTGTTTTTCATGCTGTACTCTGTAAACCGTAGAGATGGTTGTGGGTGAAAAAAATATTAGAACACTGAAGAAATCAATGGTGAAATGTAACAAAAAGTACTTAGCTACTTAAGTACAGTTCTCATGTATCTGTTCTGTACTTGAGTTCATTTTACAAGGGGTACTTTTACTTTAACTTCACTACATTTTAGAGCAAGTATCTGAACTTTTTACACCACTACTTTTTATTGGTTTGAAGTAAAAAGTATTTTGAGTTTGGTTTAAAATCATTAGTTTTTGTCGTGTTGTCATTGTAGTCACAGTACAGGAGTATAACAGATGCAGTACAGGAGTATAACAGATGCAGTACATGAGTATAACAGATGCAGTACAGGAGTATAACAGATGCAGTACAGGAGTATAAAAGATGCAGTACAGGAGTATAACAGATGCAGTACAGGAGTATAACGGATGCAGTACATGAGTATAACAGATGCAGTACAGGAGTATAACAGATGCAGTACAGGAGTATAACAGATGCAGTACAGGAGTATAACAGATGCAGTACATGAGTATAACAGATGCAGTACAGGAGTATAACAGATGCAGTACATGAGTATAACAGATGCAGTACAGGAGTATAACGGATGCAGTACATGAGTATAACAGATGCAGTACAGGAGTATAACAGATGCAGTACAGGAGTATAACAGATGCAGTACAGGAGTATAAAAGATGCAGTACAGGAGTATAACAGATGCAGTACAGGAGTATAACAGATGCAGTACAGGAGTATAACAGATGCAGTACAGGAGTATAACAGATGCAGTACATGAGTATAACAGATGCAGTACATGAGTATAACAGATGCAGTACAGGAGTATAACAGATGCAGTACAGGAGTATAACAGATGCAGTACATGAGTATAACAGATGCAGTACATGAGTATAACAGATGCAGTACAGGAGTATAACAGATGCAGTACAGGAGTATAACAGATGCAGTACAGGAGTATAACAGATGCAGTACATGAGTATAACAGATGCAGTACAGGAGTATAACAGATGCAGTACAGGAGTATAACAGATGCAGTACATGAGTATAACAGATGCAGTACATGAGTATAACAGATGCAGTACAGGAGTATAATAGATGCAGTACAGGAGTATAACAGATGCAGTACATGAGTATAACAGATGCAGTAAAGTAGTACTCTTCAGAAAAACCTCACCAACAGATTCAGTCTCCTCTGTTTCACCGTTAACATTTAATTTCCAGCAAAATCCCTCACATTTAACATATTAATTTGTTCTCGATTCTGTGTGAAATACTTTTACTTTTTTACTCACAAATACATTTGAAAGTAAGTACTTTTATACTTTTACTTAAGTAGAAATTTTAAGGTGATGCTTTTACTTTTACTTGAGTAAAGTTTTGCTTCTTTATCTGTACTTTTAAGCACAGAATTGAGTACTTCTTCCACAACAGGAAGAAATAAAACAGGTAATACAGCCACAAAGGGTCACAAGGCAGCGTACTCTCTGTGCTGGTCCAAAGCCCAATTACATGGTGTGGATTTTGGTGTGGAGCTGACACAGGAACAGATACACAAACGGAAACAAAGCATCACCTGAGCTGATAAGAGCCAACATAGTCTCCATGAGTGTAGAGAGCTACAGCTGCTACTACAGAGACTGTACATGTTGGTCTGCAGCGGGTCCCGCAGTAATCCCATAAACCGGCGCGCAGCAGCAGAATCCAACTCAGTGACAACGTGCAAATACTTGGCATCGTCCATCGTGATCCCGCTGAGGTGAAACGAGCACCCACATGCTGCGACTGTGGCTCTGGAAACAGTGGGAGAAACAGCAACTGCAGCAATCGAGGTGTCTTCCAACGACATGTACCAACGTCAAGGTCACCAGTGTGGAAGTTCACAAATGAGATGAGAAATGGTCTCGGAGTCTCTGCTTCATTTTGTTCCAAAATAATTCCAACAAGAACTGCTACAGAACATTTTTGCAGTAAGAACTGCTTCCAGTAGAAATATGACGTTCATGAACGATCCGAATCTTTTGAACGGCTTTTAACTGTGAACAATAAGAGCTGATTCAGAGTGGTGCACGAGTCATTCTTTTGTTTGTTTGTTTGTTTGTTTTACTCTTGTATTGAAATGAACAAGCTCTTTTTGTTTGTCAACCGTGAAAAAACTTCCACAGAAAAAGCAGAAGAACTCAAGGTCAAGAAAGAGTCACAGAAACAGAAAGCGATGAAGCGAGGGAAAGAGAGGAGTACATACAGTCTAACTGCCTACACCTGTGTGTGCAGGAAAGTTTATTGTTGCCTGCTTACTTTTTACTGACATTTTTTGTATGAGTATATGTCAAGGTAGCTATATTTTGCACATAGTGGACTTATGATAAATCCTAAATGGTGGTTTCAGTCTTTGCAGAGGTTTATGAGGTATAGTCCACATATGCTAATTTTATTATCATCAATGAACAAGACAATAATAATGTCCCACCAAGAGAATACATTTTATTCTGGCTAAATTTATAACGTATCAGTCACCCCAGGGTTTATTTTCTGAATGAACTGTCTGGCTTCTTAAAATGACACAAATCAAAAAATAAATCAGTCTTTTGAACGACTCTTTGAAATGAATGGATCCCAAAGATTCAGCTCCTGTAAAAGAGCTAACTTCCACTCCCCTGAACTCTCACTTCCCTCAATACTTTCAGAATAAAAGTGTAACATTTGTGTGTGAGATCAGTCTCAATAGTGTCCGCCACAGTGTCCCTTTAAAGTAAGGGTGGACTCAAACCAAAAGGGACAAAATTGTTTTTCTAAGCACAGTTGGTTTTATTCGTGTTGCCCTGGCTGGACCTCTTCCTCTCAAGTGTCTATCAAATCTTGTTCAAATCTTTAAATACATTTGTTAGTGTAAATAAACAGCTATGATTTACTGCATGTATTGAGAGTACAGTTTGATGGTGATCTCATTGCTGTCTACTTCATTAAAAAGCCCCATTCTTTACTAAAGCTACCAGATACTCCCTCAGCATGGACCTGCAACTAACAATTACATCTATGTTTCTAATTATGTCAAATATGGCCCTAGCACACACTGCTATTTAGACGTATAACTCCTCCAAATCCTTAATAACATGTTGCAAATCATATTTTCTCCAGATGTTTACAGTTTACTAATTCAGGACATTTTTCTTGAATGATGCAGCTCTCCCCTAAAGCTGTGTTCATTGTGTTTGTTTGCTCTATAACCACTATTGGACTTATTGGAGTGCTGTGCAAAAGCATTAGACAGGTTTTTAAAGCAGAACTCGGGAATTTTAATAAATACAAAAAATATATAATATGTTTCCAAAGAGAAAATTTAGGATAAAACAGCCAAGAAACAAGAAAAGTTACTGTGTTCCACTTTAAGAACAAAGAAAGGTGTATCAATGTACAAAAATACAAAATTACAAACGCAAAAAAGAAGAAAAATCAAAACTAGATGCATCTACAGAGCACAGACTTCTACCAAGGCACTGGTCTCGTCTTGCAATGGTAGAGATACAGTGCCCAGACCTGTACTCAAACTCAAATATCTTCTACTTCAGGGGTAAATGCTCTTTCCATTAAGCCTCATAACCTTTCTTATATCTCACACTGCTGAAAACCTAGACTCAAACTCAAGGAAGAACTTCTGGTTCAGGGGTAAATGCTCCATTGAACCACAAAGGCTGAATATCTCACAATGGTTAAAAAAAAGTGTTCTTTTAGTGAGTTAAGTTTGTGTCTTTGGTCCGTTTCTCAAAATGGTACAGAATACCTTAAAACAATGGTCTTGTGTACCCCCAGGACCTGCTTTAGTCCTGGTTTTAGTCCTGGTTTAGTCCTGGTTTAGACTGGGTTAGTTCTAGTTATAGACCTTTTTTTTCCTGGTTGAGTTCTTGTTTTAGACGTGGTTTAGTCTTAGTTTAGTACTTCTTTAGTGTTGTATTCCTCTGGTGTAGGACTGGTTTTGTTCTGGTTTGGACCCGGCTTTGTCCTCTTTTAGTCCTGGTTTAGTCCTGCTTTAGTCCTGGTTTAGTCCTGGTTTAGTCCTGGTTTAGACTGGGTTAGTTCTAGTTATAGACCTTTTTTTTCCTGGTTGAGTTCTTGTTTTAGACCTGGTTTAGTCTTAGTTTAGTCCTTCTTTAGTGTTGCATTCCTTTGGTGTAGTACTGGTTTTGTCCTGGTTTGGACCCGGCTTTGTCCTCTTTTAGTCCTGATTTAGACCTGGTTTAGACCTGGTTTAGTCCTTCTTTAGCATTGCATTCCCTTGATTTAGGTTAATTTTAGTCTTTCAAAGCCAAATTATAAACACACAACAAATGATCAAATAACTCCATGTGCTCCCTGCAATGTGCTCGCATACCCCTTGGGGTACTCGTACCCCTGGTTTGGAATCACTGCCTTAAAACCCTCCTGGATCTAAACAATGAGCTGGATCCACGCTAAAATAACATTACTGACCTTTACTGAAATGTTTGTAACAAAAATTTAAAAAATTATAATGCATTTATTAAAGCACATTGTAACTGTCAATAAAACATTTGCACATCTTCAAAAAGCTCTTTTAAACAGAAGTACAACATGTTTTGGACAAGGCCGTACATAGCGCTGTCTGATCGGTGTGACCTACTTTTGGATCTCATAACTATTTTGTCATGGTCCATTTTAGCAGGATTTCTCCTCTTTTTTTAATTTCCATGCAGCCTGCTTTATTGAAGAAGAAAAAAAGCCTATACAATCCCCTTTCTCGCACCTCATTGACTTACAAAGAGGTTTTCATCTGCTTTTGACAAACCCTGAGCCACTGAAGGCTTGTTTCCTCTGACCCTGAATAAAAGGATTTCTGTTTTTGAATAAAGTGTTTTGAAACTTGAGTTTTTGAGCCAAATGTGGATTTTGAAAGTTGGCACCTAGTCCTGTCTCCAGCTGAGCATCTGGAGCGGTGAGGCTGCAGCTGTCTGGAGCATATTTACAAAATGTTGGCCTGGACAATTTACTATGATGAAAGAAATGAGTGAGCAGTCTCAGTGTTCAGTGAAATGAGTGAGTTTTTCAGTGTATAGCTTGTAAGTGGTTAGGTGTTCAAAACTTGTATTGCTCACATTTACTGAGTTTAATGACAAAATGTAGTGGCATAAGATTAAGGACAATGCCTACTAACCAGAGGGTTGCTGGTTCAATTCCCACTCTGATCTAGTCCACGCTGCCATTGTGTCATTTGGCAAGACGCTTCACCCACATTGCCTATTCCACACACCCTGCACCCTGGTTACAATGATTAACTTCAGCCCTCACCATACAGAGCAAAAAGTCTTTCTGTTTACAAAATTTAACTCTTTAAATGTCCAGTTTTTGGTGATCAAAAGTTGATTTCAAATTATGGCAAAAATCACACACACACAAAACTCCTTTCTGTAAACACAAATTCAAATTTTTTTTGGCGGTGGTGGTGTATATTCAGAGCTTGGGAGTGTCAAAAATTGGCATCATCATTTTATTAGATTTTAATTTTTTGTGTACAATTTTAATCACACATTTACTGCTAAGGAGCGAAAAATGCACTGCCATAGAAAAAATTATATAACAATGGGTAATTCAGTTGTTGTTGTTGTTGTTTTTTGTTTTGTTTTTTTTGTTTTTCATGGTTACAATGATTAACTTGAGTCCTAACCACTCATAGCAAAAATTCACTGCTCCTGCTTCTGCTCAGTCTGGGCACTTTTTCTACAGTGCACTGATGCAGATCTCAATAAAAACTACAGTTTGAATGTGTGCTCACACAAACACAAATAAACTCATTTCTCAACTCAACACACACTTTCACACCAATTTATGACAACCCTAAAACACACCCACATATATATATATATATATATATATATATATATATATATATATATATATATATATATATATATATATATACGATACGATATTTTATACAAACACTAATAACACCATTTATTATTATTTACTATTTTCGACACCTTTTTAAGAGGAAAAAAAGAAAAAGAAAAAAGTGAAAATGCTCCCAAAAATTCACACCTGAGTCAAAATCTATGCCATTTGAATCAATTCAGCAAAAGTTATCAAAAAAAAAAAAAAAAAAAAAAAAAATGTTGCAAAACATCAACAAATGTCTTAGGGGTGTAGGGTTAAGTGGCTGGTTGTCACAGAGGAGCATAGGGCGTAAAAAAAGAAAAAAGCCAAATCACAGTGCTATTGTTTCACTGTGGCAACTTTGTAAGGGACCTACTGAAAAGAAAAAAGAAAAGACAAAAAGAAAATTCCTCAATAGTCCCGCTGGTAGCAAAAGGTTTACTTGGAATAGTTTACCCTCTTCAGATACTGCCTTACAAATACACTTTATGCTCACTATTCTTTTTACTCAGTTCTCATATTTACATTATAAAAAAGGTACTTGCAGATCCTTAAAACCTAGACATATTTCTCTGTTGTTTAAAATCTAATCCAGTAGTTGGGTTTGTCACATGACCAAGCTTCTCCAATCAAATGCATGCATAACAATGAGAATCTCAGTGAATAATAATACATAATTCTGAAAGAGATCTGTTTATTTCAGCATCTCAGTAGTAAAATGTCCCATTACTATTGGGTAAGCCATATTAGAAACTGGGAGTTGAAAATGGTTTAAACAATAAATTTTGGTGACAATTTCTTGGAGTCAGTAAAAAGTAAATTCAGCAGCTGCAGCACTGTGACTGGCACCAATCACCATGTTGACTTTAAAAAGCCTGGTTCAGAAAATAACGGCAAATCTTTAAAGATCCCTTATTCTGCTAAATCAGCCATGTTATAATGTTGTTTGCACCTCAAAAACATATCTGGAGTAGTATTTTGTTTTCATTCACTTCATTGTTTGAGTAATAATTTATGCTGAGCCCTCCATTTCTCAAGACTGACCTATTTGGCCAATATTTAACTTGTTTCTTTTGAAGGTTTGTCTCAAAGACGCTCTGTTAGGCTCTGTTGACATGACTGACATGTTTTTAATGATAATAAATGTCCCACTTGACTGAAATAAACGTCACACACAGATTTTTACGAGCGTTTGTACAGTGATTTAAAGCCTGTTGGACCAATGAGTAAACCTGCTCCTGGAGGGGGGGGGTCAGAGGTCAGAGAGGGCCTGAAGCTCTGGGTCAGTCTGCGGGCCCCCCCCCCCCCCCCCCCCCCCCCCCCCCTTATAGACCTCATTTTCTGGAGGGGGAAGGGACACAAAAAAAGGGCTAATACTGTTTACGTTCATCTTCTTCAAGTGACCATTGTGTGGACTTGAAGCCATCACATGACACCTGGTCACAGCCTCCTCATCAGGACGTCCTCTGCTGGGATACTATCACACACGCACATATACACACAAGTACACACATAGATGGACAAGCGGGCGGGACACAATGGGCTGGTTGTTGTCCCAGCAGAGCACAGGGGAAGCTCCTCCAGATGTTACTTTATAAAACAGACCTACATTTACTGTGACCAGACATCTGTCAATATATTTTTGATGGGCCACTGATAAAACCACTACAACTTCTTTCCTTTAGGCTTTCCCTTCTGGGGTCGCCATCAACCCTTAACCCTCTCCATTAATCCAGGCTTGGGACTGACATAAAGAGTACACTGGCTGGTGACCTTCTACAACTCATTTGCCATTTTGAGGGCTGCAACAGAGAATCATCTGCCTCTTACAGGAAAGTGATTTGCTTTTTGATTTAGGTTTTATGCTGGATGGCCTTCCTAACACAATCCTCTCAATATTTGAGCTTGGGACCGGCACAAAGAGCATTACACTGGCTGGCAATGACCCTCTGATGCAACCACATCAACTGTTGGGTCGGGACCCAAAAGTGGGTTGCAGAACTATTTTCAGTGTATATATATATATATATATATATATATATATATATATATATATATATATATAAAACGTTATTGTTATACCTAAGGTTGACATGAATACTGCTTCATTTTCCTTAATATCTTTTAATTTTCCAGATATATCTCTCAATTTTCTGTAATAAATATCTCTTCATTTTTCTCAATATATTTTCATTTTCTTGAAATATCTTTTAATTTTTCTTAATATCTTCTAATTTTCCTGAAATATCTCTTAATTTTCCTCAATATCTTTTTTGTTTGGGTCGTGGCTTGTCATTATAGAGTGATGGTGGGTCCCGAAGAGAGATCAGCTGAGAACCACTGAACTAAACTCATTTGTCATTAAAGATAAAGTGGGCTTTTCCAGCAACATTTTTTCAGTCTTTTCTGGTTGTTCCCTTTTTCATTAGGAGTCACCACAGTGAACCAGCTGTGCAGTGATTTGTGAAGTGGGACACTGCAACACTTTGAGCTTTGAGCAAAGTTTTGAACCACCAACCCTCCCAGTTGTGTAAACAATTCACCCACTGCACCACTGTTGCTCTCTTTCTAGTAACAATATCTACTGTGACAAAACAAAACACAGGAACAAATGTTAATTTAATCTGTGAAGACTATAGGTTGTATACACAGGAATAAACTGTGACCCTCAGTTTGTTTTCCAGTGACTCATTGGCCATTTAGAACAGCAGGTACGTATTTCTAACAACAATATCCAATGTGACAAAGCAAAGCAAATGAGAAAATAGTGTTATGTATACTATTCTCTGACGTCCGTAGGTTATACAAACAGGAATAAACAGTTTGGTGACCATTCAAATAGAGCTAAATACATGATCCTGCTGTGTGAACTTATGTCGATTTGCGCTCATTTGCTGTTAGAAGCTAAATAAAAGGTAAATAAATAAAGGTGAGCTGTGTTTAATTATTCTGTGGTTTGTTTAAACAGGAAAAAACAGTGCTAAACACATGATGCAGTTGTGACCGGACATCAGTAGATCTGTGACCCTCATGGCCCCCAGTTTTATTTATTATGAGAAGCAAATACATTTCTAGCAGTACAATTTTTGATTTAGGTTTGAGACTTATGCTCTTGGTCATGGTGCGGGCTGATTTAAGTTCATATTCACATCAATCGCATTTGCCACAATAAAATAATTAACTTTCTGTAACCCCATATGTTTTATTGACATCTCAAAAAGTCGAACTATTTAATCCAGCGCTACTAAAGTCTTCAGTTACAGTATAAATGCATCTACGGCTGGGAAAGTCTTACCAGAATAATTACATGCTACTGATCTGGCTGTCATCAAATCAAAGACTGCAAACATTTTAACATAATAGCTTTTCTTTTTAATATCTGTTTCTTTTATTTATGATTACCAAGCTTTAGTAAATCTAACAAGAGCATCTTACAGTGAACTTGTCATCAGGTTTTATGTCAGATGTCCTTCCTGGCACAATCCTCTCCACTTATTCAGGCTTGGGACTGGCACAAGCAGTACAAGTGACTCCTTCTGACTGGAATAGCTTTTCAAACTATTTTATATGCGCAATGTATTATCTAATTGGTTTATTTATCAAATGCCAGAAGTGTGCAGGAGTCTTTGGCCAAAAACCCAAGTCTAGTCTCAAGTCTTTGGCCCCAAGTCTAGTCTCAAGTCTTTGGCCCTAAGTCCAAGTCAAGTCTCAAGTCTTTGGACAAAAACCCGAGTCAAGATTTATGTCTTTTCGTCCCAAATCCCAGTTTACTTTAATAATAACAAATCACACTCATATTGTTCATGAGTCCCGAACCACAAGTCAGAGTCAAGTTTTGAGTCTTTAGGGTACGAATCAGAGTCAAATTGCAAGTCTCTAAGAGCAGAGACTTAAGTGACAAGTCCCCATCTCTGTTAAATGCAATAAATATATTTACTACAACTTGGTCAGACTGACTTTAACAGGTTAAAACATGTTTATTTCACATGAAAAGGGGCCAGTGGGTTGTTTTGGATCTGTTTTTTTCTTTAGTTTGAACCTAAGGCTTAGACCCGGTTTAACAGATCAAAGCTTTGTAGTGAGGTTACTACAATAATACTTTCTATTACAAGTAGTATAAGACTGAGAAGAACAACTAATAAGACAATACGTATTAATTGTTCAGCGTATAATCAATAACGTACAGTATAAACACATGATGAGCCATTTAAACTTTTATGAATAACTGAATACAGAAGATTAATAATAAGTGTAATTGTTTTGTTTTTACAGAGCGTCAATGCAAAGTTTACAACATCTTAGATTAGATTTAGCAGTGATGGGCTCTACTTCAAAAACAGAGACACAGAGTCTCAGAGGTCGACCACATGGTTCACTTGTTGTTGCAGTAATAAACACTAAAGTAAGGAAATTGTACATTTCATACTTTGCTACTTTTACTCAAGCAATAACTTTGTTGTCTACTCATTAAAGGTCTCATATCAGCTTTTTGCAGGCTATTTTAAATAATTTTGGACATGTTTGCATTAGTATTTCAAGTTTTATAACTTAAAATAATAAATATGTATGGAAAATGTCTTCTTTGGGGAGATGTTTCTTTGACTTTAAAGAGAATGTTTGGAGTAGTAGTCTCCTCCTGCAGGCAACAGTGGTGAATAGGCAGAGCATAAAATAGCTATTTAGCACAGCTGTTGGATGGCGAACCGCTGTCTACATGTAGCACACTGGGAGCAGAGCTAACATGACAGTTGGCTGCACGAGCGCGAAGGAAGCTACTAAGGGAGAATGAAGTCGTAGAACCGCTGTGTGGGATCCAGGTTCTCATGAAAACTCTGAAGGCTCCTGTGGTTCATTGTATTGACTTGACTCGAACTTTTCCATGCGCTGCTAGTTGTGGCTGCCCCGTGTCAGTGCTATGTTTATGGACACCCCGAACTTTCTGTATTGCTAAGACTGTAAATAGTTTAAGTACTGCACTAATTATATTGTGTGTGTATTATATTGATAGCAGTACATCAATTAAAATGGTTAAATTATTATCATTGTTCTAAAACCATCCAACATAAAAACTACAAAAAAATTAACAAGCAAAACCGCAAAGAAGAAGAATCAATATACAGTAAAGGCTTTGTGTTCAGAGCATTTACCCGTGGACTAGAAGATCCCCAGTTTGAGTCCATGTTTGTGGACTTCAACTTTACCACTGTGAGACTCTGGTTGTTTCTAGTTGTGAAGAACCTTTACTTTAACTTAGGCACAGATTACGATACTTTTTTATCACTGCAAAACATTAAAACTTGTGAGAAACTGCTTTAAATGCTGTGTTATGTATTAAGATATGGCATGGGAACCTCTGATGACGTTTTCCTTCTCAGTTAGCATTTGTCATAACAGTAATGGTGCTCCATGAGGCTGGAAGAGGACAGTGTGATACAATTACCACAGTTGTCCAGTTGCATTAGGGGCCAGCAGAATCCCCCCATTAATGAAAGGGAACACGCAGCCTATTGGGACAATGCACTCACAGCCAAAAGGGTCAAAGATTTCATAACAAACATTTTTTTTGTTTGATTGCGTTGACCTGAAAATCCCATCTCTTCGGACACATTTTGACAATAGGCTTCAATTGTACAAAAAGTTTCCCAAGGCCGAGACTCACAAAAACTGTCACTTCCTAATTCAAAACAAATCCTTGCTTGGCGTAAAATATGAAGTTCAGTAATGTAAAACAGAGCTTGTAGAGCTCAGAGCTGACATTTACTCTCTGTCTAAGCATACGTTTAGTAAATTGTAGTTTAATTGCAACATACTTCTACTTGAGTAAAATATTTCTGAAGTAACAATACTTTTATTTGAGGATCCTCCACTACCTCTGCTCTCTGTGGTATCAAAGCATGGGGCACAGTGGAAATGTCTTTGCCGCAGATCTCCAGAGTATTCTCCACTGAGCAAACACAAGCAGCAGTTTTGTGCCTCTCATTATGTCGTCTGCCAGTGTCTAATGGGAGCCATGAGAGCCGCATTAGGGCCGGTGGTGAGGAGCTTTTGCATAAATGACCCAGAGATAAGTATTAAGCACACAAGAAGCAGAGCAAAAAGATGCTTACTTCCAAAGAGCAATGCAGATGAACATGTTAATATACAGTTTGTGAGTGTGTATATAACATCTCACAAAATGGATTAATTATGGAATTCATTTTCTCTAAAACTCAGCACAAGACATTTCTTTAAACAAGTTTAAAAAAGGCAAAAATCAGTTTATTGCAATGGTTGCTTATGCTATCAAGTAAAGTAAGAAATTAAATAAAGAGTTTAAAAAAGCCAGATTAAAAAACAACAATATTGCCTTTGTTTATGGGTGGCATTAAAGTGTAAGACATACATACAAAGGCAATATCATATTTTTTTCTCACTCGTCAGTTCATTTTTTTATAGATTCTTTCTTGCAAGCTTTCAATTTCAAGTTTATGGACATACAACTATATTTTGGACATTATTTTTGTTTACAAGTTAACCTTGCATATCTGTAAACTGTAAAAACTATGTAGAAGAAGATACAATTATCCATTTGTGGTTACCCCAAATTTACACAGAACAGCGCACGAACAGCACGGCAGCAGGTCGTTATACACACATCTGTTTATTTTTCCCCCTAAAGAAAAAACTTCTAGATGTGCGATGTTTACATTTCTGCTGTTTTCGTAAGCCTTTATTTTGATAGTGTAGAGGAAGTTTATTTTGAGACTTAATGCTCGTTTTCCATATTTCTTCTACTGTAGCTTGCAGCCAGTGGTTTGTGTGTCGTGTCGTCTCCAGTGTGAATTGTCAGATTGAATAAAACAGAAATCGGTTCACACGAGGCTGATGTGACGCTGCTGTTACACACTGCTGCTGCTGCTGCTGCTGCTGCTGCTGTTGCTTTGGTGAACACTGGGGATTAGTTTGATTTTACAACAAATAAACTCAAGCCTTGTGCTGGTATGAAGCCCAAAGAAATGGAGAAAATTGTGTCAGGGAAGGCATCTGGCTTTAAACAAAATGCCAATTTACAACTCCTGGCATTCCCTGAATAAGAATGAGCATCCAAAAGTGACTTTACTCAGAGTTGGTTCATTTATTAACTTCGCAAGTATAAATCTAAAGTTTGCAAATGGTTTCTATGGAAGCTTTCCAGATGGTTTGGTGTTACAGACCAGCTGGCTTGTCAGGTTAAAGTTTTGGGTCAGTCACACATTCCTCCCATCAATCAAGATAAGTCCCTAGCTCTGACCAAATGAGAACAGAAGTCATGTTGCTTTGTTATTTGCACATATTCTTTGTGACTGGAAACACTACATTTGTGTGTCCTGGGAAAAACTGGAAACGTAAAAAGTAATGAAATTCTCAGGATTGTAAAAAGACTAATGTGGGGCATGTTTGGTATTTGGACGTGATCTATGCTGATTAGCATAAAGAAGTAGTGTCTAAAAATGTAGTTTGTGGATTTATAGGTCACTGAGGTAATGGAAATGAAGGCTTTTCCAGAAAACACAGAGAAAACACTCCACTGGAAACTGATGCATGCCGTTCAGCTTCCTGCACCTATTTTCTCAGACAGCAAAGTGAAACTAGTGCACTCAGGAGCAGGCCAGGGTCCCCAAGGCTTCAACCAAAACACTGTTATACCCGGGCCACATGAGAGCTTTGTGTGAGCAGCTGTGGACCAGTGTGAAGTCCAGAGTGGAATATATAGGCTCGACCTGAAGCGAGACACAAACAGCACCTGCAGCACTGAACTTTGGCTTTTTCGAGTAATTGATTGATTCATTTTGAGGTTTTTTTTTTTTTTTTTTTGTGTGTAAATGTATTTCAGGTAACACACACCCCCTCTGCTACATATGTTCCTGGTTTCAAATGGTGTTTCTTGAAGAGGCTGTCTATAATCCACACCTTCCTATTGAGCCAGAGAGGTGGTGAGAATGATGAATGTTGAGAATGGAGCCCAAGTAGCAGAATACATGCTTTTTTATTTTGCAGTTGCACAGTATTATGGTGTAATGAGCTACTATTAGCACAGTGATGCATGTAACAGTGATTATTGAAGCCAAGTGCATCAGCAACAGTAGATCTATAGATGAAGCATTACTTAAGAGATGTTTATGCGCTTAACAAATGCCTGGGCAAATGAGTTTCAAGGAAAGTCACATTCCTCTCTCTTTCAGCTGTTCCTTCCAGTTCAGGGGTCTCCACCGTACATCACGTGCTTTCATCAATCTCCGCCAATGGTAGAAGACACGCATGTGGATGATTTGCATATTTAGGTAGGCATATGTTCTTTATTTATCCGGGCTTGTGGCAGGATCAAAGGTACGTGTATTATTAGCAGACATACATATCTTCACAGTATCACTTATAGTTTCTCTTCACACAAACCCATATTATGACTACTTCATACCAGGACCTGGAGCTCTTTCAAAAATTTTGGACACATTTTATGATTTGAGCCAAGACAAACCTTTTGCTATGTGTAGCTGATTGCTCATTGGCAAAAGAAGTTATTATTCATGTTAATCAGTATTATTATTGTACAAAATTAAAGACAAATAGATGCAAAAAAATCTTTATGACATGAAAATAATATGTTTTTAAACTTTGGTCACTACTAGAACAGCACTGTATGTTTTACAACCTTTAAAACCTCTACTGGTGCCATAAAGAAACAGATGAAGAGACCAGCAGAGTGCAGGAGAGAGCAGACTGTTGTGATCTTTTGAACATAATTTAAAGAATAAAAGGAACTTCACGTCAACTTTCTGTATGATGCCGTTTTACTACAAAATGAAAAAAGCTGTGTGGAATCAGAGCTGTACACTGTATTTTGGATAAATGAATGAGAGCAGACTGGATGTAGAGGGCTTGTTGATTGGTCAGTGCTTGCTGGAGTGGGCAGAGGTTCGTGCATCCGACCGTTTTGAGACCTCATAATGGTCATGCCAAAGAATAGAGGATTACCTAAGCATGTGAATGAAACAAAACAACTCCAGGTATGTTTTTGATGACGAAACAAAAATATAATATGGTAAAATGCTCAGAAAAGTAAATTTTGCGTAATATAGCCCCTTTATGTTTCTGGTACTTAACAAATTGAGACAACACAGCTTACTGTTCATGTTTCATTCAACATTTTATTTTCTAAACTTGGGAAATCCTGTTTTTTTGGAAATTGGGACTGGCTTACTTCAAAACTAGTTCAAAGTATTTAATAATATCCTACTGCAGTATTTTACAGCACAAACACTTTCACTTCACTTTCTGCCCACTAAAGCAGAAATGTCATATTTATTTCATATGAGTGTGATAACTATTGGAGTTAAAGGTCACCATTAACCCTGATTGTAAACCTGTGTTATCTGCTCTTCCTCCTGATGTCATTGTGTATCAGAGTTTTCCTGTGCATGGAGGAAGTCCCACCTATCCTCTCTCTCCTGCCTCCACATTCAGATTGTTATAAACTCAGAGAAAACTGTTTGACCTCACACTAACAGAGTCTGACCCAAACGACTGCGGATGTGAGTCTCAGAGTCTGCTCAGAGTCACTGTTCCTGTTCCCAGGGTCAAACACGGGACGTCAACAGTCACATTCAAGTAGGACAGATAGAAGAGATTATGAAGAAATTATAAACTTTTGGCTCTGTTAGATTAATGTGATCCAGTAATTATCTCAACATCCACCACCAACATTATTCAGCATGTTTCACTTTGTCCTCTACACTTTCTTTACTTCTCATATCTTTACTATTTCTCTGTGTAAGCAAACAGAACTGGAATAGCTACGTATTTTTCACAGTAATTCCAAGTTCAACAGCCAATGAGAGCATCCCTTATTATCTGTAGAATCAGTTCAGCAGACCTAAATGTATGGGGACATTTGGTTGGCCAACGCTTCCCTTCTGAGACACATATAGGCTTTACAACACCAACTCACTTTTGCCCAAGGAGAAGCTTCATTGGCTGTTGGCTCATATGGCTTGTCAAAAGTCAAAGTGAAATACTGACAGGTACAGGGTATATTCCAGTGCTGGTTATGTCTGTGATGGGAGGAGATTTCAGGCCAACTTTACAAAGAGGTAATTTTTTTAATGGGTATGATTGGCCAGGCTTGCAATTAAGATGAGAACTTGGTGCTCCATTTTGCAGGAGATGAAGGTTAAATATCCACTTTTTTATGTTGCTACATCTCACTGTTTAGAAGATGACCTAATTAATAGAATATACACTATATTTCCAAAAGTATTCGCTCACCTACCTAAATAACTGAATTCAGATTATGGTGTGGGATTGTTTTTAGGAGCTGGGCTTGGCTCCTTAGTTCCAGTGAAAGGAACTCTGAATGCTTCAGCACCAAGAGATTTTGGACAATTTCTTGCTCCCAACTTTGTGGGAACAGTTTGGGGATGGCCACTTCCTGTTCCAACATGATTGCACTAGGGCACAAAGCATGGTCCATAAAGACATGGATGAGTGAGTTTGGTGTGGAAGAACTTGACTGAACCTGTACAGAGTCCTGACCTCAACCTGACAGAACACCTCTGGGATGAATTAGAGCGAAAACTGTGAGCCAGGACTTTTCGTCGTTGGACGATGATAGATAGAAAGATAAATGCAAAGAATGGGCTGACATCATATTAAACTCTATGGATTAAGAATGGGATGTCGCTTAAGTTCATATGTGTGTAAAGGCAGGTGAGCTAATACTTTTGGAAATATAGTATATTTATTCTATACATTCTCCAAACTTTACCTTTTGGTCACATTTTTGTCCATTAACTTGTGCTGTCACATACCTTACTGAAATAAAGTGAGCCCCTTTATGTAAAATCCAACTGTATTTGTGCAACACCTCACCTCAGTCTCAAGCATTTAAGTAGGCCTGTGATTCTCGGGACTGGACTGTTTACACTAAGTTCCCCCACAGATAATATTAGGCTTTACATGCACCATTTTTAATAATACACTGAGCCCAAATCTTGAATAAACCAGGATTAACACGGGACTAAACTGGGACTAAACCACATCAAAACAATGACCAAACCAGGTCTAAGCTAAGACTAAAACAGGACAGTACAAAAAACAGGATAAAAACAGCACTAAACCTGGAGATAAGATAAAATTAGATAAATGCTTATCACAGCGTTTGCAGAGGAAAACCATGTCCGACAGCTTTTAAAAAGTGTTTGTGAAGTGTGAGGTCACGCTCTTTGTGCATCAGTCATCACTGCTGTATCTCCCTCTGCGTCCTTCAAACGTCAGTGTGTTTTTAAATAATTATACCGGACACATATGGAAAGGACGAGGAGCAGAAATAAACTCAGGGTTTTGTAACAGGCCAACGGTAATTCCCACTGTCCTCTGGTAAAACTATCAAGTGCCTGGCACAGCCAGCTCCAACTCCAGCAGCCCTGGACCGACTCATTAATATCTCACACATTTTTGCCAAATGCCTGATTGCTTCCACATGAGCTTTTTACACCATATCTAGTGGGAGATAATTGAAAATATTATTAAATTACAGCAAACCACAGCAGATGCAAAATAGTTCTCCTGACCTGTCGAAGTCAGGAAACGTCCCACAGCGAGAAGAGATGGAAGTAACTTGATACTTTTACTCAAATACACTGTACAGTTTTGGAAAAGGGTGAGTTTTTGAAAACATATCTTGAAGAAAGTCCTGGGTTTATTTTCAGGTTAGAGGTAGAAGTCACAGTAGTAGTACTAGTAGTAGCAGTAGTAGTTTTAGCAGTATTATCTGTGCAAAAAGTAACTTTAAAATAATGATCTTTAATATAATTACTTTTACTCACCTAACTGCATTAGCTCCCTTTTCTCCTACTATAGTATTTTATAAGTAATATTACTTGAGTACAGATTTTGAACACTTTTTAAATTTATTTTAAATTCTTAAAGTTCCCCTATTAGGCTAAATCAACTTTTTTGAGTTTTAACCATGTTAGAATATTGTTAGCACATCCAAAACAAAGATGGCGTAGTATTTTGTTTCATTCAGCTTTGATTATTTGAGTAATCCTGTATGCTGAGGCAGTCCCCTTCTCCAGAGCTGAAAACGCTCGGTCTCACAGCTCTATTTAGACACGTGAAACCAGGAAGTCCTCCTGCGTGTTTCTACAGCCCATACACCGTCACTGGACTCATTCTGATCATTTCAGCCTTAAACCACTGTCACAATGCAGCAGTCAGTAGTCATCTGTTAGTGTCACATTACTAATAGTTGTGCTAAATAGCCATTTTATGCTCTGTCTATTCCACACCATTGCCAGCAGGGGGCGACAGACACCTAATCCATGTGTTTTATGCAAAGTCAAAGTAACACCTCTCCAAAATATGACATTTTTCATACATATACATTATTTGAAGTTATAAAACATGAATGCAAAGGTGTCCAAACCTATTTGAAAAAGCCTGACAAAAGTATATTCTGTCCCATTTAAGCACATGGTCCATTCCTAGACTGCAAAAAACTCAAAGAACTGCCAGGTATTGGCAGTAGCAGTAGCAGTCATACAAAAACATACAGAACAAAACATAAGTACAAAAAACAAAAATACAAAAGCATTTTTTTGTTTACGGAAAGTTTACTATCAGTACTTTTACTTGAGCAATATTATTTTGAAGTGACTTTAATATATTTTACTTAACCTCTTCTAGTTTTAAAATATTCAAGCACATGGACCACAATTTCCTTTAAAACACAAAGATGTGCTACAATTTCCCTGTGAACCTAAATGCTACCAGTCCACTTACCGGCATCCACCAAAACAGCCCAGAGCTCAGCCTAAAGCCGCTCTAACTCCACTTCCCTCATTTCCCAGTGTCGGTGTGTGCTGCCAAGTGAAACATCACAACAGTCTCCAGTGGATCTCAGGAAGAACAGAGAACTATTAGAGGAATAAGTGTGTTTTTCTAGGCCAGACCATTACAAACTTTACGATTCATACAGTAATTCATCTGCATGCTTCAATAACCATCTTTTTAGAAATTTTCTGCAGAGATTTAAAGCTTGAGCTCTGCCCAGAACAATTGTTAGACTCCTGTTTTTCACGTCAAGGGATTTGTTTAACAGCACGCAGTCAATCAATAAGCTATAATAATAATCCTGTCATTTAGGAGGAAAAATGAGTTTTAAAAAGGTTTGGAAACTTCTTCAAATTTCATTAGATTTTTTACTTTCTGACCTGTACTTCTTGCCTTATGATGCCCAATGCTGCTACAACATAATGAATTCTGACTCATTTACGTACAGTACATGCACTTAGAGACTTCCATTGTGGGACTGTGCCAGGTTTTTAAACTATACACGTTTGCTTAGCTTCTACAGGTGCTTGCTTCCTCAGTAACATTAAGGCAAAAAGAGCTGCAATAATCCAGTTCATTTTGTTCCTCATTAATTTGATAATTAACAGTAGATATATCATGTATGATTATAAAGTATGTATAAATTAGTGGTGGGAGGCGATTTAAAAAATAGAACTAATTCCAGGCTTTGTAATTAATTAATCACGATTAATCGCATTTTATCAAATATAAATATTTATATGTCAGAAATACATATATATGAGCTAACTTCTGTTCAGGCATATTTTAACAATTCAAACTAACACCGTGGTCAAACAGGGCTATATTTGGCTTTCATAACTCTGCCTCTGAGTGCACATAGTAACACGGGAGTGCGCCTCTCTCCTCTCTCTCTATCTCTGTCTCCTCCACTGTGCTTTTTGCTTTCTCCTCTCTCATTCACGGCTACTTTCCATAAAATGCTGCTCCTGCCTCTTCCAACTGTGCGTGAGTGCGTCAGTCAGCTGAAGAGATGAGATGAATTAATACATGAAGGAAGAAACAAGTAATGAAGGAATGAACTGCAAGCCTTGGGTAACTTCCAATAAATGGTTCCTAAAGCCACATTTCCACTAATCATTACATGTTTAGTGACACACTGTCTGCTTCCTCCAGTTGACCAATTTGCCATACATTAGTGCTGCTCTGTACTCCAGGATAAATGTTTCCTTACAGAGTGTAGAGGCAGCCCTGTTATATCAAATGTACCATTGTTTGCTATGAGAAACAGGCACTGACACTGACTGTGTGGGGTTAGTTTCAGGGGAAAAAATACAAGCTCTTTGATAATACTTAAAATGTCAACAAAAATGTGATTTAAATAAGTTGATTAACCTGCATTTAACCTAGGCCACAACCTTTTCTGAAATGTACACACAGTGATCCTATCGCTTGATGGGTGCATGCAGTTCAATGGCAGCTTTTTGGTGGCATCTAAGCTTTTTGTCTTTTTGGTTCTTCCTTATTCTACATTAACACACTTTTATGACATGGACTCCTGGCAGAGACCCATGGGATTGAGCAACGTTTCTCACAAACGTGTTTTTTGGCTGCATTTACTTCACTTTTCTCCACATTTAACAATAAGCAATGCAAGAATCTGGGCTAACACCGAGGATTAGCTGTCGTCCAATAACACATATGTGCCGCCCCGGGACAGACCTGATGTTAAACAGGGGCCAAAGACACAGGAGATAAGAGCACCAGGAGAGTTAGGAGGAAGCTGTGGGCATTGACCACCATCAATGAGAGTGATATAAAGCTGTTTGGAAAGATGTGCGGAAAAACTCTTGGGTTATTTTGCATTGGTTTTTACACCAGTTGTCCTTCCTGATGCAACCTTTTCTTTTTTATTCAGGCTTGGGACTAGCACAAGGCTGATTAAGGCTGTTGTTATTTAGCAGCAGAACAAATGGACGCAGTTTGAACTTTAAACTCTTTGAAAATAAAGACAGCCCTAAGTAATAGTAATAAGTCAGTTTGTATTAAACTGGTTTTAGCACTGGTTTTAGCATATGGCCTGTGACATGGCTATTGATATTTATTTAACTGTCTAGCCCCTAAATAACCTGTTGGAAAACTTAATTCTTCTAAACCAGGAGTAATGTTGGACTAACCAAAACTAAACCAGGACTTATCTAGGACTAAAACCTGGAGCATTGTAGAACTAAACAATGTCTAAACCAGGACTATTCTAGAACTAAACCAGGTCTATACCAGAACTAAATCTATCTAACACCAATAAAACCTGTTGGAAAATGTAATTATTTGTTCAGATGTTCAGATCTCTGTCTGCCATGTCTGCTCCATTTAAACAACTTTACTGAACGCAGTCGCAATATGGCCTCCTCTGGTTTTCCCTGCTTCTCTGTTTTCTTGATATCAGCATAAGTCTATCCGTTCCTCACAAATGAGACGTGTTGCATAATTTATGGTTGACTTTTGGCATCACAAAAAAATGTTTTCTATATGAATACTATGGATGCCAGCCAAAGTTATACAGTACAGTACATAGTTTTCATTGTTTGATCTCAACCCCGCACAGTATAGTTTTACATAAGATACACATGCTGAGTGATTCAGGTCATAAAAAAGGATGTTAATTTTTGGTCCAACAGTGCACAATAAATCAGCCAATAGCTTTGATCTATGACTGGGATTGGTATCAAATTATAATAAAAGCCATTTATTGAGTCCTCTCCAGTTTCCTTCATTCAAAAGCATGCTTGTATAGGTCAGCTGGTGACTCTAAATTGCCCCCAGAGAATGAATGTGAGAGTGAAAATTATCAACATGCGGAATAAATTGCTTCCGGAGCAAACAATCTGAAAAATACGTGTTTTATTTGTTATTATGCATAGAAGGTGTACAACAAAATTGTGTAGATGGTCAGATGGAGGTTAGTCCTGAGCGCGCCACTATGGGCCGACCTGTCCCACATGTATTTTTTAAGGTCGGGGAACACAGAGCACCTGGAGGAAACTTACGCGGACATGGAGAGAATATCACACAGAAAAGTCTGTTCAGTCCGGTGGCTTAGTGGTTTGCACTCTCGCTTCATAGCAAGAAGGTCTGGGTTTGATTCCCAGACTGTGTGGGGCCTTTCTGTGTGGAGTTTGCATGTTCTCCTCGTGTCTGGGTGGGTTTCCTCTGGGTACTCCGGTTTCCCACATCGACCTCAAAACATGCACAATATAAGCCAGGGGTCTCCAACCTTTTTTCCCATGAGAGCTACTTTTACAAAATGAAAATGATGGAGAGCTACTCATGCTTTGTAACACTGTTTCATTTATTTTATTCTGCTTATTCTCTTAAAGGGCTACAGTTGTGGACATGTAATCACAGGACTCTTTCAACTCCAAGAAAATGTATTTTGTTTTCCCTTAACATTTACCTGAACATTTACAAAATGCTGGAGTCCATAACTCACATTTTCCATTAAAACAACAAAAATATTTAGTTATGCCCTTTGAAACAAAACTCTCTCTTGCCTCTCATAATAATAGTTTTGTGCGCAAATGATGAATGAATTTGATTGAACACATACACAAGTTGGTGTATAAATCAGATTTGACTAATGAAGCTTATGAAGCCTTCGGGGAGCTACTTGGAAAGTGGTTGAGAGCTTGTGGTAGCTACAGGTGGTACCCCTGGTATAGGCTAATCCTCCAGCCAGATACTCATGACCAGAGTCTTGGCTCAAGATCTGGAGAAGGGTCCCAGGCGCTGCACTGCGGTTGCTCACTGCTCCTGACAGCTTGCCCCAGCGGCACTGAAGGATGGGTCAAATGCAGAGAACAAATTTCCCCACTGGGACAATAAAGTATACTTTATCTTAACTTACCTTACTTAAAGCCTTAACTAATTTAAATAAACTTTTATGTCATTAAGGTTGTTTTTGGTACGGTACAATTTTAGATCAAAGGTACATAGCTTAAGAAAAAGCTGTTGATCTGGCTGCCAAGGCATATATGTCTTCTTCCCTATCAGCTTTTGGTTTTACATCTTATTCCTTTCCTGACACAGCCCTCTCCAGTTATCTGGGCTTGGGACAGGTACAAAGAGACACTGGCTTGTGACTTGTGACTACATTGCTGGCAAGACTCATCTATCTTATATTCCTTTTACTTCTGGAAAAATTGCTTCAGACATATGATCAATAGTGGAATATTATTTTCCCTTCTCATCCCCACCGTCATGGCTGCTGTTAGAGTGATGCTCCAGCGCCGTGACCTGGCCTTGTCTGTGCAAAAAACGGAGAAACTCTTAAACAAACTCAAAACCTGACAGGCAAACGTTACTGCAGCCAGCCTCATGTGGAGTCCACCTGCTCAACTCTTCCACCAATCTTTTTTAAGTGCTTTTCCACCCTCTTTTTCATCCAAACCCAGATCTTGGATGCACTGTCGACTGCAGTCTAGGAAGGTCCAGATGTGAATAATTTGAGTTTGTGTTGGTAATGACAAGGTTTGGAGATGGAGAGGCTTATTGTCTTTGTATTAAGATATTAAAGGCACCCACTGATCATTTACCAAAACAGTTTACTGCCAATAACTTTGAAGGAGATGAATTATATGGTAAAAAAAAATGAAGTAAAGTTATGGCAACTTAAGATAAAGTGTGTTTTCAATTGAATGACAGTATTTTTTTGAACAACCAAATATTTTCTGAAAATATTTTGCTTTTTCCATGATACTAACTACTGTATAATTACACAGGGAATTCAAGAATTACAAAAAACCCACGAGACAAGGCACGGTAAATTCATTTTAGTGTGCTAAGCTGTGTGAAGTGGGGGACTTTTATGTGCAAATCTTAAAAAGACAGCAGGCAACAAGCTGTCTGGCAAGTCATCCTGAATCTTATTTTACTATATACAAACAATTAGTGTGGTCTCTGTGAATTGGAGTTAGATTAAAGAGGAGCACCAACATTTGGATAAGTGTACAACCAAACTCTGTGACAGCACCAGACTCGTATGAACCAAAGCCAAGTTTATAATAGTTACAAATGCTCCAACAGGATTTCTACTGAGTGAAAATGGAAGGTTTCTAGACTCTAAGCCTTAGAGTCAAGAAACCTTCCATTTTCACTTTAAGGGGATTTTTTTAAGTCAATGGGTATGGATGCCTCAACCAATCATGCATTTGTTTATTTTATTCTTGTTAGGGGTTGTGTGTGGCTGCAGCCCATACCAACAATTGACACGTACAGCAGTTGCAGTTAACTAGAGGCTTGTGGACTTAAACAAGTAATAAACCTGTCATCAAACCCAACTTTCTAAGCTAACAAACAACTATACAACTACTGTAGAGTCAACGACAGGTCACCAATTGCTTCATCAAATGTTTGCAACCCTTAAAAGCAGGTCTCTTGCGTTTACTTGCAGAATTTTATGATAATGATAATATAAAATGGATTAAATTAAAATGGATAAGAGTTAAGCTTCTTAAAAGACTTTTGCAATAGTCCATTATTCACTCACTCCTCAGTCACACTCCACCAAACATACAATCACACCAACACATTTATACAGGCGAGGGGGGGTGAAGTGTCTTGCCTAAGGACACAACGGCAGTATGCAATGTTGGAAGTGGGGTGGGTGCATGGTGGCAGCATGGTAAGTGGAGGTTGTGGGTCCAATCCTTGGCCGGGCGTGTCTCTTTGAGTAGAGTCTACACCAGGGTTCGTACAGTCATGGAAGACCTGGAAAAGTCATGGATTTTTAAAATGCAATTTCCATGCTCTGGAAAAGTTTTGGAATTTTGTATTTTGGTGTAAAGTTTTGGAAAAGTTTTAGAAATTTAAATATCTGAGTAACATTGGGCCACTCCTAGTTAAACCTGCGCCAGCTAGAATACAGTAAATATAAATGTTCAGTCTGTCTTCTTGGTCTCTTCTTGTTCTCACTGCAGGAAAAAGTGACCTATATCTATTTTTTGTGAGAATATTTGAATTACATACATTTTTTTTTTTTTTTTTTGTTGGTCATTGGATTTTTGCTTTTGGTAATGCACCTATTTATATCTAAGCTACTGTAGCATAATTATCTTTTAATTACTGGTGTATAGGCTATAACTCAGAAAAATTTGTGGAATAATGTATTTCTGGGGAAAGAAGCCCTAACATTTTTTTTTCCTCATCTGACTAATTTCCAAATATAACAAATGAAATTGCAGCAAAAGTATGTTTCTAATGTACCACATTTTGAATACTATTTAAACAGTGTAAATCAGTGTTCAGGTCTTGGAAATTTATTCAAAAATTTTGGAAAAGTCATGGAAAATTATATGAACCCTGCTACATGCCCTCCTTTTACCTCCAAAGACATACATTACTTGTATAGATGACTTTAAATGGACTCTATGAATGAACATAAGAGTGAATGGTTGTGTCTGTTTCTGAGTGAGCCATGTGACTAACTGTGCACTGTCCAGGGGCAGGGTGTACCCCTCCAAAGGCCCATAGTTGCTGGGACAGCCACGATAAGAAGAAGAAATGAATGTAAAACTGGATAGTCACTCAGACTTAGTGAAGCAGGGGTATTTTGTGGGTCCAGATGGTGCGGTGGTGATGACGGAGCAACTGCAGAGCTCCTCACAGCAGAGCTCCAGCTGAGGAAATACTTGGACAGAAGCCACTGTTGAGAGAAGAAGGAGAGCCGGCCAAATCAGGAAGCTGCAGTGCTTAAAGCCTTCGTGCCAAAAGACAATTGATACAAGTGACTGTACAACAGTAATATAAGTGTCTTTGGCTAAAAATATGTGTCAAGAAAACTGCAGTTGAAAAGTCCACAGCTGAAAAGGTTCATTTTGATCAAGTTTGTCTGGACCAGTGGCTTTCAAACTCTTCACGCCAAGTATGACCTCAGAAACAATTTTCAAAGCACCATCCTCAACAGACTAATGAGCAGAACTGAACTAGGTCTAAACCAGGACTAATGTAGGTCTACACCAGGTCTAAACCAGGACTAATGTAGGGCTAAACCAGAACTAAATCAGGACTAAACCAGGATTAATGTAGGATTAAACCGGAACTAAATCAGGACTAAACCAGGATTAATGTAGGACTAAACCAGAACTAAATCAGAACTAAACCAGGACTAATGTAGGGGTAAACCAGAACTAAATCAGGACTAAACCAGGATTAATGTAGGACTAAATCAGAACTAAATCAGGACTAAACCAGGATTAATGTAGGACTAAACCGGAACTAAAATGGAGCTGATGTGCAACTACACCTGTTCTAAACCTGGACTAATATAGGATTAAACCAAATCTAAACCAGGATTAAAACAGGACTAAACCAGGTCTAAACCAGGACTAATCTACGACTAAACCAGATCTAAACCAGGATTAAAACAGGACTAAACCAGGTCTAAACCAGGACTAATCTAGGACTAAACCCAGATTAATTTAGGACTAAACAAGAACTAATGTAGGACTACGCAAGGTCTAAACCAGGACTAAACCAAGACTACTGTAGGGCTAAACCTGTACTAAACCAGAACTACACAAGGACTAATCTAGGACTAAAACAGAACTAAACCAGGATTAATGTAGGACTAAACAAGGATTAAACCAGAAGTGATGTGGGACTGCACCAGGTTTAAACTAGGTTTAAACCAATAGTAATGCTGGGCTAAAACAGAACTAAGCCAGGACTTACAACTAGGAGTAATGTAGGACCAAACAACATCTAAACCAGGACTAATTTAGGACTAAACCAGAGTTTAGCCAAGGGAAAACCAGGACTAATCTGGGACTAAACTGCCTAAAATAGAGAGTACCACCAGCAGTACCTGTACCACAGTTTGAGAACCACTGGCTCTACACTTTTCAGTGGTTTCTCTGTAGCATGTGCACAGTGCAATAAAGTTGTTCAGCACAGAAGGCTTTACTTTGCAAATCAAGGCCACAGAACGACAGAGGGCATAAATCTAAGGAGTAATACATTTCCTACATATGTTAGACTCCAGAGGGACATCAAAATCACAAAGACAGATGCAAAGTTACAACACCACAGCTTTGGCAAGGCTTAAGAAAAGAAAACAAAACACAAATGTCCACCAAATATAGATAACTAAATCAAAAGTTAGACTGGCAATGGACATTTATAGTACTGTGCAAAAGTCTTTAGGTTTTAGAGAGTGAACAAAAAGAGTGGTGTCCATGTACAAAAATACACAAAAAGAAGTACTCAGAAAACATAACGTCTTTCCTGCTGGGGTCTAAGCGACAGGACCAGTACCTATGGCAAGGAACTGGTCCTGTCTTGCAATGGTAAAGATGGATATAACATCAGACAGTGCAGCTCTGGAGCCCAGGAGGTTTAGGGGCTCTGGGTTTGAAATATTCATAATAAAAAAGAGCAGCACACGACTCTGTTATAGAATAAAGTTTTAATAAAATTTCATAAACTTAGTACAAAATGTAAAACTATGTATATATTCTGTATTTTTTGTGTCTAAAAAAATCAAGAACATTTTTTAAAGGGTGAGGTTAGTATTTTCAGTCTGTGATTAATTAATCATTTTGTCCTCGGTCCATTCAGGCCCATCAGCGGGGGTCAAAGGGGTCTGTTGTCCCGGGCCTCAGGGTCAGAGGAGCCCTAATATGGTCCCTCTTCTTATATATTTTCTATTATAATGGGCCCATGTGAAGCCTTCTTGCCCCAGGCCCCAGCGAGCCTGTCAGTGGGCCTAGGTCCATTACTAGCCTTTCCTTTTTCAGTATTTATTAAAGCGCTCCAGCTGGTTGCTTTGTTTTCTCATGTTGTGTGAGCTATAATAGTTGCTAATTTGTAATAACAAGCATGATTTTTGCCAAAGAGATTATGTTTGCAATGAAAATGCAAGACCTGGGCCAAGAAAGTGGCCAATTAAATGGTCGGTTTAAACATACTTTTATCCTTTTTTCTTTTTTTTTTCTTTTTTTTTTTTTTTTGCACTAATGAGAACTGTTGTATAATATAGGGTTGGTTTTTGGCATCTTTGCTAAATAATGTTTTCGATATAGATACTATGAATGCCAGCCAAAGGTATACATACACAGCTTTTATTGTTCAAACTCCATGCAGTATCGCTTTTCATAAGATTCAAGTGTTGAGTGATTTTGGTCATAAAAAAGGATGTTCATTTTTGAGTCAACAGCGCACAATAAATGAGTCAGGAGCTTCAGACTATAACTGGAAATGGTATCAAGTAGTATCAAAGGCCAGATGTACAGAGATGAGTTCTGTCCAGCTTCTCATTGTCCAAAGACATGTACATAAAAATTAATTTATGACTCTTAATTAAATTGAGAGTGAATGGTTGTCAGTGTCTGTCTCTAAATGTTAACCCTGCAATAAAGTGGTGACTGCCCAGGGTGCGCCTCATCTCATGCCCCAAGAAGAGAATTTAAACAGGCCTTCACCACCAACTATTCGTCTCGTGCACCCCTCCTCCACCCCATCATCACCTCTGCAGTCAGTATATTCATCTCTGCACCTGAAGAAGATCCACCTCGCCTCCACAACCCTGCTTTGGGGTCTAAGTCCCAAAGTTATTGTTATAAATTAAATTCTGATGCTTACATTTGTCTCTGTTTGGGTCTCTTTATAGGTTAAACTAACTAAATTCAGTATGGTCCCATTGTTGCTGGATCCAGATCACCGTCTGGATCCAGGAAGATTTTCATAAAACTTTCAGGAAGGGTCACATGTGATTAGTTTTTGGTGTGAATATGGATCAGAATCTGAATCCATTATCTATATTTACAAACTTTAATGCGATGCCTGCGAGGTCCAAGCTTTCCAAGTATTTTATTTTATTTAGTTAGTTAGTTATTTGTTTACAATTTAAGTTTTTATTGATATTTTTGACATGACAAAGTTATAGTACATCATATTAAACATCTCTTATTATTAGAGAGAAAACATAAAGGCTATTACATAGTAAAGTATGCCAACATGAAACCAAATTCGATATGGGGAGTAAAATTGGCTACTATATGTATAAATCCAAGTGTGCGATAAGAAAGACAAATATCAGTAAGGGAACAATCAAGCATTGTCCTGCTGACTGGCTGTTACAGTAATTTAAGACCAAAATGGTCCCCAAACTGGTGCAGCACTACGATCCCTGCTCTTTAACTTGTAAAGCATACATCCGTACAAAGCCATTAAGCATCATGTTGACCCATTCCTTGACCTGTGGGGTTTTAGGAGTTTTCCAGTGCTTAAAAATAACCCTGGCTGCTACAGAAATCCCAACCATAATAACAAAAAATTTCCCTCCTGATATGTAAGGCATCTACCCTTCATCACCTAATAAAAACAGTCTTGGACAAAGTGGTACAGTTCATAAGTATAAGTATTTTTTTACCATTTAGTGAAGGGTACCCTGGACATGTATTTATAATTGTGATTTGTGCATTTTGTGATATGCTTTTGTGAATCTTTAGGGGGAACGGTGGCAGAGCTCTCACCTCTCAGCAAGGAGATTGTGAGTTTGATCCTTGAGCTGGCCGACTGTCACTCTCTCTCTGGGTGGAGTCTGCTTGTCCTCCCCGTGTTACTGTGGGTTCTCTCTGGGTGCTCTTCTTCTCACCGTCCAAAGACATGCATGTGTTAGGTGAACTGGTGACTCTAAATTGCTTCTAGTGGATGAATGTGAGAGTGAATGGTTAGGCCCCAGCAGTCGTGACCACTAACAGAAATAAGTGGGAGAAGGAGATGAATAAATGAATGTTTGAAGCTTCCCAGATGTTATAATGAAAATGTTTTGGCCTTGATAATAAAAGCCTAATTTCTAGGCAAATGTTAGTAAACACATTTGTCATTGTTGCAGTTCTAATCATGTATATTATCATTTTCACATGTGCGCTCTGGCTGCAGATCTCTGACTCAGATGTCTTGTGCCAAAGGTTATGTTCAGGTCACAGCAGTCTGATTTAGTACGGTTTTAAAAGTGTAACGATGTTCCTCAAACACAAGACTTTGATATTATTACTTCATAATATGCATCGGTAAATGTTAATCACATCAGATATGAAGCAAAAATAGTTTGACCTTGTCTTGGCCGAGTCTTGTCATAAGCTTCTTAAGACTTCAGAGATTCTGTGTAACGCATGGATGACCAGAAAATCCATTAAACAAAGAGGAAACATCAAGATCAGGTCAGTAACAGCAGAGATCCTCATGTGAAGCTGGCTGCATCTTTGATAGAAGAAAACACATATTAAATCATAATGTAAGCTGTATGGTGTTGCATAATAATAATAGTAATAATTTTGATTAAATAATAACAATAGCACAGTTTTACAATGTGACAACCCACTTCTCTGCAATCCAAGTGTGCAAAGTAATTTAGTGAGTGTTAATGCTCATTGTCCTCATTGTCATGGGTTGTGTTATGTGAAACTGTAACAAGCCAGATTATTGTTGTAGTGATGTACAAAATCCAGCTACAGGGGGTCAGTGTACTCATTGTACAGGTCCCAAGCCTGGATAAATAGAGAGGATTGCATCAAGAAAGGCATAAAACCTGTGGCAAAAGGATATGTTAATCACTGCTCACTTGGATCTTGCTGTGGCAAAAAGGAGAAATGATAAATTTTACACAATGTCAATAGTTTCATATTTTGTGAATGCATTTGTATAAATTGAGTTTTTTTTTTATGTATTTACTGCAACAGATATGGGAGCAGTCAGGAGCAATGACAGAGACTAAACCATGTAATTACCTCCACCAAGGAGGTTATGTTTTTGGTTGTGTTGGTTTGTCTGTGTGGTTGCTTGTTACAACATAACTCAAAAAGTTATGGACAGATTTTATTTAAATTTTCAGAAAATGTCAGAAATGGGATAAGAAACTGATTACATTTTGGGGGTGATCCAGATCACCATCTAGATCCAGGAATTTTTTAAGGATTCTTTGCTGAGATGGGCAAATTTTTTTATGAAAATTTTACCTGCACCATTTGCAATTACAACAATTACCCACTGTAGAAAATAAATGACATGAGTGAGACCGCAGAGACTTTTACAAATCCCTTTAAGATTCAGTATTTTTGTAGTCATAGTACAGCAGTAAATTCTGAAGTATAAAAAGCCAAATGTGCTGAAGGCAGTGGGGGATCTGTGCAGTGACTGGAGGATACTGCATATGACTGAGTTATGAATTGTTCCATACAGTCAAAGTTTGTTTTTAGCCCAAGTATCACTTGCCGTGAGTGGTTAAAAAATAAATGAGGTGAATGAACAGTTTTGATGATGTTCAGGCTTGTTCTGTTTCCCAGAAAAGTTGTGCCTTTGAGAGACTGCAGACACTGTAACCTCGAATGACATTTGTTAAAGGAACATATGGGAATAAAATAATATATATCTGTTCTGCTCTGGTTATGGAAAAACGTTCAGTCCAGTTGTGTAAACCATTTTTCTTTAAATTTTTTTTCCAACTAAGAAAAACATTGTAAGCATTAATTATTTAATGCCAGTTAAAAGTGGAAATTTTCTCCATAATAACTTTTACTGTAATGGATACAGTGGTGTAAAGTAATAGAATACTTACAAAAATGTACCTTCTGTATTTGTAACATTTGTATTTTTTGTATTTTTATACTAGAGTTGGAAGAAAAAATGTTCTCAGCACCTTTTTTTTATCTAAATGAGAAGTATTTTCTCCACTACACCAATCAGGCATAACATTATGACCACAGATTATCTCTTCATCAGGGCACCTGTTAGTAGGTGGGATATATGAGACAGCAGCTGTTAGAAGCGGGAAAAATGGGTAAGTGTAAGGATTTGAGTGAGTTTGACAAGGGCCAAATTGTGATGGCTGTAAACGACCATGTGTTAGCCCGGTGAGCCACTCTCTCCTACTTTCTTTTCAAAAGCAGGATGGTCTGGTTCCTCACTCGGAGGGAAGCGTCTCCGGTCGATTTGCAACTGGCCTTTCATGGCCGTTTATCTGCCGCAAGTCTTATGAATGTGGAAGCAGAATGAATTTTATAACTTTATTATCAGTGCCTAGTGCTTTCCTTCGTCACTTGTTGGTCCTGTTGAAGTCTGTGTTCTTGTTCAGTTCTCTGTGAGATTTTTTTCAGAGCTGCTCATCATATGGCATGTTTTATGGAATCAGCCATGTTTGTTTAGGACACAGGTCAGCAGTGCACTTCTTACGTCCCGTCCTTCATTTCTCTGATTGGTTACTCCACCTGTCATTGTTCCACCTATAGAAACAAAACTTACACGAAAGGGTACCAGACTAACTTCTTTATATAGCATAGGAAAAGAGTTTGTGTGGCAGTGGCTGACCAGACTACAACTGGGTCAGAGCATCTCCAAAACTGCAGCTCTTGTGGGGTGTTTCCAATCTGCAGTGGTCAGTATTTATCAAAAGTGGTCCAAGGAAGTAACAGAGGTGATGTTCACCACTTGTAGGCTGAGGCTCGTGTGGTCCGATCCAATAGTTTCAACATGCTCAAGAAGTTAATGCTGTCTCTGATAGAAAGGTGTCAGAATACACAGTGCATCAGTTTGTTGTGTATGGGACTGCATATAGGGCAGGTGGTCATAATGTTATGCCTGATTTGTGTACGTATCTTGTGTGAGAATGTGGATGTACAAGAAGGCATAGTACTGAGTTGTTGTAGTTGTAGTGTATAAGCAGTAATAATAGTAGTAGCAGTTGTAGTACTTTGTGGCTTTAGCAGTAGTCAATAAAACTATTCCTCTCCTGTGGTCACTGAGATCCACGTTTGTCCAGTTGTGTAAATTGTTTTTGTTCTCTGTCAGATTTTGTCTGAAAACCAGCCCCATGCCCCTTGGTCCATCAAAGACAGAGCACAGTGGAGTTCAAAGCCGACTTCCCGTGGAAAAGGATGAGCACTGTTTGCACATCGCGAAGACGTTTACACAATTATCCTAGAGTGTCCCACAGTTCAAGGACATCCCAACATGAAGACTCTGTATGTCTCTGTCCTTAACACATCCTGGGGTTTCCATCTGCAGCACTTAAAGGCTGCAGAGACAAGTGGAAAGTGACCGGGAAATGACCTGCTGGTTTGTTTTTGAACTTTTTGCTGGTACATGATGTTGTTAGATCTAGAGATTACTATGTTTTAATTAAAATGTGGGACTGGGTGTGTGAAAGGGTCACAAAAAAAAAAAACATAAATACAGCTTATGTATATGACCGTGGCACTGAGGAAAAGACTGGAGGCAGAGCTGAAGATGTTGAGGTTCTCTTTGTTCATGACGAGGATGGACAGGATCAGGAGCGAGTCCATCAGAGGGGGGAGATGTTTTGGAGATAACGTTAGAGGCCAGACTGAGATGGTTAGGACATGTACAGAGGAGGGAGAGTGAATATTTGGGTAAAAATGCTGAGGTTAGATACAGGAGGCCTAGAGCAGTGGGCTTTTGTGTCATACTCACTCCTCACTCATTCGTGTTGCTAATTCTTCAAAAAGTGATCATAAAATATATCTGTCTTTTTTAGCACAAAGACATTTTATACTTACTTTATTGTACAAAATTTCCTTCATTTTTCTTTTAAACTAAAACAAATGGTAACAATTTAGTTTAGGGTCCATTAACCATTAACTAAGTGCTAATAAGCATGGTAGTTATAGATTAATTAACTCTCAGTTAGTAATTATAAAGCACCTAGTAACCTCTTATTCTGTGTGACTATATTCTACAACTAATTAGCAATTAACTAACATTTTCCCCTTAATAAACTCATAATTACTGCTCATTAATAGGAAGTAAGAAGTTGTTGGACATAAATTTTGATCTTAATAAGACTTTTGTGGTACTAATCCCTAATAATGCTTATACTCCAATAATCCTATTAAGATCATAACTAACACTGGCCTAGAAAGATGAAAGATTTATTAAGATTTATTAATGTAGTGAAGAGGACATGAAGTTAGTTGGTGTGAGAGAGGAGGATGCATGGATGACAGATGGAGGCAGACGATTTGATGTAACGACCTCTGAAGGGAACAGAGACAGAAAACTCACTTGTCTGAGGAAAACCACGGGGCCTCCTCCCAGTTTTAGCTTGAACCACTTTACCCCAAGTGTCTTCTTAAGGTGCTTTTTTACTTAACATGTTTCACACATAGTTCAAACAAACTGAAAAGGTTGATTTTTGTGTTCTAGTGCGTGTCTCTTACACAAAACAAAGCCAACTATTTGAACCATTTGGAAAACATCTTTGTGCTACTTTACCCACTGCACGCTGCATCAATCTGTCAACTTCCTGCTCCCAGTGTTTGTCCAAAATCCTCTCAAAAACATCTGAAAAAGTCCCAGGACAAGATTTAATATTAGGATACACGAGTGGTACTTATTACACTGTTTTATTCTTAGAGGACTTTGGTGGTTTTACACTTCCGTCAGTTCTGCATTCATTTCTTTTTTTTTTTGCATTTGGTGCCTTTAAGCGATACATAATTAATCTGATTTCTTTCCCAAATTTGCCAACCCCATAAAATAAAAAAAAACATGGCAAGAATTTAAATTAATTATTTCAGGACAGTTAAAAGCATGGATTTTCCCAGAATAGCTTTTGGTAATTAATTACACAGCGATACAAACTATTTTACTTTAGGACATATTTTGAAGAAAATATAGGCTTCTTTTTTAATACAATGAATTATAGCAAGTTGTTTTCTTTTCAGTCCTTCAATCCTTCAAGAGCCTGTTGTCCTTTTTACAGCATACATTTACTAAATTTCCTAAGCATACATTTCTTCTAAGTCTGAGTAAAAGCTTTTTGTGTGTAAATATTGTGTGTGGGAGGCACAGTGGAAGATGGAATAGTACTAGCACTGGCAGTAGTGGTAGTATTAGAAAGTAGTAGCAAATGCAGCAGAAGCATCAGTAGTAGTAGCAGTAGTAGTAGTGGAAGACGTGGTAGCGATAGCAGCAGTAGTAGTAGTAACAGAAGTGGTGGCAAAGTGGTTAGCTGTTGCCTCAAGAAGGTCCTGGGTTTGATTCCCAGACCATGTGGGGCCTCTCTGTGTGGAGTTTGTATGTTCTCTCTGAGTCTGGGTGGGTGTCCTCAGGGTGCTCCGGTTTCCCCCATCAACCTAAAACATCCACAACAGGATAATCCTCCAGTGTGGCCCTCCCGACCATGATCCTGGCTCAAGGGTTCCCGGGCGCTGCATTGCAGTCACCACTGCTCCTGACAGGTTTCCCCAGTGGCAATGAAGGATGGGTCAAATGCAGACAACAAATTTCCCTATGGAGACAAAAAAGCCTAACTTACCGTAGGTGTAGTTGTTGCTAAAAAAAAAAAAAAAAAAAAGTAACATGTATTTTAGTACTTTTATTTCTGCTTAAAGGTACTATGAGCAGTTTATATTCTTTATATTTCATTAAAATTACCCATATGTGTGCCAAGATATGATGTAAACATGTTTAAATCATGTTTTTTCTTGATAACAATGGTACAGCTGATTTATTAACAATAAAATATATTTTACATAATGGCCAAGTTGTTTTTGTTTACATTTTTTGTTTTGGTTCTGAAACCCTGCATTGATCGTCCAATCAGAAAAGCTGAAAGACTGGCAACCCAGACCACTGTTTTGCTTTACACTGCAGTACTGTTTTCAAACCAGTACAAGTGCACGCTGCTTGCAGTATCTTTAAGTAACTATTTTGTTATGTAAACTTGAGTAATAGTATTTTGAAGTTATAGTACTTTCACTTGAGTACTTCTTCCACCTCTGAGTGAGTGTGTAAACATGTCCACACACAGGTGCAGCGGCGGCCATCTTGATTTAGATAATGTCTCTAACCATCTCCCTAATGGTGCTAATGCTGCTAATGGTTTAATTATATGAGGTTGTGCTAATCACAGTTATGCTGAGCCCAGAATAGTCCCGTCCCAAAATAGAATAGGGGACGAGTGTCATTAAATGGGACTTTCTGAGGGGCTCTTTGTTTGGTGTGTGGCCCCACGGTTTAATGGCACTAACTGGGATTGTCCCTGGTCCTAAATGTGTTTGAGAGCTTTGTTTGCGCATGTGGATTTGGGGGTGGGGCTAAGTGGGTCACAAGTTTTAGGGAAACACAATGGTGAGTGTTGTTTTGTGTTATCCCGGTGCATTTTACAACCGATAAATTTCATGTTATTTATTTCTCTTTGAAGCGTGAATGCACCGCTGCTGCTGTGGCTTCATAACCAAAAATTTTAAGAAGAAAAACTGTAATAAACCTAAATTTAGATAGAGATGAAGAGACACTGTAAAGGGCAAAAGGGCCATAAACTCTTCTTAAGAAACAATGTTATAAAAGCAAAATTAGTACAAAGAAAATGAACTGTAAAAAGTCCGCATATAATTAATTAAAGTCATAATTCACACATAAAACATTTTATGGGAAAGGGCTTTTTCTGCTTTGTCAACAATGTTTACTTCATTAAATAAAACCACATGAATCTTCTGTGGCAAGGTGGGTAGCACTCTAGAATAGAAATAGTAGCTGTAGTAGTAGTAGTAGTAGTAGTAGTAGTAGTAGCAATAGCAGCAGCAACTTCTTCAGTAGCTGTAGTAGTAGTGATAGTAGAAATAAATTCAATTCAGTTTTATTTGTATAGCCCAGTATCACAACAAAAGTCGCCTCAAAGTGCTTCACAAACATTTCAAACAAAAACACACAATCAGACTTAACACACAATCAACACAAACAATAACTACACTGAACTAAACAGACCCAGGACACTCCTGTCCTTAGACCCTCCTTCTCGGTAAGGAAAAACTCCTAAAAAAAAAAAACAGCTGTGGGTAAATAGTACTTCATAATGTTGTTGTTGTTGTTGAAACTGGTCTTGAGATAATTTTTTAGTCTTAGTCTCAGCCTCGAATCCAATTTTACTCGGTCTTGTGTCAGTCTCGGCTGTGGCGGTCTCAGATATTTTATTTATCAAACATCAGAAGAATCAGGAAAATGAACAGTCTCTGTTTGTTTGTGGAGTCTGTTGCATTAGATCATTAAAAGAATGATTTATTATTTATTTGAACCACTTTTTATTTTTGCTTTTCCCCTTTATTTAGTGTTAGTTTACAGGGTTTGGTCTGGACCTGGTCCCAGCGGTTTGCTTTGGTTTCAGTCTTGACTTGGTCTTGGTCCTTTAAAGTCTTGGTCTCTACTTATTTCCTTTAATAAAAGACGACATAATGCATGCATGTCTAAAACACAGTCTGATTTTATCTATGCTTTATCAATTAAATACATTGCATTTAGTTTACTGAATTGCCTGCAATAAACATAAAACGACTTGTAAGTTCCTAAAATATATAAATTTGAAGAGATCTATGCAATGGAAACAATATACATTTTTATTTTCTATTCAAGTTGATTCAAGTCAAGCGATTACCTTTTCATGTTAAGTGTTCAGTGTATTTAAGAAATGTCTACATATGTATGGCTTGTTGTGTCTTTCACTCAATATATTGGTTTGTCATAACTTACCAGCGTATACCAGTTTTTATTTGTTACAGTTTTTACTGTATATCTCCATCTATATGTTTTTGCACAATGAATGAATGCCTTTTATTGGCAGGAGTAATCTAGGGCTGGAGCTCTGGACAACACTAAAACAAAAGTGTGATTTTAAATAATGGTTTTGCTTCACACAACTGCACAAGATCTTAGGTTTCCTTTCTTGCAGCGTGACACAGTCTCCTCTCACGTGAGCATCTTACATTATGTCAGTCCATAATAATAAAGACCTAACCTAACTCACATGACTTGGATTTGCTCAAAGATATCATTGTTGTGCTAACGGTAATGAATCAGAGCAGACAGACAAGCCCTGAACACATGTCCAGGTCATCGATGGGTGTCCCTCAACACTAAAACACTTTGTACTGCAACTTCAAAAGGCTCCTTTAGAGGTTTAGATACTTATTTACCAGAGTAGAGTGAATGATCTTGGAAAAGCAGCAAAATACAAAGCTAATTTTGAAGTTACGGCATGCACATAGGGCTTCTTCTTCTTTGCATACAGCTTTCATTTGTGCAAACTGTGCTCAGAGACAATGACTTCTGGAATTGTTCCTGATCCATGCAATAATTTATCAGTACAGAATAATGTATATTTTTAATGCAGTGCTGCCTAAGGACCTGAAAATCATGAGCATCCAATACATCCAATACTAAAAATACAGACTCTGCTTTTCTAAAATGCCTCTTTTATACCCAGCCATCTTTCTGAAATCTTGCCAGTTCACCTATTTAGACCTATAGCTAAAATTTATTGATACACAAGGGAAATTGCATGGTACAGCTGCTCAGTTGCACACAAAACATGAGCAAATAAAAGAAAAAAAATAAGTGTAAGATATAGATAAAGATACAGCAGAAAAATACAAGATTTGCATATCTAAAAAAAAATAGGAGTAAATACATTATATTAAGTATTTTTTAATAGTTTTTTTTTTCCCACACTTTTGTTGCCCTAGTCCAACATGTTTGATGTGTGTTGCTCATTTTTGTGTAATGGTAAAATATCTAATATGTTGTTTATGATCTATTATGAATAAAAGTTGTTTCATGTGTTTTGCAAATGACTTTTTATTTTACATTTTACACTTCTTCAGAATCAGGTTTGTGTGTAACTTTCATCATAACATATCAGTGTGGACATAGCCTGACTTTGTTTACACTGAGTGGGAGTTTGGTAAGTTGGGTCTGTGTGTTTGGGAAAGCCCTGATAAGGCTGCACTTCCACTCTGGTGTCAGCGTGTGCAGCCGAGATAAACACTGACGTCATGCAGCGCAGTGTTTCTGTGAGGGAAATAAATCATACTTTAAACACCAACTCATTAGACAATATTAACTGAATGATATACAGTTATGCTCCCATTTAATTATGCTTCACTACTACAGGGCCAATACTTATTAAACAAATCTGATTCAATATTAATGTTACAAATAAGGCAATACAGATTTGTGCACTTATAATCAATTAACCCCCTTTTAATTTGCATAAAGTAACATTTAGATTAGAGTGTGAATAAAAAAAAACATCCACTTCCTCAATATACAAGTCATAAAAATATCTTCATGGATGCTGGAGCCTATCCCAGCAACTATGGGCTGTAGGCGGGATACATGCACATACCCAGGACAGTGGAGTTAGTCACAGGGTTAACCCAGAGACACACAAAGAGAGACAACCATTTAGTCTCATGTTTATTCACTATAGGAGCAATTCAGAGTCACCAATTCACCTCTAACACATATATGTCTTTGGATGGTGGGAGGAAGCTGGAGAGAACCCACAATAACACGGCAGGACATGCAGACTCCCTGTGATACAGTTTAACAAAAAGATTAAACGAGAGAAAAAAGTATAAGTTCTCAGCTGCATTTGTAATCCAGATTGAAATGCATAGGAATAGGAATATCCAGTTTCAAACTTCATCTTTTCAGTCAAACAAGGCACAGTCAATTTAATTTTGATGAGAATATGATTGTGTATGTGTTCATGCATAAATCTGAATGAAATAGGTCCGTCAGGAAATCCATATACTTGAGAAATAGTACGCTGAAAAGTCCTTCACCCAATCTTATGGCACATCACTCACAGTCTTAACTTGGCACAGTATAAAAGCCTCTCTGTGAGACATACGGAGGTTATAAAACACGATCATAAAGAAAACCAACCTGCTGTTATTCATGTTATAAAACTCAATGTCCCTTAAAGGAACAAAGTAAGCAGATGTACAATGCAGTGCAGTCTATACCTACGTATGTGAACATGCGGTCTGACCCAGGGCAGATTTCTGGCAGTGAGTGGCTCTTGTGTTGAGTATATAGTCTCTTTGGGAGAGGCCCGGGGCTCAACTATTCCCATGACAGCAGTCCATCACCGTAAGTACACCTCAGCGGTCAACAAACTCTTTTTTTTTTTTTTTTTTTTTTTTTTTTATCCCGCTCATTGCGCCTCTCCGACTTCCCTCCACGGAAATATTTCATTAAACACAGCGGTGAAGCCTGGACGTTTTGGACCGTTGTTAGAAAAAAAAGCTTCCTCTCAGCTCCTGTATCGGTGAATGAGCGCGCAAAAGACGAGGATGCTCCGCTCTCGCACCTGATTGGTTGTCTGTGCAGCCTCCAGACTCGCGGCTATAAAAAGTGCTAACAGTCCCCTTGTCTCGTCTTTAAGAGCTGCCGGCACAGAGAGCGCGCAGCAGGACGCACTGGACGCGTCGTATACTTTTTACGGTCTCGACTCGCCAGCAAAACTTCTTTTAAGACCATTTAAGACAGAGCACTGGTGGATTAGCTGTCTGGAAAAGTCCTCGCTACAACCTGTGGATCCCCGTAAGTGAGCGTTGCTTTTTGGCGTGCGTTAAAGTCTTGTATTTGTCTTTTAAAATTATATTACGCTTGTGGATTTGGCTGAATGAGTTGGCATGCCCTATAAACTTAGTCAGCTGTTTGTGCGCTCATCGTGGTAATTGATTTCTGACGCTATTTTAAAGCTTTCGTTCCGTCCTTACGAGTTTTATAACCTGTTCACGCTTTATCCATTCACTTCTATGTAGTTTAGTTGATCAGATTTTCTGCTGCTGTCTTGACTCAAAGCCCGGTCTAAGTCAAAGCAGGCATACTTTGTGCACACTTTTTCAATTTCACGACCTGGGTCTGTTCCCTTACGCTGGCTACAGTGACTATTAAGCAATTAATTCAACATATGCTTGTTTTTAAACGCGTAAAATCAAGCCATATTCCAGGTTTAGACCCATTTAGAGAGGGTGTATCAGCTTTTTTCATGGCGTACACCTATAGCTTGCAGGAAAAGTAAATTACACGCTTAAATGGATGGACCAATAGTGTGACTGTCGCGTATCCAAACGCACTGAAGCTGGCTGCATGTATGATGTAATAGGTGGAACTTCCAAATCGTTGAAACAATATAAAAAGCTTAATACGATGATATTTCTTGTCGGAAAATGTTGGCAGTGAACCATGTTGCTTTGCTGGTGCAAGCTGAAGCCAAATTACTCTCAATAGTGGTCTCCCTATTCCTAAAGCCTACTCCTAATGGCAGTCGTGTAAAAATATAGTTGAAACTAGGCTTGGCTGTTTGAGTTACAGTTTGCTCAGTGGTTTGGTTTTTCACAGAGTAACACAAATATGTTTACATTCAGCTGAAAAGAAAACAATCATGATTTGTAGAGGTTTTGGTTTTTCTGTCCAGTATCCAGGATATGAAACTTTTGACACCAGTTTGTGTTCTGTGATTTTTTATTCGTGTGGTAAAAAGTGCTGATATGTTGTAAAACCCGTAGTAAAAAGTTGGAGAAGACATGGAGAGTTGGATAAAACTGTGCCTCTAACAGTTCAGAGGTTTGTTGGAGATGATCTTACAGTGTTGTCAGTCATACATTTGAATAAAATATAGCATTAGGAAACACAAATAAAAACTGGGATTTTGTCAGTGGAGTTCTGTCCAGTTATGCTATTTACATGTGTTCATGATTTTTTCAAAAGGTGGTAGTAATCTGCAACATGTGGAGGTTAAGTTGGACACCCACAGAGGGCTGAATGATATAAAAATGTGTGAAAACCATGTTGAATGTATTAACAGAACATCTTGCAGAATGTCATTGGCTCTGTTGGCAATATAAAAATGCATGGCTGAGGAATATTTTACTCTGGTCTCACTTGTCAAAAGTTGTTGGTTTGAAAACATTTCAACATAAAACTGAATAGCCACAAAACAATAATATGATTTTTAGCTTCAAAGTTTACTTGCAGCCTCCCAGTGCTCCAGATTCTCTCCTATATAACATTCATATTGTTTGTTAGCCTGGCAGCCAGACTTTTTCTTTGGAAATGTTTGGCTTTGACGCAAACTGTGTTCCACTGAGGTTGATCCTTCAGCCCAATCCTAACTATTTATTTAAAATGGAGCAATACTTCATGTCTCTGACTGGTTACAGCACATTTCAAATGATGTTTGCCCAAAGCAGTTCAGAGGCAGTTTACTCTCAGTAGTACTGCCCCTGTTTTCTGATAAGATTCAAAATCTACCCCTGGAAATCAAACACAAATCGACGTGGACCAGACAAAATTCCTCTTGTATAAAAAAAAAATTAAAAATTAGGCTGAGTGGTCCCTAACTTAACTGTTTTTTTCATCGCCTTCTTTAAACTCTATGGGACATTATCAGCTGATGTTTTCCTGTCATCTGTCTATCACACAGTCCAGTCCTTTAGTCCTCTACCTCTGCTCCTCCTCCACCTCCCTTCACACTCACACTGCAGTGCTGTGGTTCTCAAACTGTGGTATGAGTCCCAGTGGTGGTACGCAGGCTTCTTCTTGTGGTACTCAGGAGCATGTAGCAATTTAGATTTAGACAGTTTTCTTCCTGTTTTAGTTCTGCTGATTGGCAAAAGCTTAGACCTGGTTTAGTCCTGGCTTAGACCTGGTTTAGTCCTGGCTTAGACCTGGTTTAGTCCTGGCATTGACCTGGTTATTAGATTGTTTATACCTGGTGTAGTCTGAGTTTAGCGCTGATTTAGTCCTGATTTAGATCTTGTTAATAACTGATTAATATTTGGTTTAGTCCTGATATAGACTTCGTTTAGAGATGGATTATACCTTGTTTAATCCTAGTTTAGTGCTGATTTAGTTCTGGTTTAGACCTAGCTTTGACCCGGTTTTGTTTAGCCTTAGTTTATTCCTGGTTTTGTCCTTTATCTTTGTTCAGTCATGGTTTAGTCCTGGTTTCATCCTGGTTTCATCCTGGTTTAGTCCCAGTTTAGACCCTGTCTTGTCCTTTTAGTAAGGCTCATTTTATTCCATTAAGGTACTTTGAAAGCCAGATATTTTATGAGGTTGTCCTTGGTGTGAATAGTTTAAGAATCACTGCTGTAGTGCATTGCTAAACATTTACATCTGTCTTGTTTTGCCATTTGTTCTTGGACTGTTTTGTTTTTTGTTCCATTTGCTTGCTCCTCTTCCTACGCATGACTAAATTACTTACAATCTCCGCTTTTTCTCATTTCACTGCCAAATGTCCGCATCAGAAGTGGATCCAGCAGCTTCACATAAAGGTCAGAGGTTGTCTCTGAGGTAACCAGTATTAGATTAAACTGATGATCACCAATTAAAACCAGGCTGCCCAATTATTGTAAACAATCCTCTCTCACAGAGGCTGCCATTTTTACATAAGGACTAGTCTTAAACAGAGACCTGATTCAGAATAAGCAGGAGATTTGTGTGGAAAACTGCCAAACTTTTTTTTTTTTTCTGTAATGATTGTGTCTGTGAGTCCGTCCATGTGATTTTGTGCAAATAGAAAGAGTTTCTGTGTTTTAGAGCCACATAGAGATGTTAAATATGAGCCAGCGATTTGGAAGTTGGAGTTAGAAGTATGCATTATCTGACTTTTTATCCATCACATTGCCTTCCTTTTCCAGTTTCTTGGAATTATTTAATTTAAAAAGTAAAACTGAGGCAATTCACTGCCACAAAATATTAATAAATGACATCAAACTTAAGTATCAGAGATTACCTTAAACTTTAGAGAGAGTTTAGAGTTAGACCATGGCATCCCACAATTATTTCCACCTCTTTAAACATCACCAATGGCTGAAGAAGTACTCCAAATCTATACTTGATTAAAAGTAGTGTTACTTAAAGGGCTATATTATGCTTTTATTTGTATTTTTAACCCAATTTTGGCCACCTCTAGAACAGCACTGCTTGTTTTACAACCTTTAAAAACATTATGTCAAAGAATATTGTGTAAGAGAACATTTTTAATAAGTACAGTAAGTAGAAACAGGTAAAGAGACCAGCAAATTCAACAAAAAACAAAATCAGAGGGGGAAAAAAAAGCTGTTTACTTCCTTAATCTTTTTGTATGATGCCATGTTAGTACAAAATGAAAAATAGCTGTGAGGAATTTGATAAATGAATGAGAGCAGACTGGACGTAGAGGGCTTGTTGATTGGTTAGTGCTTCTTTGAATGGGCAGGGGTTTGTGGAACCGAGCGTTCTGAGACCTCAGAAACTCAGCACTGGAGACTACAGGATTACTTATACGGCGTAAATGAAATAAAACACAACTCCAGTATGTTTTTGATGAGGGAACAACATAACTAATACTCATGTATCAACAAAAGCACAGAAGTTTACTTAAAATGTAAAAAGTGTTGAATGAAAAGAACTGCTACTAGTACTACCGCTACTTCTACTACTACTGCTACTACTTCTACCACATATTACATCTAAGACCACTGCTATAACTACTGCTATTACTACTACAAATGCTACAACTAGTACTACTACTTCTATTACTACAGCTGCTACCACTGTTATGTAATACTACTAACTTTGCCGCCAAGGTCAAGAAATACTTTTACTTTTTGACTTCCTCGAATAAATGTAAAAAAATTATTTGCAATCTTTTTGTATTGAACTATTAAACTGTATGGCTGATGAAGGAGTAGCTGCTAAAAATATTATTTTAATATTATATTTTCTTACATAATACATACATAAAAGCTTGTTTCAAAGACTTAGGTTATGAAATTTTTTATTTGTTGTGAATTGACTATGAGTTTAATTTAATTTTAACATAAAATATATAGTATAATGATGTGTAAGGGGAGATTATATTGTTATATTTTTATTTTATATCTTAATTTTAAAGGCAGATTTTTATTTTTAATCATCAGAATAAGTTTAAAGATATTTACTTATTAATTTTTTTTATTTTTTTATTTTTATTTTTATTTATTTATTTTTTTGTCTTTTTGTGTGTTTTTTATTAATGTTTTATGGACCAAAATCATGTGTCCTGAAATAAAGAATAAGGAAAGAAAAAAAAAATGCAGCAGAATTAGTATGTGCAATAAAGTAAGTATACAGTGTATTTTTTTATGTATATTTTTAAAGAATTATGAACTGGTCTAGGGGACAATTTAAAGTCTTTGTTTTTTCCACAGATGATTCCTATCACAATATATACATCAAAAACACATAATTTTACTGAACAAGCATGTATCCACTCTTGTTTTCCTCAGTGTCAGTAGATGTTGTGTGCGTTCGGAGTAACTCTGTGACTGTGTGTCCTGATCATACATGCCTGCAGTAATGGCTTGTGTCCTGAATCGGTTCGTTTGTGCAGAGCCCGCCCCGGGGCATGCTGGGATACACATGACTGTTCTGAGAGGCCCCGGTCCTGTCTGAGAGGGAGCATCTGTTCTGCTGTGGGCCTCATTTAACCCACATCCTCACTGTCTCCAGCCCACTGCAGTGTTAGACCGACTACTGCACGCTCTGGCACTTAGTTTAAAGTAAAAGATTTTCTTGTATTTGATGAGCAATGTAAACTCCTGCGTCAGCGTACTGTGATAGGAATAATCTGTGTACACATCTGAGTTGTTGTTGTTGGTGTTGTTGTCAAGCTGCCTTTGGTTGGTCCACACCACTTGTTAATGCTGATTTAATGGTGCTGATGATTTTGAGATTTAAGTGGATATTGCAGCATTAGTTTTGTGAAACAGAAACAGAAAAAAGCACAAATAGAAAAAAGTGGAGTGAAGAAAAATGCTGACACAGTATTAGCAAAGCATTCCATATTTGTTTTTTACTGAGGTGGAGATAAATGTGGCATGGCATCAACTGGTCAAGTTTTTACTTTTATGATATTACAGCACAAAAGTTTTAAGATTGAAAAAAAAAGGGCAGGTAAAATATGTCAGTAATATTACCTAGTGCCACTTAGATCCTCACAAAAAAAAATCATCAAACCAATAATATGATTAATTTCATATGTTTGGACCATAATTTGATTTAAGTCACAGCAGTTTTATAACTTTCTACTAACTACTGTTTATCACACTTTTCTTACGTTGGTATCTGACAGTAACCTGGTCAGTCAGCAGCTCCTACTTTCTTTTCTAACTCAGGACAGTCTGGTTCCTCAGCCACAGTGAGTTGTTTCCTATCGGTGGATTTGCACCCAGCCTATCACAGCCGTTTATCTGCAGCGTGTCTTACAAAGAGGAACATTTTATAAATTCTCTCACCTGATTAATAGCGTTTTGTGCTTTTCTTTGTCGCCTGTTGATTCTGCTGAAGTCCTTGTTGTTGTTCAGTCCTTTGTGGGAATTTTTTCTTCGTCTTGTCCCAACCACCACATTCAAACACACTTTAATATTAATTTTAGTTTTAATTTAATAATATACTTAATATACAACTTTTTTGGGTTGACTTGCATTAGTGTTATTTGAATTGACTACTGTTTAAAATACATGTCTCTTTCATTTACCTATGTAGACAAATTTGCAGCTTTTAAGAAACATTGTGTGGCCTTTTCCAGACATACAGTAGTAGTAAGAAGTTGTTGTTCCCCCTGCCCCCTCCCTCTATACAGCCATATAGCCATAGCTAAACACCCTTCAGCAGTACTTGTGCTTCTCTTGTTGTCAGTCACTAAGTCATGTAAAATGCTTGTTTCCTTTTATACTAAGCTCACAGGTAACGTCACCTCTGTCCCGGGGCGGTTCACTCGGTTGGTGGGCTCCAGCTCCTAATCTGCGGCTTCTGTTGTTTATTTTCATTTGCAGAGAGCCAAAAAAACTTGATTTAAGTGTAGAAAAAGTCAAGCAAGTTTAATATTTCTAAAGCAGATTTCAAACAACCCAACTTATCCACCCAAGTAATGAACAAATTGTATAGACAAGGAAGTACTCAAAACTGGAACTCAGGTAAATGCACTGTGACTTAGTAATTGTAGTAAAAGTACTTAACCACACTCGAGTAAAAGTACAAAATGCATTGAGTGCAAAGTATATTTAAATGCTTTATGCCTCTTTTTCTTCTGTCCCCAGTCTAATCCTTCTGTGAGCATGCAATCCACTTTGAGGTGAATAAAAACTTTGACTTGAATAGAGAAAATTAGAGAAAAATTTACTCAACTAAAAGTGTGTTTCAGAAAATGTACACAGAAAATACCTATAAGTGAAAGTGTATATAGTTAGTCCACTTGTAGTAAGAGAGTATAGATCCTTCCATGAGTGACATCATTAGAAAAGTTGTGCACGCAGCCTTGTACCGAGTTTTATCACATTCATTTCTATGAGAGAGCAAAATAAAAATATTAATTTAGATGTTTTTGGGCAGCAGAAATGAATGGTTGTTGTTTGAATATTTATTAAAAATGATTCTGAACTGACGTGACCCAGATCTGGTTGTCAGGCCCAATTTCTGAAGTTAATGAAGTAGGATTAGTGGTGATTGATGAATTTAATCTGAGCATACACTGTCAAGCTTTTGTGGCTCATCACATTTCTGTTTTTATTTATCCTTCTTGACATTGAATTAAGAAATGTAAATTTTGTATGTTTGTTTAGCTTATATCTAATTATAGACAGTAATTGCCACGCTAAATTAAACAGCTAAATGTTGACACACTCACTAATGTTATCAAACCAGGCTCTGATGTTACTCACATGAGGTCGAGTGGTTGTCATTTGCCAAACCTGTCTTTGTTATTCATAACTTGCGATGTTTGGTGGCTAGCACTGCTGATATTAAAAATGTATTAATATCTTTTTAACTTCCGGTACCAGTCTTTGGAACACAAACATTCTGTTTACAAACACTAAAAGGATCTATAAATACATGTCAGAAATAAAAATCACAGCAATTTAAACAATATTGTAAGATCAACAAGCAAACAGGAAACTGGTGCATCTGTTGAATACGCTTATATGCACTAAAATTGTCTAATCTTAATCTGAATATCATCATACTCCAAATATGAGACTGCATTATATGTGCATTGAATTTCATGCAGAACATTTCCATAGGTCCTTTTCAGTTGCAATGACTTGTGTCTTTATTTAAGTTAATGTAAAAGAAGAAAAAATAGTGATCAAAGACATTTCTCTCCTTTCGGCTTTTTCTTTCAAGCATGCCTGTAAACCTTCTGTCTCCTGTAGTCTGCAATAATCTGTGCATGAATTTGGCACAGGGGGCTACACCAGATGCCTTTCTTGACACAACCCTTTCCATTTATCCAGACTTGGGACTGACACAAGGAGTTCACTGGCCTGTGGCAGGATTAGGGGATCAAAGATGCTACTTCACCAAATAAGAAAACCCACTATACTCTATTTATTGTTGTCTTTGTAAATATAGAAACGGTACGATCCTATACTCTCCATTTGCAGCACTCTCTGCTTCACTTAACCTCTGCGTTCTGCCAAATCATTCTCCATCACAGACTATAATTGTTTTCACAGCAGCCTTTGGTATTTTAATGACTGTACATGTGTGTGGCCATTCGAGCCTTCACAAAGACACCAAGCCCAGTGTGAAAATCTGGACTGTTTCTCTCCAGTTGTTTTCTGGATTTCAAACTGAGCTGCAAACTCACCGTATCCATACAAATCACTGCACTGTGTTGCAGCAGAGCTATGCTCTTCAAGCTTTGAATGGAAAATAAGTTGCTCATCAGATAGAGGCTTAATCTGTGGCTTAAACAAATGAAAAATGCTGTTGGCGTCAGAAAACATTTTCTATTTGTGTTTTATTTTGAAGGGAGTGTCTAGTATTTTGTATAGCAGATATTTTGGTTATACTTATTGCTGACAGTTTGGAGAAGCAGACAGGAGCAATTAGAAAGGCATTGTGTTAGGTATGGCTGCTTATGGGGCCAGTGATCAGGGGAAGTGAGTATTTATCTGGATTTTTTTCATCATATGACTTACTTTTACTTTTAAATCTGTATACAATCTCAAAAGTTCTCCCTGGTACAAGCTCCACAGTATGGCCACAGTTCTATAAATTAAAAAGAAAAATGGCACATCTCAAGTTCTTATGAAGTGGAAACAAAATCATGTGATCTGATAAATTACATAAAACGGCTACATATTTGGCATTTATCCCTGGCCATTGTTGATCTTAGCAATTAACGTTACAAATGAAGCGGTCTCTGTCATGAGTTTAATCCACTCTTCAATCTGTGGCCTGTGGGGACTTTTCCAGTTCCTCAGAATAAGTCTTGCAGCCACAATAAATCCAGCCACCACCAGTCCAAACATTTCCTGGGGGGCATTTGGGAATAGATGTATGTTCATCTCTTTAACTCAAAATTGCAAAAGCCTCGAAATGTAAATACTGCAAGGCAAGCTATATATTAAAAATATAAAATCAAATTACCACTGGCCCCAACTATTACTCGCCCTTATTGAAGCTTTGCGTTGTTCAGTCTCTGTGGTCATGCTCCTGTCAACTATAGGAAATACATTTGCTATCCCAAAAATCTTTAAACTTGTAAACATTTCATACATACTGCAAGGGAAGCTGGGTGTACAGTATGTTATCATCATATTGTGCATTTCTAATTATCTTTTCTCCTCTTTCTTTTCAGGTCTATGCAGCCAGACACAGAGCTAACCCCACTGTGTGAAAGTGAATGAATGTGAGCCTAAAATCTCCTGGTCTTTTTAGTTTGTGTGTGTGTTTCTGAGTGATTGTGCCAAAATGAGGGTAGCTGCTCTGCTGTGTCTCCTGATACTGGGCGTTGGGGTTGAAGCCAAGCGAATCATCCGGGACTCCCAAAACGGCCCAGAATCTGATGGACCGTCCAGCAACAGCAATAACAACTCTGTCCTGGGACTGCCCCCGCTGCCCAGCCGACCGCGGGGATCCTTTCCGCCCATGTGCATAAAGCCGACAGAGATTAAGCATGCCTTTAAGTACGTGAACACCATCGTCTCCTGCCTGATCTTCGTGGTGGGGATCATCGGGAACTCGACACTGCTCCGGATCATCTACAAGAACAAGTGTATGAGGAATGGGCCAAACGTCCTGATTGGGAGTCTGGCCCTCGGAGACCTGCTGTACATCATCATCGCTATTCCCATCAACGTCTTCAAGGTAAGAAAATGGCTTTGTTGTTTCATGTCTAATATCTTCGTTCATGGACACTGTTACCTTATGCAGCAAGCTGGATTCCCATGAGATTTGTGACTTCACAAATACTGTAAAATACTGTACACCAGGGGTAGGCATCCCCTGGCCCGCAGGCCAAACTTGGCCATCGACCAGATAAAGTCAACCCTTGTCAATTTTTTTTTGCTGATAATTACTTTTATTAATTGCTATTACTTAGTAGCATTTAATCCCATGCTGCTGTCAGTGAATGAGGCCGGTGTAAGACCCTATTTGCAAGCATACAGCTCTCTGTCATGGTTTCATGGTTTTAGTTGCCTCCATCCAATAAATAGCAAGCATTCTATCATGTGACCTCCCTTTGCCATGGTTACCTTTGCCTCTATCCAATAAGTATCCAATGTTTATCTAATTTGCAGCGTAAAAATGTAGCAAAATAGGGGGTGGTGCTGTTGGAGTGAGGATTTTTATTTATTTATTTTGAAGGTATTTATTTATTGATCTAAATATTTTGTATATGTAACTGAATATGCTATTATATGTTCATATACAGCTGCCAAGGAACCATGACAGAGAACTGTATGTCCATTCATGTGGCTCGCCACCTGGTGGTATAAAATTTATTTTACCCGACTACAATCAAACTTGCTGACCCCTGTTGTATGCCTTGCCAGGCTCAAGATTATGCATTTAGGTCAAAATCACTTGCACAAGGTGTGGCAGTACAGCTGCGGCAGGTTTTAGGTTTCCCAAAAGCAAACCTGCTAGTCTGGATGCCCCTAAACATTTCCAAAGCTGCTAAAATCCTCAGATGAAATGTTTGTAACATTGTTTTACAATAGTAGGTTGTTGAAAATGAAAATAGGGTATGGAACTTTACGAAGGTAGACAAATTGAGGCTAGAGTGGAGGAGCACCACTTTTGTTTCAAAATTTAATTCAACATACCTGACTAGGTACTGACTTCCTAATTACTAGATTACTGCAGAGGTTTAATCTGCATAGAAGGGTCTATACAGTAGATACATGGCTCTAGTTATAAAAAAAAAAAAAAATACATAATTTTGACTAGAATTTATTCACAAACACATACTTAGATGGAGTGGGTTTTAACAAAAAAACTATTTTGATAAATATACAAAAATATTACAAAAATAATATTGGGTTGCACAGCGGCAGGGCAGTTAGTGTTCTCGCCTCCCAGCAAGGAGACCGTGGGATTTGATCCCGGGCCGACCAACATACCATCACTCTCCTCCCCGTGTTAGTGTGGGTTCTCTCTGGGTACTCTGGCTTCCTCCCACCGTCCAAAGACATGCATATGTTAGATGAATTGGTGACTCTAAAACGCCCCTAGTGAATGAATGTGAGAGTGAATGGTTGTCTGTCAGTGTCCGTCTCTGTGTCAGCCCTGTGACAAGCTGGACCCTGTCCGGGCTGTACCCCGCCTAAGGCCCAAAGTTACTGGGATAGGTTTCAGTCAGCCGTGACCCCTAGTGGGAATAAGCAGAAGAAAATGAATGAATGAATGAATGAATGAATGAACAAAAATATGGTACTTTTTATGCTTTAGGAAAGCTAACATAAAATATTTACATCTCTGACAACACCTTTTTTGCAAAAATGGCTGAAACAGCATCAATGTTATGGCATTAAATCTTGAATGTTAAAATAAGTGATAAGTCAAAAGGAGGCATAAACTGTGGTGCAAATAACCAAAAAAGCTTTTGGCACCAGAACTTCTAATGCAGATCCTCAAAGTGCAGATAACATGCGCTAATGGAAATAGAACTGTTGGCTTTACTTGCGCTGGCTTCATAAAAAGAATTTAGTGACTGTACAAGTTACAATAAACCCTCCAGTTACCGTTCTCATTTTACACCTAATGAAAGCCTCTAATAAAGCCCACATTTTTTTCCATTTATCACTGCTCTCAGACCTGGTCCTGCCTCTTTTATTGTAGAATTTTAAAGCTACAATTTCCCCTTTACAATAGAGCCATGTGGGACCTGCTTTGAGGCCGTCGTGTGGAGGAGCTGTACTTCATTAAAGCCTTTATTGCTGTGGTCTGTATCTAGATTTTAAGTGTTGTTTCTGGTTTCCTGTTTCCGAGTAGACTTTTCCAACTAAACTTTCGACACCAAGTAGGTCAATAAACAAGAAAACAACTAGTGTGGGCTAAACACCTGAGGAAAGCATTGAAGTGTCTCGAATACTTTGTGTGTGAGGTGAAAATATCACTGGAAACTGACTAGTATGGAATAAATTATTATCATTTCTGAACATTGACACAAACTAAATGTTTCATCAAAACAATAGAGCCCCAAGATTCCACTCCATCCCACTTCCCAACTCTCTGTCCCATCACCCAGTGACCCCAGGTCCCCCAGCCCAGCCTACCCACCCAGCCTAGGGGTTAGGGTTAGTTAGTTAGTGATTATTACCTCAATTTAAAAACTTAAAATGTTCTTTTAAATGTTTCAATATAGCAAGGGAAGCTGTATTTAAAGAAACTATGGAGTGACTGACAGCAAAGTTGAAAAAATAAATGAGCAATAATTATTTTTTGGTCCAAATCTGATTCACTTTAAAACAAGAATGCTTGTCTTTTATCCAAAATCATCATCTGTAGCCTTAAATTTCTTTCTATAGCACTCAGAATGATAAATGTGAAGATAGTACAAGTATTTTAAAACGATTGTGTTGATAGAAAACAGCTTGTGGTGAATTTCTAACAGCTGTGGTTTGGAGAAGATTAAAAGGTTGTAACCTCTGATTCTTTCCAGACACTAAACCCAGAGCGCAGTATAAAGTAAGGAGCTGACAAATACATGATTTCTGAATAAAAACTGTTCGAAAGAGGAAGAGGAGAGTGACTTTTGGCTTTGGCCTCTGTCATAAAAAGCAGGAAGCCATGAATGAGACGTATCATTTTCTGAACGTTAAATGTATAACACTGAGAATGTTTTCTATATTTTAGAAACAGACCATTTAATGTCTTAGTATTGTACTGTTTATTGCACAGTAGGTCAATGGTTCCGTTTTATTGAACACAGTTTTATCCCTCATCATTTTATTGTGACCCACCTTTCACACAAAGATATTTGTAAATGTATTTTTATACTACAACCCTCAAGGTTAACCATTTCTATTTCAGTGCTTTAATTAAGATGAACATTAAAACTAGGTAGACCCTCCCCAAAACCTTCTTTTAGGTCCTGACCCACCGGTTGAGAATCACTGCTGTAGACAGTAGTGTTGTAGTCAAGACCATACTAATCACGACCAAGACCGGTCCGAGTCCAGAGTGAACCATCAGGGTTCAAGGCTTTTAAGGACCAAGACCAAGTTGAGACCAAACCCCGTGAACTAAGACCAGGGCTTAATTTGATCTTGCCGGAACAGGATCCGGAAACTCCCTTATTTTGACGTGGTCCGATCTCGCAACTGTTTGCTTGGATCCAGTAACTCAGGCACAACTCAGAACAAAGTGTTCACTACATTTGACTCTTTTGACCTCCTAAACCTGTGTTGAAGGTCAGAGCTGTAATTACACAGAAATGCATATGTTTTAAACATAAAAGCCACGCTTCATTTCTGCGTGATTGCTTCAACATAGACTGTCCCCGCGCTGTAATTTGTGTCTATAGAATGTACAGGGAATCGGGTGGAAAAAACCTTCACGTCAAAATGAAACATCTATTCACCACTGTTAACAGCAGTGGTGCCTGCAGGTGTACAGCAGTACACCCTGAGTACCTTCAGATTTTTATTCCTACATTATATCCCCTGTCCGCACGAGACATAGATCCACAGCAGTTTGTTCTTTTTTGTTTGTTCAAATGCATCTGTAAGCTCGAGCTAATGCTGAGGGTCACAGAGCCTGGAGCCTGAAATGCCATTACGCAGAGAACACTGGGCGCTCCACAGCAGTCACTAAAAAGACGCGAAAGCAAAAGCAGAGACTTTCCTAGTCTAGACTTTGTTTCTACAGACCACAGCTGCATGAGTCTGTGTTCTTGCTTCAGACTGGTGGCTGCACACAGTCGGTCTATGACAGAGCGAGTCTACAAAAGTGCAGTAATTACGCATAGCAGCTGATTTCTCGATCAGCTGAGCAATCACACAAACGTACACTGACACATTACACTGAAGTGAAACACTATAATGTATAATAATGTTAACAAATATGTTAAAATATAATTTAAAATTGAGTATAATTGAGTATATTTTGGGATGTGTGCGCCTAAGCATTGTGTTGTGTGTACGTTCTGGGAACAGTGTTGGCCTTGTGGACCCCGGTGTCAAAGCGCAATTTTTGTTCCGGCATCGTTTGATTTACAAATTAAGCCCTGACTAAGACTAAAACAAGGGGAAAAGTAAAAGAAAATGTGGTTCAAATATAAAAATGAATATTTTATTGCAACAGACTCCACAAACAAACAGAGACAGATAATTTTTCTGGTTCTTCTATAATCCGGAAAAGTAATTACTCCAAAATTATGAAAATGTTTGGTAAATAAAATCTCTTAGACTGCCACATTCACTGAATAAACAACCGAGTAAAACTGGATTTGAGACTGAAACCAAGATGAAGTAAAACTGCAGCCAAGTCTGAGACAAGACCAAGACCATAAAAAATGGTCTTAAAACCAAATGCAATGTTACACACAGACACAATTTACATCAGGAAATAGCTTTGTCATATCAAGTCATAAATAGCAAACCATGTACATTTTAGGCTTTTCTTTTGGTTTGTCTTTTTTGTGTTTAATTTTTGCCTGTATTCAACCAACAGCAGTGTTGTATGCAAATAACAGACTGTTAGTTTTTTAATGTTTAGAAAGCTAACGTATGGTAGGGTAGACTTTTACAGACGCTTTCTCCTTGATCCAAACAATACTGCTACAGTGGAAATGACCCTCAAGTGCCTGTCATGTATTTACACAGACAACAAATTCATTTTATTTCTCATCAGTATTATTCATAAGTCTATACCTCTGTGTGTCTTTGCAGCTCCTGGCAGAAGACTGGCCGTTTGGAGTCTACATCTGTAAACTAATGCCGTTTATCCAGAAGGCCTCAGTCGGCATCACTGTGCTGAGTCTGTGTGCACTCAGCATCGACCGGTGAGTATCTGAGGAGGCACCAGGGATCACACTAAAACACACATGATTAAGAGAATTCAGGCTCCTGATGGGATAAGCTGGTGTTGTCATGAGAACTAAAGGTAGTTACCAGTGTTGGGTTTACTGCGGCAGTCCAGGTGTATTGTGTGTTGGATTTTCATACTTAAAATAAAAAAAAAATGTGGTTGACCAAGCTAAGCTATTGAATCAACTGAAAACACTACAAACTGTGTTTTCTCTCATCTTTTTCTGAACACTGCATTAGCATTTCATGATATTTTAAAAGTAAAATGTATGTATTAGGAGTGTAACGATACACTAAAATCACAGTTCGGTTTGATTCTGTTTTTTGTTTTTGTTTTTTGGTTTTTTTTTGGATGGTTCTTGGGTTTTGTATAGGGTGACCACCTCAAAAAGTACAAAAAGTGGGACAGACTTCAGAAATAAGTCTTTTGATAAATAAATCTAACTTAATATTTTACTGAGATACAAGTTGCTTCAGTTTAGGGCTTATAGCATATTTGATGTGCTGTTTTTAATACCAACTAAACACATTTTGCAAAGTAATGTTGTTACTAAGACTTTAGTCAATAAAATAAAAAAGGTGAAGCAGAAAAAAATTTAACCTCCCAGTCTGTATTTTCTCAAAACAATCCAGCACCAACCCCAGCTCACAGCTCCACAGAGAGGTCTGTCCTGAAGCATAGAGGCAGGAACACAACAACCATATTACACCCATCAAGATGGGACATCCACAAATATTTATTCTACATTTTACACAAGGAATACTGATCTGACTTTGTTGCTTTTAACTTGAATCACACTTTTTGATAAGATCCACTGAGCACCAATGAAAAAGAGGGACATTACCTTAATAAGTGGGACAGAGGACTAAATGGCTGTGCAGTACAAACAAAAGTGGGACAGGTGGTCACCCTAGTTTTGTACATTTTCAGTTCAGTAAAAAGTAGAAAAAAATAACTTCCAAAATATGTGTTATAAAAGATACCAAGTAAATATGAGCAGTTTTATATTAAAAAAATAATAATGAAAGTGACTCATTTAGGTGATCTGTTAAATAAATAATCTTAAATTACAAACCCTATTGAAACAATTAAGCATGTTGCCAAAAAATAAAATTATAATATTAAGTTGTCAGGAACTGAAAACACTCCGCAGCAATAAAAACACTCATACCTAATAAGTTTAGACCTCTACAGACATGATCCGAAAGGCATGTGATTCCTTGTGTTAGATTAGCAGTGAATATTTCAGTCTCCTCTGTGTTATTGCTTCATCACATGCTTAAAATGTATACTGAGAACTGAATTTTGATTTTTAAAGATGTTTTGTAAATCCTTAAATCCTTAAAAAAAAAATACTATCGAACCTGTGTAAAAGTGGACCAAACCGAACATGCCATACTGAAACAATACACTACAACCACATGCACTGCTACACCTCTGATATTTCTATAATACTGGAAGTTTGTCTGAACAGCCCAGACCTTTAAAATATATCCTTACCCTGCCTGTGTGTAGGTACCATGCAGTGACGTCGTGGAGCCGAGTGAAGGGGATGGGGATCCCACTGTGGAAGGCCGTAGAGGTGACGCTCATTTGGCTTCTGGCTGTGGTCCTGGCCGTCCCTGAGGCTCTGGCCTTCGACATGTTGGAGATCCCATACAGAGGCAACAAACTCCGGGTGTGTCTGCTGCACCCTGAGCAGACCACCAGCTTCTTGAAGGTACGGACCATTCCTTGACTGTCTATGATCTATGGTTAAAACACAGAACTTGAACAGCTGCATTTTACTGAAGCATTCACACTTCTGAGTTTGTACAACAAAGCTGAAACCTAATCTTTCAGTTGTTGTGTCCTCTAGCATTTAACACCAAGGTAGGAATTAGTACCATCAACCGATACTTGCATTTTTATGCTGATTTTTGGTCAGACACATGTCTGGGCAACCATGTGACTGAGGGACCGCAGTAGTGGTAGTTACTGAATCTCTAGAAAATCCAGTAGGCCTTTGGCAGGTTATCCTTCACATGCCATAAATAGTGTTCAAAATTTTAAAAAGTAGCAGAAATAATCTGGTACCTTTAAGCATCACTTCTGTGCAAACTTAAGCAAACAATTGCATGTCAAAATCCCTTTGTGATATTTGATGGATTGACAAAGCCGACCAGCACAGACATTTCAACCAGCAGCCATTTTAGAGGAACCCATTTTCATAGGAAACATCGCTTTATCTCAGCCTGAAAAGATCAAAACAGCAATAAAAACATTTTACTCATTTGGCCTTGTATAGAACAAAAATCCAAATGCATTTTGTAGCTCTCCCCAAGGTCTATTTGCACAGCTAGTTTGACTGAGATTGCCTTATTTTCTCATGAAACCCTTCCTCCAATTCTCCAATTAACCCATTTGTTTCTGTTTTAAAAGCATTACTAAAACAAATAGCTATATGAAAATAATTCTTTCCATAATTTAAGAAAATCTGCCCTACATATCAGTCAAAAAAGTGTTTATCAGTCATCAGCTGCTCTACATGTTAAAAAATGGTATCAGCCATGGTTTTTTCAGTAGGCATAGTGAATAGACGCAGGTTAAACTACTTTTGAATGCAAATGGATAACCATTCAACCAATCAGAAAACAGGAAGGCAGCATACATAAAAGTGTTTCAGGACTCACAAAAACATGCAACCAAGCAGAGAAATAAATAATTTTCCCATTTGCCACAATTTAGATAAGAAATAGATCAGGTAGTATTATTTTATGGCAGAAATATAGGTTTGGGATGGCTTCCAGACCGACTTTGCTAAGAAAATGAATGGGTCAGGATGTTTAAACTTCTTATTGGCTTTTGCTGGTCCAGAGTTGCCACAGCATCATCATCATTATCATCTGCCTCTGAGCATGCTGGGACTTGCTTATTGACTTGGCACAGGTTTTTACGCTGGATGCCCTTCTTTTCTTGATGCAAACTTCTCCATTTATCCAGGCTTGGGAGTGGCACAAAGAGTACACAAGTTTCCACAAATAATTTTAAATGTAATATGTGCTAATGCTAAAAAACAATCTGTTCAGCAATAGCAATGTTAATGTGGACGGAGATTTTATAAAGATAAAATGTGATTACAGACTAAACTCAGGCGTGAAGTGCTTTGACTAAACACCACATTACCACATTCCTCATAAAACGAGTCTCGCTGTGCCACAAAAAGGTGAACACTGATTAACTGGGCATAATGAGTACTTTCTTGGCCTAAAGCGCAGTTTCCGTCACGTTGAATGCTGTGTCCCTGATGTGCAAAGAAAGAGACAAAAATACTGGGAACAAATCGATAAAAATAATTAGCAATAATGGGAAAGTGAAGTCATGTGTCCTATCAAGTTTATTCAGGATTTTATCATTAAAACACTCAATACATGTGTTAATAATAGATTGAGAGCTTTGTATTAAAATGTTCTTGGAGGCCGTTCTGGTTATCCATCGACAACAGGACCACATTAAAGTGCACCACCTGCAGAGGAACAGCACAATTAGTTTGTTTCTTTAATGAAACCCTTGATTTTCTGTTTTAAACTCCGCCAAAAGCTGGTCACTGATTTCAAAAACATGCAGCGCACACTTCATCTGGGCCGCACACAGACCAGGAAATGTGTCCCGTATTAGGATCTGATTTTAACCCAAGGCCTAAGGAAGAAATTGTGATTGGATTTGTAAAGTTGATGTTTTTGATCTTGTGAGAAGTCATTCAAAACTTAAAGCTGATAGAATAAACTTTTTTGAACCACAGACATTGATGTAAGATTGAGTTATGATGTTGTTCCCTCATTAAAAACATACCTGGTGCTGTGTTTTGTTTTGTGGACGCCTGTTATTCTGTCAACTCTGGTGCTGAGTTTCTGAGTTTCCACTGATTTCTCACAGCTATTTTTTATTTTGTAGTAAAATGGCATCATCTGAAAAGTTCAAGGAAGTAAACAGCTTTTTTTATATGATTCTGTTCAATAGAGCGTAACAGTCTGCACTCTGCTGCCCTCTGCTGGTCTTTTCACCTGTTTCTTTAAGCCAGTAGTAAAGTTAATTAATCAAAATGCTTCCTTTTAGCCACATTTTTTTTAAGGTTGTAAAACATGCAATGCTGTTCTAGAGGTGGCCAAGATAGACTTAAACAGATACATAAAAGCATTATATATTTCCTTTAAAATATATAGCTATTGTTATTTAAAATTATTAGCTATTTGTCAGATGCAGAATTCACCATGTGATATGCCACAGGGTCACTCTTGAGCCTGTCCAAAGCCTGGATAAATTGGTAAGGCACCTGCTGTGAAAACCTAAAGCAGGTCTATGCCAGAGTATTGCTAAAAGGACCATACTTATTTTTTTAAAGCTGGAAATCCTAAAATAGAGTTTGTTGTATTGAAGCACTATTAACAATAATACTTTGCCCCTCTGGTTGCTTGTAATGTCACAGTCTACCAATAGATGGAGTCAAGAGCTACTTTTGGTATTTCTATTTGGCCCATTTCTATCAGTCTGATTCAAAGGCGATCTATGTGTGCAAAAAGACCTACTTGAATGTATTGACAGTGATGTGAAAATGCACTTAAAATGTGAGTTATGCATTACGCTGATTAGTTGACTACACTTTGGTGCCAAAACTGCAAGTATAGTTTACAAAAGAACTTGAGCAAGAGTGACTGGGTAACTAGAAAAATGTATAAATCACATGGTATTACAAGAAAAGTCATCAGCTTGATACAAAAATATATACTTACACTGTACAACAGTTTAATTTATTCCAATCTATCATATTGTAATCTAGTTTGGCCAAGCAACATCTGCTAATTTATTTTACAACCTCAATGTTCTTAATATTTATGATATAAATGTCTACTAAATTTGTATTTTTATGCATAAAACCAGGTTTAATCAAAGTACCATACCTGAGTTCTTCATATCTTATTTTAAAACTAATTCAGAGGTTTAATGCTACAATACTTGTCAAAATCAAGACTTCCATTTGCCAAATCTGTAATATCCAGCTTGGTTTTGTTTAAGATATAGAGGCTGTCGATCAACACATCACTAATATCATTTAAAAATATTTAATAGAGTTTTTGATTAAATCTCATTCATTTTTTTTTTACATTTAACAGTTGTTCTATTTTATTAAGGAAGCATGTTTACTGTCTTAACTGGAATTTTATTTGTATGTTACTTTTGTATGTGTGTTATAAGGTGGAGGCCTTAAAATAATAATAATAATAATGAAGTAATAATTTTTTTTCCTCTCCCCTGCATGTTATACTTATACAGCACTTATATTAATTTTGTAAGTTTACATTGTCGTTTTTATTATGTGAAAAAATAAATAAATAAATGAACATAACTTGTACAGTTAACTCTGTGATCTGTTGTTCCCACAGTTTTACCAGAACGTGAAAGACTGGTGGCTTTTCGGCTTTTACTTCTGCTTCCCGTTGGCCTGCACGTTTATCTTCTACACTCTCATGACCTGTGAGATGCTCAGTCGCAAAAAGGGGATGCGGATCGCCCTCAATGACCACATGAAGCAGGTAAACCTCAATCAACAATAGCTTTTTCTCATCCAAATACGTCACACGGTTCATTAATAATAGTTTTTCCTGGCAGCGAAGGGAAGTGGCCAAGACGGTTTTCTGCCTTGTGTTGATCTTTGCTCTGTGCTGGCTGCCCCTCCACCTCAGCCGCATTTTGAAAATGACAATATACGACCAAAATGACCCAAATCGATGTGAACTGCTCAGGTAAGCCCCCGAGATAAGACAAAGACAGAGAAATCCCATTGTTTCTGACTTCCTGTAGCTCAATATCAGCTCTCTCTTGTTATACTGTATCTTACAGCTTCCTGTTGGTGATGGATTACATCGGGATTAACATGGCCTCCTTAAACTCCTGTATTAACCCCATTGCCTTGTACTTTGTCAGCCAGAAGTTTAAAAACTGCTTCCAGGTAACAAAAGGCCATTGGCTTGTCATTAAATGTGCTGATGTGTTGGATAAGACAGTCATTTATAACAAGAGATAAGAAACTACTGAATTTCCCCTTGGGTTAGAGGAAACTTGTGTAATCATCTAAAAGTATAATGTAACAGGAATCTGTGAGAATAATGGCTGCCGGGGTAAGTTAGAGAAAGTCTCTGTTTTAATGCTAGATACGTCTTGTTGCACAGAAAACAGTGCTAAAAAGAAAAACATTTTGGAAAAAAGGGAAGTAAAGTAAAACACAGGTAAAAATGGACGCTGCAAGATGTGATCTTGAACAAGGTGGAGATAATCTCTGGTTTGCATCAATCTAAAGTTAAACTCAATGCTAGCAATTTAAGAAAAGTGTCAAATGTCTGTTTTATAAATATGCAGTTAGCAGTGGAAAATGTGTCAAGTTTTACATTTTTTAAATAAAAAATGCAGAAAAGTAGCTATTCTGTTGTTGGTGAGTGGTGGGGATGGAAACTCTATAGGTAACAGATTTTGTTGTTACAGTGCTCAGTTGTAGAAGCAAGCAGTAGCAAAATTTGCTTTAAATTATTATTACTGAAGGTCATAACCTATGGCCTTGAAGGAGAGGCGTGAGAATGAATGAATTCATCTTTATTATTGTGTTTTGCATACTAGGGCTGAATGATTTTGAAAAAATATCTAATTCCGATTTTTCTGACAGATATTTATTTCTGACATAGCTTTCTGATCATGTCTGTAGAGGTCTAAACTACAGCAAGATGTAAACAGAATAAAACCTCGTGGACATGGGATATTTTGTTCTCTGTAGAGAACAATATATCACCTAAATAGCTGCAGCCTTTGTGAGTTAATTGTGACAATTCAAATTGCGATTTCAAATTGATTTTGATTAATTGTGCAGCCCTATTGCAGACAAACATGCCCAGCCCTTACCTGGGCTCATAAGACACCATCAACTAAGCAAAAGATCAACTACCAGACAGTAGGCATAGTAGATATACAAAAATATACAGTGAGGATTTGTACTGTACAGTTTTCCCAACAATTACCACTACCTTGAAATTCTCCTTTTATTTATTGGCATGCACGCATTTATTGATAGCTTGGTTATCATTTTGTGAAGATAAATGACAAAATGAAAACTACTAGCAACTATTTTACACCAGTTTAGTATGTATAGCCACAACTACAAGCACAGAAGCACGGAGTATCTTTTGAAATGTATAAAAACATACAAGGTAACAGAAAAGTTCATTACGCTGTACTTTAATTGTTTCCATATTTCTCATTGCTGTAATCTTTGTCTTCCAGTCGTGCCTGTGCTGCTGGTGCTACCGACCCTCTCCTCTGGACAAACGAGGCTCGGGCCGAAGCTGGAAGGGCTCGTGTCACGGGAACGGCCTGGACCGCTCCAGCTCCCGGTCCAGTAGCCAGAAATACACCAGCTCCTCATAAACCAGTGGGACTAACCTCTAAGCCCGTGAGTGTTCAGTTCGGACTCAAAGCAGCCTAAAACTACAGATCATCGAATCAAGCGGACGACTATGGGATGAGTCTGGAGTCTCGACAACATTGACAAAAGGCTGTATTTCGTTTTAATACTTTGATACTGAGGAAAGAGCAAAGGACTCAAGGTTTCCCAGTGGACTTTCTTTGCTAATACATACACACCGATCAGGCATAACATTATGACCACCTGCTTAAAATGCCGTCCCATATGCAACAAACTGTGTATTCAGACACCTTTCTATCAGAACCAGCATTAACGTCTTCAGCAATAAAAGCTACAGCAGCGCGTCACACTGCTCGCCAGTTCATCGCTGTTCCTTCCTTGGACCATTTTTGATAAATCCTGACCACTGCAGACCGGGAACACCCCACAAGAGCTGCAGTTTTGGAGATGCTCTGACCCAGTCGCCGATAGCCATCACAAACTACACTCAAATCCTTACGCTTGACCATTTTTCCAACTTTTAACATATCAACTTTGAGGACAAAATGTTCACTTGCTGTCTAATATATCCCACCCATAACAGGAGCCACGATGAAGAGATAATCTGTGGTCATAATGTTCTGCCCGATGTATAAAGGCTATCTATTAAAGCCACAGTGTGTATTTATGTATAGTGTTATTTGAAGTGGCAGATTTCTGATTATATCCAGCCCAAGGGCTTCTTCACACGTGTATATACAGTACATTAGAGCACTGATTAGTCGAGCTTTGATACCTCATAGAAACAGACGTGGGGGAAATAAGATAGGATAATTAATTACTTTTGTTGTAGAGACCAAACTTGTGGTTTGCCTGATGAAATAAAAGCACTTAGAGCTCATTATTACCAAGGCGGACAGTTCAAAACAAAAAGGTTTTAGGCTAACAGGATTTGGGTTGGTTTATTTTGAGATTTGAGGTTGAGCTAAAATGTGTGTTATGTTATGATGGATTTTGTGTGGGAGTAATCAAGACCACTGTTGAAACCACTTGTTAAATATCTTGGTCTCATCTTGGACTCAAACTTGTTTTTAATCAGTCTTGTTTTGAACATGGTGGTCACGGGATTTCAAACCAATGCAAGCCAACACCGCATCTGGTTTATTTCCTGTTTCACTAAAAAAAAAAAATCACCAAACAATGACCTCTTCATGAGTTTGGACTAGGACTACACTGGTCTTGGTCTTGACTACCACAACTATATACATTTTAGGGCTGCAAAAATACTGATCATTTTTTCATTCTGCCTTTTCTCTTCTGGGTTTGCCACAGCAAATCTGTTGCTTCCTAAGAGTGCAGTGACTCATGTATTGCTTTGGCACTTTTTTATGCCAGATGCCCTTTCTAATGCAACCCTCTTCATTCATTCAAGCTTAGGACCGACACAAAGAGTACACTGGCTTGTGATTCGTTGAGGCCTTGTTAAATAGATGGATCTAAAAACAGAAACATACACAGCTTCAGTTTAGTACAATATTTGCATGTGCCAGTATAATACAGTATAATGTATTTAGCCATTCAAAGAGTGAAAGCCAAAATGCAGAGACAGGCCAATCTCGATTCATTTAATCCATGAATTTTGCGACTTTTGCTGTTGCCATTATTAGTCAAACCCATTTACTTTGCAAAGATTCTGTCTGGAATCCATTCTTTTCACAGCCATTACCTTTCTCTGTTTTGGGACAGGCTTTATACAATCTTTAAAGGTCCCCTATTCTGCTAAATTGACTATTTTCAGCATTTAAAAGGCCTGCAAAAGGATAATATAGTACCTTTAATTTCTCTGATTAACCATCTGTCTATCAAATTGCATTTAGAGGAAACTCCTAGAGGTAGGCTCCAACAAATCAGTAAAGACCAAATTAATCAGTAAATGGCTAGCCAGGCTAGCCCTTCCTCATTTCTTTACCTTAAACAAGCAAAATCACTTGTATGGACATTCACAGTACACTTTTGCAGACTTTGCAGACTTCTTTGTGTGGAGTTCCTGGCTTTTCAACATAGAGTGTATTGATTTTGGTGGACGTCATGGCTGTGTGTAAAACTGCTCACTATTTCTATCAACACAGTAGTCAGTATCTTGAGCAGCCATATCCATTCTCCCTTCTCTGCTCAGCCTTTTCCTTTCTCTAAAACTGGCCTTTTCCCACGCTTCATTTCTCTGATTGGTTGTGAAGCTATCCAGTTGCATTCAGGGACACTTCCTAGAGGCAGGTCCTCCAGAAACTAAACTCAAAGCTAATTCTTTGCATGACTTGCTAGGCTGACATATTGCATGCATTCCCAATATTTTGCGGCCCTCAAACACACTTCAGCTAGTTCCTTTTTCTTACACATGCATAGTCACCTGTACGGTCATTCAAAGTACACTTGTGTAGACTTTTTTGTCTGTGCAATGTAACATGCACCTAATTTATCACCACCTAGCTCTTGCACTGGTGATGTGTGTTGTCTTCTGTGGACGTCATCTCAGTGTACAAAATACGGGCCCCGCTGTCGGCCCCTGAGTCACAAGGGGAAGCGAACGGCGGAGAGGTTTTATCTGGAAATCGCTGCAGCTCTCTCAGTCATGTGGAGGGCAGCTGTTGTCCGAGAGCGCTGACAATGACCAGATGATCCGCCTCATGTCCCGCGTCAGTGTGGGGAGCAGTACTGTGTTTCTCTATGAAGACTTGACTTGTCTCTGTTCAATGAAGCTTTTATATTTGTTCTTGGAAAGTAGCACATGGACAGTCATAAACCAGACGGAAAATACTGCCAGGAAATGTATATGGGAGCTTGAGAGCAGAGATGTCTTATTCAGTGTTAATAATGTGAGTTCTAATAGGAAGACTTTGCAAAAGATGGTGCACACTTATTCATTATTACTGTTGTATTGAAAGAAATTGTTTAATCATTTGTAAATGTGGTTGTTTTGGATACATTTTGTGTCCCTACAGATGATAGTTGTCAGTATGTTTGGAGTTGCAGACAGGAGCAGCACCACAGAGACTAAACAATGTACTATAGTATGACCAATGACAATTTTACTATAACATATAAATGGGATATATCTTGCTTATATTTACATTTTTAAGCAATCTTGGTCACAGGATTTCACATTTTACAACCTTTAAAAACATTATCTGACTAAAAGAGAAACGTTTCCAATAATTACTTTACTACTGCCATAAAGAAACAGGTGAAGAGATCCAGCAGAGGGCAGAGCTGTCATGTTATTTTAACAGAAACATGCTTTGTACTTCCTTGAACTTTTCATATGATGCCATTTGACAACAAAATGAAAAATGTCTGTGAGGAATCAGTGGAAACAGAGCTGTACACAGTTTTTTGGACAAATGAATGAGAGCAGATGTAGAGGGGCTTGTTGATTGGTCAGTGCTTCCTGGAGTGGGCGGAGGGTTGTGGAGCCGAGGGTTCTGAGGGCTCCGAAACTCAGTGCCAGAGACTACAAAATTACTTAAACAGGCATGAATGAAACCAAACACAACTCCAGGTATGTTTTTGATGAGGGAACAACATTATAACATGGTAGAAACCTAAAAAAAAATGCATAAATATTCAAAGGTTCATTTCATGTTTAAAAAAATTAACTTTTTCTGCTTTTGTTTAAATGTGTGGTCTGTAGCAGTGGCTCCCACAGGTGGTCAAAGCCCAAAATTGGGTATTTAGTGAAACTGAATATGCTGAATTGCAGTTTCAAATTTAAGCTTATTTGAAGCTTAAATGTTGTTTTAATTACATACAATAGTGGAACAGATTTTAAATAAACAATTTAGTAAACCACTTTGGCTCTGTAAATACTGGGTCAGAATAATAATAAGATCAGGGATAAAATTGGGTCCCACAGTCTGCTTATTTGAAAACCACTAGCTCTATACAGGATATCCCCAAAATATATGTTGCTAAAAATGACCCGTATTTGTGTTTGAACAACTACATTCAGTAAAAGTGCTTGATAGGCAGGAGTGCATGGTTTTGAGGTTGTAAATGTCTTTTAAAACACATGCAGTTGCCTTTGTAGTAGTTTTCTAAAAGCCCTTTTAGTTATTTAGCCATGTGTTACAGTAGTACGACTGCAGCAGTGCAGTTGCTCCCGTCTGCTTCTCCAAACTTGTAATATGCTCACCATTACCTGTAGGCAATAAGTCACCTTTGCTGAATTATCAACACAACAGCCTTTAACAAAATACTGGTCTGTCCCTTTAAAAGCCTAGCAATATAAAAACTGGCGTACAAGCATAAGATGAATAGATTTTATATATTTTTCCTCTTAATAGACTAGTAACATGTATGAGTATTTTATATATTTGAATAATGAGGGTCCATGTTTGACCAAAGTCATTTAAGAAACCGGACAGTGTGTGTACTGAATCGTTTTTAAATTGAGTTGGACATTGGATTACCGTTTTATATTGGGACAAATGAGTTCCCTTTGTTGCTCCGGGATCATCTGATTGGGCTGTATGTGATTCATTAGGAGATCCTATCTGTGGAAGCCATCTCTGTGTTGCTCTGAGCCACATCTTAAACCGGCTTTGTACTCAGAGATGGAAGAGTTTGTGAGAGATTTTATAGAGGGACCACCGAGATTGACTTATGAAGAGAAATGAGGTCTGGAAGATTAAAGACGATGTGAAATTAGCCCTGTTTTTATTACGATTATATATGTGTGTGTACTTTTTGTGGCAGTAATAAATCATATTTTATAGCATCTGTGTTGACTGTTTGTTGTGTTCAAACTAACTGTGGTTTTCATTTACATGCGGCAAAATGGTCAGACATCACTAATTAGTCTACAGTATAAATTGAATTGTGATTGAAAAGTACACTTTCAGTATCTGAAGAAGAGTTTATTGTATTGCTACCTATTATTTTTGCACATTATCTGATAAAAGAGGCTGATCCGTCCAATCATAGTTGAACTTCACCATCAAATCTAACAATCCTAAAAGACCACAAGGAGATGGACATTTAACAACAGCAGAGGCTCAGGAGGTCATTGTGTCCTTGGGCAAGACATTTCACCCACCTTGCATGTGTGAATGTGTTAGTGTGTTTGTGTGTTTGTTGGTGGTCGTAGAGGCCGTAGGCGCAGAATGGCATGCCACGTCTCCGTCAGTCTACCCCAGCTGTGCCTGCAGAGCTCACCACCTCTGAGTGTGACTGATGAGTGAATGAATAATGCACCTAAATGTAAAGCGACTTTGGTTGTCTAGAAAAGCGCTATAAGACCAAAGCATTATACTTATTTTATTATTACAATGACTGAGTAATGTCTAAGAAGCGTTTTCTCTGATTCTTCTTCATAGCACCTTTGCCTGATGAAGGCCCAGTGAAGAAACAGTGCTTTGCTGTATATTTAAATAAATCATCACTGTTTTGCAAGTTAGACAATGTGTGGGAGTTTTTCTTGTTTTCTCAGGTTTGGCTAGCCTCACGCAAACCTTCTCCTACACACCTGTCCTCAGTAAGGTATCTGCAAACTACTTCTTTTTCTTCATAACACAGAAAATATTTTGTAGTATTAAAGTATTAAAAGGACACACACTGTATTAGCCATGATGGTATTCATTATATTACTTGTAATAATACAAAAAGAATCTAGTGGTAAATGTGCTTCCCTTTTAGCTGTGAGCAACTATGGTAGCCCAGTGAGGACATCTTGTACATTAACAAACCCAGGTAAAAACAGTAGTGATAATAGTGATTTCTTTTTAGAAATTTCAAACTGTCAATTTAGTTAAATGTCTACACAAGGCTACACAAAAATAGAAAATGAAAATATGCTTCTTTGCAGGCTGTGCTCAGGTTGTTTGCTCTGGGCCACTGCATGAAATTATTACTTTTTCCATTGGATTTATGGGGATTTATAGGTGGTTCTTTTCCAATACAAACAGACTATTTTAATCAAATGTGTTTTATTTCATTCATCTGTATACAACACAACGTACTTTTATCTTGAGTTGCAGAGCAGCCATGATGAGCGACTCCCACCAGCCCAACTCCTTAAAACAAACACCCCACTGTCTAATCAGAACTAAGTCAGAGACACAGTTTTTTCTTTAACTTTCGAAGCCGAGGTTACATTTGGTTTACATTTAATTTCAGAGTATTATTATTACTATAACAAACATGTCGGACCTGTTCCTGGTCGTTGTTACTGGAGGTCCTTGTGGCTTGAAGTTATTAGTGGAGACAGCGCGACACAAGGTTACGCGTCCAATTAATCTCTGCACATCCTGTCCTGGTGTAGATTTAAGGGGTTCCTGGAAAGAGCTCCACTTTGACCAAAGAAGTAGAGTTTGTTTTAATTTTGTCCAGGTTTGTTTTTGAAATTTGAAAAGAAACCAAGAAGTCAAACAGAAAGTAGAAGAACCCGGGTGGAAACTGAGGTCGCAGATAAGAAGTGGTGCGTTAATGAAAAAGATAAACAAACGTTATAATACAGCACGTAACAGTGGGAAGGCTTCAGCTTTAGAAAAACAAACTGACATTTCCTCAAACTGTCTCTTACAACACCAGGACAAAGGAGATAGTGAGAGGTTTCAGATAAACTCTCCCCTTCTTCAATCAGTCAAGCAGAAACATAGTGTAGCTATTTCTTAAGAACAATATATACACTGTTAAAATTTTATTGTAGATTTTACAGTAACTTACTGGAAGCTGGTTGCCAGTAAGTTACTGTAAAATCTATTACAGTAGTGATACTGTAGACTGATTTTACAGTATTACTGTAATAGCAATTACAGTAGTTCTACTGTAAAATTATTTTACAGTATTACTGTAATATAAAATACAATATTATTACTGGATTATGTTTTACAGTAATTATTCCAACTATTGTAATATTACTTACAGTAAAAATACAACAGGTCTGTCATGATTTTTGTCAGTTTATTAAAAACACACAAACATTTTTGTCTTACACAGTTGATTGGATAAAAATACATAGAACAAGTCTGCCATAAACAGAATCACTAAAGATTTAGAACATCAAAATGAAGCTAACATTACTTGCAATAAAAAACTTGTGTGGTCTCATTAAACACCGAATGTTTTCCTTGTGAACAGTGTGTGTATTATCTGTAGGATGAAGTAGACTACATAACTTTATATTATGCATTACCCCAAAACTATTTAACAATATACTTCCTCACTGTTACTTGTGTATTTTACTAAAACACCATAACATATATAGATTTCCAATACACTGCTTCAAAATAATCACCAGACTTTAAGTGAAAAAAATCCACTTTAGTGTCTCCCAGGTCCAGTGCTGTGATGGAGCAGGACATATCCAGAATTACACAGATGTTTGTGAGGAGGTCTGGGCTGGCATCATCTGTGACTCACAGAATCTGTTGAACCCTGGTGCTCCTCCTGTTAGACGTTTTAGCAGCTGAAGGAAGTAATGTCCAGGAGAAAAGTTCCAGTTCACCTTGGACTTGGAAAAAATTGACCTAGATTTAGAGAGAACATAAAAAAATAAAATAAAATAAAAAGACAAAGAGAACAAAATGTATTTTTACATTCAGTACAGTATATTCTTGATGTAACAGAGTGAAACAATAGTGAGTTGTATTAACAGATTTAGTAAGTTACCTGAGTGCACCTCCTGTTTCCTGACAGAACCATGTTTCTTGTTCATTTAGAGAAACGGTCTGAAAGTATAAAATAAATATTTTTCATTGATTGGAGACAATATGAAGTCAATGTTGTCAGTTGTCATTAGGTGCTGGGTTATTATTTGAACTTTTAAAACTTTGTAAAAAATTATATTACATTTGTTAACAGCATAAACAGACAAAAAATACAGTTTATTATTTTAATTTATGGTTAGCTAGTACATGTAACTGACATTAGAAATATCAGTTGACTCTGCTGAGTTATCTCATAGGTATAAAAGTGAGTATAAATTTGTACAAGCTAAACAATGTTAAACATGTAATGATAATAATATAAAATATATATAATATAGGAACTTACTTTTGTTAAAGTGTGAGGAATAAATCTGCAGGTCTCTGTGTGGTTCTCTTCCACCGAATGAAGAAAATGTCATCTCACACAAATTTACCAAATCTCTCTTCCTATTGGTCAGATTTTCCCGCCTAAATTCACTACTGTAATTTTTACAGTAGTTTACTGTAACATCATTTTCCCCCCACAATTCATTGCACATTACAGTAGTCTACTGTATAAACTTTTTACAGTAATCTACTGTACATATTACAGTAAAATACTGTTGATATTACAACAATCTGTTACAGTGTAGCAATGGAACAGTCTGGTCAAATGACTAATTATTACTTTAATAGCATGTACACTACATAAAAATAACACAAACTGGACCAAAAAACTTCTTTGCACGCCAACAAATATGAAGAACGTCCCCTGTAGCTGTGCCCAGGGATCCCCACAGCCAAAAAATCACAAGGTACTTTGGCAGGTTTTCACACAAGATACCCTTCCTGACACTACCATAGACTCCATTTATCAAGGCTTGGAACCAGCACAAAGGGTGGCTAGATTTTTTTGGCCTCACATCAGGGAATCAGACCCCTGACCTCCCACATCAAGCCCAATAATAAATAAACAAAACCTAGCAAGATATCTGAGACAAAGGGAAGTACAACTAACGTAAATTATGTTGTACCAATCAAAGCACTCTAGTTTAGTGGTTCTCAAACTGTGGTGCGGGTACCACTGATGGTACACAGTTTAGTCCCGGATTAGTTTCCGGTTTAGTTCTGGTTTAGACAATAGTTTTCTCCCATGTTAGTCCGGGTCAAGATGGTGCTTAGAAATCCAAATATTTTCTACAGTGGTTCTTTGTGTGAAAAGTTTGAGAACCACTGCTCTGTTGGTAACTTTTGTTGCCATGATGTGTGTAATGTTTTTTCACTTGTTTTGATTGAAAAATAGATCTGTCTTTTACATTTACATATAAAAAGTAAAATGGTGCTTTTTGGGTTAATTTATTGAGGGTGCAGAAATGTATAAGATGTAATGTGATGCGTTCAAACCCTGTACAATCAAACCTGACCAATGGAAGATAGATTACTGACTGAGGAGAGCGTTTAAATTGTTTAAGTTCTAAATCAAAAACATTTTGACAGAGGCTCCATTTTGAACAAAACAACATTGTTTTGGTACAACATGCAAATTGAAAAATATTTATTGAGGAGGTTGGTTAAGTATTCACAGCAGCGCTACACTGTTCCCCGCTGTTCCTTCTGTCACTGCGGACAAATAACTCAACAACAAAATATATGTTCGTTTTACACTGGCCTTGATGTGGTTTGGGTCAAAGAAATGTTGTTGCTTGGAAATGTCCCTCCCTTGAGTGACATTTTGAGGCTACAGCAGATGCCAGTGTGTGCTTGAAGAGCCAGTTTTCATAATCCCAAGAGCCTGTGTGGTTTTGAGTCACAAGTATAACATTTTATACATCTTACAGAATGTGGAAGTGTGGAAGTGCTCAGCAGGTCTGTGAAAGCAACGGTGGTTATGAAGTCATTCATCTAAAGGAACATATGAGAAACACCATTCACTTACAGCTGATAAGTATAATTTATAGATACTATATATTCATCAGGGTTTTTCTCCAGGACCAGATTTCTGTAGGACTGTTGAGATTCAGGATAGAGCTCAGAGCGCAGTGGCATGTGATACAATATTTTTTCTAATGAACAAGTCAGTAATCTTGTGGTGTTTCAAATCAGGACATCATATTAAACTTAAATTGAATAAAACAGTCAATAAACTATTCTCTAACCCTGTCTTTACACACAGAGGGTCTTGTTCTGTACAGTCTATAAAGTCCAGTGGTGGAAAGTACTGGATACTGTTAGTATTTTATTATAAGTGTTTGAATAAAGTGATTTTGTGAAGAAGAAAAAAAGAGTCTTACTTTTACTCTTGTATTTTATTTTAATATGACTTGACCTCAGTGGTAGAAACGATTTTGTTTTTCTTTCTCCGGATGCCCTTTCCATCCCACTCCATTTACTCGAACCTGGGACTGGCACAAGGAGTACACTGGCTTGTGACTCTTTGTAGTTACATGCAGTAGAACAAATGCTCTCCTCTATTGTTCACACATTGTCAGCTATATCCAAAATCTTGTCTTCAGTTACGCTGTTTGCAGCTGCTGAAGGTACCAGTGCATGTACCATGTGACTGACAGAGCGCTAGGCCTAACCTCAAATAACTTTCACCTCATTATTTTCACTCCTTTCTCTTCGCTGACTTCTTGGCACCGTATTCAGTCCCTCGAACCACATTCCTGTGCAAATAAGGCCATCTTATCTTCTGCTTTTTAACTTCACTCATTGAACACGGCTTCAAAGAACACATGAGAATGATTTTACTGTTTTAGACACATCACTTTTGGTTTGGGCGTCCTTCAAATACTGTTACATGAGTAGTTAGGAAAATAAATGCTACAAGGGGATTCAAGAGGTTATTATTAATGGTATGAAATCATTCCAAGAAATAACTAGAAGCAAAGACCTCCGCTAAAGCACTGGACCTTTGGTAAAGATATACAGTACTGCCCATTCCCCAGAACTGGAACCAGGGAGCTTATAGTTCAGGGGTAAATACTCTATTCATTGAGCCAAAAAGACATTATACCTCACTATAATGGTGATGAATACTTTATTATGAATTACTTTCTTTACTGACCTCTTGTGGCAGGAGTTAGTGTCTTTGGCCTTATGTCACAATGGTAAAGACAGTAGCCAGACCTGGACTTGAACCAGGGAGCTTCTAGTTCAGGGGTAAATGCTCTATTCACTGAGCCACAAAGCGCTTATATCCTGCCATATTAAGGGGCTATAGTATACAAAAATCAACTTTTCTGAGCTTTCTACCATGTTATAATGTTCCCTCAATAACAAACATACCTGGAGTTGTGTTTTATTTGTTTCTCTGTTTGAGAAATCCTGTATTCTCTGGCGCCGAGTTTCTGAGGCCTCAGAACAGCTCAGTTCCACAAACCCCCGCCCACTCCAGGAAGCACTGACCAATCAACAAGCCCTCTACATCCAGTCTGCTCTCATTTATTTATTTAAATAAACAGTGTCCAGCTCTGTTTCCACTGATTCCTCACAGCTATTTTTCATTTTGACGTAAAATTGCCATCATACAAAAAGTTTAAGGAAATAAAAAGCCCTCTCCATCTGTTTCTTTATGACAGTAGTAAAGTAACTGTAGGTTTTTTTGTCAGCTTATGTTTTAAAGGTTGTAAAACATAAAAGGCTGTTCGAGAGGTGACCAAGATTGGTTTAAAAATATAAATAAAAGCATAATATAACCCCTTTGTTCTTTGACTTTGTTCCTTTACCGACTGCTGGAGTTAATATCATCGGTCCTATCTTGTAATGGTCCAAAATAAAAAAAATAAAAAATAAAAAAAGTATTGGATACAGACAGTGATTTGGATCCACACCAAAAACGTTCGTTCCTTGGTCCATTACTGGACCTTTACTAAATCAAAATGCAACCATTACTTTTTAATTATATTGCTAACAAACCAACCCGTCTGTGTGAAACTCAAAGTAACAAGAAAAGACAGGAGGAAATGTGTTAAAGAGGTTCTAATTTGACAAAAACAAAATACAATAAAAAAAACTGTACAAATTATATGTTCAAATAAAGCCAGACTAAACTAAATACACGTAGCATTGAGAAATTGTATAAAACATTTTTTACAAAAGCAGACAGTTTCTTGGCCGGTCACTGAGGCGCTGCCACTCATTCCATGGGCTGTTCCTGCTTCTCTCTGAACTCATTTACTCGTGCCTGAAAAAATAAAAAGTGATGTTTAACATAAGCATTTCAGCGCGGCATGGAGAGTTTTACTTCTAATCAATGCTGACTTTCATTATCCCCTCCTCTGTTGAAGAGCCAACCACATTCCCAGAGTTTTAGCTTTTATCTCGCACGAAAACCACTTATTACATTTGGGGAAATTAAAGGTGCACTCCTTGTTGGCCTTTCCTGAGCTCAGAGAGGTCAGACTGCAGCCCCCTGATGGGAAAACAGCAGCAAAGTTTAAACTGAGCAGGAGAGAAGATAACGAATAAAGACGGCAAAGGAAAAAAAAAGTTTTGTTGTTTCCCAAAACCATCTAGGGCTGCAAGAACTAATCGGATTAACCAATTATAATCAATTACTAAAATAATTGTCAACTAATTTAATAATCGATTAATCGTTATCTGGGGTATTTATAGTTTCTGGAACATGACATATGCTCAGAGAGGAAGTTTTATTACCAAGACAAAATAGTAAAGCCACACAAACTGTAAAAACAAATGTACATTTTCTGTTTTTGGTTAAAAAAATGTATTGTTTTGTAGTATTGTCACAAATTATTTACAGTGAAAGAAGTTTTTTACCGCATGACATTGTTGGGCCACCAGGGTCATCATGCTTTTAATTGCTCTTCACTATCCAATTATTAATCATAAAAATAATCAATAGATTAATTGATTATCAAAAAAAAAATTGTTAGTTGCAGCCCTAAAACAATCTTTTACATACTGTTTTAATAGACAAACAATGGAATTTATTAAAGTCTCTAAATGAATCGAAGCGTTTTGTGTGTAATTATAATAATGGACTGGATTATACCCTTTTTGTGATACTCAAAGACATATTATAGTCTATTATTCATTCACTCCTCAGTCACTGGTAAACTACTTCTGTAGCCACAGTTGCCCTGGGGCAGACTGACGGAGAAGTGGCAGCCACTGCAATCTCCGACCACTATAATCACACTTGGTACCTCCTGAGCTACTGTCTTTGTGATGCAAGGTGGGTAACATGCTATAAGTTGTAAGTACAGGCATATTGCAGTAGAAGTATTGAAGCAGTAGAAGCAGTAGAAGTAGTAGAAGTAGTAGTTGCACTAGTTGTAGTACAACTAGTAGTATTTTTTGTAGTAGACAGGAGCAGTAGTAGCTTTAGTAGTATTTGCAGCTGTTGTAGTAAAAGCAGTTGACGTAGCAGTAATAGTTGTTGTTGCAAGAGAAAAAACATTTTAAAGTAATTTGTACCCGTGTCTGTGGCACTGGTGTATGAATGTATGAGTGTTTGCAAGGGTGAATGGGTGAATAGTTCCTTGAGGTAAAGGGCTTTGAGTGCCCTTGGAGGTAGAAAAGCGTCCATTTACATTTTTTAACATTCTACTATACTTTACAATACTTTAGTCATAATTTTGCTTTTACTACTCCCGAGGTTCACTACTACTATTTAAGTAATACTATTCTGATTTCATTTGAATACATTTGGGGAGATTTCAGGTGCACTCCTTGTAGGCCTTTTCCTAAACTCACGGAGATCAAACTGCAGCCCCCTGATGGGAACAGAGCAGCAGCGTTTGCACTGAGCAGAAGGTGTTAACAGGCGAAACCAGAAAAAATGACGGATGACTGTTTCCATACCACCAGTGAACAGCTTCCATGCAGCAAAGGCCATAAAACAACAAAACATGACTCACGTGCTTTATTGGGAATCCACATCAAAAGCGAAACATGAGCGATTTCAGCAAAGACTGTATATTATTCAAAGACAGTGTCAGGGATGAAATACGAGGTATTTCTGACTGGATGGCCCCCAGCTGTGAGACTGTGGTGCACACCGTAAGCTCTGTCTGCTTTCCTTATCCTATGAGACCGTCTACTCTCAACTATCTACAATATACTACGTGATAAAGGTAAAACTGAAAACTGCACCTGCAATAAATTTGTCTCAAGCATGGTTGATGGCTTTTGAGTAGATTTTATCTCGCTGCTGTGCTCAGGTTCTGTCATCTGTATCAGAAATTTAACTTTTTAAAGATGCAGTAAAGCACATTCGTCAAAATAATATCTTCAGTGGGGTATAGCAGTATTTACATACCATACTTTGCACTGATCCAACTTTGAAAAACACATTCAAAGCACAAAAACCCATTGAAAAAAAAAAAAAAAAAACACTACAGTAGTTACAGGTTGTGGGTGGCTGGAGCAACTATGGGCCTAAGGTAGGGTACACAATGGACCCAACTACAGCTACTTCCAGCTACTTCCAGCTAATGTCTGGAGGTGCCCATAGCCAACAACCAAATGGGGGACCAGCCCAAAAAATACACTGGCTTGTGCTTTATATTGCTCCCAAACTTGACTTTATCTGATAAAGAGTAAAAAAATATTTCCTATACTGAAACAAAAAAATGATTTGCATGTTACACTATGCAGGGATTTTGCTTGCTTACTCTCTACTTTTCCTAGAGCAGCATTATTAAAGTACTTGCATATATAATTTATGTTACGATAACACACCAGGAGGCTTACGCTGTTGCATTCCTGGTTAAGAAGCTGTGGCCTTGAAGACTTGCGAGGCCTCTGTACTTGTTTGCGGATGATTTGATGAAAATTAGGATTTAAGGCTCATGTTTTTGCAGTAACTGATTTGGTTACTACTCTAATTTTTGATAATCTGTTTATCTTGTGTTGAAGTTAAAAATAGCTGAATCTGCTAACCTGAAAAGTGTTGAGGACATGTTGACATGCTTCGCTCAGATCAGTCAGGCCTTGTCGAAACACTTCTGTGGCTGCGAGCTGACCTACAACACAAACCAATAAATAGTACAGTTAATATCTTGACAAAGAATACTTTATGCTTTCTAAATTAAGTGACAATCACTCAAAGCCATTGCTAAACTAGCCACCAAATAAATGAATAGAGGAATAGAATATATATATCAAAAACCATATGCCAAGAATCAGGACTAAACACAGAAAAGCAGCGATTCGGTTTTATGCAGCGGAAATCTGGTTCCTGACAATGTTAGACAACTCTCTATTCTAACAATGTTTTTAACAGTGCATATGACAATTGAAAGTGTTTTATCTGCACTCTTATCTTTTAATTTAAGAAAAAAAAAAAATTACTGTTTTGTGTTTCTATTATTTTTAACTTGTCTTTTTTCTGTAATGCACTTGAATGAATTGAACAATACAAGTAAACTTGTCTTGCCTTGCCCTATCAAAGGAGGTTGAATCTGTAAATCTTAGAAAGGTATATGAGAGCTGTCATTACAATAAGCAGAGACACATTGAGACTTTTTGACAATGGTATCAGACTATTACCATTTACACTGCATTTCATTGAACCATGCACATTGGTTTGTTGTTCTGGCTTATTGTGCAGCCACATAACCTCTGCAACTTGTAGCCAAGCACTAACTCTATAACCATACGCTTGACCTGTACATTATCCCAGGGCAGACCAGCAAATCTAAATCAAAATTGGTAAACAAAAGGAATTAAGGTTTTGAAAAATACTAGTCAAAGTCAAGACCTCAACAGAATAGATATATAATGGTGGGAGAGTTGTGTATAATTGAGAGGCTGACAAAGTATCATATGGTAAACATGGTAAGAATCCTCACAAAAAATAATGGTATTCATTGGAAATAGCCCCCTTCAATATACTGTATTTCTTTGTGTTATGTTTGGCAGAGTGACTTCATGTGATGAGGCAGCTGTTGTCTGCTGTTTAAAGCTGCTGATTTTTTTATTTCACACAGCGTGAGTGGTTATGGTGCTCTGTGTAGCAGCAGTAGCTGGAGGGAGGGGTGTGTGTTACTAAAAGTCAGTGGCCTGCTTTATTCCCCTGAGCAGACAAAGTGAAAGCACCAGATTCTAGTCAACATGTTTACTCTGAGAAATAGTATTTACTCTGTAGCAGACGTACGCATGTTTGACTTAAATAAATACATAAACAACCTCAGTCTGGGGCCTTGGGGGATTTTTTTTGTGTCTCTTACCTCGGGTCTGGATCCGAAAGTTGATCTTACTTTCTGAAGGATGTGTGATGGTGTAGCCACAAAAGTCTACCTCCGAACTAAGGGAGACAGAAAAGGGTGAAATTAATTTGTGAATAAAACAAGCAAACAACATGTTAAACTGCTGTTTACTATTATTCCACATCTGTAGCAATGTAGAAATAACCAGTATTTAGAAATTACAATTGTTGCACATTAGAAACTGGCCATCGGGAATGCTTTATTGGAAACAATAAGAAAATTGGTATGCCATACATAAAAGGTTTTACATTAAATTATGTCTGTGAGTTTAAAAAAAAAAGGAAAAGCCAGAGATCTAAAAGATGCATGAGGACCCAGATTTAAATGTACCAATGAAAACCCTTTGACAAAGTCAAATCATAAAAAGATATATCTATACAATGTTAGCAAGTCTTTTAAATTCATTTATATGACCAAACACAATTAGACTCTTTAAAGGTGACAAATCAAACATGCCAAATCAATAATTTAGTGATGGGTTTAAAATCTACTTGCTGAGTGCACCAAAAGAAAATAATTACTCCAGAGAGTTAGTGATTTAAGTCCTGGGTCACACAAAAGACCTACTTCTTCATGATCATATAACGTAAGGAGTTTCCAAGTGTATGGTCTTCATCATGCATCACAAACGTCACACAGCCATCATCTGCTCCATCAGCCTGGACCTAAAACAAACCAGAACTCAGATTAAATAACGTTACACAGTGCACAATCATCACCAAAATCATTACTCTATTAGATAATAATTAAAGCCATAAGCACAGAAGGAGACAGTTACACACTATTCCTGTATACTGTCATTATCATTTACAGCATTCAAGTCTATTGAAATACTGCCCCTTAGTGGACAAACCGGAGACATTTTGTATATTGCATGACCCAGTCTTTTTAAACAAAAATGTGTGATCACTTTTAGCAGTCAAAAATCGTTTCTGAAATGGTCAGTGCGTGTTTGAGAGCGATCTTTTTGATTACAGGGCTTGCAATGCTTCATTATACTGTATGTTTACATGCTGGCTGATGGCTGTGACCCCACGTGGGTAGTATATATGCCGTAAAAACTAAAGCTTATTCTTTATTCTTGAAGTTACTGTTTGGCTTCAACCTCATAAAGTACTAAACAAAGTATATATGTAACTATTGTAAACATAAAGCATGTTATTACCATCTCCAGGACCGGTTTCTTCTCGCCTTCCGCGGCCATGCTTGGTTTTGCTGCGGAGGACGTCAGTGGGAGGATCGTAAATCCCCTAGTGTAGTCTGGCAGGCAGCGACAAAAGCAAGAAAAAGTACTGAAATAAAAATGATTAAAGTTAAGTACTTGCATATTATATACATTTGCATACGACCACGCTATGTTTAATACGACAGAAGAAAGTAGTCCTAAAACCATTAGAAAAAATATTTTATACACGTTAAATGTATGTTTACTACGGGTGTTTTATTGATTGGAATTAACTGCACATTAATGCCATAAACATATTACTAAAGCGTCAGTTTTGTATCATAGTAACAGAAATCGCCGTTGCCAACATTAAAGAACTTAAATAAACAAGTGCGTATTTCACAGCCAAACCTGGAAGACTAAACTGTGGGATAAATCTCCTCAATTCACAGAAAGTCCCCGTGACGTGACGTACGTCTGAAAAACAACGTTTATGCGAAAGTTGTAGTCCAGAATCCGAACAAGGCCGTTAAGAAAAAGAGCAACGGCGTTTCACACGGACTACATTCCCTAGTGTGCAGCTGTGATCATTTCCTGACTGGAGGTTTCGGAAGGCAGAGGCAGAAGTCACTCGAAAGGGATTAGCTAACCACCGAAATCTCTCTAGATGTTGGAATTTGCCGTAAATGAGCTACTTTGACCAGCACTGACACACAGGTATCAAATTGAGCATTATATGAATATTTATTTGTAGAGTCCGAGTCGTCGCGAACGATGTTAATGCGATATTGTCTACATGGCTATTGTTTACATTGGGCTAACTTCGTAGAAACCTTAAATGTAGCTTGTTAGCGTATTAATTTTACGCTTTGGCTTTGATCCTCGTGACACTTGTAACTTACCTCAATAACCAGCAGTAATCGTGCTGGAGTTCCTATTGTTAACACAGAGTCCATGCCTGTCTTTCCTCTTTTACTTTCCACTACTAATTTCTGCATGTTTTTTATTTATTTATTTATTTATTTTTTAAACAATACAAGTGTAATAATAATAATGGTTCAACGCATTGATTATACGCAAATAAAACCATAACAAGAGGAAACAAAGACGAATGTAATGAAGCAAATGCGAGTTAAGCTTGACCATCACAAATTAGATATTGCGCAGAAGAGGGCCTTCTATTATCCTAAAACATGGAAGCTGGGGATTCCTATGTGTTGTTGTCTCATACATAATAATCTATATATATATATATGCGTCAAACTGAATTAATTCTCTTAAATATGTAAGCATCAAAACAAACAAAAACATGACTATCAAATTGCTAGACAGAGTAATAAAGAACTGCAAAATAGGCGGATGCCTGTGAAGGTTCTTGGTTGTCCAGCCCATCATAAATGTACAATAGTCTGTTTTACAACCTCACATGATTTACATAAAGAGTTTGATATGTCAGTGTCTTCCGTGTTTTTTTAAATGCCTCGTTTCCTATTTTACCAGATCGACTGCTGTTCTGACGTGCCAAATCGTGCCATGGCAATCCTGTTTGCGGTGGTGGCTCGTGGGACCACCATCCTGGCCAAACACGCCTGGTGTGGAGGGAACTTCCTGGAAGTGACAGAACAGATTTTAGCCAAAATCCCTTCAGAAAACAACAAGCTGACCTACAGCCATGGCAGGTAGGTCTCATGTTTAACGTGTTCACACCTTATCCACCATCCACACAAACTTTCACTATTTTAAGAAGTAGGGTAAACGTAATGGGTCATTAGTTGCTTAGTGAGTCAGTCAAAATGCTGCATCAGGAAGAATGTGTGCATGTAATTATTGACTTATGATGATTGTAAGAACACTATTCATTCTGCTTTTTTTTGTCTTCCAGCTACCTTTTCCACTATATCTGCCATGACAGAATCATATATCTGTGTATTACTGATGATGTAAGTATTTTCTTTGAATCTAATATAAATTCATGATGGTTCTTTTATGGTTCCAGAGACATTTGAATATTTTGTGCTCACCTATAGCAGGACAATTATAAGAAAGGATTTATATTTTTCAACTTATAGGAACAAATTATAATCAATAACAAACACAAACAAAACTGAAGCTTTAACTGCCCACTGCCTGGACTTTGGCATTTGTGGCTTGTGAAGTTGGCGCCTCACGCCAAATTTTTTGTTGTGCCATAATTTTTTGTTGTGCCATAATTTTTTATACTCTCATATTGCCCCTTTAAAACAAATCCACAATTCATAATCTGCTCTGTGCCAGGAAATATCGGAGAGCCTGGAGCAATGCTGAAATGTCTAAAAATGTCAAACACTTTATCTGTGTCATTTCATTATAGAGACACGCTTGTACTCAGTAGCAATTACAAAAGTTTTATATCTTAAAAGCATTGCCATTAATGTTATTACAAATGTCTTTAATCTCTCATCTCATAGGACTTTGAGAGATCACGTGCGTTCACTTTCCTCAGTGAAGTCAAAAAGCGCTTTCAGACAACGTATGGGTCTAGAGCACAGACAGCACTTCCTTATGCCATGAACAGCGAGTTTTCCTCTACGCTGGCAGCTCAGATGGTTAGTATTGACTGGTTTGGCCTAATGAGCAACATAACACTGTTCTTCTTATACACTAAAACTAACTGCAATATTGTACTTGCCTTTGTAGAAGCACCACTCAGATCCACGGGGATCAGATCGTCTCACTGAAACGCAGATGCAGGTGGACTGATTTGAAAGGGATTATGGTTCCGCAACATAGGTAAATGTTATTATGTTATTAGGATTATGTATTTTAAATATCCTCAGCTTTTTACACTATTCTTTATAAATTGCATGGCCCTGTGGTGTAGCCTATCCTAGCTGCTATGAGCATGACCCGGAGTGCACCCTGGACATTTGTTGATTAATTGCAAGGCTAATTCATGGAGATATGCACTGACAGACAACCATTTACACTGACATTTATTCTCACTTAGCAAAAAAGCAATTGATTTTCATCTGCATGTCTTCACACTGTCACATTCTGTGAATGCTGCTACCCCTTTTCCAATGTGCACCAATGTAAACTTAATATTAATTTGGTGATTCCTTGAATTTAACAGATCTCGTTGCTCAAAGAGGAGAAAAGCTTGAGCTGCTGATTGACAAGACAGAAAATCTGGTTGATTCGGTAAGTTGCATTTTTTACATTCATTAAAATAAAACCACAGTTTACATGACCACAGCAGCCATACAGTATAATATTGTGCTATACATACTGATACTTCTGCAGCTAAAATTTGTTCTTGCTCTTTTCCTTTCAGTCAGTCACATTTAAGACCACAAGTCGAAACCTGGCGCGGGCAATGTGTATGAAGAATCTCAAGCTCTTTGTTTTGATTTTCTTTGTATGCCTGGTGAGTAAAGCAAGCTTAGCAACATAACAGTGATCATACCTGAAGTACATCATGTTAGGAAGTTTAAGCAATGTGCAGACAGGAAGTCTGTGTCAATTATCTTTGTTTGTCAGGAAGTTAACTTTTCTTCTGTGCCCATTTTAGGTGGTCATTTACATTATTGTGTCTGCTTCATGTGGAGGTCTCGCCTGGCCAAACTGTGTCAAGAAATGAGTGGACATTGGAGGCAAAATGAAATAGGGAAAAGCACCGGTTTAACACTGACTATAAATGAATGACGAAAATAAAAGCTCTAACAGTCTAGCATTAATGTCTATGGAAAACACACAAAGCCCTTGCCTGATTCCTCCTCAACTGTCAGCACATCTACAGTTTTCTGGAGTCCCACCTCCCTTGCCTGATTCCTCCTCAACTGTCTGCACATCTACAGTTTTCTGGAGTCCCACCTCATTACCACAGTTATGGACCGACGGCAGCCTTGTGGCCCAAAGTGGAACAACACTCTTGTCTTACACTTGTCTATTACATTACGCCCAGTGGCTGATGTATTGGATTATTGTACAACCATCAGTCTCTGTATCTATTCCATCCAGATCCCATTGTGGACTGCATTGTTAACAGAATGCCTGTTTTTCTCTTGGATGCAAAGATTTAACACATGCCTTGCTAATGTAGGTAGCAGAAGCATAGCCTTGCAGTTTCATTAGTGAGGAAGCTCATAGTCATAGAAGTTACTATCTAAAGTGGCACATGTCTTCAATGAGAAAACCCTTTGTTTTTATTACCAAGCACAGGTGTATCTTCTACAAATGATGTTGTATAATACCTGATATTATCTCACAAATAAATATTGTAAATTTAAATGCTATTAATCAGATTGGGATGTGCCATAGTTTTAAATTAAGACTTCTTCTCTGGGTCTTTTTTCTTGATGTAGATGCTCCCTATACTCTTGTCTTTCATCAGTTGTTAAGTGTCTTCATGTTTATTCTGTTAAACAATGCACTTTTACACTGTAAATATGTACGCTTCCTGCCCTCATGGTTTATAATCATGTAACTATTTAATTATTGTACATTCAGATTTGATTTAATAAAATCTGGTGATATGAAGCTCCGTCACCTATAATTAGTGGTGTTGGGCCCTAAAGTATGGTAGACTTATCCTTCATAGGGATGTATACATTACTCCTACATGGAACTGGCGTGATCTTTTCACCTTTTTCAATATTATTATATATTTTGACTTGACCTGCTGCTTTTGTTTATTAAGATGTGCAATAGTAACAGGCAGCAATACGTTAATGCAATGCGTTCCCTTTAGTCTATTTTTTAAGGTTGTTTAATTTTGAATTTGCTAATGATTTATGAGCATGTACAATGGCAATAAAATATTTTAATAATTGCAATTCTGCCTGCTCAAACAGAGCATTGCCATTAAGGGCCACATCATGTCATGCAAACCTCTATCTGCTACTACTACACGCCAAGTCAAAGTTCAAAAGGACATCCCCGTTCATAAATGATTTAAAGACGAGTGCAAGTCCGCAAGTGTTGTTTTCATAAGGTTACAGACAGAGGTGGACAATAACAAAGTAAATTTACTTAGGTATAGTTTTTAAGGATCTGTACTTTACTTGAGTAGTATTTTTAGTGGAAACTTACTTTTACTCCACTACATCTAAAAGACAAATATAATACTTTTTACTCCTGCTGCATTTCTTTCAAAAGTAACTTCTGCATTGAAACTGTCTTAAAAGTGAAAAACAACTGACTTATTTCCTAAAGATTATCATTTACTAATTGTAATTTATGCTTTTAGGGAAGGGAAGGGAAGGGAATGGTATTTATATAGCGCTTTACCTAAGACACAAGTCACGCAAAGCGCTTTACACAGAAGGGACGGGGTATTTCATTCACTCCATAGTCTTTTAGTACTTTAAGACTTTTTGTAAAGTAAATGTGCACATATCTCTCAACTCATATTTGCTCACAGGAACTAAAAAGAAGCTCTGGACACAATCTGGTCATTTAGCTTTTGCTTTGAACATTATTTGCATGATTCTATAATAAACCAATTAAAAAATTATTGATTAATATGACTGTAATACACAGCCTTATTTATAATACGTATGGCTTTTTAAAATGTATTTATTTATTTATTTATTTGGCTGTAGAACAACCATATCTATTATGGTTATTATTATTATTTCTACATTAAAATTAGTTTTAAGTCTCAGAAAGTATTTTATTCATATTTTTGGAGCTGCAAATTTGTGACTTGAATGTAATAGAAGTTTTACTCAAAATTCTTGACTGCATTCATTTGAAATACATTGTGAAAAAATGTTTATTCTGAATACTTTTGACTACTATTTTCGAAAACACACACTCCAGTACTTTACCTCAAGTAAAAATTTGACTGAGCAACTTATGAATATTTGACCAGGAGGATTTATATTTTTACTCAAGTAATGAAGTTGAGTACTTTGTCCAGCACTGGTTACAGAACACAGAGCCAGTTAAACAGCGTTTGGTAAAAAGTCATAAAGAAAGAAGAAAATAAACAACAGGTGTCTAATTGCTGCTGTAGTCCGCATGCGCAGAAGAGTGGTCCTGGAACAAGTGTCAGGTAAAAGTACCTAAAAGTGTAATTAATGTAAGTAAGATTTAACGCAGTGTTTTACGACTTAAATATCAAAAGATTCGAGATGTATTTGAAGAAGTATTTGTCCGCATTATACATATTAATCTCAGACCCGACGGCAACTATATTTATTATTTGTTTGCTAGTTAACTGTTAGCTTGATGTAAACCAACGGCTGGTGCCAAAAGTCTTGGTCCTCCTAAAACTAACGTTGTTACCGTCGTGGGATAAATGATTTAAACAGGTAAGAAAGTATTTAAACAGGTAAGAAAGTATTTAAACAGCTAAGAAAGTATTTAAACAGTTAAGAAGGGTCCTGAGTGGTAATAGTAATGTTAAATTTAGCTGTCATTAATACAATTTTAAATGTTTGCTTCTCAGGTTTAACTGAAAATGGCTAGCATATTTTGGATGGGTGATGTCAACTTTTTGAAGCGCATTTGTATAAAATTAAGATGTGTTTTCTTGTTTCTTTTTGTATTTTCTATTTATAAAATGTGTTGTTGGTGTCATGTAACGCTACCAAAAACAATTTAATTTTACCACCCCACCTGACTAACGTTAGTCCTCACAAGTTTAACGTTACGCACCAAAAATGCTGTTTCTCACCTGCAGCGGTGGACGAAGTACTCGAGTTCTCTATTTAAGTAAAAGTATAAAAGTACTTACTTTTAAATGTACTTGTGAGTAAAAAATTAAAAGTGTTTTGCACAGACTCGAAAACCTATGAATGTGTTAAATGTGAGGGATTTTGCTGAAAAATTGTGCAAACTTGGGGCAGTAGAAGAGACTGAATCTGTCGCTGAGGCCTCCTGTCTATTTTATTTGGATGTTTCTAAAGAAGCACTACTTTACTGCATCTTTTATATTGAAGTACTGTATGTCTACAATGAATGTACAACAAAAACACATGATTTTAAACCAAAACTCAAAATATTTTGACAGATACTTGCTCTAAAAAGTAGTGAAGTAAAAGTACAGCTTGTAAAATTTACTCAAGTGAAGTACAGATACACGGAAACTGTACTTAAGTAACTGTAACTAAATACTTTTACTTCATTACATTCGACCACTGCTCACCTGCTAACACCTATTTTTATTTTATTATGTGCATCAGGTTGACTTATACTTGGCTGTTTTGGGTAACCAGTCTCTTCTTTCCTCCTCAAGAACATTTGCAATCAACTTTGGACAGACAGTTTGGCCATATGCATAGGGTGACCAGATTTCTAGATCCAAAAACTGGGACACCTCTTTCTTTCACAAATCACAGTGCATTTAAAATTCCCACATGATGCTAGGGTTTAAGTTTTGAACACGATGTCAATTTATTAAATACATTTAGTGACAAAAGTATTTTCTAGGCATCTATTTGTTAAAATGGGGACCACTGGGACATGGTGTGTTGAAAACTGGGACATATGAGTACTTTTACAGATATTTGTTGGGACATGGCATCAAGGAGCCTGAAAATGCGACTGTTAAATAGGGACATCTGGTCACCCTACATATGCACATTATCTTTGTTATAATAATAATAATATATATTATATATAATATTTGTGTCATTAATAGTGAGACAGACAATAGACCACAATAAGTTGAGGTCCACACTGTCTTTCATGCCTTAAACCATTTATGAACTTGAGAAGGTATTTTCTGTGCTATTTGTAGATGCACACTATGTTTACTACTGACTGTGCTAAATATAGCTCTTTACTGTGTGTCTGTGGGAGGTGTCTTCACACAGGGATAATCCACCATTAGGTGAAAGGGCCGTGTTGACATGAAATGACTGGGTAGAGATGCATAACAATTTTTAAAATGTTTTTTAAATGTTGACAATTGCTTAATTATTTAGACTGTTTTTGTTACTAGTGGGTTTAATTGCATAACTCATTACACTATTTTGCAGTTGACGCTTTCTCTCTTTGTCTTTTGTCTGATTTTGAAGCTTAACAAGAAGAGATTGGCAAGACAGAAAATCTTTTCCATCCAGTAAGTTATTAGTAAAACTATTGAGTACATTATTCATTTATTTTTGTACACACAGATTATGATCCACATGTAGGGCTATGTTTGATCAGGATAGACCTAAGAAAGATGGACAGGACTGAACTTTTTCCACACAACTTGCCTTGCCCTCTCTTTGTTTTTAATGTAATTTGAAAATGTCGTAAAAAAACAAAACAAATTCTCATGTTGTTTCTTTAAATTAAAGTCAGTATAGATTATTTGCCAGTTTAGTGGCTACTACAAAGCTGGCCATTGTATTAGGTAAAGCACTTGTTTTCCAACTTAATATTATTTTAGTCCGCACAGTATTATTTATATGTGTGGTTTTATTGTATATACTCCTATTTAATGTGCATTGAAAGGTAGGATTATTTTCTTTATGCAATATTTTGAATAATGGTTGCACACAGATTTAAGTACAAGTTTAATTAGAAATTGTTGCTTAAAAACTCAATACTATCTGTCGAAATACTTTGTAATATTGTGTAGCTTACACTTGATCTTTAGGCTCATTTTATTGTCTTGAAAAGGGTTTCTCCTGTCTCTCACCAGATATTCACTGATATTCTGTTGAAAGCACATTGGAGCGCTATTCTTCTGCTCAGACTCTTTGCTGTGCTGTTTGTGTGTGCGTTACAGAGGACTGCGTTGTCCCGTGGTATGCTCGCTGGAATCCCCCAGTTTGACCTGTTGCTCTGCTGTAATGTGGATGGCTTTGTGCCCCGGACTTTAGTGGCTGCCACTGCAACTCAGCGTGGGTCCCACACATGTCTGTTGCTCAACAACAAAATACCCATCAGCTTTTTAATTATTCCATTTTAAATACAGTACAGTTAGTGGGCATTATCAAAACTTCACTTGTAAGACAGTTATTTGGATTTTATTCTCATGACTTTTTAGCATTTGCAATGACTAGACAGGAGTTTATAGCTGTACAATTGCTCTCAAATACAACTAAGATCCTATAATTTCTGACATTAAATGTGTCTTATGCAACGTATTCAACATTTTTTTTTTTTTTTTTTATTGTTTAATGATGGGAACCATAGGAGGCCTTGAGGCATGTTGCTTCAGGAACAGTTTGGAAAATATAAGCCTTTTTGTACTGGTTACTCTTAGTCAAGATTGGTTCCTCAGGGTCATGCGCCTTGTATAGATTATGCAGAAATAGCGTAGGTCTTAAAGGTCTTAGACTCAGGTGTCACACCATTACTCCAGTGTTGGGATCATGTGTTGAGCTGCTTGTTCATTAATTTTCAGTCTGATTATTAGGCAGAGGCACTGTACTGGGGAACGTTATTTGATGTCTGTAGCTTTAACTCTTGCTATGCAAATTCTCCTGCACAGGGCTGGTCCATTCACTCAGAAAAGAGGGACTCTGGCTGCTTAGCAACAGTGAATGCCATCTCAGCCCGGTCAGCCCTGGCCACTCCCCTTACGCTGTGCTCCGCATGGATAAGGTAACATGCTTTTTCAGGCTGAGCTTCTCTGTAAACTTTGGAGCATAGCTTTGCAGGGGGCAGGCACAGTGCTTGGCTGGACCTTGGCTCGCCTGGATTGACAAACTACTGGCGCATGTCACTAGCAGCATTGATCCACAGAGAGAACTGATTATCCTCTGCCAAAGGCATTATTCACATTCTCCAAGTTGGGTGGAAACTAAGCTTTTGCTGTATGTGGCTACTCTCATTCAGCCTGGGATATTACTGAGGTCCCGCTAGCTCTGAAAACAAGGAGGGAGTTGGTGTGTTTCCAAATTCCATCCCATGGCTGGATTTAAATAAAAGCAGAAATGAGATTGTCTCTCATGGGTAAAATTATCTAAAGAAGCTGTGTACATGGACTTATCCTTGTTTTAACTTCAAGACACTTAGGACAACAGGTAAGCATAAAGTAACTGGCAAAGTGTTAGAGAGTTGTGAGTAGTGTGAACGTGTTGTGAGTTTGTTTATTACCTTGATTTGTGGTTGCATTTCTCGCTCAACATGGTAAGGTCATGGATGGTGTGTCAGGTGCACTCATGCTTCACATGACAAAGCAGGTCCAGGGGCTATTTTGAGTAGAGTTACTAGTTTGTGTTATTGTCTTATGTCAGAAAATACCGCAGTGGCCTTGGAGGAGGAGCAGCTCTTGCCAAGGTTCAATGTGCAATTGCAGCTTGCCCAGCCTATATTTTATCTGACTGTACAGGTTTCAGAGTAGCATTACCATCACCTATACACTCTTGCACGGGCGCTCAAGCTGAATGAACTGGCAGGAGCTGATCTTACTTTACATCTGGACTTCTGACAATGAAAGTATGTTTGTTGTTACACACGGCCCTATGGTGATTACTGCTGGTCTAAGCTGTGAGGCCAAACAATGCTGACCTTTTGCTAACACGTTGGTTATTTATTATCCCTGCTGTGCACGTCACTGGCTGCATGGTAATGCTTACACCATTTTTACTGTTGTTAATATGTTTTTCAGAGTTGTTTTTTTCAAAGTCCACACCTGGTAATAAGATGAATTAATAACATAGTAATGCCATGTACATCATTTTATTGCTTGCCTTTACAGCGGATTGAGCGGAAGCATGCTTTTTAAGACTTTTCTTATCTGGTTATCTTTACATCTAGGTTTTTTTAGCCAGCATCAATGTGATATAATATAGTGAAGCTCTTTGTAAACAGGAAGAGCAGTCTGGTGCATTTCCAAGAGTGTAAATATTAAAGAATTAATTGTGTAATATTGCTATTTATAAGGGCTGATTATATTTAACAATGTAATCAATTATATCTTCATTCACACACTATTGTTCAAATTGCATTGTATAAAAATGTGTGCATTTTTAATGTCTAGTCATTAATAAGTCATTGCAGCTACTGTTACACCAGTCAGGAGTCACACACACTTTCTATGAAGTCAAGGATGACTCGTTTTTCTAAGAAGCTTTATGACGTTGTTGAATTGTTGAACCTATTAGTTGCTGAAATTAATTTAAAAATAATTAAATTTATAAAATAGGTTGTTTATGTATCTAGACTAACATAGTGTATGATGTAACACTTGCGCTGACATCTTAAAAACCTATTCATGTCGTGTGACCTTTTTACCTATTTCAGCTTTCTTCTTGCAGATTTTTGATTCAGAGTAACAAAGAAAGCACACAGGTGGCAGCTCTAAAAAGTCTACAATGTCACACAAAACCTTTAATGTGCCCTTTGAGGACCAAGTCGATAGCCCTTTATTTCTGGCAAACAGAGGCAGGTTGTTGGACCTCGACTGCAACTACTCATTGTCCCTGTCACCTGACTCTGACGGCTGTAATTTTAACCTGAGCGAGAGAAGAGACAGTACTTCCACTGGTATTAATGCACTCAGCACAGATGGACCTATGATGCACCACTGCAATACTCTACCCCAAGGACAGCTGTTCACAAATTTGGAAAATACTTTTATTGCCACACCGGACAGTAGCAGTATCAATTTCTGGAATGATAACTTGAGTTTACTGAGCAACCAAGAGTCTGAAAGAAAAAATACATTTTATAAGACCACATCAGAAGGAACCAGCAGTGCAATAGTGTCTCCAGACTCCATTGGCATGAGTTCGCGCAGGACGCCCTGTAGAGGATCCAGTGGACTTCTCCTTCAGTTCTGGAGAAATGGTGGTACGAAGCAACAGTTTTTGCCTGGAAGAGCAGTCCCCTTTAGTACTTTCTTCACTTGAGGAGTCTCCTGCCCCTCCAGTCACAAACCACATTGAATCCAAGACGCAGGTAACCGCTCTGTGTGAAAAAGATGGGATAAGTGACACAAGTGGCCACCCGTGCTTTGGGATGACATTTATATTAGAGGATGAAGCGAAGCTGCCAAGTGAAGATGATTTAGCAATGTCTAACTCTTTCTTAGCTTTGCCAATTGAGAAAGAAGGTCTTCGTACCACATTTCTCTGCGAAAACTCACCCACAGATTGTGCAAATGAGGCCCAGGTTTTTTGTCCTGAAGCTGAACTGCTGAATGAATCCAAGCCTCTTGCAACATCAGCCCAAGGTATGTTTGTGTCCCCAATGTGTGCTGTGCAAGACACTGATAAAGACATTCATACTTCTACTCCAGTACAAAACCTGGGAAGCTTTATGCCGTGCCTCCCAGCTTTTGCTGCTATCTCCCTGCACTGAAAATGGTGGCAGCCCTGTGCTTCGGTCTGTAGTAAGGAAGAAAAGCTCTGTAACTCCCAAACAGGTTGAGAAAGGACCCCCAACTTCAGGAGGCAAAGTCACTAAAATGGAAAGTAACAAGTTTCCAAAGTCAGATTTTAGCAGCATAAAATGTAAAGTGATTTCAAGGGCAGTGGCATTAGGTAGTGCTCTTTTGGATAAATCATCACAAATGAACAATAAACATGAAGCGCACAAGGTGGGATCTGTTAGGCCAAGTCCAAACAGGATTAATGGGATAACAGCCCCTGTCTCTACATCTGTCCATAATTTCCAGAAGAGACCAAATATGGGAGCAAAAAAGGACCAAATACACTTGCAAAATGCTCAGAGTTTGCCTAGTCCTATTGTTTCAAAAGGGGTTCAGGCCAAGAGCACAACAGTCACAGCACCACTTGACACTGAAGCAAGTAAACACTGTCCAGCGGTCCATTGCAGTCCAGTCAGTCCTGATAGAGAGCAGGCAAATGCCACCTTCATTTATCCAAAGAAATCCCCACAAAAAAGTGAAAAAATAATTCCCAAAGTAACGCCAAAGAACGACGTGACCAGCCAAATGAAAAAGATCAAATCAGGTTCTGCTTTAGGCCAGGACAAGCCGACCCCAAATACTAGGCCACGCTGTAATTCAGAAAATTCAACAACATTGTCTAGGCTTCTCAAGATACAAAGACCTATGAGATTTTCAACTAGTTTTACTCCTACTGAAACCAAAACGGACAACCACAAGAGCCAGAACAAACCAGGCAATCAGGCCAGCTCTTCGCAAAGTAAACCTGGGGGTACAAAAGAAGCCACTGAAAACAATTGTAGAAAAGTGAAGAAAATCGGCTTAGTGGTGAGTAGACAGTACATTTACATTTGGACAAATTTAAGAAGTATGACACCTTTAATTGAGATGCTGTCTTTTTTTGCAGGCACTGACAGCAGCCTCCTGTGCTGAGAGTAAGGCCAGGTTTTGTGGACCGCCATCCCCTAACCAAACATCCAGACCATCGACTTCTAAAGCTTCAGCTGCCAGTTCCTTGACGGCCACTCCTCTCAACAAGCAACGACTGGGAACATCAGGGAGAGAGAGCTGCAGGATCAACACCGCTGTGGGCACTCCACTCCCCAAGCAGAAAAACACAAGTAGGGTACAATCTTTGATGGTAATGGTATATTTTGCACTATACAGTTCTTTTGGCAACATTTCCTTACCTAATGTGGACACCTTGACCAGAGTTTTATATACAGTGACCTATAACCACTGTGGGGTTAGAGGGATTTTGTAATCCATTTTTGTGTTGAAGCCCAAATCTGAGATGAGGTTCTGCAGGGATTTGGGATGGAAAAAGTGTATACATTGCACAAAGCTTAAGGTAGAACTTTTGTTCACATAAAAAAACGACAGTTCTGCTATACATTGGACATTTACACAACGCCTTAGGAACCCCCACTTGATTTCATATGCAACAGAATGTTTTCATTTGGAAACATTAAAGTGCATGAGTCATTTTTGTGTCCTTCCTTAAACAAAATGTTCTTTAAACAAGCCAGTGCTCTTGATGATTAACCTTTAAACAATAGAATTAAAACAAATGTATAAATTAGACAGGATACATTAAAAACTACCAATTGCCAAAGTTCCTCTAGCAGAGGGAGATATTGAGCAGTTCCCCTCCGGACTAACTGTCTTCCTCATGTGGAGCACAGGATAATGCACTAGGAACAATGCTGGTTACTGATGTCGCCTCCTGTTTTGGTCTTACCCATAGAGATCCACAGCCAGGTCCCCTATTGTACCTCTATTCACGGTGACAGGAGGTTAGGGCAAGGCCACAGACTCTTCCTCTCCTGGGAAATCATCTGCACCAGTAGAAAGTCGAGGGGAAGGAAAGGGAGGTTTAAATCTCAGCAGAGGGCTAAAAGTGAGACACAATCTTTAAACTTTAAACTGCTTCAACTACAGAGAGGCACATTATGACTAATACAACTACAACAACAACAACAATTTATTTGGCTTTACTGGCAAATTTTGTTTTGTTTTTAGAGAATTAGAAATGTTAGCCGTAGTGTGTAAAATAGGTAAGTTATGGGCTATGTATTATCAAGCTTTTTCAAACCTTTAGGTGAAAGTTAAGTAATTATTTTTGTTTGTTTTATGGTTTCATTTTAAAGATTCTCCCCTTCAGCCCTTCATCAATATCTTTGCTATATTTTAGGCATTCGGAGAGGCCAAGCCACTGTAGAAACATCCTCTGGACCCACCCCAGCAGCTAGTCCCAAGCCTAGTTCATCACAGCATCTTCAGACGCCCTCTCGGTCCTCTCTTATGGGCCCTCCTCCCACACCTGTTGCCAGACTTCAACAATGCAAGACCTTTGGACCAAACAGGAACCAGAACGAGGCTGGACCTCAGAATGAGACCAGCAATGGTGCCAGGAACACACAAGGTGAGCCAAGCTGGGATTTACTGTGCCTTTTTATCCATCCAAAGTTAAAGACCTTGACTTACAGTATGAAGGAGGGGCTTAGGTTTTAATAGTGACCCACTTCAGAGCTGGACTTAGATAAATCTCCTTGGATACATGCCTTCCTTAATGTTGTATCTCCTAGTGTTTCCTCTGTCCTTGGTGTAATAACACTACAATATTTTTTTTTCTTTTTAAACTATTCCCTAATATTTTTTAAAAGCCTATAAAGATTTTAGTCCTCTTCATTATGTAATTGGTAATCCTGCCACAGTTGCATGCTTTCTTCTTCTTAGCTTTTTCCTTTTGTTGTTGCCACAGCATGAAGAATTGCATATTATTGAGCGTAGGTGTTACATTACAACCCTCTCCATTTTTTCGGGCTTGGGACTGGCGCAAGGAGTACACTGCTTGTGACACTCTGTGACTGGATTTCACAGTTATATATTTTGCTGTATTTATATATTTACTAAGTCGATTAATCAGGCGGTGAGGTCTTGTTCGACTAAAATTTTATTGGTCGATTAGATGCATGAACTCTTTGCAGCAACAAAGCTGGTCTAATTTATTACTTTATAACTTACATTTTATTTAAGGTAACATAGATTTTTTTTTTTAGATAACAGTATATTTTACAGCTATATTTTCTTAATGTTTAAGTACCTAATTAATGTGAAGTTACTTGTTTGTACAGGACTCTGGTAAGTCCCCCATGTCTCATTTAGGTCGCTTTCGGGCGATGAATCGCTGTGCTGGCAATGACTTCAGTCGACTAACAATTTCTTTGGTCGACTACAGCCCTAATTTTTTGTCTTAAAGCAGTTATAGGCTGAGAGAGACATGCGCACACTCATGGGGATGTTAGTTTACAGATAAATTAACTTCCTCCACATTTCATGCATTCAGCTACAGATGTGACATGCATAGGGTCACCGTTGTGTAAAACATTTCCATAAATAGTACATATGATAACCTTAAAATATTATTACAGTCTTCCACGTATATAGCCTCTGAAACTATGCCACAATGCCAGTAAATTGCTTTTGTCTGTATTTGTATATTTTTACTTTAACTAGTTGTAGCTGCCAGTCACATCTCACAGAAGCACAATCATTTGTTTGGCTAGAGGAAAAAAAACAAAAAAACAAACCCTCATTCCAAGCCATAGTAAACCCTGATTTGTGGTGAGTTTTCCCTCTGCAGCATCCTCTCCATCATGCCCCTCTCTGATTGGTCGAGAGGGTCTATTCTCCAGTAGTAGACCCCCGCCCCACCCCTCACGTCCGTTGTCATAGTAACGGGTCTGTTCCAGTCTAGTTCACACACCACAACACCTCGAGGTGTAGGCGAGCGGTCACCCCACAATGAGACTGTCTGTGGTGCGAGACGAGGGCATCTTGTTTTGATTAATTTATTATTATTTTAATTTTTTATTATTTTAATCAATGGCTGTTTACACAGCTCTGCGAAGCGGCACGATGACTGAATTTTCAGCTCACGCTTTCAACAACAGTTCATCTTTTGTGGCACAAGGCAGTGGTACAGGGGGCAGCTGTGATCTCACACTCTTGACATGTCTGCTTATTGGATCCTATCGGTTTTGTATCGTTCCTTTGTTGGCCGCTTTCAGTGGAAAAGATAGGAAGCTCTGGAGACGTAAGTGAGATTTGAGGCTGCCTCTTCAATGCTCCATGATGGGCTGTTGTAATGTAAATGTGTATAGCAGATGCCAAATGCTAGTGCTAATTGTAGGGGTGAATTTGCCAGGTTTGTTTACTACCATTCACGTTTAAGATTAATTGTAGTAAAATGTTGTAATTAAAAGTAATAGCACTGTGTGTAACCGTGCACTTGTCTGGCACACTTAATATTCGAAGTAGGCATGAGATTCTGACAGAAAATGTATCCCAGTATCAGCCTAAAAAACTGTTTTTTAAAATATTAAAGACAGACTTTGTATTGCCGCTTAATAAATGCTGCTCTATTCTAAACATAGTTTTCGTCATATTTATACCTTGCTATCCTGATACCACTGTAACCCTGAACCCGGGTATTGCCCCATACCCAGTTCAGAGTGGTCTATTATTATTGTTACAGAGCACACCTAAATTGCCAAAGCTGGTACTGGCTTTAAATGAAAAGGTATTGCTTAAACAATATTTAATTATATGTCTTTATAGTTTCTGGAGTAGCTGGGCGACGCGCAACCCCTTTCAAAGCTGCGATCCTAAAAGCAAGGCTCACCACGACCCCAGCAAAAACCACTGGACCAGGTAAAACCAACAGAAACTCACAGGCTAATAACTAATCATGCTTCAGGTCTTTTGTCTTGTATTTCAATTACACTTCAATTGATAAGAAAACAGCCCCATCTCTTTATATTTGCACTGAGAGTAACTTGAGTATCCTGGAGACTACTCTATTGTTCTTTTCTTAATGTTGTGTGAATTATTATGCGCTCTGTTTTGATCAGTGCTGATTGATTTATCAAGGTCATTGTTATTGCTTGATCAAAGCTCTCATTCAGGGGCCTCTCAGGTTAAAAGCTGTGTGAGTTTTGGCGGTCACAGTCACACACCAGATGCTCTGAGAGCAACAGTATGGGTCAGTTTAACTCCAGCCTCCTCTCTATTCTGCTTGTGCCAGTTTTGACCACGCCATGCAAGACTGCCGTTACCACCAAAGGACTGCCAAATGGTCACATTAGTCCACAGAAAAGGACTACCTCCTCAAAGCTCATCCGCCTCAGTGCTCCTGGTAAGTGGTTTCTTTTCTATAAGATTTAACTTTACAAACTCTACCACTGAAAGTTGTATTATTTCAATCAAGTGTCTTATTATTTTTGGCTTATTTTCTGTCCATTTTTGCTGGTAGCATTGCATTTTTACATAAACTATAGCACTAACAAGGAGCAGTATTGTACATATAATAATAACCAATACAAAACTTTAATTTTGACTATTAGGATGTGTTTATTTTTCTCTCTTCTTCTTGTATCCATAACAGAGTAAGAAGTCTAGAATGGGCTTTTTCAGTTCAGATGGCCTGGGAAAGTATTCAAATGTCTTGGGAATAATGTAATTGAAAATGGAAAAGTTTGTTTGAGCTTTGACCCTCTGAGGATGCTGTAGTCTGAATTTAAACTGAAGTGGTGAGGCGAAAATGCTGTTCTAACATGAAAAAGAAAAGTTATTATTACTTAAAAAGAGGACAGACCAATCACTTTTAATAAAAAAGTACTAAAGCCATTTCATTCTTCCCTTTTGAACAATGTTTAATGTGGTATCAGATTAAGTGCACTTTTTTTAGGAAAAAATATTATTGCAGTGGCTCCATGGGGCTTGCATTGTTGATTATGCTGCATATGTTTAAAGGTAATCTTTAGATATACATCACAACTGTAAATCATACATTATAACTGCATACTGATGAATAGTCTGGCCACAAGCACTCTGAGTAAATGAAAGGAGCACCCGGGCCTGTCTCTCCCATTGGCCACACAGATGCTCTAAGCTCCTCCCACTCCTCCTCCCACCCCTTCCTCACTTTGCATCCCAGCTTTGCCACAGCACCGCCATCATGAAGCCTGGAGATGCTGTTTGGCTTTGCACTGGCTTTTCTGTGTTTGGTGTGTGACTGGAGCCTGTTCTTACCAAGAGGATTAAGGGATTTTTGCTGCATTTTTTTTCCATATCCCAATACAGCTATCAGCCTGAACTACAAATCTCTGGGCAACCTTAAATCTCCTTTGAATATTTTAGGTTCATCGCTGGAGATTACATTTTTTTAAGTTGGAAGTACATTCGAATGGGACTGTTCGCTTTCACAATCTATTATCTTTATTTTTTACCACGTGAAGTCACCTGAAGCATGACTGAAATCATGCATTTATAGCTTTTGCTTCTGCTTTCCATACTTTTTTGCTAGTGGATTATCCTTGATCGCTGTACGAGATGTTATGGTCTCCAAAGCTTTCTCTCTCAAACATCCATGTGCGCCTAACAGCCAAAGGTTTGCTCCGAAATATCCATCTGCTGTCGGGATGCAAGAGGAACATAGTGGTTTTCCGTACAGGTCTGTTGCTTATCTTTGTATAGCAATTTTATTAAAAGCGCTATTGCAATAGATTTAAAATTTATTTATTTATTTTATTAGGTCCCAAGCACTGCTCAGTGGCCACTTCTCACAGACCTGTAGCTGTTTACCAAATCTATTTTTAGTGTGGCTTTTTACTAGGGGCCAGAGGTTCAGCTTTCACTTACCTTGGTCACTCAAATGACCCTCAGCAGAAGAGACCACTTGATTTGTTTTAAGACTTTAAAGTTTTAAACTTTTAAGGTTGCATAGATAAGTTGTCCAAAGCAATAATAGATGTTTCCAATTTTTTCAGACGTTTCCTGTTTGCTTAATAAGAAGCTTTTAGATGGCGTTAGTTAGAAGCACAATCTTTGGTCAGTCAAAAGCCAAAACACAATTTCTCCTGCCGCTGAGAGATGCAGTGCTCCTGTTTCAGTGGTAGATGTACCGAGGTTATTTTGGTTCTTGGTCTCTGGTTAGCGCCATGGAAACCCTGTTATGATTACTCAGCTGCGATGCACAGCAGGGTATGTTAATTGGTCTAATTAGAAAAGGCAACCCAACTGCTTTTCATAATTAAAAGCTTTTACATTATGTTTCATCAATACATCTTCATATAGGATATAGTAAGATCTCTTAAGATGTTGAAATGTTTGGTTGCTGTAATACAAGTGTCTAATTGTAGTGAGTCTGGTCTGGCATCATGCTGAGTACTGTGGTGTGATATCTCCTTTCACTGCCACTCCGCAGATGGCAGATCAGTTCAAGATCGCGTTGAGCTCTGGAGTAGACCAGCGTGTGTGATTCGGCTTTGATATGAATAACTGCCAGGCCTATGCTGCTGTGTTGCCAACAGCAGTCATTTTGAACAGGTGACGCTAAAATATTGTACAAAGTCAGAAGTAGAAATAATTTATTGCTGGTTTGTGAGGCTGAAAGTGTGTAAGCAGAACACAAATCATACAAAATGGCCTTCTGAAACCAATCTGTTTACTTCTTAAAAAATCCCTAAGAACTGTGCATAAATCAGCCTTATAATTTAATGTCTTTGCTTGAGTTACAGTGGAACATCATGTCCAGTTCGCAGAACCTGTTGACTTTTATAGACCAGGGTAAATTATTTATTTTTAGGTGCAAGCATGAATTTTTAATATTCAGCAGAAAGTTGTTGCATAATAATCCCTCTGGCGATGACCCGTTACTGCAATATACATCTGTAGATTGCCTGTCCATCCTGAATTTGGTAACACCTGCCTATGTAGAGCTAATGTAAACAAATACAGTTAATTTTAAAACATTATTTATTGTTTCATAGTGGCACAAAAATTCAGGCACTTCTTTTTATTTTATGTTTATTCTAGTTTTGTGTATTCACCTCAGATTTTGTTTACCATTAAGCTTCACCGATTGCTGTATGTTATTTAACCAGGAGAGGGCGCCACAATTTAAAGAAATCTCTCTAAATTTACAGCCAAAACACAAATTTCAATAACACTTTTTATAACTCACCACTAAAAAGAAGAAATAAAGCTTTAATAAATATGTAATTAACAATATTCAGATTTATAAATAGCTCATAAATACTAAATTACCATTGATAATTGTGCATTAATTTACATGAGCTTATTGCTCAAGAATTATCCTTAACAATGTTTATAAGTCAATGGTGTTTATTAACGTTGAAGAAATGCTTTGTAAATAATCAGTTTACTAGTTACTGCTCCTTTGCTAATACCTAACAAATGCTTAATAGGGTTTTAACTCAAAAGTTGTCACTATCTATTGAAATGTAACTGAAAAGCTTTAATATAATATTTTTTTATCTGCCATAACCATAAGTTTATCAAGTGTCCTCATACTTTGTTATTGCTATGACTCAGAGCTTGTCTGTTAATATGTTTAATATTCCTACTTTCATTACTAAAGTCAAATAAAACTACACACAGCTTAGTTCAACACACAGTTGTATTGTTTAATTTCACCTTGTTCTCTGTATTTGTTGTAAGTAGTTAAAACTGAGCTGAATGCATTTCCAGGTGGCTCAGTATATTCCATTCATTAAAGCTGGTATTTCACATGTGTACAGGCTGTCCTCTCTGTGGTGTTACATAACAATGCAGCAGGCACCGTTGTCCAAACAAATTCATACTGTGGATTAATTCTATGTGTTGACTTCTCTCATAAGTCTATAAACATATGATGTTATGAACAGTGTGTTTTTAATAAGTTGGACTGACATCAGTTATTATATAGGAGTATTTATAAAGCTGATGTAAAGCAAGACTACAGTAGCATGGCCTTGCTAAATTAAGTTGTCCTTGGAGACCAGTGTCTGCAGAGGACGAGATAAATTAGGATATGGAAAAGTAATTGCATTTAGAGGGTCCATTTTTATGTCCAGGCTGTGAGAGGAGTGGGACACGAGGGAATTACAGGCGTCAGCACAGAGCTGGACCTCAGAGCAAAGACTTTATGAAGTGAACAGTCTGCAGTTTGTATTTGAGTGGGTGGTGTTACTCAGAGAGACCACCAGCAGCAGCAGCAATCATGGAGGGGGGAATGATGATGATCAACTTTGTCACGACACTCAACGCATGTTCTTTTACAGTGGACAAGAACAAGCCCAAGGCCGGCTCACGACCTCAGCAGCCACAGCAGCAGCCTGACAGGGGGACATTGAGGGGACCACACCAGAGTATTGGACCTCAGGATGTGGGTCCCACAGGTGTCACCGGGGACCCGAGGCAGGACCAGAGGATCCAGCAGCTTCAGGCTCAGCTTTCCCAGAGTAACAAGAGATTTGATGTATTCGTTGTTGTCATGCAGCAGATTCAGGCTCAGGTAGGAAATTCTTTATATGGGACCTTTCTACAGAACATTACTTCTATGTTAACAATACTGCCCCTGGCTGTAGAAGTACACTGTCAGAAGCCCTTTCCTCTAGGATGTTAGGTTAACAAACAAAAACAAAAAAACACCAAACAAAGTCATGACTACATAAATTGCCATTTTAGTGACACATTGCATACATAATATTTTGGGATTTTTAGTGTTTCCCTGCATGACGTATTCTAGCACACTTTATCTGCCTGGGAACAAGTCTGTTTTACTAACTTACTGTGTGTTTAGATACTTCTTAAATGAACTTTGTTTTGCACAGTTCGTGTAGGTGGCAGCCACTGTGTTCTGTCCCTCTTATTTCATTTCCTTGGAGGTTATTATTAGTAATGGAAAAGATTACAGAGCTTGTTTTCAAACCGTAGTAAAAGAATTTCTGCTGCTTCAAAATGTCTACTAAAATATTGAAATGAAAGCTAATGCCTATGAAGATACTTTTGCAATTCATTATAGAAGTAAAAATATCTAAATGTACAATATTATAAACAGGAACATAGTCCGTGAAGTTACAGTAAATAAACAGCAATGCTTTATGTAATTATACCGTTTATGAATGATCACAATTAACTACAGCTTTAGATGGGACAGTGATTGGGGTTTAATAGCCACACGTCCCTGGAAGTTGTCCAACATGAGAGGGGCCTGTTGTGTCATCCACTGAACAACTGCTGTGGATCAAATAGACTTCCTTTCCTAATGCTCCCTTGTTACTTCTCATTTTACACCGTCACACTTGCAACCGGGAGTATATTAGTTACTGCTATGTATATGACCTGCCGCTGTTTCTGGACTTCTGCCTCAGTTGTTGTTACTACATCGGTATTCATAGATAGACTTGTTGGCTCTACGTGTTGGCAGTAACACCGTGAGAGAGTGTAAATATGGGCATTTAACCGCACCATTGGTTATACATCACTTTAAATAAAGGAGCCACATGATTGGTTTTCCTGGAAGCTGTAGCCTCTGGGGATTATTCATCTCGCAGTACAATACAAACAGGCTTATCCTATCAGCCACACTCTACTAACTATCGTACAATCATAACAAAACACTAATATAAAATCAATGCTTAGAGAGAAGAAAATGGCTAATTCCTATGTTTGAAAACAGTCACTCTGAATAACTTTAGACTTCCCTATTGCATAATATTCTCACACTGTATACTGTCAGTGTGATATAAAAAGCAAAGACAGCTGCACTATACAGTAGAGGTCAGTTGTTGATGGGACTAAAGGCTTGTTACTTCAGGCCTTGGCTCTAATTTAAACTCCAATTACCACTGCAGTAGCTACTTCTGCAGACTGTGTAGGCCATAATGTATCCGTTAATTAAATGACTTTATTCATTTAATCGATTGGAACAATGCAGTTAGACATAGTTCCACTACAATGGAATATAAACAAAATGGAGTTTATAGCTTTTACTAACTCTTCTCCCTAGTTAGGCTTTTCTACCAACAATACATTAAAATATATCCTGGACCAGTCATTGCTCAGGAGTGTCGCTTCCCCCTTAAAAATCAGAAAAGCCTATGCGGACCCCCACCAATAAAACTTCAATCTATCTTTTCAAAATACAAAACCATTTCATGTTTTTTACCATATCTAAAAAAACACACACACATAAATTGCCTAAATGTAAAAGCAAGCATTTGATAGATAATTGTAATTAATTTCGAACACACTTTTTATGTACCTAATGTAGAGGAACCTAGGCGGCCCCCACAGTAATACCTTTGCGGCACACAGGGGGGCCCCAGAATCAAGTTGGGAAATAAATGTAGAGGAAACATTTTTATTCTAACTAGATCTATAAATACCCAACTTTTAACCCAGAATAACTTTTTTGTTTCTGAAACAGTGTCCTCCTTTGCCCTTAATTACTGTAAGTCCCTTTACCCAACAGTATGACATTAAACAGTCCTTGTTTAGCAACGCTCTAGTTGTCTGCAGTTTACATAAGTTCAGTCATGTCAGTATTTTCCTGCTGCTCTTATTGCAAAAAAATATGTCACGAGGAATAATGATTACTCTGACTGAGGAGGACGCAAGTGCCTCAAGTTATTTTGACAGACACTGGTTGCTTTGGAGCCAACTTGGGAACAGTTTACGTGTTGAAACGTGTGTGCAAAAGGCCAGACTGTCACTAAATTACCTTTGGGGGACATTAAGCTAAAAACATCCATAACAATAAGGCACAATTTCTTTTTCAGATCACATGTTTGCTCCTTTAAATATATTATCATATGTCCATTACATACTGTCAATAGCTTTTGTGGTACAAAGATGTTTGACTCTTGCCCATCTGTTTTTGGCACGATTGTGAAACTGATTACAAATACTGACACGTGCATTTGTCCCAGCCTACATGCTCTGTCTCAATTTAACTTCTTCTTTCTAAATGCACACAATTTAAAGGGATGTTTGTATTTTTTTGACAAGTACAAGAATCTAGGGCTGACAGCCTCTGGTCACTGAGCCAATTAATTGTCTTGGTTGACTGCAATTTTCTTGGTCTATTAGTTGCATGAACTCTTTGCATCAATAAAGCTGGTCTAATTTATTACTCTAACTTTAATTTTTTATTTTATTTAAGATAGTATTGGTGATTTTTGGATGACAGTTTATTTTGCAGCTGTCTTTTCTAAAGGTTTTATCACCTTATTAATGTAAAGTCAGTTTGGGTAACACTCTGATACATCCCCCAATATATCCTTTGGTCAATTTCAGTCGATTAATTGCTCTACTGGGCATAAATTTGGTTGATTTACAATTTCTTTGGTCAATACCAGCCCTAGAAGAATTCCATGTAATATATATTTTAAACACCAAACACAGAGAAAGCAAAACAAATCAACATGTGCCCACACAAACAGAGCAAGTATTGTATCAAGAGCATTCAAAAGCATCCATCTGCCAATTCATATCTGCCAATGGCATATTGTGACAAAATCCTATCTGGTCTATGCCATGCAGATATCTGTTAGCTGTTATGCGTGTGATGTGAAGGATCTATTTTTCAAGCCTTATTTAAACAAAATTTTCAGTAATTTTTTTAAACCTCCCTTGATAGTTTGTGCAGAGAAATTTATTCCATGCATTTTCCAGGAAAGTGTAACCCAATCTGTAGAAATTATTCATTGATCTGATCCCCAAGCCTAATGTTATCCTACACCTGACCTGATATCATCTTTAAGCACACTAGATACCCTTTTAATTTGATGCATGCCTCTAGATTTTGAGACATGGGCTTTAAGAAACATGACATAGACCAGTCATCATCAAATGGTAACACAGTGGTTAGTCAGCATTATCACTTCCCACTTGTACACACTGACCGACTGTTGCTCTCACACAGAAACGGGGAAACTCAATCCGTCAGCGCATGATTCTACGGCCTCTTTAATGGAGTGAATGTAGCGACAGGTCCTATAGACATTACAGCAGATCGAAGAGAGTGGGCCTGCCTGGGGGGGGTTAGGGGTGATTTAGTGCAGGTTTTGATGTGCTGCTGTGTGGGGGGATGGTGCTAATGAAGCTTTCTGATACATCCCATGGGAAGGTCACTGCACTGAACAAGTCCTGCTCCATCAGCCTGATGTCAGACAGCTCCCGACAATTTATCTGCTTCTTCAACACAGCTGCTTTAAGTAATCTCACCTCATTGGACGAAAGGCAGTTCCTAGCTCAGAGAGTCCCGCCCCTTTTTGTATTTTTTTTTCTGTTAGCTGTACAGTAGGGCACTCTGCAGGCAGTGAGGCAGCTCTCTCTCTCTCCCTCCCTCCCTGCCTCAGATGTAGTCTTTAGTGTTGTTGTGAAAGCATGTAGATGTGGTTTGATCATTTGAGCCGCTGGAGGACTGGGTCTCCATAGCCGGAGGGGAGGGGGACTCTCCGGCACAGTAACCCCAGGGCAGAGGCAGGATCATGGGCTGTGCCGGCAGCAGAGCGTGCCTTAGTGCTCCCTACACTGCAGACAGGGTAACTGGCTTTTACATTGTTCTGGGATAAATAGGTTTAAGAGCCGTGTGTTTTTCTGGTACTTCCTTCTTGTTAATGTTTGCCTGTTGCTGTTTACTGTTTTGCTCTGTTGTGTTTGATTAATAGATAAGTACTGACAGCTGTAACTATTGATGTGACTGTGTGGCCGCATGTGCTCTCACTTGTTTATATGAATCAGCAGATGTGGTACTGAGTCACTAGCTCTAAATGGTAAATGGATATTAAACATATCCCCCAGGCCAATATATGTAGTGTTGGCTGGTTCACTGCAGCCACAGCAGCAGCACTTTACTGCAGAAGTGAGTTAAATGCCAAATACAGACAGCTTACTGAATAAGCAGATGTAAAAATGCTTACTGTTTTGAAATATTTATATTGGCTGAGATTGTACAGTGTTGGGGTTCAGTCTACCTTTATTTATTTACACTTTGCACTTGGATTTTTGGCTACGTTTTACACAACAAAAACAGTAAAGTTGAATTAAAATGATTGAAACTGTTCATGGTTCTTCTATACGTTCCTACAGTGTTTGGTAATCCATTAATTAGCTGCTACTTGTGTCGCTGACTTTGTGTTTTCACTTGACACACTCTCAATAATTGTCATTATGTGGTTGCATCCTGGTGTTTCCATTCAAGTAAGTTTGTCATGGTTGATTAACAGCAGTTAATTTTGTGATCACGTAATGAGAAGTGACTTTTGAGCATATGACTGTCTTTGAAGGTTGAAATCCTCGGAAAAACTTAGATTTAGATTTATCAAGGCTTTGAATTTTAGTGAATTTTTAAAAATGTAATATCTCAATGAATCTTCCACTGAGTTGATGAGAAATGAAATGTCAGAGGAAAAAACCACTAATAATTTTGTATACTGTAGAGAATTTACTATCAGCAGATTCAAAGATGCAGGTTGGCCTTCAGTGTCTCTTAGGGCTTGAACCTGATCCTAGAAATGATTTATGAAGCCTGATGTTTATATTTTTTTCTGCAGCGGGATGAAGCTGTCCAACAGTGCAGGGGGCTGTCCCAGGAGCTGGTCGACCTTCGTGGAGAGCTGCGTGAGTACAGACACTCTCAGATATCACAAGGACACGCCACTCTCAAAACAAGGCCAACAAAGCCAAGAGAGGCATGTTTTCTCTTTAGTATCAGAGAGATTTTATGTAGCAGTGGAATAATAGGCTGGAGAGACCCATGAGTAGTGTTTAGAAAGAAAGTAGGTCCACAATCTGTCCTTAAGGTAAAATTCCTTTCCAAATTAGTTATGTTTTGGTTTACAATCATCATCTTTCTATCATTAATACTTCTCTAAATGTATGTGATAATAAGTAACAAGCTCACTGCCTAGTCATTGCTTTATTTCCACCTTATACAGTACATTGGTCTGTACACAAGTTTAACCAATGTGTTTTCCAAAAAAATCATATATGTCTAGACCCAGTTGACCGAGCTGGATACAACCATGAACCTGTAGCCTATGCCCATATAACCACTTGGTATTTCCTCTGGCTCCTCTTGTTAATTGCTCTTGTAGAATCAGAGCTGACAGTTCTTGGTGCTAGTAGACAGGAGCCTGATCCTCTGGGAGTAGCATGTGGCCCCTGACCTTCCAGAGGGGGCTGGCAGCAGAGGAATGCCACACCTAATGTCCCGGGACAGCACTGGCCCATGTTTCATGTCCACTCTAATGCTGTCCGAGTCGGGCACTTGTACTGCAGCAGCTTTCATCTCTGGTTTAGACAGAGCAGCTCCACTCTCTCTCCATCCACAGCCTCGGGACACACACATGACTGCTCTTACTGCTGAGTCCAGAGATTTTCTCTTTTACACACTTCTGTTCTTACCTCCAGTGGACCCCTGTTGCTACATATACCACACTATTTATATAAAACAGCTAAAAGATGCACGAAGATATTCTTGGAACTTATTTATTTGGGTTATTACTTAAGCTAGTGCGGCCCTGAACCACCATTTGACACAGCTATAATTGTTAAATGTCCAAGTGTTTACTGGTCAATTCAGATTATCTTTTTTATCTAAGGGCACGGCATTCAATCAAAAATGATTATTTTCATTTAGGAACTCTGTTTTGTTTTCATTTTATGCTAACTAGTTATTCCCCCTGAACAAGTGCCTCTAAGCAGCTTTCCTTACAACAGGTGTTTTAAATCATACCCATTATAAAAAAAAAATAATAATATTTCATAGTTTACATTTTGAAACCTTTCAAAATTATAAAACATGGGGCAAAAATGATGGCCTGTCCCTGCTTTTTTTTTAAACTCATGATCTTTCTTTATCTAAACTATAAACTATTTTAGATTAGACCTATTCTAGATTCACCTAACTAATCTACCTTTTAGCTCTAATCCCATTGCTTTTTACCTAAACTAAGTGTATATTATAGGTTTTGTTTATTCATGTAAGGGTCACAAAAGTGTGTTTTGAGCATGGATTTAAACTCAAAGCCTCATATGACCAGATCTGTTGCACATGGTTGAGGAATGCAGAGCGGTATAGGCCAAAGTCTGATCGATGGACCCTAAGGTTACTCTTGGCCCCAGTTCATGTTCAAGGTATGGCTGGTAGTCCCCTGGCGTAACTAGCGTTCACATTTCACCCTTTAAAGGAAGTGATCTGGTAAAGTAACAGGCCCTACAGGGTCTCCAGTCTGATAATGTCTGTTAGTGGCTCTGGATGTTTGTGCGCTGCTGCTTAAACAGGAGACAGCTCATGGAGAGTGTCACTGTTACCCACTTCACTGCTCAGATAAACACGAGTGATGGAGGCTGCTGTTAAATGGTGACACTGGTATGAGGCACTCACCAGCCTCTAGTTGCCCAAAAACAGTAAAATATGTCACAAAGCTTTAGCTGAAATCTACTCTCTTGAGCACTGACTTCAAAGTCTGGTAGAAGACCTCAGTTCTTGACCAATAAGTTTAATATATTTGTTGAAGTTTAAGTGCACCATGTTTAGGTAACCCAGCCTCAAGGGTCACAGCCTGTCCCTAGCCTGAATTAATGAACAGAGGTTCATCAGGTAGAGCAGTGGTTTCCAACCTTTTTTGTTTTGTGTACCCCCTGGGCTTTATGTCATACCACGAGGATCCCCTTACTCATGATTCTTGGTGGTCATATAAAAATCCTCTGTCTTTATTTCTGCAAAGACATTGTGTACTTATTGTAAATACAAATTCTCATGGATTTCTGAAAACTCAAATTCAAGATAATAAAACTTTTTTCCCTTTTACTATAAAGATATACAATCAAAATATTACAATATAAACTTTTTTTTTTTTTACTTTTTTTTTTTACCAATTATTTGCATCTGGCATAAAAAAATCATGTCAGTATGCATCTGTATGCTTGTAGGTGGATGATTAGCAGTGACAACCTTGGAGAAGCCAAAATAAAAGAAAAAAGGTTTAACACTGCTAAACATAAATCCAGGGAGTGATGGAGGCACTGCAACTTAACGCAGAGTAAAGATGCTGTTTATTGAACACTGCAGCAAAAGGTGGTGCCAGTGTTAGAATTAATTAGAATTGTTTCATCTGTTTAGTGTTTGCTTGTTAATATTCTGAACCCGTTTTCACTTAGCTGTGTGTTTCAGATTACCCTGTGCTGATTTTGAACATAATTTTGTCCAGTTATAAACTACTATAGTCATGCTGGCTCTCACAGAGAGAGCAAGAGGCCCCTCCTTTTGAAACAAGTCAATCTTTCCATTCCTGCTTGGACAGCTTTTAGCATCTAATGTTTGAAATACTGTTGTAGTCGAGACAAGATTTACTGACACTGAGTCTTGACCAAGACCAGAGAGTACCAAGCCCAGACCAATGCAGTTACAAGTAACCATACACGATAATAATCAAAAGAAAATATGAGACGAGGTACAATACAGACTAACATATCTTTGATTTACAAGGGGACTTTTCTCACTCAGATTGAAGGCCTTGTTATTGAGAGATTTATTCATTGTGTCAGCATCCAGCCGCAAATGGCCACAAGTCTCTTTTTGTCCCAATACCAAGCCCAGATAAATGGAGAGGGCTGCTAGAAAGGGTGTCCAAAAACTATATGCAAATCACTGCTCGATAGGAGGCACATGGTTTTCTGTGGTGACCCCAGAAGAAAAGCAAAAGGAAAAAATAATTGTCCTGTTTTTCATATTATCCTGGGGTTAATATCTGTATATTCTTCTTTGATTTCCAGTTAACACTGTGAATAAATCTGAATGTCTGGAGAAGGAGAAGGACGAGCTGCGGGCCGCTCTCCAGGACGCGGTGGAGAAGGTCCAGGAGCAGCACCAGCAGGACCTCCTGGATCTGGAGCAGAGACTGCAGGAGTCCTATCAGGCCGAGTGGAGCGCGGCCCAACAGACGTACCAGGACGAAGCTGAGGGGTGCAAGGCTCTCATGCAGCAGCAGGTCTGTACCACCATCACTGTTCATTACCATAACAATATACACTTCCTTTTTATTCAAGAAGGTGAGTTTGCATTTTCAGAATAGGCTTTAGACGAACTTATTCAGCTTTTTCAGTTGCTCGCACTAAAAGTTTGACTGGACGGACAGACAGTGTACAGCCAATTATGCAAATACACAATAGATACACAATATGTGTATAAATGACTCCTAAAATAGCATATCAAATAAGGCATTTTCCTAGCCTGACAAGACAGACTATAACATTAAATGTATAGTCTGGGGACGGTCCATAGACAGAGCTCAAGCCTAGGGGTGGAATCCAAAATTGATGTCAAGGCCGATTTAAACGACTGCTGTTCGTTAGCCACAGCCATCGTAGTTGTTCTGCTCTGCACCGTCGCCCAGCCCTGTTGTCATCGTGCTAAGCCCTGCCTACTCCACTCGCTACACCCCCGCTACACAGATGGAGCGCTGTGATTGGTCCGACGAAGCCCTGTACAGAGCCAAGATTGGCCCCTATGGTGTGTTACTGGACCAACCCGCTAGGCAAAAAATATTTTCTGCCACTAGGGTGCGTCTAGATTTCTAGGCTAGCATTTTCCCTGTATTGTGTTTCAATGTTCACCTATTCACAAAAATAAATCTGTACAACCATGCAATACCACTCACTGCTAACGCTGCACTAGGGCTCGCTAACGTAGACTAAAATACACTTTGGCAATACAACTGGCAAACATATTTCTGTATTTGCAGGATAAGGTAAGTTAACATGAGCTATTGTACATTGTATTAACTTAATAAATACCACTTGACAGTAAATGTTGTGACCACATAGTACTCCTAACTATGTTCATTCAAACGTGTGCATTTAAAATACTAACCATTTCTGTTCGATTAACTGCAGAGCATTTAAGTCCACCAAATACAAATTCACTTGTACACCATTATGCAGTGACCAGGAAATGGTCCTTGCTGTTCTCACGAAACCAAAGGGTGGTGCCAATGTTTAAACTAATTGGTTTTATTTGACAAGTTAATATTTGCTTACATTTTGAACCAGTTTTTCCTCTTGGTTGTGTGATATAGCTCGGGGAGCTGAAAGCCAGTCATGAAGCCATGAAGCAGGACCTGGAGAAGAGTCATGCTGAGCAGCTTCTGAGTGTGAAACTGCAGTACGAACACTCACTGGAGGGTAATGGACCAAACAGGAAACTGCCTGTGGTTAAACTTTACCTGTGTTTCAGAAATATGTGTTTACAATGATACTTTTTACTTCTGTAGAGCTCAAGAACATTCACACTCAGGAGCTGCAGTCTGTCAACAAAACGTTGAAAGATGCAGAGAAGGTTTTATGTGTAAGTTTCACTTGAAAGCTCTTTGTTCATGTGTACATCAAAAGTGCAATAAGTTGACAGTGTTTCCCATTAATTAACAAGACTCTAGCTGCCCTCCATCTTCTAATTTCTTCCTCCAAGCTGGACAATTAAACTGACTTAATTTTGCCTTTTTTATAATGCCATGTTAAAATAAGGGCTTATTTAAGATAAAGTAAAGACATGAACAGACATTTTATTCTAAAAAGTTCTACCTATATTTCATAAACATTTCAATATAGATCACCAGTGCCACCATAGAAATCTGTGAGAAGTTGAGGCTGCCTCGTGTTCTCTAATGACCTGAACTTGTAGTGATTGTATAAATCACCTTGAATTGTCTAGTCTCTATATATAGAGTATATAAATGTCCTATTTTAGCTGTAACCTTGTGTTACTGTAAACGTTCTCAGGAGAAGATCCAGGAGCTGACTCGAGAGAACAATGCACTGATGGAGAAACTCACAGAAGAAGAAAACAGGAGGAAGGAGCTGTCACAGGTGAGCTTTGTAGAGACAGGTGTGATCAGAGGGTTATAGACCAGTCCAGACCAGCAAGATGTGTTTACAAAGATATTAAAGCTGGACAGTCTCTCAATCCTACATTGATTTTATGATATTTTGGCGCACTAATGGAGAAAAATGTTTGCGCCACAGATTTATAATGATCAACACACTGAGATTTTACTTCAGTTAAACTGCTTTAGATAATAACAATAATAGTAATATTTAGAGACATAGATGGGTTTGTCCAGTACTGTTCTTTCACAGTGTGGTACTTGAGGATAGTGACAATGTCCTCTTTTTTTCTATATTGTGCTGTTTGGAAAATATTTTTGGGAAATGAAGATAAAGTAGGTCACTGTACAGGGAGCTCTATTTGAATGGTCATAGCCCCAAAAACTACATTTATTATTTATTCAGGGTTCATGCACTTTCCTCCATGACTTTTCTATGACTTTTCCAAAACGTTTGACTAAATTTTCAAAAGCCAAATGACTGAAATGACTTACAAATAGTATTCAAAGTGTCCAGTGTGCTGCATTAGAAACTTTATCTGCAATTTCATTTGTTAAAATTGGAAATTAGTCAGTTGGGGGGAAAAAAAAACATTTGGGGCTCTTCCATTATTATTATTCCACTATTTTTACTGTTACTCTGTTTACATTTCCAAAACTTTTCCAAAACCTTACACCAAAATGTAAAATTCCGAAACTTTCCCAGGGCCTGGAAATTGCATTTTAAAATTCCATGACCTTTCCAGGTTTTCTATGACTCTACAAACCATGTTTATTGTTCAAAAAGTATGAAGCAGTTTTTACTTGGAACCACTGATGCAAACTTTAACTGTAACTGTGAAGCAAAGTCATAATTTTCACAAAATCTATTTCCATGAAACAGGCCACAGATTAAACTCATGACTCGAGTGATGTTTAGCTCTGAGCAAAATAGATGAGAAAACTGAGATTACAGGAGAGATGCATCCACTCCTCAGTATCATTACATTAATAAAGAAAAAAATCAATATGCCTACTGTCTGCTTTGGCATAACACTGTCTCTGTCTGTGCCCAGGACACAGATTTTAATTTAGCAAAGTGAAGCTGCCAGTCCTCATCAGTGTGAAGTGGGCCTGCTCTGGCACAGCTCTGTAACATGACCTCAGCACTGTGCTTCTGCTATTAATACACTCTGTACATAATATCTGTGTTGACTTTTTATTAGCTTTAAAAAAATAAAATGTATTGTTATAAATGAAAAGATGGAAGGAGGCATGAGTATCACACTAACGATACGACATTTCAACATCTTTTTGCAGAAGGACTCCCACACTGTGTACCTGGAGCAGGAGCTGGAGAGCCTCAAAGTGGTGCTGGACATCAAGAACAAACAGCTGCATCAACAGGAGAAGAAGATCATGGAGGTCAACAAACTGGTGAGTGTCGAGGCGAATAGTTGCTCAGTGAACTAATAAGTGTTCATGTTAAAGGGACACACGTAATGACGGGTTTGTGTCTCTAGACAGGAGAAAAATGTGAAGCTTGATGAGAGTCTGAGGAAGGTCCAACAGGAAAATGAGGACCTCAAGGCTCGGATGGAGAGACATGCCGCTCTGTCCAGGTAAGAGCTCAGCAAGTACTGCATCTTTGCTACAACCCTGGTACTTTTTATGCTTTTTCACACTCTGTAAAACTCTGATCTAATTAAATGTATTGTAAGCATCTTTATTTATGGACTAAAGCAGTTAAAGTGGCACATGGTAACTTAGCTCGTTTGTTCGCTGTTTTCTCTGCCTGACTTTTCTGTACCGATCTCCTCCTACATTTTGGAGTAAAGTCCTATCGTAAATACAAGTCCAGTTGACTCCTGTCTGACCCATTGCTCAGCTTTACTTTAGTGTTTCCCTCCTCGTATCCACACAAAGGTTTTGTTTTGTTTTTTACTGAATTTGGGCCGCCATGTTAAAAATAGAGAAATCTAATTATTGCTTGCTTGTTATTTGGCCACTTTCTCTGAGACTTCAGAGACTCTGGGTCAGTGCCGCTCTCCTTTGCAAGTGTTGTTTTTTGGCCCAGAGACACCAGGGGAAGATACAGGGCGCTTTATTCACCCCACAACAACTCATCTAACCATCAGACACAATTTATTTAAGATACAAAAAGCTTCTTAGTTCCAGTTAAAATATGTGAAAGACCAGTTAAATACTTGTGAACTGAGAAATTTTCATGGGGATTGATTTAAGGCCTGCTTCATACACGTCCCACTTAACAAAACAACTTCTCATCTTAATATTGTTCTTATTAAATTAACTTTCTGTTATGTTTTTCATTTGCTTACATGAAATTGTCTATTTGCTTTTCACATTTTCCTCTTTGTGCAAGGCAAGTTTATTTGTATAGCACAATTCATACACAGAGCAATTCAAAGTGCTGCCTGTTGTGGAATCCACAAAGAATATTGCAACAAGTTGGAAGAATAAACATACTCCCTGTGGACATCTTTCTGTCCCATGCCTTGTGTTGATGTCTAAAATCCAGATAACAGATTTAAACACTTGCCAAAGCTCATTTGTAACCTGTCTCTGTCGTCCCACAGGCAGCTGTCCACGGAGCAGGCCGTGCTGCACGAGTCTCTCCAGAAAGAGTCCAAAGTGAACAAACGTCTGTCGATGGAGAACGAGGAGCTGCTGTGGAAGCTCCACAACGGGGACCTGAGCAGCCCCCGGAAGGTCTCACCCAGCCCCAGCTCACCGTCCCACTTCAGCCTGCAGTCGCCCCGCAGCCCCTCCCTGTTCTCCAGCCCACCGGTCTCGCCCAGATAACAGAGGCATCCCGCTTCCAGTGAGGAGCACCTCTCTCACGGACTTAACCCAGACCAGGGAGACCAGCCTTTTGGGTCTTTTTGGGATGGAATAAACTCTTTGAAAATTATTGCGATTCAACTGAAAAACGCACTTGAGCACTTAAGACGTTTGCCTTTCACATCTGAGACTTGGATGGGAAAAATATCTCAGGAGTTGTATGTATTCACTATTTTTGTTATTTATCGTCAACAGCGGCTTAAAGGGAGAGTCCAGTGTTGCAAAGAAGAGCGGCTATGAGATACTGAGGGATGGTGACTTATTCTTTACTCTGAGTAAATGTCAGCACACTCCCAGTTTGGAGAAGCAGACAGGAGCAATGACACTGGCTTTATGTTTATCTGCTAATGTGGCCTAGTGAACCGATAACAAGGCTCATACTTACACAGTAACTTAGGAAAACTATCTGCACATTTATATTTAGGTGCATTTTTGAGTATTTTTTTGTCATGTATACCAGTGTTTCCCAACCAGGGGTACGGGGACCCCTAGTGGTATGCGAGCACATGGCAGGGTCTACACCCAGGACTGTGCTGAGGCATAAAACGGGGATTAATAGAAAAATAACAGAAACATACTAAAGGATGACAAAACAGGGACTAAACTTGAACCAAACCAGGACTAAACCAAAACCAGAACTCAACAATAAATAAACCAGTCCAAAATTACAACTAAACCAGAAAAGCCAGGTCTAAAACCAGACCTAAATCAGGAAAAAAACAGGTCTAAAGCCAGAACTAAACCAGGAAAACACAGGTCTAAAACCAGGACTAAACTAGCAAAAAACAGGTCTAAAACCAGAACTAAATCAGGAATAAACCCGGTCTAAATCAGGAATAAACCCGGTCAAACCAGGTCTAAACTAAGACTAAACCAGGACTAAGCCAGATCCAAACCAAAACTAAACCAGGACTGCACTGTTGTTTTTTTCAGGAACATAAATTGTTAAATAGATACTGTCCTCCTGCTCATTTCACAGCGGGACATGGTTTTGTCTCTGTGGCATTGCTCCTGCCTGCTTTTCCAGACTGGGTTCAGGCTAACACCAGTCTACTGTGGTGAATAAATCCGCTCCAGTATTTGATAGAGCCACATTTTACAAAATACTGACCTGTCCTTTTAAGCCTCGCACTCGCGCACACCGCTCACACACTCGAAGCTCCTCTACAGCCATAAAATCTAAATTAGTGAACAGTATTTAAACTTTACTGCCTTTTTTGCCACATTACAAGCCTTATGATATGATGCTCTACTAATAAACAGTGCTGCTTCAAAGCCATACCATTACTTTGCATAAACTTTATTCAAAATGTCTCTATTGTTCATCAACCATTTGGTCTTTAACACTTACGAGCATCTTTAAGATCTAATTTTTGAGTTTTTTTACATAATCTAAAATATTGTTCTGTTGTCCACATTTCTGTTCGTTGATTTGACCGAGGGACCAAATGATGAATCTTCTGTACATTTTGTTTATTCTCGGTGTAATGGGCCTAACGCAGCTTTAAACTGGAGGTCTGTGCAAAGGAGATGGACATTAGGAGCTTTACTTGTTCTTGTCGGTGTCAATAAGAGTCATATGTGAGTGGGCTTTATACTGGTGGTGTTTGGAAATGGATTTAAATATGCAATTAATAAAGTCTTGTATCAAAATGACTCGACAGCTGAGTTTTTATTTACACATTAGCAGATGTTTAACCTTTAGTCTTTGTTGGGCAAATAGGTGATGTTATTCTTGTAAAGTAACCAGAGTCTCCTGGAAGATCTGGAGAGCAGTTAGGTTAAGTTTCCTCATGCTTTTTCTGTCCCGTACATTTGGCCTGGGCTCGGTGGAGCTGAGGGACGCAGTACTGACCAATGAAGAAAAAGGTGTGCGCCATAGAAGAGGTAGTAAAACAAATTTGGTTCTGCAAAAAGTGGGTTATAAAAGTTGGATCTCTCCCCTCTTGTCCTGTACACTAATGATTACCCTGAGTAATCGTCAGTCAGTGTCTCTTTTAAAGGGAGATGACTGTGAGCATGGTGCTGTTTTATCTGATTTTATGAACTGGTGCGACACACCCACTTTAAATATAAATGTGGAGAAAACAAAAGAACTGAACACTGATTTTATAAAGTCCTCCTCAGTCCTCCCTCCTGCACTCATCCACAATCCAGCTGTGGAACAGGTGTGCAGAAAAGTGCAGGTACTACTTTAAATGACCTGAATGAATTATGTAAGGTCAGTGATGACCCCTCCCATCCTCTTTGGGAGGAACACTTACTGCTGCCATCCAAACAGGAGGCACAATGTGCCTAGGTGCAGGACCAATAGCTTTAAAAAGTCCCTTGTGCAGTAGATCGAGGGGTTGATTTTAATCCTTATTGCCCAATTTTAAAAAGTTACATTGTTAATATTAAGTGACAAATATACATTCATATTTTCTTCTACATTTTTTGCACAAATCTTTTAATAAACTTCTGTCCTGACCATAAATACCAAATATAATTTTTTTTTCCAAAATTTCTCTTTTTATGCCAGTATATGTAATAGCATCCACATTTTTTGAAAAGGTAAGAACCACTGCAAAGTTATCAAAAAATAAAATTTGAAAAGGACAAGAGTCCAGAAATGTTTCTGCATGTTTTGTTTAAAGGTCCCATATTACGCCTTTTGAAATAGTTTGAGTTTTTGACTTTGCAGAGAACACTTGGATTAGGTGTCTGTCGCCCGCTGCTGGCAATGGTGGGGAGGGGACAGAGCATTAAATGGCTTTTTAGCATAGATATTAACAACATTATGCTAACAGATAAATGAGCTGACTGTTTTGTTTTTGTTCAGCTCTGGAGAAAGGATGGCCTCAGCATACAGGACACTAAAACATGTGAATGAAACAAAATACTACTCCAGCTATGCTTTTTGAGGTTATTTTAACATGATTAAAAGCGCAAAAAAGTAAATTCAGCAGAATACGAGACAAATGAAATGCCTTAAAAATGCCTTTGGGCAAACAAGAGACAAACAACCAGCTACAGATCAAGAACAGTGCACTTGTTCCACTGTTTACACAAAGTGTTGAACCCTGACGAAGACGACCACAGTATGTGAGCCAGCAATGGATCAGCAAATTTTTGTGAAGAAGAGAAAAAAAAAAGTGTGCAAAAGAGAGAGCAGTGCATTGTGGTCCGTCAGATCACATTCCTCATCTGGAGCTCATTAGAGTCAGCCTGGCACACAGCTGAGACTCACTTGTCCTAAAAACAGGTTTTTTAGATTTATTCATTTAGAGCTGGAGAGATGTGAGGAGGAAGGACTGGTGTGAGACAGTGAGCTGCTGAAAAGATGAAAAATATTCCCCTAAACGTGTCTTGAATTTACTTTTATGAGAATATTTATTGTTAGTGAAGGCAAAAAAAACTAATTTAGATGGTACATTCTTATTCTCATTTTCATGTTTTGCCCCTATAAAATAAAAAAAACAGTCTCTTGGGTTGAAAAGCAATAGAAATCATTTTATTTACAACTAAGACCAATCAACCAAGTTTATAAAATGAATTTGAGCTTACAATGTGGGCCAGCCATCTTGAAACTAAATCCTATAATCCAACTATTTGTGAGCTTCCAATAGTCTCGCTGGGTCTGAGGGACGTTGAATATAGCCTAAATTTTATTTTAATTACTCAAAATGGTCAAACAGATTTGGGAAATACATAAAAGTTGTAGTAAAATAATTTAGAAAACACAACTTTCTTTCTGTAAAAAGTGGGTCACAATAAAAAAAGCAGGGATAAAATTGGGTTCCATAGTCAGACCAGACGGGAACTACGGATTTTGGCTTTTCAAAATACAATCTTTAGTTCCCAACATCGTGCAATACAAACCAATTACTACCATTTAGAAAAACGCTGGTCTTAGATGGGACGATGATGGTTTAAGTTTCTATCCAGATCTGATGTTGGTGGCCACTAAAGTCTCTCCGAACTTGTTCTTGGCTTTGCAGATGTAGCTCCCAAAGTCAGTGGTGCCTATGTCCTTTACGTTCAGGACGCTCTGAGAAACCCTGGTGGTGTGTCCCAGTCCTCTCTTCACCAGCCTCCAGGACGTTTGGACATGAACGGGACGACTGGGCTGGAAACACACACAATACACACACACACACACACACACACACACACACACTGTTACTACTGCTTTTAAAATATAAACGCTTGTTTGCTCAGTAGGTTTGATTTGTTGTCAGCCTTTTTATTTCATCGTATGCACTTGTTTGAAGTAAGCTGAGATGATAAGTAGCTAAATCCTTTAACTGACTTCCCATAGTAAATTTTTTAAAGGATATTTACTTTACTGATGTCCCTGAATTAGTAAAAGTTTTTGTTGCAAAGTGGGCAGCACACTGACTTTGTAACCAGAGTGTTCCAGATTTGAAATCAGGTTGCCAGGTCTGAAAGTCAAAACCCGCCTATCAGCAACTTAAATCCTGCCCAAAAACAGTGAAACAGTGTAAGAAAAGTCTGTAAATATTTAGCCTGGCCAGCCAGACACACTCTTTTCCTATTTAATACAAATAAATTAGTCTGTTATCCTTCTGCTTAAATTTATTTTAAATGAGTGGAACAATGACAGGCGGAGTCACCAATCAGAGAAACGAAGTGGGACGCAAGCAGTGCACCGCTGACCCAAACAAACATGGCAGTTTGTTTATGTCATAAAACACCAGAGTACGCCGTATTATGAGCAGCTCTGTATTTATTTCTGAACAGAGACAGCAGCAGAAGCCAGTTGTACAAAGACTTGTGAAAAAAGTAAAAGTCAAAGTTTGTTTGAATGTGGTCGTTACGTCGGACTGTCAGTGGGACTTTACTGTTGTTAAAATGGAAACAGGAAGACAAAAAAGTCCCACAGAACACTGAACAACAACACAGACTTCAGCAGAACCAACAGGTGACGAAGAAAAACACAAAACACTGTAAATCAGGTCAGAGAAATAGCTTCCACATTCAGAAGACGTGCTGCAGATAAACGGCTGTGATAGGTCAGTTCCAAAACGACCGGAGAGAAATGCTTCCCTCCAAACAAGGAACCTGTTCTGCTTTTCAAAAAACAAAGTAGAAGAGGCTGGCTCACCAGGCTCAGCATCAGTGCCACTGCACCGACAGGAGCGCTCCTCTGGTGACACAGACCCCTCGCTCAGAGACGAGCTCATTTATCCTGGCTGTGATTACTTTGGCTTTAAAGATTTGTCACTCAAAACATGGATCTTTTTTTAGAAAAAGCCAGTCATTCACATAACCTGTGTGCAAACATAACTCTGCACAACCCGCAGACATTTTTTTCACCTATGGCAACAATTAAACTTCCCAATTCAGCGGGAAAACTGTGGACTTAGCAACGATGTTTAAAAGCGAGCTATGTCTCTGCGTTACTGCATGGGAAGGTGACAAAATGAAAGCCCCTGACCTCTGCTGTACCTCTGCATCTCTTTACTATAACATTTTAAATAATGGTTTATGTTTGTGAATGTTCCCACCTGGTTGGGATAGACCCAGTTGAAGTCCACAGTGACCTCCGGCTCTCCCAGGACGGTGCAGGTCAAGTTGACAGTGTCTCCCTCCACCACAGACTCGGGAGACGTCTCGAGACTCACGAAGGGCGCTCCGCTGGGGACTGAGGACAGAGTTAGAGACAGAGAGAGAGGCAGGACACTGAGCAAAGAGACCCGGGACGCACTCAAGTCTGTGACAGGAGCTCTACCTGGTGAGCCACCGGAGCCATGCTGATCATTTTTATGCATCTTTGTATTAGGACAATCAAACCTTCAATTTAGACTGTTTTTTTTTTATTATTTATTTTTTTTATTTACAGGTTTATGAAATAAATACAAACGTGAAGAAAACTGATGATGTAATAACCCTTGAGTCCTTTTCAAATTTTATTTTTTTGATAACGTTGCAGTAGTTTTTACCTTTTCTATGCAATTTGTCTCAGGTGTGTATTTTATCACATATTTTGATATTCCAAACACAAATCTAATATAACTTAATTTTTACTCTCTCTAACTGAATCTGTTAGGTTGCTCCTGTTCAATGACAAAAGGGTTATTTGTTTCTACTTTTTTTGGACACAAATCTTTTAATCAACTTCTGCCCTGATTAAAATACCAACTATTTCATTATTATCATCAGAATTTTAACCTTTTTATGCCAGTGTATGTAATATCATTCAATTAGTAAAAAAACACACAAAATATATATATATATATTTTAAGTATTCCCAGTGCAAAGTAAATTTCTTTTAGGGTTATTACAGCCTTGTGTATGTCAAAGATTACCAACAACATTTTGGATTTGGAATTGTTTTGTGGTGACAAAAAGTTGTTTTTTTAGATTTTACATAGTAGAGGAAAAAAAGATCCCTAAAAATAGTTGTTGTTGTTGTTGCTGTAACACACCACCCTAAAAAATCCACTTTGCTTTGAGAATATTAAAAATATAAATTTTTGTGTGTCTTTTTTAGTAAAAAATCTAGATGTTATTACATACACTGGCATAAAAAGGGTTAAGGGTTAATTTTGGCTACAAACACAAATACTCTCCCACTAGCCACTTGGCCGGTTGAATTTTATGCACCTGTATCTTAAATTTATAGGTTGGGCCTGAATTTATGTTGCTTTGAGTATATGCCATTTACTATCTAGTAATTCGTCATGATTAAAGACAGAAAAATATTAACTTGAAACCAAATAACATTTTAAAAATGCTTTAAAAGACACCTCATGTACTGAGATACTTATTTTTTCTACTGAGGTAAACCTGTTTTTTTAATATTTGATAAATCCCTGTCCATACATAAAACCAAGTTTAGCCTTACTTTAAGATTATTGTATACTGTAAAATACACACAAAAAATTAACAAATTAAATTATGGCTAGTAAAAACACTAATTGGCTTGCAAATTATGACAATAAGACAAGCCACAGTGGCCAGTGAGCAAAAATTAAACAACAAATAAGAAAATTAAACACCAAGCCCTGCTAAAGGTGATTAAATATTTGGTATTTATGGTCAGGACACAAGTTGATTGAGATTTGTGCAAAAAAAGTAGAAAAACTATGAAGCTATACATTTTTGATGAGGTTTTGTGACGGGGACACTTTTGTCACTAAACAGGAGCACCGACACTTTTTAAAACTGGGGAATAAGGGCTCATAGTTTTCACACATGACTCTTGGTACACTGTGACTGTCCCACCTTCGACATAGAGCAGATGATATTTGGTGGAGATCTGGGGCGTCCCTCTGGTCACAGCCCTGCAGTAGAACACGCCCTGCAGCTCCGGGCCGGGCGTCTGCAGGACGAACCCTCTGGTGGGGTCGTACCTCACCTCCGTCCCGTTAGAGGGGATCTCCATGGGTGGGACCTCTCTGTGCAGGGACACTCTGGCCTGGGGGTCAGTCACTCTGCAGGGAACCACGGCGGGACGGTCCGGACGCAGGTACACGATCTCGATGTGGATGGCAGACGGGACGAAGAGGTTGTCTCTGTCTGAGGAGAGGGGGAAAGAAGAAAGGTTTGTGTCGCTGTATGGTTCAGAGGGCAACTACAGCCTGCCTCGGGCTCATGGCTTCGAGTCCGGCCTCTGACAATTTGCCAAATGGCTGTCCCCGCTCTTTCCCCAATTTCCAAATCCTGGTCACCTCTAGGACAGCGCTGCATGTTTTACAACCTTTAAAAACATTATCTAACTAAAATAAAGTGTTTTCAATAAATACTTTACTCAGCAGAGGGCAGCAGAGTACAATTATGAGGTCTCTTTTGAGCAGAAACTGTGAAAATAAAGCTGTTTACTTCCTTAAAGCTGTTGTATGATGACATTTTACTACAAATAGAAATGGATAAATGAATGAGAGCAGACTGGATGCAGAGGGCGTGTTCTTGATTTATCAGTGCTTTCTAGAGTGGGAGGAGCATTGTGAGGCCTCAGAAACTCAGTGCCAGAGACTACAAGATTACTTAAACAGGTGTGAATAAAACAAAACACAACTCCAGGTATGTTTTTGACGAGGGAACAACATTATAACATGGTAGAAAGCTCAGAAAACTTGATTTTGCATAATATAGCCCCTTTAAACAAATGTGTTGTCGCTTTTTTTCTAATAATGTATACTTTAAATACTTTAGACTGTGAATGTTTTATAATTGTTGATAATAAACCCTGGATCTTTAAGGTTTTCTCCACACTGACACTGAGCTTATACGAAGAAAGCAAGTGGCATAATTCAGCCATAACTACTTTGTTCTCTGGTCTATTATTTAAGTTACAGACTAAAGAAAATAACTTGTTACATTGGAAAAACCCTCTTTAGCAGTGCAGTAGTAGTAGTAGTAGTAGTAGTAGTAGTAGTAGTAGTAGTAGTAGTAGTGCTGTGTAGTAGTACTTCTCACCTGTGAAGTACACGTATGAGGAGTAGCTCCTGTCCGTGTCTTTGCTGCACTCTGTCCCGTCACAGACGATGACCCAGCAGCTGTAGAGCCCCGTGTCGGCAGCAGAGGGCGCTGTGAGGATCAGCTGACTGTATTTATCAATCTGGTTTATGCTGCCACACAGACAGAACAGAACCAGGACTAAACCGGAGAATAAACCAGGACTAATCCATAAATAATCTAGAACTAAACCAGGAATAAACCAGGACTAATCCATAATTATTCTAGAACTAAACCAGGAATAAACCAGGACTAATTTAGGAGTAATCCAGGACTAAACCATAAACTAAGCCAGGACTAAACCAAAATTATTCTAGGACTAAACCAGCCCTAACCTAGGACTAAACCAGAACTAACCTAGGACTAAACCAGAACTAACCTAGGACTAAACCAGCCCTAACCTAGGACTAAACCAGAACTAAACCAGGACTAATCCAGAACTAACCTAGGACTAAACCAGAACTAAACCAGGACTAATCCAGAACTAAACCATAACTAAACCAGGACTAAACCAAAATGAATCTAGGACGAAACCAGGAATAAACCAGGACTAATTTAGGACCAATCCGGGACTAAACCATAAACTAAGCCAGGACTAAACCAAAATTATTCTAGGATTAAACCAGCCCTAACCAAGGATTAAACCAGAACTAAACAAGGCTAAACCAGTAGTAAACAAGGTCTAAACCAGGACTGAACCAGAACTAAACCAGGACTAAACCAGTAGTAAACAAGGTCTAAACCAGGACTGAACCAGAACTAAACCAGAACTGAACCAAGAGTAAACCAGGACTAAACCAGTACTGAATCAGGATTGAACCAGGTCTAAACCAATAGTAAACCAGTACTAAACCAGAACTAAGCCAGGGCTAAAAACAAGACAAATCAAGGTCCCGCGTACCACCATTAGTATCTGCACCACAGTTTGAGAAACACATACAGCCACCTTTGGTTGTGTTTGTCTTTACCTGAGTCTGGAGTCGTTGTAGGTGTCCAGATAGGTGGGATAGGACCATCCGATGTTGCTCCCTTTACAGCGGAGCTCTACGGTCTGTCCCGGGCTCAAAGCGGTGGTGTTTCCCAAGCGCAGGAAGCGGCCCTTGTCGAGGACCTGCGTGAGGAGGGACTGGCCTCTGCCTTCTTTCAGTCTGGGAGGACGAACTTTGATCCGTTTACCTCCAGGTCTCACACGAACGTCCCCAGGGTCCTTCTTACGTTTGGGCTGTTGGCAAAACCCTGGACACAGAGAGACAGAGGATTCAGACTGGATCTACACCAACAGTGCAAAATGTACTCAAAGTCAAACCCCCCCAAGGTAAAACCCCGTCTCATTTTTAAAAGACACTTTAAAAACTTTGAACAGCAGGCTTTTCTGTATGACCTATACCAAAGTGATCTCAATAGAGTTTCTCTGATTTCTGATTTTGAATTGGCATAGCAATATTTTCAATCAATTTTTCTTTCTCTTACTAACAAACATGCACCAATCAAATAGTTTTGGGTCAGTGGTCGGGACAATCCTTGATTTCTCTTAAAGTCTTAAAGAGCAAATTTGTTTAAGGAATAAACTCTGGGTTAAGGCTAGATTTTCAAATTCCTCCTAAGACTGGGCAGCATTTAGAACTCTAAGAAATAAATGTACTTTAATGATCTAAAAATCCAAATCTGACTTTTATTTAAAATTAGTTACAGAAAATCTAAAAAAAAAAAAAAAAAAAAAAAAAAAAGCAGCAAAAATTTGGAAATCTATTAAACCCTTGTCTGGTACACACATGGCCTCAAGCCTCCCAGAAGAAATTCTTGTTGGCTCAGACAAAATAAAAGACAAAGATGCTATGTTCAGTCAGTTTAACGAACACTTTATTAATGCTGGATCTATATTTGATGACAAAAATGTAAATATTGAAAGAGAATATCGAAATATGGATCTGTTTGGTCTCTGTTTCTCAAGTTCATAAAGCGCTGAAAGAAATTGATCACAAAAAGTCTGCAGGTCCAGATACACTGGATCCATACCTCTTAAAGGTTGCAGCTGATATTATTGCTGAGCCCATCACTCATATTTTTAATTTGAGTCTTTTATCTAACACCATACCTAAAAATTGGAAATCAGCCCAAATTCTCCCTCTATTTAAAGGTGGGGATCCTGCAGATTTGAACAATTATTGTCCAATTTCTAAACTTTCAATTCTGGCTAAGATCCTTGAGTCTTGTGTAAATTTACAGATGAAACAATTCTTGGCTGATAAAAATATTTTAAATGATTTTCAGTCAGGTTTTAGAGCTGGTCATAGCACTGCCACTGCTGCCACATTTGTAATAAATGACATAATTGGAGCCTGAGATAAAAAACAGCACTGTGCAGTCTTATTTGTGGAACTCTCTAAGGCGTTTGACTCAGTTGACCATGGATTGATTCTTGACAAATTAAAATCAAATGGTTTCAGTCATAATACCATACAATGGTTTCAAAACTATCTTACAGATCGTGTCCAGTGTGTTTTTGTAGAAGGCCACAAATCTGAATTTCTTAACATAGTAAAAGGTGTTCCACAGGGATCTATTCTGGGGCCTATTTTGTTCACTATTTTCATAAATGATTTGGGTAAAGATATTCATTCAAAAATACATCTATATGCTGATGATACAGTCATTTACACCCATGCTCCGTCCATTGCAGAGGCAATACAAGATCTTCAGGCTGCCTTTCAGTCATTAGAAATTGCACTTGAAATTGATTTTAAATGTTCGTAAAACAAAATTTATGGTCTTCTCAATAGCCCGTTCCCCATTAGAAGGTGATTATAGCATCTCTACCTCAGATGGAAAATTCATAGAGAGGGTTCCATCATAAAAGTACTTGGGTAAATGAATCAATGATAAGCTTACATTTAGTGTACATATTGCCACCTTAATAAAAAAGCTCAAAGTGAAGGTTGGTTTTTATTACAGACACAGATCTTGCTTTACTTTCAGTGCTAAGAAAAAACTTGTGAATGCTACTTTTCTGTGTGTGACTGATTATGGTGACACCTGGTTTATGCATGCAGCTTCATCCATTTTACATAAACTTGATTCAGTGTATCATGCCTCTTTAAGATTTATAACAAATGCAAAGTCTCTCACTCACCACTGCACTCTTTATGATTTGGTAGGTTGGACATCACTATCCACTCACAGAAAACAACACTGGTATATTTTCATCTATAAAGCAATATTGGGAAAACTTCCAGGATATCTCTGTAACCTACTCTGTGTTGGCTCCAGGAGTTACCAGCTCCACTCCTCAAATTGGTTGCTTTTCAGTGTTCCTTCACAGAGTTTGGGAAAACAGTCTTTGCCTGTTCTGCACCATGGGCAATTTACAAAGAGATATTAGATTGGAATCACTCATTTCAGTTGATACATTTAAGGCAAAGAATGTGAATAAAGAGTGTAGTAAAGGGGAGACATGTGCTTGTTTTTCTTGAGAGGCTCACTGTGTTTTTAAATGCTTGATCTACATTTCTCAGTGTGTTTAACTTGCTTAATCTTGCTGTATTTGTTGTCTTGATGAATGTATTGGCTGCTGCCTTGGCCAGGTCTGTCTTGTAAAAGAGATTCTAAATCTCAATGGGACTTCCTGGTTAAATAAAGATATAAAATAAAAAAATAATAAAAAAAGACAAAGCCATGATCAGTCCCAAGTGGACAAAATCTATGACCAAGTCACCAAGACAAGCTCCAGACTTCAGACTGAATTAGTTTATTTCAATTTATTTCATTTCATCATAAGATGAGCGCACCAGCATCTGTCATGTTGTGTTTTAAGTTAGTTATGTAGTTCTTATGGGGAGCCATCAACCAAACATTACGAGTTAAACACTGGGTTTGTTCATAGACAGCAGTATGTCCCTGCAGAGCCACTGTAGTTGACTCAAGAAATGTTTTCGGCAATGTCACCACCAGATGTCGCCATAATTAAAGAACGAGCAGGACTATGCAGTGATTCACACAGCAGGTTGAGCAAGAAACCGGGACAAAATCAGCAGCAGTAGCTCAGTCAGTGGAGACGTTCACCCCCACGAACCAGAAGGTTGGTGGTTCGACCCCTGCTACTGGCTTTGCATCCTACTGCTGTGTCCTTGCGCAAGACACTTCACCCACCTTGCCTGTATGAATGTGTTAGTGTGTTTGGTGGGGGTCGGAGGGGCCACAGGCACAGATTAGTGGCCTTGCTTCCATCAGTCTGCCCCAGGACAGCTGCAGCTTAAGAAGTAGATCACCGCCACTAAGTGTGACTGAAGACTCAATCAATACCAAACTAGAAAGCGGCTTTGAGTGTCTAGAAAAGCACTGCATACCACTGTCCCACCAAACAAGTCCTTTAAAAAGTAGTCCAAATGTTAGCCCAGTACAAAGCAGTACTAAAGCTCTAGAGTGGAGCTCCACACATGTGCTTCCAGCTGAGACAACACTGAAGCAGGAAGTGTGATCCTTATTCCTGGCAATCAACGTCCAAACCCAGCTTTATATTTTCACTCAGAGCACATTCAGCAGCTTCAGGAGTGGCTGTTTTATTTTTTGGTGCAGAAAATTGGTGCGAGAAAAGAGAAAAGGTCAGCAGTAAAAGCCTTTTTATTAGAAACGGCTGGTGCATGCTTCACACACAGCTGCTTCACTGGGTCTGCAGGATCACTTACAGACACGCATGTGGAAAACTACAGCTTAAGCAACCAAAACGTTAGCTTTAGCACATAATATATCGTTGGCTATTTACAATTTTAGTTCTCCTTTTAACCTTTTTACAACTGCAGGGACCAAAAACTAATAACCAAATAAAATCTTCCTTAGCTCATTGCTGAAATTTTCATCAAAATGTGACCTGCAAAAACAAAACCCCTTTGGCAGTGGGACTCCAGACTGTTTGTCCATATTGAGTCAATTAATGAACTTGCAACAACAACAGAAGCCAATTATGCAACACCTGCAGCCTGGTGATACATTCTTAGTTTAATTGTTTGCAAAGCATCTGTTAATGATCTTTGAAGACAGAAAAATAGTCACCATGTTTAAAACCATAGACCACCTGCTCTCATATCTATAAAGAGTGTTGTCAAAGTTTGTAAATCATTACATTTGCATTTTTCTAGTGCAACCCATGGACATGCATCATATTTGAGGACTCACTCACCATTTTGGAGCTGCACCAAAACCAAAGCCAGACAGAGAACAGCACAGAGTTTCATGTTGGATGGAGGTGAAGGTGGTGGGCAGTGGTCAGTGGTTTTCGGGCTGTGTCGGTCCGGGTTAAGTTTCCTGATCCATTGTCCTCACAGATGAAGAGAAAAAAGGGGAAAATAACATTGGACTCACACTTCAAGTTTCCTCCCTCTTCTCTAAAATCTGGAGTTGATAAAGCTTTAGAGCCTACTGCTGGAGAAAAGCGTGAATTACAACCATGTCACTAAGCAAATTATATTCAGCGTGCGTCCTATATTTTACTTTAAAGGCTACATATAGTAGAAAAACGTATCTCTTTTCAATATACAACAACACATATTATATGGTCTCAGTGGCTCACCTGGCAGAGCTCACATACCACATGGGCCGGGGTTTAAAAACCTGCTTGGATCCGTCTTTCCTCTCTCCTCTTTCTCATATTCTCATACATTTCATCCAAACCATTTCTGTAGTAAAAACCTAATATCGACTCAATAATACCCTGTAACGTAATTTGTGTCAGTTTGCTGCAGTTGTTTTTATTGTTGTCATTTTGTTTTTGAGGAGGCTGTAGGTGGCGCTGGTACTCCACATGCCGTAGCCGAAAAATATCAATTTCAAATACATAAATGATTTTAATGATCTAATGCGACAGACTCCACAAACAAACAGAGACAGATCATGTTCCTGGTTCTAATTACTCCAAAAGTATGAAGAATAGCATTTTATTATAATGTTTGGTAAATAAAATCTAGGAGACTGCCACATCTGAGCTCGAGATAAGACCGAGTAAAACTGCAGCCGAGACTGAGACGAGACAGAAAAAAGGCCTTAGAGACTACAGCACTAACACAACCCGCTGCATTTATTCAGGCCTGGGAAAATATATATATATAATTTTAATTTTTTTTTTACATAAAGGCCAAGTTGTTTTTGTTTACATTTTTTTTACATCGCTGATCATCCAATCAGATTTAGACTGCAGTACTGTTTTCAAACCAGTAGAGGACATGCTGCTTACAGCACATTTAAACCTAATGTCAATTCAATAAAGTAATTTGGGTTGTATCCACTTGAGGGCGATATAGTCACTTTAAAATCTGACAGTAACCCTACCTTATTTAGGATCAGTGGTGGACAAAGTACTCAAAAGCTGTACTCAAGTATAAGTACTGTTACTTCAAAAATAATATTACTCAAGTACAAGTAAAGTTTTTGCAAAATCATCTTCTTATACAATTTAAAGTTATGCTCAAGTAAAAGTAAAAATAAAATCATCCAAAATTTAAGTAAAGTAAAAGCATGTTCTACAAAATGTACTCAGAAAGTACGTTTTCTTCAAAAAATTTACTTAAGTAATTTACTTGAATAAAAGTATCTAGTTACTGTCCACCACTGTTTAAGATAAAAACAAGAGATACTTTTTGAAAAGATGCAAGTTGCACAAAATGCTCTAGGCCTGTTCAGTTTTTGGTAACTCATAATCATATCTTTACATATTTAAATGTCAATAAGCAGATGTAAAGGTGAGGCAGACTTTATTGTCCTCATCGGGAAATTTGTCCTCTGCTTTGACCCCTCCTTCAAAGCTGCTGGGACAACCTTCCCTTCTCCAGATCTTGTGCCAGGATCCTGGTCAGGAGTGCCTGGCTGGGAGAGGGGCCTGTTTTAGGTTGATGTGAAACTGGAGCACCCAGAGGAAACCCACCCAGACACGAGGAGAACATGCAAACTCCACACAGAAAGGGCCCACGCAATCCTCAAATCAAATCCGGGACCTTCCTGCTGAGAGGTCAGAGTGATAAACACCTGGTATAATGGTGTGAAGATGGGATAAACAACATTTGCATTTTGATTAATGGATTCTAACCCGGTAAGTGGTCAATGAACTAAACACAGTAGGCTGTACAAGTATACAAAACTGATTTACTGGAAAATACATTTATTTTTGTAACATTTGAGAACATCCAACCCAGTTCACTTCATAGTTTTATACAAAGTTCCTCCCCTAAACCCTTTGCACTTGTTCCCAACGACCACGCCCCAGTAACATTTCATTTGTTCCACACATTTTAAAGCACAGATCTATTAAAGTTTAAGTAAAATACACAAAAAAAGTCCATGACAAGAAAACTAAAGAACAATATCCAACCATTTTGGAAACTGTTAGACAGAGGTGGAAAGTACAAGATATAAAAGCTTTCTGAGGTACTTTTTTATACTTTTATTCAATACATTTTTGAGGGGAAATGTTAATTTTATATAGGACATTTTTAAAGTCTCTAAATGAGTAAAAGTTGCATTTATTGTAGTAGTAGTAGTAGTAGTAGTAGTAGTAGTAGTAGTAGTGGGTCAAATGCAGAGAGAAAAATTTATGGGGCCAATAATAATACCTAAACCTTAGTACTAGTAACTTATTACTGCAAAAAAACAAAAAAAACAGTACTTTAACTCGAGTACAGATTTTGCATACTTCTGATACTTTCTGTCTCTATACTGCCCCCTGTAGGTTAAAGCCATGAACTCTCCTGACCTCTCCCTGTTATGAAACTTCAGTATCTCACTTTTTTTTTTTTTTACGAAGATGATGCCACAAGGCAAACAGGTGGCTCCTGCAGTTCACAGTAAAGAATGTACACTTTCAGTATTTGAGCCATGAAGTTATGCACGTTTACAGTTTACAAGGAACAGATATGAAAAACAAATAGTCACAGGCTGTACTCTGTGCTCAGACACTTGCATTGACATAACATTTAATACTCCTCTTGGTGGATATATTTACAAAAAAGTACAGGTGCATCTAGAAAATGTATAATATTTAGGAGAAGTGAAGTTATTTCAGAAGTTCAGTTCAATGTGAAACTCGTATTCAGACTGAAATACACCGCCTGGCCAAAAAAAAAAAAAAAAAAAAAAAAAAAAGGCAGCACTTGGATTTAACTAAGGACATACTGTAGGTAAGAGCCTCCCATTGGATTATTACCTGAATAAACTGAAGGACCAGGTTACTACATCAGTGGGTTTGTTCTTCCCTGATGGCATGGGTTTATTCCAAGATGACAATGCCAGGATTCATCAAGCTCAAATTGTAAAAGAGATTTTCACACATGGACTGGCCACCACAGAGTCCAGACTTTAACCCCACTCAGAATCTTTGGGATGTGCAGGAGCTGGCTTTGTGCAGAGGTCACACTCTCCCTTAGCAAAAAATAATGCAACACTGGATGGAAATAAATGTTGTGACACTGCAGAAGCTTATCAAAACAACGCCACAGTGGATGTGTGCTGTAATCAAAGCTAAAGGTCCAAATAAATATTTTTTGAGGAGGCTTGGCAGGCATTTATTTATTTTAACTGTAAGGATTATGATTAACAGTTAATGAAAACCAAAATTCAGTATGTTATAAACAGGGCTTTTTTGCTCATTGGCCACTGTGGTGAGACCTTTTCAAAAGTTACTAGCCAATTAGTGTTTTTACTAGACAGAATTTAATTAGTTCACATGTTTGTTTTATTATTCTTATTGTATTTTATAGCATATGATAAGTTTAATGAAATGTAGAGCTTGGTTTTATGTGTAGGACTGATTAAATATGTGGAAAACAGGTTTACCTAGGCAGAATAAATTTGAACTTTTTGTATGCGGTCTATCTTAATACATGTTTCGTTGTTTTTATTTTTACTGAATCTAATCATCATCTTATTGGTCATCTATCCCAGTAACTTTGGCCCTTAGGCAGGGTACACCCAGGACAGGGGCCAGCTTGTCGCAGGGCTGACACAGGGACGAACACAGACAGACAACCATTCACCCTCACATTCATCCACTAGGGGTAATTTAGAGTCACCAATTCTCCAAACACATGCATGTCTTTGGACGGTGGGAGGAAGTCGCAGAACCCAGAGAGAATTATTTTAGATTTCTCTCTGTGTCCACTGAATCTTATTTATGAGTTTCACTTTGAGTTAAACTACAGGGATTATATCACTTTTTCCACAATATTCAAATTTACTGAGACGTGCCTGTGTTTCAAAATGACACAAAATGGCAGACAAAATCAGTATATAGTATCTGCCATAGAAAGTTCCAAATACTTTTAAAATGGCACCAATCAAAACAGTAACAACCCACCCTTACTATTACTCAATACAAAGATACCTTATCTAAACTATAGACATTTATATAACACCAGTACATGCCTACAGCAGTGTCTGTACTGGTATTTACTGTTCTCACATCAAGTGCCAAAATTTCTCATACCACACTTCTGTCTGTTAATCTATGCACCAAGTGAAATTACATAACTTCAGTCTTTACGCAATGTCTATTTAACACTGTAAATGTAAGCTACAGGGTGCTTTTTCTAAATCAACAGATGTAAAAAGCAAAGATATGTGAACATCATTGACAGTAATGATAGCGGATCGTAGGACTGCTGTATACAAAAGAAGTGTTGGCTTTTCTGGGTTTGCCACAATATTCAATTCTGGATTTGAGACCATGTCAAGACCAAGACCAAGGCAAACCAAGACCAGGTCGAGTCCAAGCCCTGTGAACTAACATTAAATGAAGGGAAAACGTAAAAAATAAAGTGGTTCAAATACATAAATGATTTTAATGATCTAATGTGACAGACTCCACAAACAAACAGAGACAGATCATGTTCCTGGTTCTAATTACTCCAAAATTATGAAGAATAGTATTTTCTTATAATGTTTGGTAAATAAAATCTCAGAGACTGCCACATCTGAGCTCGAGATAAGACCGAGTAAAACTGCAGCTGAGACTGAGACGAGACAGAAAAAAAGGCCTTAGAGACTACAGCACTAACACAACCCGCTACATTTATCCAGGCCTGGAAATGGCACAAAAAGTACACTGACTTGTTGCTGGATTTAGTCATTGTCAGTAACATTAGGAATATAGTATTATTTATAAAATGTCAGCTAAAATGCAACATGGCACTGACATTGGGGAGCTGTGCTGAACCAAGGCTTAGCTTTTGTTTCAAGGTTCATTTGACTAATGTAAGTGTTCCCATTTATGAAGCTGTAGCGTAAATTCAACCAGGAAGACTGTTTTTTTTTATTTTCCCCGCCTACACCTGCCACCTGTCTGTCAGCCACTCACAGCCTGCCACCTGCCTCTCAGCCAATCACCTCTCAAGCCACTCACACATAGGCCTAGATATACACCGTCTCCCCACCGCAGCAGCAGAACCATCAGCCTCCTCAGCCTCTCAATGTCCTCCTCTTCATCACCACCAGTGTCTAAAATTCCCCTAACTAATCTATCAAACGCGCTCTTCATCACATCGCAGACTCCTCTACACCAGCTGGGAAAGTGCCAAAGGTTATTTCTTCAGTAAATCATCCTGTGTTTGTCACTTTTGGTTGAAATGCTACCAAACCGATGTGAAAGGGGTCGACCCAGGCATAGTATGTTTAAAAATGTGCTCTTGGCATTCACACAGCCTATGATCAGTGCACTCAATCAATTAATTAATCAAATATATTACTGGAATAGCACTGAGAAACACTGAATTTACCTAATATCATATAATAATGTTTAAGAGGTGTGTGCACAGGCCTACTTGAGCTTGTCTTGTCCACATTAAATCAATGGCGCAACACACATCGTTCTTGGAAAGTGTCTACTGAAGTGCTCACTACATGTGCGTCCATAGAGAAACAAAAGGAAAATAAAAAAATAGACAAAAAGGAAAGGAAGTCAAATGAAACGTGGATACATTTTGGCCACTGTCATTCAGATGTTTAACAAGCTGGGGACATAGGATCACTTCAGTCCCATGGTCCATTATTTTTACAGTCTATGATCAACATTTTTAAAGCGATACCATCTCTAAATCTATTAAACAGGAAAAGACAGACAGTGAGATATAGTTTTCAATTTTTAGTCCGTGATAAAATATAATGCTTAGCAGCCTCGTCGTCGACTGCTCTGTGGTTAAATGAACATCGCTCTCCAGTGTGTTACCTGTCCTCTTGAAATGCTGCCTCCAAACGCACACAGCAGGAAGTGGCACCACCTCGTCATGTGACCACTTTTAACCAATACTGATGCTGTTTTTTAAAAATGTAAATGTGCTTTTCAATTTTTTTTTATTTATTTACAAACGCAGCAAGATCCGACTAAGCTGCTTCAGGCCTTTCTCCTCGGGGCCCTTCAAAAAAAAAAAAGTCTCTGTGGTGAAAAGGCCTAACACTGGCTGGTCTTCTCGGGGCAGATGAAGCGCTCCTGGTTCTTCGCGGCCGTGTCCTGTGTCAGTTTGCTGCAGTTGTTTTTATTGTTGTCATTTTGTTTTTGAGGAGGCTGTAGGTGGCGCTGGTACTCCACGCTGTGCCACATGCCGTAGCCGAAATATATCAGAAAACCTGAAAGGAGAATAGTTGATTAAGTTAACAGTTTCATGTTTTACTTGTCAGTGTTATAACTTTAATGACTTCTCTGTTTCTTTTTTCACTTTGATGGTGTGTAAGTATTATTTTTTCTAGTCAAGATAACCTAACTGGCCAGAAAGTCTGTTCCTGAAAAACATTTTTTTACATGCCCATAACCAATAATCTGAGCAACCAAACTATATTTTTTTGTAATTTAAAGATGCACTAGTAATTGCTTTTTTGATGCAACTAAAGACAAAAAAAAAGACTTACCGACAACCATCCACACAGAGAAGCGTATCCACGTGTCTCCACTGAGTTGGACCATGAGATAAATGTTTACAAAGATACTAATGACAGGAAGAAATGGCAGAAGAGGAACCTGTAGACAGCACACATTTATAGTAAACTCCCTTTAAATGCATGTTAGTTAAGTTATTGCACTTGTACGCACCATGAAGGAGACTTTCTTGCTGGTCTGGGGCTGCCTGCAGATCATGAACACACAGAAGCTGAAGGCCAGGAGACAGAGCGACACAAGGACCAGGATCCAGATCTTCAGGTCGAAGATGGCTCTGATGTGGTACGTGGTCAGATAACTCATGATACACACCAACAGCACTGAGGGATACAAATATTTTAAAGTATTAAGAAATATAGACATAGTAAACATGCTGATCTAGTGGCTAATGTTGCTGTGTCATAGTTTTAAATATTTTGCTCTCTGCATTTGTCCCATTCTTCAGTGCCACTGGGGCAACCTGTCAGAAACAGTAGGCCACCGTAGAGCAGCGCCCAGGGACCCTTCCCCAAATCTTGAGCCAGGATCCTGGTCAGCTGGAGGATTAGCCTGTGCATGTTTTAGGTTGATGGGGGAAACTGGTAGTCTGGCCGGCGAGACAAACTCATTTCCTATTCTATACAAATAAGTTAGGGTGGTAGTTTATGAATGAAACAATCACAGGCGGAGCCACCAATCAGAGAAACAAAGGGCAGGACATAAGCAGTGCACCTCTGACCCAAACAAACATGGTTGAGTCTTGCTGGATTTGCCATAAAACACCAGAATATGTGGCATTATGAGCAGCTCTGTACTTATTTCTGAACGGGCACAGCAGCAGAAGCCAGTTGTACAAAGACTTGAAGAAAATGGATTTGTTTGAGAGATTTAGTAAGTTAAGTTAGGTTAAGTTATTAAATTTACTCTCGTGCCATCTTGGTTATTGTTGCTAGGAGATTAGCTTCAGTATTTGTCAGACACGCTCATGATAAATGGCTGTGATAGGCCAGGTCCAGAACAAATGAGGAAAAACAACTCTTGATGGCTGAGGAATCAGACTGTTCTGCTTTCAAGAAGAAAGTAGGAGGGCCTGGCTGGCCAGGCTAGGAAACCAGAGAACCCAGATGAAACCCAACCAGGCAGGGAGAACACGCAAACTCCACACAGAAAGGCCCCACATGGTCCAGGATATAAACCTGTGACCTTTTTTGCTGTGAGGCAAGAGTGCTAACTACTGTGCCACTGTGCCACCAAGATGAAGATGAAGGACAGAGAAGTAAGAACATAGTTTTATATGTCTTTGCTAAATTTTATGTGGAATAGGATACAGATAGATTTGGTCATTGCAGTGTAACAAATTGTCATTGAAATGAGTGTTGCACTGGCAAGTAATGGCATATGCTGTACTTACATTAGGCCAAATTAGAGCACAACTTTTGTCAACATAGAAAAAGACATCAACAAAGAATCTTATTCCCCGTTGCAAATACAAGAAAACTGAGCAACAGATATAGTGGGATTTGAAAGTAAAACTAAGATGTGGAAAAGCTTAAAGCCCTGTGTCTCTGCTCACCCAGGACCCCCACAGACACGTTCACCACAGAGGAGGACTGCTCAGACGGAGAGACCGGGGGCTGCAGGACGGCCTGGAGACTGGACCCTCCGCCCTTCAACATGTTCAGGTGGGACTCAGACTCGGTCAGGTCCGACTCTCCCTCAGACAGGTAGTCCCTCTCGCCTGGACCCCCACGTCGCTCCAGGACCCCATCCGGCTGGTACCTGAGGGGACGGGGGGGGGGGGGGTAAAGGTCACAAGGTTATTTTGATGTTGTTTAGTGGATTAGAGATGGAAGACAAAAACATGAAAGGAAAGAAGATGAATGTGCAACCACACAATAAAAGTCTGCACACTGGTTAAAAATATCCCATTTTTAGGCCTTTTTCACATTTATGATAGTGCAGTCAAGAAGTGACAGGAACTCTTGAAGAGAGACATTCGGCAAAGTGTCGGAGTCCGGACTCAAACCCACGTCACTGAGGCAGGCTGTAGTTGCCCTGAGTAAGCAACGCAACTCTACTAACTGAGCGATATCGCAAAAATGTTCCAAAAGTAAATAAAAAAAAACACAGAATAGTGATGTGAGATAGGGCCAAAGAAACTAATTTCAGTCACAAGAGACATCTAAAGAAATTTGTTTTTAGTGGATTGTTTAAGTGTAACTTTTTCAACCTTAAATAAACTGTTTCTGAGTCCGTGTGATGGTTAAATGAGCTGTTGTGGGGTGAATAAAGCGTCCCACATCTCCCCCTGCAGTCTCTGGGCCGAAAATGACACTTTCAGTAGTGAGCAGCGCCGACCCAAAGTCCCTGAAGTCTTGGGTCTTGAGTGAAAGCACCACGTCCTGGTTGGCCTGGTTTATTTCTCAGTTTTTCATAGCTGAGTGGCCAAAAGGCAGAACAAACTTTGTACGGATACGAGGAGGCGAAATTATGAAAGTAAAGACAAATGAGGGGTCACACGGGAGTCATCGGGACTCATGAGTATTTACAGATAAAAATGAGCCAAAAACGTCCAAAAAACAAGCAAAGTAACATTGGTTTTGAGTCCAAATAAAGCCTGCTCTTTCTAAATGCTCCTAGTTTTAATTTTCATTAGTTCAAAGATGAAAAGTGTTGCCAGCTGTTTTCCACAGAGTTATAGACAAACAACATTTTACACAGATCTAGTGAACTCTTAGCAAAAGCCAGACTGATATGTGCAACTATTCTCCATGTGTGCGTAATCTCTCTGCTATATTGGCCTAAACCTTCTCTATTTTGGAAACAGGAAACACTTTCGCTCCAAAACATGTTTACTACACAAATCTGCTGTAAACAGAGCTTAGTGCCATAAGTGCCACTGAGCAAAGGTCCAAAGTTTAGTGAGTGCGGAAACTTGAGTAAACACATCTCAATCACTCAAACCAGGGCTTTAGAAATATACAAAGGCAGCATTCAGGTCTCTTACATCAGCAACGTGACGCAACAGAGGCTGGACAGACCTGTGGGCTTTTCACATACAAGTAACTACTGCTGCTGCTGTTACTGCCAACTCTGCAGCAATACTTAATCACAATAGACCATAAACAGCATATAAAGTGTTGGAACTGAGCTATTCTATCATCTCGTAAATAATAATGGATCATTTTGAATTTACTGACAGCAACACATCTCAAAAAGATCAGACACAGGCAACTAAAGGCTGGAAAAGTAAGTGATGCTAATGAAAAAGATCATTGGCTTTTAATTTCTTTGGTCACCACAGCAAAAAATCACAAATAAAAAAATATCTTCCTCCTACCATGCTTTGGTTTGTAAATTAATTTGGCATTTAGGTTTTATGCCAGATGCCTTTCCTGACACAACCCTCTCCATTTATCCAGGCTGGGGACTAGCACAATGTGTACACTGGCTTGTGTTGTGTTGTGACCCCTTGTGGCTGGATTAAGATCAGCATTTTTCAGCTAATTAGGTTAATGTGCAAAAATGAACAGTTAACTTCATTATTTGCAAAACGCCAGCTTTTTGTTGTCCCTGTCCCAACTGTTTTGAGACATGTTGCTGCCATTGAATTCAAAATGAGACATAATTCTTCATAAAACATCTCAGTGTCCCAGCTTTTTTTGGAATTTGGTTTGCGCAACTCTCATGTTTTTCTGCCGGATATAGGTTTTATGTGTTTGTTTTTTGGTTTGTCTTTAAATGTACTTACCTCAGGATGAGCACACACACAGCCACCAGTGAGTAGGCCAGCAGCGTCCCGATAGACATCATGTCCACCAGCGCTTTCAGGTCGAACAGGAACGCCATAATGGCTACGGTAAGCAAAGGAAACAGTTAATATATGACATTAACAATAAAAACATTAAATACAAGAACAAGTATGAATAAAATGAATTCAAAATCAGGGTTCCCATGCGGTACTGGAGATTATGATGTCTGTATAACAATTAAAACGTAGTAGAGAAAGAAAATGTACTTAAAAGCCTCTGAAAGTATTGAAAATTGCGAAAAGATAATACTACTAAAATAAAAAGTAGTCAATAAAACAATTACTTGGATAAAAGTTACAAGTATTGTTTCCTCACATAAGTTTACTTAAGCAGAATTACCTTAAGGCCAAGACCACTATTATAACTATTACTACAACTATTATTTGAGTAAAACTAAAAATTGTATTCAATAGAAAGTTTACTTACTGCTACTACAAAGTGCCACTACTCCTCTAAAATGTACTACTTATGTAAAAGTATGTATGCTGTAGAGTATGTACTGTTACTTTGCACTACTGAAACTGAGTACTTGCTAAAAGTTTGTGAAGATAAAAGAATTTAAACAGATACTGCAGTATTTTTCAAAACATGCTTTTGTAAGACTCTTATGGATGGCTAACATTTCACAAAGATAGCTGTCCAGCATTTGTTTGGAGAAGCAGACAGGAGCTGTGACAGGTTTTACGTAATGTATGGGCGTTAATGGGACCAGTAAAAACACTCTACTAATACAAATAACAATGTTTTTTTCTGATTTCTGTCAATTATTAGTGAAAGTGTGTGTTACATAAAAGGTTTTGTGTACTTTTTTGAACTGGATGTGGCCCAATAACTAAATACTGACTCCAAAAGTGCATTACTACTCCAATAATAGTAGTATGCATATAGTAGATGCATGGGAGCACTGACTTTTTTCACCATAACAATAAGAAGCACAACAAATGAATAATGTTTGATGTGTTCATGCTTGTACCCTCCACCTGACGCCAGTGTGAAGCTGCACAGTTCAAATACAAAGCACTGATTTGTCTGCTGCAGTTTGCATCAATATGAACATCAAATACTTTCAAAACGATAAAGAAAGGTCTCCTGCCCAGGATTATCATTTTTCACTTCAGGTTAATTTAATACAATTGTCCAAAGTAATGATGCTGAGCAGGAAAGCTTTCAAAATCAAAGTGCACAGACAAAAACAGTCCTTAAATCTCAGACTTTAGGGGTAGCTAGACTAGATTCTAACAAAACGAGATGACTTAAGAACAGTAGCTCTGGTCAGTCAAACATTTACTTTGAAAATATATATTGGAATCTGATATATCTCTTCACAACAATCGCTTTCCATTAAGAAGGTTGGATATATCTGATTGGTCTTTCCAACTGCTCCATGAGGCATTTTAGTACTCTCCATAATAATTATTAATGTTAACTGCACCGTGAACACATTATTTCTTTGTCTGTAAATCAAATGCTTTTTTTTTTTTTTTTAAATTACTGAGAAAATGGGAGTGTCTACAATACATTAATCACAGACATAACATTACGACCACAAGTGAGGTGAATAACACAGATTATCTCTTCATCATGGCACCTGGATATATGAGGCAATTGTGTGTTAGAAGTAGGAGAAATGGGCGAGCGTAAGGATTTGCATGGGTTTGCCAGGAGGGTAATTGTGATAACTACACAGCTGGGTCAGAGATTACCCTAAAACTGCAGCTCTTGTGGTGAGTTCTTGGTCTGCAGTGGTCAGTGTCCAAGGAAGGAACAGAGGTGACCCGGTGACGTGATGATGATGATCCAAGAGACAAGCTACTTTAGTTCAAAAGCTAATGCTGGTTTTGTTGTTGTGTATGGGGCTGCATATTAGGCAGGTGGTCATAATGTTATGCTTGATCAGTGTATATATATATATATATATATGGCTGATGGAAAGACCTCCTGTAATTTAGATATATTTTGCTGAAGGAAAAGGAAACCTGTTTAAGCTACTACTGAGATGGTGAAGATAGAACAAAATACATAACACAAATGCGCCAAAACAACATTTAAAACACAAGTATTTTCACCACATGCTTTGGGACATCCCATGAGAAATTATTACATGCAATTACCACCAACAACAAATCCACAGTTCAACCCAATTGGCGGTGGGTCGGTCATTAGCCGAGTCCCACTGATGTGGAGCTTACCCGCGGTGGTACCAGCCGCCATCGTGGCAGCAACAGGCGACTGGCGCTTACTCACTTTGGACATAAATTTGAACAGAATACCGTCCCGCGCCATGGCAAAGAGTATGCGTGGCAGAGGGAACATGGAGCCCAACAGGCTAAAGGAGAGAAGGTCAGGTTAAGATAAAAGGTACTGAGTGAAAAATACAGGGGTCCTGGTTCAGACAAGCAGGTTTAACAAACTCAGAGTTTTACTGTTTACTGTTTCAGAGTTTGAAGGAACAAAGCTATGCACAGTAGAGCCATGAAAAGAGAATCCAATAATCGAGTAAAGGCTGCCATGTTAGAGGGGAGTAAAGTTTTGCCACTATTCTTAATACTTGCATTGCGTACTGTTTTGTTTTGTTTTTTATTGTCTCTTTGTCTTTTAACCAAACTGGTCCAGGGGCAGCCACTCACTCAGAGCTGGAGTCTGAGGTTTCCTTCCTGTTAAAGACAGTTTTTCCTTACCACTGTCACCAAAGGCCGGCTCATAAAGGATTTAGTGGTTACTTCCTAGCGTTTTTAGATAATTTTGTTGCAATTTAATGCAAAAAAAATTAACTATATTTAATTATACTGATTTAAAGTCATGTGATAATGGTTCAGCTTTTAAGTGAAAGTTTTAAATGCATTAGAGTTTATTATAAGTGGCATCAAAAAGTCTTAAAAAGGTCTCAAATTTCATGACAAAAAACCTGGCACTACCCTAAACAAAAAGTTAATACAGTATAAAGCTGACTAATAAAATACTGAATATTCATAATGCTTTTAACCTCTTAATGCCTGAATTTATATCCAATTATATAAAAAATATTTTTCAAACAGACATCAAAGGAAAACACGCATTATTTCTGCAGCAGTCTTGGATTAATGGTACGTTGTGAATTAACGACGTACGGCATGAAGGGGTCAATGAGGAAGTGGATCGTCCAATCAGAGAGCTTGTTTATGCTAAAGCAGTTCAAATCCTCTGAGTCTGGACTAAAGCTGCTTCTTGAACCAGGGCCAAAGACACCTGCACAACTGTGAACAAAACAAGTTCATGTGCCTGCAGTTAAATGTAAAATCACCCTGAGGTAGTGTTTGTTGAGTGCACTCAGGGTTTAGCAGAAGGAACGAACGCTCCCCAACTCTCACCTGCTACAACACCGGAGCTCATAGTGGCAATAAGCGGGGTCTTCGTCTTAGGATTGATTCGCGCTAAGGCTTTGAAAAGCACCCCATCCTCAGCCATAGCATAGATTACACGAGGCATGGGGAAAATGGAGCCCAGCAGACTGCAGCGGAGAGACATGCAGAGGCCAAAACACATTAGTCCTGATGCACAAACACGGCACAATTACACACACAATCGCTTCAAGCTTCATTATTATACTGTGAGTGTCTTTCTTCCTTGATTCCACATTAGTCCCGTGCATTAGTTTTGATAATTACATGATACTTTATTGTCAGTCATTCAATCCTTGTGCTTTTTTAGTAGATTTTGTTTGGTTTTGGGATTTTTTGTAAGGCTGTGGTTCTAAAACAGTGGTGTATTCAGATAATGAGGGGCCCCAGTGTAAGTTTTCAGTATGGGCCCTCAAGTTATGAAGCACATTTAGTCTATACTTCAATATGCCATACTTTAAATCATAAAAGATGCACTGAAAATTCACAAAGTTGACTAATACTATTACTACTACTAATAATAATAATAATAACAATAAATAATACTTAAAATATTCAAACGTGTGAGTGCCACAAGAAAATTAATGTTTGCTTGTTTTTTTGTTTATAACAAAACTTTTAAACACAGTTTAATTTATAGCCCACTGTAATTTATAGCCCATACTGAAAATAACTAAAAGTGACAATTAATTAAGGATTCTCAATGGGGCCCCCTCATGCCCCGGGCCCCAGTACAGCTGCCTGATGTTACGCCCCTGTTCCCAAACACTGGGTACAAAAGCAGAAGATTTTATTTATTTCTTTGATAAAATAATTACCTTCAGAAATAAACTAAAATGCAACAAAACCCAGATAAACTAGAAGTACTTGGAGAGCGCAGACCTCCACCATGGCGTTGTCCCTATCTCACAACGGCAAAGATAGTTCTCAAGCTCAAACCTAAAATCTTCTAGTTCAGGGGTAAATGCCCTTTCCTTAAAGCCATTTTTTCCCCTTTTCAGCTGCTCCTGTTCTTATTTGGGGTCGCCACAGAGAACCAGTCGCACAGGTTTTTACGTTGCAACCAGCTAAAGGCAATGTAGGTGAAGTGTCTTGCCCAGGGACACAACAACAGTGTGGGCTTCAAGCGAGGTTCAAACCAGCCAGTGTCAGCAAAAACATATTTACAGAGCAGAGGTAAGTACTTCAATCACTTTAATAAATGTAAACAATATGATTATTCAAACACAGACAAGCCTGCACAGTTTGAGTTACACAAGCATCGTCTGAGAAACTTCAAAAACAAAAGTCTGTCACAGAAAACACCCACATGTAACCCACATCAGTTCGATACTTGAACTCACTGCTCATATTTGCTATTGTCCTTGCTCTGTTTAAGTTGCTCTGTCCATCCTGCTGCTTTTCCTAATGCTTACAATACACAACTCCCACCATCGACCTTCACTCTGATTTTGTTGCTTTCCTCTGCTGCTGTGATCAAGTGTTGTAGTGCTAGGTCTTGCTTCTGACTGGCAAAGCCTTCTCCTTTCCTTTCTCCTTTTGAAGTAAACAAGGTACAGTATATTTACAAAAGTATTAGCTCACCTGCCTTTACACACATGAACTTAAGTGACATCCCATTCTAAATCCATAGGGTTTAATCTGACACCGCCCCACCCATCTACGTGTCAGACGTTCTGCAGCCCAGTCAAGTTCTGAAATATAGTGTAGCTCTGGCTAATACTGAGCAAATTTAATAACTTCTCTGACCTGACCTCGTGTCCCTCGTGGCGTCCTTTGGGGGGTGCTCTGGGAGTACGGGGTCCGAGGCCCTTTGCTAAGGGCTGTTCGGTCACTGTATGACCGGAGCAGGAGTTTGGTTCGCATTGCCGGTTGTAAGTCGGACCTGTTCCCAGTGCATGTTGGACTCCGGCAGGGCTGCCCTTTGTCACCGGTTCTGTTCATTATTTTTATGGACAGAATTTCTAGGTGCAGTCTGGGGCCGGAGGGTGTCAGGTTTGGGCACCACAGGATTTCATCTCTGCTTTTTGCAGATGATGTTGTCCTGTTGGCTTCATCAAACCAGGACCTTCAGCGTGCACTGGGACGGTTTGCAGCCGAGTGTGAAGCGGCTGGGATGAGAATCAGCACCTCCAAGTCCAAGGCCATGGTTCTCGACCGGAAAAGGGTGGTTTGCCCTCTCCAGGTCGGAGGAGAGTTCCTGCCTCAAGTGGAGGAGTTTAAGTATCTCGGGGTCTTGTTCACGAGTGAGGGAAGGATGGAGCGTGAGTTCGACAGGCGGATCGGTGCAGCGTCTGCAGTAATGCGGTCGTTGTATCGGTCTGTTGTGGTAAAGAAGGAGCTGAGTCGAAAGGCGAAGCTCTCAATTTACCGGTCGATCTATGTTCCTACTCTCACCTATGGTCATGAGCTTTGGGTCATGACGGAAAGGACAAGATCCCGGATACAAGCGGCCGAAATGAGTTTCCTCCGCAGGGTGGCTGGGCGCTCCCTTAGAGATAGGGTGAGGAGCTCGGTTACCCGGGAGGAGCTCGGAGTAGAGCCGCTGCTCCTCCACATCGAGAGGAGCCAGCTGAGGTGGCTCGGGCATCTGTTCCGGATGCCTCCTGGACGCCTCCCTGGGGAGGTGTTCCGGGCATGTCCCACCGGGAGGAGGCCCCGGGGAAGACCTAGGACACGCTGGAGGGACTATGTCTCTCGGCTGGCCTGGGAACGCCTTGGGGTTCCTCCTGAGGAGCTGGAGGAAGTGTCCGGGGAGAGGGATGTCTGGGTGTCCCTGCTTAGACTGCTGCCTCCGCGACCCGGCCCCGGATAAAGCGGAAGAAGATGGATGGATGGAGGATGGATGGATGACCTGATTAACAGTGTTTAGTGCTTTCTTTCATCACCTAATGTTTTTGCTGAAGTCTGTGTTATTGTTCTGTTCTCTATGGGATTATTTTTTTCGTCTGGCCATTTTAACAACAGTAAAGTCCTGTTGACATCTGACGTAACAACCACATTCAAACAAACCCACTTTTTCCACAAGTCTTTGTACAACTGGCTTCTGCTGCTGTCCCTGTTCAGAAATAAGTACAGTGCTCCTCATAATACACTGTATTTTGGTGTTTTATGGCAAAATCAGCAAGACTCCACCATGTTTGTCTGGGTCTGCAATGCACTGTTTACATCCTGTCCTTCCTTTTTCTGATGGGTTACTCCGCCTGTGATGCTTCCGCCCATAAAAAACAAACAAAATGTAAGCGAAGGAATACCAGACTAACTTATCTGTATAGAACAGGAAGAGTTTGTCTGTCCGGCCAGGCTACTTATTTACTACTATTAACAAAATATAGTGTTTAGTCTAGTTCTGGAAAGAAAAGTGCTTAACATTTAGCTTACTTCAAATATTCAAGTAAAAACCCAAGTGATAAAACTACAAGCCTACTCTTAAAAGTACAATTTATTAATTTATTTATTTAGGCTTCAGTATCTAGCTTAAAGACAATACTGACATCAGGCATTGGGCAAGAAAAAAACTTACATAATTTTAATTTTTAATATCTGTCCCGTTAACATTATATACAGTAATTTTTAGACTAGACCTGTAGAGTTAAAAAAAAAAAAAAAAAAAAAACTGCTCACTGGTATGTCTTCTATGCAGCCCCAATCCCCAAAAAGTCTTGTTTTTGGCGTTCATGATTGCATCTGTACTAGCAATGTGAATTATTTTCTGCTGTTTGCTCTTTTGCTTCTTATGGATTATTTTTATATCTGAGCTCTTGATCTAGGCATGTTTGTTATTTTGATAAAGTAATCCCAACTGCACTTTATTTCAAGCATTCACGTACAGTGTTTTAAATGCAGTGATTGTTCAGAAAAGAGGGCGTGGAGAGTTTCTGGGGGAATATTATGGGGCTGTAAGTCACTGCTTGTCTGTGCAAAATAAACAGCCAAACACTGTTGTTGCATAAGAGTTTAGTGAACTGCCAAAGGGCGGCCCCTGAAGCCACCGCCTCTCACCAGCTGTGGTAAATAAACCAAAGTTATCAAGTCAAGATAAATTTGATTATGATGAAAGAGATATAGGCACTTTGACTGACTGACTGACGGGACTGTGGGATAAAAACATTCAAGGAAGAAAAACAACTGATACAAAACCACCAAACACAGTTAAGTGATTGGACATGCAGGTAAATACAAGTACATATGTCAGTACAGAGGTTCAGGCTAAGCCCCAACAGTTTTCCAAAAGGGAAAATGAATCAATCCAATACAGATGCCCCTTTCAGAACTGGCATTAAAATCTGGACAAAATGTGGCCAGCCTTAATGAATCTTGACATAACACATTGTATTAAAAGACATAGCTCAGTAAATGATACTTATGGAGCTAATATACAGAATTCCCTATAGTAGATAGATGTAAGTCGGGCTATGCAATTAATCGACTTTCAATTTCAGTTATCACACACAATGATTACAAAAATTACATAACCAAGAAAAAACAATGAGTTACACTAACTTTGAAGTGTGTTTTGAATGTGCTCGCTCTGCCCCTCCCCTCTCAAAACTTGTGCTCTGACAGCTGTAAGCTACATGTGGAGAGTTGTTGGCAGAAACATGGCAGAAAGAGAACAGGAGAAACGCTGGGTCAGCAGAAAAGGTGAGACAAATTCTGCTGTTTGGGAGCACTTTGGGTTTGAAGAGCAAGACGTTGAGCAAACAACAGAAGAGTTTATGATGAGATTAAACTTCTTTGTGCAAAGAATATATTTTACATTGCTTTGCCAAAAAAAAAAAAAAAACAATATTTTTAGGTAATGAATAATTGTTTTAATTTTTTCCATAATGGAGCAGCCCTAGATGTAGGGACATAGCCCAATTTGGAGAAGCAAACAGAACCAGGTATTGCTGTAAACTGTGCCAGTGACACTTATGGGGCTCACCTGGTAGAGCATGTGCCATATACTGTAAATTGGAGTAACCAAGGTTAATGTATTGGCTGGGACTCAAATTTTGTCTTGAAGTCTTTCCTCACCATTTCCTTTGATTACCTGACTGTCTCTAACAACATGCAAAAAAACTGCAGAGTTTGCATTGTAGAGTTTTTATGCTAAAACTAACAATAACAAATAAAAAGTCTCAGTATCACAAAAGCAGTAGAAGAAAATGGTCAAAAGCTGCTGTAGTTTTGAGTGTATAGCAGAAAAACAACAAACCATTTTTATGCGAGCTGGCCACATTTGTCCAAATACACAGAAGAACGTATAATGCAAGGTCTGAAGGGGTCCAATAACTTAGCTCCAGAGAATTTTGTCAAGATCCCAATCACCAGTATCGTTTATGCCATGCGTTTGCTTTACAAATGAAAGCATTTGTCCATGAACAAGTCCCTAAACACAGCTCTTACCTTGTGGACAGCGCACACAGCGACCCCACAGCCACCACGTATTTGGCCGGACTCCAGCCCACGTACTCGAAGGCCATGGGCAGGGGGCTCTTTTCGTCCAGGAGGTAGTACGGCATCATCAGAGTGAGAGCAGCGGAGACGCCGAAATACGCCAAGAAGCACACGGTCAGGGACACCACGATGCCGATGGGGATGGCCCGCTGTGGGTTCTTCACCTCCTCACCTGGGTAAAAGGTTAATGAACTCATGATTGGATCCATTTACACTTGGGCTGTTTATAAATAGCAGCAGTTGTTGACAGAAACTAAAATTATACAACATGTGTCTATTGTCTGCATTTTAAGTTTCAGCACAAAGTTAATGGGCTGAACACACAAATAGCTATTAGGGCTATTTAAGTTTTAGCAGATAACAGTTCTATTATACAATATTCTTTGCATAGTGGTGCTTTATCTAAATCTAAACCATTAGGAGACCCGTTTTTTTAAAGCTTACCTGTTGTTGCAATGCAGTCAAACCCCACAAAAGCATAGAAACAGGTGGCAGCTCCAGCCAACGTCCCACTGAAGCCATACGGCATGAATCCTCCAGCGCCGTAGTCACTGCTCACGTTCGCCGTCACTGTCAGGTTCCTATAAAGACAGACAAAATACATAGCGCTAATATCAATATGCATGTTTTACACCTATCAGGCATAACATTATGACCACCTGCCTAATATGCAGCTCCATATGCAACTTTCTATCAGAACCAGCAACTTCTTTAACAATTTGTTCTTTCCTTTTGATAGATCCTGACCAATGCAGACCGGGAACATCCCACAAGAGCTGCAGTTTTGGAGTTGCTCTGACCCAGTTGTCTGTAGCCATCACAGTTTGGGCCTTGTCAAACTTGCTCCTCATCCATTTTTCCTGCTTCTTACACCATACCATAGCAACTTTTTTTTATAAAGCACTTTAAAAACTCTACAGTCAGCCAAAGTGCTGTACACAGGTCATAAAATAAATAAACAGTAACAACACAAGAGACAAAGACAAATCATTATACGCCAAAGAATACAATAAAATAATACTCAAATAAAAAAAGTTACGTTTGATTTTGGGGACAGAAATTTGCAGCTGATCTGACCTGAGAGCATGTGCAGGGGCATAAAGGTGAAAAGATCAGAGAGGTAAGAAAGAGCATTTAGACAGACAAAAGAATTTTAAAATCAACTCTAAAATGCACTGGCAGCCAATGGAGCAAGGCTAAAATTAGTGAGATGCTTTTGTGTTTTCAAATTCTAGTTAAAAAGTTAAGTGGCAGAATTTTTAACTAGTTGCAGTCGAGAAAGCGCATCAAGTGAGGACAAAATGTTCACTTGCTACCTAATACACCAACAAACAGATGCCATGACGTAGAGATAATCTGTGTTATTCCCTTCACCTTGTCAGTGGTCGTAATGTTTTGCACCGCTTACCTTCGGACTATTGTCACATTTACGAGCGATTCTTCTGAAATCTTCCAGTTGTCTACATCTCCTTTGACAAACCCAGAGATGATCACGAACAGCAGGACCAGGACGTTGATTAAAGTGAAGACCTTGTTGACCCAGGCCGACTCCTTCACCCCAAATGACAGCAGTCCTGGAAGAGCAACAAGTAGCAAATTCACACTAAACTAATCAACTGGCATAACGTCAGATACAACTCATGATGAAAAATATTTTGGCAAGTTGTCTGAGTCAAGGAACAAGGATCAGCTGATTAAAATTTAAGCTCCTTACACAGATTTTTTTATCTCAAGGAGTTATTTACTTTAACTTTGGCACAAACATTATGTGCTAATGCTTGACAAACGGACTATCAAGGCCACAAAGTCATGGCTACTGGCTGCCATTTTGTTTCTTCATAAAGTTTCTTATAGGTGTAGATGTTTCCTATACAATGTGATCTGAAAATAATGTCTATGAGCTTATTCTGCTTTTGTATCTACTCGTTTCTTTCCCGTACTGACATGCCAGCACTTCACTCAGCACAGTTGCCAACTACAGAATGCGTCACAAGTATTTATGCTCAAATTGTAATGGTTGTATATAAAAGTATTGGCAAGTACATGAACATGCCAAGTTGTTTTTTGGGGAAAGGTGGTAGCGGGACGTCTCTAGAGTGGCCACATGTAATTTGGCACCAAGACAAGATCAACTAGTTGGGAATTTACTCACGCCAAAGGTCCAAAGATCATGGTCACTTAGAGGAATGTTTTTTGGCTGAGTATTTTATTATGAAATTCATACAATCAGCTGAGTTTGGTTCGTGACTTTTATTAAGCCTGTGTAGTTACAGTTTTGAGTTTTGAGGATTTTAACTTTTAGTGTGAAGCCCAGGATTTCTCTGTAAACTAAGTCATGTGACTGCTAAGTTCTGGTTTATAAAACAGAAACACAGTTTACAAGGAAATAAACTCATTTATAGACAATTATTTTACATTACTACTACTACTACTACTGTTACTACTACTACTACTGCTACTACTACTACTGCTACTACTACTATTGCTACTGCTACTACTACTACTATTACTTTTACTACTACCACTACTACTGTTACTACTACTACTACTACTACTACTACTACTACTGCAAATGTTCCTTTCCACCTCTGGTTAATTAATACTTATTTCTTCAAGTTGATTTCAAATCTGCAAAAAATTGGCCCATCCCCTATTTTAAGTGTCCCATGCTTGAGGCTGAACGTCGCTCTATTATTATGCACTTCTCCTAAAAACGTCCTCCTGACTTGTCTCCAGCTGTGGTAACACCAGACCAGCTGTGGTTCATTAAACTTTATTTAAAAACCTGAACACATTTGTTCCCATTAAACCTCCCAGAACCTCACCAGAGAGCAGCAGGATGAGGCAGACGGCAAAGAAGTCTGGGTACGGAGCCAGTCCCGGGGAGTTCATGCTGAAGTGCGTTTTACAGAAGGTCTCGATGTGTCCCCCGATCATCTCATCAAACGTCCCGCTCCAGGCCCGGGCCACTGAAGAAGTACCTGCACAAACAAACAACAGGAGGTGAATCAGAGTTAGGTAAAAGTTACTGCCATTGTGAAATAAATGTTGGCAATGTATCAGAAAGACAGGTTTTACTGCAATATTCTGTTTGTGCTTTCCAGGTTAAAACTATTTGGCTGTTCAGCTGGAAATAAGCCATTCAAAATGAAAAACATTATGAAGAAGGTACTAGCAGTTTTCAACAGATGGGGGCCGCAATGTATTGAAACTTTTTTCATAGCAAGTTTCAAAGCATGTTACTCAAAACTGTGAGCAATTCAAAAACAAAGCAAATAAATAATATTAACCCATCATGTAAATGTTTTGCCTCCTGAGGTTATTACAAGCAAGTTGCGGATAAATTGCGGCGATATTTTGTGGGTCAAGGTCTGAAAAGTTTGGGAATCCCTTGACTAATGAAGCCTGTACTCAAGTCAAAGTACCGGGAATATTATTACTCAGTTTAAAGTAAAAGTAACAAAGTATTTCATGAAAAAAATCCTTTAGGTACTGAGTAACTTTTGATTTATTGGACACACAAACTGAGCAAAATACTAAGCCATCCAAATCCTTTGTTAATTAGTCTGGTCACTGTAGATTTTATTTGAATTTTCTGGGGGCAGCACCAACAAACACAGAATATTTTAGATGTAAAAGAGGTTTAGGAGAACGTTTTGGACTGGAAATGGCTGTAAAGGGAAGGATTCCAGACCCATTTAATCAAATAAGGGACATTGTAGCTGTAACAAAGTAACACTTCTATTCTTTAGGCACAACCACAAGGAGTCACAAGCCAGTGTTCTCTTTGTTCGGGTCCCAAGTCTGGATAAATGCAGTGGGTAGTGTCAAGAAGGGTATCCAGCAGAAAGAAGAAGTAGAAAAGATCTAGGCCATAACACAAGAGCATTCAGTTTTCTTGAGCAAAAGGGTAACTAATAACCTCTGGATAAGGTGTGTTTTTTTTGTTTTTAATTTGCTTGAGACGTACCAATGACGTAGGACAGGATGAGGTTCCAGCCGGTGATGAAGGCCCAGATCTCTCCCACTGTCACATAACTGTAGAGGTACGCAGATCCTGTCTTTGGGACTCGAGCCCCAAACTCGGCGTAGCACAGTCCGGCCATGACAGAGGCTAAAGCTGCTATAAGAAAGGATATCACGATACTGGGACCAGAGTCGCCTTTGGCCACTTCTCCGGCCAAAACGTAGACTCCGGCTCCCAGAGTGCTGCCCACACCGAGGGCTATGAGGTCCAGGGTCCCGAGGCAGCGGCACAGCTTCGACTCCTCCAGAGTGCTCATGTCCACCACCTTCCTCCGCACCAGGGACCGCCCGAAAGACAAGACTTGCTCCAGCATCTTCACGCCTGAGGGGAAGAAGGCAGAAGGAACAGCACTCGGATTATTTAAGGGCGCTGGCAGGCTGTACAAAGGGTTTTAGCATAAGTTTATTGGGTTTATTGGTCACCTACCAGTTGCATAATGATCTTAAAATTGAAGATCTGGAAAAATACTTCTCTTACCCCCAGCTTACCACAACAACAAAGTTACTAATAAGTACATTGCAGTCTCAATAAGTACAGAGTGCTGTCAAATTGTTATCATCTTCTACAAAATACGGTCACATCAAGTACTCTAAAGTTTAAACAAACATGAGAGGAACTTTGTGTGAAGAGTTAGGGTTATTGGTGTTATTTGTTGTTTCTTTTGTCATACCTGTGTAACATATCAAATAAGAATAAAAAGTTTATTAAAAAAACAACTAATAAGTACATTACACAGAGCTTACTGTAAAAATGATCTTGTACGAGCCATAAAGGTGTAAAAAAAAAAAGACAGGTGTAAATGTTTATGCATGTAGCTGCAGAGAAAAGCCACTTCACCTGTAGGTTTTTTCACCATTATTGATTCAGTGTTGACTTAAACAGTAGATCTATGCAGACGTTCTCCTCTCACATACTGCAGGTTATATTGGTATTGGCAGTGGCGGACAAAGTAATTTCATTACTTGAGTAAAAGTATAGAGCCTCCTGGTCAAATATTACTCCAATACAAGTAAAAGTCAGAACTTTACTTGAGTTAAAGTACTGGAGTATGTGCTTTCAAAAATACTTAAGTATTCAAAGTACTGAAACCATAATAAATAAGATTGTTCTACAGCAAAAATGAGTCGTATTTAAAATAAGGCTGGGTATTATGATCATACTAATTAATTATTTTTAAATTGGTTTCTTTTTAGTTCCTGAGAGCAAACATGAGTTGAGAGATATATGTACATTTATTTTACAGAAAGTCCTAAATTATAAATTACAATTAGTAAATGATTATCTTTAGGGAGTAAGTCAGTTTTTTGGTTTTAAGACAATTTCTCTACAGAAGTTTTGTTTTTTTTAAGAAATGTAGTGGAGTAAAAAGTATTATATTTATCTTTTAGATGCAGTGGAGTAAAAGTAGTAAGTTACCCCTAAAAATACTGCTCAAGTAAAGTACAGATCCTTAGAAACTATGCTTAAGTACAGTACTAAGTAAATTTACCTCGTTACTGTCCACCTCTGGGTATTGGATAGTGCATACAGGCCTTCTGTATTTTCCCTCTGCCCTGTGAGCAGTCTTATTATCTTATACTTTTTATTACTGTGAAAATGAAATGACAAAAGTTACTCAAATGAATGCATCAGTAAGGCACCTCTGCAATGTAGAAGCATTGCAGCTTATAATCCGTCACCCACTCCCTGTCCATCTACCCTGCCACTAACCAATATTGGCTAAAAGGACAAAATAAAGTTTAATAAGGAAAGAAAGGCAATTACAGCCAATATTATGCCTTGCTCGCTCACCTGATAGACCGCCTTAGACCAACTTAGATTTTAATATTAAAGGTACTGTAAATGCTGGAAAATAATGGGGACTGGACAAAAAATAAAATGGCTATTTAGCACAGCTGTTAGCAACATGATGCTAACAGATAGATAAATGAGCTGATTGCTTTGTAGTGATGTCACTTTAAGCTCTGAAATGATCAGATTGAGTCCGGTGACAGTGTATGGGTTTTAAAAACGCACAGGAGCACTTCCTTGTTTCACAACTCTGCGTAGAGCCATGAGACCGAGCATTTACAGCTCTTGGGAAGGGCAACAGTTCTGGAAACAGGTTTACTTAAACAAGTGTGAATGAAACACAATACTACTGTAGGTGGGTTTTTGGGGTGGACACAACATTATAACATGGTTAAAAGCTCAAAGCTCGGGTTATTTGAGCCTAATAAGAGACCGTTATTGACTTCTGTCTACAAGGCCACTGAAATATAAATGCCAAAAAGCAAAGTGAGAAGGATAAGGTAAGATAACAAGGTAACTTCTCCTTAAAATAGCCCTGTTAATTAGGTGCAGTTCAAACTAATGATATGTGTGGATTTAAGCCTTCAGCCGGTTCAACAAAGTGCATTGCAGTAATTTATTAGCTGACGCTGTCAAATCTGCCTAAAGCTTATTATTACATAAAGAAATCTTCACTTCTCTCTCTTCACCTTGAGTCAATATTTGAACAAGACTTGACACGTTCACTAGGAAGGCCCACCGATGTGTGCACAGCCTCGTTTGCAGCCGACTGGATTGAAATGCTGCAAATACAGTTGAAATTATGTAACGTGGGCAGATGAGACAAAGGTGAGGTTAGAGCCCCTCAGAGTCGAGAGGGAAAGGTTAACCCTACAAACAAGTGACGCTCCATCTAGGAAGGCAGCCAAGAGCCGTAGTGAGGCGAAGTTCGCACTGTACGGACCCCATTTAAATCCATTGTTTGGGGTTATAGTCCAGATCTGAGCTCTCTCAAAGGGTTGCATTCATAAGTCCAGAGCCCGAGTGCAGCGGTATGGCACAAAAACGCCACTTTGTTACATTGTTGTGGTCTAAAAAATGTCTCTTTGCAGCAGCACCCCTACCGCCAACATTAGCATGAATACAATACGTTTAAACTATAGAGGAATTACATTTTGCTGGTCCACACTGAAGACTGTATAATGTACTTGTGTAGTAAAATCTTTTGAACTAAACTTTGAGTACTTTCAGAGTAAATCAGCACTGACCACCATCCACTTAGGCATTGACTGAGGTTTTCAGGCGGAGGTTTTAGATGTGACAGCTCATTTGCCCAACAATAGCATCTACTCTAAGATAAAATATACAGAGGTGAGTAGCATTGAGTTACATTTTTAAACTTTTTGAATAAATTGTACTTCTAAGCCTAGAGTAAGAATTCATTTTATTTAATATCTGCATCAAAAAGTGCAAATTAGGGCAACACCATGTACAGAGTAGGATGTTTATCATTTTAACAAAATTACAATCCAAGCAAGTCAGTGTACTCTTTGGGCCAGTTCCAAGCCCAGTTAAAAGCACAGGGTTGGTATAGAGAAGGGTGTCCAGCGTAAAACGTATGCCACATTAATATGCAAATCGGGGTGGCAGTAGGTCAGTCGATAAAGATGTTCACCCACTAACCCGAAGGTTGATGGCTTTGCACACTGTTGTTGTGTCCTTGGGCAAAACACTTCACCCACCTTGTCTGTTTGAGTGTGTCACTGTGACGGTGTTTGGTGGCGCAGATTAGCAGCCATGCCTCCATCAGTCTTAATAATAATAATAATAATAATAATAATAATAATAATAATAATAATAATAATAAATCACTGCACACTAGAAAGCAACTGATTTGTTTTGGTGAACCCAAGAGGGAAAAGCAAAAAATAACAAATTTCATCACATTTTTAAGAAATGTCATGTTTGCTTGAATTGCAGTAACATAATTATATATTGTACATTATAATCCAGTGTGGTCCTCAATGTGACAGACACTGTGTTGTCAGAAATACTGTCCATCAGAGGCTTAAATCAAACTGAGATCATGTGACCAATGAAAAATGTGTGGTTTAACCCCTGGTCTGAACCATATTATAGAAATTATAATTCATATTAGTAACATACAATTTAGGGAAATAAAGAAATTAATTAGAAGTAATATACAGTACATTACAATGTAGAATGGTCTTCAACAGTGACAGATACCTTGTTGTTACATGTTGGAGGCTTAAATCAAACTGTGATAATGACAAAAGTTCAAAATACGTGGTTTGGTTTAGTACATATAGCTTATACACTAGCAGTACTGTAGTATTTGTAATAGTAATAGTAATAGTAATAGTGTTGTAGTCTATAGTTGTCCAGCTATATGCAGTTTGATTAATGTGAGCTTAGTGTCTATTTCTATTTCTTGTTCAAACTAAATGTGTCTACAAGCAGCAAATGAACAGTTTTCAAGAAGGCTTCATTTAATATTTATTATATGGCAGTAGTTCATAGTTCTCCATAGTCCTACTAGACCTGTTTTGGACCTAGTTTAGTCTTGATTCAGTCTTTTGGATTAGTGAAAGTGAGCCCAGAGTACCTTTTCCAAACTTTATATTTCTATATTACTTGATCGATAACACTTTAGAATAACTCACCACTATTAGGCAGTAATAAAGTATTAATAAATTTGTAACTAACAATATTTTATTTTTTTTAAAGACACTGTATAAACACCAGTGTTTATAATTTTGCACTGATTTACAGAATTAAACATTAATAACAATGTTTCAGTGGTGTGTGTTATTAGTGTTGAAGTAATGCTAAATTAACTGGTTATTAACCTTTATTATTACTTAACTAATGTCTTTTAGTGAGAGTTATTCTAAAGTGTCACCCAATTATTAAGTTAAAGGCTAAAATAAAACTGTGATGCAACAAAAGAAGTTTAGTCCATATAGTTTATAGTAGTAGTAGTAGTAGTAGTAGTAGTAGTAGTAGTAGTAGTCGTAGTTATGGCGGTCCATAGTAGTCCTGCTAGAGACCTGGTTTGGACCAAGTTTAGTCCTGATCCGGTGTTTAGACCCAGTCTGGAGTAGTGAAAGTGAGTCCAGAGTCTTTAATTTCCTAATATATTGTAATTAATGTTATTATAATGACCCCTTTAGTTACTATTACTCCAAATATTCTGAGACACTTCGTTATTGCAACACTGAACAAACATATGGTATGTTTAATACAAACTCAATGTGCAAATACACCGTTTTTAAGCCATTAAAATTTGCCTCTAAGTAAAGTCTTAACCAGTTACACAAAAGCATTAAGCAAACACCTTTTCACTGCAAATATTACGTACCTCAAACAGAAACGCTTTTCAGAGAGGTGCCCGAGCAAAGCAACTGTGCAAAAAAGTGTAAAAAGTTGAAATATAGTGGTCCCATAGACTGGAGTATAGCCCTGAGCACTGCTCCTCTGACTCTGTGCTCCCAGTGTTCAGGACTGAGCCATAGTCCCGGTGCAGAGCGGTGAACACCCCTCCCCTGTCCCCTTTAGACCTGCCCCGGTCTACAGAGCCTCTCCAGTGGAGCAGCAGCAGCCAGTGCAGTGACGTCCCAGGACAGGAGGTGAGAGGGGAGAGAGAGGGAGGGGAGAGGGTCTTGTACATGCTTGTGGTTTTGGGGACAAGTACTACAAAGATTGCAACATAAGTTTCCACACTTCAACATTTGACAAAACATGAATCTTTGCAGCAGAAAGAAAGGGGATTTATAAAGCACTGCATTTTTGTAAAGTTCACAGACTGACGAAGATTTAGGGGGTTACATTATGCAGAATGTGCTTTATTGAGCTTTCTCCCATGTTATAATGTTGTTCCCTCATCAAAAACATACCTGCAGTTGTGTTTTGTTTCATGCACACTTGTTTGAGTAATCCTGTATTCTCTGGCTCTGAGTTTCTGAGGTCTCACGACGCTCGGTTCCACAAACCCCCGCCCACTCCAGGAAGAACTGACCAAGGAAGGAAGCCCTCTTCATCCAGTCTGCTCTCATTCATTTATCCGAAAAACATTGTACAGCTCTGTTTCCACTGATTCCTCACAGATATTTTTCATTTTGTAGAAAAATGACAAATATGCAAAAAGTTTAAGGAAGTAAAAAAACGTTTTTTCTTTGGTTCTGTTCAAAATATTGTAACTGATCTGCACTCTGTTGCCATCTGCTGGAGCACTGGGGTCATAAAGAAAAAGGTAAAGAGATTACCTGTTTCTTTGTTTCTTTATGACACCAGTGCTCCGGTTTCCTAGCCTGGCGAGCCAGCCTCTCCTACTTTCTTTCCGCAGGACGGTCTGGTTCCTCACTCAGAGGGAAGCGTTTCTCTCCGGTCAATTTGGATCTGGCCTATCACAGCTGTTTGTCTGCAGCAAGTTTTATGAATGTGGAAGCTAACCAAGATAATGCTGGCTACTGAGCTAGTTTAATAACTTCTCTGACTCTGACTTCTCTAACTCTGATCTGATTAACAGCTTTTAGTGCTTTTCTTTGTCACCTGTTGATTCTGCTGAAGTCCACGTTGTTGTTTGTCTAATTTCCATTTTAACAACAGTAAGGTCCCATTGACGCAACAACCACATTCAAAGAAACAGACTTTCTCTGCAAGTCTTTACTGGCTTCTGCTGCTGTCCCTGTTCAGAAATAAGTACACACAATACGCCGTACTCTGGTGTTTTATGTAAAAAACTGCAAGAATCAGCCATGTTTCTTTAGGACACAGGTCAGCGATACACTGCTTACGTCCCGCCTTCGTTTCTCTGATTGGTAACTCCACCTGTCATTGTTCCGCCCACAGTAAAGAAACTTTCAAGGGGGCCAACTTCTTTGTTCTTTGTATAGAATAGGAAAAGAGTTTGTCTGACTGGCCAGGCTACTGGTTTCCCCTGTCAACAGAAAACATTTACAATAGACTAATCCTGTAGCTAGGTACTTCTGACCAGGACAGTCCTGGCTCTAAATCTGGAGAACGGTCCCTGCCCACTGCTCCTGACAGGATGCCCCAGCTGCAGTGACTGAAGGAAGAATAAAATCTACCATACCTTTATGTTTATGTTTTGTTTTTTTTTGTTTTTTTTACCAGAAAACACAAAATAAGCTAATTAATTAACTACTGTGTGTTACTATTTAATGCTACATTCACCAGTAAAAGTTTGATTGAAATAAAATAAATGGAAAAACGCGGAGGACTTCACTGGACAAAACTGGAATAAAATGTAAACTAAGATTAAACTTGGACTGACACGGGACGCAGATGAGTGATGACTACACAACTGGGGTGTCCAAACTAATTTTCCTAACAGTACTTAAAAATTTTTATTGCCGCTTACTATTAGCCATAGTAGTATGTGCCGGTCCCAATCCTGGATAAATGTTGTGGAAGTACTGCATGTGAATGATTCAGTGTGGAGACCTCTGAAAGAAAGGAGGGTAGTTGAATGGGACTTTAATATGGTCAGGTGAAATCTGTCATCTCTAGTAAGTGGCCCTCCTCCGAGTATACTTGTTTGTATGTGGCCCTCAATGAAAAAAGTTTGGAGACCCCTGATATAGAGAAACAAAGTGCACCGGACTTCCATGGGAAACTGTATCCGAAATATCTAAAAAACAAGCTAAATTAAAGTGAAATCAAAGTAAAATAAGTCCAAGTAAATTCACTCGGATGGAGAAATACAGAACAAGATTCTGGGCTTTCACCAACCTAAATATTAGAGCTACAAAGACATGACCCAGGACTAAACCAGAACACTTTTTGGACATGTCTTATTCGGTCACAAACGTGGCCTGACTGCTGATAAATGGTTAGGCAACTGACATTGACAAACACGGAGACAGACAGTTGTGTTTACAGAGCACAGCCGACAGGAGTGCTGCTAAAAGCCTGCTCCTGATTGGTCACTGAAGGGTGGACTACACTTAGGCCTGCAGGAGAAAGGGGGGGGGGGTTAAGCTCTTTTAATGGGAGACAGGTATTGCTCAATGTTCCCCGAGCTATTGGACCCATAACAAAATCAATAGTGCAGCGTATTGTACTAGAACTACTGGGATCCTGGCATCGGGACAGAAACTCAGAGAGGTTTAGAGGGAAGTCGCATTTTTGAACAACTAAAGCTGCTCTTGTTGTATTATTGTGAGGTATTTCAGTCAGGACCAGCTCAAACCGGACCGGGACCTCAGTGGGAAGGTGGCAGCTGGCCCCTCCAACCCACAGCGGCGCGGGACAAGAAACAGCTCTCTCTCTCTCTACGTTTGCCTGTCCAAAACGCTGGCTCCTGACCTGAATGCTGATGGGAAAAGAGGGGGAAAAATGCTTAAAATGGGCCACGGGAGAGACTACTGTTAACACTGGCTGGCTGTCATTGCACAAAAGCACACAGTTAACTCAGCGAGGGGCTTAAAGTGTAAATTTGCCTGTACAGCACAAGCACAGACTAGTCAAAGAGAACAGAAAGGCCTACATTAGCAGAGTGATGAGGTAATGGTATAGATACATTATGTAACTACATTTCAATAGGGCCTGCCTTTATGTCCACTACATGCTACTGTGAGGTGTCGGGTCTGGCTTCCTCCTATTGCATTTTGAGCAAAACATTTAGAGGCAAAAAAGTGAGCTATTGTCTAAGTTTGGCCATCAGTGTCCAAGTGTTAGCCCTGCGATTAACTCATGCAGCTATAGGACAGACAGCAACTCTATGTAAAAGCCAAAACGTGGTCAATGAGTAACTAAAGACGAAAAAAAGAGCTGAGAATTTTGATTACTTCTGATGGTGCAGTTTTTGTAGTTAATATGGATGAAATATAGGCGATAATGTAGAGTCATAACAAAGGTGTAGCAAATTTTGGCAGCCGTCAAGTCAGTAAGTGAGTAGTTTTGGGCAAAATATGAGTTTTTCCATGACAATCTGCATCTGATATATCTACAAATAGTGGACACGTGTAGTCGAAAGCAAGTACAACAGACCATAATAAATTGTTCTGGCAGTCTAAATACAAAACAAACAAAAAAATCTAATAACAGTCGTATGTCGATGCCTAAGCGTTTCAGTAACAAGTGTTTTCTTCAGGGAAATGAGTGACAATGAAGTTAATGGGGCTGCGTGAAAAGTCATGTGCCCTTATCATCAAATAAGCAATGCCATGTAGAAAATAAGCTAGTTACATTCTCGGATTACTGTAACATAAAACAACAAACAATGCTCAAGGGACTTCAAGCTTATAATTTTACTAATGTTAAAAAATATGGTTTTGGAAAAAAGATTTATAAGGGCTATGTTATGCTTATATTCATATTTTTAAACCTATCTTGGTCTCCTCTAGAATAGCATGGCACGGTTTACAACCTTTAAAAACATTATTTGTCTAAAAGAGAAAGTTTTTAATAAGTACTCTACTGGTGCAATAACGAAACAGGTGACGAGACCAGCAGAGGGCAGCAGAGTACAGGAGAGTGCAGACTGTTGCGGTCGTTTAAACATAATTTAAAGAATAGGAAGAATGAGGAATCAGTGGAAACAGAGCAGTACACTGTATTTTTGATAAATGAATGAGAGCAGACTGGATGTAGAGAGCTTGTTGATTGGTCAGTGCTTCCTGGAGTGGGCGGGGGTTCGTGCGAGAGTAGTTCATGGAAGCGAGCGTTCTGAGGCCTGTGAAACTTAATGCCAGAGAATACAGAATTACTTAAACAGGTGTGAATGAAACAAAACACAACTCCAGTATGTTTTTGATGAGGGAACAACATTATAACATGGTAGAAAGCTCAGAAAAGATGATTTTGCATAATATAGCCCCTTTAAGTCATATTAAATATATATAGGACCTTACTCTCAGTAATGTTTAAAAAAAGTACATATGTATACAACAGACTTCAGACCTTTTGGGCCAAGGGCTTGGGCCAATAATATATTATAAAAACTATAATATATATTTTTAAATTAGTCACTGTTTGGCCAGGCTTTAACACGATTGCCTCACAGTGAAATTCCCTACAGTGACGATAAAGTACAATTAATTAATCTAATCCTTTATGCACAGAGGTTTACACAGACATCTGAACATTAACTTGACCCACTATAAGAATCACATCAATATTAAAGTTATTATTAGGTGTTTGTCTTTGATACTCGCGGTGAGTTTCATCACACGCGGCCGACCCCGTCTCCATGGAGCGCCCTGAAAGCGGTCTCTGCCTCGCCGTATCTCACTGTTGACTTTGTGCTAATTGTGTGAAGCCAATTGAATACATTTGGCCTCCGATGGCTGAGTGACCTAGCTCCAAAAACGTGGCTATGGTCAACAGGTTGAGTGGTGTTTGCCTTTCAGACTGCGCCGTGTCCGCTCCAGTTAACTCCAGCGTCGCCAGGAAATGTAAGAGAACAATTACTGATAGGTGGACAACAGCTTTCAACACTGGCCTTGCATCAAGAGGAGGATTAAATTTAAGGTTTTTCAGGGTCAGAGTTATGGCGAGGTTAGAATCGAAGTCACTAAAGGGAAAAGGTGAAGGTAACTACAAAACAATGTACCTTTTCTAGGTTAATTAAACTGTTTTGGAGTCTGTGTGATGGCTGAATGAGTGGTTACAGGGTGAATACTGCCCCCTGGTGTATCTTGGTGGAAAAAAAACAGCCTTGCAAGAATGGGTCTCTGATTTCTCTGAAGTCTCCCAAGAAAGCAATACGTCCTGGTTAGTCATAACAACAAAGCTATAGCAATGGTTTTATTTCTTAGATGTTGGTTATGGCAGAGGAAACTTTTGTACAGATATGAAGAGGTGAAAATGAGCATTAAACTGAGCAAGGGGTCACACAGGGGTCAACCAAGCTCATGAGTTTTCACCACAGTGCTTTACTCTGAAATGTAGGGGCAGCGGCGTGAAAAAAAATGTGAGCAAAGTTGCATGGTTGCCCTCTATCTTGACTAAGACTAGTGAATTTTCCAACCTATAAGTCTTGTTGGTTATAGTTTATTCTATTCATTTATCTTCTATTGTTTTTGCACAATAAAGGTCATGGTGCTTTTCCCAGCCACTTTGGGCCTGTGGTAGTCTGGCCAACCAGACTCTGTTCCTATTCTATACAAAGAAGTTAGTTTGGTACCTCTTGGTTTGAGTTTCATTTCAATCACAGACGGCGTGACCATTCAGAGAAATTAAGGGTGGGACATAAGCCGTACACCGCTGACCTGTACCCCAACAAACATGGCGCTTATGGAGAATTGTTGCCGGTTTTGCCATAAAACACCAGTACAGGCTGTATTATGAGTAACTCTGTACATTTTTCTGAACAGGGACAGCAGCAGAAGCCAGTTGTACAAAGACTTGGGGTCTTTGTGGGTTTGTTTCAATGTGGATGTTACGTCGGCCGTCAACGGGACTTTACTGTTGCTAAAATGGCAACAAGATGAAAGATTCCACACAGGACTGAACAACAACGAGGACTTCTGCAGAATCAACAGGTGACAAAGGAAATCACTAGACATAGTTAATCATAAAATTTGTTCTAAACTAGCACGGCACCATCTTGGTTACTTCTGATCTTCTGTTATTGTAAGACATGCTGCAGATCAGCAGCTGTGATGGGCTGGGTCCAAATCGTCTCACTGTGGCTGAGGAACCAGACTGTCCTGCTTTTCAGGCCAGGTTAGACCTGCTGTGGGTAGGCTGCACATTGGATAAAAGCCAATATTTGAAAATAGCCAAGACTGGGTGATGAGTCTGGGACAAGATTTTAAAAAGTGATCTTAAATGAGTCCCAAAACCTTGAATAAACACAACACGGCTTTCTGCTAATTCAACAAAGACTGTTAGGATGAAACAGTTTCTTATTATATTCAAAGAAAGTCTGAAGCCTGGGGACATTTACCTGCTCTTAATCTGACCTAAATCTGTTTTTATGAGCTCAGAGGACACTTGTTTATTCATGGACGTATGCATCACCACAGATGCTTCCCCAAATTGTCATTTCCTGTCTGTACAGTTCAAAGCTTCTCTGCAAAATGAGTTCACTAGTTCAACTAAATGGAAAAAATGTACTTATTATATGCCAGTATAGTGGTTTATTGCATTTGAATAGACTATTCTGGTCTGACATTTAGAAATTGACCTTAACAAAATTGACCCTATCTCACAATGGTACAGAATCCTTTAAAAAGAAGTCCTGTATTCATAAATAAATATTATAATAATAATATTATAATTAATAATTATTAATTATAAATAATAATAATATAATAATACATATTTCAAGGGTCGCCATTTATTTAATTACTGCAATGTAGGATTCTAACAAACTAATGGGAAAATTAAGTGAGATAATTCTTAATAGGAGAATTTAACTCAGATATTTAGAAAGGGTTTGTGCATTTTTATCTTCAGGGAGCGTGCAAGAGGTTAAAGAGGAGCAGTGATGTTTTGGTTTGTGGGTAATGGTCAAGACCGTGCTAATCAAGACCAAGACAAGACTGAGTCCAGAGTGAACTCAGAAAAGACCAAGACTTTCAGGGTTCGAGACCAGGTCGAGATCGAGACTTTTAAGAACCAAGACTGAGGCAGGTTGAGACTAAACCCTGTGAAATATTCACAAAATAAATACATAAATTATTATTTTAATGATCTAATGCAACAGACTCCACAAACAGAGACAGATTGTTCTCCTGGTTCTTCTAAGGCAGAAAACGAATTTCTCCACAATTATGAATAATTCTTATTATGTTTGGTAAATAAAATCTAGGAGGCAGCTACATCTGAGACTGAGACAAGACTGAGTAAAATTTGATTTAAGATCAAGACCCTGACCGAGTAAAACTGAGACCAAGAGGAGACCAATGGTCTCAAGACCGGTCTCCAGACCAAGACCAGTCTCGGGCGCTACAATTACTTCAGGACACAGACTTAAAGTGTCCACAGTATTTTGAGCTGTCATTACTGTGGTGGGGTGGACAGCAAAAACAGAAAATAAAAAACATCATGAAGTGAGAGTGATTTTAAGGAGGGTCGTGTTTGTCCTGGACAACTTTTAACTTCAGAAGCATCAGAAAGATTGATATGACCTGTTCACAAGAAAACAACTCCCCCCCCCCACACACACACAGCTGTCCTGTGTGACATCTTAGGACTATTTTATAATTTTATTTATTTCCATTAATGGCCTGTTTATTGCCCTGTCAAACAATTTTCTACATTGTTTGACCATATAAAGTTAACCGGTCTGATCGTGGAACCAAATTTTATCCCTGATCATTTAATGTGACCCGTTTTCTACAGTTCATTTGCGTATTCATGTGAGAGGTTGCTGTGGCCTTTAACAGCAAGAAAAAAAACAAAGTAACACAGAGAGGACAGTCAGACTCCACCCCACAGATTGTAGTTGGCCGTGATGAGGATCAAACCCACAACCTCCTTCCTGAGAGGCAGGAGCTCCAATACAGCATAAAATATTACCGACAACTTTGTTCCTTTACATTGTTTAACTGTACTTTATAAATCTCCAGTGTGCGACAGCCACCACCAGGCCTCCGCAGCAGTCCATCCCTTCTGCTCAGTTTAACTAAATACTTTTATTGTTTTCCTTCACAGCTCTGACCTGAACAGATGGTCACGCAGTCCAACAGAGGAGACAGAAACAGGGAGAGACCAAAGAAAACCAGAAGGAGCTCAGTGTGAGGAGGAGCCATCTGTGTTTGAGAAACTAAATCAGCTCCAGTCTGTAACAGCAAGACAGTGATTTACAAAACCTGCGTAAGTCCAATGTAAAACTAAATAAATGATGTAACCGTATAGTATTTACTGCACTAAACCCTCAATGGTGCCTATAAAAGAGAGTTAAGGTTCTGTCTTATTATTCTTTTGCTTCTGATGGTTCATTCTATCCATCCTCTTTGCTCTGTGACTTTATAGGTTTGTTCTTTATTGATGACTTATTGTCAGTGAAAAAGCTGCACATTTTTGGGGTGGAGTGCTGAATTAAAAAAAAATATTTAAATGTATTGTTACTATTAAAATCCATACACCAGCGATATAGTAAAAAGAAAATCTAAAAACATATGATCTAAAATGTAAAGGTGGAAATAAACTACAGTATTGAGGACCTGTCCTATTTAATTTAATAACTAGGCTAAATTTATATTTTAAATTTAAATTCAATTAATAAAGTCTGAATGTTAATAATTAGGTTATTTTTTAATCTCTTTAAAAGGTCCCCTATTCTGCTAAATTAACTTTTTTTTAAGCTTTTAACCATGTTATAATGTTGTTTTCACCTCAAAAACATACCTGGAGTAGTATTTTGTTTCATTCACACATGTTTGAGTAATCCTGTATGCTGAGGCGCTGCCCTTCCAAAGAGCTGAAAACACTTGGTCTCACAGCTCTACATAGACACGTGAAACCAGGAAGTGCTCCTGTGTGTTTCTAAAGCCCATAAACCGTCACCAGACTCATTCTGATCAGTTCAGTGCTTAAATTGCCGTCACTACAGTCGGCTTCTTTATCTATGTGTTAGTAATCTATCTGTTAGCATTATGTTGCTAATAGCCATGCTAAGTGGCCATTTTATGTCCTGTCCATTTCAACCGTTGCCAGCAGGGGGTGAGAGACACCTAATCCAAGCATTCTCTGTCAAGTCAAAGTAACAGCTCCTCAAAAGTCTCTCTTCCATACTTACATTATTTTAATTTATAGTCTAAAACCTGAAATAGTAATGCAAAGGTGTCCAAATTTATTTCAAAAATCCTGAAAAAAAGCATAGTAGGACCTTTAAATTTCTTTCTATTTGAATAATATTATCTTACAGTAACAGCAGGCCTAGCCTCTACTAAAATGTTCAGTATAAACATTAACTTTACCTTCTCCCTGTGGTCTTGTACTTGGCGCGCTTTAGGACCGCGCGGCCGCCGCTGCGCTGAAGGCGGCGCTGGAGCATCATGGCTGAGTTTACCTGAGACTGCGCTCGGAGCGGACTGATTCACCTCAAATCCACAGCTTTATGTCTTTATTAAACCTCATCTGCAGCACAGTGTAATCCTGTTTCTGATTCTTTAGCCGCGTTTATCTGCGGCTCTTCGCCCCGCTGTAGATGGAGCACATCCGACTGCCAAAGGTAAAAGCACTGATTTCCGCACTGTAGCCCCGTGTCACTGCCTCCATAGTCACTAAAGGCCAATCCCGGTGTGGTTTCCCCCATAATATATTTGTTTTCTTTCACATTTAACCAAATATGGCCTCTAATTGTAAGTGCACTATCGCCACGCTGGCACCACGCTCTTCTCGCGCTGCTGTACAGTGTTTATGACCTTAACCAACACTGACGCGTAAACAGCGGTGTGACAGCTGTGTTTGTCCGCAGGTGGAGCACGTAAAGCTGCTCGACAGAGTGTCCCCCAAAAAGAGCAGAGTTGGCACCTTGTACCTGACCGCCACACACACTATCTTTGTGGAGAGTGAGGACGGAGTGCGCAATGAAACATGGGTAAGCGGGAAAAAGGCCAGATGACAGCGTGTGATAAATGTTAAGAAATGAAAGTGGGATATCTTTGTTTATTTAATCGTAAAATGCACACGTAGCTTATTGGCACAACAATAAATGCTAATAAATGGCATTATTGCACTCCTTCGTGTCGCAGGTGTTCCACAGTCTGGTGTGCAGTGTGGAGAAGCAGGTCTCCTCCTCCGCTGGTAATATTCTGATCATTCACTGTAAGAACTTCCAGGTGCTTCAGTTTGTGATTCCTGAAGAGCAGGACTGTCAGGACATCCTGCTGTCCCTCCAGCGTCTGTCCCAGCCAGGTAAACAGACATCATCATCATGGATTGGCACACATTAATGGTTAAAACCAGGCTCACTGACAGACTTGCTGGGGCCCGGGAGAAGAAGGCTTCACATGGGCCCATTGTAAAAGAAAATAAAAGAAGAGGGACCATTTCTGGGCCCCTCCGCCCCTGAGGCCCGGGACAACAGACCCCTTTGCCCCCATCCCTGTCGGCGGGCCTGGTTACAACAACTGAACTGTAAGCTTAACCTAATACAGCCACAAGGGTTCACAAGCCAGTGTACAGTCCCAGGCCAGAGAAATGGAGGAGGGTTGTGTCTGGAAGGGCACCTGGTGTTAAAACCTATGCCAAATGAATATGAAGTGAAGCGGAAGGAGAAAGCAAAAAGACAATAAGAGAGTTTACTTGAACTTTAGTATTGGTATTTCTGTATTGAAGCCCATGAGCTCTCGTTGACGGGAAAGTATTTCATGTTGTAATACTTATTCTAGTTTGTAATGCTAAAAGAAAACACACTTTTACCATCTAGGGCTACAACTAATGATTATTTTGATAATCTGCTTTTGATTATTTTTATGATTTTTTTTTTAAATAATTGGATAGTGAAGCTGGAGTAAAATTGTTATAGTTTATAGTTCCCTGTTTAAAAAAAGTGATAATTCTACCATAAATGACTTAATTTTTTACAAAATTTGAACCAGATGAAGTGCTACTTGAGGACATTTGGATAGACCATATATACACAGTACAGTCTTAATCAAAAACACAAAACGTACATTGTTTCTGTAGCTCTACTTCTCTGTCTTAGTAAAGAAACCCCCTTTTCTCTGCACACAATATGTTTCAGTCTAGCTATACTCCAGATAGCCATTAATAAATTACTAAATTAGTTGACGATCACTTGAATAATTATAATTGATTAATCTGATTAGTTGTTGCAGCTCTAATAGCATCTAACAAGTCTTCTACAACTTACCTACAAACTACTATCACTTGAGTGTGATGTGCAGAAGGTATTTATAGCCAGAACTTGAGCAATCTCCCCTCAACTTATTATAGAAAACCATTATCCGTGCATTATACATTTAAGTACGAGAGCAGTTTGTGTTGTCTGTTTTGATCTGAAAACTTTTTTCAGGTCAGAGACTAAAAGTGTTGACAGTATTTTAAGCTGTCATTACTGTGTGGGTGTGGTCTGTTGTAAAAATTGTGCTGGACAAACACAAAACATCTCTCTCTTACATCAGGAAGTAAGAGAGAATAAAAGTGGGTCATGTTTGTCCTGGAGCATTTTTACCTTCAGCAGTATCAGAAACATTGATATGCATATGTCCTGTTCACAAAACAACTTTCAGTCCACTCAACTATCCATGTGTAGCCATTTTATTTAGATTTATTTTCATGAATGACCTGTATAATACCTCCTCGAGCAACTTCTTAATAACATCTGACTATAAATGAATTCAACTGCTGCCAATTTTATCCCTCATCAGTTTATTGTGACCCACTTTTTGCAGGGGTGACACACCAACACACAACTATTCACTCTCACATTCATTCACAAGGGGATTAAATTAGCTAACCAATAATATCTAACTACTGTACATTCCCTGTTAGCGCTGCGATCTCTGGTAACGTTGATGACAGCAGTGATTTCTCTATAACTCTGGACTTACTGGTTGTTGAATCTTTCAGAGGGTTATGAGGAGCTGTACTGTTTTGCCTACAAACCCAACGCCGCTGCTAAGGAGAGACAGAGCGGCTGGGATTTTATCGACATCAAGTCTGAATACAGCAGGATGGGGCTCCCAAACTCACATTGGAAACTGTCCTCTGTCAACCAGCACTATGAGGTCAGGGGTCTAAAATCATATTCGCTCTTTCATTCATTATTTTGTGTATTTTTTTAAATGTTTGTTTTGGTTAAAGGTGAGCGATACATACCCCTCTGAGCTCTTTGTACCGGAGTCGGCCACACTTCCTGTCATCATGGGCAGCTCCAAGTTCAGAAGCAGAGGCAGGTTTCCCACTCTGTCCTACTACAACCAAGAAAATCATGTAAGTCCACTGTCATATTTTTACAATACTTATTATAATTTTTATAATTATATTATATTATATTATATAATTATTTATTTATTTTATATTTTATAATTATATTATAATTTTTTTTATTAACCCATAGAGGAGGATGCACTTGTAATCTTTCTTTTTATAAAATGCAAGTGAAGACAGATAAGTTGTCTTACAGGATGTAAGCTTGAATAAATCAGAAATGTAGGGTCATCCATCCATGAAGGGTCACATGCCGGTGTACTCTTTGTTTATTAGCTGAAAGCACATGCAATCAGCGAGTCTTCTGTCATTTTAAAATGACATTTCATCACTTTACAACATCACTTTACATAACATCACAAATAATAAAAACATGGTTTAAAATGACACAATACAGTACATCCACATACATGTTTGCATTTATAACTACAATTTATACATTTTAAACATACATGATCTTTAAGTAATAATCATTTTCATTTCAAAACAAGACCTTCAAATTAATTAAAACTTATTTCTGAGCTGACAAGTTTCAATAGGAAGGTTATTACAGAGGACTATGGCTCTGTACATAAAAGTTATCTTCATAAAATTGGTTTTAGGGTGTTGTGCTAATAAATGACCATTAGCAGCTATTCTGGTATTATAATTATGCGAAGAATTGCAGTAAACAATTTGTTTTAATTAAAAAACAGGCATTTTCAGAGTCAGTGTATTATGTATCAAGGTGCCCAGTGTAACTAATACCAGTAAACTAACTGGGTTTAGACTTGATCCAGGAAAGGCTATGATATATTAGATCTCTGCTTGTTCTCATTGAACATCCTAGAACGAGTCTTGCAGCTTTGTTTTGACTCTTTGTCCCTGTTCCAAGCCTGGATAAATGTAGAGGGATGCATCAGGGAGGGCGTCTGGCTTAAAACCTATGTCAGATCTAGACAGTCTGAAAATCACTGCACGTTTGGAGGCAGATGATTTGCTGTGGGAACCCCAGAAGGCAAAAGTCAAAAAGAAATAGCAACACTCAGCTTTAGTCTTTTGTGGTGCAGTGGGTTCAGTTTGAAAGAGAAAACATGACTTTGAGACTGATATGTTGGCTATGTTTTTCATGGTACAAAGTTGTTTACTATAGCTTTTAACATGGATTTTTACCTACTCTTAAATGTTTTCAGTATCTTAAATTAGCCAAGGAAGTCATTAACTTCAAGGGTGTGATATATGGCTAAGTCGATCTTTGGAAACAAGCCTAGATACAGTATATTCTTCATTATAGTAGATCTGTAGTGCTTCTCAGACAGGATTAAATACTCAGAACCATTTCAAGAACATTTTAGAAAGGCTATAAAAACATTCTCAATGCTAACTCTCACTGGAAACCAAACTGTAATTTATCATGAGTCAGAAATACTGTAATGAAATACAACTAAACATGTTTTTTGTGGAGGCCATTAAACTGAACCAGGTCTAAGTCTTGTCCTCTGTTAATCCTGGTCTGGACAGTTTTGAGTGCTTAATGTTCCTGAGGTCAGATTCCCAGAGCAGAGGCCGAGTGTGTGAAATAATTTTATACAAATACTGTCATTGTCCAGGCCAAGACAAACCAGAGTGCACTGTGGTCAAAGAGTTAGACCAGAGTTGGACCACTGACACTGTTCCCATGTGGTGTAGCTGATTAATACAGAGGCATGCTAAAACATCCTAAAAACTCTTCAATAATATTGCATTTTATATATTGTCACCTCTAGTAAGCACAGTTAGAAGTTAAAAATCAAAATTCTGTCTCATAAAACTAGATTGGGTGGGTTAAGTGTCTTTGCCCAAGGACACAGTGACAGTAAGAACTGGGAAGCGTGGGGTTCGAACCGCCAACTTTATTGGACAATAAAGGATGACCGCTCTACCTCCTGAGCCACTGTTGCCCCAGTAAAGCATGAGAAACATATCCACAAACTTATTTTTAATTTTAAAATGTACTCTCAAAGATGGTCATCGGTTTCTTACTAAAGCTGATACAGTTTAACAAGACTCCACTTAGAACAAAAACACTTTTATGAGGAACGTTGCTTTCCAAGTCCAAGTTAGTCCCCAAACAACAAAAATGATTCCAAGGGGAACTAAAAACTTGGCCTCAGAGTCTTGAATGTTCATGTTGTGTACTGATCCCAGGCCACTATTTGGGAGTGTAAAAGGTTCATGCTGTAGTGATTGTGCTACAAGTTGCCCAGCTTTTATAGATCAGGGTTATCCTAAACTAAACCTTCTGTCCCGTCCCCTCTCAGGCCGCCCTGTGCCGCAGCAGCCAGCCTCTGTCGGGCTTCAGCGCTCGGTGTCTGGAGGATGAGCAGATGTTGGGGGCAGTGCTGAGGTCCAACCCCCGCAGTGACTTCATGTATGTGGTGGACACCCGGCCCAAGGTGAGCCGTTTGAGTCGCTCTGTGCAAACACAAGCCCTAACGTACAGCTCTGTGTGTTCAGGTGGGGATTGTTTTCTGTGCACCGCTTTGGCAGCTGGACATGTTCATAGACTTAGTACATTGCACAATTTAAAGGAGCAATGTGTAAAATGTTAAAGTATATGATCAGTCAATACTACTATAAAGTTATTGCTCTATAGTGAAGAACAAACTGAACCCAATGGGATGAGAAGCTCATTCTTGATTTGTTTTTTGTTCATAACACGCTGTCTTCTCTTAGGGCATACGACAGGGATATGCAAAAATTGTGTTTTTTAAATGTGCTGTGCATGACTTAATTTTTTTTATGAAAAAATACTCAGTCACCAGCAATACACAGAATAATCTGTGAAACAAATCTTGTGTAATTTTTATCAGGAGCTTTGATTTTAATACTGGTAATGCATTTATGCAGTGTTTCAAGGGACCATATTATGCTTTTATTAATATTTTTAAACCAGTCTTGATCACCTCTAGAATAGCAGCTTTAAGAACCTAAGCCTTTAAGAACATTATGTTTTTAAAAGGTACTGTACTGGTGCCATAAAGAAACATGTGAAGAGACCAGCAGAGGGCAGCAGAGTGTTGTGGTCTTTTGAAGATAATACAAAACATAATACAAAAAAAATGACAAAAAGCTGTGAGAAATCAGTCAAAACAGAGCTGTACACTGTTTTTAGGATAAATGAATGAGCGACTGGATGTAAAGGCCTTGTTGATTGGTCAGTGCTTCCTGGAGTGGGCGGGGGTTAGTGCAACAGAGTGTTTTGAGGGCTCAGAGCGGCCATGCCAGAGAATAGAGAGTTATTTACACATTTGTGAATGAAACAAAACACAACTCCAGGTATGATTTTGATGAGGGAACAGCACTATACCTTGGTAGAAAATTCAAGTTGATTTTGCAAAATGTACCACTTTGAACAAGACATGACGGAGATATTTGAGGGAACGCTTTGTGCTAACACATGAATGTCCCTGCGCCGCACCTTTCTTATAAAAAGGTGAAAACAATGTGTGGCAATGCAGATTGAAATGCCACCACCAGATAACACGAAAATGTTTAAAACTTTGAATTATGAACTGTTTGATGTTGTTTGTTTTTTTGTCTCCAGTTGAACGCAATCGCCAACAGAGCTGCAGGAAAAGGCTACGAGAACGAGGACAACTACTCCAACATCAAATTTCAGTTCATGGGCATCGAGAACATCCACGTCATGAGAAACAGCCAACAGAAAATGCTGGAAGGTAGGATTTCTTACATTATTATAACATTTGAATGCATTTGTCATAGTCAGACATATTTATTTGTGTATAGTGTTGTCCAAATATTGCCTGGTTTAGTTCAGCTGCCTCTACAGCCCAGTGGGACCCCATACTACCCCCTTCATGCAGACTGGTCCATGCTGCAATCAGGCCTCAAAATGAATCCACTGGAGAGTTTCTGGGTATTGTGCAGGGGTCCTCCATGGAAGACTTTGAAAATCCCATCTGGATTTTATTTCGGGGCTATTTTGGTTTCCTGGAGTGGACAATCCGGGCCCTCATCCCTCAAAGAGAGACCGAGGGCGTGAGAATGATGAGATTTTTTACGATGAAAAGTTAGAGCCGGACTTAGTTGTGATAACTTCGTGCCCCCCGGTGGCGCAGGGGAAGTCTGTAAATTTCAGAGACAGCGCCCGCTCCACGGAGGAAACCTGATTGTAATGAGATTTTGAAGACCACCCTCCCTTTGTCCAAATCTCCCGTTGGCCCATAGGATTACACACTACCCTCATACAAAAGGTTGTATGAACCTGTTCACCTGACTGTCCCAACGAGAGTATTCAGTACATGTATGGGGCAAAAGCATAGGCCTCTGTTACAGACAGGACATATGAACCTGAATACATCGTGAGTGTAACAATTAGTTACAACTGAATAATAATAAAGATCTTTATGTAACTGAGATTTATCAAGTACAACCTTAGAAAATGTTTTACTTTCAAAGTCCCATTTTCAACAAACTAAAATGAGCATTACTATTTAAAAACAAAATGGCAACTAAACTGGGACTAAAGGAGAACTAAAATTGGGCGAAACCAAGACTACACAAGGACTAAACCCGATCTTATCCAGGACTTGAAGTCTAAATCATGACAAATCTAGGACTAAACCAAGACTAAACTGTACCTAAACCAGGACTAAACTGTGCCTAAACCTGAACTAAGCCTACACTACTTTCTTTTTGAAAGCAGGACAGTCTGGTTCCTCACTTGCAGTGAACTATTTCTCTCTGGTCGATTTGGAACTGGCCTATCACAGCCGTTCATCTCTAGCATGTCTTACAAATATGGAAGCAGAGCCAATTTTATAACTTCTCTCAACTGAAAAAAAAAAACAGCTTTTATTGCTTTCATTTGTCACCTGTTGATTCTGCTGAAGTCCACGTTGTTCAATCCTCTGTGTGATCTTTTTTCTTTGTCCTATTTCCATTTTACCAACAGTAAAGTCCCATTGACGTCCAACGTAACAGCCACATTCAAACAAAGCCACATTTTCCACAAGTCTTTGTACAGCTGGCTTCTGCTGCTGTCCCCGTTCAGAAATAAGTTCAGGGCTGCTCATAATACAATGTATTCTGTTTTTTTATGGCAAAACCAGCAATCTACCATGTTTGTTTGGTTCAAGCGTTGCTCTGCTTATCTGCCGCCCTTCATTTCTCTGATTGGTTACTCCGCCTGTCATTGTTCTGCACATAGAAACTAAACTTAAGCAAAGGGGTACCAGACTAACTTCTTTGTATAGAATAGTGACAGAGTTTGTCTGACGGCTAGGCTAGTCTATTCCAGCACACAGAAAAACATTGCAAATAAAGGAGTTCAGCAGACGTATGACAGAGCAAATGAAGGATTAATTTTAGAAATTTATTCACAAGATGTTTAACGAGATCTGTCTAATGCTAACTCAGATTGGTTCAGTTTTTATTACAGTAATAGCACCATGAGCTAGTGTTAGCATGTATTTAAATTTGAGTACTACATTCATTGTGGAGAAGGTGATAATGGGGAATTTGTAACTCATATTTATAACAGATAAACAATACCTTACACATTTCTCATATTGTTGAGGTAAAGCCTTATATATCATGTTAATGTAACTGAGGACATTTAACCCTAATGTCAGAGACCAAAAGAAAATCAAAACAAACAGGTTACACATCTCACTAACTCTTTCTGTCCGGGACAGACTATGTGAGCAGTGACTTTCCCGTTCAGTAACAAGCGCACAGACGCAGGTATGTGACTGAGACAGCTGTGTTGTGGTTCCAGTGTGCGAGCTGCGGACCCCCTCCATGTCGGACTTCCTGGAGCGTCTGGAGAACTCCGGCTGGCTCAAACACATCAAAGCGGTTTTGGACGCAGCCGTCTTCATCGCTAAGGTCAGTCTGGAGGATAATCCTGCTGTCTGCATTAGTGCTGTGTCTTTGTATGAGTGCACTTCGGGGCCAGTTACTACATGCAAAATTAACAGGAATAAAAAGTCTTCCATAAGTTTACATAAACGTTCAGGACCTCAAGGTGCACTGTGTAAAAATGAGTAGAACAAAGAGAGATGTGCACCAAAAAAAAAAAAAAAGGCTCCTAATTAATCTCAAATTTTCTAAACACAAATCTAATATTATTTACAGTGTAGCCCAAAGGTCTTAAAAGCATTAAAAAGGTATTAAGTTTGATCTTGTCAAAATCAAGGCCTTAAAAGTATTAAATATTATGAGTAGGTATTACATTTTGTTCATCTAGGTCTTAAAATTTGTCCAAATGTTATGTTAACATTACAAAAAGTAGAGTCATTGCAATAACAACAATATATTTTGAAGAAATGTTATTCAAATGCATGATTACTTTTTATGATTTTTTTAATGCAGCACTGGAGTTCTTTCATCTGTATTAGACTTTTAAAATAAATCCCTTGAGTTTCAGAGAGCAGTACGTTTAATTCCTTAGTATAAAATTCATACAGATTATTGTTTTGTTGCTGACGATGCTGGTGTTAAAATTCACTCTAAGTGGCCTTAAAAAGTCTGAAAAAGGTCTTAAATTTCACAAGACCAAACCTGGAACTACCCTGTACTTAATTTTTACTCTCTCCAAATTGGTTACATTGCTCCTGTTAAGACAAAAGTATCCCCGTCACAAAACATTGTGGAAAATGTATACAGTAATATTTTTTCCTCCTTTTTTTGCATACATTCTTTAATCAACTTATGCCCTGATCATAAATACCAAATATTTCATTATTTTTAAGAATTTTAACCATTTTTATCTTAGGGTATGTAATAGCATCAAAAAAATGTTGTAATAAACACACACAATAAATGAATTCTCAATGCAAAGTGGATTTTTCTATGGAGGGGCCTTGGGAATGGCAAAGATTACCAACAACATTTATTTAGATGGCTCTGGGATTTTTTTTTTTTTTTTGTAGTAACAAAAAGTTACAACTAGTTTTAATGGGAGTTTGTTTTTAGATTGTACATAGCAGAAGAAAAAATTATCCCTAAAAATAAATGTTCCTTGTTGCCTTTGACATAGCCAAGGCTGTAATAACACCCCTAGAAAAATTCACTTTGCTTTGAGAATATTAAAAATATTTCATTTTTTACTAAATAATTGAGATGCTATCACATACGCTGGCAAAAAAAAAGGGTTAAAAAAATGTAAATAATGAAATATTTGGTATTTATGATCAGGGCAGAAGATTTATGCAAAAAAGAAAAAAAAATGTATACATGATGTTTTGTGATGGGGATACTTTTGTCACTGAACAGAGAGGACAAACTGAGCACTGCTGCAGTTGAAACACATTCATGTTTCTTTTGAACAATCCTGCATAAAAGCTCATGACTTATGAACGTAAATGAATTTGATTTCTCTTTAAAACAAACTCATCATCTGACCTATTTTCATCAGGGTTTATTCTCAGACATGTCCCTGCAGGGCTACCAAGGTTCAAGAAGTCTTTATTATCCCCGAGGGGCAAATTCTTTCACAGCAGCAGTACGCACACACACCACACAACAGTAAACAGAAAAATAGAATAAATAGAATAAATAAAATCATATAAATACATTACAGAGACTGATTTAAAATACCAATGGCAGCAGGGATAAAAGAGCATAGGTGCTTAGAGGCTGCAGAAAGGAGGTGTTTGGAAGTTTTAATTTTATACTTTATATTTATTGCAGTGTTACTTCTGTTCAGTTAATGTATGAATTATAAAGCACAACCTTAAATATTGGTGTTTTATTGATATTCTGTGGCCAGGCTGTATCAGAGGAGGGCGTGAGTGTCCTGGTCCACTGCTCAGACGGATGGGACCGCACCTCTCAGGTTTGTTCAGTGGCCTCTGTGCTGCTGGACCCACACTACAGGACTCTCAAAGGATTCATGGTGAGAATTAAAACGTCTCCACAGATTCGTCACTCGTGTATTGGCTCGCTCAACACATTTAAAAAATAAAAACTTGTCTATTGTATTTTGTGATGCGTTCAGGAGCCTTTAGAGGGTGCAGGAGTTTTTGTGATGTGCTTTCATCTTGTTACAGTTAATATTCATGAATAAATTGCTGATTACAGAGTCAATTAGCCTAGTTTATTACCATTTAACACAAGAACCAAGTCTCTTTAGCATTAGTTCCTCTTCCTTTGTTAATAAAGGCTGGCATATGCTGCATTAGTTTGAAGTACAGAGCAATGGTAACTAAAAGTAACTAAAATAGACTGGATTATTATTGGGGCTGGAGACACACTTTGACTGATTTTACAAAGATTCACAGTTGCGCTGAGTCTGTAGCAGTCAACTCTAGTTTCAGAGAGTCGTCAGCGCAGAAATCAGTTCGTGTGGGAGGTTGTTGTATTGTATTGTTCCGAATTAGCCAGTATCGTATTTGAATTGTATCAAAACTATTTTAATCGATATGTATCGTATCATTGCAAAAACTTATCTTTACACCCCCAAGTGAAACCGTTTTGAATTTTGAAGCCGATTCATTTGTGGTCTAATAAATCCCTATCGGACCAGAGTGATATTTAAGTAGATAAAAAATAATAATCTGTGTTCTTTAACATGAATTATGAGGTTAATAAATAAAATGGAATGGATAATTGCAGCTCTTTTTAGTTTAAACTGTGCACAACATGTTCAAATAAAACCAATTAGAGATGCTTTCTTTGTGGCATAATAATGATTAAATTGTTACTAAATAAGCTGCAGAAATAATGCAAATGTTAGCTGACCTTAGCTTGTACTGCGACAGCTTCTCCACATAACATTAAAAACCTGTATCGGCCCTGTTGTTCTCCTACCAAATTCTGAATATAAAGTGCTACAGTGAATGGGGGTGACATTCGGGCACAGCCACTGGCACAGTCGTTAATGTGTGATCCCCAGTCTTTCAGTCGTCAGAACAAAATTGTTACTCGTTAGTGTGGAAATCTGTAACGACTAGGAATTTCATGTAGTTCACCCCCAGCTTTATATGTCAATAGGAAAACCTTTTGTCTGATAATTTAACCAATGAATGTCAAATGCTAAGAACGACTAAGTAATATTACAACAGTTTTTTTTTTTTTACTCTTGATGTTGCACTGTAGACGTGAGCTGTGTCAAGTATCAAGATGTTACATTAAGTTGCCCTCTCTGTCTCTTGTTACTGGATCCACTTAGGTCTGGATCTAATGGATAGTCGTCTGTGGTTCACTCAGACTTTGTTTATTTGATCAGATTTTGTTGGAGCTAACTTTAAATCCCTATGAGCCTCTATGGGATACAAATGTAGTAGAAAGACGAGCGTTTGGGAGTCTGCCCCCCAGTGTTCGAGGATAGTGACCCCACGCAGTGCACAGTGGGCGATGAACAACTTCTAATATTAAATGTATATTATTTTTGATTTGCTGAATCCAAAATAAAATTGATATTAAATGTAGAGTAGTTGTGTAACAGTGCTAAGGAGTTCACATGTAACACACTGTAGTGGGTATTCGTCCAAAATATATATCAAACCAGTCAAATAACCACTGTGGGTCTAGCTAGGGCTCTTTCTTAGACAAAAAGCATTAATGTGCAGTGGTGAAGGTTCAATGACAGTTTAGCCTGAACTATACAGATATTTATGTATATTGTTACGACCTGACTCTAAACAGCCGTGACAAGAGAGAAGGGAGACACGGATAAAAGTTAAATCTCATTTATTAAACAGAAGTTAACAATAATATAATGCAAACATGTACATTGTATGTCAGTATTGTGGCAGTGTGGGTGGTTGACATACGAAGGCTGTGGAGTGTAGGGCAGTGCTGAAAGTGCTAAAACAAAAGAAGGCAGGCGGTCGGGTGTGCAACCTGCAGCAGCGGCGTTGAGACGGAGCAGACCGGCCCGCTCCAGAAGCAGGACACTTTATAAAGGCCGGGATGCCCCAGGGCCCAGGTGGATCCCAGGTGGAGCTTCCGGGGTGCATGCGCCTCAAAATACATGAGTGACATTATAATATGGCCTACTATAATGTTTATAGCCAAGTCTATAGGGAACTGTGACAATGTGAAGTTACCCATCTAAACACAATCAAGCTAATACTTGTAACAAACAAACCCAATGTTACAATAATCCTTTTCCTCACTAATCCCAAGTACAGGGTTACAGGTGCCATATTTGTGTTGTGTTTTGTGTTTTCGTTTTTCTTTTTGGTAATGGCAATAATGCATCAGTGGCATTATTTATATACATACAAATATACAGTATAATAGAAATACACAAGTACCTACAGTAATAATAAAGAATAAGTATGAAAATGAAACCCAAATTAATAAAAAATATTATAATAGTGGTCATAGTAATAATAGTTTGTTCCTTTAAATATTGGTTATTTTCTCCAAAGCCAAGACAAATCCAAATGTGTGGTTTACGTCACTGACCGTCCCTTTAATCTACAGTGCTGCTTACAGAAAAAAGGAAAACTCACAATCACTGAGGTCAAACCAGCAGAGGCTCTGACACCGCCTGGTTCCTAGTACTGATATCTGGACAACCTAACCCAAATAAAGCTAAAATAATATGACAACATAACTAAAGTAACAATTACTAAGGGTTAAGATACTAAACTGTCTCAAACTAGAAGTTGTTCTACATGTTTTTTCTGTTTCCAGGTTCTTATTGAGAAAGACTGGATCTCCTTCGGCCACAAGTTCTCTCACAGGTTTGGCTAAATCTAACTTAACTTGACCTGACTTGCCTTTACTGTAAGCTTGGCCCTATACCTGAATGTATAAACGTGTGTTTTAGATGTAATCACTTGGTTGGAGATCCGAAAGAGGTGTCTCCGATCATAGACCAGTTCCTGGAGTGTGTGTGGCAGCTGATGGAGCAGTTTCCTTGTGCCTTTGAGTTTAACGAGAGGTTCCTCATCACCATCCACAACCACGTTTACTCCTGCCAGTTCGGAAACTTCATTGGCAACAACCAACAGGAGAGGGAACAACTGGGGTGAGACTTCTGGACATATCTGATCTAGACACTGACATTGTTTGCAAACATGAACTGTGTGCACATTTTGGCAACAAAGATGAAGCAACCTGCAGTACATTTCAATTCTTTGTAGAACTGTCTTGTGTTGGTGTTCAGAAATAAGTACAGAGCTGCTAATAATACGGCATATTCTGGTGTTTTATGACAAAAACAGCAAATCACCATGTTTGTTTAGGTCAGTTGTGCACTGCTTATGTCCCGCTCTTTGTTTCTCTGATTGGTTCCTCCGCCTGTGATTGTTCTGCCCATAGAAACTAAATTGCTTCTTTGTATAGAACAGGAAAAGAGATTATGTGGCTGTCCAGGCTGTGTTAAATGAATTAGTGACTCTAGATTGCCCCTTGTGAATGAATGTGAGAGTGAATGTTTGTCTGTCTCTGTGTCAGCCCTGAGACTAACTGGCCACTGACGCTCACTTCTCCCCTGACAGATTGCAGAAGAGGACTCACTCTCTGTGGAGTTATCTGTGGACAAACCGAGCAGACTGCACTAACCCTCTGTACAGACCCAACCACAGCCAAGCACAAGGTCTCCTCCAACCCTCTACTGCCCCCTACTGCTTCAAGTAAGTCATACTCTGCAGTGGTTCAACATTATGTAAATTCCCATGCATCCTAGAAAACCCTAAAAACACTAGGCTTAAATCTAACATGTTCCGACCATGTGCAAACCTTTGATTACCACCAATATCCATCCATACAGGTACAATACACAAATCAGGTTTAACGCTAAATGGATTTACTAATGTTATGTAATGAGAGTGGTATTTTAATGTCATCATTTTATGGTTGGAAAAAAATAAGGAAAACTGTAGGGGGAATAATATGCCACCATTGAATTTATGAAAAAATGTGTGTTCAGATTTTGGAAGGGCCTTTACAACCGTTTTGACAGAGGGGTCCATCCTCGTCAGTCTGTGGAGGATTATCTGAGGACCATCCAGGAGGAGACTGAGCAGCTGGAGCAGCAGCTGGCCTCTCACAAACAGGTACCACTCTAATGTCTGTGCTAAGGCTGCACGCTTAATAAGACTTTATTAAGGCTCACTGGACCAAACTGGGGCTAAAAACTCACAAAAGACTAAGCTGAGTCTAAATCAGGGACTAAATCATGGTCATTTTGTTGACGTTTTTTATTTAATTATAACATAACTTAAGATTATAACAGTATTGCAAAACATTTAATTTCTTGACATATGGATATTGCATTTGCCAATATTGTGATGATAAATGTGCGACATGTTGTTTTCTCAGCCTTAAAGGGTCACAAGCCAGTGACCCAAGCCTGGATAAGTGAAGAGGGTTGTATCAGGAAGGGCATGGGGTGTAAAACCAAGCCAACCACTTTGCAAATCACTGCATGCTAGGAGGCAGATAATTAACTGTGGTGACCCAAAAAAGGAAAAGCCAAAATGAAAGAAGTAGTTTTTTACAATAACTGACTAAATTTTTTCCCTCAGAAAATCACAAAGCTGGAGGAGCAGAAGTGGAGCTTTTCACATAAGGTTTTTGACAAGAGTCCGACTGCGTGGATCTTCACCCCGGACCTCAGACTGGCCAACACACCCCAGGACTACACGCCCCAGGACTACACCTGCAGCTTCTTCACCAGCAGCCCCTGTCAGACCAGACCAGGAGAGGCCAGCCCAGTCCTCACTCCGCAGGACACAAACCAAACATCGAGCTTTAACTTCTCCAACAACAGCGACCAGGAGTCCGGGATTGCAGACCTGAGCGCACGGTCGCCCTTCAGCGAGGACAGTAACAAGGATCCAGTTTCGGACGAAACCGCCAATTCTGCAGCATAAGTCCAACAGGAGGTGTAACTACAGGGGTCCTACATGTCCTGGAAAACCTGGAATATACAGTAATAGACCAGTTTTCTAGTGATGAAAATGAAAGTGAGAGTAAAAGGTGGTGATATTTTGACTTGTGGGGAAATGAGACTAAATTGAAAGACTTAAAGGTGCATTATGTAAAGGTTTGTCATGTCAAGCAGCCCTCTTAAAAATCAGAAAATCTTGTGCAGTTTACCCAATCCTAAATCTTCTCTCTAATCTAAATACAAGTATACAAGCAGCCCTGCCAGAGTCCAGGCTAGATTTCTATTTTATTTACTGTAGTTCACAACCTCTGGAGGCCCACCTGCAGTACTTTTGTGGCCCAACAGGGGGCTATGATTGTGTTTGAGGAGTAGCCTTAAAAAGTACTCCTTCTAATTTTTTAATTATGTCTAACCCAAGAGCTCCAGCTATAGAGTACACAAACTGATCACCATTGGAGGGCATTTAAGGTCCCACATTCTGCAAAATTGACTTTTTCAGCTATTAACCATGTTATAATGTTTTCACCTCAAAAACTTACCTGGAGTAGTTTTTAGCTTCATTAACGCTTGTTTGAGTAATCCTGTTTTGCTGAGCCCATCTCTTCTAACGATCTGAAAACGCTCAGTCTCACAGCTCTACATAGACACATGAAACCAGGAAGTGCTCCTGCGCATTTCTAAAGCCCATACACCGTCACCGGACTCATTCTGATCATTTCAGCGCTTAGACCGCTGTCATTACGTCAGCTCATTTATCTATGTTAGCATCATGTTGCTAATGGTCGTGCTAATTTGTCATTTTAGGCTCTGTTCATTTCCCACCATTGCCAGCAGGAGGCGACAGACACCCAATCCAAGTGTTCTCTGCAAACTCAAAGTAACAGCTCCCCAAAAGAAGACATTTTCCATACATATGAAGTATTTTAGGTTATAGAGCATTACAACACTAATGCAAAGCATTTTAAAAACACTAGAAAAAAGCATAAGACGTGACCTTTAAAGAACTGCTTTTCTAAAATTTCAAAGTGAACTCATTGTCTTTATGCTATTTTCACTCTTAATATCTTTAGGGCTGTTCAGTATGTTGCCAAATACTACACACTGCACCTTTAAGTCTGATGCTTCCTTTTTCATTCCTATAGATTTGCCTGTTCGGTCATACTGTAGCATTATCTGAAAAGGTCTTGGGAAAACAGTGGGAGCCCTGAACAGTAACAACTTTCATATATAACTGCTTTAGGACAGCTTTGAATTAACCTGCACTTTATATTTTGCATGTGGTTTGCTTGCTTCTCATATACAATAGAAGCTTGTGGTATTTTGCTCTTGTTAAATCAGGTAAATAACTTAAATAATGAGGTCTAAATACAAGCAAGACAAATGTAAGCTGAAGAAAAACTCTGAAAACTTGAACCATAAGAAGCTAATGTAACAATTATTTGCACCTTTTGACCAAATGAGAACAAGTTTTACCACATACTGCCATACGAACTGTCTTCATTATTGCCTCACTTTTTTATTTTGGCATTAACATTTTATTGTGAAAAGTACAAAATAAACCTAAGCGAAAAATGATTTACCAACTATGAAATAAAACCAAATAATGTGTCAGACATTGTAGCTACTTATTCAGTTCATATCAAAGTGCTGCTAAATGACACTGAAACCAAGACGAACTAACTTTGTAACAGGGATAAATGTATTTTATTTTTATATATGCTTTTTTGTCATATATATATGTGGGTTTACTGAATGCCATATAAGTGTAGCATCTTGTAATCCTTTTCCAAATGTGAACTCAGAACACTATACTCAAAGATTACAATATTTCTCATGCTTTTCTTTTTATCAATTATTACAACAAAGTTTATCCAATGATCTGCACAGAGAGTAGACCACTCAGACCAATGGTACATAAGTGACAGAAAATATTTTGCTTTCAATATATTTAAATATATTTAAATATAGTGTCCCAGCCACAAATGAGCAAAATGAACAATGAAAAATGTTGAAGCATGTAAAAGTATTTTTGTACAATTTTTTTTTACTTAATCTTGATGTAATCCTGCTTTAAGGCATGCGTTAACTGTGCTGTCACATATTTTCACCTTAAATATAACATACAGCTCTTGTATTTCTTTATTTGCTCAGTGCCTCATGGGCTTTAGGAAAAAGCAACATTGTTTAAACTGCATCTTTAATAAATGTTAAATTTAAAAAAACATGTCTGTTTACATGTTTGTATAATAAAAGAGTCCATACATGCAATTTTCTTGTAAGAGATATTTAATTATATAGCTGTTGTTTAAGGGACATGTACATTTTTGTTAACCTGGCAAAAGCCAGACTGATGTAATGTTAGCAACTCTGCTAACGTTGTGAATTTGTGAACTCACAAATTTCTCGACAATCCAGCCTGCTGTGCAAAATAACATTTTTGCTGAAAGTGGTATTGTAAGAAGCATGTGTTCATACTGCTTAGAAAAAGTACTGCAGTCTAAATCAAAACAATGGTCTATGGGTTGCCAGTCTTTTTCTGCTTTTCTGATTGGACGATTGGCGATGCAGTTTTAGAACCAAAACAAAAAATGTAAACAAAAACAACTTATTAAAAATAATAGCCATTATGTAAAATATATTTTTAATGATTAATGAATTATCTGTACCATTGTTATCAGTAAACCTAATATTTGATTTAAACATGTTTACATCCTATCTTGACACACATGTGGGTACTTTTTATGAACTATAGAAAATATATACTGCTCAGAGCACCTTTGAGTATGAAGTAGTGCATTATATCTAGGATTGCAATCTGCAATGTCACCACAAGATGCCGCCACATACCACCAAGTACCTTCATCAGAATTATTTCCCCGAATAAGAAAATGTAAGTCATTTACTAAAAAGCCTAAAATGCAATAAAAAGGATAGAGATGTTAGCTAACCTATATTTATTGTATAATTAACAAAATAGTTGTATTTATTTTAGCAGATAATATGTGAAGATTTCCTGTGACACAATGTTTTTTACAGTAATAAATAATCACCACTAAAAACATAAAAACTACGCCTAAATACACTGCTAATCTAAAGTAAAATAATGGACATATGTTCAGACTTTACTCATAAATAAAGTGGAGTCACCATAGATCGATCCACGAGCGGAGCACAGCACACGCACGCGTTACGTACTTACGCACATGACGTTTACGTTTTGCGTGGTGGCGTACTGTTGTAGGCTAAGCGACGATGGCAGCCGTGGGTTGACACCGATGCAATACAAAATATTAAACTATTAAAAAAGTTAGCGGAAAGACCCCGACACTGTAACGCGGACAGACTCGAAGTTTTAGCATTGTACTCGCTTCACACACACGCTCGCCTGGTCCGGGGAACGGTGAGTTAACCAGGCTGCAGTCTTCTTTGCACGAACCTCATCACAGTGGCGCCGTGCGTGAGTGCACTGGGTACTGCGAGTTACCCGTGCTTTTCTGTTTCATGCACACGTTTTCAATCCAGAGCTGCGTGAATTCGTGATAAGCGAAACATCCTAAAATGTGCATAATGTCCCGTTTTGTAAGTTAACCCTTTCCTAAAAGATTAGCCTGCTACATGTAACCTAGCTAAGCATTTGTGCAGCTCAAGCTAATGCACACAGTCAGCTAATCTAGTTTTATTTTTAATAGTCAGCAAATGAAACCTATATGTGCATTTAAATACCATTTATCAGCTGCTTTTTCTGGGCTCTGGGCCTTTTAAAATTAGACTTCAGGGCTTCACTCTCTTGAGACAGACCAGTCCAAGTTTACCCACCTCATTGTTGATGTTTCTCTTTTTGCCTGGTAAAGTGGCACTATGCCCGCAGCTACTGTGGATCACAGCCAAAGAATATGTGAGGTTTGGGCCAATAACCTAGAAGAGGAGCTGAAGAGGATCAGACATGTCATCCGCAAGTACAACTACATTGCTATGGTATGGAGTGTGGAGAGAAGTGCATGCTTGGGGATTGATAATGCATTTGTAATAATAGTCAGGGCTTGACATTAACACTAGCCAACCAAATGCTGGTAGATTTCTATTTTTGATAGAAACATATTTACTTAAGCTCTTTTTGTAAGTCCTTAAAAAGTCTTACATTTGCAGAGATTCAGACTGTTATGTCTTAAATACATTTAAATATGTCTCAGATATGTCATGTAGATTAGATGCTGCTGCCAAAAATATCCACTTAAATGCTTAAAGGCATTTTACCAGCACCAATACGAGCTTAGATCTTTTCTTACCAAGATTGGAATACATTGCAACACTCTTTTTCGACAATGGTCTTTAAAAAGTCTTAAAGTAAACTTATTGAAGCCTGCAGAAACCCTGTTCATCTACTAGCAACTTTGGCCAGTTGTGATTTTTAGTCCTCAATCCCTGTTGCCATGTTTGAATGTGTTCATCATGATCTGAGGACAAAAAAAATACATGTACTAAAACAATTTATTCTGCCTAGGTAAACCTATTTTCTAAATATCTGATAAATCCCTGTCCACATAGCAAACCAAATTCTACATTTCTTTAAGCCTATTGTATGATAAATAAATACAAACACATTTGAACTAATTCAGTTCTGGCTATTCTGGTTTTCTGGTTAAAACATTATTTGGCTAGTAACATTTGAAGAGGATTTCCCACAGTGGCAAGTGAGCAAAAAAGTTAATGTCAAGCACTGGTGATAGTGGATCTAAAGAGTGTTTAGTTAGTATTGTTGTTGTCCACACACAGTGGGGGCGAAGAAGCTTAATACTATATTTTGTTTGGACCACGATTCTTTTCAAGCTTATCACTTAATATAGAAATATGATATACATTCATGTTGATTATAGACTACTGACTGCATCGAAGATCAAGGAGCTGTGTCCTTTGAAACGCTTCAATCAACACTTTTCATCATCATGCTATAATACATCTTGTAACCTTTTTAGAATATACAATTTTTCTGTAATTTATACCACAATGAGGTACAATAAGGCCATACTACAGTATCTTTGAATATTATACTGATAAAGTTATTAAAAATCATTTTACTGTACTCAAGTGTTGTCTCTTCACAGGACACAGAGTTTCCTGGAGTAGTGGCCCGCCCGATCGGCGAGTTCAGAAGCAACGCTGACTATCAGTACCAGTTACTGCGGTGCAATGTGGATCTGCTCAAGATAATTCAGCTTGGACTCACGTTTATGAACGAACAAGGCGAATATCCTCCGGGGACGTCCACGTGGCAGTTCAATTTTAAATTCAACCTCACGTAAGATGGTCTTCCCTTATTACGACGTGGGTAGTGGTCTCATTGTTAATATTTTATTTGCAGTAATAATAACACATTGTTTTGTTTTTTATCAGAGAGGACATGTACGCACAGGACTCCATTGAGCTCCTGACCACTTCAGGGATACAGTTTAAGAAGCATGAAGATGAGGGCATTGAGACGCTGTATTTCGCAGAGCTGCTGATGACATCTGGGGTTGTGCTGTGTGATGGGGTCAAGTGGCTGTCCTTCCACAGGTACGACACATCTTCTACCATAAAACTGCTATTTTTGTATCACTTAGACTATTTTTATAATGTGCCAAAGCGTATGTGTATAATATCATTATGTTGTTTTTTTATGTGGGGTTAAAAAACAAACAATAGCAAATGTGAGAAGCCACAATTTCAGTTTAAAATGTTTATGATGATAACAGAAAACCTTAACAAAGCCGTTTCACATTTATATTTATCTTTTAGGTTGAGTGTTAACAGCTAAGTGACAGTCAGAATTACAGCTATATGTGTGTTTACAGTGGGTATGACTTTGGCTATCTGATAAAGATCTTGTCCAATGCGAACCTTCCCGAGGAGGAGGTGGACTTCTTTGAGATCCTCCGCTTGTACTTCCCTGTGATTTATGACGTCAAGTACCTCATGAAGAGCTGTAAAAATCTGAAGGTACAGAAAACAATGATTAAAGTTTTAAGTTAATTTTATTAACTTTTATTTAATAAAAGTAACATTTTGTTGTTTTTAGGGTGGGCTTCAAGAAGTAGCAGAGCAGCTGGAGCTGGAGAGGATCGGGCCTCAGCATCAGGCCGGCTCCGACTCTTTACTCACAGGAATGGCTTTCTTTAAAATGAGAGAGGTGCGTTACAGTGGTGACATTGTTCAACCATAACATTATGAACATTCAAAACATTTTTAATATAATCTATTACAGACTATAAGCTATGTAAATGATGTGATTAGATCAGATTTGCTGAGGAGTAGATTTAGGAAAGGAAATGCAGTGAACCACTAACAGGACAGCTGCAGCAGCTAAAATAAGTACTGAACATTTCATTGCTTTTCTCAGCAAACATATTTCTGACATGGTACTGACAGGAAATTTTCTCATGGGTAACAACTCAAGTAATCTATTTGTACAAAGAAACCAAAAGAAACAAATAAAAAAAAAATAAGTTATGTGTGATCAAATGTAATGATGCAGGGAAAAAGTATTGAACGCATTAAGAAAGGGAGCTGCAAAAAGGTGTGGAAAGCCAAGACACCATCTGAAATCTATCAGTGATCAGAAAGCAATCCTGCCACTTGTGTGTCCAATAAAAGGTGTCTCTTTACAAAGGTTTCACACAGGAAACATCACATGACAGGTAAAAGCAAAAGACCTTTGCTTTATCCCTGTTGTTGCAAAACAGGCTGATGGCTTTGGTTACAAAAGGATTTCCAAATTTCTGAATGTGAGCTCTGTTGCGGCCATAATCTGGAAGTGAAGAGAACATCATTCCACCAAAAAACAGACATGTCAGAAATATATTTGTTGAGAAAAATGGTGATGTGTTCAATACTAATTTTACCCTCTGTATATATGTGTCTGACACATGACAACCTAAAGGATACATTCTCGACCAAATAAACCAAGCTATCCCCAGCACAGCGATTAATCAGCCGAAATTATCCAATGGGTATGTGGGGGACTTAACAGAGTTTTACACAAACAAGTCACTTTACATTAATTAGAAGAAGTAAAAGTTAAAATATATATATATATATATATATATATATATGTATGTATGTATGTATGTATGTATGTATGTATGTATGTATGTATGTATGTATGTATGTATGTATGTATGTATGTATGTATGTATGTATGTATGTATATATATATATATATATATATGTATATATATATATATATGTATATATGTATATATGTATGTATGTGTGCTAAAATGAAATTAAAAGTCATCAAGTTATAAATTAAACCAGCTTTGTTGATGCAAAGAGTGGATGCAATTAATCAACCAATAAAATTTTAGTCGCTAAGACCTCACTGACCAATTAATCAACACAGAGCCCAGAGGCTGTCAGCCCTATAAGATAGTCATCAAGTCCAGATGATTGTGAATTATTTTGTGTTTCCAGATGTTCTTCGAGGATCATATCGACGATGCTAAGTACTGTGGTCACTTGTATGGGCTCGGCTCGGGCTCGGCCTACGTCCAGAACGGGACAGGAAACGCTTATGAAGAGGAGGCAAATAAGCAGCAGTCGTGACGTCGCTCTGAAACTCTTCATCCTTCGTCATCATCATCTGCAATCGACGCGGCACTGAGCCCAAGCTTTGGCAGAAAAAAAACATTGGAAGAAAAAAAACATCCATGTGTCGTTTAGCCAGCTGTTTCTCATAGGCTCTACTCACCTTTAGGTGAATATTAAGGTCAAGATGGGGTTAAGAAAATCACAATTGTCCTCCCGCATACAATTGGTGTATGTGAGTTTAGGCTTTTAAGCTCTAACCTGATTTTATAAGGAAAGCTCAAATGTCTCTGGTGTCTCTCTCCTCTTTGTTGCCTTCTCAGTGTTTGCTGTTTTTTTTTTACATTGTGTGGTTTTGTTTCACTACAGCCGTTCACCACCTCCACCACTACCACTACCACCAAGCTCAGCCTTAAAACTAGCTTATATCTTTTAAACTCTTAATTTATTATGGTAACACTCATCAATAAGCTCCTCCATTTTGCAGAGAGATTCCGGGGCGCTCAGTGAATGTCTTTTCATGCAAAATACTGTTTTCTTGTACTTTGCACCTCATTCATATCAAGTACTAGCTCAAAAAATATGGGAAAAAAGAGGTACCCTTGTAGGAAAATGCTCCAACAAGTTAGCACTATTGTCTATGTACTTGTATTGAAAAAAATGCTCTACAAATATCCAAAGTTTGTCTCTAGATGCATACACGTTTATATTTTAAATTGAGCACATTAAAATCACCAAATTAACCAGACCATCATAATAAAAGCATTTATAAGCTGCACACATCAAACCTGAGCTACTCTGTTACGAGAGTACATTTTCATTTTATTCAAATCGAGGTTTTGTAGCATTTTAGAGTTGTAATAAAAGAAAAAAATAACTTTTATTCATTGAAAAATCGCTTTGCTTTTAAATATTTTGTTTGAGTTCGATTGACTTGTAGTTCGGGTGTTTTGTGATAAAGTTTTCTTTATTACTTCATGCTGCATACACAAGCCGCATGTATTAAAACGTTTGATAAATAAATGCAGTGTTGCTAAACTAGTATCTTGGACTTAAATAGTGTTGAAGTGTAGGCTCACGTTATCCTGCCTATCTGTCCATTAATAATAGTAATAATAATAACAAAGTTTAGCAGCTCACTCTTTTGTTTCTGCAGCACGACACACTGTAAACAGGAATATGCAATATACAGGAGGGTTGTTTTTAGGTTATTTTGTAAATAAAGGCTTGAAACTTTTCTACTATCATTGGACTTACAGATGAATTTGTTCACTTAATTAGGTTTTCAATAGGTCTTGGAAAAACTGGGAAAAAAGAATCTGGATGAAATGACCTAGGAATTGATTAGAAATTGTACTTCGCTTTCACCACCCATTGTTAACCCCGTTTGGAAAATATAGGCAGGTCTGTCGTCAGAGGGGCGGATAAAGGGTTCTGATGTCCCGGGCCTCATGGTCAGAGGGGCCCAGAAATGGTCCCTCTTCTAATATTTTGAATTATAATGGGCCCCAGCAAGTCAGTGGGCCTGGGTTTAAGTTTGAGTTTTGACCCTCTGCGCTGAGCTTTTCATAATTTGAGTTTAAACTCTCTCAGATCATTGTACTTTTATGTTTTGACTGTTGAGGACTGCAAATAATTTATATTTTATTACTGGAAATGTTATTTCCGTTAAATTCAGATTTTCAGATGGAGGGCAGAACTTTGGTGTCTTTTCTGTGTGAGGCTCAGCTGACTTTAGATAATGATGTTTCCTTTCTTTAAATGCACTGAGTGTTATAGGTTTGAATTTTGACCCACTGAGACAGCTGTGACTGTACTCAAAGTTGTTTTTTGTTTGTTTTTGAAGAATTTCTTATGCCTTTTTTTATCTTTATCATATAGGGCGTAATGACAGGACATCATGGTGGAGAGAGCAGGGAGAGACACCTGCCAAATTGTCAGAGTTCGGACTCGAACCCACGACACCGAGGCAGGCTGCAGGTTTTGACCCTCTGTGGTTGATGTACCTTAAGTTTTTATGCTCTAAAGGTATAGATCAATCAAACCATATTATAGATTTTTGTATGCGTTTCAACCCTCTGGCCCCACAGTACAGTACTGTTTTTGACCCACATGGTCTGCTTCATTTGGGAATTGACCCTTGCGGCTGCTATAGATTACATTTTGTCTGTGTTATGGATAAGGTAGACTTTATTGCCTCTGTAGGGAAATTTCTTCTCTGCATTTGACCCATCCTTCAATGCTGCTGAGACGACCTGTCAGGAGCAGTGGGCGACCGCAGAGCAGCGTCCAGAGAACTTTCTTCAGATCTTGAGCCACGATCCTAGTCAGGAGCACCTATACCTGGAAGATTAGCCTACTGTATATGTTTTAGGTTGAAGGGGGACACCAGAGCACCCAAAGGAAACGCACCCAGACACGAGGCAAACATGCGAACTCCACACAGAGAGGCCCCACACCCATCAAGAATATCTTTAATGATTTGAGGCTGAAGAAGAGCTTGTTTATTCTGATAAGGCATCACCACTGTACAGTACATGTCCTCACATCCACATCGTCTCAAACAGAGAATAGAAAAATATAGATATAGTTAATGCTGTCACCATTAGGAATTATTTTCAGACAAGCTTACATTCATAAAATGGTTTTCAGTGAATAAACTTTAGAGTACAAGAGGAAATGTACAAAGCATTCGAAGACATTTTATATACCACTGTTTTGTTTTTTTTGCACTGACGTTAATTAGAAAAACACTCTTTGTCATGAGGAGTGTGTTAAATCTGCAGCAGAAAGAGGTTGTATTGTGGGTGTTGTGCCGAGAGAAGCTTCCTCGGACATTTGTTCTCAATGCCTCCTGGAAGCCTCCCCAGTGTGTGAATAGGAGGAGGAATTGTCTGGAGAGAGGGAAGTATAAGCAATTAGCTAAATCCTGTTGGGTCATGTGTGTCTGGAGGTTAGTTCGATAAATAAATGCAGTGTTGTTAGTATCCTGAACTTATATACTGTCACGTTATCCTGCCTATTTGTCCATTAATAATAATAATAAAATTTAGCAGCTTACTCTTTTCTTACTGCAGCACGACACACAGCAACTATGGGCCTTAGGTGGGGTACAGACTGGACAACGAGCAGGTACTCGCAGGGCTGGGCTGACACAGAGACATAACACAGACAGACAACCATTCACTCTCACATCCATTCACCGAGCAATTTAGATTCACCAGTTCACCTACATATGCATAGATTTGGCCAGTGGTAGGAAGCCAGAGTAAGGTAACACATTCTAGTCACCTGGCCTGAGGATCAAATCCACAACTTCCTGGCTAAGAGGCAGGAATGCTAACCACTCTGCCACTGAGCACCTTAAGATACAGTGTGACAATTTCAGCTCAGGACCTTCAGTGTGCACTGGGCTGAAGTGTGAAGCGGCTGGGATGAGAATCAGCACCTCCAAGTCCGAGGCCATGGTTCTCAACTGGAAAAGAGTGGCTTTCCCTCTCCAGGTCGGAGGAGAGTTCCTGCCTCAAGTGGAGGAGTTCAAGTATCTCGGGGTTTTGTTCACAGTGAGGGAAGGATGGAGCGTGAGACTGACAGGTGGATCGGTGCAGCGTCTGCAGTAATGCGGTCGTTGTATCGGTCTGTTGTGGTGAAGAAGGAGCTGAGCCGAAAGGCGAAGATCTCGATTTACCGGTCAATCTACGTTCCTACCCTCACCTATGGTCATGAGCTTTGGGTCGCGGCCGAAAGGACAAGATCCCAGTTACAAGCGGCCGAAATGAGTTTCCTCCACAGGGAGGCTGGGTGCTCCATTACAGATAGGGTAAGGAGCTCTGTTACCCAGGAGGAGCTCGGAGTAGAGCCACTGCTCCTCTGCATCGAGAGGGGCCAGCTGAAGTGGCTCGGGCATCTGTTTCGGATGCCTCCTGGACGCCTCCCTGGGGAGGTGTTCCGGGCATGTCCCACCGAGAGGAGGCCCCGGAGAAGACCCAGGACACACTGGAGGGACTATGTCTCTCGGCTGACCTGGGAGCACCTTGGGATTCATACGTTAGAGCTGGACGAAGTGTTCAGGGAGAGGGAAGTCTGTACGTCTCTGCTTAGACTGCAGCCTACGTGACCTGGCCCCGGATAAGCAGAAGAGTAACTTTTATATATCTGCAGTAGGAAGTATTACAGTCTTATTTTTCCCAAGCTGTTCCTTTCTACATAAGATTAATTTGATAGAGGGGATGCTTTTCTCGGCACAACACCTGCAGTCTGAGGTGAGAGTTTGGCAGCTATTGTAGTTCAGTGTAACAGCAGAAATCCTCACTCATTCATGCTTTTACAATTCAAAAGAGCCCTTATTTGGAAATACAGTTTTTTTTTTCCAAGCAGAACAAGTTTGGGTACAGTTCACTACAACAGACATCCTGAGATGAAGCATGCATCAAACCAGACCCAGTCCTTCTTCACGCAATATAAAAATGGCTAAAAGAGTCTCACAGTTACACACATTATTTAACACTACTCTGAAATGTTTGGCAAACTCTTTCTAAGCTCTACAGCCAGATACAACAAAAAAAAAAAAGATTAATACATTTCTTTTAAACAAAACTTTGTCCATTGCTGCTCTGTGCTTTTCAGACAAAATGAATGAATTGTCTTTTCAACATCCAAAATCATAGAAGACGAGTACGATGACACGATTGTGTTTGTTGTGGAGCCCTCTCTGAAGCAGGTGCATGATGGAAAAATATTGATCCCATCACCAGTATGTTATGTTCAGATAGGCACAAACTCAGAGGAGGGGTGACAGAGACCTGTAGGGATACAGTAGTTAATTTTTTTAACAACAGAAAGTGTATCTGTGTCCAAATTTGATTATCCTAACAATAGTTCCCAATTTGCCTGAGTGAGGGAACCCATTTTATCGCTGATCACTTTATTGTAACCTGCAGATAATTAATAAGTTTACTAAACCTGTGACCTTTATGGTACATTTTATTTCATGTTTTTTTATTAAAACGATACTAAGGCTCAAATAAATGAATCGATACACTGTAAGGGATTCTTTTGGGTCCAGATATACAGCTAGAATCACTGTTATTCCACATAAAGAGAGATAAAGGACCAGGTATTTTGTCATATAAGGACTTCATAGTGCAGTTTCTCAGTGGCCAAATGTGGCAAGGAAGCATTCAAATAACATTGGTGCTATTCTTTAAAGAATAGCAAAATCGCTTTTTTGTTTCTTTTTTATTTTTATTTCGACCATGTAAAAATGTTGTTCCCTCATCAAAAACATACCTGGAGTTGTGTTTTGTTTTGTTCACACCAGTTTAAGTAATCCTCTATTCTCTGGCACGCAGTTTCTGAGGCTTCAAAACGCTTAGTTCTACAAACCCCCGTCCCCTGTACAGCTCTGTTTCCACTGATTCCTCACAGCTATTTTTCATTTTGTAGTAAAATGGAATCATACAGAAAGTTAGGAAGGAAATAAAAAGCTCTTTTTCTATGATTCTGTTCAAAAGAGAGCTGCCCTCTGCTGGTCTCTCTGTTTCTGTATAGCACTAATGGTTTAGTGTGCAACCACAGCGTAAAATGGCTAAATTAGCACTTAATTGAATTCAGGTTTTGTGTACATCTTCAGGGTAATTATTTATTCTGTTACTGATGTTCAACAGCAGCACTTCATCAATGTTGTAATGAATTATAGTTCATAAGCTAAAAGTGTGTTTACACTTGAATTTTATGCCCAACAGGTATTTCTGAGGTTTATTTAAACTATTATATTGCTGCTTTGTGCAATATTCCACATTTAAATAAAGCATATTTTGTTGAGTTTCTTTGTATTCCTGAGCATCATTGACAAATATACATCTAAAATGGATAGAACAGTGTGGTGTAATGTAAATAGATTAAGTTATAGTGAACCACAACCTTTGGAAAAATGCCCCGCAAAATCAGACATTTAAGCCTGCAACAATCACAAAAAGTACCTGCGAAATCCTGGAGAAACTGACTAATAAAATAATTATTGGAAATGTTTTCTTTTAGTCAGATAATATTTTTAAAGGTTGTGAAGTGTGCATTGCTGTTCTAGAAGTGACCAAGATTGGTTTAATTAAAAGCATAATATAGCCCCTTTAAGGTATATAACAGATTTGATAAACTGATCAATTTTGTATTCATCATGTTGTCAGAAAACCCATTGCTGCTATTATGTACAGATAATTACAGATGAGACGTACTTTTTTGGATTTGGGTCTCTTTCTCCAGTCACGCCTCATTTTCAATGGTCATTATTGGGTTACTTGCTCCTTCAAAAACACAGTAAAGCAGCACTGTTAGTACATACAATATTAAGCAGCCACTTCACTAAATGGACAGTATCTGATTTTACCCTTCTTGTCCTTGTCTACTGCACTTTCACTGTCAGACCAGGAGGGGGTGCTGGTGAGCAGCCGGCTCTGGGACTCTCTCAGAGGTTTGGAGGGAAACTGGCGCCCCTCTGCTGCACTGAGGACACACAGAGTTATATGAACTCACAACATCACAACACATTGTGCCTTTGCTACAGGGGTAAAAACAAGACCTCCTCAGCTGTTTTTTAGGATTTTATTTTAAATGTTGCCAAATTTAGCACCTGAGAGTTAATATTAGAGTAAGAAAAGACACTGGACAAGTTAAAGAGTCTGAAATAAATAGGACACATGCACACAAACAGTGACCACCAATCACCAAACCCAGCGGCCCAGTAATGAACTCATGGCTGATGGTTGGCTCACCTCTTTGTGGCTGGATTGGGGCCAATGGGGGACGGTGGCTGCTCAGGGTCAAGATTTACCAAACAGGTCGGGAACGAGCAACCGTCTCCTAAACTGTAAACAAGAAACAAAGACATTTAACACAGATTATTTAGACCCTATACCACACATTAATATGAACATGTGACGCCTTTTCTTCTGTAAACAAATCAGCTGTAATGATGTTGCACTTTGGGATTGTGGTGTTTATGTTTCCTGTTGGTAATGAGGGGCCCCAGTGCAGGTTTGCAGAATGGGCCCTAAAGTTATGAATGACATTCAGTACTTCAGGTTTATGCATCAAAGTTTTTTAATGTATAAAATGTTGCTGTTTTACTGGAGTTAGATACAAAAAACAGGTGCTTATTCATTAATATTTAGGGGCAATTTGCAGTGGCTGCTCTGATGTTATGCCCCTGATTTCACCTTTTCACAGATGGCAGTGAAATCTAGCTATGCAGGAGTGAGACGCTCTGGCTTTTATCATTTTGTCAAAGGTCTTTAGAGGACACCACAGATAAACTGCCTCTCCTTCTCTGCACCCTCTTCTCTCACACCAACAAACCTCATGTCCTCCTCCTCTACATCCATAAATCTCCTCTTTGGTCTTCCTCTAGGCCTCCTGTCTGTGCAGCTCTAGCCTCAGCATGAGTATCTTCTGTACATGACCATGCTGCAGGTTGTGTCTCTCAGAATGATCCTTTAAGTTCTGGAAGTTGTAAGGATTAAACTAGTCCAGCACATCCCACACACGCTCTCTCCAGCTGCTGCCTCTGTGCTCCTCCTTCTGTATACTGCTCCTGACAGCTGTTCCCAGGGGAGCTGAAGATGCTTTGACCTAGTTGTCCATCTCTATCACAATATATAATATGGGCCTTGTCAAAGTCACTGAAATCTTCACTTCGCTACAACTTCCAAGGACAAATTGTTCACTTGCTGCCTGATATATCCCACCCACTATCATAAAGAGCTTATCGCTGCTAATCACTTGACCTGTCTGTCTCATATATTAAGGCTGGTCCATATATACATTCTCATATTAATTTGACATATGTTTTTTTTACCTTCCTGACACAACACTCTCCTTTTATCCAGGCTTGGGACAGGCACAAAGAATACACTGGCTTGAACCCCTGTAGCTGGATGTTTTTTTTCCACAGATGATTACGATTACAATATGAAGCTGTAGCGTAAATTCAACCATTCAGCCTCATTTCTTTCCTCCGTCTACACCTATCACCTGCCTGTCACTGTCAGCCAATCACAGCCTGCCACCTGCCTCTCAGACAATCACCTCTCAGCCATTCACATATAGGCCTAGATACATGACTTCTCCCCACCGCAGCAGCAGAACCTTCAGCCTCCTCAGCCTCTCCTCCTCCTCTTCACCACCACCAGGGTCTAGGCCCGGGGCAGAGAAAATGTCCCCAAGCGAATCGATCAAACTCCCTTCATCGTTTCTCTGACGTCTCTACCTGCAGCGCCAATCCCCTCAATCCCATCAATAAATCATCTGTTACACTCATTTGTCTGTGTTTGTTTTAAGTTGCTCTTGGTTGAAATTAGATGAATAGTTTTCCTTAAATACATAAAAAATGCATACTTTGACTTTAATAGTTAAAGTGGTTATTCTGACTTAAAAAGAAGAAAAAGTACTCAACTATTTGATGATATTACTACCACTACTATTGCTACTGTCCCCGTCCTGGATCAAACCGTGGTCCCAACCAGGAATGCGGGGACCCCTAGGGGTATGTGGGCATTTTGCAAGATTTGTTTATTTATTTATAGGTTTAATTTAAATTTATTTGAAGTTTTTTTTTTTCAGGTTTATTTTGAACATGAAATATATAGTACAGTTAGTAAATGAAATAGTTTATATTGTTATATTTTAATTTTACATTTTTATATTAAAGGCATGGAGATTATTGAAGATACTGTAAGCAGCATGCGCTCTACTGGTTTAAAAACAGTACTGCAGTCTAAATAAAATGTTCTGTGGGTTGCCAGGTTTTCCCCTTTTTTGACTGGACAATCCGCAATGACAAAAACAAAAAATGTAAAAGAAAAAAAAACCCTACTTGGCCATTGCATAAAATATCTATTTTAATTGTAAATAACTCAACTGTACAATTGTTATCAGTAAAATTAATATTTGATTTAAACATGTTTACCTCATATCTGGGGACACATGTGGGTATGGTTTATGAAATATAAAAATTATATACTGTTCATAGCACCTTTAGTTTTATATTTTATCTTGACTTTGAGATTAAAACAAAAAATGCTGGAGAATTAGTAAATACATAATAAAGTAAGTATAAAATGTATTTATACTAGAAAACACAGATGTTTTATGTGAAAAATTTGTGGCATGTTGTCCACCTTGGCATTGTAAAATACTTTTATTTTGATAATATAGCAATTTACTTGAGAAAAAGTAGCATTTGTTTCTTCAAAAATTACACCAGTACCTTTAGTCTCCACCTCCGCCTGTCTCTAAACACACTTTACTCACACTTCGTGTTTCCTGCCTTTCACAAAAACACCCAACCTGCAGCAAAGTCTCTGGTCCTTGTTCTTTGGTCTAGACTGAAAATAAAGGTCAACGGTGCTCCAAATCTGTGAAGCAGTCTACCTCAGGAAGTTATAAATAACTCGCTCACTTCCTCCCTGCGTTTTCACACTTACAGTATAGTTTACCTGTTATAGTTTAATATGGTGGTTTGATGGGAGTGCTGGGGTCCTACCTGGAGAAGACCGGGACAGGCCAGAACTTCACTTCATCTCCAAAAACCTGCCTGAAGTTTTTACTGAAGCCCAGACTGAAGCCGTTTTTGTCTGTGCCGTGACGAAACACTGGCGCCCGCACTGCCTCTGGCAAAGAAAATCAGATTAATTAGGTCACTTTACAGATTAACACATAAACCATCGTTTTAAAATGGATATTATGTTGCTTTGTGTGTTGAGTAACTACTTTTAAAGGTCCTATATTATTCACGTTTTAGGGTTTGTTCACAGACAACTGCATTTCCCTGCAGGGCTGTCGTAGATACTCTCAGGCTGAAGAAAAGAGGGCTGAGAGGAATTGTGTGGGACTGCAATCTATAGCTTTTCCTCTAGATGCTGACAAATCTGCACAGTGCACTTTAAATACAGGGATACACTGTAGGTCTGACAAAGGTTTGGTCATTAGCTTATATGTCATTTCAAAATTGCTTTTTTATGTTTTTGTTTACAGGCCACAATAAAAGTTTGTTCTGTGATTAGCTCCAGGCCAGGGCTTAAAAACAAAATGTCTCTCATTGCATTTTCCCAAACCATCGGACATTTTAACATCTGTCTTTGTCCTCTCTCGGTCTCACTGACGCTGCACAGAGCTGTATACACACTCGTTTGTGAGACCAGATTATCTCCACAACTACAGCATAGGCTTCAGTTCAGAGACGAAGAAAGTTGAGTAAGAGGCTTAGTATCACAGACTAAACTGGAGTCACACCTGAAGGAGCGGCCTGAGAGCTGCTCAAACACAAAAACAAAGACACTTTCACTGATTTATGGATGTGAGAAGTGCTGCAGCAGCCACAGGACACCGTAATGTCAATGAGTGGACGGGTTATAAGTTGGTCTATGTTCTTTTATAAATCTGTGAACCAAGACCAAGACAAGGCTGAGACTTTCAAGGTTTGAGACCAAGTCAAGATTGAGATTTTTTATGAGACCAAGGAAAACCAAGACCAGGTTGAGACCAAATCCTGTGAACTAATACTGAATAAAAGAGAAAAGGTTAGAAAAAGTAGTTCAAATACATAACCCTCCTACAGTTTTATGTGGATAACCTTTGCTGTGTTGATACAAATGGCACAGATTTTGCCTCAGGTTTGTATTTTTGGATGAATTTTCAGATTTCAGATGTCTAAAAAAATAGTCACACCTTTACTCCTAAGACATTTTTTGTGCCATTGACTCAAACATTTTTATACATACAATATGACAATACACTGTCATTGCAAGGCAAATAAAAAAATGAATTACAATGATTTCTATGGCAGTGCATTTTTTTGCGCCTTGGGATGAAAGGTGTGACAAAACATGTTTTATCTGCCACTACACAAAAATTTAAAATCTAATAAAATCAATCACGATGGCAATTTTTAACACTCACAAGCTCTGATAATCCATCACAAAAAAGAAAGAAAAAAATCTAATTTGCATTTACAGAAAGGAAAAAAAATGGAATTTAAGGGGTTAAATTTCATGAACAGAATGACTTTTGCTATGTATGGTGAGAACTGAAGTTAATCATTGTAACCAGGAAAAATCTATTAGATAATTTTGCTATGGCAGTCAAAATTATGAAGAATAGCATTTTCTGATAAGGTTTGGTAAATAAAATGTCAGAGACCGCCACATCTGAGACCGAGACAAGATCAAGTAAAAAAACAGGGTTCAAGACCAAGACCGAGTGAAACTGCAGCCGAGACCAAGATGGGACCAAGACTGTTAAAAAAGTGGTCCCAAGACTGGTCTGGGGCGCTACATCACTAATCCAAAGGTTACCAGAAGATTTTGTCAGCTCCTCATAGAGCAGACTCCTAAAGGAACAGCTCTATGTACTACATATCTATGTAAGTAAGCAGGGTACAGGACTTTTACCAAGAGTGGAGCGGTTCTTGCAGACGAGCCAGCAGTGGTAGATGAAGAGCGAGGCCAGGCTGACAGAAAACATGGACGCCGAGAAAAACAGGAACAAGATGTGGAACTTGGCCTGAGTGTCCGGGAGGCCGTTCTGAGGAGAAAGGAGAAAATCCCACATGTCAGCTATATCAGGACTAAACCAGGACTACACCAGGACTAAACCAGGACTACACCAGGACTAAACCAGGACTACACCAGAATTAAACCAGGACTACACAAGGACTAAACCAGGACTACACAAGGACTAAACCAGGACTACACCAGGACTAAACCAGGACTACACCAGAATTAAACCAGGACTACACCAGGACTAAACCAGGACTACACCAGGACTAAACAAGGACTAAACCAGGACTACACCAGGACTAAACCAGGACTACACCAGGACTAAACCAGGACTACACCAGAATTAAACCAGAACTACACAAGGACTAAACCAGGACTACACCAGGACTACACCAGAATTAAACCAGGACTACACAAGGACTAAACCAGGACTACACCCAGAAAAAAACAGGACTACACCAGGACTAAACCAGGACTACACCAGAACTAAACCAGGACTACACCAGGACTAAACCAGGACTACACCAGAATTAAACCAGGACTACACAAGAATTAAACCAGGACTACACAAGGACTAAACCAGGACTACACCAGGACTAAACCAGGACTACACCAGGACTAAACCAGGACTACACCAGAACTAAACCAGGACTACACCAGGACTAAACCAGGACTACATCAGGACTAAACCAGGACTACACCAGGACTAAATCAGGACTACATCAGGACTAAACCAGAAAAAAAACTGGAATAAAACGACTAAACCCAGGACTAAAATAGGAGTAAACCAGGGCTAAACCAGGAAAAAACAGGATCTACACCAGAACTAAACCAGGACTACACCAGAACTAAACCAGGACTACACCAGGACTACACAAGGACTAAACCAGGACTACACCAGGACTAAACCAGGACTACACCAGGACTGAACCAGGAGTAAACCACATCTAAACCAGGAAAAAACAACACTAAACCAGGACTACACCAAATCTAAACCATGTCTAAACCAAGACTAAACCAGGACTAAACCAGGACTAAACCAGGACAACACCAGAACTAAATAATGAATAAACTAGGTCTACACCAGGTCTACTAAACTTGGCCTTAACCTAACACGACAGACCTGTGTATTTCTAAAATTCTGCGTACGGCCCTTATGGAAAAAAGTCTTCCTGGTTGAATTCATGCTACAGCTTCACAACAAGACATCAAGTTAGAGAAACAGAATAAACTATAAACAGGTAGGTCTTCTTTAACTAACTATCTATGGGGACTAAAGTTCACCAAAACTAGAAAGTAATGATCATGCATTTGGACACAGAGGTTTTGTAAAATCATCATAATGCTACATGCTACGCCCAGACAAAAGTAAAGGTAAGTAAAAGGGATTTCTTTAACAAAGGTGCGTACAGAAGTGGATACTGTAAAATAATGTTACTTAGATTAAAGTGTGCAATAAAATTATTACTGAAAAATATGTACAAAGTATTCAGAGAAGACTACTCAAGTACTGAATTACATCTAAGTATTATTTACTCAAGGGAAAATACACAAATACTACCTCTGTTATTACTGAAAATGTACTAATAAAGTTATTTTTACTAAAGTGAAAGGTGAGCACATGGTTTCAGTACTACCACACTACTCGTGGTGACAATACTACTACTATCTACATTTGTCATACCAAGTACTCTCTGAGGCGGATGTGGGCTCTGCCTCCAGCCTTTTAGAGACAAACCGGAGAGGCATGAGTCATTATAAAGTACACACAGTACCTCCTGTTGTGTGTATAAGGGGTCTGCTGTAGTAGTACTCACCAGCCAGAACTTGATGAAGTACTTGAGATCCGTGGCAGTAATAAAAAGGCAGTACAGCAGCGAGTACAACAGAAACAACATGAAGAACTTGTAGTTGGAGAAGCCCACGCAGTTGTTCACCCTGAAAAAGAATCACAAAATATAATTCACCAGGCCATGAATCTATAATACTGATATCTCTATTGTTTTAACTTATTATTCCATACTGAGAAAATAACATGAACTAAAACTGGTTGTTATATATTTTAGAAAGGTGTCACCTCTAAAAAAAAAAAAAAAAAAAGACGTTCAGAAAGCTACATATAAAACCCCCTCACCTCAAAAGATATTATAATGATGTAAATAAAAGATAACCAACACAAGACTCATTAAACAACAAAAATGATGTATCTGAGTTATTGTGACTTAACTTTAAAGTTCAGATGAAAAATGTGACTCTGAACACCAGCCCATGGGCAGTATTATTCAGCCCAGTACTGTGTGGAGCATCCTTTAACTTTCATAACTTCTAACAAATGTTTTTGGTAACTGCTAACAAGCTTCTTACACCTCTGGACTGGGCTCTTTGCCCATTTTTCATGTGCAAAAGCCTCCAGCTCAGTGATGTTTGATGGCCTCTGTGTGTCGCTGCCTTATTTACATTCCACCAAAGATTTTGTCTCGTCTTTGTCAAAAATGTTTAATTGATAATTCCCTAAAGTTCCCTATTCTGGTAAGTATGTTATAATGTTGTTTCCACCTAAAAAACAGACCTGAAGTGGCATTTTGTTTCATTCACACATGTTTGAGTAATCCTGTTTGCTGAGCCCCAAAAATGCTCGGTCTCACAGCTCTACATAGAGTCGTGAAACCAGAAAGTGCTCCTGTTCGTTTCTAAAGCCCATACACCGTCACCAGACTCATTTGGATGATTTCAGTGCTTAAATTGCCGTCACTATGAAGCAGTCAGCTCATTTATCGATCTATTAGCATTATGTTGCTAATGGCTGCGCTAAATAGCTGTTTTATGCTCTGTCCAGTCCCCACTATTTCCAGCAGGGGGCGACAGATGCCTAATCCAAGCATTCTCTGCAAAGTCAAAGACACAGCTCCCCAAAAGAAGATGTTTGCCATACATACATTATTTTAAGTTAAAAAACATAAAATACTAAAGCAACAGTGTACCAAAACTATTTTAAAAAGCCTGAAAAAAAGCACAATATAAGACTTTTAAAATAGTTTGTAGTTTGGAAAGGGAGAATTTGAGCTCTGCATTTGACCGAGCCAGGATCCAGGTCAGGATTAGCCTCACTATTGTGCATGATGTGTTCGGTTGATGTGGGAAACTGGAGCGCCGGGAGAAAACCACGCATCATTTAAATTCCACACAGGTCTGGGAATCAAAACCAGGACCTTCTTGCTACTTCTTTTCACGTGATGAGATAAAACACTGAACTAAACTGTAAAAATAGATGCTGAATAGATGTTTAAAAAGTTTGTCCAGTAGTAACAGCAGATCTGGTTCAGAGCAAACAGAGCCCCAGTTGGACTTGTTTTGTGTCCCTCTGTTTCTCAGTCTGTCGACAGCAGGCTCCTCCGGTCTGTGAATCTGTGTTTGTTTAGGCTTTATTTAGTTTGAGAACAGCCCATTCAAGCTGTTTGAGAGGCAATATTTTCAATAGGGCTCAACAGAGAAGGGCTGTAAATAAAAATAACAAAAACACGGCACTTAAATATTGGCGCACTTGGTCAAAAAACACGACAAAACCAGGACAAAACTGGAACTAAATTGAGGGATGGACCCCAGCCTTATCTCGCAATGGTAAACATATAGTGCCCAGACCTTGACTTAAACCTGAGAGCTACTAGTTCAGGGATAAATGCTCTATTCATTGAGCCATAAAGCACTTGCATCTCATAATGGTAAAGAATTTGTAACTAATCTAAAACAAAAACAAAATATTTCTTCCTTTACTGGCCCCTTGTGGCTGGAGTTAGTAAATGTGTAAAAAATTAATGGACCCAGACATAAAAAAACTTTTTTTTTTTTTTTTAATTAGACTAAAAATACAGTTGTGTAGTAAAAGTTTGTGTGAGATGGATTTGTACTGACCAGGGGCAGTGATGGTCCATCTTCAGGATACATCTGAAACATCCACAGTCAGTTTAATCCAGTCCAACATAATAATAATAATAATAATAATAATAATAATAATAATAATAATAATAATAATAATAATAATAATAATAATAATAATCATGTGTTTGTATGCAGAGAGGACAGAGGCATACTTATCACAGACTGAGCAGTGGTGGCATCGATCGGGCTTCAGCAGCTGGCACCGGTCACAGAAACGAATCGCTGACGACAGAGAGGGGAGGTGAGAAAAATACAAGACATTATTAAAACAGGAACAAATTAGGACTACATTAGGAATGGACTAGGACTAAACCAGGATTACAGGTGGATTATGGGAAATGTCTGTGGGAGGCGCTGTTTTGTTTCATGATTCAAGTCAAACTGAGCACCACTGGAGGAGAACAACAATTTTAAACAATTTTAATTTTAAGCACTATTTTGCGTAAAGATTTTTTATTGCACTGCACCTAAAACGAATATATCCAGAGATAAACCCAGGACAAGGCCAGCACTAAACCAAGCCAAACCAGGTCTAAACCAGGTGTAAAACAGGACTGAACCAAGTCTAAACCAGGACTAAACTAGGACTACAGGAGGCCTAAATCTGTGCAAGAAATTAAACAAAACTAAACAAGGACTAAACCAGGACTAAAACAGGATTTAAACAGAACTACGCCAGGTCTAAACAAGGACTTAAACAGAACTAAACCTGGATTAAACCACGATTAAACGAGGACTAAACCAGGTCCAAACTAGGTCTAAACCAGGACTAAACCAGACTAAGCCGTACCTCCAGAGTTGGTGCGTGTGTAGATGGGCAGGTCTCTGGCGATCCTCCTCAGGATCTCCTGCTGGGACTCTCCTCGGTCCTCACGCTCCAGCAGCTCTTTGTCAGAGTACGACAAGTGGAACTGGGGCAAGCACAACAACAACAACAACACATACATCCACTTGTTTATTATATAAACAGTGTGTCTGAGTGCCGGAGTCACAACATGGACCAAAAGTATTAAAATGTGATCTACAATAAAGATTTATAGAGACATTAATATAGTCTTTATCAAATCTGTTCTTTCCTTTTTGCCGCCACATAAGTACGTATTTGTCTTCTAGTGTGCAGTAATTCACTCACTAATTTGACATAAAGGATTTTACGCTGGATTCTTTTTGACAGCCTTCTCCAATTTATCCAGGCTTGGGACTGGCACAAAGAGTACACTGTCCTATGACCCCCTGTGCCTGGATTGTTGTCAAATGTATTTAACCCTAAGGCCACCCTTTGAGGATTATTCAAGTTTATTTTTTGCTCTCATTTTGGCATTTCTTATGCTAGGATGGAGATATTTGACAAAGAGGTTCATTGATAAATTAATTTTAGAATTTTGGCATCGCATCTGAAAAAAATTACAACAGAATTTTCTACTGCCTGGACAAAAAACTCTTCCTCTTAAAGCCATTTCTGGTCCCAATCACTCACATTAAAATTACATTTTTTCACTCTAATGCCACTGCAATACAGAAAAGTTAAATCATTTTAATTTCTCTGTATCCCTGTCAGAGGCTAAAAATACACAAACAAAAAAAATCACCACCAGATCTTCAGATCAGATCAGACCAGATTTTCTCATTGCATTGTGGGAAATCATTCCCTTGTAATAACCATTATATAATGTTGACTGTAGACCAGCATTTTTAAGGCTTTAAGAGGAAGAACATGATTTTCTGCCCTTCAAAATCAGAGTTAGGGCTCATCAGTGAACTGTCCGGAGCCGATAATCCCTGCACAATCAAAAAACACTTTCTATCTTTAAATAGTAAATAATTAATATTTTATTTACAAATGTGTGGATTCATATAAACAAACTGGCTTTTTGAGGGTTAAAAATATGAAAGTGAATTCACTTTTGTTGTCTCTGATGAGGACAAAAAAAGTAAAAGAGCTAGACAGGTACAGTATAAAGAAGGGGTAAAAAAGGACCAGGTCAGGATAAGAACATAGATTATTATTAGGATTAGAGCAGTACTAAACCCAGGACTGAACTGAGGCAGAACTAAGAAAACATAACCCTGGACTAAGAGTATTTTAACAAGTAGAGACTTAAAACATGGAGAAAATAAATCTGTATTCCGGGTTGAATTTATGCTACAGCTTCAGTTTTTAGACTGGGACAAACAACATTTTGTATTTTGTAATTGCTAAGACACTAAAGTCAAATAAAACCACACTTTTATCTCACTAAACACAGGAAGTGAACACCAGATAACACTCTAAATTTATTTCATGTTATAACTCAGTGGAAGTTGCCATTTTTTTCCATGACTCCACACAAAAAGAAGCACAATATTATCCTCCCTTTTGCAACAAATATATTGCTTCCAGTGCTTTACCTTGCCCTCACCATGACTTTAATAGTTTGCACTGTGTGTTTTCTGTCCGTTGAGAAAAAAAGTGATAGATAAAATTAAAGACCTTGTGGCTAAAAGTTGTATGTGCCCCATCAGCTGTGTTCAGACCAGCCTCACGTTTTCTTACTTTGTGGTCCATGGACACATTTTTAAGAAACTTGCATATCCACTTAAGGATATCGTTTACAGTCTGGGCGTTCGATCAAACTCTGCTTTTAGACAGTAATACTTTACAATGGAAGTGCTTCTAGCTGTAATCTATAATGTATCTGATCCTGACCACGGCACTTTAGCTCCACAGGGCAAAACACATTCACTCATTCATTCATTCATTTAGCTGAACTCAAACCACACACTACCGGCCCGTATACACTAAAAGGCCTATATTTCATGAGAGTCGCTCGCTGTTGCTGTTGAGCTCATAATATCACGACCAAAATATCACATTTTTTAGGCTTTTTTCCTCTAAGTCATAAATTGCTTGAGTGGGTGAAAGTAATATTGTTGCTTGGTGCAGTTTTCTGCTGTTTGCCTGCTGGGCCAAAGAGAGAAAAGAGTGAGACAAACAAAATAAATGGAAGAAACAAAGATGGTGGAGACAAGTATCAGCTCACTGCAGCAAAGTGTGGTGTAGATGTAACCCTTAGCATAAATTTAGTTTGCGTATTATGAGCAGCTCTGTGCTTATTTCTGAACGGGACAGCAGCAGAAGCCAGTTGTACAAAGAGTTGCAGAGAAAGTTTGTTTGTTTGAATGTGGTCGTTACGTTGGACGTCACCAGGACTTTACTGTTGTTAAAATGGAAACAAGACAAAGAAAAAAATCCCACAGAGGGTTGAACAAAAACGCAGACTTCAGCAGAATCAACAGGTGATGAAGGAAAGCACTAAATGCCGTTAATCATGTCAGAGAAGTTATTAAATTCTCTAAGACACGCTGCAGATAAACGGCTGTGAGAAACGCTTTGCTGTGAAAGAGGAACTAAATTGTCCTGCTTTTGAACAGAAAGTAGGGGAAGTAGGAAAAACTGTCAAGTGTAAGGATTTTGACAAGTGACAAACTGTGACGGCTACAGACAACATCTCCAAAACTGCAGCTCTTGTGGGGTGGTTCCCGGTCTGCAGAGGTCAGGATCTATCAAAAGTGGTCCAAAGAAGAAACAGAGCTCGTCCGCCAGAAGCAAGTTTTTGATCACATGCTCAGACTGTAACCTACATCTTAAACATATCCAGTCATCTGAGTCACAAATATAAGGCTGCTTTATCCACACTCAACCTCCCTTCAGGGGTTCAAACTCAAGACCAGACACAGGACTGAACCAGGACTGAACCAGGTCAAAACTAGGACTAGGATAAGAGCTAAAACAGGACTAAACCAGCACTTGGATAGAACTAAACCAGGACTAGGATATAGGGTTAAACCAGGGCTAAACCAGGACTAAACCAGCAGTAGGGTAGGACTAAACCAGGACTTGGACAGGGCTAAATCAGGTTTTAACCAAATGCATGTACTCACCTCCTTGAGGGGGTTCATGGGCCGTGTGAAGATGGTTTGCCAGTAGGCCCAGACAAACATGATGAAGACCACATGGTAGACCAGCAGATACACCACTGAGGAAAAGGAAATAACACTCTTATTATTTCTGCTTTAATAAAAAAACACTTTAGTGTAATCTAATCAAATAAATGATTTAGGTATTTTTTATTAAATTTTGATAATGTGAAAATGTTTAAGGCCTCAGTCCCTCTGACTTTCTCATGAGAGCTGGAGGGTGTGGTCCTGTGGAGAATTTACAGACTGTTGTACTAAATAATAAACATCATCATATCGATACGCAGGCGGTTTACTGTTAGTACCTTTCAGAATTCTAAATTCTTAATTCCAAATTTATTAATTCATATTAAAAGTTCTGAATTTTAAATGCCAATTTTGTTCATTTTATTTAACCTTTATTTTACTGAGCAAAATAAATTCTTATTTACAGAGTTGACCTGGAAGTGCTAGAGAACACTTAAAGGCAAAGGAAAGAGGGGAACAAACATAACATTTACTCAAATACAAGAAGAGATTAAACTATTGCTCATTTGAAAAACATTTACATGAGTTCTTAAAAATGTCCCTTAATCTGCTTTTAAAGGCAGAAAAGGAGATCATCAATTCCATATTTGATACAAGACATAAGGACAAAGATGACTTGAGGATCGAGTGTTAGACCTCGAGGGGAATTCTCTTTGTAACGACTGATTTAGATGAGGAGGAGTGAGACCTAACATAGTTTTATATGCAAACATGAGCAAGTGGATGTTGCCAAATTCAAAATTTCAAATTCTAAGTTACAAATTCTAAATTTGAATTCTAAATTCCAAAGTCCAAATTCCAATTTCAAGTTTGGTCATTAGCGATCTGTGATACTCCAACAACTTTCACATTTAACAAAATATTATTGGTTTAATTAAAGCTTTAATATTTGACAGCATTTGCTCAAACTCAAGATCCACTTTTAGACGATATTCATCAACCAACACTCATTACATTGTCATTTATCATCAAAATTAAGCAGCTGAGCCTATTGGATTATACAGTATCCTTTTGTTTCGTTTCCCTTCGTACTCTGTGACCTCCGCTCCACTGGGGGCTCTCTCTCTCTCACACGTCATCTGTGCTGCTGTGAGTAAACGTCACTCCTCTCCAGATCTGACGGAGTATACTCTGCAGTGCTCCTACTTCTATGTAACATTTTAAAGAAAATAGACTTTTCTCAACTCAGTCTTTCCTTAATGTAGGTCAAGGCAAGATTAAATTAGCTTTTTTTTTTTTTTTTTTTTCTTTATGGGGGAGGGGGGTTGTTTGTGTGAAGACGCTGACTTTAAACTCTGAGAAAGTGGGTCCTCCTGCTGTAGACTCGTCTGTTCCAGGTCCCTCGTGTTAATTATAGTGTTTTTGAAGAGCTTTGGCTGCACACGCTCAGACTGGGGATCCCACTGAAGCTCCCTGTCCCAGATTAAAAACCTCACGATTCTGCTGCATGTTTTTACAGATTTAAAAATGACCTACCCTTTTCTCCAGTGTCGTCAATGGACTCTGCAAAGTGGACAGAAATACAGTTAGAACCATGGAGCAAGAAGCAGATTTCCTTCTAATTAAATCAATAGGAGAAAAAAATCTAATTCTTTTAATAGCTTTGACAAAATGGTCATTCATTCACTTCTGATCAAATTTATACCTGGACATGGAAAAAGGCATTTAGTGGTAACAGAACCTTAGTTATTTTATTATTATTATATCTATGAACATTTATGGCACTGGCATATGTTTCTTTTTTATGTGCTACACAATGTTATGTAATTTAAACAATATTTAGACTTTAAATAAGCTGAAACTATCCCTCAAAAGCAACTGCACTGTAGTTGTTTCCTCTTGTGGGCTGTTAGCTGTAGATGACTGTCATTAGCAGGGGCTTAGGACAAAGGACAGGTCACTGTAAAAAAAACAGTTCAGTGTTTTGTAAAAATGTGATTCTATTGCACACTTATGAATGAAGCCTCCTAGTGTTGCATATTTAATTCAACATCAGATGCCCTTCCTTTCTCAAAAAGCTGCGTACTGTAACTAGAGCAGCAAATGTGGGGGAAGTGTCTTGTATTGAATTTTAACTAAACCTGATCAGAATAATGATGCTTTCATGTGGTCCTGGGAAACGCTGAAAAATGTTTTGCACGAGTCGGAAAAAGAACTCAGGAGCTCGGGTCAAAATCTGCTGCCCAGCTTTACACCTGACATCATAGGCTTCATGGACAGAGCAAAAAATAAGCTGATTTATTAATTTTGCGTGTTATATATGCACTGTTTGATTAAACGTTGCTAATAATATGAGTTTACTAAAAGTTGTTGCTCACATGAGAGTCACAGAACTGGTTTAGAAATGTTAATCATTGCCGTTTAACCCTAACATCCACGGTGTTTGGTTAAAGCTACTATATTTGCAAAACGTATTAACATTCAGCTTTTTAGTAGTGAGAAAGCTAACGTTAAATCTAACTAGTGAGCTGTGTTAAATGCTAATTAATAACATTACATGCTGACTAATAACTTTGTTGGTCTACCTATGGTGACGCCAATATACAGATTTTACTAGATTAAAGCACATGAACATAAACAAGTCAGGAAAACGACTTCTCATCTCGGAAAGACGAGCACCCGAGGAGCACATGAACGCAGCATAAATGCCAAATATGGTGGGTTCGCATGGGTCAAAATGCAGGTGCCTTGGTGTGGTTTATGGCAAATATCTCTGCAAGTACTGGGCTTATCCACATGAAATAAAAACTGGCACAAAGTTTAAACTCTTATCTGTCAGCACCAATTACCTAAAGTAAAGTTATTTCTTCAATATAGCGTCAAAAAGTGGTGATCTTATTCAGACACACAGGTGCGATTGCTGTTCGTAGACTCTGCATTAAGCCATAGGATTATTATGGTGTGGTTGTGGACCCAGTTGCAAACAAAAAATGATCAGGTTCAACACTTGTGGGTTTTCTGTTTAGATATTTCTTTTAAAAATACCTCGCCATAAACATTTATAATTGGCTCTTGTCCTCCAGCTGAGGTTTGGACATAATAAAACTCTAAAATGTGAACACAACCTATTCTGAATTCAAAATAATAAATTATAATGTCCTAATTCCATATTCAGATGTTCAAATTGGATAAAATAGAGACCCACAGTCAGACCAGTTTGAGTTAAAACAAACATTATAATTTGTGCTGCATCTTCCACTCATCAATCTCAAGGGCAAAATGTTTACTTCACCTTCGGCACATCTTAAAGTATTTCTTTCAAAGCCTGACTTAAACTGTAGCACAATGGCCAACTATGCACGAAATAAAGACAACGTTTCAAATGCTTGACACTGTTAATATTTGTCAGTATAGCTCTATGTTTAACCAACGATTAGCTGAGCACACAGACTCATCCGTCCTCAGTAAATTAGCCTGTAAAGCAGAAAACACGTGAGAGAAAGAGAGGGAGAGGAGAGAGGTGAGCCAAGGATCTGAGTCCAGGACCGCTGCCAAAAACCCAGTTCCAGCAGCGCAGCACAAAAGCCCCAGAGTCTGACAGTGAGGCATGAGCGTGAGAGAGGAGAAGCTCTGAACAAGGGCGAAATAAGGAGATTTTTATGAAGTTATTATGGTCGAAGCTGGACATGAACAGGACCAAGGCCAGAGCAAGGACCTCAAATAAAAACATAGGTACACAGACATTATGCCCTAAATTTAATTACAGGTGCTTTGGTGCCATAAACAGACAGAAAAAAATTGGTCAAAGCTCTGTTTTCAGTAAGTCTTAAAATAACATTTCTATTTTTGTCCGTCTTACCATTAAAGATCTGCTGAGTAGTTGGCAAATAAGTTGTGGGTTCAATCCCAGGGCAGGGCACTAAGAATGTCTATGTCCTCCTTGTGTTACGACCTTCTTTCCACCACCAAAAAAAAAAAACATTGTATTTTGTATCTGTGTCAGTCCTGGTTCAAACATGATCCTGGCTAAGAAATCATTTAGTCCTGGTTTAGTCTTGGTTTATAACTGGTTTAGTAATGGTTTAGTCCTGGTTTAGTCCTGGTTTAGTCTTGGTTTTGTTTAGTAAAAGTTTTAAAGCTGGGAACCTCTGTCCCTTTGGGAACCTCTCTCATACAAGAAACTTGAGTGTGCTTCTCCTCCAGCAGTGCTCAGTTTGTCGACTCGAGGCTGTTAATGTCTGCTTCTGCTGAAGCTCAAGCTTAAAGTGTATCCTCTTCAAACCAGACAAATGTGTTACTTTGTGTTACTTAGGACTACTTTAAAATAACATTAAAGTAGCTTTGAGCTCTGCCTAATTCAACTGCATTCAAACATATACAGTACATTTTAAATATCACTGTCACTTTAAATTATTCGACCATCCCAAAACCATAAGTGACCCACTTTTAATAAATTTCCAAATGCCGTATTTTCCCATCTTGAAAAGTGCAGCGATTGTTCAAAGGCTCAAAGTGGGTCATATGCAGATCGCTCGGGGTGAATTATGTAAGCCACACAATGAGATTATCTGTGTTTTTGAACGAGAGGTGGATCAGCTGACGACACTTTCACACAACTGTCGCTGTGTCCTGCTGCCCCGCTACAGAAAACTCTGCCCCAGTTTCCCCCCAAGTCATGTTTTCATCTCCACTTCCTCCGTGAGGTGATGATGGTGCAGTCTGGTCCTCTCAAACTCAACAACAACAGTGATGGAAAAAACATAACTCCAGTCAGAACCAGAGGCTAAAAGTAACCAGATACTACTCATCAAGTACTTTAGGTTTATATACTGCCTCTGAAATATACTTCAGGAGGAAACACTGATATTTTAACTAAGTTTCAGAATTTCTGAATGTGTAAAAGTATTTTTGGACCCTAATAGTAACACTAGTAGAGGTAGTAGTAGGTAATAGTATTTGTGGTAGTAGCATTGTAGTAGTAGTTGTTGTTGTAGTAGTAGCAGCAGCAATAGTAGTAGTAGTAGTAGTAGTAGTAGTAGTAGTAAAAGTGGTAGTTGCAGTAGTAGTAGAAGTGGTAGCAGTGGTAGTAATAATAGTAGTATTGGTAGAATTAGTAGAATTAGTAGTATTAGTAGCAGTGGTAGTAGCAGAAGTAGTAGTAGTAGTAAAGCGGTATTTGCAGTAGTATTAGTATTAGTAGTAGAAGTAAAAGTAGTAGTAGCAGCAATGGTAGTATTAGTAATAGTAGAGGTGGTATTTGCAGTAGTACTAGAAGCTGTTTAATACTAGTAGCAGCTGTGGTAGAAGTAACAGTAGTAGTTGTTGTACTGGTAGTGGGGGTAAGTACTTTCTACTTTACACTCAGTACATTTTTACTTTTAGTCAAGTAATTTTTTTGTCGACTACTTTTACTTCCACTTGAGTAAAATTACTTTGAGGTAACAGTACTTTTACCTGAGTACAGATCTGGAGCACTTCTGGCCTGACCACAGTAATAAAGGACGCCTTGTATCCCGTAATAAACTGAACGGGACACATTCTTCTGTGTAACACTGTCCCGGGGTCACTCAGGGACAGGCTTCAGTGACACGAACACAATAACTTCAACACAGCACTGGGCTATTTCTGCCACGTTTATAAAAGGAAAACCTAGATCTTAAGCGAGGTTTGAATTCATAAAAGTAATGTGCACATCTTCAGCTCTGATTAAAGGTGCACTGGGTAAACACTTAAAGGTACTGGGAGCAGCATCTGGTTTAAAAACAGCACTGCAGTCTAAATCAAAACAATGGTCTGTGGGTCTCCAGTATTTACCCTTTTCTGATTGGATGATCGGCAATGCAGTTACAGAACCAAAACAAAAAGTGGAAACAAAAACAACTTGGCTAATATTTGATTTCAACATGTTTACCTCATATCTTGGGACACATCGGTCATTTTTATTATATTATATTTTATTATATTATAAGTATTAAAAGTATACATTGCTCATAGCACCTTTAAATGTCATGTATCTCTATGTTTTCAACAGAAGTGGAAGAGATACTCAGAAAAATATTGGTAATTCAAAATAACTAGTAGGAAAACAGTAAAAGCACAAATATTTTAAATTGATGAATAGTAAAAAAGTATTGAATGTGATGTTTAGAAAGTACCCCTGTGCATGGACACAGCAGGGACAAGCATTGCCTGCAAGTGCAACAACACAGAGTAATCTGGCAAAACATTTCGCCAAACTTCTTTAATATTGATATATATATATTGAATAATTAATATTTCATATGGAATAAACATAAGGACCAGCTAAACCCAGTCTTTGTCTATGCGTGTGCTTGTAAATTTTCCTGAGACACAGCTCTGACCATACACAGCTAATGCATTTATTAGGCTACTGCTTTTTCTTAAATTGTACTTTTTTTCATATTTTTATTTACCTTTGTATTAATAATATTTTAAACAGGTTAAAATAATTACAAACATAATGTAGCCTACATTGTGAATGAAAAATGCCCAAATGTTTTAAAATTCATGTTAAAAGGCGTTAAAAGACCGGACAGATTAGCATTGCTTTAAATATTCAATAGTTTCATTACTTCATGTTCCTGCAGCTGCCCAAAACAGACAAACTGAGCACTGTTGGGGGAGAAATGTGTTTATATTTATATTTTGAACAATCATGAAGACATATAGGCAGCCTGTTTTTACAATGAACTGATCATCAAACATAGTTCCCTGGGTTTGTTTGCAGCAGCATGTCCCTGCAGGGCTACTGTAGGAGCTCTCAGTCCATTAGAAAGAAATGGTGTGAAGTGTAATAATGCAACCTTTACTACTAGACACTACTAGATGCCTCCAAAAACTATACACTGCACCTTTCAAGACCAGGCTGCTCGAACCTTTTTAAAGGTTTTTTTTTTCACTGAAACAGTCAGACAGGCTGCAAAAGGGAGAGCACTAAAAATGCTATTGAGGTCAGCTCTGTTTGCACCAAAAAGTCAAATTCATCACAATCTATGCCCATTGCAAACTGAAATGTACTATTGTCACATCAAAAGCTAATACTAGTAGCCTGGCCAGCCAGACAAACTCTTTTCCTATTCAAACATCAACAAGACTTTACTGTTGTTAAAATGGAAACAAGACAAAGAAAAAAGTGAACAACAACATGGACTTCAGCAGAACCAACAGGTGACAAAGAAAAGTGCTAAACTTCATTAATCAGGTCAGAGAAGTTATCAAATTAGCTCTGGCGCCATCTTGATTATTTTTGATGGGAGATTATCTTCTGTATTTGTAAGATGCGCTGCAGATAAATGGCTGCGATAGGTCGGGTCCAAATCAACCGAGGAGAAACGGTTCACTGTGGCTGAGGAACCAGACTGCAGTCTGGTTCTGACTGACCAGGCTTTAATGCTGCTGAGTATGTGATTTAATGCAGCATCTGTACTTTATTGTGTTTCGTGAGAACTTGTGAGCTGTTGTTTGACTTTATACCAGCTCTAACATGATGGAAAAGATAAATAAATGCGTGGTCATTAGGCATTAGGTTTAATGGACTTAGCGGCAGCACTCAGAGCAGGTTACAGAACTTCTATAGGCCAGTGTATCAATAATGTATTAGCATACTGTAGTCTGACTAAGCTCCAACAACCTCTGTCACATTTCCTAGTCCTGTTTGTATTTGACTGTCCTAAACTCAAAACACAGTAACAATTTTCCAAAAAAAAAAAATATATATATATATTTATATTACTATTATATATATATATATATATATATATATATATATATATATATATATATATATATATATATATATATATATATACTATTGTGAACACTATCAGCATTACTAAGAGTAAGAGGTATAGTACCAAATAATAAACCCCAAACACAATGCAGTAACAAAAATGCCTATTGAAGAACAGAATTTGCAAAAAGCATCATGCATGGTAGTTGTAACAGTAGTAGTTGTAGTAATAACAGTTGTAGAAGTAGTAATAACAGCAGCAGCAGCAGTAGTCAAAGTAGTAACATAATGCTGGGCCTGTTTACACAACAACGCAACACAAATTTGGAAACGCACACTAATTCGAAAACACGCCCACAAATTGTTTAAGTGTTTCCAAATGTGTGTGTTTCAGTTTTTGTTTGCATGTTTTTGATTTTGTAGGTGTGACTTGTCCTTCAGGGCCACCGTACCAATTCACATTTACACAATAACGTTGAGGTGTGAAGAAAACTAGAGTTGGCGTAAATAAACTGTAGTATCCTTATTTGTCCAGCAAATGGCGCTGTGGGCCCCTCAAATGCTCTACACCACACAGTGAGTAGACAGCAGAGGAAAGCTCCGGTCTGCAACTTCACAACTAGGATTGTGTGGTTTTCTAGAGTCTTCAGTATAAGTATACATATATATACTGATAGTTACTGGACTAAAAAAGAACGTATACGACATAAAAGCCTTGTCGTTTGCAATCACACGTCAGCTGACATGCAGCCGGCAGACAGCCAATCACGGTTCAGATAGGGCTTATTACATCATTGTTTTTAGTAAGATTTGAAAAATGAAAACCCTGCTTTCATGTAAACAAAAGTCCAAAACAAAATCAAATTATTGCATTTTTAGCAACACACATTGTCGTCTAAACCAGTGTTTCTCAACCTTTTTTGTGTTGCGTGCTCCCTGGGATTTTTGTCATACTGTAGTACCCCTCATTCATTTATGTGTTAATTTGTGGTCATAGAGTAGTCACCTGTGTTTATTAGTACAAAGACGTTTTATACTTAGTTTGTTTTAAAAACTAATTCTGCATTTTTTGCTTTGAAAATTAAATTCAAGATACAAATAAAATCTCTTTTTATTAAGTAACAATACATCTAAAAAAAAATTATAACAAAATAAAAACAATAATTAATAAAACTATAACAATATAAACTTCTATTACATTTACTTCTTTTACTATTTTTTAACAAAAAATGCAACTCATAATAAATTGACAAAAAAAAATTATGAAAAATAATCATTTCAAAATAACTCAAGCTATAAAACAAGCTTTTAATAGGCCTATTTAAATAATATTTCTAGTAGTTTCCCCTAATTTTAATTAATAGCTTTTAATCAGTGAGACACTTGAATTTGTCTTTCAAGTTTCCATAATTTAATATGAAAAGATTGCAAATATCAAATTATTAAATAATTCCAAGTACCCCCTGTGAAGTGCACGCGTCCCCCTAGGGGTCCCCGTACCCCTGGTTGGGAAACACTGTTCTAACCGGCCCCAAACCCTTACTAGCCTTAACTTTTTGTCATAACAACAGTAATACCTTACTAGTTAGCGAACATGCCCTTTCACACAAATAAATGACAAGCTGCCCAAATAGACCACAGGAAATGGAACCTCCCATTTATGGTAAACTTTGTGCCGGAGCAGCTCCAGACTCCATCTAGTGGTACAAAGTGAAATAACTAGGATAACTAGGCTTGGATGGAATAAGGCATTATGTTGTGATAATATTTTCTGTTTGTTTTCTCTGTATTGTGTTGATTCATGCGTGTTTTATCTGTACATGAGCATGTGTAATATAAAAAGCGCAATACAGTTATTATTATTATTATTATTATTATTATTATTATTATTATTAAGGATTGTAATCTATTGCACACAAGTAGAGACTACACAGATCCATCATGCCATAAGGATAAGACTATTACTTCTAATCCATGCAGCAATCCCGTATATTGATCCCCTTCAAAACGTACAAGATGTTCCTTCAAAATAAAACCTTGTTGCCTATTTCATATTATACCAGATTATTGCAATAGTGCACCTAAAAAACTTCCGCGTGTATTTTTGGGCTGACCCGCTCTTGTCATGTGAGTAATGGCACTGTCAACAAACACTGCGTACCCACGGTTCAGTCCAGTCCAGTCTAGTGTGCATTTACTACACCAGCACCAAATAGAGCTATACTGAATCAGACACATCCCCATCCCTTCCCTTAAAAAAGAAAAAAAAAAAAGAAAAGAAAAAACCTGTATACATTCATTCATCCTTATCCTTATAGTACTGTAGTGGAAGGGCTACTTACCTATGCACAGCTGCAAAACATAGGCGTAGTATGACCATGCCACTATCACGGCGATGAATAGGACGGGGATCCAATACAAAACTCTCTGACATCCACGCTTGATACGCGAGCCCGACGGTGCCATAGTCCTAGGAGCGCGGCATTACTCCACACACGCGTCTATTTGTTTTGTTTTTTTGTTTTTTGTTTTTATTTTAAAGCGTCTCACACTGCCACTGTCACTGCATCGCTAAAATAAGATTATACACACACACAGGCACACATAAACGCGCGCGCCATCCCATAACAACAAGCCTATATACGTCTGTGTCTGTCTGTGTGTGTTTCTGTATCTCCTCCCCTCTGTTTGGTGCCGCACTGTCCTGCTCCACCACGGCGCGGTCACTCCGGGCTACAACCAAATATCACAGACGAGCTCAAACACAGACACGAGGAAGGAGGAGGGAGGAGCGAGGAGGGAGGGGGCACGGTGTGTGTGTATGCGCGAGCCTGCCTGCCTGCCCGTCCGCCCCGCGCGCGCGTTGCCATGACGTCCGCGGGATGCTGCAAACCTGGCACATTTTTCACTTCGGGTGCATTGAGTTCAAACTCGCCAGTGTTCAAACGAGGGTCTACCCTCCCTCCTCCCGCCTCCTCCCAGCGACGCACTGGACGATGGGTTCTTATCCCAAAAAACTGCATTTAGGCGTAACATTTGAAGTGTTTTTAACCATTTGGATGTTTGGATATAAGGTCATTTTAGGCTGTGGGGAAAGAAGCATAAATGCGTAAAGCTGTGACTGTGATGCAAGAAATGATTTCTTTACTCAGAGGTGTCTGGGTTTTTTGTCACATGACCTTGAATGAACTTGAGTAAATTTAATGTCGGTAAAGACTGGACCTGAAATGAGTCTACAGCAGAGAGTCTGAAACTTTTCACACCAAGTACCAGCACTGAATACTGGACTATACCAGGAACTATACCAGGACAAAACCAAGACAGAACAGGGTCTAAATTAAGACTATACCAGGACTGAACCAGAACAAACCCAGGATTAAACCAGGACTACACCAGGACTGAACCAGATCTAAACCAAGACTAAACTGGCACTAAACCAGGACTAAACCAGGACTAAACCAGGACAAATTCAAGACTAAACTCAGTATAAACCAGAATAAAATCAGGGCTAAACCAGGGCTAAACCAAGACTAAACCGGAACCAGACTAGGTCTAAACTAGGTCTAAACCAGGTTTAAACCAGGTCTAAACCAGGTTTAAACCAGGGCTAAACCAGGACTAGTCCCAACTAAAGCTGGACTAAAACTAAAATAAAACTCTAAATTAAACTAAATCAGGACTTGAACTGCAAAACATTCATGAGTACCACCAGTGGCACTTGTACCACAGCTTGAAAAACGCTGATCTAAATGGCTGTTTTTATGATTTTTTTACTGTCAAGGGCACACAGTTTGGCTCAGGATGCATAAAGTACACCACTGGTCATAATAGTAGATAGTGTTACTTCAATTTAAGTATTAATTCAAACTAGCAGTACTTTTACTGCAGATTTTTAATCCTCTGCACACCTCAGCTTTACGTTTTAGATACAAATTGTGATTATTCGTATACTTTCTTATATTATTACTAATAAACAGGATGTGTCACCCAACTTGAAACCTCTTCATAACTTGAGGAGGAGTGGGATTAGAAGTGAATTATTACCACCTGAAGTTTAAAAACCCCTGATCGGAGTCGCTCGCCCACACAGCCCCAAGTTTGTGATGATTAATGCTGGTAATGACTGGCTTCAGGTGGAGGATAAAAAAAAAACTAATTTATTCTGCTCTGGCCTCTCCTTTGGATCAGTGTGTCTGTCTGAAAGGAAACTAAAGAAGACGTAGGTATATTTGTGATAAAGCAGGGGTTAATTAGATCTATATTGAGACATCACTATAGGCGTCAAGTATGGTAAGAGGCGCCGAAGCTACAGACTTACATGTACATACATCAAGCCTGTAGTGTGTAAAAAGAGTATTATACAGTAGAGTCCACATTACTTAAGATGACAGTGTTTCTCAATTAACACAAATATCTGTGTATTTTGCATTATGGCCAAAATACAGTATGTACAAGCACAACTACACACAGGATTTTAATAATACAGACGTCCAAAATCGCTTGGAAGGGATTTATTAGATTACATTTGTCAATTAGTCAATGAATAAGGAAGCCTGGCCAACCACACAAACTATTTTCCTATTCTATACAAAGAAGTTAGTCTGGTATCCCTTTGCGTAAGTTTCGTTTCTATGCCTGGAACAATCACAGGCGGAGTAACCAATCAGAGAAACGAAGAGTGAACTGCTGAGCCAAACAAACATGGCCGCATTATTTGTAGGTCTGGAGTTATTTCTGAACAGGGACAGCAGCAGAAGCCTGTTGCGCATTAAGATTTGCGGAGAAAGTGGGTTTTTTAAAAATATTTTTGTTATGTTGGACGTCAGTGGGATTTTACTGCTGTTAAAATAGAAACAAGATGAAGAAAATTCCCAGAGAGGACTGAAATATAACGCAGACTTCAGCACAATCAACAGGTGACGAAGGAAAGCACTAAACAGCGTTAATCAGGTCAGAGAAATTGTTGAATTCACTCTGCTTCCACATTTCTAATATGCGCTGCAGATAAACGGCTGTGATAGGCCAGTTCCAAATCAATCAGAGAGAAACTGTTCGCTGCGAGTGAGGAACCAGACTGTCCTGCTTTAGAAAAGAAAGTAGGAGAGGCTTGCTCACCAGGCTAGAGACTAACCAGTCCCAGTCCAGGGTGTACACCACCCAAACTTACTGGGATAGGCTCCAGTTCGCTAACAGGAATGAGCCAAAAAAGATGAATGAATATTACTGCTTTAAATAAAATACAATGCAAAGTTTAAGTCATAGCAAAAAGTTAGCCAAGATTTCACTTCTCTTTAGACTTGACATGAGCAGTATAAAAAATTACATTCACACATATTTTAGCACAAGTGTTTGGTTTATTAGAGCATAACACTTCTTAACAGTCAAAGCCTAAAGTTAAACAAAATAAGATCTACAGAGGAAATAAATAAAAGCCAAAATCCTTCTCCTAAGCTAAGCACAAGTCTAAAAATAACAAGTAACATTGATATCTCCATTCAGTCCCACTTACAGTAAAAACTATGTGAGCAAACACCCTGCGGTTCCTTTAAGGATACATCTATAAATGGTTATAAATGACTCCTTTAAAAACAACACTAATTTAAGCTAAGTGTCCCAGGAGTGGTAGAAACATATGGCTTCAGTATTTCTGCATATTCATAAAGAGGTCATCCCCCACACGTCTAGAGCTCTAAGACTGGAAAACATCGTCAGAGGAGAGAAACACCGTAGCTGCCTGAAGTCAGAGCTTGTAAATGCTTAAGGTAGGATATGTTCAGACTGTGTGCTGTAGGGGGATCCTCGGGGTGTAGCTGCACTGCTTTTGGGACAGAGAGAAGAGGAGGGAGGGGTCATATAAGCCGATCTAAGCAATGGGACAGCGTGTGGAGGTAATAATGACGTGATTATGGCTTAAGACAGAGCCTGGATATTAGCTTAGATATGTTGTCCGAAGGGTGCTGCTGCTAACAGGGTTTCCATATCAGAGGTTTCTCCAAGATTCATCTTAAAGGGATTCAATGTGATAAATACATTTACAATTTCATAATATGGCAATAACAATAATAGAATGAACAGATACAGTCCAACATTTACATTTAATTCCTATTCACAACCAAATGAAATGTCTTTAAGCTAAAAAATATATAAACAACCTCAGTAATTTTAGAGTCAGTAAATAGAAAGGCACAAGTAAGCTATAGCCTATAATTTAATTCTGCTTTGACACCTCTTATTTGTTGGTTGTCTGTGAGCAAGAGAACTCAAAAATTAATGATCAGAATTTTGTAAAAGGTCACCTATTATGCTTAACTGACTTTTTGGAGCTTTTAACCATGTTATAATCTTGTTTCCTCCTCAAAAGCCTACCTGGACTAGTATTTTGTTTCACATATTTGAGTAATTCTGTATGCTGAGGCCGTCTCTTTCTCAAGAGCTGAAAACGCTTGGTCTCACAGCTCAGACACATGAAACCAGGAAGTGCTCCTGAGCGTTTCTAAAGCCCATACACCGACACCGGACTCGTTCTGATCATTTCAGCGCTTTAGTTGTCATCACAATGAAGCAGACGGTTCATTTATCTATCTGTTAGCATCACGTTGCTAATAGCCGTGCTAAAAAGCCATTTTATGCTCTGTTCAGTCCTCACCGTTGCCAGCAGGGAGCGACAGACATCTATCCAAGCGTTCGCTGCAAAGTCAAAGTAACAGCTCCCCAATACATACACATTATTTCAAGATACAAAAGATGAAATATCAATGCAAAGGTGTCCAAAACTATTTCAAAAAGCCTGAAAAAGCATTATATGGGACCTTTAAATTATGGTCAGTAATGGGCCAAGGAAGAAAATATTTTCATCTGAAGAGCAAAACTAAATAAAATCAAATTACTTTGCCTTTTATTTTGCCTTCCTTGCTTTCTCCAAGGCTAAATGTTTTCCAGGGCACTTTTCTATTATTCTCTTAAAGGGTCTTTAGCGTCTTAAAGGGATTTTCATTCATATTAAACATATTTAAAAATGACAAATAAATAATTTACCTTTAAATTAGATACTGTATATATAAGCTTTAGTCTAAAAACACTAAATTCACTCAAGTGTTTTCTTCACCATTTTGAAACAGTTTCATTCACATCCACTTCCTGTTTGTTGCAACAGAGCAATAATTAGACAGTTTAGCTGCATGCACCAACCCTCCATCCTGGACCAGAGTGAGGAGGGCGTCCGGTTTGAGGTTTGAGGCATGCACAGACACTGGGGACATCATCTGGAAACAAAAAGAAAATAACATTGTTTTAGAATAAATTGCATTTGATCAGTTACACGTGGGAAGTGAAGGCCCGCGATGACGTCTATCTTTTATTATTGGTGGTGGTTTGCCCTGATCTTTGTGTCGAGCGAGAGAGAGGCATAAACGGTTTTATAACACTAACACAAAAGCAATTAACACCCAGCAGTGAACCACCTAAAAATAAATTGTGTTTCATAAAAGATATTATGTTTGTGCTATTTTTCATAACCTTTTCTTGCTTGCTTTATTTGTAAACACCTCTCTTTCCATATAAACAATAGGTGTCCATCAACAGAATATGTTTGTGTATGCAGTCTTAAGCCCGTTCCACATAGGAAGCAGATATGTAAAAATGGGTTAGGGGAATCCAAAATGTCATTAAAATAATAATAATTTTGTTATAATTAAAGCTTTAATTTCATGTTAGAGTTTTATTGGCCCAGTCTGTGTCTGTGCTCTGACAGACATGAAGCTGTTACAGCGAATGTGTCTCTAAAGAAATGAAAAACAATCCAACTTTTGTGCAAAAATGTGTGTCAGCATGCCATGTGGTAGTGTTTACTTGCAACTACATAAAACACAAAAACTTGTGACTGAGTGACCTACCTAGGATTGGAAAACATACTCTGTAAATGTGAAAAAACACAGGCATGACCAGGGGCAAATGGATCCAAGAATCACACCCAGGCCTCTCTGTTTACAAGTTTACAATAATATACACATACGGATTTCATTAACTCGTCCTGACAGCTCAACCCAAGGAGCGTCTGACTGAATGTGTGCCTGGTTTATCAGAGACACCACTATGTAACAAATCAAAGTCTCATCAAGATACAAGACATTTATTGAAATGCTGATATGGGTTTGCAATGGCATTTGTTCTGTTACAGTGTTGTTTTATTCTGACTTTGTTATGGGGCTGGAAATGTGTTTCCCACAATATGCACATTTTGCCCTTAGCAGAAGTGGAAAGTAACTACATAAATACATTTATCTGTGGATATGTACTTTTACTTAAGTACATTTTAGAGGAAAAATGTGTACTTTTACTAGTACTAGAAATTGTCGTAGTGGCAGTATAAATAAGTAGTAGTAGTAGCAGCAGTAATAGTAGTAGCAGTAAGTACTTTTTACTTAGGTAATCTTTACATTGAGTACTTTTTTACTTTGACTCAACTAAATATTTTGTTGAGAATAGGGCTGCACAATATATCGCAAAATTATCGCAATATCAGCAAACACAATATCTGTATCGCAATAATATAAATATATCGCAATAACGCTGTGGTCTTCCATCTGACAGAGATTTACACTGAAGAATCATTTTCCACCAGAGCCTTAAAAGAACATGTGTTGTGACTAAATAAAAATGTGTAAAAAGTCCAGTTTTAGTGGTAATTTAATTCATTTAGTCACAGCTTAGCCTTGTTTTATTCCCGGTTTAGCCTGTGTTATGTTTTGATTTGTTTTGTTTTGACTTGTAAATACAGGAACTTACATTTTTGTGAAATGTAGTGAATTTAACTTACTATGTTCGAAAAGTAGGCTCTATTTTCAAATATGGCAATAATATCATTATCGCAGTTTTCAACATAGTTATCGAATATCACATGTTTTCTCCATATCGTGCAGCCCTGGTTGAGTTGAACTTTTACTTTTGTAATATTATTTTGAAGTAACAGTATTTTTACTTTGATGCAAATTTTGACTACTTCTTCTTCCTCTGCTGATTGTCCTACTTTAAGCAAATAAGATAAAGACAAACTGTACACTACACCCCACCACACGCTGAGAGTTCATTAGCTTCAAATGTACTTCAGTCATTCATAATTTAGTCTCTGAGGTCTCAGGTTAAGAGTTGGTTATAAGACACCAATGAACTACTTTGACCTATACTACACTTGTATTCCCCTAATTGTTTATATTTATTAATTCCTCTTCCTTTGTATATTTTCATGATGGGTTACAGGTGGCGATAAGTCTCCCATTATTGCCCTCATATACCCCCCTACATCCTTTTTAAAAACAGATTTTGAGCACAAGTCCAGCAATAGCTCTGCCCATGATGCAGAAAACCTGAATCTGGGTCCTCAGCAGTGACCACAGCTGCAGAGATTCAGCAGAAAAATCCCCCTGTGAGGTTTAAACTAGTGACTATGAGCGCTGCTGACTCCCTAAAGGCTGTTGGTGGGACACACAGTCAGAGCAGCTAAGAAAGACTCTTGAAGCAGCCCTAAAATTTTCAACGGGTCAATAGACTTTTTGCACTACATATAAGCACTCTGACAAATATTGGAACATTACTGACATTTACATCACAAAACAGAAACATTTTTTATTTTAACTGGACATCATCATCAAGATTTTTATAGTATTTACAACTCAAAATTGGGTTGGCTACCCTCTGAAATTGAGCTGAGCATAGAAGAAGGACCTTTTGGCTGCAAACTTTCTTCCAGGGATTGCCCAAATAAATCACTTGCATCGACTTAAAACGGGTGCCCTTCCTCACTCAACCCTCTCAGGTAATCTTGGCTTATACATACAATCATTTTTAAGTTAACTCTTTCCAGCCTTTTGCTGCCCTGTCCTAATTCTTTTTAATTTTTTTAGATAGATAGATAGATAGATAGATAGATAGATAGATAGATAGATAGATAGATAGATACTTTATTCACCTCCATCAGAAGAAATGTAGGTGTCCGGTAACATACACAAACACACATAATCAAACCGCACTCAGTAAAGCAATAATAAAAACAATAACAACATAATAAATAAATAGCATAATAAATATTTTTATGTGTTTCTGCCGTCAAATTCAAAATGAGCTACTATTTTTCTATAAAACAGTAAGAGATAAAGCTATTTTGTCAAATGCTCTGTCCAGTGTTTCGTTTAAAAGAGGCTTTTAATTTCTGTCAGCATCACTTTATAAGGTTATATGATTTCTGTGAAAAGCTCTGTTTAGTGTTTTCTGTATACTCACCAGCGTTGTGGCAACCCACCATGACCTAATATTCACCCCATAGTCTAAATATTAACTTAATACTTAACACTATGTAACTTATTCAACATAAATACAAAATCTATGTAAAGTTACTCCTTAATAATGAAAATATGGTATCTCCGAGTCATTTTTACAATCTTGAAACAGTTCATTTCAATAGTACCAGATATTTTCATACAAAGATATAGAAAGATTCCCTAAGCATCCAAAGAGGCTGAAAAGGCTATTTAAACACATTTTAGTCTTTCACACTAATATAATTAATACAGAAGCTGAATATGCAAAAAAAAAAAGTTTTGCAAAAAGCTTAAATAATTATTGTAAAATATTTTTTTTATCCCAAATCAGAGAGTCTCTTTCTGTCTAACTGTGTCTATCTCATAAAGGCAGATTCCAAAAATATTTATTAAAAAAATCCCCAAATCAATGTAAAAGCTTCATATAACCTAGACCACAAAGTAAAAGCGTAGGATCCACACAACAATACTTTTTAGTTGTTCACAAGTTGTTCACAAGTGACGTTTCGGGTGCTTGCCTTCATCAGACTTGAAACGAGCATTAGTGACACAGCTTTTATCAGTCTTTGAGGTCTCCTTATCAGTCTGTGATACATTCTTTACAAAGTTTAATACAAATTTGAGCTAAAAAGTATTGTTGTGCAGATCCTACACTTTGTTACTTTTTGATGGACACATTTTTGATACAGCATACAATCAACCATCTTTGGTCTTTGGTCTTTTTTCTTGTTTGTTTCTCTTGTTCATATAATCCTTATGAAACTGATATTGATATGATGGGAAATTACCCCCATATACTAATATAAATATGTATAGGAAACTGTACTAAGCATCTTTGTTTTCTATACTACATATTTATGCCTAATTAATGGCATTACCGCACTTTTTATGTTAAAGTAATTGCCTAATTGTTGTTTATTCCAACACTGTGACAAATAAAGCACTTCTGTCCTGCCTACAGCATGCACCAACAGAGATTATCAGAGTCTTAGAAGACTAATTCTTCCTTTGAAACATTTATACATCAAACTACTGTTGGCGCACTCACTGCACACAGACCTAAGCCGGTGTCCGGTGGCAGCTGATTTATATTACAGAGTAACCCAACGCCTGGGTCCAGGGCCTCTGCACAACAAAGTGAAAAGAATGGCTTAATCTGGGACTACAGGTCTGGGAAAGTCTAGAGTTTTAATACAAGACATCAAGACCAGTGGTTCTCAAACTGTGGCATGGGTCCCATTGTTGGTGCATTTGGTGTAAAAAGTTTTATTAAGACACAGTGTTTGAGTTACCTATTTGCCGGACAGCTCCTTCTTCATGCAGGATTTGAAAGAAACAAACTTCTCATCGGCTCTGAAGCGCTGAAAATAAATCAAATGAAATATTGTTACAAGAAATATTTTGTGCTATTCTCTAAGTGTCCTCTAGATAGCAGTGCTTTCACAGTTTTAGCTAAACACAAAGAGAGGTGAGACGTGTTAAACTAATCAGAAGTGGCAGGCATGTAATTTAAACAAGTATTTAACCATGTCATTAGTAAAATGAGTGATAATTAAAGTCTTTGTTAAATAAAGAAAAGCTGTATATAAATTGTGGAGGTAATAGCTGTAGAAGTAGCACTATTTGTGTAAACTAATTAAGTTGTATAGTGGTGACAAGCCCTAGGACTTTCCCATTTTCAGATAACCTTTAAAGAAGCAGCTCAGAAAACTTGATAGAGATACTGTCTGGAGCCACTGACACCAGCTCCACTGTTTCAGAAAGGTGAAGAGGTGAAGGTGAGGGACTGTGTAGTCACCAGAAAAGACACTTTAAAAATACCTACTTTATGGCATCTTACCATCTTTATTCATAGCCTCTTCTACCTGCTAATGTCTGCCAGTTGGCACACAACTTGTTATGCCTTTGGGTCAAAGACATGAATAGGCTCATAAGATTAATAACTTGAATAATAGTTCATACTTAATAAATAGGTTAGATTTATTGTGAAAATTGTTAAAATGCATTTGTTTTGGAATATAGTCTGACTATACTTCGAAGGATTTTGTAACAGCCGTTGGTGATAGTAATAATGCAGAGCTTTCATTCATTCAGTAATTGATCTTTGACTAGTGTCCCCAGCAGTGAGGGACAGTACAGCTCACAAGCACTGAATGTGCAGTTGTGCCTTGGAAAACGTTTGCCTTTTTACAAACTAGAATTTATAAAGGAGAACCTCCAAATGAGAAAAGCCTTCTTCATATTTGTTGGCTGGCTGTAAAGCAGCACATAGTTACATGTTGCGAGGAGGACAGCAAACTCATGTTGCAAAAGAAAAACATGATCATTTGCTGAAATGGCTTTTGCCAATTAGAAACTGCACCTTAGACAACATGCACCATAGGTTTCAATGGATATAGTATGAATGAAATTGTCATGCGTTTATAATTAGGTAATTGTTCCTTCATCTTCCCCTGATAGGATGAGTGGTCCTGGCTGTCTGGAGCCTGTAAGCGCAACAGTGTGCATGAGGCAGGGTACAACGTGGCCAAAATGAAGGGAGGATGAGGATGACATGGTACGAGGGGACCTGAGCCAACTTAAGATTTGAAATCAGACTCTTGTATTTTACTGCAGACTCATGTTGGTAATAACAGGTTGTGAAATAATGTAAGTTAACATTATTATGGGCCACACTGTGTTAGAGGAAAACATATGTAGTTCATACTTACCCCCTGCCCACGCTGAAGCCGGTCCTTCATGACTCCAAGAAACTCTTTGTAGCTGAGTTTGTCGTCGTGATCCTCGTCAAAGATCTTGAAAACCGTGTTGACCAAGTGACGAGTCAAAGTAACACCGGTAGCAACATAGACCGCTCGGGTAAACTCATCTAAAAATAATAAAAACAAAACAAAACATGAATAACAATGCAGAGACCACCCACATGTACAGAGTGTGTTACCTGTTTGTATCCTGCTACTTTTTTGCCACTTAAAACAACAAGTACAGTAAATATGAAGTCAATTTTATCAACACTGTGTGTCAACACTTAAGAAATTGTGATATATTTTGGTTTGGGCTTTGGCTTTTTGATTTGCATTGTTAGAGAAAAATCCCATAAACATCAATAAGGAGCATAAAAGGGTCTAAGACACTACCTTGCCCAATGGAGCGGTTGGCAAAGTTGTACATTTGCATTGCGATGGTGAAGTCCTCCAGGTTGTTTAAAAACTGGAAGAATGACCTAAACTCTTCAAAGGTGATTCCCTAAAAAGAGAGACAAACAAAACATAAGAAATTATGTTTATGCACTTTGTGTTTGTGATGTTAGTTCAGATAAAGTACAAAGAAGCATTCAGAAAAGTGATCCTCAAACTTTTTCAAACAAAGTACCACCATAGAAAATATTCAGCTTTCAAAGTACCCTCTTTAATGAACTAAACCAGGTCTAAACCAGGACTAAACCAGGACAAATATAGGACTAAACCAGTACAACACCAGGTCTAAACCAGGAACAAATACAGGACAAATGTAGAACTAAACCAGGACAAATATAGGACTAAACCAGGACTAAACCAGGACAAATATAGGACTAAACCAGGACTAAACCAGGACTAAACCATTAACAAATCCAGGACTAAATTAATTATAAACCAGGACTATGCAGTGATTTAAACTGCCTTTATGCAAATAAAACACCCAATCAGATCAGAACTAAACCAAGAATAAAACTGTCTCTTGAACTTGGATTTCCTTACATTTTCTGGTGACACTATCATTCAATTCAAGATTTTTAATTAAATAAAAGTTATAAAGATTGCTCTGTAGTTGGGAATGGTAAAAAACACTAAGTTGAGGTTAGTGCAAACACTATTCCTCTTTCCATCATATTTAGCGTTTCCCTTTCAAATCATATTCCTCTTATATGCAGTAAATTGGGATTTGCATGGCATGTTATTTTTTTACATCAAGCAACCCACTCTAACCCACTGGCACAGAGAGGACACTGGCTTGTGGATCTACAGAATATGGTTCAGTTTGACTTTTTAAGATTAAAAGTGGGAGGAGTAAGTTTGCTTTGTTGTTGTTGTTGTGATGGGGACGATGAGAGAAATCTTTAGGTAATGCAGTTAAGTTAATGGTAGTACAAACTTTATCTTTCAGTATAAAACAGTGGGGAGTCCCTGAGCAAGCTGGAGCCACCACATCCAGATAACACACCCAACACAGATCGAGTGCATACATCGCTGGATTTTCCCCGCGCCGTATGGACACGCTGAGCTGTCAACGATGGGGAGGGAAGAGGTCAGGACGTTTGCAAGACTTTTCAAAAGCAGATTAACCTGATACTTGTATAAACAAAAACAAAAAGTGATGAATCTCCAAACATCTCAGGGTTGGCTGAAGACTTAAACACTGCGTCTATAGAAGTCCACTCAACCATCTCGTGGATACTATCTTCTTCTCTCACCGGTGGGGCCGCTGCGCACACACAAGTCCCTAACAAATGAAGTAATGAGTAATCGCTGACGCTTTGCTGTTTTAACAAGGAGAGGCCCATAAAATATCTCTCAGCCTAATGACGGGATCCACTTGATTGTGAATGGAGATCTAGCATCGCCCTACTCCAGGAGGATGAGGGGCTGCTGCTGGTGGCTTTATATCGAGGGTCACGGTGTCGAGGGGAAAAACAAATTAGCGCCCCAAATGAGGATGCTTCACTCAACAGCTAATTCACAGAGCACTAGAGAGAAGTACTGTACATGAGAGACTGTGGGTCTATGAGGAGTTGGTAAAGTTTACACTAGAGCGCTAGCTGTGAGTTTGAATATCAGGCATTAGTCCGATTTAGACAAAAAATCGATTTTAAAAGTACATTTGACAAATTTAGCAGCTGTTTATCCATAACTTAGACAGCAGTAGCTCAGTCGGTAGAGAAATTCGCCCACTAACCCAAGGTTGGCAGCTTGAGCCCCATGCCAGCATTGCATATTGTTGTTGTGTCCTTGGGCAAGACACTTCACCCACCTTGCCTGTATGAATGTGTTAGTGTGTTTGGGTATTTGGTGTTGGTCAGAGAGGCCCTATAGGTGTAGACTGGCAGCCACGCTTCCATCAGTCTGCCCCAGGGCAGCTGTGGCTACAGAAGTAGCTCACCACCACCAAGTGTGACTCAGGATGGATAATGCACCAAATTGTAAAGCGACTTTGAGTGTCTAGAAAAGTGCTGTTTAAACTGATGCATTATTATTCATATTATTCATATTATTCACATCATTATTATTATTATTATTATTATTATTATTATTATTGTTATTATTATTATTATTATTATTATTATTATTATTATCTCAAAGCAACTGCATATGTTTTCAATAATAATGGCAAGTCAATAATTCATTCATGTCTGTAGCCACAGCTGCCTTGGGGCAGACTGACAGAGATGTGGCTGCCATTCTGCGCCTAGCCACTCTCCAATCATCACCAAACACAGTCACACTAATACATTTATATAGGCAAGGTGGGTGAAGTGGCCATTCTACCTACATGCTGCCCCATGCAAAATGACTTCTGTGGTAAAATATCAGAGACAGTAATGGCTACACATGTGTTGTCTACCACTTACTGACAGCACACTGCATCTGTAATTTTCTGTGCTCAATGACCTTTTCTCTAATTCACAAGAGCAAGAAATGTGATATTTGACAAAGGTAGCTCCTATAAAGCCTGTTATACACTGTGTGATTTTAGAATATTTCAAATTGAACCTAAGTTCACGCTGTGCCTACAATGAAAGCCCGAGCTCACAATTTAGGTGCGCACACAGTACAGTCCGATAGTCAGCTACGGATTAACTGCTCATGCTGTACGAGTGAAATTAAAAAGAGGAGACCTCCAAACCTGGAAGTTGGTAACAGTCACATGATGCTTCGAGCGAAAACAAACGGGCTGTATTGGCACTTGGCACTGCGATTATGTGGGCTGATGGTTTGGGAAAAAAAGAGGCCTCAACGTATATGGACCCACATGTGGCTAGAACGTCGTGGACAATACAGATTATCAATTTTGCAATGAGAATTGGAGGAAGGCAACAGAACCACATATCAAAGTTTTGCCTCCATGCTTTCAGTCCATGTATGCGTTGCCATGACTGCAGTTGTATTTCCATATTTACGTGCAGCGTAGTGTCGTCAAAAGCAAACAATCAGAAGAATCGGTCATGCCATAAATTCATCCGACTGTCTCATTACTGGTCAGGAGCAATAAATCGCCACTCGTAAATCCCTGTACACAGACGCACGACAAAGCTGAAATTTGGGCCGACCTTAAAATTGTCGTACAACCTGAAATCAGGTCAAATTCCATCCAAAAATCACAGTGTATACCTGGCTTAAGTGTAAATATTAATATTTTTGTTGTCTATAACCTTAGAATTTTGTTTACATTAAATAACATCTGTGAATGATTACAGCCTATGAACAACTTTGGTTCATGAACAAACCCAGTAAATAGATGGTGATTTAAAAAAAAAAAAAAAGACAAAAAAACAAGACTCAAGATAGACAAATATAAAAAGTGCAATTATTTGAGGGGATTACACATTAAAAACTGTGTTATAAGTTACTTTTGTTCAGCTTCATCTAAAAGGTCCCTGTGCTGTACCTTTTCATCCGGTATGCTTTTTCTGACATTCTCCAAGTATCCACTGACGTCGTCCACATTGGTGTAACGGAGCAGGATCCGAGCGAAGTCCTCCTCGCTGATGGTGGGCATGCCTTTGGAGTAGGACAGAAACTCGATCTCCAGCATCTCGGTCTGCAGGTTGTCCATAAATCTGGACAAAGGAGAACCACAACAAACATTCAACAAAAGGCCACAGTACTTTATAACAGGGACATGTTTAATAGAGACAGGACGGGACGCTCACTTGTAAAAGTCTTCAAATTTCAGCTCGGCTTTGCCTTTTTTCCCAAAGAAATGGACAAGGAGTGTTGTCTCTGCTTCATCATCCATGGTCTAATGAAGGAAATCATCAGATTAATAGTAAAGTTAGGCTGATATTGTGATAAGTTAGGCTGATAAGTTACTATTGATATAGTACTTTTTAGGACACGCAAAGACTTTTTACACACAAAAAATAAAGAAATAAGTGAATAAGCATTTCTCAAGCCATGTACTGTATGTGTTAGTCCTGCTCTGGTTGGGACTTAAATTTGAAGTTTAGACCACTGCTTAGTCCTGGTTTAGGAGCAGTTTAGTCCTTGTTTAGTCTTGGTTTAGAACTGTCTATGGACCTGTTTTAGTTCTGTTTTGGTCCTGTTTTAGCCATGGTTTAGACCTGGTTTGGTCCTGATTTGGTCCTTTTTTAGTCCTGGTTTAGACATGTTTTAGTCTTGGTTTGGACCTGTTTAAGTCTTGGTCTAGACCTGGTTTGGTCCTGGTTTAGATCAGTTTATTCCATCTTTTGTCCATATTTATTAATACATTTTTCTGTGTTAATCCCTTGGTTTAGATTTTTGTCATTGTCATCCAATAATATTGCACTTTGAAAGCCAAATATTTTCTGAGTTGGTTCTTGGGGTAAAGTTTGAGAACCCCAGTCTTTAATAGTGACATCTATAACTCTATGTCCTCTGTTTGGTCTAAGTCCTTCATAACATGGTCCCTGCATCTAGTGACTGCAGCTTGTAGTCTTAAGCTGGTGTAGCCTAAATGCTCATGTATATATCACAGTAAGAAACTGAAGCACTTGCTAATGTACTCTATCCACTCACTGACAGTACACACACGTGGTTAGCTCACCTCAAATTTTCTATTTTCTAAGGTTACTGGCCTATCCTCTATTAATGCAGCAAGTGGTGTGTAAAAAACAAACAACAACCCACCAACATGCAATAAAACAGTGTGTCCCACAGTCTTGTCTTTTTTACTGTATATGTTTGAGAAACATGAAACGCTGGCTGAACATTAACATTTGTCTTTTTTTATCCGTGCTGCAGGCTTTAGGAGTTAGATGTTAGTTAATAGAAAGACTCAGATCAGCTATTGAGCAGTTAGTGGTTAATGTTTTACTGTGGCTCAAACCAAACTCTTCTTTTGCTGCAGAGACACATTTCACATGCAACAGGCTCATTTAACTACACTGTCCTGGTGGTAGTCACTGCTCCAGGGAAACATCAGAGGATCTGGCATTAGAAGAATTAAGTCATTTTAAACAAAAAAATAACTAATCAAGATTTTTAAGGGAGATTTTCAAAGTTTCCCTGCACAGAAAATCAAGAATAAAATTTTACAAATACAATGCATGCATGTTGTGGAATAGGCTCCCCTTTTCTTTAATTGCCCTAGTCTTGTTTTAAAAAGGAGCTGAAAAAGTCTGTTCTCAATGGTGAAATACATTTCTAAACTCTACTTATATTTATATGTGTAGTGCAAACATCTATCTTGTATTATGGAATATTTACTTTCACTATTAACGTAAAGAATGTTGTTGAGACCTATGTAAGGCTATCAAACCAAAATGTGTGCTTTAATGTCTTTGTATTAATTTATGTATGTATTGTATGTATGTAATGTTTGTGTGTATGGACCCCAGGAAGAATAGTCTTTACTGTGGTAAGGACTAATGGGGATCAAAACAATAAACAATAAACAATAATTAAAACATTTATTTCTTTTAAGCTTATAATAATACAATTTTAATCTTTCAGTACAATATTATTGTGATATTGTGGGGAGGCTTACAAAACAAAACAGATGCTCTAAAAATGCCCTGGCAAGCCTTTAGTGCATAGATTATTGTGATATTTCAAAAGATTAAGACCTGTTATTAAACACTTTTAGTCATGTTGGCTGCACTGGAACTGAGTAAAGGATCATGGTCTATGTAGTTCCCTCTGCTTTTTCACCATTATGATGCAACAAAACAATGTATAGCCCCGAGAGCTTACCATTTCAAAAGTCCAGGACAATATTGTGAGGCTTTTGATATTGTAATATTAGGATATTGCCATTATTGTTACATCCCTACTTAAACATACACAATATACTTATAACATGCCTAATATAAAATGTGAGTAAATGTGAAGTGCTCTTTCCTGCCATTATGTTATTAGGTTACAATATTGGTTCATATCTGATCTAAACTTTAGGAGCTCAAAAATGCTATTGAGTCTTTCCTTTCCTATCTTACATTACTTATAGTTTCTAAAAAACTCCCCACAAGAGCTAAAGTTTTGGAGATAATCTGACCCAGTCGTCTTTAGCCATCACAGTTTGTCAAACTCACTCAAATCCTTACGCTTGCCCATTTTTCTTCCTTCTAGCTAATATATCCCACCCACTAACAGGTGCCATAATGATATTCTGTTATTCACGTCACCTGTCAGTGGTCATAATGTTATGCCTGATTACTGTATACTCAATAGAACTGATTCATTTTACTTACAGCTCATTTCAGAATTGATACTGTGCTAAAGTCTTCATTATATTATAAACAGGGCTTGACACAACACAACATGCGCCAATCAACCAAATGCGGATAGATTTTGCATTTTGGCCAGTAACATATTCAGCCTCACTAGCCACTTTGTCTGGTTGAATTTTTGTTGTTATTTATTTTTATTTGAACTACCTTAACCTGACTTTCTGCTGCTATGCCTATAAATCCCCATAATTTAAAACCTATAGTAAATCATGATTGGAGAGACAAAATTAAGCTCGTTAGAGGGTCCTAAAAAAAATGTAAAAGAAACAAAAATACTGCAAAAGCTAAACTACACAGATTTTGTGAGTCTAAAAAAACCTTTTTTTTTTTGATGACAATAAAGTTTTAAACAGTGCATTTTCAGTGGTAATTTTCAAATGAATTAGACTAAGAATAAAACACTAAGACTAAAAGAATTAAAAACAACATATAATTGTGATATAATATAATCATACTACAAATAAATTAGCATTGCAATATCTAAACTATGGCTAGTGAAAAACCTAAATGGCTAGTAACCTTTAAAGAACACTAGCCAAAATGGCCAGTGAGCAAAAAAGTTAATGTCAAGCGCTGATTATGCATAACATTTTGAGCAGATCAAGGAATGACATTTGAGTTTTAGCAGCAGTCAGTTCCCCATACTCCACTACATGTTCAGCTGCTGGAGTTAGAGCACTGAATCGTGTCAAAGAGGCTCTACCTCAGAAAGATCAGAAAACAGCACTTGACTCGTGCTGCGTCTCAGTGCGTCCCACATGCCTTTGGCCTCCTCATGCCCACTGTCTTTTAATAGGACCTGCTGTAGCAATTCAAGCAAACGTTAGGAAAAATATCACATATGCCTTCCAGACTATTCAGTTCACACAAAAGCGATGGAGATGAACTGATGAAAAAAAAAAGAAAGAAAGAAAGAAATGGCGGTGGAAGGGAGACAGAGAGAAACTGACACTGAGCCAAAGTCAGACAGGCAGAAACAGAGAGAGCTGACAGAGGCCTGACGTGAGCCGGAGCTGCAGCGGAGCGTGCAGACTCCTGGCACACGAAGCTAACACATGTCCAAAGCATGCAGCAAAGGGGGCTAAAGGAGGAGACAAGCCAGATTAGAGATGTAACTGAAACCACTCAATGCATACGAACAGGCTGCAACATTATCAGACACCTTCAATGTATAGTTTCCAGTGCAAATTAAAACGTCTGTGAAATTATGTTTATGCTTAGGCTTCAGTGTGAATAAGAGCATTATAGTAGGCAAAGTGAATGTCTATTTTAACTCTAAGTAAAGGACCCTATAAGAAGAGGAATAATATACATCAAAAGTAATAATGTGCACAAATTTAGCAGTAAAAAGATGAAGTGATCAATACATTAGAGGGACAGGACCTATGAATGGTAAATGCTCATACACCAGTGTACGCAGACACTGGAGGCAAGGGGGGGTTAAGTGTCTTGCCCAAGAAGGACACAACGGCAGTATGCAATGAAGTGTGTGGGATTCAAACCGTCAACCTTCTGGTTAGTGGACAAACGGCTCTAAACTTCTGAGCTACTGCTGACCCTATACTAAGGAAGAAGGGCCACTATCTGGGGTGAGCCCAAAGCATGTCCTGTATCAAGGTTCCTGCAGGTATCAAGTCTAATTAAAGCTTTTTAGTGCCATTTTTAACATTTTGACTGCCACAAACATACAATAATCTATACATATTTATTCAGGGTACATACACTTTTTTACCAAGAATTTTCCATGACATTGACAAAACTTTTGACAAAATTTTCAAAAGGCAAATGACTGAAATGACTTATAAATCATATTCAAAATCTCCAATGTGGTGCATTAGAAACTTTTTCTGCAATTTAATTTGTTAAAATTGTAAATTATTCAGTTGAGGGAAAAAAACATTTGGGCCTCTTCCCCCAGAAATATATTATTCCACAAATTTTACTGACTTATAGCTTACACACCAGTGATTAAAAAAGATAATTATGCTTAGTAAGTTGGTTCAGAACGCATTTTTAAAAAGTAGATTAAGATATAAAGTAATCATCTAGGCAGGCTGGTGCAGGTTTAACTTAAAGTGGTCAAATGTTACTCAGACTGTTTACATTTCCAAAACTTTTCCAAAACTTTACACCAAAATATAAAATCCCAAACTTTTCCAGGACCTGGAAATTGCATTTTAAACTTCCATGACTTTTCCAGGTTTTCCATGGCTCTACGAGCCCTGTTTTATATTCACAAATAAAACCAAAAATGTCAGCAATTTTACTTCAAAACTATTTTAAATTTTTAACGCCTGTTGGAATAAAATGTAATGCTTTTTAATGCCCTGCGGGAACCCTGTGTTAGCAAGATAAGAACTGCATATGCATTTAGGAGACAGCCTTTCATACCGACCACCATATTTAACACAGACATGTCAACTCCACACATGAACAAAGAAGACTGTTAAAGCTAAGTTAACATAGCGCCCGCATGCAAGTGTGCTGTTCCTCCCATTGCTTTACTGATCATTATGTTTAAAGAATTACACTGTAACCTTCTGAAATCAAAATAACTTAACTACCTGTTTAAAACGCTTAAGAGTGCTTCTTACATACTTTACAAATTGCATAAATAGCAGCTATGAACTAAACTAAACCATCTGCACAATTTAGTTACCTGTTCTTAGTTAAAAGCTTCTCCAATGGCCATGTAAACAACAGCACCTCAGGAAGACAAGAAACTCTTAAGTGCAGATTGCATAATTTCATAATATCTATTTATCCCATTCATTTTTTCATCTCTCTGCCCTAAAGGTTAGTGATGAAATGCTTCAGAGAAAGATTTACGACAAGAAACCGCAACTAATTACCAACAACACTATAAAGTGCCGCTATGTTCCCATCTTATCCCATTGAAAAGTTTATAATTATAAAACATTTTGGGGGGAAAGCCCGACCACAGCAGAACCAACTGAACAAATGTCTCTAATGTAACTTTTGAACTCGTGCTGCAGCGCAAGAAGAATCAAAACAATGTAGACACGCCTAGAGAAAAATCTTTCCCCCCTAAAAAGGTTTGAGCTGTTCACGGTCAAAGCCATGACAAAAAGTAACCTAAGCCCGAATACCACAAGAAACTGTAAAAATAAAACAAGGGGGTCCAGGAGGAGCTGTCAGTCTTGGGTCTAAGAGCATTTCGAAGTGGCCCGTTGCTGACAAAAAGGGCCAATGCATAAATCATCCGCACTGCGCCACTCACAAAAACACTAAGAAAAATGTGTCAAATAATGTTGGGAGTAGGCAGTGAGGTGTTTCAGGGGACGTGAATGGGGTTATCTGGAGTTACAGAAGACAAATACGGGCGGTGTCAAGCTCTGGTTTAATGAATACGTGTGTGGTTTTTGAAACATAAATAGCATGCACAGGCTACAATGCTGCATGCAAAGAGGAGAGAAAAATGCACCGATACGTACGGCGTGTTGGAGAGGTTTGCGATGGCCATAGAGCTGCTGAGACTGGGAGAAAAAAAAGCAAACAAAATAAAATGAAACAGTCATTTATTATTCATGTTTTATAGGGGAAATTCAAAATGCAGGTTTTCAATAGATTTTTGGTCATTTGTGTCAAATTTATCTGACGTACTCTGACGACTATAATACTGGATACCAAAGGCATAATGTATGTTCCTCTTTGACCAATCGTTTCTCTTTAAATTACATGTCCAAAGCACATAATGGCGTCGAATCACACAGGGTTCCTGCAGGTATCAGCAAGTCTAATTTAATGCTTTTTAATGCCATAAACATACAATCACAGCAGCTTACATTACATTATTTGCAAGTATTGTAAAATACAGGCAAGCTAAACATCCGAGGGGTAATTTGGTCCCACTAGAAGCAAACTTGTTTCGCCCATCTATCATGCTAATGTAGGCTACGAAAATGGTAAATTATTATGACTATATACATATTAATATTCATGAATAAAACTAATAATGTTTTTTAATGCTATTTAAAGGTATTGTAAGCAGCATGCACTCAATACTGGTTTGAAAATGGTACTGCAGTCTAAATCAAAACAATGTCTCTTTTCAGTCTCTTTTCTGATTAGACAATTGGTAATGCAGTTTTAGAACCAAAACAATAAATGTAAAAACAAACAACTTGGCCATTATGTAAAATATATTTTTAATTGTGAATAAATCAGCTGTATCATTGTTATCAGTAAAACTAATATTTGATTTAAACATGTTCTCCTCATATCTTGGGACACTTGTGGGTAATCTTTATAAAATATAAAAAATATATACTGCTCATAGCACCTTTAAGGTCTCAATTTTCACAAAATTAATTTAATGGCTAATGCCCAGCAGGAACCCTGTCATAAGCCTTTTGTTTGTTATGGCACTACTGTAAAACATGACTTTGCCTAAATTGAAAAGGTCATAGAGTCTAGGTGTGTAGGTAAAAGCTGTGTTTTTGTACATAACACACCAAATGGATGCCCCTCCTAAACTTGACCATGTCCACTGTGTAAGGGCTGATCTCAGACCTCTTTTTGTCCTTCTCTTTTTCCTTCAGAGGTCAGATCCTTTGTCTCCTCCTAACCCTGCATCTAATTATTGGTCTCCCTCTAGACCTCCCGCCTAGCTGCTCTAACCTCAGCAACCTTCACTATCCCTCCTCTGTATGTGTCCAAACCATCTCAATCTGACATCTCAGAAACATCTAACATGAGCTCTCCACTCAGCACTTCAGCATTTGGTTACACTGGCACTGGGTCTGCACGAATCACTGCCATTGCGTTATTAGAGCCGACCAATCAGATGCTGACTTACTGTCTTAGATTCCTGGTCCCTGAAGAGGATATTGATACAGTTGTTGATGGCTAAAATGGCACAGATGAGGACCACGTTTTGGAATCAAAGCAGAAATGTGCTGCAATTGCAAGTATTTTTTTTTCCATTTAAATAAAAATTCTCATATTGTGCATGTTTTCTTGATATCGGTTTTGAATGAAGTTGAATTGCAATATCACAAAAAGAGAGAAAATTGCCGAGGTTTAAATGGCATGACAGCGACGACCTTTTGGCGCTTGTGCCAGATCCAATCTCCCTGTAAAAACATTTGGACACCCCGGTTGCAATGCTTTGGTATATTTCAAATCTTGAGTGCCTATTCTAATAATCTTTTTGATGATAATAGGGGCCTGACATTGAGGTAAGTCTGTCCCGATGGCGGTGAGCTCCTCCATGTTGTGTTTGTGTGATAAGACCTCAAAGCGTACGGCTCTTATCGCGGCGTGGCTCTGTTTACATCCACCTGCATCAGGCTCGAAGGCGGCCTCACCGAGATGAAAGAGGGGCATGTTTCACCCTGCATGACCACACTCACCTCTGGGATGTCGAGGAAAAAAAAAAGACCAAGACCAAAGACTGCGACCAAAGATGGCTACAGCTACTGCTCCAGCTCTGGTACCAGTGTAAGAGGAAGGGTTTTGTACTTTTGGGGGTCAGATGATACCAAAGATGATGGATACCACTCAAAGTGAACTAAAAGCTTGCAGCAAATTGGTTTAGCTTTGCAGAAACGCTTAAAATGCATTTAAATTAGGGCTGTAAAATATGAGGAAAACATGCAATATGCAATAAATATGTTGCAAGAAAAATTAGACTTGCAATATTTTAATCTACATTGCCATAATAGAAATTAAACTTAATTATCTAAATAAATCAAGGCCCTAGATTTGCCCCTCACGTGCTACAAGGTGCTCTACCAGGAACACTGTTAATGTACATGATTTTAAACTGCACCAAATACTATTAAGCATTTATAAAGTTGTGTTTTATAGTTTCATGTTATTTTCAATCATCATTAGTGCCTACAGGACCATGTTAAACATCTCTTATGTGGTTAACACATTTTGAACTTTAATGCATGCATAATAATAAGTTGCCTTGCTTTTATATAATACGACATATAAGGGCCTTCATACCTGCTCGTCAAGGCCATCAGAGTCTTCTGTGACTTCTTTTTTGTATTTTTTCTTGCGGAAGATTTCTTCGAGCTAAAGAAAAAGTGATAAGTGATATTACAGAATATTTGCCAGTAAGTAGTATACCAGGCCTATTCAACTTGCAGCCTGGGGGCAAAATTGGCCCTGAAATGTTATCCGGCCCACAGCAGATTTGTAAAAAATATATCTACATTTATATATACACATATAGGAAAGAACTGATCTGCTTTAATGATATGTTAATTGTTTTTGAGTAAAAACCTGGGTATATTTCTGGCTATACTTTTGAATGTTAATATCACCCAAATGAGTCTTGATGCTTAGGCATATAAGCATATCAGAGTTTTTTTCATTTGCATGTGTAATGTACATTAGTGTTATTAAAAGTACTGCTGAGCCAGTAATGTGTCGATTGTCCATCCGGCCCTTACAAATCTTGTAAGTTTCTAATTTGGCCCCCCTACAAATGAAGCTGATTAGCCCTGTAGTATACAGTTTGTATAGTTTAAATATAATGGCTTGTACCACCAAGAACTCCCTTTTGTCAACCATTTCATTTCCATCTGCGTCAAACATGTTGAAGGCAATCCTAAATCCAGCATGTGGCTCTGAAGAAGTAAAAAAAAGAAGATACATAAATAATATGTAAAATAATAAATATATGTAAATAATATGTATGTTCTGAAAACACTCATGGTATATCTGTGGTTAATAATGTAGTTACACTGACTTGTTAAAATGCAGATGAGAAAGAGGTACTCTGTGTAGCTGATGACACCTGAAACATGTAGAACAAAAGCAGTGAAATACATATAATATATTTTAAATTATTGTAGCCTTTTGGCAATATCAACAATCACAAGAACATTAGGATCATTCCAAGAGATTTACGTTTTGCATGTCAAATAATAATGATCAAATCAGAGCCTAAATGGTAAGTAGTTTAGCTCTAGTTTTAGTCCTGGTATGATCCTCAGTGTAATACTAGTTCAGACCAGGTTCAGTCCTGCTCTAATCTATTGACTTCTGGTAGCCTCATCTAGATTTGATGAGCCAAAGTTAGTCTTGAGTTTATTTATATTAATTTAATCATTTTCTTCACTATTAGCCATTTATATTCAATTTCTGCACATCTTTGGATGAATTAACAATGGTCCTCTTTCAAATTGTTAAGCCGAGATGAATAAGCCATCTTCAGAAACAGTGCCCGCCTTTAGACAAGAGTAATCTGCTGATAACATCTTAAAAGGTGCCTCTGACTTCATGCCTCGGTGTTTCCCGTCACACACAACACTAGCTTCATTAACACTATTGAGCTGACCTCTCCGGACACCAACCCAAACAAATGTAGGTATCCACGGACTCTGATCCTGTTTGGCTAACAAGGTGTAATACATTTCCGAGTGATTTGTCATTGATTGAAAAAGACCGATTTGTGTTTTCGTGTTGTGTGTGTGTTGCGTCCGTCAGCTCCTTTTGTTGTGGGACATCTAGACGGGAAGGGTAAGTGTCAGAGGAGGGATCTCAGTGTTATTTGGGAGGCTTCTGCCCCTCTGCCTCTGAAAGCATTCTCCGGCTTTTGTTTGCTCTTGAAGATAAAGAATAGAGCTTAGATAGTTCTGGGTGACTGCTCTGTGTGTTATGGGAAAAGACCTCAGGTAGAAGCTTCAAGGAAAGGAGATATCCCAAAAAATTTTAGGACGTTTGCATCAAACTAGAAAAAAATCAAATGAATGTCTTTTTCTTGACCACTACATCTGGGTTTATACATCAATATAACTATGAGCAAATGCCTACCTCTAGGGTGACCACCTCAGAAAGTACAAAAAGCGGGATAAGTTGTGCGATTTGGTGGGACAGACTCTTACCAGCTTACTGAGATACAAGTTTAGGGCCTTTTAAAACATATAGTATGCTGTTTTCACCCCAACAACACACATTTTGCAAAGTAATGTTTTTGTTGAGAATGTATTAATTGGAATAAAAAAGATGGAACAGAAAAAAATCAAAGCTCTCTGCATATTCTCAAAACAATCCAGCACTAACAAGAGCTCACAACTCCATAGAGCCCTCTTCTGAAACACTGGGACAGCAACACGCCAACCAGATTATTCCAACCCATCAAGACGGGATGCCCGCATATATTTATCCTACATTTTACACAAAGAATACTGACCTTACCTTCTTCTTTTGGCTATTTGTTCTTTTTATACAAGATCCACTGAGCACCAATGAAAAAGTGGGACATTATCTTAAGTGGGACGATGGGACAGATGCCTGAATGGCTGTGCAGTACAACCAAAAGTGGGACAGGTGGCCACCCTGTCTACCAGGACAATAAACATTTTTTATTCATTTTTATTTGTGCAAACTGTGTTCAAAGACAAAGACTTCTGAAAGTGTTCCTGATCCATGCAGTGATTTCCAGTATAGAATAATGTCTATTTTTAATACAGCGTCACTTGACCTGGGGCAATATTCATTCACTCTTCAGTCACACTCAATGGCAAAAGTGTGGCTGCCATTCTGTGCCTACAGCCTCTCCAACCACCACCAAACACAGTCACACTGATACATTCATACATGAGCAAGGTAAAGTGTCTTGCATTATCAGGGTCTATGCAGGAATCCTGATGTTTATTTTACACCTTTTTAAGACTTTTTGAAGACCCTCTCAAAATATTTTAAGACCTCTTCACCATTTCAAGCTATAATCAGCAACACACTTTTAACTTAATAAACAGTTGCAGCTAGCAATCACATCACATAATGTTTGCATCTTTAAAGAAAGGACGTAACGTCAATCTGCCAGGTCAAGCATGCCTGCACACTGTTGTTTTAATTATCGTGGGGAGGAAAATTAACACATTAATGCATACTTTTCGCAGTCAAACTCTCTCTGGACAAAACATTTTAATTAATTTAACTTTTTAAGGGTCTTAATTTTCCCAAAATTTAATTTTAATTCAACTTTTCAAGACCCCAAGGACACCCTGAGTATGCAATGCCTGCAGCGGAGGTTTGAACAACCAACCTTCAGGACAGTGGGCAAACGCCTCAACTAACTGAGCTACTGCCACTCTACAGGACTTTTAGTGAAATGCTGACAAATAACTGAAAATGCTCCCCTAGTTGTTTTTTTGTTTTTGTTTTTTTTTTATGTTAGTACCACTTACTTTTCAAGGCAGCAGTAGCTCAGTTGGTAGAGACATTCGCCACTAACCCAGAAGTTTCTGATTTGATCCACGCTACCGGCATTGTCTTTGTGTCCCTGGGCAAGACACTTCACCCACCTTGCCTGGATGAATTTGTCAGTGTGGCTGTGTTTGGTGGTGGTCAGCGAGGCCATAGACACAGATTGGCAGCAACGCTTCTGTCAGTCTTTCCCAGGACAGCTGTGGCTACAGAAGAAGCTAACCACCACCGAGAGTGAATGAATAATGCAGCAAATTGTAAATTAACTTTGAGTGTCTAGAAAAGTGCAATATAAGACTAATGCATTATTATTATTATTATCAAGGCTTTTCTTGTCCCCATTCCAACTTTTCTGACATATGTTGCTGCCATCAAATTCAAAATTAGCAATTATTTTTCATGACGTATAAAAATAAAATATCTGACACCTAATTTATGTTTATTTTGTTAAACACTGTCCCAACTTCTTTGGAACAGTTTTTTTATTCTTCTGTACACTTGGACAGTGGTCAAGCTAAACTGTAAACATACTGAACAAAATCAGATTATTTTTATGTTGATATCTGAAACATGTACAAGCTGAAGCATTTATCCGTCACATACCATTTGGGAAAGTTCATCTGAAAAACTCCCCAACAACAAACGCTCACACATCTTTTCATCCCGCCCTTGTTTGGCAGGTACAGCCTCAAAATGACAACAGATCTTTAGCTTCAAAGCCCTTAAAGCTTAAATGGGTTGGAGGAGGGAGAAAACTTTTAAGATTCCTGCCGCGGCTCAGCAGTACCACACACCTTCACCGCTCTCCCCCCGCCTCTCGCTCGGCTAAAGTAGATGTTGTTAGACAATACAAAGAATTCCTCAGAAACACTTCATACGCCACGGCAGTCCCGGAGATGTAACCCAATGCCGTTCCTGGGCTTCATAATGTCCGCACTGATCAGGGGGGCGGCCGGCGGGACAAGCCCAAACATAACTGCGTTCAAACAGCCCCTCATTCACTGAAGAAGAGCTTTGTTCACAGATCAATCCAGGCCTTTTCCCCCCCAACAAAGCCACAGCGTTTAATGGCAGGATTAAAAGCCCCAAATCCCAGCATTGGCACTTAGCTAAAGCAACACTAGAGAGAGCAGGGAGATCTGATGCTACACTGCCTTCACTGACCTCAACCTGCACGACCAGGTGGGAGAAAGAAATACAGAGAAATGCTACAATAGGTCAGTTCGAGTGGACTATTTAAACATCCACAATGACTAGCTACTGTCCTGTGTAATGAACTTGTGTTGTGAGGCAGGGGCAAAGTTGCTCTACATGATTTTACTCAAGAAATGTACTTTTTGATTTCATTTTTCAAAGAAATTTTACTTTGTGAGCACACATACTTTAGGTTTTTCTTGGTTTAAAAAGATATTTTGACTGCCGGGGCGAAGTGGGTAACATGCTCGCCTAGTAATCTTTGGGTCATGGGTTCAGTATAGGTTTGTAGTAGTAGTAGTAGTAGTAAGGGCTGAGTAGGAGAAGTAGAAATTGCAAGAAAGGCAAAAACATAAAAATGTATATATGTAACTAATCTACACTTTTACTTCAGTAAGTAATAATTTTGTTGAGTATATTTACATCTACTTGAGTAATATTATTTTGAAGTATAGGCCTATAAATTGCTCTGGTCACTCATCACATCACTTGTCTGTGTCGTACTGCATTCTATTTTAAAGAGATTTTTGTCACATTTGATGGAAGCTCAGTTGGTTTCGAAGATTATTTTTTAGCGTGAATGACACTTGGAGGACCATCGAGTCTAGCAGTACAGTACAGCAAATGACAACACCTACAATAACTACAATTACTACACATTAAAGCATTTATAAATATGTAATTATCAACAATTTAAAGGTGTTTTGAGCAGTATATACTTTTTTACCCATGTATCCCAAGATATGAGGTTCAGGTTTAAATCAAATATTAATTTTACTGATAACAAATGTACAGCTGATTTATTCACACTAAAAAATATATAGAACATGATGCCCAAGTTTTTTTATGTTTACATTTTTTGTTTTGGTTCTAAAATACTGCATTGCCAATAGTCCAATCAGGAAAAGTGGAAAAACTGGCCATTGTTTTGATTTAGTCTGCAGTACCATTTTCAGACCAGTAGAGCTCCTTCGAGTACCTTTAAATAGTTCATAGACACTGGATTAACACTTCTTCTTTTCCTAACAGCTTTTCACTTCAAAGATCAAAACGCCTTCCAGCATGTAGCGATTTGTACATTCATCTGGCATAATTTTAAGCTGCATCTCCTTCCCTTCCTAACACAACCCTTTCAGTTTATCTGAACTTGGGACTGGCACAAACCATACGCTGGTTTGTGACCCCTACTGGCTGGATAAGATACTGAATTAACTTTGATATTTACGATTTTGCATTGGTTTATGTGGTTCTCATAAAAAAATTACACATTAATAACAATGCTTTTAACTCAGTGTTGTTTATTAATGTAAAAGCTTTGTAAATAATAAATTAACAGGTGACTAATCTTTAACTCTTTCTTAATACTGTGTAGTTATTATACCTATTTTTATTTTGGGTAAACCTGTCATTAAATGCAACACTTGTACAATCCATTCACATGAACCTCTGGAGCTGTAATGGGTCTGTTTTTCTGCCTTGGTTAGCCTGAGCTGTACGACACACACAGAGCCGGTCCCTCCTCAAAAGTTACCTCACAATAATGTGGCCAGACTGATGCAGAGATAAGATAAGCATTTATAGCACACACTTTTACTCAGGCCTGACTCACAACTGAACAAATATGGCGGCTTAAGGGGGAAAAAAATAAAGGGAATTAGTGACATTAAAAGCTTTGGGGTGGTGCGCATTGTTGTGTTTTACCTCGTTCACGGAGATTTCTGAACAAATTTGAAGATCCTTTCCAAACAGGAGGGGTATCAGACAGTATCTTGTCTAATTCCTGAAAGAACAGAGGAAATCCCACATCACTAGGTGTACCAGGATTTACAAGACTTAAAGAAATATGGGCATTAAAGGGGCTTTGTTCATGAGATTCAGTATCATTTATGGTACTATTATGGCTATATTCAAAGTGTTTAAACTTAAAGGAGACGTCTTATCCATAGCAGTAAGGTGACACCGCTTATTTATTTCAATCAAGTAAATAAAATAAATTACTGATAACAAGCCTAACTTACTGGGCTAATACACATGCAAATAGCTACTGTGTTGTGCATCTTTAAAACCATCTAAACATGCGGACAGAATGTTTGCTAAATTGCTAATTGCATTTAATTGTTTTTTAAAACAGAGACACAGCCATGTTACTGACTGACCTCTCAATAATGCTGAGGCGGACTTGAAATAGGCAACTCCACTTCGAGTGCTCCTAATACAAATTATTGAACTTTTAACCAAAGGAATGACATTCCTTTCATACTAAAAACTGCACTGATAATATGTTTTATTTTGGTTTCAGACTACGGCTCTTCTTGCTGCCTTGAACTATGCCACAGATTCATAAATAGATTTATTATGAGGAGTGTTGTCCTTAATACTTCAAATGGTTCCATACCTCAAGCTAAAGACACTGGAAAACAGTGCTGTACCATGCTATGCTATGCTAAGCCAAAGACATAAATACGTAGACGCCGCATTGGTCGTTTTAGGATAGGATCCGAGTCAACAGCCTCCCGGGCCAATATGGCATCTAATAATGTAAACCAATGCTAGTTAATTGTGAGGCTCTTTTTTTCATTGCTAAAATCCACTATCACCAGCATTTGGCCCATTCATCTTTACTGATCACCTAACACTAACTTATTAAAATAGGATAGGATAAAGTAGGAACTGTAAATTGTGGTCTGTAACTACTGTGGTCCAACACATTTCTGCAACTCCTGTACAGCAGAACACACCTTCACAAACCTAGTATTATATCATTTAGCCTTTAGCTTACATTCTGATATACAGTATATGGTAATTGCTATATTAAATAAAACTTCTAAAAGTCGTACACTCAGTAATGTTTTCTAACCAGCTTCAGACATCACACAAATGAGTAGTTGACAGCTGGCAAAACAATCTAGGTTATTCATAATTTGCGATTTGATGGCTAATGCTACGTGCTATGGGGAAAAAAGTGCCCATACCAGCTTGGTAGCAACATGAAATTAGCTCCAGCAGCCTACAAGGCGTCTACATATTAATGTCTATGTGCTATGGAATGCTATCCTACGCTGAGCTATGAAAAGCAGCTAGTGAATTTCAGAGATTATCCCATTATATGAAGTCCTAGTGAAATTAATAATTCAGTTTTTCCTATTTCATTCTTAACACTTTTTCAACAGAAACATTCTTATTTGACTGTAGTCTAAACATAGCCTATCCCCTTCTTAAAGCCACAGATTTGTCATTGTCGCTTCATCAATGACTCACCTTTTTAGTGAGAGACTTCCATCCTCTTTGACCTAAATGGGTAAAATGGGTAAAACATGGGTAACAGTTAGTGTGTGCTAATTTAATGCAAATGCACAAGTGAGAATCAAAAGTGAAAACTGTTTGTTTACATTGGCAGTACATAACTCTGGGAACACATACCAATCCTCAATAAAGCAGTGATAACACAGCGACCTCATAAAAGCCTCTGGCTGAAGTCACATCGACCCATTACAGCTCTGTGGTGATTGTGGTGTCAATAACTGCTCAGTCACATGTTTAAAGCCACTGGGATTATGATTGACAAGAGATGACTTTGTGTCCAGAAAAATGGGGCCTCACAGTGAAGAAAATAAATTGTCTCATTAGCAATTCATCAAGAAACCTACACATTTTGGACATATATGTCAATAATGACAGAAACATAAAAATATAAACTTACTTAAAACAAATACATACCAATATTTTTTTTTAAAAGACCAGTGTTTTGTAAAACTTCATAAGATATTTCAATACTCTCCAAGTTTGAAATAGTAGTCAGGAGCAATAGTAGTTCTTTTCCTATTCTAAACAAAGAAGTTAGTCTGGGATCCCTTCGCTTGAGTTTGATTTCTATGGGTGGAACAATCACAGACGGAGTAACCAAACAGAGAAACGAAGGGTGGGACATAAGCAATGCATCACTGACCCCTAATCAAAACAAACATTATGGCGCTTATCAAGAATTGTCGCAGGTTTGCCATAAAAATAAAAATAAAACAGTTTAGGCTGTATTATGAGCAACTCTGTACTTATTTCTGAACAGGGACAGCAGCAAAAGCCAGTTGCACAAAGACTTGTGGAAAAAGTTGATTTGTTTGAATGTTGTCGTTACATCGAACGTCAACGGGACTTTACTGTTGTTAAAATGGAAACTTAACTTAAGCAGGATCACCGGGTGACAAAGGAAAGCACTTAATGCTGTTAATCAAAAGTTAAAGAAGTTATAGAATTCGCTCTGTATTAGCTGCCACCATCTTTTGATAGGAGATTATCTTCCTCTTTTGTAAAACGGGCTGTAGATAAAAGACGATAGGTCGGTATCAAGCAAAAACAATTGGAAATGGCTGCCCATGTCTGGCTGGCCAGGTGAGCGCAATAGATCAATGAAGATTTCAAATTAGTGGTCCATCAAAAATATTTCCACAAAATATCATGACTATGGTTCAATATTTGGTTCAGGGCAGACAAATACAGGAGTATATAGGAGGAACAGAATAATGTAGGTATATTCCTACAGTCTACATGACATATACTTGGACTGATAACCGTTTTTCAGGCCTTGTTAGCGGAGCCATACAGAAAATCATAACACAAAGCCTGTGTCATTTACCTACTGTTGGAAATAAGTTACCTGTCCCTCATAGACTTAATTGAACCGGACAATGTCTTTACAAATAAATGTATTTTATACTTCCAATTATATAGATAATGTTAACTTTATCTATGTAATTGACAAAAACTCTATTTACACCCATAATAAAACCATAAAACCTGCTGATTACTGTTTCCAAACACATTTCCTCTTCGTCACCACATAAACAGGACAGTAATGAGTAATTGTGTTCGTGCTTTGACAGATCAGCCCTTTTCAGGTCACTCACCCTAAACCCTTAAAATAAAAAGCGATCAAAATAGCCTTATCGCTGTGTTTATGGCATCCCTGTGCGAGTTGTTTGGTCTCTGCCTAAGAGTCTGTTGCCACATAAATGAGCCATATAAGTGAGGTTGCTGGTAAAGATGTGTATCTTTATGCAGGTGTTATGACTAAAGCATTGGCAGTCACTCCTATTGTCTGGTGACACCTCCCTGTGAGTGAGCTGCCTTCTGAAAATCATTACGACACGAAGGGGCAGGGGGCACTCCTCAGGCCTACACAACACACAACACAATCAGGCAAATGGATTTAACTTAGCAGCAACCATTAGAGTAAAAGCATCTGTAGAGCAGCGCAGTGGAGTCAGCAAAAGAACTGCATGTGCTCGACTCGAAGATTGTTGTGGAGGTGTGAATCGGTAAGCCTTCTGACTTGCATCAAGAAGCACGTTGTTGGATTTATGTTCTTAATTGTTCTTAATTATTAATTAAGCAATTTTCATGAGAGCGCAAACAACAAATCACACAGCAGGAAGTAAAGTTTAGCTAGTACTGACTAGGGCTGGGTACCGTTAGGTATAAAAAGTTTTTTTTCAATACAAGTAGTATCATAAATTTTCTTTTGATACCACAAAGGTATTGTTTAACAGTGCCCGTCCCTAGTTTTTGACTACTGTTAATCTCATTGTTTTTTTGAAAGTCACCTTTTTTCATTTGCCTTCAAACATAGTTTTATAACGCATCTTTTTATTCTTTATTCAACAGAGACAGTGAAGTAGATGGCCAGGAAAGGGGGTGAGAGAGAAAGACACCAAACAGGATTCGAAGTCACGTACATGACACCATGCAAACCACCAAAGAACCCCAGTTTAATAATACTTAATTCAAAGTTGACACACTTTTGTGTTTTTCACTTCCTGTTTTGGTTCCTAATATCACATGTCTGTTTTACAGATTCATACTGTTCCCAACCAAGGCTCTGATATTTTTATATTTTAGGCACATAGTAACTTACATTCTTACAAACCTGAATGTATTATAATACAGAGACTCACTTTTTGGTTCATTGAGAGTGATTGATTCAATGAAGTTGCGTGGAGTCATGAAGAGCTGTCCCTCGTACTCAAGCGAGCTGAAGAGTCGAAACCTGTTTTCATAGGACGACATGAAGACCTCTCCATCAACGAGGCGGTGCATCCGGTGCTACAAAACACACACACAGACACACACATACAAATTTATATTTCATATCATATCATGTCAGGAGCGATAATACTGCCTGAAAGATGCTTTATATAAAACCCCATGGAAGCCCTCTTTGTCATGGAAAAAAACCTGGCTCACATGGGACAACAGTCAGTAATTCAGTAATGGGATGCGTGTCATGTCGGGCCTTATTTTTCTTCGCCGCACAGTAGATAATGTCCCTACAAATGTTCAGATCAGAAGGCCGGGGCAGTGCAGAAAGAGTGGATCTATCCATGAAGTGGCACCAGTCCAGGTCCAGTGGGCACAGAGCAAAGGGCCCAGGGGAATGCGTGCCCCCCTCTGCTTAACCATTACCCCACCTCTCATCGGATACTCGCCCCTCCGCCAGGCTCTGGTGTCCGGTTTCATGTCGTTGGATTCCTGCTGCCTGCTGTGGACAAGGCTGAGGATTACCCCGGTCCTACTTAGACGAGTGAAAAGTTCATTTAATGCCATTTATATCTGTCCCAATTGAAATAAATCTGCTCAGCAATGTTAATGCATATGGGAGGTGTACTATCGAGACTGGTCATTGACAGTATCACACATAACACAGTAATGCTAAAAAACTAATGCACATAGGCTAAAGCAATGCATGCCCAAATGTAACTATAATATTATCTATTTATAGGATTTACAGGGATAGTTGTCGGCACTGCAAGAAGTTTGGGGGATGGCTGACAATTGCCTTTTTCTCTGCTCTCCAAGTCTTGCTTACTCCCACTGTCCAAAGATGTGCATGTATGGATGAATTGGTCATTTTAAATTGTTTGTGTTTGTCTCTAGGCTATAACTGTCTGTCCAAGGTTTGCCCCATCTCAAGCCCAAAAGCCACTGAGAGAAATACTAAAGAATAAAACAATTTTTTTTTTTTTTTTTTTTTAGATTTCATGCATATTCTCAAGAGATGTGAGCAGCAAAAGAAAGAAACAGACACCTTTATTACTATAGTTTAGGGGTGTGACAAGAACTTGCAATCTCGTGATCTCACAAGATCAAAATGTCATAAGATTCTCGTGAAGGATCAGGATCAGGTTCTGTTTGCTCTTTATACAAAGAAGGAGTGAGTCAGATGACTTTGTGGCAAAACATTTGGCAGTATAATATATGTTCTACTGTTGCATATAATTCTGATAATTAGGTAAATACCATGCATTACAAGTTGATTTGAAAAATGCAGTAAAATGCAGTAAATAGTTTAGCATTTTATGATTTTCAGTGAATAAATTACATTTAAAATTCGTAAAAATTCGTAAAATACATATTTATTTCAATACTGTAAAAATCTCATCTCCTCGTTCTCGTTAACCCAGTCTCATGTCTCTTCTAGTCTACTATAGTTATTTAGGACTTGCACACTTGCGCCACATCTTGTAAAAGAGAAGATAGGTAGAAGAGAACATCTATGTAAGGAGTGCTAAAGCTGGAACAAAGTCAATATTGAGATAACCTTTCACTTAGAAAAAGGGATATACTGTATATCACACTTTCTATGCTAATGGTTGCAGATTTGCACCTTATTGAGGTAGAAAGCTGCAACATATAACTCCCTACAGTAGTATTTACCTTAAAATTCAAACCCTTTTATATACACAATCCTACAAATTCTGATAAATATAACAAATTTACAAATTACAGTAAGACCCATTTACAGCTCTGGAAGGTATCTATTACGTATCTATTATTATATTACAGCTGTTTTTAGATCAGTCTTCAGTTATGGCATTTGTTTTTTGTTCATGTGACCGGGGACGCCCTTCAGCACTGAACGTGACGGACAGTTCCTGGTTGGTGACAGAACGTCGTTGTTATAGCAATGATAACACGTGCACGCAATTGCATAATTCCATCTCCCATGGCAACACAACCGCAGTTCAAGCTAACAAAAGCTAAAGTCAGCAGTTTTACTAATGTAGTATTAAAGCTCAGTGTAAACTGTCAGAGCCCTGCTGTACCTTGTCTGCGGCGGAGACCGAAGGCAGGAGACTAGCCTCGGCACGGCTGGTCAGTCCGGGACGTCCCCTGCCCGCCTCTGAGCTGCTGTAGTAGTAGTAATAGTAGTAGTATCCCGCAGCTGTGACACATGTCCCCACCGCTGCCACGGCTTTCACCGCTTTGGTCGCTTTGGACTCGGTTTGTTTCCCAGCTGCTGACACTGAGAACGCCCCAGCTTTCGCCCTGTGAGCTAGAGACGGGACGAGCCTGCGTAGGGCGGCCATAGCTGTTTACTCTCAGCAGTGTGTAAATGAAAACACGCGAGAAACACGCGAGAAATGCCGGGGGAGCTCCGAGCAAGACGCTGGTGTAGTGACGAATTCTGCGTCCCTCCTGAGAAATGCATCCCACATAACAAAATACAGTAGAGCAGTGGGCCACTTAAAACAGCGAAACCTGACACATATATTAACCTTTGGCATGATTTGTTTTTTATAAGTAGGCTATTAAAATAATTGATTAGAAAATTCCACAAAGCAATATTGAAGGCAAAATACACCATGTCCCTTGCATTTCAAGCCAAAAAATGAATGTTATTAAAATCTCTATGATGTATTAGGCTTTGAATATGTTCACAGTGCAGGCGAAAGCTGTACATGATTTTTGCATTTCTTCTACAACATTAGGCTACATAGGCCTATGCTGACGGTTGCACTATGCTATAAAATTTTCTACAAGCTTAGACTACATATTTATTTATTATAGCAGTGTTTCCGACAGCGCTTAATAGTTTAGGTCGCCTTGGCAATAAGCACCTACCACCTTGAGTATCATTCAATAAAGGCTCACTAAGTGATATATAAATTTAGTTTAATATCCCCAAACCCAATTGTAATGCTTTTGTGATGCAGTGTTTATGTTAAATTAACAGTTTGTGGCATTTAGGAGTTGTAAGTGCGGTGTATAAATTACATTAATTTGGAGGCACAATGAGTTGGCTACCACTTTAACTGACAAATTCTCAGCGGGAAACACTGATATAGCCTAGTATTATTTCTGTGATAGTAAATTGCAGGTGATGCTTGAGCCCACCTGACCTCATTGCCCGTCTATCTGAACCATTTGTTATTAATGCATTATTTAATATGGCGTGTGGAAGCAATTTTTGTCATAACACTGCGGGATTAAAAGTCCAAATAAGTGCGTATGAACAGATCACTGGTAATAAAGAAGGTTTATAAGCTGATAATGTAGCCTAGTTTGCATTATCAAACTCAAACACTCCTCTCTCTCTCTCTCTCTCTCTCTCTCTCTCTCTCTCTCTCTCTCTCTCTCTCTCTTCCCTATACGTCTGTCCCTCTACCCTCTGTTTTATGCTTCACGAGAAGAAGGAAAAATCCCTGCCAGGGCACGTCTGAACCGTGGCAGCCCCGCCCATCACTAGTCCTGTGGTTTTGCACCTGCCTCACTCCCTCCCTGCCACTTCAGGAGCGTCCGTATACCTGCGCTGCTGCGGCGTCTATCCGGCCAAGACTAGAGCTACTGACTACTAACGCTTCCCCATCCATGCGTTTGTGGACTCATCTGCAAAATGCGCAATGTATGACTGGATACTGCATTTAAATGAATAGAAAAAACGCGAGGATAACGCGTATTTTGGTGCGTTTTTCTTATGTTAAATGGAAGAAATCGGCTTGTCCTGCGCGCAACATGCAATAGTGGCAGCCAGGTAGTTGCTCTTGACTGAACTTTACACTGGAGAGGCAATGGCAGCAGCTGCGTCTAGCTCTGTCGCACTTTCTTTAGGGGAGGTTGGGGGCGTTTTGCACGGCATGGATGGTGTACCACAAGTGGGGTCCCATTACTACCTGCCCGCGCTTCCAGGGGACAGTCCTGCGCTGTTCGGGGAGCACCTGATACCCGGGGACAGACTCTCGCGGAGCACCACGGCGGATTTAACGCACCTCAAGGGGATCCTGAGACGGAGGCAGCTCTACTGTAGGACGGGATTTCACTTGGAAATACTTCCTGATGGCACTGTGCAAGGAACCAGGAAGGACCACAGTAGATTTGGTAACTAATTTGACTGAATTTATGCAATTATCGGACTATGCAGCTATAGAGAGAGCCATAGTCTGCAAGCTTAAACCTATGACAAACTATTAGCTAGAAAATAGTCAAATTACAACCAGTATAGTTTGTTGTTAAATAATAAGCACTAATCTTTTATTGTATTGTTTACAATTATTACATTATTACTTTACTGGGTTAACATTTTTTTTTACTGGAAAATCAAATCCAATGTACAGTAGTGATGCAAATTCAATGTTTTACAACTACAGAGCTTTAAAAACGACAAGTCAAACTCTATCTGGGCTAATTTGCATTTTAACTATACACACAGTAAATTGTTGTCATTATCCAGTCATGATTTTTCAGCCTTGGTACTTAATACAGTATAATCAACCTGCGCAATACTGCATTAGTACCATTGAAAGACACTTTGATTTTTAAAAGTCACTTTTAAACAACTGTGTTTTTCTTCCTCAGGAATACTGGAGTTCATAAGCCTTGCTGTTGGATTGATCAGCATTAAAGGAGTGGACAGTGGGCTCTACCTGGGCATGAACGACAAGGGCGAGCTGTATGGATCAGTAAGTACAAATACTATTACAATATCTATTACTATTACTTTTTCTATTGCTACTAATATTACAACTGCTATTACTAACGCCATATCTAGATCACTTTAGTGTTTCCAAAAAAAAAACATAAGCTGCACACACATTGTGGTGCCATAAGTTGTGCACATCATAGATTTCCAACAAGATCAAGAAGCATACTCCACCAAAATTGCATGTGCATGAACAAGATGGTTTTGGCAATTGATAACCAGCCAACATGTGTTTAATATCAGAGCCTCAGAACATTAGTGGGTGACATAATCTATATCCATTCTCATTATGGAAACAGTGAAGGCTAAGCTAAAGGCTACATGCAAAAAGTCACAAAGATTGTGTGTTCTGTTGGACAAGTTGTTTCAGAGCTGTGGCAGACCCCAATAACTTGTATATTTAGTTTATCCATCGAACAGTGCTGTTACTACTTTAATAAGTGTACTATTCATTAAAAGTCAGTTTGTACCATCTTATCCACAACAGCCAGCCACCATCATAAATATCTTACTGGTTTTAGATTGCGCTCTCTGCAATCAAAATGTGTGTGTAGTTTTAAATTACATCACTTCTGAAATAGTCTGTTATTATTGCTACTGTATCACTCACCAGTAATCACATCTGGGCTGTGAAATAATTAGAATTACCACAAATGTACTGATATTGCTATTAATACTACTATATATTTTTACAAAGGCATCTCTAACTGCCCTCTATAATTTTTAGGAGAAGCTCACGGCGGAGTGTATTTTCCGGGAGCAGTTTGAGGAGAACTGGTACAACACTTATTCCTCCAACTTGTACAAACATGGGGACAAAGGGACACGTTACTTTGTGGCATTAAACAAAGACGGGACACCCAGAGATGGAACAAAATCCAGAAGGCATCAGAAATTTACACATTTTTTACCCAGGCCTGTCGATCCGGACCGAGTACCCGAGCTGTACAGGGATATCCTGGGACATAGCTGAAAATGGATGGAAGGCATATAAGGAGTTACCAAAAGTAAATGGCGTCCTGGCTTGGAGTAAGACAGTAGCAGCAGCAGTGGTGGATATACCTAGCTGCTACAGTCCCATGAGGATAGAGCCAATGGGGGCCCCTTAGAGGAATGCAAAGGTCCATCTCTCAACAGGCCGGGAAGACAGTGTAGTATGTCCAAATACTCTGCATTGAGGGTGCGTTTGTTTCGGGGCAAAGGAGGAGGAGATGAAAGAGAAATGAGGAAACGCTCACTCCACTGGTCGGATATAGGAGGACGTAAGCATCAAGGAGTCATGGACATCACCCGTGGGAATTTGGAAAAGTGACTTTGAAGGAATCTGCTTTTTTTTTTTTTTTTTTACCTGAACTTTGAAAGAAAAAAGAGCAAAGTGTACAAAAGAAATTATTTATTCACTTTACATACATATATTTATGTTATATATTTATTTATTTGAAAATATATTTTTTACAGTTAGGACACACTGAATATAGAAAAAGCATTAGAAAGTGTATCGGATATTATCTGAGTTTTATTCAAACAAAGTAGTGATATATTTTAACACAACCAGAAAGTACACACTATGGCTAACTTTATGCTCACTTTCTATTCAACATTCCTGTCTTTCTTATGCCCTATCTTGGCTTAAAGTGTTGTAGTGCCGACCTGAGGGGTGTGAAGTAGTGCCAGATTTATCATGCATGAGTAGGTAGTAACACAAGCGTGCACAGAGATTGGTTGAGCATAAATGGGACAGCTTAGAGTTAAGGAAAATGGATAAGGGGTCACAAGCCAGTGCACTCTTTGTACCAGTCCCAAGCCTGGATAAATTGAGAGGCATCAGGAAGAGCATAAAACCTATGTCAAAACAATACGAGAATCACTGCACACTAGAAGGAAGATGACTTGTTGTGGCGAGCCCAGAAGTGAAAAGCCTAAAGGATAGAAGATTGTGTTTATTTATGCAAAGTAGCCATGTGCAAGGGGTGGTGCATATAAAAGGAAAATAGCTCACTTTTAAAACCATGTTGCTGGTTGAGCATAAATGGGGCACAGGGCTAAGAAGGGATATCCCAGAAAGGAGCAAAAAAAAAGGAGCCATTGAAAAACGGAGCAACCACACTGGTGACTGTGAAGTGAGATGTTTTTTACCTACTGCTATAACCAACCACTGTTACATACACTGCTATAATCTAAATCAGTCATCAACTAAAGCTAATTCAGAACAATGTCAAACAATAAATTCTCTATTAATGAATCACTTTGTTTCTGGTTTGTCAGAAAATAGAATGGTTTGATTTATATATAGGGCTTTTAATCAGTGTTGCAACAGTGGCACAGAAGTTAAAATGACTAAACCAGACATTTTATGGTTTGGTATGGTTTGATAGACTTAAGTGCTACTCATGTATGTTGGCTGCTGTGTTGTTTATTATTAGCAAGAGTACTAAAAGCTATGGCATTTGCATTTTTTCCTATAGTCCTTAAACTCAACTTTACCTATAAGATACATGTGGGTTATGTCTATGCCTGAATGCCTGAAGTAAGTATTCCAGCTTTTACCAGTCTCAAGGGGCAGATCTCAGTCTTTGATGAGGACCCACAGATGAAAAGCAATTCTCGATCCTCGATGTGGTATTCTGTACAAGACCAGCAAAACATATTCCTCAGCATATAGTATCTCCATGGTTGCCACTGTGGGGTCCGGGGTTCCCTGGGCAGTTCCAAAGCTTCTGCAAGGGCCCCCCAGTGACTGCCTATACTACAAATTAATAAATTAAGTTTTAAATGAATTACTAGTTATACACAAATAATAGTTAGCCAACAGTCAGTGTTTTTGTAACATTTATATAGAACTATATAGACAAAAACAGGACATATTGTTGGGTGTCTTCGAAAGATTTTTGGACATTTAAGAGGGCCACAACAGTCTTGATTTTGGACTGGCTGTAGTAACTGAGAGCAGGAAGAGCTTAGCTGCTGTGTCCTAAATGCTTGTATCAACAGAACAGCAGAATACTTTATAAAATCCCTAGCTAATGTTCTCTACCCACTCACTGACGGCATCATTTTGTTGATGCAGAATTAGCCATTTTATCCTATATTAAAAGGTTTTTAAAAATGCATCTGGACATAGTTGTGCAGTGTCATGTTATGTTAATCTTTTTAATTTATGATGACCTCCACAGGCGTTGTGTCCATCAGAAATGTCCTGCAGTCCAGTTGGAGAGCCTAAAACGTGCATGTTTATAAACAGTAAACATGTCTATACTGACAACTCTGCTCAAATCTGAAATTAGTACATCATTTGGAAAGCACCCACTTTGTTATTTTTGTTTGTTTACCGAAATCTTTACGTGCACTTTTAAGAGCAAACACTGATACCTTTGACATATCCACATTCCCTTCATGTTTTTCCTTTGCTTTTTAGAGTTTAAACGTATAAAACTGCTTACGAGCTCTGTGTTGTCTTTCTTTATGGAGGCCATTATGCTAAGGGGACAAGATGGACACATAAAACTTCAAAGTCTAACCCTCTAAATGGGGAGGCCTCGCAGTGACACGATCAGATCCACGTAAAATCTGACCTTTAGCTTGGTCCCAGTATCTCAGCCTCTGTATAAAAAGAAGAAGAGGTCAAAGCGATAAGGATTAAGTAACCGTCTTCGGACAGTTTTAGGGTCGTAAACTTGTTTTAATGTCTGATTAAAGTTAAGGCAAGGTGGGCAAGACATCCCATCGACTGCATTTCTGATTTATGCTTTTCCAAAGCTCATGGTTCCCACGCATTCGGGGAGAAAAACTCGGGACATTAAGAGAAGTCACTGAAGTACCTGTAGATGCAGCCACATGGGGTCTTCTCTTTGTGTCAGTCCCAAGCCTGGATAAATAGAGAAAATTGCCTCAGGAAGGGTATCTGACATACATAAAACCTAAGCCTAATTAATATGCAAATCACTGCACACTAGGGGGCAGATCATTTGCTGTGGTGACCCAAAAAAGAGAAAAGCTGAAAGGATTTATATTTAGGCTTAGGACTAGGTGATATGGCTAAAAATTAAAATACAGATTTTCTTTTTCAATTTTTAGCCGATTAACAATTTTAATCGACTTTTTCTCTTGTTGGCATAAAAAGCTATTTCAGTGTAGGTTCATCCTTTTTAAATGACGATTGCATGGGTATATATTTTTTTATTTTAGCTATATATATTCTAAATGTCTGTAACAGCAGCAAGGTGCATTACTCTAACAGTGACAAAAAATGTCTTTTAGTTTTAGCCCTCTCTGCTTCTAAAGAGCAAGTCATTTATAATGTTTTCACCATACAAGACCTGTGAAAAGACACTAACTCCAGAGCATGTGGCTAATTAGCATCCAAGTTACCGCTGCTGCTGCACATCACACTATAAAGTTTGTTTTGGCCAAACTGCTGCCTCATCTAAATGAAGGCATTACTAAGGTAAACTCCTTTCTTTGAGATTATTAGTTTTTTAATGGTCTGCAGAGGCTCCAGAGTCAGTATTTAGCATTAGCCACAACACAATGCATTGCTAAATGTCTGCTAAATTCAATTTACAATTTGGCTATTTTTGACATCGTCCAAAATTAAAAACAAGAATTAATCTAATTCATTTGAATTATCGCCCAGCCCTATTTTGGCTCCTCATGTTTTGTTGCATGTGTAGATGACAGTTAGCATTATGTCCGAAACTCAAATGGCTTTAGGTAAATAGTGCAGTGTGAGCCCTAATATAAAGCTTAGTGGGAATTTTAAGTTTGGCCCTCTCAGGCTGCTGTAGTTTGTAAATGTCTCTACAGAGTGATGATGCCACTATGTAGTGTGTCTAAATATCTACGGCAGTCAAGGTAATTCACATCAAGTACAAGGCGTGAACTGTGTGATATGTTGTGAGATACGGTATGTCAGAACATTTGAGTCAAACAAGTTAGAGACACATCTAAAAATGCTAATATGGGGGTTAATTAGCATGTATTGGTGGCATGGTGGCTACGGTCCCAGGTTTGATTCCCAGGCCATTTATTTGTGTAGAGTTGTCATATTCTCCTCATGCTCTGTGGGTTTTCTCTGGGTACGCTGACTATCTGCATTAATCCTCCATCTATCTACTTGTGACTAGGGTCCTGGATCAAGGTCTGGAGAAAGGTCCCCAGGCAGGTCATCCCAGCAGCACTGAAAGGAAGAATCAAATGCAGAGGTTTTGGCCCAATGAAGTAAAACAGAACATTAGAAAGAACATGGCAACCGCTTCAGTGGCAATTCTGGCAGCCATCTTTTGACTGTAGGATAAGGCTAACATAAAAACAGTGACATGACTTCAAAAAATAAATGTTGCAAATTGAGAGACAGACAGAGATACAGAGATACTTTTGAAGTCTGACAGTCTTAGTATGTTTCCACTTAAATACAAAAATAAATATTAACATTATTAATATTGTAGTGGTCTCTACTTTTATCCAGATCCACTGTATACTTGTATTTGTAAAGGTGTTAGAAGAGATGACCACTGCACCAAGTATAAGAGTACAGTGACAATGAATTAAAATATGCAATATGATATGATAATGTTATGAGATCACATTTTACTGAGTTGAAAAGTCCTAGAAATGTTGTGGAATAGTATTTTTTCTAAACTCCTGCCTGTATCCTCTCGGTGTGCACAGTTGCCTCCACGGTTGTGAGCAGATCTGTGTTGGAGCATGAACAGTGGCCTGTGATCTTGTGTGTGCATGTGTGTTTGTGTGTGTGTTTGTGTGTGTGTGTGTGTGTGTGTGAAGGCGTGCCAGTGGGTGTCCTGATACGGGGAGCTGCCAACCTTCTGCTGTCTGATAGTGTGGGACTTTCCCAGCTGCACACCTTGAACATCAACACGCCTCTGTCATCGATTAATACAGTATCCACAGAGTATTATACGGTGTGTGCACGTGGACATCCCCCGTCCACCGAGCAAACACACGCACAAGGTTTAGAAGAACAGAAGAAGAGAGATGTTGTTTTAGGAAAGTCTGTCTTTAGTTCAGAATGCAACTTAGAAGTTTTTTCTTCCTGATAGGCCTTAAAATGATAGGAGTCCAGTATTTAGTAAAAGGCAGTGGTGGAAGAAGTACTTAAGAAAAAGTACTGTTACTCAAGTAGAATATTGCCACTGCTCCTACAACTACTACAATCACTACAACTACTATTACTGCGACCAGCCGGTAATCATCAGCTTCTGTCTGATTCCTCAAGAGGAAAGAAAAAACAGGTCTAAACCGAGACTATACCTGGATTTAACCACTACAAACACAGGATACAACCAGGACAAAACCAGGTCTATGCTAGGATTAAACCAGGTCAAAACCAGGACTGAACTAGGACTAAACTATGTCAAAATCTGGACTAAAAAAGGACTAAACAAGAATGAATCAAAGACTAAACCAGGTCAAAACCAGGTCTAAACCAGGTCTAAACCAGGACTAAACCATATCAAAACCAGGACTGAACAAAAATGAAATAAGGACTAAACTAGGTCTCAACCAGGACTAAACCAGAATTAAACCATGTCACATCCAGGATTAAACCATGTCTAATTCAGGTTTAAACCAGGACTGAACAAGGCCAAATCAAAGACTAAACCAAGAATAAAACTAGTTCAAAATCAGAACTTGAGCTTGAAAAAACTGGGTAACACTATAAAAGGCCCGCGTACCACCACACTAAACTTATGTAGCTTTAGTATAAAAAAACAAGTTTCCACGGGCCCCACTGACCTCAATACAAACACAAAGACTGTTTCATTGCTCCTGTCTGCTTCTCCAAACTGGAAGTGTGCTGACAGTTGCCTACTGTGTGGAATAAGTTACCAATCTCTAAGTATCTCATAGCATCCAACTGGGAATTTGACCAAATACTGGACTACTACATTCAGAGAGCTGACTAACCCTCTTTGCCCTTCTCCTGACATTTCAAAGCCCTTCTCCTAAAACCCATCGGACGTCCTGTGACACCCGACTCCCCTAAGCGCTCTTTGGCACTTGCTAAACCGATGTTTTGGATTCGACTTGGCCCTGAGACAGACCCTTTTGTTCCCCCGTTCTCCGCCCCGTCCAGGTGGTCCTCCTCTCCGAAAACACTTAAAGCCCTCGTCTGCACCCCTAGCTGGTCCCACTTTCATCGCCCCGGGACGTGCAGCGCTGTGAGAGGAAGCCCGGGTGAGTGTGTGCATGGCAGGTGTGGAAGTGTATGATCCTCTCTCTCTGTGTCTATCTTCACCGACAGAGCAGGTGTTTCCAGGACTGTGATCTCCGCGGCTAAAGATATGAGTCGGCAGAAGCAGGCTCGGAAATACTGTATAGACGTCTTTGTTGGATCTATTATCTACAGTGGGGTTTTCCAACTTTTGGGTCAGGGGCTGCAGTGTGGGTCATGAGGAGGTTACATATAATAAAAATCTTTCCTATCATCTCTTCCCATGTGGAAAGAATGATTTGTTTATAGCTTAGATTGGTTTACACACTGGTTAGACTCATCTTGTTATAAGGTCAGATGTTAAAATGTGTTGCAGAAAGGTGAATTTAATGCACAGAAAGCTGGTGCTAAGCCTTAAGTCGTTTCCTGTTTACTGAAGTTAATACAGCTTTAGCGCCAGCCTCACACCAACACACACCAGGATTTACTCTCCTCCTTTTTTTACATGTTTCCACTGCATTTATGTTTTAAAAGTCAGCCTCAAGCACGTTTTTTATCTCATTTATTAACACAACTTATGTTGCTTTTGTGACGTCAACGAAAAAGACATCAGTCTCCTGGACCCAGAGTAATGGCAACACAAGCAGGTTTTGGGGCTACCTGCACCAAGTGCCGTACCATTTCCTCTAGTGGAAAAGAGCCTTACACTATATTGCCAAAAGTATTCGCTCACCCACCCAAATAACTGAATTCAGGTGTTCCAATCACTTCAGTGGCCACAGGTGAATAAAATCAAGCACCTAGTCTGCAGCTTTGTGGAAAAGTTTGGGGGTGGACATTTCCTGTTCCAACATGACTGCACACCAGTGCATAAAGCAAGGTTCATAAAGACATGGATGAGTGAGTTTGGTGTGGAAGAACTTGACTGAACCTGCACAGAGTCCTGACCTCAACCCGATAGAACACATTCGGGATGAATTACAGTGAAGACTGCGAGCCAGGCCTTCTCGTCCAACATCAGTGTCTGACCTCACAAATGCACTTCTGGAAGAATGGTCAAAAATTCCCTTAAACACTCCTAAACCTTGGGGAAAGCCTTCCCAGAAGAGTTGAAGCTGTTATAGATGTAAAAGGTGGCCTAATGTCATATTAAACCCTATGGACTAAAAATGAAGTTCATATGTGTGTAAAGGCAGGTGAGCAAATACTTTTGGCAATATAGTGTATGTTTCCCAGTACCTATGTTCCCCGGGCCATAGAAACCAGGCACTGTTCTGGAAACCCTAGGTACTTGTGCATTCTGCTAAGTCCTGATGTTCCCTAACCTTAAAAATATACAACCAATAAGAGAAACATAACATCTCATAAAGCCCGCACTGTTTCTCCTCATCGCTCTAGCTTTGTCCACGGCTCATTGCTTTTAGTGTTTTTCCGCAGCATTTTATTTCCCTGAATGCCCGGCTACGGTAGCTTGTTAACTCCAAAAAGGCTGATGACATTTGTAGTTGGGGTGGATGGAAGCATAAGCGAACCGTACCAGAGTCTGTTGGGAAGCAGACCAAGACCACCTCTTCAAACCAGTCTCAGACCAAGACAACCTCTTCAATTGGGTCTTGGTCTGCTTGCTTGGTCCGGAGTGTATTCACACCTGCACTCTTGGTCCAGACTAATGTTGGAAACGAACTCTGGTCCGTTTTAATTGGACCAAATGAGCTGGCATTGACATTTAACAAGGGTAGCTGGTTGGTTGTCATTTGCCAAAACGTAAATCTTGTTTATCCACAATTGAATCTTGATGGCGTCTAATGCTAATTAATCTTTTAAAATGTAGGTAAGTCGAGAAACAACACTGATTTAAATATGAATACGAAATACAAAAAACTTTATTATCTATGAATGTGGAAATTTGCCTTCAGTTTCACCATAAAGTTAATTCAAATTACTCAAAAATACACCAAGTGCCGTACATATTAAGAAGCTATGTTCCTACAACCATTCATGTACCTCTGGTGGTCCTGCATTATATGGCATTCTGGGAGTACAGTTTGTCCCCAGTTATCAGAGAGTATAATTTGTATATTTAGAAAAAGCTGGGGGGGAGGGACCAGGACTCACCTGCTGGTCCAGAGCCGTTAGTATGTTTGCCCAGGGACGGCGTCTGCAGCGCTGAATCCTGCACCTGTTGATTTGAGGCTCTTTGTTGTTTGTAGACTCCTTAGTGAACCTCTGTGGGCACAAATTATGAGCTGCATATGTGTTTATAGGGATTAAAGCAGAAGTGTAAGTATAGCGTTATCCACTTGATATTTTGGGGATTTCATAAGAGTACAGACCGTAGACAGCTGAAATCTGAAGTGTAAATTCAAATCAGGAAGACCAGTCTCTTCTCCCACTTCATGTCCTATCAGCTGACTCCGTCTAAGCCATTCTGCTTCCTCTACGTCTCAGCCAATCATCGCTCAGCCATCTAGATTTGAAGATTCTGTCCTTCTGTTTCGAGCAGCAGCCCTCCTCCATCCCTTCAGCAGCAGATCCATCTGACTCTCCAGCTTCCTCTTCTCAGCCACTACCAGTTTCTAGGCTGTACCCTAAAATCCCTAATCTAATTCTCCTCTCATCTCTAAGTGGGATCTAAGCACCAAACTTTCTCTGATACTAACTAATAAATGAATATACATCACTCATTTGTCTGAATATTTTGAGTCTCTCCTGGTTGAAATATCAGAGGAGGGATCGGAGGCTGAAGAGGAACTTCTTGAACAAGTGAGGGCTGGCTCCAAAAACACTGGTTCACATTGATTTTATTATTTGATTAATACTTAAAAAATAAAGGTTTTTATTCTACCTACCTGCCTCCCTACCTCACCCCACTCACTTGTCTGTCAGCTTACAAAGCTGAACTATGATACTATAGATGAGCTAATGGACTTTATTTAGAAGAGGATCTTCAAAAGTGGTCTCCATAAGGTTTTTTTCTTTTTTAGGAGTTTTTCCTTACTGAGAAGGATGGTCTAAGTAAAGGGGATGTCCTGTTTACTTTAGTGTGGTTACCTTATGCCTGATTGTTTGTTTATGTTTGATGAACTGTTTGTGAAGCCCTTTGAGGTGACTGTTGTTGTGATACTGGGCTATATTAACTGAACTGAATATTCAAACACCTTTTCACTTTTCTAGGGCAGTGTTTCTAAGATAAAACACTGCCAAAAAGGTTGGTCATGTAGAGTGCCCGATTTCAATATACAGGTGCCATAAAAGTCCTACTCATGTGCCACCAGTTTTTAAATCAAAGTCACTCTCAAGTCCTTGGTGTTCAAGTCCAGGAAACGGCAACAACCAAAAATGTCTGGTGTGAAGGAAAGGGATGGGTGGGTTACACATATTTCATACTCATTCCATCTCCAGTTTGTCATTGCCATTGTTTGTCCATAGCAGACTCCACCCAATTGCTGTAAACACCCTCCTAGATTCACAAACCCACACTTTATTGGCTGTGCTGTTCTACTTTCTATGGTTAAAAAAAAAAGCAAAAGTATCCCAAATTTCACTCACCTGTCTATCAGTAGTGTTTTGAGATCTGTAAAAATAATCGTTCACCCTCGTTGCATTGTCTACCATTAAACGCCAACCATTTTTGTGTCAAAGTGGTAAGCGGCAATTAGCACGGCAGCCCTGATCCACTGACAGTGCACATCTGAGCTGTCAGCCGCTGTGGAAAATATGCTCCTATGTTTGTGTTCCTATGGAGACGTTAGTGATGTTTAGTGTTTAGGAAAAAAAAAAAAAGGCAAAGAAACTCGAGCTACTGTCACTTCTGTCTGGCTCAGGCTCAGATTGAATGGTGGAGAAGTGTCTTGGGTCTTGTAGTGGTGACTGATGGTGTTTTGTTTAAATGAAAGCGACATGAATTACTTGGATGACAGTGTACCAACAGGAGCTCAGCTGATATTTGTAACATCCAATATACAGCTTATTGGAGTACTCTGTGTATGGGGGCTGTAGCACTGCACTTGTGTGTAGAGAAGATAGCAGTAGATTTTTTTTTCATTTGGTGACCATTTTCCTCTATGGAGCTCACCCTACATTTCGAAGAAAAGCAAGTCCTACTCTTGACAGACTACTAATGGGTAACAGAGATAGAGGTCTAAGCAGGGACAACCACACTTTTCCTCTCCCCAGACACTTTTTCCAGCACAGTCCCTCCAGAGTGTTCAAGGTCTTCTCCGAGACCTCCTCCCAGTGGGACATGCCCAGAACACCTCCCCAGGGAGGCGTCCAGGAGTCATCCTAACAAATCCCCCAGCCACCCTCCTCTCGATGTGGAGGAGCAGTGGCTCTACTCTGAGCGCCTCCCAGGCAACGGAGCTCCTCACCCTAGTTCTAAAGCATCGCCCAGCCACCCTGCAGAGGAAACTCGTTTCAGCAGCTTGTATCTGTGATTGTTTTATTCTGTTTGTCTCTTTGTTAATTGCTTTTTCCTTATTGTTAATGACACTCAAACCCACAATGCTGAGGGAGACTGTATTTGTCTTGTCTATGCCCCGCAGCTCTACCAAAGAGCCATACAGCAGTGCAGGTGTTATGTATAGTTTGCAAATCAAATGTGCTGTCATTTACAGAAATCAATAAAGGGATTTTTTGAAAATGTTTCCATTACTGTCATTCCAGTCCATTAAAGGTTTGTCCATAGTCTATAGTATATAGTCAATATCTCAAATTTCACCAGTGTCATGTAACCACACCGACTGACAGTATGCAACACAACACAGATAGGAAACAATGTCAGGAATTTTCATCTTTACTTTTTCCCAGGTGCCAGGAACCTTAATGAAATCATTTATAGAAATAACAAAATGAATAAAAAAAGATTTGACCACTGCACCAACTTTAAATCTGATTTTGTAGCATTCACACAGTAATACAGGGCAACCAACTTGGACTTTTCAACCACAGCCACCTCTGTGTGGGGTCAGGATCTCACTGAATCTAATTTCCTCTCCTAAAACTGATTATGTTCTTGTTGTTGAAGACCAAGTTAAAGAGCAGGGGTCCTAGAGGAAGACTGTACGCTCACTGTCTGCTGGTGAAAGTGGAAATGTCCTTTGTTGCTCCTAAGTCAGGCGGAAAATTGCAAACCCATTTGTCATTGTGTGACTAGATGCAGAGGTCACTTGGTGGATTCCTTCATGACAAGCTTTAAAAAAAAAAAAAAAAAAATCTACTGTTTTTCCACTGGCCTCACCCTTTAACACCTGCAGCTCCACGTAAAATAACAAAACATGGGGCCGGACCCAAGAAAAGGAGGGCTTTAGAGAGAAAACTGATACGGAGCAAGAATTTAGCGTGAAACATTGCACATCTATTGGCCATTACAGAGCATTTGAATCCAAATAGTGGCACACAGGCTTTGGCCAAGATCCAAAACCTGGAGAATACCACTAATTATCGCCGACTTTGACCGAATAACAAGTCTAAGAGCTGAAATTGGATGTTGTTTGTTATCCTCTCAGTCAAAACAGCAACGTCTCAATTCAAGGTAAAAGGCAGAGACACTTAAGAAAACTTTTCCACAGTTTGATTGACTGGTTAATCCCACACAGAGGCCAGAGCTGTGGGGTTGGCTCACACAACGATGATTCAGACAAAACATCAAAGACGACCAAATTTAGGATTAAAATAAGGCTACACTTTCAATAGTTTTGTCTAAAAGAAATAATGACGTAACTTAAAAAACGTCATACTGTTTGTACTTGTGGCCATGTAACATTTATGTTGGATAACGCAAGCACACTGAGCACAGTTCTATGAAGAGGCATTGGCCGTATCTCTCAAAAATATTTCAACTAGACCTGGACTTTAACTTTAGTTCATACGTAAAGGCTCTATATGTTGAGCCACAAAACCCACAAAGGAGTAGAGAAGACATGGATCCAGATAGTGATGTGGAGCAACACCAAAAACTAAACTTTCTTTCTTGACACAACCCTCTGTACTTATCCAGGCTTGGAACTGTCAAAAAGAGTACAATGTCTTGTGGCCACAATGGCTGGATTTATGATTGAAGATTAGTTAAATGTGTTCATTCAAGATATAGCAATCAAATGTGCTGTGAAGTGGCAGTTACAAAATATTTAAAGGTGCAGTGTCCAGGTTTTTGGGAACACTGAAGACTGCAAATAACTCTTCAGACACCATTCTACAACCTGTGAATAGCTGGTAGTCTTGCAGGTACACGCTGTTTTTCTGTGAACAAACATAGATATTGATGTTGAAACAAAAAGCTATTTTGTTCATAAATGTCCTAATTTTTCATGCAAAATAGTAAAAGAAACTTGATTGTGCTCAATTGCAAAGCAGACCGCTGTCTCTCCTCACCCCCCTTCCTCTTTGTGTCCACATCACACAGTCACTAATTAGGTCGTGACATTTGGCTGCTGGAATTGTCCGCTGAAAACCAAGAGGCATCAATTAGGCTCCCAGCAGATGTCATGGTCTGCCTTGTCATGGTCTTGGCCTTTTACTGACCTAAAAAAAATTATCTAATTCTGACCATTGCTTTTCTAGCTTCTTCATTCCTTTCACCTTTTTCCTTCTGGGGTTGCTGTAGCAAACCACCTGCTTCCTAACGTGCTGTGATTTGCATAATGCTCAGGTTTTATGCTGGATGCCCTTCTTGACACAGCCCTCTCTATTTATCAATGGTTGGGACTGGCACAAAGAGTGCACTGGCTTGTGACCCATGTGGATTGCTTGAGTTATGTTGCTCACAGACAAAACAAAAACAGTGACAAAAAAATCCTGCCAGAACCTTTCAATTAAAACCTTAGATAATTTGTGCTAATAAGACATACTGTATATAAATGACTTGCATAGCTGTTACAACTGGTGGTATTGTTGTACTAATCCGTAAACAATCACCTTAATGAGTGCATGTATTGTGTGAAAGGAGAATTAGACTTTAACCTGGCTTCAACATACAGTGCATTAATCCAAAGCTTTTTACACAGCAACACATTTATAAGTCATAGGCTAAAAGTGAACAAGCCTTGGCTAGTCTCTCCACCACCAAACTATACAAGTTTGAGCCAAGTCTGAATAAGCCACTTCAGAGAAATTAATGTGAATGAATGGAAGTGTAATTTGTTTGAGTCTCCTGCTACATTTATTACATAATTACATCACTTATGCACATAATGCATCTGTGTGTGAGAAGTTTGGGAAAAGTGGTTTAAAATGTTTACATAGTGGCCTCAAAACTTTGATGACAACTTTGTGTTACTATTTGTTATATTTTACCCTGAAAACAACACTAACTAATGTTTAAGCAGCTTAACTAAAGCTGCAGGACTAAGATGCAGGACTATACTAGCGTCTATCTTGCAGGACCCTTCCCGCCCTGCACAAAAATTGCTCTGACCCCTCCTCCCCTCAGGCAGAAAGATACAGCCTCAAACCCAGAAAATACTCGGCCAAAACGTAAGACTAACACACTTTAGGAGGTGCTGCTCATCCACACAGCTCTTTTTTCTAATGTCTCCTGGACTCCTTCCTGGGGGGTATTCAGGGCATGTCCCACTGGTAGGAAGCCCGAGGGTCGACCCAGGAGAGACTAGTTGTTTGGCTTGCCTTGCATTGGCTCCCCAGATGCCTCAACCAGATTGTCTTGGGAGGCAAGACAGGCTAACAAAACAACTAGCCTGGCGAGCCAGCCTCTTCCACTTTATTTTCGAAAGCAGGACAGTCTGGTTTCTCTCTCAGAGGGAAGTGTTTCACTCCGGTCAATTTTCAACCGGCCTATCACAGCTGTTCATCTGCAGCACATTGTATGAATGCGAAAGCTAACCAAGGTAGCACTGGTTACCAAGGTAATTTTATAATTAGCTTTCCTCTTAGTGCTTTCCTTCGTCACCTGTTGATTCTGTTTTGGATACAGGTCAGTGGCGCACTGTTTACTGTCCTTCATTTCTCTGATCGTTACTCTGCCTGTCATTGTTCCGCCCATAGTAACAAAATTTAACCGAAGGGGTACCAGACTAACATCTTTGTACAGAATAAGAAAAGAGTTTGTCTGGCCGGCCAGACTACCAAACAAATGGTCGCACCTGGGTCAACCCTTCCTACTGATGGGACATGCCCTGAGAGGGAAGTGTGGGCATTATTGCTTTGACTGCTGCCTCCATGACCTGGTGTGGTGGACCTTAATGTTTCTTCATCATGGAAAAATTGTCAATACTAATAATCATACTGTAGCTTGAAAATGGTTTTATAACCCCTTGTGTATTAATTTGTAGCAACAAGCTTACCCCCCAGGTTAACGCACACATAAATCATTGTAAGAACTCACATTATTATTCATAAGCTGTGTTCTTTTGCCAGACTAGCACGCTTGCAGAAACCTCTAAACCTATTAAAGTAATGGTCTAGTAGCTCACGTTGCTGCTCGCTGTGATCTCGGAGCGTTTGGTGCGAAGTGTTGGTGGTGGTGAACTTCAAACGGTGCAGCTCAGATCCTCCTCCGCAGTAATAACTTTGAGTGGTTGTGGAAGGAGGAAATCCCCTGGCCCATCACTCCACTACAGACGAAGGTTAGCGCTGCCAAGGCTCGGCTCCACCTTCAAACAACAGCACACTGAGAGAGACAGGGATGTGAGGAAACAAGCAGAACAATGGGACATGTGAGGTAATGCAGGAGGAATTTAAAAAGCATTCAGATATTTCAAACATTTGGTCATGAAACTTAGAAACACAACAGTGAAATAATAGCATAATAAGTCCTGAGTTTCCCATAGCCTCCCATATCACAATCTCACAGATTTATTTGTGAGACTTATATTGGACTTAATATTGAAAAGAAGCAAGTATTTTAAAGTAGGGTTGTTCCAATACCAGTTTTTTCTTTCCGATCCGATACCGATCCCTTGGCTAAGGCTGAGTAGCTGCCAATACCAAGTACCAGTCCGATCCCAGGGAAGGTGTATAAAAACATTACAGCTGTGTTTTCTACACACCCTGTTTGAATTATTATGGTGTGCTTCAGATTTAAACAAAAACAAATAAAGACAAATTGGAAATTTTTTATTTTGTCTTAATTTTCACTCTAACACTTCAAAATACACTCTTAAGGATCATTCATAATGTACGTGTAAAAACCTCTGCCATGAGGTAATTTTTGTTGTTTCTGTTGCTCTTTTTCTTTCGTCTTGGTAAAATCTTTGACTGTCAAATGCCAATTATATGTTAAAATACTTTAAGACATTTATTGAATGAATGTAATTTCTTTTGCCTGCTCCGCTCCCTTTATTTGTTACCACAGCTCAAGGTTTTTACACTAACTCTACATTTATCTGGGCTTGGGACTGGTACAATGATGATCTTGTAGAGTTTTGGCTATTACAGAATTGAACTGGTGGGGGGGACTAGCCCTAACCCTAACAAAGGGCCAAATGAATAAATTAATGAAATAGTAGTTGTGGATATCTATAGGGCTGTGTCAGTAAAGGCTAAAGTGTAATTTTAACAATAAACAAAGCAATAGGAAGGAATTAGGCAAGAAAGTAAGGAAGAATTGAAGGAGAGAAAGAATTGCAAAATATTAGGATGGATCAAGACACTTAAAAGTTGTGGCTTTGTTTGTTTCAATAAAGAAAATAAATGAGAGTAATTAAATTATTCTAGCCACCAAATCCTTAAAAGAAATGCCCATAACAAGTGTATCTTTTCTTCTATGCCCTGTGTCTGTCCCTTTATGAAAATAATACTGTATATAATACGTCTATTATGGCTGAAATGGACCTGAAAATGGTTTTAGTGTGGTCCCGGTTCACTGCCTGATATAACAAGGACACACATATTAGTGCATGTTGGACAGGGGCTTGGATATCTCCTCCTCTTGTTGGTCATGAGGCGGGCATACCTCTCCACGTCCCAGTAACTAATCATCGAACAGATCTGACCGAGACAAGAGCAGCTGAAAAACGCAGGAAATATCATATTCAAGCTTTTCTAGAGTTTCCCCAAGTTCATTTCCACAACGCTGATCGAGAAGAAGTCAGTGTGGTCTGCTCCGGCGGCCAGCAAAGTCAGTTCAAAGACACTGATGAATAAATGCTTTTAAAGGTATTCAATATTGGGTAAATGTGGGTATATAAGATACATTTGGAGTTGATTTATTGAAGAGAGTTTGGAGAACTAGACAGGAGCAATGCCTCAGAAACTTAACTTGTGTTGCTGTGAATAAGGCCAGTGAAAATCCCTTTATACATGTAACACTTAAAAACATTGCATTGCAGGAGGTACATGGAATTATTTGATCATTTAGGTGGAAGATCATAAAAGAAAATTCCAATATCTTTGTATTAAACTTTTGAAACGTATGAAATACAAGCGCAAGTGACTCAATGACACAAGGAATATTATTTGAATATTATATTTTGTTATTTTTTGTACATTTAATAGCTTTGAAACATTTTCTTTGTGGTAAATGTATTATGATTATTATTAATGGTATTATTATGAAGATTTATTTACATTTTTTAACTTATTGTTCAATTTTGGGCACAAAATACAGTATTAGGGCTGTACGATGTGGAGAAAACATGCGATATTCGATAACTATGTTGAAAATTGCGATAACAATATTATTGCGATATTTGAAAACAGACCCTACTTTTCGAACATAGTAAGTTAAATTCACTACATTTCACAAAAATGTAAGTTCCTGTATAAACAGCGAACACCTAACACAAACTAAACCAGGAATAAAACAAGGCTAAGCTGTGACTAAATTAATTAAATTACCACTAAAACTAGACTTTTTAAACATTTTTATTTAGTCACAGCACATGTTCTTTTAAGGCTCTGGTGGAAAATGATTCTTCAGTGTAAATCTCTGTCAGATGGAAGACCACAGCGTTATTGTGATATATTTAGATTCTTGCAATATGGATATTGCATTTGCTGATATTGCAATAACATTAATTTTGCGATATATTGTGCAGCACTATACAGTATATATTAAAATAAGTAAACATAACAGGAGTTTATGTTTTTATATTTTCATTTTATATTTTTATTTTAAAGGCAAGCATCTATTTTTTCCCTTTTTTTATATGACCACCACAGATTGAAAGAGTGAAAGGGTTCTCGTGGTGTGACAAAAAGCCCAGGGGGTGCACAAGACAAAAAAGTTTGGGAACCACTGCCATAGACAACACTGTATTGCCAGGGTGCACAGTGGCAGAGTGGTTTGCATTCCTGCTTCTCAGCAAGGAGGTTGTAGGTAAGGTCCTCGGGCTGACCTTCTTCTACCGTCCAAACACATGCACGTTAGGAAAAGTGATGACTCTAAATTGCCTACAGAGAATGCATGTAAAAGGATGTCTGTCAGTGTCATTGTCCAGGTGCCCTGCCTCAGACCCATAGTTTCTGGGATAGGCTCCTGGCACCTTTGAACTAACTACAAGACTAGAAGTACGAGAATCCTTGTTAGTTGTGTGTTTTCACTGGCTCCTTTAGAAACCATAGATATATAACATAACACCTGTGTCATGTGCTCCTGTCTGCCTTGGCAAACTTGGACTGTTCTGATCATTACTAAGTATATTTTTCTTTCATAAAATCCCTTTGAAACATTGGGGTGAAAAGGGCACGATTTATTTCTTTGTGATAAAAAATGTAATTTGGCTCCCTTGTATTGGCCGGTCCGGTTCGTTTGGTCGCTGTCCTCTGTTCCCCCAGGTTTTGTTTAAACTTGATCCAGACTTTATCATCAATCAGAGCAAGGTGGATGGTCAAAGACTTGTTATGAAACAGTAATGTCTTTCTTTCTTTCTCTGTGAAAAATATAGTTATCCCCAGACTTATTAGTTCCACGCTTTAATACAATGATTCTCAACTGGTGGGTCGGGACTCAAAAGTGGGTCGAGGAACTGATTTCAGTGGGTTGCAGGCCTTTGCCTGCAAAAAAAATAAAAGTTTGACAATAATAATAATTAAAAAAATTAAACAGGTGGCAGGTACATAGTGAATATAGAAGCGAATATTCCTCTCTGGCAACAGCACTTGCTTGGTTTATCTTTAAACGTCTTCTTTTTTATGTTGCAGACTGTGATCTTCTGATATGAAACTATCTCAGGTTCAAACTGCACAATGTGTTTATTCGAGACATCTGATCAGTTGAAATCGCTCTTTTATTTGGGTCACAGCTTGTCATTAAAGAGTGATGGTGGGTCCCAAACCCAGAGCAGTTTAGAACCACTGCTTTAATAAATTATAGTACCTTTTATTGTAGATCACCTCAGCAACAGCGAGGCTTCTACTCAACCTGTCCTTGCAGAAATACATGCACAGTGATACTATTTGCAAATGCTTACAATAATATAGGATTTCTTTATAATGAAAAAATGCCTTGGGAGTTTCATGGGGCATGTTAGTGATACAGTTTTGGGCCCAAAAACATGAAGAGGTTTACAAGTACTGATTGTAGCTTTTAGAGCTTGCTGGATCACCTTGACCATGACCACATTCTTTTAATAAATAACTATAGTAAAGGACAAATTAATGATCCAGTTGCTTTTGATCTTAACAACAAACGTGTGAAGTTGTGGAAGTTAGCAGATTAAGTTTATATAGAGACTACTCCAGATGTTCAGGGTGTGCAGAAATAAAAAACTGACTGGACAATCACAGTTAAACACGATGCTGACAGCTACTCTAAGTTTTCAGCCTCCAATTCCCCAACATGCAGGCACAGTACTATATTTGACAGTTGTGTTACATTTAAAGATTAGCTATTATAGGGAAGATACACACTGAAAGAGACAAAAAAACATATTCCTTGCACACATCACTAAGATTGCCTAGCCAGCCCTTGCCCAAGTCACTGACAATTTTTGCTGAATCTGCTTATCTTTAGTATTAGTCCATTTTAATTACACAAACCCTCCTGACGCTTCTCAGCTCTAGACTCAAGACCAGAGGAGACCGGGCATTCTCTATTTAAACTCCCAGCTGTGAAACGACCTGCCCGAGAAAAACTTAGGCTGGCAAACTCGGTAGCATCTTTTAAATCTCCTTTAAAAATGTATTTTTATAGAAAAGCCTTTTTATTATTATTTTAAGTTCTGGTCCTTGCTCATGCTGCACTGCAAGTCTGAGCTTGTATTTATTTCATCTTGTGTGATTTTAATTTAAAAATCACTCTAATGGGATTGTGTAAAGCACTTTGTGACTCTGTTCTGAAAAGTGATATATAAACAAAGTTATTATTCTTATTAGTCATGTTAAAAGCCAGCCAGGCTCAAAAAGACCAAGACTTTCAGCCAGTTATATGATCTGTTTCCTTGAGAAGAGATCTGTCTGTTTTGGTGGGTGAAAAGTGGAAGAATCCTGTTTAAAATATTTGTCTTCCTTGTAAGTTTGTCTGCAAATTTAACATCATTTAAACTAAAATCAATCTTCTTTTAATGCATGTATTTAGGATATAAATAAACCAGTTGCAATGTCTTCCTTCTCTCCGCTCTTGTCCTCAGTCAGATCAAAGCTTTCTCTGTGCACATAACCAAAATACAGGGGACTCATCTGAAGGTCTCAAAGTGCCACTGCGATGCTTAGCCACACATTCCCGCTGTCAGCTGCAGACAAAGATCATTTTTTTTCAGGAGGTGAAAGCCGGGCATTTTCCTCAACACGCCTCACCTGTGTTATGAGCCACAATAGCAGCACAATCCCAGCCCTGGAGGGAGATTTATGCTGTCAGTGAGGCACATTTTACAATCAGCAGTAATACACCTCAACGTTAATGTTTATTTTTACAGGGTTGTCCTCATTCCTTTGGTCTGACCCAGAAAGATGCAGCGTCTAATCACAGCAGTACTGATGTCTAAATCTCAAATGACCTACAGACATTACACTCTGGTTTGAGCAGCACTGTGTCAACAAGCAACTGTCAACTGTTCATACAGAGGAGTTAGCTCTAGTTTTAGTTAAAAAGTGACAAAGGACAAGAGTATAAGCTTTGTGACTCATTTTAGCAAATAGAAGAAGCTAAAACAATGCATTCATGTGGTGTTTAACAAGACAGGGTGGAATGATGTAATACTGATCTCAGAGCTAGAAGTTTGCCTTTTAGTTTTATTAGTATTTTGAGGTTGTGAATTGTTTTTTTGGTGAATTTGGAATAAAATGTTTTTAGGACTGGGGTGAGGGGTGTGGTTAAGACAGTGATGGAAGCAGTATAAATACATGTTTAATTAACAAACAGACTGATTACATGTGTGTGCTGTTGGTAAGAGGGTATAGGGAACAAGATGCTCTCTGATAGGCTTTACTAAACGATAGCTTGGGGGATGCATGCTGTTGAAAACACAGTTTATGGGTTTACTTTTACATACAGAAAAATCAATGTCGATTAGAAGAGAGTAGAATGAAAGGTGTAGACCATGAAGAGAGTTTGTGCCAAAAGCAGTGAGTGGTTCATATTGTATTTCTGTTTCTGTCACTGCTGAACAGAAAAATGTAGTAGGTTTGGTTTAACGTCAACATACTCTGAGGGTCTTGGGAAAAAATATTGTAATTTTATATGTTGTCATTTGTCTGTAAAAGTACTTGTGTGAACATAGTTTTTTAAGCATTTAAACCCATTATTAACATAATGCACCCTTCTACTTCTCTTGTATTCTTAAAATCCAATGGTAAATGCCCCACAGGAGTCAATCCTTGGACAAAATGTATTGTGACTGTGAAAAAAGTGCAGGGAGACTATGTATTAAAGCTTTTTGTTCCTACACTGTCAGTATAAATTGTTCAAAACTACAAAGGGCTTTAAGTTTTTTCAAGCTTTTGAGAAACTAAATTCAGGCTTTTTCCATGTTATTTTGGGAGAAATTCTTTCACCTGTTGCTCTGGGACTGCAGCTAAGAGCTTCATTATAAATCAATAAACCACAAAGGGTAGACTGTTGGACTATGCATCTCTTAGGTCATCTTTAAGCCAGTATGATGAAGCATTGGATCAATAACATAATTCAGCTTCATTAATTCAAATATCTATATATAATGTCAACCAAAGCCACTTCAATAACCATTGGGAGCCTTATGTCTTGACAGTCTCCAGAGAACCACGAACATGACGATAATATGACAGGAGATCTAGACAACTATTGAAGATTGTTTTCTTCATTTAAATCAAATCATTCCTATTCTGCTGCATCTGTTCTCTGCATGATGAATAGGTGCACATTGTGGTGTTGTTGTAAGGGGTACAAAAGGGCAGAAGAAAAAAGCTGATGACAGGGCACTTTCATGTTATTATCACTACACTCTATCGGTCAAATCTAGATGGGACAGACAAAGTACCACCAGCCCCTGTAGCTTTAGAAGCTTTTCATCATTTCCCTACGTCTTTGCTCCTTGGGAAGATGAGAGGTTGGTGGTCTGTGCGCTCAGGGCCACAGCCAAAAGAGGAGCTGCAGATAAGTCCTGTCTTATTCAACAGGAGGGATGTGTGTTTTATGAAGAACTTAAAAAACTGAGCGGGTTAAAAAGACAGAGGTGATGACCATCTCACGCAACACTTGAATGAAACAAACTCATTCATGCTCTAAAGTTTTCGAAGTCTGAGTACGATGTTACAAAATAGCTGGCATGCGGTAAAGACTTTGCATGTATTTGTTAGCTTGTATTGTTAGCAGGTTTTATTTGGCTTGTGGGGTCTTGATGCTAACAAGACTATTCAAACATTTGGCCAGAAAGTGGAACGTAATGTACAAACTAGAAGCACTTGGAGAGGCCCTGTTGCACAATGGCAACGTGCTCAAACCTAGACTCAAACCAGAAGACTTCCTAGTTCATGCTCTTTCCATTGAGCCAAAAAGCACTTGTACCCCATGATGGTAAAGATCCCCCACCACTAATCATTTGTTCCCTCGCTGACCCCTTGTGGTTGGAGCTAGGCAACTGGGTCATCCCTATCTTGCAATGGTAGTGAATCCTTAAAAGAATGAAACTAGACACACCAAAATCATTTCTTCGTTACTCCATTACTGACCTTTTCTAAAAATGTCATTAAAATCTTACTAATACTTTTTGAGCATCTTGTTGACGGACTAACAAACAAACAAATCAATGCCAGTGAAAACCTAACCTTCTTAGCAGAGGAAACAAGGTCCAAGGTCCAAGGCTTCTGTTCTGCTTGTGTATAAATGTAATTTACACACAGCAACACTTAAGAGCTCCTCTAAATTATCTGCAGTTGTTGCCAGCCTGGAGGTTGCACTAAGCAAAAATAACTGAAAGAATTGCCTTCATGCAAACACATTTCTGGATAAATTCAAAATTAAGTGCATGTTAGTTGGAGAATAATTTCATTAGAGGACTTTCAGACATTCCTCTGGTTGGTGGGCAAAAGCTTAAAGGGGTTGTATAAGGCAAAATCACCCTTTTGAGCTTTCAACCATGTTATAATGTTGTCCCCTTGTCAAAAACATGCCCAGAGTTGTGTTTTATTTAAATTCACACTTTTAAGTAATTCTATAGTATTTGACACTGTTTCTGAAGCCTCAGAACGCTAGGTTCCACAAACTTCTGCCTCTCCCACAAACCCCTGCCATCTTTACTGACCAATCAACAAGCCCTCAACATCCAGTCTGCTCTCATTCATTCATCTTCTTCCGCTTATTCCTGTTAGGGTTCGCAGGTGACTGGAGCCTATCCCAGTAACTTTGGGCCTTAGGCGGGTTACACCCTGGACAGGGGCCAGCTAGTCACAGGGCCAGTCTGCTCTCATTCACTTATTTAAAAAAAAAATGGTGTACAGCTCTGTTTCCACTGATTCCTCACAGCTATTTTTCATTTTGTAGTAAAATGGCATCAGACAAAAGTTTAAGGTTTAAGTTTTTTTCTCTGTTTCTGTTCAAAAGAGGGTTACAGAACTGCACTCTGCTGCCCTCTGCTGGTCTCTTTACCTGTTTCTTTATGGCACTAGTTGTAATAACTGGTAATAAGTAATAACTGGAATTGCTTTCTTTAAGTCACAGTGTTTTTAAAGGCTGTAAAATGTGCTGCTGTTCTAGGGGTGACCAAGACTAGTTTAAAGATATGAAATGAAGAGATAATACAGCTCCTTTAACTCACTGCGCCACTGTTGCCCCCTCCAGATTTTTTTTCAGTATACAGTAATAAGTATTAATTCTGCAGTAGTGTAAGTATTTTCCTATGCATTTGTAATTCGTATTAGTGGTTTACCTGTAGCTAAAGTCATATAAATGGATGCCAGAAATAAGTACATATTGTAGCAAGATTCTGCTGCACTGTTTTACATCAGAGAACCATCAGAATGATTCAGGAGCTAAAATGTTACATAGAGTGTGGGTTTAAAGAGAGCCTGCATGTTGGGATGCTACTGTCAAGAGCAAACATGCACTGACAGAAAAACCACCTCCAACAAAAATAAACAGAGCCGGAGACAGTTATCAGTGTGAGTGTATCAGCCATGTGACGTGAAAAGACTTTTATCTCAAAGTGCTGAGTTCGCACAGCACATCGTGTCATCTTTAGCCTGCTCCACTGCACCAGAGACCAATATGGACTTTATCTAATACCTACAACAAGAAGATACCTCCAGGATGGTATAACAGTAGACTAGACAGGGAGCAGAGGAAACCAGTGACTTTACAAGTTAATGTTTACAGCTCAAATTTTGCATTAAATGGATAATGCAGAGTATCACTTCCCCTCTCTCGTTCTCAGTAAAGAGTTGTTTTTACTGCTGGTTTCAGCTGAACTTTACTGTGGTTTTACAGTTTTGAGTAGAGGTCAACTGATATATCAGGCTGATTTTTGCCTTTCTTTTTAGTCAATCGGTCAATTCTTGCCCTTTAATGCCGATTTTTGGTCAGGCATATGTCCGGGCAACCATGTGAATGAAGGACCTCAGCTTCCCCACCCATCTGGTAGCAGTCTGGGCTGTTACACTGCAGTTCATTTTAAACCTCCATAAACGCTTTATGTCACCCTGAAAAGCTCAAAACAGCAATAAATTGCTCATATCTCTGGCATAGAACCTTGCAGAACACAAATTTAAAAAGCATTCTGTAGATCTCCCCAAGCCCTACTTGCACAGCAAGTTTGACTGAGATTGCCCAATTGGTTTTCTCAAAAAACTGATCTTTATCTGTTTCCAATTCTATTTTAATACGTATTACTAAGACAAATGGCTATATAATATTAATTCTTTCATAAAATTAAGAAAATTGGCCCTACATATTGGTCCCAAAAATCGGCAGGGTTTATCGGCCAACGGCTGCCCTGAATTTTAAAAATCACCATCGGTCATAGAAAAACCCATATCGATCGACCTCTAGTTTTGAGCTTAGCATTGTTAATGGACTTCAACATCAGTACTTGAAACCACTTGAAGCCACCATGAGACCACCATAAGACCACAGTAAGGCCACTGTTGAACTAAAAGGGACAGATATAACACAAATTACAACCAAGCAATAAAAGGTATAAAATAAATGCATAAACACAATGTAAAGACAATATAAACATACCCTGCTGGCTGACCGATGCTTAAGAGGGAAAATGACGACTATATGCATAATTATAATTTCTTCAACTTGTTTCAGCTTAGCTTTCTTTGCTTGCCATGCCCAACTGATCTCATTTAGCGTACATCTTAATTACATGCATAGGTGTTCCTACCGGTGGATTTTCAAAATAATTGCACTAGCTAACATATTACACCAGAAAACCAAACTATATTACAGATTTGCAGCAGATAAACAGAGGGAACACATTGCTTTACAATACAATGATGCCAATCTTGTGAGTTCAAATGACAGTGTGGGGATTCTTGGTAATTTCTAATAGAAATAAACAATAAAACCTTGCTGGATAATGCACAGAACAAACTGGGAAGGCTTCACACAAAGCACTTGCAAACGTCTGATACGTGGATAAACCAACTGCGAGTAGCCACCCGTTTTAACAAATAAGAGGAACGCTGTTGTTGACATGCAGCAAGATGGTCATCAAAGCCTAAAATACACCCATAAATGTCAGCACTCCTACCCCATCCTTCAAACCAGCAGTGGTTTAAATGCAAACTGAGTTGGAAAAGATGGATTTCAGTAAGTTCGTCCGGCAAATGTCACTCACCAGTTTACTCTTGAAAATTTTGTGAGTTTTCAAACAAGACTAAAATCTATCTTGACCAATCTGAACTATAAAGGTTGCAGGTTAAATCCCCAGAATAATCTCTTTGCTTCTAGTCTTCTCTCTTTGTCTTCAGCCTGTCTGTTGAACACATAGGCCGAGACAGATCAGAGACAGACTCTGACAGTTGTACATATTGGTTTTCACATGAACCGCTTTTTTCTTGTACCACACAGCTCTGCGTCTGTCAGGCTCCTCACTGTTAGACCCCCGTGAAGCTACTGATAGCGGCTCACTGTCGGCTGCTAGTTCTTGGCAGCAGAGGCATGTAATTTCCTCCTTTTACCGGAGCTACTGTTCACGGCTTGTCCCTGCATGAGGCTCTGCTCCGGCGGGAAACCCCAAGTCCCAAAAAACACAGCGCTCTCAGCTCCACTGCACCGCATTGCCAGATGTCAACTTTTGACACTGCAATAAAAAAGCATTTTTTCCACACTGGTAATGCATTATTTGGCATTATATGAGCAGACTTGATGGGATTTGTTGTTTCAATCCACTTTACTGGTGCTGAAATATGTCCTTAGATTGCACTAGGCTAGATCGTCTTCTTTCATCAAAATGTACAAATAGACAAGTTATAATCATGCGTTCAATTCAGTTTTAGGTCTGCTTTTTTAAGTCTGCTTGTTGCTGCTGTGAAAAAGTGGAGTCAAAAAAGCAAGAAGTTGTTTTAAGTGGCACCACAGACAGCACAGACCACCACAAAACATTGGCCTCATCTTGCTAATCTGGCTAGCCGGACAAACTCTTTTCCTATCGGTATTTATTTGCTTAAATTTAATTTCCATGAGCGGAATAGTCACAGGCCGAGTAACCAATCAGAGAAATGAAGGCTCAGACATAAGCAGTGCACCACAGACCCAAACAAACATGCCGGTTTGCCATTTTGTCATAAAACATCAAAGCGCTGCGTATTATGAGCAGCTCTATACATATTTCGAACAAGGACAACAGCAGTTGTATAAAGACTTGTATAATGAACTAGACAGAAACGCTTTGCTGCAAGTGGGGAACCAGACTGTCCTGCTTTCGAAAATAAAGTAGGAGAGGCTGGCTCACCAGGCCACCATCTTGCAATGGATAAGATATACTCCCCAGGCCAAGGCTTAGTATCTCATGGGATATCCCTATTTTGCAAAGATCCAGAATCCTGGATCCTAATGGTTGTCTGGTAGTGTCAGCCTTGCAACTAATCACTGGTCACTGTGCATATAGTTTATGGGATAGAGTGGAGCCCCCCGTTGCCAAAAAAATGTGGAACAAAATCAATGTTTTAAGGAGTGTACAGTCATATAAATTGAGTGGTCTTTATGTTTGTTGATAAAAACAAATTATTACAAAAGTAGATAGCTAGATGTGATAGTCTAAGTAAATGTGGACAAATGTGTTATATTGATTAATCACTCTTGTAGCTCAAATGCAGTTATTTTAATGGATGTCAAGATCTGCTGAACTAGTTAACCTGTCATTCATTGTCCAGACACTAGCGGAGAAGCTGTAGAGGTTGATCTGTGATGGACAGAGATAAGGACAGACTGCTCTATTTGTCAGTGGTGGGCCCCTTAAGCACCAAAGACTCTGATGTCCACCAGCAGCACTGACATTTTCTCAGCAGTATGAGGTTACATACAATGGAAAAGGCATTAACTTTTTTTTTTCTCATGTCGTGAACAAAATGGCCTCTTGCTTCTGCTTCATGTGGCATGAGTTTCTAAAAGGTTGGCCACATAAATTAGACTGCACAGGAGCATACTATTTTTGTCAACTGCTTATGTTTGGTGAAAATTGCCTTTGGCCTTCCTAAAATCAGTAGGAACTCAAAGTGTAATGGAGTACTGCCCTTGGATTTCAAGTGTTTTGGAGTGAGAGCTGGTAACCTGTTGTGGCTGCAGGCAAACAGGGTCACGGCCCACAAAAAGGAGAGAGAAGAGAAAAGGAGAGATTGGTGAAGGCTGCATGCATACGGCTTTTTTTTAATGGCTTGATGGTTCATTATTAAAAAACAAATTATAACAGACATTTAAAGCTATGTTGTTGAGTAAAAAACTTTTTCCTTTAGCTGCCCAGAGTGAAGAAACTGTAAGAGAAGAAGCATACTCTTTTCTAGACACTCCTTTCTAGACAGTGGCTTTTACAATTTGGTGCATTAGTCAGTCCCTCCTCAATCACACTTAGTGGTGGTGAGCTGCTTCTGTTGCTACAGCTGCCCTGGGGCAGACTGAAAGAGATGTGTCTGCCAACAATCTACACCTACCTCTGACCACCACCACAGTCACACTGAACCCATATGCTGCCAAAAATAAACAAAAAACTATACCAGGCAAGGAATAATATTTTGGGGAAAACGTGTCCTACGCAGTGATTGATATATCTAGCTGGTAAACCTTAACAAAATTTGACTACTCCTCTGAGCCAGAGTCTCACTTCTCACAGTACTTTCTTATCACAAACAGGAGATGAGAGCCATCAATTCACCCACCAGCCTTATATAAACAATAGTATTTTTGGCAACTCCAAACCAATTTCATGTTAGTTCATGTTCACAATTACTAACTTTGAACCAAAGGATATCTCTAACCCAAAGCAGGAAAGATTACGTTTTGGACAGCCCAACCAAAACCAGGTACAATACTCTCTTGCATACTCCACAGCAGTGCGGTCCCTGAGGAGGAAAAGGTTATAGGATCTCTGAAAAGGCAGCCATTGTTCATCATCTGAAGCAAAATGACTTAGTAAAACTGAGAGGAAGAAAAGGCACAGCACTGGACCAGTGTGATAGCAGTGCTCTGAAAGTGGAGAGCACTGAGGCATGAGCGAAAAGCACCTTATGTCAGATATAATTGGCCTGGTCTTGAAAAACTATCGCTGGTGATGTCTGATTTGAATCCGTTTCTTTTGGCTCGAGTTTCTTCCTCTGAGCTTAAAGCATGTTCAGTCTGACAAAAGAGATCTGAGGATGCATCACTGTCTTTGGGAAACAGGACATTGAAATGAATCTGCTTTTAAAATGTCAATAAATTCATTGTCTCTGTTGTATGATCTCATGAAGGAAGAGGTGTATTGTCTTTATACTAAAACTATGTTACAATAACACCTGCTTTGAGGCAGTTTAAACAATAGAGAGCAGTACAATGTAAAGATGTAAAGAGCCACAGTAAAAAGAAGCCATCAGTTTTAAATCAATAAGGACTGATGACATCACTTTGGTTTGTCACTTGGCTGTGAATGTGTTTTGTCTTCTTAAAAGCAGTAATTATTTCTGACAGCAAGATGGCGCCAGTCGAGTGGTTTAGATAGAGTAGAGTCAGTTACTCTCTAACTCACTAAGAAAATCCTTAAAAGTAAAATCCTGTATTGAAATACTGTGATCAGAAACAATATGGTACTGCTCTAATTTTCTAGTTTCAATATTTAGAAATCGAAAACTATCTGCTCCATAAAGTTACTGATAATGACTGTGTTTTAGTTCACTGATGATATTTTTCATTGTACGTTTGAAATAGCAGCAAAAACTCAAAGGATTTTTTTTTTCTCTCTATCTATGACCCATGGGCCAAATTGGACCCTGTAGTTGTTCTATTGGGCCCAAAGGTTTTCAGGTTTAGGACATGGTGGTATTACTTGTTCTTTAGCTTACACAGTGCGGCTTGGTATGGTATACATGTATTTGCAGCACTGTTACAAGAAAGTATTTTATTTTGATGACTTAAGCGTCACACGAGTACTCAATGAAACTGGACTTTTAAAATCTGTCCTTTGTCCAACTCCTTTCTTTAATGACTGACTCCAGTACATTGCTCTTCAGTCTCCACAGTTTTGCTCTTCATGTTGAACCTAATGCTTCTCAGTGTTTTCGATGCCTCTCTATTTGCGCTGAGTCGTCTGCAGTGGCCCTTGTCTTTGCCCATTGCTGCAGCCCCTAGAAGCATGTCCAACCATCCTATCTTTCTGTCAGCACCACCGTCCGCCTCGGTTCCAGATTAAAAACGCCAAAGGAGCCGCCGGGAAAAGTGGCTGGCCCTGTCTCTCCGGACTCATGTCAAAAATGTTTCAGTCCGACGGTAATTTGCTGCGGTCTGCGATCCTTTCACTGTTTAGTTCAAAGACACACAGAAATGAAAGGGCGGGAGAACGACATTTAGTTGTGGGTAGTGACAGATTTCTTGGCCATTGACATGCGATCTGAGAGATGCATGGGATGCTCTCTGGGTATTGTGTTAAAGGCAGCTGATAATAGCATGGTATCCTCTTCCAAAATACGGCTTAGTTAAACAAATTGACACAACTCCAAAAGAATGCACAGTCACTCCTCCACAAACAGACTCCACAGTCCACACAACACTTGAGTTTAAGGCACTAAAGGTACATTTTGATATGATACAGGTCGACATTAGGAGGCAGAGTATATGCTGTGGTGATCCCAAGATGGAAAAGCCGAAAGGAAAGAAAAGACTGGTCAGTATGGCACAGTTTGGTACAAGGAACAAAGACTTGTGTACTGTGCTTTGTGCAGGTGAGAGGAGTCTGCTCTGTAAAGAATGACGTAATAAAAGTTCTGCACAAGCTGTGTCTGTTTTATACTTGAAGCAAACTTTCAAAACCAAGTCAAAACGTCCTTATTGGTGTGAGAGGGACTGGTGAAAGAAAATTTGATGAAAGTTGACTTGGACTGTAATGATACCTAGGGCTGGGTACCGTTAAACACTACCTTTGTGGTCTCAAAAAAAAAAAAAAAAAAAAAAAAGTTAAAATACTACTGGTATTGAAACAAATATTTTTTATTCAATACCTATTGGGACCTTTAATGTATGTATGAATTAATGCATGTATGAATCAAAAAATAAAGAGAAGAAATCATACAAACTTTAACTTACAGCTAAGCTCCAAAAATTTGCCTTTTAATCAATATAATTCTGTTTTATAGCTGAAGAAGATAAATTATCACACTATAGGTATCAGAAAAAGTATCCAGGTATCCAGGTAAAACCAGGTATCTTTTAAGTACTGGTATCAAATAATCTGAACCCAGCCCAAATGATGCCAGAGCCATTTTTCCTGCATTGTGTGCAAAGGCCTATGGCAGGCTTAGGACTGGCACAGGTCTTGAGCCAGTCTAAGTCTGCATTTATCCGGGCTTAGGACAGTCCCAAAGTAACTTGGTGGCTGAAGTTTCCCCCATCAAGCCCCTGAACCCCAAACTCTCCCAGGGCAGGCAAAAGGAATTAACCACTTCACAAATGGAGGTGGTTGTCGCTCAATAAGTAATGCTTTTATTTATAGATATTTTTTTTATCCTGTGTTTTTGCTTTGTACTTTTTTCTTTTGCAAGTGCTATGAGTGCTCATTTTACTGTCTGTCTGCATGTTTTGTTTCACCTTGCACGGACGTCTGAAAGCAGAGAAGCAGAGGTCATAATTAAAGGCCAAACGAATCAACTGGAGGAGTGACCTGACACTGGCAGAACACTCCTGGCATTTTCCCGGGAACAGGCTGATTAGAGCTGATCCTGTTACCTCTGTGTGTGTGTGTAATCACTGTTTTGTTTGAGTGAATGTGAGAAATTTCTGGATGTGCTGGGTTTGTCACGGCCTGCTGAGGATTTCTAAATTCCTTCGTGTTTCAAAATTGATCACACCTGTGCACACCTGTTGTGCAAGTCCTCACCATAAGCAACAGCAGTGCATGCTATAGACTGACTTCATTCCACAGCTGAGCAAAAACAGTTCAGAGTCAAAACTGAAAAAGTGAATCTGAAATGATCTACAATGGCTGAGAAAGCTAACTGCACTGCAAATTAAGAAACGCATACAAAAAGACACAGCGCCAGCAAATTTAGAAAACCTCTTTCAGTTTCATAAGACAGACTACTCAACAACACAGGCAAATGCACATAAACACTGCTTCAATGAACGGTGAATAGCACTTAATTAACCATCCTCCAATCATACTAAAATAATTCACACTAATGCAATAGATATCTCCATCCAATTCATGTCATTGCAACTACTGCTATTTTGTTTGTATATAACATTTATTGGGCTCTAAGTCTTTTGTAGACTTCTACATATTTCAACCATGTTAGTTTGTTTTTGTTTTTTGTTTATTTGTTTTTTTTTAATGATTTTATATCACTATATTTAATTCTTTTTTTTTTATCTATCTTTTGGATTGGAGGTTAAATATCTACTTTGACCCAGTACATACTTTTGTTGTGTCCTTGTGCAAGACACTTCAGACACTAAATATTGCCTAATTACCATAAGACTGATTAATTGGGACCCGTAAGGAAGCAGCCAAAAAGAAAAAAAAAAAAAAAATCTCAAGAGATGCAGTATTTTATTTTTATGTTTGGATAAAGTTGAGTCTAAGGCTAAGGACACAAATTTGCAAATGAACAGTTTATCAGCAGTCTTCTTTTCCATGTTCAATTTCATATAACACATCACTAATCAGTGTCCAGGGGTTAAGTGTGAATTTAAACTTATACAAGTAACTTTGACTAATGTGAATCAGATACAGAAGTGTGAGTAAAATGTGGCATTAACACTTAGTTCCTAAAGAGTGTGTGATTGCCGTTCCCACAGCGGCTCCACACAGAGATCCTGGGAACCACAGACAAACGGCACAAGCCCAGGTTTGTTAAGTGTGAGGCTGACGTTTACACCTGAGTGAGAAGTGTGGCCTCGGCTGGTGTCAAAGTCTGTCCTAACACTTCTACAATGTACTGTGTGGTGGTGGTGGCATATGACCTTGTGTACATAAATGTCGAGTAACATTGTGATTTTGAATTAGAAGTCTCAAGTCAAGTCTAAACAACTTAAGCTTCAACTAAGAGCCATCATCAATACACAAGCCTTGCAATTAATAGATGTATTTTCTGAAAAATACATGTTTACAGTTGTCTAAAATAGTGGTTTACAAACTATGGTATGATAAAATAAATGATAAAGATAGGAAGTGCATGTAGGCTACAGGATCATAAGTCACACAGGTAACAGTGAATGAGTGAGTCATGTTTTTGGATACTCACCAGACCTATCACCAGACTACCAGACCACTGACATGTGAAATTTATCTTTTCATCACAGCAACTGTGTGTGGGTGGGATATATTAGACAGCAAGTGAACATTTTGTCCTCAAAGTTGATGTGTTAGGAGCAAAAAATAAATAAATAAAATGGGTAAGGATTTAGACGAGTTTGACAAGGGGACAAAATCATGATGGCTACAGATGACTGGGTCAGAGCATCTCCAAAACTGGAGCTTTTATGGGGCGTTTCCAATCTGCAGTGGAGAGTATCTATCAAAAGAGGTCCAAGAAAGGAACAGTAGTGAACCAGCGACCGGTGATGTAAGTAGAGAGCAAACCCAGTCCGTGTTGTGTGTGTCCAATTCAACAGATGAAAACCTGTAGCTTAAATTGCTGAAGTTACTGCTGGTTCTGATAGAAAGGTGTCAGAATACACAGTGCATCACAGTTTGTTGGTATGGGGCTGTGTTTTAGACAGGAGGTCATAACACATAACCTTATGACCACCAATAATATGCAGATGATCATGTTATACTTGATTGGTGTAAATGTAGTGAGAGAGGCCAAGGATGTGCAGAAGGTGCTGCTGCCTAACTTTACTTTGTCAATGCTGCCATCTACTGGTTAAAATACACCACTGCCTGACTATATTGATTATACTGAATGTGTATATCTATGTATTTTATAAAGAAATGTAATATATTTTATGACCAGCCTTTGCTTTCTGTCCTCTTGAAACATCCCCAGAGCAGATTCCCGTGGGAACCAGACCAAAGTGTGATTCTGAACGGCTATAGTGATGTTTTATGACGTGCGACTCATTGACACTTGGCATTGACGTGATGAAGGAGACCAAATGAAAGCATGCAAATGGACAGAATAAGAAACTATGGGAACGTGCTCCTTGTTGTGTGGGAAAGGGATCATAAATCGTGCTGAAAAACATACACATTTGTTTTGTTAAAATATAATACTTCACTACAGTAGAAAAACATGCTGTCCCACACCGAAATGGAGAGCTTATGCCTTTATATGAACTGCATATCACCAAATATTACCTGCAGCCAATATAACAGACTTGAGATATGCATTTTTCCTATAAAAGACAACATTTTAGATTAACTGTGCTTACTGTAGGTCCAACAGATGTTATAAAGAGAGAATAATATATTCAGGATATCTAATGACTGTACTTGGTGCCAGTGTTATTTTAATTTTGTGATCCATTGAAGATATTTATAACGATAACAATGTGATGCAAAGAGGCTGACCATATATTTTGATTCAGGCAAGCCTCCAGGGATTGTAAAGAGTGAGAACTAAATAAATAGCAACCATATAGCTCAATAACTGCATGTAACTTTTAGGTAACACAGCACAACTGAACTAACAGTAGTTATATTCATTTTGTATGTTGCAAAAGAATATTTTTACTGGCTCATTATCAATCAGTCATTATCATATTGTACATTTGGATCACATTGCTCCTGCCTGCTTCTATAATCATTTTTACCAATGTTTCACCAAAATGGGAGCTAGCAGGTAAAAAGTTATATCTTTTAAGGTAAACTTGTGAAAAAAAAGTTTAGATGGCAGCCAACAGAGAGTATGCAAATTCTCTACTACCTATAAATTAAAGTCATTTATGCTCTTCATTCATAACTCCTAAAATTAACTTAACAACAAAAAGACTGCACCACAAAAGCATCACAATGTATTTTTTGCCAAATAAACATATTTCTACATAGCCATTAACAGTATTATTAGTAACTTCCAATACCCTGTAATGAATATTAGTCAAGGTGTGTAACAACCGATAATGCAATAATGGCCAATAACATAATAAAGCCAATAACACATTAACTTGCCAATAATGTAATACATTTTTTGAGCAAATAACACTGACTACGCAACATCCAACTGTCACTGACAAAACATCTAAAACTCCAAAAAACAAGTTCAGCTGAATTATTTTAACCATCTTTTGTTCTGAGGAAACTGCACAAAAAACAAAAACAAACAAACAAACAAAAAAGAAAATATCTTATTTCCAAGAAATGCAGTCCTATTGCTGTATTATTACGTTATAGGCTGCATTTACATTTTTTCAGGGTTTTTTATATGTTATGCCAATGTGGCCACTGCTGAGAGCTGCGGGAAACACAGTTATCCCTTTGAACAATGTTAACTATTTCTTGCAAAGTATACAAAGGCAAATCAACTTATCTGACTTGAATGTAGAGAAGTGTGAGTAAAACCTGGCATTAACACCCAGGTCCTAAAGAGTGTGTGCGAGTGCTGTTCCCACACTGGCTCCACACAGAGATCCTGGGAACCACAGACAAACGGCACAAGCCCAGGTTTGTTAAGTGTGAGGCTGACGTTTGCACCTGAGTGAGAAGTGTGGACTCGGCTGGTGTTAAAGTCTGTCCCTACACTACTACAATATACTGTAGGGTGGTGGCATATGACCCAGTGTACATAAACTTTTAATTAGTTGGGATTTGGAATTGAAAAGACTCACCATAATAAATTACTCCAGTATGTAAGCTTCAACAAGAAACCATCAATGAGACTGCAACCTCCTAAAACTGGCAACAGTTCGTGTTTGGAGCTCTATAGTGACAAATGCTGGTGTATAGTGTTACTGTGGGAATGCTTTCACCACACTTCAGGATTCATTATTAACTATGTGTTAATAATCACATATTTCTGCAAAGAGTGTCTCTGCTCTAACAGTATTTCCCACAGATTTCTATTGAGACTATGGTGGTACTGTCTTTTTTAGTACAGTATAGTTATTTTTATATTTTTATGATAATACAAGAAGCAAAACATATCACCTGTTATACCAAATCATCCAGATTTTTAGACTATGGGGGAAAATTTTTAATATGTTGGGCCAGCATAATCTTCTCAATTAATGTGAAACGCTGGCTATATGCAATGATAATACAATGTCTTAAACTGTACTAGATAAGTATTGCGTGGTTGTAGTAATTTTTCTACATACAGAAAAACAGACAAAAATCACAGGTGACATAATATCATTGATTAAATGTGGACATTTATATATTGATTTTGTCAGCTTTATGTTATTAATAGATTGTTTAATGTTGGTCTGGTTAATATTTGTACTTGTGATTAAATTCACTCCCTATTCAATAGTAATAATCACACTCCTGCTTTGGAGCAGCAGTCAAGAGCAATGCCACATAGACTTGTACAGTCATATGTAAAAGTTTGGCCACCCCTCTGAAGTTGCATAATAGTTTATTCTGTCTTCACAAAAAAGATCACAGAGGTATGTTATTCATTTTCTAGTGGCATCTGAGTTCTAGGGTGTTTTCCTAACAACAAGTTTTAGTGTAGCAGTGTTTAGGAGTATGAAATTAAATAAAATATTAAAAAAAATGTCTGTGCACCCTTATAAATTTGCTGATTTGAATGCATGTAACTTCTCAAAATGGATTACTTGTAACACAAAACTTGTTAGATTAGTTAGCTAAGCCTTGAACTTCATAGCCAGGTGCATTCAATAATGAGAAAAGGTATTTAAGGTGGAAATCAGGAAATAGAAGGACACAGGCAAAGTTGATTTTAAGGCCAGATGTGGAAGGCCAAGAAAAATACCAGAGACACATAGGCAAGGAATGGTGAGAATGGTTAAAGACAACCCACAGATCATCTCCAAAGACCTATAAGATCATCCTGCTGCAGATGGTGTTTCTGTACATGGGTCAAAAATTCAGCACAGTTTGCATAAAGAACAGCTGTATGGGAGGGTGATGCCACGCCACAGAGTCGCTTGAGGTAGGCAAAAGCTCATTTGGACAAACCAGATTCATTTTGGACTCTGGTTGTGGCGTGGTATCACCCTCCCATACAGCTGTTAAATTAAAAGTTAAATTAAAACCAGTTAAATTAAAACACCAGTTAAAATAAAACACTTAATTTAACTGGTGTTAAATCAAAACAAATAAATTGATAGACTTCTACCTATTCCAATATCTATTTACAATAATGTATGCACCTAAAAAGGGCCAGAATTGTGGTTAGGTGACTACACTGAAATGCTTGTAGTGTACTAACAAATTACCAAGTCAAGCCTCAAATAAGGCTTCAATTTCGAGTGACAGAGCAGAAGTTTGCTAGCGATAGTGGAAAGAGGAATTTATTAGTAATTCTACCTGCAAGGATGCCATCTCCTTTCATGATAAAATGTTTTTTTATGTGACTCTTATGTCTAACATCAAGACAAGCCATAGTATAATAATAACCTTTTGTCAAGCAGCCACAGTGGTTTTAATTATTGTGTGTGAAATAACATGCCAACTTCATATTTTAATTAAAGAGATTTCAATTAAAACATCATGAGCCTTCACTTATTTTTTTTTTTCATTTTATTAAGGAAGTGATATAAATACATACAAATATAATAATACTATTTACACTGTACATAACTCATTTAAGGAAGATTTCATGCTGCCATTACAGTCTGTGTCCATTAGGGGCATTGTTCAGTCCCTACCAGGGCCTCCACAGGACAGCAGAGGTGGACAAGACCCCCCTGGGAGGTGGCTGCAGGGGGAGGTGCAGGCCCGGCGTGGGTGTGAAGGGGACAGGAGCGGGCAGCACAGTGGACAAGCCGCTGTTAGTGGACGGAGGTGTCGGAGGAAAAGTAAAATGGCAGGCGTAGGACACAAACGAGGGCGATGTGGTGGAGTAACCGGACAGAGGCGAGTACCACGGGGACAGAGGCGGGGAGAGGTACTCGTGCCGTGGGGTGGAGCAGTGCGGGGACTGGCTGAACGAATGGGACAGAAACGGGAACTTCAGTGAGTCGTCTTTCTTGTCTGATGAATAACTCGAGTCCAGAGACGCAGGGATTTGGCCCAGTCTCTGCTCTAGTTCTGAGTTCGAAGACAGCTGATGGGTTTCCGTGTGGTGCCTGAGTCCCTCAATCAGGCTGGTCCTCTGCGCTGGGGTGATCTTGTGCATGTAGCTGGCTAACTCAGTCATGCACTGCTTGAAGCCGGCGCTCTCCATGGTGAACAGAGATGGCGGCTCCCAGTGAAGAGGAGTCATTTCTGGAGCATGTTTTATCTTTGTGGCTTCTGAAATTATACCAAATGCAATCAATAAAGAGCAACTGCAACAACAAAAAAACGTTTCTACACTTATCTACTTATATATTTGGTCTTTCAACTTACCATTTGTCCCATTGGTCCACTTGTGAAGGTACTCCACAGCAAGATCCAATATCTCCGCTTTCTCTATTTTAGGATTTTGCAGGCGCTGTGAATAAAGAAAAAAAAAGAACAAAGTTAATTACATTTTATAACCTAGTAAACTACAGAAGTGACTTAATTTGTATGGTCTGAATGTACAGTTTCTACCCATAAACAAGGCCCTTTTGGCACTGTTTCATGAGTATAGGGGTACCATAAAAAGAAGGAAGAAAACAAGCCAACCGTTAAATCGGAGGGGCCTTTTACATCCCCAAAGTGTCAAAACTGAAGCCAGTCGAGACAAATGGTGTGACTTTACTACTCACGGGATCAGATGTGGAGTTCAAAAGCAGAGTCCTCAATTGTGCGAGGCTATGATTGATCCGATCTCTCCGCTTCTTTTCCACAACAGGTTTCAGTATCTATGAAAAATTAAAATGTAGTGAACATGTAATACAAGGTTAATACTACAAAATGCACTGTGTGTGTGGGGCGGACTCTGTGAGTGTCTTTTCAATAGCTGTCATCAAATAAAATGCAACTAAAAAAGTTAAACATGAGTAAAGTAGCTTAATATTTGTAACTCCTTAGAAACTCAAGTCTTGTAAATAGACAAGTTGATGGTAGAAAGTTTCAAAGCTACTGGAATAAATTTAAGAAAAAGTGGTCAAAAGTTTTTACCCTCTTTCTACTCCTGCTCTCCTCCTGGGATGAGTTTTGTAGTTTCTTGGTCATGTTTAAAGGCGGTCGTCCTCCAAAGTATCCAAACTCTTGACTTGACAACAACAGAATAATCCCCAGGGGCCTGCGAGGGCTTCTTAAGTAGGCCTCGCGCCACCTCCGGTTGGCCACGCGCTGCCTCTGATTGGCTGACATGTGCGAGTGACGACACTTCGCGAGAATGAACAACTGATGACACCTTCAGGGGCTACACTTTAACTCAGCAAGTTTTAAATATAGATTTTTTTTTTTTTTCTTACTATGCACGTTTTCAAGAACTATGAAACTTTATTGTTTCAAGATAAATAGTATGTTCATAAAGACGCATCAAATAGACTACTTTTGACTCACTGGCTCGAACATAAAACCAGAGAGCAAATAAATTACATCCATCTAGCGGTGACATATTTAGAAAAGTTGGGCACACAGCCTGATACCGAGATGAACGTTTTATCCCATTCATTTCTACCAGGGGGCAAAATAAAACATATTTAGACGTTTTTGGAGAGCCGGAACAGATGATTGTTGTTTATATATTTATTAAAAATGACTTTGAATTTATATGACCCACATCTTTGTCATTGTCAGGTCCAGTTGCTAACGTAAACTTATTAAAGTGGGATTTGTAGTGACTAACGTTAATGAATTAACTTAAATCTGTGGATACAAACTACTGACAAGTTAGGTAAGTTAGGCTACTACTTGTCCTGTTAAACATTAAAAAGAATAAATGCAAACTACGTATCTTTAGCTTATATTTAATTACAGGCGCTAATTGCCACGTTAAATTAAACAGCTAAACGTTGAAACACTCACTAATGTTATCAAACCAGGCTCTGATATTACTCACATGAGGTCGAGTGGTTGTCAGTTGATAAACCTGTTTGTTATAAAAACCTGTTATTCATAATCTGCGATGTTTGGTGGCTAGCGCTACCAATGCTAAAAATGTATTATCGTCTTCTTAACACCCGGTGCCAGTTTTCGGAACGCAAACCTTCTGTTTGCAAACACTAAAAGGGTCTTAAGAATCTTTCAATCCCATTTCAAATGCAGCAAAACAAATTAGAGCAACATAAAATGGGTTAATGCACGTTTTTATTCATATTAATGTTTCTGCAAATTACAGATGAATTTCTTTTATGACCATTGTAGCTTCTTTTTGTAGAGAGTTCTGTGCTATCTCCATGGTTACACATGTGTTCCATTCTATCTCTATGGTTACACGTGTTCTATTCCATCTCTATTGTTACACATGTGTTCTGTTCCAACTCTATGGTTACACATGTGTTCTATTCTATCTCTGTGGTTACACGTGTTCTATTCTATCTCCATGGTTACACGTGTTGGTTGTAACCGCAGGGATGGACGTTGGGTACACGAAACAAGGTGCACAAAAATAATATTAACATCGCACTCTAAAATATACACGATAGAATATGAATTAATGATAAATACATTGATTGTCTAATTTTTTATTATTTTTAGTATTTGTCTTCTTTAACCAGAAAACTAAAATGGTCGCCAATGACAACCATTAACGTTAGCAAAACTAGCTCACCTGACAGAGAAACCGCTAGCCTAATATGCTAAAATGCCTAATTATTATCCTAGACAATTTTATTAAATCATCTAAAATTCAGTGTGAACTTTCCCATAGAGGTTTCGTATAAGTTGAACTATGGGAAAGTTTGAGTGAGTCCCGTGGGAACAGAAATAAAGTGTGAATGTGAGCAGGTTTTATGATGTGCGAGACGTTAGCACTTTGGATCAAGTGATGGAAAAAGGCCAAATGAGCAAAAAGTTGAATATAAAGCTGTTTTTTTTTTTTTGTTGTTGTTGTTGTTGTTGTTGTTTTTTTAATAATTTTATCTTTACATCCATCTTACCTTAATTAATGAACCTTGAAATCGAATCTGTGGTCTTTGATCCAACATAAACGGATTTGAATGGAAAAAACAAAGCATATAAATAATACAGGAAAACGTGGCGTTCAAAGGAGAAAAAAATGTTTACTTCAAAATAAAAGCAATTCACTGTAATTAACTTAAAATGTAAAAAACATTACAGACAATACAATAATGTATCTAATATAATGAATATGCCGTTTTTATTTAATTTTTAATAATTTATTAATTTAATATTTTGGCATTTTTGTTTGACTAATTAGTGTCGTGGCATCCAGTGACATTTTTCTAATCAAGTATATTTGGTATAATGTAAAGCGTGGGAAATGGACCAAAGAACATTTCTGAAGTTATGTGTGACTTATGAATATTGAATTGCTGTTGTTGGTCCCACGGTCTCACGGCGCACGAGCGAACATGGGAACCACGGGGCAAACGGCACAAGCCCAGATTTGCTTAGCATACAGGCGAGGTGTTGGGCAGACTTTTACACCTCAGTGCTAAGTGTGTCTGCCTCGGGTCAGCCTCACGCCTCTCAAATCTCATCAGGTGTTTCCTCGGCCATGTCCTGGCTTCGTTTTTTTTTTTTTTTTTTTTTTTTTCCCCCATTTGGAGGTTTTTCTAGGAGAGTGGATGATACACCCCAAGAGGCACAATATTGGAAAGTCACGGTCCATTTCTCTGCCACCAAAGAGTAGCGTTAAAAGGGCTGCTCCTCACTAATTTGTTTCTATCGCAGGTTCAAAGGGGCGCGTTATGACACACATTTGTGGGGCGGGTCCATGTGGCACAGGTCCTTTGCGCTTTACGCACGTAGGCTGGGAAGAGGCAGTGTTAAGCAATCTGTTGATTCTTTTGTTATCATGTAACAAACAACTAAAACTATTGTAAGTTGCCCTTTAAGACAGTGATTTTTGCAATTTAGGGGCCAGAAAAGGATGAAATCAGAAATAGACCAAGATGGAATCAAAACTAACCCCAGCTGAACTGCCAATAAAACTGTACTAAGTCTGCAAGTATGCAAAAAATGGGTAACTATCAGAGAGTGATGTAAACAAAGTAAGAATTACACTAAACTAAACCAGAACTAAGCCTGGTATTAACCTAATCTAAACTGGGATAAGCCAGGATTACATCAGGACTGAAAACAGGGCTAAAGCAACACTAAACCTGGGGCTGGCATGCTGTAAATGTCCTTTTATGTTCCTGAAATACTTATTAGAATCCCAGTTAATATGAGAATAACGTGTCTGGATTCTGTTCAATGTTTTGTCCTTGTGGTCCTTGTTTATCTTGGCTCCTCTTGTGCAGGTGGAGGCTGGGGCACGACCTGGGATGCTGCTCTCACATCCTCAGCTTTGAACGCCTCTGCTCAATAAAATAATTTGCCAAAGGTTAGAAAAAGGTTGTGTTTAGTTTGGAGGTGGATTTGTTTGTATGTAATGTTGTTGGATTTGTGTTTGAGTCAATTAAGATAATTGTTTTATTGTTTTCCTAACTTCAAGACAGATAACATCACTTTTACAAATAGTTTTTATGGGCAACATACAAAATCATAAAAAAAGAAAAAGCTTCACACATGAAATGCTAAAATAGAGTATCCCTGAGTAGTGAAAAAGGAGCACTGTCCCCTAATTTAACATTTTTGCATCTTCATATTGGCTTTAGGACTCTCAGTTCTGTATATCTGCTTTCAGACATTAAAATGTATTTATTGTACACTAAGCTGACCATATTTTATTGTCTTATTATGGGCAATACCATCCCTGAGTCAATCTGTATTAAGTGTTGCATTACAAAAGTCTGTAATAACCACTACTCCTATAGGTTTTTTTTTTTTTTTTTTTGTGTGTGTGTGTGTGTGTGTGTGTGTGTGTGTGTGTGTGCTTTAGGCAGGATCAATCTTTAAAACGCTGTCTACGTCAATTGTACTTCATAGCCTAGTGGTGGAATATAACAAAGTAAAAGTACTTAGTTACTTTACTTATGCACCATTTTCTGTACTTTAGGGGTACTTTTAATTTTCCTTCACTAGACCAATATCTGTCCTCCACTACTTTTTTAAATTGATTTGAATTGAAAATTATTTACTTTTTACTTTTTGCCATGTTGTCACTGTAGACACAGTACATGAGTATAAAAGATGCAGTAAAGTAGTAAACAGATTAGTCCCATCTATTGCACTGGTTAACCATAAGTTTTCAGCACAGTTTTTCAACAAAATTCCTCACATTGAACACATTCATTAGTTCTTGAATCTGTGTGAAATACGCTTACTTTTTTTACTCACAAGTACATTTTAAAGTAAGTACTTTTATACTTTTATTTAAATAGAAATTTCCATGTGATACTTATTTTTTTGCTCCTTTATCTGTACTTTTACTTAAGTAAAAAAAATTAAAATAAACAGAATTTCTTCCACCACTGGCCTAATCCATCTTATAACATGACATGGCTTTTTATCATATTTCATTAGTAGTGGTAATTGTCCACTTTCCATCTGGAGTAGGGGTTTGCAGCCATTGTTTTTCATCTCCATCTCATTCTTGGTGCTAAATGCACAATTCACACCTCAGCAGCAATAATAAGTGTGAACGACTTGTGCGGGGCTGGGTGCGCCCTCAGCGTCCATCATCAGCGCCTCTTCGGAGATCTAACCAGTCAGCTTCTTTACCATGCGCGTTTGTTTTATTTCAGAGGGCTACAGTTTAAGTCAGGCTTCGCTGCCTTGTAGTTTTGTGGAAAAGCTTTCTCTCAACTGCATTTGTGGCCCGCCTGATCCCAGTAATGGGCTAAAGAGTGGAGATAACACCGGGATGATCCGATCTGAGCCATGCAAGAGGGAGATTAAGTGGCCTTTCACGGGCGATAATACTTCCGTTTAAAATCAAAGAGAAGAGGGCGATTAGCGTGGCCTTTTGAGACCAGACGCACGTCTCCATGGCAACGACGCACAGCACGCACCAGTGGAAAGTGAAGCGACGCATACAACTTTAACTTTGTGGCCAGGGAAACACCGCCAACCCATTAATTAACTTTACACTGAAATATGTCATGTTAAAACAATTTTATTTAACTTTTGAGTCTATACATTTTGGCTCGCTTCATTTCATTTATTTAGGGCTTTTTGTTTGCTCATGACCATTTACCTAATATACAGAGCACAAACATATGCATAAATAACAATCTAGGCAGTGTACAGTGAAGTGAAACAGCACGAAGCCCATATGAATTATCAGATCTCCCACGACATTAAAGTTATCAATTAACATATGCAAAATATACATACAATCTAATGTAGCCTATGCTATGAACCTAATACACTCCATTATTAGCCTATATTATTTTTTTTGCTATGCTTACCACAAAGTTTAAATTGAAAATAGGAAAAGACAAAGGCCTATGATCTTTTTTTGGCCAAGACATTGTTGAATTAACTACAACACAGTCTTAGAGGGGAGAAATGCATATGTCAGATGCCCTTACGCTCATCAGACAAAAAGTAAGCCTTTGGCTATTTTGTAATGGGTAAATAGCTTAATGTCTTTGCTGAACTTTTCCTACAATCTAAATATAAATTTAAATTATTTTATTGGCCTTTATATATTTGGTTGTGGCCTAATTTTGAGCAATATCAGGCATCGAGATTTTGGCAACAAAACTCTTGAAACAATACGCACACAGACCCCTCTCTCTTGGTAAACAAGTGGGTGGGGTGAGTGAACTCATTCACAGTAATGGCCGTGTGCCACTGAATAGATGAATGAATGGACGGGGCGTGTAGCTGGGGGCGTGGCTTCGGAGGGAAGCGGTTATATTGCGGAAGGTAAACACGTGCCGTACACAGTCCCATTCCACTGTGACACAGGAGGCGACAGATCCGATTCATTTTCACCATGAGAGCTGTAACAGCAGATACTCAGGCAAAGAGGACTCCCAGGAGGGTAAGGACGTCACAAGAGTACAATTTTACTTAATGTGTTACAGCAAATATGTCGTAAATCTTCATGGCATTAACTTTCTTCCATTGTTTTTTAAGTCCAAGATTTCCAAACCTGTTGTGGAGAAGCGCAGACGCGAAAGGATCAACCACAGTCTGGAGACATTACGACTTTTAATGCTGGAAAACATGGATGATGAGGTGGGTTCATTTTCTGGTGTTTCTTGTGTTTTATTGTGTTGTCATCCATGCATAGTCATCAAACTCAGCGTGTAATTTGGTGTGTGTTGTTGTCTTCAGAAGTTGAAAAATCCTAAAGTGGAAAAAGCTGAGATTTTGGAGAGCGTGGTCCACTTCCTAAGAGCAGAAATCGAGATAAAGAAGGGAAGACGTTTTGGAAAAAGACTCCACTTTGAAGAGGAAGAGAAACAACAAAACTACGAAGAAGGAGTGAGATCCTGTCTGCGCAGAGTCAGCAACTTTATCGTGAGTAAAACACAGGAATCCGACCTTCAGAGTCCACTTGACTTCTCCCCGATGCACATCTCCTCCCCGGGGCGCCTACAGAGGGTGCTTATGGCTTCTCCATCTGCGGCTCTGTCTCCTCCGCTGCACTATCCCGCCCATACGCAGACTGCTGCCATGCACTGTGGCTTCACTCCGCAAAAACTCAACAGCGACTCTGTGTGGAGGCCGTGGCCCCAGTAAAAAAACACTTATCCCAAAGAGAAAACTTTATTTTTTTATATGCAGCTTGTTGTACATTTGTAAATATGTATAGGATTGCACAATACTTGTACAGACGCTCTAGTTTTTTTTTTTTTTTTTTTAAACGAAGCATTAGTCGCACCTTCCTCGTTTTGTGTATGTATTTTTTGCTGCTGGTTACACAGATTGAAGCGTGCGTAAATGATTTCAATGAAATACAAGTGTTTTTTTACATCGTGAAAATATTTCTGTACGTGAGTTTTGTAAAGTCTTGATGAGCGACATGATTGTCTTGTACAATAAAAGTACTTCTCTGCTCTTTCTAACCGTAGTGGCCTCTTTGATTCTAATTAAACTTGTGCAAAAGTTTCTCTCAAGTCAAATGGGAGATCGTTAGCAGGTGCTTGAACTCATCAAAGCAGCAAATGTGCTTCTGTTGAAATGGCCGCGCGGTAATGGGGCTGTTACACTGCTCATCTCAGAGAGCAGTAAACAAATGAGGACACGCCTCATTGTCTCTATCACTAGATGTTTGTGTTCCCTCTAGGTAAAGAAATATAATTTTACAATGAAAACTAATCAGACGCAAACACTCAATATATGCGTCAACTTCTGTGTGCCAAATTACGCAGGGGGCTTTAACAACACGATTTATGTATTTATTTATTTTTTTTAATTTCCAATAGGCTATTTAGTGATTAGTTAGGTCCATAAATATTTGTACACTGACAAGTTTTGTTATTTTACCTGTTAACCAATCCATATAAAAATACTGTTATATATATACTTTGAGGAAAATCCTTTACAGGTGATAACTGACTCATGTCTGAAGCCAATGGACATCACCAAACACTGGGTTTCCTATTTTATGTTGCTTTGCCAGGCCTATTCTGCAGTTATTGGTCATTAGTGGGTCTTTCTGCCTTAAGTTTGTGTTAAACATGTGAAATTCATGCTTGATTGGGTTGAGATCTGGTGACTGACCACTGGCCATTGCAGAATATTTCACTTATTTGCCTTAAAAAAAAACTCCTGGGTTGCTTTTGCAGTATGTTTTGGGTCTCTGTCCATCTGTGCTGTGGAGCACCGTCCATCAACACCATGGCTTTGTCTGAATCTGAGCAGAAAGTTTATCCCTAAACACTTCAGAATTCATCTGTCTGCTTCTGTCTCTGTCACATCATCAGTAAACACCAGTGACCCAGTGCCATTGGAAGTTATGCAGCTCATGCACTGCTCCACCAGGTTTTACAGAAGATGTGGTGTGCTTTGGATCATGAGGCGTTCCAAGTCTTCTCCAGACTTTTCTCTGCCCATCATTCTGGTACAGGTTGGTCTGAGTCTCATCTGTCTATGCTGTTCCAGACCTGGGCTGGCTTCTTTAGGGTTTTTTTGGCAAAATCTAATGTGGCCTTTCTGTTGTTGAGGCTGATGAGTGGTTTGCACCTCGTGATGAACCCTCTGTATTTTCTCTCATGAAGCCTTCTGGACCTAGACACTGATAGATCTACTTCCTGGAGAGTGTTCTACAATAAGGTGGATCTTGTCAAGGGGTTTTCCACAACTTTTTGATCCAGCCTAAGGATGGTCTGGTTCTTTTTCGATGAGATACTGATGGTTGTGATTTCACAGAAACTGCTTTCAAATGCAAATGTAACACCTGGACTCAAGTCCAGACCTTTTACCTGCTCAGTTTATGATGGGTTAATGATGGAAAAGCCCATGCAGCTCAAGAAATAGCTTTTGAAGCAACTGTTCAATTACTTTTGAGCCCCTGAAAAAGAGGCAGCTACACATCAAAGAGCTGATCCTAAACTCTTCTTCAAATTTGGACGTGAATAATTATTACTCAAAGCAGCTGAGATTTTGCACTTTAAGCACATATTATAACTGTATTTGGAATAGTTTTGGTACAAAGGCTAAAATAATAAACCTTGTGTCAGTGTCCAAATATTTATGGACCTAACTGTAAAATAAATGTTAGGATGCAGGTACCATTATAGGCTTGTGGTATCCAACTAAAACAAGCCCCTGAAGTACTTAATACCAAGTTAAATAAGAGCATGTTCCATTACGCACCCCTTTTCACGGATTAGGTTTATGTAGATACTGTGCAATTTAGACGCACTTTAGCCCACTTGGTAACTTTCCAGACTTAAATAACGAGTTGTTGTTATTGTTGTGGGCTCTGCCCAGGACTGGTTTTGTAGATTGGACACTGTCTCGTCGATTGTGGACAACCTGTCAATGGCCGCTCTCCTGTGCTTTCATGCATTTGAAAAGACGCGATCAATTGACCAATTTTGTCAACAATGTCTCAGAAGCCACTTAACTGTTCTCCATCCAGCAATATGTATGCGTTAATGACAGATCAGGGGCGATCTAATTCAGCTTGCACCTATAGGACCCTGTTGGCCCCAAAACACGAAAACAAATCAAAACACATATCCAAATCTTATCCATACCGCGGTGACCCCTCGGTGGCTCTGATGCACACAAAAGTCTTTCCTATCAAAGACCGTTCAAACGCGGGTTATGAATGAAGGAATTAGTCCCGCTGTGGCTTGAGGCAGGATGCTCTTTTGTGGCTTTTTGAGGCTTAGCCCCCTGCAGAAACACCCCGGGACAAAGTAAATCAATTAAACACAATGAGATTAAAACCTCGTTTGATTAAATAGGTTCAAAATGTTGGGGGTTGCATTGTTACATATCTTAAGGTGGCCTGGATTAGTGCGCCGCGGATGTTTCTGCTTATGTCCAGTTTGTTTACTTTAGACAAAACTGCCCACGGAAATCCGACCCAAAAGAGTAATTAGTCCTCATGGAAGCGAGGAATCCAGAGTCAGCAATGAAAATCAAGATGCGTAATGGTGCGTAAATGTTGCGTAATGCGTATTATTCCAATTTCATTTGGATATTTTAAGGTGCATCCTTTATGTCCATCTATATACAGAAATTGGAGTGAGTTTAAACAACCTTCAGTTTACATTTTACAATAACTAGACTATGCATAGGGTTCACAAAACAGTTACCTGCTGACTTATAGCCATATTGGAATATTTGAAGATATTTATTGTTTCAGAAGCGAGGAACTGACAAATTATTAGCAGTTAGTTTCGTATTAAATGAGCGTGAAGCCAATATATCATACAGTATGTGTAACAGTATCCAAAGTAGTGGTCTTAGTCTGGCCTTAGAGCTAAAAGACAAACTATTTTTAGACGTTTGCCTCGTCAGGGATTAGTTTCCAGTTGGCCGCGTGTCGATACCTTTCCCAGTCAGCGGTCATCACCTCCAAGGTGCAAGTATCATCACTAACACCCACGCGCCAAAGGGACAGGCTCGTGCACAAACAGCTGGTTAGGTGTTTTATTCTTACGCACTTTAAACTTAAATTGTGTCAGTTTAAATACTTTACTTTTAGGTTACCCCCGGTTCAGTAGGTCATGTTGGTTTTAACGCAATTTTGTTGCTACCTGTGTCTTATATTGTGATGGTGGAAAAAAAAAAAAAAAAAAAAAAAAAAAAAAAAATACTTTTCACTTTAAAGAATTATTTTCTTTTTTAGAAGGAGCTCAATTTTTAATATTCTATGTCGCCCAGGGCCCAAGAAACACTATTTTGCAGGGAACTGGTTACTTTTACTCAAGTAATTTACTCACTGAAAAAACTTTTCTTGCTTTTATTGTTAAATTTTTCTAGTTTTGGCCAGTTAACTTGTACTATGATAGTATTTTTTTCTCTAGTATTTTTTGAGGGGAGAACTTTGACTTCTATTTGATATTATTTTGAAGTAACAGTAATTCTGCCACCTCTGCCATATTGTGACCCATAATTACAAACAATAATTCCTTTGTACTGATGCTTCCCAACACCAGTGGCACATCACGAGACACCAGGTTCTCCGGGTGCACAGCCTTGTCTACCTGTTCTTTTCAAAATCAAGTCAGAGATACATGGTCTGCAGTGGATTCAGAAACTAAACATCCAGAAGTGTAACATCAGGACAAGAGGGGGCCCAATTGAGAGTCCTTAATTATTGTCACTTAGTTATTTTCAGTCTAGACTATAAATTACACAGCACTCCATGTGAAAAAGCTTTTCATATGATTAAAAAATAAAAAATAAAAATCCTTTCTAAAATAGTGCTTAAATAATTATAAAAAAAATCTTGTGGCACTCACACATTTTTTATATTTTAAAGATTAGTATTAGTCAACTTTGAGAAATTGCAGTGCACCTTTTATGACTCAATTTGCTTTTCTTCATAACTTTAGAGCCCATTCTGAAAACCTGCACTGGGACCCCTCATTGCCACATCACACCATCTGCATTTTAACAAATATAGATCCATTCATCTTTATATGACATATGGACCTCTAGATTAATGTCTATAATTGGATAAAGCAGATCTTTTATCTCATGCCAGCCCTTTCACATCAGGACTTGTTTTAACTCACTGAAGAAGTTAAAACCTCGGCTGGTGGTAAACTGCAGTGGAGACGTTTACATAAATTAGTTCCTTTAAACAATGCTCTACCACTGAGCTTTTTCTCTCTGTGCATCTGTGAAGGAGGGGCGGTCAGCGGCCAACAGCTGCTCTGGTGGTCACTCCCTGCCCCTGCGATTACAGTTAATGTCCCACAGTGAAGAGCTAAAGGAATCTTTATTAGACACTATTACACTCCTGTAAATCTGCACTATCATAACCCATATTCCATCCAGTTATAGTAATAAATGTAGTTAAAAAAAAAAAGTGAATCCTTAAATACAAAAATAACACTAGTAAGCTTTGCTTATTACAGACTGATGTTTCTGATTTCAAATAGAAGACCAAGTCCAGTGATGGGCTCTGGAAAAGTTAAACCTACAGTATAGGAACCAGGAAATATGGCTCCTATACCTCATAAGACTGTACCATGTAGAAACTAAAATGTAAACTAAAATTAAAATTAAACTGTAATATCTCTTTACTTATTTTATGTATGATAATGAATAAATCAATATACTCCTGAAACCCAGATACTCCAGTGTTTGATGAAAAAGAAATTTTATTATTAACAAATTAACACCTAGAGATATGGTACAAGCAGTATTTGTATGCTGTGTGTTAGGTTTGTAGTTGTTTTATGAAGTAACAGTTTGAGTTCTTTGAAACAGGGCTAAAACTACAGTGCATAAGCAGTAGTCAGCAGCTGAGCGAGTTAGAGATGTTAGTTGAAAAGTCAACATTTGGGCTCATAACAACAATAAATGCATTATTTTAGAGACATTCACAAGGATACAAACCCATTTATTCAAAGGATGTACTACTGCTGCCCAAAATCCTGCTGCCAAACATTAGAAAAAGCCAACATAACATAACAAAACATAATTTAAAAGATGTGTTTATCTGCTACTGGCCATTGCTTATTATAGAATCTGCACAGAGATTTTATAATGTTATACTACCTAAGCCCTACTTCAAAAAGCACTCAATATCACTTCAGCCCTGTGCCTGTGAGTTGTGTGTACTGGTGTGTACTGTACTGTATGTGTGTTTAGTTGGAAGGTCATGTTTAGGCTTTGCCCACAGCCAGGCCTTGTGCTTTCTGAAACTCCTGCTGTAAACTGGACAGGACTTCTCTCTGCTGGTCGGACTCCTTCTCCTTCTCTTTAAGGAGCGTGTCATACCTTTGACTGGAAACAAAAAAATCAGTCAGTTACAATATTATTTAGAATAAATTATTATTCAGTTTATTGAGTTTGAGTTTTGTCGTGAACATACATGTTCTGCAATCTGTTATTGCCAGGTGACATTACAATGTTGTATTTTGGGTCATTATCGTGATTTTAGGAAGCAAGAGACAGTTTTCGTATAAGGGACATACTCTGTCAATGGTCTCTGTTCCAAAAGCTCCAATCACCCTAAGTCAGTCCCTAAACTCTTAATTACTTTTTACTGCAGTGCTAGGTCACTGTGAACTGAATTGTTAGGCACAGGATGTTGGCATATATGTAGGAAAAAAACTTTCATAAACTCCACTGATAATGAGCTTCTGTAATAAACTGTGGCAATTTGAGTAGGCTATTTATTAAAACATTAAAAACACTGAGCTATATTAATAACATACTTTACTTCACACAATCAAAACGCTCAGGAGTATTGCAGCTGTTTTTGCCTTAAGAAGCTATTATATATTAGTTCCTACAAGCTGGTAAGTCACTTTAGCAAATTCAATCTCAGACTATTGATATACATTACAGGCTGGTAATGGCCCACAGAATACAGCCTGAACTGTATAAATGGATCATTATGAAAGTGTCAACAGCTGATGAATCACATAGTTATACATATTAGTAACAATGGCCTACAGACGGCTGTAGGCCATTGTCTAGTGCCACTGGCTAATGTCTGATATATGTGTGTTCAACACCACTTCCCATCGGAGTTTGACAGGTGCTTACTTTTGCTATAGACTCAATATAGTGGCGGGGGAGGAGAGGTTTGTCACATCACTGGCAAAGACCAATTGGTACAAAACGGCTACATAATGATGACAATCAAGTAACTTTCTGCAGCCAAAAGATTGTTCAAACCCATACGTAAAATATTAGTATTGATTGTAGAACACTTTTGAGGTGGCTGGTACCATTTGATAAGATTTCAGAAGAGTGTCCATACCTATGTGTTTTAGCGTACAAAAGAATATAATATCTTTAAAAGAATACAAATATCTGTAAGATGCCCAAAGCATTTTATGATATTATATGATTACATATAGAAGTTTTTCTGGATGGCTTCCTCACTTACATCTCTCCGTTAATATACTCCAGCCTCTTTATGACTGTTGCCTTGGCTTCATCCAGGTCTTGCTTGACGAGAACTGGACCAATGAGCTTATAGACTGTGTTAGCGCTGTCCAACATGTCCAGCTCCTGTAGACACGGAGAATATACAGGTTTAACACATAAACTAACAAATAAAGGAGGCTCTTGTGCACATGTGTGGAGTTACCTCTTTGACAATGTTGTTTTCTGTCAGCTGCGTCTCCAGCTTCTGTCTGGCTGACATGCTCTTATTGACATCTTCAAAACACATACAGATTACAAGCTAAGTGATATTCAATTAACTACAATGGTTTAAATAAATATGTAATGTGAAACCAATATGCATAAAAGGTTTCTTTTCCTAATATGGTCAGTAGCTGCTCAGACATGTCTCGTTGTGAAGCAATGCTAACACCTACCTTTCTGAATATGGGAATATTTTTCTACTTCGGCATTCAGCTTCTTTTGAATTGCCTCCGCCATATTTATATTTTATAAAAATGTAACTACAGTGAGACGAGCAATGAAAGGAAATAATAGGTAGATAATTTGTTGGAAATGCAGTAGCACATGAAAGACCCCTGTGTGAGCAAACAAACCGGATGTGGCAGCGGCGTTTCCTTTCCTTTCCAAGTAAGAGCGAGAAGAATTTTAGAATTGCAATAAGTGGAATAAAGCAGAACATATAACATAACAAATTAACATTTAAATACATATACGACGTTACATTTATAAAAAGAGACTGTAATCTATAAATAAATCGATAAACTACTCAAAATATAATCTTATTTTGAAACGCTGCGTCTATTTACGACACCGCTTTACGGCACTGCTCTCAGCTCTCGCCCTGGTTCAAGATGGCGTCGTCGTTCTGGAAAGGTGTTGTCGGAGTCGGTCTTTTTGCCTTAGCTCACGCAGCTTTTTCAGCCGCACAACGTAAGTGAAAACAAATGCGGTGACGGTGCAATTGTCGGTGCATGTTTCTGATAGATTTCCGTTTTGATGACGACGGAAAGTTTAATAAACGTCCGCTTGGGCCTTCGCTGGGAGCTAACGGAGGCTAGCGCAGTTTTAGCATTGAAATATACGGCTTTGGAATAAAAGGTTTAATTCTGCATGAACATCTGTCATTGATAAAGGTTTATTTCATGATTTAGTTAAACGCAAACCCATATTAATAATTATTTATTTGGCTGCTAAAGTAGTAAAACTATATGAACAATCGGGACATTTTTCTTTTATTGTATGGTGTTTTATTTTACATTTTCTATATCAAACATCCAGGTACGAAATTGTTACTAATAGAACTGTCATTTGTTGTACATTTGCTTCGAAGATTTAATTTTTAAAGATTTTTGCATGTGACGTTTCTCTGTGTCAAATCCTTTGTGCAGTGTATGATGGGAAATTGATGGAGTAAATGCCACAATGACAAAACACAAGCTGCTTTACAAAGTTTAAACGTGGAGATCTTTCATATAGAGAGACTGTAGAAGATATTACATTAAACGTAACCTGCGTTTATAAACCTGCATGAAGACGATATCTCCCTGTTAAATTATTGATTTATATTAGCATACAATGTCAAATTTTGTTAATATTTAGGGCTGGCTACCGTTTAGATTTTTCGATACCACTTCTTAAACAATACCTGGGTTTTGATACCGGTACCTGGGCAATACTTTTTTTTTTTTTTTTTTTTTTTTTAAATCTATGGCGTGTTAATTAATCTTCCACAATCATAAAACACAATGATATTGAATAAAAGGCACATTTTTGGAGTAAAGTTCTTAGCTGTAAGTTAAAACCTGCAGTTTGTATGATTAATTCTGTGTTATTTATTAGATTCATAAATGCAAAGGAACATTAAAGGTCCCGCTAAGTATTGAAACTTGGTATTGAATAAAAAAAAAAAAAAGTTCAATAACACAAAGGTATTGTTTACCGGTACCCAGCCCTAATAATATTCCCAGGGAAGTTGTTTTCAAAATAGTTGTGAATGTTAAGGCAGAATGATAAAAAGTGGCTCAATGAGTAAAGCAGGCAGCAGAACTAAATATGTATCTGTGTAGGCGACAAAACAACATCCATATGATAAAAATGCTTACCCACTAAAAGTAAAAATAGTTTATGTTCTTTGTCTAACATCAAATTGTTAATGTTTATTTTGTTTCTTCTGTAGATCGATCGTACATGCGTCTCACAGAGAAAGAAAATGAAACACTACCAATAGACGTGAGTAGTTTGACTTTGTTCACTCCTTGTAAAGAAAATATTTGTTTTAATTCAGTTTTTTGTGTGTATTTTGTAGATTGTATTACAGACGTTATTATCCTTCATCATGACCTGTTATGGTATTGTCCACATCGCTGGAGAGTTCAAAGACATGGACGCTTCCTCAGAGCTGAAAAACAAGTAAGTTAAAGCTAAATATGTAATTGGCCATAGCACCTAAGTCCCTTTATAATAGGGTTGTTTGTTCACTGTGCCACAAGGGAGACCTCTAGCTTTGCCTCCTCAGCTTCAGAGTTGGCAACATGGCATTGGTCCTCATCCCCAATGTACACTCTACTAATAACATTATTCTCCAAAGTACATCGAGGTCTAACTGTCCTTTCCTTAAGAGATCTTCATTATCATAGTACAGCTCAGGACAAGAAACACTGTAACCTGTCCTTAGAGAGGTGACCAGAAGCAGGGGCACTGCCAGGTTTTCAGCGGCCCCTGAAAAGATATAGAATTGGGCCCTATCATCGTAAATTGAGCTAATTGTATTATTATAAGACCCCCCCCCCCTTACTGCACCACTGACCAGCAGGTCCCTTTCACACATACAGGGTTCCCGCGGGGAAAATGGGTTTTGCAAAAATTAAGGCCTCAAAGGCATTAAAAGCATTAAATTTGATTCCAACAGATATTAAAAATTATAATAGTTTTGAAGTAAAATTGCTGACATTATTAGTTTTATTTGTGAATATAAATATGTAAAAAAAAAAACAATTAACCATTTTGTTAGCCTACATTAGCATGACAGACGGCAGAACGAGTTTGCTTCCAGCGGGACCAAATTACCCAAACATTGGATGTTTGACTGTCAACATTATTGGTGCTTTATGAACTATATTTTACAATATTTAAATACATTTTGACAATTTAAGCTGTCACAATTGTATGTTTGTGGCATTAAAACTATTAAAAAGCATTAAATTAGACTTGCTGATACCTGCAGGAACCCTGCTATACTCCTGGCGTTTACTGGAGGGGCTGCTTGTGGGAGAACCACTTTGACCCAACTGCATCAGGAATGGCACAGGGCTCAAAGCATTTAATACTGACTGAACAGTGACCTCTGTTGGGAGTCTGTGAGAGCTGCATCTCATTGGAGTACATGGAAAACTACCAAAATGAGGCCTGAGATGCGGTCACAGAATCTGAAACAGGACTCGAACCATTTATTTCCAAACACTTCTGTTTCAAAAGGTTGTATAGTGTGTCGAGCACTGGGCTTGAGCATAACGTTGCTACATTTAACCTGAAGAACATCAAGAACAATAACCTCATTAGACAACACTAGCTTCTGTCAACCCACGCCTCTTATAAGTGCACAGACTTAATGGCTTGTGATTGTGTTGTGGATATATCAATATCCATTTCAGCAAAGGAGTAGTCCTCCTTTGTGTTATTGTTAATCCAGTTCATTCTCACGGCTCACTTGAGGATGGAGACAGAACAGTGTGTGATACACGAGCGTTATCTTTCATTATTGATCTAAGCCTCAAAAGGCCACAGTGCAGATATAATACAATGTGAGAAGATGTATTTTGTGGTTATTGCAGCAACGACACCGTATTTTAAAGAACTGGGTATTTGAAGTGTCAAAAGTACAAGACAGATTACAGCACAGCCACAACCAAGTATACAGATAAACCAGACGAATTTTCAGTCAAAGCAAATCTTTCTATGTTTATGGTTCTGTTCTGTCTGCAAAGGACACAACAAAGTGTCTGCTTTTCAGGTCTGGACTCTGGTCTTGACCACTGTGATGTGTTGATCCTGTTCAAACCATTTCTTTACCACTCTGGATGTGTGTTTTCGGTTGTTGTGAACGGCCAGTGTGCAGAGCGTGCTTGGCCTCACATTGGTTAAAAGCAAATAGTACATTTTTATTTAAAAACAACTAAGTCAACCAAAGATTCTGTACAACAGGGTTTCCCAAACTTTTCAGGCCGTGACCCATAAAACAATGGTCCACTTTGGGAACCCCTACTGTATAAGATAATAAATATGAAATAGAAATGCAATCAAACTTTAAAATATACAAATCATAAAAAACATACTAAATACAGTCAGATAAATAATGTCAACATCTCAGAGTGTGTCAAAGGTAAATAAGAACAGGTGGATTTCAGGAATGTAAGATGTAAAAAAGGATTGATTAAGCTTGATTAGTCATTTAGTCACTTGGTAAACCAGCCTGTGTCTATTTATTTAATAAAATTCACAGGTGCCCCGCCTTTGTGCACCAAATGATTATTCACTAAATGAAACAGTTGCGCTGCAGTCGAGCTTGATGAGTCAGTAGTGATATGAGACTGGCAGCAGCTAAAGAAGCTAAAAACATTCTACAGTATTTTCATGAAGAGTAGTTGTTGAGTCAAGGCAATGAAAGACAAACTAAATGCACATGAACGAAATACTTTTGCTTTTAGAGAGTGACCGATAAATATGGGTTTTTCTTTGGCCGATGCCGATATTTGAAATTCAGAGCAGCCAATGGCCAAACACTGACAATTTTTAATTTTATTTTTTGCGGGACCAATATGTAGGGCCAATTTTAGTAATGAAATTAATACAATACAGCTGTTTGTTTTAGTATAGTATCCTTTTTAATAAAGCAAAGAAATGTGTTAGAATTGAGCACTGAGAACAGTTAAAGATGAGTTTATGAGAAAAGCAACAGGACTATCTCAGTCAAACTTGCTGTGTGAGTAGAGCTTGGGGAGAGCTACAAAATGCCTTTTAAATATTTGCTCTGTTCCAAACAATCAAGCTAAATCTTTTTATTGCTGTTTTGAGCTTTTCAGGCTGAGCTAAAGTGATTCTGGATGTTTCCTATAAACTGCAGAGTGAGCCCAAACTGCTACAAGATGGCTGGGGAGGCTGGGGTCCTTCAGTCATTATGTTGCCCGGACAAGTTCCTGACCAAAAATTAGCATTAAAGGGCAAGAATCAACCAATTGACAAAAAAATTGGTCCGATTTATTGGCTGACCTCTAGTTATTTTAATCCAAAATGTGAGTTCACGGCAATAAGCAGAAGAAAATGAATAAAGATTTTCCTTTGGTAGCAGTAGCTCATGGGAGGGAAAGGTTGAAGACCCCTGGCCTGTAAGTGGAATCTGTATTTGTAACCTGCGTACTTATCTTTCTGCAGGACGTTCGACACGCTGAGGAACCACCCGTCCTTTTACCTGTTCAATCATCGAGGTCGAGTGCTTTTCAGTTCACCGGAGGAGGTCCCGTCCGAACGCAACCAGCAGGCCCTCCCCAACCCCATACGACTACGCAAGCTGGAGCATTTGCACTGAGACTGAGGCCATTCCCGCTGCCTGTAAACCTCATCGTCTGTGTTTAGAGAAACGTTTTTGTTAGTGACCTCGAGAAGAAGTTAATTTAATTTGTACATAAACTAATCTGAAACAATGACCACCAACACACTCGCTACCACTGACTGTGCCAACTCTTCAGTTTTTCAACCAGATTTCTTTGTAAATAACTACATTGTGTATTGCTTGGAGTCTTAAAACAGAGCAGAAACAACGCCCCCTCCTGTCTTTTTTAAGCTGATTTGAGACATTGTTATTTGTAAGAGGGGGGATAAAAGGCCTATGTGTTACTGTTTGAACCACATCAGTCTGCTGAAGAGTTGTTTGGTCAACTCTAGCTTTTGTTATTATGAAACGAAAGCTGTTTATTTGGTTTGGTTTGTTCCATGGGCCTTGTACTACGAAGCTGGAGTAGGAAACTTGCACTGAATGAGCTCTGAAGCAAGTTGGAGGATAGAAAAACGGCCTAGTGACCAACAACTGCATGAAATTAGCTGCTGTTATAAAAGACAAAATCTAAATAAACTTAAATGACGAAGAATAACATCTCCAGCCTTCATTATAAGTGGCTATAAGGACAGTTGGTTGCCTACTTCTGTGTTTTATCAAAGTGCTCTAGTTAAGCTAACAATTATTTTGATAATAAATTAGTCTGTTGATTACTTTTTTGATTAATCATTTAATAATTGGACAGTGAACTGCGGTTAAATGTGCGGTGACCTACTGGCCAAGCTGGATTTTTACTAAATTCTGAAAATACAAAGCTACAAGTGAGTCACTTGAGGTTTTTTCATTGTAAAAACTAAATGTTCTTTTAAATTTTTTTGTGGCTTTATGGTGCTGTCTTATAAATAAAACCTCCCCTCTCAGCGCAAGGCATGTTTCAGAGACTAACTATACTCCAGGTAGTGATTAATCGATTACTAAATTAGTTGACGATTATATTAATAATTGATAATAATAAGGTAAAGGTATACTTCATTGTCCCTGAAGGGAAATTTGGCCCATCATCCTTCAGTGCCGCTGGGGTGATGGTTCTCCAGATCTTGAGCCAGGATCCAGGTCAGGACCATCTGTAGCTGTGCATGTTTTAGGTTTTTAGGTTGAACTGGCGCTCTGCATTATATCTGGGAAAAACGTGATATTAGATAACTATGTTGAATATTGATATTATTGTGATATTTTAAAATAGGGCTTACTTTTCTGACACAGTAAGTTAAATTTACTTAAAACAAAAACGCAAGTCCCAGTCTGTATTCACAAATCAAAATTTAACACAGACAACAAGGCTAAAGTGTGACTAACTTTAGGAAATTACCACAAAAACTGGACTTTTTAAACATTTTTATTTAGTCACGACACATTTTCTTTTAAGACTCTGGTGGAAAAATGATTCTTCAGTATAAATCTCTGTCAGATGGAAGACCATAGCGTTAGTGCGATATACTGCGATGATTGCGATACAGATATTGCATTTGCTGATATTGTGATAACGATAATTGTGTGGCCCTAGTTGATAACATTTTTTAAACACAAAATGCATTTCACAGTGGTAGCTTTATTCCCACTGCTGATTTGGCTGTTGTTGAGTAATGCTGACTTTTAACACTGCATTTGTCAAGTTTTACAAACAACATGGATGAAATATTGGGACACTAAAATGACTATAGGCATAGAGATACAATTCTTAGCTGGCATGCAGATTTCAGTGTAACCCCTGTAGCCATATTGTTAAAGATGCATTTGAGGAAAAGTATTATTCAGTCAACAGCAGCATAATAGAAGTGGTCCCATTCTGATCGGAGACACTTTTATTGGTTTTATTGGAGTAATGGTGGCTACAAGATACAGATTCTAGCGCTGGCTCTGACTGCTCACAAAAAAAAAACAGCAGAAAAAAGAAAAACAAAGCGCAAATCTAACCTAACGAAATAAAACGCAAATATATGAGGGGAGGAGGAGGGCTTTTCTTAAACTTTTCGTTCACATTTTCAAAAACTCATGTAGTGGGCCTTTAAGAATGAGTGACCAGATGTCCCTCTTTAATGGGACAGTCCCAGTTTTAGGCTCCTTGCTCTGTAAAAACTCTAATAATATGTCTCAGTTTTTAACAAATCATGTCCCAAGTTGTCCTTATTTTAACAATAGGACAAAACAGGCTACAAAAAAAAAACTCATGTACTATCTAAAGACATTTGTCACTAAATTTATTTACAATGTCATTATTTTTAATCAATAAATTGTCGTCACTTTCAAAACTTAAGCCCATGACAGTAAATATTATGGATTTCTTAGGCTCTCTTGTTCAAATGCACCATGATTTGTGAAAAAAAAAGACACTGTTCCAATTTTTGGGTCTAGAAATCTGGTCAGCCTACCTTTAAGTGAGTTTGTCATAGCTAATAGTTTAAAATACATTTGTACTTTTGCATAGGAAGGACTTATGGATTTAAAAGTCCACAGTTTTAGGCCCTCCTTGGTTTTAAGCTGTGTACGCCGTTCACTCGGACTTCTAATACTGATGATTTTGTTTTTTGCAGAGGAGTTTTGTGTAGTTTCGTAGTAGTACAGGGCCCTGGAGGTGCAGTGTCCCATTTGCAATAAAGAAAAACTTTGGAGATCATAAAGATGGACTGTTATTATGACTGAGCTAACGATGCTAATGATACTGTGAATGCGACCTGAAGAGCTAAAGTAGAGAGGGAAAAGGTACATTAATTTGGGAAAAAATGTTGGATCTTTCCTTTGTTTTGTTAAGGTTTTTAATTTAATAAAAGCATTATGATTTTACAAGACTGCCTTTGTTTTTTTCATAGAGGGTGAATAATGGGGGAAGTTAAGTTTATTAATGATTATTTGTCATTGTGTCTTTTTCATTTAGATATTGGGATGAATAACTTAAAAAACTAAAATACAATTAGTTTTTTCTAAAATTGTTATTTATTAGAATATATTTATGAATAAAAATTTTACATCTTTTTTCTTTTTCTTAATATAAAGGATTTTGACACTGACCCACTGTTTGTAAAGGGGGACAGTGAACTTTTGTGGTGTTCCTTAAGAAAGTTTCCTCAAAACATTCTAGTGACTTTAGTGATTTTAGTGAGTTTGTAGTTTACCATGAGCTGTCATATATATTGCTTTTTAGCCAAATTGTTTATATTAATGAAATTATTAAATTAGATTTTGTGTTCCCTAATGGTTGTTGCTATTTGTGGCCTATTTAAAATTGTTGTTGTTGAGATTTAAGTGTGTTTTCATACCGAATATATTAATATGTTGAAATGTCCCACTTTGCCAATAGTGTCTCTAAAAATGATGTTTATGTTCCTGCGGTCATGTGTTTGAGGAGGAATCTTCAGTTCTGTGTAAGATTTCACTTTCTTTCCATCTGTGGTGGAGCTGTTTAACCCTCAAAGGTTTTTTTGCTCTCATTTTAGCATTTCTTTAGAATTTTAGCCACAACTGAAAACACCAAAAAAAAAAAAAAAAAAAAAAAAAAAAAAAAAAAAAAAAAAGAAAGTTAAATCATGTTCATTCCTCTGGAACCCTCTTAGTCAGTGCACACAAACACAAAAATCACCACCAGATCCACAATTTTCTCATTGCATTGTGGGAAATAATTCCCTTATAATTCCCATTAGATAACAGTGAGTGTTAAAGCCTCTTAGGGCTTTAAGAGGAAGAACCTGGGTTTTATTTGATGCTCTTTTGGGTTGTAGTCAGGCTGTAGTTGTTTCTTTTGTCCGCTAGGCGTCTCTAAAAGCTGGAAGTTTAGCCAGAGAAGAGGCGCTGTGCTGAAAAAGAGAGGCAAGGCATTCAGGGCAGTATTTATATTTGTACATAAACTACAGCAGCCTCAGAGGGTCAAACCATGCAGTCATACCTTTGCTGAGTAGGCTATTATACATTTGGCTGGAAATTCTCGTGTTACAACTGAGCAACTGTAAGAACTTGTTAAAAACTTTAAATATGTGGTTCCCAAACTGTGGGACAGGTTGCCCCTAGGTTTACACAAAAATATGTAGGGGGACAATTCAGGGGCCAATCTCTCAGCAGCAAAAACAGAAGCAAATACCAAAAGCCGTACATACATAACATTTCTTGTTCTTGCTTGCATTTGAAAGGTTTATGGGAATACAATCAAACGTATATTCAGACATCTTTTTGTCATATTTAGACACGTAAGAGGTCTAAGTAAACATAATAATAATCAAAAACATTGAGTCTGTGGTGTCTTCTCACATTGCCAAAAACACACTCACCCTGTAGTCTTCAGTAAATGAGTGTGTGGTAATGTGTTCATAAGTGTTTGGGAGGGTTCCTACTTGTAAAAAATGGTCTGGTGTTGCTTACTGGAAATGCTGCTAATGTAATAATAAAGTTTGGTGAGAAATAATTTGCTGTAGGAGATTTTATTTGACAGAGTAGCTCCGGGTTTTTGTCTTGTTGAAATTTAAAACCTTTCTAAATCTTTCTAATACCACTCAGAGTGAAATTTAATGCCAGCATCGTCAACAACAGAACAATAATCTGTATGAACTTTACACTAAGGAATTATCTGCACGACTCTCTGAAACTTAAAGGTTTTATGTTAAAGTCTAACACAGATGAAAGAACTTCAGTGCTGCATTAAAAAATCATGAATAAATGAATCATGTATTCCGATAACATTTCTTCAATAAATTGTCCCCTTAGAATTATAGGGTTCTCTCTGACATTTTTGTTAAAAATGAGTTATGCACATATTCTTGTTCCTGGATACCTTATTTACACTATATCAAGTTTTTTCCCCCCAGTTTTATCCATTTAAATTTTAAAATTTATTTAATTATTTGGGAAAATAAAAAGTTCCATTTGCAATGTCAAACCGTAATTTGGTAAAGTTAATTTACCAGAGACCAAAAAAGGTGAGTTAGTTTTATCATTCTGGAGAATGAGAGCTGAAAAAATAAAAAGTGTAGAGTTTAAGTTAACTGTAGTCTGTATGTTATTTTTTTACTGGAAAAGATAAATGTAGTATAAAAAAGTATAACGTGTAAAATATTAAAATATAGAGCTATTGCTTATATGCCAGCAAATGTACTACTATAATGTCAAAGTGTACTGCATTTTGCTTTCAAATGTGTGATGACGTCTTAAAAACAGTTAAATTATAGAAATAACTCGACTGCTGAAATGAAATGGATTGATTTCTGTTTATTTTGTAAGAGAGAACTTTATAATTCTGACTGAATTTTGGGTTCTCAGAATTAGAAAGTCCTATCTGCGAGTGACTATTATTGTAAGGGGACGAAATATATTTGTTATTGTGGTTTTGTTATTGTTGTGTCTGTTTTTTTGTAATATTAACAATGTTTTGACAAATGTTAAAATTTAATCTCTACTCATAATATTTAATACTTTTAAGGCTTTAATTCTGACCTGATCAAATTTAATTCCTATTTAAGGCTTCTAAAACCTGTTTGTTGCTGTCTTTATGGTTTGGGACTGCAGTTGTTAACATTGGCCACAAGATGTCTCTAAAGTCTTCCATGCGTGGGCTAAGTGACAAAGTTCAGAGCACAGAAAATGTTTTTGGCCTTTTTTTCTATTTATAGTTTCTGAAAATGTAACACCTACTTTGGGTGATTGACTGTTCAGTGTTAAAAGTTTTCATACACTCAAGCCACTGACCACGCACACAGTTATTTTCAATTTTATTACAAAACATATTTTCATAAAACTTCCAACTTTTTACACAAGTAACAGTTTACAAAGGTGGCATTAATATTTTACTCTCAAAATATTTCTTAGACTCACAAAAATATTATCTATTTTTTCCATTTGAACATGAAAAAAGTGGCGTACACATCAGTCGTAAAAACGCAGAGGGCTTCGGGACGAGTGCAGCGGAGACCGGACCGGCCCAGGACAGGCGCTCGGTGTCCTCAAATCTGAGACACAAGGATTATTACTGGAGTGTTTTTGGGAGCCGTTACTGACCGTTTAAGATTAAAACTGGTCAATGGACAATTGAGATCAACAACAGAAACACACTGATGCCTTAGAGAGATAATAAAACATAACTGCTGCAATAATTCTGAATATTTTTGGGCAAATTAGCTTCAGCATAAACACAGGATTAGTGTTCATTCCTCTGGGTTGTATTAAAATTGTTAGGTGATGTACTGAGGTGACTCCACGGACAGAAAAAAGCAAAAAGGACAGAAAATTAGATGGTAATTAAATTATTAGTTTGTTAAAAAAAAAAAAAAGGGCAAAGTAAAGTGAGATCCTTGCCTGAACTACAGTTTGACTTTAATGGCCCAACAAATATAATTTAAACAAACCACAAAACCAAAACACTGGGTTACTAGTTGTTACTCTCATAAGAAAATTGAAATGAACCCAATAAACAAAACGATAAACTATAAACTGTACTGTGTAAGTGAAATGTAAGATGGCCCCACAGGGTTTGGATTAAAATCCTTCAGCGTGGGGCCGTTCCAAGATTCATCGTCGTTGTTTTCTTCATTGTCTCCAGATGAGCTCACAAACTGAAACATGTGAGTCCCAGGCCAGTTTTAGTTTACTGTTTTATTATCCAGTGTAATGTATATTTATTATTCCAGGGTTCCTCCAGGTTATCAGCAAGTCTAATTTAATGGCATTTTTAACATTTTAATACCACACACAATCGTGGCAGCTTAAATTGTCCAAAGTAATTTCCAAGTATTGTAAAAACAATTCATAAAGCACCAATAATGTTGAAAAATTATTGGCTAATGTGGTCTCGCTGAAAACAAACTCCTTCTCTATCCCACTACTGTAATTTATCTATACATATTTATATTCACAAATAAAACTAATAATGTCAGGAGTTTTTTTTTTTTTAATGCCTGTTAGAATCAAAGGTAATGCTTTGGACTTAATTTTCACATAAAAATGACCTTAAATGCTTTTTAATGCCTGGCGGGAACCCTGTATTTAATTTCTGTTTATGAGATAATTAAACATTTTCAGTTTGATGACGGGACACAGGTGAAGTTTAACCTTTGTTCCCCAGTGAGGATGAAAGTGTCCTTAAGTGTTTTATTTTTTTATAACTTTGCAATGGTTGTTCTGGTTTTCTATAAAATTTGGCTCAAGTTTGTATTTTATCACTAACTTTGATTTTCTTCACACAAAGCCAATATTATTTTGTTTTTACACTCTCTAACTCATATTGCAATGTTGTAAGTGTTAAGTGAACAAAAATAGTATATCTTAACTTTTTTTTCTATTTTCTTTTTAGCATAAATCTTTTAATCAACTTCTGTCCGGATCATAAATACTAAATATTTAATTAATTTCAAAAGTGTAATCCTTTATATGCCCCTGTATGCAATGACAGCTCAAATTTTAAGTAAAATTTTTTTTTTAATTCTATATATTAAATAAGTGTCCCCACCAAAAAACATCATAAAAATAGTATGTTAATTTTTTGTGTGCGTGCATAAATTGGTATTCATGGTCCAGACAGATGCTGATTAAAAGATTTATGCAAAAAATAAAAAAAATAAAAAAAAATTAACATATACTAGTATTTTTATGATGTTTCTTATGAGGAAACTTTTGTGAACAGTAAAAATTTTACTTTTAAAATTCAGGGAACCAAAAAAAAAATGGTCTGAAGCTAATTCTTGTACTAAAAATAATATTAAGAACTTAAAATAGTCACCACTGCCTGTTTCCTAATATTTTACAAAAGCTTATTAATTGCATTTAACACTTTCTGAAAACAAATATTAACTGTCCCACCCAACCTATAATTAATAATTATAGTTTTTTTTTGTGTATTATTCCTATTGTGAAATCATACTACTCTTTCTTGTCAAAGCTTGTTCAATTAAATTCAACTTTATTAATCCGAAAAGAGAAATAAAATTGTTTAATCATTGCAAAGTGCTGAGTAAAATGTCCCAGGTATTTAAAAAAGTGCTCACTAATACAAATGTTAATATTTTTAACCAGTTTTAAGTGAATTTTTAGACTTTTGAGTATACAGCATGTCATGTAAGGTTGAGGTTTGGCTTTTCTCTTTTAAAATAAACCATTAAATGTGCTAATGCTGAAAAATATGAAAACCTGGAAGAGAAAAAGGCATCAGTGGATCCCTATTGAGATAAAACACATAACAACAATTAAAGTATGAACCAGATTAAGTTGGACCACTGACTCTTTTCAGACCGGCTGAAGAGTGGCCTGTGTTTTAAAAAATAATTTAAATAAAACACTTTTACTCCCGTTTATTTCTGTTTTCCTCCACATTAAACCAGAGCTGCCGTCCTGTTGTGTGAAGTCGGAGTGAGTCTGTGGCCGCACACAGACAAAGCCATACAGATGTTTTAAGGCATGTGTCGATACCAAGAGGATTATAATTTAAGTCTCTCTCCAGATAAACCCTCAGCTTTTAACGGGACGTGATGTAATGGGACAGAGGAGGAACAGCGGGGGCGGGTCAGTGCATTTGTCCTTTTTAACGCTCCTGTCCCTCGCACTCCCAACACTGACTGAAGTACTTTTAATTGCAACTAAATACTATTATTACTAACTAGAGCCGTTCGAACAGAGGGACGTGGTTGTGTCACGATCTGCTGTTGTTGTTGTCGCTGTTTGGGACAGTGGACAATGGGACAGAGGATGACGATGATGAGGGTGTCTCCTCTAACTCGGACAGGACGCTCTCTAGCTGCTGGATCAGGACACGCTTCTTGAACCTGGAGAGATATACATCAATATTAAATACAAGCCTTAAATTTACACAAATTAGGTCAGCGTAAAGGTCCCCTGTGCTGTTTAACAACATTATAACTTGGTTAAAAGCTCAAAAAATCATTTTAGCATAAGGGGACCTTTATGCTAAATTTTACTGTGGTATTTACAATGGTTATAGCTTGCACAAGAAAGACCTAAACAAGTTAAAAAGATCAATTTGGTATTAGCAAGGACCCTTGGACGAGAAACAAAACTTTCAAAACTATTCGTTAATCTTAAGTATTATTATGACCTGGATCACTGAGATCACAACAGCTATTAGCTGTAATATAATCACAGTAATTATAACTTTGAACAGGTTTATGTGGACAAGATTTTTTTTTCATCTTTGCTCAGAAACAGCCCAAATTCAAATCCCCTGCACAACCTGAATGTGTTTAATAAGTGTATAAATACTGTAACTGTATAAGTGTAAAACTACACAGTTCAGAAAGCGCTCCTACCTGGCAGCCTCTTTTATGGCGTGGAGAATGAAATACTTCTGAACATTCACGGCTCCTTTCACCTGATGCAGTAACCGCAGTATTGCCTCATAATCTGAAGAAACAATGACAACGTTTTAACACAAACATGTCTTCAAACTTTCTTTGGATGTGATGTACAGTGAAATAAACAAAAGGATCTTTACTCACTCCGCCCAGGTTTTCGGACCTCCTTTATGACCCTGGACCTGAGTTCAGCCTGGCTCCCGTCGAGTGGTGGGATGTAAATAGTCTCTAGTATTTCCGGTTCAGTGTCGGTACTGTCCACGTTGCTCTGAGGACTCAGCCGGTCACAGTTGTGTTTCTCCTCGTGTATCTGCTCGTCCAGACCGTCCTCCACCGGTCTCTCCTCCGCCATATTCACATCCTCGTCCCGGTCCACTGTCCCTGGTCCGCTCTTCTCTTCGGGGCTCGGTGACGTTGAGTTTCCCACAGAAGAAGTGTCTATTTCGTTGGGCCAGACCTCTCCAGATTCAGGCCCAAGACCGACGTCTCCATTGCTCTCTGGGATGCTGTTGCCATTGTCTAAACATTGGAAAAATAATAACGCAAGTAGTTCATAAAGTGATATAAAAAACTGTTGTGAAGGACTGGAGCCTATCCCAACTATGGGCCTGGACAGTGGACAGCTAGTTGCATGACTGACAGACTACATGACTATTTTGCCAGATTTTACAACAATTCACAGTCGTGCCGAGTCAACACTAGCTTCTCATCAGCCCAGAAACTGTTAGTGTGGGAGGTTTAAAGACTGGAGTCGGCAGCGCAGAGACTCGGCCAGACCTCAGTCACAGTCAATCAAACATTTCAAAGCTGTTGATCACGTGACTGTGGCGTCTGTGTAAAAAAGTTTGCCAAACTCAGCTGATCATGGACGTATGTAATAAAACCTTATCAGACCTGGGTGGTATTTAAGTGTCACATTAATTCAGTAGGTGCAGTTTAGAGTCAACAATTCTCCTAACACATATGTCTCGGGACAGTGGGAGAAAGCCGAAGAGAGAAGCCACACTAACACAGGGAGGACACGTAGACTCCACTCAGAAAGTTTGTGTCGGTCGGCCCCAGGAGGCGTGAACAACATTAACCAGATTAAACAGCCCCCTTTTAGCCACTGTGAAACTGTAGGAGGAACTAAGATGAGGAACCGAGAACACAAGGTCTCGTTATAACACATCCTCTTATCTATTTTCCTTTTATAAAATAGTGTTTATATAAAAGATTTAACCTTACAAACTCTAAACAAAATACTGTAGCATGGAATAAATCCTGTCTGCAGTCTAACGTCAGTCACTGTTTCTGGACACAAACAACATTTTGTTATCACAGACAAAACTATCCATCTGCCTCATCTTCCCCAATACAGAGTACTTTATTTGTAAAGCCAGAGGTCAGGGACCACATACAGGGTTTTTTGGGCTTGTTCTCTTAACACTGAACAGGAAAAAGAACATCTATTGCTATGAAGCCTTCAAATTAGCAATATCTTGTTACTGCTTTTATTTAGTCATGTATTTTTGAAGTAAAATTTAGAGTTTAATAGTATTTTTTTTTATATTGATTTTTAAAAAATCAATAAATAAGACATAAAAATGTAGGGGATCCTGTCAAATAGGTCCTGGTCCCAATTTGGGAGGTATAGGAACAAATTAAGCCCTGCTGACACCTTCATGTCCTCTTTCTTCAAAACATCTAACATGAGCTGTCCCTCTTGTGTTCTCATTTCTAATCCTGTCCATCCTCGTCGCTCCCAGAGAGAACCTCAGCCCTGCTACCCCCAGCTCTGCCTCCTGTCTTTTCTTTTATGCTACTGTCTCTAAAACAAACAACACTCACCATAGCTAAAATCCACTACAACCTGTAACAACCATTACTTTAAAAAAAGTAAAGTCAAGTAAGTAAAAGTACTCCCACGAGTGGCAGTTTCCTGACAACAGCATTTCGCCCATTCATTGTTACTGAATATCTGACGCCAGCTTATTAAAGTAGGTTTTGTGGTGACTGATTCATGGATTAAACCTTGGCATAAACCGTGGTCTATAACTATTGTGGTCCACCATGTTTCTGCAACTCCTGTCCAGTAGAACAAACATTCACAAATAGGGCTGGGTACTGTTAAACAATACTGTTGTGGTATCAGAAAAAAAGTTACAATACTACTGGTATCAAAAAATATATATATATATTCAATACCAAGTTTCAATACCTAGTGGGACATTTAATGTTCCTTCGCATGTATAAATCAAATAAATAACATAATAAATCATACAAACTACTGGTTCTAAGAATTTTGATCCAAAAATGTGTCTTTTATTGAATATTATTGTGTTTTATGATTGTAGAAGATGAATTAGCTCACCATAGGTATCAGAAAAAGTATTGCTCAGGTACTGGTATTGAAAACCAGGTATCGGTAAAACTAATATTGAACGGTACTCAGCCCTACTTACCACCATCAGACACACCTTTCCTTTTTTTTTTTTTCTTGCCAACTTTCTCACACACAGGTTTTCAAATCGACAAACAGTAACAGAGACATATTGCATCAGAAAAAAAAAAAAATATTATCACTGTACCCACATTGTAACCAAAAGAAAGAGTGGCACTGTTGGAGGGGTTAGGAAAGTAATGCTGTTGCTTTAAAATCTATAAACCTGTAACTGATGAGTACAACATGTTTTCAACCGTATGTGCAGCCCCAGGGGTAAGGGGGTTAACTGTGATCATTACCTTTGTGCTGTGGTATTGGTTTGATGTAGTTTTGTTGTCCCTGAACGCCTCCTGGACTCTTCACGTGGTTGGTGTTTCCCAGAGGGCTCAGCGGCCTCCTCAGTAAAGGCGACATGCTTCTCCGCCTCTTCACCGACGAACCGGACAGCGAGTCTCCGGAGTTCACGCGCTTTTTATTCTGTGGCCCGGCTACGAACTCGTCAGCTTCATCGATCATCATCCCCTGAAAAAAAAAGAAAATGTACCTGAAACTGAAAAGAAGTGATCAATCTTAATAGTATTAGTGGTGGTAGTAGTAGTACCTTCTTGTCCTGTTTAAAAGGGTTCCCGAATGTGTGCAGTCTTTTGGGTTGGTCCGGGTCGATCTCTCTCAGCGGAGACGGCATCATCTTCAAGTATTCCTGATAGTTCCCCATCTGAGCCACTGGGATACTGTGCAGGTAGTCTAAACACCATAGGACAAGCAACTTCGTATGTTAGGCACAACATTTTAGGAAAACAATGAGCCCAACAGGTGCAGTTTTTTCCCTCAGGTTTCTATTGTGTAGGGGTTTTATGTGGGGCATCACGTGTAATTAACTCCCAACTACAGCTGCAGCTTTGAAGAGTCAAGGCTCAAACTTCAAAGTCACAATGGGCTCTTCTTAAAAATGTCTTGTTCATCTCTGTAACTTCTGTAACTCCCTAAATTCTTATGTTTGGTGCGCCTTGATGGCTTGGTTTGATTACTGGACCAAGCCTACTTTAATGTCACAAAACTGTATCAAATAACAGGGTAGCTCCAGCTTCTTTCATGTGAAATTTAAGACCATTTAAAGACTTTTTAATGCCACTTAAAATAAAATTTTATGCCAAGATTGCCGGCAAAAAAAGAATAATCTGTATAAATTTTACACTAATAAAATCAGCATTACTCTTTGGTTTAATAGGTTTAATTTTAAAAGTCTATAACAGTTAAAATAACTCCAGTTCTGCATTAAAAATCTCAAAACTGAATCATAAATGTCAGTGGTAACAGCTTTTACTGTATTGTGGAGGTGTTTTTGCAGCAAATATGCCTACGCCTACGACATTATGAGCCCATATAGATTTAGCACAATAAAGGCACATTCAAGCAGGTGACGTTAAGATATTGATAGAATTTATTGCCAAATTCACAAAACTCGCAAAAAAAGCCAATAAAACCCTTCTCTGTTGTTACTTACCATGTATCAATCTAAAGTATATTTTTTACAAGTAAATATAAATAAATAAAAGGCCTTTTTTGATTGCTCCCTGACATATTTCATAAACAGTGCTTTTGGCTCTATATACTCCCCTCTGTAACTGTGGTGACTCTTTTCATGAGAACACACTTCTCACACATCAACACGACTCTCCATACATCTTTTATAAGAAATACGGAGACATCACTGTCCCATGAAAGTTTGCAGCGGTAAAGCTGAGTCCTTGAGAGAGAAGAAATACTCGAAAGGTATTCTCCTGCTTTATGTTTCTTTTATGTTTTTTATTTGATTTTAATTTGCCAGCTACAGCAGCCTGAAGAATCAACACTCAAACTTCAAACACAGCACACAACATCTTACAAAATCCACATGTTTTCCAGCTGTCTGTCTGCAATATTATAAAAGTTCCCCTTCAGTATGGTATAGCTGTGTTGGCAGAGCTGTGGTGCATACGCACGGCAACCTGCCTTGGCAGTCGTGGGTTTGAGTCCGGACTCTGACACTTTGCCAAATGTCTGTCTCCGCTCTCTCCCCAATGATTTGCTGTCACTTCTCAGCTGCACTGTGCAGTAACGCTGAAAAAGGCAGTATATATCTTTATTTAAATTAGAGCTTAAGCCAGTAGTTAGGGGCAGACCACTGCGTAGCCCCAGTTTAGATCTGAACAAACCTGTTTTAGCCCTCGTTTAGCTACAGTTTAATTTTTCTTTAGTACATTTTTCTGGGTTAACCCTTATTTTATCCATTGGTTTAGACTTGGGTTAGTCCTGAAGTCTGTTGTAGGCGATACTTGGTGCTATCAAAAGCCAAATATCTTCTGAAGTGGTAGTTGGTGTAAAAAGTTTGAGAATCACTGATCAAGAGAAAAAAATGCTAAAAATATATTGTCCTGCTATAGGTGTCTTTACAAGTAGTAGTAGTATTGCTGTGTATTTGTACTGCACCTTCGTCTTGGCCCCTGATCAGTTTCTGTGACGTCCGGAGCAGGTTGGACCTCATCCGGGTGAGTTGGTCCAGGAGGTTTCGTCTCGGGATGTCATACGCATTTCTGTACGCCTGTGGCTTCACATCCTGGGAACACACCCATAAAAAAAACAATAAGGATTAAATGATTTCACCATATGTAAAATATGTATAGCATCCTTTAGTTCATACAGAGCTTTAAAGGCCCGTATATTTACCTTGTTTAACAAACCGATCTGAAACCCAGCGAACTCTTTGAAATTGATGTCAGCGAGTCGCAGCGGCCCCTCTCCCGTGATCCCCTGCAGCAGTTGCTTAAAGTCTCGTCGATGAGCGAGAGACAGAGCACTGGAGTGGTTTTTCACCTTTATACCGGTTTCCTGAGGAGCCTTCTTCCCCACCGACACAATCAGACGCTCAGATTCAATCTTAGCCTTCAGACAAAGAGGAAAAGGGGCTTGTTTAACTTAAGTACATGGGCTGAATATGAGATAAGCCATCTGCAATCCTGTCAAATCATATACAAGTCCTTCTGTGTAGCTTTGGAACTAGATACAGGTTTGTGCAACAATGTTGTGGGGCAGTGTTTCCCAACCAGGGGTACGGGGACCCCTACGGGTACACCAGCACATTGCACGGGGTGCGTGGAGTGAAATGATCATTTGTGGTACCTTTTCAGAAAATATTTTGCTTTCAAAGACTAGAATAAATAAGGAATAATACAGGACTATGCTGAGGGTTAAAACAGGGAATAACAGAAAATGCAACACTAAAGAAGGACAAAACAGGGACTAAACCAGGTCTAAAACCAGAACTCAATAAGAATTAAACCACATCTAAAAGAGGAACTCAACAAGAATTAAATCACGTCTAAAACAAAAACTAAACGAGGAAAAAAATAGGTGTAAAACCAGAACTAATCCAGAACTAAATTAAGGATTGAGCCAGGTTTAAACCAGAACTAAACCAGGACTACGTCGGGTCCAAATCAGGACTATTTCAGGTCCTGGGGGCACCGAAGACAGAAAAAGTTTGGAACCACTGTTTTAGGGTTTAGAGACAGTGACCCAGAGGAGAAGACAGGAGGCAGAGCTAAAGATGTAGAGGTTCTCTTGAGAAGTGACGAAGAAGGATAGGATCAGGAGCGATTGTACAAAGACTTGCGTATAAAGTCAGTTTGTTTGAATGTGGTAGTTACAATGGACGTCAGCGGGATTTTACTGTTGTTAAAATGGAAACAAGATGAAGACAAAAATCACACAGAAAACTGAACAATAACACAGACTACAGCAGAACCAACAGGCGACGATCTGGCACAATCTTGATTATTGTTGATAGGAAATTAGCTTCTGTATTCGTTAGACGCACAGCAGATAAATGGTTAGGATAGGCCGGTTCCAAATTGACAAAGTGGAAATGGCTGAGAAACCAGACTGTCCTGCTTTTGAAAAGAAAGTAGGAGAGCCTGGTTAGCCAGGGTAGTACACCAGAGGGACAGCTCATGTTAGATGTTTTGGAGATAAAGTCAGAGAGGACGGAGTGAGATGGTTTGGACAGTGAATAAATCGGTAAAAGGACGCTGAGGTTAGTGCTGCCAGACAGGAGGCCTAGAGGAAGACCAGAGATTTATGGATGTAGTGAAAGAGCACATGACATTAGTTGGTGTGAGAGAAGAGGATGCAGAGAAATGGGCTGAGATGATTGATATTGAGTCGATGTGGTAACAGTGTGTCAAAAGAAGAACTAGTCATTATCATGGTACATAGTTTTTGCCACCCAAGAGAAATAAACCTGTAAGTAAACAATAATATTATAAATAGATGAATAACTTGTTACCTGCTGACTGAGTTTCTTTAAGTAGGAGATGACACTGTAGCTGAGGCCACAGTCCAAGTTATCTGCGATGAGGTTCGGGGCTCCCATCATCCTCAGTGCCTTTTTCAACGGCTGTGAGGGGAAAAACAAACAAAATGACATTTAAGAGGTGTGTCACATGGAGGCATTCAAAGAAAAATGTAGTGATAATAACGTAGGATTTACCAGGAGATAGTACTGGAGGCATGGTCTTCAGATACATCTCAAAGGCCTGACGCCACTTCAAGTTTGGCTTTAGTTTGTGCACTTTGAAGAGATCATCTGAAAAGGAAACAGACGTATTAATAGCAGCGTGCATGAGATTTTAATGGTTTCCCCCCCAGAAAAATAGAATCACTACATAGTGCTAGATAATGTTTTGGTTTGTTTCTTGTCACAATATGATACAGCTGTACAATGTGGTTGTTTTTTTATCAAATACAAGAAAAACTGCATAGTTTCTCTTGAAATAAGATTTCTGTGAGAAAGTCCATAAGGCGGCACCAATAAGTGACAGATATTGTGCATGTAAATGATTGTAGTGCAGCACAGTACGTTACAGGAACATGATACGCTGTGGTTTTTATTCTGCAATTGTCGTCAACCACTAAAGTCAGTTAAGTCAGTAGGCTCTAGGTTGCAAAGTTGATTTTGTAGACCATTAGCAGAGGTGGGCCTGGCTTGTATGACGCCTTAGGTGAACAGTCTGCCTAGCACTAACCCTTATCCAACATGCAAGAATAAAGCAGTTTGCAAATGAGTCTTCAAATCTTAGGCCTACCTAATGTTATGTTAATGTTATTTTATTTTATTCAAATACATACAGTTTGCTGAAAATATAAATATAGCCCATTAGCCATATAACTTTGTGGCTGGGATGAACTTTTCAACCACACCAGAGTATGGGCCTTTGCACCTTTTTAAGCTTTTTCATTTTTTTATAGGCTCGTTTTAGAAAATGTAGACTAATTTTAAAATTAGGTATCATTAGAAAAGATATCCACCTTCAGACCTGTCTATTTCATGCTGTTTATTTTAAGATAAACAGCATACTCCATCTGTGCCCAGCTCAGAGGCACAGCTCCTCTCCCCACTCTCCTCTCATCCTTCTGGCCATTAAAACAAAGTTATGGAAAGTAAATATCTCTGTCTCATCTGGGCATTTTGTGAGCAAAACATCAGAGACCTAAAAAGATTAAGATCAGAGATCTTAAAAAAGCTGAGTGCTACCACCGATAGAGCAATAGATGTAGACAGTATATGTCTTTTTCATCGTCATATTAAATATCTTCAACCATTTTATATCTTGAATGGTTTTAACACCATAACCCCCTATAGAATGCCGCCCTGAGTGGCTGCCCATCTCAGAAACCGCTACTGACCATTAGGAGGATAGAATTATGGACATTTTATTCCCAGGTCATTTCTTTAACTGGAAATCTTAAAAACAAGCCTTAACATACTTACATAGATCAGATTTAATGCGACTCACTACATCAAACATTTTGAACTCTTGTTCTTGACAGGACATTTCACAAAAGTTAATTAGAAAAACTGTCTCAGAAAGATTTTAAACGTACAGTAGGTATAATTAGCTGAGGCCTAGTGACCCACCAGTTTTCAGTCCATTTCATTTTAACAAAAGACTGGAATAAATTGCAGATTGTTTTTACCGAGCAGTGGCAGGAGGACGGGGTAATTGTAAGGCATGACAAACAGGTTGACACAGGTGAGAGTGGTGCTGGCTTTGAGGTAACCAAACGGATGTCCCAGATCGTTCTGCTTACTGCTGCTGCTCACAAACACCTACAAAAAAAAAAAAAAAAACATGGGGGCATTTAACATCATAAAGGGCACCAAGTTTTCCTTGTCCTAGTCCCAAAACCAGTCCAATCCAGATAACACAATTTTTAAAGAAAGTTTCCTAATTGCTGGTCAGAATTACTGCAGAAATACTTCTAATATTTCCCCATTAACAGTATAGCTACCTTTCCTTTTGTTTAATAAAAAAAAAAAGTAAAACTGCACCAATTTGTCACAGGAAAATACATTTTTAGACCTTATCTTAAAAGTCGAGCTCTGAGTTAGACGATAGCAAGCTATTGCTACCTTGTTAGACAATTCTTATTACAACCTACTACAAGGTAATTAAACCTTTTTTTTGTGAGAACATCCCTAAGGTAACTTCAGTAAATAACAACAATATAGAATTCAATGCTGACAAGCTATGTGAACAACCAATGGGAACATCTCTTGGTTGAGCAAATGAAGGTCCAAAACTAAAATGAACCTACAGCGTAAATTTGATCTCATATTACATACTAACTAATAAAATCATTAGAGCATTATTCATTTGTCTGATCAGTCTCTCCTGACTTAGTTGTATTTCATTGTTTTTACTGGACGATGACAATTAACGTCATCAATTTAATGGAAAAGCCTAGATGATGTTTAGGTTTGTTTTCTATCACAATATGCTACAACAGTACAATGTGATTTATGTGAGAAAGTCCATACGGCAACCCCAGTGAGTGACAGATAAAGTGCAAATAAGTGACTGTCCTGTGATGATTTTGGTGTGGTTGGTGCTCACCTGCCAGCACATGTGTGGAGACTTCCTTTCCAAAATGTACTGAGTGAGTGGCGAGGGCTCCAGTTCGTACTTGTCAAAGGGGAGTTTGTCAATCACCATCAGCTCACAGTCCACACAAGAGAAACGCACCACGGGATGAGCTGAACGAGGGGGCTACAATATAAGAAATACAAGAAGAAAAGAACTTCAAATCACAAACTCTTAACAATGGCTGCCTTCTTCATACCTTGACTTTTAATACATTTTCCTCTCCGTATAGACACACGTGGCCAACTCAAGACACTGTATATGCATGCATCTTCCGGAGTCTACCATAGATCATTTGTAATGTTATGCTTCATGTGCAAAACCACACCAGCATCTGACTAAAACAGCAAATGTTTACTTCTATTACTTATGCTGTATACAGGACTTTAGAGCTAATTTTGCTGTGCACAAGTCACTGGTACTATTATGACACATGCATTCAAAAGTCCTGGTGTAAACCTGCTTTATTCCAACATTTAGTCAGAATTTATGTTCTGGTATAGTCCAGATTAAGCCGTAAACTTAGACCTAGTTTAGACCTAGTTCATACTATCACAGCATTTAAAATATTTATGTCATATCCATGTTTTTTGTGTAAAGCCTCACCAGAGTGGGTGAATTCTGATCGGGCCAAAAGGACTCCGGTATGGGCCAGTGTCCAACCGGGACGCCTGTTTTTGGGTTTGGTCTCACGTAGATAAGTTTGTGACAGCTGTGCCAGGGCTGAGGAGTGAAGGACGACACGGGACGACTCTCTACGGAGTTTTCTGAAAAACAAAGGGTCAAAAGCAGTGCGTGAAAACCAATAGGCCTACTTTTCATGATTCAACATTTACATAAAACTGAGAACCACAGTAATGGCCCATGTTTTTTTTCTTTTTCCCTTCATTCTTGTTTCTATAAAGATAAAGGGGTAACACTAACACTAAGGAGCTAATAGACGGGTTGTGCACAAAACCACCTTAAAACTTTACAACACTTTTCCAGAGTGCAAAATAACATTAACATACTGCCCTCATGTTAAAACTCACCTTCTCCAACCAGAGGTGGATCTGGCCCAGTTTTTTCAAAATTAATGACTACACCACTTTGAACTTTTTGTACGAGAGACTCCAGACACTGGTTCAACATCCTCTGAGTGAGGACACTGTACGATCGCCCTGAAAGTAAACAGGATGCACATCAATTACCCATGAACTGTTACAGCACACTAATGCTTCCTTCTTGGCTACATGGATACTTTTATAAACCCATATTTAATGCATTTGTGCCTTGTCCACATACTAATGTTTTTCAGGCCACAAAATGAAGAATCTAGAAAATGCCAAAGTGAAAAAAAAAAAAACTGGTACCGGGACATGTAGACCATGACCATTGGCTATTGATGTGTGTACTGAGCGTATGTGTATTCATGGGCAGCTGTGAACTGGCTTTTGCGTGGCTCTATGTGGACTAAAGACATATTTAGAAGTAAACTTTCACCATCTCATTGTCCAACCACACTAATGATTCACTTATCTATTCAGTTGCATTTATTCTGACACAATCTGTCTGTGCCATAGATATCAAATCAGAATTAAAAAGAGATCAGACTACTTCTCCAAAATGTTGTGCTGCAAAGAAATATTTTTAAAATTATGAATGTCCATGTAGCCAGGGTCCTACATCAAATAAAACCCCTCAAACCTCCAGTGACTTCACACATCTGAGTAATGGCTGACTCATCCGTTGGGACGCTCCCGAGCTGCTCTGAATCCGGAGTGGCTGCCCCTGGTAACCTCAGGACCAGGGCAAAGAGGCGCTGGTCCCATCGAAAAGGCTCTTTGGTCAGCTCACTGCCGGCCAGGGGTGAATTCAGAGGCAGATGTAACTATATAGGAAAAAAATAGGAAAGTTACACAAGGATCAATCAGAACACAAGACAGATGAGAGATTTTCTGCAGGGATTTATTAACTAAAAATTTTTAAATTTGCTAAATGCTTTATAAAAAATATCCCCAAATTTTACAAAGTTTCTAGTAATCTACATAGAACTGGTATTAAGACATTACCTTCATAGACACAAATACATGGGAAACTCATACTGTTGTTTTAAGTCAGACTCGACTGTCTTTTCTCTAAAATAACTTGATTTATTTGGTTCAATTTGAAGCCAGTGGTACAAATAAACATTAAGTGAAACATTATTGTCTGTTTTTATATAGTACTACTGTGTTTGTCTGCGTCCTTCTCACCTCGTCAGGAACCCCAGAGCTGTGAGTGAGTTTGTTCCCATCTGTGATCGTGATAATGACGGACGGCTCCAGGAAGAATGGGTTACGGCCCTGAAGCAAAACAAGACAAAAGTATTTTAATTTAACCAATGATTAAAAAAGCATTATCCATCAGAGGGAAGAGCATATAGGGTTTACATGATATAGGAGTTTTATCCCAGGGAGACCAAGTAATTAAGCAAAGGGGGCCCCAAACTTGTTCCCATTTGTCTTGAGTCTGATTCATAAGGCGCAGTTTCTCCAAATGTATGACTGAAATCAGTTTGCCCAGACAGGTAAAAGATGGATTTTGCAGACCAGTGGTTCCCATCATTTTTCCTAAGTGACCCCTATTTTACCACTGGATATGCTGATGACCCCACCCTTTTCCTCCCTGAGAAACACTAATCACTGCGGAAAAATATATTATATTAATTTTAATGTTTTACATCCTTACTTTACAATTATTAATGTTCAATGAACCTAAACAATGGGCAACCAGTGGCCTTCCTTCAGCACAAAAAAACATGAGATCATAAATGAGCCTCTGTCCTCTGGTTTCATCTGAAATTAATAATATCAAATATTCTATATCTTTAATTAGTTCATTGCTATTCACAAGTTGTCCCTCTCTCCCGCTCCCCCCCGGGGGAGGGGGGACTGTTTCAGATGCCTGGCTGCTGGCAGATGTCCCAGTGATAACTGGATCTTAGCTGACCCCATCTGTGCTCCTGTCCCGACCTGTGGGCCCTCAACCTCACCTCTATGAACTTCCCAGACCTATCTCACCCCCACTCACCTGTCTGGATGAAGCCCACCTGCTGCATCCTTACAAACCTGAAATATGATCCTATAGATGAGCTAATGGACTAACAGTCCTAGACACATGTTGCCAGCCCATCCTGGGAGAGGATCTCTCCTTCAATATGGGCTCCATAAGGTTTCGTCTTTTTTCCCACAGCTGGGGTTTTTAGGAGTTTTTCCTAACCGAGAAGGGTCTAAGGACAGGACTGTCCTGGGTCTGTTTAGTTCAGTGTAGTTATTGTTTGTGTTGATTGTGTTAAGTCTGATTGTGTGTTTATGTTTTGTTTGATTAACTGTTTGTGAAGCGCTTTGAGGCAACTTTTGTTGTGATACTGGGCTATACAAATAAAACGGAATTGAACTGAAAATTGAATAAACAAATATACTTATATATAATTTTGACCTCGTTTTTTAGGATGACCTTGCTACCAACTATGAAGCTTTGGCAACCCCTTTTTAATTTTTTCATTTGACCTTTATTTAACCAGGAAAGTCCCACTGACAGAATCTTTTTGCAGGCGAGTGCTGGGACCTATTGCACATGTTTTTAGTGGTAGGGGAAACCTATGCAGACACAGGGAAAACATGCTCAACAGGGAAAACAACTCCATACAAAAAGTCCCCACCCGCTCTGGGAATCCAACCCAGGACCTTCTTGCTGTGAGGCAGGAGTGCTAACCACTATGCCACTGTGCCGCCACCCCTAGCAGGGGTCCTGACCCCTAGGTTGGGAATCCCTGCTGCAGACGATTTCCAGTCCTTTTCACAATTATAATGTCCATGAGCCTAGCTTTTTGTGCAGCCAAAGGGAAATAAATCCATGGAACTGATCAATGGAAGTGATGCGCCAAACAAAGCAAAGTCTCTATCTGGAGAGAGTTGTTTATTCGACCAAAACTTTTAAATCAAAGGACAGTCCCAAAATAAATGGACACAAACCCGTTGAACATATGGAGTTTAACTTTGAAATAGTGAAAGCAATAAATCACCTGAGTCAATTTGTGTGAGCTATTAAATGAACAGCTATAGATACAACTGACATACTTGTATATTAACGCTGTATGGATTACTTAGGCTCATTTACTAATGGCTTTGACATTCGTAGCACCAAAAGACATCACCAAAATGTTTCTGTGCTGCCAAATGCATCTTTAAACTATAACTGTCCAGTGACTGACACTCTGCAGTATCAGAGCCTCTTGTACTCGCTTGCCTGCTCAGATAGTACCCCAAGTGCTTTTCTCACAGCAGTTTTTGTTCCGTTTTTATTGTAAATGACCATGAGACAAAAGGAGAAAACTGCAAATGAGTTTTAATATAAATACATGCATTATTCTGCTCTAAGTCTAAAGCAAAATCTACAAATAAAACCTTGACGTGACAGCCAGACTCCAAATCAAACCACAATAAAGACCTATTACAAAACTGGCTACAGTATAGATGTGTACATAAGCGTAGCCCTGTATAAAAATGGCTCACTTGCTTTCTATATTGTTTCTGGATAACGTCCTTGTGCTTCTCCGAGGACATTAACTTTAAGGCCAGTGAAGTGCAGCAGTGAGTCTAATGCTAACAGAGGAGAAGCTAAGTGAATTTACACACTTGAGTCTGCACTCATCAATACTCTAAAGCAGTCATCCATCTTCCCCTTTAAGCACACATTAACAAAACTACTCTTGGAAAATGATGACAGAGCTAAATTAGATGCTATTTTAACTTGAGCTACACAAAATGTTGCAACTCTACAGTCACCACAGTCTTTACATGTTTATAGGCTTTGGAAAAGACTGGTTAAACTACTTTGCAAAGCAAGATGTTCAACCATCTTGTTTCACTCATTCCTGTTATCAAACATGGGTGGCTGAAGCCTATCACAGCAACTATGGGCGTGAAGTGGGGTACACCCTGGACCAGTGAGTCAAAGGCAAAGACACTTATAGACACACCATTCACTCTCACATTCATTCACTATGAGAAATTTAAATTTGATTTTGCAAAAACAACTTTTCTGTGTCTGTCTACTATGTTATAATGTTGTTCCTTCATCAAAAATATACCCGGAGTTGTGTTTTGTTTTATTCACACATGTTTAAGTAAAATTATAAATAAAAGCATAACACAGCCCCTTTAACACATGCATGTCTTTGGACAGTGAGAAGACGCTCCTTTGATATGGCATGGTTTGGTGTGAGTCTACCATGACATCACACCAAAAAGCGACATCTCTTTTCTAAGTTCAGTTCACTCTTCCCGTGCTGCTAGCCCCCCTCAGGTCGCTGAGCTTGTTCTGTGATCGTCTGATGTCACTCCACATTTGCATAAAGTTGACCTTAGTTCAACTCAAAACTATGCTCAAGTCCCTTGATCCATGTCGCTCGGCACGTTCGAGACGCTGTCGCCTCTGCGCACCAGTGTATGTAGGAAATGAATGGAAATGAATTGCTAGTTGCTTCAGTCGCTCTGCTGCTGATGCAAGTCTACCATTACACTAAATCATTGGCCGTCTACATTAAGTACATTAAAAGAAATTGAGTTTTAAATTAATTACAGTTCTTACGGTACTTATTCAAAAATATAACTTTGAAGCAGGGGTGCACGGTGGCAGAGCGGTTAGTGTGTGTTAGTGTGTGTTAGTGCCTCCCAGCAAGGAGATTGAGGGTTCGAGCCTCGGGCCGACCAACACATGAAATCTCTGGGTGGAGTCTGCATGTCCCCCCCGTGTTACCGTGGGTTCTCTCCGGGTTCTCCGGCTTCCTCCCACCGTCCAAAGACATGCATGTGTTTGGTGAATTGGTGACTCTAAATTGACCCTAGTGAATGAATGTGGGAGTGAATCTGAGTCTGTCTGTGTTGTCCCTGTGTCAACCCTGCGACAAGCTGGCCCCTGTCCAGGGTGTACCCCGCCTACGGCCCAAAGTTACTGGGATAGGCTCCAGTCACTCGCGACCCCTAACGGGAATAAGCAGAAGAAAATGAATGAATGAACTTTGAAGCAATTTTTTGCCATCAGTCTGTGATTTTTGTAGTATTTTGGTAGTACAACTTGTAGTTGTATTGAAAGTATTTTTGCACTATTATTTCTAGTATGTATAGTAGTTTGTAGTATTTTTGTAGTATTATTAGTAAAATTTTTACGCATTTTTGTAGTATTTTTATTTTGTATTTGAAGCATTTGTACTATTATTTGTAGTTGTATTCATAGTATTTCTGTACTATTATTTCTAGTAGTTGTAGTAGTGTTATCGTAATTATTTTTGTAGTATTATTTGTAGCATTTTTAAAGTATTTTTGTGTGCAAAGTAATAACAACATGATAAGTTCGTATAGTAAAGGAGAAAAGTTGACTCCAGTTTCATCTCCACTGGGCTCAAACTCAGTGTTGGTGTGAAATACCTGTCCGTAGTTGTCGATGCCGGACACGAGGCGGTTGAGGTTGAGGAGGTCAAAGGCCGTGCGAAGAGCGTGACCCAGAGTCGTGAGTCCTGAAGCCTGGAGGTTCTTCAGCTCACACATAAACGTGGCGTGGTTCTCCTTCCAGCCAGCCTGAAATACACACAGAGAGAAAATACACAGGTGTGAAAAAAGAAAGGCCAGGGGTCAGACGTCAGAGGGCACAGAGAGTAACAAGAGCATTTATAAACAACTAAAACAGCAACAACAAATGAGTAAGGTAACTTTAAATAAAACAGTTTTAGTTGAATTTTGTTCTGTAATTTTAAATATGTAGGTATATTATAATGAGATTATATTAGAGCAATCGACACAGGCATAGCCTGTGGTATAGAAGAAAGCAATACTAAGTCCAATTCAACTTTTGTCAAGCTAAATTTTGTTATACCTCTTGTGTAAAATTCACAGTCCTATGTATATTTGGTTGTACCTCTAATGCTATGTATCAATTGTACCCCAAAATTATCGTTATGGCGAGAATCTAAATGTATCGCAATAAAGCTACGGTCTTCCATTTGCCAGAATCATTTTGCTACCAGAGCCTTAAATAAAAAAGTGTTGTTACTAAATAAAAATGTTTAAAAAGTCCTTTATTTTCCTTAATTTAGTTACAAATTAGCCTTGTTTTATTCCTGTTTAGTCTGTGTTAAGTTTTGTCTTACATTTTTGTTTTAGGTGAATTTAAATTACTTGTGTGTGAAAAGTAGGCCCTATTTTAAAATATCCCAAAAATATCATTATCGCAATACTCTACGTAGTTATGGAATATTGCAATTTTTTTCCCATAACGTGCAGCCCAAATTGTATTATCTGTTTCTTGGGTTTATTTGGGGATATCTAGTGGCAAAAGTGCACATTGCCAATTATGGCCTCCCACTCATCCTTTGTACAGAATGTGAACCTTAGCCCTGTGAGGAAAGGCGGTTGAATGAGCAAATTCAGTGTAAAGAGGGGCTGACTTGTAATTTTACTGTTGAAACATTAAAAACAAATACAATTTTTCTTATTTATGTAAATCTTTTTACATGAGTGCATGCTCAGGATATAACTGAACAAACATGCCTCCTGTAATCAAGGTCTATGTAAGGCTGGGCACCATTCAGAATTTTTTGATACCACTACTAAAACGATTTTGATAGCGGTACCTGAGCAGTGAGTTAATTCATCTTCTACAATTAAAAAAACAACAAAAAAACAATAAAATTAAATAAAAGACCAATTTTTGCATCAAAATTCTTAGCTGTAATTTATTCTGTGTTATTTATTTGATTTATACGTGCAAAGGAACATTAAAGGTCCCACTACGTATTGAAACAATAGCTAGTAGTATTGTAACTTTTCTTACAATACCACAAAGGTATCGTTTAACGGTACCCAGCCATATGTAAATGTGTCTTTTTTTTTATCATACAGGCAAAAGAGTGTAGTTTGAGGTCATGCTACTGACACATCATTGACAAACATGTTGATGTTATCAAACATCATTGACTACACGTCTTATACAAGGCAATAAACATTTTGAAATTAATTTGAGGCACAAAACAAATAACTAAAAACTAAGGATGTAACAATATTGGCAATATTGTGATATCGCAATATGAAGTTTCATAATATCATCGTGGACTTTAACAATATCCAATGATGAGCTCTCAAAGCTAATATGCATAGTTTTGTTGCAGCAGAATGGTAAAAAAATAGAGGAAACTACATAGTCTATGATCTTTTGCTCAGTTTTAGTTCAGCCAACATGACAAAACTACACTTATTCAGTCTCAATCATTAGAAATATCACAATAATGAATGTATTATATATATATATATATATATATATATATATATATATATATATATATATATATATATTATATATATATATATATATATATGTTTATATATATTATATATATGTTACATCCCTACCAAAAGTCTTGCAATGGCCCCTACAATAATAAAAAAATAGTGAAATATTTCTTTCATAATAGCCAATGAAATAAATGCGTTTTTTTACTTTTACATTATATTTTTTTTACAATTTATTTCTTTAGTTTTTATCCAGAGTCTCAGTATATATGAATAATAGCAGAGCAGCTTTAGTCCGTGCCCAGCTCTCTGTACATATGTGAGGACTTTATATTTGATTGAGTGCATTATATAACCCTCACACACAATACATCTGTGAGTAGAATACAGCAGAAATCCAACCCAACATATGAGCTGCACTGTGCCGTTTAAGAAAAGAGTCTCATTTCAAACAAGCATCCAAAAATACTCCTCTTTAGTCCCCACTGCTGCTGCTGCTGCTGCCTCAGTCTCTGTCTCTGCCTGGGACGTCCCATAGGAGGATGTGGGTGTGTGTAACTGCACTCCTTCTCTGACTGCTCTTTACTGTGAGGTCAAGTGTCTTAGAGCTGCAGCTTCATGCCTAATCTAAGGCTGACCTGCAGCTTAACCACTTCCTTTATCGGCCGACGGTGGGGGCAGGCCGCGGCCCAGAGAAAACAGGATCCATACATTTAACCAAGAATAGTCTACAGGCTTTTACAAGGGTTTAAATAGGAACCAGTGTTAGACAGAGTTACGACAGGACTTACTGGACAATATTGACCTTTGTTCTGTACTCCTTATGTCAGTGAATACAACATTTATAATGGCTACATTATTTTGCACATCTGCAGCTCATTGAAAAGGGTTCTATTTTCAATGTATAATCTATTTTCAGAAAAAAAAAAAGAGTAAATTAGACATTTGTAAATAAATTAATACAAGTTCCACTACAAATAATAAATAGAGTTTGAAACAGTGAATTATAATAAAACAATAGATAAAAAAATAGCAATACGTTTTACATTTCAGGCCATCTGGCACAACAAAGTATGCTGGGTAATACTTAAACATTAGATATTTTGCAACAATAGAAAATAATATTTGTATTAAACTAATTTCTATAAAACAATTCCAACCAACACTTTCTATATCTGGGCAAATGCATTTTATCTTTGTATTTTATGAATACTTTAAAATCAGAGTTTGCAACATTTTTTCTATTGGGGTAATGCATTTATTAATACAAGTTTGGTTTCATTAATATTAGCAAGATTTTAGGATTTCTTTTAATTACTCTATTAAAATATTTCACAATTTTAAAGGCCCTATATTGTGTATTTTTCAGACTTTTTGAAATTATTTTGCATTAGTATTTCACATTTTATAACTTAAAATAATGTATATGTATGGATAACATCTTCTTTTGGGGAGCTGTTAATTTCACTTTGCAGAGAACACTTGGGTTAGGTGTCTGTCGCCCCCTGCTGGCAAACGTGGGGACAGAGCATAAAATGGCTATTTAGCACAGCTATTAGCAACATGATGGTAACAGATAGATAAATGAGCTGGCTGCTTCATACTGACAGTAATTTCAGTGCCGAAATGGTCATGGTAGCGCTTTTCCACCTTCATGGGCACTCAAAGCGCTTTACATCAAGGAACCGTTCACCCATTCACACTCACATTCATACACCAGTGTACGCAGACACCGGAGGCAAGGTGGGTTAAGTGTCTTGCCCAAGGACACAACGACAGTATGCAACGGTGGGAGTGGGGTTTGAACCGCCAACCTTCTGGTTATTGGACAAGCGGCTCTACCAACTGAGCTACTGCCGCCCTGAAATGATCAGAATGAGTCCAGTGATGCTGTATGGGCTTTAGAAACGCGCAGAAGCACTTCCTGGTTTCGTGTGTCTACGTAGAGCCATGAGACTAAGCATTTTCAGCTCTTGAGAAGGGCAGCGCCTCAGCATACAGGATTACTCAAACAAGTGTGAATGAAACAAAATACTACGCCATGTTTTTGAGGTGCAAACAACATTATTTATGGTTAAAAGCAATGTCAATGCCATAGTCTTCTCAAATAATGGAAAAACACTGCTGCAATCTTTTATATAAAGGAAGTGTGTTTGGGAGTCTAGGATAGCTCTATTCAGTGAAGTATTTTGATTATTGTTGTTATTAGACCGTCTAGAGGAGAATGATCATTACTTTAATTAATGCTCACACAAAGGTCAAACACAAATCAAAACTCCAGGGAACAGGTGTATTTTTAGTCAGGTTACTGTCCAAAAACACATTTTTAAACAACTCTTAAAGGTTAAGTGTAATGCTCAAAAAACGCTTTATGTTCGATGTTGCTGTTACATAAAGTAATCAGACAGTAACGCATGTGTTTTCCCACACATGTACAGTAATTCTCCTCCTCTTTGATCCAATCAGAGATGAGCACCAAGTAAACAGGATCCAGGTCTTCACAGTGTTCAAACAATGACAACAATAAATCTAACGTACTGAGCCATGACAACAGCGGAGAGCAGCAGGTGAACTACTTTTATTTCTACAGTAGGTGATTGTTAGCTCAGTAGGATAGGTTTGTCCTCAGTGATTAGTCTCCATACAGCTTCAGATAACGCTGAGAGAAAGTCAGTGTTAAAGCCAACATGACTGACTCACTTATCGTGCCATTGTATTTTTTTTACCAGTGCCAAAAGGCAGTGTTTTTGTTTTTTTTAGTCTGATGGGAAATAACTCAAATGGTAATGATCAGATTTTGATAACAGGAAAGGTCAGTAATGGAAAAAGGAGGAAATTACTGATTTTTGGTGTGGATGTGAAAACACGCTCTGGATCCAGGATTTTTTTATGGGTTGTGTATCCTTAAGATAGTAACTCCAGCCACAAGGGGTCAGAAAAGGAATTATTAGTTTTAGCAGATTCTTTACTACTGTTAGTTACCAAGTATTGCTTTCTATTTTTTGACATGTAGCTTGAGCATAAATTGCAAAGGGTTTTAATATGAAAGGCATGTGGACAAAGTTTTGTTCTCAGAAGATGTTTTGTCTCATCCAAGGGACTTTATCAGTTTATCAATTCAGACAGAACAGAACTTGCACCAACACTGAGCATAAAGGGTCCAAAAGTGGCCCAAATCTGACTTTTTTGCCCATATATGGCCTGTATCTGATTTTTTCATGACAGTGTGATCAGCGCAAATCAGATTTTTTTAAATGTGACTAGGGTGACCACCTGTCCCACTTTGGTTGTACTGCACAGCCATTTAGGCATTAGTCCCACCATCCCACTTATTAAGATAACGTCCCTCTTTTTCATTGGTGCTCAGCGGATCTTATAAAAAGAGAGATTCAATTTAAGAACAACAAGGTTAAGTCAGTATAGGTTGGAATATATGGTTGGCCCTATGCTGCCCCTTTGTTTCAGGATAGGCCTCTCCATGAAGCTGTGAGCTGTGTTGATGCTGGATTGTTTTGAGAACATGCAGATTGAGCGCTTTGATTATTTTCTGTTCCATCTTGTTTATTCCAATGAATAAAGTCTCAGTACAAGAGATTACTTTGCAAAATGGGTGTTTTTTTTTGCTTTTTGTTTTTTTTTTTCCGGATCAAAACAGCAAACATCAAATCAAAAACATGAAATGTTTTATATACCCTAAACTGAAGCAACTTGTATCTCAGTAAGTTAGATTTGTATATCAAAACATTTATTTCTCGAGTCCATCCCACCTTGTCCCACCAAATCGCTATAGCTACTTTTTGAGGTGGTCACCCTAAATGTGACCCAGGCCACTTTCATATATGATCTTAAATCTTTTACATTGCGACCTCCGTCTGAACAGTCAAGTCATATTTCATTTGACTTTTACTACATTATAAAGGAACAGATGCCACAATTCTCCACTGGAAGAGGCTCAAATAGTAACAAATAACAACCATGGCAGACAACAGTGGCAGGGCTGGTCAGTGGAAAATTGAGATTTTGAAAATATGTAATATTTTAAGTAAAAATAAAATAAAAATGTTCAGTAATTCAATTTTGAGGAGTGGCACCAACAGATGTATTATGAATTCATAATTATTAAATTATTAATAATATTATAATTATGAATCAACTCTGTCTCCTGGCTCCATCATGTCTTCTTTTGCTCATGCGGGTCACTTCAGGGCTGTAGAGGGTTCACACACGAGACTGACGGAAGTCACATTTAAAATGTTATGTGAACCACTGCTCTAAAAATTCAGGTTTCAGCAAAAAAATCTGAATTCAGCATTAAGACCAGCACTGTGAACGTAGCCTATGACTGTGCTACAATTTGAAAATCCTAGTCCTATAGGGCAACATTATTAAGAGACCTTGGGAATACCCCTAAACCAGAAGATCCCCCGTTTAACTTCCAGGTGTGGGCACTATAGCTTTGCCATTGTGAGACAGGGCCAATGCCAAATTCTTCCAGACAGATATAACAACAGCTACACATGCATCTGCATTGGCGAGTAGTGTGTGGTGCTAAAGGTTGAGTCAGAAACATAACACATGCACAGGCTCTAGTGTAGCTGTGTCGAGGTGTAAGGCAGAGCGTATACACTCAATAATTCACACGACAGAATATTTCTATTTCCTTCCACCACAACCTGCACTCTGTCTCACTCTCTTTCTTTCTTCCTCTGCATCAACAATTTATCACTGCTGAAACTGTGCAATCAGAGCAGCCCTATTCACTGTAACCTTGTCTTTCATCATAATCCACACAAAGCCTTGAAGCAGGTGTGCACAGAAACCAGTACAAACAACAGCAAAAGTGTGATTTTAATGAGACAAAAATAGCCAAGAAAGATGGTGCTGATTTTTGTACTAGGTCACATTTTGGGGGTAATTGGATTTAACACGAATCCTGCAAGGTCAGTGGGAAAATGAAATGAAATGAGACGACAGCATCTAAAAATGTCCCGACTCCATAATAAAACACAGAGTAAAGCAGGCTTCTTTCACACTACCTCTTGCCTCTGAAAGTCTTGGTATGTGAATGACGTTGGAAATCTGACCTCACTGGTTCAGAATGACAAATATTACCCAAGCTAGTGCCAGCCAAGCTTTATATTTTTTGTAGGGTTGTAAAAGTATTATTACCAGTATGTTCCTGTATTTTAGCCTCATTTGACCTCCACAAAATACAACCTTATAAGGACTTGATACTAATTGCAGTGTCAGTATTAGACCCATAATTTCCCCAATGTTCTGTTACTTCAGGTGTAGTGTAGACCTGGTTATGTCCTGTTTAAGTTCAATTTAAGTCCTGGTTTAGTCCTTTTTTAGTTCTGGTTTAGACTCTTTTTTGTTTGTATTTAGTCATGCTCATTTAAAGGTCATATTCTGAAAGCAAAATACTTTGGCCAAAGTCAAAAGGCTCCTTCAAATACTGTCAATAATAAACCAAAAACAAAAATCAACATGGCAATAAAATCTAAGTGCAGTTCATAATATCTAAGTAGCCTACATGTACTTCTATCGCTACAAAGGTATCTTCAAGTAGTGATTTCATTTGAAGAGACCACAGTGTAGACCACAGTTTAGTCCTAGTATAGACCTGGTTTTGTCCTTGTTAAGTTCAGTTTAAGTCTTGGTTTAGTCCGTGTTTAGTTCTGGTTTATCCCTGGTTTAGACCCTCTTTTGTCCTTATATAATAACACTCATTAAATATCTATTTTTTAAAGCAAAGTATTTTGATTTCTTAAAGTCAAAAAGCTCCTTCAAATAATGCAATGGCAATGAAATCTAAGTGGAGTTCATAATATCTAAGCAGGCAACATATACTTATATCTTTACAAAGGTATCTTCAAGTAGTGATTGTGACTACTTGTACTTGAAAAAGGTGTTAATGAGACATTGTAGTACCACTAACAACTAAAATATATTGCCAACCAGTTGACTCTTACAGTTTTGGCTTATTTAAAATTATATAATGCTTTATTTACTTTGGGTTATAGTATACCATGTTTTTTTTTCTTGCATCAAAAAAGGCATTCACACTGCAATGCAAATGAGTTAGTCATCCCCAATGTGCCCCAGTGGCTGAGGACTTAATAACAATTGAGTACCTATTGGTAGAAATATGTCATATCAATACAGACTTAACTTTATTGATATACTTGACAGATGAAGTCAGGCTGTGTGATGTGTCAAATATGGCTAGGTAGGATTAGTGCACTTTCGCTTTTATGACAGTACCAACAGCATTTTACCAACAGAGGGCAGACCCAAGAGAAAGCCCAGTAGTCAGTTTTCTCAAGCTAAATATTCATGATTACATCCTGGTACATGAAACACACTTAAATGTTTACTCTATGCTGCATTTACGAGTGTCTTTTTGTTTCATATAAATAATGTGTTAAAAAAAAAAGGCCTAACTTGAAACTGTCATGCAAGAGTACATAAACAAGCTTGAAAACTGATTGTGTTATTTAGCATAACAGCATAAGATGTGGTCTGTCTTTCCTCCAGTGCAGAGAGTGTACTGTCTAACAAGCACACATTTTATTACAACCTGCTCATGAAACGAGGGCTTCAGGGGTTCATGTGGGTACTTAGGGCTGTATTTTATTGTGCTTGGGAAGCAGAGGGAATGAGACGTGTGCCAGGTCATAAAACAAGTCAATAGATTAGTGGGGAGTGTGGTGATTTGCAAGTTGTATTCCCATCTGTTGGCATCTTTGTGTACATTTAACCAAAGATCCAGGAGCGTTTTCATATGTTGGGCTATAAATCTTATGGCATCGCTATGGCTGATGATTATCATATAAATAACATCAATTTTCTTCAAGCAAACTTATGTAAATATAAAAAAAAAAATCCCACGATGAAGGGGGCTTATCAACTTTCAGCGCGTTTTGACCAATGGGAACCCGGGGATGACAGAAGGGGCGGTGACGATGGTGACCGGCGGGAGTTCTGACCAATCAAAACGCGCTATTGTGAAAAACGTGATGACGTAGCGGGCGATAATAAATCTCTCCGCCTCCATCTCAACGCCCGAGACTTTTCTCAACACAAAAGCAAAATGTCCGCTGTGTGGTCGGAGGCAGCGCTGCTCGGGCAAAAATATATGCTGTTTTTCGCCACCGGGAGGCCGACTGGCTACTGACTACACGGATAATAAAGTCTAACAAGTTGAAAAATACCTACGGGCTGTCCAAAGAAAACATTTATGAGTTGCTAGATTACCTTGACTCCGTATGGTGGATCATCAAATGTAACTAGCATGTACCTGTCGCCTCTACTAGCCGGGTCTCGGGCACGCAGCTGTCAAAAAAAGAAAACCAAAATTACATATTAATTTCGACCGTTTTTTCCCAAGGAACCCTAAGCTTACAAAAGGTATATTCTTTGCTGGAAAAAAAAGTCCGGGAAAAATCATTCTTTACCTTCATAAAGACCTCAACCGCGCCTTTAGCAATGTCCAGATACGTCGTACCCAAATAAGTGCGCTGATTCATAGAGGCGGACGTGTCTAACAGGAAAAGTAAAATAGGCATTTTTGTAATTGTAGAGCCGCGGTTGTATGCTTTTCTAAAATATCTGTTATCCACACATGACCTATGATGCGGCCAAACAGTTTCCACATGTGTGTATTTATTATAATAAGCCCCCCCTCCTCCAGCAGAGGGCCGCCGCCTGTGCCCTCGCTCTGTCTGCCTCTGACTGAGCTCTGCCTCGGATCGCTCTGTTCAACTTCTGCTCCTAACGGAAAAGGAACGCCTCGCTTCCCCCGCTTGCACCGGATTGGCTGAGTGAGATTCCATTGGCCACGCCCCCACGCCCTTTATATAAAAACCCGTGTAAGCCGCGGTTGGACCATTGTGTGGAGAAGATCCACGCGGTGCGTTAGCATCATGTCACTTTCTTTCTTCATAAACACCCTTAAAATAAGTATTTAACTATGTGTCAGTGAGTTACGGTGTGTTTTGCGTTCTTTAGCATATATACACACAGCTAACCAACCGTGTTCATGCTGCTATATTTTACTCTTGTTTTACAAAGAAATCTCTTGATGCAGACTAACTACAGTGTTGCAGTATCGTCTCGGAAAAGCACTGAAATATGACACAACAAGGGTAAATCATGGAGCAGTTGAGTGAGTTTCTAGGTTGTCCTATGACCTCGTGCAGCATAGGACAAAGCTAATCTGGCTGGCACGTTATGGCATAGATATCCGTTATATACACACATGTAATACACGACTCTCTCTCTGTGTGTGTGTGTGCGTGTGTGTGTATTTTCAATCTAGAAGTGACATAACCGACATAATGAGAAATAAATCTGAATATCGTTACCACTAAGCTATAAAGAAGGTAGTTATGATGGTATTTATTGAAACTATAGAGCTATAGGCTACAAAGAGTCGTGGGAAAGTGATGTACCCTCAGCGAGTAAAGACACTTGTACTGGAAAAAAAAACAGGCACTATTACATATAAATACAATGTACAATCTGAAACACTCAGTGACACCACTTATGACCGGGTGTTCATAATTCATGTGATTTACAACCACAAGTCGTAAACATACCAGTTGTTTTGTCACATTTACGTACAGTAGCGTGGATTACGTACAGCACGTACTCTCTCTCTCTCTCTCTCTCTCTCTCTCTCCTGTACGTGCCCCACAATGCACCGCGAGGTCTGCAGTAAACTGACAAAGAAAAAAAAGGGCCGAGAGAAAACAAAAACAGGGTGGGATCTGAAACAGAAACACAGGAGATATCTTCAACATTAGACTCGTCCGTGCCCTGGCAATAAGGTAAAAAACACTTATCTATATAACAGGACTGCTGTGTGTTTATATTTTGTGATGACACGTCTTGTGGCCAGCGTTAAGTGGCTATGAGCTACAATCTTTACCTTTTTACTAGCCTGCTAACGCTAGCTAGCCTTAACAGTGTTATTTTGTTAGCCTTTTACAACTACAACTTTTTAGTGACATTTACATGGGCAAACGTGGGCAAAACGATCGGGGGAAAGTATGCTTATGATATTTATAAGCTTGTAATAGCGTACGTACCGATGGCTAAGCTATCGTTATTAAATATTTACATATACATGTTTTCTTTCGGTCTGTTTACGTTGTCAGCTCACAACGATTACGCTGCAGTTTAGGGTTAGCTATCACTTTACGCTTACGCATCACCTGTTAGTCCAAAAGTAAGGCGTGTTTAGTTAGTATACGTGTAATATAGACAGGTAAACACGCACTGCCCACGTGTCAATGTAAATAAAATATCCGCCTGTTGCTGAAAATGTGAGAAGAAAACAATGTAAACGTTGCGAAACCTTCTGCTCCACAGTAACCATGTCAACACGCAGCCACGTGACCTGCACATGGCGTCAACCAGGGCCATGTGTATGATCATAATAACCATTAATTTAGGCAATTAAACTAATATTTTCTAGCTTTTAAACATTTACATCTTATTGTAATGTTTACGGTCTGTCTTATTGTTATTTTACAGTGCTGTGTCATGGCCCAACGCAGCTGAGAGGCAGGAAGTGCCTTTTCCACCCAAAAAGGGAGAGAGTTGTTTAGTGTTTAGTTTAAGGGAGAGAGGGGGTTGTCGTGGACAGGTGGGTGAGTGTTCAGCGGGGGCCAATGCATCAGCAGCAGCACCGTCAGCCTGATTTAGTGGAGGGCAGCCTTCCCGTGTTCGTGTTCCCCACCGAGCTTGTCTTCTACGCAGATGACCAGACTTCTCACAAGCAGGTGCTCACCCTCTACAACCCCTATGAGTTCGCCCTCAAGTTTAAAGGTCAGTGGGGGCAAAGAAGAGCAAATATATATACTGTATGTAACGTATTTGATATGCTGATATGTGTCTGTATGTCTCTGTTTTGTTTTCTTTCCTAGTTTTGTGCACAGCGCCTAACAAGTACAGTGTGGTTGATGCTACTGGAGCGGTCAAACCACAATGTTGTGTTGACATGTAAGTACTTTATTTCTGTTTATCTTTGTCTCATCCTTAAAGATGGCTATGCAGGCATTTTTACTTCCATTAGTAACTTTGTAATAAGCAAATTTATTTACAGTAGGTCCATGAAGTTCAGACCAGAAATTGTTCGCTTTGAAAATGTTGCAGATGAGTTTGTTACAAGTTTCCTCCAGGCTGGGTTTTACTTGTTTTACTTACTGTTTAACTACAGAGGGTAAAATTAGCATAGAACAACTTACAAATATATTTCTGGCATGGTTGGTTTATGGTGGAATAATGTTCTTTCCATGTCCGGATTATGGCCCTAACAGAGCTCACTGGGACATTCAAAAGCTTAGAAATGCTTCTGTAACCAATGCCATCAGCCTGCTCTACAACAGTTTGGTTAATGCAAAGGTCTTGAACGAGCTCTGTGCCTTTACCCATGAGGTGTTTCCTGTGTGATACCTTTTTTATAGGTCAGACAAGAGGCAGGATTGGTTTCTGATTACTGATAGATTTCAGATGGTGTCTTTCTATGCGTTTTTGCTCCTTCCTTTGTAATGTGTTTATTACTTTTTTTTTCTGTGATGTTCAATTTGATTACACATAACTTAATTTATAAATTTATTTGTTCTGGTACTTGGGTATGGTGACAAGTCATGTACCATGTCAGAAATATATTTGTTTAGAAAAGCTGTGATGTGTTCAATACTTATTTAGCACCTAGAAAACCCATTTATTGCCTTTTGAGCAACAGCTGAGAGGGAAAACACCATTTAACAAGATGAAAGCCCTTTGTAGACCATTTGTCAGGGCCAGCTGGGGTTACAGGATAAAGGAGAGACTAGAGATGTTGACAAGACCACACAAAATCAAGTCAAGGACCAGAGCACTGCAGGGTTGTATGTGGCCAAGACAAGAACATGTAACCAGGGACGGGCTGTCATTAAGAATTTGTTGTCATAAATATTATTGTACATTTCATGAGCTCATATCACCTATGCCCCGATCACATAAACGTAAATAAAGCACTTCAGGACTAAACTTACTGTGGAGTAAGCAGGGTCTATTGTACGGTCTGAATTTGAGGACTTAAAAAGTCTTAAAATTGCTGAGATGCTGGCGGTTAGGTCTTAAATACATTTATGTCTCAAATATGTTGCATACGTTAGATGCAACCTAAAATGTCACTTAAATGCTCAAAGACATTTTACCAGCGCCAGTATGGAAGCTTAGACCTTTTTTTTACCAAGACCAAAATGCTTTGTGACACTCACTGTCACAAATGGTCTCAGCTTTTCGTACACTGCATGCTTACAATATCTTATTTTATTAAGTCTTTTTTTTTTAACAATGGTTTTAAAAATGTCAGCAAAGTAAACTTATTGAAGCTCACTACAGAAACCTTGACTAAGTGCTTTGAAAAAGGGACAAAATGAAAATGAAAATGAGACTTGAGCTGTGGGACGACACTTAAAAAGACAGATGTGACTAGACAGAGGACTGATCAGGTCACATGTAAATAATACCTGTAAGTTTGAATACAGGAAGTCATGCTGTCCACTTGTTTTCATATACATAGAAGATGGACTGAAATGCAAGCTCTTCTGTTTGCCTCTGTAGAGTGATCCGACACAGAGATGTCCGCTCGTGTCACTTCGGGGTCTACGATAAGTTTCGGCTGCAGGTTTCGGAGCAGAGCCAGAGAAAAGCTCTCGGCCGCAAAGAGGTGACGGCGACACTCCGTCCCTCGGCCACACAGGACCCTCCCAGCCCCCGGCCCCAAGACGATGAACGCCGGCTCAAAGAACAGATGTCGGAGAGCGAGTTTTTTGAACAGACTTCGTTTCATACAGGTGAGAAGAAAGAAAAGAAAGGAGTACTGTAAGTGTGGCCACAAGAGGGAGCCATGACACTGATAAAATAACCTGCTATGTAGACTTGGGAGGGAAAGAATCAACAATAAAGTATCATTAGTCATTATGTCTTTATTTATAGTGCTTTTAGTGAGTCATTATGCACCCTTTGCTCTTATGTCAGTACAAATCTTGTTCATTTTATTTTTGTTTTTGTTTAAACGTAATTATCTAATCTATGACTCATACTCATTTTATTTTCATCCTGTCTTGTTCTTGGACACAGAAATCTTGGGAAGGTACTGTTTTAAAGTTTATTGTTTTGACTTTGTGTCCTCTACAGAAACCCGTCCCGTTGCCGGAGGGCCCAGTCTGTTGACGGTGCTGCTCGGGCTGGTGTGTATGGCCGCCCTGATGCTCCCCACCCTCGGGGAGCACGAGTCTACTGTGCCTGTCTACCTCCACTTAAGTGTTAACAAAAAACTTGTAGCTGCTTATGTTCTTGGTGAGTTGAAAGCAGACGAGGATTATGCAAATGGTAAACTATGATCTACACATTTACGATTTTAATGTCATTATTTTTGGTCAATAAGGGTGGGACTGGAAGGTGCTGCAGCTTTTAGCCTGCAGATGCAGACAGAAACAATGGCACAGACTTTGTGTTTTTAAAAGGGCTATTTTATGCTTTTATTCATATTAATTTATCAATATAAATATATTCATATTTTAAACCAATCTTGTATACATTTTGATCTCGTCAACTCAAAGCCTTAAATGTATTAAATTATGAGTAGGTATTACATTTTTAATCTAGATCTTAAATGTTTTGTCACAACATTATGTTAATATTACAAAAAAAGTAGAGTCATCACAATAACAAAATGTATTTATTGAAGAAATATCATCATTGAAATTATTAATTTATTCATGATTTTTTTAATGCAGCACTGGAGTTCTTCCATCTGTGTTAGACTTTTAAAATAAAATCTTTGAGTTTAAGAGAGTAGTACAGATAATTAAAGTTAATTCCTTAGTGTAAAATTCATACAGATTATTGTTCTGTTGTTGACGATGCTGGCATTAAATTTCACTCTAAGTGACATTAAAAAGGTCTTTAAAAAGTCTCAAATTTTACAAGACAAACTCTGGAGCTACCCTGCCATGGGAAGATTCTATAAAAGCAGTCGAGCTTTTGGGTCTAGCTGTCAGTAACTCAGAGGACGTTGACAGATGACATCTTTGGTTACAACAACAACAAAGAAGAACTAGCTACTATATACTTGTATCACTTTATAAACGTTTATCCCTGAAATAAAAAGCCTTATAACCTCATTCCAATGGTCAGAAACCATCTCCTATGTTAGTTATATTGTGTAACTCTAATTCACTTAATTGTAAAAGTCTCTGGTTTGTAATAATCTGATATTCTGTTTATTTCTTTGTTTGGTAGGTCTTCTAACTATGGTCATCCTACGCACATGAAGAGTTGGAGCTGAGAGTAAACGAAGACAACGACCTGATGTGACCACGACACCAGAGGCTTTACTGGCTGTGGGAAAAACGTGCATTAAATGTATAAAAACAAACACGTGTCATTTCAGAAAATGACACAATAATAATAATAATAATGTATCCCAGTACCGACGGTCCTCTGGTGTGTAAAAGGAGCTGTCCCCGATCGAACGGGGATCGTGAAGATGTTTATGTGGCCAGTGAAGTGTTGTTGGCCTCATAAACCCTCTGTATTTTTATTGCCATTATGTGACACAGTGAGGTTGAAGCGTGAAGGTAGTTTCAATGCAAAATGTGTGTATATAAAACCATTACATTTTTGTTATGGTATTCACCTGTAAAGCATCATTATAGTGATGTTTTTGAAGCATTTCTTCTTATTGGACTAAGTGCAGCATTTGCATGTGTGAGTCTGAATGAGTGTGTTGAGTTTTGTTTCTGTTTTTTCGACGTCTCACCAAAGTAAAGGTCTTCTTCTCGAGACAACTGTCTGTATGCCATATCCATGTTGAATAAAGTCGCAAGTTTGTCAAAGTGCTTGTCCATTTACTAAAATGTAGCCCACCATCCATGCATTAATCTGCGTATACAAAGATTTTTGTGTGATTTTAAAAAAAGTGTAGGCACATAAATGAAAGGAAAGGTGTACAAGGCAGAGGTGAGAGCAGCAATGTTTGGTTTAGAGATGGGCGCTGAGGAAAAAACAGGAGGCCGAACTGAAGATGCTGAGGTTCTTTTTGGGAGTGACTTTGATGAACAGGACTAGAAATGAGTGCGTCAGAGGGTGTTTGGAGACCAACAGGATAGCCCCAATGTCTTAAAAGTATTGGAAAGGTATTAAATTTGTCAATATCAAGGCCTTAAAAGTATTCAGTCTTATGGGCAGGTATTTACTTCTCTCGATCTTGGTTTTAAATTTACAATAGGTCTTTTTGGTGTTAGTGGTAATATTTAGACCAGTGAGAATATATGGTGGTTTGGGAACCACAGGATTTCATCTCTGCTTTTTGCGGATGATGTTGTCCTGTTGGCTTCATCAAACGAGGACCTTCAGTGTGCACTGGGGCGGTTTGCGGCCGAGTGTGAAGCGGCTGGGATGAGAATCAGCTCCTCCAAGTCCGAGGCCATGGTTCTCGACCGGAAAAGGGTGGCTTGCCCTCTCCAGGTTGGGGGAGAGTTCCTGCTTCAAGTGGAGGAGTTCAAGTATCTTGGGGTCTTGTTCACGAGTGAGGGAAGAATGGAGCGTGAGATCGACAGGCGGATCGGTGCAGCGTCTGCAGTAATGCGGTCGTTGTATCGGTCTGTTGTGGTAAAGAAGGAGCTGAGCCAAAAGGCAAAGCTCTCGATTTACCGGTCGATCTACGTTCCTACTCTCACCTATGGTCATGAGCCTTGGGTCATGACCGAAAGGACAAGATCCCGGATACAAGCGGCCGAAATGAGTTTCCTCCGCAGGGTGGCTGGGCGCTCCCTTAGAGATAAGGTGAGGAGCTCTGTCACACGGGAGGAGCTCGGAGTAGAGCCGCTGCTCCTCCACATCGAGAGGAGTCAGCTTGAGGTGGCTCGGGCATCTGTTCCGGATGCCTCCTGGTCGCCTCCCTGGGGAGGTGTTCCGGGCATGTCCCACCGGGAGGAGGCCCCGGGGAAGACCTAGGACACGCTGGAGGGACTATGTCTCTCGGCTGGCCTGGGAACGCCTTGGGGTCCCCCCGGTAGAGCTGGAGGAAGTGTCTGTGGATAGGGAAGTCTGGGCATCTTTGCTTAGACTGCTGCCCCCGCGACCCGGTCCCGGATAAGCGGAAGAAGTTGGATGGATGGATGGAGAATATATTCGCAAACTTTGACATTAATCAAATTAACCGCACAAATCATTGAGATGTAATATTCATGTTCAGCCCCAAATAGACGTTTGTACTCTCAAAAAGTAAAGTAATACTCAGCAACTTGTAACAGATAAGTACATTATGTCTTATCTGTGAGTCTCTAACTTGAATGGGTTTCTATGTTTCCGAAAGCTTTTGTTACAGCTCTACTGTTTATATCGGCTGCATAATGTTGCAAAAACATAATTACAATACACTTTATCCTTTGCCAGTGAAATGTATGATTCAGTTTTAAGATTTTTTAAACGTGTTATTTCCTCTGTATTAGGCTTTTAAAATAAAAAAGTGAGTAGTGCAAATATTTAGAGTAAAATTCATAGAAATTACAGTTATTTTGCTGGCGGGCCTGGCATTAAATTGAAATATAAGTGGCATTAAAAGTCTTTAAAAGGTCTTAAATTTCAAAGACAAAACCTGGAGCTATACCCTGAAAAAGTAAGAGACAGTTTGGCCATGTACAGAGGAGGGATAGTGAATATATGGGTAGAAGAATGCTGAGATTAGAGCTGGAGGCCCAGAGAAAGAGATTTATGGATGTAGTGAAAGAGGACAAGAAGTTAGTTGGTGTGAGAGAAGAGGATACAGAGGAGAGGGTTGGACACAGGCAGATTATTCCCATTTGGGGTCGTGAGTGGCTGGAGCCTAACCCAGCAACTATTGTAATGAGTCCAGCCTAGACAATGGTCTGGGGCGGGGCAGACACTCAGATATTTACCATTCACTCTTGCATGAATTAGGGACAATTTAGAGTCACAAAATCACCGACTCATGTATGTCTTTGGACGCTGGGAGGAAGCCGGAGTACTATGAAGGAATTCATGATAACACAGGGAGCACATGCATAACCAAACTGAGGATCGAACCTTCTTATTGAAAGGCAGGAGCGCTACCCACACTGCCACCGAGCATCCCATCAGTGGCATTTAATTTTTAAATATGGTACAATTTACAAGTACTTCTCCTTTAAGGCCTTTGAGAAGGTGGTTACTGAATATAATCCCTTGTCCCTAAGGGCTGCACACATGTTGCACAATCAGCCAACATTTCCAACAACAAATCTGGAGGCTGTTTTCATCGTCGTTGAGTAAACAAGAATCCTTTTGTGAACTGATGAATGTTCACACCACATATATATAATCAGGGGAAGGGGGCAGTGTGTGAAGTGTTTGAGTAAACACTTTAACAAAATGGAGGACATCAGTCAAAAAAAAAAAAAATATTTGTTTATTGTTGCCATAAAAACATACCTTACATTGTATGTTTATCTTGGGAAATTTGACATGTTAAGTTTCGTAAAATGCAGGGGGAAAGCTATTGCTTTTCCTACAATGAGAGGAGGCAAAGTGAGCACTAATGGAAGAGAAGCCTCTGCTCTTTGCAGATGACCTTCAGTGTGCACTGGGGCAGTTTGCAGCCGAGTGTGAAGCAGCTGGGATCAGAATCAGCTCCTCCAAGTCCGAGGCCAGAGTTTTCATCCGGAAAAGATTGGCTTTCCCTTTCCAGGTCAGAGGAGAGTTCCTGCCTCAAGTGGAGTTCAAGTATCTCGGGGTCTTGTTCACAGTGAGGGAAGGATGGAGCTTGAGACTGACAGGTGGATTGGTGTCTGCAGCAATGCAACTGATGTACTGGTCTGTTGACATGAAGGAGCTGAGCCGCAAGGCAAAGATTTTGATCCACTGGCCAATCAACGTTCCTACTCTTACCTATGGTCATGAGCTTTGGGTCAAGATCCTGGATTTAATCTGTCCATCCTTACTGGTGAAACACTCACTGATTGGAAGTCTGCAATGGTTTGCCTTCTTTTTAAAGGTGGTGATTGCTCAGACCTGAACAATTGCAGGACAATTTCTAATATTACTCTATGCAACCAAGGTTATAGAGAAACTTGTAAATAAACAAATGACTAAATGACTATCTTGAGGACAATAATATTTTAACCCATGCATAGTCTGGTTTTCTTTCAGGTCATGGATGTGTCACATCTATTTTAAAAGTCCTTTATGATATAACATCTGCACTGAACTCCAAACAACACTGTGCTGCAATACTTATATATCTAGCAAAAGCTTTTGATTCTGTGAAGCATTCAACCTTGTTAAAGAGACTTAGCCACAATGACATTTCCAGTAATTTCTAACTATTTGTCAGACAGGGTGCAACAGGTAATTATAGACACTGAATATTCTCAACCCCTTTGCATCTCCAAAGGTGTGCCTCAGGGTTCTATCCTTGGTTCTCGCTCCTACTTTCTGTTGGCAAAGGAACTGTACATTTATATGCCGATGACACAATTTTGTATGCATCTTATCCATCGCTGAAACCTTCAAAATCTGCAACTAAGTTTCCTCAACTTACAAAAAGCCTTTATAAATCTTAACCGTTCTCTAAACGCCAATAACAAAGATTATATGTTTTAATCGCAAAAAGATTCTTCCTACTTGGCCATCACCACTAAACCATTTTAGAGCAGGTTACAGAATACAAAAACTTAGGAATCTGGTTAGACAGTTCATTATCCTTCCATCATCACATTTCCACATTACAAACAAAGGTTAAAGCAAAACTGGGCTTTCTGTACAGAAACCATTACTCCTTTACTTCTTCAGCTAAACATGTTATTGTTGAAATGGCCATCCTTCCTCTGACTATGGCGATGTAATCTATCATCACACTTGCAAAGGAAGCCTTCAAAAACTGGGTACAATCTATCACTCTGCTATTCACTTTGTTACAAATTACCCCTTAAGACACTTCACTTGGCTGCTTTATTCTCAAGTCAACTGGCCCTCACTGCAAACTCACCGCAACATCCACTGGCTTATGTTTGGATATAAAACTGTTAGGTCTCACTCCTCCTTATCTAAACCTGTTGCTACGAGAAATCCCCTCAAGGTATAACACTGAATCCTCACAGCTTATCAAACTAAAAGTTCCCAAAACAATGTCATCTTTTTCCTTGTGTCTTTTCGTTTTACTGCTGCAAATGATTGGAATTTGTATCAAAATACACTTCATATGTAATCGACAATCTCACTTTCTGCCTTTAAAAGGAGATTAATGAGACTCATGTAAATGTTTTACTAATGAACAATAGTTTAATCTCTTCTTGTATTTGTGTAATTGTTATGTTTCCTCCCCTCTTCTGTCTCCCTTTATGTGTTCTTTAGCACTTCCAGGTCAACACTGTAAATAAGAATTCTTATTTACAGTTCTTAATGTTCTACCTGGTAAAATAAAGGTTAAATGAAAACTGAAATGGCTGGCCTGGGAACACCTCGGGGCTTCCCTGGTAGAGCTGGAGGAAGTGTCTGAGAAGAGGAAAGTCTGTGTATCTCTGCTTAGACTGCTGCCCCTGCAGCCCTGGATGAGCATCAGAAGATGGACAGATGGAAGAGAAACCGATTCAGACTTAGGGTTAAGAGCATTTATGAACTAAAGGCTGAGGTAGAAAGTAACTAAACACATGTACTTTTAGTTGAATAATATTGTTTTACAGTAAGAGTACTTCCTCCAGCTTTATGATTGTTTTTTTTTAGTGTGAGACCAATAGCTGTTCACAAGCTTTAAAAAGTAGTTGTGCACTTTTGCCACTAGATGTCACACACACACTCACAAACACCATTCTTTATGGAAATAATTTATTTAGTCTCGACGTCCTATCACAGAAGACAATGGCAAGGTGTTACTGGGCAGATTACAGCCTGCCACCAGAGACAATTAACTCATGCCGTGAACAGTGGAAAAATGAGGACTTCAAAAATATAATTTGTCCAAAGCCAGGCATAAGGAAGACTGCCATTTAAAGATTTTTTCTACAGAAGAAAAGAAACCACAAGTCTTTAAATTAAAGGGCATACTTCTATAAAATGCTTTACAGTCACGTCCTGTGTCTTTGTAGATGAACATTACAGAGGTTACGGAAGGACATTGAGATGTATAGAGAGAACAAAGGGTCAAAATGGGGCCACAAAATGCAAAGTAGGTGCAAAAATATCACAGTACAGGCTTTATTGTTACAAAAATATGTCTGGATTTCCCGTCAAGAGTCTAGAAGTCATGTACAGCTTCAGGGAATAGTTCAGTATTTTGTATTATTCATGTACTGCCTACAGCAGGTAAGTATGGGCCCTTTTCCATTTTGGAGAAGCAGACAGGAGAAGGAAAAACAAGACTCAATGCTGTATTAATATAATTTTAGCTAGAGCTCTAACGGAATAGGGAAATGGTCCATATTTTGGTTCAGAAGCAGTCCACATTGAGGAACCTATACAACTGAATAGTACATTCTGAGGTTGTGTAAACGAGGAATAAAATTGGAAGTTGTATGTCAAAATAATGCAGACTGGCACCGATGTTAGTAGTATTTAAAGTTATAGAAAATCTGTTATAAAAGGGTGTTTGCACTGGCCCCATTAATAATAATAACAATAAATTAGTCCTATACAGAGCTTTTCTAGACACTCAAAAGTCGCTTTACAATTTGGTGCATTTTTCATTCACCCCTCAGTCACACTCAGACTGACAGAAGTGTGGCTGCCATTCGGCACCAAAACCTCTCCAACCATCAAAAAACACTCACACAAACACATTCATACAGACGAGTTGGGTGAAGTGTCTGGCCCAAGGACACAACGACAGTGTGCAATGCCGGTAGCGGGGATCAAACCGTGAAACTTTGTGTTAGTGGGCGAACGTCTCCGTCTCTCTGCTTCTCCAAACTAGAAGTGTGCTGTACAATTACCTACTGTAGGACTTAAGTTACCACTTCTTTAAGTTTCCCAAATGCCCTCCATTACAAAATAGTAGTTCCTGGACTAAAGCAGACATCTGCAACCTGTGGTTTTAGAGATGCATGCAGCTCTGTAGCCCTGCTCGTGTGGCTCTTTGGACATCTGACATCTGGTTATATAAAGTCAAAAAAGGAATAAGTAGATGACTGTATAACAGCCTGCATCTGCATCATTATCAACTTAAAATCAAACTTTCTCCCTTGTTTTCTGGTATATGCCATTAAAGACTTAAATGTTAAACTGTTACAATAAACAGTTTTAGCCTCAATTGTCCACAGTTGTACACACAAACTGAAGCCCACAGTCAGAAGTGCCACAAACGAGCGCCAAGAAACAGTTACAAGATGTAACTCTAGTTCTCTGAGTGAGATAATCAATGCAGTATTTAACACAGCTCTTCATTAGTTTGCAATTATTAATGACCACCCATATGTTGCATCTAGTTAGTTTAGTTAAAGACTAAGAGACTTTTGTGCATTGAAATTGTTTGTGGCTCTTTACAGAGTCATATTTTGTATTTTTGGGAACAACTGGCTTTTTGGATCCGGAAGATGGCAGACCCCTGGACTAGACTTATACAGAATCAAAATTGCAAATCTCTGGTTATGAACGTACAACTCTCTCATATAGGTACCAACTGCATACAACTGGTTATACACAATCAGGCATAACATTATGACCACCTGCCTAACCGCAACAAACTGTGATGCACTGTGTATTCTGATACCTTTCTCTCAGAACCAGCATTGACTTCTTCAGCAGTTTGAGCTACAGCAGCGCGTCTGCTGGATTGGACCACAAATGGCCTCAGCCTTTGCTCCCTAAGTGCATCACCTGTCATGATTCACCACTGTTCCTTCCTTGGACCACTTTTGGTAAAAATTGACCAATGCAGACCGGGAACACCCCACAAGAGCTGCAGTTTTGGAGATGCTCTGTCCCATTTGTCTCTAGCCATCACAGTTTGGTCTTTGTCAAACTCGCTCAAATCCTTACGGTTGCCCATTTTTCCTGCTTCTAACACATCAGCTTAGAGGACAAATTGTTCACTTCCTGTCTAAAATCTATATCATTAAGAGATATTCGGTGTTATTCACTTTGTCATCTGTCATAATGTTATGCCTGATTGGTGTCATTTCTCTATTAACGCCACCTTTTCAAAGAGTATATTGTAAAACTCAGTAAACATGTCATTTTGTTTTTTTAGTGTTGACAGGTAACACTTTTGGCCATTTTTAATTTAGCCTGTTCAGTCTCATCAGTTACATTTGCAGCAAGTCAGGGATATAGGGTAGGTCAGGGTTAAACCACCAGTTTACAGCCATTTTTTGTATTCAACGTTTGCTGAAAACACATTAAAACAACACTAGGGAAACATCCATAGTAGTAGTAAGAAGTAGTAGCAGTAGACCGGCGCCCACATTCACCACACAAACATAAAACTAACTTTATATACTCTATGTACATAATTACAAACATGGCATCAAAACAATAAGTTAAATCTTTTCTTACAAAAAGGCCCATGGACGAGGGGAACCGAAACAGCAAAATGTACACGTCCAAAATAGTCTTTTTTTTTTTAAATTGTCCAGTGCTTGTCGCCTCTCTCCTTGACCATTGTTTGAAGCAAGCTTGCACCTTCCCAGTATCTTCAATTAGCAGCTGGTGCTCACAGTGTATTGTCCATGTTGTTTTAGCTAAGTTGGCAAATACATCCATGGTGTTTTTAAGCATCTCTAGACGCTCCAAGAAGGAGGGTCCCGCTAAATCTAAGTAAAGCGAAGTGGAGGGTCCCGAGATGGAGAAACCACAGTAATAAGGAAGAGAGATGTTTTGTCTTCTGTGTATGACAGTCGAGTGTCTGTTTTTTACTTCGGGGACAGGTCTTGGAGCGAGGTGAAAGGAGAGTTGCTGGATGATGATGGGGAGACCCCCTCCATTTTGCCTGGAGAGTCAGTGGACGAGCCCACACTGCTCAAACTGCCATCCAGCAGGTCCGGAGAGTGACTGGAGGAGAGAAAAGAAGGGTAAATTAAAGTTTATATGTGACCCATGTACAATAAAACCCTTTATAAATGCTACCATTTCAGAAATAGACATTATGTGATTTTAGAGAATATGATGCCTATGTCCTGTTAATGGGTGAAAATATTTTAAAAAGTGGGCATGGTAGGTCAGGTAGACTTTATTGTCCTCGTAGGGTAATGTGTCCTCTGCATTGAACCCATCCTTCAATGCCACTGAGGCGACCTGTCAGGAGCACTGGGTCACTGCAGTGCAGCGCCCTGTGACCCTTCCCAAGATCTTGAGCCAGGATCCTGGTCAGGAATAAATGGGTGGAGGAGTAGCCTTTTGTGTACATTTTAGGTTGATTGGGGGGGGCAGAGCACCCAGAGGAACCCCACCTGTCCTGTATGTAGAACTGACAGCCTCTGGTTGTTTAGTCGACTGATCAGTCAGTGAGGTCTTGGTTACAAGTACAAGTACAGTTACACAAAAATGAAAAGTGGCGATTTTCTAAGAGGCTAAAAATGGGTACTATAATGTAAGGCGTAATAACACTTTAGGAGCACTTCGGCATCGGCGCAGTGCACCCCAAATTCTGAGCTGTTCTTCTATCTGGCAGTGTAATAAATCCCAGGCAATGTTTTTGTTAAGTCTGATTTGGAGTTTGTTGGGACCCAGTGGGCTCTTCTACTGCTACTGTCTGTACCGAAAGCCACTTAAATAACCTTTGTTTCCCACTCTGATGTTTGTTTTGAACTTTAAGAGATTATCTAGTCTGTCCACGCCTAAAAGTGGTGGCATTGTGATTTAATTAGAAGTTCATTTACATAAGCTGCTGAATAAGTGTCACAAAATGAGTGGGGAGTGTGAATGTGTACTCGTAAGAATGTAAACACGCTTTACCATGAGCTCAGATCTGAGACATCTGAGGACAGCATCGTAGTCGTGCCCTGGAAGAGTCTCTTAGGTTGACTCTCTGTCTCCATCTCACCTTTAAAAACATACAAGTACTCAATACACAATACACAATGTTTCATTTATACAGTTAGCACGTTAGTATCAGATCAATACTAGGCGTGATGGATCGATTCTGCTGCCCCTTCTAAAAAATTTCTGTGAAAGGAAGGAAGAATTTCTTTTTTTCTTTTGTTAATAAAATACATTTTTGCCTAACCTTGCTTAAAATCATATCTGGGTCTTAAAATGCATTTACCAGTGGAAAGCAGCAATAACAAACTTATTTAGTGGTCAAAATGTATTCAGATTTAACAAATGAAAACACTACTAAACCCTACATGAAAGCACATAAGCTGCCTGTATTTGTACAAAGTCTTAGTGTCCGCATTACTAGCCCAGTATTTACTTGGCAGCTTATTCACTGTTTAAAAAAAAAGCGGGCGGCTGGATTAATTTTTTATTCCTTTATTTCTACTGATTTCAATCTTTTGAACTGATGCATCCCTACTGGCTTGTGACCCTTTGTGGCTGTTAAAACTGCATCCTAAAAAACATTTTACTTCAGATAAATTAGGACAGGATAGCTAATTTTTTATTTGTTGAGCTGCTCAGATACGGTGCAACTGTAAATGCCAGTGCTTCTGTGTGTGATGTGAACTTGAAAAGGTAAATGATATGAAATGCCATTTTAAGCTGTACCTTTGCGTTTGATTGGCCCCAGGATGCTCGCTCTGATGCAGTTGATTGGGCTTTGACTCCTGCGGCTGAAAGAAAGCACAACAGAACATCTTAAAATACATTTCCTAGATCTGTTTAAATGTATTTGTGATGTAAAGTAGCTATAATTCCAATCAGTATCAACTTCACAGTGCAACATGTATCATGCACCTTTAGCTGTAACTATTAATTCAGTGTTTTTCATGTTGGAGTGTGATACTACCAACTGGTCATCTCTAGTTGACCAATGGCCCTGAAAACTCCAGCACATGTTGCTCTGGCATGTTTTTGAGACACAGTCCTTCCCTATGGCTGTAGAGGGAGACTGCGGTCTGACATGCATGTATTTTCACTGGAGCAGTACAACTTAAGTAACAAGTTTCCATTGCCAAAAGTCAATTAAAACATTGCATATATAGTCTATGCTTTTATCTAACTTTTTTTTTATGAAATACTCTACTGGTGCTATAAAAAACAGGTGAAGAGACCAGCAGAGGGCAGCAAAGTGGAGACAGTTCTCTCATTTAAGCATAATTAGGGAAAAAAAAAAGGCAGTTTACTTCCTTTAAAACCTTTTTGTATGCATGTACAACAAAATGAAAAATAGCTGTGAGGAATCAGTGAATACAGTTGTACACCATTCTTTGGATAAATCAATGAGAGCAGATTGGATGTAGAGGGCTTGTTGATTGGTCAGTGCAGATGTTTCTGATGAGGGAACATTTTAACATGGTAGAAAGCTCAGAAATGTCGATTTTGCAAAATATAGACCCTTTAAAGCTAGGATTAATCTGGAAAAAGTATAATAATTACCTCAATAACATATAGCTATAGGTATAGCTACAGCTGCTCACACTGCTACACGAGGATTCACTATAGATTATATTATGATATTAATAATTATGGTCACTATCCAAGCATGTTTCATTCATTTCCTTACAGTTGGAAACACACATCTGTTGTATTTTTCTTTCTGCAACATTTCAACACAAGTATTGGTTACCTAAAGCGTCTCGTCGGGCTGGGGATGGGGCTCGGTGTCAGGCCATTGCTGCTCACAAGGATTTGTAGTGAAGGAGAGAAACACTGCTGCTCGAACATAAAGAAAATAAGTCAATACATTATTAGTAAAACTATAATATATTATAATCCATTATTCATTCACTGCACAGTCACAGGCGCCCTGGGGCAGACTGACAGAGGCATGGCAGCCATACTCTCTGACCACCACCAAACAAACAGTCCCACAGAAACTTTTCAAATCAAGTACCACTTCAGAATATATTTGGATTTCCAAGTATCACCTTTAATGGACTATGAGCTAAACTAGGATTAACATGAGACTAAACCGGAACTAAACCAGGTCTAAACTGAGATCAAAGCAGGACTTGACCTGTATAAAAAACAGGATAAAACCAGGACCTACACTGGACTAAAAAAGGTCTAATTCTGGATTAAACCAAGTCTAAACATGGAATAAACTGAGATCAAACCAGGAAATGACCAGTATAAAAAAACAGGACAACACCAGGACTAACAATGGACTAAATACGGTCTATACGAGGACTAAACACGGTCTATACCTGGACTAAACTGAGATCCTGGCAAACATGGGACTCAACCCGGACTAAACCTGGACTAAACCAGGTCTGTACCAGGTCTGAACCAGGACTTAACCAGAAGTAACTCTAATCTAAACCAAGGCTAAAGCAGGTCTAACCTAGGAAAAGGCCCAACTAAAGCAGGACTAACGGTAAATCGGGACTTGAACCGCAAAAGACTCCCGAGTACCACTAAAAGAAGCCTACGTACCACAGTTTGAGAACCACTACACCAACACAGTCATACACCAGTGCCTTAGACACTGGGCGCACAGTGGGTGAAGTGTCTTGCCCAAGAGCACGACAACAGTATGAAGTAGGAGGAACGGGATTTAAACCACCTACGTCTTGAGCTGCTGCTGTCCCGAAGCAACACTTACAACACAGTAAATACTCTGTACACACTAACAACATTAACCCTTCTGTCTGCCTTATTATATCAATTAGGTTTTGTAGACTCTTCCTTCTTTAAATCAAATTGCATGCTTTTCCAATTAGCTGCATTATCCAATCACTGCTCCAGACCCAGCGCATGTACACGGTGAGGACAAAGCTTTACCTTCTTTCCTATGCCTCGTGTGGGGGAAGGAGCAGGCGACACCGGAACAAAGTCGATCCGTTTTGGAGACGAGGAGGCTGACTTTTCCAAATCATTGTCACTCTAAGAAAATAGAAATATAAAATTGCACTTGCAGCTACAGACCAGATAATGACTTGTGGTTTAAAAAAAAAAAAAGAAGTTTAATATGGGTTTAAATGTTGGAGTATTATACTACCGACTCAGCCTGTACTCGGAGACTGGTGGCCCTGTTAACTCCTTTGTATTTGTATGTTTTAATCTAGCATGATTTTAGGTGTCTACTCCCAGAGAAGAGGAGGACAACAACAACAACAACAGCCCAAGGCCAAAACCATGCAGATGTAGACAAAGTTTCAAGGTTATGGGAAGATAAAAGTAAAATGGCAGCTTACCAGACTGAGGCTTTCTTCCCAGGACTGGCTCATTTGCATCGCAGCTTGGACTTCACTGTTGGAGCAGGAACAAAAAACATTATTATTGGATGAAAAAGGAGCGCCAAGCTACACACAACAATCTCAAGACTTTTTTCCCCCCCTTTTTTTTTTACAGAATAGTTGCACACGATTTTACATTTTCTTCACAAGTCAGGGATTTTGTAATACTTTTGAAAGTCATATTTTTGTCCTTTATTTTGAAGGCTTTCATGACAAAATACATTCAAGCAGCCATATAATTACATTGCTGTACTGTTATTTCGAGTTAATTTGCCATTTAAATCATCAATGTTTCAGTGTGTGTGTGGAGTATACAGATTTCGTCTTTAACATCTTCTATTATGTAAAAACAACAAAAAAGTGCTACAGTGAGTTAAAGCAACACTCACTTTGTTTACAGGTCGAGAAAACCGAATTTAATTTCTCCAGTTATAACAGGAGTTTTAGACCAGTGTTTTGAGACGAGGCATTTTTAAACCAGCAAAGACACATTATGGGTCCCTCTGCCACTTGCGTTTAATTGTTGTGGTCCATTGTTTTTGTGTGAACGCCTGACTGTTGACTTTGATATGTTTTGGGCCTGCAAAAGTTGCATTTTTCAAGTGAGGAACACATTTTTCCAACTTCATTAATTTTTATTTATTATAGTTAAAGCATCACCGCGCATATTTATTGGTAAAACTATGATTACTGTTTAAATTAGCGGCATTTAACAACATTTAGCGCCAAGTTTTAGCGCTGCTGGTAAATCCCTGGACCACAGTTAAATGTCTCACAATACCCAGTGCTGTCTGACCAGTTCCTGAAGAAAACGGACTGAAGACGGAATAAAGACAAACTGAAGACAAACGAAGCGCATAGTTGGAGAATGCTCAGGACATGTATTCATAGTGAATATGTTAACATCCAAGTATTTCACTCACAAGATTTAAAATGTGCTTATGTAAAATCAAAATGCTACATAAATAAAATGTGTGTAAAGTTTGGTTCACTTCGCTACATGAAAGTCTTAGTAACATCTTCTATGTTTGGTTCACTGTGACTATAAAAAAAAAAAAAAAGAGGCTATACTTCGACTTTTTGGTCAGGAACTATCAAAACGCACGTACATACTTGTATGTTATATATATATATATATATAGTATAGTATAGGTATACGGACAACTCTATTCTACTCAGTTTTCATTTTATTAAAAGTTTGATATTTATTAATTGTCCTATTTAAGTTGTTGGACTCCTCTGCCCTAACTTAATCCAGAAAACAAACGTCAGCTGCCTATGTTTAATTCTGAACTCACCGCTCATGAGCAGTTTCTCTGTTCATGACATCGACCCCTTCCTCCTGCAGGACACATAAGGCAATAACACATAATTATATATGCAGGGTTAAATATTTAGACAACAAAGGTGCATTTTTTTAACTACTCATTAAAAGTATATATTTAGCATCTATTGGAGTCTGATACTACCAAATGGTCATCTCTAGTTGACCAATGGCCCTGTTAACTCCAGCACATGTTGCTCTGGCATGTTTTTGAGACACAGTCCTTCCCTATGGCTGTAGAGGGAGACAGCGGTCTGACATGCCTCTTTTTTTTAACATGAGTATTTCATGATTGAGTTTACCTGTTTTATTTGGTGAAGTCTGGTACTGGGCACTCGGATGGGAGACGAAGGGACCTGTGGAAAATAAGCCAGGAAAATTCAAATAAAACTGTAAAATATATGCACAATCTATAAAGTAGAGATAGTATTTAGTTACATCAGAAGCCTGTAGTAGCTATAAATTAGATAGGAATGTTTATTTTAGATCAATAAATGATATCAGTTGCCCCATTTCCTTCATAGACTGAATGTAAATCTGTACCATGTTGGGCCTGTTGACAACTGTAGTGCTGTTTCTCCGACTTCGCAGCACCTCTCTCTGGAAAACCTGGGAGTTATCACTGCAACGGCAAATTCACACACACAAGCCATAAGTCAAGGATAACTCTGTAATATTGAGATAACAGAAAAGATACCTGTAAAAATATGTATTGACTAACACTGTTTAACACAATTTTGAAGAACATAAGAAAGTAGCCAAGTCTGCTGGTCTTCACCTATGCAAAGTCCACTAGTAATCTAGTTTTAAAAATCACTATATTTTCTTCACAGTATCCTCACCCCAACGTTTTTATATCTCAAACTAAAAACTTGCTGTAGTGTGGATAAAGGAAAATCACTCAGCTATGAAAATGGTGACGAGTAACCAGTGCTTATGGCTTGTTCATCGTGCCTGACTGATTCTTGGAGGGAAAACAATAAGTGCGCCTTGACAGCAAAATGATGTTAGGTTACAAAACATATTTTTCAGTCTTACTTCAATTCATGACTTTACAAGCTGTGGATTTAAACCCATGTCCATACAAATTTGATTTACAATGCAAACACACAAGAGCCCTGAGATGCCCCACCTCTGTCAACTTAACATTCACAAATATCACTGCACAATACTGCTCAACTGGCCCTCCCCTTATGTTAAATATAGTGACTGTGGCATAAGAACAACCTTAGTCCGTTAATCATAGGTGCACTGTTGGATCTCCTCAGGTGTCCATCCGTCTGAACCAAGGCAGATGGGATTTCCAGATCCAGCTCCATCTTCTCTTGTTGCATTACAGAGTTGTTCATTTTGTGACTTATTGCAGTCCCGTCACCACTTTTACTGAAAATGGCAATCTAGCTTTGTGCTGTTACATTGTTCCTACAAATATACCCTGTTTTTGTCCTTTTTACATGTTTTAAATACACATCACGATTCGTGCTAAGCCAAAAACCAACCAGCAGCTATCGCAATCCCACAGCAGAGAGGAGGCCCTTGGCTTTAACTCTCCTTCTAACTTTGTTTTTTCAGCATAACAACGAAATAATTCAACTTCTACGTGATACAGACAAATATACAGCTAGGACTGAGCCGTGATAGCATTGCCAGGAACATTAGATGCATGCATTAACTTTACTGATGTAGTTTAGCCTGTCACACAGAGCTAGATAACGCACAATGCCCGATAAACGTGAGCTACCTCCCCGTTTGAGTGAGTCTGAGCCATCCACAGCCGCTGCACTTTAGCGCCTTATATCTGCAAACCTTTCTGCTAATTTAGTCCCAGTACAAAATGAATGTTGGCCTCAAATTAAACGTAGAGCATATTAAACTTTACTGCGCCACGGTTGCGGTCTTCATTGCGCGAGTTTACGCTCTTGCTAACACAACACAGCTGCTAAACGATGCTATGTTATGCTTTGGAGCTAGCAGTTCCACAGCAAGCGCCCGGCTAATGTAAGCTAAGTTAGCATCAACGCCAAGAGCCACAATGGCCTGGTTCCCGATATTCTACATAGTTCTTCAGTCTCAGAGTTTCCAGGTGTAGACAAAAACCCGTCTTGAGAAAATGTTATTCGTTGCAGTCTTGTTTTATTTGGTTTTGTAGAGCGCCGCGGAAAATGAACAGGACTGTCACTACCCGATTTGCGCCGCTACCTTGGATGTACTGCATTGTAAGTCTATGGGTGCTACCCGATTCGGAACGCAAAAAAGTTCTCAGCGCATGCGTGAGCCGGTCCACCATCTTATATACGGCGACATCATTTGGACAAACAGCATAAGATTATAAATCGGTTAAGTTAACGTTTGCATTAAATTGTCGCTGTAATAAAACAAATTAACTCCTTTTTGTTTTGAATGAGTGTGTTTATATCATTAGATCAAGTATATAAGTAAAATATGATGAAATTAGGTCAGTTTTTGCGTTGTGTTGTGAGTTCTACACATTCGTTTTTTACCTTAGCTTTTTAACACTTGAGCTACAGTGACAGATCATTACAAACTAGTTCAAGCTGTTAAAATAATATCTTACCCAAAACGAGCAGCGTCAAAGCCCAGATCATCAGGGTTAGTTAGCAGTTAGCAGCAAACTTCACGCCCCCTCTGTGTTAGCTGACCTGTCCAGTGTTTGTGTGCTGTCGGTGCATCCCGCAGCTCAGGATAAACCTTCAGGCCTTAGGTGTCTCATCTTCTCACATAAGCGGTCTTACTGTCTTAGAGCTGAGCAGAAGCGCCACTGACCTCGTGTGCACAGCTTTTCTGGTCTCTGAGAAGCAATTGTCAATTTTAAATTAAACTAAATTGATATACTAGCTGGCATTGAATAGCTTGTTTATTAAGAAATATCAGTGTGTAGGTTAGGAGATAATGTTTTCTGTAATGAAATTGTCCTATATAGGAATTTTAATTCTTCAGGTCATGACTTGTAAATGGTGAACAGATTTTTAGACCCCAAAACTGGGACACTTTTTTTGTTCACTAAAAGCTTCCAAAATCCATACAGTTTTCTGCCATGTTATTAAAGTGTGCACATGTGCTCCAAGACATGAGGTAAACATGTTTAAATCAAATATTAGTTTTACACGGTACAGCTGATTTATTCACAAAGAAAAAAAAAAAAAAAAAAAAAAAAAAAATTCAAACCAGTACAAGCATGCTGCTTACAGTACCTTTAATGTACCACAGCTACCCACCATACTGTTGTAAGGTAAGGTATATTTGATGGTTCCCATGGGGAAATTTGTTCTCTGCAAATGAACCATCCTTCATCGCAGCTCGGGCAACCTGTCAGTGAACAGTGGGCGACTGCAGAGCACCACCCAGGGACCCTTCTCAATATCTTCAGCCAGGATCCTGGTCAGGAGTACCGAGCTTCACACAGAAAGGCTGGGAATCAAACCTGTAACCTTCTTGCTGTGAGGCGAGGGTTCTAACCAATTTACAGTGCCCCATTCATGTTTATAAAGTAAACTCACCTCAGTAAATGTTACTACCAACCTGTTATCTTACCCATGTCACATTTTAATTATATAGATACTTTATTAATCCTAAAGTAAATACAGGTAACATTTAAAATATGACATGCATTTTGATGTGCTGGATTTCCAGGGTAAATGTTGTAAAAACAAACTAATCATGCTCCAGTTTCTTTCAGTGCCTGTTACTCTGGCTCTTGATCAGTATTTCTTGTGCAAATATTACCGAGTGAGAGCTACACACATAAACAAAACAGTGCAAGGGTCAGAGAGAGTATTATGTCACTATTCATGATGCTTTTGAGGGTGAACATATTCCTAGACTTAAAACATAGATCTTTTTTGTATAAATTCAAATGGGGACAACTGGGACAAGGTCTGTTGAAAACTAGTACAGAGTGTTTTTAGGAGGTGTTTGGACATAGAGCTGGGACAGTCCCCATTAAATAGGGACAGTCCCATAGGTCTGAAATACAACACAATATACTATATAAAATTTGTGAGGAGTTTCCAGGAAGATCTGGTATAAATCTAAATATCTAGGTGGGCTTTTTTCTGTGAGTAATGGCACCCATCTTTTTGAGATTATTCAGTCAGGTTCGGTAATGGCATGTGCAGTACAGTATGATGATTACACAGAATGGTAAACTTCACAAGGATGACAGGAAGATGTGGATATTTAATGTTTGGTTTACGCAATATTTCATTAAAACAAAAGTTAACAACAATGGCACTATTCACTGAATGGTAATGTCTGATTGTGGTGTGACCATTAACAGTTGTCAAAATAAGTGAAGCAGCATAAAGGAGAACAATATTCACCTCTGTTTAAAGGTCCCATATTATGCTTTTTTTAAAATAGTTTTTTTATTATTATTTTTTATATCTTTGCATTAATATTTCAGGTTTTATAACTTAAAATGTTATAACACGTATGAAAGCCTTCTTTTGGGGAGCTGTTACTTTGCAAAAGACGCCTGGATTAGGTGTCTGACCCCCCCCCCCCCCCCGTGTCTCACCTATTTCTGTAGCAACATGACAGTAACAGATAGATAGGGGACAGGGGAGGGGAAGTCTGTTGTCCCGGGCCTCAGAAATGGTCCCTCTTCTTACATTTTCTATTATAATGGGCCCATGTGAAGCCTTTTTGTCTCGGAAAAGCCTGTCAGTGGGCCACGTGACGGTGGATGGGCTTTAGAAACGTGCAGGGGTACAGGAGATCAAGCGTTTTCAACTCTTGAGAAAGAGATGGCCTCAGCACAGTACAGGATTACTCAAACATGCCTGAATGAAACAAAATATTACTCTATATTTTTGCGGTGGAAACATAGCATAGTTAAAAGCCAAAGAAAAAGTCAATTTAGCAGAATAGGGGACCTTTAAGTAACAACTGTGAGTCTGTGTGATTGTAAAATGCATTTGACACAAAATATGTCTTTTATGAGGGAAAGCTCCAAACATTCATGTTTACTTTTACAGCATATCTGGGGTTTGGGGAAAATTCACATTACACAATTGTCCCAAAATATACACAGAGAATTTGAGAAAAATATCACCCTGCTTTTGATAGATACAAGTAAAAGAGAATTACATTAAAATTAATATAAAAAGTCCTCTGATACGGTTCTTTAAGCTATAGCAGCATTGCTCTTAATAAATTATCAAATGCTTTAAAACAATGGGGGAAAAAAAAAAAAAAGCAAAATCCAGGGCTAAAGCTGGTCTCATGCAATTAAACCTAGATGTGGCTGTGCCAGAGCTAATTTGTCGTCTCTAAGCCTGAAGCCAAAAACGTGTTGTGGCTAATTTTAGGATTCACGCTGTATCCACATCAAGACACAAATGTACAGTAATAAAAATAAAATAAAACAATAGCTGCAAAAAGAAAAATGTTAAATGATGTAAAACTGTTGTTCTCTTCATGCCTTGTACTTCTCTTTCCCCGTTTCACTAATGACGCAGATATGCTGAAACAGGCAACAAAGAACAACACATTACTGACTGTTAATAGGTTAAAACAACAAAGATAAATGTGTTTTAAATGTGTTTAGAGCAGGAGAAAAGCTATGGTACTGGTGAGGGCAATTTATGCATGGGCAAGTTTTTTAATGTCAAAGTGTCCTAAATAAGAAGACTTTACAGCAGTGTGGTCCACTTACTTAAGGGTGGTAGATAAATCTAAATACTGCAACCTTTTTGATGGATAATAAATAGTTCCTACACATCCTAAAGTAAGGTAAGGTATAGTTTATTGCCCTGTGGAAAAAGTTATTCTCTACATTTGATGGTTCCTCAAACTAAAGTGGCACCACCTGACTTTAATACTGGCTGGAGTCAAACTGAAATCTGTTACCTATAGTGGTTCCAATTCCACAAAAACAGTAGCCTTTTTACTTTTATTATTAAAAGAATTGAAAATTTGACCAGTTCGCCACTGAAAAATACTAATATATAACATCAAAATTGTTTACTTTTTAGTATTATGTCTCTACTAACTGTGTATGTCTGTGCTGTCCTATTAATGTTTTTTACTGCTTTTTTAACATCAAGGCACATTTTGGCTAATCATCATGTGTTTTATAAAATTGTATTGTCCCCTTCAAATAAACTAATCTAATCTAATCTAAAAAAAAGCTGAAGGTTGGAGCTCACATTAAACTTCAAGCTCTGAGTGCATTATGCAAATTCAAATTTTCTGAGTTTTCTACCAGGTTAAATTGTGTTCCCTCATCAAAAACATACCTGGAGTTGTGTTCTGGTTCATTCACGCCTGTTTGAGTAATCCTGTATTCTCTGGCGCTGAGTTTCTAAGGCCTCAAAATGCTCTGATGCACAAACCTTTGCCCACACCAGGAAGAACAGACCAATCAACAAGCCCTCTACATCCAGTCTGCTCTCATTCATTTATACATAAAACAGTGTACAGTTCTGGTTCTGATTCCTCACAGCTATTATTCATTTTGTCGTAAAATGGCATCCTACAAAAAGGAATATAAGGCTTTTTTCCCTCTGTTTGTGCTGAAAAGATGGCAACACTCTGCACTCTGTTGGTCTCTTTACCTGTTTCTTTATGGCAGTAGTAAAGTAATTATTAAAACGTTCTCTTTTAGTCACATAATGTTTTTAAAGGTTGTAAAATGTGCCGCTGTTCTAGAGGTGACCAAGATTGGTTTAAACTATAAATGTTCTGTTTAGTGTCTGTGTAAACTGACCATCACTAATATACACACCTTCTCTTACTTCCACTGCCAGCCAGCAGTACTAGCAATAAGTCCCGTACTGGAGTGTGTTAGCAAAATAAAATTGTGTTATGAATAAAGCCTATATTAATATGTTGTGAATTTAAATTGCTATCCCTGCATAATGAATGGTAAATCTTCCACTGTTTCTTTCACTTCTAGGTTCACTTCATATGCAGTTTTTATTTATAATAGAAAAACGTATACAACAATAGTCTGTGGAAATGTAAGCTTTTTCAGAGGTTACTGAAACCAAATTATGCCCTACCAGCCCAACCAGTACCAATCCACTCGGGACAAACATGGCATTAGCTGTTTACTTACATTTAAATCTCTAAAGTACTCGTTGTAGTCAAGTGCATATCCCACCACAAACTTGTCTGGGACTTCAAATCCAACAACTGTAAAAAAAAAACAAAAACAAACAAACATTAAAAACGTTAAAATTACAGGTTCAGCTAATATTATCCACTGTATTCATGGTTATGAACTCACAGTCAGGTCTGTAGCCAACGCTTCTCGGTGTCCTCTTCACCAACAAACTACAGTGAAAACAAAAAAATATTATACAAAACGAGCACTGAAACACAGTAGTATTAGTATTAGTGCAGTATTTTAAGTATTACCTTGCTACTTTAACCATTTTGGGATTGTACTGTTTAAGAAGTTCAAGTAACGTTTTCATTGTCTTCCCTGTGTCAATGATATCCTAGAAGCACAACATATAGGCTTATTACCAGGATTTACACAGGGGAGCTTAAAATTACTATTAAAAACTTTACATACCTCTACGATCAAAACATTCTGTGTGGAAAAAGAATAAGAATCTTGTTAATAATGAAGACAGACACACTGAGACAAACTAATGTCTCTCTGCTTTCCAAAAAATGGCAATTTCCTGGTTATCATGTTCACCTTTTTAGTCTGGTGAAAACGAACTAATTTGACTTATTAACAGGCATATGGTTATTGTATATAAGCTCAGTAGTTATTGTCATTAGATTTTATTAAAAGGTAGATACAATTTAGTCAATGTTCTTCCTGCTCTAGTTATTATGTTGTAAACAAGATACTGCGCCTTCATCCTTACATTGTTAACAGGGCATTGTTCATTACGAGAATTCGTGTTTCATAATTCATGTATAGAAATAGAGTTCAGATCAGGCCCACATAAAAAATCCAGCCCAACCTGACCCGAGCCCACACCTGTTCTAACCCGAGCTGTTTGATTGACAGTGTAAGTGTTGCCTGCTAGAGCTAACTACGTGTGTTCCTGCTTTGATCTCCTGACTGTGGTTGATGGGGACACGGGGGGATATCCTTATTTTTTTTTTAAGAGCAGAAGGTGTTAGTGCTTTGGGGTTAACTCCCTTTGCTCTTTGTTTACTTCAGCAGCGGGGCACACAACACACCACTCTGATGACACTGAGGCTACTGCACATTAATAACAGTGAACATTTGTTGCCAACTAACAAGCTGCCTCTCTCTACTCCGATAATGCTCCGCAGGCTCATTAATGGACAACGCACATTAGCCACACGCTTTGGCCACGCACATTTAGATTCAGACATCTCATCTGGAGCTTACCTCATAAAATGTCACATACATACTATATACACAAAGCTCGTAAAGGACTTCAAATAAATATCCAATAAATATGCTAAAATAGCTTACAAGACCAGCACAACTAAATTTAAAATGACTTATTCAATTTAAAAACACTACCATCAGTTTAACAGTGTAGTGGCAGAAGGAATAAAAGAACTGGAAAATTCACACGCTCACTTCCTCTTCTCTATCGTTCAATGCACTGCTTGTTGTTGCAGCCTAAATAAATAGGGGACATGAGATTCAGCCCGGGATAGGACCAGGAAATCTCTCAACCCAAACCTGACCCCCAACTTGGGTAAAGGATCTAAACTCTATAACTCCTGCAGCCTCCTTTCTCTATTGGCTCAGGTAGTACTTTTTACCACAAGGTAAAAAGGCAAGATAAAAGGCTTCACATTTGTGTAAGAGAAGCTGGCTTTAAAGAAGAAAAAGTGGAAATTTGTGGTTGGTGGCACCCCCAAACATTTCAGTAGTACTATGTATCAGTTCCAAGCTGGGATAAATGTGGGGTTGCAGAAGGCCATCCCGAGTAAAACCTCTGCCAAAGTATCAATTTAAATGTTTCACTGTGAAGGAAAGAGAGCAGCCGAACAGGACTTTTTAGTTCTTGGTCCTTAATGAAAGGTTTGGACACCAATGCTCTACATAGTATTAGTAATCTTTCCATGTTCACGTATAAACAAAAGAGGACCTGTAATCTCCTTCTAAAACAAAAACATGTCTTGTATCTTTAATACCTTTCCAGTCAACGTTGAGAGGTCATCTCCACCAATGACTTTGATTTCACCTGTCGACTGGTCGTTCTGCAGAGACATTAATGTGATTTATAGATATTGTGCTTATTTTTCTTTACTAAATCACATCAAATAGCGCTTCCAGTGGTGTAAATGTTGTAATATAAATAAATGTTGTGTTTACATAGTAGCTCTTAAGTCGTATAAAGTCTACAGTCATCGGGATGGACCGGTCGCTGTTTCGGTTCAGGGCCTTGATGTAGTCCAGCAGATCCGCAAAGAACTTGTAGCCCCCTTTGAGCACACACAGAGCGACGATGTGGTGGCCCCCCATCTCCTTCATGATCTCCCGGGCCAGCCTCTCCGTCCTGGGACAGATGGGGTTGACACAGAGACAGCGAGAGGTTCAGTTTTCTATGACTCAGCAGTAGTTTCCATTTCCTTCTGTGTGTGTCAGCAACCACAGCTCCAAAAAGGCTTTCCGAGACTTGGTTAAATTTGCATAGCTTTTGTTTCTGAGAGTGTTATAATTGCTATTAAGTTTTGAGTTTAGTTTTTTCCTCATTTGTAGCCATAGCCTGGAAATTTCAACTGACAATTACTCTCTACTTTGGTATAACCTTGACTACTGGAGCCTCAGAGGGTCATAATAACTCAAATCTAAATCTTCTATTGAGTTTATGAAAGGGCCTACAGGTTTTGTTGCGTTGTTTATCTAAAAACTACACACTAAATGCAGAAAAGCAAGAGGTGATAATATTGTGAAAACATCAAAAGCACATCCTCCCAGCCCTAGTTTTAAAAATAGGTACAACTTTAGGGAAAAAAAACTCATATTTCCAGAACATTTGGACTTTTAAAATGTCTTTTCTATAAATGACAAATACTATTAATAATACAACTAGTTGCAGTAAGTGTTGCAGTTAGCTTGCACTTCTCTCATTTTGTCAAGAGGTTTACTGCATGTTTACAACTTTAGCTGACACACTTTTTTGAATTGCCTGATTAAGCAAAGTTAGTAAACAAAGAACTAATTTTAAAACAAAATCTCAACTCATACACATTTTGTATTGAGTCTGTATGTGCAACAATGGGTCTACCTCAGTTCATGCTCAAAAATGCCTGGTATCAACTCCACAGATAAATAAATAAACTATACTGGGTTCCTTATGGCAGAAAAAAGTGGGCTTAAATTAGGGCTGGGTGATAAATCAAAATAATTAATTCACGGTTTTAATTTTGGATGTTGTCAAAAATAATAGCCATATTGTAAAATTGCGTTCTCCAAGTGCTGCACTGTTTCCTGTGTTTTTGAGTCTAATGGTGCTGCTAGTGCCCAAATGCCCAGAGCAGCTTAAACATTGACTGTGGAGACGCCAAAAACACTAATATTCACAGAGAAAGTGGTCCTTTTACCTCTGTAAGGTTTAGTTTAGCAGGTGGCAGCAGTCTGGCAAATGCGAGTAGCATATAGTATGATGGACTGCCTGATTTGTTTATGTATGCTAATCAGCCATGTGTTTACCTAGCCTGTTTTTTAGAAGCAGCAGGTTAACATTAAAGATATTCATTTTTGCTGTGAGGGTTATGGACACTGCTGCTGCTTTGCTGGTGTTTTTTTAGGCATAGTCTCATTAAAAATAATAAACCTACATTTAAATTCTTTTAGGTGAGACAAGAAAAAGATCTATTGAAAAAGTAAATCACCCATTAAATACAGTATTACGCAATGTTGAGTTTTTTAAAGCCTATATGGTTTTATTTACATTACAACCTAATCCAAAGGACCTGTAGCCCGCAGAAGATGTAGAATAAGTTCCTTATTTACAAAGAAAATACAAACATCAAACCACGAGCTAATGTTCTCTACCCACTCACTGACAACATGTAGTTTGCCAAAGTCATCTTGTGCTTTATGTCTTTAATGAACTTTAATTTGAAAGCTCACGATGCACACTAGTAGTTTACTGTATTTTCTTTTGCTTGTGGTGAAGGCGCACAAGTGAAAAAATAACCCCACTACTGTACTGTTTATTTAGCCTGAGGGTGTTACAGAGAGAGACACTTAAAGATATCTGCCCACCTGTCCAGTATGAGCCCATGTGGGATGTAGACCCGCTCCAGATCTGCGGCGTAGTGCTTTGGTATGCAGAAGAGGTCCAGGTCGTACCCCTGCTCCTCATCGCTGATCTGCAAATAAAACACGTCACACAGAGAGAGAGGGGTTAAACGGGTGTGTGTTACCTAACCGGGACCATAAGGCACTCATCTGATACGGGGCAATAGGACAGAGAAGCCTCAAAGCTGTTCCTCTTTCACAATAAAAGCCTCAAAGCTATTCCAAGTACTGCTGTTACTGCTACTAATGCTACGACTACAAATACTATCGCTGCTACTAACATTGCTACTATTACTGCCCCCACTAACACTTTTCCCCCAAAAAAGAAGTAACAGTACTCAAAAAGTACATATTTGTAAGTGTATAATTTCTACCTGTGTTAAAGGACAAGCTTAAACCCCAAACTGTATTAACACTAAAGTCTTCAGCTGCATGACGCTATTCATTGTTAACACACTCCTTTTGTATTGATTTGTGTTGTGTATTTTTTAAATGTGAAGTGACTATGCTTGAGTTCACACTTCACTTTGGCCGATTATGCAAGTTATTAAACACAGAACTATTTTAATAATTGAAAAACAAGGCAAAATGCACTTCTGCCTCACAGTTTCCTTGTTTTCTGTATGTAATAATGGCTTTTCTTTGTTTCTGCCACTGTTAAAAATCCATGTAATAATGGTTATTGAAAGACAATTTTGCTATTTAATTATTGCTTAAATGTCACTGACTGGTGTTTTGGGTACAAGATTAGACCAGTATGTAGTCAGTTTCTTTAAATACAGGATTTCTGCAGGTATCAGCAAGTAATGCTTTTTAATGATAGGTTTAATGCCACAAACATCATTACATACACTCAACAATCGTGTAAAGGTATGTATGAAGTAATTGTGTTCAAAACCATTTTTTGTCTCTGCTCTCACATTTGTCTACGCAGCCTGCCACTGTCGAACAACTGGTGTTTTGGACTGACTGGAAGCAGCCTTGCCCTCTCCAGGTCGGAGGAGAGTTCATGCCTCAAGTGGAGGAGTTCAAGTATCTTGGGCGCTCTTTCACAGTGAGGGAAAGATGGAGCGTGAGACTGACAGACGGATCGGTGTAGTGTCTGCAGTAATGTGGTCAATGTACCCGTCAAGGCAAAGATTTCGGATTATTGGCCAATCAACGTTCCTACTCTCACCTATGGTCATGAGTTTTGGATCATGACTGAAAGGACAAGATACAAGCGGCCAAAATGAGTTTCCTCTGCAGGGAAGCTAGGCGCTCCCTTAGAGATAGGGTGGGGAGCTCAGTCACCCGGGAGGAGCTTGGAGTAGAGCCGCTGCTCGTCCACATCGAGAGGAGCCTGCTGAGGTGGCTCAGGCATCTGTTTCAATTCTGTTCTGATTGCCTTCCTGGGGAGGTGTTCCGGGCATGTCCCACTGGGAAAGACCTAGGACACGCTGGAGGGACTATGTCTCTTGGGTGGCCTGAGAATGCCTTGGGGTTCTTCCGGGGGACCTGGAGGAAGTGTCTGTGGAGAGGGAAGTCCGGGGATCTCTGCTTAGACTGCTGCCCCCGCGACCCAGCCCTGGATTAGCAGTAAAGATGGATGGATGGACGCAAGCTCGTTCCAAATGGCTAACACTACAGTAGACTACATGTTTTTAACAACAAAAGAAAAGAAAAAGAAAAGTCATTGTTTTTTTTCTTCAAAACATTTTTAAATGTTTAATGCCATTTAAGGCCTTATTTTTTGTCTAAATTCTTCCAGTTGTTTAATACTCTGCTGAAACCCTGAAATAATTCCTTTTACACTATCTATAATGTCTTAACAACAATGTAATCCACGTTAATCCTACCACTTATTACTAATGCCTCTAACTAAAAAGACAGATACTGCTCTATTTAATTATATCTGAAATGTGGTCTAGGGATTGTTACCATTTACAATTTTAGGCCTAAGGATTCAAAATGTTCTTCAGGAAACTGCACTGAAGGCCATTGCTGACAACTGCTTTTATGTCGGGCAGTGAAACAAAGTGACACGCGCCAGAACCCAGACAGTAACGAGAATCATGTGACAGAGAAAGAAAGTGGTGCAGCCTCAGCTCAATGATGAGAATTACTACTACCAAGCGTTTTACTCAGCTGGAATATATGTCAAAAGGACAGCCCACTAAAATGAAGTTTCTATGAGATGCTTATGGATAGTTAACCTATGCTTTTCAGTGGGTAATTCTTAGTATATATTCAGTTTAGAGAAGCAGACAGAAGCAAACAACACAGGCGATTTGGCCAATAAATATACTTTCACAACAATTAAGGCTTCATACCTGAGTGCTTGTTACTCTGTACTACAACTTTGCCATCCATGTAATCACAAGTACTTCTGTCCTCAGTGTCTCAGCTCCATCTCCTTTCCTGATAACGCTTTTCCTTCAGGTATCAATACAGGAAATCCTTGTATATTCAGGGTTTCTGCAGGGTTCAAGTTAAATTTAAGACTTTTTAGACTTTTGAAGACCATTGTTCAAGAAAATTAAATCTATTCTTCACTGGCCTTGTTATATATGTTTTAGTCTAAGTGTCATTGCTCTTGTCTGTTACTCCAAACTAGTGTGCTCACATATAGATACAGTATTGAGTGAAAAGCATCTGTCCTGGCATATGGAGGAGGACAATACAATCTCTGGTAACTCCTAAACCAAAACTGGTCCATCTGTTTGGTCTAAATATTAACGACCGATAAGCAACAGATGTCTTCTTCTTTTGGCCATTTTGTTACAGATGTCTCTCACAAGCTTTGAAAACTATAGAGCTATAAGGGAAAGGACAAAAACTTAAACCGGTGTGCGGTCAGTCGGTCTTGAGACGACCTTGAGGTTTTTGTGATAACAGAAGTTCATGTTTAACAGCATTTTACTGCAGGCCACAACCACTTTAAACTAGTATGAAGTATGACAAGGGACTGGCACAAGTCCAATGTACAGTAAAAACCTTATGCAGGGCTTAGATTTCAAAACAAACTTGTTTCCTTGGTGAAGTGCAGCAAACTTATTAGTCTCTAGCTCAGGTGTTGGTTTCTGGCTTTGATCATTTAAACAACTTTGGACAAGTCCCTAAAATGTAACCTATGCTTTGGAAATATGAAGTCTTTTTCTGCAGTAGTAACTTTATGTTGAGCTTATTTTTCACAACAAATGTATGTCCTGTGTGAACCTTAAACAACAAATGTTTGTACAGCCATAAATGCTCTGCAACCTTTCTTGGCCTGAAGTGACACTTGAAAAAACAGTTGTTCCATGTGTCAGTACTGACTAATGGGGAAGGGAAAGGGAATGGCATTTATATAGCGCTTTAACTATGACACAAGTCACCCAAAGCGCTTTACACACAGTAGGGAAGGGGTATTTCATACACTCCATACTCTGGTGGTGAGCTACGTTTTGTAGCCACAGTTTCCCCTGGGGTAGACTGACAGAAGCGCGTCTGCATACATCTGCGCCAACGGACCCTCCGACCACCACCAACCACTCACTCACTCACATTCACACCTGACTGAGGTACTGACTAATGAGTGATATGTCTGCCTAAGGTCGCCCACAATGCCCAAACTTTAGAATATGCAATGTTTTTCAAGCATTTAACAAAACCAATATGTACCTGCAATGCAAAATACGCTTGGCAATTAAATGCTAAATTTGAAAAAACTTAAATTTCTGGTAACACAATGGAAATAAAGATGCTTGATATAATACTAATTTCTGTAAAAATCACTTAGTGTGGCTGCTATGTTTTACATGTGCAATGAAGTAAACTACTGTTGTAGGTTGAAAGTAACCTTAATTTAGCTGTGCAGCTGTAAGTAAAAATGTCCAAATACCTTAAAATTTAGTACAAAAATGTCATTGGAGAAGTAATGAGTCATACACAGATTTCAGGCCATGTTGATTTTTTAGATGTTTAACTTAGCTGAAATAGTTTTTCCCCCTATTACTTTAAACAGATCATGATTAGCAACTTGCTCTATTTTAATCTTCTTTATTTACAGTTAAATGTTTGCACAGAGAGCTATATAGAGAAAAGAGGAAATGGAAACTCTGTGGCTAGTATTTGTGTAGTAGTAGTAGGCCTATCTGTAGAACAAGTCCAAAAGGCTCTGACATCTGTAAGTACTAGCACTGATATCTGGTCAAGCCTTTTTCTCTTGTTGTATTTTTCTATATGCTTAAACTAGCACTATGTGATAAAATATTATTACTGGGAATGCCCATTTGGTTAATCAATTAATTGATAGTCTTAAATGGTTATCGATTATCCGTTGATCACATATCATTATGTTTCATAAAAAAACAGCAAGTCATGAACCTCAATATAAAAAGGCTGTTTTAAACTAAAGACAAGTTATAGGCTGATCTTTTTTAGGAAAGAGTTGCTTAATTTTATATTTAATTTGCCCTAACTCTCCAATGGTACTGTACCTTTACTCTACTGTACAGCATAACAATTAATTGTGAGTATTTCTTTTAATTGATTATGGCCAGAATGCATAATAGATTAACCACGAACACCCCTATTTAATAGCATATATTAAAATGCTAAAACACACTGCCGGTGTGTTAAAGTCTGCTTCACCGTGACCCTTGCATCAGAAAGCCATATTGCAGCAAGATAGGACCATGTTACATGCAGCTTCCTAGTGTAAACAAAATGCTATTTACACATTTGGCAAGCTTTAGTTAAAACTTTACTTTAATCAGATGTCACATTAAAGTAGTCTGTCCAACACGCCCCCTTGTACCAAAATCTTTCTTAAGTCCCCAAAATGTTATATATTGTAATGAATGTGCTAATTACTAAGATATTGCCATTCACAAAACCACATGCTAAAGTTTTCAGGCACTTTCCTCACGCTTACGATACATCACTCACGTACGCAAAACGTGCAGAACGCGTGTTGTCTTTTTCAACAGGCCACGCTACAAAGCATTGTCACTCAACAAAACGTGCCTCCAGTGCGTGGGTTCAGATATTTCTGATGTGTAACTGCTCTATAAAACAGGATCAAAAGTAGAACATGGTGCAGAAAGCTAGCTGCACAGAGGATAAACCCGCCTAAACCATGTTTATTTCATAACCTAACTTACCGCTATTTGTGGAAATGCAGCACTTACCACAACACAGGAGCTGGAAGTCGCCATGTCCGCGCTGTTTACGTGACCTCAACCGTGAGATTCACACGGAAAAGGCAAAAAAGTAGGTGTACAATTGCTTCCGCGGACAATTTACCCTTGTGACTGCTGTAGACTCATGGAAAATGCTAGCTGCGGTGTGTGTAGGAGGAGAGTTTTTTTTCGGGGCTGCGGCTGCGACTGTAGAGCCGCTGAACCGTGCTGTTGTGAGAGATGACATAGAACCGCCGCGGGCCAATCAGAGAAGGGGAAATAAGTTTAGCCACGCCCCGTTTTGGGCAAACCGTTAAAGTGAAGCCGCGGGGTTTGGGGCAGTGCTTTGACGTAAAAAGAAAATTATGTAACTGACGTAAAATAAAATAAAAAAAAGATGCAGATTCTTATTTAAGATACAAAACGAAGAATAACCATAAAATATGAAATTGTTACACATTTGGTATTACACACATTGTCGTTTAAAACAATGTTAAAGTAGGTCTTTTTAACGCCCCTCGGCTTAAAAGTGAAGTTTTCCATGGAGGGGAAGAGGGCATTCTTCACTGTGTAATCACGCGAAGACAGTGACAGCTCATAGGTGAAAAATGGTTGCTATATGTCAAAGGGGAGGGAGGAAACCAGAATGTTATCTTTTATTTACTGGTTATCACTGAAGATGTGAAAGGGAGGTTTATGTGTGGTTCCCCCAGTAATTAATTTGTAAAGCCAGACATGGGCGTAACATCAGTCAGTGCAGCAGTGCAGCGCTATAAATTGCAGAACAGGCTAGAACTACATTTAAGAAAAAGCTGTTCTTATGATTAAAAAAAGATTTATTTATTTATTTATTTATTTTATTTTTGATAGCCTATACATAATTTCGGTAACATTTTAGTTTAGGGTCCACCTATTAACCATTAACTAAGTGCTAATTAGCGTGCGAGTTGGTGGTTAAATAGCTCTTAATTGATTATTATAAAGTACCTATTAATCATTTATTCTGTGTGACCTTATTCTACAACTAATTAGCAAATAATTAACATTTTCCCTTTTATAAACTCATGATTACGGCTCATTAGCAGGAAGTAAGGGAGATGTTGGCAATAAAATTATGATCTGAATAAGATTTTTGTGGTTGTATTCCCTGATAATGCTTATACTCCAAAAATCTTATTAAGTTAGTTGTAGAATATGGTGACACAGAAAGTGATTAATAGGTGCGTAATTACTGAGGTTTGAATATTTAAAAAAAATGACTCAACGTTAAGTACAGTACATTTTTTACATCGCAAAAGTATGGTACAGTATGTGTGACATATGGACTTATTGAATGTGACTCATAACTTTAGGGCCCATTCTAAAAACCTGCACTGGGGCCCCTCATTATCAATTTATGCCACTGATGCCAGATGTCAGAGAACACAGAGTCAGGCAACATCTATTCCTGAAGCCTTCAAATTGGCTATATTTTGTTTCTGCTTATGTATTTTGGCATTTAATTTATATAGCTAATCTTATAATAACAAAATTTATTTCAATAACAAATTTATTCCCAGCAAATATTGTCTACAAACCTACTATTTGGAAAACAAACAGGAGTAATGCAAGAGACTAAACCATGCACTCCAAAAATGATTAGCATTGGTACTTAGGCAGGTGTTTACATCAGATGCCCTCTCAATTCACCTGGGCTTGGGACCAGCACAAACCCCTGACCTCGCAACCATCAAATCTATGGCTCTACAACAAACAATGTGGCTGCTAAATGTCTGAATTTAGGTCAGGCACCCAAACTGAGGCGTCTACTAAAGATGGTTAAGTTCTTCTGGGATTATAAAAATAATGAACCAAATCAATTTATTATACCAATGAGTAAAATGTTCAATGTTTTACTGCAAAAATCAGCCCAAAATGTACAGGTGTTTTTGTACTCAGAAGAGTCGTGTATTTTGCATCTTGTGTGTGAAATTCTGCACTTTTCCAAGCACACAAACCAGTTTCATTTTGGTACAACCCAGTCCCAGATAGTCATATCCAAAAGAAAAGACTCGACGCACTCGTGTAAATGTGTAAAATAAAATCTTTCTATTTCCAATCATTCATGGATACAATGTAGGGATACAAGTACATCAAAGTCAGACCAACCCAACTAAAGAGCTTCTACTACTCTGCCCTTTAGTGGCCAAATAAAAAAACAACAATCTTTGCCGTGAGAACAAAACCCAAGTGCATGCTGGTAAAACCGTCCAAAATGACTCATTAGCAAAATATTACATACAAAGAAAGGAAGAGGCTAACATGAGGTTTAAGACATGATTACAAATACAAAAACAGCACATGTTTATAGAGACACTAGTAACAAACCCCTCTAAAAGTGAGTCCTTTAGGAGACAAGAAGAGGAAGATTATGTTGGTGTTATTATCAGTGGGACATGGGCGGCCATTTACAGTCCAATACAGTCCCAACATTCGTGGCATTATCGATGTCGTTGAAGAAAGAGTCTTAGGGGGAAATGTTTTGGCCTGTGTTTCCTTCAACTCTTCAGGGTCGAACTCTGTAGAGTAACTTAAGTCCACTCAGAGTTCATGAAGAGCAGTTCTGATGCACTCTGAGAAATCAAGTCCACTTGTTTGTAGTTTTTAAATGACAGGTGGGAGTTTGTAGGCTATGAGTTTGTGGGTATACAAAGTATAAAAATATCTCCTTGTCTTTGAGTTCCTGTGTCTCTCACTCGTCTTCAGTCGAGCCCTGTAAAAAAAGCCAAAAAGACATGAACTCAGTAGCTGTGATCCCTCGCTCTGTCTGCCATGACAAAAATCGAGAAATAAACCAGTCGCTAGCTTGTTGTTTTCCTAACCGTGATGTGCCAGTTTCTCGCGAGACTGGAGACTTCTGTGATCGGAGGCACAAACAAGTGTCATTTTCAGCCCGGAGGCAGCAGAGGAAAATGCGGGGCTCTTCATTCACCACAAAACAACTAATTTAACCATCTCACAGACTTTGAAACTGTTTATTTAAAGGTAAAAAAAATGTTACCGAGTTCTGCTTTAAATCACACTGACACATCTGGATAATGTGATTGATAGTCATTCTATAGCTGCATGTGTATGGACTGCTGAGCTATGGTCAGACTAAGCACTTTTAGCTTGCATCACAGAGACTAAATATGCCCTACAGATGTCTGAGTAGGTTCTCAGTCATCAAGGAACCTCTGTTGGAGATTTACAGAACAACTACTGTATATAAATCTCCACTCCAACAGCAGTTTTCCTCAGAAACGATTAAGCTCTTCAGAGTAAGGGCAAAACATCTTCCAAAAACAAACCTCATCCAGATGACATTCTTGTTCAATCTTTTTTACTATGTCCTACAGAGTTAAAGGATGGAGGCAGGAGTTGTTTCTGCACAAGTAGGAATTCTCAGGATGGGCACTGCAAATGAGCCATGATTACAAGTGTTATTATATATGTACATACTGAAATATTAACATTAAATAAAAAATTTTAAATTTACCACTCACCACTTACCATCAATAACTACATTAGCAGCTACCTACAGCATCATTACAACATTTTCTGGCAGCAGATCTGTTTTAAAAAATTACATTTGAGCTGTAATGTGGCTATATTCTGCTATTATTAATCTTTTTTTTTTTATCTAATCTTGATCTCTAGAACAACACTGCACATTTTCCAACCTTTAAAAACATTATGTCACTAAAAGAAATCATTTCCAATGATTACTTGACTACTGCCATTAAAAAAAAAAAAACAAAACAAAAAAAAAAAAAAACAGGTGAAGAGACCAGCAGAGGGCAGCAGAGTCGAGAGTGTTGCCATCTTTTGAACATAATTTAAAGAAAAAAAGCTGTTTACTTCTTTGATCTTTTTGTATGGCGCCATTATACTACAAAATAAAATGTAGATGTAAGGAATCAGTGAAACAGAGCTGTACACCATTCTTTGGATAAATGACTGAGAGCAGACTGGATGTAGAGGGGTTGCTGTTTGGTCAGTGCTTCCTGTAGAGGGTGAGGGTTCATGGGACCAAGCAACTTTAGGTCTCCAAACAGCCGTGCCAGAGAATACAGGATTACTTAACAAGCCGTGGATGAAGCAAATCACAACTCCAGGTATGTTTTTGATGAGGGAACATTATAATATGGTAGAAAATATTTTGTGGCCACATCAGTAACTACATTAGCAGATACTTAGAGCTTAATTTCTGACCATAATGCTTTCATTTTTGCAGTAAAATTTGCATTGTTCAATTGGTAAAATCACAATCCTACAGTCTGTGCTATCAAGTTTAAACCAGTAGGACTAGAGGAGTTACCTAGTTGCCGTTGACCTGCGTCGCTGTTGCTTGTTCAGTGGCCGCTCTCTCTCTGCGATTCTCTCGTTCCTCGTCCTCTTCGTCTCTTTCCTCATTTCCGCTGTGGTTTTTACAATAAAGTCTGAAAATGACAGGACCCATTTCAGAATATATCCTAAAATGCAATTAAATCATAACAACCAAAGTCATTCTGTTGAGTTAAATGGTAATCTTACTTGTAAATGCCACGCGCCATGTTTTCAATGTATTTGGCTTTGTCCTGGAGGCCGCAGTGATAATGGTAGGTTTTCACACATGCCTTGATTTCACAGCCTATTGTTGCCCCCAGCTGAGTGCACAGGGTACATTTCTGGACAAAAAAACCCAACATTAAAACATTTAAATCATGTACAAAGAAAAGCTGTTTATATGTGATTAACCAAAGACCATTTTATTCACCATTCTCTTTCCTCTTTTAATTTCTTGAATGACTGTTTTTACGTCAAAGTTTCCAAATTCAGCCCGTGACGTAGTGGTTAGCTGCACTGTTCCAGATGAAAACAGCTAAAAGAAGACATTACATGAGTGAAAATAGCAGTTTTCATTGTATTATCATGTCCATGCTAATCATCTTACCATGCACTTGTAATGTGCAGCCACTTTTTTGGAGTTATCTGTGTGAAGGACGCCTCTCGTTTCGTTTTCTTCATCTCCAGCGTGACAAAAGCCACAGCGCTGAAGACCGTCTCCAGGGCTGGACCTCAGAGGTGACCTGTCTCTCTAAACAAGATGATATAGTATGTATTTAGAAGATTTTGCCACAGATATAGATGAGAGCAGTCATACACCACTTCCTTGTTCCCAGAACATTAACATCCCCTTTCAGAGGAAAACAAACCAGCCGCAAGCCGGAGAGAAGCTGGAGATATTAGGCAAAGCACTACTATGATTGGTTTTGTACTTTAAATAATAGAAGAAAAACTCAATTTACTATTTTCTTTGCTTGCTCACAGATCAAAGGAAGACATTTGTGGCTTCAGGCAAGCCAATGAGAGAACAAGAAGAGTAAATTGACCACTAGACCCCACAGTTTACCGTATAATTACAGTAAAATGTATCTATAGAATAGTCTGAATTGTCTGTTTGCTCCATTTTTTAATATACTAGAGGTGCCTGCTAGCTGCTAGGTGACTTTAGCATGACTCCAGTGCAAAGGAGATTTAGGTACAGTACATTGAATCTAAGCAACAAGTGTTAATGTTTAATCAGGTAGACTTTATTGTTCCCGTAGGGATATTATGTTCTCTGAATTCAAACCATCCTTCAATGCCCCTGAGACAACCTGTCAGTGCAATGGGTGACCGCAGAGCAGAGCCCAGGGAACCTCCTCCTGGTTCCTGGTCTTAACCTCCTAGCTAGATGATTAGTCTATTGTGCATCTTTTTGAGGTTAATGGGGGAAACCAAAGTAGCCAGGGAAACGGGAAGGCCCCAGTGCAGATTAAGCTTGTTTATTAACTTGAGAGAAAACTGACGTTAAACTGCTACAAGATGAGTCTTGCTGTCTTTGAACTCAGTCAGGAATTGACACTTGTCTACTTACAAATCCTACATAAGAGACGTGGGTCTTACATGGGACGAGCTCTCCTCCTCTGCGGCCTGTGAGGACGTGGACCGGGACTCCTCCGATTGGCCGCGGGACCCGGCATTGGCTCTTTTTGCCTTTTCAAACCGACCTCGGCCTCTACTTTGTGGAGGTGATGAGTCTGAGTCATTGGCCACGCCTTCTGCTTCATCTAAACACAAAACACACCAACTTTAGTATTATACTTATTGATATATAGTAAATAGACTCTTAATAAGTCCTATTTATAGAATATTATGTCAGTGTGCTAAGACAGTGGTTCCTAACCTTTTTTGTCTTGCTTACCCCATGGGCTTTTTTTGTCATATCATGAGTACCCCCTCCACTCATACATGTTAATATTTCTTTAAAATTCAAAAAAAAAAAAAAAAAAACTTCTGTATTTATTAGTACAAAGACATTTTATAACTCAAATTCAAAAATAAATAAATCAAAATGTGTCGACTTTTAAAAGAAATTTTAAAATTACTACAATAAAAACCCCAATTACATTTATTTTACTATATATTTGAATAGAGAATAAAAGCTCACATTCTGTGTGTGAGACAAGTCATAATATGTGTCTGCCACAATAAACTCTTATCAAATTTACTACAAAGAAAAAAAATTCCAATGACTCCCCCTTTGAAATAAGCTATTAAGTGGGTAAGTGGAGTGGGTATGACGCTTAATTAGCACAACTGCTAGAAACACAAAGCTAACAGAGAAATGAGCAGAGTCCTTTGCAGTGACGGTGGTTTACTATGTTTACTCGATCTAACGTGCCACTTAACTACACAGAGAAAGGTAACGCATAAACAAGTTATGAAGCCCGTGAGGATTTATGTGAGGTGCACTTCACTCACATCGAGAGACATGTGACATACGCATCATCAGCTGACCTCCTGACCAACATCTGACCGCTCCGGACATAGCACTAGGGCCATCCAGGGATCATTGGGAGTGAAAAGTTGTGTACAAACAACAAGGCGCTCCCGAAGATTTCAGAAGAGAAACCGGGTAATGGTGCATTTGTGTAAAGGGCTTAAGTGTTGTGAAGAATCAAAGTAACGTGCATGTAACAACATAGAAATAAAAACTAAATAAATATTGTAGTAGTTTATATTACTGTTTACTGTCTAAAACTCTACTCCATCAATGAGATACTGGTAGACAAAGATGGCTGTAGTGGGACAATTCACCATGTACATATCCCACAATGGAGTTTAAAAATGGTGGGTATCTGACAAAAATCAAAACAAACTAGTAGCAAGCAAAAGATAATACCTTCATCTCCATCCTCCTGACATGCATCCCGATGTTTACGACAATAAACACTAGATTTAGAAACAGGAAACACACAATAATAAACCATGAGACCAAATATGAGTCATATTTTCATTTAGAGCCAAAGTGACTCACAGGTAAATGCCTCGTGACTGATTCTCTTTGATTTGGGCCTTGTCCTTCAGTGCGCAGTAATAATGGTACGTCCTGCGGCAGGTTTTCACGTCACACCCGATGGTAGCGCCAGGCCGGTGGCAGGATGAGCACATCTGAGCGAGAAGACCCAAAAATAACTAGTTGACATTTTTAAACCATGTCAGCTGGTAAAATTAATATATATCTTGAATACCTGGGCACACACTGAATGAAGGAACCCATCAAGCATGACAAGAAGTTCAACAGTATTCAGAGTACTCGATAAAATATCAATATACACTTAAAAATACCAGATAAACTTCCAGTCAGTGTTAAGAGTCCCATGTCTTGTGGTGGATTAACATAAGTTCCAGTTGACTACAGCACTCGACACTCACCAGCTTATTTCCTCGTTTGATCTCCTTCTTCACGTCTTCAATGGAAAACCCTCCGATGTTCTCGCTGTCTGAAGGAGACGACACCAGGGCAGAGGAGAAAAGCTGGACAGAGCCAAGAGGAAGAGTGTTGATTATAGGAACAACTAACAGACTGTGACACTAAAATATTTCTATGTCCCTGTGGTAAACTACATCTCAGATTAACTTTGCTTTAAACCAAATGACTACATTATACATAGGTAAAAAAAGAGCTTTTCTTTTATGTGCATAACTCTACTGTTATGCTTAATTATACTCCACTGTGTGTGCGGCTCCTTTTTTGGAGACTTGATAGGAGAGAAAACTCCAGGGGAATCACAAACTCAATGTGGCATAAAAACCCTATACCAAATCACTGTATACATTTACTGTGACGACCTCTGAAGGGAGCAGCTGTAAGAAACTTTGCACACAGTTGGGTATGTACATAGATCCTTACTTTATGTACTGACTTTATGAATATATTTAACAATAATGTAGACATCTGTAGCCATGAATTACAACTAAAGTGAAAAGTACAGTCATATTTTTATCCTATTTTAAGGCATCAATCAATCAATCAGCAATATCTGGCATACATTTCATGGCTTTGGTTAATTTTATCTCCAAGTTCCAGATCTATTTTATCTGTGCTATTGTACTTTCTGTATTGTCCTTGTAGTGTTTGCTCTGTCACCACTGGTTCCTGTTAGTCATGCTTTGTTTGTATCGACCATTATATATAGATATTAAGTACAGGTACACCAATAAATACATATCAGATGAATTTAAAACTATAATATAAATCTACCTAAGATGATTTCTAAAAAGGAGGTTTAAGCTTCAAACGTTCTTGTCCTGTGAGGTATAAGGCCCTAGAAGTATTCACAGCGCTCTCCTCACCATACACTTGTGATGTGCTGCCACCTTCTGGCCGTCGGACACCAGCAGCTGCCCGCACTCTTTGTCCCGGTTCGTTCTGCAGAAAGCACATTTGGGCAGCCTGAGAGACGCGCCTTTCCTCTGTCCCGACATGGCCTAGTGCTTCTTCAGCGTCCTTCAGAGGCTGTAATGGACGAGAATAGCGAGTATATTAATGACTTAAATCAAAATAGAAAAGCACATAGATAAAAAAGATAATTGTGGTTATTTAACTTTTATTAGATGTGACAACTAATGTGTAACTGATTTACTTAAAAGAACATCAATTCAGTTAAAACACACAAACAGAAGCGTTTGCCCTTTAAATAACCAGAAATGCAGTATATTTCTTTTAGGTTTAATTGTTTAACCGAGAAGGTCTCGGTATTAAACACAACTCGACAAATTGACAGTCCTTTCATTAAGAGAGAGCATGATCTTGTACCTTTACTTTTGGATTTCTTTTTAATTATTATGTGATGACGTGGGTGAATAACAATCCCCACAGACATGTAAGCTTGTCCTTACTATATTACTGTTAAACTTATCTTTTTCGTAAAGAACCACAAACTTAAAAGCAGAACCTTAATTCAAAATAAAATGGTTGCAATTACTCCATGATGGGACTGGAAACATGTTGCAAAAATAGCATTATCATGTTATCACCCTGCATAATATGGCTAAAATAAACTTTAAATGAACTTTAGCTAGTATTCAGGGCACCATAAATTCACACTACTTTCACACTAGTTTGAGCTGTGAAGTCAAAAAAGTGACCAGTGGAAGTTAATTAAAAGATGATTCCTGTATTCAAAACCTTTAAGCACAACTTTTATATGTGACAAATTTAAACATTGTCCCAGAAGTGTGGGACAATCTGTAAAATGTGAATAAAAACCCATAGCAATTAATCGATTGCACATAAACATTATCAATTATTTAAATAATTGATTATAAACAATGAATCCAATTAGTTGTTACAGCCCCAGTCTTGTCCCACAAACTAAAACATATTTGATTTGCAATAGACCAAAAACAACATACGGGTGCTGAAACTGAGATATTTTATCATTTCATACAGAATAGCTCATTATTAATTTGATGGCAGCAACACGTCAACAAAAAAGTTCAGACACAGGATACAAAAAGTGAAAAATAAAAAGACAGCTGGAGGTGCATTTTGCAGCTAAATAGGTTAAGTGGCAACATTTCAGTAGCATTAAAAATGTTGTATTTTTTTCATGAAATGGTAAAATATCTCAGTTTCAACACTGGATATATTATTTGCATTCTGTTATGAATAAAATATAGTTTTATGAGATCTGCAACCCACTGCACTCTGTTTTTATTTACATTTTACACACTGCCCCAACCTTTACAGAACTGGGTTTGGACAACACCATTTGTACATAATTATGTCATTTCTTGTTATTGTAAGCTCTTACTTTTTATGGTAAGTATAGACAAATTCAATTTAAAGCAACAACAGTGAAGCACAGTAGTGAATAAACCCATATGACCTCAGTTAGTGCAGTGTTTAGAGTCTTTGGCAGCCTAGGCAACTCTAAAAATCCAGTCTAAATGATATATAAACACAATGTTATAATGTCACTTTCACTTTTAAAATTAGATACTATGACAAACAAGGATCAGTCAGTCCCAGACACTCACACCGCCTAGTTGTATGAAATATATCCTTCCAGTTAAAACAAAGCAATGACTTGTAAAATTCATGTTTAAATCTTACGCTGTTAAGTTAAATATCTTTCTCTATGCCACAGCAGATCAGTCCCATGTGAGCAGTTTCCTTGAAAATGATGCAACATGTTTCCTATCCAACACACACAGCCTGCTCTAGTCCCCCCTTTCGAAATCTCAACTACCCCAACTTTTAGCCCATGTTTTGGGCACAAGAAAACGGTAAAAAATGCACAATACAAGACTGTAATGGCTGTTTTGTAAGACATCTGCCAAGAGCACATAGCCTACTGCTCCACTTTGTATCACAAGATGTCCCCATTAATACACTTCAGGACCACGCTTTGTATTAAACATGCTTAAAAATATGCCATATATGTTCAATAATATCTTAAATCCAATCTGAAAAAAGCAGAACATGAAATCTTACAATGTAGTGTCAATACATGAAAAGATCGTGGTGTGCAATGGCCACGTATTAATAAAAAAAGGGTTAGAAATGCATCTAAAGTGTTTAAAATGCAGAAAATGCATACAGTTGTTGTTTAAATTCACAATAGATGTTTGCTGCGACGCCTTCATTGAGCCATTTCTGCCATGACGATCGCAGGGCCAGGCTTTCACTGCGGCGGCTACAGCACAGCAGCACAATCACCCTGCAAATCCTCCACAACCCCACAATAAAACTAAAACATTTAGCCTTTATATCAACCAGTGCTTGTTCCTAAAACGATTTCTTATAACATTTATCTTCTATGTGGCGAAATTTAGGCGGAAAATCCCCTACATAAAGCGCAACAGAAACTGTATTTCTTTTCCAAAGTTTTGAATTAAAGGGGGTGTGTTACTTTAGTTTCTCCAAGCTATAAGTACAAAAAAATCTTTTACTACGAACAGTCAAAGTGCGAAAAATTTATCGTAAGGCCTTTAAATGTGGCTAAATAAACGTCGCGAATGGGGGAATATAGTTGTTGGGTGTTTGTATTATGTTGTAAGTGCAGAAAATACGATTATTTCCCTTTAAATGTGGGAAATTATCATGACAGGCGCGGGTTTTTGCAAACGGAGTAAAGAGCGCCATACGTGATGTTTCCCTGCGAAGAGGCAGAACAACGCCAGCAAAATACGGCCTTAAACGACAACACGGTCATAAAACACCACACGGACGGGCCAAATGAAGACCATCCACCCAGATTTTACCTGATATTGTGACAAATGTCTGGTCGGTTGGGTAAAAAATTGATGGGGAAAGTATCCGGGACGGTGGCTGTGTTTCTTTCCGTCCTTCAGAAGTGATCGTGTGTGTGGATTTTTGGCGAAGCGCTAAAGCTAGCAACAATGCTACACAAAACGGAAGCTCCGAGAGGGAACTTCCGGCTAGGACTTTCGCGATAAAAGCACGATTGAGTAAAATTGGTAACGTTTGTTTAAATGTGAAAGATGGATGAGGTCTTTGAGGCAAGGAAAACAAAGAAATGGACCAAGCAAAAAACACGACAATGGCCAATTTATTATAAAGGATACATGTAAAAGAATCACAGCGCTGGGAGAGGTTAAAATGCCCAACTTAACCTAAACTTATTAACCTTTGGTAGCCTATGTCTGGATTTAACTGTGTATAGAAATTAATATGAGCCTATACTTATGCTTAGACTATTGCATCATAAAATATTTAAAAATCAGATATCTTCACCAGGGGCATAACATCAAGCAGTGCAGTCAGTAAAACTGCACTGGGGCCCGGAGGTTTCGGGGCCCATTAGAGTGGGCCCTTGCTTATCTATGGTCAAGTATCTATTTAAAATATTTATAATAATTAGGAGCAACAGCATAATTCTGTAATTTTAACATAAATTCTATTTAAAATTTTGTTAAATGTGTGAAACTCATGTTTTTTTTCTTTAGATAAATGAACATGCAATAAAAAAAGAATATACGTTTCACAAAATTGCCCCTAAATATCAATAATAAGAACCTGTTTTTCTGCATCAAACTCCAGTAAATGAACATTTTATAAATTAAAAAGCTTAATGCATGAAACTGCTGAACCGAGACAACAAACCTTGTTGCCCCCTGTTCCGTGCCGGTGAGATTGTACTACTGAGACTATTACATGTTACTGATATGCAGACCACTACAAAAAATACATTTAAATTGACATAATAAGCAAATGTATATAGGTTACATAGGTGTAACAATGTAATAAAGTATTAATTTAGAGTAAGTAATAAGCAATAAACTAAATAAAGCATATAGCATGTAGCAGCAAGTGCAACAGCAACTTATTGCACTGCAAAATGTGTGTGCTTTGTAGGCTACCGGTTCATTTTTACAGCATTGTTTTGAATATTTTAAAGGTTAACTAGGAGCCAGTGTACCAATAAATTGCCATAAACACTTTGTTGCCCATTAAAATTGCCATACAATATCAAAGAAGGTGAAAGTCTAAACTAAACCTAACAGTTTAGCAGCATGTCTGTGTCCCAAAGCAGTTGAAGTAATCAGTATAAACTACAAATACTTGTACTTTTGTCTTGTGTAAACTTGGGACCCAATTCAGTAGCTCTGACCACACTTGGCTGGAGGTTCAAGTGAGTCAAGAGTGAATGTTATCAGCGCAAATCAAAAGCTCACAATATAAAAGCCAAACACTGAGCAGAGAATCCTTTTGTTTGTAAGGTAAATTAAAGCTCAAGCTAATATTTATAATGCCAAGCCTATTAATGACACAATGGAAATTTCCTCATGGATCAAGGATATTTAATTAAGTTTTAGATTAGTCTCAGGCTAATCCCAATCTTTCAAATTTTGTGGTCCTTCGTTTATGAAAAGAAATAATCCTAAATCAGAAGAGTATGTGAAGTTACTTGTTTTGGCAAAGAAAAAAATGCTACTTTTCTGAAATCATACATAAAACATTAACTTTAAATTAGTAAATTTACTAATTAAACTACTTAAACTACTTTAGTAACTAAACTACTTCTATAGACAAGTAAAAGTATTTTGTATGTGGCAAGGTGGGTACTTGAAGGTGTAATAGCCTTGTAGTATAGTAGTAGACATAGTAGACAAGTTGTTTTGTTGCAGTAGTAGATCTGTAGTACTGTTATTACTGTACTAGTGTAGAACTAACCTAATTGAGAAAATAATTTGTACTTCAGTAAATATTACAATAAAAATTGTAACTTCTACTCAGGCAATAGTTTGTTGACTATCTTTACATAGCTAATATTATTTGATATAGTTATAGGCTAGTAATACAGAATTTGGGTAGGCTACTTCAAGAAATATATATGACTAAAAGTAATTCACTATTTTTGTTATTGAGAGATACATGTAGAAAAATTGTACCTCATTAACTTCGGAGCAACAACAACAAAAATAAATAAATATATTTTGCTACATCAGGCAAAAACACTCGCCAGCTGAAATCATTAAGCAACCACAAAGAGGAATACAGCTGAAGCTGGTTATCAAAATAAACATGTCCTGAACTTAAAATAGTACGAGTTGTTTGTTTTTTATCACCTAAATAAAAATTGCAGCAAAATAGTTTCGGGAAGAACTGATTTACCAAAAACTACGGTAAAAAAAAAAAAAAAAAAAAAAAAAAACATCATCCAAACGAAACGCACACGAGCAGAACCTAGAAGGGCGTGGTCACATATTCGTATTGGTGATTCTGATTGGCCGAGCGCGGTGTCAGTCATTGTGTAAAGCGAAAATAGACCCGCCCCCTGTCCCCGGGATGAGGAGAGGACGGACAGTAGTTTGTGCACCAGAGAGAGAACAGGGAAACGAAGTTGTCAGACAGGCTAGCCCAGCAGCTCACTCCTCTACACAGCCAGGCAGCCAGCGAGTTAGGTGACAGTCGCACAAGAGCAGTATACAGACCTCTACATGGGAAATTAAAGTTATGAAGGTCGCTGGTTCATGTAGTTTGTAGCTACGTTTAGACAGAGCTACAGTTCAGATCTCAGATAACGCCGCTGCTTTTGACGAAACGGACGAAAAGAAAAGTGGACAAACTTGTTAGCTCGCTAGCCAACCTTTAGCCACAGCCTGCTTCCGAGCCATAAAACCCTAATTTATTCGGTAAGTGTGACAGTTTACTACATTTTCTAAACAGTTTCGTGTGTTTTACGCCGCGCTGCTGCTGTTACTGATGTTCTACTGCCCGGAGTTGCTAAAGCTAACTAGGTCACAAGCTAGTTAAAACTTAGTGAAATGTTGTAGCTACATTTACTTTTGCGTCCTTTTTTCCATTCCCTGTGACATTTGAGTCGCTGGACAAGTCAGTAAATTATTCTGCTAACCTAACTGGGGACTGTAATGGCATTGTAAACGTCGCATCTAACTCTAAGTAGTTCAGTTTGTGCAAATTAGTCCAGTGAGGAAAAGTAACTAGTTAGCAGTCACATGGTACTAGCTGTGGATGATATTATGGTCTTTAGCACTGTAACTCAATACATGCAGTCAGCTGAACTAATTAGGCTTTCTCTAGGGCAGCGTTTAAAGTCATTTCCTGGTGCTTGAATCCACTGTTTAATTAGTTTTTGCCCCTTTAAACGAGTACTTTGTTTCATCACGAGTTTAGGACTTGGATAACCTGTCCTCTCCGTCATGCCTTTTCCTTTTGGGAAGTCTCAGAAGAGTCCAGCTGAAATAGTGAGGACACTTGAAGGAGAATATGGCTGTTTTGGAAAAGCTGGATCCTGGAGACAGTAAAAAGAGTGAAAAGGTTAGTAATGTTTCAATGTTATATGCTTACTGAACATTTAAAAAAGCATGGTACATAATAAAGTGTTTATGTTTAAGGTTGCAGAGGACGTGTCCAAAAACCTGGCTTCGCTAAAGGAGGTACTGTGTGGAACTGGTGACAAGGAGCCTCAAACTGAAGCAGTAGCACAACTTGCTCAAGAGCTATACAACACCAACCTTCTCATCTCTCTCATTGAAAACCTCCATAGGATTGATTTTGAGGTGAGGGGAAATTGTACTGAGTTTTTTTTTTTTATTTTGCTGTGTGTGTAAATCTATTGATCACTTTGGGCTGACACTGATTGCTCCCTCAGATTGTATACGCCTGGCTTGATGCCCGAAAGCAAGAACTGTCTGTGCATCGTTTGCAACCCAGTAAACCAATGCTGTTTTTTTTTTTGTTTTTTACAGGGGAAGAAGGATGTGGTGCATTTATTCAGTAACATAGTGAGACGGCAGATCGGCACTCGCACGCCCACAGTAGAGTACATCTCCACACATACAAACATCCTCTTTATACTTTTGAATGGGTAAGTTCATCTTTTAGGCTGCTATATTATATTTACTACCTTTTTAAATGCATCTATTGTTTATTGTTCCTTTATTGCCTACACATTCAATTTACCCAAGAGCATGTGTGCATTTTTCTTTTCTGTATAATCACTTTTGCTTAGAGTGATTTTTCACATTGCCCAGAATGTGTTTCAACAACACTCAGAGAGCGAGCGGGAACTTGTTGCATTTACCTGTGGGTTACGATGAGAAGAGATAGTTGGTTTGTGAGAAAATCTGACTCATCCCTATCTGCTTTAAGAAATCTCTTATTTGCTGGATCAAAAGCATTCTTTGGCAGTTTTTTCCCAAACACCTTTCATTAAATGATTGATAATGGTTTAACTTTGGAAAAACATGATGTGCTGCCACACCAACCAGTGCAGTTACATGCAAGTTAAGCCATTTAAATTATTACTGTAATTGAGATGTAACCTTTAAATGCATGTAAATATGAATAGTAAGACCGCTGATGCAGTGCACAATATACTGACAGGTTTAGCCAAGCTTGTGCCATAGTTGCACATGTAAACAAAGGAGTAAAACAACTACAAACTCCAGGTTTATGGTGGTACACTTTAGGCATTTCTGAGGCTGTCAAAGATACATATTTTAGGTCAATAAGCAGCTGACTTGTCTGTCTTGTCTGACTTTTATGTTTAAAGATAAAGTCAACAGTATCTTATCACGCGTGCAGTTGAGTTTTCTTGACCTTAGTGTGTTCACATGCTTTCAGCTTTAAATTAACAATAAATAAATAAATTAAATTACAGCAGTAGCCAGAGCTGGTCCGGCCACTAACTGGAAGGTTGGTGGATTGATCCCCCGCTACCAGCATTGCATACTGCCATTGTGTCCTTGGGCAAGACACCAACCATCTTGCTTATGTGTTGATGTGTTAGTGTGAGTCTGGAAGAGGCCATAGGCACAGTATAGCATTTGGACAACAGCCATATATAAATACTAATTCCAAAATACATAGCTGATAATAACCCAAGGCACTCAGGGAGGGTCCACCTTTTGATGAATCATTTTTCTTTACTTAAATGGATTTATTGCTTCACTTCAAAGATGATACTGATGTAATTTACTTGGAGAGCTGCTACTAAACATCTACTAAAGTGTGTGTTTATAATTATTCAATTACTGATTGATACACATAAATAATGTTGATTTGTCAGTGCTTTGTTGACATTATAGTACTAGTATTAAAATGGTAAAAATCATGTAATTGATGTTCATCACTATTTAAACACTATTTTTAAGTTTGTATTGTGTTGGTTGGAACAATGCAGAATGAAAATAATTGCAAAACAAATCCAAATCGCAATAATTTGATTCATACTTTTCAGCCCTATTTGATATGTGGCATTCAGTTATGAGCTGCGTCAGTGTGAATGTTCATTGTATGTGACATGGGTTTCCTTTCACAGATATGAAAGTCCAGAAGTGGCTCTGAACTGTGGCATGATGCTGAGGGAGTGCCTTCGCCATGAGCCTTTAGCAAAAACAGTGCTTTTGTCCGAGGAGTTCTACAACTTCTTCAGATACGTTGAGGTCTCTACCTTCGACATTGCGTCAGACGCATTCGCCTCATTCAAGGTACAGCACCATGGACTACTCTTTTTTTTTTTTTTTTTTTTTTTTTTTTTTTAACAAATAAAGTTTTTATGTTTTTTTACTAGTGATAAGTATGTTTAATGAGCTCATGTCACACACTACAACATGCAGCCGAAGATTATTATCAATGCCTCTCAGTTAGTTAGGCTTTTACAAAGAATACAACACAACAAAATGACAATACACACATTGGCATCACAAATAATTAAACTGTACCAATTACATAATAAAACATCATTTGCACAGCAGCAGGTCAGTGATGTCTGTCCTCTAATTAAAAAGTCTTTCAGTTCATGTTTAAAAAGTTGAAATCCCTTTTTCTTTCCAAAGATAAGTGTTCGATGCTTTGGTGCCTTTACGGTAACTGGCTGTTTGTCCAAAAGATGCTTTGTTTCTTACACAAATGCTATTCTCTTTTGTCGTCTCAGGACCTCCTCACAAGACACAAGATAATGTGTGCTGACTTCCTGGAGAACAACTACGACAGGGTAGGCTTTCGAGTTATTTTTTGAATGGGAACGATCCTGGAAGTTTTAGTGCTAGGAATGTATGTAATGCACTATGCAGTCAGCCATATTGGTAGCATCAAGTTATCGTTTAAAACTTACCACTGTTCAATTGTAGCATTATTTATCTTTTAAAAGGTCCCATATTGTGCCTTTTCAGGATTTTTAAAATAGTTTTGGACATCTTTGCATCAGTATTTCACTGTTTTATAACTTAAAATAATGTTTATGTATGGAGACATCTTCTTTTGGGGGGATGCTACTTTCAATTTGCAGTAAAACACTTGGATTATGGTGTCTGACGCCTAATTAGCACAAATGATGCGGCGGCTTTGTAGTGACGGCAATTAAAGTTCTGAAATGATCAGTCCTGGTGATAGTGTATGGGCTTTAGAAATGCGCTAGAGCGCTTTCTGGTTTCACATGTCTACAGTGCAGCCATAAGACTGAGCGTTTTCAGCTCTTGAGAAGGGCAGAATTACTCAAACGTGTGAATAAAACAAAATACTACTCCGGGTATGTTTTTAAGGTGCAGACTACATTATAATATGGTTAAAAGCTCAAAAAAAGTTGATTTAGCGGAATAGGGGACCGTTTAAGCTTTGATACCAAAGTACTTTCTATATACAAGCTACGCACTTACTGTGCATATGACATTAAACAACAAGCAAGATGTGACTTGTTGACATCAATTAAACTTTTACAATAAACTAAACTTTTACTATGCCATGTGTTGTAATAAAATAACTCAGGCCATGGTGTTGTGTCAATTTTTAAAATAATTTTTGCAGACATTTTCTTGATACTGTAGTGCCCTTCCTTGCACTGTAACCAGTTCGCAGCAATAGAAAACTAACTTGTATTGTGTATCTCTCAGGTGTTTACAGAATATGAGAAGCTTCTGCATTCGGACAACTACGTCACCAAACGGCAGTCTTTGAAGGTACTCGATCTGCTTCGCAGTGTTTTAGTTCCTGTAATTAATGCTGCGTTCATCTGCTCCTCGGTTGCTAGTGTTTTCGGGATGAGAGGTTGTTTTTCCGACTTTATGTTCATGTAATTTCATCTCGGGGGAAAGTCCAGGAGTTATTGGTCAGTTATTAATTAGTCTTTAACACAACCCACAAGTCAGATTTAACCAACTTGAGCAGATGTTCATGTGCATTTTTTTTTTTTAACTCTTTCTGAGTTTCTGAAGGCCACATGAGTGCTGCATAAGCCACAACAACAAATGCCAGTTTAATTTACACTGTGTTTCAGAAGATTATGGTGGGCCATCATAATCTAAAACTGAACTTTAAAACGTTGTTCCCAGTAAATACATAGAACTTATATTACATATGACTGATGCTACGTAAAAAGGGCTGGGTACCGTTTAGATTTTTTCAATTACAGTACTTAAACAATGCTTGGTTTTCAGTATCGGTATCCGAGCGATACTTTTTCTGATACCTATGTAAAGCACAATAATATTTAATAACATACTCAAATTTTTGGAGCAAGATTCTTAGCTGTAAGTTAAAACCATTTATCATACATGCAAAGGAACAATTAAACATCCCACTAGGCATTGATATTGGTATTTTTTCCCCCCGATATCAGCAGTTTTGGAACCTTTTCTTTTGATACCACAAAGGTATTGTTTAATGGTACCCAGCACATTACGTATATTTTAATATAAATAACATATAATATCTAAAATGTAGACACTCAAATGTTATATAATGCACTATTTACTGGAATATTTTTGACACCAATATTATTTTTATAAAACAAAAATTAATTATAAATGCAACATTTGAATAATAAGTTTAGGTGCCTAAATATTTTAATTAAATTATATATAAAAGTTAATATAATGTAATATGACACAATATAAAATAAGATGTATATTGCTTGCTGGATCTGAAATGGTATTAAAAAAAGACTCAATGTAAATAGTGAGAAACCCTTACTTGCATGTACAGTACTGTTCATTGGTTGTTTCTGTGTTGCAGCTCCTTGGGGAACTGCTCCTCGACAGACACAACTTCACAGTGATGACGAAGTACATCAGCCGGGCAGAAAACCTGAAGCTGATGATGAACATGCTGCGGGACAACAGCAGAAACATCCAGTTTGAAGCATTCCACGTCTTTAAGGTAAACATAGCTCGTGGTTTATAGATTTTGTTATTATTGTCTGTAAACAATACGGCTGTGTTAGAGAGAATGGTGCCATCAGGGAACGACAATACATTTCTTATGGGGTGTACTGACATTTAGCAGTTTTGTTTAGTATTAGTTATGCCTGATAGGTGCACATGACCATTGGAGTAGGTCAGTGTTTAAAATGTATATCCGTATGGCAATATTGTTATGGTTTGCCAAGTCAGAATAATTTTCCTATCAGAGCCTTGGAAAAAAAAAAGTGTTGTGACCAAATAAAATATTAATAAACTCCAGATTTGGTTGTGATTTTCTTAATTTAGCCCTCATTTAGGCTCGTTTTAGTCCTGTTTTAGGATTTAAGTTGGGATTTTGATACAGTTTTGGCTACAAACTGGATTTTTGCTTTAATTAAATCATTTTACTGCTTCGGTATGTCAAGAAAGTAAACCCAGATTTCTGAAATTATATCTATTTGCATTTGCAATATTGAACATACACTGCCTGGTCAAAGAAAAAGTCATCACCTGGATATAATTAAGCAAATAGGTAAGAGCCTCCCATTGGATAATTAGTGCAGGGGTGATTATGTGATGATGATTATATAAGGTATTTAAACCTAACTGATGCAGTGAGTAGCTGATGCAATGACCATGTTATTCCATCACTAGATTTGTTCTTCCCTCATGGCACGGGCATGTTACAAGATGACAATGCCAGGTTTCATTGAGCTCAAATTGTGAGATAGTGTTTGAGGGAACATGAGACATCATTTTCACACAGAGTCTAGACCTTAACTCCATTGAGAATGGGATGTGCTGGAGAAGGCTTTGCGCAGTGGTCACACTCTCAATACAAGATATTGGCAAAAAATTAATGCATCGCTGGACAGAAATGAAGTTTTGACAGTGCAGAATTTTATTGAAACCATGCCACAGCGAATGCGTGCTGTAATCAAAGCTAAAGGCGGTCCAACAAAATCTTAGCTGTGTGACTTTTTTTTTTGGCCAGACAGATGTAGATTTTGCATATTGCATGTTTTTCCTCATATTGTACAACTACTGCATACAACTGTACAATCTATTGATCTCAAGTCTAAATGCCGCCACTGGTTTGTTTTTTCTCTCTACATGCTTTATAGTTGCACATGTAGTAGTGGTACTTTTGAGGCAAGTCAAAGATGCATATTTTAGGTCAATGAGCAGTTGATGTAGTTTGTCTGTCTCGTTGTTTTTGGCCTCTCAATTATATTTCAGTTTAAAAACAAAAAGCTATTGATCACAAGTCTAAATGCTGCCACTGTCTCTTTTCCCCTTCTTCTTCTTAACTGGTCAGGTGTTTGTGGCGAACCCGAACAAGACCCAACCAGTGCTGGACATCCTGCTGAAGAACCAGACCAAGCTGGTGGAGTTCCTGAGCCACTTCAGACAGGACCGCTCCGAGGACGAGCAGTTCTGCGACGAGAAGAACTACTTGATAAAGCAGATCCAGTACCTGAAGAGGCCCGCTGCCCCAGAGGAGGCCTAACGCCGCTGGGTCTCAGTGCCCTCCAGGTTGTAGAGTGGTTGTTGGTGACTCTGCGAGAAAAGAGTTTAAAAAAAAAGAAAGAAAAAGACACTCTATTATTAAATATATTAAAATATATTAACTACAGAATATAGGAACAAGAAAGCCTTACTTCCTTTGTTTGTGTTTTAGCGTGGATGTGGAGGTGATTTCCATCCAGCGACCTGAGTGGGCCAAGAACTCTTATTTAAAATCATTCTTAGCCGTAAAATGATAAAAATGCCTTTCTGTCCATTTAACTTTGGACGTTAAACTGTTACCTTTCTGACTTTTCAGAAAACCTTGACCATTCTCAGCCAAAACAATTAGTATGTACAAAACGTTCTTAAAGGCCTGATTCAACTTTGTTTATGTTTTAAGTTTAAGGAGAGGGAGATGGAGAGAGATGTTATTTTTCTAATGTATCTATATGGTAAACTGTTGAACAGCGTACAGTAGCTTCTCTCTGCACATTGCTTATAGTGTAACATAATGCAGCAGGTTTGGTTTATTTTGTCTTATGGTAATGTATTGTTTCTGTTGTACAGGGATGTGATGGATCTATACAGACGAGATGAGCGCAGAGTGACAGGGTCAGCAGCACAGGGCAATTTAAGAGTTATTTTTTCTCTTAGGTAGTTAAGGTTCAGTGGGATACGGCATGGTCTGAAATGGCAACTCCTGGTCTTACTGCATTGTGATTAAAAATGAAACCTATATATGGCCATTTTAACATATAATACTTCCTTTCCTTTTGGCTTTTCCCAAATCATCTGCCTCACAGCGTGCAATGATTCACATATTGATTTTCGCATAGGTGTTAATGCAGTGTGCCCTTCCTAATGCTCTCCATTTATCCAGGCTTGACACTGGCTCAAAGAGTGTGGCTGGATTTGCAATTTTAATATATACTAATAATCTGATTGGTTGTAACACTTTAGAGTCGCTCAGACTATAAAGCATTAGTTAAGGATTAGTAACCAATGCATTATAAAGCATTACTTCAACATTAATAGGTTGCGTTCACTTGATGTCATGGAATTAGATGGAGGCAGGTCAGAACTCTATGGTAGAATCTGCTGTTTTAGTGTCAAACTGCAGATGTCTTGATGTGCTTTATGGCTAAATCTCTGTAAGTAGTGGGCCTATTCCACATGAAATAAAAACTGGCACAAAGCTTAAAGTCTTATCTGTCAGTACAGATGACCTAAAGTGAAGTTATTTCTTTACTATGCTGTCAAAAAGTGGTGATACTATTCAAACACAAAGGCTCCATAGCTCTCAGTAGACTCGGCATTAAGCCACAAGATTATTATGGTGTGGTTGTGGACCCAGTTGTTAACAAAAAATGATCAAGTTCAATATTTGCAAATTTTTTGTCTGGCTATTTCTTTTAAAAACAGTGCCTCACCAATACATTTCTACAGGCCCCTGCGCTCCATCTGAGGTTTTGACATGATCCATTTTTAGAATGTGAACGCAACCTATTTACATCATTGATTTCTAAACATATTGCATGTTATTACTGTTGAATTCTTGAGTTATAGGCTTAGGTATATCAGTCAATAAGGTATCTATAAATGATTTATTAATCAAAATATTGTTGATTACAGCTTTATTAATGCTCTTTAAGCCTCGTTCTGCCTTTATTGGACAGTGCAGTCGAGTAGTGACAGGAAAGCATTGCATCAGTCTGGACTCAAACACATGACAGGCTATAGTTGCCCTGCATATGCGTCGCAGCTCAACCAACTGAGCTACTAAGTGGTGCAATAGTGGTGGGTTATTACAAAGTGTTACCATTTGATTTATTGCCCAATTGTTTTAGTATCACCTATGCAGAGTGCACACTTTAGTAATAGTAACCTCATGTCATGTTATCTTTGTTTATTTGGCTATGGCATGTTTCTGAATGATCTGATTAGAAAAATAAAAAGATATTTATAGGTGCCAATACCAAATTAAAATAGAAGTAGCTAAATTCTTGTATGCTGTGACTTGAGGTATTGTAGGTATAGGAGTCTAATAATAATCTAGACCCGCTTAACTTTTAATCATTTTAGTTAGCAATGTTAAGACATTGAGTGCAATAATTTGAATTGACTAAAGCAAGAGCCATAAGACACTGACTCTAAAAGCACAAACAGCCTAGATTGGCTATAGGAACACTCCCCCAAAACCTTATTTGCACGACGTGGCTGTTTAGTGCAAGAACAAAATAAGCTTTGTTTGAGGAAAATTTTGCTCATCTCTTAAAAAGTGAGGCGTCTGTGTTGCCCTTTCACCAGCTGTACTATTTAGAAACCCCAATGGAATAACGCAGGAAGCAAGAAGGCAGGAAGTATTATTTTCAGATGTGACAATGCAAACGCTACTAAGACATTATTATTATTATTATTGCTGGACTCTTTTGAGCCATACAATACCATTTGTTGGCAGAACAGTGGCTTGATTTTTAGGCAGTTGGTTTGCGTGTTGTTGAGTTCAGAGATCACCCCGCTGTGCTGCTGTACTCGCCGATCCATTAGCTGGCACAGGGAGCGGAAATCAAAACCAGAGAGGAATCAATTTATTGTGCTGTGTTTTTTTTTTTTTTTTTTTTTTTGGCTGAGCTTGCCGAGGCTTACACGACTGAAATAGAAATGAGCATCTGATAGTGCTTTAAAGGAACCAGCCATTCACTCAGTACTCGGACAAACACATCTCTAGAAGACGGCTTTGGTTTAATTTATAAGTTTAGAGTTACAGTACTGTGCAAAGTGCTTAGGCAGGTTTTTAAGAAAAGCTATGGACAAAAAAATGTGCATAAATACACAAAATTGCAAAATAAAGGTTAAAAAAAAGCATAACTAGATGCTCTCGGGGAGCATAGACCTGCCCCAAGGCACTGGTCCTATCTCACAATGGTAAAGATACAGTGCCCAGACCTGGATTCACTTAAGGATCTTCTAGTTCAGGGGTAAATGCTCTTTCCATTGAGCCACAAAACCCTTATATCACACAATAAACCTTCTATAACTTATTTTTGGGAGTGGAGTAAAGACTCATTTATACTCTACGTTAAATACGCATGGGCGGAGCACTTTGCTCGTCTTCTGTGTTAATTTTTGTTCCGTTTTTCCAGAGCTTGCGAATACAGATGAACAGAGCAGTACATGTGTTGACCACTGGGGGCGCTAGTGAGCACAGCCCAACAAGTCTTATTAGAAGAAATGGCCAAATTTTTCTAGTCATGTATATTCAAAGACTGAACAGACCTACCACGATTTTCTCCTAATTTGCTTGGCTCTTTTTAAATAAACAGTGTAAAAACCTCTGCCAGCGCAGACATATTTGTTGTGGTTGTCGCTCTTTGTCTTCCATCTTGGTTAAATCTTTGACTGTAGCTGTTCGCCCCCTACTCTTTATTTGTGTACAAAATGGTGAGTATAAATGAGCCTTTAGTATCTTCAGTCACTCCTGAATCTAAACCATGATCTATATCCACACCAAAAATAATAAATGAGTGCATGGCTTATAACTGAGCTTCCCTGAAAGTTCCCTTTACAAAAATAAAAAAATCTGAGCACTAAGCGCTCTTAACATTTTTCAACACCGCACTAAAACTTTTGCACAGTACTCTATGTCGACTCTGGTTTGTACCTACAGATGTGGCTGCTTGCATTAGACCAGATGTTAATTGAGTCCATAATTTTTTATATGGGATCTTTTTTTTTCGGTAACTTAATCCCATCTGTAGTTATTAGTCTCTCTCTTCCAGTTGGGTCAGGGACAACACACAACTAACACAGCTTCTTAAACTACTGTCATTTCAAGTGTGTGTTGCATAGACAATATTTTGGGCTATTTTAGTCTAATTTCTTGTTTAAACCACCCCAGATTTTTACCCGTTGTAGCCTTTAAGTGGAAAGTATCATCTATGTTTTAGACACATGAACAGTAGTTTTAAGGAAGTTACAGGTTATTTTTTTCCACTGGCCCCTTTCTCAACATGGTTTAGTCGTTATTGTCTGTGGCATTGCTCAAGTGGGCCTCTCCAAACTGGAAAGCGTGCCGACAACTGTCTATTATTGTACAGAAAACGCTTGGCTATCAATCTAAAATAGAAACTCCTTCACGAAACAACAAACTGTCCCCTAAAATGTGTGTTAATGTACTTAGGTCAGCAGCAAAATGACTGAAATTTCTAGTTTAATGTCAGCAAAACATTATGAACAAGCTAGTTTTTCATTAGACAAACCTGAACATTGGTAAACGCATTAAAATGTTAAATACCTAGGCTCAAACCATAGTAGTATTAGTTTTGCTGTTGTAGCTTGTATCAGCGGACGCAGATTATATTGTCTCTGATTGGGCAGGGCAGGACAGAGTGCAAGTTATAAGGATAGTGAGGGTTAACGCTAAATTTGCTAACCTGAGCTGCACATATTCCCATTATTTCCTGCTATTTCTAATACAGATGCTTCACTTTAGGCATGGTTATCGAGTAAGTGATGTACCAGGTCTGACTTCATTATGTTTTTTGTTTTTTTTTTGGGCTGGTTGTTGGTAGATATGTTCTCATTTTACTGTCAGTGATAATAAGTCTTAGCGTGCTGAGTTTAAAAGCTTGCTGAAATAATAAGATTCCTCTAAACTTACTGCTGTGTAGCTTTATGGCTTTAAAGAAAAAAGTTGGATCATTGCCTTAAAAAAAACCTGCTGCTGTCCCTGAAATGGCATAATGGGGATTTCTGGAGCGACGATGTCTGTGCGCACAGTCTTTTAGTAAATACCTCATGGGTTTTGTGTTTTGCAAATGCTGTGTTCTCCTTTTTCTTTCCTCATATTAAACAATAAACATCACTCAGGCATAACATTATGAAGGTGAAGTGAATAACACAGATTATCTCTTCATCGTGGCATCTGTTAGTGGGTTGGGATACATTAGAGGCAAGTGAATATTCTGTCCTCAAAGTGTTAGAAGCAGGAAAAATGGGTAAGTGTAAGGGTTTGTGTGGGTTTAACATGGGACAAATTGATGGAGCACAACAGTGTCCGCCCCCCTCTGGGGCCAGAAGTAAATTTCCCATTCACTTTTCCCACAGACTTCTTAGAAAAATGCGTATATTAATAAGTTTAAAACCTCGATGGAGGCTAATCAACTCTGTGGTAACTCATGACCATAGCGCAGTTAATTTTGTAAAAAATAAATAAAATCTGAAACTAAACCATTTGTAGCTGTACTTGATTAGCCCTGCTTTAGACCTGGCTTTGCCTCTTTTAAGTCCTGGTTTAGGTCAGGATTATTCAAGTTAAAGTAAATATTTTTTTAATTAAAATTAATTCCGCTCTGGTCATGAGTTATCACAGAGCCTCCGTTGAATGTTTTAAACTCTTAATATAGGCATTTTTCGAAAAGTCTATGGGAAAAATTAATAAACTATTTACTTACGCCACCAGAGTGGGGTGGGTACTGTTTTGCTCCGTAGACTGCAGCTCTTTTGGGGCGTTCCCTGGTCTGCAGTGGTTCAAAAGTGGTCCAAGGAAGGAAGGAACATGGGTAAACCAGCGGCAGGTGATGCACGTGCAGGGAGTGAAGGCTGAGGCCTTAGAACGGTGTCAGAATACACAGTTTGTTGCATAAGGAGTCATAACACATAATATTATGACCATCAATAATGCAGGTGTTCATAATGTTATACCTGATTGGTGTATATTTAATTTGACATTTTAGACACACAACAGTGGTTTGTATGCATGCCTAAACTTGACACATATATATATATATATATTTATATATATTTGTTCAAACTTGAACAGGGACTGCGACCTGGTTTTCTCAGTGGAAAACCAGTTTTTAACACGTAAATACTTCACTGTGCGGGGCCACTCGAAATGTTAATTCATAATGAATTGCAGTGTGGTGCCTTATGATGGACGACTTGCCTTATTTAAAGACGTTTAGTGGATTGTAAGGATCATTTCAAATTGCAGACCTCTTAATTAGCTTTTAAACCAAAGTGAAGACAGGAAATGGGTGAAGTGTGTGGTGTAACTTCTCTATGGTTTAGTTTGAAAGGTTTTTGCAACGTGGCCTGACGAGGGATGCACCAACAGAGCTCACGATAAAGACTGATATCAACATTTTAAACGCTTAAACCGAAAGCCGCTGAGACAGGCTCCAGACACTGCACTCCTAAAGCTGTGGTTCTCAAACTGAGGTACAAGTACGACTGGTGGTACTCAGGAGTCTATTGCAATTCAAGTCCTGATTTAAAGTAGTTGTATTCTTGATTTAGTCCTGGTTTCAGACTCTGTTTAGTCCTGGTTTTCCCTGGTTTAGTCCTAGTTTAGATTTAGTTTAGACCTGGTTTAGACCTGGTTTAATTCTGATTTAGTCCTTGTTTAGTCAAAAATTAGTCATATTTTAGTCCATAAAAGGTGGTACTTGATGCTGCAAAGTTTGAGAATCACTGCCCTAAAGGAGAAGCAACAGATAAATTAAAAAGTCCTTAATTTAATCTGCTGTTGACATGAAAATATCTCATTAGATTCACTGAAGGACCACTAAAATGTTTAATACTCACATTTTTTTTTCTCTGAACAAATCAACAGTGAAACATTTCTTAAAGCCACGGTGCATCCCTGGTTAGGTGACCACATACTCACCAAATACACTTGTATTCGAAATAATCTCTAATTGTTTTGCATTGCTGTTTAAAAGGTCAGAATATTTTAACATCCTTGTAATTATCAATAAGAATAATGCTGTGAATGCGGTACTAAAGGAGCCAGTGGTCAGTGGCGTTTTAAACTAATTGGAAAGCTCTCTATATATATTTTACTTTTTGTCTAGTGACACAGGAGGCTAAACAGCATTTGAAAAGCATTTACTATACAGCCAACTACCACACGAGGGCGCTGCTGGCTACTACTGGCTCCTTTTACCAATACAAAAAAAGCATTTCATGTCTAAAACCCTACCTCTAATTCAAGATCACTGGCAACATATTAAAGATCATCAGCACACACTTTCTGAGACCATTATATTATTATTATTATTTTCTGATTAAAATAGCTGTGTTTTTAATTTTTACTCCTTTTGCCTTTTATTTTTTCCTTGTCTTATTTCCGCACTATGGATATTTTTTTTTTTTTTCACCGGGAGCAAATTCTATGTACATAACGTTATATATATATAAAAAGTGTGAGAGCCTTCATGAGAATAAAACTTTACGCAAATTACTTGATTTTGTTGTTGTTTCTTTGTGTTTTGCCTCTCTATGATATTTTAATGTCAGACTTATTTCATGTAACGCAGCTGTAAGCCAGTGGAAATGTGTGTTTCTGATTGTGGGACCGAGTTTCATCCCTGATCAATTTATTGTGACCCACTTTTTACAGAGCCAACATTGTTTTTCCAAATTATTTTACCACAGCTTTTATAGCACAAAGTCTTGGAATTTGAAATGTTTTTTAAAGGTTCCCCTTAGTATGCTTAAAGCTGCACTACCTGATTTTGTGACTGGAAAAGTGATGTGTCTAAAAACATGCGGAGTTTGAATGATACACTCCCCTTTCCTAATTCCTCTCCTTGGTGACGCTCTGTCACAGTCTCACACAAACCTGGAAGTCTGTACACAGCCAGGAGCTGTCACAATAACACAGCACAGATCTGGAGTCTGCTTTTAATTCTTTAAAATAAAAAATAAAAATACTGTGAATAAGCTATGAATTTTGAAATAAAACAATAGCTCCTTCACATTATTCCTGATAGGAATAATGATTCTAGTTCTGGATAGATAAAGTATTGACCAATCAGAGCGCTCCTGTCCTATGAAAGCGTGTGATTGGTTAAACAGCCCACAGGTGACCTCAAAGTCTCTCAGATGACTTCTGTTGCTGTACTAATAACTAAATAATTATTTGTACCAAAATACAAGGAAAAATGAATCAGGTAGTGCAGCTTTAATTGACATATTGAGCTATTTACAATGTTATCATGTTCACAGCTCAAAAACCTGACCTGGAGTATTTTGTTTCATTCACATGTTTGAGTAATTCTGTATGCTCAGCCCGTCCTCTTCTCAAGAGCTCAGACGCTCGGTCTTTACAGGCTCCATGTAGACCCTGAAGTGCTCCTGTGCGTCACCGGGCTCATTCTGATCATTTTCAGTGCTTAAATTTGTTATTTATTAGGATTCTCATTTGTGTCCATCGTTGTGGTTGCTGGTCTTCCTGGGGTCCAGATAAAAAAATGCAATAATTTAAAAACAAAATACATTTACCATAGTGCAATGTTTACGGAAGACATAACGTATACTCACAAAACCCTTTTTAAAAACACATTTACATGAAGCGATCAGAGCTTTTACATAAAAAGTATATAAACTGGGTAGATCCCTTAACTTTTTAGATAATTTATTCCACAGCTGACATAATCTAAAAAATACAGATTTTTGTAAACAAAAAAATAAAAACAAAAATTGCATTGGAAAAGATTACATTTAAATTTGTTTTACAAGTAAATAGTAGTGTGAATAGTATAATGTGAATGTATCTGATCAGAATATTTCTGATATTTCTGTCTTTCATATAGGAATTTGGTTGACCTGTTAAAATTACTTTCTTTATAAATATAAGTTAGAGTAAGGTAAATACTGTATTTCAATGTTAAGCAAAGGCCAGGATAAAGCCTGGTGCATTTCAGAGACATGAGTAGAGTAAGGAGATCTTAAAACTAAGCGGGGAGCCTTATTTTGGACCTGAAGCTTATCAGTTTCATTTGTTGCAGACCGTATAACTGAGCAGTATTCTAAATGAGACACACGAGGGTGACCAGATTTTTAGACTGGAAAACTGGGACACATATTTTTCAGTAATCACGGAGCATTTAAACTCACCACAGTGACAAAAAAGCTTCTGAAATTCATAAAATTGTCAATCATGTAATGAAAGTACATGACTTTAGGGCTTACTTATGTTTATTAATAAAAATAATGACATATTAAATAATATTAATGAAAAAAGTCTTTAGACAAAAGTGTTTTGTGTTTCCTAGTGCTTTTCTTTTGGCTAAAATGGGAACAACTGGGACATGGTCCGCTGAAAACTGAGACATATGAGTGTTTTTACAGATATTTTTAGGACATGGGACAAGGAGCCTAAAACTGGGAATGTCCCGGTTAAACAGGGACATCTGGTCACCCTAGACAACACTAGACCTCTTTCTTAACTAAAGAAGTTACAAAAGAGGAGCATCTTCTGACCACAGCAATACCTTTGCCCATTTTACTGATTACATGGTCTATAAACTGTCATCACTATGAAGCAGTCAGCTCTTTTATCTGTTAGCATCATGTTGCTAAATAGCCATTTCATGCTCTGTCTAGTCCCCATGTTTTCCAGCAGGGGGCGACAGACACCTAATCCAAGCATTCTCTGCAAAGTCAAAGCTCCCCAAAAGCTGTTTTCCATACATATACATTATTTTAAGATATAAAACATCCTAATGCCCAAAACTATTTCAAAAAGCCTGAAAAAAACATAGCCCTAACCCTTTAGAGCAGTGATGTTCTCAAATTGTGGGTCAGGACCAAAACGTGGGTCACAGGGAGGTTGAATAGTCACAATGCTCAGCTTATTTGGAAACTTTAATATTGTTTTAGTGAGTGAGATTTCAAATGTAGCCTGTGTGCCTCTAATGAAGAGAAATGATGTAAACAGTGTGTCACAATAAAATAAAGACGGATAAGACGATGTCCCGCAATCTGAAAGGACAATAAAGCAATAAATTCATGATAAATATTTAGTTATCTTTATTTTCTAGACAAACAGTAGATAAAAGGCCACTCCCGTCTTCACTCGCTGCTTGCACAGATCTATATGTGTTCCTATATTTAAGCCGCTTACTTAAATGATCTATACATCTACAAAAATGCTTTGTGTGGGGGTTTTTCTGAGGCTAAGGGCTTACGGACTGAACACATGTGACCAAAAGAAAGAAGTTCAACCCGTAGAAATCAAACGAGCAGCCGCCAAAGTCTTTTCTTTACGTCCAACCAATCACAGCCTATAGGCGCCGGGAAAATGCACCATGGGAAAGTGGGTTAAAGTTCACTCGGGGAAGGAGGCATGTAAGGCTACGGCGCTGCGTTCCCCGTTCCCACATCGAGAGCCTTGCATGGACACAGAGGGAGGAAAACTCTCCAAGGACTCGCATTTGTGTCCACGCGTAGCCAAAAATGCGCATAATTTGGGAGTTTGTGTGCTAGCGCGCGTTTGTTTTGAGTGAAGCGAGTAGGGCGGGCACGAGCAGCAGCAGCAGGAGGAGGCAACGTGGGGGCAGGGTCTGCAGAGGTTATAGGTCACAACACACAAGCACTGTGCAGCTCGTCGTTCAAATGAGAGAGAAGGTTTATCTCATAACTAATGCGTTTGCTAAGAGTGCGTTTGGAGAGGACTGACTTTTGGCGCAAGAGGAGCCCCGCGCGTAATGGTTTGTGTTCTTGGGCGGAAAAAAGCGTACGGATTTGATGCAGATTCAGGCCTTGGGACAAACAAGATATCTTCCACAGCTTCTCTCCCTCTTCCGCCGCCTTCCCCACCCCCACAAAGAGACAAATCAACAAAATAGATGCTCTCACAATTTCATGCATGACAAAACTTTTTGTCAGTGTCAAAAGCGTGGCAAAGAGTGCGGCACTGGACACAACATCTGCGGATAAGGTACGGTGGCTTATTTTTTCTCCTTATTACCTCTGTTTGATGGACCAATTCAATTTAAAACAGGTTCTCCTGTCGTGCATTTAGCCACATAAGTCCTCACAACGTGCTCCATTCAGTGTACGCTTGTTTTATTTGTTTCCTGAGCTGGTTAATTATTAAAAGAAGCAGGTTTACGGACAGTTGTAATCCGTGACTTAAAATCTCTTTATTGCATGCCCGTATAACTTTATCCATTGTCCCACCGTGGTCCATCCATTGTTGCCTTAAATCTGCAACGTGACAGCCGTGTTCGCAGGTTTAATCCTTTTTAAGAAAGGCCCTAAACAAAAATAAATTGAGGAGCAGCGCGTGTTTCCTGCGTGCTCTTGTTGATATTGCGTAGTTACGTAATTGATCAAAAGCGGATGTGATATCAAACCCTTTTTTTTTTTTTTTTTTAATCGACGCCGCGCATCGTTGACGCAGTTTGGCGCCACTTTGGGAAAGAGGAACTCTGCGGAGCCAAAACCTGCTGTGGTATTAGGGATTATTACATATTTAGATTCATTAAGCTTTTATGATTTATTAATGTTTTATGGTTTTAGAAACACTTCTTTAGAAATGTATAAAGCTGTAGGCCCATTTGTAAAGCTTGATATTACGCATTAGCCTATTTATAGTTTAAGTGGCCTGTTCTTCCATGTTTTTGTATTATTTTTTAATATAGGATATACATAAATCTGTGTATTATCAAAAGAACACACTTTAAAACTTCATTATAGGAAGTTATATTGCAGTCATGTGGTACGGTAATCTTGAGTAGAAAAAACAAATTGAGGTAACTTGGACACCTAACCCTTCCTTAAAACTGTGGTTATTTGTCATCATAGAGTTAGGCTACATTATGAATCTAGTTGCTGATAGTAAATCGATATTGAGTACTTGTTACATTTGTTTTAAAAACTGAATAATTAAGTTGTAAAGCTGAAGTAGCCAGATCAACAGATCTTGTAACTAAATGGTATCAAAATGTTTTAGGTTCACTCACAGATCCATTACAATCTGAGGATGAGGTGAACTTATTAAACATTTTTATACAGAGACACATCTAATTCAAGTAAAAATATCTCAATGTGCTGTAGCTTAAACATTTTGTGCTTGAAAAAAGAGCCACACCTGCATCTGTTCTGACTAATTACCAAATGGTCTTGTGTTCAGTGTGTGCACGTGCTGTGTTCATTGATTGCCTGCTCTCTCTTCAGTGCTGCAAAGTGGACATGTCCTGTCCTCGAGTCCTCCCCCAAACCCTCAGTGTCCTGCTCCTCATGGTTCTCCAGCTAAGGTGCATCTAGTGTAGTTAGTGAAGTTAAGCATCTACTGCCCTGGTTGCTCCTTTTGGCTGGAGGACTTGTCCCAATTCAGGATTCATGAATTGAATCGTCGAAAGAACGCTGCTTCTACAACAGGCAAAGTTTTCTGATGTTAATGTAAGTTAAACTATTTAGCTTTAGGTTATGGTCTGTGGTGTGGTCTAGAGCTGCTTTTTCACAACTTTTAGAAGCCCACAGTACAAGAAGATATTTTTTCTTTTATTGGCTATATGTGCAAATAGTCTTTGTTTTTAATTATTTTTATTATTATTTTAAAAATAAATATATATATAAGTGGATTATAAATTAATTCCTATGCATTTTCGTTATTTGGAAATTGCCTGACAGTGACTTTGGTAATGGTCTTTCTTCATTGATGGTTTAAGAAATCCTTTGTTAGTCCCTCAGTGGGTAAAGTGTTTGCTACAGCAGCATTAGCATTAACCCTTCGACACTAATATTAAAACGTTGCTCCTGTTATGTGACAAAAGTGTCCCGGTCACAAAATATCAAAGTATTTTGCATAAATCTTTTAATCACCTTCTGCCCTGAGCATAAATACTTAAAATATTTAAATATTTTCAGAATTTTAACCTAGTTTTTGCCAGTGTATAGTAGCATGTCTTTTTTTTTTTTTTTTTTTAATAAACACACAAAATTAATATTTTCTCAATGCAAAGTGGAGTTTTCTGGGGGTTATTACATCCTTGAGTTGGCCAAAGTTTACCTACATCTATTTTTTAGGTATAATGTTTTCCTGTGCTATGTAAAATCTTAAAACCAACTTCCACTAAAACTGGTAACTTTTTGTTACTACAAAAAAAATCCAGAATCCATTAAAATCAGTGTTGTTGGTCATCTTTGAGATACCCAAGGCTGTAATAATCCTCTCCTCCATCTTGCATTGAGAATATGAAAAATATTTCATTTTGTGTTTGTTTCTTTTTTTACCTAATATTAATGCTTTTCATCTAAATATTTTGTAGATGTGGCCCTAAAATTTTCATAAAAAGAAACACGCCATAGTAAGTGAAATAGTGAAAATATCAAATCTGTGATGGAAACTTGAATTTGTCTCCAGTAGTGCTTTTGAGTTACAGGGTAGGAAAAAGTCATGTTGCTTTACATTATATATTTAGGCTGCAAATGTGAGTTGTTGCCTGTAAAATACATAGAAATGCTGTTTAAATGCTAGGACTACTGCAAATATTTTAAACCAAACTGAAAGGAAAAGGCATTTATTTGTTACCTGTATGTCATTCTAATTTCACTTGAGCTTTTTTATCGTGTTTCACTGTTGTTCTTGACTGTGCAGTGCCAAAGTGCTCACAGTGCAGGTAGTACTCTGTGATCTACTGCAGTTTGTGCACTTCAGGTTTTGCAAGTCTCCTTTTCCTCCTCGTGACATTTTGCTCCTAAAACTAACCTGCTGTTTACTCAGAGCTTTGCTGGTTTGCTTTCAGCTTTTTGTTGTGTGCTGTGCAAATCCATGCAAAGCTCTAAGTTCACCAGACTTCCCTCAAGAAACTCACTTTGAAGTCAAGACCACACCTTTTTTATTTCATTTATTCTCCACTTTGCATAAAACAGCTGTTGGTGTGTGTGTGTGTGTAATGCACCTTGACATTCGCTATTTCTTTGTCTTGCTGTTTCCGGGTGGATGACTTCGCAATTTTAAAACTCGAGTGAATAAAAGAAATTGCACAGTATCCATCTGCAATCCGCCAGATGTTGAGAGCAGCTCTAAAACTGTTGGACTGTGTGAAAAGAAGCATTAACGCAGCTCATTGTCTTCTGTACAGCCTGTGTCAACCCTCAAACTGGGCACTAGGTGGCGACATTGGAGCTCTTTTGGGCCTCTATTTGTGGTCGTGGGATGGGGAAATGATGTAGTAATAAAATGAATGATAATGAATTTGTTAATATGGGCGAGTTTGTATTAATATTTTTACCCTGCAATAAAATATCTGTGGTCTAAATCCTATTGTACAAGTAATTTTATTTTTTAGATTAAGGGCTTGTTTAATTCTTGTTTAGTCTTAATGTTACTAGTCTAAGGTGGCTGTCCGTTCTTTTTTCTTTTATTTGGACCTAAATTAGATTTGGTTTAGTGCTCTGATGTCCAGTCTTGGTCCAGGCCTAGACCATTTGTAATATAATCCAAGTGTCCATTAGAACTGCTTTTGACGCATGAGTTCAGGTCTTGCCTAAGTCTTGGGTTAGTCCTGGTTTAATTCTTTCAAGTACGTAGGTCTACAGGTTTTTTTTTCTTTTTTATTTTTAACTTTGTTTAGTCAACTTTCGGATTTGCTCTTTCAGTTCTGGTTCTAAGTCTAGGCTTAGTCCGTGTTTGAACCCGGGTTTCTTTTCTATCTTGTACTGAAATCAAATTGATGCTTAGGACTACGTTTATTTCAGGCGCGCGCTAGTTTGGACTTACTACTGTAATCTGGACCAGTTTTCTTGGTTTAGTTTCAAGTATAGCTCTATATATTAAGTTTTAAACAGACTAGTCCAGTGGTAACAAAGAAATATTAAAATAATCTCGGCTCCCTTACAAGAGTAGGCTACCAACGCCATACACTCTGCATCTCAAGCATCTTTTCTTTTTTTTTTTTTTAAACCAACATTAAGCCCTCTGTTGCCGTGTCCTAATTGCTTCCCGTTGTGGTGCCATTTATCCACCTCGACACTGGGCTCCCGCATAAAAATCCTGCACGCGCTCTCACCCAGCACAGCTCTCCGCAGCCACACAGGACCACTACTGTACCAGCTCCACGCTTTCTCCACTAAAGAGGAGGGAGGAGGAGGAGGAGGATATCTCTGAACACGCGCAGGTTCACGCTGTTACGCACACGTTTGATGTCGAGCGCGCATACGAACTAGAACCCATGCGCATCTCCCTTTGGTCTGTTTCCTCTTTTACGATCTGCCAGAGTGGAGAGAGGGGGGACCTAGAAGTTGAACTGGAGCGGGGTTTTTATTTTTTTTGCGTATAAGAGCAAGGATGCTGACCTAACGCGAGGATTTTTGACATCGCAATCTTCACGCGCGGATGCTCTTGTAACTTCCCCCAGCTTTACGAGTTCATCCTTGGCTGCTGTTTTGATCACTTCTTATTTTTTTTAACATCTTTCCCTTCGCCATGGTTATGTTTTCGGTCCACGGCGCGCTCTTTCTGTGCGTCCTGCTCCAGCTGTTTCCTCTCCCGGGCGGAGGACACGTGCCGAACTGCCAGGAGGTGCGAGCCGTGTTTCACACTTTCCACCCGGGCTCCAAGTGGGTCCCTGAGAACCCCGTGTCAGGTAAATACTCTCAAACACTGCCCATCTCACTACTTCTGCTTTAGGCTCTGTTTAGTCCAGGTTTATAACCAGACTTCCACCGTACTGAACCTGCTCCTGGCGCTGTACTGCGCGCTGTTTAAGTTAATAACTAAAATATTAATATAAAATCAATGCTATGCGCTGTAGCTCCAGTTTTATGAAGCGTTATATAAAATAACTCAGTCTGACCTTTCTTTTAGGTAAGTTGGAAGCGCATCTCAAAATAAAACATTCATAAAAAGTTGTTTGGCGCCTTAACTCCACGAAAACATTAATGTTTAGCTTCGGGCTAGCTTTATGTTATAAGAGGATTTGAGACGAGTTTGGAGCAATAAAGTAAAATTTATTGAAGGCATTAGGCTATATAGGGTCTTGAAGGGACATGTTAAAAAGTGGTTTAGAGGTGCCCATAAAAACAAAACTTAGAAGACAAAACTAGGTCTTTAAAAGGCAGGCAATGGTAAGTTGGCTAAAGTTAGCCTAGACTAATATTGAACTTCCACCGCTTCTTTTAGTATTTTTTTAGTCTTTTAGTAGTACAGTGTCATTTGCTAAAATAAACTTGGACAAAAAAAAAAAAAAAAAAAAAAAACAGCACAGTGGTCAGCCCTATGTTCCCCAGGAAATAAAGGTTTGGTTTAGGTTTGAGTAGGGTGGCAAGATGTGTAGACCCAAAAAGTGGGACACATTTTTGCATTTGAACTTAAAGAGCAACAAAAAGCTTCTAAAATCCATACAATTATGATGCTAGGGCCTTACATTTTGAATTTAATGTCGAGTTTTTAATAAAAATAAGGATGTAAATAAATTAAGTAACAAAAGTCTTTTTATCTATTCTTTTCTATTCAGTTAAAATGGAGACAACTGGGACATATGAGTGTTTTTACAGATGTGTCTTGGGGCATGGGACAAGGAGCCTAAAAAACTGGGACAGACCCCATTAAATAGGGACATCTGGGCACCCTTGGTTAGGCTTAGAGGACATCAGGACTTACCAGGATGTGCAAGTACCTACATTCTCCAGTGTTTATCTTTACTTGTGTAAATAGACTGGGAACATAGATAGTTCCACAGATGTGCAGGTACCTATGTTCCCCCACTCCATACAAACTGAGGAACATAAGTACACACCTGTCAGGATAATAGTCTACTCAAGAGTACTTCATTTTTTTTCTATAAGCACAGCGTCTCCATGGGATCTTAAAAAGTCTAAAAAAAGTCTTAAATTGTAAAGTCTGAATTTAAGGCCTTAAAAAATCTTAAATTTGCCAAGCTGTGGACTGTTAGGTCTTAAAAACAGGTCTCAAATACGTCACGCACATTAGATGCAACTACCTAGAATCTCCACTTAAATGCTCAAAGACATCTTATTGGCGCCCGTTCAAGAGCTTAGACCTTTTCTTACCAAGACCAAAACGCTTGTGCATGGTCTCAGCTTTTTGTACTCTGCTTACGAAATAGGTCATATTTTTCTTGAACAATGGCCTTAAAACAGTCTTAAATTAAACTTATTGAAGCTTGGAGTAACCCCGAAGCAGCAATTTGAAAACTTTTTTGTATGTTTGTAAAATGTGCCATATAAATAAAATAGATTGGATATAACTTATGTTGCTCCCCTCACATCATCTTGCACTTTTATTTTTTTAAGTTTAAAAAACCTAAATTGTCAGGATTTTTCATGTACTTCCAGTTTTAGCAGTCATTCACAAAGCTATTGCTTCTGTATAATGTACTTGTGGCTATAAGCTTACCTTCTGTGTTACCTATAAGTCCCTGGGTGTGTTACTGACCCTAATAAAACACCGGAGTATCTCTTTTATGACCTCTACCCTCGCATGTGTCTTGGTCTAGTCTCGGTCTCTGTCCTTAAAGCCTTTGTTGGTTTTGTCTCCTGCCCTGTATTATCCCAGGTGATAATATTTCCAGAGTATATTAGCAGCAGTACAGTATGTGTCTCTCCCTGTCCATGTGTGATCTGTGCTGCTGACCTCCCGGAGCAGCAGCAGTGGGAGCCGCACACAGCCCACACTCCTCTCTCCATACCTGCAGCTCGACATTTATCATCCCGCTCCAAATACAGCCCACTGGCCACGTCGAGATGGTTAGAAACACTGGTCGGATTATATAAACCGCCGAGTTAAACTGTTAAATAACCAGCTCACCGCATTGATCTGTATTGATTTAAAAATGTGGAGCCAAGTGGAAACTCCTGGAGGTAGAGTTGAACTGGAGGCACCTTTTGTAAGTTGAAAATTTGGCGTTAACTTTTAGGAATATGCTCATGTTACAAAAGACGAGCCCAGTGAAGTTGGATGCTGTGTGATTTAAAGAAGTTGTGTGTAGCTGAAGGTTATGTTTTTGCAGGTCAAAATGTTATGACGCTGGATATATTTAAGCCAAACTTTGCTGTAATTTTTAATGTTTAATGGTAAATAGCTGCACACATAATGATTTAAGTCCTAATAGAAATAATCTGTTGTTGTTTTGGATGTCTGAATGTCTTGAAATCAAAGGAAGTGGAGGTGTCTCAGCATCGTTTATGCAGTAAATACCAAAGATTTTGATTCCTCCATGGCAAAAAGTATAGAGCAAACTCTACCCCAGCGTTTCCAATCCCACCTACAACAACATCTACTTTTCTGCTTTAGAAAACTCAACCAATTTTCCATCTCAAAATACAGACATAACATAACATTAATGAAATTTGGAGCTTACCTTAAATTTCTAGCGCTGAGTTTAGTTTTAGATCAGTGGAAACCAGCCATTGTCTCTGCCTTGTTAAATGTCACTTCTTGCATTACCAACTTTTGTGTTTTACTACTTTGCCTCCCTTTTTCATATTTGTGTTTCTCAGTGTAACAAGACATATCTATCTTTTACCTGCCAACCTTTATTCAACAGCCAATCAGCGACTCCCTTTCAAATATTAGCAGTATAACTTAAAAGTCCACTGTTCTGCTAAATCAACTTTTGTGAGCTTCTAACCATGTTATAACAATGTTTGCACCTCAAAAACATACCTAGAGTAGTATTTTGTTTCATTCATGCATATTAAGAGTAATTCTGTATGCTGAGGCCGTCTCTCTCAAGATCTGAAAACGCTCGGTCTCACAGCTCTACGTAGACACATGAACCAGGAAGTGCTCCTGCGCGTTTCTAAAGCCCATACACCGTCACTGGACTTGTTCTGATCATTTCAGTGCTTAAACTGCCGTCACTACGACACACTCAGCTTATTTATCTATCTGTTAGCATCATGTTGCTAATAGTCGTGCTAACTAGCCATTTTATGCTCTGTATATTTCACACTGTTGCCAGCAGGGGGCGACAGACACCTAATCCATGTGTTTTCTGCAAAGTCAAAGTAACAGCTCCCCAAAGAAGTTTTCCAAACATAAATAATATTTCAAGTTATGAAATTTGAAATACTAATGCAAAGGTGTTCAAAAAATATTTCAAAAAACCTAAAAAAAAAAAGCACAATATGGGCTCTTTAACAATTATACAGGGTGCCCATAAAGTCTCTTTACAATAAAAAAAAATTACAAAAGCAAATGAACAGACAATTTACAAAATGAGGAGTAGTTATTAAAGTTTTTTTCCCCACCTCTATAAGGGCAGCATTAGTTGCATGAAGCACATTAAGACAGTACTGGATTTCTTGCCGTGTTTGCCGTAGCAGAGCCTCATCAGTGATGATCCCACAGCACACATTCACCTTTGGAACGATCTCAGTGAAGTTCCTGAGCCACATGGAGCTGTTTTGATCCCAGATTCTCACATTATGTTTGTTCAGTTTCCCTGAAACATGAAAGGTTGCCTCATCACTAAAACAAACTCTGGGTGAGGAACGTTTCATCCTCAGAAATTTGTTCCAGTGTTAACTGCAAACTTTTCATCTTTGTAAACGTACAATGGCACAAGTTCTTGTGTAAGACTTTGTGCACTGTTGAACGTGTTAGCTGTAACTGTCTGGCAGCTGTATGTATGTGATTAAAAACTTTGATAACTACTGACAGAGAACAAATCTGATTAAGATATCTCATCAATTGCCTTTGAAATATATTTTTTAAATTGTAAAGAGACTTTATGGACCCCCTGTAGTTTGCCACAGCTTAGAGTTCTCCAAATTCAGAACAAATGACTTTATTGTTGACCTCTGTAAACTCAAAACAAGTCCTTTTTAACTTTTTGCAGCCTTTTGACCTGCTGCCAAAACGATGCACAACCGTACCTCATCTACTGTAATATCCTATAATTCTGAGTGTGTCTTTCTTTATGAAGCTTAATTAATAGTCGAGTTCAGTCTTCTCGTTTTGGCAGAGCTTCCCGTCGGCATTGTCCCCGAGTTAACGTCTGTAACATGAATTGTGACCAGAGCGGAAAGTATTTCACACAAAATGCAATTATTCAGTGGGATAATTATGGTTCCCCGGAGCTGCCTGTGTGACCTGCTGTGTCTTGGATGATGATTTCCAAAAAAAAAAAAAAAAAAAAAAAGTTCAGATTTGAAAAAGCTTTTGTGGCGAAGACGTGTTCTGCAGAGATGTGTCTGTTGAACGCACTTTGTAAACGGAGAGGGCTCTCTTGTGGCAGAAACACAGTTGGCTGCAAATGTTAATTGGATGTTTTAGTGTCGTGTCAGAGCGGGGGAAGTGCACCGGGTCGAGGGTTTTACTCTCAGCTCCCAGCATGCCTCACTCCTCACTACTCACTTGTGACATGTTTTATTTTACAAATAGTTTGGATGCACTGGGAATGTGAGAGTAAGAAATACAAGAAGTGCTTAGTGAATGAATGCAAGTCACAGATAGTCCTAAAGTCATGCCCTGGGCTTCCATTTACAGCCAATAACAAGAAACAACTACTTTTTCTTTTCGTAGTACTTGTAGTTGAGTCTAGTGATACGACTACTGTGCAATCTTTTGTGTTAGCGCATTTCTTAGGACAGGCAGAAGTTATAAAAACAAATAGATATTTTAGATTTCCGCCTCTATCCCTCCACAACAAAGTGCTTATTACTGAATAAAGGCAAGTTGAAATAGTCCTTAAGTGTGGCTCCTTGTTTATAACATTACATTACGACAGTGGTTCCCAAATGGTGGTTCAGGACCCAAGAGTAGGTCACGTGGAGGTAGTTTCAATGTTCAGCCAGTCATTAATGAAAAGTTGTTCTCCTGAATAGTCAAAAAGGTCTTACAAATATCCCAGAAATTATAAAAAGATATCCTGGCCTGTGACTATTTGTGGTTAGATTGGCTTGAGACTTGTTTGTTTTATGAATCAATAAATTAGAGGCATAAATTCAACAAGTCCTATTGTTTTTGGCAATATTCAACATATTTGTATAGAGTAACATGTTAGTATCGTATTGTGCAGCCCTAATCTGAGCTCAAAACATTCATTTGTAGTTTTGTGGGACATAAAGTGGTCAGTCCTACTAAATATCCCTGAATCTGAGGATGCTGTGTTTGAGGCTTCATCCGTGACTCGCTCTGACTGGACACCTGTCTGTACCTCTGCAGCACTTTCACAGTAAATCAATGAGCGGTGAGCCTTAGACAGTCACTCCTCCGCCTGTTAGCAGACACTGTTACACATGAGCTGCTCTGGGCCGATGCCTCTGAGTGCTGAGGAGTTCGCAGTGACCAGTGGGATGTGAAGTGTGTCCTCGGTGATTTGTACTAAATCACAACCACGTAAAAAAGCAGTAAACCTGAGGATGTCGTCTGTAAGTTAACCCCAGCTGACCTTTAGTGCACTCTATTGTTTACAACTACTGTGGCCTCCTTGATAAAAAAATCCATGTACTTTAGAGACAGGTTGGTTAAATACAGTGGAGGAAGGCAGTAGTGAATCTGTACTTGAGTAGAAGTACTATTACTTCAGAATAATATTACTAAAGTTGACAAAAAAGTACAAAAAATAACTAAATTATTACTTGAATAAGTCTAAAATGTACTTCAACCAATGAAACAATCAATAAAAATGTATTTATATATAACATAGGTACAGCTTTTGCAAGCACAGTAAAATCTACTTCTATTACTACTTCCACCACTTGTACATTTGTATAATGATTGCAACAACTCCATCATACATATAATTTGTCATTGTTTCAGTACGATTCAAGGAAGATATTTGCTGATATAGAACAATTTGACACAATTCAACACCTTCATAGCAATATTACTGATAAAGCAACTTTTTCCCAAATCTGGCACAGCGGCTGTGGTTGACTACATTGTGCTAAACATAAATTTTTTCATCAAAAGTAAAAAAACTACATCCAAGAAGACACATCTGTTTTTTAATACCGATATACTTTTTTCCCCTCAGTGCTGTGTTGATATAAACTTACTCTAACCCCACATGATGACAAGGCGATGTGTGTTGAAGTAGTTGCATTGTGGTAAAAAAGAAAATGACCCAATAAATTAATTGTTACACCCCCAGATCTTTTAAATTTTTAGTATTATAATAAATGAAAACTTTAACTATTTGAGCAAAGCAATCTAGTTACTTTAAGTTTAAACCACTGCTTAAATGTAAGTCATTTTGTGAATGTATTAGCAGCACTCTTTTTTTTTTTTTTTTTTTTTTTACCCGGGGACGCGAGGTGTGCAGGAGATGAAGCCCAAATTAAACACGTTGGTTGATCTGAGAAACCCGCTGCCTCTGAGGGGTGCTCTTGATTTTCACTTGGAGGACACCCCAGTAACACCTATTACCTCGGCTAATGGAGTCTGACACACATCCCGTCTGCCAGATGGGGCTCTTTACCAACCACTAATAAAATGCTCTCTGTAATGCGCCAAACCCAGTCACACCTAAAATTAAGGTGTTAAAACATACTCAGAAAAAAATGTGAAAATACAGTCTGTAGTATCTAATTTAATGTAATTTGCATGTCTGACAGTGTTAGAAGGCTTGCACTTGTCCTCACATTCATTTTTTTTTTTATCTGAAGTGAAAATTGACTGCACAATCAGCCCATTTCTATAGCTTTCATGCAGATCATTATTTTCATGCAGATTGGGAGGCTTAAGTGTGTACTTTCTGTGATAAAATAAGTAAAAATAAGATAAGTGAACAATTAACAGAGTTGTACATGTTTTTAAAGGGGCTATATTATGCTTTTATTTAAATTTTAATAACCAATCTTGGTTACCATTGCATGTTTTACTACCTTTAAAAACATTATCAGACTACAAGAAAACATTTTTAATAACTGGTACCAGCAGAGGGAAGCAGAGTGTCACTTTTTTTTATAACATAATCAAAGAAAAAAGAGCATTTCCCTTCCTTAAACTTTTTGTATGATGGCCTCTTACTACAAATTGAAAAATAGCCAGGGAATCAGTGTAAACACAGCTGTACACATTTTTTTGGGATAAATGAATGAGAGCAGACTGGATGTAGAGGGCTTGTTGATTGGTCAGTGCTTCTTGGAGTGGGCGGGGTTTGTGGAACCGAGTGTTTTGAGGCCTCAGAAACTCCAGTGCCAGAGAATACAGGATTACTCAAACAGGCGTGGATGAAACAAGACACAAATTCAGGTATGTTTTTGATGAGGGAACAACATTATAACATGATAGAAAGACAAGTTGATTTTGCATAATATAGAAGTACTATCATCATTTCTATTGTAATGAATACTGAAAAAAAGTGAAAAAAAAAAAACAATAAGGGATAAGGGTTAACTTCAAAACAAATTAGATTTATGAATTTGTTAAACATGTATATTAAATAAATGGGTTAACACACTAGCCAACAAAGTACATGTAAACATATTTTCTTTCTAGTCCGGTTAGATGAAGCTAAAGCATGCATTAAAACAATATTGGCCACAAATCTACTGCTGACATTGAGTTGTTAAAGATTCCCAGCTGTTTCCAATGTTTGGTTTGTTGTAAATATGTTTTGGGCGATGAGGCTAGATACTGACTGCAGCCACATGGGGTCAGCAAAGTAACAAATGATTAGTTTTAGTGGATCACCAGTGTGGGATAGACAATGCCAGTGTTGTCAGATTGGGGTGTTTTCTGCCCAGTTGGGCTTCTTTTGAACACCTTGGGCTGAAAAAAATAGCATTGGTCTGGTTTATAAGATTTGGGCTGCTTTTCACAACATTTGGCAGGTTTTTAGAAAACATTCTGGAGAAAATACAAACAAAATAGTTCTCATTTTATGGCAAACTAGAAAGGGGGAGATGCTAATACAGTGCTGTGTCCTCACACTCATATCATCAGTTCATTTGGTTTAAAATGAGTGATTCATGTTTAGTTGCTCACATTTCATGTTTGTATTTTATACTTTTTTAGTATCTATGGCGCCCTGAACAGAAAGGCTTTGGTTGTCTGATTGCACTCTTTGTGTGGAATCAGTTTGTGTTACTTTTTTTAGTGCTGCTGCGAAGTTTTGTGTTCTTTCTTACCTATAATGGTTTTAACATTTAGTGTGGTTGTGATTTGGACTGGTTTTATTGTGTTGGGTGGTTCTGTTTGGGCTGGAAACTGTCAGTGAGATCTGGCAACAGTACAGTGGCTTTGTGGCTGCTTTTGGAGAGCATTTACAACTGAACTTGCATGTGAAGTCATTTTAGAGAAAATACAATTTTACCAGAGTTTGGCAAGTGCAAGACAGTTTAGTACCACTTTAGCACCAAAGCATGACAAAAACAAAATGTTCTCCAGCCTCAGTACCAGCAAAAACTCAGCATCTACATCAAATTTTTCAGTTTATAGTGAAGAATAATTTAACTGACTTGAGTAAGATTCTTTTTAAATAAATATCTCCCTTCACAACAGAAAAGTTAATAGAGTTTGATGAGAGCCTTACATGGCCTTGGACATGACGTTAAGTGTTTTTCGTGACTTACAACCTTTTGCCTTTGATGATTTAGCAGGCGATAAAACCTAAGTGTGAACGATGGGGACGGTGGGGTTGTAAAATCCTGTGGCTGGTTTGATGGAGTATTGATTGAGTGTGTTTTTGTCTGAGCTGATGCGGTCGGATTAGCAAACAATACGTCAAAACAGCAGTCTCTGTATCACTTCATCTGTTAGCACTGCCGCCGCTGCTGCTGCTGCTGCCTGTGGGCATTTACACAACACAGCATCAACAAAGTAAAATAAAAAGAAACTGTGGTGAGAAAAATGAAGCTTGGAGAAGTAATTTTTAAAGAAAGTGGTCTTATATATTGTGTGCCAAGCTGCAAAACATCTTCATCAGGTCAGAAATTTTGATGAAGTTAAAGGTGCTTACTGTGCAACCTGTAAAATTTTTCCTTTTGGCGTTTCCCTTCTGGGGTTCTCACAGCAAATCACCTGCCTCCTAGTCAGCAGTGTCTATGGATTTGACATGGGTTTTATGCCGATGGACCTTCCTGATGTAGCTGTCTTGTATCCAGGTTTGGGACTGGCACCAAGAGTACACTGGCTTGTGTCCCCTTGTGGCTGGATTACTGTAACTAAATATGCCTTTGTCTACCTTTAAACTAACTTTACACTCAAATAAACTATTTGAAAAAGAACCAGTAGTTGCAGTAAAGAGCCTGCTGGTGGAGTGAGGCCTTGTCCACACGGAGACGGGCTCAGGCGTATTTGCCATTGTTTTTTTTTTATCATATAGGTGTTTCATCCACACAGAACAGGCGTTTTGGGAGCCAGAATACAATCATTTTAGAAACCGGGTCCCAGAGTGAAAAGATTTCAAAATGCCATATTCATGTTTCAGTGTTTACAATTGATACGCATCTTTTCTGAAACAATGACGCCATAGCCCCACCTCTCCCTTAAGCACTAAACTCTAACAAGAACAACACCAGTGGTGTCTTACAGTGTTGCGTTTGAGCTGCACATGCTACAGAGCTTTTTTATGGCTTTTACAGCAAAATATTATGCCCTTCTCACTACAGACTAAGGTCTCATTTGTAGCTTGCACATTCATATTTGCTGCCATGCTCTTACATCACACTCGTTTTCTGTGCATGCCCCATTTGTTCTTGTTTTTGGCGTGTTTCTGTGGCAGCATTACAGCGCCACTAACAGGTCTGGCAGATGTATTACAGCGTTTTCAGTGATTTTGTGTGGACCCGCGTGAACACACACATATTTTCTCAGACGGTGCCTGTGCTTATAGAAAACATTTTTGAAACAATAACGTTTTTGTCTGTGTGTGGATATAGATGACAAAAGATTTTGACCAATTTGTCAGCGCTTAGTCAAAGAAGGGATCACTTGTGAGTGAAAATGAGATGATGTTGGCATAAAGAGAGTCACATAAGGACAAAGACCTGAGGACTCAAGAATAAAGTGGTAATGCACAATTAAAGGTAAAAAAGTTATTGAGAACAGACAGCGCCTGATGTCTGTATTACTGTACAGTTTGTTAGGATCTTAAAGATGCAAACATCTTGACATATTATTTAGTTTTCCCATAACTATGAATTTGGCTTATAGCCCTTAAAATTGCTGACAATAACAAAAAGTTATAACGTCTGAATGTCTGTTTGTGTGTCGACAAGCACTTGGCAGTTTACAGTGAGTTCTGACAGCGACAGTGGCTCAGAAGGAAGAGTGGTCGCCCTATGCCCAAAGGTTGGTGGTTTGAATCCTTCTCTCCCCAGTTCATACTGTCATTGTGTCCTTGGGCAAGACACTTCACCCACCTTGCCTGTATGAATGTAATTGGCTTACATCTTTTAACTTTATATTTTATTAAACTATTAAGTCTCATCATTCCTTTGACTTTTAATTAGCCCAACTATTTCCCAACTCGTGAAATAACTTTTTTTTTTTTTTCTTCCGGGCCTTCATTCATTAAATATTCCACTTATTAATTTATACCAGTCGTATTAATGCAGAATCAGATCTCCCATCGTCACAGCTACAGTAATTGTTCTGAACTTGGCCAAAAATATCCAGAGTAATTGGGGAACTGAGGCCTGTCGTTTCGCCTAATGCAACACGAACTCCTTATTGAGCCGTACAGCAAATCGAAGTGAAATTAAATGTTTATGATGGCAAGCTGTGAGGATCAGATTCAGAGAGGATGTGTGAGACTGGTGAGTGGTGTGTGGACTGTGGAGAGGCTGAGTCAGAGACGTCCACATGAAGACAGAGGAGTCCAATAATGCTGCATGTGTTGCAGAGAGGCCATAACGCAAATAAATGTGACACAGGAGCTGTTAGAAGCAGAAATATCATGACTTATTATGTATCCACAAATACTTTGAAGAGTAGACATCAACAATGCAATGCAAACATAAACAAATGGAGAAAAAAAGGAGAATAGATAATAGAAAAATAGCACAAGGCCTTAGTCTAATAAAGGAGAGGGATGTGTCAGGAAGGAGATCCATGTCGTAAACTATGCTAATTTTGTAAGTCGCTGCAAGCCAGTATGATTGTAGTAACCCTGAGAGATAAAGAATGCTTTATCAGCCTTTTTGAAATAAGTTTAGACACCTTTGCATTAGTATTTCATGTTTTATAACTTAAAATAATGTATATGTATGGAAAACATCTTCTTATGGGAGCTGTTACTTTGATTTTGCAGAGAAAGCTTGGATTAGGTGTCTGCTGCCCCCTGCTGGCAAATGTGGGGAATGGACAGAGCATAAAATGGCTAATTAGCACGGCTCTTACCAACATGATGCAAACAGATATATGAGCTTTCAGATATTGAGAATGGAGACAGGCTGAGCATACAGGCTTAGTCAAACAAGCATGAGTGAAGTCAATTTAGCATAATAGGGGCCCTTTAATGAAAATCTAAGTAAAAAAATATAAGTATACAGTAATGATGGTGGTGTAGGGCCTTCTGTAACCAACCCAATTAGCAGTGCAGAAGTGTTCTCAGTTTTTATTTAAAAATGCATTATGTAGTCAGCTTTTGTGTAGGAGTGCTTTGCTTTTACAGATTCTCCACCTCTGGTTACAAGCAGCAGCCTGGTGGTCCTGTTTTTGTCCTGCTGCAGACTGTAGTTGTTGTGTCTTCAGGTGCAGCGTAGCCCTGGTGTCAGCTCCCCTCCCTGTGTGTGTCATCATCTACAGTAACAGTGCTTATCCAGCGACGCACGTCAGAGCAGCTCCATCAGTGTCAGCCGCCGCTCCACTCGGCCCCCTTCACGAGACAAGCCTCAGATTTGGACTAAATGGAGCAGTGATACCAGTTTGCTGCAGGCTGCACTGACAGCTGACACTTATTTCCACACAAACTCAAGCTGTTTGCGTCTAAAGATTGTTTTTTTTTTTTTTTTTAGTTTTTTTGTTTTTTAACACGGCTGCTAAAGAATTATAGCTCATTGTGACAGGGAGGTGCTTATGGATGAAGGCTGTCGGGAGAGTGTAGAAGTGACATTTTTCAATTAAAATTCAGCTTTTAGTGTCTTTCACAATACACAGTAGTATTGGATAACTTTGTGCTGGCATTGGAGTATTCTTGTCTTTTATACATTGAAAATGGTTGGCTCATTTATGTCTCACAGTGGGCCTTAGGGTGTTCTGTTCTCACACCAGGAGTTTAGTGCCCAGTCCCCTAAAGTCCGGTTTGTTTGGCTGAGCGCTCCCATCTGTGCTTGGAAACTGAACATGAAGAGTTTATAAGAAACAAAAATAGTGCAGCTAGACTTTTGTTTTCTACTGTACTGTTTTAAATGACTGCGATTTTGAACTCCTTGTACACAAACAGTGATGTGGTCGGCGTTTTGGGTGTGACAACATCAATATCTCGGGATCAGTTTCTGTTTGCACAGTTTCACAGAGTAACCAGCCAGTTGAGTTTGTAGCCAGTATACATTACTACCTCAGTGTGGTGTGGCATGGAGGTGAAGCTGCTGAGGTGCTATGAAGCCCAGGTCGCTCTGATAGAGGCCTTCAGCTCACTGGGTCTGCTGTTTCTCATCTTCCTCTGAACAGTACTCCCTAGATTGTCTCTGGGGTGTAGGCCTGTAGGGTTTACTGATCAGTCTGTCCCAGTAATACCACGGTCATCTGCCCAGTGTGTGGTACTTTAGGCAGTGTGGGCCAAAGTTGGGTTTTTCTTGACATTTGTGTTCATGATGCAGCTGCCCATGCTTCTTGTGCATCATATTTTTGCGCGGCAGTAGCTCAGTTGGTAGAGCCGCTTGTCCACTAACTAGAAGGTTGGCGTTTCAAACCCCACTCCCACCTGCTGCATACTGTCAGTTTTGTCCTTGGGCAAGACACTTGACTCACCTTGCCTCCGGTGTCTGTGCACACTGGTGTATGAATGTGTGAGTGAATGGGTGAATGGTTCCTTGATGCGCTTTGAGTACCCACGGAGGTAGAAAAGTGCTATATAAATGTGACCATTTATTTTTCTCTAAAATTTCTAGTAAAACACTTTAATACAGCGGCTTCTTTATCAATATCCTTTTGTGGTTTATCCTCTGTAGCCCTCTCCATGATTGTGTAGCCGACTGAACCAGACTGAAACCATTTAAAGGTTTAGGAAACCTTTACAAACGTTTCCAGTTCATTTAGAGTTTGAGTGTGACACAAACAGTTCACAGTATAATTTTTTTTCACAATATTCTAATTTTGTGAATAATTGAATCAGTGGTTTTCTGTAACTGTGAGCCTGAATGATCAAAATTATGTGAAAACAATGTTTGAAATGCTTTATAATATAATATAATAAAGAAAATGTCATTCATTACAAGTTGATTTACAAAATGCACTAAAGCAGTTGAGCATTTTATTTTTTCAGCTGAATACATTTATCATTCATTTATTTTATCTTTAAGGAAATATTAAAACTAGTTTAAAAATCTTGTCTCCTGAACCCAGTCTTGTGTCTTGTCTTATAGGATTTCTGTCTAGAGCTGTGTCCCAGCAGGAGTCAGCTGTCCTTGACCTCACACAACACACACAGGTGTACAGGTGTGAGTGTAGGTCAGTGGGGGCAGGTCCAGTTTCCCCCTTCAACTTGAAAAAACATGCACAATAGGCTAATCCTCCAGTGAGGTGCTCCTGACCAGGATCCCGGCTCCAGATCTGGAGACGGCTCCCTGGGCACTGCCCTGCAGTCACCCGCTGTGTAATTATCTACAAGGTCTGGGTCGCTGTAGTCCACAGTGTCTCATTGTTTAACAGTAAACACAGTGCCATGCTAACACAAGCTAATTAAACTCTGCTTTCTGGTTTGTTTATGTTTTATTTGGAGAGTGTGTCCTGTTTTAATGAAGCGTTGTAGTGTTTGCTGCCTCATTGTTTTGTGTACAGCTTGTTTTGTCACAACAGCGTCTCTATGCTCTGTTACACTTTCACGCTCCCAGCTTTCATATTATTGCTTCATCAAAGCGCTGCACTGTGCCAGCTCTAAAAATACTTAAAACAATTGTAATCCCCAATAGCTAATGGTATTTTCCTCCTTTAGCTAGTTGTAAATGATCTTTTTTTCATTTATTGTCTCTACAAAGTGACACAGGCTTATTTTGCCCTGGAGACGAAGCTATGGAATCCCACTTGCTCCTGCTCGACACAGCTCATCGATGTATAATTTATACTCATAATGAACTGCTTTTAACATTTTCTATATCTTAATACAGCTTGTTTTTCCCCCACGGTCGAAGTCATTAAAGTTGCATAGTGATATCTTTCTAATTGGAATCTGGATCACAGCGGTACACTGTGTTTTTGTCCCCAATACAGTGTTTTGGATGGACTTTCTGTGCCTTGTTAAAGGAGGGAAGTGTAGGACTGGACTTGTGTGTCCTGGTTAGGGATCTCTCGTGACATTTTAACATAAACAACAGTGTTATGAAGGAATCGTGTGGAGTTTTAAGGGTGGCATAAAAGAGAGCAATAATTCATTCATCTTCTTCTGATTTTTTCCTATTAGGGTACTGGGGCCTATCCCAGTAACTATTGGCCTTAGGCGGGGTACACCCTGGACAGTGGCCTGTTAGTCTCAGGGCTGACACAGAGACATAACACAGACAGACAACATTCACTCTCACATTCATTCACTAGGGGCAATTTAGAGTCACCAATTCACCAACACTTGTCTTTGGATGGTGGGAGGAAGAGTAGAGAACCCACAGTAACAAAGGGAGGACATGCAGACTCCACCCAGAGAGACTGAGAGTCGGCCAGGCCAGAGAGTCAAACTCACAACCTCCTTGCTGCTAACTGCTTCTAGCATGCAACCTTCGAGAGCCAAAGAGCCAAAATGTAAATCTGTAAATAGCTTCAACAAATTTCAATGCACAAAAGTTGCTTTGACTGAAATATAACCTATGGGTGGTCATTAATAATTGCAAACTAACAAAATTGTGTTAAATAATCTCACTTAGAGAGCTAGAGTTACATCCAGTAACTATTTCTTGGCGCTTCTGTGTAGCACTTGTAATCAGTCTACTTATTACTTTACTGACTTTACATAACCAGATGTCAGAGGCTCAAGGAGCAGCAAGAGCAGGGCCAAAGAGCCACATGCGGCTCTAAAATCTATGTTAGAGCATGAGGTAGGAGAGTACTACAGTAATTATGAGCCTACCTGCATAATTATATTGTATTGGATAAGTTTTAGGACTGTTTTGTTGTCTGGGTGCACTCTTTGTGGGGATGCTTTGTTTGTGTTACTTTTTGCCTTTGGTTACTGAAGTGCAGCTGTGAAGTTTTGTGTTCTTTATTACGTATAGCCATTTTAACATTTCGAGCTAGGGCTGGTTTTATTGTGTTGGGCAGATTTTAAGTTCTGTTTGGGCTTTCAGTCAGATCTGGAAACCCTAAATGCACTTTGGAAAACAATGCATGCATACAAAATAACTTAATAGCTGGGTATATAACTCAAAGATATATTACCACATCACCTGCCATTTACATAAAAGCAATTTTTATAACCCAGTTTCAGAAAACCATTTCTTCATAAACTTGTTTCTGTAAATGCTCATGTACATCACATTTTGTAGGTGGATGGATAGATTGTATTGTTGTTTTAAAAAGTCAGCCCATGACAAGGACCTTGACAAACACTTGTGTTGTTGAATTGTCTGCTATCGACTGAAGCTCTCATTTAGAGCCGTCACCTTGAACCAACGTCGCACGTCGGGAGAGAAATTTACATGTAAATTGCTCCTGGCTCTCACCTTGTCCCTCTTCATTTCTTTTGAGTGAATCGGCCACAAAACTCAACTAATTAACCAATGAGAGACTGACAGTGATGTGCCTCCACTGCCCACTGAGCTATTAGGCCTCGGGAAGGTGAAGCAGTGGAGACAAACTCAGGAAAGGTATATGACAAGGAATAATAAAAGAGACAGCGAGAGGAGGAGAACTGAGCCCAAAGCGAAAAGCGGGAAGCGTTTTTCCCGAGAGACGTGTCAGTCAGAGGAAGTCTGTATTTAGATGATTTTATTATTTGTAAAACTCCACAGGGAACCACTTTTACTGCAGAATGCTAAGTGTGTTCCCTTCCCAGTGTGATGCTGTGCAGGGGGGAGGGATGCACAGTGTTTAGCAAACACAGTAGTATCATTGACGTAACATCACTCAACAAACCAGCCACAGAGGGGTCTCAAGCCAGTGGACTCCTTGTGCCGATCCCAAGCCTGAATAAAGAGGGAGGGTTGCTTCAGGAATAGCATACTGCGTAAAACCTATGCTAAAGGCAGTAGAATCATTGAACTACTGCACCGTAGAAAGCTGTGGAGACCTCAGAAGAGAAAAGCCAAAAGGAAAGAAGTAATAAAACTAGGGATCTCCCAGCGCCAATCAAAGAATTGGAAGATTATATCAGATTAAAGCACGTGGTCCGGGACGATCTTGTGTTTTATATCTGCCGCAATCCAAAACTCAAAAAAAAACTACGTGACCAAACCTTTCTGCAGAGCAGTGTTTGTTCTGAGATTGAGGTTATCAAAATTATATTTGTGCAAATTAAATTCTAAAAATTCCACAACCCAATTAGAAGACAGATGGAATAGGAACAAAAATCTGCTACTACTGATTAATGTTAAAAAAAACATATGTTTGTAACTAATCATTTTATGCTTCTGATGCGTTAGTGAGGGCCAGATTAGGGCCGGATTAGGGCTGGGTGGGGGGCGAGGTCGGCTTGTCTTTGACACAGGCAGGGGGTGCTTCAAGGAAAAAGTTTGGGAACCACTGTTAAAATCAACTTCAGTGGAAAGCGTTCTTCAAGAGCTGCAGCTGTTCATTGTGTTGTGGCTAATGCGGCTGCTAGCGCCCAGAGCAGCTTAAAAACTGACTGTGAAGACTTTGCAGATGCTCAAAACACTAATAAGCACAGAGAAGACATTTTTCCCCCAGTAATGCCTTTGTTTAGATGTGGCAGCAGTTTGGCTGCCACAGAGCTGTGTGATGTATAGCAGCAGCACTAACTTTATGTACTTTGTTTCTGTTTGCTAATTAGCCACATGCTCTGGAGCTTTGCGTCTTTTAACAGGCCTCTTATGATGTGTATACGTTATAATAGACCAAAATAATGGTCCAAACAAAGTCAAATCAGATAGTGGGTGTCTGAACAAAACAAACCTCATTTCCTTGATTTAGTTCTGCTTTGGTTCTTAGTTTAGTTCATATTTAGTGATACATTTTGTCATGAACTACAGATAATGTTGATGTGATGGCATGATCTGCTAAATCAGATGCTTTGCCATAAGTTGAAGATAGAATCTAGACTTAAGATTGACACCATGCATAACCACTGGTCCAGTGTTTAACAATATCAAAAAGGCCAGATCACCCAGTCAAAGCCATCAAAGTCTCCTATACCTTCCCTTTTCCCTTTTACAGTCACAGCACCAAATAACTACCTCCTAGTGTGCAGTAATTTGCATATTGATTTAGCATAGATTCTACTGCCGGATGCCCTTTCCTGGTTCTAATTAATTACAAAAATGTATTGTACAGCTAGCTCTTAAAAAAAGGAGGTAATGTCCCACCTTTTTCCTCCCAGTATCTCCTCCTATGTCTGCGTGTAATGAAACACATTTATCATCTTTGAACAACAAAAACACACATGAAAGCGTCTGTTTTGCCGGAGATAATTGGTAAACCCCTGCGTCTCCTGCACCACTGGCCACACTCTACACTCTCCTCTTCTCACCGTCTCACTGTCTCACCTATGGCGCTTATTGACAGCTTAATAATTTTGTCCCCACAGGCTGAAATTAAGTTGATCTTATCTGCCAGGAGCCCTTTGTCGCTATCGATTTAAGATATTACACCTGTCACTATGCATACAGGAGGCGGTGGGTGACAGTTTTATTGCGGTTTCACTCATTAGAGCAGAGTTTGAGCAGCAGGAGAGGGCGACTTTGTCTCCCAACACTTATTAATTATCACCACTGTCAGTCTTTGGAGCCTCCTGACTGTTTAACTCACCTCCTCCTCATCACAGCAGAGCCCGATTTGGGTTTGTGAGGCTTGTTTTGTGTTTAAAGATCTCATTTACCTCTCGTCCCCCCTTGAGGCAGTTTAAAGTTGGTTTGGAGCCTAATTTTGAAGGAGTTTTTTTAGTGTTTTTAAAGGAAAAGAAATGGCTCCGGGCAAAAAAAGTAAGGTCCCAGTTTGGTACAGACACTTTGCTGGGCTAAGAGAAAAAAGATGCTTACATCGGGAGCTTGGGGAAAGATCTAGGTGGTTGGTAAAATTTAGCTGAAGAGGATTTGATTTTTCTGAAAGCGTTTCTTTGTAAAGAATAGGAAAATGGATGGGTATGTGGGGGCAGTGGTGTGTGGTTTTGAGGCAGTGGCACTGAGGAAAGGACAGGAGGCAGAGGTGGAGATGCTGAGGTCCTCTTTGGGAGTGAAGAGGATGGACAGGATTAGGTATGAGTGCATCAGAGGGACAGCTCAAGTTAGAAGTTTTGGGGACAAAGTCAGAGCAGCCAGACTTGTTTGGACATGTACAGAGGAGGGATAGTGAATATATGGGTAGAAGGATGCTGAGGTTAGAGCTGGAGGCCTAGAGGAAGACCAAAGAGGAGATGGAGTTGGTTAGTTTGAGAGAAGAGGATGCAGATGATTCACTCTGAACACCACTGAAGGAAACAGCCACAAGGAAAAGAAGAATATGGCTCGTTAACCAGTCGTCTTTCTTGCACTGTTACTCTGTCATAGCTTTTAGAAAGCAGAAGAGTTTTTTAAAGTGTATAAAATTGCATCACAAAAGCAACACTTCAGCAGCCCGTACTGAAATCAATCTCTCTGAAATCCCAAAACATAATATTAACTTTTAAGAATATAACAGTTTTAAAAAGAGAAAATCTGTTATCCTGTTTGACAGACACGCATACTAGAGGTTTTTTTAAGGGTTCATTAGGGAGCCTTGTGTTCATTAGGGAGCCTTGTCATTGCAGTGACAAAAGTTATACAGTCTAAATCCCCAAATTAATTGTTTAGTTGACTGTCAAAGTTGATGCTTGGGGATTCTACTGTCATTTGGTGCTGACAAATATAACTATTCCTGCATATAAAAATGGCTGATTAAATGGCTTTATATGGGAAGATTTGCCAGTCAAAGTAGTCTCAAAAAGGAAAGAGATGCCACACCAAAAAAAAACTGCACCTTTTTGTTCCAATAAAGGGATGATGTGCAAGAGATTGTTTTGCTAAAGAGATTAATAGGATGCATTAAACCCAAGACGTTGACTCTGTCATGGGTTGATGATCTACCCACATTTTACTGTCACTCTGTTGACAAATGAAAGTATTTCTGCATGCTAAAATTTTGAATGGGTCTATCTGGGAGTCAGACTTGTCTCAAAGAAGGTGAGAGTTAACACAACAATAAAATGTTAGTACTGCATATTGTATGAGAGAGACATTTTCTAAAAACTTCAGATGCCACTCCGGAAAACCTGCACCATCTGGAACAAAAGAGGCATAATGCATAGAGATTGTTTTTCTTAAAGGGGCTGTATTATGCTTTTTAAAATTTTAAACTAATCTTGGTTGCCTCTAGAACATTATGTAACTACAATAAAGCATTTTCAATAAATACTTTACTACCATCATAAATAAACAGGTGAATAGACCAGCAGAGGGCAGCTCTGTTATACTCCTTTAAACAGAAAAATTGAAAAAAAAATGAACTTCCTTAAACTTATTTGTATAGTGCCATTTTATTACAAATTGAAAAATGTCTAAGAGGATTCAGTGGAAACAGAGCTGTACGTGTTTGTTTTTTTTGTTTTTTTTGATAAATGAATGAGAGCAGACTGGGGCTGTGTCCGAACGTCACCCCTAGCCCCTCAATCACTATATATTCCAGCACTATATAGCGGACTATAGTGCACTCATTTTGTGAATGATTCGAACAGTCACACACTATTTTTAACTCACTGGTGACTATGGCGTCTGTGTAAAAAAAAAGTTTGGCGAAACTCCGCTGATAATGTTCTTCTGTGGTAAAGCCTAACCAGACTCATTTGATGTTTTAGTATTTATAGATAAATAATAGTCATACGTGTGATATTTAACATGAATTATCGCTATAATGAATAAAACAGAGTGGATTATTGCAGCTCTGTGCCTTACGTGGGGAGGCTGAATGCTGGGTAAGCTAATGTTAGCAATTTACACTGCAACGGTTTATTTAAGTGCTTTTTATTTCTGATTACGATCGTGACAGAAGTTAAAAAAAGGCAGTTCCTAACTGGTTTCATTCAGACATTGTTGTGTACAGTTTAAAGTCCTGCCGCAGTCCCTGCTGTTCTCCTCCGAAACTCGCAAAGCATTCTGGTCTATACTGACCAGTATAGTGACCATGGCTGTCCACTACTTTTCAAAATGCATTGTGAGAATTTTGAGTGCACTATTTTTTTATCCATTAGACATTCGGACACCGACTACAAAATGGCGTGACCACTGTATAGTGCACTATAGAGGGATTAGGGGTGACGTTCGGACACAGCCTGGATGTAGATGGTTTGTTGATTGGTCAGTGCTTCCTGGAGTGGGCGGAGCTTCGTGGGAGAGGCGGAGGTTTGTGGAGCCGAAAGTTTTGAGGTCTCAGAAACTTAGCACCAGAGAATACAAGATTATTCAAACATGTGTAAATGAAACAAAACTCAACTCCAGGTATGTTTTTGATGAGGGAAAGCCTAAAAAAATAAGTCACTTTGGCCATCTGGGTAAATGCCTAGATTAATAGTATAAAGTTACATTCTTGTCACACCATTATAGATTGATGCTTTGATTATCTACACTTACTTACTGTCATTTTATGTTGACAAATACAACTGTTCCTGCATGTAAAAATAGCTAATTAAATGGCCCTATACGTTGAGGATGTGCCAGTCGAACTCGTCTCAAAGAAAGTAAGCGTTTCATTCATATTGAGATTAACCCAGAGCGTTGACAAAAGCCTGTACTCTGGCTTTGACGTGCTCATTATCAACACTTCCCTTATTTATTTATATCCACTCCCACAATTCGGAGCGCTCTCTCCAAAATTAATCTCTTCTCAGTGTCTTTATCCGGACTCGGAGGAGCAGCCAGGAGCAGCCGACAGACTCCCCTGACATTTGTTTACCACGCCATCAATCAAACCAGTGTCACTGCTGCTTTCCCCGAGGCCAAGACACTGTACACACTCACACTGACGACTATAGGGCTGCACTGTGTAATGGAACCGTGAAATCTTACTGCTGTGTCACCAATTGCTATATGCATAAAGCAGAGAGGTATTGATTATTCTTTCTTTAGTATAGATTTTGCCCTCTAACTTTGAGGAGTAAAACTTGGCATGTTAAAATAACTACTCTATTCCTAGTAGTGGCTCAGACAGATTTTAATTCTGGATAGTTTTCATTAAAGATTGGTTGGTAAATGTTAGCCCAAAGCCTTACAATGTTTTTTTAATTCTGCTGTTTTGCTTGTCCAGTCTAGTTGTTCGTCTAGTTCAGTCCTAGCTTAGACCTGGCCCATTTAGTTTAGACCTTTTCCTTCTTGGTTTAGACAAAGTTTAATTGTGTTTAGCCTATTTTTAGTTCGTAGTTCAGTCTTTGTTTAATATAGATTTTGCCTGATAGTTTTGATGAGTAAAAGTGAGTCCAATATGTTTACAATTAATAGATACATTACAAAGTAAAACTGAACATATTTGACTTAGCAGAATAATTCAAAAAATAATAATAATAATATAATGATATCAACTTGTAGCCTGACCAGCCAGACAGTAACAATCATAGAAACGAAGGGCGGAACATAAGCATTGCACCGCTGACCCAAACAAACATGGCGCCATAAAACACAGGAATATGGCGTTTTATGAGCTCTGTACTTACTTCTGAACAGGGACATCAGCAGAAGCCAGTTGTATAAAGACTTTTTTGTCTGAATGTAGTCGTTACATCGAATGTCTACAGGACTTTACTGTTGTTAAAATGGAGACAAGAAAAACAAAACAAAACACAGAGGACTGAACAACAATGAGGACAGCAGAATTTACTAGAAGGAAAGCACTAAACGCCGTTAATCGGGTGAGAGAAGTTATTATATCCACTCTGGCGCCATCTTGGTTATTGCTGGCAGGAAATTTTCTTACATATTTGTAAGACGAGCTGTGATAGGTCAATTCCAAATCGACCGAGGAGAAACAGTTGGCTGTGACTGAGGAACCAGACTGTCCTGCTTTCAGAGATAAAGTAGTAGGCACTGGCTCACCTGGCTAATCCACCTGGAGATTAGAGCTTAACTTCATGCCGTTCCTCATTCAGAGACAGTGCTGCAATAGGCTTTCTCTGTATTATCTGCAGTCATTCAGTCATTGTTAACTAGTGGTGTAAGCCAATTGATAGATGGGAGCTTGATGGGAAAGCCTATGACGTCTTGTTCTTGTACAGATGTTTCCTGATGCAACAATAAATTAGGTGATTCTCAAAAGATTTATCATACTTTCACTGTAGATGTTTTCCTAGTTTAGACCTGGTTTAGGCCTTGTTAAATCTGTGCAAGACAGTGATTAAGCTTTAAGGACCTCTTCTTTGCTTTCACCCTTTCAGTTAACCTTTTACTCTATTAAATGAGCATTAAATGGGCAAATACTGCAGCTCATATCTTTAGTACAACCTTCTAAATTATGTTTTTCTTCATATTGTACAACACCTTCTCTACATCTTCTCCTCCCCAGATCCACAGGGGACACAGACAGGCAAAGGGGATTTTTCTTCTTTGTGTGAAACATCATATACCAGTGGCCTATTTATGTCTGTGATGGATCATGTTAAAGAAGTGATTGGGGAATAAGCTGCAAATGCAAGAGTTGTGAATAAAACGGGCAAATTGCACAAGGGCATTTCTTCTTCCAGAGATTCCTGGAGCACAAAGTCCTTTTAGTTACACCTGAAATATGTGTTGTTCTCCTTTGGTGCAGAGGCTTAAGGCACTTTACACTTAAGTTTTGAGATGAAATATAAAATGAATGACATTATTTAATTGATATCCTTGCTGCAAATTATTCTTTGTTAACCCTTATACCATGATTTTAAAAAGTTACATTGTTACTGTTAAGTGACAAAAGTGTCCCCGTCACAAAACCTAATAAAAATAGTATGCATTCAGCTTGTGAGCTTGTGCCGGAGGTTGAGCAGTATCGGCTAGTTATAGTCGGGCTCGTCTCCATGCACAGCTTGGGCTCTGAAACCCAGCTCCTCGAGAGAGGTTGGACTCTCCACCACTCTGGCGTTGCCCAAGGTGAGAGGCGGCGGGCTGGTGTGGGCTTGCTCATAGCACCCCAGCTCAGCCGACATGTGTTGGAGTTTACCCCAGTAAACGAGAGGGTCGCGTCCCTACGCCTTTGGGTGGGAGACAGGTTTCTCACTGTGCTTTCGGCTTATGGGCCGAACAGCAGTGCAGAGTACCCGGCCTTCTTGGAGTCCCTGGGAGGGGTACTGGAAGGTGCTCCAATTGGGGACTGCGTTGTTCTACTGGGGGACTTCAATGCCCCTGTGGGCGATGACAGTGAGACCTGGAGGGGCGTGATTGGGAGGAACGCCTCCCTGATCTGAACCCGAGTGTTTTGTTATTGGACTTCTGTGCTAGCCACAGCTTGTCCATAACGAACACCATGTTCAAGCACAAGGGTGTCCATCAGTGCACGTGGCACCAGGACACCCTAGGCCGGAGGTCGATGATCGACTTTGTTGTTGTGCCATCTGACCTTCGGCCGTGTGTCTTGGACACTTGGGTGAAGAGAGGGGCTGAGCTGTGCCTGCTGCCTGGGCAGTTGTGGAGGCAAAAACTCGGGTCTGGGAGGAGTTCGGGGAGGCCATGGAGTAGGACTCTCGGTCAGCCTTGAAGAAATTCTGGCAAACTGTCCGGCGCCTCAGGAGGGGGAAGCAGTGCTTTGCCAACACTGTTTACAATAGAGGTGGGGAGCTGTTGACCTCGACTGGGGAGGTTGTCGGGCGGTCGAAGGAATACTTCGAGGATCTCCTCAATCCCACCGACACGCCTTACGTTTAGGAGGCAGAGGCTGGGGACTCGGAGGTGGACTCGTTTATCACCCAAGCTGAATGTCACTGAGGTGGTTAAAAAGCTCCTCGGTGGCAAGGCACCGGGTGTGGATGAGATCCGCCCTGAGTACCTTAAGTCTCTGGATGTTGTGGGGCTGTCGTGGCTGACACATCTCTGCAACATCGCGTGGCGGTTGCGGACAGTGCCTCTGGACTTGGCAGACCGAGGTGGTGGTCCCTCTTTTTAAGAAGGGGGACTGTAGGGTGTGTTCCAACTATAGGGGGATCACACTTCTCAGCCTCCCCGGGAAAGTCTATTCCAGGGTACTGGAGAGGAGAATTCGGCCGATAGTCGAACCTCAGTTCCAGGAGGAACAATGCGATTTTCGCCCTGGTCGTGGAACAGTGGACCAGCTCCATACCCTTCCATAGGGTGCTTGAGGATTCATGGGAGTTTGCCCAACCTGTCCACATGTGCTTTGTGGATTTGGAGAAGGTGTTCAACCGTGTCCCTCGTGGTATCCTGTGGGGGGTGCTCTGGGAGTATGGAGTCCGAGGCCCTCTGCTAAGGGCTGTCCGGTCCCTGTATGACTGGAGCAGGAGTTTGGTCCGCATTGCCGATTGTAAGTCAGACCTGTTCCCAGTGCATGTTGGACTCCGGCAGGACTGCCCTTTGTCACCGGTTCTGTTCATAATTTTTATGGACAGAATTTCTAGGCGCAGCCAGGGGCCGGAGGGTGTCAGGTTTGGGAACTACGGGATTTCATCTCTGCTTTTTGCAGATGATGTTGTCCTGTTGGCTTCATCAAACCAAGACCTTCAGCATGTGCTGGGACGGTTTGCAGCCGAGTGTGAAGCGGCTGGGATGAGAATCAGCACCTCCAAGTCCGAGGCCATGGTTCTCGACAGGAAAAGGGTGGCTTGCCCTCTCCAGGTTGGGGGAGAGCTCCTGCCTCAAGTGGAGGAGTTCAAGTATATTTGGGTCTTGTTCACGAGTGAGGGAAGGATGGAGCGTGAGATTGACAGACGGATCGGTGCAGCGTCTGCAGTAATGCAGTCGTTGTATCGGTCTGTCGTGGTGAAGAAGGAGCTGAGCCGAAAGGCGAAGCTCTCGATTTACAGGTCGATCTACGTTCCTACTCTTACCTATGGTCGTGAGCTTTGGGTCATGACCGAAAGGACGAGATCCCGGATACAAGCGGCCGAAATGAGTTTCCTCCACAGGGTGGCTGGGCGCTCCCTTAGAGATAAGGTGAGGAGCTCAGTTACACGGGAGGAGCTCGGAGTAGAGCCGCTGCTCCTCCACATTGAGAGGAGCCAGCTGAGGTGGCTCAGGCATCTGTTCCCGATGCCTCCGGGACGTCTTCCTGGGGAGGTGTTTCGGGCCTGTCCCACTGGGAGGAGGCCTCAGGGAAGACCTAGGACACGCTGGAGGGACTACGTCTCCCGGCCTGGGAACGCCTTGGGGTCCCTCCGGTAGAGCTGGAGGAAGTGTCTGTGGAGAGCGAAGTTTGGGCATCGCTGCTTAGACTGCTGCCTCCGCGACCCAGGCCCTGGATAAAGTGGAAGAAGATGGATGGATCTAATTGCAGTTTTTCTGGCAGATATTGCGGTTGCGATCATATTTTCAATATATTTTTCAAATGAATGCTTTGTTCACAGTTTACATTTTAGGCATGTGATGGAGCACTAACACTTGGGTGAACACTGAAATAATGGGTGAACTGCTGAACTAATACAAGGGATCACATGCCTTTCAGATCATGTCTGCAAAGGTCTAAACCCACGGCTGTAGCACAGTTTGTACACATTAAGACCCTGTGGAGACAGGGTTATTTTGTTCTTTGCAGAGGACATTATATCACCTAAATAACTGCTGCCTTTGCGAATTAGCCACAATTAAAAGTGCGATTTCAATTCGATTTCAATCACTGTGTAGCCCTAGTCTGACACGGGCCAAACTGGATGGCTATAGACTGATGAGTCAGAGCATCTCCAAAACTGTGGTGACAGGTGATGCACGTGGGAACGCAGGCTGAGGCCCGCGTGGCCTGGATCCGATCCAACAGACGAGCTACTGCGCAAATCACTGAATAAAATAATGCTGGTTCCTGAACAGAAATGTGTCAGAATATGCAGTGCATCAGTTTGTTTTGTATGGAGCTACATATTAGACAGGTGGCCATAATACATCACATTATCACCATCAATAACAAGCAGGTGGTCATAATGTTATGCTTATGTAGTTTTATTTTTTACAGTCAAAACTTTATTAATTAGTTGGCAACTTTTCATTTTCTGTTAAAGCTACAAAACAAAAACAGGCGATGGGATTTTCAAAACACCCCAACTTCACGAGCAAACATATAAGAGTAGTGAAAGTAAAATCCTGACGAGTAGTATTCAAACCAAAATATGTTCAGCCTCCTTTGCCTCTGATGTTGAAAAGGCCTGGTTTTAGCTTTCATTTCTCTCTAATGGCCTAATAGCAAGATCTCTGAGCAAATCACAGCCGAAGTAATGGGTAAAACATTTATTGAACTTTCTACGCACACTTTAAACATGTAGTGAATGTGCAGGCTTCAATAGACTTCATTATACAAACCATAGTCTCCTTCATGACATTGTCTGTAGTAAATTCTGCATTGAGTTGATGTTTGTGCTGTAAAACAAGAAAGAAATGCTGTCTTTTTGTGATGGCTGTCCTTCAGGTTTTCACAGGACTAAACCTCATTCATTCATTCATTCATTCACGGCCGCTGTTTGCCGCAGCTGTACAATACATCCGCCACAGGCCTTGATCAGGACTAAACCGTGTTTTTATCTCCCTCCTCGTAGGAATTCATCAAATTGAATTAATTTCCTCAGAGCCACGTTTCTTTGATCCACTCGTGTACAGGCTGCGTCGGACCTCGAAACATCTCTGTCGCTTTCAAACCTTTTCAGAAGAAGAGCCCAATTATTTCTGTGTAAACAACTTTTAGTGTCAGTGGCTTGCTACAGTTTTACCATTGGCGTTTTTCATGTCGGACACGGTGAAAAGCGAAATTTAAACCTGTTTTTTTTTTTTTTTTTAGCTGGTGTGTTTGCGGTACCTGCTCCCAGCTCTGATCTTTGAGCCTAAAAAAAAACCCACACACTTTATTTGATGCGTAGTGTGAAAAATGCAGCCTCGAGCATGAAGGGAAACTTTGTGTTGACCGAATTGATGTCGGAGAAAACAGCGTGACCTTGGTGTATAGAGCTTCAATGTGCATCAAAATGTCAACACTTTTTGGCAGCAGTTTTTATGGTTCTCACTACTTTAGTCTCTGTGCAGCACTTGCAGTCTTGTTCTGTAAAATATTAATAGTGATGTGGGGAGAACGACTCAATCTCCCAAATTTAATGTATCACTTTAAGGGCGCTGTTTGCTCAGATGTGGGAAAAAACATCTTGTCCAGTTAAAGTAGCAGTTTGTGGCATTAAAAAGACAGTGATTTGCTCTGGAATAGCTCAGTGGTAGAGCACACAGAGCGACTGACTAGCAGCTTGCTTCAGCGTCATGAGGTCATGTCTGGCCTCCCTCTTTTTGCCAAATATCTCTTCCTGCTTTTCTCCATGATTTTCTGTCACTTCTCCACTGTGCTGCTTAATAAAGTCTTACAAGCCAAAAAAATAAATAAATAAAAAAATCAAATCAAATAAAAATCTATCTAGCAATTCTTTAAAGATCACCTATTCTGCTAAATTGACTTTTTAACCATGTTATAATGTTTGCATCTCAAAAACATACCTGTTGTAGTGTTTTGTTTCATTCACACGTTTGAGTAATCCTGTTTGCTGAGGGTGTCCCTTTCATGAGGAGCTGAAAACGCTCGATCTCACAGCTCTACATAGACACATGAAACCAGGAAGTGCTCCTGTGCGTTTCTAAATCCCAAACATTGTCACCAGACTCATTCTTATCATTTCAGCGCTTAAATTGCAGTCAATAAGAAGCAGTTGGCTCATTTATCTAATGGCTAGGATTTGTCTTTTGCCCTGTCCACCCCCACCGTTGCCAGCAGGGGGCGACAGACACCTAATCCAACTGTTCTCTGCAATATATTAAGTAAAAAAATGTGAAATACTAATGCAACGGTGTCCATAATTATTTAAAAAAGCCTGAAAAGAGATAATATAGGAAACAGTCATTGTCTCCATCTTGCAATGGTCAAGGTTAATGGTAAAGATACAGTGCCCAGACCTGGACTCAAACGAGGGATTTTGTAGTTCAGGGGTAAATGTTTCTATCTATTGAGCAGTAATATCTCAGGATGGTAAAGAGTCCACTAAAACTAAAAATTTGTTGGTCTGTGTCTTGCAAATGTACAGAATTCTTTAAGAAATCCTCAATCCAGACGCTGAGCCAGTGCCTACACCAAAATCTGTTGCCAGTGTTTGGTGCATTAAACTGATGGCTAATAGAAAATATTTTGGCCAAGAAACTACATTTTTTTCCAAAGGAATTTGATGGTTTCAAAGGTTTTGGTTACTTCTTATAAATGTTTCTCTAGTAGTCATTAATCATTCCATTAATTTTTGTTTGTGTTTATTTAGCCTTGTATATAAAGTGCTCACGTAGTTGAAAAGACGACAAAATTACAAAAACTAATTATCAAAATACTCTATGATGTGAAATAGTTGTCTTTCTTTAATCTTTTGGAGGTTATTTTTTAATACAACCAATAAAAAATACTTCACACATTTTCACACACCGTGCTGACTTTTGTTGCCATGTTGTAACTGCGTAAGCCAAGAGACTGACAATGTGCACGTTACATTAGTTTTTTCTTAAAGAATTGGATGCTTTCAAAGTCCTCAGTGTTTGTTTTTTCAATAGAAATTTCTGTCTATAAAGTCAGTCATTCATTTATCCATTCATTCAGAATTCTTGTAATTGCCAGTTTAATAACAGAAGATAAAACAACAAAAAACTAAAACAAAAGTTCGGACATTTTACTTTTACATTTTACAAAAACCTTTTATCTCACTGAGTTAAAAAAAAAAAAAAAATCACATGAAACTAATCATTGTCTGTTAACTGACCCTGTGTGGCTGGAGCTCTCTACCATATTATAATGTTGTTCCCTCGTCAAAAACATACCAGGAGTTGTTTTTTGCTTCATTTATGCCTGTTTAGGTAATCCTCTATTCTCTAGCATGGCCATTCTGAGCCCTCAAACGCTCGGTTCCACAAACCCCCGCCCACTCCAGGAAGCACTGACCAATCAACAATCCCTTTACATTAGTGGTTCTCAACTGGTCCAGCTTTGAGACCCATCATCACCCTAAAATGACAAGCTGCAACCCAAATAAAGAGATATCGCAACTAATAAAAAAACAAAACAAAAAAAAACAACAAAACAAAACAAAACAAAAACAAAGCAAGTGGCGATGCTAGAGAGGGAACTATTCCTTCCTACATCCTGTTAGATGCAGTTTAATTTAAAACCAAAATACATGAAATAAAAAAGTGCAAATCAAAAGGATTTAAGTAAATAAAATGTACTTTTCTTCTGACGACATTTTCAGAGGTAAATACTGAAAGACTATGTGCTTTGAGGAGAATGAAGCAGCTCTCATTTCAACCTTAAATGTAACAGTAACATAACTTTTTTATTCATCTTTTTTTCGACCCATGGAAAATGGTTCTGCAGCCCACCTTTGGGTCCTGAACCACCAGTTGAGAATCACTACTGTACATCCAGTCTGCTCTCATTCATTTATCCAAAGAACAGTGTACAGCTCTGTTTCCACTGATTCCTCATGATGTAGTAAAAGAGCATCATACAAAAAGTTTAAGGAAATAAAAAGCTTTTTCTCCTCTGTTTGTGTTAAAGACACTCTTCACTCTGCTGCCCTCTGCTGGTCTCTTCACCTATTTCTTTATGGCACCAGTATAGTATGTTTTAAAAGCCTTCTCTTTTATTCAGATAATGTTTTTAAAGGTTGTAAAATGTGCAGTGCTGATCTAAAGGTGACCAAGACTGGTTTAAAGATATGAATAAAAGCATAATATAGCCATTTAAAAAAATTCTAGATCTAGACAGCGAGATCCACCCAAAAGCTAATAAATGTTTTCTTGGCCCAATAATAACCTTTCTTGAAAATGTCATCAAATTATGACCATTACTTTTTGAGTTATCTTGCAAATAACAGACAAACCAACCAACCAATGCCTGTAAAACCATAATTATCTCAGTTCTTTTTAAAATAAAAACCGTGCATAATCTAAATTAGCCGCTCATCATTTTCCAAATCTCAAAGTATTTTTGTCTACGACCTATATTAGAAACTCACAATACAAAGTAAGCCTTTCCTGAGCCTGTGCTGGGGGATAAACACTGCTTCACTGTGAAAACCCACTGTCTGCCTCCTCTCATCCTCTCATCCTCTCATCCTCTCATCCTCTCTCCTGTCCCCTGTGCTGATCCGCTGCCAGGTTCGGATCTGCAGGTCTGCCAAAGCAAAGGCCCGTCCTGCTGTTCGAGGAAGATGGAGGAGCGGTATCAGGTGGCGGCCCGCAGCAACATCGAATCCAGGTCTGCAGTCTGTCAGCGCCCAACTCAAGCGGCTCATCATTCAAAACGCAGCGATATTTCAAGGTAAGCATCTCTGCACACCCCCCTCCTCCTCCTCCTCTTCCCCGTCTGTGCATCCAGCCAACACTTTCGAATGCCGAGCCAAGAAAATATCTGATAATTAACAACTACCAGCCACGTCAGCAGGCTTCCAAACAGCGAGTGACTAATAAATAAAGAGAAACATAATGCGATGAGACAGGGATGAGATGCTCAGATGTGCCGGTGACTGTAGATGAAGATGTGTCGTGTGGCTGAGTTCAGATGTAGCGTGTTGTAAGTGACAGACGAAGAAGCTGGAAATGACAGCCTCCTGAGATTTTGGCACAAAGCTTGGGTGCTCTAAGGTATAAAAAGGTGTGAAAAGGTAAAAGCGTAAAGGCTGGTTGTGTGACAAGCAAGCTTTTACTAACTGCGAAGGTGTGATATTGGGATGTTTGGTCATGGGCCAGTCTTGTCCTATTTTGATTCTGAAGACAGGCTTTATTGTGGTGAATGCACTCAGTTTTTTTTTACATTTATTATTTTGAAAACACTCCCAAAAATGTTCAATATGGTAGCATGCCCAGATTCATGTTTTGTGGGTAAACATCTAGAACAGTAAATAATCAGGGTAATTTTCAAACAGCTTACATAAAAACGACAAACTACTGTATAACTTTCTTTAAGCCAACACACAACCAGACTGGTCAAGTGGTCTGTTACAGCGGTGGTTCCCAACCTTTTTGGTTTTGTGTACCCCCAGGACATGCCTTAGTCCTGGTTTGGACTCGGCTTAGTCCTGGTTTAGTCTTAGTTTAGTCCTGGTTTGACCTGGTTTAAACCTGGTGTAGACCTAGTTTAGTTCTGGATTAGACATGGATTGTTCCTGGTTTTGTTGTGTTTTTTTTTTTTTTTCTGGTTGAGTTCTGGTTTTGGATCCGGCTTAGTCCTGGTTTGGTCCTGATTTAGTTTAGTCCTGGTTTAGACCCAGCTTAACTCCTGGTTTAGTCATAGTTTAGTCCTGGTTTGACCTGGTTTAGACTTAGTTTATTTCTGGTTTAGACCTGGTTAGTTGCTGGTTTAATCCTGCTTTGGACCCAGCTTTGCCCTTGTTCTAGACCTTGTTTATTCCTGGTTTAGCCCTGGTTTAGTCCTGGTTTAGTCCTTCTTTAGTGTCCCATCCTTCACTATAGTCCTGGGTTAGTCCTGAGTTAGGTTTATTTTAGTCTTTGAAAGCCAAATATATAAAGGTACCCCTAGGGGTCCCCGTACCCCTGGCTGGGAAACACTGTGTTACAGAACCTAGAAAGCCTTTGTGATGAGCAGATATTGTAGATGATTAGGTAAACCACATGTGAGTAACTGCCTGTCACAAATCCTGTATGCTGAGACCGCGTTGTTCTCAAGAGCTGAAAACACCTGGTCTCACTGCTCTATGTAGACACAGGAATATTTCTAAAGCCAGTGTTTCTAAAGACATGTTTCAGAAGCCCATTCATCATCATTGGACTCGTTCTGAAAATGTCAGAGCTTAAATTGCCATCACTATAAAGCAGTCAGCTCATTTATCTATCTGTTAGCTTCATGTTGCTAATAGCCATGCTATTTAGCCATTTTATGCTCTGTCCAGTCCCAACCGTTGCCAGCAGGGGGTGACTACAGACACCAAATCTGAGCATTCTCTGCAAAGTCAAAGTAACAGCCCCCAAAAAGAAGAAGTTTTTCATACATATACACTATTTTAAGCTATAAAACATGAAATGCTAATGCAAAAAGCCTTAAAAACACAATATAGGACCTTTCAATACTTTATAGCTGCAAGTACTGCCACACCACTGGTGCAAACTACCAGCAGGTCAGATGAAATTGCCTGAGGAATTGTAAGATAGATTGGTACGAGTCAGCTGCACAGGATAAACCCACAGGTTCAAGAGTAAAACTTTGATTTTGGAACACAAACTCCTTTTTTCGTGTCTCCTCCAAATTAAATTTCCTTGTTTATTTGATATTGTGCTTCTCTATCAACAATCACATTCAGTGTCTAGCCCAGTGACATTTTGACAGTGTAAATGAGCACACAACACTGAAGGGCTGCTTTAGCGTCACCTCCCATGGCCAAACATCCGTATATTACACAACAGCAGAGTGGGCTGGAGAAGTGGAAGTGCTGGAGACTCTTGTGTAGAAGCTGTGTCTGTGTTTGGACAGTGGGCCGTACACAGTGAAAGATTGGACAGTGAGATGCACCTGCTTCAGTCTGAGAAGTGGAGCAGGTAGCGGGAAGTCAGCAGTAACTTTGAGACTGTGTCAGACGAGCGTGTGTCCTTGGTGAAGTTGCTGCGGGCTCTGAGGCTGCTGTGAAGGCTAAATAAAATCCAAACTGTCACTTTGGAGCCGCATATTAAAGAGGAGCAGGTGCTGGATGCTAATGCCGGCGTCTACAGGTTACACATGTGGTACTTGTTGACACAGTGTTGAGGGCAGGTGAAAGTTTTCTGGCTTATATTATCTGTGCTGGAGCTGTTTTTTTCTAAAGCAGTTCTCTTGTCCATGACAGGAGCACTGTACTGCACTTGCACTGTTAAAAAGGATATAAATCTGTCCAGACACAGCAAAAACATAAAATAATATCAGAGAGTGTTTTGCATTGTTAGGGCGACAATATCTGAAGTACATGCAACAAGCTCTGATTTGACTAATGCAATGTTACTATGGATTATGGTTAATGGTGATTATGGTAATTGTAATGTTCTCTGTGGGTTTTGCTCTATTTTCTTGGTATTTATTTAAGTGTAAATGCCTGGCCTTTGTAATACCAAAGAATGCAATCAACTTGAATGTGTGCTGGCATTAATGAATATAGGCAAAGCTAATATAACAATCTTTTTAATGATCATTCTGCCACTTGTGCCATGTTAATTTGCCAACAATATTAAATAGGTTCAACTGACTTACATCAATGCAACCCTATAGTTATCTCTGTCTTGGTAATCGCTGCTTAAAGGTCCCCTATTCTGCTAAATCAACTTTCTGAGCTTTTGCACCTCAAAAACAGACCTGGAGTGGTATTTTGTTTCATTCACACTGTTTGAGTAATCAGTGTATGTTGCAACCATCCCCTTCTCAAGAGCTGAAAGCACTCACGGCTCTTCGTAGCTGCATGAAACCAGGAAGTGCTACTGCGCGTTTCTAAAGCTCATACACCGTCACTGGACTCATTCTTATACTTCCTATGCTTAAACTGCCGTCACTAAGCAGTCAGATCATTTATCTATCTGTTAGCCTCATGTTGCTAATAGCTATTTCATGCTCTGTCCATTCCCCAACCGTTGCCAGCAGGGGGCGACAGACACCTAATCCATTCTCTGCAAAGTCAAAGTAAGAGCTCCCCAAAAGAAGACGTTTTCCACACATATACATTATATTAAGTTATAAAATGTGAAATACCTGAAAAAAAGCCTGAAAAAAGTATAATATGGCGTCTTTAATTTTCTTGTAAATATTTATATGCTCTTCACTTTACCCCTCTTATTTGCTTTCAGTTTTATGTAGAATAGCCACTTTCCTAGTGCAGGGCTTTTTGTCACTATTGCTTCATGTTTACAAGCAATATAGACCAACAACCAACTGAAAACTTTCTTCATATCAGTTCCTCCAAAACTTACCATCACAGACTCAAACCTTTCACCCAAAACATCATTTAAAATAAAGCCTATACGTAATATTAACAGTGGTCTTATTTAAAACAAATCCCTCTGTGCAGTTTTAACTTCATAAACAGCACTAAACTTTATAAAAACATGTTTTAAACTAAATCCCAGTACAGTCCTCCTCCTCACTCCAGCCTGTTGTGATCTATTCCTTTCTCGTTTAATGTAGAGCCTTTGTTATCAGTCTACACAGACCTCTGAGTCCACTGTGCCTTCTCTGTTTACTGTCTTTCTTCTCGGTGTGGGATGTGCGCAGTCCCCGGCCCCCGAAACTTTTTTTTTAAGAGCTCCGTACTCCTTCGTCCTGACGTGCCAATTAAAAGTTGCGCTCTAATAGGGACCGTGGGGTTTGCTTGTTCCGCACTAACTACGTTACTGTGGTCGGACGGCTCTTTCTTAGAAGGGGTTCGATGCTAATTGCTTTAGCAAAGGGCTTCAGAGAAATCCCCAAACAGCTCGCGGACTGAAATCCTTTTAACATCCTGGTCTTATCTCATGCTCTCTCTCGCTCCGTTGCTGTCATTTTCGCGTTTCTTCACTGTCTCGTACAATCTCTCTTCTCTCACTCTCTCTCCGTCTGGATATTCTCCTGTTCATTCTGTGGGGAATTGAAACATGCACTGTTAAAAAAAACTCAGTGTATTTATGGTGAAGTACAAGCTCAAAGCAGCGGTAACAAGTTTAAATAGTTTACAGAAGCAGTGCTAAGTTATACTGAATACCTTAAGGGGAATTTTCTCACTTGGAGGTGCACTCCACATGGATGCTATCTGCTTGGTTTGGTAACAGTTTTAAGCAGTTTTTACATTAGACTTTGCCTGACTTGTACTCTGTTTGACTAACCATAGCTGTGGCAAATTTGTTCTCATTTCTGCAGCTAATTTTACAAGATTAACAGAGAAATGGGGACTATAATGGCATCTCTAGACACCTTTTAGTTGTTATACATTTACTTTATCATCAGCAGCGACCTCATTTGGGCTTGATTAATGATGATCACTGTTACACATGTTAGGAAACAGTGACCTGCATAAAAAGCACTGGCCACAGCTTTGCACTCTGTCTCAAAACACATTATATGGAATATTTATTTCCCAGTTTATGAAATGATTAGTGCCCCCATCTTTCATGTGTGCCAGCCCCAAGCCTGGATAAATACAGAGGGCTGTTTCAGGAATGGCTCCACTGGGCCAAACAGTGGATTTGAGCTTCTGTTTGCATCTTTTACAATTTCTTGAATGTTTGATGTGTGTTTTCATTGTTCATTTTTCTCCTTTATGGTCCTCAGACAACTGTCCCACTCACTTCAGCTGAGGACAAATTACTTTTTTTTTTTCATTTTTCATTTTTGAGCAGTGGTACATATTTACAAAAAACAAGAAAAGTATTAATTTCACTGTTTTCAAGAAAAACATATATAAACAAACAAAACTTTGTACAACTTGGGTGAGGCAAACTTGTGCACATTAAATTATAAAGAGAAAAGAAAAACAACAACCCTGTAAGACAAAGGAGTGAAAGGGAAGGGGAACATTACAAATTGATTTGTTTATTTGTTTAGCACCACTACAAATTCTGGTCGTAGGGGCTTTATATATCGACCCATTTGGTCCATAATTTAACAAAAACACTTTTCTTAAGGCGAATAGAGAAGGTACTTGGCATCATGACATATATCATTTACAATATCTATCCATCCTGAGACTGTGGGGCTTCAGAAAGAGGCCTGAGTCTTGTAAATGTTTTTTTACAAGCAGGTGTCAAAATAGTAAACAGGTATTTGTTGGCATGTCTACAGTGATTATCAAAGTTCCCTAAAAACTGAGTAGAAAATTATAAAGGCAGGTTTATACTGAGGATACTGATTAACTCCTTATGGAACCAAAAATGTTTTATCTTTGGGCAGTCCCAAAATACTGTATATGCCAGTGGTCAGCTTCTCGAAACCCACACTGACTCCAACTTTTCTCCTTTCATCCTGTAGTAAACTCTGCTTTTTGCTTTGGTGTAATAAGGAAGGAACTCATGCTGTATATAGGAATTATACATTTCCACTGGAACTCCTATACAAACACAAGACTTCTAACAACCAAAAACTACTTGAAGCCTTTCATCCACACTAGACCAATAGGATTTAGTTTAAGGATTAAAAAACTCCTCCTTCCTCCTCCTAACTTAAAAACCAGATGACTTATTTTTAGACCTTTTTGTTTTGATTTAATTAACCTGGATGACTGAGAATCTTCACAGACATCTTTTCTCCTTTATACATTTTGGCTTCACATGTTTCTTTGGGCCTGAGGTACCCCATGGATAATTGCCAGTTAATTGCAGGGCTATAGAAGGCGATTTAGATTCATCATTTAATCCTATACATCCATGTTTTTGTACGACTGCAGGAAGCCGTAAAAATAAAATAGTTCTGTCTTTCATAATTTTTTTTAAACTTCAAAAACTTACCACATCTACCATTGTTTTTCCCCTAAACTTGTCAGACTTTTTACAGTGCTCCTCTTGTTTGCAGTCTCCTCCGCTGCTCCTCTGTATTCGCTTGTGCCACAGATCAAAGGGCTTCCCCTCTCCACTCCCATATCTCACATCTCTGAGTACACTCTGTGTCTATGCCCCCGCCCAGCCCCGTCCCGCAATCCACCTGCCACGCTCCACTTTCCCAAGCCTCTGTCTCCTCCCTCCCCTCCCTCAGAGCTTCTTTCCTTTTCGTTTGAAGTTTCCAAATCATAAGAGAAGAAGAAGTAGTAATGGCTCCGTCTGTCTTTTAAAGCAGGGAGATGACAGGCAGCATTAGCGTTAGGCCTGTTTCAAAGATCAATACAGGAAATAGACGAAGACCTCAGGAATATGAAACGAAAGCCTATTATGTAACAGTATGAGCCGCACAGATCTCTTTAGCAACACGTTCACATTTTTCAATAACACACCAACGTCACTGGTTTCTCTTCTTCAGAGAGAGCCGCAACATGTAGCATCACAACAAAGTGAGGTATAAAGTAAAAAACCTGGCCTATTTAATGCACAAGAGTGATGTATTCAGATAAGTTGTGCCTGCAGTTTGGTTACAAGATTAGCCTTCTTTCCCATTCATTTTCTTTATATCAGGGAAGTTAACTTAATAAAGTAAGATTTGTTTTTTCAAGCAATTAAATCTGAGCAAACACTGACAAACTGTGGTCTGCTACATTTCTGTAAATGCTTGTCCAGCAGAGCTTGACATTAACTTTTGTGCTTCACTGTGGCGGGTATAATTCAGAAGTTCGTTGCCTTTTAGGATTTTCACTAACCACAATTTAGTTGTTCAAATGTTTATGTATTTGTATTGTATATGATGACAGAAATGTGCTAAAATTCAGTTTTACTATTAAACAGGATTTTACCACCAACATCTCTTAATGCATGTTTTTAGGTTTCAATTATGGTGTTGTTAATGGCTAATAATATTTCTCCATAAACTGTGAGGTAAAAATATATTAAATGATGTGGTCATTTCTAAGGATGTCAATAGAAATTCAGGCATAAAGCCTATAATTAAAAAGGAATGAGTGAACAGTGTTACCTGCCAAATTTATTAATATTTCAGGAGAATTAAGATATTTCTGGAAAATTGGGAGATATTGAAGAAAATTAACCTTAGGTGTAACAATAAAATTAAACCTTAGGTGTAACAATAAAATTATAACTGGATTTTTCTTCGCCTAATGTCCAGGGCTTGACATTAACATGAGCCAACCAGCCAAATGTGGGTAGATTTACATTTTGGCCATTAACATATTCAGTCCGACCAGCCACTTTGTCTGGTTGGATTATTTACATGAATTTGAACTACTTCTGATTTTTATTTATTTATTTATTTATTATTTATTATTTATTTATTTATTTATTTATTTAGTCAGAACAGTGCACATTAATGAACAATCATATACACTCATCGGCCACTTTATTAGGCACACCTGTCCAACTGCTCGTTAACGCAAATTTCTCATCAACCAATCACATGGCAGCAACTCAATGCATTTAGGCTGTAGACATGGTCAAGACGATCTGCTGCAGTTCAAACCGAGCATCAGAATGGGAAGAAAGGTGATTTAAGTGACTTTGAACGTGGCATGGTTGGTGCCAGACGGGCTGGTCTGAGTATTTCAGAAACTGTTGATCTACTGGGATTTTCACGCACAACCATCTCTAGGGTTTACACAGAATGGTCCGAAAAAGAGAAAATATCCAGTGAGCGGCAGCTCTGTGGGCGAAAATGCCTTGTTGATGCCCGAGGTCAGAGGAGAATGGCCAGACTGGTTTGAGCTGATAGAAAGGCAACAGTAACTCAAATAACCACTTGTTACAACCGAGGTCTGCAGAAGAGCAACTCTGAACACACAACACGTCCAACCTTGAGGAAGATGGGCTACAGCAGAAGAAGACCACACCGGGTGCCACTCCTGTCAGCTAAGAACAGGAAACTGAGGCTACAATTCGCACAGGCTCACCAAAATTGGACGATAGAAGATTGGAAAAAAGTTGCCTGGTCTGATGAGTCTTGATTTCTGCTGCGACATTCGGATGGTAGGGTCAGAATTTGCCGTCAACAACATGAAAGCATGGAACCATCCTGCCTTGTATCAACGGTTCAGGCTGGTGGTGGTGTAATGGTGTGGGGGATATTTTCTTGGCATACTTTGGGCCCCTTAGTACCAACTGAGCATCGTTGCAACGCCACAGCCTGCCTGAGTATTGTTGCTGACCATGTCCATCCCTTTATGACCACAGTGTACCCATCTTCTGATGGCTACTTCCAGCAGGATAACGTGCCATGTCATAAAGCTCGAATCATCTCAGACTGGTTTCTTGAACATGACAATGAGTTCACTGTACTCAAATGGACTCCACAGTCACCAGATCTCAAGGCAGGTAAAACAGAACAACACAAAGAAAAGAGCACAATGACAAACATAAAACATACAGACACACATTAGGACATTGGGACACTGTGAAGTTAAAATGATCACAAGACTGTTTAAGTTTCTGAAGGAGACATAAGTGGGACATTCTCTTTTATTTGTCGGCAGGCTGTTGCAAAACTGACTTCCTCTGACTGACAAGTACAGTTTGTCCCAATGTGGTTTTTCTGTGTGCGATCGCAGCATCTCCTCTAGTTGAGGCCTCTGGTGCTGAATCCTCTCACAGTTTTTGGTTAAATTCAACCTATGGTAAATCATCAGTGGGGAGACAAAAATTAAGCTCTTTCGGAGGGTCTTAATTGAAAACATGTAAACAAACATGTAAACAAAAAACAAACAAAGAGACAGCAAAAGCAAAACATAATACAGATGTCCAAACAAACCTATTTTCTTTTTGAAGGATGATAAATTTTAAATTTTAACAATTTTAAAGTACCTTACAGTGGTAACTTTCAAAAGAATTATAAAAACAACAGATAATTGTCTTATATACTACACATCAGCATTTTAACATCTAAACTATGGCTCATGAAAAACCTCAATGGCCATTTAAGAACTCGAGCTAAAATGGCCAATGAGCAAAAAACTTCATGTCAAGCCCTGCTATGTCTCACACTGCCACCTACTGTTAAGGAGTGTAAATCAATGATTTATTTTTAAAATTTAAACTTTTTTTTTTCTCTGGCAAAGGCCTGCGACCCACTGAAAACAGTTCTGCGATCCACTTTTGGTTCCCGACCCACCAGTCGAGAACCACTGCTCTAAAGGATCCCCTATGAAATGATTTGATGTAGCAACCCCTAAAAGAAAGAGAGCAGTCGTGAGGGACTTTCTTTGATTTTCTCCTATTTGCCCAAATAAAATTTTAATGATTGATTTTGATTTTAACCTTCATGTAATTGTGTTTTATGATTTTACATTGTGCCATTCTGAAAAAAAATTAAAAAGGCCAGTAGATAACTAGAGTAGTACAGCAACTGCCATAAAAAGATATTTCAGATTATAGGCTAAAAAATACCTCTACTAAAGTCCACTTTTTGGCAATAAAGGACACTAAAGAATCAGCATCAGACCAAAATACTGCCTTCTGAAATTGGAGCAGTTTGTAATGGCAGACCACACAGAGATGTAATGGATAAACTCTGGTCTCTCTCTGTGATATCAGTCTCAGGTTTCACATTACCACCATCGTAACTGCATTGTCTCCTTTGGGCTGCTGCCTGCCGCTGCTGAGAGCCTCGGCGCGTAACGGACCATCGTCGTCAATTTAGCTCCAAATGAGAGTCTACAAACCTGCGCTGGATCCTTCATCTCCAAATCTAATCTGAGGAAATGAGGAGCTGATCGACTACATGCTGAGAATTTAATTTGGCAAATAACTGATGAAGTCTAATATACGTGAGGAGTGTGGTAGGATACAGCTGCGCCGAGGAGGAGATGACTTCATCTGAGGTTTAGAGGCTGCAGAGAAATGGACACTGAGGGTTAGACTGCTTTAAGCTGCACTGTGCAACTCTGCTTCTGTACTGCTGTTCTGGCTCGTGTTACACAGGAAGACATGTAACAATTAACAGATTTTACTATTATTCACAATCATAAATGTCATGGATAATCGTAGGAATTTTAGTAAGTAAGAAAGTAAGTAAGCTTTATTTATATAGCGCCTTTCACTGATAAAAAAACACAAGGTACATCATAACACAGGCAAAAATAAAAATAAAAGTCAGTTAAAACAATAAAACATCAAACCCACTCAACTAAAAGCTCGTCTGCATAAAAGTGTCTTCAGCTGCTTTTTAAAAGAATCAACAGAGTCGGCCACACAGAGGACAGGGGCAGGACGTTCCACAATCTGGGGACTACTACCTGAAAGGACAGGTCCCCTCGAGTTTTAGGGCGGGTTTTGGGGACTGCAAGAAGGTTTTGGCTCGAGGAGCAGAGAGTGCGCCCAGAGGAGAAGGGGCACAACAAGTCAGTGATCTACTGGGGAACTGTCCATTCAAAGAAGATAAAATCAGTGTGATGTGAGGTTTAGGATATAAGGTTTCTGTCCAGTCCTTGTTATGCATGTTTATAAGGTCCTTCAGGCTAATCAATAACATTAAAAAGGAGGAAAAAAAAATGTTAAAGACTGGGCCAAGCAGGTTGACAGTTTAGGGAAAAACATACAAAAAAAAAAATAAAAAATAAAAATTCATTAAAAGTTAAAAACAACATAAAAACATGTTCAGTTTTTCCTTCTGTGGTGTCAGTAATTGTGAAAATCATATATATGCAGGACGTATCCAGCTGAGTGTGACATTAAAGTAACACTATGTAGCATTTGGACCTCAAAATAATGTTTCTAAAATTTATTTTAACAGTAGATCAACCCTAAGTGGACCGAACTGCCCCATCCCTGACCCCGGAGCAGGTATAGGTCACGCTAAGAGCTGCTAGGAAAATAAATGCTAATGCTAACCAAAACACACTACAAAACACTAATTATTTCTGAGTAATAAAACCATTAATGATGACATACACCATCCTTTCTGTTTGTAAATTAGGCTTCTGCAGAGAGAGCAAACGATACATCATGTTGTTTTAAGGGGGCCATATGATACTTTTTCTAGTCTTTTTGAAACAGTGTTGGACTTCTTTGCAATAGTGACGAGGTTTGAGCGCTGAAATGATCAGAATGAGTCCGGTGACAGTGTATGAGCTTTAGAAATTCGCAGGAGCACTTCCATGGCTTCACGTGTCTATGTAGAGCTATGAGACCGAGCGTTTTCAGCTCTTGAGAAGGAGACAGGCCTCAGAATAGAGGATTACTCAAACATGCGTGAATGAAACAGAATACTACTCAAGGTATGTTTTATTATAACCTTTAAGTAGGCCTATTGCTTATGACTGCAAAAATGAATTAGATATGTGTTGTTAACAGACAAAATTGGTCATTTACCGACTCTGTAAAAACTCCTCATGTTATTTGATATTTTCACTGGTGTCCAAGCCATAAAAATGCATTCATGGGTTAGTTCAGGGCTGTCAGCAGCTTACACAAAAAACTGTATGTTCACTTTACATTTACACTGCAACCATAGTTTCTGTCAAACCAAAGTGTGTGAGTCTGAACATAGCCCACGACATATAATTCTCCTGACTGTTACTGTTACTAAGGCTGCATAACCACTGTGCCCATAAAACCCAGAGGATCATTTAAAAACACTAAATAAAAGCTTGTCTAATTAACGCAGGAGGATAATCTCTCTCTTCCAATCTGTGCTGGGCTAAACCACAGGACCACAGGAGCAGCAGCGGCTCTGAAGGACACACCGCTGGGGAAATCTCAACAATTAGAGCTGCCAATCTCACAAAATGTCAGAATACAGCGGCGGATGACTTTCTGCTTGGTCGGGTTTACACACTGAAGTTATGGACAGGGCCGACAGGTGAGAGGAGAGCTGTATAATGACTGCACAGGCTCTAATATGGAAAATCTAGTGTGTAAAAGAGCTGTTTAGGAAAGGCAGGGGTGATGTGGAAAGAGTCTAGTTTCAAATTTCCTATAAATAAAATGATATTATAATACTGCCAGTTTAACTCGATGGTTAGGCAAACCTCACAACTCTTAGGAACCCTCTAAATCACAGATTAATATTATTCATTCATTCTCTTCTGCTTTTTTTTTTCAGCTAAGAATTTTGCTTGTGTTTTGATTGTGTGTTTTATTCAATATTATAGTGTTTTATGAATATAGAAGATGAACTTGCTCACCATAGGTATCAGAAAAAGTATCGCTCAGGTACCAGAATCAAAAACCAGGTATTGTTTAAGTACTTTTACCTTTTTATCTTCTGGTCACTCTCTTTGATGCACAAAGTAAAATGTTACACTACTTGTATGCTGCTTATATTTTTTACTTACTTTTTTACTTTACTATATTTACTATTAGGGTAAGGTAGACTTGTCCCTATAGGAAAATTTGTCCTCTGCATTTGCCCCATCCTTCTGAGCAGTGGGCGACAGCAGTGCAGTGCCTGGGCACCCTCCTACAGATGCTGAGCCAGGATCGTGGTCAGGAGTACCTAGCTGGAGGATTAGCCTACTGTGCATGTTTTAGGTTGATGGGGGAAACCAGAGCACTCAGAGAAACCCCCCCACACACAGGGAGAACTTGCAAACTCCACACCATGGTCTGGAAATCAAACCTCCCCGGGATCTTCTTGCTGTGAGGCGACAGTGCTAACCACTTCGCCATTGTGCTGCCCATGTTATGAGATTATAAAAATGTGTCTGGGTTTTATTAGCCAGGAGACATTCACACCAAAGGTATGTACAGAATACACGCAGATACAGACCAAAAAAGCAGTTCATTTACTGGCACATTCACATCTTGTATGATCCCCAGTAACATTGGATATAATCAGTTTAATGTCAGATCTCACTCATGCTGTTAAAATGATCACAAACAACTCACCTCTGGGTCAAATGTGGGCAAAAACATCTTGAGATTCTTGTTTTGCGATCTGGTTTTGTGTGATAAATGCCACAAAACTAAACATCTTTACTGAAGTATCTCTCTAGCACCTCCCCCATTGCTCTGTCTCCACTAACACTACATCCCAATGACTATCTGCAAATGCCTGGAGGTGTTTGCAGCCAAAAAGGGGTCACAACCTGTCCAAGTCCAAAGAGCAGACCCAATTAATAAACATGAGAGGAGGGCACTGGCTCAGTTGCTTATGAGCTCAAATACTGAGAGTAGAAGCAGCAGCAGCAGTTGTGTGCAGTGTGTAGGAATCAGCCAGTCTGTGTGATACGGGATGGAAAAGTGGGACAGCCACAGCCCGCGCCCCTGGAAAGGCACAGTGGGGTGTTCGAAAACAGGACTGACTTGGACTAGTTTGAGGCACAGAGTAAAAAGGGCTAATCGTATGTGGCTCCACTTGAGTTTTCTCTGCGCTTCACTGCCAGAGTTCCCGGGGGTGATGCTCTCTCTGTAAATGATGAGGATTTTTTTTGGCGAGAGATAGAAAAAAAGATGTTATGGGATCTTGTAATCAAAAGTAAAGATGGAGGAGAGACTTGGGTTGGGCACTGGTGATGAACTTCACAAATATTTGCAAGAGCACAACATGGCATCCCTCCCATAAAGTTGTTACCAAACACTTCTCAGATCAACCAGTGCTTCTATCTTTATTTTTATCTTTCCTGTCCAATGTGTGTGGCTTAAAACTGTGTACGTATCATGTAACTTGTTTTTGTAAATGCTGGCGCTGTACAGAGGTGTTGTAAAAACAAGATCTTAACAAGCTGTATTTCAGATTCAGATGAGGATTTTTGTTTAATAATAGTTTGTTTAAAAAGCAATTTTTTATAATAAAAAATTGGTTTTCAAACTGTTTTAAGTGCCGTTGTCACTTTTAATAGACCAGTGGATAAGGATAAAAACCTCAGTTTGCTTCGTTATTAGGACACATAGCAACACAGCCCAAAAGAAACTTGATTATTTAAAAGGGGCTATGTTATGCTTTTATTTAACTTTTTAAGCTAATCTTGGCCACCTCTAGAACAGCATTGCACATTTTACAAGCTTATTATTTTAGTAAGCTAACTGGTGCCTCAAGAAACAGGTGAAGAGACCAGCAGAGGGCAGCAGAGTGCAGTTCTGTTATGCTCTTGTGAACAAAAACAGAGAAAAAAGCGTTTTACTTCCTTAAACTTTGTGTATGATGCCATTTTAGTACGAAAAATGTCTGTGAGGAATCAGTGGAAACAGAGCTGGAAACCATTTCTTGGATAAATGAATGAGAGCAGACTGGATGTAGAGGGCTTGTTGATTGGTCAGGGCTTCCTGGAGTGGGCAGGGGTTCATGCAACTGAGCGTTTTGAAGCCTCAGAAACTCAGCACCAGAGAATACAGGATTATTCAAACAGGAGTGAATGAAACAAAACCCAACACCAGGTATGTTTTTGATGAGGGAACAACATTATAACATGGTAAAAAGCTAATTTTTTTTTTACAAAATTTGTTTAACCGACACGCAAAATTTCTGCAATTGAAAATATGTGAAAAGACGTGTTTACATTTTATTTTAGTATAGAAGTATTTCATAGCTTGGATTGGATAGGTTGGATCAGGACTTTGCCAGCCAAGGTTGAAGCCTTGACACAATATTTACATTTTACAGAATAAGTTATGAATTTGCATTAGGTATCAGTCAATAGTGATATATCAGTGCCGCTGCCATATGTCCTATGTTATTGACACAAATCTATAGATCACACAATGCCCTGTTAGCTTTAACGAACCTTAGCCACATGTCAATATTGCAATCATTTATCTATTATAGACAGATACAACTGCACATTCTTTGCCTTTTGTTGTTGGAACTGTATAGGTGCCATAGTTGGGTAGGTCAAGAGAAAACTTAAGATGTCTGACCATGACAGTCTTAATTTTAAACATGACCTTTCCAATATGGCAGGCTTTGTTGATTCAACAGCCCAACCTTGCCACCTCCTCTGCCCTTTCATAACTCCATAACTTCATAAAAGCTTTTCCTGCAAACATTGGTATTCTTTGTCATCTACTGTGAATTGTAGAAAAAGTTACAATATATGTATTTAATTATGAGACGGGCTGCACTTAAATTTGTACTAAAACTTCGAGAGTCGACCGAACATAAATTGTGAATAAATGGTTGTAGGTGTCCTTGACTTGCTCATACCTCATTCCTTGCGGGCCACAAATTAGCATCTCATTAGCAGTCGCACAAAACTGTATCGACTTCCCCTTCTTCTTCTGGAGCGGTTTTAATTACTCTAAGTGTATAAGGCATTAGTATGGCAGCCCCCGGTGGCCCCTCTGGAGATGGCTGGTGACCTTGAGCGGCGTTTGGCCCTCATTTGTTTCTTGGATAATGCTGAATGGACAGTTGGCTGTGGCAGAAACTCAAATGCGATGTGGCAGGAGGAGCATGAGGCTAAACTCGGCAGGCCTCAGTCCAAAGCCAATAATCAAGATCAGACCTGCTGCCCTCCCTGTCCACTCTCTGTCTCCTGAAAGTTAGACACTCGCTCGATTTCTAAGTACTGTGGTCGACATGGTCTGCAGCCAATGCAATCTTCATAAATTGAGGGCGTATTGTGTCAAATGTTTTAGTCCACAGTTGAATGGACCACATCAAAATAACACTTTTCTGTATTGCACATGGACGTATAGTAAAACCTGAATGGGACCACCAACCCACCAACTCTACCCTGATGCCAATTTGACTAGTGGCCACTTCAGAAAGGATTTTTACCATGGAGCGCAGTGTAAAAAGAAACAGCTCAGCTGACAGGACACCTACAACTTCTAAAATGGTCAGATTTTGTAGTCTTTATTATTTATTTTTATATCATGGATTTTTTCTCTGTTAAAAATCCTTAAAGGTCCTATATTGTGTTTTTTCAGCCTTTTTGAAATAGTTTTGTACACCATTGCATTGGTATTTCGGGAGCTGTTACTTTGACTTCGCAGAGAATGCTTGGATTAGGTGAAACAACATACGACTCCAGGTTTCTTTTTAAGGTGGAAACAACATTATAACATGGTTAAAAGCTCAACATAGGCAATTTAGCCTAATAGAGGACCTTTAATTCAGCGGAAAAATATTGTTTAAATGTGTGTCACCGCTCTAGCCCGCCTTTGCACCCATCGGCGGTCATGACTTCATTCACTGTCCTGGGCTAAATAATAGATCCATGGTAGAATGGGACATAGTATATAAGCAACATAGAATCAAATGAAAGCAGCGTTTTTTTGTAGTTCAATTACTTCCTCTATCTAACTACCAAACTGAGCACTGCTGGAGTTAAAGCACACTAGTATTCCTTTGTGTTAAGTGATGCCATTGTTATAGGATGTGCATGGCGGCAGAAGCAGTTAGCAATAAACTGGTGACCTTTAGTGTATGAATGAGAGAATGAATGGACTGTCAGGACTACGACTGACTGGCCATTGTCCAGGGAGTACCCCACCCGTTGCTTGGATAGGTTCCAGCCCCCAGTGACCCTTAATTCACATTGTAAATAAGAATTTGTTCTTAATGTTTTGCCTGGTGAAAAATTTTAATAATGTGAATAAGCGAAAGGAAATTTATAATAATAATTCAAGTTGCTTTAGTTTACTGCTAGACAAATAGTTACTTTCGAAATAGATTTTGCTTTGCAGAGTTTTAGGTCTGACAAAATGATACAACATCTGTAGTGTTATGGTTCTTTTGTTCATCCTGGCAAATATGAAATGTAAAATAACCACAATAATTCATTCTCACAGCATCAGATAGCCTCCTGTTGTTCCCATGTTCCTTGCTTTGCTTTGGTCTCTGTCCCTTTCCCATTTCCTCTGGAGTCATTTTGTCTTCGTGAGCAGCCTCCTGGTTTATAATCCAATCAGGCTGAAGACTGGTGGATCGTCCTGCTGTGAGATGTCTGAGGCTGTTTACTCCTGCCCCAGGGCCAATCTAATAACGTAATGATGGGGAGAGGCAGCCCTGCTCTGTCCAATGGGCCGCTCTCTGCTCCAGCCATTACCGCTTTGTCTTGTATCAACTTCTTTAATTCAGTTTAAACTTAATTGCCCTGTTTCATCATTATGTGTTGCTTATTAGTTTGGGTGTAATGAGGTTTCTGGAGTTTTTGAGACACTTTGCAGCGCTGGCAAACCGTTAGACTCATTGATACTTAATAAGAGAGTTCCCTTGAAGTTTTAGAGCTTTCAGAGCCTGGAGCCCTGTCTTTACTAATCTGGATGTGTTGAGTGTTGAGGTAACTTCTATAGTGCAGTGTTTATGATTGAATAAAAAACAGGCTTTTGAAGACAGCAAATCTACATTTTTTGAAGATTCAGAGATTTTAAACTTGTTGATGGTAAAAAGTTGATGCAAACTTATGGGATGTGTGCAAGCTGACTTTGCAAATAAAGAATTCACAATATGTTAAGCAATTACATGTATCATTTGAATTATATACAGTAAAAGAAAATACAGGCACTGCTAAATATTTAACCCTAACCCTCACTCTCAAAATTACACATTAAGGTGTTTAGTTTAATACATTTAGTCACTTATGTTGAGATTTCTATTGGAAATATTTATTTCAAAGGCTGTTTTCTCAAAATGAGTTTTTCTCACACTCATATATCTCCACCTCAAGCGCCACAATTTTCCAGTCTTGTACTCAAGGACTTTTACTTAAGGATTTGTTGATATATGATTCCTAGTCTGATTTATTGGGCATTTTACTCCTAAAGACAAGACAAAATTTGATTAAGGCAGTTGCCAGTTTACTGAGACAAAATCAAATATCCATAACCTCCTCCGTAAAAGCCTTTTTATGTAACACGTCGAGAAAATAATCAAGCATTTTCAACCCAATATTCAGATTTTTACATTAAACCTGTTCTACATTTTTACTTATTTATGTCAGCAATATGCAGGAAAAATTCACGCTGATACTGTATCTGTAAAAATCCCTACCTGTAGTGCCTTCGCCTTAAGACTAAAAACATTTCCCAGTGTAATTGTAAACAAAACACTGACCATGACCAGGTTTTTCACTTTCACACAAATTTCTTCCAGATCTTGTCACATCTGTAGCACCAAACCAACTTTTTGGTCGACAGTGACCTCTAAATGCCTTTCTTGTTTTGAGGAACTGTCCTGCCATCTGGGTTTGTTTGGGTTGTTTTCACTTTAGAATCCTGCCTAAAAATAATTGCATTGTTGTGGCTGTACCTGATGAGGCCATTGTTGGTGTCAGAGTCTGTGAAAAAGCTGTGGTTACGTTGTGATTTAGCAGCAGCAGCAGGTACGAAGCGCTGGTGCCGCCACTCTTCACATTATTCCCTCATTATCTATTCTGCTCCGTGTGGCTTTATGTAACAGAACACTGGGTCTGTGAAGTGTGATTTGGCACCGTTTTCGGCTGACATGTTTTGAACGTGACTCGTGAAAACAACACGTGTTCGGCGCTCTGCTTGTCACCGTGTTACTGATGCCTGCCTGTCACTGTTTTCTGTCAGAGATGTTGAGAGGAGCAGTGCTTTTACACATATCATTTTGAGCAGGGGTCCTCGAGGTTTGCTTGGTGTTTTTTTCTTTTCTTCAAATGTAAAATTAGCTCTTAGTTTAGCCTCGGAGTAAGTTTGTCTCACCGCAATAAAGGTTATACTCAGAGCCTCTGTGGTTTGCTCTTTTGCATGAAAAAAATGTTTCAAGGTGACAATGGTTAACTCTCCTGCCTCAAAAGATTATGTGATCTATTTTTGTATAGGCCAGCAATAGAGCCAGTGACACATCTCATTTGAGGCCCACTTTGCGTTCCAACTGTGACTAGCCTAGTGATTTTAGGTAGAAAATACTTTACATGTCATGGTCTAGCTTTGGTGGAGCACGTGGAGCATATACAGAATCTACAGCACGCTTCGGTGTCGTGGGTTCAAGTCCGGATTCCCAACGATTTCCTGAACGTCTCTCCCTGCTAGTGTTGTAGCACCCAGTCTTGAGACCATTTTTTCCCCTCTTGGTCTTGTCTTGGTCTCCGCTGCAGTTTTACTTGGTCTTGACCTCAAAACCAATTTTGCTCGGCCTTGTCTCAGGGCCTGTTTTACACCTCTACACTTCTGCCAGCAGTTTTCAAAAGATTCGGAAAATGGAAACCCCGTCCTAAACAAAAGACCAAACTGCAACCAAACCTTTGCGGAATCGGCGAAATGCATTGTCGTCTAAACGGCCCCTCAGTCTTGGATGTGGCAGTCCCAGAGTTTTTATTTACCAAACACTAGAACCCATAAGAAAATGCTATTCTTCATGATTTTGGAGTTATTAATTTTCCACTTTAAAGAACCAGGAAAATGATTTGTCTCAGTTTGTTGGGTTAGATCCGCTTTCTTTTTACTTTTCCTCTTTTTCTATTTAGTGTTATGTTCACAGGGTTTGGTCTTGGTTTGCCTTGGTCTCGACTTAGTCTCGGTCCTTAATAGTATTGAAACCCGAAACACTCAGCCTTGTCTTGGACTGGTCTTGGTCTCAGTTAGCACGGTCTTGACAACAACACTACTCCCTGCTGTCTCCGCCATGTTTTCCTCTTCATGCCTCTACTGTATAATAAAGCCATGAAAGGCCTAAAAACATCTAAAAATAAAATGGTTTACAAGCGTTTTCAGGGCCATACTGTCCCAATCTATACCATACAACTAAGAGGAGGCATCCCATTAGGTTTCAGTGTCATATTTGAGGACCCAGACCTGTAGAAATCCCAGTCTGAAAAGCGTTTGGATGAAGCTAAAGCTACGCCTGTCTGCTTCAGTCCTGCTCCGCTCAGATCCTCCAAACAGATCACCTTTTTTTTTCCTCCGAGAATCACAGCTCATTTCCAGATAAACCTTTTGTTTCTGTGTCTCTGTGTTTGGCTGCAGCTCTGACTAAAGCCCTTATCTCTCGTTTGGCTCTCGCTCCCGTCTCGGCGGGAGGCCACAGCGTCTTGATCCTAACAGGCTGCCGTAGTGTTTAAAGAGCTCCTGTTGTACACACACTTCACAGTCATTTCCCTTTTTTTTTCTTTTTTTTTTTTCAAAATTGTCTTTTCATTTTGACCACACTCAAACCCGAACGCGACGCCTGTCTCTCTGCTGATAATGCGTTGGCCCGGCTGCGCCACATGGGGTGGATATTTGCATAGTATTTTAGCTCAGAAAATCTTCAAAAAGCTGATTTATCTCCGCACACGAACGGCTCTCGGAGTTTAGACACTTTGGACTGTTCAGACCTTCTTATTATGCGTCATTTTCAAACAAAGGCTGATTGCAATAGAGATTAGGACCCAGTATGTTTGATAGGGTATGCATATTTTGAGAGAGGGAGACCTGTGGGGAGGTGAATTGGTTTGGGAAGCTTTTGGCAAATAGACTTGGAAGATAGATTTTCATATTCACATAAAAGCACAGTGGAAGCATTGTAACGAATGTATGGCATGTATTGTTTCTGTTACCGCTCTGGAAAAAAAGAGTGCACTGTTTGTCAGGTTTTATTGTTTATAGATACATTACGGTAAACTGCCTCATTTTGGGACATGCTGACAATATTCCTCCTACTTTCCAAATAAAGCAATTATTTTTTTAAGCATAACCTTAAAGGAAATGATGCATTTACTCCCAAACCTGTGTCTAAGTCAAACTACTGCCCCCCCCCCCCAACCCCCCAAAAACCGCCCCTTTCACAATAAAAGCCTTTGAACAGGAGCAGCCATTTAAATTCTGGTGTTTTGTTAACCACTGTTGTCTGGTCATGATTTTAAGGGGACATTATTATGAAGCATCAGAGACATGTGGCAGTTCAGACTTTATACAGTGTTTTAATGAATTTACTCCATATTTTATAACAAGTATCATGTCTTATGGTTGGAGGTGCACTAATTCATCTACATGTGTCTCTAGATGGTGGCAGAAAGCTGGAGACAACCCACAGCAGAGATGGGCTAATTTTTTGTGCCCTCCTTGTGCCTTGCTTCCCAGCGCGGAGGTTGTGAGATTGATCCTTGAGCCGGCAGTCACACGATCTCTCTGTGTGGAGTCTGCATGCCCTCCCTGTGTTACCATCGGTTCTCTCTGAGTACTCCGGCTTCTTCCCACCAAGACCTGCGTTAGTTAGTTAGTGTGTGTTAGTGTGTTAGTGGAATTGGTGACCCTGAATTGCCCTTGAATGAATGTGAGAGTGAATGGTTTTCTGTCTGTGTGTGTCTCTGTGTCAGTGACAAACTGGCCACTGTCCAGGGTGTACCCCGCCTAAGGCCCAAAGTTACTGGGATAGGCTCCAGTACCCGTGACCATTAATGGGAATAAGCAGAAGAAAATATATAAATTAATGAATTCAGACTCAGACCTCATCTCAAAATGACTCAACACAGACTCAACTCGTTACTCAGACTCAAGCATGACACGGGCTTGAATTGGTGATTACTTCACTGAGATGAGATTATGAGTCGACAAAAACAGAATCATCTAACACAGGGTTGCTCCAAGGTCTCAAAAGTATTAAAAAGCTATTAAATTTGATGTTACCTTAAACTGTCAAATTGGGACAACTAAGTCAAGTTTTTCAGTGTTGTACTTAATTTATACTTTGTAAGTAACAACAGAGTAGTGTGCATTTTTTGTGAGTTGGATGTGAATTTGGCAACAAATTCTATCAATAATGGTTTTACAAAGATCTTAGTCACCTGCTCAAATGTGTCTTTATTTAGTACGTTTTTGAAAGCTAGGTCTACTGTTTATATGAGCTGTGTAATGTTGTAGGCATAGGCCTATTTGTTGCAAAAACATCCAGTAAATCCTGTTACTGCTGAAATTTATGATTCCATTTTTAGATTTTTTAATGCAGAGTTTCAGAGAGAAATACTGATATTTTATTATGTAAAATTTAAACAGATTGTTCTTTTGCCAGCAACCTTGGAATTCAGTTTCATTCTAAGTGGCATTAAAAAGTGTTACAAAGGTCTTAAAACCTTGAACACAGATTAAGATGAACTTTAATTCATGAGGGAAAATGCTATTCTATACTTTGAGACAAAACACGGTGATGTTTCTGGAGAACTATACCACAAAGGTCTAGAGGATCATAACCTTGATAGAGTTTTTTTTGTTCCAGTGCGCACTAACTTCTTTACACATGTCAATCAAACTCTTTACCTTGTTTTTTCCTTTTTCTTTTAAGCACGACGGAGACAACCTCGGCTCTCATTTGTTTCTCATCAGCACTGCTTTATACTTAAGGCTTTGAATCGTTGCCATCTCCTCTGTGTATAGTTCCTTGCTCGACTCCTCCATCCATCCTCCCACGTTTTGTTCTCTAGTCCGCCGTGACCGAAACTTGTCATGAGGAGTTTCGAGGGACGTCCCCATTTTTTGGAGAAGCGATTTTTAAACAATGTGGCCCGTTACATGCCTCTCGAGCTGCATTTCGTCATAGAGGGAAAACAAACAGTGGAGTGGAGTGAAGATCAAAGTGTCATCTGAAACAGTATCATCAAACAGAGCTGAAGCACTGACAGCTCAGAGCAGCGCCGGCTCTCAGAGAGAAAAAAAACACGGCTTTGTTCAAGAGTCACGACGGGGTTTAACTGGACTGACTTTTACACAAGTGTGGATAATAATAGAGGAACTGTTACAAGTCATGTTTTTATAGTACAGTACATATTCACCATCTCTGTTTCAGTGTTTTTATAGGGATAGGGGGATATAACAATATAAAGCAGATTTTATGTTTTTCAAAAGTGAATATACGTAGTAAGACTGCTTCTACTGTGATAACCCTGGTACTTTGTTGCAGTGCCCAGGTTGGAGTTTAAATTGTGTTTTTTTTAAATGAGGTAACAGTACTCAATCTCTTGACCATCATGCAAAAACTTCTCATTCCTATTTTGAATATTAGTGTAAGTGGAATTTTCTTCTTCAAAAAGTTTCCAAGTAAAAGTAAATTATAGTGTATGTGCACATTTAAAGTAGTAGAAAAGGTTTTAAGTTGTTTATCGAAGTGTGTTGCCAGATTACTCGTATTGCAGCGCTTGCACAAGACTCACTTATCACCACCGCGCGGTGTCGTCATCGACTTTGGCAAAGCAGAGCAACACTTAAGACTTTTCCCCTCTCTCTGTTTGTGCGGCGCTGATTGCAGCTCCACTCTGTGTTCTGCTCACACACAGACAGCAGCTGAGTGTGCTGCGGTCGTAGTTTATGAGAGGAATGACATGATTTCACGCACGCATGTGGCCAGGTGACATTAACCGCAGTAACAGTAAGAGCACTGACAAAGCTGAAGCTATTGGTCCACAGCACCGCAGCAGTGCCATTAGAAAGCTCTTACTTATACCTATTTATAAAGATACCTGTGCTTTGTTTTACAGAGTCACCAAAATATGACAAATTGATGACTTGCTTTATTAAATTCCAAGTACATGTGTCACATATGTAACCTTAACAGATTTGCTAAATGAAAGCTTGTGCACTGTCTTTGCGCTTTGCTAAAAAGTCATTCTTGTCTCTGTAGATTTGAGTGGGATTGGGGTTTGTACCAACAGATAACATACAACCAGAAAATGGGTAAATTAGGCTGCCCTTCTTCTTACTGTAACAAACGTCTCTGGTTTTACCTTCCTGATCATGTGTTTAATGTTTTCAGGACACCAGCTCATTTCTATCGGAAAGTCCACTTCTCATCTAATCTTCCCCAACTTACCTCATATCTAATAAAAAGTATTGTTATACTTTTGTCTGAATGAAAACAGTAGAGAACCATGTACATTGCTGTGCTGTACAGTGTGTCTCTGCAGCAGAAGACTAAAGCAGCAGAGCCATGTTCAGATCTCACATGGAGCTAATGATCCTGTGTAAAGAACCATCTCCATGCATCATGTGTGTGTTCAGCCTAATGGATGGAGCACTGCTTCAGAGAAAAGCTTCTATTTAATCAAAGCCAGATAAATCAATGTAAATGCAGCATCACATTTATTCATCTTCATTTCAAACTAAATGGAGCCTATTGTTCAGTGTCACTTATTTCTTTCTAGCCTTATCTCATGTCATTTATTTGATGTAATATATAGTTGTTTAGAGAAATGCCCATTAAATCCTGAAGCTAAAGGTCTTTTAGACACGACTCAGCGTTAAACCCAACATTTGATTTTCTCTATGCCTGCAGTAGTAAGATATAGTTCCCAGACCTGGACTCTGGACCTCGGCATCTTCTAGTTCAGGGGTAAATGCTCTGCCCATCAAGCAACAAAGTGTCCTTGGTCTGTCCTGGGGCCTCAGAACCAAACATTCAAAACAATGATAGAAAACATACTCTATTTAGTGGAGGTAATTTGATGTTAATAAAGGTGTTTTAGGTCAAGTTGGCTTAGTTATGTTTAATTAATATGATAAATTACTTTTGTTAATAAGATTTAGCTATAATATATTAAATGTAGATGCCTTACACAGAAAATGTAAGTCACATATATTTTTATATAGGAACAGTAAGGTACCACAGGAAAGGGTTCACAGACATAAGAAAAGAGTACACTTATACACTGTTTTACCAAAAGAAAAAAGAAAAAAAAATACAGGTAAAGTAATAGCAGGCTCCAGGCAGTTTTCATGAGCAGCAGCTGCAGAAGAGAGCAGCAGAACACTTTTCTGCGAGGGCATGACAACCTGAGAGAGTAAGCTGTTCCCAAACCTTTCCTCAGCTAATTATATTTAATTTCTTACAAGCAATTGCCAAACACCACTTACCACTGGTTTAGTATGAACTTGGCATGGATTTTGTAGTAAAAGCTGTAGATCTTAAAAAATGGGAAACTGGATAGTGCCATAAACATCATATTGGAGTACCACTGACTGAACATTTACGTCTTACGGTGCGTTCATGTGGTCCTCAGAAACTCTGGAAAACGTTTTTCTGCAGTTAAAAGATGCACATGAACGCCTGCACAAGTCAGAAAAATAACTCGGGAACCGCCTGACTTCCTCATTTTATCATCTGTTTCCTGGACATAGCAGAAAATAAGCTGATTAATTAATTTGTGTTTCTTTTTTTTTCTTTTTTTTTGAGCTCTTTGACGAAATGTTGCTAATAATTTGAGTTTACTAAAAGCTGTCACTCCCTCAGAAGTAACAGAATTGCATTAGAAATGGTTTTCATTGCAAGCTCTTTGGCTAAAGCTATATATGCAAAATATATTAACGCTCAGCTTTTTAGTAGTGAGAAGGCTAATGTTAAACCTGACTGTTAGCTGTGTTAAACTCTAACTAATAACATTACTGACCAATAACTTTGTTGGTCTACCTATGGTGCGTTAGTATTGCGACTTTCCGAGATAAAAGCACATGAACATAAACAAGTCAGGAAAGCGACTTCTCATCTCAAAACGACGAGCACCCGAGGAGCTCATGAATGCAGCATTACAGTCTTGTGTTGCGTTTTTTAAACACTAAAAATCGCCACTCCTCACACATTGCCTTGCAGAATAGCTCCAGGCAAAGTCCTTTAGTGGGTGCAAATCCTAAAAAAGTGTTGGTTTAACGAGAATGCTGTTTAACATACTATATATTATACCATGACAATAGGTTTGATCATTCATTTGTCCTCTACCATTTATTCCAGTGAAGGGTCATGGGGATCTGGAGCCTTTCCTGGCTACTTTGGGCCTGCGGTGGGATACACCCTGGACAATTAGTCGCATTAGGTGGACATTTGAAAAAGCTGACAGATAACCTTTCACTTTCACATTCATTCACTGTAGGACAATTTAGAGTCACTAATTCTCCTAACACATGCATGTGTTTGGACGGTGGGAGGAAGATGCTAACACAGGCAGGACATGCAGACTCCAGGATCCATTACTTCCCTCAAGACCAAGCTCTTTATAAAATTTAGTTCAGACCTTTTTCTTCTGAATACTACTCTTTACCCTTCTCTAATGTTGCTATACTGTAGTTCAGTCTTCACCCGTGCCCTGAGTTATCCTCCTCCAGTGGATCAAACCTCTAAAACTTCCCCACTCGCTTCTCACTCAAAGCTTTTTTTCAGTCTAAAGTTATTTGAGTTCATGTCTTTCGGGGCAGAACCAGCACAAGACCTGAAGGTGTTTGCTTTGTCAGTCTTTTTCTTTTGTGCTCACATTTTGGCAGGTTGTGGCCTGGGACACACGCATGCTGACTTAATCTTCAAGGTTCTGTTGTTTATGGAAGAAAAAAAAAATCTTTAGAAGAAGCTACACTGATAATTATGGCCACCAGTAAAAGGCAGGTGTATTTTTATATTGCTACCTTCACCTCTCGACCTCCGCAGCTTGCCCTATGCCTTCAGCTTCAACCAGGCACTTATAGTTCAAAGAGATGCATTTTTCATTTATGGACATAAAATATTGAAACACTTATGCAACATGTGCTCAGCCAAGCTCACATAACACTGATGTCAGGGCAGAGTGTAGCAGGCCAGAGGGTTCATCTCACTGCTTTATAAAAATATATAAAAATAATTTGAAAATGTTCAGAGACAGGAAGTCTGACCCACAGCTAAATTATTGGTTTAAATTGAGACGACAGGTTTTCAGAGGTTCGAGACTGGAGTGATATTTTAGGAGCAGCCTGACCTTTGCACACAAGTCTTTAGAGCAAATTAGACAGATATTATTTTAGCCTGGCCAGACATGCGAATACTTTTTTTTTTCTCTATAAAGAATTAGTCTGGGTTTCTTTGCATTTGGGTTTCCAGGTAGCAGTAACCTTGGACATTAAATTGCCTCAGGATGCAGAAGATTGGAAAAACAACCATTTAATGAGACATAAAAGAAATTAGGCATGGCAAAAAGCCCAAATCATTTTAGGTAACCCTTAAGCAACATTTAAAGAGGATATTTTATGCTTTTATTCATTCATTTTTAAACCAATCATGGTCACCTCGACATGAACAGCATTACATGTTTTACAAACTTTAAAAACATTATCTAACTAAAAGAAAATGTTTTTAGTAAGTACTCTACTGGTGCCATAAAGAAACAGGTGAAGAGAGCAGGAGAGGGCAGCAGTCAAAGAAAAAGAGCACTTCACTTCCTTAAACTTTTTGTATGATGCCACTTTACTTCAAAATGAAACATATCTGTGTGGAATCAGTGAAACAGAGCTGTACACCACTTTTTTGAATAAATAAATGAGAGCAGACTGGATGTAGAGGGCTTGTTGATTGGTCAGTGCTTCCTGGAGTGGGCGGGGGTTCATGGGACAGGCAGAGGTTTGTGCAACCAAGCGTTTTGATGCCTCAGAACAGCCGCGCCAGACAATAGAGGTGTGAACGAAGCAAAACACAACTGCAGGTATGTTTTTGATGAGGGATGAACATTATAACATGCTGCTACAATAAACAATGTATACTGTGCTTACTGTGACCATCCTAAACCTCTCTGTTTGCAAGACAGGGCCCAACAACAACAAACAAACAACAAACAAGTCAACAAACACTAACACTTGAACGCCACTCAAGTTGATGATGTTGCTGGTAAAAGCTGTTTAAAGTCGCACAGTGTGGCAAGTAAAGAGACGATGGCTTTTGAGGGTCATGTTCTTTATAAAATGCAGACATATTTTACATAACGCTGGCTGATAGAGAGTTAACCAAATTACCGCAAAGCTCAAAGTGTTTTGCAGCCATTTCCTCTGGTTTAATTTCTCGTCTGTCAAATGCTTTTCAGATTCCTCCCACCATTTTCTTAAAACAACACTACATGAGCCAAGGGCATTTCTCTTAATGAAGCGATTGACCTCAGGAATAATTGATGAGGCAGGCTGCGGTGTTGCCGCGGCGGGGGGTGCGAAGAGGCCAGCGTAAGCCCAAGGGCGGGCCGGGGGAGAGTAGGGCAGAGGGGCAGCTTAACGAAGGGGAAACTCTCACTGCTCCACGCTGCTCTGCTTGTGTGGCGTGACTGATGTGAAGAGAAATGTTTGGGTGGTGAAGAGTCCCGGTGGAGACTCATCAGCGGAGTACCTCTCGAACGCCTCCTCCGCCCCCCACACAGCAGCCGGGACGGAGCAGAGGCTAAGTGGTGTGAAGCCGGGAGCTCTCCGACAGGGTCCATTACCCCCCTCGGTCTGGTCCTGCAGCGGCCTGTCAGCGGAGAGGTGAGGAGGTGGAAGAGACACACAGCAACAGCTCTCAAATATATCAGCTCCTTTATCAAGTATAAGTACGTGCTTTTTCTCCAGGTTCTTAAAATGACTATGAGCAGTATTGATACTATTTTATAATGCATTGATTTTCTTCGGCTTATATGTCAAAGGGTGGTGGGAACTGGCGCCTATCCCAGTTGTTAATGACCTGTTAGTTTCATTCACTCTCACATTCACACATTCATTATGGACAGTTTAGATTCACCACCCTAACCCTTAACACTGTTGTTGTTAAAGTTGCAATAATTTTGTTTTCAGACACATCCCTCCTTGTATTCCTCTTCGGGGCTTGACGTTTACTCCTTTGCTTTCCAGCCACTGTGTCAAAAGTTGTTAGACAATTCATGTTTTTACAGCCACAGTGTATTTAGTTAAGTTTTTGTGTATATTTTCTAGCATACAATTAGCTTAAAGCACAGGTGTCAAACTCTGGCCCGCGGGCCAAATGTGGCCCGCAGGATAATTTCTTTTGGCCCGCGAGATCATTTCCATTTTATATTAATAATGGCCCGCCGATATATTTTGCTCGATCTGTTTGAACTACATCTCCCATAATGCACTGCAGAAGCGTCGCCGCTGCGCGCCGGCACTGCCCCTCCCCCGCTGTTTTAGCGAGCGGCATTTAACGAGCCGCAGGAGCAGAGAGTGAAGGATTCTCCAACAGGAAATTTAACTTTCCACAAAAGAAATGGGCAAAGAGGGGTCAGTGAGAGCAGGAGCTTCTTAAACAGGTGGGACTCTCTGTAAACGCTCTACACTTTGTTTGTTGAGCTAATGTAGCAGTAATAAAACCACGCTCCAACCGCACAGCATTGTAAGAACATCTCCTTTACAAACCGTACGTCTTTAAAAACAGAAAAGCAAGTTGTGTCAGTAAAACCAAGTTATCAGCAGAGAGTTGTTTAAGTTCATTCACAGCACTGCCCTCCGTCGCTCTTTTTCCTTTCTCTCTGTCGCTACTTGTGCTCTAATGCACTCATTAACACACAGCGAGCTAAACCTGCCCAGAAAGAGGTATAATCCTGCTCACACTGTGTCCTGCAGAGGACAGAGAGGTGGACAGTAGTTTGCTCAATAAATGTTAAATAAGCCTATAATACGTGTTGTGTGTAGGAGCTGACTCAGCTTAAAGTTGTGCTGGGCTTACATAAGAGGCATGACATGCACCTAAATATTTATCTGCTGGTAGTAGCCACTGTCACAGTAAAACAGAGTGGACCTGATGAAAACACCTGTCTTATATGAGGAGTTAGGTAACTGTGGCAGTAAATAATACTTAATAAATAAATCATTGGCCAGTGTTAGTCAGTAGTCTGTGGCCTATTTGTTGTTATTTGTTGAGTTCCAAGTTCTGATTTAAAACAAAACTACAAAGCCCGTTAAAACCACAAATCTACACCTGTAGTTCTGTGGGGAAGTATTATTCTATGTTAAAACGCCTATTGTAGCCTAACTGAGAACAAAAATACAGTAGGCTGGCTTTATTATTTATACAATTCTCTTATTCGGCCCACGACCAAGACTGGTTTTCTAATTTTGGCCCCAGCTCCGATTGAGTTTGACACCCCTGGCTTAAAGAAATGTAAAATCTGGTTTTATGTATGGGCTAGGATTTATCAAATATTTAAAAAATGGGTTATCTATAGGCAGAATGAAGTGTATCTCTGTAGGTGGCACGTTCCTTCAATAATGAGGAATTACTTTCTTGCCTACTAAATGGCCTACACTCAGACAGAGCAGCATAAATTCAGTTCTAACCCATAGTTATGATATAGGTATTTAGGTATGCATAAAATTTAAGGAGACAAAGTGGCTAGTGGGAGTATTTGTGTCAGTAGCCAAAATAAAAATGTGTTGGCCAGTGTTAATGTCAAGCCTTGTTACTATTCACATCAGTAATAATAATAATAATAATGGATTGGATTTATTTTGCGCTTTACAAGCTTGGCAAGGTTCTCAAAGTGCCACCCTTTGGGTTAGTGGGCAAGCGTCTCTACCAATGAGCCACTGTCGCCCTGACAAATGATGATGATGATGATCAAAACTGACTATTGTCCAACAAACACACTTATTGTCATTAAAATCAAGTCATTAAAATAACTACAGTCCCTGCACTGTATTTGGAAAATTGTTACTTATTTCATAATTGATTGATTTTGATGATTGAATTTAATTATTTCAATTCCTGGCTCATTACTTTGTTCAGATTGATATTGTGCAATAAAATTATGTTTACACACTGTTCAATTTAAGTTTGCCAACTTGTAACTTTTGACAACACTAGACAATAGGCACTTCTTGTGTTTGTAAACAGAACGTTTGTAAACAGACATTGTTGACAGGTTTGGTAACTGATAACCACTCTGCCACATGTGAGTAATATCAGAGCCTGGTTTCATAACATTAGTGAGTGGATCAACGTTTAGCCGTTTAATGTAATGTTGCAATTAGCGTCTATAATTAGCATACAAGCTAAAGGCCATGTAATTTACATTTCTTGATTTCAATGTTACGCAGGACAAATAGTAACAGAAATGTGTCGGACCACAATAGTTTGACATTTTATGTTCAGATTTAATTCATCAATCACCACAAATCCTACTTTTATAAGTTCACTTTAGCAACTGATGCTGACTCAGATCTGGATTATATTAATTCAGAGTAATTTTAAATAAACATATAAACAACAACCATTCTTTCCTGCAGTCCAGAAACGTCTAAATTAATATTTATATTTTGCACCCTCGTAGAAATGAATGGGATATAACATTAATATTGGTATCAGGCTGCGTGCGCAACTTTTTTAAGCACGTCATTCCTGGAAGAGTCAATAGTTACAGTAATAGTGGGTGTAGTTGTAGTAGTTGTCTTGGTAGTAATGGCAAAGTTGTAGTAGCAGTATTAGTAGCAGTACTCTTTACACTTGTTTACTCAAGTAGCAATTTTGTTAAATACTTTTCTTATACATGAAGAAAATTATTTTGAAGTAACGTTTTTTACTTGGATTCAAAGTAAAGTAAATTAACAAATGATTAGTTTTGATTCTTTATAAGGGCTTTGTGGCTTAATGGGTGAGCATTTACCCCTGAACTAATCCCCAGTATCCAGGTCTGGGTTCTTTATCTTTACCATTGTGAGATAGGGCCAATGCCTTGTCTATGCTCTCTCGAGTGCTTCTACATCTCTCTCTATTGTCCTTAATGCTAGAACCAGCCGTCCTTGTTATCTTCTTGTTTTTTTCTTTTGGCGAGTGATGGCGGGAAGCGTGGACACACTGAGGGGAAGTGTGTCATGGCGGCTCGGACCTTGTTAGCATCGATCGTCTGAGATGGAGAGCACCCTTTCATTTATAATTCATCTGCGTCTGATGGCCACACACCGAGATGGGAGCGGCTGCAGATGAAGTGGAGCTGACTGTGTTTTCATTAGCCACCTTAAAATGTTTTGCTGTCGAAGCCACAGACGTAATGAGCCACACAGAGGCGGCTGGGATTTTAGCTTAGAGCAAACCAATCGCCCCAAATAATGGAGTTATTTAATGTTTGGGTTAATTCACATATATAAAGAAAATGAATGTTTTATACACAAATATTTGTATTTTGTTTTTTTCCTTTTCAGCTTCAAATCAAGCCCAGAATTTGAACTTTAAAAATAAAAGATATGTAAAAAAAAAAAGAAGGTATAAATAATAATAATAATCATAGTAAATATGAATAGAATAAAATAAACAAATAATACAAAAATAAAAATAAAGGAAATGACTCAGTGTCACACGACAAACAGTGGAGTGAAATTTACTAATTAAAAGCAACATTGCACAAACAAAATAATTGATCTTACTAATTAAAAATCAAAATGTCAGTGCAGGAGATTGGTGCTTAAAGTCTCTAAGCAAGTTTATTTTAATATTTTCTTTTCATTATTTGGCTGTGAATTGATTTTAAAAAGCAATTTACATTTTTAAAAACCCTGACGTACAACTGTCTCTTCTCTGTTATTAATAGTTTGAGGGTGGTGGGGGTCTGAAGTTGTCTCCAGAGACTGCAGTTCATGACCTGACCTCTAGGGGTCAAGGTCCATGTGTCCTTTAACTCTGTGGGGAGAGCTGTCAATGGTTTTCAAGTAAAGTCGGTTTAATTGCTTAGTGTTTGCTGTAAAGGACTGGTGATTTATTTAGGTTGACTTTTGCCACTATACACAAGCTGAATTAATAAACATATTAATAAATTAATCCTAAAACTTCAATTAGTGTCTTTTATAAACAAGCAGCAAAATCTCCTTTGATGACTGTAATTACTGTAGTTTTTCTGAATCATGTTTGCATCATTGACATTAATTTTGCTAGTGACTAGCCAAGCTTAGAGGAGACGTCAGAGTGAACTTCTCGATGTGTCATTTAGTGTAAGGAAGCTCTAATGTGGAGCTCATGCAGACTCCACACTGAGGCCAGGGCTGGTTAGTGATGGGTCAGTCATGAACGAGTGAGAGCCGGCTCCCATCTGTGAGCTGCTTTGTTCTGAAAGGATCTTTTAAAAAACAGAGCAAATAATAACAGAGAGAAGAAACTACATCAGCCCCATGGTCCTCCTCAATCTGCCCTGAAAAATAAAAGGTAAAAGTTATTCTTGGATAGTTGACGGTGGTTAGTTCAGAGAAACACCTGAAGCTGTTTGGCGCTGCTGTTTTGCAGAATGCACATTGCAACATATTTCTATTATTTATTGAAGTATATATTTATGAGTTTTGTTAAGTTATGAGGTCAGCTGTTGCTGTTGTTTTTACTTTTTAATATTAAATAAAACCCTGCTTTTTGTTAGGGATGTTTCTGTGTTTAAATTAAAAAAAAAGTCTGTGTGTTTATATGCTATGTGTAGTAGAATGGTTCTGTAAGCATCAGAACCTTTGAATACTTTATCACGGTTCATGTATTTGAGTTATATATGAGTACACAATAAAAATCATTAGTCAAAACTGCACTAAATGTGGCTGAAATACAAAAGGTATGAGTGGTAAAATGAAGAGCCATTTGGGAGCCAAAAGATCTGGCTCTTTTTGGCGAGCCAAGCCAAATGACTCGTCTCACTGAAATGATATAAATAAAAATAATAAAACACAACATTATTTATGAAGCCGGCTCATTTTTTTTTAACTAAAGGACAGATAAAACAGCTTCAACTTAACTCAACTTGACCCTATGTTGAAATAAGGTAAGATTTAGTGCTCAAACCTGATCTCTAACCGGTTCTAGTTCATGGGTAAATGCTCTGTTCCTTTAACCACAGTTGTTGATCATGTACAAACTAAACATCTGGACATCGAACATCTTCAATGACACGACCAAACATGGAAGATGATTTAAAAAAAAGAAAAATATCCAGCTTCCAGAGCAGGGGTTAAAGGAGAATCTTTAATATCCAATGGTACCAGCATACAAGTAATGGAAAAGTGCGAGAAAGGGCCATAATGCAACATATTTTAGACATAATAAAAGAAATTTTGTGATAATGTGACATGTGATAAGGATGCAAGAGAACAGAATCCCACCAACCAAAATAAAAGGCGTCAAGGAAAGCCCAAAGAAACCATTAAGAGGATGCTGAGACGGGACACAAAGGACTGGGGGTTGACGACTGGATGGATGTTCGTATCTTTGGCCTTATCTGACAACATGGAAGAAAATCCTGGATCCAGATGGTGTTCTGGATCTACTCTCAAAATAAATAATTTCTTCCTTGACCCATTTCTGACCGTTATGTTATCAAAATCTTACCATTACGTTTTGAAGTTTTCTTGCTAACATGCAAACAAACTGGCTTGCATGTTATTTTCACACTGCTTCTTTCAAGCAAATCACCACAACACAGATCCTTAATTATGCATGTTCTCAACAAAGGAACGACTCAAATCTCATCCAATATTAAAAACCTTTTAACCTTAACACGTACATGAAGTAATACTGCATTCCACTTTGTTTAAAACATGTTCATGGGAATATAATTTGCCTAAAAGATGTGATGGCAGCCCCTAACCTGACCCTCTCTTTCTCTCTAGTCCCACCAGTGTCAGTTTATAAAATGTCCTTTGTTGCCGGAGGTGGTCCCTGGTCTGAGTCTCTCGTGAGGGGTCAGACGTGGTCCACTTCGGGGGAGGTGGATGTCAGTTTGAACAAGCCGAGTGAGGAGATCTCTGCCTATTAATATTTGAGTATCTCTCGTTGGTGCAGCTGTTTACTTAACCCAACACGCTCCGGGGCTTGCCTTCAGTGCACCTCTCTGTCACTCACTCCTCTGTCTCCCCCGCTTTGCCTCGCCACCATCCATCGCCCCCCTTTCCCCTTCCTTTCTTGTCCCAGTAGTGCTACCTGTCTCCTCTCCCTCATCCATCAAGGTATTGCTTCTGCTTCCTACCTGTCACACCTTGTCATTATGTTTCATTTGTTCAGCCGTGTCGTGTGCGTTGCAGAAACTAGCCCTCTCGCTGTTTTGTTTGTTTTGTTTTGTGTCTATTTGGTTTTGTAAGCGCGTATCTGTGATCCGCTCCCGTCGAGATCTTGTCACTTGCGCGGCTTGTTTGTCATCTCTGAATGTGTTAGAGCTTGTTATTAAAAGGGGGGCCAGTGGTTGGAGCTGTCAGGGCCGTCCCTACTGATCCAATGCAATTTAATAAGACTGGAGGCTATTCGCTTATTACTTCATTAGTGAAATATCAGGGAAATGTGTGATTTGGTTGAGGTTAAACAGAAATGTCAGATAAATTTCAGCACCTTCGGCGAGCTGGAGTCGATACTACAAATACTACTAATCTTTTTGTCATATCTTTGAATGAATGATTGCACCACTGGCCTAAATCTATCAACTTTAGAGAGCCTGAGTGAACTTGCCTTATGTGTCTGTTAGCTATTCATTTTCTTAGTGTCATCTTAAAATGGTCACAGTCTTTTCAGAGTTTGCTTCAGAGCTACTGTATATCCACTTTAAACACTTAATAATAGGAATAAGTGATAAGAGTATTAGTGTTAGATTGCCAGACCTTTTTTTGTGAAATGCTGTGTCACACTGCATTGAATAAGAGAATTGATAGAAAAGCTGTTATGTTATGCCCACGATGGTTAAGGTTAAGGTAGAAGGGAAATGTGTTCTTTGCCTTTGACCAATCCTTCCAATGCCACTAAGGCAACCTGTCACATGCAGTGCTGAGAGCCATTTTCCAAATTTTGGACCAGGATCCTGGACAGGAGTACCTAGCTGGAGGATTAGCTTATTGTGCATTTTTTAGGTTGATGGGGTATGCAGAGAAAACCTAGCCTGGCCGGGATCAGCCCTCCTAACTTGTTTTTGAAAGCAGGAGAGTGTGGATCCTCAGCCATAGAGAGCTGTTTCCAATCGAACTGCTGGATATCGGCCTATCACAGCTGTTTATCTGCGGTGCATCTTACAAGTACAGAAACTAATGTCCTATCAGAAAATAACCAAGGTAGCGCTGGCTAATACCAAGCTAATTTTTTTACTTCTCTGACCTGATTAACACCATTTAGTTCTTTCCTTTGTCACCTATTGAAGTCTACTGACTGAAGTCTGTGTTGTTTTTCAGCTCTCTGTGATTTTTCTTCTTCTTTTTTGTTGCCATTTTAACAACAGTAAAGTCCCGTTGACTCCCGACACGAATGACCATATTCTAACAAACTGACTTTTTTCCACATGTCTTTGTAAGGGAAAGGGAAAGGGAATGTTATTTATATAGCGCTTTACCTATGACACAAGTCACCCAAAGCACTTTACACAGAAGGGAAGGGGAATTTCATTCACTCCATAGTCAGTGGTGGTGAGCTACGTTTTGTAGCCACAGTTTCCCCTGGGGTAGACTGACAGAAGCGCCGCTGCACACATCTGTGCCAATGGACCCTCTGACCACCAGCAACCACTCACTCACACCAGCTTCCTGGTACCAGACCAACTTTCTTGTATAGAATAGGAAGAGTTAGTCTGGTTGGCCTGGCCAAGAAAAGCCACCCAACCACGGAAAAGCCCTGGCGGGTCTGGTTTTCAAACCCAGGACCTTCTTGCTGCGTTGAACTTGATTTTAATTTAAAGTTTCAAAAATAGTTTTTTGACTTCACCAGACATTTGTTGGCATTTCTTAAGATGAAAAACATCCTCTCAGAGGCACTTGACTGCTGCCTTAGAGCGGGGCATTGGCCAACCTTTAAACACACTGACACACATTCAGTCCTTATGGCCTCTTGTACCACTGCTGTAAAGTCAGACAGAGTTCATGACTTCATGTAGTATTCATCACCATGTACCCCCTTAACCTTATTTCACGTCTTGTTTTTGCATGACGATGTTCACACAAATGGGCTGCCTGCCATTGTGGAGCACTGACACTCGTGAATAAACACAGCAGAGATTTTAACCAGCCTTTTTATGCTTTTAGGTCAACCATTTTGTCTTTGTCTCTTTGGAGGAGGAATTGTCACAGGTTTTAGCATGAAGCCATCTCTCCCATTAGTCTTTGCTGTCCTCTTTTGAACTCCCTCGATATTGGCTGAATAAATTGACTCATCCTAATGGCCAGGGTTGGAAAGTAAGGCCTGTTTTTTGTGCAAATATCCCATTAATTGAAAGAACAAGAGCCTTAGTTCCTCCTGGATTCGCTCCACGTTGAGTTTGTCTTAATTTATACACCTTACGCTGCACCGCTACTCCTGTGTTTTGTGTTGTTGTTTGAAGCTAGCTGTTGTTTTTTTCCCTCTAAGTGGCTTGTTTGTTGGCCTTAATGCACCGAGCGGAGATTAAAGGGCCTGAAGCGTGGGTCATTGAGAGGTTTGTGAGCTCATTTTGGCACAACAAGCATCATCTAATGGGTCTAAGGAGCAGGTGTTAATGGCAGCACATAATGAGGAAAATCAAAGCTGGTGTTAATACAGAGATCTGTGCTGTTTAAAGGTGTTACACTCAGACACTTGTGAAAGCAATGAACGGTAAATGGAAATTATGTAACATTGTTTAAGTGATCATAATATGCCTTGTGCTTATTTAATGTTGGGAGTTGTAAGGCAATGGCCTGCAGCTCCACATGAACAGATGTATCACACAACACATTTAGTGTATTTTTTAAAAGTCAAATAGATTCTGTAGCTCACAAAACTAAAATTTAGAAACCCTTGATTTGACAGTGATGTGTAGACAGATAAAACTGAGCCAAAGCTGTGTCAAGTCACAAGTTTTCCAGTCCAAGTCATTTTCAAGTCCTCAGCTTTCAAGACCCAGGCTAAGTCTGGTCTGAGTTGAGTCCGAAGTCAAGTCATTAAGACTTGAAATACGAGTCCAAGTCACTAAAGGCTGGTCCTGAGTTGAGTCCTTAAGACTTGATCATTAGATTTCAAGTGTGAGTCTATACACACACACACACCTGCACACACAAAAAAAGGGGAAAAAAAATCAAGTCCAAGTCACTCAAAAAAGTGTCAAAGTTGAGTCCGAAGTCCAATTCAATTCCAGTCAAATCCAAGTCGAGTCATACATTGAGAGTGAGTCCAAGGCCCATTTGTTATTGAAACATATGATTAATTTTACATGATTTTTAATGCAGCAATAGGAGTTTTGTCATCTGTTTTGGGCTTTTAAAATAAAAGCCCTTGAGTTTCAGAGAGTAGTACTGGATCATTCCATTGTCTAAAGTTCATACAGATTAATGTTCTGTTGTTAACTATCCTGGCATCAAATTTCACTCTAAGTGGCATTAAAGATAAAAAAAATGTCACTGGAGAAAACCTGGAGGTCCAAGTCAAGTCATGAGCTCCAAACATTGGTCCAGGACTTGGGTTCATCATCCCTGCTGCGAACATTACCTAGATGTAGTACATTTTATTGTGTGGATTAGGTTATATTTTCCATTAGCTCCTATTTGCCAATGGTTTTACAAGGGCCACTTACTTTGCTTGTGATTAAAAGCCTCTTCATGGCTTGTACAACGAGTGCTAGACGCAATGTTCCCGCATCCAGTCCTTTGATAATCAACTTCAAACATGACCCAGGCTGAAATGAAAAAAATGGCTTTTTCCTTACTCATGCATTTTTTACAAGGACAGAGATTTTTCCTTCCAAATAGAGAGTGTGCTTAGTAAAAATGACACACTAGGAACTGTCCAAGCCCTTCCCAAACCCCCGGGAGAGATATTGGGTTTAACCACGACATTTCAGAGCAAGCGCTAGACAAGACCCAAGGGGGTGCAGCGGTGACTGGATATCCTTACACCACTCAGCTGTGAGGGCAGCAGGCCGCCCGGGGTTAAGAGGCTAAAAATTAGAGCAGTGTGTGCAGCTAATGACCGACTCAGGGGGGAAATGCATTTAGAGCAGCTTTGGAGAGAGGACAGAGAGAAAGAGAGACGCTGATTAGGGAGAGGAGAGAATTCACATGGACAGCAGTAGCTATGACAACAACTGGACAGACCCTTACACAAGCGACGTCTTTAAAGAAAGTGCGTATGTATTTTAATGACAACAAGAAGTGTTTTTCCACTGCTACCACCTTACACACTTGAACTATATTAGATAATGGACAATACTCATCAGTCCTGGATCATCAGCGTGGCCGTCCTGGGAGTGGGTCTCTCCTTCATGTGGTTCTCCCTGAGGTTTCTCTTCCTCCCATAGATTTTTTTCTTTTACTGGAAAGGAGAATCTAATGACAATGGATGTCCCGGGACAGTACTATTTGCCTGTTTCATTGTGTGACTGTTTGTTTAGGTCTATTCTTGTAAAGCCCTTTGAGGCAACTGTTTGGTTTCACATGAATCTACCCTCCTAGGTTGGCTACTTCTGTTCAATAGTTCCTAATAGATCATTATGACATTAGTGTTTACACAGTGCAACCGCCTTTACAATGAAGATTTCTTATAGACAGAGCAATATTTTTGTATCATACCTTGACCTTCTTATGTCTATAAGAAATCTACATATTAATATTTGTAGAAGACCTTTTCGGATGCCTTTTTTGCCGCTCCTGCTCTTGCGCTCTTGTCCCAGTCCTCTTTATCAGTGCCGTGTGGAGGACGTCCTTTACAGTGCGTCACAGGTCCAAGCCTCGCCCTGACACTGCTCTGCCCCCCATTCAACCTTCGTTTCTTCACCTCTGTCTCTCAGTTATTCTTTAACTTGGCATCGATTTCACATACAGTATATGGAGGACCAAAACTGTCAAATCAATTAATAAATTAATAAATAAATGCTCTTATTGACAAATAATTCTTTAAACAGGACAAGGAATGCAAATGCAATGAAGGGGGCGAATGAATAAATATAGCAAATTAATAAATCTAGAAATAAATACAGAAAGGGAATACCTGTAGAGCTTTATTTATTTATTTTAATCAAAACTTACATTTTATTTAAGAAATATATATTTTTATTTCACCATGTCCTGTTTAAATAATTATTTGTCAATGAGATTTTTATCACTTGATTGATTTGGCAGTTTTGGTCCTTCATACACATTGCCCTTCTTGGCACAACCCTCTGCATTTATCCAGATTTGGGACTGATACAAAGAGCACAAAGGCTCATGAACCCTTTTAGTTGGAGTAAGGATAGCAGTATCCAGAAATGAGCAAAAACTCTTTCTACTTTACTTTTTGCTGCAAGAGTAAATAACACACTCCACATGTAAAAGAAAAGACTTAAATTTTTATAAGCTGCTGTTACAGTAAAGGTTAAGGAGATTTGCTGCACTGATTTACTCAGCAGCTCCACTCTCCATTTTGTTTACCTCAAAGGCACTTGTTTTGAGATCAGCTTTTCCTCATGTTATGATGTTCAGACTTTTAACACTTGAGTTAAACCAAGAAGTAAACTCACCCCAGCAGAGGTGAAAGAAGAACTTCAAACTGTACTCAAGTAAAAGTACTGTTACTTCTCAATAATATTACTTCCAAGTTGAAGTAAAAGTATTCAACAAAATGAATAAGTAAAAAAGTATTTAATATAAAGTTCACTTAACTACAAAGATTTGTTTTAATGCCCAGCACAATCTACTACTACTGCTAGTACTACTGCTTTTACTATTACCTCTACTACTACTAGTATTAATACTGCTACTACTACTGCTACTACTTATATAAATATATATATATATATATATATATATATATATATATATATATATATATATATATATATATATATATATATATATATATCAAGATTTGGTTCATAGTTTACATTCTAAGCATGTGATGCTTTAGCGAACACATATTGATATAATGAATAACAGGCTTTTCAGAACATGTCTGAGGTCTAAACTACAGGTGGAGAAGGTCTAATGTTATAGTAAGCTTCCATGAAGACATGATTTTTTGTTTTCTACAGAGATGTAATGTAGGCTATTTGTATTTACATCATGTAGTCACAAGAGCTGAGTAAACCACTATTGGTATGTTAAGTGCCTGGAAAGTGTAGTGACAAGATAGGCAACACTGAAGCGGAGATAAAAAGGTGGTCCTGTATGTTCTTGCTTTGACAGACAGGTGCGCTACATAAAGGCAAAGTAAAGCGTGTTTTATTGGGGTTATTACACCTGTTTAACTCATTTTCTTTAGCCAGACTTTCTCGCGTGTTTAGAAAGTGTTTATGAAGCACAGAGACACCGGTCAGAGACAGCCTGTGTCCATTGATACAGTCCACTTTTTAGAGAAGTCTGCGTGGCCTCAACAAGATATCAAATATCATAGTCTTCATCTCTCCACTCATTCATACTTTAAAAGTCTTTATTTTCTCCGTAAAAATTGTTTATTTCCTCCTGCTCCCGCTCTTATGTCAAAGCACACCGTGCTCATGAAAGCGAAAACCAAACTTGCGCATATGACTCATTAGCACTTGTAAAAAAATTGCGCACTTTTACAGACAGATTTCTGTTTTAATGCATTTGTGCTGCACCCAAATCGTTGTGAATGTTCTGAATCTCAAAAAACCTTCACACTGCTTCTGATTGGTGAGCATTTCTGTCTGTTACAAAATACATGGCATGAACCCACAGCCTCGACGAAGATGTTATAAGGCCTAAATAATCGCAGCTCCTGCGCTTTGCTAATTGCATCAATGCAAATTGCGATTTAGACTCAATTTAGATTGATTGTTCAGTCCTAGTTCTAATACTACTACTATTACTACTGTACCACTACTGCTACTGCTGCTTTTACTACTACTACATTAATACTACTAGCTACCTTCGAACCCATGACCAATGTCACTTTGCCAAGCTCAAGAAAAAAACCTTTTACTCATTTAGAGACTTTTACTGGGGCAAAAGTAAGTATTTTTCACATATAAAAGTTTGTTGAAAATGAACTAAGAAAGCAGATTATTAGTAAAAAGTATCTAGCTACTTTCCACCTTTGCGCCGCAGTCACAAACGTGACAACACAGGACTAAGCTAAACAAACTGGCAGTGGGGAAGAGTGAAATGGAAGCCTCACGTTACAAAGAAATGTTGTCGCTTTAATGAAAACGACTTGTAGCGCCTGCACTGGGAGTTATTGGCTGGTTAAAAGGAGGGATTGTGTGGTGTTGTACATGGCCAGCTCCTCTCCGGGTTTCTTCAGTTCATCCTGGCAGAGAGAGAGCTCCAGTGTTCTTTGAAAAATAATAGGCAGCCTTGGGAATGTAGCGAATGAAAAGACTAGACCAGGCATGTCAGGAAATTACTTTGACTCTAAATTATTTTTTAAAAAGATTTCTCTCTTTCTCTGAAGCAACATCTCTTATTGACCACCTCCCTTTGGGTCCCGGAGCGAATTTCTCTGTATGTAACATAAATAAAGAAATACCGATACACACATACATGCTCTCCCCCCAAAAAACCTTAAATTAAATAGGTTTTCTTGTGTAAAAAAAGGCAGAATCAATGGCTGTAGCTCAGCGGGGAGGGCTTTGACTGTGAATGTCATTTGAAAGCCTGCGCAGTGTGAGTGACAGAGGGGACCGCGATGCTGCTTTGAGTCTCACAGCCAGACGTCGAAGAGAAGGAACAAGAGTAAAATTAAATCTACGACATATACTCTGAGACTTTCCGAGGAAGGATGTCACTTTTCTTTTGAACCAACGCGACACGACGCAGCCACTAAAGTGAAACGGCGGAGAAGCAACAGGGAGGAAAACTGCATGTTCACTGTTTTAGAGATACATTACCCCAAATCTTCTGTCATGCTCCTGACACTTCACCGCCCACAATGACACAGTGACTTGTCTGGCTTCATTTTATATATAAAAAAAATAAAAAAAATAGTAAAACTGAACCAATTCTTTTCTTTCCTTTTGGCATTTCCTTTCTGGTGTCACCACAGGAAATCCTCTGCCTCGTAGATTCTCAAACTGATTTGGCATACAGTTTTACCCCCAAATGCCCTTCTTAACGCGACCTTCTCCATTTATCCGGGCTTATCCAGAGCTGGTTTTTAAGACCAAGCCATCCTTTGTAAAGTTGACGAGCTGTGTGGACCAGCAGCCAGTGGTAAGGTTGTTGCTTGTCTATGAACATCTTTAGTACTAGATACACAAACACAGAGCTAGGGAGACCACGAGTTCACCCTGGAAGTCGTGAGTTCATGTGATAACAACCATGTATATATAGAGCTACATGTAAACAAAAGCCACATTTGCCTCTCTGACCACAATCTCCTGTTCTTTTAGATATTATTTCCGTTAATTTTGTGCTTCTACCATAGATAACCATGCCTACATAGTGTATATAAATACTTATTCTTGTTTGTGACCCTGTGGCGCTGTCTAACACGTAATGTTTACATAGAGATGTGGTTGAAAGTCTGCACATACCGTTTTATTTTGAAATTTAACAGATCCTCCTCACTGGTCCTGTGTCTGACCTCCTGTCTGGCTCAATCTGGTCTCAACTTTATGCACGAGGGCTGCAGCATCCGTCAAAAATAGAATCTTAGCCTATTTCTGCTGGGGGCTAGACATGGTCTGCAACACAGCTAATGTGAACTCATGCATTGACTTGAATTTACTCTTTGTTACGGAGGCTGTACAGGACACTTATTGCTAGAGGTTAACCGATATGAGTTTTTCTATTGCTGATGTCGAATTTTTAAAATTCAGAGCAGCTGATGGGCCAATATTCTTAATTTTATGAAAGAAATTAATTTAATATAGCCATTTTTTTTCAAGTTTGCTTAATAAAATGCAAACAGATGTGCTAGAATTAACATTGAGAACAGTTAAACCTTTTTTGAGAAAACCAATAAGGCAATCTCACTCAAACTCTCTGTGCAAGTAGAGCTTGTGGAGAGCTACAAAATGCAGTTTAGATTTTTTGTTGTATGAGGTTCTATTTTGGATGTTTCCTATGATCTGCAGAGTAAGAGCCTAAACTGCTAGACAATGGTTGGGGGAGCTGGGGTCCCTCAGTCACATGGTTGCCCGGACATGTGCCTGACCAAAAATCCCCATAAAAGTGCAAGAATAGTCTAAAACAGTGGTTCTCAAAGTGGGGGCCGAAGCCCCCTGGTGGGGCTCAAAGGTACTGCAGCGGGCCCACCAAAGGTTGCCTACATGAAGTACATGAAATTAAACTGACTTTAAAATTAATTACAACAATTTTTAGCTAGCAGTCTGTGATTTTGTAATGTTTTTTTTATAGAAATCTATATGAAAAAACATGACATTGACGTATAGTGAAGTTTTATTGTTGGGGGTCCACGCTGTATTGTCTAATCTGTAAGGGCACAATGTTGTAACAACGCTCTTGACTTTGGGAAAGGCTGGTCTACAAAATGCCAAAATGTCGGTCCTCTATTTATCACACACGCAACACATTCAGTGCAAATCGGGGTAACTTAGGCAGGACATGCAAACTCCACTCAGAGGTGACCTACGACCTCTATGCTGAGAGTCAAGAACCACTAACACTGTGCACCCACTTCACTTTTCTTTTACATATTGTTACAACACACTCTTTCATGATTGCACAGTAGTTTCCTATTCCAGTAAAAAAAAAAAAGAAACATATCAATTTTAAAGTCCTTTTCATGTGAGCCGAGGCTGGTTAGCTGTTTATCCGTCTCATCTGCTGCTGGGAGTTCACAGAGTGTCCTGTTCGTGTGAATGTGGTTTGTGGCTGTAATTATCGGGCCTCTGAAGGAGCCACGGGCCAACAGGTGTCGAGAAGAGACGGCATTGGATCAAAGCCAGTGAAAATAATTACACAAGCTCCCCCTCTCACAGATAAGACTAACTACTGCTGCTGCCTAACATTCAGACCACATCTCTGCAGTACTTTTTACTTTAAGGCAGAACGGCACAATCACTTATAGGCTCAGTGGTGATAGGAGCTGCTCGATATTAGAAAAAATCTGTTATAACTATATATGCTGTGATACTGACACTGTATGTTTGTCTGTATTAGGATCACAATATAGTTTATAGGCTTTATTACCATAGGACACAGTAAAACAGTTTCATTTTAGTTAATGACTGACTGAGGCAAAATCAAAACTTACAAAAAACTAAACCAGGACTAAGTAAATCAGGTCTTCATCAGGTCGAAACCAGGACTGAACCAGGTCTAAACCAGAACTGAACTAGGTCTGAACTAGCACTAAATAAGGACTGAATCAAGTGTGAACCTGGACCGAACCAGAACTAAATCAGGTCCAAACCAGGACTAAGCCAGGCCTGAATTGGGTTTAAACTGGGTCAAACCAGGACTTAACTAGGACTAAACCAGAACCAAAACCAGGTCTAAACCAAGACTGAACTAGGTCCAAACTAGGACTAATTCAGGACTGAACCAAGTGTAAACCAGGACTGAACCAGGTCCAAAGCAGGTCTTATCCAGGACTGATCCACATCTAAACCAGGACAGAATCAGATCTAAACCGGGACTGAACCAAGTCTAAACTAGGACTAAACCAAAACCAAACCAGGTGTAAACAAGGACTGAACCAGCACTTAATCACTACTGAATCAGGTCCAAACCAGGACTAAGCCAGGACAGAACCAGGACTAAATCAGGACTGAAGAAGGTCTAAACCAGCACTAAATCAGAACTGATCCAGATCTAAACCACAACAGAACCAGATCTAAACTGGGACTGAACCAAGTCTAAACCAGGTCTAAACCAGGACTAAACACTCTCTCTTGCTCTGGCTGCAGCAGATGGACCAACACCTCTAACATACATGTGTCCAAAGATGGCACATGTAACAGCGCACAGTTGAATATTTTATCGTCTCATCATTAACACGCAGCCAGAAAAACCAAGAGCAGACATTAAAAACGCAGACAGTGCCCTGGTGTGAGTACAGCCTTCATTTGAAAACCCTCTTTGAACCAACTACAGTCAAACCTCATTTATCCAAAACTACACACATGTCATAGCAGTGATCTCTCCATCAAATAAAGCTCGGTTTGATTTGACGACTGAGAACTCTGCAGTGGGCTGTGACTATCCTTGAAGCACTTCTGTTAATTTCGTTCAAAAGAAAGTTGAGAGATTTTCCTCAAAAAATAAAAGTCCTTGTTCATTTAGAGATCATAGAATACAAATAGTGGGAATTAGTGTTACACGGGTGCAAGGGAAGTTTCGAGGCTGGTTTAACATAGAAACTAGAAGCACTTGGAGAACTCAGACCTTGTCAAGGCATTAGGCCCAATCTCGCAATGTTATAGATGTAAGATATGGTGCCCAGACCTGGATTCAAACTGGAGATTCAGGGGTAAATGCTCTATTCACTGAGCCAATAAGTCCTTAAATTCCCACAATGGTAAAGAAAGAATCCACTAAAAGTAATAATTTATTCCTTTACTGACCCCTTGTGGCTGAAGTTGGTATCTGTGGCCCTATCTCACAGTGGTGCAGAATGGTCCATACTATAATGGCCAGTCCGAGTCCAGAGTGAACCGAGACCAAGACAAAGCTGAGACTTTAAGGGTTTGAGACCAAGTTGAGACCAAGGCAAACCGAGACCAGGTCGAGACCAAACCCTGGGAACTAAACACTAAATAAAGGGAAAAAAGGTAAAACAAAAAGTGGTTTAAATACATAAATGATTATCTTAATGCAACAGTCTCTACAAACAGAGACAGATCATTGTCCTGGTTCTTCTAATACTGAAAACTAATTACTCCAAAATTATGAGGATTAGCATTTTCTGATAATATTTGGTAAATAAAATCTCAGAGAACGCCAAATCCGAGACTGAGACAAGACTGAGTAAAATTGGATTTGAGACCAAGAGTAAAACTGCAGCCAAGATGAGACCAAGACCATAAAGAAAATGGTCTCAAGCCCACTCTCAAGACCAGTACTGGGCACTACTATTATATAAATAAATACTTTTTACAGATGTGTAATACTGTCTGATCTCATTTGTGACCCCGTGTCCCAAGTTAAGAGGCAATGTTTACATAGAGATGTGGTTGAGAGTCTGCACACGTGTTTTATTTTTAAATATCCCAGATCCTCTTCACTGGTCCCTGTGTCTGACCTCCTGTCTGGCTCGATCTGCTCAGTTCAACTTTATGCATGAGGGCTGTGGCATCCGTCAGAAACAGACTCCTTGAATAATTTTGCCCTAGAGCTGGACCTGACTGGTACGGCGTTGATTTGTCGTATGAGACAAATTGGGCATTAGCCTAAAACAGGAATTAAAGCAGGTATAATGTAAGTTAAAATGGTTCTGCAAATCAGTGATAAATGCAGCTGCTAATGGACTTAGAAGTGCACTATAAATAATTGTGCCACCTTTTGTAATTGTAGGACCTAAATCTATCCCTGACCCTTTTTTGTGACACACTTTTTACAGAACCAGAAATATTCATTCATTCATTTCTTCCGTCTGTTCCCATTCGGGGTCATGTGTACTGGAGCCTGTCCCAGTAACTATGGGCCTGACACAGAGACACACATTTAGAGACAAGAATCAATCTCACAACCTCCCTGGTGAGAGGCAAGAACACTAACAACTGTGCCACCGTCCTGCCCAGAACCAAATACATTTATTATCTTAATTATTTTACTACCACCTTTATGGCACACAAATGTTCAAATTGGTTTCTCCTGTCGATGTAATTAAAACAAAATGTAGCCTTCACGTGAGCCTTTTCTGCCTGGATTTACTTGAACATTATGAACATCATTTAGCGGCTCCATATAATGTACTTTATGTCCTTGGAAGTAACATTATAAAGTGTCCAACTCTCTCCTCTGTGAATAAAGTTATCTGCATTTGTATGAACAATATCACCACATTTCACTTTATACTTGGACAGCTTCCACTTTTTCTCTTTCCTGCATAAAAAGCATAGCGTTTGCGACTGGCAGCGATGGAGTTTAATGTACTGTGGGCTCGATCAATATTTAATGAAAGCCAAAATCTGATTTACTGCCAAACATCATGCTGTGATTTTGAATAAAGTGGATTGATTATGTACAGAAGCAATCAGGAATACAATATTCAACCCCCTAAAAGATTTTAAGGATTTATCAATCACAGATTTTTCAAGAAGACAAAAATATCCTGAGACGTCCTGGAGTGGACTTTCTCATGTTTCCAGATTGGAATCCCATTGAAAATCTTTGGTAGGGTTTAAAGAAGGCAGCTGCAGCACAGAGGCCATCAAACTTCACTAAGCTGGAGGCTTTTGCAGGAGAAGAATGGGCAAAGACTCCAGTGGAGAGGAGTAAGAAGCTTGTAGAAGTTATAAAAGTGAAAGGATGCTTCAAAAAGTACTGAAGCTAAGGGCTCTTTCCATGGGCTTCCATTAAGAGTCAAAATTTTTATTGGAACTTTAAGTCAAATTAACTTTAATATTTATGAGGCTGCAACTAACGATTATTTTGTTAATCGATGAATCTGTTGATTACTTTCGATTAATCACTTAATAATTGGATACTGAAGCGCGAGTAAAGTGGTTAAAAACTGTTTTGTAGTTCACTCATCCAGGTTAACTGAATCACATCAAAAGGTTTAAAAAGCAGTCATCTGAACTTAGTTTTTAAAGTTGAAGACATTTCTCTTAAGCTTTGGAAGACAGAATTGAGGAAGCTTCTCAGATAAGAGGCCAAAAGTCTTCAACTTTATAAACCAAGTCCAGATGACTGCTTTTTAAATCTTTTGTTAAACATTGGAGATAGAGCTACCAAAAAGTACTTGATTTTTAATCAGAAATGAACATTGTTTTTACCTGTTCACAGCTCTGTCTTGGTAATAAAACCTCCTCTTTCAGCACATGACATGTTTCAGAGTCTATTAATAACCCAGTAGGCGATTTGTTTCCATCACTAAATTAGTTGACGATTTCTTCAGTCATCAGTTTTAAATGAATAATCTGATTAGTTGTTGCAGCCCTAGATATTTAACACATCTTTGTTGTTGTTTGATTTGATTTTTTCATGTATTTTCATTTTCTTTCATTCACATCATTACAATGTCTTCTGAGTTGAGCGAGTTGAACATTTCTGATTGCAACATGATTTATTTGCAATTAGTAGCAGCCTTACACAAAGCATATGGAAGCTGATGCTGTTTTGCTCATAAAACTTTAGCCTATTTGATTCTTTTTGTTGACATCACATGAATTCTTGATAGAAATATTCAGTTTAGCTCCCACACACTGTAAACTCATTAAATACAAGTAACTTTGAACACAGGATATTTGAATATAAAGTACCTACATATGTATAAAATGCTTCAATGTGAACTATACACGCTGTAAAAAAAATGCAGCAAAAACTCAACATTCAACAGGATTCCTCAAGGTTTTTGACTTTTGGGGTCAACTCAAAATCTCATGTTTTCAACAACTAATGTTTTTTGTTCACTTAATTTGACGTTCATATGTCTAAACACTTTCAATTTTAAGTTTTACTCACTATCATTACTTTTTTTAAACTCATCTTACAACCAACTTTTGTTCAGAAAAGGGATTCTTCAGTTAAATTTAGTATATTGAGTTTTTGGGGTTTTTGCAACTTTTTTTTTTTTTTTGTACTGTGCAGTTACATAGAGCTTGTGGTGTGTATGATAACTGCAGCTGAAGCCTTTATGTCAGCAGACCCTGGTGGAGCCACTGCATGTGCGTAACACAAATGAGTAGAGTAGAGATTAGAATGGACTGAAGAGAAAGAGCTGTAACTAAAGAACAGACTGGGCTGGTGACTGCTGCGCTATATTCAAGGCTTTTCCTCAAGAGACTCCTCCAGCCTTGACTGAAGTGGAGACGCTGAAGCCAGAGGGAGGAGTGGATATAGAGTATGGAGGTTATGTGGTCGAATGGGAACAGTGGCGCTTCTTCAGCTTTTTGGACGTCCTGTGTGGGAGCTTTAACATCACCAACACAGTATTTGTAGATCAGGGGCGTCCAAACTTTTTCCAATGGGGGCCAGATCTAGAGATGTGCAAATCTTCAAGGGCCAACAATCTCTCCTGATGCTTTCTAAAAACTGAACACATGTACAGAATAAATAAAATGTGCATTGTTTTATAAGGATTTTGTTTTCAAAAGCCAAATAATTATGCATGCTCACTTTATTTTCTTGCTTTCTGCACTTTATTCTGCATAAGAGCCACCTAAACAAGTGAATTTCTCTACTGTGATATTAATAAAGTTCAGTCTAATCTAATTCACACAAAAAAATAACATCTCTGAACATAAAAACTGCAACTGCAATTATTTTTCGACACACTAATTTGAAAATACAACACAGAGAGTATTAGATGAGATGCATAAATATACAGACAAAGCGACAGAAACACTACGAAAGTGCTGGAGGGCCATAAGTAATGCATTTTGTCATAGAAGCTGAGGGCCATATGAAATCTCAGACCGTGCCACAAATGGCCCCCGGGCCACACTTTGGACACGTCTGTTGTAGATGATCAATGTTTTCTTCGACAAGAGCCTTAATTTACGTTTAGTTTTGTCATTGTCGTGCTGTTTTAGTTATCTTAAATAGCAGCTGTAGGTTTTTATAGTACACTGTAAAAAAAGAAAAGTTGCGAAAACTCAAAAACTCAAGGCAACAGGATGCCTCAAAATTTTTGAGTTTTGGGGCCAACTCAAAATCTCAAGTTTTCATCAGATAATACTTTTTTTTCACCTAATTTGATGTTCATACGTCTAAAAACTTTAAATTTTAAGTTTTACTCTCTATCTGTATTTGTCTAATTCATTTTACAGCCAACATAGTTCAGAAAGAGTATTATTGTTGATAATAAAAACTAAATATACTAAATTTAACAAAAGAATAATACTTTTTTCTGAACAATGGATAGTGAGTTGGCTGTTAAAAAAATAATAATAGTAAGTAAAACTTAAAATTTAAAGTTTTTAGACATATGAACGTCAAATCAAGTGAACAAAAAATATTTGTTGTTGAAAATTTGTTCTTGATTAGTTGGTTATATTAAGACTTAAGCCCAAGAAGTCCAACCTTAATCCTTCCCACTCTCATGAAGCTGGGACCAGTCTGTTGTTTTCCTCAAAATCTAAAAAGCAACCATTTCTGCCACAGTTTTAAATGAACTGCTGCCATAACTGTGCAGAATAATGTACTGTAGTGGTGCTTCTCCTCCAAGGGATCCACCAAAGTGCCCCCAGTTGCCCCATTTTGAAATGTGTCAAAATCAGTCAGTCTTCTTGGCTTTTAGTAACAACCTAAATGTATTTCACACTTTTAGTAGACCATTGCTGACTGGTAAACAAACAATAGTCCAACCAGTAATGATTGACGGCTATAATTTAAAACTATCTTTAAAAATATCTGATCCAGTGTTTATTTATTTATGCACAATTCTCATAAAGCAGAATTGTTTGATGTTAATGCTTTATTTTTATTCCTAAGCTGCATTTGATTGAACTCCTCATTGCTTTGTGCTTGTCCTGTTTATTTGCTGCACTGCTGGTTAGTGTTATTGCACCTTCCCACTGACCTGAGAAAGACAGATTTCACATTTTGTGCTCCAAATACCTGGAACAAATTAGGACACATGCTGCTGCTGCTTGAAGCCGGTAAGTAAGTAAAAGAGAAAATTCATGAATGTGACGAGGGGCACTGTTTGAACAAAAGATTCACTCATTTATAATGGATTTGTGATTCACAAACAATAATTTTTATGCATCACAAGATTTCTATTTTTCTTTTCTGCTGATATTAATCAAAGTGCGTCAAACCTCACCAGAGCAATAAAAGGACAGTCATGTTTTATTAAAGGAGGTATATGAGATACTACAGGAAAAGACACGTATTCACTTTATTTAGTAACTGTCAGCACATGCCTAGTTTGGAGAAGCAGATAGGAGCTGTTTTATGTATGGCTATTAAAGGGGCCAGTGAAAAACATCTTTCTAATGAATAACAAAGCTTCAAAAACTACTTTTAGTTTGGTTTGTTTGTCTGTTTGCAAAATAACTCGGTCTATATATCAGATTTTGATGCAAGGTCAGTAATAAAAAATGATTACGTTTTTGGTGTGGATCAGATCACTGTCTGGTGAGATACGAGGGCTTGGTACCTCAACAGAGCATTTACCCCTGAACTAGAAGATCCCTGGTTTGAGTTCAGGTCTGGGAATGGTTTCCTTACCGATGTCTGTGTTTTTTATCCCTCGTTTATCTCGCAACTGCCACCCAAATGTGTCAGTTTAAACAAAAATTGATTAAAAGGAGGTGAAACTGCTAATAGCTTCTTTCAAAGGGGAGATATTCAAATGATTATGATTATTTTTGATACATCTTTGTTGTTGTCAATTTATTATACTTTTTTTTTTTTTCGAACATGAAATATATATTCATTCATCTTCCCCTTATTCCCGTTAGGGGTTTGTGGGTACTGGAGCCTATCCCAATGCTTTAGGCGGGGTACACCCTGGACAGTGGACAGCTAATCTCAGGGCTGACACAGAGAGACAACCATTCACTCTCACATTCATTCACTAGGGGTAATTTAGAGTCACTAATTCACCGAACACATGCGTGTCTTTGGACGGTGGGAGGAAGCCGGAGAGAACCCACAGAAACACAGGGAGGACACCCAGAGAGGTCATGTGTTGGCCGGATTTGTTATTTTAAAGGCTTTTTTTTTTTATCTTGAATTAGATTTTCAAAGCCAAACACACAGGAGAGCTAGCATTTACAATAAAGTAAGTATAACATGTTGTATTAATAAACACAGATGTTTTCTATGAACACTTTTTAAAAAACAAACACATATATGACTCACAATATGACAAAAAGCCTAGGGACAAAAAAGATTTGGAACCACTGGTCTAAAGAGTAAAATCTGTGCATAAAATACGATATCTATAACATAATTTAATCACATCATATAGATATTGTCTCTGGTATATTAATATTACTGTAAGATTAATTTGTCTATAGTAAATGTTAATTTGTTCATGTAAATTCAGTGAGACTGTATCTGCACTGTAGTTTATCAGTATCATCTATGGACCACACATTTAAATGGACATCGACATAGTGCAGTGTATTTAAAGTGTTAAAATCTAAATATCCATGCAGTACATACAAGGTTTAGTCCTGTTGACATCACTCCTGTCTACTTCTCCAAACTGAAACAGTGCCTAAACCTATAGTGAAGAAATGAGGCATTCAAAGGCATCTAATAGCACTACATTTACAAAATACTGAACTATTCCTTGTATCTAGGGCAGTGGATTTTAATGGCAGCCCAGTGTGACATGTAGAGCTGCATCACTTGTATCCCGGTTGTTTTTCGTGATCCTCCCTGAACCTCTCACTTCTCTGGGGTCCTACTGCCAGGCTCTAGACCCGGAGACTGTGACAGACACTTACCCTCAGCGGACCACAGCGATAGGAGGGGGTCCCGTGTCTATCTGGACCAGTGTAGTGGAGTGTGAGCCACTTAAAGCAGGCATAAATGTGACGGGACGCCCCACTGAGAGGCGCACTGTGAGCCGTCCCTCTCGGAGCGGGACCAAAGGCTGTCAGAGGGTCCTCTCTCTCTCAGACAACACATGATCAGAGATGTGTGCTGTGGTAGACTGGAGGTGGAACAGGTGGAAGTAATGATACTGTCTGGGTCCTGTTAGTGGAGTGTGTTAGGTCTGTGTGAATGTGAACTGGTGCAGACAGAGGAGTGACAGAGTGAATAGATATTCTGTGGTGCAGAGTCTTCACTTATGTTTGGTCAGTGTAGCCTACTTTTATTGTTTATTTTGTAAATTGATGTATTGTCATGTCCGTATCTGTGTTTTGCTCTGTGTGTTTTGTTTTCCTTGTGTTTTATTTTGTAGTCCAAGTCCTTGTGTTTTTCTGTTTTTCTTCCTGTCTCTTGTGATTGCCTGTCCCGCCCTAATGTGTTTCACCCGTGCCTCATTTTTTGCGTTATAATCCCTGTGTTCTCCCCTATTCTTTGTTGGACCGTTGTCTTATCATTGTGTCCTGCCTCTGTTCCCCTGAGTCTCCTGATTTTGTAAGTTTGTTTTTGTATTTTTGCCTTGTTCACCCTTAGTTTTTTGTGATTCCTCAGTTTTTGATCTTGGGATTTTTGTTTTGTGTTTGGAGGTTTTTGAACTTTGTGTTTCCATTTTTATTAAAGTTTTTTTTTCATTTTGCAGATCCTTTTTTCCCTTTTGCCTGTACCCCATTATGACATGTATTCACTGGACCTGTACTGTATTAGCAGAGCCAGCCAGACAAACTTACTTTTACTATTGTTAAAATGGCAACAAGACAAAGAAAAAAGTCCCACAGAGGACTCAACGACAACCAGGACCTTAGCAGAATCAACAGGTGATGAAGGAAAGCACTAAACACTGTAAATCAGATGAGAGAAGCTAAAAATTTCACGCTGTTTAAGCAGGCACCATCTTGGTTCATTTTGATTGGAGATAATCTTTGCTTTTATAAGACACACTACAGATAAACGGCTGTGTTAGGCAAGTGAATTTCTCTGCATGTGAGATTAATAAAGTTAAATCTTTTCTTAATTCGACTGGAAACAAATGTCTCTGGCTGAGATTCAAGGCTTTCAAAAAGAAAGTAGGTGGGATTAGGGTCCCCCCCTTGCTTGTGCAATGTTTTCCAAATGAAGTGTCTTGTTCTTGTGAGAAACAATTTTTTTTAGCTGTTGGAATCTGTTTGTGTTAGGTTGGAAGCTAACAGTCTGCTCTGAAAGTTGAACACCTTTCTTTGTTACTTTGCATCAAAAAAATCCATCGGTCAGACCTAATTTGTGTTTTCAGAAGTGCATTGAACAGACATTTAAAGCTTCATGGAGGTAAGTGATAGAAGCTGAAGTGGAAAAACTGAGCCCAGTTAGACACAGAAAGCCCTGGTGGGACAAACTGAGCACTCATGCATTCATGTGGCCTGTTATCTGACCTGTAGGATTGTTTGAAGACAAAACCAGGTCCTTGCAGGGCTGCCATAGATGTTCACTGCCTTTAGCAAAGTGGATTATGCAGTCTCAATTGTTTCTATTGAATGTTCAAAAACTCTTAAACCTATTGGAGAGTTATTATCTATGTAAGTTCAGCAGGATTGATTTTCTTTTTTAATCTTTCATGTGCCTTAGGGATGTGAAAAAGAAATTTACTTTTACAAGGATCTGAAAAATATATTTCTTTACAAACTTGCTATTCCAGAGTTATCAGCGGTATAACAACCAATCTTTTAGATAATTAGACATGTTTACTCTCTCTTCAAGGCAGCATCTTAACACAAAGACTAGTTTCTTCAGTGAGATATCTATTGTTATTGTGTGTGAAAAGACGCTGGCAAAGATGAGAGAAACTGCATTTATCCATCTCCACAAAGCATCTCACTCTGTCAATGCACATTACTGTATTTGAGAGAATAACATGTATCTGCTCTATTAAAGCTGTGTATTGACAGAAAGGCCCGGCTGTGGGTCGGACCTCCTGCTCATGTGGAGATGATGGAGTGCAGCAGGCGCCCGTTCAACTCAGCACATTTCTTTTTCGATTTCATTTGACGCTTCTTTAAAAAGTCAATAGGCCAGATGTGTGTCAGTGCAAAGGGTGCAGTGTTAGTCCTGGGCTGGTCATAGCCTCCTTTATGATGGGATAATACAGCACTTACTGTAATGGCAAGTCATCAAGAGGCTTTAAAATGTCTATATACATTAGAGCTGGGGTGAAGTACCCTCTAATGTCCATATTATTTCAGCATTTAGGCTTATGTTTAAACTAAGTAGATTTTCCTGCATTTACTTTTAAACAGGATTATCTATTTCCTTCGCAGTATACTGGGCAGGCAACTTTAAGTGAAACAATTTTTATAGTCAGCCGGTCTACAGGACACACTTCCTAACTTCCAAATCTGTAATAGGAAACTTATGAGAGACAGGAGGTCAGCAGCCTGGAGAGCCAAAACCACACTGTAGCCTGTGAGAAAACATTATGTCACTATTGGGCTGATTGATAAATCAAATTAATTTGATGAATTCAAGTTTTTAATTTTGAACAATGTCAAAAACAGCCCCATCAAATTTAATTTAGCGTCCTCCAAGCGATGTACTTTTGTCCTGTGTTGTGGCTAATGCTACTGCTAGTCCCAGAGCAGCTTAAATACTGACTGTGGAGACTCTGCGGATGCTAAAAATACAAATAATCACAGAAGAAGGAGCTGTTTTACCTCTGTAATGCCTTCATTTGGCAGGTGGCTGTAGACTGGCACAAACAAACAGCGTAGTGTGATGTGCAGCAGCCGTAACAGCTGTAAAGCATACTTTGTTAATACTTTGGTAAAAGTTTTGCTAATTATCCATGTGCTCTAAAGGTAACGCACACTACAGCAGTTTTACTGTTGTTTTTTTAGGCATTTAGCATAAAAAATATAGCTATACTATCACAAAAAAAGCTCCATTTAAATTACAGCAAAACGAAAAAATCATAAATTATCTTAAAATTAAAAATAGTTTTGTATTTGCATTTTAATCCAAAAACATATAATCGCAGAGTCACTTTTCTGACGTGACTTGTTATTGTTACATTAGAGCAAGTTAATGTTGACGGTCATTCAGGCTGAAATACATAAGCGGGTGGCAGTTGTTTAATGTGAACTGGCTTGTTGTTTCTGTTCAGATGGGTCTTTTACTACTGATATTAATATTCATGACTTGAATCCGACGGTACATTAACCTGTTGTTGTTGCTGCTTCACCTGCAGAGACGTTGTGTCACGTGACTGAGAACAAAGTGAATATAGAAAACAACAGCACATCGTCTGCCGCTCCAAATGTCCCCAAAATGTTAATGAGATAGTCTTGATTTAATGTTAGTCTTAAACAGTCATCTTGTGTAATTACTGGTAAATTATATTTTAGTATCTATACATTTGCTTTGGTCTTGTTGGTCTTTTGCAAAACTGAAATACACATCTTAGTTGGTGATTATTGCTTGTGCATCCTCCATTGTTCTAATGGCTGACATCGGAATAAATATCCCAGTCTCTTTTGTCAAGTCATCATTTGTACGGAGGCCAATGGCAAAGCAAATGCCCCACAGCGACTTGGCTCAATGCTCTGGCCTCATTCAGTGTCTGCCACAGCAAACCAGGATCCAACAGACAAAGATTTTCACCCATCTTATGAATATAAATCTCATTCATCTCCATTACAACAGCCTCAGCCACTGATGTTTATTTTTATTCAAACTGCAACTCATCTCACCCTCATCTGCTGCGGGAAAAGCCGAGCAGATCACCAGCCCCACCATAATAAACAGACTATTTACTGTAGAAAAAGTGAATTAGACTGAGATGAGATGGAGTACTTTCCTCTTTATATGAGACCCAAATTCAAATTGTGCTCACATCTGGTCTTGTGGGTGTTTAGATTCATTTCTGTCAGGTGTGATTATGTAAAATGAGTTTCTAATCTTGGAGGTTCAGCCTGTTTTTTAGACTCCAGTAAATCTCATTTGTTTCCTAAATATGATTCCTAAGAAATACCGTTAGATGCTGATATTTGCAAACAATCTGAAGTCACCGAGCTGTGTGTGGTCCCTAAGCCAACAACATAACAGTATGCATAGTTACATAGGGCAGTATCATGGTCCGCTTCGGACAGATTTATACGACGGAGGGACTTTTTCTGTTTGGAAAAAGGCAACCTTAAGCATTTGGCAACTGCAAATTTGAGATTCCCTTGCAATTCCCTAGAGTGTCTCTTCAGGGACACGCTGTAATCTGTGAGCAAACCCAGGCCAGATGATGAGTTTAAAAAAATAAAATAAAAAAAAAGAGACCTTGTGCTTCTGTGGTTCATCTTCAGCAGTGCTCTGATAGTTTGGGCAGGTGGAGGGAAGAAGCTAATCCTCAGTGATCTTCTCCTAAGCTTTAAAGGGCTAACTTAATTAACACTATCATTTTACAATTATATTTGACTTGTATATACTACTGAAAACACAGAGGTGACAGTGGCATCCAAAGCGCATACTGTTGTGTCCCTGGGCAAGACTTCCTACTTTCTTGTTGAAAGCAGGACAGTCTGGTTCCTCACTTGCAGCAAACCGCTTCTCTTTGGTCAATTTGGAACTGGCCTATCACAGCCGTTCATCTGCAGTGCGTCTTACAAATATGAAAGCTGATGTCCTAATTGGAAATAACCAAGATGGTGCCAGAGCAAATTTAATAACTTCCCTGATCTGTTTTGTGCTTTTCTATGTCACCTGTTGATTCTGCTGAAACCGGCATTATTGTTCAGTCCTCTGACGGATTCTTTTTCTTTGTCTTGTTTCCATTTTAACAACAGTAAAGTCCCGCTAACGTTCAACGTAAGCATCACCTTCAAACAAACAGACTTTCTCTGCAAGTCTTTGTACAACTGGCTTCTGCTGCTGTCCCTGTTCAGAAATAAGTACAGAGTTGCTAATAATATGACATATTCTGACGTTTTATGGCAAAACCAGAAAAAATATGCTATGTCTGTTTTAGATACAGGTCAGGGGTGCACTGCTTACAACCCGACCTTTTGTTCAGCCCATAAAAATGAAATTCAAACCATGAGGTACCATACTAACTTTGTAGAATTGGAAAAGAGTTTGTCTGGAGTCCAGGCTGGGGCATGACATGTCACCCACACTGCCCACGCCAGTCACAGTGGCTGGTTGTGACAGGAAGGACACCCGGCACAAACCTGCCAAATCACAGTGTGACTGGTTTGCTGTAGAGACCCTAAAAAGCAAAAGCTTCTATTTTTCTGCACATTTACAGTATTATAAAGTTATATAAGGCAACTCTGAATACTTATTGCACAGGGGGAAAATAGTGACATACTGTATACATACCTGACATCTTACGAGCGTCTAATCTAAAGGAAGTTTCCTTTATAATTGGCTTCAACATGTTTTTCCACTGAAGTTGTTCATTAAGATGCTGCTATAATCCTGAAGCTCACAATATGTCACTAAATCAAGATACAGTACATCTGAGTTGACTAATTCCAGATTCCGTTCAGATGTTTTCTTTTGGATGATTAAATGTGAGTGCGATGTTGTTCTTGCTCCGTCACATCTCAGTCTTATTAATTCTTCAGCAGATCCAGCTTTGTCTCCTGCACTTCTGTTTTTCCATTTCACTTCTGTCAAACCGCTGCCTTCCTCTCGCGTCATTTCAGACTCGCTTTAGAAGAAAAAGGCGCCGAAGCGAAATGCAAAAGTCTCACAAATCGAGGTAACTTTGAAGAGCTCTCATTCAAAAACATTCAGTCCAGGCCTTGGATATTTCTGTTTGATGTAAAAGGCGTTTTCTTTGTCCAGTAGACCTTGGAGGACAACATATATTATTCATTAAGTTTTACTCTGAGTGACAGGATAAATTAAAGTTTTTAAATCAAATAGATTCTTTCAATACATGGCTCACAGTCTAACTCTAACCTATACAACCAATGAACAAACAGCAGGTTGATGAGATGCGCAAGCCCCTGAAGTGCACAGATTTCTCTTTTTAGACATGCATATACATTTAAATTAAAGCAAGAAGTTAATGTGGTTAGCAACTCCCGAGCAGTGCTTAAATCAAACGATGCTGGAACAAAAACTGCGCTTGACTCCGGAGTCCATAAGGCCAACACTGATCCCAGAACATACACACAACACGATGCACAGGCGCACACACACACCAAAATACCAAGCAACTACTCATTTATAATCAATTTTAAATTATATTTTAACATTATAGCCAGAAAATCCTTTACGGTATCTAGTTGTTTAACACATTCCACACCGTAGCCATGTCCTGCAACTCCTCCTCCTCCCTGCATCGCACTTTTCTTTGTGTGTCTGGGACAGTCCTGTGTCCGTTGCCCACCCAGGACCTCTAATAAAGGACCAGATTGAATTTGGACAAGGGCGGGTCCGACAGCATTTGGTGTGTGCAGAGAGGCTCGGTTTAGGCTGCAAATCAGCTTCATCTGAGAAATGTGACTGTCTTTTTGACTTTTTGAGTGCTGCAGTTTTTGTTTATGGAAAATCTGCGCCTTTGGTCTATGTCTGTGACTTATGTAAATTACCCATCAAGCATTTCTGTTTTTATCAGAATGTCTATAAATAATGATAATTCATTTTATAATAAAGAACTAGCTTCAATAAGTGTACAGCTGATTTAGTTGTTGTATTGTTCTTATGTTTTAGTGTTTATTAATTGATTTCCCATGAGTTTAGCGGCCGTGGAGAGTGAGGAGCTTTTATTGTGAAGGATTCAAGCGGAAATGAAGCTCTTAACTTAGTGTTTCAGAGACACAAGTAATGCAGCTTGTATGTAAAAAAAAATATGATTTTTTTGTGTCACTGTTTACACATCTGACATTCAACACAGGTTTAGGAGCTCAAAAGAGTCAAATGTAGTCAGCCGTTGGTCTGATTTGTGCCCAAGTAAAAACATTTACCGGATCATACTCTATCAAAATGCTCCCGAGGAATCAAGAATACTTTCTGCAGTGGTGCGCTAACCCCACCAAAAATAAATGTAAGTAAAAAAAAACAACTAAATCCATAGGTAAAGCATCTGGCCTTAAACTAAACAACAAAACTTAGCCTACAGTCCACAAACTTTTTCTCAAAGCCTTTTATCACCAGACGAGTGTTTTGAGTGCCATACCTTGACATGTTTTGACTCTTGTCTTCCTGAAGCTGTGATGCTGTAAGTCAGCTGTCAAGGTGTGTTGTCTAAATTCACAACATCACCATCACTCTATAGCCAGGCCTCATAACGAATGTATCTCTGTTTGTTTGAGGAGAAATATAAAGTTTTAAAGCTTCATATGATGTCCGGCCGCCTTCACCGTTAACCTCATTTACTCTCGGCTCAAGGTTTTTGTATTAAACTCATACTGAACTAACTTTGTTAAGGCGTGTTGTGTAAAATGCTTTAGTTATAAGCTGAAAAGAAAATCTAACACTGGGTCAATGTTGTGTATAAAACAATGCCATTTTCTGCTTAAAAAAAAAAAAGACATTTCAAGAACCATATGCCCCAGTGAAAGAAGTCATTTGTGTTTCTGCTCACACAATTAAAACCGATATGAGTATTAATTATAAATGCACTTAAACTTAGATTCCCTATTCTGCTAAATCAACTTTTTTGTTTTTAACAATGCTTTAGAAGATAAAGGCGCCAGAGCAAAATGCAAAAGTCTCACAAAAGGTAACTTTGAAGAGATCTCATTCAAAAAGATTCAGTCCAGACCTTGAATATTGTTTGATAAAAAAGTCTTTTAGCGTCGGTTAGCATCATGTTGCTAATAGCCATACTAATTAGCTATTTTATGCTCTGTTTATTCTCTTCTGTTGCCAGCAGGAGGCAACAGACACCTAATCCAAACGATCTCTGCTAACTGAAAGTAACAGCTCCCCAAAGAAGATGCTTCCCATACATGTACATTATTTTAAGTTATAAAACGTGAAATACTAATGCAAAGGTGTCCAAAATTATTTCAAAAAGCCTTGAAAAAGCATAATATGGGACCTTTGCAGAGTAGTTAGTGCTCCTGCCTCTCAGTCGGGAGGTTGTGGGTTTGATCTTTGGGCCATCTTTGAGTGGAGTCTACATGTCCTCTTTGTTTTATTGTGGATTCTCTCCGACTTCCTCCCTCAGTCCAAAGACGTGCATGTGTTAGGAGAACTGATGAATCTACACTATATTTCCAAAAGTATTCACTCACCCACCTAAATAACTGAATTCAGATTATAGTGTGGGGTTGTTTTCAGGAGCTGGGCTTGGCTCCTTTGTCCCATTGAAAGAAACTCTGAATGCTTCAGCACCAAGAGATTTTGGACAATTCCATGCTCCCAACTTTGTGGGAACAGTTTGGGGATGGCCACTTCCTGTTCCAACATGACTGCACCAGAGCACAAAGCACGGTCCATAAAGACATGGATGAGTGAGTTTGGTGTGGAAGAAGTTGACTGGGCTGCACAGAGTCCTAACCTCAACCTGGGATGAATTAGAGCGAAGACTGTGAGCCAGGTCTTCTCGTCCTACATCAGTGTCTAGTGTTGGATGTGGATGTGTGGATGTGAATGTAGATAGATGCAAAGACTGGGCCGACATCATATTAAACTCTATGGATTAAGAATGGGATGTCACGTAAGTTCATATGTGTGTAAAGGCAGGTGAGCTAATACTTTTGGAAATATAGTGTAAATTGCTCCTAGTGAATGAATGAAAGAGTGAATGGTTGTCTGTCCAAGGTGTAACCTGTCTAAGGCCCATAGTCTCCAACCACCTTGCGATCCTTAAGTGGAAATAATGTATGTTTAAAAAAACATTCAGAAATCTCACTTTTCGCTCATGTGTCTGATCTCTTGTCGAGCCACTGTCACTGCATCGCAATACATACATCAACCTTTCCCTCTCCTTCTCGTCTTTTCATGTCTCTCTCTCTTCTTTTTGGCCTTTAATGTGGCTTCCCGTTGTTGATAAATGTTTTATTAGCTCTCTATCTCTCGTCTTTCTTTTTGAAGGGTAAATACAAAGAGGAAGCGATGGTAAAGTTCAGATATGAATACATTTCCATATCTGTCAGTCTCCTCTCTGACCTCTACATTGCACGTCCCACTTCGCTGTTCCGCTTTCATCTGTGGCTCTTCGAAGAGAGATGGTCCCATGGCTCCACAAACTGGGAACCAGCAGTGGAGCAGGCTTCAAGGGGGAAAAAAATAACAGAGATGAAACTGGGGAGTGTTTCGAAGAGGTTCAAAATGTGCTTTAATAATTGAGCGAGTGCTTCTTAGACTGCATTTAGTACTGGTTTTAGTACTGGTTCTATTCCTAATCTATCTGTGGGTTTATACCGGGATGTTTTCTGGTTCTGTCCTTTAAGTTTTTTTTTTTTTTTTTTTGAGTATAGACTTACCTTTCTTTCCTTTTGGCTTTTCCCCTCACCACAGAAAATCATCTGCCTCCTTGTGTACAGTGATATGAGATGCTACAATGGCCCAGGCTAGTGACTTCTTGTGGCTGTGACTTTAATTAGTTCTAATTTAGTTCCTTGTCTTGGTTATACTCCATATTTTGAGTCTGACAGTCCCAGTACTGTGTAATCCTTGTTTAGTCCTGGTTTTGTGAATTGTGCATTGTTCCTGTTATCTTCTTCTGCCTATTCCTGGTCCCGGGATGCAACTATGGGCCTTAGGCAGGGCACACCATGAACAATGGCCAGCCATTCCCAGAGGACAATGCTCAGAGACACAAACTGACAGACAACTATTCACTCTCACATTTATGCACTATGGGCAATTTAGGGTTTATTCTTAGAAAATATCTTGTTTAGATTTAACTATAGGTTCAGTCTTGTGAGTTTAGTCCTGACTTAGGGGCCATTTAGACGACAAAGCGTTTTGCTGAATCCGCAAAGGTTTGATTGCATTTTGGCCTTTTGTCTACACAAAGACGGGGTTTCTGTTTTTCCGAATCTGCAAAGGTTTGAAAACGCTGGAAGAAGTGTTTTGGTCTCATAGTGGGAAGCCGCCTGGAGCTGCTCCTCTCTCATGTAAACTGTGAAAACAATGACGTAACAGCCCCAATCTGAACAGTGATTGGCCAGCCGTATGTCAGCTGACCTGCAAGCGCAAAATACAAGACTTTTATACCTCATGCGTTCATATTTAGTTCAGTAACTGTCAGCAATATCTGTACAAGGACTTACTTTGATGAAAGATTTTATGAGAATGGCTCCAGAAAACCACAAGATCCTAAAGTCGTTGGAAAGTTGCAGACTGGAGCTATCACTTCCTCTGCTGTTTACGCACTGTGGTGTAGAGCATTTGCGGGGCCCACAGCGCCATTTGCTGGACAAATACAGGTATTACAGTTTACAATCGTTTTCCTTATATTCCAGCTTTGTGGTGTAAATGTGAATCGAAGGTGGCATGACTGTTGCATTTTCCTTTGCAGCGTTGTTGTGTAAACAGGCTCTTAGTCCAAGCTTTATTGCAGTCTTAGATCAGTCCTCAGTTAGGCCTGGTTTGTTCCTTTAGTCCAACTTTGCCTTGAACTGCCTTATTTCTTCTTTCCTTTCGGCTTTTCTGTTCTGGGGCCACCACAGCTGATAATCTGCCTCCTATAATGTGCAGTGATTTTCATTTTAATTTGTCATAGGCTTTACACCGTATGTCCTTCCTGATGCAACCTTCTCCATTTATCCAAGTTTGGGGACAGCACAAAGAGTACACTGACTTTTTAAATCCTGGCTTTACACATGGTTAAGTTTTTGCTGTGCCCTTGTTTAGTCCAGATTTGGTCCTAGTTAAATCTTCAACCCATGTCTCTCTGGTTTGTTTTTAGTTTCCTCAATTTGTTCCTAAAAATACCAGACATGCCTTTCTCCATCTTCAGTATGTTGTTAAAATGGGGTACATGTTAACCCCGCTCTAACATTGGGGTCCCGTCTCACTGTACATGTGTCCCCCGTTCAGTGGGACCCTCTCTTGCGGCTGCTCCCCTCCCCGTCTCGTCGCCCTGGGCTTGTGCTGATTGTGTTTCCGTGGTGGTAATAGCGGCGTGTCCTGGGGGAGCGCTGTCTCTCGCCCCCTTCGGCTGTTCGGATGATTGCTCCTCCTTTTACACAGAATTGGGTCACATTATGTGGGCTGCTGCTCTACCTGTATTCGGGACGGTCCCTCTTCGCTCCGTCTCTCACGTCTGAACACCACATGAAAACACAGACTTTTTTTTGTTTTTTAACTTTAAATAAAAGTGTTTTGCGACTGAGCCCCTGCTGCTGTTTGACAGGGAACATAAAAGCTTAACACAGAGCTCAATTTCTCTCCCCAGACGCCTCCTCCTCCCTACGCTGACACACACACACAATGTTTAAAGCTGTGTTTGTGAGGACACTTTGACATAATGCATTGAAATTTATAACCTTATATCTAGACTTACAAAACGTGGTCGCAGTTGAACACAGATATCAAAACTGAGGCTTTAAAAACTATGCAAACCCATGAGTAAGGACTCAGTTCAATCAACTCACAACAGTAGAGACTCTTGACTTAAACCTTAATGACTCGATTCAATTCATTATTTCAGGGCTCAGGCTCAGACTTTACAACCGGTGACTCCGATTTAGACTCTGACTTATGAACAATAACTTAGACTCGAACATGAACTTGGATACGTGCAAGTCACATTTGTGTGCAGCATGAGACATAGCCCCTTTATATTCAGCATCATTTAATGTGCTGTAGAGTTATCCAAAACTAAAAGCCAAAACACATGTAGGTATTGAAGCCTCATAAGTATATTATTAATAGTGACTCTACTCAGATTTGGACTCACCTTCAGGTCATTTGGACTTTACTTGAATATATTTGCCCTGGACTAGGACTTAACCTAAGCTCACACACTACAAAATTGTTGGGGTCAGTTTGCACGGTGGCTCAGAAATCTGTTAGTGTGTGAGGGGTAAAGACTCCAATCCACAAATGTGTAAAGGGAACAGACCTGACCGGACTTTATAACTTAAAATAATGTATATGTATGGAAAATGTCTTCTTTTGGGGAGCTGTTACTTTGACATATAGCAAGAGCTGTTAGCAATGACACTAACAGACAAATAAATGAGCTGATTCCTTCATAGTGACAGCAATTTAACCTCTGAAACTATTACAAAACGAGTCCGGTGATGGTGATTTCGAAATGCGCAGGAACACTTCCTGGTTTCATGTGTCTACATAGAGCTGTGAGACCGAGTGTTTTCATCTTTTGAAAAAGGCAGCAGCTCAGGAAACAGGATTACTCAAATGTGTGAATGAAACAAAATACTGCTCCAGGTCTGTTTTTGAGTTGCAACATCATTATAACATGGTTAAAAGCTCACAAAAGTTGATTCAGCAGAATAGGGGTGAATTTAAGTGACTCCGCTGATTCTCTGATCTCAACGGGACAGGACTCAAACTTGAATTTCATTTGAACCTTGGATATTTGTGTCTTTCCTGTGTCTCACTTCATCTTGATAACTTTCACAGCTCAGTGTTACTACAAATCAAAGGGCCTGTTATTTCTGCCTGTCTGTAAGTGAACTAGATGCTCATTGTTTCTCTACATTGTGAATATGATCTTCTGTGTCCGTAGTATGTATTCAAATTCTGAACATTTTGCAGAGAATTTTTGCAAATAAACTATTCACACAACTGTACAAAACGCATTATACCCATGAACATTAACACACCTTCCCTTTGTTTTGCGTTCACTACAAAATCCAATTTATCCCAATCCCTGAAGGTTGGTGCATTTCCATTTACTTTCATTTGCGCCATAATTGGTCCATCCTCATCCATTAAAACTGTACACAAAACTCAGGAGACGGTGCACTTAGACCGGGGCCTACGTCCAAAGCCATTTCCTGCATTTCCTCTGTGTGGTATAGTATTAGGCTGTAGGGACATGTGATTGGTATGCCGCTGCTGCTAAGGGCTCGGCTAATGGTGCATGACATGTTAGCCGCTGGTTAGACGTTTCAGACCAGAGGAGACCATCCTGGTGTTTGGGTTGGCTCTAATCGGTCTTCCCCCCTAGAAACATTAGTGGTGTCAAAGCAACATAATGGATAGAGACAATTAAATGTGAAGTTTTGATGGAGAACTTACCAAAACACAAACAACCACTGTGTTTTAATGTGTGCAAACAATATGGCTGTGTGTGTGGAAGATTGGTGCCATTAGCTCAGCACATCACATTCAAATGGAAAAATAAAGATGGATTTGGCAAATGACGACTGATCTGTATGCATGTGGTGCATACAGATCAGTCATCATTTGCAAAAACCATCTTTATTTTTCCAATCATTATACATTATATTTTAAACAGATTATGGAAAATCAATGTATTTGATTTAAAAAGTCTAAACAAACTCAAACCAACAGCGATAAAGCAGGTCTAAACTAGGACTAAACCACAACTAAATCAGGATTAAATCAAGACTAAATTAGGACTTAACCAGTACTAAACCAGGACTAAACCAAAACCAAACCAGGACTAAACAAGGTCTAATTTAGGACCAAAACTAAGGTCTAATTTAGGACTAAACAAGGCCTAGCCTAAATCAGATTAAACCAGGACAAAACCAGGACTAAACCATGCCTAAACCACAAACAAACCTAGGTCTAAATTAGGACTAAACTGGGCTTAAACTAGGACTTAACCAGGTCTAAACCAAGACAAAACCAGGACTAAAACAAGATTAAATCAGGACTAAACCAGGACTAAACCAGGACTAAACAAGGAAGCAGGCCTACACCCAGGTGAACTAGGTCTAAACTTTATTACTGGACTTTAGTATTTTTTGGTATTAACTTATCTGAAAACGTCACTGTAGAAGGGTCTTTAGACTCTCTTATCAAGGTAAACGCTATTTAATTTAGCCCTTAATTTAAGCTGTCTGCTCACAATAACAGCTCAGTCATCAGTCATGCACTAAGCATCTAAACGTGGGCGGTCCCAGTCCAATCAGGAGGGTTTGGACAGAAAACAAATGAGGAGCTATCAAGTTAATGCTAATATAAATATTGCGTCAAATAGCCAGTTGCCAAATAGTGGATAAAAAGCCTATAAAGCGGGTGCTTAACGATGCAATTACCATGCCAGGATTAGAAATGTAGTGTTGAGTGTCTCAACAAATGCCCAAATATGTTGAATAATAATATTTGCAGCAGAAATACACGCAATCATAGAATAACATCAGAGTGCTAATTGTCTATAGTGTGGTCTGGTATGAGGTTCATTATAAAATCTGGCAACATACAGACACTGATCTATGTAAGAGTGGATTTGCTTTGCCATGCTTGTACTTTTAAATGTATGGTTGTGTCCAAATCAGCGTACTGTATAGTGAGTTAATACATCATTTTGTAGCAGACTTTAAATGTTGAGAGACTGAAAAGTAATGCACTCAAAGTTCCCACAATGCAAAATGAAAAATATCAGACAGCAATGGTCACTTTAGACGGCCAGAGTAGACCATAATGCTTTGCTCAACAGGATTCTGCTTTGATTCTCAAATTTGAATTTCACATTGTAACCTATATTATGACTTTATTCATATTTTCAAAACAATCTTCACCTCTAGAACAGCAGCATGTTTTACAACCTTTAAAAACATTATCTGAAAAGAAAATGTTTCCAATACTTACTTTTCTTCTAAAGAAACAGGTGAGGAGACCAGCAGAGGGCAGCAGTTCTGTTAAGCTCTTTTTGAACAGAAACAGGAGAAAAAACTTTTTACTTCCTTAAACTTTTTGTATGAATCCGTATTACAACAAATTGAGAAATGTCTGTCAGGAATCGGTGTAAACAGAGGTGTACACCCTTTTTTTTTTTTTTTTTTTTTTTTTTTTTTGATGAATGAGAGCAGACTGGATGTAGAGGGCTTGTTGATTGGTCAGGGCTTCCTGGAGTGGGTGGGGTTTTGTGGGAGAGGCAGAGGTTTGTGCAACCAAGCGTTTTGAAGCCTAAGGAACTCAGCGCCAGAGGATTCAGGACTGAAACACAACTCCAGGTATGTTTTTGATGAGGGAACAACATTATAACATGGCAGAAAGTAAGGGAAAATAGATTTTGTCTAATATTGCCTCTGTTACATACAATCTGTGTGAAGTAAAATGACCCGGCCTGGCTACCTTCTTTCCAGTTCTGTGTAGACTGTTTATTTTTTGTCATTTGGCACTGACAGCACAGTAAATCCAACTAAAATCCACAGGGACCAGACTGATTCTTTATATCGAATAGAAAAAGATTTATAATGGCTTACTTCATTCTTTACCATTACCCATCCTCACCACACAAGGGACGCTGCATATCCCATTGTGAGGCTGTGTTGCATTATTAATAAGTAATAAGCCATTTCAGATGGATCTGCACTCTCTGACCATCCTCCTGATTATTCCTTGTGATTTTCAGCTCACCTACAAATAAACATCATTTTCCAGCCCGGCGCTTATTCATCTATTGATTGATTATACCTCGCTGTGCAAATTAATTTTCTTCTTACTGTGCTGTATTTTCAATTCCTTGCTTGCATACAGCGCTGTTGCGGGTTATCTCTGGTGTGGATGTTGCATGTGTTCCTCCGATCAAATAAACCATGAATAAATAAGTTATAATGGCTCGTATCCTATTTCAGAAAAATGCTCGGGCTCTTTGTGTGGTGTGTGTGAAGTCTGTAGCAATGATTCGTTTTGACCTGCAGTTCAAGGACGGAGTGCTATGAGCCGCCTCTAGCTGCTCGGGGCTTTACCCAAGTGGTGTTTATTTAAGGAGCTCATCTACCCTCGGTCCAACTCTCATCTCAGCGCCGTAACCTCCAAAACCTCCACTTCCAAGCCGCGAACTGTAAGATTTCCCGACATTTTCCAATCAGCTATTGTGTCAAACAACATTTTTCCTTCCAGAGACACAACTGTTGTACAAATAACTTGCCAGAGATTTTTAATTCAGGGGTAAATGCTTTATCAATTGAGGCACAGAACTCTAATACTGTATCTCACAATGATGAAGTTTTATTAAAACTAATTTTTTGAGTAGTAAGTAGAGTTGGAATCTTTGGCCTTCTCTCATAATGGTAAAAATGATAGTACCCAGACAGGAATCAAACCAGGGATCTAGTTCAGGAGTAAATGCTCTGTACATTGAGGCACAAAGCCCTTGTGTTTCTACTTTCTGAGGTATCTTGCTAATGAACCAAACAACCAATAGTTTACCCTAGCAAATATTTAGTCTTTTCCTTCCAGACACATACAGTATCTACTGTACAAGTAACTTAGCAGGGATCTTTTGGTTCAGGGGTAAATGCTCTCAATCAATTGAGGCACAAAGCCAAATGCTGTATCTCGCAATGATAAAGAAACCACTAAAATAACCTTGTGTTTTTTTTTACTGATCCCTTGTGGCGGGAGTTAGTATCTTTGGCTCTATCTCACAATGGTAAAAATTATAGTGTCTGGACCTGGACTCAAACCAGGGATCTAGTTCAAGGGTAAATGCTCTGAAACAATTGAAGCAGAAAGTCATTGTATTTCACTAAAAAACCCACAGAAAATAAACCATTTGTTTCTTTACTGAACTCTTGTGGCTGGATGTGGTATCTTTGGCCCTATCTTACAATGCTGAAAAAAAAATAGTACACAGACCTGGACTCAAACCAAGGATTTAGTTCTGGTGTGAATGCTCTATACACTGAGGCACAAAGCCCTTGTATCTCACAATGTTCTAGAAGCCATTAAAAGCAATATTTTGTTCTTCTGTGACCCCTTGTGGCTGGAGTTAGAATCCACACTAGCTTCCTGACCATTGCCTTTTGAGATACCTCTTGCTAACAAGTTAAAAACAGCTTATAACATACTTTTTATATATCACAAATGTGCATGCTTCTCTAACAAAACTGCAACCAGTAACATGGCGTTGGTGACAACCTCTCTTTAAGACTAGTTTCAGACCTGACAGAGTGATGGGATGTAATCAGACCACTATTGATAAAAGGTGCAAAGGTGAGAATTTACATCTAAAGCGTGGTTTGTATGAGCGACAAGACACAAACTCCAGAGCTTAATTATGTCATTATTTATTAATAACAGGGGAACGTTGGTGATATCGCAGAGTCTGGACGTATGCGATCAATAATAAAGTGTTTCATCAGACAGCTGTAGTCTGTAGAGACAAAGTTGTACCAAAGACTTTAAAAGGTTTAAGTGTTCAGTATACTAGTAAATTGCAAAAGAGATTCTGAATCTCAGTGGGACTTTCCTGGTTAAATAAAGGTCAAATAAAAAAATAAAAAAAAATTACACAGCTTGAAGTAATAGACTTTTTTGTTAATCCTGTAGTTAGTGTTGTGGTACTCAAGATCAGTCTCAGTCTTGAGACTGGTTTTAAAACTATATTTCAGTTATAGTCTTGGTCTGAATTTGAGGCCTAAAAACTCTTAAATTTGCAGAGATGCAGCGAATTAGGTCTTAAATACATTTAATAAGGTTACATAAGTTTGATGTAACAACCTGAGTTCACTAGCTTATTCTAAAATGCCCATTGAAATGCTCAAATGTGTAATACTGTCACTCATACAAGAGCTCGGATCTTTTCTGACCAAGACCAAAATGCTTTGCGGTATTCACTGTTGCAAATGGCCGCAATTAAATGGCACAGCCACATTTAGGACTTAGCTTTTTGTACAGTGCATGCTTATTATATAGGTCATAATTTTCTTGAACAATGGTCTTAAAAAGTCTTAAATTCAACTTGTTGAACCCTGCAGAAACCCTGACACATTGTTATCTTAACTGAAGTAAATACATTCAAAAGGATTACTTAATACTGTTCCATCTGTCTGATGTTAGTGAGTGTTGTTGTTATGAGTTCATGGATATCATTCTGTTATATTCTGTTTGTGCCTTTGTGTCTTGAATTGGTCTCAGTCCCTAAAATCTTGTCTTGGTCTTGGTGCGTTGTTGTCTTTAGTAGTTCTTGCTTTAGGTTGCAGTTTTGACCACACTAGTAGAAGTAAAGACCCAAGAGTATGTGCATAAAAGAGGAATACAAAGATGCTGAGCTCATCCAAAGTACCCAAATACTGTCACATAAGACAAAATACATTCATAGGCATTTTACTTTTTGTTGCTGTATTTGTGGAAGATCAAGACCATGAAAACTGCTGCTAGTGTGTGAACAACGCCCAAAACATGTCTTAAAACGGACTTGGCCCCAGTCTGAAGTCTCACTGATACACCCGCGTCCCTGTAACCTGCCTCCCATCGGCGTCTGGATTAATTACCCGGCTGTGGGCCCGTGATCCCAGGAGCGTCTGAGCTGTGTTAGCCGCCCTCTGCCTCTCGCCGCTGGGTACGGAGATGGCAGCGCTGCCCATTTATCACCGTGACTTTGGGAGAGGGATCCACTGAGAGAGAGAGAGAGAGGCAGAGAGCGGCGGGAGGGGGCAGAAGTGAAGGTGAGGGGAAGGTGGAAACAGCCTCTGAACCAAACGCTGATTAAAAATTAAAAGTGTTTGTGTTCAGGGGTTTCAGAGGTCCATATGTAATGTACGGACGATGGGAAGGGTCTCAGAGGAACCAGGGGGCAGCAGGGACTGGGGAGGGTTAGACTGAGGGGCAAGAGCACACTGTAAAACTGACAGGAACAGGACCTAATGCAGTTATTGGTTTCTTTCTAAAACTGGGTTGTGTGTGGGTTAAATACAAAGTGCTTTTACTGTCACCCGAAACTACAAAATTTATGATTGTTGGCAATATTTGTTAAAAGATGGGGTAACACTTTATTTTACACTACACTGTAACTACAAACTGTACACTTACATAGTGAAATGTTGTGTACCTACAGATTCTAAGTACAAATATAATAAAAAAATACTTGTTACTCTATCAAAGTATACATTACCACTGAGTAAAGTAGTCCATCTGCTGTTTCTGCAGAAGTAAAATGCACTTTTTTAGAGTATTGTGTTTTTATCACATATCTAGAAACTGTAAGTACACAAAATGTCCTACTGTTAGTACAATATATTTACATGATATTAACAACATGTATTACAGAGTAGTTATGGTGTATCAAGTGTAATGTTTAAATAAAGTGTTACCAATGTTTTTTTTACCCCTGTTGTTATGGGGGAACTGCACCAGGAAGGGCATCTGGTGTAAAACCTATGCCAGACTATAAATATGCAAACCAGTAGATAATTTGCTGTGGCGACCCCTCAAGGGAACAGCCTAAATATAAAAGAAAAAGTTTGAAATATGACCAAACTTTACAAACGTTTCACAGTAAAACTAATAATATCCTTTTTTTTTTTTTTTTTTACATTGTCACTACAGAAACTTGGAAATGACTGTGTAACCTTCTGCTGTGAAGCCACTGTAATGTAACCAGTTTATTTTTAACAGTGCAGCGAACGTCTCTTTACCTCCGAACATAACACAGCGCTGGGACTCTCCTCTATTGTTCCTCCTAAAAAATGGCCACCTTCATTTTTTATTCCACCTGAGATGTCTTTTTTGGTTTAGATAAATGAAGCCTTGTGCAAAGGGACGACTGTGAGGGAGGAGCATGAGCATAAGGTCACAGAGAATCTAATCAGAGCCATAGAGTACAGCTGCTTATTGTTGCCAGGTGTGTGAAAATAATTGCATCTGTATCACATTTAACACAAGAAAATTATCACATTTTTACAAGATAATGTTTTGTGTTTTTACAAGATACTGGCATATCACATATGCAATAATATCATGAGATAATATCTTGTAATAACATGAAAAGATCTTATTAAAACAAAAGCAAGTTTGTAGCTTATAAATATTTGTTTGTAGCTTGTAAATGTTTTTACAATACGTTATCACATTAAAATGTGATACAAATGAAATGTATTTTTACAGGGTTCCCACTGGGCATTAAAAAACATTAAATTTGATTCCAACAGGCATTAAAATTTTAAAATAATTATTAATTTGCTGACATGAGTTTTATTTGTGAATATAAATATGCATATATAAAATTTTTAATACATTTTGATAGCCTACACTGGCCTAGAGTGGGACCAAATTACCCAAACATCGAATGTTCAACATAAATTATGTTATTTATTTTACAATACTTGCTTGTGGTGTTAAAAATGTTAAAAATGGCAATAAAAATTGCATAGAAAAGCATTAAATTAGACTTGCTAATACCTGCAGAAACCCTGTTTTACTCTCCTGCCAAAGTAACTATATCCAGTACTTTTACTCGTCATTTACTTGTAAGTACATATTTTGATGAACTACTTGAAGAAATTTGTAAATTTACTGAAGTTAATTTTAGAGGAAAGGGTTTAAGTATTTTTGATATGAGTGGAAAAGATGTTGGAGTTATAGGAATGTTAAAAGTAGTAGTACCAGCCCTAACAGTAAATTAGTAGCTGTAGTAGTAGCAGTAGTAGTGGTATTAGTTGTGGCGGCTGTAGTAATTTTGGTTGTAGTTGTAGTAAGTGTACATTCTACCCAAGTAAACTTTACACTCAGTACTTTACCTGACCACTTAACTTTACATTCAGTAAGATTTACTTTTACTCCAGTAACAGTTTTGTTGTTCTTTTTTGATTCTACTTAATTAATCCAGGGGCCCCTTACAGGAGAGAAAAAAATCCCAAGGACCCTATAATAGCATCCTCCGACTTATTCAGTTCGTCACAATTGAGTTTTAAATGTCATAAAACCAAATGTAAGTAAGGTTTATTCACTCAGAATGTTTTTTATTGCTGTATTAGTTCCCTATAACATTTATGAATGTTTAAAATTATATACCAAAACCAAATTAATGATTATAAATTATTTTTAAATAATTACAGTTTTTTTTTCTTGGACCCTCAACCTATGGTCCCCAGTTTGAGAATGGTGGGTTTAAAGTACTTTCTCTTGAGTACTTGAGTCTAATTAATGGGGAGAGACAGAGACAGCAGTGGTTTGACACAGACTGTGCATTGATCAAAGCACAAACTTGTCAGGCTGTTTGTGAGAAGTCTGAGTCTTTCCATTTTGTGTTGTAGGTTAGTGAAGCGTGCAACCTTAACAACTTTTGCATCTGGGAAGCAATGGGGAACTGGGAAGAAGTCTGCCTGCAATTTGGCACCATTTTCTCTTTCATCTCACAAGCAATAAAGCAGCTCCTATAAGGTTTTCTTCAAGTCCGTCATCATCTACAACCTCCTGTTTTTTTAACTATTCATTCGTCTTTTGGGTTGGAAAGTCGCAGGATCATAATTATAGGTTTGTTTACCGACACATTCAGCCGGGTACAGAGGAGCGCAGACGGGTGCAAGGAGAAAGAAAGGAGATTGTTATTATAGAAATGGGGAAAAACTGCTCAGAAAATAGATCATGTTTTATGCAAAGTTTTATGCAAAACAGTGGAAAAAAAAAAAGTGGGGCTGCTTATTTACATAGCACTTGGTGAAATTTGTGTCAGTGTCGTGAGGCAGCGGCGGTGATGTAACTCTGTGTGAGCCCTGTCAGGATCCTGAAGGGAACAGAATGATGACAGGAAGTTTAATTAAATGTCTCCAAACAAAGCAACGTGCAGTGAAAATGTGTTTTAATAGCAGCCATTGCTCATATTTGCCGCAAGAAAGGGGATGATGGAGTAGACAGGTAAAGTGAAACAATGACAAAGCTAAGATGAGGTTGATATGACAAAAGGAAGACACAATTCATTTATATTATTTTATTTTATTTAATAAATATTTCTCTGAGGTGCAAATACAATATATACAGTAATGGGGAAAACATTTCTGTCCATGTTTTCTGATAATAATAAAGTTTTTTTTTTTAAACTAGTAAAACACAATGTAAAAATGACTTCACTGCCTCTAAACCATTGTAAAGGTTTGTCTTGTGCGTCTTTTGTGTCTTAATCCTCCTCCTCTCTGTGTTTCGCACAATAGCTGTGTTCTCCTGATACTTTTCCAAACAAACTCTTTCATGTGCGTACGTTTTCATGAGAGATTAAACCACGGCTTGTAATGACGACTCCTCGGAGACACAATCTTGTGGTAAATTGCAGCAGAGAAACTCATTTAAATGGGCTTTAACCACTTTATAATGTTGCCAGAGCCAGATTCAGATTGTACTCTGTTGTTAAATGAATACCCAGAGATGTCTTTCTGCTTAAATTTGCTGGTTCTTTCTTTGGGTAAAGGAAACATTTCAGATTAAAAGTGTTTATACTGTATGGATAAAGATTACCATTTCTCATCTGTGGTCTGGAGATTTATGCGTGTTTCCTGTTTTGTTTTGTAAATGGGCATAATCCCTAAATCTCAGTACATCTGCTGTGTTTTTCTGAGGAGACACCAGGGCCATGTAAAACTCATTAACAAGGAACTGTATCATATTAATATTTTAATGTGGAGTGGTGAAATTGGAAAAACAGTACTAAAATGTCCCACTACATGCTCTGAGTTTAGTGCCACTTTAGTGCCAAAAGATGCAGTTCTCTGCTGTCACTAATGATTTTGCATTTGACTCGAGTAATTAGCTGTAGCCACCTGGCAAGTAAACAAATGTTCACATTAGGTGAAGTAAAATTAGCCTGGCCAGCACTGGTGGAATGTAACAAAGTAAAACTACTTAGTTACTTTACTTAAGTACAATTTTCATGTATCTGTACTTCACTTGAGTAGATTTTACAATGGGTACTTTTACTTTTACTTCACTACATTTTAGAGCAAATATCTATACTTTTTACTCCACTACAATCCAACAAAAGTTGGTTTGAAGTAAAAAGTATTTTGCATTTTGTTTAAAATCATGTGTTTTTGTTGTGCCCTCATTGTAGACACACAGTACTTAAATATAACAGATGCAGTAAAGTAGTACTGCTTTAGAAGCATTACAATAATAAAGACAGAAGACCTCAGCGACAGATTCAGTCTCTTCTGCTGCACCAATTTGTTCATATCATTTGTAATCAGCAAAATCCCTCACATTTAAAACCTTTATGAGTTGTTGAGTCTGTGAAAAATACTTTTACTTTTTTACTTGCAAGTACATTTAAAAGTAAGTACTTTTATACTTTTACTTAAGTAGAAATTTTAAGGTGATACTTTTACTTGAGTAAATTTTTGCCCCTTTATCTGTATTTTTACTTAAAGAAATTGAGTACTTCTTCCACCACTGCCAGCCAGCACCTCCTACTTTTTTTTGAAAGCAGGAGAGTCTGGTTCCTTAGTCACAGTGAGCCGTTTCCTCTCGGTTGATTTGATCCTGACCTATCACAGCCGTTTATCTGCAGAGCCTTTTACTAAAGCGGAAGATAATCTGAAGGAGCAGGGCTTATACAGAGCAAATTGAATAACTTTATTCACCTGATTATTTAGTGATTTCCTTTGATTCTGCTGAAGTTCTTGTCGTTGTTCAGTCCTCTGTGAGAGTTTTTCTTTGTCTTGTTTCCATTTTAACAACAGTGAAGTCCGGTTCATGTCCGACTTAAAAACCACATTCAAACAAACCCATTTTCTCTGCAACTCTTTGTACAACTGGCTTCTGCTGCTTTCCTTGTTCAGAAATAAGTAGAGAGCTGCTCATAATTCGGTGTATTCTGGTGTTTTATGGCAAAACCAGCAACAAATAACCCGCCATGTTTGTTTGGGTCAGCAGTGCACTGCTTACGTCCTTCGTTTCTCTGATTGGTTACTCCATATGGTTGATCCGCTCATAGAAATGAAACTCAAACCTGAGATCCTAGACTTTTTTGTATAGAATAGGAAAATAGTTTCTCTGGCCAGGCTAAAGTAAAATTAAAACAAAATAGCAGGCAACTGCAGTGCAAGAACTCAGAGACCATAGACCACCACCAAGGCATTCACCCTATCTCACGACCTGGACTCAAATCCAGCGATTGTCTAGTTCAGGGATAAATGCTCAATCTATTGAACCACAAATCCCCTGTATCTCACAAAGGTAAGGCCACTAAAACTAATCTGTTGTTCTAAAACTGACTCCTTTAGGCTCAAGTTTAATGTAGAGCTCCTCTCTCCTGTTCATGAGTGGCACAAGCACTCATGCAGCATCTATTTAGTTAGAAATTCTCCTAACACATGCATGACTTTGGACAGTAGAAAGCTAGAGAGAACCCACGGTAACACAGGAAGGACATGCAGACTCTACTCAGAGAGATTGTTGAAATATAGACAGTCCAACATCAGTGTAGGTTCAGCACAGTATATTTCAGAGCCATTGTCTGTGTATTTTAACAAAGGACTGGCTCCGAGCTCTGTTGGACATATTTCAATACCTATATCAATATCACACATCAGATAGCAACACAACAATATCAGTATTTCAGATTTACTACACACAAGTCCAACAGACCACTAGAGCCATTATATTCTTGAGCTTCCTACCGTAAAATGCGGTACAACCTTGTCAGCCGGTATCCACAGGCCTGGCCGCCGCACACACCGCAGTGCACGGTGACATTTGTGGAGTCACGTACTGAATGCTCCAAACATGAAAGGATACACTCTGTTTTCCCATTTCTCTGTCACCGTTCGCTGCCTCTGACTCTGTCCTTGTGCAGAAAATGTGGTATTTCACACTCTGGTTGCACCTCCTTAGATATCCTTGGGTCTGTTTTTTTGTTGTTTTTTTGTCCGCTCACAATTGTCCATTGTAATGCTTTTGATTCCTAAAGAGATGTTTTATTTTGTATGTTACTGTAATCTGTGGAGGCATAGGTTGAGATACCATTTGAAGTTGAATGCTGCCAAGAAACGTGATGATAAATGTTGTTAAGTGCTCGTAGGTTTATGTACAAGTAAGTTCGATCCATGAAGAGGAATAGCTGAAGAGGTTATTAATTTTAAATGAGGCGGGCAAATCGCTGTCTTCGCCGATGCTTCATGTCTCTATACAATCCTTTGTGGTTGTCAAGGATTAGGCTAAAAACAGCACCAACAGTCGTTTTGTGAAGAGTTGTGTTTTGCGACCGCTTTTGGATTCCAGTTCAGGCTGTTTTCTCTTGTCTAACTTTTTCTTCTCAGATGCATTCTTCCAACAAAATCTTCGAAGCATTTATTCAGACAGGGTTTGTAAATTAGCCTTTTAAAGATTGACTTTGTGGTAACGCATGTGCTGGAGTTAGGATGTACTTTCATGTGGCTGCAACAAGGAAACCAACAATATTAGCATCAATCATTCATTCATCTTACTCTGCTCATTTTTGTTGGCTGAAGCTTATGACAGAAACTGTGGGGCTTAGTTACATTCTGGGCTGACACAGAAACGTACACTGACCAATAACCATTCTTTCTCATTTATTCAGAATTATCAGGAATTATCTGTCAAAAATAAATTTTAATTTTGAGACTCACTAGTTAGTCGACACCACTTATCAACATAGATTTAAGGGGAGACGCTACAGGCAGTGTTGCCAGATTGGGCTGGTTTCCTCTCAACTGGGCTTCTTTTGAACACCTTGGACTGAAAAAAATTGCATTGGGCTGGTTTATAAAATTTGGGCTGCTTTTCATAACAATTTACGGATTTTTAGAAAATATTCTGGAGAAAATGCCAATAAAATAGCTGTGATTTTATGGCAAACAAAGTAGAATAACACATTTCAATAAACAGCTGTATCCTCCCACTCATATCATCAGTTATTTTGTTTTAAAATGAGTGATTCATGTTTTATTGCTCACATTTCAAGTTTTTTGTGATTTCTATAACGCCCTGACCAGGAAAGCTTCGGTTTCCGATTGCACTCTTTGTGGGGAACCTGTTCGGTTAGGGTTAGATGTTAAAATTCACATTGATATCTGTTAGAATTTTTTTTTTTATTTACCTGCAGTGTCTCACCTTTTAATGATTGTCGCTAACAGCGAAACTGGCAATTTCAGCACTGGCTAATTACAAAGACTCACATATTACAAAAACAAAGAAATAAAGAAAATGTGAATAAATATTATCAAAGCAAAGGTGTAAGGTAATTTTACTTAATGTTATGTATTTTGCAGATTTGACCCAGTTTTTTTTTTGGGGGGGGGGGTAGTATAAATTACTATTTGCAATTTGGCTGCACATACTGTATATCTAATTACTAACTCATCAGAGAGCCCTAATTTAATTAATACAAGACATGTTTCTATTTTAACCTACAGCGTCCCAAGGTCAGACTCTGTGGAGTGTGCAGCTGTAGGTCACTTACAGCAGAAATACTCTCAAGTCGTTAGTGTCGTCCATTTCTCTGGCTCTAAAAATGTCCTGACCTCAAATTTTATATTAATTAAACACTCATTATGTTTCCTCTGCAGTATCAATTAAACAGCTGCTTGCACACATAAAGTCGAAACATTACTGTCTTCAATAATGCTTAAATCTCCATAAAAGTGGTCTTCTTGTAGTAAATATTTGGGAGTGAACAAAGATAGCTGTTGTGTGGATGCTGGAGGGTGACTGCAAGGCCTACATGTTTTTCAGTAATCAGTTTAACATGTATAATGCTTTTAGATCTTATTTTGGTACGTCCCTATGGCAGTTTTAAAAAAGCCTTGTAAAACTGTAACTCTGGCCTATAGCTTACCTCTTTTATCTGGTATTGAGTTTTGAAATTTATCTAGACACCACACTAACTTGAAATAAATGAGAAGTAATTGCAGATTGTTTATTCACTCTCGCTCCTCTGTACAAGTCCAAACCATCTCAGTCTGGCCTCTCTGACTTTATGTCCAAAACATCTCGCTGTCCCTCTGATGCACTCATTCCTGATCCTGTCCATCTTTGTCACGAACAAAGTGAACCTCAATATCTTCAGCTCTGTCTCCTGTCTTTACCTCAGTGCCACTGTCTCTAAACTGTACACCATCACTGTTCTCACCACTGTCTTGTACACCTGTCCTTTCATTCACATTAATACTCTTGTATAACACACATCAGAGTACTGGCTAAGTCCTAAATGCTGGGACACACCGGGGTGATCATCGGCCATTGACCGTGGTCAGATGGTTTGACACGGTCAGTTCATTTGGTGTGCGCCGCACCATCGGACGTGGTGGGACACAGTCGGACATAGTTGTGGCAGATTGAACATGTCGAATCAGCGTCAGGCGTTGTGCTCACTGACCTCTGACTGGCTGTGTGTCCCATTCACAATTTGTCAAACAGCTTTCTGTTCTACAACTACTTCATTATGTTCCCTACATCTGTGACGCTAATGTGCTGCAGTTAGCTTAACTTAGCTTTAGCCTCGTGCAGATAAAAATATAATCCTCCTCTGAGGCAAACAGCTGCAATAATCCAGTCCCTTTTATCAGACCAGTTTAAATTAGCATATGATTATTATTCACTGATAAATACTCGAGTTAAACATGTGTTTTGCAGAGTTTTATTTACTAGAGTCTTAAGTAACCATGGATTTTAGTGACTAGCGCTGCCTGCTGTTGTAAATAGTTATTACGTCTTGCACATGTGCACTGCTCGGTCTTGGGTCTGAATCGTCCCGGTCTGTCTGTAGTTACTTTTAGTGGCCATAAGGGGAGACGTGAGGAGACAAAGCTGCGCCTCTGCTGACGGTGGTCGGGCGTTGAGTCGGTGTGTCCCAGGCTTTAGACCTTGTTTAGTCCTGGTTGACCAATCTAGTCCTAGGTTGGGCTTGCCTTAGTCCTCAGACCTGGTTTAGTCCCAATTTAGATGTTGTGTAGTCCTAGTTTAGACCTGGGTTAGTCCTAGATTAGTCTTGGCTTAGTCTTAAGACCTTGTTTAGTCCTGGTTTAGACTGACAATAATGTGTTAATATGCCCAGCCCTAATTGTTATTCATTCATTCATTGCTTTCTGCTTATTTCCGTCAGAGGTTGCGGGTACTGGGGCCTATCCCAGTAACTTTTGGCCTTAGGCAGGGTACAACAGTAGTCTCAGGGCTGACACAGACACAAACACAAACACATGCAGGTCTCTGGAAGTCTTTGGGCAGTGGGAGGAAGCTGGAGTACACACAGACTCCACCTTACATTATTAAGTAACGGTATTTGATTTTGAGTAAGTCAAGGTATTGGGTAAACAGTGAAATCAGCCTATTGCATACTGAGACAGAAATCATCTGTGGAAAAAAATACTTTAAGGTATAGTATAGGCAGAGCTCCCTTGTATACCTGCATAAATTGGGGTTTGCTTTTGAAACAGTGTCAGTAGAAAAAAATGTAGAAATGTGGTTGAGAAACTGTGCTTGCAATGTGACTCTTTTCTTACTTCTCTGTGCATTATATAACAGGCAGCAACTTTTGTGAGTCTGCCATACTTAAAATGCTCGTTGTTAGCTTTCTATTAACAATATTTCTTAGTCTTAGTGGCCCATACTGCGCTCATGGTTCATTGTTTACATGTTACACACAATACTCCACTCCTCTGGAAGTCCTTTGTGTAGGCTCGGGTCTTCACAGTTAGACAGCGTCGGTCCAGCCTCCTCCAGCTTCTTCCTGTTCCCCTCCATCTCCTCCACCTCACACTGAGCTCCCATCTGCCTCAGCAACTTCAAAAACCTCCGCTCTCTGTCTCCTCTGCCTCTTCTTCTTCTTCTTTTGCAACGGTTCACTTCAGTTCAGCGCTCTTTCATGTCTTCACCCAAACTTAAAAAGCTCATCTTTTGTTATTATTTTTTAATAAGCATTTTTTTTTTTTCCATCACAGATGCAAATATTTCTCTACCCATGGATCCTGTACCATTGTGAGATAGGGCCAAAGATACTTTATATTAACTCCAGCCACAAGGGGTCAGTAGAGGAACAAAGGATTCGTTTTAGCGGATTCTTTACAATTGTGAGATATAAGAGCATTTACTCCAGGTCTGGGTACTATATCTTTACCTGGTTTAGCCCTGGTTTAGACCCACTTTAGTCCTAGATTAGTCTTGGTTTAGTCCTTAGACCCTGTTTAGTCCTAGGTTAGTCTTGGCTTAGTCCTTAGACCTAGTTTAGTCCTGGTTTAGACCCAGTTTAGACCTAGATTAGTCTTGGCTTAGTCATAAGACGTGGTTTGGTCCTGGCTTAGACCTGGTTTAGTCCTAGATTAGTCTTGGCTTAGTCCTTAGTCCTGGTTTAGTCCTAGTTTAGTTTTGCCCCTGTGATTTGATTTTGAATAATGTTGTAGTCGAAATCAGATTCAATCAAACATTGTTTAGTCCTGGCATAGATCTAAGTTTTGTTCAGGTTTAGTCCTGGCTTAGACCCAGTCTAGCCCTGGTTTGGTTGTGTCACGGTTTAGTAATGCTCATTTTAGATTGTACTTTGAAAACCAAATGATTTCTGAGCTGGTTCCTGTTTCCTTTCTGTCTCTTCAAAACATCTTCAAAAACAGCTGTCTCTATTGTCATTATTATTATTCAAGCATTTTTTCTTTTATTCTTGTTTAAAAGCCAGCTGTAAAAACCCGCTGCCTGAAAGATGATCTGGAAAGATGGAAATATTGTAGTTGCATATTGGATTACTATAACAGCATTGCTCATATTTGGTAGCGCAGTATTGGAGCAGCAGTGACCTTCTCCACTCGATAGGCTACAGGCTTTTTAGACTCATATCTCAGCCCTGGAGAGACACCAGAGCGCTGTGTGTTGCGCTGTAATGGTCGGTGTTAGCGTGGCCCGGCTCTGCTTTCTTTCTCTCTCTGCGCACAAAATGAATCCATTATTGGAATAGCCTTTCACTCAAGTATCATTTTTCAGACTGGTAGAAATCCTCTGAGTGCTCACACAACTGCGTTTAGACTGGAGACAAAAACTGGTTTTCTCTGCCAATGTGTGACCTAGAGCTTGTTTGTTTACGACCGTTTAAACGGAGAGGGACAGTAAAACACACAAACTCTTTTCCTATTCTGCACAAAGAAGTCGCTTCACTTAAATTTTGTTTCTGTGGGTGGAACGATCACAGGCGGAGTAACCAATCAGAGAAATGACCCAAACAAATGGTTCGCCGATTTTATCACAAAGCACCAGAATCCAGTGTATTATGAGCAGCCCTGTACTTATTTCTGAACAAGGACAGCAGCAGAAGCCAGTTGTACAAAAACTTGAGGAAAAAAGTGTGTTTGGTTGAATGTGGCCGTTACGTCGGATGTCAATGGGACTTTACTGTTAAACAGCAACAAGGCGAAGAAAAAAAATCACATAGAAGACTGGACAACAACACGGACTTCAGCAGAACCAACAGGTGATGAAGGAAAGCTCTTAACACCAGAGGTGGGAGTAAGTCACTTATGTTCAAGTCACAAGTAAGCATCGAGTCTTAACCTTCAAGTTACAAGCAATCTAAAAGTCAGTCTTTATGAGATTTAAGCAAGTTAAGTTGAGTCCCTGCTTTCAGTCAGTAAGTCATGTCGAGTCATACACGTTTTGTTTTTGGCCATGTTGTTCTTACACATTTATAGTCTACTACAGACAGAAGTTATCATATAGTGTCTGGCAACAAACAATTTGGACGGCTGTTTTAATACATTAATACATTTTACATACATAATTTATTACATACATGAATACATTTATGTTACACTCAAATTCATCCTGACGTTTCCTGTAAAAACAAGTCATTTTGAGTCATTTAGCTCAAGTCCCAGTCAAGTCTAAAGCCATGAATAGCAAGTCAAAGTCAAGCTGAGTCTTTTTGCAGTATTGGTCAGGCAAGTCTCAAGTCCTAAAAACTGTGACTTAAGTTTGACTTAAGTCAAGTCATGTGACTCGACTCTCTCACCTCTGCTTAACACTGTTACTCAGGTCAGAGAAGTTATTAAATTAGCTCGGGTCAGCTCTCCTTTGGTTAGCTTCTGCATTTATAAGACGCATCGAGTAATCGGCTGTGATTGGCCAGATCCAACTTGATGGGAGAGAAACGGTTCCCTCTGAGTGAGGAACCAGACTGTCCTGCTTTTGAAAAGAAAGTAGTAGAGTTTGGCTCGCCAGGCTACATTTCAGATTCTGTTATGATTGGTTAGTAGGATTGAGCTCAGTGCACAAAGGCTTCAATAGAATGGGATGCAGACCCACTTCACTAAGAAAGAGAGCCTGGTCACACCTTTGTACAGTTTTTGTCCAGTTTTATAAGGCGACTATGTTACACTTTGTTTGTAAATAAATCTTTAAATTTTTATGTCAGAGATATGTTGGGTCAGAGGAAGGTTTACACAACTCTGGTGATGGTAGGTAGTGGAAGTTTGTTTACTAACAAATCCTTCATGTTGTGTCATTAAATATGCATGGATCTCCTTTTTCAGTTCATCAAGTCAGGACACAAGTTATTACATGAAATGCTTGACTCTATACAACTATAATAATGCTATATGTTCTGGTTTGTTTTTAGCTCCATAAAAAAACTACTTAAAGATCACTTGGCATTTGTTGCATTAATATAACCCCACTCGATTATTTCCCCTGACTGCAACTATCCTTACAGCTACAATAATAAGACTAAAAGATTGGCATGCTCTACTTAAAGGTCCCCTATTACTCAAAATGGACTTTTTTAGATTTTTTTTACCATGTTATAATGTTTGTTTGTCACAGGTCTTTATTGACATGTGAAACCAGGAAGTGCTCTAAAGCCCATACACGACTCATTCTGAAAACGTTAGAGCTTAAATTGCAGGTATAAAACATAAAATACTAATGCAAAGGTGTCCAAAACTATTTCAAAAAGCATAATATAGGATCTTTCATAAATTTACTTTATGGCATAGTCAAAATAATAGAGCTATGGTATTCTTAAGAGTGGTTACATGGCAGTGATTAGTAATATATTTTTTTTGAGCTATTGTCATATGGTTGTTATGCACCGTCTCCACATTTGTGAGACATGTTTGATAAATTTGACAATTTTCTTTTGTTTGGCACTGAGCAGTTCACAGTACATCACTTGCTGACTGCATTTAATCCATACATTTAAACATTACAGCATCAGATATGAGCAGAACCATTCATTAATCCCAATAATCTGACTGTAACCTGTATATATCCTGTTTATATCCTGTAAATGTATTTACTGTATGTGTGTCCTGGAGGCGCAGGAGCGTTTGATTCGTCCGTCAGGTCCCGCTCTGTGTCTGGCTCTGGGGCGAGTGGTGTCTGTGAAGTGTCTCTGGCAGTGCTTGACTCAGCTTCGCTTTGAATGTAGCTTCAAAGACCTTCCTCTTCAGTGTACTCTTCTAAACCGTGCCCTGGCTCTTTGCACCAACGTCCCACTCTCTTCCCCGTGTCCTCCCACAGCTTTTCCCGCTTCACTTTTGCCCTCTCATCCTTCCACATTTGGCTCGTCCTTTACATTCGTGTACGCACAGAGTCCTAGGACAGCGCCAGTCGGCCGGAGGCAGACTCAACTCTGACCCCAGCCCAGACCGCAGAGCTACAGAGATCAATAGAGTCAATGTGGAAAAGGCATATACTTTATTTAGCATCAGCTCGGACAAGCAGTATTGGTCTAAAAAAATAAAATAAAAAAATCAAAGTCAGGCGAGACATAAGCTTTCACACGAAAATAAAGAAAATATCAAATTTATGGTGTTTATTTTTATGTATTTAGTCAACTTACGGCTATAGATTCTGGGCGTTTTCTTAAAATAAGTCAGATATTTGTTGATATATTTGTCTGAGCCTGATTTATTGGGAAGTTTACGGTTATAAACATGGCCAAATTACTTCCTTACATGTTACTTACTTACTGTGACTGTTTTTTATCTTAGACCGTCCTCTTTTTATCTTAAAATCGTTTTTCTTTCTTGTCCTGTGTGCTGTTGTGCGCTGATGGCTGTTACTATTGGCTGCACAAAAATTGCCCCTCGGGGATCTAATAAAGTATTGTTTGATTGATTTAAATTTATTTATTTATTTATTTATTTATTTTTTCTCATGCTAATGCCAGAAATCGACTGGAGAATGAATGAACACAATTTTTGTTTTATTTTTGTTTTATCCTATTCATCTGTAGTGCCTCACCTTAAGCTTTTTGTTTATATGTAATTAAGTAATTTGATTTTTAACATTTAAATTACAGTACAGTGGCTTGTAAACACGTTATAATAGTGACAACAAAGCACTGACTAAACTACTTTTGTGTATCATTCAGTATTTCAATAATTATTAAAAAAAAACATGACATTTTATTTTTTGTTTATTTTATTTGAGCTTTATCACCCAGGTAAATAGTTTGAAACCCACTTCTTACTTACAAAACAGATGCAGTAACGTGGAGTACACTTTGACGTTTGCTGCAGCCATTGCGGTTTGAAAATAGCATTTTATAGTGTTGCGACTTTAATATAAATGCAATTAATGGTTCAGCCCTGCTCTAAATGCATCTTAGTCCGTTGCGTCTTCACTGTGGGACATGTGGTAATTTGGAACAGAGATTGCTCCTGGACGTCTATTTCATGACTCATTTCATAATGTGCTTTACTAAATATATTTATGTTCAAAGCGTCATTTAAATTTCCTTTTGCAGCAAATGAAAATGGCTGAAAGGGTTGCTTTGATGCAGGAAATAAGAAAAAAAGACATTACAACGTGTGCTCATGACTCATTAATTTGCCTCCATTTTCTCAAATATATCGAGTTTATTATTTAGATGCTAATGGCAACAAATTATTATTTTTTTAATTAATGTATTGTTTTGTGGCAATTCAAGCTTGATGGAATTTGATTCATTTAATTTTGTATTTACCAAACTTGGATGAGGAAGTTTTCTTTTGAATAGGATAAACAAGAAATTATAGTCAAATTTTGACAAAGCTTTCAGAAGAGGTCAGTAATGGGCCAAGGAAAAATTGATTCTGACTTTTAGTGAGGATTGCATTCACCTTTTAAGTCCAATAATTTTTAAAGGTCCCAAGGCTTTTTTCAGGCTTTTTGAAATACTTTTGGACACTTTTGCATTAGTATTTCACATTTTATAACTTAATGTATATGTATGGAAAACATCTTTTGGGGATCTGCTACTTTGATTTTGTAGAGAACGCTTGGATTAGGTGTCTGTTGCCCCCTGCTGGCAACGGTGGGACAGACTGAACAGAGTATACCATGGCTATTTAGCAACATGACGCTAACAGAGAGATAAAAAAGCTGACTGCTTTGTGATGACAGCAGTTTAGGCACTGCAACTATCAGAATAACTCTGGTGTATGCACTTTAGACATGCGCAGGAGCACTTATGGTTTCATGTGCGTACGTAGAGCGATGAGACCTGAGCATTTTCAGCTCTTGAGAAGGGCAGCGCCTCAGCGAACAGCATTACTCAAACAAGAGTGAATGAAAGAAAATACTACTCCAGCTATGTTTTTGAGGTGGAAACAGCATTATAACATGGTTAAAAGCTCGAACAAGTTGAGCGTGGCGTAGCGTAACAGCAAATAAGGTCTTTGTGGCTCAATGGATAGAGCATTTACCCTTGAACTATTAGAGCCATGGTCTGGGCAGTATATCTAGAGACAATGCTTTGGCTTCTGGTTTGCATAGATTTTACATCAAGTCTAACTATCTAGTCCTGTTTTATTTTTTTGCAAAGGTTGACCGGGAGACTCTGGCTCTGGGATATTTCTGTCTTTTTTCGGGGAGTACTCTGTGTGTCCCTGGTCCTCACACCTGCCTCTCACCTTGGCCTTGCTGCTTGTTGCTTTGCCAAATGTTGTGTGCTCTGTCACCACCTGGCCACTGCTGCGCTCTGTGTGTCTCCGTGAAGTCTCCTCCGTGTCGGTGGACAGATGGAGAAACCTAATACACCCCTTACTGCTGCCCCGCTGTCCTCTGGCCCGTATGGTCCAATGGTGATCCTATCAGGGCTTTACCAGCACTCACCCTATGCTCTATTCCTGGAAGCACACCCACCCCGTCCCAACCTAGGTCTATAACTGGGTTTCCATCACCTTAGTTTTATGTGCATTTTGATGAATTGCATCTGAAACAAGTGATATAAAAGCCGAAAAATAAAAACCCTGAATTTTTAAATGTTTTTGTTCTTGCTGTAGGTGTTTTTTAATTGGTGCAAAAAACAGTTAATGTGAATAATGAAAGGTAGAAATACATTTGTTGAGTCTTATATAGTCTTATATAGTCTTGCATTTGCTTTCTGGTGCAGTTTGATGTGTTTTTTAGCTGTGTATGGTTTGTAAAAGATTATTAAAAAGATTATTAGTATAATCTGTATTTTCAGATTAATTTAACAGTGAAAAAAATGAGACTAATAACTTCTGTGCAAAAACAATCAAAGTATCACTTGCATACCTGCATAAAACTTAGCACCTCATTAAATATGCACCTGCTTAATTTGCATAACTAAATAGACGCAAACAAACTAAAGGAAGGATAAATGCTATGGCGGTGCTTTTACCGTTTGTTTAGCTTGTTTCATCCTAAAATGAACAAATATGTAGACAGTAGTGCAGAAGGATGTCTGTCCTGTCCTCTGCTGCTCTCTCTGCCCTGAGAGAGAGAGAGAGGGAGGGGGGCGGGTCGTGGCCCAAATGAGTTCATTCATAAATTACAGAAAGCAAAGAAGGCAAAGGAATTCTATACGTATTTTCATGGAAACCGAGAGGAAAGAATTAGATGTCAGAGTTTGCGGTGGCTGTTGTGTGACTTCTTCATACGCCTTGTTGTCCCATTACTCCCATGTGAATCTGCGCGAAGCAAGTGTCCAATCACAGAAGAGGCTGTTTGTGGGAGTGCAGCGCTATTGGCTATCACAGGGGAAGGAGAGGGGACGAGACAGAAGCTGCAAAGCTACGGAGCGATCCTTAAAGAGTGAAACAGTAAAATGCAGGACGCAGGCAGCTCTAATTTGCAGAACGTGTCATTTGGAGCCATGCACAAAGTCAACTTATTTTATCCCCCCTGAAGGTAAAGCAGAGGGAGGGATGGAGAGAACAGGAGCAGAGTTGACGAGTTGAATCTGCCTGGATGTCTCAGAATCAACATTGCTTTAAGAGACCTTCAAGTGTGGACAGAAGAGAAAATCGAAATATTCATATAAAAGTCAAAGGCTGTGAGTAAAATGTCTGGCCACTATGACCTCCTAAAAATTCTTCTGGCCTTGTCTTTCTTATGTGTATGGGGCTCAACATTGCAACGCCCATGCAGCTAGTGCCTGCATCAAAATGTCTTTATTTATTCTTCAGTTTATTGCATTCAATTTAGGGATAAAAACTGTGCTGCTATTGGCTAAATTTACAACCTCCCCAGTCATAACTGAAGGCAGTCCAGTCTCCTTTTTTCTGTTTCTCCTGTTGTTTGGTAGATTACTAATGCCTCCCTTATCTGCTCAAACACCTGGATGGAAACACACCTAATTCGTTTGTTTTGTTGTCTTTTGCAAACTATGAAAATATTAGCTTCACATTTGGATGGAAACCCGGCTCATGTAGCCCTTGGTAAATACCCCATAGAACCAGATCTGGTCTCATTAGGTAGGGCAGATCTTGGAGGTTACCTGGGACTGTCCTGCTGTGAGAGGAAGAGGTGTTAGAAAAACAACATATTGTATAGAGGCAGTGAACAGATGCTGCGTGTGTTGAAGACAGACTCATAAAATCTGATGTGAAGTTGCTCAGAGCTCTTCCTGTCTGCACCTGTCTGCTGTCTGCACATTTACATACACCACTCATCACCTTACATCTGCTGATTTACAACGCTCTTTATTCTGCACAGATACAATATAATGGTGTTATCGCTGTCTCTAAAATAATTGATTTGTTTTCAAGTCATAGTAAAAAGATAATGCTGCATGCATCTGAAACAAAATCTGCAGGATGGGATGGATAGCGAGAAAGTGAAAGTGACTCCTTTTGGGTTATGACGCCTAATTAGTGCAGCTGTTAGCATCACGAAGCTAACGATAAATGCGTTAGGTCTTTCACTGTGACAGCAGTTTAAGTGCCAAAGTTTTCAGTGCGTGTATTGGAACAAACCCACAGCACAACTACACAAAGGAAAGGAAAGCATAAACAAGCTGAGGAGCAAACAAGGCTTCAGCTTCACTTGCATCATTTTTTTTTTTTTTTTAAGTACCGTCACCACAATAACAGTGTCTATAATATACTTTTTGAGAAATGTTATCATTAAACTTTATGATTCAGTGCAGCACTGGAGTTCATCTATGTTATATGTTTAATTATTGTTTAGTTGTTGACAATGTTGGTATTAAAGTTCATTCTCAATGTCGAAGTCTTAAAAAGGTCTTGGAGCTGCCCTGTAGAAAAATCCCTATCTGAATGGGAAAATGCACCTCATAAAGCTCCAAATCTAGCTTTCACTTTTAAACTTTCACAACACAATTGGCCAAAAGAATAAAACATAAGCTAGGCAGCGGCGGAGGGGCCCATAATATTCGTTGTGGCTGGTGTTAAAATGCATGAGTCTCTAAACACTGGACTAATGTTCTATTTGGTACTGAGAGCTGCTGAATGGCTCTCCAAACTTTATCAGAGTGCGACAATGACCCGCATTATCCAGTTGCTCCACTCCGATTAAGAGAAATTTGAAAAACTATCTCAGAGTCCCGGGTTTAGATCCAGTTTAAAACTCCTGTTAAAATTGGAGTAAGGCAATAACTCTGTGGTTTCTCTGCCTGCATGTAAACGTAGCAACCCTTTAAGCACTCACAGACCTCCCCCTGTCACATACACTCATTGTGGCTTTGCAGATTACTTCAGCCACCCCTCCTCCCTAGGACGTCCCACCAACGTAGGTAACTCCTTTTGTAGCCAGGGCCAGGTGGCTGCAGCCTAAGTTTCGATCCGTCCCCGGTGTGGCATCTAGAGGTGACACTCCCGTCAGCTCGATGGATCGTCCTCATTGGCGGCGTAATTTATCGATGTTTTCCTCTCCCGGGGATAATGGGTGTATGTCCCGTTGATGGATGGGACGGCCCCGGCTCACGTCTACCTCGTCACTGTGTCAACCTGTAGCCAAGTCTGGAGGCCCGCTCATGTGACTTATGTAGCACCGATGCAGAGGGCTCCCTAACCATAAAATACATGGGTTTGACAGCACGTTCATAGATTATGTTCCAGCCTGTTTTATGTCAGGGATAGAGTCACTTAAAGCTTTAAACTCTGAAATACTGACCTCATTTTGACAGAGATTTATTTAAAAGTCTCCACGCCTCAAGGAAACCCCGACACCTGGGCCACTTGATCATAGTATAATTGGCATTTCTAATTAATGGCCGGATAAGATATTAAACAGACAGAGCTGCCACGGTGACAAAGCACTGGCCATAGATCACTTTAGACCTGTTGAATATTTAGGAGCACTGATGTTGGTGATGGTGTGAGAGAAATAAGTATGTTTTGAGTGGAAAACTATGCAATACAAGAATAAATGTTACCCTTTTTTTTTTTTTAAGATTTTAAGATTTTATTGATTGTTTTTAAAAGTCTAAATGGGCTGGCCCCCTCTTACCTCTCTGAACTACTGTCCGTCCATGTCCCGACCGGAACAATGAGGTCAACTAATCTGCTGATTTTAGACGTCCCAAGATCCCGAATGAAAACCAGAGGAGACAGGGCCTTTGCCGTAGCTGCTCCCAGACTCTGGAACAGCCCAGTTTTTAGTAAAAACCCATTTGTTTGCTCTTGGCTTTTAACACTGAGCTGGACTTGCTTCGTGTGTGTATGTATTCTCATTATTATTACTTGTTTATTTAATTTTATTGCCTTGTGCTTTTAGTGTTTTAAGTCGCTTTTATGCTTTGTTTGACTTTTATTGATAAATTCAATTGCACTTTTAAACCTGTACAGCACTTTGGGCAGCGATGGTTGTTTTAAATGTGTTGTACAAATAAAGTTGACCATGACCTGGACTTAAATACTCATTTCTATATGGATTTTGGATCTCAGCCACTGTGCTCATAGGTTAGACAAAGATATTGAAATCTCCATTGTCTGGACCACCGTCCTCAATGTTTTTCTATTCTGAACAAAGATACTGTAGATTTCCAGTGTAAGCAACAAACAAACCAATCAGAGGGTGGTTTTCAAAGTAAGTGATCCCAGCTCCATTGAAACAGGAGATTTTTTTGGAAAGCGAATGCCTATCAGTAATAGAAATGGAAAACTCATCTCATGTCGCAGTGTTATTTTGATGATATCTTTCCAACACTTTTTGTCCACTTTAAACAATTCAACAGACATCACACTATGCAGTTTCATCCAGTCAGTTGTCAACATGTATATATAATATGTATAAATGATTGTAAAGAGGTAGTATATTTTAGTAATTTTGCCGTCTGTTAGTAGGAAAAAAAAATCTCTGCTGGTCATGTTGAATTTTGATTACATTTTCAGAAAACATCAGCAATGGGGCAACAAAGACATTACTTTATCTTTTGGTCTGAATCTGGATCTCTGTCTCAATCCAAGAATTTTTCAAAAAACAAACAAAAAGGAAAGGTATAATTGTGAGATAGGGCCAAAGATACTAACTTCAGCTGTGAGGGGACACTAAAGAAACAAATTATACTTTTTAGTGGGTTCTTCCCTGCTCTCTCACTGATTTTGTACTAGATTCTGTCCCATCAATAACCCAAAAACAAAAGATCCCTGGTTTGAGTCCAGGTCTGGACGTTTTACTGTTGCAAGATAAGTACAAAAGCCTTGTTGTTGGTCTGTGATCTTCAAATGCCTTTACTTCTATCAGCTGTTTTAAATAATTGTATTTTTACACTGAATTTTAGATTTATTCACCTCCTTTTAGCCAGTCTCACTTCTTTCATGCAGGCCTTTTACGAGCATACTACATTTTCTTCTCAATTACTGAAAAACACTCTTTTTATAGATATATCTGTAGTGGGTAATAAATGCAGGTACTAATTTTAGTCCCAGCCCACTGTACTCTTCTGTGCGCTACGTGTCCTGCTAATGTTGTCGACCTGCTGCAGTTGTATCCAGTGTCTAGGTCCAGAAATACTGCGTCTGCTCCATTAGCGGACACCTGATCCACTCGGGCTTTTTCTGATGAGGCAGAGAGCGAGAGCGTGCCGTGAGCAGGAAATGGTCTCCCAGCAGCTCTTATCACGACCCCACATACACTTAAAGCCCCTGAAACGCATTCATGAAGAGGCCTCTCAGTCTGCGTCTTTACCATCACAAAGTGGCTCTCCTCTTTGCGGTGTAAGAGACACTACAGGTAGCAGCTGAATTACAGAGTTTGATGGAGGAGGTTTGAGGAAATAAATGAAAAACAGGTCTGAGGTTGCGGACTCTGTTATTGTTATACTGTTACATTGTGCTCAGTAACTAAATATCGGATAAAAAGCAGAAATATACAGTTGCATTTCTCTGTGTGGAGTGTGCATGTCCTTCCTGTGTTTCTGTGGGCTCTCTCCAGACTCCCAGGCACTTCCTCCTTCATGTTCACATGTTCATGTTATACTAACCTCAGAGGGATTTTCATGGCTCCCTGCAAAATGGCACACCAATACAGACAATACCAGGCTAGTCACTACACAGTAAATTGTCTAGTGTTAAGTTAACACTGTCACTGAACATATGGTCCTTATCTATCTTGTGTTAAATTTACTCTCTAGTGTTAACATTTCAGTGTTAAATTGAACACAGCACCATGACACTGGTGAACAATGCCACACTTGACCTGATGTCTTTGAGATAAAAAGGGCCACATTCTAATGCACTCTTTAAAAACTTTACTTCTTTGATGGACACTTCAAATGTAATTTGTGAACATTGCATTTCTGTGGAAAAAATTAATCAAAAATTAAAAATAATGTCAAGAAGTTAAAGGGTGTGTTTCTGGGAGCTACAAAACTACTATCAGCTGTACTTAAGCTACAATAAATGTCATGGTGCAAACATGACTCCCCCAAAGTTTTTTAAAGAAAAAAAAAGTATACAAGAATACATTTCCAGTTAACACAGGAGTCACTGTTTCTCTGAGTCATGGTTGCAACATGACTGATGTGGAAGTCATGAAGTTTAAGTACAGCTGAAAGGTTTTTTTGTTTAATTATTTTCTTCAAAAGATATAATGTTCATAGTGTTATGACATTATTTTTAACAGATCAATCAGCATTCAGCCTTTCCAGCAATGTGTTAATTGTCTTAAAGTGGCATTAAAGAAGAAACTGTTTCAACCACTGCCCATTAAATGATGGGAGCGAGTGCATTGAATGTGGCCCTTTCTCAAAGACATCAGGTCAAGTGTGGCATTGTTCACCAGTGTCATGGTGCTGTGTTCAATTTAACACTGACATTTTAACACTAGAGAGTAAATTTAACACTAGATAGATAAGGACCATATGTTCAGTGACAGTGTTAATTAACACTAGACAATTTACTGTGTACCACCTCACAACAGATTTTACCAGGTAAACTCAGCCTTGCACACATCGTATTTATTCATTCATTTTGTACTTGTTTTTCATTTCAGGGCTGACACATAGACAGTGATGGACGAAGTACTCAATGTCTTAAGTAAAACTACAGATAACGGAGCAAAAATTTACTCAAGCACAAATAAAAGTATCACCTTAAAATTTCTACTCAAGTAAAAGTCTAAAAGTACTTACTTTTAAATGTACTTGTAAGTAAAAAAGTAAATGTTTTTCGCACAGACTCGACAGCTCATGAATGTGTTAAATGTGAGGGGTTTTGCTGATTCCTGATGAAATGAACAAACTGCTGCAGTAGAAGAGAATCTGTCACTGAGGTCTTTATTATTCTGATGTTTCTAATGAGTACTACCTTACTCCAGCTTTTATATTGAAGTACTGCGTGTCTACAAAGAGGGTACAACAAAAACACATGATTTTAAACCAAAACTCAAAATACTTAGTACTTCAAACCAACTCAGAAATGTAGTGGAGTAAAAAGTACAGATACTTGCTCTAAAATGTAGAGAAGTAAAAGTAAAAGTACCCGCTGTAAAATGTACTCAAGTAAAGAACAGATACATGAAATCTGTACTTAAGTAAAGTAAGTACTTTTACTTCGTTACATTGCACCACTGTATAGAGACATCCGTATGCTGATAGACAAGCATTATGCAAAAATGTTTAATAATCTAATAGCATATAATGATAAAAAATCATCTGATCATCAAGACTCATCAAGACCTTTGTATGTTATGTAGACTTTATTATTAATAATATGAATACACTGTCGCACTTCAATAAGGGTTAGTGTTAGGTAAAAAAAAAAGAAAGTTAGAGAATGTGTGTATATTGGCATAGCATATTTGTTTACACAGAGAAAGAATGTAAAAAGGAAAACACATACATAACCATACTTTTGTATTTTACAGTGCTGAATTTGTCCAGTTTGAGATTTTTGTAATTAAAATAAAAAGAGAAAGTGTGGTTATTCTGTTGCTGATGATGTTTCAAACACTAGGTTACAGTATTTAGTATAACACCAGGTGGGACAGCAAAAGAAATTGGGTAATGTTGCTCTGAAGGGAAAATATTATGTTTTTTTCAGGCTTTTGTGAACATAAGTATTTTACGTTTTATACCTCAAAATAATGTATAAGTATGGAAAACGTCTTCTTTGGCAGTGAACACATGGATTAGGTGTCTGTCGCCCCCTGCTGGCTACAGTGGGGACTGGACAGAGCATAAAATGGCTCTTTAGTATGACTATTAGCAACATGATGCTAACAGATAGATAAATGAGCATGTTAGACAGGGTGACAAAACATATTTTGTAATTTTTTTAATCATTTTTGTTTTGAGGTTTTGAGATTATATCACCTGCCTTCTTACTACAGAGTAATTTAAATGATATGAATTGGGAGGAGCAGTCATAGTTTGCGTGTCCCTACAGTTTATGGCCCGCTGTCTCTTCTGTATTTTCTGTCTTCATAAATCTCATTGTACCTCAGAGAAGGCGTGTCCGTCCTTCTCTTTCTCTGAACGTTGGCTGATAAAGTTACATCTGCTGCTCAGCGCTCACAGAGGGAGCTCCACAGACTCAGCAGGACCAGCCTGACTCTGAAAACCAGACAGATGTGCCCCGCTGCAGCTTCCTCTGTCTCTGAAACATCCTCCAACACACACACTCTTTATAACCTCTATTCACTCCTGGTATTTCAGAGTGTACACGCTGTTATCCAACCTGTCTCTGTTTTACATGCAGTTACATTTCAGCCCATGTGCTGTTTTTCACTCCAAATTTTAGGTTAAATAGTGAATTAAAATGTTTACTAGACAGGTGCAAATAGCCCTGGGATTAATAAAAATGAGGTGAGCTAGTTTGTTAGCTTGTTTTCTGCAGTTGTGTAAGGCAAATGTGTTTTTTTTTTTTTTACTTAAAAACGTGAATGTAACAGGACAAAAACATAGAAAATAGACAGTTTACAGTATAATTACCAATGCGTGCTACTGCAAAACACAAAGAAAAATGCTGAAATTGTCCATAAAACTTGTCAAGCAAAACATTTATTTTTTATTATTTTAAAGTGTTTTATTTGATTTTTTGGTCATTTTGGTAGCCATCGAAAGCTGCTATCCTTATGTTGTTTATTTTTCTTTATTTTTTCTTCAAAGATTACATTTTCTGCCATTTTCTCGTCAGTCTATGCAAAAAAAAAATCTTCTCCTTGATCCTTGTATTTTCCGAAATCTCTGCTGTGGATTTCACTGTACATTTAAAATAACAGCACAAAAGAAAAAAAAAAAAAATCTTCACATCTTTTCTCAGCTCTGACCAAGGACCCTGCTTTCACAAACTCTGAAAAGCTTCATTTGATATCCGAGAAGCATGGCAGGAATGAAATTAGACTATCCAAGCAAAGAGGAAATAAAAAGAAGGAAATAAAAAGATGAAATATCTGGCAGTTGTAGCATTTAAACCCAATATTATTTTCTTCTTGTTGTCTTTTAAACCAGTTCTTCCCACTTAAACCACAGCATCCCTCTCTCAACAGATCGCTGTAGTGGACTGGCCGGCCTGTAAATGGGACTTTAGTGTCTGGAGCTCCCCTCCCGTGGACTGTTCCATCTCGGCTCCCTGCTAAGTTCAGTAATGGAGCCCTGAATCCGCTCTGGTGTTGCTCATTTTGGTCGATGACAGAGCTGGAGCGTACTGTGCCTCCTCGGTGATAAGACTTCTTCACTCTGTGGCTGGAAACGATACTGATTAGTTTTTTTTTTCTCCTCACATCAGCAGCACAGCCCTCTCTACGAACATTTTGAGTGAATACAGTATCAACATTAGCTGTACCAACCTTTGCTTAATATTTTTATCCATTACTACTGATTGACGGTTTTTAAACAGCACTTCCAGACGTAAGAACATCACTCCAGTCCTTTATTCGCTCCATTGGTTTCCAGTTTCTTTCAGAGTTGATTTTAAAAGTGTTGTTGTCTGTTTTTAAAGCCTTGAACGGCATCGCCCCCAAACATGGCTTTGAGATCTTCAAATTAAATTTTTTTTTGGGTGACCGGGTCTTCTCTGTTGCTAGGCCAAAACTCTGGAACAAGCTGCCTCCTGATATACACACCATCACAGATTTTGGTCTTTTTAAATCTACACTCATTTATTCAAACTAGCTTTTAACACTTAGTAATGCTGTGACATTTTTTTTTCATGAATTGCTAGAGCCTAACCCATTTGCTTTGGGTATGGGGTGGGATACATCTTGTAAGAGATTTATTTTATTTTATTTTATTTCTGAAACGGGACGATGCCTAACCATTGACATGAACACCTTAAAATGAATCATGTAAATATGCCAGATTTAACCAATATACAGGTTAATTTTCACCTGACAAGTCACACAACAGACAGGTAAAAACAGCCATTTTCTTATACTAAATAAAACCTGGTTAATTATAAGTGTGTTTATATGCAATGTGCAGTAGAGTAGACTTCTGTAAGCATATCAGTTCATTAGGTTTCAAAGCATCACAATCCAAGTATTTGAGTTATATATGAGTACACAGTACAATTCATTAGTCAAAACTGCGATAAATTTGGCTCAAATATAAAAGGTATAGATGGTAAAGTGAAGAGCCATTTAGGAGCCAAAAGAGCCAGGTGTTTTTGGTCACCTGAACCAAATAATCTGGCTTCACTGAAATAAGCTGAAATTCCCATCATTACTCCAGCTGCCTGTCTAGAAACTCATCCATGTTAAGTATCACATATTGTTTAAAATGGATGTTAATTTGTAGCTTGTAAAAAACAGCAATCAATTTATCTACTATACTTGGCCAATTCGAGATGGACGTGCACGTTTTTGACACTAGTTTCATACTGACAATACAGAGCAGGGGTGTCCTGACTTTTGGCCAAATGCTGCCTGCTGATATATTTTTATTCATTCATTGGCCCAGGAAGTTAGGCCTCACAGAAGGACATCAATATCTCCATAACATTTTTATGAGGTGGAGCTGGCATTTAGGATGAAAAATTTAAATTAGAAGTAGGTGGTGCCAAATAATTTTCTGCCCTCTTTGCCTTTTCCGAACCCCGGTTAGTGTGGGGTTGGTGTAGGGCATCTGGAGTAAAACCTACCCAGGCAGAGGAGCATATACATATTACCATCAGCATATATAACTTACATTAGCATATATTTTTCATTATGTGGCCCTCAATAAAAACAGTTTGGACATCCCTGATACAGAGCTATAAGTGCTGTTGATTCTTCTTTTCTTCAAAAGTGAAACTACAAATACTGAGACATCACTCTTGGTACAATCGAGTATTTGTTTGAGCGTGATCTGAAGTGAACAGTCCCATTAGCAAGAACGGCAGCTCAGAAAGTCAGAGAAACAGAGACAGGGGAACAGAGGCAGAGCGTGGGACGTCTGACTGCGATCGTTAGACTCAGATTGGTTCGAGGAGATTGCATCTGTTTGAATGTGGCGTGTTTTTGAAGGTGTTTTTTCTCATCATGGTGGTGATTACAGAGGCATATCATCACCTGCTGCTCACGGCAACAGACTCAGAAATACTGCTGCAGGTTCACCTCGACTGACTTTTGGTTTCCTCCCTAAGGCCTTTGATTAAATTCAGGATCAAACGATACTGTACAGGGGTGAACACATTTCCCACAGAATTTTTGTTTCAAATAAAGCTAAGAAAATGGCAAAAATAATCTTTACCAATTCTTTGGCAATTCAATTCCTGCTCTAACCCAGTGCATACTGTTGTTGTTGTTGTGTCCCTGGGCAAGACACTTTACTTACATTGCCTACAGCGAAAGGAAAGGATCAGGCATAAAAACTTCCCAAACCACTGAGGTGCAGCCAAAAGAAGACAAAAATAAAAACCCCATTATATAATCTCATAACATTATGATATAACATTATCATTATAATAATCACAATTAAAATATTAACTAAAAGAGAACAGTACAGTAAGAGAGCAGCAGAGTGCAGGAGGACACACAGCTGTGAGTCTTTTGAACACACATTGAAAGAAATGCGCACTTCACTTAAACTTTTTGTATGATTTCATTTTACAGAAAATGAAAAATAACTGTGGGGAATCAATGGAAACAGAGCTGTTCATTGTTTTTTTTAAATTATTTTAATAAATGAATGGGAGCAGACTGGATGTAGAGGGCTTGTTGTTGATTGGTCAGTGCTTCCTGGAGTGGGCGGGGGTTCATGCAACTGAGCGTTCTGAGGCCTCAGAAACTCGCCAGAGAATAAAGGATTACTTAAAGAGGTGTGAATAAAACAAAATGCAACTCCAGATCTCACTGTGTCTACCTAATCTGTATGTATGCGGTTTCACTTGAATGACTTGAACTGAACTATTGAGATCATTTAACTTTTCCATGAGTTATTGCCATGCACCAGTTTATTGTAGCACTTAGGTCTTTGTTCATGGCCTTGACAAAACCTGATCAGTAACTACTCTTAAATATTACCTTTTGTTCTAACTTGCACAGCTGAGTTTTTGGGGGGGTTGTTTGCTATAACCATCATTTTGACTCATTCCTCTTCTGTATTTTGCAGAGGCGTTCGACCTTGTGCTGCGACACGGCCGTAACGCCACTCTGTCCCTCCTGAAGACTGAGTTCCCGGGCCTGGGCAGCGGGGTGCAGAGCCTGGTGGGACAGCTGTTCATGGACATGTCCCTGTACATCCTGGGCTCAGACTCATCTGTGAACCACATGGTGACCGTCCTGTACAACCGCCTCTTCCCTCTGGCCTACAGACGACTTCTGGGGGGCAGCGTGTCCCCGTCTGTGTCCGAGGACTGTCTGAGAGGCGCCTGGAAGGACACCGAGGCGTTTGGCTCCTATCCCAAACTCATAATGACCCGTCTGTCCCGCTCCCTCCTGGCCACTCGAGTGTTTCTCCAAGCCCTAAACCTTGGCATTGAAGTGGTCAACACTACGGACCACCTGCGTCCGGGACGGGACTGCAGTCGGGCCCTGCTCAGGCTTTGGTACTGCCCGCACTGCCAGGGGCAACTGGAGCCGGTGGCCTGTAAAGGACTGTGCCAGGCGGTGATGCAGGGCTGCCTAGGGGGCGCTGTGGAGGTGCAGCCCCACTGGAAGACGTACGTGGACGGGCTGGGGAAGGTCGCCGGAGCCATGAGGGGGGAGCAGGACATGGAGGCCGTGGTGCTGAGGCTGCCCTCCATTATTAAACTGTCTCTGAAGCATGTGGTGAACGCAAAGACACGACTTACTGCTCTGGTGAGTGCACAGTATGCAACTCTGCTTTACATGCAGGGCTTTCTGACTTTATGGATAAAAATTACAATCACATTCAGTTAACAAAGTGAGAAAAAAAAACACACAAAATTACCTAAAATATGTATGCTATTGCTTGTTTTTGTTTTTTGTTTTTAAATTACACATCAAATACTTTATAATACACAGACAAATGTGCCAAATGTACAAGCAACACAGACAGGTTACACAAACAACAACAACACAACACAGCAGACACAACAAAGATAAATAATATTAAAAATAAAAATGAAAATAAAACATATACAAACAGAACAAACCTAAAAGTACCTTGAAGTCTATTAGCTGTTTTGAAACTTTGACATCAGTCCCACTCCAGAACATCCCATTTTTTATTGTATATACTTAACTTATTATTATTGTTGCTATGATCTTTTCTGTAACAGATTGTTGGCAGGGGTGATTCTATACCACTTTTAAATGAGGGCCACACTGGGGCCGGCCTTTTTGCTGGGGGTACATGAGACATTTTGATGTAAAATGACTGGGAAATGACTGACTTATTTTAAAAATAACTCTCATATCATCTTTGTAAACATGATAAACATAATTTCCCCCTTTTCTAATGCTAGAATAACCTTTGAAAGAACTTTAGAATATAAAGTGTGAGTTTCATAAGTTATTTAGAGGCCTTCAGAGGGGCGGCCACTAGGGGGCACAGGCTCACAGTTACAGGGGCACTGGCCACCCCTGGCCACCCTCTAGAACTGTCCCTGATTGTTGGTAAGGTTAATTTTTGAAATAATACAGAGGTCTTGTTTGCAAGTGTTAAAGCTTGTTTATACTTTACGTCAGATGCACATTCGGATACGGATGGAGCGCTCTGTTCGTCTTCTGCGTTCATTCTGTCGTACGTTGTTTCTCCAGAGCTTGCGGATATGGACGAACAGAACAGTACATGCATTGTATGTTGGGGGGCGCTAGTGAACACAGCTCAACAGTCACAGCAGAAGAAACGGCTGAACTTTTTAGGAGTAACTAGAGAAAGTTAGTCATGGTTTATTCAAAGTCTGAACAGACCACTGCTATTTTCATCTCATTTTCTTGGAGTAAAAACCTTTGTCAGCGCTGCCATGTTTGTTGTGGTTGTTGCTCTTTTTCTTCCATCTTGATCAAATCTTTGACTTTCAGTGATCGCCCCCTTCTGGTTGTTTAACTTATTAGATGGTGTTATTTAGGCGTTAAAAGAAATCTCACTTACTGCCTTCCAATCAAACAGAGTTAGTCTTTACACAATACATTATAATCATTCAAATTGCGACCTCTGACTGAGAGAAACATGTCAACATATTCCTAACAAATGCATTATATGAAGACAGAAGGGTCTTGCCAGCTTTAAGCTCGAGTAAAACAAATGACAGCCTGAAACAATGTTCATTAGAGGCTATGAAATCAAAAAACTCATAAAAAAGAAAATGAGAAACTTATGGCTCATGTCGAGAAAAATTAACTTTAATGTTTAGGCTTATTGCATTGCAGCACAATTAATTTCAAGCTAGTTTTCCTTTTAAATGAGGCAAGAAATTATTATTTTTTCATCAATGTATGTTTTTTAAAATCTCTATTGCAGCAATTATAGAAACATCAAAAAAGCACGAGTGACACCAACCTGAACGTATGTTGTATTTTTGTATAGCATTCAGCCTGGAAAAGGTTAAACACATTAGTCAACCAAATTTACATGTTTAATTCAAAAATAAATAAAGGTATTTATTGAAGGTAAAGCTCCAGTAGAAGGAGTCTGTAAGTAGAAACAGAAATATATGAGGAAAAAGGTAAAAAGATGACAGGCAGTGAATGTGGTGTGGTATTTACCCGCCATCCTGAGATCACGTTGGTAATTACTGTCACCACAACTGACAAACCACAAGAAGCACAACTAAATGTTATAAGAACTAATCCTATTTTTTACTTCCACTTTTTATATAAAACCAGAATGTCCCATTGCATCAAAACCTTAAAGTGGAACTCAGTACCTTTTTTGTTTCTTCGTGGTTTTTGCTGCATTTTTCTGTGGAGCTCTCCCTGGCAGTTGACTCCTGTATCATCCCTCGTTCAGCTTTACTTTGTTTTTTAGAAACCCATTTTAGCCTTGTTTTTTTTTTTACCATCTAAGTGAAAGTATTGTTCAGGACCACCACATTCCTCTCATGAGCAGATCAAGAGTGCTGAATTTCCTGTATGCTTGGCTAAGTTTCTAAACATCCTGAACACTTCAGGCTCTGTGATTGGATGCGTCGAGCTGCCGTCACAGCGTGCCGTACCAAGTTGAATTTTTTTTTTTTTACTTCAGTGCGCCGCCCAGCTCAAGAGCTGCACTTAACCCTGGACTTTATATTTTTTATGAGGATTTCTGCCTGACCTCACGCATCTTTAACAAAGAGGAGAGTTTTACAGCAGCCAAAACAATGCAGAACAGGTCAACCATGATATGGGAGAAAGATGACAAACTTATCTTGTATTACCTGTTTTTTGCCAAGGTTACATGAGGTTTTTAAATCTCAAACAACACGTCAAGTTAGCACCAAAGTATTGTGATTTCTAACCACCTCAGAGCACATGGTCACAATATTAAAAGTACAAAAACTTAATAAAACCCAGGTAAAACAAGATAAGGATGTGTTTTTTTCAGGCATTCAGTGCTGATCTGTTCTGTGTGGTTTTGGCTGCTGTAAAACTCTGCTCTTTGGATAAAGCTGCCCACATGTGAAGTCAGGTAGAAATCCTCATGAAAATATAAAGTCCAGAGTTATAGCAGGCTGCTGTAGAGCTGCTGAACTCTCTCTGGATCCCTCTGTGACCGGCCTCCACTTATCATTTATTCACACACAGGTTGACCTCACTTACTCCGCAGCTCACAGGCACAACCAGGAAACGCTGACTTTAGGAAGATTTACTCTGATTTTTACATTTTGTTCATGTTCATCCTCAGTCAAAGTGGAGTCCAGTTTGAGCTCTAGCTGAGAAGGAAGACATCACTATTTTTGGTCAAATGTACATCGCCCATATTATGATCTAGTGTTGTAGAACTCCAGACTGGTCTTAGTATTAAGGCTGGTACTGAGATAACTTTTTAAAGGATTATTTGGGGTCTTTTCCTACCCGCACTCACTGCAAAAAGGACAGTGATGGACTGTGCACAGTGATGGACCCAAAACAGAGTGCAGATTTTTGTGCGTGGCTGCTCACGTTACAGTTTAAATGTGACCATCAGTCTCGTGTGTGAACTGTTTCTTGCCCTAAATTGACCTGCATACGCAAAAAAAGACCTGATGGAGCCTGGAGCAGTGGGGCTGTGATGTGAGAGCCTTCACTGACAGTTTATGCATAAGTTCAGGATATTGTTGGAGAACTTTGAATACATCTGTCACTGACATGCCTCAATCCTAATTTATCCTCAACACAATTACAGTATGAGCACTGAAGTTTAGCTTCAACAGAGTTGTCACCTTAAATACAAATTAGGTTTAAAACATCATTTTTTTTCACTGACCAGCTCCATCAGCACTGTCTGCCAGATACGTATCTGATTCAGGACCATACATGAAAGTGGCCTAGGTCGCATTTGAAAAAAATCTGATTTGTGATCTGTTCACTCTGTCCCAAAAAAAAAAAAAAAAAAATTGATATGGGTCACTTATGGGCAAAAAAATCAGATTTGGGCCACTTTTGCCTGCAGTATGAAGGAAGCATTATTATTATTATTATTATTATTATTATTATTATTATTATTATTATTATTATTATTTGGGCTTCGGGAATGTTTGAAATAGTGTTAATTATACAAATCATTACCAAGTCAAAACGGCACATATTGGCTGAATTCTAACAGCTGTAAATGGTCTAATAGCATTTAGGAGCTGAAAGAGCTGGAATGCATTATTGATTGAATTTTATAGCAAGACGGCGATTATATACAATCAATCACTACTGAAACTTTTGATCATTGCCCAGCACTAAATAAAAGCAGTGCAGTTGACAGGAGCAACATTGGAAACATAGCACATAGTACTGAATGAGATAGTATTCATCAAATGTTAAAAATGCCAAAAACAGTAATAAAAAGCATACAGTTTCCATGTATTTGCACAAATACAAATACAACCTTTTAGGAAATATTACAGATACAATAAATCAGGGAGATGTGTTTGTTCTGTATTTAGTTGCTGATCCCAGTATAAACAATTAGAGACTGTTGTTTTGTTTAGCCACAAGGTCGAGTGTGCTGTTGTCTCAGTGTAATCTCACAGAGACACTCCTTGCTCAGAGATGTCACTAAAAGGGCAGAGCTAATGTTTCCCGAATGGCTAATTTTGTCACACCTAAGCATTATGGGAGATAAACTCCTGATTACTTCACCTTAAATTAAGATGTTTCGATGTAAGTATCAATTTAATTAGCTACAAAGTTTTTATCACTGCACTAAAACTCAAGTGACTTTGGAAAGGTAGAGTCTCAAGGTTAATTGTTTGTAGGTTAAAGAAGCACCAACACTGTCTGTGAATGATGTCCAAACCTGGGCCAAACCTGTGTTTTTCTTTGTGTTTCAAAGTCGAGCTGCTCAGTTGCATCAGTATCACCTTTTTCCTTCACTATTTACACAGGAGTCTGGCTCCTAATGACAGAAAAACACAGCAAACAAGGAACATTCCTGCTGGAAAAGGCTTTAAATCTCTTTAAACCTCTGACCTACAGCCAGGTCCATGCATAGGATTTTAGAAATACAAAGGTCTATCATGTTTACACTTTGTTTAGTCCTTGTTTAGACCTGGTTTGGTCCTTGTTTAGACCATGTTCAGGCCTGGTTTAGTCCTGTCTTGTTCCTCAATAAGGTTTAGACCTGTTTTAGATCTAATTTAGTCCTGATTTTGTCCTGTTTTTTGCCTGATTTAGAACTGGTTTAGTCTAGTAATAGAAAAACACTGAGGTCCGGACCTCTGTGACCTCTATGGTGCGTACGGCATACAGAATAAAGCTGCATAATCCGAAAACTGCACCCCTCACCTTCAATAACATGTTTTAGTTTTAGAAACATGTGACAGGCCAGAGCTTGGCACACTATGGGCTAAGGATTTTTATTTGATGTAATTGAAAATAAAGTCAGCAGGGCTTAATTTGAGCTGGATCCTGCTGGAACAAGATCTGGAAACTCTTTTATTTTGACAGAGTGCAATCCAGTAACTGTTTTTACTTGGATCCGGTAACTTGGGCACAACTCAGAGCAACAGCTGAGTACATTTGACTCTTTTGAGCTCCTAAACCTGTGTTGAAGGTCAGATGTGTAAACAGTTACACTTTTTTTTAATACTAAGTTAAGAGCCTCATTTCTGCTTGAATCCTTCACAATAAAAGCTCCTCACCCTCCACAGCTGCTACATTCATGGGCAATCAATTAATAAACACTAAAATATAAGAAAAATAGAGCGACTAAATCAGTTGTACAATTATTGAAGCCAGTTCTTTAATATAAATTGGATTATCATTATTTATAGACATTCTGAGAAAGACAGAAATGCTTGATGGGTAATTTACGTAAGTCACAGACACAGACTCACATTTCTCAGATGAACCTGGAGGAAGAGTCCAGGACATGACCGTGGTGTGGGATGTGTTAAACAACTAGATGCAGCATTGTGTTGTGTGTATGTTCCGGGATCAGTGTTGGCTTTATGGACTCCAGTGTCAAAGCCCAATTTTTGTTCCGGCATCATTTGATTTACAAATAAAGCCCTGAAAGTCGGCTTACATATGCAATCTTGTTTGTTGAAGTCGATTGCTATTACAATATACTAATGTGTTATTTAACCTTTGTCCTTTAACCCAAGAAAAAACTACCACAACAATCACTGTGATCCAAAAATCCCTTGTTTAAACACTGGCCTGTTGTGTCTGGCAGTAGGCAGTGAGTGATAATGTTGTGGACAGCAGCAGCGTGTGTGTCCCATGTGTGTCCTGTGTGTGTCCTGTGTGTGTCCTGTGTGTGTCCTGTGTGTGTCCTGTGTGTGTCCTGCTCTGTGTCCTGTGTGTGTCCTGCTCTGTGTCTGTGTGTGGCTGCAGCCTGGGCAGATCTGAGCGCCTATCTCTTGACCCCCCTCCTCCACTGACGGCAGCTCCCACTTCAGTAAAAGAGTCTTAAAGGTGTGAGGGACATAGCTCTCCTCCGCTGGGACTAAAAACATGTGCTCAAAAACACACTCTGAGATATCCACTCATCCTTCATCCTCACTGCTCTCTGCCTGCTGTGCTCCCGAGCCAGGCTGCCTGTAAGTGCTTGAAAATGCTTGAAAATGCTTGGATTTGTTTGTACTTTCTCATTTTGAGCGGTACTTGAATTTTACTGGAAAGGCGTTAAATAAAATATACAGAACATTTCTCTGAACATTTCTCTGAACAGATACACCACAGGACACAGTGTGGTACATTTCGGTCAAATCTATGAGCTGTTTTGTATCGCCAGACTAGAATGTATTTATTTATTTTTTAAGGCTTTATGGATTGGACAGAGTATAGTAGGAAATCGGGGAAATTTCAGTCTTAGCTCTACCACTGAGTCATACAGCGGCACAAGAAAGTGGGCTTAACTGTGTAAAATATCCAAATTTCTTAGTTTTTTTTAAATGTTCAAGCCTTTAAAAATGGCAGTCTTGACATAAAGATAAAATACAATGTAGGACTTTCCTCATTACTTGTTAGACCTAATGATTATTATAGATAAGTATATATTAATATGAATTGTACTGTCATGCTACTGTTTAAAAACTAAATCTCATGGTCCATAAAATCAACTTAAAATGCTTTTATAAAGGAGAAATATCAAGGTTTTAATGTGTTAAATTTTGGATGCTCACTTTAAACATAAAATGTAACTTTTTTAACATATGAAGCGAACATTATTGCTGATCCCTGTCCCACTCTTCTGTCGCTGTCTATGGTGCTGAACGCTGACCTCTACTGTTTGTACAACTCTGTTCTCAAGGAAAAGTACTGTTGCTTTTAAAATAATGTTACTTGAGGCAGATGAGGCTGCTGCACAATAAGGAGATAGTTTGGTTCAATTCCCAGGCCAACACTCCATCTCTCATAGAGGGGAGTCTCTGTGGATTCTCTCCAGAGGCATGTGTAGGTGAACTGGTGAATCTAAACTGTCTGATTCATTGTAAATAGATGCGAGAGTGAATGGTTTTCAGTCAGTGTATGTCTTTATGTGTTAGCCCTGCCACAAACTGACCATTGTCCAGTGTGTGCCCCACTTCAGAGAAATGGATAGCACTAATTCATAATGAATATCATATAATATATTTTTAATTTGAGTAACAAATTGTTCAGTGAAAAGACTACTCATGTAAGCACTATTGATTTTACAGTTTAATCTCTTCTACTACAACTTCTACTATTAGTATGAGTGATACTAGCACCACCACTACTACAGAGCTGACTGTGGTGGATTACAATGCAATTATTAAAACAGCCAGAAATCATTATTTTGGTTGGTGCTTGATATAAAGATACACTATATTTCCAAAAGTATTCGCTCACCCCCCCCCAAATAACTGAACTGGGATTATGGTGTGGGGTTGTTTTCAGGAGCTGGGCTTGCCCTCTTAGTTCCAGTGAAAGGAACTCTGAATGCTTTAGCACCAAGAGACATGACTGCACCACTGCACAAATCACGGTCCATAGAGACATGGATGAGTGAGTTTGGTGTGGAAGACCTTGACTGAACCTGCACAGAGTCCTGACCTCAACCTGACAGAACACCTTTGGGATGAATTAGAGTGAAGACTGCGAGCCAGGACTTCAGACACATAGATGTCTGATGTAGATGAATGCAAAGGGTGGGCCCACATCATAATAAACCTTATGGATTAGGAATGGGACATCACTTAGCTAATACTTTTGGAAAAAGTACATGATTAGTATACATGATTTTGGATAGTAGTAAGTCATAATAGGGGCAGCAGTAGCTCAGGTGCTAGAGCTGTTTGTCCACTAACCAGAAGGTTGGTGGTTCTCACCCCTTCGCTGCATACTCCATTGTTGCGTCCTTGTGTTTTAGTGTCCTTATGTCTTTGCGCAAGACACCCATCTTCCTTCCAGTGTCTGCGTACACTGATGTATGAATGTGTGAGTGCTTGTTCCTGTGCATGGTTTGTGTGAATGGGTGAATGGTTCCTTGATGTAAAGTGCTTTGAGAGCCCATGGAGGTAGAAAAGCGCTGTAAAAATATGACCTTTGACCATTAATATAAAGTACAGGGTCCTCTACAAGACCAAAACAAAATTAAAAAAGTCTATTGAAAAGTGATCTTAAGACTATAGAGGACAACAGTACCAGCAGTGGTGTGAACCTCACAGAGCGGATGAGCCAATATCGAGAGAGACAAAGAGAGGGCAGCCAAGATCCCCACAGCTCCCATCTTTTCCCCTGTCAGCTCCCCGGTCCTGTCCTGCCGTTTGATGTCATCCCGCTCCATCTCCTCCTATCCCTCCTCTGCTCGTGAGAGAAGATGCAAGATTTATGAAGCTCTATTTTTACCAGTTAGAGGAAGACACAAAGACAGAGGTATAGAGACAAAGAGAGAGAAGAAGAGACTAACGCAGGAAGTAAAGAGAAAGCCCCAAAGGAGAACGGGACCAGGGGTACATCCATCAACACATGACCCCCTCGCATAGAGACAGGAAGAGGTTGAGGGAAAAATATGATGGATCTGGCTGGGAGAAGCTGCTGGAGTCGTGTTGTTACTGACTGGATACAGATGAGCGCTCAAGGGCCAGTTTTGCAGTGATAGATTTTGGATAAAGCTCTCTCTTTAACAGGCAGGCAGTAGAGGACTCCATTCAGATGATGGGCATGTTTTGGGGTTTGATAAGACGTGCAATAAGCGGTGCAATGATTTTTTTTTTTTTTTTTTTTTGGTTTGTTAGATACAAAATGTTTGAGCCAAAACTTGTGAACCAGAACTATACTGTATAAATCACTTTTTCAGTTTTAATATCCCTTAACCTTGCTCTTTCTCGACTCTTCCCTAAACCATATTCTAAAACAACAGCAAACCAATTCACTCTGTAATAATATACATTTAAAAATAGACTTCAAGCTTATCCTAAAATGCATCTTATGAATACACTGCGCATAGTGAGAGGGAATTATTGTCCATATATGTCTGTAAGAGGAATTCACAGACAATTGTCCAAGGTGTATGGCAAAAAAAGAATAGTCTAGCAAAGTAAAACCCCTTTTGTCAAATAGTGCTGGAAGTGTGGATTAAGACAGATGTTTTATGAGCATAGTTCCTCTCTTGACACAGTTTCTCCTCAGAAGTCTGTCACAAATGTCTGTTTTCTTTTCCATCATTAACACTTTTATTTATCTGTCTCATTTCTATGTTTCTGTCTGGGTTTTCTGAACAAAAATAGCAGAAATACATCAAACTACAAACAAACTGTTGCTCCACAGAATAAGCACTAATTAAATCTGTGCTTCATGTTTATTACTTATTAATCCTCTCAGACATGTAGGTTACTGCCTCTGTTCTGGAGCCGCTCAAGGCTTTTAAACAAGCCATAAATCCTGGTTAAACAGGGCCTCGTGTTTCATTTATGATATTATTGATTTAATTACATGTTTAAAGGGTGATAAACTGGTGTCTATGAGCTGGACTACAGCACAGTGTCTCTGTTTACTGTTTCAAAGCAGTGTGTCATGTTTTCATTATTTTACTTTCTAATAGTTACTGAATATTATCAAGAGAGAGTGAGTGGTGGCCAGCAGCTGAGGAAATAGTGAACAGGGACCTGTCTACTAAACAAGCTCCAAATTATTTTAACAGTGTAGTATTTTTGTATTTTACAATGAAGCAGCAAGTATTTAAAAAAAATACACCCCACTGACTCACTAAAAACATGACACTTGTTTTGTATAAGACGCTAAAGCTTAAACATGGATTCTCAGTAATTCACAGCATTTACTAAACAGTAGATTTACTATACAGGAAATTATCAAGATATATGCTTAATTAAATACAATAAATGCAGTTATTTTTATAGTATATAAAAGTATAGTATTATCTCAAAAGATATTGTAATTTAAGCACATAACCCTCAACCCCTTTTTGTGAAACTGGGTTCATAGTAACTAAGTATTAATGTTTAGTAACAAGTTAATTCTTCATTTACAAAGCAATACTTACACCTAATTTACACTGAAAGCATGGTGTGTGCAGTGCGTCTGCGACCAGAGCCAGCTGAGGAGTTCATGAGAGAGTGGCGAGTTTACTTTGGAAGTCATGAGTTCTCGCGATAGCAACTATGTTTACAGAGAACTACATGTAAACAAAAGTCACGTTTCCTGTCTGACCACCAGCTGTCTGTGCCTTGTTCTGTGTCCATGTGTTGTTTCCCCTGAGTTTTATTTTGATGTCTGGTCAATCCTAGGCTGAATACGAAAAGGGGAAATTGTCAAGGAACTTCCTAGCTCCTTAAGCCCTACGTCATCATCCTCCATGATAAGAACTGTCCGGATTGTTTTCTCAGTAAGGAAGGAGTTAATTTCAATGCTTCCTTGAATAGCTTCTTTAGCATAGGAAGCTCCACAGGTTCCTTACCACCCAGAGAGGAGCAAGGAACTATCCCACAATCCACTGCAGCATCTCCTGAGTTCGGTCGATCTCCGTGTGATGAGTTTAAGTCAGAAGTGTCACTGCCTCAGACTTTATTCCATAAAAGTATCTGAATAAACCTCACTTTATAAAAAAGACACTTAGAGCCTCCACAGAGTCTAATGTCTGACTCCTGATAAATGATTATTTTGCATCGCTGTGAGCTGGAGCTGCTCTGAGCACTTTTGTTTACATTTTAGAAAACTAAACTTAAAAACCACATGGCTAATTAGCATAAATCCACAGCGGCGTTTAGGGTTAATGCTGTTAACTGTCCAGAGCAGAGACAGAGAATATTTACCACAGCCTGTTCTCTGTGTTTGCAGAGTTTCATGTTTAAACCTCTGAGTTTCTGTGAGTCAGAGAAGATTCTAGAGTCTGTAGTGTTATAGCGGAGCTCTTTTTTAAAAAGAGCTGTAGCTTCTCTTATATGGAGTGATTTTGGGTTATTTCTGTACATTGTAATGTTGAAAAGATCATTAACATTAGCACTGCAGTGGAGGATAAGGTGCACTTATTGTAGTCCATTTTTTGGGTGTTGTAGTTTTTATTTCCCTTCCCTTGTTGTTTCTGCTGCTGGGTTAGGATGGTCAGATCCTCCAAACACCACTGAGGCTCCTTTCCTCACTGCAGTAGGAGTCTTACTGTTGACCTCAGGACGTAGCTCTTAAAGATTAAGTAGCAGGAGGTAGGAGCTACAATTTCCTCTTTTCGGATTCAGCCTCAGTGTTTTTCTGTTTTACTTCCTGCCTCCTGTGTTTCCTGCTTGTGTGATTGCCTGCCTTGTCCTGATGTGTATCACCTGTGTGCTCCTGGTTTATTTAGTCCCTGTGTTTTCCCCAATTCTTTGTTGCGTCATTGCAGTGTCTTGTCTACTCCTGAGTCCTCAGTGTCCTTTGCTCTTGTGTTCTCTAAGTCTAAGTCATTTTGTTAGTTACTTAGTTTTTGCTCTGCCTTTTAAGTTTGGATTTTTACTCTTTGTGTTTCCCTGTTTTTTTGTTACTGCTCGAGTTTTGTTTTTTTGTGTTGACTGAATTTAGATTTTCAAGGGCTGTCTGGTCCCTATACAAACGGAGCAGGAGTTTGGTTTGCATTGCTGGCAGTAAGTCAGACCTGTTCTCAGTGCATGTTGGACTCCGGCAGGGCTGCCCTTTGTCACCAGTTCTGTTCATAATTTTTATGGACAGAATTTCTACGCACAGCCAGGGGCTGGAGGCAGTCCGTTTTGGAGACCACAGGATTTCATCTCTGCTTTTTGCGGATGATGTTGTCCTGTTGGCTTCATCAAACCAGGACCTTCAGTGTGCAAGGGGGCGGTTTGCATCCGAGTGTGAAGCGGCTGGGATGGGAATCAGCTCCTCCAAGTCTGAGGCCATGGTTCTCGAACAGAAAAGGGTGGCTTGCCCTCTCCAGGTTGGAGGAGAGTTCCTGCTTCAAGTGGAGGAGTTCAAGTATCTCTGGGTCTTGTTCACAGCGAGGGAAGGATAAAGGGTGAGATTTATTGTGGAGAGGGAAGTCTGGTCATCTCTGCTTAAACTGCTGCCCCCGCAACCCGGCCCCGGATAAAGTGGAAGATGGATTGATGGATGGATGAATTTAGATTTTGACCTTTGGACATTTTATGCTTTCATCTTTGTATTTTTTTCCCTTTGAAATGTTTATTGAGTTTATTAAAGTTGCACCCTCACAGTCCTGCTTTTTTGGGTCTTTTTGTCCCCTGTGCCCCTCACATCACACCATCTCCTGGCCGTTTGGAGAATATTTCAGTGACTTTCACCATGAATAAGCATGCTACATACATTATATAAATACTTTCTTTTAACTCACATTTAACACTATCCAATCTTTTTTATACCCTTGTGTCCGTCAAAAATAGACTTGATACATATTTCCGCCGGAACACGTAGTGCAGTGCAGCTGAAGTACACTCACGCATTAACTTAGATGGCTTCTTTTTGACAGAACACGTACTGCACATGCAACACATTCAGTGTAAATTAGCTGTTAGTCATAACAAATACTACTGACTATAAACATTATTAATGTTTAACTATTGGGTAATAAACTCGCAAATCAATGCAAACTTATAAAGAATAGTGTTAATTTAATATCTATAAATTGTTCATTTATCCATTGTTAATTACAGATGTATTCATGTTTTTACTGTGTAATAGTGGTGACTTATTCTAAAATGTTACCAAAGTCAGGTGTAATTAAAGTATAAATTATTAACTAATTAATTCTGCTCCCTTATGTTTATCAGAGAATCACTACCTTTTGTCTTTGAGAGTCTAATATTTACCATCGAGCTCGACTGTATATTTTTATTTCAAGCTGCCTTTAGTAAGAAATCCATATTTACATTCCCACTAACCCCTATCATTAAAGACAGACTTCATTTCTCTGTCCAGACGGGAAAATCCATTTGTATCTGCAGCCGAGCCGTTACAGTGGTTTAGGATTTCTTTTACTTTTGACCTGAGTCTATGCCGTGAAACGCTGAGAGGGAATCGACTGGAGCTGAAATCTGAAGCCTGTAATGTGTGCCAGGGCTGCTGCTGTGGATAACAATGGAGCGATGAAGAGGAGGAGGAGGAGAGGTGCTGAGTCAGACTGTCCCAGGAGCCTCCAGTCCCCTTGGGCCCAAATATTACTCTGTATTCAAACAGAACAATGGCTCTGAGAGTGGAGCGAGGTCTGCTACAGTTGTATCTTCTACTACAGACAAGATTATTGTACAAATGTGTGAAAGTGAAAGAGCTGCCTGCTTAGATTTAAAGGTACTATGGCAGTATATATTTTAATGTCATAAAAATGACCCACATGTCCCAAGATAAAAGGTAAACATATAAATGAGTGTTACTGCTAACAATGGTACAGCTGATTTATTTGCAATAAAAAAACAAAACAAACAAACAAACAACAACAACAACAAAAAAACAGTGAACATAATGTCCATTTTAGATTTAGACTTCAGTACCGTTTTCAAGCCAGCTGCCTCCAGTACCTTTACAGCAACACTTATGGCATATTTGGACCTTAAAAAGCTTTCAAACATTATTTTATTAGTTGAACTGCAAGGGTGACCACCTCAAAAAGTACTAAAAGTAGGACAAGTGGTGTGATTTTGTGGCACAAGGTGGGACGGACTCGAGAAATAAACCTTTTGATAAACAAATCTAGCTTTACCAACTTACTGAGATTCAAGTTACTACAGTTTAGGGGCTGTAACATGTTTGCTGTGCTGTTTTTATCCCAAAACACACATTTTGCAAAGTAATGTCTTTACTGAGACTTTATTCATTGGAAAAAATACAAGATCTTAGCTTGGAAACAATCCAGCACCAACCCCAGCTCACAGCTCCACAGAGAGGTCTGTCCTGAAACACAGAGGCAGCAACACAACAACCATATATTAAACCTATCAAGATAGGACACCCAAACACAAATATTTATTATACATTTTTACACAAGGAATAGTGACCTTACCTTCTAGTTCTTAACATGGATCTCTCTTTTTTATAAGATCCACTGAGCACCAATGAAAAAGAGGGACATTATCTTAATAAGTGGGACAGAGGGACAGAGGACTAAATGGTTGTGCAGTACAACCAAAAGTGGGACAGGTGGTCACCCTAAAAACTGCCCCTCCCCTGACCCCTGAGCGCCTCATCGTCCTCACCGTGTAACTGCTAAGCTGTTAGTAAACTGTGATCAAAATCCTAATGCTACCCAAAATGCTGTCATTCTTTCTGTCATTTAGTCTTCTGAACTAAAACCACAAACTATGACCCAGGGTCATTTCCAGTTATATGCAGACTATGAACATGCACAGGGCCACACAGACCTCTAGGGGCCCCCAAGGCTGAATGTTCAGCCTGATGTCTGCTGTGTCAACCGAGTTAGCTGCAGTTCGCCTTGTTGTTTTCTTTGTATTATATTTTCATCACTCATCTTGCTTAAGCGGCTCAACTTAAGATTAAATTTTAATATGAGAGGTTACCATGACTAGGCCCCTAAACAGCATCTTGCGCATAGGGCCCCCACAAAGCTAGAAACGGCCCTGTGTGACACTGTCTTTTCTTTTATAGGTGTATGAAGTACGATTCTGGAGACTCATCAACCAGAAAGGGACACAAAGAGAGAGAGCAAAAGTTACTTTATTCTGCTTTAATTAATGAATTAACCTTTACAAATCTGCCCCAAAATATTTACGTAACCTTTTGAGGTCAGCTTTATGAGGCTTGCTAATGTTAAACTTGTTAAACTGAATGAGATTAGCTTTTGTCATTCTGCACAATCATGATTCTGGTGCTTTGTGTATGTTTCTGATTGACATATCACTGTGAAAAATATTGTGATCTCCTCAGAATCACTGCTGCTGCTGCTACTGCACACTTCAGAAGCTCTACATCTTAAAACCTGTTTTTGAGCAGACTTTCCACAACAATAATGTTTTAACAATTTTAAACAGGCAGTTTTGATTTTCACTCTGCGTAGTTTGTGATAAGATAAATGTTTTCTCAGAGTTAGACTGCGCTGTTATAAAATTCCTTTCAACAAAAATTGAAGAGAAGATTATCCCCCACCAGTAACATCTGATGAACTGCTATAACGTCTAAAATAGTTGTTCTGTTTTATCAAAGTCCTCCTCAGCAAAACACTGCACTGCCACTGAGCTGAAAGGAAAAGCATCACATGAAAAGTCAAAAGCCATACACTAAAAAAAAAAAATTGTTGCAAAAACTCAAGGCAGCGGGATGCCTCAAGATTTTTGAGTTTTGGGGCCAACTCAAAATCTGAAGTTTTCAACAACTAATATTTTTTGTTCACCTAATTTGATGTTCATTTGTCAAAAACTTTTTAAGTAAATTTTAAGTTCTACTCACTATCATTTTTTTAACTCATCTTACAGCCAACTTACTATCCATTGTACAGAAAAAGTTTTATTATTGATAATAAAATTATAAAAATAATACTTTTTCTGAACAAGTTAAGTTGGCTGTAAGTACATAAAAATGTAAATGAATTACATTAATAATAATAATAATAATAATAATAATAATAATAATAATAATAATAATAATAATAATAATAATAATGCAATAGTCTTATACATCGCTTTTCTAGACACTCAAAGTTGCTTTAAAATTAGGTGCATTATTCCTTCACTTCTCAGTCAAACTCAGTCGTGGTGACCTACTTCTGTAGCCACAGCTGCCCTGGGGCAGACTGACAGAAGCATGGCTGCCATTTTGCACCTATGGCCTCTCCGACCACCACCAAAGCCATCAGTCTGTGATTCTTGTCAAGTTTTTTTCAAAGAAATTTGTGGGGGAAAATATGACATTGTCTTTTAAACAGAGTCAAGTTTATTGTTGGGGGTCCACGTGGGATTTTCTCATTTTAAAGGGGCCATGGCACTCATGACTAATGGCTGCCATAGAGTTTCTGTGTTATCTCATAGTTTGCAAATGAAACTTGAAGCCAAACTCTTTGTAGACAGAGCAATTTAATACCAACAATACAGATTCAGGACGCTGATCAATGCCCATTAACGAGAAAGCACATGACAATCTTCTGATGATCTCTGAATAGCATTAATGAGTCTATCCTGAGAGTATAGTAGAGTAGAAGAGTAGTAGAGGAAGTCCACTGAGACCCAAATGAACTGCATAATGTCAGGATGTACACAGGTTTTGTGGCAATGGGCCTAAGATCAAAATAAAGGTAGCATCCTTTCACATTCACTGCTCCCAGGACTGCAATCTGCCCTTTAAAAAACCCTCGGTCCTCAGTGGCCTCCTGTTTTAGCAAATAAATATGATCTGCTTAGCACTTTAAAGCCACTGTAACCATCTTAGTTTTAGATTCATGAAGTTAATTGGACAATAACTCCTTGGTGTCTCTGTTACAACGGGGAAAATGTCTCTTCTTCTAAATGTGTGTGTTCTCAGCCCACAAGCACTCACTGACAACAAAATCAAGGCCTGCATAGTTGTTTATTTTAATTTATTTTATTCTCTGTACCCCATCCTGAGAGGAAGACCTGCTGTTCCTGGACAAGTAACGTGATTGTGTGTTTCCCTCTGTGATCCAGGGGCTGCTCTGTGCCGATAAAAGCCCACAGATCTCACACTGCGCCCGGCTTTATCGCCGCTCTCTCCTGGTGGTGGTGGTGTCGGTCCAGCCCTGGGTGATTTTAACACTGCACTAATGAGGCCTTTCCTTGAAGAATCCTGAAACAATCGTCAAATGAAGCAGGCGGGACGGGATGGGGAGAGAGAGAGAGCGAGAGAGAGAGAGAGGCGCTCCCCTGTGCCACGCTCCCCTCCAGCTCAATGCGATGGCACAAACAAAAAGAGGAACAGGCTGGATCACATTAATCACGGCCTGCGGGAGTGGGCCGCTGCAGGCTCCGCTCAGCACTCAGGGAATTACAGCTCACACAATGGAGCCACATGTTTCTGTGTCAGACTCTGCTCACACTGAAGCACTACTGCTCAGGAACGCTTTAACGGTACACGCGTTAATATCTTATTCCATATAAAATCGCCACTACAGTTCTGATGTACACAGTGGACAGGTTGCTGCCTCAAATTGCAGTTTAAATGGATTTATTAAGGTTTCCAGTGTCAGGAGCAGCCAGAGTTTGTAGCTGAGACCAAGACTTTTCAATCACTGAACTCTGAACTCCCAGTATGGCCACCGAAAGTCACATGACAAATATAAAACACGCCTGTACTGCCAGCACTGCCACACCATTGGCCCAACCAGCAGTGGAGCGGCAGGAACCAGTCAGTGGAGACGTTCACCCACTAACCTGGAGGTTGGCAGTTTGATCCCTGCTACCAGCATTGCATATGTTATTGTGTCCTTGGGCAAGACACTTCATCCAACTTGCCTGGATGAATGTGGTAATGTGACTGTGTGTTTGTAGTGGTGGGAGAGGTCATAGGCACAGAATGGCAGCCACGTCTCTGTCAGTCTGCCCCAGGGCAGCTGTGGCTACAGAAGTAGCTCACCATCACCAAGTGTGACTGAAGAGTGAATAGATAGATAGATAGATAGATAGATAGATAGATAGATAGATACTTTATTGAGCCCCAAAAAGGGATCAATAAAGGGGAAATTCAGTTGTCCAGCAGCAAACATTAAATGTGTCGACAAGACAAAGACATAAACACACAGTTAAAAACAAATAATAAGACAAACTTAGGAGCTACTAGGACTTGCAGCCTCTCTATCAGGCGCATGCACATAAATGCAAAGTGCTTTGAGTATCTCGCAAGGCGTTATATAAATATTATTATTATTATTATTATTATTATTATTATTATTATTATTATTATTATTATTATTATTATTATTAGCAGTGTTTCGGTAGCAAACATGTTGCCCTTAAGGTTTGGTGAAATTGTGACTTGATAAAAGCCAGTTGTGGTGTAAGATACCTCACAAATAGCAGTCATTCAGTGCAATTTCTTTCTCGTTATAAAAAAACAACATAAAAAACAAGCTTAGACTTCAACATAGATCTTGATTGTGGAGCATTTGCCAATAACTTAGTAATTTAATAACTTAAAGCCATCTTATACGTGTCTTTTCAGTGGCCCTACTGCCATATAACATATGTACATGTGTCATTGCTCCTGTCTGCTTCTCCAAATTTGACATGTGCTGACAGTTACCTACTGTAGGGAAAATGTACCTATCATTTAATTATCTCGTTAACCCTTTCTCAAAGCCGGGAATCATTCATTTCAAAGTAAAACATATGTAACAACAATTTCCAGAAATCCAATTTTCCCATCATGCCGTGCAGTCTGAACATGTCCTGTGTCTGTCTCTTCTCCTCAGTGGGACAGTATTAGTGCAGGATGCTGAGTTTTAGGTCCAGACCCAGCCATCTGTTCGTATGAGGAGGGGTGTGAGGCTGTGGTCTGGGATGACAACACTGCATTGATTAACCCTGATGAGTTTGTCTTTGAGCCGATCTGCATTTGTGTTGTCAGCAGGCTCTCTGTAAACACTGGCCATCAGCGTGTAATAGGACGCTGTGGTTCTTATGTTAATGGGCTCAGAGCGGCTTCATGCTCCAATGGATCGCTCTTTGAAAGATTTTTATTACACCACCAACCGAGGAGGTTATGTTTTTGCTGATGTTGGTTTGTTAGCACCGGTGGAAAGTAACTAGATGTTTTCACTCCTGAGTAGCTTACTTAATTAAATGTAGAGTATCTTTTATATTCTTACTTTTACTCTGTCTCTGAATGAGTTAAACTAACCTTGTGGCAAAGTGGTTTGTAATATTGGTGGTAGCAGTAATAGTAACATTAGTCACAGTGGTAGTAGGAATTGTACTTTTTTTAAAGCATACTTTTAGGTAAAATTGTTACTGATACTCAAGTAAATTTCTCTAATGAGAATCCACTATTTTGTTCTTTTAGTGAACCCTTGTGGCTGGACTTGGTATCTTTGGTCCTATCTAAAAATGCTAGGTCAAAAAAATACTTTTACTCTAAATGAGTGAAAGGATTTTTGATTTGGTGGCTAAGGGGATGTGTAAGTAGTAATAGGTAGTAGTAGTACTAGTACTAGTAGTGATAGTAGTCATAATAGCAGTTGTATCAGTAGTATTAGAAGTTATAGATAGATGTAGTGATAGAAGCAGCAGGAGTAGTAGCAGTTTAGTACTTTTTAATTTTACTCAAGTGACTTTTTTGTTGCATACTTTTCCTTCTGTTGAGTAACAGTGGCTTTAAAGTAACAGTACACATATTTCAGTACAGTTTTTGTGTACTTCTTCTACCCCTGTGTGTGTGTTTGTTGGTGTGATTGTTGGTGAGAGAACCCAAAAAGTAATGACTGGATTTTAGGTAGATTTTTAGGAAAGGTCACTAATGGGCCAAGGAAATTTTTGTGGGTTTTGGTGTGGATCCAGATCATTAATCATTGCGAGATAGGGCCACACATGCTATAACTCCATCCTTATGTTGTCACTAGTGGAGATATAAGGCCTTTGTGTCACAATAGACAAAGCATTTACCCCTGAATTAGAAGTTCTCGGGTTAGAGAGTAGCTCTGGCCTCTATATTGTTACCATTGTAAGATAGGGTCAAAAACACACCGCCGACAAGTCAGTAAAGGAACAAATGACTAGTTTTAGTGGATTATTTACCATTGTGAGATAAAAACAGATTTGTGGCTCAATGGAAGGAGAATTTACCCCTGAACTGGTGGATAGATACCTGGTTCAAGTCCAGGTCTAGAGGACTAGGCCTATGTCTTTACCAATGACCATGCCTTTGTGCTTTCCCAGTTGTTCTAGTCTTGGTGATCGGTGTGTTGGACTGCGTTTGTGAGCCTTTGGTCTTGGCTCTTGATGAAGACGTCCCGTGCCGCTCTATCTCCTCCTGTATCAGTATTCGGCTCCAGCGGTGCCAGCCTTTTCACTTAAAGCAGAGCGGCTACAATTAGCTGTTAACATTACATGGCAGAATTAAGCTTGGGCCAGTTTCCCCCGGGGAAATTAAACCGCAAGCAAATCATTAAACCACAAGCTAAACATTAGGAGCCATTTGCATTTTTATTGCACCTGAGAAGAATGTGCCAAGTCCATTATCTGTGAGAGACAGAGAGGGACTAGTTATTTATCACTGTTTGTTGTCCCGCGTGGACCACAATGGGGTTAAAATGGGGGAAAGGAGCAAATGAGAGGTCCCACTCTGCACACTTCATGTTGTGCTCAAGTGTTATGGTCTTACACATTTAAACCAGGAGGTTAGTCCTGGCAGTGGATACAATGACTTGTTTGTTATGTAAATCCTTCCAAAGCTTTCATCCGTCTCAAAAATAAACACATGGCCATTTACAGAGGCTCAGCTGAGTTAGGAGAGTCAGCGATCACAGCTTTATACCATCTGCAGTGTCATGGCCATTACTGTCTCTCTGTCTGAAGATTTAGGACAAATATCTTCAAGGGATCGAGGATTTCAAACTGAGCCCTCGAGTACAAACATAAAACACACAAATTACAGAGCCATTTGGATTTTACAGCGTATAACCTACACTGTCTTTGACATGTCATGTCTAAATAACAATAACAATTCAACCACTACTGTTTACTGTTTCGGTACTGTTGATATTTTTGCACTGCCATTCACATTAGCTTTACGGTTGCACTGGTCTGGTCTGGTCTCAGTGATCCTAATCTGTGATGTGCCTTATGTTGTTTTTTGCATGCCCTTATTTGTATCTGTAATGTTTACTTGCACTGATGGTTTGAGAGTAACACAGTTTCATTTCTCTTTATGTTCTGTGCATGTGCTAGAAATAATAATAAAGCCTTTGATAATAAGATAATAAAGACTTTGACTTTGACTCTGACTTAATATAGGCTCATTTTATTATTAGTTTAAAGGTCCCCTATTCTGATAAATTTACAGTTTTGAGCTTTCCGCCATGTTAAAATGTTGTTTCCACCTCAAAAACACACTTGGAGTAGTAATTAGTTTCATTCACTCATGTTTGAGTTCTGTATGTTGAGGCTGTCCCCTTCTCAAGAGCTGAAAACTGCCAGGTCTCTCAGCTCTACGTAGGCACACAAAATTAGGAAGTGCTCCTGCACATTTCTAAAGCCCACACACTGTCACCTGACTCATTCTGATCATTTCAGAGCATAAATTGCCGTGACTACGAAGCAGTCAGATCTGATAGCATCATGTTGCTGATAGTTGTGCTAAGTAGATTAGCTATTTTATCTCTGCAAATTGGAAGTAACAGCTCCATGCATATACATTATTTTAAGTTGTAAAACATGAAATACTGATGCAAAGGTGTCCAAAATCATTTCATTTAAAAAAGTCTGAGAAAATCTTAATATATGACCTGTAATCTGTAAATAAGGGATAGACTTTATAGTACTATATAAATTGATCGTGTTCTCTGTAAGTCCTAGGAGTAGTTTTTCCGTTTGTTATTCTCCCTGAGGTTTGTCATTTTTCCAGTGACTTTTCTGACCCTGATGGAGGCTGTGAGGACAGAGAAGAGTCACTAAGCATTTTGAGCTTGCTATGTTGTGATATTGTGCTATACAATAACATTGACTAGTGTGAATTCCTGGTTTGTTGCTCCACATGCAGATCTGCTGTTTATAATGACTTAATTTAAATGTGCATCACTAAGTCTAACAGGAATAAAACCTACATCTTGTTGTCTCTAACACCATCATTATTCTGTATAACATCTTTTTGTTGTTTTAAGACTACGTAGAGTGTAGTTTTGACCCTGACAAATTAAGCAAAATGGAGCAAAACAATTTAACTGAGTTCCTGTCTACTCTCTCTTCCTTTAGGTGAGTGGTATGTGCGGCCACTCCTCCCCTCAGAGGACCTCTCGTTCAGTGGGACCCCCGCCTCCACCTCAGCTCCCATCGTCCTCTGTGTCCCGCTCCTCTCAGACCTCTTCTTCAGAGTCAGACGAGACTTTGGCCGGACTGCGCAGGTAAGAAAACAGAAAAAACTTTTAATCCATCTGAGAGCGCTGCAGCTGATGTGGCAGTGTTTCAGATAAATATCAGTGACACAGCTCCTCTCTCCACTCGAGTGCTTTAACTCGTCTGGAGCAGCCTCAGATGAACAGTGTAATAATAATAATAATGTGCAGCAGGAGCCAGGCCTCGGCAGAGCTGTGGTCAAATTAGTGTCAATTAGGAACAGACACACGGCTGCACTCTACACTTCTACAGGGGATTTCATCAACTGTGGTGTTGTTCACACTTGGCTTGAATATGGAACTTTTTATTGTTATTTGCATGTTAAGAATAGAAGGATGCACTCATTAAAATTCCCCAACATATCACATGTCCATGGTTATTGTGATAAAACTACTGCTTTTATAGAGGTTTGCATACTTACAATACAGATAATCATGTAATCATGTAGCCTGGTGAGCTAGACTCTCCTACTTTCTTTTTGAAAGCAGGACAGTCTGGTTTCTCATTCGCAGCAAAGCGTTTCTCTTTGGTTGATTTGGAACTGGCCTATCACAGCCGTTTATCTGCAGCGCCTCTTACAAATATGAAAGCTAAACAAGGTAGCACTGGCTACAGAGCTAATTTAATTACTTTTCTGAGCTGATTAATGGTGTTCAGTGCTTTCCTTCGTTACCTGTTGATTCTGCTGAAGTCCACCTTGTTGTCCAGTCCTCTGTGAGATTTTTTCTTCGCCTTGTTTCCATTTTAACAACAGTAAAGTCCTGTTGACGTCTGATGTAACAACCACATTCAAACAAACCCACTTTTTTCCACAAGTCTTTGTACAGCTGGCTTCTGCTGCTGTCCCTGTTCAGAAACAAGTACAGAGCTGCTCATAATACACTGTCATCTGGTGTTTTATCGGTAAAATGGAAAACCGTCAAGTTTGTTTGTGTCAGCGGTGCACTGCTTATACTCCGCCTGTCATTGTTACACCCACAGAAACAAAATTTAAACAAAGAGGTACCAGACTTCTTTATATAGAATAGGAAAAATGTTTGTCTGGCTGGCCAGGCTAGTAACCATGCAGTCGTTTATTCATCTTCTTCCACTTTTTCCCATATGGCGGCATGGGTGACAGCTATGGGCTTTGGGGGGGGGGGGGGGGGTACACCCTGGACAGTGGCCAGTCAGTCCCAGGACTGACACAGAGACAAACACAGACAGGCAACCATTCGCTCTCACATTTAGTCACAGAGTGTCAATTTTGGACTAACCACTTATATACCTATACATGCAGCCTGGTGGACAGTGGTAGGATGTCACAGAGATTGTAGCTGACTGGCCCAAGGATCAAACCCACAACCTTGTTGCTGAGAGGCAGGAGCTCCAGCCACTCAGCCGCTGTGCCCCTCAGCAGTGTGTAATCAGTGTGTAATCAGTGTGTAATCAGTGTGTAGTTATTAATAGCACCACACTTCAGCAAACTGTGTCCAATGCAAGCACAGAGATTTAGTTCTGTTTCTTTCACACAGCATTCATACTGCCATAGTTTATTCATCAGCAACACTCAGAGGTAAAAAACTTTAAATCTGTACTTAAATAATAGTAGTACTATTACTCTAGTTATTTCCAAATAATACTACTCAAGTACAAGTACTCAACAAACTGGTTATTGAGTAAAAATAAAAATGTATTGAGTGTAAAGTAGATAGGACTTGTGTATTTTACTACTACTACTACTGATACTACTACTACTACAGCTACTACGGCTACTACTAGTACTATTTCTACTACTACTGCTGCTGCTACTACTACTACTACTACTGTTACTACAACTACTCCGTCTACTACTACTACTATTGCTACTACTACTACTACTACTGTTACTACTATTTCTACTACTTCTACTACTACTACAACTACTACTGCTAAAACAACAACTACTACTATTACCACTTCTACTACAGTTTCTACTGGTAGTGCTACTGCTACTAAAACTACTGCTATTACTACCTTTACTATTATAATTGCTGTTACTACTACTACTACTACTACCACTCACATAACTACCCAGGTAAAAAAACCTGAAGTACCCTCTCCCCCTCAGTGTGAGCACAGCGTTTGTTCCCCTGGTTCCTCTCAGGCGTCACCTCTGAGCGCCTGTCCCGTTCTCTCCTGGATAAATGTTATAATCTGCCACACAGTGATGTTGTATGGAGATTACTGTAATGTACTGCGTCTCTCCTTCACAGAGAGTTCATCTCCAGCCTGAGGGGCTTCATCTCCTTCTACAGCGGTCTGGGAGAGGCTCTGTGCAGCCGAGAGCCTCCTCCTGCCAACAGCTCCCTCTGCTGGAACGGACACGAGATGACAGACAGGTAATACGTCGCCCTGTCCCATTCAAACTTGGCATTAGGATGAGGTCAATATTAAATCCGCGTGTGAAAACAATCATTATGTTTTCAATGGGTTCTCAGATTAGACAGCTGGAGATTGAGTTTTGAATACAAGCTGAAGTGAGAATGATGTGGTCTTATAATGTTAATGTCTAAGTTTACTGTTGTGTCTGTTTGATTTTAGATATAAGATGTTCATTTGTTTAATTAGTGAATGTAAAGTAACTCTTTGTACACTGTCAATACGTTAATCTGAAGATCAGAGCTATTGTAGACAGCACAGTATTATTTTGAAGATTTTAATGACAACATGAAATATAATAGGCATTAGTTAATTTACACATGTTTTAGAATGTTCATCAGATTCCTACACAATATCTTCAAGCACAGTTTTTGAAAGTATCAGATTTCTTATTTTGTGAAAAACTGTGTAAAGGTTTCCCTTTTTTTCAGCTATTAACCATTTTATAATGTTGTTTGCACCTCAAAAACAGACTACAGGAGTGGTATTTTGTTTCATTTGCGCTTATTTGAGTAACCCTGTATGCTGAGGCGCTGCCCTTCTCAAGAGCTGAAAACGCTCGGTCTCACAGCTCTATAGACGCGTGAAACCAGGAAGTGCTCCTGTGTGTTTCTAAAGCCCATACACTGTCACCAGACTCATTCTGATCATTTTGGCTCTTACAGTGCTGTCGCTACGAAGCAGTCAGCTCATTTATCTGTCTGTTAGCATCATGTTGCTATCAGCAGTACTAAATAGCCATTTTATGCTCTGTCCTTTCCTCACTGCTGCCAGCAGGGGCCGTTCTCTGCAAAGTCAAATTAACAGCTCCCCAAAAGAAGTTTTCGCACATATACATTATTTTAAGGGATAAAACGTAAAACACTAATGCAAAGGTGTCCAAAACGATTTCAAAAAGCTTGAAAAAAGCACAAAATGGCCCCTTTAAGCTTTTAATATCATACTGTGATAGTGATAATCTGTTAGAAAAGGGAAACAAATGTGGATAAACAGTATAATGTACAGCAAAGACCAAAGTTGCCCAGCGATTAATTGATCAAAATCAACTAAAAGATATGTGGGGGTGGTAAAATATATTATCTAAAAATCATTTATGTTATCTTAAATAAAATGATGAGATGATAAATTAAATGGATTTTTTAAATAAAGTAATAAATGAGACTTTGTTGATCCAAAGAGTGGATTCAACTAATCGACCAATAAAATTTTAGTTGACCAAGACCTCACTGACTGATTAATCAGCTAAGAACAATGTATACAGTATGATTCATTCATGATGCATGTCTTTGTATTTTGTGCAGTGTACCTTTAAGCCAATCATAAGCCTTAATTATTTTGTCAAATTAATGGGCTCATTGGTGGCTCAAAGTTTTTGACTTATTTGCCTCAATTTAGTGCCTGACAGTCTACCATCAGTTGAGTATTTCTGTGAATAAACGTAAACACTAACAACTCTGTCATTACAAACATATCTTTTTATCTGTTATACATATACCACACCAATGAATGAGAGAAAAATGCTTTAAATACAGAATTTACGCTATGCAGGCTAATAATATGAGTTTCCCTTTGAACTGAAATAAATGCACTTTTCCATGATATTCTACATTTTAATGCAGGACTTTATGTCTTTATGTATCTACCTTTACCTATAGATCTAGCTGTAAGATACTCTGAGCAATCCCCTTTCAATGCGAGGTCTGAACAGTGCCTTATGTTCACACCAATAAAACACTGGACCTAAAGAGACAAAGTGTATTTCAGACTGATCCCATTACCCGACCACAGACTCTACAGCCTTATTGTCTCTGTAAGTAGCCGCTGATACAGATGGTCTTGTATACTTCTCTGTACTGTGAGTGTAGGTGAGTTGAAGGTTGAGTTTGCTCTGCGCTGATGAGCCGCTCCGAGAAGCAGAGTAAATCTTGACTCTGGCTCTATGGGACGTTATTAATGTCAGCCGCACTGTCGCCATCTCCCCTCTTGGTTAATTGCTGTTTCGATCGCTCTGTCCTCTTTCATCTCAACATCTCTGACGCGGGCCCTCTCCAAAACCTCATTCGGATTTTGCTATATTTCAAATCGACCTCCACACATATCATAACATCCCCCACCTTCTTCCACATAGCTGCCATTTATTTTTGTAATTTATACTCTGGTTTTAATCAGCGTAGTGATACAGATTTTGTAGGAAGGCAAGGTCAATGCTTTGTTTGAAGATTCGCCGTGTATTGAGTTGAAATTGTCTTGTAAAAACGATCTAAAAAAGGAGGGGGACATGAGGTGTTGAGTGAGAGGGCAAAGCTGTCCCGGGGCGGCGATTACAAGTCGGACCACAGAGGGCGATGGAGAGGTGTAGGATACAGAGATTAAAATGTCTGGGGGCGACTTGATTCTGCGTGTCACCTCTGAGGGGATGACTGGTCCTGGGGTTATGTTTCACCTCAGACAGACTTCGCAGATATTATTTCGTGTGTGTGTGTCTGGGAAAACATGGACTACAGAAGTTAGAAGTACACAAGTTTTTAAGAAATAAATTAATGTCAAGAAGCTTTACATCAGAGCAGGTCTAGACCATGAAGTTAGGAAATGTGAGTGTGTTAATAGGTCGGGATGTGTGAAGTTTTTGGTCAGGTTCCCTTCAAAGATCCGGGTATGAAGACATCTAAAGGCACTTTTCCACTTGCTCGGAACGGAGCGGGTCGGTTTGGGGGTGTTTCCGCTTCCCAAGGTGTTCCAAAGTGTTCCCAAAAAGCGTTCCAAACTGTTTTACTTTTGGCTCTCCTCCCTAATGTGGTCCAGCTCGGTTAAGCGTCTGGAACGGGTAGAGGTCCCAGTCCCTCTCACATTCGCAGAGACCCAGGTGCTCTGCCACTGAGCACCCACCCCAATAAATTCATCTTGTTACTTTCCATCACTGCCTATCACTTTGTTCACTTTGGCCATACTTCCTTTGCAGTTTTGTCCCTTTCTAACTTTAATTCAGCTCATTGCTTCATTAGTTCATCCCCTTTAACAGTCACCTTAGCAAATAAACCACTCTTGTTAACGTTTCGGAAAAAGTGCTGCCAGATTACCAGCTTATCCTGGATCTAATTGCGCCATTCAGACCTGCATTGTTTGCTGCAGATAAATTTAGATTATGTTTGCTGCACAAGTGCAAATTAATGGGGGAAAATTGGGCTGCTGTGGGGCTCAGACGACTCAATAAATAATACCTCCATATATTCGAGGAGTGATCTCGAAGCTTAAAGCTCTTTTTTATCATGGCTGTTTACCTCCAACCACCTGGAGCCAGGATCAGAGCAGAAATACTCCATTCACTTCAAAGAGCTCCTCTCTGATAAACGCCGTAATAACCTGAACCGTGTCGACTCCAAACATCACGTTTCCATCGCTGCCTTGTGCCTGTAATGACAGTGTAAAGACTGGCAGAGGTGTGATAGGAGATAAGGCACTGTGTCGGCTGTAAACATTTGTATTACTGCTCTTTGTGATAGCATCTTAATTTGATCCTTTTTGCTGAACACGACAAGCCGCCTGCAGAAATAAAGGGCCTCAAAGTCTAAGGGTAGCAGCAGCTTAAATAAACAGACTTTGGAGTATTTTTCAAAGGCAGCTGTGGTGGATGAAAGTAAGAAGATACTTTTGCACAACTAATTTATTTAAAGGGGCTGTATTATGCAAAATTGACTTTGTTTGAGCTTTCTGCCATGTTATGATCATTAAAAACAGACCTGGAGTTGCGCTTTGTTTCATTCACACTTGTTTGAGTAATCCTGTATTCTCTGGCGCTGAGTTTCTGAGGTCTCAAAACACTCGGAACCACAAACCTCCGCCCACTCCATGAAGCACGCCCTCTACATCCAGTCTGCTCTCATTCATTTATCCAAAAACACAGTCTACAGATCTGTTTCCGCTGATTCCTCACAGACATTTTTAATTTTGTAGTAAAACGTCATACAGAAAGTTTATGGAAGTGAAGATGTTTTTTTTTCTTCTATGATTCTGTTCAAAGGAGCACAACAGAGCTGCCCTCTGCTGGTCTCTTCACCTGTTATTAGAATTAATTATTAGAAACGTTTTCAGATCATGTTTTAAAGGTTGTAATATCAGAATACTATTTTTTGCCGTAGTAAAAGGTTCACATCATTAGGAATTTGCTTCATTCCTTGGTGCAAATATAAAATAAAATAAGATAAGTAACATATAATTAAAAAAAACAAGCAAAAAACGTAATGATAATGATTATAATAGAATAATAAACATGCAGGATAAAATAGGAAAAAGTAAAATAAAGTATGCTATAAATGGATTAATCTGAATATACAAAATATACAGATATGAACAAAACAAAAAGTGCTATATAAAACTGATGCATTAAGATGGTTTACATTTCTTCTTATGCAAGGCATGGCTTGTTACTGATCAGAACATAGAGTTGTAATTTTATTTTTGGTTTATACTTAAAAATGTTTTCATGTCTTCCATGGTCACCACAGCAAACCATTGGCTCATTAATTTGGCATAAGTTTTTACACAGGATGCCCCTCCAAACACCACCCTCGGTCTCCATTAGTCCAGGCTTGGAACTGGCACAAAAGTACACTAACTTGTCCTAAAAATATATCCCTGACATTAAAGCTCCATCTAACATCTCCCATAGCTGCACAGTTTACCGTTCATGCACCTCACCGCTCTGTGGGTGAGACGAGTGTTGTGTGGAAACTGTCAGACTCCATCTTCACCTGAGACTGTGTCCTTTTGTTGTTTTTGTCCTGGTGTTAGCTCAGAGTCTCGCTCACAACACAAGTCATGCACAGTTAATGCACGATCCAGTTCTTCTTAATCACAACACACACAGAAAGCTGCAGTTATTTAAGACACGCTCATATATAAGAAACATGAATGAATATATTCCAATGCCTTACATGGAGTTGAAACTGCAACTAGATACTTTTACTCAAGTAGTATCTTTTTAAACCAATCTTGGTCACCTCTAGGACAGCATTGCACCTTTTATCAGCTTTAAAAACATGATCTGACCATAAGAAAGCATTTCTGTTGTGCTCTTTTGAACAGAAACAGAGAAAAAAAAGCTGTTTGCTTCCTTAAGCCTTTTTTGGATGATGCCATTTGCTAAAAAAATTAAAATAGCTTTCAGGAATCACTGGAAACAGAGCTGTACAGTTTTTTTTTAATTAATTTATTTATTTTTAATAAATTAATGAAAGCAGACTGGATGTACACTGCAAATTTACAATATCTACATTAGATAAAATTACTTGAATTCACATTATTAATCTTGATTTGAGCAAAAATTCAGATCATCAATCTTGATTTAAGCAGTTCACTAGATAAGATTTATTTATTACTAGATTATTTGCCTTGATTCAAAGTATTTTTTCCCTGTTTCAAGCTATTCTTTTTACTTATTTCAAGCAAAATTATCTGTCCATTTTGCTTGAACTAAGTAAAAAAGTCTTACCCCATAGACAGATAATTTTGCTTGAAACAAGTAAGAATAGCTTGAAACAGGGAAAAAAAAATACTTTGAAACAAGGGAAATATCTAGTAATAAGTTGCCTAATAAATAAATCTAAAAAATCTAACCTAGTTATTTTTGCTTAAATCAAAATTGATAATCTGAATTATTGCTCAAATTGAGATTAATAATCTGAATTCAAGTAATGGTTTCAAATGTAGATATTGATTTTTTGCAGTGTAAAGGGCTTGTTGATTGGTCAGTGCTTCCTGGTGTAGGCGGGGCTTTGTGGAACCAAGCGTTCTGTGGCCTCAGAAACTCTTTAACAGGTGTGAATGAAACAAAACACAACTCCAGGTCTGTATTTGATGAGGGAACAACATTATAATATGGTAGAAAGCCCAGAAAAGTTAATTTAGCAGAATTTAGTCCTTTTTCCAATACCTTACACAGAAGTGAAAAGTAACTGGATACTTTTACTCAAATAATTTAGTTAAGTAGATTTTTTATTTTATTGTTTTTAAATGTATTTCCTGGCTTGATATCACTTGTTGATGTTACTTGTCACACTGATGCTGCTCTAAATTGTGCTGTCACAACAATGCAAAGGCTGTATATCCAAAGTAAAATGTAGCTCCTTTATGGTTTTATATAACCATATTTATGAGGAATACATGCTCCATAATTTTGGTGGTGAAATAATTTAGAAAAATAACTTCTGGTCTGTAAAAAGTGGATCACAATAGATTGATCAGGGATGAAAATGGGTCTCACAATCAGATCAGACTGCTTTAAACGATATAAATAAGACATTCAGGGATAAAATGAGGCCTGTTGTTAATAATATGAGCATTAATGAGACGTTGTCCTAAATTCTCAGCAAAAAATCATAGAAAATATATATCTTTTAATATTTTCAAAGCCTGCTTTTTGTGGCTGTAACCTGCTTTACCTCACTCTCCTCATTCAAAGTCTCCTTTCACCGGTCGCTCTTCATCGACCCATATTTCCTCGTCTTCCTCCACTAATGGATCACACATCTCGCTTCATTATTAATGTGATAATTAGCGGCAGCGACGAGGAAGAGGAGGAGGAGGAGAGTGAGATCATGCCTCAAAGAAGAAAAAGAAGTATAAATAACTGGGGAAATGTAATTTGAGTTTAATGAAAAGTGTGGGTCTGGAGCGGAGGATGACGGATGTACGGAGAGAGCAGGTGAGAGAGAGAGAGGTGCCTCGGGCTGAAGATGACCTCATGCCGTGGACAGAGGTGTAATCTTTCTTCACAAAACTAGTCTTTCATCTTCTGGTCGCGGCGGACGTTCACAAGATTTAAGATGTAACCTCTGTGCTCACTACAATAGCAAGCTCTGAGAAGGATGTTACTGTGGCACATTTAATTAAATTAGTACAGGGTTGATTTGTCTTTGGTGGAAAAGAGGAAGGTCTTGAATTAGTAGTGACTTGTTTATTTACTGCAACTTATCCTAACACATGGATTTCTTATAAACAGACTAGCATGTTTGTGTTCTATACCAGAGAAACAAGCAAAATCCGTTAATTGCTGTTTTGAGCTTTTCAGGCTGAGCTAAAGAGATTTTGGATGTTTGCTATGAACTGCAGAGTAAGAGCCCAACAGTAAATACTGTTATCAGTGACATTTATGATTCTGTTTTGAGATTTTTAAAGCAGAACTGGAGTTATTGCACCTGTATTAGACTTTTAAAATAAAACCAATGAGTTTCAGAGAGCAATACTGATTGTGTAATGTACAATTTTACAGATTATTGTTCTTTTGATGACATTTTATTCTAAGTGGCATTAAAAAGTCTCTGAAAGGTCTTAAATTTCACAAGAAAAAAACCTGGAGCTACCCTGCTGTTGTTGGAAGTAAAGAGGGACAATAATCAGCTAAACCAGGAATAAACAAGACATTCCTGGGTTCCAGACACGTTTGGGGACAGTAGTAGAAGTAGAAGTAGTTGTAATAGTAGTACAGGACTTATTTGGTATTGGAAGTAAAGTGGGACTTTAATGAACTAAACCAGGACAAATCCAGGACAAACCCAGGTCTAAACCAGTACTAAAGCAGGACTAAACCAGGGCTAAACCTACAAGAGAGTCTTGGGTTCCAGCCACGTTTGGGGGTAGTAGTAGTAGTAGTAGTAGTAGTAGTAATAGTAGTAGTAGTAGTAGCAGTAGTAATAGTAGTAGTAGTAGTAGTAGTTGTTGTATTTTACTGTGCTTGCAAAAAGCGTTACGCTAATTTCACAAGTAAAGTTTGCATTTAATACTTTCGAGCTCTTATACTTACGTATTATTGTTTTGAAGTAGCAGTACTTGGGGAAGCTGGGGTCCTTCGTTCACGTGGTTGTATCAGCCAACGGCAATAAAAATATTTTACTAATTTCTTTGCCATAAAACTTCATAGAACAAAAATTAATTAATTAAAATGCATTTTGTAGTTCTCCCCATGCTCTACTTGCACAGCAAGTTTAAATGAAATTTAAGTTTAAAAACTGTTGTTAAAGCTAAATAAAATAAATAAATATAATACATAAAATATATAATAATACTCCCCACACCAATGCCCACTACAACCTACATAACAATCAGCATAAAGAACAATAAGCAGCTTTCTACAATATTTTAAAAATAAGTTTAGTCCTAATAAAGTGGCCTGGGGTGTACACGCCATATTCATGTAAACAAGAGCGCAAAGAAAAATGCTTTAAAATACTTTTTCCTAATGTATAACTGTATCGGCCGATGTATTGGTTACTTAATATCGGTATTGGCACCTGCCTCAAAAAATCCATATCGGTTGGGTGCTACTCTGAATGCTAATCTATACTAATACTAATCTATATCTCTGTCATCTCAGATGGAGCTGACAAAAAGTGTCAACACAAAGAAACCTGCACAGAGCTGTGAACAGGAGAAGCCTTGGTTGGTCACATGACGTCAATGTCTCGAGGCTGCTGTGTTTAAACCTGAGTCTGACTGTGTTAATGTCCCTCATTAACTCACATATGATTAAAGACACTCTGACTGTGTTAGTGCAGGAGCAGACAGGAACAAGGACAGCACTGCCTCAGGTTAAATACTCTCTGAGAAGTATTTTAAAACAACATACAACTGATTTTACAACATTGTTAATCATTTTATGCCATTCATTATGAGGTCAGGAAATTTGTTTTACAACCACCTATGGCACACGTTTTTTAAAATCTGTTTCACCTTTTCATGGGATTTAAAAAAATGTTTAGGTTTCAAATATGTAAGCTGAATGTTGAAGTAGTAGTAGTAGTAGTAGTAGTAGGAGTACAGGACTTGTTGTTGGGAGTAAAGAGGAATGAACTAAACCACGACAAACCTACAAGAGATTTCTGGGTTACAGATACATTTGGGGACAGTAGTAGCATTAGTAGTAGTAGTAGTAGTAGTAGTAGTAGTAATAGTAGTAATAGTAGTAGTACAGGACTGACTTGTTGTTGGGGGTAAAGAGGGACTTTAATGAACTAAACCAGGACAAACCTACAAGAGATTTCTGGGTTCCAGATACATTTGGGGACAGTAGTAGCAATAGTAGTAGTAGTAATAGTAGTAGTAGTAGTTGTAGTAATAGTAGTAGTACAGGACTGACTTTTGTGTGACTGTTATTGGTTGTAAAGAGGGACTTTAATGCACTAAACCATGACTGAACCAGGACAAATCCAGGTCTAAAAAAAGTACTAAAGCAGCACTGGAACCAGGACTAAACCTTCAGGAGTTTCCTGGGTTATAGCCACGTTTGGGGACAGTAGTAGTAGTAGCAGTAGGAGTGGTGGTAGTCGGAGTAGTGGTAGTAGTAGCACTACTGCTAGCAGTAGAAGTGGTGGTAGTAGTAGTATTTTACTGTGCTTGCAAAAAACATTTAACATTCCTAATTTCACAAGTAAAGTTTCATTTAATACTTTTTTAAATACAAGAGATACCCTTGTTGAGCACTTGTACTTGCGTAATATTTCTTTGAAGTAACAGTACTTTTACTTGAGTACTTCTTCCATCTTTGATAAAACCAACTTGTGAAGATGTCATTTGTGTAGTCTCCACCAGATGGCACTAAACCCTCACTGTGCAGCATCAGAGGTTCATTATGTCTCCGTTTATTCCCCTAATGATTACTAACAGAGTAATAATCTGAGGTGTTTGTTTGTGTCCCACAGGTTTTCTGGACCAGGGCTGAAGCGGTCTCATCCCGGACCAGAGTCCCGCAGCAACAAGCCTCCAGAACCAGTCATCAGCCAAATCATAGACAAACTCAAGCACATCAACCAGGTCAGAGCAGGCCACACAGAAACTGTTTACCAGAGTCGCAGCAGCATAAGTTTTTGATATTAGCCTTGCCTGAACAGCGGCTGAATGGCAGAGACAGAATGAGGCTGTGATTGTCCCAAAATGAGTAATTATTTGGAGAGGCGCTCATGCCCTGAAAGTGGCTCTGTGATAATGAATGATGGCTTTATCTATTATCTACAGTAGCTCCACACTTCCTGTCTGCTCTTAGACCAACACTTCCTTGGATTATGTGCCATAGTTGTTAGCTGATAGACTGAATAGATAGAAGAGGAAGAATGGATAGAAGATAGAAACATAGAAGAATGAAGCAGCGCCTGCAGTTTGGTGACAAGAGTAGTGTTTTTCCAATCATACTGTATTTACAAGGGAGCAAAAAACATGAAATAACATGTTTAGGATGGACACATATATAAGGCTATATCCACACAGAGACAGCAAAAACAGTCCATAACACACAGGGCATACGCAGAAAAGACGATGTAAACATCAAAACATGGCAGCGACTATGAATGTGTGAGCTACAAATGAGACCCGAGTCTGTAGTGACAGAAGTTTCATATTTTGCTGTAAAAGCCATAAAAAAGTGGCATCTGCAGCTCAAATGAAACACTGTGAGGCACCATTGTTGTTGATGTTGTTGAAGTTTATGCCACGTTCATCATAGATCGGAATCTCAGAAATTATGACGTGTGACTCGGAAAAACAGCCTTGAACACCAACTCGAGTTGGGATTTTTGCACAGAAACTCATGCGGAAGTGTTGGACTGAGTTGACGTCACAGTCGTGGTAACTCAGGAGGACAGTGTGGTTACTAACGGTGAAATTGTTTTTTTAAACATCTCATACTTGCTGAATTGTACCTGTATCTGTATATATAATATGTATGAATGAACTTATCAGTGCTAAAGCTCTGCAAAAAATGTTTATCACTAAATGAATAACCCAGAAGTAGAAACTTCCCCTGATATAACTCTGTACCACACCAAACAGTTCTAATGATGTATTTATTTGTTTCCTATGAAACAACATAGAAATGTACATTTGGTTTTGTTGTTAGTGTTGGGGGCTTTATGTTTTTTTTTTTTAGCTCGTGAACAGATATTTCATGTAAGTCAACTTTTTTAAGTCGCAACAGTGGCGCTCGATTATGGAAAAAATTATCTTGATTAATTGAAATCACGCTTATTCAACAATTATTCATTAACTTAACACATAAAAAAGTGCAAACTATAAAATAAATAATAATAATAATATAATAATAATTTGTTAGAATATCATCATAAACTGTTTGGTTTTTGCTTGACGTCTTTGTCTTCAAACTCAAATTGCTCAAAAAAAAAGAGTTTGTCTCGCCTTCGTCTAACCAAGTGTTTCTCCTGTTCTCTTCCTGCCATGTGTCACACTTCAGAGTTAGTGTAATTAATGTTTTTTTCTTGATCATATCATTTTTGTAATCATTGGGTGTAATAACTGAAATTGAAATTGAAACTTGAATAACTGCACAGCCCTAAGTCGCAGCTTCTGAGATTTCAGTGTATCATGAACGCAGCACTGGGGCTACAGCGTCATAGTTTCAGAAAAGACATGTATGGGTTGTAAATACAGAAACATGTGAACATTTTGAAAACTTTCTAATCTGGGACCTGGTTTCTAAAATACATGAATGCCTAAATCAAAGACAAAGTTGAATGGGAGAAGAAAAGTGTCTGGTGTTGTTGTTATTGTTGTTGTTGTATGTGATAAAACAGTATGTACAGGACAGTGGTGAGACCCGCTGCTGTATGTTGTACCGTTTGAAAACATTACGTTAGATCGTGTGAGGAAATACAGATTTTGAGCCACCTCTACCCGGCGATAACAATCTTTGCTCCACCTTTAGACCTGGGTAGCTTTTGTTTTGTCAACTCCAACTTCTTACAGACCTCACAAATCTACATCCCAACTTAAACATAAAAGTTCCTTGTCACTCTGCATAACCTCTACTCTTTTTCAAACGCTACTTTTTAAAAAACTCCCCAGATCTGTCACCTCCTGAAGTTTGTTTTGTAGAACGTTTTTTTTCCTGTTTGTGTCTTTTCTTGTTGTGACATTGGGGCCGGTTGAGGACACGCAGTTTGCAGGTGATGAAGGTTGTTGTGTTCGCTCCACTGGGCCCCAGCTGTCACCAAGGCCAACACCATTTTTCATTTATTTATTTATTTTTTGTTGTTGTTGTTGTCTCCATTAAAACCAGGTTTGGAGTAGGTCAAGAGAGTGAGAGATGCTCAGAGATGTAGGTTCAGATGTACGTAGGTGTATTAGGCCACATACTTGTAAGTGGTAGTGGTTTGGTAGTTCATTGTCAGCACACTGCCAGTTTGGAGAAGCAGACAGGTGCAGCGGCACAGAGAACCTGCAGTGGTTTATTCTTTACAGTCTGTAAACAGTCTGTCAGAAATCACAGTGACAGCAAACTGAAGCAGGAACAGTAGATTCATTCTTCATCCTGACATTTTTACAACTATCAGTGGGAGCACTGGTAACAATTATAAATATATATTTGTTCTAATACAGTTTTCTCATTTGCTTTAGGTCATTCATTGAAACCTAGTATAAGTCAATCTTTTTCTTCAAACATATATTTCAACAGGATTCTCTGTTTGCAAATCATTTAGAACATTTCTCATTATTTCACACAGTTTTCAAACTCTTTCTCAAAACACTTCACACAGCTCTCACACAGAGACACAGCTAAAATCACTTTGTTTGGACAGTGCAACAGTCTTTTTCACACATGTAGGGATTTTGGTCAAAATGCTGTTTCTCTAAATATAGAAACTTACACATAGCTGCAAAAATCTAACATTTGTGAGCATTCAGCATCTAATTACAAAGAAATGACTTCTATTTCAGTGTTTTCACACAGGGAAAAGGGTCTTGACAGAGAGCTAGCAGAATGACTCAATATACAGTATTGTTACAGAAAATAATATCATTTTGTCATTCTTTTTTTTTTTATTTTAAAAAAATAAATAAATCAAGTGGACTGAGGCCACCTATCTACAGTGAGGTTGGATCCATTACTCAGGAGGGTTTTGATTGCTGCTGGGAAAACTCTCTGAAGCAAAACCATATACATACAGACACTTTTTCTTTATCAGAATAATTATATTTTTTATTGTTAGCAGTGGTCTCACTGACAGTGCTAAAGATGTCAGAATACAGAGTAAAGCTAATGTTCCTGCTTCAGTTTGCTGTTACTGTGTACAGACTGTAATTAACTCACCACTGCAGGTTTACAGCACATTACAGAAACCAAACTGTTGTGAAATATTGTACAATACAGTTCACAAATCAGCAAAATACACACTCTCTACTTACATAAACTTATTTTTATGAATAAAAACTGTCAGGTTTAGTGAAAATATCCATAATTTCCTGTTCATTCATTTGTGTGAGGTATGAAGCCTGAGGCTCGCTGCAGTGAATCAGTGAGAGCAGGACTCAGAGTCAGAGCTGTGTGTGAATGAGTGAATGTGTGCATGAAGTCACCTGATCAGAGGTTGATCATTTTGATGCAAAAACTTGCTTTTGGGGGGATACTTTAAGAGTTTTGATTACAGAAGAACATTTTGCAAAGGAAAGCCTTTGTTTTGAGAACCTAAAATCCTGTTTGGATTTTCTGTGTGACTTGTTTTGCAAATGACATTTCTGAATGGACAAATGTTTTAAAGCGATTGAGAAAAACTGTAAAGAAAAAGAGTATGTATATCTCCTCTTGTGATAGTTGCTGGAAAAACCCAGCAACGGATCCAACTTCACTGTAAACAGGTGTCCTCAGTCATTATGATTTATTTATATTAAAAACAATACAAAAACTATAGTTTTCTATAAGAATACTGTATACTGTGTCTTGCCCTTTCCCTTTAATTCCTGTGCAAAAACACTGAAACAGAAGTCAGTTCCTTCTAATCAGACGCTGAGTGCTCAGAAACATTAGATTTTTGCAGCTATGTGTAAGTTTCTATATTTAAAGAAACAGCATTTTGATCAAAATCCCTATCCATGTGCAAAAAAGACTGTTGCACTGAACAAAAGTTAATTTAGTGAATCTGTGTCTGTGTGTGAGAGCTGTGTGAAGTGTTTTTGAGAAAGAGTTTGAAAACTGTGTGAAATAATGAGAAATGTTCTAAATGATTTGCAAACAGAGAATCCTATTGAAATATATGTTTGAAGAAAAAGATCGACTGGAACTAGGTTTCAGTAAATGAGCTAAACCGATTGAGAAAAACCTGAAACCAGTAGCACATTTGTTCTGTGTCTCTGTAATTGAGTTGCGAGTGCTGCCGGTCTGTCTTTATTATTACAACCTTTCTGTCAAGTTTACACAACCTTTAAGATCTGAGCAGCAGAGGACAGTCCAGCTCTGCTCTGTTTAAAACACAGAGCCGCGCTGTAATTCCCTCCATTACTTTTCCCAAATTACCTCATGCTCTCTCTCCCGGTCCTGCTTTAAGGGAGGCATGTTTCTGTTCCCCGCCTGCCATCTATTTCATCACTCACAATTTACTTCAGGTCTGTTAAGGAGACTTTTACACAGAGGCTGCATTTGTAGGTCGAGTCTGAGGTTAATGCTAGTTTATCTTGGCTTTTTTTCAGTGTTTTGGGGGTCACCTGCTCTGTCAAACATTTACAGGTGTTTGCAGTGAAGCACATGTCGTAAGAAGCAAAGCCAAACAGATTAGTGGAGATTGTACATCATGTTAGCTAAAAAACAGCTTTACATTTTTAATATAGACTCTTTGAATAGGACTGGCTTCTAAATCCAAAATGCAAATCACATTTTGTTATCAGCAGTGGTTAAATCTGTGGTCTGTGATAACAAATGGACTTCTGCACATACCTCTGTCCCTGTTGTGCAAGAACATTAACTTCAATGGCTGAACATGCAAAAGCAACAAAAACTATCTTGTATAATAATGTAGTATATAAGTTTATGTATTTGCTAAATGAGTATTTCTGGGATATTCTTTTTTCTACAGCTGCCTACAGACAAACTGAGCACTGCTGGAGGTGAAGCAGGCATGACTCCTTTTAAAAAAAAACTTTTCTCATCATTAAAAATAATAAAATTGTATGACCTGCATAATTCCTTTGTAATTTTTACTTAATGCCTACAAAATTTAGTTGAACAAAAATAAACCTCATCATTTTTTGTGGCACTGACATGTTTTAAAGCAACTATTAGTCGACATAAAGAAAGTACAGTGCACTTTTTCTAACTTAAAAGTTTGATATATGAACGTATAGACTTCCTGAATGTGCTTCAAAACTTTAGGGCCCGTTCTGAAAACCTGCACTGGGGCCCCTCATTACCACCTTACGCCACTGAGGTGAAGCTTGTTAATGTTTTTTTTTATAAAGCTACAGAACAATCTTGCACAAAAGCCTTGGATTTTTATGAACTATTTAGGTTAATTAATTCATCACCAGCTTACATTTCAGTCATTCATAAAAAACAGCTTGCAGGGCTGATTTTCTCTCTTCAATGTCAGCACTAGTTACCAAAAACTAACCACCTTTAAAGGAGGTATATTAAGCTTTTATTTATATTTTTAAACCAAACTTGGTCGCCTCAAGAACAGCATTTCCTGTTTTACAACCATTAAAAACATAATTTGGCTAAAAGAAAAAGTTTTTTCAAAGTGCTCTACTGGTGCCATAAGAAAACAGGTGAAAAGACCAGCAGAGGGCAGCAGAGTGCAGAGTGTTGCGATCTTTTGAACATAATTTAAAGAATAAAAAGCACTTCACTTCCTAAACTTTGTATATGATGCCATTTTACCACAAAATGAAAAATATCTGTGCTTCCTGAAGTGGACGGAGGTTCGTGCAACTGAGCATTTTGAGGTCTCAGAACGGCAGTGCCAGAGAATAGAGGATTACTCAAACAGGCGCGAATGAAACAAAACACAACTCCAGTATGTTTTTGATGAGGGAGCCTCATTATGCCATGGTAGAAAGCTCAAAAAAGTGGATTTTGCTGAGTAAATGCACTTTAAACCATGATTTAATTCACTGTGCTGTATGTGTTTCACTGTTAAATTAAAAGTAAAATGTATTTTTGCAGTGGTGGAAGAAGTACTACATTTTTTTACTTGAAAGTACAGATAACGGAGCAAAAATGTACTCAAGTAAAAGTAAAAGTATCACCTTAAACATTCTACTTAGTTAAAAGTACTCACTTTTAAATGTACTTGTGAGGAAAAAAAGTAAAAGTATTTTGCACAGACAGGACAACTCAAATGTTTTAAAAATGAGGGATTTTGCTGAAAAATTGTTCTGATTACAAATGATATGAACAAATTGGTGCAGCAGAAGAGACTGAATCTGTCGCTGAGGTCTTCTGTCTTTATTATTCTGATGTTTCTAAAGCAGTACTACTTTACTGCATCTGTTATATTTAAGTACTGTGTGTCTACAATGAGGCCATGACAAAAACTCATGATTTTAAACCAAATGCAAAATACTTTTTACTTCAAACCAACTCAGAAATTGTAGTGCAGTAAAAAGTACAGACAGTCTAAAATGTAATGAAGTAAAAGTAAAAGAACTCATTGTAAAATTTACTCAAGTAAAGTACAAACACATGAATATTGTGTAAGTAAATAAGTAATTTTACTTTGTTACATTCCACCACACATTTTTGTAATTCATTTTACTAATGAAAAAACTAAGTCAGTGAAACCAGTTCATGTTGTAACTTGTAAAAAACATTAAAAGTTTATGATGTTTCAGTCTAATCTGTGATATGTGAATAATTAACACAGATCTTGACCAAAATAGTGCCCAAAAGCTTTTTACTTCAAGCACATATGGCTCAGTTAAACATGTTTTGATCCTTTCTCTTTTTCCCATCACTTCCAGATCTAAACACTGAACTTTGCGCCTGTGATGTCTTTGATTTGAAAACACGGCACGGCCAAAAGTATCTAAATAAAATCCCGTCTGTAATAAAGTTGCACTGAGTCTAATCTAAAGAACACAGGATATGTTCAGTGTGTGGAGGCCTCTCTTCCTGTCCCGGCGCAGATAAACACCGAAAACGCTGGTGCGATTACACACAGACCGAAGTGTGGACTGTTTACTCTGAGTTCAAAGTCAGGATTGGATTTTGATGAGATTTAGATATAAAAAAATGTTGTTTTGTGAAGTGTGGTGTTGTAGCAGATGCTGCAGGCCCAGTCCCAGAGTTCTTCTCTCCTTTTTTGGTTTTTCCCTTCTGGAGTTGCCACAGAAAGTACACTGGGTTGTGAAATTTTGTGTCATTGTGAGAAAGGGACAAATATACTAACTCCAGCAAAACAAATGGTGAGTTTATTTTAGTGCTTAATAGGTTTATTGAGTTTTTACATTACAAAATTCCAAAAATGCCAAAATATAAAAAAAAAAGAACAAAAATAAAGAAAATTCACCCCACACATTACAAACACCCCAGTCTCCACTGTCACTAAAGGCAGGGGTTCCCAAAATGGGGGTTGGGACTAGTGATGGGTCGGTCATGGACGAGCCATCCACAAGTTTTTTTTTTTTTTTTTTTTTTTTTTTTTTTTTTTTTTTTTTGAAGGATCTTTTTAAAACCAGGGCAGATAATAACAGAGAAGAAACAGGACCACCCTCTGAGGTGAGGCACTTGGTCTTCCTCAATCTGCCCTGAAAAATAAGTTAAAAGTTACAGTTAGTTAGTTAGTTAGTTAGTTAGTTAGTTAGTTAGTTAGTTAGTTAGTTAGTTAGTTAGTTAGTTAGTTAGTTAGTTAGTTAGTTAGTTAGTTTGTTTGTTTGTTTGTTTGTTTGTTTGTTTGTTAGTTAGTTAGTTAGTTAGTTAGTTAGTTAGTTAGTTAGTTAGTTAGTTAGTTAGTTAGTTAGTTAGTTTGTTTGTTAGTTAGTTAGTTAGTTAGTTAGTTAGTTAGTTAGTTAGTTTGTTTGTTTGTTTGTTTGTTTGTTTGTTTGTTTGTTAGTTAGTTAGTTAGTTAGTTAGTTAGTTAGTTAGTTAGTTAGTTAGTTAGTTAGTTAGTTAGTTTGTTAGTTAGTTAGTTAGTTAGTTAGTTAGTTAGTTAGTTAGTTTGTTAGTTGAAGCTGTTTGGTGCTGCTGTTTTGCACAATATATTTCTGTTATTTATTTTTATTAGGTTATATATTTATGATAAGTTTTTGAGTTATGAGGACAGCTGTTTCTGTTGTTTTTAAACAGAAACAGCCCTGCTTTTTGTTAGGGATGTGTTTAAATAACCTGTCCTTGTTTATTTTTATTTACACTATGGGTCACAAATCGTTATTCTTAAGGCAATACAAAAAACTAAACAAAATAAAACAAACAAAACTGTAAGGCACAGGCAAATATACCGCAGCCGAAAAAACAACTAGAATAATGAAAAACTATTCCTGAACCTGTGTTGAGGTTTGATCAAAGAAAGTCAAAAAAAAAGTTTCCACACCTGCTAAAACTTTTTTTCAGCACAAATCTAATTTTAAATGGTCAGTTTATTTTTAGTTGATTCTTTACCATTGTTCAGATATAAGTGCTTTGTGACTCGAACAGCTAAAGCATTTACCCCTGAACTAGAATATCCCAGGTCTGGGCACTACTGTGAGACAGAGACAGTGTTATTCTGCTGCTCTGATGGGAGAAGACGTGACTCTCAGTGACTCGTGGACCATTTACTTTTGGATTCTGCTTCTCCTCTGGATCATGGTGTTCTGACCCAGCTCTGCGCTCCGATTGGCTGCCGTCTCCCTCCAGTGACGTGGCGCTGGCTCTTGTGGTTTGGCCCTCGTTTCATAACCAGCAGATATTTATGCAGATTGACTTCACACAGGGGAGCCTTTAATCCGGCGTCTGATCAATGCACTGGATTAACTTCTGACAAAAGCTGCTCGTGATTACACATTTCATCTGCACTAAAACTGTTTATGGCTCACAGCAACAGAAATATTTGTGCTGCAAATCAAAACAAAATAATGAGAGCACCTTACAATATAAGGCTTTAAGGCATACGGTAATCCTATTGTAAATCTGCTTTGTGACGTTTGCAATACACAGCTTTATTGTGCCAGGCTCCGAGCTCGGGTTGTTTTATATCAGACGTCTTCATATCGTAAATACGCATGCATACGGCTGTTAGTCATGTCTCTATAAAAATGTAGATTACTCATTTTTCAACATAAAACGGTTCAGAGAAGCCATAACACTGAAATATGTTTGATAACGCACGTGTCAGGTGCTTTTAAGTCTCGCAGGACATTGAAAAGTGAGTTGTCCAAACGCAGATTAGCACTCTGTCTCTCAGATACCAATGCAAAACAGTGGAGGGTTTTATGAATAAAAGGCAAGACCCCATTATTTACTGATTTTCTATGAGAATATGCAGCTATTAATGTTAGTTGCAGGATGGATAAACCACAAATAAAAATAATTAGACACTTAAATCCGCATTATGTCTAGGTTACATTATACAATTCTTGGGCATCAGTGGTGGATCTAAAGCACAAAATCACAGGGTAGCAAGAAGAATAATGGATAATTTAAGGGGTGGCAAATTAAAATGTTTCATCTACTGCTAACATTTGAGCTACAGAGAATGTCCATGAAGAACTATAGGATAACTGGGCTGTAAAAGCAATAGAGAAAACATTTAGTTGTTTAACAGAGCAAAAGATAAAGGTTGCATTCACTTAATTTCTCTCAGCAATGTCAAAAAATGTGCCAGTGTCTAAAATGGCAGCTTTATCCATATTTATTTGGATTGAGAGATTAAGTTTTACTGCTCTCTGGTACAACAGCTATTAGTTCAGGAACTGCACTCATCGGAGCAGCAGGTGTATCTTTGCTGTTTATTCTTATGCAATCAAGTACTTTTCTTGTCTGATTTCCGAGTATCTTTAAATATTAAAGATGGTAAACATCAGAGTTTTCCTCATAAATGTCTGACCCACCACAAAATTTCCCTCACCCCTCTAGATCCGCCCTCTAGATCCGCCCCTGCATCCGATGTACAACCATTACCCATCTGAATTATTTTCTGTGGCAACCCCTAAAGAAAAGAGACCAGCCAAAATGGACTTTTTAAAAATTAAATAGCTCACCTTGGATACTGGGCACTATGTGAATGTGGTTGTTTTAGAAATGGTCTCCAATTGCCATAACACATCGCTGTAGTGACACTTAATGAATGTCCCTGTCCAGATTAATAAGCTCTAATAAAACACACCTAATAAATGTTTTTCTTTATGCAAAATTCAACCCATCCTCTGTATATTTTATTACATGGAAACTCAACAATCTCCGAACATTTATACATCTCAATAACAAAAGAAGGCGGCGGCAAAGCTCCATTTAACACCATTTACAATCCTCTCTAATGCTGGTAAACTTAACTGACTCTCCACAGCGTTTTCATGGTCGGGGCCGCACTGAGCAGACGAGCTGTAAACATCTGAAGGCACCAGAGAAAGTGATGTTGTTTAGTTAAAAGCACTTTTACAAGGATCCCCGCCTCTTCCTCCTCCTCCTCTGTGCCGCCAAGTTAAAAGACCACCGGCTTTTTTGGAAGGGGGGAAAGAGACACAGGCCTGAAAAGCAAAGGGACTAATTAAACATCTGATATGAGAGAGAAGGCACCAGCTCACAGATAATTACTCACACATGCCACGGTTGTGTAATGCTCAAGAAGTCGACTGGCCGTAGGAGAAAAACTATAAGTACCATGATGCTTCAGTGTTTTGTGGTATCGTATCTTCACAGCTGGAGGCCAAAGATTGTTGTATTCAAGGTACACTTCTATAAGCGATGAGATAACCTGTACTGGTAATGTTTTGGGGCACTTTATTTGAAATATCCAGTGAATGTCTGAGAGGATGTGACTCAGTGATCGGGACGTACTGCTGTGTGTTTGTCCAGACCACAGTGTAACAGAGTGTTTCAGATTGCTATCTCAGGTATTTTTATTGTAAAAGAGTTGTGTACCAAACAGGAAGTGTGGTTTTAGCCTTCTTCCCTTTGGGTATTAAAAGTGCAAACCAATGTGCCTCTTCAAAATCCTAATAGATTAAGACTGATGTGATCCCATTAAGACCAATGTAATCCCATAATTATCTCCAGCCTGAGATTTCACACTTTCCCTGTGCGGCAGTCAGAGCCAGGGCAGGAACAGCCAATGGAACAATCCTTTATCTGAATGAGAGATGGCCAAAGTATCATTATTAAAGTGTATTAGGGCCATTACTTTATGAGTTTAAATCACTGCATTTGTTGTTTGCATTGGATTAAATGTAACTATCTCAAGTTTAGAACTTTTGCAATGTGACCTCAGTCTGAACGGCCAAGTCACATTTCATCTGACTTTTACTACATTATAATGGAACAGATGCAACAGTTCTGCTCTGGAAGAGGAGGGAGCTGGCCAGATCAAACAGTAACAACCATGGCAGACAACAGTGGTGGAGATGATCAGTGGAAAAGTGAGGTTTTTAACTTAATTAGTATTTTGGGTAAAAATAAAATTCAAATAAAAAGTATTCAGAAATAAAATTTTGAGGAGTGGCACTGACAGATGTATTAATGTATCTGCCTTGACTTTCTATAATTATGGATCAACTCTGTCTCCTGGCTGCATCATGACTTCTTTTGCGCATGCGGGTCACTTCAGGGCTGTACAGGGTTGACACATGAGACTGATGGAAGTCACATTTAAAATGTAATGTGAACCACTGCTTTAAAAAAAATCAGATTTCAGCAAAAAATCTGAACTGAACATTAAGACCAGCTGTGTGAATGTTCTCTGTTTTGCAAAGATAACCATGCTGTCTTTCTAAAATCCTAACAAGATGAGGTTCTTTCTGTGCCATTTAAAAGTACTGAATAATTTATTATTTTGGGGGAAAAAAAACTTTTTTTGTATCAGTTGCACATTTGTTTTCATTGTTGGGGCAGCAGTAGCTCAGTCAGCCAAAGCTTGGTGGTTCAATCCCTTTCTACCGGCATTGCTTACTGTCCCTGTGTCCCTGGGCAAGACACTTCACCCTCCTTTCCTCTTTGAATGTGTCAGTGTGACTGTGTTTAGAGGTGGTCAGAAGTAGCTCACCACTAGAGGTCGACCGATATATTGGCCGGCCGATGTATTGGCCAGCCGATATATTGGGCCGATTTTTTCCTTTTTTAGTCAATCGGCAATTGTCTGATTATTGCCCTTTACTGCCAATTTTTTAGGACCCCAGCTTCCTCACCCATCTTGTCTCAGTCTGAGCATCTTACTCTGCAGTTCATAGGAAACATCAAAAAATGCTTTATGCCTGAAAAGCTCAAAACGGAAATAAAAAGAGCTTGCTCATTTCTTTGGCATAGAACCTCGTAGAACAAAAATTTAAAAAACCTTTTGTAGCACTCCCCAAGCCCTACTTGCACAGCAAGGTTGATTGAGATTGCCTTATTGGTTTTCTCAAAAAACTAATCTTCATCTGTTCTCACTGTCCAATTCATTAGAGGCCATTGTAGCAGCCCTGCTACAGATCTGAGATTTGGCCTTGAGAAACAGCTCAGAGTATTCCCGAACCATCTTTTAGCAGTTTAGACATCTTACACTGCAGTTCATGGGAAACCTCTAAAATCGATCAGCTTGAAAAGCTCAAAACGGCAATTAAAAGATTTTGATTTTGCTGGCATAGAACCTGGTAGTACAAAAAATTAAAAAGCATTTTGTAGCTCTCCCCTCTCCCTCTTTTATGTTAAGTGCTTTTCAGTAGATACTGTATTCTTGCAAGTACACGGGCAAACTTACTTATGTCCTAGTGCAGTGGTTCCCAACCTTTGGACCAGACTTAGTCCTAGTTAATTTCTGGTTTTAGGCATGGTTTGTTGCTTGTTTATTCCTGGTGTAGTCTGTGTTATTTTAATCCTGGTTTAGTTGTGGTTTAACATGGTTTAAACTTGGTGTAGACTTGGTTTAGCTCTGGTTTAATCCCTGCTTTGTCCTTCTTTAGTGTCCCTCGCTGTAATCCTGGGTTAGTCCTGGTTTAGGTTTATTGTAGTCTTTTAAAGCCAAAGACTACAAATGATCATATAACTCCACGTACACCCTGCAACATGCTCGCGTACCCCTAGGGGTCCCTGTGCTCCTGGTTGGGAAACACTGTCCCAGTGCTCTCAACATTGCTGCCCCCTGTACAAAATCTTGAAAGTGCTGCTGTTGTGCTAAAGAGAACACTAAAACTAAACAGTATCTATGCCTTAATGCATATATATGTACATTGTAAAGTTACACTTTCTGAAAAAATACTTTGCTTTTTACCTCCATCACATGACTCTTTCTGCATACCACATTTTTATCCCTTTTCCCTTTGAAACATGATTATTTAGTTTCTGGCTCAGAGTTTGGACCCAATCAGCGCTCCTCGCTGCTTGTCCTGACCCAGTTTGCAGGATACGAGCCTGTGTCATGAAGTAAGGGGCTACAGTGAGAGAGGGGGAACCTGGGACCTCTCCAAACAATCCACTTCCTCCCAACTTTAATCCCCTCGGCTGCTCGTTCCTCGGCTGCTAAGTGCTCCGTGACGATGGCGCTGTAAAATGCAACTCTGCAGCAGGAAGTGTGCCATTTCTCACATTGTCAACGTTGATCGGACTATCAGCGAGCACACAGACAGTCTGTCAGCCAGACTCAGGCCTCTGTACCTTTTTCCAACGCTAAACTAAACACCAAAGGGGGGAAAAAAATCTTAGCACTCCTCGACTCGGCCTTTATAAAAACATGTATTTCTCACGCCTGGAGGAGCTGATGTCATGACTGAGCCAAGGCCAAGTTTAAAGTGAATTGTGGACTATAAATGGATGAAGAGAAACGGCTCGCTGCGTTGGTTATAGCTTCTCGAGAAGGAATCTTTAAACATTACAAGGCAGTGAGGAGAGGCTTATACTGCTGGCAAATTCTCGTGTGGGGTCCTGTCAGTGTGCAGGGGTATGAGAATACATAATGTGATACCAGAGTACAGAGTTACTTTAGTAAGTAAGCCAGTAAGAGATTATGTACTTTTGACATGTTTAAAAATCACTTTTAATACACCAGTGTTGTGTCAGACTATATGTCTGTTATCTTGGTCCTAATTACAATACCATGTGATTTTTTTTTTTATTTTTTATTTTTTGAGAGTTTCTGTCTTTAGTGTTGTTGCTCCCGAGATCAGTCTTGATCTTGAGACCAGTCTCAGCTGCAGTTTTACTTGGTCTTGGTTTTGGTCTCGAAGGCATTTTACTCAGTCTTGTCTCAGTCTTGGAAGTGGCAACCTCAGAGATTTTTTTAAACTAAACATTATAGAAACATACTATACTTTTGAATATGTATAATTTTCTGTATTTATTTATTTTTTTTTACCTTTCCCTTTGAGTTAGTGTTTAGAGTTGTTTTTTTCTTTGTCTCAAACCCCAAAAGTCTCAGTCTTGTCTTGGTATCGGTTCTGGTCTCTGACTGGTCTTGGCCATGGTCAGTATGGTCTCATGCCCAGGTGTTGTAAGAAGGCAGGAGATAAGCTGTAGCTCATGACACCATCTAGTGGCAGTTTGTAGAGGCTGCTTTTTCAGTCATTTAAGTCATTCCATAGACTTTAAACTATAGCTCCATAGATGGAAGAAAAACTACATTTTACTACATAAAGTAATAATACTGGCATTTCTTTTTGACTTTTTTTTCAGTATACTTTCCTGGGTGTCTCTCCCTGCGCTCTCTCCCCCGTGGTTTTCTGTCGCTTCTCAGCTGCACTGTCTAACGAAGCTGAAAATGGCCTAAAAAATATGTCGCAGCTATCCAGCCTGCTTAATGGACAGAAATAAAGCATTGCAGTAGGTAAAGCATAACTGTGGCGGCATCACAGTTATTGTGGGTATGTTTAATAGGTCACAAAAATAAATCTGTTTAGCATAAATGATATGAAGCACTGTTATATAAAAATATGTGGCAGGAATCTGTGAATGAAGGAAATAATTATTGCACATGTTACATGATACAAAAAATATTTGCAGAAATCTTTGGGATGTATTTTCCTTGATGCCAAATTTAGAGTCTGGAGTTAACCAAAACCCACAGACGTGACTTTCTTACGGCAAACTGAGCAGCAGCAGTTTCTCTTCAGGCTTCACTGATTTTCATTGATACCAGAGTGACATGCTCCTGTTGTAAAAGCAAAGTTCACCGTGACCATGACTAAGTTTTGGTAAATATCTGTGAGCCTCTGTCTGAAAACTAAACACTGTTAAATGAGAAGTTATTTCTGTCTCTCGGCTCTTGTTCTGTGGAGATGAGTTTGTTTTTCTCCACATCTGTTTAACTTCCCAGAGTATCGAATTTCTTCGGCGAACAGCTAATCTCACAGGAGATGGTTGAGCTAGTGGCAAAATGGAGCAATTATGTGATTGGTCTTTGATTACACAGTGTTCCCCGCTCATTTGTCAGATGGTTAGTTGTTTCGGGGGTCAGATCTCGTGGGACCTCTCCGACAGGCTCAGTCCAGTTTTATGACACTTTCTGGACAGAGACATGTGCCTCAGACACATGTGAAAGACATCTTTGTCCCTGATCCTTTTAGGCCCAGTGTAATCATTTCACCTTATTGAACTTTTTCTGTTTTTAAAGGGATAGTTCAGATTTTATGGAGGTCTATGAGCTTCCATGAAAAGACAGTGTTTTACCGACAGCAGTTTAAGGCTTGACAGGGTTTAGTTGTTGTGGTGCCAAGTCAATTTACAAAAACATCTTTCTACCTCATTAATTGGCTATGGTGTGCCCTGCCTCAGGCCCATAGTTGGATAGCAACCCATTCCCCAAACAGCACTAAGCAAAGTGAGAGATAAATTAATTAATTTACTCATCAATATTATTCATCTGTGTTATTGCACTCATATAATTGTACAGGCCCAGTCACAGCAAACATCCTCTGTGTAACCAAGTATGGAGCCTGTGTGAGACACAGCAGAAAAAAATAAATAAATAAAATGGCTTGACTTTGCTTAAATGTCCAAAAATCTTACACGGACCCCCAACAATAAAACTTTTATTCTATTCTATCTTATTCTAAAGACTATTTCATGTTTTTCACCCAATATTTCTAAAATATTACAAAAAACTAATTAGTTTTCTAATTACTCCAATGTTGTAGCGTTACTATACTGAAGAGCTGTGTGTCATTGTAAGTTGTACCAGTAGATGGAGTCATGAGCTGCCCTTGTCCTCTGTAATGCTCAAAGAGGAGGTGACTTTCCCACACCAACTATGAGAACATCTTGTCATTGATGTGAAAGAGATTCTCTGTATTTATTAGCCACATTTCTAACATATACAATACATGTTCTTGAAGGCATCCACATTTTGCCTTGAATCACAAAACGCACTAAGCTCGGTCAAGAAACAAGTTACCTGGTGCCAGAGTGACCTGAAATATTTCTCTTTACAAACAGCAGCTCTGCACAGTCTGACAATAAACCATCATTTATGCACACGATGTTCAGCCACTCAATACTGCCCCCTGCTGATGATACATAACATATTTTAAACTAGATGTAATCCTAACTGACCAATAATGAACACATTTACATTGACAAATCATTTCTAGAAGTATTGTACATCCAAACTCATCTGTCTCCATGTTTTCTGTCTTGTTCTGTGTGGAGCTGTGTGTGCAGAGCTGTGTGTGACAGATTCCAGCCTACCCTGCCCCCCTCTCCCCTCCTCTCGGTCTAAACCCTGAGCTCGGAGCGTCCCAGAATAATTGAAGCCAGGAGCTGGGAAAATCCTGCAGGTAGGACAGGAATCCAGGCTGGAAAATAAACCAGATCCCAAATTCCATCACGCAGCCTCACTTCCTCCGAGCCACCGTCGTCTCTGGGCAAAATGAATACACTTAAATATATAATGTGTGCCATACACTCGGGGAGGGACGTTTTAATGGCACGCACACATTAGCGTTAGCCCACAGCTGCTAATCTTACAGTAGTTACACAGAAATGTCTTCACCTGTTTACGGCCGTGAGTTATAAGAGGCACAAGTGGCAGTAAAATAAAACAGATCCACGAGAAATAATACAGACAGCAGGTGTGGCTTTAAATCTTTATATTGGATGGAAACACATTTTCAGTGTTACAAATGTTAGGACATAAAACATAATAGCACATAAAGGAGAATTACAATTGCACTTGTCTGTTTCAGTAGTTCATAATAGTAGCTTTAGTGAGTTTAGGGAGGGCTTTTAGAGGTCGATGCAGCAGTTCTTCAACCATTTGTTCTTAGTGGTATAAAATGGTCAGTTGCTTTTGGCAAATTCAGTTAAGATTGCATCTCTAGCCCCTAACCCCTCAATCGCTATATAGTCCTGCATTATATAGCAGACTATATAGTGCACTCATTTTGTGAACAATTCAGACACTTGCTCACTATTTATAACTCGCCGCTGATAACATGACTCAGTTTGCAGAACTTATAATAGGCTTCTGTGATAAAACCCGATTGAACCTAAGTGATATTTTAGTATTTATAGATAATAATAATCAACAATAACCATATGTGTTATTGTTAACATTAATTATCACGTTAAACAATAAAATAGACTGGATTATTGCAGCTCTTTTTGCCTTACTTGCCTAAAGAGCTTATAGTTAAAAACTGAGCTGGAGGCAGTAGGAGCTCTGTGGTACAATCTGCTGTCTAAGATTGAAAATGCAGATGTCTTGGTGTGGTTTATGGCTAATATCTCTGTAATTACTGGGCTTATCCACATGAAACAAAAACTGGCACAAAGTTCAAAGTCTTATCTGTCAGTACTGATGAACTTTAGGTCATCTGTACTCACAGATATATTTTTTTCCAGAGTATTGGTGATATTATTCAATCACACAGGCGTGTTTGCTGTTAGTAGACTCAGCATTAAGCCACAAGATTATTATGGTGTGGTTGCTAACAGAAAATGATCAGGTTCAATATTTGTGGATTTTCTGTTTGGATATTTCTTTTGAAAATAGTACCTCACTCGTACATTTATACAGGCCCCTGCCCTCTATCTGAGGTTTATACATCATCAAATTCTAAAACATGAATGCAACCTATTCATGATAACCATGCAACAGAAAGAAAAAAAATTGTTTCATTCAAACGTGTTGTGTACAATTTAAAAACCTGTTGTGGTCCTGTTGTTCTCCGTAACTTGCAAAGCATTCTGGTCTACATTGACCATCTAGTGACCTTCGATGTCCACTGCTTTTCAAAGTTGTGCATTGTGGGAAATTTTGTGTGCACTGCTTTTTAGCCACTAGACATTCGGACACCTCCACAAAATGGCGTGACCACTGTATAATGCACTAAGGAGGCCTATTTGTAACTTTCATTCATCTTCTTCTTCAGTGTATTCCTGTTCACGATACTGGAGCCTGTCCCAGTAACTATGGGCCTTAGGCGGGGAACACCTCTAGGCCCAGACAATCTCTATTTGTTGTCACTGTTTTCCATTGTTAACCATTCATTCATTCATAAACGATTATGCTTCAGGCGATAGTCCATATGGTTTTGGATTGGCTTGATGCATGGATTATGGTGAGAGCGGGGCCAGTTGGTGGCAGATGGAGGTTATGTTGTAGTGAAGACCGTACTAATCGAGACCAAGACAACAAACAACAGACTCCACAAACAAACAGACAGATCATGTTCCTGTTTTTTCTAATGCAGAAAACGAATTACTCCAAATTTATGAAGAATAGCATTTTCTGATAATGTTTGGTAAATACAATCTCAGAGACCGATACATCCAAGAATGAGACAAGCCCGAGTAAAATTCGATTCGAGACTATAACCAAGACAGAGTAAAACTGCCGCCAAGACCAAGACAAGACCAAGACTGTAAAAAAATGGCCTCAAGAAAAAGATGCTCAGGTGCCATAACACAAGCGGTAAAATGGATACTACTTAAAAATGTCATTACTTGTGTGCAACATACAACAAGTGGACACTAATGTGAAAGACAACAAAAACCTCCTGTTTCTTCAACAACTAGACCTTGGCCAAGGCCTTAAAACACAAAGCCCAGGCCTGGACTCACATCCGAGGGCTTCAAGTTCAGGGGTAAATGTTCTTCATTGCACCACACAGCCCTGATATCTCACAATGGTTAGAAATTCACTAAAATTAATCATTTGTTTTTTTTGGAAGTTTGGCTTCTTTCTTGGCCTATGTTTCTGAAATCTCCAAGAAAATCTGAACATTACTGCAATAGATATACACAGGCTACAAGAGTTTTCTCCCCACTTGTCCAAACACTTGTAACATGATAAATATTGTAGAGCAAAGAGAAACCGGGAGCTGCTTCCTGCCGATCCCAGCATGCGGTCGACCTCTTCTCTGGCCTTTCCTTACAATGGCACTAATAGACACCATGGGAACTCACACTCGCTAACCTCTCCATTATGTCCGCTGTGGTCGGAGCGGCTGACTCCTGTTTGATGTTACTTACCGACGTTTTTTTGAAGCCTTATTTAATGCACCCTTCTCCGGTTTTTAGTGGAGTCTGGAGGTGCAGGAGGAAGCAGGGCTGTTGTGCTGGTGCTGTATATCTGTGAGTGGGCCATAAGCTCTAAGGGTTTTTTAAATGAAGTGTGACACCTGGAGTGGACCTCAGAGGAGCTGTAGGAGCGCTGTAGAGCCAGGGCTGTGTGCGGCGCTGTTGGGGGGCATGTTTTCTCGCTCAGTTCACGGTGAGTTTGAGGATTAAAGGCAAAGAATAAAGTTTGGCAGAGACATAAAGTTAGAGGCAAAATTACTGTAAACTATCCTCAACACTTCATGAACTCTTGGTTAAGCTAAGGTTACATCACCTTATGGCGACACATTTTGAGTTGGACATAAAGCAGGTATGAGGGATTTTCAAACTATTGTTAATTAACACATTGACCCAATTCATTTTAACATACTGTCCATCCAAGATATAAGTGGTTTTAAGTGGTTTTATTTGCACAACACAAAGCCCACAAACCAGCACTTTAAAATCATTACCTCATGTGCCAAATGTGTTGTAATGTTGAAAATAGACAGATATATTACTTGCTGTGTTAAAGGTCCCCTATTCAGCTAAATTTACTTTTTTGAGCTTTTAATCATGTTATAATGCTGGGTCCACCTGTGAGCCAGGCCTTCTCGTCCAACATCAGTGTCTGACGTTGGACGAGAAGGCCTGGCTCACAGTCTTTGCTCTAATTCATCCCAAAGGTGTTCTCTCAGGTTGAGCTCAGGACTCAGTCAAGTTCTTCCACACCAAACTCACTCATCCATGTCTTTATGGACCGTGCTTTGTGCAGTGGTGCAGTCATGTTGGAACAGGAAGTGGTCATCCCCAAACTGTTCCCACAAAGTTGGGAGCATGGACTTGTCCATTTTCTCTTGGTGCTGAAGCATTCAGAGTTCTTTTCACTGGAATGAAGGAGCCAAGCCCAGCTCTAAAAAAAAAACCTTATACCATAATCTGAATTCAGTTTTTTGGGTGGGGGAGCAAATACTTTTGGAATTATAGTGTATGTGATGCACTGTCCATCAACTAATAATACATTTTGCTTTTGGTACATGTCATCTAAAGTCATAATTCACTCATTTATTACCTGATAAATTTCTAAACTATTCATTCAAAATACTGATCAATCTCCGTAGAGATTGATGTGAACATGTCACACACCTCCCTTGATCTGGGTTATGTAGAGTTATGGTTTCTTGGCTTCAGGAATCCCACCAGCAGCTGCCCCCCTGCTCTGCCTCTCTCAGCCTGGGACGACCCCTGCTGCTGGGGGGTCAGACGGAGCATGTGAGGGCCCTTTTCCTTCCAATTAGTCTCTCTACTAATGAGGTCCAAGCATCCCGACCAGCGCTGCCACCCACTCCCTATACCGCCTCCACACCTCCACCTCCCCACGCCCCCCTGTCCCACACCAGAACCACCCCACTGGGCGTCATTATCACACAGCCGGCTTATAAAAACCTGCTGCACTCAACGCTCGATTAAGAGCCACCAGAGCAGGGGTGCACAACATTTTTGCACAGAGGGCCAAGTCTGATGATGCCATAGTGACTTGTAACATAGTTGGACATATAAAAGTTAAGTCATATGGCCCTGTTTCCGCAAATGGTAGTAAAACTGCATGTGAGCTGACATAAATGGACCAGAAGAAAAGAAAAGGCGCACAATACAGCGGTGAGAGCAGCAGTGTTGTACCGTTTAGAGAAAGACTGGAACTAGAGGGAGCAGAGTGCGAGATATTGAGGTTCTCTTTGGGAGTGACGTGGATAGATACAAATTCTCATTCAAAATAAAGTCCCCACAATCCCCCTGTACAGCTGTTAGTACTGTATATGTGTATTATTAGATTATTCCAAACATACAAATTCACAAATTTTTATGTTTTGGCAGTGTTTGAAGTATCTTTTGGTCGTTCATTGACAGAATTGGTAATGGTGTGAATGTCTTTTCAGTTAATGCAAAAGTTTTAGTAGTGTTGTTTGGACTTGCTATTGTTACAAGAAATACAGTATATCCTTTTCATATCCTGGCAGCCAGGCCCTCCTACTTTGTTTTCAAAAGCAGGACAGTCTGGTTCCTCAGCCATACCGAAGTGTTTCTTCCCAGTTGATTTGGGACTGGCCTATTACAGCCGTCTAGGAGAGGTCAAGGTGGCACCAGAGCTGATTTAATAATTTCTCTGACCTGATTAACAGTGTTTAGTATTTTCCTTCATCACTTGTTGGTTCTGCTGAAGTCTGCATTGTTGTTCAGTCTTCTGTGGGTTTTTTTTTCTTCGTCTTGCTTCCATTTTAACAATATTTAAGTCTCTTTGACGTCCAACATAATGACCATTTTCAAACAATCCCATTTTTTCCGCAAATCTTTGTACAACTGGCTTCTGCTGCTGTCCTTGTTCAGAAATAAGTAGAGAGCTGCCCATTGTAGAGTGTATTCTGGTGTTTTTTTGGCAAAACTGGCAATCCACCATGTTTGTTTTGCTTACAGGTCAGCTTGCTTACAGCCCTACCTTTCTGTGATTGGTTACTCTGCCTGTGATTTTTCCACCCAAAGAAAGTAAATTTAAGTGAATGGATACCAGAGTCATTTTTTTGTATAGAATAGAAAAAGAGTTTGTCAGGCTACACCTGTCAAGGAGAGAAGACTCCTCAGACCACAGCCTAATATCTACGTTTCCAATTTACTGTGTCTCCCTGGCAGCATCACCATGTTGTTTTTTTGTTTAAGTGAAAATGAAACACTTCCACTGTCATCTGTCAGCAGGGCCCATCACTGTCAGCTCAGTGTCTCTTTATGTGCTTATGCTTCATAAACTGACTGTGACAGCACTGACAGTGCTGAAAGGCCTCAGACCCTTGGACATTACATTTGCGTTGGTGTACAAGCTCCTTATGTTATAAACAGTTTCCTCTTCTTTAATGTAAAAGCTGTCAGTGAGATGAGCCTCTAACAGCTGAGTTCTCCTGCGGCCCTCTCTCATCCTCTCTTCCTGCTTTTGTTGTGGTTGGGCTCGGTCACATGTTGCTGTGAAACAGGATCCACCCCCCCGCCTTCGCAGAGAGGTCAGAGGTCACACTTCCTGTTTCCTGTCTGTGAGGGTCATGAGAGGGTCGTCCCGTGAGTCGGACCTCCACTGTTCCTCCTTTTTTTTTTTGCCTTTTGTCCTGCCCATGGTCGGTGTGTTTGTTCGTGACGGGGGCTCCTCTGTGAACCTGTCATTAGCTCTCCCCAAATTCATCATCTCCTCACATGCCCCCTGCCTCTCCATCCACCAGCGCTGCATACCTTTCCCTTTTGTAGCCATAACTTACTGCACTGTCTGTCACCGAGTTTCCTCCTGTTTTTCTCCTCTGTCCTCATCACTCAGTACATTAACGAGCAAAGTTAAGTCAGGCCATGGTCAGAGCTCAGACGTTTAATTAGACCGGTGTCCTTGTCCCAGTGTCATGTACAAGGAATGATTATTTGTTGGCACCAGACCCTAAAAGTTACTACTTTATACAAAATACATTCATATTTAATAATACAGTAGTTTCTTTATTGCTGCATAGGCACTGGGGCCTATGCAGCAAGTACAGGCCTGAGCCGGGGTACACCCTGAACACTGGCCAGTCTTTTGTTAGTGAAAATTCATCCATCTTCTTCCACTTTATCCAAGGCCGGGTCGCGTGGGCAGCAGTCTAAGCAGGGACGCCCAGACTTCCTTCTCCCCAGAGACTTCCTCCTGCTCACCCGGAGGAACCCCAAGACGTTCCTAGGCCAGCCGAGAGACATAGTCCCTACAGTGTGTCCTAGTTCTTCCCCGGGGTCTCTGCCCAGTGGGACATACCCGAAACACTTCCTCAGGAAGGCGTCCAGGAGGCATCTGAAACAGATGCCCGAGCCACCACATCTGGCTCCTCTCGATGCGGAGGAGCAGTGACTCTCCTCCGAGCTCCTCCCGGGTGCCCGGGCTCCTCACCCTGTCTCTTTAGGAGTGCCCAGCCACCCTGTGGAGGAAACTCATGTGTTTGTGTGTTGGTGAAAATAATATTTGTAACTACAAAGGCCCTCAAAAATGGTCTCTTAGCACAGATTTTTCATTGCCAAAATAGTTAAATTACTCATTCTTCTATCTTGCAGCTATTTTTCAGGTTTCTGTAGTAGTCTATGGGCTGCATTATGTTACTTGTTGTTTGAATACACTTTGCTTTGATTGGCTGAATTTGTTGATAAACGTGGGTCTGTTGACCAACTTTTGCAAATTTTGCTGTGATTTTACAACAGTATTTCTATTCATCTTCTGAATTTGCTTTGCTTTATAAGGCTATATTATGCTTTTGTTTATCATTTTAAACCAATCTTTGTCGCCTATAGCACAGCATTGTACTTTTTACGACCCTTTAAAAAAATTATGTGACTAAAAGAAAACATTTCCAATAAATACCTGTACTTTACTTACCTTGCACAGCAAGCTGGATTGTCTTGGTATTTGTGATATCACAAATTCAAATGAAATCTATCTTGTCCTGCTCACGCTGATCCGTTTGGGTCCAAGCCGGTGTCGGCCAGGCCAATGGTGTGGCAGTGGTGCTGTGAGTGGGCGGGTTTTAAGTTTGCTGACAACAAGCTCTTTTAGAGATACTTGTTAACAACATGGCAACGCGGAAAAACTTAAGGTATGCTGCTCTACATTTACAAATACAGCAAAAATCTTCTAAGAGCGCTTTTATTGTGTTTTACTGTCAGTGGTTTGTTGTTTAGCTACGAAGCTTCTTTATCCAATCACCTCTCAGTATTTTACTGAAAGTCTTTATTTTAACTAAACTATATTTTCTAAATGTATGTACAAAAAAGCAGCAGGCAGCAGCAAAGTCACTCTTACAGTGACATAAATGTCTTTTAGCTTTCAGGTCTATTATAATTTATCCATCATACCAGGCCTGTGAAAAGACACTGACTCCAGAGCATGTGGCTAATTAGCATCCATAAACAAAGTATCTAAGTTACCCTGCTGCCGCACGTAGCACTATGGTGTTTGTTTTGGACAAACTGCTGCATCTGAACGAGGACATTACTAAAATAAAGTGACTCCTTTCTCTGAGATTATTTGTGTTTTTAGTATCTACAGAGTAGATGAGAGAACAGCATTATAACATGGTAGAAAGCTCAAAAAAGCTGATTTTGCATAATATAACCATTTTAATCCATTCTTGCCCTGGACCAGTCTTCACCATTACAGCATGTGGCTAGGACGTCCAATGACTGTTTGTTGATGTGGAGAAGAGGCCGGTATCTTCACCACACATGACTCTGGGAACCATGGCTGTAACGTGTAAAGCGGACGAGCAGCAGACAAAAAGAGATTGTCCAAGGAGTGTAATCTGATTTAGGGACCAGCGTTTGCCGTTCAGGAAGAAATGGGACATTTTAAACTATTAAACCTCACACAGACAATCGGCTACATTCACAGACACAAGTCAAAGGTTTTTATTCGATTAGACTGCAAAAAAAAAAAAAAAAGATGGGAAATTGTTGTCATACCAGATATATTTAATACTCGAGGGACTTAGCTCTTTTGTGCCTTGATCTCAGACAAACACACATGAACTACTGTAGCAACAAGTTGTTTAATCAGCTCTTTTCACTGTGTGGAAAGAGTTTAGTCATTTTATTACTTTCCAAAAAGATAATCCTCTGGGTTTCTGTCCAAACTGGAGAAATCTGGAAATAGCCTTAAACGAGATTTAGTCAGAAAGGTGGAGCGGACTCACACCCTCTTTTACACACAACTGGAGAGACGTTTCTGTGTCTCTGGTCTGGGTGTTTGGTTCCAAGGGGAATTAAAATCAGGAAATTAATCTTGTCTGCATTAAGCGTCTGAGGCCAGGCTCCCGTTGCGTGACATATTTGGTCAGATAGAGCAGGACAGAAGCAGGAGGGAATAATACAGAGAAGGATAGAGGAGCAGTGGTCTCTGTGGAGTCGGACAGAGAGAGGGTGGGTTCGTTTTGTCCCTGAGTAATGTTTGGCCTGAGTGCAGACGGTTTATATCAATGTGTCCCAATCATAGCATGCAATAGCTGGAGGAGTTTTAGTAGTTTTGACTGGTCATTTTAGGATATGCCATAATGCATCCCTGAGTTGTCCATTCAAGTTGCACTACTCAAAATGTTTTCTATTGGTCCATTACAGCTACATTTCCGATTTCATTAAATCATTTCATGCTTGACAATATGTATCAACATTTTTCTTGGTTTCCCTTTTCTCCATTTCTGTTTTTATTTTTATGCCATTTAACTGCAACTATATTGGATGTTACTTAAATCATTAAGTCTTAGCAGCTTTGTACCACTTGTGTACTGTGTATTGTGTATGTACTGTTTATTTTAATGTTCGATATGATATTGATTACTTTTGGGTGAAATTTAATTGATACTGATACTGATAATTTCTTATGAATATATTTTGTTCATCCAAAATAATTTTTCCTTTTAAGACAAATCACATGACAAATACTGGCCATATTAGAAATTTATTGTGCACAGTATAAAATAAATAACTTTAATAGCCACAGTAGTGAGTTGTTGTTAGTAGGGCACACAAAACAGCTAACTTCCGGTCACATGACATGGATGGACCAGTCCAGTATGCTACTGGGTAGGGGTGTTTCACATGTATTGATTAGTATTGATACTTTATTCAATTAATTAATACTCAAATGAGTACTGCATGAGTATGGATAACACTGGTCAGTAAAGTCATTAGCATCATTTCCAGTTACTGCAAAGTAGGTCCTCTTTATTTTGACTCACTGTTCCTCAACATCCTGCAATACCATGCATTGTACAGTAGTGTAAAGACCACAAACAGTAGTAGCTATGTGATTTTTAAGACACGTCTTTTGAGTGTATAATAGGACGTCCTGTCATGATTGAGCCTGTCTGTGTCTATAATGTCTCCTTCATGTACTTGGCCTGGGTTTTTTTCTCTTGTGAACGTGATACACGGCAGCAGCGGCGTGCACATGTGGGGATTAGGAGTGAGGGAAGTTAATTTCCTTCATTATCAAGGAAAAATAGTCTCTGCTGAAAAGGCATGTGTTTGATTTGTTTAACACTTTGACCCCTGCTCTGTGCTTGGTCTCACTGTGTCCGCTTAGGCAGGGCGTAAGAATCCAACTATTCCAAAGTATGTTACCTTGTTAAAAAGTTGTTTTATATTGTTCTGTGTTAAAGTCTTAGACAGATTTTACAACAATCTGTGAACAAACAAAGGTTTTTCAGTGTACAAAAATACAAAAACAACACCTCTTCATCCCTCAGTCACCAAATGCAACACCTTCCTGTCATACTTTCAGTCCAAAATTGACTCCATCTGCATTTCTCTCACTGCCTCCTCAGCTGCCAGAGCTCTCCCACCTGCCTCGCCCCCCTCCAGCCCCCATCCAGTATCTCTCCCAGTTCTCCCCTGTCACTCCAGAAGAACTTTTCAAACTCCTCTCAGGCATCAAAACCCCCACCTGCTCCCTGGACCCAATCCCCTCTGCACTCATCAAAGTCTGTCTCCTCCCTGATCATGTCAGTCATTAACTGTTCACTCACCTCTGGCACTGTCCCTCAGTCTCTCAAGCTGGCAGCTATCACTCCCATCCTCAAAAAAACTGGTCTTGACCCTGACAATCTCACAAATTTCCGGCCCATCTCCAACCTTCCCAACCTGTCGTAGCCAACCAACTCAAAGCCCACCTGACCTCCAACAGTCTGTTTGAACCCTTCCAGTCCGGTTTCTGCCAATAACACAGCACAGAAACAGCTGTCCTCAAAGTCACAAATAATCTTCTCCTCTCTTCAGACTCTGGCCGTTTTAACATCCTCATCCATGCCTCAAGACCCCCCTTCTGCTCTGTCCTGCTCAAGTCATATCTCACAAACAGACAACAGTTTATCAGCAATTGTTCCTCCTCCACTGCTCCCCTGTGACAAGGCGTCCCCCAAGGTTCGGTGCTTGGTCCTCTCCTGTTGGTAACATCTTCCGTCATTATGGACTTCCTTTCCACTGCTATGCCAATAACATACAGCTCTACATTGCCACCAGGTCCATAAACTCCCAAACCCACTCCACCCTAACCCACTGCCGAACACAAATCAAAACCTGGATGCAACAAAAATTTCTCAAACCAAACTGTAATAAATCAAAATAATAATCACTGGCCCAAAAAACATTACTAAATCCACCAATAATTTCTTCCTGAACATCGACAACACAACCCTCTCTTCGTCCCTAATCATCCGTAACCTTGGCATTCTTGTTCCTTTGAACCGCACATCAACCAAATAACCCGGACCGTAATATTCAATCTAAAAAATATCCCCAGACTTTGTTCATCCCACTCCTTCTCTGCCGTTGAAACCCCCAGCCTCGCCTCTATCACATCCAATATTGACTACTGCAATAGCATTCTCTACCGTACCCTCCAAAACTCTACCGCTCACCTCCTCACCCGCACCCGCTTTAAAACCTCCTCTAGCTCCACATCCCTCAGTGCATTCACTTCAAAATTCTCCTCATCTCCCTCAAAGCCCTCCATAATCTGGGCCCCCTCTTACCTCACAGACCTGCTCCATCCTCGCACCCCATCTCGCGCCCTCCGTTCCTCCAACGCCATCCTCCTGTCCCTCCCCTGCAGGGCCAAGCTCCGAACCTGGAGCGACAGAGCCTTTTCCATTGCTGCCCCCACACCTCTGGAACTCACTCCCCAAACAGCACCGTGACCTCCCCACCTTCAAAAGCCTTCTCTAGACCCACCTTTTGAAAATTGCTTTTAACTTTGTGTTTAATGTTTGGTTGCTTTCTTTTAATGTTTTTTTTTTTTCCATGTAGCTATGTACAGCGTCTTTGAGTGTCTGCAAAAGCACTTTATAAAAAAATTATTATTGTTATTGTTAAAAAGAAGAAAAATCTAAACTAGAAGCTCTCAGAGGACATAGACCTCTGCCAAGGCAAAGGTCCTATCTCGCAATGGTTTAAATAAAGTGTCCAGACATGTACTCAGACTTGAAGATCTTCTAGTTCAGGGCTAAATGCTCTTTCTATTGAGCCACAAAACTTTTGTGTCTCACAATGGTAAAGGCAAGACTAAAACTTACCATTTGTTCTTTTAGTGTGTGAAGTTAGTACCTTCCTTATCTCAAAATAGTTCAAAGTCAAACATAAATAAAAGCATATATATAAAATACTATATTTATTAATTTACTTTTTTTATTATCTCAGCTTTTTTTTTGTGCCACTTATAGCCTAGGTTTAACTCTGATTGAGGTGATGTAATTGCCACAGTAGTAAATAAGGATTACAGGCTTTTTTGAGTTGCCCAATTGCACATTAAATGTTTTATATATAATCTCACCAAACCGGTAGTTGTTTTATAGGCTGTAATCTAAGAATCTGTTAGTTTTGTCCACATAAAGCACCTGGGAGTGCCCCGAATGAATGCATGGACTTATTCTCGGTTAAGTAGATGAGGTATTTCACTGGCATTTCTTTCTTTGGTGGTTAGTCTCATAGAGAGCTACATTAAGAAGTAAAGATTATTTGGATGAAAAAAAAAAAAAAAACCATTGAGCTAAGGAAGAAATTTTAATTTTTGGTTTGGATCTGGCATGGGTATAGCATTTACCCCTGAACTCAGAGATCCCGAGTTCAAGTCCACTCGTTCTTTACCATTGTAAGACAGGAACAATGCTGCTAGTTTTTCTTTATGAGACTGTCAGATGATTTTTTTTTTCTCTCAGGAATAACAAAAGTCATCACAAGTTACAAATGTGCAACTGTATATGAATTTCCAGGGGACAAAATATACCTTGTGCCATAATTAACCATTAATTAGGCTTTTGTGTACCATTACCCCGTCATGTATAGAGTATTACTAAGGTATAAACTCAACAAATATAGAGGTTTTTTGCATTATTTTTGTATTTTGATAATAGTCAAAGCTGGAACAAGCTGAACAAAATTAGCATACTTTGTACATATTTGGATATTTGTTGGGACATTGGACAAGGAGGTATACGGGACAGTCGTCTTCAAACAGGGATATATACAGTAGTCCATGCCAGTGGTTCATGACCTTTTTTGTCTTTTGTACCCCCTGGGTTTTTTTGTCATATCTTGTTCAAGATTCTTCAAAAGTGGTCTATATAAAACCATAAAAATGAAAATATCAAAATATAAATTCCTATCATGTCACTTATTTTACTATATTTTATTTTATTTTAAATATATATTTGAACATTTTAAATAAAGTTAATAATAAATAAATTTACTTCAAACAAAAAATAATTCAATGGCTCCCCTTTAAAATGCTAATATACAATAAATAACATTCAAATAATCTTTTTATCAGACAGTGAGACATTTAAGCTTTGTCTTTTGTGAGTTTCAAAAGTTCTATATCAAAACATAGCAAATATTTTCTTATGATCTTGTAAATAAATGATTAAATAATATACCCCGTACCCCTGCAAACACGGGACGCTACTTTTTTACTTCACAGTACGGTTAGCAGTAACCTTCTTTGGTAGCTCCAGTCTTGGCCCGTGCAGATCAGATGTGGAGCCAGATGTGGGAGGCGGTGGCAGAGCAGCAGGTTGTGTCTGGGCCCGAGTCCTGAGCTGCTTGTTTGGACGTGTCCCGTTCACAAATTCTAGGAAAAGAGGAGGACATAACACAAAACATGACAAACCTCCCCCCAAAGCAACCTACTCCCTCTCAGCGTGCCCTCTGTCCTCATTAGTCATCCCGGGACGCTTAACTCTCATGTTGATGTCATTCATGTGACAGCGGTGAGTGATGAGTGGTTCTACTGGAATTTTTTAGGGGGGAGATTTCTCATAGGGCAACTTTGTGTCACAGATGAAGCATTCAATGAGCTAATGGGAAATATACGTATATATTCATGTTGTTGCCCTTTTTAAATGCATAGAAACAGGTTTTGATTGGTTGGTAGCTTGGTCTGAAGATGAATTACATGAGAAGGGTTCCACACTCATTTCACTATGAAAAGGAATGGTTTTGGTGCCAATGTGTAAAAGCTCTTTACAAAAAAAGGGTAATAACTGAGTGAGTTGTTTTATATGGACAACCCGTCAGTCATTTTATAACAATATATAACAATAGGGTAGCCCCAAAGTCTTAAAAGATTTAAAAAGGTATTAAAAAGTATTAAATTATATGGGCAGGGAGTAAATTTTGTCCATCTTTTTCTTAAATTTATAAATGTCTTTACTGTCGATGGTAATATAGTGAATATATGTTAGCAAATTTTAACATTTATCAAATTAATCACACAATACCGAGAAGCTTGTCCTTGTCAAAAATACATTAAGTCGCCTAATACCTGGTAACAAATTTTTCAAGTTGGAATTTGGCTTTAGGTTTTAGGAATGTCTTAAAGTCACCACCTTAAATATTCCTTTAGTTTGTACATTTTTTCTTTTTGTGATGTTGCATAAACATCATCACAGTACACTTACAGAAACTGACATTTATGATTAGGTTTTAAGTTGGGTTTTTTTATGCAGAATTGTTATTTCATCTGTATTGGGCATGAGACCCTTCAGTGTCAGAATAGCACAAATATATAATAGTGTAAAACTCATACAGAGGGCTTGTCAATTTTATTAAAAGTGGCATTAAAAAGTCTTAAAAAGGGCTTACATTTCACAAAACAACTTAACATTCAGCCCTCAGTCGGCATTTAGTGGTCAACGCGGGGTGCAAAAGTGTAAATTTCCATGATCGAGTTATGTTTCCTTGTAGAATTTCTTCTGCGCATAAACAAGAGCTGAACTTTGTAACCACAATCATTTATCAGAGTGATGAATACAAAGATGATTTGGCCCACAGCCTGCAGTTCAAAGCCGTCAGATCTAAAGTAAACATCTGAGTGAGAGTCCATGTTTTTGTGTCAGAGCAGCCCAGAGCAGTAGCAGTGTTTGGTGGCAGCTGTCGTCCCGAACGCTGACCCTGTTTGAGGAGTTTATGTTGGGAGTGGGACCATCGCTCTGTGGTTAGTCTGTCTCTGTCTGGGCCTGGCCTGTAGTGAGTAACGGGACATGTGTTTGGGGTTTTGTGTATACAGATATACGCTGTGTTTCCGTGGTCTGTGGGACGCCTAAAGATGAAGTTATTATGCATTTAGTGAGTCCAGTTATGAGACAAAGTGGATTTTATTTTGAAAGGTATCTATAAGAAGACATAGGATTTAGATCAGTGCTTCCCAACCAGGGGGACAGGGACCCCTAGGGGTACGCAAGCACATTGCAGGAGGTACGTGGAGTTTTTTGATCATTTTTAGTGCCTTTATATATTTGGCTTTCAAAGACTAAAATAAACCTTAATCAGGACTAACCCAGGACTATAGCGAGGGATGGGACACTAAAGAAAGACAAAACAGAGACAGAACCAGGATTAAACCAGGTCTAAACCAGGTCTAAACCAGGTCTAAACCATAACCAAACCAGGAACCAACCAGGTCTTACCCCAGAACTAAACTAGGTCTAAAACAAGTCTAAACCAGCTCAAACCAGGACTAAACTGGGTCCAAACCAGTATTTAATCAGGTCCTGGAGGTACACAAAACCAAAAAGGTTGGGAACCACTGATTTCGATAGTTCTACAATAGATGGTGCTGGGGCTTACTTCATTTGTGGCCAAGACAGCCTTTTGTCCCTTTTGATAGTCTACAATGTTATTAAAGATCAAATACTGCTGTGGAAATATTAATAAAATATGTGTATAATATAATGTTCATAGTTTCCACAGTGACGTGAGGTCTGGAGGGCAGGAGCACAGGCTAATCGACATAAAGACGAGAAGACTGTGGATCTGTGCCTCCCCCGGCGCAGGAGGAGCGATGGCAGCAGTTTAAACACACACATGCCCTATTTACAGCAAACATATTTAAATGAAATGGCCTCATTAAGCTGCTCACAGTAGTTTGTGTCTGTAATAGTACTCATCTTTGCTTTTAGGACAAAAAACTTCCCATCACAGTGACCACCTGGCCCACTTTTTGTTACTGCACAGTTTTAGTTTAGCTTTTTTTTATTTTTATTTTTTTAAGTGGAGAAAGTCTCAGTCAAGACATTACTTTACAAAATGTGTGTTTTTGGAATGAAAACACCAAACTGTAGCAACTTGTTAGATATGAGTAATATCAAAGTTTTTATTCCTTAAGTCTGCCTCACTTTGTCCCACCGAAACACACAACTTATCCCACTTTTAGTGCTTTTTTAGGTGGCCACTGTACTTCCCAGGTTGATGACTGAAAATACAGGAGGCTTTTATCATTGCGGTGGTAAAAAAAAACCTGCACAGTTTGTCTGTGTGGCAGAAGTCCAGCTCAGCAGTGACCTGGCTGCTGTTAGTGACTCAAACAGGGCAGCAGGTGCCTCACACGAATCTCACGTCCCCAATATTTGTAGTTTTACTCCACCAAATATTTGTAGTTTTGCTCCATATTGTATGTTTTCTTGCGTTGTCAGGCCATCTAAATATTTATTTGGCTGCGTCTCCTCGTGGTTACTATGTGCCGTCATGTTTATTTTGCTCTGCTAATAGAATTGTTGGATGTTACACAGATTTTCATGAGTTCTGTTTGAATTAAGCTTTTCTCTAATTAAAAGAAATAAATACTCAACCCTTATTTAGAGGCTGTTTTGGACTCAATTTAACATTTTGAAAGGTGACATGATAATCAGTCTTTGGAGTTAAGAATGAATGAATTCTTTATTGTCATTGCTTTCCACACTTGAACACACGATTAAATGAAATATGTTTCTCATCAGCTCACAGCAGTGCATTACAAAGTATAAATAAATAATGATAAGCGATAAATTCATAGCACATAGACATTTAATTTGTCTGTCACTCAAAGTTCTGTGAGTGTTTGTCTGTATTATGTTTGTGTTTCTGGAATAAACAATCACAAGTCTATGATTTATTGTAGCCTTGGTCTTTCACAACCTATTTTTGATAACATTTAGACTTTAGAATAACAGAAACCATATTTAATCAGCAGCTGTTGTATTATATTGTGTACTAAAAGTCTCTAAACTTCATTTTGAAAACCATTGTGTTCAGTGGCAGTGCATCTTGCTGTTCACACTCCCATGGCTCCAAAATGGATTACAGAACAATTATCCCCAATATCACAGTAAGTTCATTTCTGTTAGCTTATTAATTAGTGTGTCTTTGTTTGTCTGTGAGTGTTTCCAAACTCTGCCCCTGCTCCATCTCTAATTAAAACCACACGAGGCATGTCTCCTTTATCCACTTCCTCTCTGCTTCCTCTTGCGTTGGGGTTTGTTTTAATTGCGGCCGACTCCGGCTCAGTCGAGGTTTCTCCCTCTTGTGGTTAATCTGGAGACTCCTGACAGTTCCCGCTCCCCATCGCTTTGGCCCGGGACAGAGGCGTCGGGCCAACTGGCACAGCCTGTGAGTGTCCTGCCACAGAGAGGGGTTGCAGCTCTGCCAAGCCCCCCGCCGGGACGGACCATGGCTCGCTGCAGCGGCTCGCTATCATTATACAGCTCATTTTCTTTGAGACCTTCCCAAAATCCCAGTTCGCTTGTTACTCTGTGCGCTCATCTGCGGCTATTTATTACTGGGTTGTTCTTTTCTCTTTAAAAAGTGAAAGTCCCTGCTCTGTCGTTGGTTTGCAAGCCTGGCCTGCCAATGCTTTTTCTAATCCAAGGATTTGTCTCTATAGATCTGAGTTGAATTTCCAAAGAGCAGTACAAACGGAGGCAGAATAAATTCCATTGGACGCAATTTGAAAAACATGCAACCAATCAGGACAAGAAAGAAGCTTATCGTTCACGCCATTTTGAACTGAAATGATCTGACAGGAGTTCAAAATTGTTGTCGGTCAAAAGAAACCTAACCTGTTTTATTTTGTGAAGTCAGTGGGTCTGCAGTAGTGTGAGAAGAGTTTTTGAGCCTTTCCATGGCAGGACATAAAGGAGAGCAGGGAGAGACGTTTGGTCCAGACTGAAACCCAACTATACCCAGGGTTAGTACAGTCATGGAAAACCTAAAAAAGTCATTGAATTTTAAAATGCAATTCCCAGGCCCTGGAAAAGTTTTGGAATTTTATATTTTGGTGTAAGGTTTTGGAAAGGTTTTGGACAGTTAAACAGTAACATTCGGGCCACTCCTTAGTTAAACCTTGCGCCAGCTGGAACACAGTAAATATCAGTGTTCAGTAGAAACGCTGTCTTCTTGGCCTCTTCTTGTTCTCACTGCAGGAAAAAGTGACCTGTAGTATATTTTTATCAGAATATTTTAACTATTTTTTTTTTTTTTTTTTTTTTTTCTTTTTTTTTCTTTTTGCTCTTTTGGTTTTGGTAATGCTTTAAAACAATATAGATGATTATGTTATATCTAATATAGCATAATTATCATTATCTTTTAATCACCGGTGTTTAGGCTGTAAGTCAGTAAAATAATGTAATAATATATTTCTGGGGGAAGAGGCCCCAACTGTTTTCTTTTCTTCAACTGAAACATTTCCATATCTAACAAATGAAATTGCAGCAAAACTATGTTTCTCATGTACCACATTGGACATTTTGAATACGATGTAAACATGTAGTAATTTTTCAGGTCTTGGAAATTTAGACAAAAGTTTTGGAAAAGTCATGGAAAATTTTTTGTAAAAAAGTGAATGAACCCTGTATACTGTGGTGCACAATTTGTAATCGCTATTTATGATTTAATTTTTGTTAAAGGTGCTATGAGCAGTATAGATATTTTACATTTCATCAAAACTACCCACAAGATCTGAGGTAAACATGTTTAAATGTTTTACTGATGACAATGTTACAGCTGATTTATTCACAATTAAAAATATATTTTACATAATTGCCGAGTTGTTTTGATTCTAAAACCCTGCTTTGCTGATCGCCCAATCAGAAAAGCTGAAAGACTGGCAACCCACTGAACATTGTTTTGCTTTAGGCTGCAGTACTGTTTTCAGACCAGTAGAGCGCATGCTGCTTACAGTATCTTTAACATTTTCACTTCAAAATGTATTGGCTCATGGTAATTTTACAGTTCCCCTGATTTGAAACTGCAAAATAAATCTCTGACCTTCACCAAGCAGACTCACCACGGCACCAATACACAGAATAATAATACTTATGAAATGAACATTATTTTAAAATGGTTCTGATCTACAGCAGGCTACACAGACGAGATCAGAGACAGCTACTGAAGGTCTTTTAATCAAACTTACAGACTCAGAAACTCCCGATATGTAGTACGTCTGTGAAGACTCTCACTCATCCAGGCTAAAAGAAGTCATTGGACTAAAAACAAAAACATTTTCTAATGTGAGCTGTTGAGCCGAGGTCTATAGACATCATGCTTTGAGTTGAATAGATACAGCAGAAGTTCTCTGTGAGCTGATATTTGAAATACTGTAAGTTTGTGTTTACCAGAGCCATATCTGTACACAACATTTCTATCATTTTAACTGAATATATTATAAAATATTATGGAAAATAGATAAACCAACAACATTATGCATAAACTAAAATATGCCCATAATACTGTAATAGCCAAAAAATTACTCATCTGTTTTTATAAGGGCCATATTCTGCTTTTATTTATATTTTTAAACCAATCTTGGTCACCTCTAAAACAACAGCACCTTTTACAACCTTTAAAAACATTATCTGAATAAAAGAACATGTTTTTAATAAGTACTTGTGCCATAAAGAAACAGGTGAAGAGACCAACAGAGTGCAGCTCTGTTACGCTTTTTAAAATCAGAATCAGAAAGAAAAAGACATCCTTAAACTTTGTGTTATGCCATTTTACTACAGAATGAAAAATGTCTGTGAGGAATCCGTGGAAACAGAGCTGTACACTGTTTTTTTTGGATTAATGAATGTGAGCAGATTGGATGTATAGAGGGTTTGTTGATTGGTCAGTGCTTACTGGATTAGTTTGGGGTTTGTAGGCGAGGAACCAAGCATTTTGAGACCTCAGAAAGGCAGCACCAGAGATTACAGGATTACTCAAACAGGTGGGAAGGAAAGAAAACGCAACTCCAGGTATGTTTTTGATGAAGGAACAACATTTTAACACTGTAGAAAGCTCAGAAGTCAATTATGCATAATATAGTCCCTTTAAAAGAATAGGAAATATAAAATGTCCTGGGTGAAGTCATCTCTGATTTCTTTGACATTAAAAATATGAATTCTTGGAAAAGTTTGTGAAGCGTTAGGTCACATTCAGAGTGGAGCAGGTGGTGAGCGCAGACAGACTCTTAAACAGCCGCCGTCACTGTTTCCTTCACTGTATTTTGGGTTTTTGTTCGAAAATACCCCGAACCACATCTTTCCCTGGGCTTTACAAGTGTTTGTTTGGCTTTTAATTGGTTTGCGCTGCGCCCCTCCTCTCCCAGAGCCGGACCAGAGTTGCTGGGATACACACCATAAGAAGGAATTTCAAGACCTCAGTAAATCTCTGAGCAAATGCAGATAAATACAAGCGGCTCTATAACAAACCATCCAGTACATTAAAGCAGCATTCATCGTGGTCAGTTTGTCTGTGGGACGAGTGGCTCTGCTCTGTGGACCAATTCAAACAACACTGGACATGCCGTTCCCTCTCTATATAGGCCTCAACGGTTGGACATGGCTACTTATTCAAACAACTAAACCGTCCCAGAAAGTCCACAGACAAAATACTTCTCAGAATAATTTACTGGTCACGCAATAAACTCAATACTGTGGCCAAGACCAAGATATGGAAGATAGAAGTCCCTCTTTGTTAGCTTAGCAAAATTAGTATCCAAGGCTATTTCTGTTGCCTGTTGGTTGAAAAATGTATCTCTAGCTCACTGTACATCTATAAGTGCAGTGCAATACAGCTAATTACCAAATAGGAATCCAAAGTGTCCCCAAAAAGCACATTACTAGTCAAGGATCTTTGCTTTTTTAAACTGAAGATGTGAAAGAAAATATATGTGATAACGCAAGTCTTGTGATGTTGAATCAAGCCCCTATAATGTAGAAAGCTGTAATGGCTCTGTGAATGTGGTGTTTACGAAGCTGCAACAAAACAGAAAGAAATCTATATTAATGACTATTTACAGTATCAGCTTAGAGAGGTTGTGTGGACATATATTGCTTATGTAGTTACTAAATTAGCATATTTTAAAAATCTTGTACCTTCATAGATTTTTACAGTATATCGTCAAAGTTACATTTCTAGACATTATGACACGAAGAATCAAAACAGTGCTCTCTGCTTCTCAGTGACCAGATTTTAGAGCAAGATACAGCGAGAGTCCCTTGTAGCTTGGAGGTCTAAGAATAAGAATAAGAATAAGAAAACCTTTATTAGTCCCTCAGTGGGGAAATTGCATTGTTGCAACAGCATAAGTACAGTTAGCAGTAGCACACAGTGGTATCACACAAGAGGACAAAGTGTATCAGAGACCAGTCTGGCCAAAGATAATTAACTCAAAAACTAAACTACAAGCAGAGCTAAATAAACTAAATTAGAATATAAGCAATTAAATACACTATAATAAATATGTACAGTATATAGTCTGAATATAAATGAGGGTTCCCATTCATTCAGGTTTTAGTAGATAAAAAATATGAAAAAACACCAGCAGCTAAGGTTTGGTTCCCAAGAATGTCCTTAATGCACTGTATATTTAGCTTATCATTACAGGATCTATAGGGCACTAGGGTTTGGCAATTACCAAAAGGGATTTAAAGCTAGGGCTTTCACTTCAGTGATACCTGTTTTTTGATACCAGTACCTGAGAGATACTTTTTACTGATACCTATGGTGAGCTAATCTATCTTCTGCAATCATAGAACACAATAATACTGAATAAAAGACCATTTTTGGCCTACTACTCCTGCTACTTACTCCTCTGTGAATAGGAAGAAATCTATATTAATGACCATAAACAGTGTCAACTCTGAGAGTTGTCTGCACATATTCTGCTTATGTAGTTTAACCCTCAGCCTCCTGGCTCCTTTTTGGTTGTATTTTCTGCTTTCATTTTGGCATTTCTTATGCTACGGTGATGATATTTGACAAAGATGTTCATTAAAAAATTTGTTTTAGAATTTCAGTGTCACAATAATTTTCAACTGTCTTAACAAAAACCTTGCATTCTTCCTCTAAAAGGCCTTTTTGGTCCCATTGACTCACATTAAAATCATTTATTTTCACTCTACTGCTGTTGCAACACAGAAATGTTAAATCATGTTCATTCCTCTGTAACCCTGTCAGAGGATAAAAAATACACAAGCAAAAAAAAAAAAAAAAATCACCAGATCCAGATTTTCTCATTGTATTGTGGCAAATAATTCCCTTATATTTCCCAGATAACAGTGAGTGTAGCTCAGCCTCTTAGTGCTTTAAGAGGAAGAACCTGAGTTTCAGCGTATTGTTGTGTGATTTTCTGCCCGTTTTTTTGTAATGGCACAAAAAGTAAAAATGTATCAAAATCAGTTTTAGGACTTATCAGTAACCTATCCGGGACTGGTAATCAATGCACAAACAAAAAAGTACTTTGCTTCTTTAAATAGTAAATAATTCATGTTTTATTTACAAATATGTTGGAATTATGTGAACAAACTGTTTTTTAGAGGGTTAAAAATATAAACATTTATTCTCTTTTGTTATGTATGATGAGGACAGGGGTTAATGATCAAAAAACATCATTCATGTTTTATATTTTTAAATGTGACCCCGTGACCTAAAAGGGCTTTAAGAGGAAGAACCAGATTTTTTAAAGGAGGGCCTGAGGGATAAATTTGCTTATTAAAAAATTTGCCTTTTTTTTTTTTTAGAGATTTCAAAGTTACATTTCTAGACATGATGATGCAAAGAATCAAAACATTGCTCCTTGCTTCTTGTTCACTTTCATTCAGATTTTCAATGTCGAGGACCCACATGATCTTTTGGGAGGAGCATAAATCAGATTTTTGGTTGAGGTAGGTCTGCTTGGGTCGCTCTGTTAGCCAGAAAACAGAAATAAACCAGAAAGGCAGAAACTATTTGGCAATACACCACTGTCCAATGAAAACATATGGAGTCCATCTTTAACTTCTGGGTTGTTCTGGGACGACCTGAGGCTGAAGTGGAGCGCTCCTGTCGAAAACCTGCTGTGTGTGTGAGCAGCGTGTGAGAAATGCAGTGGTCATCGTCCGCCTGTGGCCTCAATGTGGAGACATGAATGAGGGCTTGTACCAGGAACAACGTCGAGTGTGTTTGCTCCTAACTTCAGACTTTAAAGCAACACAATGTAACTTTTGCTCACGAAAATAAAAAGAAGGACCATGTTTTAGTTTGCCCTCTCTCTTTTATTCACCTTCTCTGACAAAATCCTCTTCACTTTCTTCGCTGGCATCAGAATGGACTGAACTTATTCTAAACCAGAGCATAACCAGGGCTAAACCAGGGCTAAACCAGGACTAAACCAGGTCTAAACCAGCACATAATTGAAACAAAACCAGGACTAAACCAGGACATAATTGAAACAAAACCAGGACTAAACCAGAACTAAACCAAGACTGTATTAAGTCTAAGCCAGAGCACAACCAGGACTAAACCAGGTCTAAACTAAGTCTAAACCAGTGCATAACCAGGACTAAACAGCACATAAATGAAACAAAACCAGGACTAAACCAGGACATAACTGAAACAAAACCAGGACTAAAGCCCGGATTAAACCAGCTCTAAACCAGCATGCAATTGAAACTAAACCAGGACTAAACCAGAACTAAACCAAGACTGTATTAAGTCTAAACCAGTGCATAACCAGGACTAAACCAGGTCTAAACTAAGACTGAACCAAGTCTAAACCAGTGCATAACCAGGATTAAACCAGGTCTAAACCAGGGCTGGATTGGCAATTGGGAGCAGCCGGTGGTCTAGACCGAAAATTCCCAGGATGATTTTTTTCTCACAGTCCAGCCCTGTCCTGAACCAGTACATAAGAGACTAAACCAGGACTAAATCGTGACTAAACCAGGACAGAACCAGGCCTAAACTGTGCTTTGGACTAAGCAGTGGTCCACACTTTAAATTGAATCCTCAATCAGAGCAGGATTAAAAACAGGAGTAATACTGGCTCTACATTTAACTAAATCAGGACATAAACTGCTAAAGAGAAGAACCACTCATAAAGAATGATTACGAGAAGCGCTCAGGTGTTTGGGGAGAGTTGATAACAGCTGATCTCCCACTAAATTTATTTTAAAAACATTATTTTAAGGTCCACATATGACATAGTGTTGCCTTAAGTCTGTTGTATTGGGCCGAGTGGCTGGCTTGTGTTTCAGAGGAGAAGGGAACATGCTTGTTTATCTTGGGACTGACGTAACCGTGTGATTAAGGCTGGTTTTATACCTCCGCTCGCTCGAACACACAAACACATGAGGCTCCAGCTGCTCAGAGCACATCCCACTGACTCACTGCAGTTTCCTGGAGACACAACCACAACCAGGCTCTTCAACACTGAACCCAACATGTTTTAGACCTGCGTTTGGTGAGAGTGAAGAGGAGTGCTCGAGGTTAGCTGTGAATAGAAAATCACAGAATAGCCACTTTCTTCATTTGCAGTTTATTTCTCCTAAATCTGTCAGGAATTATCAGGCCCATTAGTTTTAAAGGCATAGTTCAAATGATTCTTTTGAACACTTCCTCTCAGAGTTTGTTGTCCAGGCTTTTTTTGTCTTGATTGGCTTGAGGTTCTTCCAGCCCAGTTTCATTATCAGACCTGATTTATACTCCACATGCAGCACAGCTAAAAGGCAAGACAAAGCAAAAAGTAACAAAAAAAATCCACAGACGGGCTCCTTGGTGGCTCACCTGCAAGAGCACATACCATGTATCAAAGTGGCCAGGGTTTGCTCCATGCCATTCCCTTTTCTTTCTTCTATATTTGTTGCATTAAGCACATTGTTTTTGTGCATTTTTGTGCATTGTTTTTGTGGATTTATTACAATCAGCACATCTAAAAAGTATCAAATAATGATCTAATGCAGACCCACTGATGCTCAAACTGTCACTCTCACTGCATGATGATGGCATTGCACCACGATGATTCAGGTGAGGCCTTAGAAAAACTACAAAATGCCATCTCATAAAGTTAGCAGCAGGAGCCTGTATTTCTATAGACCATGGGTTCTCTAAAAGTGCTACTCAGGAGTCTTCTGCATTTCAGATTTATTTTAGTTTTATTCCTGTTTTAGTCCCGCTGTGGTTGCGTAGTTCTTGTTTTGAACTGGTTTAGACCTGGTTTAAACCTGAATTTGTCCTGGTTTATACTTAGTTTGGTCTTAGATTAGTCCAGGTTTGGTCCTGGTTTAGACCAAGTTTAGACCTGTTTTGGCCCTTCTTTATACTAGTCAGATTAGTCCTAAATCACCCTGGTTTAGCCCTAGATTAGTCCAGGTTTATACTTGGTTTAGTCCTTGTATAGTCCAGGTTTAGTCCTGGTTTAGACCAAGTTTAATCCTGGTTTAGTGCAGGTCAAGTCCTGGTTTAGTCTAAGTTTAAACCTGGTTTAGTCCTGCTTTACACTAGTCAGATTAGTCCTAAATAAATCCTGGTTTAGTCCTAGTTTAGATCTGGTTTAGACCAAGTTTAATCCTGGTTTGGTCCTTGTTTAGTCCAGGTTTAGTCCAGGTTTAGTCCTGGTTTAGACCAAGTCTAAACCTGGTTTAGTCCTGCTTTAGACTAGTCAGAATAGTCCTAAACTGATCCTGGTTTAGTCCTGGTTTAGATCAGGATTAGACCAAGTTTAATCCTGGTTTAGTCCTGGTTTAGTCCAGTTTTAGTCCTGGTTTAGACCAAGTTTAATCCTGGTTTAGTCCAGTTTAAGTCCTGGTTTAGTCCAAGTTTAAACCTGGCTTAGTCCTGCTTTATACTAGTCCTAGATTAGTCCTGAAATAAATCACTCCTGCTTTGGTCCTGATTGTGTCCTGGTTTAGGCCCTGTTTTGTTTTAGTCCATTAAAGATGGTATTTGGAAACACAGATATTTTCTGGGGTGGTACTTGGTGTGAGAAGTTTGACAATCATCATTGCATACTTTTCACTGTCAGTAGTTACGTCCCATAGGAGAGACTGTGACATCTGAAACAGCCCATAACAGTAACACACCGCTGGCCACACAGTCAGGCTCCGCTCTGCCACAGACAGCGCCGCTGACCTGAGACAAAGCACATATGAACTCAATTTTCCCCAAAACAAGTGAAAACAACAGAAACATGCGTGCTGACGTATGCAGATAGGAAGGAAATCATTAAAAAGCAAACAGGAGGAGGAGCAGCGGCACATAAAAGCCGGCTCCGAGGCCCAGAGTCAGGAATGTAACACATCTGTTGGTCTGGCAGGCCTCTCAATCATGTGTGATGTGGAGCAGACAGAGATGGTCAGGAAGGTTGTCTCCATGTTAACGCACTCATGTTTTTAACACTGACCTTTTTCACCTCATCTTAAGCTGTCAAAGTTTTTAAAAAAGAGTTGTGTTTGTCTTGATTTGTCACTGTTGCCTATGTTTGCACGATCCTTGTTTTTCAGTCACTCACTCGGACCAACCAGATGTGTTGTTTCTGTAGCTCGGTCATTTGTTTTAACACATGTTTTAACAGATGTTTTAGCATGGTGGGCAGGCTGCAATGCCCTTTTGCTCTTTTATGAACTTCTGGTGCTCTGATGGAGCGCCTCAATCAAAACAATGCTGTTAGCTGTGCATCAGAAACACTCCTTGCATTTGTCTTTCATCAGAAATTGTGGAAACAGGCATTACTTCTTGTTTCTACAGCTACTCAGAGAGGACAAACTGAGCACTGCTGGAGGAGAAGCACATGGATGTTTCTGTATTGAAGGCTAATATTCAGTTTTTAAGTAACTCATTAGACTTATTGGTATTGGGTGTCTTCTTAAACAACAGCATGTCCCTCAAGGGCTACTGTAGGTGCTCACAAGGCTGTAGGAAGAAAACCAGCTACCAGATGTTGGGAAAAAAACTACCCTCTCCCCAGACACTTCCTCCATCTTCCTCAAGCTAAAAGGCATTCCCGCAGCCTTAAAGGGCCTATAGTGATGCTTTTCCCAGGCTTATAAAATAGTTTTGGGCGCCTTTGCATTGGTATTTCATGTTTGAAATCTTAAAATAATGTATATGTATAGAAAACGTGTTCTTTTGGGGAGCTGTTGGTGTTAGTGACGGTAATTTAAGTGTCCGGGGATGGTGTATGGGCTTCAGAAACGCGCAGGAGTACTTTGTGGTGCTTTCAGCTGTGGAGAAGGGAATGGCCTCACCAAACAAGTGAGAATGAAACAAAATACTCCAAGTATGTTTTTGAGGTGGAGACAACATTATAACATTGTAAATAGCTCAAAAAAGTCCATTTAGTATATTACCTTTAGGTGTCCTAGGTCCTGTCCGCCCTGGGGATGGGACATAAAGCTCACATTGTAAAATGTTGACATAAATCTGATCATGGTTGAGCTTTTATGTGTTTTGTAGTGAAATTGACAGACGTTTCTAAAAATAACCACAGTTTGAACCAAAAGCTTTATGAACTCAGCCTTAAAGACATATGTCAGTGTAGATATTTTAGGGGACAGCTCCTGCGATTATAGAAGCAGTACATTTAGACTTAATTTTCCAGAGACTAAATAGTATTTCTAATGAAATTCTTTACAGTTTTGAGTTTGTGTCTGTATTATTTATGGGTTGATTGGTTCACCGCAGTGCTCAGTAAACACATCTGGTTCCTGTTTCTCAGTAAGTTATGAGCTTCTGTAAATCACTCAAGAAAATATGAGTCAAACAATCAGCTACAGACGGGATAAAGGCCAATTCAGAGAGAGGTTAATTTACACAAGATAATAAAATACCAATTTATTTCTGATGGTGATAAACTTTTTTAATTAAAGCATTATTAAAACGTCAGATTTGATCTCTTATGCATTTTAGGTCTAACTAACAGAAGTAATAATGGTTATATTATATTAAGTTATATTACAGATATATAACAGTGTCTATTTAAAGGAAATTGTGTATGTAGTAAAAATGCTACTGATGTATATTAAGTTAATTTGGATTTTTTTTTTTTTTTTTTTTTTTTTTGCACTAATGTTAGTCAGACTATTTATAACTTACCCTTTAGGGGCAGTAGTACCTCTGCTGGTACAGACATTCACCCACTAACCAGAAGGTTGGTGGTTTGAATCACCGTCCTGCATTGCATACTGCCGGTGTGTCCTTGAGCAAGACACTTTACCCACCTTGCCTGTATGAATGTGTCAGTGTGAGTGTGTTTGGTTGTGGTCAGAGGAGAGTTTAGTTTAGACCTGGTTTAGTCCTGGATTACTCCTGGTTTAGTCCTAGATTAGTCCTGGTTTAGACTTGATTTAGTTCTAGATTTGGTCCTGCTATACCTGTTTAGTCCTGATTTAGAGCTGGTTTAGTCCCTGTTTTGTCTTTGTTTGCTAGCACTCATTTTAGTCTGTTAAAATTAAAATGGTTCTTGGAAAGCCAAATATATTTTCTGATGTTTCTGACTAAGACTGACATAAAAATATCTTTAGGAAGTAAATGTATTGGAGTAAAACTATAACTTCATACGACCCAGTTCAGCTCTGCCACTTGTCTTGTGCTGGTATCCTGTTTTGTTGCCCCGAGACAGTGGTTCAGGACAATAAAATTTGCCAGTAACAACACAATCTGACTGCGGTCTCCCCTTTCTGCCATTAAATCACACAGAGCCACAGCCACAGCCCTTTCAATGAATCACACTTGGACCAAAATAACAGAAATGTCACCGACAACACCACTGTTTCCTCTGTGGTCGGTATAATGGCGGTTTAAAGACCTTTTATTCTGGAAATCCCCCAACATTGTCATAATAATACGTTTATATGGAGACTATTTTCACAGCTTTGTTAAACTGTTTCTGGACAGTCAGACCGACCTCAGAAAGACAGAGGAAAAGTCTTTTTGTAGATCTGTCTAAAGGAAAAGTGTTGCATACATAAAGGTATACAAATTATTATAAAAAGTTAACCAAATTCTTCTTGTCAGAACTTATCATACTGTATCCTCAGGGTTTTTAAAAACAATTAAAGCCTCAAAATAATTTTATTCTAGGAAGATTTTAGAGGTATTACAAAATAATGGCAACATAATGGTAGTCTAGCCCAGTGGTTCCCAACCTTTTTGATCTTGTGTACCGCCAGGACCTGTCTTAGTTCTGGTTTGGACCCAGCTTAGTCCTGATTTAGACCTGATTTAGCCTTAGTTTAGCCCTGATTAGAATTGGTTTATTTCTGGTTTTTAGACCTGTGTTTTTTTGTTTGTTTGTTTTTTGGTTTAGTTTAGTTTAGCCCTGGTTTGACCTGGTTTAGACCTACTGTATTTCTGGTTTATTCCTGGTTTAGACCTGGTTTAGTTCTGGTTTTAAATCTGGTTTAGTTCTGGTTTTAGTACCTGTGTTTTCCTGGCTTAAGTTCTGGTTTTAGACCTGGTTTAGTTCTGATTTTTGGCCTGTATTCAGTCCTGGTTTAGTTCAAGTTCAGTCCCTGTTTTGTTCTAGCATTTTTCTGTTATTCCCTGTTTTATCTCAGCATTGTCCTGGGTTAATCCAGATTTTGTACATTTTAAATGATCAAATAACTCCACAAACCCCCTGCAATGTGTGTACCCCTAGGGTCCCTGTACCCCTGGTTGGGAAACACTGGTCCAGCCCTTTTAATGTTGCTGGTAATATGTAAAGTAATAAATATATGCAGCAAATTTAGATTTTGGTGCATATATTCTATTGAGGATAGCATTAAAAAAGGCCATAATAACGTCTGGAAAACCCTGAATATATTGGACATACTCAAGGTTTTGAAAATGTATGGAAAAGTCCTGGAAAATCGTGTGTCATTTTGGAAAACATGTTGACACTGAACCTTGAAGGACCACTTTTTCAAATGTTGTTGTTGTTAGTGCTGGTATGTGATTTTAAGCATGTTGTGGCCCAAGAAGTTAAAAGCTTTTATTACTAGGATTGTATCTAAAAATGATTTACTACCAATAATAAGTTGTTTACTGCAGGCCCAAGCTCTTAAACAGACAACTTTGTTAAACCAACCTTTTGTTAGTAAGACTTTTAATCAGTGGTTTGAAAAATCACATTGGGAAAAAAATGCTTAGGAATTAAGTCAGGAATTAACTCTTCCACAGGGGGATACCCTTGGTGCTGGTCCCAAGCCTGGATAAATGCAAAATCAATATACAAATCACTGCATGCTATAGGACACAGATGATTTGCTGTGGCCAACTCAGAAAAGAAAAGCCAAAAGTAGATAATCCTAATCTTTAAAGACCATCTCTGAGCAGTACCTCTCTGTGTTTGTCCCACAGCTGCTGCGGATGGTGACCTTATCTGAAAAGCGCTGGAGGGTCCGGGCCCGGGGCGGCGGGGCAGACGGGGCAGTGGAGGGAGAAGAGGGCTTCGGGAGCGGAGACTGTGATGATGAAGACGACTGCAGCGGGACGTCCGGTCTGGGGCCACCGCCGAGACGCAAACGGCTACGCATCTTTGCAGGTAAGTGTTCAGATGGGACAGTCAAATTTAAATGTGGGTTTAAAGCGGTGTACATTTTTTTTTTACTTTTAATGCAAAACAAAGTAAAGTGTACTCTTGGAATAAACAAAGCAATAAATCATGAAAGTTAATCATGACCTTTCTACCATTGCCCAATCAGCTAAAACCTGGGGAATGCAGTTTAATCCAAGTAAAACAAAGGCCATGTTCCATTCTAAGGCACAACAACAAACTATTGATATTAGATTTATGGATTGTCCTATTGAAATTATTAAAGAACATTTACATCTAGGATTATGGATTACGAATGACCTCAAGTTTGACAAACAAGTAGACTCAGTTTGCAGAAAGGTGGCATCACAAATATTTTTGCTCCGTAGACTTTCTCTCTCTGTTACAGATCATAATCTGCTCTTAAGATTGTACAAATGTTATATTTTACCACACTTCGAATATGCATCACCAGTCTGGGCTGCACTGAACATTACGCAAACAAATCGACTGCAATCAGGATTATACTAAACTATCCTTACACACAACAACTTCATGATGAGGACTACAACCTGCTGAAATTAACCCCACTAAAACATTGGAGGAATTTTGCACTGATGTGTTATGGATATAAACTGTTCCACAGAGCATTACCTCAAGCTCTTTTAACTTTTTGTCCTGTTATTAAACAAAGTACTATTCAAATGAGGGGTACAACTCTTAGCCTGCCTGGCATCTCATATCCCACCAGCAGAGCACTTGACCGCTCCCCCTTTCTCTTTTTAACCAAACTTTTAAATAATATTGCAGGGTTGTGGGACTGTGCCACATTAGAGCACTTCAAGAACATGCTTTGGAACACAAACAAGAGACACATCTTTGATGTCTTTTTGAAATGCACACTTTAAGTATTTTTTCTGATTGTCAATGCCTTCGGGCACGACAATAATTCACTTAAGGTGTTTAAAAAAAACAAATTTAAAATAAAAAAACTTTTTTTTTTCTTCAGTGTAACTACATTGCTGAGCCAGGCCCTTTAAAACATGCCAGCTTGTTTAAACTTTATATGAATATTGTGAAAGGCAAAGTAAATGAATGTATACATTTTTTATGATGTTTTGTGACGGGGACGCTGTCGTCCCGTAACAGGAGCAACATAACTTTTTAAAATTGGGGTATAAGGGTTAATGATCACCCTGCATCGAGTGGTGGATTCAAGAATTTGTTTTATTTTTTTCTTACAATATGGTTAAATTATACTATTACAGTATACTATATACACTATTACTACTATTTTACTCACTTTGGTCTCACTTTGGTCTCACTTTGGTCGGTTGAATAAACTCCAACCAGCCAAAGTGGCCACGTTAACTTTACTTTCTTCACTTTAGAGGTCCTCAATTCCTGATGCTATGTTTGAGTGAACACCTAATTTAGTACAGAATAATTAATCATGATTAAAGTTTTTTTTTTAAACTCCAAAAACTATTACGCTTGACCCCATGCAAAACATTCAAATTTACCTTTTTTCCACATATTTAATAAATCCTTGTGGCTAGTAACGTTTGAAAAGGACTTCCTACAGTAGCCAGTGAGCAAAAAGCTAATGTCAAGCCCTGATGCTAAGTACTAGTAAATAATGATTATTTTAATAATGTTGATGTTTTAAAAGGAAACAGAATTTACCTGAGACAATAAGAGGCACTGACATTGGTTGCCCCGGTATTAATCTAATGATAGTTAATGAGCTAAGTCCTTATTACAAATGAACAACTAATAAATTTGTCTGTGACTGTTAGAGTGATATTTTATTGTGCATTTCTTATATGAATGTATTGTGTGGTAACAGATCTCCTCTATCCCTTGTCATCAAATCCTCCAGTGGACATTCACAGTTGTACATGATAAAAAATACAAATACATTTTTGTCCCGACCATGAACTACTGCTTACAAATCCTCTAAGACAGTGGTTCCCAAACTTTTCACAGTCATATACCCCTCAGACATCTGAGCCCCAGCCATGTACCCCTACTCTTACTGTCTGTAAGTACAGTAAACATAAACTAAACATGAACTAAAAACTTATTGAAGTTGGAAGTAGTGAATTATTTCTCATTACATTCAAATATTTATTAATACATACAAGCATACATAGCAGCATTTTTAGTGAGCAACATCAGTTCACTTTTTGGAAATCTACCAAAGCTTTTACTACCAAGCTTTTAAAATGAACCTATTGCCAAACAATAATTTGCTGGACACTAGAGGATATGTGTGTTTTTGGCAATGTGAGAAGGCACTTAGACTGTATGTTTTTATATTTTATATTTCATTTTCAAACTGTAATCAGGCTTGTTTTTAAAGTTATTTCATGTACCCTCTATGTCTTTTTGCTTACCCCTGGGGTTACCTGTACCCCAGTTTGGGAAATACTTCTCTAAGCCAAAGTTTGTAAATGTAGAAGTGTTACAAAATACAATCACAGCAGGTACAGATGATTAATGAATGTATTAGCACATTTGATTGGTGTTTTTAGAAGTTAACCCGACTCTAATAGGCCCTGATTTTGGCTCTGTAAACATTGGCCGCACACTCCAAGCATTTTTATACAACTCCACAGAGAAAATGTATTGTTTTTATGGGAAACTTTAGGATACAGAGGTTGTTTAGGGTTCATTTGCAGAGTGACTCACAGTCCAAACTCTGTCCCGGTGTGTTTCCATGGCTACTGTACACGCTGACACCTCTCTGACACTCTGCACAGTAAACTATCAGACTTCCTCAGGTAGCTGCCTCGCCACGACCTCTGACCTCGGCCCTGTCAATCCCCCTTTTGGAAACACGTCAGACGCCCTCTCCACAAAACAAACACAGAACAAATGAAGACACAAAACCGCTCGGGCCTAAAGAAACCAAACAGCGAGGCCCGATACGCCGCCGCTGAGACGTCCCAGCTGAGCAAACACCACTGAGGGGAGTAGTCCAGCTTCTCGGGATGTTGTGGAAGAGGTTTTTGGGTCTGGCCTAAGCAGGAGTCAGTCCCGGGACTTGGGGTTAACACAGGGGGCAGAGACTGCAGCAGGATGGACCGTGAGAGACAGATGATCCCAGACACTGACCGAATTATAGAGATGAGAGCACGATAATAACATGTCGTGGGACAAGATCAAGGTCACCGTGTTTGTAAAAGTCCAAACTGGGGACACTAGAGATTTTTCCTTTTCCCAAAACCAACCAACCAGCATATGCCACAATTATTAAAACATTTTCAGTGTAATTATCTCAAATTGGAATAATCAGTAATACTCATGATTAACAATATTGTAATAAAGAAATAGTTTATAAAGCCTGAATTACCACTGATGTTTATAATTTTGCACTGATTTACTTGAGCTTATTACTAAAGAATTAACCATTATTAACAATGTTTATAACTCAATGGTGTTTATTAATGTTGAAGTAATGCTTTGTAAATAATCAATTCACTGGTTACTTATCCTTAACTAATACTTAATTAATGCTTAATCTAGTGTCACTGAATAATAACAGGAATTTTATTGATGCATTTCATTGATGCAGCTCAAATAAATCTTGTCCTAATCTTGTCATAATAAAGAGACATACAATTTACTTTGTATGTAATTATCATCTTTTGGTTAAAACATAGCAACTATCGTAAATGAAAGTGTGTTATTCAAATAACAGCATTGTATCCTTTGACACTTTATCATTCTTACAGCGCAAGTCTGTTTGAAGGTAGATTTTATTGTCCCTGTAGAGAAATTTGTTCTCTGCATTTAACCCCTCCTCAGTCAGTGTCTGTGGGGCGACCTGTCAGGAGCAGAGGGCGACCGCAGTGCAGCGCCCGGGACCCTTCTCCACACAGAAACCTCCACAGGGGCTCGAGGACCTTTGTGTTGTGAGGCGAGAGTGCTAACCACCATGCAGCCATGGGTTGCAGTCTTTTATAATTTTTGTGTGAATGGATCCTAAAATTGACTTGGTCCCAGAGGCACTTAGTAAATGTTACTGTCTTCTTGGCAACACTAGTTCTCTGATGTCAGTTTTCTGGCATCTAGCAGCTTTTCTGTGTGCCACAGACTCAACAGATCAAACCAGGGTTTCTGTGGGGTCTTAAAAGCCTAAAAAAGTTAAATTAAAAAATCTAATTTGAGGCCTTAAAAAGTTTTACCTTTGCTGAGATGCGGAAAATTAGGTCTTAAATATGTCACATGTTTGATGTAACTACCTGTGTTCACAGCTTATATTAAAATGCCCATTTAAATGCTAAAAGGCGTATTACTGTCACCGATACGAGAGCTCAGATCTTTTTTTCCTGAGACCAAAATGCTTTGCGGTACTCACTGTTGCAAATGGTTGCAAATAAATGGCACAGCCACATTTATGACTTAGCTTTTAACTTAACATTTCTTGCTCTTAAAAAGTTATTTAAAAAGTCTTAAATTCAACTTGTTTAACCCTGCAGAAAACCTGACAAACAATATTTTGAAACTGAAACTAAAATTATGCTAATTAGTAACAAAAGTCACTTCACTTAGACAATATTCAAGAGACTTCCCTTTCTAACGTATTCATTCCTACATTTTATATCACACAGGTCTCAGAAGTTAGAGCCTACTCTGGCTGATAGTGTGAGAGAAACAATCGTATACACTCACATTCACTCACTATAGGCAATTTAGATTCACCAAGCCATCACTTTTCAGAAAGAAGCTAGAAAAATACATGAGATTAACATGATGAGTGGCATATTGTAGCCCTTTTGTGTATTTTTTGAGCCATTTGTTTGCTGGAAGTTGGTTCTTTTGCAGTTGAAACGTTAAAATTGGGAGGGGGGGTATCCCGCGTCTCTCTGAACTCTCTCTGTCCCTTATTTGCCTTGCCCTCTGTGAGCGATCAGGACAGATGTTTGTGTTGTTTATGTGGATCCTGGACCCTCGGTGTTTGCAGACCTTGGAGAGCCCCCCTGCTCATTGGCACATGCACAGATAGCCACTGATAGTCACTGATGACCCAGCAGAAACACTGACCCCACACACACACACACACACACACACACACACACACACACACACACACACACCCACACAAGCCCCCCCTTCCCTTTTGGTCAAACAGGGGGCTAAGGTTCAAAGGTCAACCTTCAGAGCATGGGGCCTAATGGGCTTGGCTGTCTGTGCTCCACTGCCCCGGGATGGACCGGCTCTGGTTTCACAAAGACGCCACACAAACACAGAGGGGTGTAAGAGGAAGTTCCCACACGTTTTCCCACTGGCCTTATTAACTCTGGCTTTAAAAAGTTATAAAGTCTCCTAAGTTAATTTGCAAGGAACTCAAACAATCTGCTGGTTCAGGGGTAAGAGCTGTATTCACTGAACCAAAAAAATTACTTCACTGAAAGGAATAATTTCTGCCTCTACTGCACCCATTCTGGCTGAAGTTACCATCTTTGGCCGTATCTTGCAATGGCAGAAAATCCTTTAAAATGGGGAGAGGGAGGAGGAGTGGGGGTAAAATGATAAATCTCATGAATCTGGTGTACATGAGGTGGTGCTGTTGATGGTAATAATAATACTTTAGGTTGCTATTGAATTATAATATTATATGCAAAGTTCATATACTGGTACACTATACACACACACACATATCCATTTATCCATGCAAATATTGTATGCTGAGGCCGTCCCCTTTCCAAAATCTGGAAACTACTCACAGCTCTACATAGACACGAGGAAGTGCTCCTGTGTGTTTCTAAAGCCTGTTCACCGTCACCGGACTCATTCTGATCATTTCAGCCTTAAACTGCCATCACAAAGCAGTCAGCCCATTTATCTATCTGTTAGTGTCATGTTGCTTATAGCTGTGCTAAATAGCCATTTTATGCTGTGTCCATTTCCCACCATTGCCAGCAGGGGGCGACAGACACCTAAGCCAAGTGTTCTCTGCAAAATCAATTTAACGTTTAAAATGCAAAGGTGCCAAAAACAACTTCAAAAAGTTGTTAAAAAAGGGACCATTAATAGATTTTTTTCTTTGTGTTGTACTGTTTTTGTAATTGAGACTCGTCATCATTGTTTATTTGATCACTTTTGCTCCTGAAAGTCCCAATCTTACTAAGCGTCCTCCTCACTACAACACTTTTAACAGGAAGCTATTTTTAAATGATAAAAATGTTATTTGTTCTTGGAAGATGTCTCAGTTTTACATGGCAATTTACATTCTGTATTCTTCTTAGATAAACTATGTACCTATAGCAATTTTTAGTTTTATATGTTTGTACTTTTTAAGACATTTACAGCAAGGATGACATTTCACTCAGAAACCACTGATGGTGTTATTACTTTGTATTTAGTCATAAATTGGACACTTGAATTAAAACTGACTGAGCATACACTCTGCAGAGTAACCTGTAACATCCAGTCACCTTCAGGACCCCGGCCCGTCTGACCTCTTCCCTAACCACAGAGCAGTTCCCAAACCTAATGATGGATCTGTCCCGACACAGAGTCCTGCTAATCGCTAACACTGCCCAACCACAACACACTTCCCGTCCCGACCAATCAAAGGCCTCACCGCACATTCCCCAGAGCATACCAGGCCGGGGGAGCTATTCCAGGACAGGACCCCACCTCCCTGCCTCCCCTCGCCCCTCACACTGATCCCCCAGCCCAACCACTACCTCCTGCTTCAAACCCAGCCCAGAGATACAGAGAAACAGATCACCGCTGAGCTTTATGTGTTTTATTATCTGTAAAAGGCACCATTTGTCATTAAGATAAAATAATAGCTCTAGTTTTGTGATACTTTTGAATCGGCCACTGACAAGGAAGTCAAAGTCAAAGGATGTCAGAAAAATCTTAAAGATCTTAAATAGTCATCTAAATTAAGCAAGCCTTTTTTTACTTAAAACAATAATTGGCTTTTTGCACTTAGCTTTTCATTCATTCATTTTCTCTGCTCCTTCACTCTGGGCCTAAGGCAGGAGCCACAGCAGTTTTAACTTAGCTTGTTGGAGTTAAATCCCTTTGTGTTAATAGTAAAGGTTTCCAAAGTTGTAGCCCAGTGGCACATTTCTCTTCTAAAGTACAACCTGCCAAACGCTGGTGCATTCTGGCAGTAACTCACTTTGGCCGGTTCTTACACGTCCTCAGATCCTGTTGCTGTGTTTGAGACACCTTTTTGAGACAGGTGACATATAAAATAGATACTGTTTATTCTGGCTAATAAATCTCTGTCTATACATTATAAACTCTACATAAAACCATGTTATACATTTCTCTAAGCCAGGGGTTTCCACCCAGCAGCTCTCAACATCTTTCCAAGTAGCTCCCCAAAGACTTAATGAACCCTACATAAGCTTGATAAGTCATATTTGAGTTTTTCACTTGGCAAAACAACTTCTGTATGAGTCTAATCAGATTCACAGACATACAGAACTACAAAGCACACATGCAGCTGAACTAAATATGTTTGATTTAAATCTGAGTTGTAGACCAACATTTTGTAAACGTTCAGGTAAATGTTAAAGGACAACAGCAAAATCCATTGTCTTTGGGTTGAAAGTGTCAGCTCTGTGTTCCCTGCTTTAGGCCCTGAGTTACTGGGACAGGCTCTGATATTAACAACCCCCAACCTAAGAATGCAGAAGTAGATGAATGAATGTTACAAAACACAAGTAACTTTCTGCCATTTTCTTTTTGTAAAAGTAGCTTTCAGGGGAAAAAGGTTGGAGACCTCTGCTTTAAGCCTATTGTATGCTAAAAAATAAATACAAAAACATTTGAGCTAATTAAATTGTGGCTAGTGAAAACACTAATTGGCTGGTAACTTCTGAAAAAGAATAGTTTATATATTGTACATCCATCCATCCATCCATCTTCTTCCGCTTATCTGGGACCGGGTCGCGGAGGCAGCAGTCTCAGCAAAAATGCCCAGACTTCCCTCTCCACAGTACATCAGTTTATAAAATACAGGGCCCTGAAAGAGAAAAGCCAAAAAGAAAGGAGATTTGGTAATTCCCTGAAACTTCACACTGGATTTTGTGTGGTCGCGTGAAAAGTGAAACATTTTTTTCTTTTCTCCATTTATCAATGCAACCTTTTTTCTGCCATGACACAAATCAAGAAAAAATAACAATTGCTACCTTGTTGTTTAGTGAACCATGATGTGCGTGAAGTGCCGTTTCAGCTCAGAGACCGCAGGGGGAGATGCAGGGTTTTATTCACCCCACAACTACTCATTTATTCATCACACGAACTCTGAAACGGTTTATTTAAAGTAAAAAAAGTTACTGCTTTTAAGCTCAGAGCAGAACACTGGTAAACATTGGTTTATGTTTGAACTCAGCCAATAACAAAAGAGCTTCAGGGGGAGAGTGGGCCAATCACAGCACTCGGCTCAAGGGAGTTGCGTGAAATGTACAAACACTAAAATCTGATTTGATTCAGAAAATGTTGAACTTTAACAGCCTGGCCGGTCATGCCCATTCACTCCACAAAGTGCCGTGGGTCTGGAATCTTTTTTCCTCACAACCATTCCTAAGCAGTAATTGTAGTGTTTATCTACAATGGGACGGGCTTTATACAATCCTTTATTCCTCTGATTGGTTTTGTGTCTGTCCAGTTGTGTCCACAGCCCAAGAGCATTATAGGTGGCCTTTAAATACAGTTGACTTGAGCCTGTTACTGGTTTTAGCAGCTCTAATCAATTAGTAACACACCACGAGATTTAGAGAAACACATGGGAAGAGGCTACTGAGAGTCACATGATCAAAGACCCAAGTCACATGATCAAAGACATTATTCCTTTGACGTCTAGCACAGCTTATTATATGGAAAATAGGGAAGATCCAACTAGTAGCCAATGGTCCATAACTTAGTATTTACATTGGCTTTAACCACATTTATTTGTCACAAGAGTGCAAACATTGTATTTCATTACAGTATCTGTCGCCTAAACATTTTGACTTTTTGTCCTCAAGTTCACAAAGTTTAATTTAACAAGATTTGCTCAGAAATCAACATGGTTTATGTTTTATAACTGCATCAGTTCATAACAAAATTGGATTTTAGTTTCACATGAAGCAACTCTGAAGCCAACATTTAAAATCTGGTAATCACGAACATCTTAAAAATTAGATGTGTTTCATGGTGTCTATGGTCTTCTGTTTATTTTATGCAACTTAACGTTGCAAAAGGGACAAACAACTTAATAAGGTCAGAGGGGTCACTATAAAAATGTGTCTATTTTTATAACGTAAAGCGCTTTGAGTGCCCATGAAGGTGGAAAAGCGCTATATAAAAATGTGACCATTTACCATTTACCATAACTTATAGATTGTGTTTAATGACAATAATAATACCTCCTGAGCCACTGTCGCCCCATAATCCATAAACCACAGTACAAAAGTAATAATATCTTCTTTTTAATGTACTTTTTTGTACTCTTGAATTGCATTGGGGTGTTGTGAATATTTTCGAAGTAGATCAAGCAAGAATATTAAACACACAGTTGGGTCCATTTGGACACTGACACATAAAAAATGAGGAAGGGTTTAGGAATTACAGCTCTTTCATGTGGAGCACTCTCTTTTGCCCAGGGCTCAAAAGTATTTGGACAGTTGCTTCACAAAAACTATTTCATGGCCTGCATGGGCTTTTTTCCTCATTAATCCATCATAAACTGAGCAGGTAAAAGGTCTGGACTTCATTCCGTGTGCTACATTTGCATTTGAGAGCTGTTTCTGTGAAATCACAACATACAGTCTCTCAGTGGAAGTGACCCAGACCATCCTTAGCCTGGATAAAAAAATAGAGAAAAACCCCTTCACAACATCCACCTTAGTGTAGCATTAACTACATAAGTGTATGTTTTAGTTAGCATCTAACTTATGAACCTAACTGTAGCTGGGCATAAAGATACATGCATACATTTATCATCACATACATGTTGTTAAGCAAAAGAAAAAGTTTTACATTTTTGCAAGTTAAAGTTAGTTGCTCATTGGATTGTGCATTTACCCTAGAACTAGAAGATCCCTGGTTCAAGTCCAAGTCTGGGCAGTATATCTTTCCCATTGTGAGATAGAGCCACTGCCTTAGAGGTCTACTCTCTTGTGGTTTCCTTTTTTTGTGCATGTGACCCTTTACATGCCTCGCCTGTACCCAAAGCATAAAACTCTCAACATTTCTAATGTGCCTTTTTAATGACCCATTTCTAATTAAAACATATTTATGGAGACTATTGGGCTTTTAACACTAATAACACTGGCTCAATTCATAACCAGCACACTGAATAAAGACGTCTTTTTATTTGTGGTTAAGTTGCACTCCTCTTAGAGGAACTTGTTAAATGTCTTTTTGATGAAGTCTGGAAACATTGGTCCGGTTGGTGGTCCGGTGGGTTTTGCTGAGTCGGTCGAAGCCGAGCCCAAAGCCGTGTGAACAGGATCCTGCCTCAGACGCTCGGTCACTGTAAGCCCCCCCAGAAGAGAGCCAGCCTTTCTGTTCTGAGCATTTTATCTGCAGCGGGGGTTAGCAAAATACAAAGTGGAAATATTCGTGTAATGTGAAACACGCAGCTTAGGATGAGAGGCCTCGCCAGGCTCACCTTACGAGTCTGCTACAAATTTTGTGGCAAGAACAAAGAGGCGAGTAAAAGGTGCTGAAAGAATGCGGGACAGAGGAGACAGAAACAGCTTTGATAGCAGTAAACGTGGATCGAGTGGGAAAGTCAAACACGCTCGGCTCCGTATGTGGCTCGAATTAACAGCTGTACGTGCTGCCAGAGAGGAGAGCTGGTATGTTAATAAGCTGCAGCTGCGACCTCTGACCCCAGGCACCTGATAGGTAAGGTACACGGCGCCGCTCATCCACTCCGCGTTTGCCGCACGTCCTTTTCAAAGCACCATAAGCTGGACGCTGTTGACTTTGGCTCTGTCAGGACGCAGCCACTTCATACACAGCCTCAGACTAAAGCAACAAGGAATTAACTTCAGAATCAATTTGATGGAGACCTGACGTGAAACGGAATAAACCTCTGCCCAGACTTTACATAAAATGAATGTGGCACACAGTTGGGAAAGCTGGAAAACATAAAATGTACAGCAGTGTTATTAAATTAAAAGGTAAAAACAATGAAGCATGAATTAGTCTCGGATGTAGCAGACCCAGGTGAAAGTCATGGACAGGCCAAAGCAGCAAAACATGACACAACGGCCCTGTCCCGATACTTGCACTTACACATCTGTGTCCTTCAAATGTTCATGCTGAGGGGCGCAGGTGTGTACTGTGTCCCAATTCTCTTCCGTGTTCAGAGCCACACTTCTCTGCACACTTCCAGTATTTGTTTCTTAGCAACTTGGCAGCGACCATTAAAGCTCATACTCTACATTAGATACACATTCGGATACAAACAGAGCGTTGTGTTCGTCTTCTGTGCTCATTTTGTTGTATGTTGGTTCATTTTCCCAGAGCTTGCAGATATGGACCGAAACAGAGCAGTACATGTGTTGACCATTGGGGGGCGCTAGTGAACACAGCTCAACAAGTCACAGCAGAAGAAACAGCTGAACTTTTTAAGTAGTAACGTGAGAAAGTTAGTCACAGTGTATTCAAAGCCTGAAAAGACCACCGCTATTTTTGCCTCATGGTGTAAAAACCTCCGCCATGTTTTTTGTGGGTGTTGCTCTTTTTCATAAAATCTTTGACTGTCGCCGATCGCCCCCTGCTGGTTATTTAACATAACACACCCGGACATAGAAAACAGTTGGAAGTATAAATGTGTGATGCCAAAAACGCTTTGAACAGGCGGATCTATTTATGTATGAAATGGGAGAATTAATGAGCCTTAAACTGGCAAAAGTGAAAAGTAATGGATTAACAGCTACACTGTGGTCGGGTAACAACACAGTTAAAACATTAGAGACACATCTGATCTTTCTGTGGCAAAATTATCAAACTTTCAGCTGGTCTAAACTTTCAGATAAATCTAACGTTTAGCAAACACCACTATTAGACAGCACTGTTTACTCTATTAAATGTTTTTTACTTTGTGACTTTCATAACGCAAATGTCCAAGTAGTGTAGACACTCTCCTTTTTAACAAGTCTTCATATAAACTTGAGACAACAGGACAAGGTTAAAATTTTTCTGTTAGCTCACTATTATACAATTCACTGTACCAAGTATTGGTGTTGTAGTGGTTTTACTCGGTCTTGGTCTTAGTCTCGAATCCAGTTTTACTCGATCTTGCCTCTAGGTCTTGGATGTAGCGGTCTCTGAGATTTTATTTACCACACAATAAAATGCTATTCTTCATTATTTTGGAGTAATTTGTTTTCTGCATTAGAAGAACCAGGACAATGATCTGTCTCTGTTTGTTTGTGGAGTCTGTTGCATTAGATCATTAAAATAATCATGTTTGTATTATGTTTAGTTCACAGGGTCTGGCCTCGACCTGGTCTCGGTTTGCCTTGGTCTCAGTCTCGAACCCTGAAAGTCTCGGCCTTGTCTTGATCTCGGTTCACTCTAGACCCGGACTGGTCTTGGTCTCGATTAGTACGGTCCTGACTACAACACTACCAAGTACTTCAGGAAATATTTGTCTTACCAAGTATCATTATCTAAACCAGGAACAAACCAAGACTAAACCAGAACTAAGACAAAACCAGAAAAAACTGTTGTATATGATCTACAATTCTTGATGTGGTTAAAAATAGAAATGTGGTTTATTTATAGAAAAACACTCCAAAAGCCCATGTTGCCTCATGGTTGTCTCTAACGTCCTGCAACAGTCATGCTTGTAGTGTAAAGCCCTTTACTTGTAAACAAATGCCTGCCGTGCCTTGTCCCATGTGTACAATAATAAACCCAGTGGCCCATAGACAGCACAGATCCTACATGAACAGGATAAAGCTGATTTAAAGCTGTGAATAATCTTTATGGACTTGATTATCTAAGCTACCGCACCGTCCTCCACATGTGGTTGGCAAAAGGAGGGCTGCGTGCCACAGGTTAGCGTGAGACGATCCCAGACGGGGCAGATGTGTGCCTCCCGCTGCAGGTGGACGGGACGGAGGGGGAGGAGGTTGCCCACATGGACTGAAATTTTCAAAAGGAAAGGCAGCAAGATGATACTGTCACATTTTAAACATGAAGTATCAAACTGTTTCAGGCCACCCTCAGTAGACCTGCAGCCGTGTCTTATCTGATGTGATAAAAGGAACAGGTGAGAGTCAGAAACGCATACAGATCTGTTAAAGATAGTCCTTAGACCAGGTGTCAAAGTTACTACTAAACACAACATTTTATTGAACAAAGAATATTAGCTAACTGTACAATGTAGGATACTTCACTATGAACATAAGTAAACAAGTAGTGGCTTAAAGGACACACCAGGACATCATGTAACTCTTCATCCAACCATCTTTAACCTTATTTATCTGTTAACTTAACATTTTTCTTTTGGCTTTATTAGACGGGGCAGTAGTGAAAGGAAATCATCAGAGTCGACCAAAGAAATTGTTAGTTTACCAAAGATATGCCCAGCTCAGCGATAAATCTACTGAAATCTACCAAAGGACATGTGAGGGTCCTATACAAACAAGTGACTTCACATTAATTAGGTGATAAAACATTTGGAAAAAAACAGCTGTAATATATATTGTTATTTTAAAAAATCATTAATGTTATCTTAAACAAAATGAAAAATATAAGTTACAGACTTTTGGCCCATTACTTGATCAGTCATAAATGTGTCTTGTCTTTTGGGGAATGTACATTTAAAATAGCTGTATCTCATTGACATAGGAGAAGTGCAAGGCTACATCAGGCCTGTTGCTCACTTGATACTTCATCATTCTTCATACTTCTAATGGTACGGTTAATTAACGCCTACACCTACTTTAGTCTAACAGGTTGTGTTCACTTGATGTCATATTTTTCTGCAGGGCCTATAGTTAAACCTGAGCTGGAGGCAGTAGGAGCTCTGTGGTACAATCTGCTGTTTAAGATTGAAAATGCAGATGTCTTGGTGTGGTTTATGGCTAATATCTCTGCAATTACTGGGTCTATCCCACATGAAACAAAAACTGGCTCAAAGTTTAAAGTCTTATCTGTCAGTCCTGATGACCTAAAGTGAAGTTATTTCTTTACTATAGCATCAAAAACTGGTGATATTATTCAAACACATAGGCGTGATTGCTGTCTGTAGACTTTGCATTAAGCCACAAGATTAAAAAGATTCAACAAAAAATGATCAGTTTCAGTATCTGTGGATTTTCATTGTTCTCCAATTCAGTAAGAGGGGTGCGTACCTATGTTCCCTGGTACCTATAGACCGGGGAACATAGGTACTGGGGAACATAGGTAACTGTGCATTTGTGAAAGTACCTATAGGTGCCTTTTCCACTAGGTCGGAGCGGGGCAGGACAGGGCAGTTTGTGGGTGTTTCCACTTCCCAGAGCGTTTCAAAGTGTTACCAAAAAATGTTCCAAACTGTTCTACTTTTGGCACTACCCCCTGATGGAGTCCAGCACGGTTAAGCGTCTGGGACGTTTAGAGGTGGGCACTGCTGCGAGTTGATTGGACGAGAGAGACTCTTCACTCAGGCAAAAACAACAAGCCAAAGGGCAGAAATTAAAGTTAAAATGTTCTTTTTAATCAAACACATCCTTGTCCTTGTAATAAACAGCCATATTCCAAGAGAGGACAAGTTAATGTTGAGGTGACTTTTTCTAACAATAAAGCTAGCGTATATTAGCAACAGCTGTTTCCAGTTTAGCAAAGTACGGCTCTCGCTTTGAGAATCTAAACGTTTAATTTTTAGTTTAGACTGGATTAAACACAAGATAGGCTCATGTGGTTAAATGTTCAGGTGTTAAAATGTGTTAAAGTGGAGCAGAGAAGTGAATTTAATGCACAAAAAGCTAGCGGTAAACCTGAAGTAGTCTCCTGTTTACTGAAGCTAATACAGCCTCACACAGACACACACCAGCCTCACACAGACACACACCAGCCTCACACAGACACACACCAGCCTCACACAGACACACACCAGCCTCATACAGACACAGCCAAACACAGACACTCACAGACAAACACAGACACACACGGACACACACCAGCCTCACACAGACACACACAGACACACACCAGCTTCACACACCAGCTTCACACAGACACACACCAGCCTCACACAGACACACACCAGCTTCACACAGACACACACCAGCTTCACACAGACACACACCAGCCTCACACAGACACACACCAGCTTCACACAGACACACACCAGCTTCACACAGACACACACCAGCCTCACACAGACACACACCAGCTTCACACAGATACACACAGACACACACCAGCCTCACACAGACACACACCAGTTTTACACAGACACACACTAGGATTTACACCCGTCTTTTTATTAAATGTTGCCAACTGGCTTCCCCTCTAAGGCGTCCCGTACTGACATGTCCCGTACTGTTCTGCCTAGTGGAAAAGCGCCTTAATGTTCCCCCATTCCTCTGTACCCTGGTCTATAGAAACTGGTAAACAGAATGAACCAGAATTTACTGCTGAAGATCTCAGAGAGCTGCTTTGTGCAGTGGCAAAGTTCAACAGTGAGGAAGTCTTTTACAGTGAGATGTATTTTGTTCCCAAAGTAAATCTATCATTAATAATTAGCTATATTAGCTAATAATGCTAATAAAACTTGTTCCCATTGGGAGGTAGACATCTCGTACACAAACAATGCTTCTTCAGAAACTCAAAATACAGCACTTCTTTAAGACACTTGGGTTTGACATTTTAATTGAAGTCACACAAATGTAAAAAGACACATCATCACACACTTTAAAATTAAGTATTATAACATATTTATATTTTGACAAACAGAACTATGTATTTTCTGTCAATATTAAAAACTCCCATTTCTCTGTCAATACCGTTTTCCTTCACTGATTTTTACCGCTGCTACAAAACAACAGTGATTTATGTTTGTGGGAGAGACGACGTGGAGACAGATAAAAGAGCAGATGCAGCTGCAAATCAAACTCTTCACTCACTGGAGATTTAAGATCCCAAATGTTTATACTTTATTTGATTAGCACTGAGTTTAGCGTCATGTTTGTATAAATGCAGATGTCTTTGTGAAGAGACAGAATGCATCAATAAAAGTGCTGTAAAAGGACACATTCAAGGAGAACATCAAGCGCAGTGATCACAAAGTTAGCCATAGCTATAGCCTCGTGCATTGGTTCTCAAACTGTGGTACAGGGACCGCTGGTGGTACGCAGGCCCTTTTAGTTGTACTCAGAAGTGTCTTGAATGTTTGAAGATGAAAAACCAAGATATAGAAAACGACAGATTGGTTTAGTTCAAGTTTAGTCCTGGGTTAAATCCTTATTTTGTCGTGTTTTAGTTCTGGTCTAGTTGTTTAGGGCTTGGTCCTAGTTTTTGGCTCGGTCCTGGATTTAGCCTTGTTAGCAGACCTCTTTGAACTGAAATTTAGTCCTCGTCTGTTTCCTTTCTTGGGTTTAGACCTGGCTTAGTTCTGATTAAGACACATTTTAGTTTAATGAAGGATGTTACTTGGAAAGCCAAACATTTACTGTGGTGGTACTTGGAGTAAAAAATTTGTGAACCACTGGCAGTGTGTAGCTAGTGCTGCTAACAGCAATTGATGATGAGGTGAACTTGAGAATTGTTGCCCCAGGACCTCTAACAACTGTCACAGTAAAAATCCTGTGACTCCTCTGGGAAAGGACACTTGTAAATCCATCTCAAGACTCCTTTAGACTTATAAATCTGAAAGCCTGACTCAGTGGACGGGTCTGTATCCATAAAAATATTTGTTTCCTGCTAATGTACAGGAGGCAAAGCAATAGCTCTTAAGCAGCCTGGCCAGCCTTCTCCTCCTTCTTTCTTTTCGAAAGCAGGAGTCTGGTTTCTCCGTGTCCCCTCAGTCGATTTGGACCCGACCTATCACCTGTGGTGTAGCCACATGGTGGCCATGGCCCCTGTTGGTCAGAGCTTGGCCACCTCATCGGCCCCCCCTGAGCGGTCCTGCACGACGGGCTAACGTCCATAATGACGCTGGCGTGAGTGACTAACATTACGTTTTTGCGCAGCTGTTGGAAAACAAACGGCTTGACATAGAGACCTGCAGCTAAATCATACAGACAGATAACACCTCAAGCTTTGTGTCAGTTTTTATTTCGCGTTGATAGGTTCAGGAATCACAGAGATATGCACCGTTAAAATTTGTGAAAGCATTTACGCTTAATTACAAAACGCGGTATATCTGCAAACAGCTGCTGTGTTTTTTTAGGTCCAGTGTCTCTTTTTCTCAGAAACTATTACAAAAGAGATAATTATTTCCAATAATTTATGAATAATTTATTTCTATTTCATAATTATTTGAGATGAATTATTACAGTAAAAAATGCCTACATATTTGAGTGTGCAGCTGTCTGTGGCTTTAGCAGATATTTCTGCTGATGTACAGATGTGAGAGGCTCTCAAACTGTCACGGAAAGTTGTGATATAGTCAAAGTTGTTAGGTGTTACTTAGTTAGTTGTTGTAAGTTTGTTAAAGCAAAAATATCTAATACATTGCACAAAATAATGCTTAACAACAAATTAACAACAAAATGCTTACAGACAGTTCAGCTCTCCCACACACTACATACAGGCTATAGAAATCTGCACATTGTTTTACTCACTCTATCGTCAGCTAAAACACTCTAAAATGCCCAGGATACAGCAAATATTGTCTGTTATATTGATTTTTTTCTCTGGGGTAGGACCCCCTTGTAAATTTACTTACATACTTAACACCTGTGAGTCATGACCTGCTCTCCTGTGAGCTGCAGACATCATGGCTCAGCTCATAACTTCCTCAAACCATAAAGCAATCTCTGACTCCATCCAAATAACTTGCTTTGTTAAAACAGAAGATAATTCACATTTTTTTGTATTAGTCCTTTAATAATAATCTGCCATGTGCCACCACAGTAAAATGACAGGACCCAGCTGGCCCCCCCAGTAAAAAAAAGCCTAGCTACGCCCCTGCCTATCACAGCCATTTATCTGCAACCCACCTTACAAATGCCAGAGGTAATCTCCAATCATAATTAACCAAAATGGATTTATTAACTTTATACCTCTCACCTGATTAACTTCGTATAGTACTTTTATTCATCAAGTTCCATTTTTTCTGCGTCTTGTGTCTTTTATATTGTTTTGTTTTTATATACTTCATTGTTTTTATACTTATTTATTGTTATTTTATTGTATTGCTCTTATTTGGTTTATTATTTTAATGGCGACTAGTGGAGCTAAATAGAGTAATTTATTGTTATTTATTGTTTTATGTGCAGCACATTGGAAAATGTATTGTTTGTAAAATGCGCTATGCAAATAGAGTGGATTTGGATTTGTTGCAATAAAGTCTTGTTACAGCAAAGTCTTGTTGACGTCCGGCGTAACACCACATTCAGACAAACTGACATTCACTGCAAGTTTTTGTACAACTGGCTTTTGTTGCTCTCCATTGTTCCACTCGTAGAAATTAAACAGTTTGTCTGACTGGCCAGGCTAGCTCTTAGCATAGTAAAGTATTAACTCACCTGCCTTTTACACGCATATGAACTTAAGTGACATCTCATTCTTAATCCATAGGGTTTAATATGACGTCGGCCCACCCTTTGCATCTTTAACAGCTTCAACTTTCCCCAAGGTTTAGGAGTGTTTATAGGAATTTTTGACCATTCATCCAGAAGGACATCTGCGAGGTCAGACACTGATGTTGGACGAAGGCCTGGCTCACAGTCTTTGCTCTAATTCATCCCAAAGGTGTTCTGTCAGTTTGAGGTCAGGACTCTGTGCAGCCCAGTCAAGTTCTTTCACACCAAACTCACTCATCCATGTCTTTATGGACCGTGCTTTGTGCACTGGTGCAGTCATGTTGGAACAGGAAGTAGCCATCCCCAAACTTTCCACAAAGTTTTCCACAAAGCTGCAGCCTAGGTGCTTGATTTTATTCACCTGTGGCCATGGAAGTGATTGGAACACCTGAATTCAGTTATTTGTGTGGGTGAGTGAATACTTTTGGAAATATAGTGTATATTGTGACCAACTTGTAGATTTAAAGAGCAACTCAAACCTGGCCCAGGCCTTATTGCACTCACTGGTAGAGACGGAAAACTGCTCAAAAAGTGGGCAGAAACCAGGCAGACACAGAGGGGGACAACTGAGGGAGGCCTGGTCCTGTGACTGACAGCTGTCAGAGACCATCATGGACGTCCTTCACACAGGGTTGCCAAAGCCCTAAAAAAATAAAAACTACACATCCAAACACATCCCTTTCGGGAAAAAAAGTTGCCACGTTTGTGTAAATGTATACTTGTGTTTGTTGTCTGCTATCAGACTAAGTGTCAAAACCTAATTATCATGATTCATGTGATAATTAGGTTTAGACACAATCATGTGGAGAGTCACGCCTTTTGTGACTTCATTCATTTAACCTTCAGTCAGAAGACTTTTATTTTGGAGGTGACAGACATTGTTTGTTTTTGTCATTTTTTTCCTCCACGGAGCCTGAAGAGTGAGAGCAGAGTCAGTCCGGTGTTCCTGACTCCGCTCCCGCTGTGAAAGGAGAGGGAGGGGCAGAGCTGGCAACTACAGGACTGGGACGAGCACAGGAGAGAGATGGCGAGGGCGCGGGGAGCATGTGGCCGTGGGACGAGATGTGAGGCACAGGTGTAATAACACAGGTGTGGTAACGCGGTCAAATACTACACCACACTTGTTTATCTGCAACTACTGCACAGAAGTACCATGGTTTGACAGGACGGCAACACTCACCACAAAATGTAAATTTAGACCTTTTTTTTACAAAATGGTCAAAGATCCAACTATAAATAGTGACCTGTACCACTAAAGCACCGTTTGTACAGGTGATCAGCTAAAAAAAGTGGTTTATGGTTGAGTTTCTCTTTAAGTACTAGAAAAAAAACCTAAGAGTGGTGACAGATTTACATCACAAGCCACTAATAAATGTTCAATACCAGTCTACATAATTCATCCAACATTTGAGGACTCCCATGTGCAAACCACATGATTCAATCCAAGACACCCAGGTGCACTTTCACTGGAGCATCTGTCCAGGGCGAAACAGGCCAGTGACCACATATCTGTGCAGCACCTTAAGGTGAGAGAGCATTAAAAACTAAAATCCATATTGGCTATGAGTCTGATGAAGTGTTTTGACTGAACTCTCTCTAACGTCATCAGCCTCAGCTCATAAATAGTGTGTGTAAACCCATTCCTGCCCCGGACACACCTCCTTCACGCCCCTCACAAAAATAATGAAGTCTATCTCCATCTGTGTCAACAGGCCTGGTCACTCCCAGAACACTTCACTGTGGACCCGGGACAGGAAAGACAGTGACCTCCTTCAGACTTTGCTTTTTAACCCAGTCTTTCTGAACATAGACTCCACTTTAGATCAGTTCCCACTTGTTCTGCTGAACTATGCTGGCTCTTGATTGGTTAAAACACTTTTGTGAATATTTAACACTACCTTTATTGTACTAATGAAGAGTTTGCTGTGTGTAATCCACTGGTACACACAAGGTCTTCCATTATTCAAGGGGCTTATTTTTTTCATATTTTGTATGCTCTAGAACAGCATTGCATGTTTTACAACCTTTAAAAACATTATCTGACTAAAACATTTTTAATAATACTGGTGCCATAGAGGTAACGGGTGAAGAGACTGGCAGAGGGCAGCAGAGTCCAGAGTGCTGTGGCCTTTTGAACATAATCAAAGCAAAAGAGCTGTTTATTGTATGATACCTTTTATAAAAAATAGCTGTGAGGAATCAGTGGAAGCAAAACTGTACACTGTTTTTTGGATAAATGAATGAGAGCAGACTGGATGTAGAGGGGACTAACTAAAAAACAGGCATTTCACCCAGGGGTCAGGCTTAAAATCTTACATCACACACTAGGTGGGTGACCCTTAAAGTCACCTTTTCTTGGATAAACAAGTAAAAAACGATATAAAAAAATAGAGTTTATCTGGTGTTAGATAAAGTGATAAGGCTAGAGTTGGTTTATTGCTGTGTTGTCAAAGGCTTGTTGTTTAGTCAGAGCTTCCTGGAGTGGGCGGGGTGTGTCAGTTCATTGAACTGAGCGTTTTGAGGCCTCAGAAAGGCCGTGGCAGAGAACAGAGGATTACTTAAACATGCGTGAATGAAGAAAAACAAGTGATGTGGAATGGCTCTTCAAATATAAAATATATCATATTTCAAAATCCTTAAGCCAGAATGTACATGGACCTGGGACCCTTGTTGGTCTTCCTCTATGGATCTTCTCCAAATCCATCCCAGGATATAACTTCTAAAGTCGGGCTCAAAGGCAGGAAAACGAGTCCTGTTTTTCATTTCAGGTTCTTCTCTACTCATACGCCAGCGTTAGGCCTTGCAGTGTTTAGTTTACTTTGCACAGTGTGTGAAGATATTAGCAATTACCTTCCATGTTATACCTTTAAAATATCATGTACAGTATATTGTCATAGAGATGGTTTTTATTTTATTTTATGAGACACAATGAAAGTATTATTATGAAGTGTGACTTTATAAAAATTTGCAACATACGATGCCCCTCTGTAGTTTGAGTTTTGACCCTCTGAGGTTGCTGTAGTTTAAGTTTTGAGCCTTTCAGGCTGCTGTAGTTTAGGTTTTGACCCTCTAAGCCTTCTGTAGTTTGCGGTTTGACAGCTCGAGGCTCCTATAGTCCTGTTTTAAATTTCAGTGGCCTCTCCTCTCATACAAAAGCTTCTGGCGTAGCAGCGTTTGAGTCACTTTGTAGCCCTGTACACTTCTCCATGTTTGTGCACGCCTCTTGGAAAACCATGTGTTTGCTCTGAAGCTTTATTTACATTCGCAGGCACTTTTTGGACTCTCTAAATTGGTTCCAGTCCCGGTCCTGGGTCGTGTCCATCAGCTCGGCCTTGGTCCACAAACACTCAGGGAACAGGGGGACCATTCTCTGTCCCCTCAGACCGACACACAGCAGCCATTTTGTGGGAATCTCTTAAAAACCCTGTTTAACTGATTGGTATGTTAAATGGAAAGTATGTCATGTTTTCTTGGACATGAGCAAAACTGTTTAATCATTTTATAGTATATTGTAAACGAATGAATCATAAAACTTCAACAACATTTTTTACTACCACATTTATGGCACTCCTGAGTACCACTTTCTCTGGTGTCTTTGGCAGTTTTAGTCATGATTTAGCTGAATTTAGAACCATATTTATTATTTATTTTTGATTGTGCTTTACATTTGAAATGTAGACCACTGCTTAGTCATTTTTTAGGCCTAGTTTAGACCTAGTTTAGCCCTATTTTAGTTCTGATTTAGACCTGGTTTAGTCCTGGTTTAGACCTGGTGTAGCCTTAATTTAGCTCTGGTTTAGCCCTGGTTAAGACCTGGTTTAGTCCTGGTTTAGACATGATGTAGCCTTAATTTAGCTCTGGTTTAGCCCTGGTTAAGACATGGTTTATTCCTGGTTTAGTCCTGCTTTAGCCCTGGTTTAGCCCTATTTTAGTCCTGATTTAGACCTGGTTTAGTCCTAGTTTACCCCTGGTTTAGTCCTGGTTTAGACCTGGTTTAGTCCTGGATTAGCCCTTATTTAGACCTAGTTTAGTCCTGGATTAGCCCTGGTTTTGTCCTGGTTTAGACCTGGTTTAGTCCTGGATTAGCCCTGGTTTTGTCCTGGTTTAGACCTATTTTAGTCCTGGATTAGCCCTGGTTTTGTCCTGGTTTAGACCTGGTTTAGTCCTGGATTAGCCCTGGTTTTGTCCTGGTTTAGACCTAGTTTAGTCCTGGATTAGCCCTGGTTTTGTCCTGGTTTAGACCTAGTTTAGTCCTGGATTAGTCCTGGTTTTGTCCTGGTTTAGACCTGGTTTAGTCCTGGATTAGCTCTGATTTTGTCCTGGTTTATTTCTGGTTTAATTCTGGTTTTGTCCTTATTTAGTATTAATTGTTTTCTGTGTTAATTCCTATTTTATCCCTCAGTTTAGACCTGGCCTAGTTTTCATTTGGGCTTATTTTTGTCAGATAAAAGTGGAAAGCCATAGTTCCTGTGGCGGTTTGAGAACCGCTGGTCTATGCTTTTGATAGACTGAGAGCCGCTGGAGGAAACCACTGACACCACTGACAAACTAACATTGGTCCTTTACCGTTCACAGTCAGACCGGGCCAAATGTCGCACTTGGCTGTGCTTCTTTTCTATGAGAGGAATGTAGGGAGAGTGGAGCATTTGTTGGGACAGCGACAGTCGCACAACAAACCCGCATCTCAATCTGTCGGCTACATTTCAGAGCAGAGCCGGGGAATGTTTTCCAGAGCTGTGTGTGGGACGCTGTAGAAAAAGGTGCACTAATAAAGTGGGATTTCAGACTACTGGAGATGAAAAGGCTCTCCAAAAGTGGGAGACAAAAGAGAGTTGTTTTTGAGGCATGGGACCGACCTGGAAAGAGAGATGAGGCACAGTATGCAGGGTTTTTAAATTAATAAGCAGCATTATACCAAAGAGTTTTCTAGCAATATCTTTGTTCTGTAAATTCTGACTGGCTGAGAGCTATAGTTTGAGTAAAACCCTCTAAGGCTTCTGTAGTTGAAAGTACTGTTGTTTGAGAGTTACGCCAGCTGACAAAATTAGAATGGAAAAAAACAGTCATAATAACCATTACAGGTTTGTCTTATGAGCTGTGTCACCGTAAAAAAAAGTAAAATATTGGTAGCTGTGGTTACCAGAATTTTATTGTTAAAAAATCTGGTTACAATATGAAACTTTACAGAGTTTCTGTCATTTTTCCATTGCAGTACCATAAAACATTTTAAGCATATCAGAGACAGTGAGTCATATAAACAAGGCAGGAAAAAGTGTTTAGTTTATTGTAAAAAATTTTAAACTGTCACCAGATTTTTTACAGTAATATTCTGGCAACAAGAGCTGCCAGTTATTTACCATGAAAGTTTGTTACAGTGTAGTGTGTAGTAACAGTAATAGCCAGTGAGCTTCATCACCTAAAGTAAAGTACAATAAAGAAAGTACCGATCCTTAATTGTGTCATAAACCTCTGCAGACCTTTGGGCTGAATGGGTGTGCGACTTCTCTCAGGAAAAGCTGGAGTTAGTGATAAAACAGATATATTAAAACAAATGGCTTGTTTTTGCTCTACAGTATTTTAAGGTCACAGGGATCCACAGATGGGCCGATAGGAAAGGAAATAAAAGTGACACCTCAAATATTATTATTATTATAAAAATGTGACTTGGAGTTTTGTGACCTTTTTTGAATAGAAGTCAACGGGAACCACATTTCTTGAAGCCAGCTCTTTCTTTCACTTCAGCTTTCCTGTCGACCCCTTATCCTTTGGTCTATTCATTTCCACTGTCTGTGACGGGACGTTAGCTTTCTTGATTATGAAAAGCTCCCTGTCCCAATAACACACTCCCCTCGGGCCAGACTCGGACGCTGACCCCCTCTTGGCTCCATGCTCCGCTGCTCTTTCCGCTCTCACTGCGATAAGGGCAGCCATTGTCCCATCTGCGAACCAGGGCGCTCCTTACTCACCTCTGGCCCTCCATCCACAGAACCTACAGACCTCCTCTATGGGCTGTCCCGTTCCCTGCCTTAACACAGCCCCTATGTCCTGAGCAGAATCAACTCTTTGTATGTTTGATTTGTTATGGTTTTCACTTCTCGCACATATTCCAACCTCACTACTCGGAAATCTAACTTAAAATTTACGTCTCTGCTTCCAGTTTTTACTTCTCCTCTTGCACCGATTTCCTTTTCTTTGCACCATCACGTTAGCTGTGAACGCAGGCTATAAATACTTTTGCTTAACAAATCTAATTTGGCCAGCTCATGCAGGAAAGGCCAATGGGTGCAACTTTCTGGTCATCCTCTCACTATTATTTTAAAATAAGGGTGCTGTCATGTATTAGTCCCACAGACCACAATTTGCTAAGTGTCAGTGAGATTTAGGTCTTGCTTTGACAGCCGGGGAAGTCCAACGGCATTGGTGCAAAGATCCAGGTCCAGCGTTCTCATCCAGTTTCTATTTTAGGTGAAAAGGCCTGTCTCAGTCATTTCTACAGGTTTTTGCAGCTAGCATTGCAAGGAATTCTCCTGGCAAAGTATAACTTCACCTTCCTACCTATCCAACAAACATAAAGCCTAATGGCTACTGCAGTGCCATGGCTTTGTATCTGCTGCTAGTCAGAGCTGCTTTAGAGTTTTATGAAACCCCTGGACAATCTTGTAATGACTTGTCCAGTTGGTTAAAGGGGGTGGGATACCAGAATGATTGTCTTCATCTGTGGCAAAGCATATGAACTGCAACAGCTGTATACTCATTTCTTTTGTTACACAGAACCATCTGAATGGGCTTCTAAATAAAGCATTTGCAAAGTACTTTAGAAGAACCTCAGGTGAACCTTGTGCCCGTCACAAAGAACTTTTGTCAAATCATAGCAGGAAGGTCCCAGGTTCAGTTCCCAGACTGCGTGGGGCCTCTCTGTGTGAAGTTTGCTTGTTCGCCCTTTGTTTGGGTGGGTTTCCTCTGGGTGCTCTGGTTTCCCCCAGCAGCCTAAAACATGCACAATAAGCTAATCCTCCAGCTAGGTTCTCCTGACCAGGATCCTGGCTCAAGATCTGGAGAAGAGTCCCTGGGCACTGCTCAGTTCGCCCTCTGCTCCTGAAGGATCGCCCCAGTAGCATTGTAGGATGGGACACTGTAGAACAAATTTCCCTACGGGGACAATGAAGTATAACTTACATATTACATATATCATTGCATGTTGTTTTCATTGGTATCAATAAAATGGTTGCTTTGTTGTCAAACCTAAAACGTGCCTCTCACTGTCTCACAGCACTGACGCCACTTTTTGTCTGAGACCCAGATGCTAACAAATTATCTTGAACAGGACAGGATAAAACATGGGAACTACTCTCACAAGTCCGACTGCTGCACAAGTAAAAACAAAAAACAAAAATTCAGCAAAAACTCTGGGTCTCTGGTGTTACACAAAATTGATACACCTCTCAACGCTTCATGTAAATGCACCTGCTCAGCATTTCCCCAAAAATCACTTTCTTTTATAGTTTATGTAAGCACAAGTACTGCCTAATTACATGTACTCCCAGCTCTGCATGTCCCATAGTTAGTTCCCCTGTCTGTACTCTGGCCCGTGACATCCTCGTCCCACTCATTGCCCTCTGCGTGGGAGGGTCCCGGGGCCTACAATAACAGTGAGTGTTGTGGAGTGTCGGCAGGCCAGAGCGGCTCAGAGAGGGCTGCTGTACACTGGCCCGGGGCAGCTCCTCCTTTTGGACGTCCCGTTTGTCTTGGCCCGACATTCCCAGCCTCTCTCGGAGCACCCTGCGGTCGGTCTGTGGGTGTGGAGGCAGACGTTCGCATTCTCCCCCCGGGCCACTCCCTCTTCTGCCCCCCTCCCGGCGCTCATTCATGTCCCGGGATGAACGGCCAAGTCACTACTCATACCAAAAAGTACTGCTCTGGCTAAACTCGGACAAGATGAACAGTACATTTGAGATACATCACCCTGAAAAAGTCCCTTAAAACCCAGACATTTAATTCATTTTCTACATATATTTCTACATGAACACTGATAAAATATTTTCTTTACCTCAGAGACCATAATGTCTGTAAAGCTGTCAGATCCTGAAAGCCCAGATTTGAGCCTGAGGTGTGTTATGTGCACAGAGGGGCTGCCAGTGCACGAGCAATCTGAACCATCTCAGAGTTTCATAAGCAGCACCTGTGTTTGGAGACATTCCTCACACTTATCTGAGTAAAAAAGGCCTTTGTGAGACACACATGTGCTGAATAAACTGTACCATGAAGCTTTTCTCCTCAGAGGGCGTTGACAATGTGTCCAACGGCTGCTGATGATGTGGGCCTTTTACACACACCTGAGGAGAGTTTGAAGATCTGATATGTGAGATTTATAAAGGTTAAATACCTTGGACAAGTAGGCCATTATGTAACAGTGGCTCCCAACTTGACTCAATTTAATCCCTGAGCATTTTATTGTTATCCACTTCTTGCTCAGCCAAGGTTTTCTAGATATTTTTGATAGCAATAGCTTGGTAGCACAGTGATAAAGTGGTTAGAACTCACAGCAAAAAGGTCCCAGGTTTGATTCCCAGACCAAGTGGGCTCCTTCTGTGGGACGTTTGGATGATCTCCCCGGGTCTGGGTGGGTTTCCTCTGGGTATTCCTGTTTCCCCCATCGATAAAAAACATGCACAGCAGGCTAATCCTCCAGCTCGGTACTCCTGACCAAGATCCTGGCTCAAGATCTGGAGAAGGGTCAACTTCTCCTGACAGGTCGCCCAGGCGGCTGTAAAGGATGGGTCAAATGCAGAGAATAAATTTCCCTACAGGGACAGGAAAGTCTACCTTACCTTACCTATAGTGTAGATGGACAACAAAGAAAGAAAGAAATGGTGAGACAGAGGAGACTGACATCGAACACATTGTCCCAAGCCAGATTCAAACCTAGGTCAGAGCTACAAAGGTGCCCCAGTTAAAAAATATATATATTTAACATGTTTATGGCTCCTGTATTTAAATTTTAGTTTCACCATTTCATGCAATTAAAACAACATTTAGGCTCCCCATTACCCATTTTTGGGTAGAAACCCACCAACTAAGAAACACTGAGTTTAATTTTTAGTGGGTTTTGCAATCTGTTTGTTTGGACTTTACGAAGCAACCAGCCTTTGTTTATTGGTAACATTGATAGCATCATAGTTAGATGGTTTGCAGGTTTATTAAGAATATGTAATCATGGAGTTATGTGGTAACACAAAGTGCACACATTTGTAGTTAAGAGAAAATAAAAGACTTTCAAAATGCAATGCAGTCTATCCAGTCATACTTAATACAATAACAGGCTGTGTTCAAAGTGGAACATGCATCCTTCTTTGTCATCACACAATCATTTAGAAACTCAATGATTCTCTTTTTCTGATTGTTACTAAAATTATTGTATTGGCTACATTAATTCACTATCTTGAGATAACACTTGACATCAAAAGGGCGGCACTATGATATGGACCAATCACACGTCAGCTACGAGATCATGGGTTTGTTGTCCAGCCACTTTTGGTGGAGTCATGTCCTCTCTGTGTTACTGTGGGTTCTCTCCTAAAACACCTGCATGTACAGTATTGTGAATAAACTAACTGGCCATTGTCTTGGGTTCTGCCTCAGGCCCAAAGTAGGCCCCAATGGTAGAATATGAATCAATATATACTGTAAAAATTGTTCCTTTTTTATACTAAGATTTTTATTCACAGAAGTACTCGATGATATGGAAAATATTTAGTTTAAATATAGTTTAGCCTAATTTTTATATATCTATATATTGTTCTATGGACTGAAAACTATAAGTGACAAGTCTCATTTTGCAAACAATGCTAAAAATGCACTTCTAAATTTGGCCCAGGCCACTAGTGTTTTGTCTTTTCCCTGTCCGGTCAAAGCAGACTGGATTTATTATGAAGATATACTGTGCGCACGAGCCAGTGTTTGTCCTGCTGGGGCGACCCTAACAAACTTCCTCTGCTCCGGACACAACCACAAACCACAGATTTATTCCCCTGTCCAGTGTCCCTCTGAGAAAAACAGTGGCTAAAGAGGACAAGCTGAATGAGCTCCCTGCCTGGGACCATCCCGAACACTGAGGGGGACTGTGACCTCTCCCCGGGGTCGTAACTCGAGCTTCAGGCCCAGGTCGGAGCAGCAGGGGGAGGCTGGTAAGGTGGCCGTGCTCTGAGGAGTGAGAGCCTCAAAATGGAGCTGCTCTGGAGGTCTGAGAGGACCAGACTAACTATTTTAAATCCCTCACAGTGATCTGCTGTACATGGCCCAGGTCGCCTCTGTGGACAAAGAGGGAGGCTTTTAGCATCTTTCAACAAACGTTTTCCAAAAGCATATTAAAAAAGCCCAACGCTGTCCAAGCAGACGTGATACAAGCAGACAGTACAATATTTGGTTGGTTGATGTTTGGAGGTGGAACATCTTTTTTTCTTTTGTCCTGTGGTGTCACACAACAATGTTGAATGCAAAGAATATCAAATCATAATTTAAAATATAAATCAGTTGTATAAAAAGTGTAAAAATACTTTCATAAGCAATTCATAATTTCCAGCGTCACTTTATTATTTCTACATTTTTTGACATTGTCCTGTGGTGACTTTTTCTCACACTGCAGGACATTCACTAACTTTGGCCATTTGAATTCTTGTCATAAATTACTGAACGTGTCCACTGTGCTAACTTTATAGATATATCTCTGTCCCATCTTTCCCATCAATTATTTTTAACATTCAGAATTTTATTTTGTTAAAAAAATACAGCAGTCACACGGCAGGAACACCAAACCAGACACACATTAATATTTTTTGAGAAAATTTGGATTTTGCTACAATTAATAAAATAACAGTTCACTTTGACCTTTGACCCTTTCAGCCTTAACTCCAGAGGTCTGTCTGGTCTATAAATGACAGATGGGTCCTGTAGGTTTTGCTGCAGCTGTCTGTTTAAAAACCTGATTTTTCATGTCACTGCAGGACACCATTTTATTTACAAGAATAAACTTATTTTAATTATTATTATTGTAGGATTCAGGTGCAGTTTAAAGTGTTTTAGTAAAATACAAATATTTGACATTATGCAAAAAACTTTATTAACTGCCCTAGACACTTGTGACTTATTTTGGAAATGTTTGTATTTTGAAAAAGGTACAGTTACACCACAGGACATTTTACAGTTTAACGTTAAAATACAAAAAAGTGACACAACTTCTGTCTAAAACTTTAAAGGTTTTGTAGGAGGCCCTATGTTGCACTGCTGTAAAACATTATTTAGTAAAACTTTTCAATTGACTTTTTTTTTTACATAGTTTGAGGCAAGAAAAGACCTGTCCTCTTGGTCTGTATGATACTTGTCATGTTTTTCCTAATTGTCCGTCTTGTCCCTGTCCCGACTCCTCACTGCGACAGCCCCCTCAGAGACAGTCTGGTCAGTGTCCCGTGGCCGCTGTGTTTCCACTCTCACTGCAGTGTCTCTGGTGCACAGGTGTTCCTCACTAATTATACCAGGATATTATTAGTCCCGGCCCTGTGTGGGACAGAGGGGAGGCTGAGTTTGCATAGCGCTCCGTCCCAGTTGGGTTGTTTAAAAGCCTGCAGAACAAGGCCTCTCTGTGGGCCGCCCCATGTCTGACTGTTTAAAGTGAAAGTATGAGATTTTTTTCCTTGTATTTGTGGAAAACTTGTTGACTCATCTAATAACATAAGGTAATGGGAATCATCTGTGAAACCTGTGAGAATATGTCATTACCCTTGGCTTAGACCTGGGTTAGTCTTCATTTAGATTCAAAAATATAAAGGGTCACAAGCCAGTGTTACTCTTTGTGCAGGTCCCAAGCCCACATAAACACATATGGTTGCATCTGGAAGGGCATCCTGCACAAAACCTGAGCCAAATTAATATCCAAATCACAGCATGCTGCGAGGCAGATCATCTGCTGTGGCGACCCCAGAACAAAAACGGTGATGGCGAAGACACATTTTTAAAGGTGGTACCATGAAAGGTTTGGGAACAGTTCTACAGCATTTGTCTAAGTTGTATAAAACCCAAGTCGGTGCCATAAACATTTTCCAAACTTAGACAATCAACAAATTAGCATTTTTGATTCTGCCTTCCTTTCTCAAAATGTAACTAAAAACCACAACTGTTTCAGTATTTAAACTGTTTCAGGTGAAATAAGTGTCCTAATGTTTTATGTCTGTTTTTGAGGCGTTTGCCCACGACCTGTCCATCTTCAGCCTATTAAGACTTTAGTCTAGTTCTCAGTTTATCCAGTGGTTGACAACTCTGATGTTTATGTTGTATCCATTCATCAAACTAAAAGACACACCTTGGGTAAAGTTCAGGGGTCTGCAACCTTCTGGATCCAAAGAGTCAATTAATCTGAAAAAATTGAATCTGTAGATCAATTTTAATGCACAGAAGTCGCTTGGCCTACAGTATAATTAAAATATAGGCTGGCATATAGGTGGTCATTAATAGTTGCAAACTAACAAGGAACTGTGTTAAACACAGTTACATCCTGTAACTATTTCTAATCTGCTGCATTAGACACTTGAGGCTAAACTGTTTATTATAACAGTGTAACAATTAAAGCCACAACATATACTGGAAAACAAGGAGAAAGTTTTATTTTAAATTGACAAAATGAGGCAGATGCAGGTTGTTTTAGTCGTCTGCTTATTCCTTTATAGACTTTACATAACCAGATGTCAGATGCCCAAAGAGCCACATGAGCAGGGCTAAAGAGCTGCATGAGGCTCTAAAACTGTAGGTGGCAGATGTCTGGTATATTTTAAAGTTGTTACCTAAGAGTAGGTCAGGACCCCTAACTATACATTGCCAGATTGTCAACATTGACAAAAACACTCAGTCACAAAACCTATATGCAATAAACACATTTGCATAGTCCAAAAACATTTTAACTTGGTCTTCCCAAAAGGTTATTATTTAAAATGTATTCCAGACAGATCAGTATTTGTGTACTGTAGCCTACCTTACACAAAAAAGTACAATACACAAACAAATTCTTGATCCTGCCATTTGAACTTCACAACCCCAGAAGAGAAAAGCTGAAAGGAAAGAAGTTCATTCATAACAAATTGTACTTTATGGTAATATTTTCAGAAGTGGTACTTGTTATTAAATGTTTTAGAACCAGAGGTCTACATCATTTGTCAACGTTGCAGAAAACATCTAGAAAGTCGGTACCTTTAGTGACAGATTTGCATTACTAATGACACCATTTGAACTGGATTCAGAGGATGTTTAACTCCTCCCCGGGTCTTGTGTCCCGTGTGATGGCGAAGGGCAGTGGGCAGGTCTCTCTTTGGGACGCTCTGAAAGAACGATTTGTCAGCAGCAGACCACAGCACTGAGCCAATTAGGCCCAAGGTGCAACTCGATACAGCTTTTATATACAGAGGGTATAACAGAGCGGGCGGAGGGGGGCAGGCATTTGGACATTTGTGACTGGGCAGGGTGTGTTTCTGCATTTGTTAAGTATTGTGTGGTGTGCTTTACAGCGACAATAATGTGCTTTGGAAAAGAAAACGTCTTTCCTACTTGTTTAAAGATGCACTACCTGTTTTTTTTTGTTTGTTTTTTTGGTTTTGTTTGTTTTTTTGCACTGTTTCTTGGTGTAAGCAGATGAAGCCAATATGGAGATGAACACTTAAATTTTGTAGCACTTAATATAATGTTGTTAAGCAGGGTAAATTAACATCCTAAGCTTGTCACGCACTGAAAATTCAGCATCTGAAATAGTTAAAAAGACATCTAAATCTCTCATCTTTTCACTCATAATTATTACAATACTTTTAGGCGATTAAATAGTTGTCCTCAAATACAGAAGCAACTTTAAATCCGATTTCACCTTCTTACATCCTTTCGACCTTTATTAATTGTTACTTCAACCCCAATCTAAAAAAGTTAGGACACTGTAAAATGCAGTACTATCTTTTATTGTAATGGAGCTCAGCAGTGCCCAGAAGTAAATCCCCCATTCATTTTCCCCATAGACTTTTTAAGAGTTTAAAAGCTCGACTTCTAGCTTCTAGCAAAAATATTATCTAAAACTTGAAAATTTGTCAAAATGTGTCTGTAACTTTGCCTTTTTGACAAGTTTCAGACACTTATTTACAGGTCTGCTGACAGAGTTGATGGAGCCCCAGACAAATTCTGATGAGTGGAGGCCCCCCTTCATACAAATGAACTATAGGACGGTCTAATTTTGACCCTGAGGCCCGGGACAAATGCCCTGGTTGCCCTGTTGAGCCACATAGAACATAAATAACAGGTGTTGAAACTGTGGCATATACAATAATAATAATAATGCATTGTATATTGTTTTTTTTTTTTTTTTTTTTTTTTTTTTTTGACAAAGTTGCTTTACAGTTAGGTGCAATACGGCCAAATACACACTCACACACCTAACCATACATATGCAAGTTGGGTGAAGTGTCTTGCCCAAGGACTCAACGACAGCACGCAATGCCTGTTGCTGGGATCGCACCGCCAACCTTTGGGTTAGTGTGTTAACGTCTCTACCAACTGAGCTACTGCCGCCCCATACTACACTAATCAATATCATGACATCAATTTGTAACTAATCCTCTTCTTTTTAAAACATGTTGGTGCTGCCATAAAATTCAAAATGAGCTGTTATTTGTCATAAAATGATAAAAATCGGGGAGCTAAAATGGTTTTATGAGATTTTTAAATTACTGCGTTGTGTTTTTAGTTACATTTTACACAGTGTCCTAACTTCTTTTGTACCTGTTTCTAAGTACATTGTCGTAGTAAATGTTACAGTCGGTTGTTAAAGTCATTACTGTGGCAGCTCCGGGCCCTGGTCTGGCTCCTGACTTCATCACACTGTGTTTCTGATGGGCCACTTCCTCCCCGGGGGACCCTCTCACCCCTCCCCAGCCCCAGGAGAGAACAGCTCGATCAGATGAGAGCGATAATTTAATTTGGCCTTTGTGTTATTTTAGGAGCTTAAATATGACAGTGGGCATGTGTGTGAGGACAGTGACAGACACAGGCGGAGCTATGTGACAAATGCAGTTAGTGTGTTTGTGTATGGACACTCACACAAGCATGCCCCACACATTCACATTACAACAGCTCAAAAAAGTAAAGGACAGGCGCTATATTAAGTAAAATTAACTTTTCTGACCGTTCACCTATGTTATAATGTTGTTTCTTTACAAATTTGGATGTGTTGACATGATTTTATTTGTTTGGTTTACCACAAGCAATAATTTCTGTACTTCACTTCTTCTCTAAATGTTTTAAACCTTTTAAAGATGTTTTCACCTAAAAAACATTCCTGGAGTAGTATTTCCCTTTCTCAAAATCTGAAAACACTCGGTCTCACGGCAAAACGTAGACTCGTGAAACCAGGAAGTGCGTTTCTAAAGCTCATACACTGTCACTGGACTCATTCTATCATTTCTGTGCTTAAACTGCCATCACTACGAAACAGTCAGCTCATATCTGTTAGCATCATGTTGCTAATAGCCGTGCTAAATAGCCATTTTATGCTCTGTCCATTCCCCACCATTGCCAGCACGGATTGACGAACACCTAATCCAATTGTTTTCTGCAGAGTCAAACTGCTCACCAAAATAAGACGTTTTCCATACATATACATTATTTTAAGTAATAAATTGTGAAATAGTAATGCAAAGGTGTCCAAAATTATTTCAAAAAGCCTGAAAAAAGCAGAATATGGGATCTTTAAACTACATTTTTCAAGTGTAATCCATATCCTGTCCTTTCTACTTTATTTAAAACCAGATCTATTTAAATACATTCAGTATATTATGAATGAATGCAAGTCCAAGTACAGTATATCCACCAACTTTATTTACAAATAGCACCGTTCACCTACACTACAACTTCTTATTCCTCTGAGAAATGGTTTATAATTTAGGTTTTGCCCTGGTTTTCATTACGCCTAAGTTCAGGGAAAACTATTCAAGAAATGTGTTTGTGTCTGCGTGCCCTGCGTCTCATAGCTGGCGTTCCTCTCCTCACTGCCATTTATTACTGATATCCTCCCGCTGCCAGCACTCATAACTTAGCCCACTTACTCCAGTCTGCCCGACCAGACAGAGCAACACAGAGAGAGGCCTCAAACACAAACATGAGCAGGGTTTACATTGCCTCATTTTTAAGTGCATTTTGAAGTATTGCATCAGAAACAAATGGAACCACCAAATTTTGATTTTTCAAATTTAATTTGCAAAAACCTTTTTTACACTCACTTAAAAGGTCCTCTATTCTCCCCAATCGACTTATTTGAGCTTTTAACCATGTTATAATGTTTCCTGCTCAAAAACGTAGTATTTTGTTTCATTCACATTTAAGTAATGCTGTGTGCTCAGCCCATCCCTTCTCCAGAGCTGAAAACGCTCGGTCTCATGGTTCTACATAGACTTGTGAAACCAAGAAGTGCTCCTGTGCGTTTCTAAAGCTCATACAGCGTTACTGGACTCATTTTGATCATTTCAGCCTTAAACCGCCGTCACTACGACGCATGTCATGTTGTTCATAGACGTGGTATGTAGCCATTTTATGCTCTGTCCATTCTCCACTGTGGCCAGCGACAGACACTTAATCCAAGCGTTCTCTGGAAAGTCAACAGAAGATATTTTCCACACATATACATTATTTTAAGTTATAAAACCTAAAATACGAATGCAAAGGTGTCCAAATCTATTAAAAAAAAAACTGAAGCATAATATGGGACCTTTAAAGTGTGCGGAAAAAACTAATAATGAAAGATGGAAACAAATTTTTTGAATAAAGTCTAATGTAGCAAACATAAAACCCACACAACTGTTGCCATTACCCACTCAGTTGTTGAGAATGTGGAAAAAAGGTTTATGCTTGTTCTGAGCATGTGATTGGTCGAAAAAATCTTCAAATACAAAGGTATAATCTATCTTTAAAATGCTTATGGCGTTGTCTTTCCCATATGTACGAGGCTCGATGTCGTTCATAACAGAATTCAATTTAACAATCACAAGCTGCACTGCTGTAGGCTAACTTTAAAAAATTTATATCCAGTCAAAAGCACTCAGTTCTCCATTTTCTGTTTCTCTTTCTTAAAATACACTGATGTAAATGCATCTAATTTGCATTTCTTCATTTGCTAACTTTGAAAAGGTTTGCTTCCTGTTTGGATGGAATTTGAAAACCCCAAGCTGGCAGCAGACAAAGTAACAGCCTGAGATATCTGTTCAGTGTCAGTGGCTGCAGACAGCGGGAGCAGCAGGTGAGAGTGAAGTCATAGCAGCCTCGAAAGCTCACAGAGGGCCAGAGGGAGTGAATGAGAGGAGTGGAGCTGGGGTTATCATCAGTGCAGATAAGGGCGATTTATCAAAGAGATGCTTATTTTAAACACGCCTCTTTTCAGCAGATGCTCAGGCGGCTGAAGGAGAGCTCTGGACTCTGGCTTCAGGGTTGTGGATGCTCATAGACGGTGGAGAATAATGGACAGAGGATGTGAGGCTGACAGAGAAGGTCAGAGAGAAACAAGTCTCGAGCTGTGTCCCATCTCATAACAATAAATCTGCTCAAACTAGTCCACAGTCTCCTCTTTAGTCTTTGAAATATCGCATTGATGTTATTGTAATTGTACTTTGGCTGAAGTCACACCAGACGTAACCAGCAGTGTGCAAACATTTATAAATATTTTGGGAGCATTGTTTAGTTTAAATATTGCATAGAAAGACAGTAAACAGAAACCATTTACACACATGCACCGTCACCCAGACCCTCTCCTGAAATCATAAGGACCAATTGTTTTTTTTGTTTTTTTTTTTGTACACAATTTTTACACCTGGACATTATCCTTGGACAGCCCTAGTGCTATGTCCGGAGCAATCAGATGTTTGAATGTCATCCTGAGGCAAACGAGCCACAAACTTTGTGTCCCAGTAGATTCAGATCCTTGACTTCTGTCCAGACAAAGACACCACTGACAGAACTGAAACACACAGTATAAATGTGTTTGTTGACATAGCCTTTTGCTCTTTTAACCTGTCCATACAGCCGTGTGCAGTCAGAAACAGAAACTTTATTTACTATATACTTTAAAAGCAGATTGCACATTCATTGTTATTTTGTGTAGTGAGCAGCACATAGCCATAGTTATAACATAGACAATAATGTGGGATTTGGTAGCAGTTTTTTATTTCAACCCTAGCTTAGAGACATATGTTTTCATCACATAGTTAGAAACAATTACAAAATAATAATGTAATATCATCCTAGCATTTTTTCACCTACAGTACATGTTTTGGTGGATTTCTGATTGCATTTTTATACGTGCAATCTGAATTGCTCTTGAAAATACCAGTAAAAGTTTAAAAAGTTTAAAAGGAATATATATTAAGCAAAACTGACTTTTCTGAGCTTTTATAATGTTACTCCCTCATCAAAAACACACCTGGAGTTGTGTTTTGGCTTCATTCACGCCTGTTTGAGTAATCCTCTATTCTCTGGCACTGTCTTTCTGAGGTCAAAACGCTTGGTTTCACAAACTCCCACAAACCCCAGCTCACTCCAGGAAGCACTGACCAATCAACAATCCCTCTACATCTGCTCTGTTTCCACTGATTCCTCACAGACATTTCCATTTTGTAGAATGTAGAATAAAATGGCATCATACAAAACATTTAACAATGTTTTCTTTGATTATGTACAAGACCACAACACTGTGCAATCTCATCACCTGTTTCTGCATGACACCAGTAGAGTAACTTATTAAAAACATTTTCTTTTAGTCAGATAATGTTTATTAAAGTTTGTAAAACATGCAGTGCTGTTCTAGAGGTGACAAAGATTGGTTTAAAAGTATGGATAAAAGCATAACATATCCCCTTTAAGCTTTAAGTCTTCCAGTTTCTTGTAATGTGTGAATGAATCCAATGTGTGGTCCCACTGCGTGCAATCTGTTCCCACAAACACTCATGTTGTTATGAATTTCACAGTTTCTTTCCGTCTGAAAGAAATTACACTTTTACAGCTTTGTCTCTGGAGAAATGTTTGTTTATCCTTTTGGTTTTAACATGGCGTTTATTCAACAAACTTAAAACAACTTCCAAATTGAAATTCTGGTAAACTAATTAACACAGTATTTCACGTATTTGCCCTTCGTGATTAAAAATACCATAAGGGATGCGAAGTCTTAAATCTCACTCAAAAAGTTGTGTTGTAACAAATTTTGAAACATGATTTTTTTTCCATTTGGTGATTTCTTGTTTTCTTCATAACTCCTCTGTGCTTGTCGACACTTTGTAAAATATACGTCTGCATGATTCGGCAGCAATAACACGCAACATCTGGTGAAAATGTCGCGGCTGCGTTTGTAACATTGTTTGTACAGCTGTGAAAGACATCATGCAACGAGGAGCAGAGACATACCACACGTGTTTTTCTGATTTCTGTGACAGTCTGAAACATCTCCAGACTTTTTTTCCCCCCTCTTAGACACATATTAATCATACTTTTTGCTTATCTCCCATCTGTCTTTGTCTCTGTCTTTTCCAGAAATAGCCGACAACATGGACGACTTCACCTTCCAGGAGCAGCTCTTGACCCCGCGCTTGGCTACAGGCAACGTTGGAGGTGTATCGTCTCGAGCTCCCATTTGGAAAAACATCCCAACTTTGCTTTTAACCATCGCTTTGCTTGTATTTTGGCATCACTGACCTGTGCCATCCTCAAAACTGTCAAAACTGTCCCGGGATGCTGTCAGTACAAGGACATCAGACCGTGACATTGTGTAAATAACCACCTGATATGTTTCCATGATGACTTTTTCATTCCTGAAACTCTAGTATTTTCAGACAGTAGATGAATAGTGGACCGATGGACAATGACGTATTCTGTATTAGATATTACAATGGACCTGTGACGTATAATGGAAGTGGGAGGAGTTTATGGAGCGGGAAGAGATGATGACCATATTTGGAAAGTTCAACTACATGGCAGGTTTGGCTGTAACCAGAGACAGGTTACGACATTAGATACTACATCTCTATAGACTCCACTGGGTCTGTTTTTACTCTAATAGTTCCTAGCAAACAGTTCCCTGAAGTTAGCTGCCTAGGCTAGTACCAGTACTTTTGAAGCCTAAGATGCTTAAAGAATCTAATTTTATTTTATCTACGGATTGAACTCAAATTTACAAACCTAAAAATGACCGTTAGCGAAGGGTGACCAGACATTTTTTTCACTAATCACAGTGCATTCGAACTCACCAAGCAACAAAAAAGCTTCAGAAATTCATACCATTTTCTGTCATGTAATTAAAGTACATGATGCTAAGGGTTAAGTTTTGAATTTTTATAGCAATTTAATAATACAAATAATAACATTGTAAATCATTTTAGTGACAAAAGTCTTTAGACAAGTGCAGTGGCATAACTTGGTAATGTGGGGCCCCAGTGCAGGATTTCAGGATGGGCCCTAAAGTTATGAAGCACATGCAGTACTACAGGTTCATGCATTGAGCTTTTTAATTTGTAAAATGTTGCTTTTTACTGGAGTTTGATAAAAACAAAACAAAACAAACAAAAAAACAGCTGCCTATTCATTAATGAGTAATGCAATTTTCTGAAACTATATATTTTTTATTACAATTAAAGCATGATTTTTTTAATTTTGTTATGAATTTACAAATTTAACAGGATTTTAAAAATAATTTATGTTTATTTAACTCTATGAGAGAGATGTGTGCTGCTCCTATTGATTATGAATATTAAACACAGACTTGAGCATAGATGAACAAGGGCCCACTCTAATGGGCCCCTAATTCTCCTGGGCCCCAGGGCAGTTGCACTGGCTGAAGTTACGCCCCTGGACTAGTGTGTTTTAGGTTTCCTATGATTTACTTTTGGTTAAAATGGGGACGAATGGGACATGGTTTGTTGAAAACTGGAGCATATGAATGGTTTTACAGATATGTGTTGGGACATGGGACAAGGAGCCTAAAACTGGGACTGTCCTGGTTAAAAAGGGACGTCTGGTCACCCTACGTTAGTGGCTACATGAATCACGAGATCATCAATAGTCCAGACCTCATTGGCATAACTCTCTCTCAGCAGCTCTGTCTGTGGCCATGGCATACTGTATGTAGCTAGTGATGCTAATGGCTAACAGTAAACTTCAGGAGGCATTAGTGAAGTACAGTGTTAAAATAATCCATTAAAATGTTAATGTCAAGGTTGATTTATCGCCCCAAGGATTCACACAGCAGACATACAAAGCATAAACTGCTGTTTTATCAATCAGTTCATTTCAGTAAGTTAAGTTAGGTAGAATTTAGCCACTCATGTGGTGAGTCAACCTGATCCAATTACATGGATATCTGGATCCATGTAAACTGCAGAAACTTCTGAAAAATCCCTTTACTGTATAAATGAATGTATGAACTGGTTTTATAACATCCACAACACTCTGTGAACTGTAGACTTTCATCCTGGGGCCAAAACTCAAATAAGTTGGTCCATTAAAGGTTGGTTTGAGGTGAAAACATAACCAGTGGTGGATGAACAAAGTAGTAAATTGTAGTAAATTGCTGTTAATGCAGAAATGTACAAAAGCCACAACCTACCAAGGTATAATGTCAAGAGGAGATCCTGGTGTGAGACTGAAGTTCACTCTCTATTTTGTTTGAACTTTTTTGGAAGTCGGTCATTGCATTTTTAGACTTTGTTGTAAGAGACAATTGTAGACAGACAGAAAACATAGGAAATCAATGGGCTGGCATAAAGCAAACCAGACAAGTTAGAAATTCAGCCCAGATGCCACTAAAACCTGCATTTTCATATGTTCATATGTGTTTTCTTTTTTTTTTTCTTTTTTTTTTATATCGCTGTCGGCCTTTCATCTAACATAAAAAATTGTAAACTGGAAACATAAGTGTGTCTGTGAGAATAACATCTGCAGTTTGTGAGAATTTGTGAATGGATATCAAGTCAGACCTGATTGTGTTGACGCCAAAATCACTTTCTCCTAAACGTCAACGGTCCACTATTTCTACTGTCTCCTCTCTCATATTGACTCATGTACAGTACAAACCATTGCAGACTCTGATGGAGCACTTTTTCATGACCTTATGTTCGGAGTCACTGGGATGGACAGGCTTTTTGAAAACACTCCCCCTGTTTTCAGTCTGTAGTGAATTATCGCCCTGCAGGACTAAAAGGTAGTCAGCTGCTGCCATTTTACTCCAGTCTTCTCTATGGAGGCAGTGAATGATCTCCTGCCAGCTCTGGACCACAGCTGGACAAACTCTACTGAGGTCAATGTCCTCACTTCAAGCTGCACTGTACTTTAAATGTCCCATATTATGTTTTTTTCAGGCTTTTTGAATTAGTTTTGAACACCTTTGCATTGGCATTTCATGTTTTATAACTTAAAATAATGTATATGTACTTCTTTTTGGGAGCTGTTATTTTGACTTTGTAGCTTGGATTAGGTGTCTGTCACCCCCTGCTGGCAACAGCGAGGAGTAGACAGAACATAAAATGGCTATTTAGCACGGCTATTAGCAACATGACGTTAACAGATAGATAAATGAGACTGCTTTGTAGTGACAGCAATTTAAAGAGACAGCCTCAGCCTACAGGATTACTCAAACTATTGTGAATGAAATAAAATTCCAAGTATGTTTTTGAGGTGCAAACATAACGTGGTTAAAAGCTCAAAAAAGTTGATCTAGCATAATAGAGGCCCTTTAAACCTGTCTATTTCTATCCTTTTTGGTCTTAGTGATAGACTTGTCCTCTCAAAATGTCAGTCAGTACGTTTACATACAAGTTCTTAACTGGAGTAACACACCTGGATAATGTTATTCATTTGTTTGGACTCTTATTGGTGCATATACAGTACATGTAGGTCAGACTGAGGTTGGGCAAAGCTCTGCTGAGCATGCTCCAGATAGTGGCACAGAGTAACAAATGTAAACAAATGAGAAAAACTTGAAGATGAAGTGTTTAGAGCAGCGGTTCTTAAAGTGGAACTCAGTAACTTTGCTTGTTTTTGTCTCATTTTCCTCTACAGAGCTCCCCATAGCTAAACTTGACTTCTGTGACACTGGGTCAGCAGCGCTCAGTTCAAAATGCCGTTTTCAGCTCAGTGGCAGCAGGAGGAGACACAGGGCATTTTATTCACCACTTAACTAATTTAACCATCAGACAGATTAACAACGCAACAGTTTATTTAAGGTAAAAAAGTTACTGCGTTCCACTTTAACCTGACGGTTTGATGAGTTTATGGTGACCCACTTTTTACAGAAACAAACTTAAACTAAACTAAATTATTTTACTACAACCTCCATGACATGTATTTTAACATAACATATTTTGCCATTTCAACAAGTACTGCTTACATTTTCAGCCAAAATACATCCCATGCCCAGATAAATGGAAAGGGTGGTTTAAGGACAGACATCTGGCGTAAAAACCTGCCAAAGTACATCTGTATAACAATTTTTAGACATTTGGGGTCCCTCTTTTGATCAAGTAAATGAGTCTATTCTAGTCAGACTTACCAGTTTTAGCAAAGGTTAAACACTTAAATACGTAAACTCAGACAAAGACAGAAGTCCAGTTAGATGTCTGAATCTAGGTAAGTCTGACTTCACCCTGCATGTAAACGTACTGAGTTACGTACTTGTAACTCTGGTCTTTTCCTATTAATGCTTTTAAAAACAAACTTGGGGCCTGTTTTCTCTGGTTTGGCCCTGGTGTACAGATGTAAGTTGCTCTGTGTTTCTTCCATGTTTACACTTGTTCTTTGCTCTAGAGGCAGATATTACAAGAAACTGTGGTTTGTGGGATGAACGTGGTCTGACTGCGAACCGCCGCTGCGAGTTTTTAGCTCCTTTTCAAACAAGTGTACATAAAACATCGCTATATTTATTTGCATTGATGATTTTTAAAGTCTTGTTTTGAACAGCACTTCAAATGTACAAAGTAAAATAAATGCTGCATTCAACTTCCCCTGAGATTTGATGAACCCACTCTGGCTGTTTTTACACGACTATTAGCAACTTGGGACCTATACAACTTTTTAAAGGCTTTGTCTGGGAGTCTGCTGCCAGTATTACAGCTGGTTTATTTTTTTAGTCGGATGAAAGTTAATTTTATCTGCAATAATTTGTAAATGGTCTAAAACAGATAATGTTTTTTCTTTAATTGGCTCTCCTTCATTATAAAATATACAAAATGATCCAGTGCCCGGAGTATGATGTAAAATAAACACAACATGCTTTACTGTCTGTGCACGTCTCAAGTTTGTTCACAATTAGAGATTGTAAATTTTCATGACGTTTTATAAAAAGTTACGTGTGTTTTAGGGCCACATTGAGAAAATAAAACATACAGCACTACGAGAATAAAGTCATAAATATTAAGATTAAAGTTGTCATTTTATGAGGATAAAGTCATAGCAAAAAAAAAAAAAAAATCATAATTTCAAGAATAAAGTCATAACATTTTGAGAATAAAGTCCTAGCCAAAAAAGTCATAATGTTGAACTATTATGTAAATAAAGTTGAAATATTTAGAGAATGATGTTAGCTGTCTCTCGTTTCGTCATGGGGAATTTGGAGCATTTTGTGAGATTATACTTTAATTTAGGCTTCACGCTTTAATTTCTAAATATTGCAACTTTATTCTCATAATATTATGACTTTATTCTTGTAGGATTTCGACTTATGACTTGTTTGGCTATGTTTTTTTCCTCATTAAATTATGACTTTATTCTTAATGTCTTATGATTTTATTCTCGTAGTGCCCATATTTTTATTTCTTCCATGTGGCCCTAAAACGCTGTTGTAGTTTTCAGATTGTCCTCAGGTCATTTATTCAGTGATGTTTCTGGTAACACATGACTCGTATGTAAATCTGAAAGTGTGACGCTTTAACCACATTCATTACCTCCGAGGGGGAAGGGCAGAGGTGATAATGGACCTAAAGTGTCACACCCAAATAAAGCCCAGACAAATAATTCACTTTAATGAAGATTTAATTAGGCCTGTTCCTGTTGATAAAGATGAAAACGTTTGTGTTAGTCATTAGTTGGGGAAACATACTGTAATTGATCGGACCAAAGTGTGGACTGGCTAGTGACCCCCTGTGGCTGGATTTAATTAAGTAATAAGTAAATTAATACTCCACTTTTTTTACTTAATTTGTGACCCTCCCACAGCAGCTGCCTCAGACGACCACTGAAGACGGCTGTGATTCCTCTTTATATACAGGACAGAACGCAAAATGAAAATGCTTTTTCTGCTTTCTCATATTATTTTTATTTATTTAAAACTGAAATATGCCATAGATTATATTACTAAATACAGTGGACAAAACACTAAAAATCTGTGCTTAAGTGTATTGTGACTTTACTTACACAAGGAAGTTCTTACTCAATAATAACAATAATGCATTAGTCTTATACAGCACTTTTCTAGACACTCAAAGTCGCTTTACAATTTGGTGCATTATTCATTCACTCCTCAGTCTCACTTCTTGGTGGAAGCGTGGCTGCCATTGTGCACCTACAGCCCCTCTGACCACCACAAACACATTCATACAGGCAAGGTGGGTGAAGTGTCTTGCCCAAGGACACAACAACAGATTGCAATGCTGGGAGTGGGGCTTGAACCACGACCTGTGGGTTAGTGGGCTGCCAACTGAGCTACTGCCGCCCCAATTCAGTTCAGTTCAAAGGGCTTTACAAACAATTAGTCACACAACCAAACATAAACACACAATCAAACAGAAATAATAACAAAACTAAGCTGTCCCAGGACATCCTCTGTCCATAGACCCTCCTTCTTGGTATGGAAGAACTCCTAAAAAATCCATTGGTGCAAAATAAAAATAAAAATAAAAAAAGAAGAAGAAGAAACCTCAGGGAGAACAACATTAAAGAAGGGAACCTCTCTCAGGATGGACAGGCTATAAATGTGTCTAGGACTGTTAAATAAAATCCATAAGCTCATCTATAGGATCATAGTTCAGCTCTTTAAGGATGTAGCAGGTGGGCTTCATCCAGACAGGGGAGTGGGGGTGAGGTAGGGGCCCGGGAAGTCCATAGGAGGTGAGTTTGGGCCCACAGGTCAGGACAGGAACACAGTAGGTTGTCAGCTAAAGTCCAGTTGTCACTGGGGCATCTACCACCAACTTAGCTTCAACTCTGGAGTCACTCAAGCAGAAGTAAAAGTACAAAAAGTATTGAGTGTAAAATGTTCTTAGTTACGTCCCACCACAGATTAAATGAGATACAAATGATGAGGCATGGACTGAAGAAACAGCATCTGGAGATCATTTTGCAATCAAAGCTTGTCACTCATCCAGGGAACTCAGAATGACTGTCCTATCAAATTACTTTGTTTTCATTCATTCATTCATCCTCTCCCGCCTATTCCTGTTAGGAGTTCATGGGTACCTGAGCCTATCCCAGTAACTTTGGGCCTTAGGCGGGGTACACCCTGGACAGTGGACAGTTAGTCGCAGACACAGAGACACACACAGACAGAAAACCATTCACTCTCACATTCATCCACTAGGCGTAACTTTTTTTGATAAACTAAATTTGTAATGACTTATTAATGACTAAATTAACTTTTTTGTGCTTTTACTGGAATTTCCCAAAGACACATGCAGTATTTCAGTACGTCGAAGGGTGGGTCGTCCAGGAAGATGACTCTATGCTTTTCTTACATAAGCCCAGACTGAATTAGTTACATCTCGCTGATATCCACCCAAAGTTTTTACAGATTTAGGTCAAAACTTTCCCCCCTAAGCTGAAGAGACACAGAGTGAGTGATGGGACTCAGTGGAGCGTCTGGACTGGACTCAGAATGTTGCAGATCTGGATGTAACAGAGACTCGGACCCTGTGAGCCCGGTTCAAAGTCTGTTGTGAATCAGAAAAATTTATGTCAGTGAGCTGGACTCCTCAGAGCGCACGTGTTCTCCCTGCATCTGTCTTTCTCCTCTGCAGCAGATGAAGAAGCACTCAAGGCAGATTTGGACTTCTCTGACCCTCTCTGTCTAACGGGACATCCCAGACTTCAACATTCAAAGTGTCAGTGTCAGTTTCTCTGTGTGTACAAGACATACAGAGGAATCTCACGTATCAGTTTCATGGACACACAACAAAGTTTATGCCATAATAGTAGCATAAAAATATAAGTTAAAAAGTAAAAATATACTCTAAATACAAACAAGTAAATACAATAAACCAGATGATCCAAGGTGAAGACAAAGAAATTAAATCTGGACTAAACCAGGATTTATCTTGGATTAAACCAGGTCTAAACCAGGATTAAACCAGGACTAAACCAAGACTAAATCGGGTCTAATCCAGAATGAAACCAGGATTAACTGAACCAAGACTAAACCAGGACTATACCAAGACTAAAACCAGGATTAAATCAGGACTAAACCAAGACTAAACTAGGACTAAACCAGGTCTAATCCAGGACTAAACCAAGACTTAACCGGGTCAAATCTTGAATAAAACCAAGATTAACTGAACCAAGACTAAACCAGTGCTAAACCAGGACTATACCAAGACTAAACCAGGATTAAACCAGGACTAAACCAAGAATAAATCGGGTCTAATCCTGAATGAAACTAGGATTAACTGAACCAAGACTAAACCAGTGCTAGACCAAGACTAAACCAGTGCTATACCAAGACTAAACAAGGATTAAACCAGGACTAAACCAGGTCTAATCGGGATTAAACTATGACTAAACCAGGCCTAATCCACAAAGAAACCAATATTAACTGAACCAAGACTAAAGTAGTACTATACCGAGACTAAACTAGGATTAAACCAGGAATAAACCAAGATTAAACCAGGACTAAACCAGGTCTAATCCAGGACTAAACCAAGAATAAACCAGGACCAGCAGATAAAAAGTGTAGTATACTGTGAGACTGAAAATGTCTGACATGAACACAGCAGAGACCTATAGTTTAAATATTTACTGATGATTTTAACTCACACTGAGATCAATGGTGGTTAATGAAAACATTCTCGTTGTGTAACTATAGATAACCTATTTTAATTCATATTATGTAATAAACTGTAGCGTATCTTTTGTCCATGCATCATATGATCAGATGTAGTTGTCAGAGCAAAAACATTTTTATTTTTGGGCTTCTGGTTGAAAATGTGAAAGTGTGCAAAAGGTCTATTACTTCTTGTATGTATTGTTTTTATCCATTGCTGTGCTCTGTGGTAGGCCATAGTGCCCCTACTGGTGTGGAAGACAACAACTTTTCAACAGAGTGTATCCTGAGCACAGATTGTTTTGATTGTGCAAAACCAAGCCAAATAAAGGTAAAGGTGTAGAGCCAACACGACGTGCGCTGAACTATTTTTCATTTGCCTCCTGTTGCTCTTTTACCACACAGAGGCTGGACCATGTTGTTTAATACAGCTCACTTTTCTTTATTTAGCAAAGTAGGCTCTCCCATAGATGCTGGTAAAAAACATAAATAAAAATGTGTGTCACAGCGGTTGTAGTCCAGATCTTTCAGTATATTTTCACTGTCCATAACTTTTTTCTGTGTATTCCAAGATAAAAATGCTGTTACCATCCAGCTGTGCCTTTTGACCCTGAACTCAATTACTTTCTATTAGGATGGAAAAACACACTGATCACTGGGAGATGCTCAAATGTCAGGCTTTGGATAATGCAGCCCCGTCCCACCACAAGGAGGAGGAGGAGGGGAGGAGGGGGGTATCTCTGAATGCTAATGCAGGGGCTGGAGAAAGGGCAAACAGGCCCATTGTAATGCAGAGTTCACGTGTTTTCTTAGGGTAATACTGGGCCAATGTTGAAACGTCCTGCATTTGGAGAGTGAAAGGTCAGTCTAAAGTTGGCCAGCAGGAGCAGACACAGGAGCTGACCGTCAGGAATTGTTGCATTTTCTGCCCCAGTGCTCAGGCCCTGATGAATATGGATATAAAGGCCACACAGAGATAAATGGGCTGCCTGGGTTATCAAACAGCACAGACACATTTAAGGAAGAGTTTAATCTCAGAGTGGTAATGGATGGTAACAGCAAATGTTGGACTTTGATAAGGTGGTTTGGGATTTACAAAAAAAGAAAAAACAAAACAGGACTTTTCAAGTTACTTGGCTACTGGAATGCTGCTTAAGTCTGAAGGTTACAAAAGTTTTACCCCGGTGCTCGTCAGGTTGTGGATCACATACGATACAAACTGAGACTGAGGCACTCAATGGGATTTCAGAAATATGAAAAAGCCTTCTTTATTTCACGGGCATTATTAAGTTAAAAAAACACCAATGCGTCTCAGCCTTTCAGGGGCTTCATCAGGGCATGTACAACGTTAAAAGAAACAAAATGGCTGCTAGAGCTCTTTTATACCTGATCATGTGACTTGTTCACATGACCAAAACAGGACTTCCCAGTGGAAATAAAGAAGCTTGTATCCCAATAATAATGATGTGTTGCTTTTATAGTCGCATTATTCATTCACATTAGTCAGTCACACTCGGTGGTGGTGAGCTACTTCTGTGGTCACAGCTGCCCTGGGGCAGACTGACATAAACGTGGCAGCCATTCTGCGCCTACATGGCCGCTCTGACCACCACCAAACACAGTCACACTGACACATTCATACTGCCAAGGTGGGTGAAGTGTCTTGCCCAAGGACACAGCAACAGTATGAAATGAAGAGAGAGGGATTCGAACCACCAACCTTTCTGCGTTATGAACGACCACTCTGCCTCCGCCTCAGCTGCTGTCGTCCCAAATACATTGTTCAAGGTCCTTTTTCTTATTTTCTTATTGTTATGGAATTAAAGTAAAGTTTTGTTACCTTTGTGAGCATGCGTTTGCCTTTCTTGGAAAATCTGACATTTCAGGATCCGGTTGTATGAACTTCTTTTTATACAACAGTTTTCAGAGAAAACAAACTGAGCACTGCTGAAAGAGAAACACAGTGTTCCTATTTGAGCACACACTCTGACAAGAAGTTAGGATATGGATTAGCTCATTTTATTTACATTTTTTAAACACAGTTCACCAACCCACTCATTAATACTTGTTTTAAGAACTTATTCTTACGTATTTAATACATCTCTGCCATAAAACTGGAAATAATAATCAAACAGGTAAAGTAAAAAAAAATTACACTTGGCTCCTTCACTACAAAACCCTAACCACATAGATTTAATTTAGGACGCTGTTTTTTGGAGATTGGGGCATTTTTTTTTCTCCACTCTCTCGGGGGAGAAAGCCCTGAGACATGTCACATCGTTCAAAGCTCATTCACGTCTAATTACCATAGCACTGGGCCATTCTCCCACCTTTTGTTGGTCCCATTGAGCTCCGCGTCAGGCCCACACTCGAGCACGCAGCCAGTCCCAACACGGCTCTCCTGGTGCGGGCCACGGTCACAGCCAATCAGGGCGGCCGTCTCAGGAATGCGGCACACAAAGGGAGGAATGTCATTCTGCAAGAGACACCCCCCCTCCCTACAACAGCATCTCAACCACCACCACCAACCAGGACCAAAAAAAAAAAAAAAACATGGGACGGGTGCAGAGACAGGGCCTAAAACGTGCCACAAGACCAGGCATGTCCCGAACACAGGGGGTGAAAGTACCATTAAGAGTTATGGTGTTAATTATAGTTATTTCAGACAATAAAAGAGAAAGTGTGGCTTGGTGTTATTCAGGTATGAGGGGAACCTGAAAGTGATTTTTGAGTCAAGACTTCAGCAAATGGGACAGAACTGGGTCTAAACCAGGACGAGATCAGGGCTAATTTGGGGATAAACTTAAGTTTAAGGATACTGGAAACATATGTGTTCATACGGTGCTCTGAGGGTTGCCAGTCCTTCTACTTTTCTGATTTTATGATCTGCAATACAGGGTTTTAGAACAAAAACAAATATGTAAACATAAACAACTTTGATATTTTGTTCTTTTTTAATATATTTTTTTATTGTGAATAAATCAACTGTACCATTGTTATCAGTAAAATGTATATTTGATTTAAACATATCTAGGGTATTTTTTATGAAATATAAAAATATATTCTGCTCATAGCACCTTTAAACCACATACAAACAAACAAATAAATACATCCATACGTGACTTACTCAATAACTTAACAACTTATTACTAAACCTTAAAAAGTGCTGTGACTGCTATGACAATGCCAGCCCAGGACTAGCATAAGAATCAACTAAGCCTAATCAAACTTAATAAACAAAACCAGGATTATCCAGAGCAAATTTAACCTGAAGTTTACCAAGGTTACACAGAAATATGTGTCTTGGTATCTTGATTTCAAAATATATTTGATAATTGTATGTATTTGTATGTATGTAATTGTATGTAATGTATTTTAGGTAAGGTTTATTATTAAGACTTATTGTCCTCACAGGCTAATTTGTTCTCTGCATTTGACCAATCCTTCAGTGCCACTGGGGCGTCCTGTCAGGAGGAACCTTTCTCCAGATCTTGAGCCAGGATCCTGTTCATGAGCACTTAGCTGGAGGATTAGTCTACTGTGCAAGTTTTAGGTTAATGAGGAAAACCTGTATACCCCGAAGGAAAACCCACCCTGACAAACTCACAACACAACAAGGCGTCCTGGGACCTCCTTGCTGTGAGGCAAGACTTGAGCTTCTCTAAAAATGACTTTCCAAAAACAGTCATGAAGCTAGCTATAATTTTGTGATCCAGGACATAACCCAACACTAAAAAAACAGGACTTAACCAAGAACCAACCCCTGAACTAGACTAATGTAAACCCTGGACCTCCCCCTGAACTAAATTGGGACTCATCTTTGACAAGAGGACACCCACAGTTTTCCAGCTCTGTCCACACAAGCCCAGACATATCCAAGACCCGAGGAGGAACAACTATTATAGTCCTGCAGATTGTTATTTATAATTACTCACTTACTCAACAACACTTTTACAACATGCCACTAATGTGTGTAGTTATTATTTAAGTATCAGGGGACATGTTTTTGGTCCTGGTATTATCAAAGAACTGAACCGAGATACATTGGATTCAAACAAAGCCTTAGCCTACCTCGTAATAGACATAATAACACAACAAAATATATTTACTCTGAAGCCACTGGAGAAGGATTTGTTTCTGACTGAACCAAATCTGGGACTAAACCAGGTCTAAACAAGGTCTAGATTTAACACTAAACAAAAAAAAAACAGGACTTAAAACCCATTACCTGTCAGGACGGACCTTTCTCCAGATCTTGAGCCTCGTCAGGAGAATGTACTGTGATACAGAAACACATAAGACTCTTAAGCACTTCCCACTCCAGGTCTAGTTCAGGTCCCCTCACTCAACTATCTGCTCATCTCGACTCAGATTTCTCAATATTTTCCCTCCGGCGTTTGCTCTTTCTATACTCAGAACCTGTTTGTTTTACTGTACCTTTACCTCTGACCTCTGTGCGAGTTCTGTTTTTTTAACATTAGCAAAGAGACAATTTATGCGTCACTGGAAAAAGACTTTTACATTCCCTGAAGGCATCAAAGACAGAGACGGTATAGTCTCACCATGCTCCGACCTGGTTCAGACCTGGGTTTAGTCCTGGATTAAGTTTTAGTCATACTAGTTTAGTCCCATATTTAGTCTTGGTTTAGCCTCGATCTCATTCTGGTTTCAGCCCTAGTTTAACTGTGGTTTACTTCAAAATTAAGAAGCCCTGGTTTAGTCTTAAACCTAGTTAGACCCATTGAGCAAAGTGGAGTAGGTGTGCGATCCCCTTTTCTTATTAAGAGGCTACAAATACCGACCAATCAACAGTTTATCTAAAATGGGGTGGGGTCTATGTAATGCTTTGTTTAATAAATTGGTACTGTTGTGAATAATGATTGGTTTTATGTCTATTCAATTTCAATAAGAGGTAGTTTAATCTGAATTTCACTGGGAGACCAGATAAATCCTTTATGTAGAATAGAAAAAGGATTTGTATGGCTGGACTGGTTAAAACTTGTTTTGGTTTAGAAATGGCTCAAATTAACCCTGGTTTAATCCTGGCTAAGTCCTGGTTTACTTGCCATTAATTCCTTAATTTAGCCACAGAATTACTGATAGGTGTAGTCCAAAACTTAGTCATAGTTTATTCATAAATTGTGTCATTAGAGCTGGAGGTAGAAAAACTGAAGATGTTGAGGTTCACTTTGTTTCTGACAAGAATGGATCGTGTGAGAGGTTTTTAGGAGAACTAAACTATTGTCTGTACAAGTCATTCTCAACTGGCGTTATCTTAGGACCCAAAGTTTTTCCTTAAAGGGGCTATATTATTCAAAATCAACTTTTCTGAGCTTTTTATCATTTTAAAAAGTTCTTTCTTCATCAAAAACACACCTGGAGTTGTGTTTTGCTTCATTTACGCATGTTTAAGTAATCCTGTATTCTCTGGCACTGCTGTTCTGAGGCTTCAAAATACTCCAGCCACTCCAGGAAGCATTTGTAAAACATGCTGCTGCTCTAGAGGGGACCAAGATTTTTTTCTTTTCCCAACCTGCTAGGAACAGGCCCATGATGACCCACTTTTGGAGTCTGACCCAAATACTGAGGTCCTTTAGGTTGAGGCCAAGGTTTAGTCCAGGGTTAATCCTGGTTTGGCCCTGGTGTAGACCTATGGTTTATTCATTACTTAGTCCTGGTTTAATCCTGGGTTAGACATGGTTTAGACCTGGTTTAGACCTGGTTTAGACCTGGTTTAGACCTGGTTTAGTCAGGATTAGTCCTGGTTTAGGTCTGGTTTAGTCCCGAATTAGTCCTGGTTTAGACCTGGTTCAGTCTGGATTAGACCTGGTTTAGACCTGGTTTAGTCAGGATTAGTCCTGGTTTAGGTCTGGTTTAGTCCCGAATTAGTCCTGGTTTAGACCTGGTTCAGTCTGGATTAGACCTGGTTTAGACCGAGTTTAGTCCGGGTTTAATCCTGGTTTAGACCTGGTTCAGTCTGGATTAGACCTGGTTTAGACCTGGTTTAGACCTGGTTTAGACCTGGTTTAGTCCGGGTTTAATCCTGGTTTAGACCTGGTTTAGTCCTGGTTTAGTCCTTGGTTAGACCTGGTTTAGTCCTTGTTTAGACATGGTTAATCCTGGTTTAATCCTGGTGGTGGTTTAGTTTATTTTTTTTTAGTCCTGGTTTAAACCTGCTTTAGTTCTGGTTTAGACCTGGTTTAGTCCTGGTTTAGTCCTGGTTTAGACCTGGTTTAGACCTGGTTTAGACATGGTTAATCCTGATTTAGTCCTGGTTTAGTCCTGGTTTAGACCTGGTTTAGTCCTTGGTTAGACCTGGTTTAGTCCTTGTTTAGACATGGTTAATCCTGGTTTAATCCTGGTGGTGGTTTAGTTTATTTTTTTTTTAGTCCTGGTTTAAACCTGCTTTAGTTCTGGTTTAGACCTGGTTTAGTCCTGGTTTAGAAATGGTTTAGACCTGCTTTAGTTCTGGTTTAGTCCTAGGTTAGTTCGGGTTTATCCTCAGACATGTCGAGAGGAACAGGTCCAGACTTAAAACCCCCGCTCCCTTTATACTTTATATTTGACGTAAATTGGTTTTAAATTTTGAATAAAAGCATAATGTAGCCCCTAATATTTTGCTGGGACACTTTTTTGAACCACCATAACCTCCTTTCAAAGTCTCACCTAATACTGTGCAGCAAAACAAGAACAGCTTTTTTCTCTTCACAACCTGCTAAGAGCATGCCTAAGATGACCCACTTTTTGGCCTGTCCCACCAGTTGAGAATGCAGGGTCTGTACCATTTGACCTCCTCTGTCTTTCTATCTGTGTGTCATGTTTATCGAGCAAAACAATGCATTTCCTTGTATCTCTCTGCAATTATCGGTCTTAAAGTGACATGTCCACGCTGTATACTTACCGCACTTTCATCCGTTCTGTCTGTGTGCATACTTGCATGGCCCTATTAAGGTTTCAACAGGCTGTTTATTGTAGTTCATAACACTGACAGGCAGCTGCTGTTGCTAACTCGGCTCTGTTTGTGTTAGAGGCAGCCCTGTAATTTGGACTCCATGGATACTGCAGCACCAGCCCGTTTTAATCCGGGAGATTTTCAAACAAGCGAAGACGAACGGCGGCGTAATGACTGAACAAAGACCGGCCTGTATCGACTGAAGTGTGCACAGTGCCACATGCTTCTTTGTTGATATAAAATGAAATTACTGCAAAGATAATTGTAATTGTGTAAGAGTGATGGGACTATCCAGCAGCAGCGTGTTATTGTAATGGTGCCACAATGCTTCCTTTTTAAGTTTTATTTACAGTACTGTGAAAATGTTTTGTTTTTTTTAAGATGTGGAAAAAAAAGAGCTTTAATAAAAACTAAATATTCTTTTATATTTTTGTCATGGAGGAGGACAAAATAATTATTATTATTCATTCATCCATCTGCTTCCGCTTATCACTGTATATATATATATGCATGTATGTATGTATTGTAAATATCTATGTATGTATGCATGTATATATACACTGTATGTATGTATGTATGTGTGTATGCACTGTATGTATGTATGTATGTATGTATGTATGTACTGTATGCACTGTATGTATGTACTGTATGCACTGTATGTATGTACTATATGTATGTGTCTTGCCCAAGGACATAATGATATTGGGGATTGAAGTGCTAACCTGTGGATATGTATGCGCCGTCAGCCCCCATTGCTCCAGGACGGAGGCCGTCAGTTTTCTGCCGATTGGCTTTGTTATTGAATCGGCGTCTTTGGTCTTTGGCACGAAGCGCTCTGATAGGCCTAGCACTACAGCTGACACACCAATCAGCTCACGGGAATTTTAGCAGAAGTGACGGAGTGACGAGAGGCGAAAACCGCTGTGGCAGCGTACTGTCACCATTTTTGCATTTTTTGCAATTCCATGCGGAAAGTTATCTTCTTCAAGTAACAGAGCAGCGGCACCTAATCCACACAAAACAATGTCCAAACCGGCCATGATCACGGTTCTCAAATGTTCAAACAAGCTGAGAACAGTGGCAGACCAAGGCGCGCTACATGCATATGTACTCCGCAAACATTGTGTCACTTCCGTTTAACTTTGTTCACTGGCTAGCGCCATCTGCCGCTTTGGGGGGATAATTACATCACGCGCATGCGCAAGACACGGTCTTTAGGACGGTTGTCGCTTCGGTGTATGAAGAGGGAAAAAGGTCATGCGACGTGAGGAGACGGGCTGTCGCTCCGTCTTTTCGGTGGCAGTCTGGGAGTCGCCTTGGTGTATCGAGGCCTTAACACGAGGAGGACATGCAGACTCCACCCAGAGAGTTTGTGTGATGGTGTGTTGGTCAACCCAGGCTCGAACCCACGATCTCCTTGCTCGGAGGCGAGAACACAAACCGCTCTGCCACTACTTAGCATTATGAAACATATAAAGACTAAATAACATTTATCACTGAACTAGATGATTCTCTAGTTTGACTCCAGGTCTGGACACAAGAACTTCATTTCTCATTTCTCATTTTTCATTGCGAGACAGCATACGCTCACTGAGGTCCAAGGGCCAGCTCCAGCTCCTGGTCCCCAAGACAAGACTTAAAAAAATGGGAGACCGGGCTTCTCTATGGTCAGCCCCTAGCTGAGGAACGATCTGCCCCCCGACATCAGAAGTGGACTATTAAATCTGCGGGAGCTATGTAATCCTCTGTGTCTTTTATTGTTTTGTTTTATTTAATTTTTTCTTGTTACTTATTTATTGCTCTTATTTGATTCTACTAGTTTGTATTGTTTTAATAGGAACTTGAAAGGTTAAATGAAGCATTTGTTTATTTATTGTTTTGTGCAGCACTTTGGAAACTGTCTTTGTTTGTAAAATGTGCTATAGAAAAAAAAGTGGATTGATTGGATATGACCAGTGTCTTTGCAGAGGTTTTATGTTCTTTAAGTGCTTCAAGTTTGAACTTTTCTTATTTTATTTTGTAATTGTGTGTATTTCTTTACATTAAACACCTTTCTCTGTTCATAGACTTTCTTAAACCTGTCTGAAACCTTAGCACAGTTCTGTAAATGCGTTTGTTTTTCAGGCTCGCTGTCCCAAATTTAGTCCCCCACACTGTTTTTACTGAGTGCTGTTATCTCCTTGGGGCATTAAACTCTTGGAGGCAGGTCAATTCACAGGCCAGGATAGTGTTATCTACAAAAAGCAATGAGTTATCAGCTTTAGTGGCAAGTTGAGTAATTTGAGGTTATTTGAGGAAAATGCATTTTTGATTAAGACAGAATTACGTAAACCAGGACTGAACCAGGTCTTAACAGGGATTACACACTTTACTAAACTCAGGACTAAAACAAGCAAAACTGCAAAAAGTGACAGAAACGACTAAATGGACAGGTGACCTTTCATTTCTTATGTGCACAAGAGCAACAAGCAATGAACGACCTGAGCAATGCCATTTGAGTATAGAATGAGCAGAGAGCTACTTTATGCAAATGAGGAGAAACTGGGGAAAAACTGTCACTAATAGCAAAAAAATTGACTCAAAAGACACAGTACACAGAATTAGAAATACTGAGGTCCTTTAGGTTGAGGCCAGGTTTAGTCCAGGGTTAATCCTGGTTTTGTCCTGGTGTAGACCTATAGTTTATTTATTACTTAGTCCTGGTTTAATCCTGGGTTAGACATGGTTTATTCCTGGTTTAGTCCTGCTGGTGGTTTAGTTTATTTATTTTTTAGTACTGGCTTAAACCTGCTTTAGTTCTGGTTTAGTTCTGGTTTATCCTCAGATATTCAGTAAACATTAGAACAATACTGAGGTCTGGACCTCTGTGACCTCTTTAGTCCGTCCGACCATGTCGAGAGGAACAGGTCCAGTCTTAAACCCCCTGCTCCCTGTCCATAACTTGGTGGAGGATTTTGTGACTTTATATATGACGTAGTCCTGGTTAAGTCCTGGTTTATAAAGTTCTTTATTTGTCATTAATGGTCAGATGAAGAGCTGGTCCTGTGCCGCTGTGACTGAGTCCTGGTTTAGTCCAGGTTTACATGTTTAATATTCCAGCTGACATGGCTTACAATAGTAAAAAGAGTGACCACCTGTCCCACCTTTGGTTGTCCTGCACAGCCACTTAGACATTTGTAAAGTTTCAGTTAATACATTACTTTGCAAAATGTGCATTTTAGCAGCTGTATCTTTTATGTAAATAAGCTTTAAACTCATTACATTTGTAAGTTAGATAATGTCAAATAGCAAACTTTTTATATCTCGAGTCTGTCCCACCTTGTCCCGCCAAATCACAGAACTTGTCCCACTTTTTTTTTTGAGGTGGTCACCATGTAGCAACATATAATGTATTAATGGCCAATAATGTAATACCTGTCAATAATGTAATATTCTGGCATTTTTAAATATAATAAAGCTAGTAACGTAATACCTTTACAATAATGTAATATATTATTATGTTATTGGCTGGTTATTAAATTACTTGCCTAGCATTAAATTAATTCTTTGAAAATGTAATCAATGTAGCCTATAATGTAATAACAATACATCAATAGGACAGCATTTCTTGGAAATAAGATGTTTGTTTTGTTTTTATTTTCATTTTATTTATTTTTTGCCGTTTGATGCAGTTTACTCATCAGAAATTGTTTTAGTAGATGGCATAGTTAATTATGATTGTAAGAGCCAGTCTGAGAATTTTACTTGTACAAAATGTTCTATTTAGATTAGAATAGTATTAATTTGCTTAGGTTTGTCTGTGACCTGTTTAAATCACAACCAAATTTTTTTTAAATAAATCATCTGGACTTGGTTTTTGAGTTTTAGATGTTTTGTTTCTTATCCAAGAGACTTTTTATGTTTTGTCAGTGTCTCTGTTGGATGCTGCATAGTCAGCGTTATTGGCTCAAAAACTTTATTACATTATTGGCGAGTTATTACGTTATTGGCTTTATTACATTTAAAATTGCCACAATTATTACATTATCAGTTATTACACACTCTAATAGTAAATGTAAATTTTGACTAGCCACAACACTTGTTACTTAATTTGTATAAACCATATAATTTATTTTAACACACTGACATTAATAAGCCAGACAATTAATGACAACTATGCTGAGATTTAGTCTTTTATTTATCAATCGATAAATCTACAAGTCTAAAGTCCAAAAAATCAGGCCTGGGCTAACTGAGTCTATTTGCCGAATAAACAACATTGTTCTATAAAATAAACCTTCTCCATTTTACTGCCCCTCTTTCTTAAATTAAATCTGGTTATCTCTGTGTCCATTTCAGTGTTTGGGGCGTCCTGAATTGTTCCCTAATAAAAAGCACTGATTAATGCAGTTATTTGACATTAGGACAGTGAAGGCAGCATGGTGAGTTCAAAGCACTTTAATCTGAGCTATTATCTCCTCTTTGAGTGTAACGGCAGATAAGGAGGGCCCGCTGTCAGCCTGGGGGTCAAATGGGGGACTATCTTTAAACAGGGAGATACAGCCATTTACTGGGATATCTGGGTTATCTGATGGGACTGTTTAGTGATGTGGCTGTGGGGCATAGCATGGTCTAGACCCGGGACTTGTATGTGGTTGGTCCTGGTTTAGTTTTATTACTGTCTGTCTGGGTCAAAGGGTTTGAGTTGGGGTTTATTTCTAGATTAGCCTTGGTTTAAGTACACATTTAGACTCGGTTTATTTTGGTTGTGTCCCTTAGAACTGGGTTAGTCCAAGTCCTTGTCAAGTCTTTGGTATAGTCCTGGTTTTGGTCCCAGGCAGTTTATGACTAATTTACTAACTGTCCTGGGTCTGTCCTGGGTCTGTCCTGGGTCTGTCCTGGGTCTGTCCTGGGATCTGTCCTGGATCTGTCCTGGGTCTGTCCTGGGTTTGTCCTGGGTCTGTCCTGGGTCTGTCCTGGGTTTGTCCTGGGTCTGTCCTGGGTCTGTCCTGGATCTGTCCTGGGTCTGTCCTGGGTTTGTCCTGGGTTTGTCCTGGGTTTGTCCTGGGTCTGTCCTGGGTTTGTCCTGGGTCTGTCCTGGGTCTGTCCTGGGTCTGTCCTGGGTTTGTCCTGGGTCTGTCCTGGGTTTGTCCTGGGTCTGTCCTGGGTTTGTCCTGGGTTTGTCCTGAGTCTGTCCTGGGTCTGTCCTGGGTCTGTCCTGGGTCTGTCCTGAGTCTGTCCTGGGTTTGTCCTGGGTTTGTCCTGAGTCTGTCCTGGGTTTGTCCTGGGTTTGTCCTGGGTTTGTCCTGGGTTTGTCCTGGGTTTGTCCTGAGTCTGTCCTGGGTCTGTCCTGGGTTTGTCCTGGGTTTGTCCTGGGTTTGTCCTGAGTCTGTCCTGGGTCTGTCCTGAGTCTGTCCTGGGTTTGTCCTGGGTCTGTCCTGGGTCTGTCCTGGGTTTGTCCTGAGTCTGTCCTGGGTTTGTCCTGGGTCTGTCCTGGGTCTGTCCTGGGTTTGTCCTGAGTCTGTCCTGGGTTTGTCCTGGGTCTGTCCTGGGTTTGTCCTGGGTCTGTCCTGGGTTTGTCCTGAGACTGTCCTGGGTTTGTCCTGGGTCTGTCCTGGGTTTGTCCTGAGTCTGTCCTGGGTCTGTCCTGGGTTTGTCCTGGGTTTGTCCTGGGTTTGTCCTGAGTCTGTCCTGGGTCTGTCCTGAGTCTGTCCTGGGTTTGTCCTGGGTCTGTCCTGGGTCTGTCCTGGGTCTGTCCTGAGTCTGTCCTGGGTTTGTCCTGGGTCTGTCCTGGGTTTGTCCTGGGTCTGTCCTGAGTCTGTCCTGGGTTTGTCCTGGGTTTGTCCTGAGTCTGTCCTGGGTTTGTCCTGGGTCTGTCCTGGGTCTGTCCTGGGTTTGTCCTGGGTCTGTCCTGAGTCTGTCCTGGGTTTGTCCTGGGTTTGTCCTGGGTTTGTCCTGGGTCTGTCCTGGGTTTGTCCTGGGTTTGTCCTGAGTCTGTCCTGGGTCTGTCCTGGGTTTGTCCTGGGTTTGTCCTGAGTCTGTCCTGGGTCTGTCCTGGGTCTGTCCTGGGTTTGTCCTGGGTCTGTCCTGGGTCTGACCTAGGTCTGTCCTGGATTATTCTGGATTTAATCTTGGTTTAGTAATTTATAAATAGTTTTGTTTTATCTTTATGTTATAGTTCTGCAGCTAGCTTTAGAAACACAAAAGCAGGACAAAACAAAATCCAAGGTTAGAGCTAAACTAAACTGGTTTGAGGTTTGCTCCCTTTTTATGTTTTTTTCTCTTGATTTATCTCACTCTGTTCTGATTTAGTCCTGGTTTTACAGATGTGGTCCAAGAATAATATTCAGATTATCCAGGATAATATTCTGGATAGTCCAAGATTTTCTGGTTTAGCTATGGTTTGTTTCCAGCTTGGGTTCTGGGTTTTAGTTCCACATTTTTCCAGTCTGAGTTGGTCTAATCCAAAGTTTTGGTAAAGTTGGTCGGTTTTAATTCTGGGTTTCAATCCTAATTTGTTAATTATTTAATATTTATAAATAAACCAAATAAGCTGCTGTTAATTCCCTTACATTATTATAATTTTATTGGAACAAAGTTTGTTTTAAGCATGTCCTGGGACGTTTTCTTATCTCTTTACTGATAAATAGAGGGTAATTTTCTAATAAAGTTAAACACCTGTAATATAAATGTGTACGCCCTATATTTTAAGAGCATGTGGTTTGATAAGAACTCATATCTCTGAGTTATCCCACAGACTCCACCTCGCGCTCCAGTCCTGATTTTCTTAGGTCTCTTTAGGGCTCTAGGCTCAAACCTGAGTGAGTCCTGTTTCATTGCAGCGCCTGCTCCACGCGCCACGCTCCACCCCGGGTGTTCCTCCTCTCCTGCGTCTTTGTCCCCGGAACTTGCGCTTCAGTACGGGGCTGACTGGCTGCTGCTGCACACTGGGGCTGTCCACCGCCGCGGCTTTCTGCTCTGCTCTGCATCTGGATCCACACACACAGTCCCAAACTAACTCTTTTAGCGCACAGCCGGGGCGTCCTGTCCTGCTTCAACACCGCCGTCTTCTCCAAATCTGGACAGAAAAAGAGAGAAAAACGACAAAACAACCCAAAAAGAGAGGAAGATTTAACGCATTCTGGCTACTTTTTTTTTTACGTCGTGTTTTGGTTTTCACCGTGGGTCATACTTTCGTCGAAACCGTGAGGCAGCTGCAGAGAGGAGCAGAGATTGTCGCCTCAAGTTAAAAGTTTTTCACGGCTACTTCGAGTCGCTTTAACTCCGTCGTGCTTTTACGCAGACGCCTGGTAGCTGCTAAACTTGTATGGCCATCGTGTTCGCTTTTTAAAGACCGGCTTTACTCGGAGTTGAAGGTTGTTTTCGGCGTTTTTCCTCCCCCCCTCTAACTCGAAGTAGTTTTGAATGAAGTTTGGTGTTGAGTTGAAGAAGCCAGCAGCGTCTCCATGAAGAAACTCAGCGTGGGACAGACTCTTACTTTGTCCTAGCTTTTACGAACGCACCTGAGCGACTTCTCTTTTGTGATTTCACCTTTTTTTCGTGTCTTTTTTTTTTTTTTTTTTTTTGCCTGAATCACAATGAAGACGCTGTTGGTGCTCTCTGTGGCTTGCACTCTGGTTGCCTTGACTTTTTCGGCGACCGCGGAGCAAAAGTTGAAAAACTGCAATGAGGTCCGCGTCGCGTACAGCTCCAAAGGCTTCAACGTGAACGACGTCCCCAACAAAGGCGTAAACGGTAAGAGAGTGATATTTTTGTGTGTAATGTTATATCGCCGTGGGGCCCCTTTTTAGACCAATAGAAAGGTTTGTCTGGAGCCCCGGGTTCTCAAACTTAGGGGCCCGGGACCCCCCACAGGTCGTGGAAAGGTGTCCTTGTTTTACAAACAGTGGTTCTCAAGCTGTGGTGGTACTTTTTTCTTTTCTTAACATAATAAACTAGCCTACTGTACTTACTCCATTATTTCTATTTGTAAAGAAATGATGCCTACAGAGTTTGGTAGTTTTTATGCATTAAATATAATTATTTTTTTTTGGTTCATTTAACTGTGGGTTACCTCATTTAAAAATAAATAAAACCAAAAAATATCTCTTTATATATAAAAAAAAAAAAAAAAAAACTGGGCACAAAGCTAACATCAGTGGCAGTAAATAGCCATAATGTTTCTAATCCAATGTGATGATTTTACCATATACATTGAATTAAAACAATAGCATTCATTTCACTGTATGTGTCCCAAGATGTATTTATTTTGTCTCCATAAAGACAGTACTTGCAGAGGCGCTTGTATTACGGGACTGTAGCCCACTTTCAGAGCTTGAGAACCTCTGTCCCAAACCAAACCAGGAATGTGTTGAAGCTAGCAAAGTTAGCCCAAAGAGTGACCTAGGCTAAAGGCTAAAGGTCATGCTCATCTTGTAACACTGTGCTTTTTGTCCACAACAGACCACTCACTTATACAATCATTCATTTCTTATGTCGTGCAATGTTTTTTTCTTCCGTTTTCTGGTTAAATTCAAAAGCTTTTGCTGTTGGATGATGTGAAATCTTGGGGCTCATTTGCTTTTACAGGTTTAGGCTGCACTTCTTCGCTCTACAATCCTAATCAGTATTAACCAGTATTAGCATCAAATACAGGCTAAGCTCTGATAAGATATCACTGCTAACTATTGTTCAGTGCCAGTGACAAGGGATCCTCGGCTAATATTCACAAGAAAAGTTTATTATTTGTCTTCCATTGACTTATTAAGACAAGCCTCATTAAAGTAGTGTGATTTAGGAGGTAACTAATTGCCCCATATAGACTGGGCCCCTTTCCTAAAATATATCTACACAGAAGTTTACTCTAGCTTTGCTTTGACCATTGTCTATCCAAATATGATATGAATTTAAGCATTTAACTCCTAATGAAGTGAACGTTACCACTGTTTTCCTTTGAGCACAGTTGACATGTCACAGTTTTAACCAAACAAATGCTTTTTTTTGGACTAGTTTAGCAGTTTTGTGTTTTAGATTAAAGCAAGTCTCAAATGGGACTTTTCAAGTGTTGTGTATCAAAATTGTTGTCCTAAATCACTGACAGTTAATCTCTACCTGTATTTTGGTCCTTGAGTCTAAGTTCATATGGAAAACAGAACCTAAGCATTTTAGATTTAGCAAGTGTAGGATCTTACATAGGTTTTTTATTAATTTTTTTTGTGAGTATGTTGGGCAAATTCACTTACCTATCCCTGTATCTTGGACATTGTGTCAAAGTTGAAATGGAAAAGCCCCCTTACAAGACACGTTTGTTCAAGTCTAAAACGGGACGTGTCAGGTGTAGGCTCTTTAATATCTTTACCTATAGCTGAATTTTGGCTGTTGCATCAAAGTTCATATAGATTTAGATTTAGACTTTTTAAAGATTGACATGACAGGAGACAACATACAGTGTGAAATCTGATATGCATCAATTGCAACATCATTAATAATAAAAACATAACTGAAACAACGGTAAAAACACTAAAGTCATTATAACTTATACCATAAACAGTCCCCTATAAAACAATCTAAGAGCATAAGGAATAAAACACATTTCATGTTTTGCTCTCTTTTGTCTTTGGTGTCTCCCCACATATCCAGTGGAGGAGGCCTAAATTATAAAGGTTATAAAGGTTCATATGGAAAAGCCCTGTTAACAACAATACAGAACCTTAACATTTTAGATTTTAGTAAGTTTAAAATAGGACGTGTCAAGTGTAGGCCCTTGCAGTAAGTTTTTTGGTAATTTTTTGTCAGTGCATTGGACAAAATCACTTATCCATCCCTGTATCTTGGTCCAGCGTTGACCTGTATCTGTATTTTGGTCCTTGAGTCCAAGTTCATATGGAAAAGCCCCTCCTCAACAAAAGTTTAAGCAATTCTAAAATGGGATGGCTCTTGCATTATGTTTTTTTGTCCATATATTAAGGAAATCACTGATTGTATACTTATTATTGTATCTGCTCCTCATGTCAAAGTTCATATGGAGAAGCCCTGTTATCCGCAATACAGAACTTTTTAGATTTTAGTAGGTCTAAAATGGGACGCATCAGGTGCTTTAGGGTATTTCCTGTTAACAAATTAAAATAACATACAAAATCACTGACCATTTATCTATTGGCTGTATTTTGTGTCAGAGTTCATATGGAGAACACATTAGGCGTTTTACATTTTGGCAAATCTAAAATGGGACTTTTTAAGCATTTAACTTACAATTCTGAACTTAAACATTTTAGGTTTTTGTATAGGATCTTGCTTATTTTTTTGTCATTATAGTACAAAATGGCTGACCGTTTACCTCTCCCTGTATTCTGTCAGAGTTCATATGGAGAATGCCTGTTAACAACAATACAGCTGTTTCTTTGGTCATGTGTTAAAAGTTGCAGGACATTGTTAGCTCTGAGAAAGCGTCTCTGAAACATTTGGGGAGGGCGACGCATTTCTTGCCCGGGCCAAATGTGCAGCTGGCAGCGGTTGACTTACTGCGAGGAGTAAATATAGCCTTCATTTAGGAAATAGTTGCAGCTCATTCATAACAATAAGAGCCATAATCAACGCAGCTCCCCACTGGAACGGGCCCCGCTCTGTTTATTCCCGAGCTTCCTCAGTGGAGACTACAGCTCTGTGAAGTGTGGGCAGCCGGCAGTCGTTCAGTAAACATTCCTGCGCTTGCTAAAAGAGCTCTTTACATGCAGTTTTTTCAGTTTTTTTCAGTTTTTTTGGGGGGTTTTGTAAGTGTATGCACATGACGTACTTCTCGAGCCAACGGGACGACACAGGAGGACTCAGAGTACTCAAAATCTAAAGTTATTAAAGTACTAAAGTCACTTAAAAGTACTGTAATTCAAGTAAAAGTCCAAGAAGTGCTCTAAACAAGTATTGCTATGAAATCAAAGTGATGTTACTCTTAAATATGTCTCAAGTAGGAGTAAAAATACTGAGCAAAAGTATTGAGCAAGTTGTGTTTAAGTAGAGCTTAAGCACAAAGTGTTTTAATTGTACGCAAATACTTCTACTAATACTGCTACTGTTGCTAAGACTACTTCTACTACTACTACTGCTACTGTTAGTACTGTTGCTACTACTACTGCTAATACAGTTGCTGCTACTGTTACTACTTGTACTGTTGCTACTACAATTACTAATACTGCTACTGTCACTGCTAGTACTGTTGCTACTACTACTACTACTGTTAATGCTTGTAATGTTGCTACTACTGCTATTACTACTAATACTACTACTTCCTCCTTGTTATGAGGCATTACAACTGGTATCAGCAAATTACTTTAACTTATTTTGAAACTTTAAAATGGTTTAAAAAATACCCAAACAAGGTAGAAAATGTGTAGTAGTAGTAGTAGTAGTATGCAGTTATCTCCACCTATACAGGAAGTTAAAACTGGTTCTACAAAGGTGAGAAGGCAGATCAATTGAGCTAATCATAAGTTAAAGTACTGTGGACTGATGCAGGGGGCTGTTAACACAGGACGTCCCAGTGGAGAGAGGAGGGAGCGGGGAGGAGGAGGGGCAGGGGACTGGAAATTCCTCTGTGCCCCGCATACTTCAAATCCCTCCTTCTCTCATTTCCTTTTCATTTTTTATGGTACCTTAAGTGAATATGCACACACACATTCAGGGCAGTTTTTCACAAGATACGAGAACTAGGTCACACAGGCCTCGCTACTGTCCCGTTGCTGTTGCTGTCCCACAATTTTAAACTAATTTTGTTTATCCAGATGTATCTCAATGCATTGGCTTTTTGGACAGCTGTAAACCTTTCTATTTGGTGTTGAAATCAGTCCAAAACAATCTGACCTGTGTCTTGAGTTATTGACTAAGTTAAAGAATACGCGGCAGTATGTTAACCATACTGTGGAAGGTCACAGACACTGGTTACTGTACTTGGAAAAGATTGGGGTTTGGGCAGCAACAAGCAGAGCAGGCTGTGGCTGGTGATGCTAATGGCTAAATGCTAAAGTAACTATACAAGACATACCACTAATAACTTGTGCTTTAGATTTGGAGGCACTTGGTTCATTAAAGCTTTGGAAGTTATTCCATTATATTTATGTATCAAAAATTCATTTTCTGATTTGTGAAAATGGTTCAAGCCCAGAGTTTGCTGTATCTAGTGATGCTAATGGCTGAATAGTAAATTAGCAATACTGTTTATTTGTTTACAATTTCTGTAGGTCTGGGTCTGTTGTTAATAGGGCTGAGTACCATTAAACAATACCATTTCTTTAGCTAAAGAAAAGTACAATACAATACTACTCATATCAAAAAAAAAATATATTCAAGTTTCAATACCTAGTGGCACCTTTAATGTTCCTTTGCTTGAATGAATCAAATAAATAACACAGAATAAATCATACAAACTACTGGTTTTAACACACAGCTAAGAATTTTGCTCCAGAAACTGGTCTTTTATTCATTATTATTGTGTTTTATGATTGTAAAAAATGAAATAGCTCACCATAGGTATCACTTCAGGGAAAAGTATCACTTCAGTACCGGTATCAAAAAACGGGTATCACTGAAGTACTGGTATAGAAAAAATCTGACGGTAATATAATGATGCCCGGCCCTAGTCATGAAAGGACTAATCTATCCTTAATACTGTTTAAATCTAAATTATGTTTTTATATTTTGATGCTGGCCTGATGATAGCTCAGTGTGTGTTTGGTCTCAAACATATTCTTTAGCAGAGGAACAATCTTTGACTTATTGCAAACTTGGCTTTTTTGGCTCCAGCCCTCACTTTCTCCTCTGCTTCCCTTTTGCAGGAGATCCCATGGTCCACTTTTTATACAGTCTTTGTAAAACTTAACATTTCCGTGCTTAAGGGCCACCAGACTTTCAACCAAATAAATCCTTTTTGTCAAGTCTAACCGCCTTATTACTCGTGGCAGGTACGACCCATTTGTATGTGGGCTTTTCATTGTGCCACTCTTCTTTTATGAGTTTACTTTGCACATTAAAAGGGGCTCTTTCCTATTCGTCCTCATTAACATGGTTTTGGGCGTAGCTGTCACATGGGCTGAGCACTTATTTTTCACCCTCGCCTATAGCCGGCTTTGTTTCTGTATGTATGTCTTTGTAATGCTAAATGTCATTGAGAGTAGGCCAACATCGTCTGCATAGGGCTTGCTTTAATTGTCTGGTATCTCTGGGGTTGTGAAAGAGAGGGGGGAGCTGAATGAATGAATGAACGAATGAAGCAGGTTTTATTGTGTGAGGCTGTAAGGTCTACACACGTGCCTCGTCTTTTTTACAATAGTCTTCCAGGCTGGAGCTAAGTTGGGCCAAAGCGGCGAGAATGGTGAGTCAGACTTTGTCACCGATGGAGACGGAGATAATTGGGCCAAAGCATGTAAGGTTATAGACGAGAGATGAGTGTGCACTGTAAAAGTATAAAGGGCCTTATAATGCAAATAAAAAAAACAAGTATTTAAGTAGTTTTGTTGGCTATAGTGTTGAGATGTATTCAGTTTTTAGTTGGACTGACTGGGCTACATTATTCAACTTAAGCAACAGAACCAGGTCTAAACCAGGACTAGACTCACGTAAAGTAAATTTTTGTTGCATTTTGTAATTTTTTTTGTCAATAGATGCATGCAAGGTCCCAAAATAAGCATATTCTGTATTATCTCTACATCAAAATCTCATGGTACAGTATATCATAATATACGGTGAGGATTTAAAAAAAAAAAATTATTCATTTGAATGGGGAGTAGACAATATTTTTACATTGGTTAATAGAAGTGTAACGATACAATACGTAACAACTGCGTTGTTTTGATCCGATTCAAGAATGATAACAGCTGATTTAGAACGAGTCCATGTGATTCATCACAACTTCATATCGATATAACTGATACAGCAACTTGTTATAAAAAATCATTAAAGTTTGCTGTCAAATAAAGCATCACAGCTGGGGTTCATTATGTCCCGCAGACAGAGAGCAAAGCAAAGTTGTTAACTTTTTATTTTATTAATAACAAAATTTACTCTTACAAAAAAGTATCTGGCTTTATTTTAACATGCACATTTCTATATAATCAATATTTCTGATAATATTGTAACATTATACATTTTGATACAAGGTGATCTGTATCAGTATAGTTTTATTGTAGGAACAAGAATTAATACATGAAATTAGATACTCTATTGTTACAACTCTACTGACTAAGACTAAATATTTGTCATTGGCAGGACCGTAATGTTATTTAGATTTAAGCAATTTTTGTGATGTGAATTTCACAATGTGGTGATACTGCAATAATAATACATTTATGTTTTTTATTTGTGTTTTTTTTTTTTTCCTGTCCTAAAAACATGTAACAAAAACAAGTTACACTCTTTTCTCCTTTTGGCTTTTCTTTTCTGGCGTTGCCACAGGAAAGCGTCTGCCTCTTTAGGAGCTGTGATTTACATATTGATTTGGCATAGGGTTTTTCACCAGATGCCCTTCCTGATGCAGCCCTCTCCATTTTTATCAGGGCTTGGGACTGGCGCAAAGAATGCACCCTGCATGACACACATCTGTTTAAAGTGAAACTCTCCTAAACATTTCATTGTACATTGGTTTACTTCAGTGTAAAGAAAAACATTAAAAATCATAAATTCTGCTTGAACATGTTCGCCCCGGTGTCTTACATCACCTCTGAGGTTACTCCAGGTCTCTACAAAACCTCAAACTCAAAACACAGAAGGTTGGTTTGAAGTCCTGGGACCAGTGGATGTCCTCGGGGTCCCAGAACGGTTCACATTAGGCCTGCATCAGATTTTGAAAACACGGCATGTCATTGTTGAATAATGCGATGACGATATGACTGGTAATGTCTGACTTGGCCTTAAGGCAGAATACAAGTTTCTTATTAGGTGGAAGAAATGCATTTGTTTTTAGTCACAGTACAAAGTCACAGGGATTGAAACATTTGCATCGTAGTCTTACAAACCAAGTAAATGCTAAGGCCTACAGAGACCTACCCCCTTTAGCCGAAATGATAGTTTAGAAGTGGCAACTTGTGGCAGATATTTTTTGTTTTTCTGTATACTCTTGTGTCAGAATCAGTGTCTAGATACTGTTACCAATGTTTGAGACTTGCTGGTATCAATTATACTACTCAGGTACTGCAATACAAGTGCTATAGTTACAACAGTTTTTGTTCTATCTTTTGTCTGCACAGCACTGTTTGGAAGTATTTTACCCAAATTAAAATATGTTGCAACACTGTTGGCTCTGGTTAGTGTTAAACAATACTTTTGTGGTATTGAAAGAAAATTTACAATAGTACAGGTATAAAAATGCAATTTATTCAATACCTAATGGGACCTTTAATGTTTTTTTGCATATATGAATCAAATAACACAGAATAAATCATACAAACTACTGGTTTTAACTTTTAACTGCAAAAATTGTGTTAGGTTTAGGGTTATTATTGTGTTTTATGATTGTAGAAGATGAATTAGCACACCATAAGTACGCAGGGGAGCAAAGTTACCCGAGTATTTGTCTGTCATGAAAAAAAAGCAGTGTGCAGACATGTCATTGGGGAGTTTTTACGCACAAAACGCACTCGCCGAATAGATATAGGCCTAATGAATTAAACAAGAAGTAGGGTCTACAATAAAAGAAAAACACCCTTGATTATGCCAAGTTTAACCAAGGACTTAATCCAGGACAATGATGAAAATATGGACAAAAAATACTGAGGTCTGGACCTAATAACCTCACAGCTGTGTATGGCCATGGGCACAGGTAACGGTATCGAAAACCAGACATCATTTAAGTGCTGGCATTGAAAAAATCTGAAGTGTACTTACTCCTAGTTAAAACATATGTAACATGTATTTGTGTTGTGTACTTGTGTCTGAAGTATATTCTTGGTATCACATACTCTCTTTTTGGTACTCAAAGTCAGTCGAACTGTGTTTTGTGGTGTAAATAAAGCAATAAATTCTCGGGTTGGTGTGAGAGAAAAGGATGCAGAGGACAAAGTTGAATGGAGACAGGTTCTTTGCTGTTCCTACACAAAAACAAGGCTCACAAGAGCAAACAGTACAATGGTGCTTTGGTATTTAAGACAAGCCAATACTTTATCAATAGAGAGAGCTGTAGTCATGTGGTCGTTCTTCTATTGGGGTTTCTGTAGATGTTCCGGAGAGAGAATGGGGGGGTGGTTTTCTCTAGAAATGCTTGTCGTTGCTGCAGAGAAACAGCTCCAGATGTTTGGGTTTATTTGAAGTTGACTCATGTTTGTCAGATCTTCACTTTGTAAGGGGTCAGACTCCAAACACCAATCCTCTCTTTACCATAACACAGCGTTTGAGTCGGAGCCGAGAATGCACAGAGCTTTAGAGACATTAATTACAAGCATGTGTTTGTCACTGTTTGTTTCTCTGCACTTAATAAGTCAGGAATATGATGTTTGGCAGCTGTGGAAATAGTCCGAATGTGTAACATAGCTGTGGCCAGTGCATGCTGCTTACCAGAGAAGAAAATCTGTACACAAGTAAAAGTACTGCTGCTGCTTCAAAAATTACACAAGTAGTAGTAAAAGTACGGCGGTGTAAAGGTAGAAAAATGTACCTTCTCCATGCACTTAAGTCAAGAAAATTAAGGCTTGCACTTCAGCAAATATTCTGAATATATAACATATCCTTAGTCTGTGCATGCTACTAACAAGAAGTTGACGAAGTAGGTACTTGAATTAAAAAGTATAAGTTCTGTTACTTCAAAATTATATTGCTCAAGTTGTAATAAAATATCAAACATTATTACTGTAGTAAGTTTAATCTCAAATGGACTTTCCTGGATAAATAAAGGTAAAATAAATAAATACATAAATAAAAAGTACAAATTACTGCCTGAAAGCCCTCTCCCTTATTGCAAAGCTTTAGAGACTTTAAACTGTAAAAAAAGTGTTTCCCCAGCACTTTATATTTATAATTGATTTCTAAGATGATTAGAAAATATTTGAGATCTTTTTATAATCGTCATTTAAACTATACTTTGAAAGAAAAGTGTCTAAGTGACTGATGAAAGGGAGGTGAACTAAACTAAAGAATATTATTTGAACGTTATATATTGTTACATATATATTTAGATTTGAAAGGAGAGTTATTCAAAGGCTTGTAGTAGGTTTAATAACAGTCGAAGATTTGTTCTGGTTTATTCAAAAAAAAATGAAACAAGAGTTTATATTATATCCTTATTGGTTATTTTTATTTTAAAGGCAGGCAGATTTATTTTCATTTTTTTATCTTGAATTTTAAAAAACTTCAGGAGAATTTATATATTTACAATAAAGTAAGTATAAAATGTTTAATAAATACAGATTTTCTATTTTTTTTTTTTTTTAAGTTTGAAATGACCACTTTTTTAAAAATTGCCCAGCAGCTTATGGTTTGACAAAAAGTCCAGGGGGTACAAAAGATAAAGTTCAGAACCATTGCTGGGAAAGTAACAAATTTGCCCTCAAAATCTGACTTTGGTAAAAGCATCTTTCAGAAAATATTATGTGCATTTTCTTCGTTCTCTTTGCTCCTTACAAAAGAAGACACATTTTTTTCTCCTCCGTTGACAATATAAAAAAAAATTGACTAAATTTCAGTACATGTTTTATTAGCGACAGGAGACTCAAAGCTATCCTTTTAAAACCACGTTGTTATTGTTGGCCGGGCGGAGATAAGAATGTTTGTTGGACGGCTCCATTTCACCGCTGCATTTGGCCGAAGCCAGACTCTCAAATTCAATAAAGATGGTTTTAATGCTATAAAAGTGCAATGGAAACCCTGATTACTTGAGCATAGACTGAATTAGGTGAGGCAGAGGAGCAGCAGGCCCCCGGTTGAAGCCAATTCCCGGTCGGTCCCGCGGTATCAATCTTTTAGCGCTTACGTGAAAATGGTTTGAGAAGACCCCAGATTTTAAAAAAAAAAAGTCAGTCTGAATGGCTTTGATTTGTTTAAAAGCTGTGGTTGAAGGCTGCGTTTTACAGAGGGATAAATGGTGCTCACACTTCAGCTGGTGACAGATGGAGACTGCCAGTAAATGTACAGCGTGCGGTTGGACTGAGGATGTGCTAATGGTAGGGCTGCGCAGTGTCCCAAAGCATTGTCAAAGGGATCGCAGCGCATGCAAGACATGTACCCCTCAGAGTTACACATGAACGGTATTATTTGGACAATTGGATGAAGCCAAGACATTAATATAGCGGAGTTTGGTGTTGACATGGGAGCTGAAGCAACTTTTGAGCTTTAAAACCTTGTCTCGGTCATTTAGTCCTGTATTGTGTAGAGGCTCATGGTTTTGTAGAAATGCTCAAGATAACAAAATGTATTCTCAAAAAATGCCTGGACGAGCCTTTAGAGCATTTCTTATTGTGATATTTCAAAAGATTATGACTAAATAAATGTTTCATAAGAATAGTTTTGTCATGTCTGCGCTGAAACGGCGCAAAGGATCATGGTCTATGTAGTTCTGTCTGCTTTTTTACCATTGTGCTGCAACAAAACAATGCATATTAGCCTTGGGAGCTAACCATTCAGTGTGTATAAGTCTCCAGCGATGTTGATAATGCAGTATCACAATATTGTAATTTATATCTATACTTTGCAAGTTTGACACCATTGGGATTTCAACGTATCTTAGAAATACAGTGTTTTGTTTGGACATTTAAATGGAACCATCCAAAAATATAAAGGGCAGTGCTTTAGAATAACTCACAGTATTATTAAAGCATTAGTTTTGTTTTAGGGAGGTTAAGGAGGTTAGGTTATAAATATGTTATTAACGCATCATTCTTGAGTAATAATCTCTTGTAAATCAATGCAAAATTGGAAACATCACTGGTGTGTCAGTGTCTATAAACTGTTTATTAATTACTGCTTAATAGTTGGGAGTTATTCTAAAGTTTCGTAGATAAAAGACAAGTTTAGGCCCGTTTAATGTTAGCATTATGTTTGTGTATGTTTCACTTGCACATGTTAAGCTGTACAAATGTCAGTATTTCCATTGTAAAAAATAGATACCGTATTTTCCGCACTATAGGGCACACTTAAATGCCTTCAATCTTCTCAAAAAACGACAGTGCACCTTATAATCCAGAGCGCCCTATAGTGCGTAAAATATGGTATATAACGTTATAAATACAGCCCACTTCAAAAGCTCTTCTTCTTTAGCTGTAGATGTGATGTTTGAGAATAATTTTTAGCCTTGATAATTACGTTATTGTGCTTGTGCTGCTATCACTTCCAGCTTGTCTTGCTTAGGCCTAAACGTCTTCACTGCCATGACCTGGTTGAATGAGATAATTTAATCAAAAATATCTCTCTTGTAACCATGTCAAACTGTTATTGAAACATCCAGCAGCCGTATTGCGTGTGTTCATTTTCTTGTTTTACCTCCATGTTTGATACACTGACGATTACCTGCAGCTATCTTAAGTGCTGCATGTCGGAGCAGCTCGGAGCGTTTAACATTGACCAGATCGGTATCTCCCAAGGGCCGGCCTCTGCAAATCCCTTTTTTTTTTTTTTTTTTTCCAAGCTTGTCGTCATGTCACAGTCTGTTTTGGTTTACTCTGGCAGTGCCGCTTGATGTCATGCTTCAGGTATGGGGACAATGGTTGGAAGATGAAAGGAAGGAGCGGCTGGTTCTCCTCCAGACAGCACGAGGAACATCCCGGCCCAATCAATTCACCGCATTATGACTGAAATTCAAAGCTTGCATGACCTCAGTGGCTTGGCCTGTGTGTAGCTCCAGTCTCCCATTGTGCGCTCCGTCTCTCTCTCTCTCTCTCTCTCTGTCCCGGCTGTGTGTGGCTGCATGCCCCGCATCATTACGGTTTGGGAAATAACAGGTTGTGTTATTGAGCTGACTTTCACCCAAGATAAGATAAACAGGCGACTCTGGGGCACGCAGTCTATAACGCCTTTTATTGCTTAAAGGGCACAATATTTGAGCAGTTTAGTGAGGGCTGTATCTTCTGCCTCCTGGGGTTATTCTCATATTGAATTGGCGTAGGTTTTGTGCTGTTTCCTGATACAACCCCCTCCTTTTATCTGGGCTTGGGACTGGCACAAAGAGTACAGTGGCTTGTCACCTTTATGTAGCAAAATTAGGATATTGCACACTTTATTTTTATTGATTCAGAACAAACCTCACAACATTGGGAGATAAACTCATGCAAAATAGTAAATTTTATTATTAGTTTTATTACAATAGAATCTAGCGGTCAAGCAATACGGGTTTTAAGCACTGACGATTTTGTTGGGGGTTAAGGCATATTCTCCTAGGGCTGCACGATATGGAGAAAACATGCGATATTCAATAACTATGTTGAAAATTGCGATAATTTTATAATTTGTAAGTTCCTGTATTTACAAGTCAAAACAGCGACAAAGTCAAAACTTAACACAGACTAAACCTGGAATAAAACAAGGCTAAGCTGTGACTAAATTAATTAAATTGCCACTAAAACTGGACTTTTTAAACATTTTTATTTAGTCACAACATATGTTCTTTTAAGCCTCTGGAGGAAAATGATTCTTCAGTGTAAATCTCTGTCAGATGGAAGACCACAGCGTTATTGCGATATATTTAGATTCTTGCGATACGGATATTGTGTTTGCTGATATTGCGATAATGATAATTTTGCGATATATTGTGTAGCCCTATATTCTCCCAGTTTTTACACAAAATATGATATAAGACTAGTACTCCCTATGCTTTTCTGTTTTGTTTCCCCATCTGCGCTGCAGCTGTGGCTTTTCACTGCTGTCACTACAATGCACCGCTCCTCATTAGTAAAGTATAATAAGAAAAATAATATCAGTACCAATGATTTTTGTGTCCCCTAAAGCCCTGTTTTACTACAAGGCTTTAACACAACATTTTAACCATATTTATTGGAATTTAAGTTACAGTGCACCACTTTCTGTCTCGTAGATTGAAACTAATGCTGAAGACTTGGATACCAAAGTGTTAACAAAGCCTCACAAATCTGATCCTTCAGTCATGTGGTCGCCTGAACGAGTATTTGACCAAAAATCATCTTTCAAGCTCAAGTGTCAGCTGTTTCAGAAGTGTGCAACATTTGAAAAATAAGTCTAGATTTTCCATTTCAACCAAGCCACCCTGTCTCGTCCATTTGATCATCATTTACCTGTAGTTGTACGTCATTGTCAAAAGTGTTAGGTAAGTTCATATTACAGTTTTCTCAACCAGGGCACGCATGCAGCCTACAATGGCTTTTATTACTTGAAGGGCAATACGTGAGCGGCTCTGCCCGACGCTTGGTATTTTAACGCCTGTAATAATTAACTAATAAACTTCTGGGCGAGCGGCGTGTTTCTCTGACAAGGTCAAACTCATAAAAGTTCAAACTCTAAAGAGGCTCCTTGTTATGTGTAACAGTAGAAGTCTTATCATTAACAATATCTCCAGCGCAGCAGCTCTTGGTAACGGGGGGAAAAAATTCTAAGAACTTTGAAGAACAGAGCGGTCCTTATTAAATGAAATATTCTCATAAAAATAGACAGCTTTCGTAGGACAACAGGTTTCATAATCTGTGCATTCCTCGACCACAGTACAGTACGTCTGAGCTGGAGCGGTCGCTGCCAGCTATGCGCTGTTTGTTGCGGTCAAAAGGTCAGGAGCATGGCAGTTTCATAGATGGGTATTATAGCAGATTTATGCACAGAAAATATGGCATTTATCTAAAATATTTATAGCTTATATTGGTTTTATTCATGTGTTTTCTACTGTCACAGGATGATAGATAAACAAATGCAATATTTAAGTGAGTGAAGTGGTTAGTTTCTTTGCCTTTGGTTCTGTTGATCACGTGTTTGATTGCCCAACGTGAAGCAAAAAACTCCCACTACAACATGTGCCAGTCCCAAGCCTGGATAAATGAAGAGGACTGTGTCAGGAAGGGCATCTGGCTTTACAATTTTTGAGATAGTGTATGCAGTGGCATAACAGATGATACAGATCGATCCAGATCTTATACTTTTATAACGAGTTGGTAACATGAATTAAAATTATTTTAAAGTAAAGACCATAGACGGACAAGGGCCCATTGCCTGATGTTGTGCCCATGAGTTTATGGTTGTCTGCCAGTGTGTGTCTCTTAAGTGTTAGCCCTGAGATTTAAGTGGCCATTGTCCCAAATGTAACCTTCCTAAGGCCCATAGTTGCTGCTAGGCTCCAGCCCTCTGCAAACTCTATTGGGAATAAGCGGAAAAGGATGAATGACTGAATAAATAAATGCTATATTTATTTAAAGGACATATAAGTGTAGTTTAGGGTGTGTTTTTGTATTTCATTTTTTCCTTGTGCTATCTGAACTACTGTTTACTTGGCCTTTTGTTTTATTCCTTTATTCCCATATCACACCTAAGCCAAGATACCAGCTCTAAATGTCTTTGCACTAACCTTCAAAGATCATTAAGTAGACAAATAAAACCTCGTTTAAAGTTATTTGCTGAATTAGTAGGCGCAGCAGTGGTGGGAACTGGTTGTAACCACGCCATAACCGTGCCCATAACCATAAAGTTAAACAAGTCTGACTCATAATAAAATACATAGTTTTAAAAGCTGCCTGGACGTGAAGGTGATCTCATTGGGCCTAAAGGCTTCAACAGATCAGAGATGGATGAGTCAAGAGTGTGTTCAGATTAAACATGTGCAATGAAGGTGTGCCATAGCTCAGCATTATCTGTTTTGGTCCAAAGTTAACCATTTGGGAACACCATTTTTGGTGAGGCGCTGATGACATGGATCGCTCTGAAGTGGTCCAGTCACGAAGGATCCTGGCAACAGGATAACACTTTACAATCTCAGTGTGGGGAACATTTTAATTCTTTTTAGGGCTTGTATGCGGGCTTGAAATCCTTGAAAATGTATAATTTTTAGGCTTGAAAAGTGCTCAAACTCCTGAAGAAGTGCTTGAAAATGCTTGAAAGTGTTCACGGTGGTCGAAAAAATTGTTCAGGGGGTCACCAGATCATTTTTGAAAAGGAAATGAATGGCCTAAGTGACGTGATAAAATAGCAAAATAAAATGGGGAGCATTTCTCAACTAGACTGTTAATGAGGGGCTGTATGTTCAGCTACAGAGTGTGAAAAATAATAAATGAATGCATCGTGGTGTTACAGAAATTTACCAAATGGTTCTGTTTCAGTGGATATTTAACATTTGACAGTCTGAGGGAAAAACACCAAAAAGACACAGGTTGAAGCTTTGTAGGGCGTTCAGTTGCAAATATGGGTTTGTCCAGCTGTAAATCTACAGTTTAGTCCTGTTGTAAGGCATTGGAAAAAACTTGAAAGTATAACTTGAAGGTGCTTGAAAAGAGCTTGAATTTGATCTTTGAAAAGTTGTACAAACCCTGTCAAGGCCGAGGAGTTCCTCAGCTGCTGTGTCCTCGGTGATAATGTGATGTTTCCTTCTCCCTGTTCTCTCTGTTTGGCAAAAATTTGAGATAATTAAGTTTAGGCATCATGAGGCCAGGAGCGGCGAGTTGGGGGGTGGTCTGGCTGGGACGTCCCATATCCAGTCTACTCACAGTGGCAGGGTGTCTACGCGTGCCAGCCCAGTATCTCCACACGCTCTTATCTGCTTCCTCCCACAGCATCAGCTCTCGGTGTCCCATTTTGTCTTATCTTTCGCTCCAAAACAAATCGGCTTATCGCGGGACCGTGGAAAATTTGCTCCTCCCTTGTTCCCAAAATACTCACTTTTTTGTCTTTTGTGTTGTTCTTTGGTAATCTTGTTTTAGGCATGTAAATGTGAGGAATGTGAAGTTTTCTCCTCTTCAGCTCATTTGGTATGCTCCCGCTGTAGCCGCCCATTCAAAGCCATGCATTTTTGAGGAGCGTCCATCTTTGCATCTCTTGCCCACTTCTTTCCCAAATGGTCAAGTGAGTCCCGGAGCAGCGGGGGGCGGTGGATGCAATGTGTGGGAACAATTGAGCACCCTTTTTTTGTAGCCCAGTCCCGCCTGCTTTGACCCCCCTCCTTAACCACATTCCTCAGTGGACCACCAAGACCTCCTCTACGCTGGGACGCTGCAGAGATGGGGAGACCGGCCGGGGCATGCCAGCAGTGGGGTTTGAGTGACGGGGCAAAGAGGTCTGAGAGTTTGGGAAGAGGCAGGAGCTGAGAGAGTGGCAGTGAGGCAGCGTGGTTACAGGCAAGAAAAGGAATCCGAGTTTCATTAGAACTGGAGATTTGTATTGGAGATTCATTGTCGAACTATTGCTGCATGAACACAGCTTAATTTGGATTAAGGTTGGACAAAGCCCTGCTGGACAGTGGCACAAAACGAATGTGATAGACATAAAGACCAGTGTTTAGAGGGAGAGATATTTTTTTATTCTTAAAGCAGCAAAGAGAGGGGCAGGGCATTAAAAGCAATAAAAGTCATTCAATTGATTTTGTAAAAATTAAGGCCTTCATTGGCGTTAAAGCATTAAATTTGATTCCAGCATGCATTAAATTTTGTTTCATTATTTTGAAGTAAAATTGCTGACATTATTAGTTTTCTTTGTAAATATAAATATTAGGGCTGGGAAAATTATCGCGTTAACGCAGTGTGTTATTTATTGATTTGTGTTAATTTCAATTGACGCATCGATTAATTTGATCAAAACAAAATTATTACGACGACACTGACAGAGGCAGCAACACGCCACGGGTCTTCCAGCGGGGCACAAATGCACCGCGCGAGCGTAGAAGACAACACATTTCCGTTTCCATCCATCAGGCGCGTTCGAGATGAGCCAGACACATTCTGACAATTTAAGCTGCCATGATTGAATGTTTCTGGTATTTAAAATGTTAAAATGGAATTAAAATGTCATTGAATAACATTAAATTTGACTTACCTTTGGCTAATATGATTGTTTTGGTCTCTCAAAACAAATGTTTAACAGAAAATATTGTCAAGTAGTGTTTTTTTAGGTCTTTTTTGGGGCGGCAGTAGCTCAATGTGTACCTAACCCGAAGGTTGGCAGTTCGATACCTGCTGCCGGCACATCAGAAGGTATCATTGTGTCCTTGGGCCAGACACTTCACCCACATGGCTTGTGTGAATGTGTTTGGTGGTGGTTGCAAAATGGCAGCAACACTTCGAACCCTGAGAATGACTGAGGAGTGAATGAATAATGCACCAAACTGTAAAGCGACTTAGTGTCTAGAAAAGCTGAATATAAGACTAATGCATTATTATTATTATTATTATTATTTTGTAACTTTCCAGCTTGTTTACTCTTTACACTCCTCCTTACTCTATCTCCTCTTCATCTAAAATCAGTAAAAGACATCCAGCTAATGGGCTTAATTAAGCTGTGAGCAAAAGGTCAACTATAATACAAGGTCTGTATATATGTACTCACCAAAAAAAGCTGTGTGCAGGGCCATAAGAGCCGAGCTGGGACAGAAGGCAGTGGGTGACACACTCTGAGGGAATTCGGGAGGTAATGGTTGGATGCACGAAGAGTGACTCACCTTCAGTCATCAGCCTCTGAGCGCAGTCCCAACCAACACAATACAAGCTTTTAACAAGGGTTTTAACTGATGCAACACATACCAAGTCTAACATCTCATATTGTTTTGAGAGTCTGTGGTTGGGCTTTGCGGTCTTCTTTTCAGACTTACTTAAAAAAAAAAAAAAATCATATACAGCATTTTGCATAGTCCAGCCACAAAAAGTCACAAGCCAGTGTAGGACAGAAGGTTGGATAAACGGTTGTGTCAGGGCATCTGGTGTAATCATTGTTTTCCTCTTTCTTTCACTTGGTGCTAATGGGTTATGGCTGCAACTAACAATAACAATATTTTGATAGTTGATTAATCTGTGTGAGTAAAGTAGTTAAAAACTTGAGGTGTTTTATAGTTTCTGTTAAAAATGTTTGATAATTCTACCAACAATCACTTAGTTTTTACTAGGGCTGCGCGATATGGAGAAAACATGCGATATTCAATAACTATGTTGAAAATTGCGATGATGATATTATTGCAATATTTGAAAATAGAGACTACTTTTCGAACATACTAAGTTAAATTCACTACATTTCACAAAAATGTAAGTTCCTGTATTTACAAGTCAAAACAGCGACAAAATCAAAACTTAACACAGACTAAACCAGGAATAAAACAAGGCTAAGCTGTGACTAAATTAATAAAATTACCACTAAAACTGGACTTTTTATACATTTTTATTTAGTCACAACACATGTTTTTTTAAGGCTCTGGTGGAAAATGATTCTTCAGTGTAAATCTCTGTCAGATGGAAGACCATTGCATTATTGCGATATATTTAGATTCTTGCGATATGGATATTGTGTTTGCTGATATTGCGATAATTTTGCGATATATTGTGCAGCCCGAGTTTTTACTAAATTTAAACCAGCTGAAGTTACAAGTTTGCCATTTGAGGATGTTCGGTTAGAGCTTATATACACACAAAGATATCTTTAATCAAAATCCCAAAATTGACATTGTTTTTTAACTGTTTATGTGGCTCTACTGCTCTGCCATGGTAAATAAACCCTCCTCTCTCAGCACATGATATGTTTCGGTGAGTACTCCAGTTAGTGATTAACCAAGTACTAAATTAGTTGACGATTATTTCAATACATGATTAGTTGTTGCAGCCCTGAATAAGTCCTGTAGTGTCCAAAGGCATGCATGTGTTCAAGGCGAATTTGTGACTCTAAATGCCCCCTAGTGAATGAATGTGAGAGTGAATGGTTGTTTGTCAGTCTAGGTCTTGGCCCCTGTCCAGGCTGTACCCCGTCTAAGGCCCATAGTTGCTGGGATAGTTGCTCCAGTCGCCCCTGACCCCTAACTGTAACAAGCGGGAGTAGATGAATGAAATGACTGCATGAACTTTTTTAACACATGTGGAAAAGGTATTACGTCTGTGTCCCTTGGCCCCTGAGTCCCTCCACCTCAGCCCCTCTCATCATCTGACTCCCGGCTGCTGTCCCTTTTGTTCTTGGTGCTTTTTTGTCGTGTTCGTGTGAAATGTGAGCCGCTGTGTTCGGCTCCTTTTGTGTCGGATCAGCTCGGAGCAGTGACACCGGGCCAACTGTGTGAAGTGTGAGCAAGACGCCGCCGGTCCTCGAGTCAAGCAACGACAAAAGTGTGAGGGCTGCAGTGTGGGCCAAGTCATATGTCTTAGAGTAGACCGCACTATCCTTTGGGCTTTTGCCTTCGCTTTTCCAGTATATTAGTTATTTTTTGTCACACACATCAAAACAAAACTTTAATTTAAAAAGGCAAAGATCATGCTCAAGTACATACAAACCTGTGGCATGTTTAGAGGACATAAATCCAGTACTAGTTTATTTTGGGAGCTGCCAGTGCAAAAGCATAAATCTCACTCGTTAATGTTTGCATCTAATTCAGGTAACAACTACCTTGTCATCTTTTTGTCAGAGAGGAGGATTTATGGTGCATGGTTAGAGGGCTTTGGACACTTTTAGTCCCACTTACAGTTCACATACAGCAGTAGCCTTACTGCATTATAGGACAACCATAATCAGATATTTTTTTCTCTATTAACCAGGGCTACAACAACTAAACTGATTAATCGATTATAATCGTCAACTAAGTTAGTAATCAATTATCTGGGGTATTCTTAGTCTTTAAAACATGTTATGTCCTGAGAGAAGAGGTCTTATTACTAAGACAGTTCAGTAGATCCACAAAAACAATAAAAAAAATGTCAATTTGTTTTTTTATGATGAAAAAAACTCTTCATATAACGTACTTCTAGCTTCATCTTGTTACAGTTATGTAAAAAATCCAACACAGCCAGCATCATGCATTTACTCGCACTTCTAATTATTAAACAATTAATTAAAAAAAAAAAAGGCTCATCACAATAATCATTAGTCTCAGCCCTATGCAAACTTCTCAAACTTGGTCTAAATATTGTATTTTAAGAAGGCAATGGCCTCCAAAATTCCAGCTATTGGTGACTACATACTGCAGTTTTACCTTTTTTTTTTTGTAAGCAAAAGTCTAAGATCTGGTATTGTTTTGGTTGGATCAGGGTTGCATTTACATTCATCATAAGAGGATTGATACAATAACTGTTTTTATTTTGCAGTGCCATGTAAAACTATAATGATAGCGGTTGTAGCTGTCATTAAAGCGCCTTGATGATGTTGGCGTATCATCTTAATATCTTAATAACCCTCCTAAAGCCATGGTGCTCATTTGATATCAGCGCTGATGGTCATAATTATCATTCAGATATGTGGGACTCACCAGAGGCCTGTGTGGTTTCAGACGGGACCAGAGCCAGGGACTCGCCTCTGTCTTCAGAGCTGGGTTCGGTCCAGTCCCGCCATAATCCCTGCTAATTACTCCCCAGGCCTGCATCAAGAGCAGCCACTCAGTCACGCTTAGCTCACTTTTCCAACCCATCGTTAGCTTAATGGCTTTTTGTAATGTTTACCCCATACCTCTGTAGCCTGCGCACATCATTTATTTTCATATAAATTATATTGTTTGAGATCAAAAGGGTTTTTTATTCAAGTGATCCGAGAAGCAGTAGGTGGGTCTTTGGCTGTTCATTGTAGTGTTTAATCCCGAAATGTTCATGCCATTTGTTAAAAGCAGGTCATGAAATTTTAAAATGGACGAATACAAAGGAAGAAGTCCTGCTGGCTTATGTCGGATCTGAGAAATTGGCAAATAAAAAGTTGAAATACAGAGCTGTGCAGAAGTCTTAGGTTTTTGGTAAGGATTTAGTGCCCAGACCAGCTGTCCTTGGCTCATTACTGTCTCTTTGTCGTGTCATTTGTTAAAATATGCCTCTAAAGCTGCAAACCATTTGAGAAGTGTGCGTTTGAGGGTACTGGCACTTGAAGGAGTCGTTTTGTGGGAATGCAAGACACTCGCCAAGGTTTGAAATATTGTCCATCTTCAGAAAACGCCAAGTAGCTTAAGATTTATCACCACCTTTAGTGAATACATAGTGACTAAGCGTCTATGACTAAGACGCACAGTAAAGCCTTTAGGATTGACTTTCTGCTCCCTTTGACGGCTGCGACCATTGCATTTTGCCGGTGTCCAGTTTCCCTAAGGCCCAACAGGTATCTCTCCCAACCTTTGTGGCCCTTTTGTGGCTTTGAGCTTCGCCGAAACTTGATCTTGTACCTGACCTCACCCGGCCTGGGGGGGCTACAACATCTGGTGGACCTCAGCTGCTTTTTGGGACAAGTGGGATAAATGTTGTTTAAAGAAGCACTCCCCGTCCTCAGGAGGGGTTAGTCACTGTTGGGAGAATGTACAACCTTCTGTATGTTTCTGATAGAAATTATTGTTTGTGTGTATAGAAAATAATGGACCTGGTTGTTGTCCAAAGAGGTAGTTTTGGCCTTAATAGGGCTCAAGGCTGACCAGCTTTTTATTTTCTCCCAAAAAAAAGTCACTCTTTGCAAGGGGTAAAGCAATTCTACAGGGGTTCGATGAGTAATCCTAGAAAATATTTTATGTAAATAATTTGAACCTTTTATACTAGTATTGGAGAGTCACTGAGTACTGGCATCAGGGCCCTATACTCCGAGGCTGGATTAGAGATTTAGCAAGGTAACTTCGGGGTTAACCCTGGGTTGTCGGTTCGAAGCTGGATCACTTTCAGTCAAGGTAGATCTCTTTGGGAACATAACAGCTAACCTGGTCCGGACCTGGTTAACTTACCAGATAAGATAAGAAGACAGCTCTTTGACAAATCAATGATGAGAGTTGAGCTTATTCTGTTCAGAATAGCACAACATCTGTATTATATTTAAATTATTATATTAAACCTTCATCATTAAAATTCCTGCCACATGTTTCATGACTTTAGTGCACAGATCTATGGTTTAGTGTTGCTTCTCTGTCTCTGTGACGTTGGTGTGATTGGTCTTTTTTCCACAGAGAAATCCAGGGTTAACTCTGTACTCATGTAAAAGTAGTGTTAATTAAAAAATTGTTTTAGTAGAACTAAAGTTACTCAACAAAACTACTGTGTAAATGTAATGAAGTTAAAAACACATTAAATTATTTGATGATTTTAAGCTTTTACTTGAAAAAAAGTTAAACTATCTAAAAGTAATTGGTTAAGAGTATAGTTACTTCCCACTTCTGAAAGACCTAGCATTAAAAGCATTAGATTTGCAGCCTTGGCCATTGAACAGCTTTGAAACTTGAGTCAGTGTTTGGCATCACAAAATGATAGATTGCTTAGAAACACAGTCTTTTCCACTTCTGTTTAGTCGCTGTGAACTTGTGCAAGAATATCAGATAAAATTAGGTGATGTGTAGAAAAGGTAAGCCAGTTTTCTGACTATTTCTGTGTTAAATTATAAACCTGACATTGTCCCTGTGCATCTCTTGCTTCATCCGAGTTAAGACATTTCATCTAAAGTCTATAGCTTATAATACAGTCTATATTGTTGTGCCTGCTTAGGAGTGGTAAGTGAAGCACGTCTTCTACAGTGTTTGCTCAGGGTCCCATGGCAGAGCACTTGGCCTTAAGTAAAGTGGGTTTTCATCTGCCTCCTTTTTTAAAGCTTGTTTTCATTTGTTTGCCGTGAGTCAGTGGAAAGACACGAGGCCAGTGTGGAGGGGACGGGCCACTCTGAGGTCTTTGTGGCTTGTGTTTTTTTTCCCTCTTTTCTCCCATTGTCTTATGTTGATAATGTGCTACAACTTGCCCCAATGCATAAGTTTGGCCTGCCGCTGCACATCTCAAACCAAATGCACAAGGTAAAAAAAAGAAAAAAGAAAAATATAAGATGGCGGCTCTTCAAAGGGACACAGAAAAAGAAAGATGAGGAAAGGGTGAAAGATTAGACTGTGCTGGTTGTCAGAGTGAGTCATTTTTTCGGTGGCTTCTGAAGACGAGAGGACAGAAAATGGGCTTTGGCTTGGAGCAAATGTCAACTATTTATTTACAACAAACTGCTGTGCAATAACTCATTCTGAATTGAGACAGAAAACATACCAGGTGTAAAGGTAGACACATAATTGGTTTAATTGGCGTCTGTGAAACAATTTATTGCTTATGGCCAGCGTTGAGCAATATTTCTCTGGCTTAGGTTGTTTAAAGATGAGAAAAAATGGATGTCGTAGGTCGTTGTGGGCAGTGGATGTTTTGACTAAGACAGAGAAGAAATTTGCTAATTAAAGATAGTCTACCTGACTTTTGGAAAATTATTTATTCATTATCTATATAGCATGTATTATTAGGTATCATCTGGGAAAAATCAAGTTGTTGGAAATGCTTTTAGTTTTTACACCAGGCAGCATGACGATAGGACAGTTTTGTTTCAATAAATTTTGGATGGCAAAGGTTTTAAAGGCATGAGATATGGTTTGACTGACGTAAAGATAAATGGACAGAATATGTTTTCTTTAGACCAAAAGTAGTTCTTTTTTATGCTAAAGTCATGCTTCTGACTTCAGGGCAGTCGCACCACTGTCCAGTGTTTTCCAGAGAAGTTAATAGTTACAAATCTAATCTCACCAAAGACGAGATCCGTGTTTAAAATCTGCATCTGTTTTTGACAAATCAAAATCTTAAGTTTGACCTCTCTCGCTCATCCCATGATCAACATTTTCTCTGCCATGGCTGTTAATTAAGCTCAGGCCCAAACGTGGTGACTCTTTTGGGTGAAGTGTTTGACATTTTTCTCTTTGTTTCCGTAAAGAAAATTAACCTTTGTCTCATGATCCGTGTGGCCTGACCCCTTTTGTAACGGGACAGACCCTAATGATGTCTAATCCTCAGAGTGAACTGTGGCTTCACATTGTCCTTGTGTTTACCATCTTAAGGTTCACTGGTTTTCCCAAGCCTTTTTATGACTTTCTGGTCATAAAAGTAAAATTTTTTGACATATAGGGATTTAGGTCAGGTCTGGACAATCAATCAGTAATTCATTTAACTATTTTTCCCTCTTTTGCACATCTTGTCATCTTTAGTTGGCATTTGTTTTCATTGTCAAAGAGAAACGTGATTTTCGTGCCAATTTTCTGCCACTTTTGCTACTTTAGCTGGCTGATATCTCTGCATTTTACCCTCAGCCAAACCAGTGATTAATATCAACAGCTTCTATACCTAATTAAAACATTAATGGATAGCTTATTCACTTCAAACAAGTGTATAAAGAAAGGTTTAACATTGACAGTCTTACCTACAGAGCTATTTACGCTGCTGTTGGTGTCCAAAACGTGCTAACGTCACAGTGTTTTGAGTGTTTTGTCATTGTTTAAACAAGTGTTGGTCTTGGTCTTGTCTCGGCTGCAGTTTCAACTCGTCTTGGTTATGGTCAGCTCGGATGTGACGGTCTCATATGTTTTTTTACCAAACATAAGAAAATGCTATTTTTCATAATTTTGGAGTAATTTGTTTTCCACATTAGAAGAACCAGTCTGTGGTGTCTTGTGGAGTTTGTTGCATTATATATTTAATATCATCTTTTTTATTTTCCCCTTTTATTTAGTGTTAGTTTACAGGGTTTGGTCTTGGTTTGCCTTGGACTCGGTCTCGAACCCTGAAAGTCTCGCCTTGCCTTGTCTTGGTCTCAGTTCATTCTGGACTCAGACTGGTCTTGGTCTTGATTAGTACGGTCTTGACTACAATACTAGTTTAATCACTATTTGCAGAGCCACATGAGGAAATGAGTTAATTAATTAGACGTAATTAGAGAGAGCAGGACAAATCAAGCTGCAAAGGCTCACGGGCCAGTGTACTATTCGTGCTGACCCCAAAGAGGCAAGAGCATCGGCATAAAACCTGAGCCAAATCAATATTTAAATCAAGTTTTATAAGGATTTTTACTGACTGACTCTGTAACGAATCAGTTCAACCCTTATTTTAATCAAATCATTCAAAAACATTGGTTAAAACTGGCTGTAATTTCCCCATCTTATGCCCGGTCCGACAGTCTAAAGGTCGAGTGAAACCCTGTCCTAATTCTCTTCTCCGCTCCACTCTGGGGCAGCCTCTCGGGAGCATAGGGCCCACCAGAGTGGCTCACACGGCTGGCATTTGGTTTCCGACTCAGTGGCTGCTGGTTTTTTCCTCAGGAATGCAGTGAGTTGAACCTCTGACAAAGGACTGACCTGGGAAGTGGTGTAGGCAGGAGGCTTTTGTGGCGGGACAAAAGGGCCGAGGAGCAGAGGGAAAGGAGAGGGAGAGAGAGGGAAAAAGAGAGGGACGAGGTGAAAATGTTCGGAGGAATGTCCCCTGGGAATTCGGGGTCTGAATGTTCATGGATGACAGCGTCCAGGAATGTGCACAAATGGGGAGTTTTAATTGGCCGAGGCTGAGGCTGAGGCTGGATTGATAATCAGAGTGGACTCTAGTGACAGAGATGCATGGATCCCAATGAGTGTTTGCAATTTTATTCAGGTCATGCACAATCGCTCAGGGCTTGGGTTGAATGCTGACATGGACTTTTTTCATGTATTCGAGGATGGTTTTTTAATCACCTTCATAGCTTGTAATAGCAATATAACCAAAAGAGACCTAAAGCCAGTGTACTCTTTGTGCTGGTCCCAAACCCGGATAAATGGAGAAGAAGGTTGAGTAAGGGCATCAGGCTTAAAACCTAATCCCAAATCAATATGTGAATGGATGCACCATTGGAGGCGGATGATGTGCTGCGGCGACCCCATGGCAGAAAAGGTGAAAGGAATGAAGAAACGTATTGTAATAGCATTAATGTGTGAAAAATTAAGACTGTAAAACATAGTCATTTTAACAATTTAAAAAGATGAGAATGTCTTAGATTTGACCAATAACATGCCTCAAGTTAGGGCTGTTTTTATTGGCTGTTTACACCTCTTATCAACATTGAATTCATTTTTTGTAGCGGTGAACCTAACTCTAAATCTTATTTAACAGTCCTAGACACATTTTTAGGCTGTTTGGTCTGGGACTTAATCTCTCCTTCAGTGTTGTTCTCCATAAGATTTCTTTTTCCCCCCACAGATGGGTTTTTTAGGAGTCTTTCCTTACCGAGAAAGAGGGTCTATGGACAGAGGATGTCCTGAGACTGTTTTCTTTAGTTATTGTTTATGTTTGTTTGTGTGTTTATGTTTGATTGTGTGACTAATTGTTTGTAAAGCCTTTTGTGACTGCCATTGTGAGATTGGGCTATATAAATAAAAATTGTATTGAATTTGTCTAATTTTAAGTTTTTAAAGCAAAAAGGTTTGATATATTGTCTTAGATGGTTGAGTTCCTTTAGTGTAACTTATTTGTGCGCCAAGCACTGAAATGCATGGGCTGGTAGTTTTAATTTTGAGTAACAAGACTTGAGCTGGTAATGGTTTTTGAGTTGCTCTGTGTTTCCTCACAGCTCTACGCGATGATATAACTTTGGCAGCTCCCGGTTTTGACAGCTGTGTTTGTGGCAGAGCTTTTAATTCATGATTTATTTAAAGAAACCTCTTGCACCCCACTTTCTGACTGACTGACTGCAAGACGGAAACAAAAATACCACTTATGACAATAGACAGCTAGAGTAAATGTTTTGCTTCGTAGGAACAAGTATTACGACATTAAACCAATACAGTAATTCAGGAATGTATTGTTTTGGCTACTGTGTGTATTGGCAAAAACTACTTGGACTTTTCTTATCTCTATGCATGACATTAGTAACTGTCTTGGTCAAAATTAAATGAATTACAGGTTGTCCTACTTTATAAATAATGAGAGCATTGTTCAGGGGATTTTTATGTTACTAAGTCTTGGCTAATCTGAATTTTGATTAAACTTGGATGTAGTCATCTTCTTAAATTGTTCTGGTTCTAGTAAATGCTGAGTCAAGGGTCAGGGTCACATGACTCACCAGGTCTCAGCTGACTTCATGGATTGAGGGACAAACGGCTTAATGAAAATAGAAAATGAATCAGAAACAGAGAGGAGTGAAGAGGCGTAATCCAACTCCCCACAGAAACCTGAGCCCATCATTTTAAACTAGAAACTTGAAGCTATAGACCAAATTACTTTATTCAAATTGATCAAAACTCACAAGCAGCTGCAGATGTGTTTCTTTTATACTGCTGTTTCATTGCTGCTTTCCTTCACAAGCTGCGGACCCACTATCTTTTAAAGTGTATGGGTTTGACTATTACTGTAAATACATGCTATACCATGCTAGACCTGGTTTAGGCCTAGTTTAGTCCTGGTTTAGGCCCAGTTTAGTCCTGGTTTACACTGGTTTGGACCCAGTTTAGTGCTGGTTTAGGCCCAGTTTAGTCCTGGTTTAGGCCCAGTTTAGTCCTCGTTTAGGCCCAGTTTAGTCCTGGTTTAGGCCCAGTTTAGTCCTGGATTAGGCCCAGTTTAGTCCTGGTTTAGGTGCAATTACCATACTACATGCCATACTGCCTTCAGTCAGAAGCATGTTTAATCCTAATATGAACTGAAGTATTTTTGTGGCTTCTTTGAAAACTATTTTAATTCATTTGCCTGATATTTCCAAAGCTTTTTACATAGTTCCCCAATGAACACAGACCGAGACTAATATATTATTCACTGAGACAAACATCCAGATGTTTAAGTTACAAGTACAGCTCCTGTTAAAACTATTTAGTGTGTTTTTTTTTCCACGTGTTAAAAGCTATTGGCCTCTTTAGAGTCACAGTCCATTGGTTAAAAAAGAGGAAAAGTTATGGGGCGACTCCAGTCTTCCCCCTAAAAAACCTGGTCTGTGGTCTGTGTGGTGCATATCCAACTTGTTAGCATCCGCCCGCCATTGAGCGCCAACCGAAATGGGGAAAACTATCTTTCTCTTTGACGTTTAAATAACCTCCTAAAGCCTGTAATGAATTATACAAGTGTAAAGCAGTGGTTCTCAAACTGTGGTATGGGTTCCACTAGGGGTACGCCAGTGGAACCCAGTGGGGCCCAGTTTAGTCCTGGTTTAGACCTTGTTTAGTCCTGATTTAGGCCCAGATTTAGGGTGTGTTCACACTTGCTGGTCCGCAGGACTCGGTGCGCTTTGGGGCAAAAGTCCACACTGGTGTCGATGATGTCATTGGTCTGGTTCGAGTTCACATTGAGCTCTGTCAAATGAACTGAACTGACTGAGGGAGCAGTAACAAACCTCACCTGTAGGGGGCAGCATGTCAGTATTTACTGAGAGAGACTTGGGAAGAAGAAACCCTGCTCAGTATTGGTCAAAAGTCTGCCTCTTCACCTCCATATATCCCAATAATATTATACGCGGACTCTAATTAATGTTTAATGAAGTTATGTGTAGATCAGCGATATCGGCTGAACACAGCTGTGGCGCTCTCTCCGGGAGTACCGTATTTTCCGCGCTATAGGGCACTCCAGATTATAAGGTGCACTGTCATTGAATGGTTTATTTCTAACTTTTTTCACATATAAAGCACACCGGACTAAAAGGTGAAACAAAACAGTCAGATAAGTCAGTCAAACTATTCAACAAGTTCACCATAACTCCCAAACTTGTTCAGTTGTAACGCGTGAAAAAAAACACAGTCTGAGACCGCTAAATCAAACGATAGCGTATTCACAATAACTCATAACTGTTCAGTTAACGTTATAACAAAATACAACACAATACACACTTTTTCAGTTCATTCCTCATCCACAAATCCCTCAAATTCTTCATCTTCAGTGTCCGAGTTAAACAGTTGGGCGATTACAGCATCCAGCATGCCCGGATCCCTCTCGTCATCATAATCTCATTATAAATTATATATCTCGTCGAATAAAATCATATATGAGGCGCTCTGGATTATAAGGCGCACTGTCGTTTTTTGAGAAGATTGAAGGCTTTTAAGTGCGCCCTATAGGGTGGAAAATACGGTAATATAAAAATCTGTGTTGTTTTAGCAATGTTTTTACATTTGTTTGCCAATGTTAGCAACCTTTTAAATACATTTTATTCACAGTATGTATTTTAGTAACGTTAGATGCTCGTATGTTTCTATGCCCGTGGTAAACAGTGGTGTAGTCGTCTCTGGCGTTAGTCCATAGTTTGTTATGTTCATACTTCACCAGGACCACACCAAGAGAGCATCAGGGCTCAAAGCAGACTGCACCAAGACCTCAGATTTCAGGAGGACCAGAGTACACCTGTTTGGTGTGCACCTGAGTCTGATTGTGTGTTCACACCTGCTCAAACGAAGCGAACCAAACACGACAAGTGTGAGCACACAATTAGACTCCATTAGACCTTGTTTAGTTCTGGTGTAGACACTGTTTAATCTTGGTTTAGGCCCAGTTTAGACTTGGATTAGTCCTAATTTAGGCTGTAGTTTAAGATGGTACTTGAAAAGCCCATTATATATTTTTGGTGGTGGTACCCGGAGTGAAAACTCTGAGAACTCCTGGTCTAAAGTTTACGTAGCTACTGTAAACGTCTTGGTTCACTTGTGTTCAGAGTCTTTTTAGTCAAATGAAACACATTACATTTCAGTGAAGTATTTTGTTGGCACCGCTGCCCTCCATTTTGTTAAAAACACTTCAGTCACTTTGGGCGAACGGCTGCCAGGACATTCCCTGAATCTTATGCACCGAAAAGCATTATTGGTTTGGCCCATGGTGCAATAAAGTTGTCATTACTCTATATTTGAAATAGGTGGATGTATAGCCGCGCCCTGATTATGTCCATATGAAAAACCCTGCATCTAATAGTGGTTTTAGACGCAGGGTTAGTTGCCTAGTTGCTTAGCGTTTTGTGGTGACAGCGTTTTTAGCCGAGTCCGCCCAGGAAATGAACATGTAGGATGTATGTAACACATGGATTTGCCTGCGTCGCTCTTGGCATGAACTCAGGGTACAGTAAAAGTTTGTAGCTCAAGGCCCTGCCCAGGTTTCTGCATTTCTGCTACAACTCTACAATGAGCCTGCAGGGTAATTAATTTAACAGAGAGGCCACAGGAGGGATATAGGGACTGCTTTTGGGACGCCTGGAGCAAGAGGATAAACTCAAATATGCTTGAGTTTCCCTGTTAAAAATATAAAGGTTTTTGTTTGGTTGCATAGTCAGTGCTTATTGCCATTGTTGCTTGCTTTATTTTCTGTGTTAGGATATCCTTATCTTTATTAATTTATCATCTTCTGCTTATTCCATTAAAGGTCAAAGCAAGGTAGAGTTTATTCCAGCAACTATGGGCCAGACAGTTATAATCACAAGGCCAACACTTAGAGACATGCGCTGACAAACACTCTTAACATTCATTCACGAGGGGTAATTTAGATTCACCTTTTCTCCTAACACTGGAATGCCTTTAGACGGTGGGAGAAGGCCAGTGTACCCAGATAAATGTTTGTCCAACAGGGAACACTATGTAAAGGAAAAAAGTTGTCGAGAAAAACAACAGTGCTTTAAAACATACAATGCATTATTGATTTATTCAGTTGTCCTCAGTTGACGTTCAGCAGGTAGCCCACTGTCCAGCAGGTCTTCCAGAAAGTTGGCCACATCTTTTGAGAAATGTGGCCTGTGAAAACATTTATATGCGTACTTTAAATAACTACAACTGCTATTGCTACTGCTACTGCAACAACTTTGACTACTATTATGACTACTACAACTGCTGCTACTGTTACTAAAAACTGCCACTACTACTGCCATTACTGCCACTACTACTACAACTACTGCTACCACTACTACTGTCCCCAAACCAGTATCAAACCCGTTAGTTCTACCCACTTTGCCACTGAGGTCCAAAAATATATGTACTCATTTTCAAAAAAATTGTTCCTTCAAAATTTATAAAAGTAACCAGTATGTTTAAGGAAATGTACACTAAAATTATGCTTTCTTCCAGTAAACGTTTTGTTACTGTTACACGCCTGATTCCCATTTGCTTCTTGAACCCACAGTGAGCTCTTTTGGGCCAAGCAGGGACAACCACATGCAGTATATGGCCTGATCCTTGCATTGTCCTGATCTGCACTAGAGAATCTGTCAGCGGGACATTTTTAACACCACACATTAAAACAGTCGCATAATTTTCCCCTCTATTGCCTTATCTTACCCTTTTAGCATTGCAATACTACAGCAGGTTTACTTTGGGACCTCTTTAATTTGGCTCTACCGAGGAAAATCTGCACTTTGTCGTTAAGTGAACAAGATGTACTTTCTGCCTTTTTTTTTCTTTTTTTCTTGTTTCCCCTGGCTTTGTGCCCTTGAGCAACAGTCTGCGGTTGAACCAGCAGCAGCCAAAGTGTTTGTGACTGGCTTTCACTCGCAGCTACGCCTTGAGGTTGTAAATAAGACACGGCCTAATGGTTAAAGAGCGGTTTTGTACTTCGAGGGCAAATTTCTGTCATAGCTTCAGCTACTTTTATGACCCGTGTGACCCAGTGGTGTTCTTTTGAGAGATTCCCATGCAAAATATTGACATTTTATCCACAGTATTAATGGAAAAGTAGGCATTTTTTCACTATTTGAAGAAAGTTGTCCGATCTCCTTATGACATGTTGTAATAGTAATCTTAAATCATCATTTAGGCTTTATTATTAAGGATTTTACTAGACCATCCAGCACAAGGGGTCACCAAGCAAATGTACTCTTTGTGCCAGTCCCACACCAGGATAAGTAGTAGAGGGTTACATCAGGAAGGGCGTCTGGCGTAAAAATATGTCAAACAATAGACAATAGACCACAAAAAGAGCACATCACAAGACCGTGCATTACTAAGAAGTTAAAAATGAATGGTTACAAGCCTGGTTTGCTTTCAGCCAATGCTTGAGGTAAGTTTTGAAGGTTTTTAGTGTGACCAACATCTAATTCAATATTCAGTGTGTGACAGAATTATTCAATGTAAAAACATTCTAGCAGCGCCAAGTGGTATGAAAGGTCGCATTTATTTAAAATTGTTCAAATTGAATTTCACTGTATTAGATATTCTTTTAACGTGGCTCTTGAAACATAGTATGTGAATCACTGCAGTATGCCTTTTTTACTAGCAATGTTTTGAGTGCCACTTCTAAGACCAGAAATTCATTTTTGAAAATCCAGACATCCCACAAGTTATAAGGCCCATACAGATTAAAGACATCTTAAAATGAAAGGGGCGATTTGACAACATGCTCCGACAGGAAAGACCATTCTGAAGGGGGACAATTTACAAAAAGCAATTGCTATGATTTCAGGAATGAAATGTGCAGTTATTTGGTGCCACTCTCTGTGTTTGTAATTCCCCCTTTAGCCCCATGTGCTTGTTTGCATCTGCTGTACAGTCATCATGCAGAATAATGGTGCTACAGAGCTGCACTGCCAAAAGATGCTCATGTATTCTGCCAGGACTGTAGAGGGCAGCACTGCACTTGATCGGCCAAATACCGTCACACAAATACAAATATTTCTAAACACTTAATAAATATGATACTGACTGATGGTTCATTTATTACTTTTGGAAACAGGACTTGTGGTTTCTTGTTTAGGTTTATAAATTAATGATATGCATATTGATACCAAAGTATTGATACTTTTGATGCCGGTAATTCTGGCATTGATACCAATCTGAAGCTGTTCTGCTGCTCCAGTTGCATAAAGTAGCCATTATATGTAACATACATGTTTATAGCCCTTTATAATTCACAAAAACTCAATTTATACAGACAAGAAAATACAATGGTTCTCTTGTTCTTTAAAAATGCTGTGATATATCGAAGGTTTTCTTGTGCAATATTTTGATAACTCAACGATACTCAACAGTATCGTGAGCCATTTATTGCGTATGTTATTGTGAGTTACCCTTAGATTTCCAGCCTTACTGGACATGCACAAAAGTTTTAGTGAGGAGTGAAAAAATTCTGTTTAATTGAGAGCGTTTTAATAATTACAGTTTGTTTTTGTCATGAATCGTTCAGGAAATATCTGTAATCGGCCAACATTCATTTTGGTGTGGATCCAGGTCACTGTTTAGATCCAGGAGTGTTTAGAGGTTTAGTAGATTCTTTACAGTTGTTCGATATAATGGTTTTGCGGCTCGCTAGAAAGAGCATTTACTCCTGAACTTTTGAGTTTGAGTCCATGTCTGGGCGCTATATCTTTACCAATGTTACAATCAGTGCATTGGCAGAGGTCTATACTCTCCCAGTACTTGATTTTTCTTGTAATTTTGTGTTTTTTTTTTACTTTTTTTTGTTCATATAGCCTTTCTTAAAAACCTAAAAAAGACTTTTGGACAGTATTGTAAAAACTTATCACAGTGCTAGTAAGTTTAGGGCCATCTTCTGTAGACAAATCCAGAGTTTGAGTTCATGTGATGGTGGCATGACAGGAACACAAAGTTGTCCCACTAAATGCCCCTCCCCCCTCGCCCCCGTCCCGTACCCCCCTGTGGATAATTACACCCTGCACCGGGACGCAGATAATGCCGGGGCTTCAGGGCAGCGACTTTTTACAACAGTCTGGTTTACATGTTACAGCAGGGAGCGATACTTCAATGAGCAGTACATCCTCTGTGTCCTGAAGTATTGTCTACTGCAGTGAAGACAGACATGAGTACTTCAGACATGTTCTTTAAAAGTTAATGTCACTTCGTCTGTCTGTGTGGCAAAGGTAGTAATACTTTTTATGTTTACATGTAGGGTTATTGAAATGTGTTTTAGAAATACGCAGAATACTTAAATTGCTTTCACACAAATCATTTTTACAGTTCCCAAAGTGTACTTTTACTACTTTAACTTGAGTACTTATTTGAAGAAAAAGTTGGACCTGGGTTTGAGTCCATGTTGTGTACAGAGGAGGAGGAGGAGGGGCAGTAGCAGTAGTAGCAATAGTAATATGTAGTAGTTGCTGTAGTAGCAGTATTGGCAGTAGTAGTAAGTCATGGTAGTAAAAACAGTTGTAATAGTTGCAGTAGTGGTAGTTATAATAGTAGCGATAGTAGCAGTAATAAGTAGTCAAAGTAATAACAGTAATATTAGTAGTAGCAGTAATGGTAAGAAGTGGTAGCAACAAGAGTAATAGTATTAGTAGCAATAGTAAGTAGTAGGAGTAGTAGTAGTAGCAGTAGTAAGTAGTGGTAGTTATAACAGTAGTTGTAGCAGTAATAGCAGTAGTAAGTAGTGACAGTAATAATGGTAATAGTAGTAGCAATAGTTAATAGTAGTACCAGTAGTTGTGGTAGTTATAGTATTAGCAGTAGTAGAAGTTGTTGTAGCAGTAATAACAGTAGTAAGTAGCCAAAGTAATAACAGTAATACTAGAAGTAGCAGTAATAGTAAGAAGTGGTAGTAACAACAGTAATAGTAGTAGTAGCAATAGGTAGTAGTAGTACTAGCAGTAATAATAGTAAGTAGTGAAAGTATAACTGGTAGTAGTAGCAGTTGTAAACAGTACAGTGTAATTAGTTCTGCATTACTTTGTTTACTTCCAGTACTAACTACTTCTACTTGAGTAACAATATTTTCAGTTTATTGTAAGATAGATCATTAGCCCAACACAGCACTCAGTATTTCAGCAAAATAAACAAAAGTAACGTGGTTTTATAGAATGAGTACAGTAGTATAGAGTATAGAGTACAGTATGTAGTGAATGTATGGAGTGTCAGTGTAAATACAGTCAGTAGGTAATAATTATCTAAAGAGAGCTGCCTCCCTCAGACGAGTCACGTGAGGGCATGTCTGGGGCTCCTGGGGCAAGTCTGAAAGTTAAAAACAAATAGACCTTATAGCCCACACTGATAAACTACAAGACTAGCTTAAGCTGCTTATTAAGAGCAAAAAATACAACTCTATACGTTTAACTTGTCTGTCTATCCAATAAAAATCTCTAAATTTTCTTATTGTCTTATCATAATATCTCTCTCGATATGGAGCGGGCCTTTTTAAGCGACACCTCTCGGGTTACCTGTGTTACCTGCAGCTGACGGTTTAATGGCTCACAAATGTCGTAGACCGTGTGAAAGTCTCGTCTCTCCTCAGACCACCAGGCTCCAATTAGTGAGCCACTCTGCCCCCGTGGGCCCCCTTCACGGCTCAGTGCAGTTTCAGTGATGTCCAGGAGGATACAAGCATGATAATGACACTTCAGTCAGTCGTGAAGAGAAAGTAGTAGTAGTAGTAGTAGTAGTAGTAGTAGTAGTAGTAGTAGTAGTAGTAGTAGTAGTAGTAGTAGTAGTAGTAGTAGTAGTAGTAGTAGTAGTAGTAGTAGTAGTAGTAGTAGTAGTAGTATTTTGCGACAGGTATCTTTCAAAAAACAAAACCATGATACATTAAGACATCTTGGCTTTATGATCAAGGATTTAAATAGACGTTGGTCACATTTTTATATAGCGCTTTTCCACCTTCATGGGCACTCAAAGCGCACGATCTGTACACACCGGGCAATATTACACAGCCGCTTTTTCAGTGCTGGCAATGTCTCCTTACACAGCAAAACCATTCAAAATAGAAGCAAACTAAAAATCATAAACATGAGTATAGTTAAAGAAAGGCAAGTAAACGACTTATAAATGTTGCTTTCACATGCTTAAGAAGGTGGAGATAAAATGGGGACTAGAAGTTTAGGAATATCTCTATAAAGTAATGTCTTTGTGTTTTAAGAGTTGCACGGTCAATGCTAAAAAATGCTTTACCAAAGTTACTACTGGCTGCTGTAAAAACATTTTGATGCCATTTCTCTGTAATTCATTCGTCTTCTTCCACTTATTCCCATTAGTACTAATGCTGCCTTCATGATACATCGGAATCTCGGAAGTCCCGACTTAAAAAAGCCGACTTCCGAAAAATGTCTGTTCATGAATTCAGCTCAGAAAACACACGTGAATCAGCACAATAACAACAAAACCATATTTGCATTTTCATGTTGTTTCATAGGAAACAAATAAATACCTTGATAAAACTGTTTGGTGTGGCACTGAGTTATATCAGGGAATGTTTCTATTTCTACTTAAGTCATTTACTGATAAATGAACATTCAAAGATGTTTTTGCAGAGCTGTATCACTGAGAACTTCATTATATAAAGATGAGTACATTTTTGCAGAAGTATGAGATCTCTTGTTTTAAAAAACGATTATTTCCCCGTTAGTATCCACACTGTTTACCTCTCACAGAACTCGGGAACTCGGAGTCCAACACTTCCGCACGAGTTTCCGAGCAAAAATTCCATCCCGAGACGGCGTTGTTGTTTGTGTTGTAAAGTTTAAAAACCCAATTAAGGATTGTCCTATTGATGATCAGTGGTCGACAAAGCGCTCACAAGCTGTACTCAAGTAAAAGTACTGTTCTTAAAAAATATTATTACTCTAGTAGAAGTTAAAGTACCCAAGAAAAAATTTACTTCAGAAAATCTTCTTCCTCCTCCTCCTCCTCCTCCTTCTCCTCTTCTTCTTCCTCTTCTTCTTCAAATCATAGAAGACAGATGATTTGCTGTGGCGACCCCAGAAGGGTATTAGCTAAATAAAGAGGTAGTAGCTTACACAGATAACACTCTTGGCTTTGAGGTGCAGGGGTTCACATTTCACAGAAACACCTTTGGACCAAACCAAGAAAAGGCTGCCTCTTTTCCGATTACAATCACTGATCCTTCGTTTACGACAACTTTCCGATCCATAGCTGCTGCCCTAATTGTGGGGTACGTTACTGTGTGTGTGGTGGCGCAGGGGGGTCGTGGGACGGGACCTCTCTCACAGGAGTGGCTGTTAACCTCTGACCCCTCACCGGTTAGAGTCCCGGAGCAGTGGAGGTCTGTCTGTCTGTCTGGTCGGGGCAGCACATGATGGCAGCCCAGTGTTTCCTAATCTGTTTTTTGTCTATGAGGCGTTCTCACCTCCCCCAACCTTTCCCCTCTTGGTTTTCCTCTGGGAACAGGACTTGGGGCAGGACAATGTCAAAGGGAAGTGACTTATTTTATGAGCCGTTTAAAGGGGGGCGGACGCTGCGGCGGTGCTGGTGCTGGTGGAGGTGGTCGATGAAAAGAGGCTGAATGCCACAAAACAGATTCACGTGTTTGTTTACAAGATGCGGTCTGATTGTTTGGAGAGACCTGTAAAAGGATGTTTTCCTCTGAAGAATGACACTTGAACAATGTCAGTGCCACAGAGTCTTAAACAAGTGGTTCTCTGATCGTGGGACAGAACCAATTTGACCCAGAACCAAAGGTATTACCTCTGCCATTGTGGTTATGTTTTTGTGGGCACTGGTTTGGTTGGCTGGTTATGACCGTTAGCAAAATAACTTGGATTAAGTCGTTTTTGGTGTGGATCCAGGAATTTTTGCAAAGATTGTGTGTCATTGCCAGACTGGGCCAGAGATACTAACTCCAACCACAAGGGGTCACTAAAAGAAAAAATTATTTGTTTCCATTTGTTAGTCTGTCAACGAGATTTCTCAAAAAGTAATCATCAAATTTCGAAAGGAAAGGTGAGTAATAGGCCAAGGAAAAAAAAATGTATTGGATCTGGATCACTGTCTGGATCCAAGAAATGTTGTGAGATAGGGCCAAAGATACTAAGAAAGGTTGAATAGTGTTAATGTTGATTTACATGGGTCATAAAGAGCATAGTAAAACCAAGGCACTGACCCCATCTTGCAATGGTAAAAATGTAGTACCCAGACCTGGACTCTCTCAGACTGGGAATCTTCTAGTCCAGGGGTAAATGCTCTATCCATTAACCCACAAATTTCTTAAAACCCAGAATGCTTTATAATCCATTTGTTCCCTTACGGATCTCTTTTTGGCAGGTGTATCTTTTGCACTATCTCACAATGGTACAGGACCTTTCGATTCCATGGTCCAGTTACTGACAACATACCAAAAACTATTTTGTCCTTGGCGCATGATTCACCTTTCCTGAATATTTCATCAAAATCTAACTATTACTTTCTGAGTTATCGTGCTAAACAAGGGGTTTGTGGGTTAATGGATAGAGCATTTACCCCTGAACTAGAGGTTTTCCATTTTGAGTCTAGGTCTGGGTAGTCTAACTTTACCATTGCAAGATGGAGTCAGTGCCTTGGTTTTACTCCATTCTCTATGGCTCATGTATTTTAAAATTTGCGTTCTCAATTTCATGTTGCAATTAAAATACTGTTTAGCTCAACATTACACTATTCAACCTTTACTTGTGGCCCATGACCCACCAGTTGGGAATCCCTAGCCTAAAATACTGTGGGAGCCAGCAGAGAGAGGCTCCTGGAAGAGCCTGAGAGCTGGCTGCCCTCTGTGTCGTGTCATTTTCATTGCGTATCTATGGTGCCATATCAGATACAGTTTGCCTTAGAGGGCTGTGCAGTCTGTATAAGCAAACTCTGCCCTCTCAGTCTCCATGAGGCGTCTCTAAAAATGGAAGAAATCTCACTGCTCCGGACATTGATGTAATTAACTCAGCTGCTTTATGCTTTTGCTCGATGCAAAAAATCGCTTTTGGCATTTTTCAGTGTTATTTCTATTCATTACCACTGCCAAAGAGGTTATGTTCTTGCTATCACTGATTTGTTTGTCTCTAAGCAAGATAAGTCAAATAGTAATGGCTGCATTTTAATGAAATTTCCATTAAAGGTCAGTTGTTTAGTGCTTGGTGCAGATCCAGGAAAGTTTTTAAGGAGTCTTTACCATTGCGAGATAGGGACTGCCAGCAAGCATACTAAGACAGTCACATGGGGTCAGGAATGGACAGGGTAAACAAAAGCTCTTTAAAGTATTAAAAACATAAGACATTTGATGGCGTCAAAATCAAGGCTTTAAAAGTATTAAATCTAATCAGTAAATATTAAATTTGGGTCATCTAGGTATTATATATGTCTAATATTTGATAATATAAATAACATTTTACAAGAGCACCAGTAACAGTGTCCACAATATACTTTTTGAGAAACGTTATTTAGTTTTATGATTCTGAGGAGCTACCCTGAATAGAACAAATGATACGTTTTAGTAGATTTTGATAGGTTTTTGAGCTATAGGGGCTTTGTGACTCCATTTACAGAGCATTTACCCCTGAACTAGATAATATCTGCTTTCCGAGTGCTTCTAAGTTTATGTATTTCGCCGTCATATTCACTTTTTTCTTCTCCTCACTTTGAAATATCGCCTGCCAAAAAGTCTCCCCTGCTGCCTGCTTTAACTCACCCGTTCACTTTTACACCGGCCTAATCCTTTGAGCTAACAATGTGACGTTTGTCCCCTGCATTCCTGAGAAATACTGCCCATCTCACTTTTATTTGTGTACTTTGGTAACTAGGCCTATTTTCCACGTGGCTGTAGAGCTTTTGATTGGGCCCCTGTGTGTAGAAGCCAGGCAGGGGGCCCCCGCACTTTTTTGGTTCACCTAAAAAGATTGGAGTGTTTTCGGACTCTCCCCGAACCTCCACCGATGCTGCCACAAAGAGCCATGTGTTGAGCGGTGATGTGATGTGTGAATGTGTTTGGGCTGGGGCTGCCAACTGTGCCTCGGTATGCGCGAGCAGCCTGCGGGACGGGCCCATGGGTAGAACGAGAGAGAGAGTTTTAGAGGAGAAGGAATGACTTTATACTAGACAGAAGGGTCCAGTATATAGAAGAGGGCCGTGGTGCACCCCCTCCTGTCCTCCTCGCTGCTGCCCCGCTTGGACACTGTACCGCTGCTTATGAATTTTGAACAGAACTTTTCAAATGTCGCGAAAAAGAAAAATGTGCACGGAGCGAGTTTCCATAAACAAGCTGGAGGCAAATAAACTGCAGCTCTCCAGTGACGTCAGGCTGCACCGAATGTACCGATGCAGGAACACAGTAGAAGGAAGAAAAATGCTGTGTCCTAACTTATGCAACTTTTCTACTAATAACAGAACAGTTGAAAGCTATTTCACAGTCATCTTTCATGCCTCTAGTCTTAGCTGTATAGAGTCCAACATAGACAACAATTGCAATGGTTTTAATCCATGGACCAAAAGCCACAAGAGCAATGTTGTTGTTTAACATTTGCTACACTGGACTTGCCTGGCCAGCCAGACTAACTCTTGTCTGGTATCACTTTGCATAAGTTTCATTTCTATGGGCGGAACAATCACAGTAACACAGTAACCAATCAGAGATATGAAGGGTAAGTAAGCGGTGCACCACTGACCTGTAAGCTAATAAACATGGTGCATTCTAGCCAGTTTTGCCACACCACAATACACTGCATAATGAGTAGTTTATTAGTTGTAGTAGTAGTTTATTTCTGAATGGGGACAGCAGCAGAAGCCAGTTGTACAAATACTTGCGTAGAAAGTTGGTTTGTTTGAATATTCTCATTATATTGGACATCAACAGGACTTTACTGTTGTTAAAATGGAAACAAGATGAAGAAAAAAATCCCACAGAGGTCTGAATAACAATGCAGACTTCAGGTGACAACGGGAAGCACTGAACGCCTTATATCGTGTGACAAAAGTTATGCTCCGCATCTGTATTTGTAAGGCGCACTGCAGATAAATGGCAATGTCATAGGCCGGTTCCAAATTGACCAGAGAGAAATACTTTGCTGAGATTAAGGAACTAGACTGTCCTGCTTTCGAAAACAAAGTAGGAGAGGCTGGCTCGCCAGGTTACAAAAGAGTTTATAGGACATGTTGAGGCATATAATGCAGAAAAAAAAACTAATTAACATATGGTTTTCTACAGTGCTGTAAATCTGCCAAATGTCTCTCTGTTGGGACAGCGTAAACAATATTTATTACATTTTACGACAATTTAAACTGAGTAAGTTGACCCTGTTTTTAAAGTCATAGTATGCAGGGGTTTTCAGTGAAATGTTTGTACACAAACCCACCCCAAGGTTTTGCTGTTTCTTATTACGTGAGCTGGGAACTACGCAGTCAAAAACATCTCTCCCTTGTAAGCACACTGCTGATACATGTGTGGTGACAGAAGGCAATAAGCTATTCTTACATTCACCCCCACATTATTTAATGCATAATCTTGCCTATGCACCATTGTAGTAACAGAACAATATTTTTTTTGACAAACCTGGCTGTCTCCCTCTTCACATTCCCATAACCCCATAACCTTTTTTCCTGATCAGATCATATTTTTTCAAGCTTGTTTGGCTTGCTGTTTTGATCTGTTCTTCGAGCTGATTGGCTGCTCAACTCCCTGCATTCACCTTTACATTGCCCTTTACTGAAACCCATAGCTGTGAACTAAGGAATATTTTAACTACAGGAAATAATTGGACGCATTTTGCCTTTAAAAATGTTCTATAAATGGCTATGGTGGGAAAGCTGAGGTAATTGTTAATGCTTGTACCAGAACACTAGAGCCTCCTCAAGCTTTGAAAACATCTCCTCATTTATAAACACTGGACTTACGCATCTTGGATAACAGAGAGAGTATGTACTGGAGTTATCATCTAAAAGGGCTTTGTAATGAAAATGGATGGGCATTTATTATTACGGCAACAAAGAAGAATGAAAACAACCTTGAGCTGTTGTAGAGAAGTTGCTGCGTTGCTACGAAGCGACTGGTAAACAGAAGTGATCGGTTGAGGTAACAAAGAAATCCTTTTGGCCCGGGACATAGTTAATGATGGAGCATAGTATGATAGAACAAGCCAAAAGATAAGAGAGGTCATTAATAATCCACACTTCATTTTAGTATCAACTATATTCTCACAGTTGCACAATTTTGACATTCATGTTTGACAAGATCCAGCCATGAGCAGTCACAAGCCAGTGTGCTCTTTGTGCTCGTCCTAAGCCTGGATAAATGAAAAGGGTTGCAGCAGGAAGGCTCCCGGTGTAAAACCTATGCAAAATAAACATTCAAATCACTGCATGTCCAAGGGGCAAATGATTTACTGTGGCAACACCAGAAATGGAAAAGCCGGAAGTAAAGAAATGGTATTATATGTAAGAGTATGTTGTATGTAAGACATGCTTAGTTTGTTCTAGAGCACAGAAAATCAGGGCTCAACAGCTAAGATACTAAGAACAGTGATGAAATGTTCTTAGTAATCATTCATTATAATTAGCTTTGTTAAATTTTTCATTAAGACATTAGCATGTGGGGTTAGCTCTGTTAGCTCAACAGCAGTACACTCAGCAGGGCATCACCTTGGATGTATAATAAGACCTGGATGGGATACCGCTGCCTCTGCCATGATGCACAATTTGATTAGCAGTAGCTCAGTCGGTAGAGATGCTCACCCACTAACCTGAAGGTTGGCGGTTCTATCCCCGCTGCCATGGTTGCGTGCTAGACTATTCACCCACCTTGACCGTGTTAATGTGTTTGGTGTGATTGTTTGGTGGCTTCTGTCGACGAGTGTGACTTGGGAGGGAAAGAATAAGGCACCAAACTGTAAAGCAACTTTGAGTGTCTCGAAAAGTGCTGTATACACTCACATACATCATCACTATTATTATGATGATGATGATGATGATTATTATTAGTGACCACCCTGTGGAACTGCAGTGGGTTAAATCCCATGCTGCCCAGAAAAAGATTTTTCCCATTGAGCGCATAGTAAAAAGAAACGCCTGGTGTTTGGCTGACAGGGCACCTACAGCTGAGAAAATGGTTAGATTTTGTAGTGTTTATTATCTATTCTCATGTCATGGAGTTTTTCCTCAGTTAAAAATCCTTAATTTGGCTAAAAAATAACTTATTTTATTGTTGATAATGTCACCACTCTAGCATAGCAGCCATTGGTCTGAACCGATCATGCGGTACTCTAAACGTGCATGCTCGTGGGCCATAGTGCGCCTGCTCTATGGGCCGCACAACATGGAACTAACGTGGAAGCAAAAAAGCTTTTTTTGGCATCATGGGCCAATGAGCACAGCCATTGAAAACAACGGTGATGACGACATTCATGATCCAGTTCTATAATACATAATGAGCATCACTATCTTGGAGCTTTGAGGCCCTTTGTAGTATGTGACATGTTAAATAAAATAATACATTCTCAGGAAAAAAACATGAAAATAATATCATAGCTGTTATGAAGGCAATGAGTCCCAGTAGTTGTTTTATATTATACTGTCTTACCATTGTTCTGATCTAAGTTACATTAACCCAAATATCCCATGTGACAGGTTCAGCCCAGTTTGAGTTTAAACAAGTTGTGCTGTAAGCCTGAGTTAATGTCAGAGCTGCAGTGTGTAGATGCTGGGTGGTGCTGCAGGTAGACAGGCCTCAGTCATTGAGCTGTGGGGAAAACCAAACACTCCTCGCACTGAAAGCTCTCTCTGTTCACCGCCACAGCCACCTTTACCCAAACATTTTCACAGCTGCGGCCCCGCATTAGCGCTCCTGTCTGCTACACTCACTATTAGCCCCCAAATCAAAGGTGTGTTTAGGTTGGAGGTATTGGTTTTGATTAGAAGAGTAAATGATTAAATGTGAGCTTCAATCCGTGTCTGAAGTCATATACATACTGGCTAATTCATCGGGATTCTCGGACAAACAGGTAGAGGTTTCTCACGCAGGTCTGGGGGTTTTAAAAAAAAAATGCATTCCTGATGTCTCGCCCAGAAATTTCAGACAATTTTACCTGGTGATGGATGTAAAAATGCCAAATAGCTAGCTTTAAAAGTCCTGTAATATGCTTTTTCAGGCTTTTTGAAATATTTTTGGACACCTTTGTATTAGTAGGTCATGTTTTATAACTTAAAAATAATGTACATATATGGGAAAGGTCTTGTTTTGGGGAGGTCTGACTTTGCAGAGAGTGCTTGGATTAGGTGTCTGTCGCACCCTGCTGGCAATGGTGAGAACTGGGCAGAGAATAAAGTGGCTATTAAGCATGGCTATTAGCAACATGAAGCTAACAGATAGATAAATGAGCTGACTGCCTTGCGCTGAAATGAGTCCTGTGACAGTGTGTGGGCTTTAGATTACAGGAACACTTCCTGTGCTCTTGTGTGGTTTGCTGTGTGGTTGCTCATGTCTATGTAGAGCCGTGAGACCGAGTGTTTTCAGCTCTTGAGAAAGAGACAGCCTCAGCATACAGGATTACTCAAACATGCGTTAATGAAAAAAAAAATACCACTCCAGGTATGTTTTTGAGGTGCAAATAACATAACATGGTTAAAAGCTCAAAAAAGTCTATATTTATCTGTAGGAATTTATATGAAATAGCGTCTTTTCATCTTTGTGTGTCTTGATTTGCCATTGAGCACCAGATGCCCTCTCCATTTATCCAGGCTTGGGGCCAGCAGAATGAGTACACCGGCTTGTGACTCCCTGTTGGTGGATTAAAATAGCTATTTATATTGTTTACATATAGGTAAACGACTACAGGATTCTCAACCGGTGTGTCGAAATAAGATTGAATATAATTTTCATGTTCAGTTCATTTGAAACCTAAATATTGTTTTAATAAGATGAAAATATGAAACAGGGTTATTTTTAAAGACGTGTGCCACAAAGGTCATAGTAACATGGTCTAGGAAAATAACTTTGGATCTGTAAAAAGTAGGTCACAATAACACAATGAAGGATAAAATTAGGTCCAGTTGGGAATTATTTGTTTATGAGACCATTAAACTACGGTATTCGGTAAGCCAGTATATAACTGCAATTTCACCTCACCATAAAAGAAAGTCCCTCTCTGCTACTTCAGGGGTCTCCGCAGTGAGTTTGGCATTGTTTTTACTCCAGATGCCCTTCCACAACCCCACATTTATCTGGGCTTGGAACTGACACACATACAACGCTTTTTTGTTTGTTTTTTTGTGCTTTCTGTGACAATGAAGCTGTGGAGCCTTACACTTTAAACATATGGTAAACAAAAAATATACAGTACATAGTTTTATTAAACATAATTATAGCCACAATACATAGCCACTTGCTTTTGCTTGTTGCTTTTTGGACAGCTGTTATACATCTGCCTCTATATTGTGAGGGAGAGACATGAGAATATTAGCAGTGAGTGAATGAGTCAAAATACTGGTCCATGGACTGAGACGAGATTTGACAACTTAATCATAGCCGAGGACTGGTCTCATATGAATAAATAAAGAGGTGCATTTTTCCACACAGAGCCACAGTCAGTCTAAACACAGTCAGACGTGGAAGACCTCAGACTAAAGCTGTGCCCAGAGTCTGTTTCTGCTGCTGTCCAAGCATTTAGAGAAGATTTCTGACCTTATTTCACTGTAAAACGTGGCTAATGGTTCATTTTTTGTTTGGTGTCTGTACAGAAGTATGGAGAAGTCAGTCATTTTGCTTCACTTTTTGGTCAGATTTAGCAGTTTCAGTGGAAAGCAGTAGACCTCCAGCCTAACCTGCAGAGCTAACATCCATATGGCTACTATGGAGTCAAATATGATGCTATTGTAGTTTGTTTTTACATGCTTTCTCATCAGTTAAACATTGTAAACACATCCCATATATGTATCCAATTTATAGTCTGAGGTCAGGTGTTTGAGTTGAGGCTCCAGTCACAATATGTGCCAGTCTCAAGTCTCATTAATTTCCTTCATATAAATGATTTTTTTCTCTTAAGGCAGAGCTTAAAACTCATTGGTTGCATTGGTGTTACTCGTCTATAGATATGTTTTTAGCCACATCAATACAAGAGGTCGTCCGATATGGGTTTTCTATGACCGAAGCCAATTTTTAAAATTTGTTTTAGTGATGCTTAAGCAAGCAAATGTGTTCGAATGTGACCGTGAGAACACTTAAAGATGAGTTTTTTGAGAATCTCAATCAAACTCTCTGTGGAAGTAGGGCTTGGGGAAAGCCACAAAATGCTTTGAGAAATGAGCAAAATGTTTTCATTGGTGTTCTGAGCTTTTCAGGCTGAGATTAAGCGGTTATGGATTTTTTTCTATGAACTGCAGAGTAAGACGCAGTATCAAAACTGCTAAAAGGCTTACTGTGTTAAAATGTTCTTGTACTTCTAGCAGATGTACTGTATTGAATAAAGGCTTTTTTATTTTTGTGTTTAGACAATCAGTCTAATTCTAATCAATACAGTACATCTGCTAGAAATACAAGAATGTTTTAACACACTAGGTTTAGCAGTTTTAATATTGGAAAAATCCTGTCTCAGAGGTCCATGTACAACCTTAATCAGTTGTTAAAAGTTAGTCATTACAGGACAATTTTTTTGTGTCCTTGTTGCAGGTGCCCCGCTCAAAGTGTGTCCGCAGGGCTTCTCGTGCTGCACGGTGGAGATGGAGGAGAAACTCAGCCAGCAGAGCCACTCGGAGATCAAAGCCCCCGTGTCCCGGCTCAGCACCAACCTACAGTCTACCTTCAGACAGAGGCACGACCACTTCGACAGTAAGTAACAAGTCAGACAAACAAACGCTAGACTCACCCTCAGTGGGCTGCTGGCTGTAGTGGCCCTTGTAGATCAACATTGTAAAGTGGAAAAGCAATACCTGTTTTTATTGAGTATTTATTTTAGTAGTGATAGATTAGAAAAAGCTTGTTTGTAATTAGCTTTAACGTGGCATAACATATTTTAGGACGAGCTGTTCTCATAGTCATTTCAGCCATCTTTATCATAGGTATTTGCAGTTTATGTTTATTAATAAATAGCAGAATCCGTAACAAGTGGCAGGAGTCCACCCACTTGCCACAAACCAAACCAACTGAGCTAACAAATGTTCAAATGGCTCCTGCTGACTACAGTTCACCTGCCGCTAGTTTCCACCTGCTCCACCGTCGTGTGAGACTATCCGAAATTAGCCTCTTTTTTTTTTTGGCCTAGTTCTGGCTTCTGATTGGAGAGAAGAGGATGGCAGGATGGCAGGAAATTGTTGATAGTAAAGTAAAAGGACTCGTGATGTGAGCAATTTAAGCTTAATTCTTGCACATTAGACATTTAATTTTATTTTATGTTATTTTATTAGATTTATTTGTTTAATTATTTTATTTTATTTTATTTTATTTACATGTTTATTTATTTTATTTTTATTGTATTATTTTATTTATTAGTTTATTTATTTTATTATATTTTTATTGTATTATTTTATTTATTTAATTTTTTTAAATATTTTATTTTTAGTGTTTTTGTTTGTTTTGTTTTTCAGTGTTAGATAAACAGTTTTGAGTCGATTTCTGTTGAGTGCCTCTTGTTCTGAAGGGAAGGGATGCCACACCTATTTCACTTTTCAAAATCAATGCTTACGGGTAAATACATTTAAACCCACTTGTCCAAGCCTCACTTTTTGCTTGTTTGACGGACGCCCCCCACCTGTCCCTCTTCGGAGACGGCCTGTCTGTGTGTCCCGGCCCCTTTCCACCTGTCCCACAGCGTCTCTGCTTCCTGCCCCTGTGTCCCGCACTGAGCTCTGGGTCTCCCACATACAACTCTTCCCCCTCCTCCCCAAAGCTCTCATCGGGACACACACACACACGCGCTCCCAGACGGACCACACACGTTTAAATATGGATATCAGGTTTCTCTTGTGGAGGGCGGGAGCTGCATGGGAACCAGTGCTGAGTCACTAAAGGAAGAGAGGGGCAGAGATTTTTAATTCCTCAGTTGGTCGACCGTAGCTCCTGCTGCTGTTCGACGTGATCAGACTGATATGAGTTGGTGGGGGTGGATTGTCTGTGTTATGGAGCCGACGTGTTTGAGAGACTGCAAAAAGCCTAAATGGGGAATAGAAGCTGACGTTGGTGTAAAAGATGCAACAATAAATCAAACAGGAGAAGAACTGTGATTGGCTAGAAGTTAAATTAGTTATGTCTACAGTAAAAATATTTTACTATCTATTTTATGTCCAAAATGAACTTAAAACAATGAATAATGAATCGATCTTGAATGAATCTTTTCTAAAGCAGGACAGTCTGGTTCCTCATTCGCAGGGAACCGTTTCTCTCCGGTCGATTTAGAACTGGTCTATCACAGCCGTTTATCTGCAGCGCATCTTACAAATACACGTGCAGAGCGAATTTTATAACTTCTCTGATCTGATTAACAGTGTTTAGTGCTTTCCTTTGTCACCTGTTGATTCTGCTGAAGTCTGCATTGTTGTTCAGTCCTCTGTGAAATTTTTTCTTGGTCTTGTTTCCATTTTAACAACAGTAAAGTCCTGTTGACATCTGATGTAAAGACCACCTTTAAAAAAAACACACTTTCTCCACAAGACTTTGTACAGCTGGTTTCTGCTGCTGTCCACGTTCAGAAATAAGCACGGAGCTGCTAATAATACGGCGTTTTATGAAAAAATTGGCAAGAATCAGCCATGTTTGTTGAGGATACAGATCAGCAGCAGTGCATTGCTTACGTCCCGCCCTTTGGTTACTCCACCTGTGATTGTTCTGCCCATAGAACCGAAACTTACGCAAAGGGGAACTAGACTAACTTCATTGTATAGAACAGATAAAGAGTTTGTCTGGCTGGCCAGGCTAACAAAATATAGTTTTAAAAAAAAATCTCTAAAAGTTTCACCTTTTTTTCATCAGTCAATCAGACTCATGAGCTTGTTTCAGTAGTACAAAAATGTCAGATCAAAAAGTACCCCTTGTGTAACCTTAGGGGTCCCCGTACCCCTGGTTGGGAAGCACTGTTACAGACACTCTTCAGAACACTGGACTGTCCCTTTAAACTCTAAATAACCTCATGTTTAAAGAGACACAACCAAAGCCGTCCCTGAGTTTAGATTTGTAAACACGTGTGGCTTTTTCAGGAACAGAAGCTTGTTTTTTGTGGTCTGTCTTCACATGCACTCAGTTAACACACGTGCACTCTCCTGCTCTTTTCGCTAACACACATGCACGCCCCTGCTCCACACGTGCACGCCCCTGCCCTCTGAGGTCGGGACCCTGGGCTCGTATGTGTGTGTGAAGGCGGTCAGGGCCTGTCAGGATCGGGCAGCGTGTGTATTGCAGCCAGATGTGAACAGGAATGTGACGTGGAGGAATGTAGTGGGTGCTCGGGACGTCCCACCTCCTTTTTCCTCTTTCTGTCCTTTGTCCCCGAACCTCATGCTTTGCTCTAGGTCTCTCTCCCTGTCCATCACTGACCCCCTGTTAGCATGTTTCGAGTGAAAAATGTCCGCAGTACTGGGAAAATATCATGGCGTTTGGTTCAAAGACAGAGAAACAAACCATTTACCATTCAGATGAAACGCACACAAACTGTAGGAAGAGTAGATAAAGCCTTGTTTAAAATGTACGGTGAAAAATATTATACTTACTCAATAGTAGCAGTGGTAGTAGTAGAAAAAAACATCTTTTAAACATATGAATGATTAATAAGGGAACTCAAAGTAGTAAGGTATCAATAAAATATAAAGGTTAAAAATATCAGAAAGGTTTTTTACATTAATCATGTATTTATGGAGAAATGCAAAGATAATTATTACGTTAACTAAATTACAGCAGGATCTGAGGCTCTGATTGGGCATGGTTTAAAAAACATGGGTTACACGGCTGGCAGATAATATATAGGTATAAAGTTACATTTCTTTAGTAGAGCCTCAGTATTTTATTTGTTTTGAAAAGTCTGGTCAGTGGGTTTTCTGCACATCTGTATCAGTAAACCTGGAACTGAAAAATGCAAAACACATCGATTTACGGGATGATGATGATTAAAACCAGTGCTGCTCTTATTTTAGCTCCTAAACAAAGTGCAGCTGGGTGATTGACGTCTTCCTGTGTCTTTATTTAACTTCAAAGAGCAGAGATACAACCCAGAAATATCACTTTAACCCATACATAATCTGTCAAATTCATTTCCCTAATTTTTATATTTCTTTAGACATTTTTTTTTTTTTACATCGATTTATTTATTTAGAGCTTTAGTGAGGGCTGTGGTCGACCAGAGACCTCTGACTAATTTGTCGACAAAGTGGCCAGTGCTACTGAGTAAAAGTAGAAGTACTCAATGTAAACTAAGTACAGAGTAATTATTATTTTTTGCAACTGCCCAATAAAATCTACTACTACTTCTGTCGCTACTACTACTACTGCTACTACTGATGCTACTTCTGCTACTTGTATTGCTATACCTACAACTGTACCATTACTACTCTTACCACAACTGTTACTACAACTGCTACTTCTACAGCTACTATGACTACTACTGCTATTTTTACTACTACTACTGCTACTACTACTGCTACTACTACTACTGCTATTTCTATTGCTACTGCTACTACTACTGCTTCTTATACTGCTACTCTTACTACTACTACTGCTATTTCTACTACTACTACTGCAACTGCTACTACTACTACTACTACTGCTACTACTACTGCTACTACTACTGCTATTTCTATTGCTACTGCTACTACTACTGCTTCTTATACTGCTACTCTTACTACTACTACTGCAACTGCTACTACTACTACTACTACTGCTACTACTACTACTGCTGCTACTGCTATTTCTACTGCTAATGCTACTACTACTGCTTCTTATACTGCTACTCTTACTACTACTACTGCTATTTCTACTACTACTACTACTGCTGCTACTGCTATTTCTACTGCTAATGCTACTACTACTGCTTCTTATACTGCTACTCTTACTACTACTACTGCTATTTCTACTACTACTGCAACTGCTACTACTACTACTACTACTGCTACTACTACTGCTATTTCTATTGCTACTGCTACTACTACTGCTTCTTATACTGCTACTCTTACTACTACTACTACTGCAACTGCTACTACTACTACTACTGCTGCTACTGCTATTTCTACTGCTAATGCTACTACTACTGCTTCTTATACTGCTACTCTTACTACTACTACTGCTATTTCTGCTACTACTACTATTTCTACTACTATTTCTACTACTGCTACTTATATTGCTGATACCTACAACTACAATTGTACCATTACTTTTGCTACTTACTGGTACCACTACTGTTACTACTACTACTACAACTACTACTACTACTGTACTTCTACTACATAACTTTCTTCATAAATGTACTTAAATAAATAACCTGATTACAAATATATAGTTACTGCGCTCCTCTGCCAGCCCCAAAGCTACAGAAATAGAGGAAGTACTGCGCAGTATAGTTTCCATGTATCCAGTTACTGTTTATGTTATGCGTGTGAAGTTGTCAAACATATGAGAGGTAAGAGGTGTAGTTTAGTTGGCCGTGGGGTACATCCTGTCTGTCTAGTAGTCCCTTCTTTTAGGCCCCTATCCGTTACTGGAGGCAGGCCGCTGGTGTGTGCTTTTTGAGCTTTGTTAGATGTAGGATCTCTTTTCAAAGCGCCGCTGTACCATTAAAGAGCTGTGAGGGTGGATTGGATGACGAGTTTTGAGTGTCCGCGTCTTTCTTTGTATGTCGTTGTTGTTGTGGTTGTTGTTGTGTAGAGGCAGAGACAGAGGGATAGACAGGGACTGACAGAGGACAGACGCTTCCCGCAGTGAAAGCAAGAGAGTGTTGGGTGTCAGGGAGAGACGGGGAGAGCGGTGACATCATGAGGATGGAGATACTAATGCTTAACTAGAGAGCAAACCTCAGCTCTATCTCACAATGGTAAAGATGTAGTGCCCAGACCTGGACTTGTGTGGGAAATCTTTTAGTTCAGGGATAAAAGTTCCATCCATTGAGCCACAAAGCCCTTAAATCTTACCTCATCTGTGGCTGGAGCGTAGTCTGGCCAGCCAGCCTCTCCTACTTTCTTTTTGAAAGCAGGGCAGTCTGGTTCCTCACTCAGAGGGAAGCGTTTCTCCATGGTTGATTTGGAACTGGCCTATCACATCCATTTATCTCCAGCGCGTCTTCCGAATGCAGAAGCTAACCAAGTTAGCGCTGGCTACCGAGCTAATTTAAAAAACTTCTCTGACCTGATTAACGGGTTTTAGTGCTTTCCTTCATCTTCTGTTGGTTCTGCTGAAGCCCACGTCAGTGTTCAGTCCTGTGTTTTTTTTCTTCATTTTGTTTCCATTTTAACAACAGTAAAGTCCCGCTGACATCCGATGTAATGACCACATTCAAACAAACTGACTTTTCCCACAAGTCTTTGTACAACAGGCTTCTGCTGCTGTTTCCTTTCAGAAATAAGTACAAAGCTGTTGTATGGCAAAAACTGCAATTTGCCATGTTTGTTTTGGGTACAGGTCAGTGGTGCACTGCCCTTTGTTTCTTTGAGTCTGAACTCTGTAATTGTTCTACCCATAGCGCTAGTATCTTTGGTCCTGTCTCCTAATGAGAAAACTGAATATTTCCTTCCACTAATATTAAAAGGTGGATTTGTTATAGATAGACACGTTATGGCCGCTTATTTTTCTGCAGTCTTCCTCAGAAGTGTCATGTGATGTTACTGTGACGTGTATTGTCAGCTGATTTAAATAAACGGCTGAAACTTGTCAAGGTAGATCACAAAAATAGTGGTCTATAAGAAATCCATGTGTTAAACTGAATATTTCATGCAAATACGGCTATTACATTTACAGTTATGTTGCTATTAGACTAAGAAAATGCATATAAGCATGTTTGAATATTTTAATATGAAAAGAAAGTTGAACCTGAGATGCAAAGCTCTGACCAAGCCCATGTTGGCTTACATGTGGCTCTACTTGTGGTGCTGTTTTGTCTCACACAGCTTGTCAACAATGAGTCAGTGGTGGCACAAAATCCTCCCAGGAAAAGTGGCTAGTTCAGTGTGAGCCGTGTTTGCTTACACAGAGGAACCACAGTTATTTAAATATGTTCAACAACCACAGCTACACAACAAAACAAAGTGAATGGGACGTACATTAGCTCTAGACTTGTTTAAAGGTTGGATTTCTTTTTTGCTGCATAGACAAAGTGGACCAGGAGACAGACGACAGCTAAAGAAACTTATCAGTGGACCTGTGAAGACATGGGACTTTAGTTTAGGACCCTGGGGTTTATACCATATTTGGAATAAGGTCAAAGGTCAGGAAGCAAAAGGCCTGACAAACCCTAAGTTAGCTGTATATACAAGTCATAAAGCAATGGAGGAAGAAAGAAACACTTGGGGTGCTGGTTTAAGAAATAACAAAGGAGGTGACTTATAATAATAATAATAGTTATGTTTACATATTTTCTTGCACTTATTATTATTAGTAGTAAGTAGCAATAAATAAAATGTTAAAAATAGCGCCTTAATTTTGTGTTATCTATCAAGTGGAGACAAATTAATAGGCTACACATTAAGAGAAATGTATAGGGTTTTTTAGGAGTTCAGCACAAAAAAAACACAGTTTTACAGTGCTAATAAACAGTTTTTAATTTATTATTATTATTTCTCTTTATACTATTTCTGTTATTACTATTACTGTTACTTTTATTATTATTATTATTTATTTATTATTAGCCAGTATTCCTGAATTCCTTCTCTCTGTTAGCATTAGCGGTTGCTGTAGCCACTTTCTTGACTGATCTACTTTCCCAACCTTCACCCTTTTCTCCAAATATGGTCACACTTCCTGTTCCATGAGCTCAATTAATTTCCAGTCGGGGGCTTCCCAGACCTGTCCCATGTATATGTAGGGGTGACGTAATTGTCATTATGTACAGTTTGTTGTCCTGTCTGTATCTGTGCATAAACACAGCTGCACACTTCTGAACCAGACGCCGCTCTCGCACTAACAAACTCAGGAAATGGTGGATGTGATTAGGTCTGGGCCTGGAGCGAGGAGTCATGGCCAATTAAGACCAGGGCTAGAAATAGTCCTCCCCTGGCCCGCTCAGCGTGTTTGTCCTGCTGGAGTGACCCCTGTACATCCCCTCAGTAAGGCACACGGCACATAACAGGACAGGGTCTGGGGGGTCTAGGGCTGTCCAAGGCAGTGGTTCTCAAACTTCTCACTCACAGTACCACCACAGACATATTTGGACTTTCAAGTATCTTCAATGGACTTAAGCATGACTAAACCAGGACTAGACTGGACCTAAACCAGGACTAAATTGGATCTAAACCAGGACTAGACTGGGCCTTAATCAGGACTAGACTGGGCCTAAACCAGGACTAGACTGGGCCTTAAACCAGGACTAGACTGGGCCTTAAACCAGGACTAGACTGGACCTTAAACCAGGACTAGACTGGGCCTTAAACCAGGACTAGACTGGACCTTAAACCAGGACTAGACTGGACCTTAAACCAGGACTAGACTGGGCCTTAAACCAGGACTAGACTGTGCCTAAACCAGGACTAAACTGGATCTAAACCAGGACTAAAATAAGCCTAAACCAGGACTAAAATAAGCCTAAACCAGGACCTGACTGGGCCTAATCCATGACTAGACTGGGCCTAAACCAGGACTAAGCCCTAAAGCAGGACTTAAAAAATCTGAATTTATCCCAGAACTAAATCAGTCTCTAAGTGTTTTTGGAACACTTTTGAGTACCACCAGAAGGATCCTGCGTACAGCCAATGGGACCTGTACCACAGCTTGAGAACCACCGGTCTAAGTATTTAGATTGCGCCCCTGTGAAAGTATCCACCACGGGTTAGAGTCCAGCAGCAGGAGGGACCAAAATCTTCATCCCACAAGAGAAAGGGAGAAGCGCACAGACTAATTGGCGTAAATAGGATGCAATTACTGCCTGGGCCGGGACGGGGCGGAGCAGGGTTTATGGAGCAGAGGCAGGGGGTAGAGCTGGAGAAGTTACGGGACGGGGGGGTGGATAGGGGTGAGAGGAAGTGGGAGGGGAACTGTGGATCATGATGGATTGGGACACAGATCATCACTTAAATCCTTTTATAGTGGTTTTTCCTTGTGGGATATTTCCGCCGTTTTAGCGGGACGCCTTTAACCTGAAAGACTTTCTCTGTAATGTGATGCTTTTTTTTATCCCACAAAAGAAAGCGGTAGACAAGGTGCAACGGCCCACCTATACAGGGTCATAGTAATGTTTCTAATAGTGTTTTTAAAGGTGTTATATTATGCTTTTTTCAGGCTTTCTGAAATAGTTTTGGACACTTTTGAATTAGTATTTCATGTTTTATAGCTTAAAATAACGTATATCTATGGAAAACTTATTCTTCTGGGGACAGACAATGCTTGGATTAGGTGTTTGTCGCCCCCTGCTGACAACAGTGGGAAATGAACTGAGCATAAAATGGCTTTGTAGCACAGCTATTAGCAACGTGAGGCCAACAGAAAGATAAATGAGCTGACTGCTTCGTAGTAACAGCAAATCACCAGATTGAGTGCAGTGACGGTGTATGAGCTTTAGAAACACACAGGAGCACTGGTTGCTGGTTTCACAAGTCTACGAAGAGCTGTGAGACTGAGCGTTTTCAGCTCTTTAGGAAAGAACAAGCTCAGCCAACAGGATTACTCAAACAAGTGAGAATGAAACTAAATACTGCTCCAACATTAGAACATGGTTAAAAGCTCAAAAGTCGATTTTGCACAATACGGGTCCTGTACTTGGATTGGTTGTCAGCAAGTTGGAGAGGCAGACAGGAGCAATGACACAGAGAATAAACCATGTACTGCTTTATTAATCTGGGCTGGTGAAAATGTCCTGTTAAATGCTTAACATTTAAAACATTAAAGTACTTTGATGCCAATTTGAACATGTGGTCCAAGGAAGTATATATAATATTATACATCAGTGGTTCCCAAAGTGGGGTTTGGGGCCCCCTGGTGGGCTGTGAAGGTACTGCAGGGGGGCCGCCAGAGGATATTTACATTAGGTACGTTAAAAGGAAATTAAGTTTGAAATGAATTACAATTAAGAATTTATTTAAACATATTACTTTGAGGCATTTTTTAACCAACTGTCTGTGTTTTTGTAATGATTTATATAGTAATTTATGAAGAAAAACAAGATTGAGTCTTTTAACTAGAATTAAGTCTTATTGTTGGGGGTCTGCGTGTGATTTTCTGTTTTTTTAAGGGGGCCGCGACACTCTTGACTTTGTGAGTGAGGTCCCGTTATACATGATTAAGTTCATTTGACTGGCTTGGTGGTGGTATGCAGTGCTACACAACACATTTGACACATTGAATAGTCCTGGCAGTTGTTTTATCATTTACTTGCATTAAAATCGCAACCGTAGTGGGCGCTTGTTTTCATTAATTTTACTGTTTGTTGTAGTAATAGCCAACAAAGGACATATACAGTGTTTTTCAGCATGCTTATCATTCAATCAGAAAGGAGGATTCAGTCAGACGAGTGTTTAAAAGCTCAGTTTGGCTCAACCATTTTGGCCGTTTTGTTCCTCTCTGACTAAATGGGTCTTTGGCAGACAGAGAAGGGCTATTGGAGGGTCAAGTTACTGCAAATGTCATGGAAAGAAGCTTAAAAGAGGCTAAAGTTTACCACGAATTTGCAACAAGTGGAAACGCTGACAGGAAAGTAAAAAAGCATTGACAGATCTCAGAGCCAGTGGCCATTTTTACCCCTTTACATTTCCGCGCAATTCTTTACATTTCCGTGCGTTAAGCTGCAGCCCGCGGTGAGTAACTCTGGTGTCACCTTTCACCCAGATCGGCTCGGTCCGCTGGCTGAGCGACAGGCGCATTTTTTTAATGGAAAAATCCTCAGGGGAGTGTTGGTTTCTCGGCCCGTTGGCAGACCGCTGCATGTCATAAACTGTTTTTAATGACAATGCAAGATGCCTGCGCTGTTCCTGCTGCAGACCCCGAAACCCCCCTCCACCTCCGGGACCTCCTACATCTCTGCTCTGCTCAATCACTGGGACAGCAAAGCACACGCGGCTTTCTCATTTACAAGGATTGAAATAACCTTTTAACATCCTCCACAAGCGATACTTAACCATCCCAAAGCCAGTGTGTGCACTTCCAATGTTAGATTATATTATTACGGTTTAGAAATTGAGCTTCCTTCCTTTTCTGTATCCCTGTTGCCTGTTAATTTGTGTTGCTCTGGATTTTGCATTGCTAATCAATATCCAGTGTGTAATAGTTTAACATTCTCCTCTCTCTGCAGTAGCTAAAAGCAGCCTTTACTTAAATTCAAACAATGCAATTGGCTCCTTTTAAACCCACATTTTCTGTCTTCCTAATGCAAAAAGCCCTTATCTGTATAATAATTTAAGTTAATAGTCAGTCATTGTTTGCTGGTTTGTTGTCTGTTGGCAAACTCGAAGTATTAGGAATTTAGATAAAATCAGGAAAGGTCAGTAATGTTTGAAGGACATTTTTGTTGCTCACTGAAAAACATTTTTCAGAGTTTCCGAGGACCACATAAATGCACAGTGTTCAAAGATGCACATGAAAGTCTGCACAAGTCGGGAAAATAACTCGTGAACTTCAAAAAAAAAGGATCAAAATCTGCTGCCCAACTTTCCCACTTTACTTCTTATGTTTCATGGGCAGAGCAGAAAAGTAGCTGATTTATTAATTTGTATTTTATTCATGAGCTCTTTGACTAAACATTGCTAATATTATGAATTTATGACAAGCTGTGCTCACATAGAAATAATATAATTGCACTAAAAATAGTTATCATTGCAGTTATTTTGTTTACCCCTAATATCTAAGCTCTTTGGCTAAAGCTATATTTGCAAAATGTTTTAATGATCAGCGTTTTATTCGAGAAGACTAATGTTGAATGCGACTAGTTAGCTGTGTTAAATTGTAACTAATAACATTACTGACCAATAACGTTGTTCGTCTACCTATGGTGACGCCAGTATCCCAACTTTCCGAGATAAAAGGACATGAACATTTGTCGGGAAAAGACTTCTCATCTCGGAAAGACAGACTTTATTGATCCATAGGAGACTTTACTTTGTCATAGTATAGCTAAAAACACTGTTAAAGAAACAAACAAAAGGACTCTGTTGCATTGCGAGATAAGGTCAGCCACCACAGAGATAGCCTACTAACTTCAGCCACAAGGACTTAATAAATAATCAGAGGATAATTGCCCCCCAAAATGTAACTTATCTATTGCATTGTAGAGTTTGTCGTCGGTTTAAAATACTTATTGAAGTACTTGTATTTGCATATTGGTGAGTACTAATTTTCAAGTACTTGTGTAGAGCGTGTGTTGTGTTTTTGGAGGGGGGGTTGAATGCCAGGATCGCAATGTTTCCGGTTTCCTTGGTGACACAGTGGGGAATGTGGAGTTAGCCCCGTCTCGAAGCCCCCCCGCCTCTCCTAACCCCCCCTCCTCCTCCTCCTCCTTGGCTTTTCCTTTTGAGCGTGTCAGTCTGAAGTGGAAGTGACAGCGCCGGCTCGGGACGGTGGCAGCGGCGTTTAGGGACACCCCCCCTTCTCTCTACCCATCCGTCCCAGAATGTGATGGGAACTTAGCATTTCAAAGACACACACACAAGACGCTGCAGACGTTTGAGTGAATGGACAGGCAGCAGGACACGACTTGGGCCATGTTTGCAATGAATTTTACTAAAAACATTTAAATGAGTATCTGCATCCACACAACACAAAGTAGAAATGATTTACTGCTGCGTTTACATCCAGCAGGAAGAGAATAATTGAAACCTGTAGCGTTTTCAAAAAGCAGAGATGCTTTAAAATAGGTCTGAGAGTTTTGTGAATGACATTCTTCACTATTGCCTCTCTAAAACCACTTGAACAGAACTTGTGCTGACTGTAAAGGAGTATTGGGCAGGCTGACAGTCACATGGCATTGCTCTGGCCATGTATAAAATAAAATTAATGTAGATTTCATTGGGATATAACAGGAATGTCCCGTTACACCGTTCAGCCGCTCCACATTGACCATCAACGGCATCACTCTGTCACATTCCATTCATTTCCCTTTTCTCCGGCTTCTCTGGGACTGTCCTCCTCTGTCATTTTCAATAGGATTTACCCCCCTCTTTCCTCTCTCCTCTGGACGTTTTCGGACCTGTATACCCCCCGTCCTGTCCTGTCCCGGCATCCCCCCCTTCCCTCCCTCCCTGCCTCAAACGCTGCTTTCACCTCATCAGTTTCTTCAGAGGTCTCTCTCTCTTCATTGGAGACGCTGAACAATGACCTACTTCATCCTGAGGAATGTCCATCTAACCCCCCATCCCGTCCCATATAATCCCACCCCCTCCCCTCCCTGCCTCACCCCTCTATCCTATCACCTCCCTTCATGTCCCGAAACTTTCTTAATCTGAACAAAATGAGAATTCCTCCCTGCCTTTGACAAGTGTTTCACCTTAAGGTCAAGTCTATGTGTATATGGATTTTTAACTAACACTTAACCTTAGTCTTATAAACTCATTTTACGTAATACATTTCAGTTACTGCTTTATTTATTAAAACATATCAGGCAGAACATTATGACCACTGACAGGTAAAGTAACACAGTTTAGGTCTTCATCATGGCACCTGTTAGTGTAATAATGGAAACCAAGACCAGTCCAAGACTAAAGTGAACTGAGACCAAGACAACCAGGAACTTTTGAGGTTTGAGACTGAGGCAAACCGAGACCAGGTTGAGACCAAACCCTGTGAACTAACACTAAAATTAAGGAGAAAAGTGTTTCAAATATATTATTGATCATTTTAAACTTCTAATGCAACAGACTCCACAACAGAACAGAGCATTTTTCTGGTTCAGTTTGTGGCTAAAAACTGGTTACTTTAAAATTACGACTACTTAAAAAATGGTTGTAAAAGTATAGCATTTTCCTATGATTAGTTTAAAAAAACAAAAAACAAACTCCTAGACCGCCACATACGAGATTGAGACTAGACCAAGTAAATTTGGATTCGAGATCAAGACCAAGTTAAACTGCAGCCTAGACCAAGACAAGACCAAGTGAAAAAGTTGTCTCAAGACCAAGACCGGTCTTGGACGCTACAACACTTCCAGCTACTGAGGGAGTTAACGCTGGTTCTGATAGAACGGTGTCAGAATACACGGCGCATACTTTCTTTGTGTATGGATTTGCATGGTAGATGTGACTTTTAATAAAAGCATTTCAATCTATTATCTGTGTGTAAATAAAATATTTTGGTGTCATTATTTAACACCCAGAGTTACACCATAAACAGTATAAAAACTAAAGGTTGGTCATGCAAATGTTGAGGTTAACAAAGTCGACAGTAATTTAGGTGAAACAGCTTTTGATTTTTCAGTTGGTAGCATAGCATCTTTGTGGATACATCTGCACTGACTGTCAGCTCCACTTTGAGACGCTCCTCTCTGCTTCTCTCTCTCTCTCTCTCTCATGTCTTTCCCGGCCGTTCTCTTTTCCCACAATGCATTCCTGCGCCTTTCATCTCAGATTTTCTGCCTAAGCTGTTTGTGTTAGACACTAAATATGTCAGGACGTGGGCACAGGTGAAGTGGAACAACCATCAATCTAACTCTTAAACGGGAATATATATCAGCGGCTTCAGAGAACCCTTAGTCTGAGCATGTAGCATTTTACTGTTTCTACTCACGGCACCAGCAAGAAATATTGTGTCTGCAGAGGGCTGGCTTTGGTCATGCGGAAAAGGCCAGACTACTAACCCCATCCCGACATTCTCATATATGAAATGTCTTTCTTTGCACAACTAATTATCATTTACTCAACAATTGTAAATACTTAAAGCAATAGTTTTGTAGGGCTTAGCATTGTTAATTTATAGGTTAGCTATATGCCATCTTAATTTTGTTTTTTCAAATCTGTACAAAAAAATTTATGTGGTCTCAGAATATAAGCCACGTTTCTTGGGGGAAGGAACCGATGTACAAAGAATAAATTGCCTCATTATCTTGATTGGTCAACAAGAAAATAGATGGCCATGTTATGTAAAAAATGCGCCTAACCTAAACAGTTAAGTTTTTTTATATTAATTCAGCATTATTCAACAGAAAAGACCATTGAATTGAACTTATCAAAAAAATTACTATTTATTATACCAGAAACTCCTGGGTGGTCATTTACTATTGCTAGTTTTAAATACTCATTGCACTGATTTTGTTTTAATAGATCACTAAACAGCAGTGTGATACAGGAGCCAAGCACACTGAGAACTGGAGCTACATCCAGTAACTATTTTGTTCATTTAACTCATGTGTATTCCACTTCAAATCAGCTCATGCATGCACTGTGCGGCCAATAACTGGAAAACAGGGAGAAAGTTTTATTTTAAATTGACAAAATGATGCAGATTGAGGTTGTTTCACAGTCGTCTACTTTTTTCCTGTAATGACTTTACATTTGACTTTACATAACCAGTTGTCATATGCCCAAGGAGCCGCAAGAGCAGGACTAAAGAGCTGCGTAGTTTGCGGATGTCTGGGCTAGTTAAAGCCTCATAGCTCATATGTTAAACTTACTAGTACTAATAAAACACAAATTCAGTTTCCCTCTTAGTCCTATCCTTGTGAAAAGTGACCTGTAACCTTGTAAGTCTGTTAATTCTGCTTTCTTTTCCATGTCTTTCACCACTAACCTCCCTTTTTTCTCTTCTCTCCTCAGAGTTTTTCCGGGAGCTTCTGAAAAACGCCGAGGTCTCCCTGCACAACATGTTCGTGCGGACCTACGGCATGATGTACGTGCAGAACGCAGAGCTCTTCAAGAAGTTCTTCGAAGACCTGACCCGGTACTACGTCAGCGGCAGCTCGGCCATCAACCTGGAGTCCATGCTGTCCGACTTCTGGGCGGAGCTGCTGGAGAGGATGTTCCGGCTCGTGAACGTCCAGTACGAGTTCAGCGACGCCTACATGGAGTGCGTGAGCCGCCACACGGAGCAGCTGCTGCCCTTCGGAGACGTCCCGAGGAAACTGCGGATACAGCTCACGCGGGCCTTCGTCGCCGCTCGGACTTTTACGAAAGGACTGGCGCTGATGCCCGAGGTGGTCAACAGAGTCTCTACAGTGAGTACAATCCCAAATCTAAAAGAGCTTTGGTAGACGGTGTAATAGGACTGGACGATAACTGTAGTGGATATTGTGCTAACTATTAAGATATTCTTTTTGATAAAGTAAGTTCAATTCTATTTTTAACAGAAAGTCAAGTCATAATCAAACCTTAACTAGTAATAATAATAATCACTGAGGATTGAACTGCCAACCTTTGTATTAGTAGGCGAAAGTGTCTTCTGACTAAGCTACTGCCACCCCAACTAACTCAAAACCAGGTCTAAAACAAGGTTAAACCATCTCTGAAGTCAGGTAGCAAGGACTAAATATGCACTTTTTATATTTTTATTTGCTAATTTCATAATAGGACAAGGATCCTGAACAGCTGTAAATATCTGCCATATAGGGAAAATAACATTAAGATACAGTTATTTTCTTGTGATATGAATATTGTCTTTCCGATGTGACTGTGCAGCTCCAATGTGTAAAATGTGAATGGAAACAGAATGCAATGGTCCAAAACTGGTACGCAGTGGTCAAATTATGAAGTATAATACACACAGACAGAATGCAGCGGTTCACACTTTTCATAAAACCATATTTTAGTCTCAGGAGATCAAAAAGAACATATGAGGTGTTGTAACAGAGATATGTTGTTTAATTAAAAATGCCAGCTCATTTAATTTGATGGCAGCAACAGCAGTCTCATAAACGTTGTGACAGGGGCAACAAATGGCTGGCAAAGCAAGTGATACCAATTAAAACTATTCTGGAGCTAATTAGATTAGTTGACAACATTTCAGTGAGATGACTATACAAACACATTTAATAGGCATAAGTTGTTTGTCTTTTATTAGCCTACTGTTTGTTTAGTGTAGTGTGGATTTGTGTTTTTTGGATTTCAAAATGCTTCCCAGTATCTTTTCCCATGCACCATCCTCCCACAGCAAAATGTACTTGCAGGGCGACTTCTGCTATCTTTTAGTGTAATTCTGATCTGGACTTTTGCCACTACATGTCCCCAAAACAGCAGCCCAGCAGCCAACCAGCCCCTCTCATTTGTCCTTGATCCAATTTCATTCCTATCTGACCAATCATATCCAAAATTGGGTGCTCTTTATGCCATGCTGTGTTTCTCTGATTGGTTGCACATGTGTTTATGTTGATACTGCATTCGGTTTTCTGAAAAATAAATACTAAATAAATGTCTATTATGGATCAGACTTACAAATGCATAGAACATAAAAAAATCTGGATTGTTGTGCGATCAAAATCATTAGACATTTTAACTTTTAACCACAAATATGTCTATGTAATCCTCAACTGAAGGGAGTCAGTAATTCATGTTAAAATAAATACTGCATTATCCCCTCTGTCCTTTTACGTTCATATCTTTAGGAAAAACTTGCCATGCCTTTTATTCTTGGTCTGAAAACAAAATCCATTTTTTTGGGAAATGTATTTTTCCACTGCATGATTCATAGTTGATTACATTATGCTGCTCTGTGGAGTTATAACATGAACGGTCATATTTTTACAGCTCTTTAGCACGTGTCCATAGATGTTTTTGGTTTCTGACTGTGGTGCGATGATAACAAAGTGTTTTTTTGTGTGTGTCTGTAGGTCAGTGCGTCTCCCAGCTGTGTCCGCGCCGCTATGAAGATGTTGTACTGTCCCTACTGCTCGGGCCAAGTGGCGCTGAAGCCGTGCCAGAACTACTGTCTCAACGTGATGCGCGGGTGTCTGGCGAACCAGGCCGACTTGGACACGGAGTGGAACAACTTCCTCGGTGAGTGGCCACCGCAGTGCGAACAAGGGGCCAGAGGTCCCGGGGCCAGGTCTGAGCTCACAGTTTTACACCAGGACAGCTGTTGTGTGTTTCTGGGACACATCTGGGAATAACGTACATTTCCTGTTTAAAGCAAAGTCAAGTTTCATTTGTAAATGTACAAACTCTTTTGACAGGCTTAATTCGTGCTTCACAGCTCTTAAGTAGTTTTTTCCTTTGCTTTATAAAGAGAAGTTCATTTTCCCAGCCACCTGTGCAGTGAAAATAGCTGTTCTCTTTGGGTGTAACGGTATAAACACAGTAAAAGCAGAAGGAAAAAAAATCTTGTTCTTGTTGAATACTCTTACATTTCCATGAATAGTATTAATTAAATATTACAAATAAGAGACATATTAATAATATAATGAGTTAGACTTCTAGGTCCCATGTTATCTTTTTTTCAGGCTTTTTGAAATAGTTTGGGACACGTTTGCATTAGTATTTCATGTCTTCTTTTGGGGAGCTGTTGCTTAGACTTTGCAGAGAATGCTTGGATTAGGTGTCCGTCGCCCTTTGCTGGCAACAATGGAAACTGGTCAGAGCATAAGCTAGCAGTTGAAGTGCTAAAATGATCAAAATAAATCCTGTGATTGGGCTTTAGAAACGCTCAGGAGCACTTCCTGGTTTCGTGTGTCTATGTAGAGCTGTGAGACTGAGTGTTTTCAGCTCTTGATGCCTCAGCAAACAGGATTATTCAAACATGCATGAATGAAACAAAATACTAGGTATGTTTTGTAGAAGGAAACAACATAACCTAGGAGACCTTAAAGCATAGAAAAATAAGCATGTTTTTATTAAAGAAAAAACAAGCATTTGAGATACTCGATACAGCAGGTCTGAACACTCTTATGTCATTATTGTGTTTGAATAGGCAGCTGAGACTATTTACATTTACTACTGCTGCATTCATAATTCATTAAAATATTACAGTTTTATCTAAAATCTTATTGCTCCTCTGCTCATTAAACATGTCAAAACACTCTTACAGCATTATGAGCTTCCCCCTTCGTCGCCTCTACCTTTTACCTCCCTCCAGGTTCATTGGATAATTTGAACAAAGGAGCCGTGTTTATTGTAAAAACCTTGTACTAACACGTCGTCTATTCTTCAGTTTGTTGTACGAGGTAAATGGACAGGGAGGAGCTGTGGACTACACGGTGAATGCAGCCTCTTTGTTTGATAAACACTCAGAGAGACATATCGTTTTCATTACTTCATGCAGAAGAAGAAGCAGCCACAGCAGCTCTGGGCTCTCTCTGTAGATATTACTTTTATTTAATCTGACAGACTCCAGGGACTTTAATGTGTTTCTTGTTTTCCACACGGTTTCATTTGACTATCTCTGCGTCTCTGCTACTGTCTCCGCTCAGGCGTCTGGGTTCTGCCAACACTTAACCTCAAGGCTTCGATTTTAGGGTTAAACAGCAGGCTGTGGCTCCCTCTGGTGGTGGGATATGGCATTACTGTAGTACCACGGTAGCTCAGTTGCACACACAGCGCACTCTCAAAATTAGAGTTAAAATAGATAACAAAATACATTAAAAGGGCTGAAATAAATATGTTTAAATGCAATAAAAAAAACTTGTCATTTACATAGTTTATTGTTTAAAGTAAAGGGAAAATATATGAAGATGTATACATTTGAGTTATACATAAGTAATAATCAAGATGGGAGTGTGGGAGAGTGGTTAGCACTCCTGACACTAGCTTCCCCCCACTGTCCAAAGACAAACATGTATATAAGGCATGTCTAATTAACATTTTGAAATGTAACATCAAAGTGCTTTCCAATAAAATCAAATTAAAATCATCAGTTCAGTTTATTTGCCATTTGCAGCATTAAAAAAAAAGAACTACATTGGAAAACGGTTGCAAGGGCTCAAAGTGCACAGTCAACATTTAAACAAACAAAACATACCACAAAACACACCAAGCACAAGCCTTCAATAAAACAACATATGGATACATCCTAAATAAAACCTAATAAATACTAACAATAAAAGCACTGTATATATAAATAGCAGTAAAAGAAAAAGAAGTTGATTCGATGACGTCAAGGCACTGTTTGGGTTTCGGACAGCCAACAATCCAGTCAGATTGGGTGGGGCGAGGCCATTAAGAGCTTTAAACACAAAGAGTCTAAAATTATCCTGAGTAAAAATGTGAATGGTTGACTTTTGTTTTGTGCCTCCCTTTGATGAACTGTCCATTGTCCAGACTGTTCCCCGACTCAGGCCCATAGTTACTGGGATAGGCTCCAGTACCCATGACTCCTAACAAAAATAAGTGTATTAATAAGCTGCATCCAACAGGAGATGGCCTAAATGTGTAAGGGTATGTGAATGTCATTGCTTTAAACTTCTCTTTGCTGTTTTGCAGATGCCATGCTGAGTCTGGCCGATCGTCTCGAAGGTCCGTTTAACTTTGAGTCTGTTATGGATCCCATTGACGTGAAGATCTCAGAGGCCATCATGAACATGCAGGAGAACAGCATGCAAGTCTCACAGAAGGTCAGTGTGATCGGTCTTTAGTGTTGGACTTGCTTTTAGTGGCATTTTCTTTATTATAAACATTACACAGCTTATAAATAGTTTTAAATGGAGGATATGGCTTGGTTCAGAAATTAAAAACATTGTATTCAGTGTGTACATTGCTTCAAACATAAGCCGAACGTATAAAATGTCTAAAAAAACTGTAAAGAAACCAGAAACAAAACTCCTCTGCTACCTTTTATAACAGCAGTAGCTCCAGTTGTAGTTAAAGATCCACTCTCCTCACTGACTTTATTTCCTGGTCTTTCCTGCAGGTTTTCCAGGGATGTGGTCAGCCCAAACCGAGCATGACTTTTCGTACCAAGCGCTCGATCAAAGAGACTGGGTTCACAGGCCGTTTCAGACCATACAGCCCCGACGCTCGGCCCACTACAGCGGCCGGGACCAGCTTAGACCGACTGGTAAGAGTTCATCTGCACGAGTGTTGGTGACAGTCTGGTAATAACAGCTCATATATTTAATTTGCCTAATTTAGTGTTAGTGTGGGTTTTATTTCAATGTGGAAGGCAAAACATATTATGGTGGACTGCCGTTGACTGCTGAATTAATGGAAAGCACAACATTTTAAAAGTAATTTATAAACATAGAGGAGTTGGCATCATTTATTCTGTCCAATATCTAATGTAGCAAGGGGCTAGAGCCTTTTATTTTGCCAAAGAGAAGTGTCCTTACAAACAAACACTGTTTCACAAGGACTTTGCAGCACAGCTTTTAAAAGGAACCAAAAATTACAAACATATGACCCCCATCCTTGCTTTCCTGCACTGGCTTCCTGTTTGTTTTAGAATTGATTTTAAGATTTTTTTAAGGCTTTAAATGGTCTGGCCCCACAGCACATGTACAGACCTCATCCAAATCTACACAGCGGCGCATTCACTGAGGCCAAAGGTCAAGCTCGTGCTCCCTAAGGCGAGACTTGAGACCAGGGGAGACCAGGCCTTCTTCTTTTTCCCCTTTGGGACATCTTACACTACAGTTCATAGGAAACATCCAAAAACACTTTGTGTCAGCCTGAAAAGCTCAAAATGGCCATAAAAAGATTTTGCTAATTTCTCTGGAACAGAACCTCATAGAACAAAAATTCCAAATGCACTTTGTAGCTCTCCCCAAGCGCTAATCTTTGACTGAAATGGCCTTAATTCTTTAAAAAAATCTAATCTAATACATTAGTTTCCATTTTAATAAGCATTACTAAAAAATGGCTATATTAAATTCATCTCTTTCATTAAACAAAGAGAATCGCCCCTACATATCACGCAGAAAAAATGTTGGTGTTTATTGGGCATTGACGGCTCTGAATTGTAAAAACTGGTATCAGCATCTGTCATAGAAAATCCATATCGGTCTATCTCTACTGAGCTAGTGTATTGCTCTTATTTGATTTTACTAGTTGTTTTAATGTGTCTAGTAAAGTTAAATACAGTATTTACTTATTGTTTTATAATCTTGTTCAGCAGTTTGGAAACTGTCTTTGTTTGTAAAAAAGTGGATTGGACCAAGACTGCTTTTTGTTTTGTCTCTAACCTCTAATATAATGCTTGTGTGTGTTTTTTTTGTTTGTTTGTTTTTAGACGAGTGATGTGAAGAAGAAGCTCAAACACGCTAAAAAGTTCTGGTCCACGTTACCTGAGACGGTCTGCGCAGGTGAGAGGATCGCACCCGGAGACGAGTGCTGGAACGGCACGGCCAAAAGCAGGTACGATACAAAACATGCACTAAAAACATTTAACTTTTACAATAATAATAATATTAATAATAATAATAATGACTTGGTTGTGACCATTTGTTGCTTTGATTGACAGGTATGAGTCCGTCGTCATCGGTAACGGTCTGGCCAATCAGGTGTCGAACCCCGACGTGGACGTGGATATAACGAAGCCGGACATCGTGATCCGCAGTCAGATCGCCGTGCTGAAGGAGATGACGAGTTGGCTCAAAGCGGCTCACAGCGGGAACGACATCTCGATTGACAATGGTGAGGAATCATTATATAATCCTTGCATGTTGTTAATGTATTATTTACTTTACTGTGACCAAAAACTAAACTAATAATGAACCAATCACTCATTTTGTCATCCAAATAAATGATCTGTCAACAAGATGTAGGTCTATTATAACTGGCACATCACATATTAAAACTACACCTACCACTGCCACTGGGGGGCAGCGCGGTGGCAAAGTGGTTAGCATTTCTGCCTCACAGGAAGGTGAAGGTCCAGGGTTTGATTCCCGGACCTTCTTGCTGTGGGACCTTTCTGTGTGGAGTTTGCATGTTCTCCATGAGTCTGTGTATGTTTCCCATACCAACTAAAACATGTACAATAGGTCACCCTCCCCCAGGACGGCCCTGCCAATGAGATCTCAGTGGGACTTTCCTGGTTAAATAACTAAAGGGCACTATTACTACTACTATTACTAGAGGTCGACGCTGTTTTTTGCAGTTTTCAGACGATCGGCCATCGGCCAATTTTTGCACATTTATGCTGTTTTTTTGGTCAGGCACAAGTCTGGGCAAACATGCGGCTGAAGGACCCCAACCTCCCCAGCCATGTTTTAGCAGTCTCTTACACTGTGGTCCATAGTAACAAAATTGTTTTATCTCAGACTGAAAAGCTCAAAATGGTAATAAAAAGATTTTGCTCAATTCTTTGGCATAGAAACTCAGAACAAAAAATCCAAATGAATTTTGTAGCTCTCCCCAAGCTCTACACACGCAGCAAGTTTGATTGAGTTTGCCTTGGTTGGTTTCCTAAAAAAAAACTCCTTAACTGTTCTCACTGTCACATTCTAACACATTTGTTTCCATTTTAATAAGCATCACAAAAACAAAGCTGTTCAGCCTTTTTGAAGCATCAATATTGTCTTTTACAAATGGTTGTAGGACAGAGTTTAGGACAGACAAGTTTGCTTAAATGCATTGTCCCCTTTGTAGGACAAATAATATTCTTTTTTTTATTTTTTATTTTTACTTTCATTAAAATAATGATAAAATTAGGTCCCATTATTGGGCCAGTTGAGAACCACTGCTGTGCTAAACTACTCTGTACAATTGGCAAGTTAAAATTGCTTTTAATGTGCTCAAAAAATATAAATAAAGTAATAAACCATCTATGAATACATGATATGACCCCACTCCACTGAGCCCAAGCCATGACTTTAACCAATGTTTGTCCTGTTCTGTCTGCAGACGAAGAGAGCAGTGGAGGGGAGGAGAGCGGTAGCGGCTGCGACCCCACGTCCTGTGCCACTGACCAGGACATCTACTTCTCCACCCCCCCGACCCCGCGGCACGTCCCAGTGGTGGTGCGCAACCCCCCCTCCGGCGCGGCTGTCTCCTCGCGGGGCAATGTGCTGTTGGCACTCTGCGGGCTGGTCCTGGCTCTGCTCGCCTCTCACTGGAGATAAGACTGTCTCGGGACGAGTGGATGAGTGGGAAACGGAGCGGAGGGGGAAAAAACTGTCAGAGAGAGAGAGAGAGACTTTAAAAGACTGCCTTCAGGACCTTGGACTGTCCCAACAACAGGGTTTTGTTTTGTTTTTTTAAGGGGGTGTGCTTCCTAATATTACAATAACTTTACTTTTAATTATTGTTTGTTTCTATGGACATAAATGTACAGCTGTATGACTCAAAGAAGCCTCCCTTTCCCCCTGACTTTTTTTCACTGTGTCTTTGCTGGACCTGCCTGCAACAAAACGGACTATTTTATCGTCTTATTTTTGGCAGTTTAATCTCGTAAATTTCTCTCGTGCCTTCTTCACTAATTGCCAAACAAGCAAGCCGCGAGTGCTAGTGGTCTGACATGCCTTTCCTATTTTGTCTTTTAATAATGTAGCATAGACGGCCACACAATTCATAACAATCTTTTTTTGTTTGTTTTGCTTCTTTGAATGTGCAAACGTGTATCTCCTACATTGTACATACTTCAGATATTATTATGAAGCTTACCAGGGACCATCTTTTGTGAAAATATAGCAATATTTTTTTTTTTTTTTTTTTTTTTTTTGCATTACAGGTATGTAAAGGATTTAGCTTTTAGGACACTGTCCCTTTACATGCATATCCTAAATCACTTATCACTAATTTTACATGTAAAAAAGAAAAAAAAAGAAAATAGCAGTTTTAATCTGGCTTCAGCAGTACGGTAGAAACTTATACCTCGCGCTCAATGTCAATGCAATCTAGTGAGATGGAAGTGTCTGGTACAGCTATATGGAAAAGGCTAGAGATAGTGATATCCTGGGACGTCGCAAACAAAAGAAGGAAGGCATTGGTTTCACCCCCTCCTGATACTGTAGGCCTATAATGGCTCTATACAGTCTTACAATAAAACCAGGGGTGACGTGTTTGTTTGTTGGAAAAAAAAAAAGTGGAACAAAAGGCAATGTGTTGATAAAAAGTTAAAGATTATTTTAATACAGGGTTTTATATTTGAGGAGATGTAATTTTTAGCTGGTATGAAGATATATATTAGGTACTACAGTGGTTTTTACTGCTAGTTTTTAGGTGGTGGAAAGTTGTGCACAGAAAAACGGGGGCACTTTTTCTTATTGTGCACAGTATTCTGGGCTATTTGTTTTGTTTTTTTATTTTTTTTATTTTTATTTTTTTTTTTTTTGGCCCAAACCCCCGTCCGACATTGTATACACTTGTACCTCCAAGATGGCCGACGTCAGTATCATCAGAAAACATTGGATTCTACTCATTTTAATCAATCTATGTTTCAAGATTGTGCTGTTGATCTATTCTCACAACCTAAATCAATGCAATGCCAGTTTTTGTTTTTTGTTTTGTTTTTTTCCACCCAAAATCCTCAAATGGATGAGTGTTAAGATATGAGTGATGTGTTGATCTACAAAGGCCCTGGTGGTTTGTTTGTTACGAAGCAGATGAGCACAACACTATAGTTTATCTTTATTTAATAATAATAATCAGGATTTTTACATTTGCATTACTTTATACTTGTTATGCTGCCTTTTATGGGGTTTCATTCATATTGTCCAAATTACAGTGATGAGATAAAAGCAACACTACACAGCTTATTTTAGGATTATTGCAGCAGCCATTAAAGGAACCTGTCTGTAACTCCAGTGTCACAAATACAAACAAATAACCTTTAAAAATCTCAAAAAATGTGGTATATATTCCCACTTATATATAGGGCATTATCTAGTGCTCTAAAAAGGGCTATTTTTTTTCCTTGCTCGTGCCAACAATCAACTCATTTTTGTCACTATTATGTTTGAAAAGTTGCATAGTGTTGCTTAAATTAGTGGTGTAAATGTATTTAATGCATAAAGTATCACGTCTGGGGATTTTGAATATGCATTTTGTAAAAACAAATTGAAATAGATGTGCATGTTTCACTTGTCTCCGTTTAGGATTTCAGTGCAAGACAACTCTTTTGGCCTTATTCAAAAGTGACAAGTTGATTGTACATGGATTTTTGTAAAAGGCGCTGTTTGAACTTATCAGTCCGGGACTATTGTAAACATCTATGCAACCCGTAAAAAATACTGAAGCCTTAATTTAAACAAGCTGTGCCTTTTAGCAGCTGGATTTGGCGTTGATTTTTTTTTTTTTTTCCTCCTCTCCCGACTGAGTGCCACCAACATTTCACGAAGGCTTGTGCATGTGTCTGTCATGTGGACAAGTGGTGCAGAGAGTGAAGAAACCCTGTGTTCTGGGTGAAGATGGAAAGCGTCTGAGCTTGCGGGCCGCAGGCCACAGCATCGGAGTGGGTCCCAGTTCTAAGGATGCTGTTAATTTGGTCTAACTTTTAGTCTTGTGACTTTAACGTTGAGTTGGACAAGTGCCGGTGGCCCCCAAGACCAGAGTGGACTCTTTTTATTGAGAACTGACTGAAAAGAAGAAAAAAGTGTAAATACAGAGCAGCCGTTTTAGATGTCTCTAAAAGAGGCCTTAACCGTTCACCAGATTTTTACTGTCAGAGTATCTCCTAAATGTTATGGAAAACCAGATGAGATAGATGTTAAATTGTAAGAGAAAATGTATATTAAACAACATTTCTTAGTCTTGTTGAAATAAAGACTGCCATATTTAAACACCTGTGCTTGTTTTCATTGTGAATCCACATTCTCTTTGCCAGATGATTATTTTTGATTAAAAGGGAAAGGAACAGCCAAAAGGAAAAAAGTGTTATGAAGAAAAGGCCTTGGACTGAAGACAAACAGAATAACAACTAGCCTAATAACAGCAAATGTTTAGGCTAATGGGTTTTAATGTATTATTATTATGTATTTAATGTTTGTTGCCAGTTTAGACCTGGTTTAGTCATACAGTTTATACAGACCCCAAGGCTAAAGGGATTTAATGTAATAAAATAATGTATTTGATGTTTGAAATTGTAAATTGTAATTGTATGTTCACTAAACCATTAGTGGACTTAGTTGGACACACCACAATTAAAGAAAACATCAGTTTTTAATGATTGTTATTGACAGGAATTAATCTGACCAAGAAGTAATATCATATATATTATACAGAATAACTAAAACGTAATTTGGACCAGGTTTAGTCCAGATAAAGACCTGCTGTAGACATTTAGACTTGGTTTGGACCTGCTTAAGGCACAATTTAGTCATCATTTAAATCTGAAGCTAAAATATAGGTATTTGCCTCTTCAAGTATCATCTGAAGTTAGCTTAAATCAGGACTAACCCAAAAAGCAAAATAGGGATTAACACAGAAAATTGTATTGCTAGTCCTAATTGTGCCTGAACCAGGTCCAAACCAGGACTAAACCTGATCTTAATCTAGACTAAACCTGGTCTAAAGTACAAAGCTTTGGTTATCATTATTCTATAAAATAAATGTGATATTTGGTGGTCAGGTGAAATCCTGTTTATAGGAATAAAAACTGATGTTCTCTTGAATTGTGGTCTGGGAAATATGGTCCCTGGAACTCAAGTCCATTATTCGTTTAGTGGACATGCAATTAAGTCTCAAACATTAAATATGTTTTATTATATTAAATCCCATTAGCCTTGGTGTTTGTATATATGACTAAACCCGGTCTAAACCCGGTCTAAACAAGGACTGTGCCTAAACCAGGTATTAACCAGGGCTAAACCAAGCCTTTACCAGGACTTCACCGTGTCTAAGCCAGGACTTAAAATCAGTGGTCTTTACTTGTACTGCAAAAGTCTCCTGAGTACCCCTCTGGTACCACTAGAGGAGGCCCGCGTACCACCAAATAATACTCGTACCACAGTCTGAAAACCACAGGTCAACAAAAAAAATCAAACAAAAAAACAAACGAACAAACAAATGAAATAAGCAATATACGATAACAAAATATTTCAAAGGTTAATAAAAGTATCACAAAAAGTATCAAAAGCGTCACGGCAACAATAAATGTATCAGATCAGTTCCGTTCCGCTGTGCGCCGCTGAATGCGCTCCGGCGGAAGTGGAGCCACGGCCTGCTCACAAAAGAAATGGCGAGCGGCATCGGGAGTAAGTATTCATTTTGTAGATTTTTTGGGCTTTATTCACCACTTAACAGCAAACGCACCTGCAAAATCAATCAAAAAACAGCTCCTGTGTATCATAAAGCAACCAAGACCTGTCTGTGTTGAATAAAACAGTCACTTTAAGCCGTGTGTGCCCCGTGAATGTGTCCCCCGTATCCAGACTGCTAAGCTAAAGCTGTTTTTAACCCATAAAATAGTAATATTTGTTGTTTTTGTCCACGCAGGGCGTTATTGTACAATGCATGTGGCTTTAATTAAAGTAACTGTGATACAGGATTTAGTTGTGTGTTTGGAAATGTATAAAAAAAACAACCTGAAACGTCTCTACTATCGAGAACATGCTAACGCAGACTAGCCTCATCGTAAACAAAACAAACAGAGCTCGCTGTGTGTAGCTCTTCAGGTTAGTAACGGGATAATAATTAGGGCTTGACATTTAATTTTTTGCTCACTGGCCACTGTGGCTAATCTTTTTGTCAAAATATGCAAGCCAATTAGAGTTTTTTTCTAGCCAAAAATTAATTACTTAAATGTCTGTGTATGTTGTATGGCAGTGGCTCCCAACCTTTTCTCCAAGTGACCCCCACTTTATCAGTGGATATGTTGACGACCCGGCCAATAACTAAATATTTTTATTGAAGAAATGTATCATTGAAATGCATGATTCATTTGTCTTTTTATGCAGCACTGGAGTTCTTTCATCTGTGTTAGACTTTTAAAATAAAACCCTTGACTTTCAGAGAGTGGTACGGATATTTCCTCAGTGTAAAATTTCTACAGATTATTCTATTATTATGTTCTGTTGTTGACGATGCTGCAATTAAATTTCACTTGAAGTGGAATTAAAAAAGTCTTAAAAAAGGTCAAGAAAAAAAACAGGAGCTACCCTGAGGAAAATGTATAAGACTTAGGCTGAGTCCCACGTCAGTGTAGCGATAGCTTAGTCCATGAGCAGTGGAGATGTGGACACTGTAATCAGGTCCAGCACTGAGCATAAAGGTAGCAGTATTGTTAGGTAGATTGTGCCGCTTTGAAAATAACCAGAATAGACTAAAGAGATTATTAAGGGTGCTCCGATCAGGATTTTTGAGGCCGATTACCGATCACCGATCAGCCTTTGCTGTGATCGGCCGATACCGATCACGTGGTCTTCAATGTGGTAATGTAATGCATGCAGGCTATTATTAGTTCCATTTGAAAAATACGGTAGCCTTTGTAAATATAAAAGTATAACAAAATTCTACTTATTTTTGTTTTAAAAGAGGTTTTGTTGCATTATTGGTCTTTAATGTGTGCCCAGTGTCTGTGGCTTTGTTTGAATGCTCCGCTGATGTAAAAATCAGCTGTTCTTCTTAATTGGTGCCTTTAGTGCGAGTCCGCGGGTGCTGCGCCTTCGTCCGCGTAACACATAGCCAAACCAGGTTGAAACACAGTGGACTAAAGAGCAGACAACTCCTGCGGCCAGTTTTGACAACGTCTGAATGAAGAAAACGTGCAAAGAGAGCAGAGAAGACAACGATGAAAGGTGCTCCTCTCAGACACACGGACACATGGGCTGCCTTTTTACTTTCTCTTTCCATTAGCAGCCATTTGGTGCAGTTTAAGCCACAAAACGCACAGTTTTCTCCGCGTAACAAGACACAGGCAGGCTCTGAACTTTCTTAATGCTTTTAACGTAAATATTAGCGGGTTAGCTGTAGCTCTATTTACGTTGGTGTTTGCAAATACACGCACTGCTGCGCCTCGGTTCTGTCCTGTGTGCTCCAAGAGCAGGCGGGGACAAAGCGGGGACATAAAGCAGCAGCTCCAGGGCAGGTTTGTGTTAGTTATAACCCGGGCTTAACTTAAAAACACTGCTAGAATAACGCTACTGCTGTTTAATCAAACCGGAGTTGCAGGACAGTAAATGTGAGAGCCTCATGTGTTTATTGTAATTTGATCGGCCCATTTTACGGATCACCGATTGCGGCTGATCGATCGGAGCACCCTTAGCGATTATGAGTTTTGAAAGTGCAGCTACAAGTTTCAGTCGCTGTGGCAAAGTTACCGCTCATTTGTTTTGCTGCGTCCCTTGAGTTTGCACATGCTCAGTACATCAGGTGAGGTCAGAAATCAGGATACTGTGTTTACATGCCACAGTATCCAGGTTACTGTTGGCGTATTCAAGGTTGAGTTTCCTGGTTTCTCATAACTGGGATACTGAAATCAGCATACTGTATTTACATGCGCAAACACAAAACTGGGATACTCAAGTGCATGTAAACGCAGTCACTAATAACAACCCTACCCCATAATATTCACATTTACATCCACTCAAAATGATTCTGTGTTAATACAAGTAACCCAGTGTCAAGGTACTCAACTTGACATGCTGGTGTAACGTGTCTTATCTTCTTATCTTTTCTATGTTTGAGAGTAAAATGGTGCGTCACTCACCTACTGGGGATTTTGACCTGTTTTTTCTTTTTCCACAGAACACAAGATCCTGAATGTGGGACCGACGGAGCCATGGTCTGTCAGAGAGAAACTGTGCCTGGCCTCTTCTGTCATGAGGAGTGGAGACCAAAACTGGTGAGAAAAACTATATTAGTAATAGTGTGATATATATATGTGTGTGTGTATGTATATATATATAATATATATATATAAAATACTGATAGAGTAAATTAAATGGTAGTCAAGGTGGCAGGTGCTTGTTGGCAGGGCAGCCATCTTAACTACCAAGTGGTGTGGGAAAGAATAAAAGATTAACAAATACTTTAATAGTAAATTAAAAGCACATTTTCGCAGACCACAGGATATAATGGTGTGCCTCAAGTTTCAGAGTTTTTTTTCTGAAGAGAGCTGTCTGTTTTCAGGGTGTCTGTAAGTCGAGCCATCAAGCCTTTTTCAGAGTCAGGTCGACCTCCTGACTGGTTCTCACAAAAAGTAAGACATTTACAAACCTACTTCAGTATGTACAGTACGTCTCTGTCCCCACTTTCACCACAATAACATGTTTGTCTTTATTTACAGCACTGTGCCTCACAATACTCTGAGCTGCTGGAAGCCACAGAAGCACCAAAGTGAGTACAAAAATAACAGCGTCCCGCCGAGTCACAGTGACCCAATGTTGTTGGCTTTACACTTGTGGCTTTTCTTGTCTTTCAGGCGTAAACGTGGCGAGAAGGGTGAAGTGGTGGAGACCATCGAAGACGTGATTGTCCGGAGGCTGACGGCTGAGAGGATAGAGGAGCTGAAAAAGCTGCTCCGGGACACACAGGAGCAGTACAGGTAAAGACACGGTCACACACATGTATTATACTGTCAGACAAACATGGGGGGCTCCTATCCAGCATTCAAGATGTTTTTTGCTTTATACAAATTTTTACTGTTGTTAATTTTAGGTCCGTTTAGTCATTTTAATAAAAACACAAGTTTTATAACCAGGAGTCTTCAAGGGGAGACACTACAGGCGAAACACATTTTTAAAACTTTGAGATTTTTGGCAGTTTGCCCCTTTAACATGTGGCTTTTAAAGAAAATGTCAAAATTACACATTAATGTGTTTAGTTTAATACATATAGTAACTTGTATCCATAGATTTCTATTGAAAAAATTAATTTAAAAGTATTTTTTCTCAAAATGAGTTCAAATGAGTCAGATATCTTCACTTCAGTAGTTCCTACAGGCACATTGTACTTAACTATATTCTAACATTTTTAAAGACATATTTGTTGATTTGTAATTCCTACCATGATTTATTGGGCATTTTACTCCTGAAACATTTGATTTGTTAAGGCTGTAAAGACAAAGTGTCTCGCCTTATTAAGCTATCCAAAAATTAGGGTGTCCACACACTGGTGGTTAGAAAAAACCTCTGTAGCCACAGCTGCCCTGGGGCAAACTGACTTAGGCCTCTCCGACCACTAACACAATCACACTAACACAATCCTACCAGTACCACAGACACTCAAGGCATGATGGGTAAATAAATTATAATTATGATAAAGGAACTGAAATACATATTGTCATACATTTCATTTTTTGTCTCTGTTGTTGGACCCAAGAAGGTGTAATGTTTAAATCTCCATCTTGTTCTTTTTCATAACAGGAAGTTGAAGAAGGAGGTGGATCTAATACAGACCGGTCACATGGACTCACAGCTGAAGGAGCTGCTCACAGAGATCACACTGTAAGACTTATTTACACTTATGCTATGTCTTTGAGAAATACACAACATGTCATATTTATATATGTTAAATCTATTTCTGTTGTGTGATCACAGAAAGAAGAAGCAGGATGAGGAGGAAGCAGAGCAGAAGAGAAAAGCTACAGAATCAGCCTATCAAGGTAAGATCTATAGGTGTTACATGCATTATATAACCAAGATCAGCATTATTTTTAGGATTCCTCTAATGAAGTATCATAACAAGAAAGCCCTTAGAGAGGATTATAGTCTGTTATCTGTATACTGACACAGGATAATATCTGTATTTATTCTCGTCTTGTGCCTGCTCACAGCTCGCCAGGCCATTAAAAACACGCCCAAGCGCCTGTCCAGTGTAACGGTGCGTTCCCCTTTGGGAGCTAGTCCCACCTCCATGGAGTCTCAGGCCGACTCCTCCCTCTCAACACCGCCCATGGACACAGGAGGGGTCACATCTGAGGACACTGGCCACCATCCTGTTGTAAGACTCTTTCACCGCTGTCACTGTCCCAAAGACTTGAGTTATTTTGCCTGAAAAAAGACTCATGGATTGAAGCCAGCGTAAAAGTACTTTGTTTCAACCTTAAAATGTTTACATGCCCAGAGAATTGTTGTTACAGCTGAGTGATGTCTAAATATCTTTTATCTCATCGTATAATATTTTTTCTCTTGTCTTTCCCAGGCCCAGGGGGTAGGAGTGTTCCTGCCCGCAGACCCCTCAGGTCCCAAAGAAGCAGCGCTGGCCGCTCTCATGGATGACTCTCCACAGAAGAGGCTGCTGGCTCAGAAAGCCACACCTCCTCCTTCACCTCTGCTGTCAGAGCTGCTCAAGAAAGGAAACCTGATCTCAGCCAGTCCCCGTCTGGTGAGGGACCACTGTGTTCAGTTCATGCTTTGGTGCAATAACATGCGTGTTGTCTTGGATTGTTTTGGTACATAATTCATTTCAGTCAGTGACCATCATCGTTTTTAATTATGGTTTCCAGTAAGGGAACAATAATTTATTCATTCATGTAATTCATTAATAATACAAAGGTACTGTAAGCAGCATGTGCACGTACTGGTTTGAAAACAGTACTGCAGTCTAAATCAAAACTATGGTCTGTGGGTTGTCAGTCTTTATACTTTTTTGATTGGACGATCAGCAATGCAGAGTTTAGAACAAAAAGTGTAAACAAAAACAACTTGGCCATTATGAAAAATATTTTTTTTATTGTGAATAAATCAGCTTTTACATTGTTATCAGTAAAATTAATATTTGATTTTAACATGTGTACCTCAGATCTTGGGACACATGAGTAATTTTTATGAAATCTAAAAAGATATACTCGGGGTTTGTTAATTTCAGAAAACCTGGAAAACTCATGACATTTTAAAATGCAATTTCCAGGCCTTGGAAATTTGGTGGAAAGTTTTGGACATTTAAAGAGTCTTTGTAACATTTGGTATGAGTATTGAGTAGAAAAGCTGTCTTCTTGGCCTCTTCTTCTTCTCACTGCAGGAAAAAGTGATCAATATATATTTTTTGTCAGAATATTTGACCTAAATAATTTTTTTGCTGGTCTTTGGCTCTTTTGGTTTTGGTAATGCTTTAAAACGGCACCAATGATTCGTTTATATCTGATATCTAAGTCAGTAAAATTAGTGGAATAATATATTTCTGGGGGAAGAAGCTCCAACTGTTTTTTTTTTTTTTTTTTTTCTTCAACTGACTAATTTCCAAATTTAACTAATGAAGCAGCAGCAAAAGTTTCTAATGTACTACCGTGGACATTTTGAATACTATTTAAACATGTAAGTCTTTTGTCAAGTTTTGTAAAAGTCATGGTAAATTCTTGGTAAAAAAGTGTGTGAACCTTGTGAATATTTTATCATAATTTGTTAGAAACTGTTTATGTAAAACATTCTGGCCTTAAGAGACCTAACTACTCTTACTGAAAGTTTAGACTAGGTCTATGTAATAACTAAGGCCATAATATTAAGATTTCTATGAAAATACCGGGTCAGTAAAACAAAAATGACTCCAGTATGCATAAAATTAGGTCTTCTGTTTAATGGACATAGTTGAGCAAAAATCTGTATAAAACAATAGTTATTCGTACTATTTTTTGCAGGGTTACTATTTTTTTTTCTCTCTCCCAGTGATACATGACTCAAATTTCACTTCTTGTTTCAGGTTGCAGAAGGAGATGCTGCTGGAAATCTTACAAACGGTGTGCAGACCGCTACAGCCACAGCATTACCGGCCCCTCATGACATTATTACAGGTAAATCCACTCCACACAAACACACCTCAGTCTTTATGCGTTAACTGCGTCAGTGCCAATAAGACTTTACACCACATCTGTGTCATTCTCTGTATTCAAAAGCCATCACCCGTAGTTTATCGTCATGTTATAATGTTAGCTTCTCCCATGGCGTGCTGGTTCACTTTGCACCTGGCACTGAGTTTAAAACCAGTAATTATCTGCAGTGCACAAAGGCAGCCACAGTAGATCATTATGGCTCTTATTTGTTCTCTTGTGTGTTTGTGCAGAGGCCGACGCAGAAGTGAAGGCGGAGCTCGGCGAGGACACTGGTTTAGTAGAAGAGGACCTCGTGGCTGTGTCCTATATGGGGGACGAGCTCGACCTGGAGACAGTGGGAGACATCATTGCCATCATTGAGGAAAAGGTGACAATACAATATCATGATAGTAATTAAAAGGTATTAAATTTGATATTGTCAATTTCAAGGCCTTAGAAGTATGAAATTATATGGCCAGGTATTAATAAATTGTGTTTATCTTTGTCTTAAATGTGAAATCTAAGTCAAGTCTTTCCAGTGTTGAGGTAATGTGTGGATTAGTGAATAAATGTTAGCAAACTTTTTAAAATTAAGTATTCAAATTATTGTGTTATTGCTTTTGTTATCGTCATACAAGATATAAGTGTAATTAGAAACAGTCCAGCCCTAATGAGAAACTTATACTTTTGTGGCAGTTCTACTGTTTATTGACTGCATTATGTTGCAAAAAACATTATCTCTGTACACTTTTTTAAGAACCTTTTTTCTCAAAAAGTTATAAATCAGTTTTAGTTCTTAAATGGAGCACTGGAGTTATTTAATTTGTATCAGCTTTTAAATTACTGCTGCAATCTTGGCATTAAATTTCCTTCTAAGTGGCATAAAAAGTCTTATACATTTCACAAGAGCTTCCCTGAATATAGTGGTATAAAAATCACAAAACTCATTACATAATATGTAATGTGGTTAAATTTCTCTCCCAGATTTTCTGTTTTTACCACTATAGCTCTATTCGCATGGGATTAGTTTTACCTATGGACATCCAGTAATTTGTAATAATTGCCAGGTTTGTCTGTGATTTTTATCCTTAGATAGAGATATCGCAGTGAATGGATTGAGACTATTATTCACAAGAAGAGCAAAATCTTGAAAGATGATAAAATGGATGACATGCATCGTAGCTGGTGGTAAAGAGCGTTTTTTGTCAGTACAGAAAAGCAACATAGTGATAGCTGAAAGTTATGTAGAGCTAGCAACATAAACAAAACTGTCAATCTGCCATCCATAATAAAGTCTGTAAATACGAGTAAATCACAGGGGGGCTAATTTAAGAAATACAAAGGTTCAGGGGTTTATTTTATTTATTTGGATTCCCATTAGCTGTGTCCTGAGCCAGCTATTCTTCCTCTGGTCCATTTCAAAGACAATTTGCAGTTCATTCTTCATTAACAAAAGTTTAAAAAATACATTGCAAAAAAATTACATTAGGTCTAGAAAATATTTACAAATCCAAAGTGCATTTATATTACAAAAATATTTCATTTCTTGATAAAATCCACTTGGCCGCTAATCTAGCATGGCATACATATTAAAGGTCTACAAATATACGACAAATACTCCTTTACATTTCATACTGTATCTTGATAAAAGAGTCTATTCTTAAAGTTAATCATGTCTGATAACATTTACCAGGTAATGCTAGGTAAGGAGTAAGGTTTATCCCGTGCGAATACGGCTCAAGACTGTGTGCAAGTAGTGATGACCATAGGAATAAAAAGTGACATAGGTGTGGCATAACCAGAGTGCAAAGTGTAAATATAAATTATATCTTAAGAAGTAGTAAAATGCATGCATCTTTATTTATGAATAATATTTTCTGGTAATAATTTCCAGGTGGATGACTCTGTGGAGGCGCTGGATGCTGCCGCAGTCGAAGCGGCTCTGTCTCTGTGCGAAGAGGCTCATGCTCTCCCCGGCCCATGGGACACTCAGCCCTCCGACCACACCCCGGTCCCCGTCCCAGAGCCCACGCAAGACCCTCAGGACGAAGCAAATATGTCCAATCCAAACAGCACCATCACCACAACAACATCAACAACATCAACAACAACAACAGCCAGCTTAGACCCAGCGCTCCAGTCTGAGATGAAGAGGGAGGACCAGCTGAAGGGGAACTGTGATGGGGCCGAGGTGACAGGAAGTGATGTCACGCCATCTGTCACCTCTGATGATGGGCCGACAGGAAGTGAGGTCACAGAAGAGGGCGGGGCAGCGGGGAAGGAGGTCTCAGAGGCGACGGTGAAAAGCGAAGGAGAGGAGTGGAGTCAGAGCGAGACCAACCCTCCGTGTTTAGGTCTGGTATTATCAGAAAGAGGTAATAATTACTACAGGGATGTGGCTCTAAAAGTCTCCTGTTTATCTCCACAGACTCCGAGGACAGCTCTGTGTCTGGGAGAGAGTCCAAGGTAATATGTATTTTATTTATGCACTGTTATATAATTCTAAACAATAAAACAAATAAGACTTCTAGGGCTGAAAGCCTCTGGCCACTTTATCGATTAATTAGTCTGTGACTTGTTGGTCGACAGATTTCATTGGTTGATTTGTTGGATCCAATCTTTGTATCAATAAAGCTAGTCTAATTTATTACTTTAACTTTTATTTTTCATTTTATTTAAGCATAAATGAGTTTAGATAACTATATTTTACAGCCCTCTTTTCCAAATTCTTTATATCACCTAATAAATGTGAAGTCAGTTGTTTGTGTGAGACCTTCCCACATATGCTTTGGTTGAGTTTGGTCGATTAATCGCCGAGCTGGGCATAACTTTGGTTGACTAATAATTTCATTGGTCAGCTACAGCCCTAAAGACTTCAGTATAAATAAACTGGGGTCTACATCAAATAAAAACGCCATTGTTAAAACAATGCAGCAACTTTTTCCCAAAGCGAAATCTTTTTAATGAACATGGATACATGGGTCCAGTAATACATCAAAGGTCCCATAATATGCTTTTTTTAAGGCTTTTAAGGCTTAAATAGCGTTGGACACCTTTACAATTAGTATTATCACATTTTGTAATTTAAAATGATGTACATGTTTGGAAAAAGTCTTCTTTTGGGGAGTTGTTACTGTGAATGTGCAGCTAATGCTTTTATTTTTTTGAGGTGGAAACATTATAGCATGATCAAAACCTCAAAAAGTTAATTTTAGCAGAATAGAAAACGTAAAAGAGTTTGTTATTTAGAACAATGAACCGTAGTATTCATACAGTTACCAATACTTACAGTACCTAACAAAAGGAAAACCTTGCCTCATATGTTGCCTCTGTGTCTGTTCCTGCAGGAGGTGAAGGAGGAGGAGGCCGGCAGTGAGGCGGACCCTGACGATGGGATGGAGCTGAAGGAGGAGTGCGGAGAGGGTCCGTACCTGTCTGAGGTGGAGCGAGCAGCCAGTGAGAGCGAGGACGGGTACGGACCTCCCTCACAGAGATACACAGCAGACTCTCTGGCCAGCAGCCCCGCGTCTTCATCTCAACTGTGAGTGCATGGTTTGGTCTATACAGAGACATTTTAGACAGTATGATGTGGAGAAGGCTTGGAAGATTATTACGACGCTGTCCCTATCCCGCAATGGTAAAGACATAGGGCCCAGATTAAGACTCAGCCTGATCTAATCTAATAGTAATATAATCAAACAGTTTTCCTGTATTTTGTCCTCATTACTAAATGTTAATATTACACAGTACTGGCACAAGCCTAATGCTGTGCCAACATGCAGATACACAGCTGATCAAAATGTTAATACCAGTTGAAAAATTGCAAGAATTTACATTTTGGATCGGATTTTAAGGAGGTTCTAAGTAGAGTTTCAAAATGCAAAAAGAAGAAATGGGAGTGAGACAAAAACAATCCATCGCCATCGCTGCTGAGGTAGGACACAGTAAGAAAGTCATTTTGAATTTCTTAAAAGAGCCTGATGTTTATGGAACAGAAAACTCAAGTGGTAGACCCAAAAAAATTTCACCGGCACTGGGCCGAAGGATCTGATTGCTGTGCGTCAAGACACGGGGTGATCCTGGACCTAAAATAAGGCCGTAACTGGTGCCGACTGCAGCCCAATAACCATCAGACAGCATCTGCAAGAAAATGGCTTTACAAACAAAAAAACGTATTCAAAGGCCTTGTCTCCTTCAATGCAACAAAATTGCCCATTTGGACTTTGCAAGGGAACACTAAACATGGGACAGTAAAAGGTGGAAGAAGATGGCTTCCATCATTACTGGCATGACAAGGAGATTCCACTGGAGATGTTTTCTACGCAGCACAGTGGAGGGGCCCCATTATGTTCTGGGCTGCATTTTCCTTCAATGCAACAATTGAGCTTCAGGTTGTGCAGGGGTCAAACGGCGGCTGGCTCTGCGGAGATGTTGCAGCGGGGCCCTCGTCTGTGTGGTAATGACTGAGGGCCCTCGTCTGTGTGGTAATGACTGAGGGCCCTCGTCTGTGTGGTAATGACTGAGGGCCCTCGTCTGTGTGGTAATGACTGAGGGCCCTCGTCTGTGTGGTAATGACTGAGGGCCCTCGTCTGTGTGGTAATGACTGAGGGCCCTCGTCTGTGTGGTAATGACTGGGTTTTTCAGCAAGACAACGCTGCAGCTCACAGTCCCCACCTGACAAAGAATTTCTTCATGAGAATAATGTCACTCTTTTGGACCATCCTGCGTGTTCCCCTGATCTAAATCCAATAGAGAACATTTGGGGATGGATGGCAGGGGAAGTTTACAAAAATGAACATCAGTTCCAGACAGTGGCTGCCCTTCATGAAGTCAACTTCATCACTTGGAGCAACGTTCACAGTAGCCTCCTGGAAACACTCGCATGAAGCATGCTGAAATAAATTTTTGAAGTGATCAACAAAAACGTTGGAGCTCCTCATTACTGAGTTCTTTTTGAAAAGTTTTATTACTCTTTTCAATTAGGAGAAGCTCAGTTTTGTCTGTCTACACATGTGCTATACATGTTTCTGTGTGGAAGATGACCCAAGACATCATTAGCTTTCCAAGAGGCCAAAGTTAAGTTTCTAAAATACTATTAAAGCTTGTGGACATGAGTCAATGAAAAATGGCCTGATATAACCCTTGTCCATTTTGCAACTGAGCAGTAAACGCTGATGCCGGAGTTGGTCATGAATAGTTATGTTGTGACCTCTGAATATGATTACAGCTGTTTCTCTGAGCTCAGCAGGCTCCAGATGCTGACATAACAGCTTTTGTCTTTTTCTTTCTTCACTGCTCGTGGTTTCTCTTCCACTTCTCATTTTGTATCTAAATTTATATTCTCCTTTTTCCTGACTCATTTGCGTTTTTGTTTTTGCTGTGTCTTCATCAGGTCGACGTGTGGTGAGGACCAGGAGGCGGTGCAGGCTCAAAAAATCTGGAAAAAAGCCATAATGCTGGTGTGGAGGGCAGCGGCAAATCACAGGTGAAACAACCTTGGCATAAAACCTGGGAAGCCCGAAAGTAAAATACATAACAGAAAAATACAGAAAAATACAAAACAAAATAAACAGCTTGGATTGAGGTTAAAGTAGTAGTTGCTTGTTAGACCACAGTGTAGTTTTAGCCACAGACTTGGCTACATTAGAGAAATAAATGCTGAAAGATATCCAGGTTTGTGATCAAAGTCATTGGCACAATTTTGGCTCAGCTGGTCACTTGCAGTTCACAACTTATGAGTTTTAATGCTCAAAATAAAGCATCCATAATTGTGCAGTATTTAATCTTGTAAAACTTCTTTGTCCCACTCAGATACGCCAGTGTGTTCCTGCAGCCAGTGTCAGATGACATTGCTCCTGGATACCACAGCATTGTTCACAGGTAAGGCCCAGGAGTAGATGCTAAATGCTCTTATAACACCCCAAAGTCTTAAAAGTATTAAAAAGGTATTACATTTGATGTTGTCAAAATTAAAGCTGTATAAACATATTCAATCTTATGGGCAGGTATTAAATTCTTTTCATCTTAGTTTTTGATTTACAAAAGGTCTTTTCAGTGTTGTTGGTAATATATAGACCAGTGAGTATATGCTTGCAAACTTCGACATTTATCAAATGAATCGCACAAATCATTGTGCGGTGAGAAGTAACATTCACGTTCAGCCCCAACTAGAAGCGTGCACATTCAAAAAATATTGTATATTTAAAGTAATACATCATAACTAATAATAGACAAGTACAATATGTCTTATGTGCGAGTTGGAATTAGGCATTCAATCCTATCATAAATGGTTTAAAAATGTCACACACTTGAATCTGCTTTTAGTTTGTAGGTTTCTGAAAGCTTTTGTCACAGGTCTACTGTTTATGTCAGCTGTATTATGTTGCAAAACCATCATGACAGTACACTTACTGAAGAACCTTTGAAATATATGATTTAGTTTTAATGCAGAACTGTTATTTCATCTGTATTAGGGTTTTAAAATAAAATTGAGTGATAGAGTAGTATGAATATTTAAATACTGTAAAATTACGGATTACTGTTTGCATTAAATTGAAATATAAGTTGCATTAAAAGTCTCAAAAAGGTCTTAAATTTCACAGGACAAAACCTGGCGCTAGGACATGTTATTTGTTGATGTAACCCACACTAGCACTTCATGAAAGCACCTAAAGGTCACATGTGACTAGAAAATCCCAGAATATAGTTGACTAACTGGCCAGTGTCTGCCTCAGGCCCAAAGTAGCAGGGATAGGCTCCAGCCCCCTGCAACCCCTGACAAAAGCAAGCAGTAGAAGATCAATGAAAGTTTTGGAAATGTCCCGAACTCAGATACTGTGTGTAACTTTACCCTCCCTGCCTTGTCCCATCCAGACCCATGGACCTGTCGGCCATAAAGAAGAACATCGAGTCCGGCGTGATCCGAACCACAGCGGAGTTTCAGAGGGACATAATGCTGATGTTTCAGAACGCCGTCATGTACAACTCCTCGGACCACGACGTGTACCACATGGCCCTGGAGATGCAGCGGGACGTCCTGGAGCATGTGCAGCAGTTCCTGGCCACTCAGCTCATAATGCAGACGTCAGAGAGCGCCATCTCCGCCAAGAGCCTTAGAGGACGAGAGGGGACACGCAAACCAGGGGAGCCTGCGGAGAAGGTGAGGGGAGGCTTATTAAGGGATATTTTTGATCTGTGTTGCTGTTGACATTGTATTATTTTACACTGATGATGGCAAAAACATTATCTCCACATCCGTGTCTGAACTGCTGCCACGGATAAATCAGATTTCATATATTCAATCGATGAATGAATTCTAAGTTAGTCTATTTAAGTGTAATTTCTTGCTTTTACAGGCTAAAATAATGCTGTTATAATGTCTTTGTTGTGCAAGTAAACATATGGCTCCTTATAACAGACTGATAGCACAATATATAGCGCTAATTTGATAGCCATAACAACTTAAATTATCATTTAGGTGATCAGTAATCACATGCAAAGAAAGAAAATGTAACTGGATTAGTATTGTTAATACTTAACATCTGTAAGTTCATCTTTATTGAAGTACAATAGTTGTTAATTTGCTTAAAGACCCCACGTAAAAAAGGCTTAGGCAGTTATTGAAACTACTGCTACTTACAGCAGTCATTTCCAGCCTTTTCTGCCTCTTGTACTCCCTGGGGTCACTCGTGTGTGGATGGAAAACATAGTCACATATAACATCTGTTTTTATTAGTACAAAGACTTTCTATACATGCTTAATTGTAAATATACATTTTCCTGCATTTTTTTTCTTTTAAACTTAAATTCATGATAAAAAAAATAACATACATATTTCTTACTGGCTTTAAAAAAGAAATCGAAACATAAAATAAAAATAAAACATTATAAAATCCAATTACATTACTTATTTTACTATGTATCAAAATAAACTGAATAATAACAAATCAATTAAAATATAAACTCATTATTAATTTGCTATGGAATTAATTTCTATGACAAATTAATATTATTTTAAAAACTTGCCTTTAAAACAATCCATTAAACCTTGGAAATATTTAACAAAATATTATATTCAAATAATATTATTTAACAGTTTTATCTCCTTTTCATCAGTGAGGCATTTGAGGTTGTCTTTCATAAGTTTCAATAGTTCAGAATGAAAACAGGGATCCCCGTACCCCTGATTTGGAAACACTGACTTGCAGTAAATAACAAATAAACAAGTGGAAGGAAAATCCATTTAGGGTAGACTTGCAGCAGTTGTAGCTATAATCAGTTTCATAATCACAATATCACTGAATATTTTAAATGTCTATCCCGAGAACCGTTAGAAATCAGCCGTGAGTCATGGTCCTGTCATGGGATCTGCCTCCGTCATCAACTCACACAAATCTGAGTCCTGACTTTCAGCTGATTCACCTCCTGCATGAACTGAACTGCTCTTACTGTCCCTCTGTCTCCGTCTCTGTCCGTGTCTCTCTCTGTCTGTCCCTCTGTCTCTGTCTGTCTCAGACACAGACAGAGACACAGACAGAGACTATCTCTGTCTGTGTCTCTCTCTGTCTGTGTCTCAGTCTCAGTCTTTGTGTCACTAACAGCTGTTAATTTATATTATTATTAAACTTTTTTTGTTTACACTTCTATAAGTATAGAATTTATTTATTTGTTTGGTATGTGTTATGTCAGTGTAACTGAGATGGGTCATTATTTGGTGTGTGTTGATGGACCTTATTTGTGTAGCTGTCTTTTTTTTTTTTTTTTTTTTTTTTTTCAGAGAGGTCAAAAGAGGGAAGTCATTAAATTCATTAACTAAAACAAAATGCTTTTACAAAATGTTTTTAATTGACACATTACTCACTGGTGTGCAGCTTATGTTAGGGTGTTATTGTTACTGTTATTTCACCCTGAAAATCTTCAGGGCAGGTTTAAAAACCTCTCCCCTGTACTGTAGCTTACCAAGAGTAAGACCCTGACCTGATTTTCATCTCAATCACTGGGACTGAACTTCGATTGGTTTGAGTCACCATTATGTGGCATTTGTAGCTACAGCTTATTCACTGTGTAGCAGCCATGGGCCGGGGCCCCTCGGTGCTCTTTTTTGCTCTATTGACCTCCCCAATATGGCGGCTTCATGAATGCAGCCTCTTGTCCTTGTGTCTCTGTCACTTCTGCCTGTCTCTGTTTTAAACCCTCGTCTTTCTCTGAGTCGTTCTTTAACTGGACTCCAGCCTGAGACCTGGCCCTGTTTAAACCTGCTGCTCACACCCTCTGTGTGTTTTCTCTTTGTCGCTGTTTGTCCTCCTCAGGACAGTGTCCCAATGGCCTCTCCTGCTTTCCTTCTCTCTCTCTTTGTAAGTATTTAAGGTTCTGCTCCAGTTTCAACAGAACCAGGTTCAGACCTCACTGTTTCAACAAACTCCACACTTCTGTCTATGCTTTTCATTGTTTTGTTTTTTCCTTTTTTTCCATCAGTATTTTTATTTGGTGGTAAAATGGCAGAACGATGCACAAATAAACGGTGGCTTGTGTACATGACAATAGTGGTATAAAAGGTTAAATGGCGGGTTGGTGGTTAATTTTTTGCTTGACCCAGTGGATACTGTTGTCGTGTCCTTGGGCAAGATGGTGGCTTGTATATTAAGAATTTTATAGATAAGAGTAGATTCAGTTTCAGACAGGGTTGGTTTCTGCAGGGTCTTAAAGAGTCTAAAAAAGTCTTAAATTTTAAAAGCCTAATTTAAGGCCTTTAAAAAGTCTTAATAGGCCATATATCGACAATTTAGGCGCTAAATGTGTTTAAACAGGCCTTAAATCTGTCACAAACTTTTGATGCAACTACCTAAAATGTCCCCTTAAATGCTCAAAGGCATTTTACCTTCGCCGATACGAGCACTTTCATATGTTCTTACCAAGAACAAAATGCTTTGCGGCACTCATTGTCACAAATGGTGTCAGCTTTTTGTGCACTGAAAGCTTATGAAATAGGTCTTAATTTTTTGAACAATTGTCTTAATAAAGTATTTACAAAAAGTCTGCATAAACCCTGATCAGATATTGTTCATAATGAGTTGAGAACATTTAAACTTTAAAAGGTGTATTTTTCTGGTGTTGAATATCCAATTTTAATCCTCAGGGTCCCACTATTAAGACTGGAAATGTCTCAAAGAATGGCAACCCTGTAGTGATAAATGATTAGTTTTGTGGGCAGTCTGGTGACTCATTGATGATGCAGTACTGCAATTAACATTACATGATTAAGTGGTAAAATCCTACTTTCAACACCTAAGGCAGCCGCTCAGGGACATGTTACCATCTTTGAACAAACATAGCGATATATATGATGGGATTTTACTTACATGCTGCTGACAAGAAATAATATTTTGTAAACTGTACTACTGTACTACACTTGAGTCAACTGTGAGCAAGATGTGTCCTGTTCCTGAGATTTCTAGTAAACCCAAATGCCTTAAGCCTAGGAATGTAATGATATCCAAATCTCACGGTACGATATTATCACGATTTTAACCTCACGATACAATATTTATTGTGATATTGTGGGGAGGCTCACAGTATTGTGGAAATGCTCATGATAACAACATATACACTGCTAAAGGGAACACTAAAATAACACATCCTAGATCTGAATGAAATATTCTTATTAAATACTTTGTTCTTTACATAGTTGAATGTGCTGACCACAAAATCACACAAAAATTATCAATGGAAATCAAATTTATTAACCCATGGAGGTCTGGATTTGGAGTCACACTCAAAATGAAAGTGGAAAAACACACTACAGGCTGATCCAACTTTGATGTAAGGTCCTTAAAACAAGTGAAAATGAGGCTCAGTAGTGTGTGTGGCCTCCACGCCTGTAGGACCTCCCTACAACGCCTGGGCATGCTCCTGATGAGGTGGCGGATGGTCTCCTGAGGGATCTCCTCCCAGACCTGGACTAAAGCATCCGCCAACTCCTGGACAGTCTGTGGTGCAACGTGGCGTTGGTGGATGGAGCGAGACATGATGTCCCAGATGTGCTCAATTGGATTCAGGTCTGGGAAACGGGCGGCCCGTCCATAGCATCAACACCTTGGTCTTGCAGGAACTGCTGACACACTCCAGCCACATGAGGTCTAGCACTGTCTTGCTTTAGGAGGAACCCAGGGCCAACTGCACCAGCATATGGTCTCACAAGGTTCTGAGGATCTCATCTCAGTACCTAATGGCAGTCAGGCTACCTCTGGCGAGCACATGGAGGGCTGTGCGGCCCCCAGAAAAATGCCACCCCACACCATTACTGACCCACTGCCAAACTGGTCATGCTGGAGGATGTTGCAGGCAGCAGAACGTTCTCCACGGCGTCTCCAGACTCTGTCACATGTGCTCAGTATGAACCTGCTTTCATCTGTGAAGAGCACAGGGCGCCAGTAGCGAATTTGCCAATCTTGGTGTTCTCTGGCAAATGCCAAACGTCCTGCACGGTGTTGGGCTGTAAGCACAACCCCCACCTGTGGACGTTGGGCCCTCATACCACCCTCATGGAGTCTGTTTCTGACCATTTGAGCAGAAACATGCACATTTGTGGCCTGCTGGAGGTCATTTTGCAGGGCTCTGGCAGTGCTCCTCCTGTTCCTCCTTGCACAAAGGAGGAGGTAGCGATCCTGCTGCTGGGTTGTTGCCCTTCTACGGCCTTCTCCACGTCTCCTGATGTACTGGCCTGTCTCCTGGTAGCGCCTCCATGCTCTGGACACTATGCTGACAGACACAGCAAACCTTCTTGCCACAGCTCGCACTGATGTGCCGTCCTGGATGAGCTGCACTACCTGAGTCACTTGTGTGGGTTGTAGACTCCGTCTCATGCTACCACCAGAGTGAAAGCACCGCCAGCATTCAAAAGTGACCAAAACATCAGCCAGAAAGCATAGGAACTGAGAAGTGGTCTGTGGTCACCTCCTGCAGAACCACTCCTTTATTGGGGGCGTCTTGCTAATTGCCTATAATTTCCACCTGTTGTCTGTTCCATTTGCACAACAGCAGTGAAATTTATGTCAATCAGTGTTGCTTCCTAAGTGGACAGTTTGTGTGATTGACTTGGAGTTACATTGTGTTATTTAAGTGTTCCCTTCATTTTTTTGAGCAGTGTATTATATAAAAATGCCCTGCCAAGCCCTTGGTGCAATAATTAATGGCATATTTCATGTTTTATCTGATCTTTAGTGTGACAGATAACTAAAGTTTTCATCTGAATCACATTAGTTTGGTCTGACAATAAAAAGCTTTAAACAGCAGCTCAAAGAGGTGCCATGAGCAATGACCTTATAAGGAACTTCCTGTTCTTATACATCAATGGACACGAGGCTCTTGTAAACAAAAAGCAGTCTCTCAGACATTATCAGAGATCAGCACAGGGGCAAGTGTTCACTGTTTGCTTTTATCCACAAACTCCTGCTCACACTCTTCCTCTGCTGGACACCAGAGTTAGTTTATAGTCTTCAGCGCGAGTCCAGTCCGAGCCTATAGTCCGCTCCTCGAGCGCATGGAGACGAGGAGAGAGAGGAAATGAACGAGCGAACCATTGCGGTTATTTAGTAACTTTTAGTGTATTATTTACTAACCTTTTGAATCCTCTGCTACAGAAAACTGCCGTTAAGTCTTGATATTTGCTGATTTATCTTGCTAAAGCTACTGAAAACACTGGGCTCCTCCTCAAAGTTGGAGGCTGCGCACATGCTCAGGAGCTAAGGATCATGGTCTATGTAGTTCTCTCTGCTTTTTATCACAACGCTGCAACAAAACTGTGTATTTTTGCTCGGGAAGAACACTGTTTGATACCGTAACGAGACCGACGATATCGAGAGACTTTTTCTGCTGTGACATCGCCAATACCGTTGTATCCTTACTTAAGCCTTAACCTTTTAGCATAGCACCAGTGTGGTTTAACAACAGATCCTCATGATGCTGGAGTAGTTAAATGTCTAGCTTTTCTTGGAAAGCTCGGGGAAAGGTCAGGAGGATAGTGCATGTGTGAAAAGACCTCACCTCTCACTGTGTGTCCAACATCGTCTGTGAACATAAAACACAGGAAACACAGGAAGCTGCAGTAACCTCATCTGCTGCGCTACTGTTGACCTGTTAACTATGCCATGCTTTTTAATTTAATGTTTTTCTTTTTTGTGTTGTGATTTATGCATGCTTTATTTTCCGTTTTAATCATGTTTTTTGTTTCTTCATTTGCCGACAAAGCCTTGAGACATCGACATGTTGTGTTTTTGTGAAGAGCCCCCACAACGAGGCTTCTTCTGTCCAAACCTCACTTCACTCAATAATGGTCTCTCCCACTTTTTCCCCCTTTGGTTTGTCCTGTGTCTTTGCTACAGGACGGAGGCACCAGGGGGCGCCGCAGTGCCATGGAGGCAGACCTGAAAATGAAGAAGTAGACTCATTCAGATGACAAGAGCTGGGGCAGTCGCTGGTCATGGAAGTGGCTTTCTAAATTGGACTTTCCCCTCTTTGTGCCTGGTCACACACCAAGTCATCCCAGTCTGTAGGGGGCAGTGTGGGAGACTGCCCATCTGTCTACAAGAGCTGGATACATTAGATTGGCAGGTCCAAGTGCTTTACACACATTGGCTATTCTTCTCAGGGGAAACAAGTGTCACTTAAATCAAAGAAAGGCAGCAAAATAAAACTGTATACCTGTCCATAAACCCATTGGAAATTTGAAGTTTAGGTTTGGACGGTCTGAGGCTGCTGTGGAGCAGAGGTTAAACTGAAACAGAGGTTAGTCTGGACTGCTTTTGCGTGTTGGATATTATAAGATTGTTTTGATAAAATCCAGCCCCATAATGTTTAGAACCAATCTTTCACCAAAGAGTGAAAGGGTTGTAGTAAAATTTAAATTAACCTGGGTAGCCCCAAGGTTTTAAAAGTATTAAATAGGTTTTAAAATTGATCTTGTCAAAATCAAGGCCTTAAAAGTAGTAAATATTATGAGTATTAATATTATGAGGTATTACATTTTGTTCATCTAGGTCTTAAAATTTACTTTAACATTATGTTAGTATTACAAAAAAGTAGAGTCCTCGCAATAACAAAATATGAAATGTTATTAAAATGCTACAGAAGAGGTTTAGGGCCACTGTAAGGAAAAGAAAAAATGAGGGTTGAGTTCTGAGAATAAAGTCTGAAGTATGGGTGCCTGGAAGGACTGACTTTGTGGGAAGGAAAGAATACAAAATCCCTCTCATCTGTATTAGACTTTAAATAAACCCTTGAGTTTCAGATAGTACGGATAATTCCTTAGTGTAAAATCCATACTGATTATTGTTCCGTTGTTGACGATGCTGCCATTCACTTTCACTCTAAGTGGCTTTAAAAAGTCTTAATAAATAAGGTCTTAATAAATTTCACAAGTCAAAACCTGGAGCTACCCTGTTAATGAATGGACATGTGGTGACTCATTGTGACTCTGGTCAGTTGTACTGCCTGCACGGTTTTCCTCTCTAGATTAGTCGTGAGTCAAAACTAATCATGAATGTAAGTGAAATTGTAGTGAGTCTTATTCAGCGCATTTGTAGACACTCAAAGTCGTTTTACAATTCAAAACATTATTCATTCACTCCTCAGTCACACTGTGTCCCTGTCATAGTAACACATTCGTACAGGCAGGGTGGGTGCAGTGTCTCGCGACCCTCACTTTGTGAACCCCTGGTCTTTACGTTTCTTACTAAAAACGCTAAGTCTTGACACTGGCCATGCACTAACTCTCTCTAAACGGTCTTAATAATATTTAGTAGGAAATAAATAAAATGTGTAGTTTCTCATTGGCTCCACAAAACTTCCAGTTACAGATGAATAGCTGTGCGTAGCTTGTCGACATTTTTAGACACCATTTCCCCTAAATAAGTTTGTGGCGGTGAGCAGTGGTTAACTCTGGATGACGTGCCGATCTAATGCATCACACAACACTAAGCCTTTTGTACGACTGCTGGTCAAATTCACAGACTCCATCTCAACCGAAACACTTCCCCTTTTCATGTTCACCAGCGATGACTGCTGAAACTGAGAGAGAAAAAAAAAAAAAAAGAACGTATTCACCAGCAAATATATAGGTTGACAAGTGATGAAGTTAACTTTATTTATCATAGATGCATCAAAACTGCTACTGCCATCACAGAGAAACTAGGAATGTAACTTTTATTTATGTGACCTTCCCCCAAAATTGTTACAACTTTGAGCTTAAAATAAGAAAATATGAGAAATATTTCTAGATTATGGACCATTACAAGGATGCTTTGTCTTCAGATCTAGTCCATTCAAGTAAATAGAGAATCGTAATAGAAAAAAACAGTTGTAAAGAGATGGTTAGTAGTATTGCCAAGGCCACGCTTTTCTTGCGGAATTGGGCGGCATTTTAGTAGTTGACAGCGCCGCAGGTGAAAAAAAATTGTCCACAGGTTCGGCAGAGCTTTTTTTGCAAGCAGAGTATGTGAATGATGGGCTATTTCTCCATATCTTAAATGACAAATCTTAAAAAAAAAACAAAGCCAGTCACACTGAAGCCAGGCCAAATCAGCTGGTCTGTGTTTACATACACTGTTCCGGCAGATTTTGACTTTCAGACCTGGCAACCCTGGTAGCATCACGAGTGCTGTATCCACGAATACACAAAGTAAAATCTAATCTAAACAAGAAGAACAATCGCACTTAATCCCACTTAAACTAATCATTAATTCTTCCATCATTGACCCATGTTGCAGATGGTACAGAATCCATTTATTAAAGAGTCCTGGATGACCAAAAACATTTCTTCCTTGGCCCATTACTGACTGAAATGTAATTACAATCCGGCCATTACTTTTTGAGTTATCGTGCTAACAAACGAACCGACCAGTGCCAGCAAAAACATAACCTCTTTGGCAGAAGTAATGATATTGTTTGCTTTAAAAAGTAGAAATTTGAAAACCATTCTCAGTAATGTCTGTAAATTAGTTTGGTCTTGACTGGTTCTAATTTATTATCTATGAATATTTAGATTTGAAGGCCATTCGTTCTTTATTCAACACAAAAGTAAAAATATCTGAGCGTTTCCCCCAGTCTAAACTCATTTTCTGTGAGGGATGTTTGTGGCAGTATTGATGCATCTGGACATTTCACTTTAGTATGTAGCCTGAATGTTCAGTGTAAATAGGAGAAGCCTGTTGTAATGTGACGTAGACGGGAGTACAAAGTAGCTTTTGTACTTTTGTGATGGATAACGTAGAGTTTTTGGTTTGTGTAGCTCAATTCATGTTTCTGTTGTACATTTGTTAAATAAAAGATTATTCTTTTTGAGTCAACGTAATGTGTGGGATGTCATTTGTTTTATTTTTCATGTAAGCCCTCTTAGTATGACAAGTTCGTTTGAAGGCAGCTTTTACCTCAATAACTTTATTTTTTTAACCCAATTGTAAGTTTTGGGAGTAATAGTGTGTGTACTGTTTTATGAAAAGTACTTAACACTAGGTTTAGCAGATAGTTATCAGCAGGAACAGCCTAAAGTTTGGAGTAGAAGACAGGAGCAAACCTCTTTAACAATGGCTGCTAACTAGACTTCTAAAACTTGGGCTTTCCAACAGTATATCATTTGTGGGGGTGGGTCTAACAGAGCACCTGTGTTTTTCTTTTCAAAATGGCCACATTTTTTAGCTCCAAGGTATGAAAGTGATCTAGTTTTTTGTAGATTGTTTTAATAACTCCAGAAATGTAATTCATTATGGCAAATGAGGGCCTAATAATATTTTAGTTTTTACAAATGCATTTACAAGTTAGCTCCCTCAAAAATACTTTTTCTTTTTTTCTTTCTATGCCAACGCTTCTGCCAAAATTATGTCAGGAAAAGAAATTAAAATATTAAAACTTTCTATTTTTCTGTGATCCACTCAGGTTTATATTTTAGTCTTGTCTGCTCCGTCTCTTACTTGGGATGTGCCGATGACTTCTGTATGGAATAAAATGGAATAATATACCCGTCCAAAAGTATCTAAAAGCACCACAGCCTCACTTTATCCCTAGGGGACTTTTTCCCAGTTCCCAAAATGACTGAACTGACTTTAACATGGGTGACATGACTCAGAGTAAACTTGAGGTATTTAACGTCACTACTTGAAATTAGCACAAACAGTCTTTGTCCTATTCATGCTACACTGGGTTTCCTCTTGGACTAGATTCCTCAAACTGGGAAATGGACACTTAAAAAAAAAAAAAAAAAAAAAACTTTGTATGGTACATTCAATTGACAATACAATGTTTTATTTTTATTTTATTTTTTTAAATGCTTGCAAACATTTTCCCTCTGATAGCTGTAATTTTTTGAGAAGGAAATCAGTTCATTATCTTTCCACAGCTGTTGCATTTTTTGTTAAAGGGATTGTCATCGTGTTTGAGATACTTATGGATATATAAAGGTGACTTATTGCATAGAGAGGGTAGAAGCAGTGACCGTGGCTTTGTGTTATGTACGGCTATTAACAGCCATATTTTTCTCCTTTAAATAGTGACAGAAGCCATTTTATTTCGATATAGCTGCCCATTTTCTATTCTGCTTTTCAGATTGACCCACTATACTATGATATACTTTTAATTGTATAGACACTGGTGTGGTCTATCCAGTGGTGGAGGAAGTACTCAATTTCTTTACTTAAAAGTACAGGAGGAGCAAAAATGTACTCAAGTAAAAGTATCAGCTGAAAAGTTGTACTTTAAGAACTCCTGTGCTAATAAGTAAAAAGTATTTTACAACTAAATGGGTTTAATGTGTGGGATCATGATGAATTGTTTGATTACTTAAGGCGACTGAATCTTTTTCATATTTATGCACTGTGTCCACACTGGTCACAGCAAAAAGAATTTTAAACTAAAACTCAATACAGATACTTGTTCTAAAATGTAGTAAACTAAAAGTACCCTTTATAAAATCTATGTTTGATTATCATGTAAGGAATAAATTAGCTCATATGAAAAATATCAACCATCCCTTGACAGACTTCCAAGTAGTAAGACGTGAACAGAGTCAACAAAATACAGAAATAAGTGTAATAGTTTATTTTCTACAAATCCATAAATAACACACACACACACACACACACTTGAGGAATGAGTCCTGCCCATTTCCTAAAAGGACATTTTCATGTTTGCGCTCTCAACATTCAACCACTCTGTGCAAAATACAGTGGTCAGGCTTGAAACAGTGAGTAAAAACAGTAGTATGACCTTGTGGTTCCAACATTCATGCTTTAAATAATAAAAAATAAACAGAAAAAAAAAAAAAAAAGTTCCATTGCAATAACTATTAACATGAGTAAACGTCGTACACAGGCTTCTCATTGAGGCCTAGTTGAAATCGTGAATGACCGGGCTGGCTGAGGAGTAGAGCTTCCTCTTCACCAGCCGATACTCGGGTCTCAGCTTCACCGCCTTGCTCTGGTCAAAGATGTGCTTCAGCGGTGGCCAGCCACTCGCCTCCATCTTGAACAACACAGACAGCTCAAAGGTGGGAGTGACGCTGGGGTCGGGAGAAAAGCACCCCAGGGACTTCAGCCCGTCTTTGGTCTCCATGTAGACTCTGATAAAGGCCCCGCGGAGCCCACAGGGTTCGTCGGCCGAGGAGTGGACCACGTCTTGGGCCACTCTGGAGGTCATCTGGCGGGGCAAGAGCAGGACCTGGCAGTGGAGCGTGGCCGACTTGGCTTCAGTCAAACAGAGCTCCAGTTGTTGGGTCACCCTGTGTTGAAGGAGGTGCTCTTCTTCCTCCAGTGTAGTGTCAAAGGCACCAACTGTAGAGAGACAAGATTATTAGGATCAAATTGTAAATGCTCATATGGAAATGTGTTATTTCTTGGCATCTAAATTATTATAATGGGATTTTTTTTCCTGGTCTTAAATAGGGACTGCTCTTATAAAATGCAATTATCTGGAATAAATATAAAAAATGTAAAATGTATAACGTTACATTTAAAATATTTTACCTAGTCATATGTTGTGTCATGTTGAAATATTTTAAACTCAGTTGAAACTCATTTAAAGACAGTAAAAATCTTTAAAGACGGCTCTTTAACATGTCTGGACAATGTTGCATCAGAAACCAGTTGTCCTAGCCTTCCGCCACGAAAAGTAGTCCCGTCTTTTTATTGTCATTCAGTCGTCGGCGTAGTGATATTTTACACAGCATCTTTCAAGTTAACGCAGCTTTACCTGCGAGTAAGTCACTAAAATCCACTTCTGAAGTAAAGTTTTGACTTTTAAATCGCGTAACTTACCAAGAGAGCTGTTGTCAGTCTCCTCGTTGCTCTCGACGCTTCCTCGCCGGCCTGAATGAGCGGGCAGGGGGGGCATCTTTCTTCCAGTTGAAATCTTCGGGAAAAAGTACTTTTCAATCATGTCAACGACGCTGCTTTCGTCTGACAGCACCGGGAGTCCGTGTCCGAACAACAAAGCCGTGGTATAGACCATCCTGATTCCTGTTTGTCAAGCTCCCGTTCCTCCTCCAAGCGTTTGTTCGGTGTTTTATCCATGTATGAGGTGAGCTGAGAGAGGCGAGTGCCTGCTCGAGCCAGCCGGTGCCTTTTTATACCCGCGCTGACGTCGGTTGCGTCAGCTGAGCGTGTGACGTGGGCGGGGCTCGCGCGGGGATTCGTCGAGAAACTTCGTGAAAAAATAAAAACAGCTGCATCATGCAACAAACAGAGAGGTTGCAGACAAAATACAAAACTGCTCCTGCTAAAGTTTGTTTTATCATAAACAACAATTTAATTGATTACGCCAAGAATAAGGTTTGAAATAATCTAAATGAGCAAATTTCAAGTTTTATTCTGATAAAAGGTGACCAGATTTTTTGATCCAAAAACTGGGACACTTTTTTTTTTTTCCACAAATTTTCACTAACATTAGTGACAAAAAACTTCCAAAATCAAAAGGACATGACGCTAGGATTAAGAATTTTAATGTAAATAATTTTAGTGACAAAAATCTTTATAAAAATGAGTTTTACGTTTTCTATGCTTTTCTAATGGTTAAAATGGGGACAACTGGAACAAATGAGACACTGTATGTCTTGGGACAAGGAGCCTAAAACTGGGACTGTCCTGGTTAAATAGGGACATCTGGTCACTCTCTTCTGATAGCATTAGAGCAGGGTAGGCTATGATAAGGAGGAATGGACTGTCCAAATAATGACTGAGCTAAATAACAGATAGTATTTAAAACATACAGACAATGGCTAATATTATAGTATGTGCAAATTCCTATTACAGAGTCATCTGAAAACAAAGCAACACTTATAAACCAAAACCTCTTCATGTTTTGCAGCTACCTAAATCTGATGCAACATGACAAACTCTTGGGTCTGCAGTGCAATTTTCTATCAAGACTTTTGTGGCTTTGTATCAACCACAATATCTCAGCAATGACCTTTTTTGTAAAGATAGAAAGTAGCTAATACTCAAGTACAAGTAATCTGCATGAGTACATTTTCTAATCTAAAACATTGGTGGCAGAGTAGTTGTTGTAGTAGCAGTGGCACCTTTACTTAATTATAGGTTAGGTCTAAATCTGATGCAACATGAAAAAACTATTGGGTCTACAGTGCAATTTATTGACTTGTTGCAATAGTCCAAGTAAGATATCACATGACACGAGTAAAACTGCTGCACTTTTTATGTTAAGCATATTTTTAAGTAGATAAACACTTCAGAAGCACAAGTACAATAAGACATTACAGATAATAAAAAGAGGAAATTAAGATGGTGGCCTCTAATATGATGCAATTTAATACTAAGACATCTTTAAAATCCCCAATGACATACAATAATTGTGTATTAGCCAAATATACATGCATTTAACTTGTAGCCTCTGCAGTAACATAACATGCTACTGTTTTTAATGTCACGGGGGCTTGATCTTATACTAGTGTAGTTATATTTAGCTGCAGTGTTGATTTACACAGGGCTCATACAACATTTAATCTCAAATCTTTCAGCTGCCTAACAGGGCACGTACTGCGGAAAAGTACCAGCCAATCATTACTCAAATTTAGGTCATACATACACATCTTGTGGTTTTAACTTTATGTCACGTAAGACAGATGTGGAAAAGGGTGAAGCAAGTCCAAGTGATGAAAGATATATGCAGTAGGTCAGAAAAAGATAGGTGCAATGACAGACCTTTTAATCATAAGATTTAAGTAGAAAATTATTTAGTTTACCCACCAATAAACAGGTAAAATGTTTGTTTTTTCACATTTGGACTATTCCCATTGATAGTTGAAGCTTTTACGGCATCCCATCATGACTTGTGTGAGAGAAATTTGGATTTATATCAACCACACTATCTCACAATTACATTTAGTGTAAAGATAGAAAGTAACTAAATACTTAAGTAATTTACATAAGTGCATTATTTAAAGAAAATTGTATTTCTTGTTATTTGTAAAATTTAATTCTTGCTCCAGAGTTGTAGCATTTGAGTCTTTTTATGGTCTTGGTCTCGGCTGCAGTTTTACTTGGTCTTGTCTCAGTCTTGGATGTGGCGGTCTCTGAGATTATTTACCAAACATTATCAGAAAATGCTATTCTTCATAATTTTGGAGTAATTTGTTTTCTGCATCAGAAAAAGCAGGACAATGATCTGTCTCTGTTTGTTTGTGGACGCTGTTGCATTAGATTGTTAAAATAATCATTTACGTATTTGGTCTCGACTTGGTCTCAAACCTTGAACCTGTCGGCCTGCTCTTGGTCTCGGTTCACTCTGGACTCAGGCCGGTCTTGGTCTTGATTAGTACGGTCTAACACTGTCGTGCTCATTATTGCCTTATGAGATACTGCCCATTAAACATTTCAACATCTTATTGAAGGCTGATGAAAATCCTAGTGACCAAGTGAGTAAAAAAGCTAATGTCAAGCCCTGGTTTACAATATCATCTTTGTTAGATCTCTCCAGAACTTGGAGCCCCACTAAGACTTATATTATGCCGGTCTTGATGTTGCTCATTTGAATATTGTTGTTTCTGATGTTTGCCACAGAAAAAGCGGAGGCAGTTAATGTAGAACAGATTGACACTGAACAAACAGTATTTTATGACTGCGTACCTGCCATTTATTACCAAACCTTTCCTCCAGGGCAAGGGCCACCACAACATGCAAATATCTATTCAACAAATTTTGCATGATGAATTAAAACATTTAACTTAAGATGTTAAGTACAGTGTTTACAGAAGAAATTACAAATTACAGTCACAGGATACTCTAATCAGGCTACACGAGCACACTGCAGGGGGTACATGGAGTTATTTGATCATTTACAGTACCTTTATATATTTGGCTTTTAAAGACTAAAATAAACCTTAATCAGGACTAACCCAGGACTATAGAGAGAGATGGGACACTAAAGAAAGACAAAACAGGGACTAAACCAGGACTAAAACCAGAATGCAACAAGGGGAAAAAAAACGGTCTTATACCAAAGCTAAGCCAGACTTAAACTAGGTCTAAACTAAGTCTAAACCAGGTTAAACCAGGACTAAACTAAGACTAAATCAGGACTAAACCAGCAAACCAGCAACAAACCAGGTCTAAACCAGAAATAAAACTAGGTCTAAACCAAGTCAAAACCAGGTCAAACCAGAACTAAACTAAAACTTAACCAGGATTAAACCAGGACTAAAACCAGGAGTAAACTAAGACTAAACTTAGACCACACAGGGACTAAACCAGGACCAAGCCGGGTTCAAACAAGACTAGATTAGGTCTTGGGGGTACATAAAACCAAAAACGGTTGCGAGCCACTGCTGTACAGCATAGGCCAGTGTCCTGTAGTCAGGTTCAGCCAAGTCTAGTCCGGTTTGGTCCGGTCTTTCCTGAGTAGACTAAGTATTTTTGGACATGAGTATGAGCATTAATGCGTACAGGAAAGATGTCAAACCTGTTTAAACTGCTTCAGGCCACATACCTTTGTTTCTTTTTAAATTCCTTCTACTTATCTGGTTCTTTCTTTTTCCACAGAAAGAAGTGTTCATAAATTCAGAGAAGCAGCGGCGTCGATGTCCCGGAGCAGATTCAGACTCAGCGGTGAGTCTCACCTGAGTCAAAGGTGAGTAACTGGAGTCAGACAGAGAGACGCACACCTGGAGCCCCTCAGGGAATCTAAGGATTATATACAAGACTCTTATTCAGGTTTATTCAGTTCAAATGAGGATAAATAAAATATAATCCCTACTCTATGTCTGGCAGCTCTTGTTTAATTTGTACAAAGAAGATTATGTTTGTTTTCTTTGTTGTAACTAGGAGCACTTGGAAAACACGGACCTCCACCAAAACATAAACTGATAAATGATCTATTCACTGAGCAACTAAGCCCTTATATCTCACAATGATAAAGATAAATGATAAAGACTAATCATTTGTCCCTTTGCTTGTAGCGCTGCAGGTCATTCATTCATCAGATTTATTTAAGAGAGTTAAAACAAAATGGCATAAACAGTATTTTTTTTAACCCTTATACTCCAGTTTTAAAAAGTTACATTACTACTGTTAAGTGACAAAAGTGTCCCTATCACAAAACATCATAAATATAGTATACATTAATATGTTTTTGTATTTTTTTTTATATATATATTTTTTTTGCATAACAGTCAGAGCAGAAGAAGATTTATTAATGTATACTAGTATTATGTATACTATGATGTTTTGTGACAGGGACACTTTTGTCACTAAACAGTAACAACACAATGCAAGAAAAAAAATCCTAAATCCATCTAAATCAGTGTTTTTTTTTTTTGTTTGTTTTTTTTTTAGGATAAATTCTAGGCCTTTTTCAGCTTTATTAGATGGTATAGTTGAGACTAATGAGAAATCATGGGGGAGAGTCTGAACTCAAACCCGCAATGCTGAGGCAGGCTGTATTTGCCCTGTGTACAGCGCTACCAACTCAGCTACACGGTAATCTTTGAAGTACGCAAGGCTGTAATAACCCCCCTTGAAAAATCCACTATTATTAAAAATATCTCTTTTTTTTTTATGTTTTTAACAAAAAAATGTAGATGCAAATACAAACACTGGCATAAAAAGGTTAAAATTCTAAAAAATAAGTAAATATTTGGTATTTTTAATCAAGGCACAACATTTATGCAATAACAAGAGAAAAAATATGAATGTATATTGTTTTTATAATGTTTTGTGATGAGGACACTTGTTACTGAACCGGAGCAGAGAGTGTAAAAATGAAGTAATATAAGATTTGTGTTTAGAAAATCAACATTAATGATAAAATACACACTCCTCACTGGGCACAGGGTGAAGTGGAGCTGTAGTGAAATCCTGGGCTTTTGTGAACCATTAATGTAGTAATGGTTTAAGCAATAACCAGCTCCACTGCTGACGTGACCTGAGCCCCGACTCTGAGCAGGAACTCAGGTGAAAAACGCTCACTCATCGCTCTCTGTGGAAATCTCCTGAGAGCGACGTCACAGCTCTGAGCCACAAAGGCCTGGCCCTGAACAGGAAGTAAGTTTATCTGGAAAAGTAGGGGAACTACACTGAGCACATTATGTAAACGAAGGGTGAAGGGACTGAAGTTAATGTGTAATGAATTTATATTGCGTTAAATTAAGCAACAACTAACTTAAATTATTTTTTATGAACTTCAAAGTGTCTGTACTATGTTATCACCTACATTACACCACAGAGTTTATATATTTATAATTTTTATTCATTTTCTTCTGCGAACACTCGGGTGGGCTGTGAGTGGCTCAGCTACATTTACACCCAATTAAATACTTACTTACTCACAGTCCTGCTGACAATGTCCAGGTACACAACAACTGCTAAACATCATGACATGAAATACTCTGACATACTTGTGACAATATGTGAAAGTACTGTTACTTCAAAATAATATTACTGACATTGACATAAAAGGACTTGAGAAAAAGTGATGAAGTTTGCCTAAGTAGAACATATTTACTACTATGACAACTACTACTGCTGTTACTACTGTTACTATTACTACTGCTGTTGTACTTGTGTAAAAGTATTTAAAAAGTATCTCTAAGTTGCTTTTCATCTCTGGTTTTTGTAATTGTAAAAACATTTGCATTCACATTGCATTTTGAGTTGCAACCATAAAACTACAAGCCCATATATTTCCACAATAGCACAGTTTTTCTCAAGGTGTTTCCCAACCAGTGGTGCAGGGACACCCAGAGGTACGCAAGCACTTTGCAGGAGGTACTTGGAAAAATTTCATCACTATAAATATTTTAAGCTCTAGTGTCTCATTGACTGCTAAAACTGCTAAGGAATATTATATTTTGTTACATATTTTTAGGTTTAATATCTTATTTCAAAGGGGAATTATTCAAATATTTGTTATTATTAGTTTATTTATTTATGCTGAACATAAAATATATAGTAGAATACGTAAATGTAATAGGAGTTTATATTGTTATATTTTTATTTTATATTTTTATTTTAAAGACAGGCAGATTATTGTTTTATTTCATTTGTATCTTGAATTTGAGTTTAAATGAAAAAAATGCAGCAGAATTTGTATCTAAAGTAAATCATAAATGTATTAATAAAGGTATTATTGAACACAGATGTTTTATAAGACCACTTTTTGAAGAATAACCAGCACAGATGAGTAAAAGTTTGGGAACCACTGCTGTATCGCCCCAGTCTCATACTTCTCCTGTCACAGTGTGAACTTTAATCTGTGTCAGTTCCAATAAAAACTCTGTCCAGCTTCCTTCAGGAGAAATACACAGTAATCTTGTTTACACGTACTGCCACTATCCTCTGTTTATCTGTGTACCAGTGCGTACTTGTCTCAGTGTGAGTCTTTGTGTATATCTGTGTGTGTGTTTGTGTGTGTCAGAGGTGGTGTGATCAGGCGGAGACAGGTCGTACCGGTCTGGAGTGAGCTGTGACTCTAGCAGGAGAACTCACGTGGACGGCCTTATCTTTCTAAAAACAAAAACACCACCATCACGAGGAGCGGAGACAATGATTCATATCCTTCACTTATCGATGAATGCTCAGAGCAAGTGATAATAGTATTCATAAATAAACAGTTACCAGAAAAAGTGCTGTTAAATATACTGTATTCATAGTGCTCAGATTCATATCATGCAGCTGAAACATCGCACTTCTTGGGAGGCCAGCATTTATTCCTGCACCATATAACGTATTGTCCCGCTTGTATTTTCATAGTTTTTATTTTTATCAATAGTAATATTTCAGCTTTATTGCATGTTTTATAACACTGAGCAGGAACAGTATTCCAACTTCCCGGTTTGTCCTGTACATATGGTGAAACTGACAATAAAACAATCCTTGCCTCATGTGACCAACAACCCTGCTTTTATCTCTCAGTTGTAAATTAACAAGTAGACCACAACCAAAATATGAAACAATCTGAGCTTAGTCTAAGGTCCCCTATTTTACTAAACTGACTTTATTGAGATTTTAATCATGTTATAAAGTTGTTTCCAACTCAAAAACCTGAAGCAGAAGACGTTTCTCATTCAAGAGGTTTTGATAATTCTGAAGTTGCGCTGGTCAGAGAGCTGGGTTATATGCTCTGAAAGGAAGTACGTAAAGTAGTAAAGTATGTAAAGGAACTAAATTCAGTGTAGACAGTCTCTGGCGGCCCCCTGCAGTACCTTGGAGGCCCAAGGGGCCCCAGACCCCAGTTTGGGAATCACTGATCTAGATAAAGGTCTAATTTTTGTCAGTTTCTATTTTGCAATATGCTTTGTAGGGATTTTTATATAATATTAAAATGTTTGGGTCTTTAGGTCTCTGCTACTTCATTCTGTTCTCTCCTGTGATCCCAGTGCAGTCTTATCTGCTGCTGGTTTTATTCAAAGTGTAACTCTGCTCTCTGACAGTGCTTTTCTTGTCCCTCTCTCTGTCCATTTGCACTTTATGGACTCATTTGTCTTGTGTTGAAGGAAAGCGGCTGATGTAAACTTATCTGATGCAACCTCTCGGAGCTGTTTCAGAGCAGAGAGGAGGAGATGTGCGTACGTGACACAGAAACAGCCTGCACTCAGGTGTGTCCTGTGACTACTGCTTTGTTTATACAGCCAAAACATGCAATACTAATACTTTTATAACTCAAAATCTTAAAATAGCCATGAAGCTTATTTTCAATCTTGCACAGCTGCCTGCACGAACACATAATACAAGTCATTCATCCGTCTTCTGCTTATTCTCGTAGATGAGGTGTACCCTGGACAGTGGCCAGTTAATCACAGAGACACAGACAGACAACCATTCACTCTCACATTCATTCACTCACTCCAGAGACAAAACACATGCATGTCTTTGGACAATAACATGGGGAGGATATGCAGACTGTCAGGGAGACTGTGTGAGAGACAGCCCGAGGAGGCAAAAGAGCACTAACCACAGTGCCCCCTTAATACAAGTCATATACACACATTTAAATAGATGTTTTAAATAATCAGCTGACTGATAGCCTGGCCAGCCAACTCCTCCTCTATTCTTTTTGTAAGCGGGACAGTCTGGTTCCTCTGTCACAGTGAACCGTTTCCCCCCCCGGTCGATTCGGAACCGGCCTATCACAGCCGTTTATCTGCAGCACTTCTTACAAATACAGAAGCTAATCCCCTATCAGAAATAAGCAAGATAGCGCTGGCTAATATCAAGCGAATTTTATAACTTCTCTCACCTTTGATTAATGCCATTTAGCGCTTTTTATTCAGCACCTGTTAATTCTGCTGAAGTCTGCGTTGTTGTTCAGTCCTCTGTGGGATTTTTGTCTTTGTTTTGTTTCCATTTTAACAACAGTAAAGTCCCGCTGACGTCCAATGTAGCAACCACATTTAAACAAACCCCCTTTTTCCACAAGTCTTTGTACAACAGGCTTCTGCTGCTCTCCCCGTTCAGACAGACCTGTTTCTAATACGCCGTATTCTGGTGTTTTATGGCAAAACCATAAACCTGCTTATGTCCCACCTACATTTCTTTGATTGGTCATTCCATCTTTGATTGTTCTGCTTACAAAGGGATACCAGACTAACTTCTTTGGATAGAATAGGAAAAGAGCTAGGCTAATGCTGTTATGTTGTTGTTAGCAATGCACTTATTTTCACTGACTCCATTGTTTCCAGTTGTGTGATCCAGAACCCTCCACAGCACCTCACATAAACTGGACCATCAATTTGACTTCTTCAGGACTTTTCCCCTTCAGTTCTTGATTAACTAGACACATGTACACTGACATTCACTTTCACATTCATTCACCTGTAGCTCAAGAGACACTGAGTTACCTGCAAACAAACAAAAAAGCTTTGTTTGTTTTTATTTCCAACATTTTTACCGTTCACCTTAATAAGATGTGCTATAACACACACATGCTGTTGTTTTAACACATACATTGTTGTTTTTAGTGGCTTTATAAATAAACTTGATGAGAAAATGACAACATGACAACAGGGGAATCAATCCTTTATTAAAACTAAAAGCATTGGTCCTGTTTCACAATGGTAAAACTACATTGCTGAACTCAAATCTGGGAATCAAATAGTTCAGGGGTAAATGCGCTTTATATTGAGTTATGAAAGCCCTTATATCTCACAATGTCAAGAATCAACAAAAAACACAGATTCTTAAATTTTTCACCCCAAGTACCTCCTCCAAAAGAAAATATTTTGCTTTTCAATTATCATCTATAATTAGCCCAAGTGCTGTGTTCTAACCCAGGTCTAAACCAGAACTAAACCAGGACTAAATCAGGACTCAACCAGGTCTAAACTAGGTCTTGACCAGGAGTAAACCAGAACTAAACCAAGATTAAACCCGGACTAATACAGTTCTAACCCAGGTCTAAACCTAAAATGATCCAGGACTAAATCAGAACTAAATCAGGACTAAACCAGAACTAAACCAGGTCTAATACAGTTCTTCTCCAGGTCTAAACCAGGACTCAACCAGTTCTAAACCAAAACTAATCCAGGTTTAAACCAGGACTAATCTAGGACTCAACCAGGTCTAATCTAGGTCTTAACCAGAACTAAACCCGGACTAATACAGTTCTAACCCAGGTCTAAACCAGGACTAAACCAGAACTAAACCCGGACTAATACAGTTCTAACCCAGGTCTAAACAAGAACTAATCTAAGACTAAACCAGGACTAAACCAGAACTAAACCAGGACTAAACCAGAACTAAACCAGAACTAAACCAGAACTAAACCAGGACTAAACCAGAACTAAACCAGGACTAAACCAGAACTAAAGCAGGACTAAACCAGAACTAAACCAGGACTAAACCAGAACTAAACCAGGACTAAACCAGAACTAAACCAGGACTAAAACAGGAATAAAACTAAACATTAAATTTAAAACTTTGAATGCAAAAAACTCCAGAAGAAGCCTGCGTACCACCAGTGGTCCCCGTACCACAGTTTAAGAACCACTGGACTAGAACCAATCATGTCTCTACTGACCCCTTGTGGCTGAAAGTAGTGGTTCAGTGGTTTTAGTCAAAGTGTGACTGTAGAGGTTCAAAATCTTAAAAAAAAAAAAAAAAAACACTTTAAGAACTTCCCTCAGCCGCAGCAATAAAAGAAAACTTCAGCAACAAAAAAACTTTATATTCCTAATGTAGCTACAGTATCCCGTCCCATCAGTGTTTATGGTAACAGTCCGTGACCTCCACCGGGTCCCTCAGAGACCGGGGTTTGTCCAGACTTAACATCAGAGTGGGCTCTTTGCTCAGGGGCTCCACGTGACCCCTGAGCCAGTGGTGTCCGTTCTGTCTCGGGGCGTAGGCCTGCTCCGGGTGAGGAGGGGGCGTCCCAGGTGGGAACATGGGGAACTCTTCTGTGTCCTGCTGCTGGAGGTGTCTCAGGATGGACTTGGACAGGTAGTGAGGGTCGTCTTCGTGTTCGTCTGAGAAAGTGGAGAGAGATACAGAGGTTTTAGTTTAATGTAATCTGTACAGTGCCTCCAGAGGGGTGTGCATTTTCTGTTAGACCCCTGCAAATTTGACTGCTGTTGATAAAACTCTTGATATTAAGCCAAGTGCATTTGCTCCCCTCGCATGTAGATAAGAAAGATTAAGCAATATTTGTAAGTGAAAAGATTGTTATGTAAGTACAGTACACTCTACTGTCCCTGTAGGGAAATTTGTTCTCTGCATTTGACCCATCCTTCAATGCCACTGGGGAAACTTGTATTGTACTTAAAATACCTGGTTTTCGATACCGGTACCTGAGCAATACTTTTTCTGATACCTATGGTGAGCTAGTTCATCTTCTACAATTATAAAACACATAATGTTGAATAAAACAAGGAACCAAGGAACCAGGATCCTGGTCAGGAGTACCTTGCTGGAGGATTAGCCTATTGTTCATGTTTTTTTTAGGTTGATGGGGGAAACCAGAGGAAACCTACCCAGACACAGGGAGAACATGCAAACTCCACACAGAAAGGCCTTAGTTGCCCGGTCCGGGAATTGAATCTGGGACCTTCTTGCTGTGAGTGCTAACCATATAATGCATTGGATTTATACACTTCCTGACCAAAAGACTGTTGGACCGCCTTTAGCTTTGATTTCAGCATGCATTTGCTGTGGCATTGTTTTGATAAGCTTCTGCAATGTCAAAACATTTATTTCCATCCAGTGTTGCATTAAATTTTCACTAAGATCTTGTATTGGTGGGAGAGTGTGACTACTGCACAAAGCCTTCTCCAGCACATCCCAAAGATTCTCAGTGGAGTTAAGGTCTGGACTCCATGTGTGAAAATGATGTCTCATGCTCTCTGAACCACTCTTTCACAATTTGAGCTCAATGAATCCTGGCATTGTCTTCTTGGAAAAAGCCCGTGCCATCAGGGAGGAAAAGATCCATTGATGGAGTAACCTGGTCATTCAGTATCTGCAGGGAGTCGCTGACCTCATTCTTTGAGCACATATCGTTGCTGAACCCAGACCTGACCAACTGCAGGGAGGCTCTCACTTATTTACTTTGTTAAATCCAGGTGCCAACTTTTTTTTTTTTTTTTTTTTGTGAGGCAGTGTATATAGCCTTTCTAGATACTCAAAGCACTTTACAATTACAATTACAATTAGGTGCATTAGTCATTCTCTCCTCAGTCATGCTCGGTGGTGGTGGTGATCTGGTAGTGGGGCTCGAACCACCAACCTTTGGGTAAATGGGCGAACGTATTTACCAACTGATCTACTGCCGCCTCCAGCCACGTAACTACAGACAGACCACCATTCCAAAAATGCAGATTTAAGTCATGTATTTTACTGTTTATGTAGCAAACATGTAACGCTACTCTTCACAGGAATTGACTCCAGGAGAAATAAATATGTTTAAAACTATAATTAATTATATGACAACAGCAGTGCTCATTAAAAACAAGCTTGTATCCAAATAGGTTCAAATTATTACTGTGAATGCCATAAAACCATGATCACACACACACACAAAACAGCTGACCTGTTTTGTGTGTCTCTGAGCGCCGCCTGTATTACCCCAGAACACCATCTTTATATAGAAATTTGGTTCTCAAATTGTGGCACGGGTACCACTGGTGGTATGTGGGCTTCTGGTGGTATTTAGAAGTTTTTTTGGTGTTCATGTCTTGATTTAGTTTAATTTAGAACCAGATTTATTATTATTCATTTACTTCTTGTTTAGTCCTGGTTAAGACCTGGCTTAGTCCCTGTTTCGTCCTTCTTTAGACCCGCTTTAGTGCTGCTTTAGACCGGGTTTAGACTGGGTTTAGTCCTGTATTGACCTGGTTTAGTCCTGCTTTAGTTTGGTCCTGCTTTAGTTTCTTTTTATCCCTTGTTTTAGACAAGGATTAGTCAAGAATAAAGCTCATTTTAGTTCAAGATTACCATCAAAGCCTGAGTTTGAGAAACACCATTTTAAAGGATCCTGTATTGCGAGATAGGGCCAGAGAAACTAACTGTAGCCACAATGGTCAGAAAAAGAACAAAAGATAAGTTTTAGTAGATCTTTTACCATGAGAGTATGAGAGGGTCTTTGTGATTCAATGAAGAGAGCATTTACCCCTGAACTAGGACATCTCTGGTTTAAATCCAGGTCTGTACACGTCTTCACTCTTTACCATTAAAAAATATTTCCATTGTCCCTGCTGGGCCACCATAGATGCTCACAGACTTTTAAATATCCCTTGTTTTATCCTTACCGTTGAGCAGGATGAGTGTGTAGCAGTTGCGACACTCCAGAGATCTGTCCAGGACGTCCCGCAGAGTCCTGTAGAAGAGGAGGACCTGCTGCCTCCTCTGGGCCTCCCCGAACCCCGCCGTACTGTCCTGGGACATGCTGTAGAGGGTCAGGAGGGGGGTGGCGTACTCCACCACACAGTCATGGCCCTGGAAATCACACAGCAATAATGTTCACAACATTTTATCACTTTTAAGGGTTTTTTCTCAAGATTTTTCTGCCTCTCACCATTTTGGAAAAAGTACGTCTATATATATTACTTTTAGTTGCACATTACTGTTAATTTTATAATTTTTTACACATAAGACAGACACGTGTTTCTTCTTAATTTCATTATTATTTCAAGCACTAGTGGAAACCTTTGCCATTTATAGCAGTTAAGATAAGATTAGTTTAATGGTTTTGTGTGACCGGTAGATGGCGCTGTAAGTTGTTAAAATGTTTCTGCTGGGTGTAATATTATATTTTAACAGCAGATGGTGCTCATGCTATGCCAGAAAAAAAGGTTGGGTTTTGTACAGTAGTCCTAATGAAGCTAATGTATATGTTGTTGTTTTTTTATTCCAATTTGTCACGTTTGTTGCTCAGTCACTAATTACTTTGATTTTTGTTTAACCTCTGGAAATAATTGATAAAGTTAATTAAATTGTAATAATAATAATAATAATAATAATAATAATAAATACAGTAATAATAATAAGTAATAATAAAGACTGATGTTGTAGTTAAGATCATTTTAATCGAGACCAAGAAGACCAGCCTGAGACCAGAGTGAACCCAGACAAGGCTGAGTGAGTTTTGAGACCGAGCCCAAGTCAAACCGAGACCAGGTCAAGGCCAAACGATGTAAACAAAAAAAAAAACCCAAACAAAACAAACAAACAAAAAAAAAAAAAAAAGAAGGAGAAAAGTTTTAAAAAGTTCAAAAACATTATTGATAATTGTAACAATCCAATGCAACAGACTCCACAAATAAATAGAGAACAGAACATTTTGCTGGTTCTTCTGCTGCGGGAAAACTAATTACTTTAAATTTATGAAATATAGTATTTCTTATGTTTGGTAAAAAAAATAAAAAAAAATTAAAAAAAATTCTCTGAGACTGCCACATCCAAGATTGAAACAAGCCGACTGATTAAAATTGAATTTGAGACCAAGACTGATTAAGACTGCAGCCAAGACCATAAAGAAACTGCTCAAGACATTGTCTGGCGCCACAACACTAATAGACCCCAAACTTATGTTCTCCTGAACCTATTTCCAGCGGGTCCCTCCAGGGCCACCATAGCTGTTCACAGGCTGCAGAAAGGAAAGATGTAGGATTTTATTTTCGAGTGGTAGCACCAATTGCCAGCAAAAACAACATTGCAAATTAATTCTTCGAGTCACTGATTTAAGCTACAAAAGTACTAATACTCACTGTGTTTAAAGTCTGTTCATTCAAGAGCCGTGTACACAGAACAGGATCTCTGTGTGCCCTGAATGACAATAGAGGTCACTGTTAAACGACCTCATCTTGAACTGTGACCTCTGGTGTCTCTAAAGTACATTATAATCTACAGGCAGAGGCTCATTTGCATACATTTGCATAAAGATTCAATAGGGGGCAAAAGGCAGTGGAGTCCCAGAAAACTGACATTATCATAGATTGACTGAAAGCATACTGCAGTCGAGTAATTATTTGGACATTACTGGTTTAGTTCCACTTTTAAAATGTCAGGGATAAGAAAAGTTCATCTATTTGATAAAAAGAGAGACTGGGACGTTTTGTAACACTTTATAATAAGTTGAGGCCTCCAGACAAACATTTTTTTTATTTATTTATAACTACCTCCACACAGCTTTATGTGTTTGGTATTTTTCCCAAAGTATTTTTTTTTTTTTAACCGAACCTCAGCCTCTCCCACAAACCCCGCCCACTCCAGGAAGCACTGACCAATCGCCAAGCCCTCTACATCCAATCTGCTCTCATCTATTTATTATAAAATAAAATAAAAAACGGTGTACAGCTCTGTTTCCACTGATTCCTCACAGCTTTTTTTTCACTCTGTGGTAAAATTGCATCATACAAAAAGTTTAAATTATGTTCAAAAGACCGCAACACTCTGCACTCTGCTGGTCTCTTTATGGCACCAGTAGAGTACTTCATAAAAAATGTTCTCATTTAGTCAGATAATGTTTTTAAAGGTTGTAAAACATGCAATGCTGTTCTAGAGGGGACCAAGATAAGACCAAGAGACGTTTAAAAATATGAATAAAAGCATAATACTTTCTAGCCCCTTTAAACTGTTATAGTGAGATTTTCATCCTCAAACCCTGAATACAGAGCACATTAGTGCTTTAGAAAAAAAACATGTACTTTTCACCCAAATAAGTTTCAAAATATTTGAATAAGTTTTTTTTTTTTTTTTTTTTTTTACCTGGGTGGGAAAGTGGGTATTAGTAATAGTGGTAATAACAGTACTAATAGCAGTAGTAGTAGTAGCAGTAGTAATGTGTTGTTGTTGTAGTAGTAATGGAGGTAAACTTTACACTCACCACTACTTCTGTCTGAGTAATAGTAATTATTTTAGCTTTGACACAAAAGCAGCAGTGAGTGTCAAACCCTGAATACTGAGCACTTTAATGTGATTTGTGGAAATGCAGAGAAAAACTCACTGCAGCAGTCCCTCCTCTCTCTCTCTCTCCCTCTCTCTGTCTGTATGCCTTTACTAATCTGATCCAAAATATCTGCAGAGTTTTTAATAAGGACAGTCACGCACCTCCAGTGGGCCCAGCTTATTTAGACCTGGTTTAATATGGACTCACTGCACCACCAGAGACTGTAAATGTAATCTGCTATAGATCACTGAAGATATGAGAGTTTTGTACTTAAAGGCCAACCACCCAAGTTTTTTATAAGCTTTCCTTCATCTTATACACTGCACCAGTGGTTTATTTGTTGATTGGTGCTTTGCTTCTCATTTTTCTTTCTTTTTTTTTTCTTTTTTTTTTTTTTTGTGGTGTGAGCAGTTGGAGCCAGCACTGGAACTGGTATCTTTCCAGTTGGATTTGCTCCAATACTCTATTGCAGGGGTGTCCACACTTTTTTCAAAGAGGGCCAGCTTTGAAGATGGGCAAAGGTCCAAGGGCCGACAGTCCCTCCTGATTTTTCTAGGAACTAAACGCACATACTGTATACATTGAATGCACATTGAATGTATTTTCTTTTCAAAAGCCAAATAATTATAATTTATCTTCTTTGATGATTAAATGTAAAACCAATTCAAACAAAAGAACATCTTTGTATATAAAAACATTAATATATATGTATTTAGCTCAGCCTGATTTAATGTTTCTAATCATTCCAAACATACAAAACTTGCTCTAACTTTTTATACAAATGTACAGACAAAGCTAAGGACACACTGTATGAAAGTGCTGGTGGGTGATTATTGGTAAAAATAAAATCAGTCCCTGCTCAAGTTCCACCGCTGAAATAAACTTCCACTGCACTTTTACAATAAAGGCTCACTGAAACTGTAAACATTGCACATCTAGAAGTTCATTTTGACTGGTAAAAGTATTATCTAAATTACAACCACACAGAGCCATTTTACAAGGGCAACAAGCAGAAGCTGAAGGCGTGGGGCTCGGTGGCCACAGCTTTGTGTTCAGACGGTGAGGAGTCTGTAAAACTGAGAGGAGAGCAGCAGCAGCTCTGACGACCTCAATGTAAATTACGCTTTTAAATGAAATTGATCTTCTTCCGCAACATCCCTGGTGTAAATTCGATGTAATTTATGCTTCCTTAAATACAAGGGCAAAAAACAGGTAGTTCATTTTTAAAGGCAAAGCTAGTGGCTCAGCTTTTGTGGCTGTGTTTTGGCAGTGGTTATGATATTTCTCTGTTACCAAAGAAAATTGTACTTCCTTAATGGCTTGCTTAGTCATTGTCTTTCATTAATGTGACAATAAACAGTCATATGAAAATCAAGATATCCCAATATTCAGTAACAATGCAAAAAGGTATATTTTATAAAATGACGATTGTATGCTGGAGTCTGCCTGTCCTTCCTGTGTTATCGAGTATTCCCACTATCCAATGACATGCATGTTTTAGGCAAATTAGTGAATCTAAATATCCCCTGTCTGTGTGTGTTTCTTTGTCAGCCCTGTGACTAACTGTCCACTGTCCAGAGTGTGTCCCGTCTAAGGCTCATAGTTGCTGGGATAGGCTCCAGTCTCGCGCCACCACTAACAGCAACAAGCAGAAGACGATTATTGAGTTAATTTTTCAATATCTGAAATATTTGATATTTTTTACTTATAAATTGTTTAGATCATACCAAACAGTGGCTTTTAAACTTGTCTACTACTAATTAATCAATGCCACATTTAGGCAGAATGGGGGAAAATACCATAATTTTGGCATGTGTCACAATTGGTGACCTAAAATAGCACAATTTAACAAAACAAAAAGTGGGATTACCAAAAGTTACAGCAATATTTTACCAGAATTCAGACACGTTTTACAGTTTGAATCACTAAAATTGGTTAAATGGCTGAAAAAAGACAGAATGGGGCAGCATACCATAATTTGGCAGGTGTCACAATTAATGGCATAAAATAGCACTAATTAGAAGAAGAATTACTCTTAGAAATACTCCTAAAAGTCATGGCAGAGTTGGAGGCACAAAAAAGGCAGAATGGGGCAGAATACCATAATTTGGCAGGTGTCACAATTAATGGCATAAAATAGCTCTAATTAGAAGAAGAATTGCTCTTAGAAATACTCCTAAAAGACATGGCAGAGTTGGAGGCACAAAAAATGAATGGGGCAGAATACCATAATTTGGCAGGTGTCACAATAGATGGCCTTAAATCACACAAATTACAACAAAGGCAGAGTGACCAAAAGGGATACCAATTTTGTGCCATAAATAAGACAGGTTTTAAAGTTTGAATCACTAAAATTGGTTGGCAGGTGTCATAATAGATGGCCTAAAATAGCGCAAATTAGAAATAGTATTACTGCTAGAAATACTCCTAGAACTGTGTCAAAAACAAGAAGCACAAAAAAGGCAGAATGGGGCAGAAAAACATAATTTGGCAGGTATTTCAATAGATAAAATAGCACAAATTACAACAAAGGCAGAATTGCCAAAATTAATTGCCAAATAGTTGCAAATCACAGCCATAATCTCTTCAGAAGTTATAAAAGTGATGATGTTGATGTCCCACCTTCCCATAGTGGTCCAGGACTCTGTAGACGCTGTGTTTGTAGACCCTGCCCCGGACTCCGGCCCGGTCCATCTCGCTGTTCGGGAGGTTGTCGTAGAAGTGGATCCGGTCGTCCTCATCCTCGAGTTTGTGACTGATGTTGGCGTTGACCGGGATCAGGATCAGGAGCCGCTTCGACCCTCGGGTCCTCAAGGGGGCGGTGTCCTGGTGGGACGCACAAAAAGCCGAGATGGAGTTTTCCAAACCTAAACAAACACAAGTAATAAAGTTTGTTTGTCTTGGTAAAAAATTGTACCAGAATAACACAACATGGAGCACTGGTTAAGTATTAGGCAACCAGTTAATTTATTATTTATGAATTACTTTTTATTTAGAGAGGCAGATCTATATTCTGCCAAATCAACTTCTGAACTTTCTACCATGTTATAATGTTGTTCCCTCATCAAAAACATACCTGGAGCTGTGTTTAGTTTCATTCACAGCTGTTTAACTAATCCTGTAGTCTCTTGCGCTGAGTTTCTGAGGCCTCCACCGCTCCCACAAGCCCCGCCCACTCCAGGAAGCACTGATCAACAAGCCGTCTATGTCAGGATTTGTTCTGTGTATCCATTTCCTGTTTTATTTTGACAAGTTACTGACTTTTCCTGTGTCTCCAGCTTGACTTCCTGCCACTGTTTTTTCCCGCCCTTGTGATTACCTGCTCCGCCCCTAATGTGTTCCACCTGTGCCTTGTTGTCTCCCCTATATAGTCTGTGTGCTTTCCTCAGTCCTGTGCCAGATTGTCTTGTTCCTTTGTGTCGAGCATTCCAGCGTTTTTCCTAGTGTTTTCTGTGGACTATTGTGTATCTTACCGGACTGTTTTTTGGACCCTGATATTGCTTCTTCCCTTTGGATTTGGCATTTTGGATTTCGGACAGATTTTTTGTGTATGACCTATTTTTGGATTAAAGACCTTGTCTTGGATTTTTTGTGTTGAGCTTTTGAGTCCACACCTAGCCGTACAGCTGCACAGTCTACATCCAGTCTGCTCTCTTTCATTTATCCAAAAAAACAGTGGACAGCTCTCTTTCCACTGATTCTTCGCAGACATTTTTCATTAAAATGGCATGGCATCAAACGAAAAGTTTAAGGAAGTAACCAGCTTTTTTCACTGTTTCTGTTCAAAAGAGCGCAGTACTTCATAAAAAACATTTTCTTTTATTCAGATATTTTTAAAGGTTGTAAAACATGCTTCTGTTCTACAGGTGACCAAGTTTGGTTTAAAAATATAAATTAAAGCATAATACTGTAGAGCCCCTTTATTGCTTTATTATTGGATAATAGTGGAGTTATTCTAATGTCTCACCACTAAAGGAGCACATAGGTAGATCTCTATGGCCTACAGTTTGTTTCTTGATAGATTAAATTATCTATGATTTAAATACAGGGTAACCCCAAGGTCTTAAGTATTAAAAAGGTATTAAATTTTATGTTGCCAAAATCAAGGTCTTAAAAGTTTTAAATCATATGTGCAGGTATTCAATTTTGTTCATCTAAGTACATTTTTTTATGTTTTTTTGATGTCAAAAATATGTTAGATCAATACTTTAAGTAAAAACAGAAGTCTTTTTTTGCAGTTTGGATGTGAATTTGGCAACAAATTCTATCAATAGTGGTTTTACAAATATCTTAAAGTCACCCAGTTGAATGTGCCTTTATTTAGTAAAATTATGTCTACTGTAATTTTCCAGGCATAGACATATTTGTTGCGAAAAAAAACATTTCCACATAACTTATAAAAAGTTTTCTAAATGGCATTAAAAAGCCTTAAATAGGTCTTAAATTTTACGAGAATAAACATGGAGCTACCCTGAAGTAATACTTTTAATCATAATGCATTGCTTTCACACTTCATGCATCCTGTCTTCCACACACAGCCCAACAGACCCGTCCATGTTATGTCAAAAATACCAAGCTACCATGTATTTGAGCACAGTAGATACCACAAAGATGCAGCTTTTGTGAGTTAATGATGTAAATATTGTGTTGTGTGGTACTGACGTGGCAGCACCAGGCGCAGGTATCCCAGGTAGAAGGACCAGGCCAGTCCATGGGCCACGTTCATCTTCCTGCCCTCACAGATGTCTGAGAGCTCCACCTCTGAGGGCCCCTGCACAGAGAGGACACACAAACAGAGCTTTACATCTTCACTTTTATAATAATGATGTATTAAACAAACATAATGGGTGTGAAATATCATTTGTTCCAGTGGTCTATGTGCTCATGCGCAAAGGGTGGATCAACACAAACTGTATTGGCTAAATTTATTTTCTATTTTGTGAGTTGACGAATTAGGTTTGTATAATAACATTACACTGTAAAAGATTGTTGTAATATCAACAGTGTTTTACTGTAATATGCACAGTACATTACTGTAAAAGGTTTATACAGTAGACTACTGTAATGTGCACTGAATTGTGGGAGGAAAATAATGTTACAGTAACCTACTGTAAAAATTACAGTGGTGAATTTAAGCTGGAAAATCTGACCAATAGGAAGAGAGATTTGGCAAATTTGTGTGAGATGACATTTTCTTCAGGTGGAAGAGAACCACACAGAGGAGACCTGCAGACTGTATCCTTACTCACACTATAACAAAAGTATCTATAATATATATATTTTATATCATTATTATTACATGTTTAACATTGTTTAGCTTGTACAAATGTATACTCACTTTTATATTTACTAGATAACTTAGCAGAGTCAACTGATATTCTAATGTCAGTTACATGTACTAGCTACCCCATAAACTAAAATGATAACAGGATTTTTGTCTATTTGTGCTGTTAACAAATATAATTTGTACAAAGTTTTAAACTAAATAAAACTTTAAAAAATCAGATAATAACTCTAAAAATAGAATGTGCTTAAGTCAATTTTCCAGTCAGTGTCTCAAGTACAATTTTACACAACTTAAATTAGTCTACAGCAGCACCTAATGACCACTGACAACACTGACTTCATATTGTGTCCAATCAATGAAAAATATTTATTTTATACTTTCAGACGGTTTCTCTAAATGAACAAGAAACATGGTTCTTTCAGGAAGCAGGAGGTGCACTCAGGTAAGTGACCAAATCTGTTAACACAACTGAATATTGTTTCACTCTGTTACATCAAGAATATACTGTACTGAATGTAAAAATACATTTTGTTCTCTTTGACTTTTAAGTTTTTTCTTTTCTTTCTAAATCTAGGTCAAGGCTGAACTGGAACTTTTTCTCCTGGACATTACTTCCTTCCGCAGCTAAAACTTCTAACAGGAGGAGCACCAGGGTTCAACAGATTCTGTGAGTCACAGATGATCCCAGCCCAGACCTCATCACTAACATCTGTGTAACATCTGTGTAACATCTGTGTAACATCTGTGTAACATCCGTGTAACACTGGATATGTCCTGGCCTATTACAGCACTGGATAGGTGCTAGGGTTAGGCTAAAGTGGATTTTTTTCACTTAAAGTCCACTGATTATTTTAAAACAGTATATTGGAAATGTTGTTGTGTTTTAGTTAAAGACACAAGTAACAGTGAGGAAGTATATTGTTAAATTGTTTTTGGGTAATGAATAATATGAAGTTATGTAGTCTACTTCATCCTACAGATAATACACACACTGTTCAACATTCAGTGTGTTTAATGAGGCCACACAAATTCTTTATTACAAGTAATGTTAGCTTCATTTTGATGTTCTACGTCTTTAGTGATTCTGTTTATGGCAGACTTGTTTATGTATTTTTATCCAATCAACTGTGTAAGACAAAAATGTTTGTGTATTTTTAATAAACTGACAAAAATCAAAACAGACTTGTTGTATTTTTACTGTAAGTAATATTACAATGGTTGGAGTAATTACTGTAAAACATAATACAGTAATAATATTGTATTTTTAAATTACAGTAATACTGTAAAATAATTTTACAGTAGAACAAATGTGATTGTGATTACAGTAATACTGTAAAATCAGTCTACAGTAACACTACTGTAATAGATATTACAGTAACTTACTGGCAACCAGCTTCCAGTAAGTTACTGTAAAATCTACAATAAAATTATAACAGTGTAGGTACAAGGTCCAAACTTCATCAAAATTATTTATTTGCATCACCAACATGAAGTAGGATTACAATGAGTGACTCATTGCCTAAATACCCTCTATACCATTGAACATTTAGTAGTTTTTATTTTAAGAGTGGCATGACCTTTTAAGAAATGCAGTCTCTTGTGTGAATATTGTTTTTCTTCTTTTCCTCTTTGTCTATTTATGTAAAGCCCTTTAAGTGCAACTGCGGTGATACTGTGGTATTTAAATAAAACTGATCTGAAACATAAACTATAATTTATTAGCTGTGATAAACACTTGTTTAATAATTAATTCACTAAATAAAGTGTTTGAACAGTAAGATTAATATTTTTGGCAATCTAAAGTGACAACCTTTAAGACAAAACCCGTAAAGAAAGATCTAAGACATTTTCCTAAATTGTAATATTAACAGTAGTGTCTCTCACCAGGACACCCACGCTCCTGAAGACTGCGTACAGGACTGGGACGAGGTACAGCAGGGTCCACAGATCTGAGACAGGAACAGGACTCCCGGAGAGGTACAACATCAGACCGGACAGTCCCACAGAGAGGAGGGCCTTCATTCCCAAACCACAGCCTGAGAGTGCCTGGACCAGCAAGGCCTGCCCCCTGTACCTGGGACAGACGCAGCGCAGGTGATTAAAGAGGGCTCTTCTGTGAGCTGTGATTGGCTGAGAGCTTTAGACCAAAATACCAAATGTAAACAAAAGATTAAATAGTAAAACACAAAGAGGGCAGTAGTATCCACTCCCACACACTCATTCAGCAGGAATAAAATGTATACAGGACAGTGGAGAGGCCAGCTGTGTTGTAAGGTTTAAGGCAGCCCTTCCCAAAGTCAAGAGCATTGCGGCCACTTTAAAAAGTCAGACAATGCTGCACACACCTCCAAAAATTAAACTTCACTATATTCAAAAGTCTGTGTCATGTTTTTCCCCATAGATTTCTATAAGTAACATTAAAAAACACACTGCTAAAACACAGCAATTAAATAATATTTTTAATTGCAATTCATTTTGAACACAGTTTTCCCACTTTGGGAACCAGTGGTTTAAGGAAAGAAAGGAAAAAACAGGAGGCAGAGCAGAAGAAGTTGAGGTTCTCTGTTCATGGTGAGAATGGATAGGATCAGGAATGAGCGCATGACAGTTTATGTTGGATGTTTTGAAGATAAAATCAGAGAGGACAGACTTGAGACGCTTTGGACATACACAGACGAGGGATAGTGAATATTTGGGTAGAAGGATGTTGAGGTCGGAGCTGAAGGCCTAGAGCAGACATCTGCAGCCTATGGTTTTAGAGCCGCATGCAGCTCTTTAGCCCTGCTTTTGCGGCTCATCTGACATCTGGTTATGTAAAATCAATAAATTAGTAGACGGCAATAAAACCTCTGCATCTGCATCATCTTGTCACTTTAAAATAAAACTTTCTCCCTGTTTTCAGGTATATGTTGTTAGAGAAGTTGAGAATTTGAGACTTCTTGTTAATATGGTAATTTTCCTTTATTATTACTTATATATTATTTATATATTTATTTCCTGTTATCTTAGGTCACACTGTACGGTCACAGTAGCACATGCTGTGCCACACCTGGCCTTTAGTCAAAACTTGGCCTTGCTGAAGCCTTTATTTTGACTTGTGATGCATTCACTGTCCTTCTTACTGCTCAGCCTGATGCACAACAGAGGTAATTTAACCTTCTCACTTTGGACGCATTGCCAGACTTGAATAGTCAATACTCCCATGTATTGTTGACTGTTCAACTACACTCACCGGCCACTTTATTAGGTACACCTTGCTAGTACTGGGTTGGACCCCCTTTTGCCTTCAGAACTGCCTTAATCCTTCATGGCATAGATTCAACAAGGTACTGGAAACATTCCTCAGAGAGTTTTGTCCATATTGACATGATAGCATCATGCAGTTGCTGCAGATTTGTCGGCTGCACATCCATGATGCGAATCTCCCGTTCCACCACATCCCAAAGGTGCTCTATTGGATTGAGATCTGGTGACTGTGGAGGCCATTTGAGTACAGTGAACTCATTGTCATGTTCAAGAAACCAGTCTGAGATGATTCGAGCTTTATGACATGGCGCGTTATCCTGCTGGAAGTAACCATCAGAAGATGGGTACACTGTGGTCATAAAGGGATGGACATGGTCAGCAACAATACTCAGGCAGGCTGTGGTGTTGCAACGATGCTCAGTTGGTACTACGGGGCCCAAAGTATGCCAAGAAAATATCCCCCACACCATTACACCACCACCAGCAGCCTGAACCGTTGATACAAGGCAGGATGGTTCCATGCTTTCATGTTGATGATGCCAATTTCTGACCCTACCATCCGAATGTTGCAGCAGAAATCAAGACTCATCAGACCAGGCAACTTTTTTCCAATCGTCTATCGTCCAATTTTGGTGAGCCTGTGCGAATTGTAGCCTCAGTTTCCTGTTCTTAGCTGACAGGAGTGGCACCCGGTGTGGTCTTCTGCTGCTGTAGCCCATCTTCCTCAAGGTTCGACTGTGTTGTGTGTTCAGAGATGCTCTTCTGCAGACCTTCGGTTGTAACAAGTGGTTATTTGAGTTACTGTTGCCTTTCTATCAGCTCAAACCAGTCTGGCCATTCTCCTCTGACCTTGGGCATCAACAAGGCATTTTCGCCCACAGAGCTGCCACTCACTTGATATTTTCTCTTTTTCAGACCATTCTGTGTAAACCCTAGAGATGGTTGTGCTGTGAAAATCCCAGTAGATCAGCAGTTTCTGAAATACTCAGACCAGCCCGTCTGGCACCAACCATGCCACGTTCAAAGTCACTTAAATCACCTTTCTTCCCCATTCTGATGCTCGGTTTGAACTGCAGCAGATCGTCTTGACCATGTCTACAGCCTAAATGCATTGAGTTGCTGCCATGTGATTGGCTGATGAGAAATTTGCGTTAACGAGCAGTTGGACAGGTGTGCCTAATAAAGTGGCCGCTGAGTGTATCTCCAGGCCTGTTTTGATGGGTACTCTATGGTACGCTGTATGATGCCAGTGGGGAAAAAAAAGTTTGCATTGTTTTTTTGTCTTAAAATAATCTACATAAACATAATCTAAAGAAATTTTTGAAAAAAAAATTTTTGGGGTGACTTTTTGGGGAGCGTTGCCTGAAAGCAACATTGTACCATAAGGGTATAAAAATTTAAAAGAAAGAATTCTCTTTAAATAAGAATAAATTTATTTCATAAACATTTGTAAATTCTTTAAAAAGTATAATGGTTTACAATACATACAATTTTAAATGTAAAATTTGCATAAAAGTCTCAATTTTTAAGGACTACTTGTCCAAGTGTTGCCAGTAGGCAACATTGTACTATTATGGAACAGCCCATAGAAATGAATGGCTCGAAGTGTCTAAGACTAATTCTTTGAACTGTAAACAAACTTCCTTCAACACAAAGATCATAAGCATTTGCTAAAACAAGAGAAATGATAACAAATACAGAGATAATCACCAGAATTTAATTTCAGTACATATTTTTGATCAGGTTTTTGGTGTCTATTTAGGCACTGTTCACACATCATTTCTGCTGTTTTCCCTCAATATACAGTTGAAAGAAAAGGTATTGGCAACCCTTGGAAATACTACGGTAAAAACATGAAAAAATATTTGTTTTGCAGCATTAGTTTAAGCAGACTGTGTTTGTCTATTGTTGTGACTTAGATGAAGATCAGATCACATTTTATGACCAAATCATGCAGAAATCCTAGTATTTCCAAGGGGTTCCAAAACTTTTTCTTTCAACTGTATATGGAAGGCCATAAAGCAGTTTTTTTCAGGAGTGAAGCATAAGAAGGTGGCACATTTTGTGCACTGCACTTTAACGATACCCTTACATCCAGGGTATTTGTATTGACCCTTCTTCTCCTCACAAATAGGCCAATGGTCGGTGTTGTCTTTACACATTGGTGGTAAAGCAGGGCCTTTCCTCTACACATGACTGGTTTCCACCAAGTCTGCACTGACTGGTTGTCTTCCTCTCTTCCTCTGGACCTGTGCCTGATTGCAAAGGCAATCTGCAATTTCAGTTTTAACCCTCTCCAGGCAAGCGTTGCAGATTTGCAACAGCTAAATGCTCATTACCTATCCATCCATCCATCCATCCACCTCCTCCAGCTCTACCAGGGGGACTCCAAGGCGTTCCCAGGCCAGCCGGGAGACATAGTCCCTCCAGCGTGTCCTAGGTCTTCCCCGGGGCCTCCACCAAGTGGGACATGCCCTGAACACCTCCCCAGGGAGGCGACCAGGAAACATCTGGAACAGATGCCCGAGCCACCTCAGCTGACTCTTCTCGATGTGGAGGAGCAGTGGCTCTACTCCGAGCTCCTCCCGGGTGACAGAGCTCCTCACCCTATCTCTAAGGGAGCGCCCAGCCACCCTGTGGAGGAAACTCATTTCGGCCGCTTGTATCCGGGATCTTGTCTTTTCGGTAATGACCCAAAGCTCATGACCATAGGTGAGAGTAGGAACGTAGATCGACCGATAAATCGAGAGCTTCACCGTTCGGCTCAGCTCCTTCTTTACCACAACAGACCGATACAACGACCGCATTACTGCAGATGCTGCACCGATCCGCCTGTCGATCTCAGCTCCATCCTTCCCTCACTCGTAAACAGGACCCCAAGATACTTAAACTCCTCCACTTGAGGCAGGAACTCTCCTCCAACCTGGAGAGGGCAAACCACCCTTTCCGGCTCATTACCTAATTACCAAAAAAAAGTCAGAATTGTTTATTACTACCCCATATGATAATTTCCCCCAAATATCTGATTTTTCCTGTTACTTAATTTGGCCCCGAGAGGGTTAAATTTGAGGAGACTGTACTGACCTTCCGTCTTGATGATTCCATAAAAGTACACTGTTGCCTCAGGGCAACGGCTGTATTTGAACAAGGTTTTCAGCATTTTATGAGCAAAAATATAGCAAAAAAGTATACAAAAAGTAAGTTTACTTACTTATTGTTGTCTGTATATTTTTTTCCAGATGAAAAATGGACTAAAAATGATATTTTAAGATAATTTAAGGCGAGCAAAATTGCAGTGCTGTTTTGTTTGAAAAAGCCCACCAAAAAGGGTTTCAATATGGAATCTTGAAAGTCACATGACAAATAAAAGCATTTTTAATGGTTCCCTATGCTCTTCCCTCTATTTTAAAATGCTACATGACATAAATTGATACATGATGGATATTTCACAGGCCAAAAATGAGTATGTTGCCTGAGGGCAACACCGTACCATAGAGGGTTAATACATTTCTCCAGTATAAAGACATCCAGAGTGCTTCAACCTTTAATTCAACTACTTCTAGGACTACCTGAATATTATTCTCTTATGCTATAGGAGAAAACTGTTAAACTGTTTTAGCTTCAGTGGTCCACGGAGTTGCACACATGGACTGATTAGAAGTGCCACATATGAGCAACCAGAAATGGTTACAGGATGTAACTCTAGTTCTCTGAGTGAGATAATCAGTGCAGGGTTTAATGTTGGTGTTTAGTTTAGAGGCTAAGAGTCTTTTATGCATTAGTCACTTAAAAATGTTTGTGGCTCTTCACAGATTTTTTTTTTTTTTTTGTATTTTGGGTAACAATTGGGTGTTTGGATCCAGAGGTCTGCAGACCCCTGGCCCAGAGATGAGGTTTATGGACGTATGTTGATGCGAGAGAAGAGGATGCAGAGGGTGAGATGTCTGTGCTCCTCACCTGTTCTTGTGGTGGAGCGTCTCCTCCAGCAGCAGGAACAGGTTGTGCAGTACGGGGCCAAAGGTCAACAGGAGCGTCACCATGGCGACCCAGCTCAGGATTCTCTGAGGAAACAAAATGGCCGCCCTCACCGCCATGGAGACCGCCACCGCCCCCAGAGCGCACAGCTTCGGTAAAGAGCCCCGCGGACGAGGGACCAACTCAGACTGGTCTCTGAGGGACTGCATCTACACAGGGACACAGACCAGGTTCACGTCAGGACAAATACTGTGTGACCGCAAAGGATTCTGGGTAAGTTAGTTCTGTACAGTGGGTAAATAAAACTTAAAAATGAAACTATCACCTCAGAAAATATTTGGCTTTCCAAGTGATGGTTTTAATGGACTAAACCAGGAAAAAAATAGAACTAAAAGACTGGTCTAAACGATTCAACGCAAAAAAGAAGGTGCATGGTACTTCATTGTATTTTTGTATTTATTGTATTTATTTAATCTTTTATTTTACCAGGAAGTCCCTTGAGATAAAAACTCTTTGTCGAGGGAGACCTGGCCCTAACCCAGGCAATGTACCCAGGGGAATGAGATGCTGAAGCTGCAATTTATTTTGAATATTGTTCCAAGACAACGGTGCATTGTAAGGCCTCCATACACCAATGTAATCTAATCTAAACTACACTAAGAGAAAGCAGTTCTGCCAGATTCTGTGTTGATTCTGTGGGTTGATTCTCTACACACGGTTGGCTGGAGACCTGAGGTGATGTGGGTGCGGAGGGAGCTTACCGTAAGCGTTATTTACTACACAGTTACAGAAGATTAAAGATGTGAAAGTAGAGGATCTGAGAATGGGATGTGGTTTTAGTTCTTCACTGTGAGCTTGAAGGGCTAAACCAGGACAAATCCAGGTCTAAACCAAGCCTAAACCAAGATTAAACCAGGACAAATCCAGGTCTAAACCAAGCCTAAACCAAGATTAAACCAGGACAAATCCAGGTCTAAACCAAGTCTAAACCAGGACTAAACCAGGACAAATCCAGGTCTAAACCAAGTCTAAACCAGGACTAAACCAGGACAAATCCAGGTCTAAACCAAGTCTAAACCAGGACTAAACCAGAACAAATCCAGGTCTAAACCAAGCCTAAACCAAGATTAAACCAGGACAAATCCAGGTCTAAACCAAGCCTAAACCAAGATTAAACCAGGACAAATCCAGGTCTAAAGCAGATCTAAATCAGGACAAATCCAAGACTAAACCAACCTTAAACCAGGCCTAACACAGGGCTACATCATGACAAATCCAGGACTAAACCAGGGCTAAACCAAGACAAATCCAGGTCTAAACCAAGTCTAAACCAGGACTAAACCAGGACAAATCCAGGTCTAAACCAGAGCTAAATCAGGACAAATCCAAGACTAAACCAACCTTAAACCAGGCCTAACACAGGGCTACATCATGACAAATCCAGGACTAAACCAGGGCTAAACCAAGACAAAGCCAGGTCTAAACCAGGCTAGAACCAGGGCTACAAGAGGACAAATCAAGTACTAAATCAAGTCTAAACTAGGACTAAACCAGGGCTACATCATGACAAATCTCAGACTAAACCTGGACAAATCCAAGTCTAAACCAGGATTAACCAGGTTATATACACAGAAATAAAACAGACAAAAAAACTTTCACTCTACTTGATGTCACTAAGGGAGAATTTAGATTTACCACTTCACCCCCGTGTCTTCTTTTAGCTCATATGAAAGCGACAGGTAGACACAAAAAACTAAATTACAATTAAAGCCTTGAATTCATTTTGACTTTTACTTATGAACAAAATGAAGAATTAACCTCTCCGTTCAACAGAAAATGCACACGTTACACACTATTTCATTAGATCAAAAATCTTGCAAGAAACCATAATGTCAAAACAAAATTTAGATTACAATTCATTTTACACTTTTACACAAGTTGATATTGGAGGGGCAACAGCAACATTTGTCAAAGACTTAAAGCCTTAACAGCTGCAGCAGATGTGTTAGAAACAGATGAGCACTCACCTCTGTGTCCAGATCAAACTGAGTCCTCGATGCTCGTCTCTCCTCCTTTTGTCTTCACATCAAACTCTTTCACTTTCAATTTTCTATCACTCACTAATGTTAACAGTGGCTCCAGACTCCACCCACAGAGAAACGCCATATTTGGACTTCCTCTTTTGTGACCAACCCCCCACACACACAGTGAAAGTGGGCAGAGTCTGGAGTCACTGCTAACAATAATAAGCTATAGCAGTGATTCTCAACTGTTTCACACCTAACCCAGGTCTAAACTGAGGGATAAAATAGGGATTAACACAGAAAAATGCACCACTAAATTGGGACTAAAGCAGGCCTGTGCCAGGACTAAGCCAGGATAAACCCAGGTCCGAACAAAGACTGAACCAGGACTAAAAACGACAAATTCAGGATGAACCTAGAACTAAACCAGGGATAAACCAAGACAAATATAGGTCTAAACCAGGACTAACCAGGATATATCCAGGTCTAAACCACAACTAAACCGGGTCTAAACCAGGACTAAACCAAGTATAAACCAGGACTAAACCAAGTCTAAACCAGAGTTAAATAAAGAGTAAACCAGAGCTACACCATGACAAATCCAGAACTAAACCAGGACTAAACCAGGACAAATCTAGGACCAGGACTAAATAAGGCTAAACCAAATCTAAGCCAGGTCTAAACCAACAAGGACTAAATTTAATCTAAGTCTAAACCGGGTCTGAACAAGGACTTAATCAGGTCTAAACCAGGACTTAAAAAGGGCTAAACAAGTATAAAATCAGATTTAAACCTAAACTAAACCAGGTCCAAACCAGGGCTAAACCAGGATAAACCCAGCAGGACTAAGCTGTAGTCTAAACTACAATCTAAGCCTCATCTTAAGGCAGGACTACAACAGAGCACCAGAAGCATCCTGCGTACCACCAGTGGGACCTGCACCACAGATTGAGAACCACTGCTCTACAGATTGAGTGATGTTGGGACTCTGTCCCAGTAACACCACAGAGGTTACCACAGAGTAAAATTAGTTTAGGAAAGCCAGATTTCCTCTTAATTGTAAATTGTGACCTCAGCTACTTTCATTGTCTTTTTTGTGGTTAGCGTGGTGATTCCCAACTGGCTGCAGGGAAGATTAATACATTAATACTTTTTTTAAACACGTGCTGTAAAGGTTGTAGTAGAAAAACTAACTTTTGGTTCTGTCAGAAAGTGTCCCTATCTCGCAATGGTATACAGATATAATGCCCAGACCTGGACTCAAACTTCTAGTTCAGGGGTTAATGATTTATCCATTGAGCCACAAAGCCCTCATATCTAAAACTAATCATTCCTTTACTTATCTTTCCACTACAGCATGTAAGAAATTAACGAGACAGCACATATGAAGGCGCACATAATAAACCAGGACTAAACCAGGACAAATCCAGAGCTAAACCAAGTCTAAACCAGGACTAAACCAGGACTAAACCAGGACTAAACCAGGACAAATCCAGAGCTAAACCAAGTCTAAACCAGGACTAAACCAGGACTAAACCAGGACTAAACCAGGACAAATCCAGAGCTAAACCAAGTCTAAACCAGGACTAAACCAGGACTAAACCAGGACTAAACCAAGTCTAAACCAGGACTAAACCAGGACTAAACCAGGACTAAACCAGTACTAAACCAGGACAAATCCAGAGCTAAACCAAGTCTAAACCAGGACTAAACCAAGTCTAAACCATGATAAATCCATCTGTTGTCGCAGGCCTCAGGGTCAGAGGGGCGCAGAAATGGTCCCTTTGCTTACATTTTCTATAATAATGGGCCCATGTGAAGTCTTCCTGCCCTGGGCCCCAGGCCGGTATGGAAGTAACTTATTCTTTTGTTGTTGATTGATTATAAGAATGTCTAGCCATGATGATTTTTTATGTCATTAATTTGATTTGAATGAGACACTTTGTGAGTCCCATGTTCACAGACAGTTCCTCTTTTTATCCTCTTTGATTTACAGTAAAAAATAAAAAATACAAAAAGAGGAACTGCCGTGACTAAAGTGCTGGTATAGCAATAGCCAAGGAGGACACAAGAGTATGAGTAATATTATTAAGAATAATAAGAATAAGAAAACCATGTGTCTGTGTAGGTTTCCCCTACCACTAAAAACATATACAATAGGTCCCCCATGGGGCCAGGACTCCCCTGTAAAAGAGATTCTGAATCTCAGTGGGACTTTCCTGCTTAAATAAAGGTCAAAGTATCAAACAAGAGCACAGAAGAGTATCAGAGACCAGTCTGGCCAAAGAGATATACTGTTTTATTACCGGTTAATAAGTAGTAGTAGTAGTATAAAAGTAGTTGTAGTAAAAAAATTAAAAAAAAAGTTAATTCAATTTTGTTCAGTTATAAATTGTTGTAAATATTTTGATTATTTGTTTGCTGTTTGTTTGGTTGTTTGTTTTCTCACTCAATACATGGTACCATCACTAAAGCAAGTTTATCTGTGATTACTGTCCATCACAGTAGTCATTCCTAGGTCTTCTGGTATTGTTAAACTAGTCCTTAATTAACTTATTTTTCCTTCTTTTTTTACTATTTTATATATATATATATATATATATATATATATATATATATATATATATATATATATATATATATATATATATATATATATTACTATAACTTATTAACAGGTAATAAAACATTATTTGTTACATAAACTACAAGAAATTAGGCGAAATAAACTAAAATAGGCTATAAGCAAACTAAATACTCTATAATAAATAATAAATACTTACAGTATATGGTCTAACAGAGTGAGTATGTACAGTGTATGGATATTCATAAATAGCAGAATAAAAACTGTAAATTGTGAATTGCTCCATAAAGCTGCTGTTCCCTGCTATAAACAATGCATGCAGCGGTCCCACACACATTGTTAAACCGGATATTTTAGTTTAAAAATGCTGCGAAGCTGAAGATAAACAGCAGATTTGAGTAAAAAGAAATATATTAGAGCTGTTGCAACCAGCAGCCAGCTCGGACCAGCATCAGAAGAATATTATGGCAAGAGGTGGGAGAAGTACTCCAAATCTGTTTTTAATGGAAGTGCTGTTCAGAATAATGTTACTCAAGTAATATTAGAATAAAAGTAGTTGACAAAAAATATTTGATTAAAGGTCCCATATTATGCTTTTTTCAGGCTTTTTGAAATTACACCTTTGCATTAGTGTTTCACGTTGTATTAATTAAAATATTGTATTTGTATGGGGAAACGCCTTTATTTGGGGAGCTGTTACTTTCACTTTGCAGAAAACGCTTGGCTTACGTGTCACTCGCCCCCTGCTGCTATTTAGCACAACTATTAGCAACATCACGCTAACAGATAGATAAATGAGCTGACTGCTTTGTAGTGACGGCAATTTCAGCGCTGAAATGATCAGAATGAGTCCGGTGACGGTGTATGTTAGAAACACACAGAGCACTTCCTGGTTCATGTGTTTATGTAGAGCTGTGAGATGTGTGAGACTAGAGCGTTTTCAGTTCTTGAGAAGGGGACAGCCTACGCAAACCCAAATGTGTTACTGAAACAAAATGTTTTTGAGGTTGAAACAGCATTATAATATGGGTAAAAGCTCAAAAAAGTCCATTTAGAAAAAATAGGGAACCAGTAAAAGTAAAGAAGTGTCATTTACTTAAGTAGAAAGCACAAGTGAAACAACTCTTATTACTAATAGAAATTCTACAATTGCTAGTATAACAATTTCTACTATATTATCTCTACTAAAGTTATTACTACTTCTGCTACTGCCCCAGCTATTATTGCTACTACTACAACTACTACTACTCTTTCTACTACTCCTGCTACAAGGGTCAAAAACATTTGTACTCACTTAAAAATTCTAAACACGTAAACACCTTTAGAAAATGTACGAATATTTTTGACCACAGTAGTGAAGTAGGCAGAAATAGTAATAGTAGTAACAATAGTAATAGTGGTAACAGAGTAGTAGTAGGGTCAGTAGTAGTAGTGATTGTAGCGGTACTTTTTACTTATTTAAACTTCAGACTACATGATTTTTCACTTTTGCTCAAAACCGTTTCTGTGCTTTTGCTTGAGCTCTAACTCTGAGCATAACTCTGGCCCGTGACGGTGACTGTATAATTTGTTAATGGCTTTTATTATAAACCATTTAAGACCTGACGTATCTCTGGGTGTGTGGGACTGTGTGTAATATGTTCCTGGTTCAACAAGTTAAACTGGCTCAGGTATGGTAATGGTAAGTACTGCAGCTTACCATGGAAGCCTATATCCTTATCACTTAATCACTCGGCTATTTTATGATTTGGTAGTAAAATTGAATTATCTGTTTATTGTTCAAAGGGGCATAACAGAGCTACACTCTGCTGGTCTCTTCACCTGTTTCTTTAGGGCTGTAGCAGAGTAATTATTAGAAATACTTTCTTTAAAACGATAAATAAAAGCATAATATAGCCCCTTTAATATCAAGCCCTGGCTGTTGTTGATATATTTTTAACAATTTACTATTTAGCTGCACCATCTTCATTAGTCATAATCTGTATTTGGTGGCTAACGCTAATTCTTAAATTGGGTTTTTACATTAGAAATAAGTTATGTTTTTCTTTTTATGCAAGGAAGAGACTTGTTGCTGCTACATTCTTACCAGTGCTGGACTATGGAGACCTGAATTCAGTTTTTCATGCCTCCCTACGAACCCCTCACTGTGACCTGTACTCACACGGGTACAGACTTTTATATAAAGGACTTTTCGGTCTGCTCCCTGAGTGTGTTTCTTCAGCAGAAGTCTTATGCTTACGCTCTCAGGACGTCCACACTCTGACTGTCCCCAGTGTCAGGAGGACAGAGAGTGGAAAAATGTCTTTTCAGTATCGTGCTGCTACAGAGGACCTTAAAACTCCAAAATCTTGTCCTTTGGATCTTTTTGAGTCTATTTTGAAAGACCTAGATATGCATCTATCATTGCCTGCCACTGCTTCTCAATGTGTGAGAAATTTGATCTCTTTATCTTTAACTCCTATTTCTATTCTTCTATTCTATTTACTGTACTTTGAAATATGAGTTGTGTTGTTGACGCCTCTTGGCCAGGACTCCCTTGAAAAATACCTCTGTGAATCTCAATGGGACTTTTCCTGGTTAAAGAATGATTAAATAATAAAACAATATAAAATAAAGGCAGCAGTAGCTCAGTAGGTAGAGCCATTTACCCACTAATGGAAAGTTGGCAGATTGATCCCCTACCATTTGAATGTATTCAAGCTCCCTGTGACCCACTTTTGAGTCCCAGACCACTAGTTGAAAATCACTGCTCTGCATATTTATAGTGTTGCATTCAAGTAATGAAGAAATAAAGGCTCGGCATCCATACCAAAGCTTCATGCATATTTTATTCAAGAGTAAAAAAGTGGATCGTCCTGTGGGGCATGCGTACAGTGTTTAGTGACTGGGAACCGAATGCAAAAACAGCAGGAACAGAAGTGGATAGTAATAAGAAGAAGAGCAGAAAGAGAGATTTAAGAGAAAGAAAATATCGTGGCACAATTTCTATGGCACAGGGCTTTGAGTGGGAGCGCAACCAGCTTAGATATTGAGAAAAACGTCCATAATCAGAAATATAATCATAATAATTCAGGTAACAAGAGGAACTGTCAGTACAGGAAGCTTCGTCACCAGCTCTCGTGTTGGTAAAATGTATCTTGCAGCTTCCAAGTTTTAAACCATGCAATCATGCTTATGGCTGCCCGAATAATGCCTCTGCCTTTTTCAGCTGTATTTAGTACAGTCATTCATCATGTTTTATATATATATATATATTTATATATATATAGTTTATCAATATTCATATTTTTAAAAACAAGTCCTGTACAAAGTAGCAAGTAGTAGAGGAAATGGTGAAGGAGGAGAACAACTGAAGCATATCGTCATAAGTCTATACAGCGTCCAACACAAAATTAATACAAAAAATAAATTAAGTCATCAAACATTATGTACAAAATAAATAAGTGGTTAATTCATATAGAGTTAAAGAAGAGAAAATAATCCTTATATAGAAGTGAAACACGGAGCACAGACAAACAAAATCTTCACATTTTTATCAAAGAACTTAACTCGTGCATGCACCGATGCGTTTATAAATGCTTTACAAAGACCTTTTTACTCCGAGTTCATGTATCTCAGTTAAAACAGCATCTCAGTGAGTTTCCCAGCCGTCGTCGTCGTCGTTGTGTGAGCAGACAGCGCCAATGGGGCAAAGGATGAAGAAGAGATATATGGGTACATGTGGTTTTAAACTCTGCATTCAGAAAGTAACTTACTGCACTGTACTGCATATCTGTAATGATCTGAAAACTTATGTTTCCTATTTACACTCGAACAGACCGGAGAGACTGGTCCAAGGACAGTCTGCAGTGATAGGTGAGGTTTTTGTTTTGTATGGGGCACTGGGACCTCGAGGCATGTAGTTATTGAACAAAAAGAACTGACTTGTGGCTCATTATTTTTAACATCTCTGTCTTCCAGTAACGACCTTTATCTGAGAACAGTGCTGAACTTATATCTATAAACACTTCTGTTGCTGCTCGTTTTGCTGTTTAAGCAGAGCTTCCTTTGTAACGTTTATCTTACATTTTGTATCGCACAACTGTTACTTACTCTCATTTTCTGTTTAGCTTTTCTTTTTTGAGTTCTTTGTTTTATTGACAGCTGCCAAAATTTAGGGGTTCTTTAAGTGGTGCAGAGCAACCACCAATAGGAGCAGTGGATTCATAGATCTCTATACAAGTCTGTGATTGACCACAGCTGAACATTGAGCTGTCCATGATAATAAAGCTTTAATGAAAATCACAGTTGTGTGATGAAAGCATTTTCTTCAAATACAAGAAAAGAAATGGCTTTGGTTTAAGACAGTAATAAACTGGAAACATTTAAAAAATGCATTTTGCTGTCCACTGCCATTCTTCTGCTGCAGACAAACCCCAAACTATTATAACTGAGAAAGCCTCAGCTATCACTGTCCTGCGCTGACTGTCCCGGTACCAGAGCAGGTTTAGACTGGTCTACTGGGGGTACCCACCTGGGTACAAGGTCCTGCTACAAAAAACAAAGTTAATCCTCCTTCGTTAATAAAATTACAGGCTCAGATGTGATATTCTCCACGTTTCTCAGTCACTTCTCCTCGCGCTGAGGCGAGAATTCAAAAAGGAAAAACAAGTTATATATATATATATATATATATATATATATATATATATATATATATATATATATATATATATATAATATATATATATATATATATATATATACTGCACAGACATTTACATTGTTGAAGCATTTGCACACACAGGCAGAACATATCCACAACCCAAATTCAGTTTGTCCACTTCCTGTTCTGGGACAGGACCCTCTCCGTGTAACAACTACACCCCGTCCCACACGACACATTCAACCAAACACAGCTTATTCATGCCGACAACGGTCCCATCAGACAAACAGGTGATCACTGGGCCCCTCGTTTTGTAGTCCATGGGAGTTGTAGTCCGTTACATCAGCCCGTTGAGGAGCCATAGGAGACGTCATAGCTCATGCCTTTTACATACAGCATTGGGAAGGGCTATAATTCTCATTTGTGTCATCTGTAGCCTATTAGTAGAGTGTTTTATTGTGTTATATGCTTATGTACACTATAAATATTGGGATATCCGTGTTCGGGCCGGGTCCATCACTGTATATTGCTGTTGCTGTCCGTCCCGTTGGGCTCTCCCATGTTCATGCGGCCCATGGACAGACCCACACTGTTGACGGCGTCGCGTCTGGGGGGCATCCTCTCGTTGATCCGGTCCAGCCCTTTGGCCTCCTCGAAGCTGCTGATCCGATGCTGAGGAGAGAAGCCACGGATCGCTGCAGAAACACAGGCATCACACATAGAACATGAGCTGGAGTTAATATTTGAGGAGAAGTTTAGCACAGTCTTGTGTATCTAAACCCTGGGAGAGCTGCAGGAAATGTTCAGGACACAGACTGAAATTTCCAAAACCACATTTAATTAATGAATGAAATGTGGAAGTGGTTTTAAAGCTTCAGTAGGCAGCGTTTTGATGTCACTGGGCAAAAACACAAGTTTTGGATATTTAAAAAGTTGTTTCTCCAAGTTTAAAGGAAACCAAAAGAGACGACTAAAGCCCCTTTTTACACTGTGTAAGTGTTAAATGTGTCTGGGACATGATTAGAAGAAATAGAGATTAGAAATAGTTTAAAATGCTCTATATCCATTGTAGCCCAGCAGTGATCCATTTAAAGGGGATATATTATGCAAGAGAGCTTTCTACCATGTTATAATGTTGTTCCCTCATTAAGATGCTTGGAGTTTTGTTTTCTCTCATTTACGCCTGTTTAAGTAATCCTGTAGTCTCTGGCGCCGAGTTTCTGAGGCCTCAGAACACCACAAACCCCGCCCACTCCAGGAAGCACTGACCAATCAACAAACCCTCATCCAGTCTGCTCTCATTCATTTATCCAAAAAACAGTATACAGCGCTGTTTGTTTAGCCCTGTTTCAATTTACTATTAGTGTCAACATTTAAACTATTGACTCATCGCTTCAATCACCAGCTTCTTATTTGCATAATAACTCACTTAACTTCATTTTTAGTGATGGACAGAGACTTAAAACCCTCTTCTGGCCCACTTAGGCACTGGATTTTTCTCTGACAGTCTTTTAAACTTTTTCACAGCTGTTTAAAAGAGAGCCCTTTAAATATTCAGTCTCCAAAAGATCTGTATGCTGTTTAATAATAGTGTTGATCAAAGCTGCCTACTGAAGCTTTAAAAGTATTGAATACACAAGTTAGAGCCACAGTAAAGTCGCCTGAATGCTGAAACAGGCCTCTACAAAAGACACAGTATGTACGCACACAGAAGCAGTTCATTAAACACCGTTAATGATCTAAAGCAGCGTTTATACCTTTGAAATTTTATATAAGGACCACATACGTCCTAGGGGCCACCGTACAGATGCAACATGGTCAGATCTGAACAAATTTGTCAAACGATGCATATTTTACTAAACCAGAGGTTCTCAAACTGTGGTATGGGTACCACTGGTGGAGCACGGGCCTCTTCAGGAGGTACTAATCATTCAGTTTAATTTAGAGCCAGTTTTATTCCAGTTTTAGTCCTGCTTTAGATGGGAATTAAACTGGAAGTACAGTATAGATCTAGGTTAGTCCTGGTTTAGTCCGAGACTAGACCTAGTTTAGTTCTGGTTAAGTCCTGGTTTAGACCTAGTTTATTCCTGGTTTAGTACTAGCTTAATCCGGGCTTAGACCTTGTTTAGTCCTAGATTAATTCTGGTTTAGTTCTGGTCTAGTTTGAGACTGGCCTTAGTTTAGGTCTGGTTAAGTACTGGTTCAGACCTGGTTTAGTCCGAGATTAGTCATGGCTTGGTTTATTGTAGGTTAGCCCCAGTTTGTTTATTCCTGGCATAGACTTGGCTTAGTTCTGGTTTAGTCCTGGCTTAGACATGGTTTAGTCCTGGTTTACTTCTTGTTTAGTCCTAGATTAGTCATGGCTTGGTTTATTGTAGGCTTAGCCCCGGTTCAGTTCCTGTTTTTCCCTGATTTATGAAGGCTCATTTTAGTCCACTGAAGTGTGAGTTACTTGAAAAGTCAAACAGGTTCTGAGGTGGTACTTGTCATGAACAGTTTGAGAACCACTGGTCTAGACCTACAGCGACCTACAACTGTGTGTTATAAAGTTTGACAGATGTGCGTCAGATGTGAGGCCCAGGACTGAACTGAACAGTGCCTTTATAGGAAACTCCTTTATTATTGTATTATAACACACCTCTGTACACATGCAGCTACACCACATGCCTCTGTGATGTGTGCCACAGTGGACTTAGACTGAAAAGCAACAATATACCCATAATTTATTTTCATGAACAAATTATGGACTTAGCCGAAGGAAGCGACAGACACCAACAACAACAGGAGAGGACACAGAAACTACTGTACACACAACAGCATGACCACAATCTGTTTGGGCACAGAGGAACCCGCACACCTGGCTTTACCCATAAAAATAACTTTAATTTACATGAAAAACAAATAAATGTATATAGATGTGACATTAAGTTGTTCTTCTTACTTAATATTTCTCCCAGGTGAGCTGCCATGGCTTGTGCACAAACAGATTGATGCATGCATCCTCTACAGAAATACAGGAGTGACAGGACTAACACACCAAGACCAATTTTTCCTTAAGGGCCCACTTCCCAGAGTCCTGCCCTGCTCCTGTGTCTATGTCCGCCGTATATTAGCCGTGAATTATTGCACAACTAGACACTAGGGTGGTAAAGAATAAGTTAGTATGTCTAAGTCTAATCTAAGTATATGAAGTGGAGTCAAGCAAACATGTGTTCATTGTCTAAATTTGAGTTATAATGCTGCTTGTATTTTTTTTTATCTTTCAGCTGCTCTCTTTTTTGTTAGGGTCGTAGCAGGTGTTTTTCTTCCTGTTGCACCCATCCACATACTGTGACTGGAGTAGGCAACGTGGGTGAAGTGTCTTGCCCAGGAACACAACGACATTATGCACTTTGGCCCAGGTTCGAACCGCCAACCCTCTAGTTAATGAGCAAACGCTTAACCCACTGTTGCCCCTTAAATTATGAGTTGTTTAATCCCATACACAGGCCCGCTGACACATTTGCTGGGGCCCGGGGCAAGAAGGCTTCACATGGGCCCGTTATAATAGAAAATATAAGAAGAGGGACCATTTCTGGGCCCCTCTGACCCTGAGGCCCGAAACGACAGACCCCTTTGCTATGGGACTATTTGGGGCAGCAAAACAATTTGTGTGCTTAAATAAATTTGTGTGTGGGTATTACGATTTGTGTGTGTATTACAATTTGTGTGTGTATTACAATTTGTGTGTGTGTATTGCAATTTATGTGTGCATATTACGGGTTGTGTGTGTACATAATAAGATTTGTGCGTGTGTTTTATTAGATTTGTGTCTGTATTATGATTTGTGTGTGCGTAATTAGATTTGTGCGCACATATTATGATTTGTATGTGCGCAATAATATTTGTGTCTGTACTGTAATTTGTGCGTGTGTAGTAAGATTTGTGTGTGTATGTAATAAGATTTGTGTGTGTGTAATTAGATATGTGTCTCTGTATTATGATTTGTGTGTGTGTAATTAGATTTGTGCGTGCGTATTATGTTTTGTGTGCGCGTAAAAATATTTGTGTGTCTGTACTGCGATTTGTGTGTGCATATGACCATTTGTGTGCATATAATAAGATTTGTGTGTGCATATGACCATTGGTGTGTGAGTATTATGATTTGTGTGTGCGTACAGCCATTTGTGTGTGTATTACAATTTGTGTGTGCATATTGCGATTTGTGTGTGCATATTACGGTCTGTGTGTGTACGTAATAAGATTTGTGCATGTGTAATTAGAGTTCTTACAATTTGTATGTGCGTAATTAGATTTGTGCGTGCGTATTATGATTTGTGTGTGCATAATAATATTTGTGTCTGTACTGTAATTTGTGTGAGTAATAAGATTTGTGTGAGTATAAATAAATCTGTAAATGCAAAAGCGCTAGAAGTTCTAAGTTCTTACATCCAAAGCTCTTATTACACACAATCCTGCCATGTCAGATCCGTGTGTCTTTGTTTCAATCTCTCTGTGTCTTTTACCCTGAGTTTAGACTTACAGGCACACACAAATCTTTTTGCTACAATAATATCCCCATATTTGCCCCTCCTGTCGACGGGCCTGCCCATAAATGTATTATTTACTTCCTCTTTCCTTTTGGCTTTTCCTTTCTGGGGTCACTAAATCAAACCGGCTGCCTCCTAGCGTGCAGTAAAGAAAGTGTTTATGTAAAGAAAATCTACTCTGGTGAGACTCAGCTGTGCTTGTAAATGAATGAAATGTCCAGAGAGGTGTTAGTCTTTGTAGTGAGCTCTGCTGATGTGGTTAGAGGAGTGCAGTGCACTGTGGGTAAGGATCTATGGGCTCATGGTCAGACACACGGATGAGTGTTACCTTCAGGGTCCTTCACTGTCTCGATGGCTTCTATGGCCTCGATGGTGGCTGAAGGATGGACAGACAGAGAAAGAGAGAGAAAGACCACAGAGTCCAGAGAGATGATGAGAAGAGAGAGAGAGGAGTGGAGCTGAAACATGCTTCTGTAACACTCTGGGGTTAAACACCAGGGGGCAGAGTAGAGAACCGTACACAGGACATCCTACAGTGGATCTTTTAGGGATAGACAAAGGGATTCATGGACCAGTGGGCTGACTTATATTAGGGAAACAGTTATAGTTTGGGAACACCGTAAATGACAAATCACAATGCCCTAACTAATTAAAGCAACATTATGTAGCATTTGGGCCTTAAAATAATGTTTCAAATATTTTAGTTAATCATCTCTTAATGTAACAAACTGGCCCTGACCCCTGAGCTCTTCTTGGTATCGTCCTCTGAAGGAGCAGGTGGTAAATGCTAACTAAAACACTGTCATTCTTTTTGTCATTACTTTAGTTCAGTACTATAAACATACACTACTTTTTCTGTCGATAAAGCTTTAGGAGTCTTATTAACCAGAGAGAGCAAAAGATACACTGTGTTGGACTAAGACTCCAAATTTGCTCAAGATTGTTAGTGTTTTTTCTTCCTTTGTAATGTCTTGTGATTGCTCTTAAAGCAACACAATGCAACTTTTACTCTCTTACGGGAAAAAAGTGGTTTAGCTGCACAGCATCTGCAGCAGGACGTCTGTAGCGGTGGACAGGGAGTCTTACCCTCCACCTTTGGTCATGAAACGTGGGTCATGAGTCCAAGCCTGGACTCTCCTTTAGAGTTGAATGAGGAGCTCAGAGTAGCGCTGCTGCTCCTCCACACTGAGAGTTATATTCTGGGTATATCCCACCGGTAGGAGGTCCCAGAGTGAATGCTGGAGGGGCCATGTCTCCCAAACGACAGGGAAGTCTATAGTAAGTAATCTATAGGAAAAATACTATCCCAAATGATAAGATTATAACTTTGTGGAGACATTTTCAAGCTCTTTAGAGATTCTGGCAAGTGCTAAACCTATGCTAATGCTAAATAAAGCTTCATACTCAAAAGCATGTTTCAGCTTTTCGTTATGAGGCTGTGTCCAAAGGCATCTGGAGTTAGCGTTAGCCAGTGTTAGCTCACACTCACACCAAGTACAGGGTTAAGTTTGTTAATATTTTTTTACCACACACTCAACCAGCAGCAGTTAGTCTCCCCGGCGTTGTGAGGTGGAGATGTTACAGTCAGCGGTAACAGAGGAGAGGATGGTCCCGTTGCAGGGGTTAGACCTTTCATGAGTGGGTTTATGGGTGCAGATCTGGGGGCAGTATCAGGGCTGTCGGGACTGTGTTTTAAACTTACCGCTCTGCAGGGTCTGCTTGCCTCCGGACAGGACTCCACTGGGCAGCATCCCTGTGGGGGTCAGGCCTTTGAGGGTCAGCACGTTCTCACTCTCCTCCCTGAAAGACAAAACATATAAACATGGCACACATCAATCCATGAAATTGTACTTTTTTGTACTTTTCTGTGGATTTGTATTTAAATTATTACGGTAAAGGTTGTAAATTGATAAATAGTTGTGAAGCTGAAATGTTTCCTAAAAAAAGTGCAATTTTGTGCCACTGAAAAGATGTTAGTTAATTATCATTCCATTTGTGAGACAACCATTTTGAGTGAAAGTAGGTAGAGTCATGTAAAAAATTGGGCACCCCGCTGAGGTTGCATAATAATCTAATGTCATTCATTTTCTAGTGATATTTGAGTTCTAGGGTGTTTTCCAAACAACAGTTTTAGTGTAGCACTGTTTAGGTATATAAAATTAAATGAAATATGGAAAAAAATGTGTGTGCAAAAGTTTAGGCACCCTTATAAGTTTGTTGATTTGAATGCGTCTAACTTCTCACAATTGTTTACTTGCACCACAGAACTTGTTGATTAGTTAGCTAAGCCTTGAACTTCATATAGAGGTGCATTCAATAATGAGAAAAGGTATTTAAGGTGGTAATCAGGAAATGGAAGCACACAGGCAAAGATGATGTTCTAACTAATCTAACAAGTTTTGTGTTGCAAGTAATCCATTTTGAGAAGTTACATTAATTCAAATCAGCAAACTTATTAGGGTACAGAATTTTTTAAAATATTTCATCTAATTTCATACTCCTAAATACTGCGACACTAAAAACTGTAGTTAGGAAAGCACCCTAGAACTCAGATGTCACTAGAAAATGAATAACATACCTCTGTGATCTTTATTCGTGAAGACAGAGTAAATTATTATGCAACCTCAGAGGGGTACCCAAACTTTTACTTAACTGTATATATGTAACAAATCACAGGGAGAGGCCTCAGCTGCTACGCTAAATTACTGTGATCATGAGCTGTAAACTAAATAAACACATATAGTATATTTCAATGTGTCCAAAACTGCTCTCACCGTAGAACTGAGAACATCTTGGCCATCTTCCCTATGGCTCTGATCTTGTTTTTGATCACTTCTTTCCTGGCGGCCGCTGCACTGGCTGCAAAACAACACACATACAGCGTACAGGGCATGTCAATCATTAATGTTTACACAAATTCGGGAGTCCAGTTTGTTACCGTCATATATCTCGTCTCCGTCATTCATGAGCTCGTCGTCTGAGCAGATACTGAGGACATTCACCAGCATCTCTGTCACTGCAAACGCAAACAAAAAACAAAAGTAAGGTTGGTCCATTGTAAGGAATAGAATTAATATGCATAAGCAGGATTACACAAAGACAGAAAATAGATTGAGTAAGCTTTATTTTTGGCTGTAAATAATTAAAGCGCTAAGTCACCTTTGGGCATTGAGTATTTCACTGTAATTAATTTCCATGAATGACCACAGAGACCTAAGTGTTACGTCTGGCTCTGGTTGTCACAACAGATTAGCAGTGAAGTCCGCGGCTGTCACAGCATAGTGTTACCTTAAAGCTTTAATCATCAGTCTATAGGAAGTTTTAGAAGAAAGGTCAAGCTGTTCACACGATGTACCACCTCAAAATATATTTGCAGTTTAAAGCACCGTTTTTACTGTAGAAGTAGTTTTTACAGTTGAAATTAAATTAAAGTATATTTTTGCTATGAATGACTGTGTTCTATGCACTTGGACTTGATTTGAATTAATTTGGACTGGACTCAAACCTCTGACACTTTTTTAAATGACTTGACTAAACTTTAACAGGACTTAGACTAAACTTAGACTAAACTTGGACTAAACTTGGACTAAACTTGGACTAAACTCAACTTGGACTTAACTTGGACTAAACTTGGACTCAACTTGGACTCGACTTGGACTCAACTTGAACTCAACTTGGACTCAACTTGGACTCAACTTGGACTCAACTTGCATTCAACTTGGACTCAACTTGGACTAAACTTGCACTCAACTTGGACTCAAGTTGGATTCAAATTGGACTAAACTTGAACTCAAATTGGACTAAACTTGCACTCAACTTGGACTAAACTTGGACTAAACTTGGACTCAACTTGGACTAAACTTACACTCAACTTGGACTCAACTTGAACTGAGCTTGAAAAAAAAAATCATGGTCTAGCTTTTCACATATATTAAAGTACTACTTTTATAGTAGCAGTAGATAGTAGTAGTAGCCTGCGTACGAATTGTGGGACCTGTACCACAGTTTGAGAACCACTGGTCTAGGTCCTGTCCTATAATCTCTATTTGAAGGCAGTTCATTCAGACATTTAGCCACAACATTTAAGGCAATGCAGGAAAATACACAGTACACTATAAGAGAGAATAGTATTGTTGAAGGCAGTCCTCCCACAGTGAAGGACCTCAGCCAAAAGCCCTGAAGGGATGGTTTTTAAGCTTTGCCAAAACCAAAGCCGACAAAGAATCTTTAATGAATCAGAGTGAACTTCAACAGGAAATACAGGGCGTAAACTGTGCGAGGATCAGATCAGTGCACATTTACAGAAACATGCCCAAGGGTTATGTAATGTAGACGTAGAGTTGATCCATGAGTGTGAGACAGGAATGAAATAATTACTTGGCCTCAACTTGGAGTCAATGTGGGCTAAGCTTGGATTAGACTTGGCCTGGACTTGGACTAAGCTTGGACTAAACTTGGACACTACTTGAACTCAACTCGGATTCGAACTAGGATTCAACCTAGGACCCAACTTGGACTCAAACTTGGCCTTGACTTGAATTCAACTTGGATTTGAACTAGGACTCAAACTGATACCCAACATAGACTTAAACTTGGACTCAAATGTGGATGCGACTTGGAATAAACTTGGAATCGACTAAAGACTCAACTTGGACTCAACTTGCACTAAACTTGGCCTCGACTTGAACTCAAACTAGGACCCAACCTGCCCTCAAACTAGGACCCAACTTGGACTCAACTTGGACTTGACTTTATGTAAACTTGGACTCTAATTGTACTCAACTTGAATTAAAACTAGGACTTAAACTAGGACTCAACTTGGACTCGACTTGAACTAAATTTGGACTCTACTTGGACTCAACTTGGATTTGAACTAGGACTCAAACTGGGACTCAACTTGGACTCAAACTTGGACTGAACTTGGCCCCGACTTGACCTCAAACTTGGAGTCGACCTGGACTCAACTTGGATTTAAACAAGGACCCAAACTAGGACCCAACTTGGACTCAAACCTTGAACTTGACTTTATGTAAACTTGCACTCTAATTGGACTCAACTTGAATGAGAACTAGGACTCAAACTAGGACCCAACTCGGACTCAAACTTGGACTCAACTTTAACTAAACTTAGACTAGACTTGGACTAAACTTGGACTCGAGTTGGACTAAACTTGGACTCGAGTTGGACTAAACTTGGACTCGAGTTGGACTGGAGCTTTACCTTTCTCTCCCACAAAAGGCAGGGACCAGGTGAAGACGTCCATGAAGTTGGGGAGCCAGTACGGATGAGGAGAGCAGTTGAACTGACGGATGTTCATCACGTTGTTCTCGTACTTTAACACAGCCGCTACAAACACACACAAATAACATCAGACTGCTATGTTTCTTATATGATGTGATATTAGCAGTGTGTACAGTATAATGTCTCATTTATGGTTAAAACCGTAACGAGAGCAGCGTTAGTGTGAGACCTTTGTTGTTGTAGACGTCTAGATAGTTTGGAGCAGAGAAGATGGTGATGAGTGAAGGGAAGCCTGTGGTCTGACTCTTCCTGTACATACGATATCTGAGGAATAAGAGAGAAAATAAATTAATAACAACACTTAGTTGTTATTTTAGCTCATATAATCTTAGATCTTGTAACATTATTCAACATTTCAACTAGGAGAGACTTGAGGAATAACTGTGGTGCTTAGACCCTTAGACGAGTAGAGACATCAACAATTTGATGAAGAGAGCGTTTGATCAATTAGTTAGGGGACATTTTGATGGTGAAGAGGAGGAGAAGTAGAGGCTGAGGAGGCTGGTGGTTCTGCTGCTGCTGCGGTGGGGAGAGGGCATATATCTAGGCCTGTATGTGAATGGCTTGAGAGGTGATTGGAGGAGACGCAGGTGGCAGGCTGTGATTGGCTGACGGTGAAAGACAGGTGAAAGGGAATAGACGGGAAATCAGTGTTCCTGGTTGGATTTGCACTACAGCTTCATATATAGCTTCGTCTATACACCTGTGAATACTTAACATAGCTTTTTACACAAAGACTCTATAGTAAGTAGGCCACAACGTTCTGCTAATGTGCTCTAATGCATCAATCTATACACACTCCTATTTTAATGAACGAAGGAATTAATATTAAACTGAATAAGTCTAAACTGAACAGGTATAAACATTTATAAAATATATGTGTAAAGTATAAGAGACAAAAGATATATGATCTCTTCACTACATTGTAAATTAACTAGTTTAATTATAGCATTGTTTTTACTAAACCTGGAAATTGTTTAAAAATATTAAACACCAATGGAAATGATGTGTAGGGCTGCAACTAACGATTATTTTGAAAATTGATTAATCGTCGGTTATTGTTTTGATTAATATGATAGTGAAGCATGTGTGGTTAAAATGGTTAAAAACGTGCAGTGTTTTATAGTTCCCTTAATTTTTACACAATTTGAACCAGACAAAGGACGTTTGGATAGAGCATATGTACACACAAAGATATTTTTAATCAAAAACTGTTGCTTTACTATCTTGGAAATAAACCCTCCTCTCTCAGCACATGGCATGTTTCAGAGTCTATGAATACGCCAGTTAACAATTAAATGATTATTTAAGTAACTGACAGTTATTTCAATAATCAATTATATTTGATTAATTTGGTTAGTTGTTAGAGCCCTAATGATGTATTGTAATTTAGCTCCTCATATTTCTGTTTAAGATTTCTATATTTGGAGTGCATTTGATTTAAAAGTTAGGTCATAAGGCCAGGTATGTACTGCACGATGGTTTTAATTTTAAAAGATTTATAGAAGTCACACCATGCAACTTGGAAAGTGCAAAGTGTAAACTTCCGCTTGTTCACACACGATGACCAAAGTCAGCCGGAGCAAATTTCAGGCTCTGAATGCAGTGTGTTTACGTCATCTCAGCATCGCTCATTCTATAAGATGTACAACCACCGTTTTTGAGCTACGGTGGACAATTTTTTTCCCACAATTAGGAATCTTTCGTCTGAGATGGCCGAAATTGTGCAGAGTATACTCGGCTTTAATAAGCTTGATCCTGAAGGAAAACCAGGTGTATGTTGTTAGACTCAACTGATTTTAAGTTTATGTTTTCATCTTCTGAGGTTGCTGTGGTTTGTGGAGTAGAACTTAAACTAAAGCACACAACTGTGAACCTGCAGCTCATCTAAATCAGTGGTTCCCAAGCTTTTTGGTCTTGTGTATCCCAGGACTGGGCTTAGTGTTGGTTTTGAACTTGCGTAGTCCTCGTTTAGTTGTGGTTCGGACCCAGCTTAGTCTTGGTTTCGACCTGGTTTGGTCCTGATTTAGTCTTAGTTTAGTCCTGGTTTGACCAGGTTTAGACCAAGCTTATTTCTTGTTTAAACTTTACTGAGTTCTGGTTTTAGACCTGGTTTAGTTCAAGTTTAGTCCCTGTTTTGTCCTTCTTTATAATTCCATTTTTCTGTTCCAGTTTTGTCCCTCAGCATAGTCCTGGGCTAGTCCAGATTTAGGTTTATTTTAGTCTTTGACAGCCAAATATTTTCAGAAAAGATACTATAAAAAATTATCAAATAACTCCACGTACCCTCTGCAATGTGCTCATGTACCCCTAGGGGTCCCATACCCCTGGTTGGGAAACATTGATGTAAATAATATGACTGTTAATCAGAAACTACTGTGCTGAATTGTCAATAGTAGCAATAGTGTAATATGTATACAACACTATTTTATTCACACAAACAGTCCTAAATCTCACATAGCCTTGTTTAAAGAGTCACTAAATTTAGTCGAAGCTCTTGACATTGCCCCGGTCCCATAACAAACTCATACAACACTATTAAACCACTCTGAGGCCGACAGGAGGAAAATCACAGGGGCTCCTCTCTTGTAATTTACCACTTCACTCAGAAAGAAAAACACTAGCTCTGAATACAAAAATGTCAGAGTGATCCAGTGAGTTGAGGTGTTTTTGAAGAAGAGGTCTTACCCGGCGTCCTGGGCCTCGTGCGCTCTGATGATGGACAGGAGGTTGTTGGTCTGCAGGAACTCGCACACGGCCGGGTAACTGAGGACAGAGAGAGGGGATGAGTGGGGGAAGAGACAAGTGGACAAAGACTGTGACAAAACGCAAACAAGGAAACTGACAGGAAGGTTTTTTTTATTCTAGTGATGACTGTTTAGACACATAACTTATAGGTGTAATTAATTGGGGTTAATTGCAACAACTTTATTGTCCCCATAGATAAATTTGTTCTTTGTGTTTGACCCTTCAAAGCTGCTGAGGCAACCTGTCAGGAGCAGTAGGGCTGGGTACTGTTCAGATTTTTTCAATACCAGTAATTAAATAATACCTGATTTTCGATACTGGTGCCTGAGCAATACTTTTCCTGATACCTATGATGATCTAATTCATCTTCTACAATCATAAAGCACAATAAAATTGAATAAAAGACACTTTTTGGAGCAAAATTCTTAGCTGTAAGTTAAAACCAGTAGTTTGTATGATTTAATCTGTGTTATTTCTTTGATTCATACATGCAAAGGAACATTAAAGGTCCCACTAGGTACTGAAACTTGGTATTGACTAAAAAGACCCCATAGATCTTTTTACCATTAGGCAAAGGAGGTGGATTAAGACGTTACTGAAATACATTTGAACAAACTCTATCAACATAAAGTACCTGCTCATCAGTGCAGCCTCCCCTAAAGGCGTGGGTTCGAATCCTATATTCCACTCTGCATTGTGCTATGAATAACTGCGCATGTGACAAATAGAGCTTATATCATTTCTTGCAATGCCACAGAGACTCGTGTGCTGCTGTAAACGGAGCCAGTGAAAATGTCATAAGAAAGCAATGAACAATGTCCACTGAAATGTGTGCTCTGTAAAGCACAGTATACTTCCAAACTAACAACAGAGAAATGGACTGAATTTTGTTCCATAGAGACACTGGAATAATCACAAACTTCTCTCAAAAATGTGCTCGAAAGGTGCCCGAGAAGGTCTTGGTCTTGAGACAAATTTATAGTCTTGGTCTCGTCTGCTCTTGGTCTCAAATCCAAATTATTCTTATTACGATCTTGGGTGTGGCAGTCTCTGAGAAAATACTATACTTCATAATTTTTAAAGTAGTTAGTAGTTTCTGTTCTCTGTTTGTTTGTGGAGTCCGTTGCATTAGATCGTTAAAATTATCAATAATGCATTGAAACCACTTTTTAGAAAGCTTTTCTCATTCATTTCAGTGTTAGTTCACAGGGTTTGGTCTCAACTTGGTCCCAGTTTGCCTTGGTCTCTAACCTCAAAAGTCTCAGCCTTGTCTTTGGTCTCGGACTGGTCTTGGTCTCCACTAATATGGCCTTGACCACAACACTACTATCCTAATGTGCACATAAGATCCTCATGTGTGTTCAAACCGGTGCAACTGTGTATTTTCAACCAATTACAAGAAAAAAAAAGTGTTTCTTTTTGTAGTAATTCACGAACATGTTCTTGTTTTGTGCCAGTAAGTATCCAGCAGGTGGCGTGGGTGAATCTATGTCTGTGTGTGTGTGTTATGCCAGAGCTGTGGGGGCTGAACAGGCTGCTCTAGTGTACACCGGTCGATGGATGCTTTAACTAAACATAGCAAAACAAAAACTGCCTTCACCTCATCACAGCACAAAAACAAAAACATCTCCAGACCTTCTTCCTTACCTCTTCATCTATCTCTAAAACCATGCAAATGTTTTTTTCCTCCATTGCTCTCACTGTATCTCAATATCACTTCATATCTGGCAGTCGTCATGGCAACAGCAGCCTCCCAGGGGATTGTGGGATATCGTTTCATGCTCAAAGTGTGCAGTGTTGTACTATGTGTTATGTGTCTGTGTCTGTGTAAAAACTACAGCTGCCAAGTCCTTTGTACAGAAATTCCAGCCATTGTTAAGTCACTGGATCTCACTAAAGGACCTCCAAAATCTCACAATTATCAAACTATTTCTGATTTTTTTTTTTTTTCTTTGGGGGGGGGCATGAAAGAGGCCTAACAGCCACAGCAGGAAGGAAACACATCAAATGAATGACAACAGTGAAGAGTTTGAGGAGCTTTTGTGATGTCGGTCTGCGTCTGTCACTGACTTAAAAGAGAATTGTTCGAATGTGGAGGCTATTTTTAGTCATATTCACAGTGGCCTCAAAAGTGGCCCAGTTTTGAGGTGATTCAAGGTATCTGTAGTTTCTGGTTCTTTTAGTTTGGACCATAATGAGAAATGGTCCAAATAGTTCAGTTTGTATGTGAAAAAGTATTATTGGTTTGCTTCACAGTGGCATGTTTTTTTCATAAAGCAACACTATAGGTTTCATGTTAAACAATGGCACCGCATTTGTCTTCACATAAAAACAAAGCGTCACGGGAGAGTAGTGAGCTTATGCTGGAAGTTATGAGTTCACGCAATAATAACCATGTATATAGAGAACTGTATCTACAAAGCCACGTTTGCCTGTCTGACCACAATCTCCTGTTCATTTGGAGATTATTCTGAGATTTAACTACAGGTGAAGCACAAAAGTCACAGAAATATATACTTCAACCCTGGGTAAGGACGCTACATTTATAAATACTTTCGGCTCCGGCATCCGACAAAAATAGACTTGATACATATTTCTGTTGGAGCGCCGGACACGGACACGCACTACAACGCAGCCGGTGTGAACTCATGCATTGATTTGCATTGCGTCTATTTGTTGCAGAGGTCGTACAAGCCACGCAACGGATTCAGTGTGAAATGAGCGTGAGTGGCAGGGCATGCTATCATCCTCTAAACTGTGTCACATCTGCAAAAATGTACATACCAGTGAAGTTAGTTACCATTTTTATAAAAAGCTAACAGTCCCGTTTGATTAACTAGTAGTAGTAAATAAGTTGTTATACATATACACTAGGTTTATGCTCATTCGCTGTTTTGACTCAGATTTTTGTAGAGAACTGATCAAACTACTGCTGTCTTGATCTACATGCAGAGCACTGAGCCAAATTATGGGACCAGTCATGGTTTTACTAACAAATATAAACAGCAACACATTTACAAATGAAACATAACAAAGGAAGGAAAAAAAGCATTCCTCACTTGGTAAATGCTTTCACTTTTAAACTTGATGGACCAAAACAAAACACAAACAGCAGATGGACCATAATGTGTGTCTTTGTTTGTCTCAAAATGCATGAGTACATCTCTAAACACTAATGTTGTTCTGTCTAATGTTGTTCTGACGGTTTAGTGCCGAGTGCAGTTGAACGGTGCACACATGCAGCAGTAGTCCGACAATGAACTGCATTATCCAGGTGCTCCACTTCAATTAAGAGGAATTTGAATAACTACCTCCTCAATCAGAGTCCCGGGTTGAGCTTCAGTTTAAAACTCCTGCTGTGATCGCAGTAAGGCAACAACAGTGTTCTCGACCTGCATGTAAACCTAGTGACTGTCACATCTCCCCATGTTTTCAGTCACTTTAGCCATCTGTGATGGTCTTTTCAATTTTGTGTTAACCTGAATCACAGTTTTGTCTGTAACTTTTGGACATATCTAAATAAATCATGTATTGTACATTCACTGCGCCAAACATACTGTAAACAGAAACTAAAACATTTCTGTGAAAGTTCTCTCTTTTCAACAAGAATGGTTTTATATTATTTGTCCAGTACCTGTAGAAGTAGGAGCAGCCTCTGACTGTGTTGTGACCGAAATACTCCTGAGTTTTCTCGTTACCGAAGTCCTCCAGAGGGTCGGCCCACAGCAGGTCACACATGGGACCGAAGGCTGGGGGCTCTTTGAACCGGTCCAACTGGGACACAAGAAAAACACATTAAATATTAAACAAAGGATTTCTTTTTAATATCTATCACACAACAAGAGTGGCTGCTGTTGTAGAGCATTAGTAGCTTGAAGGATTGGTGAGATGTATTTCCAGGAAAACCACTCTGCGTTAGCTGCTTGTGGATGCAATGTAATACTGCAGAATATCTACGGTGCCCCTGAAGGGCAAGTCACACCAACAAAACCTGAAATGTGCACACATATTCAGAAACATGCACAAATTTGGAAACACACACACAAAAATATGGAAAAACACATACAAATTCAGAAACATACACACAAATTTAGAAACACGCACGCAAATTTGTAAACACACAAATTTGGAAACATGCACATAAATTCAGAAACACACACACAAATGTAAAAATATGCACACAAATTTGAAAACACACTTATAATTTGGAAACACATGCACAAATTCACAAACATACACACAAATTCAGAAACATACACAAAAGTAAAACCATGCACACAAAAACTAAACCATTACAGTAAATGAGATCACAGAAAGGGTACGGCCTTTGTCTTTGACTGTGATTGGACAGAGCTGTTTCCAGTCTGTTTCCTGATTCTCTTATTTTATACATCCCACTTTTAAGAAGCAGCTGAGCAAATTTCAAAGACTTTTGGATGTATATTTTATTAAACTGTACTGAAAACAATCTGTAATTATCTTTTTTATGCTGTAATAGGATGTTTTTGTAACCTGTTTTTGCAGCTCTGGTGCATATAATCATAATGTGCAGTGTTAAATTAAAATTTGCCAGAGTCAGGTGTGAACATCACCTTTAAAGATGGTCAGGACAATAAAATGCATCAGAGCAGCTCAATTTGAACACAATGGGAGTTTTGTGGATGACAAATGACACACTTTCTAGCCTAAAATCAAAATCCAGTCCACTCTGTTACACTAAAACTTATCAGAGAAATAAAAATATCATGTAATAATATGTCCCTCATAAACTGGAGCATACAGACGAACGCCTGAACGAGGAGCAGCAGAGAGAGAGAGCGAGAGCAAACACCAACGGAGCTGTCAGAGCGGAGCAGAGTGTCTCCACGGTAACGGGGGTGGGTGCCACATGACCGCCGTCGCCATGGAAACGCTGCCATTGGACCAGGAAGTGAGTGTCACCTCCATCACCATCATCGCTGTACTGTTAGATGAGTGTGAACCTCGAACAGGGCTCACAGGCACAACGGCGGCACGGATTTGTGTACTACTGCCATTACTATAACTACTGATGGTTACTATATACATGTTTTTATCCTTTTGTTGAAATGCTACTTAATGAATTACTGCTCTTAGTATTACTTCATATCTAGTGCCATCACTGACCAGAGTAAATAACTGAAAAAAAGCCAGTATTGTCTCACTTGGAAGACTTACAGAACATACAACTCATGCACATTGGCTCGCACTGTATAAAAACTGTAAATTCATAATTAATGTGAGGTCTGTTTAGGGTTTAGTTTCATTTCATATTATATGGAGGGCCTTCTCTTGTAAGTTTGGTCTGAGTCTCCTAAAATGTACATAAACTTAGACTTAGACAGGCTTTGTTCATCCAAAGTGGTGGCTCAGTTGCACACAAAACACTCTTAAAGAAACATGAGTAAAGGGTTAAATAGTTATAAAATAGTTATAAGAAATAAAATAATATGAGTAAAATACAACAGAATAGATAAGAAATATACAAGAGTTGCATATTTACAAAGTAACTAGTTGGTACCCACTACTGCTAAATTGTATACTCTAAATATATTTACACTACTGAAGAAAACAGAAAACAGACTACTAGTACTAGTATAAAGCACAGGTCTTCAAACTAGAATACCACATTTTGATGTACTTTGGCTTTGTGGTAGTAGTAATAGTTGGCAGTAGTAAAAATGTATCAGAGAAGTTTAACAAAGTCAAAACGTATCTGTTCTGACCTGTGGGCCCTTAACCTAACCTCCTATGGACTTCCTGGGATGTGGGATGAAGCCACCTGCTGCATCCTTACAGAGCTGAACTATGATCCTAAAGATGAGCGAATGGACTTTATTTAACAGTCCTCGACACATTTATAGCCTGTCTATCCTGGGAGAGGATCTATCCTTCAGTGTGGTCTCAATAGGGTTTCTTTTTTTTTTTCTTCCTGGGTTTTTTTAGGAGTTTTTCCTTACCTAGAAGGAGGGTCTAAGGACAGAGGATGTCCTGAATCTGCTTAGTTTAGTTATTGTTTAGGTTTGAATGTGTGTTTATGTTTGATGAACTGTTTGTGAAGCTCTTTAAGGTGACTGTTGTTGCGATATTGGACTATATAAATAAAACTGAATTGAATTGAAAAGCTATTGATTCCGCCATGAGCAAGAAGTAACGACCAATTGTAAAGAATGTATGAGATTGCAAATAAGTCTTTTAAGTCTGCAAGTAAAAGGTAGGTGGTGATTATCAAACATAAAATGTAACAAAATGTGTACGTTTATTTCCTGTGTTAAAATATACCATGAGGGTGAGAACTGCAGCTCTTTCTGTGAGCTGCACAAACTTGTAACGTATGTGTGTCCTGAGTCGGACACGATGGCCCTGAGTCGGACACGCTCACCTTTTGCTATTTTTCTATCCTCTAACAGACGCTCGCAAAGACGTTAACTGAGCCACCACTTTAGATAAACAAAAACTCCACATATTGCTCTCCCTCTGTGGTAATTTTTGTGTATTTATGCTAAGTGTTTATAAAATAATCATGATATGAAAATAATTCATACCAGGGAACGCTCACACTCGGGCGATGTTCTTTCAGTGATCTTAGTGTTTTTGTAGCTAACTTTGTCCGTCTTATTATTTTCTTATTAACGTTAGCTTAGCCCACAATCTTATTTTGAGAGACGAAAACAAGGTACCGGGTGTGAAAATGTGTTAACGTAAATATCCCAGCCTTAAATTAGAGCTGAAAAATCCAACAATTAAGGCTGAAAAAACCAGAAAGGTGAGCGTGTGTCCGACTCAGGGCCATAGCACTGCCGACAAAAGCGCTATTTCATACGGCCGCAATAAAATATTTGTAAAAGAAACTATCCAACCAATATATCATTATAAACGTAAGAAAATGTACTTTTATTTTATACAATTTGCATTAATGAAGACAATAAATGAGCAACTTTATGACTTGTTGAAGATAAAAAGTAATAGAATTTTAGCTGAAAGTGTCCGACTCAGGACACACATCATCCAAAATGACATAACACAACATGTTTGCACCAATCATAGCCACTAATGTATAACTGTATAAATAGCCACTGATGTGAAAATGCATAGTTACGTCAAGAGTTCGCCCATCTGCGTTTGTAAAAGTCTAAATCCCTACCTTCTTGATGTCGTCGAGTGTGTGTATCTCCGGTGACAGTCCGCCGTGGACGCACAGAAACTGTTGGTTCATGAGAGCAGCGAGAGGCAGACAGTCGAAGGCCTCCATACATGAGTCGTACACCTGCTCTGAGTACTTGATCTTACCTGGACACACGAGGGGGAGACGGGACAAGAGCAGAGGGGACAGGGGAGAGAGGCTTTAGTGTTGGGATGGTTCGGAAAACACAATAATACTGCACATTTCATTTTCTAATTCTACAAACGCACATCCACCAAGTCAGGTATAGTGATTTTGCAGGCAGTGATTTGGAGTTAGATTTGTTTTAAAGGATTCTGTACCATTGCAAGATAGGGCCATAAATACTCCATCCACAAGGGGGCAGTAAAGGAACACATGGATTAGTTTTACACTGAAATCTTTGCTGTTGTGATCTTTGTGGCTCAGTGGATAGAACTGAAACAGGATCCTGGGGTTTCAGTTTGTTAAATGCCTTGGTCAAAGTGCTAAAAGAATAACAAAGTGTTTTAGGCTTGTAAGGAAAATATTAACACTGGTTTATTGTGACTTCTACAAAGATATATTGAACTGAAAACACAAGACACTTTGCAACAAGAACCAAACACTGCAGCCTTTTCTCGGGAGCCATATCCGAGGCTTCAAACGGACTTGGAAAAAAAAAAAACTGTCTAAACCGTGGTTGGGTTCACTCGAGTGTAAAGGCGCGAACATGTAGAGGTTTTCTCTGAGTTATTATTTCATGCAGCCATTCCCTCTGAGTGTGTCCCTCATGAGTGAGGCTTTTCTGGGAGCCAATCTCAAAATGACACTTTACTCGGGACTACTGTGTAAATGGCCTATTTTTCATCATAACAGCCAGCGAAAGGGAGATATTAAGTCGTGCTGTCATTAATAGTTTGGCATGGTTTGGTTTAACTCCACAGAAGGCTTGTGCTGTGTTTTCACTGTGGCATGAGCAGGAAGTCCTTGTTTGTACAGGAGCACGGGGCTGATGGTGTACAGCAATTTACCCCCGCAATAAACTGTTTAAGAGGACTGTTCCACATTTAGAGGCTTTCAGAGAGCGGCACCAGTTTACCATTTTGTATACTGGCTCTTTAACTTGGCCCCCTCTTTGGTTTACATGATTTTCTCTCTGCAGTACTAGTTACCAATACTGCACAACCCCAAATTACTCCAAAAAGTGTGTTCAGTTGAAGATATGACTCAGTTGACTCAGACCCAAGAGCTTACACAGGCAGTACACAAAATTGTGTAACAGATGTCTAAATAGAAGACATGGACAGAAAAAGAGTGAGAAAGATGTAAAGAAAAAGGATGAGAGAAGGCTGAGGACATAAGTTCAGCTCTAAGCACTTGGATGTTGTCTTTTGTGCTGTCATAAAAAATAGAAAAAGGGTTTCAAAATACGCCTTCTGTATTAGAAAATTAGCCACCATTAGCATCATCTGTGAGGGAAGCAAACCCCACATGGCATCTTCCCCCAGGATTGGCTTGCAACAAGGGGACACTGGGGGATTTGTACACAAAGACACAAATCCCACGAGAGGAGACAAGACACAAGACTGCGTTAACGAGACAAGATGAGATACAATTTTGACTGTACTGAAATATGTATTTTACACAAATGAAAAATGTAATGTATTCACCTGAAAATTATAAAATTTAAAACTATTTTCAGTGCATTTTTAAAATCAACTTGTAAAGACATTCTGCCAAATGTTTTGCCACAACCTCAGCTGACTCGCTTCTCCTCAACCTGAGAATCCTGTGACATTTTGATCTTGCGAGATCACGAGATTGCAAGATCTCAACACACCCATACATGCAACCAATGCAGAAGAACCTACAGCAGACCAAGGATCGGCTTCATAAGCTTGTCAGAGGTGGTCATTTTCAAAAACAAAGGACTGCCAGAGAGTCTCAGATTTGACAAGTGGTATTTTGTCCAAACATAACATTGGTAATTCATGTTTTTCTCATCATAATCCAGCCACAAGGGGTCACATGCCAGACAGTGTACTCTTTGTGCCAGTGCAAAAGCCTGAGTGAATAGAGAGGGTTGCATCGGGAAAGCCATCCGGCGTAAAACTTATGTCCAATTAGGAAGCAAGTCGAATATGAAAAACCCAAAAGAAAAGCTGTTTTTGTAATATCATGCAGCCCTGTACCACTGAGCCAACCTTCTCCACTCATCTATTACTCAGCCATTGTAAACCAGTGCTATTGACTCCACAGTATAGGGCTTGTTTATCCTGGTTGTGTGAAGCTCATTACTGCAAATCCACCCATCGTCAGCTTTTTCCAGACTCCTGAAACATTTATGAAGAGGCTCAAAGTCACACGCAGCAGATGGTAATTGAGGGCGACCACTATTCGCACCGGCACCAGGGGAAATCAACTTCCTCGTCCCTGGGCCAATCAGACGCAGAGGAGCAGGTCCCCGAGCCAATCATTAAGAGCCAAATTAATGCGCCGCTAATCAACGACTCCCGCACAGAAACGTCAAAACTCGGTGACAAGGAGAAACAGAGAAAACAGTGGAGTGGGTTTGACTTTGTACTTGGTAATGACATAACCTGGTTTATGTAGTTGTAAGGAGGCACCATACAGCCCATTTCGTACATAAATAATTCTGTCCGTACCGAGCGTTGTTCGTTATACCGTCAACTGTTTTCTATGTCAACAAGTGTTATGTTAAATAACCAGAATGGGGTGATTGCAGACAGTCAAAGATTTTACCAAGAGAGAAGAAAACGTAACATAACAGAGTATAAATGAGCCTTAACCCTCACCATCCTCCCTCCCACATATTCATTATCCTGCCTCTGTTCATGTCCAAAACATCTCAGTCTGATCTCCTCGGGTTTATCTCCTAAACATCTCACATGAGCCGTCCCTCTGATGGATTCATTCCTAATCCTATCCAGCCTCGTCGCTCCCAAAGAGAACCTTAACATCTTCAGCTCTGCCTCCTGTCTTTTCTTCAGTGCCTCGGTCTCTAAACCATACAACACTGCTGCTCTTACCACTGTCTTCTTGAATGCCTTTAATTTCATTCTTGGTGATACTTTTGTACATGTTTTATTTTGCTTGTGACCCCTTGTGGAACATTTACTAAATGCTCAAATTGGCAACAGCTGTTACACATTTGAAGTAGCCAACGTGACTCTTATTCATAAATTAAAAACAATGCATTTGCTGTCTACATTGCAATGAAAATGAGCACAACTTGGTCAGGAAATGATTTGTCTAGGCCAGATGTTATCAGTGGCTCAGCTGCTACCAGTTACGGTACAGTGACAAAGGTTTGGATCCCCAATCACCATTATATTAAGGTTAAGGTTGACTTCATTGTCCCTGTAGAGAAATTTGTTCTCTGCATTTGAGCCATCCCTCAGTGCCGCTGGGGCAGCCTGTCAGCAGCAGGGGGCGACCTCAGTGCAGTGCATGGGGACCCTTCTCTTCTTGAGCCAGGATCCTGGTCAGGAGGTCCTAGCTGGAGGATTAGCCTATTGTGCATGTTTCATGTTGAAGTGGGAAAATGTAGCACCCTGAGGAAACCCACTCAGACACAGGGAGAACATACAAACTTCACACCGAAAAGCTCCACACGTCCCAGGACCTTCTTGCTGCCAGTTTCATGTCATTTCTTTTTTTCTTTCCTATGTTTGATATCTGCTGAATGTCTCTCTGTCTAAATAAATGCCCACTTAAAAAAAAAGTACAACTGCTATAACTGCTAACTGGAACTTAGAAAGTTTTCAATACAAAAAAATTCCTTTAACTAACTTTCCCTTACTGTTTATTGACGTTGTGTTCAGCCATACCTCTAAGTCCTTTTGCACTGCTAAGGATTTATTCTGTAATAAATGCCACTGTGTTTACATGCATGGGTCTATACAAAAAATGTTACTCATTGCTTGGTTTTCATAATGTGCCTGTTCTATCATGTTTTACCAAACTCACCCTCTGTGATTTTACTAGAGCATAAAAATCACTTATGACTATGAAGATGAAGACACAGTATGTGGGATAAATAAAACTGACAAACACCATAAATAGGAGTGATTCAGAAAAAAATACATTCACTCACATTCTTGTTTGAAGGTGAAGTATTCTGTCAGGTGTCTACATTCATGGTTTCCTCTCAGAAGAAAAAGCGTCTTTGGGTAGAGGATTTTCAGAGCCCACAGGTACAGCACACACTGGAGTCCACACAGAAACATGTTAATACAGGAGTCCCGATACTTTTACCAGCACCACAGTACTTCAAACTGAGTACTTCAATTGAGTACTTCAATACAAATACAGTACATGTACCTAATAAAGATGGAGACGGAGAATTCATGTTCTGAGTTTAAGTCAGAGACATCAGAAGTCAGAGTCCGAGTCAACAGTCCACAAGTAAGAGCACTATTCTGAGTCATGTGGACTGAGGACTTGGACTCTGACTTGTGGACTGTTGCCTTGGACTTGGACTCTGACTTGTGGACTGTTGCCTTGGACTTGGACTCTGACTTGTGGACTGTTGCCTTGGACTTGGACTCTGACTTGTGGACTGTTGACTCGGACTTGGACTCTGACTTGTGGACTGTTGCCTCAGACTTGGACTCTGACTTGTGGACTGTTGACTCGGACTTGGACTCTGACTTGTGAACTGATGACTTGGACTCTGACTTGTGGACTGTTGCCTCAGACTTGGACTCTGACTTGTGGACTATTGACTCAGACTTGGACTCTGAATTGTGGACTGTTAACTCGGACTTGGACTCTGACTTGTGGACTGTTGCCTCAGACTTGGACTCTGACTTGTGGACTGTTGCCTCAGACTTGGACTCTGACTTGTGGACTGTTAACTCAGACTTGGACTCTGACTTGTGGACTGTTGACTTGGACTTGGACTATGACCTAAGGACTGTTGACTTGGACTTGGACTCTGACTTGTGAACTGATGACTTGGACTATGACTTGTGGACTGTTGACTCAGACTTGGACTCTGACTTGTGGACTGTTGACTCAGACTTGGACTCTGACTTGTGGACTGTTGACTCGGACTTGGACTCTGACTTGTGGACTGTTGACTCAGACTTGGACTCTGAATTGTGGACTGTTGCCTTGGACTTGGACTCTGACTTGTGGACTGTTGACTCGGACTTGGACTCTGACTTGTGGACTGTTGACTCGGACTTGGACTCTGACTTGTGGACTGTTGACTCGGACTTGGACTCTGACTTGTGAACTGATGACTTGGACTATGACTTGGGAACTAATGACTCAGACTTTGACTATGACTTGAGGACTGTGGACTCGGCAAACTTGGACTCTGACTAAGACTGTTGAATCAGACTAGGACTAACTTGTATACTGTTGACTTGAACTTGGACTTTGATTTGCAAACTGATTCCTCGGACTTTGACTCTGGCTGATAAACTGATGACTCGGACTTAGACTCTTAACGTTCTGTGATGAAACCTAAAACCTTGGACTTCAACTGAACTCAACTTGACTGTAATTTATTCCTGGCTCGGACCAGGACTCAGACTTTCGCTTCATGACTTGACCCAGTCTAAAGTGACTCGGACTTGGACTGAGGACGAGTATGACTTCTTGCCTATAGACTGTATCCGTCCACTCACATATTGGAGCCTCAGTCCCGCTCTGAGCTGCATTTTTATGAGGCAAAGTAATCACACAATTTCACTCACGCTCAAGCCTTTATACTCTTTATATTCACAGAGTATCTCCACGTCCGTTCGGTCTCTACATATTTCAACACGCAGCCCGTTACAGCCCACGTTTCAATCAGGCCTGACCTTGACTCCTGGCTCTGTCCGCGGTGTCCTATAGAAATACGAGATACTAAATCTAAATAATGAACGGCCCATATCTCTGCTTGTTCCATTACGTCACCCTGCTCTGTACATTCACACTCTCACATTTATACAGTGGCAGTGGTGCTACTCAAAGCCGGGCTCGGGACGCACTCTGGGGGTCAGATTTTTAATTCAAGGGCTTGGTCTCATCTCAGACTAATGTGTGGTCATTTTAATACAGCGCTGTAGAGGGTGGTGTTAAAGCTATCCTTGTTTTAACAAATGACTAAAGCAAGGTTGAATTTCATGATGTAGTATTAAGAGTTAACAGTTTGTCAAGGTTAGCGCACGGTTTAACTCCAACCAATCAGAAGCACTCTAAAATATGTATATCTACATTAGTTAAACTGACCTGAATTCAGAATATAAATCTTGACACCCTAGTTTATAGAGTTATTTTTTATTAAGCTAGATTATTTATTTATTATTACATTTTTTTTAATGTGGAAAAAGCCAGATTGAGATAATGTTAGCACGAAGTTGCTGGAACGGCTCTTGTTGAAAACGTTCGTAAAGAGGCAGGACTTTCAGCAGAATACTTGGAGGTGATTGGATAAAGCGCCAGCTATGTAGCTAAACAACAAATGATAGTAAAACAACACCATAAAGACATTGTTAGAAGATTTTTGTGAGTAAAAAAAAAATGCACTTTTTGAAATAAGACATTTTTTACGGTGGCCCTGAGGTGCAACATCAAAATTGTTTTTGTCCACTAGAAAAATAAAAGCAGATGTAGATTTTTTTTTAAATCTTGCCTAAAAAAAAAAAAAAAACATCCCTCAAATTTAAAAAAGAATATATAAAAGATTTAAATAAATGTTTGTATTAAAAAGGAGATATTTTTATTTTTAGAAAAGTTATTTTCTAAAAATAATAATAATAATAAGTTGTATTTTATTTTGATGAGTGATTGATGATGAGTGATGATTTTTTTTTTTAAACAAGCTTTTTAAAAATTGACACATGGCTTTATTTTAACTGATGTTTAAAAAATCTTCCTCAGCTTTTATTTTTCTAGTGAACAAAAATAATTTTGATGATGCTCCTTTTTTAATATAGACATTTATTTATTTGTATTTATTTAATTTTTGTATATTTTTTTTTTAATTTGAGGGATGGGTTTATTTTTAAGGCAAGATTAAAAAAAAAAAAAAAGCTACATCTGCTTTTATTTTTGTTGTTGCACCTCAGGGTCACCATAATTTTCACACAATGTGTGTTTTTTTTTAAGAAGTGCAATTTTCTTCTCCACTGGCAGATTATATAAAAAAATCATGAAACAAGTCAAATAATCTTGCCTAACAAGTAAATAAATCCATAAACTAGTGTATCAAGATAAATATTCTGAATTCTAATAGATATTTGTACACTGTAAAAAAAGAAATATGCACATTAGTTAAAATAACTTGAATTATCTGCCAGGAGTGAGAAAATTGTACTCGAAATGAGAAAAAAAAAACTCCAATGGCAGAAGATTTTGCTTGAAATAAATAAGAATCATAACATTTAACAAGTCAGTGTTTCATGATGCTAATTCCTCCATTAAAATGTATTATTGTCTGTTTACAAACACTAAAAGAGTCAATATAAAACTTGTGCTAGCTTCCTGTGCAGAGATAAAGTCTGAAGGCGGGTAGTCCTATTAACAGCTAATAACAGTATCTCTGTGGCAGATTTGTAACTCCACACCTCTGCAGTGTACAACTCCTGCCACAGAAGAGTCTAATAGACCTGGAGGCCATTTAAGTGTAATTGGGATTGATTTTAAGCTCATTGTAGACACAGAGCAGTGAGCTTCAGCGTGACTAAAAAGAGTTCAATTCATAGTTAGACCAAGGATAAATGGTGTTTAATGGCCCAGCACTGACCTCAATACTGAAGTAACCTCTGTCCACATAGTCCCCCAAGAAGAGGTACCGCGTGTTGGCAGGAGAGCCGCCCACTTCGAACAACTTCATCAGGTCAAAGAACTGTCCGTGAATGTCTCCGCACACTGTGAGAGAAACACACACACACACACACACAAAAGTACAATTTAATCCAGTGAGGAAATCGGAGTGGTTTTGTTGGTTCAGTGGGTCCATATGTGCTGTCTGTGAGAGCGAGTGAAGAGGTACAGTAGAGTCTGGTGAGGCAGAAACACTACAGCTGTTTGTCTAGAGACCTGTCAAAAATGTAACACAATGGGCTTAGACATGGAGGATAAAATAAGAAGGGTTTTTGCTGTAATAAAAGCTTCACAATGGATTTTAACCCAAACCTAAGAGTCAAAGTTGGGGCAAAAACAAAGAGATATCCTTATTTTGTCCTAGGTTTAACTTAAATAATACTTAGACTTGTATTGGAGCGGTAGCATAAAGCCAAAAGACAGGAAATACCTCAAGGAATTCCGTGTAAATAAAAACATATTCAAAGTATAAAATGGCTGGTTGTCCAATAGCAATCTGATTACTCCATCTGAAAAATAAGCTGCCCTGTGACGAGCTGATCGTTGTCCAGGCCAGGGTGTAGTCCCATAGATTCCAGCCAACCATGTCCACTAACAGGAATAAGCAGTAGAAGAAAGATGATTTTATAAAAATACAAGTTTACACAAGACATTTATATAAACATATATATTTATATAAACATTTCAATACATTTTAATGGGCATTGGCTATTGGTATAATACTATAATTTAATTGTTTTAGAAAATATTGGGAGTTGATGAGAGATGTTAAGAGATGGTCATGATTCTTGAAATTGTTCAGTCAGTGTTTACTTTCAAAATAAAAGTTTCTTGTCTTAATTAAGCCTGTGAACAGCTATGGCACGCTGCTTTGGACAAATCAATGTGTTTTAGCAATGCCTCAACATTTTACAGTGATTCTCAAACATTTTATACCAACTACCACCTCAGGAAATATTTGGCTCCCAAGTATAATTTTTATTGGGCTAAAATGAGCATCACTACTCGACTAAAGTGGGACTAAACCCCATCTAAATGAAGACAAAACCCAAACTAAACCAGGACTACTAATAACATACTATTCCAGGACTAAACCAGGTCTTAATCAATCCAAAACAGCATAAAACCCAAAACAAACCAGGAGTAAACCAGGTCTAAGCCAAGACTAAACCAGAACTAACTACACACTATTCCAAGACTAAACCAGGACCCTAAGGCAGGACTAAAATGTTAATAAAACTAGCTGACTGTTTTTTAATATTTGATAAATCCTTGTCCATACATAAAACCAAATTTGACATTTCTTCAGCTTGTCATATGCTATAAAATATCCACCAAAAGCAAACTGTGGCATGTAAAAACACTAAAAGGCTAGCAACAATTGACAAAGACTGGCCAGTGAGCAAAAAAGTAAATGTCTTTTTCAAACAATTTCAGCGTCACTAACTATGAGAAAGATTATTCACAACCTACGACAGTGCTATTCCATTACTTTCTGCAAACATCAGACAAAAAACAAAACCAAAAAACAGACCAAGACAAAAACAACAAATCAAAATCTGTTTTCCTGCTGTCCTTTGATGAATTTCTGACACATTTCTTAATTTCACAGCTGTTCAACCACTTTAGATTTACATACAGTGCAGCTATCACACATCTCTGCTGCTTGCTACAGTTTTTACTCAATCCAGACATTTTTCTGGCTTAAAGACTGGTTCACATTCAAATGTATTGGACATAATTCAAATGAAGCCTCATACTTTGAAAGATGTCTGGCCTGTGGCTGTATAAAACCAACCAGACGCCTCTTTCTCCATCTGTCTGCTCTCAACTTTAACGTTAAGTCCGTGATGACCATTTGGCATCTGTCTGTGTCTAGCCATATTTTAATCTTAGGTGTTCATTTTAATTTGTGCAGGGAATTGGAAAGCAGCACTGAGTCAAACCTGTCTTTTTCTTTTCAATCTCATCTCTGTGTGAATCTCTGAAAAGGCTGTCAGGTTAAATTTTGGCCCCGACCTGTCGAGAGAGTCAGGCCCGTCCCAATGGAGACACTGTCAAAGAGCTAAACTGATCAGAGCGTATCTTTAAAAAAATAATGTGCCGAATTTCCATTAAAAATCAAATTACTCTTTCACACAGTGGATATGTTTCAATAAGAAATTTCAAGAGTGGTACCTCAGGCCCCAAGACAGACCGGACAAAGAGAGGATAGGGCAGATAAGTCACAGTCCATGCACATAATTAAGTTTTTTCTTTCTTTTTTAATATATCTTTTGGCTTTTGTGCCTTTACTCACAGAGAAACAGCTTTGTCACCACACTACACCAAAGACATCCATGCACCTCATTTCTTTAACTCCAAACTAGCAGAACAGACATCCAGAAACTATTCAGCATTTAGCTTAGATTGCCAATATACATGGTAATTGCTACATTAAATAAAACTTCTAAAAGTGGATACACTCAGTAATGATTTCTAGCCAGGCTCTGACATTATACACATGTGGTCGAGGTAGGGTGACCACCTCAAAAAGTTCAAAAAGTGGGAAAAGTTGTGCGCTTTGGTGGGACAAGGAGGGACAGACTCGAGAAATAAAAGCTTTGATAAACAAATCTAACTTACGACCTACAAGTTACTTCAGTTTTGGGCCTATAAAACATTTGCTATGCTGTTTTCATCCCAAAACAACATTTTGCAAGGTAATGTTTTTACTAAGACTCTATTTTCTCAAAATAATATAGCACCATCCCCAGCTCACAGCTCCACGGAGAGGCCTTTCCTGAAACACAGAGGCAGCAGCACAACAACCATATATTCAACCTATCAAGATGGGACGCCCACAAATATTTAGTCTACATTTTAAAGAAGGAATACTTGTCTTACAGTGTGGTTTTTAACTTGAATCTCACAATGAAAAAGAGGGACATTATCTTAACAAGTGGGACGGAGGGACAGAGGACTAAATGGCTGTGCAGTACAACCAAAAGTAGGACAGGTGGTCACCCTAGGTCGAGGGGTTGACAGCTGCCAAAACAGTCTTGATTATTCATAATTTGTGACATTTGTTGGCAAATGTTACATGCTATAGGAAGAAATACAGTCTATGGGCTACAGAAAAGCTTGGCAGCAGCGTCCAGTCATCTGCGACCCCCAGCAGATGCAGAAGTGGACTGTGAAAGATACAATCGATATTTTGCTCCTTGAGAAGTGTTCTTACGATCCACTGTCTCTACGCCCGCCTGTCTATCTGTCTATCCTTGTCCTGAGGGAGCCGTACCCATGAAACTCTGCTTTGTTTTGGACACACAGCGTAGGCTCACGTCCCACACACCATTATCTCTGCTGCCATTTACATAAACACAGACTTCTGCAGGTACAGAGTCAGGGGGCGGTCTGACTGCTGCTGCCTCTGCGTCTCACAAACTTGCACGGGTCTGAAGCCATGGCCAAAAGTGCGTCGATTTTTTTGGTACAAATACATAAAAAAGGTTTTATAAAAAATATTCTTGCAAACCGGGCCTGAATTTCCCTGCTTTCTCCTCCACAGTTCGTACTTTTCCGCGTCTCGGGGAATGCAGGTGCAGATATCAGCGATTGTGAGGAGCTAAGTGCCAATTGTCTCTCTCTCAGTGAAGTGCGACTGAACAACATGTACTTATTAAAAAGCGCGTCAGCTACAAAACAGATTATTGAATCGACGAATCGGATCTGACTGAAAACATAATTACTGCTCTGTTTGTGTGGAGGGGTTGTTTTTTGACGACAGCTCTGTGAGATAACTGTGCATGGTTTTTGCTCACATACAAGACACATGTCGTCAGTGGAAACATATTTTCACATGTAAATACATTTTTACTTTGAGTTCAAGAATGCACAATGTGAGAAAAACATGTGCTATAATAAATGTCAAACTCCAAATAGCAATGTCTGGTACAGTAGGATGCCATTATGTTACTGCGGTTTAAGTTTTTGTAATACGAATGTTGATTCAAATAAGATTTCTAGAGACAAATAATAATAATACTTGGCATACTAAAAAAGGACATACGAGGTTTCTACAGTGCAATGGGTTTTCTGGATTAAAAAGTAGATCTGAGCTAAATAGAAATCATAATATGGCTCACATGGCATTTGATTTATTTGTCCACAACATCAGAGTAATTGGATATAAAACCATAGAGTCAGTTTTCTTTTGCATGTCATTGGTTTTATGTTTCCTCAACCTTATTAACGTAAGGGGAAACACTTCAGGCAAAACACTTATTTTTAAATTTTGAGGTTTTGGTGGTGGACAGTGTTGTGATGCACATGACACAGAGGTTTACTTTAGGTGGGCGCTTGACTTGAATCCAGCGGAGAGCATTTTCTTCCCTCGGCCTCTGGTGAAGTAGCGTGGACAGTTGTTTGACATTTCTTTTTCGTTGCTATTTAACAGCTGTTAGATGTGGCGTATTTGCATTAAGTGCAATAGAAATAACAGTATGTCAGAGGCATATCTATGGAGAAATGAAAAGAGCCATTCATTCCCCGTTCCCCACTGCCACCCAACTGGTTTCCTCCAACAATGTACCCACGCCACGCCACTGGACCTGTACTCTACCACTGTACCTGCTGTTTTTAAAACTTAAAATGTAATCAGAAAAATAAATTGAAGAGCTGCAGAATCCACATTGGCTTGTCATTAATGTTGCTCAAATTAATAAAATTAAATTATCATCGTCACTGTAAACATTATAGAAATAAACACTGTATGTCAGCAAACTGTTGTGGTCTGTCATGGTTCTGTATGTCTAGCAGAGCAAAAAGAATTCCCTGACTTTTAGCATGCAGTGTAACTAAACCTCAAGCTAATGTTCTCTACCCAGGCACTGACATTACACATGAAGTTGGACGTTAATCATTTTACCAGAACCACCTGATTCATGCACATTTACTTGCATTTTGGTGGCTAAAGCTATATTTCTTGCATTGACATGTGTCTTACCCGTGACTGGCGCCTCGATGTCCAACATGGTGCGCTCCTGTCTCAAGATGGCCGCCCCCTCGTCGATGATGCGCAGGGCCACGGCCTCCTCCAGCCGCCCCTCCTTCGTGAGGTGAGCCTTGAGCAGGTCGACCCTCGGCCGTCCGTCCGCGTCAAACACCTCCTTCATGGTGAGCCGATGGGCCAGGGGGAAGGGGACCGCTGCGGGACGGAGCAGAGGCAAGCGTCAGGGGATAATATACCAACATCATTCATTTACATACATTTTAGACACACAAAGAAGAAGGCGAAGCTGGAGGACTAAACCTAATACAGAATATACATTGGATCTGTCAGATATGACTGAAAACAAAACCAAATTTTGTGTAATGATAGTAGCATATAGCTTTAGGAACCACATACATAAGCAATACACCATCCTCACACTCACAGGGGGTTCATCCTGTCACCGACCAGGTATTCATCTAAACAAGTGCTATCCTTTTGCAAACACTTTCTACTGAAGCCCTCCCAAACTGCTCTGTGTAACATCTTAGCAAACCAGGTTACATATTAAAGTCTATAAATGAAATATAAGAAAAATAAAACATTTATAGGTGATAGTAAGATAACAAGGAGATGTGTTTTTTGGAGCCTTGACTTTAGCACAAACTTCCCATGTTTTTGCATTGTCCATTGCTGCTTCAGACTGACTGCTGTGCTCTATCCACATTTTTTTGTTGTCATACTTTTTATCAGGCTTCAGAAGGATTTAAAAGCAGCCACACTTCTTGGAGCCAACCCTCACTTCTGCATTAGCTTCCCATTAGCCTTTGGTCCATTATTCTTCCACTGTGTCTATGGCTGGTACAGACTGATTGATTGCAGTCTCCTCTCACGCCCACGGCCTCCTCTCTCTTCTCTCCTCTCTCCTCACACTTGCACACACACATACAACTATACAGTGGGCTCCTGACTGTGTTTGTGGCTTGTATATCGAAGCAGTTATTATCAGTTGGCTGCAGTACTGTGGCCTGCCTCTGTTGTTGCACTAATGTCTTTCTTACATAATGAAGGCCCTGAGGCTCTGCTGCTGCTGCTGCTGCTGCTGCTGCTGTAGAGGGGGGAGAAACAGAGCTGCACGTGCGGAGCCAACACACAACCACACTGTCAGTATATGGCTGCATACAGAGGTTGGTTGGATGGCTCTTAGGAGACTGAGTAAGACCTAAAACTGAACTTCTGAAACTACATAAGCCTTTTCTTTTTAGATGTTTTACGACAGGAGAGACTAAAACTGTATTCGAAAAGGTCCTGGGTTTGATTTCCCGAGGGCTGCATGTTCTCCCTGTGTCTGAGTGGGTTTTCTCGGGGTAAATGCACAATACTTAGTCTAACCCTGCAGTTGTGGGTACTCCTGATCATGATCCTGGCTCAAGATCTGGTTTTCTCATTTGTTTACACATGTTACTTTGTGCCACTGTCAGCCCTGGAGCATGCTCAGTGCTCTCTGTCGAAAGCTCACAGAAGCTGTATTCATGCAGTAATAGTCTGATGATCAGTAATGTAAATGTAATGGCAAAACTGAGAATTGTGAGACAAAGAATTAGGACTAATGACATAACTACTTTTCCCATTTCCTTGTAGGATGTTTGATAAAGTAAAGATGTCCAGAATAGTGTTCAGTGCTAAATGGTCCACACTTGTGAGGCACATTTCTTCTCATATAACACTGAAAGCACTTTACACAAGGAGTTTAAAGCCCAGTATTTTTAACCTAAGGGCACTTCAACAGAAAGAGCACAATGTACTGATTGTGATTTTCTATCTTTTTATAAAACAGGACAAAGTCTGATACTATCTATAACATAATATACTGTAGTTACTTTTATAATAATAATAATAATAATAATAATAATAATAATAATAAATAAGATTTACATTAGCCCATTCAGTGACACTTAGAGGTGGTGAGATACTTCTGTAGCCATAGCTGTCCTGGGGCAGCCTGATGGAGACATGGCTGCACCTCTGACCACCACCAAACAGATAATCACACTAACATATACACAGAGGCAAGGTGGGTCGTGCCCAAGGACAAAATGACAGTATACAATGCTAGCAGCAGGGATTGAACCACCAAACTTCAGGTTAGGTCTCAAACACAGTGGACATGTTGGTCGCAGCTGCAAGTACTTGCTTCAGAGCCGACGCAACGCACGATTGTTCACACGAGCTGCGAGAGCCATTCAACAGTCAATATGAGAGTACAGCCACCTATAACAGACCTACACTGACTACAGCTGACTGAATAAATATGTGTTTATTGTCTTTGAAGGCTGGTCATTGCAATGCGAGCCTTTTTACAAGTAAAGGTGAAAGTTACAACGGTCTATCAGATCCAGCAAACATTCAAACATAAAAAAGCATCAAATATGTGTAGTGTACATTGTAATTGCCAAAATATAGCAATAAATGCATATTTTTTTATGTATTGTGGCTGAAAAACACGTCCCAGCACCAGCCGCGAGCATGAGAAGTGGACGAGCGCCTGTACCACTGAGCTACTGCCGCCCCCAAACAGTAGACTGGATACTTGATTGCAGAGGTACAAAGGAACTAGATACTTTTTAGTAATTTGAGTTAATTTTGTAGTGTTTGTAGTAGTAGTAGAAGATTTTTTTACTTGACTTTTTACTAACAAGTGGTTGATTTTTTGTTGATTACATTTACTTCTACTAGACTAACAATCCTTTTTCAGTACAGATTTTGTCCCACCTCTCCTCGAGTGATCCTCCTGCCACCACCTGAGCACACTACATTACCCAAAAACCTCTTCCCTTTGGCTCCCATCCCCCAGAAGGCCGAGTGGAGAGGAGCATGCGCCTGTCCCGTACAGGCACAATGGCATTAACACGCATGATGAGAGCTGTGTGCTCATAAACGGTATTGTTCTGCAGGACGGAGGGAGCAGCTCAGAGCCCCACCAGGACTAACACACATAATGGCCTAGATCACAGTCTGAAACTAGGCCTGGCTCTCCAACTCTCTGTCACTTTGTCTATGGTTCGCTGTGTCTCCTCTGCCCCCTTCGCTGGTCACCGGTTTGTCTCTGTATACTCCGAGTCTTTGCTGCAATGTTCACTGACGCAGAATATTTTAATATGGTGGTGCTATTTGGATTATGTAAAAGGTTGGGGAAAATACCACTGCATGATAGATCGGTATAAGCTTTTGAGTTTAAAATGTGCAACTTTTTCTTGTTAGGGGTAGTGAGAAGCGAGCAACTATGGGCTCTGGGAGGAGAACACCGTGGACAATGGCCCATTAGTCGCAGAGACATACACTGAGAGACTTCACTTCACTTTCATTCATTCACTAGCAGCAGTTAAGAGTCACCAGCTCATCTAACACATGTGCATCTTTGTACGGTGGGAGGAAGAGGAGAGAACCCACAAGCTCCTTTCTCTGAGGCACCGTGCAATTTTAAAAACAATGAATGAGCTGATGTGTGTCACGTTGAACAAATGGAGACGCTGAGTATTTTGTAGGCAGCAGTTCAACAATAGATCAGTCGTCACAGCGTCATGGTGGGAGCTTGTTCTGGTGTAACGGAAAACAAACCGTTTCACCTTCATGGAAACACTACTTTTTAAATCTTTTCAGACTTTTTCTGGTGGATTATTGCATAATAAGCAATCTTAAAACAAGTAAGGTCTAACATAGAGTCTTTACCAGTGTAAAGACCTCTAGAAAAGGAAATGGATTGTTGTCCTAACGCCACTGACTGAGCCACGCTAACATCATGGCTTTGTTAGGTAAAATATAAAATGTATATCCAGCATTTGTTTGTGTTTGTGTATTTGTTGAACAGAAGGTGACTCTTTGGCATTGTCGTGAATGGTTTGTTTCAGAAGTGATGTTTTGTGGGCGTTCCCACCGTGGTCGACTCTATACAGGCAGAAGATGTGGAAAGGTTTATGTGCTTGGAAAATCGAAGAAGTTGTTAGCATATGTTTGTTTACACAGCTAACAGCTCTGGGTATTCTACTATAGTGTTAAATATGCATCAGAGACAAATTCTTTATATTATATGTATATATTATATTATATTATATTATATTATATTATATTATATTATATTATATTATATTATATTATATTATATTATTGTTGTGTTTCATCACCTTTACTTTCACACACAGTAATGTGATTTTGTAATGAGCTGGATGCTCTTGCGTCCCAGCAAAGAGGTTGTGAGGTCGATCCTCGGACCGGCCTTCAGTGGGTTACAGTGAGTTCTCTCCAGTTTCCTCTCACTGTCCAAAGACATGCATGTGTTAGTCTGGTGAATCAGTGACTCTAAATCGTCCCTATAGTGAATGAATGTGAGAGTGAATGGTGTGTGTCTCTGTCAGCCCTGTGCCTAACTGTCCACTGTCCAGGGTGCACCCACTTAAGGCCCACAGTTACTGGGACAGGCTCCAGTACCTGCAACCCCCTAATGGGAATAAGCAGGAAAAGATGAATGAATGAACGTTGACAAAACTCATTGTATGGAATTAGCCACAACTCAATACAGCAGCGCATGTAAAGGTATTGAGTGTGAAAGTTGAGAGCCACTTCCTTGTTATGTGTCAAAGTCAATGCAACAAACATAATCTATTCTAATTAATACGTAAACAATCTGTGGCTTAAATGCTATGAATGTACAGGTATAAACCAGAATCCTATTACCTTACTCATTAGTTAGCCCCAGCATTAAAAGTAACCCACCCAACTAAAGACCAGCCATTCCCAAAGTCAAGAGTGTCGCATACAGACCCACCTAACTACAGACCTTCCTTCTATCCAAAAAACTCTTTCAGTACATTAGAAAATACTGAAAATGGCTTTTAAAAAATGTAATTTTACCTTTTTTTTTACGAGATATCAGGAATTATATATGAACAAATCCTTCTGTAAAAGCCTTCAAAATATTGTTAGGTGTAAGACTGATAATTTTGGTGCTTGTTTGTCCTACTGCTGTGGAGATATCTGACTCAGAGTGTGAGAAAATGGCCTTTGCAATCAATATTTCCAATAGTAATAAATGAACACAAGTGACTAATTGTATTTTAACTAAACTATTAATGTGTAAGTGTGACATTTTCTTGTCTATGCCAAAAAAGTATGTCATGTTTTTCTCTCTATATTTCTATAAAAGGTACATAAACTGTTGGCTAAAAATGTTTTAAAGTAATATTTTTAACAAGTATATAGCTGTATTTCATTTCAAACTCAACAGCAAAATGTGGGAAACAGAGATTGAACCGGTGACTTTAAAAAGCAGTAAAGCAATATTTAGTCAAGGTAAAATTAACTTTCCATACATTTTTGACCTCTGTTGCAAAGTGGGTAGAAGGTAGTGTTGTAGTCAAGACCGTACTAATCAAGACCAAGACCAGTCCGAATCCAGACTGAACCGAGACCAAGACAGGACCGAGACTTTCAGGGTTTGAGACCGAGTCGAGACCGAGACTTTTAAAGACTGAGACCAAGGCAAATTGAAACCAAACCCTGTGAACTAACACTGATCTAATGCAACAATCTCCACAAACAAACAAAGACAGATCATGTTCCTGATTTTTCCGGTGCAAAAAACTAATTACTCCAAAATTATGAAGAATAGCATTTTCTGATAATGTTTGGTGAATAAAATCTCAGAGATAGCCACATCTGAAACTGAGACAAGACTGAGTAAAATTAAATTCGAGACCAAGACCGAGTAAAACTGCAGCCGAGACCAAGTCAAGACCAAGACTGTAAAAAAATAGTCTCAAAACCAAGACTCGGCTTTTTGGTCTTGTGTACCCCCTGGGCTCCCCCCGTCACTCATCTGTGGTGGTCATATAAAAAAACATTAAAAAACAAAAAACTAACTCTGTCCTTATTAGTGGAAAGACGTTTATCCTTAATTTTTGGTAAATGCAAAATGTCCTGCATTTTTAAAAACTCAAATTTGAAGATGAAAAAATAAATAATAATTTGCTTGCCTTTAAAATAAAAATATAAGAAAACATAACAATACAAACTAATATTTTATGTTCATAATTTAGAAAATAACTTAAAATTGCAAATATTGTGAATATGGGGCTCACTTGGTAGCTCGCCCCCCTAACCCGAAAGTTGGTGGTTCAAGCCCCACCGCAGGTATTGCATACTGTCGTTGTGTCCTTGGGCAAGACCCTTCACCTTCAACCTTGCCTTTATGAATGTGTTAGGTGGGGATTAGAGGGGCCGTAGGCCAAATTGGCAGCCATACTTCTGGTCCCAGGGCAGCTGTGGCTATGGAAGTAGCTCACCACCACCAACTGTGACTGAATAATGGATTAAATTGTAAAGCACAATATAAATCCAATATTATAATTAAAATAATCTTAAACACTCACTAAATTTACCACAAAAATAACAAATAAAAAGCTATTAAACCTGAAAAAAATTTAACAAAATCATATTCAAATAATATTCCTTGTCAAGTGCCAATGAGACACATGAGCTTCTTTAAATAATTCAGTATGAAAAGGTTGCAAAACTTTTCTTATGATCTTCTAAATAAATTATAAAATATTTCCATTATTACCCCTGGCTGTGAAACACTGATCTAAAGCCTTGCAATCAGAAGGTCACAGTAGTACTAGTAGTAGTAGGAGTAGTACTAGTAGTAGCTATAGCAGTATATTTTAAAGAGAAATTGGATATTAAATATGGATTGGAAATTTGTGAAGTATTAACCTTTCCTTGAGTACACTGTGAGTACTTCTTCCACCTCTGAATAAAACTATGCAAACCAGCCCCACTCGACTCTAAAGTTAGACTCTCGACCTCGGGCCCCTGCAGTAAAGACACTTTCACTCTTCCACACAGAGACACAGACTGAGACAGAGCAGGACACCGCAGCTGCCAAACCCCGGCGTCTGCTTTACCTCCAGTCCACTCTCGCTCGTGTTCACACTACTTTTACTCTGTGGGACGGCTCTGAGTAATGTGCTGAGACCTGGCACCTTCAGCTCGAGCTGGAGAGGTCAGAAGAAGGAGTTAGTCATGTAGTATGCTAGTATTTTAGGTTATATGTACGGATATGTTTTACACCAGTATTGTATGTCACTTAAAACTTTCATACAAATACAGGTACTTAAAAGGACACTGTGCAATTTATTTCTTGTATTTGGGAAAAATTGCTTAAAGAAGATATGATATGCAAAATTTACTTTCTCCCATATTAAAATGTTGTTCCTTTATCAAAAACAGACCTGGAGTTGTGTTTTGTTTCATTCGCGCATGTTTGAGTAATCCTCTCGCCTCTATTCCCAGTGTTTCCCAACCAGGGGTACGGGGACCCCTAGGGGTACGCTAGGACTCTGCAGGGGGTACTTGGGAATTGTTACAGAATTTATTTTCAAAATGAAAAGAAAATATTGGAGAAACTGCAAGGAAATTATTTGAAAATTATATATGTTTTTTCATCATTTTTTAGGTTTAATAGCTTATTTCAAAGTCATAAGTTAAACATGTATTTTAAACTTAAAATATTTATTGGAATAAGTAAATACACTTATAGAATATATATTGTTATATTTTATTTTATATTTTTATTTTAAAAGGCAGATTATTCCTTTTATTGGTTTATTTTCATTTTGAGTTTGAAAAAAATATGCAGAGGAAGTAGTATAAAGTGCCTTTGTCATAATAAACACAGATGTTTTATATGACCACTTTTTGAAGAATCACCTACATGAGTATGAGTGAGGGGTTACTGTGGTATGACACAAAGCCCAGGGGCACACAAGACAAAATAGGTTGGGAACCACTGCTCGATGCTCTAGCACAGCCTTTCTGAGGCTTCAAAACGCTCGGTTCCACAAACACCCGCCCCCACCAGGAAGCACTAACCTCTCTGTACCTCTCTGTTTCTACTGATTCCTCACTGACATTATTCTTTTTGTAGTAAAATGGCATCATACAGAAAGTTTAAGTAAAAAGTTTTTTTTCTCTGTTTCTGTTTACCTCTGCTGGTCTGGTTTCTTTATGACAGTAGTAAGTAACTAGGGTTAAAGTTTTCTTTTAGTCACATAATGTTTTTCAAGGTTGTAAAATGTTCTAGAGGTGGTCAAGATTGGTTTAAAAAGATGAATAAAAGCTTAATTTAACCCCTTTAATCAACTACTAACTCAGGAATGATGAGTAGAAAAATGTAATATGAAGGATTTTATTGAATGAGAATGTTCAGCCTGTACAGACGAGGGTTAGACAACTTCTCGCTCAAACAAGAGATGCACCCATTGGCTGTTGGCCTACAAAGCTTGTCAACATTGAATGGACAGAAAATGTGATCATCAAAGGCAATGTGTGTTAAGAAAACAGAAGAAAAATTAAGTGGGGGCAATTTTTTTAGGGAAAAAGTGGACAACATGGTTCCATGTCGCACACAGTACACAGGATTTTAGAAATACTGAGGTCCATCATGTTGACGACCAGTTTAGTCATTGTTTAATCCTTGTTTAGATCTGATTTAGACCTGGTTTAATCCTTGTTTCGTCCTGATTTGGTCCTTGTTTAGTCCTGATTTGGTCCTTGTTTAATCCTGATTTGGTTCTTGTTTAGTCCTGGTTTAGTCCTTGTTTAGTCCTGGTTTGGTACCTGCTTAGTCCTGGTTTAGTCCTGGTTTGGAACCTGTTTAGTCCTGGTTTAGTCCTTGTTTAGTCCTGGTTTGGTACTTGTTTAGTCCTGGTTTAGTCCTTGTTTAGTCCTGGTTTAGTCCTTGTTTAGTCCTGATTTGGTACTTGTTTAGTCTATGTTTAGACCTGGTTTAGTCTCATCTTTTTCCTAAATAAGTCTTGGCTTGGAGCATTTTTTCTGGTCTAATCCTGGTTTAGTTGGTTTAGTCCTGTTTTTTTTCCTGGTTTAGATCTGGTTTAGTCTAGTAATAGAAACATACCACAGACCACAGACAACAGACCACACCTGGTTGCATGTAGCAGCTTGTGAACTTTAATTGAATGTCACTGTGAAGTCCTACACAGGGAAAGTGTCTGTTCGAGCAATGGCAATGTTTCTTTAGACTCAGAAATATTGCACTTTATTTTATTTAATCTTTGGGCTGCTCCCTTTTTTGGTTAGGGGTCGCCACAGTCAGTAAGTTGCACAGTGATTTGCCAGGTTTTTACGCCAGATGCCCTTCCTAAGACACTCTTATTATCACATAGGAAGCCATGTTACTGACTTGCCCTGGCCCGTGTCAGAGCCATATTTGGTGAGTGCAGCCATGTCCCTGTGAGGCTGTCTCTGTAATGGTCAGTTTTTAGGTGTGAGGCCCCTGCTGCTCAGACACTGTCAGTACAAACCTCTCTCCTCTCTCTCTGCTCTATTCCCATTCTGCCAACCACACTTTTCCCAAGTATAGTTTCCTTCCCTGAGCTGTGTCTCTGGTACCTGCCCTACTTTCACACCGTGATCACGATTTTACCTGCTCCATCTCTCCATCGCTCTCTCGCTCACACAGCACGAGCTTCAGTTTTACCTCCAACCACAAATGCATCGACGGGTAGTTCAAGTTCAATATTTCAGTATTAATATGTAATTCTGTACAGAGAGGGGTACAGTAAGGTGAGAAAGTGTTGTATAGTTGAGATAACCAAGCAACAGCCAGGGCAAGATGAGGACTTTTAAGGCCTAAGGCTGAATTGAAGGCAAATGCATTTCAACCAAGAGAGACCTAAAACTAACACAGATGAATGAGTGAAGTGTAACGGATGATTTACTGAAGGAACTAACTTGGGTGCTTCGACCCAGGCAGGTTGAGACGCCAGCGTCACGGCCTGCTCCACTGACTCCCAGAGAGGCTGAGCGTCCAAGGGCGGGATGTTTTTGGCTCATTTATCCAATCAGCGTGCTTTTCTGTAATGAAAAACATGACTTGCTTCTCTCATAGAGATTCAACAAAGCTCGCGATTTATACTGCGCCCGAGCTGCAACCGATTAATGAATGACATTCTAGTGCACTTTTAATGTTATTTAATATCTAATTTTCTGAAATTCAACAGTGCATATCTGACTATTTATTTCATGAAATTTTAGGGGAAGTTTAGTTTCCTTTGAAGTCAATGAGCAATCATCACTGATATACACTGTATTGCCAAAAGTCTTCTCTCACCCACCCGAATAACTGAACTCAGGTGTTCCAAACACTTCCACAGCCACAGTTGAATAAAATCAAGCGCCTAGGCTGCAGCTTTGTGGAAAATTTTGTGGGAACAGTTTGGGGATGGCCACTTCCTGCTCCAATATGACTGCAGCCAGAGCACAAAGCACGGTCCATAAAGACATGGATGAGTGAGTTTGGTGTGGAAGAACTTGACTGAACCTGCACAGAGTCCTGACCTCAACCCGATAGAACACCTTTGGGATGAATTAGAGCAAAGACTGGGAGCCAGGCCTTCGTCCAACATCAGTGTCTGACCTCGCAAATGTACTTCAGGAAGAATGGTCAAAAATTCCCATAAATGCTCCTAAACCTTGGGGAAAGCCTTCCCACAAGAGTTGAAGCTGTTATAGCTGCAAAGGGTGGACCAATGTCATATTAAACCCTATGGATTAGGAATTAAGTTCATATGCGTGTAAAGGCAGGTAAGCTAATACTTTTGGAAATATAGTGTATGTGTGAAGAGGTGACTGGATAAGAGGAAAGACTGATTTGTCTGTCACTGTCAGCCAATCACAGGTGGCAGGCTGTGATTAGCTGACAGTGACAGACAAATCAGTCTTCCTTGTTGAATTTACACATACAGCTTCATTAAACATAGAGCCACAGATACTAGATACCAGTAAGGATGCAGAGCTGTCTCAAACGGTGATATTATGTTTGCCAAGTGCCAGAGGCAGTGTGAACTCCTCCACTGCCAATGCTACAAGACCGCTCTAACAATCGCCGCCAAATACAATTTTATGCTTCATACATTCATATTTTGACAACTTATTGTTAGTAATACATGTATAAATCCTTCATAGTGCTTCAGAGTTTATCAGGAGAACCACTAGATAACACACCTTGAGCACAGGCGCGACTCAGAGGCGGCATGACTGTCGTGTTTTCCTGACCAGCGTTGTTGTGTAAACAGACCCTTGGACACAATACTAGTTCTACTTTCCTTTCCATTATCCAGAGATTCGCATATTGATTTGTCATAGGTTTTTATGCCAGATGCCCTTCTTGACACAATCCTCTTCATTTATCTAGGCTTGCAGATGGCTTGTGACTTCTTGATTCAATACTAGCTCTATTATTAACACAAATGAAGTGGCACACACAAACCTCCCAAAAAGTACAGCCCTGAACTCAGATCAGCTCAGCCCAAACCTGTTTCCAGTGAGAGACCAGCTGACCTCGCTGTTTATTTAGGAATAATGTTGTAAAATTAAAAAATAAGACAATGATCTTTCCACAGAGCAGGAACTGATGGAGAAAACGCTGAGAAGACTAGCAATTATTTACTGAGGAGTTTTACTTTTCTCCAACTTTTCCTGAATGCAGCGTCTCAGAGCGGAAGAGGAGGCTGTGACAGCTGAGAGAGTTTCTGAGGCAAATGATCCCACTGCACACGTTTCAATGCAAAATACTGCACGCTATATCTAATAATAACTCAACACATCATTGCTCTTATATATGGTAAAGCCAGACTGCAGGTTTAAACTAACAAATATCAATGTGAAAGTGTTTCTGTAGATTACTCACATAAATATAGTAAAAAATGTATTGCAAGTTCTGAGTGCTTTATTGTTTTCATATGCAAATTAGGCTTTAAGTAGGTAAAAAGGCACACATTTGCATATTTCAACAAATAAAATCTGAAAACTGGAAAGAGCCAGGTTTAAAAATCTTGGTTAATTTTGTTGCCATGTTACATAAAAAGGCTTTTACAGAAGGGATTATGGATATCTTCTTTTGTCTTTCAGTAAATTAGAAAATACTGACAAGCTTAAAAATAAAATCACATTTTACATTGTTTTTGGAGTCAAATACCTAATAAATCAGGCTAGGATCATATAACAACAAATTCTGTAAAAGCCTTTGAAATATTGTTAAGTGGATTGTTAGTGGAGATTTTCTGACTCATTCATTTCAAACTCATTTTGAGAAAAAAGCCTTTGAAATTTACATTTTCAATAGAAATCTATGGACATAGGTGACTAATGTATTAAACTAAACACCTTAATGTGTAATTTGGACATTGTCTTTATTTCTGTAAATATATGTAAAGAGAAGAGTGTGATTATTCTCCAAAATATTGTCTGGATACTGACAATATTTGAGAGACTGCCCTGCACTAAAATAATGGATCAGTTCAAAGCAACTCTTGTCCTACTTTGCTCTAAGTGTGCCAAGTTGCAGCTTTGTGAGTTTGAAGCAAAACTCTAAAAAGCTAAAAGAGTAGGATTTTTTTTTTTTATAAATTAACAGCTCACATTCAGTCACAAGCAATGTCCTCAATGTGAAGGGTTTTCATAAAAAGCAGCCACACAGCAGAATATCTCTGAACCAAAGCCAGTGCATCTCTCACTGTCTCTCACATCTATCGCTCTTCGACTCAGCTACTACACAACATTTTTATTGGTGAAACTATCAGACCGTCTGTTATTGTTTATGTTTCCTCAAATAAGTTCTGCAGAGTACGGTGGCCTCAGAGGGACACAGGGTTTGCTGAGGCTGTAAATGACGTGGCACGTGTTGAACGAGGTGACGGTGGATAGTATTTCTTTTAACTGCTGCTTCGAGGCGTTTTTTGTAACACTTATGCGATGACGCTGAGAGTTTTTTTTAGAGACCTTTGCTTTTTGACAGGTCAGGGTAAGCTGAAGCTGTGGAGCAGAAATAAACTACAGTGTCTGTTAAAATGGAGAACTAATCAAGAGGTGACCTTTTTAGTGATTCAGCCCAATCACCCACACAGTCAACTCAAATAGTTTTTAAGCTTCTTTCTAATGTACTTATTATTCTACTTGTCCCACTGTTTTCTGTGGCTGCTCAGTGTCAACATGTGCTGCAGTAATACCACACATTGATGCTATATATACAAAATAAAATCAAAATAATACTGTAGGTAGCAGTAAGTAAGTTACAGCCCATTGCTAACCCTTTCTATGCAAGACCTCCTAAATTTAAGCCTAATCTTACTATTCTTGTACTGTATATACCATGTTTAGCCTCACTACTGTATTTCTGTTCATTAAATAATCCAGCCACAGAGGGTCACAGGATAGTGTACTCTCTGTGCCAGTCCCAAGCCTGGATAAATGGAGAAGGTGGCGTCAGGGGGGTTTTCCTGCATAAAAACCTGTGCCACATCATAATGAGAAGGAGGCAGAGGATTTAATTAATGAGGCGACCCAAGAAGAAAAAAGCTAAAAGGAAAGACGGTTGGTGTTTAAGCTTTTAAACTCCATTATAATGTTGTTTCCTTGTTTCCAAAATGTACATGGAGTAGTATTTTGTTTCATTCATGCATGTTTGAGTAATCCTGTTTGCTGGGGCCGTCCACGTCTCAAGATCTGAAAACACTCGGTGTCGCAGCTCTTAGACCAGGGCAGCCCCAAGGTCTTAAGGTCTCTGTCCATCCTGGGAGAGGATCTCTCCTTCAATATGGGCTCCATAAGGTTTCTTCTTTTTTCCTGTAGCTGGGTTTTGTTTAGGAGTTTTTCCTTAGCGAGAAGGAGGGTCTAAGGACAGGAGTGTCCTGGGTCTGTTTAGTTTAGTGTAGTTATTGTTTGTGCTGATTGTGTGTTAAGTCTGATTGTGTGTTTATGTTTGATCAACTGTTTGTGAAGCCCTTTGAGGCGACTTTTGTTGTGATATTGGGCTATACAAATAAACCTGAATTGAATTGAATTGAAAAGTATTAAAAAGGTATTGAATTTTGATCATCTAGGTCTTAAATTGTCAAATTGGGAATCTAAGTCAAGTTTTTCAGTGTTATATAATATATTTTAGATCAATACTTTGTAATTACAATCCAGAATTATGTTGTTTTTGCGAGTTCGAGGTGAATTTGGCAACAAATTCTATCAAAAGTGTTTATACCTTAATGTCACCCACTGGAAGTTTTTGAAAGCTAAGCCTACTGTTTGTATGGACTCCATAAAATATGAATATGCAGACAAATTCATATTTGTTGTATAAAAAAATATCCCCACTATACAGTAAATGCTGTTACCACTAAAATGCATGATTCTATTTTGAGATTTTTAATGCAGACGTTATGTCACTTGTATTAGACTTTTAAAATAAAACCAATGAGTTTCAGAAAGTAGTACTGATATGTTATTAGTGTAACATTTATGTGTGTAACAGATTATTGTTGTTTTGCTGGTAATCTTAGCATTAAATTTTATTCTAAGTGGCATTAAAAAGTCTTAAAAATGACTTAAATTCCACCTGGAAAAACCTGGAGCTGCCCTGGTGGACTCATGAAACCAGGACTCTTTCTGATCATTTCAGGGCTCAAACTGCCATCACTATGAAGCGTCGGGTCATTTATCTATCTGTTAGCATCATGTTGCTAATAGCTGGGCTAATTAGTCATTTTATGCTCTGTCCATTCCCCACCATTGCGAGCAGGGGGCGACAGACACCTAATCTAAGCGTTCGCTGCAAAGTCAAATTAAAAGCTCCAAAAATTAGATGTTTTTCTTACATATACATTATTTTAAGTTATAAAACAAGAAATACTTAAGCAAAGGTGTCCAACGCTATTTCAAAAAGAATGAAAAAAGCATAATATAGAACCTTTAAGTCTGGGACCAGCACTATGGGAAGACTGGTTTGAGTTTGTAACCAGAGCTGGTATGCTATAGGCCAACTGAGTTATTCTGGCCATTATGTGTTTCCTCATCTTCCCACAGAATAATGTTTGTAGCAGTCATCTTTCACTAAAATGTGAACAAAATGTGGGTACCTCAACGTCTTAATGGTACCACACAAACTTTGCTCACACCTTCCCTTTTTAGTATCCTATCTATCCTGCGTTTCTTTGTCTCTAATACCAATGCTGATTAAAATCTGTTAAATCTAGTTTGACGATTAGCATTGCATCTTAATTCACTCCAGCAACTCCTCCCCTGTGCCCTCACATTGTTTCCAGACTATTGTGCTTCTCTTCATTTAGATTTTTTCTTATGCATCAAAGCTGCCAGCTCAGCTCAAAAAAAAAAAATCCCACTTTCGCAGAGAGACAGAGAGAAAACGGCATGACATAGCTTTCAACCAAATCTCCTAAAATTGTTTGGGCTGGCCCTAATAGCCCAAGTGGAGCAGAATCTGATGTGTTATTGTGCACATCCTGCCTAATGGCCAAAGTTAATTATGTGGGTATTTCATCAGTTTGAATAACAGAGGGACACCATCATCGCGGCTCGGAGGAAGTGATGGGAACAACGCGATTCGACAAAATGACAGTCCAAGTCAGCCGTGACCCATCTGTCCTCGTTTATCTCTGCGCAAAAAAAAAATAATAATAATAAAAGGGTTTCAAAATGTCAAACGGACTGGACGAAGTAAATCTGAGGAATGATAATGCGTGTGCTGATGGAGAGAACGCAGACATTAGAGCAACTGTGTCTATAGTTTAGTTGGAGTCATTTGATAAAAACATTCATCAAAACTGGCTCAGAGGTGGAGTACTCGAGTCCTTAGGCTAAGTTTGAGACTCGACTCCTACCAGTGACTCAGACTTGTCTCTTTGCACAGACCAAGACTCAAGACTCGACTCAGACCTGTGAAAGAATAACTCGGGCTGGTCTCCTCAGTCTCGACACACCTCAACTCAAGACGACTCGACTCAACTTGAATTTTTGTCTTTTGCTCTGAGGACTTACAAACCGGTGACTCAGCTACAACACAGCTCCTGCAGAGTTGGCACTGACTAGAGATTGATCTGTATAAATAAAAGATGAATAATAACAATAAACCCCACTCAGAAGATTACTATGTAGATTACTGCTCTGTTAACCATGCTGATTTTAAAACACCTCCCTAACCTTCTCCAAAAGTATTAAAAAATGTCAAGTCAACTGGATGCCGCCAATTTAAGTAATGAAAATGCATTTGCTAACAAACAGAACAACCAGAGTAATCAGACGAAATGGTTCGGCTATAGCAGAGTAGCATTTACATTAGCAAGACAATGGACCAAGGCTCCAAGAAACATCTCCTCTACTGCATTAGCTCTCATTCACAAAGATAAAGATATACATAGACATGCCAAGTAAATATGCTAATCACTTACTCAGCGTCATCTATACAACTACTTCACTTTCTCCAAAAGCATCTCAAAATGTCAAATCAACAGGATGTCACCAGTTTAAGTAATAATATTATACGTGTTAACTAACAGAGCAACCAGAGTAATTTGACAAGCAGAATTTGTGTCTTGTATAATAGCAAACCCTCACTGAACTATAGAATACTGCAGAGAGTAAAATAAAAGTGAACAGAGGGCAAACAAGGAACTGAGAGCTAGCTCCAAGAAACAGCAACAACATTTCCTCTGAACTCCATCCATCCAACCAGACATAACATCTGCACTGGCTTTATACTTTGTTTCAGTGATTTTGGATCTGTTCTGGTCGTGTTGGTACTGTCCTTGTTTTCTGGTTGGTTGTCTGTCTGTCCAATTAAATTCAGAGGTTGTTTAATCTGCATCTATGAGTTCTGCCAACAAGAAAAAAACAACTCAAAGTGTCAGAGCCCATGTCTAAAGACCAAGACTAAACCAAGATTAAAACCACAGCTTCACCAGTACTAAACCAGGTTGAAACCAAAAATACTCTAGGACCAAACCAGGTTTAAACACGGTCTAAACCAAGACTATACCAGGAAGAAACCAGGTGAAAACTAAGACGAAACCTAAACTAATCCAGGACTTAACCAGTATTCAAATCAAGACTAAACCAAATCTAAACCAAGATTAAAACATAACTAAACCTGGACAGAACCAGGTCCAAACCACAACTACTCTAGAACTAAACCAGGTCTAAACCAGGACTAAACCAAGACTAAACCAGGAAGAAAACAGGTCAAAACTAGGACTAAACCTAAACTAATCTAGGACTTAACCAGGATGAAAATCAAGACTAAACCCAGATTAAAATATAACTAAACCTCGACCAAACCAGGTCTAAACCCAGGCTAATCTTGGACTAAACCATCACATAACCAGAACTAATCTAAATCAGGACTAAACCAAGACTAAACAGGGGTCTACACTTCAAGTTTAACCCCAAACCAGAGCAGGACTAAGTCAGAACTGCAAAGAACTCCTGAGCACCACCAGACACCTTCTGCAGCGTACCACCACTGGCACCTGTACCACAGTCTGAGAACCACTGCAATAGAAGACAGGGAACTCTAATGGTCAACCAGACTGGGTCCAGTACCTTCCCCGCTGTCTCTGGGTAAAAATATCTGCGCGTTGGCGGAGCGTGGACCCCCTCTGAAGTGATCAGGAGATGCCTTCGCTGTCTTTATGAATAAATGAAAGAATGGGTGCAGTGAACGGACCACGCACTTAGCTCCGAATGACTTTTCACACGCCTGGCTTTTGTGTTTATCCACATCTTTGACCCAGATCGACTACAACACAGCTCCACGGGTCTTTGAAGGTGGTGGTGGTGGAGGGGGGTGCCCACCACTAAAGATGCGTTTGAAGTCTCTCAATTAACGCACACACGAAGCGCCATCTGTGTACACATAGACACACACACAAACAGAGAAAAGACTGGCCCATCCCCACCAGCGTGGCCTCATTAGACAATCCCTCCATACGCTCTCTCTCGGTGGAGTCTAAAAATAGTCCCCTGCCCTGCCACACTCCCCACGGGCCAAAGGAAGACCTGTCAAGGTGGGACCCCAGCCTCAGAGGTAAAAAAAAAACAACAACAACAACAGCAGCATAACAAAACTAAACGTCCCAAATGAGGGTATGGTGAGTGTGTGGTGCTCGTGGCTCAGAGGGAATATAGACGTACAGGGAGTGGGACAGGCGACAGCTAAAAGGCAGAGAGCCCACAGCCTCGGGTGTAGCCAGAGGTGACAACAGTGGCACGGATTCATGCGAGCGATGAGTGGGGGGCTGGGAAGTGGTAACATGCAAAAATATGGTTTCAAATGCAACAAGTTTTTTTTAAAGCAGAACCCAGTCACTTTTTTAAACTTAAATACTTTCAGAGTCTGTGTGATGGTTAAATGAGTAGTTGTGGGGTGAATGAAACTCTCCCCCTGGGTCTGAGCCGACCCGGTGTCACAGAAGTCTGGAGTCTCACAAGAAAGCGGCCCAACGCAGTTAGCCAAACAACAATCTGGCCAGGGTTTTAGATCTCGATTTTCGTCATGGAAGAGGGGCCAAAAGGAAGAAAAAACTTTGTGCAGTTAGGCGGAGGAGAAAACGAAAGTAAAGCTGAGGGCGAGGTGACACAGGAGTCAACTGCACTCCAGAGTATTTACAATAGTGCTTTATTCCAAAATGTAGGGGGAGCTCTGTTGAGAAAAAATGGTTAAAAACAGCAAAGACATGAGCAAAGTTACTTAATTCTTGTCCCAGCAGGGCTAACATAGCTCCCCAAAGGCTAAGAAGAGGTATGAGGCGTGGTTTTAACAATCTGCAATCTGCTCTTAAATCAATTTGGACTGACCCTTTGTCCATCTACAAATAAATAACAAATAAACCATTGAATAGCCACTAAACTGTTAATTGGAGCTGCACTAAAGTCAGCCGTTGCAATGACTAATTTTATTAAACCAGAAACTGCTTACGTTTTAGTTTTTTTTCTTTGTTGCACTAAAAGATCATTATCGTTGATATTGTGATGTGAATAAACCAGAAGCTGGTTATGTTTTCTTACTTTAATTTTATGAACTGTGTTAAGCAATGATATTCAAGTACAAGAAAATGTGCAGACTACAGGAAAATACAGTTGAATAGCCCTGCACTAAATCATGAAACACTGTGCAATGAATGTCCCAAGCAAAAAATGTGATAACTTGATAGCTTTACTGTGCCACAAAAACACGTGACGTTTTAGTAAAGCCTATAACTCAAGATACTATTACAGCAACTTGTAAGAGGGCTAATAATAAGGGTTTTTATAGTTTATATAATGGATGACAATAAAAGGTTAAGCAGGAGTAGCATTACACACTTTCACTCCCTGAGCATAAAAGGGACATACCGTACTGTAGGGAGGAATACCCATGTGTTTAATGTTCAAAATGTTACTAATGGACTGTCTTTTCCTCCACTTGGACAATTTGTAACCATAAGAACAGCTTCATATCAGCACACAAGGGCAAGAGGTGACTGCATTGTTCCACTCAGGGTAAGTGCATTTGGTCAGCTGTCATTTTCAAAGGGAAGTAGCTAGACCCCGCTCAAAAAGTCGGTAAAGGATGTCACACCACGCCAAATTTGCATAACACAAAAAGATTATTATTACAAACTCCATTACTGTTTTGTCCCACTCTCTACAAACTCTTAGATAGAAATAGTGTCCTGTAAATTTTAAATAGGAACAAACATACCAAAAATATTCTCTAACATAATGATGATGCCTGACCTGAGCCCGAGTAAATCTGTTTTTAAGTAAAATAAAAGGACATGGTTTGTTGAAAACTGGGACATGTGAGTGTTTTTACAGATATGTGTTGGGACATGGGACAAGGAGCCTAAAACTGGGATGTCTGGCCACCCTATGCAATATGTCCTTTCAGTGTATTGTATATGTATATAACCTCTACAGTTTTATGAATTGTTTATTCTAATGTGTTGTATTTGTATCCTGTTTTAGGGTGACTTTTTAACATCTGTTCCGACTGCTAACTCTGGTGCATTTACAGAAATGTTAATGAATGTACATTGTCCCTGCAAAATAAACCAATAAATAAATAAATAATGTCACGCAAAGGAGCTTAAAAGAGGATCATGACTCAGCAGCCCATGATCAACAAACTGTATGTAAACCACCTGCAGCTGATATTATTTCACCTCTGTGACACGAAGCACATGTTAACGTCGTAACAGATTTAATTTCTTGCCGAATAATTTAACAGTGAACAGATTTGCCCGTGTTTACTTAGAACAACAACTGCCACTGTCTGACCCTGGACCTGGGGACAGACCGAGCAGTGAAGTGCTATGAGGTACGAGAATAGACTGACGGGGAAGTCTGCAGTTGAGTCATGAGCCCGGTTTGTCCTTTTAGTCAGGGCTGAAAAGTGGAACAACGAGATTCATGGGATAAAACCTGTCCAGCGTGAAACTAATGATGAGCTGAGATCGATAAACGTCTGAAAAAGAGGGAACAGGCTGTGTTTCTGTCAAATCCTAAACACTGTGGTGCTGACAGTGGGAACGTCACATTTGTTCACCTCCTGGAGCTTGGACCTAAACAAGAAGTCGTGAGAGTAGCTCTGGTATTTACCACACTGCACAAACGTAAATGATACAACAGATTCAGGTCTGAGTCACCTACCTACTCCCTAATATACTGCACTAAGTGATCACAATTTCCCACAATGCATCATGAAACTTACGGATACTGACCATAATGCATTGCAAGTTTGGTCAGAGAATAAGCGTGAAAATGCAGCATGAACGTGGACGCTTTAACATCTCGTCATCTACAAATAACTTGATGCTGTTCTGCTGCAAAGTCAACCACAGATTATTCCAGGAACAAATACTGCACCTTTAAAACGCAACATTTCATTTTCAAGTTCGCAAATCATCCAATGACATTTAGAAAGATAACTTCAACTTCCAGGTCATCATAGAGCTGCACAATATATCTCCAAAACGCTATGGTCTTCCATCAGACAGAGATTTACACTAAAGAATCATTTTCCCACCAGAGCCTTAATAGAAAATGTGTTGTGACTAAATAAAAATGTTTAAAAAGTCCAGTTTTAGAGGTAATTTCCTTAATTAGTCACAATTCAGCCTTGTTTTATTCCTAGTTTAATCTGTGTTAAGTTTTGATTTTGATGGTGTTTTTGTGAATACAGACTGGGACTTACTTACTTTTTGTTTTAAGTGAATTTAACTTATAAAGCTTTATTCTTCTTCTTTATATTCTGTTTTAAAATATCACAAAAATATCATTATCCCAATTTTCAACATAGTTATCAATTATTGCATGTTTTTTCAATATCGTGCAGCCCTAGTTCATCAGATAAAAAGTTTAAAAAGAAGTACAAAGTTTATTCCTAACATGATAATAATTGAACTCCTTATCTCAACACATGAGCACCCAACAACCCTATGCCTATACACACATAAATATTAGTCCTTTAAGCAGAAGAAGTGAGATAATTTTCTGTATAGTCTCAGATACACTTCTGTAAAGCTGCCGATGTGATTCAATAATAAAAAAAAATATCCAAGTGTGTGAACCAGACCTTTCTTAATCCTCTGTGCGATTGTTTTTTTAGTTTGAAAAGATTTATCAAAAGACACACTACAAACCTTTATTCTATTCAGGGTTTGTACAGTCATGGAAAACCTGGAAGAGTCATGGAATTTTAAACTGCACTTTCCCTTCTCTGGAAAAGTTTGGGAATTTTATATTTTGGGGTAAAGTTTGGGAAATTTCAACAGTCTGAGTAACATTTGACCACTTTAAGTTAAACCTGCACCAGCCTGCCTAGATAATTACTTTATATCCTAATTTACGTTTTAAAAATGCATTCTGAACCAACTTACCAAGCATAATTATCTTTTAATCACTGGTGTGTAGGCTATAAGTCAGTAAAATTAGTGGAATAATATATTTCTGGTGGAAGAGTCCTAAATGTTTTTTTTCCCAACTGAATAATTTACAATTTTAACAAATAAAATTGCAGAAAAAGTTTCTAATGTACCACACTGGAGATTTTAAATACTATTTATATGTCATTTCAGTCATTCGGCTCTTGGAAATTTTTCAAAAGTTTTGGAAAAGTCATGAAAAATTCTGTTAATTACTGTCTTCTATTGCTTTTTATGATTTGATATTTTGTTTTTATGGCTGTGGGATGTATTTATGGCTTAAACAGCACTTTAGTCAGCTATGGTTCTTTTAAATGTGCTATAGAAATAAAGTTTGACTTGACTACCTGTGATCTTTGTCCCTGTCTCACTATAAGACGTACAACCAGCGCCGAAATCATGCTTCAGACTCCTTCACCTCTGCCTTGGTCCTGTCACTCTCCTCCCCTCCTCTTGCCTCGACCTCCACTTTTCCCATCCACCGACTTCACCGAGCTTTATCCTCTGCCTTCCATCTTTGCACTTTCAAACATTTATTACAGGAAAAACCACTGCTGTCGTTTTGGCTGTAAGCGGAGGAGACTCTTCTGACAGACGTCCCAGGGCTGCCCCGTTCTCACGCTGCTCCTGATAAATGAACTGCTGTGTGTATGAGGGAGGAACTGCAAACATGGGCCTGTGCATGTGATGGATGCTGCGCTCACAGATATAGGACACTGAGTTGGTCGGAGTGTGGGGAGGCAGCTGAGCTCTGGTGGCCCAGCTGCACTTCACACATGCAACACGAGAGGGGCAACACAAACATACAAACATACAAACATACAAACATACACAACTTAAAGGGACAGTGTAGGTTGGGGTATAGGGTTGTTTGGAGATATGTGGAATCATCTGCCTCCACCCCATCCTCTGCATCCTCTTCTCTCACACAGACTAACTTCATCATGTGCTCTTTTACTCTCCTCTGTGGTCTTCCTCTAGGCCTCCAGCTCTAACCTCAGCATCTTTCTACTCAGATACTCACTATCCTTCCTCTGTACATGTCCAAACCATCTCAGTCTAACTCAATAAAGGACAGTGCTGGGGATCTTACTTCAAAAAAAGTAATTAGTTATAGTTACAAGTTACTTCTCCCAAAAAGAAACTTAGTTAGTAACTCAGTTACTGCATTATAAAAGTATCTAGTTACTAGGCTAAGTAACTATGTTGTTACTTACTATGTTAGAACAATCAAACACCATAGACGTTTTAGAACCTTTAAGGAGGTCCACTGACTTAGGTTGAGGCCAAGTTTAGTCCTGGGTTAATCCTAGTCCTGGTGTAGACCTAGTTTATTCATTACTTAGTCCTAGTTTAGACATAGGTTTAGTCCTGGTTTAGTCTGTATTTAGTTCTGGTTTAAACCTATAGGCTACAGTAAATACAGAGCTCTGTGACCTCAATGGTGCGCACAGCGCGTGGAGCTCATGCAAACCGGGTTTTTAAACTGCGAGCCATAAGCGTCTTGGCAATGTGCGACAATGAGAGTTGCTTCATGTCAGAAACAAACGACAAATAGGCTGTCTGTTACACAGTTTTAATGCACAACACAGAGCGTGAACCACCCAACACACAACAGAGTCCCAGAGAGAAAGTGAAAGTGACCTGCAGTCTCAGCCCCGCAGCTCCACTAAAGCACTGTGGTGTTTTCCTCGCTCCTGTCGTGGGCAAACTCACAAAGCATTAAGTCCAGAGCTTTGCTCAAGATAAACAGCCTACTCTCTGCTCAGCCACTGAAGTTAAGCACCCACAGCCGCTCCTCATCTATCTCCTCCTTAAAGTAACGCACCACATTTTATTGTCAGTAACAGCGTTGTACCCACGGGAAAAGTAATTTTCCCAAGCACTACCCTCTGTTTGGGAACCAGTGCTCTACTGCCGTGTTTCCCAGCCAAGGGTACCAGGAAAATATTCATGGTAATTTTATGCTGAACTATTGAAACTTATGAAAGACGAGCTCAAGTGACTCATAGACTGATGAATCAACAAAAGAATATTATTTTAATATATTATTTTTGGTTACATATATAATAACTCGTTTCAAAGGCTGTCAGTTTAAAAAATATATATTTTTCCTTTGTGGTAAATTTATTATGAGATTGTTATATATTTTATTTTTAAGTTTATTTTTTACATAAGCTATACAGTAAAATAAGTACATGTAGCGAGAGATTATTGTCATTTTAAAGCCCGATTGAATTTAATTTGAGTCAAAAAGAACTAAAGTAAATAAGTAGTATAAAAAGTATTTTTAGAGTCACAGTTGGGTTGTACCATTTACATTTGTCCACTTTGTTGAATGCAACATATAGATCAGAGTTGGATTTTATTAACTTTCTCTACATATGCTGAAACCTATCAATTTACTTAAAGTGGTATTGTTTTTGACCACAAATCAACAGTGAGATAATTAAACGCTCAAAATGGTGTTGGATCTAATGAAATATGAAATACAAAGATGATCTACTGCTTACATGTTACTCCAAAAATATACTGTAAGTGAGGATATTGATATTAAACAGTGATATGAGTGGTAGAAATTACCAATAAGGTGCCACTATGATCCAAGATAGAGAGAAGTGAAAATGAATAGTTACACTTTTTAATGTTGTGACTACAGTGCATGAATGATTATGTTTAAAAAACGTTTGTAGTTACTCATACTGAAGGCACCATCTGTCGGCCTAATCACTAAAATGTAACTCAAGGCAGTAGTTATATGTTGGGGCGCTTAAACAATGAAAGATGAGTGTGGCATGTTCGCATTTTCAGTACACAGCTGCTAATTTGTTACTATGAGTTCGGAAAGATTCACACCAAAAGCCACACAAAGCAACAAATATAATTTCCTCATGCACGTTCGTTTGTGACTTGGTGTGAGGGGGGGTGATGTTAGAAATGGGAGCTGCACTTTACAAACAGCGCCACCATTTACACACGAGGATGAAGTCCATAAGATGTCGGGAGGATTTGAGTTTGCTTAATTAGAGCTGATATTATCACTACGTTTACTCGAGCTAATGTGCAACTTCACTACGCAGAGAAGTAAAGAACAAACAACATAACTCTAGAGCTCAGAGGTCAGACCGATTCTTGCAATTTTATGCCGATTTTTGGTCAGGCACATGTCCGGACAACCATGTGACAGAAGGACCCCAGCTTCCTCAACCATCTTGTAGCAGTCTGGGCTCTTACTCTGCAGTTCAAAACATCAAAAACATTCAAAATTGATTTATCTCAGCCTGAAAAGCTCAAAACGGCAATAAAAAGATTTTGCTCATTTCTCAGGCATAGAACCTCGTAGAACAAAAATTCAGAATCCATTTTGTAGCTCGAGTTTGATTTAGAACTCAAGCTAACACAGCTAACTCATCATTAACTGTTCACATTTGATTGCATTTTAATAACATTATCAAAACAAATGGCTATATTATATTAATTTCTTTCATAAAATTAAGAAAATCTGCCCTGGATATTGGCCCAAAGAAACGTCAGTGTTTATTGCCCATCGGTCAGTATCGGCATCGGCCATAGAAAAATCCATATCGGTCGACCTCTACTAGGGCCGACCAAGGATTATGTCAGATTTCAGGGGAGGGTCTGGGTGATGGTGCATGTTTGTAAAGGGCTAAAGAGATTTTGCTGCATTTTCTGCAAATTTTACCCTCACTCGTCTTTTGAGCAGTACCACAACTGGCCACTGGTGTCACTGCCAATTTCTTACTCAGTTCTCATACGTACTAAAGGGTAACACATCCAATTTATAACTCAAGTGTTTCCTCAAATACAGCACTGATGGATGCTTCAGATTTTTATGGTTTCTGGCAAAGATTCATTGCTGTCACACACCACCGGAGTACAATAAGAAACCTCCAAGTCGTAGACATCTAAACACTACATTACCCACAATACCCTCCACGTTTTTGTGTGGGCAGCTCCTCTCACCAGGGCAAACCCGAACTGTCATCTCAGCTCCTTCCTCTCCATAGACCCAGTAATTTAATTTTGGGGAGGGGGGTCCAGAGGGTGGGAACGGGCCCCGATCAGTGGTCCATGTGACTGTGCTGCTGCTGCTGCTGCTGCTGCTGCTGCTGCGTGAGGAAAAGGCCTGACCCAATGCACAAAACAATCTGAGCTCTGCAGACCACAAACCCCACGCAGCCCCCCCTCCCCTCACCGCCTATAGCTGCCCACGCAAAGAAACACACTCGCTCCTAAACATGCCTCCTCAGTCCTCTCCTTCACGCTATCCTTACTTCCTTGCATCTTTCCTTCCATCTTTAAACTGTACATTTTCCAGTAATCAGGTCCTTGTCTCCTCTTTGCATTGTGTTAAAATTCAATAATGCCATTTAGATTCAGGTTAGGGTATAGACTCAGTGGTATAGACAAAAAAAATCCATCTTTCTTTCCTTATAATGGTCAAAACACACCAGTAGACATGCGTTTGACTGACTGTATGTGATAAGCAGCAGCATGAGCAGCAGATTATAGTGGCAAAACATGGGCAATAGACACACAACCTATAAACATTGAATTGTAACCACTTACTCAGATCACTGACAATGCACAACAGACATACGTACCTCGAGTCCCTGACACTCTAAAACAGTGATTCTCAACAGGTGGGTTGGGACCCAAAACTGGGTCACGGGGCTTTTCCACGGCAAAAAGCAACACAACAAAACAAAAGCAAAAACTCCAGTTCTATAATGTCACTGTTTCACCACTAAAGTGAAATGTGTTAAAAAGGCTGAAGTTACAGATGATGTAGTTTTAAATTAAAATGCAGCTAAGTGAATGTAGAAGGGGATAGTTCCCACTTTGGCATCGCCACTTGCTTGATTTAGCTTTAAATTTGTCATTTTTTGTGTTGGCATACTGTGACATTCTGATATTATACTGCCTCAGGTTCGAACTACACACTTTTTTGGGTCACGGCTCGTCATTATAGCGTGATAGTTGGTCCCAAAGCCAGACCAGTTGAGAAACACTGCTCTAGAGCTCAACAGTGACCACCCACCTCTGGACATTTCCCTATTCAGTTCTCCATTGACTTCAAATAATCTGTAAGAGTTTAAAGGCTTGATAGAGGCTATATGGCATAACTCGTAACCACAATACATTTAATTTTGATTAAAAATTGATCTTAAACAGAAGTTCTCAAACTTTTTACACCAAGTACCACAGAAAATATTTGGCTCTCCAAGTACCACCTCTATAGGGCTGCAATAGGTTTAACTCAAGACTAACACAAGGCTAAACCAAGAAATAAAACACCCAGAACTAACCTAAGACTAAATCTAGGACCAAACTGTGCCCAAACCAGGACTAAGTAGCGGTCCACATGTCAGGAATAACACATGAATAAAACTGACTCTAACGAACCACCAGTGGGACTCGTACCACAGTTTGAGAACCACTGATCTAAAACTTGTTTGCCTTTTTTCAAGTTTTTTGTCCATGTTCAGTGTTCAATCTGCCCAGCTTCCTTTTCTCATTTACTAACCTGTGTCATTCAAATGTGTTTTTATCCTGTCTTTTGACCACTGCTGTTCACACACATTTGTATATGTACAGTATGTGTATGTGCGCATTTTGTGAGTCACTAGACATTCAGAACCAACTAAATTGCCACATTAACTATATAGTGACTAGAGAGTCGTTTTAGATGCCAGGGACTCAACACTTTTACGCACTGAACATTTTAATCCTTGTCTATCGGTGCATTCTTATTTGGCTCGCCGATTCCACCCGTTCTTACTTCTGTCCATCGTTTGCTACTTAGTACATTTCCGTCCTTTCCCTTTTCCTTCCTTCCCAAATGATCTCTTTCGTTCCTTACCAAATGTATTGTTCTTATTCCCATGACTTATTCCTGACACCTTCTTTCCTCGCATCCTTACATCATCCTCTCTTCCTTTCCCTAAGCATCTCAAATATATCTCATAATAAAAACCCAGAAACGCACTGACACCAGTTCATCTGAGACACACGCGCGCGCATCACACTGAACTCCATTTTGTCTCGCTCACGAGGGGGAAGCCAGGGAGACCTTTCCGTGCGTGGACGCGCCGGAAAGACCACCCCGCGTTCACTCGCTGACATTCAGGGCCTTTTAATTTATGAACAAAACATCGACTTGTGGAGAAACGACCGCGCGGACCCAGACCCACGGCGTCACGTTGGCCGCTCGTTTGCAAATGTCACGCCGTGATTTAATCGCAAAACAACACGGGGGAAAATTTACAGTGCGCACTCGGCCTCGCAAAGTTGTCCCTGCGTAGCGTTTTTTTTTTTTTTTTTAACACCAATCGATACACAGATACGTGACTTTAAAAATAGATAATGCAGGCCACCTTTGCTGGAAGTATCCTACGAGCACAATATGACGTACGTCCAGGGATACATTGCAAGAAATAAGGCGTAAAGCCCTTAAGTCTCCCCTCGTCAGCATCCTACCCATCCTCTCTCTTCATCTTTAACATCGCCGCTACGCGCATTAACCACAAACCGCCTTAAAAACACCACATTACACCATTACGCACGAGAATTATTTACCTTTATGTCTGCCTTTCGCTGTCATCGTCACTGTGCTGGATGTTTCATTGGATCAAGATGCTAGTGTGTCCCTCTCTCCCTCCCTGCCTCTCGCTGCTATCATTCTCCCCCGTAGGTATTAGGCGATTCACGAAGCCACCGCTAGGAGACGAGCGCGTAAATGGGGGCTCATGCACCAGAAAAAAAAAACGCATCGGCTCAACATATAAGCGCATAGAGGAAGGAAGAGAAGTCCTCCCCGTGGTATAAAATGGGGAAATGCCTCATGCAGTGAATACAAGAGCGAGGGAAGACCCTGATTATGGCGTATCAGGCCCCCACCTTCATCCTCCTCTATCATCACTGCGCTCCCCCAATAAGTACATGGCATATACCTCACCATCTGAGCTTGTGTTTTAATGCTACAAGGCTTCTCTTCTTCTCTATAAATGTCACACTTGTTGTATAGCAGCTTATTAGGTCAGCAACCTCTATCTTTCCATTTAACCTGAGAGAGCAGCTCACTAAATAAAGCACTGTAGCGCACGATACTGAAGAATCGAATGCACTGTGCCTCGCTAAATCCATAAAAATTGACCCTACAAGCAGATGTTAGGAATAAAAGAGCGAATCTATTCCCAAAGGTGGCCCTCTTCTGTATGTATCTCATGTATGGATCGTTTAGAAATCCCTATACATTGGTGGGGGACATATCCATACATAATGTTACGTGCTGCTATCATTATAAAGAGAGGGAGAGTGGAATAGAAAAGACGTGCATTGGTGCAAAGACATAAATGCAAACAAAAAAAGAAAATGAGAAAAATATTGGTTTTGGTTGCGTTTTTTGTTTTTGGCATGCGTACATTTGATCACCCGGTCTGCTGGACTTGCGTTGCAGTCGGACATCCTGACCACAGAGGGGGGGGACCAGGGGGGCTCTCCTCGCCTCTCCTCCTATCCTTCCTCCCTGTGTGTCTGTCTTCTCTCGTAGCTTGCTTGCTTGCTGTCAGGGCTTTAGGACGCTGCTGCTGCTTGGCTTAGCGCGATGCTGTGGGGTCCTCCTCCAGTGCGCGTTAGGACGAGCCGCAGCCCGCTGGCGAATGTAGTGGCAGCGGTCGTAGTGGCCGCTGGTGGTGGGGTTTGGCGGCGGCGAAAGCAGTGGTGAGACGCAGTGGATGTAGCATCACTCGGTACAAGCTCCGCGCTGCTCTCTCGGACCGGGGAAGCCTGCCTCTGCTGCGCTGGTGGTGACTTTGGGGGAGGATAGGCGGATACCTAGCTGCTGTTGTGGCATGCTTGGCTCCAGATATTTTTTTTTTAAGTGAGGAGGAGGAGGGGGGGTGTATGAAGTGGGTGGTGGACTATACAGAGGTTACAGGGCGAGGGGGGAAAGAAAGACGCCATAGAGCAGAACGACACTGCTCCGGGACGTCTCCCTATCTCTGTCCGTGCAGCTGGCAACACCCCTGAATGGCGAAACCAGGAACTCCCACGCAAATTCACGCGCGTAAAGGGGTAAACACGCGCACACAAGAGTCATACCGCCATCCTGTGGAGGCATTGATTACAGGGCTTTCCCCTTTAACAACTGAGAATGCGTGTGTGCGTGCCGCGTGGGCGTGTGGGCGCGCGCTGCGTGTAACTGTACAGTAAGCAATTTGACAGGCGGTCACGTGGCTCTATAGGCTCCTGAGCTACTGGGAAATACCAAAGGAAGACGACGACGCGGGGAGGGATCAAGTGCGTTTTAATGACACATCGTTTTGTTGCGTCTGGATGTTTCAGCTACAGATCTGATTCTCATTTTAACACGTAATTAATGTGATAGGATAAACAGAGTTGGATTAGTAAATCATACTAAACCAAACTTATTTTACACTTATGTCCCTCTAAAACGTGAGCGGAGGTGAATTATCTGTAGCCAACCTCCATTTTACTTTCTTGTTTACATTTAAGAGACGTTTCTGTGTGGCTCTGGCTCCAACTTTGAGCCTGATTAGTCGCAGGGCTGACATATCACTCGTATTCATATTAGGCTGAAGGTTTTTACTCAATAATTGTTGTGTTTTTAGATTGGACCAACATTGCCTCTTCTCTATAATCAGTGTGGTGTTGTCTGTGAGTTCTGGCATTAACATTATAGCTATTCAGATTTGCACTGACTCTGCCAAACCAGGGCCATGAAGAAGCTATACTCAAAATAACCAGAAGATGGCAGCGAGGTGACGCTTCTTAAACTGCCGAAAAACATCTAATGCACTTCTGTAGAGGCGTTTTGTAAGATTGTTGTCCCAAAATTGGAGCCCAGTGGTGACCAGCAGGCGGAGTGTCAAGAGTGGGGTGCACCAAAAGCCAGCACACATTATTTTCATGGACATTTTTATGCTTTTCAGTAGAATCTGTAATGAAATTACTGTGAAGGGAAGAGATTACAGCAGGTGTGAATTGGGTCTAGTATTTTTCCCTACAAAGTCAGTAGTTTCCATTTATACAGATCGTCATAGCAAAGGGTAACCAAGATAAAACCAGGTGAAAACTAAACCTAAGCCATGTCTGAGGTAGGACCCAGGGCTACAGGTAGAATTGAAGTATGTCTCACACATGGCACAAAATCAGTGTGACTGCTTATGTCATAACTTTATCCATCTGGGACACTTGCACCATGTTAAAACTAGAATATATTTGCTTTAAGTTCAAATGCTATTCTTCTTGACAGTAGCAGCAGCAAAGAGTTTTAACTCCTAAATATTTGGCAAAAACAAAGTAAACAGGTATGGGAGACCGGGGATGGTTGTAACACCACCAGTTCCACCAATCAGGGAGCAGATGGGGCTGTAATGGTCAAGGCTGGAAACAGAAGTGTGTAAATTTTATTGAGAAAAAAGTGATTTTGAGATAAGAAAGTAATTTTTTGACCAAAACTAAATTTTGTGTATTAGGCTCAGATTTTTGAAGATAAAATTACAGGACTTACAGTAGGTTAAAGAGTAGCTTCTCAGGCAAAATGTGATGCACTTTCCCTCTGCTTATTTCTAATCACTTTACTGATACAGCAAGCTAAACATCTGCAGACAGGGGTGGGTGGGTTGTAACAAAGATTTTAAATGTGTTACAACCATCTCCTTAATAAAAGCATATATAAAACTTGATTTATTTTAATCATTGTACAGCAGGCCCAGGCTGTAGAAAAGAAAAACAGTTTTAAAAAAGAGATGTCCCAGGCAACTCCAGCACTACTAACTCTCATTTGTCAACATTTTTATTCTGATCAAGAATATATTCACAAATAAATGTACATTGGTTTTGTTTTTGTTTTTTACATATAAATATACTATAGGTATATCAGACCTACAGGTATTTCATAGAGGTGCACTGTAGTTGAATGTTCATGAAAAATTGAGATTTTTAAAAGTTTGTTAGTAGACTCATTGACACTGTACACACTCCTGAGTTAAACAGTGTGTGTCAGTCACAGAGACACACTGGACTAGATTGTTCTTTTTCCCCAGTATTCCAGTTTTGAAGCATATTCTATGGTGTGACTTCTGTTTTTGGTTCTTTGCCTGACTGTGACAACCCTCCCCAGGTTGTAACACAGGACCACCGTGTATTTGACACTAAACCACAAGGTACAGAGGTTGAATGGGTGCCATTTGTAGCCAAGAAATCTGGGCATTTTGTATCAAAGTTTGAGAACCGTAGCTCAAAAATTCAGTGAGTTACAGGTGCTGAGGAAAAAAGTGTTACAACCATTCCCTGTCTCCCCTACTTATAATGACATAACGCCCACTCACCAATAGTAAACAAACCAGGCCAGGTCAGGCTTGTGTGGTAATGTGAAGGCAACAATTAGCAAATACACTGAGTAAGCTGAATTGATATCATCCATCCGTAATTTTGACTTTTTTCACTTGTGAAGGTGAGACTTTTGTGGGCTTTCAAACATTTTACAAGCGCCCCTTTCTTCCTAAAATAACCTTAAAATGACTTTGCTCCCATTGTGTGCAGTGATTGTATATAACCTAGTCTTTACAAAAAGCTCTGGACTCTCTACTGCCGCTGTGTGCCCGGACCCGGACCTGGCCCTGGCCCGGACCCACTCTGGTGCCAGCTGCAGCACGACGTCATCAGCGTGCTTTGCCAGTCGTGAGCTGCACATGCGCAGAAGCAGCTTTGTCGCCGAGCAGCGCCAATGAAGGCACATCCGGTTTCTGGTTTTTACATTTCAAATTAAAACTGTGCGCTGCAATTGCGCTATAAAAAGATAACAGACATTACATTCGCATCTTGTCCTACATTAATTTCGTTAGATTACTTTATAAATATAATTGTGTACCAGAGAAATTGTGGTAGTATCAGAGTATATTCAATTTAAATTTCCTTTATCTGATTCTGTCTCATGTTATTACTCATCAGTTGAACAGGTCTGTAAGAATGATAATGTATTTGTAGACATATATTATTCTGTTAGGCGTGTTTGTTGGTATTTTGTGTCATGAATCGTTATTTCACACAATAATTAATATAATATTATTGACTATGTTAGAAATAGTGTTTGTTTTCACTGCTGGACCATTTTGTTTGCTATTGATAAATAATAAGACCATGAATTAAAAACATAAAGGCAAGCAGTAAAATAAAGGTGTCCTGCCTCATGGGCCAGAGCTGATTACAGTCTCTGTGAGTGGAGATGGCATGTCCTCCTCCCACTGTCCAAAGGCATGTTGTGTTAGGTAAACTAATGACTCTAAATGTCCTTAGTGAACAAATGTGAGAGTGAATGAGTGTCTGTCTGCCCTGTGACTACTGTCCAGATTGTACCCCACCTAAGACCCAGAGTTACTGAGAAAGGCTCCTGTATCTACAACCCCTGATGGGAATAAGCGGAAGAAGATGAATTAATGAAACAATATACAGTGTTATTTCTGAGATTATTTATGAATTGATTTTCTTCTACTTATTTCTATTAGGAGTCATAAGTGATTTTTTAAAAGATGGCCTTGCAGGGCATACAAGGTCATCCTAAAAAAGTGTATGCACCTGTGTTGTAATTGAGTTACAAATTTCAGACCTAAACCTCAACTAAACCAGACTGATATCAAGGATGCAGGGTTCTGTAATTGTGAGGATTAATATATTTCTCATGACTGTCCTGTAGTGCTACAGTTAGTAACCAACACTGCAAAATATAGCTCTAATGTCATAATAGTCCAAGGGTCAGCGAATCTGTAGCACAAGTGCCACTCCTGGCTGCTGAAGCATAATCAGTGGCACTTGCTATGGTCAAAGAAGAATCATTAAGCCTACATGAGCTGCAGTCATTGATGCATCAACAGCGGTGTAGCCTCCGCCACAACCCAATGGTCTGGTGGTTGTTAGTAGAACCCATCAGTATTGGCACACTTAGGGACATAAGAATTACAAAGTGCCACACAATGTCCTGTAATGGTCTGTGTGGTTTACAGCTCCAGAGTATTTTATTGCGGAGGAGCCTGAGCGGACGTCCCGTGTGTGCTTGCCGCTAACCCTAACCCTGGCGGAGCGCAGTGATTTGGTTTGGTCGCCGCTGCTGCAGGAGGAAGGACCACGGGTCTAACCTTCTCTCTTTCAGTTTCGCCTCGGTTTTCTCTCGGTGGCTCCGGGTTTGTTCGCTCACGGCCCTTCAGAAACAGTAACGGCGGTCTATGAGATCTAAGTTATAGCATTAAAAACCCACGGACAGTCGGAGCAGTCGCCATTTTACCCGCACGCTTTCCCTGACAGCACCGCTAGCACAACAATGGCTCTGAAAAGAATTCACAAGGTAAGGAAGTGAGCGGCGAGGCCCGGGATTTCGCAGTTTTCGCGGTGGGATTTTTAGCTCAAGCTCGGCCCACCGGTGTTAGTTTGTTTTGGGGATTTGTTGTAAGGCTCTTAAGCTTTAAAACCACGTCTAAAATCGTTCCCCGCTAGGATTTCTCCACGCAGCTAACGGTCTCTCTGAAGCAGCGAGTGACGACAGTGAGCAATGCGCCGCTGTTGTGCAGAACTCGGTATCCCCGGTCAGAATGTGTGCTCCCGGTTGCTTCACCGGTTTTTTTTAGATTTGTTTACGTGCGATGTGTCGCTCTATCCAAATATTTTATTTCCCTGAAACTGATATTTCACAACGACTGATAACTTAACTTTCTTTCAGTTTCTCTTTAGCATCAATTTGGCCCTGACTGTCACAGCATTGATCCTTATTATCTCACTAATTTATTCATGTTTGTCATCTTAGCGTAATATTGTGATGTTATTATTCAGTTGCTATTTATTTATGCTCCATAGGACTGAATAATTAATCGAAATAGAATGAAAATTGCAATTTGAACTTTCACAATTAGCAAATCGCAATGGCTGCAATTATTTAGGTGATATAATGTCCACTGCAGAAAACAAAATATATCTTCTTCACAGGGTCTGCATAAACTGTTCTACAGCTGTAGTTTAAACCTCTACAGACATGATCTGAAAGGCATGTGATCCCTTGTATTAGTTTAGCAGCTAATATTTAGTGTTCTGTCAAGTGTCAATGCTCCATCACATGCTTAAAAAGTATAGTGTAGACTGAACATTGATTTTCAAAACTATATCACAAATCTCATCAGAACCACAAAAGGCTATCTGTCAGAAAAATTGCAATTAGATATCGTTCAGCCCTAATGCTCCATATCTTTTCTCTTTTATTGTGTTGCTTGTTGCTACTGACCATAATAATCCATTTAAAGTATAGTATTTTTCAATGAACTTACAATATGCTTCTGAATTTTTATAACAATTGCTAACTTGTAGATGATGTTTTGGTGGCAGTTCTTCTTCATTCAGGCCATTGCACACTGAAAGGTTTAAAAGCAGACAGTTCTTCCCATTTACTTTACAAATGCTGTTTATTATGGTGTATAGTTCTATGATTTTTTTTTTTAAATATTAGGACTCAGGAGTTGTATGATTTATGTTGGTTTAAACTTATTTTAAATTAACCTGGGGACAAACTCCTCTTTCTATTACGGAAGTGGTTTGTCCTCCCGCCTTGGTCATGGGTTTGATTCCCCAGTACGTGGCTAGAGTTTTGTTTGTTTGTTTTTTGCTAAGGAAATGCCAGTCCCGAGCCAGGATACTCCATTTTGGGAAAGTTTGCATCACGATGTCAAGTCAAAGTCTCCTTTATTGTCAACTCTGCCACAAGTATATAGTTAGAACTGAAACTGCATTAATCCCAAACCCTTGGTGCATATGAAAGGAATCTGGCATAAAAAAAAACCCTGTGAAGTACACGTAGTACGCATTGTCAGTGAATTGCTGGGGTGAGTCGACTCCTGAAAGAAAAGGAGCATCTGAAATGGACACTGTTATTCTTAAATTCTTCTCTAAATTGTATGAATTTATAGGAGAGATCTTAACACTTTTATTTACTATGTCTTGTTGTAGTATTAGTACTATTGTTGAATTCATTGCCACCATATTTGACTTGGGTTGCCTGAAACTTCTAGGGACATAATTTAACATATTGAGAAGTGTATTTGTATTTGTATGAGCCTGTGTGAATTTATTGAAAACATGTTTGGAAAATTGTCTATAGCAGTTTCAGTGCGATGGGTTGTTATTCTCTTGTCATTTCGAAATAAGGGATCCCAGCTTGTACACAGTTTGGACTATACTGTTGCTTCATGTGATTATTTTTATAGCAGTGTCAGTATCAGTGACTTGGTTTCAGAGTAGACAGCAGCCTTGACTCTGGCTTCCTTCTGCAGCTGAGGAAGCATATTCCCAGGGATGCTTAGGTTGTCACTACACCTGTCCGCTCTCTGTGTTTCACAGAGGGGCTACAAATGACCCACCACACCGCTAACTCACAACAACCCGGCACTTTTAGACCGTTCCCTTATGTATTTGGTGTATTTTGAAATAAATATCGTGGTGTCAGTGTGAAACTCTACAGTTCTATAGCATCAGTTACCCATTAGCATCGAGTGGCTAACGTCTCTCCCGACGGTTGCTAACACGGTTTAGCTACAGATTTTCCCTGATTAAGCGTTGATTTGCTCACATCTAACCCCAAACAGCAGCGGGAGCTGTGCTGTAGCTTCTAAGCGCCCCCTGTGATTGTTTTGCTGGTGGTGTTTGTTCGTGTTTTGGTTTACAGCAACCTGAAGATGTTGATTTGACAGATAAGTTACTGCTATCAGTTAGCATTTGTGCTAACCTTAGCCTAATGATAGGGCAGTCTCTTGAAGCCAAACTGCCTGACATTTAATCATTATCCGTCTGTATTTTTCATTTAACATTGAAATTTAGTTATTTGCGTGTAAATGTGTGTACAAACATAACTATTAGTTCACGGCTTATATTTTGTTAAAATCCTAACACTGTGCTTATAATTTGTTTGATTCGTGTATATATTTTGTCTGATATCTGGACTTATTATTCGTCGTGGGAACTATTATTTGTTTGTGTTTTGTTGTTTGTTTTCGGTAAACCTCCACCAGGAAAGGCTTGTAACAAAGCTAGCTCTGTGTCGCTGCTGTGTTTAATGCAGGCCCCACGCGTTGTGTCTTTTATGTTTGCTGTCACTGCTGCACATCGTCGCACTCCGCTTGACTTTACCGTACTGACTTTATTCTGAAGCCTTTATGAAATTATAAATATGATAAACGAATCGCTCAGTATGTTAATTATGCCTACACAGCGTTTACCAGTCTTTTGGTCGGGACTGTAAACCTGAAAAGCTAAACGCTAAGCTAATGTTTGCACCATAACGCTGCACTGCACTTGGCTAAACAGAGCTAACACAGTCTCTGAACAAGCTGCTGCAAAATAATCGGCTGTCAGTGCAAGTTTACATTATAAAACTAAATTATATGTCATAAAGCAAAGGTTACTGATTTGTTATGGTTTTTATAGTGTTATTAATGCGTCTTGTTACAATGCAATACATGCTTTATAATGCACATTTTATTTACCCAGCTAGTGAAGTGAGTTTATGCAGGGTATCCCCAAGATCTTAACAGCATTAAAAAGGTATTAAATTTAATAGTGTCAAAATCAAGGCCTTAAAAGTATTAAATATTGTGAGTAGGTATTACATTTTGTTCGTCTAGGTCTTGAAATTTGGCAAAACATTATGTTAATATTACAAACAAATACAATAACAAAATATATTTATTAAAGAAATGTTATTGAAATGCATGATTCATTTTTCTTTTTTTTTATGCAGTAATGGAGTTTTTTTATCTGTATTAGACTTTTAAAATAAAACCCTTGAGTTTCAGAGAGTAGTACAGATAAGTGTAAAATTCATACACATTATTGTTTTGTTGTTGACTGATGCTGGCATTAAATTTCACTCGAAGTAGCATTACAAAGTCTTAAAAAAGTCAGACAAAACCTGGAGTTACCCTGTTATGCTGTCCTCAGATGGGGATTTAGATTTTAAACACAATGTGGTGATCATTATAAGGTTTGTTTTGTGTTTGAATACAATTGTGTTAAGAAACTGTCCTTGTTTGTTTTAGGAGTTAAATGATTTGGCACGGGACCCTCCAGCCCAGTGTTCGGCAGGACCAGTAGGAGATGACAGTAAGTCTTCACCCAAAATAACACAAACAGGGACATCCACAACAACTCGCACTTTTAAATTGAAAACACAAGAAAACAGAGAGAAGGCAATGTTGTTTTTAAAAATGATTTAAGCACATGCTTTGTAGTAGGATACTGACAACTCTGCTATGATGTGAGGATGGTTTTCCTTTGACAACTACTCAGAGAACACAAGTGAACACTGGGCGATACGCTTTTGTTTTAACTCACTTTTGTCTGTCCACCCTACAAAACATCCCCAGACTTTTCCACAGCATTTTAAAAGTCTCTGTTTTGGTGTAGATGTTAACAAGCAGTGTTGTGAAGATATAAAAAAAATGTGCAAAAATTGTGTCTTTAAAAATGAAAGAGCATCATCCTGGAGACAGCCTGTACTTGTGTGGAGACAGACCCTTACATTATGTCCTGTTTAAAGTTTACTCAGCCATTTTTGTCACATATTGCACAATAATTTCATAAAGCAGAACTGTGACCCAAACAATACCAAACATATGAAGAAGATTAAATTAAATCCCTCACATTTGTTGATTTCACAGATCAGTAAAAAAATTCTATTCAGAAGAGTCCAATGAGTCCATTATAATTGAGAAAATATCTAAAATGTTGAATAAAACATTTATAAATCTAAGTGGAAATTTACTGTTCACACCTGTATTCACACTCAAACACTGGTTTCACTTCTGCTTTCAGGACGAGAAATAAAATGTAACCGGTCACTTTTTCCATTTAACCTATAAAATACAAAGATCTGTAAAAGACCTTTGGAGTAATAACATGTTGTTTGACACATACACATTGTTAAACAAGTGTATTTAGCTGTAATTAATGCAGATAAAGCTAAATACACACTAATTAATTTATTTGCTTACTACATACAGTAAATGAAGCCACAGGTTTTTTTTTTATTTTTGTTATTATCTCAGTTCCTCCTTGTAAAAACAGCTGAGGAGAGGAGATAAACAAAACCATATTACATAAACGTAATCTAATTTTCACTTTCATTTAAATTCACTGTTTAAATTTTTAATGATGTGAACTTTGGGATGATTTTGATTGGCAGTCTGCTGTAGCAAAGTTTTTTGAAAGCGGCTCCCAATTCCTGTAAGTGGGGTAATTGGCCTGTAAATACATTTTATAGTTAGTTTGAGTACTTAATATTTAGTACTTGCTGATGATACATAGTTCAGATACAGATGCAGTGATTGGAGCAGAGCAAGGAGAAAAACATGCACATCTGCGATAAATGTTGTAAATTGCAGTAATGATGTTATTAGCGATATTCTGACACAGTAAGTTCAACTAAACTCAAGCACAAATATAAGTCTCTGTATTTACACTCAAGGAAAAAAGAAACGCACCACTTTCATTTTCTCAATTTGTCAAAAAATATTACAGCCAGTGAAAAATTACACACTACAATGAGTTTAGTACTATAATACTGTATTCTGAGTCAAAATGAAATGACTGTTTTCCTGGTTCCGGTTGATTGATTTTGATGAGCAATAACAACTGTATTTTTGTATTAATCACCTATGTCTGGGTCGTGAGTAAAACTCAGAGATGAATTGGACCTGTCCTCAATTGTGCACAACCATTTCCTATAAAAAGACACCAAAATGGAAAAAAAGCACATTTGTTCACAATGCCACGACTCCTGCAACCAGAGAGAGATTGGCAGCCATTGGCCTGCTTCAAGCTGAAAAGCTCAAAAAGTAAAAAATCTGAACTGAGAGTGTGAAAAACAAAAAGGGATTCAGTCAGACTTGTTGTTTTTTATTGTTTGTGTTTAGGCGTGCTTGATAGGAGTTTTCAGGAGGCTGGTGGTGAAAACAACTCCATGAAAAGCCTTCACGGTCTGGAGCTGACCTCAGTTTTTGTTAACTCCCCTCACCATCCATCCCAAACGTTCTCAGTGGGGTTTAGATCAGAGAACACGCAGTACGGTGCAAAAGAGCAACGTTACTGTGAGCTGCAGCGGTTCTCTCTTTATCCAGTTTCTTCTTTTTACATTCTGAAGCTCTCTGGTTATGATCCAAACATGTGAAATGCTAATGTTTAAGTTTCCTTTGGTCTTAAGATTTAGTTCAGGAGAGCATACGAAGCAGCCCTGGAGTGAAGTACTTGTGTTGCATTATCTCAGGTCAAACAAGTTTTCCAGAGTTTTCCATTGGCACAATTGTACACATTTACAACTGACATCTTTGTTCTAAAATTAGCAATATATATATTAATTTTTGCTGTCAATGGAGTTTGACTTTTAGTGAGCATTCTATTCCAAGTACACACCCTTTCTGTGTAATCATTAATATGTTTACACAGTGGACAAATAGAAACAAATGGACCTAAACTATATGTTATAATAGTGAATGATCTTCCTGTGATTTCCTTGAGTGGTATATGAGCTCGTGTTGTGTGGGCCTCAGTGTGAAGAAAGGTATGTGGCTGCTATTAAAAGAGCTGTGAGAACAAGCCAGACTTAATATCACTGCCAAATGTGGACAGTGCATCAATCACACGTTAGCAACGACAAAATGAGCCTCAATGAATGCACCCTTTTTTATTTATCAATCATGAATTTAACATATTTGAGCTTTGAGGTTAAACAGGTTTCATTTTGTGTCATGATGTTATAAGAGTCTGTGCTAGTAGACTTCCTTTACGCACAGATGTACAGTAATCTTGAAAGAATGATTCGTGATAATGCACAGTCAGTCTGAGGTCAGAAGAGGTCAGTGTGAAAACAGTGAGAGTTGTCCAGACACAGATACAGATTAGTACTTTAAACCTCTTGGACTTATTTGACCTCTTCAGATACTTCTATAGGTGTACTGTACTCTCTGCAGTGTGAGGGTTTGTTCTACTTAGATCTCTATAGCACTGTACTGGGGCACAAAAACCTTGCATAACAAATGATGCTCTGCTCGTTATGAGGCCCAAAAAACATTTTCTCACATTTGCTTACAGTAAAAAATGGTACACTGCATCACTAGTGCTGGATTTTGAATACTGGTGTTCAGTGTTTCCCTCAGAAAATGTGTCAGTGAAGGTAGTAGCCAACTCATAGTGCCTCCAAATTTTGAACCTACAAATTAATTTCATTTATAAACCCCACTTACAACTCCACAAAAATTAATGTAACAAACACAACATCATAAAAGCATTAAAATTGGGTCTTATGGGGAATGAATTAATCTATATATTACTTTTATATAGCCTATATTAAATAGTAGTCACAGTGGCCTTAACTGTCAAGTGCTGGGGGAAACACTGGGTATTTTGTCTAAATGAGATGCAACTACACTGTATAACAGTGAAGCTCCAAGGTCTTAAAAGTATTGAAAAGGTATTAAATCTGTTGGTGTCAAAATCAAGGCTTTTAAAAGTATTAAATCCCATGGGGTGGTATTACATCTTGTTTATCTGGGTCTTAAATGGTCAAAATCTGAAACATCTAAAGTCTGGGACACATCAACCCAACGCCCGACCACCGTCTGCTGAGGCGCAGCTTTGTCTCCTCACGTCTCCCCTTATGGCCACTAAAAGTAACTACAGACAGACCGGGACGATTCAGACCCAAGACCGAGCAGTGCACATGTGCAAGACGTAATAACTAGTGACTAGCGCCATCTGCTTTTGTAAATAAACTCTGTGGTTACTTAAGACTCTAGTAAACAAAACTCAAGTATTCATCAGTGAATAATAATCATACGCTAATTTAAACTGGTCTGATCACAGTAATGAATAAAAGGGACTGGATTATTGCAGCTGTTTGCCTCAGAGGAGGATTATATTTTTATCTGCACGAGGCTAAAGCTAAGTTAAGCTAACTGCAGCACATTAGCGTCACAGATGGAGGGAACATAATGACGCCTGACGCCAACATGTTCAATCTGCCACAACTATGTCCGACTGTGTCCCACTACGTCCGATGGTGCGGAGCACATCAAACGAACTCGCGTCACTGACCGTGTCAAACCATCCGACCACAGCCAGCGGCCGATGATCGCCCCGGTGTGTCCCGGCCTTTAGTCAAGTCATTCCAGCGTTATAGGTAATATACAAATTAGTGAATATAGCAAACTTAATTTATGCTCAAGTCATTTGAAACATTGTGTTTTTGCTCTCGTACCTTCATACAAGATAGACGCCTAATTAGAAGTACTGCCTATGTTTAGCCCCAACAAGAAGCTTGTACTTGTAATACTTGGTAACTAATATAATACAGCAGCCATTCCCAAAGTCAGGAGCGTCACGGCCCCCTTAAATTTACCAAAATCCCACGCGGACCCCCAACAATACAACTTCCCTCAATTCCAAATTTTATTTTCATGTTTTCTCCATATATTTCTATAAAAACATTACAAAAGACACTGACTATTGGCTAAAATTGTTTTAAAGTTATATTTTATAAACCAGCCATTCCCAAAGTCAAGGGCCCCCTTAAATTTCTGAAAATCCTGAATATTACTGAATACCGTCTGTTGGCTGTTCAAAATCTTTTGTTTTTGCCCTGATGTGCCTTATTTTCCACCCTCTCCACACAACTTGGGTTAGAAAGTGGGGTTTTTGTAGGTTTTCTGTAATATAAATTACCAATTTTGAACTGGAGTTGAATCTTTTTTTCCTCAAAGATGACTCCAAAGTGAGAGTCAACATTTGCTAAATTTTAAATTGGTAGGTAGGTAGCAGTTTGTTGTCCCCGTAAGGAAATTGGTTTGCAGTGAGTAAAAAACATTCAACATAAAAGACAAGACATTTACACACTAAACACATACAGCGTAGACAACATACAAACAAATAGAAAAAAAGGCTGCACATTTACTCAGAGGTCATTTCACAGATCACTTGCCATTAATGTTATTCTGTAAAAAAACTTCAATCTCATGGTAAATAAATATTTTGATATTAAACTGTATAAAATTGTGAAATGTAAAATGTACAGATGAGGTGTACACAGAGACTTGGTTGTGTTTTTATGTTGAGAAATAGTATCCTAGTTACTTCAGCCTTGTAGTAAAAGCTATACATTTGGGTGAGAGCGTGTTGCAGATGTGGTGGGTCTCCCTTTCGCAGCATGTTTGGTCTGTACGTCTCACTTCCTGTCTCCAACTTCAAATAAACCACAGAGTCTCAACAAACTCTTGTGAGACACTTTCTTTGTGTTTTCAATGCAACTGTTTATCATCAAACCCACAGGATGCACACGTCCTGACCGGAGCGGCTCAGAGACGCGACTCTTCACACACTTGACTTTTTTGTTTATTGTTGCTTAAACCTTAAAGAAAATAATGTTTTTAACACATTTTTTGTGATTTCTGTCTTCTAGTGTTTCACTGGCAAGCCACAATAATGGGACCTGTAAGTATTAAGTAGTGTGCTGCTTTGACCTGAAGCATTCTGGGTACTGTAGGCTTTTTAAAGGTCACACTGTGCCTGTGAAGGAAATTGTTGGTTAAGGATGTGTGAAGTAGATTTGTATTTGTGTGCCTATTGAATAACTGACTGTGACCCAAGTCTAATGTCAAGCATCCTCTCAGTTTAGAAGAGCAGATATTGTTTTGAGCTATATTTATATATCAGCAGCATGTCGCTAAATAAAATAGTAATTATAACACACAAGCAAAGTGTAAGCATCATAGCACGGCAGCAAACTTGAAAGTGTTCATGGGTAATTATTGGGGCTGGGATGATGTGCTTTGGTGCTTTACTTTATTTTGATATATTGCGATACAACAAGTGATTTAATATTTTCAATTACAGCGATATTTTCCACTTAAAAATAAAATAAATGTAATTTATAAAATGTATTATACAAGAACCCACAAGTCATGTTTCTAAAAGTCAGTGTGACATTTATTAAGCACTTAGAAATACATTTCAGTGCTTCCCACAGAAAAAGCATTAAAATTGGGTTTTGGGGGAATAAACAAAACATATGTATTTCTTTGTGTAGCCTACATTGAATGGTAGTCAAGGAAGGTGTTAGGTGTTTACAGCCAAGGCCTTTAACTGTGAAGTTCTGTGGAAAACACTGCATTTACCTTTTGTGTGACAGTATTTGGCAGACCAAGTGCTTATAAGTGCAGTGCTGCCCTCTACATGTGGCTGTGTAGCACCATTATTATGCATGATTTCACAAAAGTATAGAAAGTGTATTTATAGCCAGTACTGCATTGCAAAAATTACGATATATCACAGATTTTTTCTTTCTCCCAGCGGTTGTAGTTATGGAGGTCCTATCTCATAAGCCTGGGTTTATATCCAGGTCCTGGACTGTCAGCCACTCACCCATCCCTGCCTTAGTTCTACTCACTGTGAACTTGGGGCTGAATGATGAAAATGCACAAAGTAAATGTCCATAAGAAAAGTGATTTGGATTTAGTTAGGTCATAAAAGCAGAACTGAGTAATTGCTTGTTTCTTAGCCGTTTTTTCCTCATTTTCCTCTGTAGAGCTCTCCCTGCAGTTCAGGCTTTACTTTTGTTTTCCCCTCCACGTAACTGTAGAAAGTTTTTTTTTTCTGCAATCTGGCTTCTCTGTCACAACGAAAATAGAGAAATAGCTTGTTGTTTTGCTAACTGCAATGTGCTGCTTTCTCGCGAGACTCCAGCCTTCTGTGCCACCAGCTCATACAGCAGCAGCAGAGGGAGAGGCAGGACGCTTCATTCACCCCACAACAGTTCATTTAACCTTCACACAGACTCCGAAACTGTTTAAGGGAAGAAATTTACTGAGGGCTGCTTTAAATGTAGTGATAATGCCAGTTTACAGACGGTTATCAAATGCACACAGTATACATCCTTATATTATGTTTTAGAAATAACATTTTATTCACTCTCTAAATAACAAATCCCCTTCCCAAGATTGAATGTGTTTGATTTGACTCCTATAGCCACATCTGTGTCCGTCTCATAGAAAGAATATTTTAATGTTGGACAGCCAAACTTTGCCTTAATACCCAGAATGCACCAGGCTCATTATATCTGACTGTAGCCTGTACTTCTGTGACGCTAACCGTCCTCACTGTCCTGCTCCAGAACGACAGTCCTTACCAAAATGGGGTTTTCTTCTTGACCATACACTTCCCCACAGACTACCCCTTCAAACCGCCAAAGGTAAGGACTTTACAGCGTCTGTCGTACCAAAACCTTATCGAGAATATTGTTTAGGCTTATTTTTTTCATGCTTATCTCCTGTTTTTCTCTCGTTTTGCAGGTTGCATTTACCACAAGAATATACCACCCAAATATCAACAGCAACGGCAGCATCTGTCTTGACATCCTTCGGTCACAGTGGTCTCCAGCTCTCACCATCTCCAAAGGTGGGGCGGCTGTAAAATAAGGTCTAAACTGAATAAGCTGAATAATAATGCTGACTGGAGTTATCTCTGTCGCGCAGTCCTCCTGTCCATCTGCTCCCTGCTGTGTGATCCAAACCCGGACGACCCCTTAGTACCCGAGATCGCCCGCATCTACAAGACGGACAGGGAAAAGTAAGTCCTCAGCGTCAACACTTATTTAACTTTAACTCTCCTTTGTCTGTTCTGCATTTGCCTTTTGGTTGGAGATTTGAGATGTTAAATGCAGCTGCAGTCAGAAATGTACAACCCCCTCACCTCAAGACATTATAGTGATGCCAATGAAAGATAGAAAATAAATGACAAAAAAACTACTTATTGTTACATATCGGAGTTATTTTGATTTAACTTTAAAGCTTAGATAAAACATGTGACTCTTGTAACACAGGCCCAGGGGCAGTATTATTCAGCTTCAGGACTTTGTGGGGCATCCTTTAACTTTTATAACTTCTAAAAAAACGTTTTGGGTCACTGCTAAGAAGCTTCTTGCACCTCTCGACTGGACTCCTCACCCATTCTTCACCTGCAGAAGCCTCCAGCTCAGTGATGTTTAGGGCTGGGTACAGTTAAACGATGTCTTTGTGGTATCGAAAAGAAAAACAAACTTCTGCCTTTTACTTACAGCTAAGAGTTTTGGTTTTTTATTCAGTATTATTGAGTTTTATGATGGTAGAAGATAAATTACCACACCATAGGTATCAGAAAAAGTATCGCTCAGGTACTGGTATGAAAAAACAAGTATCGTTTAAGTACTGGTATCAAAAAATGTGAACACTACCCAGCCCTGGTGATGTTTGATGGCCTTCGTGCTGTAACTGCTTTCTTTAATTCCCTTTATTTCTTGAAAAGACTGAGAAGGCCACTCCAGGACGTCCCGTGATCTTTTATTATAAATCCTTAGAATCTGTGCGGGTTTGAATATTTCTGATTGCATCTATATGTTTTGTAGTTTGTGGTAGCAAATTAAATTTTAAGCATGTACAGTAGCCCTGTAGGGACATATTGTTGATGATGAATTAGCCCAGGAAAAAGATCAGTGAATGTAGTTCACAAATGTCTTGGGCCAGTGGTTCTCAGGCTTTTGACACAAAATACCACTTCAGTCTTGGTCTAAGTGAATACACTAACACTAAATATTTTTTGTGAAAGACAATTTATTCCTTTATTATTAAATTAAAGTTATTAAATTGGGAGTTTCAGTTTGTCCTCTATAGGCATTTGTAGGAACGGGAAGTAAGGTCTTCTGCCCCTGGGTTCTCTAGAGCTTGTGTCTTTTTATAAGACAAAGAGAGAAATAATTTGATAATGATATTGCCTTCTGCTTTTTTCTATTATACACTAGTTTTAGTTCAGTGCTCATTTAAAGGCCCATTATTATTACACCAGTAGGAAGAAAACTGTAGGAAGTCATTCTGCGTTTTGTTAGCTGTCAAAGTTGATGTAGTTCTGTGTAGGTTTTGTCCAAACAAGTGCTGACATTTACAGAAGGTGCTGCTGATACAGATAACACTAATGACAGCAGAGTTCAGTTCCATAACATCTTTTTGATATTGTAAAACATTACATTTACTCACTTATTGAATTTTAGCATCAAATTAAACAAGAACTACATGGTTTTCTTTCCTCGTATTGGAAGAAGCCAGTGTAGGGCTGCAACAACTAATCGTAAATAATCAATTATTGTAATAAATTTAGTAATTGATTAATCGCTACCTGGTTACTGAAACATGCCATGTCCTGAGAGAGGAGGTTTAATTACTGAGACAGAGCAGTAAAGCCACTAAAACATTGACATACTTTTAGCTTTGTCTGGTTCAGATTTGGTAGTATTATCTCATTTTTAACCATTTTAAGCATTGCTAGGTCACCAGGTCTTCACACATTTACTCAGGCTTCACTGTCTGATTATTAATTGATGAATTGAAAAAATAAATAACGGATTAATCAAGGTTAAAGTATATTTTTATTGGTACCCAAGGGAAAATTTGTTTGCAGAAGGGGTTACAGCAGTCCAAGCCAAACAACAATAAAAAAAATAATAATAATAACACATCACTCATTAGTTACACAATCTTGATATCCAAATGTATCTAATGATGTCAAAATAATTAGTTGCAGCCATAGTAATGATATAAAAGTACTGTATATGGCACACTTCAATAAGGGATGCTCTGATTGGTTGTTGAATAATGTCTGCCAGGGAAAGTTAGAGAGAGTCTCTGTTTTACCTCTTGTTACTCAGAGAAACGGTGTCAAAAAAGAAAAGTAAAATTGGTCCAGATTTATGTTTGTTAAAACAGAGTAGGTATTGAATTTTGTTCATCTAGTCTAGGCCTTAAATCTGTCAAATATTTATGTTATTGTAAAAAGGTACAGACACCACAAGAATAGTGTCTACAATTTACTTTATCATTGAAATGTATGATTCAGTTTTATTTTGATAAACAGTGCTGGAGTTATTTCAAATGTATTAAGCTTTTAAAATAAACCCTTGAATTTCATGTATTAGTATATGGGAAATTCCTTTGTGTAAGTTTCATACAGATTATTGTTCTGTTGTTGATGATCCTGGCATTGAATTTAAATCTTAGTGGCATGAAAAAGTCTTAAAAGGTCCTAAATTTCACTTGGCAAAACCTGGCGCTACCCTGTAATAAAATAAATGCAGTAGCTTTACTGTTGTTGGGGTTGCAAACTCAGCTTTCAGTGCAACATCACCCGGGACAGTAGTACTAAAAATCTGGTAGTTCAGCTTTAATACACAGGGTTCATACAGTCATGGAAAATCTGGAAAAGTCATGGAATTTAAAACACAATTTCCAGGCCCTGGAAAAAATTTGGAATTTTATATTTTGGTGTGAAGTTTTGGAAAAGTTTGGAAAATTGAAGCAGTGATCTGGCCACAGATTAGCCCAGTTCAGATCATAATAACACCATTAACATCTTTATACCAAATTTGTTAATACATTTGCTAAAACACAGAGCTCTGTCTCTGCACTGAGGATGGACTTTAATTTTTGTACAGTGTCAAACTCAAAGTGAGCTGCCAGAGAAAGAAAACTAGAAACGCTGTCTTCTTGGCCACATTCTCACTGCAGGAAAAAGTGACCTTTATCTAATTTTTGTCAGAATATTTGAATTAAATAAATTGGTTTTGGTAATGCTTTAAAACAGTATAGATGATTACTTTATATCTTTATTTACTTTTTAAAAAATATGTTCTGAACCAACTTACCAAGCATAATTATTTTTTAATCAGTGGTGTGCAGGCTGTAAGTCAAAGTAATAAGTAAAATTAGTGGAATAACACATTTCTGGGGGAAGAACCCAACTTTTTTTTTTTTTTTTCCAAGTGACTAATTTCCAATTTGAATAAAATAAATTGCAGCAAAAGTATGTTTCTAGTGTGCCATGTTGGGCATTTTCAATACTATTTATTATTGTATAAGTCTTTTTCATGTGGAAATTTAGTCAAATGTTATGGAAAAGTCATGGAAAATTCTTGGTTAAAAAAAGTGTATGAACCTTGAATCCAGGTCTTGTACTCTGAAGCTTCTACCACTATTCCATGTAAAGTTTGATAAAAATGTTGCTGTACACTTTGTCTTTAGCACCGACTATTGAGAAATTATACAACAACATGCTTTAAGTCTGGTATCTCTCACCTCTATCCAGCATTTTTAGGGAAGCAAGCGCAGGTTTCAACAAGTCTGCTACAACAATGAGAGCTGTAATTCGAGCTTATCAGTCGAATGTATATGTAACCATAATACTCTGGGTCACATAGGCCTCTGTAGTTTACTATGAGAGTGTTATTCTCACGCGCTGCATGGATCGTCTTTCATTGTTAAACTCCTTTGATGTAATTACGATAATGACAATTCAGTACAGTCTTCAAAGGGATTTTCATATCAGTTTTACGGAATCACACTCAGATTTGGACACGACGAGCTCAGGCCATCTGTCTCAAAGGCCTCGAGAAAATAGCCATTGTATTGGACTTTTCACTTTAAACAAATGTATTCTGTGTATGTTTATTTGGCACTGACAACAGGTTCAGCAATGAAGGCATCTGGACATAATTTTGCAAATGTCCTTCATTGCAATTTTATTACATGATGATCTCAAGCACAGAGAACCTCTCTACAGGCACGACACTAGGGAAGTGCGCTGTTGTGTTAGGCGTGACTAAAACACATGTTAAAATCTCAGTTCATTTGGGAATTGGTTAGGTTACAGTTTGAGCTGCCCCTCACTACAAAATAAGCAGAGCACAATAAAGGAAAACTCTAATAAGAAAAAGGTTTAAGCTAAAGTTAACACAGACACAATTTGAAGACAGATACTTGGTTTGATGTTTCTACTTAGGATGTCCCAATGGATAAAGCTGGGGACACGCTACATGACTTTAACAGTGGTTACAGATGTAGAAAAGTCTAGGAGCGCACACTAAACGACTGAGTTTCAGCAGATTTAGTTCTGACTGAAAGACTGTGGATTGAACGTTTAACAACTTCTTTTTACACAAACGCCAGACTCACGTGATCAACGACGAGCTGAAAATAGTCCAACTTCATTACTAAGTCCACTGTAGTGCCACTATAATCTACATCAGTGTTTCCCAACCAGGGGTACAGGGACCCCTAGGGGTAGGCGAGCACACTGCAGGGGGTGCGGGGAGTTATATGATCATTTACAGTACCTTTTATATTTTTGGCTTTCAAAGACTCAAATAAACCTAAACCAGGATTATAGCAAGGGATGGGACTCTAAACCAGGACTAAACCAGGACTAAACCAGGACTAAACCAGGACTAAACCAGGACTAAACCAGGACTAAACCAGGACTAAACCAGGACTGAACCATGCTTAAATCCAAATCTAAACTAAGACAAAATCAGGGGCATACCAGCAACACACCAGCTCTAAACCAGAACTAATCTAGATCTAAACCAGGACTAAGCCAGCTCCAAACCAGGACTGAACTTAGATTTAACCAGGACTAAGGTGGCTCTTAACCAGGACGGAACTTAAACTAAACCAGGACTGAACTTAAACTAAACCAGGACTAAATCAGGTCCTGGCTGTACACAAAGGTTAGGAACCACTGGTCTACACTACACAAGTACATCCAGAGTCGGCTTTAAAATTAAACCATGTTTCATTGACTGCGACTGAGGTCTGGTTGAGCCTCTGCACCGCACACTTTCAGATTCGAGTCTTTAAACCTCTCACACAACAGATTTCTGGGCCAACAAGCAATTATTACAACTCCCTGCAACAACTAATGCTGACCACTGCAGACTCGATGATTGTGAATCATGGTAAAATCGGGCAACACGTCTAGTAGTGAGTCCCCAGCTTGAGTCTTTAATTAAATTAACAAAAATGGGGCTTTAAAGTTGTTTTTAATATAAAGGTCTACTATGGTCCTATGATAACAGCAGGTAAAGTTGTATACCAAAATGAAACAAAACGGACTTGGTTAAGTAAACCTTTCTCTACAACACCAGGCTAGCACTAATTCAGTACTTCCAATGTGAATAAATGTAATTCAACTCAAGGCTTTTGCATAGTAGTAAGATTTCTCGTTCCATTTTCCAAGTTGAGCATAGGGTTGGCGTTACATTTCATCTTAAACTGCATTAAAAGGTGTCAGATTTTGCCAGAAACCCTCTGGAGGCTGCGAGTGTCTGAGAAGGTCAAACCTGAACTGGACAGCCGCAGTCTCTGCCCCGCTTTTGTTGTTGGCTGTAATCCGACGAGGGAAAATGTCCAGTCATTTAAACAGATCCTAAAAGTAGCAAACACAACAGTTCAGATCCCTCTTTGGCATGTTACAGAGCCCAGAGGCAGTATTTTCTCACCACTAACTCTTGCTTGTCTTTTTTTTCCTCTGTTTCTTCTTTTCCAGGTACAACAAAATAGCTCGGGAATGGACACAAAAGTATGCAATGTAGTGTTGGAGCAAAGATCACGGCCAACCACCTCTGCGACGTAAGGCTTAGGGGGAGCTTCAGATGTAAAGAGAAAAAAAAACAAAAATACCATTACAAACAAATGAAACGTTTAAACGAGAACTTATTGGTTTCCATTGGAGTGCTTACTTTGAGCCCGCCTCCCCTTCACCTTCAGAGCCCCACCCTCCCAAAAAAAACTTGTAATATCCCTCCATGAGCCTGCCACCCCTCTCCCAGCCCCTATATTGTGTACATAATGTCATCTTAAATAGTAAAAAAAAAAAAAAAAGAAAAATGCATCTATTGCCCCCTTTTTGACCCTCCCCTCTATTCGTTTAGGCCTACAGTATGTCTCCAATTCAACTTAAAACACTTCCTGTACATCTGTAAATTTCTTTATTTTGGGGGAGGGGCAGGCTTCAAAAAACAGTGGAGGGATTTTTACTCAGACTCTTTCTTGTTTTTGCTGTCCTTGATAATTCCCATGCGTAGAGGTGACAGTTCAAGAAAGCAGTTTCCACACGCGACTCGAAGGGCACTCACTCTTGTGTTTTATACAAATGTCAAAAAGAAATCATCGCAGGCTATGTCAAAAACTTAAAAAAAAAAAAAAAAAAACTAAAGAAAGAGAAAGAGAGATGCACATGGCCGCTTTAGGTCTTCTGTTGGTTTCTATGAACGGACTTGAATTTACCCCTTGCACCTCCCGCTCCTCACTCCTACTTCCTCTCTTCCCCCGCAAAAAAAACAAACAAACTGAAATGACCCCAAGTTTCGACCCCTTTGTACACCACATACACGCACGCACAACTGTAATGACCCCATCACCGACAACTTTCTTTATTCTCAAAGTGGAGGTTTTGGACCAGGTATTTAAGCAATTTATTTTCTTAGTTTAACCTGTTTTTATTCTCCCCTCCTTCCCTCATAACTCTTTAGGTTACTTTTTATTTTCTTTTTGGATTTTTTTTGTTTTTTTTTGTTTTTTTTGTTTTGTTTGTGCTATTGTTAAATTAGGAGCTAACATCTTAAATGGCTATGGGACTGGTTGGGCTCTTGGTGCGAGGAGAACCCACTCTTCTTGCACAAACCTCTGTATATTGAATTACCTGAGAGGCTCGTTGAGCTTTGTGTGTTGATTAAACTGTGTAATAAAAAAAACTGGCTCCTGTGTCCATTTATTTCCACTTTACATTAAGCTATTTTGTTTGTATATAACGCCTTGCAAAAGTATTCACCCCCTAAGCATTTTTTCTTTGTTTTTTACAATGTGGAATTTAAATGCATCATTGAGAGTTTTATATCACATGCCAACACCTATGACTATGTAGAATATTTTTATTGTGACTCAAATAAGAAATATTACAGAAAATTTGAGTGTGCAGAAGTATTCATTCCCTTTTTAAAGAGGCCCCTAAATAAAACCCGGTGGTACTTATCCTCAGAAGTCACAAAAGCAGTTGGATAAGATCGGCCTGTCTGCAATTCAGCTGTGATAATTTCACAAAACATAATTTAATTCATCATTACAACATGCAAAAGACAGGGATCCACACCAAACCTGCCTAGAGATGACTATCTAAAACTGTTTTTGTCATATTTCTTGTTTGCTTCACAATAAAAAATATTTTGCATCTTCAGAGTTGTCGTGTCATGCAAAGTGATCCCAATGATCCATTTAAAGGCAACAAAGGAAAAATGCTCAAGGGAAATGAATACTTTTGCAAGCCACTGTAACAAGACAATTTTAGGTAACTTGTAAAAACAATTTGTTTCCCATAGATCTACACTGGGATTAAAGGGGACTTGCTAGAATTGTATCTTAGACCAAATATATAGTTTATTTAAATCATTTTCAGTGTAAAGTATCATAATTTCCTTTCACTTTGAACCATCTGTTTCCATCTAACCCTCTCCTCTGGAGCCTCTTCTCTCAAACCAACAAACTTCATGTCCTCTTTCACTACATCCATAAATCTCATCCTTGCTCTTCTTCTAGGCCTCCAGATCTAACCTCAGCCTCCTTCTACTCACACATTCACTATCCCTCCTCTTTACAAGTCCAAGTCATCTCAGTCAAGCCTCCTAAACATCTCACATGGGCTGTCCTTCTGATGGACTGATTCCTGACCCTATCCATCCTCCCAAAGAGAACCTCGACATCTTCAGCTCTGTCTCCTGTCTTTTCCTCGGTACCACTGTCTCTGAACCATACAACATTGCTGGTCTCACCACTGTCTTTACACTTTACCTTTAATTCTATCGTTTAGTGTATTTTCTTAAGAGAATCTTTGTTTTTCAAGTTATGAAATGTAAGTGTAAGGTTACATTCAGCTATGGTAGACTGCTTTAATTTGGTTAATGCTACACTGACAACTGAATAACAAAAATGGAAATGGGCTGTAGTCAAGAAGCAGTTGTATGTATATATTTGTTATTGTTTAATTTTATCAAGTACCATTGGCCCCTTGATTTGAAAAATTGTCAAAATAGTATCTAAAACTTGTTTATGTTTTAGACTTAAAGTATTTAATGAAGTCAGGGTAGAACCCATCAAGCACGAACGACAGACACTTTTCCAACAGATTTTTTGTCAGATGTGGTGCCAACATCACACAGGTCAAGGTCATTTTGAGAGAATAGCACGACTACTTAAAACTAGATCAAACAACTGGGACACATTTTTTCCACAAATTATGGTGCATTTGAACTTAACCAAGTCACCGAAAAGTCTTTAGACAAATGTTTTTAAGTATCCCGTGCTTTGCTTTTGGTTAAAATCGGAACAACTGGGACATGGTTTGAAGAAGGGACACATTTGTGGTTTTAAACAGATATTTGTTGGGACATTGAACAAGGTGCCTCAAACCAGGACTGTCCCCTTTAATTACGGACATCTGGCCTCCCTAAACTTTAAACAGCGGTACTTGATAATTTGATCATCTCAGACATACAGTACCTGCAGTGTAGTCTTCTTGGACTTGGTTTGGGGACTAATGTCGCCCTCTGGTGGGTGTTTTAGTAAGTTTATCAATAATATGCATAAACTGTATAGGGCCCGCCCTGCGACAAGCTGGCCCCTGTCCAGGGTGTACCCCGCCTTCGGCCCAAAGTTACTGGGATAGGCTCCAGTCACCCGCGACCCCTAACGGGAATAAGCGGTAGAAAATGAATGAATGAATGTATAGGGCCCTTCCCCAAGTATGTGAAGAGAAAAAATGTGGAGCTAATGTGAAGACTTAAAATAAATAAATAAATAAATAATAATAATAATAATAATAATAATCGAACAGCCTGACTTAGGTTTTAAGACAGAAAAGGAACGCATCACAACTATAAGTTAACTACATCATTATTATTATTATTATTATTAATTACACTTAAACCCTTTTAAATAGTTAAATCGGTAATTATTACTAGTATACTTTAGTTTTGACTCATAAACTGAAACGACATGGCTTGTTGTTTTCATGGATGTAAATCCATAGTTGTTTTGAGGATCACTTCCGCCCTCTGCTCCTATTGGCTACTGAGCGATGACGCAGCACGCAAGGTTCCTGCGTGAGACGTAGGACGTACGGCGGACTGGGTTCACATAAGGCTCCTGCTTGACCTTGCTTCTGCTGCCGCTACTATTTCTTTCTGCCCTCAGGAACATCTCACCGTCCGGAAAAAAGCATGACTTCAGCCGCCGTGCCACAGCTGTCCGGCTCTGGGTTAAGAATATCCAAAGGTAAGGCGGCAAAGCTGGCGAGTTTAGCGTGGAGAGTTATTGTTTTGTAACTTGACGCGAGTTGACCCAAAATTACCTTAGCCCAGTGTCAACAAACCTAGAAATAGTTCCTAGATGCAGTCAATGCGCTTATCACTCTTAATCTGCGCATGTTACTTAAAGAAATGCACGGATATTGTAGCTAACTTAAATATTACTTTTTTAATACGTTATTCCCTGTAATGTTACTTAGAGTTAGCATACATTTAGCCGCTTGCTAACTTGTCATAATTTGCTGCAGCCACAGGTTAGCTGTCCAACTTCAGACTGCTTTATGGACTCTTTGGGACTCGCCCTTTCACTGAAGCTATAATTATAGACCCTCACCTTACTTTCCGCCGCGTAATCTTTATGTATCATAATAATAATGCTAAGCCGTGTTGGTGCAGTTGCCTTTTGCTAATCACTGGACTTGAAAATCCCGACTGACAGCAGGGGGCCAGTTTCTCAAGTCTTGGGACCCGACATCATGTGATGCTCAGTGGACCTGGATAATCCTCTTGTGGACAATAGAAAAGGGGGTCGTATACCAGCAGTATAATCGTGTTTCCTAACGCACAGGCCCTGTTAACTGAGGTTATGTGAAACTCGTGAGTCAGCATGACGAAGCAAAAAAGAACTGTACGTGACAGCTTTCAGGTCTATCAGGTGGTTTGGTATAACTTTTTATAAAAAAAAAAGACTAAGATCCTCTTTCTTTATAGATTAGTCTATATGTTTATAAGAGCAAAACAGAGCAAAAGAAAAAATATTACAATAGAACATTAATTAAGACTGCATTGTTCTTGTATAATGAAATTGAATAATAATAATAATAACTTCCTCCTGCAACATCCATAATTGTACAAAGTAAACACCTGGCTCTATTTATGAGCCTTTACCCATCTCCCATTTAGATTTTTTTCAATAAACCCGATGTTAAGGCTGTGGATTTTATTTGTATAGCTCAGTATCACAACAACAGTTGCCTCAAAGTGCTTCACAAAGAGTTAATCAAACATAAACACACAATCAACACAAACAACTACACTGAACTAAACAGACCCAGGACCCCCCTGTCTTTAGACCCACCTCGGTAAGAAAAAACTCCTAAAAAAAAACCTGAGCTGTGGGTGGGGGGAAAAGAAGAAACCTTTTGGAAACCACATTAAAGGAGACCGGACAGGCTATAAATGTGTCTAGGACTGTTAAATAAAGTCCATTAGCTCAGCTATAGTATCATGGTGATACTAGTGATACTTAGTGAAAAGCATATTCCTTTCTGCAGAACTACGGGTAGCTTTTAAGTTCATTGTTTGTTTTTTTTTGCATAGCATATGGACTCTCACACAGATGTTGCTGTTAAGTTATTTGATTTTTGCTCAAGCATCTTCTTACTTTTTGGCTTTTCCCTTCTGGGGTCATCAGAGCAGTTCATCTCCCTTCCTAGAGTGCAGTGGTTCACACAAGATTTGGCATCAATTTTATGGCAGATGCCCTCTGACACAACCCTCTTTTTTTCTCTGGACTTGGAACTGACACAAAGAGTACACTGGCTTGTCACCCCCTGTGGCTGGATTGATTTCTTTCTTTTTTTTGGCCCAAGCATATGATAATTGAACTGGAAAGATGTCCTTACAGATGATTTAGTCCTGGGCAGTTCTGTTTTAGTCCTGGTTTAAATGTGGGTTAGAGACCTGGTTTAGCCAATGCATTATTCATTGTTTTATGTAAATTCTTTGTCACTCTCATGGATTCCTCCTCTCCCCTCAGAGCACTTTCTAGTCGCTGTCCCTGTGGCCGTGGTGGCTGCGGTCGGTGGATTCCTCGTCAACCATTATCTGCACAAGCGCTGCTGTCAGAAGAACCAGGTGAACAGATGCATCAACAAAGACAGCCCCAAAGTGGTCCACAGCTTCGACATAGAGGACATCGGCAACAAGGCCGTGTTCTGCCGCTGCTGGAAGTCCAAGAAGGTCCGACACAACATCTCACCACTTTCTTTGTCTACATTCAATAGTTTTGTGTTTCCTAGATGGATTTTAGTTGCTCTAACACTAACAGTCGAACATGTTTTTAGTTTTGTAGAGCTGTACACCATCTCCACATCAGTGCTGGGTTGACAAAAAGTATTATTGCAGTTCTACCAACCATTCCTCTGTGTATATACTTACATAGAACTTTCTTACCATAAAGTAAGCAAGCAATATTGGGAACTATAATTTTACTGAGAAATCCTGGTCTCCACTCTTCCTAGATTTTGTTTGAAATTTTTTAAAATACAAAGTCATGGGTTCGATTCCTGGACCGTGTGAAGCCTTTCTGTGTGGAGTTTGCATGTTCTTCTTACGAATGTCTGGTTGAGTTTCCACTTGGTGATCCAGTTAACACGTTTAAAGGAGCAAAAAATTTCAAATCACTCTTCTTTCTGCTCTTTTTCATTAATTTTTCATTTTGCTGACCTCCAAAAGATACATTTTCTGTGCTTTTTTTCCCTTTTTAAATTATGAATGAAATAAAATAAATGCACAAATAAAGGAAAAAAAAATAAAATCAACTCAGACTTTGTTTGGTCCTGATGGATACAGTTTTATCACTCGTATTGTTAGCCTGACACTTTGGTATTCAGTTGACCTGCAGGTATAACTCTAAGCTCTGTCACGGGTGTGACTTACTTTGTTGTTGAACAGTCTAATTTCTAGTAATTATGACTCATAGCCTGTTCCCTTAACAGCTTTAATGTTGATAAGATTTTATACGTTTGTTTTACCAATGTTTTTTTGTCATCCTTTAGTTCCCTTACTGTGACGGAGCCCACGCCAAACACAACGAGGAAACCGGAGACAACGTCGGACCTCTCATCGTCAAGAAAAAGGAGGCCTAGGCCATTCATTTAACCCCAAAACCCCTTGTAATAATCCGTTTAACATCAGTGCAGTGTCACACTTAGCATTAGAGTAACCAAATTCAAACAAAAAGGCAAATCTATTTTTCATCTTGCTGCAAAGAAAATATTGTGAATTTATATTTTGTTATGATGTTTGTCCGCTGATGTGACTTTGAAATTTTAGGATGTTTGCACAGAGATGAGGAGAGGACAATCGTTCAAGTTTATGGTTCAGGTTTATGGTTCAGGTTGGAGACGTTAATGAAAACAGTGTTTTATTGGACCTAAGATTATCACTACTGCTTCCCTTCTTACAGGTGATAGTTTGGGATTTTCGCATTTGTCTGTGGCAGTTGCAGGCTTCATACAGTCATGAAAAAGTCTGTAAAAGTTATGGCTGTATGGTTGTACATATTGTTGCGTTCATGCGCGTTAACAAAATAAAAACTCCATATTTACCTAAAATATTGACAGTATATGGCTTTTTCCTTCTGGGATCACCACATCAAATCGTCATCCTCCTGTTCTTTATCCAGGCTTGGCACTGTCACAAAGACTACACTGGTTTGTGACCTTCTGTTGCTTCATTGTTACAGTATGATTATATAATAGCCACTGTAACTGAGAGTTTAATATTAAAAAGCTGATTAACTTCTTTGAAATGCCCAACTTACATTTTGGTAACTTATTGAAGCAGTATTTTTTAGGTTTGCTGCACATATTCTTGCACCCATTACTCTGCTGATGTGCTGAGGCACATCTTCAAGTGCACAAACTAATGTCTGCTTCACAAACGTATACTTCAAACCACTTTAGGTAAATGGATATAAATCGTTTAGGTAGGATTTTTTTTAACTAATATCTGTGCATTTATACCCCTCAATTGTCAAAATATTGTCTTTGTGGCACTGCAACTGTGTTTAATGGATTGTCCTCTCTTACAAAGATGCACAAAAATAATCTGTGTCTACTCGATAGCTAGAGATCTCATCCAGTGCCACCAAAAACACTGACCACTTCCTTTAACAATGCAGTGTTGTCCATTACACAAAACAGCAGTGACCATATGCAAATTAAGCTGATGTCAATGCAAACAAGGGAGTGCTCTGTTTGGTTTTAATCGCTGGTTTCTTGCTGCCACTCACAGGCCAGTAGTGTCTTTCACTGTGTCCTGTACCAGTGATTCTCAAACTGTGGGACGGGTACCACTGTTGGTACACAGTTTGCAGTTCAAGTCTTGATATTGTTTTATTTAGAGTTTGGGTTAGTTTAGTTCTGGTTTAGACCCGGTTTAAGCACAGTTGCATCCCAGTTTAGTCCAGAATTAGACCTGGCTTAGTACTGGTTTAGGTCTTGGTTTGGTCAAGGTTTAGGCTTATTTTAGTCTGTTTAACATGACATGATAAAAGCCAAATATTTGCACCTCAGAAAATATTAAGACCAGGACTAACACCGGACTAAACTAGGTCTTAACCAGAACTAAAACAGGTCTAAACCAGTACTAAACCACAGCTAAACTAGGTCTTAATCAGGGCTAAAACAGGTCTAAATCAATACTAAAGCACATCTAAACTAGGTCTTAACCAGGACTAAAACAGGTCTAAATCAATACTAAAGCACATCTAAACTAGGTCTTAACCAGGACTAAAACAGGTCTAAACTAGTACTAAACCATATCTAAACTAGGTCTTAACCAGGACTAAAACAGGTCTAAATTAGTACTAAACCACATCTAAACTAGGTCTTAACCAGGACTAAACCACATCTAAACTAGGTCTAAAACAGGACTGAAACAGGCCTAAACCAGGACTAAATTTGGTCTAAACCAGGTATAAACCAGGACTAGCCCTAACTTTAAAGCAGGGCTAAAACAAACATGATTCGCTCTAAATTAAACTAAGTAAACACTTGTACTGCAGAAGACCCTGAGTACCCACGTACCACCAGTGATACCCATACCACAGTTTAAGAACCACTGTCCTACACATTAACCTAAACAACTACCTCGTACTTGTGCGTAAAAACCCAAACTATCACTTTAAGATTTGCGGACAGAGATTCAAATACAACATCACTGGTAGCGTCTTGCTGTTGCCAGTGCTCCAGTATTTTCCACACAATACAAGCCTTACTATAATAAATCCACAGCTCCATACAGTGTGTGAGTGCTGCACTTATGAATGATACTCGTTATGATTTTTGCACTAAAAGCTGCTTAGGAAGGAGTTGTTTGTGTTAAGTGGGGGAAAAAATATGAAATCTAAACATAATCAGTTACTGTCTGCTTTCCCAAGTCTTTGCTGTGTTGAGGTTAGTCTTGAGATATTTGGCTTTAATCTCTTGTGTGTTACCTAAAGCAGTCAGTGTGGGTTTTATTGGGCAATGTTATGTTAATACGAGGAGGTGTCTGCAAATGTACTGGATATAAAAGCATCTTGTAAACTGTGTAGACTTTTTGGTAACACACTACACTTGATACAGTGTAACGACAATGTAACACACTAACAAACTGTAATAAATGTACTTATGTTGTACTTACATGAGGACTTTTTTGTGTACTTACAATTGTTAGGTACAAATGTAATAAAAACATTTAGTTTACTGCTCTACTAAAGTGCATACTACAACCTAGTAAAGTAGCCATTGTACTCTAAGCAAAAAGCACTTTCCAAGAGGAGTGTAACATGTACTGTAACTAAGTACACAAAACAATGTGAGTACAACATAGTTATATGCTATTATAGATTGTTTCAATGTGTGTTATGTTGTGATTACATTGTAGATACAGTGTAACAGCCTGTAACAGTCTGTAATATCATGTAACTACGTTGTACTCACATGAGGATATGTTGTGTAGTTATAGTTACAGTACTTGTTACACTACTCACAAACTGCAAAATGCACTTTGCTAGAGGAGTGTAACAAGTATTGTAACTGTAAGTACACGTCCTGATGTGACTACAGCATAGTTACATGATATTACTGTTACACCATGTTACAGTGTATCTACAATGTAAAAAAAAGTTAGACTTTTTTATGTTGATATTGCTTTAGTATCAATCAAAATCAAAGTTGCAATTTCAATATAAAAAAGTCTGTAACACTTTCTTTTACTCTACACTTAATACATTGCAGTTACGTTGTAGATGACTGTAACACATTCTGTAACAATCTGTAACATCATGTAACTATGTTGTACTCACAGTTTGTGTACTGACGGCTACAATACTTGTTACTTTACCAAAGTGCATTTTGCTTACAGTACAATGACTACTTCACTCTGTGGAAATATGCACTTTGGTAGAGTAGTGTAACAAATATTTTTATTACACTTGTGCCTAGAAACTGTAAGTACATACAATGTCTTTAAGTACATGTTGAGTTTTACTGCTACTATTACCTTCCAATGACACTAAATACCTAGATCTACTATTACTACAGTGAACAATTTTGTCAGGGTTTATGTTCTTAGACAAACAGTCCACCTTTAACTACTGAAATATTACATATCTGAACAACAAAAATATATTATTATTATTATTGCTGTTCTATTAGGTTCACAAACAAGGAAACAGCATTGGACTCTTGAATGTTTGTGAAGGTCTGTTAAACCTTTACCACAAAATACTTAAAGTCTTGAAGTCATTAAAATATGTTGTCTTAAAGTGAGTTTTAAAAGTTAAACATGTAAACAATAATCTTCCATAGACACTAAAGCTGGTTCAACATTAAATGATGATTCCTGTACCAACATAGGTAAAAAAAAAAAAAAGAGATGCCTTGCTCATTTCTCCTGTCTGCTTCTCCAAACTAGACACTGACCTCTTTCTGCTGTTGGTTTCTGGCTTTAGACGTGTTCAGAGGTTTGTTCTGCTTTTGTCGTCTGATTCTTTTCTACTGGTTGCGTTGTGTCCGACTTGACGAGTTTCTGTTGAGTGAAATGTGAATAAAACTTGTTGAATTACAGGGTTTTGTTTGTCATTTTGTGTCATTACATAGAGACGGAAGTGCAGGGGCCCAAGCTCTACATGTGTTAGAGACGGTTATGTTTTTCTCTTGGTTTTATCAAGACCACTGAGGTGATTATAGATTTACTGAGCTGGTCAAACTGTTCTTATAATAAAGGATTTATCTTTGCCAAAATATCCTATTAGCAGTGTTGTATACGAGTGTGAGAAGACACAAATCCCACGAGACAAGACACGAGACTGGGTTAACAAGATGAGATTTTGACACAACTGAACTATAATAATAATAATAATAATCTTTATTTCTATAGCACTTTTCTGAACAAGCTCCAAAGTTCTTTCCAATGCAAAAATTCATAAAATCGCCAACAAAGACCCAGAACATAAAATATAATACAAGACAAAAAGCAAACACAAATTACAACTGCGATTAAAAAATAAAACCATAATAAAATACAAACTCAAAATCAGGCAATATCAAATGTTTTTCTAAAAAGAAATGTTGTTAAATGTTTCTTGAACGTGCAGAGACTTCTGATGTGCCTGAGGTCATGGGGCAGGAAGTTCCAGAGGGAGCCCGAACAGAAAAAGCCCGGTCCCCTTTGGTGACCCGCAGGACTCCCTCCCCGGAGCGGAGTGACCTGGAGGGGACATCCAGGGTGAGGAGGTCAGATAAATAGTGTTGTGCCAGACCGTCAAGAGCTTCAAAATTCGAAAAAATAAAATTTAAAAATCAATCCAAAACTTGACAGGAAGTCAGTGGAGAGACATGAGGGGGGACGGGGGTGATGTGTGTGCCAGAGAGGAGGCGAGCAGCAGCGTCCTGGACAAGCTGCAGGTGATGGATGCAAACTATGTATTTTACACAAAAGAAACATTTTATTTATTCACCTGAAAATCATATAATGCAAAACTAATTAGGTGCATTTTAAAAATGGTTATTGGTATTTACTTCTATTATTTGAATGATAAGCAGTAACAGAACTTTTTTTTAATTTATATGGGACAGTGTGTATTAATAAACAGCAGCTAGTGCCGTAAATACACCGGATTATAGCTCAGAGCTAATTTCCAGCCGTAGTCCCCACTCACATTCACACCGGCTTCCTGGTGTTCCCCAGCGGTCTCCCATCCAGGTACTGACCAGGCCCTACCCTGCTTAGCAGCCGAGGTCTGACGGGATCGGGCCTCCACAAGGCGGTATGTATTGCCAAATGTTTTTGCCACAAACTCAGCTGACTAACTTCTCCTTTGTAAAAAAGCAAACAGAACCTGATCCTGAGACTGATTTTTATCCTCACGAGAATCTTGTGACACCCCTAGCATTGTAATTATTAAACATGATAAATACAGAAGTGGCCCAAATATAATGGACTATGGTTTTATTTACATATGAATAGCAGCTAACTGCAGAAGTGCTGTGTAACACCTTTATTTTATTATTACCTTTAAACATTACATTACTCTGGGTCAACACTTTTTCATAGTTAGTGATACATGATGTATCAGTTCCAGTAGTAATGATGACAGAAGAGACAAATATAATGTGCTGTGGTCAGAGTCTTGACTGAAGGGTCCTAGATGTACAGCAGCTGTAAGGAGCTGACAGGCGTCCTGGGACTGTAGTAGTTTGGACAGTGGCTCTGCTGTTACAGCAGAATAATTAAGCGGAGCTTGTAGTCTAAATATGACGTCCCATAAGATAAGTCCATGCACATATCAGTTTGTAGAGGTACAGTGATATAACCCTTCCAGGACATGTCAGGTGTGTATTATGAGTAAAGGTCGTACAGTTTTGTTTGCAGGCTCACTGTAGGCTCTGTGTGTTTTTTATAAACCTGCCTACAGCGGCCTACAGCAGTGTTACTGCGATGATGACTTCCCTGGGTTGTTATTGTTTTATTAATGCAGACCAGTTGCTCTGATAGCGTCCTGTGCTCTCTACAGTGTCATTTGTCAGATTAGTTGTGTGGTTAGTGTACTGTACACTAAATGTAGTGTATCTATTATTACAGCCATTACCAAAGTCAAGATTATTGCGGCCCCCTTTAATTTCCAAAAATCTCTTGCAGAGCCTAAACAATAAAACTTCACCCCAACGCCCCGGACCCCACTTTGGGAACCACTGTTTCCTCCAGAGCAGCCTATAGTCTTGTGGACAGACTGACTTAGTCTTACCTGTGTTCACTTTAGTTTGTTCATCAGTCTTACTCAGTGATAACCAACTTTTTTTTGTCTTGTCTACGCTGAGCACCCCCTCACTCATAATATCCTCAAAAACTGCTCACATAAAACATCTGTGTTTTTTAGTAACAAGACATTTTATACTTACTTGTAAATACTAATTCTCAGGCATTTTTTCATTAAAATCTCAAATTCAAGAGAAAAAGTAAAATAAATAATATAACAATATAAACTATACAATTTACTGATTTTACTATATATTATGTTCAAAATAAGCCTGAAAAAATAAATAATCTTCTTAAACTCATAAGAAATACTACAAAAAATGTAACCTAAAAATGTTTTTCATAATATTAAAATTAAAATATTATTTTGCTTTTCACCCCCTTTTCATCAGTCAGTGAGACGCTGAGACACAAGTTTCAAGTTTATTATGGAAAGATGGCAAATCTTCCAAGTACCCCATTCAAAATGCCCTCGTACCCCAGGTTGGGAAACATTGGTCTATACCTGTAGCCTAAATGTAGTGTATCCACTGTTAATTTATACACACAGCAGCCTAAGTAGTAGTAATAGTAATAGTAGTAGTAGTAGTAGTAGTAGTAATAGTAATAGTAGTAGTAGTAGTAGTAGTAGTAATAGTAATAGTAGTAGTAGTAGCGTTGTTGACAGATTGACCTGGTCTTACCTGTGCTCTACATTTGTCACAGAAGTTTGTTAGTACTCTACTGTAGTATATCCAGTTTGTTAGTACTCTACTGTAGTGTATCCAGTTTGTTAGTACTCTACTGTAGTGTATCCTGTTTGTTAGTACTCTACTGTAGTATATCCAGTTTGTTAGTACTCTACTGTAGTATATCCAGTTTGTTAGTACTCTACTGTAGTGTATCCTGTTTGTTAGTACTCTACTGTAGTATATCCAGTTTGTTAGTACTCTACTGTAGTATATCCAGTTTGTTAGTACTCTACTGTAGTATATCCAGTTTGTTAGTACTCTACTGTAGTATATCCAGTTTGTTAGTACTCTACTGTAGTGTATCCAGTTTGTTAGTACTCTACTGTAGTATATCCAGTTTGTTAGTACTCTACTGTAGTGTATCCAGTTTGTTAGTACTCTACTGTAGTGTATCCAGTTTGTTAGTACTCTACTGTAGTATATCCAGTTTGTTAGTACTCTACTGTAGTATATCCAGTTTGTTAGTACTCTACTGTAGTATATCCAGTTTGTTAGTACTCTACTGTAGTATATCCAGTTTGTTAGTACTCTACTGTAGTGTATCCAGTTTGTTAGTACTCTACTGTAGTGTATCCAGTTTGTTAGTACTCTATATATACTGTAGTATATGTAGTATATGATATACTGTAGTATATCCAGTTTGTTAGTACTCTCCTGTAGTTTGTTAGTACTCTACTGTAGTGTATCCAGTTTGTTAGTACTCTACTGTAGTGTATCCAGTTTGTTAGTACTCTACTGTAGTATATCCAGTTTGTTAGTACTCTACTGTAGTATATCCAGTTTGTTAGTACTCTACTGTAGTTTGTTAGTACTCTACTGTAGTGTATCCAGTTTGTTAGTACTCTACTGTAGTTTGTTAGTACTCTACTGTAGTGTATCCAGTTTGTTAGTACTCTACTGTAGTATATCCAGTTTGTTAGTACTCTACTGTAGTTTGTTAGTACTCTACTGTAGTATATCCAGTTTGTTAGTACTCTACTGTAGTATATCCAGTTTGTTAGTACTCTACTGTAGTATATCCAGTTTGTTAGTACTCTACTGTAGTTTGTTAGTACTCTACTGTAGTGTATCCAGTTTGTTAGTACTCTACTGTAGTTTGTTAGTACTCTACTGTAGTGTATCCAGTTTGTTAGTACTCTACTGTAGTATATCCAGTTTGTTAGTACTCTACTGTAGTATATCCAGTTTGTTAGTACTCTACTGTAGTATATCCAGTTTGTTAGTACTCTACTGTAGTTTGTTAGTACTCTACTGTAGTGTATCCAGTTTGTTAGTACTCTACTGTAGTATATCCAGTTTGTTAGTACTCTACTGTAGTTTGTTAGTACTCTACTGTAGTGTATCCAGTTTGTTAGTACTCTACTGTAGTATATCCAGTTTGTTAGTACTCTACTGTAGTATATCCAGTTTGTTAGTACTCTACTGTAGTTTGTTAGTACTCTACTGTAGTGTATCCAGTTTGTTAGTACTCTACTGTAGTGTATCCAGTTTGTTAGTACTCTACTGTAGTATATCCAGTTTGTTAGTACTCTACTGTAGTATATCCAGTTTGTTAGTACTCTACTGTAGTGTATCCAGTTTGTTAGTACTCTACTGTAGTTTGTTAGTACTCTACTGTAGTGTATCCAGTTTGTTAGTACTCTACTGTAGTATATCCAGTTTGTTAGTACTCTACTGTAGTTTGTTAGTACTCTACTGTAGTATATCCAGTTTGTTAGTACTCTACTGTAGTATATCCAGTTTGTTAGTACTCTACTGTAGTATATCCAGTTTGTTAGTACTCTACTGTAGTTTGTTAGTACTCTACTGTAGTGTATCCAGTTTGTTAGTACTCTACTGTAGTTTGTTAGTACTCTACTGTAGTGTATCCAGTTTGTTAGTACTCTACTGTAGTATATCCAGTTTGTTAGTACTCTACTGTAGTATATCCAGTTTGTTAGTACTCTACTGTAGTATATCCAGTTTGTTAGTACTCTACTGTAGTATATCCAGTTTGTTAGTACTCTACTGTAGTATATCCAGTTTGTTAGTACTCTACTGTAGTGTATCCAGTTTGTTAGTACTCTACTGTAGTGTATCCAGTTTGTTAGTACTCTACTGTAGTATATCCAGTTTGTTAGTACTCTACTGTAGTATATCCAGTTTGTTAGTACTCTACTGTAGTGTATCCAGTTTGTTAGTACTCTACTGTAGTATATCCAGTTTGTTAGTACTCTACTGTAGTATATCCAGTTTGTTAGTACTCTACTGTAGTATATCCAGTTTGTTAGTACTCTACTGTAGTATATCCAGTTTGTTAGTACTCTACTGTAGTGTATCCAGTTTGTTAGTACTCTACTGTAGTATATCCAGTTTGTTAGTACTCTACTGTAGTGTATCCAGTTTGTTAGTACTCTACTGTAGTGTATCCAGTTTGTTAGTACTCTACTGTAGTATATCCAGTTTGTTAGTACTCTACTGTAGTATATCCAGTTTGTTAGTACTCTACTGTAGTATATCCAGTTTGTTAGTACTCTACTGTAGTATATCCAGTTTGTTAGTACTCTACTGTAGTATATCCAGTTTGTTAGTACTCTACTGTAGTGTATCCAGTTTGTTAGTACTCTACTGTAGTGTATCCAGTTTGTTAGTACTCTATATATACTGTAGTATATGTAGTATATGATATACTGTAGTATATCCAGTTTGTTAGTACTCTCCTGTAGTTTGTTAGTACTCTACTGTAGTGTATCCAGTTTGTTAGTACTCTACTGTAGTGTATCCAGTTTGTTAGTACTCTACTGTAGTATATCCAGTTTGTTAGTACTCTACTGTAGTATATCCAGTTTGTTAGTACTCTACTGTAGTTTGTTAGTACTCTACTGTAGTGTATCCAGTTTGTTAGTACTCTACTGTAGTTTGTTAGTACTCTACTGTAGTGTATCCAGTTTGTTAGTACTCTACTGTAGTATATCCAGTTTGTTAGTACTCTACTGTAGTTTGTTAGTACTCTACTGTAGTATATCCAGTTTGTTAGTACTCTACTGTAGTATATCCAGTTTGTTAGTACTCTACTGTAGTATATCCAGTTTGTTAGTACTCTACTGTAGTTTGTTAGTACTCTACTGTAGTGTATCCAGTTTGTTAGTACTCTACTGTAGTTTGTTAGTACTCTACTGTAGTGTATCCAGTTTGTTAGTACTCTACTGTAGTATATCCAGTTTGTTAGTACTCTACTGTAGTATATCCAGTTTGTTAGTACTCTACTGTAGTATATCCAGTTTGTTAGTACTCTACTGTAGTTTGTTAGTACTCTACTGTAGTGTATCCAGTTTGTTAGTACTCTACTGTAGTATATCCAGTTTGTTAGTACTCTACTGTAGTTTGTTAGTACTCTACTGTAGTGTATCCAGTTTGTTAGTACTCTACTGTAGTATATCCAGTTTGTTAGTACTCTACTGTAGTATATCCAGTTTGTTAGTACTCTACTGTAGTTTGTTAGTACTCTACTGTAGTGTATCCAGTTTGTTAGTACTCTACTGTAGTGTATCCAGTTTGTTAGTACTCTACTGTAGTATATCCAGTTTGTTAGTACTCTACTGTAGTATATCCAGTTTGTTAGTACTCTACTGTAGTGTATCCAGTTTGTTAGTACTCTACTGTAGTTTGTTAGTACTCTACTGTAGTGTATCCAGTTTGTTAGTACTCTACTGTAGTATATCCAGTTTGTTAGTACTCTACTGTAGTTTGTTAGTACTCTACTGTAGTATATCCAGTTTGTTAGTACTCTACTGTAGTATATCCAGTTTGTTAGTACTCTACTGTAGTATATCCAGTTTGTTAGTACTCTACTGTAGTTTGTTAGTACTCTACTGTAGTGTATCCAGTTTGTTAGTACTCTACTGTAGTTTGTTAGTACTCTACTGTAGTGTATCCAGTTTGTTAGTACTCTACTGTAGTATATCCAGTTTGTTAGTACTCTACTGTAGTATATCCAGTTTGTTAGTACTCTACTGTAGTATATCCAGTTTGTTAGTACTCTACTGTAGTATATCCAGTTTGTTAGTACTCTACTGTAGTATATCCAGTTTGTTAGTACTCTACTGTAGTGTATCCAGTTTGTTAGTACTCTACTGTAGTGTATCCAGTTTGTTAGTACTCTATATATACTGTAGTATATGTAGTATATGATATACTGTAGTATATCCAGTTTGTTAGTACTCTCCTGTAGTTTGTTAGTACTCTACTGTAGTGTATCCAGTTTGTTAGTACTCTACTGTAGTGTATCCAGTTTGTTAGTACTCTACTGTAGTATATCCAGTTTGTTAGTACTCTACTGTAGTATATCCAGTTTGTTAGTACTCTACTGTAGTGTATCCAGTTTATACCCAGCCTGTAGTACTCTGGTTGACAGAATGACTTAGGCCTATACCTGGAGCCTCCTGGGAGCTGGGAGGAGGAGGGGGAGGAGGAGGAGGTGGGGGTGGCCGCTGCAGTGTCCACGGGCTCCAGTCTGAGGCCATTTTACGCGGGGCAGTGCGCGCGGGTGACCGCTAGAAGACGCTGTGTTTACGCGGATACTCCTGACCAGACAGCGCGTGTGTGCAGTGTGTGTGCAGTGTGTGTGTAGTCTGTGTGTAGGTGTGTGTGTGTGTGTGTGTGTGAGTACCTCGGTGTGTACGAGCGCGGTGGGCCCCTGCTCCCGTAGTGACACGCTCGCACGCACGCGCCCACACGCACGGCCGCGCTGGCTCCGTGCCAGATGCAACCGAGGACTCTCACAAGAGGTGGAGTGGACTCCGGGCGTGAGTGAGGAGTCACCTTAAACTGACAGGGGCCCCGTGTTTACAGCAGCGGCACGAGCCATGAATAATGCATTTACAGCACGTGCATGATATAAAAACAACCCGGAAATGGGGCGGTAAACAGCCACTGGGAAGTAGTAATAAAAATATGAATGAATGGAGATGCGGATGATACTGAGCTTAATAAAAACAAGAAATCATATGGAGATAAATGAGACGGCCTACATTTTTAATACTGGGGCATGTTTTATTATTAATGTCATTTTTATAGTTTTATAGTAGAGGTCTATTAGGAGTCAGATGAAGCAATAATATAAACAAAACCAATAGTGAAGTGTTGGCATACAATAACCTAAAGAGCAAACTAAATTTATGACATTTTAAGGTTGGTATAGCAGGGTATACAAAATTAACATTAAATTTAATACAAAATACAATATAGATAGCTAAATATATGGGCATATGTGTGATATCATTACTATTATTACGTGCAAAAGACATTATAGGGAGGCTTAAGATTTACTGTGTGACAAAAGAACATAGGAGCAGATAAAATGAGGCTGTGAGAGATAAAATGTGCCATAACATACTGTATATGGTTGAAAGGAATTAACCAAAAATAGGCTCAAATGCAAGTCATAGTGTTGTGTTGAATATAAATGAGGACTGTTGACATAGTGTTATTATGGTAATAGTAGTAACAGTATATAGTAACATGCTTTACTCTACGTTTTTACCAGTATTGTTTGGTTTAGTTTAATCTTTAGTTTACTGACCATGTACAGCAGCATTAATCACACAAGAAAATATACTTTGTACCAGATTATAGAGCTAATTTCCATCTGCAGTCCCTAAGACACAAAGACAAATGTTACACAAAGCAGTACAGAAAACTAAACAGAGCACAGGTACATGACAATAGTAGAAAAGTACTAAAAGTATTTATTAGAATATACCTGAATCATTTAATGTCTAGTATTAATAGCATGATTAAGCACTATTTCTTGAGATTATGTGCATTAGTGATTTATTTTATTTGTTAGTCCATTCACTTTTGTATATAGCCCTACATTTTTCCTACCAATAAATGTCCTGTCCTGTGTGCTTTTGAAATTAAATGTGAGACTATCTGATGTATTAGTTTAACTACATCATTTCCAAGTCATTCATTATTGGCTATATTAAGAGATTAGAGATTACAATCTGACTTTAAACATATAACCAGAATACAGAAGACATTTACATTTTGTGAAAGATTGCACCACTGAGCGTGATACAGTCTCTATTTGTCCCATGAATGTTGCAGTGTTTGACCCAAAGTAACCTTTTTGTTTAGTACAGTAGCTAGTTATGTAAAAAGTAAAGTGTTTAAGCAATAATCTATTCAAGACTCACAACAAAAACTGCTGGAAGGAAGTGTGTTTGACCTGAAACTAAAATCTATTCATTTAGAAGAGTTATTAAAATGTGACAGTATACAACACCCTTTGCACTTTCAGTTTCAGCTGCTTCCGTCTGGACACTGGTTTTTATTTCCAAGATGTAAAACAAACCATTTTAAGAGAAGCTTTGTTCCTGCTGCTACCACACCAATGAACAAGCTGTAACGTTTACACATTTAACTATAGAGTCCTATTTATTCTTTTATTTATTGAAATAAGTCCATATGGTTTTATTGTTTTATATCGCCGGAGCATTTTTATTTCATTTTGTCTTTAGTAGTTCTTATTGTTTTATGTGTTTATATTGTTTATTGTTTACTGTTTTTTATTAAAGTTGTATAGTACAGTATGATTGTCTGTGACTGTAGGGCCGCCACTCTCAAAACTGCAAAACAAATGTAAGTAACCTGAAGCTGTAGTTACAAGTCTGTTGCTTTGAAGCCGCAATAGTCAAGTTAGACTCTCTCTTACCAGCAAGGAATATCAACGCATTGTAATATTTTTCCCAAATAATTATACAACTACTGTCATTCATCTTCTTACACTTATTCCTAAAGGGGTCACTGATGGCTGGAGCCTATCCCGTTAACTATGAGCTTGAGGCGGTGTCGGCTACACAAGAGACAAAGTTAATCACAGGGTTATTAAATGGAGGGATAGTTTATTTGATTTGAACATACCACATAGTCTCATAGTGTTTTGATTGAGGTTTATTATGGCCTACATGACAGCAGTGACACCAAACTCTGCTGTAAACCTGTATTTGAGTCTGAAATTTAGCACATACTGCTCTAGTCAAGGTCATACATCTCTAAGAAACTAATAATAATAGGCCTATAATACCACTTTATTGTCAAACATAAACCTATAGTTATGAGCGTTGTATTGTGCCCCGGTGTGACCCAGATGTTTTGATTGAGGCTAATTGTGGCCTGAATGACAGCTGTGACATGTGACAGCTGATTTACACAAAGCCCACAGTTGTAAAATACTTAGGTTTATGGCTGGCAGTAGCTCACATGCTCTCATCCCTGCACAGGACAGAGGTGAGGTGTCACTGCTGTGGATGTGGGTTAAAACACTGAGGCCCAGCAGGAGGACGTCCTTCTGTCCTAATGAACTCCTTTGTAAGGTAATAACACACGTTTAGCAAAGTTAAAAGTCAAATAATATCAGATAATTACACCTCTTCTTACAATGGATCTATTTGTTGATTAACTAATCTTAATTGATATTTTAATAGCACTTTGTTTTTTTAACCATATATGATCAACTATTTAGCAAGCTCAGCAGCTGACCATTAACAAAATGTGAAATAATACAGGTTTAACAGGTTTTGTCACCTTTTGTTAATGAGCTGTAATGAGACACCTTGAACATTTCTTAGGCTAAAGGAGTTTTTTGCTAATTTATGGTACAGGCAGCTAGCAAGGATTTGTTTACCACAATTTTACTATCAAATGAATATGAGACGCGGTCAGGAGGATTAATGTGTTCTCTGAGCCATGGGTCATTCAGGTGAAGGAGAGGGCACTTCCGTGTACAGATCTTACTACTACTCCCTCACATGTGTGTACTTCATGTATGTTTTGTGTACGTGCCCCTGACGCACACGGCGCCAGATGACACATGTATGATGAACACTGCTCTCCTCGCGGTCCTCGGTCCCGTGGCCCAGCCCCAGTCCACTTCCCGGGGTCGCTGCGACCGCGGCTGCAGCCACTGAGTCCACTTCGCGTTTTGAGCGACGCCCCCAAATTCCGTGCCGAGTGTTTGCAGACCCTCCGGGACGGAGAGGTGGAGGAGGAACCGCAGCTCCGCCGTCCGCCTCGCTACAATCAGCGGCCATTACTTTATGACTTTATCGTGGCTTTGACAGGAGAGAGCGGCCGGATCCGTGAAGGTAAGCCTCGTATTTCACTCTTACTTCCTGTTGATTTGAGCTGTTTTTGTTTGTCGCCTTTTCGTGCGCGGCGCCGTGTCGCAGCGACCACTCGGACTGTGGTCAGCGCCGTGGCGTCGGTCGAGCACCGTCGTCTTAGGTAACCCTCAAAAATACGGGAAATGACCGACAGGGCCGAGTGACCAGCCGTGGTAAGGGTTATACACACGCGTTTTGACGTTATATACGTTCAGTTTTGACCACGAGGACAGTTTTAATAAACGCGGACACGGAATATTCTGTGGTCTTTTTTTACCCACCGCACTGCATCGTTGCGCACCTCGCTCCTTGTCGTCGATACCAGACAAAAGACAGCCTGTTTTTCACGCTCCAGTGTTTGGTGTGGCTCTGATAAGCTTTAGCTTCGGCTGGCACACATAACAGCAGTCGTCAAAATGTATTTGAAAATCGCGCTCCACATTTGACCTGCGCATATGCGCATATCTTTGCATATTGTTGTCGCTCTGTTATTGATTGCATTGATATACCGTGAAATTCTTAAAGGGATACTGCCTCCTGTATGCGGAAATCATTGCCAGGGCACACAGTGTGTCTCCAGCATGGGGCTGTTCTCCTGTATTTGGGCACTTTGAGGATTTTAAATACATCTATAGGCTTTATGTGTAAACAGGGAGTATTTGGAGACACTCCTCGGTGCAGTGGCCAGTTTCACTGCGTTACATTTGTCTGTGTGTGGACTGTGTCCCTCCAGCAGTGGGCTATTCTTAACCTTGTCTCTTCATCCTCTGTTCATTCCTAGCTCTCCAGGACTGTGAGCTGCAGCAGAGAATGGGAATAGGGACACAGGCCAAGGCTTGCCATTTTGGCTGAAGGAACAGCAGCACGTCGGCTCCAGTCCCCCTCGTCCCTCACTTCGTCCCGCTCAGACTCACCAGGACAAACCCTTTACAGACACTATGTCCACTGCCGTTGACATGGCGGGCCCCTCGTCTCCAGACCAGGCCCACAGCAGCACCACCAAAATCCCCAACGAGCCCCTGCGGCCCAGCCTGAAGCGCTCCAACCACCCCTACAACCTGTCCCACTACATGAGCAGCCCGGCTCCGGACGTCAAGGGCCTCGCACAGCCGACAGAGGCCCAGCAGCAGAAGGCCGTCCAGCCGTCCCACACCAAACCCCGCAGAGCCCCGGTTGCCTCCTGGCCCGACATGTGGGAGTCTCCCAGTGGGCTCCACCTGGCCCACGCCGCCGAGCTCCTAATGCGGGCCGGGCTGCTAGCACTCACCCCTGCCTCCGCCGAACAGGCCGGGATGGGGGCACAATCTGGACAAGCCGCCAAACGAGAGAGCTCCGAGGGTAAAAGGGGGGATGGGTCCGGGCCTGACGAGGAAGAGGAGGACTCATCCAGCTGTGGGACGGACTACCAGCCATTCCTAGGCGCTTGGTTCCCCTTTAGCCCGGCTCTGTTCCCTCTTGCGGGCTTTCAGGTGGGAGGGGGTCACTGGAGGAGCGCGGCCATGGGAGCAGAGGCCGCGGACGGGCTGGGCGTCGAGGGCTACTCCCCGAGCTCTTTGGGGGGCGCAGGGGGCAGCAGGCGAAAGAGGAAGAGGTGCGGCGAGTGCGTCCCGTGTAGGCGTCAGACGAACTGCGAACAGTGCAGCAGCTGCCGCAACCGCAAGAGGGGACACCAGATCTGTAAATACAGGAAGTGCGAGGAGCTGAAGAGGAAGCCAGGGGGTCCCGGGTTCGAGGGGAGGGCGTCCGGCTTCGACCTGAGGGGCTCCGATTACACTTTGGGGCTGTCGCAGGAGAGAAGCAACGGGGCGCTGGACGGATAGTGAAGCGTAGGTTTGGTGTTTGTGGAGGAGCTGCAGAGTGAATGGACGCCATGTTGACTCAAAACTGCAGCTCCTAAAACGGGAATGTTCACAGCTGTCACATCTAGGCACGGGACAGTAACCGGTTTATTAGGCACACGGTGGTGTTAATAATCACAATATTAAAACCACTAATACTGTAATACTAATAAACACAAAATGAACTGATGGGCAAAGAGCAGAAAGTACCAAAAAATAGAAAATATATGAATACATACAGCTCTGGAGTAACGTGAACTCATCAAAGCTAGGGCTAAACCAGTTTTAATGACCAAGATGAAACCTGGTCTAGGCCTAAATCTAGAACTAAACCAGCACTAAGATTTTGGGCTCAACAATTTGTGGGTTTTATTTAAGGCTTTGTTTGGACAGTTACTTTAGCTCCCATGAAGGATCATAACATTATTATTACTAAACATGTTTTTTCTCTATTGGTAATGCTGATGATTATTTTGCAGGCCTAATTGTAATGGCTATGTAATGCTATGTTATTCAGAGAGAAGCTTTATAGTCAGCCCTGGCCCCTGAGACTAACTGGTCCAGAGCGTACCCAACCTAAGGCCCATAGTTGCTGGGAATAACTCCAGCGTCCCAGGACCCCAACGAAATAATGATGCTGTATATTCAAAGCAGACTGTCTCAGTGTCATGTTAAAAATAATTAAAGGGGATATATTAATGCTTTTATTTATCTTTTTTAAACAATCTTGGTCCCCTCGAGAACAGCATTGCATGTTATACATCCTTTAAAAACATTATCTGACCAAAAGAGAGCTTTTTCAGTGATTACTACTGCCATAAAAAACAGGTAAAGAGACCAGCAGAGAGCAGAGCTGTTGCGCTCTTATGAACAGAATCAGAGAAGAAGAGCTCTTTATTTCCTTAATCTTTTTGTATGACGCTATTTTATTACAAAATGAAAAATAGCTGTGAGGATTCAGTGGAAACAGCTGTACACCGATTTGTTTTTTGTTTTTGGCTAAATGAATGAGAGCAGACTGGATGTCGAGGGCTTGTTGATAGGTCAGTGCTTCCTGGAATTTATGAAACTGATGAAACTGAGCATTCTGAGGCCTCAGAAACTCAGAGCCAATAATACAGGATTATGCAAACAGCCGTGAAACAAAACAAACCTCCAGGTGTGTTTTTGATGAGGGAACAACATTATAACGTGATAGAAAGCTCAAAAAAGTCAATTTTGTGTAATAAATTCTTTTTAATGGATTGATAAATCCAAATGAATTGGTCAATAACACCAAGCAAGCCACTGGAATAGCCACTTATGAGTCCTGCATTCAATTATTTGGTTGATTTTTGGTTTTTTTTACACCTTATAATCACCACAACATGAGCCTATATCTCACCATCAGTCTCATAACCGTCCCGTGCCTAGTCGCATCGTTTCTTTTGACAATCAGCGAATGGGAGCGAGCCGAGACCGAAGAGAAGGATACCAATGTGCGTCAATATTTAGAAGAGCCTGTATATAGACTGTATATGTACATAGCTGGAAAACATTATGTCTTTTTTTACATCCCTTTGCAGTTTGGATGTGTTGTTGTTCAAAAATAAGGAGCCAAATGTTTTCGGAGAGTTTTTTTTTTTTTTTCTGTTGTTCTGACATCACTGCATCAAAAATGAATGAGTTGAGCTTAGGCTAAATTATTTCATGTGCAACTTGTACTGTATAGATCTGTTTGCCCTTTTGAAATAAAAGTAATTGGCCAAGTGCACTGGTCTAGCAGCGTCTGTATGTTGTATATGATGTTTAATTGGTCCGTCTGCTCGGGGCCCGACGACGCACCGTCTCTGGACTCTCTCTCTCTCTCTCGCACACGCACGTTCGTGGGGATTATGAGTCACCTAATGGCGTGGCTCACAGCCTTATCACCACCCCACAGACACACACACACACATCCACGCTGCTTTGGCCAAGTCCGGCCCTGGTCTGGGGACGCACCTAACCTCAGAGTCAAAAACAAGGATTTCTCTTTGTGTAGACCCCTTTTTATTTTGTGTTTACTTGATTGGTGTTTGTTTTTTAGGCTCATTGAGGTGTTTACATGTTGTCTGCAGTACAAGTAAACTTATTTTCTTTTTTGGCTTTTCCTTTGGCCATCGCAGCAGATCTTCCTCCTAGCGTGCAGTGATTCGCATATTGATTTGGCAGATTCCTGATGCAACTCTTTCCATTTATCCAGGTTTAAGACTGGCACAAGAAGTGGATTTATGCAGTCATCTTGAGCATGGACAGGTCACGAGGTTAAGCTGTTGTTAAAAACCATTAACAAGGCTCTAAATTGTAAGATTTTCAGTGTTTTCTTGTGATAATTCTGTAAACCCAGCAACATTAGTTACATCACGGTTGTTGTCTTTGTGTATTTGCCTAAACTAAGCACAGATAACAAGTAATTAAGGACTATAGGCAGATCAGGGCCCAGAACATGAGGGGGGCCCCACTGAATGTCCTATAGTAGTGGGTTATGTTTACTTTTGGCAACAGGCAGAAGGCGTGACTCCATTTAAAAACAAGCTTTACTTATGATTAAAAAATATGTACAATGCAAAATTCTTTCACACATTTTACTTAATGCTTACCAAGCTTAGTTATGGACAAACAGAAACATCTGACATGTTATTTTAAAGAAAGTATCAGTCGACTTAAGTACAGTGCACTGTTTGTTACTTAAAATTGTGATATATAAACGTATAGACTCTGTATGTGATTCAAAACTTTAGGCCCCATTCTGAAAACCTGCACTGGGGCCCCTCATTACCACTTTACGTCACTGAGGCAGATTACAAAGCCATTTCATTTTTTAAACGTTTATATAATGTGACTTGTCTTGAAGAACAGTTTTCAATTACAGAAGTAGCTTGTTGCATCACTAAGTTGTTTTTTTTTTTTAATTATTATTAGTCTTTAACGCTGGCATGTATTTCTATAAAATATTATGTACCCTGCTAAAGTAAACTAACCATTTTGTAACGGCAGGTTAAAGGGCTGAGGTTAAGGTAGACTTTATTGTCCCTGTAGGGAAATTTGTCCTCTGCATTTGACCCATCCTTCAGTGCCACTGGGACAACCTGTCATCTCCAGATCTGAGCCAGGATCCTGGTCAGGAGGTCCTAGCTGCAGGATTAGCCTGTGGTGCATGTTTTAGGTTGATGGGGGAACCCAGAGCACCCTGAGGAAACCCACCCAGACACAGGGAGAACACACAGAAGGGCCCGAAATGGTCCTGGATTCGAACCTGGGACGCTGTGAGGTGAGAGTGCTAACCACTTTGCTAAAAAAGACAAGAGTTGCATTGGCATAGACTAGTTATGGAGGATGTCACTTATGTCACTGTCGTATGCACTATAGACGGTCCCTGAGGTCCGGACCTCAGTATTTTAAACCAGATCTAAACCAGGACTAAATCAGGTCTCAAAAAGGACTAAACCAGCTGTAAACAAGGACTGAATCAGGACTAAACAAGAACTTAACCAGGACCAAACCATGTCTCAACAAGGACTATACTAGGACTAAACAAAAACATAAACCGCAACTAAAACAGGACCAAACCAGGACAAATCCAGGTCTAAACAGGGTCTAAACAAGGACTAAATCAGGACAAAACCAGGTCTAAACAAGGTCTAAACAAGGACTAAATCAGGACAAAACCAGGTCTAAACAAGGTCTAAACAAGAAATAAATCAGGACAAAACCAGGTCTAAACTAGGACAAGGACTTAATCAGGACTAAACGAAAATAAATCCAGACTAAAACCAGAATGAAACCAGGTCTAAACAAAGACCAAACTAGAAATAAACCTCAGCTGATGGACCTCGGTATTTCTAAAATTCGGCGTATGGCCCTGGTCACTCTGAGGACTTTTCAAGTGACATGCAGCAGAAAGAAAAAAAAATGTTATTGAGTCATAAAGCAGTCGTTTGTGTTCAGTCCTCAAGAGTTTGTGATGTGAAGAGGTTTGTGTACAGAGTTCATGCTCACTGATTACTGTCTCTCCCATTTGTTGACAGCAATGCCTTTAGACATACATTGTTAAACACAACAAAGTAGTGTAGTGCTGTGTACATAAGGGATTTAAATACAGTTCCTAGACCTGAGCTGAGGCAGTTCATAAGAGTGACAACAGTGTGTAATGAAGACACTGCGGCTTTTGTATCTCCACAGACTTTTTGACTCTCTTTATTCTCAGTGTGGTATAGTGTAGTGATTAAGCGAGGCGTGTTATAGGAGTCGCAGGTTTGTGTACAGATCAGAGCCACACTGACTTTGTTTATGTTTTCTCCTATTTGTCTACAACAGCTGGTGTGCGCTGGATACATGGGCCCATTACTTAAACAGCACCAGCAGTGTCTCTTCTGTAAAGGTGATTTTATTAAAGTGTTGTAACAGTGACTTTCGACCTATAGACCTGACTGGGAACATATACGAGTCTCCTGTCAGCTTGTACACCATTACTGTGGGACGAAGTACTCAGGACAGCAAAGACATATGGATTAGAGAGTATAGTACAGTGGTAGGGCTTGACGTTAACAGTAGCCAACCAACAAAATGTGTGTACATTTTCATTTTGGCTAGAAACACAAATGCTCCCATAGTCTCTTTGTCCGGTTAGATTCTATGCATATATCTTAACTTTACAGGTTAGGTCTGAATTTATGTTGCTGTAACTTGAGTATACACCATTCAGTTTACAATAATTTATCATGATTAAAAAAAAAAATAAGTTAAACAAAATGCACTGAGATGTCATTTATTCTGCTTGGAGAGGTTAAATCTGTTTTTATATTTGATAAATCCCTGTCCATGCATATTAAAAAAAACAGCTTTTTACATTTCTTTAAGCTTATTGTATACAAAAAAAATACACACAAAACTTAATTAAACCAATTGTGGCTACACTGTAAAAAAAAAAAAAAATGTTGCGAAAACTCAAAAACTCAAGGCAATAGGATCCAGATTTTTAAGTTTTGAGGCCAACTCAAAATTTCAAGTTTTCAACAACGAATACTTTTTTCACCAACAGTAATTTAACATTCATATGTCTAAAAACTTTCAGTTTTAAATTTTACTCACTATCATTATTTTTAACTCATCTTACGGCCAACTTACTATCTACTGTTCAGAAAAAGTTAAAATTGTAAAATAGTTTTGTTAAATTTAGTATACTAAGTTTTTATTACTATCAATATTAACCCTTTTTCCGAACAGTGGAGTCAGTTGGCTGTAAGAGGAGTAAAAAAAATAATGATAGTGAAAGTTTTTAGACATGAACATTAAATTGAACAAGAAAGTATTATTTGTTGAAAACTTGAAATTTTGAGTTGGCCCCAAAACTCAAAAATCTAGAGGGATCCTGTTGCCTTGAGTTTTTGAGTTTTCGCAAAATATTTTTTCTTTACAGTGTAGTAAAAACATTAAGTAGCGAGCAACTTTTGACAAAAACTAGCCACAGTGAGCAAAAATGTAAATGTCAAGCCCTGGTTTTATAGGAACAGGTTTGTGTACAGATCAAAGACTGACTGACACATTGTTTATGTTTATCTCTGATTTGTCAACAACAGCTGAAATTATTATTAGTAGCAGTAGTTTAGTATAGTTTCTCCTAAAGCAGACTGTTTAAGTCAGAGCCCACACACCTGAAGTGAAGACAGCCTTCTACCTTTGTCCCCCCTTAGACCTATAGGCCTGACTGGGAACAAACCTAATACTAGTCTCCTGCCAGCTTCTATACCATTAGTGTTGGATAAAATAGACAGACAGCAGTACTGGGCTGAACAGCATAAGAATATAGTAGTAGTAGTAATAATAGTAGTAGTAGTTTTTCCTAAGGTGAGGAGTAAGTCAGGGCCCACACATCTGAAATGAAGATACCTTTGTCTCCCCTCAGACCTCCAGGCCTGGCTGGGAGCTCATCTACCTCCAGACTCCTGTGTATCTTTTAACATTTCCTCTTTCATTCATGTCTTCGTTTTATTTGCGCAAACCCAGGACAGGACGCCTCAAACCAGGAGGAGGTGAAACTGCGGCGCGCCTCGGTCCAGCTGGCTGCGTGTCTTTTTTTTTTTTTTTTTTTTTTCTCTCTTTTTTGCAGTATTTTTCCCCGGTTGCCGTAACGATGGCTGATGTGATAAGACCTTCTTCCTCGCGCCACACTCCGGGGGACCGCAGGGAAGACGTAACCATGGCGACGGCCGGCCCGAGGTGTCACGCTATAATTGGGCCACGGCTGCACTTCCTGTGCGCCTTCAGTCAGGGGGGACGGGGTTTGTGTGTGTGCGTGTGTGTGTGTGTATGTGCGCTCGAGCTCGTGACTCTTGCGTATCTCTCTGTGTGCGTCTTTCCGTCTGTGTGTGTGTGTGTGCGCGCGCCTGAAGTGTCTGTGTGCGTCTTTGTGTGCGTCTCTGTGTGTGTGTGTGTGTGTGCGTGCGGGGTTTGAGGGGGTGGGGGGTTGTGCGTGCGGTGCGTGTGGTGTTTGTCAGGCAGCGAGGGAAGCGGAGAGAGGGAGAGAGAGAAAACGCAGCACGAAGCCAACGCAGGACACTGCCAACTCATGGAGAAACGCGCAGAGCTCCAACCAACGCCGAGCCACAGCAGCGCTCACAGAGAAACACGCAGCCTTTCCTCTAAAACACAACTTAAACCTAAAGCAAGGGACACGTGATGGGACGAGATAATGGCGTCAAACTTAGAAACATGTGTAAACAACAACAGCAACAGGAACAGCCAAACAGCAGAGTCAAACTCACACACACAAAGACACAGAAGTAACCCGCCAGCACTGACCCCTCACCCTTATCCTCAGGGGTCGTTCTACTGATACTGGGGCCCCAGGCAGGAGGCCCCAACACAAGCTTAAGGCCCCTAACATAATACTCATGAATTTATGCTCATCACTCATTACTTTTCAGTTCATTTTTATTTATATAGCCCAGTATCACAACAAAAGTCTCCTCTAAGGGCTTCAGAAACAGTCCATCAAACATAAACACACAATCAGACAAAATAAACAATAACTACACTAAACTAAACAGACCCAGGACTTCCCTTGTTCCTAGACCCTCCTTCTTGGTAAGGAAAAACTCCTAAAAAAAACAAGTGTGGGGAAAAAGATAGAATAAACCTTAAGGAGACCAAGAGGAGAAAGTCCATTAGCTCAACAGTTAATCTTTGCTGAAATGAAATAATTTTGGCAATGTAATCATAAACTCTATTTTTATAATCATTTATTTTGACCTCTGGTTCATTGAACCGTTCAGGTTTTTTTTTTTTTTTGATACCATTTCTTAAACGATACCAGGTTTTCAACACCAGTACCTGAGCGATACTTTTTCTGATACCTGTGGTGAGCTAATTCATCTTCTACAATCATAAAACACAATAATATTGAATAAAAAACACATATTTGAGCAAAATTCTTAGCTGTAAGTTAAAACCAGTAGTTTGTATGATTTATTCTGTTTTTTTTTATTTTTTATTAATACATGCAAAGGAACATAAAAGGTCCCACTAGGTATTAAAACTTGGTAGTGAATTAAAAAAAATGTTGATACCAGTAGTATTGTAACTTTTCTTTTGATACCACAGAGGTATTGTTACCTGCAACACCTACTTTTCAGTATATTTTCTGTTGCATGATTGCACGACATGCTACACAGGCCAAGGTATCACTAAATGTACTGGAAAATAAACTGCAGTATCCTCAACACATCTATACATACTGACATTGGATTACTTTAAGAACATACTCTGTTTATTGTAACTGTCCCTATCAAACCATGAATAAATAAATACAGAGCAGCTTGTAAGCATCTTGTTACTGTTACTTTCCTCTCAGCCTTGTTCTATTTTATGTCCATTTCATGTCTCAGCCCCACCTATCATACGTTAGTAAGTCAGGCCAAAAGTATTTCAACACTAAACCCACTGCAGGCCTGAAAACAGATCTCAAAGGGACAGATTTGGCCCACAGGCCCGAGGTTGTTCTCACTATGGTCTAGTGTTTCTTCATCTCTCGCACAAAGGAAAGGGGAATTTTCAAATTCTTGGATCTGCTGCTTTATTTCCCTCTGCCCTCCTCCCTCCAGCTTCCTCCAGCTTCGTCCTTTTTCTGTGCCTTTCTAGTGATTTGGAGCTTAATCCCCCTCCTTCCCTCCCCGCTGCCGTCACGCATGCACACACTCGCACACACCGGAAATCTGTGTCACCCGCTGCCCAGCAGGTCCAGTGACTCCCAAACGCCTGCAGCCTGGCTCCAGTGGCTCACAAGATGGCAGCGGAAACAGGCGAGAGAAACGAGGAGAGGGGGGATACTGCTGGTACTGGTGCTGGTGCTGGTGGCGAATTTGTTTTTCTTTCCACCAAAAAATGTTGCTTTTTAATTTAACCAAAAACTGTGAAAATGACTAAGCTAATTGGAACGGATTCACCAAATGGTTGCCACTGACATATGCAGGATATCAATAATCCTGAGGTCCAGAAGTCCAACTCTGCCAAGATTCTGATCATTGTGTCCTGTTGTTTCTGAATTCATGGGGCTGCACAGTATCATCAATATCCTCATCACCAACAGTGGAGCAACAAGAGCAGGACTATGCCAAATACAGGAAGCAGACAAAATAATGCATCAGAAAAATGTTATGATATTTGATATTTACTCTTTTTGTTTATATTATAATCGACCAAGAAGAGCCTTAAAGGGAATATGTTAACCTTTTATTTGTCTTTTCAAGCCAATCTTGTTCACCTCTGGAACAACACTACATTTTACAACCTTTAAAAACATTAAAAGAAAAGTTCAATTTTGCAGAATATTTTTCCTCTTTAGCCTAACTTAAACTTCTTTTTCTGAGTTATGCTTCAGACTAACCTACATGTTGCTTCTTTTGTTTTTAATTTTGAGTTGTTTCTCTGTATGAACAGGTGCTCCATTAGCCACTGTCTCTGTATTAGTGGCAGCCATTAATACAGTGTTGACGAGCAGTGTGGACCTTAATAATAATAAGACAGAGTGATATAATGGATTAAGGCAGTGGTTCTCAAACTGTGGTAAGGGTACCATAGGTGGTATACAAATTTCTTCTGGTGGTACTGAGGAGTCTTTTGTAGTTCAAGTCCTTGATCTAGTAGTGAAGTGTATACTCCTGGTTTAGTCCTGGTTTAGTCCTGGTTTCGACCTGGTTTAGTCATTGTTTGGTCCTGGTTTAGACCTGGTTTAGCCCTGGTTTAGACCTGGTTTAGACCTGGTTTAGTCATTGTTTGGTCCTGGTTTAGACCTGGTTTAGTCATTGTTTGGTCCTGGTTTAGTCCTGGTTTAGACCTGGTTTAGTCATTGTTTGGTCCTGGTTTAGTCCTGGGTTAAACCTGGTTTAGTCTTGGTTTAAGTCTGGTGTAGGCACTGATTTAGACCTAGTTTAGTCCTGGTTTAGACAAAGTTTAGACCTGGTTTGGCCCTGGTTTAGACCTGGTTTAATCATGGTTTAAATCTGATGTAAGGGTTTAGTCCTGGTTTAGACTTGATTTAGACCTGTTTTAGACTTGGTTTATTCCTGGTTTAACCCTGGTTTGGTCCTAGATTCATTGTTGTTTACATCTGTTTTAGACCTGATTTAGTACTGGTTTAGACCGGGTTTAATCATGATTTAAATCTGATGTACGCACTGGTTTAGTCCTGGTTTAGACTTGATTTAGATCTGGTTTACCCCTGGTTTGGTCCTAGTTTCATTGTTGTTTACATCTGTTTTAGAGATGATTTAGTACTGATTTTGTCCTGGTTTTAGTCCTGGTTTTAGTCCTGATTTAGGCCCATTTTAGTTCATTAAGGCCTTTTTTTTCTTCCACAGTATACATTATGTGATTATTCCCCAAACACAATAAAAATGAGTACTTTTGCGTTAAACTGCATTGAGTCTAACTTTGGAATAATATTGATTTAACCTTAGAGTATATATTTAGCCCAAAGCCTTGTATTTTTTCCCATCTTTGAAATGAGTTAAATTTGAAATACTGCAGTTTATGTCATTATCAGTGTCAGTAAAAACAGCAGCCTGCCCTGTTTATTGTATAGGCCTAGATTTAAGTCACTGGAAACAGGAGGTATAGCAGCTTCGGTTGGTCTGTGGTTGCGGAGGGTTGTAGCCGGACACAGAGGAGCGTTGGAGGGTTGTTGGAGCCGAGGGGGGAAGGGGGAAGGTGGGTGGGGGGGGGGGGGTGGCGAAAGCAGATCCAAGGGAGGTGGGGGTGCTCGGGGAGGGGGAGGACGAGCCGCGACGGAGAGAGGAAGAGGATAAGGCTGGTGCTGCTGGTGGAAACTGGGGAGATCTGAAAAGCAGGCCAAAGGGAGAGGATATGCAGCGAGCAGGGAAGATAATGTAGGACACAAACACTAACGAGACATGGACGGTTCAATAAAACTGTTTTACAGCAGACCAATGAATATTTGTCACTTATACTGACAAAACAAAAGCAGTATATGTTTACCTACTGATGGTCTTTCTGAGTTTTTTGTATTTTCCCTGCAGTACCGTGATTGTCCAGTGGGAGATCTGAGGCTGTCAATATAAAGAAAGGCCAAAGGACAAGAAATAAACAGTGTATGGAGATAACGTAGGCCAAACAAAGACACGGTTGCTTTGCTAAAGATGGTTTATTGCTGGCTTAGACCTGGTTTAGTCATGTTTTAGACCTGGTTTAGACCTGGTATAGTTCTGCTTTAGTGCTGGTTTTGGTGTTGTTATTTACACCTGTTTTAGAGCTGGTTTAGTACTGGTTTAGTCATGGTTTAGACCTGGTTTTAGTCCTGTTTAGTCTTGGTTTAGACCTGGTTTAGTCCTGGTTTAAACCTGGTTTAGTCCTGGTTGAGTCCTGATTTAGCTCTGGTTTGGTCCTGGTTTCGTTGCTGTTGTTTACACCTGTTTTAGAGCTGGTTTAGTACTGGTTTAGTCATGGTTTTGACCCGGTTTTAGTCCTGATTTAGGCCCATTTTAGTTCATTAACGTCTTGTGCAGTTGTCTCAGTGCAACTCTTCACTACGACGTAAATTTACATTATTTCTGTTGTCGACAGTTCCAGGTTTATCTCGGTCGAGTATATGCTGCACAGTTTCGGCCGCCTCAGACAAAAGATTCCTAATCATCGGAAAAATCGTCCACTGTAACTCAAAAAAAGTGGTCGTACATTTTATTGTGAGACTGGGACAAAGATCACAGATAAAGCCGTCTTAAGACCAAAGACGAGCTGCGACAGATATCAGGCAGTGTCAGAGATTTTGGAAGATTCGTCTCAGAGTGGGTTTTGCATTGTGCTGATTGGATAATATGGAAAATACTTGTTGATAGGTGGATAGTTGGTTAATCCAGTTACCTCCAGTTTCATCTTAAAGGTCCCTTATTATGCTACATTGACTTTTTTGAGCTTTTAATCATGTTGTAATGTTGTTTGCACCTCAAAAATATACCTGGAGTAGTATTTTGTTTCATTCATGCATGTTTGAGTAATCCATATCCTTTATGCTGAGGCAATCTCACAGCTCTACGTAGAAACATGAAACCAGGAAGTGCTCCTGCGCGTTTCTGAAGCCCATACATCGTCACCGGTCTCATTCTGATCATTTCAGCCTTAAACTGCTGTCACTATGAAGCAGTCAACTCATTCTGTTAGCATAATGTTGCTAATAGCTGTGCTAATTAGACATTTTATGCTTGTCCATTTCTCACTGTTGCTAGCAGGAGGCGGCACCTAACCCAAGCATTCTCTGTAAAGTTAAAGCAACAGTTCCCCAAAACAATTTTCCACACATATACATTATTGTAAGTTATAAAACATGAAACACTAATGCAAAAATGTCCACAAATATTTCAAAAAGCCTGAAAAAGCATAATATGGGACCTTTTAGTACCTGCCTGTTACAAACTGTTTCTATGAAAGCCTTAGGGGTTTAGTCAGGTTCCATGTCAAGAGTGTGCTTCACCCACAGCAGTGCTCAGTTTGTCTACAGCTGCCTAACCCTCTGGTAATGAATCCTTCCACTTGGTTGTATGGAGTCTGTTTTCCAAGGATTTTTGCACCATTTTCTTTGTGCTGTTTACAACATTTCACAGCCTCCACCCTTTACACAAACACACGTTAACGCTGCACTGAGAGCGGACGAACCAAACCAAACAAAGACAGGACGGGACAGGGGAGAATGCGGAGACAGCGCTGGTTTGTTAAAGAGGCAGACAGTGAGGTTAATGACAGACTCTTTGTCCGCAGCACCACAGCCCCCCTGCGGAGCTACATATGTCAGCCCTGCCCACTCTGGGACCACTGCGCGCCCGCCAGCCCAAGGCAAACCTGCGCCGGAGCGGGGCGGACCCTTCCTCTATCCCAGCCAGGGCTTTGAAACGCTGGCTTCTGCGTCCGCTCGGAGACACTGTGTCCTATTGTGGGTTTTTTTTCTCTCTCTCCCTTTTTCTTCCATTGGCCGCGTCCCCAGCGCTGCTTACAAAATGCGTAACAGCTTTGCAGCATCTCTCCAATACACCCCTCCTCATTGGACTGCTGGTATCTATTTGTGTAGTTTTTGGGTCCACACATGAAAAACAGGTCCTGCAAACAGAGATACAATGGTAAAAAACGCTCTGGCTCTTTCTGCCTGAGGTTGTATTTTCGTAGCAGAGGGGTCAGAGGTCAAGGATGGCCCTTTGACCCCTGGTGGAGATGTTGGTGTAGACTCTGAATAGAGCAGGGGATAATAATAGCTTCATTTACAAGCACAAAGGACATTAGATAACATCTCGAGGTGTCCGTTTAACAAAGAGAGGTTTCCAGTGAAAAGAAATCAAGAATTGGTTTCAGGGCTAACCCAGAGATTAAAATTAGTTTATTTTTACTGAAATATTTTGCATGATGTTAGCAAACAAACTGCAGGCTCCCAGTAAACATACAGCAAATGAAATTGTAACAGGAATAAGCAGAAAAAAATGAGTATTTGGAAGAACTGGGGGACGTGCGGTGGTGAGGACATAGATTATTTGCTAAAGTTGTAGCAAAATTTGTATTTGCTTAAAACTGGCTTTGGGAGGTTTTTGTGTCGTTGTTGCAGAACCACAAGTGGCCACCAGTGTCCGGTTGTCAGTGAGTGTTAGTTAAATGTTGCTGGGAAAAAAGTAGGCCTCAAAACGTCATCTAAGATTTAAGAAACATAATAATAAATAGCATTATTCACCGTGTACTGGAGGTTTTGGCCACGTTAGCACAAAATGGGGGTCTCAAGTCACTGACCAATAGAATACAAACCCTATTTTCAGTGGCGTAACTTGGTGAGGAGGGGCCCCAGAGCAGGTTTTCAATTGGGCCCCCACTGCCTGAAGCACATTAGGATAGCTTCATTTTAACAAACTTATTGTTTGTCATTTAAGAAATTCTTGCAAACACTTTTGAACATATTTTTACAATGTGTGTTTTTTAATGCATTTAACATAAAAAAACATGCAGAAAAAATCCAGTGAAATAAAATGCAAACTCAAATTATATGTCCTCGTTTCACATTTTATTATAGTTGGGGAAAAAATGTTGTATTTGCAATGAAGTGCTGTTGTTGTTTATTATGAATAAAAATAACTGTAAATGGGGCCCCTGAATGTCCTGGGCCCCACTGCTGTTGCCCCAGATGCACTGCCTGCTGCTACGCCCCTTTTTTGTGAAATTAATTAGTAATAATTGAACCAGTATTATGTGTTCATACTACATACAGCATGTCTATAGAGCGGTGGTGCCCAAAGTGGGGTCCGGGGCCCCCTGGGGGTCTCCAAAGGTACTGCAGGGGGGCCCCAGAGGCTGTCTATATTAAGTAAATAAAAATAAGTTTGATAGAGTTTGAAAAGAATTATAGTTATATACATTTTTAAAACATATTACTTTAAAGCAATTTTTAGCCAACAGTGTTTTTGTAACATTTTTATAGAAATTTATGGTGAAAAACATGAAATAGTCTTTTTGAATAGAAGGAAGTTGTACAGTTGGGGGTCCAGGTGGGATTTTCGGACATTTAAGGGGGGCGCAACACTCCTGACTTAGCTGCTATAGAGAATGACAGGTCTAACTCCGTACAGCTGCCTCATATTTGTCTGTAAGCTCTTGAGCACATACTACACTTATATTCCAGTGAATGGCTTCTTCAGTCATTAGAAAATACCTCTGCATTTACCTGAGTACAGTCCTCGCTCCCCTGGTGTGGAGTTTGTGTGTAATGTTTACTCAGAGTCATGTTAATCTTTAGCTCTGTGCTGATTCTGATTGTTTCCAGGAAGTCGGTCAGAGCTCGCTGATAAACCTCGCTGCAGTGGTGGAAGCTTGCTTTCAGGGCGCGTCATTATGGGCCATTGATTGTAAATATTGAGTACTGCCTTAAAAGGGAGTGGCACGGTTCAAGTTGAGAGATTTTTGTCGTTTGGCTGAGAGACTGTGATGTTACATTGGTGTTTGTGGGAATGTAACCAGTGTTTGATGATAAAAGGTTCACTGTAAACCTAACCAGATCACAAATGCACGTCTAAGTTTTAGCCCCAGTGTTGTCCGCCTCAGGCCCAAAGTTGAACATGGGAGAGGCTCCAGTCTCCTGTAACCTATAGAGATGAGTGGTAGGAGATGAATGAATGAATGAATAATGAGTGAATAACACATGGCTTAAAAGTTCATTGTGTAAAATATAGTTTGACAAACTGAAACACATCAGGCAAAAATATGTGAAAATTTAATGTATAATAGCTTAATAATAATAATAATAATAATAATAATAATAATAATCTTTGCATTTGTCGGCTCCTACAGCTGCCTATAAGCTGCTGTTTGTTTATTTTTTGTATGTTTTTCCTTCTAATTGAACAAAGAAAGAAAAAAAATTATCCGCTTTTTCTTATGTTCACAAAAAATGTCCCTGCTGGGCTTCACAGACTACAATTACAATACTGCATCTGTACTATAAGCTTTAAACTGTAAAGTATAGCTTGTTTTACATGGCGCTCAGACCGTTTATTCTTTAAACCTGTGCATTTTTAATTCATGTTTATAGCCTGCTCAAATACTACATTTATTAAAACATATTTTTACTGAGTACTTTTAGTAAAAGTGGCTATATTATAGTTTTATTTATCTTTTTAAAACTAATCTTGGTTGCCTGTAGAGCAGCATGGCATGTTTTACAGCTTTTAAAAACATTATCTGACTAAAAGAGTTTCCAATAATCATTTTACTACAGTGAAGTGAACAGAAGAGGGCAGTAGAGTTCAGCGCTGTTATATTTGTTTGAACAGAGACAGAAAAAAAAGCTATTTACTTCCTTAAATATATTGTATGATGTCATTTTACTACAAATGTCTGTGAGGAATCAGTGTTAACAGAGCTGTACACAGTTTTATTGGGAAAAAAATGAGATCGGACTGGATGTAGAGGGCTCACTGATTGATTAGTGCTTCCTGGAGTGGGCGGGGTTTGTGGAACTGAGTGTTTTGAGGCCTCAGAACGGTCGTGCCAGAGAATAGAGGATTACTTAAACAGGCGTGAATGAATCAAAACACAACTTTTTGATGAGAGAACATTATAACCAGGTAGAAAGAAAGTGCTTTGTGATGTGAACATGAAAATCTCTTCTAACTCAGCAGCTACTAAACAGTTATTTTACCACTCACACCAAATCACCATCTAAATAAAGTACTTTCCTGCTCTGCCTTTTACTGCGGCTCGTATTAGTTTTCACATCATTTCATTTTCCGCAGCGGCTCACGTCGTTGCGGTCGTTTCTGAGTTTTGGTTCGTCTCCCGGGAATCGAAGGGGAACTCCGGTGTCACACTAAAGGTCACGCAGTCATGAGTTTTCAGTCAGAGAGAGAGAAAAAAAAAAGGAAAAAAAAAAAAAAACACTCTTCATACACTGAGATGGGAAAGTGAAGAGGAAAGAGGGACTACTTTACTGGGACTAGGAAATGGGATGTGCCAGAAAAGATTTAAATTTCTCATGTAGGGATGGCACTTTCACTTTCTATATGGGAACTGTCCTGGTACACACAAAGGTAAAAGTAATAAAAATGGAGTTCTTGCTGAGATACAAGTATTTTATAATTTACCCATGCTTTACAAAAGTTTAATGTGACTACAGGATAGCCCTAAACGGAGAAAAGAAGAAACCAAAACATTTCTGCAGCCGGTGTAAGTTTGCTGTTTGATCATTTTGGGTCAAATTTTATTTACTTTTTAGTCAAATTCAAGATAAAAAAAGAAAAGAACAATTACCTGCCTTTAAAATAAAAATATCAAATAAAAATATAACTGTTAGAGAAATGTGTATATAAGTTATCTACTTTTATATGTCTTATAAGATCCTAAGTACAATATGTGTGTTGTGAATGTATTAATCATGTGCTGAGTTACAGAGTGTTCCAGTAGATAATGCTGACGCACGACTGACTGCTTAATCTATACGGCCATACTGACCGTATAGATTAAGCATGGTGTGGCCGCAGAAGAATGACCAACTGGATAAGAAAGTGCGGCCCTAGAACTGATAAACAGCGTTGTTATGTTAAATTATCATATGTAGAGTTGATGACTGTCTCTGTCCTAGTTCCCCAATTCCCTTATCGGACAGAGACGGTGCATGTAATCAGGGGCGTGACTTTCAATAAAAGCATGAGAGAGCACCAGGGAGCCCAGAGCACATGGAGGGAATGTCCCCGGTGCATGTCACTGGGTCTTTATCTCTGTCTGCTCTCCTTGCAAGTAAACCATTTAACGTGTCTGTGTTTCTTCTTGTTTTAGTATTATATAGTTGGATTAACCAGCTCCAACAATAACAGTGTAAACTCCTTTTACATTTACTTATTTTACTATATATTTTATCTTCAGAATAAATAACAAAAGTAAAAAATTTAAAGTAATATTAAACTAACAATAACAAATATTACACAAAAAAATTAAATTTAAAAATTTTAATTTAATTTTTATCAAATCTAAAAATATGTAACAAAATATAATATTCAAATAATATTCTTTAGCAGTCAATGAGACACTTGAGCTGGTTAAATGGAAGCTCCAAGTGCTTCCATTTAACCAGGCTTGGGACTGGCCCTAGGGTTTGAGACCTATTTGTGGGAATAGTAGTAGTAATAGTAGTAGTAGAACTCAAATAAATAGTAGTAGTAGCACTAATAGTAACAGTAGTAGTAGTTGTTGTAGTAGTAATCCTAATAGTATTAGTAGTTGTAGTAGTAGTAGTAGTAGTCATAATATTATCAGAAGTAGTAAAAATATAAAATAAATAGTAAAAGTAGCACTAACAGTAGTCATTTTAGCAGTAGTGGTAATAACAGTAGTAGCAGTAGTAGTTGTAGTAGTAAGTAGTTGTAGTAGTAGTAATAGTCATCGTAGTAGTATTAGTAGTAGTAGTAGTAGCAGTAGTAGTAGTCATAATAGTAGTAATAATAGTTATATTTGTAGTAGTTTCTGTAGTAGTAGTATTAGTAGTAGTAGTACTAGTATTAGCAGTAGTAGAAGTAGTAGTAATCTAGTTGTAGTAGTGTCCAAGGCAATAACAGAAGTAGGAGTAGTAGTAGTAGTCGTAGTAGTAGTAGTTGTTGTAGTGATAGTAGTACTATCAGTAGTAGGTCTGTGTTAAACCAACCAACTGAACCACAGAGACATATTTCAATAGATAATAATATTATTTTATTGTAAGTAAACAGCTCAGAGCAGACTTTTTAAAGTTTACACCTTTAACATCTCCAAACACTGACATCATTCCTGCTGCTCCTGGCTCCACTGAAGCGTTATCGTAGTATTTTTTGCGGTTCCTCCTCACAGACTCTGCTCTCAGATTCGTTACACCTCCTCACAATGACTTCATTCAGAAACACAGATAAGATATGTTTTATTACAGCCTGACTCCCTTTGAAGCAGACCCACAGCACTCCCCCCAAACTCCAGTGAAAGGGTTAAACGCGGGTGTAACGAGTCTCTGTGGTGCGTTTTTCGGCCTGGGACACAAACAGCTGGACTCCACAATGCACTCTGGGAAACCCAACACTCGGCTCTAAATATAACTGGGATTTTCACACAGTGTTTCGTGACGGCCGTGTCAGGTCACATGACCAGAGCAGATATATGTGCGGACAGGACCGTCCCGGGGCAGAGGGGTGTGAGAAGGGGCTGTGTGTGTGTGTGTGTGTGTGTGTGTGTGTGTGTGTGTGTGTGTGTGTGTGTGTGAGGAGAGGGGAGGAGGGAGGACGGGGGAGGGAGGGGGTCGTCCCGTGACCTGACTCCCATTTTCTGTGTCTCCCTGGACCGTGTCCTGTCTCAGGCCTACACCACATGTTAATCAAGCTGCCATTAGAGCTGCCAGTGAGAAACTGTTTACAGTGTGTCCCACTGCAACCACATTAGCCCCAAATAAGTGGTACACATCTAAACAGACTTTGGAGTTAAAAAAATCATTTAGTTCAGACCAATACTAAAGTTTAATGGCCACAGACTGCAACCCATTACAGTGCATTGTGTATATTTTGTAGGGCACAGTTAAACAAAGAGTACGTACGTATTAAAAATACTGTTTACTACTACAGCAGCCTCAGAGGGTCAAAACTCAAACTACTGTAATTTGAGTTTTGACCCTCTGATGCTGTTGTAGTTTGAGTTTTGACCCTCTGCTGCTGCTGTAGTTTAAGTTTTGACCCTCTGAGGCTGTTGTAGTTTGAGTTTTGACCCTCTGATGCTGCTGTAGTTTGAGTTTTGACCCTCTGATGCTGCTGTAGTTTGAGTTTTGACCCTGTGAGGCTGTTGTAGTTTGAGTTTTGACCCTCTGATGCTGCTGTAGTTTGAGTTTTGACCCTCTGATGCTGTTGTAGTTTGAGTTTTAACCCTATGAGCCTGCTGCAGTTTGTATTTTTACCCTCTGAGGCTGCTGTAGTTTGAGTTTTGACCCTCTGCTGCTGCTGTAGTTTAAGGTTTGACCCTCAGAGGCTGTTGTAGTTTGAGTTTTGACCCTCTGATGCTGCTGTAGTTTGAGTTTTGACCCTATGAGGCTGTTGTAGTTTGAGTTTTGACCCTATGAGCCTGCTGCAGTTTGTATTTTTACCATCTGAGGCTGCTGTAGTTTGAGTTTTGACCCTCTGAGACTGTTGTAGTTTGAGTTTTGACCCTCTGAGGCTGTTGTAGTTTGAGTTTTGACCCTCTTTTGCTGTTGTAGTTTGAGTTTTGACCCTCTGGTGCTGTTGTAGTTTGAGTTTTGACCCTCTGATGTTGCTGTAGTTTGAGTTTTGACCCACTGATGCTGCTGTAGTTTGAGTTTTGACTCTTTGAGGCTGCTGTAGTTTGAGTTTTGACCCTCTGAGGCTGTTGTAGTTTGAGTTTTGACCCTCTGTTGCTGTTGTAGTTTGCGTTTTGACCCTCTGGTGCTGTTGTAGTTTGAGTTTTGACCCTCTGATGTTGCTGTAGTTTGAGTTTTGACCCTCTGGTGCTGCTGTAGTTTGAGTTTTGACCCTCTGATGCTGTTGTAGTTTGAGTTTTAACCCTCTGAGGCTGCTGTAGTTTAGGTTTTGGCCCTCTGAGACTGTTGTAGTTTGAGTTTTGACCCTCTGATGCTGTTGTAGTTTAAGTTTTGGCCCTCTGAGGCTGTTGTAGTTTGAGTTTTGACCCTCTGATGCTGTGGTAGTTTGAGTTTTAACCCTATGAGCCTGCTGCAGTTTGTATTTTTACCCTCTGAGGCTGCTGTAGTTTGAGTTTTGACCCTCTGAGACTGTTGTAGTTTGAGTTTTGACCCTTTGAGGCTGCTATAGTTTTAATTTTGACCCTCAGAGGCTGTTGTAGTTTGAGTTTTGACCCTCTGATGCTGCTGTAGTTTGAGTTTTGACCCATTGAGGCTGCTGTAGTTTGAGTTTTGACCCTCTGAGGCTGCTGTAGTTTGAGTTTTGACCCTTTGAGGCTGTTGTAGTTTAAGTTTTGACCCTTTTTTAAAGTACAAAGGGTCTCATGTTATGCCACAAGGTATATAAGGATTAAAAACAATAGTTTGGGTGTTTTAAGTTTTGACCCTCTGTTGCTGCTGTAGTCCAGCATAGTTTCTGTTTCTGTTACCAATGAACAAAGAGACAAATATTGTGATAACCACACAGGGCAAGGGCCAGAAAAAAGCAGTCAGCAGATTTACTCAGTCCAATAAATTCTTATGGTACAACAGTTAAAGTGCAATTAGACACAGAGCGTACACAGACACTAAATGACTCTGTGTCTGTAGCAGAGGAGTGAGTCCTGGTTAAGGACCATCTCTTTAGTCACACGTTGGTTTTACTCAGTCATTCATTCCTGGTTTAGACTCTGCCTCTTAGCAAAGAAAGCGTTCACACTGCTGACTAGTATTATACCAGTAATGTCAGTGGTAAATTAACTAGAGGGTAGTACTTTTTTTTAAAGAAAATTTACTTTCTGAGTATATTTTAGAGCTTACTTTTACTTTAGTAAAGTACATTCTTAAAGTAGTACTAGTAGTCATAGTAGTTTGAGTTTTGACCCTCTGAGTTTGCTGTAGTTTAAGTTTTACAATGATGCCCTAAATCTTGACTAACCTTATACCAGGTTCAAACTGGGACTAAACTAGACTGAACGAGAATTTATTAGGACTAAGCCAGGTCTAAATTAAACTAAATCAAAACTGCAAAACATACTGTACACTCTGTAATGGAACCACTGACCGATGTAACCCGAAGTATCGACCTCCTTTTATAAAATACTTTGCTGCCCCTTTAAATAACCACAGTCCTTTTCCACAGATGTAAGACTTGGTCTGACATGTCTGAGTCACCTGACCGGAGGGCGGCGGGTCATGTGGCCGCCCCAGACCAGACCAAGAAAAAAAAAAAAAAACACCCAAAATGAGCGTGAAGATAAAACGCGTTAGTGCCGCAGTGTTTGGGACAGGGACGGACAAGTCTGAGTCTGCATCAGTCTCCATCAGAACAACACAAGAGCACAGGGTTTATTACTGAGAACTGGACTTTTCACACAAAGGACAACCAACGAAAATATCTTACCAGCTTTAATGAAGTAAAATGAACCTAAACCAGGACTAAACCAGGACTAAACCAAGTCTAAACCAGGACTAAACTAATACTAAACTAGGTCTAAACCAGAACTAAACCAGACCTAAACTAGGTCTAAACCAGGGCCACACCTGCTCTAAACCAGGCCTAAATAAGGACAAAATCAAGTCTAAACCAGGACTAGACCAGGACTCAACCAGTTGTAAACTAGGTCTAAACCAGAACTAAACCAGTTGTAAACTAGGTCTAAACCAGAACTAAACCAGCTGTAAACTAGGTCTAAACCTGGACCAAACCTGCTCTAAACCAGGACTAAACCAGGACACAACCAGTAGTAAACCAGACCTGAACCACAACTAAGGGAGGGCTAATCCAGGACAAAATCTGAATCTGGACTGAACCAGATCTACATAAGGACTATAGCCCCATCTAAACCTAACTAAACCATGACTAAAACAGGAATAAAAGTGTCCCCCCAGTGACACCCGGACCACAGTTTGAGAACCACTTTGCTTTATTACATGTGAAACAACACAATATTTACACAGAAACAGTGAGTATAAAAGGCACTTTGGACACATGAACATATCATTAAAGTACAATTAATTACACAGTATCCCAAAATATTACTCACTAAAGTTATTGCACTATACATTTGTACAGAAAGTGTCTAAAGCAAAGGTTTGAGTGGAAGACATTTGATACTGAAGGCTCTAGTGGTGACTGAGGGGTACTGCAGCCACACACTGCTCTGGTTAGGCTCAAGATTACTTTGTGTTGTGCTATTTTTTTTTCGTTTCAAGGGTTTGTCTGCACACTGTTGGTGCTGTAAAGGAGTGGGAGAAAAGGCACTTAGGCCACAAAAAAGTTGCATTATTTGTATTTTTTATGTAAGTAAAGTTGTATTTAACTTTAGTGCAATCAGTGGACAGTGGAGCTTACTTTGGGGCAAGTAGTTCCCTGAAATAAGCTACAAATACTAAATAATTTTAATGCTCTTGCCAGATTTGTACAAAACCCTTTTATTGCACCAAAGACTGGACCTTGTTTTTAGGTCCATTGTGGAAATTATGTTGTTTTTCTGTCTCTAGATCGGACAAACTGAGCACTGTTGGAGGAAGAGGCTTAAGACACTTCTGAGCTAAACTGACTTGAACCTATATCAGACCTGGGGGGAGACACACAGAAAGGTCTTACACAATCCAGGATTCAAACCTGGGACTTTCTTGCTGTGAGGTGCCTCCATAGGTGATGCAATCTGCTGTTTCTCCACTAGATGCCTCCAAAAACTACACACTGCACTTTTAAAATAACCCAACAGTATCTCAGCAGCTCAAACATTTGTCAATTTTTTCCATTTTCTTATGGGTAAAAAGTGATTGTAGAGGATTTGAAAGTGTAAAGTCTGAGCTATAGTCCAGTGTAAAAAATGCAATGTTGTGGAGATTTGAAAAGGTAATATTTTTGCAGGAGCAGCCCACAGGTGCTCCATACCCGCAGTGCTCTGTATCTCCCGGGACGCCTCTCTCCTGTCGATCCGAAACTCAGACATCAAAGCTCCTTCATTTTATCATTCAGCTCCACTTCAAGTCAAAAATCTTTCAAGTTTTTCTCCTCCTCCTTCTCCACTTTCTCCACCAGCTCCCAGAAGCTTCAGTGTGTCTCTCAGTCCGGGCCTGAGCAAGTATCTGGGATCAAACACAGTCTAGGCCGGCCCAGGACAGCAGTTTTGGGTCTAGTGTATGCATGGTGCGGTTTGTCTCTGTAGATGGAGCGGTTTGGTTGGGACAGGTGGTTTGGAGCAGGAGTTAGGGGCGGAGTTATCGGCAGCAAACGCCTTTCTGAGCTCGGCCACGCGACCACGGCAAGATGGCTTCTCCTCACGGGACACGAGGTCTGGGGAATGAGGTAAACATGTTTAAGTCAAATATTAGTTTCACTGATAACAATGGTACAGCTGATTTATTCACAATTAAAATATGTTTTACATAATAGCCAAGTTGTTTTTGTTTACATTTTTTGTTTTGGTTTTAAAACTGTGTTGCAGATTGTCCAATCAGAAAAGAGACCATTGTTTTGATTTAGACTGCAGTACCGTTTTAAACCAGTATGAGTGCACGCTGCTTACTGTACCTTTAAGTACTTCTAATACTAAATGTTTTTTTATTAACAATCTCTTTTGTAAAGGATCCTGGCTTGTGTTAGGTACAGTTAAATGTTACTTTTGTGGTTTCAAAATAAAAGTTACAATACTACTGATATCAAAACATTTTTATTCAGTACCAAGTGGGACCTTTAATGTTCCTTTGCGTGTATGAATCAAATAAATTACACAGAATAAATCAGAAAACTACTGGGTTTAACTTACAGCTAAGAATTCTGCTCCAAAAATTGGTCTTTAATTCAATATTATTGTGTTTTATAATTGTAGAAGCTAATTCATAGCTCACCATAGGAATCAGGAAAAGTATCGCTCAGGTGCTGGTAATGAAAACCAGGTATCGTTTAAGCACTGGTATCAAAAATCTGAACAGTAACCAGCCCTATTCCTGGCCCACTGGGGAACTACTGTACATGTTTTTGGTGATAGAACAAACCAGAGCACCTGGAGGAAACGCAGAGGCACAGGGAGAACATGAAAACTCCACACAGAGGGGCCCCACACGGCCCAGGAATCAAACCTGGGACCTCCCTGATGTGAGGCAGGAGTGCTAACCACGGTGGCTCCCTGCACAGTGGCCAACTAACAGGCATTCTTCTTTACTTTTTGAGTACCACTACTAATACCAGTACTAATACCAGTACTAATACCAGTACTAATACCAGTACTAATACCAGTACTAATACCAGTGGTCTAATACTAGTGCTCTTCGGTGACAGGACAATACTAGATATGAGACCCCTGGCATAAACCCTGTTCCTTTCCAGATTGCACTGCATTAAACGTTGGTTTGTAAAATAGAAATTTAATAATTTGTGTCTGTTCTTCAAAAATGCACTTTCATTCACTGAATCCTGAGATATTATGACTTGTGTCTTTTTTGTTGTGCTTTTACTTTTTCCCCAATAAACACAGAGTAACACTTCAGTCTCTCACCTCTGTCCCGTTTGTCTCCGGGACTGTCCCTCTGTGTCGCCCCGTTGTCGTGGTGACGGAGGCGGGTCTTGTCGTCGTTGTGGCGGTGACGGAGGCGGGTGTCGTTGTCGTGGCGACGGAGGTGGGGCTTGTAAAGGGGCGGGGCCCAGTCTGCTGGAGTGTCCGAGCTGCAGCCCGATTCACTGTCACTGCTGTCTGTCTCCTTCAGGTCCATGTCCTCCTCTGAGGACGCGTGGGGGGAGGAGGACACCTCGTCCTGGGACACAACAGGGGACACACACTTAGTGAGGTGCTACAGCAGCGGATTAGTGCAAAAGGTGTTTTCAAAGTGGCAGATTAATGAGAAAACTTGGATAATCTCTGATGTAAGAGTACTGCTACTATGAGCAAAATCCAAATATCCCAAACAAAATCTATCAAAAATGAGTGATCATTAAGTTAAAAGTTGTAAAAAGCTTCTGCATCAAGTTGTGTGAGTAGTGCTGGCTCCGAGAAACACAAAGTACTTTTACATTTCTTTCAGGGGTCACCACATCAAAAAATCTGCATGGTAAATTTGGCATATGTTTCTTTCTTTTTTTTTTTCTTTTTTTTTTTACACCAGATGCCCTTCCTGACTTCCTGGCTTCTTTGAATAAAGTTCTAATTGATCGTAAAGGGCCAATAGTTAAAAACTGAGCTGGAGGCAGTAAGAGCTCTGTGATAGAATCTGCTGTTTAAGATTGAAAATGCAGATGTCTTGGTTTGGTTTATGGCTAATATCTCTGTAATTACTGGGTCTATCCACATGAAACAAAAACTGGCTCAAAGTTTAAAGTCTTATCTGTCAGTACTAATGACCTAAAGTGAAATTATTTCTTCATTATGGTGTCAAAAAGTGGTGATGTTATTCAAACACACAGGCGTGAGTGCTGTCAGTAGACTCTGCATTAAGCCACAGGATTATTATGATGTGGTGCCCAGACACAGCTGCTAACAAAAAAAAAAAGATCAGATTCAATATCTGTGGATTTTCTGTTTGGATATTTCTTTTAAAAATAGTACCTCAACTGTACATTTATATAGGCCCCTACCCTCCATTCTCAAATTCTGGGACATGAACGCAACCTAAATGGGCTTGGCACAATAAGAGTCTGGAGTCTTTAGCTCCATGTTTGGGGAATCAAACCCCTAACCTCCTGCAATAAAGATGGGAAAACTAACCACTTCACAAACAGGGAGCTTTGCTGGTGCCAGCTCATAATATGCACAGTACATACAAAGAATTAGAGAAAGTCAAAAGTATATAACAAATACTTGTATTAGCAAACACATTCTTGCAAAGTACATGCATTAAGATAAATTAATTGGTTTTATTTTTCTATTGTATCTACATAATAGTTTGTTTTCCAGACTGGATCTAAAAACCTGACAAACTGAACACTTGTGTGGTTAAAAGCAGAACTCGGAGACACTAACATCTGTGGGTGCTGTGCGGACGTCCTCCTTAAATCCCTGCTCCGCAGCGTCTCTTCCTGAAGACAGCTCCTCTGTCTGGATGCCATTCAGATTATCACCGAGCAGCCTGCAACACAAAGACGTCCATTTTACAGCCGCGCAGAGACACCGGCCCCAGCCTTTGAATCAATGCTCCCAGTCTGTCATTTAGCAAATAAGTCCCATAATCCAATCAGGACCAGTAGACAGCCCCGAACCCGAGACATTTAGCTCATTTATCGGGACGATCAGACTAATAAACAGCGAGGCCTGAGGGTTTCATTAAAGTGAGGGAGAGATCCTCAGATGTCAATGACTGTCACACGTCAGTGTGCTTCAATAAGAAGGCTGTTAGCTGCTTAAATTAACCTTTATATAATCATATTAACCTAAGAAGAAGTGAAAGTAGACAACAACATTACTCGAGGAAGAAAGAATTCAAAACAGAGAACAAAAATCTGCTATTAGTTAAGTTCTTATATCACACTTAGTTCCCTGTTTGTGATGCAAGAAACTAGGATTTTATTCCTTAAGGAAGACCCAAAAACTCCAGCCACAAGGGTTCACCTTTGTGCCGGTCCTAAACCTGGATAAACTGAGACCACTGTATCAGGGATCAGATGATTCACTGTAGCAACAGCTGAGAGGGAGCAGCTGAAAGGTACTTTCCTTTGCTCAATACTTCTACCACAAGTAGTAGTAGTAATAGTAGTAGTAGTAGTAGTACTAGTAGTACTAGTAGTACTAGTAGTATGTTTGGGGTGGCAGTAGTGCAGTAGTGCATACTGTCGCTGTGTCCTTGGGCAAGACACTTCACCCACCTTGCCAGTATGAATGTGTCAGTGTGACTGTGTGTGTGTTTTGGACGTAGGCACAGATTGGCTGCCACGTCTCCGTCAGTCTGCCCCAGGGCAGCTGTGGCTACAAAAGTAATTCTCCACCACCAAGTGTGACTGAGGAGTGAGGGAATAATGCACCAAAATGTATCATGACTCTGAGAATCTAGAAAAACTAATGACTAATGCATTATTATTATTATTATTATTATTATTATTATTATTATTATTATTATTATTATTATTATAGAAGTACCATTTGTTTTGAGTGAAAGTAAAAAAAAATGTAGATAACATGTATTATGCAACTATTGCAAAAGGATAAACAAGTGGTCTTCATATTCATACAAGACAGCCTCCTTTACATTTGGGACATAGGACATTTACACAGGAAAATGTACAGAATAATGTTATACAGTGGTTATATTTTATTAGTTACCTTGGTCAAGCTCAGAAAAGTAACTATGGCCGCTTATATCTCTGATGACAACTAAACTGCTAAATATTTGTCTGTAGTCATCCTTGTGGTCTCTAAATGAAATCTGTAGAGTCTCTTCACCTGTTGTTGATGTTCTGTAGGAGTTTGCTGGCCCTGAACTCGTCCACGTCTCCGATCACGCTCACGCACACGTCTCCGTCCCGCCCCAGGAGCCAGCTCACGTGTTTGGACTTCACTGGAAAAAAAAAAAAAAACACAGACAGAAAAACAACATCAGGCCACCGCACTCAGTTTAACCACAGCCATTGTTGAACTGGAGACACAGCAGCTGAGTCATAGGCTGTCATTCCGGCGTCTGTCCACAAGATGGCGCTGTCCCATAAGCATAAAGACAGACAGGCGCCACACATCCCTCTGTCTTTGATAAGCAAGTATTATCCTTTCACCACAACATTTCACTCTAATTATTATTGCAAGGAAGCTCTAAAGATGCCTAAACCAGGACTAAACTGTGGTCTTTACATACCACCATGTACCGCCAGTAGTACATGTCCCACAGCTTGGGAACCACAGCATTACCTGATCTGACTCTTGTGTTATTTTAGCAGTGACTTCATAGTGACCCATACACGATCCTCTCTCGTATCTCTCTCTGTGTCTCAGGTGTTTTCCATAAACTTTACTCACAGTCTCGAAAGAAAAACATCATCGGGCCGGAAGTCACCTGCTGTAATCCTGGTTTAGTCCTGGTTTAGTCATGGTTTTGTCCTGGTTTAATCCTGATTTAGTTCTGGTTTTACCCTGGTTTAATCCTGATTTAGTTCTGGTTTAGTCCTTGTTTTGTTTGGTCCTGGGTTAGTCTTGGTTTTGTCATTTCAGTTCTAGATTAATCCTGGTTTTCTGTATTTTCCTGTATTAGTCAAGCTTTAGTCTTTATTCTTTCGTTTAGTCTTGGTTTAGACCTGGTTAAGTCCTGGGTTAGTCTTGGTTTTGTCCTGATTTAGTCCAAGCCATAATCAGTCCAGGTTATGTCTTGGTTTAACCCTGGTTTAGTCCTGCTTACTCCTAGTTTAGACATGATTTAGTCCTGGTATATTTGTGATTTAGTCCAAGATTAGTCCTGAATTAACCCTGGTTTTGTTCTGGTTTAATCTTGGTTTAGTCTTGGTTCAATCCTGGTTAAGTCCTAGATTAGTTCTAGTTTAGTCTTGGTTTAGACGCGTTTTAAGTCCTGATTTTGTCCTGGTTTAGTCCTTGTTTAGACCTGATTTAGTCTTGGTGTCGACCTGCTTTAGTCATGTTTTAGCCCCACAGGGAGGACAGCAGGTGTGGCTGTTTGGGGGCGGGGCCTAAGCTCTTTACCTTTACCCAGACTTCAGTGGAGACAGACGCAGAACTGCACAGTAGATACCATTGTTACGACTGAGTCTGACTCACAAACAGTAACAGAGCAGACAGAAGTCACACCTTCATGTCCACAGTCAACATGAATTATTGCTCTCATAATGAGCTTAAGTTAATGAATGACCTTTAGACAAATTCCCCTTAAAGATAAAGTCCTGTGTTAATATAAAACTTCTTTCTCTGATGTACATTTTAAGTGTACTACTATTTAACCACTTTTAAGTGATAGAGTTAAATCACATAATGGCTCTCTAGAACACAGTAGGAATGTTATGTCCAGTCACATTTGCATATTTTGTGTCTTATTCTGTGGAAAGTGGCATTTTTATCACAAATAAAAAGCACAGCCTGAGCTAGACCCATTTACTTTCATGGACAGCTGAGGTAGGTCTAGACTCCATCTCATATAAACCTATTTCTGCCAGTGGTGGAAGAAGTATTCAGTTTCTTTCCTTAAGTGAAAGTAAGGATAAAGGAGCAAAAATGTATTCAAGTAAAAGTAAAAGTATCACCTTAAATTTTCTACTATACTCTTTCTTCTATACTCTACTAAAAGTACTCATGAATGTGTTAAATGTGAGGGATTTTCCTGAAAAATTGTGCTGATTCCAGATGAACAAACTGGTGCAGTAGAAGAGACTGAATCTGTCGCTGAGGGCTTCTGTCTTTACTGTGTTGATGTTTCTACAGGAGTACTACTTTACTGCATCTATTGAAGTACTTTGTGTCTACAATGAGGACACAGCAAAAACACATGACTTTAAACTAAAACTCAAAATACTTTGCACTTCAAACCAACTCAGAAATGTAGTGGAATAAAAAGCATTGTTACTGTATGAATGTGTTTGATTGTTTACATGCACAGTACTAATATTTGTTCTTGTTGTTGTGTACAATGTTCTGCAGTCGCTCAGCTCTTTGCCCAAGACTAATTTTCCTTTGAAGACAATAAAATATATTTGATTTGAAGCATTAGGAAGGCTGACGAGGCAGGGTTATAATCTCAGACCTATACCATTGCAAGAATATTTGTATTAATATTAAGGTTTTATTAACAAAGAGTTTATTGTTTTGCAGCAACTTGTGACAACCAAACCTGGCCAAAGTCAGATTGATATAATGTTATTGTTAAATCTGAAATGTTTCTTGCTGAAATCATTTGGAAGGAAGGGACTTTCAGAGGATTTGGTGCTGACTGCATCAAGCGTGATTCATTTTAGCCAATCATAGAACAACTCAGATAACGTAGCAGCAACAACAAACCTCTATGAAAATGTGGCCTCAAACAAATCAGCAGAAGCCTGATGATGGATTTTCATGACTTTCTGAACTGCAATGATGGTTTTTTATGACCGACCTTCCCCTGACCACGCACTGCCAACTTATTCTTTCTCCCACACCACTTCATAAACAGTCTCTTAAAGCGTTAGCATTAAATTTCTTCCCGCCAACACTGCACCAGGTTAGTTACATGCAGCACATCTCCTCTTCTCCACCTGAGATTTGTAACAGAGCCCCAGAGGTTAACACCTTCTCCAGTTGCCAATTTAATTAACACGTCTGGATTACACTTGTATCAAAATATGTACAGAGGTCATGCGCCTTGTTCTATGTATTTTAGCTCTACGCTGAACCAATATTTCACTTTTAATCCTGCATTAAAGACTTACAGACCTCATCACCTGTGCATGTACAGCCACTATACAACACTGTGGTGGGTTTGGGGGCGGGGCTATAGCTCTAAAGCATGTATATCTGGTTACGTTTTTGTTTACCCAATCTCTGCTCTGTTATTGAGACCTGAGAGCTCAGGTTACACAACACACAATGGGCCGAGGCATCTGGGAGTATTTGCTTTTGGTGCTGTGGTAAAGAAAGACAGAAGCCTAAAGCTGAAAACGTGACAGAAATAAAAGAAAAGAGGCAGATGGGAGAGACAAAAGTGGATTTCTATTGTAACTACAACAATGGGCTGCTTTTTAATTAGGATTTTGTTTAATATTTACTGAACTAAAATTACTTTTTGAGGGCGGGGCCTAAACTCACCTGGTTTAGTCTTGGTTTAATCATGGTTTAGTCATGGTTTAGTCTTGGTTTAGTCATGGTTTAGTCTTGGTTTTGTATTGGTTTAGTCCTGGTTTTGCCTTGGTTTACTCTGCATTTAGACCTGCCTTAGTCCTGGTTTAGTCTTGGTTTAGATGTGGTTTTGTTCTGGGTTAGTTCTAGTCTAGATTTGGTTTAGTCCTGGTCATGTGACTGTTTAGCCTTGGTTTAATCTTGGTTTAGTCCTAGTTTAGTCTTGATTTAATCTTGATTTAGTCCTTTTTATCCCTGGTTTTGTCCCAGTTCTAGTCTTGGTTTAGTGTGGGTTAAGATCTGCCTTTGTTCTGGTTTAATCCTAGTTTAGTCTTGGTGTAGGCATTGCTTTGTCCTAGATTAGTTCTGGTTTAGTCCTGGTTTAGTCTTGGTTTAGACCTGCTTTAGTCCTGGTGTCCTTAAGCCCCAGAGGTAACACACAAGGTAGGACATATTTATTTGTGGGCGGGGCCTAAACTCACCTGGTTTAACCCTGTTTTTAATGAGAATGTTGTTGTTTACCGTCCACCAACCTTTGTGCCATTAATAGATTTTCCGACATAACTTCATTGTGTTTTAATTACTGCTTGGCGCTATTTTTAGTTTTACGCAACTAGTTCCAGGCATACGAGGCATGAGAGCAGCTAATTAGTGAAGTAAATAGACCCAGCCTAATTCTACAGGTGCCCACAGGGGACAAACTGAGCACTGATTAAAGAGAAGCACACAATTCATTTGTATTTCATAAACATGTATTAACTAAACTGGCTTTGTTTCTTTTTTAAATTGACCTTATTATCTGAACTACTTCCATTGGGTTTGTTCATAGAGAATGGCATGACCCTGCAGGGCTGCCGTAGGAGCTCACAGCCTGCAGAAATGAGAGATAATTATGAATATAATTGCTATTATTTCATCATACTTCTGTTGTTCAGAGCTCTTAACAGGACTGAAGGGTTAATCTAACTGGGACACTGCTTACTTTTCAAATACTTTCAGTGGATGCTATGTCACAGCAATGTCTACTCATTTTGTTGCTTGTTGCCAGGTGTAAACATCCAAATTATGTCCTGCCATGTGAAATATTTAGTGAAAAAACAGGTTGGCATGTTCTTAAGTTACATAAAGCTTTCTTGTAATGTGAAGATAATAAAGAGATAATTAAAGTTGTATAATAGAAAATAGTTCCTACATTCCTGGAGGTTTTTATTGCTCTAAAAATACTCCTCATTCTTGTCATTGTTCAGTTTCTAGAATTGTAGTAGGAGCAGCATATTTCCCATGAGGCTTTGTTATAAACATTTTGTTATTTAAGCCCTGGGTTTTCCCTTTAATCTCTCCTGAACCAGTCTGACGAGTGAACACAACCCTCTTTAGCTCAAGGAGAGAGCACGTGTGATGATCACGATAAGTTCAGCTGGGACTGTTTGTTCCCGTCCAAAACAAGGTGAAAAGGAAGTCATCTGGACTTGGTTTACAGTTAAATAAGTGGCTCTAATCTGTGCCATTTTTTGTAACAGCCTTCAACTTATTCACACTGGCTTTTGATACCTATTTTTTTATTTATTTATTGATTTATTTATTTTGTTTTGGATGTCTCTGTACATCTGTAACTGTACATTTTGTGTTAGTGCATCTCTCTGCTTTGTTAGTGCTTTAATGTTAATTCTTGTCATTTGTTTTACTCTGTCTTGTTTTAAAATTGCGGCATCTTGGGCACCATTAGGCTGCTGTAAGGTGCTATATAGGGCAGCATGATATGGAGAAAACTTGCGATATTCGATAACTATGTTGAAAATTGCGATAACGATATTATTGCGATATTTGAAAATAGAGCCTACTTTTCAAACATACTAAGTTAAATTCACTATACTTCACAAAAATGTAAGTTCCTGTATTTACAAATCAAAACAGCAACAAAATCAAAACTTACCACAGACTAAACCAGGAATAAAACAAGGCTAAGCTGTGACTAAATTAATTAAATTACCACTAAAACTGGACTTTTTAAACATTTTTATTTAGTCACAGCACATGTTCTTTTAAGGCTCTGGTGGAAAATGATTCTTCAGTGTAAATCTCTGTCAGATGGAAGACCACAGCGTTATTGCGATATATTTATATTATTGCGATACGGATATTGTGTTTGCTGATATTGCAATAACAATAATTTTGCAATATATTGTGCAGCCCTAGTGCTATACAAATAAAGTTTGATTTGATTTTGATTTCAACAATCTGCCAACATTATTCAGGGAAGCCCCAAGGTCTTAAAAGGATTAAAAGGGTATTACATTTATTACATTTGATCAAACTCAAGGCTATTACATTTTGTTCATCTAGCTCTTTGTCTTTTGTCAAAACATTATGTTCATATTACAAAAACATAGTCACTGCAATAGCAAAATATATTCATTTAAGAAATATTATCAATAAAATGCACAGTTAGTTCTTTTAAATGATTTTTTAATGCAGCACTGGAGTTCTTTCATCTGTGTTAGACTTGTAGACTTGTAATGAAACCCTTGAGTTTCAGAGTAGTACTAATAATTCCTCAGTGTAAAATTCATACAGATTATTGTTCTGTTGTTGATGATGCCAGCATTATATTTCACTCTAAGTGGCAATAAAAGTCTTTAAAAGGTCTTGAATTTGCTACTACTAATTTACTACTAAGACAATATTACTTGAATAAAACTAGTCCACAAAATGACTTGAAAAATAGTAAAGTAATGAAACAATTGTGAGTACTACTGCTACTGTTAAATACATGATCTTCTGGTTGTAAGGTGAACTGTAAAAGTAAGTAAAAGAACATATTTACAAAATGTACACTGAAAGTACGTTGTCTTTAAAATATTAATAAAATAACAAGACATGACGAGGGCATATCTTAAACCCAGTGTACCTTTCTTTGTCCCGCTGATGTTGGGCTGTCCCGTCCGCTCCTCCTCCTCCTCCCTCACTCTCCAGCGTCGGACCTGCTCCTCTCTCATCTTCAGAAACAGGATCCTCTTCTGCTCCTCGCTCAGAGCCTCCAGGACGTCCGGGTCCACCCACATGTCCTCCAGGATTTTGGCCAGCATCCTGCCTCTGTTCACCGGGGCCTGGTCAGAGTCAGAGGTGTCTGCTCCAACAGCGGATGTGGGCTACGGGAGGCTGTGGGAGCTGTCAGAGAGGGTCACTAAGTTTACAAAAAAATACCAGTAAAAGGCATTTATTCGACCTTGCATTTCGATCTGTCTTCTCTGTCTCTCGATGGACATGAGGCCGATGTAATCAAACCTTGTATTTATACCTTTCTGCTTCAGCTCAGCATTAGTCTTTAACAATATTTCATTTTAACTGTATATTTTATATCTGAAAACTAATTTTAAAAACTTTCTACTCCAAAAACCAACACTAGAGAATTAATAATTGATAGGTCGCCGTAGCAAATTCTGTTAGCATTTGCCAGAGCTGGCTCTTTGAATCCCAGCAGCATGAGATTTGTGTTGGATATAGTACTGTAATCATTTGTGGTCTTTACAAAATGTCCATTATTAGCTTTTCTGAATCGATTCAGAATCTTTTTAAATCAATGAATTTGGAAAATTATTATATTTACCACCTCTAATGCATTGCTTCTAAGTCTGGATTATAAAAAGATCTCTCTTTCCTTCTTTAAAACAAAAACCACACTGGCTTTTGATGGTTGGTTAAAATAGTGTTTGTCTAAAGGTTTATTTCTACAAAACAACTTCTCAGAGCTCTACATTCATTACAAAACATCTTAATAGCTGACAAAAGTGGATAAAAACTTAAAAACAGAGAAATCCGGAGCTGAAGAATTAGCAAAAGATTAGCACATTAGCACTAACCCAGAACTTTCAAGAGTCTTGTTTATGTAACAATTGTTTCTGACAAAAAGTACCACAAGATGCACATTTACATCAGTTTTCTCAGAAATTACTTGTAGCTATCTTTCATAAATATGCATTTGAGTCTCAGCCTAACAATAGTGTGTGGTCAGAAATAGCAGTTTTATAGGATGACCAGACGTCCCTATTTAACCGGGACAGTCCCAGTTTTAGGCTCCTTGTCCCATGCCTGAAGACATATCTGTAAAAACACTCATATGTCCCAGTTTTCAACAAACCATGTTTCAGTTCTCCCCATTTTAACCAACAGAAAATCATAGGAAATTTGTCTAAACACTTTGGTCACTAAAATTATTTACAATGTCATTATTTTTAGTTATAAATTTCCATCAAAATTCAAAACTTAAACAAAAGTGTCATGATCTTTAATGACAACAGAAAATTGGATTTCTGAAGCTTTTTTTTGTCCCTTGGTTAAGTTCAAATGCATCATGATAAGTGAAAAAAAAAAAGATTTCCTAGTTTTTAGGTCCAGAAATCTGGTCACCCTACCGTTTTAACTTCTCAGAAAACAAAATTCTGCACAATGAATGGTTTAAAAGGCAGAATATACACATACTGTAGTTATCCTGATGACTACATCCACTGTTCAAAGCAAATGCCCTTCTGTAGAGTTTTACCTTTACCATACGACGTCCTGGGTAACCGAGAACCTTAACCTGCAACAACTCCAGGTGTGCACACGTCCAAATACACAGTAAACAGACTGTAATATAAGGTCTAAAAGAGGGGGGCCTTAGTAACATCAGTTTGTTTTTGTAGGTCACCATAACTTCACTTATTCATGCATGTAAACCTACCGAAGGCTTTTGTTCCTCAGACTGGATTTCCTGGTTTGTTTTCGAAGGCGTCTGTGGCACCTGATACGCTGGACCAGCTGGAGGTCAGGTCTTTGTCTTGGGCTCTTCCTGCCGCGCTGCTGTGGTCCTATACAGCTTCTGGAAGAAAAAAAAGAAAAGAGGGGTAGAGATAATATCAACTGCATTGTTCTGCTCCCGTTCATTCAATTCAATTCCATCCTGGCACAGCTCAGCGGACCTCAGGGAGAAAAGGCTGCCCCCCTCGCTTCTCTGTTCGCTCTATTTATTTACAGTAAGTGCTACAGAAAGGCAAACAGGGCCGGGGCACTGTGTCAACACCCGCTCACAAACGGGACAGTCAATTACATTAATCAAAAGCTGTATTATGTAATCCATCCCGCGCTAGGACGTCCCGTAACAGGTCGGGCCGGAATCCAACGTGATGCACAAAGTTGAGAGTCAAGTGAGTCAGTGTTTTTTCATGAGTGTGGAGTGAGGTTTTAGTCACTGTGGGTAAAATCTGGGGGAAAGGAAGAAAGACAGATCAGGACTGTGTTTCCCAAGCAGGGGGACAGGGACCCCTAAGGGTACGCAAGCATACTGCAGGGGGTACATGGAGTTAGTACCTTTATATTTTTGGCTTTGAAATAATATAATAAACCGAAATCAGGACAAACGCAGGACTATAGCGAGGAATGTGACGCTAAAGAAGGAAATAAAACCAGGACTAAACCAGGACTACACCAGGTCTAAAACCAGAACTCAACCAGGTTTGAAGCCAGAACTCAACCAGGAAAAAAATGGGTCTAAAACCAGAACCGAACCAGGGATAAACCAAGTATAAATCAGAGCTAAACCAGAAATAAACCAGGTCCAAAACAGAACTAAACTAGTAACAAACCAGGTCTAAACCAAAATTAAACTAGGTCTAAACTAAGACTAAACTGAGCCTAAAACCAGAACTAAACTAGGACTAAACCAGGACTAAGCTAGGTCCAAACCAAGACTAAAGCCAGTCCTGGGGGTAAACAAAGCCAAAAACCACTGGTCTACTGCATGGTTATATACAAAATATATTTAATAAAAGCAAATAAAGACTCATGTAAACAAATGGTACGCTGCTAGTTGTGAGCCAGAGTGGTCAACCTGCAACGTTACAACTGAAAAACCTACGTTCAGCTCATCTGAAGCCTTTCGATCACATGAAAAGTTGAAGCAGATGTGAAAATACAAGTGCCAGAAGTAGTAAAATAATTTAATCACAATAAAATAATGAGAGATAAAGCAGGCCCCACAGTCAGACCAGCAGCTAAAACATCCCACTTCTATACAACTGACTTCCTAAACTTCTTTGCCTTAAGCTTTCCTTCCACCGTCTCTTACTCTGTTCTTATCATGAAAGGATTGTGAGCTAATGTTTAACTCAAAAAGCCCAAGAATACTTAATACCTAGAAACACTTAATACTACTAACTTCACTGAACTGAAACCACCTTTCCAAAGTCAAATACAAATACTTTTAAGCAGGAAGGTTTGAGCTTTTGACCTCTACACACTCATAACACAAAAGGCCATATACTGTTATCTGTAGACAACATGCACCAACACAATATACTGCAAATTAACCTTCTGCTATTACTACTACTACTACTCAAGCAACAGGCACAACTGTATTTATACAGAAGTCTATTAATATTACAACAACAAGGAAGTTGCTTAATTATGATCTTAATAACATTTGTGAGGTACTATTTACAAATAATGCTCAAAATCTTATTAAGATCATAATTTAGACCCAACAACTTACTTACTTCCTCCATATGAGCAGTAATAATGAGTTTATTAAGGGGAAAATGTTAGTTAATAGCTATAATTAGTCACACATAATAAGGGATTATTAGGTGCTTTATAATCACCGATAAAGAGCTAATTAACCACTAACTAGCATGATGATTAGCCCTTAGTTAATGAGGTGGACGCTAAACTAAAGTGTTACCTATAATCAAATAAAATAAAAGCAGTTTATAAAAACACTACATAAAAGCCAGACTAAATAAATAAGTTTTGAGTTTCTGTTTAAAAATATCAGTGCTCTGTGCTGTCCTCTGATCCTCTGAAGGCTGAGTCTGAGTCTGGATTGATAGGTGGGAAAAGCAGAATCACCAAAAGTTTTAGGATCTGAGAGGCCTTCGTGGTTCATGAATAAAAAGTTTGTCTCTCAGATCTTCAGTCTGGAGCAAGTCCATGCAGTTTCTTATAAAACTAATAAAATCATTAAAATCAGCCCTAACCAACAGGAAGCCAGCAGAGGGATTTTAAAGCAGGACGACCAGAGATGAGAGCATTACAGTCATCAGGCCTGTTGGTTATAAAAGTGTTCATAAACATCTCAGTGTTGCTACTACTGCTGCTACTACTGCTGCTACTACTAATACTAATACTAATACTAATACTAATACTAATACTGATACTAATACTAATACTAATACTAATACTGATACTAATACTAATACTAATCCTGATACTAATACTAATACTAATACTAATACTAATCCTGATACTAATACTAATACTAATACTAATACTAATACTAATCCTAATACTAATACTAATTCTAATACTAATACTAATACTAATTCTAATACTAATACTAATACTAATACTGATACTAATACTAATACTAATACTAATACTGATACTGATACTCATACTAATCCTAATACTGATACTAATACTGATACTAATACTGCTATTCTTTAGGCAACAGGCATGACCACACAATGTACATAAATCTACTACTACTATAACTAATACTACTACTGCTACTACAAATACTACTACTATTTGTATGACTACTACCACCACTTGAGCGACGAGAAAAAACACACAATGTACTTAAATCTACTACTATTACAACTACTACTGCTGCTACTAATACTACTACTATTACTGTTGCTGCTGTTGCTACTACTACTACTACTACATCTTGTACTACTATTAATACTGCTGTCATTAGACAACAACAGGCACAACCACAATTGTACATAAATCTACCACTACTACAACTACTACTACTATTGCTGCTATTCTTAGTCAACAGGCACACAACACTTATACATAAATCTACTACTACTACTTATAATACTACTAATACTACTTTATCAAAGCAGGTGGCACCTACCAGCTCAGAGGAGTCACAGTGAAGTCCTCTCAGTCCTCAACAATGATCCGTACCTGGGACCTGTGTAAATATGAAGTACAGGTCTCCTCCTCCTTCCTTTTGAAAAATGTGGGTAGAGTTTGTTTCTGAGCTCGAGCCAATCGTGCTTTTGTGTGAGAGATAAGAGCGGGCCAATGAGAGATGAGGCCCGGCCCACAGCGGAGCGGAGGGTGGGCCGACGCCGACAGACTGTGACTAAATGGAAAGGTTACACTCACTTTACAAACTGAGGCGTGGCCTGTGTTTTTTTTAAATATGGGATTATGCTGAATATTAACTGGACGACTGTTGTTGGACTGTGCGCCTCTGGCTAAACAAAGAGATTAGAGGAAAAGAGATAAGGTTTTTTTTTACCAGAAGGAGGAAACGATTTAGTTTTTGTATTTGCAGTTCATGGCTTTAGGTTTTTTAGGAATGATTACTGTTGACTGACGAGTTTACTGTAACAAGTAATTTTTCTCAATAGGAACTACATTTATATATCTCACTTTCCTGTGTATGTTGTACATGCCCAGAAGCAGCACTGAGGTCACTGAGTTTATGCACCAGTAGTCTTACGTTTATGTTTATTGATAAAAATTAAGCTGGAACACATTACAATATATATAGTGTTATAGCACTCAAGACTTGTTATGATCTCCATTCTTGTCTTGGATCGGTCTCAGAGATGTTTCTACTAATCTAATCTAATCTGAAGCGCATACTGTCGTTGTGTCCTTGGGCAAGACACTTCACCCACCTTGCCTGTGTGTATGAATGTGTGGCTGTGTTTGGTGGTGGTCGGAGGGGCCGTTGGCGCAGAATGGCAGCCACGCTTCCGTCAGTCTTCCCCAGGGCAGCTGTGGCTACAGAAGTAGCTCACCACCGCCGAGTGTGACTGAGGAGTGAATGAATAATGGACCAAATTGTAAAAGCGCTTTGAGAAACTTGTCAAGCTTGAAAAGCGCAATATAAATCCAATCCATTATTATTATTATTATTAATCTTTATTTTTTAGTTCAATTCAATTTTATTTATATAGCCCAGCATCTCAACAACAGTCATCTCTAAGGACAAACAGTTCATCAAACATAACACACAATCAACACAAACAATAACTACATTAAACTAAACAGACTGAGGACCTCCCCTTTCCTTCTCAGTTAGGAAAAACTCCTAAAAAAAACAGCTGTGGAGAAAAAAAAGAAGAAACCTTACTCAGACCAAACTGAAGGAGAGATCCTTTCCCAGGACGGACAGGCTATAAATGGGTCTAGAACTGTTACATAAATAAATAAATTAATCCTTATAAGAAAATATTATATTATTTTTAAGTAATTTTTTTTTTTTTAAGTTGAAGTTGACTGAGCATTTTAAGAACCAGGAATTGCATTGGAATGGCATTAGTTAATAAAAATAATCATTAAAAAGGATATATTGTGTTTTTATTTGTATTTTTAAACCAATCTTGGTTGCCTCTAGAACAGCCCTACACATTTTACAAACTTTAAAAATATTATCTGACTAAAAGAAATCATTTTTAATAAGTACTCTACTTGTGCCAAAAAAGGAACAGGTGAGGAGACCAGCAGAGTGTTGCACTCTGTAGAACATAACCAAAGAAAAAGAGCACTTCTCTTCCTTAAACTTTTTGTATGTTGCCATTTTATTACAAAATTAAAAATATCTGTGAGAAAGCAGTGGAAAAAGAGCTGAACACAGTTTTTTGGATAAAAAAAATGAGAGCAGACTGGATGTAGAGGGCGCCAGAGAACAGTTGTGAATGAAACAAAACACAACTCCAGCTATGTTTTTGACGAGGGAACAACATTATAACATATAACATGGTAAAAAGCTCAGAAATATCAATTTTGTATATAGTACATGGCTCCAAATGGATAAAAACAAACCAACAAACGAACCAACCCTGGTCTAACCTAGCCTACATGTGAGGGAGAAGGAAAAGCACTTTGGAGGATTTTCTTTGAACTTACGGTAACTTTAACAGCCAGACATCCAAGTTATTTCTATGCTAAAATCACAAAAGCGCTTTCCTGTTAATCCACCAGAAAACTAAACAATAGAGGCAAGATAATGATGTGTCTTGCCCCAGGACGCTTCAACAAAAGTAATGACAAGAGCTTTCATCCAAGTGAGTCTCAGTTTCTAACATTTTCTGACCTGTGAGGTGAGATTTGTGTATTAAAACTTGCCCAACAATGGCTTAACAACACAAAGCCTTGGCTCAGTTTTTTGTTTTTTCTCCAAAGGCCAGACGAGCTTACAGTAAACCTAATACTAATATTGTTTTGATGCAACTGTTTTTGTACCAGCATCATTTCCTGCACTGATGTGTGTGTTTTGAGTTACAATATTCCTATGAGAACAGGCTGCGTCGTCACATTTTGATTCACCTCAGTTCACCTCCATGCTAATAATAACACAGGAGTTATCTACAAAAAAGAAGAAATATCAAAAAGCTGCTCCTCGGGCAAACACTTGGTGATATTGAAGAACAAATGTCATTGAACTGGGTCAAAAAGGAAAAAGATACAGACTTCAGGAGTGACTGGAACAGGTAGGGTCAGATTAGTATTATGCAAATATAACAACACGCACACTGTAAAAGAAGAAGTTAAAGTCTAAACTAACTTTCCATGCAATGCAAAATAATAAATTTCTGTTGAAAGACTCTCTGTTTTCTTTTGGCAAATCTTTTAGCAAACATGAGAGTAGAGTAATAATAATAAAAATGCACATTAATCTCAGTGCTTTAATAGTCGCTTTTACAATTTGGTGCATTATTCATTCACTAACACCTCCCATTTTCACAAACACAATATCTTAATCTCTCTAAAGTTGTGTTTTTTAATTATTTTATTTATGTAATTTTAATCTGTTTGTATGGAATTTATATTATTGTTGTTTTTTTCCTACTAATGATTGGGGATGTCCTGGGACAGGGATTTGTCTCTCCTTTGAGGCGACAGTTGTTGTGATATTAGTCTTTAGAAATAACACTGAACTGAATTTATAGTCTGTTCCATTAGTTTTAATTCTTACAGTGCTTTATTCAACCACATAGTTTTTAAAGATTTCTGCTTTTTTGAGCCTTTAACCACGTTATAATGTTTGATAAATAATTGTTTGATATAAAATGTGAAATACTAATGCGAAGGTGTCCAAATGTATATATATATATAAAAAAACATAATATAGGTAAAGTGCTTTGTAAATAAAGTTATTATGTTTTGAATGTTTGACTCAACTTCTAGCTTCTTTAGTATTCTGGGAGGCATAGGAACCTGCCTATGTACAAAATGGGAGCTGCACCAACTACTAATGCTCTAAATATTGTAAATATATATAAATAAGTAAATTTTGGTAGACATTTAGGTAATTTAATACACTGGCAACAACATATCTTGCTATTATCCAATAACACCAGACTCTATCCAAACACAGAGTATTAATAATAAACCCAGTGTGCAAAACGACTAATGAACTAAACAAACTACACTTGAAAGAGAAAAAAAAAACGAGAAGGGAACCAGACACCGCTCCATGACCCAGTGAGCAGCCTGCATACCAAACGCACCGGCCGGTCTCCCTTTGGGTCTCCCTGGCTGCGCTCCAAAAATGCAAATACAGTCCTGGGATTTTCCTGTCCGTGCACCGAGGGACCAGCAGTTAAAGAGCTGCGCTGAGTGGAGGCTGGAGCCAAGGAGGTTATGTGCGTGGCATACTGAGAGGGAAAGTTTGAAAAGTCCCAATTGTGCGGAGAAAACAGTGGCTATTTCACGGTGACAGCGCGTCGTTCGGAGAGATAAATGGACTCAGACGCGGCGCGGAATGGCAATCACAAGCGAGACAGAGAAAAAAGAAAGAGAAGTAAAGCGAGGAAAGAGCGGACTTACTCAGGGTTTGCGTCGCAGCTCCGGGTCTAGATCACAAGCTCTCGTGCGCTGGGATGGATGTGCGTAAAAGCTGACAGTGGCGTGGCTCGGCTAATGAATGCGTAATGGTATGCAGCCACAGCTCGTCTCCGCGTATTTGTGCTTGAACTGGAGGAGTGGGATGGACTGACATCGTGACATTTTCTCTCTCTCTCTCTCCTCCTTCCTCCTCCACATTCCTGCAAAGCTACAAGGAAAAGAAACAACAACGTCAGCCTGTTACATGTCACTGAGTGAAATTTGGCCTGAATAATTCCGCGCATAACTTCATAGTTTTGGGGGATTTACGAACATAGACGGGTTTGTTCCTCAGACCTCGGTGACGCTAACAGGCAACCAAGCTGATTACTATGCTTTCTACTTATTTGGGATTTTTTGGCAAAGAAATCAAGTTCAAATAATTATATAACAGTACAAGTATCAGTTTACAGAATTAAAAATCTTAAATAAAAAAGGGGAAGCCGACAAAGTTTATGCTAACTATACGTTTAATTTCCTTAAATAACTGTATTTTTTCACTAGTCCAGCCACAAGACAGTCACAAGCCAGTCAATTTGTGTTGGTCCCAAGCCAGGATAAATTGAGGGTTGCATCGAGAAGGGCACGAGGGACCCAGAAGTGAAAAGCTGAGAGGAAAGAACAGTTTAGAACATGTTAAGCTTGACTTGTTAAGCTGTAGAAACTTTTTACAGCAAAATAACACAATACTGGAGCCAATTCCGGTAACTTTGGGCCTCAGGTGGGGTACACCCAGGACAGGGGCCAGTCAGTCTCAGGGCTGACACAGACAGACATTCACTCTCACATTCAATCACCAGAGTCACCATTTCTCCTAACACATGCATGTCTTTTACCCAGAGAGAACCCATACACAGAGAGGACATGCAGACTCCACCCAGAGAGTTTGTGTGTTGGCCGGCCCTAGGATTGAAACCACGATCTCCTCGCTGGGAGGCGAGAGCACTCAATGCAAGTAAACCCAACACAAGTTACAACTGCTATTAACAGGAGATGGGTTCTTTAGCCATTAGCAGCTACGGTCTCACAGTGGTTCATCAAAAACATTTTTTTCACTTACTGTGATCACTGTGTAATAATATTAACACACACCTCCAACAGTTAGGAACAGTTTTATTTTTTTGCACCTAGCAGTTGGTCAGCAAATGTCATTTTAACATAATGATTTATATGCTCTTGGCTGTGGAATTTATTCAGAAATGTACTGCGACCTTTGAACTGATACTCTTTTTGGCGCGCAAGTCTGATAATAAACTTGTTCCTGTCGTTCAGCAAGACTGATGGCCCACGTTTCTTTTTTCTGTGAGTTATATATTTTGGTGTACAGCTGGAGGTTTATGCAGAGCAGCTGCATATACTGTAACTCTGACAACAACAGCTAATGTTAATTAGTGGGATTAAAATGTAGAGCCCATAGCCCACACCTTACATCCTAATCATTGTAGTTAGACTCTAAAATACACTATATTTCAAAAAATATTCACTCACCCACTTAAATAACTGAATTCAGATTATGGTGTGGGGTTGTTTTGGGTTTTTTTTTAGGAGTTTTTCCTTACTGAGACGGAGGGTCTAAGGACAGGAGTGTCCTGGGTTTGTTTAGTTTAGTGTTGTTATTGTTTGTGTTGATTGTGTGTTAAGTCTGATTGTGTGTTTATGTTTGATCAACTGTTGTGAAGCCCTTTGAGGTGACTTTTGTTGTGATACTGGGCTATACAAATAAAACTGAACTGAATAGACATAGACATTTTAAATTGCCCATACGCTTCACTTGCATAAAACTGGCCAAATGCTCAGAGGAGTCTATAACATCACTTTAAAACCTGTCCTAATTCTTCACATGTAAACAAAGACTCCACTTAGCCCTGACAGGATTTCCACTTCCACAAACCAGGAACAGAGACTCATTTACTCTGCTCTGAAGATTATTTTTCTCAAGCTAAGCCCACACTTCAATAGAGATGCCCCTGCTCTCCCAGCGCTGCTCCTGTTCCTTCAGGAAGTGCTGCTGAATTTGAATAAAGACATTAATCTGAACCACACATGTGCAGGAAGGACCGGGACACCGATATCCGGCCTTTTCTCTGATACAACAGGTCATTGATTTGACACACTTTACAGACCAGAGGCGGCAGAAGCAGCTATTGTTCAGGTGTGGGGAGGTTTTCTAAGTTAAATCACAATTTCTGAAGTATGTAGTGAGAATAGAAGTCACACTTTCACTGGAAGAAAATCAAAGTTAAACACATGCTTCAAATAAACAGGACAGGGATGTTTCCAAATTTAATTCAATTCTGGAAAGCTTTATTGATTCAGTAGTGGGAAAAAGCTGGTTACAATCAACTGAAATCTCACAGATGCTAGAGCTTCAGGATTCATTTTTACAACTATACTATCAATCTGTGCACATGCCTGCCATTTATCCAGGCTTGGGACTGGCACAGAGGGTAGACTGACTTGTGACCCCTGTAGCTGAATAATTCCTACTATAAAATGTAGACACAAGAAACTGGAAAGGTTGGTACACTATGTTGAAGCCATAAAGTATTACCATAGTTGTATAATGTAGCTGCTAATGCTAACATGCAGATGTACTGATGATGGTTACTGTGTCCACAGAGATGGATGAAGAGCCCATCGTGCAGTGTAAGACAAATGCGAGGAATGATTTAGCATAGAACAAACATAGGCTATATGTTTTTAACTGTTGTAAAGAGATTTTACCAAAAATCAACAAAAGATTGCACCTATGGGAAGTCTTTAAGAAATATATGCAGTCTTTAGAGACACAGGTGACACTTTTAACACAAAACAAACAGCATTATATACATTTCTTACCACAGTTTGAGCATTTTTTAAACTCTCAAAAACAAATATTGTAATTTTTGCATATATAATGTTAAAGTTATAATGTTTAGTTCATTTTAAGACTATATGGGGTAAAACCTTAATTTTTGTGGGCAGCCTTAGTGTCAGTGGTGTAACATGGAGGGGCCCCTCTGCAAGTTTTAAGAAGGGGCCTTAAAGATTTAACATTAAGCTCATGTATTAGACGTCTAATCTGTAATAGCTAGCAGCTGTTTTTATCGCAGCTTATTTAATAATATAATATTAACATTTTTATCTTAACAGGCTAGCAAAGGATTTATTTCTCGATTTTCATGATGGCAGAGCAGATTAATGGCAGAATAATCTTTGTACAGATACACAGAAAGGAAAATGAAAGTAAAGCCAAGTGAGAGTTCACACAGAAGTCAACTGGACCTGTGAGTGTTTACGATACTGCTTTTCTCTAAAATGTAGGGCAAGCTCCATAGAAGAAGATAAAGTGAAGAAACAAGCAGAGTTACTGAGTTCTGCTTTAAAGATTTAAACATAAGGTATATATTCTGATCTTACATTTTGTAGTAAGTTCATAAATATTATTTAAATTTATTGTAAAAACTTTATTCTATAACAGAGTCATGTGCCGATTTTGTTTATTATGAATATTTCAAACCCAGGCGTGACAAGAGATAACAAGAGCTCTTTCGGGCCCCTTAACTTCCTGGGCCCCACTGCCTACCCCTGCAGAGTATAATTAATTGGAAACATTGCAACCAAAAGAAATAAAAAAATAAAACTACGCTCTAAACAAAACCTCAAGTAGTTTAAAGATAGTAATGAAGCCAATTGCCGACAGTTCTTATTTAGTTAGCATTAGCATATTAGCAGCTAACTGTTTGTCCAGGTGAGTTGTTTCTTTTGTTCTTTATCTTTTCTATAAAACCAAAACTAATCAAACAAGAAGGACATAAAGTTTCTCCACGATAAACACATTTTATTGAGAGGAAGAATGATCAGGAAATGGTCCCAGTTTAGATAAACCCAGGCCCCTGTGGTCACAGTCTGTGGTATGTGGCCCAACAGGCGAGGCATCATGGGACACCAAAGTAAAATCAGTAAAATACTTGTCTTGTTGCTTGTGTTTTTCCACCACATAGCAAACATAAACACAAACACTGATGCAGGCAGTGAGGGCCACAAGTCACAGGAGACTTTCACTGTTGTTGTTGTTGTTGTTGTTGTTAATATTTACATCCAACCTTATGTGTCAGTCAGTAGAAGAATAGTGTGTCTTTTCTACATCAGAACACACTATTTGAATGTAAAAGATATCAAAACTAGATTATTTCCATTATGCTGTCCTGACTGAGAATTTACACAATAACACTGAACTTAAATTGGTCACACAATGACACAGCATCTCATTGCAACATCTAAGTCACGTCTGCCAATTAGCCAAATACAACTTCAATGGAAATTTCCAAAACACTGAGAGCCTTTAATCACGAGTTAATGACTCCAGCCTTCACCTGTGACTGGTCTGAGCACCGAGTGACTTTTAGGGAGTGTTTTTACTGTGAAGTGAATATCTGTGATCTGCTGTTTACAAAGAATCACATGATCTGTTTAGAGTCAGGTTTGTGTACGGTAAAAAATCATCTTTTCTTATCTCATTACCTTTGACCGGTGAAGTCATGTTTGAGGATATTAATAGACGTGTATGAGGAAAACTGAAAATAAATATATGTATGGTCAGATAATTGTTGGTATTTTTCTCTGTATTTATGAAACCGATAATAGCTTTCTTTCCAATACAACAGAGCATACTTCTCAACTATTCTTACTTTGATAATCTATTTTTTTTCCAATCATGCAAATATATTTTTAGTAACAAATTTTTTAAAGGTTCACTATTCTTCTAAATTGACTTTTATTTCAGCTTTTTACCATGTTATAATGTTTCCACCTCAAAAACAGACCTGGCACTCCCTAGAAGAAGACGTTTTCCACACATATACATTATTTTAAGTTATAAAACGTGAAATACTAATGCACAGGTGTCCAAAACTGTTTCAAAAAGCCTAAAAAAAAAAGCATAATATGGCACCTTTGAACACTTTCCTACACAGTATGTGGCAGTGATTCCCAACTGGTGGGTCAGGACCTAAAAGTGGGTCATGGGCAGCTGAATATAGTTTCAATTGTTATTTTATTTGAGGCCTAAATGTTGTTTTATTTGTATGAAATTTTGAACAGATTTTTAATGGGTATGCCACAAAGATAGAGGTAAAATCATTTAGAAACATAACAACAAAATAATCAGGGAAAAATCTGTGTCCCACAATCAGACTGTGTAAAACCAGAGCTAAACTGCAGATATTTTAACAGTGATGTATATGTTATATGTAAAAAAAAAAAAATCCATATTTACCACACAAACCTGTCTTCATCTCCTTTCATCTCCTCTTAATCATTGCATGCACACAGACTGATAACAGACTTGTGACTCCTCATGTAAGTCTTAAGATTAGCGTTGCTGTTAGTGTTAGTGTTGCTGCAGCGTGACTTTTTAAATACATTGCTTTTATTTTTATTTTCAATGGTCTTTAAAGGTGAAACAGTTACCAAAAGGTCGATGAGATTTATGGTAACAGATGACTTTCCAGTTTGTCAGCAGAGGTGAGTTTCAGTCTGAGAGAGTTTCTCAGTGAAACCAGACGGTGTTTGTTTGTGACCAGTATCAGGTCAATGAGCCCCAGGTCTCTGCTGCTGTCACAGTTCACACGAACCACGCAGGGTTTTCTGATCTTAGACCAATACAGAGAGGTTTGTCAAAGAGTAAAGCATTTAGGTTTACTTTTGTTGTCATAGGGGCCACATCCATGGTTTTGAAGTCATTGATACATCAGTGTTTCATACAATAAGTCTCATTCATTCATTCTTGTTCTTCTGCTTTTTCACAGGTTGGATGTGGCTGGAGCCTATCCCAGCAACTATGGGCCTGAGGCGGGTGCACCCTAAGCTAGAGCCAGGGCTACACACAGACATGTATCTATACAGACAGCCAGGGCTTGACATTACCACTACCAATGCATTTATTCCCACCACCCACTTTGTCTGGTTAACATGTGTGAGATTAGGCCTGGAAGACAATAAACATCGGTAAAAGAATTGTAAAAATAATATTTAGCATCTTATTGTATTATCTTATTATACAATACCCACAAAATGTTGTTTACTAAATTGTGGTTAATGAAAATCCAGAGTGGCTAGTAACTTTTGAAGAACACTTGCCACAGTGGACATGAGCAAAAAAGTGAATGTCAAACCCTGCAGACAACCATACATTCTCACATTCACTCACTACTATGGGACATTTAGATTCAGCAAATCACATACATGGATAATAAAGTCATGATTTTTATGTCGATTATCTTGTTTTTGTAAAACCTGACCAGCCAAACCCTTTATTCCTGTGGGCGTGGATAACTAGGCTTTGCTTCTGTAATTGTGAAAAGTCAAATACATGTGAAGTAATTACCATTTACAACTATTATATTTATAAAAAAAAATCAAACATTTGGAACATAAAAATGGCAAACCATGTGGCAGAAGCAGGAGGAAAAATATTTACTATAAAGTATTTTTCAAAGGGATTTCATTAGGTTTCATGAATGTATCTTGGATTTTACATTTACAGCATTTAGTCCTGGGTCATTGCTCCTCCTGACTCTCTGACTTTAAACAGACTGCGTTGTCCCTTTAAATGTCTGGACTCATGAACAGTAGTCTTTGTCTTTCTGTGTCTGGGGTCAAGGTCATTTCAACAAAAAACAACTCGAGACCCGAGACTCTGAGGAAACAAACAGCTTTCTGGGTCACACCAGATGAGCTTTTACTGTTGTTTATGTTTTAGTAACACAGCTGGGAGCAGATCTTATCAGAGCTGGAAGACTTTTGTTTTTGTACTCAAGTAACAATACAGTTACTTCAAATTATTACTCAAGTACTGTACTACTACTGCTACTACCCCTGCTACTGCTACAATTATCACTATTATAACTGCTGTGACTACTACTGTAACTACTACTACTATTACTACTGTTATTATTATTACTATTACTACTACTGATACTACTATGTGTACCACTACTACTACTACAACTACAGTTATTACTAATACTGCTACTGATACTTCTGCTACTACTACTGATACTACTACTACTGCTACTGCTAACAGTCCTACTCCTGCCCCACATATATTATTACTAGTACTACTGCTTCTGTCACTATTACTATTTACTACCAACATTTTTTTCTGTCCAAATTTGACTGAAGTAAAAGTATGTACTAAAACATACTTAAGCCTACTTAAATTACATAAAAGTATTTCATTACTGTCTCCACCTTTAGTTAATATATTTTATCTTAATCCGAAATTTCCCCAAAACATTACATTAAACATTAAAAATGTAAAAGTAGCCCGAAGGAACAAGGAAATATTGTTTTTTCTTCTTCCCGCAGTCTTATCTGTGGTATGTTGTTACCTGAAGTTTCCCTCTGTTTGTGGGAAAGACTGTAGGTGATTGTGAGAACACGTGGTCAACATGAGACAGTCTGAGCTCACGGACTTCATAGAGTGAAGTTACACCGTGTGAACAGCGGCCTCTGCTGGACACAGGATGAATAGCATCAACATCTCTTTGAGTATTTACCATTGACAGCGGTGACAGAGATAGAGGATTAGTTTGATTTACTGAAGTCAGTGAACTCAACTTTAAATATAGGCCGGATACATTTCTTATGAGATCTTTTTACTCAAAACCTGTTATCAAGTAAAAGTACTGTTACTGCAAGATATTATTACTCAATTAGAAGTAAAAGTACTCAACAAAACTATTACTTGAGTAAAAGTTTTTTTAAAAAGTATTGTAATGAAATACTTCTGAAATTAGTTTACTATTTTACTGCTGTATTATGATGACAACGGTGACTACTAGGCTACTACTACTACTACTACTACTGTTACTACCTCTACTGCTACTACTACTACTCTCCTACTACTACTATTACTACTACTACTGCTACTAGTACTACTGCTACTACTGCTACTGCTGCTACCACTGCTCCTACTACTACTACAACTACTACTACTACTGCTATTACTACTACTACTGCTACTGCTACTAGTACTACTGCTACTACTGCACTGCTCCTACTACTACTACTACTACTACTACTACTACTACTACTACTGCGACTGCTACTAGTACTACTGCTACTACTGTTACTACCTCTACTGCTACTACTACTACTCTCCTACTACTACTACTACTACTACTACTGCTACTAGTACTACTGCTACTACTGCTCTGCTGCTACCACTGCTCCTACTACTACTACTACAACTACTACTGCTGCTACTACTACTACTACTGCTACTGCTACTAGTACTACTGCTACTACTACTACTACTACTACTACTACTACTACTACTACTACTACTGCTACTACTATTACTACTGCTACTACTGCACTATTGCTACCACTACTGCTACCACTACTGCTACTACTACTACTACTACGGCTACTGCAACTAGTACTACTGCCACTATTGCTACTACTACTACTATTACTAAATGAATAACTTTTCAGTATCAGCAGTAATATGAGACTATGGCCCAAAAGTAAGAAGATCGTGAATGCCCATGTTAGCAGAGCAGTCTTATTTGGCTTTTCTCTTTACAGATACATGTGTTATTCTTTCACTCCTGAGCTATTCTTCTGTAACCACAGCTGCTTCCTGGAGCAGGAGATGTGGCAGCCATACGAGAAGTGAAAAAGTTGATTTCCTGTAACACGTCTGCTCATAAAATCACCAGAAAGCAATAAGAGAGAATCCCTGGTAATATAATCTTGTGAAATTGCATTATGGGAAATGTAGGTTGTTGTTGTTGTTTGACCTGGAATGATCAGATCTCACTTCACTAATAACACCTCCTGTGACCTTTGACCCCTCTAATCGAAAAACAGAGAGAGACCAGCAACAGTCGATAAGTCGTTATTCTGTCAGGACCAAATCTGCATAATCTATTCATTTAATAATCTATACATACACTGATCTATACAGTGCACATTTATCAACTTAATCGGCACCTAAATACATTTTTACATTAACACCAAACCAAAAAATTGATTTGTAGAAAACACAGCACTCTCTTTGAATCTTATGCTGTCCATAGACAAACAAATGTGTCCAATTCTCTCTGCGGTTTAGCACCAAACTACATCTCTGACCTGCTGCTCTCATGAAGCAGGGACAGGTCTTCTGCTGGTGCCAGAGTCAGGATTCTGGCTTCATGTTTATGTTTGATTGTGTGACTAATTGTTTGTAAAGCCCTTTGAGGCTGTTGTGATACTGGGTTATAGAAATAAAACTGAATTGAAATTGAGGACTAAACTGTGAAACCTTTCAGTTTTCTGCAGCCGTCTCCCTGATGATGTGAGACAGGCCTCTGCTTTGACAGTGTTCAAGTAAAAACTGTTCTTTTTAGCTCAGTGTATGACAACTGAAAGTGTTTTATCTGCACTCTTTTCTTTTCATTTAGTTTTAAATTGATTCTTAATTATATTTTTAAATTTGATTTTACAGTTTTAATTGTATTTCTTGTCTTTTAAGTTGTCTTTTTCTGTAAAGCACTCTGAGTTACCTGTGTATGAACTGTGCTATGCAAATAAACTGGCCTTCCCTTTTTCACAGCTCATCAGTCAAAAGAAAAACACAAAATGGCAATAAATTCTTATTCTTACAATACAAAAAAATTATAATAGACTTTTTTTAGAAACAAGGCTAGATGTTATTAGCAATACCTGTTTCTAGTTTTAGACATGGTGTCTTATGAGCCTTCCCTGCTGTATGAAATATGAGCATAAAATGTACATAATGCAGCTGCAAATGCTACTCTCTGTACCAAGGGCAGTCTTATATGTTTAATGCAGCATATATATGTACAGTATATGGCCTATATCTCCATCCTTGAGGCCCATCAAACAATAATTTACATATGATCCTAGTTAATGGCATCCAAGTTTATGTCTCAAATGGTCTCACAACTTTTGTAGTTTATGTCGCAGGATTACCAATACTAAACTCATGCCAACCTGACCCATATTGTATTGCTCTGTGAAAAAACAACATTTCAAATACAAATAGGTTCATGTCTGGTTATAACAAAACCCTATATCTGCCTTGTAGCTAATTCCTCTCCTTTAACTCTAAAAATCCCCTAACACAGTGTTCTTTTGGGTGGGATTTCTCTCTAAAACACGAATTCATTGCTATTCCAACAAGTCCTGAGCCTCTCCATGTTTAATGCATGGGCCTCACCGCGCACAGCTCTGAGAGGAAGTGCATTAGCATCAGCCGCAATGAGAGATGTATGTGGTTAAACACAAGGCCAAGAACTACTGCTTTGGTCCCGACAGTCATTTAGCAGAGCAGAGAGCAGCCCTGGGTGGTCCCTCTAACCTGATGCAGAGACGTACAGCACCGACCGTGGGCTGCTTGTTCGGGAATATTTGCATCTGTTTTGCATAATGAGGCTTAAAGGCTGTCATATAGTGAGCTGATCAGTATTCAGTCATTATAGTCTCATCTGTGGGTGTTTACCAGCTTTAAAACATCCTAAACATATATTAGAGTGTGTGGAGATGAGAAGAATCCAGCCACAGGCCAGGTCAAAAGCCAGCCTTCTCCTAGTGCCAGTCCTAAGTTTGGATAAATGGAGAGGGTTGTGTCAAAAAGGGAGGGCATATGGCTTAAAAACAAATTAATATGTCAATTACTGCTCATAGGAGGCAGAGGATTTGCAGTGGAAGCCCCAGAAAGCCATAAGGAAAAAAAGAAATGTAGAGATGAATGCATGGTACCAGGTCAGGTGAGACGTTTTTGTTACATTAAAATATTCTGAAATATCATAGAAACACAGTGAGTGGTACAGACTACAAGACTACAAGACCATGCCCCCATCCACTCCAGTGAGGCAATTTTTTCATCTGTTTTTTCTTCTCTACAGGGCCAGCCCAGCGAACTAACTATAAACAAACTAAGCAGCTGCTTAGGGCCCCAAGGCTGTCAGGGAGCCCCCAAAGAGCGCCCGAATTGTCTATACACATGTTCATTAAAAATATTGTATTATAATAATGAAAACTGAAGTACAAAGTTCAAATGTATATTGTGTATAGGAATATAAATTAGGGACATTACCATTTACGTTCCAGCTGATAACTAATAAGGTGAGGGCCCCAAGTCAAATTCTGCTTAGGGCCCCATGCAGGCTTGGTTCAGTCCTGCTTCTGTCTGTGATGTTTTTGGAGTAAAATCGCTGCATTTTTGAAGTCAAGTTAAACCTTCATGCCAAGTTACCAGATGTATTAAGTTACAGGTTTTTTCTACAGTTTTATGTATGTACTGTACATGTAAACACTGTATTAGACTTGCTATAATACTGGGACAAAAGCATGGACATACTTATATCTGAAAGTCCAGATGCTCTTAATGTGATTATCATATGAAAACCTAAACCACAAACATGTTATGTACTAAAGATACCTGCAGAAGATGGAGAGTTCCCCGTTTTATAGGCCTGTTAATTCACTGTGTGCCACTAGATGGAGTAGTGAGCTGCTGCGGTGCTGAGGCCTTGGACAACCACTTTTATTCAGTGGTTTGTTTTTGTTCATATCGGTCTTTAGACTTCTTCCACATTATAGGTAATTACAACAGATGTGTAACAAACTAAGACCTTTCCACATTGGTAATTTTGCTGAAGGCTTTCTCCCAGGTGCCCTTCCTGACACAACCCTCTCCATTTATCTGTGCTTGGGACTACACAAGCACAAAGTGTGGCAGACGTTTGTGACTCCACATGGAGTACCAATGATGGGGGAACTAACCACTTGACTAAAGGGTAGAAGAAGTCATAACACTCATCGTCATAACAACTTTGAGATTCATAAAGGTGCTATTTTATGTTTTTATTCATATTTTTCCTCTGTAGAACAGCATTGCACATTTTACAACCTTTAAAAACATTATGTGACTAAGAAAAAAAAAATCTTTTCACTTCCTCAAACTTTTTGTATGATGCCATTTTATTTCAAAATTAAAAATGTCTGTGAGGAATCAGTGGAAACAGAGCTGTACACTTTTTTTTCCTTTTTTTTTTGTATAAATGAATGAGAGCAGACTGGATGTAGAGGGCTTGTTGATTAGTTAGTGCTTCCTGGAGAGGGCGGAGTTTTGTGGGAGCGTTTTGAGGCCTCAGAAACTCAGCGCCACAAAACGGCATGAACGAAACAAAACACAACTCCAGGTAGAGTAGAAAGCTCAGAAAAGTCAATTTTTTGCATAATTTAAGCCCAAAACAAAATAAAAAGTGCTATTATTGTGCTCTCTGCTAAATTGTCCCTCCCATTATTTGAGTGCAGTTATTCACTATGGGACATTTATAATAACCAGTTAACCTACATGCAGTTTACTACACTAATATTGTCCTGAAGCTAATTGGACGTTAATGTTTGAAGTTAGATTAAATGTGACAGAGCGAGTCTATGATATGATTAGTTTTGCCAGAGCAGTGATGGCTTCATTAGCGGCATCTGCATTATCATTATCAATATCATCTAATACGTCTAGATTACTAATGTGATAATTAGCATCTCAGTTTACTGCTCTGCATCCTGTTAAAGCTGCACAAAAAAACTCTCACATCTCCTAAAATGAAAGTGATAGAGTATAAATTGCAGAAGCGATATCTTCATGTTTTTCAGTGGCACCTGTGCTGCTAAACACATGTGACAGAAGTGATGAGGTGATGTGAGGTTAAATTAAAGCAGTAATTTTTGACACCCTTCAGTTGGAAAAGCAGTGTTTATCTCTCAAAAAATGTGAGGAAAAACATCAGAATATTCCCAAAATGACACTTTGAGACATGATATTTTCTAGAGGTTACTGCTCTAATTTTACTGAATATTTTATCAGTAATTTGTGAACACTAATATATTTTTATTTTAAAAACATAGTTGTCAAAAGCAGTGTGTCCTGTCTTGTGTGAAATCATGTAGGAACATTAAGTAATGGGATAATCCATCATTTTGTAAAAGAAGGTTTATATGAATATATGTTTTATGCAACTTATTTCCTAATAAGCAAGTATATAATTTCTGAAACATAATTTTACTTTCACTCAGTAAGTATTTTTAATGGAAAAATGTTATGTATGTAAGTTTTTTTTTTTTTATCTTATTGGAAAAGTGGGTAGTAATAGAATATAGTAAATGATAGTAGTAGTAATAGTCATAGTATTAGTAATAAAAGGAGTAGTATAGCAGTAGTAGTATAGTAGTAGTAACAGTTGTTGTGGTAGTAGTAGTAATAGTGTTGCAGTAGTAAAAATTACTTATTTCCTAATAAGGTAAGTATAACAATAACCAAGTTTGGAGAAGCAAACAGGAGCAATGACACAGGCTTTGTGTGAAGTGGTTCTGAGACACTTCCATAACAACAAACAGGCTTCTACACACTACTGTTGCATTTACTGTGAATAACTGTTAAATATCCTCTATGGAGCACACATTTAAATAGACAGTATGTACAGAAGCTTGATGTCTTTGTGTTTTTTTTTTTATGATGTACAGTAATTATTATCCACTTAGGCTCGGGTCAGAGAGTGTCTTTAGTTTGAGCCTCTCTTCTGCATCCTTTTCTCTCACATCAGCTAACTTCAGGTCCTCTGTCACTACATCCATACATCTGCTCTTGGTCTTCCTCTAAGACTCATCTGCCCTACGTAGCTCTAACCTCTGCATTCTTCTACCCATATATTCCCTTTCCCTCCTCTGTACCCGGCCAAACCATCTTAATCTGTCACATTTATTAAGATCTGTTTTTAAAAAGGCCTTGAGCGGTGTATGAACTGTGCTGTATGAATGACACAGCTTTATCTCTTGCCTTTTCATTGTCAGCAGTGTGAGCCTAACCTTAACCACTGAGAGTTTGTGTGGCACTGTTGCTATAACAACCGCTCTGTCATGTGGCCCGGCCTTTTGCCACGCTCCACATTTATAAACACGGCCAGCTCCTTACACAGATGGCATTTTCTGTGTCGCCATGTTGGAAAGGTCACCACTGTTTTGTTTTGCTCCTCTATGATACGAATAACACTGTTTTTTTGTTGTTTTTTTTACCTCTTTGTTCTGAGGCTGCAGGGGACACAGGTGTAAAGCGACTGACTGTAGCCCCTCCCCCTCTCACGTGGACCATGTGTCATTGTAACCTATTTCTGCAGACTATGGACAAATTCCCACAGACACTGACAGGACGCGCCCCCCTCCTCTCGACCGGTAATGAATGCTAATGAGCAGTCAGGGAAAATACTCACTACTGAAAAAGCATTCGATAACAATGTGTTTGTGAACCTGTGATGGCATTGAAAATAACAAAATGGGGGGTAAAAAGTAAACAAGACATACGATATTGATGTATTTCTTGCCTCCTAGGAATATTCTTTTAGCTTTTTACCTTGTGGTGTTCATCTTAATAAAACATCTGCCAACTCAACTGGCTTTAGAATGAATTTATATTAAAAATGCAGAAAGACTGGTGACCAAATGAACACAGAAACTATGTAAAGGTCCCCTATTTTGCTAATTTGACTTTTTTTTTTTTTTAAGCTTTTAACCATGTTATACTGTTGTTTCCACCTCAAAAACATACACACACTTCTCTTTCTCAAGAGCTGAAAATGCTTGGTCTCACAGCTCTATGTACACTGTAAAGATTTTACAATTTCTTACTGTGATTCTATACTGATATTTACTGTAAAATATTGGGAAGTCACAATTTATTATTTTGAAAAATTTAAGTTAATTTACTGTAAAAGCACAGCAACTAGTAGCCAGTAATTTACTGTGATTTAACAACACAGATTAAGAAATAATCTGCATGTGAAAACAGGAAGTGCTCCTGTGCGTTTCTAAAGCCCCTACACCGTCACTGGACTCATTCTGATCATTTCAGTGTTTAAACAGCCGTCATTACAAAGCAGTCAGATCATTTATCTTTCTGCTATCTGTCATGTTGCTCATAGCCATGCTAAATAGCCATGTTATGCTCTGTTCAGTTATAAACCGTGAAATACTCATGCAAACATGTCCAAAACTACTTCAAAAAGTCTGAGAAAAGCATAATATGGCTCCTTTATCCTCCCTATGACCAACCATTGGGTCCTGACCTCCCAGTTGGAAACCACTGATGTAAACCATTCTTTCTATTGTTCAGTTTTGTAGTAAAATGTAGCGGTAGTAGTAATAGTAGTAGCAGCAGCTGTAATAGCAGTTGTAGTAAGTTGTAGTAGTAATATTAACAGTGTAGTGGTAGTAGTAGTAGTAGTAGTAGTAGTAGTAGTAGTAGTAGTAGTAGTAGTAGTAGTAGTAGTAGTAGTAGTAGATTCAATAGGAAATCCCCCTGCTTTGTTGCTGCAGTGGGCGTGTCTCTGTTGGATGATGTCACCTGTAAAGCGGCTGTAAATAGCAGGTATTGTAAAATGATGATGCTCTGCACAACCAGACATTAGAGGAGTATTTAGGAGGATAATGGCACTGAAGCACTCCGGGACTGAGCTGGCAGCAGGCGGACATCTTGGCCCGGTTCCCAAACATTTATCTTGCTGTAAATGAATGAAGCGCACTGCCCAGTTTGAGTTGAGACATCATTATTTAGCAGCACGGCTCTGCGTCAGACCACAGTGTTTCCCCAGACTGATCATTAGGATTCATTATGAGAGGAGGAGGTAAGACCTGTCAGCACAGGACACTATAGGAATGTGTCCATAGGCGGCACGAGGGGTTAGAATAGAAATACAACACTTTTTAGCACCTGTAATATATTAAGATACAGTGCTGGTTCTGTAAAATTGGGGTTTGGGGGCCGAGCCTCTCATTTGTATAAAACACAGACTGACTATTTTTCTAAAGGAATGAAAGCTCTGCATTGGCCCCCACTTTCAGATACACCCTTTCCAAAAATGACTGGCAATAACAAGCAGAATATTAATCAAATAGAGTTGGAAAATTAATAAAATAAGCAAATAATAGATAAGATTTGGGGCCATCTAATGTCTGTGGGGCCCTATGCAGCTGCTTTGTTTGTCTAAAGCAGGGGTCTCTAACCTTTTTGGGTTTGAGGGCTACCCAAAAAATGAGAATTTGTACTGAGGGCTACTCGTGCAAAATCATCCAATCATACAATCCTAGTGTCATTTGAAAGGCATGTAAAGACTTTAATATAGAGGATTCTATATTAAAGTCTTTACATGCCTTTCAAATGACACTAGGATTGTATGATTGTTTGCTTTGCATTAATGATAATGTTTATAAAAATAATCTTGTAATTAAACATAAAAACAGGTAAAAAAAAAAAAAAAAATTATGACTAAAACACTGCAGTAGTCACTGTTTATAAATATCCCCCGCGGGAACCTCACAAGCTCCAGAAGGGCTACCTGGTGCTCGCAGGCACCTCGTTGGTGACCACTGGTCTAAAGGAAGGGCCGGCCCTTGGTAGATATAATGTTGAACTACAAAAGCAGAACATGGGTGCGGCAGTAGGTGAGTACTGTTCACCCACAAACCAGAGGGTTGGCGGATCGATCCCCGCTGCCAGCATTGCATACTGCTGTTGTGTCCTCGGGCAAGTGTGTGTGGCACTGGTGTATGAATGTGTTAGTGTGATTGTGTGACTGGTGGTGGTCGAAGAGGGCATAGGGGCAGAATGGCAGGGTGCCCCGGGGCAGCTGTGGCTACAGCAGTAGCTCACCACCACTGAGTGTGACTGAGTAGTGAATGAATAATGCACCTGATTATAAAGTGACTTCCAGTGTCTGTATAACACCAAAGTATCATTAACATCTAGCCTTTCTGTGTTCTCTACCTACTCAAGAACTGCATGCACATGGTAAGTGAGCTGTAATTTGTGACATCCACAAAATGCTACAAATATAAATTATGATTTGTATGCAAAACAGGGCTGTAATGCAGCTGAGGGGGCCCATTGCTGGGTTATGTTCAGTCTGGGTAGTACACAGCAGGCATGACTTCATTTCAAAACAAGCTTTACTTATGATTAAAAAATATTTAAAATGTATGATCTGGATAAATCCTTCACAATTTTAAATTAATGCTTACAAAGTTTAGTTATGAACAAAAATAAATATCTCTTTTTTTGTAGCACTGATGTCTGAATACTTTAAAGGAAGTTTTAGTTGACTTTAAGAAAGTACGGTGCTCTTAAAAGTATATTATATGGACACATTCTGAAAACCTGAGCTGGGGGCCCTCATTGCAAACTCACACCTCTGATGCAAAAACTCCACTTTGCGGTTTCTGGGATTGTCAATTCAGGTTGGACCCATAAAATCAGTTGTGTTTAGATCAGTGGCTCTGAGCAGACTCTAGGGGGCATCAAGACTGAAACATGATTTTTGGAGCCATTACACAACTCACCTTAACTCCTGCAACACTGTCACGCTTCAGAAACAAGATACCCAAGAGATTTTGTCTCTTTTAAACATTTTACACTCTTTTTCAAATCCTTTACACTTACTTATATTGTAGGCATTACAAACTCAAACATTACTGTATAATTGTATCCATTTTCACAATTAAGTTGGTAAAGTTTTTTTTTTCTTCTTTTTATCCTGGATGCAGAACCCTGTTCATTTATCTGGGTTTGGCATCGATAAAAGGATTATACTAGCTTGTGACTCCTTGTGGCTGGATTGAGGGATGCTCCAAAGAAATAAACAAATAAGTGCAGTATATTTTTGCCCTTATCCTCACAGCATAGAAACAGTATCTTTCTTTACAACCTGACGAACGTGTGCAATGCAGCTTATGTCTATTCTTCTGTTTATAAATGTTTAATCAGAAATATTTTACCTAGTTTATCAATAACAAGGACAATATCAAGGACAATAACACAAATATATGAATGCATTATTTTTTTTAACATGTCCATCTGAGACTCAAATCCAGCCTGTCTCTGAACTGACTGCAGTGGCTCCTGTTGTTTGTCCCAGTACAGTCAACAGAGCAGTAAACCCTGGATCGATGCTTGTTTGGAGGTTTTCTCTGTTTATTCCTCCACAGTCAGCAGCATCTCTCTGCCTCCTCACTCTGAGTTTACTGAGCTGGTATCTGTGTATGTCTGTGTGTACATATCTGTGTCTGGGCTTCTAATTGAGTTTACTGTGAGAGCAAGTGGTCTACAGAGTGTGGATACTCTCACAGGGCTTTCACATATCAGATAAAGAAATGCTGATTCATGGTCCCCTATTCTGCTAAATCAACTTTTTTGAGCTTTTAACTCTGTTATAATGTTGTTTGCACCTCTAAAGCAAACCTGTAGTGGTATTCTGTTTCATTCACGCATGTTTGAGTAATCCTGTATGCTGAGGCCACCTCGTTCTCAAGAGCTGAAAACGCTCGGTCTCACAGCTCTACGTAGACATGTGACATACACCATCACTGCACTCATTCTGATAATTTCAGCGCTTAAATTGCAGTCACTATGAAGCAGTCAGCTCATTAATCTTTCTGTTAGCATCATGTTGCTAATAGTCGTGCTAAAAAGCCATTTTATGCTCTGTCCAGTCCCCACAGTTACCAGCAGGGGACGACAGACACTTAAGCTGTGTCCCAATTCAACGGCTGCAGCCTTCGAAGGTTGCAGTCCACGAAGGCAACTCCTTCTTGTGGCCTTCATGGACTGCAAAGGCCGAGCTGAAATGGGACGGTCTAGTCCACGGAGCGTACGTCAACAGCTGCTCCTCCTCTCACGTTTGCCGCCACTGTCGCCTAGCAACCAGGACCGCAGCTGCTCGCTGATTCACTTCATTCATTGGTCACATAAGCAGAAATGGAGCCAGAAATTACACTTATTTTATTTTTTATTTTGTTTAATTTAGTCCTCGGGGAGTTTGAGCAGCTCTCTCCGCCTGCCTCTGCCATCTTCGAACGTTAGACAAGCAACGCACAGTGAATCATGGGATACGTTGGGCCGCGAAGGATCCACCCGATGCAGCCTTCATTCAGCGGGAAAGGAGGGCCGCATTCGTGGGCTGCGTTTGAAGTAGCCTTCGAATTGGGACACCCCTGTCACGCCGACTGTGACGTAATCGGCCTTTAAATGTAGCCGATGAAGACTGCAGCCGTTGAATTGGGACACAGCTTTAGTCCAAGTGTTCTCTGCAAAGTCAAAGTAACAGCTCCCCAAAAGAAGATGTTTTCATACATATACATTATTTTAAGTATAAAACATGAAATACTAATGCAAAGGTGTCCAAAACTATTTTAAAAAGCCTGAAAAAGCATCATATAGGACCTTTAAATAAAAGAAAAGCTGACATCTGTATATTATGGAGACTATCACACAGGCTTATAGACAAATTACACAAAGAGCTGCTCATCCCACACACTCACACAGGCCCCTCCCCCTCACTTTGATTACTCAGTTATTCCCAGGCCACTGTCCTGATTGATTTATCCTCTACCTGCCTTCGTTTTATATGCAAATGTTCCACACCCACGGCCCACATCTGCGTCACTCTTTATGAACACGTTACACACTGCTGCTGCATGCATGAAGACACACAAGCATTTATTCACCGAGACAGCACGAGCGGGCACTTATGGGCTGCAATCACACTGAAATTTGAATATGATATTTCTCTAACATGTTACAGGAGAAGTATAGTTTTTAGGTTTTATGAGGTTCCATGGTGTTATTTCTCTCTAAATATCCCAATTAGGGCGACATAATATAAAGAAAGCAGGCTACTTTGAGGAATCAAGACTAAATATATATAAATATGGCGATATATTGTCCTGCTCTTATCCTATTTGACCCGACAGAGTGAGCCCTGTTTATGCTCAACAAGCGAGAAGGCAAAAGGTGAGCCACTGTTCCCTTTTATACAGACAGCCCCAAATAGCAATGATTTCCCATTGTGTTAAGCTTAATTTATGCTTAATTTATCTCCTTCTGTTAATCCCTGCTGTTTTAGGGTAATAAAGGGACCACCCAACACCTTCTTGTATATTTTCAGCAAGTTTAACTAAAGACTTGTATATTACCTTGAGTGATCTTTGGGAAGACTTATCTTTTCTCATTAAGCTCTGTAAACCACAAGCTCATGGACTGATTATTTTAGATTAGCATATATACACAAATATTATAGGATTCTAAGACATCAATGGTAACTGTGCAAAGACATCAGCATAGTGGTGCAAATACCAACAGCAACATTTATGTTATAGTGTGCATGACAGTAACGTGGGCCTTTAGCGAGTCTTTATTTCACTACCGTTTATGGATTATATTCTGGGGTTAAGCATTTGCTCCCCAACCGGAGGGACATACACAGTTTTTCGGTTTCTAAGCAAGACGCTTAACCCACCCCAGTAACCAGTGGTGTAAGGAGGTAATGAGGGGCCCCAGAGCAGGTTTTCAGAATGGGCCCTAAAGTTATGAAGCACATTTAGTCATTTACATTTTGTCTATTTAATCATTTAATCGATATATAATACTTTTAAGTCATGGAAAGTGCACTGCAAAGTTGACAACTACCGCATTTAAAATATTCAAACTAAATAACAATGTTTTTGTTGTTGTTGTTGTTGTTGTTCATAACTAAACTTTTAAACATTTTAGAAAGATTATGCACATCATACTTTTTTTTCCAAATCCTTTTTAATCAAATGAAAAGCTTTTCCCCTAAATGGAGAGCTTGGTTATTTTTTTGCCCATACGGAAAATAACACACTAAAAGTGATTTTATTTGAGGACTCTTAATGGGGCCCCCTCATGTCTCGGGCAGGAGCCAATATTCCTATATAAGTTATATGGTATTTTCATAAGAAATATCCAAAAAGAAAATTCACAAATGTTGAACCTGATCATTTATATCAGTCACAAGGTCCATAAACTCGCTGTATGTGTCCTACCACACCAAAACATTTGCATATTAATAATTGACTGCCCCCCATCTCAATTAAGTACTATAGGTCTATAGAAAAGTGTGATGTTATCTGAATCCCAGCAATACTGGCTTCACTGCCTGATGTTATGCTCCTGAGATTAATATTATATGGATGGTTGCCACAAGAAGGGCATCCCCAAAAGGGAGCAGCCAAGAGATTTAAAAAAAATAAAGTACACACATAAAAATATATAAACATAAATATTAGCTTTCTTGCTTCATCTAATGTTTTTAACATTTATGCAGATATAAATAAATTAGGGTTCCCTCTGCTCATAGCCACAGTAAGTATATAATGACTTTATTAAATCGAACATTAATTTTTCTGCCTAATTGTATTCTGAGATATCCCATTATAAGACCACTTCACTTCATTATCCAAACTCTAATCTGTCCCCTCTCTCTCCTCCCCCTCCTCTGCCTCTGTCCCATCAGGGATTTCCATCTCTCCAACACGTCTCCTCCATCAGGACCACCACAGATGTCACTTATCCGGGACACACCTCTTCATTTCTGCCTCTCCTGGGACACTCGCTCCGAGGCCGACGGGACAAACGCAGAGCGGAGCTGGGGGGGGAGGGACAGGCCCTCTTAATGAATTAGTAATTAGGATTGACATTGGAGTGGGTGTCCCTCTAAGTTGGTGCACGCCTTTCTGTCAGCGCTGTGTCAACTGGACTGTCATTGTTCTAACCTGAATTATAGCCAAGAAGAGACCAGTGATGTACAGTGCCAGAGCTGGAGATGTTGAGGTTCTCTTTGTTTGGGACAAGGACAGAGCCATCACAATAGGGTAGGCAAGGTAAAGGCAATTGCCCAGGGCCCAGAGCTGAATGGGGGCCTCCAAGGACGGTCATTTACCTGTACTCAAAACAAACCAGAGAAGTGACGCTGCCTTGCAATTCTCGCAAGTCAAACCACAAATTGCAACCACCCTAAGATATTATTTACCATCAAAAATACATCAGAAAACAGGAAATCACATTTGTTTTGTTCAAATTTTCCTGGGGAGGACTCCCAGACCCCCCTGACTTATTGTCCCACATATTCACCTGTCTGTTACCCAGATCCTGAACCAGGATCCTGGTCAGGAGTGCCTAGCTGGAGGATTAGCTTATTGTGCATGTTTTAGGTTGATGGGGGAAACCGGAGCACTCAGAGAAACCCACCCAGACACAGGGAGAACGTGCAAACTCCACACAGAAAAGCCCCAGACAGTCTGGGAATAGAACCTGTGACCTTCCTGCTGTGTTAAACTAACCACTTTGCCAAACTGCTGAATGTGAATGCATGTTGTATAGTGTGACAGAATAATATTACAGAAATTATAAAGACAAGATGGTAGACTCCAGCTGAGAGATCGGTCTTTTAATGGAAAATTAAAATGAAATGAATATTGTTATGAAGTATGTTAATGAATTAACTTCTATTACTACTACAACCAATACTTCTATTATTATGCTACAACTCTATTTCATTTTCATTCTTCTGAAGTACACATGTATAGGTATTATTTAAGATACTTGTACTGTACATGTTAAGTATGTTATAAATGTTGTACATAAAGTAGTAATAAAACTATGAACAAAATATAAAGTGGGATGGACTCCAGATGGAGGTGGGTCATTGGCCAGATGCTGCAGATACTCTCGGTCTGTCCCCAGAGTCTGAACAGGGTCCATCAATGACATCAGCCTCACTCAGATGTTTTATCATTTGTTAGCTGTCTGTTTGTCCTGCCCAACTATAATGTTCGTAAGAAACGTAGACTTAACAAAAGCTACAGGAAGTCAAATGAAGTCTAACTTTATTTATAACATCTTTAGTTGACCAAAGTGTTGCACAAAATTCACACATCAGCAATAAAAGAAGCATAAAAGAAGCAAAAAAAAAACAACCTAACACAGAGCTGAAAAAGAAGCCTGGGTTTTACAGTCTGTCAAACCAGACCAATTCACTTTCCCTAGTGAAGCAGAGTGGGTCTGGAGCCCCTCTCATTCAAGCCACAAGGGATCAGTAAAATAACAGTTTATGAATTTTAACGGATTCACCTCCATCGTAAGACATTAGGTTGAATAGATAAAGCATTTACCCCTGAACTAGAAGATCCCTGATTTTTAGTCGAGTTCTGGGCACAACCATTGCGAGATAGGGCCACTGCCTTGGTGCACGTCTGTGCCCAGTGTTTTCTAATTGGTTGTTTTCCAGGCCAGCCAAGACTAGAACTAAATTGTTTGTTTAGATTCATTGTCAGAGGGAAAATGTTGCTTTCTTATGGATCCATCTCCAAAATATCTGCCATCAAGTATCTACACAGGCAACCCTTCTACAATTACATTACATTATAGGCTGCAGGATTTTTTTAATGTTAGGCTAATAATGTATAAAACTTATTACATTATTGTCAAAATATTGTTACGTTATTGGCTCAAAAACTTTATTACATTATTGCCACGTTATGTTATTGGCTTTATTACATTTAAAACTGCCAACAATATTACATTATTGGCAGCAGGTATTATTGGTCATTATTACATTATGAGTTGCTTCAGTGATAATATCAGGCAGCATGTGAATTTTGTCCTCAAAGTTGAAGTGTTAAAAGCAGGAAAAATGGGCAAGTGGAAGGATTTGAGCGAGTTTGATAAAGGCTAGATTGTGAGAGACGACTGGGTCAGAGCATTATCAAAACCTCAGCTCTTGTGGCGTGTTCCCAGTCTGCAGTGGTCAAGATCTGTCAAATGTCATCCAAGGAAGTAACAGAGGTGATCCGGTGTAGAGTATGTAATTTTAGCTCTATATAAAGGATTAAGTGAACCTCCACTTCCTCCATATGGTTAATGCGTAGGCAGAGGGCTTTCATCTCTTCACTTGGTTTGTTGCGGTCTTTGAAACCCTCTCCTACACACACCACTTTGTACAGCTCCTCCACTCCTGTCCATATCGTCCTCTCTAATCACCATTTCTCTGTTCTTCTTCTGCCTCTTTCTCCAGAGACCACTCTCTTCTCCGTCCTATAATGTGCTATCGATCACTGGACATCACTCGATCGGACACTGACGCTCTCAATCCATGCAGACGGTTTTATTCAAGATCTGGCTGCTTCATTGGATTTGAAGGCATATGATGAAGAACCAGGAAGAATTAAGATTACACAACAGAGAGATACGTGTTTCGGCAGTGAATTTGAGTAAAATGATAACTTATGTACACACAACAGATAACTATAGGCACAAATTATATTTTATTTCTAACTTAGGACTAGAGCTAGATGAAAATCAGACTAACCCCAAAGATATACCAAGACTATATCAAGACTAAACTAGACCTTGAACAGAGAGTAAAATCATGACTAAACAGGGACTAATCTATGGATAAATCAGAACAACAACAACAACAAAAAAACAAAAAAACAACAAAAAACAAAGAAAGAAACACTATGCTAAAGCAGCGCAAAATAAAGACCAAATTTAAATAAAAAACAAGATTATGCTGGGGCTAAATCAGGACCAAAACCAGGACTAAGCAATGAATGACCTTGAGATGACACTGGGGCTGAAGCTATTTCTAAAAGCAAGAAAAATCAAGGTCTAAACCAAGACTAAACTGAACAAGATCAAGGTTAAACCAGCGCTAAACCAAGCCAAAACAGGTTTAGATGGGACTGAAAATGGGGGCTAAACCAGGACCTACTAAAATTAATTAAATCAAATTAAAATAAACCAAGGCTAAATTCAGGACCAAAACAAAGCTAAACATTGGTCTGAATTAGGACTAAAATTAATCTAAACCTTGGTTAAAACAGACACTATAACGCTGTAAAACCTAGACATTTCCATACACAGACTCAGAGGACGTGGGATCAGAATATGAAGAATATACTGTACTGTATCTGTCTGTCCTTTGGTGATCCTCAAGGGCAGAGCGACGGTTGATTTATTGAACTGGTAGAAAAGGACCGCAGGTTTTTCAGCTGAAGGTGGACAATTTTAGCTCAGAGTCTCAAACAGAGGTAATGTGCAGCAGTCACTTTACATACAGTAGTCTGTACTGATGTACTGGTTTATCATGGCCTGACAGATAATACTGATGCTTTTGAGAATTATGCTGACCACATTTTAATTTCAAACCTTACCTTCAGGATTGTTGAGTAGTATATACAGACAGACATTGGTGAATAATATTATAAAACTGGAAAGGAAAAAACAAAACTTCAAAACTATGAAGGTAAATCAATATTCTGTAAAGAGTGTCACCAGAAAATGATGGGGGATAATAAACATGGTCCCATAATCAGAGCAGAATAAACCCTCTACTACAGTTTACTCAATTAATAAATGGTTTTGAACATTTTGTAATCTGCTTTTCTATTGTTGTTTATCACATGACACAGGTTTATGTGTAAAGACTACACACACTACAGTTGAATGGTTTCATATTCACATTAAATAAAAAAAAAATCTCTTTCTTCTTTCTTTCTTTCTTTCTTTCTTTTTACCAAAATAAGCTATCATCACTTTAGTGCCTTCATACATACTGATTGACTAATATTATTGGGCCATGTAAGTTGTTAAACCTGTGCTTTCACAAGCCATGCAAATGTATTATGCAAAGTTTAAAGTATTTCCCAAACAGCGTGTCTGAACCCAAAGATGGATCGGGGACGTTGAATATGTTGTTTAGATTACTTGAAGACTAAATATTATTTAAATTACATAAAATGGTGAAACCTTTTGTCAAAAATTAAGTTGTCATAAAATAATTGTAAAAGGTGCCACAGTCAGACTAACTGAGGACTTCTGGTTTATAAGGCACATGGGCACTACTTTTCAAACCACAAAACATCATTATGGTCTATCCTCCTTATTGCAACCATAACAAATATAAAAAACAAAGAAGTGACTAAATCTACTGGACTTTAAGTTTTCCTTCTAAGACATTTGGGGGTTCATCCGAGCACCATCATCAGTTTTAAAGGTGCTATGAGTAGTATATATTTTTATATTTCATTAATAATACCCAGATGTGGCCAAAGATATGAGGTAAACCTGTTTAAATCAAATATTAGTTTTACTGATAACAATGGTACAGCTCATTTATTTACAATAAAAAACATATTGAAGATAATGCCCGAGTTGTTTATGTTCACGTTTTTTGCTTTGGTTCTAAAACCTTGCACTGCTGATCGTCCAATCAGAAAAGAGGAAAGAATGGCAACCCACAGACCATTGTTTTGATTTAGACTGCAGTACCGTTTTCAAACCAGCAGAGCGCATGCTGCTTCCAATACCTTTAAATTTACAGGAAACAGGAAGTCACTAGCATTAAATGCACAGCCAAAGGTCACATGATCAAGCTATTCTGTAAACTAAAAAAAAAACTAAAATTGATGATGGTGCTCAGATGAACACCGGAACGTCTTAGAATAAAAACCAAAAGTCCAGTAGATTAAAAACCAGAACATAACTAATACTTTTCATGATACTATGTACTGGCTACTACTATTACTACTACTACTACTACAGTATATACAGTAGTAGCTAGTTTTGCACTCAGCCTTTACCTTCTGCATCTCAAGGCTCTTGTAGTCAAATGAATTCTTTGACCAAAATCATGTTGTGACATTGTATTGAGTGAAAGAACATGACTAATCACAAGACCACGAGTTACACTAAATCACTTTCAGACAATTAAAAATGTCGGCATAAAGCAAAGAAGTATTGTTTTGGTAGATAACAGTCTTCTCTGCAGAAGCTGTGGTCTGAACAGTGGTTACAGTGTGTTTGTCTTTTGGATAAGCTGTAATTAAAGTCCCACCACAAACACTGCAGTATTGATCATGTTTTCATCACGGCTTTCAGATAGTAACAACCAAAGATGGCCAACAAACAGTCACTTCGGTTTGATATTTTCCGGTCACATGACAACTTCTGCAAACAACAACACAGATTTGTATCTGCAAAGTCACTAAAAATGACTAACAAATGCCCTCCCAGTTGTTGCTCTTATTCAATCCAAGCCAAAGTATTACATACAAACCAAGGCAGCTGCAGACTTTAGACCTTGGACAGCACTATTTGACGGTCTGTAAATCATCCATGTGCTCAAGCCAGTTCAGTGACACATAGGCCTGTCTCATTATGTGGATATAATAAGCTAACATAACATAATCTAATAAGGTACAACATGAGATGCAGTAGTCAATGTGAGCATCGTCGTAAGGCCAAGAAAGTGATTAGTTAGTCACTTCGAGGTCAAGGATTAATCTTTTTTTTATTCACTTGTGGGGGGACAGTAAACAGACAAAAATGCCAAGAACATTGCTGTACTAAAACCTGGTCTAAACTATTGCTAATAAAACAACCAGGGCAAGGTAAATTAGGACCAAGCTTAGAGCTAAGTCAGGACTTAACTAGGACTACAATCAGGGCTAAAACAGGGCTTAGTCTGGACTATAACAGAACAAAACCAGGACTATAGGAAATGGCTGAATCTGGAGTAAGCCAGTAACCCAAAATCATGTCTGACAACAGTTAAGAGCACTTATAACTTTCAACTGTCAACGATGTTGTCATTTAGGGGATGAACATTAATGACATTAATAGCCAACCGGCCAAAAGATTTCCATTTTGGCTACTGACACATTTAGTCTCACTAGCCACTTTGGCTGGTTAGATTGTATGTGTGTATCAACTTTAGACTCCTCAATTCCTGTTATTTTTGAGTGTACATCTATTTTAGTATATAGCCTAATAATTCATCATGATCAGAGAAAAACATAAAAAAAAAACTCATGTATTAAGTTAAACAACATGGGAAAAGATATAATTTATTGTGCCTAGGTAAACCTAGTTTCTTAAAATTTAATAAACACTCTCTGTACATGAAACCAAATTCTACATTTCTTTAAGCCAACTGTATGCTATACAATAAATACAAGCACATTTGAACTAATGAAATGGCTAATGAAAACACTAGTTGGCTAGTTACTTTTGAAAAGTAGTTGCCACAATGGCCAGTGAGCAAAAAAGTTAATGCCCTGCCCTGGTGGGAATGTGCTTGGGCACGGTATCTATTGCCAGTGTGAGCTACCCTTTACCCAAGATACAAAGGTTGATTACTCTAGCTTTACCAGTCAGATAAAGCATGATGGAACACGGCTTATAAGGACACCATTTATAGGTAAAAACTAAATTAAATACACCCAATATAACAGGAAGTGTGGTTACTTATTGCATGGTAAGCTGTAAAGTTCAGTTGTGTGTGGGCTACTTTATTAGTTTGCATATGACCCGCTGTAAAAGGTTATCCAACACCAATGCATGTGTGCAGTATGACATTTTCTTAGACTATAATGGTATCTCTGTTCTGACAGCGGAGCACCAGCAGTGTCAACAAACCCTCCACAGCGCTAATCTCTCACTGCGGGCGACACACGGATATCAACAGGACCTTTCTTCAAACGCGTCCCCGCTCACACCGTGCGCTAACCACGGGAGAGTGATGATGGTGGTGGCGGCGGTGCTCCCGTCCGGCGAGAGGCATCACACTTTCCCCGCTGCTGCCATTCAACAAGCCCGCACGGAATAGAGAGAGTGAGAGAGGAGAGGGGAGGCTGACGGGGGGGAGGACGGACATTCATCTCTGATCTTGCCCGCTCAGTGAACACTCTACGCCGGCTGGAACTCCCCGTGTGTGTGTGCCCTGGCTGCGGAGGTGTGGTGGCGTTGAATTCACGGTCGTCTGTTAAAACCGGGAGGCAGCGACAAGACGTGGGCTGCTGCCGCTGGGAGGACGAAGAGGAGGTGGGGAACAGGAGCCAGTTTTCCCCGGGAGACAACGCGAGGACGAGGACCACCGCACCGCCGCTGGAAAAAGTCTCATTTTACGGCACGGTTTTAGCGGCGGTTGAGGTAACCGTTGTAAACAGACGTTAGGTAGGTTAACGTTCAAATGCTAATTGCTATTTGCGTGCATTTTAAAGCATTTTTTCATTGAAACGGGTATTTTTTTTAACTTAATTTAAAGGTTTTGCGTTTAACCTTTTAAGCTACGCTGAAATTTCGCCACGTTTTTGAGCTAATTTGTGGCAAAATGTGCTTAGCTAGTGCGTCCCCTCACCGGCTCGTAAAAAGAAGAAGGAGCAGTAGTGACGGTTAACAGTTAAGCTAAAACGAGCTAAAGGATAACATTGCGTTACATTATTTGAGCCGTGGGATTTCAGATACGTGTGTGTTTTTCTCATTGCCCCCTTTCTCAATTGTAAAGACAGCAAAAAAAGAAAAAAAAAAAAAAAAAGAGAGAGAAGAGAGGAGAGCGTTTCCTTTCCGCATGTTAATAGGACATCTTTGTAACGCGACCAAAAAAAAAAAAAAAAAAAAAAAAAAAGCTCTATTTTCCTTTTCGGGGGGAAATGAAAGACAAACCGGCCTCGTTTTAAAGCCATCCTGTTGTCATGGTTACGGGATGGAGGAGAGCGCGAGGGCTGCTTGCTGCTGCTGCCTCTCCGTCTAAAAACACACCGAGGGGACACTGAGCCAGACAATGAGGCTGGGATAGTGCTTAGTGCCTGTTTGTGCGTTTGGGGGGCACTTTTAGAAACGACCCAAGATCATAGTAACACAATTATAAGTTGTGGAGGAATTTTAGGACAGAATGGGTACAGTTAGATGGCATAGGAAGGGCAATTAATGGTCAGAGATAGTGATAGATCTAGCTACTGTACTGGCTACCCCAAAGTATCCTATTATGTATTTTAGAAAAAGCACATTGGCCAAACATGGACACAACCTAAACTGGTCCAAAACAGAAGGAAAAGGTCAGTGCAGTGCTATATCAAATGATCTTCTACAAATCTATAATTGCTAAAATAAGCTGGCTAACAGGCTGAGGGGGGACAGCCAGACAATGAGCCTGGGATAGTGCTCGGTGCTGAGTTTTTTTGTGCGTTTGTGGGGCACTATCGGAAATGGCCCAAGATTATTGCAACCCTGCTATAAGTTGTGTTTTATTACTAAATTGAGATAGGCTAGAGTCTAGATCTTCAAGTATCGAATAATTAATTGCATTTAGGGCATTTAATGGAATCAGAATGCCTAAACATGTATGTAGGCTGTGCAAAAAGAGCTAAAAGGTCATTCCTTTGCCATATTAAGCAGTTATATATTGCTAAAAAAAAAAGGTGGCTAATATGCCTGTATGTCTCACACAGAGTGGACAGCCAGACAATGAGCCTGGGAGGATTTTGGGGGCACTTTGGAAATGACCCAAGATCATAGTAACTCTATCATAAGCTGCAAGGAGATATTTTGTTGGTATGTTTAACACTGGATGGATACAGTTAGATGGTTACCTACATAAAAGAGCATGTGGTCAAAGAAAGCTTGATTTGGGAAGCTAGTAAAGTGCACTTTTAGATATCCTATAATTAGGGTAAATGTAAGGTAGAGAAAGCGTGATGCCCAAATATCAACGCAGCCCACACAGACAAAATGTGTTCGGAGTGTTATCCATGTACACATTTCCAATTGCCAATGTCAAGCTAAAATAGGCTGGCTAATGTGCCTACTCTATCTGAGGAGGGAACAGCCACACAATGAGCCCAGGATAGTGCTTGTTTGTGCGTTTTTTCAGGGCACTGTGGAACCCCGTTATAAGTGTTGTGGAGGTATTTTAATAATGAATGGGTACAGTTAGATTGTATGGTTAAGGGTGCTATGGTCAGTGTTAGCAAGTGAGCAGACTTGATTTGTGTAGCCAGTAAATTGCAAGGTCTAGATCTTCAGGTATATCCTATAATTATCAGCATTTTAGAGGAAGAGGAAGTAGAATGCCTTATGTGTATACAATTCATGTAATTTCAGTGCGATATTAACATTACAGTTGTCAATGTCAAACTAAAATATGCTGGCTAATATAATATGCCTCTATGTCTCACACAGAGGAGACAGCCAGACATTGAGCCTGGGATAGTGCCTGTTTGTGCGTTTGGGGGGCACTTTGGAAATGACCCAAGATCATAGTGACCCCATTATAAGTTGCAGGGGGGATATATTGGGTACTTGGGTAGGGGTACTTGATTTTGCAATATTAATTCCTAAATTGTACCCACAGATGCAACCAAAATGAGAAAATTAATCATAAATCATGTTTGTAATAGTGCAATGACTTTTTTGTCATCCCATCTTAATGGATATATTCAACAAGTTTAATGTTGTGAAAAGAAGAGTGAGTTCATAGCTGAAGAAAAGTTCACTGCAGTGCTATGTTAAGCATTCATTTACAAATCTACAGTTGCCAATGTCAAGCTGAAATACGGTGGGAATTATAAAAAGGTTTAAAAGAAGATGTATTTTTAAGATATTTAAGTAAAATCTTAAGTCTTTATCTAATAGTACAACTGCAGATAATGTACCTTGAGCAAGTTTTACTCATGTTATTTTGAAAACCTAAACCTGCTCAGCTCCAGAACAGGGTGACCTTATTCATTGCTGGCTAGATTTTGAAATAGTTTGTACGTAATTAAAATGCTTCTAATGCCAAGTCATTTAGTTCCTCTTCAGTGAAAGGAGTGCAGAGAATGTTTTTGTTGTCGGCACACATTAACCTTGTGGTAAAGTCCTGTAATGTCCACATTCATCATTATTTGGTTTCATTATGACGGCTCTCTCACTAAACGAGTGCGACTGGATTGGATTCACTGAACTCAACTCAAGAGATTGTCCATATTAATGCAGAGGGTGTAATGTGGGCGTTTCAGTCTTAATGGGGACAGTTAGATGGCACAGTAAAGGTCACATGGGTCACAGTAATTAATGGCGTAGGCTTGGTTTCGTAATTGGTTCATAGGTAATCTTTTTATTAAATACTTCTGATGTGTAGTCATCGAAACCAGTGATTCCTGACTGATGGGTTGGGACCAAAATATGTTCCAAAGGGAGTTGATGTTCAGTATAGAAGTCTAAATTGTTTACATGAAAAAGGAAAACAGAAAGTACCATGTGCCATAAAGGTCACAATAAAATATAATGATCAGGGTAAAACTGGGTGATTGGCTAAACAATTTTCGGGGATTTACAATTTTTATGAGATTTTTTGTTCTTTATTTCTCCCTTAAAAAGCTATTTGAATGTAGGTCTATTATTTTTAATGAGAATATTGCATAATATTTTTAAGCTTAATGCCCAAACCAAACAGCAGAGCAGCAGTGTCCATAACCTTCGTAGCAAAAATCGATGTCTTTTATTTTTGATTCTTTTGCTTCTAAAAACCAGACTTGGCAAAAAGAAGCATACATAAAGCATACATAAACAAATAGCACTGTCCGCCACACTACAGGCTGCTTGGTTTTGCCAAACTGCTGCCACCTGCAAAACGAAGGGATTAATACAAATGTTTTCTCTGTGATTATTAGTGTTTTTAGCGTCTGCAGCTAGTCTCCTCAGTCAGTATTTAAGCTGCTCTGGGCGCTAGCAGTAGCATTAGCCACAACACAGTGGACAGTGCTGCACTAAGAGGACACAGTTTCCACTTAATGTGATTTTACAATATTGCTATTTTTGACATTGTCTCAAAAAAAAAAAAAATATATATATATATATATATATAAACTTATTTAATTTATTGCAGAGCCCTAGATCAGGGATAAAATTGGGTCCCACAATCAAACTGACTGAGAACCTCTGACCTAAATTGTCAGTGTTAGACGTGCTTTTGTTGGTCACATACTACACAATGTCAATATCTAAAAAGTATTTTGAATATTATGATTATGTCTTGTGAAATTTGAAAATCCCCTTTGCCAGTGGAAAAATTATTTAACACATAAAGAAATGCAAGGCTCTGGTCACATATTTTACTTGGTCTCTTTTGTCAATCATAGTCCAATTCGAGGCTCTGATTGGCCGATGGTTTCTTAATTACAGAGGCAAAGTGTCATTTAATGTTCAAACTTGTGGGTGGCTTCTTTAAAACAGGTGTTAGATAGCGGCTTATTTCTTATTCCGAAGGCAAAGTCTCCATTATGTTAATTACAGATATTTGCATGTCTAGCCGAGTGGATCTATTGTAACACATAGCAGTTCAACAGTGGGCCCTCCCAAGTGCACTGTGAGTGGATGAAATGTTACTGCTGCTGAACTAAATGTGTCAGACAGGCAGACCTCATTTAGACTAAAACGGGCCAAAATCTAAACCTAGGGGAAAATGCAAGTCTAAATAATGACAAAACAAGGACTAAACCTGGAAGAAACCAGGTCTTAACCAGAACTAAAACAGAACTAAACAAGGACTAAAACCAGGTCTTAACCAGGACTAAGCCGGGTCTAAACCAAGTCTAGGGCTAAACCAGAGGTAAAGTCATACAAAATCATCACTAAACCATGTTAACCAGGACTAAATCGTGTGTAAACCAGTTTTGAACCAGGACTAAGCTGGTCTAAACCAGGTCTAAAACAGGACTAAACCAGGGCTAAAACTGTACAGGACTAAACCATGATTAAACCAGGACTAAACCAGGTTAACCAGGACTAAACCAAATCTAGATCAGGACTAAACCAAATCTAGATCAGGACTAAACCATGTATAAATCAGTTCTGAACCAGGACTAAGCAGCACCAAACCAGGTCTAAAACACGACTAAACCAAGACAAATGTCTAAACCAGGACTAAACCATGACTAAAAAATAAAGAGAATAAACTAGTTTTAAACCAGATCCAAACTAAGTCTAAAGCAAGGCTAAACCAGGACTAAACCATGTTTAAACCAGTTCTAAGCCAGGACTAAATCAGGACTAAACCAGGTCTAAAACAGGAGGAAACCAGGACTAAAACCAGGACTAAACCAGGTCTAAACCAGGACAAATGTCTAAACCTGGACTAAAAAAAAAAAAAAAACTTAAAATTTAAGACCCAACAAAAACAGGAATAAAACAGGAAAAACTAAATCAGGACTTAAATGGCAAAGGAATCCTGAGTACCACCATCACTTCTGAATGTCTTTTACAGTAGATCCCAAATTTATTTTCTTAGATTTCCAAAGAAAGACCAAACGTGTGCTTTATCCATTCTCTGCTGTTGTGATGACTGCTCTTCGAGTAACAGCTTAGACACACGACTCCCATTGCTCATTGCATTCTTCCTACTCTCCCTCTATAATTTACAACAATTTGACCAAAGTCCTTTATTTAACGTTATATCATAGTGTTTAAAGTTGTGTCTTCTTGTACCTTGCCTTGTCATAGCTTGTCTAATGTTTTGAAACTGGAGATGCACTACTGGATAAAAGACATCGCCTGTTCTGTTATGGCTGGTAGACAAGAAAACCTGTGAGGACATTTTGGCAGAAGATAAGTGTAATGCAATATATTTTCAGTGGAACAAAGTGCTTTAGTAAGATAATGTGTGGCTGTCTGTATGTGGATAGACAACATTAGCGAGTGAATATTCAGTGTTATATTTTGGGTTAATCAGCTGAAGTCTACAAGGAACAAGACACTGGATCTGAACTGGATCTAATCTAGGTCTGAGCTGAACTTGGACCTGTGCTTCCTCATCAAAGAATGTTAACCTGCTAAACTGAGAAGTGAGATGAAGTGTACCTTGAGTTTCAGTTACTCTTGGATAGAGCTACTACTAACAAACACTACTGCTACTATTATTCCTGCTACTATTACTGCTGCTGTCTACTTCTACAGCTATTAATTCTTACTAGCGCTGTTATTCATTCATTCATTCATCACTCTTGGAGTTCCCCACCAGTCAATTATCTGGAGCGCGTCTTATGAATGTGGAAGCTAACCAAGGCTTTTATAACTTCTCTGACCTGATTAACGGTGTTTAGTGCCTTCCTTCGTCACCTGTTGATGCTCCTGAAGTCTGTGTTATTGTTGAGTTCTCTGTGAGCTTTTTTTCTTCATCTTGTTTCCATTTTAACAACAGTAAAGTCCTGTTGACGTCCAACGTAACAACCACATTTAAACAAACCCACCTTTTCCACACGTCTTTGTACAACTGGCTTCTGCTGCTGTCCTTGTTCAGAAATAAGTACAGAGCTGCTCATAATACACCGTATTCTGGTGTTTTATGGCAGAACCAGCAAAAATCCACCATGTTTGTTTTGGATATGGTCAGCGGTGCACTGCTTATGTCCCGTCTGTTGTTTCTCTGATTGATTACTCCGTCTGTGATTGTTCTGCTCATAGAAACAAAATTTAAGTGAAGGGATACAGACTGACTTCTTTGTATAGAATAGGAAAAGAGTTTGTCTGGCCAGACAGGCTAGCATGTCTTTGGACAGTTGAGAGGAAGCTGGAGAGAACCCACGGTGATTATTACCACTGCTCATACAAATACTGTTACTATTTGCTATTAGTAGAACCACCACAACTATTACGACTGCTACTGCTATTAGTAGATGATTAGACACTTTATAGGTCTCAAAGGAAATTCAAGGAACTATTACCAAACAATGGAGCTCCTGGAACTGTAGCCGTCTACTCTCCACCGCAAATAATCTGCCTCCATTAAGCCCTCTCTCCGCATGTTCTTAGCTCACACCAACTAACTTTGTGTCCTTTCTCACTACATCCATGAGGCTATAATGGGAAAAAATACAACCAATTTCAAAAGTTTGCTTCAAATTTCCATTTCTATTTTAAACAAGATGGAAACATAATACAACTAACATAATACTGTTTACCCATTTTCATGACATTGTGCAACAGAATGACAGTCTCCATTAGCACACATTGTAAACTGACAGCTTATGCATTCTCATTCTTATCAGTAATGGCATCTCTAAAATGAATGTGTTTTCCTGACAACATGAAATTGCTTTGGAAACAAGACAGATCACCACTTTCTCCTGAGCTTGTATTTTGATATCAGAGTTTAAATGCAAGTTGATGGTTGACCTTGACATTGCAGTGGTGACATATTGGGTTGATTTAGGGTGAACTGACTTGCACTGTTATGCTCCGTTGCTAGTCTGACTTGTGCTGCGCTCCACATCTTGATTTTCCTGTTTTGCGTCTCGGGTGAAGGAGCAGGAAATGTTTCCCTCAGTCTGTTTGCATCTGTGTGGAGAAACACAACAGCATTATTCAGAAGGTGACTCAGGATCTCAGTGCATTGTCTTTTGGCTGCAGAGGCCGTGCGCTGCTTATTCTGAACAGGGGCAGTAGGTCAGAGATGGTAGCAGACTGTGTAATGTATTCAGAGCATGTCTTTGGCCGCAGGAGAGAAAGAACAGAGCCAAGTAATCGACAAACCTTTATTTAGATAGCGGATGTTTATTTACCTCTTCCCCAATGGATTTGGTTACCAGTGAATTTATTCATCTTCTACCACTTATTTCTGTTAAGGGCCTACCTTTCCAGTAACTATGGGTCGTAGGAGGGGTACGAACTGAACCTGCACAATGGCCAGTTAGTTGCAGGGCTGACCCAGAGACACACACAAACCTCCACTGTCAAATTGATTCTCTAAGGTCAATTTAAAGTAAACACATACATGTCTTTGAATGGTGGGAGGAAAAATAGAGATCCCACAGTAACAATGGCAGGACATGCTCACTCCACTCAGAAAGATATTGTGAATGGACCGGCATGAGGAACCCACAAACTCTGGAGCAGACAAACTGAGCACTGCTGGAGGAAAAGCATATTCTCTATATCTATTTGAACACACAAGAGCTTGTGTCTACAGGGCTGATGTAGGTGCTCACAGGCTGTAGAAAGGAGGGGTGAAAACTGCAATGCTACCACCAGATGCCACTAATATTTTTTTCAGACTAAACCTCAATTAGCTAATTGTACTCATTGACACAGTGTGCAATATGGTTTTGTGCATTTACCCTGGCTTTTGGTTAAAAAGTCAGCCACATGTCCGGACAAAGATGTGACTCAAGGACCCCAGCTTCATCAGCCATCTTTTAGCCAGTTCATAGGAAACATCCAAATTTCTTTATCTTAGCCTGAAAAGCTCAAAACGGCAATAAGGCAATAAAAAGATTTTACTAATTTCTCAGGCATAGAACCTTGTAGAACAAAAATTCCAAATGCCCTTTGTATCTCTCCCCAAGCTCTACTTGCACAGCAAGTTTGACTGAGATTGTCATTGGTGTTCTCACTGTCAGTTCATGAGATTCCATTGTGGCAGCCCTGTTAGAAATCTGTGAGATTTGGCCTTTGGGACGTCCTGAGAAGCAGCTTAGAGTGCCTGCAACCGTCTTTTAGCAGTTTGGGCTCTTACACTTCAGTTCAAAGGAAACATCCAAAATCGCTTTATCTTGGCCTGAAAAGCTCGCAATAAGATATGATTTTGCTCGTTTTACTGGAACAGAACCTCATAGAACAAAAAAATCTAAATTTGTAGCTCTCCCCAAGCTCTACCTGCACAGAGTTTGACTGAGATTGCCTTGATAGTTTTCTCAAAAAACTTATCACCTAATAAACATTAAAACAAATGGCTTTATTAAAGAAAATCTGCCCTACATATCGTTCCTAAAAAATCTGGAGTGTTTATTGGCCCCTGGCTGCTCTGGATTTTAAAATAGTTTTAAAATAGTAGTTAACAATTTAAATCAGTCGACCTATAGTACATACTGCAGTATTGCAAAAGCTGATTTATATCTTCTTAGGGTGGATTGTATTGTCCCAAGTGGAATCAGCAAAGTATGTTACCGATTTTTATTTAGCTTATTTAGTACAATTAGTCTCCACTTTCAGTTCTATGGCCCTTCACTATACTAATACTAAACTCGACCATTATAATTTATTGACCAAGTTAAACCGCACAGTGTTCTCTGTGTAACAATATAAAATGCATTGTCCAGAATGTTAAATATAAAAACAACAGGAGATGTTGTTCTTCTCTCTTACTCCAGCAACATCTATAAAGCCCATATTAGCATTTTTCCTGTATCAGCATTTTTCAGTTCAGATTTATTTTAGGGGAAACAACTGACCTCAGTGAAGCTCCAGTACTGTGTCCTACAGCGTGCCAATTGCCATTATAGACTGTTACCTTTGAGGAGAAACCTCTCTGGCTCTCACAAAAGAGCTGCGTTAAAGGTAATGAGGTCAGACAAGTTAAAAGTGGCCAATTGGCAGCTATTTATTCCACTTAAATTGAGCTGAAGAGGGGCCCCAATGAGGCAATGCTGGAATATCTGTTAGCAGTCTGAGGCCTGCAAAGTGATTTAATAGAGACGCATCACAATGGGCCAAGACCAAGAAATATTCTAATTTGATCTGATATAACCACTATTAACATTATGTTCTTGCTAGCGTTTGTTTATAGATTTGTTTGTTAGTCTAGTCTGCTGTCAAGATGTTTTTTTAGTAAAGGTTGGTAATAACCAGGCCAGCCAGCCTCTCCTACGCTCATTTCGAAGGCAGGACAGTCTGGTTCCCCAGCTATAGCAAATCGTTTTTCCATGGTCGATTTCGGAACAAATCCGAAAGTTAATCTCCCATTGGAAAAAACCAAGATGGTCCCAGAGTGAATTTAATAAAATTTCTGACCCGATTAACAGCATTTAGTGCTTTCCTTTGTCACCTGTTGTTCAGTCCTCGGTGGGACTTTTTTCTTTGTCTTGTATCCATTTTAAGTTTGTTGACGTCTGACCCAACGATCCACTTTCAAACAAACCTAAATGGCATATTACTATTGTTTATTGACAAAACTGGCAAGAATCCACCATGGTTGTTTTGATTACAGATCAGTGTTGCACTACTTACGTCCCAGGATTCTGCAAGGTAGAGCCAAAGGTACTACGACCTGCCACAAGGGGTCATTATAGCAACAAAGGGTTAGTTTTAGTAGATTTTTGACAAATATTTAGTGCTCTAGTTGTATTTTTTTTTACAGAATTTGCTATTACTGTTGCTCACTACTTTTCCCTATACCACTCACACCATGTTATGATATAGACCTGTATTATTGAGTGATTGTAATCTTGAGTAGATGCAGTGAAGTTCAAAAGGTGCAGATTAAGGATTACAGAGATTAGAGTTCATAGTTCACAGATTACAGACCCTCCTCTCTATTCAATGATGACGGTGTGATTGGATGACTTCATGCTGCAGTGCCGTGATTGTAATGTCATTGATCAAACTCAAAGAGGAATTGTGGGTAATGCGCCACTGTGTGACTCCATTTGAGAAGTGAAACGAGTGGCTGCTCAAAGGGACAAAGATCTGATGAATCTGTCTGCTCTGTCTCTGACACGTCTGAGTATTGTCAGCAGCCAAAACACAAGTCAAGGTCCATTTAATATCAATACAAAGCAGCGCTGTGTGGTGTTTGTTGTTTTGTTAGAGAGGATTAGTGATATTTTATTGTATTTTTTACAGGGACAAGGGCTGAGGGAAGTGGTTACCAGTTCTTCTGTGGCTCCTTAAGGGTCATTGCAGCCTAATATTACATATTGTTTTTGTTGGCAGTGTTAAAAAGTATTAAAAATTGAAGCAAGAACAATGTCATTTGAAGAGACTTGGATAGACTTTAATGATCCACAAGGGAGATTATTTAGTCAGAGTGACTCAGATGCACATAAAAACATAAAGAAACACTAGTAAAAAGTAAAATAGGCATAGAATAGTTATAAGTAATAAAATAATATGAGTAAAATACAACAGAATAGGTCAAAATAAACAAGATTACATATTTACAAATTGACAATAATAATAATAAAATCAGTAAATAATAATGCAGTGCAGTAATATGGATGGATGAGTATTAACATGAATAACCACAAGATGGAGTTATGAGCAAAATTCATTTTCTCAGCTTATTTCTGTTGGGGTTTGCGGGTGGATAGAGCCTATCCCGACAACTATGGTCTGTAGGCGGGGTACACCATGCACAATGACCAGTTACTAGCAAGGCTAAAACAGAGACACATATTCTTGTACTCTACTGTTACACAGGCTTTTTGTTAATTGTCTTTTTATCTTGGGTTAAGCAACTTAATATGGTAAACAGTTACAAAGTTAATTAAATAAACAGACCTTGAATAAATAAAAAGACAGTTACAGTGATGTCTATCTGTACAAAATGTTACATCTTAAATTACATGGTCAACATTTATATTAATAGTTAATATAAATATCAATATTAATATTAAACACTTTAGTACCTGTAACAGAACAGCAATGTTATTGGCTTTATTGGCGTGTGTCTGGATATTGAAAACAATGCATTATTGGCTGTTTGTTAAAATAACAAGTGACTAATAGTCTAGACATTTTCAGTCTGACTCATGTTAAACTATGTCTTCCAACACAACAATCTGTAAACATGCAATATGCAAACATTGTTTCTGGCTTTAGTTTAGAGATTGGCTCATTAAGTATTATGTCTCTGTATCCATTCATTCATTTCTAGCACTTACTCTTTACAATTTACATTCATATAATATTAGTGTCACATGGGCAAAGAGACATTATTATTGCTTGTTTTGAAGAAACATTTAGACCTAGATGAGTGCTTTTATTTTAAAAAATCAATTACTTTGTACAAAGATAGTGGATTATTGAGTTGGTTGTGTTCATATACGTAAACATACTTATACATAAACTTATTCTTTCTAAATAGATGGTGCCTGGCCTAAAATAATAGCCCTTTTTCTCATAGCCCATAGCAAACCTTTAAAACACAAGCTCTGTATCTTACAAGCCCAGTCTAGATATATCAAAAACTAAGCATTAGTGGCTGTTTGTGAAAAATAAAGGGCTGCAATAGTGACTAAAAGTCTAGACATTTTTTATCTCAATCGAACTGAACCAACACCTCAGCATCTGCAGCCCCACATCTGTCTACTTAGTTTTTTTTTTTTTTTTGGTTACTCTCCAAAATGCTGCTTGTGGCGAAATTTGTCCACTTTTCCTCATTTCATGGAGGTGAAATCGAAGGCACCCGGTCTGATTACCTCCTTGTATTTGTATTTCTTTGTGCATCTTTCTTTCTCTCCATTTGCAGCCTTTAGAGAGAGCAGTGGGGCTTATCAGTGAAGACTCCCAAAGGACTGCGGCTGTGTGTCTGAGCGATCGATAAATTACGCCGCCGTGTGAGTCTCAGTTTGTGCTTACGGCTGGCGGTGTGTGTGTAAGCAGGAGAGAGAGCGACAGGCAGACAGATATAACAGATATAAGAGGAGCAGGAGACAGAGGAGGAGAGATTTCACGTCAGTGTCTTCCTCACTAGGCTTTTGTGGTTTAATGTGCTTCAGGCTCATGATTGGCACTTGGACCGATCACAATTAAAGGACAGTGATAAGGTTTAAAAGTCCCAGTGTTGTGCTGACAGAAGTAAAAGTAATAAGTCCCTCCTGATAGGCTGTAGACAGAAAAACACAATATCAACCTGTCCCCTAAGTCTAAATATAACACTTTTCTGTCTAGGCCTTATGTTGATTCATTGGATTTGCTATAGACTGGTGATTTTTAAACTTTTTACCCCAAGAAACTCCTCTTAAAATGTTTTGCTTTCCAAGTACCAGCTTTATGAGTCTAAAATAAGCCAGAACCAGGACTAAAGTGGGACTAAACCAGGATTAACCCAGGTCTAAACCAACCAGGAAAAAATATTACAAAGCACTAAACCATGTCTAATTCTGCAATTATAAACCCGGGCTAAATCATAATTAAACTAGGTCTAAACCATGACAAAACCACGACATAACCATGTCTAAACCGCAACAAAATTAGAGCTAAACTCGGACTTAACTTGTACGACTAAAGAGTATCACAGGAAGAGACCCATGTACCACCAGTTTCAGAGTCACTACTAAGGACTATAGTAGGGGTACTGTTAAATGATACCTTTGTGGTATTGAAAGAAAAGTTACAATACTACTGGTATCGAAAAATGTTTTTTATTTGATATCAAGTTTCAATACCTACTGGACCTTTAATGTTCCTTTGCATGAATCAAATAAATAACAACTGCGAATTTTGCTCCAAAAGTTGGTCTTTTATCCAATATTATTATGTTTTATGATTGTACAAGATGAATTACCGTATTTTCCACACTATAAGGCGCATCGGATTATAAGGCGCACCTTCAATTAATGGCCTATTTTAAAACTGTTTTCATATATAGGGCGCACCGCATTAGAAGGCGCATCCACTAGATGGTGCTGCGCTAAAGGGAATGTCAATAAAACAGTCAGATAAGTCAGTCAATGCACAGATACCACTTTTTTCAAACCGATACGAGTACGAATACTTCCATTTGAGTACGTACCGATGCGAGTACTTATATAGGGGTAACTTTATAGTTTATACAGTCACACTACTGTATCTCATTCATCCCATACCGTGTCGTCTTTTTGCCGTCTATAACCACTCTGCGATGCTATGTTATTTTTTACAACAGAGTGGTTTGAACACAACTAACCATGGCTAAAATTAGCTGAATATGGACATGTTATACCTCATTTTAAAGCTTAGATTATTCTCTATTCAGTCGCTAAAATAATTTTAAAGACAGATTGAGCATCTGCGCATCACCTGCGGAGATTCGCCATTACATACAGGAGCTAACACAATTAGCAACGGTACTTCTTATGTTTTATCAGACAACAACTGCTTCAGACTTATATCATTTTCGGGACAACTCGGACAACAAAAGGACAACTGCTTAAGTTTTAGGACTCACGTATGATTTGGGATGTCTGGTTGAGCAGAATGTAGAGCCAGCTTTGCTGTCACTTCGGCGACGCCCCCTGAATACTGTAGTCATAATTAACAAACATTGATCCATATATAAGGCGCATCGGATTATAAGGCGCACTGTCGGTTTTTGAGAAAATGAAAGGCTTTTAGGTGCGCCTTATAGTGCGGAAAATACGGTAACTCACCATAGGTATTGGAAAAAGTATCGCTCAAGTACTGGTATCGAAAAAATTTGAACGGTACCAAGCCTTAGACTATTAGTGAGAACCCTCTCAATATTTGAAAGCAGGGCTGGACAATTAATTCAATTAATTCACAATTTGTTTTTCCCACAACTATGAAAACAAGATAATTAAGCTTTGGCTAAAATTTGGCTACACACAAAAGTAATAAAAGAAGTTTCCCTTAGGCAAAAATCTGTCTACTTTTTGAATGTTTAGCTATATGTTTTAAGGTAATATTTATGGAAGCATGGAAAATGCAGAAAATAACAATCTTCTGTTCTTCTTCTCATCTTTTTCCCTTATGGGTTTCACCAGATTAGCCACAGCTGGACTAATGCAGAAAATAAGAATAGTTGATTAAACAATTGCAACTTTAATAAATATTGAACTAACTGTAAAAATCATTTTGGTAATAACCGAGCAATACTAGGGTTGCACAATATATTAACAATGCTTTGTAATCACATTTTTAATATGCAATGCAGAACAAGCCATTGCCAAAACTACAAAAATGCACTCCATGGGCCAGGCATTTATCCCTTCCATGGGAATATATTCAGACGCAGTGTGCCAAAAGCAGACCTCAACAACATTATTTAGTTTTTTGACAAGAGGACAATTGGGGAATGACTGCTAGCCCTCCAGCAGCTCACACATCTGCTGGACAAAAAAACTGAAATCCCCAAGGATCTGAGAAGGCACAGGAAGGATTGCAGAGCAGGATTTGGCTTGGTCAATGCCACAGATGTTGTCTTAAAGAAATGACAGGGCAGACTCTTTACTAAGCATTTACCCCTGAACTAGCTGATCCCTGGTTCCAGGTCTTGGCACTATATCCTAGGGGTAATCTGTGCTCTCTGGTAGAAAGTTGGTGGGTTTTAGAGTTGATTTTGTTGATATACTTCATTTAAGTTTTTTATATTGGGACATACATTCTTATAGCCTGGCGAGCCAGCCCCTCCTACTTTCTTTTCAGAAGCAGGACAGTCTGATTCCTCACATGGAGGGAACTGTTTCTCTTTGGTTGCTTTGGAACTGGCCTGTCACAGCCGATTGTCTGCAGCTCGTCCTACGAATGCGGAAGCTACCCACGGAAGCGCTGGCTTCCAAGCTAATTTAATAACTTCTTTGACCTGATTAATGGCGTTTAGTGCTTTCCTTTGTCACCTGTTGATTCTGTTGAAGTCTGTGTCATTGTTCAGTCCTCTGTGGGATTTTATTCTATATCTTGTTGCCGTTTTAACAGTAAAGTCCTGTTGACGTCTGATGTGACGACCACTTGTTTGGGTCAGCGGCCTTTCGCTGTCTGATTCTTTACTCCGCCTGTGATTGTTCTGCCCATAGAAACGAAATAAGTGAAGGGATACCAGACTGATTTCTTTGTATAGAATAGGAAAAGAGTTTGTCTGGCCGGCCAGACTAGCATGTCTTTGTGAGAGGAAGCCGGAGAGAACCCACGGTATGTGATTTTTACCATTGCTCATATAAATACTGTTACTATTTGCTATCAGTAGAACCACCACAACTATTACTACTACTACTGCTATTAGTAGATGATGATGAGAATAGGAAAAAAGTTTGTCTGGCCGGCCAGGCTAGCATTCTTATGTTTCTCGCACCTAAACCTGGTGCTATTCTCATAAAAATAAATAGCTGTTGTTGCCATTTTCCATAGGGTCTTCACATACCTTTCAAGCAGATGTATCTAACAAGCCCAGCGCATCACCAACAGGAAGCTAAAGGGCACCTACAGCTTCACCAATACACACAGAGCTCCCACTTCTTCACATGTCCTGCATCTCTCCCTCCACATGTTTTCTCGATTATTTTCAGCGGCTGTTTTTTCCTGTTGGCGTCCGAACACATCTGATCTCACTCCTCAGCAGCCGTTACTTCCACTCTGCTCTTTTCTCTGCTGGCTTAGGCCCATTTCACAATTACTGCAGAAAGAGAAGCTGAGACAGAGATAGAGAGAGGAGAGATAGTACAGAGAGCATAATGTGGAGCAGATGAAGAGAATTCCCACTTCTCTTGTCGCGTTTCGTAACTGTTTCCATTTATGGAGCTTGTGTGTCGCTGTTTTAGTTGTCCATGTTTTGTGCATTTGGCTGCTGCTAATTTGAGCAAATGCAGCTTTGAGTAATGACACAAATGAATGCAAATTGTGCATCTCTCTGTGTGAAAATGCTGTGGTGGATTCAGATGGTTTTACAGTACCTGGAATTCAGGCATTTCTTCCCTTTTGGTTTGAGCAGATGTAAAGTACAGTATGCCATTTGTTCCTTTGTGTAATAGGAAAATAATAAAGAAAAAGAAAACGTTAAATCACCTATAGCATATTCTAGTGGGAATAATCTGTGGATAAAACAAGTACATGTACATGTACAAATTCCGGAAATGTTGGGACGTTTTATAAATTTTATGCACAAAATGAGCTCATTTCAGATTTTATGCTTTCTACAGGTCTCAAAATAGTCGGGTCAGGGCCAACAAATGGCTGAAAAAGCAAGAAATTTAAAAAAGATTCAGCTGGGAGAACATCTAGCAGCTAATTAAGTTCATTGATATCAGGTCTGTAACACAATTAGCTATAAAAGAGATGTCTTAGAGAGGCAGAAACTCTCAAAAGTAAAATGGGCAGAGGCTCTCCAATCTGCATAAAAATATTGGGTAATATTTAAAAAACAATGTTCCTATGTTGTTATGTCTCCTTACACAGAGACACACCACAAAACTTGCATGCACCTGATTGTGATTTGTAGTAAAAATGTGGATTTTTGGTGGCATCTGGTGGTAAAACTTCAGATTGTATCTTCACACCTCTCACTGCTCTTTTCCACAGCCTGTGGCCTTCTATGGTGGCCCTGCAGGGACATGCTGTTGTCTATGAGTAATCCGCATGGAAATATAGGTCATGATTTTATTTTACAATATTAGAAATAAAGTCAGTTCAGAAATGCTCTAAGCCTCCTTCCAAGAATGTGTGTTCAATGAAAACCAAATTCGCGCAGTTTGTCCCCTCTAGGGAACTGCAGATAAATGAAGTAATTGAATTAATGGCTTTTTATACAGTTTTTTCCATAACAGACAATTTGATAAGAATATCTTGACAAGATTATAAAACATGTATTTAACTGTATACAACATTTTACACACAGTATTTAATAGGGAACCATGTAACTTTGCTCATTTCTTTGCTGTTTTGGTCACATTTTTCTTTAAGGAGCCCCCTTACATCGCAGTAAACCACATCATAAATACTCAGAAATCTGGTTGACTCCTGTGTGACCCCTCTCTCTGGTCTCCTTCTTGTATCTGTGCAATGATTTCCTCTGTCTTTTAGCCTGTTGTTATGGCTTACTAGAACGTGTTGCTGTCTCGTGAGACCCGAGACTTCAGGGACACCAGGTCAGTTCTCCTATTCTTGCAAGGCTGGTTTTTATGCCAGAAGGAGATGCAGGGCGTTTTTTTTCGCGAGGCAGCAACAACTCATTTAGTCAAACTACTAAAACTAAACTAACTGACTTCAAACCTGTTTACCCAAGGTAAAAAAAAAACAAAACTGCACTTTTAAGTCTGCATTTGATGTGGGGCAAATCTATTGACACACACAAGCATAAAAAGCCTGACACAGCGACTGCCATTGAACACATTACTGCACTTCTAGCTGTCCTTTTTCTTCACCACAAACTGTTAAAACGCGTGCATGTATCTGGACTGCTGATCTGCACGTCACTTTTTCCTCGACATGCTGATTTTCCTCATACCAGAGCGCTGTGGTGAAACAAGATACTACTTTAGATTTGGAGCCGGTTATTCACCACTACATCACACTTCATTATGTTGTTTGCTTACCCATTACCCATAACAATTACCTAGACCACAGTGTTTTCAGTTTCCACTTGGCGTTCGTTTGCTGAATTCCTGTGCTTTTCTTTTGCACTTCTCATTGAGTTTCACAGTCTCTGCACGACATTTAAAGATAAGTAGAATGCAAGCTACTGCTTTTTAAGTCATTAGAGAAAACAAATGCAACCAAAACAGCGAAGAAACGAGAAATGTTGCATAGTTCCACTTTAAATGTGCTTTCCACCACCCACATTTCTGTCTTATCAAATTTATAAACTAATTTAAATAGTTTTTCACAGCATCTGGTGGCAGGATTTAAAATTTCACACCTAATAGAAGCCCTACATAATGACCTTTGACATTTACATCAAGGAACGTTTCACCCATTCACACATCAGGATATCAGCATGCCACAGTGGGAGTGGGATTTGAACCACCAACCCTCTGGTTAGTAGAAAAAAATCTCTACCACCAGAGCTACTGCCACCCCGACCAGTTGTCGTCAGCTGGGTGAAACTAATCTTTTCAAAGTTTGCAAACAAAGAAAACAAAACATGACTGGGCAGGTTATAAAGTTGCTAGCACAAGGATTGTGACTGAAAGCTTTAAACTGAAGAAATGCAGACATTTTGATGCAGACACTAGCAGCACTAGCAGCAGAAGGTTGTGGCCAGACATTTCACTCGCATTTAGGTCTGCACAATATGGAAAAAAAACATGCAATATTCACTAACTATTAGGGATATTTTAAAATAGGGCCTACTATTCTGACACAGTAAATTAAGTTCACTTAAAACAAAAATGTATTCACAAGTCAAAACAGCGTCAAAATCAAAACCTAACAGACTAAACCATGAATAAATTGTGACAAAATTAAGGAAATTATCACTAAAACTGGACTTTTTAAACATTTTTATTTAGTCACAACACATTTTCTTTTAAAGCTCTGGTAGGAAAATTATTCTTCATTGTAAATCTCTGTCAGATGGAAGACCATAGCGTTATTGCGATATATTTAGATTCTTCCTTCAGATATTGCGTTTGCTGATAATGCGATAACAATATTTTTGCGATGTATTGTGCTGCCCTATTCACAACATTTGGTGTTTAGAGGAATATTTTTGTTTTTTTCATCTTTTATTATTGGCTTTAGCTGTTTTGAAAAAATCACATGTAACGAGCGTAAAAAACTTTATTTTCTAAATTTGGCGTCTCTGTAGCGATACTTTCAAATAAACACATAAATAAGCTGATGGAAATCCAGCTATTGTGTTATGTAGTTGGTGCAGTAAAGTACAAGGGTAAAGGGTGCATTGTTTTGTTTAGACAAAAACTTTTCCCTTGGGTTAACTTAGGGATTGAGATAAGTGTTGTTTCCCATGAAAGGATTCAGAGAAGGAAAGGCCCAAAGTAATTAGGAAACAAGCTCTGAGTGAGATGGAGATTCACGCAGACTCTTCTTATGTTGAGCTTAATTTGCATCATCCTTTTTCAGTTGTGATGAAACATTTAGGGGCTGCCGGTGTCCTCACACTCAGGGCACAGACAGAGCGCTCACAGCATCTCCAAGATTACACAAAATTATTAAAAAGATATCCTCAACTGACAGGTTTTCGTTTGCTAATGGGCTGTGCAATATGTGACAGCCTTGTTATGATAATATCACAGTATGCATATCTTCAAATGAAAACAAACATTCAGACTTTCACGTCCTATCAAAGCCTTAAATTACAGAGATATGGACAAATATGTGTGTTGTAATTGGTGGAAGCCATAGTCCAGACACTTTAGTTCAATTTAAAGGGGGTATATTATGCAAAATTGACTTTTTGAACTTTCTATCATGTTATATTGTTGTTCCCTCATTAAAAACATACCTGGAGTTGTGTTTTGCCTGTTTGACTAATCCTATATTCTCAGGCACTATGTTTCTGAAGCCTCAAAACGCTTGGGTGCACGAGCCCCTGCCCACTCAAGGAAGCACTGACCAATCAACAATCAGCCTACATCCAGTCTGCTCTCATTCATTTATCCAAAAAACGGTGTACAGCTCTGTTTCCACTGATTCCTGGTAAACATTTTTCATTTTGTAGTAAAATGGCATCATACAAAAAGTTTACTCTGCTGCCCTCTGCTGCTCTCTATACCAGTTTTTTTTATGACAGCAGTAAAGTAATTATTGGAAACGTTTTCTTTTGGCCAAATATTTTTAAAGGTTGTAAAATGTGCTGCTGTTTTAGAGATGACCAAGATTGGTTTAAAAATATAAATAAAAGCATAAGATATCCCCTTTTAATATCTTTAGGCCATTCAAATTTTGCAGGTCATTGTTATAATATTCAGTATTTTCACCAACAAGATTATGTTTTTGCCAGTGTGGGTTTGTTTATTGTTGTTTAGTTAGCTCAAAAAATAATTTAAATTATTTTATTTATTTATTTTATTAAATTGTCAGAAAAAGTTACTAATGGCCCAAAACATTATTGATCTGCTTTTGGTGCAGTTTGTTTTTTCTTTAAAGAATACCATTGCAAAATAAGGCCAAAGATACATAGTCCAGCCCACAAGGGGTCAGTAAAGGAAAGCGAAGGTCTGCGCTCTTTTATTTTTTAGGTGTTGGTGTGTGGATCCAGATCACTGACGGAAGCTCTGTGCTCTTCCTGTGCGTCTATTTTCAGCTCAGAAATGAAATCCAGTCAAACAGTCTTCAATCTTATAGTTAATTTATGGACATATAATTTCCTTCAAATTGTAATTTACAGAGCAGCTCTTAATTTAGACCCTTTGCATCATTTATCAGGCCACATTAAGACACACTAACTTCATGATTTATTCTCTCATTTGTCACCAAGCACATACATTTAAATGGACGAATGTATTCACTGGACTGTAATTGAATGAGTGGCTCATTACCATTCGTCCTTGAGGTTAACAAAGGGCTGGACTAAGTCTTACTACTAGAGCATAGGCACGTTCAGGTTAACCAGATCCATAAAGCCATCAGATTGGGAGATGGTTACTTGTTCAGTCCTAAAGACTGGGTTAGTCCTTAGTCTTGCTTTAGACTTGGTTTAGTTATGGTTAAGTTAAGTTTATTTTTTAGTTTGGTCCTAGGTTAGCTCTTTGTAGACCTGGTTTAGTCCTAGATTAGTCCTGATTTAGTCCTACTTTTAGCCCTGTTTGGTCCTGGTTTAGTCCTAGTTTAGGCCTGTGAAGACCTGGTTTAGTCCTGGTTTAGACCTGTGAAGACCTCTTTAGTCCAGTGTAGCCCTGGTTTAGACCTGGTTTAGTCCTGTGTAGACCTGGCTTAGTCCTGTTTTAGTCCTTTGTAGGCCTGACTTAAACCTAGTTTAGTCTGTCCTGCTTTAGTCCTGCTTTAGTCCTTTGTAGACCTGGTTTAGTCCCTTGTAGACCTGCTTTAGTCCTGTGTAGACCAAATCTTTACTCAAGATTTAGACTCATTTTAGTCCATTATTAAAGACGGTACTTGGTTTGTAAAGTTTGAGACTCGCTGCTCTAAACCCCATATTTCCTTTCCTTGCTCCCATTTCTGTGCTGTTTTTGGATCAGAGGACAAAGTGTGCCCACATAACAACACAGACATACATTTCCCACAATTCACAGCACTTTACACACAGCTGTTTCTCTGCTGAAGGTCACCTCTTTGACTTAAAGGCTAGAAATCAGACGGCATCTATAGTAACTGGCATTGCTGCTGACTTAAAGTGCATTTTAAACAGTGGTTGTTTGTGGATAATTTAGTGTTTTACCTTCAGCAGACAGAGCTATATTTGGATCCTCTTTGTTGCTTTCCTCAGACAACATTCTTTCATGCTCAAGTAATGTTTCATAAATTATTTACAGAGGAGACGCTTGATAAAGAAAAGGCAATTCAGTTAATTACAATTTACAGTCTCGTGGCTCTCCAACTCTGCTGAATCTGAAACATTTTAGGAGAGAATTTAGTAGCTATATTCTGGTTTAATATCTTTTACTTTTATGTTAGCATATGCCAAAGTTTTGCCAACAGCTGCTGCTACGAATATTTAGTCTTCTACATCTCATAGCCTGGACAAACAAGGACTAAACCAAGACTAAACCATGTCTAAACCGGGACTAAATTAGACATAAACCAGGTCTAAATCAGGCCTAAACTAGGATTAAACCAGATCTAAACCAGGACTAAATCAGGCCTAAATTAGGACTAAACCAGGTTGAAACTAGGACTAAATTAGGCCTAAACCAGGTCTAAATCAGGCTTAAACTAGGACTAAACCAGATCTAAACCATATCTAAATCAGGACTAAATCAGACCTAAACCAGGTCTAGATCAGGCCTAAATGAAGACTAAACCAGGACTAAGCCAGATCTAAACAAGGACTAAACTTGACCTCAACCTAACATGATGGCCCTGCTCATAGCTCTAGGTTTTAGATCCCTACTACATTTGCTGCTAATAAGAGTACGTTTGTTTTTTGATGGGAGGTTGTAAAGCCAGGACACAGCAGTATATAAATCATGTTCAACACTGTTGTCCTGTTGTCTGAATAAAAATTAAATATGTTGAAGTATGTTTATTTATTGACTATTTCTTGACGCCTTGGAACAGATAACATGACCCTCACAGCAACAGAATACGTGTAAATGATATGAATCAGTAGATGGTAATGTTCAAGCTCCAACACGCAGCTACCACTTTAACTGCCAAATGTTTTTAGGAAACACTTCATCTTGTCTTTGAAAGGGCATGACATCTCCTCTCTGTATGAAAACACATCTATTGATTTATTTATTTCTCCTTCTGTTTTGCCTCAGGGTCTCTCCAGTCCTGTCCCCACTCAGCATCTGATTGGACCGCCACAGCCCTCCGCTCTCTGAAGACCACCATGACCCAGGAGGGGCAGGCTCTGCCCTCTCCCGCCCCACCTGAGACCCCCCTAGAGCCGGACCTAAGCACCACCGCTGACATCCCAAATACAGAGACTGAACCAGGAGCTGAGGCCAGGGATGGGACAGAGGAGAGGACACAAGTGAAAGAGGACAGTACAGAGGGACCCACTGATGGGACAGAGGCACAGACACAGGACGGGACAGGAAAGGGGTGTGGTGATGTAAACTCAACAGGGCAGGAGGAGGTGGAGATTAAACAAGAGGAAGCAGGGGGACAAGGGGAAGACATGGCACTGGCAGAAGAGGAGGAAGCACTTACGCAACAAGACGACAGGTCAGTGCATTTTCATCTGTGCTCCAGTGGACGTCTGGATGTTATACACAGGGTTTCTGCGGGGTCTTAAGAAGTCTAAAACAGTCCTAAATTGTAAAGTATGAATTTAAGGCCTTAAAAAGTCTTACATTTGCCAAGATGTGGACTGTTAGGTCTTAAAAGCATTTAAACAGGTCTCAAGTACATGATGTACATTAGATGCAGCTACTTAGAATCCCTACTTAAATGCTCAAAGGCATTTTACCGACACCAGTATGAGAGCTTAGACCTTTTCTTACCATGATTAAAACACTTGTGGTCTCAGCTTTTTGTACTCTGCACGCTTATGAAATAGGTTTTATTTTTCTTAAACAATGGTCTTAAAAATGTCTAAAAAATCTTAAATTAAACTCATTGAAGCCTGCAGAAACCCTGTATACATGACAGTAAGGGAAGAATTACCATTACATTCTCCACTGTACTGTTTACACTGATTTTGTGGCGCTCATAAACAACAGGCGTATAAACAAATGCCACCATCTTGCTGCCATGATGTACAGTAGCTAGGACCAGACACTAATTGTTTTGTGGTGGCCTGAACTGCCTCTGCAATAGTCTGTGTACATGTAAAGGTTTGAAAAGCCCTGGTGTGAGAGCGCCCAGAGCCTGTTTTACTGAGCAGCAGGTTTGGGTAGAACATGTCAAAATGGATGAGCCTGCATACTGTTTACAATGCAAAGCTGACACACATAAAGCAGCCAACTCCTTTGTCATGTGCCCCGCAGCTAATATCGATATAGATACTGTAAGTGCAACATTTAACAAAAATAAAGAGTTATATACAGTTAAACTGGAGAGGGCTCAAGGTTTCCATATCTACAGTAGTTACAGTAACATCTCTCCTGGTGCTTTCTTTTATTAGGTTTAAGTAGTGAAATTCTAGGTCCTATATTATGCTTTTTCAGGCTTTTTGAAATAGTTCTGGACACCTTTGCATTAGGGCTGCTTGATTATGGAAAAATTCATAATCACAATTATTTGGGTCATAATTGAAATCACAATAATTTAAAACGTATATTCATGTACAATATTTTGGACAAAAACAAAAGCTTGTGTAGCTTTAACAGGACTGTAAAGGACATGGATTTTAATTTTCATTTTTACCCCTAAACAACGAGGTAGGCTCCATAAGCTTTTGAGTAAATAAACACACTTTAATCAAGTGGCTTTGCTTTGAGTCCTATTTAATTAATTGTTTTTTCACGGTTATATAGATTTTGTAATCGCTGGGAGCCTAAATAGTAATCACAATTAAAATTCAGTAATTGCACAGCCCTAATTTGCATGAGTATTTCACGTTTTATATCTTAAAATAATTTATATGGAACAAGTCTTCTTTTGGGGAGCTGTTACTTTGACTTAGCAGAAAATGCTTGGATGACTGGCTGTCACCCCCTGCTGGCAACAGTGGGAAATGTACAGGGCATAAAATGTGTATATAGCTTGGTTATTAGCAACAGGACGTAAAAGATAGATAAGTGAGCTGACTGCTTTATAGTGACGGCAGTTTAAGCTGTCTGAGGGTCCAGTGATGGTGTATGGGTTTTAGAAACGCACAAGAGCACTTCCTGTTTTTACGTGTCTAAGTAGAGCTGTGAGACCGAGAGTTTTCAGTCTTGAGAAATGGACGGGCTCACCAAACAGGATGACTCAAACATCTGAATGAAACTAAATACTACTCCAGGCGTGTTTTTGAAGGGAAAACATTATAACATGGTTAAAAGCTAAAAAAAAAAAAAAGTCAATTTTGCACGATATGGGACCTTTAAAGAATACATTGCCAACATATTATTTAACCAGAAATCATTGTACCAGTTTTTGGAACAGACTCTAAACTGATTAAACATAAAAGATAACAAATTACATGTCTTGACTTTTGACACAGAAGCTGCCACTAACCACCTGTAATAACCACTGTCTGTACAAAATAAATAAACAGAATGAGGTTATTAGATGCTGTATTTTAGCTTAAATGACCAGTTTTATGCATAAGAAATGTACGCAACAAATCAAAAGCTCCTGTCTTGTAGTAATGTAATCACTGCAATTATTCTTCCTAACAACATCAGCACCAAATGCCAAATACTTTTATGGTACACAGTTTTCTCCTCGTGTTTTTCTTTTTTTTTTTTTTTGCTCGTACATAATTATCCTAATGTGCTTCACTTGCAAAAATGAAAGCGAGTACAAATGAGCTGTGAGCAAAACAAACAGAGGCAGTTGGCTTGATATTTCCAGCGCTGGGAGGGATGGACTAAATTAATTTTGCGTTAGGAGAAAAGGAGAAAACGGCAGTAAGTGAATGGCCCCAAATTTGGTTAGCAGCTAAAAAAACATTCCTTTGCTTTTAAATGCTTGTATTAAAATGCTGGATAGAAGGCAAATGGAGAAAAATGAAATCTGCCTTTAGTCAAAATGAACAGGAATACAGTGAATAGGCTTTTTTGTTAGGGATATGTCAGTCCATCAAAGCTCAACAATAGGTTTATATTTTCTTAATAAAAGAAGTGAAACTGCCAGTGGTCTGATAGACGGCGAGAGATGTGCTCGCTGCAGTAAATTGGACAATACCTTTTCATCTTCCTTCAATTGTCAGTGAGGCTATTCAAGCTGAAATACTGTCCCATTCGCAACACTTCTCTTCATGATTATTGAAATGAATATAAATGATGTGAAGGGAATATATGGCGTCTCAAAAGTCAGGAGATTTCCACTTATTTCTACACCGGGATGCATTGTAGTGATGACAGCAGTGATGTCGTATAGGGTTTAGAGACGGTGGCTTGGAGGAGAAGACAGGAGGCAGAGCTGAAGATGTTGAGGAGTGATGAGGATGGATAGGATTAGGAATGAGTCTATCAGGGGGACAGCTCATGTGGGATGTTTTGGAAATAAGTCAGAATTTCCAGATTGAGACGGTTTGGACAGGTACGGAGCAGGGATAGAGAATATATGGGGAGAAGGATGCTGAGCAAAAGAGGAGATTTATGGATTTGGTGAAAGAGGACACAATATTAGTTTGTGTGAGAGAAGAGGATGCAGAGGATACGTCATTTAGGAGGCAGATAATTCACTGTGGCGCCACCTGAAGGTTACGATCAAAAGGAGAAGAATAAGGAGAGTAGAAGAGATATTTATGATGACAAGGGGAAAGTCGCAGTGGGTAAGCATCGTCACTGCTTCTTGTTTCTACAGCTGCCCAGAGTGGACAAACTGAACACTGTTGTGTGAGAAACACATTTCTTAAGTAGTATTAAGTCCTGTGCCATATTCTTTCCTTTTGGCTTTTCTTTTCCAGGGTCAATACAGCAAATCTTCTGCCTTCTAGTGCACAGGGATTTGCATATATTTAATTTGGCATACATTTTGTGTAACAACCCTTTATTTATCCGTGCTGGGGACAGACGCGGTGGGATGGTGGCAGAGCGGTTTGTGCTCTTGCCTCCCCACAAGGAGATAGTGGGTTTGATCCTTGGGCCGGGACAAACTCTCTGGGTGGAGTCTGCATGTCCATGTCTCTCTGGTATTACGGCTCCTTCCCACCGTCCAAAGACATGCATGTGTTAGATGAATTGGTGACTCTAAATTGCCCCTAGTGAATGAATGTGAGAGTGAATGGTTGTCTGTCAGTGTGTGACTCTGTGTCAGCCCTACGACAAGCTGGCCACTGTCCAGGCTGTGCCCCGCCTAAGGCCCAAAGTTACCAGGAGAGGCTCCAGTACCCTAATGAGAATAAGCAGAAGATGAAGAATGAATGGATGGGACAGACACAAAAAGTACACTGGCTTCTGACCCCCTGTGGTTGGATTATTATGAAGTATGGAGTACGAAAAAAACCTGCAAAAATTGTGTTTAAAGAGAAATTTGAGTGTGCTCCTTAGTGCTTGGTTTGTCCTCTCTGGTCAGCTGTATAGGACCTGAAGCTTTTGAACAAATGCAAGCCCAACTTTCTCTTATTCCAGATAACACAAGACAAATTATGTTTTAGCAGTGTCTATTTTTACTTTTATTTTGTACTGTAATCTGTATTGTAAAGTATTATCGATAGTGTCTGGGTATTGACCTAAAAAAGGAGCATGCCCATGTTTCTGTCTCTGATGAGTTGTCTGTTTGTTGACAAAGGTTGGCCAATGGCATCGGAGAAGATGAGGACGACGCAGGCGAGGATCCAGTCGTCGCGGAGCAAAGGGGAAATCTGGACACTTTTAGCTCGAACTTTGAGTCGACTGTGGAGCAGGCGGACACGGAGGTGGAGGACGAGGAAGAGGAGGAGATCCCAGAGGAGCAGGACGGGACCGAAAACCAGGACACTTTCAGCTCTGCGTTTGAACAGATCGTGGAGCAGGTGGAGACGCAGGACGAGGAGGAGGAGGAGGAGGAAGAGGAGCAGCGGGACGGTAAAGTGGACAATAAAGACGGATTCAGCTCCACGTTCGAGCGGATCATGGAGTCTGCCCTGCTCCGAGGCGGGACGTGCTACAGCAGCCTGGACTCCCTGGACGTCCTGTCTCTGACCGACGAGACTGACAGCTGTGTGAGCTTCGACGCACCTCTGACACCGCTCATCCAACAGAGGGCGCTGCTACAGTGTCCTGAGCCCCTGGAGCTAGAGCTGGCCACTGTCCAGGAGCAGGATGGGGCGGAGGCAGGACTGGACGAGCTGAAAGACGGGGACGACCGCTGTGGGGCAGTGGCTGGAGTGGGAGGGTCCCCCCTGAGGACCACCATCCCGGGCAGCAGGTCCGAGTTTGTGCTGAGCCAACCGGGACGCTGGGCCATCCCCAATGGATACCACACAGAGGGGCCAGGGGCAACGCAAGGGGCAATGCACAACTCTGTCAGGTAAGAGATGGATTCAGGTTCAGTGTGAGTGTCTTTTTTCAGTCGTTAATCCCTTTGCTCTCCTGCAGTATTCTATCACCAATGCACAGCTTATTTTACTAATCCTCTGTATCAATATTCAACAATAACTAAGAAATAACACTGGGACAAAAAACCTTCAAGGCTCAGCTGCAATAAATACTCTAGTTAATCAAATAAGCCAAAAATGTCTTATTACAAGAAAAAACTATGAAGCACAGACATATGTGTATTGGCCAATCATAAATGGGCTGTTGATGAAAACCTGCTGCATGGGAACAAAGTAGAAAAATATGCACAAGTAAAGCAAGCATGAAATTTTGCTCAGAAAGACTTGACACTGATTAATAAATGTTGTGTAATAATGATTTTAAGTTAAAGGGCTATATTATACTTTTATTCATATTTTTAAATCAATCTTGGTCGCCTTTAGAAAAGCAGAGCACGTTTTTACAATCTTTAAAAACATTATTTGACTAAATGAAAACAAAAAGTACTTTACTGATGCCATAAACTGATGCCTGATACTGATGCCTGATCCTGTAGTGGGCGGGGGTTTGTGCAAACAAGAGTTTTGAGGTCTCAAAACAGCCGTGCCAGAGACTAGAGGATTATGCAAACAGGCATGAATGGAACAAAACACAATTCCAGGTATGTTTTTGATGAAGGAACAACATTAAAACAGCTCACAAAAGTCCATTTTGCATACTATAGCCCCTTTAACATTTAAACAGCAGACTTCACACTACTGTACAGTGGACACATTAACACTGAAATACTGGTCTTTAGGCAACTGGGCTTATGCATATGTGTCAGTCAACTGGTTTAAGGTGCTCTTAATGTTGCATCATTATGTGCAGTTTTGGTTTTGTGCAGTTTGGTGTTAGTTCTCTTGTGTGTTTTTTGTGTGTCTCCGCTTGGCTTGGTTGATTGTTTAGCACTGACTTGCTCACAACACCACAAAGAAACCCAGGGTTAACACAACAACCTTTGTGATACCGCATATATGACTGGCGTCTGGTGTTCTGTCTGAAAAACAACACCTTACTACACATTGTTATAAATCTGCTTGTACCTGAAACATGATGCACATTTTTCCTCCTGAGATGTTGATATTTCTCAACTCAGTGGTTTGAAACGTATAGACCGTACTGGAGCTGCCCACACTCAACATAAGCAATATACCGTGTGGACCAAAACCCAGCTGTTATTCTTGGTTCAGTTTAAGTGCAGAGACTGTGGTGTTTTCAGACCTGATGCTGCAGTGTAGTTGATATAACGGTTTATGCCTTGGCCTTGGTTGGAACAGCAGGTGGTGTGGGCCTGCAGAGGGAAAGAGCTGCAGTAACAGGCCGAATGGGGGAGGGCTGGCATTTGGGAAGGTAAAGGTCGTATCTGTCCTGATGTATGTAGTTCAGACTGCATACATTATGTGATAGAGAAATACTTCTTAAAGTGAAGGTATACTGTTTAAGAAAAATGGTTTAATCACCTAACAGCATATTGTTAGCACTTGTCATTTGGGCTTTCGTATCAAGCTCGCATTTGTCGGTCTATGTCAGTGTTTATCAAATTTTTCACACCACGCACTAGGTCAGAAAATATATGCCTAACAAAGTACAGTTTTTAGTGCAGTATATAGGGCTAGAACTTTTGAAATAGTTTTTGCAGCTGTCACTTCTAGGAAAGAAAGATACAGGTATTTAATATTAATCAGTGTATTTCTTTGCACCTCGTCAGGTTTGGGCCACCTGCATTCTAGGGTTAGAGATGTCATGTTGTCCTATTCTCAGGATTATTGTGAGATGAAATATTGCAACTTTCACCATTAGTGGCACCAAAGAAGGAAACACTGAGCATTTTTTATTAAATGTTTTATTGAACTGTTGTTGACTTTTTCCTCAACTGCCAACCTGCCTGACCCAGTCCTTGACATTTTTTATTCCTTTGATTCACCTGAAGGACCTGTACTGAGAACTGTGGAGAAATAATTATTTTTTAGAGATATTTTTGGCCATTTTTTTTTTTTTTAGGTTTGTAGTGCTGGACTGAGTGTATGGGGCTCCAGGGAGGGCTGTAGGGAGGAGAAGCTGCCCCAGCAGAGGCACACTGGTGCTGGGACAGAGACTTTGCATGTGGTCCATGGAGCCCAGAGGCATGGTCACAAGCCAGGGAGTGCTGAACTGAGTGTATGGGAGTCCTGGGGGACAGGAGAGAGCAGAGGCTGTCCCGCCAGAGGAGCACCTGGGCTGGGTAAGAGTGTGGAGGCATGTGGCCTGGAGACAGGGATGTTTTGGACTGATGATAATACAGGGAAAGTAGATGTTTAAGTATTTGCTATGTTTGCGTAGAGAAACTGAGGAGAAAAAGAAAATAAGAGGCAGAGAAAAGAGAAACATGAATTAAACATGAATAAATTTGCTAAAGCATTCACATAATATTTAAGATTGAGGCTCTGAAACAAAGTTGTGTATTTGTATTTTATGGTGGCGAGTTGTTTTTTGAATTTTTGAATTAAATAAAAGTAGTAAAAGTAGCTAAACTGTTGGCATAGGTATGGATAAAGAAACTGAGTAGTATACCAATATAAATCAGTCAACCTTTACAAACAGAACCACTGTACACGGGGAAAATATGACAAAAACAGCAGATAAAAGCATTAGGGACTTGAAGGATGATATTTTTGGATGCGAGAAGGGAGAATCTGCTACTGCACGGCTCATAGGTTTGTGCTATTTTGTGTGAACATGACTTTCACACCACACATACAAACAAAAGCAGGAGTGAGAAAACAAAATGTGAGAGTTTTTATGGTTTTATAGAGTCAGAGAGAGAGCGAGAGACTGTGGGGCTGTTAAACCAGTGTTATAGAGTTTAAAATGGTTTAGCTCATTCCTCTGTTGGTGCTGCTGACAGAAAAACACACAAAACTATTATAGGCCCGTGGAGGGTGTTGAAGAGTTTGACCAAAAAAGGTCTCACTCGAACTGAAATTCAATCCAAACTCTTGTGGTTAGCTGAATGCAGAAGTATACACTGAGCTGTGGTATAGACAGGAGTATGTGTGTTGCACTAGGAGTAGGAATATACTTTGGTCACTCTCATAAAATCACAATGCTTTTTTAAAAGCTCTACGCCATTCTACAGGACAGCGGTTCTTAAACTGGGGTACGGGTCTCACTGGTACGCGACCTCTGTCTAGTGGTACTGCTTGCAGACTCTGAGATTTATATTTTACAATCCCTTTATACTACAGGTTGCAAGAATCTAAATATATTGCAATAACGCAATGGTCTTCCATCTGACAGAGATTTATACTAAAAAATAATTTTCCTACCAGAGCCTTGAAAGAAAATGTGTGTGTGACTAAATAAAAATGTAAAAAAGGTCCAGTTTTAGTGGTAATTTCCTTAATTTAGGCAAAATTTAGCCTTGTTTTAGTCCTGGTTTAGTCTGTGTTAAGTTTTGATTTTTGACACTGTTTTGACTTCTGAATACAGGGACTTACATTTTTATTTTAGGCGAATTTAACTTACTGTGTCAGAATAGGCCCAATTTTAAAATATTGCAGTAACACTAGTAATTGCAGTATTCAACATTGTTATCAAATATCGAAAGTTTTTTCCATATTGTGCAGCCCTACTACAGGCCTGCTATAACAGGATATTACAATATGTAGCTAGTTATTTTACACACCAATTTTTAAATATGTCTGCTGTTTTACCAGGGTGACTAGATAGTCGCGGTTTCAGACTCCATGCCATGTTTCCAAAAATATTATACAGTATAAGTATATAAATACAAACTCTGTCCCAGTTTTCAATAAACCATGTTCCAGTTGTCGCTGTTTTGAACTTAAGCCATAGCTTCATTTTCTTTGAATGACAAGACAGAAAATTGTATTTCATAAGTGTTTTGTTTCTTGGTGAATTCAAATGCACCAGGATTTGTGAAAAAAAATAAAAATAAAAATTATGAAATCTGGTCCCCCATGTTTTACAGAGACATCAACAGAAAACTCCAATAAGTGATGTTCCCTGCTGTTATACTCTGTAACACTAGATGGAGTTGTGTGAGCTAATGTAATGTAAAACCTTTTTAATACATAGGGTTAGCAAAATAGCATATTTTTAGGAATAGAAAACTCTTTGTACTTTTTGTACGCAAGGCTGGCAATGATATGCATCTATACTCAAGTATTAATGGCTGTGAAAGGATTCCAGACTCATCTTATTTCATCAGGTTAATCATTTCCTGGTCAAGGTCAAACCCACACTTAAAGCACTCTGTAGATATTTAGCCAGTTTTACAAAATATTGCTCTTAAATATTTTTTGGAAAAACCCTTTTTTAAATTTCCATGTTTTTGTTTTTTAACCCTCAACATATAATTTCTAGGACTGTAGTCGACCAAAGAAATTCAAAGTCATGCCCTGCAGCACAGCGAAAAATTGACCAAGGGCATGTGTGAGGGGGGAGGGCTATCAGAGTGTTACACAAACAAGTGACGTCACAATAATAAGGTGATGAAACAGATTAAGAAACTGTTAACAGTAAAATAAACTTATATCTAAAAATCACCAATATCTTGAATATGAAAAATCCAATTTATTAAGTAATAAGTAATAATCGACCAGTAACATTTTAGTCGAGCAAGGCCTCACTCACTAATAATAAGTTCATTAAGCGACCAGAAGCTGTCAGCCCTAATAATTACATGACCTGGTGCATTTTGCAGTCTAGACATTCAGAAAAAGCAGAGCCCAAACAAAATAAAATTGTAATAACCATTGTATTGATTTATTGATTTGTGAGTCATCTGTTAAACATGGTTTTGGTTTTGTCCTCGTCGTCCACAGATGTTGTCCTTTGAGTGCAGTTTGACTTCCTGTCCACCAGTTCTGAGACTGAAGAGCTTTGTGTACGGCAGCTGTCTCTCTTGAGTGTAGAATTGATTATTTTAAAGGGACCATGTTATGCTTTTTTCAGGCTTTGTGAAATAATGTTGGACACCTTTGCATTAGTATTTCATAGCATAATGTGGCTGTTTGGCACGGCTATTTGGACATGATGCTAACAGATGGATAAATGAGCTTGATAGCTTTGTAGTAACAGCAGTTTAAGGTCTGAGATGATCAGAACGAGTCTGGTGATGGTGTATGGGCTTTAGAAACGCACAGGAGCACTTCCTGGTTTCACGTGTCTATGTAGAACCGTGAGACCGAGCGTTTTCAGATCATGAGAAAGAGACGGCCTCAGAATACATGATGACTGAAACATATAAGAAACAAAATACTACTCCAGGTGTGTTTTTGTGGTACAAACATTATAACAAGGTTAAAAGCTCAAAAGAGTTGATTTAGCAGAATAGGGGATCTTTAACCACTGATATAGAGCTAGTGGTGTCTGAGGAGATGAAGACTTTGGCATATATGTATTATTGCTATATATTCCAGTTTTTGCAAGTTGAAAAGTGCTTAAGTTTGAGTTACTTACAATGCTTAAATGCCATGTGTTACATTTTTGTCACATTGCTTAGTTACACTGAACTGAAGAATATCAAAACCAATTTTCTGCTTCATAGCATGGACCTATCCCCCGAGAAAAGTTATATAACACTGTATATGTAATTTACAGCTTCACAATGGACCTAAGAATGTGCTGGAAACAGACAGTGAAAGTAACTTCTGTTCCTGAAATATGCCTCGAGAAAGCGGCTGGCATGATACCAGAACAGGTTAAAGGTATATAATTTAATATCTTGTATCCATAGCTTAAGTAATAAGCCATGTGAGGATACCTATCACTCTCCTGTCCAGTAGCCGCTGTGTATTTCTGACAAATCCCACCTGAGTTTAAGCTCTTGGCCCTCGGTGCGTCTGTCATTATCCAAGATCCCAGAGGAGAAGTGGGCCGCAGCACCAGCTGACACCACTTTTTCCGAGTAATTTCCTTAACAGCCCTAAAGAGGCTCGAAAAACACAATGTGGACTCACTGTGGGGGGAAGAGGTAAGAGGAACCATATGGGACAATGGTGTAACATGAACTCAATAAGGCCCGAGTCTGGATACTCTCCACACACAAAGCCTTTGGTTTGGCCCCCTGCACTGTCTCTGTGGACATGGGAATGTCAAATATCACTTAGCTGCTGCTATTTATGCTTAGCTTTCTCCTGACTTTTACAGTTTATATTAAGTTGAAACCATACTTAGTCATACCTTTTGCTTAGTTATAAAAATAAAGAGATGAAAGTAAAAGATATAAGAAGTAAAGGGAGTTTTAATATCATTTACAAAGCATGATAACTCATAACATTTTTAATCACGGATAACCAAAAAGTACAGGAAAACTGTATTTGTTTTTACTTTTTCAGTGTAGCACGAGCATTTACCCTTGGACTATCTCCAGCTTGATGGAGGGATGATGGAGTTTTTTGTTGTTGTTATCAAATACTTAGATACTATCTTACAAGCAAGCATCCACTAATATCAGTAAAGTGTTGTTTTTCAAAATAAATATTGCAATTATCTTTTTATTTGGTAACCCTGAAACTGTATAAATGTTATTTAAATCATGTTTGTTGACAACTAATTTTAGCATTACACCTATGCAATATTTTTCTTTTAACTGTACGTTTGACATTTTACAAAAGCATGTGGACAAGGAACAAGATCTGAACAGAAGTTACTGGGCATAGCAAAGACTACATCAAAAAGTCAGTGGCTATTACAAATGCCCTGAAATGAGCTGGCATCATTTATTACATATATATTAACACTCTCAATTCAGTGCATGTTGGACCAGGTTGATCTATTCATTCATCACCACAGGGATCGCAATTTTTAAGCTATGGTCAAGGTCAAACCAACATCAGTTTTACAAAATAGAGCTCTGTAAAGGTCCTATATTATGCTTTTTTTCAGGCTTTTTGAAATCATTTGGACACTTTTGCATTAGTATTTCACATTTTATATCTTGAAATAATGTATGTATGAAAAGGGGAGCTGTTACTTTGACTTTGCAGAGAAAACTTGGATTAGGTGTCTGTCGCCCCCTGCTAGCAACGGTGGAAACTGGACAGAGCATAAAATGGCTAATTAGCACGCAATTAGCAACTTTAAGCTCTGAAATGATCAGAATGAGTCCGGTGACGGTGTATGAGCTTTAGAAACGCACAGGAGCACTTCCTCGTCTCTACATAGAGCCGTGAGACCGAGCGTTTTCAGCTCTGGAAAAGGGGAACGGCCTTAGTAAACAGGATTACTCAAATGTGTGAATGAACTAAAATACTACTCCAGGTATGTTTTTGAGGTGGAAACAACATTATAATATGGTTAAAAAATAAAAACAACAAAGTTGATTTAGAAGATTAGGGGACCTTTACATATTTTGAAAACATGATTCAAAGCTTCCATGTGTTTGTTTTCAAGCTTCAGCATATAATTACATGACATGGCCAGTTTTAGATATCAAAAAAACATAATATAACTCTGATTTATTGATTTGTGAGTCATCAGTTGAACATGGTTTTGGGATTTCTTGCTCTTGTTTTCCACAGATGTTGTCCTTTGAGTGCGGTTCGACTTCCTGACCACCAGCTCTGAGACTGAAGAGCTTTTGTTTTTGGCATGACGTCATTGTCTTGAGTGTAGATTTGCCCGGCAGGCTTCGGTTTAAGTGTGTGTCTGAGTGAGCGATTATTGGTCGACTGTGTGCCAGACATTTGAGCTTTCAAATGTGGAGTGGATACATCTGCTGTCTGTTTTTTTTAAAGCGGTGGTTATAGGCTTACAGAGAGCAGTGTCATTTTATGATGGGGCAAAGATACTCAGTCATTTTCATATTTTGATATTTATTTTATTTTTATATTTATATTTATTTTTTATTCAAATGTTGATAAACTGGGATTGTGGTAGAATAAGAGGATGACATACCCTTAGTGTTGCTAAAGAAATAAAACTGAAATAGCAGATTCTTCTAGATTAGATTAGATACACTATATTCCAAAAAGTATTAGCTTATCTGCCTTTACATGCATATGAACTTAGGTGATGTCCCATTCTTAATCCACAGGGTTTAATATGACATCTGCCCACAATTTTCATCTATCTACGTCAGACATCTACATGTCTGACATAGACACTGATTCATCCCAAAGGTGTTTTGTCAGGTTGAGCTCAGGACTCCGTGCAGGCCACTCAAGTTCTTCTACACCAAACTCACTCATCCATGTCTTTATGGACCATGCTTTGTGCAGTGGTGCAATCATGTTGGAACAGGAAGTGGCCATCCCCAAACTGTTCCCACAAAGTTGGGAGCATGGAATTGTCCAAAATCTCTGGCTGAAGCATTCAGAGTTCCTTTCACTGGAACTAAGAGGCCAAGCCCTGCTCATAACAACAATCCCACAATTCAGTTATTTTGGTGGGTGAGCGATTACTTTTGGAAATATAGTGTAGATTAGATAGATATATTGATCCCAAAGGAAATTCAAGTTCTAGCAGCAACTTCACAAAGTAATAAAATATAAGGCACTCGGGATCCAGATTAGTAATTGTCAATAGAAAGGATATAACAGTATAATAATATAATATAGAAATATCAATAAGAACGTAGTTGAGTAGTATCTGTAGATCTGGTTAATGAGGCAGTGTTGCACTAAAAGCCAAACATAACAACAGTGTAGAACAGCAGTAAGGATAGAAAAGGATACAACTTTAACAGAGATAGTGGGGTGCACTGTGGCAGGGTTAGGGTTAGCTCTGGCCAACTCAGTGTGGACTCTGCATGTCCTTTCTGTGACTCCTAACAGATGAGGATGAATGAGTATAGAGACAGTAGGCAGATTGTTTTACACACAAATATTTAGATGCATTTATAGTTATTTACTTTGTTGCATAAGCAAAGCAAAAAACAAAACAAAACAAAAAACTGGAAAATTACCAGCTGAAAAATGTTTCTGTTTTTGCATTATTATGGTGTACAAATAGGCAGTGGTGGAATGTAACAACGTAAAAGTACTTAAGTTACTTTACCTAAGTACAATTTGTATGTACAATTTGTACAATGTATTTGTACTTTATTTGCGTAAATTTTACTAGTACTTTCACTTTTACTTCACTACATTTTAGAGCAAGTATCTGTATTATTTTACTATTTGTGTATTTTTTTACTAAAAAAAACACTTTAAAATACATAATATGGCAAAATACAATATCAGTCAGCCAGTCTGAATGACTCCCAGAAGAAGGCTGTTTGTTGGCCGCTTCGTGTGGGTCCAAGTACAACGCAGCACGCTATGTTTTTAAAGATTTTATAATCATACAGCCACATGAAATTATGGCTTTTTATACTTCAGGTAAATTTACAGTGACTTGGTTTTTCTTCTCTTTTTTATTAGTTTATAAATGTCTTCTCTCAGGGAAAATGAACACACTTCTCCTGTAGTCTAAATAATTAAAAACCAGTCAGTTAAATTTAGAAATAATGAAATTGACAGACATGATTTTATTTAAAGATATTATGATTGTGAAATGCCTCCAGCAACTACATTTCTCCACGCCTCCATCTCTCAGTCCCTGGCTGTGTGTGTCTGTCTCATCTCCAGACTCTATTCATTTTACCACTTCACCGTGTTATCTGTCTTCATCTCATCTCCTGTCGCCCGCCACCATCTCCTCCTCCTCCTCCTCTCTCTATCTCTCTGTTTGGGCTCCTGTCCCATTTCCCCCCACAGTGCTGTCCCGCCGCTGCCTCTTATCTCTCATTCCTGTCCAGTTTTTCCTCTTTCTTCCGGCACAAAATTGGCACAGTCATGTATTATGGGCCTCCCAGGCATTGCAGACAAGTAGCATTTTCCAGCAGCTGCAAAGTATTTATTTTAATCAGTCGATCAGTCAATTCGGATGATATTTAGATCAACCATGGGCCACTTGGGCTCTTTTTTGGGGGACAAATCTATGTTTAACTCATTTTGCCAGCGTTGGTTTGTCGGCTCGACTTGTTAGTGTGTTAGCAAGATAACTCGAGAAATAATAATCAGCGTCAGATAACATTTTCAGAAAATGTCAGTAATGGGCCAAGGAGCCAAGTTACTAGTTTAAGGCCCCAAACATACCAACTCCAGCCACAAGGGGTCAGTAAAGGAACAAATGCTTGGTTTAAATAGATTCTTTATCATTGTGAGATATATGGGCTCTGAGGCTCAATGGATTTACCCCTGAACTAGAAGATCCTATATATTCTCATTACTGCATATCTTTATCAGTGTGAGGATATAAGGGCTTTGGGGGTCAGTGGGTAAAGCATTTACCCCTGAACTAAAATATTCCCAGTCTGGAAACTATACTGTATCTTTACCATTGTTAGATATAGGGTTTTGTGGCTGAATGGGCAGAGCATTTATCCCTGAACTAGAAGATCCCCAGCCAGGGCACTATACTGTATTTCCATCAGTGTATGTTATTAATGGCTTTGTGTGTCAGTGGCTAGAGCATTTACCCCTGAACTAGAAGAGCCTAACATTAGCTCATTATATATCTTTGTCAGTGTGAGATATAATGGCTTTGTGGGTCAGCGGGTAGAGCATTTACACCTGAACTAGAAGATCCCAGGTCCATCACTATGCTGTATCTTTAACATTTTGAGATATAGGGTTTTGTGGCTCAATGGATAGAGCATTTACCCCTGAACCAGAAGATCCCAGGCCTGGGCACTGTATCTTTACAAATATGAGATGTAAGGGTCATTGCTTTTGCTAAGTAATGATCTTTTATAGTGTAACTTTTGCCTGTAAAAAAAAAAGAAATCTTCAAAATATGCAATAATTTGAAACAGTTTTCTTTGCGATAAACTTGACAAAACAGAGGAAGAAGCATATGTGCCTCCTCAGCAAACCGTTGGCATGCGGCGTTGAGCAGTTGGGCGGCCCATATGTGTCGCAAAACGCTGCAGAAGATGTGAGAGCGAGCCATAAATCAGGCGCACACATGTCCTCCACGCTCCACGGAAATGCAGCTCAAACAAGGCAACATCATCTTCCTGAGGCAGTGGTAGCTTCATGAATGAAAAAGACACGGCTGAAGCAATATAAATAAGCAATATTACACACGGTAAAAAAAAAAAAAAAAAAAAAAAGCTATTAAAGTTATTTCATGCATCCTGGAAAGCGCAGAAATTTAAACAATAGATTTCCAGTCATTAATGTGTCCTAGAAAGTATACTGCCTGAGAAAATGTGTTTGGAAACCTGATTTTAGCCTTTTGTGTTTTTTCATTTAGATAAAACTAAAGTGGTTTTAGATCAGCAGCATGTGTCATCATCTGTGCTTTAATGGAAACACATCAAGAATATGACATTTGAGTTATGATTTTTTGAAGGTGCTGTAGTTAGTGGAGTGGAGATATATATTGAATTTGAATCAGTAAAATCCCTGGTGACGGCTACTCAGGAACAAAATCCCAATTTGCCAGCCTCGACTGTCAAGAAAAAACCCTTAAATAAAAGAAAATGAAATGACATTTGGTGCAGCAGAGAATGATATAATGTTCAAACGACAAGCACTCAGAGATCCCAGACCTCACAATGGTATGGTCCAATTCAGGGGTAAATTCTTTAGCCATTGGCCCTCAAAGCTCTTATCTCCCTCAGTGGTAAAGAATACACTAAAACAAAAATGTCCCTTCTATCTTATCTTATCTTTAACACGTTTACACAGTAATTTTAAAACAATCCTGGACCCAGATGGTGTTTCAAACCCAAACCAAAAACTCACCCCCTACTGAACACTTCATTAAAAGGTCCTATATTATGCTTTTTTTTCAGGCTTTTGAAATAATTTTGGACACCTTTGCTTTAGTATTTCATGTTTTACAATTTAAATGTATGTATTAAAAACATCTTCTTTTGGGAGTTGTTACTTTGAATAGCAGAGGACACTTGGATTAGGTGTCTGATGCCCCCTGCTGGCAACGGCGGGAAATGGACACAGCATAAAATGGTTAATTAGCACGGCTGATAGCAATGTGAAGCTAAATGAGCTGACTGCTTCATTGTGGTGACAATCTAAGCACTGAAATGATCAGAACAAGTCCGGTGACGGTGTATGGGCTTTGGAAAGGCACAGGAGCACTTCCTGGTTTCACGTGTCTACGTAGAGCTGTTAGACCGAGCATTTTCAGATCTTGAGAAAGACATGGCCTCAGCATACAGAATTACTCAAACATGTGAATGAAACAAAATAGTACTCCAGGTATATTTTTGAGGTAGAAACAACATTATAACATGGTTATGTGCTCAAAAAAAAAAAAAATACACAAAAAAAAAAAAATTAGCAGAATATGGGACCTTTAACAATTCATCAGATTAACAAACCAACATGGGTAAAAAAATAACCTTGGTAAAAATATAAACTTAAATTTTTTTTTACATTACTGGAAAATTTTGTTAATGACTGAGCAAGCGACTGGGCATGTAATTGTAACTGAATGAAATTATTGTTATTATTTGTTTTGTATAATGATGTGTAGTCATTATACATTTTAATTTTAGCTGGTAAATCACAGTCCGCTTGACTTTGCCTTTAGTCTTTGCGCAATGCATTGCATCTGGAGTTTCTCTTGTATAATTCTACCCCGGTGCGTTTTCTCTCTGAAATTCATGTTTCAGCTTCAATCGGAGACAAGCTTTTGATGACGCCTTGGGCCAAAGACGAACCTAGTCTTACCTCGGCCCCAGTCTCCCTGGTGATTTCTGCCTCTGCTTTTTTAGCCGTTATCCTGACATTATTCTGCCCAAACCAGACAGCTGTCCACGGGGATCCACCAAATACCGTCGGGTGCTACAGATGTCAGAGATGTGCCGTGTAATTGATAAAGAAGGCCTATGGCCAGTCTGTGAGTCAGCAAACCTGTCCGTATTATTCACTGTGCTTCATGGGACAGAGGTTTAAGAGTGCGTCTGTCACTCACGCTGTCATTTGATTAGTCAGTCCCGTCAGTTTAAAAGCTGTGGTTGATCCCTTTGTGCCACTGGGACCTGCCAATGAGGGTGAAGCTTAACCTCAATCCACAGAGAGAGGTAACACCGTGAATCATGACAACACACTCCAGCTACAGTCAAACCAGGGTGATAAAGAGTATGATAGGATTAGTTTATGCAGTTCATACTTCTGTCAATATGGCCCTTTGGTAGAAAAGATTTTGATATTCGTCACATCAAAAACATAATATTGCTGCTCAAGTAATTCTGGAGAAGGTTGCATTAGGAAGGGCATCCAGTGTAAAAACTATACCAAAGAAAGAAAGAAGTCAGAAGATTTACTGTGGTGATCCTGAAAAAGAAAAGCCAAAGAAAAGAGGAGTATAAAGTCCATCCATCCATCTTCATCCGCTTTATCCGGGGCCGGGTCGCGGGGGCACCAGTCTAAGCAGGGACACCCAGACATCCCTCTCCCCGGACACTTCCTCCAGCTCCTCTGGAGGAACCCCAAGGCGTTCCCAGGTCAGCCGAGAGACGTAGTCCCTCCAGCGTGTCCTAGGTCTTCCCCGGGGCTTCCTCCCGGTGGGACATGCCCGGAACACCTCCCCAGGGAGACGTCCAGGAGGCATCTGGATGCCTGAGCCTCAGCTGGCTCCTCTCGATGAGCTCGATGCCCGAGGTAACTGAGCTCCTCACCCTATCTCTAAGGGTGCGCCCAGCCACCCTGCGGAGGAAACTCATTTCGGCCACTTGTATCCGCCCTATGGTCATGACCCAAAGCTCATGACCATAGGTGAGAGTAGGAACGTAGATCGACCGGTAAATTGAGAGCTTCGCCCTTCGGCTCAGCTCTTTCTTCACCACAACAGACCGATACAACGACCGCATTACTGCAGACGCTGCACCGATCCGTCTGTCAATCTCATGCTCCATCCTTCCCTCACTCGTGAACAAGACCCCGAGATACTTAAACTCCACTTGAGACAGGAACTCTCCTCCAACCTGGAGAGGGCAAGCCACCCTTTTCCGGTTGAGAACCATGGCCTCAGACTTGGAGGTGCTGATTCTCATCCCAGCCGCTTCACATTCGGCTGCAAACCGCCCCAGTGCACACTGAAGGTCCTGGTTTAATGAAGCCAACAGGACAACATCATCCGCAAAAAGCAGAGATGAAATCCTGTGGTTTCCAAACCTGACACCCTCCGGCCCCTGGCTGTGCCTAGAAATTCTGTCCATAAAAATTATGAACAGAACCGGTGACAAAGGGCAGCCCTGCCGGAGTCCAACATGCACTGGAAACAGGTCCGACTTACAACCGGAAATGCGGACCAAGCTCCTGCTCTGGTTGTACAGGGACCGGACAGCCCTTAACAGAGGGCCTCGGACCCCATATTCCCAGAGCACCCCCCACAGGAGGCCGCAAGGCACACGGTCGAATGCCTTCTACAGGTCCACAAAGCACATGTGGACTGGATGGGCGAACTCCAATGAACCCTCGAGCACCCGATAGAGGGTGTAGAGCTGGTCCACTGTTCCACGGCCGGGACGAAAACCGCACTGTTCCTCCTGAATCCGAGGTTCCACTAGTGGCCGAATTCTCCTCTCCAGTACCCTGGAATAGACTTTCCCGGGGAGGCTGAGAAGTGTGATCTCCCTATAGTTGGAACACACCCTCCGGTCCCCCTTCTTGAAAAGGGGGACCACCATCCCGGTCTGCCAGTCGCTGCAGAGACGTGTCAGCCACGACAGCCCCACAACATCCAAGGACTTAAGGTACTCAAGGCGGATCTCATCCACACCCGGTGCCTTGCAACCGAGGAGCTTTTTAACCACCTCGGTGACTTCGGCTTGGGTGATGGACGAGTCCACCTCTGGGTCCCCAGCCTCTGTTTCCTCAATGGAAGACGTGTCGGTGGGATTGAGGAGATCCTCAAAGTATTCCTTCGAGTATAAAGTCTGGCAGATAAAAAGCTCTCATATCACAAGCAGTGCTACTGTAGTCTAATCTTTTTGGCTGTCAAACGAGGAACCACACATACTGTATAAAAGACAGCTGCAACACTTTGTGCATAATTTAGAGCCATAATATGAAAGCAGAGGCATAGTTACCAAAGCGTTGTATCGCTTTCCACACATACACATCTGTCACATCAAATACCAAAAATATTGCTGCACAATCATAGTTCTGTCTTATTTATATATATTATATATTAAATATTATATATTATATATATATATATATATATATATATATATATATATATATACACACACACACACACACACACACATACACACACACAAATGATGACTGCACATTTAAACAAAACAAAATAACTAACAACAGAATAAAAGAGATTAGCCAGAACTATGGTTTCACTAGTGCAGACTTTATATAGATTAAATTATTTTTGTTTTTTATGTGGGAAAATACACTTTCAATATTCTGTAGAAAGCATTGAGCTCTGCTTGGGGAAACAAAAACGTCCCTAAAGAAATAAAACATCCATGAATCAGAAACAGAATGAGGTTTATTGGCCAAGTATGAAGCACATACAAAGAATGTGCTTTTGGCGTGAGTTTGTTTCCAGATTTCTAAGGCCAACTTATTATGTGACTTGTATAAGTTTAAACAGTATACAACAGTATGTCTTGTACAATGCCATTATGTGTTGCTTTAGAAAGGAAAAAGATACAGGCCCACAAGATACCACCATTGGATGCCCAGTGTACATTCATTCAGCCCCCATTAAGTCTTATCTATTCTGACATTTGTATCACCGTTACTGTTCATACCAATGAACCAGAGCTCTCTCTTTCGGAGTCTTATATACTGCTTATGATCAGCTTGGATTACTTGTAAAGTTTGGTATGTTTTTTTATTATTTTTTTTATCACAGAAACAGATGGACATGAATACTCTATGGACTGTGAAGAAACACCAAGGCACAAACTAATTTGTAGAATAATGTGCTTGGCATGTTCTGTGCCTCTACATTCATGACCTCCTTTGATTACACATATGCCGCATGTAAACAGTATCTGCTGCACATTTACATACGCTCACATGTCTCTTTCTCTCTGTGTGTATTCTTATGGGAGACCTGCTGCTGTGAGTGCCTCCCAGAGATTATGAACCACAGGCAAATCTGAGCCGAGCCGAGCAGATAAAAGACACTCTCATATCACATGCAGCGCTACTGAGGTGTGGACTAATCTTCACCGATGAGGGAAGGCACACCAGAAAGACACACATGGGCCAGCAACACGCATGCATAAACACATACCTACATGCATAATTTAGAGACACGGGAATGCAGCTTGATAATGTACAGTGTAGTGTCCAGGAAAATCAGATAATTTTGCTAATTTATGCAACATCATAAACCCATCAGGAATTTAAAACAGGAAAATAGATTAGTATCTTAATAAAATATGACCATTAATGAGAAAACACTGTCCAAAGGAAAAATGTAATATAATGGAAACATCTTGGAAATGCATTATTGAGTCTAAAAATATTGCAAAAGCCCCAAGTACATTACCCCAACATTTTGTTTAGTTAGTCACAAGTGAGTAGTCTCTTTCTGCCCCTCCCAAGCCTGGATAAATAAAGAGGATTGGCTCAGGAAGGGGATCTGATGTAAAAAACCTCTGCCAAATCAACAGAATAATCACTGCACACTATAGGAGGCAGATGATGTGGTGATCCTGAGAGTGAAAAACCAAAAGGAAAGACAAATTTGAATCATTTTTATTTCCTGTCTGAAAACATACATGTATAGATGAATTAGAGAATGCATGTGAAAGTAAATGGTTGTCTGTCGTCTCTAAGTCAGTGGTTCCCAACCTTTTTTGTCTTTGTGTGTACTCCCTGGCTTTTTGTCATACAGTGAGTACCCCCGAACTCATACATGTTTATGGTTCTTCCAAAAAAAAATCATAAAAAACATCTGTGTTTTATTGTACAAAACATTTTACTACTTGCCTCTTTCAAATGCAAATTCAAGATAAAAAATAATATAAATAATGATCAGCTTCCCTCTAAAATAAAGAAAATAAATGTAAATTCTTGCAATTACTTATTAAAAAATGTGATTAAAATAATAATAACTCTAATACATTTACTACAAAGAAAATTTTTAATAATTTTATAACTCCTAACTCCCCTTTAAAACCCCCTCTGAAGTGCTCAGTGAAACTAACTGGCTGTTGTCCAGATTTTTTCACACCTCAGGCCCTAAGTAGCTGGGATAGGCTCCAGCTACCTGTGACCCCCAGGGGAAGAACATGAATCAATTAACCCCCTATGCAGTTAAGTAATGTCACTGCATCATTTGACATTTTCAAATTTTGTGTTCCTACAGTGTTATTTAGTTCATTGAGAAAGAAATGTTGCTTTTATTGAGCAGCAACATGAAATTGGAAACACAGAGTATAAAGTCGAGCAGATAAAAGGCTCTCATATCACAAGCAGCGCTACTGTAGAATAATCTTTTCCACCGTCGAGCGAGGAAACGCACACATAAAAGACACAGCAGCAACCATGCAAAACTGTGTGCATAATTTAGAGCCATAATACCAGCGCCTTGTATCTCTCTTGCACGCACACACACACAAACACACACACACACCTTATTGGATGTCACATTGGGAATAAAACTCTCGGCTTTATGACACTGCTCAACCGTTCGGAGATCATCCCCTCCTGGCTCCGTCAGCAAATGATACCAGCTCACACAGACACACACAGAGCGACACATACGCACACTGTAATAACACATAATACATACGAACGCAGCTTTTTACTCGCTCATACTGACTGAATCATTCCCGCTGATTTATCCCTGACTATTTTTAGCTCAAATGTGTTTTATGGCACGGCTGAAGTGACTGTTTTTGGTACAGCGAGCGAGGGGCTTGTGGTTTGTCTGTGTGCGGTGGAAACATCTGGCTTTTTCCCTCTTGTCTGAATGAAAAACTATTTTTAACTTCATAGAGCGGGTGCTTATGGCTTATCTTCATACTCTTACATGCATACGTTTTATTAGGACTGTAAACCAAAGCCAGAAATAGCAGCAATAACTGAACAACAACACCACTGAGTCAACATTTAGTGCTTTTAGACATGAAAATTACTCAAAACAACCTTTGCAAACAGTATATTCTTCTAGTTTCCTGGTTCCTGGTAAGTCAGGCATGTTTTTAGACTAAGCCGCTCCACTTTTCATTAGTCCAAACCAAACATTATCTCTCTTCTAACCACAACTATTCTCGCTCGGCCGAAAGAGGTCACCATTGTCTGCTGTCTGACCCAACTCTGTGTTAAGTCGAGCTGTCTGTTCATATCTTTGTGTGTCAGAATAAGTCGACTCCATTGGTCCAAATAAAGGCAGTTTGCTTGAGGCTACTCAGTCCATAAACATAGATAAACTTAACCACAAGAAACAGTATACTCATGGTCAACAATAAAAAATAAAGCCAATGAAGTTCGTCTATTGACATAACTTCAACCTAGTTATAAAGCACAAACCATAACCATAGACACATTATACTGATTAGAATAATTAGGCTGAAGGTTGCATTCAGCGGTCTGTGAAACATAAATTAGGTAAAGGACAAGTTAGTAATGGTTGAAAGCACTTAAACTGTCTGCAAATTGTGGCTATTTTTTTAAACCATAACTAAAATCAGACCAATGTGTCAAGTCTATTTGTGAGTATGTAAAACAACCTATATAACATACAATTAAATAGCTGGTATGAGCAAACCAATAGCTAATAATTTTTTTTATTTAAATACTAAATAAACTACAATTTATACCACAATCTTAAGATTAGCTTTTAAAGATCTCCTACCTTTTTGAGCTTTTAACCATGTTATAATATTGTTTCTTCCTCAAAAACACACCTGGAGCACTATTTTGTTGTTTGTTGTTATGTTTGAGTAATCCTGCTTGCTGAGGCCGTCTCTTTCTTCAAAAATGCTCAGTCTCACTGCTCTTTGTAGACATGAAACCAGTAAGTGCTGCTGTAGGTTTCTAAAGTCCATACCCTGTCACTGGACTAGTTTTGATCATGTAATGTTGCTAATAGCCGTGCTAAACAGCCATTTTATTCACTGTCCATTCCCCATCGTTGCCAACAGGGGGCGACAGACCCTTGGACTTAATCCAAGCATTTTCTACAAAGTCAATATAATAATAGCTCCTCGAAAGAAGGTGTTTTCCATACATATACATTATTTTAAGTTAAAAAATGTGAAACAGTAATTCAAAGGGGTCCAAAACTATTTCAAAGACCCTGAAAGAAGCATAATACGGCAGCTTTAAGGATCTTTATCACACACATTTCCACTGAGTCTCCCCTTGTTCAGATAATGACACTTTGGATTTTGTTTTAAAAATGGCCCAAACATTTTATTTAATCTGTTCACATGACAATAAAGAAATTATTTCCTTTGCCTGACTACAACCAATCTCACACCTGAGCAAATATAATGTGTAATGTGCTTTATAGTTGAGCTACTACTACAGCTAAATGCTACACAGAAAAAAGAAATTATAAAAAGACAAATTATGCATAGAGCGATTTCCATATATTTTTAGACTTAATGCCGCTGGCTAACTTTTATTACTGGACTAAAATGACTCATGTTTACTTTCCCTGGTATTTCTTCCCATGTTCTTGTCTTGTTTTGGACTCACTTTCAGTCTTTCAGTCTTAAAAGTCTTGGTCTAGTTTTAATTTTTTTGTGGGCTAGACATCAACACTAATGACAAGCACGTATTATACATTTCAGTGGCGATGAAGTTGTTAAGGATAATTAGCTCTGTTGTCTGCGTTTAATCCACAGACATTTAACACAGCAACACTCACTGAACACCAGACAGTACTTCTCTAAGGGCCCAGATGAATTCATATGTTCCATCTCGGCTCAAAAACACTGTCCTTTTGACCCTCACAGCTGCTTTAGTTCTTGTTTCCAGTTATTTCTAAAGAGGAAGAAGTGATTTTAGCAGGCAGTAATGTGTCAGAGTCTGTTTTCTGTCTAGAAAGAGTTGACTGCGATTGACAGTTTTCTCTTCTAGCTGCCTACTGCCCTACTCAAGTCACAATCCTGTTAATTCATCATAGACTCGATCGTGGTTGAGAGCCACAAGGAGCTAAAAGTTGAAACAGAGTTGATTTATCATTTTATTATGACAGCTTAATGCCAAAAATAGTTTTTAGTGTGCTTTAATCTACAACGGGAACACAAACATATTAAAACAGTCCAAATGGAACCCTAATTTTGATGTTTTTACTCAGCGGTTTGTGGTCTTGGTATCACTGCTTTTTTTCAAACATAATTTGTTTCATGCAGAAAAACAACAAAGAACTAGATTTGTTTTGTAGAAGCGCAATCCCATAATTTGATGATGTACTGAAAACAAAGTGCTTACTCTTTTCCTATTCTATACAAAGAAGTTAGTCTGATACCTCTTGGTTTACGTTAGATTTTCACAGCAACAATCGCAGGTGGAGTAACCAATCAGAGAAACATAAGCAGTGCACCACTGACCCATATCCAAAACAATGGTGCTTATGAAGAATTATTGCCGGTTTTGCCATAAACCAGAAAATGCTGTATTATTAGCAACTATTTCTGAACAGGGACAGCAGCAGAAGCCAGTTGTACAAAGACTCGCGGAAAAAGTCAGTTTGTTTGAATGTGGTCGTTACGTCGGACGTTTGCAACGGGAATTTACTCTTGTTAAAATAGCAACAAGACAAAGAAAGAAATCACAGAGAAGACTGAACAACAACGCAGACTTCAGCAGTATCAACAGGTGACGAAGGAAAATGCTGTTAATCAGAGGTGGGAGAAGTTATTAAATTCGCTCTGTATAAACCGATGCCATTTTGGTTTCCTTTGACAGATTATTTTGCTTTTTTTATGTTCTGTTATGTCTCTATTGCTTCCTCAGCCATAGAGACTGTTAGCCATCACTAGGCTAGCAGTAAGTACAGTCACAGAGTTGATTTTAAAGTATTTATTTAAAATTGATCATCATACTAAACACAGGCTGACAAACTGAATAAGAAACAATAGCATGTTCTTGGATATAGACCAGCCGCCTGCTGTTAACAAAAGATTTTCAGGTAAGTTTTCCTTTGTCACATGCACCATTATGCACATGTAATTATAATTTTTAAACCCTTCTGGGCTGTATATATAGTTCATCTCCTTAGTCTATTTTCATGTGGATTAAAACATGCCTTACATATTTACACAGGCCATAGGCTTCTGTTCAGTACAGCCGTGGCAATGTTATTTTTAGATGATTGGAAAGTTTGCATCTTTATTTAGCTTTTTGACCTTTAATGAGTGCTGCATGAACTGGGAGCAGCCTAAAATATCCTAATGCATTTGTAAATATGGGTCAACTTTAAATACGAGTAGGGTTTTTTGCAAGTTCACTGTAGTTGAGCGCCCGTCTGCCATGTGTTTGTGATTGTTGAGTCATACTGAACCAATAGACTGTAGACACACACGGTAAATACAAGCCCAGTGTGTGTCCTCACATCTGGGTGAACTCAGAAAACCCCCATAGTCAGAGGTGGACAGTAACAAAGTCAATCTACTTAAGTACAGTTTTTAATAATCTGTGCTTTACTTGAGTGGTATTTTTTGGGGAATCTTATGACTTTTACTTATAAATACAACTGACCGTGTTCATATAGTTCCTCCTTTGCGTTTGGTTTGTCACTTAAACACCCCAAAGATAATCTATTTTGTTTAAAACCTGGTTCAGTCCTGGTTTTCTATTGCTACCTCCAGTTTTTGTTTATATAGTTCTGATTTAACAGCAATTCATCTCAGTTTAGACTTGGGTTAGACCTGCTTTAGTCCTTCACCTGTTTTAGACTTTAGTCCCTGTTTGTTACATTTATGGTTTTATGCTAAATCAAGTTTCCTCTGTTTCCCACTCATTGATTCTCTACAAACATGTGTCTAGTTATTCTAACTCTAAGGTGGAGAGTATATAGCATTGGACTAAATGGGTTTGACATCTCATGTTCAGAGGGTCAGATTAAGAAGGAATAGAAATGTATTTTATTCATATTTTTGGAGCTGCATCTATGGCATTAATGTTGCAGAAATTTTATCCCAAATTCTTGACTGAACTCATGTGAAATACATTGAGAATTTTTTTTCTTATTTATGACAGCACAAACTTATAATTATAATAGTAATTTTTTGACTGAGTGACTTTTACTTGTATTGGAGTAATATTTGACCAGGACGATCTGTACTTTTACTCAAGTAATGAAGTTGAGTACTTCGTCCACCGCTGCCCACAGTGCTGTAGCATACTCGCCTCCTCTTAACGCAGATATTTATTGACCCGGTTTGGTTTTTGCTGGCAGCGCACCCTTCCTTCGCTGAACGCAGAGGAAGTAGCGTTGGCCCGGGACACGGATCCATTGTGCAGCCCTTGTCATGAATCAGGAAAAAGTTTCTCCGCTCGATGCACCGCTCCGCCCCCAACATCCTCTGCGCTCAGAGGGGGACACCCAGCCAACAAACTTCAAGGAAAAAGTCTCATTCTCACCCCTCTTCTTGTTGACACTACACTACAACACCGCGAGCTCACCGTCTTTACCACGCAGGCTGTGATTACACGTAATCCCACTTCCGGTTTACCAATTCAAGGCGTTAAATTCTTCTTTGGGAAAGTGTCACCAAAGAAGCCGGGTCCATGCGGATTGTAGCGGGCAGCGGATGATGAGGCGGTGGGATCCGAGCGCGCTTTTCTCCGCTGATTTGACAACGACGCAGAGACGATGTGGAAGGAGGAATATGACGAGCACTTCGACTTTTTGCTGCAGCTGCTGTAAGTTTTAGCATCGACTTATTTACGCACAGATTTTGATGTTTTGTTTTTACGCAAAATGTCTGGAAATTGGTCAATGCAAGGTTAAAATTATAGCGCTTTTTTGTGGCCTCTTGGTTCAGTTTTGACCTGCTAGATAGATAACGTGGCTTAAGTTGTATTTTTAGTCTTAACACGAAAGTTCATTCCGAAAATACAATGCTATATCTACAGAGGTATATAGTGCTAAACTAATTTTATTGTGAAGATACTGTATAGGGGTTTATACGAAATGCACTTGTGTATTTGAAGCACAGATGTCATTGTACACTGGACTTTGAACCTTGACTAGCAGTGTTTTGGGGAAAAATCAATACATGCCCCATAATATAGAGATAAACTACCACTTTTGAATCAAAAAAGCTACTTTTTTCTTTATTTGTGCACATTACACTTGAGCTTACAGCCAGAACTGTAGACAGTGGACAGTAGAGTTGGGTCTATAGAAAAAGCTTCTTATTGCTGATTGTATTTACTTTGGTTGAACATATTCTGAACATAATTTTATGGCATAATATACACCAAGCAGCATGTAAAAAACATAGTCGACTATGTGATTTTTTTTTCCTATGTAGATCTACATAGGAAAAAAATGTCACAAAAAATTATAAATATATAATGTTATTAGCAGCATTTGTGGCTTGGACTGAATTTGAAAATGCACTTCATGTTATGACATCACACACTGGTTCCCAACCTTTTTCATTTTGTGTACCCCAGGACCTGATTTAGTCCTGGTTTGGAGCCAGATTAGTCCTGGTTTAGTCTTTATTTAGTCCTGGTTTGACCTGGTTTAGACCTAGTTTAATTAAGGTTTAAACCTGTTTTTTTTTTCTGTTTTTGTTCTGGTTGAGTTCTGGTTCAAGATCTGGTTTATTTCTGGTTTTAGTCCATGTTTTGTCCCTCTTTAGTGTTGCTTTAGTCCTGCATTAGTTTTGGTTTAGGTTTATTTTAGTCTTTAAAAGCCAAATATTTTAATATACTATAAATTATCATGTAACTCCATGTACCCAAAAAAAGACTTGTTTTGTCACTGTAGTCATGAATCCAGCCACATAGGTCTACAAGCCAAAGTACTTTCTGTGTCAGTCCCAAGCCTGGATAAATGGAGAGGGATCTGTGCATGCTAAGAGCCAAATGATTTGCTGTGGTGACTCCAGAAGTGAAAAGCCAAAAGGAAGGAAGAAGTATTAGTGTAGTCTAGACTGGGCTAAAAGACAACAAAAATGGACAAAAGCAGTGTAGGAGCCAGTAGCTGTTATAGTGATGTGTAGAGATTGTAGACTTGTGTACATAGTTTGCTTTCAGGCCCACTGTGACACACTGTAAGCTCACACAGCCCTCATGCACCAGCTCAGTTTGGATGGAAGTCATTTGTTGCTTTTCAGAAATGTAGATGATACAATCTGAGCCGGGACGCAGATGAACAGATACTTAAACTCTGTGTTCCCTTGTGTCTCTGTTTGTCTGCTTATGTACACATCTCAGGTAATGCAATATGTTTTTTACTATTAAACTTTATACTGCCAGTAGCTGATTAATATTTTATCCCTGTGGTGTGTTGCTAAATTCTATGTTGCTGTGTGATACAATGATTATGTGTAATCTTGATGAATTTTGCAATGGCCTTTTTGATGACACAGGTGGAAAGTAATGTTAAGTATATTGTTGAAGAAAGCGTGCTTACTTTCTGAGTACAGCTCTAAAACATACTGTAATGTGGGAAATGTGATATATAAAGTAAATGCATGAAATCTATAAATGAGTTTTGTTATCTTCAGTATAGTAGCAGTAGCAGAACTAGTAATAGAAATAGCATGAGTATTAGTAAAAACTATTTTGGCAGGCCAGACAAACAAGAAGTTAGTCTTGTATTCCTTTAATTAAACTTTGTTTCTATGAATGGAGCAATCACAGGCAGAGTAATCAATCAGAGAAACGAAGGTCAGGACATAAACAGTGCACCGCTGACCCAAACAAACATGGCAGTTTGTCATAAAACACCAAAATATGGCAAATTATGAGCAGCTCTGTAATTATTTCTGAATGGCACCCACAGCAGAAACCAGTGTACAAAGACTAGTAGAAAAAGTCAGTTTGTTTGAATGTGGTTGTTATGTCGGACGTCAGGAGGACTTTACTGTTGTTAAAATGGAAAAAAGATGAAGACAAAAATTACACAGAGGGCAACAACGCAGCCTTCAGCAGAATCAACAGGTGACGAAGGAAAGCACTAAATGCTGTTAACCAGGTCAAAGAATTTATAAAATTTGCTCAGTATTAGTCAGCACTACATAGGATAGTGATAGGAGACTAGCTTCCATATTTGTAAGACGCGCTGCAGATAAACGGCTGTTTTTGGCCAGTTCCAAATCGACCAAGGAGAAACGCTTCACTCTGAGTGAGGAAGCAGACCTTCCTTCTTTCTAAGAGTAAAAACACAAGTAGAAAACAAGTTATAGTATGAGCGGTAGTAGCAGTCAGTACTTTCTACATAGGCAGTGTTCCTCGTTTACGGTCTTAAAACCTTAAAACCCACTATTAACATTAAGGATGTTTATGTGGCCATCTGACCTCAAATATGGATAATTTCCCCACTGCTATTTTAAGTAGTTTAGTGTTTATATATGGTGGAAAAATCAAGTTAACATGAATTACACAGTCTCTGTGTCATTGCTCCTGCCTGCTTCTCCAAACTGGGAGTGTCCTGCTGTCAGCTATCCACTGTAATGAATCACTTTAATGAATCGCTCCCAACTATCAATTATAGCTACATTTACTAAACAATAAAATATCCCCTTGTAAAAATGTACATGAGTAGTTTTTGTAAGTCCACTCATAGACAGATAAACATCTTGTGGAAGGAAAACCCCATGAAATAGCAGAATGACCCAATCCCATAATTACTGATTATCCTCAGAGATGACCCTCCCTCTCTCACACACACGCACACACACACATTACAGTAGACACACCTCAACAGTGGGCACGGCCTAAAAGATTAGGTTGCTGTGAGTCAAAGGCAGGCTCTATCATGCTTTATACAATCTGCACTGACGCAAACTCCGACCAAACCACAGTCACAGGCTTTAGTTAATGTGGCCTGAGGGTACACTTTTTGGAGCAAGTCAAATTTATGAAGGACCAAACCAGTAAATGAGAATTAAAGACACTGGTAATAGGACACACCTTTGTTATCACATGGTCTTTTTTTGCTCCCAGATGTGTCCTAGGCTGGGAAAACTGTATTTTTATCGCCTTTGGTTTGAAATTTACACAATGAGACATCAGGTGTACAGAATGTAGGGCTGTAGTCGACCAAAGAAATTATTAGTTGACCAAAGTTATGCCCAATACAGCGATTAATCAACCAAAATCGACCAAAGGATATGTGGGGGACTTACCAGAGTAAGAGCCTTATACAATCAAGTGTCTTCACTTTAATTAGGTGATAAAACATGTGGCGTAAAAATCATCTACGCTACTTTGAATAAAATGAAAAATAAATGTTACTTAATCCAAATCAGACCACCTTTATTGATGCAAAGAGTGGATCCAACTAATTGACCAATGAAATTTTTGTTGATCAAGACCTAGGGCTGGGTACCGTTAAACAATTTGTGGTATTGAAAGAAAAGTTACAATACTACTGGTATCGAAAAAATACATTTTATTCAATTACAATTTTCAATACCTAGTGGGGCCTTTAATGTTCTTTTGCATGCACAACTCAAATAAATAACATCGAATAAATCATACAAACTACTGGTTTTAACTTGCAGCAAAAAAATTTGCCAAAAAAAATCAGTCTTTTGTTCAGTATTATAGTGTTTTATGATTGTAGATGATGAATTAGCTCAACATAGGAATCAGGAAAAGTATCGCTTAGGTATTGAAAATCTGAACAGTACTCAACCCTACTGAAAAGGAACAACTAAAGTATAATAGAAGTTTTGTTTAGCCATTGTATCATACGTTGGGGTCGTGTGATATGCTGACTTGGATGATAGTCTGGAGAATCTCGACATACATCCCGAAATAAGTTTATACCCTCTCGCTCTCTGTCTTATGGCCTTCTGTAAACCCCATTGTCTTGATGCAGAAGCCTGAGTTATACACCTGACACTTTAAATTGTCTCTCACCTCAGCTCTTGTTGCTATGTGTCTGCTCTGTTATTGCACCACGTCACTTCAACATTTTATCCTCTGGACTGATATGAGCTCTGAATGATTTATTAGGTCTCTCGTGTCTGCTGAATTAATTCGGTCAGACAGGCGAAAGCAATTTCAGCGCCAACACACACAGATATTATTGTGACGGTTTACCAGAGGCCCATTTTATTTTCTCTGCCCCCTGTGTGTGGGTCTTTGTGTGTGCAGCCATCTCAGTAATATGTATATATATCTATCCATCAATATTTCATTTTTAACCACTTATGTTGCTCTCAGGAGGCAGCGTGCTTTGTGTGCTGTCAGATGGGATTTGTAGTTTTTTTCCAACAGGTTATTGTTTGTTCAGAGTATCTTATGAAGCTTCATGTGGTACAGCATGGTTTGGCACAGTAACTCCCCATCGGGCTTTTTTTAAGAGTGGAAGATAGTGGCTTCAGCTTTGTAAATTGTACAGTCATACTGCAGCTTTCAGTGATTGGAGAAAAAAAAAAAGGAAAGAAAAATATGCATAAGCGGAACTGATTATATAATATACAGTATGTAAAGCAGTGTATGTAATGTTTTCACTGCACTGTTGCCAGGGAACATATTAGTTTGCCAAATATAGTGCTAAATTCAGAGTGAGATGATAAGTTACTAGCCTATTAGCAATCTTTTGATATGACTTTGACAGAAGTGAAAAATAACTACATACTTTTACTGAAATGATTTCTATTTTCTACTACTTTTCCTAAACATACTTTTTACATTTTACATTTTAGTGGAAAAACAGACCTTTTGTCAATAGTTGATGTTTCATGGATTGTTAAGTTCTTATATTACAACTACGTAGTTTCTACAGCTTTTATTATGCACACAAATTTGGATATGAGGCTTTGAATCTTGAATATAGCAATGTGTTGCTTTGCTGATTTCGATTTAAGAAAATCTCACTAAATATGTAAAGAATCTCAGTTCCTTCCATTTCAGTTTTTTTTTTTTTTTTTTTTGGCCATTTGGCTTTATTGATAGGACAGTATAGTAGGAAATCAGGAAGAGAGCAGGGAAACTTCGGAGTTTGGACTCGAACCCTCAATGCTGAGGCAGTCTGTAGTTGCCCTGCATATGCGGCATAGCTCTACTGAGCTACACGACAGTGCCAGTTACAGGTTTCTAAGGAAAAAACAACTGAAACTGAGCTTGTGTAGCAGGGCTATTCAAATATATTTTCCAGTGATCCAAACTGTTCAGAGTTTATTGGCCTGTGGGCCGGGCATTCCACTGTACTGCTGGCTTTAGAGCCACAGAAGTGTTGCAAATTTCCGTATGTATAGTTTAGTGGCTATTAAATTATTGATTTATTTCATATAGGTAGATGAGCCGAGGGCCGGCCAACTTGACCGATGGGCTGGTTCTGGCCCCTGGGCCGCCTGTTGAATAGCCCTGTTGTATAATTTAGAAAGTTGCTTTTTTGGGTCACATATATTGGCACTGATAAAATGTACCCAGTGACAACATTAGTGTTGTTTACAACATAGGTCACAATACATGGACCCTTGCTAGGCCAATATACAAAAACTCCTTTCGGCTTTTCCTATCTGGGGTTGCCACAAGTTATTTACCTCCATATTGGCAGTGATTTGCAAATTGATTTAGCATAGATTTTACAACGAATGCCTTTCCTGACACAACCCTCACAGTTGTTCTGGCTTATCTGTCATTATCATTGCCTGGAAAATCCAGACTGATATATCTCTGTATTGTTATACAGAGAAATATCAGTTTGGTCACCACGCCGTACGCCGTGGTTGGATTCAAATCCTAACAGTACCGTGCATTTTGATTGGTTTATTTAAGTCACGTGTTCTTCGTGAGCAGCGTCTGCAACAACAACAATCAAGATGGAGGAGCCGAGAGTTTGTTTCATTCAGCGGTAAATTGCGTTTTAAATGACCAAAAACATATCGAGTCAGTAAAACCACAGCAGCTTACAGCACTAGAAGCCTTTATTAAAAAAAAAAAAAAGTTTTCGTGTTGCTAACTTTCTTGTCGCTTTGATAACGTCACGTCCGCCATTTTCTGATTGGCTTACTCTGCTGTCAGTTTACTGGGGTTTGCTCCGCGCTAGAAATCAAATTGATTCCATGGCGACAGTCTGGAATTTCCAGGCAAGCATTATCAGTGAACTGGCTTGTGAAATATTGTAAGAACTATAAAACTTGAATATTTGAATCTTCCTTGATAATGTAAACATGGAAGCATATTACATAATGAAATATAAGCCTTTCCTATAGCTTGTAGATGTTTTATATAGTGTACAGCTCTAACTTCTACCATGAAAAGTTGAATAAAATTTCTGTGGAAACTGTGGCTTAGCTGTTGCATGTTGTAGACATTAACCCCCACAAAGCCCCATACAGGAAGTGTCCCATAATCACATCCCCAGACCAGGTCTTAATTTGCTCTCCCCCTCTCCAGTAGTCACAGTCTTCCGGTCCAGGCCCTGTCCCAGAGGATGACCCCACTCCACAAACACTTCCACCCAGTTGACTCTGTGATCCCGACTGTCAGTCTCTGTGCAGTCGCTGGTCTTGTGAGATCGGCTAATGGCTCCTCCGAGGATGTCTCTAGGCAAATGCGAGTCGGGGTCAGAGGTCATATGAAGCGTATCTTTTTAAAGGAGTGCAATGAATCAGGCACAACAGGGAAGTGTATAGTGAGGGGCCCGACACGAAGGTCAGCTGGACGGGCCAGGGCAGAGTCAGCCAGGCAACACATGAATCAGATCTGTATACGGGCTGCTCAAGTGGTGCTGAGGACTACAGGGCTGGGATATGACCTTAATATCATCGTGAAAGCTGCAGAAGCCAAAAACTGCTCTCACTTTTTCCCTTCACGCTCTAAATCCTCTTCCTGTAACAACATAAGAACCTGTCAGCTTTTATTTTATTTAAAAGATGTAAAACTTATAAACTGATTTTGGTGCTCTGAAGAACACCAAAATGTCTATAAATGTCCAGAACTTCAAGTCTAGTGATTTATAGTGATTTAATAAAAAGTCTTCTCATGTTTTTTTGTGCTTTTTGTGTAAGCAGACATGGACAGTGCTGAAATAGCCTCTCTCCCTTTAGAATATCCCACTGCAGTTGATTCAAGTGATGTGTACAAGACATGCAGACGAACCAGCAAAGGCAGAGACCCCCTTATATGTGAAGATGTGATTGGCCAAAGCTTTATGTACATTTACTTTTGTTTGACATTTTAAAGTAAGGTTAATACAACTGCAGTAAATTTGCTATTTCTAGTACTTTGGAATTTTAGACAGAACATATTTTTACTGTTTTAAGCAGCTTCAAGCATCATGATTGCTAATTGCTGTTAGATGACGGGCTACAGCATTATGTTAAAACTAGGCAGTCATTTTTCTGATTTCTCTATTTTGAACAGCCCAAAGTCATGAAACAGGGGAAGTGTAGTGGGACTGGTTAGGGTTAGGGTTATATCCTTAGCAATAATTGTACTGCTTATCTTTTTAAGCTGAAATATTTGCATGATGGAAAGTGTAGAAAAGCATAGTGATTGTTAACTATTTAGCATAAAAATACATCCCTCTATAAATGAAAAAAAAAAAAAGAATAATGGCCACATGTTTATTGGAGGTTCTTAATATAGATTTACCCACAATATTTCATGTTTTATAATTGTTTTTGTTTTTTTTGAGTAATGGCATTAGTAATGTCGCAGTGTCTTGTTCCTGAACCAGAGCCGGACGCTGGGTTTCCGCTGTCACCATGGAGACGAGTAAAGCCCTGCGTAAACAGTGCATAATGTATTAAATTTGTGAAGCTAATGCAATTGTGCTGATCAGATTATGCAAAAGCATTTGAATCATCCGTGGATAGCGCTGACAGAGGCTGCGGCAGACACAGGAAAAGAGGAAATGACATTTAGTGATGGCCCAGGAGCAGCACACTTTGTCTTCATAAACTCTGCTGTAATATTTTTACATCTGCAGATGACCCTCTGTTTTAATTTCACATGATTAGTTGTGTCTTTAAGGCAGAATAAGAGATTGATTAGACTCTGAGAAAAAGAAATAGACTTAATACCAGTCTCTTGTTAAAGTCCTCTTTACATCTTCACTGATTGATTGGCTGCTGTACGGAGCTGCTTTGTCAAGTGTTTTGTCTCAGGCGTACAGTGGAACAGGCTCAATATCTTAATGAAAGTAATTAGTAGTCTTCATTACTTCAATCAATTCTCCCATGGGAATAAAAGTCGTTACAGTAGTTTACAATTCCATCATAGATCCTCTGAAACAGAAATGCATTTCTTGGTCAGCAGTGCTCAGTATGGTCCTGGGCAGCTTCTGGGCAGCTATAGAAACAATTACAAGGCGTAATGGTCTTTACTAGAGCTGACAGCCTCTGGTCGCTTTGTCCACTAATTAGTAAGGTCTTGGTTGATTAATTACATCCACTCTTTGCATCAACAAAACTGGTCAAATTTATTACTTTATAACATTACATTTTCATTGTATTTAGCATAACAATGCAGATGTTTAGATGAAAAATATATTTTACCACCATCTTTGCTTAACATGTTTTTTTCTTGAATCACTGTGCCATCACTTGCTTGTGTAACATTCTGGTAGGTCACTTCACATCCCCTCGGTCGATTACTGCTGTGTTGGGCATGACTTTGGTCAGCTAATCTTTTCTTTGGTCAACTGCTTCCTAGATTTTGTTGAGATTTAACATAGACAATGCTAGAATTGGACATAAAGAAAGTTATACAGTCACACAGAGCCTTAAGACAAATGCAGTGTTATTTTAATGTGATTATCCACTACTGAAAACATAATTATGACAGATGAGCTCCATTTAGTTCTGCATAAAGTCTATTGCAACCATTTTTTTCCTCAAGTCGCCTTTAAGTTGATCATGTGACGAAGATAAAAAGGCTTGTTACTACTTATACTGCTATGCTATAGCTGTTCCACAAACAGTCTTTTTGTTCAAGTGGCTCCTGATAAAGTCTAATAAAGAAAATGAACTGAAGCCAAGACAGCTGCAGGTTATGTGAGCGTCAGTAGATGATGACGTGTCAGTGAGTTTTAATATTGGTTGTGGTTTAAAACAGAGGAGTGCATTGTCAGACGGGGACAGTATCGAAGCTTCAGTTGTTTGTTTCTCTGTAAAACACTCATATGTCATTCATTTGAAATTCATTTATCTTTAAATACTCCTGCAGGGCCTGGAGTGCTGTCTCTGGATATGGGCAGAAAAATCGCTTTAGTCAAACAGTTGTGTCAATTTAAACCTAAAAGCACAACATAAAACTCCAGAAACCAGTAATATTTAGCAAATTATATGCTGCTAGTTGATTATTTGAAAATGGCTAAACTAAGATACACTTGCTAATGTTTTCTAACCAGGCTCTGACATTACACACATGTAGTTGTTTGGTTGTCAGTTCCCGAAACCAGCTTGAATATTCATAACTTTAGTTTGAGTGGTGGCTAATGATTATTCCTCCATTGAAATTGTTTTGTGGTCTGGTTAGCTTATGGCACCAATCTTACAAAGACTAAAATTAAAGGTCTACAGCTGTGGTTCCCGACTGGGGGGGCCGCGAAAGCACTGCAGGGGGGCTGCCATAGGTTGTCACATTAAGTAAAGCTAAAGAAATTGAGTTTGAAATGAAGTACAGTTAACTACTTGTTTAAAAATATTACTCTAAAACAATTTTTTAGCCATTGTTTTTTGTAACAAGAGAAGTTTTATTGTTGGGGGTTCGCATGGGATTTTTTGAAATTTAAGGGGGCCACGACTCTCATGACTTTGGGAATGGCAGGTCTACAGTATTTCAAGATTTTTGCAATATTGAAGCATTCTGAATTACTCATAGTTTGTCTAGAAAATAGTTTTAGAGGTTTAATTTTTTGACCAGAACACATTTTGCTCATCATTTAGAGTTGACATGGGCATTGAGTTAAAGACAGAGGGTCAGGAGTTCAAAAGGATATATTATGCAAAATCAAATTTTTTGAACTTTCGCCCATGTTGTAATATTGTTCCCTCATCAAAACCACACCTGGAGTTGTGTTTTCTTTCATTCATGGCTGTTTGAGTAATCCTGTATTCTCTGGTGCTGAGTTTCTGAGGCCTCAGAACGCTCGGTTCCTCAGACCTTCCACTCCAGGAAGCACTGACCACTCAACAAGCCCTCTACAACAGTCTTCTCTTTTATCCAAGAAACAGTGTACAGCTCTGTTTCCACTGATTCCTCACAGACATTTTTCATTATGTAGTACAAAAAGTTTAAGGAAGTGAAGTGTTCTTTCAGTGGTTCTGTTTAAAATAGTGTAACAGAACTGCACTCTACTGGTCTCTACTGTTGTAGAGGCGACCAAGATTGGTTTAAAAATATAAATAAAAGCTTAATGTGATGTTGAGGTTTGTTCATGACTACTATGGATGGGATTAGGAATGAGTGCCTCAGAGGGACAGCTCATGTGAGATGATTTGGGGACAAAATCAGAGAGGCCAGACTGAGATGGTGTGGACAGAGGAGGGATAGTGAATAAATAGGTAGAAGGATGCTGAGGTTAGAGGAAGAGCAAAGAGGAGGTTTATGGATGTAGTAAAAGAGGAGATGAAGTTAGTTGGTGTGAGAGAAGAGGATTCACTGTGGCGACCCCTGAAAGGAACTTTTTGCATCCTTTTTTATTTAAACTGTACTTACTGTAAGCTTGTACATATTATGCAAAAAGGTTTAATTTGAAGCATATATTTCTACAGTATTTCTCAAAAGGGTCTGTCTTTATGCAGTTAAGTGTCCCTGGCCTGAGGTAATGGAAGCACTTTTTATTTTAAGCTGTGAATAAAATTGAATATTATTTCCCCTTGCACATCTAATAACCTTTAAAAAGAGAACTTCTCCGAATCCCAGACTGTAATGGCTCGAAATAGAGGAAGAGTAGAGGTTTTGTTTTTAATATCACAGTCCTTATATTCTTACAGTGCTAAAGGTTAATAGTGAGATTACTGCTTTTTAGCCTCCGCATTAAACCAGGATCAGACACAGAAAGTGGGTCACACTGAGCCATTAGACTTCCTGTGACTGTTGCGTTTGTGTAGGTGAACATATGGTTATGTAATTGTGTTTTTTAACTCTGTCTTTGCTGTCTGGCTCAAGTCTGTAGGCGTTAGACATGGCCTCATACAGTACACCAATGCTTTGATAAACTTGAGCAATGAAATATGATGGGATTAGAGCTGTAATGTGAAACAAACATAGCAGCATAAGGCTCTTTGGAGAGACACTAGAAGGCGCTGTGAGTGGAAAAGGGCTCATCCTGATTGGACAAAAGTTTCTGGATAAACCCAGAAACAAAGATGGTGCCCAATGCTTGTTTTATTTATGTCCCAAGTAAAGTTTAGACGTGCTTACAACAAACATTGACATAACTTTATAATTTCCTCATATTTAGCTTGGTTAATTTCAACTTTCTCTGGTCTTGGAAAGTCCTGAAAGGTCCCATATTTTGCTTTTTTCAGGATGTTTAAAATAATTTTGGAGATCTTTGCCTTAGTATTTCACATTTTATAATTTAAAATGATGTATATGTGTAATTTGCTAGCAAGGGTGGGAACTGGACAAAGCATAAAATATCTGTTTAGCATGGGTATTAGCAACATAATGCTAACAGATGACTAACTAATATAAATAATATAGTATAAATGAGCTGACTGCTTTAGTAGTGACAGCAATTTAAAAGCTAAAATTAGCAGAACAAGTTTGGTGACAGTGTATCAGATTTAGAAACGCACAGGAGCATTTCCTTGTTTTGTTGTGCCTACTTAGAGCTGTGAGACTGAGCATTTCAACACTTGAGAAATGGACACAATTACTCAAACTTTTGTGAATGAAACAAAATACTACTCCAGGTATGTTTTTGAGGTGGAAACATTATAACTTGGTTAAAAGCTCAAAAACTTTAGATTTAGAGCATAGGGGACCTTTAAGTCCCATGCACAAATGAGTAATCGCTTATGTTGTTGTGATTATTATGTATATAAAATGAGTTGTTGGTGATTATATGGAGAATAGGGAGTAGCAGTTTAGAGGTTTGCATTTCATCCTACTCCTTTTGAGCAATATTTTATTAGTGAATCAAACTTAATTCAACTTGAAGTCAAATGATATATTTAGGACCCTAGTCATGTTCTTATGGTCTGTGTAATGGTCACATTTTAATCCCGTCTGAGAACTGCATACTTTTTCTTTTCTTTTTATTCACATGATCATTTACTTAAAGTGTGAGCAGCCAACTTTTCACAGGTTACGCTGCTGCTGCTGCTGCTGCTGCTGCTGGTGTTGTTACTACTTCAGTTTGGTCAAGTTGACATTGGACTTAAAAGAATATTTTGACAAAGTGCCTAACAGTCACAGCCCCAGCCCTCGTCCTCTTATTGTTGAATATACACAGCTGCAGAGCAATCTTTAGTCTTGGCACAAACCTGTAAGTCATTGCAACACCTCAGTCAAGTCTTATCTCTTTATTTTAGAGTCTGTTCCATAATATTTTGCAACAAGTGTGGCTACGATTGACACGACTTATCTTTCAAACTCTTAGTGTATCCACTTTCTACAATGGGCCTGAGGTGCAACATCATTATTTTTGTCCACTAGAAAAATATAAGCAGAGGTAGATTTTTTTTAAATCTTGTCGTAAAAAGAAATCCATCTTTCAAATTTAAAAAAAGAATAGATGAAAAATTGAAATGTCTATATTTAAAAAAAAATGTTTTTGTCCACTAGAAAAAAGAGGACGTTTTTTAAATGTGTTACTTCAAAGCAAAACTCTAAAACTCTTCCATTAAAATAAAGCCACGTCTCAATTTTTAAAAAGGTTGTTTAAAAAAACTCACTCCTCAAAATAAAAAAATCTTGTTACAAAATAAAACTCTATGGTCAGGTTTTTATGGGGGTGGAAGAAATAAATATTTGATAAAAGTGGATATGATAAAAGTACATTTGAATTAAATACTGACCAGTGTAAAATTAGTCAAATTGATAAAAATGAGTGTGATTTAAATATGAGTGATAAAACTTAATGTGATTTAATAAAAGTGTAAGTTAGTTTTTTATTAAATCACAAGCACATTTATCAAGTCACTACCGCTTTTATCAGATTGCATCAACTTAATAAAGTCGCAGCCGTTTTTATCAAATCACGTTGTCGCTGAATTTTTGTTACTTCCTGTTAGATCCAGGCGGTGTAGAGGCAACTTCCGCTCACAGCTTGTAAGCTAGCGGCAGGACAGGCAGCAAATAACAGATTTAAATGTTCTACACTGCAACAAATGATCAAAACACCTAAAATAAAAAACTTCCATCTAATCCTTTGGACAAGGATTTTATCATTTATGTGTTTATTATTTTTTTTAAATAATATTGCTGAGCCCTGAGGCGGGACAATGAAACCCCGACACCAGACCAGACGCACTTTATTTCAGTAAAGCTCACAAAAAGTTATTTAGGTACATGAGACCCAATCATAAACAAGATATTAGTGTCCCTTTTAAGACAGGGACTTTGTTTATTTTTATAAGGCACTATTGGATGTAGGTTATCCTATTCATTTTTTTATTTTTTTATTTTAGCTATTACAATTTTAGCCTTCACTCCTGTTTAGCAGCACCCTAAAGTCAGTTTTAAATCCACTTACACAGCTGTGCTGTCAGGTTTTCAGATGTTTTATTCACTTTATAATGTGTTTGGAAAACTGCTTTTGGTAAATTCTCTTTCTTAGGAACACGGGGATACTATGATGGGTCAGGACGCACGCCGCCCTGGCACAGTCAGACCCCCGACACTCGTTAAACAGCCTACAGTAAAATAGTGAGCTCAAAATATGCGTCATACTGAAATATAACTAAACACAACAATGCTGCATAAACAGCGTGGACTTAGGCCTATAAACACAGACTTACCTGACCGATTCTGGAGCACCTTCCCTTGTTTCCATAAACATTCTGAAGTAAATCCAGACAAAATGAAATGTAATAAAACAAACACAAATCTCTGCATTTGAACTTTTGGGGCTGCTGGAAAAAGCGGAAAAGAAGATCGCGCTCATCTCTTCACCACAATGATACGAAGTGAGTGCTCTTTAAAAGTCCGAGTCCTCAGCGGCGCACACCTGTCGCGTTGTTAAAAGTTCTTAACACATATCTTCACTGCTTTGGATCACCTCCAGGACATGGCTTATTCTGTCTTTTTCTCTCAAACAACAATCAGGAGCGAAAACGGGACAGACCCCCGGCTTAAGGGGGCACTTTGGCCCATGATTTGTAACCAAAAAGTAAATAAAATAGCCATAAAATAGCAGATGTTGTGCTATTCTGGACTGGGTATAATGTAGGCCTAGGTTTCCACACTTTTATTATATCACATGAAATGTCATGACTCATATTTAAATCCCACTCATTTTTATTATTTTGACTAATTTTACACTGGTCAGTATTTAATTCAAATGTACTTTTATCACATCCACTTTTATCAAATAATATTTGTTACTTTCACCCCCCATAGGTTTTGAGTTAACCTGCTGTATTTTATCTGCTTTTGTTGCCTTGCGGCCCTTTTATTTAGTTAGATCAAGAGACAGCTATAAATGACCAATAAACTGCATAATATTCTGCATATATTCAAGTTATTTCATATTTTGTTCAGCCCTTGTTTTGTTTGTTTAAATCTCTTGAATCTAGTACCATTCTTGTGTTTGTGTTTCCTTCATTAACCCTGCCTCCTGCCTGCCTCTGTCTGTCTGTCTGTCTCTCCACAGCGATGCCAACCTCTCTGACACTCTGTCCGACCCGGAGGACTGTGATCTGGGCGGCAGTCTGGACCGGCTGGAGCGGGGCAGCACCGACACGCTGGCCAACGGCTGCAGGGCGGACACCGAGGCGGCGAAGCGGCTGGCCAAACGCCTGTATCACCTGGAGGGCTTCAAACGCTGCGATGTGGCCAGACATCTGGGCAAGAAGTGAGTGTGAGATCTGCCAAAGTCTGGAGACGGATCAATACAGAGAGAGAGAAGCAGGTTTACAGGTTTAGAGAGGCAGGGAAGGAAAAACTAAGACAATAAATCAATGTGATTTAAAAGTAAAGAGAGAAAGTGGTTGGTCGAAATTGTGAGGGACTTTAAAAGGACTGAAATAAACTGTGGTCAACAGAGAGAGAAACAATATTTAGATTTTCCTTTTTTAATTACTGTCTAAACACAAAGAATAGTAATTTTTATTTAGCGGTATTAAAGCCTGATACTTGACTGCCATTTATACAAATACTTTACTCACTGATTTATGAGTATCCCACCTTTCTTAAATAGTACTAATTGGAAACAATGCTTCATAAAAGTGAATAAAAATGCACATAACGCGCTAGTAAAGTCTCAAAAATCATGTTTAACAAAAAATCAGTTACACTTTAGAATTACCCACCACTATTAAGCAGTGATAAAGCGTTGATAACTATAATAATAAACTGTTTATAGATACTGTAATTTGCATGTGCTTATTATTTAGGAATTGAACATTATTAAAAACAATGTTTATTAATGTTGAATAAATGATTATTATATGTATTTTTTAAGATATATTTTTGATAGTGCAGTTGGGAAGTGACAGGAAATCATGGGGGAGAGACATTTAGCAAGTTATCGCAGTCCGGACTCGAACCCACGACGCCGAGGCAGGCTGAAGTTGTCATGCATATGCGCCACGTTTTAGGGTTCACTGTAGAAGAAGTGATTGCTCTCTCATTTCAAAAAGGTTATGCCAAATAAAAGTCATAAAAGTACTAGATGCTTAAGTGTCTAAATGTCTGAAGAAGGCAACTTTTATTGTGGTTTTCATTTATCTGTAATGGCTTCCCTTTATTTTCTGAAAACCTTGTAAAATCTAAGATGAGAGACATTGTTTATTGTTGCTTTGAGGTCAACCAGTTCATCCGTGTTCAGAGCCTCATGAGTGAGAGTTTATGACGAAGGGTGGAGTTCACTTTAACACAGCAAAACTTTTGTATTGTGTTTACAGGAAATCATAAACAAACATCATAGTATCTACAATTATCAGCATAATGAGGAAAATAGTCTGTATTTCTATTAACCATTACTATTTCAATTTTATACTTAGTACAGTAAGTATGGAATTTAATACCAATATGAAAAAATATGTTAATGTTCAGAAATGTGGATATATGTTTAAAGGGTAAATCAAGGAAACAGTTTTTCTTATTAAGATACATAGGCAAAAAAGCATTATTAGCATACTGTTAAATTATTTTTAATCGAGATAACTTTTATTTTAAAACAGTGTTTTGCTCTCACAGTTCAGGCCATTGTCCTCAGCTAATGCTAAAAGACATCGACAAACATCATATCAATTTACCTGACTATATCCTGAGTTTTGTTTTAATCATTTTAACATTTTGACCGATGTTATTTGAGTATACTGACCCATTGTCTGTCTTTTGTCTGCAGTAACGACTTCAGCCAGTTGGTGGCATCCGAGTACCTGAGCTTCTTTGACTTCACGGGCCTCTCCCTGGACCGGGCCCTGAGGTAAAGCACTGACAGACAGACACGTGTATCTGTTTGCGGCGCTTGTGTGAACAGTGTTTTTCTGATGGAGCTGTCGAGGTGAAAACAGCAGAGCCTTGTACAGGACGTGTCTCTGTGTCAGGATTTAGATCAAACTCAGCCTGGGACATTAACAGCTAACCGTGCAGTGGTGTAACATACAGCACAGTTACAGTCTGCATGATCTGACAGCTGATTTATTACTAAGTTATAGTTTTAGAGAGGCTTTACCATACAAATCACAGTAGTGCGGTCTAGTTTGGATATTAGTGTTAGGTTTAAAATGGACTTCTTTTAAAACAGCACACATTAAACCATACCTGCCTCCTTTTAGGTTTAGACCTAGTTTAGTCCTGATTTAGATCTACTTTAGTCCTGGTTTAGACCTAGTTTAAGCCTAAATTAGACCAGGTTTAGTTCTGGTTTAGACATTGTTTAGTCCTGGTTTAGATCTAGTTCAGTCCTGATTTAGTCACAATTTAGTCCTGGTTCAGACCTTGTTTAGTTTTAGTTTAAACCTGCTTTTAGACATAGTTCAGTCCTGGTTTAGTCTTAGTTTTGACCTGGTTTACATCTGGGTAAGACCTGGTTTAGGCCCAATTTAGTCCTGGTTTAGTTCTATTTTATACCTGGTTTATACTTTGTTTAGTGTAGTTTTGACCTTAGTCCTGGCTTAATTCTTGTTTTGCCCTAGTTTAAACCTGGTTTAGACATAACTTAGTCATTGTTTTGACCTTGTTTAGTATTAGTTTAGTCCTGGTATTAGTAGTTGTAGTTTGGATCTAGTGTAATCCTGGTTTAGACCTAGTTTAGGCACAGTCTAGTCCTTATATAATAATGAAGTAAGTATTCGATAACAGAACAGCACACATTAAACCATATCTGTCTCCATTATAAGTCTTTGTTCCCCAATCTTGCGTTACAGGAACTTCCTCAAAGCCTTCCCTCTGATGGGAGAGACCCAGGAGCGAGAGCGGGTCTTGGTGCATTTCTCGAGACGCTTCTGCCACTGTAACCCTCAGACGCTCACTTCACAAGGTCAGAGCTCCCAGATAATGAGGATGTTCATGTGAAGAGAAAACACAGACCTCAGAGACTGTATAATCCTTTTGACCTTACCCTGATTTACATGGAGAAATGGGTTAATTAAATACTTAAGCTGCATGAGCTGCAAAAACTGTGACCTTCACTGATAGAAAACGCAGAGTCAGCTGTGACAGGACAAAACACAAGGGCTGGCAGTGGTTTGGTCTTACGCTTTCATTTAAATTCTCCCAAGTGGATGTCTTCATTATGGCTGATTTATAGCATTGGTTGGTCGGTTAGTTTGTTTGCCTTTAAGTGAGATTACTCAAAAATTAATAGCTGACTTTTGATTTTTTGTGAAAGGACCAAAATTCTGACTCCAACCACAAGGGATCAGTAAAGAAGCAATTATTCAGTCTTAGTGGATTCTTTACATTTGTGGGATATTAGCACTGTGTTGTCGGTGTCCCGCCCACATATTATTTTGGGCCTGAGATGGGGAAACCGTTGACAATGACCAGTAAGTCACAGGGCTGACACTTATTTACAAACATTTACTATGGACTATTGATGCACCTTGAAAATTGACATGGGCCATATTCACATTTTAAACCAATCTTGGTCAACTTTAGAACAGCAGGACTTTTTACAACATTTAAAAACATTATATGACTAAATCAAAAAATTTCCAATAATTACTTTACTGGTGTCATAAAGAAACAGATGAAGAGACCAGCAGAGGGCAGCAAAGTGCAGTACATTTGAACAGAAATCAATAGAAATGTTCTTCCTTAAACTTTTTTTTATGATGCTACAAAATGAAAACTATCTGTGAGGAATCATTTTTTGGATAAATGAATGAGAGCAGACTGGATGTAGAGGGCTTGTTGATTGGTAGTGCTTCGTGGAGTGGACTTGGCTTCATGGGAAAGGCAAAGGTTTGTGAAACAGAGCGTTTTGAGGGCTCAAAACTCAGCTTCAGAGAATACATGATTAAACCAGCATGAATGAAACAAAGCCCAACTCCAGGAATGTTTCTGATGAGGGAAGAATATTATAACATGGGGGAAAGCCAAAAAAAAAGTCGATGTTGCATAATACAGCCCCTTTAACATGTATCTTTGCAGACCACCAGACAATATTTGGTTGTAAGAGCACAAAAACACATAACATCATCTTATTGCCAGTGTACAATTTTTGGTGTTTACTTTCAAAGCTTTTGTTGCAGATGGAGCCCACACTTTAACCTGTGCCCTGATGCTGCTCAACACAGACCTTCATGGACATGTATGTACTTTCTGTATATCCCACACTGGTCCTGCAGGTCTCACAGTCTCTAAAACCTCTTGCATAAAGTTTAAACAAGTCTTTCTCAGCGATTGCATGTCTTGCTTCATATCTGTGTTAATATTTCTCTGCCTGTAGTTTCTCTTTCTCTCTCTTACCGTCCTACTTTCTGACCTGTTTCTGTCTCTCCTTGAATAGTCTTTTAAAGTGGAGCACTGCTGTGTTCTGAGCTACATTACACTAAAACAGTGGTTCTGAGGCTGTGGGACAGGTGTCACAGGTGGTACATGGGCCTCTTCTGGTGGTGCTTAGGAGTCTTTAACAGTTCAAGCCCCAATTTAAGTTTATCCAGGAGTGCTTTGTTCTGGTTTAGTCCTGGTTTAGTCCTGGTACACAGTAGTCCTAATTTATTCCTGATTTAGTTCTGGTTATGGCCTGGTTTAGACCTAGTTTAGTCCTGGTTTAGATCTAGTTTAGGCCTAATTTAGACCTACTTTAGTCCTGATTTAGACATGGTTCACACTACGATTTTCCTAATTTAGTCCTAGTTTAGACCGGTTTTATTCCTGGTTTAGATCTAGTTTAGTACTGGTTTAGGTCTGGTTTAAACCTGGTTTAGTCCAGCTTTAGAGCTGATTTATTCCTGAGTTAGTCCTAGTTTAGACCTGGTTTAGTCCTTGTCTTGTCCTGGTTTAAACCCGCTTTAGTCCTAACTTAGTCCTAGTTTAGTTCTAGTTTAGACATTGTTTAGGCACAATTTAGTCCTTTTATAATAATTACTGTTTTTTTCTTTAGTTTCGACCTGGGTTAGCCCTGGTTTATGTCTAGTTAAGACCTGGTTTGGACATGGTTAAGACCTGGTTTAAGCCCAGTTTAGTCCTGGTTTAGTTTTAGTGTAGACCTGGTTTAAAAGGATTATTGTAAAGCCAGATCCTTTGTGTGTTGGTGCTTGGTGTAAACAGTCTGAGAACCACAGCAGTAGAATATCAGTGTAAGCCTGTGTTTTGTTGTCACTTCTGCCATTCTCCTGCCACTTCCAGGGAATTTCCCTCCTAACTAATATCCTTTCTCTCTTTTCCACTCCTTCCTTCCTTTAATTCCTTCCTTTGCTTAACCATAACTGGTCCTGGTCTGTCTCTGCCCCAAAGGTGGTAAGTACAGGACTAACAATAGCTCTTTTCACTTTTACTTGCACTCTCCTTATTTACTTCTATATTTGTTTCATACCTGTCTCATAATATTTAATAAGGTCTCTTTTATTTGTGCAAAATATTGTACATTGCAAATGTATCATCAACTGCAATAATGTGACATTTTATGTAACAGACATTTGGCCAGTACAAGTGGAAGAGGCCTTATAAACCCATTCATCTTTTATTATGACAAAGTCTTATTGTAATTTAAATATTGAATGTAGTTATAACCTATCATGCAACCCCCAAGTCTCCACATGACCTGAAAAACCTTGAAATTAGGGAGTAGCTTTACAGTCATTCACATCCACTCCAAAGTCATAAAAATTCCCCAAAATGGAAAAATGCATATTTTAGAGGGTTACTTCAGAGTCTTAAAAAGTCTAAAAAGTCTTATATTTAAAAACCTGAATTTAGGGTCCTAAAAATTTGCTAATATATAGAGTATTAGGTTTTAAATATGTTTAAACAGGTCTTAAATATGTCATGTACATTTACTGTACCTACCTGCATTCACAGCTTATTCTAAAATGTCCACCTATATTCTCAAAGCTGTGTTACCGTAACTGATACAAGAGCTCAGATTTTTTTCTTACCAAGAACAAAAGGCTTTGCGGCACTCACTGTTGTCAAAAGTTACAATTAAATGATACGACCACATTGCTCTTGGCTTTTTTGAGCACTGCGCGTTTATGAAATAGATCTTAATTTTATTCAACAATGGTCTTAAAAAGGTCTAAAAAAAAGTCTTAAATTCGACTTTTGCGCTATGCAGAAACCATGATTTTAAGAAAGATGAATTTAAGTGATTTTAAGAAAGCATTTACAGTAGAATTAACTTTATTGTCGCCTTTGTTTGCCACATACGACATCAATAGCAGTGACATTCAACACACATTCTAAAGTTAAATCAATATAAATATAATTAAAAATATAAAATAGCTGCAACTATTAAGGTGTCTGAAAGGGTAAAGTGATCAATACTTGTACCTTAAAATGTTTACTGAGTTCAACAGTTTGATTGAGGTTGGAACAAAAGACAGTTTGAAGACGTTAGATACAGTCTTCGACCTGATGTTAAGATATTGTATTCTGAGAAAAGTTGAGAATGTTGAGGTCTGCCATAATTTTTGTGCCTAGTTTCAGCACTGTTCTCTCAAATGCTGTCTGTAACGACTGTAAATCTGTGGATCAACAGTTCAACATGCATGCTAAATGTTCTGACCCCCTGCAGCTAATAAAGGTTGCAGAGAAGTGAGAGAAGTAGTGGTGTGGTAAATGATATTGTACCTGGAAAGACAGTTATTAACAAATAAAAATGTTATGTTAAAAATGTATGTTATATTATGTAAGTTACTGTGCTCACTGTCACTTCAAGGACCTGTCACAAATTGTTCTTATGTAAAGAGCTGCAGCTGTAAACTGGACGATCTGAACAAATGGAGCAGAAAACAGTCCCCCAGTGCATTTCCTGAAAAGAGGACACAGTTGTCATGTTGTGTGATGTCTGCACTGGGAAATATCAATAAAGAGAGTCATAATATTTGAATCATGATAATAAAACACTATAATTTAATTGGGGCTTTTAATTCAAGTTATACAATAATAACCATTGTAATCTCTGGCAGTGAGCACTATTAGTACAAACAAAGCAGCAGTGTAATATCGCCCCCTAGTGGACACATGTAAAAATGCGACTTTTCACTGAACTGGTTGACCCCTCGACATTTTGAAAACACAAAACTACAAAATGATCCCCTTTATTCTAACAATGGTAACATAAATATAACACAAGTAAACTGCTAATGCTAAAAATTGTTTTATAAGGTATTGTAGCATCTAATACGTAACAACTACAAGTGACTAACCTCATACTGATTTTTTCCCTCTGTCTGCTCCTGTTTTGTCGTCTTCTGCAGAACATCGGGAAGAAGATGTCGTGCCAACAGTTCATCAGTAATCTGGAGGGGCTCAACAACGGCAAGGACTTCCCCAAAGAGTTATTAAAGGTACAGTCCAGCTGCCACACAGACCGACCTACGCATCAGCAGTTTCTTGCTTTCAGAGATAAACATTCGGGAGCTACTGTCTGTATTTATTTATTTTTGTTCTCTGTCACAGTTCAGTAATAGTAGGATTAGGTGTTTTGCAAAATAGACAAATGCACAATGCAGCCTATTAAGAGCTGTTGCCTGTTGCACACAAAGTTGAATAAATGTTGTGATAAACATGGGAGAAGTTGGGAATTTTTTTTACAACACAATTCATTTTTCAAAAGACATTTCTAAAGCCATACACCATACATTTTAGGGCTGCAACAACTAATCGAATTAATCAATTAGAATTGATTATTGAAATAATCATCAACTAATTTAGTAATCGTTTAATCGTTAGCTGTGGTATTCATAGACTCTGAAACATGCCATGTGCTGAGAGAGGAGGGTTTATTACCAAGGCAGAGCAGTAAAGCAGCAAAAACAGTTGAAAACAATGTAGAAGTTGTGTTTGATTAAAAATGCCTTTGTGTGTATATGCTCTATCCAAACCTCCAGTGGCAAATTCATGGCTTCGCCTGGGTCAGTTTTTTTTTGTAGCATTATCTAATTTCTGAATGAAACACCTCAAATTTTTAACCACTTTACTCACGCTTCACTATCTGATTATTAATCGATTAATGGAAACAATAATCAACAGATTAATTGATTATCAAAATAATTGTTATATAATACATATATTTCTATTCTGTTTACAAATATGCACTGTTTCTCTCATTATCTGTCTGAGTTTAACTTGGACATGGGAAAAGGCTAACTCACTTTTAATTAATGCTTTTCTCTTTATATTTGTCAGGTCTTGTATAATTCAATCAAGAATGAAAAGCTGGAGTGGGCAGTGTGAGTATGACCAATAAGAATGTTGATATTAAAATGATTTTTTACAGATATACACTGTCCTTGGAGTCTTGTGATTCAAAAAGAATTTAAATGCCATTACATAAAAACATTGGTTCATATAATTTTAACAATAAAAATCCCAAACCTTCCCTTATTTGGCAAATGTATTTTATAAATATGTTAACATTATGTGAGTTTACTTTTTATCTCTCTGTGAGCTGACAGCTTTGTCAATAAACCAGGGCTTCACAATATATTGCAAATGTATTGTTATAGCAAAATCAATAGGTATATAATATGTGTATTGCAAAGAACAGCTTGAACTGCATTGAAGTTACAGCAGGCAGTGTCCCAGCTTTATTGCTTTGTCTCTTTAAATAATTGCCCAATCAGATTTTCAACTCAAATGAAGATGTCAGCTCTAGACGAGTTGCATAAGCAGCAGAAATTAGCCCACAGCCAGTTACAGCGATGAATGAATGGAAAAACATTCCTTTACTTCGCCTGCTTTAGATCTGGTTTTGTCCTGGTTCAGACGTAGTTTCAACTTCATTTACTCCTGGTTTGCTTCTGGTTTCTAATTTTGACTTGGTTTAGACTTGATTTACTCATGCTTAAGTCCTGATTTTGACTTGATTTAGACCTGATTTAGTCCTGATTTAGTCCTGATTTAATTCTGGTTTAGTTTTGGTTTTGTCTTTGTTCATACCTGGTTCAGTCCTGGTTTGGACCTGGTTTACTCCTGGTTAAGTCCTGGTTTAGATCTAAAGTAGTACTTGGTGTTTAAAGTTTATTCCAGAGGCTCTTGGCATGTGCAGTTTCCTTGTGAGTCTGTTGAGCCCTCTCTGACTCCTCATGTGTTCATTTTTGCCAACTCTGACCCCTCCTGTGTCCATTTTGCCCTGTCTGACCCCTCATGTTTTCATTGTGCCCTCTCTGTCCCCTCATGTTTTCACTCTGCCCTCTCTGACCCCTCATGTGTTCATTTTGGCCCCCTCTGACTCCTCATGTGTTCGTCTGCAGTGAGGAGGAGGAGCTGAGGAAAAGTCTGTCGGAGCTGGTGGAGGAGCAGTGCGAGGGCAGCAGTAAACGCGTGGCCCGGGTCACCGACGGCAACAACCCTTTCATCGCCATCCCCATCCTGCTCAACGCCGTCACCTACAAACACGGGATACTGACCCGGAAGAGCCACGCCGACATGGACGGCAAGCGTAGTGAGTCAAAAAGCCTACAATTTAAACGGACCCATTTTACACTTTACACTTTAAACCTGGCTATTTTCCTGTGTAGTCATAGTTTTATCTAAAAATATCAAAGAGGATTTGTATATTATACTTTTATTCATATTTTTAAATCGATCTTGGTCACCTCTAGAGCAGCAGCACATTTTACAACCTTTAAAAACATTATCTGACTAAAAGAGAACATTTTTTATGAAGTACTACACTGGTGCCATAAAGAAACAGGTGAAGAGATCAGTAGAGGGCAGCAGAGTGGAGAGTGTTGCCGTCTTTTGAACATAATTTAATGAAAAAAAGCAGTTCACTTCCTTAAACGTTTTGTAAGATTTTACTACAAAATTAAAAATATCTTTAAGGAATCAATGGAAACAGAGATGTACACCCTTTCTTTTTTTGGCTAAATGAACGAGAGCAGACTGGATGTAGAGGGCTTGTTGATTGGTCAGTGCTTCCTGGAGTGGGCGGGCGTTTGTGAGAGCATTTGCAAGCCTCACAACAGCCGTGGCAGAGAATAGAGGATTACACAAACAGGCGTGAATGAAAGAAAACACAACTCCAGGTATGTTTTTGATGTGGGAACAACATTAATACATGGTTAAAAAGCTCAGAAAAGTTGATTTTTCATAATATAGCTCCTTTAATGTTCACACTTTGACAGAAAAATCTGTTTCTTACCTGATTACTGTGTCTCCCAAAAGCACAAATGAAGCTTTCTCTTTAAAATGTTCATCAATCAACAAAATCATCAAAAAACAAGTTAACCAGCAGCCGAGAGACGCAAAATATGCGTCTGTGTTGGTATTAAAAGTATTGCTCTAAACACTGGACTTTAAGGTTGATCTGCTTGCTTACGGAGCACTCCCAAACATTTGAATAAAGGACCCTCCCATTGGCTGCTGGTGTGTAAGGCTTATTAATAACAGTGCAATGTAATAATTCTTATACTTAATATGCTCCATAGAGAAACAGAAAGAGGATGTTGGGGTCATAAATGTGCTATAATCTCATAATAAGTCTCTTAGTAAGGTCATTCTAAATAATTTCTCTCTGTGTCCCAGCACCGAGAGGTCGTCGAGGCTGGAAGAAGTTTTACGCCGTCCTGAAGGGGATGATCCTTTATCTTCAAAAGGTACCGGCCACATCCTCTGCTCCCTTTACCACAGAAACACACACCAGCAAACACCAGGGGGCGCTCTGTCGCTGCAGCAGAGGAGCTGGACTGGGCGCTCTGCTCTGAGAGATGAACTGTGGCTGCTGTGGTGTGTTTTTGTCTCCCTCTGCTGGTTAGAAACTGTACTGAACACTTAGACCATTTTTTATTCATTCATATGTGTACAATAGTTTACCTTAAATGGTAATTAGATTAAAAACATTTGACATGAAGGTGGCAGACAAATAGAAAATCTGGTTCTGTAAAAAGTGAAATAGAAAAAAGTCTTAAATATTTGTGATTAATCTGTCCCAGGATGAGTACAAACCAGATGCTGATATTTCGGAAGTGGACCTGAAGAACGCAGTGAGGATCCATCACGCTTTGGCCACGCGAGCCACCGACTACAGCAAACGAGCCAACGTCCTGAAGCTGAAGACGTCTGACTGGAGAGTGTTTCTGCTGCAGGCCCCGTGAGTAGCAACAACAGCTTTTATCAAACTATGAAAATACTAAAGGCAGTTTTAAAGCAACCTTTTTTATGAAGACGTGTCCTAACCTGTGAGTAATTTTGCTGGACAGAGTTGCGGCAAAACACAAGACACAAAGACACAAAATGTAATGCAAGACACAAAATGTAACTAGCAAAGGAATTTCAGACTTAATGAAAAGTACACATATTTTTAACAAGATTAAAACAAGAAGCAAATGGAAGCGGACAAAAGAAGCCTTGTTTTTGGTGGATTATTTCTGTGTTGTAACAATGCTTCTTGGCAATAAATCTTATACCACTGGAAAGCAACATACAGCTGCTGCATGTACGTCTTGTTTCTTTAGACTTTCATCATCCAATCCATCAACAAGAGACAAGAGAAGTTTAGAATTAGTACAAACAAACCTAACACTGGGTATTTACCGATTGCTTATTTACAAATCATAATGACAGGAAAGACTATATACTTTAGGGCTACAAATAATCGATTATTAATCGTGTAGTGAAGTGCACGTAGATGTGTTATCACCTGGTTCTGCAAGAATGACAAGTGGTTAAAAAATGTAGTTTTTATTGTTCCTTTTAAAAATGTACAATAATGCTAAAAAAACTCACGCAGATACAGCAAAGATGTAAAAACACAACATTTACACTGCGTTTAACTGTTTTGTGGGTTTATTGCTCTGTTTTGGTTTCTGAGTCTATGAATATCTCAGAAAGCGATTAATCGATTACTAAATTCGTAGGCGATTATTTCAATAATAAATTATAATCGATTAATCAATTAATAGTTGTTGCAGCTCTAATATACTAAAATACTATACATTTTGCTTATGTGAGCTTTAAAGAGATCTTTAAAGAGATTCGTTTGATCTCTTTGCAGGAGTGAAGAGGAGATGATGTCGTGGATATTTAGGATAAACTTGGTCGCTGCTCTCTTCTCGGCGCCGGCGTTTCCCGCTGCTATCGGTTCAATGAAGAAGTTCTGTCGACCGATCCTGCCATCTTCATCAACCAGACTCAGCCAGGTACAAAATCAAATCCATAATATTGTTAAAAACCACTGTTGTTTTTGTCTTTATAAAAATATAAGGTCTGTACACCCTCATATTGGAGCTTAAACATTTGTCATTATGTATTTCTGAGTGATCGGTTTGTGGGTTTCTCATATAGTCTTTGCTCTGATTGGTTGGTCTGTTGGTGTCTAACTCGGAGTCTTTGCTCTGATTGGTCAGTGTGTGGCTCTCTGATCCTGGGTCTTTGCTCTGATTGGTGCAGGATGAGCAGCTGCTGAGTCACGAAAGTAAACTGAAGCAGATGAGTTTGGAGCTGGAGGAGCATCGGAAAAACCCTCCGTCAGCTGACCCCAAGAGCCGGGACTGGGAGGAGCACCGCCTCAAAGAGCACTACCTCACATACGAGGTACTAAACAATACCACAGAGCTATTTCTGTAAAGGTTTAACACTGATCAGGTGTACCTTTAAACTGACAGTTGTCTTACTCCATCAGAAATAAAATGCTATAGACTTTTTAATGGACTTAAATGGACCTACATCCGGACTAATACGAGATAAAACAAGAGATAAATGAGGATTAACACAGAAAAATCCATTACTGATGAAGGACAGAGCAGGGACTAAACCAAGAATATACTCCGATTAAAACCAGGACTACACCATTACTAAACCAGGACTACACCATTACTAAACCAGTACTAAACCAGGACTAGACAAGGCCTAAACCAGGACTACACCATTACTAAACCAGGACTACACCAGTACTAAACCAGGACTACACCATTACTAAACCAGTACTAAACCAGGACTAGACAAGGCCTAAACCAGGACTACACCAGTACTAAACCAGGACTAGACAAGGTCTAAACCAGGACTACACCAGTACTAAACCAGGACTACACCAGTACTAAACCAGGACTACACCATTACTAAACCAGTACTAAACCAGGACTAGACAAGGCCTAAACCAGGACTACACCAGTACTAAACCAGGACTACACCATTACTAAACCAGTACTAAACCAGGACTAGACAAGGCCCTAAACCAGGACTACACCAGTACTAAACCAGGACTAAACTAGAACTAAACCAGTATTAAACCAGGACTAAACAAGGCCTAAGCAGCGGTCTACAGTTTAAGCCCCAACCAGGAAACCAGTCCCAGCAGGACTAAAACAGGAATAAAACTGTCTCTGAATTAAACTAAATCTGGACTTGAACTGCTAAAGACTCTTGAGTACCACTGTCATTATTAGACCAGAATACTTTTTGAAAAGAGTGGGAACCCCAAAGATTTTTGTCAACATTGTAGGGCAGACACTGCCACCTGCTGGAGAGTTTTCACATTTATGTAACTCCTATGAGCGCAGAGTGTAACCTCTGATAAAAGGCATCTAAAGTGTTTTTGTTATTTCCCACATGAATCTGCATTGATAATACACTTCTTAAATCTTTTATCACATACAAGCTTGTCCTAATTTTACTCTCCCCCTCTCCCCCTCCTCGTCTTCTCCTCGTCTCCTCAGAAAACCCGTTACGAGACCTATATCAGCCTACTCCAGGCCAAGATCCGCGCCGAGACCGATGACCTGGAGAAGATTGAGGCCAGCGTCATGGGCAGCCTGCTGTTGGAGGGACGCGAGTGCCATCTACGAAAAACCCAATCCTCTCCATCCATAAGTCAAGCTCACGGCGGGCTGAACGGGAAAGCCACCGGATACCCCACCGTCCTGGGACAGAAGAGCTGAGACCCAAAACACACACAAAACAAAACTCTAACTAACTCTTCTTAGCTGTTTATCCTACATATTAGTAGTACTTTTTGGGCTTCTCAGCGTCCACTACCTGCCCCATGAAGTAGACTTTTTAGTGGGTACCGATAGGGGCTTTTTCCTTGGGACGATTCCCAGCCCGTGAGCAATAGATAAACCTCAGTTACGTTTATTTTTTATTGCACATTTTGAAATGATCTGAAGCGCGATCATTTTTGGAACAGTATTATTTTAACTCATTGCAGTTTAGTGTTGTATAAGATTATAATTTATTACTTCTAGGCCACACATTAATAAGAAAAGGATGAAAGGTTGAGGATGCTGGGCCAATACAAGATGGAGATGGTACTACTGTAGCATTTTGGGCTTTTTCTTCCTTAAAAAAAGACTTGGTCATGTGATTAAATGGACCTATATGATTGGTGAATGGTGCGAAGAAGAAGAAGAAGCTGCCATGTTGCTCATATTTATTTATTTAATGCGCTTAATTACATTGAAATCTCTTGTTACATTCGTCCCATAGTCAGTGTTGCTATGCCGAGGAACTGCAGGTTGAGTGCCTTGCCCAGTGGCGCCTCAGCACTAGATGTTGATGGTTTTCCAATGACAGAAACTTGGACTTGAATCGCTGAAATAGTTCAAGTCTTTTCCTGTGAATTTGAAGCCCCGCTACTGACAGAACCGAAGTGTTACGTTAGTTTCTTAGACTGGAAGGTGAGGAGAGCGACTGATGGACAGCACTGTGTCTGCGCTGTGGGTTGTCAGCTTTTTACGGTTTGTTATGGGGCAAACATGGAGTTCTCTAAACAAACTGGTGCAGACTCATATCACTTTTTATCAAACAGGATTATTGACACAGAGCTTGACATTAACGTCAGCCAACCAGCCAAATGCAGATAGATTTTAATTTTGGCCAGTAACATATTCAGTCTCACTAGCCACTTTGTCTGGTTGATAGTTTTTTTTTTTTAATGTGAACTACTTTAGACCTGATTTTCTGCTGCTATGCTTATAAATCCCCATAATTTAAAACCTATAGTAAATCATCAGTGGAGAGACAAAATTAAGCTTGTTACTTGAGGGAAAACATGTAAAACAAGCAAACAAAAATACAGCATAAACAGATTTTCTAAGTCTAAATAGTTTTTGATGATGATAAATTACATTTTCAGTGGCAATTTTTAAAAGAATTGTCTTATATACTACACATGAATCAGCATTTTATCCTCTAAATTATGGCTAGCGAAAAACCTAAATGGCTAGTAACCTTTAAAGAACACTCTCCAAAATGGCCAGTGAGGAAAAAGTTAATGTCCAGCCCTGTGGACACATAAGCCACTAACTATTGGTTTAAAGCTGACATTTGCCAAGTGAAGCACATATTCAAAGACCATAACATCAGTGTAAAGTAATGTCTCTGAAATAGGAAAATTGAAATCAAAGATGTACTATGTAGGAATTCTAACACAAAACCCTTCCTTATACTTTGAGTAAAAAATGTAACAATATGTGCATCAACCTGCAGTATATGCCCTGCAGGAATAGTAGTTTAGCATGACTAGAGCAGTATTAGTATTATTAGAGGTCATATCTTGTCTTTTCCCTCAGATAACCTTGGATCCAAGCACTAAAATGTCAGCTCCATTCAAAGCACATAAAGATTTAAATAACACTTTTGCTCATTTGACTCCCTACAACACTTTGAGTACTTTACAGCCTGCACACTCCACGCCCAGTGCCTTTATTTGGCTCCCAAAAGTACCTTCCCATCAGGATTTTGGGAACATGACTCATTTTAGACCAAGTCACCAAGTTTTTGTTTCATTTTCTGTCATGCGTATATCCCCAGCCCCTATACAGACAGTACTTTAGGAATTTTAACAATATTTAATAGGGCTGTAGTCGACCAAAGAAAGCTTTATTGATGCAAACAGTTCATGCAACGAATTGACCAATAAAATTTTAGTCGACCAAGACCTCACCGACCAATTAATCGACTAAGCACCAGAGGCTGTCAGGCTGTCCCCTAATATTTATCCATAAAAATGCTTTATTTGGCCATTTTGCTATTACTGCCAGTCTAGTATGGCTTTGTCAGTCTCATACGTGTTGTAAAATGTGTTTTATTAAATACATAGTATACGTGTAGTAAACTATACTTGAAAGATGCTTTGAAACCTAAAAAGATAAACGTTTATATTATTTTGCACCAGTTTGTTGGAGAAGTCCATTGTTGAACAGTTTCCTGTGCATGCTGTGAGTGAAGGGCATGCTTTTCTCAGTCGCTGTAGGCAGCAGGGGCAGTAACTTTAACAGGGTCAGGTTTTGTATAAAGATTTTAGGAGAGTGATAGTTGATCATGTTCAGCGAGATGCGACCCAATGGCCTTCTGGGTAAAAAGTGTTTGGATCTCGACAACATCTTCTGTGCAGCGATGGGCCCCACTCAGAAACACCCACTGCCCTTAGTTTAGACGGATACAGCGGGGAAAAAACGAGGTGGTTTTCAGGCCCAGGGTTTCTGCAGGATCTTCTTAAAAGTTCACTCACAGGCGCACATCAATGAATTAGAAATTAAAATGGGAAAAGTGAGTTCAAAAAGATTATCTAGCTTCAGAACACAGAGAAATATAACAGTTATGTTAATTGTAACACTACATCAAATTATAATTTTACGTAAAACTAAATTTGGGTTTGGATCACAATTAAAATAGACGATTACAATCTTGCCGGTTGGTATCTGTACCTGTGTCTTAACTAAGTACTTAACCTGCACTTATTGATTAGTAACCTTTGAAAAAGACTAGACACAGTGGCCCGTGAACAAAAAAGTAATGTCAAGCCCTGGTACTAAATGTATATGAGCATCTCAATAAAGTGAAAGTGAAACGGCCTAAGCAGAGAGGCACAGTCTTTCTCCTGGGACACTTCCACCAGCTCCTCCTCGGAAATCCTAAGGCATTCTCAAGCCACCCGAGAGACACAGTCCCTCCACAGTGTCCTAGGTCTTCCCCGGGGCCTCCTCTTGGTGGGACATGCCCTGGAACATCTCTCCAGCCCATGGTTCATCCAAAACAAATCTAACGGAGCGCCCAGCCACCCCACAGAGGCGAAAACTAATTTCAGCCGCTTGTAGCTAAGATCTTGTCCCAGTCATGACCAATGAAGGTAGTTCGACCAGTAACTGGAGAGCTCTGCCTTTCAGAAAGAACTAAAATAAGTGCTTGAAATATTTCTTTGTACTGAGTCTATATAATATTTGCATTTCACTTTAAACAGAACGAATCATTTTATTTTTCCATAATATTCCTAATTAACTGATGTGCCCCTGTATAATCTTTGTGTTTGTAATGCCCTTAAACGTGACTGTGTTGATACCTGCAGAAACACCTGACTCTGCAGAGCGAGGCGCAGCTTAAGCGCGTTAAATCTCTGTATCCAAACATCCTCCACGTGGGCCGGGGGGGCAGCAGGACGACAGGACGGTTTCTGAGAAGAGCCATACGAGCGGTTTCTCAGTACGTTTGTGTACGGGAGGCACATGTTCTGTTTTTCACAGAAGAGGAATTAGAGGTGGACCGGCGGGACACGAGGAGAAAGGGCAGGTACTGACGTCCGGACGAGAGCGCCTTAATCGACGGAGCCGGACCAAACGCACAGCTTTTCACCCCCAACGACACGACTGTAGAGACTTTAATACGACAGATGTGGAGACGACGTTCATCTTCAGACCTGGAGTCAGTTTTATACAAGGGTCAGATACTGGGTTTGTGTTCATTTTATAGTGGGAAAAGAATCTGTAAAAGTGTCTCAAAGGTACAAACTAATGCTGGGTGTTCATGTGCTTCAACTCAGGACGGTGTTTACAATTACTATTATTATTATTATTAATATTATTATTATTATTATTACTATTATTATTATTATTATTATTATTAGAGAGTATCCCCAAAGTCTTTAAAAAAATTAAAGGTCCCCTATTCTGCTAAATTGACTTTTTTGAGTTTTTAATCATATTATAATTGTTTGTTGTTTCCACATCAAAAACAGACCTGGAGTAGTATGTTGTTTCATTAACACGTTTGAGTAATCCTGTTTGCTGAGCCCGTGCTCTTCTAAAGATCTGAAAACGCTCGGTCTCACAGCTCTATGCAGACAAGGTTCATTCACCGTCACCAGATAAATTCTGATAATTTCAGAGCTTAAATTACCATCAGTACAAAGCAGTCAGCTCATTTATTTATCTGTTAGCGTCAAGTTGCTAATAGCCATGCTAAATAGCCATTTTATGCTCTGTCTATTCCCCACCAGCAGGGAGCATCAGAATATGGGATCTTTTCAGCAACGTAAGATCCACCTACAGCCGCAACAAAAACGTTTGTAAGTTATCTAACTAATAAACAAAAGATTTTATTCTTTTTGCAAGTTGGATGTGAATTATTGGTGGCATTAAAAGTGTCTTAAAAAATACATTTAAATCCAGCTTAAATCTAAGTCGCTGGTGAGTTGTTAGCAGTCGTTTCTCTCCAACAGCACATGAAGGCAGCATTAGTCCAAGTGACACAGGCCAAGGTTGCTTTGCTTTTTCTTGCTATGCTTTTGCCAGAAATATTGTCACAATTAGGAGACGTTCAGAAGATTTTTTTGTATTTTTTGATCATCCCATCATGTTTTTGTTTTAGTATGCTCAAGAAAAACATTCCGTTTACTTACTAATTCATTTCTTTTTGGTCCCTTTCAGATGTTAAACTCTCACTGTACTTTGGTCTGAAAAGTGCTTGTGTCGTCTCCTCTTAATCAACTTTTTAACATATTTTTGTTGGATTAAGACCTTAGACCAGGTTTAAACCACGTGACTCCAGGACTCCCATAACTCTGCTGCTTGTCATTTTAAAGTCCTGGGACTAAACTTCTGTACCCGACCCTTGCACAGATGTTTTCTACAGCTGGAATATTAATAGTATAAATGCTTTTTACACACTCTGTCCCGTTAGTCTCTCTGCCTCGTCGTGCTCTTAATAACCCCCCGCCCCCTCCCTCTGGTGTTTTAGGGTCTAGTGCTGTAACATAGGACTGTGAGAATATATTTGTTGATGTTTAATTTAAAAAGACCTGGGCACTTTGATGTCGATCCTGTCTTTGTTTTCGTTTGTATATCTGAGATGTCGGGGCAGGACGCTCTCACATGTAAACCACTATTTACTGAGTATTTAGTCTGTGCTTCATAAAGTAAGCTTTTATACAGACCAAGATGGCTCCTGTCTCAGTGTCATTCTTCACTTTTTCTCAGAGTAATGTTTTCTGTGTATGTTTTTCACCACTGTTTCTCTCTTGGACCAGTTTTGATAGAGATCCTGACCTCTGCAGACCAGGAACACCACACAAGAGCTGCAGTTTTGGAGATGTTCTGACCCAGTCGTCTGCAGCAGTGATTCAAAACATTTTCCTCTGTACCCCCCTGGGCTTATTCTTAGACCATGACTGGGACTGGTTTTGATACCAGTTCTTAAACAATACCTGGTTTTGATACTGGTACCTGAGCGATACTTTTTCTGATTCCTATGTTGAGCTAATTCAACTTTTACAATCATAAAACACAATAATACTGAATAAAAGACACATTTTTTAGCAAAATTCTTAGCTGAAAGTTAAAACCAGTAGTTTGTATGATTTATTCTGTTATTTATTTGATTCATGCAAAGGAACATTAAAGGTCCCACTAGGGATTGAAACTTGGTATTGAATAAAAAATATAATTTTGATAACACAAAGGTACCCAGCCCTATTTGTTTAGGTTTAGACTTGTTTAGGGTGACCAGACGTCTCTATTTACCCGGGACAGTCCCAGTTTTAGTCGCTTGTCCCATGTCCCAACACACATCTGTAAAAACACTCATATGTCCTAGTTTTCAACAAATCATGTCCCAGCTGCCCCCATTTTAACCAACAGAAACTCACAGGAAACTAAAAACACATTTGTCGAAAGACTTTTGTCTCTAAATTTATTTACCACGTCATTGTTTTTTATTAGTCCACTTAAAATCTTACTTAAAATGTAGGTGCACTAGCATGACCAAATGTCCCTTATTAACCAGGACAGTGCCAGTTTTAGGCTCCTTGTCCCATTTCCCAAGACACATCTGTAAAAACACTTTTAGCGTCTTTGAGTGTCATGAAAAGCGCTTTTATAAATAAAATGTATTATTATATTATTTTATGTCCCAGTTGTCCCAATTTTAACAAATAGAAAAGCATAGGAAACTTAAAACCCACTTGTTTAAAGATTTTTGCCACTAAAATGATTTACCATATCATTATTTTTTATCAATAAATTTTCATTTTAAAATTAAAAATTTAAATTGGACAAATGTTTTTAAGTGCCCCATGCTTTTCTAATGGCTAAAGCTGGGACAAATGAGTGTTTTTACAGATATGTGTTGGGACATGGGACAAGGAGACTAAAACTGGGACTGTCCCGGTTAAATAGGAACATCTGGTTACCTTAGTTTAGCCTCATGTTAGCAAGAAAGTCCAGGCTAAACTCTGAAGGCTACATTATGCTAACAATGAAAGGGACAAGAGGAAATAATCTTTATAAATCTAAGTGTTTTATTTACTGTTGGGACCTTGCACTTCAATAAATAGACTGTTGTGGTAAAAATGAAAATTGGGAAAATGTGGGAACAAAGCTGCTCGATCAGTGCTAGCCAAGAATGAAATGAACAAAACAAAAGCCAGAATGTGTTACTATTAGCACTTGCAATGACTCATGTAGTATTATTATTCTGATTTAGTTTAGTTGGATGCAACAGTTTTTTGTTTTTAAAATAATTACTCACACCTGTGTCTTTATTTACTGCAACATGCCAAATGCTACTGCTACTACTATTACTACTACTACTACTGCTGCTCACCAACTTTTTCATCATTTCCAACCAGAAAATCAGCTGAAATGAGGTAAGAATTGGTTTCACATAACATTGTTTACAGTTTAATTGTGTAACTTCAGTGATTAAATGATTCTTGACTCTTACAGTTTGTTTATTAAGTGTTAGCTTAGCACAGTTAGCTATGACTATAACTGGGATTCTCCTTCTGAAAGAGTTCAGAGGATAAAGTTTAAATAGTAATAGTAATAGTAAGTTTAAATATAATGGCTGCCAAAAGGCTGAATAAACCAGGACTAAACTGAGACTAAACCAGGATTAGACCAGGACTAATCTAGGCCTAAACCAGGTCTTAACCAGGCCTAAAATGAGACTAAACTGAGACTAAATGATACTATATGATAGCTGGGACTAAACTAGGACTATACCAAGGCTAAACCAAGATTAAACCAGGTCTAAACTGGGACTAAACATACGGAAACCATCTGGGACTAAACTGAGACCAAACCATGTCTGAGCCAAGACTAAACTAGGCCTAAACCAGGTCTTAAGCAGGACTAAACTGGGACAAAACCATATCTGAAACAGGACTAAACTAGATCTAAACTGGGACTTAACCAGGTCTAAACTAAGGCTAAACTAGGTCTAAACCAGGACTAAACTGAGACTAAATCAAGACTAGTCTAAAGTAGGTCTAAATTAGGACTTAACTGGAACCAAACCATGTCTAAGGCAGGACTAATCCAAAACTAAACCAGCCCATAACCAGGACTAAACAATGGTGTACACCTCCAATTTCCCAATTTAATCCCCAAACCTGGAATAAAACTGGCTCTAAATTAAACCAAATCAAGGTGCATTTATCTGTGTGGGTGCCAGTAGTATTTCATTAAAAAAAAACAAAAAAACTTGATTATTAAACCTAACAAGTAACTGTGTCCCTTTCAGCAGAGAATAGTTACATTATCTTACTTTGATGTGTGGGTTTGAAGTTCTTATTGGAGAGTGAACAGTAAAAGTCAGATATTATTGACAGAACAATATTAAAGAGCTGGTCTCAGAAAAGAAAAGCATTAAAACAGATAACAGCAGATTATAGGACACATTACATACACTGACCAGCCGTAACATTATGACCACTGACAGGTAAAGTGAATAACAGATTATCTCTTCATAGTGGGAGGGAGTGTAAGGATTTGACGACTGGGTCAGAGCCAGAACTGCAGCTCTTGTGGGACGTTCCCGGTCTGCAGTGCTCAGGATCTGTCAAAAGTGGACCAAAGAAGGAACAGAGGTGAACCAGCGACAGGTGATGCAGGTGGGGAGTGAAGTTTGGCCTGTGTGAGCTCCTGTAGCTCAAACGCCTGAAGAAATGAATCCTGGTTCTGATAGAAAGATGTCAGAATACACAGTGCATCACAGTTCCTGAGTAGTCTACATCGTTTACATTAAGTATTGATCTTTGCGCTTTTTAATTGAATGAAATGGTAAAATATCTGTTTCAACATCTGATATATTTTTTATGTGCTACTGTGAAATATATACAGCAGGTAAAATAAATATTAAACATGTTGCCACTTTTCTCAACAAATATATGTCTGACATGTTACTGACCAGCGATGGAAGAAGTGCTCAATTTTTAGTAAAAGTACAGATAAAGGAGCTCAAGTAAAAGTAAAAGTATCATGTGAAAATTTCTGCTGAAATAAAAGTATAAAAGTACTCACTTTTAAATGTAATTGTGAATAAAGAACTAAAAGTATTTTGCACAGATTCAGCAACTCATTAATGTGTTAAAGGTGAGAGATTTTGCTGAAAAACTGTTGGAAACTGGGAAAAACTAAAGGTTAACGGTGCAGCAGAGACTGAATCTGTAGGTGAAGATTACTTTACTGCGTCTTTTATACTGAACTACTGTCTACAATGACGACACAGCAAAAACGAAGGATTTTAAACTAAATTTAAAATACTTTTTACTTCAAACCAATTCAAAAAATGTAGTGGAGTAAAAAGTAAAAGTACCCCTTGTAAAATGTACTCGAGATACATACAGATGCATAAAAACTGTATTTAAGTAAAGAAACTAAGTACTTTTACTTCGTTACATTCCACCACAGGACAGGAAACTTTCACCAGATGTCATCAACAATCCAAGTAATCCATACAAAGAAACAAATACATTTAGAAATCATGTGTAAAAAAAAAAAGGACTGACAGAGAAAAAAGTATTGAAGAAAGGGAGGTGCAAAAAGGCTCCATCTAAAATCTGTCAGTGATCAGAAAACACTCCCCCTGCCTCTGGTCTGATAAAAAAAAAAGGTGTCTCTTGACAAAAGCGTCACACAGGAAACATCTCATGATCAGTAACAGCACAGAGCTCTCTCAGACTTTTGCTTTAACTCTGTGTTAGCAAGGTCCTGGGTTTAATCCTGGACTGTGTCGGGTCTTTCTGTGTCTGTGTAGGTTTCCCTTATCTCCAAAAACATGCACAGTAAAGCAGAGGAGGGAGACTCGAGTCACAAGACTTAACTTAGATCACAATCTTTAGGACTTGCTTCACAAATATTAAAAAAAGACTTGACTTTGACTTGCTTTTCAAGGCTTTAAACTTAACTCGGACTTGAGCTAAATGAATAAAGTGATTTGTTTTTACATAAAGTTCAGGATAAATTTGAGAGTAACGTAAATGTGTTAAAACAGCAGTGCATTTGTGTTTTCTTATGCTAATGAGCACAGGAGCTAAACTGTACAAGAACCTGAAAACTGCTGAAGGCAGGCTACAGTTTGACGTTTTTAGTTTCAGATATAACACACTTTTGTAGCCTTCTCACTTCACCCAAAGCCTCGCACACATCGCTCATCTATCGTCTGTTGTTTCATATCACAAGTTACTCATCAGGCCCAGCCTCTGTGTGGCCCTCCAGACTGTCCCCAGCCTCTGTGTGGCCCTCCACACTGTCCCCAGCCTCTGTGTGGCCCTCCAGACTGTCCCCAGACTCTGTGTGGCCCTCCACACTGTCCCCAGCCTCTGTGTGGCCCTCCAGACTGTCCCCAGACTCTGTGTGGCCCTCCACACTGTCCCCAGCCTCTGTGTGGCCCTCCAGACTGTCCCCAGACTCTGTGTGGCCCTCCACACTGTCCCCAGACTCTGTGTGGCCCTCCAGACTGTCCCCAGCCTCTGTGTGATCACTACTGTCTGTAGGTAACTATAAAAAAGGTTCATACAGTCATGGAAAACCTGGAAAAGTCAGGGAATTTTAAAATGCAATTTCCATTCCTTTGAGTGTTTTGAAAATGTATAATTTGATGTAAAGTTTTGAGAAAGTTGTGGAAATGTAAACCGTCTGAGTAACATTCAGTATAAGTAGAAACGCTGTCCTCTTGGCTGTGTTCTCACTGCAGGAAAAAGTGACTATGCCTTTCTTTTTTGTCAGAATATCTGAACTAAATATGATGATGATTAATTAATATAGCATAATTATCTTTTAGTCACTGGTGTATGGGCTATTAGTCAGTAAAATTAGTTTAATAATATATTTCTGGGAAAGAAGCCCCAACATTTTTTTTTCTTCAACTGACTAATTCCCAAATTTAACAAAAGAAAATCCAGCAAAAGTATGTTTCTAATGTACCACTGGACATTTTGAACACTATTTAAACACATGTAAGTCATTTTTCAGGTCTTGGAAATTTAGTCAAAAGTTTTGGGAAAATTCTTGGTTAAAAAAAAAAATGTATGAACCCTGTATAAAAGTGTAAGAACAATTTGGCCAAAAACAGAACGTGTGTATGAGTCGACACAGCTTGCTTCTCATGAAGATTGACCTGGACTTGCTCAGTAACTTGGTTATAACTCGATGTTTACTTGTGACTTGACCATGAGTGAATTACTCCTTACCTTACCCCTAATCCAGAAGTGCAGGGTTTTAAAAAGCATCAAGTCATTAAATAGATGTTTCACAAATTAAATGGCATTAAAAAGCATTAAATTTGATTCCAACAGGCATTGAGCATTTTAAAATAGTTCTGAAATAAAATTGCTGGCATTATTAGTTTTATTTTTGAATAGAAATATGTATATATAAATAATAACTGACCATTTCCGTAGCCTAAGCGTGATAGACGGGAGGAACCAGTTTGAAATAACCCAGATATTTGTCTTAACATTATTGTTGCTTTGTGAACCGTATTTTACAGTACTTGCAAATAAATGTTGGCAATTTAAGCTGCTGCAATTGTGTTTGTAGCATTCAAAATGTTAAAAACCGCATTAAATAGCATTAAATTAGAGTTGCTGATACCTGCAGGAACACTTAACATCAATCTCCCATAAACCAAATGTCAGAAATACATTTGTTAGGAAACAAGTTGACAGGTTCAATACAAATATTACCACTGTATGTAAAATAAAGTTATTTAATGAAACCCTGGTGATTTACGGTGTCCAAACCTCCAGTGTTGTAAGACAGTTGTGCACATAGACAGCCACGTGTGGAATGATTTTTTATTGCGCGATTAGTTTTCAGACAAGACTTCTCCCCCAAACATCAAAACAGAAACAGCAATGTACAAAACAGCAACACATCTTTAGTTTTTTGCCATAAACATAAATTTAATAAGGAAGTGTGAGAACGAGAGAGAGAGAGAGAGCGGTACAGAACATAAAATAAAAACATCGGGACGTCGTGTGTGTGTGTGGAGCCATGTTTTTTTTGAGATGAGTATTTTTCCGGAGGAGGGGGGGAGGGAGGAAGGGGGGGGGGCGTCATCGAAGCCAAAATATAAAGCACCATCGTCATTTATAAGTCCAGGAAAAAGGCCATAATTCAGTAAGAAATATATCCAGGGGTTTTTTAAACATGAAACGAGAGGATTGTTATCACAGTATTCAGACAATTTACCAACTAAAAAAACATCGGTGTAGCACTACTTTGTCATGCAAGTACTTTTAGTAAACCCTCCGATACACAGACAAAATATACTTCAAGAATAACTCAAAAAAATTACATCTCTGTCCAGCAATAGACACGAAGCCTGGTTTATACTCTTTGAATGTGAGATCCCTATCAAAAATAATATGCAGATTTTTACTTTCCTTATATATCTAAAGTGCAAGTTTTTATTCAATGCTTTTTGTTAAGTATAAAAGACGAAGAAAGTAAACAGCAATATGTCGTCGCTATCGTGTTTTTGTTTTTTGTTTTTTTTACATGTCTTATTTTCAGAAATAAAGAGGAGCGTCATATATACCAAACCATATATTTATATAATATTTACTTGTATATACACGCACACACACGCACACACCACAGTTAAAATATTTTTGAAAGTACAACATAGTATCTCTTATGGGGGACATGGTAAAGGTGACATGGGATATGTTCTTTGTGCATTGATCCCCGCTCTTAAAGGGACAGTAACGTTGTTTTGTAAAAGTGAGTCAACACGATACTTAAAGAGAGGTTATAGATTCACTGCAGTGGGAAAAGGTCAGCGAGTTTGGAGAAGCAGACGGGAGCAGCTGCTGGTAGGTCACATAGAGGTTGAGTATAGTTTTAATGTTAAAGGTTCCCTATTCTGCTAAGTTTACTTTTTTTTAGCTTTTAACCATGTTTTAATGTTGTTTCCACCTCAAAAACAAACCTGTAGTATTGTGTTTCAGTAACATGTTTGAGTAGTCCTGTATGCTGAGGCCGTGCCTTTCTCAAGAGCTGAAAACGCTCGGTCTCACGGCTCTTCGTAGACTCGTAAAACCAGGAAGTGCTGATCATTTCAGAGCTTAAATTGCCATTATTACGAAGCAGTCAGTTCATTTATCTATCTGTTAGCATTATGTTGCTAAAAGCTGTGGTAATTAGCCATTTTATGCTCTGTCCATTCCCCACTGTTGCCAGCAGACACCTAATCTCAATGTTTTCTGCAAAGGTAACAGCTCCTCAAAAGAAGAGTTTTCCATACATATACATTATTTTAAGTTATAAAACATGAAATACTAATGCAAATGTGTCCAAAATTATTTAAAAAGCATAACATGGAAGCTTTAACTAAATGCCTAATAGTAGATAGATAATTATGTGTAACCAAAACGTAAACATAAAGTAAAATAATGTTTAGATACTTAATTGTTTAATTATATGGTAATTTACTTTATGGACCACAAATTTATTTAAGTCATTCAGTGATTTAATGATAAGAGTTTAAAATTCAAATGTTCACTGGCCCCACTTACAGCAGAACCTAATTTAGCCTCTGTGTCCTTGCTCCTGTCTGCTTCTCCAAACTCTGACTGTACTTTTAACTACTGCAGTGACTAAATTAGCAAACCATAAGTGCATCATAGACCCACGTATACAAAATACTGCTCTATCCCTTTAAGAAAAATCCAGAATCCACCATCATTGTTAAAACATCATAATAACTTTTCTATCTTTATATATATTTATCTATACACAAGAGTAGCCTGTACAGTCTGCTTTAGGAGCCCTCAGTCAGTGGTTTCGAGGTGAGTCATAAGTGCTTGGCTGTGATTGGCCGAGAAAACTGAGAACGGGCCAATGAGAGAGAGCAAGAAAGAGAGAGAGGCTTAAAAACAAACGCTGAAACCAGAAACGCAGAGGATTTGGTTTTCAGTTGCACCAATGGATGTATTACAAGAAACCGGAGACAGAGACGCCATGTTTGAACCGCCGGGGGCTGCAAAGAGAGGTCAAGTCTGTTCCCGTATAACTAAAGATATACAAAAAGGAAATAAAGCATTCGAACTGTGGAACTGTGTATATAAGGCAGCCATATTGGGAAGGTCAAAAACGCTAGAAAGCAATACACTAGATTTGTCCATATGATTTAATGATAAGAAAAGACATAATTAATGACTACTCCAGCCACAAGGGGTCACAAGCTAGAGAGCGTACTTTTGTGCCAGCCCCAAGTTTGGATAAATGCAGAGGATTGCGTCAGTAAGGGCATCTGGAATAAAAACCTATGCCAAATCAATATATGTGAATCACTGCACACTAGGAGGCAGACTGTGGTGATGAAAAAAGCTGAAAGGAGAGAAATAAACACATCATTACTACTAAAGTGTCTAAAAATGACTTGAGAGGAATCTCTGTAAATAAAAGATGCTAACAATGATAATCTTCTGTGTTCAAAAGCATGAATTGTATTGTAAGTAATTCTACCGCTACTGTGTGATTTAGCTATGTACATATGTTGTAGCAATGATCTGCTGTCAAGTAAGATTAATGTATTGGTAACTTACTATCTATATATAAATAAAAAGGTTAAATATTTCGTTAATTTTGACCATTCTTTCCATTTAAACATTACATATCTTTGACCTCTCCAATATGGCCGCCATATAGACACATTCCCACATAGAACAACAGAAAATGCATCATCTAAATTTCAAAAGATCTAATATACTTTTTTAAGCATTGAGGTTTCTGCAGCAAAACTAAAATGCTAATGTTTATAACTAAGGAATCAAAGAGTGGTGGCCATCTTGGGTTTCTGCCTGTACTTGTAATACGTCCACAGGTACACATTATGGAAGTTCAGTTTGAGTTTTGTATAGTTTGTTAGAGACAGGTCAAACCCACTCATGTTTCATTTGTGGAAGTTTGTCGTCATTACTGTCATCGTGTGCATGTGGTGGACAAAACAATAAAACCCAAAACATTCATTAATGAAAAAAAAAGCAAGCGGACAACAAGCGGCTGTAGCCATTAGCGCAATCTGAAGTTAGCTTCGAGTAAAGACCCAATGCAATAGACGCGTTAAAAGCATTGAGTAAAATGTTTGTAGGAATGGTCAGGTCGCCTCTGGATAACGACAAGTCTAAAGGAGGCAGTGTATACATAAATAGACCTTTTTACTGTTTGTAAACAACAACGCTGCGTGCGCATTGTAGTGCTATTAGCATTAGCCACCAAACTTGGCCAATTAGGAATTAACAAGATGGCAAATGGCAACCAATCGACTACATTCAGTCAGTGCCTGGGTAGAGAACATTAGTGACTCCATTGACAATTAGCTGTTCTCTTTAATGTAGCAGTTAGCTTCATAATTAGCATATAAGCTAAATGCTAAATTAGCTGAATGTTATTTTGGAGAAGAAGTTACAAAAAATATTCTACTTTTATTCTTTTAAAAACCATACTCGTATCCACAAAATGCATGTGCAGCTTGTCTGATTACGTCACTTGTAAAAGGGTCTACAGTTATCGCAGTAATGGCCACAGCCGGATGAAAAAGCTAGTAACAAAAACTCGCTAATGTTGTTCACAAAATAGACACACTACTGTACTTCTCCAGAGCCACTGAGGACAGCACACTGCTCGACCACACAACAACAGGACAACAATATCTGCCCAACAGTTTGCATTTTGAAGTCCCAATAATAAAAGTATTTACCATTCGACTTAGGGCCCGACTGATCACAAACTACACCGCTGTGGCATTCGTGCGCCTTTTTTTTTTTTTTTAAACCCAGGAATGAAATCGTCACTCCCTGCAAAACTAAACAATATGGACCCATGTTCTGTAGCAGCTGGTGAAATAATATCATATTATCAAAAACAAAGTGCGTTGTGTCAGTAAGATAAGCGCTCTAATATATTTTTGGCTATTAAGGAGAAAAAGAAGGAAATAAATGTAGAGTTGTATTTCCAGTTACATTTATGCACCTGCAGGAGGCGCTGTTCAATTGGTCTAAAGCTAAAAAGAGGGAAAAAAACATTGGGGGATAAGTGTTTGAGAAGAGAAAATCAAAATAAATTAGGCTAAAGTCATGTGCTTTACAGGGGACGAGGTCTAAGAGAGGTTAAAGGTCACCTGTTATGTTTGACAGACAGTAGGCAGATGAACAGATGACACTGAGGGGAAAGTACCAAGCTGGGATTCGAACCCAGGTCCCTTCAGTTAAGTGGTAGAAGCTCTCCTGTGTGAGTAATATAAAGGGAAAGCCAACATCTTAGAGCTTTCTGATTTTTTTTTTTGCTTTTTTAACTTATATACCCTTTTGTATAGGAGACAGTGGGTCAAGCGTTCGCCCACCAACCGGAGGGCCAGCAGTCAAAACTCACACAAAGCACATACTCTCATCACTAGGGCTGGGTACCATTCACATTTTTTCGATACCAGTACTTAAACAATACCAGGTTTTCAATACCGGTACCTGAGCAATAAGTTTCCTAATACCTATGGTGAGCTAATTCATCTTCTACAATCATAAAACACTATAATATTCAATAAAAGACACATTTCTGGAGCAAAATTTGTAGCTCTAAGTTAAAACCAGTAGTTTGTATGATTTATTCTGTTATATTTGATTCATATATGCAAAGGAACATTAAAGGTCCCACTAGATACTGAATAAAAAATATTTTTTCAATTCCTGTAGTATCGTAGCTGTTCTTTCACACCACAAATGTATTGTTTAACTGTACCCAGCCCTAGTCATCATGTCCCTGTGCAAGACACCCACGTTGCCTACTTCAGTCACACTGTGTGGCTGGTTGGGTCAGGAAGGGCATCTGGCGTAAAAAAAACTGCCAAATCACTGTGGCGACTCCTAATGATAAAGGGAGCAGCCAATAGATAATATTTTTTGTATAGGCATTATTTTATAGTACCGTATTTTCCGCACTATAAGGCGCACCTAAAAGCCTTTAATTTTCTCAAAAACCAACAGTGCGCCTTATAATCCGATGCGCCTTATATATGGATCAATGTTGGTTAATTATGGCTACCGTATTCAGGGGGCGTCGCTGAAGTGACAGCGGTAAAAACGGTAAAGGGGAATTCCAGTCCCTGCTGTTCATGTGTGCCATAGGCGTGTTTATGGATCCTGCCGCAAAAGAACAAGGAGGCGCGGCCTTTGCTCCATCTCAGTAGAAGATTTGCGACATTGAGGGGACAGAAAACTGAGTGCTCAAACGCTGTTCATGTAGCTTTGAACTGTGACAAATGGAGTTGGAAATATATTGTTTTCAACAAGGGTGGCGCAAATAAGAGCTACCAGTACGTACGGTACCGTATTGTGAATGCACTAACTTGTTTTGGGAGTGAACAGAGTTGTAAGAACGCTGGTTTGTATTCTATTAATAAAGTTTGACTGACTGACTTATCTGTTTTATTGACATTCCCTTTAGCGCAGCTCCATCTAGTGGATGCATAACGCAACCCCAGCCACTACAGTAGCTTCTATTCTATGCGTCTTATAATGCGGTGCGCCCTATATATGAAAACAGTTTTAAAATAGGCCATTCATTGAAGGTGCGCCTTATAATCCGATGCGCCTTATAGTGCGAAAAATACGGTAATATATATTTTTTAGATTTATAGGTTTGCATGGCTGATTGTGGTGAAGCATTTTTGTTTTTAAAAATTGTTGTGATCAATTTCTGGAGTTGTTTAGTTTAATACACAGATTTTGTTTGTATCACACATTACTCCAGCGCTGGTTCACAATATCAGTGGCCCATGTTTGAACGCCAGTGATAAAAAGAGCTTGGATTTAAATCTTAAGGATAGCAAGAAGCATGAAGAATGTAATAAATAATGACAGGGACCAAGTACCTGGGTCTAAGGCTCTGTGCAATCCACAACAATGGATGTGTAGAGAGTTTAGTTTCAGTTTAGTTTTATAGCCTCAGTATGACAATTGTGCCTCAAAGAGCTCTGCAGACAACATGACAACACCTCCTGGGCATAACAGGTGACCTTTAAACTGCATTTTTTTAAGAAACAAAAGCTTAAAATCCAAAACAACAGAAAAATATGTATCCTACTACAAACTGTGTCCTACCAGAGAACTAAAAGTCTATCATGAGCTCAGGGTCAGAGGTCAGAGGAGGTCACGGCCTAAGCCCCCGGAGGGAGAGCTGCGCCAGGCCGTTCACCAACACACCACTAACACCGCAGCCGAAACACAGCCAAACCTCAGCCGCACACGGGGGCCAAGAGTCTCACATCAAACAGATGGAGCTGCCTGGATCAAATCTGGACTTGGCTCGGACTACCGCGGCCGTGACCAACCAAAGACAGATGAGGTTTTTAACATCAAACTTTGGATTCACAAAACAACACCGGCCAGTTGTATAAAGGGACTATTAGACTATGGTCTCAGCTTTTTTGAAGACTAAATATTGTTTTAATGACAAGAAATGGTGAAAGAGATTTTAAAATATGTGCCATTCATGTTGGAGTGAAATAACTGAAAAAAATACCGTTGAGTCTGTAAAAAGTGGGGTCCCTCAGACAGACCACATAACCACCACAAAACGCAGCATTTTTAGAGCACTTTTGCTATAAATTTACAACCATATCTCATGATTATAAAAGCCTCCAGTGTTGCCAAGTACTGGTATAGGCATAAAAATGTGATTAATTTGAATACTTTAATACTTTTTATTACATATAGTTATCACCTGTGCAGCTATGCGGCGGCCATATTGGGAAGGTCAACAATGGTATACATTAATAGATTGAAGAATATACTGTAATCTTCCTTCACATTAGTTACCATTTGTCTATAATAAATTAATGATAATAAACTACACATATGTAATGCCAATCTGGCCACAGGGGGGCACAAGAGAGTGTACCTTTTGTGACAGTCCCAAGCCTGGATAAAGGCAGAGCTGAACATTTACACCCTTACCATATACTTTTAATGCCAATTTCTTTCAGTTTAATTTAATTATTTAGTATTATAACCCTATAGTTAAAAAAAAAAACATCTGCAAACTTTAATACCACATGCTGTTTTAGTGAAAAGAGCTAAGACAACACTGACACAAGCCACGAGCACCTTTATAGGACTGGCCCAGGTGAAGTTTATAGGAGACTGTGAGCTGGCCCCAGTTAAAATCCTCGTCTGCCAGATCCAGCCGTAACCACATTAGCAGCTTTCATCCAGCTGAGGTCAGATCGAGCCTGCAGTCCCCCCCGGTGACAGCTAGGGGGCACACTAACTGCTCTGCCCTCTCCCACTGAAGTACGCATAAGCTCTGATAGGTCAAATGAGGTCACTCTCTATTTGGGACACTACTGACTGTGAACTCGAGGTAAATCTAGAGGTTGGTCGTGTTAAATATGAGATATATATTTAAAGGAAATGGGAATGGTTTATTTTGCAGAAAGTCAGCCTCGTCATTTGTTATTCCTCAAGCGAACTTCAGAGACAAAGATTATTATTTTTAAAAAACAAAACACTCCTCTGTTGTTTGGGCTGATCACCATCTGCTCTCAAGACAAACCCCAAACAGACTTCACCTGCCCTGCACGAGGCGACTGAAGAGGGATGTCCCAAACACACACACACTTCTCTGTCCCATACTGACAGCAGGCCTAACACATCTGTAGACACTGTTTAAATTAGTCCAGAGGCCTCCCAAACACTCGGAGAGAGGCCTGAGCAGGGGCAGAGGTGTGTGAGCCTCTGCAGCAGCCGCACACAGAGGGTTTAGTGCCGATACTGAACCAGTCTTTGCACCGACAGGAGCAGGATCCACTGTCTGACTCATGTGTTCAACAACAGTTCACATTTTGTGGAGCTCGTCATCATGCTCTCAAATATCTACTATCACAAAGCCTGTACATGTTTCTCTTTTTCTCTATACACGTGATACAATGCCGAGGCACGTACACAATATTGCACACTAAATGAAATGTCCTCCTCTAGTCAGGAGTCAAGCGACATGTTTTTGACTAAATAAACTGGAGAAAAGCTCTGATTCAAAGTAATGGAAACGCGGCGAGGCCCCGAAGCTCGATCTCGGGACTGTAGCACCATAAAGAGCCTGCTCCACTGCACCCCTCTGTCTGGGACGGGGCGCTGCTGGCCCTCTGCCCAACATTTAACAGCATCCACCTCACCCCAACGCCGACTCCTCATTTCTCCTTGTTGCTATTTTACATCGTGGTGCATATGTGCAAAGCCACCCGTATCCTCTCAGGTTAATCTCTGTGCTGGACCCAGTGCCTCCTGGGTCGGCCCATGCTGCAGGGCCTGCCCCCTCCACAGCAGCAGCTCTGGGGCGTGTTTTGGTGTCTGGAGCCCCGGCGCTGCCCGTATGAGCCCTACATAACAGCATTCGTACTGGACGTACAGCAGGACGTACAGCAGGACCTCCACGTGAGACGTAAACGAGAGTATAAGGCACAGGTCGTAATGACAGAGGATGCCGCTGCGCCGACACGTCTCACCTTAGTTTAGTTTAGCATCCCCCCTCCCCCCAAGAGGAAACAAACAAAATAACAAAGAAAAACCCACAGAAAACGTGGGCATCTTAATAAGGATCTTTTTTACAGCTGATTCACAAAATCATAATTAGTACATCTAAGTTAGCACTTTTTTCATTTAAGTTTATATGGACATGGTGCAAAGGGCTGATAATCAATAAAGTAGTAGCTTTGAGATATCTGTATCCCATTGGAGGTGCAGTAGGCTCTGAATCTGAGTCTAAACGGCATGACAGAGAAGCTTTCTCAGGCTAAGGTCAAATTAAAGTTGTTCATGAGCCTACAGCATGCTACAGGCTGCAGCCTGCACTGCCTCTCACCTCTGCGTACCTTCATATAATAAACTATACATCTGTGTCAGGTTTGGTTTCATTTAGTCCATAATAAATTCTTCTCTTTGTGCTGATGTCAAATATTTGTTCTATAGTTATATCATAGACTCTGGCTTGTTTAGATTAGATCTGGTTTCTACCACTTTAAAACATTAAACTTTTTTCCAAATAGCTTTGATGTGTGCAAAATCTGTCGTTTGATAGAGATATAAACACTCTGGTCATTGTCATTAAATCAAGTAGAAACAGTTCGTATCTTACAGTTCGTCCTTATAGCAGCGGCTCTGTGTGTGGTGGATAGTGGGAGACATCCGGTAAATGAGGAGGAGACAGCCGAGCTGTCCGCGTGGAGGTTGTGTGTGGGTGATTCCCTTCAATATCTCTATTTTACACTTCTCTGAAGTCTCGGTTTAGTCTCGTTTGTTTTGATTTTTGCTAAAAGCTCGTGGTCAGTCGTCCTCGCCCTCGTCCCCCCCGTGGCCCTCGGGTAGCAGTTCAGAGGCCCGCTTCTCTCGACTCCGCTCCTGGATCTTCCTCATCTCCTCTGCGTATTTACTGAAGGTGTTGCCGAATTTGGACCACACTTTGCAGGGCACTGTGATGGAGTTCCGGTAGGTGGGCTTCACCTCGCTGACCCGCATGAACACGCCGTACTTGTTGGAGCCCACGTCGAAGAAGAAGCGCTTGTTGTCCACCGTCAGAGAGGTGCCTTCGGGCAGCTCCGCGGGCTCCTCGTCCACCCCGTAGTCGTCGATGAGTTTGGCCAAAGCGTCGCGGAACTCGATGAGCCCCTGGGCCGGCAGAGCGATGGTCTGGCCCTGCGCGCTGCCGAGCCCCGGCCCCCGGTTAACGGTCTGCCTGATCCTCAGGAACCGCCCCCTCTGGTTCTCCTTCAGATCCATGTAGTATTTACGGTTCTCCCGCACCAGGAACTCGCTCTTCAGCGCCCGTCGCGGCTCGTCCTGCACCAAGTCCGGGTTGCTGGGGCCCAGCTGGGCGTAGTGCTCGATAAAGTCCCCGAGGTAGTCGCGGAACTCCACGGCCACGGACATGGACAGAGTCAGGCGGCTCTTGTTTCCCCCAGCGCCGACCTCGGCTATCTTTAGGAAGCGGCCTTTCACGTTTTGCTTCACGTCCAGGTAGAAGCGCTTGTTCTGGATGTCGACCCGCTTCGAGGCCAGCTCCTCGGTGTCGTGCTGCAGGCGGGACATGCCCCCCATCGCCCCCGGAGGCAGCGGGCCTGCGGTGGGCCCTCCGTGGTCACTGCCACTGTCTCTGTCCGCCATGATGCTGCCTCCCTGCTTTACCTTCCACCGTCTCCCTCTGCCTCTGCAACCTCGACTGCCCGTCAAACACTCGCCGCTTTCTCGCGAGAACGCGCGAGAGCGGAGGAAAAATGAAAGTAACGCTACTGTAGTCTCCAAACTGAGCTGCGTTCAGGACCGTCCTGCCGTTTGGGCAACATCAGTTTCATTTCTGCGTGTGGCGCACTGGAAATGAAAGTCAGACTGGGACAGAGGCAGGACTGAGAATTACACTCAGCACAGATGTTTATTGCTCTGAGGAGTACTCTGCTCATATATTTATTACTTTAATATAAAAACAGGACATTCTCAGGATATGTGCACAGCTCTTTTCATTTTGATAATAACTAGTTACAGGCCAATATTGATCTGTGTAAAGTTCCTGAGATGGTTGCTGTTTTTGGATCACTAATTGCATCATTCACTGAAACACGTGGCCAGGCTGTTGCAACAGTGCACAGTTTCTAAATGAATCACACATAAACATGGGACACATGTTTAGTTAATAAAGTCCATTATTGCTGTAAGTTGGTTGGTTGTTCTGAAATACTGTTTTTTAGTTTGTTTTTGACTACAAATCTTACTTTTACTCAAGTGAAATCTCCAAATAAAGTTGTAATAACTTTCTCAGTGGTGGGACATTAACAGAGCGTCCTGGGTTCAATCCAAGGTTTAGTTTAGTCTTTATTTGGTAAGGACAGAGGCAGTACAGAGACATTCAGCTCACAGAGACAGATGCCCTACCCCAGATTATAGCTACCTAGCTAGTTTCCCTCCGTAGGCCCTGGGTACATGAGGTTTAAGCAGTATTATTTATAGTAGGTCCAGTATGGACCGGCCCCACAGTACATCACGGACCTCATCCAAATTTATACTCTATACTAACCCAGTGCGTTCACCGAGGTCCGAGCTCCAGCTCGTGGTCCCACACACACACGCACACACACACACACACACACACACACACACACACACACACACACACACACACACACACACACACACACACACACACACACACACACACACACATCAGAGCGGCCCCCACAGTTGAATGTTTTAAGTGTCATCTTAAGACCAACTTTTATTCTCTGGCTTTTAACTCGGCGTGAGTTGTGTGGTCCTGTGTCTGTTATTTTATTTTATTCTTTTGTTTTTATTTATTTTATGGTGTTTTATTAATATTTATTGTTATTTTAGTGTGTTACTCTTATTTTGATTTTAATGGGAACTAGTGAAGTTAAATGGAGTATCTAGTTGCTTCATTATTGTCTTTATTGTTTGTATTATTTGTCCAGCACTTTGGAAACTGTTTGTTTATACAATGTGCTATAGAAATAAAGTGGATTGGATTGGATTTGTACTTTTGTACTAGTATGTCAATTACCTGTAGTATTTGCAAGAATAATGAAACTGAATGGTTCCTGTTATAAATTGACTTTTTAAAGCTTTTAACAACATTCTAATGTTTCCTCCTCAAAGACAGACCTGGAGTGGTGTTTTGTTTCAGTCACATGTGTGAGTAACTCTGTATCACACATGTGACTGTGAGGCTTCTCACAGAGACTCGAGAAACCAAGAAGTTCTCCTGAGCGTTTCTAAAGCACTCTCTGTCCCAGGACGCATTCTGATCATTTCAGCCTTAAACTGTCATCACTACAAAGCAGTCAGCTCATTTATCTGTTAGCGTCATGTTGCTAATAACGGAGTTATATAGCCATTTTATGCTCTGTTCATTCTCCATTTTTGCCAGCAGGGGGCAACAGACAAGCATCTGCAAAGTCAAAGTAATAGCTCCCTAAAGATTTTTTTTTTCTCATACATATACATACATGTTTTAAGTTATGAAACGTGAAATACTAATGAAAAGGTGTCCAAAACTATTTCAAAAAGCCTGAAAAGCATGATATGGGACCTTCAAACTATATTTGAGTACTTCTATATAACTGGAAATAACTAAACTCTCAGTAATATTATCATTATGATGTTTTTTTACACCTAGTTACCTCTAGTTAGTTATCAAGTTCAGTTTGTGAAATGTTTTGTTTTTGACCTCTTTTGTAAGCTCTACGAATAACACTTTTACTTTTACTTTTCTTTATCTGTAAAGGAATAATGCATACTAACACACACACACACACACACATACACACACACACACACACACACACTAACTAACTAAAAACAGATGAATTTACTCAGATTGTGTGTCAGTTTTGTTGTCCAGTGACCATGACTTTAGTAAAAGAGCTGAGCGTGGACAGTTGCCTGTGTTTCTGTGGGTGCGGTATGAGAACACCGCCCGCCCAAAGGCACTGTTTCTGTTCGGAGTCACATCTGGAGCTTGTTCTGGTTGATCTGGTCTGATTTTTTTTTTTTTAATTCCTTTGTTGGAGCAGGGGCTTGTCCATGTAAGAGTTTAAACACAAGGACAGAGTCTGCGTCATGTTTTCCCTGCTCAGTAAATCCATTGGTGATATGTTTTTGTTTTTCACTCTAGATTTTTTAGAACGTGTTTCTGGGCCATTTCAGCAGGTTTTAAAGTGGTCAGTGCATGCCAGTACCCAGCTTGTCACAAGGTACATCATGTGTTTAAGTTATCTCTGATGTAATTTAAAGGCTGAATTTAATTTTAAAGCAGATTTTTGAACCAACAATAACATCTAAACATTTGACCTATTATTAAACTATTTCAGTTTGTGTTCCTTGAGTATCTGCGTCATCTCTGTGCACACTGTTGTCTGAAGGGGGCTCCTCTGTCTTTGTTTTGTTTCAGAACCACAGACAGTGACTGCGCCCCTGCCCTGCTTCAGACCTGGACCCAACCAGAGCTGGGACCAGAGAGAGCTGCCCCTTAACCAGCAGCTGTAAGTCCCACTGTCAGTTTGTTGTATTTTACCTGTAACCACAAGAGATTTTTTTTTTCTTTTTCTAACTAAATAACGGTTTGTTGTTTATTTGAACTCATATAGATAAAAAAATTTTGCATTTCAATAAAATATAAAGTTACTCTCAAAGTCCAGTGAGTTTGATGCACATAAAATACATAATTTCCAATGAGCTGTGCTGTTTTGCAAAATACAAAGTAGAAATTAAATGGTTTAATATTATTTCCATTTGTGTGATGTCATTAATTGCAAGTGAGAGCTTTAGTGTGCTCTCTGGGGCCCTCAAGTGGTGACAGGACGCCAATGCAGAGGCCACTCACGCTAAACCTGAAGCACAACAACTTATACTGAAACTTATATTTTTTATTTTACTTGCAGCAAGTCTTCATAATATTATTTAATTTACTGCAGATTTAAAACACTACATTAAGCATCAGAGGTGAGAGAAGTACTCAAAAGCAGTACTCAAGTAAAAGTTTAAAAGTTTAAAATAAATCCCAAGAAGTAAACAAACCACAACAAAAGAAAAATTTACCGTAGGAATAATTTGAAAATTTTTAGCAACAACTATTATTACAAAATTACTACTACTATCATTACTACTGCTGCTGTTACTACTATACCTTTTGAGGGTGCGACCAACCACAAAATCCAAACAAAATACTAGGTACTTTTTTTTTTTTTTTTTTTTTTTTTTTTTGTGTGCCTCTTTTACTTTTTAATCTCTTTTTACTGAGATCATAAGCTGCAGTACCAGGACACTTCACTGTGAACGCTGTCGTCTGAAGGGGGCTGTACTGTCTTTGTTTTGTTTTCAGCACCATGGACAGTGACGGAGCCGTTTTTTTTTTTTTTTTTTTTTTTTTTTTTTTTTTTTTTAACCCAGACCTTGGACTGGACCAGAGCAGGACTACAGGGAGCTGCCTAAAAAAGTGGGTCACAGAATGAAAAGATCGGGAATAAAATTGGATCCCACAGTCAGACCAGATGAGAAACACTGGTCTCGAAACTATTTAGTTGTCCAGAAGGTTTGGATAAAATATGTTTTACATGTTCTTAGGAAATGCCAAACCATTGTTAAGCATGAATTGGTTTCATCTTGGAACTGGGACCTGTTCAAAGTTGATTACTGATGTGTGTAACTGGGAATAAAAAGAGTAATGTGCCTGAAGACAAAATTTCAATTCAATTTTATGTCACAACAGCAGTCGCCTCAAAGGGCTTTACAGGAATAGGCACACAAACAATTAGTTATACAATCAAACATAAACACACAATCAACACAAACAATAACTACACTAAACTAAACATCCCCTGTGCTCTCAGTAAGGAAAAACTCCTAAAAAACCCAGCAGTGGGGGATAAAAAAAGAAAACTTATGGAGAACCACAGTGAAGGAAAGAACCTCTCCCAGGATGAACAGGGTATAAAAGTTTCTAGGACTGAAAAATAAAGTCCTTTAGCTCAGCTGTAGGATCATAGCTTGGTAAGGATGCAGCAGGTGCTTCATCCAGACAGGGGTCCGGGGGAGTGGGGGTGAGGTTGATAAAGTCCCCGAGGTAGTCGCGGAACTCCACGGCCACGGACATGGACAGAGTCAGGCGGCTCTTGTTTCCCCCAGCGCCGACCTCGGCTATCTTTAGGAAGCGGCCTTTCACGTTTTGCTTCACGTCCAGGTAGAAGCGCTTGTTCTGGATGTCGACCCGCTTCGAGGCCAGCTCCTCGGTGTCGTGCTGCAGGCGGGACATGGAAAAACACAGGAAAAACACAAAAAATAAAATATTTTCATCATACTAACTGCTATGTGAGAATTTTAAAAATATATTATTATGACAACATTATTTAATTTGATGAACTCTTATTTTTTGGATTTTTTTTTTTTTTTTGCAAAATTGAACATACACCCAGAAGAGTGGAAAAGAAGGAAAAGATAGTGTAATATACGATGACAGCTGTGTCAAAAGTTTAGGTTCAGTTTATTAACTGCAAAAACAGGAAGGCAGTGTTTGTTTGCTACAAAATAAAAGTCATTAGTTTCTTTTCCCAACATGAGAGCAAAAGATTATGACTATTATCTAAATTAAGCAGCTACTTTGCCTGGTTCTTGCCTTCACACAGCATTAATTCACCAGTAATATGAATCTAAATGCAATCCATGTTTTATTTTGTTTTTGCAATAATTATGTCACATGCAGTAACTTCTGGAAATATTACATAACTCCGATTTATGTATTTTATTTAATATCTCTCAGGTTTTTATCTTGCACTGACCTTTTTCTTAATGAAGACCTCTTTAACAGATCCCTCGTCAAAACGGTCTGTGTTATGTCTCTTAGCCCATTTGTCATGTTTATATTTGTCCTGTCCATTTGTCCCCTCTGTGACCCTGTGTCCATGTTTCCAGGTTGGACAGAGCGGGACAGAGGCCTCCTGACCTCCACTCAGCTCACAGAGAGGGAAAGGTGAATAAGGATCGATGGATATACAGTAAATATAGATATAGATATAGATATAGATATAGATATAGATGGGCATTAGGTGCTATTTAAAGGCAGAACGTTGCGGTTATGTTTTGACATTGGTAGCACATCCATAAAACTGAATTCAGAAGAGCATTTACATCCATATAAGACAGATAATATGATAAGTTAAGGGCAATAAGGCATGCACATTAATGGCATGCAAAATATACAAAATGGTCAATTAACAATACTTGTACTGCCTCCAGTGTCTGGCACAGGTGTGTGAATGTGTGAGTGTGAATGGGTGAATGGTTCCTGGATTTAAAGCTGTCTGACAGCCCATGGAGCTGGAAAAGCACAATCTTTGTTATTTTAGCTTTTGTAGGAACTGTCCAATTACTTATGAGGCCCTGAAAAAAACATATTATAGAGCTGTAACTTCTAAAGCCTTTGTCTGATTTGGACGTAAATAATCTCAAATACAGCTGAGAGTCTGCACTTTAAGCATATATTAAATATATATCTGTGTTTTAAATATGTGTTGGTTAACAGCTATAACAATAAAACTTGTGTCAGTGATACTTGTGGACCTAACTGTAAATGTGACTATTTTTATTGTTCTCTGGAAAATATGGATGCTATCATGATATTTGTGTTTTATTTTAAGCCTGACTCTCTGAGTGGAGTCTGCATGTCCTCCTCGTGTTACTGTGGCTTCTCCCTCCACCGTCCAAACACATGCAGGTGTTGGTGAACTGGTGACTCTAAATTACCCCCAGTGAATGAATGTGAGAGTGAATGGTAGTCTGTTTGTGTGTCAGCCCTGCGATAAGCTGGCCACTGTTACTGGGACAGTCTCCAAATTTCTGCACTCTCAATTAAAGAATAGCCTTTTTAGCTTTTTTCTTTTTTTACAGTTACTTCCCTTCTTAACTATTATATTCTTGACAGATCTACTCTCGGTCCATAAAGGCAGTGGTCACTGCCACCGCTTTATTCTCAGTCATCCTGGGCATGAACTGGAGTTGAACATCAAATTTAATTCTTATTATACAACTGTAAAGCAGGAACAATAACACGATGTTGACAAAAAATCAAAAATAGGAGTCCTTCACCTGGTCAAAAGACTGTATGTAAGAATAGCTGCAAGTCAGGTGCTCTTCAGGGATGTAGGAAGAACAGATTAAAACTGTAAAGCATAGTAGCCTCACTTTATTAGTACACAGTAGGCTTGAGTCAAAAAATCCGAGGCACTCCTACTGCTGACAGTATCAAAAGTCCTTTATTGTGCAACAGGAGGTCGTACATTAAAAAAAAAAAAAAAAAAAAAAAAACATAACACGGTGTTGCTTTAGCTCCTAACTTCTTCTAGTGGTGTAAAGTTATATAACAGCCTGCCCTGGACAGCACTTTCTGAATTTCCTGTCTTTCTTTCTAAACGCATGGATGTGGGAAACTATTATTTTTCTTAGTTTTTTCGCTTATTATTGGGCGATTTTATTTTAAACAAATTCATATTAATAAAAAAGTCAAAACAACCCATATAGTCCCTTTAAAGTGTTGCCTATCCCGAGGCTGAGCAGTGCTGCAATGGCTCGCATAACAAAGTGGGGATGTCAGGCGGTGGGTGCGCTGTGCTCGAGGTGAAGATGAGGACTGGGGGGCATCTCTGAAGCGCTACACTCGCCATGTTTAGGAGCCCATTGAGAGAATTTCGCAGCGTTAGTCATCGCAACAGCTCTCCGCAGTGTGTGTGTGTGTGCGTGCAGCGCCTATAGCCCCCTGCCTTTAAACGCCTCTCTGGTCCACACTGGGCTTGGCTTTCTTTTTTTTTTTTTTCTTTCTTTCTTTCTTTTTTTTTTTTTTTTTTTTTTTTTTTTTTTTAGTGTAGTCCGCGTATCGGTGCACTGCGGCCGTGGTGATTTTTTTTTTCTTTTTTTCTTGTGTATAGCTTTAACGCGCACGAGCCGGTGGCGTTGTCAGTCAGTCAGGTGCTCGTGCCGCTGCCTCTGCCTCTGCCGCTGGTGTGCCTGCCTGGCTTGGTTCATTAGGGTGTTTGCGCAGGAGGTGGCACTGACCGGGGCCGGTGATGTTTGCTCACGTAAGCCGTTTGATGGGATGAGGGGCGCAGGGGACGCGGCTGGAGGGTGCGCGCTATACTGTTGCATCGCCTCCCCGGATATACTGCTACTGCTGCTGCTGCTGCTCCTGCTGCTATCTCTCACCCCCTCAGCGTCCATCTCTGTGGCTTCCCTTTTTGCTCCACCGCTCACAGGACAACGCTTTGGCATCGACATAAGTGGATAAACGAGCCGACCTTGCGTTTTTTCTTTTCTTTTTTTTTTTTTTTTTATACTTGTGCTTTCCCCCCTTTTCACGAAGCGCCCACCCATGCGATGCTAGCCTATTAGCTCAAAGGAAAGAGAGAGAGAGAGAGCGAGGTTTGTGGATACAGGCTAGAGGAGGCTAATTTACGAGTTTCAGGAAACGGGAGACACCAAAGGGATATAAGGAGAATGCAGCAAGCGCGTTTTTGAGCATGCACAAGCGGGGGGCTGTTCGCGGTGCATAGGCGTGCTGTGTGCGCGTGTGTGTCCCCCCCATCTGAGGCCGGTCGCCGTACATGGGGAAGGCAGCGGCGCACACAGATGGCATGGACACTGTCACTCGGTCTGCATCTCTGTCCCAGCTCCCGCCCAGCAGCAGCACCACCACAGCAGCAGCGCAGCACCGGCTAACGGCATGAGGCTCGACCCAGTGCACTTCTCCATGCTGGTCATCGGGGTCTCGTTCGCCTGCTACGCCCCGAGCCTCAACTCCCTCCAGGACCAGGCGTACCGCTCCGCCGTGGTCATCGAGGGCGAGGTGCGCTCCTTCCCCGACAAAAACGCCTCGTCCCGGGAGCCCTACAGCGTGAATGTCAAGGTGCTGGACGTGTGGCCCGTGAACAGCGGCGGCCTCGAGAGGGAGCAGCTCGTCACCGTGGGGGACTTCGGCTCCGAGGCCCCGTGCACCCCCGTGGAGAAGGACCACCGCTACATCTTTTTCATGGACCCCACGGGCGAGCCGCTGGTCTTCAAGGCTTCCTACGCCCCCGTGGACGCCAGTGAGCCCGAGCTGAAGAAGGACGTGGAGCGGGTTTTGTGCGAGGACTGCGGTAAGTTTCCGGATTTTTTAACACACTGACAGCCCACGAGCATCTTAGCCAGGGCTGTGTTTAAGTGTAAGGAGCGTAGCGTTGTGTTTAAAGCAGCGATATCCAAACATTTACGCACAAATGCTCCTAATACCATGATTTTGTTGCACTCGACTCTTCAATTTGGATACATTGGCGTCACAGTGAATACGGAAGGATCCACAGTGCAGCCCTGACGGCAACCAATACTAAACTACTACTAAGCATAGCAGCAGCGTGATGTGTCCAAAGCGTTAACACCAGATATTTACGCACAATTACGCACAACCACTCCTCTAGACGTTTTGCTATTTAATTCGCCAATGCAAGCTATACATCAGATTATAAAACATCTGTTCCGTTGCATTGAATTCCTCAGTATTGAAAATGTTGTGTTGCAGTGAAAAGAAGAAGGTCCTTTTAGCGCAAAGAGAGTCCAAACTAAACTAAACATGTTGTAACATAGTGAACGGACAGTAGCGTGATGTGTCCAAAGCGTCCATACCAGATATTTACGCACAATTACGCACAGCCACTCCTCTAAACGCTCTGCCATTTGGATTTGCCACTTCAAGCTGTAACATCTAGTCCTGACATATTGATTTTCTTTGCATTTGATTTCTCAGTATATGGATAATTTTCCTCAGTATGTTGCAGCTAACGCAGGAAGGTCTTTCAGTGCAATGGCAAACAAAACTAAACCACTACAAAACGCGCGCTGTAAAATAGTGGGCAGTCGTGTGATGGATAATGCAAAAAGACATTCATTTTGTTGCTAATTTTGTGCTACAAAAAGCAGGGAGAAATCTTTAGTGGGCAAACTATAATCCATAATAAAATAGCCTACTAAACACTTACTAGCCACTCCTCTAAATGCCTTTTGAGGCTGATTTAGGTTTCCCACTTCAAGCTATTATCTAGTTCTGACATTGATTTTGTTGCATTTGATTTTCCAGTATGGATAATGTTTGTTGCAGTGATTAGAATATGGTCCTTTAGTGCAATGACAACCAAAAATTACTATAAAAGAGGCAGTGGACAGTAGTGTGATGTCTGAAATAGACATATTATAAACATTTATGCACTATTGGCCACTGCTGTAAATGCCTTCTCATTTCATTTGGCAATTCAAGCTACAACTTCGGCTTCTATTATAGACATTGATTCTGTTGCGTTTGAGTCCTCAGTGTGGATCATTTTTCCCAGTATGTTGCAGTGAATAGAAAAAGGTCTCATAAACAGGTACAGGTGACTGCAGAACAGGTCGTGTGATGTGTTATCATTTGATTTGTCAACTTATTGGGGTAAGACATTGATTCTGTTGCATTTGATTCCTCAGCGTTGCTAATTTTGTGCTACAATAACTGCAGGGAGATCCATTTAGGGCAGTAGTGCGATGCCTAGTGCTGACAGCCTCGGGTCTCTTTGTGGATTAATCGGTAAGGTCCTGGTCGACTAAAATGTTATCGTTCAATTAGTTTCATATTAGCATCAATAAAGCTAGTCTAATTTGTTACATGATAACTTTTATTTCTCTTTTAATTTAGGAAAGCATAGATGATTTCTTGATAGGAATACATTTTACAGGCATATTTTTCAAATGTTTTATCTCCTAATTAATGTAAAGGCACTTGTTTGTGTGAGACTCTGGTAAGTCTCCCATCAATTATGGACAATTAATCGCTGTGCTGGGCATAATTTAGCCAACTAACGATCTTTTTGGTCAACAACAGCCCTAGTGATGTCTAGCCAAAGATATATGCACTATTAGCCACTTAAAGATGCTATGAGCAGTATAAATTTTTAATATTTCATAAAAATGGCCCACATGTGTGCCAAGATATGATGTAAACATGTTTAAATCAAATATTAGTTTTACTGATAACAATGGTACAGCTCATTTATTAACAATTAAACAAATATTTTACATAATGACCAAGTTGTTTTTGTTTACATTTTTTGTTTTGATTTTAAAACTGCATCGCCGATCGTCCAATCAGAAAAGAGACCATTGTTTTGATTTAGACTGCAGTACCATTTTTAAACCAGTAGAGCGCATGCTCCTTACAGTACCTTTAAAGCTTTATGGTTTGATTTCTCAGTTCAAGCTACATCTGGTTCTAAGACATTTATTTTGTTGCATTTGATCCCCGAACATGTCTAAATTTGTGCTACAATAACTTTTTAATTGAGTAACATAATTTTGAAGTCAGATTCATTTTAATCTTGTTTTTATGTTATATGTTTTTGCTGCCTTAGGTTTCCCATTATGTACTGTACAGTATATGCTGTATTTCTCATATGGTGAACACAGGAAGATCTGTTTAGAGCAATGGCAGCCAAAACTAAAATATTACTAAACTCTAGCGAGCTCACAGCAGCTTTATTACACGGCATGTTTGCATATGGACCATAATAATGCGCCTATATTAAATCTATGGCTTTGTTTTCTTTACATTTTCCAAGCTACAGTGCAAGCAGTCCTAATAGAAACTCAAACTAAACTACTTCTACTTCTACTTCTACTACTACTACACAAGTATTACTATAAATCTCTTGCATGTTGACTACAATAATGAAGTTAGTACAAAGAATATTGGTCCTGCCATTGTCCTGTAGTCAATACTGGTCAGAGGTTTTAGTGAGGGGTAAGCACGCTGTTGACTAAAAGTGCTTTAATAGATACAGAATTTTATATTTTATTTTTGTTATGAACATTTCAGGAAAGGTCAGTAATGGGCCAAGGACAAAATGACTTTAGTTTTTATGTCGCTCCAGGTCACCGTTTAGATTCTGTCCCATTTTGAGACACGAACCAAAGATACTAACTTCACTCACTAAAAGAAGAAATTATACATTTTTATCTTTAGTCTTTAGCTTGTGAGATATAAGAACATTTACACCTGAACTATAAGAGATCTTTGAGTCTGGGCAGTATATATTTACCATGGTGAGACAGAGTCCAGTGTCTTGGCAGAGGTCTACAGTCCCTGAGTGCTTCTAGTTTAGATTTCCTGTCTTTTTTAATATAAATATCGTTTTGTTTTTTTCTGTTCATTGATGCTCTTTTCTTTGTTTTGCACAGTTCTGCATATTGACAAAACCAAGAAGAAATCTGATGTTAAGTAATCTAAAGCTAAGAAGCAAGAGAGCAAACCATATATATATATATATATATATATTTTTTTTTTTTTTGCACAAGAGCCCTGCTGAATATGCCACCCCTGCTTTTGTTATATTAGCAGTAATTTCAACAGTAAACCCTGACGCTGCTGCTCTGTCCGCACCGTTAGCCACCTCTGTGCTGCCTCTCTTATCATAATAACCTGGTGACCGATCAGAAGAGACAGGAGCAGCGTCTGAGTGTGTTAGAGCTGGGTTTGACCTGCAGAAGGAGAGCACTGTGGGGAAAAGGCACAGCAACATCTGCATCAGGGTTTGTGTAACAGCAGAGGGTCGGTCGTATGTGCTATAGGCTAAAGCTAGGATGGAAAATTATCATAGGAAGACCTTCAAAAGCGGTGTGGCTCTAGATACTTTTAGATGTAATCCTGCTACAAGGTTTCACGAGCCGGTGTACACTTTGTGCCAGTGCCAAGCCCGGGTAAATGAAGAGGGTTGTGTCAGGAAGGACATCCCAAAATCACTCAAAATGGGAAAAGCCTAAAGCGGAAAAAAAGAAGATCCAGTACAAAGACGTGAGCTTGCTCCCAGTTTGGAGAAGCAGACAGGAGCAGCGCCAGCAAAAACTAAAGCATGTACTGTTGTAAAGGCTAGTGAAATTTTACACTTACCTTTTAAAACTGTATTGAGTATTTATGTTTAAAGGTCCACTATTGTGTTTTTTGGGGCTTTTTGAAATAGTTTTGGACACATTTGCTTTAGTATTTCACTTTTTATAACTTAAAATAATGTATATGTATGGAAAACATCTTTTAAGGAGCGGTTACACTGACTTTGCAGAGAACGCTTGGATCGCTGCTGGCAACGATGGAGACTGGACAGAGCATAAAATGGCTATTTAGCACGGCTATTAGCAACATGACGCTAACAGAGAGAGATAAATGAGCTGGCTGCTTATTAGTGCTGTCAGTTTCAGCGCTGAAATGATCAAAATGAGTCTGATAATGAGCACTTCCTGGTTTCACGAGTCTACGCAGAGCTGTGAGACCGAGCGTTTTTAGGTTGTTAGAGGAGGACGGCTTTAGCAAACAGGATTACTCAAACATACGTGAATGAAAGAAAATACTAGTCCAGCTGTGTTTTTGATCATTATAACATGGCCGAAAGCTCACTTCATAGAGCATATTTCCACTATGAAAGTCACTGGAGTTACATGCACAAACCTGCACTGACAGTAGTTTTTAAAGTTATAAAAATCCTTGTTAGTATTATAAAAGTGTGTCTTCTTTTAGCAGCCATTTTAACCCTGTGTCATGCTCCTGTCTGCTTCTCCAAACTCTGCTGACAATCACAAAAATAAGTTACCTCACACACTGCTTTTTTAAAACACTATCATCTCAATACACCAAATACAAATGTTAGTTGGCACTGCACGTCTCAGTACAAATACTTACACGTACTTAATTTCAGTTCAGATGAGAGTACTTTATATTTATGCACCACACTCAGACTTCAGTGTTGAGATTTTTCCGATGGTTGATCAGTGACGTGTTTTGAAGGAGTTTTTCTGAGTTACTTGACACTTGATTTGCAGATTCAGAGCAGTACGGGGAGTTGGCTGAACTTTGATCATCTGTGTTTAAAGTGAAATATTTCCAAAGAGTACTATATATATTTATACTTCTATACTGAGGAAAAGAGAAGTAGAAGGAGGTCAAGCGAGTACAATGTTCTGATGAGAGTACTTCTGCTTGGAAATAATATTAATTCAATTCATTTTATTAGCTCAAGAAAAATACAAGAAAGGCTCTCAACAAAACTCATTTCAGTACAAATTAAAAAGTAAGGATTTAGAGTTTACTTAAAGGTTCAATATTATGCTTTCTCGGGCTTTTTGAAATAGTTTTAGACACCTCTGCATTAGTGTTTCACATTGGATTAGGAGTCTGTCGCCCCCTGCTGACAATGGTAGGCACTGGTCAGAGAATAATGCTATTAGCAACATGATGCTAACAGATAAATGAGCTGACTAATTCGTAGTGATGGCAGGTTAAGCTCTGAAATGATCAGAATGAGTCCGGTGCTGCTTTAGAAACGCGCTTTAGCACTTCCTGGTTTCTCGAGTCTACGTAGAGCTGTGAGACCGAGCGTTTTCAGCTCCTGAGAAAGAGACGGCCTTAGCATACAGGATTACTCAAACGTGAATGAAACAAAATAGTACTCCAGGTCTGTTTTTGAGGTGGAAACATGGTTAAAAGCTCAAAAAAGTCAATTTAGCAGAATGGGGGACCTTTAAGTAGAAAGTACTACTACTACTACTGCTTCTACTACAACTTCTACCAATAATACTACTATCTCTTCTACTGCTGCTACCAATATTACTAATATTACTACTGCTTCTGTTTCTGTCCTTCGTGCTACTACTACTACTACTATCAACATTTGAAGTACCATAGCAGTATCGAAGGAGGGCAAGTACAGGAGACAATTGATCAAATATTTACGCAACTTTCCTCCACAAAATGCCCATTGCTTATCTTATCATCTGTTACATGATCCCAAATTGTTGTCATTCATTTTAAAATAGAGAATCCAGCTAATGTTGCGCGAGTATTTCTATTTCTGTTTCAGCCCTGGTAAAGTGTAAAACATGCTAAACCAATTCAGTCCAATGCCTCTACAGTAGGCGGCTTTAATTATAGAGCAGGAGCCCACCAGGAAGTTACCCGCGAAGTCGTTACAAAAGGATCCATGCGGTTTTTCAGCCAACATGGCAACGTCAGCGTCTATTTCTGTCTGTGTCACAAACTCAAATTATCATCTCATTTATTTATGACTGTTGCAATCAGGCTCCGGCCTAAAACACTTTTTATACCAGACTCAGGAGGAAATACCCATGAGCTGAGACAGAGGAGGGGAGAACTGAGTTACACATTAACTTTTGGAATAATGTTTTGAATATTTTGTATTTCTGAGAGTAGTTTTTACTTCTTCTTGAGTTATATCATATCACAAGTTACAATATCCTTTTTTAAGTATTATTTTTGGCGACTCTACCCACGTCTATACTTTACTTCTGTGTTGGTTTCAAAAGTTTTATGTGAAAAAGTGAGAAGATTTGGAAATGTGTGTTTCTTGTGCCTTACTTTGTTTTCTTTTTTATATAGATGTAGTTTATTTGTACTATTTTTTATTGTTTATTGCTTGGAAATTCCTCTCCAGTCACTGCATGTGGCTGGTTGCGACAGGAAGGGCACCAGGTGTAAAAACTCTGCCAAATCACCGTGCGACTGGTTCGCTGTGGCAACCCAGAGTAAAAGGGAGGAGCCAAAAGGAAAAAATGAATAGTTTGTGCATGTTATTTTATATGTTTTTGTCTGATTACATCAAAACTAAAACATGAATCTGATGCATATTTATTTGGATGACTACTTTTTACTTCTATTTAAGTAATATTATTTTGAAGTAACAATATTCTTACTTGAGTGGATTTTTTGGACTCTACCCATGGAAGGACAGAGACACAGAGAGAGGAGGGGCAGTACTTCATTTGTAAAACCAGAGTTTGGGAAACAGAGGCTTTTTTGGACTTGTTCCCTCAACACTGAGCAACTTCTATTTCTATGAAACCTTCAAATTTGTTACTAGTAAGTAACAAGTGTGTTTCATTTATGTAATTTTCAAATATGTTTTCACAGTATTCTAGTATAAAGTCAGTCAGTTAATGAGATGTAAAGGTGGGGGACCCTGGTCCCAGTGTAACATGTTCCCTCTCAGATTAAGCCTGGGCTGCCATAGTGCAGTGTGTAGTAAAAGAGAAACTAAATACTTTTACTCAAGTTATGTACTAGTACATGTTTGTGCCTTCTGAGTACATTTTCTGAAAACATATTTTAAATTTTTCTTGAGGACATTTTGAATTTTACAATCCCTGAGTAAAAGTGAAAACAGTGGTACTGGAGGTAGCAGTAGGACTAGAAGTAGTTATAGAAGCAGTAGTAGTAGTAATTGTTAGCAGTGGTATTAGTGGTAGTACTTTCTGAGTAGCTTTTCTAAAACTTCCTTAACCTTAAGTATTTTTTAGGTGAAATGTTACTTTTACTAAATTTTAAAAAATGTCTAAACTGGTGTATTTTTGACAGAGTTGTGTTTGTAATCACAGGGACATGGGTAGAAGCCAGGTTTGGAACAGTAGTACTACTAGTAGTAGTAGTAGTAGTAGTAGTAGTAGTAGTAGTATTTGTAGTAGTTGATAGCATTGCCATCACAACCTTAAGCACCTTCTGTACAAGTCCTGCTGTTGGTATAAATATCTGAACAATGCCTCTCATCAGTTTCTGCTGGTGTCTTGGTATCTTTAATGGATTATTATGCATAAAGTGTATTATGCATTAGTCTCTGTGTAGAGTCGACCTCGTGCTCAGAGGTCACAGAGAAAGCAGTGTTCTTGTTTGATTCAGCCTCAGATGTAAAATGTGTGTACTACAGAGCAGTTTCCAGTCAGTGCTGTGTAAATGAATGAAAACCAAATGAAAAGCAACTTAAAAAAACACAAAACTCTCAGTGGAGACAAACCCAGCTGGGTTTGTTCAGACGGATTTCTGATGTAAAAATTATGAATGGGATGAAGAGATGACTCAGATATTGGTATTTCTTATTCAAATGAAAATAGAGAAACTAAAGATTTTATGGTTTGATTTTGGATTATTGTCAGATTCGTTGTATCTGGACTAAAATGTGTTTGGATCAGAGTAAATCTGTGTGAGCAGTGCTTTAATAAGTAATGAGAGAATATATAATACATTTAAACAGAGGCAGTGCTTTTCTGTAGCAGTGGTTCCAAAGCTTTTTGTGTTGTGTACCCCCCGGGTTCCTGTCCCACCGTGAGTACCCCCTCGTTTGTTTACGTGATACATTTCTAGAGTTGTCACAGAGTGGTCATCTGTGTTTATTAGTATAACAACATTTTGTAAAAGCTAATTCTCCTGCATTTTTTGCTTTGAAAATTTAATTCAAGATACAAATAAAATACATTTAAAAAAATGTATAAAAAATAAACACATTATAAAAACAGAACAAAAAATGATAAAAATATAACATAATAAACTTCTATTACATTTATTATTTTACTAGCTATATTTTTTAACAAAAAAACTAAAGCTCATAATAACATGACAAGAAAAATTAATGAAAAATAATCATTTAAATAACCTTTCTATGAAACGAGCTTTGTAATTGGCCTTCAAATAATTTTTCTTGTAGTTTCATCTCATTTGGACCAATAAGTTTTAATTGATCAGCCGTCAGTGAGACACTTGAGCTTATCTTTCACAAGCCTCGTTAGTTTAATATGAAATATTTTCTTGCAATGATGCAATAATTCCATGCACCGCCTTTAATAAAGGTCTGATCTGTACAGTGTTTGGATTCTTTCACATTGGTAAATTGTTTTTAAGCGAGACATAAATCTCCAGCATATTTCTAAAAACTGACAACTTTTTGTTGCCACAAACACTTTTATTAAGTGGCAGGTTAGCATTGAGATACAAATATAGTTTTAATATCAAGTATAATGTATAATATATATTTAATTTGAGCTTGAGTTAATCTGAGTAAGACAGAGTTTTATAAGGTGACTCGGGTGATGTTAACTGAATTGAATGAATTGTTAAAATTCTGTTAATAAAAATTGTAAATTGTATCATAGTGCATCATTACATCTGTACAACAGTCATATTTTGATAAATCCCTGTAATACATATAATATAATACATGTATATAATATAATATAATACATATAATATAATACATGTATATAATGTAATATAATATAATATAATATAATATAATATAATATAATACATGTATATAATATAATATAATACATGTATATAATGTAATGTAATATAATATAATATAATATAATATAATATAATATAATATAATAATATAATATAATATAATATAATAATATAATATAATACATGTATATAATGTAATGTAATGTAATATAATATAATATAATATAATATAATATAATATAATATAATATAATAATATAATATAATATAATATAATATAATATAATATAATATAATATAATAATATAATATAATACATGTATAAATCCTGCAGCTTTGCTCCACTGCCACTGGATTAAAAAGTTGAAGTTGGCTGAACATTCGACGTCCATGTGACCCACTTTCGGTCCCGACCCACCATTTGGGAAACACTAGCTCTAACATCATCTAGAATAACAGCTTGCTTTAATAGTTTGAGCTGTCATATATTTTTTTTGTCCTACTTTAAATCTTTCTGACTCTGAGTCAGTGCCACTCCCAGCTTCTCTCCACAAAACAAAAGATTAAATAAATTCAGTGAATGGCAGACGAGAGCGCTGCAGCTTTCAGTCAAACAAGCTCCCTCTGTCTGCACTGACACAGCTCCTTAGACTCAACCAGGACTAAACCAGGACTCAACCAGAACTAAACCAGGACTAAACCAGGACTCAACCAGGACTCAACCAGAACTAAACCAGGACTAAACCAGGACTCAACCAGGACTCAACCAGAACTAAACCAGGACTAAACCAGGACTAAACCAGGTCTTTAGATCCTGTTTGTGGACTGGTGAGGAGGATAAAACAGTCGTATTTCTCACTGCAGGCGCCTTAAACCCTGATGTAGGTCTGCTCTGATCACGTTCGATGCATTGACAGTTTGTTCCTGAAATAACTGGATCTGAAACAAACTCCAGAGGCTAATGCTGGAGACCTCAGTTTATTTTTGCATCTTTGAGTGCTCAGTTCAGTCTTGCCACTCAGAAGTACAGAGAGGAGAGAGGGACAGTGTGCTGGAATTTAGCTTTAATTTCCACAAATGCATCATCAGGAGTCAGTGATCAAGTCCAGCCCTTCTTAATGTGGAGCGTGTTAGTGATATGTCTTAATTGCTACACTAAAATTAGCCTAAAATGCTAGGTCCTTAATCTACTGTTCCACCGAGGTAAAAAAAAAAATACTTAAAGATTCTAAAAATGTACTTGAGAAAAAGTATCTTGTTACTTTCCACCTCTGTTGTAGTGTCTTGATTTTTAAGTCTTGTATAAATGAAGTGGCCTGTTTTTGTTTTTTGCTGCTGAAGTTGTTGCTTGTTTTAAAGATTCATAATCCAGTTGTGATTAGCAAACTTCTGCTTTGTAAAGCCTGTTTCATTTGCAACTCATGCTCATTTCTTTGCTGTTTTGGTCCAATTTTTCTTTATGAAGCTCCACCTACATTTCAAAGTAGGGCTGCACAATATATCGCAAAATTATCGTTATCGCAGTATCAGCAAACACAATATCCGTACCGCAATAATCTAAATATATCACAATAACGCTATGGTCTTCCATCTGACAGAGATTTACACTGAAGAATCATTTTTCTACCAGAGCTTTAAATGAAAATGCATTGTGACTAAATAAAAAAAAAAAGTTTAAAAAATCTATTTTAGTGGTAATTTAGTCACAATTTAGCCCTGGTTTAGTCTGTGTTAAGTTTTGATTTGTGACTACAGACTGGGACATTTTTGTTTTAAGTGAATTTAACTTACTATGTCAACAAAGTAGGCCCTATTTTAAAATATCACAAAAATATTATTGCAATATTCAACATAGTTATCAAATACCGCATGTTTTTCCCAGATCGTGCAGCCATGCACATAAATCCTTGTCCTTGTATCCGTACTAAGGTTTACGCTGCCTTTCGGTATTTCCATTCTTTCAAGGCTGTTTCTTGCCAACACAGGCAGGTACAGAGCTTTATGCTGCGTTCATGTGCTCCTCGGGTGCTCGTCTTTCCAAGATAAGAAGTCATTTTCCTGATTTGGTTATGTTTATTTGCTTTTATCTCGGAAACTCTGAATATTGGCGTCACCATAGGAAGACCAATGAAGTTATTGGACAGTAATGTTAGTAATTAGCGTTTAACACAGCTCAGTCGTCACATTTAACATCAGCCTTCTCACTACTAAAAGGCTGAACGCTGATACTTTTTGCAAATATAACTTTAGACCAAGAGTTTGGAAGTTCAGGGTAAAATAAATTAATGGCAAATTACTTCTACGTGAGCAACAGCCTATAGTAAACCCGTATTAGCCATGTTTAATCGAAGAGCTCATATTTAAAATGCAAAATAATAAAACTTGTGTTCTTTTTTTTTTTTTTTTTTGCTGCTCCTATGAACGGTGGTGTCAAGTGGAGAAGTCAGGCAGGTTTTGAGCCGGGTTCCTGAGTTCTTTTTCTGACTTCTTGAACATCTTTTGACATTTTGGACCACATGAATGCATCATGATTCATTCAACAACTCATTTAGCCTTCACACTGACTCCAAAACAGTTTATTTAAGGTCAAAAAGTTATATTGTGTTTCTTTAAACACCTAGTTATCTCTGAGGCGAGTCTGTGTCCGGACAGAGACATTGTGTTTGAACTGGTGACTCTAAATTGCCGCTAATGTGAGAGTAAATGCTTTCTGTTTATGTTTCAGCTCTGAGATTAGCTTTTCATTATCCAGGGTGTACCCTATACCCGCCTTAGGCCCATAGTTGCTGGGATAGCCTCCAGCCACTGCAATGGTAATAAGCAGAGGAATGGAAATGGTAGGACTAAAGCTTTTCCTGAGAGGTTGTATTGATATTAACCCTGGCATTAAGACATTTTAGCTTTTGGAAAACTACTTCAAATCAGTCCTGGCAGTGACAAAAACAAACCGGGAGTCAGCTCGTTTGTTGCACCGCTGTCAGATCAGCCCTGTTCACACATGAGCTCCATAAAAAGACCTGTTTTAGATGTGAACCTCCGAGTGTGAATCTGACACTGACAAACCTGTTCACAGTGGATCACATACAACAAACTGTGAAAATGGGGGGAATACCAGCTCATTTAAACTAATCTGTCTGTATGAAGGTAATTAAAGATTAGATAAATATTAAAAAATACATTATTGTAAAGGAAATTATTGTAAAGTCAAAAGCAGATGTGTCCCTTTGCAGTCAGTCAAGAATACGTCATCACTTTCAAAAGAACTCACGGAAAAATGCTGTTTTCAGTCATAAAGGTCATAAGCCAATTTACTCTTTGTGGCGGGTCCCAAGCCTGGATAAATGGAGAAGGTTAGAAGGACATCTGGTGCTAAATCTAAACCAAAATAATACATGAAACTAGGAGGCTTTGCTGTGGCGACCCTAGGAGAAAAAAGCTGAAAGTAAAAAAAAAGAGGGCCTGAAATTAGATTATGGTACATCGAAATACAAAAGTCCTGGTTTAGTCCTGGTTTAGTCCTGGTTTAGCCCTGGTTTAGTCCTGGTTTAGTCCTGGTTTAGTCCTGGTCTGGTCCTGGTTTAGCCCTGGTTTAGTCCTGGTTTAGTCCTGGTTTAGCCCTGGTTTAGTCCTGGTTTAGTCCTGGTTTAGTCCTGGTCTGGTCTTTGTGTAGCCCTGATTGGTAAATGTTACTCCAGTGTTTCTTGTGTATTTTAAGCAGATATTTGACTACTGTAGTTTGTCACTGTCCCAAAATCCTACACAAGTATTGCATATTTTCTTTATTTTATGCTTTTTGTGCCAGTGCCAAGCCTGGATAAACAGTGTTGCCAGATTGGGCTGGTTTCAACAACACTTGAGGCTGGAAAAAATAGCATTGGGTAGGTAAAATTTGGGCTGCTTTTCAGGGATTTTAGAAAATATTCTGGAGAAAATACCAACAAAATGAATTCATTTTATAGCAAACAAAATTCAAATGAGTGAATCATGTTTGGTTGCTCCCGTTTCATGTTGGTATTTCTTACATTTTTGGGGGTTTCTATGACGCCCTGCCCAGGAAGTCTTTGGTTGTCTGATTGCACTCTTTACTTTTTTTTTTTAGTGCATCTGTGTTCTTTCTTGTGTATAACAGTTTCAGCATTTAGGTTTTTGTGATTTGAGCAGTTTATCGATATGTTTTTGCAACAATACCTATCAATTAGAATTGTTTTGATACGATTCAAGAACGATATGATTTGATACAATTTAACACCTTCATATCAATAATCGATACAGCAACTTTTTGCCAAAAAATCATAAAAGTTTACTCTCAAATGTAGCTTTGTGACTGGGGTTGATTATGTCCAGTAGACAGAGAGCAAGGAAAAGTTTAATGTCTTATTTTTATTTTATTAAAAACACAACAATTACATTCAAAAAGCCATATCTGGTTTTATTTTAACATGCACATTTCTAATATCAATATTTCCGATATTATCGATCGATATTCCATGTGTATCGATACACAGAAAATGATACGAGTCAAAGAAAAGAAGTAAGCCTTAAATCTGATTAAAGGGTGGGACGTCCAAATGGAAAAGTTTGGTCATTTTGGTCTGGTTCAGTCTTTGGCCCAGTACGTTTGTTTTTGTGTTCTTTGTGTGAATAATTAATTTGGCTCCAGTTTTAAATGGTAGGTAAGTGTTTCTTTATGTGTTTTAGATCAGAATAGCTCTTTTGCGTCCTCTTCTGTAAATCTCAGTGCATCTGAGGCAGCTCTGTGCTCCTGTCCCTGCCTCTGGCCTCCTGTGTTCGTGGATACTCATCAGTGTTGTCCGTCTCCTCTTTGTTGCAGCGTTATCAGAGTCTATTTCTGTTTCCTGTCCCGTTCCTCCTCCTCCTCCTCCTCTTGTCTCTCTGTTCAGTATACGGCCATGACGGTTAGCTTTAGCCGCTGCCTGTGTGCTGCAGATGCTCCGGTGTGCGTCGTTAGCCGAGATGTGGGGCTGCCATAAATTATGCACACGCACAATAACACGGGGCTCAGGGCTTCTCCTCCTCGCTGCTGTGTTCATGCAGGGAGCCAGACTTTACAGTTCTTGGTATAACATTAAGGGAAAGCCTGCATTTTTTATCTTATCTCATCTTTTTTATTTTACAAAGGTGGAGGAAGTACTAAAAATCTGTAAGTTTTCTTCAAAATAAAATGAGTAGAAGTAAAAATATTCAGTAATATTATACATGAGTAAAAATAAGACATGTTTTTAGTATTTGTTATTGAGTGAGGTTTGCTTAAGTAGAAAGTACTTACTGCTACTACTACTACTATTACTACTATCACTGCTGCTATTACTACTAAAGTAAGTACTACTGCTCCTACCACTAAACTTTCTATTACTACTACTCATACCCATTTTCCATAAAAGTAGAGAAAGAAACTTGAGTATTCCTGTTTTAGGGGTCTAGTGAATCATTTACATAGGTACTCTGGCATAGTTATTACCCCTGATGCCCATCCTGCCACAACCCTCTCTATTTAGTATTAATGATAACAATAATAATAATAATAATAATAATAATAATAATAATAATAATAATAATAATAATGCACTGGACTGGACCTATGTAGTGCCTTTCTCAAAGTGTTGTACATGAGTCCATTATTCCTTCCCTCCTCAGTCACACTCGGTGGTGGTGAGCTACTTCTGTAGCCACAGCTGTCCCGGGGCAGACTGACAGAGTCGTGGCTGCCAGTCTGCGCCCACGGCCTCTCCGACCACTAGCAATCACACTAACACATTTATAAACAGGCAAGGCAGCAGTAGCTCAGTCATTAGAGACATTCGCCCAGTAACCCGGAGGTTGGCAGTTCGACCGGCATTGCATACTGTCGTTGTGTCCTTGGGCAAGACACTTTACCCACCTTGTCTGTGTGACTGTGTCAGTGTGACTGTGTTTGGTTGTGGTGATAGGAGCACATTGGCAGCCACGCTTCTGTCAGTCTGCCCCAGGGCAGCTGTGGCTACCGAGTGAGGAGTGAATGAATAATGAACTCTTGTAAAGTGACTTTGAGCGACTACAAAAAACGGATGCATTATTATTATTAACTGTCTTGCCCAAGGACACAACGACAGTATGAACTGGTGAGAGCGGGATTCAAACCAACAATCTTCTGGGTATAGGATAAGTGCTCTACTTCCTGAGTCACTGTCGCCCTAATTTATCTGGGCTTAGGACTGGCTCATATTGTGGCTGGAGTTTCTGCCTCTGTGAGAGAAACAAACTCCTGACCTTCCAGTCCTTGGCTGAAATAAAATAAAACTAAATATATTGCATATTCTGATTGGACAATTATTTTGACCTGCGTCCTGTAAACCTCGCCACAACTTTACTGCAATACAAGATCTTTTCATTACTTTACCGTCATTATAACATTACATTTCTGATATACTCTGCAGCCCTACTTTTGTCCACTTTTCTGCGTCCCCTCCTTTAGCATGTCCTTGTGTTGCATTGCTGTGTCCTGCTGTAAATAATTGATCAGCACTCATCTTTTCTCCAGCAGCCAGCCTCAGCGCAAAACTCCGGACACGTGGCTCTTAAAGGGACAGGCCCCATGTCTGAGTTTGTGAATGGGAGCTGTCCATGTGTGCTTCTGCTGAACACACATGTAACACACACACACACACACACACACACATACTGCACACACACGGGGCTGCAGCTTTTCTCTGCGTCAGCTTCACTCTGCATGGACGGAGCAGGCTTACAGCAGCAAGATAAGGTTCTTGTAAGAGTTGTGAGTTCATCTTGTCAGGCTCGGTGTGGCAGTGCTGTTGTCGCACCTGGGTTTTAGGTTTACCAAGAGCAAAAAGCACTTTTAGCAATGCTTTTAAATATGGCTGCAACGACCAACTGAATCAGTCAATTATAAATATTTTGACAGTCGATTAATCGCTGTCCAGATTGTACATGCATTAATGTCTGTCTGTGCCAGTGTGGTAGCGCCCCAGACTGCTTTTGGTCTTGAGACTTTTTTATGGTCTTGTCTCACCTTTGTCTCGGCTGCAGTTTTCACTCGGTCTTGGTCTTGGTCTCGAATCTAATTTTATCTCGGATGTGGCGATTTCAGACACCAAACATAGGAAAATACTATACTTCATAATTTTAAAGTAATTAGTTCTCAGCATCAGACTGAACCAGGGAAAAGTTCTGTTCTCTGTTTGTTTATTTATTTATTCTTTGTTGGATTAGATCATTAAAATTATCAATATTGTATTTGAACCACTTTTTAAAACTTGCCCCCTTAATTTTAATGTTAGTTCACAGGGTTTGGTCTCAGTTTGCCTTGGTCTTGATTTGGTCTCGGTCTTTAAAAAGTCTCAGTCAAACAGACACCACAACTAATCTTAAAACATTGCTGGTATGAATCTGATTAGTGATTTATTTATTACTGATTATTTATTTAGTTTCACTGTGATGTGTGCTAATTCTTGATTGTACATTTTTACATAATTGATGTCTATTTATTTTAGATCCTGGACCCCCTGTTTTTTTCTGTGTGGTGTTTGTTTTTGTCTTGTTGTTGTCTGGTAATTTTGTTATGTCATCTTATTATTGATATTTATTATATTTAATTTGAAAATTAACAATAAATAATGTATATTAAAAAAAGTCTCAGTCTTGAAACTCAAAAGTCTGTGTGTGACTAAATAAATAAAACCATATCAGGGTTAATACAATCAGAGTACAGTCGCTGTCTTTGCAGCACAGTACAGTGAGTGTTTGGATGCTATCTTTGGCGATGTGTTTTTCAGCTGAACCAGGATCCTGTTTTCAGTCTTGAAGCAGTTGAAACATCCCTTTAGATCTAATTATAAAGTATGTGGAGCTCAGAGGTGCTCTATCTTTAACTCCCTTTGTTGTTTTGGTCTTTGATTGTGACGAGTGGACGATCTTCATCTGCTGTCAGCTGTCACACAAGATAATGACTTCAGCCTTGTCACATTAATGCTGCTGCACTAAGAATATGGCACCTTTTTATACATTTGTATCTTTTTAAATTGTTTACTTTGGTTTGGTATGTTGTTTTCACATTTCTTTCTAAGTGACACAGATGGATGGTCACAAAACAAACTATTATTTAAAGTTTACTAATTATTATGCAGAATTAGTTGCTCTGTGAATGTAAATAAAGTCTTTAGAATGATCTGAAAGAAAATGCTTTTCAGTTATTATCAAATAATTGACTTGAGCATAAGTTGGTGAGTTCACAAACTCACCCAGTCCATCTGCTCAGACTCAGGCTTATGCGTTTGCAGTCTGAACTGATGGTGGACCGACCAATGGTGTGGCAGTCGTAAGTGGGTGATGCAGAAAAATGTAACTTATACACAGGCCCGCTGACAGGCTCGCTGGGTCCCAGGGCAAGAAGGCTTCACATGGGCCCATTATAATAGAACATATAAGAAGAGGGACCATTTCTGGGCCCCTCTGACTCTGAGGCCCGGGACAACAGACGCCTTTGCCCTTTTACAGCAGGACCGCGACAAGTCTTTAAAATGTACACAACACACATGAATGAAACCAGATAGAGGGGCTGTTTGTACGTTCTGTCACATTGTAATTGTAAACACATTTGCTAACATTAGCTTAGCTTAGCTTATACAGATGAAAAAGTTATAGCCTCTCTCTTAAGGTACGAAAAGAGCTGCAATAATTCAGCCTGTTTTATATTTTAATACTTACATATCACTCAAGTGTGGTTGGGCCGAAGCCTGTTATTAGTGCAGTCATTGTTTTTCTTACATTTAGATTTTCTGTAAAAGTCGGACTCCTTCAGTGATGTAAGTCTCACATTGATCACATTGGGACAGGACCACAGAGCAGATCCACCGTGAAAAATGTGATCTGTGATATTCCATAAAAGCATTATAATTACTGAAGAGAGTCAAGTGTGGTCCCATAATAGCAGTAAATTAGAGGAATACCGTCAGTCTGTCTGAGAGGCAACAGAGGAAAAACGCTCGCCATCAGAAAGTTGGACTCGGTCTCTATAAATCTGTGTGTTTTTGTATAAAGGACCTAGGTCTGACCTGAGTGTGCTAGAGGATAAGTCAGCTCTTTGTTACTTGTATGTAGGACAATTAAGATTAACTGGTAAGGAGAAAGGTGTTTTGAGTGAAATTTATGTTTTCTTTTCTCCTTCCTTTTGGCTTTTCACTTCTGAACTCGCCGCAACAAGTCATCCTCTTAAATGTCCTATGCTACTTTTTTTCATGCTTTCTGAAATAGTTTTTTACACCTTTGCACCTTTTATGTTTTATAATTTAAAATAATGAATATGTATGGAAAATATCTTCTTTTGGGGAGCTGTTACTTTGACTTTGCAGAAATAGAAACAGAAATAGATTTTTAGCACGGCTATTAGCAATAGAGGTCGACCAATATGGTTTTATTTAAGACTGATGCCGATGCCGATTTTTAAAATCCAGAGCAGCCGATGGCCGATCAGCAATGCCGATTTTTAAAATCCAGAGCAGCCGATGGCCGATCAGCAATGCCGATTTTTGAGGCCAATATGGATTGGCCTATGGAATATTTATGACATTAAATAAGTTAGTTAGATAGTTGACAATATATTATTTTTTTATTAATCACAACACATATTTTAAAATAAAAATATTAAACGAGGGGCACTTTTATATTTGCAAAACATATCTTTGTGTACTGCAAATATAAAAGTGCTCGCTGACTCGCGCAAAAAATACTGCTTCGATTTCGTTCCATGTGAGTCCTCATACCGGGTACGCACTGGCGCTCGTCCCCGCGTCACTTAATCAACACTCCTTTTCTATTTGGAAGCGGCTCCTGGGTGAAAACACATGCATAGGTTGGCAGTAAATACAGACATTTCTCTGCTCTGTGACACTTACAGACACAGCAGAATGTCTGAATCTAAGGTCAAAGTAGTTCGGGCTAACGTCTTCATCTCCATCCCATTTTGTAATGCACACGTTTTTATTTTATATGTTACAATCATTGTCTGACTAGTTCTTTATTTTCATGTTTTTTCAAAAGCATGTCCCTGTGGGGCCACTATAGGTGCACAAAGGAGAAAAGCTTGGTTTGCAACTGGAATTTCATGTCACCTTAACAAATCCTTTGTTGTGGTAAACATTAATTATTACTATGGCATGGACACAGACACAGGGGACGTTTGATTATATAATGAAAAAATATCTTTTTTTTTAAATGTGCCACCATGTTAAGTCACTTATGCTGTTCAGATGACCTTTAAACAGTTTATACCTTGATGTAGTTACCACCTCTTTTTGTACTTTTGTATGGTAAGACATAAAAATAGAAATCTTACTGAACACAGATGCGCATTGTGATGGAAACAGATTTAGAGACTGGTTTAGAAAGACAACTGGAGCATTGCATGATTACAGGTCACATATGAAGCATGTATTTACAGGCGTAAAGATAATCCCTGAACATGTCCACCCTCAGATCAAGGACTCTGTAGCGCTGGGGGTCACGTGAGTTCACAGATGTATGGCGTCATTATGGAGGTCTATAACTGACAACATGATCACTGAGGACACAGGTGAAGGACAGTCCAGAGCCTGGTCTTTGTCTTCAGTGCATTAGTCCAGATGTGGAGACTGTCAGTGACCAATCAGGTTAGAACTGGCTGACTTCTGCAAAATAAATGGGACAACGTAACGTAATGGCTACAGCAACAGAATTTAGATGAGACCGAAGATGGAGCCCTGAGGCACACCATTAACATAACATTAACAACAGTGAAAGCTCTGTTCATTGGACTCTAGAGAGAAGATTCAGAAGCGTTTAGTTATTTATTGACCAAAAACAAATACAGCAGTTCAGCTTTTTGCAATTTATATATCTGGCATGTTGTTACTGCATTGACAGTATGTTTGAAGATATTAGCATTAGCTCTATTTTGACGTAAAAAGCTTTGTATACTGTATTTGCAGAAAGACTATAGAGCTGCAAGTGACTAGTAATATTGTTTATTTATTGTTTATTATTGACTAGTTAACTTGTAAGAATCCATATTTTTCATCCTTTGCAGTAGGGTTAGGGACAAAATATTGATTATGTGAAATATCGAAATATTTTGTGACCCAATACCGATACTTCAGTACTGAGATCGGTACTTTGTGAGATCATGCATAATAACGGTGCTGCAGAGCTGCACTGGTTTCACAGTTAAATGTAGGACAAAATTGGTCATGTATTCTTCCAGGACTGTAGGGGCAGCACTGCTTTTCTAAGCACTTGATCTGACAAATACTGTCACACAAATAAAAATACTTCTAAACACTTAAATAAATGTCAGACTGACTGATGGTTCATTTATTACTTTTGGAAACAGGACATAGGGTTTCTTGTTTATTTAAGTCTGTAAATTACGATTTGTGAATCAATACCAAAGTCAATACTTTTGATACTGGTACTTCTGGTATCAGTATTAATCTGAAACTGTTCTCCTGCTCCAGTGGCGTAAAGTAGCCATAATATGTAACATACAGTGGGGCAAAAAAGTATTTAGTCAGCCACCAATTGTGCAAGTTCTCAAGTTCTTAAAAATATGAGAGAGGCCTGTAATTTTCATCATAGGTATACCTCAACTATGAGAGACAAAATGAGAAAAAAAATTCAGAAAATCACATTGTCTGATTTTTAAAGAATTTATTTGCAAATTATGGTGGAAAATAAGTATTTGGTTACCTACAAACAAGCAAGATTTGTGTCTCTCACAGACCTGTAACTTCTTCTGTAAGAGGCTCCTCTGTCCTCCACTCGTTACCTGTATTAATGGCACCTGTTTGAACTGGTTATCTATATAAAAGACACCTGTCCACAACCTCAAACAGTCCCACTCCAAACTCCACTATGGCCAAGACCAAAGAGCTGTCAAAGGACACCAGAAACAAAATTGTAGACCTGCACCAGGCTGGGAAGACTGAATCTGCAATAGGTAAGCAGCTTGGTGTGAAGAAATCATCTGTGGGAGCAATTATTAGGAAATGGAAGACATACAAGACCACTGATAATCTCCCTCGATCTGGGGCTCCCTGCAAGATCTCACCCCGTGGTCAAAATGATCACAAGAACGGTGAGCAAAAATCCCAGAACCACACTGGGGGACCTAGTGAATGACCTGCAGAGAGCTGGGACCAAAGTAACAAAGGCTACCATCAGTAACACACTACGCCGCCAGGGACTCAAATCCTGCAGTGGCAGACGTGTCCCGCTGCTAAAGCCAGTACATGTGCAGGCCCGTCTGAAGTTTGCTAGAGAGCATTTGGATGATCCAGAAGAGGATTGGGAGAATGTCATATGGTCAGATGAAACCAAAATAGAACTTTTTGGTAAAAACTCTACTCGTCGTGTTTGGAGGAGAAAGAAAGCTGAGTTGCATCCAAAGAACACCATACCTACTGTAAAGCATGGGGGTGGGAACATCATGCTTTGGGGCTGTTTTTCAGCAAAGGGACCAGGACGACTGATCCGTGTAAAGGAAGGAATGGATGGGGCCATGTATCGTCAGATTTTGAGTGAAAACCTCCTTCCATGAGCAAGGGCATTGAATATGAAACGTGGCTGGGTCTTTCAGCATGACAATGATCCCAAACACACTGCCCGGGTAACGAAGGAGTGGCTTCGTAAGAAGCATTTCTAGGTCCTGGAGTGGCCTAGCCAGTCTCCAGATCTCAACCCCATAGAAAATCTTTGGAGGCCCCAAAACATCACTGCTCTAGAGGAGATCTGCATGGAGGAATGGGCCAAAATACCAGCAACAGTTTGTGAAAACCTTGTGAAGACTTACAGAAAACATTTGACCTCTGTCATTGCCAACAAAGGGTATATTGAGATGAACTTTTGTTATTGACCAAATACTTATTTTCCACCATAATTTGCAAATAAATTTTTTAAAAATCAGAGAATGTGAGTTTTTTTTTTTCTTATTTTGTCTCTCATAGTTGAGGTATACCTATGATGAAAATTACAGGCCTCTCTCATCTTTTTAAGTGGGAGAACTTGCACATTTTTTTTTTTTAAATATACAAGGATATATCATAGTTTTTCTTGTGCAGTATATCAATAATTGCAATATTGCTGTATCGTGATATTATCGGTGTCATGAGCCATGTATCGCTTATCGTATCATGAGGCACCCTGTGATTCCCAGACCTGGTTTCCATAGAAAATAAAAACATATTGGTCGATTGGTGGGTTAAATATATTGAACACAATGTTAACGTCTGTGGGTTTGCTTCATCTAATTGGCTTATCTATTATAATTTGTTGCTTATCACAAGCTCCTTGTGTTGATTAGTAAACAGTCATTATTGTTTTATTGCTGCCTGAGCAGTATTTTTTTACCTGCTACTTCTAACTCACATCATATTGTTTTGACTTTACCTGCTCAAAAACCCCAGACATGACTCGCCCACCCGGACTTCCTCTAAGTTTAATGTTGTTGTGACAGCGCTGTGCTTGTGATCTCTGCTGTATTTATTCTTTATGTATCATGGGTCAGTCCAGGGCAGAGAGCAGCGGTTCACAGGAAGTCAGGCGGAGACACTGTTTGAAGACATATAGACCTATCCAAGAGTGATGTGTTTAGAAAGGATGTGCCCCAATTAATTTTAACAAGGAGCAAACTAAAACATTATTTTAGATATTTTCAGATGGCAGGTCAATGGTTTTTATTTTTATTTTTGTTAAAAATAACTTTAAAGTAATAGCACCCAGATCTGAGTAAGTTAATTTATGTGATCGATGGATTAAAGGCGCTGTTTTATGCAACTTTTTTTTAGCTTTCAATCATGTTATAATATTGTTTCCTCATCAAAAACATACCTGGAGTTGTGTCTTGTTTCATTTGTGCCTGTTTAAGTAATCCTGTTTTCTCATTCACATTTTTTTTCCCCTAATCGCGGTGCATTTGTACTCACTAAGCGACAAAAATTCTTCTAACAACCATACAGTTTTCTGTCATGTAAAGTACATGATGCTATGATGCAAGTTTTGAATTTTAATGGCCATTTATTAATAAAAAATAATGACATTGTAAATAATTTTTGTGATAAAAGTCTTTAGACAGATGTGTTTTTAGTTTTGCATGCTTTCCTATTTGTTAAAATTGGGAAAAACTGGGACAAATTAGTGTTTTTACAGATATTGTGTTGGAACATGGGACAAGGAGCTTAAAACTGGGACTGTCCCGGTTAAATAAGGACGTCTGGTCACCCTATGCTAAATCCTCTATAGAAAATGAATTGTGGTCTGTTTAACTTATGGCACCATTGTTAAGATTGCAGCCAAACTGTTTACAAACAAAAAAAAGCGTCTACTACAGCTGTTGTGGGACATTTTGGTGTGGTCCGTGGGCCAATGCCTTTCCTTCACGGGATCTTTAGCTTTCTTGGAGGACGGACGGATGTGATCAATGTCCCAATCCTCTTATCAGGAGCGCTGTGTCCGTTCGCCTCTTTACAAGCCTGTGGTTAATGGTGTGTTTGTGTATGTGTGTGTGTGTGCGTGTGTGTGTGTGTGTGTGTGTGAGGGAGGAGGAGGAACTGATGGCCAAGATGAGAGGTGAAAAACGGTGCAGTGAGGGACAGCAGAGAGGAGACAGGATAGGAAGCAGGAGACAAGAGGGAGGGGAGCATTAGAGACAGGAAGTGGAGAAGAAGAAGACAGGAAGTGGTAAAGAAATTTGATAATATGAGCCGTTAGAGAAGGAAGAGAATAGCTACACAATCCCTTCATTAACTAAATGTTCTGTACATTTCAGAATAGTCATATTTCAATTGCTGTTTCAAAATTCAAATGCAATGTTGTGTTTTTATCAGGGGTCTATGAGATTTATAATTTTAATCCATAGAATTTGAATGGCAGCTTTTCTGTATTTGCTAAAAATTTATCTTGTGCCAAGTAGGGCTGCACGATATGGAGAAAACATGCGATATTCGATAACTATGTTGAAAATTGCGATAACGATATTATTGCGATATTTGAAAATAGAGCCTAATTTTTGAACATAGTAAGTTAAATTCACTATATTTCACAAAAATGTAAGTTCCTGTATTTACAAGTCAAAACAGCGACAAAATCAAAACTTAACACAGACTAAACCAGGAATAAAACAAGGCTAAGCTGTGACTAAATTAATTAAATCACCACTAAAACTGGACTTTTTAAACATTTTTATTTAGTCACAGCACATGTTCTTTTAAGGCTCTGGTGGAAAATGATTCTTCAGTGTAAATCTCTGTCAGATGGAAGACCACAGCGTTATTGCGATATATTTAGATTTTTGCGATACGGCTATTGTGTTTGCTGATATTGCGATAACGATAATTTTGCGATATATTTTGCAGCCCTAGTGCTAAGCAAGCTTAAAATTCTAGATATAAATTTACAAAGTGACCACCCCTAGTTATAATCACTGCTAGAAACTTTCCTGGTTCGAAGAAAAATAAATAAATAAATAAATAAATAATAATAACAATAATAAATAACTTCCATTAAAACACATGTAAACAAGGACAACAATAACCACAACAGAAGAACTCTGATGCAGGTGGTCTTTCCCCACAGACATTGTTATAATATATCCTATTATATAAACATAAATACATGTTTGAAAACTTACTTAATCCCACCTCTGTGAACATGTGCTGCTGCTTCCTTCAGACAATGTATTATCAAAGTTATTTTTTGTTTTCCTGAGCCATACTTTCTGCAGTATGTTCCACCTGTGCTCTCTCCGTCAGCTGCATTAGTTACACACATATACTCTGGAGACAACCAGATATTTGTCACTTATTTTTCTAGATATAAAATCAAGCTTATGATATCTGTTCTTAATTTAAAGCACTTGAAGCTTTTGTGCTTTTGTAGTTCCTTGTACAACTCATTTGTCCTTAGCACTCAATTTTAACTACTCATGCTGGTTCTGGTGATTTTACTGATTTATTCCTGGTTTAATTCTGGTTCAGACCTGGTTTAGTCTTGGTTTGCCCTGGTTTAGACCTAGTTTATTTCTGGTTTAGACCTGATTCATTCCTGGTTTAGTTCTGGTTTTGCTTTTTTTTTTCTGGTTTAGCTCTGGCTTTAGACCTGGTTTATTTCTTGTTGAGTTCTGGTTTTAGACATGGTTTAGTCCTGGTTTAGCTCAACTTGTTTTCTGTTTTGTCCTTTTTTGGTATTGCATTTTAAATCCCTAGTCCAGATTTAGGTCCACTTTAGTCTTTGACAGCCAAATATTTTCTGAGAGGGTACTAAAAATAACTCCACGTACTCCCTGCAATGTGCTCGTGTACCCCCGGCAGTCCCCGTACCCCTGGTTGGGAAACACTGCCACAGTGAATGAATGTGAGAGTGAATGGTTGTCTGTTTGTGTGCGGCCCATGTTACTGGGATAGGCTCCAGTAGCAGAAGAAAATGAATGAATGAATGAATGAATGAATGCTGGTTCTGGGATATGCCTCCTTGTAATCACCATGTCAGTTATTGTTGCACGTTGTATAGCATTTTATTCATAGCTGAGAGACCACCTGATACTATAATTGTCAATGACAGGCCAAAATTAGGGTTAAACTCCTACATTTCTCTGTCTCAATCCTGTTTTTTACTGCTGTTCACCTCTCTATTCATTTTTATAGTTTTCCCTCGCAGCCTTTCTTTCTCTCTCTCGCTCGTTTCTTTTATTTCTTTACCAAATCCAGCCGCACAGCGCATGGGGAACCACTCTCTCAGCTTGTGTTGGTATCTTTCTACTTTAATACACTGCAGCCAATACTCTTCACAGCGGCAGGAGCAACATGCAAGGTCAAATGTGTTGGTTTCTTCCTCTACAGTCGTATGCAACCACACATCGAGCCGGTAATGGACCCATTCTCACCACACGTTTTTTGTTGTTTTGTTTTTTCCCCCCCTTCAAATCTGGCTCTGAAAGCGTAGAGTTGTCTTGCTGCAGCAGAGGTTGCCTGGTGCTCTGCTACTCTTTCTCAATCTGATTTTTACTCGTTTTTTTTCCTCTCTCTCCTCCCCCTCCCCGTTGCCATGGTGACAGCTGTGCGATGCAGAAATCACAGCGATGGCAGAACGAGATAGAGCAGGAAGGAGCTTCTCTTTGGTTTCTATACATGAGGCACATTCACGCACACACAGCAGCAGCAGCTATCAGGGATGAATACTTTGCACAGGAGCAGTGATACTCGAACTTTTCACAGCAAGCACCGCCTCAGAAAATATTTGGGTTTACAAGAATTAGGTATCAGGACTAAAGAGACACTAAATCTGGACTAATCTAGAGCTAAACCAAGGGGATTAACAGAAAAATTAACTAAAGAAAAACAAAGCAGGGAGTAAACCAGGACTAAACCAGAATAAACCAAGTTAACTACAGAACAAAACCAGGTCAAAAAAGGTCTAAACCAGGTCTAAACCAGGACTAAACCAGGACTAAACCAGGTCTAAACCAGGACTAAACCAGGATTAAACCAGGACTAAACCAGGTCTAAACCAGGACTAAACCAGGATTAAACCAGGACTAAAGCAGGACTAAACCAGGTCTAAACCAGGGCTAAACCAGGATTAAACCAGGACTAAACCAGGTCTAAGCCAGGTCTAAACCAGGTCTAAACCAGGACTAAACCAGGTCTAAACCAGGTCTAAACCAGGTCTAAACCAGGTCTAAACCAGGACTAAACCAGGTCTAAACCAGGACTAAACCAAGTCCCATAGTTGTGAGTGTAGTGCTCTTCCTGGCAGGTAATGGTTGGTGTGTGTATAATTTACCGAGATGCCATTGTAATAGTTTTGGATCTTAAACTGAAAATCTCAGTGACTGTCTGAGTACCACTGGACAGACCCAGTGTACCACCGGTGGGACCCCCACCATTGTCTGAGAACCACTACTGCTTCCTCATTAACGAGCTCGGAGTCACATGACCAAAAAGCCGTTAGCCGCTGATTACATTAGTGGCTAAACGTGATTAGCCAAAATGACCATGGTTATTTAGCAAAATCATTTCCATTCACAATTACAGTTTATTCTGTTCAGTGCCACACGAAGCCTCTGCTGCACCAGGATTACAAACAGAATATACAGACCACACTGTCCAGGATTTATTTGTCTAATTTTGCTTTTGGAAAGGCTTCTATCTCCAAATACCTATATGTCATGCAGTACATAAAACCATATTTTACATTTCTTAACACTTATTGTATGCTATAAAATGAATCCAATGTATTGTTATTGCAATATCAACAGTCTCTGTATCCAAGCGACACCTTCCTTTGCATGTAATTATTTCTGATAAGACAAAATTAGTCCAGAGACATTTTTTAAATTTAATTTAACTTTTTCTGCCAATTCAGTAGTAGATTTAATATTGTTATTGCATGTGGCTTGCTTTTCAGATGTTGTATAGCCCAACTTGCATGTTTTACTTCCATTAGTAGTAGAGCTGGGTATCGTTAAATGATTTGTTTGTGGTATTGAGAAAAAAAAATTTGAAATATTTTTTTATTTGATTGCAAGTTTAAATACCTAGTGGGATCTTTAATGTTCCTTTGCATGTATGAATCAAATAAATAACACAGAATAAATAATACAAACTACTGGTTTTAACTTGCAGCTTTTATTCAGTATTATTGTGTTCTATGACTGTAGAAGATGAATTAACTCAACATAGGTATCAGAAAAAGTATTGCTCAGGTACTGATATCAAAAACCAGGTATCATTTAAGAACTGGTATTGAAAAAATCTGAATGGTACCCAGCCCTAGTTAGTAGACAGTTTTTGTAGTAGTTAGTGTAACAGCTGTATAAGACTGACTGAGACTGGTTAGTGCTCTCCAAGGTTTGATCCTCGGGTTCTCTCCAGTACTGCAACTAAACCAACTTTCTTTTTGAGCTTTAAACCATGCCATAATGTTACTTCCACCACAGAAACAGTGGAGTAGTATTTTGTTTCATTCATGCATGTCTGAGTATGCTGCCGATGCTGTCTCTTTCTCCAGAGCTGAAAACGCTCGGTCTCACAGCTCAACATAGACACGCGAAACCAGAAAGTTCTCCTGCACTCTTCTAAAGCTCATACACCCTCACCAGACTCGTTTTGATAATTTCAGGGCTTCAATTGTGGTCACTACAAAGCAGTCCGCTCATTTATCTGTTAGCATATTGTTGCTAATAGCCAAGCTAAATAGCCATTTTATGCTCTGAAAAAACCCCCATAAAAATCACACCTTTAAGAGAACTGGTGAGTGAATGTGTCAGAGCTATGCCACTGACCACTGCCCAGGGTGGAGCCCACTCAAGACCCATAGAAGATTAATGTTTTGCTGAATTTTGTCTAAAATGTGGAATAAAAAACAAAAATACTTCCTTCTCTTCCTGTTTTGGATTCTTGTAAACGTTGGTGTGAAACCTGTTCTGAAGTGAGAAGGTGCTGATACTGTGTTTGTTTAATTTGTCTATTTTTCAAACTGATTTCCTGTAGGGTTCCCTGAAAGAAATGTAGTTACAGTATCATTAAGACAAATATGAATCTACCCGAACAGTGGCAGCCTTCTTCTGCACCAAACCACTCCTCGTGTTACCGTCCCATTCACTCACTTCATATGAGGCCCATGCGTGTGCCAGGACAGTGTTTCCGGCCCGGGACCCCCACACACACCTGTCTGCTAACACGCCTAATTGGTTTGGCGTCCGTATCGCTCCCTTTTATTGGATCATGCTTACGGAGAAATTAGATCAGTTTTGTTGATGCTGCTTGGCCGGACAGAGCCGCACGCGCTGCCGGTGGGGGCCGAGGGCTGACCTTGAGAAAAGGACCTGCTCACGGGCGAGTGATGGGAGCAATGGTCGGATCTGATTGGCCGCTGGAGAGGTCCGGGCAGACGCTGATTGGTGTAAAGCGCGTGTCCGTTTACAGCTGCCTCCCGCCCCCCTCCGCTGTGCTCGCTCTCTGTCCAGGACGAGTGTGCTCTGTAAGCTGCTGATCCAAGCTTCTGTATCAGAGACAGACACACTGCAATCGAACGGAAAGACACAGAAACACAAGCTCCAGATGCTGCACAGTAAAGAGCTAGACAACAAGTTTTAATAGAAGTGGAAAGTAACTAGATTTGTTTATTTAAAGGGGCTATATTCTGCAAAATCGACTTTTTAAAGCTTTCTGCCGTGTTATAATGTTGTTTCCTCATCAGTGCTGCATGGACAAAGCACTCATCTTCATTACTGTAGTAAAAGTTTAGATCCTTCAGGTCAAATATTACTCCAATACACGTAAAAGTGAAAAGTTTTTTGTTTTTGTTTTTTCATTCTTTTGTGACAGACATTTACAATTACAGAAAACAAAAGACCAAAAACATTGACAGAGAAAAAATTTGCATGGACAAATGGATGTGTGTGTGTGTGTGTTTGTGTGTTTGTGTGTTTGTGTTGTGTGTGTGCAGTATATCAGTATGAACTTTGCACTTAATATTATTTATCAATGGCAACCTAAAGTATCATTATTGTTATCCACATCACCACCGTCCCCATGTGCACCAGATTCTGAAATTTGTCATTATACCGCACCCCTTCTCTATTGTTATTGTATTATTCTTTGGCTCTGTTAATAAAGGACTTTTTTTTTTTTTTTTCTAAGGTGATTGCATAAAAAAAAGTAGCAGGACAACTTTTTTTTCTTTTTTCTACAAGGTATTTCAAATGAGTGCAGGCAAGAATTTTGGCTAGAATTTTTACTACATTCAAGTCACAAATTTGCAGCTCCAAAAATATCAATAAAATACATTTTACATCATTTTAGTGAGGAAATGTGGAGATTAACTTATAAAATCATAAAAGATAAGATTGTTCTACAGCAAAAATGAGCCATACGTGTTATAAATAGCACTGGGTTTTATGATCATACCAATCCATTATTTTAAAATTGGTTTATTATAGAATCATGCAAATAATGTTCAAAGCAAATGCTAAATCACTTCCAGATCGTGTCCAGAGGTTCTTTTTAGTTCCTGAGAGCAAATATGAGTAGTATTATGTAGTAAATAATTATCTTTATGGAGTAAGTCAGTTGTCTTTCGGTTTTAAACAATTTCTCTTTTGCTTTTTTAGAAATGTAGTGGAGTAAAAAGTATTATATTTATCTTTTAGATGTAGTGAAGTAAAAGTAGTAAGTTACCCCTAAAAATACTACTCAAGTAAAGTACAGATTCTCAAAAACTATACTTAGTACAGTACTCAAGTAAATTTACTTTGTTACTGTCCACCTTTGTTCCTCATCAAAAACATCAAAAACCTGTTCTGTTTGATTCACCCCGTTTAAGTAATCCTGTAGTCTCCGCCTCTTCCACTAAGCCCCGCCCACTCCAGGAAGCACCGACCAATCAACAACAAGCCCTCTGCATCCAGTCTGCTCTCATTTGTTTATCAAAAAAAAAAAAAACAGTGTACAGCTCTGTTTCCACTGATTCCTCACAGACATTTTTCATTTTGTAGTAAAATGGCATAACACAAAAAGTTTAAGGAAGTCTTTCTGTTCAATAGAGCGTAACAGAGCTGGACTCTGCTGCCCTCTGCTGGTGCTTTTCACCTGTTTCTTTATGGCAGCAGTAGTATTTATTGGAAACGTTTTTTTTTTTAGTCACATAATGTTTTTAAAGGTTGTAAAACGTGCAATGCTGTTCTAGAGATTGGTTTAAAAGATGAATAAAAACATAATATAACCCATTCAAGTACAATAAATTAAATAAAATAGTATTTATTATTATTTATTAGTATTTATTAGGCGAGAAAGGTATTTTTAATCAGGTAAATTTAAAAATCTCTAAATATGTGAAAGTATGTTGTAACCAAGACTGCAAAATTGATAAGAGTATTAGTAGTAGAAGTACTAGCAGTAGCAGTAGTTTAGTAGTGCAGTAGTAGCAGTAGCAGTGTAGTACTAATACTAACTATAACACCAGTGGTTATTGTAGTAATGGCAGTAATAGTCAGTCCATGTTGCAATTTCTAAAAGCTACTTTCAGGCATTTACTCCTGAAGTGTCTTTTACATTTACTTTAACTGAGGAAATTATTTTGAATAATGTTATTTTGAAGTAACAGTACTCTTACTCCTGAGTAGGGCTGCAATGATTAATCAAGTTATTCGAGTAATTTGATTAGTTAAAAGCTTTGATTAGCATTATTTGAAGTTGAAGCTTCGTTTAATTAATGTAAATAAGACTGGCGCATAGCTCTGGGAACTTTGTATGCACGGAACGAAGTTTCTGCACGGTTAATGCACAACACACTAGCGACAGTAAGGCAGTGGTTGGGCTATAAACTGAACAAATTTGAATTGTAGTTTACATTTTAAATGTAGATATAAACTATGTAGAGAACAGCACCATCGTGAAAGTGGTTTTAGAGTAAATGGCGTCCTCCAAGCGTCACACTGTTTGGCTAATGCTAAAGCTAACACACAGAGCAGCTTAAATTCTGACTCTGGAGACTCTGCAGATGACAAAAACACTAATAATCACAGAGAAAGTATTCTTATTACCTCTGTTAAACCTTTGTTCAGTAGGTGGCAGCAAACTGGCAGAAATGAATAGCGTAGTGTGATGTGCAACCCTCAGCATGTACTTTGTTTATGTAGCTATGCTAATTAGCCGTGTGGGCTCAGTGGTGTTTAGCGTCTTTAACAGGCCCCTGGGGTATAAATGATAATAGATATCACTTTCAGAAGCAGAGAGGGTTACAACTAAAATACTTTTTAAACTGTGAGGGGAATGCACACCTCTTGCATTGTTTTGTATAGGCATTTACAAATATTCTGATTAAATATATAATTAGTATACAATAATATAGCCCAGTATAAGTAGAACATATCATATGTATAATAATAAAACCTACATTTACAAAGCCATTTGCAATGTAATGCATTAAAATATGAAAAAACACTTCTTAACGTTAGACTGACAGATTCACAGATGTGCATTAAAATTTGTTACTTTTTAAAATATGCAGACGTGCAAGAGTATCTCTTATTCGCTTACTCGATTAATCGATCAAAATAATCAATAGATTACTCGATTACCAAAATAATCGATAGCTGCAGCCCTACTCCTGAGTACTTCTTCCACTTCTACCTTCACTATTACAGATTAAGTAAACATAAAGAAAAGGCTCAAAGATCAAAATCACTCACTCTCTGCCCTTTTTTTGCAGATTATTTTATAATTTTGTTTGATCTCATAAACTCAGTCACACATTTCCATCATGTCAGATTTACGTTGTTACATTTACTTGAGTAACTTTGTGAATAAATTGCACTTTCAAGAGCAGTTTTATCACAGCATACTTTTTACTTCTACTTGAGTAATATTATTTTGAAGTAACGTTTGGCTCCTCTGTTGATCTGAGACGTGCTGGGACAGGTTACAGCAGGTCTGTATTTGCAGAGGCAGACCGGGACTTGTCGTGGCTGCTGCTGCTGCTGCTGCTGTGTGGGAAGTGTGAATCTCTCTAATTGTGTTGGTGCACGTGTCTCTGTCTTTATGCATGACAGGAAACGCTGGTGCAGGCTCTGCTGTTTTTAATCTGCAGTGCTACAAACGCTTTTTATAGAGACTCAAACGCTCCGTGTTTTTAGATCTGAACACAGCTTTTTAAACAGGGACACAAATAGACAAAATATTCTTGTTAGAAAGGGGTTTGATAGAGGAGAGGCAGTGTTTGAGCTGCTTTTAAGCAAGAAATATGGATATAATTTCATATCAGAGCACATGTAAGTAAGTATTCTGTAAGCAAAAGTACTGTTACTGCTAAATAATTTTACTCAAGTAGAAGTAAAAGTATTCAACAAAATTATTATTTGAGTAAAAGTGAATGAAGATCAGTAAAGCGTACTTATTGTAGAAAGTACTTACTGCTAATACCACTAACACTGATTGTACTACTACTGTTGCTGCTACTATTAGTACTACTAGTGGTACTACTTGTAAGACTGTACTTAAAAGGTACAATACTTGAGTGAAAGTACCTAGTTATGTTCCACTTCTACTGTAACTGTACTGCACAGTAATGGCCAGGTCCAGTCATTGGTGAATGCAATTATGTAGTGCAGTGGTTCTCAAACTGTGGTTCTGGCTCCACTGGTGGTACTCATGCGTTTTTGACTCTACTCAGGAGTCGCTGATGTTTTAGTTCAGTCGTGCAGTTCAGTCCTGATTTATTCCTAGTTTCATTCCTGTTTTAGTTCGTTCATGACGTTTGAAGTTTAAACCACTGACTATTCCTGGTTCAGACCCAGTCAGTACTGAATTAATGAGTATTTTATTCTTTGATTTAGACCAGAGTTAGTCCTGATTTAAGCCCATTTTAGTGCAATAAAGATGGTACTATTTTGGTACTCGGTTTTAGAAGTTTGAGGACTCCTGATCTACAGCAGACCTCAATCTGAACTATTATTATCAACAACAACAAACTCATGTTTAACAAACGTGAAGGTTTATAGAAAACATGTTTGGTCACGGAGGGAAATTTGACACGATTTCATCCATGACGGACAAATATGATGGGTTTTTTATCTACAGTCCCCAAATGAGCAGCCATGGGGCCACTGTCCCGCTGTGGCTTTAAAAAATGATAGATGCTTTAGCTTTTGTTTTTCATGTGGCGCTGCTAAAAGTGGAGCTAAAGCGGTTGTAGTTTAGAAATGATATAATACTTCACAATGTGTTCAACTTTTAGGGAGGGACATTTTTGCCCTGGCGTTGTTTAGAACTCGATAATTCAGCCACAGCAGGTCACAAGCCAGTGTATGTTTTGTGCCAGTCCCATGCCTGGATAAATGTTGGGGGTTAGCATCAGGACAGGCATCTATCTGTTAATTATCACTGCACACCAGGAAGCATTTGCTCTGGCGACTCCAGGAAGCCCAAAGGAAAGATGGAGATTTTTAAGCATCCTACACTGACCAACATGATGTGAACATGTGAATAATACAAATTTTGTTATATTTCATTAGATTAGAAGTAATTATGCTGTACTAAAATACAAATTCTTATATATTATTCTGAATTTACTATGGTTTATGAAAAGGGCAGTGCCAAAAATTGAATTTAACTCCGTAGCACCCTCTGTTGCAAATATGCAGCATATAATTCAAAGGTCATGGCAAAAAAAGTAGGAGTCTTTTTTTTTTTTAATGTATTAACTAATTCATGAATGCTGCTTACCAAAAATATTGACAAATTTTTGTTCTTACCCATCCATGTTGACTAAAATTGAGCACGGATAATTTTTTCCAACAAATATTTCTATGTCTGGGTTCTACAGGGTTAAAGTTGAATCGTGATTAAACATAGGGTCAATCTCGAAATTGATCAAAACTATCCATATATATTTCAACCATCAGGGCTGCCAGGGCTTTGAAATGTTATTATTTCTATAACATGATTAACATAAAAACTAGAACTTGCAATGAAAGACATTAGATTAAATCTCCCACTTTACTTTTACAATAAAATCTAAATTGAAGGATGAATCAAAGCCATGATTATTAGTTTTTAATTGTAAACATAAAATTGAATAACCAATATGGGGAAAAAATCGTCATTAAATGTTTTACCTTATTGCCCAGCCCCATGTGAATATTGTTATGAAAGTATGCAGGTTCTTGTCTTCCATCTGATCTGATGCATTTATCTTCCTTTTACCCTTTTTTACCTCAGATGTTCTTCAGTAGTTCTTCAGGGGTAAATGAGCCAAATAATGCCGTCATAGATTTGTAAAACATTTGTCCCTGCAGCATTAAAGCCTATGTAAACATCCGCCGTATACTGTAACCTACTGTACTTACGGAGCCGTCCTGCTGCAGATTTACGGCGCTGTCCCGGAGAAGACTGAGCATCCACTAAATGTGATTGGCTTGAGTGTTTGAGGACGGGACGGGGGGCGGTTTGATTGACAGGAGGATGGACGGCGGGACGTGTGGACAGACTGGTCGCTCCTCTCCTTTTTCCTCCTGTGGGCTTTAGACTCCTACTCACATTTATCCAGTCCAGTGTTGAGAGAAATAATCTGCAGACGGGCCCAAATTTCATTTTAACAGCTCAGCTGTCCCACTCCCACTCATTTCTTAAAGAGACAGTGGAGTTTTTTTCAATTGTAATAGTCACTGCATTGCTACATTCATCTTTTTCTATGCTGCAATAAAACAGTACATATTCATTTTGCCTTTTGAACAACTGGTTTTAGATTTCTTTATTGCACTAACACAGCACAGAGTTCCATACAGACATTGGCCCTATCTCGCAATGGTAAAGATATAGTGCTCAGACCTGGACTCAAACCAGGGATCTTACAGTTCAGGGGTAAATGCCCTAGTCATTGACATCCTCTATATCTCACAATGGTAAAAAGCTAAAACATGATTTCGCAACAAAAAGTAAAAAAATCCAATCCAGATGACTGATTTTTTAACTTTTTGTTGCGATGCAATTACCCTGGACTGAGTGAGAGTCTTCACAGACTAAAACATGATTTGTTCTGATACTGACCCCTACTGACTGGAGTTGGAATTTTTGGTCATATCTCGCAATGTTGCAAAAGTCCCTATTAACTCCAAAATTTGAAAATTTATTCCTTGGCCCATTACTATCCTTTCCTAAAAAGATTAAACTCTAAATCTGACCCTTATATTTGATAACTGAGTTTTCCTGCAACAAAACAAACAATTTTCTTTTACTCGTATTTGTGGTTTAGAAATTAAATTTTTGATAATGGCACAGCCAGGGGAATAAAATTATGTGGTTCAAAACAGCATCTGCCTCCTGGTGTGCAGTGATTCCCAAATTGCTTTGGCATAAATTTTACCGATGCCCTTCCTGACACAACCCTTTCCATTTTTCTGGACTTGGGACTAGGGCTGGGTACAGTTAAACGATACCTTTGTGGTATTGAAAGAAAAGGTAATATTACTGGTATCAAAAAAATATATAATAATTATTCAATACCAAGTTTCAGTACCTATAGTGTGACCTATAATGTTCCTTGGCATGTATGAATCAAATAAATAACACAGGATAAATCATACAAACTATGGCTTTAACTTAGAGCTAAGAATTTTGCCCAAAAAATTTGTCTTTTATTCAGTATTATTGTGTTTTATGATTGTGAAAGATGAATTAGCTCACCATAGGAATCAGAAAATGTATCGCTCAGTTATCAGTATCAAAAACCAGGTATCGTTTAAGTACTGATAAAAAAAAAATCTGAATAGAGGCTGCGCCAGGCCCTAGTTGCAGCGTACAATGGCTTGTGGCTCAGAGTACTTCTAGTTAATTATCCATAAATGTTTGCATACATATCAATACAACTGTGCTGCCAGGCTCCTGATGAGGGCGCGCAAATATGAGCACATCACACCTGATCCCATCCTGCACTCACTTCACTGGCTCCCACATACACCTCCAGATCAAATCTAAAAACACTGGTAACCTCACACACCACTGCGTCCATGGACAGGCCTCATTCTACCTCAGTGAACACCACAAACATCTGCAAGGAACCTCCGCTCGACCCAAAGCAACTCCCAGAGCATCTTAGGACTCTACAAACACTTCAATATTTTAAAAAGGGTCTGAAAACTTTTAGTTTTTTAGGAGCCTACTTTAAGCTTTTATTTTTGTGTGTTAGCTTCTTGTTTTTATTCACTATGTACAGCACTTTCAGATTTTTATGCATTATTAAATGTATTATTATGTTTACATTACACTCTGTCAGGGCCGTACACAGGATTTTAGAAAGACTGAGGTTCATGTTAACGGCCAGTTTAGTCCTTGGGTAGACCTCATTTAGTCCTGGTTTAGTGTAGGTTTAGTCCCTCGTTAGACCTGGTTTAGTCCTTGTTTAGACATCGTTTAGTCCTGGTTTAGGCTTTATTTAGACCTCATTTAGTCCTAGTTTTGTCCTTGTTGTTGAGACCTCATTTAGTCCTGGTTTATTCTTTGTTTAATCTTTGTTTAGTCCTTGTTTAGCCCTGGTTTAGTCCTTGTTTAGTCCTTGTTTAGACCTCATTTAGTCCTGGTTTAGTGTAGGTTTAGTTCCTCATTTAGTCCTAGTTTTGTTCTTGTTGTTGAGACCTCATTTAGTCCTGGTTTAGTCTTTGTTTAGTCCTTATTTAGTCCATGTTTAGACTTCATTTAGTCCTGGTTTAGTCCTTGTTTAGGCCTGGTTTAGTCCTTGTTTAGACCTCATTTAGTCCTGGTTTAGTCTTTGTTTAGTCCTTATTTAGTCCTTGTTTAGACCTCATTTAGTCCTGGTTTAGTCTTTGTTTAGCCCTGGTTTAGTCCTTGTTTAGACATCATTTAGTCCTGGTTAAGTCCTTGTTTAGACCTTATTTAGTCCTGATTTAGTCCTGGTTTAGTCCTTGTTTAATCTTTGTTTAGACCTTGTTTAGTCCTGGTTTAGTCCTGGTTTAGATCTCATTTAGTCCTGGTTTAGTCCTTGTTTAGACCTCATTTAGTCCTTGTTTAGTCCTGGTTTACTCCTGGTTTAGTCCTTGTTTAGACCTCATTTAGTCCTTGTTTAGTCCTGGTTTAGTCCTGGTTTAGTCCTGGTTTAGTCCTGTTTTAGTCCTGGCTTAGTCCTGATTTAGTCCTGTTTTTTTCCTGGTTTAGATCGGGTTTAGTCTAGTAACAGAAACATATGGAGGTCCGGCCGTCTGTGACTTCTATGCTGCGTACGGCCATGTTTTGACTTCATACTGTCCTAGGCCCATATACTGCAGCTGTAGTAAAGCCGCTGCATGTTTCTCCTCTTGTTTCTTGGCATTTCCAGTTAATTCACCGCTGTTTTCTGCTTGTTTAATACATTTACAGACCGTGTGCAGCTTCATAACTCACTTTTGAGATGTGCAATACAAACAAAGATGATTATTCTCAGAGGTATTTTGTCACTGAGTGTCTAAATGTCAAGCGTGTGCTGCTGAAAACATCCCGAAGATGCCCCCCCTCCCACGACGAAACCCCTCCCCTCTCTTTTCACATACGCTACACATTGTTATTAGATTATCGCTCCCATGATTTCTGCATTGTCACCTGTGAAAATAATCCTAAACAAAATGCAAAATGAGAACAGCGAGTGGGGCTGCTAGTAGCACTCAGAAAATCACTTTGTCATGTTGAGAAAAGAGGAGATGTAATGGTGGTATTTCTGGAATAAATAATAATAATAATTTTCTTTGGTTTGCTTGACTTATACAAATGTAGGTAGCTTTTGTGTGCAGCTGGACAAGTTTTTTATTATAATAGAAATTTAGAAAAAAGGTTGGATTAGTAGATGATGAAGTTAATAGCCGTTGTGTGCCTCTAGGAAGTTCTGGGAGCTGGGGAATGGACAGCGCCTAAAATGGCTGTTTAGCACACGACACTAAAAGATAAATGTGCTTATAATGACGGCAATTTAAGCACTGAAATGTTGATAAGGGTTCAGCAAACAGGATTATTCAAACAAGCGTGAATGAAGCAAAATACTACTCCAGGTATGTTTCTGAGAACATTGTAACATGGTTAAAAACGCAAAAAAGTCAATTTATGAGGGACCTTTAATATTTGTTGAGTACCTGTTGGATTTTTAGTATGTGTAAAGTTCATAGTACAAAGTAGCATAGAGAGAACCCACAGTAACACAGGGAGGACAGGTCGAAGCTGGCTGCCAGAGCGGACCGGAGTGCTAACCACTCTGCCACTGTGCATCTGATTAACTTTTTACACAGGCCACCTACACAGAACATTTTTGAAGAATATACATCCTTCAGTACAAATTATTGGTAATTTTAATATCTTCTACAGATTATTGTTGTGTATTAGAGTGTGTGGTTTTGTGCTTTTTAAAGGTCACATATTATGCTTTTTTCAGGCTTTCTGAAATAAGTTTAGACACCTTTGCTTTAGTATTTCACATTTATAACTTAAAATAATATCTATGTTTGGCAAAAGTCTGCTTTTGGGGAGCTGTAACTTTCGATTTGCAGAGAACGCTTGGGTTAGGTGTCTGTCACCCCCTGCTGGCAACAGTGGGGAATGGACAGAGCATAAAATGGCTAATTAGCAACATGACACTAACAGATAGATAAATGAGCTGGGTCAGTATTTTTTATTTTTAAGAATATGTACTTTCTGATTACATAATTTTACTCAAATAGATTTTAAAGCCTCGGTATAAAGAAAAATACTTTTTAATGTTGGTGCTAAAATGGGAAGTAGTAATAGTATTTGTAGTTATACTGATAGCAGTAGTTGTTGTCGTAATAACAGAACTAGTAGTAGCAGTAATAGTAGCAGTGATAGTAGTTGCAATTATAGTAGCAGTAGTAGGAGTATAAATAGTGGAAATAGTATTTTCTGCTTGATATTCAATTCCTATTTATTTTTCTCTAAGGGTGCTCCGATCAGGGTTTTTGAGGCCGATCACCGATCACCGATCAGCCTCTGCTGTGATCGGCCGATACCGATCATGGCCGATACCGATCACGTGGTCTTCAATGTAGTAATGTATTGTATGCAGGCTATTATTAGTTCCATTTGAAAAATACTGTAGCCTTTGTAAATATAAAAGAACAACAAAATTCTACTTATTTTTGTTTTAGAAGAGGTTTTGTTGCATTATTGGTCTTTAATGTGTGCCCAGTGTCTGTGGCTTTGTTTGAATGCTCCGCTGATGTAAAAATCAGCTGTTCTTAATTGGTTCCTTTAATGCGAGTCCGCGGGTGCAGCGGCTGTGTCCGCGTAACGCGCAGCCAAACCAGGTTGAAACACAGTGGACTAAAGAGCAGACAGCTCCTGCAGCCAGTTTTGACAACGTCTGAATGAAGAAAACGTGCAAAGAGAGCAGAGAAGACAACGATGAAAGGTGCTCCTCTCAGACACACGGACACATGGGCTGCCTTTTTACTTTCTCTTTCCATTAGCAGCCATTTGGTGCAGTTTAAGCCACAAAACGCACAGTTTTCTCCGCGCAACAAGACACAGGCAGACTCTGAACTTTCTTAATCCTTTTAACGTAAATGTTAGCGGGTTAGCTGTAGCTCTATTTACGTTGGTGTTTGCAAATACACGCACTGCTGCGCCGGTTCTGTCCCGTGCGCTCCTAAAACAGGCGGGGACACAGCGGGGACACAAAGCAGCGCCTCCAGGGCAGGTGTGTGTTAGTTATAACCAGGGCTTAACTTAAAAACACCGCTAAAATAACGCTACTGCTGTTTAATCAAACCGGAGTTGCAGGACAGTAAATGTGAGAGCCTCATGTGTTTATTGTAATTTGATCGGCCCTTCTGATCGGCCCATTTTACCGATCACCGATCACTCTATTTTTAGCCATGATCGGCCGATCATGATCGGCGGCCGATCGATCGGAGCACCCTTATTTTTCTCAAGTAATATTTTATCTGAGTACATCTATTTCTTCTTGAGTGATTTTATTTTGAAGTAACAGTACTTTTGCTTAACTTTCTTCTGCCTCTTGTTTTCTTTCCTTTAACTTGACAAGGCCACTGATACACAACAGTCGAAAATACAGTACATGAGTAGTCACACCATGTTTTACTGAGCATTTCCTCCGTCTGTGTTTCTGTGGTACATTGTTATTCTGCAGAGGACCCGCTCTTTTATCTGCCAGTCGTCTCTGTACAAGTTTAGCTCTTGTTTAAATTGAATGAGGAAGTGTCTCAGCAGCTGTTACCTGGATCACTTTGAGATGTTGTAAGACTAAACTACTCACTTCTTTTATCAGTCAGACCCCGAGATCAAAGGTGCTCCAATCTCCGCCGTAACACCTCCGACATGTTCGTCTTATTTATGACAAGACCCAAATACCTCCTAAATTATTCACCCCATCCTCAAGACGCATGGAGCTGCGAGACTACAGGCATCTGGATATGGTTTGCTTTGGTGTGATGCAAACTTGTCAGCTGAATGTGTGCCACTTGTTCTGTTGTCATAGTCATAGTTTTTAAGTCCTTCTTACATAACATCAAGCTGCCCAGACAGATCTAAAGAAGACTAGATTGGAGTGTATGTCGAGTGCAAGAATGCATTTTTTCTTGTGTGTGATGAAAACTAAATTAAATTAGCAGACAAACAAAAAAAAAAAAAAACAAGACCTTAATTTTTTACTGATGGCCACATACTGAAAAATATATGCGGTATAGCAGTGTTTCCCAACCAGGGGTACGGGGACCTCTAGGGGTACACAAGCACATTGCAGGGGGTACATGGAGTTATTTGGTAATTTAAAATGCATTTAAGTCTGGACTAACCCAGGACTATGCTGAGTGATAAAACAGGGATTAACAGGAAAATGCAGTACTAAAGAACAAAACTTGAACTAAACCAGGACTAAACCAGGTCTAAAACCAGAACTAAAGCAGGTCTAAACCGGGAATAAACCAGAAATACACTATGTTTCAACCAATTTAAACCAGGGCTAAACTAAGGCTAAACCAGGAAAACACAGGTCTAAAACTAGAACTAAAGCAGATTTTAAACCAGAACTAAACCTGGTCTAAAACCAGAACTAAACCAAGTCTAAACCGGGATTAAACCAGAAATACACTAGGTCTAAACCAGGTCAAACCGGGGCTAAACTAAGACTAAACCAGAAAAACACAAGTCTAAAACTAGAACTAAACCAGATTTTAAACCAGAACTAAATCAGGTCTAAAACCAGAAATAAACCAATTCAAACCAGGACTAAACTTAGACTAAATCAGGACTAAGCCGGGTCCAAACCAGAACTTAACCAGGACTACACCGGGTCCAAACCAGGACTAAGCCAGGTCGTGGGGGGTACACAAGACCAAAAAGGTTGGGAACCACTGCGGTACAGGACCAATCACTACAGGTGATGTATTTCTCCTCACTATGATTGAAAGCCCCGTTCAGTTGCTCTTTTAGTTCTAGAGATCTCATTTATCTGGGCTTGGGACCACCACATAGTATGCCTGAAATTCTTTTGACGCCTCAGCCACATATTTTAGTTTTTTTCTTTCCTAATGCCAGATTTACCTTACACAATTATGAGGCTTTTTACCTTGAAGTGAGAACTACTCAAGTCATAGTTTGTAAATCACTGATCTAGGCTCTTTCATCAAGCTCTTATTGGTTGATCTGCACTACATTAACAGTGGAGAAAGTGCCGAAAAGAAACAACTGAAAACATAAACATAGTGAAGGGAGGCAGTAAAATATGCCATGGCCAAGCGTTCGTATGATGTGTGACAAGGAGGAGATGAAGAACAACATGGCCTAAAGCTAACTTTAGGTTGATTTAATGGTCACATATTATGTTTTTTTTTGGGTTTTTGAAATAGCGTTGGACACCTCTGCATTAGTATTTCACGTTTTATAACCTAAAATATTGCATTTGTATGGGAAACATGTTCTTTTGGGGAGCTGCTACTTTCACTTTGCAGAGAACACCTGGCTTTTTAGCCCAGCTATTAGCAACATGATGCTAACAGAAAGATAAATGAGCTGACTGCTTCGAAGTGACCTCAATTTAAGCTCTGATATTATTAGAACGAGTCCGGTGGTTGTGTTTAGAAATGCGCAGGAGCACTTCCTGGTTTCATGTTTCTACGTAGAGCTGTGAGATCGAGCGTTTGAGCTCATGACAAAGAGACAGCATCAGGAAACAGGATTACTCAAACACACGTGAATGAAACAAAATCCTACTCCAGGTTGTTTTTGAGGTGGAAACATTATAAAATGGTTAAAATAGTTCATATTTTACATATGCCATAAGCAGCCATGGATTCATAACTTTTTTTTTCTCCTCCTTTTGTCTTGTTTTAATGATGTAATGCTTTCTGTTTTGTCGTTATGAGAAAAGTATGTTGTTATCTCGGAAAAATTAACCTTTTTTTCTTGTTATAATGAGAAAATTCTGCCATTATCTTGTGAAAACAAAAGAATGAAGTTGTTATAATGAGATAACAGGAGAAAACAAAGTTGGGAATCCATGGCCGCTTACAGCTTATGTAATATTTGGTTCAGGGTTCATATTTTGTTTTTGGGTTTTTTTGTTTTTTTTTGTTTTTTTGTAGTGCACTTTCCTTTGGCAGCCTGTGTAACCCAAAAAACTGTAGTTATTTCAAAGTTGGGTCAGATCAAGGTCGGTCCACGATCTCTCCACAAATGACCCACACTGGACTGGACCGGGGCCAATCCAAGTCTAAATAATCTGAACCAGATCTAAACCATCCCTTTTTTATTTGGACACAACCCAGTTTGATTTAGAGCTCTGATTGGACGATTATTTATTTTGACAGGCAGAGACTAAATCTCCATCTCATGTGAAATCATAGCGTTATTGCAATGTGAGTATTCATGCAAATATTGGGAGTTTGTGATACTTCAATAATGAAAAATATGCCGTATACTGAGCAGGTAAAAGTAGTCCCAATGCAGCGGCCCTCCGTCTCTCCACTGAACGTGCAGCCTGTGATGTGACTGTAAATCATCTGTAAACCAGAGCCACTGAGCTGAATATAAAACCAGGGGTATTTTTAGTTCGGTGTTTGATGCTCTCTGAGGTTTACAGAGGCAGGTGAGTGAAGGAGCGCAGTAAAAATAGTCTAATGTGACCCAACAGTGACTTACCTGCTGGGACAAGAAACAGAGACTTGCAATACCCAAGGATTTTGAAGTCTCTACACGAGTGGAAGTGTTTTGTGTGGCGATGTGGGTAAAGCTCGCTCAAAGGCTCAAAGGTGTAACGGCAGAACTTCCGGTAGTAGTTAGAGTGACCACCTGTCCCACTTTTGGTTGTGCTGCACAGCCATTTAGGCATTTGTCCCCCGTCCCACTGATTCAGATAATGTCCCACTTTTTCATTGGTGCTCAGTGGATCGTATAAAAAGTGAGATTCGTGTTAAGAACAACAAGGTCAGGTCAGTGTTCCTTGTGTAAAATGTTGAATAAATGTTTGTGGGTGTCCCATGTTGCTGGGCTGAAATATGGTTGGTGTGTTGCTGTCCCCGTGTTTCAGGAAATACTCTCCACGGTGCTCTGAGCTGCTGTTGGCTGCTCTTATGAGCCCTAAACTGTAGCAACTTAACAAATTATCTTTCTCTAAATGAGGTTTAGACTCTTTAGTGCGTTAGATGTGTGTAATATCAAAGCTTTTATTTCACAAGTTTGTCCCTCCTTGTCCCACCAAATTGCACTACTGGTCCCACTTTTAGGACTTTTTGAGGTGGTCACCCCAGTAGCAGTAGTAGTAGTATTGGTAGTAGTAGTAGTAGTAGTTAGTGATACAACAGTAGTAGTACATTTGTCAGAATGCTATTTGCAGTTGTTAGAAAAAAACTTTATTTTGTACTTGTACCAAATGTAATACTTTTTACCTTTAAGTAATAATTTTGTCGACTTCCACTTGTGTGCAGTATTATTTTGAAGAAACTGTACTTTTATGTGAATACATTTAAAATGCTTAAATGAGCCTAAATCAGGACAAACCCAAGTCAAAACCAAAGAAAGATAGTGATGTAATCTTAAACCTAACAAAACTACAGCTAAACGCTAGTACGCTGGCTTCTTCTGGTGGTACTCAGGAGTCTTTTGCAGTTCCTGATTTAATCAATTTATGGACAGATGTATTTCTTTTTTTGTCCTGGCTTAGACATGCTTTAGTCCTGGTTTAGACCTGCATTAGTCTTATTTTAGGCCTAGTCTCGTCCTGGATTATACCCATTTTAGCCCATTAAATGTGCTATGAGCAGTATATATTTTTATATTTCCTAAAAATGACCCACCTGTGTAAGTAAAACATGTTTAAATCAAATATTAGTTTCACTGATAACAATGGTACAGTTGATTTATTAACAATTAAAAATATATTTTACATAATGGCCAAGTTGTTTTTGTTTACATTTTTAGTTTTGGTTCTCAAACTGCATTGCTGATCATCCAATCAGAAAAGAGACCATTGTTTTTTGTAGTACCATTTTCAAACCAGTACGAGCACATGGCGCTTATTGTAACTTTACCTTTATAGGTGGTACTTGGTGTAAAAAGTTTGAGAATCACTGAACTAGAGCAACTAGACCAGGATTTAAACCAGGTCTAAACATGAACTAAACCATTACAAAGAGCCCGAGTACCACAAATGGGACCTGTACCACAGTTTGAGAACCACTGCTACATGACAATTATCTCCCTCCAGCTTCCAAATCTGAGCTCCTTGTTGTTTATTTGTTTGTGGTTCTGTGTCTATGAGGAGCTCCCAGTCTTCAGCTCAGATTGAAAACATGAACAGAAGTGAACCGCTGTCAGGGGCTTCACACCACATGAAATATTCAGAGAGCTGTGTATAATTTACAGGAGTGACAATAGAGACAGTCGTGCTCTGGTTTATACTGTATGAAGGTTTAGTATGTGCTGTGTGTATCTCTGTTGTAGTAAAGTGGATGTGAGTTTATGAATGTGTTAGTGTGGACAGACCTGTGTTGTCTCTTTGCATTAGCTTTGGAGCTGCTTTGGGTCACTGCTGTTGTCGTTTTTAAAACCCTCTGCACCCCGAGCCATATTTGGCAAATTATCTTCGCCTAGACTTTTTTATAAATAGGGCTATAAAATTTCATTGCAGCAATCCACAGAGATGCTACTTATATCATTTTTTTCAGAACAACCTGAAATTTAGGTCTGTGTGTGCTCCAATGTCAGCTGAGAATAAAAACTACCTACTTTTCCAAAAAGGCAAAAGAAGAAAAAAACTGCGAAATTGTGTAAACAAAAGCTCTCTTATTGAAAATCACAAAAGTAAATGTTTACATATCTTTTGATGAATAAAATACATTGTATAGAGACTTGTTAGGTGCAATATCAAATAAAAACAGTGCAGGTAAAACTATTTGCATTCTGCATACATTTATTTCAAAAAGGTGCGAGGCGCTCTGGGGGTAAACAATTGTTTTAAATACAAGAGAAAAACAAATATGAATCAGATTTTCATTAAAATATAAAACTATTGATAAAAATATAAACTCTTGAAAAGCGCAGTAACAAAGTAGAACACTGTAGGTGCAAGTTCTTACATCGTATGCACTAAAAAAGAGATCTCAGCACCCAGCTATGCTTTTGCTGACATTTTACTATCGACTGCTTGTGCATTTACTGTGTATAGGGCCAATGATGTCACCAAGTTGCAAAGTATTGTGGGTAATCAACATGGCAACTACAGTGCAAGCTAACGAAAGCTAATGATGTAAAATAATTGGTTGTGACTTTTTTTTTTTTTTAGAAATGTGCAAAATTTGGCTCCATCCTCTAGGTGGCGCTCAACTGTAAAATGTCCCCAAAAGACATTAAAATCTCAGACGCCATAAACTGACCTCTAGAAAAGCTACAAAGATATTAAAAAGCAGCATTTGAACGCCGCTAGCATTAGCTTCAACTGGAGAAAAAAACTAAGTAACTACTGCTTATGGTTACAGAGATATTTTAATTTTAATAAAAATGTCTTCAGCAGCTGCCAGCGACGTGTCAGGGTGCAGAGGGTTAAAGAGTGAAGATGTTTTGTTTTTTTCTTTTAGCTTCCAAAGAAAAGATTGTGGCTAAGACAGATTTCTCTAATGAAACTGTGTGCGTAAATTCAACCAGGAAGACACTGAAGCTGAGTTAAAACATGCAGTAATCTGGATATTGATTTGTAACAGATTTTATGCTCGGATGCACTTCCTGATGTACCTATTTTATCTGGGCTTGGGACCCCAGGTGGCTGGATTAAACACTGTTAGTAGATCTGGTTATGGAGATAGTTATTTAAGACCTGCTGCAATGAACATATTTTTAGTCATTCCATAGTCATAATGTGTCCTTAAACCTGCTAATACTGTATGTGCATAAAAGACATCATGCATCAATATTGCAGAAATAAACTTGTTGTAATAAAATATACAGTATATTGTACTGACTTGCTGTATATTATATGGGATTGTCATTAGTCTGCGCTTACATAAGTGACCTAAGCTATTGATTATTGTTACAGTGCTTAACCCTGTTCAATATGTTAGCTTAAGACAGGTCTTCAACCAGCAGCTCTCAACCACTTCCCAAGTAGCTCCCCAAAGGCCTAATGAACCCTTCAGCAGCTTGATAAGTAGGGCTGGGTACTGTTAAACGATACCTTTGTGGTATTCATAATACTGGTATCAAAACATGTCTATTCAATACCAAGTTTCAATACCTTGGGACCATTAAATAAAATAAATAACACAGAATAAATCAAATAAACTACTGCTTTTTACTTACAGCTAAGAATTTTGCTGCACAAATGTGTCTTTTATTGAATATTATTGTGTTTTTTGATTGTAGAAGATGAATTAGCTCGCCATAGGAATCAGAAAAAGTATCGCTCATGTACCTATATCGAAAACCAGGTATTGTTTAAGAACTGGTATCAAAAAAATCTGAACAGTACCCAGTTCTATTGTTAAGTCATATGAGATTGGCAGCAAGTATGACAGTCACTGCATAGAGACAGAGAAACTTGTAACTAAATATTGTGTTTGTTTTTTTTCTTTAAAATGGGAGTTGTAGGCACCAACATTTTGTAAATATTCAGGCAAATGTTAAGAGAAAACAACTGTTATTTTCTTTGGGTTGAAAGGTGAATGAAAAAAGGTAAAAGGTGAATGAATGAATAAATGCTACAACACACGAGTAGCTCTCTGGCATTTTCATTTAGTAAAAGTTGCTCTTAGTGGGGAAAAGGTTGGAGATCCCTGACTTAAGATGCAGACCTTTTGAGTATTTATTAGGAATCAGTTGAATACATTTTACATTATTGGTTAGCTCTCATTACAAATAAAAGTACTAGTTATTAACAGATTTAGTGCAGTACTGTCCCTTTAAAATCCTGATTATCTCTGTAAGCCTGACTTGTGTAAACAACCAGACTAATCCCATGAGCTGCTCTCAAACACCACTGGGAAATCTGTCTCAGGTGTCATTTTCAACCCTTAGCTTTTGTCGAACACCAAATTGATTTTCCTTCAGTCCTCCACCATCTTCCTGCTCGACCCTGACCTCTGACCCCTGCGGTCACACCTCTCACACATAAACTCTCGCTGGTTTAAGCTGTGATTGTGAATGACCTCTGACCTCTGTGTCCTAGCGTCGGCCCCGAGGCTGCGGCCCATGAGAGGACAGTCTCTGCTGGAGGGGGAGCGGCTGTACCTGAAGTGCGAGGCGGCGGGGAACCCCAGCCCGGCCTTTCGGTGGTACAAGGACGGACACGAGCTTCAGAAAGGACGGGACCTCAAAATCAAGACCAACAAGTGAGTCTCCTTCAGTATGGGACATCTGAATATGTAATCCCATCTGAATATGTAATCCCATCTGAATATGTAATCCCATCTGAATATGTAGTCCCATTGTTATAGATCCTTTTAGTGTTTGTGAACAACTGCTGCCTGTGCATTGAGGTGAGATAGTGTTGGTCACTAACAATCGCAAATGTGCTTTTAAACAAAATTGTCCTGACTCTTGACAAATAACAACCAACCAAGATGTGTTTATTGTCAGGATAGAGAACATTAGTGAGTGCAATCAAAAGGAAAATTTGCAAATGTTGAACCTGATCATTTATATCAATGACAAGGTCCATTCTGGCGCCATATTTATCCAACCACACCGACAAATCTGCAGATTAATGTTTGGCTGCCCCCAACTCAATTAAACACTGTAGGCCTATAGACTGTTGTGATGTCATCTGAAACCCAGCAATTAATACTACTACTACTACTACTACTACTACTACTACTACTACTACTACTACTACTACTACTACTACTACTACTACTAATAATAATAATAATAATAATAATAATAATAATAATAATAATAATAATAATAATAATACATTAGTCTTATATAGCTCTTTTATAGCTTGTAGTCACTCAAATCTCAACCAAACACAGTCACAAGGTCAACAAATACTTTTTACTCATTTGGACATTTATAAAATACTTAAAATGTCCTCAAGTCTCAAGTATGTTTTAGAAAATGTACTGAGTACTTAAAAAAATGTACATAAAGCAGGTTAAACTTATTCATACTTTCCTCTACTAATTTCATATTCTGCAAACATTACAATAATTGTATCCATTAAAAGTAGTTTAGAGGTGTGAGGACAAGGGGTTTGGTGATGTTTACTGATAATAATAATAATATATGTGATGAGCACATACAGTAAAGTAATAATGTAATACACAACTTAAGTAGTGTTTATATTAATACATTTATTGATCTATGTAAAATAGCTGTGTGTGGTGCTGTTTTGCATTGTTCATTTATTTAGCTCCGTTGTGTCAAAGTCTGACTTGTGCTGTATTTTTCACTTCACAGTCATCAAATTATTAACCTTAATCACTAATAGATGTGTGCTCTACAAAAGCACATTATGCATGTTCTTTTTGATGGGATCATGATTATTATTATTGATTATTATTATTATTATTATTATTATTAATAATATTATTATTATTATTAGGTTTAAATGCTCTTTCAGGTTTACTTAAAATGTACTCCCAATATGTTTCCCATTAACTTAAAAGACTACAGTGACTAGGGCTGAACGATTTTGAAAAAATATCTAATTGCGACAGATATTGCGGTTGCCATGAGATTTGCGATAAATATTCAGGGTAAAATCAATATTCATTTCATAGTTTGCAGTTTAAGCATGTGATGGAGCATTGGCACTTGAGAGAAGACTGAAATATTCACTGCTGAACTAATTTAAGGAATCACATGCATTTCAGAACATGTCTGAGGTCTACAGCTGTAGCTAGATATATACACATCAAAACCCTGTGGAGACGGGACACTTTCTTCTCTGCAGAGGACATTATATCACCTAAATAATTGCAGCCTTTGCGATTTGCTAATTGGGACAATTGAAATTATGATTTTGATTATTGTGCAGCCCTAACGATGACCCCTCATAATCTTTTACCAGAAATGAACTACATGATTATGCCTTACAGTCTCATTAGAGTTTAAAATATTAATGCTCACCAACATCGTACCGTCAGTAGGTCCCACTGACACCGACTGGGCCTGCTGCGTGTCCTGGTTATGCCATAATCACACAAAGGTCACATTGTCTTCTTTGGTCCTTTAAAATGCTTATAGTCATTTTCACGCATTAGTCATATTGGAAATTAATACTCCTCAGGATTTACATAAGCCAGTTAAAGCATTGTCTGTTTTAAGGTTTTGCTCTCATGTTTAAATCAATTTGTGCCGCGACTTTCAAACACAAAACAGTATTTGCCACTAACCACAGTGTCAGTTTCTGTATAATAATCAGTGAGTAGTAATATAAGACTTTAAGTTTTGAGATGAGACCTTTTGAAAACGCTGTACCTAACCCTGCCTTTATCTCTCTGTGTCTGTGTAGAAAAAACTCAAAGCTGCAGATCAGTCGAGTCCGTGTGGAGGACTCGGGGAACTACACCTGTGTGGCCGAGAACTCGCTAGGACAAGAAAACGCCACCAGCTTCATCAGTGTACACATCTGTGAGTACTGACAGCTCAAGTACAAGTATAATCAGTGTTTCCCATTAATTATGAAGACTATGGTGGCCCACTATGTTCTAATTTTCTTCCCCTATAGTCTAAAAACAAGCTGGACAATAAATAAAATGGTGATATTGATGATAGTTTTGCTTCATATATTCATAAAAACGATATGGCTCTAACAGGACAGCTTAAAGAATAACTGGAAACATTAATATTTTTACTACAAAAATGTTTTTAATGAAAAGATTTTATGAAGGATCACCAGTGTCACCACCAAATCTGTAGGAAATACTGGTATTATTTATTACTCATGATATTACTCAAGAAGAAGTAAAAATAATTACTACTACTGCCTCATGTAGTAATATTACAAGGACATCCTTTTCTTTCCACTTAGAAGATAGAGAGTGGGAGTTTATTGTACAGTGCCTGTGTTTTTGAACGGTTACCTCAACTTTAATATAAACTAACATGCACTTTTATTAATGAACTTTCATAGTTGTTGTACTAACCTATTCTTTCTACGGAGTCACTGTTATCCACTTTATATTTTACTTGAGTAAAAGTACAATGTTTTACTCAAAAACCTACTTGGGAAATGTACTGTAGGTGTTGAAAGTAGATTGAGTAAAAGTATCCAGTTACTTTCCACCACTGCTTTGAAGACATCTCAGAGTTGTACTGTAAACTGTCTTTGTGATGCTATGTTCCCTTTTTAAAATCTAAAACATCTCTAAAAGCAAAATGGCAAGTAATCAAATCAGAAACAACCAAGGTAGCGCTGGCTAATACCAAGCTAAAGTTACAACTTCTCTGACCTGATTAACGGCATTTAGTGCTTTCCTTTGTCACCTGTTGATTCTGCTGAAGTCTGTGTTATTGTTCAGTTCTCTGTGGGACTTTTGTCTTCGTCTTGTTTCCATTTTAATAACAATAAAGTCCCGCTGACGTCTGACGTAACTGCTGATGTCCTTCAGAGCTGCTCATAATACGCCCTATTCTGGTGTTTTATGACGAAAACAGCAAACCGCCATGTTTGTTTCAGTCAGCGGTGCACTGCTTACATCCCGCCCATCGTTTCTCTGATTGGTTACTCCACCTGTGATTGTTGCACTCATAGAAACTAAACTACAGTAAAGGATACCAGGCGAACTTCTTTGTGTAGAAAAGGAAAAGAGTTAACAAGATTGCCAGTGCAAACCTTTTTCTGCTTAAATCAAAATATAGTTCTATTAAACGATTGTTTTGATGTGTTTCTGTCTTCTTCAGTGACCACCACCAGCCCCCCTCCCGGAGTGAGCTATGCCAGACCCTGTAACGAGTCCGAAAAGGCCTACTGTGTGAACGGAGGAGACTGTTACATCATCCACGGGATCAACCAGCTGTCCTGCAAGTGAGTCATACACCCCTGGCTGACTGAAAACCTCAACCAAAAGGTCAAAGGTTGTGCTTTTCACCATTTTTCCTGAACATAGAGCGCCCCGTGGTTCGTTCTGTAGCTGTGACGTCCTTTAACTTGTGCCTGACAGATGGAGAGTTTATGCCAGAGCTTATGTTTCCTGGATACGTTACATCCTTAGATCTCTCCTCTCCACATATTTTCTCCTCTCTCTGTGTCTTTTATGTGACGCGTAGTAGCTTCCGGTCATTGCTGAAGGATAAATGAGGATTTATTGTGAGTTGCTGACGAGCAGAAAAGTGTATCCCAGGCTGAATATGCACATCAGAGCATTAGCGTATTACAGAGATGTAAATGTGCAGCAGGATTTCACCTTCTGAGCTCGACTGAAACACAGACACGGTTTTTTGAGCTCTGTCTGATCTCACACAGGAGTTTATGTTGTCATATTTAACTGTATACGAACCTTATGCATCTTTGTAGGACATCGTGTTTCTCGCTGAGCTTTGTGTTTAAAGAGCTGTGTACTGACATGTTCAATCTGTTTGACACTCTGCAAAAAATATATATAAGCATTATGGGAAATGTAGTCCAGGAAAACTGATAAAGAGCTATACAAGCTAACTCCGCTGACAGTGCCACCATCTAAATGTATTGTGCTGTAAATTTTAAAGGCAGTCAGAGGGTCCTGGGTCAGAGCCAGGTTTGGGAAATACTAGTTGTTGAAGTAGTGGTAGTAGTAATTGTTGTAAATTTTGCAGCAAAAAAAAAAAAAAAAAAAAAGTTACTTCATGTTTAGTTATATTTATTTTGCTGATAACTTCTTCTCATCCAGGTGAAGTGAAAGTATAACCCCGAAATTCCACTGCAAGTGTAAGCGCCGCGCTGTGAAGCGCTAGCGGCCGACGGCGCTGACCCGCGTCCACTGGAAGCGTTTTGTAACGGCAGCGCAGCGCCGCGGAGCTCTGAGCAGCTGGGGGAGCATGTGCGGGAATTGTGAGATCGCGCGATAAAGTCCTCCAATAAAGACGGGAACATGACCAAAACAATCTTCATTCACCAGAAGAAGGACAGAAAACAACAGTTTAACTGAATCACTTGTGACCTGAGCTGACAGGATGTGACTTGATTTAAGAACATGTGCATGTGTATGTAACAGATTTTATCAACAATAAATTTACATGTATTGTACATGTACGCTCTCATTCACTAGAAAGGAAGTGTATTTGAAGCGCAGTGCGCGGCGCTCACGCTTGCAGTGGAATTTGGGGCTAAGAGTGCACACTGACATCTTGACTTGATATTTATTTTGTATATAATTATAGTTAAATGATGTTTGTTTTTTACATAGTACACAGAGAGCGGGGCTGTCTCAGCTCTCTGTCCCCCACCTCCTCTCCTGTCCTCCTCTGACCTGTTCCTATCCTCCTCTGTCCTCTTTCTGTTCTTTTTTTGTACTCCTCAGTCTCTCCTAGGTCATCCTCTGTCTTCCTCTTTCCCTCCTCTGTCCCTCATTATGTCCCCATCTGTCCTCGTCTGCCCCCATCTGTCCTCTCCCCTGTCCTTCCTCTTCTCTCCCCCTCTGTCCATCCTCTGCCCTTTCCTCTGTTCTCATCTGCTCCCCTCTGTCCTCTCCTGTCCTCTCCTGTCCCTCTCCTGTCCTCTCCTGTCCTCTCCTGTCCTCTCCTGTCCCTCTCCTGTCCTCCCCTGTCCTCTCCTGTCCTCTCCTGTCCTCTCCTGTCCCTCTCCTGTCCTCTCCTGTCCTCTCCTGTCCCTCTCCTGTCCTCTCCTGTCCTCTCCTGTCCTCTCCTCTCCCTCCCCTGTCCCTCTCCTGTCCTCCCCTGTCCCTCTCCTGTCCTCTCCTGTCCCTCTCCTGTCCTCTCCTGTCCTCTCCTGTCCTCTCCTGTCCTCTCCTGTCCCTCTCCTGTCCTCTCCTGTCCTCTCCTGTCCTCTCCTGTCCCTCTCCTGTCCCTCTCCTGTCCTCTCCTGTCCCTCTCCTGTCCTCTCCTGTCCCTCTCCTGTCCTCTCCTGTCCCTCTCCTGTCCTCTCCTGTCCTCTCCAGTCCTCTCCTGTCCCTCTCCTGTCCTCTCCTGTCCTCTCCAGTCCTCTCCTGTCCTCTCCTGTCCCTCTCCTGTCCTCTCCTGTCCTCTCCTGTCCTCTCCAGTCCTCTCCTGTCCTCTCCTGTCCTCTCCTGTCCTCCCCTGTCCCTCTCCAGTCCTCTCCTGTCCTCTCCTGTCCTCTCCTGTCCTCTCCTGTCCTCCCCTGTCCCTCTCCTGTCCTCTCCTGTCCTCTCCTGTCCTCTCGGTGGTTCTGTCCCTGTATAACTGGATGTGAGTGTGATTCCTGTCTGTTCTGTCTGAGCTGCTTGTTCACCTCAGAGACACCCAGACCTCTCTCTCTCTCTCACGACTCAGCGGCTGCAATAACACTTAATATCCCTCACATTTCAGCTGCTATTTGTGAGCTGCTGGAAAAGTGTAATCTCCAGCTCCCTGAAGGTAAAGCCACGCAGCTCTGCAGAATGGAGCCTGCAGGAAGAAGAGCTGTGGATATAACAGAGGTTAAAGCAGCGTTACATGCAGGTGTCACCTCTGGCAGCAGTTCAGACGCTCTTTGTTTATTGCATGTTACTTTTGTCCAGCAGCGTTATGTTTTTATCACAGGGGAAGTGTGTGGCCAGTACAGAGGCTGAGAGGCTGCGTGGTTCTCTTCAGAGTAAGTGGCAGTAGCAGCTCAGGAGGTAGAGTAGGTCGTCCACTGGCTCAAGGTTGGCAGTTCAATCCCTGCTCCTCCCAGTGCATACTGGCTTTGGGCAAGACGCTTCACCTGCCTGGCCTCCAGTGTCTGTGGCACTGATGTATGAATGTTTTTGTGTAATCATGTGGCACCAATGGCATGGTATCGCTGCCATGACTCCATCAGTCTGCCTCAGGGCAGCTGTGGCTGCAGAAGTAGCTCACCACCACCACTGTATGACTGTGGAGTGAATGAAAAATGTCTCATTTGTAAAGTGCCTAGAAAAACACCAGATACACGATCTGATCCATTATTATTGTAATTAAAGTGTATTTGAATAAAGGCAAATGGGGAAATTCTTTCTTCCTTTAATTCCTTTAAATGACACAAGGCGTGTTCAGAAAATAATGAGGAAGAAATTACAAATACACAGTGGTTCTAGGGATTTTTCTTTTCTTCACAATATCTCTGTAAGTTTTCAAGTCAGACAGTGTTCAAAGCTTGTAGTGACTCTTTGAATGTTATCCACACTAACAAAAGTGTCCTTTAAAATTATAAATCTTTTTTTTTATGCTTATTTTATGTAAGTAGACATAATCAGTTCTGGAATAGATACTTCCCCAACAGGATTCTCTACTGAGCTGTGTAGACCAACAGCCAACAGGAGCTTTCCTGATTCAAACAAAAGCAGACACAAATCTCTGTCAAAGCTTTCATATACTGTAATACAGACTTGACAAGGTCTTTATTTCTTTGATAAAAACATTATATTGTAAAATATATAATCCATAATTGCAGGTTTAAACTATAGAAAAGGGTTGTATCTGAAAATATCTGAGTGGGTAAGGCCATTTAATTTCCTGTGTGCGGGCTGTACATGTGGTAGATGTGAGTGTAATGGCTGTATTGGTAAACAGGAAACATTATGCTCCTCATTCAGAGCTATAGGCTGCAAATGCCAGATCCCCCTTTAACGGATCAATAAAGTTCATTTAATCTAATCTAATCTACAAATACCACGCAGCCTGTGTGGACGCTCTGCTCTCTGCTCCTTTAAACCTGAGGAGCATTTGTTTAATGAATACAGCAAAATGAATCACGAGCCCATGAGACGCTGGAACAGAAGCGAGGGTTGTGTACAGTGCTTTGAAATGGCACGTTTTGTTTAGAAACTGGTGATATTGGTTGTTTTTTTCAGTGTAAGAAGGAGTGTATCTAAGGAGGAAACGGCAGGATTTAGCTCTACACTAGGTCTGCGCAGTATCACAAAGTTATAGTTATCGTAATAGCTGTAAACGCATTATCAGAATCACGAGAAATGAAATGTATCATAATAATGTTATGGTCCCCCAAATGACAGAGCGTATATGTTGTTTTAGTCCTGGTACAGTATATAATCTTTTGATTCTGACCCAGTTTTGACTAGTAAATACTACATACTGGTACTTATATTTCTACCATACTTCTACTATATTTATGTCAAAATACCACCAATCCTATTCCAACATTCAACAGTTCATGTGTTCATTTTACTGTTTGATAAGCTAAAAGAAATGTGAAACTACTACTACTGCTACTAATGAACTTACATAAATATTATAAATAGTATCTTTTTAGCACGTCGTGAAACAAAGGTGTGGTAATTATAAAGCTGAGTTTCTTCCCACTTCCTTTCAAGCATAAAATTGTAAACTGATAAGTAAATGTACATAAATATTTGTGTTTATGTATGTATAATATCATAGATGCTTAGACTATATATTTTTATTTGTATTTTTTATGCTTGAAATAAAAACTATCAAAACAAAACCAATCTTAGTTCAGTTTTATGCACTTAAGGCAGCTTTTTCTATAATCATAATTATTTTATATTCATTTATGGGAACATTTAAGCAAAACCACAGAAATTCAAGGCCTAAATTTGTGGTAAAAATATGGATAAAATCTAACCAGCCAAAATGGAAATGTACCAGTATTTGGCCAGTTGGCTAGTGTTAATGTCAAGCCCTGCAGATAATGTTTAGAGGTTTAAAAAATAGGAATAAAAGCATAATATATTCCCTTTAAATGTATTCAAGTAGAGTGTGTTTGAAGATGCATAAATAAAAATATTTTCATCCAAGTTACTGAAATAAGTACCTTAAGAAGTCGTACTATCATTATCCATGTGCAATAGCAAAATATATGAATCCCAAAATGGGCCAAGACGTTACACTTTCCTTTTTCTTTTGTACCCTTCCCAACATGGAAACCCAAAAACCTTACATTACAGGACTTATTCTTGCCTGTGTCTCGTCCCTGAGAACAGTGGAGTCAGGAAAAACATGCACACATAGCATATATAAAACCAGGAGGCTCAAAGACGTGATATAGTGTAAAAACTGTGCTCTGCTCTGCTCCCCTCTCCTCTCTCTGCTGGGCTATTTATAACTCTATGGGAAATTGCTGAGTGGGCCCTTCTTTTGCTGTAATTGATTTAAAATGCAAGTTGTCTTTTTGTGGTGGTGAGAAAGAGGAGGAGAGGAGACCCAGTCAGTTTTATGGACAGGTTATGCATGAGGCTAAGACCAAGCGCCATGAATTTTAAAATGGATCAGCTCTGACCGGATCATAAATCTGGTGTTACAAGGGCAGGTTAAAAAAGCCATATAGTGCTTTTTTTATTATGTGATAGACGTAATAAGGCCGAACACTGGATATTATGGTGCAGGTTTTTGTTTTATGATGAATGCATGCACTTAGTCTGCTGTTTTAGTTTATAGAGGCAAGTTGTAGTTTAAAATACTTTAAAGAGATTAGACTGAACGATGCAGGACTGACCTCAAACTGTGTTACGGGTACCACTGGTGGTATGCAGGCTTTTTCTGGTTTTTTTTTTTTTTTTCAGGAGTCTTTTGTGGTTCTGATTTAGTAGACCACTGCATAGATCACTGAGCCATCCTGGTTCCTGGTTAAAGCACAGTTTAGTCCTGGTTTATTACTGATTTAGACTTGGTTGAGACCTGGTTGTGTCCTATATTAGTCCTACATTAGCTCTGTTTTAGTTCTGGTTATGTGCTGCTTTAGTCCTGGTTTAGATCTGGTTGAGACCTCGTTTAGATCTCGTTTTGGCCTAGATTAGACCTTGTTTGGTTCAGTTTTAGTCCTGCATGATTTAGTCCCTGTTTTGTCCTTATTTAGTTATGCTCATTTAGTAGTACATTAAAAGTGTTACTTTGTGTAAAAAGTTTGAGAATCATTGGTTTAATCTCAAACTAATGATTTGAGAATAAACCAAGTGCTTTGGGTCAGGACCAAAAGGGCAAAATCATGGATACATCCGGCCAAAATGGGTTTTCTCCGCAGGGTGGCTGGGCGCTCCCTTAGAGATAGAGTAAGGAGCTCAGTTACCAAGGGACTGTGTATCTCAGCTGTCCTGGGAACACCTCAGGATTCCCCTGGTAGACCTAGGGGAAGCGTCTGAGGAGAGGGAAGTTTCTGGGGAGAGCAAAGTCTGGACTTCTCTGCTGAGACTGCTGAAGTTTACATTCTTTTGGATTGCTCCGTTTCTAACCCTTTATCCTCTGTTTCCTCTGCTCCTGTCCCTAACTCCTAACCCCCTCCCCCCCTCCCTCCCTGTGTTTCCTCAGGTGTCCGAACGACTACACGGGGGATCGCTGTCAGAACTCGGTCATGGCTGGTTTCTACAGTACGTCCTCTGCTCTTCTTTATTGTTTACACTTCTAATGTTGCATGTCCCAGTGTTTTGAAGTAGTCAAATTCTGTGTAACTGAGGTATTTCTAATGAGGGCAGTATCTTGTGTGAGTTTGCATGGTTTGAGTCTGACCTCTCCTCCTCTCTCTCTCCTGGTTCCTCTGTGTTCCTCTCTGCTGGTGCTCTGTTCTGCCTAGTAAAAGCTCAATATAAACATTTATTGTCAATTATAATGCATTTTTTTTTACCATACTGTAAATACAGCTACATTGTCCCCAACAAGGCTATTTTTTTTGTTGTTGTTAAAAAATATGAAGTTCTAATTAGTGCTGTAGACCCACGAAAACCTTCCTAGCAATCTTAGCTCTCTTGAGGTCAAGAGGTGCTTTTCCACAAGGGGGAACGTTACAGGACATATCGGAACCTGCTGGTGTTTCCATTACTCTGGGTCCAGGAGACCTGTTACAGAAACACTGACGTCACACAAGCACAACAAAAGTTGTGTTAATAAAAGAGATTTAAAAAATGTGTTTGAACCTCACTTTTAAAGCATAAACACGCTGGCAACATTTAATAAAAAGACAAGAGTAAATCCTGGTGTGTGTCTGTGTGAGGCTGGTGTGTGTCTGTGTGAGGCTGGTGTGTGTCTGTGTGAGGCTGGTGTGCGTCTGTGTGAGGCTGGTGTGCGTCTGTGTGAGGCTGGTGTGCGTCTGTGTGAGGCTGGTGTGTGTGTCTGTGTGAGGCTGGTGTGTGTCTGTGTGAGGCTGGTGTGTGTCTGTGTGAAGCTGGTGTGCATCTGTGTGAGGCTGGTGTGCGTCTGTGTGAGGCTGGTGTGTGTCTATGTGAGGATGGTGTGTGTCTGTGTGAGGCTGCTGTGTCTATGTGAGGATGGTGTGTGTCTGTGTGAGGCTGGTGTGCGTCTGTGTGAGGCTGGTGTGCGTCTGTGTGAGGCTGGTGTGTGTCTATGTGAGGATGGTGTGTGTCTGTGTGAGGCTGCTGTGTCTATGTGAGGACGGTGTGTGTCTATGAGGCTGGTGTGTGTCTGTGTGAGGCTGGTGTGCGTCTGTGTGAGGCTGCTGTGTCTATGTGAGGATGGTGTGTGTCTGTGTGAGGCTGGTGTGCGTCTGTGTGAGGCTGGTGTGCGTCTGTGTGAGGCTGGTGTGCGTCTGTGTGAGGCTGGTGTGCGTCTGTGTGAAGCTGGTGTACCTCTGTGTGAGGCTGGTGTGTGTCTGTGTGAGGCTGGAGCTAGTTTACTGCAGCTAATATGGCTTGTATTAGCTTCAGTAAACAGGAGACTACTTCAGTTTTCTCGCCAGCTTTCTGTGCATTAAATTGACTTCTCTGCGCCATTTTGACACGTTTTAACACCTGAACATATAACCACATGAGTTTAACTGTGTTAATTCAGTCTAAACTAAAAATGAAACTTTTAGATTCTTGAAGCGAGAGCCGTACTTCATTAAACCGGAAACAGCTGTTGCTAATATACGGTAGCTTTATTTTTAGAAAAAGTTGCCTCAACATTGGCTCGTCCTCTTTTGGAATACGGCTGTTTATCACAAGGACAAGTACATGTTTGATAAAAAAAAAAAAAACATTTTTGCTTTTATTTCTGTCCTTTGACTTGTTTTTGCCTGAGTGAGGATTCTCTCTCGCAGCAGTGCCCACCTCTCACCGTTCCAGACTCTTAACTGTGCTGGACCCCATCGGGGAGGAGTGCCAAAAGTAGAATGGTTTGGACCGCTTTTTGGAAGTTGAAACACCCCCAAACCAGCCCGTCCTGTTCTGACCTAGTGGAAAAGCGCCTAAGGGCATTAGAACCAATCTGTGCTGGTCCCAAGCCTGTAAAAATCTGACATAAAATAAATCTGCCAAAGTACCCATGCAAAAAGGACTTAACTTTAACAACTGGCGTATACATCTTTTAAACATCTGCAGTGACAAAAAGGAAACAGAAGAGATGAAATGCACAAAGTTATATTGTGTTGCTTTTATTGGTGATGTGTTTTTGTAAAGATGGTCCATTGATGCTTCATGTAAACACTCTATAGATAACATTTTTGATGATGTTAAAGCGGAACTTAGTAACTCTGCTTGTTTCTTTGCTATTTTTGCCTCGTTTTTCTCTATGGAGCTCCCCTTACACAAGTCCTATATGATCCCTCGCTTGGCTTTACTCTCATTTTCCCCTCCGTGTATCCGTACAAAGTTTTTTCTCCCATTTGGCCGCTCTGCCATGACAAAAAGAGAGAAATAAAGTCAGCCGGAGGAGATGAAGGACGCTTCAGTCACCTCACAACAACTCATTTAGCCATCACACGGACTCAGAAACTGTCTGTTTATATTTAAGGTAAAAATAAAGTTACTGAGTTCGGCTTTAAAGTCACAATTGGCTATCAAGTATAAAGCAATTTTAAGGAGCCACGGTGCATCATATCATTTGTTAACACTGTCTTGTCAACATCAGACAGACGTTAAGTAAAGTGAAGTTCAAAACTGTGATGAGCGTCTATGGATCATCTGGAGTTTTCTGTTTAAGGGCTAAAAAAAGGGGCAGCAAAAAAATTCTCCTCTGTGAGTGCCTGAGCCATTGCCTTCATCTGTATATTAGTCACTGAGCAACAAATTAAAAGAAAAAAATACTCACATCATATTTTTCTCTAAAGATTTTAGTCTCTGCTCAGTTGTTTGAAATCTTCAATAATTATAGATTTGTTGTTTTTCAGTGGGCTTTCCCATTTTAAAAAAATGGATAACAATGCTTCCTGTAGTTTGTACCAAAAAGATACTGTGCCTATAATACTGTAAGTCTGATACTTACTCAAAACATAATGAAAAAGATGGATACAAAATGCAATTCAACCAATTATACTCTGGTACATGTGCTTGGCTGTTTCTATTCTCTTTTCTCTTTTGATTGGTTGTCGTTGTTGGCCCAGCAGTCACAGAAGACAAGCCTAACGCTGTCCCTCTCGTTCCACTTCCTTTGGTTTATAAATATTACATGATCTCGTCTTTTTTTGCCTCTGTGTCTCTTGTGAAGCTACAATTACATAATGTTTGCATCGTCTGCTAAGTGTCACTAACCGTTCGACCTCATCACCAAAGCCTTAAAAGCTTCAGTGTTGCTATTATTTTGCATTACTGTGACCAGGAGTCGCATGCTTTCTTGTTCCCCAACCACACCTTGCTTATGTAACACTTTTAAAATCGAGTTAGAAGACAGAGGCTCACTTCCCTCGCACTGCCGTCTCTTTATGGGCACTAAATGCATGTGAAGCTGTAGAAAATGCTGATGGTTTCACTGTGAATCATGTGAGAGGTGAAAGCAGCAGTAGTGGATGTGCTGTACCAGGGCTAATCAATAAGAGACATACTAGTGCCATTAGTCAGAGGAGTTAGAGCAGAACAGGCCCATTCTGTGTGCCATCCACTGTCTTTACGTTCACGTCTAAATCACGGCTTTTTACTGTTTGTTTCCATGTGATGTTATTGTTTCTCTTGTTTTGTGGTTCATTGTCGTTGGCAGAAATGAGCTCTCGTAGATTTAGTCGTAAGTGACGCTGCTTCTCGTCTGTCTCTGTCTCTGCATGACTCTCCCTCCGAATCTTTGGTTCCTTTGGTTCTTTTTAGATTTGAGTTTCTTATCTTTTCTGCAACTCTATCTCTTAAATCTGACGTGTGTAATGTTTCCAGAAAAGTAGATTGTAGAAATTACATAAAATGTTTACAATATAGTCACAGGGATAACATGGGGGCACAATGTGCACAGTTAAGAATGGGACAGGCCAGTTACTTTTTTATAGGCAGAGTCTGTAGTTGTTGGCCTTTTGCTCACATCTGTTATAGAGAAGATGTGGTGAACAGCTATGGTAGTCTTGCAGGAACATATTACTAATCATAATGAGCAGAAATAGGCGCCATAAATACTGTAGCAACAATACACAAGAAGTAATTCCACTTTGATTGGGTCTCATTGACCTTTTAACTTTCTACACAGAACAATGCAAATGTTATTATAGTCTTATTCTTTTAAAACACAGATGAGTACAGCTATAAGGTCAAAATACAACAACTGGTTTCTGCAAGCCATATTTAAATGTAAATAAAAACATGTGCAGCCACACTTTACTAGGTAATGTGTGAAAACAAGATTCAAATGATTAAAGAAAAGCTTTATCAGTTCTATATTTATCACATAAAGTTGCAGGCTAGAGGTTAGCGACTGTAACCTGCTAACTCTACAGGACACTAAATTCAATTAAATTTTATTTATATAGTCCAATATTGCAACAGTTGCCTCAAAGGGCTTTACAGGAATAGACATAAACAAACAAACAGAGACTGTCCCAGGACATCCCCTGTCCTTAGACCCTCTTTCTCAGTAAGGAAAACTAAAAAAAAAGACGTATGGGAAAAAGCGAAACCTCAGGGAGAACCACATGAAGGATGAATCCACTCCCAGGACGGACAGGCTGCAGATGTCCAGGACTGATGCCTCTGGTCCATTAGCAGAGAGAGTTCAGGTCTAACAGGGACGCAGCAGGGGCTGAGGCAGGGGTCCAGGAAGTCCACACTTATTCAAAGTAAGATTGTAATAAACATATTGTAAACATTGTTTCTGTAATTTGCTGGAAACATTACATCCCTGGGGTATAATATAATAAAGAATGGGTTGGATCTGTGCGGGTCAGAGCTGAGCCTTGCCTGTCTGTTACTGGTCGGTCCAAATGTTGGTGGTTAGTGACGTATACGCCTGTTTCACTGATGTCCCGGAGCAGCCAGTCCGGGACAGGACTGTAATATACAGCGACTGTACAGTGACCCTCTGTGTCTCTTTCTTTTACCACCTCCACTGTCGCGCCTCCAGAGCTGCTCAGAATTGAATTTATAGGTATGGAACATTTATATTCATCTTGCTTTGCTCCAAAGGTTTGCCAAGATCCTCTCACTGTCACACATTATTGTCCCATCCTCTTTCTAAAACCAACAGCTGGGTCTGTCCCAGTCTGTCCCTCCTCTGTCCCTCCCACTAACCTCCTGTAGACACATGTCTCTCTCTGCATGCATCCTCCTCTCACAGTTCTAACATCTTGACCTGCCCCTGGCCTCAAGTGTAATGTAATGTTTGGTTTGTGATCCAGTTTGCTCTTTAGTAATGTCACCAAATATAAAAATATCTTTGTGAACATTTTTATTGTAGGAAAAGACTAGATTTAATCACATTAGCCTTTACCTTAAGCAACAGATGGATTTTAACTAAACTACAAGGGATTGTTCTGATAAAAGTCTCAGGATCAGGGAAGGTTGAAGGTTCATCTCTTAATGGATACTCATCTGCAGTACCTGACCTTTGCAAATGCTTCCTGAGCCATCTGCCCAGTCAGGTTACACTAACCCCGACACAGAAACACAAGACTATTCTGCAGAACAAGGCCAATACACTCACAACAAAGACGAGCAACATCTAACTGTGTCAGGCTGTAGGACAATGGTGGCAAAGCCTGCTACGCCTGCAGGACAGTGGTCAGCGGGACAGCTGTAAACAAACTGCGGTGGTCTATAGCCTCTTCAGCCATAATTATAATAATTCATCTCACCTAATAGACCAGTACTTTAAACAAATAGGGCTACAGAAAGTAAACACAACAGTGAATATGTTTTATTACATTTGGGTGGTTGACATTTGCAGATTTTTTATTTTATTTTATTTTTTTGTCCAGTGGTGTCACACAATTTTGAAGTTGAATGCAAAGAATATTAAATAATAATTTCAAATATAAATCAGTTTTATAAAAAGCGTAAAGAGATTTTTTTGTAAGCAATTCATAATTTTAAGGTAAATAACATTTTGGCCATTTTTAATTCTCATAATAAATTATTGAAGATGTCTGTTGCGCTAACTTAATGAATGTATCCCTGTCCCATCCCAAAAAATATTTTTAACATTCAGAATTTTATTTTGTGAAAAATACAGCTGTCAACCACTAGACACCAAACAGGCACATTAATAGTTTTTGAGAAAATGTTTATTTTACTAAAATGAATAATAAAATAACAGTTCTCTTTGGCCTTCAGCTCACAGTCTTAACTCCAGAGTCTGCTCTGTAAACGACAGATGGGTCCTGTAGTTTTTGTTGCATGCTTAAAAAACACATTTTTCATGTCAGACCACAGGACACCATTTTGATTGTGACTTATTTTGGAAATGTTTATATTTTGTGTTTTGAAATTGTAGCAGTCACACCACAGGACATTTTACAGTTTAATGGTAAAATACAAAATAATGACACACAACTTCTTTCTAAAATTGTACAGGTTTTGTAGTCGACCCATGATGCACTGCTGACAAAATTTTGGAGGGGGGGAAACATTAGCAAAACGTGGGCGTCCTGTCAGCCACCCTTATGCAGTTTTCTGTTGTGTTCTTGTCGACTTTTCAAAGCTTCCTGAATCATTAGTAACGAGTCTGTGCTGGTCTCTTCAGTATAAACATGCAAGCCCTGAGTGTTTTCACAAAGCCATGCGAAGGCCAGAGAAAGACCAGACCTCAGAGTCGCTCCTGTTATTCTGGCCCTGATTGAGTCCGAGTGGCGAGGCCTGTCCTAAATCACCTGCTCCTGGCCCGTCCCGCTGCTCTGCCCCTCTCTCCCTCTCTGTCTGTCTGTATCGGGCCGGTGACACACACACAAAGCCGGTCCAAGGCTCTCAGACCTGTCAAGTCCCTCAGAGGGGCTTTATTTAGACCAGGCCCACTTTTAACTCCACATCTTTCCCTGCACTATTGGCCTCAGCGGTGTGTCCAGGTAAAGCATTAATGGTTTATAAGAGAAGTAACTGACTCTAATATTGTGGATAACTTTTGGCAGTAATTTTTGTATTCACCAATATATTAAAGTTTTAATTTTATTAGTCACGGAAATAATTTTTTGGCAGTAAATCTTACCTACGAGCTGCTGGTTTAAACCTGGTCCACCTGGCTCCCCATTTTGGTAACACTTTAGAATAACTTATAAACCATATAGCAGTGTTTCTCAAACTGCGGTATGGGTCCCACTGGGGGTACACACTTTTGCAGTTCAAGTACTAATTTACATTCATTTAGCGACAGTTGTTGTTCCTGGTTTAGTTGGGGCTCATCCTGGTTTATTCTTGGTTTTAACCAGGTTTTGTATTAGTTGAGTCCTGGTTTAGTCTTAGTTAAGCCCTGCTGTAGTCTTCTTTGTTTAGTCCCGTGTTAGTTCTGGTTTAGTCTAGATTTAGGCTCATTTTAGCCCTTACAAGTCATTACTTGGAAAGCCACCATTGAGTTATATTTTGTTGTATTTTACATTTAATTCTTATGTAATAAACGTATGTAAATGTAAATATAAAATGTATAAACATCAGTATTAATTCAGATCAAATATATAAATTATTTATTAATTTAATTATTGTTTAGTAAATATGTATTAATGCGTTATTACTGCTGAATATGGCAAGTTCTTCTAAACTTACAAAATTATTAACTGAAATCAAAACCGTACCTACCAGGTCCACCGCTCTAAATAACCCTTATAAGGTTGCACATTTTCACTTTTAAAACAAACATGACACTGGTGAACATACTGTATCTGACCTTTTGGTAATTAACCATAACACATACGTGAAGGTTGTTTATGATCCATTTAACAGCTGATAGGATTATTTCAGCTCATGTTTAGGGCCTTGATCTTTTCCTGGACACGCCCCTGACTTCCTCTGAGCCCCTTTACTCTCCCAGTGTGACCTAAACTCTTTCATTTTGTCTTTTATTTTTGTCCTCTCATGTCATGCCCGTTGTCCTCTGTCTGTCTTTATGTTGTTTCACACAAACGCAGAGTTACCCCACGACAGGCCCAGTAAATGTTTATAACTGCGTACTAGTAACACAGCATGATTTGTGCTGTAACAGGTGCAAACCTTCACCATCTTTGCAGTTTTCTAAAGCTCAAAAAGGTTGATAACAAACATCGCTAGCCAACCTGAAGCTAACGAAAAGACAAAAGAGTGTACAGTAAATATGCAAGTGCACAGATTAATCCTGACAACACTCTGAAGTTTATGATGCCAGAAAAGGTCCAAAAACAAAATATTGGTGTCACAAATGATTTGTAAGTTTTCAGATGTCTCACAGATCATTCATCTTCCTTGTTGGGTTAATTATCCTGGTTTGCTCACAATGTAACAGAATAGTAATTTAGTATCATACAGGGGCGTAACATCAGCAGTGCAGCTCGGTGCAACTGCACTGGGGCCCAAGAGGTTTAGGGGCCCATAAGAGCTCTTGCAGGCTCCATCTCTTGTCAGATCTGGGTTTAAATATTCATAATAAACATGAGCAGCACATGACTCTGTTATAAGGTTTTTACCATAAATTTAAATAAAATGTATGAACTTATTACAAAATGTCAGGCCAGAATATATACCTTTATGTTTAAATCTGTCTTTAAAAAATCTAAAAGATTATTAAAAACAAATTAAAATGAAAAAAAGTTAAAGTAAAATTGTCCCTTAATAAATCTGAATTTTATTTGAATAAAACTATACTATGTCTGCAGCACCTGTTTTTACAATAACTGCAATAAAAACAGCTGGTAGCTCTGATATAGATTAGATGTCTAATGCATGAGCTTCAAGTACTTCAAATCTTTAGAGCCATTCTTAAAACATGCACTGGGGCCCCTCATTAGCAAGTTACACCACTGGTATCATTATTCATCAAGAAGTCGGTGTCATGTGTCTTGGAGCCAGCCCTCAGTGCTGCTCGCCCTAGATCCATCACTCCACCGTTTCTACTGTCTATGGAAAGATAATAGCTAATAATAATAGATAATAGATAATATTTTTAGTTTTCTAGTGGCATTAATGACATACTTCTTGTAACTTACTGTGCATTTGCCACTTCAGTCTCGTTACCTCTGACACTTTGCCTGTACTTAATATTGAGAGCTTTGTGAATATCACTTTTATCGGGCCTTTGTGGTGTTAACACTGGGTCTGTTCTGTGTTTCTCACCTTGTTAGTCCATGTGTCCAGGCATGCACCACCCATCCAATGTCATCTTCACCATTACAACATCCTCATAGTCAGTTGTAAATGCATTTGTGTTTAGGGACAGCACAGTTCAGGGACATACTGCTGGATACATGTGTGGATTCATTCATAACATTATAGAGTTCTGCTTTTTGAATGACCACAGTACTGATGCTGATAAGACAGAGAAGGCAGGCGATAGGACAGAGGAGATAGTTGTAACAATATGTGTTTGTGCACGGTAAATGGAGTAGATCTCACGCTGTGTGTGTGTGTCTGTGTGTTATTCTGTGTATTTCTGTGAATGTGTGTGTGTGTGTGTGTGTTTGTGTGCGTTTTGATCCACAGAGGCCGAGGAGCTGTACCAGAGGAGAGTCCTGACCATCACTGGGATCTGCGTGGCTTTGTTGGTGGTTGGCATCGTCTGTGTGGTGGCCTACTGCAAAACCAAGTATGTCACAGCAAAAGTCGGGAGAAACTCACTACAGTTCATCTTTATCAACTGAAAAAAAAAAACAGCAATATAATTATTCTTTAATTTATAGCATTATCTCATATTCTCAGGTCATTTGGTTTGCCGCAAAGGTACCCTCTGTGGTAGACTTAGGTGTTCACATGGTCCACAGAGCACCAAGCATCCAAATGAATTCATATGTGGGCCGGCAGTAGCTCCCAGTAGCAACCATAAACTGTGAAGTCAAAGGAGTTCAACAGTGCCCACCCCCTCTGGTGCCAGAAGTAAATTTCCCATTCATTTTTCCCATAGACTTTTCTCTTAATGCCGATATTAAGAGTTTAAAAGCTTGACAGAGGCTGGTCACCTGTGATGTATCTCATGACCATAACACAAATAAATTCAATCAAAAAAATATCTGCAAAAAGGCAAAGCTAAGAATATTTGGTAAATCTTTCAAGTTTAAGATTTTATTTAATCAAAATGAAGTCTGTTATGGTCATGAGTTACCCCAGAGCTGATTAGCCTGGACCAGTGGTTCCCAAAGGGGGCTCCCTGGTGGTCTGTGAAGGTACTGCAGGAGGGCCCTCAGAGGTTGTCTATATTTTAATTCAATTTAAATTTCAATTCATTTTTTATTTCAGACACATGCTTTTGGTCCATAAAAACAAATAAAACATACTAAAATATAAAAAGACAATTAGTCAATTCAAATATTAAGTACCTAAAAATATTAAGTACATAAAAATATAGGTATATGCTTGTTTTAAAATATTATTTTAAAACAAATTTTAGCCAATAGTCAGTGTTTTTTGTATTGTTTTTATAAAAATATTTGGCGAAAAACATGACAGTGTTTTGTGAATAGAGCAAAGTTCTATAGATGGGGGTCCATGTGGGATTTTGGGAAATTTAAGGGGGCCATGACAGTCTTGACTTTGGGAACCACTGACCTAGACTCTGAATATACAGAGTCTATGGAAACTTTACTTCCAGCAGCAGAAGGGGGCGGGCACTGTTCCATACACAAAAAACATTTAGATACAAAGATGAGAGGGTTAGAGTTAGCCTCCTCACCTACTATTACCTATTACTGATTATAAGAACAACCACAGCAATAATATTAAGCACTTTATCAATTTAATTACCTTTGCACCCATTCATCAAAATGATCATAACAACATAATATTAGCAATGTAACTAACCCATGGGACACTTCAACCATTGTTTCAACCGGCAAGCATTAGCCCTGGCAAATCTGATAAATAAAAGTTGAGCAAACGTTGCCAGGCCAAACATAACCAGAAAGACTTTAGATTAACAATAAAGTAACAGTTTCTATGAGTAAATGTGTTACAAAGAGAGCAATATTATCTTGGAGCATGTGGTAATCTTGTCTCATTTGAAGTTACGCCAGCTCTTGTTACTTGAACAGGCTCCAGTCCTTACAAATTAATTTCAGATTGTCAAAGGTGGGCCAGGAGAGTGCACGGTACCTCGACAATAATACTGCCATATCCGTGACACAGTGTAGTGATAGTGAAGACAATAAGGTTAATAAGCAGCACAGAGGAAGCAGAGCTGAGGTGGAGATGAACTGAGGATAGCGGCCTCTGTGAGGACTCTCTGAGAGGTCACTTATTCTTAATTCAGTCGCCTCTGTCCCGTCAGGAAACGGAGGAAGAAGATGCAGACTCACCTCCATCAGAACCAGAACCAGTGTGTGGAGCAGCCCAACCGGATGCTGGCCAACGGACCCAATCATCCCGGGCCGGGGCCAGGAGGAGATCCCCATGGCTGATGTGAGTGTAACAACACTGTATGCAAACACAAATATTTATTTATCTAGAGCTACATTTCTCCTCTGGGTTAGCAGTTTTCTGTAAACATATACTTCTAGTGCTTATAAGAAGTTCAGGGTTGTGTTCCTTAAAGGTGTGTATGTTTAATTATTACTCCCACTAAGAAGGTTGTGTTTTTGCCTGTGTGTGTTAGTTGTGTTGTTTGTTTGTTGTTTTGTTTGTCTGTTAGGAAGATAACTCTTTAGAATTTAGGAAAGGTCAATAGTGGGCCAAGGAAGAAATTCTTTTGTCGGTAAGGTTTTGGTTTGGATCAGGGTCACTTGAAAAATCCCCAGATTGATCACCACTAAACCAAACAAAAAATAATAATAATAATGTCGTAACTTAAATAAAATTGTCATTTAGACAGTCTTTGGCACCTTCTGAGGTTAATCAGATGCTGTTTGCTAAAATCTTCTTGTTCTTGCAGAGTGTATGATGTTTCATTATTAGAGAATGTATTGGGTTGCTAAAATGCAGGCATTTTGTAAACCTTGTTTGTGGGGGACTGGACATTTTTGGGGAAAAATAAATTGAATAAGTAATCACAGTAATGAAAGATAATATGTTAATACATATGTTAATTTCATTGTTAATATCATTGAAATGGTATTTCATTTCACTCTTGTTAAAAACATGTATTTAGCTATGAAAACTATATATCAGGGGGTACTAAACTGAAAAAAGTTTTAAAAACAATTTCTCTACCAAAAATTGCAAAAAGTCATCTTCATTTTAAATTTGAGTTGGCAAAACCGGCCTGTAATAGATAAAAATCAAAGTATTGATCCAAATCTGAACTCTGGTAAAAGTAATTGTACTTCATAATATTATTACTTAAGTAGAAGTAAAAGAAATCAACAAAATTATTACTTAAAAAGTAAAATTCTAAAATGTATTACATGATTCCCCTGCTACAGCTATCACACCACTGCCACTAATACTACTAATACTAAAATTACACTTACTCTTTTAGATATGGTCAAATATTAGAGGTGTAACAAAAAGTTTTTGCAATAATACGATATGTAACAATTAGAATTGTTTCGATCCAATTCAGGAACGATATTGGCTAATTTAGAACAAAAAAGATTCTGTAGGATTCGACACCTTTACAACTATTCATAATCAATTTAGTAACTTTTTGGGAAAAATCATAAAACTATACTCTACATCTAGCATCACAGCCGGTGTTGATTATGTCCAGCAGTAGAGAGCGAAGCAAAGCTGAATATTTTATTTCATTAAAAACACCAAAATTACATCCAAAAAATGTATGTGGAAAATGTGGAAAATAAGTATTTGGTCACCTACAAACAAGCAAGATTTCTGTCTCTCACAGACCTGTAACTTCTTCTGTAAGAGGCTCCTCTGTCCTCCACTCCTTACATGTATTAATGGCACCTGTTTGAACTGGTTATCTATATAAAAGACACCTGTCCACAACCTCAAACAGTCACACTCCAAACTCCACTATGGCCAAGACCAAAGAGCTGTCAAAGGACACCAGAAACAAAATTGTAGACCTGCACCAGGCTGGGAAGACTGAATCTGCAATAGGTAAGTAGCTTGGTGTGAAGAAATCAACTGTGGGAGCAATTATTAGGAAATGGAAGACATACAAGATCACTGATAATCTCCCTCGATCTGGGGCTCCCCGCAAGATCTCACCCCGTGGGGTCAAAATGATCACAAGAACGGTGAGCAAAAATCCCAGAACCACACGGGGGGGACCTAGTGAATGACCTGCAGAGAGCTGGGACCAAAGTAACAAAGGCTACCATCAGTAACACACTACGCCGCCAGGGACTCAAATCCTGCAGTGCCAGACGTGTCCCCTGCTAAAGCCAGGACATGTGCAGGCCCATCTGAAGTTTGCTAGAGAGCATTTGGATGATCCAGAAGAGGATTGGGAGAATGTCATATGGTCAGATGAAACCAAAATAGAACTTTTTGGTAAAAACTCTACTCGTCGTGTTTGGAGGAGAAAGAATGCTGAGTTGCATCCAAAGAACACCATACCTACTGTAAAGCATGGGGGTGGGAACATCATGCTTTGGGGCTGTTTTTCAGCAAAGGGACCAGGACGACTGATCCGTGTAAAGGAAAGAGTGAATGGGGCCATGTATCGTCAGATTTTGAGTGAAAACCTCCTTCCATGAGCAAGGGCATTGAAGATGAAACGTGGCTGGGTCTTTCAGCAGGACAATGATCCCAAACACACTGCCAGGGTAACGAAGGAGTGGCTTCGTAAGAAGCATTTCAAGGTCCTGGAGTGGCCTAGCCAGTCTCCAGATCTCAACCCCATAGAAAATCTTTGGAGGGAGTTGAAAGTCTGTGTTGCCCAGCAACAGTCCCAAAACATCACTGCTCTAGAGGAGATCTGCATGGAGGAATGGGCCAAAATACCAGCAACAGTTTGTGAAAACCTTGTGAAGACTTACAGAAAACATTTGACCTCTGTCATTGCCAACAAAGGGTATATAACAAAGTATTGAGATGAACTTTTGTTATTGACCAAATACTTATTTTCCCCCATAATTTGCAAATAAATTCTTTAAAAATCAGACAATGTGATTTTCTGGATTTTTTTTTCTCATAGTTGAGGTATACCTATGATGAAAATTACAGGCCTCTCTCATCTTTTTAAGTGGGAGAACTTGCACAATTGGTGGCTGACTAAATACTTTTTTGCCCCACTGTATATTTTATGTACATAGATGTACATCTCCTAGAAAACAATACAATTTGATACAAGATCATGAGTATTGATTTAGTTGTATCGTGTCAGAATAAAAAATTGATACATGGACATAGTTACTGTATCATTACAATCCTATAAAAGCTATTTGAGTAAAAGTAAATGTATGTTTTAAAAAAGGTGCCTACAAAGTGCATTTCCTTCACATATATTTACGTATATGATTCGAGTAAAATGTCCAGTTACTTTTCACCTCTGATGATTAAAAAATAACTTCTTCACCAAAATACCAAAGAAACCCCCTAAGATGAGCCCTAGGAGAAGCACAGAGGTTTTAAAATATTCTGCCTCTTTCATTTCAAAGTGTTCAGCTGCTGCTAAAACACAGCCGACATGTCAGAGCTTTAATTAAATATAACTGTTTCTATAAATAACCGCGTGGTCTCCTGAACCGCCTCAGAGTTTAATGAGCTACAGCAGAAGAGGAGTAGGACGAAGATGGGAGCTGTGACCTGGGCCGAGCTGGAGGAGACTAAAGACAGGAAACACTGAGTTAGCTGCTAATGCTAATGTCCAGACACCAGAGAGGAGCTGAGGCCTTCACCACTCGCTATACAGAACGCTGTTCCACTACGAGACAGGACAGTTCAGACCGGGAACACCCCAGCTGCAGCTTTGGAGACGCTCTGACCCAGTCGTAATACTTTAAAAAAAATTTTGTCAACAAAGCAAAACATCAGGGCGAGTCTCAACCCTCCCTCCCCCTGTGCTTGTGCTCCTCTTTCACTCAGTCAGCCTACAGGATGTGAAGGTTTTAGTGAGCAAGATAAAAGCCTCATCAGGCCCTGCTGACATTGTGCCAACGTCTCTGTTTGTAAATGTGTTTGATTTGTTGGTCCCTGGATTGTGAAAATGATAAACCTCTCACTTGAAACTGGCTCAGTCCCCAGCTATTTTAAACATGCTGCGGTGAACCCCATTCTTAACAAGTCCAACCTCGAACCTTTGGAGCTTAAAAACTATAGGCTCATATTGAAACTCCCTTTTATGTCTAAAATTGTGGAAAAAGTGGTGGCAGGACAGCTAACTACTTTTATAGAGCAGAATACATTTTTTGACAAATTTCAGAAAAGTGCTCTATTTATGTCTCTAGTGACATTATGATGGCTGCAGACTCTGGCAGCTAACACAGTCTTGGTTTTTCTTGATTTGACGTCTGCGTTTGACACTGTGGATCACAGAATACTGATTCTTCGCCTCTAAACTGAAATAGGGTTTTCTGGGTCTGTCCTTAAGTGTTTGTTTTTTTTTTCTTACCTCACTGATAGAGCTTTTAATGTTGCCATAAACAACATAATGTCAGATACGTTTGCTCTGTCAGGTGGAGTCCCACAAGGATCAGTCCTGGGTCTAATTCTATTCTTGTTGTACCTGGTTCCTCTTGGTCAGATTATTCTTTGTTTTGAAAATGTGTCTTATCACTTTTATGCTGACGATATTCAGCTGTACTGTCTTCTAATCTGTCTTTTAATGAGCCAGAGTTTCATCTTTTATCAATATTGTCAGAGTTCTTGTTTTGCATCAAAAGCTGGCTAACCTCTAACTAACTTCAGATTATCTCAAACAAGAAAGATCATTGCTTCTGACAAAAAGATCCCTTTGATCAAGCAACACCTCGGTTTTTTGGGCTCCTCTGTCCAGTCCTGGCTCAGTAATACTGGGTGTTGTGTTTGATGTCTTTGGACAGTCACTCACGACACTTTGTCAAAAATAGTTTTTAATCATCTGAGGAACATCTCTAAAATCAGAAAAAGTTTATCTAAGACTGTGCTTTTATTTCATCTCATCTTGGTTATTGAAACTCTGTTTTTACGTGTTTTAATAAGTCAACTCTTAATCGACTCCAGAGTGTACAAAGGCAGCAAGGCTTTCAACAGGAACTCCTAGAACAGCTCACATCACTCCGGGTTTGTCCTCACTTCACTGGTTACCAGTAAAGTTTAGGATAGATTTTAAAATTTTTGTGCTAATTTTCAGAGCACTACATGGACAGGAGGTCAAAAGTCATCAAATCGCTCTCTCCAATTCTCAGGTCAGAACCTCATCATGGTCCCAGAAACCGGTTTTAAAACTCGGGGGACATGTCCTTTCAGGCATTAGCCCCCAGACTGTGGAACGCCCTGCCCCGTCCCTCCATGTGGCCAACTCTGTTGATCCCTTTAAAAAGCAGCTGAAGACAATTTTTTTTAGACAAGCTTTTAGTTGACTGTTATTATTATATTTTTCTGTCACTGTATTCTATTTTATCTGCACTCTGTAAAGCACTTTTTAATTTTTTAGCTGTGAAAGGTGCTATATAAATAAAGTTTACTTACTTACTTACGACATTGGTTGCCCATTTTTCCTGCCTCTTACACATCAGCTTTGAGGACAAAATGTCCACTTGCTGCCTAATATAACCCACCCACTAACAGGAGCCATGATGAAGAGACAATCTGTCTTATTCTCTTCCTCTGTCAGTGGTCATAAGGTTTTGCCTGATCGGTGTATGTTTTGGTTGCGTGTGTGTTGCAGTACATCTCTAAGAGCGTCCCGACCACAGAGTGTGTGATCAGCCACGGGGCAGAGGGGGCAGGGAACTACGCCGGCAGCAGGATGTCCACCAGGTCCCATCACTCCACCACTGCCTCTCACGCGTCCCGGTACGGATCCAGGTAAGTGTCAGACACTCTTTCATTAACAGCAGAGGCATTTGTCTAAAACAGCAAAGTATGAAGCGGGGTTTCTTACTGCTAAGCTTGATTTTCATTGAAATATAATATTTTCTGGGTTGTATACAAATATGCATGTTGCTTTTCATTTAGTTCACTTAGCACATTTTTTATGGAACAGAGACCTGGGTTGCCTTGGTTGTTCACCTGGTCACCATCTCATGTTTTTCCATGTCCTTGATCAACCGCTGTTTCTACCAAAATAATCTTAAAATAAAGAAAAGTACTATGATTATCTTCCACTAACCCTAACTCTAACCAAATTATGTTCTTTTGATTTGGTTAAAGGGTGCCCTAAACCATGGTCCACTTAAAGTTTTAGGTTATGACATTATGGTCAGAAACAGACCACAGACGTGACCTATAAATAAGCCTTTTGGTTATAACTGTGGCAAACTCAATACCAATTTTGTAATATATTTATAGGTTTATGAATAATGTTAAGAACAAAGAGGGACATGGCTCACTCAAACTTTTTTTTTCTTTCCTATGTCATTTCTTTTGCCACTATCAGCACTGAACAATCACACAAGACTGGCTCATACTTGTCAATGTTTCTGGTCATCTTCATATCCACAAATATCTTTTTTAAACAATTTTTTTTTATTAATTTTCTTTTTTTTTAAACAACACCAGACAAAGAAAGACAGAATAAAAAACATTCCTTATGGAGGAGCCTTGCAAGGTCATCTGACGGATGATCCAGCAGAGGCTACCATTTCTTTGTAGCATTGTGTAAAAGAAGAGGGTTTGCCCTGAATTCACTTTGGGCGGCACAGTGGCAAAGTGGTTAGCACTGTCGCCTCACAGCAACAGACTGGGCAGGGCTTTTCTGTGTGGAGTTTTTATGTTCTCCCCATGTCTGGGTAGGTTTCAACTGAGTGCTGTGGTTTTCCCTCTCACCAAAAACATGTACAGTAGGTCTCCAGTGGGGCCAGGACTCCCCTGCAGAAGAGATTGTTTATCTCAATAAAGGTTAAAAAATTTTTGACAATATGCATTGCCTCACCAGTTGTAAGTTGGCTGCCCAGTGTTTAAGGGAAGCCTCCCTTAAGACAGACCAGGGAGGTACAGCACAGAGTCCAGTGGGATTGTCTGGTGAAAACTTGAACAGAGCTCTTCTCCAAAACCAAGCAATTAGAAGGCACTGCCAGACACGGTGGTGGTATTTCCCCACTTCAGTTTTACATGTCACCCAGAGAGAGAAATCCGAGGGTGGATCTTTTGTAAAACTCTGGAGTACATTGTAGTCTGTGTAAAATCTGCACCGACTCTGCAGGAGTCTGCTATCGTGACTAGGGCTGGGTACTGTTAAACAATACCTTTGTGGTATCAAAAAAATACTTTTTATTCAATACCAAGTTTCATTGCCTAGTGGAATCTTTAATGTTTTTACATGTATGAATCAAAAAAATAACAGAATAAATCATTCTGGTTTAACTTTAACAAAGAATTTTGCTCCAAAATTGTGGGTTGCTTCTCTGATTGGACGATCGGCAAAGCAGGGTTTTAGAGCCAAAACAAAAAATGTAAACAAAAACAAGTTTGTAACAGTATGTATTTTTTTTTTTTTTTTTTGTGTGTGAATAAATCAGCTTCACCATTGTTATCAGTAAAACTAATTTAAACATGTTTACTTCATATCTTGGGACACTTATGGGTAGTTATTATGAAATATAAAAAATATATACTGCTCTTAGCGTCTGAAATCTGAACGGTACCCAGCTCTAACCATAAATATCTTTTAAACTTTCTGACCGCTCTTCCTTCAGACACGAGGAGCAGACGTGGAGCATGGAGCGCACCGAGAGCATGAACTCAGACTGTCAGTCCGGGGGCCTGTCCAGCTCGGTGGGCACCAGCAAATGCAGCAGTCCGGCCTGTATGGCTCGGAGGGCGGCCCACTGGGGGTGCACCGAGGTGTCCGGGACGGGGATGCAGTACGGGGACTCCTACGACTCGCTGCGGGACTCTCCTCACAGCGACAGGTACTGAACCAGGAGGGTAGAAAGTGAGCTATGTCAACAACATTTAGGTTGTGTAGGAGCTGGCCACATTGGACTGGTCTTTTTCTGGTCTATATGGCGCCCTCAGGTGGCACATTAGTGACATAATAAAGTTGAGAAATACATTCGAGGGCAGAGTCACAAAAGGATCAGTATTGTCCAGACTAAAATCAGGTCAGTAGCATTTACCAGGCAAAATTACAAATGTATTCACGTAAAAGTGTGTTTTAGAAAATAGTCTCATAAAGTAGAATTTCTCTAAAACTAAATACTTCAGTAATCCAGTTACTTGATGAGAATTTATGTTTTGAATCTGTCCTGTCCAAACTATAACACATTGTTTTCAAAGACAAAAAGTGCTGTTTACATTTTGTTATTTTAAAATACAAGATGTGTGGGAAAGTTTAAACTCTCTGTAAAACATTTATTATGGTAGTACATTGTACTGGGATTTTTATAAAAACATTACATTTATTAAATGAACAACATCTAACTATTATGTGTAACTAAATACTAAAATGTGTACAATAGGTTATAATAAAGTCCAGAGGCAAAAGAAATACCCAAAATCTGTTCACCACAAATTTTTGTGAAAGTAAAATGATGGCATTACTTTAGAAAGTCGTTTTATGCAATTTCACAGCAAAAACTATTATTACTACTAATACTACAGTAGCAATACAATAATTTTCACTTTTACTACCTCTACTACGGTTAAAACATGACTACTGCTGCTACTGCTAATAGGGCTACTATTACTACTACTGTGTTTTCCAGCTACAAAAAAAGTCTGTAAAATGTGATACAAGTGTGAATAATGTCCAGACCTGCCAGATGTTATTCCTATAACATTACTGCAGAGGTTATATTACTCACTAGTATTTATTGTTGTTGTTGCAGATACGTGTCAGCGCTGACCACCCCGGCCCGTCTCTCTCCAGTGGAGTTTCACTACCCCCCTCTCCCGCCACAGGTGCCCACGTTTCAGATCACATCCCCGAACACGAGCCACGCTCTGTCCCTGCCCCCTGCCGCCGCCGCCTACCACCGGGACGATGACCAGCCGCTGCTACGGTGCCCCGAGGTCTGTGCACCACTGAGACCATGCAAGATAAATAAAAACTCTCAGACTGACTTTGAATTGTAAGGCAGTTAGTATAGTTTAAGACAAACTACTGGAAAAGGTTTAAGGCTCTCTGGGTGAGAAAGAAATAATCTTTATTCATAAAACTATGTTCATATAGTAGTGTCTGCGTAGACTGGAGTATGAATGTGTGAATGTTTGTGAGAGTGAATGGGTGAATGGTTCCTTGATGTAAAGCGCTTTGAGAACCCACAGAGGTAGAAAAGCAGTTTATAAATGTGACCATTTATCATTTAGACAAAAGGGAGACAGTAGCTCAGTAGGTGGACCTGTTCACCCATAAACTGGAAGGTTGGCTGGGCGATCCCCACAACGAGCATTGCATATTGTTATTGTGTCCTTGGGCAAGACACTTCACCCACCTTGCCTGTATGAATGTGTTAGTGTGATTGTGTGATTGGAGATATTATTATTATTATTATTAGAAATGTTTTAATCTTGTAAATACAGTTTGTAAACTCACTACATGGTGCCAACTCTTTAAAAAGTTCAGATTATAGTAACAGGACATACCTCTGACCCCTGCTCTGCTCCTCTCTACAGGACAGGAGTCTGTACCGGCAGCCTCTGCGCCCCCGGAGGCCCTACCTGACCGAGAGCACAGGGAGCCTCCCCTCCAGCCCGTACCATGTCCCAGACGAGGAGGCCTACGAGACCACCCAGGAGTACGCCTCGTCACGGGAGCCCATCCGGAGCCGGCGCCGGCCCAGACGGAACCGGCTGAACGGACACATCTCCCAGCGGTCCGGTCTACGGGACTACAGCTCTCAGAGCTTCAGTCAGTCTGAGGAGGAGGAGGAGGAGGAAGAGGAGGACGCTCACGGGGAGAGCACGCCCTTCCTCAGTATGCAGAACATGGACGTGGACCCGCCCCTAAACGTCCCGGGCTTTAGGTCCTCATCCGGGGCAGACACTCGGACTCACCGCGGGCTGAGTCGGCCGGGACGCTCTCAGTCGCACCGCTCCAAAGCCGACAACATGCCCCTTTAAGACCCGCCCATCGCCCCTCACCACCTCACACCGTCCCGACACAACACGGACTAGAGACCTGCACCTAGGAGAAATATTTTTATTTTGTATAACAGACAGATATTCTAAACAAATGAAATATTTATTTTCATTGTCTACTAGCTAACAGCAAAGACTTTTTTTATAACGGGGGGATATTTATATGTCGAGTTTTTTGATTTACAGCATTATGAGAGATGAAAAAATAAGAGAATTACGTGCCAATTTTTTCACGAGTTAGATAACTAGAATAATATTGTGGTGCCTTTTGCTGTATGCTGAAGTCGGAGGTCCCATTGAGTTTTGTAGCCTTTCTTATGAAGACTCCTGGTTTTTATAGAGTCCCGCCCTCTTCCTCCTTTTGCGTTGGTTTCGCTCTGGTTTGGGATCTTCCTCTTTTCGAACTGTGATCTGATTCTGTTACGATCATGCAATATCGACCCTCCTGCGTCAGAGCTGTCTGTTTACATGGTTTCACAGGGACACAGTCATCCACGCAGCCCCACGTGTGTAGGGTAGAGCTGCTGATTTTTGAGTCACACTTTACAAACCAACACAGATTTACGCCGCTGCCTGTCAGTCATATGTTGCTGTTAGTTTTAGGGATCTGTGGAGGATAAGTTAATCAGCTGTTACAGTAGGTGGAGGTTTGTGGCTGTGGCTGAAATCACTCATGCCTATATAAGCTACTAAAATCCCTTTCTGCTGCCTCCTTTCTTTCAGGGGCTGCCACAGCAAACCATTCGCATAGGAACTTCTTTTACAGGTTATTGCTTTCCAGATGCAACCCTCTCCTTTTATCCAGGCTTATCCAGTTATTGTGCTTGGTATAAAAGGACAACAAAAAAAAGTCAGAATAGCTGATGTAAGAGACTAATTTAATGTGGTTCACGTCCAATAAAACTATGTAAGGCTTTTATAGTTTTATATAAGCATAAACCTCAAAGACATCTTTAAAACATAGAGAAAATTATCAACAGTAAATGTTTTATTATTGTCTTAAAATGTCCTACTCTCTACTTTAGGATGGGAATATTATAAAGAGTAGCCCACTATGCAAGAGTCTTACACAGGTTTAAAAAAAGTCTATGAACAAAGAAAGATAGGAAGATAAAATTGAAAAAAAAAAAAAAAAAAAGGGGGACCTGGACTCAAACTCAATGATCTTCTTGTTCATTGAGCCACAAAACTCTAATATCTCACAATGGTAAACAGTTTACTAAAACTAATAATTTGTTCTTTTAGTGAAGATCAGAATTCCCCACCAAAATAATCATATTATAATATTATAATAATCATTCTGCCCTTGGCCCATTACAGACCTTTTTATGATTTTAATAGCAAAAATAAAATTCTGTATTAAACCTCACTAAAACTTTTGCTTTAGCTTTGTCGTCCAGGTAGGCCCATCCTGCACCAAAGGGTGACCCAGGAATATTTTATTACATAAATTCAAGTTGATCTGAACTAAAATTCTTAGCTTAGTTTCAAAGACTACTGCTTTAATCAACCATTTTTCCAGTGTTAAGATGTTCTAACTATTGGCATTATAGCAATCTTATAAGGAACTGGCTTTAATGTACTATGTAGTATTTATGCAATCCTTTAAATGATTGTGGCTCACTTTCGGGTTGAACAGATGCCAACAGAAGCACTCTGCAGTACTGAAGCTCTTTGGTATCGCTGTAAATGGAAGGTATGGGCTTTTATCTGATGGTAATCATCTAGTTGTATATTATAATAGGAATCATCTATTAAAAAAATGAGATGTCATATAGGCTTTACGTAAAAAGGGACGCTCCCATTGGCTGTTGAAGTAATGGCTGATAGAGAAAAGTAGACCGGTCATGTCTGTTTATATACACAAAGTTAATTAAAAGCAGGGAGTGTAGCTGTAGTGTAGCTGTGCTGTAGTTCTGGGTGAGTGCTGAGGTTGGAAACACATTGCCACATCTCATCCCGAAGTATCAAAGGAGAATGAGTGATTTCGGACACAGCCCTCGTATACGACCTCTAACGTCTCTTGTTTGATTGACAAGCTCCTCCCACCAATCCTCTCGCTGCCCCACAAGCTCCATTGCACTGTTAGTCCCCCCCTCTCGGAGCAGTCATTGGCCAGAGCCGTCCCAGAGCTGTTCCTAAACCAGTTATAATCCAGCCTCAGACTCCGGCCTCTCTCTCTCTTTCTCGCTTTCTCTTTCTCGCTCTCTCTCTCTCCGACTGCCCTCTCACTGTTTCCTATGCCAGCAGCTTAGAGCCGCACTGTGTCTCAGGACTATCCCATCACATACAGCCAAAAGACTCAAGACAGCATGCCATTACCCCCCACAGTACACAGGCCAGGTCTGCCTCGTTTATCTATGGTTTCACATTGCCATTACTAAGAAAGTGTTGGTGAAACTTGAGAATGAAGAAAGAAGATGCTGTTGTTTCTTTAGTTAAAAAAAAAAGTTTAGGAAGTGCGGGTCAAAATTGGCTCGTTTTCACTGGGGCAGAACGGTATGGAAGTTTTGATAGTAAGGCGCACTTTTGGCAAATACGGTACAAGGATTCCAAATACGTAACCAAGTACCCTTGACCTCTGGTGACATTAGCGCGGTCCACTTAAAGCAACAGTATGTAGTATTTGGACCTTAAAATAATGTTTCAGAAATTACTTCTGTGGCAACAACTCTTCAAGGTCTCTTATTCTGCTAAACCATGTTATAATGTTGTTTCCACCTCAAAAACAAACTGGAGTAGTATTTTGTCTCATTCACACTTGTTTCAGTAATCCTGTTTGTTCCTTGTGAAGAGCTGAAAATGATCAGTCACACAGCTCTGTCCAGTCCCCATCATTGCCAGCAGGGGGCATCAGACACCTAATCCTGTCCTCTGCAAAGTCAAAGTAACAGCTCCCCCCAAAAAATACATTTTCCATACATATCAGTGGTGGAAGAAGTACTTAACTTAAGTAAAAGTACAGATAAAGGAGCAAAACTTTCTCAAGTAAAAGTAAAAGTATCACCTTAAAATTTCTACTTAAAGATATTAGGGAGGATCTTTATAAATTAATTTTTTGTAATATTTATTAAAACTACCTTCATTGCCCTGTATAAGGCTTATAAATTGGTGTATTAGAAAATATAATAATAATATTAATAAACTGTGGGCTCTGTGGGACTTAAAAAACCTCAACCAATCGTTTTCGTCATGAGTACGGTAACCATTGTTCCATGGACTTGCCATTCATTCTGATTTCCTGGTTTCAGCGATACGTGCGCGTTCTTGTGCCTGCGCATGAGTACGCAGTATGTTTATGTAGCCCAGCGTTAGCCGAGCTTCATCGTAGCGCGGACAGCCTGACTTCGAAGAGCACAATGGCTCAGGAAAACCGTGAACTGGGCGGTCACAAAAGGAAAAGTGTACCAGAGGAGGAGAAAAACTGTAGAAGAGCAGAATAAAACCCGTGTGGTTCTTGGCGATTCTTTCAAACGATGGCGCGCGCTGAAGAAAAAGAAAGGGCTTCAGACCGATGCACTGGTCGCCAAGTTTCTGCTGGACAGGTACGTTTATCTTATCTTGAAAAAAATGCCTTTTTTCTTTATCTGTTGAACCATTTCAACTGTACAGCAACCGTCAGTTTGCTAATGCTACCAATAGCAGGAGGACAGATATTTCTGCTGTGCGTGTGATTGGCTCTGTGTGAGGAACTAGGTTAAAGGTTGCGCAGACAAACAATGCAGGTCTAGGTTTAGGCGACTCTCTGCTGATGGCAGCTGTAAACAAACACTTGTGTTTCAACGCTCGTGCACGTCGCTGTGGAGGAGTTCCTTGGAAAGGAACAGTGAAGGGCGGGGCCTGACGCATGCCCGGTATTGAAAAAAGGACAAACAGTCGCTGGTTTCTCAGCAGTCGAAAAAAATCCTCCCTAATATCTTTAAGTAAAAGTATAAAAGTACTAACTTTCAAATGTACTTGTGAGTAAAAAAGTAAAAGTATTTCACACATATTTAAAAATTGATAAATCTGGTAAATGTGAGGGATTTTTCTGAAAAACTGTGCTGAAAACCAACAGTTAACTGTAGCAACAGAAGTGACTGAATCTGTAGGTGAGTTTTTCTGAAGAGTACTGCATCATTTTTACTTATGTACTGTGTTTACAATGATGACACGGCAAAACAAATGATTTTAAAACAAACTCAAAATACTTTTTATCTTAAAGCAATTAAAAAAAATGTAGTGGAGTAAAACGTACAGATACTTGCTCTAAAATGTAGTGAAGCAGGCTAAAAGTAAAAGTACCCCTTGTAAAATTTACTCAAGTAAAGTTCAGATACGTGAAAATTGTACTTAAAGTTACACTGTGTAAGATTCCCGGTCTTGCGCCTCTAGAGGCCACAGGTGCCACTGCACTGTCGCAAAACGTAAACACTAGCTTGGACCCCTCCTCCTTCTGAAACTGTGCGAGCGTGCGTTACGTCAAACTAACAATGGGACTAGAGTGCATTCATATTTACTGTATAAACTTCTGTAACCACTTGTGTGGCCGCAGATTGGATCTTCTATAGAGTTAGCGCTAGCGTTAGCTTATCGCGCAATGGTCGCATTAAAACAACTAATAACTGTATGAAAACGCACGTTCTAAAGAAAAAATAAAGAGGCTAATTTACCTGCCCAACAGTAAAGAAGCAAAAACATGATCCGATTTGCAGCCTTCTCTGTCTCTCATCTGATGCCAGCGAGCAAAAGTCTGTCCGATGTTGACTCTTGTTTGCGATCTGGTGCGGTCCCTTTCCCGTTTCCTTTTTCTTGCCTCGTCCGACATTGTCTTCATATTCTTGTGTCCTTCGGCCCTGACGAACTGGCAAAAATAACAATGCTAAAAGTAGCTTCATGGTTATACCTGCGCCTCAGGTATAAGAGCTGAAGGGGGAATGCCGTAAAGCAAGTCGTTTCCTGTCACGTGACTTTTCCTGAACAGCGGAGCGCTCCCGGCCAAACTACGAGGGCAATTTCTCAGTACAGAAGCCCTGCTCGGAGCAACAGATCGCGCCTCAGGCCTTATAATCGCTCAAAAAATCACAAAAACAAGTCAGTATGCCCCACATATTTAGGAGAAAAGTTACACAGTGTAACTTTAAGTAAAGTAACTAAGTCCTTTTACTTTGTTACATTCCACCACTAATACATATACATTATTTTAAGTAATAAAATAAAAATGTGCTAATGCTAAATAAACACTGCTGTTCTTTTTGTCATTACTTTAGTTCATTTTTGAAAACTAAAACTACAAAAATATGACATATACTACCTTTTCTGTTAGAGTTGTCAAAATTGGGCTTCTGGAGACAAATCAACCAGAGAGGGATGACACGAGAGAACAAAAGTTACCCTGTGCTGCTGAGCTAAACACTAGACAACAAACTACAAAAATCAACTCATTGATGCTGATACACTTATACTGATAAAGCTAGCATTCATAGACCCTTTTAGTGTTTGTAAACAATACGACTATGTTCGAAAGAATGGTGCCATAAGCTAAACAAATCATAATACAATCAAAATCTTATGGAGGATTTAGCATTAGCCACAAAAGAGCTCAAATTATAAATAACGAAGATGGTTTTGGCAACTATTACATGAGTAACATCAGAGCCTTGTTAGAAAACATTAGTGAGTGTATCAACGTTTAGCTGTTTACTGAATGTAGCAGTTAGCATGTCAAATTAGCATAAAAGCTAATAATACTGATTTCTAAAATTTGTTATGTTGAATGGAGCAGACCTTAATAGTTTGCCCGTGTACTCAAACATTTAATCCATCAGTCATCACAAATCCTACTTTAATGAGTTAAATTAAGCAAATGAAGCTGATCAGGGTCCTGTAAGTAAATTTGACCAATTATATCACTAACGGACAGTGATTATTGGCATCTTAATGTTTTTAGTTTGCTCCCTTGTAAAAATTAACAGGAAAAACACTGCTCTTGTCACCAAACTGTGGGTTAAACTTATTAAAAACGCAAAAGGGTGTATAGTGATGTTGGTTACTGACTGGACCTGTACCATACTGCCCAGTGGAAACGTGGCTAGTGACAACTGTTGGTGTTTTGCAAAGACTTCCCAAAATCCTGGCGCCATTTCAGAGTCATAAGATTTTGGGGCGACTAAGAAGGTGTTCTGGTTCCTCACTTTTTTCTTTTTTAATCCTAAATATCTATTGCCTTCTGCAGCTGTGGTTTAACACTGTCCCAATGAGAGAAGCTGTCTGTGGCTCGTTGGTGCGGATTTACACTACAAGACTTTTTTCTTTAGCTCACAGCCAAACAGTGCTAAATGATCTGACTGATTACTGCATCCTTGATTTTGCTTTTTGATATATTTCTAGATACTTTGCTTGGTCATATTGACTGAATGATCTGTTAAGTGTTTGTCCTTGTCTGTCCCGTCGCCACACATCTCCCGACCTGTCACCTCCACTTCCTCTTACTGACCTCAGAAGCAACGACATACGAATTTACGAACACTGCACACACTTATTTAGGCTGGTGGTCTCAACTGTGACTGTGACTGTAACATGGACAGAGCTGGAGCCATGCACTTACTGCCATTTGGTTTATATTTACATTTATATTTCCTAAAACCTAGATCCAAACAGCTTCACTCAGGCCCACTGACATCAGAAGGAGCAGAGTAAACGCAGCATTATAATAAATGTGGGTGTCCACACAAGTCTGCACAAAACCACTGAAAACACTGTAGTACATATGCCAGGCCTTTTGGTGGCGCTGTAATGCTGCCACAGAAACAAGCTCATTAGCTTCTGCAGCACACACACAACACTGTAAGCCACATTGTTGTTGCTGTTGTCAGTGTTAGCAGGTTAATGGAGAGGTGTGGCGTCATCATTTCAGGAAAGATGCGTATGGTTGAGATCTATCCATTCAGTTTAAAAAAAACCAGATCCGTGTGGATACGATAAAAAACATGTGGATACTTTTGCGATTAGGCCTCAGCTCATCTCCTTGTGGACAAGGCCTAAGATAATGAGGTGTCAGGTCAAACCTTCCCCCTCCAAAGAGTAAAACTGAGCTCTCATCAGTTTCAGAATTGAAAAAGCCAAGACAAAGTCCAGATGGCTTTTTAAACCTTGTTGGTTTTGCATTGAGACTAGGGTGACTGCCTCAAAAAGTGCCATAAATTGTGTGATTTGGTGGGACAAGGTGGGATGGACTCGAGAGAAATAAACACTATTATACATATCTAACTTACTGAGTCCAAACCTAATTTAGACGCCTTAAGTACGCCTACAAGTATTTACTCTTCATTTTACAAAAGGAATACTGATCTTACCTTGTTCTTAACTTGATTTTCACTTTTTCTAAGATCCACTGAGCAATGAAAAAATGGGACATTATCCTAATAAGTGGGACGGGGGGACAAATGCCTAAATGGCTGTGCAGTACAACCAAAAGTGGGACAGGTGGTCACTCTAATTGAGGCCAGATGACCGAGAAACCTACATGGACTCTGAACAAGGTGGACAGTTCTGATACAGCCTTTGCATGAGTTCAAGATGGTTCAAAATAATTTTCCAAAGCTGCCACTGTCCATGTTTATTTACAGTCTACAGTCTCAACTACACAACACTGACATTCACCACACGCCACTATGACGGAGACACTTCTCTCTTTACACAGGGTTTGGACCTGAACTCACTCTTAATTTGAAAAGTAGTGTTGACTTTTATTTTGAAACGACACAGGAAATGCATGAACCACATTAAGATCAACTCAAAGGGGGGATCATACGACTAGGATTAGGCACAAATTTCTGGCTAGTTTTTAGTATTTACTGTATTGGGACGTGGAAATACTTGAGTGAGGGTTTAGTGTGCTTCTAGTGTTAGCTGAATTGTCGACACCCAAGTCTCCCTTTCTTACCCCCCCACCTCCCCCCCCTGCACTGCCCCAGGTTACCCAAAACATGAGCCCTTCACACAGACATATACACTTACTGAAGCACACATTTCCACACATCTCTCTTTGTGTTTGTCGAGCAGTTTGTCTTTTTTAATCTCCCTCTACCCCCCTCTCTATCTCTCTCTCTCGTCCCCTGCATGTCCTAGTGGTACTGGTAGTTGGGTGCATGGAAAAAGCAGCAAGCAAAATCGTTTTTCCACTCGGTGAATAAAAAAATAAAAATAAAATGTGTCCTCATTTTGACATTCAGCAATAAAACCCCCTCCTTATCTCATGTCCATTCTTCTTGGAATATGCTAGAAGATTTTTTGCAAGTTTTATCAGAAAACATTACGACTTGTAAAAGAAGAAAAATCCAAAACCACCCCTTCATATGGAAAATAAAACTTTATTCCTACCATTTTGAAACAGTCCTGTCGTCTTTCACACTCGAGATAATAGTTTATTATTGGTAAATGTGATAATGTTCTGCTTTTCAGAGTCAGACAAGCTTTTAAATGTTAAAAATCAAGAAATGAAGACCTGCAAACAAAACCTGGTGAACACTGGTGAGTAGAGAACCCAGCATGTACTCGAGTATATGAAGAGGTACTAGAGATGGAAAGTTACGCTAACTTTTGTTGAGTGGCAGTAGCTCATATGGTGGAGCTGTACATCCACTAACCAGATGGTTGGCAGTTCAAACCCCGCTCCTACTGTCCGTGTCCTCGAGCAAGACACTTAACACCACTTGCCTCCAGTGCTTGCGTATACTGGTGTGTGAATGAGTGAATGGTTTCTTGATGTAAAGCACTTGGAGGTAGAAAAGCACTATATAAATGTGACCATTAATTTACTTACTACTTTAGAAAAGTACTTTTGTTTACATTTTCTGGAATATGCTTTTACTCAAGTAGTTTACTTAAAGGTGCTATAATCATTATATATTTTTTTTATATTTCATAAAAATTACCCATGTGTCCCAAGATATGAAGTAAACATGTTTAAATCAAATGTGGTAGAATCTGCTGCAATGCTGATGCCTTGGTATGGTTTATGGCAAATATCTCTGCAATTATTGGGTCTATCCACATGAAACAAAACTGGCATAAAGTTCAACATCTTCTTTGTCAGTAAAAATTACCTAAAGTGAAGTTTCTTCACTATGGAGTCAAAAGGTGATGATGATATTCAAACACACAGGTGTGATCGCAGTCAGTAGACTCTACATTAAGCCACAAGAGTAGTAAGTGAGCTTGTGGACCCAGTTGCTAACAAAAAATGAGCAGGTTCAGTCTTTGTGGATTTTCTGATTGGATATTTCTTTTAAAAACAGTACCTTACCTTTACATTTATACAGGCCTAGAACATAAACGCAATCTATTAAATATATAATTTACATAATGGCCAAGTTGTTTATGTCTACATTTTTTTATTTTGGTTCTAAAACCTTGCATTGCCAATCGTCCAAACAGAAAAGCAGAAAGATTGGCAACCCACAGACCATTGTTTTGATTTAGACTGCAGTACTGTTTTCAAACTGGTATGAGCGCATGCTGCTACAGTACATTTAAGTAGATTTTTTACTTTTTTTGAGAAACAATTGTCAAAAGTTGGTAGCATGCTTGTCTTGCAATCTGAAGATCATGGCTTCAGCTACGTTTGGGGGTAGTAGTAGTAACAGAAGAAGAGAGAGAGATTTTGTACAGATTTTGAGTTCTTCTTCCACCTTTTTCCTTTATTAACAAGAGTAGGTAGGTAAGTTCTTGTTTCTGATGTAGTTCTTAGACAGAACCACTAGATAGAGCCATTTAAAGATCACAGAGAAGGACCAGGAAGATAATAACATGAGTACTGAAGTATTTATTCAATTAAGCTACATTCTTTTAGCAGGTTAAGTTAAGGTAAGTTAAATGGGTTTCTCCTAAATGCTTCAACACTTAATAGCAACAGCAGTAGTAGTAGTATTGTTGGACTCTATTTTATCCCTTATTATTTTATTGTGATCCCAACCCTCCATTTAGGAACCACTGAGCTAATGCATAAAAATTTTGTGGGTATTCTTTCCTGCAAAATACCCCAAGCAGCAGAAGTTGAAACTGTTTCGGGTTAACAATGAGACAAAGAAAAATAATTGTGTTTCTGTTAAAACTAGTTTGAGACGAGATAAGATCATAAGATAATGTCAGGGAGGTGGCTTGAGGGGCTTATGGCAGTATAGAAATTACATTTTTAAAGTCTCAAAATGAGATGAAGTATATTGTGTAGCAAGAGGAAAATGCATTTGTAGTAGTAGTAGTTGTAAAAGCAGTTGTAGTAATTTGTAGTAGTGCAGTAGTAACAGTAGTAGCAAAAGCAGAAGTAGTGGTTTTCAAAAACAGTCAAACATTTATTTAGCACTTAAGTAACTTTTACAGTTAATACTTTTTATGGTAACACTTTAGAATAACTCCCCACAACTGAGTAGTCATAAAGCTTTAAAGGTCCTATATTTGGCTTTTTTCAGGCTTTTTGAAATAATGCTCTGAATAGTGCTCTGCTGCTCGTCGGTCCAGTTTTCTGACATTACTCACATATATCAGATGTTACAGAGAAGCTCCTCCAGCAGCGGATCTCAGCGATTTAACAACATTTCAGTGTTTTTAAACCTTAGGTCATGTTCTAATGCAGCTTAGACACACACAAAAAAACAAAAAAAAACAAACAAACAAAAAAAAAAACAGCAAGATCAGAGGTGGAAAAAGTACTGAAGTAAAACTATACTTCGAAATAATACATGATATATTTTTTTTTTTTTTTTTTTTTTATTTAAACGGGACAGTGCATGTTAATGAACAGACAGCATATAGCATGAATGTAACACACAAGTGTTCTGTGTAAACAACAATAACTACTACTGCTGTCACTACTACTAATACTACTATTACTACTACTGCTACTGCTACTACTGTAACTACTGTTCCAACTACTTCTACTACTACTACTACTGCTAATACTCCAACATGACCTTCCTATTGCAACTGCAGTGTTATTTGAGTAAATTTAATTCTTTCCTATAAAATGAAAGTACTGTACACCTAACAGATAGGTGAATATGTGGGACAATATAAGGCAGGGGGGTTTGGGAGTCCTCCCCCAGGAAACTCTGAACAAAACATACATGATTTCCTGTTTTCTGGTGCATCTGGAGCAGTGCAGGGGCCCTTCTCCAGATCTTGAGCTGGGATTCTGGTCAGGAGTACCGAGCTGGAGGATTAGCCTATAGTGTGCATGTTTTAGGATGATGGGGAAGCTACGTCTGTTACTAATACACAGAGTAAGCTTAGTGTCTGGTGTGGTATACAATACATAAGGTTTAAGCCCCACCCAATGAGAGAGAGAGAGAGGAAGAGAGGCAGAAACCAGTTTGTATAGTTCAGCTCGTCCACTAGGAACGTTTCACTACATCTGCATTATAATCTAAAAACTCAGTGGCAGGCAGTGGGCCTGAAGATGTCGACATCCTGGGCTCCTCTTGAAGTCATCTCTGGTCTCGTCAGACTGGATTCTCCTGAAAGACCTCCTCCAGGACGAGACTCGTGGGTTGATACAGGCCTTCCACACTTCATTTAGAACAATGGCACTGTAGCATCAACATCTCCAGTTCATCAAAGGAAAAACATTAGGATTTTGTCAACATAAGGGTGGACTCTTCGAACCAGGTAAGGATTTAATTTGTGCATTTGTTTTGTTTGTTCACAACCATCTCATTAGTAACAGTCAGACTTGGGTTGAGTAGCCAAAAAATTGTACCAAAGAGTTTTGGTTCTTTAAAATATTATTACTCAAGTAGAAGAAACAAGTAGTCATCCAAATTAAAAAAAAGTATCCAAAGCAGCTGGGACCAAACCACTGAGGCCAAGATAGACTATATTTCCAAAAGTATTTGCTCACACATGGTCCATAAAGACATGGATGAGTGAGTTTGGTGTGGAAGAAGTTGCCTGAACCTGCACAGAGTCCTGAGCTCAACCTGACAGAACACCTCTGGGAAGAATTAGAGTGAAGACTGCGAGCCAGGACTTCTCGTCCAACATCAGTCTCTGACGTTGGACGAGAACGTCAGAGATGTAGATGTGTGATATAGATAGATGCAAAGGCTGGGCCCACGTCATATTAAACCCTATGGATTAAGAATGGGATGTCACTTAAGTTCATATGTGTGTAAAGGCACAATACCTTTTGGAAATATAGTATAATTGTTTCAGGTTTATTAGTTTTTTGTTGTTGTTTTTTTTCTGTTGCTGACAGTTTTGTTGTGGTCACACAGAGAACAGTTTAGTGACAGGTTGTGGTTGTAGAGGAGTTTATGAGTTTGCCTCAGGGCCATTGTTTCCAGATAAGAGTCACACACTAATTATTGTGTCTTTATTTGCTGGTTGAATATTTGTATAATAATGTCCTCTTTCTCAATTGCAGTTGGATGGCTCGGATCTACTGTCGCTGGAGAAACGTCTGCATCTGTCTGTGCTCCTCCTGCTTCTGTGTGCTGCTGCTGTTTCTCTATGTAGCAGTCATGATGTCTATAGCCATGAACAACCACCTCAGAGGGATCTCTCAGAACACTGTAAAAGAGACAGAGAATTTAAATAAAGCTCCTGAAACTCCTGCTGCCATCCCAACTATGACAGAACAGCCTAAAACTGAGGCACCAGTGAATCCACTGTTTGTGGCTCCAGGAGTGGTGCACTCTAAAAAATATGGAGCTACACCTAAAATATTCTGGGACAAAAATGAGGATGTGACATTTTGGAACCATATTCAAAAAGCCGTGGACCTTAATTTCAACCCCATTCTGCGTCCTGCAGTCTCAAAGACAGAGACAGAGAGGCTCTTCTCTGATTCTCTGCTCAGACAAAGTTTCTCTGAACTTAGTGGCTCTGCCTTTGTTGGACAAAGCCTCCTCAAACTCCCAGAGCACCTGAAGAACTATGTGAGGTCCATGAGCAGGAGACAGTACCCAGTGCTGACTGAGCCCAGTGGACAGTGTGGCGTCGGGGCCACAGATGAGAGGGGCCCCGCCCTGCTGCTCTTGGCCATCAAGACGTCCGTGTACAACTACAGCAACAGGCAGGCCATTCGGCAGAGCTGGGGCAGGGCAGGGTGGGTGTGGGGACAGAGGAGCGACAGCGGCCGAGCAGAGCAGGGCGCCTATGTGCGCAGGGTCTTTCTGCTGGGAACAGACAGCTCTCCTGAGCTGGAGGAGCCCATCTCTGAACTACTGCATTTGGAGAATCAACATTATGGAGACATCCTGCAGTGGGACATCTGGGACACCTCTCTCAATGGGACAATGAAGGACGTGCTCTTCTGGAGCTGGTTCAAAGACACTTGTGGACAGACGTCCTTTGTGTTTCAGGGAGACGATGAGGTGTTTGTGAACACTCCAGGGTTGGTGTCCTTCCTCCTGGACGAGCTGCACAAGCCTCAGGCCAACAGCTCCCTTCAGGACTTCATGGTGGGGAATGTGGTGTACGGAGGGCAGCCCAACAGAAGCCCCGACTTTGAGTATTTTATCCCCAACACCTTCTACAAAGGCTTGTACCCGTCCTACGCCAGCGGGGTGGGGCTGGTGTACTCCGGTCTGCTGCTCAGACGCCTACACAAGGTTTCTAACAGAGTCCACCTTTATCCCATTGACGAGGTTTACGTAGGAATGTGTATGATTCGACTGAACCTGTCGCCCCACCATCACCCTGCCTTCCTCACCTCTGACTTCTCTAAAGAGGAAGAGGAGGAGCCCTGTGCTTACCACAGAGTCATCCTGGTCCACAGACGCAGCCCCACACAGATGCTGCAGCTCTGGGACCACAGACAGAGAAGCACTGGGATGTGCAGAAACGTCTCTGTGCCTTTAGTCACACCGATGAAGACAAAGACCACCATCGGTGAACAGAAACATGGCTGGTAACGTCAAAACACTCAAACATTCACATGAGGAGCACTATTGCTGAAAGAAATATTTTTTTTTAAAAGACTAATACTCAATTCCTGAAGTCTGTACCTTTTACCTCCATAAACCTGGTATTTTCATCAGTTGCATGGAAAAAAAAAAACCTTTATGTATATGTGGGAGTTTTAGCAGTGTTTTTGAAGTATCACACAAAAATGTTTGCTTTACATTACTGTATGTATTGTCTTTTTAATGTGTAAATAAAGCTTTTCTAACTTAAAATTGCGCATCTGTCTGCAGCTGTAACATTTGTCTTTTGTTTGGTTTGTACCTTCAGTTTTGCATTTATTTGGTCACTAGAGGGCAGTATCTCACCAAAAAAGGTCTTTACAGTCTTTGTAATTGCTTAGGCTCCAAAGTCAAAATAAATGCACGCATTTTGAAACATAACAAATGAGCAATAGGCACAACTCTACACACTTTTATCACAACAGTATATACAGGTTTTAGCTAAATCTTAAACACAATTATCTGTTTTTCAAACACCGGTCAAAACTGAAAGCCTTTTTCTGCTACTCTTTTAATTCTGCCCACCAAAGTACTACACTCTGTTAGAAAAGTCTACAAACATGACACAAAAAACAGCACAGAGAAATCAGTAAGTGAAGATACTTTTAGAGAAAGAGGAACAGGTTCAGTAAAAAACCGTGGCTCTGCAGAAAAGATCAGTCCCAGTTTGAACCAGGTCCTGATCCAGACACTCAGCTCATCACTGAGACACTGCACAGAACAGCTTAGAAATAAAGGAAAAATAAAGCGTGTCTGAAGTTTTTCACACAAGTTTTGATTTTGTTGTGACCTCAGTATATAGTCTTCTTGTTTGTGTTAAAGTTCAGCCACACTTTTTTTAAGCTTTCTACTACATTATATTGTTGTTCCTTTATCAAAAACATACCTGGAGTTGTGTTTTGTTTAATTCACGCCTGTTTTAGTAATCCTGTATTCTCTGGCACTAAGTTTCTGAGGTCTCAGAACACTCAGTTCCACAAACCTACACCTTTCGCATGAACCCCCGCCCACTCCAGGAAGCATTGACCAATCAACCAGCCCTCTACATCCAGTCTGCTCCCAGTCATTTATCCAAAAAACTGTGTGCAGCTCTGTTTCCACTGATAGCGAACAGCTGTTTTTCATTTTGGAGTAAAATGACATCATACGAAATGTTTCAGGAAGAAAAAAGCTCTTTTTCTATAATTCTGTTCAAAATAGTGTAAAAGCTCTGACCTCTGCTGCCCCCTGCTGGTCTCTTCATCTGTTTCTTTATAGCAGTAGTAAAGTAATTACTCAAACAGCTTTTTTCGCCAGATAATGTTTTTAAAGGCTGTAAAACGTGCTGCTGTTCTAGAGGTGACCATAATTGATATAAAAATATAAATAAAAGCATAAGATAAAATCTCTTTAAATAGTTGTTAGTGAGCTCAGTTTGGAAAAACTAATAATGTCAAAGAGTCTAACCCATGTCCTGATGTGAATGAAGCCATTCACATTTAAACAGAGGTGAAAAGTAACCTCAGACTACAGTACTGAGGTACAATTATGGACAATACTTTTACTGCTACTCAAGTCAATTTCCAAAGTCAGAAAATGGGTAAGAGAAAAGTACATACTGCTACTAGCACTACTAATACCATTACTGCTACAATTAAGGGGTACTACTACTGCTACTATCTCCACAACTTCTTACAGTATATTACTACTGCTACTACAACAAAGGGGAACCACTACTGCTACTACTATCACCACTACTACTTATACTACTGCTACTACAACAAAGGGGTACTACTACTGCTATAACTATCACCACTACTACTTTTATACTGCTACTACTACAAAGGGGTACTACTGCTACTACTGTACTATTGCTACAACTTCTAATAAAACTAGCGCTACTACTACTTTTACTATTACTACTACTGTGACTATTACTACCCAATTTACTGCCAAGGTTTAAAAATACTTACAATAACTTTTTTTTTTTTCAACAACATACTCAGGTAAAAGTATGCTTTAAAAAATTAATTCCCAAAGTACATGCTCTTCCCTAAAATGTACTTCATATTAAAAGTATATGAGTACTCTGTGTCTCTGAGGCAGCTGGGGGCAGCTGAGGTTTTAGAGGCAAAGAGGTGTTGTTTTTGTTGCAGGTCTTTCTGGTCCCAGCAGGAGAATCCTGTCCGACCACATGAGAGATGACTTTAAGCTAAAACTCACTGATGACATTCTTCACTCACTGTCTGGGAGCAACAAAGAGACTACAACAATAACACAGAGGATCAACTTTGGGTTACACTGTATATGAAGTAAAGGCCAAAACCGGTGAGAATTATTATGGTTACATTACAAAATGAAATGTACTTGTTGCTTATGTTTCTTTATTTGATATGTTGAGTTTGTTCATACATGTGTTTATCGTCAGGACCGTGCAGCTCTGAGTACTCTTAGTTGATAAGTTATAGGCTCTACAACTGTGTGTACAAACAAACAGTTTGATTATTATGTACATTTAATGAGTTTATTTTATGTACAGCAGTAATTCTCAAATTTTTCACACCAAGTACCACCACACAAAATATTCAGCTTTCCAAGTACCATCTTTAATGGACTAGAGTGTGTCAAAATCCAAAATCTGGATTAAACCAGAACAAATCCACGACTAAACCAGCACAAATTAAATTATAAACCATGACTTAACAGGTCTAAATCAGGACAAAACCAGGTGAAACCAGGACAAAACCAGGACTAGCCTTATTTAAAGCAGGACAAAAACTGACCTTAAATAAAATCAGGACTTGACCTGCAAAAACTCCTGAGTACCACCAGACAAAGCCTGCGTACCACCAGTGGTACCTTTACCACAGTTTGAAAACCACTAATATACTGTATATCATGTCTCTTTACACATATGGCCAAACCCTGGTCTGACTGTTGAGTTTTCTTATAAAGTGACAACATTTTATAATGAGATTGTGTTTGTTTGCAGTTGGATGGCTCGGATCTACTGTCGCTGGAGAAACGTCTGCATCTGTCTGTGCTGCTCCTGCCTCTGTGTGCTGCTGCTGTTTCTCTATGTGGCTGTGATGATATTTATAGCCATGAACAACCACAGCAGAGGGATCTCTCAGAACATCAATGACAGCCCTGTGGTACCAAGCAAAAAAAAACCTCCTCCTGACCCAAGAGACCGTTTTGTGGCTCCGGGAGCTGAACGGACCAAAAAATATGGAGCTACACCTAAAATATTTTGGGACAAAAATGAGGATGTGGCATTTTGGAACCATCTTCAAAAAGCCGTGGACCTTAATTTCAACCCCATTCTGCGTCCTGCAGTCTCAAAGACAGAGACAGAGAGGCTCTTCTCTGATTCTCTGCTCAGACAAAGTTTCTCTGAACTTAGTGGCTCTGCCTTTGTTGGACAAAGCCTCCTCAAACTCCCAGAGCACCTGAAGAACTATGTGAGGTCCATGAGCAGGAGACAGTACCCAGTGCTGACTGAGCCCAGTGGACAGTGTGGCGTTGGGGCCACAGATGAGAGGGGCCCCGCCCTGCTGCTCTTGGCCATCAAGACGTCCGTGCACAACTACAACAACAGGCAGGCCATTCGGCAGAGCTGGGGCAGGGCAGGGTGGGTGTGGGGACAGAGGAGCGACAGCGGCCGAGCAGAGCAGGGCGCCTATGTGCGCAGGGTCTTTCTGCTGGGAACAGACAGCTCTCCTGAGCTGGAGGAGCCCATCTCTGAACTACTGCATTTGGAGAGTCAACATTATGGAGACATCCTGCAGTGGGACATCTGGGACACCTCTCTCAATGGGACAATAAAGGACGTGCTCTTCTGGAGCTGGTTCAAAGACACTTGTGGACAGACGTCCTTTGTGTTTCAGGGAGACGATGAGGTGTTTGTGAACACTCCAGGGTTGGTGTCCTTCCTTCTGGACGAGCTGCACAAGCCTCAGGCCAACAGCTCCCTTCAGGACTTCATGGTGGGAAATGTGGTGTACGGAGGGCAGCCCAACAGAAGCCCCGACTTTGAGTATTTTATCCCCAAAACCTTCTACAAAGGCTTGTACCCGTCCTACGCCAGCGGGGTGGGGCTGGTGTACTCCGGTCTGCTGCTCAGACGCCTACACAAGGTTTCTAACAGAGTCCACCTTTATCCCATTGACGAGGTTTACGTAGGAATGTGTATGATTCGACTGAACCTGTCGCCCCGCCATCACCCTGCCTTCCTCACCTCTGACTTCTCTAAAGAGGAAGAGGAGGAGCCCTGTGCTTACCACAGAGTCATCCTGGTCCACAGACGCAGCCCCACACAGACGCTGCAGCTCTGGGACCACAGACAGAGAAGCACTGGGATGTGCAGAAACGTCTCTGTGCCTTTAGTCACACCGATGAAGACAAAGACCACCATCGGTGGACTTAGACATGGTTGGTAACGTCAGATAAAAAACTATGATGTACAGAAATGTGTCCACTGTGACTCCAGAGGCCTGATTCTTAAGTTCTAGGAAAAATTCATTATTTAAAATTTTATTCTTTAGTCTTTCTGTTTGTTATTGAGCCTATAAGAAACAGCAGAAGTGTGGACTGAGAAGAGCCTGATCTGCGAGCCAGACTCCTCTGTATTCACTATGCTGCAGAAATGTGAAAGACTCTATTGGTCATTTTGCCAAAAATGTAAGAGGAAGAAAGCTCAAATAAAGGACATAAAACACATTGTACAACAGAAGACTATGTTTCTCATTTCTCTGTCATCATTTGTATTTCGGGAAATTTCTAATATACTCTAACTCACTGGGGCCCATACACTGGGTCAGGACCCAAAGTGGGCCACCAAGGATTTTATTTGCATCATCTGAAATTGTTATTCCTTTTAAAATGAGGACAAAGGACTTTGTAGGACTTGTGCATTGACTGATAAAGAACACAGTATACATTTGAATATTCCTATATATTAGATAGAACTTTATTAATCCTGAAAGACATTTTGTGCCAGAGGAGCAGAGGGTAGAGATACAAACACACAAGCATATATCAGACATAACTACATGAAATAGGCTGTAAAATTTGGAATAACATCCCTCACACAATAAGAGAATCTCCTACGTATAACACCTTTAAAACTCACCTTCAAAACTGGCTTAAATCCAATCAAAACTGCACCCATTAGAGTTGTTCGGACCTCATGGTGCATGACACGTTTGTATGTGGCATGTGCCATGATCATCTGAATAAACTCATTTTTTTACTATTGTTGTTGAGTGCATGCATACATTTACGTATGTAGGCATGCACCGCATATATTTACTCTGCAATCTCTGCTGTTATCATTTCTTACTGTCACTATTTTCATGTAAATATGTTCAGATGTATGAATGTTTGAGGATCAGGGGGCACTCTGTGGCAAAATGAGGCTCAGTAGTGTGTGTGGCCTCCACGCCTGTATGACCTCCCTACAATGCCTGGGCATGCTCCTGATGAGGTGGCGGATGGTCTCCTGAGGGATCTCCTCCAAGACCTGGACTAAAGCATCCGCCAACTCCTGGACAGTCTGTGGTGCAACGTGGCGTTGGTGGATGGAGCGAGACATGATGTCCCAGATGTGCTCAATTGAATTCAGGTCTGGGGAACGGGCGGCCAGTCCATAGCATCAACACCTTGGTCTTGCAGGAACTGCTGACACACTCCAGCCACATGAGGTCTAGCACGGTCTTGCATTAGGAGGAACCCAGGGCCAACTGCACCAGCATATGGTCTCACAAGGTTCTGAGGATCTCATCTCAGTACCTAATGGCAGTCAGGCTACCTCTGGCGAGCACATGGGGGGCTGTGCGGCCCCCAAAGAAATGCCACCCCACACCATTACTGACCCACTGCCAAACCGGTCATGCTGGAGGATGTTGCAGGCAGCAGAACGTTCTCCACGGTGTCTCCAGACTCTGTCACGTCTGTCACATGTGCTCAGTATGAACCTGCTTTCATCTGTGAAGAGCACAGGGCGCCAGTGGCCAATTTGCCAATCTTGGTGTTCTCTGGCAAATGCCAAACGTCCTGCACGGTGTTGGGCTGTAAGCACAACCCCCACCTGTGGACGTCGGGCCCTCATACCTCCCTCATGGAGTCTGTTTCTGAGCATTTGAGCAGACACATGCATATTTGTGGCCTGCAAAACATCAGCCAGAAAGCATAAGAACTGAGAAGTGGTCTGTGGTCACCTCCTGCAGAACCACTCCTTTACTGGGGGTGTCTTGCTAATTGCCTATAATTTCCAGCTGCTGTCTGTTCCATTTGCACAACAGCAGTGAAACTGATGTCAGTCAGTGTTGATTCCTAAGTGGACAGTTTGATTTCACAGAAGTGTGATTGACTTGGAGTTACATTGTGTTGTTTAAGTGTTCCCTTTATTTTTTTGAGCAGTATATATATATATATATATATATATATATATATATATATATATATATATATATACAGTTGGAAAAAAACATTTTGGTATCCCTTGGAAATACTAGGATTTCTGCATGATTTGGTCATAAAATGTAATCCGATCTTCATCTAAGTCACAACAATAGGCAAACATAGTCTGCTTAGACTAATGCTGCAAAAAATAAAATAAATTAAAATAAAAAAATAAATAAAAATTTCATGTTTTTATTGAGCATTTATGTACACATTCACAGTACAGGATTGAAAAAGTATGTGAACCTTTGGATTTAATAACTGGTTGATCCTCCTTTGGCAGCAATAAACTCAACCAAACATTGTCTGTGGTGAAGATCAGACCTGGACAACGCTCAGGAGGAATTTTAAACAAAACTGTTTAAGTTCAGTAATATTCTTGGGATGTCTGGTGTGAATCGCTCTTCTGAGGTCATGCCACAGCATCTCAGTTAGATAGAGGTCAGGAGTCTGACCGGGCCACTCAACCGAACAACTCAACTTTGGTTTCATCTGTCCACAGAATATTTTGCCAGTAGTGCTCTGGAACATCCAGGTGCTCTTTTGCTCTTTTGCAAACTTTAAACATCCAGCAATATTTTTTTATTTTATTTTATTTTTTTTTGGACAAAAGTGGCTTCCTCTGTAATGTCCGCCCATGAAGTCCATTTTTGTTTAATGTTTTACCCATTGTAGTTTTGTCAACAAAGATGTTAGCTTGTGCCAGAGATTTCTGTAAGTCTTTAGCTGACGCTCTAGGATTCTTCTTTTCCTCACTGAGCTTTCTGTGCTGTGCTCTTGCAGTCATCTTTACAGGACGACCTCTCCTAGACAGTCTGGTCACAGTATTGAACCTTCTCCATTTATAGACAGTCGCTCGTACCGTGGACTCATGAACATCAATGCTTTTAGAGATACTTTTGTAACCTATTCCAGGTTTATGCAAGTCAACAATTCTTACTCGTAGTCTTCTGAGAGCTCTTTTGTGTGAGGCATGGTTCACATCAAGTAATGCTTCTTCAGAATAGCAAACTCAAAACTGGGGGTGTTTTTTTTTTTGGTCAGGGCCACTTTAACTCACAGCTTTATTCTTCTCACACTGATTGGACTCCAGGTTGGCTGACACCTAACTCCAATTAGCTCTTGAAGAAGTCACTAGCCTAGAGGTTCTAATACTTTCATTTCAGCATACCCTTTGTCTTCTGGAGGTTTTCTCATAAAAGCATTTCAGTTTCCTCCTTTGTTAAATTCCATCTCCTCTGGTGAATCTAGTCCAACCAGATAAAGTTACATAGGGCTCTGATGTCACCATCTTTAGGTGTTTGTCACAGAGACACATCAACAGACTTTAGCTCATTCACTCTTTAAAATCTGAGTAAAAACTTCTATACCTATACCTATGTTAGTCACTACTCATCTGACCAGAAAAAAACAGTGTTGTCTTTAAAGGATCACCATCCTCATCTAGACTCACTTTTTTTTTTTTTTTTTTTTTTTTTTTTTTTTTTTTTTTTTTTTGCTAAAATGAGCTTTCTGGGGGGAAGCCCAACAGAAGCGCTAACTTTGAGTATTTAGCATGTACCCGTACTACAAAACACTTTAGAAGTGGTTACGAAGTCATTAATTTTGTGCCACTTGTCATACTGCTCTGAAGTGTGGTCTTCTGCATCCCAAAAAGACCTGGCAAAAATTCAAGTTGTCCAAAACAAAGCTGCAAGACTTGTTCTGGGATGTTCAAGGACAACAAGTAGAGATCTAAAGTATCAAAGTCTTTCCTGGCTCAGTCTAAACCAAAAAATATTAGTCAAACTGGGTGCCTTGATACATAATACACTGACTCTGAGAATGCCAGTTTTTCTATTAAATCAAATAGTTTATTGCAATTCTTTGCATAATTATAATACGAGAATAGCAGCTAATGGTCATGTATTAGCACAAGACCCTAAAACCAATTTTATGAAGAAAACTGTTATGTACAGAGCCATTGTCATCTGGAATAACATTCCCATTGAAACTCGCCAGCTCAGGAATAAGTTTTCATTCAAAAATAATTTGAGGAGTCATGTTTTTGAAATGAAAATGATTATTACTTGAATATCACGTATGTTTAATATGTACAAATTGTAGTTGTAAATGCATCTATGTGGATGTACTGTATTGTGTTGTTTTAAACCAAGTTTTCATTTCATTTTAAAAATAGACCCCAGGAAGACGAGCTGATAGCATTTGCTTTTCAGCTAATGGGGATCCAAATAAATAAACAAATAAACAGCCATCTTGTTGGCTCAAATGCTGCCAACAAGATGGCAGCATTTGAGAGACACTAACAGTGAGGAGCTTAGTTAATAAAAACCTATATATTGTTAAAAATTATTGTTTGTTTCTTTTAAAATAGTTGGACCATACAGCCCAAAAACATTTGCAAGTCATGAATAGAATCACTGTTGCTGCTCAAAACATTAAAATTATCATTTATCACCAAATGCTCTTTCTTGTTTTGCTGCGGGGCTCCAGGCATTCATTGCTGTAGAACCCATGCCACCCTCCAAACTGTCCTGGGACAAGTGTCTGGAAGTGGACCACACTCTGTCCACACTTCAGTGAGTCATGCAGCCACATTGGAGCCTCTTGGTGTAGCTTTGTGGCCCTCCTTTCAGCCAATAGGGAAGTCTTGTGTTCTCCAATGTGAATTACCTTCCCTTGGCCATATAGCGTCTGCACCCATCACAGTGCCCTATTGGGGTTTGGAGCTTGGTAGTTTTGTACACTACTTTGCCATTACCTCTGCTGTTTTTTGCAGTGGGTCACGTGTTTAGGCCCTTCGTCCCTCCACTGTATGGGTCAGTGTGGCAGGACGCAGGAGTGCCTTGTATGTTGACAATGTTGTTGTCAAGCTGGTCAGCCTAGTGCCACTGTGATAGACTCTTTTTCTTACACAAACTCCATGTTAGAGTCTGTTATAGAGCAGTAATTCCAAACCTTTTTGGTTTGGTGTACCACCAGGACTTGATTTAGTCCTGGTTTAGTCTTAGTTTACTTCTGGTTTTAGTCCTTCTTTCGTGTCCCATCCCTCTCTATAATCCTGTCATAGAGGATTTACTAAGGTCCCTGAAGGGCATGTTGTATCTCTGAAGTTAACACCTGTTGATAAGTCTTAGGTCTCTCCCCACTTCACTTCAGTATTTTGAGCAAATAGAAAAGTCGTGCAACAGGTAATGCATGCTGCCTTTACTGTGTTGCCTATAGAATACCCCCCTCCCATCTCTTAGTGGGTGTAACTACAGGCTGAGCTCAGTCTCTCTACAGCAGTCCCCTTTGGATGACACACCAAGAAAAAAAACAATGGTTTGGTCTATGGACTCGTGTTCTGTGCTATGAGGACATTCGGATTTTTAATGGAAATTACTACATTTGTGCTGCTGCAATAATGACAATTTCTCCACCAACAACATTTAGGAGTCAGTTTATAGCTCTAAAGGACGTTTAAGTAAGAAAGGTAACAAAATCTAGACCAAAACTCTTTCTGCATCTTTTTGCATCACTCTTATATGCAGGTAATGGCTCGGATCACCTGTCGCTGGAGAAACTTCCTAATCTGTTTGTGCACCCCCTGCCTCTGTCTGCTGCTGCTGTTCATTTATGTATCAGCAGTGATGATCAACATTTTAAACATAAAAGACACAGGAGGCAATGTCACATATAGCTGGACCAGAGTCGAGGTTGACAGAGAAAACCCTCACTTTGTGGCTCCAGGAGCTGTACGATTCAAAAAATATGGATCTACACCTAAAATATTTTGGGACAAAAATGAGGATGCGGCATTTTGGAACCATCTTCAAAAAGCCGTGGACCTTAATTTCAACCCCATTCTGCGTCCTGCAGTCTCAAAGACAGAGACAGAGAAGCTCTTCTCTGATTCTCTGCTCAGACAAAGTTTCTCTGAACTTAGTGGCTCTGCCTTTGTTGGACAAAGCCTCCTCAAACTCCCAGAGCACCTGAAGAACTATGTGAGGTCCATGAGCAGGAGACAGTACCCAGTGCTGACTGAGCCCAGTGGACAGTGTGGCGTCGGGGCCACAGATGAGAGGGGCCCCGCCCTGCTGCTCTTGGCCATCAAGACGTCCGTGCACAACTACAACAACAGGCAGGCCATTCGGCAGAGCTGGGGCAGGGCAGGGTGGGTGTGGGGACAGAGGAGCGACAGCGGCCGAGCAGAGCAGGGCGCCTATGTGCGCAGGGTCTTTCTGCTGGGAACAGACAGCTCTCCTGAGCTGGAGGAGCCCATCTCTGAACTACTGCATTTGGAGAGTCAACATTATGGAGACATCCTGCAGTGGGACATCTGGGACACCTCTCTCAATGGGACAATGAAGGACGTGCTCTTCTGGAGCTGGTTCAAAGACACTTGTGGACAGACGTCCTTTGTGTTTCAGGGAGACGATGAGGTGTTTGTGAACACTCCAGGGTTGGTGTCCTTCCTCATGGACGAGCTGCACAAGCCTCAGGCCAACAGCTCCCTTCAGGACTTCATGGTGGGGAATGTGGTGTACGGAGGGCAGCCCAACAGAAGCCCCGACTTTGAGTATTTTATCCCCAAAACCTTCTACAAAGGCTTGTACCCGTCCTACGCCAGCGGGGTGGGGCTGGTGTACTCCGGTCTGCTGCTCAGACGCCTACACAAGGTTTCTAACAGAGTCCACCTTTATCCCATTGACGAGGTTTACGTAGGAATGTGTATGATTCGACTGAACCTGTCGCCCCGCCATCACCCTGCCTTCCTCACCTCTGACTTCTCTAAAGAGGAAGAGGAGGAGCCCTGTGCTTACCACAGAGTCATCCTGGTCCACAGACGCAGCCCCACACAGATGCTGCAGCTCTGGGACCACAGACTGAGACAGATGTGCACAAATGTGTATGCACATCACATTACTTAAGAACCTTTAATACTTGGAGTACTGTACAGATTCTTTCCTGTGTCTCAGTGAATGTCTGTAACAGATTTGTTTTGTGAACTAAAGCCTGTGTAGACGCTTTCCAGGCTTAGAGACGTGGTTGTGATTGTCATTAGGTCATGTGTTTCCAAGTCCAAAATATCAGAGTATGTCCATGGTTTCTACAGGAACAATATGTAACTCTACAGGACTTTTTACCCAGTAATTTTAAGTGGAACTACAGTGTCAAAGTATCAAACCTTTAGGTAAAATATTGTTTTAATTATTTTTATTAAATAGGTAAATATTATTTGCATTTTTAATAAGTGTTAAAATTAATAACAAAAAAATGTGCGTGAATACCTCCTACTTAATACACACTGATCAAATATATTTTTTAGGTTTTAGTTAAAGGGTGTTTGTTGTTATAGTGTTTTTTCCACTTGTCTCATTATCAGCTGTATGTCAGTCAGCCAGTGCCACACCTCTCATAGACCCACTTTAACAAAGTAATATCCTTTTAAAAAGTTATGTAGTGCAACTTCAATGACAATTTTTAAATAAAACTTAGCCATTAAAAGCCAATGACAAACATGCAATTTCTTCAATGTGTATCAGCAGATATTTTTATTTATGGGGTAAACCATTGATTGGAATGTTGAAATCTGTTGTGTTTTGCCATCGCATAGAACCCTTCTTCAAAATAAATCACTGGCTATTTCATTGTTTCTCCTGTATAATATTTTTTCCTGTTTTAAACTCCCACTCACCTCTCTTGATCCAGATGTTTTAGCAGAACTTTTGTTTATTACTACGGGTTCCAGTCACCTGTCAAGTTAGAAAGACCCATCAAATCCCAACACTGGACATGCAGTTTTTTCATTGGTAAAACCATGTATAATATCAGATTTACTTTTTTTTATTTTGGGGAGTTTTGTTTGAAATGTTGTTATCAGCAGCATTTAGGTTTTGAATCCCAGTTTGTAGCTTTCTGACAAAATACAAAGAAACAGTTCCTCATAAATCAGAGTCCTTCGTTCAGAGTCCCACACTGAGCGCTCACGTCCAAACGGTCAGTGGTTTTTGTCTGTCCTTTCATCTTCTTCTTCCTCCTCCTCCTCTTCGTCACTGTCATTCTCGCTCTCACTGTACTGATAGTTACAGCGGTTGGTATTTACAAACAGGTCGCTCTCGTCATCCTCAGAGTCACTATATTCCTCTTCTTCATCATCATCTTTCTCCTGCTCCTTCTTCTCAGGGTCCGTCGAGGTTTTGTCATGCACTGGGGCCTGGTCAGTGAACGCCTCAGGCCTAAAATTAGATACAACAATAAAAAGTGAGTTGGGACTTTGATGGGAGAAATTAATGATTTTTAAAGGCAGCACTGGGAGAGATGCTCAAGATTAGTAAGGACTTAATCTGCCTAAGGTGCAGCAATTCGCATATTGATTTGGCAGGGTTTTTACAAACACCATTCCTGACACAACCCTCTGCAAGGCTTGGGACCTACACAAGGAGAAAACTGGCTTGTTGTGACTGCTTGTGGTTGAATTAAGTAAAAATACTAATAAGTACTAGTAATACTACTCAATTAGAAATAAAGCACTGAATACACTTTTTACTTAAATGGGTAATGACAGTTAATCATCCCCAAAAAAAATTGGGAACTGCACAAAATCTACTACTACTTTTAGTACTACTAATGCTGCTGCAAATGCTTCTCTGAAACCAAACCTGAATCACCCCTCGGATCTTCTGTTCGTTAGGTGAATGTAGCAGCCACCTAGCCTGGCGAGCCAGACTGTCCTACTTGCTTTTTGCAAGTGGGACAGTCTGGTTCCCCTCAGAGTGGAGCATTTTTCTGGTTCAATTTGGAACTGGCCAATCACAGCCATTTATCTGCAGCGCATCTTATGAAAGTGGAAGAGCTAACCAAGGTGACGCTAGCAACCGAACTAATTTAATAACTTCTCTGACCTGATTAAAGGTGTTTATAGCTTTTCTTCATCACCTGTTGATTCTGCTGAGGTCCTCGTTCAGTCCTCTGTGTTTTTTTTCTTCATCTTGTTGCCATTTTACAACAGTTAAGTCCAGTATACATACAATGTAACTAACGCATAATTTATTTTTTTTTTTTCCACAACTCTTTGTACAGCTGGCTTCTACTACTCCCCATTCAAAAATAAGTACAGAGCTGCTCATAATACGTCGTATTCTGGTGTTTTATAAAAAACAAACAAACAGCAAGAATTCATGTTTGTTTGGGTCAGCCATGCGCCGCTTATGTCTCGCCCTCCATTTCTCTGATTGGTTACTCTGCCTGTCATTGTTCCTCCAGAGAAACGAAATGTTACAGAAGAGGTACCAGACCAACTTCTTTGTATAGAACAGGAGAAGAGTTTGTCTGGCAGGCCATGCTAGTAGCCACCTGTCACTGAGGTCAGAAAGTATTTTTGCTCATTCAGAGAATTTATCACAGGTAGAAGAAGTATTCAAAATGCTTCAACTATAAATACTACTACTGGTTCTAGTCATACTACTGCTCAGACCATTTCAACTAATTTCAACTAGCATGTTCTTCTCCAACATGTGCTCAAGTAAAATCCACTTCAGCTTTAACTTAATTACTTACTTAAATTACTTAAGAAAAAGTATTTAGTTACTTTTAGGTGTTTTGTGACGTACCAGAGCTGTTGTTTCTGCAGATTCTGTATGTGATCTTTGTAAAGGATGAAACTGATCTCTGCCTTGACTTTTTCACCTTCCTCAATTGGATCCACAATCACATAATCACCTAAAAACAGACAAGATTCACTTTATTCAAGAAATCACTCAAATCTATTGAAAAAACGACTGCATTATATAGCTTATGAACTGCTTTTGTTTATATTTTCACTCACCTCTCTTGATCCAGATGTTTTTGCGGAACTTGGTGGGCATGCTCACGAGAAAACTCTCCCCATCAGCTGTGACTATTTCATGCAGATTATTACCGCGGCTTCCAATCACCTGTCGAGTTAGAAACACTCGGGGTAAGTTCAGGACATTATTATCTCATTGCATCGCAGTAAATATTTGTTAACAACACCGATAATGAACCTTTACTATCTGCTGGTTTTCAGTCGGCGTCACGAAGTCTCCAAGAACCTCCTTAACGACGTGTTTGCGCTTCGTAGCTTGTGACATTATCAAAAGTGATGTTTAACTCAACTTCTCCAGCTGAAAAGGGAAAAGAAGCAATATGTAATATATAAATAAGGCCATTTTCAGCAATTTGTCAGAAGAATGCTAATTAAATGCTACCATAAACATTTAGCCACTTGGTTGACTGGATGCTACGGAGCTAACTCTTATATATAACGTTAAGTAACAAATTATTACCTTGTAAAATTGAAAATTCCCGGTGTGACAGGTTGAACGAATAAGTTTGTCCGTAATTTTTAAGAATTAGACAGCAAAACACGTCCATGTACTTTGTCAACGCAGTAAAACCTCGTGGAGTCGGATCCGGACTACGAACAGCCTACTGCCCGCTTCTTTTCAAAATAAAAGCGGAATGTCTTTATTCTTGTACTAAACGTCGCTATATGACACGAATATGTCTTTGTACATAAATGAATAAAGAGAGTAAATAATACTTCATCAGAAAATCACGCCATATTTGAAGTTGTTTGGTGATAGCCTGTTGGCATGCTTTTATTTTTATAAACATGACTCAAAGCGTTGTTTCTTCCTTAAATTAGTGGGATTGTGGGAAATGCAGTTCAGAGTTGCATTCAAGAGCTCGAACGTTTTCTGGACTAATCTGCAGCACCTACAATACCTTATTAATAATAATAATAAAAACAACAGAAACTTTATTCAAGCTTACATTATAGCCATTTAATAACAATTCTTTCATTTTATAGAAAGAAACAGAACAACGTATGGGGATCGTGGGCAATTAAGTGGTTAATGGATTAGTCTATAATTCCTCAGATGATTCATAAAAATAATCATAATTGAGTTTTATTTAATAAGTTAAACTGGCAACAGGTGATATATCTATTTTTACCAGAATATATTGCCTAAAATGTTTAAAAAGATACTTGATTTGAATGTGTTTACATGGTTAAAGTAAAATAATAATAATTAATAATATTAATTAATTTATTAATCTTCCACGTATTATCTTCAGACTGTGATTGGAGTCTATCCCACTAACTATGGGCCTTAGGCGTGTACAAGAACAAAGGTTACACTTCAGTGCTCTGTCAAATCAACCTGTTTGACTTAAACACAAATAAACATAAAATAGATAAGCCTTGGCGACCATTACCACAATCCTTTGGTTATTTGTAGAGGAATCATTGCCTCTTATAGTTTTAGTCAAAGCTCAAGTTACTATGCTGACTTTGTTTTGTGAATAAAACCAAGAAGACATATATTATACCTTTTAATTCAACCTTCATTTAATTTCAGTTGTGCCAGAATCAGCAGTGAGCACAGACAAATTTATTTTCTTTTTGTGCTACTCCTTTTGTGCATGTGCGCTTCAATAAACCTTAGAGAGAAAAAAATGTAGGCTTTAAAAAAAGCTGTTCACTCAAAGCTTTCCAAAGTGACAGATGCCTTGGCAAATGTACCATATCCTCTTTTGATAGCTTTGTAGACTTAGATAAGGATACGGGGGCAAGAAATATTGCATTAAAACACAGCATTCATCATGACTCACATTAACGGAATAAAATACAGCAGATCATTTACACTTTTGTCATTTCATTTTAGCATTTCAACAAATCTGGCATCACTAGTTTGAGTATAACTGGTAACACTGACAACATATGAGGTATGAGAGTTAAATATTGTTGCATGTTTAGGGAAAAACTTCAGTAGCTTTGACAAGAAGCTGCTGGTCACTGGCTGCTTAGTGCAGTGGTTCTCAAACTGTAGTACAGGTCCCACTGGTGGTACATGGACGTCTTCTGGTGGTACTCCAAAGTCTTTTGCAGTTTGAGTCTTGATTTTGTTTAATTCAGAGCCAGAACCAGTTTTATTCCTGATTTAGTCCTGCTAAGGTTAAGGCTTAAATTCAGAGTTTAGGCCACTGCTTAGCCCTTGTGTAATCCTGGTTTTGTCCTGGTCTAGATCTCGTTTAGTCCTGAGTTTGTCCTGGTTTAGTTCTGGTTGAGACCTTGATTCGTCCTAGTTTAGACTTGGTTTAGCACTGGTTTAGTCCTGGCCTACACCGAGTTTAGTCCTGATTTAAAGCTGGTTTTGTCCTGGATTTGTCTCAGTTTATACTTGGTTTTGTCCCTTGGTTTAGACCTGCGTTAGTCCTGATTTAGCCTATTTTAGTCAGTAAAAGATGGTACTTGGAAATCCATATGTTTGGTGATACTTGATGTGAGAAGTTTGAGAACCACTGGCTTGGTGCATGTTGAATAAAGTTTGATGAGAGTGTTTTGTTTTTTGTGTGAAATAGTTTAGTTGACCACAGCTGAAGAAGCCATCTTGTTGATTCCACAGGCGTTGGACCCTCTGTACAGGTAGTAGTAACCCTGGTAACAGAAACATATGCAGAGTGTGTTTCATAAATACATGCATAATGCCTATATAATTTAATATAATAATTTATAATAATAATTTCCTTCTAGTTAAATATGTATCTGTAGGCATCAGTGTTGTAGTTGGGACTCAATACAATCCAGTCTTGTCTTGGTCTTAGGTAAATGGACCAAAGAAAAAAATTATAGTTTTTGGTGTGGATCTGAACAGTAGGGATTCAAAATATACTAAAATCAGCCACAAGGGGGCAGTACAAGAAAAAAATTATATTAGCTTTGTGGATAATTTACCATTGATAAATATCATTTAACAGAGCATTTACCCCTGAGCTAGAAGATCCCCTGTTTGAGTCCTGGTCTGGGCACAATATCGTTACCATTGCAAGATAGGGCCTAAGAAATACCTTAAACCTAGTAGACATATTGTTTACCTGCTCTCCGTAATCCTCTCCCCAGCTGTTCTTGATGGCCCAGAATGGCACACCGTTACCTGTGTAAAACAAATATTTAAAATGTCTTACAATAAAACTACTTGTGTAAATAAACAAATGGTTGAACATGACTTACGGTCTCCATATCCGACCAGCAGCACGGCGTGGTCAATCATCCAGGGGTTACAGAAGATTTTGAAAGGATGCGACACTCCCTTTCGGTAGAACTACACACATTTACAAGAAAAACATCTGATAAATAAATGTTTCTTCTTGTGTTTTTTGGAGGATTTGAAGTTGACTTAGTGATCACCTGCATTGCAAAAGCATTTAGAGCCACAGAAATTGGTCCTTTCTCGGCCAACCAAGCAGCAATTTCTGAAAGATAAAGAAGTCAACATCAATTAGGCAAAACATTATGACCAGTGACAGGCACCTGTTCAAATATTGGGTAAAGTGAGCATTTTATCCTCAAAGTGGAATCCTCAAATCTTGACTTACAGTCTGGCATTTGAAGAAGTTCTCTTTTTAAAGGTTATTAGATGTGCAAGGGAAAATAATATTCAATTTTATTCACAGCTTAAAATAAAAAGTGCTTCCATTACCTCAGGCCAAGGACACTTAACTAAAAAATTAAGAAGAAAAAATGGGCAAGAGTAAGGATCTGAGTGACTTTGAAAAAGGGTCAAAATTCTGATGGCTACAGACGACTGGGTCAGAGCATCTCCAAATCTGCAGCTCTTTTGGGGTCTTCCTGGTCTACAGTGGTCACTATCTCTATCAAAAGTGGTCCAAGGAAGTAACAGTGGTGAAGAGACGACAGGTGATGCAGAGGAACCAAAGGCTGAGGCCCGGGAAAGGAGTCAGAATAAACAACACATCGTTTGTTGTGTATAATGCTGCAAATGGGAGTTGGTGATAACATAACATCATAATAACCACGAATAAGAAACAGGTGGTTATAATGTTATGCCTGATCGGTGTATGGATGAGCTAGCTTTATATTCACACAAACCTTTCTCGTCTTTGGCGATCTCCACAGAGCTGTTGATGTAGGCGGCCACCTTTCTGCTGGTGAAGTCACACTTCTGCTTGTGTCCGGTGTAGGTGTAGTCGTTCTCTGTCTCCAGACCGCCTGGGCCACAGAGGACAAGCCCTGGAGTTACTACTGCAGGCTGTTTCGTAATTTTCAATCTAACTGCATAACCTAATCACTATTGGGCAGTAATAAAGCGTTAATAAATATGTAATAAGCAATATTTTAAAGCAGTATTTCTCAAGCTGCATGTGCACTTTTTCAGGTCGTACTCAGGAATCTTTTGCGGTTCAAATCCTGATTTAGTTTTATTTATAGCCAATTTTATTGCTAGTTTAGACTTGATTTAGTCCTTGTCTGGACCTGGTTTGAACCTGGTTTAGACCAGGTTTAGACATGGTTTTATTGCCGGTTTTGACCTGGTTTGGTCCTTGTATATACCTGGTTGAGTCCTGGTTTAGACCCTTTTTTATCCTTATTTTTCTGTAAAATTGTACTTTAAAATTGTATTTATATTTTCTGAGGTGGTACTTTGTTAAGTTTGGAAATCACTGCAATATTAAGCAATCACTTTAAATGTTTAAACCATTTATAGATACTGAATAACACTGGCATTTATAATTTTGTATTAATATGCATGAACTTACTTATAGCTTATTACTCAAGAATTCATTGTTAATAACAATGTTTATAACTCACTGGTGTTTAATATTGCAGTAATGCTTTGTTGTGAGTTATATTAAAGTCTTACTGACATTTCTAAGGATAAAAGTTGTGCACAAGTGAAATGTACAGCTCTTACCCAGTTTCTCGATGGCCTCGTAGGCGTTTGAAGGCAGCCCTCCTCTGCAGGCCTGGTCCAGCCCATCGCAGTCCACCAGCTCTGAGACACACAAAATAATACAGACTTTAACAACACTATTTCATCTGAACTATTTTCTGCAGTTATACTTTATAATTGTACCTTGTTCTGAGAGAGAAAGCAGGGATCCATTTTTCAGGAACCACTGTCCCTCGATGTTGCCTGTAACAGAAAATGCCCAACAAGAGCCACACATCCCCTGCAACGACACACACACACACACACACACACACGTTAGCGTACTCTTTGTCCCAGTCCCGTTGTTTTTACCTTTTGGTAGCAGCATTTAACCTTTTATTCTGAATGACTAAATCTGCGTAATACTGTGATGGGGGTTGGTCAAAGCCTTCTTATTTACAGTGACAAACTACAACTTAATAAGAAGCTTGTGCAATTCATTTTCTCAGTCCAGTTTTACCATTTTTTTATTAAATAAAAGCAGGAAATGTATCCCTGATGGTCCTGGTGTGACAAACCATTTAAGTAGATAGATAAAAAGGTATATACCTGGTTCTTGACGGGACTGACTGCCCCATGGTCCCTCCAGTCCCAGCTCTCGGGGGCCGGCTGTTGGGCAGGAGCGGCCAGTTTCATTTCTCTGTGTAGCGTCCACTGACTCAGCATCGGGTTGAGATACGTGGAGTAAAACTCTTCCTCTGGACACAAACAGAGCATTTAAACCACAGAAGGTTTATGTGTAAATAAAGCGAAGCAGAAGTTTGTTTTTTGTGTGGTTATGTACAAAGACTCACCAGTGAGGTCGCTGAACTTGGTCACACCGTACTCAGCAGATCCCTGGTCCAGGGACTGGAGCTTCTCTGCTATTTTTAGGTTTTCATGGAAGATTTTCAAACGATGGTCAGCCTCTGCAAAAAGTTAAAAGTGGTTGTTTTACATTAGGATATACTTTTTGACTGTAAGATTTAATTTAATGGTGCATTGTGTAATATGTTGCAGAGAAGTCATTGGCAGCAGTGTGGCTGCAATGGCTCATGTCTCAATGCCCCACGGCGGCTGTGGCTACAGCAGCAGCTCATCACCACAGAGTGGGAGTGTCAAGTAAATAATGGACATGTAGTGAAGTGCTATGGCTACTTTAGAAAAGTTCTATCTAATGTCTAATCTATTATTATTATTTGTATTATTATTATTATTATTATTATTATTATTATTATTTAGACTTTATAAACTACAGACATAGACATATGTACAGTAGATAACATTTCTTTTCGCTGCTCTCTTTCTTTCAGGGTCACAGCAAGTTGTCCACATGGGCACTTAGGCAGATTTTTAAACCAGATGCCCTTTCTGGTACAACTAGCCAAATATTGTGACAGGAGTTGGACGCCCCATGGGAAAATTGAACCCCTGACCCCCTGTGCCAAAGGCTGAGGAATTAACCACTACACTACCAGAGGGCCCTTATGGCAAAAGTTAAATTTACATGGCTCTGACTTATTTGGTCAAACTAAAAACTTACTAAAGACTAAACCAGGTCTAAAACTAGGACAGGTCTAGAATTAGGACAAAAACACTAATTTAGCTCTTTCTTTGTAACCCAGTCCCTCTCTGCAGATGTCTGTCTGGTTAAATGAATATTTCAGGTTGAGTACTCATGAATGTCACATACTAACTGCACACATTGTGTAGCTGTAAGTCGCGTACCTTCCTGGCTGCTGTAGTCTTTGTTGTATTTCACCATGAACTCTTTGAACTGGCCCAGCAGCTTCAGAGACTCTTCCTGCAGATGTTACACAATCATTCACACATCAAAGTTCACACAAAGGAAATTATAGCAAGATTATTTAAAACAATTAAACTAAAGCTGAGAGCAGTACCTCTTTAGCCTCAGCAACAGATGGGTCCTGGATGCTGTTGGTCTCTTTCATTTCAGGATCCACTGTAAAAAATGTTTTTAAGAAAGTGTTACTGGTTGTGTTAAAGCATCACTGTATAGTATTTGGACACTAAAATAATGTTTTTACAATTATTTTAGTAACAGATCAACTCTTAATGCAACAAACTGCTCTCAACACTTGAGCACTTCTTGTGGTAACTAAAGTAAAAGTTACTTTGTTGCCTAGTTCCCTTTAAATGTTTATAGACACATACGTAAATTTATAAGTGCAAACTGGGGTACATCTACCTCCTTTTCACTTATCCAAACACAGATACCAGCCCTACAAGCCCAAACATCTACTGTATATTTCATGTCATATAATATTTCTGCATTAATCCATAGTGTTTTGATCTTGTGAACTAAAATATGTTATTAATATAACACAAAGTTTTTAATGTATCTATAAATAGCCTACTCAAATCACAAAAGTTATTCCCAGAAGCCCATAATCAGTGGAGTTTATGAAACTTTTTTACCCACATAGAGAACCGCATCACATGATTAACAGCATCGGAGAAATGGCGTCAGTGTCCAAAGTGTTCAGTACACAGTGCACTAGTGCTGTAGTAAATAGTAAATGAGAGTTTAGAGACTGATTTAGGGTCATTTTGAGCTTTAAGAATTGAGATGTCCCTTAGTCGCTTGAGAAAAACTGTCACTTTCTTCTCAAAATGGCAATAACGACCCAGAATGCACCCATGTGACCTCACCTGGCATTAACCAAGACACTGACCACAGCCCATTTCTGATTTTAATTTTAAACTATATTATTGTAGTTGTATTGTATAGGTGGCCAGGCAGGTAAGCCTCAGTACTGACTGCCCAATGTATGCTCCAGTGTTTACAGCATTAACCCACCTTTAGGCTCACACTTCTGTTTGAGCAGAGTCGTGGTGCCCTGCCACGGGATGTCCCACACCTCAAACAGGCACACCTCCGTCTAGACAAGGACAAAAGAAACAACAGGCAGTGAAGCATTCCTTCATGAACGTAAACAGCTAGAGGCTGCTACAGTGAGAGCACGCTGTATTTGTCTTTGAAATAATATCAATAAGAGTAACAAAAGCAGTGTATGCACAAAAGTGTCTGTATTTGTTGAGTCAGGGGAGAAAGAAGTACTGCAAATACAAAAAGTACTGTTCAAAAAAATCTAAATTCAAAAAAGTAAAGTTATTTTAAGTAGAAAGTACTTACTGCTACTACCCCCGCTACTACTACAACTACATTTTATTACTACTTAAGTTAATCTAAGTAGAAAGTATTTGCAGCTACTACCACTGATAAAACTACCACCTCTACTGCTGCTACTACCATAGTACAACAAATATTACTGCCACCACTACTACTACAATTACTACTAAAGTTAATCTTAAAATAGAAAGTACTGCTACTACCATTACTACAACTTCTACAACCAGATTACAACTGCTGTGATGCTACTACTACATTACTCTTACTTCTACTTCTACTACCACTATTCCCATTGTAACTATACACATTTTTTTCCAACTTTATTTATGGGCTTTACAAATAAACCATGAATTTAGACAATACAACAGATAGCGGATGTGTAACCTTTTACATTTGAACAAACCGAAGTCACCAAAACCCAATCACACAATGAAGGAAATTAAAAGATACAAAAATAAATAAAAGGATGCAGCAGAAAAACAATAGGATAGGCTAACATACATTGTAATCTAACACACTCTGGACAGGAATAGTCTTGGCATATATTAGGAAGGAGTTCCAAATTCTAGCAAATTTATTTTGGGAACCAGATAAACTAAGTCTTATTTTTTCACATTTAAGAAAGTACAAAACATCCTTAAGCCATTGAAAGTGAGTAGGTTCTAGCCAAGAAAGGCAATCATGTCCCGATCAGAAAAAGTGAGACTGGGGAGAGAGGGAAAGACCCCAAAAAGTGACAGCAGTCGGAACAATCGGACTGCCAGTTTCTTCAGACAGACTCTCAAAAACCTCAGACCAAAATCTGTTCAATGAGGGACAAAGCCAGAACATGAGTAGTCAGCCGGGCTAAACCGGCTACAATCACACGATGGAGACGTCCCCACATACATTTTAGAAAGTCAAGCTTTAGTGTAATGAGTATGATGTAAAATTCTGCACTGGGTAAAACAGTGTTTAGCACAAATGGAGGACCTATGCACCCTTTGCAAAATTTTATTCCAAACTTCAACCAGAAACACTTCTCCCAGGTCAGTCTCCAAGTTGGTTTTTACAATTTCAAATGAGCCTAATTGAAGATTAAAAATTGTTAAATAAATACGTGAAATAGCACCTTTCATAGAGGATATAGGTGTATATTCTAAGACAGGAAATAACAACCACGGTTTAAGAATAGGCCCGAGGAGAAAAAGAAAGTGGAGAATGCTCTGAGCTTTCAGAGTGACTGGGTGTGAAGACCTGGCTTCAATCTCCAACCAAACTGGAGTCAACTGAAGAGTTTCATATCAGAGCCAATAATTAAATCTCTAATATTAGTTGCACAATAATAAAACAAAATATAAGGCAGTGCCATTTCACCAGCAGATTTAGATTTCTGTAAAGATTGTAGACGTAATCTAGGAGGTTTCTTACTCCAGATATAGTCCAAAAGAAGGCTGTCCAGAAAAAAGAACAGGGAAGAAATATTGGTATGGATTGAAAAAAAAAGGAAAATCTAGGGAAAATATTAATTTTTATGGAACTTATCCTGGCAGCTATTGACAAATTGAGAAGAGACCATCAATCTAGGTTATGTTTAATATTAGTCATCAGTGTAAGGAAGTTTTATCAAGCGTATCTGCATTAATATACCTAAATACAGAAAACCAGATCTCGCTAATTTGAATGGAAGAGTCTGTAGTGGGAAGTCCCTGGCAGCCTTATTTACAGGAAAAATCTCACTTTTACTCAGATTCAATTTGTATGCAGAAACCGTGCTGAAAGACTCCAAAACCAAAAGCACTGCAGGTATGGACACAGGCAAGATAGAGACAAATAACAGAAGGTCATCCGCATAAAGAGAAACCCCACTTCTAGAGATACCAGTGTCCCCAGAGCAATCGAGAGGGGTTCCATAACAACTGCAAACTATACACATTTTTTTTAATTATTGAGAAAGTACTGACTACTACTATGACTAATACCACCACCTCTTACTAATTCTGCTGCTGTTACTACTACTGTTACTACTACTGTTACTATTGCTACTGTACCCACTTTTACTTTTAATAATTAAGAAATTCTAAAAACTTACTCGAGTAAAAGTTACATTTTTCCTCAAAAATGTACTCAAAGCAGAAGTACAAATATTGAACTAAAGTAAACTATTATTTAAGTCAAAGTGAAAAAGTACTCTGTGTAATGTAATTGTATGATTACTACTAATACCAATAGATATGACTACTACTGCTACTGCTACTGGTGCTGCTGCTGCTACTACTACTAGTAAAACTATTACTACTTCCACTGCTACTAGTACAATAACTTCTACTACCATTTCTATTGTTACTATACCCACTTTGCCTGATAAGAAAGGTTTATCCTCAAAGAGTTTCTAATGTAGACCTAACAGTATGTATAGTATTAGTATAGTATTAGAAAGTATCTAGTTACTTTCTGCTGCTGGTGCAAATGTTTAAACTCATGTCACAAGATCAGGATGTGTTGACACAAACAAAAAGGATGCTGTTGCAATAAAAAAATGGGCCAATGTTCAAAGACAAACACTTCCCCGTTATGGTCGGATCTGCTCGGTCCAGACTTCTTTCTCTGTGATGCTGAAAACGCAGCGTGAAACTAACCTTGAGTCTGTGCGGCTCGGGATCGAAGTCACATGTTTGGAGCATGCTGGACTTCTTGCACTGGGTGTTGCTCAGCTCCACTGTGAGGGAGTAGCGGATGCCTTTGACCACCTACAAAACACAAAGACACAAAACTTTATTTTCAATGCATTTTAATGATAGTCTGCTTTAATTTCTGTTTTTTCTCGTCTAGGGTAGCCAGAGAAAATCATTAGCCTCCTAGTGTCCAGTGTTTTGCTCCTGAATACTGCGGAGGGGGAAGCACGCTCATACAGTATGTTTGTGTTTGAGGAAACATTAATGCTGCATATGTTAAAAAGTCAAATAAGTAATTGATATTTGGACATTTTGTTTCCCAAGTCCCATTTTAATGAACTAAAATGAGCCCAAACCCTTCATAAACTAGGTCTAAAGCAGGAATGAACCTGTGCTAAACCAGGTCAAAATCAGGTCAAAGCCTGGACTAAATCAGGTCTTAAACAAAACTAAACCAAGACTAAAAAAGATCTACTCCAAGATTAAACCAGGTCTAACCCAGGACAAAACATGGTCTTCAAAACCAGGGTAAAATCACACCTAAAACCAGTCTGAACCAGGACAAAACGAGCTCTAAATCAGGACTAAACTTGGTCTTCTAAACCAGGATTAAATAAGAACTAAAATTTAACTTGAAAAAGACTCCCGTGGAGGAGGTCCTTGTTGTGTACCACCAGATGTACCCGCACCACAGTTTGAGAACCACTGCTGTAAACTACAATAGCTGGTGTTGTTTTGAAGGGAGATCCTGTGGACGCATCAATCCCTGTCCCATGACCATGACTATGTTGTTTACAAAGACTAAGCGTAATAGTAATGGTGTTGTTACTGGTACATTACAATATCGTACGTCTATACTTGCAATAATAATAGTTTGTTTTAAATAAATAAAGACGACACTGCAGTTTTTAATCGCCATCGTTGTGTAAAATGACCTGTTTAGTGGCGGAGATAAGCTGGCTGACTCTGCGCAGATGCATGGCGTTGGAGCCGCGGTTGTAGCGCTCCTCAGCGAACTGCAGCACTCTCCTCAGGCCCGGGTCGGTGTCCTTAAGCCGGACAGGAGAACCAGGGGCCGGCTCGGAGTCCTGGAGCCGCATGAGGGAACCAGGAGGCACGAACAGAGGCCGCTGCAGGTCTATCCCCAGCACCGCGGCCACGGCCAGCCCCGAGAAGAAAAAGATGAGCGGATTAACGCGCAGTGCCACCGCCATTTCGGCCTCGGACAGCGGGGCACAGAGGGAAAGGTGTCCGCAGAAACTGGAGAGAGAGGGGTTTGTTTTCAGGCGAACAGGTCGATAATAAAACCTCTACAAAGTCAGGCTTGAGCTGCGGTAGATGCTGTGTTGCCAAACAAATGCTGGGCGGAGCGCAGAGGTGCGTTCAGGAAACTCAGGAAAATGATGTAACCCCAGCACAGTACCGCAGTCACAAATGTGTAATTACAGCATTATGCAGTATATTATAACTGCCATACATTTGATTTATTATTTGGTATTTAATTTGGGTAGCCTATTTATTGTGACAGAATTGTATCTATTTATTTTTTTCAATGTATCTTTAAAACGTTAAATGTGATTCAGTTCTTTGTTTTCAGTGTTGTTTAAAGTTGGAAACAGCTGATTTAATTGAATTTTTTATTTCGCATGGGCCTCTAACACGACCACGTTTACGAAATACTGCACTTATACTCACACTTATACTACTACGCCAAGAAGGCGACACACATCCACAAGAGCTGCTTCTCAAACAAACTGTTCACAAAAAGTTGAACAAAAGGGGCACAATTTCAACATAAAACCTCCTTTAGCTGAAGAAAATATAAATATTTATGCCAAATCCAGAAAGGAAAGGTCTAATCTGAGTAATTTAAAATTTTACATCCATCTTCTTCCGCTTATCCAGGGGGGCAGCAGTCTAAGCAGGGACACTCAGGCCTCCCTCTCCCCAGACACTTCCTCCAGATCCCCTTGAGGAACTCCAAGGTGTTCCCAGGCCAGCCGAGAGACATAGTCCCTCCAGCATGTCCTAGGTCTTCACTGGGGCCTCCGCCTGGAACACCTCCCCTGGAAGGTGTCAGGAGGCATCCAGAACAGATGCCCGAGCCACCTCAGCTGGCTCCTCTCGATGTGGAGGAGCAGCGGCTCTACTCTGAGCTCCTCCCGGGTGATTGAGCTCCTCACCCTATCTCTAAGGGTGCGCCAAGCCACCCAGTGGAGGAAACATATTTTTTCCGTTTGTATTCTGAATCTTGTCCTTTCAGTCCAGTCATGACCCAAAGCTCCTGACCATCGGTGAGAGGAACATAGGTCGATCTGTAAATTGAGAGCTTTGCCTTTTGGCTCAGCTTCTTCTTTACTTAAACAGATCAATACATCGACCGCATTACTGCAGACGCAGAAAAAATATTTTGATAATATAAATATAAAAACACCAAGCGAAGCAGGAAAATGATCTTATTTTTGAAGCAGCTTTAACTCCGGAAGTACTTCCGTTGTCTGTGGTTCACCAGCGGCTGCTCTAAAGCTGACACATCTGTGGACCACTAACATTTAAGTTTCGGCTAAACTGTAGAGTAGCATATCTGTAGTCCGCCGGGACAACATTAACACCACTAAACTAGTTCCCCAGCTGTAAATCTGGACACAGCGCGGTGGATGTGAACGTTATTATGACTAGTTTTATTTCTAGGCTGTGGACGCTCTCTTAGCATTAGCATCAGTTAGCTGTTGAGCTAAAGCCTGAAGACAGAGATGGAGATTCGGGGGGTTGAAGATATGTTTGACTTTCGTCGGTAAGTCGGTTGGCAACCTTTAGCCTTTACAAACGCACACAACCCTAAATGTTTTTGATGCACGGCAATGAAATTCGTGAGCAATTTAACGCTAACAGTGACCTCTGATGCTAACTGTACACCATCATCTGATAGACTGTTATTAATAGCCACTTAACGTTAGCTAACTTTATTTGACGGATCATGTTCAGCTTGTTTATCGTTGCGTCAATGTTAACTCAGTAAAATACAAAGCTACAGTTATTAACACGCTGGTCAGTAATAACTTAATTTTGCCTGGTCGTAAACATGACCCACAGCTGGTAACCTCATTTTGAGTAAAACTAATCGACACAAAAGTTATGCTAACGTAACTTTTACAAAAAACTTTTAAACTGATGTTACAGTATGAAAACAAATTAAAGTTAAAGCAGTCCGTTACCGATTAACTTTGTAAACGGTGAACAATAGGATTACAGTTAATGCTGTCTAATAATAAATTAGTGGGATATGAAGACTTGTTTGGTTTGGCGAAAGCACTGCGTTTTATTTTTAACAGAGAAGTATTAGTGCGTTCCAGGCCAAAGTGCTTACATAATGATGTGGGACGCGTGCAGTAATTGGCAGAAAATGAAACCAGTGTCCTATTTGTGAATACTAGTGAACGTCAATGGTGCACCAAGTGTGAAGTGAAGAGTTAATAATAGTAACAGTGTTTGTGAAGGAGTGTGTAAAACCAGAATCTCTTTTACAGGACAGTTTCCTGGCACCTATTATTGTCCCATGCATAGCGCAATAACACATAAGAAGGGATGAGTACTGTGCACCTTTATGGTATACATGATAAAAGTTCAAAGTACTACTGGTATCGGAAAAATCATCTAAATTCAATACCTAGTTTTAATACCTAGAGGGACCCTTAATGTTCCTTTGCACGTATGAATCAAATAAATAACACAGAATAAATCATACAAACTACTGGTTTTAACTTACAGCGGAGAATTTTGCTCCAATAATTGGTCTTTTATTCAATATTATTGTGTTTTATGATTGTAAAACATGAACTAGCTCACTATAGGTATCAGAAAAAGTATCGCTGAGGTACTGGTATCAAAAACTAGGTATCGTTTCAGTACTGGTATTGGAAAAAATCTGAACAGTACTCAGCCTTACACTTAGGTTTAACACATTCCTTTTCTCAGTTTTGTAGCAAAAACAGCAAATTACAGCTCCACTACTCTTCACACTTTTCTTCTGTACCATGAAGGTATTGTGTAGGAACAACCCAGAAGGTGATTTCATTTTAACACAGACTTCACCTCCTGCAGTGCTCAGTTTGTCCCCTCAGGGCTGATGTAGAAACAGGAAGTTATTAAAGTAATATCTCCTTCTGCTGCGATGTTAAAGAGCTTTAAATGTAACAATATTTTATACAATTTTTCACACTGTCTTGTAAAAAGTAGGATGGACGAATATGAGTTTTTTTTCTTTATAGGCCCTTTTAACTAAATAAATAACAAAATAATGCTGTATCTTGTTTTAAACAGGTTTCCCAAAGATCCGCTCGTCCTCCTGCTGTTGCTCATTTACTCGCCCATTGGCATTTGTTTAATGTTAATGCGGATCTTCATTGGCGTTCATGTTTTTTTGGTGAGCTGTGCACTTCCTGAATGTTTTGTTAGAAGGTGAGTACATTAGAAACATTTCAACATTTTGCCAAATTGTGTATCTGTTGTACTAATTCCCTATAATCTATTTTGCTGTAGGTTTATTGTGCGAACAATGTGCTCTGTCTTGGGGATGTTTGTGAGACAGAAGAACCCTCGCTCTAGAGACAAAAACACCAAGCTGTACATATGCAACCATGTGACAGAGTTCGACCACAACATCATCAACCTCCTGACGCCCTGCAACACGGTGAGCACTGCACTCATTGTTTACAAGCTCTGAAATAATCTTATCAGAAAACAAAACCAAGATGGTGCAATGGAAGGCAATTAAAGCTTTACTTGTGCATTTGTCATTTAATTGTAGCACAGTTCTGAAGTGACCACTGCAGGTTTTTGTGTTATTTCCAGACCAGAATATTTATATAAATTACCATTTTTAAGGCTTGCTGAGGTAAGATTTGAGCTTTAAATTTACCTGAACTGCTCATGGCTCCTTTACAGACGCAGCTTTTAGAGACACTTTGGCAAATAATCTGAAATGAAGTTCTGTAATATATTTGATGGTTGACAACTCTATGTCATTTACTAAAAGGAAATGTTGGGCAAGTTACTTTTTGTAATACATTATATATTACTAGTTACTGTGTTTAAAATGTAATATTTTTTTTTACAATATTACTGTCTTTAAAATATAATGAATTATATTACTTAGCCTTACTTTTTTGTTACTTTTGTCCTGCCCAAATTGTATTTCTCCATTTTCTTAGACATTTTCCAAATGACTGTATTTTACTGTTAGCAGTGCACATTTAATCTTATTAATGCTTTTTATGCTTCAAATAAGCTAAACAGACTATACTGTATTTTAATTTTCTGCGACCCCATTTTAGGCCCTTACCCACAATTTGAGGACCACTGCTCTAAACCAACTTGCACTTAACAGAAAACGGCTTTAAACAGCAGGTGAAACATTTAAATGCCCTAAAACTTTGAAATTATATCACATGAAATAGTCCCTGGTACACTAATGGTGAAAGTTTTGAACTGCCAACAGCACTGGCCATAATAAAATGCTTTTGCAGTGTTGAGATTGTATTGAGTAACACATTGCTCAGTTTTTTATTTATAACACTTTACTCCCAACGTTGGTTTCAGTTGTTGCCATACAGACACAGATATATTAATTTGCTGAACTTGGAGTCTTGGACATAATACCTTAAAGGATTCATAAGCTTGATTTGGGAGATTTTTTGTTCACTGTTGTGATTACATGTCTTTCTATACTTTTATATACATCTAAATTTCATGGTTGCAGAGTGGTAGGGGTTGATGTTTCACAGAGCAGAGGCTGAGATGGGTTGCAGCGAGGTTGATGTTAGAGTGTAGGTGTCCAGATTATTTGAAGCCTAATACTGTTTTAATTATAAACCTATGATCTTACTGTTTGGCCTTGGGTCACTAACATTTAGATTTGGATTGACTAAATTTATTGGCAAAGTGAAAATACCGGATGTATGTATAAGACATTATTGCATCACAGCCTGTTTTTGCGACAAGTACTGAAAATGTGATGGTGGGATATACAGATCATTTTTGTCAGGTTTTATCTTTTTTAGCTGCAATATGGTGAACTAAAGACTTTGCCTTAATTATGTGACCTGCTGCATTAAAAACCTGGCTTATTTTCTTCCATCTTTTGTGTTTAGCCTCAGTTGGAGGGCTCCTCCACAGGCTTCGTGTGCTGGGCCCGGGGCTTCATGGAGATCCACGCGGCGTCCGGTCAGGCTGCGATAGGAGAGACTCTGAAGAGGTACTGCTCCACTGAAGGCACAGCTCCTCTTCTCCTGTTCCCCGAAGAGGACACCACCAACGGACGCGCCGGTCTGCTCAAGTTCAGGTTGGTACAACTCTCGCCAACATAAAAGCATACATTATTTTATGTGCCATCAGGAGTTCAGCATTGACAGTAACTGGCAGCAGCACCTCTCAAAAAAGGCTGGAAAAGGTTTAACTGTTTAAAAAAAAAAAACAGCTGAAGGAGCATTTTGCAAACCAATTAAGTGAATTGGCAGAACTTCAGTAATTTGTCTGGGTATAAAAGAAGCATTTTAGGTATGTATTATTAGTATTGGATGAATTGGATGCTCAACACTGCTCCAGAAGTATAGAGGTATAGTTGTTTCTGCTTGGTAACCAAAAATAGAAAAATATGTAAGCATATGTATGAGTTTGGCCTTAAAGTATCAGATTTCACACAGAAAACCCTGAAGGTATCCTGCTAACACTGTTCTTCTCTTGCAGCTCTTGGCCGTTCTCACTGACGGAGCCCATCCAGCCTGTGGCCTTGCGGGTGTACAGACCATTCATTGCTTTGGTAATTCAATTTTAAATACTTTTTGCTTCATTATACAGTGCTTTCTTTCATGCGAAGGCATAAACTTTCATGCTGACGTCTATGTTCTTTCAGTGTTTTTTCCAATTCTGGATTAGTGGGCAATGTATTTATTCAGACAAATACATTATATATATTTTATTCTGAGGAGAAATATTTTATTCTCTTGGTTCATTCCAAAACTAAATGTCTGTTTTGTGGTCTTTTGCTAAAATTAGAAAGTCATTACGGAAATGAAACAACAATGTGGCAGGATGTCCCTTTGTATTGGCTGCTTATAAAACAATAACGCATTTAACCACAAACATGACTAAATCTGAAAAGGTTTGGGCACTGTGTAAAATATAAATAAAAGATATATTTTTACAATTAAACATAAATTCAGGTGTTGTATTTTATTTTTGTAAGTAAAATATGGTTTTATTACATTTGCAAATGATTAAGTGTTTTCTCTTCACAGAGCATCCCGGAGTGCAGCTGGCTGGTGGAGCTCATGTGGACTTTTTTTGTTCCATGCACAGTGTATTATGTGAGGTAAAAAACTGTTCATATTATAACTTGGTCTGTACTGTGCTGTTGATTTAACTACTATTATTGTATATCTTAATATTTAAAATGTGTTTTTTTGTTTTGTTTTTTTAAAGCTGGCTCCCTACAGTGTCCAGACAAGATGGAGAATCCACACAAGAGTTTGCAGACAAAGTTCAGGAGGTAAAAATATGTTTTAAATTCATTTCTTAAAGGGGATATATTCTGCAAAATTGACTTTTTGAGTTTTTTATGTTATAATGTTGTTCCCTCAAAAACGTACCTGGAGTCATTTTTTTCCCCAAAAATGGTGTACAGCTCTGTTTCCACTGATTCTGCACAGCCATTTTTTTTATTTTGTAGTAAAATGGCATCATACAAAAAGTTTAAGGAAACACAAAACCTTTTTTTTTATTTTTATTTTTTTAAGATTCTGTTCAGAATAGTAATGGCTCTGCCCTCTGCTGGTCCTCACCTGTTATATATGTCTGCAGTAAAGGAATTATTGGAGACATTTTCTTTTAGTCACATAATGTTCTTAAAGGTTGTGAAACATGCAGTGCTGTTCTAGAGGCAACCAAGATTGGTTTAAAAATAAAAAATAAAACCATAATATAGCACATTTAAGTAAATAAAACATAAACAACTACAGGAAATTACACATCTCGTCATTTTACCACTATTGAAAGAAAGTAGGTGCATTTATTGTATATTTTCAGTTCCTCATATAGTTTATAGCCTGAGCCTTTAAGTCTATTTGTTTCAGTAGTTCAGATTTAATACATGCAAAGTGAAATAATTCAAGCATTTATTTATTTGCATTGTGATGATTATGGTTTACACTTAATGCAAACCAAACTTCAGTACTTACTTACTTGCTGTATTACAAAATCATTACAGTTAAAATAAATAGATGCTTGAAATATTTCCCTCTGTGTGTACTGAATCTATATATACTGTAATATTTACTAGTTTCACTTTTTGAATTAAACTACAGAAATGTTACTTTTCCACAATATTCAAATGTTTAATGTGCATCTGTAAAATAAAAAAAAAAGTTAAAGTCATAGTTTTAAAAATATTTTTATGTTGTATACATTTTTCAGTTGTTGGCCTCTGAACTCGGCCTTGTCTCGACCAAAATCACCAAAGCGGACAAAGCAGAGCACATCAAGAGGAAAAGACACACAGTGCCACAGACAGCCACAAGTACGTCTCTCATGTCGCTGTGTTATCTGTGGGTCATCAGCCTGTTGCAGTCTGGGTGAGAAACTGTTTGTTTGTGGTTCCTAGGTGTCAGACCAGGCTCCATTGGTCTTGGTTTTATCCAAAGCCTGGGTACAGATGATCGTAGATTGGCTAAAATGGCGCAGCAGGTGAAGGATGTGCTGCCTCACGTCCCATTGAACGTCATCACAAAGGATTTAGGTGAGCTGTGCTTTCAGTTTGTCTTCCTGTCAGTTCTTTGAGTTAAAAAAGTCTTAAACTTGGTTTTGTCTTCATATTTTGTTCAGCGAAAACCAATTGTGTTGATACAACCATTACAAACTTACTGGAGAACAAAGAGGAGGCCATGATGGAGGCTTCTGGGATGTCTATGTATAGTTCTTCTCTCGGCTCCTATTCCTCCAGTTCATCTCCCACCATAAAGGTTTGGCCCACTCAGCAGCTTAGCTTCACTGAAGCCATTACACTGAGTCCACAGCAATGCACTAGGGCTGCATGCGTTACCCTGAATTCACACCAAAAACGTCTCGAGAGCATCGCAGCAGCAGCTCGTTTTACGTGCGTACTGTTTAAAAGCGTCAATCCACACCGAGGGCGTCAGAGCTGCTGCTGTAACGCTGCTCAAGTGAGTCTCACCCCTGAGTTTTACAGACGACTCACTGTCTGAACAGAAAGTTGTCTTTACAGAGTCCTGGAGCTTCCACTTCTGCATGTTGTCTTTGTAAAATGGCTGCTTGGCGTTGCAAATTATGTTACATTTCTCCTCCTCAAGAATCAACTTCTCGGTGCGTAGTGTTTACATTACCACTGTTTTCAGTGAGCCTTTATTTTGAAAGTGTAGCGGAATTTTTTTTGACACTTGGTGCCTGTTTCCTGTGTTTCTGCCGCTGATCGCCTTGTAGACACTTGAAAAATAGAACTCCAACCTAATTTGAGCGTAGCGTCGCGGCAAGGCGTTCGTAAGACTCACGTAAGACGTCCCCGGTGTGAATTGTCAGATTGATTAAAACAGAAAGCAGTTCACTCGCGTCTGACGTGACGCTGCTGTCACGCACTGCTGCTGCTGTTTTGGTGTGAATTGGGAGTTAGAAAGACATGCCATAACTATGTGGAATATTGAAATAACAATTATTGGTGATATTTTGACATAGTAAGTTACACAGTAACAGTACACAGTAACTACACTAAAACAGAGCAGTGTGTTTGGCAAATTTATTTTTATTTGGTTACATCATATTTTCATTAAGGCTCTCATAGGGAAGTGATTGTGACAGTGTAAATCTCAGATGGAGGACCTTAACGTTATTGAGATGCATTTAACCCTCTGCACCCTGAGCCATATTTGGGAAATTATCCTCGCCTAGACTTTTTAAATAAATAGGGCTATAAAATTTTACTCCAGTGATCCACAGAGATGCTACTTACATCATTTTTTTCAGAACAACCTGAACTTTAAGTCTGTGTGTGCTGATTGTATGACAATTGAGAATAAAAACTACCTACTTGTCCAAAAGGCAAAAGAAAAAAAAAAGTGAAAATGCAAAACGAGAGCTCTCTTATTAAAATTTACAAAAATAAATGTTTACAAGCCTTTTGATGAATAAAATGTATAGATCCTTGTTAGGTGCAATATCAAATAAGAACAGTGTAGGTAAAACTGTTTTGCATTCTGCATACATTTATTTTAAAAAAGTGCCAGGTGCCCTAAGGTGGCACTCAACTATAAAATGTCGCCAAAAGACACTGAAGTCTCAGACGCCATAAAATGAACACTAGAAAAGTTACAAAGATATCAAAAGCAGCTTTCGAACTCGTAAGCTTTAGCTTCAACTGGAGAAAAAACTAAGTAACTACCGCTCATGGTTACAGAGAGATCTTAATTCTAATAAAACATGTCCTCAGCAGTCGCTGGCGACGTGTCAGGGTCCAGAGGGTTAATTACACTGGTCTACAGCAAAATGCTTTGGAACAAAAGTAGTGAAATTTTTCTTGGATTAGGTCACTAATAAAGAAAAAGTAAGTCAGAAGTGCAGATTGGCTATAGTTTCCAAGAAACAGTATTGGGTCAAAATTTATGCAAAATAAGGCAAAAACGGTAGTTTATCAGAAGGTACAGTGTCTACAAGCAACCAGTTCTATCTGAAAGCTGCACATTCCAATACATTCATTTTAATATGTCTAGAGTTTTTACATAAAATGTTTTGTTTTTATTTGCAGAAATCTCTCTCTTGGAAGTGGACAAAATGCATGCATGTAGAGAAATTAAATATTTTCAAAATATAAATATTATTTTTAAGCAAAAATGGCTAAATCTATTGTATAAACAGATGCGATTTTGATGTGAAACAATATCATTAAATATCTTGAATACATTAGCTAACACAGTTATCAATTGATTTTCAGTTCATCTTATCAAAATAAATGAGATTTAGCCACTTTTATCTGGGAAGCAGATCAAGTCCAAAAATGTGTAGACCAGTGTTACTTGCTATATGGATAGTGCGTTATGCTGATATCACAATAATGATAAATTTGTGATACATTGTACAGCTCTAAACTTTTCCATCTTTCTACATCATTTTGCCTCTGCTTTTCATCCACAGCCTGCTGCCAAAGCATTTGGGAAATCACCATATGACAGACATTTGTCTCTCCAAGAGAGAAAAGAGGCTCTGTATAATTTTGCAAGAAGGTGAGCTTCATTGCACGCACGCACGCACGCACGCACGCACACACACACACACACACACTCACACTCACACTCACACACACACACTTGAACGAACACACTCACACGCACACGCACACACACACACACACACACACACTTGAACGAACACACTCACACGCACACACACACACACACACACACACACACACACACACACACACTTGGCTAGAGCTGGACGACATGCTTTTAGAGGCATTTCCCAGTGTCACATGCTACTAAAGACGTGTGCTGTGCCACTAAAGTGACCACTGGGGTTGGGTTTCAACAGTGTGATACATGGGCAATTTTTTTAATGTTTTCTCAAATGAAGCATGGCTCAGGACGTCAGAAGTTTTTTTGTTTCATTTCAAGCTAGAATTTTTTTTTTTTTTACATTTTTATTGTCAGTGTCTTATGGCTATGGTTCTTTGAATATATAACAATGCATTATAGTACATTAAGAGCATTCTTTGTCACATTAAATATTAAGCTTAAAAAAGATACTGATATGTTACTGATATGAATGTTAAATTAGGATGGGTAGGAATAAACCTTTCTTTATCTCTTTTTGGACATACAGTGCCCTTCTCTAATATTGGAACCCTTACATCCTTCTTTGCTCATATTGGAGGGCACTGCAGTCGGTTTGCTCCTGTAGCTAATGGCATGGTTTCTCATTTAAAAACACTTGTGTGACTCTTGTATGATGTCCTGGATTAATTATCCTGCAATGAAAGCTTTTTTATACTACTGTCTAGAAAGCTACTGGCTAAATAGATCTTCAAAGTTGATAAGAAACTTTTTTTTTTATCACTCTTATGCATTGGTTTACACAGACTATTAATCAATTTTTAGTTCAAAATATCAAGAGGACAGAAAAAGCAATAAACATTTTATGTCAAAGTCACGTAGTGCTTTGTCACAAGGACATCTAAACCACAGAAACACATTGGGTCTGATCCATGTCATCAATTATAGCGAAGTAATGTGAATAATGCATGGGATACTATCTCTACTGAACCTTCAAATTAAAAAGGTAACGCTTTATTTTTTGTCCCTTTTGCAGGCGTTACATTGAAAAACATGGACTGCCTCAAGAAGACGGTCGCTAAAACACTTTGGGTCAAGCGTTCACCCCAGAAACCGCCTCTCTGCTGTCTCCTCAAAATGATTTTATATTCAGTAAAGACAAACATATTCTCAACATTTTCACTTTGGTGCGATGGTGACAATGCACGTATTAAAAATCCCTCATTTTGGCTGGAGTACATGGATTTTGATAAAAATTTGTATTACTCTCCAGTGACTGTGAATCATGTATTTATTTTTATAATGTCCAGAGTCATTGATGATGAGAATAAATTTCGGCTTGACCTTGCGTTTAGGATAATTCATTCTTCTGTTGTTGCTAATGGGGTGCACAGTGGCAGAGTGGTTAGCAGTCCTGCCTCTCAGCAAAGAGGAGGTTGTGGGGTTGATTCTCGGATCACTGACTACTCTAAATTGCCCCCTAGTGGATGAATGTGAGAGTGAACGGTTGTCAGTCAGCGTGTTTCTGTACAGTATGTTTTAAAACTGGCAAATTAAAGTGAAAAATATGTTGACACCAGAAATATTTTTATTTTTAAATAATGTTTTACTTTGTAGCCTCATAAGGGTTTCCACAAGGTCTTAAAGTATTAAAGGCATTACATTTGTTGGTATCAAAATCAAGGCATTTATAGTATTATTTTTTATGGGCTGGTACTGCATTTTGTTTATCTAGGTCAGAGGTTCTCAAACTGTAGTACTTGGGAGTCTTGCAGTTCAAGTCCTGCTGTAGTCTTACTTTAGTTGGGGGTTAAATTTGAAGTTTTACCAAGATTAATTCTGATTTAGACTTTGTTTAATCCTAGCTTAGTCCTGGTTATGTGCTGGATCAGACCTGGTTTAGATCAGGCTTAGACCTGGTTTAGTTCTCTCTTAAGTCAGAAGAAGACTTGGTTTAGGCCCACATTAATTCTTCTCTATGTGCTGGAAGATGTGAATATTTGTAATTGACTAAAATGTGCAATATATATAATACAGTGGTTCTCAAACTGTGGTAGGGTACCACTTGTGGTACACGTACACTTCTTCTGGTGGTACCCAGGAGTCTTATGCAGTTCAAGTCCTGATATAGTTTAATTTAGAGTCAGTTTAATTCCTGGACTCCTTGATTCCCACTTATTTAGTTCTTGTTTAGACTGGGTTTTGTCAGATTTTCTTGGTTCAATTCTAGTTTAGTTGTGGTTTAGTCTGATTTATTCCCAGCTTAGTCTTGGTTTAGACATTTGACCTAGGTTCATCTAGATTTTGTCTACGTTTTTTCTTATTTAATAATGTATTTTTCTGTTACTTAATCCCTATTTTATCTCTTGGTTTATACTTGAGATAGTCCAGATTTAGGCTGATTTTAGCCCTTTAGAGATGGTACTTGGAAAGTCAAATATGTTCCGAGGCGGCGCTAGGTGTGAAAAATTTTTAAACCACTGTTTTAATATATCTTTAACCAATTTACTTTTAATTAATATGTATACGGTCTTGTACGATTAGTTTGATCTTTCGTCACGTAAACGCCTCAGTGAACCGGAAGCTTTGTTTACCATTTTCCGGGTGTGTACCGGAAGTGGAGTAGATTTGGTTGACTCCCGGCTAAAGCTAACGGTTCCACGATGTCAGGTTTAGAAGAAACTACAAACGAATCAGTGGACATTAAAGAAAACCAAGACCTCGGTGCCGATGTTGAGGACCAGCTCGAAGATGATTATGTGGATCCGACCCGATATGTATTTTACAGGTAAAGAGTTTAAACTTAGCATCGGTGTGTTGGTAGCACAGGCTAGCTCAGTGGTTGCATCCTAACAGCTAATATTTAAACAAATGAACACAATTGTATGTATTTTTAATGTTTGACGTTTCGGCCATTGCACGTCAAGACATTAAAGTATAAATTAAGACTGACATTGTTACCTATATCCTAAATAAGTCCCCCAAAGCTTGTTAGGTTCCAGATTTACTGGCGTATGGTGATTGTGACTCCTGGGTCTTTAGGTGTGCGGTGGGATTTATTTACACATGTTGTCTTTGAGCATGATTGGAGATTATCCGCCAGTAGTAAATCTGTCATGTTTTTGTTACAGAGACAGGAAAGAGTGGGCTGACCTGGAGGCTGTTCCTCAAGATGATGGACCGAACCCTGTGGTGAAGATCGCCTATTCTGACAAGTGTAGGTCCAGCCTGAAGCACAGGGAGTGTAATCAAACCTGTAGCTCTCATCCACTTTCCAAGTAGCTCCCCAAAGGCTTTATGATTAACTTAAATTAAATTTGACAAAACAAGTTCATGATTTAGCACTCATTTATCCAACCACACTTGTGAATGTTCTCAGTCAAATTCAAAAGTACTCAGCCCCTTTGTGTACAAAAGTATTAGATTATTATATGCCAGTTGTTAGTCAAACAATTGCTTGATGAGTCAGTATTGATATTAGATCGACCACAGTATTTTCAGATTAGGAGACTGGAGTTTGGTTTCACAAATGGAATGATAAGTGTGTCAGTCACTGCACACAGACGCACAAAATGTGAACTGAATATGCCTTGTTTTAATTTAAAACATGAGTTGTGCACACCAACATTTTGTAAATGTTCAGGTGAATGTTGAAGGAAAACAAAATACACCTTTATTTGGGTTGAAAGTGTCAACTCTGTGACTAACTGGCAACTGTCCAGTGTGCATCCTGCCTTAAGCCCATAGTTCCTGGAATAGGCTCCAGTAACTAAACAAATGTTACAAAGCATGAGCAGCCCACTGCCATTAGTGATTTGTAAAAGTAGCTCTGAGCGGGAAAAAGTTTGGAGACCCCTGGTATATAGTATTCATAACTTGTTGTGAAATGTAATTTGTGAGGGACTTTACACATTTATCAGCTGTATGTGAATGTGCAGTCAGCCTGTTTTCAAGCCAAAATGGTAAAAATCATATATAAACTGAGAACTAAACAAAGCAGCTGATGTATTCAATGAATCATTCTGTCTGAGTTAGAGACAAGCAAGCACTGTGGACCTTTTACAAAATAATGCAATGTAAGGTAAAAATATTAAAATGTCACTATTCATGCAAAAACCGCATGCAAAGCAACAGTTTCAAGTCTCTGTTGCTATAGTTGAGTGGTTAGACCAGCTGCCTTTATCTGCCATACCAGGGCTGGCTCTCTGGTGTGGAGCCTGCATGTCCTCCTTTTGTTATGGTTCATTCCTGCTTCTTTGCACATTCATCTATTCTACGAAAATTGCCCAGAGTGAAAGAATGTCAAAGGTTGTCTGCCCCACCAAACTTCAGGCCATAGCTTCTGGAATAAGCTCCGGCCTCTATGATCCTTAATGAGAAAAACCTGACCGTGATGAAACAATACCACAATTCCAATCTGTCTAACTCAGCTACATTTGTTCATTCCCACAGTCTCGGATGTTTATGATTATTTCCGTGCGCTGCTGAAGAAGGATGAAAGAAGTGACCGGGCGTTCGCTTTGACTGCAGATGCCATCGATCTGAATGCTGCCAACTACACAGTATGGTGAGCTGTCAAAAGTCAGCATTAGAACACACACCAATCATTTTACTGATTTTATATGATAGTGTTGTATTGTAAGAATGCTTATACTCTGTTTTTGGTACAGGCATTACAGGAGAGTGCTACTACAAGCTTTAGGGAAAGACCTGAGGCAGGAGATGGCGTACATCACTGCCATCATCGAGGAGCAGCCCAAGAACTACCAAGTGTGGTGAGGTCTACCTAAACATACAAGACAAGAATAAATGCATTAATAACTTGTTTTACATACTATGTGTTGTCTAGTTTTTTTAGTCTTAATGTCATGCATTTTTTTTTCACCATACTGCTAGCTAAATGATTTACCCGTAGATGTGGTAGCTATACCCAGTTTTAGATTTATAACTGCATGCATTATAAGGAGTCTGGCACTTGATATATTTAGCTCTGTCCACATGTCGAGGACTGAACGACCAGGGGCTAAACTCGATCTAAACCTGGACTAAACTAATAGTTGAATTCATATTTTGTTAACACTTGTGCAGGCATCACAGACGAATGGTGGTGGAGTGGCTGAACGACCCTTCTGAGGAGCTCGAGTTTATCGCAGATATTCTCAGCCAAGATGCCAAGAACTACCACGCCTGGCAGCACCGACAGTGGGTCATCCAGGTACAGTGGCTCATGTGTATCTTGTCAATAAAAGAAAACATGTTTCTATGTTTTTGTTAGGGGAAGGAAAACAGCTTTGTGTAGCACAGATTTAAATGGGACTAAATGAAGAAGTTATTGGTGAGTGGTGGGGTTGATAACGCTATAAGTAACAGATTTTGTTGTTACAGCACCAGGACGGCAGTAGTAAAATCAGGTAGCTCAGCTTTAAATGTTAAGAAGCACCATGCACCAACACTTTATTTATTTGTCCCTCTTCAGGAGTACAAACTGTGGGATAACGAGCTGGTGTACGTAGAGAGTTTGTTAGAAGAAGACGTCAGAAACAACTCGGCCTGGAACCAGCGGCACTTTGTTATTTCTCACACGACAGGTTTCTCTGATCCAGCTGTGATTGAGAGAGAGATAGAGTGAGTCACATCCTTCATTAATTTTATTGTATAGTATTAATTAAATGTTCCAATCAATAATGCAAGGTGTGTGCGTGAAGGAAACTAACAGACTCTGGAATAGTTGTCAGACTCAGAGAAAGGCTGATTTAAGAGTAAATTGCAATGATCTCTTATTTTATTCCATAGCTCTAAATGTTTGAATACATTGTCAGTGCAGTCCCTGTTGAAGTAACAGTTTTGTGTCCAAATTCTATAGTCCATTAAGTGTAAGTCTGCCACTAGGTATAAATATTTCTTTTTTCTCTGTTTGATGCAGATATTGTTTGACCCAAATCAAGAAGGCTCCCCACAATGAAAGTGTGTGGAATTATTTAAAAGGGTAAGACCTTTCTGAGCCAGAGAAAGTTGTTTGTGTTGCTGTTTTACCTGTGCAGTTGTTGCATGTCTTTTTTTTTTTTTTTCATTAAATAGTAGGGCTGAGACAATACAGTTATGTTACAATATGATACTATTTCTATACTTTGATGCTGATTGGATTCAGTATTAAGATTTAAATATATATTGTGATACAAGTAAGCCAAAAGTTTAATTATAGACGTAAAAAAAAAAAAAAAAAACACAAGGCATGTTCTTAAAAGCAATAAATCAACCATCACCAGTCTGTTTGACATTTATGTATTAAGAAATGTAAGTGCAATGCTGCCCTCTACAGTCCTGGACGAATTATTGCTCTCTTTTGTCTCTCATTTGACTGAAAGCAGTGCATCACTGTGGCACAATTATAATGCATGACATCACTAAAGTATCATTACTTCATATTGCGCTTACAAAAATATTGCGATATATCAGAAATTAGATAATAATACTTAAGATAATAATAATACTGTCTTATTTAAGGATGCTTCAAGATCCGTGACCTGTCCACTCAGCCCGGTCTGATTGAAAAAGTCCTGGAGCTGAAGGAGACTCACTGTTCGCCGTACCTGCTGGGGTTTCTGTTCGACTGCTATGAAGACGCCTTAGAGACCGGCAGCCACAAGGAGAACGACAAGGAGCAGAGGGACACGCTGAAGAAGGCTTTAGAAGTAAGAGCTTCTCCTAATCAGAGACTATACATAATCAGAGGAAAATTGCATCCTTTAGGCCAAATGTACACATACATACAAACTATTACAAAAAACAGATACATCCCCACTGCACATCAGGACCTGGCTTTTAATTGCATTTTTAATACAAATTACAGTGTTGCTTTGCCAGCTTTCTAGTGTCTGTGGCACTGTTGTATGAATGTGTGAGAGTGGTTGTGTGATTGGAGGTTGGCTGCCACATCTCCATCAGTCTACCCCAGGGCTACAGACAGAGCTCACCATCACCAGTGTGACTGAGGAGTAGGGCTGTACGATATGGAGGAAACGTGATATTTGATAACTATGTTGAAAATTGCAATAACGATATTATTGCGATATTTGAAAATTGAGCCTACTTTTTGAACATAATAAGTTAAATTCACTACATTTAACAAAAATGTAAGTTCCTGTATTTACAAGTCAAAACAGAGACAAAATCAAAACTTAACACAGACTAAACCAGGAATAAAACAAGGCTAAGCTGTGACTAAATTAATTAAATTACCACTAAAACTGGACTTTTAAATCATTTTTATTTAGTCACAACACATGTTCTTTTAAGGCTCTGGTGGAAAATGATTCTTCAGTGTAAATCTCTGTCAGATGGAAGACCACAGTGTTATTGCGATATATTTAGATTATTGCAATACGGCTATTGTGTTTGTTGATATTGCAGTAACGAATGATTTTGCGATATATTGTGCAGCCCTAGTGAGGAGTGAATAAATAATACACTGTTTGGGTTTTGAGTGTCTAGAAAAGTGCTTTAGAAATCTAATTTAAAAAATACTTGTATATACAGACTGTTGCTAATAATGATTTGACTAATGTTGCTTTTCATTTCCTTGTTGTAGATTTGTGACCTTTTGGCAACAAAGAAAGACACGATACGAAAAGAGTACTGGCTATTCCTGGGTCGATCTTTAAAAAATAAATATGGATTTGCTGATGTAAATGGAGACGAGCCGGAGGCGTCTGTCCCATCTTCTGAGCCACAGGAGCTGAGCTAGTGCTGCTAACACTATTTTAAAGCGTTTTGTTTTCCACTGAGCTGTACAGTACGGGGCAGGCTGGTTCGACATGGCTTACAGATAAATCTTTATTCTCATGAAAACACGTAACACAGAGGAGGTTTCCATTTTCTCTGAGATGGAGGCCTAGTATAATGTTCAGACTTTATCCTGAGGGTCAATGGTGTCTCTGTGTCAGCCCCATGACTAACTGGCCACTGTCCCATCAACAAACTGCAGTTTTAGCTCCACTTTTTACTAACAGTATGCAGTAACCAACCTGACCTGTATTGTACTACTCCAAGGGAAACATAACTTTACTTTGTGACTGTAAATTAATATCGTGTATAGCTTATATGGGCATAAAAAATGCACTGAAGGAGACAAACTGTTTGATTAAGGCTTGCTCTGTATCCCTTTTATCTGTGGATGTGGAATAAAACTAAATGCTTTTGTAAACGCATTTTACTGTTAACCTGTTTTCTTTACACATCTAGGCAAAACTATTGTAAAACTCAACAATTGTTTTTACAAGGGGGCTGTAGTGTAGCCCTGGAGGGACATTTTTCTTTTCTCTAAAGCAATGGAAACTGGAATTTGTTACACGAAACAAAATCCAACTATTTGTGACATCAGGGGCCTTGTACCTTGAAGCTGGTTGAACTTAGCCCTGATAAGTGTCCCTTACCCAGACAGACAAAACCAAACATGAGCACCTCTGGATAAACGGTGCCACGAAGCAGGTTACAGAGTCGCTGAGTTAACCCTGGGTTCCTCGTTCATGTGGGACAGGAGGAGTCTGTGCTAAATGACTGGCCAGCGACAGTTCACCTGAATATCAACGAGAAACTACATTAAACCATAGATCCATGCAATGAACACATAGTCCACTGATTATGGTTGGACTTATTTTACCCCCATTTGAAGCGGGCCTATTGTGAATCCGACTAAATGAACAGGAAATGTATTAAGAGATTTGGTCTGGTCTGGAGAAAAACAGATGTTTGTCCATATACCACTGGTTTTATCAGAGGAATGCCATGTTTATATCAGTAAAGGTAAAATGATTGCTCTCTCTGTTTAAAAAAAAAAAAAAAGAATTTAATACATTAGCGGTGAAAGGGGTTGTTTTTTTAATAAATGCAAATTGAATTTAAAGGGGCTGAATTATGCAAAATCGGTAATGTTCCCTCATCAAAAACATACCTGCAGTTGTGTTTTGTTTCATTCACTCCAGGAAGCACTGACCAATCAACAAACCCTCTACATCCAATCTGCTCTCATTTATTTATCCACAAACGGTGTACAGCTGTTTCCACTGATTCCTAGCAGCTACTGTAGTTTTCATTTTGTAGAAAAATGGGATCATTCAAGAAATTTAAGGAAATAGAGCTTTTTTTCCTTGTGTCCAAAATACTGCAACGGCTCTCCAGTCCACGATCCTCTTTACCTTTTTTTTTTTTTTTTTTTTTTTTTTTTTAATGGCAGTAGTAAAGTAATTGTTGGAAAAGCTTTGTAGTCAAGTTTTTAAAGGTTGTAAAATGTGAAATGCTGTTCTAGAGGCGCCTAAGATTGGTTTAAAAAAGATAAATAAAGCATAATATGCCCTCTCTAAAATAATTCTTTAGTTGAACGTTTTAGCAAAGGTAAATTTTTGACCCCTAGGACACTGGGACTAAACAGAAAATTAAACCCTCATCGACTGTATGAGCAGAAACATTCACTGCACCCAAGTTTTTTGTTTTTTTTACCACATCCCTTTTATTATTTTTTTTTTCTTTGACACAAACAGAAGGAAAAAAACACATCTGAGATAACCAAGTCTCACCACCACATTTGTATTAAAACATTTAATTTAAACAAATGTAACTGAGGTATGTTTTAGTGTGGAGATGAGACTTGTGTCAAATATGATCTTAAATGTAAACAATAATATTATTTTTCATTTCTAACTCCCGCCCCCACTTCCTCAGTCTTTCGCTCTTTGTCCAGCTTTCTTCTCTGTTGGAAATTACGTCCATCTCCCTTGCTTCCTGTCCATTTTTGTCTTTTGAAAATACTCGCTAAATATTTTTTAATCAAACCAAAGACTCCCACCACCTCTTTTTTTTTTTCCATCTTTCTGTACGACTTAGGATTCACCAAACAAGGCATTACTGTTTTCCTGCTTTGTCAATCGTCCCATCACTGCCCTCTTATCTCTTCTCTGATTAGTGTGCGTATTAATAAAAGTCAAAATAAAGTGAAAAAAAAATAGTTAAGGCCTGTTTCACTAAAGCCCTTCAGACCGGTCATAACAAACTAATTCATTGTTGATATTTGGGACTTGTGTTTGAAATTATAGAGAATATTTTGAGTATTTTCTTTAAACAATGCAAGGCTGTATGCAAAAATCAAGATGAAATAGGTAAACTAAAAAATATTCAGCCTGATCGTCAACTTTATGCAAACACCAACACCTTTTCTACTACTTTGGCCAATTATCATCAGGGCTTTGCTTTCAGCTTCATAAACTTGAATGGTATTCTCAAATGTGCTTGATTATGAGTTATTAGTTTCTAGAGTGACTGAGTAGCCTTGCAAGAATGGGTGCACCGACCCAGTGTCCCTAAAAAGTCTCAGGTCTGGCGAGAAAGCAGTTATCCATAACAACAAGCAAGCAATTATGTTTTTAGTTAGATGTTTATCGTGACAGAGCAGCCAAAAGCTGGTGGGTTGGAAAAAACTATTGTAAAACTCAACAATAGCTTTTATTAAAGATGGGTTTTGTAGTGTAGCCCTGTAGGGACATCTTTCTTTTCTGTAAAGCCATAGAAACTAGAAAAGGTAAGGGTTAGTCCATGTTTTTGTAAAATAAAATTAACAGTTTATAGTACAAATCTGCAAATTTACTGCTACTACTTTTGTGTCCTTTTTCCTTTTTCCCTTCTGGGGTCACTGCAGCCTCTAGGTTTTACACCAGATGGCTTTCCTGATGCATTCCTCTGCATTTATCAAGGCCTGGGACTGACAAAAGTAGTACACTGAATGCTTTATAGCCTGAATTTTCTGCTTGATCATGAGTTATTAGTTGTGAAGTCGTGAAATCCTGGAGGGACTGACTCTGGTCAACAATCGAAGACCGGTTTGAGAGAGCTTTGTGAAAATGGCCCTTGAAAAACTGAAGTTCAAAGTCTAGAGATGGTCCAAAGGTCGAAGTTCATCCAGAGTTACCATGGAAACGCCCTGAGGAGAAATCAGTAACCGTGGCATCAGTACCTTTATTTATAAAATGAAATGAATGAATCCAAATGCAGTAACAACATCACAGTGGGCTCTTACCTAGTTGGCCCAGGACAGAGTGATGAGGGCGGGGCTGGGGTCGTTGTAAATGGACCTGCGGCGCCGGGCTCCAGAACCACAGACCTGACAAACACAGAGCTTAGCTTAGCTTTAGCAGCACACAAAAAATCATATAAAATAACAAAGAATCAAGGAAAATGCAGTGACCACCATTGTTTTAAATGTGTTGGACTCAGTTATTGCTATTTACAGAGCACTAATACACAAAATCAAGTGGAATTTTGCTGTGTTGAAAAATACAGATGTAATAGTAGAGATATAATCATTTGAAATTAATTAAAGGTCCAGGTTTTTTAAGCTTTTAACCATGTTATAATGCTGTTTCCTGTTCAGAAACATACCTGGAGTAGTATTTTGCATGTTTGAGTAATCTTTATGTTCTACATAGACTCATGAAACCACTACAAAGCAGTCAGCTCATTTATCTATCTGTTAGCGTGTTGCTAACAGCCAGGCTAATAATCCATTTTATGCTCTGTCAATTCCCCACCGTTGCCAGCAGGGGGCGACAGACACCTAATCCAAGCATACTCTTCAAAGTTAAAGAAACAGCTCCCCAAAAGAAGTTGTTTTACAGTTTGTTCTAAAACATGAAATACCAATGCAAAAGTGTCCAAAACTATTTTTAAAAAAGCATAATATAGGGGTTTTAATGTAAAATTTACAGCAAGACACAAAGATCATTGAAAAAGTAAAAAAAAAAAAAAATCTCTTATTGGCAAAAATGTGGTCCCATGTAGGCACAGATGGAGCTCTCACAGGAGTGACAGGACTTGTTTACATGACACACACGATACATAAACGCTGTCCAGTAACAGAGTCGCTTAAATCCTGGGGTTTTCTGGAGCTGAGCTGACCTGAACTCTAAAGCATCAGAGAGCGAGATTATTCTGTACATCCATTACTAATGAGAGATTTTTGATGAAAAATGTCACTACTGTTGTTCTTAATGCTATGTCTTCTGTTTCTGTGGCATGAGAAAGCCGGCCTCGTGTAAACAAAAGCCCAGTCTGCAACAGAATCATTGAGTGTTGGGCCAAACTCATGTTGTGTGTAAACAGCCCCTTGGCTCCTTTTTCTTTTTACCGGGGAGCAGGCTTTGTTCCTGTTGCTGCACAGAATGACTTTGCAGTGGAGGTAGACGTCAGTGGACCCTGTGAACTGGAACAAGTTGAAGGAGAAGAAGTTGGAGGTTCCCATGCCGTTCCCAACCACCTTCACCGACTTGTCTTTGGGGTTTGCACAACTGCGCACACACAAAGAGGGACACAGAGACATTTTTATGAGCAGCAGTTGTTTATAGATCTCACCCGAGTTGGATCAGCTCATGTTTGGGACTAAACCCGGACTAAATCAGAACTAAAACAGGACTAAACCCATTCTTAACCCAAGTTTTTCAGCAGCATGGGTCTCACCCGTTCTCGATCAGGTCGTATTTGGGTTTGCTCTCAGGCTGAGGCTGACTGGTGGCCCAGCAGGAGTCCGTCACCAGAGACACCAGTTTGTGGTCGAGTCCCGCGGTGCTGAGCTGGACCCAGATGGTCTGGTCCAGCTGGAGCTCGGTGCGGGGGGTGATGGGAGAAGTCCTGGTCCCATCCAAGTACGACTTCATGGTCAGATTATAAGACCAGGCTCCAGACACAATCCTCTGGACCACGGAGCTGCGCACAACAATACAGGAAATGTTTTAGTGACAAAACACCAAATAAACAAGTGACATTTGAGCTTTACATCTCAGTTTAGTTATGTTGGCCACATATTTAAATAAAAATAACCAAACTGCCTTGCTCCGCACCTGTCTTTGATTCTGAGAGCCATAGTCTTGACCTCAGGCTGGCTGTAGAAGCAGGAGAAGTCCACCGTGAACTGGTCTTGGCGGGTGACCATCCCGGTCTGGTTCTTCATCCGGACCGAGTTCTTGAAGATGATCTGGCTGTTTTCAGTCTGTCACACGCGTTTGGCACAGTTAAGAGGAGACACTACAGGAAAATGCATTTTTTCAAATCTTCCAGTCTTGTACATAAATATATTTTGAAGAATTTTACAGAAGGATTTGATTATATATAATTCCTAGCCTGATTTATTGGGCATTTTATTCCTTAAACAAGGCAAAATTTTACTTTTTAAAGCAGTATTTCCTAGTCTACTGAAAGACTGAAGAAGATCTCCATAATCCCCTCTGATAAAGCTTTTTTATGTAACATGTCGACAAAATGGATCAAGAATTTTAAGCCTAACTTTCTAATATTCAGATTTAGTTTTTTGAAAAGTGCAGATTTGCACATTCTTATTCATATATAATGCCAAATTTCCATATGAAAACATTAAATGACTCAAAGCATGCAATACATTTTTTTCCTATCTGTATGTCAGTGATCTACAGGAAAAGTTTCACATTGATATCTGTTACATTAAAAACATTTTCTATTCACCTTCAGTGACTCAACCTTTAAATCTGATTATTATCTGACTTTAAAACTCTGTGTAAATTCAGCACTTAAAGGGATAAATGTCTCACCGTGACCTCTGTCCCACACGAGTCGGTGTTGTCAAACCCAAACTCCAACATGTGGGTCTCCGGGTCCATGTGGCCCTTGCAGCTCGGGTCGTTCAGGTGTAAGTCCGAGTATTTGATGCCTTTCTCCGTCAGAAGACATCCCACCAGAGCCAGGGTCGCAGAGTTTTCTGCACACACCGTCGGCTCACCTGAAAACGTAAGCAAACACTCCTTAGTGGTGTAAGTAATTAACAACAAACTCTGATGATGATTCTCAACTGGTGGGTTGGGACCCCAAAACCGGGTTACCAGGTATAAATAAAATGGGGTTAAAACTTATCGAACCAAGTACCACCTTAGAAAATATTTTGCTTTCCAGTTAACATCTTTTTTGGACTACAGTAAGCTGGGACTAAATCAGTACAGCCAAGACTAAAACAGGACTAGCCAGGTCTAAACCAGGACTCTGTAAGGTCTAGACCAGGACTACAACAAAACCCTGTAGGTACTAAACTCTGATCAAAACAGGACTAATCCAGGTCTAAACCCAGATTAAACCAGGATTAAACAAGGTCAAGATGAGAACTGAATCAGGACTAAACCAAGGCTAAAGAGGGCAAAACCAGGTCTAAACCAGGACTCAACAAGGTCTAGACCGAGACAATAACCTTGTACTAAACCCAGAGTAAAAACAGGACTAAACCAGGACTAGACCAAACAAGGTCTATATGAAGACTAAAACAGGACTGTACCCAGATTTTAAAAAAATCCCTAAACTAGGACTAAACCAGGAAAAAAATCTGAACTGCGGAAGACCGTTGGGTGCCATCAGTGGGACTTGCACCATAGTTTGAGAACCACTTCTCCACTCTACAGATTTGGGTTTACAGTTGCTGAACTGAGGCACGTTTTCTTACCCAGGGTCTTTTTGGCTTTGTACTTGGAGGCGAACACGGCGCGACAGAGACACGTCTCTTTGTTCAGGTCCACTCCACAGAACTCATGGTCGCTGCAGTAAGTGTCCAGACACAAGCCTTGTAAACCAACTACAACAGAACAACACTGGATTAAAGCCACATGACCACAGGGCTTTAACAAAAATATAAATAAGGGGCTGTGGGTTTTTTTTTAGATATGATTTTTATACTATTTCTACTATTCTTCAAAGATAAAATAAATGAATGAAAAATGTTGATTAAACTGTAACCCACTTTCTTTTGGAAAGCAGGAGGGTCTGGATCTCCAGCCACAGAGACATTTCCAACCGTGTTGCTTGAAACCGACCTATCACAGTCGTTTTTGCAACATTTGCAACATTTTTTTACAAAAGTAGAAGATTATCTCCACTCCAAAAAACTAAGATGGCAGCGGCTTATACAAAGTGATTTTTACAACTTCTCTTGCCTCTGTTTGATGTTGTTTAATGTTTTCCATCAACACCTGTTGATTCTGCTGAAGTCTGTGTTATTGTTCAGTTCTCTGTGTGATGTTTTCTTTGTCTTGTTTCCATTTTAACAACAGTAAAGTCCCGCTGACGTCTGACGTAATGACCACATTCAAACTAACCCACTTTTTTACCAAGTTTTTGTACAACTGGCTTCTGCTGCTGCCCTTGTTCAGAAATAAGTACAGAGTTACTAATAATGTAGCGTATTCTGGTGTTTTATAGCAAAACCAGCAGACTAACTTCTTTGTATAGAATAGGAAAGAGTGGGAAAAAATCCCACTGAAAACTGAACAATACAGACTTCAGCAGAATCAACAGGTGATGAAGGAAAGACAAAGTGTTGGTTTTCAAGTGAGAAGTTATATTTCAGGACATATGAGCAGGACATTTTTTTTTGCTGCAGATAAAAGGCTGTGATACATTGGTCACAAGTGAGTTGACTGGAAAAGGCTCTCTATGGCTGAGGAACCACACTCTCCACTCTTCTCTTCAAAGAGAAAGTAGGCGGGGCTGACATCTGCACAATAAGAATTTTCTGTCTTAGAGCCTCCCAGTGGCTTGTGAGCCCTATACTTGTGCATACTCCACATATACTGTATGTAGCTAGAAACAGCCCTGACATGTCTCCAAGTGTCCGCCCTGTAACTAAGGCTATTGTCCACTGTGTAACCCACTTAAGGCCCATAGTTCCAGCCTCCCCACGATCCGTCACTGATGACAGAGTAAGAGTTACCACACTGGGCCTGTGTCCTCCAGTCCGGCAGCGTGACGTTAGCCTTTAGACAGAGAGACGCGTAGGTCTGGTGGAAGCTGCACTGAACTCCGTCCACTGAAGGGTACGAGCACAGCAGCTCTGTGCAGGTGTTGATGAACAGGGCGGGGTCTATGTGGGCGTGGCACGAGGAGAAGAGGGAGCCATTCAGGAGATTACAGCTGTGGGTGGAGCCACACAAACAAACAGTTTGTAATAGGAAAGCTATACATACAAAATACTATACACTACACAGAATACATACGGTGTACTTAAGATGGCTTTTCAAGTGACGCAGCAGAAAATATTTATAATGGTAATCGACTAAAAGTAGCCTAAATTAGGACTAACCCTGGTCTAAACCAAAGGATAAAACAGGGACTAAACCAGGACTTAACTAGGACATAACTAGGTCTAAACCAGAACGAAACCAGGACTTAACTAGGTCTTATCTAGAACTAAACCAGGACTCAACTAGGTCTAAACCAGGACTTAACTAGGTCTAAACTAGGACTGAGCTAGGTCTAAATTAGGACTAAACCAGGACTTAACTAGGTGTAAACCAGGACTAAGCCAGGAATTAACTATGTCTAAACTGCAACATAACTACCTGTAATGAACTAGGACTAAACCAAAAGCACACCGGGTCTAAACCAGAACTAAACTTCAAATTCTACTCCCAAAGGAGGACTAGGACAGAGTTTCTAAATTAAACTAAATCAGGACTTGAAGTACCACTAGAGGTACCTGTACCACAGGTTAAGAACCACTGTTTTGTTTTTTGTTTTGTTTTTTGGAGGATATAATCTTAACATCTGTGCAGGTCATAAGGACTGTGTGTGTAATGTTGGCAGGCAGGAGTTACTGTTGAGTAGCAGTCTGGCAGTCGATGGTGTTGTCCTGGACGTCCTGGTGTGGTGCGTCACATCTAGAGGGACAAACAGCGAGACATTAGTGCAGAGACAGAATGGTATGAGACATCATGAAGCACGGACTGTGGATGCTTCTGGTGTCTGACCCGTCTTTGCTCAGCTCAGAAGACTTTGCGGAGCTCATGTTCATGGCTGCATCGATACACAGCCCTTCCAGATTGGACGGATCTAACCCTGGGGAGAAAAGAGTTGACAGAACATTTTTACAAAACCTTCCAGATTGCAAAGATACTAACCTTATGTACATTTAAAACTAGCCTGACCAACTAACCCCTCCCATTCAAGCTTGTTTCCAGCTAAATCAATCTTAACTGACCAATCACAGCCATTTATCCAAAAGGGGGCGGGGTTAATGCAAGACACTGTTGATATGACTGGCCTTATGTTTTTTTGTTTGTTTTTTTCTTTCTTTTGCGTTCATTCTGTCATACGTTGGTTTGTTTTCCCAGAGCTTGCAGATACGGACAAATGCAGCAGTTCATGCGTTGACCTTTGGGGGGCGCCAGTGAGCAAAAGAAATGGCTGAACTTTTTAAGGAGCCACTAGAGCTATATTTAGTCACGGCATATTCAAAAATTTAACAGGCCGCTATTTTCGCCACATTTTCTTGGCTCTTTTTTAATAATGTTTGTTGTGTTTGTTGGTCCTTTTCTTCCATCTTGGTAAAATCTTTGACTGTCAGCAATCGCCCCCTACTGGCTATTTAACATAACACACATGTTGACATAGAAAAACGTTGGAAATAGAAATGCTGTGACGATAACAATGCTTGGAACGGACTGATGTATTTCATGAATTCATGAGCCTTTAGTCCCAATGGAGTTATGGTGTGTTTGCTGGTACTGCCCCCTGTTTTCTGATTGGTTGTGTGTCTATCCAATAGCGTAGGTAGTTTAATCTGCGTCCATGATAAACAGACAGGGACCAGACTAATTCTATGTTAGAGATTAGAAAAGGAATTAGGATCCATGCAGTTGCAATCCAATGTGCTTCTGGAGTCATACTAAAGGTCCTGTATTGTGCTTTTTTCAGGCATTTTAAAATCGTTTTGGACACATTTGCATTAGTATTTCATAACTATATTAATGTATATGTATGGAAAACGTCTCTTGTTGGAGAGCTGTTACTGTGACTTTGCAGAGAACGCTTATATTCAGTGTCTGTCGTCCCCTGCTGGCAACAGTGAGGACTGGACAGAGAATAAAATGGCTTTTTAGCACAGCTATTAGCAACATGATGCTGACAGCTGACTGCTTCATAGTGCTGGCAATTTAAGGGCTGAAATTATCAGAATAAGTCCAGTGATGGTGTATGGGTTTTACAAATGCGCAAGAGTACTTCCTGGTTGTCAATGTAGAGCCATGAGTGTTTTCAGCTCCTGAGAAAAAGATGGACTCAAAATACAGAATTAAACATGTGAATAACACAAAATACTACTCCAGGTATGTTTTTGAGGTGGAAACAACATTATAACATGGTTAAAAGCTCAAAAAAGTTGATTTAGCAGAATAGGAGACCTTTAAGGAAGACGAGTGCTGATAAGCCGTCAAAGTACAGTTCAAACTTCTGGTCGTAGAGGAGGAAGACTTCGGTCGAGGTTTTAGAAATAGTTATTCCTTCAGGCATCTGAGCTGTGCTGACGTTCACTACAGAACCGTTCAGCTGCAAGACACAGGCCAGAAGAAGAAGAAACTATGGTCATTAATTGGTCAAAAGTCCACCTCCTTCAGCTGCATATATGATCACACAAAGGCCTTTTACAAATGTTTATAGAAGAGTAGGTTTAGAGATATCGGCCAAATGCACTTAAGATGTAAAATGTTTGTTGTACTTCAGATATTTGAAAACTTTTATCAGCTCACCTTGACCCCTCCTGGTCCTATCTGGATCCCAGTGGACCCCACAGTGAGGATCAGATGGTCCAACAGACTCACATCCTTACGCCTCCGGTCTTTGAAAACCACCCCCAGCTCCAGACCGTCCCAGGACAACAGGATGTAGCCACACCAGTCGCGTATGGAAGTCACAGTCTTAGAAATATCAATGATGCTGGAGCCAGTCACTGAGCACCAAGGTTCAAGCAAACACCTGCAGAAGAGAGCCAGCAACAAAACTCAAAAATGAGGACACAACAAGATGAATAATTGAGTCAGAACTGTACTTTTGAAACCTGTTACTGAACGGCAGAACAGTCAGCCTCTCCTACTTTCTTTTTGAAAGCAGGACAGTCTGGTTCCTCACTTGCAGCGAAACATTTCTCTCTGGTTGATTTGGAACTAGCTCATCACAGCCATTTATCTGCAACGTGTTTCACAAATACAGGAGCAGAGCTAATTTAATAAGCTCTTGCACCTGATTAATGGCGTTTAGTGATTTTCTTCATCACCTGTTCTGCTAAAGTCCACATTGATGTTCAGTCCTCTGGTGGGTTTTTTCCTGTCTTCTTTCCATTTTAACAACAGTAAAGTCCCGTTGATGTCCAGCGTAACAACCACTTTCAAACAAACCCACTTTTTTCACAAGTCTTGGCGCAACGGGCTTCTGATGTTGCCACCGATCAGAAATAAGTACAGAGCTGCTCATAATACTTCATATTCTGGTGTTTTATGGCAAAACTGGCAAGAATCCAACATGTTTCTTTTGGACATTGCTCAGTGGCGTGCTGCTTACGTCCCGCGCTTCATTTCTCTGATTGGTTACTCCGCCTGTGATTGTTCTGCCCACAATTAAATTTACTTGAAGGAATACCAGACTAACTTCTTTACATGGAGTAGGAAAGGAGTTTGTCTGGCTGGCCAGGCTAGAGAGTGTTGAGAATGAATGAAAAATGCAATTGTAAACCGTCTTTGAGTGTCCAAAAAAGTGCTACAAGAAGAATACATTATTATTATTATTATTATTATTATTTTATTTTATTTATTTATTTATTTTTTTAAATACCACAGCTACTACTATTGCTCCTTCCTTACTTCATATACTTTACTGTGTCCAATTTGCAAACTTTCCAACTGCAAAGTGAAGTGTTAAACTTTTCCACCTGGGTAATTATAGTACATCTCTTAATTAACTTTACATGAACTACTACATTTCATGAAGTAAAAAAGCTTACTCATTACACTGTACTAAAGTAAATGTACAGTAAATCATTCGCATGGATACTTTGGTATGGTTTGGTTTGGATGCCCCGTCAAGGAATCAAACCCCTTACATCCCACACTGTAAAGGAGGGGTACCACTTAACTTGGAGCCTGTTTATTGTAATTAAGTAAACATACAGCATCTGTATTATGACATATTGGTATCAACTTACTGTCCGTTCTCACAGTGTTTGCAGTGCTCGTTGCTGAGGATGTTTGTTGCACTACAGACCCCTACGGAGCCATCAGGAAAACAGGACTTTGAATCTCTCTTCAGCACCAAACCTGGAGAACATCAGCATCAGACATCATATATACTGTTTTACATCCAGCTTCACAACTGTTTACTCCTCTCTAACCTGTCTCCTGTCACAGAAGTGGGTTTATGAGTAACTTCTTGAATAAATTGTACTTCCTGTAATTCTTTAGTAACGCACCTTGGCCTCTGCAGCCACTCAAAGATAATGAGGTCTCTCCTGAAGTGACATTTATAAAATCCACTGTGTTTTTCTCAGGGCTGATCTCCAAATACACCTCCTGCAGAGAGAAACAGAGACCAGAACTCAGTCCACAGAGGTTATATTTGGACCAAACCAGTACGACAGGTCTCCGCTTACTGTGGTCTGAGGTACGTCCTCTTCCACTGTCAGGACCCCGTAAGTCCCTCCATAGCGCCTCAGGACCAGACTGAACTGTGAGAAGGAAACAAGTCAACTATGTGTTTAATGAGACTAAGCAGGAGAAAGGTTTTCATGTAAAGTCATAACATTATACAGGCCTATATTAGGAACACCCACAAAAAAAGCACATCTGATTACACTCTGGGGGGAAAACAAACCATTTCCAACAATACAGAAGACTTTAACACGTGCTGAATTTAACACTGAGACAAATAGGAGGACGAGGTGACCAATGGTCCAAAATTGTGCATAAAGTACATTACATGCCAACTAACATTTGGGTTCTGGTTTCTTTATTTGTACCCACCGGTAAATTAAAATTGCAGTATAAGAAATAATGAGGCGTCCCATTAGACGCTCATGCACACAACAAATCAAGGGCTTTGAAACAAAGGGACATAATTTTACAGATTTTACAGGGGAGGCTAAACAAATTTTCATAAAATTGAAGCAGCTGCTGTTGAGAATCTCTTTGAAATACATACTACCACAGTTTAAGCTGGAGGTTTTTTTTTTTTTTATTTCAGTTTTTTTAAAATGGCAAAAAAGTGAGATATATCTTTTTGACTAACATTTTCCCAAAAAACAGATCAAATAAACATAGAGAACTTGGGCCTATGTAAGTAAACAGCTGGAGACAGAATGAAGGAAGGGGGGATCAAATAAACGAATGCTATTTATACTTTTACAACAATAACAATAAAAAGTATAAACTATTACTATGACTAGTATTAACTACTTTTATCTTCAAAAATCTCCAATTTCCTTATACACTAATCTTTTAAAAAGGGAGTATAGTCTGTTATCCTGCTTGAAAGTTAATACTTTACAGTCTGTTTGGTAAATTCACACAAACACCTTTTTTTCATATCTGTATATTTTGTAAATTTAGATTAGTACATTTATATCTTATTTTCAGCTCCACCTCAGCAGCAGAACAATCAGCCTACTCAGCCTCTCCTTCTCCTCCTCTTCACCACCAGTGTCTAGGCCCTGGGGAGATAACTGATCTATCAAACATCTCATCTCTGACGTCTCTACCTGCCGGGATCCAAGCACCAAAGTTTATTCCCTCACTAAATTGTCACTCATTTTGTCTGTGTTTGTTTTAAATCTCTCCTGGCTGAATTCCTTTCAGTGGCACAAAGTCGTCTTTTTTAGAAAAACAATGGCAGCTGGAACAATACTGTTTTCGTACCTCTTTGTTCAGCATTTTAAGAAACTCAGACTGGATAGAGGGTGCTTGGTCCTGTTTGATATTGATGCCTAGTCGCTGTAATTGTTTAGTGTACTGTACAGTGTCTCTAGGCTCAGCGTCCAATCAGCCTTTTTGTCCATTTAACAATCTCAGGACTCCTTTTTTTAACAGACACACTCCTGAACCACACAAACCCTAAAGATAAAATTGACTCAATAAACGCAAAGACTTAAGAGTTTGTTTAACATTAAAAGCAATCCGTTTGCTGAGGCTGCTCCCAGAGACCACAGGGGGGAGCGGTTTATATAAAAATTACTTAAACCAGGACTAAACCAGGTCTTAACAAGGTCTAAACCAGGACGAAACACTTCAAATATTACCCCCAACCAAACAAGGAGCTCTAAATCAAACTACATCAAACCTGAAAAACAGCCTGCGTACCACCTGAGGACCCCTGCCACAGTTTGGGAACCACTGCTATAGAAGTAACTAAACAGACTTACCATAGAGGCGTTGCTGGTGTCTAGTATTTGAAAGCGGACTGAACATGAGGAGGTTCCTTGTGCCCCCAGGTGGGACGGGTACTCAGAGGAAGTGTTGTTCACCGAGTCCTGAGTGTCGACCGACGCAGACACTGAACCCACGGAGGACGTTTGAGTTCGGAGACAGTCGTTGGGATTGGCGTTTTTATAAAGCTCGAAACAGAAGAACAGCGAATCCTCATACTCGCTCACCTGTAAAAACATCCGGTCTTAAAGCAGATTTAATATCTAAAAAACAATTATATGCCATAGTAGGAGGTTTCAGTTTTTCAGTTTTTTGTTGAAATGACAATTAATATACCAATAAAACAAATAAAATATCTACCAAGTCATCATTACGCATTATAAACCATAGAATAGAGCCATTATGAGGAGATTTAGGTCATGTTCCTCACAAAAAAATAAGCGTATTTCAAAGCGAAGGTCGCATAATTACTGCAGCAGAGAAAACATTACTAAAACAGTATGAACTTAAATCATGTTTTGGAGGCAAATAATGTGATTTTTCTATATGTCAGGTGTTCTAATAATTTTGTTTTGGAAAATAAAAATCTGAATGGTTTAAAAAAATAAAATAAAAAATAATTACCCCCCAAAAAAACACAAAAAAAAAAAAAAATCCATAAAAAGATTCCATAAAATTTAGGCTAAAATTTAATCTCAATTTAAAAATAAACATTCCGCAAATTAAATAAAAAATAATGCATGCTGTGTTAGAAAGAAAATCTTTTTAAATTTGAGACGAAATGAACAGCACTGTGCCAAAAGTAGGTACCACACACAGGTGACAGTAATACAGTAATAAACAATTAATAAATACAGAAATGTGGAAAAAAGTTATTTAGAAATAAATATGTAATTTTCTTATTTTATAGTTTAGGCAGTTTTTGTCCTCCACACATTTTCTCAGATTGTTGTACTCACATAAATCCCAGTGTATTCCTTTCCAAACACCGTGATGGGACACTCTGTAAAGTTAAACTGTCCTGGGGTGATAGCTGCCCCTGTAATGAGGATAACATTAACATTAACGTTACATTAGCCGGGTCTGCGGAATAAACTGTGGAGTGGGTGGGGTCTCAGACATTTTTTTACCTGTCATGTGACCCAGAGCAACCACACAGAGGAGGAGGAGGAGGGGGAGGCGCATGTTGGACCGACCAATCAGCTGACAGTGAGCTGGAAGAACATAAACATGTGATGTGAATGTTGTGATGCTTTCAGTCTGGAATCCTCAGCACTACACTTCCTTAAACTTTTTGTATGATGCCATTTTACTACAAAAAAAGAAAATAGCTGTGAGGAATCAGTGGAAACAGAGCTGTAGACTTTTTTTTTTTTTTTTTTTTGGATAAATTAATGAGAGCAGGTTCCTGGAGTGGGCCATGGTTCGCGGGGGAGGCGGAGATTTGTGAAACTGAGCCTTTTGAGGCCTCAGAAACTCAGCACCAGAGAATACAGGATGTGAATGAAGCAAAACATAACTCCAATTATGTTTTTGTGAGGAACATCAAATCATTGCATAAACCACGCCTCACTGCAGATCATCGGCTGTGATTGGTCAAATACAAAACATATTTCAGGAATCGGCTGCTTATGGTTTAACTTCTCTGCACAGATTCAGAAGTAGTAATGAGTTACATTTACTCGAGGAACTTTATTAACAAATTGTCTTTCTATCAGTAGTTTTATTGCAACATACTTTTTACTTCTGTACTGTTTGGAAGTAAAAATACTTCTCTACCCACATCTATATGTTATGTGTTAGTTTAAAAAGCTTTATGTTGTGAAAAGTTTGAAGATTTTCTTTTTACAAACTGCAGACACCCATCTTTCAGTAATTTTCACTTTTGGTACGTTCCTTTCAGTCTCCACAGTGAATCCTCTGCATCCTCTTCTCTCACACAAACTACCTTCATGTCCTCTTCCTCTACATCTGTCTACAGCTGTTCCTCTGATTCCTACAGAAAATGCCTACAGGCTGAGCTGGAGGGAGCACATGAGGATGGATACAGAGGAGGTATAGGGAAAATATGGGTTGAAGAATGCTGAGGTTAGAGCTGGAGGCCTAGAGGAAGACCACAGAGGAGATTTATGGATTTATGGAAAGAAGAAGAAGCTACTCCAACACATTCAGACACAAATCTTTTAGCCTAACTTCCCAAATTTGCTGATGCCCATTGATAAAACACCCAAAGTTAGAAGGAGCTCATACGTTCAGTGGAGATCTTCTGGACTCGGGACCTTCGGTGAAGCTTCGGTCGCTCTTCAGACTGGTGTGGGACAGAGGAGAGTCTGATCGTCCTGGTCCTGAGCGTGAGCCTGGGTCTTTTAGCTGCTGCTCCTGGGCTCCGGGGCACGATCTCCTGTTCACAGATCCACCCACCAAACCGGTCCAACACAGGACAGACCCATGGAAAGATGAGAAAAAATGTGTAATGTGACAGAGAGAAGGAATGTGGTCAGGCAACAGAGGAGACAAACATATCTGTGTTACCAGTGTAATATTTAATAATCAATAATAATAATAATAATTTTTTATTTCCGTCAGTGCTCAATATTTATTTACTCTGACCCTTTTTATAGATATCAAGATTATTCATGTAGAACAAGTTGTTGAGGTGTAGCATGAAATTCTGGACCCTTTGTATAAACCGTCTTGGTGGGCCCCCAGGTTCACTTGAGCAATATTTCTCAAGCATATTCCAGGCTTTTTGAGGGCCCCTCTCTGCAGTGGCCCCTGGGTTAACGATACCCTTTACCCCCCCAGTCTTACGCCCCTGTGTTGCAGAGATATACTCATTTTACATTTTACATTTCGAGCAGGGGCTAAAAAAAGGTTTGAGGATGTTTTAGAGAGTTTAATGGGTCCCAGTTTTAGGCTCCATGGCCAACAAATATCTTGTAAAATTATTATCAACCAATGAAAATGCAGAATTTAAAAAGTGTTGTCTAAGACTTCATTTATTTACCATATTATTGTTTTTTTTTTTTTTTTAAATAAGTAAAATAAACATGTTTCTTTATTTTCATGGCAAAGTGTGTAGCCTACCCAGCTTCAGAAGTTCATCATCAATACTCAAATGGGAGGAAGTACTTTTATTTGTATTTAAGTAATATTATTTTGAGGTAACAGTTAATTTTTCACCTCTGAATAAGGACAATAAGTGGACATATAATCTCTGTACGTACATTATTCACATACATACCAGACAGTGATCATCTTTCAGTGACTAAACTCCCACAGCCATCTGAAATACTTCACCTAAACATCTTCAGCTCTGGGACCTATGTCACATTTCGGTTGTCTTTTCTCAGCATTGTATGGCAGCTCCTGTTACAAAATGGGCAATTTCAAGGTCTAACAAGAAATACTGCATTAGGTTTATTCTCAGAATCAAAATCACATTTAAATACACATATAACTACCTTTACAATGTTAAGTGTTTGCCTTAAACTAAATGTAAAGTTTCCCTAAAAAAGAATCATTTTATAATTTATAAGACCACAGATGTTTAGGGCATTCCTAAATAAACAAAGTCTGACTATGACCGAACTAAACGACAAGATTCATTCTTGTGATGGTGGTTTAGTCCAAGCTTTAATCCTGGTTTAGTCTGCAATTTGTCTTTAGGTTTGATTTAATCATTCTGGTCCAGTCCTGGTTTAGTGTAGTCCTGGGCCATTCTATGTATTATACCTACTGTATATCATAGAGACACACGTCTTTCTGTGTGCTTAACCCTAACTCTAACCCTTAATAAAGCCCCCATAGGTCAAAAATATCTCTGTAAAAAAAACCTCCTAACGTGGAAAAATAAATTGTTTTCTGTTTTGTTGAATATTAATTTCATTATCATAAAACCCTAGCCCAAGTACCACCTCAGAGAATATTTGTTTTTCCAAGTACATGGATTAACAGACTAAAAATGCAATACTAAAGAAGGACAAAACAAGGATTAAACCAGGACTAAACAAAGGCAAATCCGGGTCTAAACCAAAACTAAAAAAGACCAGGTCTAAAACAGGAAGCTGGCTGTACCAGTGGTAGGGCTACCTCTTCCAGAGAACCAGCGCCCTAGGCTTTGTAAGGCTATGGTTATTCACACTGAGAGGACTAAAAACCCATGCTTAAGAAGTTGTTTTTATGAGTCAGATTTTATGAGGCTAAAACTACACAAAGAAGAATCGTGTTGAGGTTGTTTCAGATCAACAGCTGACCACTAGATGTCACTGTGGACTAGGATTTCGTGCAGAGTTTAGAAACCTCACACATCTGCTTCAACTCTTTCATGATGAACCCACCCTTCATGTACTGTTTACAAAGTGCAAGTGTGCAGTGGAGGACAGAGGAGCGGGGTCTTCTCCAGCAGCAGAATAACAAACAATGGAAACAAACGCTTTAAATATGCTCTAATAAAACTCCAGGCATGTTGCAGCACGGATAGTCAGTTAACATTAATTGTGAAAAAAAAAAAAAAAAAAAGACTCAAAGTTTCGAGGCTTCAGTCCAACTAAAAACACTTCTGCTGGTCAAGTTAAGTCATAGCAACCTCTCAACAGAAGGGCGATGACTGTTCGTCATTATGTTACGCCTGGGGATGAGAATGTGTTGCTTATGTTTACGTGAATGTTATTTGGCTCCATGACGTATTGTAGGCTTATGTATTGTATATGCTTTCCATTATACATTTTTGTGTGTGTGTGTGTGTTTTAACTTTTTGTATAATAAAAGACTGAGATGGTGAAAACATCTATCCTCCCTCCCTTCCTCATCTCCTTGGACCAGTCCTTGAGTAAACAGCAGTCCCTCCCTTCATCAAACACACACTTACTGTTACAGTTAGACTGCACCCACACACAATGTAGAGCCTAGGTGAGACTACAGGTGAGACTACAGGTGAGACTACAGGTGAGACTACAGGTGAGACTACAGGTGAGACTACAGGTGAGACTACAGGTGAGACTACAGGTGAGCGACACAGGTGAGATACTGAACAATTTTTACTTTTACTCTTGTTCCAGTTTAGTCCTAGCTGTGTCCTTTTCAGTGGTAAAATGTTGCACTTAAGGTGAGACTTAAGGGGAGTAGGATTAATTTTTTAACAAACAAACAGCAAAGACTTCAACATTAAAATAAAATGTATTGCAGCTTTTGTGTAAATGTAGGTTTTATTTTGCAAATTAGCCATTTAATGTATAAACATTTCAAAACAAAGTCTGAAAGGGTTTCTACAGACGTGGTTGTGGATATCTTTTAAAATTCTTTTATTTACTTACAAATGTTCAAACGGTCTTGCTCTATTCCTATCTGCTTGAACTGATCCAGACTTATTTCCGTATGGTGGGCTCTCAGATCAACAGATCAGCTACAGTTATCTGTTCTCAGGTCAAAACATAAACTTTGTGGTGATGGTGCCTTTTCTTTGGGTGTTGGCATTAGGCTCAGTTTCTACCTATTTTAAAATTATTTTTAATTTGCTCTCACTATGTGAGAGTGGCTTTTTCTCCATTGCTTTTACTCAAATTGCCTTTGTGTTTAACATGATTATTGTGTTTTATATTTTATTTGGGTCCTATATCATTTTAAGGTTTATCTGTTGAGTTTTTATTGTTTACACTGTGTTTTATTTGATTGTATTTATTCTATTGCCTGTGTACAGCCCATTGGCCTGAAAGTGCTTCATAAATTAAGTGCTGTTTTTTTCCATAAATAAAGTTGGTATGATATGTCTTAGTGCTTACTTCCAGTAGCCTATAAAAATAAATACAAGATTGTATTGTTATTTTTGAGTAAAATGCCCAATAAATCATGGAAATATCTTCTATTGCACTGCCTCAGTATCAGCACCAGTCCTCATCAGTCTTACAGCACACTGGTGGTATGCAGGCCTCAGAAGTCGTTCTGGTTTAGATCAAGGTTTAGATTTGGTTTACTCCTGGTTTAGGTATCAGTAAGTTCTTGTTTATGCAGTAACTGTGGCCACTGTCCAGAGTGTACCCCACCTAAGGCCCATAGTCGCTGGGCTGTGCTCCAGCCACACATGACCCTTAACAAGAATAAGTGTAGGAGGATGAAAAAATGAGATTTATATAAATATATTCTTGTCTTCCAGGTCGAGTGTCTGTGATCTTCAAGTTTGAGTTTCAGTGTTAAATGTGTTCCCACAGGGGCTCTCCCTGTCCTGGCTCTGGACAGAGCACAACTCACCTGTGAAGAGAGCGCTCACCTGTCGTTTTAGGATTAATGTGAAAACCTCAGAGACTACACTCTGTGACCTCACCTGTCAGAGGAGACCTCACCTGTCAGAGGAGACCTCACCTGTCAGAGGAGACCTCACCTGTCAGAGGAGACCTCACCTGTCGGAGGAGACCTCACTCACCTGTCAAAGGAGACCTCACCTGCCGGAGGAGACCTCACCTGTCAGAGGAGACCTCACCTGTCAGAGGAGACCTCATCTGTCAGAGGAGACCTCATCTGTCAGAGGAGACCTCACCTGTCAGAGGAGACCTCACCTGTCGGAGGAGACCTCACCTGTCGGAGGAGACCTCACCTGTCAGAGGAGACCTCACCTGTCAGAGGAGACCTCACCTGCCGGAGGAGACCTCACCTGTCGGAGGAGACCTCACCTGTCGGAGGAGACCTCACCTGTCAGAGGAGACCTCACCTGTCAGAGGAGACCTCACCTGTCGGAGGAGACCTCACCTGTCGGAGGAGACCTCACCTGTCAGAGGAGACCTCACCTGTCAGAGGAGACCTCATCTGTCAGAGGAGACCTCACCTGTCAGAGGAGACCTCACCTGTCAAAGGAGACCTCACCTGTCAGAGGAGACCTCACCTGTCAAAGGAGACCTCACCTGCCGGAGGAGACCTCACCTGTCAAAGGAGACCTCACTCACCTGTCAAAGGAGACCTCACCTGTCAAAGGAGACCTCACTCACCTGTCAAAGGAGACCTCACCTGCCGGAGGAGACCTCACCTGCCAGAGGAGACCTCACCTGCCGGAGGAGACCTCACCTGTCAAAGGAGACCTCACCTGTCAAAGGAGACCTCACCTGCCGGAGGAGACCTCACCTGTCAAAGGAGACCTCACCTGCCGGAGGAGACCTCACCTGTCAAAGGAGACCTCACCTGTCGGAGGAGACCTCACCTGTCGGAGGAGACCTCACCTGTCGGAGGAGACCTCACTCACCTGTCAAAGGAGACCTCACCTGTCAGAGGAGACCTCACCTGTCGGAGGAGACCTCTCCTGTCAGAGGAGACCTCACCTGTCAGAGGAGACCTCACCTGTCGGAGGAGACCTCACCTGTCGGAGGAGACCTCACCTGTCGGAGGAGTTGCAGGTGTGTCTCAAGTGTAGAAGATGTCGATCAGTGTGACTCTGAGGAAAGTGTGGAATTTACCTGGACGTAGTGACAGGAAGGTCACGCTCACCTTCAGAGGTAATAACACCTGCACTCACATTTGTAGATGATCAGTTTGTAGTCATCTTGTTTCTGTGGAGTGTGGAGCCCATGCAGGCTGGGCGCCGGTGGTGCACGACACTTAAATAAATAAATTCATTCATTCATTCATTCTGTAGTAAACTCAAACAGATTATATCAGTGCCACTGCACATTTAACACTTTGTTGTAAAACTGAATTTGTCTAAAGTTCTGTAGTTCTACAGGGCACACAGGAGGTGCCTGTAGGCTCTGTAGACTTGATTTAAATGTGGGTAATTAGTGCCATTTTTATTCTAATTTAGTCACATAACCTTCAGCCAATCACATGTCTCAGTCTTTTTCTCAGGATTCAGTCACAAGACCAGGATCCTTCAGAGAGAGGACACAGCCGTCTTCAACGAGGTTCAGACCCACCTTCTACCTGTTCTACATCCTTCCACTCCTCACTCCTTCTACTACTACTGCAACTACAACAACTACTACTACTACTACCACCCTGTAACACTAAGACTTCAGTGCCCTGTTTGTATGAAGCGTCTTCCATGTGGCGCATCAATAGTGCTTTTTTTAACATGTTACTTTTACTCAGGTCAACTTTAATTCCTCAAAACCTTGGTGGCAAAGAAGATAGCACAGTCATCTTACAGTCAGAGGGTCCAGTAGTCCAGAGGATCCAGTAATAGTAGTAAAAGTAGCAGTAGTTACTTATGTCAAATTCACAGTACTTTTTAGTAGAGATTTTGTCCTGGTTTAGTCCTAGTTTAGTCTTGGGTTAGACCTAGTTTAGTCCTAGTTTAGTCTTGGGTTAAACCTAGTTTAGTCCTAGTTTAGTCTTGGGTTAGACCTAGTTTAGTCCTAGTTTAGTCTTGGGTTAAACCTAGTTTAGTCCTAGTTTAGTCTTGGGTTAGACCTAGTTTAGTCCTAGTTTAGTCTTGGGTTAAACCTAGTTTAGTCCTAGTTTAGTCTTTGGTTAGACCTAGTTTAGTCCTTGCTTCTTCTTGGTTTGCACCTGGTTTCATCCTGGTATAGTCCTCCTTTTGTCCTTCTTCAGTCCTGGTTTAGACTTGGTTTAGACCTGATTTACTGCTGGAATAGTCCCTTTTTTGTCCTTTTTTTTTTTTTTTTTTTTTTTCGGGTTTGAAGGTCGATGTTTAAACAACCATCCCAGCTCTGCAGCTCTGTCCCTGTGGAGAGAAACAGAGCTGTGGTTCATTATTAAATATTTTCATTGGTCACATGGCACAGTGGTCACGTAATGCGGTGGCGATAAAGTGAGCCGCTCCTGTTGAGCACACAGGCCCTCCTTCATTATACATTACACTCTTCAACTCATAGATACTCGGACAGTGGTTCTCAGACTGTGGTACAGGTCCCACTGGTGGTACGCAGGACTTGTTTGCCTTTCAATATTGATTTAGTTTAATTTAGAGCCAGTTTAGTTTCTGTTTTAGTCCTGCTCTGGTAGGGGGCTTAAATTTGATGTGTGGACCACTTGTTTAGTTCTGGTTTAGTCCTAGTTTAGTTATCATTTAGACTTGGTTTAGACCTATCTTAGTCCTAGCTTAGTCACTGTTTAGACCTGGTTTCATCCTGGTTTAGTCTTGGTTAAGTCTTGGTTTAGTCTTGGTTTAGACTTGGTTTAGACTTGGTTTAGACTTGGTTTAGACCTAGTTTAGTCCTAGCTTAGTCACTGTTTAGACCTGGTTTCATCCTGATTTAGTCTTGATTAAGTCTTGGTTTAGGCTGGTTTAGACTTGGTTTAGACCTAGTTTAGTCCTAGCTTAGTCACAGTTTAGACCTAGTTTATTTTATACCAAGTTTCAACTTGGTGTAGTCCTTAAAAGGGCTATATTGTGCTTTTTGTATCTTATAAAAAACAACTTTTTTCAATAATTATTTTACTTGAATCATAAAGAAACAGGTGAAGGGACCAGTAGAGGGCAGCAGAATGCAGCTCTGTTGTGCCCCTTAGAACAGTAACAGAGAAGAAAGCTGTTTACTTCCTTAACTGTTTGTATGATGCCTTTTAACTACAAAATGAAAAATAGGAATCAGTGAAACCGGTTTTCTAGATAAATGTATGAGAGCAGACTGGATGTAAAGGGCTTGTTGAATGGTTAGTGCTTCCTGGAGTGGACGGGGATTCATGGAGGGGGTGGGGTTAAGTAGGAACAAGCCATTTGGAGCTCACAGAAAGACAGTGCCAGAAAAGACAGGATTACTCAAACATGGATGAATAAAACAAAGCACAACTCGAGGTATTTTTTTTTATTCTGAATAATATATCCCATTTAATAATAAAGTAATTCACAGGAGGAAATATTATTGTAATATGTGAAGAAGCCCCTCCCCCCACAGTGATAGGTGAGGTGCAGGTGAGGTTAGTGTTTGTTTTTCAGGTGTGAGTCTAAATATTTCAAACTGACGTCAGACTGAACCTGACTGATAACACTGACGGTAAACTTCTCTAACAATGGCCCCATTTCCTTCCTGCACTTTCATCTTTTACAGTATATCACTGGCTTAAAATTATCTTTCTTCCTTTTGAGTTCTTCATCAGGTTCTCACCTCAGAAAATAAATAAAAAAAAGTTTGTTCTCCAATAAGAAAAAAAAAGAAAACAAAAACACTGGTCTCATCATAACTTTGCTCATAATTAGTCATGTTATAGTGCTTCTTCTAGCTCTGTTTCAGTTTTATTGTGTATTTATTAACAGTACTTTTCTGTTTTTTGCAGTATTTCCGTTGGCCTCACTATGGCAAACTGGGCAAAGATGAAGTGTTGTCTGTCTGTGTTTACAACTGCAGCAGAATCTTCTCCAACAGGTCTCACTCTTTAACATGTAACCTCATCCATCCTGTTTCCAATAAAAGATTAATGAATATCTAGGTAAACAATATTTTACAACAATAACTTGTAAGGAGTATTTACATTGTCAAAAAATAACCTAACCAGCTCAAAATGTTCCTCAGTTAGAGAGGTCATATACAGTTTGTTTAATATCATCATAACATCTTTTAATCCACAGAGGTCTCTATCCACACAACACAACTGTAAAATAACTTTACTGCCTATATGTCCCCTCACCTCCTCTCCTGTCCCCTCGCCTCCTCTCCTGTCCCCTCGCCTCCTCTCCTCTCCCCTCACCTCCTCTCCTGTCCCCTCGCTTCCTCTCCTGTCCCCTCGCCTCCTCTCCTGTCCCCTCGCCTCCTCTCCTCTCCCCTCACCTCCTCTCCTGTCCCCTCGCCTCCTCTCCTCTCCCCTCACCTCCTCTCCTGTCCCCTCGCTTCCTCTCCTGTCCCCTCGTCTCCTCTCCTGTCCCCTCACCTCCTCTCCTGTCCCCTCGCCTCCTCTCCTGTCCCCTCGCCTCCTCTCCTGTCCCCTCGCCTCCTCTCCTGTCCCCTCGCTTCCTCTCCTATCCCCTCGCCTCCTCTCCTGTCCCCTCGCCTCCTCTCCTGTCCCCTCGCCTCCTCTCCTCTCCCCTCACCTCCTCTCCTGTCCCCTCGCCTCCTCTCCTCTCCCCTCACCTCCTCTCCTGTCCCCTCGCTTCCTCTCCTCTCCCCTCACCTCCTCTCCTGTCCCCTCACCTCCTCTCCTGTCCCCTCGCCTCCTCTCCTGTCCCCTCGCCTCCTCTCCTGTCCCCTCACCTCCTCTCCTGTCCCCTCGCCTCCTCTCCTGTCCCCTCGCCTCCTCTCCTGTCCACTCGCCTCCTCTCCTGTCCCCTCGCTTCCTCTCCCCTCGCCTCCTCCCTCCTCTCCTGTCCCCTCGCCTCTTCTCCTCTCCCCTCGCCTCCTCTCCTGTCCCCTCGCCTCCTCTCCTGTCCCCTCGCCTCCTCTCCTGTCCACTCGCCTCCTCTCCTGTCCCCTCGCTTCCTCTCCTCTCCCCTCGCCTCCTCCCTCCTCTCCTGTCCCCTCGCCTCTTCTCCTCTCCCCTCGCCTCCTCTCCTGTCCACTCGCCTCCTCTCCTGTCCCCTCGCCTCCTCTCCTCTCCCCTCACCTCCTCTCCTGTCCCCTCGCTTCCTCTCCTCTCCCCTCACCTCCTCTCCTGTCCCCTCACCTCCTCTCCTGTCCCCTCGCCTCCTCTCCTGTCCCCTCGCCTCCTCTCCTGTCCCCTCACCTCCTCTCCTGTCCCCTCGCCTCCTCTCCTGTCCCCTCGCCTCCTCTCCTGTCCACTCGCCTCCTCTCCTGTCCCCTCGCTTCCTCTCCTCTCCCCTCGCCTCCTCCCTCCTCTCCTGTCCCCTCGCCTCCTCTCCTCTCCCCTCACCTCCTCTCCTGTCCCCTCGCTTCCTCTCCTCTCCCCTCACCTCCTCTCCTGTCCCCTCACCTCCTCTCCTGTCCCCTCGCCTCCTCTCCTGTCCCCTCGCCTCCTCTCCTGTCCCCTCACCTCCTCTCCTGTCCCCTCGCCTCCTCTCCTGTCCCCTCGCCTCCTCTCCTGTCCACTCGCCTCCTCTCCTGTCCCCTCGCCTCCTCTCCTCTCCCCTCACCTCCTCTCCTGTCCCCTCGCCTCTTCTCCTCTCCCCTCGCCTCCTCTCCTGTCCACTCGCCTCCTCTCCTGTCCCCTCGCCTCCTCTCCTGTCCACTCGCCTCCTCTCCTGTCCCCTCGCCTCCTCTCCTGTCCACTCGCCTCCTCTCCTGTCCCCTCGCCTCTTCTCCTGTCCCCTCGCCTCCTCTCCTGTCCCCTCGCCTCCTCTCCTGTCCCCTCGCTTCCTCTCCTATCCCCTCGCCTCCTCTCCTGTCCCCTCGCCTCCTCTCCTGTCCCCTCGCTTCCTCTCCTGTCCACTCGCCTCCTCTCCTGTCCCCTCGCCTCTTCTCCTGTCCCCTCGCCTCCTCTCCTGTCCCCTCGCCTCCTCTCCTGTCCCCTCGCTTCCTCTCCTATCCCCTCGCCTCCTCTCCTGTCCCCTCGCCTCCTCTCCTCTCCCCTCGCCTCCTCTCCTGTCCACTCGCCTCCTCTCCTGTCCCCTCGCCTCCTCTCCTGTCCCCTCGCCTCCTCTCCTCCCTCCTCGTCTCCTCTCCTGACCCCTCGCCTCCTCTCCTGTCCCCTCGCTTCCTCTCCTGTCCCCTCGCCTCCTCTCCTCCCTCCTCCTCTCCTCCCTCCTCGCCTCCTCTCCTGTCCCCTCGTCTCCTCTCCTCCCTCCTCATCTCCTCTCCTCCCTCCTCGTCTCCTCTCCTCCCTCCTCGTCTCATCTCCTGTCCCCTCTCCTCCTCTCCTCCCTCCTCGCCTCCTCTCCTGTCCCCTCGCTTCCTCTCCTGTCCCCTCGCCTCCTCTCCTGTCCCCTCTCCTCCTCTCCTCCCTCCTCGCCTCCTCTCCTGTCCCCTCGCCTCCTCTTCTGTCCTCCTCTTGTAGACTGCTGGGTCGGTTGGACGTGAGTCTGCAGCATGTGTTGACATCTGGACAGTTAATTCTCAGAGAACCGCTCAACGACGCCAACTACAGCCTCACAGATGTAAGAGCTTTTTCAAAAACAAAAGCAACTTTTATGAAAGTAAATTTTAATCTATGTGTTTAGTTGGGAAGCACACTTAAAAACTCAATATTAGCACTACTTGGAATAGAAGTAGTAATAATATAGTAACAGTAGTTGCAACATCAATAGTAGTAGTAGATTTTGCAATACACTTGCAAAAAGTAAAAGTAATTTGTACTTAAGTACTTGTACTTGTACTTAATACTGTTTTTACTCATGTAAAAATGTTTTGGTATAGCTCAGCTGTAGAGCAAGCGGCATGTTATTTTAAGCTGCCATAGCTTAAATTGGGAGATTAATAATGCATCAAGACTATTAGTATTAATATGTTTGTAGTAATGAATACATCACAGGTAATTAAATTGTAATAATATAGTACTCTTTCTATATAAGTTTAAGTAACATGACTAAACACTAAAGAGTATATTAACTGAAAATGAAATATGAAACTTACTTGGTATTTCTTAGTTAACTTACTAAAGAAAAGCTAGTTTTAGTTAATTACACTTACAGTAGTTTACTAACTTTAAAAGTAACTTTCCTATGAAGATAACTGGGAAAAAATTAGGCAATTGATTTCCAAAGTTTTTTTTTTTAGTAAACTTAACTAATCGGGGTTTACAGTGCACATAAAGAACAACTACAACTCACTTCAGCATTGAGGGTTCGAGTTCACACTCTAAACATGTTCAATAAAGCCAATGGCCAAAAAATTGAGTATACATTTATTTTGCAGTACAGTATGTACATATTGTGAGAACGTCCTCCACCAGCTTTTATTTGTTATAGTGTTATAATGTTAAAATGCTATTTCATAGTGCAGTGACCTGCGTGCTGCTTGTTACAGATATTGATGAGCTGTTTTCTCCAAACCAAGCCCCACAGAGAAATCCCCTTAAATTGGAGTCTTATGTTATTTGTGATATTTATTTTTATATCTGTTCCTGTTGTGGTTCAGATTTACATTGAGTTGGACATCAGGTACCACCCAGTTCAAGGAGCAGCAGGGAACTGGGATGGACAGGACTTTCTGCAACCAGAGGACAAAGACGAGTGAGAAACACACAAATATAGTTTAGTTAATAATTATATTTAAACCAGTATTTGGGAAAAAAATGGTGCTGCTTCTTTATAAATAAATAAGAGGGGTTTACTGTTTTTCAGTTCATGTCTCGTGATTAGAAACGATGCCTTTGATGATATCGAGAGGTGAGAATTAAAACACAAGGTTTTAGATGGACTTGAAGTTGATGTTAAACTGAAACTGTCCGTTTGCAGTCAGCTGACCGTGACTCGTCCCAGCCAACTGGAGCGTGAGGTGCGGCGTTTGGGGCGAGGATTGGTAACAAGTGGTGATGAAGACTATGACAGTGATGATGACTGGGATGAAGACTTCACAGAGCTGGAGTCGGTTACATTCACACAGCTGCACAGGTAACAGGAAATACAACACGTACTCTGTAATACTACCACCAAGGGGAGTAGAGGGCCATTAACTCAGGTACAACTACTGTATTATAAGCCCATGTTTGTAAATGTATGTCTTGTTTGTTCAGTCGTTGCAGAGCTCTGTCAAAGAGAGAGGCAGCAGCTGCCCCCAGAGTCCACAGCTTCCAGGTCAGAGGTCTCAGATAAAATCAATAAATGCTTGTAAAGAGTTGTATATTTTTTATCACATTATTAACATCATATATTTCTGTTTATAATCAGATAAGTGTGAATGTGCTGGAGGCTCAGAAACTGGCTGGAGTCAACATTAACCCGGTGGTGTTCATCAGAGTGGGCGGTCACAAGAGACACACAGCCACACAGAAATCTACCAACTGTCCTTATTACAACTGAGGTAATCCCTGTTACTGCAGTCGCTGCCAGTCGACCTGTCACTGTTGGTGGACAGTGTGGGTTCATCACTGTAGGTCATTTTACTGAAGTGTTGGCAATTAACACAATTAGCTGCGAAATTCTCCTCCAGCAGTTTTCATGGAAACACTTTTTTTCCAGCCCTTTGTTGCCCCTGTCACAGCTTTTTTGAGATGTGTTACTGCCAACAAATTCAAAATGAACTATTATTTTGCATAACATAGCAGTAGCCTAAATCTCAACCTGATGTTGTTTATGTTCTATTATGAATTAAATATGGGTATATAACATTTGTATGTCATTACATTTTGTTTTAACATTTTACTCAACCTCCCAACCATTTTTGAATTGGGGTTGTAAGTACAGACTCATGTTTGCGTTTCAGAACTTCCTGTTTGAGCTCCAGGAGGCTCCAGAGCAGCTCTTTGACAAAGTCATCGAGATCCAGGTATGTTCTCTGTTCACAGAATAAATTTTATGAAAAATGTAGCGATAAGATCATATCTCTTCATAAAATTGTCTCGTTTTCTGAGGTATTCTGACTACAATCTGCTTTATGTTTATTTTAGGTTTTTCATAGAAAAATGCTGCCGTTTCTCTTGGATCTGATCGGATTATTTAAAATGGATTTAAGGACTGTCTTCAACCAGCCAGGTACCAGGCCTTCTTTTACTTTTGGAACTAAAACTATGATTTCAGAGTAAATTAGCATAGCAGCATTTACCGCTACAAACATTTAGCACTTCTGGCAAACACCAGAACAGGGCTAAACTAACACATTAACATTCCTTAAAGATTTCTTTAAAATGTGACCATTACTTTTTAAGCTATCTTGTAACACACAATCCACCATAACCACTTTGACAAAGACAAGAAGGCACACCAGTCTAATCCAGATCTAACCTGTTGCAGATCAGCGTTTCTACCAGCAGTGGGCGCCGCTCTGTGACCCCACTGACACCCGCTCCGGGGTCAAGGGTTATGTGCGGGCCACAGTGGGGATCCTGATGAAGGGAGACAGTGTGGGCACCAGCATGGAACCGGGCTCCAGCTCCGGCGACACGGCTGATATCGATAAGTGAGTTATACACACTTCTACTGCACTGTACACTGAGCTACACAGGGCTGCTCTCTGTACACTGAGCTACACAGGGCTGCTCTCTGTACACTGAGCTACACAGGACTGCTCTCTGTACACTGAGCTACACAGGACTGCTCTCTGTACACTGAGCTACACAGGGCTGCTCTCTGTACACTGAGCTACACAGAACTGCTCTCTGTACACTGAGCTACACAGGACTGCTCTCTGTACACTGAGCTACACAGGGCTGCTCTCTGTACACTGAGCTACACAGAACTGCTCTCTGTACACTGAGCTACACAGGACTGCTCTCTGTACACTGAGCTACACAGAACTGCTCTCTGTACACTGAGCTACACAGGACTGCTCTCTGTACACTGAGCTACACAGGACTGCTCTCTGTACACTGAGCTACACAGGGCTGCTCTCTGTACACTGAGCTACACAGGTCTGCTCTCTGTACACTGAGCTACACAGAACTGCTCTCTGTACACTGAGCTACACAGGGCTGCTCTCTGTACACTGAGCTACACAGGGCTGCTCTCTGTACACTGAGCTACACAAAACTGCTCTCTGTACACTGAGCTACACAGGGCTGCTCTCTGTACACTGAGCTACACAAAACTGCTCTCTGTACACTGAGCTACACAGGGCTGCTCTCTGTACACTGAGCTACACAGGGCTGCTCTCTATACACTGAGCTACACAGGTCTACTCTCTGTACACTGAGCTACACAGAACTGCTCTCGGTACGCTGAGCTACACAGGGCTGCTCTCTGTACGCTGAGCTACACAGGGCTGCTCTCTGTACACTGAGCTACACAGGACTGCTCTCTGTACACTGAGCTACACAGGACTGCTCTCTGTACACTGAGCTACACAGAACTGCTCTCTGTACACTGAGCTACACAGGGCTGCTCTCTGTACACTGAGCTACACAGGACTGCTCTCTGTACACTGAGCTACACAGAATTGCTCTCTGTACACTGAGCTACACAGGGCTGCTCTCTGTACACTGAGCTACACAGGACTGCTCTCTGTACACTGAGCTACACAGGGCTGCTCTCTGTACACTGAGCTACACAGGACTGCTCTCTGTACACTGAGCTACACAGGGCTGCTCTCTGTACGCTGAGCTACACAGGGCTGCTCTCTGTACACTGAGCTACACAGGACTGCTCTCTGTACACTGAGCTACACAGGTCTAGTGATTACAGCTCTTTGCAGTGGTGTCCAAGTGTAGTGGAACTGAACCTGTTGACAACACTCAGTGCTCAGAAAACTTCTCAAAAAAGTCTTTTAGGAACTATAATATTTGCAAATGGGACAGTGTCGCAGTGTTAGTGTTGTTAGTAAAGCATGAACTGAAACGGTAGCTCGTATACCTTCAGTGTTCAAAAACCCGCCCTAAAGAAAAACTCCTTGTCACATGCCTGGCTTGGCATCCAACCTTCTAGGCACATTTCGAGGCAAGTCCAATGTTGTCACACTTTTGTTTGTTTGGTGTTTGCCCTCTGGTGCTGTGATGACAGTAGTTTATGGTACTCCCTCGGGGAATATCCTCAGCCCAACCGTCTGATGTTATCTCTGGTGTTAAGTGTGTTTGTTGTTTCTGTTGGGAGCTCTGTTGTCCTACAGGAGCCTGATGCTGCCCCGGGACTTGTTCTTAGTAGTGATGGGATGATGATACCTCAAGGAGTGTATTGACACATTACACAAACTGTGTTGACACTGTATTGGTCACTCAATAGTGACCTCTGCAGTAGTTCTAAAATCACTGCAGGTAAACAAAATGAAAATAAGATGGAAAAGCTTACATGCTGCATGCCTTCATCAGCCTGTGAAATAATATTTAATCTTCATTTAATTGCTAATATTTTACTTTATACAATGATGAGATCATATTTTATTTCATTGGCACCATTTGTTTGCTGAGTTAAGTTGTTTATGAGAAGAGTTTAAAATTTGCTTAAAACCTTGTTTGTGTAAATGCTAAAATGAGTTGGTATATAAAATATAGCAAATTTGTCGGTAAAAAATTCAGAGTTGAAATGTTTAACTTATGTATGGGATTTTGTTAACTTAAGTGTTTAATCATATGAAATAACACACTAAAAATGCATTCATTCATAGTTTTTATTGAGAAACAAAGGTTTTTGTAGTGTCTTTGCTCCAAGGCGATTTCTCCTCTTAGACTGAGACTCCTCATATTTCTGGCATAAGTCTTTGATGGTCTAAAAATAACCATACAAATACTGTAATACCTCATGAATACATACAGTTCTATCTCTCTATCCACAGTACTCATTAATTTATTCAGCCATGCATTTCTTAAACATACCTTATATTACCAACATATGAGGGTGCAGTAAGTTTCAGGAGCTCCCTGAATCCCTCATTTTCAACAATGGTTGAGTGGCTGACAGTCTGTGATGATTTTGTTGACCACAGCCTCATCCACTGCTTGCTTGTTAGGAACTGCAAGCCAAAAGGAAATATTTTGTTTAAAGCCTGTTAAAGGACTGTAATTTTCACAAACAATATTACAGAGTCACACAGAGCCTTTTGTGTGTAATTTTTGAAAATTCAAATTTTTTTGTGAGAATTTCAACATACTTGGGGTACTCACAGCAGTATCTGCCAGTTCTTCATTGCCATGCCGAGCTCTATAATGCCTCTGCATTGATGAAGTGCTCGTGTTGTTGTAAGATAGCTCTGTGGAGCAGAGCCGACACTTCACCTACAATACAATAAAAAGTTAATTTATCTGAAAACAATTCAAACCTATTACCAGAAAAGGGTAGAAACATATTTAATTAACAAAACTAACAGTAAACAATGCCCAAAGGAGAAAAAGATTTACCTTATTTGGCATCAAAAGATCAAAATTATTCCAGACTGGGGAAAACTTCCTGGAACGATCCATGAAGTCAGAAGTGGAAACAAAGCAAAAATCCAACAGGCACAGCAACAGCAACAGGAAATACAGTTTGGTCTCCATCCAACAAATCTGCAACATGTCAATACAGTTTGTTTCCTTATAAACACAATTTGGCGCGGCACATCCAAACAACACAGTTCCTGTATCGGTCACATGATTTTTTCTCAAAGCGATATACGCACCAATACGGGGTTTCACTCTTGAGCACTCGGCACAGTGCTGACGCACCAGTGTTGTTCGTCCCATCACTAGTTCTTAGACCAGCACCCCTGTTGGCGCTGTCTTTCTTCTGATGTTGGATGGTACCGCAATGACAATAGCTCTGTTACATTCAGTTTTTTGTCCAACAGGAACCTGATGCTCCCTCGGGGGATGTCTAAAGACAGGCCCTGGGCGCGGTTCAGGGTCCGGATTTACCGAGCAGAGGGTCTTCCTACCATGGACTCTGGACTCATGGCAAAGATGGCTGTTTCTGACAGAACTGTGTTCATTGATCCATACGTTCAGGTCACCTTCTCTGGACAGCAGGTGAGACTACTATAAAGTACTTTCTAATTCAACCTTTTGGTCTTTCAAAATAAAAAAAATATATAAAGTACTGAAATAAATAAAATATACCCAAAAGCCAGTGATGGGTAGAGTAGCCAAAAATGTTGTCAATGTCAAATGTTGTGCTTTTCAGGGAGAGACCTCGGTGGCCGCAGCCACTAATTGTCCCGTGTGGAACGAGGAGATCTTGTTTATCGAACAGTTCCCGCCGCTGGCTCAGCGAATCAGAATCCAGATCCTTGATGATGCAAAAACCGGAGACGTCGCTTTGGCCACGCACTTCCTGGACCTGCAGCAGATTTCGGACCCCACCAGGAACGGTCGGTTTGTTTAAATCCAAATAAGACCTTTCTTGTTTAACCCATTTTTACTGAATTTTTCCTGGGTGACTGAGAACCTGCACCAATGACCCTAAACCATTTACACCCCATATAAAACGGTTTAGACGCTTCCATGACGCAGGCTCAGTTTAGTTACCAGAGTGGCATTCTTTCCCATTCAGTTTTACAAGGGAGCATTTAAAAACATTTTGGATGTTCATGTATTTGTTTAAATGACTAATTATTAGGATTATTACACTGACAGACTATTCCTATTTGCCATTTCTGTTGCTACTAATTAGAGAAGCTAATGGCTATGTTAAATAAAAATGTGCTGAATGTTCACAGACTCTAATGTTTACTAACCAGGCTCTTACATTACGTACATGTGGTCACTTAACTCATTTGAAGCCTATAGATATTGTTTTAATGACATGGGATAATAAAGCATAAGGTGGTACTAAAATTGGGTCCCACAATCAGACTGGTTAAAAAACACTGGTTGATGTATTTTTTTGAATAAATATTAATAATTAAATGTGTGTTTCAGGTTTTAACCCTACGTTTGGTCCAAGTTGGGTGAATCTTTATGGCTCTCCTCAGAACTCCACTCTCAGAGACATACATCAGGTACAGGACATCCAGAACAACCATTATGTGAATTTCTCTGATGTTTTGTCATATCTTATTATTATTATTATGTTTGGTGTGTCAGACAGTAGTTTAGTTCTGTTTTTTGTTTTCTCAGGCTCTGAATGAAGGACTTGGTGAGGGGATCTTCTATCGAGGCAGGATCCTGATCGCTCTGACGGTGGAGGTGTACTCTTCTCCCTCAGCAGTGGCCAACGAGCCTAAACCTGCTGCTGCGGCCAAGGTTTCTATTCACTACAGAACTTTATTTCTATACAAAAACAAAAGACTTTGATTTTACTTAACCAGTATGGTCATAATTACATAACTTAGGCGTTCTTGAACTCTAAAGCAAAAAATTGTGAGTTTAAAACATACGTCTCCTTACAACCCGTATTTAATCTCATTAGCATCGCTAGCAGCAAAAAAGAAGGCTTTCTGTGGACTACAAATACTTCCTATTGCCTACACGTGCTTCCTGTTTGTGCAGGTGAAAGGGGCTCTGGGTAAACTCGGACTGAGGAAGAAGAGAAGCAGCAAGAGGAAGAGCCAGGCACAAAACGCAGGTCTGACCTGCACTGGGTTTGAACAATGGTTCCCAACCTGGGGTCTGTGATCCTTTGGGGGGGTGCAAAGAACTTTGTCTGTTCTGAGGTTGTGAGGTTATCAAAGTTATATTTGTGCATTTGTGCAAACTTTTTAAAAAATCCACACAGCCAACTGGAAAACACATCTATTAGGAACAAAACCCACAGCTGCTGTTTATTTTTGTAAATCCATGTTTGTATTGGTGACTGGACACAACCCTGGTTGGGTTCAAGAAAAACAGGTTACCATTGGGTTAGAAGATGCTGGTTATGTCCAGATTTAGGCCTAGTTTAGTCTAGGCCTGGTTTAATCCTCCTATAAAAATCTGTTTTTCATATCTGTGGTGTAGCTTCTCAGGCCGTTGCTGAAGACAGTGCGGAGGACTTTGGGGAGGTCCCAGAGGCTGTGACAGTGGAAACAGAGGAGATCCACCCACTTCCTGAGGTCAGACATGTCCACTGTAATGAAGTCAAAAATCTGACATTTCTTATATGTCATATGTTTTGATGGACTGTCTTTGTCCTTGTCATTCTGATGGCTGTGATGTATCTTCATCTTTATTGTCTCTCTCCCTGTTCTTCTCACTGATTGGCCGTCCTGAACCTGTTTTCTGTTCTAATTGGCTCTAATGTATTCCCAGGGAGAAGCAGGACTTTGCAGTGGACTCTGTCTCTTATTGGCTGTTTTGTCCCCGTGCCTCGTTCTGATTGGCTGTTGTGTATCTGCAGGGTTTCCTAGGGGAGAAGCAGGAATTTGTGTTGTTCGCGTCTCTGTTTGAGATCACCATGGTGGACCTGAGTGTGGGCAACAAACCGCTCAACTTTGAACTCTCCATCGGTAACATCACAGCCTTTTACCAACACCACCTTATAAAAAAACAAAACAACTGCTAACAACACATCACAACACTTACTTTAGGAAACATAAAGTGTTTCTATTCATCTAACTCGACCTCTGAGCTTTCTACTGTGTTATACTGTTTCCTCATCAAAAACATGGAGTATTTTGTTGGAGCAACCCTGTGTGCCGAGGCACTGACGCTCTCAGGAGCTGAAAACGCTAGTCTACATCTCCAGGAAGCTCTAATAGCCGCTAACAATTGTGTTGCTAATAGCTGAGCTTATTTTGAAATTCTTTATGGATGTGGGCTCCAACCCCTCTGGTGGTACAAATGACTTCCTGTTTCTTGCACATAATTTTTATCTTCTAAAAATTTTGGGAATATCTAAAAGAAAACTTCTTAAGTTCTAGCTTGTGCTAAAGCTAATGGTAGTTTGTGATATTTTGTGCTACAGAGCTGCACTGCTTTCACAGTCATGTGGGCCAGAAGTGGTCAAGTATTCTGCCAGGACTGTACCACTGCATGTCTGAGCACTTGGTCTGGCAAATACTGTCACACACATTAAATTTTTTTCTAAATACTCTATAAATAGATGTGAGACTGACAGGAAAATGGCTGTGTGGTTTCTTGTTTATTTAAGTTATGAATTATTATTAATTATTGATGTGCGAATTGATATCAAAGTGTTTTTTTTTTAATACCAGTAATTCTGTTATCGATACCAATCTGAAACTGTTCTGCTGCTCCAGTGGCAGAAAATAGCCATAATATGTAACATACATGTTTAGAGCCCTTTATAATTTACAAAAACAATTACAAGAAAAAACAATTGTTCTTTTTTCTTTAAAATACAGTGATATTTCTTTTTTTTTCTTGTGCAATATATATATATGCAATAATATAATCTTCGTATCATAAACTTATTGGTGTTGTGAGCCACGTATCTTGTATCATATCCTGAGGTAGTTTGTGCTATGATTAAACAAACTTTTTTTTTTTTACTTAGACTTTCTGGACCTTTCTCACAATGCACTTTTTTAGTCCATCCAGTCTTACCTACTCTTTTTGAAGTGGGGATTGCTGTCCCTTCACAACCATATCTGCTTATGTACATTAAAATGGGACGGGCTTTATATGATGCTCTCTCTCTGATTGGTTGTATCTTGTCAAATGTGGTTAGTCCTGATGCAGTTCTGTTGGTGCTGCCCTGAATTTTGATGGTTGTGAGTCTATCCAGTCATATTCAGACATTATTTAATCTGTGCTCCTGGAAATACAGCTCCAAAAGAAAGGGACCACATTGATTTTCTTTGTGGAAGAAATTTTAAATTCTTCAGTGTAAGTTGTTGTTGATGTTTTTATTTTCAGGCAGCTTCGGTAAGGCTGTGGAGGTGAGGCGGCGGCGAACTCAGAGCAGAGAGGAGCTTCGGGGGAGTAGGGAAAACCTGAATGAGGAAAGCCAGGCGCTACTGGAGTCTGAGGATGACATAGACGTGGACCAGGACCGCCCACAGACCCCGAACTCTGAGCTGGACCCCGACCCACAACCTGCAAACCGCTCTGTGTCTGAGCCGATGAGGGCAGAGTTCACAGAGTATGACAGGTAACAGACATGCTCCTACTATTACAGATTTAAAATAGCACATTAGGATAAGTTGTGTTGGTCGGATCTGTGCAGGTCTTTCAGGTGCATCCCCCTCCAGTCCGGGCCCAAACCCTGCCTCTGGGTGCTCCCACGGTTTGAGGACCACAGCCCACGTCTGCATCAGTCCAGCTGGCTCCACAAGATCGCAGACCGACTAGAACTGGGTTTAGAACAGGTAGAGCGGCTTCTGAGGCGACCGGGATCCAATGCCAAAGTGAGGCTGCAGGAGTCGCTGCTGGAGCTCATAGCATCCTTCAAGTACGGACTAAAACACTAAAAACCAGACCAGGGCAACCAGGTCTACTAAACCAGTGAGCTTAACATGAATAACCAGGACCTATACAGGACAGAAAAGGACTAAACTAGTATTAAACCAGGACTAAACTAGGACTAAATCAAGATTAAACCAGGACCAAACCAGAGAGCTTTTCCATAAAACAACCTTTATAAGTTTCTCTGATCCAATTTTATGGAAATGCTTTCTGGACGAAACCAGGATTAAACCCAGTCTCTCTTTCTCTGACTCTCTCTTAGACACGTCAGTGCATTCTCCGACAGACGCTCTCAGTTCAGACCCAACAATCTGGACCGCTGCAGGAAGGACTTCATTAAGAAAAACTTGGTGAGTTCTGCTTCTTTTAGAGCAAAACCAAGCTGGGCCTAAAGCTTTGTAAACTAAATGGATGCCAAATGGACAAGACTCAGGGCACAGACAATTACACGTCGGAAGATACTTTTACTCAAATAGTATACTAAATTTCATTTCCTAAAATTGTGGTAGCTAAACTTTTCCCACCAAGTACCACCACAGAAAATATTTGACTTGTTAAGTAGCATCATCATATGAACCTAAATCTTGACAAACCCAGGTGTAAACTGAGAAATAAAATAGGCATTATCTATGTTAGTCTGTATTTGTTATCTCATGTTGTTGTGTGTACTTTCTCTCTGTTTTTGTGTTTGTGGTACCTTCACTGGTGCAGGTGATCCTGGCCCGTCAGGCGATCAGGACACGCCGGAGAATCACCAAACGAAACATTAAACAGAAGCTCACAGACACCAGGAAGATACTTAAGAAGCTCCGCCTTGTGGCTCAAGAGGTCAGAGGTCACTGGATCATGGGTGGAGGGGTCAAAGGTCTCAGGGTCATGAGGGTTTTAAGGCTTTTATTGGATTATACACACTATGATACATACCCAGGTTATATTAACTCACTGTAACTCTCACCATGGTAAAGATAAGGTGTTTTTCCACTAGGACGGAACGGGCGGGACGGGTTGGTTTGGGGGTGTTTCCAATTCCAAAAGCGTTCCAAATTGTTCTACTTTTGAAACAGTTTCGCTGATTGGACGAGAGAGAATCCTCCCTCAGGCAAAAACAACAAGCCAAAGAACAGAAATAAAAGGGAAAATGTTTTAATGTGATAAACAGCCGTATTCCAAGAGAGGATGCTAAATGTTGTGGCGACTTTTTCTAAAAATAAAGCTAGCGTATATTAGCAACAGCTGTTTCCGGTTTGGCGAAGTACGGCTCTCACTTTGAGAATCTAAACATGACATCTATCGCTCAGACTGGATTAAACACAGTTAACCTTGTGTGGTTATATGGTCACATGTTAAACTGTGTTAAAGTGGTGCAGAGAAGTGAATTTAATGCACAGAAAGCTGACAGTAAACTGGAAGTACTGTCCTGTTTACTGAAGCTAATACAGCTCTCGCTCCAGCCTCACACAGACACACACCAGCCTCACACAGACACACACCAGCTTCACATAGACACACACCAGCTTCACACAGACGCACACCAGCCTCACACTGACACACACCAGCTTCACACAGACACACACCAGCCTCACACAGACACACACCAGCCTCACACAGACGCACACCAGCCTCACACTGACACACACCAGCTTCACACAGACACACACCAGCCTCACACAGACACACACCAGCCTCACACAGACGCACACCAGCCTCACACAGACGCACACCAGCCTCACACAGACGCACACCAGCCTCACACAGACGCACACCAGCCTCACACAGACACACACCAGCTTCACACAGACACACACCAGCTTCACACAGACACACACCAGCCTCACACAGACACACACCAGCCTCACACAGACACACACCAGCTTCACACAGACACATTTATTAACACAACTTTTGTTGGGCTTGTGTGACGTCAGTGTTTACGACACAGCAATGGAAACACCAGCAGGTTTTGGGGCTACCTGTTCCAAGGCGTCCTGAACTGACATGTCCCGTACCGTTTGCCCTAGTGGAAACGTGCCTATATAGTGACCAGACCAGGACTAAACCCAGGGTTCTTCTAGTTGAGGGGAAAATGCTCTATACATTGAGCCACTGAGCCATAACAATGGTAAAGTCACTAAAACTACTGTGTTTTACAATGGTACAGACTCCTTTACAAAGTTTACTGTAATAATTTCTTTGTTGGCCTCTTACTCACCTTCTTGAACAATTAATCGAAATCCCATCCCTACATTTTGAGTTCTTTTGCAAACAGACATACAAACAAACCAATGCCTGCAGAAAACTTCCTTGGTGGAGGTAACGAGTAACTAAATGTCTTCTGTCTGTATGGTCTTATGTAAATGAATCTGTCCCTCCAGCCTCAGAGCACGCTCCCTGACGTGTTGCTGTGGTTACGCAATGGAAGCAAACGATTGGCCTACATCCGGATCCCCGCCTACTCCATCCTCTTCTCAATGATCGAGGAGCAGAAGGGGCGGGACTGTGGCCGCGTGTCCACTTTATATATGAAGGTAACTTGTTTAAACTTGTTTTGTTGTTTAGTCATGATTTAGTCTCTTAATCCTGGTTCTGATGTGTTTTTAACTCTGATTTTATTTGGCCCTAGTCGCCCGGTTCAGCTCCTGGAGAGGTGTTTGCGAAGCTGGAGCTCTACTTGTGGCTGGGGCAGAGTAAATACAGTAAGGACGCTATTGGCTCTTTACCTGAGGACTTCTTACCTGTGTACACACCTGGGGAGGGGGCTGAGCTTGGAAACAAGGGACTTCCGATCAGCCTGGCCTGTCAGGGTGAGTCACCACACTACAAACAGCAGGAAGGCACAAATACATATGGATTATAACAAACTAATTTAACAGAATATGGAAGTGAAGGTCTTCTGTCATCCAGGTGACATCAATTAAAAATGTTTAAAAACCATAGCAGAACCATTACCACATCACTGAACACTGGCTCCCTATTTAAGTTTAACTGAGTGAGTCATGTACAGCACAAATTCAGTTTTTAAAGTGTGTATTCCTCTGTTGTGTTCACAGACAGTCGGTATTTCCAGCTGCGGTGTCATTTGTACCAGGGGAGGGGCCTGTTGGCTGCTGATGATAATGGACTCTCAGATCCATTTGCCAAAGTGTTGTTCTCCACACAGTGTCAGGTCTCCAAGGTGAGAGTCACATGACCCAGGTCACATGAGGCAGAATCTCCTGGCCCCAAAAAGCTCATGTCCTCGGTTTAAAGCTGAGTTTTGAGCCAATGGAAGCATCCCTTTTTGGAATGTGTAGTTAATGTAATCATTAATAATAAAGCCTATATTATATATTAAGGTATTTTTTTCACAGATGATTGTCAGTATACAATTAGGAGATTAATCTTTTTTTTTTTTTTTTCAAAAGCATAAGAAAAATGTTTTATACTTTATGTGTAAACACTGAGTCCACCTTCTAAACCAATTCATCTATGACAGAGCTAAAGATAAATCACAGTGATTAGGACCAATGCTGGGGAACTGCTATGGGTGCTCTTCAGTTTGATGTCACATATCTGGATTTCGATAACTTTTGTGTTGTGTTCAGGTGTTGTTGGAAACGCTGTCCCCCTCCTGGTGCCAGTGTTTACTCTTTGACAGAGTTTTATTGGAGGGATCCAGAGAAGAACTGGAGCAGGACCCGCCCCTCATCATCATCAGCATCTACGACTACGATACTATGGTAACACCTCCTGTTTACTCACAGCGCCACAGTAACACTTCCTATTTACTCACAGCACCATGATAGCGCTTCCTGTTCACACATAGCACAATTTAAAGACAAAACATGTGATTCTGTAACAACTTTTATGATGACAATAAAAATCTCACTGTGTGCGTTACATACACATTTGGATACGGACGGAGCACTCTGTTGGTCCGTTTCCCCAGAGCTTGTGGATACAAACGAATAGAGCAGTACATTAGTTGGCCACGGGGGGCACTAGTGAACACAGCTCAACAAGTCACAGCAGAAGAAACGGCTGAGCTTTTCAAGGAGTGAATAGAGTCAATTAAATATACATTCAAGACTGGACAGACCACCGCTAGTTTTGCCTCATTTTCTAAATGTGGTACAAAAACCTCCGCCAGCGCTGTCATATTTGTTGTGGTTGTTGCCCTTTTTCTTCCAGCTTGGTAAAAACTTTGATTGTCGGTGATTGCCCCCTACTAGTTATTTAAAATAGCACAGACTTAGACATTTATGTACGTAATGGGAGAATAAATGAGCCTTAACACGGCCAACAATTAATTTCAGGCTCATTCCACTTCCACATACAGTTTTATTAAAACATATCTGTATACTGTTATTGAGGTTGTTGTTTTTAATTCTCTTGATTCCTGAGCTGGACTATGATCTCCGACCCTCTGATTTATGTTGTGTTTAGGAACAGTCCTAACTCTCTAATGTGTGTTGCATTTAAGGCCAGTCCTCGATTCCTGGGCCGGGCCTACGCAGAGCCTCAGATCAAACGAGTGGAGGATCTCTACACCAAACCCCCACTGAAGTTCTTTGATGTTTCTCTGGGAAAGGTTTCAGCCGGAGAACTGCTGGCAGCGTTCGAACTCATAGAGTTAGATTATTCTGGACTTGGAGAGGTATGGTTCATTAAAGAGGTCTGACTAGACAACTGTGGGCCAGGAGAGGTGGGATTAATACATGGATTTCTTAAAAACAGACCAACCTTGACAAATTGGCCTATAAGAAATCCATGTATTAATATTAGTAGAAGACCAAATTAACCTTTTCGGTCTAGGAAGAGGTGGGATGTAAGAAGTGAAGTCATAAAAAAGGGATGCCATTTTTGCTGGCTTTAAAACCTTAATAAACACTCATTTACTTAACTTAATAAACTTACATTAAAGGCTTTACTGCGAAGACTAATTCATTAGACTGGATTAAACTGTGTTACTGATGTTGTGTTGTACATAGATGCATCATGCAAATATAAGTTTCACCTGCTGGTTTAGCCTCGCCCATCATTGTCTTGTACTGATCATGTGACCCTTCTTTTAGCCCCGCCTCCCCCGCAGCCTGGAACCTCAGGAGCTGGAAGAGGAGGACCAAATCTTCTTGATCCCAGAAGGAGTGAGACCGGTTCTCAAGACATTCAGGATTGAGGTAAAGACTGAGTGTAGAGGCCGATTATGGAGACAAGGGAACGCCACAAAACGATTTGAATTAATGGCACCTTATACACTGTTGCCCATAAAATATTTTTCACCTTTTCAAATGAAATGTCAAAAATTCTTAAAGGTATTCTGGTATTCCCTATTCTGCTAAATCGAACTTATTGAGGTTTTAACCATGTTACCACTACCTGGAGTAGTATTTTGTTTTATTCAAGTTCAACACGAGTAATCCTGTATACTGAGCCCATCCATTTCTTAAAGCTGAAAACGTTCAGTCTCACAGCTCTTTGTAGATACGTGGAACCAGAAGTGCTTCTGCGCGTTTCTAAAGCCCATACAACATCACTGGACTCTGATAATTTCAGTACTTAAATTGCTGTCACTACAAATCAGTCAGCTCATTTATTTATCTGTTAGCATCATGTTGCTAAAAGCCACGCTAAATAGCCAATTTATGCTCTGTCTAGTCTCCATTGTTGCCAGCAGCGGGCAACAGACACCTAATCAAGGCGTTCTCTGCAAAGTCATAGTAACAGCTACACAAAAAAGACTTTTTTCCATACATATACATTACTTTAAGTTATAAAATGTAAAATGCTAATGCAAAGGTGGCCAAAACTATTTCAATAAGCCTGAAAAAAGCAAAATAAATGACCTGGGTAAATGGGACAATGGTTATTACTGTAATAGAAACAAAAACAGCCATGTGTCTGAAAACAAAATTATTATTCCAACTCTATGGACAAACGTGTATTAAATATTTTCAGACCAGGTCATGGACATCTACTTGAGAATTTACTGTGTGCTTCTGTTTTGTTTTGTTTTTGTTTAGTTTTTTTGTATTCTTGTTTTTCTTTTTGTGCCCTTTGTCTGTGTAAATAGACAGACCCAGTCCTAAAATACTCACTCTTTAAAGGCCACTCAGACCATCACTTATTGGTAGAGTGTGTAGCATATTAAAATGATCTTAAAGAGTAACTCACCCCTGGCCCAGGCCTGACTCCGCCCACTGCCAGAGATTGAAAACTGCTCAAAAAGTGGGCAGAGACCTGGCAGAGACAGAGGAGGAGAACTGAGGGAGGAGCCAGGCCTGGTCCTGTGACTGACAGCTGTCAGAGACCTCATGGACGTCCTCCACAGCAGGGTTGCCAAGTCCCAGAAATGGGGGAAAAAAAATGCAGGACGTCTGGACTAATGTTTTATGTTCCTTTTATAATAACACAGTTGAAATATTGTGAGAAAGGCGTCGTGCGCCGCTGCAGTAACGTGTGCGTCAGATCCCGTCTTTATTTACTGGTATTATTTCAGCTGAGAGCTGTTTTTGATCGTATCTCCGCGAGTAAGAAATCGATTGTCATCAAACAAAAAGTGACTTAAAGCGTGGCAAGTTTAAAACACATCTGTGGAGTCAAATCTCTCCCCAGTGTCACTAATTTGCAGTGTTGGGTTAGTTACTCAAAAAAGTAACTAGTTACAGATTACTAGTTACTCTTTTGAAAAGTAATATATTACTTTACTTGGTTACTGACTCATGAAAGTAACTTAGTTACTTTCCTTTTGGATTACTTCCTAACAGGAAGCCCAAATGAACCCAATTCTAAATAGAAGAAGCCTATAGCCTCACCGTTGCCCTGACCAGCGCTGTTATTTTATACAGGCGTTCATGTTTTTTTTAGCTGCATTCATTTCAGCAGCAGGGCAGCCTGACACAGCAAATACTGCCCTTTAGGTTCACCTGCCTCTGCTCCTGTGCAGAGTTCACGTCCTGTGGACACAGTTTTATCTCACTACACTGAAGCTAAAACGCACTTGTTGTTAGCGCCAAAGCGGTGCACGTCTCTTCTTTCCTCGCTGTCCCCACTGACAGCAGCAGCTGCATGCGCCCCGACGCGCGCGGACAGGACGAGTGGCCGCTGCGCGCATAAAGAGGAGCAGAGAAGGGAACGGATGAAAATAAAGTAGAAAACGTATCAGCGCTATTCGTTTAATGCATTTTCATTCCGTGTTCTTGCGGTAAACTGCAGGTAAATGAAAGTGACTGTAGTGACTGTAACGCAAGTAACTAATTGGGTATTTTGTTAGTAACTGTAATATTACTTACTGGGGGGCTCAAAAGTAACGCGTTACCCCCTGCGTTACTGACAATTGTAATCTCGTTACTTTGTAACGCGTTACTCCCAACACTGCTAATTTGTAGGTACATACTGTCATTGATCAGGCTCATTATGCCTTATTGTGCGCTGACACACGGGACAGTAGAAGCGCAGCCGTGAAAGGGGAGGGGGGCGGAGGAGATTGAACGGTAAATGCGGGGCTGAGTGGCGTGTTTAGGAAAAAGACCCACACCTGGCAACAGCAGGACTGGGACGAGCGCGCGGGGGAGAGAGACAGCGAGGGCGTGGAGAGCACGGGCCGTGGGAGGAGATACTCGGCACAGGTGCGGTAACAAGGTCAAATACTACGTCACAGTTGCCTATCTGGAACTATTGAGCAGAAATCCCACTGTTTGACCCTAGGAGGGCAGCACTCTGACGGTTTTCACTACAAAATGTGAATTTAGACCTTTTTTTACAAAACAGTCAAACATAAGACTATAAATAGTGAGATGTATCACTAAAGCCCTGTTTGTACAGCTGATCAGCTCAAAAAAAATGGTGTAGGGGTGAGTTACTCTTTAAATAAAGCCTTTGTTTTCCTCAATGACAAAGTTTGCTGCTCTTTTTATTCAGGTCTTGTTCTGGGGTCTTCGGGACCTGAAGAGGGTGCAGCTGTTCGAGGTGGAGCGCCCCATGGTGAGAGTGGAGTGTTCTGGGAAAACTCTGGAGTCTGAGGAGATCCAGGACTACAAGAGCCAGTCCAACTTCAAGGACGTGGTTCGATATCTGGACGTGGTGAGAAATAAAACTAAAACTTAAGACTTAAACTGAACTTAAACAGGACTAAACCAGATCTAAACCAGGACTGGGCCGAGGTTATAATCCAGGACTAAACCAGGTCTAAACCAGGACTGGACCGAGGTTATAATCCAGGACTAAACCAGGCCTAGACCAGGACTGGGCCGAGGTTATAATCCAGGACTAAACCAGGTCTAAACCAGGACTGGGCCGAGGTTATAATCCAGGACTAAACCAGGCCTAGACCAGGACTGGGCCGAGGTTATAATCCAGGACTAAACCAGGCCTAGACCAGGACTGGGCCGAGGTTATAATCCAGGACTAAACCAGGACTGGGCCGAGGTTATAATCCAGGACTAAACCAGGCCTAGACCAGGACTGGGCCGAGGTTATAGTCCAGGACTAAACCAGGCCTAGACCAGGACTGGGCCGAGGTTATAATCCAAGACTAAACCAGGCCTAAACCAGGACTGGGCCAAGGTTATAATCCAGGACTAAACCAGGCCTAAACCAGGACTGGGCCGAGGTTATAATCCAGGCCTAAACCAGGACTGGGCCGAGGTTATAATCCAGGACTAAACCAGGCCTAAACCAGGACTGGGCCGAGGTTATAATCCAGGACTAAACCAGGCCTAAACCAGGACTGGGCCGAGGTTATAATCCAGGACTAAACCAGGCCTAAACCAGGACTGGGCCGAGGTTATAATCCAGGACTAAATCGGGTCTAAACCAGGACTGGGCCGAGGTTATAATCCAGGACTAAATCGGGTCTAAACCAGGACTGCAAGAGCCAATCTAACTTCAAAGACGTGGTTCAATTCATGGACATGATAAGAAATAAAACTCAGACAGGATTTACACTTAATCTAACCGGGACTCAACCAGGTCTATGAATCAGGTTTAAACCAGGACTAAACCAGGACTACATGAGCCAGTCCAGCTTCAGGAACTTGGGTCAGTACCTGGACATGACTAAAAGTAAAACTCAGCCAGAACTAAAACTTTATCTAACCAGGACTAAACCAGGATTAAACTAGATCTACCCCCGTCTCCCCTGGCATGGTAAAAATAATTTAAAACTCGACTTAACCATGACTAAACCAAGACTTAACCACGACTAAACCAGGTCTGAAAACCAGGACCTTCCTAGACCTAATCCGTTCTCCTCCTGGTGTGTTTAGGAGCTCCCGGAGCAGGTCCACCTCCACCCTCCTCTGACCCTCTTCGTGGTGGAGAAGAGAGCCTTTGGGAGACTGGTGCTGGTGGGATCCCACGTGGTCCAGAGCCTCATGTCCTATGGCCCACAGGAGCTGGGGGCGGAGTCTGACACGGAGGAGGAGGGGCCTAAACACAGAGGTAACGCCCACACAAGGGGAACAGATGGATAAACTCAGAAGCCCCACCTTTAAAAAAAAACATAAAACATGGAAAAACGTAAAAGGTTTAAAAAGATTAGAAATACATAAAAAAGTCTTTAATGTTTCTTTAGTAAAAATGTGTATTTGTGTTCAGTTGTGGAGAAGCCTGTGAAGGTGGCTCCAGTGGACATCGTCAGCAACCTGGGACTGACCTCATTAAACCTCAAACAGAGCAAGATCCCAGTGGGTCCCATCAAGGTACAACCAGGACTAGACCAGGACTAAACCACACTACACCAGGAATAAAAACAGACTAATTCAGGACTTAATCAGAATAAAACTTAACCATACCAGGACTAAAGTGGGGCTAAACGAGGACTAAAACAAGGCCTAAACCCGCTAAACCAGAAATAAACCAGACAAAATCAGGACCTAACCAGGACTAAATCTGAACTAAACCAGGACTAAAGTAGGTCTATATATTGTATCAGAGCTAAACCAGGACGACAAATACAAGAGCCAGTAAAACAGGACTAAAACTTTGTCTAACCAGGAATAAAACTGGATTAAACCAGGTCTATAAACCAGATCTAACCCCTGTCCCTAACCCTTTGCCCTTTGACCCTCCTCTTCCCGCAGAACCCTCTGAAGATGGTGACGGACAAACTTCAGGATAACGAGGATCTGGAGGAGGAGCCTGTGGAGCAGGAGGAGCTGGACTGGTGGTCCAAGTACTACGCCTCCATCCACGAACGGGAAAAAGAGGTAACCTTTTATATTCCAGAACTAAGACTAAATCAGAACTAAACCAGGTTAAACTAGGTCCTAAAACAGGACTAAACCAGACTATACTTGGACCTAAGCTAGGAATAAACCAGGCATAAACCTGTGGTAAATAAGACAAAAACCAGGATTTAAAACCAGGACTATATCATACTAAGCCAGAACAAACACAATTAAATTAGGAATAAACAATCATATTTACCGTATTTTCTGGACTATAAGTCGCTCCGGAGTATAATAGATATTTCATCTTGAAAGGCAAGTTATAGTAATAATAGAATAGAGAACAACAGGCTGAATAGGTGTGTGCTATGCACACACAATAACACATTGATGGTTATTCAGCTACATGAAGCATAAACAACGAACTGAATAGGTGTTTCGTATGTTAACGTAATATATTAACATATAGTTATTCACATAACTATAGCATAAAGAACATAATATAACAAGTTCACCAAACTCACCATCTCACTCCTAATCACTAAATCCTTTAAATTCTTCATCCTCGGTGTCGCTTCTGAACAACTCCACCAACTCCGGAGGTAGACGAAGCGCCGCTTCCTCCTCTGCGTGGCTGTCGTCAGACTCAGCATCAGTTCCTTTTCCAATTATTCCGTTCTTTCTCAGTTGTCTTTATAGCCTAAGTTGTTAGTGGTAATGTTTACATTTTAAATTGTCAGTGGTACAGGTGCAGCAGATGCTGGTAAAGCCTAGAGCGCCTTCTCGTGGCTGTCAGTGTGAAAATAACAAACACGTGAAAGGTGCGACTGACGTATACTCAGTCGCACCTGAGTATACGTCACACCCCTAGCCAGACTATGAAAAAAAGTGCAACTTATAGTCCGGAAAATACGGTACTCAAAAATACTTATAAGAATATACTCTATCCACATATGGGACAAAGAGATAACTATTTAGGTATTGTCCCTATATCACAATGGTAAAGATACAGTGCTCACACCTGGACCCAAGGATAGTATAGTAATTGTAAATCTATTGTCCTAGTCCTAGTTTAGTCTTGGTTTTGTCCAGGTTTCATACATTTTAGGTTTATTCAGAGGGCTGCTTTTTATTCTGTCTGTTCTGTTTTTGAAGGCTGCCACTCGGAGAGAACAGGAGGAACAAGCAGAAACAGGTGAGTTCTGCTGGCCTCTATTGGGCAGGAGGGGAACTTCAGACATTACCCTGGGATTTTCTTATAACGTTTTTGTATGTTGATCATGTTTTTTGTATGTTTGTTTAAGTTTTTTAAATTATTTTTGCAGAAGGAGCAAATCTGACGATGGCTAACATTGAGGAGGAGGAGGAGGAGGTGGTGGTTGTGGAAGTGGAGCCTCCAAAACGAAAGAACATCGCAACTCTCAAGGTCAGAATTATGAATTACTAATAAAATGGCTGTATGTAATGTAAATGTGCTGCCTTTTCATGGTCTAGAATAGATGCATGCAGTTTCTATAGAAGTGGTTCTGAGCTGGTCTGACTGTGGGACCCACTTTTAGACTATTGATTTTATTATGACACACTTTTTTTATAACCATCTTACATTTATTTTAAAACTGGTTTCACAGTTTTATCTATTTGAAAAAATATGAAGAGTGTAAATAGACTGAACATTGAAACTACTTGTAGATAACATTAGACTTAAAATCTATAGTATATCTTTAGTTATGGAGTTCAACAGGAGAGGACCAGCAGATATTCCCTAGTGATGGGATTTATGGCTTTTTAATGTGAGCCAAATCTTTGGCATCTTTTTCCGTTCATTTTAAAGACCGTTCAATAGATTGGCTCATTTTTGTCATTTTAATAAGCCAGTCAGTTCATTCAGAAAATAAACACTGGGATGAGTGATACATTATAATTTTAATCAGAACAAAACTTATTCTATTGGTGGAACATTATTATTGTCTTATTCACTGATGATAATAAAATTAGCATGTGTGGACTAAATTCACTAATGGTGACGTCATTGTGTATGTGCTCCCCTCTCTCCTCATCTCTTTCTGTTTCCATGAGACTTTCTCTTGAGCTTGCATTGTTCTTCTGCTTTTTCTCATGAGGTTTTTTTCTCCATTGATCCAAGTGAGGACGAATACAAAGATCTTGCATAACTTTATGACCACTAATAATAGGGAGGTGGTTGAAATGTTATATTATGTGTCATGACCACTAAATATGCAGATTCAGACACCTTTCGGTCAGAATCAGCATTAACTTCTTAGATCTACAGGGGCTCTTCTGTTGGATGGGACCACACGGGCCTCAGCCTTCACTCCCCACCTGCATCACCTGTCCCTAGGTTCACCGCTGTTCCCTCTTTGGGCCAATTTTGATAGATCCTGACCACTGCAGACCGGGAACGTCCCACAAGAGCAGTAGTTTTGAAGACACTCTGACCCAGCCATCTGTAGCTGTCACAATCTGGCCATCATCAACCTTGCTCAAATCCATACACAGCTGCCCAATATATCCCACCCACTAACAGGAGCCATGATGCAGAGGAAATCTTTGTTATTCGCCTCACCTGTCAGTGGTCATAATGTTATGCCTGATTGGTGTATAACAACAAGGAATAATTATAGCCAATGCTGAACCAATTAAATAGAAAATGACATGATAAGGTTTTACCAAATGGTGGTCAAGGACAAATTTTAAATTCTCAAAATTACTAAAAGCATATTTAAAATGTTTCTTTATTTTATCTTTATATATATCTATTATATGCGTATCTTAATCACCTTTATGTACCTTTCCAGTAGTTTTACTTGAGTACAGTGAGTACCTGGCTCCCTCACCTGTGTGTCTGTTGTCTGTAGCTGTACAGTGGAGAGCTGGAGTCCGAGTTCCATCAGTTCCAGGACTGGCTTCTGGTCCTGCCCCTGTTCAAAGGCCGGGCCCTGGGGGACTCCCTGGACGAGGAGCCTGAGGAACGGGTCATGGGCAAGTTCAAGGTCCGCCCCCTCACTGAACACTGTCTTAGTCCTGGTTTAGGCTTGGTTTAGTCCTGGGATAGAACTGGTTTATACTTGTTGTAGGTAAGATCTGGTTTATTCCTGGTTGAGCCAAAGTTTAGTGCTGAGATAGACTTGTTTTTGTCCTGTATTAGACCTGGTGCAGTTCCAAGTTTAGACCTGGTTTAGCCCTGGCTTAGTCCTGGTTTAGAACTGGTTTAGACCTAGTTCAGGTTTAGGTTAGACCTGGTTTATTATTGTTTTTTTTCTTTCTAACGTTTTAGTTATGAGTCAGACCTGGGTTATACCTGGTTTAGTTGTGTTTTAGACTTGGTTTAGTCCTGGTTAATTCCTACTTTAGACCAGGTTTAGGCCTGGGTCAGACATGGATGAAGGGCATGTGCCTGAAATGTCACGTGTCTGTGAATAATAAAAAAATCTGGGTGCTTCATTTGTTGTCCAGACCTATTTTTGACTTTTTATTCAGACAAAGTTTAGTCCTTGTGTAGGCCTGGTTTGGCCCGAGGTTAGACTGGGTTAGGTCCTGGTGTAGACCTTGTTTAGTCCTGTGTTAGACCTGGTTTAGTCGTGTTATAGACCTGGTTTAGCCTTGGTTTTGTCCTGTTTTAGACCTGGTTTAATTCTGTAGTCTGTGTGTTTGTTCTGGTCCCAAAAAAAGAGTCTTATTTTTGTTTCAGGGCTCATTTTTGGTTTATCCGATCGATCCTGAAGCAGACACCCCAATTCAGATCACAGAGGGGATTCCCAAAAACTCTCCCATGAAAGTCCTTGTCCGGATCTACATCATCAAGGTACAGCATCAGACTAAAACCTAACTGATACTAACCTAATGTAAGACACAAGCGGACCTCTCACGTAAATCCACATGCAGACAACAAATTAAAATTACACTAAAAATGTATTCTGAATATTCAAAACAATAAAAGGCATGCTGGCTAAAAGTCTCAAAAAAAAGGTCCTTCCCTTGTTCAGATTACTGGTTTAGGCCTTGTTTTGTCCTGGTTTAGATCTAGTTTAGTGCTGGTTTTGTCCTAGTTTAGTCCTGGTTTATATCTGGTTGAGACCTGGTTTTGTCCTAGTTCAGTGGTGGTTTAGACGTGTTTTAGATGAAATTTATTCCAGGTTTAGTTGTGGTTTAGTCATAGTTTTGTTTTAGTTTAGACCTGGTTTAGACTTGTTTTAAGTCCTGATGTAGACCTAATTTAGTTTTGGTTTAGTCAGAGTTTAGAACTGGTTCAACTGTGATTTAGTTTGAGTTTAGACTTGATTTAGTCCTGATGTAGACCTGAGTTAGATTAGATGTAGTTTAACCCTAGTTTAGTTTAGTTTAGAGCTGGTTTAATCCTGGTTTAGTTCTGGCATAGACCAAATTTAGTTCTGGTTTAGTCAGAGTTTAGACCTTGTTTAATTATGGTTTAGTTCAAGTTTAGACCTTGTTTAGTCTTGGTTTAGACCTGGTCTAGTCCTGGTTTTGTCCTGGGTCAGTGATGGTTTAGACCTGTGTTAGATGAAGTTTAGTCCTGGTTTAGTCTTAGTTTAGTCCTAGTTTAGACCTAGTTTAGACCTAGTTTTGACCTAGTTTAGACCTAGTTTAGTTGGTAAATCAGGGACTTAACAAAATAAAAACATGACTTGGTCTGTAGATGGCAGTCTTGTTTTGTGGATCCAGAGGTGATTTTAACACCAAATGTATCAGAGGAATGTTGAAAATGTGTTTGTGTTGTATCAGGGAGACAGGCAGGAAGGGAGGCTGGAGATAAATGCTCTGATCTTCAAGGTTTATGGTTAGTCTTGGAGAAAATGGCACTTTTTATGGGCCCACTGCGGGGGTGAGTGCGTCCCCCCCAGAGGTGAGTTTTAGGTCACGTCTTTGAACAAATAATTTAAACTAGAGAGGTCCACAAGTCTGCACAACAGAGCAAACATAAATGGTTGGAAAAGGATCTAGCCACAGCCCAGACCTGATGAAAAAATAGTGAAAAATAAAATTCCTGGTGCTAACAGTTGTGGTTTTTGTGTCATAGGCCTCCAGTCTCTCCCCCACAGACCCTAACGGTAAGGCTGACCCGTACCTGCTGCTCCAGGTGGGGTCCCAGTCCCAGGACACCAAGGACCGCTACATCCCCAAACAACTCAACCCTGTCTTTGGAGAGTCAGTATCACACTTACTGGTTTAGTCCTGCTGTAGACCTGGTTTAGTCCTGCTGTAGACCTGGTTTAGTCCTGGTGTAGACCTGGTTTAGTCCTGGTGTAGATCTGGTTTAGTCCTGGTGTAGACCTGGTTTAGTCCTGGTGTAGACCTGGTTTAGTCCTGGTGTAGACCTGGTTTAAGTCCTGGTGTAGACCTGGTTTAGTCCTGGTGTAGACCTGGTTTAGTCCTGGTGTAGACCTGGTTTAGTCCTGGTGTAGACCTGGTTTAGTCCTGGTGTAGACCTGGTTTAGTCCTGGTGTAGACCTGGTTTAAGTCCTGGTGTAGACCTGGTTTAGTCCTGGTGTACACCTTGTTTAGTCCTGCTGTAGACCTGGTTTAGTCCTGCTGTAGACCTGGTTTAGTCCTGGTGTAGACCTGGTTTAGTCCTGCTGTAGACCTGGTTTAGTCCTGGTGTAGACCTGGTTTAGTCCTGGTGTAGACCTGGTTTAGTCCTGCTGTAGACCTGGTTTAGTCCTGGTGTAGACCTGGTTTAGTCCTGGTGTAGACCTGGTTTAGTCCTGGTGTAGACCTGGTTTAGTCCTGCTGTAGACCTGGTTTAGTCCTGCTGTAGACCTGGTTTAGTCCTGGTGTAGACCTGGTTTAAGTCCTGGTGTAGACCTGGTTTAGTCCTGGTGTAGACCTGGTTTAGTCCTGGTGTAGACCTGGTTTAGTCCTGCTGTAGACCTGGTTTAGTCCTGGTGTAGACCTGGTTTAAGTCCTGGTGTAGACCTGGTTTAGTCCTGGTGTACACCTTGTTTAGTCCTGCTGTAGACCTGGTTTAGTCCTGCTGTAGACCTGGTTTAGTCCTGGTGTAGACCTGGTTTAGTCCTGCTGTAGACCTGGTTTAGTCCTGGTGTAGACCTGGTTTAGTCCTGGTGTAGACCTGGTTTACGCCTGGTGTAGACCTGGTTTAGTCCTGGTGTAGACCTGGTTTAGTCCTGGTGTAGACCTGGTTTAGTCCTGGTGTAGACCTGGTTTAGTCCTGCTGTAGACCTGGTTTAGTCCTGGTGTAGACCTGGTTTAGTCCTGGTGTAGACCTGGTTTAGTCCTGGTGTACACCTTGTTTAGTCCTGCTGTAGACCTGGTTTACTCCTGGTGTAGACCTGGTTTAGTCCTGCTGTAGACCTGGTTTAGTCCTGGTGTAGACCTGGTTTAGTCCTGGTGTACACCTTGTTTAGTCCTGCTGTAGACCTGGTTTAGTCCTGGTGTAGACCTGGTTTAGTCCTGGTGTAGACCTGGTTTAGTCCTGGTGTAGACCTGGTTTAGTCCTGCTGTAGACCTGGTTTAGTCCTGGTGTAGACCTGGTTTAGTCCTGGTGTAGACCTGGTTTAGTCCTGCTGTAGACCTGGTTTAGTCCTGGTGTAGACCTGGTTTAAGTCCTGGTGTAGACCTGGTTTAGTCCTGGTGTACACCTTGTTTAGTCCTGCTGTAGACCTGGTTTAGTCCTGCTGTAGACCTGGTTTAGTCCTGGTGTAGACCTGGTTTAGTCCTGGTGTAGACCTGGTTTAGTCCTGCTGTAGACCTGGTTTAGTCCTGGTGTAGACCTGGTTTAGTCCTGGTGTAGACCTGGTTTACGCCTGGTGTAGACCTGGTTTAGTCCTGGTGTAGACCTGGTTTAGTCCTGCTGTAGACCTGGTTTAGTCCTGGTGTAGACCTGGTTTAGTCCTGGTGTAGACCTGGTTTAGTCCTGCTGTAGACCTGGTTTAGTCCTGGCGTAGACCTGGTTTAGTCCTGGTGTAGACCTGGTTTAGTCCTGGTGTACACCTTGTTTAGTCCTGCTGTAGACCTGGTTTACTCCTGGTGTAGACCTGGTTTACTCCTGGTGTAGACCTGGTTTACTCCTGGTGTAGACCTGGTTTAGTCCTGGTGTAGATCTGGTTTAGTCCTGGTGTAGACCTGGTTTAGTCCTGCTGTAGACCTGGTTTAGTCCTGGTGTAGACCTGGTTTAGTCCTGCTGTAGACCTGGTTTAGTCCTGCTGTAGACCTGGTTTAGTCCTGGTGTAGACCTGGTTTAAGTCCTGGTGTAGACCTGGTTTAGTCCTGGTGTAGACCTGGTTTAGTCCTGCTGTAGACCTGGTTTAGTCCTGGTGTAGACCTGGTTTAGTCCTGGTGTAGACCTGGTTTAGTCCTGGTGTAGACCTGGTTTAGTCCTGCTGTAGACCTGGTTTAGTCCTGCTGTAGACCTGGTTTAGTCCTGGTGTAGACCTGGTTTAAGTCCTGGTGTAGACCTGGTTTAGTCCTGGTGTAGACCTGGTTTAGTCCTGGTGTAGACCTGGTTTAGTCCTGCTGTAGACCTGGTTTAGTCCTGGTGTAGACCTGGTTTAAGTCCTGGTGTAGACCTGGTTTAGTCCTGGTGTACACCTTGTTTAGTCCTGCTGTAGACCTGGTTTAGTCCTGCTGTAGACCTGGTTTAGTCCTGGTGTAGACCTGGTTTAGTCCTGGTGTAGACCTGGTTTAGTCCTGCTGTAGACCTGGTTTAGTCCTGGTGTAGACCTGGTTTAGTCCTGGTGTAGACCTGGTTTACGCCTGGTGTAGACCTGGTTTAGTCCTGGTGTAGACCTGGTTTAGTCCTGCTGTAGACCTGGTTTAGTCCTGGTGTAGACCTGGTTTAGTCCTGGTGTAGACCTGGTTTAGTCCTGCTGTAGACCTGGTTTAGTCCTGGTGTAGACCTGGTTTAGTCCTGGTGTAGACCTGGTTTAGTCCTGCTGTAGACCTGGTTTAGTCCTGGTGTAGACCTGGTTTAAGTCCTGGTGTAGACCTGGTTTAGTCCTGGTGTACACCTTGTTTAGTCCTGCTGTAGACCTGGTTTAGTCCTGCTGTAGACCTGGTTTAGTCCTGGTGTAGACTTGGTTTAGTCCTGGTGTAGACCTGGTTTAGTCCTGGTGTAGACCTGGTTTAGTCCTGGTGTAGACCTGGTTTAGTCCTGCTGTAGACCTGGTTTAGTCCTGGTGTAGACCTGGTTTAAGTCCTGGTGTAGACCTGGTTTAGTCCTGGTGTACACCTTGTTTAGTCCTGCTGTAGACCTGGTTTAGTCCTGCTGTAGACCTGGTTTAGTCCTGGTGTAGACCTGGTTTAGTCCTGCTGTAGACCTGGTTTAGTCCTGGTGTAGACCTGGTTTAGTCCTGGTGTAGACCTGGTTTAGTCCTGCTGTAGACCTGGTTTAGTCCTGGTGTAGACCTGGTTTAGTCCTGGTGTAGACCTGGTTTAGTCCTGGTGTACACCTTGTTTAGTCCTGCTGTAGACCTGGTTTACTCCTGGTGTAGACCTGGTTTAGTCCTGCTGTAGACCTGGTTTAGTCCTGGTGTAGACCTGGTTTAGTCCTGGTGTACACCTTGTTTAGTCCTGCTGTAGACCTGGTTTAGTCCTGCTGTAGACCTGGTTTAGTCCTGGTGTAGACCTGGTTTAGTCCTGGTGTAGACCTGGTTTAGTCCTGCTGTAGACCTGGTTTAGTCCTGGTGTAGACCTGGTTTAGTCCTGGTGTAGACCTGGTTTAGTCCTGCTGTAGACCTGGTTTAGTCCTGGTGTAGACCTGGTTTAGTCCTGGTGTAGACCTGGTTTAGTCCTGGTGTAGACCTGGTTTAGTCCTGCTGTAGACCTGGTTTAGTCCTGGTGTAGACCTGGTTTAGTCCTGGTGTAGACCTGGTTTAGTCCTGCTGTAGACCTGGTTTAGTCCTGGTGTAGACCTGGTTTAGTCCTGGTGTAGACCTGGTTTAGTCCTGCTGTAGACCTGGTTTAGTCCTGGTGTAGACCTGGTTTAGTCCTGGTGTAGACCTGGTTTACGCCTGGTGTAGACCTGGTTTAGTCCTGGTGTAGACCTGGTTTAGTCCTGCTGTAGACCTGGTTTAGTCCTGGTGTAGACCTGGTTTAGTCCTGGTGTAGACCTGGTTTAGTCCTGGTGTAGACCTGGTTTAGTCCTGCTGTAGACCTGGTTTAGTCCTGGTGTAGACCTGGTTTAGTCCTGGTGTAGACCTGGTTTAGTCCTGGTGTACACCTTGTTTAGTCCTGCTGTAGACCTGGTTTACTCCTGGTGTAGACCTGGTTTACTCCTGGTGTAGACCTGGTTTAGTCCTGGTGTAGATCTGGTTTAGTCCTGGTGTAGACCTGGTTTAGTCCTGCTGTAGACCTGGTTTAGTCCTGGTGTAGACCTGGTTTAGTCCTGCTGTAGACCTGGTTTAGTCCTGCTGTAGACCTGGTTTAGTCCTGGTGTAGACCTGGTTTAAGTCCTGGTGTAGACCTGGTTTAGTCCTGGTGTAGACCTGGTTTAGTCCTGCTGTAGACCTGGTTTAGTCCTGGTGTAGACCTGGTTTAGTCCTGCTGTAGACCTGGTTTAGTCCTGGTGTAGACCTGGTTTAGTCCTGGTGTAGACCTGGTTTAGTCCTGCTGTAGACCTGGTTTAGTCCTGGTGTAGACCTGGTTTAGTCCTGGTGTAGACCTGGTTTAAGTCCTGGTGTAGACCTGGTTTAGTCCTGGTGTAGACCTGGTTTAGTCCTGGTGTAGACCTGGTTTAGTCCTGCTGTAGACCTGGTTTAGTCCTGCTGTAGACCTGGTTTAGTCCTGGTGTAGACCTGGTTTAGTCCTGGTGTAGACCTGGTTTAGTCCTGCTGTAGACCTGGTTTAGTCCTGGTGTAGACCTGGTTTAGTCCTGCTGTAGACCTGGTTTAGTCCTGGTGTAGACCTGGTTTAGTCCTGGTGTAGACCTGGTTTACTCCTGGTGTAGACCTGGTTTAGTCCTGGTGTAGACCTGGTTTAGTCCTGCTGTAGACCTGGTTTAGTCCTGGTGTACACCTTGTTTAGTCCTGCTGTAGACCTGGTTTACTCCTGGTGTAGACCTGGTTTAGTCCTGGTGTAGACCTGGTTTACTCCTGGTGTAGACCTGGTTTAGTCCTGGTGTAGACCTGGTTTAGTCCTGCTGTAGACCTGGTTTAGTCCTGGTGTAGACCTGGTTTAGTCCTGCTGTAGACCTGGTTTAGTCCTGGTGTAGACCTGGTTTAGTCCTGGTGTAGACCTGGTTTAGTCCTGGTGTAGATCTGGTTTAGTCCTGCTGTAGACCTGGTTTAGTCCTGGTGTAGACCTGGTTTAGTCCTGGTGTAGACCTGGTTTAGTCCTGGTGTAGACCTGGTTTAGTCCTGCTGTAGACCTGGTTTAGTCCTGCTGTAGACCTGGTTTAGTCCTGGTGTAGACCTGGTTTAGTCCTGGTGTAGACCTGGTTTAGTCCTGGTGTAGACCTGGTTTAGTCCTGCTGTAGACCTGGTTTAGTCCTGGTGAAGACCTGGTTTAGTCCTGGTGTAGACCTGGTTTAGTCCTGGTGTAGACCTGGTTTAGTCCTGCTGTAGACCTGGTTTAGTCCTGCTGTAGACCTGGTTTAGTTTTGGTGTAGACCTGGTTTAGTCCTGGTGTAGACCTGGTTTAGTCCTGGTGTATTAAAACGTAATAAATGTGTTTACAAATGCCTTTATTTAAATGTGCTGTTCCTGTTTTTTACGAGTCTGAGCATGATCCCTAAACTGGAGAGCACCAAAAGCAAAAACATTTTTAGATTTCTTTTGTTGCTTTGTATATTTTCAAATATTTATTTATTGAGTGCTGTAGCTCAGTAGGTTATGTTTTGGAGAGTTGTAGGTTATGCTTTTGAGTGCTGTAGCTCAGTAGGTTATGTTTTGAGTAATGTAGGTTAAGTTTTTGAGAGCTGCAGGTTATGTTTTTAAGGTGCTGTAGCTCAAAAGTTTGTTTTTGAGTGCTGTAGGTTATGTTTTTGATGGCAGTAGCTAAGAAGTTGTTTTTCAGGTGCTGTAGCTCAAACGTTTGTTTTTGAGTGCTGTAGGTTATGTTTTTGACGGCAGTAGCTAAGAAGTTGTTTTTCAGGTGCTGTAGCTCAAACGTTTATGTTTTTGAGTGCTGTATGTTATGTTTTTAAGGTGCTGTAGTACAGTAGGTTATGACTTCAAGTGCTCTAGCTCAGCAATTTATGTTTTTAAATGTTGTAGCTCAGTAGGTCATGTTTGTGAGTGCTATAGTTCAGTAGGTCATGTTTATGAGTGCTGTAGCTCAGTCGGTTATGTTTTTGAATGCTATAGATGATGGGTTATGTTTTTAAAGTGCTGTAGTTCAGTAGCTTATGTTTTTTAGGGCTGTAGCTCAGTAGGTTATGTTTTTGAGGGCTGTAGCTCAGTAGGTTATGTTTTCAAGGTGCAGTAGTTCAGGAGGTTATGTTCTGTAGTTCAGTAGTTTATGTTTCTGAGTGCTGTAGGTTATGTTTTTGAGTGATGTAGCTCAGGAGTTTATGTTTTTGAGTTATGTAGCTCAGGAGGTTATGTTTTTGAGTGATGTAGCTCAGGAGTTTATGTTTTTGAGTTATGTAGCTCAGGAGGTTATGTTTTTGAGGTGTAGTAGTTCATCGGGTTATGTTTTTGATTGTTGTAGCCCAGTAGGTTATGTTTTCAAGGTGTGGTAGCTCAGTAGGTTGTGTTTTTGAGTGCTGTAGTAGCTAAGGTTGTTTTATCTGTTTCAGAGTATTCGAGTTCCCAGTGTCATTCCCGCTGGAGACCGAGCTCCAGATCAAAGTCCTGGACCATGATCTGGTCGGAGCTGATGACGTCATCGGTGAAACTCGTCTGGATTTGGAAAACCGCTTCTACAGCCGTCACCGGGCCAGCTGTGGCCTGCCTCTGTACTACGACACGTAAGGACCCCAATAACACGGAGAAATACTGAAAAAGCTGCTCAGTGGCTCAGTGGGTTCTCTCCTCTTCCTCTCACTGTCCCAAGACCTGCATGTTTAGGTGAACTGGTGAATCTAAAGAATATGAGAGTGAATGTGTCTCCCTGCGACTAACTTGCCATTGTCCAGGGTGTATCCCGCCTAAGGCCCAGAGTAGTTGGGATAGCCTCCAGTCACCTGCGTCTAGCGACACAGACAGACAACCCTCCACTCTCACATGCACTGACTAGGGGTGTTTTTTTTTTAAGAGTCACAAATTCACCCAAACACATGAATGTCTTTGGACAGTGGGAGGAAGCCGGAGAGAACCCACAAAACACAGGGAGGATATGCAGAGTCCACCCAGAGAGGGACTGTGACGGCTGGCCCCCTCCACTTGCCCCTCTCTTTCAATGTTTAGATTTTATTTAATGCAGGAATTAACACCACATGACTTAAAGGCAAAATAATACTGGTTGAAAAAATTGATAATTACTGTTCTACTTCCTGTTTTTCAGGGAGGGGTATAACGTGTGGCGGGATGCGAAGAAACCCAGCACCATTTTAAATGAGCTCTGTCAGAAATACAACATCCCAGACCCGGAGTTCAGGACCAATGAGGTCAAAGTCCTCAACAAGATCTTCAAGATCCCCCCAGATGCTGTACCAGAGGGTATGACTGGAACAGACTTGGTTCAGTTTTGCTTCAAACCTGGTTCAGGCTTGGTTTAGTCCTGGTTTCACATTGATGTTTTTTTGTATATTTGCACACACCCTAGTTTTAATTTAGTTTTAGCTCGGGTTCGGTCCTGGTCTAGCCCTGGACTAACCGTAGCCTGTGTTGTCTGGTGCAGCCCTCCTGAAGCAGAACGAGCCCACAGACCACCACACGGCAGAGCTGGAGGAGCACATGGCCCTAAATGTGCTGCAGCGCTGGGCAGAGATGTCCGAGTTCATTCCTGGGGCTGTGTCCCTGGTCCCAGAGCACGTGGAGGTCCGGCCTTTAATGAACCCAGATAAACCAGGACTTCCACAGGTGAGTCTGGCTCTAGTTTTGTCACAATTCATCATTCATTCATTCATTTATTCATTCACTCATTCGTCATCAATTAATCATCTTAGTCACCTCTAGAACAGCAGCATGTTTTACAACCTTTAAAAACATTATGTGACTAAAAGAAAGCAACTGCATTAATTACTTTACTACTGCCACAAAGAAACAGGTGAAGAGACAAGCAGAGGGCAGCAGAGTGCAGAGCTGTTACGGCCTTTTGAACATAGCCATAAAAAGAGCTTTTTATTTCCTTAAACTTTTTGTATGATGCCATTTTACTACATAATTAAAAATATCTGTGAGGAATCAGTGGAAACAGAGCTGTACACTGCTTTTTTGGATAAATGAATGAGAGCAGATTGGAAGTAGAGGGCTTGTTGATTGGTCAGTGCTTTCTGGAGTGGGCGGGGCTCGTGGGAAAAGTACATTTTGGATAATATAGCCCCTTTAATGTGTAATTGTATGCTACTTTTTTGTGTTTTGTATTAACAATAATGGTGTCTGTAGGGTTTCCTTCACATGTGGGTCGACATGTTTCCCACTGACGTTCCAGCTCCACCTCCCGTCAACATCAAGCCCCGCCTCCCTGTACAGTACGTAATGTTAACCACTTTTTTTAATTCATTTTTTTTTTATTTTAAGTTTGCAACATTAAACTGAAATGTCTGTCTGCGTCTCCAGGTATGAGCTGCGTGTGATCATCTGGAACACCGACGACGTGTTTCTGGACGACGTCAACCCTTTCACTGGAGAACAGTCGTCTGACATTTACGTTAAAGGGTAGGTCCCTGAACGCACCACAAAGAATCTAAACATAGAATCCACCATTTGAAGAGAAACTTAAACATGTCTTAGCTTTACATCAAAATAGCCTTCTGTGGAAGATAAGGCAGTTTTTTTTTTACTTTTGTATCTGGTTGTAATTCTGAGGTTGTTCAGTTCCTTAATAAATGTTAAGTATAAATATTGTTTCAGGTGGATCAAAGGTCTGGAGGGAGAGAAACAGGAGACAGACGTCCACTTCAACTCTCTGACCGGAGAGGGAAACTTCAACTGGAGATTTGTCTTCCGCTTCGACTACCTGCCGACCGAGGTACAGTTCAGACTGACAGTGCTCTGCAAAAGCAAGGACACCCTGCTGGATTTCTTGTATTTTTGCATATTTGTCACACTTAAAGGTGCTATGAGCAGTATATGCTGTATTTTTTGTATTTCATCAAAACTACCCACATGTATCCCAAGATTATTAACCTTTATTTAACCAGATAATAGAACCATTTTGATCAAGATCTCTTTTACAAGGGCGACCTGGCCAAGAGGTCAGCAGCACACGTCAAATTTATACCAATTTAACAAATAGACAGATAAAAAAGTCAATAAAAATATAACTATGAAAAAAATAATAATAATAAAATAAAAAATAATTATAAAAAAATAAATAAAACAATACATACAAGATATGAGGTAAATGTTTAATTCAAATATTAGTTTTACTGATAACAATAGTACAGCTGATTTATTCACAATAAAACAAAAATTGAACGTAATACCTAAGTTGTTTTGGTTTACATTTTTTGTTTTGGTTCTAAAACTGCATTGCCAGTCGTCCAATCAGAAAAGCAGAAAGACTGGCACTGTTTTGATTTAGACTGCAGTAACGTTTTCGAACCAGTACAAGCACATATACTGCTTCCAGTACCTTTAAAAGTTTCCAAACACTTTTTAATATTAGGCAAAAGATAAATAGAGGAAATAGAAAATGTTTAATCCAAGTCTTTTCTATTAGTGGATTTTATTTTATTTTATTTTATTTTATTTATCTTTATTTATACAGGGACAGCCCAATGAGAGTCCTGGACTCTCTTTTTCATGGGTGCCCTGTCTTCACACAAAAATACAACACAAACAAGCAACAACTTCAATAGAAGACATACAGTACAAAAGGAATAGCTCAACAATTAATTCTTAAAACAAATACATTCATGTGTGTGTGTATCAGCCACCAGCGCTTTAAAATGCGAGAGAGGCACCAGTGTGTCCAGTCTAAGATATTTTTGAAAGTCATTCCATTTGTGGGGAGCATAAAAACAAAAGGCCTTTTTTCCTATTTCTATCCTGACATGTTTAGCTTCCAGAACTAAAAAGTTATGAGATCTTGTGATGTGGGGGCCAGAGCCTAAGAAGAGTCGGTGATATATATTCCAATAATGGCTCTCACACCAGAGTGAGTCCCACAGCCTCAGAAATAGCGGTGTAACACTTTCCCATGACTCAGCTTTCCAAAAACTGTGGCATGATTTAACAAAGGGGGCACTTTAAAAACAGCATTTTTCGATTTCCTCTAGCTATCGATATTAAGAAGTCTCCGGAAATATTTAAGTGTGACAAATATGCACAAATAAAATAAATCCAGATGGGTGGACTCACTTTTGCTGAGCACTGTTGTTAGAAATCAGTACAATATTTAAAACGTCTTTGCTTGGTCAGTGTTTAAAGTAGCACCACACAGTCTCTGCAGTCCATTCATCGTATCCTTCTGTACTGTGCAGAAAGAGGTGGTGTTCAAGAAGAAGGAGTCCATTTTCTCTCTGGAGGAGTCAGAGTTTCGACAACCAGCCGTTTTAACTCTACAAGTGTGGGACTACGACCGCATCTTAGCAAACGACTTCCTGGGTACCAACACATCCCATTCATTACAACAGGTTATAGTCCCGGTTTAGACAAGGTTTAGTCCCAGTTTAGACAAGGTTTAGTCCCGGTTTAGACAATGTTTAGTCCCGGTTTAGTCCCGGTTTAGACAAGGTTTAGTCCTGGTTTAGACATGATTTAGTCCTGGTTTAGACATGATTTAGTCCTGGTTTAGACATGATTTAGTCCCGGTTTAGACATGATTTAGTCCCGGTTTAGACAAGGTTTAGTCCTGGTTTAGACATGATTTAGTCCCGGTTTAGACATGATTTAGTCCTGGTTTAGACATGATTTAGTCCCAGTTTAGACATGATTTAGTCCCGGTTTAGACATGATTTAGTCCCGGTTTAGACAAGGTTTAGTCCTATTTTCATCCTCGTGTAGACCTGATTTAGTCCTGGTTTAGACATGGTTTAGTTATAGTTTAGATCTGATTTAGTCATGGCTTTGTTTGGACATGGTTTAGGCCAGGTTTGTATTCTGGTTTAGACCTGAATTAATTATGGTTTAGTCCTGATTTAGTCTTGATTTAGATGTGGTTTAGTCCTATTTTAGTCCTAGTTTAGACTTCATTTAGTCCTGTTTTTAACATGGCTTAGTGTTACTTTAGACCTGTTTTAGCCCTGGATTAGACATGGTTTAGTCCGGGTTTAGTCCTGTTTTAGACCTGATGTAGTACAGATTTAGACATGGTTTAGTGCTCGTTTAGACCTGGATTAGTGCTCGTTTAGACCTGGTTTAGGCCTGGTTTTGTGCTGGTTTAGACCTGGTTTTGTGCTGGTTTAGACCTGGTTTAGTGCTAGTTTAGACCTGGTTTAGTACTGATTTAGACCTGGTTTTAATCCTGGTTTAGACATGATTCAGTCCAGGTTTACATCTGGTTTAGGCCTTGAGTAGTCCTGATTTAGTCTAGGTTTAGTGCTATTTAGACCTGGTTTAATCCTAGTTTAACTCTGATATAGGCCTGAATTAGTCCTGGTTTAGTCCTGCCTTTGCCCTACTTTAGACCTGGTATAGACCTATTTTAGTCCTGCTTTTGTCCTGCTTTAGACTTGGTTTAGTCCTGGTTTAACTCGCCTTCTTGGGTACAAACGTCTCTCTGTCCCGCAGGTTCCATCGAGCTGCCTCTGTTCGATATGGTGCGTCCGGCGCGCTCCGCCTCTCGCTGCTCAGTGAAAATGGCGAAGGACAGAGCCTCTCCGCGAGTTTCCATCTTTAGGAGCCGAAAGCTGAAAGGATGGTGGCCCCTGACGCGTTTGAAGACCCCCGAGGACTTTGAGAGAGAGGAGAAGGAACGAGAAGCCAAACAGAAACAAAAAAAGGACAAGAAAAAGGACAAGAAAAAGGACAGACACAGTCAAATCAAACCTGAAGATCTGCAGTTCACCGACCCCAGCGGGAACACAACTATACTGATGGTAAGGACTTTCTCAGTTGTATTTCTATGGCCCATGATCACAAGACAACATCCCCTGTCCCTAGACAAAAAAAAAACAAAACGCTAGCTAAGTTTGATATCAGAAAAACTGGTTCTCAGATTGTGGTATGGGATACAGTAGTGCAGTTTGAATGTAGTTTAATTTAGACCCAATTTTATTCTTGTTTTAGTCCAGCTCTGGTTTGGGCTTAAATTTGAAGTTTACCACTGCTTAGTCCTGGTTTAGACCTTGTTTAGTCCTGGTTTAGACCTTGTTTAGTCCTGGTTTAGACCTGGGCCCTGTACTACGAGGCTGGCAGGACGTATTGCAGATAAGTGTCTCTTACCGGGACAGACAAAAGCAGACATGAGCATCTCTGGATAATCTGCACAACAAAGCGGGTTATCAACTTGCTGAGTTAACTCTGGGTTTTATTGTGGAGTTTTGAGCATATTTATGTGGAACAGGCAGAGTCGGCGCTAAATGACCAACTACACCAACGTCACAGAGACAGTTCATCTGAATATCACAGAGAAACAACACTAAACCATTAGATCCATGCTTAGTGCTGCAATAACTAATCAGATTATAATTGATGATTGAAATAATCGTCAACTAATTTAATAATAGTTAACTGATTAGGAAACATGCCATGTGCTGAGAGAGGAGCTTTTATTACCAAGACAGAGCAGTAAAGCAACAAAAACAGTTAAAAACAACGTACATTTTGTGTTTTTGATTAACAATATCTTTGTGTGTGTATGTTCAATCCAAACCTCCTGCAGTGACATAGCTTGTAGGTTTGTCTGGTTCAAATTTTGTAAAAATTAAGCAATTTTTAGTAGACTTTGCACAATTTTTAACGGGAACTATAAAACACTGGAAGTTTTGAACCACTTTAACCACACATGCTTCACTATTCAATTAATCAGTTATCAAAATAATCTTTAGTTGCAGCCCTAATCCTTGATGAACTTGTGAAACGTGTAGCAGACTGAATGAACAGCTTGTCCACTTCTCCTTTTCCTCTCCTGCAGTTTTCTCCTCCTTCACACCAGCAGCTCATTTCTTATCACTTGATTGGTCAAAAAACCATCTTTGTATCTTATACTGGAACTTAACCTGCTCCGAGTATGTTTCCACAGAGATCTACTTTGATAGAAAGAGATCCAGCTTTGTACCAAAAACATTTAAACATATACAGTTTAGACTGGGCTTAGTCTTGGTTTTAGACCCTGGTTAAGGCCTTTGAGTGGATTCTGTACTATTGTCAGGTAAAGGGCTTTGTGGCTCAATGAATAGAGCATTTACCCCTGAACTAGTAAATTCCTGGTTTCACTCTGGGCACTCTATCTTTACTATTGCGAGATAGGGACAATACCAGTAACTCTATTCATCTTCGGTGCTGCTCTAACAAAGTATTGTACCCCATGCATTTATAAAGTTTATCATATCGTCCTAAAATGTTTAAATTTAACTTAAATTTACTTAAAAGCATAGCTCCTGGTGTAAGTTTTTTAAACTCGTGTGTTTTAGGGGAAGGTGGAGGCAGAGCTGCAGCTGGTGCCGCTGGAGCAGGCCGAGGCCAATCCGGTCGGAAAAGCTCGGAAAGAACCGGAACCTCTGGACAAACCCAAGTATGTCCTAAAGATTCAGCTTGTATTAAACCTATTAGACCTGCTTTAGACACGGTTTAGACCTGGTTTAGGCCTGGTTTAGACCTGGTCTCCTGTTTCAAGTCCTGGTTTAGTTCTGGTTAGTCTGTGTTTAGACATGGTTTAGATGTGGTTTATTCCTGGGTTTGAATTGGTTTAATCCTGGCTTAGTCCAAGTATAGTCCTGGTTTAGTCCTAGTTTAGTCCTGTATTAATTATAGTTTAGTCCTGGTATTAGTCCTCTGTTTAGACCAAGTTTAGACTGGCTTAGTTTTGGTCTGAGTCCTGGTTTCAGTCCCAGTTTAAGCTTTGTTTAGTGCTGGCTTAGACCTGGTTTAATCCTGGTTGAATCCAACTTTAGCCCTAGTTTAGCCTCTGTTTAGTCCAGGTTTTAGTCCTGGGTTAAGACCAAGTTTAGACCTGGCTTAGTCTTGGTCTTAGTGTTAGTTTAGTCCTGGTTTAGCCTTGGTTTAGTAATGTTACAGCCATGGTTTATTCCTGGTTTTAGTCCTGGGTTAAGACTGAGTTTAGACCTGGCTTAGTCTTGGTCTTTGTCCTGGTTTAGCCCTGGTTTAGTCCTGGTTTAGAGCTGGTTTAGCCCTGATTTAGACCTGGTTTGACTCTGGTTTAGTCCTGGTTCTGGCTCTAACCCCTGTCTCTGGCTCCACAGTTGTCCCACCACCAGTTTCTCGTGATTTATGAATCCTGATTTAGTCTTGTTCTTAGTTCTGGTTTAATCCTGGTTTAGCCCTGGTTTAGAGCTGGTTTAGCCCTGGTTTAGACCTGGTTTGACTCCGGTTTAAGTCCTGGTTCTTGCTCTAACCCCTGTCTCCGGCTCCACAGTCGTCCCACCACCAGTTTTTCGTGGTTCGTGAACCCAATGAAGACCTTCGTGTTCCTGATCTGGAGGAACTATAAGAAGTACATCATTGCTCTGCTGATCCTGACCATCCTGACTCTGTTTCTGGTTTTAATCCTCTACACTCTGCCTCAGAACATCTCTGCCCTCATAGTCAACGGCTAGACTACATTACCCATGATCCTCTGGGGCACTACAATACCAAAGAACATTCACCCATATAGCTTTGTTTTTGAAAACTTTCATCTTTGTTAAAGGAACAAATATTCAGAGGTGGAAGAAGTACTCCAAATGTGTACTCGAGTAAAAGTACTGTTACTGTTACTACTCATATTACTACAGATACTGCTATGACTGCTACTACTGATAAAAATGTACTTGAGTCAAATTACAGTAAAAATTTGTTTTTAGAAATTGTACCCAGAAAATTAAGGGTGCTCCCATCAGGGTTTTTGAGGCCGATCACCGATCACCAATCAGCCTCTGCTGTGATCGGCCGATACCGATCATGGCCGATACCGATCACGTGGTCTTCAATGTAGTAATGTATTGTATGCAGGCTATTATTAGTTCCATTTGAAAAATACTGTAGCCTTTGTAAATATAAAAGAACAACAAAATTCTACTTATTTTTGTTTTAGAAGAGGTTTTGTTGCATTATTGGTCTTTAATGTGTGCCCAGTGTCTGTGGCTTTGTTTGAATGCTCCGCTGATGTAAAAATCTGCTGTTCTTAATTGGTTCCTTTAATGCGAGTCTGCGGGTGCAGCGGCTGTGTCCGCGTAACGCGCAGCCAAACCAGGTTGAAACACAGTGGACTAAAGAGCAGACAGCTCCTGCTGCCAGTTTTGACAACGTCTGAATGAAGAAAACGTGCAAAGAGAGCAGAGAAGACAACGATGAAAGGTGCTCCTCTCAGACACACGGACACATGGGCTGCCTTTTTACTTTCTCTTTCCATTAGCAGCCATTTGGTGCAGTTTAAGCCACAAAACGCACAGTTTTCTCCGCGCAACAAGACACAGGCAGACTCTGAACTTTCTTAATGCTTTTAACGTAACTGTTGGCGGGTTAGCTGTAGCTCTATTTACGTTGGTGTTTGCAAATACACGCACTGCTGCGCCTCGGTTCTGTCCTGTGTGCTCCTAAAGCAGGCGGGGACACAGCGGGGACATAAAGCAGCAGCTCCAGGGCAGGTTTGTGTTAGTTATAACCAGGGCTTAACTTACAAACACTGCTAGAATAACGCTACTGCTGTTTAATCAAACCGGAGTTGCAGGACAGTAAATGTGAGAGCCTCGTGTGTTTATTGTAATTTGATCGGCCCTTCTGATCGGCCCATTTTACCGATCACCGATCACTCTATTTTTAGCCATGATCGGCCGATCATGATCGGCGGCCGATCGATCGGAGCACCCTTACAGAAAATAGATTTTCTTCAAAAAAGTTTAGATGTGGTGTAGTCCTGTTTTTGACCTGGTTTAGTCCTGGTTTAGTCCTGGTTTAGTCCTGGTTTTGACCTGGTTCAGATCTGGTTTAGAGACAAGAGAAAAAGACACGCGCATTGTGTGCTGGATCAAGACAGGTAAATCCAAAAAGTTATAAACAGTAGGATCCGCACAACAATGCTTTTTAGCTCCAGTTTATTTTTCACCACAAGTGATGTTTCGGGCACCTGCCCTTCATCAGACATGAAATGAGCACTTGAGACACACCTGCTTTTATCAGTCTGTGTGTTCACCACATCAGGTGACCACACAGACTGATAAAAGCAGGTGGAGCTAAAAAGAATTGTTGTGCGGGTCCTACTGTTTATAACTTTTCAGACCTGGTTTAGACCTGGTTTAGACCTGGTTTAGACCTGGTTTAGACCTGGTTTAGACCTGGTTTAATCCTGGTTTAGACCTGGTTTAGACCTGGTTTAGACCTGGTTTAGCTTGTGGTATTAGTCACACAACCCACATGTAGTGTTACTGTAAAAACTGGTCTCACGTTAGAATAACTCGCTGATATTAATGAATTATTAATATGTGATCACAATATATTAAGGAATAAATTACAGAGACTGTAATAACACTGGTTATGATTTTAAGTCTTTTACATAAGAAAAATGGTTAATAACAATGTATATAACTCAGTGGTGTTTATTATTGGAATAAAAGCTATGTAATTATTGTAAACAGTCTTTAAATATACTTGTATTGTACTTTTGATGTAAAAATTATCTTTATATATAAACAATCTTAAATTAAAATGTGTATATATTTTGAGTAAAAAAATGACAGTATACTGTGTCACATTTACTTTGTTTCTGATCAACGCAATGTTTACAGTGATTTAATAAAAATCATCCAATCATCTAAGTTTATTTAGTGTAGTGGCCATGAAAATGTGGATTATTCTTAATTTCTTCATTTATGGTTGAATAAAGGCTTTTTCTATATATTATAATTGAGTTAAACTCCTGAAATAAACTGACTTTTCCAAATTTCTTGATGTTTCTATGTAGCCTACATCATAAAACTTTCTCCAGAATTTGAGTTTGTACATTTTCCATTGAAGTGGGGTTTAAGGCACAGTAAAATTAACTTTGACTTGACAAAACCAGGCAATACTCTGGACTCAGTGCATAGCAATTAACACAACTTTATATTAACCCTAGAGCTTTGTGGTTCCCAAACAGTGGGTCAGAAATGAAATTACAGACAATTAGCAAGACACCTCCAGTAAAGGAGTGGTTCTGCAGGAGGTGACCACAGACCACAAATGTGTCTGCTCAAACGCTCAGAAACAGATTGAGGGTGGTATGAGCGCCCGACGTCCACAGGTGGGGGTTGTGCTTCCAGCCCAACACCGTGCAGGACGTTTGGCATTTGCCAGAAAACACCAAGATTGGCAAATTGGCCACTGGCGCCCTGTGCTCTTCACAGATGAAAGCAGGTTCACACTGAGCACATGTGACAGACGTGACAGAGTCTGGAGACGCGTGGAGAACGTTCTGTTGTCTGTTGAATTCAGTTATTTTGGTGGGTGAGCAAATACTTATGGAAATATAGTGTGTAATATACAAACTGAAATGTTATTTTTGAGATGCAATTATATATACTTAAATAGTTAAATACTGTATTTTTTTCTTATACACGTCATAAATAGCTAGACTAAATCTGAAAACAGTTTCCTGAAGAAAAGAGGTAAACTTAAATTTAATTATTTTTTATAGTTTAACAGTCTTGTGCCTTTTGCATTTACCTCTGTCAAATAAAAAGTCCAAGCCATAATTAAGAGATTTATTTTGTAACAGGAAGTAGTTTACAGCAGAAACTACAATAAATAACCCGCTCGCTTTTAGGGTTCACGTCTGTTTGTGTTTACACCAACGGCTAAACAGATTCCAGGCATTTCAGACGAGGACGCTTGTTTAAAAAAAAAAACATGGATTTGAAGAAAAACAACCAAAAAAACGCAACCAAAACCGTCTGATTTGGAAGAAAAAAAAAAAACAACTGGATATTTACAGGTTTGAATACTGAATAAATATACAGTGATGTAGGATTTGGCAGAAAAGTGCATTTATTTCAGTAGTACACAGTGAAATATTTCAAGCATTTATTAATTTGAATTATGATGATTATGATAAAGAACAGCATTTTCTTATGTTTGGTAAAAGACAGAGGAAAATTAGGTTTGAAACCAAGACCAAGGCTGAGTAAAACTGCAACTGAGACCAAGACCTGTAAGTCAAAATCATCACGAAATATATACTTGAAATATTTCACTGTGTACCGAATCTATATGATACAAGTTTTATTTTACTGAAACAAATGTACTTTTCCCTATGTTATAATATCAGACTTTATATATTAAGTGCGTGTTGGCAAAACTGAAGTAAATAAATGGGACTTTAATAGATTTTGGATAATCTTGGTCGCCAACTTTTCAGATTTTGAAGTGCTTCACGTTAACAGAAGAGATATATTTTAGTAAAGACGGTTTTAAGAGATATTTTTGGAGTTACTTTAATGCTGAAAATATACAGTTGTCAGCACAGTTTGGAGAAGCAGACAGGAGAAACACCACAGAGGGAAAAAAATGTACTGCTTTAAATCACTTGTTTAACTGTGTGCTCCACAGAGGATCTTTCCACAATATCTGCTGCTGGGAACTGTCCCATATTTTGGTTCAGAGCCACACTGAGGGGCGCCAAGTTCTGGGGCTGTATAAACCAGGAACAGGAGAAAAATCAGTCATGTGTAAAAAATAAATCCCTTCTATGTAACACTGAAGAGGTAGAAGCTGAAGTTAGTCGTTCTCCCCATTAGCAGCCACATAAAGGTCTTGCTCCTGTCTGCTTCTCCAAAGTGAGTGCGCTGTAGGGCTTTTAAGTATTACTAAAAAGAGGACCATCCCTTTAGAATCCATATTTGCATTTCACATAAACTCACTCGATTATTGATAATTCAAAGCTACAATGTTGGAGTGTAAGGACAATATTATTTTTCCATCAGCCTTTTTTAATCACAATGTCCCAGAATATATTTATTGTCAAACGGAGACACTTACAGTTTGTGAATAAAGTCAAAGTTGTGCGTTTTTTTTGTTTTTTTTTCCTGGCTGAAACGTTACAAAGCGTTTGGTGTTTTGACTTTTACACCTGTGTTAGTGGATGGTGAGGCGTTTCTCAGACGTTTAGAGTCTTTTTGACGGAGAAGATGATGTCCTTGATCTGAGGCACGCTGTGGTCTTCCAGGATCTTAGCGTAGGGCATGGGGATGTCCACGCCCGTCACTCTGGTCACAGGAGCGTCCAGGTAGTTAAATGCGGGACCTGAGGCAGACGGGACAGGGTTAGGATGGAGTACTAATGCTTTAAATGTGAACTACCCATTTGGTTCCCCTTTGACCAGCAGAAACCTGACCCGTTATTCTGGTATCCCTTCACTTGAGTTTAATTTCTATGGGCGGAACAATCACAGACGGAGTAACCAATAAGAGAAACAAAGGCAGGACACAAGTAGCGCGCCACTGACCCCTATCCAAAACAACCATGGTGCTTCTGAAGAATTGTTGCTGGTTTTGCCATAAAATGCCAAAATATACTGTATTATGAGCAGCTCTGTACTTATTTCTGAGCAGCAAAAGCCAAAAGTACAAAGACTTGCAGAAAAACTCTGTTTGAATTTGGTTGTTACGTCAGACATCAACAGGACTTTACTGTTGTTAAAATGGAAACAAGATGAAGAAAAAAGTCGCACAGAAAACTGAACAACAACGCGGAGTTCAGCAGAATCATCAGGTGTCAAAGGAAAGCTGAGAGAAGTTATACATTCGTTCTGCATGAGTCCAGTGCCATCTTGGTTAATTTTGATATGAGACTATCTGCTGCACACACCAAAATAAACCGAGATGGCACCAAACTAATACAGATTGTTCTCTATGGCTATGGCTATGGAGAGTCTGGCTTGCCACGCTTCCCTTTCTCAGAACAAGAGCAGCTTAGGTGAAGATAATTTTCTACTACTACTCATACTTGGGAGGGGCATTGAGAATTAACCAAGGCTAAAATGTTGCAGTGTGTGACATGAGTTCATGAAACATACTTGTCCCTATCAAATGTGGTGTTGTCATTTATTTATCTACTTCTGCTTATTTCTTCTAGCGGTCGCAGGTACTGGAGTCCATCCCAGCAACTATGGGCTTTAGGCAGATACAAACTGGACAGTGGCCAGTTAGACACAGGGCTGACACAGAGACACACTCAGACAGACATCCATTCACTCTCACTTTCATTCACTAGGGGGAATTTAGAGTCACATGCGCGTCTATAGACAGTGACAAGAAACCAACATTAACATAGGGAGACCAAGCAGACTCCACTCAGAGAGACTGTGTCGGCCCGAGGATCAAACCCACAACTTCCTTGCTGAGAGGCAGGACCATAAAACCAATCTGCCACCCAGAGATGGTTTTCCAAATGCCACAAATTCACTGACTGTACAAAGGATTTATCAGTATTTTATAAGTGGATTTTAACCGTACCTTCCATGATCTTGGCACAGATCTCGGCTCCGACCCCGAACTGAGGCCAGCCTCCCTCCACAGTCACCAGGTGGTTGGTCTTCATCACACTGGTCTCAATGGTCTCTGTGTCCATCGGCCGGATCGTTCGCATGTTTATCACCTGAAGACATCACAAAGACATTGCAATATTAGCATCGCAAGGAAGTAAATGTACTGCAATAATGGCAGGGTCTTCAATCTGACAGAAAACAGGGTAGGTCCAGGTTTTGGCTTGTAAAATTTAAGACCTTTAGGACTTTTAGGACTTTTTAAAGCTGTCAAGATCAAATTTATTACCCATTCAATGCTTTTAAGACCTTGGAGCTACCCTGGAAAAGTACACAGTCAAAATAAGCATCTGAAGATTATAGAGAAATATCCAAATGGTTCAATTGCCATTTTATGCCAAATCAACTTTTATTAAATTAGGAGAGTTTCAGGGCATCTTGGACTCACCTCACACTCGATGCCGTCTTTGGCCAAAACAGCAGCTGCCTCTAAACAGTGTCCAACGTATCGGGAATGAGACACCAGCGTCACATGACTTCCTGAAACACACACAATCACAAAAACGTTTCATTCTTATGCATCTGAAATTGAGATAAATAGTCTCAAATGCTTCTACACCAATTCACAGCAGCAAATGGACTCTGTTTTTTATTCTTTTGGACCATTTTCCCTGCTCCACACTGACCTGGTCGCTCGATCTTGGCTTTTCCAATGGGAATAGTGAAGTCTTTGGACTGGGCCTCCTCTGACATTTCGAAGGGAACGCCGTACAACAACTCGTTCTCCAGAAACACCACTGAAACACACAAGACTCAGGCATCAGTGTGAGCAGTTAGTCCTCCACATCCCCTCTCAGACCAAAAGTCAGACAGACCTGGGTTGTCGTCCCGAATGGCTGCCTTAAGCAGTCCTTTAGCGTCTTCTGAGTTCCAGGGACTGACCACCTTCAGTCCGGGACAGTGAGCATACCTGAACACACCACAGAGTTTTATATATCAACATGTACGCTGCGTGTTTCAGATGTGTAGTCAGTGAACGCACCACGCGGCGAAGCACTGCGAGTGTTGAGCGGCGACTCCGGCCGAGGATCCGTTCGGGCCCCTGAACACGATGGGGACTGACTGCAGACCCGCCGACATGTAGTAGGTCTTTGCTGCAGAGTTTATGACCTGATCTATGGCCTGCATCGAGAAGTTAAAGGTCATGAACTCGCAGATGGGCCGCAGTCCCGCCTAAAAGCAGAGAAGAGGGTGTTTGAAACGTGCTACAGAGTGGAAAGTTTTCCTAGTAATCCTAGTTAAAAGTAAAATCTCTAAATCATAAACTGAATAAAGGTTTAAGCTTTGTGACACTATTGGCAAGACGGCTAACTTTTAACAACGTTTAACTGGAAAAAAAACAAAAAACTCCAACCCTTGAAGCCCTGCTAAAAGCCATTATGCAGCATTTACAATTAGAGAAACTCATGTTTATTAAAAAGGGTCATGCTATAATGTTATGCCCTCATCAAAAACATACCTGGAGCTGTGTTTTGTTTCATTAATTTTTTTCATTTTATGTTTAACCAATCCTCAATTCTCTGGCACTGAGTTTCTGAGGCCTCAGAACGCTCCATGAACCCCCGCCCACTCCAGGAAGCTCTGACCAATCAACAAAACCTCTACATCCAGTCTCTCATTCATTTATCTATTAAACAGTGTAGAGTTCTGTTTGCAGTGATTCCTCACAGACATTTTTCATTTTGTAGTAAAATGGCATCACACAAAAAGTTTAAGGAAATGAAAAGCTTTTAACATCTAACATGGCTGCACTCTGTTGGTCTCTTCACCTCTTTTGTTTTAATGGCAGCAGTAAAGTCATTTTTGGAAACATTTTCTGTTAGTCAGATGTTTTTAAAGGTTGTAAAACATGCTGCTCTTCTAGAGGTGACCAAGATTGGTTTAAAAATATAAATAAAATCATAATATATCCCCTTTAAGCTGCTGTACCTTCTGCCTTTTATGAGTATTTGTGTGTGTTTTTGTAAACAAAATTTTAAAATGTGATAATTGAGGTAATTAAAAAGAAAAAAAAGTGTATGTCTAACTAACCATTGCGGCTCCAACAGCAATTCCAGCAAAACCCATCTACAACAGAAACAACAAACACATTTGAAAAAGTTACAAGTAAGTAAGGGTAATGGATTAGATGTCTTTACATAAATGTTTGATGAAACTATGAGCAAAAGAGCTGTTGCATTTCTCCACAGTTTTCAGTGGTGATCAGGAAAACATTGGGAACATTTTCAGATGGAAACAGAAACCAAATTCTAAACTCTCACCTCTGAAATGGGAGTGTCGATGATCCGCTTGTCTCCGTATTTCTTCCACAAACCTCTGCTCACCTGCAACAAACACAACAGCAATCAGTCGACCATATTCTCCATCCAACAGCAGTAACAGAACAGTAACAATCTGCTCTGGAGTTGATAACAGACTTAAAACAGCAGACCTCACTTCATTTTGAGATCTGTTACTAAATTCTTTCTGACCTCTCAATATTACTGGCCATTTAGACTCAGCCTGCTCACAGCTCCACATACAAAACCCAGGCTTAACTCAACCATTTGGTAACCCACTTTATGTTTTTAGCTGGACTAAAGAGAATGGGACTCTGAAATTAAGTTTTGTTTTTTAGCTGAATAAAGCCAGATATTAGGCAGCTGCACATAAAGTGTCTCCTGGCTAACCTTGTAGGCGCCGTCATACTGGGCCACTTCCTCTCCCAACAGGAAAACAGACTCATCTCGCTCCAGCTCCTCATCCATGGCCTGGTTCAGAGCATCTCGCACCGTCATCTATAAAAAAAAATTAACCAAAAAGGACAACAGTAAATATGTGTAATGACAAAAGCATTATTCATACAACCTTAATCTTTGACACAATGTTCGGTGTTAAATGGCCTTAAAAGATTTCGGTGTACTATCAGCCAGGATGACAACATTATTACCAAGTTAAGTCATGACTTTGGAATGGATCCATTCTAGCATTAATGATAATTTAGTCATTACCAAGTCTGGTTGGAATTATTCAATGTATAGAGGAATGCTTTGGTAAACTTTCTATGTCCCATTATTTCAGTCCTTTATATACAACAAGGTGGGAATATTTCTTGTGTATTAATTTTCAATGAATAGAAATTAATCAGAAAAAACTTGTCAACAGATTAGAGCGAGGTTAAACTTGGATTAAAAAGAAAATGATGTTCCAAACAAACAAAGAAACAATAAACACAAAATGTAGATTAAAACAATATAAATGGTTGTTTAGAACGTATATCACTGCAGTAAAATTACATCATTTTGACAGCAACATTTCGGATAAATGTTATTATGTTATGTTAGGTTCTTCTGTTATAATGTTATAAATGTAGTACAGAGGCTGGAACCTTCATTTTTTGTGTGAATGCCGTCACCTCCAACATTTTTGGCATGAAGTCCTGGAGTGCATTTCTCAGTTAATAGGTTGTACTATCTCTGCTGAGGCTAAATTGTGTCTACTGCAAATATACCCTCATAGCCTTTTGTTAAATTCAAAGTTTGCTTATTTACTAAATGTCTGCCTTATTCAAGCTACGTGTGCTAGCCATGAAGTGGAAAGAAAATGACAGACCTCAGTGTAAACAGTGGCTGAAGGAGCTGTCTGCCACAGTGACACTAGAAAAAGTAACGTTTATAATAAAAGATAAATTTTAAAAAAGCTGGAGGTCTTTTATGAATTTCTTGGAACCATGAAAATCTCTCATGAATAGTATGTATGAATTGTAAATTCTTATGGGAATGTAAATAGCTGGAAAAGTCTATATTTTTATACCTTGTATTTGAAGTAATAGGAGATGAACATTGTTGCCAAAAAAGTGAAGATGATCTGTACTTTAATTTACAAAATTGCTTTTGATCAGGTTAAATTAAATTGTGCCTATGTGAGATGCCGGTGGATGTTTGTACGTCTTTATCTGAAATTAACTATTTAAAAAGTAACTGTGTATAGTGTGTCCAAATTTTTATGAAAAAGAAAAAAAATAACTCAACTAGTTAGTTGTTCAAAAGCCATGAATGCTATCACTGTTCGACATAATGTTGATGTCAAACTCAATGGCACAACCCTCGTCTGTTTTGTAGAGCGGACTATGAAAACAAGGCCAGATGAGGATTAAATATGCATTAAATTAAACTTGACATGGACCTTAAACCTAGCAGCAATGGTATACTTATTATTAATGATGTGATGTAAAATACACAAGAAAACATTCATAAGAAGTGCGCGGCTAATGCTAAAAGCTAGCACTGACCTGGACAGCGGCTGGAGCGCTGCTGTGAAAGCCCCTCCTCCGCAGAGCCGCCACCGCATTCTGCACAAAGACACACAAAGACACGGCGTTAAGTATCTACACAACCAAATGTATAAAAGTTAAAAGTGGGGATAAAACGCCTGGGACCTTTCCTGAGCGGAGAAAGCACCTCAGCGACGCCATGTTTAACCTGTCCTCTGCCGGAGGAGGAGGAGACAGCGAGGTCAGGGAGGAACAGCCAATCAGCGCTCGAGATGGAGTGACGCTTCGGACGTAACACACAGAACAACCAATCAGAGAAGTAGTTTAAATAATAGAGGCGGGACAAAGGGTCTATTTGGGGAAAAGCCCAAGGACACGGTTGAACAGCAGTCCCAGTCCCCTACACCTCACCCAGAGACAGCTCAGACCAACTTCACAAAGACTTTACTTTAAAATGGGGGGAAAAAAAAGATTAGATAGCAACTGGAAGAAGAACCATATTCCATCATAAATAAAAAAGAGATTCTGAATCTCAGTGGGACTTTCCTGGTTAAATAAAAGTCAAAATCTATTTGTTATTATGGCAAAATTCTACATTCACAAATCTAGCTAAATAATACAGTAGCCAAACCTTTTTTTGTTCACTTCCATAATGATGTTGTTTCCAATATCAAAGTTATAAGTGACTCTACAAAAAGGTGAATGCTATTAATATATGTACAACTTACAATTTGTTTGAATATACTTAACACACCTTTGTTCGACTCTTATTTATCTTTGTGTAGTGTTTGTATACATAGAGATAAATGTTTGCATACTATTTTACATACTTAAATACAATTGCAAACAAAAAAAGTCCTTACACCTGTACTGTAGTAAAATAATTTGAAACACCCGGGTGAAGGAGATATTTAAAGTTCAGTTACACCTAAAGATTAAACAATGATAATCAAAACAAGGATAAGAAGAAATTACATAAACTTGACACAATAATACCACAGACACAGGGTATTTTCTTGTTTCCCTGCATAACTTCCCACTGTTTAGGGTACACCCTGCCTAAGGCCCAAAGCTACTGGGATAGGCTCCAGAACCCGTGACCCCGAATGAGAATAAACAAATTATTTAGCTGTTTATGAGTATTTTGGTGTCTTTGCATAAAATTGTTTTCAAAACAATTCTCCATCTCAACTGTCTGTCTTTTATTTTTATACATCAAAGACAACACAGGGCTTAATCTGAGAGGGAATAAGTCAAGAGGGAACATGTTGCCCCACCTCCCAAAATTGGGACCAGGACCTATTTGACAAAATGCTTCATCTTTTAATGTTTTTTTTTTTTTGTTTTTTACCAGAATGTTTTTTAAAATATACTTATAGGGTGACCAGACAACTCTATTTAATCGGGACAGTCCTAGTTTTAGGCTTCTTGTCCTATGTCCCAAAATATTTCTGTAAAAACACCAATATGTCCCAGTTTTCAACAAACCATGTCCCAGTTGTCCCCATTTTAACAAATAGAAAAGCACAGGACACTTAAAAACATTTGTCTAAAGAATTTTGTCATAAAATTTATTTACAATGTAATTATTTGTATTAATAAAATGCCATTAAAATACAAAACTTAAGCTTTAGGTTTATGTACTTTAATTACATGACAATAATTGTATGGATTTCTGAAGCTGTTTTGTCAAATGTCAAACGCACCGTCATTAGTTAAAAAAATAAATAATAAATAAATAAAAAAATTTTTGGGCCTCAAAATCTGATCATCATAGTTATAAATGAAACACCAAAATGCATAACTAAATAAAGAAGAAACAAAATAGAGCCAATATGAATACTTCATAACAGACTATCCCTGACTTTTTCTTCTTGCTCAGTGTAGAGGTAACAAGCTCTGATGCGCCCTCTGCTGGTACAACAAAGAGACCTCAGAAAGATTATAAAACATTCAGCTGTTACGCTGTGTGAGGGATGGCTTTCACCAAACAACAGGGCTCTGGATAAAAACAAGAGAGAACTGAAAAATAATCTGTTTCTCAAGTTTTATCTTTAGTAGGTGAAACTTTCACATTTTTTTGCAGTGACAATCTCATTTCTAAACAAAACTATTATTCCTATTAGGCTGCACGATATGGAGAAAACATGCGATATTCAATAACTATATTGAAAATTGCGATGACGATATTATTGCGATATTTGAAAATAGAGCCTAATTTTCGAACATAGTAAGTTAAATTCGCTACATTTCACAAAAATGTAAGTTCCTGTATTTACAAGTCAAAACAGCGACAAAATCAAAACTTACTAAACTAAATACTACATACTTAACTAAACCAGGAATAAAACAAGGCTAAGCTGTGACTAAATTAATAAAATTACCACTAAAACTGGACTTTTTAAACATTTTTATTTAGTCACAACACATGTTCTTTTAAGGCTCTGGTGGAAAATGATTCTTCAGTGTAAATCTCTGTCAGATGGAAGACCACAGCTTTATTGCGATATATTTAGATTCTTGCGATACGGATATTGTGTTTGCTGATATTGTGATAACGATAATTTTGCGATATATTGTGCAGCCCTAATTACTATGTAACTATAAAATACATCAATAGTACAGGGGTTGTATATGCTTTTATCTGCTGTTACAGTGAGCCGCTGTGCTACCGCTCACCATCTGCTTTCACTCAGTGTCAGGAAGGACAGCCCCTGAAGCTTCACAGAGCCATGCGCTGCTCACATCCATCCTTCTGCAAGGGTCTCCTGGACTAGCACCCTAAAAACTCTCCTGCTCTGTTGCATCCTGTCTTTGGTGAGTTTTTTTTTTTTTTTTAACTAATGCTATACTAAATCCAGATTTATATCACCATGCAGTGGCCTATACTGGACTCTTAAAGTCTGATCAATTTTTAATCATGTTAAATGTTAAACTGTGATAAAAACAAGGTAACAGTGGGACTATTTTCCTATTAAAACTTACATATTTTCTGCCTGGCTTGTTTACTCTGCTGTAGTATGGAGAGGTTGGTGGCTGGAGATGCACACAGCTTCACCGTCACATCTCCAAATATACTGTAGTCTATTATGTACGCAACAGAACTGCACACAGAACAGATTGGACATGTCTGCAAAAAGATCACTAAATCCACTGGAATTTTAAGTAAGATAAGAAATCTTTTTCATTCATGTTTTTTTTTTTTTTTTTTTTTTTTATACTACAGTCTGATTTTTCCCTATTTAATTTATAATATTGTCTGGGTGCTTTTACCTTAAACCTGAACAAAATATTAATCACACAGAAAAAGTTTATTAGAATAGCTACTTTGTCCAAACTTGATGCATCAAGTGCACCTCTGTTCTTTTATATAAACACCCTTCTGACATGTACATTTGTGTTCAGAGCGCTGTATAATTCAGATTAACCCTCTTATATCAAATGTTATTTTCCTAATTCTCAATTTCCCCATTATCCTACTAGGCAGGGTACAAAGCTGCATCTTCCCTTATATAAAACCTCTTGTGATCAATTTTCAATCAAATATCACAGTGCTAAATTATGAAATACTCATAAAAACCTGGTGGATACCTCCATAGCATTGTCTGTGTATAAGGGTACGACCTAGGCTGATGGCTTTGACTCATCCTAAAAGTTGAACAATTGGATGTCCTACTATTTGTTGTGTCAGATTGTTTTAAATGTGTTATTTTGTTGTTTTGTTAATGTTTAGTTTTTCTGGGTGTGTTTTTTTTATATATATAAGCTTACATAGGCTTCTACCACTCCCATGCACATACACATTTAGGTTTTTTTTAATTAATTTTATTTTATACTGAATAGTATTTCTATTGTGTGTTAAATAAATAAATAAAATACATTACTTTATTCAGCGCCAATGTGTTGCCTTTAAATAAAGCAAAGTATGAGAAGCTGAGTGTCTTAGATCGTTGCTTTAATTGTCTACAATTTCAGTTTTTTGTCCCTTTGTGATCCTAAAGAGTTTTTTTTCTCTTCTTTAACTGTGGTGATCCGGTGAGCACTCCCAGCAATTTGTCTCTTAAACTGCATACATGTTGGCAGTTTGCATTCTGCAGGCTGTGTTTCCGTTACAAAGAAGGGGCATTATAATTTTCATTTATTACAAACAATTGTATCATAAATTGAGACATTTTAAAAACAGACTTTTTTCAGTAATGTATTGTATAGTGGTTGGTCAATTATACAATTGATATGTATGGCGGAAGACAGGAGGGATGGACCCAAAGGTGCGGACAAAAAAAAGTAATTTAATAAAACTTACTGCAATGACGAGAACACAGGGGTACACGAAAAAACATGACAAGACTAAACATACTAAGCACACTAAACAAACTAAATGAAACCACAAACACCTGGGGAGGACACAGGACATAAATACACAAGGGAATGAGACACAGGTGAAAAACATCAAGGCGGGGCAGGCAATCACACACGCGGGAAACACAAGAGGCAGGAAGAAAACCAGGAAAACAAGGAAACAGACTGGGAATACCAAAATAAAACAAGGGAAACAAATACAGAAAACAAGACAAAGACACGAGACATAACAGTACCCCCCCCCCCCCCCCCCCTCCCCCCCCCCAAGGGACGGCTCCCAGACAATCCAAATAACAAACAACAAAAACTCCTGACTCCTGACCGGAGCCTCCTGACTCTCCTCCGGCCCCGGAGGAGAGTCAGGAGGCTCCGGCGGCGGCGAGGGCCCCGGGGGAGAGTCAGGAGACACTGGAGGCTCCGGCGGCGGCGAGGGCCCTGGAGAAGAGTCAGGAGGCTCCGGCGGCGGCGCGGGCCCCGGAGAAGAGTCAGGAGGCTCCAGCGGCGGCGAGGGCCCCGGACGAGAGTAAGGAGAGTAAGGAGGCTACGGCGGCGGCGAGGGCCCCGGAGGAGAGTCAGGAGGCTCCGGCGGCGGCGAGGGCCCCGGAGGAGAGTCAGGAGGCTCCGGCGGCGGCGAGGGCCCCGGAGGAGACACAGGAACTGGCGGCAGCGGCAACCCCAGGCAGGGAACAGGAACTGGCGGCAGCAGCGACCCCAGGCGGGGAACAGGAACTGGCGGCAGCAGCGACCCCAGGCGGGGAACAGGAACTGGCGGCTGCTGCGGCCCCAGGCGGGGAACGGGAACTGGCGGCTGCTGCGGCCCCAGGCGGGGAACGGGAACTGGCGGCTGCTGCGGCCCCAGTCGGGGAACGGGAACTGGCGGCTGCTGCGGCCCCAGTCGGGGAGCGGGAACTGGCGGAGTCTTTGGCAGCGGCACGAGAGGAGGAGCAGGGACTGGCGGCTCCGGCGTCTTCGGCAGCAGCATGAGATGAGGAGCAGGGACTGGCGGCTCCGGAGTCTTCGGCAGCAGCACGAGACGAGGAGCGGGGACTGATGGCTCCGGCGTTTTCGGCAGCGGCACGAGACGAGGAGCGGGGACTGACGGCTCCGGCGTCTTCGGCAGCGGCACGAGACGAGGAGCGGGGGCTGGCAGAGACCACCCCGGACGGAGAGCCGTGTCCGGCGGAGGTTCCGAGACAGGAACAGACGGAGTCCGGGGAGAAGCTGCAGGCACGGGCGGAGCCTGGGGAGAAGCCGCAGGCACGGGCGGAGCCTGGGGAGAAGCCGCAGGCACGGGCGGAGCCTGGGGAGTAGGTGGAGGCACGAGCGGAGTCCGAGGAGTAGGTGGAGGCACGAGCGGAGTCCGAGGAGTAGGTGGAGGCACGAGCGGAGTCCGAGGAGTAGGTGGAGGCACGAGCGGAGTCCGGGGAGTAGGTGGAGGATCCCGACGAGAGGTGCTGGCCCTAGAGCGCCACCGCCGCGCACCAGCCCCGCGTCCACCACCGCAAGCTCCCGTGGTGGCTGCCTGCAAACAGGCCTGCTCCTGGGCCTGCTGCAGGGCAGCCACCGGGGACAGTCCTAGCCCCCACAGCTTCACAAACAAAAGCAGTGGGGACTCTGTCCCCACAATGCAGTCCGCTGGGTCCAATTGAGGTGGTTTCATTCTGTTAAGTATGACGGAAGACAGGAGGGATGGCCCCAAAGGTGCAGACAAAAAAAAGTAATTTAATAAAACTTACTGCAATGACGAGAACACAGGGGTACACGAAAAAACACGACAAGACTAAACATACTAAGCACACTAAACAAACTAAATGAAACCACAAACACCTGGGGAGGACACAGGACATAAATACACAAGGGAATGAGACACAGGTGAAAAACATCAAGGCGGGGCAGGCAATCACACACGCGGGAAACACAAGATGCAGGAAGAAAACCGGGAAAACAAGGAAACAGACTGGGAATACCAAAATAAAACAAGGGAAACAAATACAGAAAACAAGACAAAGACACGAGACATAACAACAATTAACACATCTGCTCAGCTGTTTTCATTTTTTCATTCCCAATAGTTAGAATATTTTCTCAAACCATATGGCCATAATAATAATAATAATAATAATAATAATAATAATAATAATAATAATAATAATAATAATAATGTTATTATGCTTATAATGCTCAATGAATGCACTCAGGTAATGCCCTTTGAAATTATGCAGAAATTGCACTTAGAACATAAATAACTGGATTTAACACTATTAAATTGAAAAAGCTTTGCCTGGAAATTCCAGACTCACCGCTGTACCAGCGGATAAGTCTGGTCGCCTTAGAATCAATTCAATTTCTAGGGCTGAGCAAACCCGAATTAATGGACAGCGGAGTTAGCCAATCAGAAAATGGCGGACGTGATGTTAACAAAGCAACAAGAAAGTGAGAAAGTAAGAAAAGAAAAAGCTAACATAATGGTTGGTGACTGTAACATCACATGTTCCTTAACTTTGCATCTTTTCTGTTGTTTGCAGAAAGAAAAAAACATCCAGTCATCTGGATTACCTAAATAACCATAATGGAGCTCAATTGTGACAAGTGTGGCATGACCTTTACTGCAGAGCACACTTGTAAATCTCACATGAGAACTTACTACAGAGAAAACCCCTTTAGCTGTGATGAGTGTGGTCACATGTTCAGCAGTGCCTATACTCTCAAACAACATGAGAGCATCCACACTGGGGAGAGGCCATTTGAGTGTGACCAATGTGGAAAGACATTCAGAATCAGAAACTCACTTTCAACTCACAAACGTGTCTACAGAGAATATAAGCAGTACAAGTGTGACCAGTGTAGTAAGTGTAGGCTTTTTTCAGATCAACGTACCTCAACACTCACTATCGAACCCACACAGGAGAAAAACCATACAGCTGTGGCTAGTGTGGGAAGAAATTTTCTGATGGATCAAATTATAAATATCACTTGAGCGTCCACACTGGCAAAAAAACATACTTCTGTGAGGAATGTGGTAGGGCTTTTTCTAAATCATTGCACATCTTCAGTCACTACAGAACCCACAAAAGAGAAAACCATACAACTGTGACCAGTGTGGAAAGGAATTTATTCAGTCATTCATTAGTCATTAAAATAACACACACACATTCACACTGGAGAGATGCCATACAGCTGTGGTCTGTGTGGCAAGGCTTTTTCTGAATCAAATCGTCTCAAATATCACATGAGAGTCTACACTGGTGAAAAGACGTACGGCTGTTCCGGGTGTGGTCAGACATTCAGGTGGACCAGTTCTCTTAAAAGACATGAGAGCATCCACACTGGAGAGAGGCCATTTGAGTGTGACCTGTGTGGAATGGCTTTTAGGATTAGAGAGATGCTTTCCCAACACCAACACATTCACAGAGAAGTGGGGCCGTACAGATATGAACAGTGTGGTAAGGCTTTCAGGCAATCACAACAGCTCTAAAGGCACTATCAAACCCCTACAGGAGAAAAACCTTAAAGCTGGGACCAGTGAGTCATTCCTCTTAAAATTATACACACTAATTCACACTGAAGAGAGGCCATACAGCTGTGATCTACATGGTAAGAATATCTCTTTTGCAACATATCTCAAAAATCACTTGAGAATCCACACAGCTGTGACCACTGTGGAAAGGTCTTTTCTGAGACATCTAGTTACAAACACCACATTGACCAGAGATTTGCTAGGTTAAAGAACCCCACGGTGCATCGTCAAATTCACTTTGAAATAAAACCATACATTTGTGATGCCTGTGGAAAGGCTTTTACTCAGTTATGTGCTCTTAAAGTACATGAGAGTCCACACTGGGATGGAGCAGTACAAGCGCAGGCCTCATCTGGAAAATCACAGAGACTCCAATAGGAAGAAAGGTGCTTAAACCATCCATAAGAGAACAGAAACCTGAGCTCAAATTTAGAGAACTGGAGCTTAGACTTCACCGTGTTACTGTGGGCTCTCTCTAGGTTACTGCTTCCTCTGTAGTAAGCCTGTTAGGCCAGCAAACGGCACTGGTGTGTCATGCTGACTAAGCTATTACTCTGCAGAAGAAGCCATAGCTCTGATCTGCAGCATTTATAACATCTTGTGTGTCAAATCTGTCAAATCACTCAGGTTGCCTGATCCTGAACTAGGCCCAGAGTATTGCATAGAGGACTGCTTTCATGCCGAGTCAAGCTCTATAATCACGGATTCGTGCTCTGACGACGAAAACAATAAACCCTAAAAAAGACATACACTGACTGTATTACATTCTTTGCCTCCTTGAGAAAGTCCTTTTGAGTGTTAAAAAGTTAATAATCTGATAACCAACTTAACAACCTCCGCTTCAGAAAGGTACAGTAAGTCTTCTCTCCTTTTTGCACTTTTCATAGCTGGAAGATCATCCAACTCTGTGTGGTAAAACGGTTTAAAGTAAGGTTATTTTAGTGGTCCATGGGAGCACACCCTCAGGAAAAGTTGTTAATTTTGCTCTGCTGCTGAGGCAATGCAACACTAGTGTTTCAGGTGAACAGACCAGAAGAGATTCTGAAAACATTTTTTGTTATTTCATGTCAAGGGCTGCAACAAATAATCCGATTAATTGATGATAATCTATTAACAAAATAATCGCCAACTAATTCAGTCATCGATCAATCACTATGTGGGGCATTCATAGCCTCTGGAACATGCCCTGTGCAGAAAGAGGAGGCTTATTACCAAGATAGAGCAGTAAAGCAGCAGAAACAGTGAAAGGTAACATAACGTCAGGAGAGATTAAATAAAATGATGGTTTCAGTTCTTGTGTCTACAACATCCTGATTCTGTCAAACTGATGTCTTGGTCAGTGCATCTAACAGGTTTCTCATGTTATAAGTTGTTAAGTATTGTTTTGTCTGTCACTTAAGTTAGTAAAAAGTAAACACAAATGTTTATAATAATAATAATCTGTTGTGTCTTATCATCCATGTTTATTTCCTTTTTTAGTACTTGTATTAGAAGGTTATAACAACGCCGTTCATGGTTACTTTCATTTTATACCATTAAAATATATTATTACATTATAATTGCTTGTGTAGGTCTGTATGTTAATTGAAAGTAGTGATGACTAAAGATGAATAATTTAAATAGGCCAGCTGTTTCCAAAGTCAAGAGTGTTTCGGTGAATTTCCCATTTGTTTTCTCCATTGACTTTTCAAAAAATCTATATAATAATACGAGGAAGAATTGACAGAGGCTAACCAGCCATATGGGGCCATCATGACCAAAAAAATTTAATTTTGATTAAAAAAAACAAAAAAACAAAGAAACAGTATATATGCAAAACTTGTTATGGTCATGTTTAGCCTACAGCTAAATAGCTTGCATCAAGTCTTTAATATATTGGATTTTTCTCAATGGGGAAACTGAAAAATGAAAAATTTACCTTCAGAACTGAGGGGTGAGCAGTGACTTTTAATAAAGCCATACTCACAGACAGTAGAGAGTAAACTGCTAAGATTGCAGCACTGACATAGCACAAGTATGTATGTGCACACAATTAAAGTTACACAATAGCAGCAGCAGTAGTAGTAACCTAGTAGTACTAATAGTAGCAGCAGTGGTAGAAGTATTAGTAATACTATCAAGCTTGAGAGCAGGCCTTAGAAAATCCAGACTGTGGAATAGAGGCTAATGTTGAAACAGGAACATTTTGATCCTTGTGTCACATGATCAATCCAAGATGAGCAAATACCAACAACACTGTTGGCTGACTGGACATCCTGCAACTGTGACCTTGGTCCACAAGGTCTCATTGGCCACTGGTGAAGAAGCACTTGAGCCTGGGCTCCGTGGTTGTAGACATTACCCATTTGTGCATCCAGTATATGGTATATCCAGATTATCAGACTTGTTGAAGGATCTAGCTACCCACCAGCAGAGGCCGCCAGAGGGTGCGTGAACATGACGTCACACAACTTATAATGCTTATAATGTGTTTAGTAGTAAAATATATCGTGTAGAAGCTAAAAGATTGAATTGCTTAAGAGATTAATTTGCTAAGCTAAACTGCTGTGAATGCTTATCCTTATGTTATCCATTTTTGATAACTTTTACTTTTACTTTTTGTTTTACATTAATACTTTTGCTTTTTACAAGGGGATACTAATGTAATGTTGTACCTATTATGTGATATTTGGGCTTACAAAATGCATGTTAAAAGTTAAAAATTAAGTTGTTTTAAAGTTACACTGAGTAAGATTCCCGGTCTTGCGCCTCTAGAGGCCACAGGTGCCACTGCACCGTCGCAAAACATAAACACTAGGGCCCCTCCTCCTTCTGAAACTGTGCGAGCGTGCGTCTATTTCCATCATTGTTTCAACTTTAGTTGACCTGCTGCTACCTTTGGAAGGTTGGACTGGATCTTCTATAGAGTTAGCGCTAGCGTTAGCTTATCAACAAATATCGCACAATGGTCGCAGTAAAAACAACTAATAACTGTAAAAGATGTAAAGATGCAAAAACGTGATCCGATTTGCAGCCTTCTCTGTCTCTCATCTGACGCCAGCGAGCAAAATCTGTCCGCTGTTGACTCTTGTCTGCGATCTGGTGCGGTCCCTTTCACATTTTCTTTTTCTTGCCTCGTCCGACATTGTCTTCATCTTCTTGTGTCCTTCGGCCCTGACGAACTGGCGAAAATAACAACGCTAAAAGTAGCTTCATGGTTATACTGCACCTCAGGTATAAGAGCTGAAGGGGGAATGCCGTAAAGCAAGTCGTTCCCTGTCACAGTGACTTTTCCTGAACAGCGGAGCGCTCCCGGCCAAGTTGCGAGGGCGGTTTCTCAGTACAGAAGCCCCGCTCGGAGCAACAGATCGCGCCTCAGGCCTTATAATCGCTCAAAAAATCACAAAAACAAGTCAGTATGCCCCACATATTTAGGAGAAAAGTTACACAGTGTAACTTTAAATATCTGTCAAATACCATTGTGGCCTATGGCAAAGTTAAAATGCAATAGTAAAGAGACTGTGACAGGAAATGTAACAGGAAGCCTGCACAGGAAGTACAAATAAGGCTCTAGTGGAGAGTTCCAGAAAATGATGTCACACCCCTTGAACTGTATATAAGCTGTGCCATTTTGTGAGCGGCAGCAGACTTTCTCTACTGAGGGGCAATACGTGTTCTCATGTACTGAATACTGTTTGCCGAGTTGGTCCGCTGGGCTCAGTTCCCTGACGTTTGGTATTTTATGACTCTCGGTCTTTCTGTACTGCCAATCCAGACTCTTGAGGGTCCAGGATCCAGAATCTAAGTTGAGCGTGTCCTGACTTCTATTTCTGAGGGAGAGAGCGGTGAAGGAAACGCTGGTCCGCAGTGCATTGTGTTTGGCCGCCTTGGAGGCTGTTCCATTAGCGTGCAGTTTCCTAACCCCCCAACCCTCTGCTGCCTGATCCTGAACTCGGCCCCGGAGTAATAGCATGAAGGGGACTGCTTTCATACCGTGTCAAGTGCTATAATTGAGACCCGTGCATCGACGACGAAAGCATTAAACACCCTAAAAAAGACACACACTGACCGCATCACATTTTTGCCTCCTTGAGAAGTCCTTTTTAGTGTTAAAAAATTAATAACTTGGTAACCAGCTCAACAATCTTCACTTCAGAACGGTAAATCTCCTTTCTTTTTGCATTTTTCGTACCTGGTGGGTCATCCAACCCTGTGTGGTAAAAGGGTTTTATGTGAGGTTACTGATTATTGGTCCACTGGGGTCACACCCTCAGGAAAAGTTGTTAAAGTTGCTCTACTGCTGCGGCAATTTGACAAGACTAAACTGTTCCACAGTAGCATGAGTAGAATGTTACACCTTTTTTTACTGAACACAACTAACTCCTAATTTTACATCATTAAATTAGAAATACCACTAACATTTCTTTAAATTATCTACTTGCTAACCTGTTTTCAACTTGTGTTGACTTCAGTCAATAATTCAGCAGACCTCTGTGGTCTACTGAACTATTGTCAGTGTGACATCACATTTTCCTTAACTTTGCATTTTTACTGTATGGAAAGGCTTTTTCTCAAAAGGGCAACCTTAAACAGCATACAATGACCCACACTGGAGAAAAACCCTATAGCTGTGACCAGTGTGGGAAGGAATTTAATTCATGCTATTATAGCACAATAGAATCCACACTGGGGAGAGGCCATACAAGTGTGGCCAGTGTGGGAAGGCTTTCTGAACATCAGATGGTCTCAAAATACACATTAAAATCCACACTGTATCAGTAAATACAGCTCTGTAATACAAACTTCTGACTGGGCTGCTGTTATGGCTATGCCAGGATTAAACCAGGACTGGACTTTTACTTGTATTGGACTAATATTTTGCCAGGAGGATCTGTACTCTTACTCAAGTAATGATGTTGAGTACTTTGTCCATAGCTGCTTTACCAGCATCTTGCTACAGACAGGCTACAGCACACAAACACTTCTGTTGTCCAAATTAAAGTAGATTTTATGGGCAGAAGTCTCTCACCTCACATCTACTGGCCTCACCCGCAAAAAGTTCTCAACAAACTGTGAATAGATTTTGTCTGAAAGGATTTTGTCATTAATGCGTTTAAAGTTTCAGACCAGAGCTATCATTTCTTCTGCAGTTATTCTCTGTGTGGTGTAGAGCATTTGTGGGGCCCACAGCACCATTTGTTGGACAAACACTGGTACTACAGTCTTCGTTTTCAAGCAAAACAAGTGTTTTTGTGTAAATGCAAATCACAGGCAGCAGGACTGTTGCGTTTTCCTGACAATGTTGTTGTGTAAACAGGCCCTGACACTGACAACCATGTCACTGTAAAGTCAGGATCACACTAGTCTTGAGAAGTGAACTGTTGTCTGCAGGAGAGTGGCGAGATGTGTTAAAAGTAGCATAGAAATCATAAATGCTTTGCTAACCTCATTGTTAAGAATGTTCACCCCCAAAATGTATAAAAAAACAGACGCCCCTACAACGCTTTTGTCCTTCCTGCTTTTATAAGTGCACCACCCCTCGTCTCTGTTTTTAGTTCCTCTTTTTGTTTCCTTTGTATGTTCCTCCATTGTGCGCTGCTTCACAGTTTAGTTCAGGATCAGATCAGTGCATGATGCCATCTGTTCATCTCTGTAAGTATAACTTTTATTTTAATAAAGTCGTATTCACAGGAAGTAGACAACAATCAGCTAAAATCTGTGTTCAAACTGTGAAAGAAGGCATTAAAAAAGAGGCATTAATTAGATAGCAGAGTTGAGTAGTAGTAGTAGTAGTAGTAGTAGTAGTAGTAGTAGTAGTAGTAGTAGTAGTATTAATAAGTTACATTGCTTTCGACACAAGTTCTTTTGGAATAAATTGCACTAAGAGTAGTTTAATCACTACATACTTTTTTTCCTATTTGAGTAATATTAGCCTTTTTTAAAGTAACTCTCTCGACCCACTTCTGGATACACGTGGCCTCATTTGGTAACAGCAGTGTTGAGGTTTCTATGAAAGACAGTTGTGGTAAATGCCACAGTAACAGTCAAAGCAGTATTGTAGCAGTGTGTGCAGTGCTCGTAATAGCAGCAGTAGCAGCAGTGTTTGGAGAAGTAGTGATAGCCGTAGTGGTAGAAACCAGTGAGTGCATTTTTATATAATAAGTATCACATATCATTAATCACACGCAAATACATTAGAATACAATATTTCTGCTGACTATGAGTTTTATTTTTTAGAGACCCTGTGATTTTATGTTTAAGTTTATGTTTATTTTATGTTAAGCATTTATCTATGCATTCAAATCTATATTAATTTTCCTTCTGTGGTATGTTTAACTGGCATTATGCTGATTCTATCTTAATCTACAATGATTGTACTAGATTTTAGTAATTTGAGCATTCTTTGTATGAAGTTTATTATACTGCATCAAGTTCAATTTCCTCCTTTGCATTGAGTTTCAGTTTGCTTTGCACCATGTTTTAGTGTTTTACTGCATTGAGCTAAGGTGGAAACAGGATGCAGATCTTCTGATACAGGTCGAGCAGCGGCTTAGAATCTGGTTAGGGGCTTTCCAGCCCTCTGACATTTTCTATATAAGGCGCTGTGTTGTCCCTAGGTTCTTCTCACAGCTTTCTCTCTCCTAAACCTTACTGTCAGGTTAGATGGGATCTACCCATAGGCGCCAATAAGAGCGTACCTGTCTAATCTTTCTCACTAAGCTCGCTTTTGCTCGCTTCTGAATTTAGGAGCAAGCCTGAAAGGGTTCCTATATTCAGCACACGCACACAAACATTTAATTGCATTTCTTGTAATTTGTTATAAAAATTTAATAAAAGCCAAGGCAAGAATATTGCAAACATACACAGACCTCACACATAGGTCTGACCACAGGCGCACTCGCACTTTATCTTGCTTTATGTCTGTAATTTCAGTTCTTACATAGTAGTTCCTAATGTTAATTGTTAATTGTGCAAGAGGGTTGTTGTGGCGTTCACAAGCAGCTGAAATAAAGAACTGAATACTGTTCTGCCGTTTTGGTTTATTTTAGCAAGGAAGACAGTAAAAATATCTTAATTGAATCTGAACTGTAACTCGTCTTCACCCACAGCCTCAAGAGACTGCTGAACCATATAATCAGGGTTACACAATTATACAGATCATGATGGGTTAACTAAAACTGAGTGAGCTTTGTATGAAGCTATATTTGTCTCACTAAAATTAACTGATGCAAAAGTAATTGTATTGATGCACACAGAATGATTGATTAAAAATCCCTAATTTATGACTTGCATGCAGTGATTTTTTCCAAATGTCATTTATAAATCTGCCGTTTTGCCTGTGAATTGTTGATTCTGCAGTTGTGAATCACCCAATTTGTGCATTCATCACTTTTGATTCATTCAAAACAAATCCTCTTCCTATGATGATCACTGGGGGCAGTGTTTAACAACAGGGGCTATTCTCTAACTACTTCTTCACTGCAAGCAGCTTCTAAAAGTGAGATGTTAGCAGCAGGACAAGGACAGAAAATGCCCAAAACAGTTGTGTGAGCTGCCCACCCCAGATTTCAATAGAATCTTCCCAGTAGCAGGAGCCTTTTGTTGGCTTAGGACAGGAGGGTCCACTTGTGCTGAGGTCCTGGGAGGGGGATGGACTGAGCGGGATATGACTGCCCATCAGTGCCGCTGTAAGCAACACAAAGCTGAAGGCTCCTGAGGCTGGATTGTTCAAAACAAAATCTGGGGCCCACGTGTGTTATGTTCCAATAACTGCTCCGTGCAAAGGCAACTATTAAATCAAAGGCACTACCTGATTTTGTGACTGTAAAAGTGATGTGTCTATAAAAATGTTGAGTTTGAATGATACACTCCTCTTTCCTAATTCCTCTCCTTGGCGATGCTCCATCACAGTCTCACACAAACCTGGAAGTCTGTCCACAGCCAGGAGCTATCACAATAACACAGCACAGATCTGGAGTCTGCTTTTAATTCTTTAAAATAAAAAATTAAAATACTGTGAATAAGCTATGACTTTTGAAATAAAACAATAGATTGACCAATCAGAGTGCTCCTGTCCTATGAAAGCGTGTGATTGGTTAAACTGTTCCTTCCCTCGCTCTAAAACAAAAACCCTTATAATCCAGCCCACAGGTGACTTCAAAGTCTAATTTTTTTCTCAGATGACTTCTGTTATGCTGTACTAATAACTAAATAATTAACTTTACCAAAACACAAGGAAAAAGAAATCAGATAGTGCAGCTTTAAGTGCATTAAATGTGGCGTGAAACAGTGAACAAGGGAAACGGAGGATTCAGTGCTGGTGGGCTCTTAAGTGGTTATTGGCTGCATTAAATGTGGCTTACTTAAATACAAAACACACAAATGCTAAAACCCTTGTTTAAAGAAGCAGTTTGTCCATAATGGAGTTACATTCATTTTCTATCAGTTTTTGCTGCAGTACTTGTCCTTTTTACAAGCTGCTTACAGTTTTTTTATTTTTTTTATTGAATCCAGAGTCTCAAAATGTGGAACAAATGTCTCAAATTTATCTGAATGTGTACAAGTGATGAATGCATGAAAGGAGCGATCCACAAATGCTGATTTAACTGTTCACATGAGAAACTGCAGATTTTTAAATGACAAACATGATTCATTTGTGAAATAAATGCCTAAGGGCACAGATGAAGGATTTTGAATAAACCATTCTATGTGCTATGTAATGTTCAATACATTTAATTTTTTGTCAGTTCATTTTATTGAGACAAACCCATAGCTTTGTTTGAGCAAGTTTGTTAATTTAAGAAAAAACATCATTGCATACATTGTAATATAATATAATACACTACACTCAAAAGATAAGCAAAGGATAAGACAGCAGTCACGACATAACATCATAAATCCTACACTACAAATAGCAGAATTGTAAGGATTTGTTCATTTTGGGTGTAAGCATCAAAGAGGACGATGATTCAGAAGTGTAATCAAGTCAGAAGTTTTATTCAGTAAAAACACAGGTAAGGTTACAGTCAGCAGAATGAGCGCGCTCCTAGAGGGAGGAATGTCCTCAGTTTTTATATTATGTATGACGATGTATGACGATCTCTGCATAGCATTATCTTCTTGGCTTCGAGTAACTTTTTTGTGCATAGGGCAGGGCCACAAAAAGTTCTCAGTTTCTGCAGAGTCTTCCCACGCACCGACAGGCCGTAGGAGCCCCCCCTGCAACCTTGGGTCTGATAACTTAGCTCCTTATTTGTGCCATATTTGGAATGCAGAATGTAAGAATGTAGAATGTAAAAAAATAAAAAAAAAACACTTTATACTGGTGTGGTTGCTTTAGTGACATTATTAATTTATTTATTTATTTATCACAGTAACAGAACATATCGACAGGGACTTAATTCTTTGTACTGAACAGAACAAGTAGGTTAGCCAGTCTAATACCTTTTGTATTTCTTTATGTTTGCAGAGAAACAAACCAACTTTCTCCAACATCACATACCAACATAATGGTGCTCAGCTGTGAACAGTGTGAGAAGACTTTCTCTACAGCAGGTGCTCTCAATAAACATGTTGAAGTACACACTGAGGAGAGGCCATTTGAGTGTGACCAGTGTGGAAAGACATTCAGAAGCAGATCAACACTTGCAGCTCACAAACGCATCCACAAAGCAGAGAGGCCTTACAAATGTGACCAGTGTGATAAGGCTTTTAGTCGATCAGAACACCTCTCCAATCACTACCGAACCCACACAGGAGAAAAACCATACAGCTGTAATCAGTGTGGGATGGAATTCTCAAGAGCTTTCTCATATAAATGTCACATAAGAATCCACTCTGGTGAAAAACCTTATAGTTGTGACGACTGTAAAAAGAAATTTAGAGCATTAAAAGACCTGAAAGTGCATCGTCGAGTCCACTCTGGGGAAAAACCATACATCTGTGAAGAGTGTGGAAAGGCTTTTACTCAGGCACCCAACTTAAAATTACACATGAGAACCCACACTGGAGAGAAGCCATTCAAATGTGACCAGTGTGGAAAGAGTTTTAAAGCATTAGCTGCGCTTACTTCACACCTCCACGTCCACAGGGATGAGAAACTATTTAATTGCGAGGAGTGTGGCCAGACATTTAAATGGAAAAATACTTTCATATTGCACCAGCGCTATCATGGAGGTGAAAAGTTATACGAGTGTGACCAATGTGGGAATAAGTTTCGGACATCCAGCATGTTGTCAAATCACAAACGTGTCCACAGAGAAGAGAGGCCGTACAAATGTGACCAGTGTGATAAGGCTTTTAATCGATCAGAACACCTCTCCAATCACTACCGAACACACACAGGAGAAAAGCCATACAGCTGTGACCAGTGTGGGAAGGCATTTCCAACATCAACTAATCTAAAGATACACATGAGAATCCACACTGGGGAAAAACCCTATAGTTGTGGCCGGTGCAGTAAAAGTTTTACTTCATCCAGTCTACTCTATATACATCTTCGAGTTCACACAAGAGAAAAACCACATGTTTGTGAAGAGTGTGGAGAGGCTTTTAGTCAATCAGGCAATCTTAAGAAACACACGAGAATCCACACAGGAGAGAAGCCTTATAAGTGTGACCATTGTGAAAAGAGTTTTAAATCATTATTTGAGATGATGTCACATCGCTTGATCCACAGTGAAGAAAGATTTTTCAGCTGTGAGCAGTGTGGGGCCTCTTTCAAAACGGCAAAATCCCTCAAAATGCATGAGCGCATCCACACAGGAGAGAAACCGTACGACTGTGAAGAGTGTGGGAAAGCTTTCAGATCTTCAAGCTCACGTGGGCAGCATATGCGCAACATGCACAGTGAAGAGAAGACCTACAGCTGTGACAAATGTGGAAAAGGTTTCAGAAAGCCTGATCAACTAAAGATGCATTGTCTTAAACATACTAAAGAAGACAGAGCTGCTGAGGCTGGATCATGTGACAGAGGATCAAAACCTAAAGTCACACTAAAAAAACTGGAGGTCAGGCTTCAGAGAATCCAGACTGTGAAGTCAAGGCCAGTGCAGAACCAGGAGCACCACCCCTAAAAGCATGTTCCTCTTTTGAGTTCCCCTCTGTGATTCCTGTCTTAATAAATGTGTGATATACATTGTTTCAGAGGAGAGTTCCATCATCTGACTTTAACGGGACATTTTTAAGCAACAAAACATATATTCTATGTATATTTACCAAAGATTTGGGACACTTTGCATTACACTTGGTCATGTGAGCTCTGGATGCTGCTGCTCAGCCATGGAATCCCAATCCATAAAGCTCTCTTTGCACTGTAGGTGCAAGTAGGTGTAAGTTCTTTTACATATTTTCTATGTATTTTTTTACCATGACCAAGATAACATGTATTTTTACAGTTTGTGAGACCTTTTCACTGTAAACAAACCAATAAAAGTTTTTTTTTTCAGCATAGTCCAAATCTGTTTGATTTTCTGTTAATTCTGTTCCATGTCCATCCTTTAAACTGACTTATACATAATTCTGAATGCTCATCCAATTGCTTGCGAGATCTCTATTTCAAAAGTGACAGATAATTTCTTTTTGTATTTACAAATCTAAGCAGATCTTTCAAAACATGACAAAGACTACAGTGTTTTGCAAAATATTGCTGAAAATTAGACTGAAAGAAAATGTATTCATAATAATTATTCACATTAGGCACAGTAATATTTACAGTGGGGCAAAAAAGTATTTAGTCAGCCACCAATTGTGCAAGTTCTCCCACTTAAAAAGATGAGAGAGGCCTGTAATTTTCATCATAGGTATACCTCAACTATGAGAGACAAAATGAGAAAAAAAAAAATCCAGAAAATCACATTGTCTGATTTTTAAAGAGTTTATTTGCAAATTATGGTGGAAAATAAGTATTTGGTCAATAACAAAAGTTCATCTCAACACTTTGTTATATACTCTTTGTTGGCAATGACAGAGGTCAAATGTTTCCTGTAAGTCTTCACAAGGTTTTCACAAACTGTTGCTGGTATTTTGGCCCATTCCTCCATGCAGATCTCCTCTAGAGCAGTGATGTTTTGGGGCTGTTGCTGGGCAACACGGACTTTCAACTCCCTCCAAAGATTTTCTATGGGGTTGAGATCTGGAGACTGGCTAGGCCACTCCAGGACCTTGAAATGCTTCTTACGAAGCCACTCCTTCGTTACCCGGGCAGTGTGTTTGGGATCACTGTCATGCTGAAAGACCCAGCCACGTTTCATAGATAGATAGATAGATAGATAGATAGATAGATAGATAGATAGATAGATAGATAGATAGATAGATAGATAGAAGATTCAAGTGCCCGGTAGCATACATAGAACAACATAGCCAAGCATACCCATAAACAGAGAATAATAAAAACACATAAATACATAAATACCATAATAAAAGTTACTAGCAATAGTAATAATCCAAATATAGTGCACATGATTATGTAGAGCTGTTATACATTCTAATAGCTAATTCTAATCATCTTCAATGCCCTTGCTGATGGAAGGAGGTTTTCACTCAAAATCTGACGATACATGGCCCCATTCACTCTTTCCTTTACACGGATCAGTCGTCCTGGTCCCTTTGCTGAAAAACAGCCCCAAAGCATGATGTTCCCACCCCCATGCTTTACAGTAGGTATGGTGTTCTTTGGATGCAACTCAGCATTCTTTCTCCTCCAAACACGACGAGTAGAGTTTTTCCAAAAAGTTCTATTTTGGTTTCATCTGACCATATGACATTCTCCCAATCCTCTTCTGGATCATCCAAATGCTCTGTAGCAAACTTCAGACGGGCCTGCACATGTCCTGGCTTTAGCAGGGGGACATGTCTGGCACTGCAGGATTTGAGTCCCTGGCGGCGTAGTGTGTTACTGATGGTAGCCTTTGTTACTTTGGTCCCAGCTCTCTGCAGGTCATTCACTAGGTCCCCCGTGTGGTTCTGGGATTTTTGCTCACCGTTCTTGTGATCATTTTGACCACGGGGTGAGATCTTGCGGGGAGCCCCAGATCGAGGGAGATTATCAGTGGTCTTGTATGTCTTCCATTTCCTAATAATTGCTCCCACAGTTGATTTCTTCACACCAAGCTGCTTACCTATTGCAGATTCAGTCTTCCCAGCCTGGTGCAGGTCTACAATTTTGTTTCTGGTGTCCTTTGACAGCTCTTTAGTCTTGGCCATAGTGGAGTTTGGAGTGGGACTGTTTGAGGTTGTGGACAGGTGTCTTTTATATAGAGAACCAGTTCAAACAGGTGCCATTAATACAGGTAAGGAGTGGAGGACAGAGGAGCCTCTTACAGAAGAAGTTACAGGTCTGTGAGAGACACAAATCTTGCTTGTTTGTAGGTGACCAAATACTTATTTTCCACCATAATTTGCAAATAAATTCTTTAAAAATCAGACAATGTAATTTTCTGGATTTTATTTTTTCTCATTTTGTCTCTCATAGTTGAGGTATACCTATGATGAAAATTACAGGCCTCTCTCATCTTTTTAAGTGGGAGAACTTGCACAATTGGTGGCTGACTAAATACTTTTTGCCCCACTGTATGCTGCTTTCCAACTTTTAGGAATAGAGTTAGAAAGAAGTCTCAGATTAAAAATATGGGTAATAGGATCAGCAATAATATCAGCTGACACTTTTAATAAAAGAGGATCCAGATTATCTGGGCCTGCAGACTTTGTGTAATCAATGTCTTTCAGAGCTTTATGAACTTCTGACACTGAAATAGGTTTTAAATGAAAAAGTTCTGATTTTGCATTTTCATTTTCAGTTGCTGAAATGGCAGGACCAGGGACAGATGTATTTACAGATTGGTCAAATATAAATCCAGCCTGAATAAAGTGTTTATTAAACTGACTAACCATAGTCTCTTTGTCTTTTATTTCATTTGAACCCACAAGAATATGTTCTGGGAGATTTGAGGTCACTTGAGCACCAGACAAAGATTTAACTGATTTCCAAAATTTACAGGGTTGTTTAAGTTATCTTTAAGTGACTTCAAATAAAACTCAGATTTGGATTTTCTAATCATTAAAGTACACTTGTTTCTTGCAGTTCTAAATGCAGTCCAGTCAGCAGAAGAAATGGAGAATCTAGCTTGTGCCCATAATTTATTTTTCAAATGAATTAGTTCTGAAAGACTATCTGAGAACCGGGGATTGTCCTTACCACTAATCCTAAACTTTTTGATTGGTACGTGTTTATTTACAATGGAAGTAAAAATTGAATGAAAAAAATCCCATGCCATTTCAGCATCTGAAATCAAAGACACCCTGCTAAGATCACTATGATACAGATCATGCAGAAAGGCCTGTTGTTCAAAGCATTTAAAGTGTTTTTTTAAGATGACACGGGGTTTTACCTTGGACGTTTTTGTATTTCTTACAAAAGCAACTATACAATGGTCCCTGACGTCATTACAAAATACAGCAGTTGAGGTGTATTTATGAACTGCATTTGTTATGATTATATCAAGCAAGGTTGAATGTGCTTTGGGGTTTATTATTGTTGGTTCATTTATAAGTTGTACCAAGTTTAGATCATTACACAATCTTTGAAACAATCTGAGTTTCCTGAAAGCCAGTCCCAGTTCATATCACCCATAAGAATGAATTCAGAGTCATTTATTTCATGTAATATATCAGATAGATTGGAAAGCATGCTTTGAAGCGGATGGCGGTCTGTAGCATCCAACTACTGTAATATCAGAGTCCTTTGAGATATTAACTTTGATTGCCAGAATTTCAAACTGTTTAGATTTAGTAACTGACAGAGTTACAGAGCTTATAAACTTCACATATATGGCAACCCCACCTCCTTTGCCAATCCAATCACATCTATAAAGTTTATAACCATCAATGGAAATTAATTCATCAGGTATTGATTTTTTGAGCCAGGTTTCAGAGAGAATAATAATATCAGTGTTGGTTGTAATTGTCTAGATCTTGATCATATCCATTTTAGGGACAAGGCTTCTAACATTTAAATGTATAAAACCAAGACCATGTCTGCTTTTGAAATCTGAAGGAGTGGATAAGGATTGCAAAGGGTTAGCAGGACCAGGATTGGGCTGAACATTTCCAGACAGCAACAATAAAAGCATAATCATACAGTGCAGTTTTTGTTTGGCTGGATAATATTTATCATTACCACTGTCCTCTATGAACTGGGAAAATGAATAAGCTGAGATAATAATATAGTCATTTAACAACAGTAGGTTCTGAAGATACAGGATCTTATTAACTTGTACTTGTAAATTATAAAAATTTTGTTGGTGACAGGCTGATTAACTGGTGGTATAGCTCTTAGTAATTTGTAGATGAAGTTGAGAATTGACCACAGTTTAGTTGTATTGATGCTCATTTTTGGTCTAATAATTTCTACATCTAAATGTGTGAGTTTGTCTCTAAACTCTGTCTAATGTTCTTCTGTCTGTTCAGTACAAGTGCAGCAAAATGCCTCCTCTAGCTTAGTTGGAGTAGTTTGTACACACAGCAGTAGTTCAACAATGAAACACGTCATCCAGCTTCTCTGATTAAGAGAAATTTGAATAACTATAAATGTTCAGATCAAATGCCCTTTGATATCAGCTACAGTAAAAATCATTCAGATGCAGGGCTGTACTTACAACTTAAACACAGTAAATGGATTGTGCGGGGCTAAAACAAGACCACACTAGAGCTGAATCAACATCAACAACAGTTTATTTGGATATCGTACCTGGATATCCATATCTCCTCTGTGCCGATCATTAACTTGTCTTCCTGCAAACAACCCTACTCTTTTGTCCTTCTGCTTTTATAAGTGCACCACCTCTCATCTCCATCTTTCGTTCCTTTTTTTTTCTTAGTCTGTTTCACCTCTGTGCATTGCTTCACATCTCTGTAAGTATAATTTTAATTTTAATAAGGTCATATTCACAGAAAGTAGTCAGCAATCAGCTAAAATCTGTGTTCAAACTGTGAAAGAGGTGATGTTGGAAAAGAGGCATTTACTAGATACATAAGCAGAGTTGGTTAGTAGTAGTAATAAGCTTCATTGCCCTCTACACAAGTAACTTTTGGAATAAATTGCACTAAGAGTAGTTTAATCACCACATACTTTTTCTACTTGAATAATATTATTTTGAAGTAACAATACTTAAGTACAAGTTGTGAGTACTTTCAACCCACTTCTGGATACAAGTTGCCTAATTTGCTAACAGCAAAAAAAAAAAAAAAAAAAAAAAAACACTTTATACTGCTTTGGTGATGTTATTTATTCATTTATTTATTTAGCGCAATAACTTCAGTGGGGGTGCACCCAAATAAATAAATAAATAAATAAATAAATAAACAAACATATTAACAGGGACTTAATTCTTTGTACTGAACAGAACAAGTAGGCTAGCCAGTCTAATACCTTTTGTATTTCTTTATGTTTGTAGAGAAACAAACCAACTTTCTCCAACAACATCACATACCAACATAATGGTGCTCAGCTGTGAACAGTGTGAGAAGACTTTCTCTACAGCAGGTGCTCTCAATAAACATGTTGAAGTACACACTGAGGAGAGGCCATTTGAGTGTGACCAGTGTGGAAAGACATTCAGAAACAGATCAACACTTGCAGCTCACAAACGCATCCACAAAGCAGAGCGGCCTTACAAATGTGACCAGTGTGGCAAAGCTTTTTCTAGACCGGGTCAACTTTCCCATCACAACCGAACCCACACAGGTGAAAACCCATACAGCTGTGAGGAGTGTGGTCAAACGTTCAGATGGGCCGATTCTCTCAAAAAAACATCCACACTGAAGAAAAGCCGTTTGAGTGTGACCAGTGTGGTAAGACATTTAGAATCAGAAACTTGCTTTTAAATCACAAACGTGTCCACAGAGAAGAGAGGCCATACAAATGTGAAGAGTGTGAAAAGGCTTTTAGTCGATCAGTAAACATCTCTCCAATCACTACCGAAGTCACACAGGTGAAAAACCGTACAGCTGCAATCAGTGTGGAAAGGAATTCTTACAAGCTTTTTTTTATATATAAATCTCACATAAGATACCACTCTGATGAAAAATCCTTATAGTTGTGACCAGAGCATTAAAAGACCTGAAAGTGCATCGTCGAGTCCACTCTGGGGAAAAAACATATGTCTATGAAGAGTATGGAAAGGTTTTTACTATTTTGTCAAACAACTTTAAATTACACATGAGAACCCACAGGGGAGAGAAGCCATTTAAATGTGACCAGTGTGGAAAGAGTTTTAAAGCATTAACTGAGCTTACTTCACACCACCATGTCCACAGTGATGAGAAACTATTTAACTGCAAGGAGTGTGGCCAGACTTTCAAATGGAGAAATACTTTCAGATTGCACCAGAGCTACCACAGAGGTGAAAAGCTATATGAGTGTGACCAGTGTGTTCGTTTTGGACATCCAGCATGTTGTCAAGTCACCAGGGCATGCACAGAGGAGAGAGGTCGTTTAAATGTAACCTGTGTGATGAGGCTTTTATTCAAACCAAGCACCTCTTCTGTCACTATCGAACACACACAAGAGAAAAGCCTGGTTTGGGCTAAAAATCACAGTCCTAGCTATTCTAGGCTTTGTCATTAATTTACTTAACTTAATTAAGTACTTTCACTGCTACTTGATTATTCAGGAGTACTTTAAAAAAAATCTGTTTTTTTAATGTTTTCTATGCATTTTTGTTTTGGCAATGGGTATTTTTCAGGTTTGAGAACCATTCTTTTTTTTTTTCAACATAACCTAAATCTTTTTCATCTCCTGTTAAGTCTGTTTCATGTCCATCCCTGTCTACTGATTTATGCATCTGAATGCTCAAACAAGTACATACAAAATACTTCTCTATTTCAAAAGTGAGTTGACTTTCTTATTTTATTTACAAATCTAAGCAGATCTTCCAAACCATGACAAAGATTAAAGCATTTTACAAAACATTGCTGAAAACCAGACTGAAAGAAAATGTATTCATAAAATCAGTATTTACATTAATGACAGTGAGCTTTGAATCTTGTAGTTCATCAACAGAAACAAAAATTACATTTACAACTAAAAGTATTTGAACAAAGCATATTTGCAAAAAGCTTAACGGTTAAATCCATGAATTAAAAAAAAAATGGTAGAGGAGTGACAGTGGGTGTGGCGTCAGCAGGCTGGACTGAAGTGGGTGTGGCCACCTGTTCAATGGTCAGGTCTAAGAGTCTGAGGGCCTTCCCAAAACAAATCCCTTCCGTACCGACTGTAATCAGTTTTCACAAATTTATCCATTAACTGAAGACGAATATGTTTAAGATGTATTTGATTTCACAAGTGACAAGTGAATGCGTGCATATTAATTATTTGCCTTTCATGTCTAGAGTTTACGAAGATCAGTAATGGTATATGCTCTGAATAAAAAGAATACTGCAGTGTATTCTCTCTCAGCCTCTCTCTGAGTCTGACCATGCCAGGCCAGTGTCTGTTCACACCTCTCTCTGCTTTATGAGCTCACCGACCATCAAACAAAGCTGAGAGAGTGGTATAAAGTTATCCAACAGCAATATAAAAAACAAGACACAGAAAAGACTACTAATTACTTTAATTTACTTTTTATTCAACCAATTACTTTAATTTCCTTTTAAGTTGCTCTAAAGACAACAACAGTTTTATTTTGAAATTAGGAGAAACGTTGTCAGCAGGTCTGAAAAATAAGTATTCAAGTGTAAGTTTACTTTATTGCACCTTTAAAAGGTCCCCTATTATGCTAAATAACATTTTTGGAGCTTTTAGCGTACATGGAAGAGTATTTAGCTTCATTCACACGTTTCAGCTTCACGACTCTACATAGACACATTAAACCATGCACGTTTCTAAAGCAAATACACTGTCACCGGATTTGTTCTGATCATTTCAGCGCTTAAACTGCAGCCACTAAAAAGCAGTCAGCTCATTTATTTGACTGTTAGCTTCATGTTGCTAATAACTCTTAGCCCTTTTATGGTCTGTCTATTACCCAAAAGCACCCTGAGACTCTCCTCTCATGTCTGAACTCAAATCCTCCCAATTTTATTCACATGTGAACTGAAAACAAAATAACATCAAGAGACAGTAGTAACTTTATTGGGCTTTTGTTAGAGAAAGGGCTCAGCTCTGTGGTCCTTCACTTGTTTGTATGGTGGGAGGCACCAATACAATACAAGTGTTTTCTGCAAAGTGAAAGTAACAGCTCCCCAAAAGCTGGAAAAAAGCATAATATTGGTCCTTTAAGAAACGCTGTGGAGGGTCTAAAAGCCACTGGCTGTTGATACTAATCAGTTTTGTACAGCACATGAACGTGGCGGACCCTTAGTGGAAGAGCATTGGGAGTAGGGATTTGTTTCAGAAAGACCCTGAAACTCTGTGTGGGCGGGGCTGAGATTCCACTGGGTGGGGCTAAATGTTCAATGGGCGAGGCTAAATATCCTGTGGGCGGGGCTAAGGGTCTGAGTGTCCATGTAACAGACCAAGCCGGACCACGACAACTCTGCGCTTTTTATTCTCAACTTCCTCTTCTTCCTCTTTGTGATGTTTCCTTTTCTTCTTTCTCTTCCTTTTGGACTCCTCTTCGTCTTCCACTTCCTCTTCAACTTCAACTTCGTCAACTACAAATGTAAAGGTTCAAATGTTAACATAAAAGTGAAGTTAAATCCATTTACTTTAAAAAGGCATCTTCACAGTCCAAATCAGACCATAAGAGATGTCTATTCTCTCTTCACTCTTATCACGTTTTCTTTATAAACATTATGTTCCAGCAATGCAGGTTAAACAAACCACAATATGAGAACCAAAAGGGCGTTGCACTGAGAACTCTCAATGAAATGTTTAATATTTAAATTCACGCTACAGTTACCTATAAGCCGGTCTTTTGACATTTAGTCAGAGCCAAATCTTAGGCTAAACCAAGACAAGTCCAGGACTAAACCAGCCTTAAACCAGAAAAAAAATACAAATCAAGAACTAGACCAGGCATAAAACTCACTCTAAATTAAACTAAATTAGAACTGAAAAAGGTTCTTGAGCACCACCAGAAAATGCCTGCATACCACAGTAAGAGAACCACTGACTTAGGGCTCAACTTCTCTTCTTCTTTTCACACTTGCAAGATCTAGCCACTCTTTGACTTCTTCTGTGAAGGTAGAGAAATGTCCCTAATAGTGAATACATGCACAGAGATAACATTATCCTCTCCCATAACTCAGTGTTGTGTGAGAGTGCATCATGAATAGGGATAAAAGGGGGATAAGAGGGAAAAAAATGTATTTTTTGAACTGTAAGACAAAATGATCACAATTAAAATAAATACTGAATCTATAAGATATACAATATGAGTTTAACTTTGAAATTAACAAAACAAATAGACTTTAATGTTGGCCCGTACTTCCTTGTATTGTGTTTTATGTATTGTAAGTGAGTGGGTAGAGGACATGAGTAACTGACTTCTATAGATACAGTCGAACACTTCAGGAATGCCAACAAAAACCTTACATCTGATTATTTTGTTCATGGCCTTGTAGAGTGGATCGAGCAGACAGTAGACCTAAAAGTCATGTCATTGGCCCCATTTGCAGACACAGAACAAAGCCTGTATCACTGCTCCTGTCTGCTTCTCCAAACTGGGAGTGTGCTGACATTTGTGGCGGCAGTAGCTCAGTAGGTAGAGGCATTTGCCCACTAACTGGAAGGTTGGCAGTTCAAGCCCCACTACCAGCACTGCATACTGTCATGGTGTGCTTGGTCAAGACACTTCACCTGAATGTGTGAATGTATGAAAGTGTGAATGTATGAATGTATGAATGTATGAATGTGTGAATGTATGAATGTGTGAATGTATGAATGTGTCAGTGTGAGTGTTTGGTGGTGGTCAGAGAGGTCATAGTTCACCACCACCATCACAGTACTGAATAAGTTACCATTACTAAGGATCTTTTGGAAGTCCAGTACAGACCTGTGACTTCATTTTCCACTTGCTCTGGTTCTGACTCGGTCTCGGTTTCTTCACTCTCCTCTTCGTCCTCTTCCTCTTCCTCCTCCTCCTCCTCCTCGATGTCCGGCGCTCGTTCGGCTTTGAGCTGCTCCTGTTTCAGCCTCTGACCCAAACGGCCGTTCGTCAGCAGCTACGACAAATCACAATGAACCGGCATTAGACAGAGACTGAAGGTGAGGTTCACTTTAGTGATGATTAAGACTGGATAGGATTAGGAATGAGTACATCAGAGGCAGAGCATATGTTTTTGGAGATAAAGTCAGACCGGCCAGACTTATTTGGTTTGGACAGAGAGCGAATATAAGAAGGCTGAGGTTAGAGCTGCTGACAGGAGGCCTAGAGGAAGACAAACATTTATGGACATAGTGAAAGAGGACATGGAGTGAGTGAAGAGGATGCAGAGGATACGGTTAGATGAACACAGAAGATTCACTAAATAGACCGGAGAAGCAAGAAAAAACACTTATTTTTTGGCTATTACTTAAAAAATTTTGAGAAATCCAAACTATGAACTACACCATCTTTTCTGTTGATAAGGTTGTCAAAATTTTCACTTTTCACACCAAGTACCACCTCAGAAAATATTTGGCTTTCCAAGTTCCAACGTTAATAGACAAACTGGTTAAAATCCTGACTAAACCAGGCCTGAACCAGAACTTAACCTGGTCTAAACCAGGCCTAAACCTGGCTTGAATGAGGATTAAACGAGGCTGAATCAGGACTGAAGACTGAATCAGAGCAACACCAAAGCTAAACCAGGAGTAAACCTGATTTAATCCAGCATGGATCAAAAACTAAACCAGGTCTGAACCAGATCTAAAACCGGACTTAAACTAGGATTGATCAAAAATAAAACCAGGTCTAAACCATGATAAAACTAGAGCAGGACTAAGCAGGAGCTAAACTGGCTCTATATAAAACCAAATCAGGACTTGAACTGAAAAAACAAAACAAAACAAACAGTCCCTGTATCACCACTGGTCTAGAGTTGCATAGACCAGAGAGTGATCAAAAGTTACACTGTGCTGTTTTAAAGTACAGATCTTAAGTGCTTCCACTCCATCACTGACCTTCCGGTGTCGTCCCTGCAGCAGCCGCAGCAGCAGCAGCCTCACAGTGTCCTTGTTCTGACAGAGGCCCAGGGCGTTGAGGGAGTCCAGCCCAGAGCCGGAGCAGCCCTGCAGCCTGAGCTCGGCCCCCAGAGAGGCCTGCAGGAAGTTGTTCTTGTAGACGTTTCTGGTGAAGAGCGGGATGGACAGAGCAGTGACGGTCCGGCGGTCCAGCAGGGAACGGGCCTGCTCCTCCGAAAGCACGCTGAGACAGACCGACAGGGGAGGTTACATGGAGGGAGAGAAAATGAAATCATTACCAAAGAGTCTGATAATGGGGTAGCTCCAGGTTTGCCTACAGTAATTTAAGACATTTAGAGGGAAATTTAATGCCAGCTTCATCAACAAATGAGTTGTATGAACTTTACACTAAGGAATAAGGAAGAATATTTAATAAGTATAGTGTATATTTATCGATGGTGTTATTGTGATGACAGTTTTTTGGTAATATTTTGGGGAATATTAACATAAACACAATATTTTTGGCCCAACGGAACAGCAGCAACAGCAACATGAAAGCAACCAGGTCACATCCAAATCCTCCCAGGCTCGCACTGCAAACGTATAACCCATTCCTATAATGTCTTTTGAGCCAGGGTTTCATCCGCCTGTTTGTTTATTTTCACATTAGTCACATTATCTGTGAATTTAGGAGGCGTGTTGTGTCGCGGTCTGTGTCTGCTGTGAAGGAAAAGTAAAATTAAGGCTGTATTTGCGGCAATGTTATTCTCTGCCTTTTGACCCCTCTGATTAACATCCCCCTATAGTTCCTACCCTTCTGTATTGTAAGTCACCTGGCTATCATCGTTCAAGCAAATGGTCAGGAGGCAGATGATATATTTTGTCCTCTGACCCTTTGATCAACATTTTCCTTTTGCAACAGTAGTGAAATAATTATTGGAAAGGCTTACTTTTAGACACAATGTTTTTAAAGTTGAAAAATCTGCTGCTCTTCTAATGATGAAGAAGGATTGGTTTAAAAACATAAATAAAACTGTAATATAGTCCCTTTAAAGTCCTCTACTGTGTCCCTGGCCTTAGAGCTCAGTTTGTCCTGGTACATGACTATGGCACAGTCGCTCTTCAGTAAACAAAGCAGTGAAGTGTTGTTGTGTGAACTCACTGGCTGCTCTTGGCGAGGGCGGCCATATCCGGAAACATGGACCTGATGCAGTGAGTGACGAGTGGGGCTTTTTCCTGAGCCCAGTTCAAACAGCGGCGCCATGGAAACATCGCCATGGGCTTCGAACTCGCAACCTTCTGATGGAATGGGCTACCGGCCTGACGGGACAGCGCCTTCATCTGGAGGGAGGGGGAACAGCACAGTCAGTTTTTCAAGATCAGGGCTGAAGCAAATGGATCTGGATTAGTTAAACCTGTTCAACTAAAAACACTGAATTAACTCATCTGCCTCCATCTAACCCTCATGTGTTTACTATCCCACCTCTGTACATCTGTACCTCTGTCCAAACCATCTCAATCATCAAACATCCACTGGCTTATGTTTATATATAAAACTATGGCCTTATGCCTTTTCGTTTTGCTGCTGCAAATGATTGAAACTTGTATGAAAAATACACTTCATATGATTTCGATGATCTCACTTTCTGCCTTTAAAAGCAGATTAAAGGTCAGTTTTAAGGACTCTTGTAAATGTTTTACTAATGATCAGTATTTTAATGTTTTTTTTTTTGTTTTTGTTTTGTTTTTGCATATGTGTAATTTTATGTTTGCTCCCTTCTTCCCTTTCCCTTTAAATGTTCTCTAGCACCAGGTCAAACTTGTAAATAAGAATTTGTTCTACCTGGTGAAAATATAGGATAAATAAAAATAAATAAAAAATCTGAAAACTCTGCTTTTATTTCCAAAACATCTCACATGAGCTGTACACAAACATGAAACAAAACATCAGTAAAATGTGTCCCGGTGCAGAGTCAGGCCTCACCTCCAGTTTGAGCTGTTTGCTGAGGAAGTCCATCATGGGTTTTCTGGCTCCTTTGGCCGACCACAGGACTCTGAAGGCAGCTTTGTAACAGGATTTACTCACCAACATGGCCGCCTTGGCCTTCTTCCCCATCCTCCGCTCTTTGGGCTGGGCTCGAGTCTCTGTCTGCAAGATATAAAAAAATTTAAAAACTTCAAAGACTCACTGACATTTCTTTCTATGTTTTTTATTTTAATTTATGGTTTGTTTCTCTCTTAGTAGGGCTGAGTTATATGTCCAAAAATTAAGTATAAAAAGTATTTTTCAAAATTCTGACGATATATCATGTTCTGTGAGTTTAAATGCTTATGGATTTATAATGCTATAGCATTAACAGCTATAATGAATATATAATTAATATCTTTTAACCAGAACTTTATTTTTTTCATATATATACAGAATAAAGTCCCTGTATTGTATTGTATTGTATTGTATGTAGTCACAAATTAAGGAAAAAAGGCAATCTGAGCTTTCAAAAATATATTTTATTGGTCTCAACATGTAAGGTTCTGATAGAAAGATTATTCTCCTGATCTGGGACCTGACAGGGTCGTACCTGTTTTTTGTCCATGGGTTTGATCCACAGACATCTCTTGCCGCTCTGTCTCTTCTTACACTTGCTGCGTACGAGCTGAGCACACGTTTCACAGAGGAAGGACTTCTCGTGGAGGTCTGTGGCGTGAGGTAAGGCCCAGCGAACTGTGTCCACGTTGGTGAAGGTGCACAGGGCTCTGCGGTTAAAGCTCCGGCCCTGACGCTCGAACTGTACCTGACAGCCGCTGCAGCGCTTATCCTCGGGACGGGAGGAAGCCTGGAAAATGGAAAGATATAAGTTTAGTGATTTTGTTTAACTAAGCGCAATTAAAGATTATATGTTACATCCTAGAAGTGTGGTTTGACAAAATTAATGCCACTTCTGATTAGGTGTGTGAGAAAATATTTCAACATTTTGTATATTGTGATTTTTTAGCATATTAGATATTTAGGCAGCATGGTGGCTTAGAGTTAGCATTGTCAGCCTCACAGCAAGAAGGTCCTAGATTCAATTCCAGGACCGTGTGGGTCCTTTCTGTGTGGAGTTTGCATGTTCTCCCTGTGTCTGCGTGTGTTTCTTCAGCCCATCAACCTAAAACATGCACAATAAGCTAATCCTCCAGTTAGGTTCTCCTGACCAGGATCCTGGCTCAAGATCTGGAGAAGGGTCCGCAGGCACTGCAGCGCAGGCTGCCCACTGCTCTTGACAGGTTGCCCCAGCGGCATTGAAGGATGGATCAAATGAGAACGAATTTCCCTAAGGGGATCAATAAAGTCTGCCTCTGATACTGTATTGGTATTTTAAAAATGGCTGTATCGAGATTAAAAAAACTTTTTTTTAATTCTTTATTTTAAACATGTTGTTTTTTTTGGAGAAAAGCAACTTGTTTGTGAAATACAGCAGCAGGATTTGATGTTCTGTATATTAAATAAACAGTGTAGCAATATATTGATATATTTTTTATTGTGATGCTTAAATTGTGATATGTATCAGCAGATTATTGTCCGTACACAGCCCTCCTACTGGAGGCCGACTTACACATGCTGAACAATATACAATTTTACTAAAATGTATGGTATTTGTCTGTCCTGTTGCCAGTCCCACCCCAACAACTTATGTTGCTTATCTTAATCCAATGGTTCTCAAACTTTATACTCTGAGTACCACAACATAAATTGTCTTTCCAAGTGCCATCTTTAACTGGATGAGCCAAGATCAGGGCTAACCCAGGTCTCAGCCAAGACAAAAATAGTGATTTAATCTTAAGCATGACTATACCGAGATTAAGCTGGGCCAAAACTAGTACAAAATCATAACTAAACCAAGAATAAACAGACAAAGAGTAAACTAAGCATTAAGTCTGGAACTAAACTTGGCCCAAACTAGGACTAAGCATGTCCTATAGCAGGAGTAAACCAGGACAAAATCAGGACTGAAGTTGAACTTGAACTGCCATTATGTATGTAACGGTTGTCATCTCAACTTAATAGAGCAGGAAAAAAATAACATGGACAAAATTAGGACCTGTTGCTTGTGCAAGACCATGCGCTAAATGAGCTCCAGACTGCTTTCCATCAGCTTCAGGTTTCATTCTGTCAGCTAAAGCTGGTTGTAAATGCTAAAAAGACTAAATGTATGACATTTTCCAAAGCTCGTTCTCATAATGTACTGCATGTTGGCATTCAAACGTCAGAGGGAGGAGCAACTGAACAAGTATCTTGTTATAAATATTTGGGCTTACGGATTGATGACAAACTGTCCTTTAAAACTCATGTAGAACATCTGTTAAAGAAGCTAAAAGTTTTGCTTGGCTTTTACTACAGACACAAAACCTGTCTGTATCCGTCTGTGAGGAAACGGCATATTCAGGCCACTTTCCTCCCTGTTCTGGATTATGGAGACATCCTCTATAGGAATGCTGCATCTTCAGTCCTTCACTGTTTGGACACAGTTTATCACAGTGCTTTACGCTTCATCACCAACTCTGCTTTCAGGACCCATCACTGTGAACTCTATGCTCTGCTCTCGTGGCCTTCACTAAGCCTCAGAAGGACATCACCACTGGCTTATATTTATTCACAAAGCCATCCTGGGTAAACTTCCACCTGTGTCACCTCATGTCTCCAGCCAACAGTGGATACAAGCTCCCGTTCATCACGTCAGCTCCTTTTAAAGTACCCAGAATCAACACAGAACTTGGCAGAACTGCTTTTTCTTATGCTGCACCGTGGTCATGGAACAACATTCAAAACTCATTGCAGCTTCAGCATCTCATTCCTGTGCATTTAAATCCTCACTGAAAAACTGTCTGACTGAAGAATGTGCTTGTTATTCTTGAGCCGGATTTAAATGATTTTATAAGGTTGACTGTTGTATAATTGTATTTGTCTGTCTTTTGTAACTGTTACTGGTGTACCTCTTGGCCAGGTCTCCCTCGAAAAAGAGATTTTATCTCAAGGGACTTCCTGGCAAAATAAAGGTTAAATAAATAAAATAAAAATAAAGACTTCTTATGGCTGTAAACTGAAGCTGTGACACAGTGATCCAGAAATTTAACAATCTTCATCTCCATATAATACAATTTAAAATAAACTCTTTCCAAATGTACAGCTGTTTAGGTTTACTAGGACACGTGTGGAAGTTATGATTGAAATATGCTTATTTTCAGTAGACTACAAGAACCTTCGTAATCCACAGGTGGTCCACCGCAGAAGTGTGTTATTAAACTCACAGAAACCAGATAAACCGTGGTGTTCGTGTGTCTGCCCAGAGTCCTGGATGCTTCTCTCTAACCTGCTTAGGTCTCCTCTTCCCTCTCCGCTTCACTTCGCTCTGAGCCTGGGACCCCTCTCCGGAGCACGTCCCGGGACACACCACCTCCGCGCCGACCGCAGGGGCACACTCCGCCGGACACACCGCCCCATCCCGCTCCTTCTCCTCCGCGTGGTCCCAGTCTCCAGGAGCCGCCGCCGTGGACGCACTGCTCTCGGGCTCCATCGCGGTCAGAGCATCGTTGTTAGCGGCTAAAGGCTAAAACTTTCCGCCCCGGGACGCGGTCTGCAAAATCAAAGTGTCTCCGCAGCGAGTTTTGGAAAAGAGCGGACTAAAATTTGGAAAGATAAAGGAGAAGATTATGCATGAAGACCTGGAAAAAGATAGAAAATAAAGAAATGTGTCCAACCGGAAGCAGACGCTGGATAAACACTGGAGCTTTTGTGACAGAAACAACGGACAGCGACAGCGGCCTCTAGCGGCGGGAGGACACCTTTACACGGACGCTGAACACAAATGCACCTTATCGCAGATAAAAACATTTTATTTTTTAAAAATCTAAGTACCGATAAAGGAGCAAAAATTGACTCAAGTAAAAGTATCACCTTAGTAAAAGTATAAAAGCACTTGCTTTTACTACTTGTATTGCAAGTAAAAAAGTAAAAGTGTAAGAAATTCGAATCCAGCCGAACCTATTAAAGAAATGCATGAGACCAAGCTTCTGGGCATTAAAGTGGATAATAAGTTGACAGAGCATATAATCTAGAAAGTACAGTATGTGTGCCAAAATGGGCTGGGACATTGCTGTGATTAAAAGGCATGTGAAATTTCTAACTTTTAAAACCACAAAACAAATTACACAAGCCCTGATACTTGCTAAGCTTAACTATTGCTCAGCTGCGTGGTAAAAGGCCACAGATGAAATTATAAGAAAATTGCAAATTACATTTCTAGACTGCTGCTAATACATTTATTTTACCAAAAGTAGCAACCAATACCATTAAACAAAAATTAAGTACAGAGCAATGTATGACTAGAACATCCTAAACATGAAACTCTGTTAGAGAGCAGAGCTAATGTCATATTAATACTAAAACAGTTCCTTCTACAATATATATTCTACAATATAAATAACTAGGCTAAAGTGGCAAGGCAGACTAACACTGATATTGGACTTTGTGGCTAATTATAATCTCAGCACACACAGGGTGGATGTGGAGATAAGAGCTGTGAAAAGAGGAAGTAGTTATAATTTAAGACGGTACTGACTAAAGATGAACTGACTTTTACACTTTTACTGATGTTACTGTATGGTTAAGCTATTGAATGTCCTATACACAACGTAGTATTGTAACTGTGTTTGAATTTGACTTGTATCATTTTATGTGGTATATTATTTTTATACTGGACCCCAGGATGAGTAGCAGCAACATTGCTGTGGCTTATGGGGATCCACATAAACTAAACATAATTCCCCTTATCACAAACATGAATTTGTATCCTGCTGCAGTATTTACCATCAATTCAGAAGATAACTTAGTACTAATACTACTGACGCTATACTTATATAACTAATAAAAACCAAGTCATTATTATGATTCTAATCTTTGAATAGATAGATACTTAACCAGCCTGTTTGTAGATGTTAAAATATCATATAACAGGGTGTTTGGAGTTTACACTAATATTATACCAGTTCTTAAAAACACAAAATATGATAACAGGGTAGAAAATGGCTAATAATTTAGACTATAGAATATTAAATCACAAAGTCTTGCTAGATCTGAAATTATATTAATCATTTACCCCCAGACTCAATGTAAAGAAACCTTGGCTACTGTATCACAAACTGGAATTCTTGAAATCTTTATAGGAAAACAAAAAAGTATTTCGTTTTGAAACAAAATTCACTTGATATATGATTAGTGAGATGTCTAATGTTAAAGGTACTGCGCTAGCAGCATGCGCTGATACTGGTTTGAAAACGGTACTGCAGTCTAAACAAAACAATGCTCTGTGGATCAGTCCACTTTTCTGATTGGGCGACTGGTAATACAGGCTCTAGAACCAAAACAAATAATGTAAACAAAAACAACATGGCCATTATCTGAAATATTTTTTAAATTGTGAATAAATCAGCTGTACTTTTTTTTTTTTCAAGTAAATCTAATATTTGATTTAAACATGTTTACATCATATCTGTGGACACTTGTGGGTATTTTATCTTTAAGTATAAAAAATAGATACTGCTCATAGCACCTTTAAGGTTCTTAACCTCCTGGGTGGGTTATCTTAGTCTCTCTCCAAAATCGCAAAATAGCTTTTGATGTCTGATGTACTATAAAACTTGAACATGTAACACATACATTTAATCTTTATTATCTTTAATTATTTCTAGTTTCAGTGTGGCTGCATGAATGTGATGTGGTCCTGGTAAAGCTGGAGTGTGTTACAGTCGCAGGGCTTTTATTTTGGTCACTGTTCGAAACCGGATGTGCGCTTTGTTAATTTTCTAGCTTGGTGTGGATGTAAACATGGATGTAAACGATCTTGAGCCGCAATTTTCCTAAAACATGGGGTATTTGTTCTCACTGCCGAGTGTATTACAGCTGAAATGAAGCAGTTTTAGGTAAGATTTGTTCTCCTTTTACCATTAAACCGCGGTGTTTCCACAGCTAACACGTTAGCAGCAGCTGTTAGCCTGGTTCCAGTTGAAGCTAACATCACATGGCAAACACATCTGGCTGAAAACCCGCCTCTGCGCGTTTCTCATCGTTTAGTCCCGTTGTATCTTGGTTTAGACCTAATTTTAGTCTAGGTCTGTTCCTGTTTTAGACTCGTTTTGTCCCCGATTTCGTTTATGTTTTGTTCTTGGCTTATTTGCAGCCCCTCGCCTCATTTAATCCTGATATAAGGATAATTTGACTTAAAATAGCTTTGTAATAATTTAGTCAAGTGCGTGTTAATTCTATAATATTTTCTGAGCACAGTAGAGGTGTTAGATATTTTGTAAATTAAGTCAGAAAGCCTAGACTGAGATGGTTTGGACATGCATAGAGGAGGGATAGTGAATACATGGGAAGAAGGATGCTGAGGTTAGAGCTGGAGGCCTAGAGGAAGCCAAAAGAGAAAATTTATGGATGTAGTGAAAGAGGACATGAAGTTAGTTGGTGTGAGAGACGAGGAGGCAGAGGATATGGTGAGATGGAGGCTGACTGCAGTTAGGTTTTACACATCCAGGACCAAAACAGTTAAAACACAGCCTGAACAATCTGCCATATGAATGAGTGGTGTGTGTTCACTGGAACTACAAATGTGATACGCATGATGCTGTGTTAGTGAGGCGGCACACAGAGAAAGAGGACCTTATCAAACATGGGCACCATCTGCAGAGCGATAGGTTCAGGCGTTGTGACACTGAACACTGCAGAAGCTGGAGGGACTGTGACTGTCTGTGTCTCTGTGTGTGATACAGACACGTTGCAGACTTGTAGCCACTGCTGTGATCAAGGACTGCGGTTGCTCAGCGGTGACTCCGGATGACAGAGATGACACATAAGAGGGCACCTGCTCCCTTGAAACTGGGGCAGCGCTGCAGACAAGGCTGGACAGGAAAACTGATTGGGGGCTTGCGATGTCGTAGCACTGTTTACTGCGTGTGCATTAGTTGCTGTGCCTCTTATCTTTTCTCATGCGACTCTCTCGGCACTGCTGGACCTCAGCTGCTGTCCAGTCCTCCGGGGCCTTCATTTTAAAATCCAAGTGAAAGAGCAGAATCAGGACAGTGGATAATAAACATCCTCCACACATTTCTCATGCCGAAACAAAGCTTTTTTCTTAATTTCTTTAACAGGTTGACATGTTTTGGTGACCCTGTTTTCTAGGGCTGCACAATATATCGCAAAATTGTCATTATGGCAACATCAGCAAACGCAATATCTGTATCAGAGAATCTAAATATATCACAGTAATGCTATGGTTTTCCATCTGACAGAGAAGAATCATTTTCCAACCAGAGCCTTAAAAGAAAATGTATTGTGATTAAATAAAAGTGTTTAAAAAATAATTCTGTTTTAGTGGTAATTTCCTTAATTTAGTCACAATTCAGCCTTGTTTTATTCTGTGTTAAGTTTTGATTTTGACTTGTGATTACAAGGCACTTACATTTTTGTTTTAAGTGAATTGAACTTACTATGCCAGAAAAGTAGGCCCTATTTTAAAATATAATAATAATATCGTCATCGCAATATTCAGCATAGTTTTCAAATATTGCATGTTTTTCCCTACTGTTTTTGGTAGATTTTTTTGTTTTGTTTTTAGTAGATCACTGTGTGTTAAAAACTGCCTTGAATTTTGTTAATTTTAAAACAATATATATAAAATACCGCAAAAATCTTGGAAATCTAAAAGGCTGAAAATGAAAGCTGCATTAAACTGGAGTTGATAAATTATTACCCCAAGAGAAAAAGTGGAAAACTGCATTTTCCCGCTCTTGGATTAATCATCTCAGGGGGGGTCATGTGACAAATCCGCGATGGCTCCCCATTGGCCAACTGAGCCGGTGACGCCATGGCAACCGTCCGCCATCAGCCTCCTGTCACCACGGTAACCGCCTCTCCGTGGTCTCCAGGGTAACCGCCTCTCACGCCTCTGTGGTCCTGGTCTCGTTGCAGGTCGTTTGGGCTCAACACAGCTGCGATGGAGAACGGAGATCTGGGATACATGGTGCGTTTTTATTTTTCCCTGTTTTTACCCTCTTCTCTCTAAAATCTGTGGTCTGCAGTTATATTTCCAGGAGCAGAACAATCGGACACAGATTAAACGTCCTGTGAATGTAATCGGATAGGCACACAACCAATAACAATTCTGTGATGTACCAACATACACAGAACCAAACACATCTGAAAAACATACAACCAATCAGAGAAACGCGACATCTCATAAAACCCGCCCCATTTTGGATACACAGTTATGTTTGGTCAGGCGGGACTGATTATTTGTCGTCTGATTCATCTAAACCCTGGGACACACTAGTGCCATCAGAAGAGGCAGGGCGACTGCATTGTCTCCTCACGTCTCCCTTTGCTTCCACAAAAGTAGCAAGACACCGAAACGACTCAGACCCAAGACTGAGCAACATGTTAGTTCTGCGCATGTGCAAGATGTAATAACTGTTTACCAGCAGGCAGCGCTAGTCACTAATCTCTGTGGATAGGGCTCCTGTAAACATATCTCAAGTGTTTAACTCAAGTGTTTTTCAGTGAATAATAATCATACGTGCTAAATTAAACACGTCTGATCACAGTAAGGAATAAAAGGAACTGGATTATTGCAGCAAGGAGATCATGGGTTTGATCTACAGTCCAACACAAAGCTCTCCTGGTGGAGTCTGCATGTTCTCCTGTGTTACTGTGGGTTCTCTCCGGGTTCTCAGGGTTCCCCCCACCATCCAAAGACATGCATGTGTTAGGTGAAATGGTGATTCTAAATTGCCCCTAGTGAACGAATGTGAGAGTGAATGGTTGTCTGTCTGTGGGGCTGTTTAGACAACAAAGCGTTTTGCCGAATCTGCAAAGGTTTGATTGCGGTTTGGCCTTTTGTTTACACGAAGACGAGGTTTCCGTTTTCTGAATCCGCAATCTTTTGAAAACGCTGGAGGAAGTGTTTTGGTTTCACAGCAGGGAGCCGCTCAGAACCGATCTGCGCTCCTGTAAACTGTGAAAACACCGTCTCACTGGAAACAATGACATAACAGCCCCAATCTGAACAGTGATTGGCTGTCTGCCCGTCACATGTCAGCTGACCAGTGAGCACAAAATACGAGGCTTTTATACCTCATATGTTCATATTTACTCCAGTAACTGGCAGTAATAGCTGTACAAGTACTTACTTTTAGGAGAGACTTTATAAGATATGGCTCCAGAAAACCACAAGATCCTAAAGTAGTTGGGAAGTTACAGACCGGAGCTATCTCCCTCTGCTGTTTACTCACTGTGTGGTGTAGAGGAGCGGTTCTCAACCTTTTTTCTCTCACGGACCAGTACTGGACATATAACTTTTTTGCGGACCAAGGGGGGACGGGGGTGGGGTAATTGCGATTAATTACATTTTTATCTAAGGGCAATATTTATATGTCATAAATAAACTATAGGAGCTTATTTGTTCTGGCGTATTTCAATCTAACGCCGTGGTCAAACAGGGCAGTATTCAGCGTCTGTGCGTTGACCTCTGCCTCTGAATGGTATAACGTGGGAGCGTGATGCGCCTCTCTCCTCTGTGCTCCGCTGTGACCTCCTCATGGACCTGGCTCCTCTCCCATTCACATCTCTGAACCCAGCGGACTGCTGTCTCCTGTGTGCGTCAGTCAGCTGTGACAACAAGCCGAGATAGGATGAGCGGTGCCTTGAAGCAGCGCGTTTGAAAGTGAAAGAAAAGTGACACCGTGCGCTGGATGCGTGGAGCAGGCCTCGGAGGAAACCCAACAGTTACCTATAGTCCACTCTGTAGGCAGCTCATATTTAACTGACCACAGCTGGAATTACATTTACATTACATTTGGTGTTTTGGTCAGTGGAGATGCCCAGCCCTGGTGACCATGCGCCAGAAACTGGGTCACAGAGAAAAGCTCCGTGTTGTCATTGACAAATGCGATTAAATGCGTTAATTTTTTTTTAATGCATTAATTTCTCTGTAATTAATTAATTGCTAATTGATAAATATCTAACCCTAACAGTAATATAAATGTAACGTGACACCCCAAAGTAGACTCAGTGGGACTCCTGGACTTGCAAGACCCCTGCAACAAGACCCTTCCCTTGCTTCACTATTGGGTCGCTCCCCTCTTAAAACTCTTGAGTGATGATTGTTTTTTACTCATGTTTGCTGGGTTTAGCCTAATTTATTGACACAAAAGTGAGGGAGTGAATAAAGTGTGTGGCAGTAAGATGCTGCAGCGGAAGTAGGAGTTTTTTTTAAGTAAAACACGCAAAAATAGCGGTAAAACAAAAATTAAATATATTTATATTTCCCTCTGTGGCCCAGGCGTTCGGTACTGTGGCCAAAGAGCCGTCTTCTGGGCCACGGCCCTAAGGTTGGGGACCTCTGGTGTAGAGCATTTGCGAGGCCCACGTTTTTCTTATACCTCATCGTTGTTGTGTAAATGCGAATTAGAAGCGGCATGACTGTTGTGTTTTCCTAGGTAGCATTGTTGTGTAAACAGGCCCTGTGTGTGTCTCTGTGTCAGCCCTGCGACAAGCTGGCCCCTATCCAGGGTGTACCCCGCCTAAGACCCAAAGTTACTGGGATAGGCCGGATAAGAGGAATAAGCAGAAAAAGATGATTGAATGGATTATTGCAGCTGTTTGTCTCAGAGGGAGGATAATATTTTCATCTGCACAAGGCTGCAAGCTAAGGTAAACAAACTGCAGCACATTAGCCTCACAGATGTAGGGAAAATGAATGAAGAGTGTTTAGAACTGAAGTTCCTTATATTTTAATGCGAGCTGTTTAACAATTTGTGAATGGGACACACAGCCAATCAGAGCGCTCGCTTGAGCACGATGCCTGACACCGATTCAACAATCAGTGTTCAATCGGCCAGAGTTAGGTCCAACTGTCTCCTACTGCATGGGACGGTGCAGAACACATCAAAGAGACTCACTTCACCGTCTGTGTCAAACTGTCAGAGATCGTGCCAGGCAGCCAATAATCACTCCGGTGTGTCCCGGCCTTCCTCTGCATTCTCTCTCACACCAACTAACTTCATATCATCTTTCACTACATCACTAAATATACATACATACACTAAATCTCCTCTTTGGTCAGCATCCTTCTACCCATATATTCACCATCCCCATTTCCAAAACATCTAACATGAGCTGTCCCTCCCTCCAACATCATCAGTTTCTCCCAAAAACATTGCGAGCCATACGATGTGTTTACTGTTGTCCTATCTGTCTTCACTCCCCCCATTCAAACCATTGCATAACCCTGCTCCCCTGACAGCAGTTCCCTGTCTTTCCAGAGGGGGGAGTGTGTGTCTCTGAACGTGGGGGGCTGTGTTTACCGCACCTCCTTGTCCACGCTGCAACGGTATCCGGACTCTATGTTGGGTGCCATGTTCGGCGGAGACCTGCCCACAGTGAGAGACGCTCAGGGGAACTACTTCATCGACCGTGACGGGCCTCTGTTCCGGTCAGTAAACTCACACAGACTGCAGCTGCTCTAATGAAACACTCAGCCACACATTTAGACTATGGTGATAAAGACTGTTCCCGCTATGTCCAGTAGGGGTGGACGAGTCACCCTTCATCAGATGGAACATCTTTAATGTCATTGTACAGCGCAATTGGGTTCAGGTCCTCGGAGCAAAAGGTGGTAAAAGCCTTTCACCTCATGTACACCGAGGGCTTTGCAAGTGCGCCAAGTATCTGACCACAGCATAGTTCACGGGATAACAGCCATGTACAGACAGCTACATGTAAACAAAAGCCTCTCTACCATGATCTGTTTATGTAGATATTATTTCTGTGACATTTGTACTTCTACCATTGGTAAGCATGTTATATATAAATGCTTTATTTTCTCATGTTTATTGATATCCAGTTTCATTTGTGACCCTGTGTGACTGGTTATGAAGCAACACTTACATAGCGATGTGGTTGAGAGTCTGTACATGGTGTTTTATTTTGAAATAAAGATCAGACAGTTCCTCTTCACTGGTCCCGTGTCTGACTTCCTGACTGGCTCGATCTGTTCAGTTTGATTCATGGGGCTGTGAGGCGTTCAGCAAAAATAGACTCCTTGCTGGACATGTACTGGTGTAAGCTCACTAAACTAAAAAGACCACTTCCCCCAATAAAGTTGAGTTTTTATGAAATGTAGAAATCTAAAAATAAATGAATATATATGATATGAGAATGCACAGAGATATTACTGGTTTGAGTTTAATAACCAGGTCATTAGGGTAGGAATGGAGGAATGGAATACAGTATATTCAGCTTTTCTATCTTCACTTTGGTTAAGTTAATTTAGGTCTAGATCTAGACATTATCAAAGTCTAAAAGTTGACTATAAACCAGCGAAGACACAAAATCCATCTGCCACTGGCTAGCTTGTGTTTCACAGTTTTGGTCCATCATGTTTAGAAGTTAAAGCTTGAGAGCTGTAGCTTAGATAGCTACGTCGTTTATGGGGCTTTGTAAGGCGCATGAACTAAGTGAGTAACGCATTTTCCAACTTTGCTAAGTTTCATTTCGTAAAAGTAAAGTGTTACCATTTATATTTATTTTTAAACTATGATTACTGTATAAATTAGCCACCTTTTTTAGCATCTAGCATTTTTAGCACTGCTGATAAATCACACCCACTTGAATGCCTAACCACACTGTGGTCTCAGTAATTCGGCTAAGCACACTGCATGTATGTGTATTAGGACTAGGGCTGGATATTATTAAGAACCTCACGATTCGATTTTGATTCTTTAGATTGCAATTCGATTCAAAATTGATTCGAATTGATATTGATATAAATACTTCAAAATATTGATTTAATAATAAGTAAATTAGTGGTTCACACAGAATTCTGACAGACCTTGGGGGGGTTGAGCTCACCACGACCACAACAGCAGCAAACATTATATTATTGATTTCAATTTTAAACATATTTGTATTTCCAAATACAATACTCAACAAGTCATATAAATAAAACACAGGGCCTGTGCTTATTTACTTTAGTTTGAGCCTTATAAGTCCTGGTTTAGTAATAATTAGGCTTATATCATGGCTGTGGTCCAGGCTCAGTCCTGGTGCTGTGGTCCAGGTGTAGAACTGGTTTAGTCCTGGGTCTGGGTTAGTCCTGGTTTAGTGTGTGGTCCACGTGTAGAACTGGTTTAGTCCTGGGTCTGGTTTAGTGTGTGGTCCACGTGTAGAACTGGTTTAGTCCTGGGTCTGGTTTAGTCCTGGGTGTGGTCCACGTGTAGACTTGGTTTAGTCCTGGGTCTGGTTTAGTCCTGGGTGTGGTCCATGTGTAGACTTGCTTCAGTCCTGACCTAATTTGGCGCTGTATCACACAAAAGTCTCGGACTGTTGCTAAGAAGGTAACTTTAGCACTGTTAGCTCATGTTTTGTTAATTGTTTAGCGTGTCTCCTCTCTGCTCGTATCCACAGCTCGTCAGATCAGCACAGGACAGCGCTGGTTTTGGGGGAGTTGATGAATATAAAGCAAATTTAGTTTAGCTTTTTTATGTTTTCTGCAGGAGACCCGCAAACGTAACATTCATTTGCATTGTGCAACACAGCCCCGCTCCGGCTCCGTTTGCCCTGCTTCCCATCTTTTTGCCCCGCTGAGCTGTAGTGGAGTTGCGGGGCTGAGCACTTCTGACAGCGGCCCACATTACCGCAGTGCGCTGACTGTCTGTTTACTGTTTGTAAGCCTTGCGCTGGGAGCAAGTTGAATCAATTCATAGGATTTTGTGAATTTATATTGAATTGAGAAAAAAAAATGCAATGCATTGATAAATCGATATTTTTACCCACCCCTAATTGAGACAAAAGTAGATTTTAGAGAAACTGGACTAAAGACAGACTATGAGCATAGTTGGAGTATGCTCTGCATGTAAATGTAGTGACTCCTGGGAGAGGCCAAAACCAAAAGACAGAGGACAGACCACGTGGGTGTGAAAAGTAAACAAAACTAAAGCCGGAACAAGCGTCACAGCTGCGGTCTCCGAATAGCTCTAACTCCCCAAGAGCCCAGAACAAAGAATGAAGGCCGTTTTTATGTGTCTTGGTCTAGAGACGTCCTGTGGGCAAAACTCTGCTTGATAGAAAGTTGGTATTGATTAACATATTAATCTAACATTATGTAGTTTACCGCTATAACCCATTCCATCAAGAAAAGCAATAATTAAATGGCCTATACATGGCACATAACAGTTTACACATAAAAAAAGCACTTTACAGTCAATTCTATGTCATATGTACTACTAGGGGCTTCGCTAGTGGTTATTATCACTCATGCTGACAAAGACCAAAGAATCTACTGCTCCAATCATACATGGCTTGTACATGGCTACCTTTGTTCCTGCTTGCCCCATACAGTGCTGCTTCTCATTTCTGGGTGGGCTTTGTTGTTGCATGGGGTAGGGGCCAGCTGCGGCCCGTATGGCAGCAACAGACTTGGGGCATGCTTTTGGGCCCACTTGTTATGCATGCATTTTCTCTGAGGAGCGAAACATTTAGTGCTGTTAGAGCCTGCTCCACAATGGAAATCTCCAGCAGTGGCTTGTTCATCTCAACTCAGAGGGACCCTTGGTTTTCAGCTGTCCCCAGGCCTCCTTCAAGCACATCAATTTTCGCTAAGGTTTTTCTTGGATGCCAAGCAGGCCATTTAGTGTGGTACGCTTAGTCAGTCAGTAGTGGTGGGTTCCTCTCCCAATCCCTGGAGTGCACACTTGTATGGCATCCATGAGATGTACTATTTGATGCCGGTGGTTGCTCCATTGCTTCTCACAAGCGTCTGCTAGGAGAAGGCACACTGGCTCAGAGCTGGAGAGCCCAGCCTGCTCTGTGCCTCTCCTGTGCACAACCTGCCCTTCCTGACTATGGCTCCAGAAAGCCTGAGTGTCAGGTGGTACCTGGACCTTGTTTGGAAGGCGATAGAGTACTGTTGACCTCCTGGACTGCACAGACCTGTATCGATGTGTCCTAATTTCAGCAATTGTAGCGGAAGTGTGACTGGTTTGAGCCTGCTGGCAGCTCTTTGTTAAGTTCTGCTGGGCCCCTTTTAGGGTGTCAAACCTGCTTAGACCTTCGGGACATGCACAGTGGTTGCAGAAGGTCATGAGGAATTTGAACCCTTCACAGCCTACAGCCTACACTCTTATGCTGTTTAGGTTCTTCTGCTTGGATGTGCACAGGCAGAGGCCAACACCTCAGAACCAGATTACCCTGTGGGGCTCTCAGGTGTTATGGGTTGGCCTCACCAGCCCTCCTCTTGCGACTGATGACAACACTCCTTCTGAATCTGTCCTCCACAGGTTGGGTAGTGGACTTGTATGCATTGTCAGCATGCCCACTGTGTCTGTCCATTGGTGACGATGGGGGCCTGACTGATTTTGGACCTTATCCCAGCAGATTTTTACCCCTCACTTCCCCTCACAGTTCTTGGAAGGAGATCAGCATCACACCTTGTGCTCTTTTAGCCACTGTTTGCGGTGTGCAGACTAAAGGAAAAGATTTTTGTCTTACTGTTCGTACAGCAATATGCTTCAATATGACATTTTTAGCAGACAAAAGGGAGTTAGCCATCACAAATCCTGAACAAGCTAAATTCTTTATGTCAGGCTCTGCACTGACTCTATTCAGTTTGGACTGACTGAATTGAAGTCCTATCTCATTTTTTCCTTCTTTACAGATACATCCTGAACTTCTTGCGCACGTCAGAACTCACCCTTCCCTGTGACTTTAAAGAGACGGAGCTGCTCAGAAAAGAAGCGGACTTCTACCAGATCGAGCCCCTGATCCAGTGCCTGGGAGACCCCAAGCCTCCGCCGCCGTATCCTACTGACTCGTATGAGGAAGTGGTGGAGCTATCCAGCACAAGGAAGCTGTCTAAGTACTCCAACCCTGTGGCGGTCATCATCACCCAGCTAACCATCACCACCAAGGTTTGGACACACACTGCAGCATTTTAAACTCTGTGATTAGAAATGATGGCGGGGCATATTCTGTAGGTTAGGACTCTAGCCTCAGGACAAAACAACAGTATGCAATGCTGGTTGCGGGGATCAAGCATTTCTGCCCCTAGCAAGAAGGTTCAGCAAGAATTCAATAGCTTCACATTTCACAATCATTATTTATTACAGCTGTCAAATGCTTTTTTTTATTATTATTGTTGACAAGTTTTTGCACATTTTCTCTTGGATTTTACTTTCTTTTGCATAGATAGGTGCTTGATGTTAGACGGCTTTCTTGTCATTACTCTGGTCTTCAGTTCTATTTACAAATTTACCATTGGACGATCCAGGTCTAAACTCTGGTCTTCAAAATGCTGATCCTGTTCCAACCATTTCTTTACCACTTTGGTTATGTGTTTTGGTTTACGGTCTACGGCAATAAACCAGGGTATGAATAATTTTGGCCTTAACTATGCGCCAAAATGTCATGTCCTAACCCACCTCACGTGGTTTGATATTAACAGAAAACCCTACATTAAACTGCAGCTGACTGGTTGTCTTAACCTCATCCTTGACCTCTCTGTCTCTTTCCAGGTCCAGAGTGTCCTTGAGGCCATCTCCAATGGCTTCACAAAGTGGAACAAACACATGATGGACACCAGGGACTACCAGGTCTCCTTCACCTTCGGACCATGTGACCACCAACAGGAAGTGAGCCTGAGAGTCCACCTGCTTGAGTTCATCTCCAAAGCTGTACTGCATAATTTCTGTTATAATAAATGCCTTTACCAAAATTCCACTAAAAGCTGCTCTAGATGACTTTGATTTTCACAGAAGTTATTTAATTTTTTTGTGTTTTAGAAATTTTCAAAGCATTCTGTATCATTGTAAAAATAGAGCCAAAGATACAAACTTCAGCCACAAGGATTAATAAACCCCTAAACTAAAACATTGTTTGCTTTTTTCTGTTTCAGGGTTTCACGATACGGAACACTCGAGTCCACCACATGAGCGAACGGGTTAATGAAAACACGGTGGAGCATCACTGGACATTCTGCCGACGAACGCAAAAAGTCCATTAATGGACTTGGAAAAACAGACTAAGACAGAGATGGAGGAAGGACTTAAGTTTTTTTTTTTTTTTTTGTACAGCGTTCCCTTAAGTTATTTTTTCAACTGACAGTGAACGAAGGCGCAGACCCTCGTCTACAGGATGTCTCCGCTGCGCCAGGCCACCGCGTTTGTGCGATAAAAGCTATTGATAAAGACCAAAACAACAGAAAACAGCTGTTAAATACAAGATCATTTTGGAGTTCACTTGATTATTTCACAAGTTTTTCCACAACAACAGGGATGTAGTTGTGCACAAAAACGCAAAAAATTGTTTAGACGTGTCTGTCATTGTTTCTGTAAAGTAAACAAGTATGTATGAACATCTAAAAGATAATAAGAGAAAGAATGATTCAATCTAAGAACTCAAAAAGTTTGTATGGAGTGAAATTACTTAAAGGTCGGCCGATATATTGGGCCGATTTTTTTTTTTTTTTTTATTTATAGACAATCAGCCATTGGACAAACTTGGTGCAGTGCAGTGGAGCGGAGGTGCATGCAGTGGAACTTGCGGATCAGCAAGCATTCTTCTTCCTCAGCTTTGGTCTGTTTCTTTTGAGGGGTCTCCACAATGAATCATCTGTCTCCATCCTACCTTCTCTCTCCAGCCTCTCCTCTCACACCAACTAATGTCATGTCTTTTTTTCACTACATCCATAAATCTTCTTATTGGTCATACTCTAGGCCTCCTGTATGACAGCTCTAACTTCAGCATCCTTCTACCCATATATTTACAAGCAGCACTGTGGCAAAATGGTTAGCATAGTTGTTTCACAGCAAGAAGGGTCCTTGAACGCTGACAGGTTGCCCCAATGGCATGAAGGATGGGTCAAATGCAGAAAACTAATTTCCCTAGGCAGATAATCTATTATATCATACCTATACCTTAACTTACCTTATCCCTCCTCTGTACATGTCCAAACCATCTCAATCTGGAAAGGACTTTGTCTCCAAAACATCTAATATAAGCTGTGTCTGTCTGATGTACTTATTCCTAATCCTAACCATTAAGCTCTGAGATAACACTGTATGAGAACATTTAGTCTACAGCTACTAAAAGCTATAACGAACAATCTCACTACATGGACATCTGGGCTTCCTCATCAAAGACTGATGAGCTGAGGTCTTGACCGGGTTAGCACACATTGCTACAGCAGCTATGTACAGTGAGGTAGAATATACAAACCATTATAGACATTAGTTCTGTAGTCATTTAGCCGGTTGTTTGTACAAAGCTGCTAATGGGGCCTCTGAAGCCTCTGCAGAATGCTGTAACAAAACTGTCAAAAGGTTCATGTTTAGGTTTTGAGTTTTCATGTGAGTTTGGTCATTGTTTTGTTAAAACTAACGGTGGAGATGCCTGGATCCAGCCAATCAACAACTGACAAATCTCCAATAAAACAAATGAGAAATAAAGCAGTGATGGACAAGTTTCTCTGTCATTTTGCCAATTCCCCTATTGGCCACTTGTGGTACTGCAAAGAAGACATGACGTTAAAGAAATCAATCTGGAATGTCATCTGTTAAAAATGTCTGTAAGGGGGAGAGACTTTCTGTAGAGTATTTAGAGGTGATTATTGTAGCAGCACCTAGTGACTATCTACCATTGGGACTCACTAAAAAACAGACATTCTGCCTGGGGCGGAGCTTTACGTCCTGCGTCACACTCTCAGCATGTGCCTGCAGCATGGTCTTGACAACCATTAATGTCAACTTATCTTTGGTTAAACAAATAAAAGATGTTAAATACAGAGTTTATTTGGTAATGGGTTAAGACTTAAGACTACAGTTAGTTTATTATTATGTTATTAGTAAAGCATGAGAGAAAAATGTGACAGATTTGATTTTACTGCTACATAGGTGAATGCTAATAACATAAACTAACCCTAACCTTGACCAGTTTGACAAATTAACTCATATTTATCGTCAAAATTAGTGTAAAAGCTACATGATGCCAATTACTGCTCTCATTATGTATGAAGCAGCAGAAAGTCGCACACGGCGCACATGGCCACGTCTTCATTAAACCTCGCCCATCTGGGCGATATGCCTGTTTTTTTTTGTTTTTTTTTATCATTTTCCATGATTTGTTTCAGATAGTAAAACAATGTATGTTATAAAAACGTTGGCAGATTTTTGCTGTTTTTGTAAATGAGGCAGCATACACTAGGCTATGCTTTTTTGTTGTTGCTATATTGTTAACAAGTATTGCTGAAAGTGCTTGTTGCTGTCAGCAAACCTAAAACACGCCCACTAGTGACAGTACTACCACACCATTCAATGTAAGCCTAACAAGATGGGTTTCTGTGAGTTTGTGAACTCACAAATCTTGCAAAAATCCAGCTTGCTGCACAATTTAACCTTTGTAGGCCCCCGGGAAAAAAACATTATATTCTAAATGATTTTCTGTGCATTTGTAAATGTAAAGGAGCCGACTGACTGCCCATAGATTGTTGTACTGTACCGGTGATGAAGCTGAAGTTTGCTTATGTTAAATATTTTATTTATATAAATAAAAAATGAACAATGCATCAGTCTCAGGCTTTCTTTACATGTGTAATTTTCATAGTTAAATTGCCCATGTGTATTCACTTTCAAAATTGTTGGCACAGAAACATTGTACTAGCTCAACACTGGTGCAGACTGGTAAAACTATTAACCTTTAAGATATCTATAACACATTAGGAAACATTTAACAGCAATAGTTATAGTATCTACACCTAACTGATTAGAGATTTTATTGATTTAAAGTAGAAACGCAAAAACATAGCCTAGTATTTTTAACGCGCAGCTTCTCTCCAGCCGCTCGTTCACACCCCGCCCCCACCCTCGGCTCGGCGGCTTCACAAACCCCGCCTCCTGCGCTCTCCCCTCGGTCTGGCTCTGTCAACCACTCCGCTGTTGTTGCAGCCATTTTACCGTGGAACGACGAGGCAGCGGCGACCAGAGGATGCCCAGACAGCGCCGCTGAGAGGTACGATCGCTTTTTTCACCATATACTGTCACCCACGTCCGTAACGGTGGCCTTAATCGGTCGGTGACGGCGTGGGGAGCCGACAGCCAGGGCGTATGAGGCGGAGGGGGTGTCTGGACGAGAACTGACCGCCCGAAGAGGCTGATTTCTGGGCAAACGTTCAGCGCGGAGAGCCTCTCTGTCTCTGAGAGTTTACAAGTCTCAGCGAAAAATGGCGACGTCTCTTATCAAAGCGCTGAAGTTGAGCTGCATCCTCTCCCTGTTTGCGCAGTTTAGAGCTACGTGACACTGGTTAAAGCCACGTTGTTTCAAATTAAGAGAATACTCGTGGCGGAACAAAAAGGGGGCGCTGCTGAGTTACAAACGACGTAGCTTCGCGAATTTCCGCAGCTAGCCTGTTTTTGGACGTGTTTGACATAGTATGTTGAATATTTTGATATTTTAGCAGTTTCTTTGTTCTTAAAATTGAGATAACCTCCACATTTCTTTTTACTGACCTAGTGTTTGTTGTTGCGACATAAAAACTTTTGATAGTTGATCTTTTTTATAATTGATATTATGCTAAAAGATAAGAGCGTATGTTGAAATAAGTGTCTAGGTGGGGCTGGAAAAACGAGGGTTTTTCCAAATTAACTTCGTTTCGTTAAGGCATGTTTGTCTGAAATTTCTTACGGTAGGAGCAGTTGTAGAGGCTTGTTTGTTCTTGGACCTGTTGAGTGTGAGCGCAGTTAAAGAGGACTTGTAAAATTTTATGTAATTTATGTGGAGCTTCTTTTTTTTTTTTTTTTTTTTTTTGGTTTCTTGTTCCCGCTATACGGAAGCGCATAGTAGTCACCAAAAAAAAAAAAACTATCTCGTAATTACGAGATAGTTTTTCTCGTAATTATGAGAGGTTTTCTCGTAATTATGAGATAGTTGTTTTTTTTTGGTGACTACTATGCGCTTCTATAGTAAGCTAGCTGGTAGTTTCCCGCATGCTAAGTGGATAGTTGATGATAAGTGGATAGCCATTTAATGTCCAAGCTTCATTGTTATAAAGCCCAAATAAAAAAATATCAAAATAATTGATTAATTGACAGGAATAATTACCGCAATTAGCCTACTGAGGCCCCTGGAAGGTGGGGCAAAACTCTCTGGCCACTTAAGCTGTGATGACTTACTTAGGTTACTTAGGTGCTTTCTGGTCGCAGGCCCTGTGGCCTCTATGACCAGATCTTGAGCTGAACTTCATACTTCATAATGTTTGTGATTTGCGACATACTGGGTTCGGGGTAACTAAAGGAGTTATCTTCCCAGTTAAAGTACCATGGGTGGTGTTTCCAGAGTTGATCAAGTCGTGATTTGAAGCTGTTCAGACTTAGAGCAGTTACAGCAGAGGCTGGCAGGGCATTCCATGTATTTACTCTCCTATTGCTAAAAAACCTTTGTCTCATACTGGTTACTGTGACGGGCGCCATTCAATGTCCTAAAGGGTACGTTGATCTTTATCTCGTAATTACGAGATAGTTTTTTTTTTTTTTTTGGTGACTACTATGCGCTTCCGTACCGCTAAGAGCTTCCTGATGAGCAAATTTTCAGCCCTAGCTCCGCCTAATGAACAGAGAAAGAGCTGAACGTTTTTCTCCAAAAACGTTCTTCATAGGGTTCTTAACATTGTATGGAAAGGTAGTTTTGTATGCTTGCGCAATCACACAGTTGGCCATTTTTACATTTCATCATTTTTTATGACTAATGGAAGAGTAGCCAGATTCAGCTAGATAAGGTTAACCTAAAAATAAGTGTTCTTTGATAGTCATAAGGAAAAGAGAATGTAAATGTAGGTTTATTTCCTGTATGGTAGTGCTCTTTATCAGCAAAATAATAGACACAAAAAACAACCAGTGTACTTCCTGTGGCATTCCCAAACTCAGATAAATGGATGGGAGAGTCTACTGTACCCATGTGTATCAACCTTAATTTTTGCACACTACATTTTCAGTCATGCCACCCAAGTCCAGCAGGCTAGAACTGAGCCTGCTCTAAAGCCAGTTATGCTGTATGGGTCTATAAGACAACATTTTAACCATAGTCAGCGGAATGGAACGCAGGCTCATGAGTATTTCCTACTAACACAAACTGTTTAAGGGGCCAATTACACAACGTGTTTTGCCTTGTTTCTACACAAGAACAGGGTTTTATTTACTGCCAAGTAGATAGTCTGATAGATCGGTCAGCCGATATATCGGGCATTAAGGTTTAATGCCGATTTTGGTCAGGCACCCGTTTGGGCAACCATGTGACTGATGGACCAGACAACAAGGCTTTGTTTGAACACCTTGGTATGCAAGTCTGCATTCACTTTAGTCAGAGAGTGGGAAGGTGCTGTACTGTCTGTAACTTGAATTTCACTGGTTGTGGTTAAAATGTAGTTTTCTAGAGCATTATAGTAAACAGGGCTATAGTAGACACTTATTATGCTTTACTGATGCGGAGCGGAGCGCTGTAGTGACTGCAGTGAAAGGCAGTGGATGCACGGTACGCAAGGAAACAAAACGAGATAATCTAGGGAATCTTTCATCAGATAATTTGGGTAAAAAAGACGAAAATTTATCCTGCATATTAGCTCCAAAAAACTGTGAGTGCTTATCGGCCATTAGCTGCTCTGGATTTTAAAAGTCAGTATTTGCATCAGCCAGAAAAACAAAACATTGGTTGACCTCTATTGCCAAGACCTTCAGATCTAAGGGACCGTTTAGACGACAACACTTTTTGCCGAATCTGCAAAGCTTTGGTTGTGGTTCGCTTTTTGTTTACGCAAAGACAAGTTTTCTGTCTTCTGAATCCACAACTTTTTGGAAAATGCTTAAAGAGGTGTTTTAGTCTCAGAGCCGCTCTGCTCTTGTGTAATCTGTGAAAACACCGCACTCACTGAAAACCATGACTTACCACTTGCTATTTGAACAGTGACTGGCTACTTTAAAACAGTTTAACTGATTGTAACCTTTTTGACTCCTAGCTCTTTGTCTTTTTGTTTGTTTTCTATTATTTATTTAGTTAATAACTAAATCGTCTCAGTGCTTTATTACTATTGTTTCTTTCCTGCCTGGCAATTTTTTTGTCATGTTCAACTATATGATGAAAGCTACTGTTGTTGTATTATTCAATTTATTAATAAAAAAAAAAAAAATGATTGGCTGTCTGTCGGGAGCATGTCAGCTGACTCGTGACTGCAAAATACGAGGCTTTTACGTCTCACACGTTCATATTTAGTCCAGTAACTAGGGCTGTTGTGGTGACCGCATTATTGTCATACCACGCTGTTATCAATCCAACCGCATGGAGGCGCAAGCGACCGCGGTAACCGCAGTTTATCATTTTAGTGAGACACTAATGGGATGCACAGTTTAATTTTACTGTAAACTATAAAGCATTTATTGTTTATGCACATATATGCACTCAGAGACACTGGGAGTGGAGAATGGAGGGTTAATGTTTAGAAAAGAAAAGGCTTCTGCACAAGCTGCTCTGCCTCATTGAAGCTAACCACTTCCCGAGCAGACACGGGGCTTACACGTTACTCAGAGGAGGAGCCGCAGACTTGAATGACAATTCTGGTGACGTGATAACTACATGAGGTTTTCTCCTCCCTCTCAACTCACCTGCAGGTGCGTGTGTGACACAGTCACTCAATATATTGTCAGTGCCGCGGGGAGCACTGCTAGCCTCCTTAGCTCATCTCTCAAATCACAAGATGAGCATGTGGGTTTTTCTAAAGCTACCATGTTACGCGCGCTGCAAGGGCAGAGACTTAGTTATTTTTCAATTTATTTTTATAATCAAAGTTTGTTTGGACATGTCATTTTTTCAGGTGTTATTATTAGCTTATGCTATACCGCTTATACCGCACACATCGGTGTTAAGTTGCATATAATTACTGCAGGGAGCATTCTCTCACCGCGACAACCCTACCAGTAACTGCCATTAATATCTGTATAAGCACTTACTTTAACTGCAGACTTTATAAGAAGGGCTCCAGAAAACTACAAGATCTTAAAGTAGCTGGAAAGTTTTAGACTGGAACTAAATTTCTTCTGCTCTTTACTCACTGTGTGGTGTAGAGCATTTGCGGGGCCTACAGCGCCATTTGCTGGACAACTATGGGTACTACAGTTTACTTTAGTTTTCTTTACACTTCAGCGTTTTTGTGTAGATGCAAATTGTGGTTTGCATGACTTTTGCATTTCCTGGCCAATATTGTTGTGTAAACAACCCCTAAAGGCCTCCATACACCAAGGCGACGATCGCCCGTCTGAAGCCGTCTGAACGGTTCTTCCACGTCGCTCATTTCCGTCCTTTTGATATGTATGCGCCGTCAGCCCCCATCGCTCCAGGACAGAGGCCGTCTGACTAGTTTTCTGCCGATTAGCCTTGTTGAATCGGCGTCTTGGTCTTTGGCACGAAGTGCTCTGATAGGCCTAGCACTACAGCTGCCGCGCCAATCAGCTCACGGGAATTTTAGTGGAAGAGACGGAGTGACGAGAGGTGAAAACCGCTGTGGCAGCGTACTGTCACCATTTTTGCATTTTTCACAATTCCGTGCGGAAAATTATCTTCAAGTAACAGCGGCACCTAATCCACACAAAATGTGTCCAAACCGGCCATTATCACGCTTCTCAAATGTTCAAACAAGCTGAGAACAGTGGCAGACCAAGGCGCGCTACATGCATATGTACTCCGCAAACATTGTGTCACTTCCGTTTACCTTTGTTCACTGGCTAGCGCCATCTGCCGCTTTGGGGGGGTAATTACATCACGCGCATGTGCAAGACACAGTCTTTAGGTCGGTTGTCACTTCGGTGTATGAAGAGGGAAAAAGGTCATCCGACGGGAGGGAACGAGAGGAGACGGGAAGAGACGAGCTGTCGCTCCGTCTTTTCGGTGGCAGTCTGGGAGTCGCCTTGGTGTATCTAGGCCTTAAAAGTTGTACTGAACTAGAGACCGGAGCCATGGCCTCTTTCACACCTACTGTTTTTTTTACACCTCAAGCAGAGACGGCGTGACTGTTGCGTTTACTGACCAGCATTGTCATGTTAATGGCCCTTAAACAGTGTTGCGTGGTCAGGCTTTGAAAGAAAGTTCCCCAGCTGTTTTTCCTATGAAGCTGAAGTTTTCTTTGAGTAGCTCAGCCAGACTCGCTCTACTTTACTGTTGCTTTAAATAAAACTTCTAGCCATTTCATGTTTTATTTTAATTAAGATAAATGGTAATAAGTAATACAGTCAAAGTCAAAAGAGAACTTTAATAATTGGGATTTGTAACCATTTCCCTACGAAATGTGTCTGACTGGACTGGTTGTGAACTGTGCTACTTGTGATGTTCTGCATTGTGCGACCAGAATTATATTCTGTGCAGTTGAAAAACTAAAGCCTTACAAAGTGCATTTACTTGCTAGCCAGATTTTGTTGAGATTTTTAATGTTAAACTGACTGCTCTGTAGGGGAGGGAATCTTTAGTCATCTCTCGATTTCGATTCAGAGGCTCACGATTTGATGCAAAAACAATGCATCTACTACTATTTTGGTTCATGTCAGCTTTAATTAGCAGTAACCAAAACAAACATGGCACTTATGAAGAATTGTTGCCAGTTTTGCCATAAAACACCAGAATACACTGTATAATAAGCAACTCTCTATTTATTTACTGAACGGGGACAGCAACAAATGCCAGTTGCCAGACTTTCAGTAATGGTTTGTTTGAATGTGGTTGTTACGCTGGACATCAGCCAAAGTTTACTGTTGTTAAAATTGCAATTATGGAATAGTTTATAGATTATTTTCCACATTTGTAAGATGCACTGCAGATGAACGGCTGTGATAGGCCTGTACAAAATCGAATGATTGGAAACGGCTTGCTAATATTTGCATAGCATGCAGACTCTGAAAAGAAAGTAGGAGGAGCTGGCTGGCTAGGACTCCGGTTTCCTTCATCAACCTAAAACAGTGCACACAGAGATGGGCTCAGGTGTATCCGAGAAGGTTTCTTATTGTATAGGCGTTTCGTCCACATGGTTCTGGCATGTTGGAAGGCCCAATACAATCATTTTTGAAACCGGGTCCCAGAGTGGAAAGATTTGAAAACGCTGTATTTTGCCGTGTTTCTGTGATTAATACCTATACACATCTTTTCTGAAATGATAGACTGGTACCGGAAGTTAGAAAAGACGACAATACATTTTTTATGGAGCAATTAGCGTTAGCCTCCAAACATTGCAAGTTATGAATAATCAAGACGGCTTGGCAACTGATTACCACTCAGCCCCATGTGACTAATATCAGAGACTGGTGTCATAACAGTAGCGAGTGTGTCAATGTTTAGCAGTTTTATTTAATGTAGCAATTGGCGTCTATAATTAGCATATAAGCTAAAGGCTATGTATTTTACATTTCTTCATTTCAATGTTACGCAGGACAAATAGTAACAAAAATGTGGTGGACCACAATAGTTTGACATTGTATGCTCAGATTTAATTCATCAAACAACACAAATCCTAGTTTTATACATTCACTTTAGCAAATGGTATTGACACTCAGATCTGCGTCATATTAATTCAGAGTAATTTTAAATAAATATATAAACAATGACCATTGGTTCCTGCTGCCCAAAAACATCAAAATTAATATTTTTATATTGCTCCCTCATAGAAATAAATGTGATAGAAAGTTATTCTCGGTACCAGGCTGCTGCATCTTTTTTAAACACATCATTCATGGAAGGGTCTATAAATTCACTGTTTATATATTTGTGCTCTGCAAATACATGGTCAAAAAATATATTGTAAAGTATGTGTGCAAATTTTTTGTTCTATTGAATGCATTAAGTGCTTTGGAGAGTGTATGTCTTAAAATGGGGAATACCTAGGACACTCTGGAGGGACTGTGTCTCCCGGCTGGCCTGGGAACGCCTTGGGGTCCCCCCGGTAGAGCTGGAGGAAGTGTCTGTGGAGTGGGAAGTCTGTGCATCTTTGCTTAGACTGCTGCCTCCGCGACCCGTTCCCAGATAAGTGGTAGAAGATGGATGGATGTTTTAAAATGCACATCACTGTAATAATGTTTTTCCTCCGCTGAAAAAGGTTTAATTTTTTACCCCATTTATTTATAAATCAAAAGAGCCCACTTTACGAATGTCTTGGGGAAGTTGAGTCAAACCTTCAGGCCCTGAACCGTGCAGGAGTCTGTTCTGTAGCACCTCCCCCGCCACCACACCCACCACAGTGAACACCCCTCCCCCACTGTTCCTTGTGACGCAAGTTGCTTTTGCCTCTGAGAAAGTCTTACCATGAGCTCTAGTTGGATTCTATTTGAGAAAAAAAAACAAACTTATTTTCCTTCAGAGCCCCAGGTTTAATCAACTGTGGATGGTTCAAACCAATAGTGTGGCAGTACTGACAGTTATGGACCAATGGTGTGGCAGTACTGACAGTTATGGACCAATGGTGTGGCAGTACTGACAGTTATGGACCAATGGTGTGGCAGTACTGACGGTTATGGACCAATGGTGTGGCAGTACTGACGGTTATGGACCAATGGTGTGGCAGTACTGACGGTTATGGACCAATGGTGTGGCAGTACTGACGGTTATGGACCAATGGTGTGGCAGTACTGACGGTTATGGACCAATGGTGTGGCAGTACTGACGGTTATGGACCAATGGTGTGGCAGTACTGACGGTTATGGACCAATGGTGTGGCAGTACTGACGGTTATGGACCAATGGTGTGGCAGTACTGACGGTTATGGACCAATGGTGTGGCAGTACTGACAACTAGACCAATGGTGTGGCAGTACTGACAGTTATGGACCAATGGTGTGGCAGTACTGACAGTTATGGACCAGTGGTGTGGCAGTACTGACAACTAGACCAATGGTGTGGGAGTACAAACTTGCAGTTTGTTTATTTAAACACTGTATTGCTCTGGTGTAACATACCATCTTGAATGTTTTTTTATTGGAAGGGCTGACAACAGAGCACTTCCTGGTTCCTCAATGCGTTCGAACACCTGGTGGTTTTAAACTATGCGGCTGGTTTGACTGAAGTATGGGGCATGCAATTGCACAGAACAGCCTTTGTCTTGAGTTTGGAGATTTGGGTAAAATGGCCTTGAAATTCCTCCAACTCCAGATCTCCCAAACAGCTCGGATCAGTCTGCACTGGAAACAAAACGTGCAATGAAAGGCCTGCTCCACTAAAAAACAAGCCTTGCTTGTAATTTGAGGAGTAAATGTCTATTTTTTATTTTTTTGACTACTGTTTTTCTCTTTGTTCACCAAATTCTGTTTTAGCCTGTGGTTTATAGGAATTCTCAGAAATCCTGTTACTGAAGTTGGTCCATATTTGAATGCTTCAGTGAGCCAATTAGAAAAGAGGTTGGGTGGGATCAAAACCAATCAATCTGTAATCCCTGTAAGAACAGATCCTACCAATGCACAGTATCCATAGTAAAGCTATAGGGCTTTATAATTTCCTATTTCCTTGCAGCTGCAGTTTTAAGCTCACCACGTAGAGCCCTTTGCCCACAAACCGAAGGGTTGGCAGATCGTTTCCTGCTACTGCCATTATGTCCATGGGCAACCCACTTCACCCTCTTGTTGTAGATGGTCAGAAAGGCTGCAGGCTGCCACATCTCTGACAGTCTTCCCCAGGGCAGCTGTGGCTACTCTCTGAGGTAGCTGAACAGAGTTCCCTTTATTACAGCGTACAGCACTCAGCTTTGGACACACTCCTCCTCAACCAGGACCGCCCCTAGTGAACAAGAATGAACAGTTAACATATATTACCAGGTCTGGGACTTTAAAGCGTTAATTACAATGAATTACTTTTTTATGTCAACACTCTCACTGCCAAAACGCCAAATGCCCACAAATTTCAAATTTGGCTGGTGGGACTTTTTTATTTTAGTTTTGCATTTACAACATTTTGTATGGTGTTTAAATTGTATTGGAAGTGGAGAACTCAGGAGTATGCCGATGTATCGGCCAACAGTTTGGACTCTTACACTGCAGTTCATTGGAAACCTCCAAAATCACTTTATCTCGGACTGAAGAGCTCAAAACAGCAATAAAAGGATTTTGATTTCTCTGGCATACAACCTTGTAGAACAAAAATTCAAAATGCATTTTGTTGCTCTCCCCACGCTCTGCTTGCACAGTAAGTGTGTAACTTTTCTCACTGTCAATTCTATCACATTTGTTTACATTTTAATAAGCATTGCTGAAACATATGGCTATATATAAATAATATATATATGTCCAAAAATATCGCTATCGGTCAACTTCGAATGCAGCAATCTTGAGAAGTTGGTAGAGTGCCCAGAGGATAGTTCATGTCTGTAAAGTGCTTTAACAGGAATAAACCTAGGCCTAAACAGCCCATCCCCCGCATCGACACTCTTCACACCTGGCACACAACTGTATCTCAACTCCCCCACCTCCCCTCCTTCAAATGTGTTCTTAAATAAACAACACCTTCTGATTGGTCCAAACCCTGGCTTAAAACTTTACAATTTACATAGCGCTTTTCCCTCTGTGGGGGTGGAGCCAGATACGATACGATATACTTTATTGTTCCCTTGGGGAAATTTGTCTTGGATTTGTGCTGTTGTGCCTTACAACAAAAAGTAGATAAGATACAAATCAGACGCATCACAACTGCACACATTCACATAATGCTTTTTCAAAGGAAACACCAATACATTGCCCAGTCAGTTTTAGGCATTATTATTGAGAAGTCCTATAGATCTTGGAACAAATGAGTTTTTAAATTTGTTGAGTCTGCATTGGGGAACTCTGTACCTCCTCCCCGAGGGCAGGAGAGCGTACTCTGAGTGGAGGACATGGGTTGGGTCGGCCTGTATCCTCTGAGCTTGTCTTAGCACAGACTTCTCGTACAGTAGGTTCAGAAACTGGTGTTGCCTCTTCCTTATAATTTTTATTGCACTGTTAATTTGTTGCATAAGTTTTGTTTTTAGTTGTACAGATAGATTACCGTACCAAGCGGTTATACCACATCTCACCAGGCTTTCCAGCGCTGCCTGGTAAAACAAAAACATTAACCTTTGACCGACACTGTAAAGTCTTAGTCTACGTAGAAAATACAGCAGTTGTTGGAGCAGAGAGCACAGGCTATCAACATGAATTTTCCAGCTTAAAGTGCTGGCAATATGAAGGCCCAGATACCTATAGGAGAGGACCTGCTCAATAGGAGCACTATGTATGACTACTGGGCTATGATCCCCAACGGACCTAGGGTCTAAGACCATTTCTTTTGTCTTATTTGCATTTAAAATCAGGTGATTGCACAAAATATTTAAATTCCGAGAAGTTATCTGCTGGGCTTGGATCTTTGTGCAGTAGGCTCAGTATGGCCGTGTCATCAGAGAATTAAATCAAAGTTATTGGAGTGGCTGAGCGTGGATCTTGGCGGAAGTCTCATCAACAACAACACTCAAGATGGCGCACCGAGGAGCCGAAAGTTTGTTTCATTCAGCGGTAAATTCTGTTTTAAATGACTAAAAACATATCGAGTCATTAAAACCACAGCAGCTTACAGCACTAGAAGCCTTTATTTTTAAAAAAGATGTTTTTGCGTTGGTCACTTTCTTGTCGCTTTGTTAATGTCCTCCATTTTCTGATTGGCTTACTCTGCTGTCAGTTTACTCAGGTTTGCTCCGCTCTAGAAATCAGATTGAGTCAATGGCGACCAGACTCATCCGCTGCTACAGCGGTGAGACTGGAAATCCCAGGCAAACAGCCTTGTGCAGCACCTGTACTTCTATATTTTGATTTTGAGAGGGTTTGGTTGACTCTGACTTGCTTGCCGAGTGGTTTAAGAATAATACCATTTGATCTAAAAGAGGTTAACACTCTAACATGTCTTAATTTAGATAAAAGGCTGAAAAATATTAAAAGCAGAGCTAAAACCAACAAATAAAATCCATATGTATGCTTTTGTGTCTTCCAAGTGCTTAAGTGCAAGATGGGTAAGACTATTAATGGCGTCATCAGTGCCTCTTCCCTGCCTGTAAACAAACAAACAAACAAACATATCCAGTACAGGACTAACATCAGCTTTTAATAAAGTGATCATACAATTTTCAAAACACTTCATAATAATTGACGTTAACACCACTGGTCTAAAATCATTGTTTTCGGATGGACATGTTTTTTTGGCTATTGGTACAACAGTTGTCTTTTTCCAAAGAGTTGGAACAGTGCATGAGTTCATTGAAAGCTGAAAGATGGGGCACCAAGCTGGAGCTCTTCTGCACATACTTTTAGGAGCAGTACAGCGATACCGTCTGGACTGGCGGATTTCTTTGTGGATACCTTTTTAAAGATGGATTTGACCCTGTGTGGATTAATTATAATCCTACTACTCGGATCATCTGAAAGTGTTTCCAACAACGTTGCGCATTGGTTAGAAAAATAATTATTTTCGAATCTCATGAAAAAGTCATTTAACTCATCTGCTTTTTCAAAGTCTTTAGCTTGGTTCATATTTGCTCTTGCCTTCATGTTATCCCACAGCTTTTTAGAATCCATGTCTATAAAGTTCTTTTCTATAATGTCCTTGTGTTGCTTCCTGGCCTCTTTCAACAACATGTTGAGTTTTCTTTGTACTTCTTTGACACTCATTCTATCTTTATTTCTAAAAGCTATCTTTTTTCTGTTAATACAGTCTTTTAGTTCAATTCCATTTCATGAAATATCTCCCAATTTGTACAGAAAAAGGATGCCTTAAGCCTCTCCATGTTGTCTCTGTCCCGTACAGTCACCGTCTGAAGCCCAATTCACACTGAATCCGTTGCGTGTCCCGTACGACTCGACGAATCCAGCAGCAGTTTAGTAAACACACTGCTAACAGACAGCACTGTTTATTCTGTTAAATGTCTTTACCAGGTGACTTTTATAGCATGAGTGTCCAAGTTCTCCTTTTTAACCCTCCTGCACCCTTGTGCACTCACGCACTTCATGCACTTTCAGGAAATGCGCACTTCAAGTGTGGTAGTGCTTGTATAGGGACAGGGCCATACCCTGCAGTTCATTTTAAACCTCACAAAACGCTTAATCTCAGCCTGAAAAGCTCAAAACGGCAATAAAAAGATTTTGCAAAAATCTAATAAAGAACATTAATTACTCTGTTTTTCCTTTTAGGACATTTTTATTCACAATATAGGCTACTTTATGTTTTGTAATATTTTTCTAAAATATTATTGATATAAATCTAAATAAAAATATGAAATGAGTATAATTGAAGAAAAAACTGTAACCTACTAGGCTAAATAAATGCATAAGCTGTGTTTCAGGGAAAGTGGACTCAGATAAACGCTGGGTTTAATTGATTCTTACAGACTAATTATTGCACCTGTGAGCTGCTAGCATAACATTAGCCTGCCATCTTTCTGTGTTTTCTGTGTTCTCTGTGTTGCGCTGTCATGCAGCACTTGTCTGCGCTGTGTCTGCGCGCAGAGTCGGCTACAAAGCTGGCCTTCTCTGTCGCCTTCTCAAAGAATGTACCCTAAGTTTTTGTTTTAACTTTAATTCATAAGCACTAAAACGAGGATGGATGGATAGATGATGAGTGAGGTTCCAGCCTTACAGATGAGGGAGGTTCATCAGGACTCACACTGAGATCAACACTAGACCAGTGCACTGTTAATGTTGCTTCACTATAATAAAACCTCAAAAGAAGCCTTACACACCACAAACCTCCATTTAAAACCTCCGCCTCACTGACACTCACCTCTCTACTCAAGCTGCAAATCCAGTCCATGTTACTTTTTTGAAGAAACGTCCTGTATTTCCTACAGCTGAGTTTGTCCAGAATAACCAGAGCCCAGTTCATTCACAGTTCTGTAATATTCACATCCAGTCCTCGGCATGGGCCTCTGGCTCCTCTCCACTCCCCCAGCTCCACTTCTTATGAACATGTCTGACACTTAACGATGTACATGAGGCTGTCATTTATATGACATGCAGTTTTATGCACCAGCATGTACTCATGAGGAACATGAACAGGGTTTAAGCTACAAACTATGACTTATCTGTAGAAACGCTGTTAGACATTTTGGCTAGCATGCGCGCTGTAATGGACAGGACTGTAAGCTGCAGTGCACTGCTTGTCGCCCGCTGCTATCAGCCAGAGATCACTGTCACTGAGCCTGAGATTGACCACAGCATGCGCGAGCCTCCAAAACAAGCTGCTCTGTCCTCTGCTTGACGAGCTCCAGGCAGAAACAGTGCACCATGACTCCGCCTCCACGGAGGTGAAAATGATAGAAATGAATGACAGAGAGGCAACCTAGCTTGTCTTGACAGTACCAGGAGTGGCCTGCAGGGCGCAGAAAAAAAGAGTGACTGAAAGCAGGTAATAGACTGATACACTATGGAAGTGAACAGCAAAATGAAATGTTTGGAGAGATAGCGATTTCATTTCATAATAGTTTTAATCCGTGTGTTTTTTAGGTTTGATTGTTCAAGCACTGCTTGCTTTGCTTGCCCTCACTGGCACGCCCATGGATTTTATGCACATATTTGACCACATGGCATTTACTCAGTACCATTAAGAGAACCATTAAGGCTGAAGCTTATCAGTCCACATGAACCGTCATGACGTGGCACTGGTATCGTTATAATACCAGGTTTCGGTACCCATCCCTGCAAATGCTATATAATATTAAATTCTTTAATAAAATTAAGAAAATCGGCCCTACATATTGGCCTCCCAAAAACTGTCAGAGTTTATCGGCCATCGGCTGCTCTGAATTTTAAAAATCGTCGGTCGTAGAAAAACCTTTATCGGTCGACCTCTACTGCTGAACTCGAGCTTCTCCATCAGACCCACAATCTGCCACCACATGGTTGTGTTGTGGTTTGTTGCACAGTTATTTTGCTCCTGCATTATTCCTTAATTTTAAGCAGAAAATATTAGCCTTGATCAACTAAAGTTTGTTGTATGCCACACCTATGTGCTATTTTTTTAAAATAGATACGGTAAGGTAGACTTTTTATTGTCCCTGCAGGGAAATTTGTTCTCTGCATTTGATAAATCTTTCAGTGCCGCTGGGGTAACCTGTCAGGAGCAGTGGGTGACTGCAGTGCAGCGCCTGGGGACCCTGCTTCAGGTCTCGTGCCAGGATCTTGGTCATGAGGACCTAGCTGGAGCAATAGCCTAATCTGCATGTTTTTCATACAATTTACACCAAATGCGTTATGTGTGCACTACGTCTTTTGTGCGACCTTCATAACTAATAGACACCATTCAAGTATGTGTCCAGCTTTTGGGAAAAAATATGCAAGAAATCTATTTTCGACCAATGCCGCAGCCCTTCCTGTATAAAGTTAAAAAGACCAATCCAGACAGGAAGTCAGACACAGAACCAGTGAAGAGAATCAGATAAATTTCAAAATAAAAAGGCACGTGCAGACTCTCGCTCACATCGCTTATATGTAAACATTACGTCTTAACTAGAGACACAGGGTCACAAACGAGTTCCGATATAAAAAACATGAGACGAAGAAATTCGTAGCATGTTTACCCATGGTAGAAGCAAAAAGGTTGTGGAAATAATGTCCAAACAACCAGGTGATTGTGATAAAATGTGGCTCTTGTGTGAGCTCATGACTTCCAGCTTAACTCTCCACTCTGTGTGAACTCGTGGTTTTCACACCTGGCTCTGGGTGGATACATGCTGCCCATGCAAAGCTCTTGGTGTAAATTGGAGTCTGCAACAAAATCATTAACCAGTAGGTTTATGGGAGACAGGGGAGCACCTGGAGAAAACTTGTTCAGACACGAGGAGAACATTTAAACTCCACACAGAAATGCCCCACGCGGTCCAGGAACTGACCCCAGGATCTTTCTGCTGTGAGGCTAATAGTGTTGTCACAATACTAAAATTTCAACTCTATTTCGATACAAAAAAATCCCTCGATACCGATTTTGATACCACGTTGACGAAAATGACCACTTTTCAGTGAATGTTTGAGGTAATACATGGGCTCTAACTGCCCCCTTTTACCGTCACCATATTATTCAAACTATATTTTGTATAGAATAATATTATTAGGCTATTACTATATATGTAGCATACTTGTTAATTTTTTCAAACTTATTTTTTATGCAAACAGTGGTTTATCCTCCAACACTATACCTCTGTAGTCCACAGCTATGTAGCTACATGATGATCTTTTATTCAACACAATGCTAAATAATACAGTAATTAGTTTGTAAATGTGATCCAAAATTACTTCAGATTATGATAAAAGATTTCTCAAAGATAAAGTTTAATTACAGTTTACCTGCTTCCGTTTTCTATAAATGGTAGTAGGTTATTAGGCTGCAGTAGCCATGGTGCATATTTATACTGTAGCTGCAGTCATTGACAGTGATGGGTCAGACAGAGTCAGGACCACAGTGCTCCTTTAAATATGGCCGTTTTGCTAACGCTAACAGCTCTCTCCTTGCTCCGCTGGTAACAAGGCATTTGTAGTTACATTTAAGCTGGTTTATATCTGTTTGGAATGATGCCACTGCGCAGTGACTCCCAGATCGGAGTGCGCTCAGTTCACTCGGGATGTCCCACGGAAACTCCCATGGAAAACCGCATCCGAGGTCTTTGTGCAGCGGTGATAGCGGTGAGCGAGTGAACACCTTTTAGTAAATTGTATTTAAAGAGCAGTAAATTGTATTTAAAGAGCAGTTTTGATGGAGGAAAGTTTTGTGCTGCGCTGACTGAGCCTGTCCTCCTCCTGTACTCATCACTGGAGGAGAGGGGCCTTGTGTTTCTGCAGCGCAGGTAAAGACATCACATTATCGATACTTTTCCAAATGAATATCTCATTTAGATACTCGTTTTAGTATTGATTAATATCTTGGTATTGATTTTTTTGACAACCCTAGAGGCTAACCATTTTGCCACGATGCCACAAATTTGTAAGTCCAATCTATAGATGCCCCAAAGCCACTTAAACCCATTTCACACAGGCAGTCTTAGAGCAGCGATCCTGCATTTTACCAGAACAATGGATGTGTAAATGTGTGAGATTCCTCAGCATATTTTTCTTGTCTTGACATTTTACCAAATTAAAACCTGTTGGCAAAGTATTATCTGGCCTTATGCTGCATTAGTGAAGAGCCAGTTATAGGCCAGAACAGTGGATACTTGTGGTATTGCATTAAACCCCATGAATTATTCTTAAAATATGTACCTAGATGCCCACAGCTTCAAAGACGGTTGGATAATGTCCTCTTCTAATACTGCTTTTAATACTATTGGCTTCATACTGTGAAGAATGTGTTTGAGTTCACTCATTTGGTGCTAGCTAGTGTTGCTAGCTAGCGTTGAAGCGGCAGTGCTAATTATGCGTCACACCCTCCTCTGTCCACACCCCACTGCTCAGTAAAAACGTAAAGTAAAAACTCAGTGAAGACAGACAGACAGGTGTTAGCTGAGCCTGTACTTTTTTCAGAAGAGCAGAGTGGGAAAAAAAAATACACCAAACTTGCAGCTTAGGCCACACACACAAAAATGCTTATTAAACTTGGCACTTTTAAATGAACAAAACCTCAAATAAAAAATTGATCAAATCATTATTTTTCTTTTTACTCAACTGAAAACCAATGGGGCCAGTGCTTTGAAGCAAGAAAGCACGTATTCACTACTGAAATGTCACCTTGTTTTATACTTTGCATCATTTTTATTCATGGATTCTCGCCGTGTAACCCTGAGGTGAGTGCGTCTCGAGGGAAAGGGTGGTTTACCGGAGCTGTAACTCGACACCAGTGAGCGGCCCCGGTTCATTTCAGGGCTCTAGGGCTGAACTAGGGCCATTGCCATGGTAACAAGAGCCTCATGGGGGGCGTGGCCTCGAGCGTTTGGAGGGGGTGGGGCTTAGAACAGCTGGAGGGGGCGGGGGAACGGGAGCTTTGTGAGGAGGCGGGCCTTGGGGCAGCTGGAGGACGGGGGTCAGAAAAATGGAGGGAAAATAACAAAAGAAGAAGAAAAGTGTCACAGGACAAAACCAGGACTAAACCAGGGCTAAATTAGGATTGAATGGGTGTGAAAACTAACATTAAAATTACATAAAACATAAGAATTATTCTGCATGCTTTGCCACATCACTGCATCCTCACTGCTTTATTCTCGTATCACAGTGAATTTTAAAATGATGTATTTTTATGAGCGTGTATTTTGTTAATCTTATTACTATTTTTCTATTGTATCTTTGTGTAAGGTGACCTTGAGAGTTCTGAAAGGGGCCTATAAATAAAATGCATTATTATTGTTAAAACTAAATCTAAACTATGCTAATCTAAACCTATAGACCAAATCAGAAATAAACTAGGATTAAACCAAGGCCTAACAATAAGCAGTGTTTCACAAACTGTCTACTTACTCTGCTTGCCAACTTCACTGGGTTAAAATGAGCATCACTACTGGACTAAACCAGGTCTAAATCAGGGCTAAACCAGGTCTAAATCAGGGCTAAACCAGGTCTAAATCAGGGCTAAACCAGGTCTAAATCAGGGCTAAACCAGGTCTAAATCAGGGCTAAACCAGGTCTAAATCAGGGCTAAACCAGGTCTAAATCAGGACTAAACCAGGTCTAAATTGAGACTAAACCCAGGCTTTAATGAGTAAAACCAGAGGCCTGTTGCTAGAAGCCGGTTTAGGTTTAGTTCAGGGTAAGTTCGGGTTAACTTTGAGGAAACTCTGAGTTTTCTGTCTACCAGAAAGAGTTTTGGTTTAGAGCATTATTATTAGTCATGGTAACAGACTCCACACAGCTGCCCAGGTCTGGAGTTTGGTCCAGGTTGGTTTCTCAGTCTCTAATCAGCTGTGAGCAAAATGACACGTGACACATTTTATCCTAACCTTTTGTTCTGGACCTCAATTTTTTTCACATTAAAAGCATTTGTCAATCCGTAGGCCATGTTTTCAAGTTTTTTTGTTTTTTTTTTATTATTGACTTTTTATTTATTTATTATTGACCTAATTATTTTATTTAAAGGTCATTCCACGAAATCGGTGCCTTTTGCGTCCCTGAGAAATAATTAGTCATCAATCTCCGTACTTCTGTGGACTTGTGTTCTTGTGGACTTGTGGACTTGTGGACTTGTTTTCTTGTGGACTTGTGTTCTTGTGGACTTGTGCTCTTGTGGACTTGTGTTCTTGTGGACTTGTGTTCTTGTGGACTTGTGTTCTTGTGGACTTGTTTTCTTGTGGACTTGTTTTCTTGTGGACTTGCGTTCTTGTGGACTTGCGTTCTTGTGGACTTGCGTTCTTGTGGACTTGCGTTCTTGTGTTCTTGTGGACTTGTGGACTTGTGTTCTTGTGGACTTGCGTTCTTGTGGACTTGCGTTCTTGTGGACTTGCGTTCTTGTGTTCTTGTGGACTTGTGTTCTTGTGGACTTGTGTTCTTGTGGACTTGTGAAACGTCATCTGCTGCGGACCAAGTTCTGTTCCAATTCAAAGTTTGCTTCTCAGCAAGTCCGCTCCAAATGTGTTCTTGCTCCGCTCGTCTGACCCTGGGATGCATCAGAGGAGACTTGTGTGTTCTTAGGCAGATAGAAATCCCAGAATGCATTTCGCACTGTGCATGGATCGCCGCTTAAATCTCCGCGATCCGCCCCTTTCCTCTTCAACGCGCACATGAAGCAGACAACAGCCGCGCGCTATGCCATAGAAAAGATCAGCTACTACACCTATATACATGTATTTGTCACTGCCTGATCTAATGGATTTATTTGTAAACTCTTCTTCCCCAAGTTGTGTACTTTCAACTACTTTGATTTCAAGCAGATACTTTAAAAAAAACTTTGACTCGTCACTCGTTATTTATTAAAACGAAAATGTTATCTAATAAGGACAAATGCAGGCAATTTGGCTGTTGTTTTCTGTTCTATACATCAGAGTTATCCATTATATGCTTTTGTTTCTCTAAATGTTATTTATTAAATAAGAAGTACTTAAAGATATTAGGGAGGATTTTTTTCAACTGCTGAGAAACCAGCGACTGTTTGTCCTTTTTTGAAAAACGCGCATGCGTCAGGTCCTCCCCCGCCCCTCACTGTTCCTTTCCAAGGAACTCCTCCACAGCGACGTGCACGAGCGTTGAAACACGAGTGTTTATTTACAGCTGCCATCAGCAGAGATTCGCCTCGACCTAGACCAGCATTGTTTGTTTGTGCGACCTTTAACCTAGTTCCCCACACAGACCCAATCACACGCACAGCAGAAATATCTGTCCTCCTGCTATTGGTAGCATTAGCAAACTGACGGTTGCTGTATAGTTAAAATGGTTCAGCAGATAAAGAAAAAAGGCATTTTTTCCAAGATAAGATAAACGTACCTGTCCAGCAGAAACTTGACGAGCAGTGCATTGGTCTGAAGCCCTTTCTGTTCCTTCAGTGCACGCCATCGTTTGAAGGAATCGCCAATAACTACACGGGTTTTATTCTGCTCTTCTACAGTTTTTCTCCTCCTCCTCTGGTACACTTCAAAAACAGTTTTCCTTTTGTGACCACCCAGTTCACGGTTTTCCTGAGCCATTGTGCTCTTCGAAGTCAGGCTGTCCGTGCTACGATGAGGCTCGGCTAACGCTGGGCTACATAAACATACTGCGTACTCATGCGCAGGCACAAGATTGTGCACATATCGCTGAAACCAGGAAGTCAGAATGATTGGCGAACCCTAACCACGACCCCCCAACTAAAGCAAGACTAACACAGGAACAGCAGCGTCTATGTTAAACTACATCCAGACTTGGCAGGGCCACAGAGGTCAGAGAGGACCAGACCTCAGTATTTTTCTAAAATGTTTTTTGTATATGTAAGAATAAACCAGAACTAAGCCAAAATTATACCAGGACTAACCAGAACTAAATCAGTATTAAACCAGAACTAAACCAGTATTAAACCAGAACTAAACCAGTATTAAACCAGAACTAAACCAGGATTAACCCAGGACTAAATCAGGATTAACCCAGGACTAATCTGAGACCTTAGTATTAAAATTCTCTGTAGGCCTCTGCTCCTGTGTACCACTTGGAGAAGCCCGTGTACCATCAAATGTACCCACATCACAGTTTGAGAACCACTGCATTTAAGGGTCGATTCTTCTGTACTTTTCCACCTTATTTATGTAGGAGTCCAAATCACCAAATATTGGATGAACCTGACTTTCAGCCCTTGACCTACATAGGTTTCCATGGGGGTTTAGTCAGACTTATTAAGCTCACTTCACAGAACAGAAATGAGAACAAAATCCAGACTTGTTGGGTTAAAGCTTGGTCCATGGAAAACCCCTTTGGTGGCCCCTTAACTCTGGTGTTTCTGACTTCAAACCCGTTTCTCTTCCTTTCTCTTCTTTTTGCTTCGTACAGCTCTTTCTGGTACTGCTGAATTCTGAGAAGCTCTTTGCAGACGCTCTATTTATACTCCTGGCCACGCCTTGCCGTTCTCGGCTCCTAAAACCAGCAACACAGGTCCACTACAGTCTGTAACGGTCTGCAACAAACCAACTTGCTACTCTAATTTTAGCAAAATCTGAACCAGTTTTAGCTGAACATCTTCTGAATTTTAAAACTTTTTGCTGCTGGGGGGGTCTAGAGGGAAACAGACTTGTGAGTTGAGCTTTGTGTAGAAAGGTGTTCAAAAAAATCTATGCGATTTTGATACTTGAGGTAGTAGAAATAGGTTACAACCTCCCCCTTTACCATTGCCATATTAATCATATATTTTGTATAGAATAATATTATTAGGCTATTTTGATATATGTAGCATAATTGTATAAATGTATATTTTCTCTATACAAGCAGTGGTTATTTATCCTCCAACAGAACACTTTAATGCCTCTGCAGTCCAAAGCCATGGAGGTAGGTACGTCATGATCTTTTATTCAACACAATGCTAAATATTACAGTAAGTAGTTGGTACCATGTGGTCCAAAATTAATTCAGATTAAGATAAATGTTTCCTCAGAGGTGTAATTTTCATCAAAAGTCTAGTTTGATTACATTTTGCCTGTTTGCATTTTCTATAACTGGTAGTAGGCCATTTAGCTGCAATAGCCATAGTTTATATTTATATTGTAAGGATGTAACGATTCTTCGTAAATCGGCTAAAAATTGATGCATAAGAGAGAAATCGTATCGGTGCGAAAAAAAAAAGAATTGCGATGTCTCTGTAAACAGCGCGCAGACCACCAGAGTTTAATGGTGCGTAATCTGGCTCGCATACTTGGCGCTAAACATCATTACCTGACCATTTTACGGAAGAAAAACATGAATTTATATCAAGTTTTAGTTTACAAGACTCATAAAATCATTAGCGCGATGTGCTGGAAACGAGAAAAGACTGCACAAGAGCTTCATTACTTGGAGCAGCTCGGAAGAGCGCTCCCTCACCTCTCGCACAGACGGAGGAGCGCGCACAGCGTATCATTTACAAAGGAACAACAACAACAGAGCGGCCGGCAGGAGAGACGCCTCTGAAGGTATTATTTAGGCAGCTCATACCTGTTTGCTCCGTTTTCCATCGTTCAGAAAGTAGCTTGTTGTTAGCAGCGAGCTAAAGGAAAGCTAAGTGGCTAACAACAGCCTAAAGTTTATCTGAAGTTTCAGTGGCCCCTCCCCAGACCGTTTCCATGGAGATTAGAGTCTTTACTGAGGATGTGTCTTTCCTCTCTGATATTTTTATAAGACTTGACTTATATTAGGCCCATTATAAATTACTGAGGCATGGATTCATGATAAGCTGCTTCTATGCATTGCTTGCTACTAAAGTGTATCTGTTTTAGGAGGAGAGCAGAAAGGTGATAATAAAGGCAGCTAACAAATTATTTTTAATATATTTTTATTTTTGTCATTGTTTTAATATCTACTTTTTTATTCAATTTCTGTTAATAAATGTACAGTTAAAGTTTGATAAGAAGACATATAGGCTATGTAAAAAAATATATATAATTTTGGTTATAATTATACTGCAACTAAATCTGCAAAAAAAAATTGTAAAAAATCGTAATCTTGAACATAAAATTGTGAATCCAATCGTGACTTAAGCGCATCGTTACATCCCTATTATATTGTGATTGGGTGATTTATTGGACTGAAGCTGTCTCATAGACCTCAGGATAAAGATGGAGTCTGCTGTCTGTGGCAGCAGTGATGGACAGAGTCAGGACCATTGCAGTGGGCCTTTAAAATAGTCTATAGCTGCTTTCGGGAAGTCCCACGGGAAGTCTGTTTAGCTCATGCCGGCTCTGAGGTCTTTGCAGGAGTGACAGAGGCGAGCGAGTGAACACCTTTTAGTAAATTATATGTAAAGAGCTGTTTTGATGCCAGAAAGTTGACACTGAGCCTGTCCACCTCCTGTACTCATTGACTGGGGGGAGGGGCTGCTTCTGTGTTTCTGCGGTGGAGGTAAAGACAGCACAATATCGATATTTTTCCAAATTAGTATCTAATTTAGATACTCATTTTAGTAAAGCAAAATTATTTTATATAGGGCTGTCGCAGTGAGAGAATTTCCCCTGCGGTAATTATATGCGGCTCAACACCGCGGTGTGCGGTATATGCGGTATAGCATAAGCTAATAATACCTGAAAAAATGACATGTCCAAACAAATTTTGATTATAAAAATAAATTGAAATATAGTTAAGCCTCTGCTTTAACAAAAACCCGAGTCAGGCACGAGTGATAATGTCCTTGCAGCGCGAGTAACATGGTAGCTTTAGAAAAACCCACATGTTCACCTTTATGTAGTTTGAGAGATGAGCTAAGGAGGCTAGCGGTGCTCCCCACAGCACTGACTCCACAAAGCGACTGTGTCACACACGCACCTGCGGCAGGTGAGAGGGCAGAGAAAAACCTCACATAGTTATCGCGTCACCAGGTGAGTGGATCGTCAGTCGAGTCTACAGCTCCTCTGAGTAACGCGTAAAGGCTGATTTATACTTCTGCGTCAAATCGACAGCGTAGCCCTGCGTTCTCCACTCCCAGTGTCTCTGAGTGCGTATGCGTGCGTAAACATTAAATGCTTCATGGTTTACAGTAAAATTAAACTGTGCATCCCATTAGTGCATCATTAAAATTATAAACTGTGGTTACCGCGGTCGCTTGTGCCCCAATGCGGTTGGATTAATAACAACACGGTATGATGATAATGCGGTCACCGCGACAGCCCTGATTTTATACATTATAAGAGAAATTATTTGGCCCAATTTCACAAATTTTCTGGATTAAGGAAGTGAACCACACCAAAAAGTAGCCTAAGATACTAACTCCAGCCACAGGGGGTCAGTAAAGAGATAAATGATTAGTGCATTCTCCATTGTGAGATATAAAGGCTTTGTTTACCTGGAGTAGAAAGGTGCACACATAAACCCAGCTCATGCCTCGCCCTCTCCTCGCCTGCAGAGTGAGTGGTTTACTCCAGTTTCAGCCCTCGTTTTGGGCGTTGACAAGCTTAATAAATGAGGCCCCAGGCCTGTGCACTATATTTTTTTACCATTGTGAGGTAGGGACAATGCTTTGGTGGAGGTCTTGAATTCTAGTCTTGAAGGTGCCCTATTGAAATGTGAACTGTGCGATTTGGTAATGGCAGCCATTTTGTGAAACCTCCCTGACTGTTGTTGCCATGGATGGAAAAATACTGTAGTTATTCATAATTTTTTCCCAGCTAGATATCAAGAGAACAAGACATTTACAAAATCCAAAATCCAGTTTTGTTTGGTTTCTGACCTGCATTCTTGTCATTTTTAGTTTGTACAAACAAAAGCCTCAAAACCTCAAACTCTGGTCTAGTGTTTTCTCCTATTGCCACATCTAACTATTTTGCCTTGAACTAAAATTAACAACCAGTTTTAGCCAAAATTGCGCCCTTGAAAGAAATTGGTGCATGTGTTAGTGGGTTGGACTTTGTATTTAAGTGTGCTTAGTTATAAAGGTTTGTAGGTCACCCACAGTCAACAGTTTTCACCCTGAAGGGAAGCAATAGTGAGGAAAATGGCTTTCTATTTCTATCCCATGGGGTTTCATGTTAGGCTTACTAGAGTGGTGATGGTGCTGTAGCCCATATGCAAATGGGTGTTGTAAGCGGTGACCTTCAGAAAGCATTAAAGCAGTAAATCTCAAACTGTGGTACACCAGACTTCTTTTGTAGTTCAAGTTCTGATTTAGTTAATTTAGAGTTTGACACAGTAGTAACATGTAGACCACAGCTTAGTCCTGGTCTATTCCTGTTTTAGACGTCGTTTAGTCTGGGTTCAGGCACAGTTAAGTCCTGGTTTAGACCGAGGTTAGTCCTGGTTTGGTCCAGTTTTAGTACAGGCTCAGGCCCTGTTTTTGTCCTTATTTAGTAAGGCTCATTTTAGTCCACTGAAGTTGGTAATTTCAATATTCTGAGGTGGTACTTGGTGTGAAAAGTGTGACAATCACTGCATTAAAGGAACACACATCTTCAGTTCAATCTTCAATTTAAAAACATGAACTAAATATAAAAACACTAACTGCATTCAAGATGACTCTTCATCCTAAAATTGTGTCAAATGAAGCAATAATCAGGATCTTTACACACTACAAAAACTAAATGTTTTAACAAGTTACCCACATTTTGACTATAAAAGCATGATTTAGTATTTACAAAGTAAAAAGGTTTCTCTATAGAATTTGTCAGTTTGAGGAGACTTTGGTGTTGTGCAGTGCATTGGAGGAGAATTGTAGGGTTTTTAGGATGGATCTTCCCCCACAGCCCAGGCACTGGTGATGGCAGAGATGTGATTGGCTGAGAGGATGGAGCGCGTTGGAGGTGGGAGGGACTAGAGACTAAAAAAGCAAAGTAAAAGTAAAAACACCATGACATTACTTAATATGACACGTCAGCATCAGCCGTGAAGCTGTTCAGATCTGGAGCTGTGGTGCATTCAATAGTAGCTGTATTTTGTTTGTTATTGTTGAATATTACAACAGCAAATTTACTATTTCTTGTAAATAATTATAATAATAAGTATAATTAATAAGTATAATTAGTATAGTTGCCATTGTGGTTGGATATGGTGCCTGCTTTTAATGCAATTACCCAGTCCTAATCCCGAGTAACTCGTGTTTTTTGTGTTCTCCTCAGGTGAAAGGAGATGTCTGCGGAGGTGAGAGCCCCTCTCGTCAGCCGACCCCTGGTCTTCGCCAACGAGGAGCAGAAGGTGGTCCACTCCTGGTCCAGGATTTCTACAGCGGGACACAATGTTCTCCTGGACGCTCTCCACATCCTCAGCCCTAAATCCAGAGATCTGTCCAGCACGGACGACCTGGTCAGCTTCCTCCAGGAGCTCAGAGACGAGGGCCACAGACCCACAGTTCTGAGAAGTAAGGACGTTTACCGATATCGGTCCTGCATGACTCTCCCGTTAACGGAGGACATGCTCAAACAGACGAACAAGAACATCAGGCCCACGGCCAAAAAGAAGCGGAAGAAGCCATTCAGAAAAAGGGAAGTGCATCCGTCATGGAGCCTGTCGCCGCGGTGCAGCCCCAGGATTCAAGGCTGTCAGACCTCCGGAGCTCCGCGCGTACGAGAGACCCGTCTTTGTCTGCAGCAGGACGTCGAGGCGGACAGAGGACCTACCGGTCCAGCCCTGTCTGCGGCTCACCAACATCGAGGGCCAGACCGGGTACCACACGGCCAGGCTCCAGATCCAGTCCACCTTTAGTTCCTCATCTTCTGTCAAACCTGCTGCTAGTCTCCCTCCAGTTTCCCTTCCGCCTCTGTCGGGACTCCCCACACAGCCTTTACAGAACGGAGTGGTGGCGCTGTTCAGTCAGAAGACCCAGTCCTGCCCGGTTCGATCGGACGGCGCTCTGATCGGAGACTCTGCGCCGGTCTTTTACTCACAGACTCACACTGAGCTTCAGACCAGGAGCAACCAGTGGAACCGAAGCAACGGCGTCCACCCGTACCGCCGCAGCCCCAAGGAAACGCGGAGCGGCTGGAAGGACAAGAGAAATCTGAGGGCCAAAGTGATAAAAGTGGACGGCTCGCGGTCGGTCACAGAGGCACGGTTGAAAGCCCAGAAGATCCTTCAGGTGAACTTATCTCCTGTTATTCAGATCCAGCCCATACACCACATCCTGAGAGACTTCCGGTACCAGATTAAATGAGATTTGCCCACTCAGACTTTTACTTTAGGATGTTTTATAACGCTTTTCCACTGCATACTTTTCAACTCTGCTTACCTTATTTTGTTTTGGGTCAAAGCTGATTACTCTGGATTTTGAAGCTTTGGGTCTTTGTTGGATGTAGGCTTTCAGGCTGACTCCATATTTAGTTGCAGTTTTGTCTTGTTCTCTTAGTAACCCAATGCCAAATTCACAAATGTCCACATTTGTTCTGTTCTTTGTTTGGTTCAGTGCAGTGTTTCTGGTTATAGCCTAACGTTAGTGCCTGTGTTGGTGGGTGGGGACCTCTGACTGGGACGTGTTATTAGCAGGTTGTGACATGAGGGAAAAGTTTGTAGACAAAATAATGGAAAACGTCGAGTCCCAAGATAATACCAATCACTGATGGCTTTGCATTTATAATTTATTGGTGCAGCTTCAATTATTTAGTTTTGTTTGTTTATGGATACCCAGTCCTTTGTTGTTGCTTTTAAATTTTGTGTAATCGACTCCAAAATCTCAAGCATTAAACTCATAGCATTGCTCTTATGAAATTGATCACAGCCTCATTTGTTCAGTGCAACAACAAATCTTAGCAAAATGCTGCATGTGTAAAACAGAAGTTTAAGTTTTTTTTTTTCTAAATTAATGGTGTGAATAAACTGGCAGTGTTGAAATCGTGGGTTGCACCAAGACATTACATGGTTTTAACACTTCTCTTTTTTTTTATTTTAATGTAATGTTTTGCGCTTCACTGCATGTTTGAGTAATCCAGTATCCTGAGGCCGTTCCTTTCTCAAGAGCTGGAAATGCTGGGTCTCACTGCTCTACGTTTTTCTTGGGCACATGGCGCTGCATCTTATGTTCCCAAGAAAAAATTCCCCTATGAAGGACAATACATATAATGTGGGGCCTTTTTAAGCAATTTTAAACTATTGCTTTTCTAAATTTGTTAAATGATGGTAAGGACAACAAAATAGATACCAATGTTGTGTCTTTTCTCTTCAAAGAGCGAGTTGTGGATTAGAGTTGTATTTCCAGGAGCAGAACAAATGGACACAGATTAAACTACCTCTAAATGTAATTGGATACACATACAACCAAGTTTTTGTAAGGTGTGAAAAAATGTTAACTAAGAGCTCTCTTATTTTTTATTTTTTGTCATGAACATTTCAGGAAAGGTCAATAATAAGCCAAGGACAAAATTTTGGTGTGGATCTAGATCAGTGCTTTTATACACAGGAGAGTTTTACGGGATTCTGTACCATTTTTGAGATAAGGACTGAAGATAACTTCACTCACTAAAATGACACAGGATTAGTTTTAGTGGATTCTTTACCTTTGTGAGATATAAGAGCATTTACCCCTGAAGGTCTGGGCACTTTATCTTAACCATTATGACATAGGACCAGTGCCTTGGCAGAGGTCTCCAAGTGCTTCAAGTTTTCATCTTTCTTTTCTTTTGTAATTTTGTACATTGATTCATCTTTATTGATGGTCAAAACCTATCTAAGACTTTTGTACAGTACCGTAAAGGCCTAGCATGATCTTGTAACAAAATGAGGTAAGCCTGAGTTGACCCATTGCAGTGGAATTGTAAAAAGATGAGTCTTACATAGTCTTTATTATTTCTCCTGCGTCAGTCATGTCTTTTTAGTTTACAGCATGGACTTGTTTTTTCTTCAAAACAGCGTTAAAAAATCCAGCAATGCAAGACCTTAGATGTGAAATAATCTGCTGAAGACTGGTACATTTCCACTGAATCTCGTCTAAACACCGTTCAGCCAGCCGTCGGTCTGAAATCGAATGTTCCTTCTGCAAGAGTGATTTTTGGAGCATACCTTACACTGTGACTACCGACAGCAAACAGCATCCTGAGCGCCGCTAATGAGAGGTTTTGGTAAACGAGATCTAATTATTACTTGACTTTTACAATGCAAAATAGGTTGGAAGTGTCGGGATGGCGAACTGTAAACAAAGATGGACAATGTGACAAAAACCTAAATCTGGACTTAAATTCTTAGGACATGCCACCCCCCCCAATTAATTTACTATGTAGTATTTGCACCTTAAAATAATAATGTGAAAATGATTTTAGTGGAACATCAACTCTTAACGGGACGAACTGCCCTGACCCTTTATTGTCACTATGTAACTCTGGGCAGCGGATAGGTCTCTCGTTATCTGCTTTTAAATCCTGACCTGTTCTTTTGCATTACTTCAATTCATTTCAAACTACGAACTACGACACGACCTTTTCTGATGCGATTGTCAAAATTATGCTTCTGGAGAGGGACCATTTGTAAACTTTTGAATGTTATTTAGTTTTGTTTTTTTTATGTTAGATTTTGTCCCCCTAAAGGCCATGCACACAGGACGCACTGTGGCCCAAACCCCATTTGTGTTTGTGGCAGCGCCTGCGACAGCATGCGATGCTTCGGCAGCGTGTCCTAGATTTAAAAAGTATATACTGTGTTCACAGCGCAGAGCCAGGTCCGTTTAGATAAAGCAGTAGAGGTTTTCTATTGTCATATTATAAAGTTAGCCTAGCATACAGGGATGTAGCCCTCTTGATCTGCTAATGAGAGGACTGTGGTGCTACTGAACAATACTTTCACTTAGACAGTAAAAGAATACTAAGCTAAATCATGTGTCAGAGAACTAGCCTTGACTGCTACTTGCTAACACTGCTTCCTGCTCTGTTTGGTTGCCACGCCCATGAACTGCGTGTTTCCGTTTCCACTCCACTGTTCACTCTGCGCTCAACTCAGCAGCGAGCGCGGCGTTAACCACATCCTGTGCACATGGCCCTTACGGAGTAAAGAGTTTCATCTTTAGCCCGTACATGGTTCCACATTTACTGAACAAATTTAGGTCTCTTAGGTCATCTGCATAGATTATTTTTTATAAAAAATATGTGTAGCGCGGCTCTTAACTTTGATAATAGATTATAAATTGCAATTAATAATAATAATAATTGCAATTTTTGAAGGCTCCCAATGTCGTAATATAATGCCATAGTTGGCATTTAAAAAACAAATCTGCTATTTTTTTTATATTTCTATTTGACAGATAACAGATTTGCATGTTTTTTTTTATAACATTAGCATTACGAAGGCAGGTTCCTGGCTCCACTGTCCATCTTTAGATACAGTCGTTCAGTTATAAAACCTTGAGGCTTGATGGCTCGTTGTTCAAAAACAAACTAAATTTAAGGTGAAAGTGTTGTCTTCCGTTTTGTATTTCTCTGGAAGTTTCAGGACGAGTCTTCGCTGCTTCAGAACTGTACTCTTCACAAAGTGTTCCTTTTACTTTTGTTTTATTGAGTATTTATGACTTTGAAAATATTTAACATCCAAATCAGTGAAGGCTTTTGGGAAAAAAAAACTTTATTCATTATTTACTTAATCTAACAAGTCTTTTCTTTTTTCCGTACCATTGTAATTTATTTAATACATTTTGTCTGTAGTTTTCAAGATTAAGAAATAAAGCTGCTCATTTAAAAAAACTTACATTATTTCAACATTTCAGTATTAAGGCCATATAAAGGAAAAAATAGATATCTTGTGGAGAAAACCTCACTTCAATTGGGGAGTGATGGCAAAACGCTTGATTTTATTTTTTATACCTGAATAATTTGGTTGTTAGTGTGAGTAACACCTGTGTAAATCCTTAGTGGTGCTTCAGAGTTCATCAGCACTGCCCCAGAACGTAGGATTTAGGAATTAAAAGTTATAGACCTCTCACTTCCTCTGCAGTAAGGTAAGGGCCACCAATTCTCTTCATGTAACTCCAACCCTGAAGTCCAGTTATAGGGCTTAATCAAGCTCTGAGCAAGGCCCCACTGCGACGTCATGATGCAGTTTAAATTTAGTGAAGGCCAAACTTGTGTTTAATTATAGCTGAGGCAGGAAGCCAGTGCAGTACATTTTAGGATGGCACAAAGACAAAACAATAGCAGTGTTTTCTCAGCACTTTCCTTAATATGGCTTTAATATTTCTGTCAAACTAAAAACGCTGCTTAAAAAGTCACTTGTCCATTACAACAAACACATTTTTCAAGTTTTTACACTTTTGAAATGGTTTTAAGCCAGAATATCCCATCCAAATGACTTTTGTTACTGGGAAGGTGGCTTTAATTTCCTATTTGTCCAACCACTTGTGATTTTGATCATGGATTGTGTTCAGGTCAGTGAAGTTAAAATTTGAGGGTTGAGATTCTGTTTTTCAACAGATTTTTTTTTCACCAAAAAACTGAATTTTTTATTATTTTTTTTAAGCCAAGTTCATATCACAGAACTCAAAATTTTCAAACTATGGCTAAAAAGTGACTTTTATTTTGGATATTATTCTTAGTTCACCTTAAGTACAATTGCAAGAAAATTTTATTTACTCATAATTTTCTAAATTAATTCTGTCTTAAGGTTTGTAGTGAACTTTTCATTGAATCAGTTTGCTTCAGGTTGAAATTCAGTTTGAGAAATGTATTTATTTGTACAAAATTATTGTGTTAAATCCCAAAATTGCTGTACATTTTATTTTGAGGTTTATTTTGGAGCAAGTGTCTTCTGTGGTTGTGCTCTTTCCATAGTCAGCATTATTACCTACAAAAGAATGTAGATTCTTCTTTCCCAAAGACCTTGAATGCACCATCTGGTGTTTAAGGATTTTTTCAAAATTTAATTTTGAGAATAGTTTTTTCTTCTGTTTTTAAGTGTTTTATTATTTTTCAATTTTTTTATTTTAACTACTTATTTAAAATATGTTTAAGGAAGATGTTCCTTAATTTTTCTTAATTTTGACATGATTATATTTTTGGTTTCACCAATGTTTATAATTATATTGAATTTTGAAATTAAAGATGAAATTTAAATCTCCTCAAAAATCACTTTTCATATCATAATTTTTTCAGCGCACACACAGAACAGTAATGTTAAGGTCTGTGCATCACATGATCTATACAATTATTTTACTAAACATTTAATGTGGACTAAATAAAACCCAGTAAAACAAAGAATAAAGAATTTAAATTCTAGAAATTTGTGGGATGTTGGTGTTCGCACTTTATTGTTTTGTTTTTTTTGTTTGTTTTTTGTGCCAAACTTCTTGTTCTATTTGAAAGTCTCTCATTCACAGTTTGACAGCTGACTGTGGACTTTCTGAACAACCACTTTAGTCATAAAAAATCCTAAAATTCAGCTGTTGCTTTTCACCCAGTCCTGTTCCATCGTCTTTATTTTTCTCCAGTGTTTTTGTCGCTGTGTCTTTGTAAAACTCCAAATCTAAATGTTTCAGAGAGTAACTGTTTGTTGTTGGTCGAGTTTGAGGTTAAAGGTCAGATTCAGTATCATTCATCATCACAGTTTTTGGCTGGTGCCACACTTGTATTATAATGTATTTCCTACATAATGTTTGAAAACTTTTGTTCAATAAAAACTAAACTGAACACTTGGCTGTGTGTGGCTTTTTATACTCGACAATGTTTTTTTTTTTTTTTTTTTTTTCATTTTTTACTTTTTGCCTGGTAGCAAGCTAAAAAAAGGTCACCAAGAAACTAAAAATAATTTGTTTGGTGTTGATCTGAAACACCAACTGGCTCCAGGATTTATCCAAAAGAGTTGGTACCATTGCAAGATGGGGCCAAAGATACTAACTCCAGCCACAAGGGGTCAGTAAAGGGACTAATTAGTTTTTGTGGATTCTTTCCCCACCGTTTATCAGTGAGCGGTCAGATCCCATCAGGAAGCTCCAGGCGCTGCCCTCACTTCAGTCGCCCCTGATCTAAAACATCTGTGCCAGTTCACCAGGGATGAAGCGCGGGACCCTGGGAAGTGCAGGGATGGTGTCATCCTGTTGTTTTGTTGGAACAAAGGAGACCGTCGCAGCACAGCCATCTACCGTCCCGTCACATTGCCCTCTAACACGGGACGGGCAGAGGGGGACACGTCAGAGGCATTTGTCACCACCGCAGGAGTCCGTCTGGGATGCGGCGCTCTTCAACACCGCAGTCCACTTCTGCCTCAACAACAGAAGCTGCCTCAAGCTCGACCTCCGCTGCTGCCTCAGACCTGAGCTTCAGCGATGATGATGTGCTCCTGGACATCAGCTGCGTGGCCGAGGCACTGGCGCTGCTCACAGAGCGTCTCACCCAGGCCTCGCCGTCAGTGGGACAAAGCCAAAAATCCAATCACTGTTCGACTTCTTGCCATCTCCACCACAGGTCGTTACCATCAACAGTGAGCAGGCTGAGGACACTGATGATTTTGGATCTACCTAGGATTAAAGATCGCCAGATCATGTTTGTGGAACCTGAGATCACCCACCACCTGCAGAGCTTTCAGTCATCTCCAGAGAGTTTGGAACAATCCACGCTGCCCCTGCAGTCGCCCCAGACTGACGTGGATGACCCAGGCAGCATTAAGACCCCAGACCGTCCTGCCTTCAGTATTTCACCTGTGTTCACTCTGGCAATAGATTGATATTTATTGTATTGTGAAACTTAGAAGATCATGATAAATATTGTATTGCCAGATACACAGTTGTGTTGTGCATCATTCGTTCCTGTTTGCTGTGCCAGAGAACAGAGGATTACTCAGTTTTGTAAGGAGCTATATTTGTTTCAGGAAAATGAATTGATGCAAAACTAAAATGTATTGATGCAACTAGAAGGATTTATTCAAAATGCCTAATTTGTGACTTGCATGCAGCTATTTTTGCAAATAAATTCTAATTTGCAAATATATTACTTGCAATTATTTCACAAATCAATCATGTTTGCGGTTATAAATCTGCAGGTTACTGTGGATAGGCTGACGTCCTGCCATGATTCGACTCGCTAGCGTTTTTGTTTCATTTTATTGAAACAAATAAAGCTCCATAGTTTTGCCCTCAGAGTGCTCGGTTCCATAAACCTCAGCTCATACCAGGAAGCACTGACTGTCAGAAGACTCATGAGACTCAATAAAACTCAGAGTCTTAAAGTGCAATTCTCTTTATTGGAGTACAGCTCTGTTTCCCTGATTCCTCTCAGACATTTTGTACTGGCACTGCATACGGTCACTGTGTCCTTGGACAAACACACTTCACCCACCCTGCTTCTATGAATGAGTGAATGTGACTGTGTTTGGTGGTGGTCAGAGGGTTAGGGTTATTATTATTATTATTATTTAACAAAAAGGAAGTGAAGTGCTCTTTTTTAATTATTATATGTTCAAAAGACCGCAACACTCTGCCCTCTGCTGGTCACTTCACCTGTTTGTTTATGGCACCAGTAGAGTACTTATTAAAAATCTTTTCTTTTGGTCAGACAGTGTTTTTAAAGGTTCTATAAATGAAATTTAATATAATATAATGCTATAATATATATAATGCTGCTGTTCTAGAGGAGATTTGTTAAAAAATATTAAGAGCTTAATATATCCCCTTTAATGGTTGTTTATTTGTGTAAATGAGTGTAAAGAGAAAATGCTTACTGCCCCTTTCACCACTACTGTTCACTTTGCCATTGAGAAAAAAAGAGATTTTTTAAAGATGAATTAAAATCAAAGTAACACTGTGCTCAGGCTTCTCTCAGCTTCTCTGTGGCAGTGGTTAATGCAGTGATAAACAAAAACAAAATATATGAGCGTTATTGGGACAGTAGCGTTCAAATGCTGCGGTGAGTGTAAAGCTTTATCGTCTGTACACTCTGCTCCAGTCACACAAGGTCGACGCCGCACTCTCTGCTTCTCAAGGATCTGTGAACGTCATTCACACGTGACGCCCCCCTGAGGTCACTCCAGGTCAGCGCCAGCGAGTGGGCTGTGTGCACAAACGCAGCCTCTCTGAAGGAAGCCAGGAGGGAGACCAGAGAAAAGTGTGTGTGTGTGTGTGTGTGTGTGGAGGGATATTGTTGAGGCAGCAGCACGTTCTGTCTTTCCTTAAAATGTCTCCAAAGCCAGTGTTGGTGAGTCCACAGCGGCTGCTTCCCGTCAGCTCAGTCGTGTCAGTGTTGTTGTCATCCACAAACGCACACTAACCTTGAACTGTGTGCACATTTCTATCTTCACAACATCAGCCGCCCCTCTCTCACTCCCACGAGCACAGGCATCCTCATCACACAACGCCAAACCCAGGGAGTCTCAAAGTTTTCACACCAAGCAAGCACCACCTCAGAAGATATTCGGCGTTCAAAGTATCACGTTTAATGGACTAAAATAGGGCGTTACTAAATCAGGACGAACAAGGTCTAAACCAGGATTAACTCAAGACTAAAAAACAGGACTGAACCAGAACTAATCTGGGACTAAAACCAGGTTTTAATCAGGTGTAGTATGTGTCACGGAAGGAATAAAACCAGAATTAAAAGATCAAATAATTGTCTTTTAACTAAAGCCTCCTCAGGTCCTCCGCATGTTCTCCTCTGATCCTCCTCAGATCCATTCTGGGTCCATCGCAGACCCTCCTCAGGTCTACTGTAGGTCCTCCCCAGGTCCATCGCAGACCCTCCTCAGGTCTACTGTAGGTCCTCCTCAGGTCCATCGCAGACCCTCCTCAGGTCTACTGTAGGTCCTCCCCAGGTCCATCACAGCCCCTCCTCAGGTCTACTGTAGGTCCTCCTCAGGTCCATCGCAGACCTTCCTCAGGTCTACTGTAGGTCCTCCCCAGGTGCAGTGTAGGTCCATCGCAGACCGTCCTCTGGTCCACTGTAGGTCCCCCACAGACCCTCTGTAGGTCTTCCTCAGGTCCACCATAGGTCCTCTGCAGGTCCTCCTTGGGTCTTCTGTAGTACTTTCTGGTAGTATTACAGTAATACTGTAAGATCCCAGTATAGTCAGCTGTCTGTCTAATGGGGTCCTGGCTCTTCGTCTGCTCCTATTATCCACCGAGAGGAAGACCTGACTTTTGGTTGAATGTAACACCAGTCCAGTTACTTGGTGGCTTATCTCATAGATCTTGGCTCTTGTTACTGATCAGGTGATGTTTAAAGGCTAAAGGCCCTAAGGACACAAGTGTGCAAGTGGACTAAACTAAAATGAATTTTAGGATCTATCTGATGTAATGCCTAACCTTTTATTTCCATACAGAGATGTGCTAGAAAAGCGTTGTGTATTTATTGTAAGATATTAATACAGTAGTGTATTGCTGCCATGAGAGTAATAAAATTCAGAGTCATGTTTAAATTAGGGCTGGGAAAATTATCGTGTTAATGCACTGCACAGTGATTTAATCGCGTTAATTTCAATTAACGCATCGATTAATTTGATCACAACAAAAATATTACGATGACACTGACAGAGGCAGCAACACGCCACAGGTCTTCCAGCGGGGCACAAATGCACCGCGCGAGCGTAGAAGACGACACATTTCCGTTTCCATCCATCAGGCGCGTTCCAGATGAGCCAGACTTACGCAGTTTCGATCAGTGTAACCCTGATGTCACAAGTGCGACGGTCACCGGTGAGATCCAAACGAGACCAGCGCCTGAGCCGCCGCAGTTCATCAGGAGCAACTGCGGAGGCTGCACGGCTCAGTGCATGATGGGAAAATGCACACCTCTTTTTTTTTTTTTAATACAGACTAAAGTTACAGTTTTGACCTGGATAAACCAACACACGCGAGCAGTGTTGCCAGATTGGGCAACTTTTGCATTCTCTCGGCGGGTGTATAATATTTGGGCTATTTTTAGACTTATGGGGCGGGATTTTGAAAATGTGAAGTAAACTTATTTTAATAAAATTTTTAAATTTCCTGATCAATAATTTTATATATTTGCTGGTTATTGATGAATAAAATTAATTTGTAAAATAGAAGTAGTAATATTAGTGTCATTAGTTGTCAGTCACGTCTAATTATGGACCTCTGATTGGTTGAAAAAAGTAAACACTGCAGCCCTGTGAGTGCAGACGGACCAACAGTGTTTCCTCTCAAGTTTGGAGTTTTAGCGTTTAACAACCTGCAGAAGTGGGGGAAATACAAGAAATTGTAGAGGAAGGAGACTGACCCAGAGCTAAAAATGTGGATCGGCCCTGTCCCGGAGGAGTGCAAGCGTGAGAGAGCTATTTGTTTTTCTGATTACACTCATTGTGGAGACTGTTTATTACTTTTTCCATAGGCAGTTGTGAAGTTTTGTGTGCTCAAAATATGTTATTTCATATGCATTACAGTTTTAACATTAAGATTGTAGAATGGTTGTGATTTGGGCGGGTTTTTATTGCGTTTGGCGGGTTTTACGTTATATTTGGGCTGGAAACTGTCAGTCAGATCTGGCAACCCTGCACGCGGGAAGTGGGTTTGGGGCGTGATGGTGCGTGATCTGAGCCACAAACTGTCCGACTTCAGTGCAGGTGTGTTTCCCCTCCTCTCATTGCGGCCTCTCGTTCACAATCCAGGCTCAGTTCATCTGGAACGAGCCTAATGCAACAAATGAACTAAAGCAACATGAGAGACCAAAGACACATTGCTAAATGGACAATTCTGCTTCAAATCGTCACCAGACAGCAATATAGACAAAACAAAAGTTATGTGCAGTCTATGCAAGGATAAGTTCAATTACCACTGGAGTAACACAGTTCATAGTATTTACACTGTTGTGAACCACAATTGTTATTAATTGAAGAATTAAATTTATTTTTGTTTAAGTTCTAAAAGAGATTACACATGCTTTTTTAGGTAAGTTTTGTGTATTTGTTGGTTGTACCTTATTTAAGCAAACTTTGTCTGAGTTACAGGTCTCAAAAAGACAATTTATTTTCTTTGCAAGTTTTGTTTGCATTGCACAAGTTTACAGTAAAGTATGTGAAGGTTAATTCAAAATAAATGTTCTAAATTTACAATTTTGTGAATTCATAATACGATTAATCGTGATGAATAACGTAGTTATTCATCGCAATTCATTTTTTTCAGATTTGCGATTAATTAGTTAATTTTTTTTATCCATTCCCGGCCCTAGTTTAAATGTGATATAATTCTAATAGAACAAGAAAATTATTACGTTTTTACAAATTGTTTACTATTTTTTCCCATTTCTCTGTTCCTCTTGTCTGTGGGTGAATAAATGCCCCTCCCCCATCGAGCTGCTTCAACATCAACATGGCGGTGCACAGGAAGCCCACTCACACAGATCACTACCTGTTATTTGATTCAAAACACTACCTGCAGCACAAACTCTGTGAGATCAGGACACAGCAGCACAGAGCCCTGAGGGAAGGAGGAAAGAAAAACAACATGTCCGCCAAGCCCTCAGAACCTGTGGAGATCCCAACTGAGCCTTCTCCAAATCCCAAAAAGGACGAGTACAGGACAGGAAACAACAAGAGCCAAAAAGGCACAATATAGTTATTCCTGACAACTCTGGCTTCTCTGAGAAACTTAAAAGGATTTTTAGCCAACACAACATCCCGGTTTATTTCAAACCTGTCAATACTCTCAGACAAAACCTGGTTCACCCCAAGGACAAAATTCCTGTTACAAACAGAGCAATGTTGTGTTACTCCATCCACTGCAGTGAGAACTGTAATGAACAGTACATTGGAGAAACCAAACAACCTCTGCACAAGCGTTTATACCAACACCGCAGAGGCCAACTCCAGTGGACCAGAATCTGCAGTACACCTCCACCTGAAGGCCACTAACCACTCCTTTGAGGACAGTGAGGTCCAGATCTTAGCCAGAGAGAAAGGATGGTTTGAGCGAAAGAAACAATCTTTGTCAAAAAAGATGAACCTTCTTTAAACAGAAATGGAGGTCTCAGATACAACCTTCCTTCTGTTTACAACAGTCTCCTGAAACCCAAACAAAACAATCCAGTTTCACTCAGGTCATTAACACCTGAAGGAGCTGACCAGGCCCAGGAGGGTTAACGACTCTGCCACTCACTCGAGCTGAGGACAAAGGACTCCTAACGACCCGAAACCACTGAGCCTCTTTCAAGTCCTTTAAGTTTTCTGAACCAATAGAATTTAGTTTCAGGTCTAAAACTCCTCCTTCCTATAAGCACATACCCCAGGTCTGTTATGGGTTAATTTCAGCAGTGAGAAACCTTCTTGGATAAAAGATGAAACGTCTTCAACCTAACAAAAAACAAGTCCAGATGAGTTTTTTAAACATTTGGTTGTGATTTGCTCAGCCTGGTGACTCAGAGTCGTCGCAGACAGGAAGTGATTTATTGGATGCAACCAATAACAATGGTAACTGTGTGGAGCTCCACTTCCCCATCAGCTGCTTCTAGACTCTCTTGTCTAGTTCGGGGGTAAATGCTCTTCTCATTGAGCTGCAAAGTTCTGGATCCAGATGGTGTCATGGATCCACACAAAAAATAAATAATTTCTTCCTTGAGCCATTCTTGACCTAAATTCCTGTTATCTTGCTAACAGATAAACCAACATGAGTGTGTGTGAATAATGTGTGTGCGTTGCTTTCACACAGGAACCACAGCAGCCACAGACACAGTATGTTTTTATTAGGCTCTGTACACGGTGCTGACACTGGAGTTGGTTCTCTTTAGAGTCTTTAGACCTGTTTCTGATCAGTCTGAAGGTCTAATGGTCTAAAATCAAAGGAGGCTCCTGAGGCTCGGCTGGAAGCTCTGGCTCTTGGCTGATTTCCTGCAAAAAAAACAAACAACAAAACCAAACAATTATAACCAAAATATTTGTCTGTTTCAACATGGAGACTCCCTCTGGAGAGTTTGCAAGCTTTTATTGAAATGTGGTTTGTTTTGCAAACCACATACAATGATTTGGCAGTTACAGGAAAAAGTGAAAGAGACTTTGAAGCAATGCTCTCTAATAATAGAAGCTTAAAATAATGTAGCAAAATGAGCAAAATTTAGCAGTACATAAAATAAATAAAAGAGGTAGAACTTCTGAGCACTACAGTTGCTGCCATCAGACTCGAAATGAGCAATTATTATTTAATATGAAAAGATAAAACATCTTTGTAACACCTGAAAGGCTGTTCCTGTTCTTTTGTGGAGAAATATTTTTTGAGATTTGCAAAGTACTAGTTAGTGTCATAACATTTCTGAAACTGAAGTTGTATTTTTTTTGTTTTTACTTCTTCCTAAAAACATCGGTGTTGTCGGTGGGCACTGACCGGGAAGGGCTGGCTCAGTTCCTTGGAGCCAACGTACAGAGGGTTGGGGATGGACACCAGCGCTGGTCTGGACCTACTCGACACTCCATCCTCGTCCTCGTTCTGACAAACAGGAAGTGGGAACCGAAGACAGGAAGTGGGTGACACAAAACAGGAAGTGACAGAAAATAGAAAGGTAATGACAGTAGGAGGGGAAAAAACATGAAATATATGTTACGATTTGTGTATAGTCCTTAAAGTTATACAAAGCTGTAAAATTCAGTTTTTCTTGATTTAGTTTGAGGCCATAGTAGAAGAAAGAAAGAAAGAAAGAAAAAGAAAAAAAGAGAGAGAGAAAGGAAGGAAAGAAAGAACAAAGAAAGGAGAATAGGGACCAATCAAATTTGTGGGTCTCACTCTGAAGTAGTGGAAGCGGAAGGCGTCGGTCTTGTGTTTGAAGACGTAGTATCCAACGGCAGCGACAACACACGCCACGAACACTGAAACCAAAACGGCCGCCGCAGAGGAGCTGGAGTGGAGCAACCTCCGAGAGATCTGAGAGGAGGAGAGACGATCACGGCTGGTTTAGATTTTCACTTGGCTTAAAACTGTTTGTGTACACAGTCCTGAGTGATTTCTGGTTTAGTTCTGGTTCAGACTTAGTTTATTTTTTTAGGTTTAGCTCTATTGTTGGTGCTAGTTTTGTCCCAGTTTCAAACTCACAGGAGGTGGAGGAGCAGTGAGAGGAGCCTCGATCACATGGATGAGACCGTTCACGGCAGGGATGTCCCAGTCCACAAGGTGGCGCCCGTTCACCAGTTTAATGCTCTGTCACACAAAAAAACAAACTTTATTATCTGACATTTTGTTGCCAACATTTGTTTCTTAGCAAGATTTGAAATTTTGATTATTTTTTTTTAGAAAAGGACAGTGATGGACCAAGGAGGACATTGTACAATTTTTGTTTGGATCTGGACCTGATCTAGAGCCAGGAAATTTTTTATTACTTTGTATCATTGCGAGATAGGGCTTATTCTGCCTGAAACATAACTAAATGTTGCATCTAAGCCTGGGTTTTTTTGGTCTCGTAATCCATATTTCATGCTGTCACAACTGTAAAAATAAAACCTCTAGCTGAAACTGGATTGCAGGGAGGAGCTAAACGCCTTGGCAGAGGTCTGTGCTCTCTGAGGTCTGGATCACACCTGGTTGTTGCCGTGGGTAACGGCGAGGTTAAACCCGAGTCTGGACATGATGACTTCCTTGTGTTTCAGCTCCTTATAAGGTCGTCTGCTGTGATTGGTCGAGATGTGGTACTCCAGGTCTCTACCGGACAAAGTCTACAACAAAAGATGGTCCTGGTTTTATTATTTATGTAGGAACAATAACACTGGTCTACACATTTTTGGACATGATCTGCTTCTGAGATAAAAGTGGCTAAATCTCATTTATTTTGATAAGATGAACTGAAAATCAATTGATAACTGTGCTGGTTAGCTAATGTATTCAAGATATTTAATGATATTGTTTCACATCAAAATCGCATCTGTTTATACAATAGATTTAGGCATTTTTGCTTAAAAATATTTATATTTTGAAAATATTTAATTTCTCTACATTCATGCATTTTGTCCACTTCCAAGAGAGAGATTTCTGCAAATAAAAACAAAACGTTTTATGTCAAAACTCTAGAAAATAATGAATAAAAATGATTGTATTGGAATGTGCAGACAGGCTTTCAGATAGAACTGGTTGCTTGTAGACACTGTACCTTCTGATAAACTACCGTTTTTTGCCTTATTTTGCATAAATTTCCTATTTTGACCCAATACTGTTTCTTGGAAACTATAGTCAATCTGCACTTCTGACTTACATTTTTTTTATTAAGTGACCTAATCCAAGAAAAATTTCACTACTTTTGTTGCAGAAGCATTTTGCTGTAGACCAGTGTAATACAAGAAACAGTCAATGTCAAAGGCATTGTGTAACACTTAGTCAAACGTATTACTCAAAGGAGCAGCAGCACAGGAGGTATCCCAGCTATAAAATAATGATGCAGAACAACTAGACCCCAAACTACAGTCTGCAGGTGTGAGGCCCTCCTCCTTTCTTTTTGAAATGAGGACAGCCTGGTTCCTGACTCGCAGCAAACTCTTTCTCCTCAGTCGCTTTGGATCTGACCTATCACAGCCGTTTATCTCCAGCGCACATAATTTCCTATCAAAAATATCCAGTGGCACAGGAGTGATTAACTTCTCTGAACCGATTAACAGCATTTAGTGCTTTCCTTCATCACTTGTTAGGGAGATAACGATATCCCAATCTCACGGTACGATATTACGATATTATCACAATATTAACCTCATGATACGATATTTATTGCGATATTGTGGGGAGCCTCACAGTATTGTGGAAATGCTCATGATAACAACATGTATTATATATAAAGGCCCTGCAAAGCCTTTGGTGCAATAATTATTGTCATATTTCATGTTTTATCTGCTCAAATGTGTGACATAACTAAATTTTCATGTGGATCACAATAGTTTTGTTTGACAACAGAAAGCTTTAAACAATAGCTCAGCTCGGGCAGCAATAGTTCAGTTGGTAACTTGTTCACTGTTTGATTTTATCCACAAACTCCAGCTCACACTCTTCCTCTGCTGGACACCAGAGTTAGTTTATAAGGTTTTCAGTGCAATTCCTGTCCAGTCCGTAGTCCGCTCCTCTGAGCACTACGGAACGTACGGAGATGGTGAGAGAAAGAAAATGAATGAACAATGCAACACAGTTTAAAATTTATCTCGTAACTTTTAGTGCATTATTTACTAACCTTTTGAATCCTCAGCTGCAACACCCTTGAGTCTTGATATTCGCTGATTTTTCTTGCTAACGCTACTGAAAACACCAGCCTCCTCCATCTTGGCTCATGTATTGGTTGCACTCAGACTCAAGTAGAGCAAAGGTTCATGGTGTATGTAGTTCTCTCTGCTTTTAACCACGCCGCTGCAACAAAACTATGTATTTTCACTCAGGGAGAATACAAGTTGATACTGTAACGAGACCTTGACAATACTGAGGGACTTTTGCTCTCGTGATATGGCCAATATCATTACATCCCTATCAACTGTCGATTCTGCTGAAGTCGTAGTTGTTGTTTAGTCCTCTGTGGGACTTTTTTTGTTCATTCTGTTTCTATTTTAACAACAGTAAAGTCCTGTTGACGTCCGACGTAACAACCACATTAAAACAAACACATTTTCTCTGCAGGTCTTTGTGTAACTGGCTTCTGCTGCTGCTCCCGTTCAGAAATAAGTACAGACCTGCTCATAATATGCCGTATTCCAGTGTTTTATGACAAAAGCAGCAATAATCCATCATGTTTTGGTTACAGGTCAGTGGTGCACAGCTTACATCCCGCCCTTTGTTTCTCTGATTGGTTACTCCACCTGTGATTGTTCCAGTCATACAAATGCAATTCAAACCACACCAGACTAAGTTCTTTGTATAGAATAGGAACAGAGTTTGTCTGGTTGGCCAGGGTACATGTATGCAGACATTACAAATGTTTTTTTTTCTATTTCTTATCAAAATATATTCCTTCTGGGGTTGCCACAGAAAATAATCTTCCTCCAAGCGTGCAGTCATTTGCATATTGGCATAGGTTTTTACGACAAATGTATGAGAAATTAGAGTCATGACAAATGCTAATATCCTTTAACTGGTCTGTTGCGAGATAGTCTTCCTCAATTCTCTTGGATCAAAAACTCAAAAACATCTTAGTATAACACTATAAAGTTTAGTCTGTAATATACAGAAACCCGAAATGGAGCTCAGTGGAGCCGCGAGCTTTATGGATCAGGCAAAGTGTGCGTACCTTGTTGAAAGTGAAGCCATCATTGTGTGGAACAAACAGAGTGACCTCCACGTTTCTTTGAGACAAAAACTCCACCAGGTTTTTACCGTCTTTTGATGAGCTGCTGTAGTCCAGCAAGAACTACAAAAAAATACACAGAATACGTAAATAATATGAGCTTAAAAGTAAAAGAACGTACAGCACATAAACACTGTCCATGATCGTGGCTTACTCTGTAGAAGATGGAGAAGTTGGAGTTTGTCGCCAGGACGTCAGCCAGAACACCGTTACAGAAGTCTCCATCTCCAACAAAATCACTCGGGCATGAACATGACACATCTGTAGTAAAAAATTATAAAGGATTATGTTTTGATATGGAAGAGATTAAACAGGTCAAATGAACACAACACTGGTAAATAAACAGTTGTTGCAAGAATAATTGCAACATGTATGATGTAGAGACAGTTGCACTGAGGAAAAAACAGAAGACAGAGTTGAAGATGTTGAGATTATCTCTGAGCAATGAGGATGGATAGGATTATCAGCTTATGTTTTTAAAGTCAGAGAGGCCAGACTGAGACGGTTTGGCCATGTACAGAGGAGGGATAGTGAATATATGGAGAGAAGGACACTCAGGTTAGAGCTGGAGGCCTAGAGGATAACCAAAGAGGAGATTTATGGAGAAGACATGAGGTTAGTTGGTTTGAGGGAAGAAAAGAAGAAGAAATCCTTATTTAATCATGATTGGGTCCAGTGGCAGCTGCTGGTCTTTAACACAGGGAAAGCTGAAAATATTTAATGGGCTAACTAGCAGCTAGTCTCCCTACAATGATCCAGAATGAACGACTGAACAAAACTAAAACAAGATGCAAACTCAACAGTGCTATTTACTGTGTAGTCTGTACAAACGGTGAAAATGAAGTAAATCACTTTGCTTTAAACTTCGTACGGCTCCTTCAGCTCACGTCTGTCTCCTCTGTTGCTCCAATTCATCGCATGCTGTGAAGTTGGTGAACAGCAGGCTGCTGTAGGCGCTCACTGCTGTCTGTCAAAATCTTCCGCCAGTTCCGCCAATCATCATCGCCCAGCCACTGCTCCATTAACTCCCAGAGACGCTCAGCGTCTACAGGCAGGACAATTTTGGCTCATGTAGCCAATCAGAATCTTGCATTTTTGCTATAAAAAACCTGCTCTGAGCAGTCTCATAGGAATCCACTGAAGCTCATCGTCAATAAAATTTACACAGCGTCTGAGCTGCTCTGAAGTGAGAGGAGGATCGCGTCAGAGAAACAGATTAAACAGCTGATAAATGAACGACATATACATTATAATTAAACACATTCTAGCACTTTTAATGCAACTATCTAATTTTATGAAATTCAGCAGTACATATTTGACAAATTATTCAATAAAGTTTTAGGGGAAGCGCAGCTTCGTATCATTTGTCAATGAGGAATTGCCACTGTGTGAGTCTGTTACCTGTGAATCTGTAGCAGTAGGCGTCGTACTTGCTGCTCTGGTCCACTGGTTCTCTGTACAGCACCACTCCCACGTGGTTGCCCCCACAGTTGACTGAAGGGAAGCGGATCGGGTAGCCCACCTTTCCCCCCTCAAACCATCCGGCCGCGCACAGGTGCATTCCCAGCTGAAGACCCAAGATACACAAAAAAAACACAAGTCCACATCAGTACCACATCTGTCCTGGCTCCACTGCTGTGATAATTTCATGTTTTTCCCTATGAACAGAGCCCTTAAACAAACACAAAGTAGTAAAATTAATTTTCCCTTAAATAGAAAATAGTTTTGCAATTATAGAAAATTAAATACTTAGCTTTTTGTCTTTAAATTGTAAATGCACCTAAATAGTGCCAATGTTTCTGATGATCACATTGTGTCTCATGTTGGTATGTGTTCTGTACCTGCTGAGCATCTCCCAGCTGCTTGAAGCTGGCCAGGACCCCTCCCTCGTCCTCGCAGGCCGCTTTTGCCTGACTGAAGTTCATCTGGTACTTTCCCAGAGGAGAGCGCAGGTGGAACACGCCCCCTTTGCTCGCTAAAACACAGAAAATATGGTGCAACATCAACCAAAAGGATAAAATGTTACAAATTGTTCAAATAAATGCAGTCAAATATAAAGGTACTATCCAATAAAGTAGAATATCATGTTGAAGTGCATTTTTCTCTCAGCGGTTCTGTTCAAAATGTCAAACACAGATATTTATAGTTGTAGTGAAACATTTCAAGCATTGTTTTCTTATAATGTTAATAATTATGGCTTATGACCATGGTATTACTGGAACAGATTGACCTGAAAGCTCTCCAGAGAGAATCTACGGAGTAAAAAAAAAAAAAAGCACTTTACATGATATTTTAATTTATTGGATAGCGCATATACACTGCTGTTAAATGCTAGTGAGAAACAGGTCAGACAGAGATAGGCCAACAATGTGTTCTTAAACATGACCAATAAGCAACAGCTGCATCCAAAATCTAAAATGCAGCAGAGTGGAAGAATGCTTTTACTGAATCTCTTTTATCTATTCCTGTAAAAAAAATGTCTTTTATGGTGAATATGAATGGAAATATAAATGGAAATATGAATGGAAATAAGACGTGAGGTTTAAGGCATTATAAAATCTGTATTCTTAACCCTTGTTAAACCCAGTGCACTCAGTAACTCACTGTGGTAGTGCAGGTCTTTGCACTCAGCCACTGGGTCACAGTCTCCATTGTTCTGGAGGCAGCGGTCGACCGGAGGCTGGACCTTCTCCAAACACTGGACTCCATTACCCACGTACCCCGGCAGGCACTCACAGTCACGCTCGTTCTGGGGGAAAGGCGGTCACAAGGTCAAGCCACAGTATTTCAACCAGCAGAGACTAAAAACAAACACAGACAAATGAGTGAAGAGTAAGGGATGATTTAGTGAAGAAATAAACTTAGACTCCGGCAGGTAGAGACGTCAGAGATGAAGGAGAGTCTGATCGATAAGTTAGGGGGAGTTTTATCCTCCTGGAGCCTATACACTGGTGGTGAAGAAGAGGAGATGGAGAGGCTGAGGAGGCTGATGGTTCTGCTGCTGCTGTCAGGGGCGCCGAGGGGGGGTCACACTCTCAGATGGGAGGCAGAAGCCAGTGTTACTGTATAAGTTACATGGTATTTTCATAAGTAATATCCAAAAATAACATTCTGAAATGTTGAACCTGATCATTTATATTATATTCCATAATCTCGCTATATGTACCCACCCACCTAAAAATCTACATATTAATTATACAGATTTTGCCTGCCCCCCATCTCTATTAAATACTATTGGCCTATAGAATAGAATAGTTAATATACAGATATTTGGGTGTGGAAAGATACATATTGTGGGATAATGGACTTTGTCACTAATATAAAGGATCAGACTTTATATGTGTGACTTTTCCTTCTGGATTTGTCTTATGAAAAAACCATGTAACTGATACAGGAACACTGGCTCCTGCCCCCCATCTGAGAGTATGACATTACTTTCTAGAAAACAACAATACTGTAGGCTATAGTTTTGTGTAGGTTTTATGTTTTGTTTTGTTATTTACAAAGCCAGGGCCCTGAATATAATTATTCAATAAATTCTATTTAAAATTAACAAGCAAATACCTTCTATCCCCCCCCCCCCCCCCCCCCCCCCCCCATCTGAAATGGTTCAGTCCGGTTACCAACCAGCCCAGGAACTGCAAGAATAGTTGCGATTCTCGCAACTGTCCGCTGTACACTCAACATGTTCCTCTCCCAACAACGGTCAGAGTATCAAAAACAAAAAGAGAAAAGAGAAGGGCGGCAGAATATCTCCCAGTTTTTCCAAAAGAAAGTGTGTGTTACCAGCTGTTTGAAATAATTAACGATGAAAAATGAGAGATTGAGTTTCAAATCATAATTATAGCCCACTTTACTAGGTCGTTGTTTGCCATGAAAAATTCAGTGAAACCATTAAAGTATTAACGTTGTGTTCCTGCCAGCAGACCAGCAAAGTTTTTTTTTTTTTTTTTTTTTGTAATTTTAGCACTTCACATAGCCTTTTGTAAAATAGTTTACTTATTGTATGCTCGTGCTCCTCATTCAGTCATTGAGGAGCGGCAGAACAACACAGCTCTTCCCCCTCATGCAGCCTGCTCTCTTTAGCTCCAGGGTACACTGCCTCAGAGCAGAGGAATCTGCACCTGCACTGTAGCCACAGTCACGTGTGTATTATATCCAGAACCCGGTAAAACTGTTGAAGTGTGTCCTATCTGACTTTGGTTACGTGGAGAGGACCTTACGTGATGCGCTCCAAATGTGCCGCTTTATTTCCCCATTGTCTCCCCAGAGCACACGGGACACAAGCCATGGTGGTTTGTTCTTTCACTCAAATGCATATTGAAGCCACAGATACACAGGATAAGAGCCAGGAGCCTGTGAAGTGCTAGTGTTACGCTGAGAAGACCTCGCGCTCCGAAGAAGGGGAAGGGCATGTGTTTATTGGAACTGTAAAGCTCACTGCACCGCTGCCTTGTGCCGCTGCTTGTTTTAGTTTTGGTTTTAGACTTAGCTAAGTCCTTGCTTAGACCTGGTTTAGTCCTAATTTGGGCTTGTTTTAGTCCTGGTTTTAGACCTGGCTAAGACCTTGCTTAGACCTGGTTTCATCATAGTTTGGGCTGGTTTTAGTCCTGGTATTAGACTTAGCTTAGACCTTGCTTTTATTGTAGGCCCTATTTCTAGTTTATTTCATTAGGTTTTTCCATTCTATTTGTGTGAAGGTCCTCATGAGCGCCACAGACAAACACGAGGTTAACTTTATAACTTTGCTCCTCTGCCACTGGGTAGCTGAATATAACCATGCACAGTGCAATACAGCTTTATTAAATTAATGGGGAGTATTACACTAAAACGCCAACTATTGGACCAAATGTGTTGTCTTGCTCAGTCTTTTCCTGCTGTCTCACCTCAAAATAGCGCAGCCTGTTTGAACAGTGAACGGAACCGAGAACCCCGACCAGACACTGACGTCTGCCCCTGTGCATTGCACAGATAAAGACAATAGGTGTAAATGTCCCATGAGCCGGGGACACCTGTGCACAGGTATGAGGCATAGAGGCAGTGCCATTGGTCATGGTGTCACAGATGCGTTGTACTCAAAAACATGGAAGAAGCCACTTTGAAGTAGATCCAGGGGCGGATCAGTGTAACAGGACTAAAGATATTTGTACTTTTCCCTATTCAGAGAGGCTCCAGGTTTTGTCTTGTGAAATTTAAGACCTTTTTTTAGACTTTTTAATGCCACTTAGAATAAAATTTAACGATCATCAACAATAGAACAATAATCTGTATGAATTTTACACTACGAAGTTATCCGTACTACTCTCTGAAATGCAAGGGTTTTATTTTAGAAGTCTAACACAGATGAAAGAACTGCAGTGCAGCATTAAAAAATCATGAATGATAACATTTTTTCAAGAAATATATTTTGCTATTGTGGTGACTCTACTTTTGGTAATATTAACACAATGTTTTGCCAAATCGTAAGACCCAGATGAGCCCAAATACTACCTAATCATAATAATACTTTAAATAAATACTAAAGGCCATAATTTTTGACAAAATCAAATATAATACCTCTTTAATGCTTTGAAGACCTTGGGGATACCGTGCTATTTGTCTTCTTTTCTTTTGGTTTTTCCCCTTCCGGGGACACCACAGCAAATCAGTCTTGTGTGCACTGATTTGCATTTTGGCTTTATGAGGGATGCCTTTCCTAATGAAACCATCCCCATCTATCCGGGCTTGTGGCCTGCTGAAGAATTACACACTATATTATATATAATATAGTGTACTTGCTTGTGACTAATTGTTGACTAATTGTTCATTTCAGTCTTTAAAGCAGAACTCAGTAACTTTTTTACCTTAAATAAACTGTTTCAGAGTATATGTGATGGTTAAATGAGTTGTTGTGGGGTAAATGAAACGTGTGGCAGCTCCCCCTGGTGTCTCTGAGCTGAAAGTGACACTTGCAACGGCGAGTGTCGCCGACCCGGAGTCACAGAAGTCTCGGGCCTCGCAGTATATCCCAGATAGCAAAACAACAAGCTAGTGGTGACTTTATTTCTCGATTTTCGTCGTGCCAGAGCGGCCAAATGGAAGAAAAAACTTTGTACAGATAACACGGAGGGGAAAATGAAAGTAAAGGCAAACGAGAGGTCACACAACTGGGCTGGAGTATTTACTCCAAACTGTAAATAAGGCAAAAAGAGTGACGAAACGAGTTACTGAGTTCTGCTTTAAGGTAAGCTCCAGACTTCAATTTGATGTCCTGTATTTGTATTTTACAGAGTATAGGTCCAGTGTTTGATTTTGTATAAAAAAACAGCTGTAGGTTAGCTGTCGTGGTGCTGTCAGTGCTAGGTCACAGGTTTAGGTATTTTATCAGATGGGACAGAAAATTGGATTATGTTGATTTAAGTCGTGTTTTTGGGCTTCAGACATTTTTCCCTTATGTTCTTCACCGATGCGATGTTTGTTCACTGTTCACACTGATTTCACTGACCTCAGTGTGGCCTGAAAATGATCTGCAATGTTACCAAGTCTGGGAAACTGTCAGTGGAGACCTTCTAGCAAATAAATGTAGTCTTTTTCACACACGAGTAAAAGTCCTATGATTCATATTCTGATCTTGTTGGTACTGACCGGTCCAGTGAAAGTGCAGGAGGCAAAGTCACTGCAGCCACCGTTCGTCTCTGCTGTGCATCTGAAACACACAGAGGAGTTAAAGGAAGGAGGCTTTTGTTCTTCAGGGTCAAATTTAATACCCTTTTCATACTTAATACTTCAGACCTTGGGGAGACCCTGTGGCTGCTCAAGCCCTCACCCCGGTAGCCAATGGGACATCAGGCCCCGCCCCACTCATGCCTCTCACCTGTTGATTGGCTGGCACGTGAAGCCGTCGCCCTGGTAACCGGTTTGACAAGTGCAGTTGACGAGGAGCCCAGTCTGATTACAGTCAGCGTGAACATGGCATCCTCCGTTATACTCAGCACACAGGTCTGGAGCTGAGAGAGAGGACCGGGTTAGACTGGGTCTGGATCTGGTTTAGACCTGGCTAAGACCTAGTTTACACCTAGTTTAGACCCAGTTTAGTTCTGTTTAGTCTTGATTTAGATTATTTTGGATCTTGTTTAGTCCTGTTTTAGCCCCGGTTGAGTTGAGTGTATTAAAGTAACTCACGTGGCAGTGGCTCACAGAAGGTGCCATTGCCCTGAAATCCTGGTTTGCAGCTGCAGCCTGAGCCTGGTTCACACTGAGCGTCTTTATGGCACTGTCTGCACTCCTCTGGGATTGAACCTGGGACCAACACAAACACGCTTTAGGCTGAAGTGAAACCAAGATAAATGTTCTTAACCAATGTCCCATTTAGGCCCCATTTAAACAGAATTTAGGTTATAACTAGTGATAGGACTTGATTAAAAATAATTTGAATGAATTAGACTTGAAATTAATTAATCGCATATGACAGAAATATAAAACAGGATCTTCATAAGATATTCTGGCACCTTGTTTCAGCAAACAAATTAAAAATCTTTTCTATGTAGCTTTAGCCCAGTGAAACAGTTGTCTGTCTGTGTCTCCAAGGCATTGAACGGCAGGGAGGGGCTTTTCAAAGTAATACGTCAAACAGGGCATCATTCGTGCATCTACTGCCACCTCTGTGTGGACGCTGCTGCACATGAGCGCGATGAGCGGGCTGTCTCTGCTGAGTGTGTGCTTCCTGCAGGATCCCTGAGCTGCTCTGTCTGAGTGTGCACGAATGTCAGCTGTGAGAACAATCGGAGCTTCGCAATGAGCAGCGCCCTGTAGCTACTCACCGAGGAAGCCTGTTTATTGGTCATGAAGTGAAAGAACAGGAGTTAAATTATGGGCTGTGTTGGGGCGTGGAAACCTTGCATTTGTTGTACTCGTATAGGTATGCACATATCTAACTGACCAAAGGTAAAATCCACCCATATTTGGCATTTTGGACAATATTAATGTCTATAAACTGAAAAAAGCTTCTGTGTTGCGACAGAAAGGTGCAAATTAGTGTTTTTTTTTTAAAGTAATTAACATGTTAAAGTCCTAGTTATAACTTTGTCTTAGTTAGGAGCTGAGCATGTTTTGAATAAAAATTTGCTTGGTTATTTATGTTTTATTGCATTCTGTTGGTGCACATTTATTTATTGGTCATCAGGGTTAACACATTTATTAACATTATACATTATTTAGTATTTCAAAGAAGTTGTCACATTAAATTAAATAAATAATAGCAATAAACCAAGAATAAGAAGTAGTTGATGTTATATAAAGGTTAACTATTTTATTAATACAAAGTAATAATCTATAATTAGTAATAGTGTGATCATTACATTGACACTAAACATGACGATTGTCTGAATATAAATGCATGTAAAATATATATATTAGTGGTGGGACTCGATAAAAAAAAATCTAATTAATTACAGGCTTTGCAATTAATTAATCGTGATTAATCGCATTTTTTAAAATAGCAATATTTATATGTCATAAATAAAATATATTACATATTTAAATATTACATATTCACATACATATTTGAATGTTCTGGCATATTTTAACTTCATTTCAAACTAACACCTGCGTTCAACCAGAGCAGGAGTTAGCATTTGTGCATCGACCTCTGCCTCTCTCCTCCTCTGTGCGCCGCGTGTGACCTCCGCGTGAATCTGTCCCTGCTGTCCTTTGCATCTGAACCAAACAGACAGCTGTCTCCTGTGTGCGTCCATGCAGCAGTCAGCTGTGAGAACGTTTGGTGATACGATGAGTGGTGCCTTGAAGCAGCGCGTTTGAAAGTCAAAGAAAAGTGACGCCATGAGCTGGTTGCAGGGATGCGGCCGACCTCGACCCCGCAGTTACCTGTGGTGCAGTCTGTAGGCACATTATCCAACTGTTCTGTCCGTGTGGATGTCCAACCCTGGTTACTGTGTGCTAGAAACTAGGTCACTGAAAAAAGTTCCATGTTGTCATAGAGAAGTGCGATTAATTGCATTAATTTTTTTAACGCGTTAATTTTTCTGTAATTAATTAATCGCAATTATTATGTATATATTTGCAGTAGGAGTTCAAGTACAGGAATACAAGGTTCATATTGCTTCATAAACTGTATTTTTAGCAGTAGTATTTGTGTGTTGTACTGACTGAGTTCAGTCTGACAGCGGTCTCCGATCCACCCGCTCTGACACACACAGGCTCCAGAGCCGTCCCTCCCATCCTCACAGGAGCCTCTCTCTGTGCAGTTACAGGCTGAAACACAGGGATCAACAATGTCAGGGGGGTCCTAAACAGTTCACTGTTGGCAACACAATCGTGAGAAGAAATATCCAGTATATTTTGATTTAGACTAAACCATTTTTCAAAAGGACTAAATTAGGAAATATAAGGTAATTTCTCGATTTCTGTTTCTTTGTTTGATGATTTCAGACTAAAGAGGTGACGCTGTGGGTGTGGCCCCTCTGCTGTACACAGGTTGGACCTGAGGAGGACGGTGTGAGCAGAGACACAGTGCAGTACAGAGAACAGAAGCAGAGCTGCAGCAGAGGAGGGCCCCTCCCCCACATCTGGACCTACATCTGGACTTAGGTCTGGCTTCTGCTTTGAACTCACAGCTCTGAGGCTACAGCCTCAGGAGTGACCACAGGAGCAAAAAGAGGCTGTATCCTCCACACAAACTTTACTGAGGGCTTGTACTGTATTAACAAACAATTGTACACAAATTGGACCAACAAGGATTAAGCTTTAAACTGGTTTGGGTCATCGTGGTTTAAATTAAAGGCGCTAGAAGCAGCATGCACTTGTAATGATTTAAAAATGGTTCTGCAGTCTAAATCAAAACAAAGGTCTGTGGATTGCCAGTCACAGTGAGCTCTTCTGCCAACTATTTTTGTAGCTCTGCTGTTGGCTGTGTCCACAACTGCTGCACATACAGATTGACCTATGTGGCCTTTTTCCGCTTTTCTGATTGGACGAATGCATGGTGATGCATGGATTTTAGAACCAAAACAAAAACTTTAAAAATAAACAACTTGGCCATTATGTAAAATATTTTTTTTAAATTATGAATAAATCAGCTGTACCATTGTTATCAGTAAAACTAATATTTGCTTTAATTATTAGTTAGACGGACAGGTGAGCCCTACCTGTGCAGTTAGGTCCATAGTGGTAAGGGAGACACAGTTCGCAGGAGTCTCCTCTGAAGTTTTTCTGACAGCGACATTGACCCGAGCCTAGAACACCGTCATCACACTCACCACGGGCCGAACAGGGGGACTCGACGCCGCCCGGACATACTGATGTCCCAAAGAAACAGCCAGTCAGACAGCAGACTTTGGATTAGTTACATTTACTCTTGGTTTAGACCTGTACAGTCCGGTCCAGTGTGGCTGTGTTGAAATGTTGTTGTAAAAGTTTTAGGCAAGCCTTGAGTTCCTGGTACCTGTGCAGTCCCGTCCATAGTGGTTCTTGCAGCACTGCTGGGTCCATGAGGGGTAGAGACAGACTCTTTTGCAGCCACTGCGTCCAAACGGAGACAGGTCCAAGTATGGGTCCCGAAAGTATCCGTACCCGTATCTGCTGTAGCGGCTCGTGGAGAGCTGGCACGTCTCCAGCTTTCCCTAAATTAAAAAACACACACAGGGTTTAGGAGAGTTGAGGTCTTTTTAGGAACAAGTGTTAGATATAAGAGTCCAATAACAATATGGCTAGAATTAGCTTAGTTGTTTTTACCAGGCAGGAAGGCTAGAGGAAGACCAAAGAAGAGATTAATGGATAAAGAGAAAGAGGACATGAAGTTAGTTGGTGTGAGAGATGGAGGCAGATGATTTGCTGTAGTGACCCCTGAAGAGAACAGTGCATAGGAGAAGGAAAAAAGAGTTTATACCACAATTTGTCGGTGGTGTTATGAATGACTTCTGACTGTTTACATTCACAAGTTGCATTCACAGTGCGCCGTGTTTACATTACCACTGTTTAGTGAGACTTTCTTTTCAAAGTGTAGCGGAAGTTTATTTTGACACATGTTGCCTGTTTCCTGTTTCCTAGGTTGTAGCTCTGCAGAACGCCACAGGAGCCGATCGAAAAACAGAACTCAAACCTATCTATAGCGAAGCGGAGCGGCCAGTCGTTCCTGGGACATCCGTGTACCGCTGCGAATTGTCAGACTGAATAAAGAGAAAGCGATTCAGACGAGGCTGCCGCAATGCTGCCATTCCACGCTGCTTCTGCTTTTGGTGTAAACTGGGGGTAAATGTGCTAATGGTAGTTTCAGAGTTTTAAAGGTACTATAAGCAGCATGCACTCGGTTTGAAAACGTTACTGCAGTCTAAATCAAAACAATGGTCTGTGGGTTGCCAGTCTTTCCGCTTTTCTGATAGGACGATCGGCGATGCAGAGTTTAAGACCAAAACTAAAAATGTAAACAAAAACAACTTGGCTGTTATGTAAAATATATGTTTAATTGTTAATAAATCAACAGTACAATTGTTGTCAGTAAAACTAATATTTGATTTGAACATGTTTACATATTTTGTAATGTTTTGTGTCTTATTTTAACATAACTGTCAAATCACAGGCTCTCTGGAAGCCTTAACCTTTATAATCTGAGCGCAGCAGTGTCTTCAGGATACTAAATTAAGAAATCAAATTGTTGGCTCTTTGTGGCCCTAGCTTCTGTATTCCTACTGCTGCAATGTCTATGTACTTGTTTTGAACTCAAACTATAGACTTCTTGTAATCTTGTTATTGGTACAATGTTTTCATTGTTATGTCAAACTTATATAAAAAAATATATTAAAAATATATACTACTCACGGCACCTTTAAGAACATAATGACAAAAATACACACAACTAGGTCATGATTTAACTCTCATGTTCTTAATAATGTGCAAAGTGAGTGAAGTCTGACCATGTCGATGTGTCTGAAGGGGCAGGACGGAGGAAACAGGCAGCGTCCACATCGGCCCTGAAACAACAAAACAGTGAATTGTACAACAAAACCTCTGTACTAAATTAGGAACCCTTATATTTTAGATGATTGACAACTGTGTGCACCAACCAAGGTCCAATTTTTTTTTGTAATACAAAAAGATCCAGGCAGACCTATCACTATGGGAACCAGAACTATATCATAACTATATGGGAAGTTAAAATTATACCTACAAGCCAAAAACAACTCAGAATTAAACTAGAACAAGAGAGACAGAGACTAAAAGATGATTTAACCAGGTCTGAAACATGTCTAAACCACGTCAACCCAATACTCACGTATGTAGTCTTGTTCACGATCCCATCACAGTGGGCTCCAAGTCCTGGAGGCTCCAGGATCTGGTCTATACCATAGGCCATACCATCGGTGAACATCATGTACCGTTCAATGATTCGAGCAGCATTGTCATTCAGCAAAATGTTCCCCTGAAAAACAACAAACCACTCTGTCAGTACTGCCACACGATTGGTCCATAACCGTCAGTACTGCCACATCAAGATATTTTAGCCCCTATACACAGACTTCCCCACATAATTAAATGACAATATCAATCTGATTAACTTTGTGTTCTTACCACTAGACTCTGGTCGCAGCTGTATTTGATGACTGATCCATGCATGGTTCGATAGGATGACAGGTATTTATCAGGTTGGCTGATCCCCATGACCTACAGACACAGGAGCAATATCACTTTAGGAAGATACAGTCTGGCTGCTGCAGGTCAGTGGAGCTAGAGGCGTTGGCAGAAAAAGATGAGAGAAAAATGAATAGTACCAATGGCAATCTCAGACTGCACTAGGGATTTCACAAACATTGTTAAGCATTTATGAAGCAAAAAGCTTAATTCTTAAATGTAAGCATAACTCCAGTGAATGTGTGTTTACCTTGATGCTAATTAACAGAAAATGAACATAGAATAACCAAGTACCTTGTAGCTATACCAGCACAGACTCATTAACTCCCCTACGACTACTCCTTTTCCTTAGGGAGGCGCAACAGCAAATCCGATTTTTTTTACAGTCAAGACTTTAACACAGAATGCAACCCTTTCCATTTATCCGGGCTTGGAATGGTCACAACATGTGGCTCAAGTTTTTGCATAGGGGATTCAAACCCCTGACCTCCCAATGGTAGGGGATTTACAGACTTATTCAATGTTACAAACCTTGTAAACAATGCTATTAAATGCTGTCAACTAAGAAGGTGGTGTCAGAACAATCAGGGACGTACCTTGGAGTTACGTATGATGTGCGCCTTGATGATGGCGGCCAGCTCCCCCTGGTGGTCAGGACTGGTGAGCCAGCGCCGCCGTTCCATAGGAAGTGATGTCACAGCCTGGTCCGAGGGCCAGAACATGGTGAAGGGTCTGTGTATGGACAACTCAAGGACAGGCAGGAGACCAGCCGCCTGAAACAGACCAGAGAGGGGTTATAAAGTGAGATAACCAAATAAACCAGGATTATTTTGTCAGTTTGATAAGTTTATTGTAAGATAAGTTTGTTGTTTCTGGTATGAAAGACTAAAGGAGTCAAAAAAGCAATCTTTGTCAAAAAAAAAACTTCTTTGAACAGAAATGGTGGTCTCAGATACAACCTTCCATCTGTTGACAACAGTGTTTTAAAACCAAACCAAAACAAATCAGTTTCACTCAGCTAACTAGGCTCAGGAGGGTTAAGGACTGTCCCCCTCACATCAGCTGAGGACACTTGAGGTCTTTGAAGTCCTTTAAGGCTCCTGAACCAATAGAATTTAGTTTTAGGTCTAAAATTCCTCCTGCCTACGAGCATATAAACCAGCTCTCTTACCAGTTCAATTTCACAATTGAGAAAGTCTCTTGGATAAGAGGTGAAACGTTTGCAACTTTGAAAAGCCAAGTCCAGATGACTTCTTTTTAACATTTTGTTGTGACTAAAGGTTACTGTATATGACCTATGACACTTCCAGGCCAACTTCACCTCTATAAGTTTGTAGAACTGTGTGTAGCCGTAAAACGCAGCAGCTTCAGTGAGGTTCATCTGTAAAAACAAACTCTGGTTCAGTTCTAATCATCGATGGCTCTTGAGATAAGAAAAATAGAAATATGTTTTTCCTCACAGCGTTGGGTTTGACCGGAGCCTTGTCCTGGAGTCTGTAGGGAGTGAGCAGAGTGTCGATGTGGTGGATGACGCCGTTCGCTATGGTGTAGTCGCTACGAACGACCCGAGACACGTCATTGATCCACAACGAGCCCTGGAACAAAAACACAGAGGTCAGCGAGACGTTAGACTGAGGGGTCAAAGTTCACAGGTTCTCTTCTTTATTGCAAACTAAAAGGTTACAATATTTATTAATAGTTATTAATATTTATTTAGGTTTAGATTGTCTAATAGGTTGTCTAATCACGGCAGGCCAACAGCTTGATTACAGTCAACAGAAAAGTCAGAAGGAGGAAGTACAAAGCAGTTTCTGCAGAAACAGAGGAAAGCCTGTATTGCACTGCTTAGTCACTGTTTCATGAGAGAAATACAAACAGAAAATTAAAACTGCAAGCAGTGATAAAGGGCCCTCACACCCATGAAGGCATTCTTCAGTGGGAAGCCTGCATAACCAAACCGCGGCTGAATTGAAAGCATATGGCCAAGTATCAGGCTATGACAAACTACTGACTTATCTCACATGTTTGGGCCGTGGCTATGCTAATACGGTGGGAAATAAGGGGTGGTCCCCAATTACTTTATTCAGAGCAAATGGTAGATAACTGTATCCAATTTCAGTGGGCTATGACAAACTAAATTTTTCACTTGCTGTTGACTTTTCCACAAGTTCGGGGCGTGGCTATGCTAATATGGTTGGAGATAGGACGTGATCCCCATTGACTTTTTTGTTCCTCATTACATAAGGAACATATGCACCAAATTTCATATGTCTCTGTCTAGTACAAAGTACTTTTCTAGATCCTATTGGAATCCAATAGGAGGCACTTGAGTTACATTGAATGAACTTTTAGTTTTAATGTCATATAGTTGTGTTCAAGTCATGAGGACGAACAAATGGCCTTTAGGTCACTTTTGGTCAGAAAACATATGTGCAGTTAGAACAGTTTTATAAATCCCAAATCTACCTAAAATTACAGCCCAACACTTTTGAGAATGATTTTAACAACTTTAGATGTCCATAATGTCCAGATGATTTGAACAGAGTTTGGAGCCCGTGGGATTTAAACCTTAGGAGGAGCTTGTTAAAATGTGATGTAGACGATTGTCCAACATGGCGTCATTAATTCAAAATGCCCATCTTCTTTTTAGAGATATGGCAGGGTCTCCATAGACTTTTGCTTAGGATCTAATGCTGGATGCGTATGCAAAAATTCATTTTACTACAACAAACTAATTTTTTTAAACTTTCCTTTGACTTTATTGGGGCGTGGCTATGCTAATATGCTAATAGATAGGGCGTGGTCTTCATAGACTTTTTTTGTTCAGCATCACATAAAGGGTGTGTCTACCAAATTTCATTAGTTTAGGACAAACCTAATTCCTTACTAGAGTGGGCGGGGGTTTGTGAGGGAGGCAGAGGTTCAAAGAACCGAGCGTTCTGAAGCCTCAGCAACTCAGTGCCAGACAATACAGGGTTACTCAAACAGGGATAAATGAAAGAAAACACAACTATAACATGGTAGATTTAGCATAATATAGGCCCTTTAAGGTTTGTCCTGACTAGTTACCCTGTCTGTATCTGAACCAGAGGTGTGTCCTGAGTGGTTACCTGTTTGTAGCTGAACCTCAGGGTGTGTCCTGATTGGGCGATGGCTTGGTTTGTAGTTTTGAGGTCATTAAAGGTCAGAGTCTCACAAGAAATGATGTGATATCGCAGCATGTCTGGAAGACGCCCACTGTCCATCCACTGAGTCACCTGCGTCAGGTTTAGAGAAGAGGAGTTAGGAGGAAGGAAAAAGCGAAGGAAGCGTCAATGAATTACTTACAGTGGTGAGGTTGTTGGTTTCCTCCAAAGGAACAAATATAGTATAGGGTCCATCTCCATAAAGACTCCTGATGCCAGACAGCTGCACACACACACACAAAAAAGTTAAATCAGCCTGTGATAATATGATGCACTGAAAATGAGTTTGAATATTTTCAGCTTTAAAGCCTTGTGTTTTTGGCATTCTTGTTATTTAGTTAGCTCTCCCTTGGTTTGCTCCTTGGCGCCTCTGTCATTCAGTTACCGTAAACATGTGTCTGAGAACGGCATTCTCCGTTTGCCGGGTGATTTCCTGAAACACACACGCACAGATCAAAGGTCAGGGGTCAGCGGTGAGAGGTCATTTGAGGGATTCAGGTTACAGGTCATGTAACTCACGGTGCTGGCCCCGCCCCGACAGTCGAAGCCGTCGCCGACATAACCTCTGCGACAGGTGCAGTTTCTCTGGCCTTGGCCCAGATATGAGCAGAAGGCGAATCTGCTGCAGCCTCCATTGTCCTGAGAGGGAATAGAGAGAGGGTAGAAGGACTACGCTCTATCAAGACCTCTAACTGGACCTCTGTCAGCTCTACAGCATTGAATAGAATTGAACTATTGACTTCACACAGGTTAACTGTACTGTATGCTTCAAGTGTTTTCTATTAATTATGTAGAATATAGATGCGGCGGCCGTAGCTCAGTCTGTAGAGCCGTTAGCCCACTAACCCGAAGGCTGGCGGTTCGAGTCTTGCTGCCGGCATTGCAACTGTTGTCGTGTCCTTGGGCAAGACACCTCACCCTCCTTGCTATGTATGAATGTGTCAGTGTGACTGGGATTGGTGGTGGTCGGCGGGGCGCTGAGTGTGACTGAGGAGTGAATGAGTAATAGACAAATGTAAAGTGCTTTGTGAAGTGAGATATAAATCCAATCCATTATTATGTCAATCATACTCTATTTTCCCTGTCCTAAAATGAATCTAAGAAATAAAAAGTAAATACGTTTTCATGTTGTTTTTTATTTATATAATATGTGAATAATACAAATTGATAAGAAGACTAGATGTATCTCTGTATTTACATTAAAAGCTTAGTTAGACAATATTCACAGCTTCAACTATTGAGTCCACAGCTCTACACAGTCCTGACAGAATACATGCTTAGTTCATTTTCACAGCTTGAGTAAAATGTTTAAAGATACAGGGAGGAATCAAACGACAAACTAATCCACAGCTCTGCTCAAGCTAATGTTTCATTTAGGTGCTCTGGGATTTAACAGCATTCAGCCTTTGTTACAAAGAGAAAAGAAATACTAATATTAATCTTGACTTATATTGTTAAATCCCAATAAATCACTAAAGCTTTAAAAGAGGACACTCATGAATTCTTATTTCTGATAGAGCTTTTATGTCATGTAAAAAACCTAAACAATAAACAAGTTTAACCAGTGACAAAGTGACACAGGTCAAAAGATGCATATGTCTTTAAACAAGAGGTGTAGACTAAAAGCCAGTAGGAGACAACCTCTTTTTTGAGAATGTGGTTGGCCAAATCCTTGATAACAAAACCTAGATGAAGTATTGTTGTCTTGTTTTTTTTCACAGATCTTTCCTTTCCCTTTTGCCTCGTACCTCCTGTTGGGGCAGCAGTAGCTGAGTTGGTAGAGACGCTTGCCCACTAACCTAAAGTTTGGTGGTTCAAGCCCTGCAACCGGCAATGCATACTTGCATCGTTGTGTCCTTGGGCAAGATACTTCACCCACCTGTATGAATGTGTCAGTATCAGTCAATGTGTTTGGTGACAGTTGAAGGGGCTCTGCATTTATCCAGGCTTGGGACTGGCACAAAGAATTCAATGGCTTGTGACTGGATTCGTTTTTCGCATTAAAATATCGTTCTAGAAACAGTTTTCCTCAAATACAAGGAAATCACGCACTTCCTCCCTTTTACTTGGATCTGCAACCATAAAGAGGCTCACATCTATCTCATGTAGTGCGATAAACCGAGCGTGGCTGTCTGAGTTTGTGGTGAACAGTTGGCTTCTACTGCTGCAGGACTGAACCAGAGCTGGAGCCGTCTGCACTTCTCTCTCTCTCTCTCGCTCTGTCTGTGTTGACTGGAGGGAACTGGAGTGAACCGGTTTGAGCTGGAATGAGCCAGAGTCAACCAGTCCTTCATCCAATAAACTACAGAGAACTGAGCAGCCCTCAAATCTGGACCAAAAATGTTAGGCAAAAAGAGAATGCAAGAAAAGCAAAAAAATGTGTATTTTTTTGTGTCTTAACAGTGAGAGCTGAGGGCTGAGCTGAAGCTAAATTTGAGATCTTATTATCAAAAGAAGGCTGAACCTGCTCTGAAAATGAAAATAACTAGTCAGATGATTAAAATGTTCATAATGTCACTAGCCGCTGGTAGGTCAATGGTATATGTATGTTGTGGAGGTGAGCATACTTCTCTGCAGTTGTTCACTGGGTAACAGTAATGTCCTGATCCTCTGTAACCATACAAACACCGACAGCCCGTCTGAAACAACACCAACAACAAGACAGCAGAAGATAGATCAGCTGTGATGTCACTTCCTGTTTAAGAAAGGATTTAAAAAGAAGTGAATGAAGGAAGCAGATAAAGCAGGGCTAATCTTACAGTGTTGGGTCCGGTCCGGAGGCACTCGGCTGACTCATGACATCCTCCGTTATTTACCAAACACCCATCAATCTCTGAGGAGACACACAGCTGTTAGTTTAGAGCTGTTTAATCCAGTTTAAGTGCTTGTTTAAGCCTTATTTTAGTCTTTATTTTTGTCCATGTTCAAAGCTGGAACAACACTCTTCCCTGCCGCCAGTTGCACCAGTGGACACTCATGGTATTGCAGGAAAAAACTTCATTGACCACAGTGTGAAGACAGGCGGCCAAAACGTTCATTGTCCGATTTTTAGTATCATGGAATTTTTCTCTTATCTTAAAAGAGGGTACTTCCAGTTTAGTTTTTTTTCTTGTGAAATTTAAGACTTTCTTAAGACTTTTCAACGCCACTTAGAATAAAATTTAAATACAAGATTGCAGACAAAAGAAAAATAATCTGTATAAATTTTACACTAATAAAATATCTGCCTAATACAGCTGAAATAACTCTGTGTTAAAAAGCTCAAAAAAGAATCATCAATTTCAGAGGTAACAGCATTAACTGATTATTTTGCTGATATTTTTTGCAACAAGTATGCCTACGCCCTATATTAACATATAAGCAGTAGACTTTGCTTTCAAAAACATTCTAAATAAAGGCACAATTGAGTGGGTGACTATTTATAAAACCACAACTGATTGACACATTTCTTTGTTGTTACTTACAAAGTACCTAAAATATATTTTTGACAAGTACAACACTGAAAAACATGATTGGATGTGATTTTGGCAATATCAGATTTAATATGTTTTTAATACTTTTGAGACCTTGGGGCTACTCTGTAAAAAAATGCAAATACATGAGTGGTAAAACACACAGCTCTATGGGCCCTAACACAGAAATAAATCTGGAAGCAAAAAAATTTTCATTGGAGCCATTGGCAACCACTATTTCATCCTGTTCTAATAAATCCAATTGTCTACCTATCCAGTCCCAGGCTAGCCAAGATTTATCCCTGGTTCAGTCCTATCTTGTATACTTCTAATCTTAGAGAGGTTTTATTCCGTTTTTTTACCTATACAGACCACTCCGTCGCCCGTGTAGCCCTCTCGACAGCTGCAGGTCCGCTCTCCCGCCGAGACTTTGGTACAAACAGCAAATCGTGAACAGCCTCCGTTGAATCTGCTGCACAAATCCAGCTCTGACACACACACATCACAATTTCCATTAGAAGCAATTAAGTAAACTGTTACACCTGTGTCCATGTGTTTAAATAATACATAATACCAGTACCAAATAAACATTAATATACTGTATACCATTTCACATTTTACAAAAGCAGAAAGCTATTACTCTAAAACAACGGTTCCCAAATGGAGAGTAGATTACCAAGGATTTTATTTTATTTGGCTCAAATGTTATCTCTTTAAAAATTAAGGAAAATTAAGGAAAAAGTCTGTGGTGGTCCAGAAGACGCATTGGTAAAGTGGTTAGTTTCACTGAGTTTGATGCAAAAGTTTAGGGGTTTGATTCCCCAACAAAAACACCAGCTACACTTTGGGCTCTCTTTACACTGCCATTTAGAAAAACTACTTCCTTGAAAAAATGTTTGGGGACCACTGCTCTAAAATAAGAACATCCTGCTCTGTTCAAGATTTAAAGGGCCCATATTATGCTTTTTTTGTGCGTGTCTTTTAAATTAATTTAGGACACCTCTAGATCAGCATCTAACATTTTGTTGGTAAGTAAACGCAATAATTATTGAAAAAACCCTATTTGAAGAAACTCATCATTTGACTCCGTGAGAAACGCTCAGATTAGGTCTCTGTCCCTTTAAGAGTCCTCGGCCCAGCTGAGGTCACAGCTCTTCAGATCCTCACAGCATGTGCTGCTGCAACGCTGTAGTCTGCGCTGGGTTTGTTTGGTTGCTGCGAGGGAGGTGTGAGCTCTGAATGGGACTGGGCCGTGAGGGGGGAGAGGCGTGGTCAGGTGGAAAAGACAGACATGGGTGAAACAACATGTTTCTGTCCTTTCAGGAAGTCAGCATAAATAAAAAAAGGATTACAGAAACATAGGTGAATGAAATAAAAACATAACTCCATGTATGTTTTTGATGCAGGAACAACATTAAAACATGGCAGAAACCTCAGAAAAGTCAATTTTGTATAATAGGCCCCCTTTAAACACTCTCTTCTGCACCAGCAATCAAGGCAGACACAGAGGCAACACTGCCCCCTACACTTCATGTAACACACTGCGGGTATATAGTCAACAATTAATTAACATTGGTTGTAGTCCTATTGTGTTGTGCTGTGAACTGTGTTGATCCCTTTGTTGCTCTGGATGTACCTCTGCAGTGCGTCCCGTTGCCTTCGAATCCAGCCACACACACACAGGCCGGAGCAGTGCCCTGGGGCCCAGTGATACAACTACAACAGACATGTATTAGTATTTTAAATCAACAAAAACAAGCTCTGGCTCACTCCTCACTTAAAAGGACATTTTCATACTTGGCGTTTTGGTCACAGATTCCTCCACAGGCATCGTCTCGAATCTCTGACAAACACAAATAAGTTATCTATGTTTTTTTTTCCACATATACCGTAGATTTTTCAACATTTAGAAACCCCCCCAGTATAATTTTTTGATGAATTTTATTTGTTTTGTACCACTGTTATTATTAGTTTTAAAGGTTCGGCTAGTTTGTTAAAATGTTTGTGTTTTTTTTTTTACCAATAGAGCAGGTGGATCCTCTCCAGCCTTTGTAACAGTCGCAGCGTCCACTTCCTGTCAGTCCATCTGCACATTTCCCGTGGTCACACTTGCACTCTGAAAAACACAACACAGCTGACCAATCAGTGACAGGTTTAACAACATGTGATCACCCCAGGCCGGGTCACAATTATTCTGGGTTGTCTTTGTTTTGTCTCAGTTTAATCCTGGCTTCATCTTGGTTTGGTTTTGTTCCCAGTGGTAGTAGTAGTGTTCTTGGTCTACATAACATTACCGGGCAAAATTAGACTTTTTTAGACTTTTTACTGCCCATAGTCCATCCACTTCTGCTTCATTTCTTCTCAGTTTAACTGTACATTTTGCCTTTGTTTTGTTCTAATTTCAGACAAAGTTTTGCCTTGAGAGGTTTAGTTGCATTTTAGGGCCTTGGTTTAACCTTGATTAGGCCTGACTTTAGTCTTAATTTACTCCTAGCCTATCTGTAGTATGTTTAGTTTATTCCTAGACCTAGTCCTTGTTTCAATCTTATTTTACTCTAGGTTTTGCCGAAAGTGTAGATTAAGTTCTGGTTTAACTCTAGTTCATTCATTCATCTTCTCACACTTAGAGGGTAAAAGTTTGAAGGTAGCTGGAGCCTGTCCCAGCAACTATAGTCCCTTATGGCATCCCCTCCCCTGTTCCTACTGTGGTTCTGTCTTTCATCTACCTTGTCTGTGTGATAGTGTAACTGAGATGTTAAGGTGTGGGCGGGGCCGTTGGCACAGAATGGCAGCTGTGGCTACGGAAGTAGTTTACCATCACCGAGTGTGATGGAGGAGTAAATGAATAATGGCTCTAACTGTAAAACAACTTTGAATACAGAGAAAATTGCTATATAAGACCTATACATTATTTTTATTATGGCGTATTAACTAACACATGCATGTCTTTGGACGGTCAGAGAGTCTAACTTGCAATATCCTTGGCAGGAAAACTAGCCACTCTGCCAATGTGCACCTAATTTTAGTAAATCCGCTTTTTTATTGGGATAGCCCTGGTTAAGTCCTGTTTTAGCTCTACTGGAGTCTCTAAAGGCAGGTACTTCTTTCCTTCACACTACTTTTTATACTATTGTTGCCTTGTTTAACTGTTGCCTTAACGCTGAGTTGAAAGTCTTTGATTTCTGTTTGTAGTTACTGAGGAAGAGGACATCCCTCTGGAGTAAGGTAAGGTAAGATTTCTTGTATTTTCCTTGACCCCAGGTTCACTCTGCCACAGTTTGTTTTGCCCAGATTTACAGCCATGTTCTTCTGGGATGGGTCTGGGAGTTGTGACTCGAGCTTCAAGTGGGAGTGGCCTAGAATGCTGAAAAGTTATAAATCTCAGTTTATTCACAGCCACACAGATTATGAGACGCTTCACTTAGGGAACCACTCTCTAGGATACAGCCAAATTGCTCCCGAACAGTAAAAAGGTCTAAAGTGGACTGTGTACTACTGGTGCATACATGAAACAAACATTCACTGTACATTGTGAACAGTCAACAAATAATAAACAAGTAATAAAAACAAGTTATAAACAAGTTGTAAACATCTAGTCTATAGAATTAAAGTAGTGCTGCACAATATGAGGAAAAATGTGAAATGCTATAATTGTGTTTAATGCTGCAATAATGATATTTTTGGTGATATTTTATTGTACTATTTTTTAAATAACAAGTTCAATTAAGTTAAAGCATAAATATCCACAAGTCAATGTATTTACTAGTCAAAAGTGGACCAAAATTAAAACTGAAAACAAAGACTAAACCGAGTCTAAACCGGGACTAAATCAGGTCTTTTTGGTCACAGTCTAAGTAGTAGTTGAAAACAATGAGAGGACAATAATTTTAGATGTAAATCCTTGTCAGATGAAGTACCTTAGAGTTGCTGTGATATATTTAGTTTATTGCGATATGGATATTGCGTTTACTGAAATCGCGATAACAATAATTTTGCAATATATTGTGCAGCCCCTACAAGAAACACAGTTGAGATTCACACAACTGTGTTTCTTTTCAGTTCACGCATGCAGAAAAATGCCAGAACATTCCCAGGTCGGCTTTGTTTATTCTGGACCACTGGCAGAGATTGAGTGGTGCCCCTCCCCCCCGGCGGCTCAAATAGGTTAAGACATTAATACAACAAAATCATCCCAAAAATGTTATAAAGAAGAAAGTGAATCTAAATCATATTATCCATCTTATATCTACATTTCTTGCAATCATCACTCTAGTTTTCTTTGCATTTCGCTAATCAATAGTACTGCGTGAGTCCAAAAACACACAGCACTGGGGTGGGGAGAGAAAAATGCCTGTGCATCAATTCATTCATCTCAGAGTTTGTCAAACTTAATGATAATAAATCTTAAGAGTAAAAATTTGTTTGTAGGACTAACGCATAAGAACGCTGTCAGAATAGGCTGTTTATAGTCTTTGGTTAGAATACTCAGTGTCTGTGCGCACTGGGACATCCCTTGTGTTTGTGCTGTGTTGTAACTGTATAATGTTACACCAACAAGGACGATATACAGTATTTGTATTCTCATAACCGCTGCTTATTTGTACACTTTATTAGCCTTACTTTTATTTGACTTGTTTAGTTCTGGGGAGAACTAGGTGTGTGCCCTGGGCAGTAGTGCAAGGTGACATAAATACTGGAGGTGGATGTTTAATTAGCCTACAGCGCGCTGACATGCAGATAGTTTTAGCACACGAAGGATAAGACACAGAACAGATGCGTCCACAGGCCAATTACTGGCACAAGTCAGCATGTGTGGATCCCATGAGGAGCGACCCTCTCACCTGTCCAGTTCTTACTCAGCTCCTCCAGTGCCTCACGTTGCGACAATGTCCAGGCATAATAAGTGCTACTCTATAGCAGCGTCAGTGCTAGTTTGAGCTCTCATTGGAGGCTGGAGATGCATCCTCCCACGCCTCGCACAGCGCTCCATGAGCACAAGATGCAATTGTTTCCTAACCACCAAAAAAATTGTTGAGGCACATAGCAAGGCATACGCTAAATAGGCCATAAAGAATGCTCAACCCGGGGGCACTTCACCGTGGCCCGCAGAGCCATGCTTCGGCACTTTCAGAGCGGGTCAGGGCACAGAGAAGCTCTCCAGAGATGCACCGTGGAGACCGCCTCGGTTTGACTTAAATCATCTGAATGACAGATTTAGTATAGCTCTGAAAATATTCTTCACTCATTCTTATAAAGGTAACAATATACCAGCTTACAAGAACCCATGGTCTGTAAGTCTGCAGAAGGCAATATATTAAGTAATACATTCACAGATGGGCTGTAGTTGGTGTGTTGGTTAAAAAAGAACATCTGCCCCTCCTAGGAAAAATGTCAAACTACGCCTATGCTCTGGACCCTGCCATTCTGAAAAAATATGTGAAAGGGGTGTTAGTGACTTGATTATTGCTACTCTTTCACAAATTGAAGAAAGTGAAGATAAATCTTTTAGTACAAGCTAAAGGAAGCTATTCATAGCATAAGTCTGCCTAATAAAAAATTGTTGGTGAAAATTGGTTAAACTTGTAACCCTTCAAAGACATTGCTTCTGCTGACTAAAATCTGGTTTAGTCCCAGAGCAGTCCATGTTCAGCCCTTTTCTAGCCCCTTGTTTTGCCTTTTTGTTAAGTCAGTCACTCACATCTACTTACGTTTGGAGCAGTTGTTTCCGTATCTCCCGGGCTCACACTCCTCGCAGGATGTCCCATGAAAGCCCTCGAAGCAGCGGCAGTCTCCGTTCCCGTCGTGACCGTCCTGACACTGTCCGTGATTGGAGCAGGGGCTGCCCACATCACCGGGGCATTTGTAGCAATCATGGCCGTAATAACCGGGGCAACACGACTGGTCCTATGGCACAAATAGACACACAGCAACACCACCTGAGCTTTAGGAGGCGTCACATTTACTTTCATTTGGTATGAGGTTTAAACAATGCCTTCATGTCTGAGCTAACTGGGTTTGTATTTCTAAAATTTTACTTGCCTGACCATAGAACAGGACAGTTTTATATGTCACCTCAGTCTATTTTATATTAGTTTTGGCCAAGAGAATTCAGCAGTGTTTTTGTAACATGTTCACACACAACTTCCACTTTAGTTGAGAAAGCTTTGGCTTGAAATTGTGCAAACTGTGTTTCTCGCCAAAAAGCTGAACTCAGTAACAATTATTGTTTCTTCGCTGTTTCTTTGCCTCATTTTTCTCTATGCAGTTCTTCCTACATTTCAGAGTAAAGCACTATCATAAACAGGGCAGCTCCAAGTTTTGTCTTGTGAAATTTAAGACCATTTTAAGACTTTTTAATGCCAGAGTGAAATTTAGTGCCCACATCGTCAACAACAGAACAATAATCTGTATGAATTTTAAAGTCTAATACAGATGAAAGCACTCCAGTGCTGCATTACAAAATAATGAATAAATAAATCATGCATTTCAATAAATATATTTTGTTGTTGTGGTGACTCTACTTTATTGTAATATTAACATAATGTTTTGAGAAATTTTAAGACCTAAATTAACAAAATTTAATACCTATTCATAATATTTAATACTTTTAAGGCCTTGATTTTGACAAGATCAAATTTAATACCTATTTAATGCTTTGAGGACCTTGGGGCTAGCTGATAAATACTCATAATTTCAGTTGACTACTATATGATCCCTCTAACTTTTTAACACTAAAGTTATTTTTGTCCTAGCTTTTGACCCTCCAACTTTTTGATATGTGTTGTATTATCATTTAATGGTAAAATATCTCAGTTTCAACACCTAAAATATTTTCGGAACTGGGTTTGTACACATGCCATTTTGTCTTAATAAAATATATTTAAAAAGCTGTCTTCTTACTGTGGAGGTCTGCAGACACTTGATGACACAGCCTGGCACAGACTTGAACCTGGAACCAACACGTTTGCGGTATTTACAGTTTGGCTTCATGTTGGATGGGAACTGGCTCTTGACCTGTGAAGCAACATTAAACCAGGTGAGAAAAGCTCTGTACAATGACCTTGGCTCAGAATAAACTGGACTGAAGAGGGACTTACTGGTTTGTATTTGTACAAGCAGCGAGGAGGTTCATTACAGTCTGTGCACCGGCCCTGGACACAGAAAAATGGCAAAAAATCAGGACTAGCCCAGACCAATTTTAAGAAATACTCCATAAAGTCAGTAGGGGAAATGTTTATTTTTTTGTTGATGCTCTGGAACACCGTCTGGATCCGGGAACATGGGCTTAACTAGGAACAATTGAGGACTAACCAGGACTGTCTGCTTACATTTACTTGCATCACGATTGGTTTTCCACATCTGTTCCTCTGCACACCAAGAACCTGGTTGAGGACCAAAATAACTCCGGAATCAGTCTCGATCAAGCCTCCGTCCAGAGGAACGTCATTCACCGCTGTCTGTAGCAAAAACACAGACTACGTCTCAACATGAGGCAACAGAAATAAAAACTAAACTTTATCAGGGCACACATACGTACAGTTACAGTAAGAGCGAAAAGCAACATTAAGAGTTGACTAAACTGGAACTAACCATGGATTGAGAGACAGGACAAGTTACCTTATTTTTGTTGTTGATGTGAAACTGCAGTTGATATTCTTTCCCCAAGAGCGTGCTCTTCACCAAACCATCATAGAGTGAATCGTGGTACAGAGGAGAGCCGGGAATCACGTGATACTTGAACGTATCAGAGTCCTACACAAAACAATACCACAAGAGGTTAGTGAAAGTCTATTAAATCTAATAGATTTGTGGGCTAAAAGGACTCCTGTAGTAAGCTAGGAGTGTTGGACCCAATTACTCACTGTTTAAAGAATGAAAAAAGATTTTTCTAAATAATTTTACTGACACCTTTATGTCACATGTATTTTAACATTTCTATCACCATTTCGTGCAATTAAAACATTATTTAGGCTTGAGATAACCCATTTCTGTGTCCCCACCCACCAGTTGAGACCACTGCTCTAATCCATGTCATCCATGTCTCTGTATTTCAGTTCAGTACCAGTTCAGTGGCATTGTTCTTCTGAAGGTGCTCTCTGATGGCCTGGTCTGTGGGCAGCAGCAGAGTGAAGCTGGACTGTAGCTCTCCAGAAAGATTGTACATCTGAAAATAACAATGGAGGACAATGAGGGTTACATACAATATCAGTAAAGCTTTGAGTTTTGTCCTCTAGTCCAAGTTTAGTCCTAGTTTAGTCTCTATTACAAACGTTGTTGAAAGAAGTCTAGTAGTATATTGTAGGAGTATTGGACCACTGCTGAAATTCTATCAAAAATGGACATTCCTTTAGGAGACGAGAAGTCTGCTCTTACCCACCAAGGACTGCGAAACAAAGACATATATCTGTCCTATACAAACTGCAGACCAATAAATATGCCAGAAGAGGTCTCCTCTCTTTTCTGATAAGAACCAGAGACCTGGCACAAACGGCACCACAGATGGAAACAGATAATTAACCTACGCCTTTGTCCATCCCAACAAGTTATGCATATTAAAAGATTTTATATGCATCTACATGTTACTTTACAGGAAAATGTCATAGCTATGTTTTGTGAAAATTGTTAAATGTAACATGTTTTTAAAGGTACGTAAATTGAAGTGGAGTAAGACACATTTCTTTTTATGACATTTACTTAGGTAATTTGAATCCTCTCCACTATCAGTACAGAGGGGCCGTACCAGAGACACCCCCTCTTTCCAGTCTTATCTTGGGGAGTGGTCCGCATTCCTCAGTTTTGTCTTGTCTTAATCTTAGTCTTGGTCTAGTCTTTGTCTTGTCTCGTCTCCATCTCTCCTTCGTCTTTTAAGTCTAATTTTTCTTTTCTTCTCATCATTTTTGTTGCGTTAAGTTCACCTTGCCGGTGGTAACATCTTTTCACGATAAGTCGCCAAACTTTTGTTCAAGTATCATTTTTGTAGTTTATTTTGAAAAGCCTCGCGCCGCGCAACATCCGCCATCTTTAACAATCGCTGCCTTGACCAAAGCAGCTATTTTAAGAAGTTATACTTCTAAAGTTTTGAATCGCTGTGAAGGGATTTTATTGAATTTTTCATTTGGCATTAAAAGGGACATTTGCCATACTCTGAGACTTTGACGCTGCCTTACGCTGACAACAGCTAAACTCTCCCTGAGCGGTATCACGCTCGCTGTTCAACATAACGGGACACCTGGCGACTGGCTTGTGGAGTTTTTTGGAGGACAAACCACGAACCGCAGCTTGGAGCCGGGAAGACCAACCCTGCTACGCCCCGCGGATCGAGGAAGGACCAACATCCGAGCCCCTGGCTGAAACCGGAGGCTGGCTGTCATCACCGCCCTTCCCCTCCTGCTCCGAAGTACGGTAGACCAGTGTTGTGTGACAGACTTGACGCTTATAGTCTCAGAGTCTATTCCCTTATTCCTAAATTTCCAATAATTTAATAAGTCAACTTATAAATTACTCCACTGCAATTCATCATTAGTTAATCAGTAATTCTGCATAACGGTTCTGTTCAAAATTACATTCCTTTCAATATTTACCCGTATACAATTCTGCCTTATTGTGTAAATAAATGTTATACTTAATCTAAATTAAGTTGAGTTTGGTGATCTTTATCTATTACACTGAGTCAATCCTGGTCAATCCTTCCCTCTTAAGACATTAGTTTAGGTGTTTTAATCTGCATGTTAGCGCAAGGCTAACTGGTACCAATGCGGAGTTATTACTCTTAACCTTTGTCTTAGTTCAGTGTATATATTTTTATATATGTACGCTACAATATATACTGTATATGTACCTACATGCCTTGTGTTTATTGTATCTATTGTATTTATGTGACTGTGACTGTGAACCAAAGACAAATAAAGTTAAAATACAGAATTACCAGTGCGTAGTCTCTGAAGAGGCTGAAGTTGAGTGTGGTGTTGAGGAAGTCCATCAATAAAGGAGGGTCTGGAGGGATCTCAGCCAGAGCAGGGGGCAAGACCTGAATCAAGCAAAACAGGACATAATAAATGAGTCCCAAAATGGTCTACTAGAGGCATGTTCAACTAACTACCACTCTTTTATGTATCCAGTCAGTACCTGGTTGATAATGTGGATGTATCCATTGATGGCAGGCCGGTTGTGGCCAATGATGGAGGCGTTTCCGATCCGGATTGTCTGTAATAAAGCCAAACCGATCTTTAGAAAAGAAAACAAAATCAGAAAACAAGCTCTCCTTTGATTTTATGCCATGTTACATGTTGTAAACTAGAATGGAAACATAAAATACGCCTGGATGGAGAGCAGCAGTTTGCGCCAGTGTGGAGAGTGCTCACAGGTCTGCTCAGTTAGATCACAGCACTCTGTTTCCATCTCTGGTCTCTCTGGTCCTTATGAAAAGACGACTGACCCCGTTCACTTGAACTACTTCATGTGCACTTTAACTTCGACCAAGTCAGTGTAACCCAGCCCCTTATTCCCAGAGCAGTGGATATGTGCAGTCATTTCCATATTGATTTTGCATTATGTTTTTTCTATGGTTCTTCCTGATGCAACACTTTCTATTTATCCAGACTTGGGACCAGCCCAAGGGGTACATTGGCTCAATTGATATTTTTAAAAATTTATTATATTAAATTTAGTTGCTGGAAATGGCTTGTTTTCCAATTTTACATTTTCAAGTAAATACAGGGACCCAAATCCACAAATATACAGTGAACTTATTACTCAAGACGTTACACAGAGGAATTTCAGGCTGTGTTGGAAAAAAAAAAAAAAAAAAAAAAAAACATGTACTGTCCATCGGCACATTTCTTGTAAGTAATAGTGAGCAGCAGGGGATTGTGGGAAGTGTAGTGTAAGACCCTCACCCCATTGCTGCTCTTGCTGATCTCCCATTTGGTCGGAGCGTTCAAAGAGGTCAGTTTAGTTCCCACCAGTTTATCCAGGTCCTCCACAGAATACACCCCTGGCAAAACGTGGGACCTGCAAGAAACACCGCATACATCCATTTTAATTAAGTGGGGTCATCTTACAACCTGTAGATTGATGGTTCAATCTCTGTTTTACCTTTTCATGCTGGTGAACTGCCCTTGTGTAAGACATTAAAACCTTAAGTACTTACTTTAGACTTTGTTAATTTCTAATCTAGTTTAAATTAAGACAAAACTGCTACTGACCGTATGAAGTATAGCATGTGGTGTCGACTGGACCAGAAGCTGTACTGCGCTGAGCTGAAGTTCATCATGGCATCTCTAGAGGGAGCCAGCACTGTAATGTTCCCATAGAGGTCCTCTGGGATGACTCTGCTCCTCTGACATATGACCAGACAATAATCGTTAGAAATTCAACATCAAACCAACATTTATGCAGTAATAAGAAGCTGCAGGATTTAAAGTACTGCAGGCCTGGCTGGCTCAGGCTGAATTTTTTTGGACTCGATGTAAGCTCTTAGCATCCACAATATTCAGGTCTTTCTTTTGAATCTTACCCTTACAAATCTGTACAAATCAGTCAACCTCCACTGCATCATCTCCAGCTCCTGCACACACACACACAGGAGAGAAAAGCCAACAGGAAAAGTTAACCTTGACAAGAAAACCGCTTCTACTATGAAAATAAGTTTTTTATTTTTATTTCAACAAAACTGTAAAAGGTGACCAGAAACAGGACCAGGAATAATTTACACCTTGGACTTTCAGACATGTTTCTACTTTGACACAGAGTAGCAACAAGCTACAGCTGAAGGAAAGTATTTTTAGTATTCTGAGTATTTTGATAAAGCCTAGGTCTAAATCCTGGCCTTAGGGAAGTGTCCTGTTTGTGTGTGTGTTGTTTTTTTGGTTGTGTCTGTTTTTCTGTTTACTTCGAGGATGGTGCCGTAGCAGGTACTGCCGTTGCCGTGGTAACCGTCCGGACAGGTGCAGGTGTGAGTCCCGCCCTCCTGCTGTTTACAGGTCGCCTGGGAACAAACACAAACAACAGCAAAGCATCGTGGGAAATGTCGCATAAAGCCGCAGGGACAGCAGAGTTTCAAGTGTGGCATTTAAACCAAGGCTTTCATTGTTGATTAAAGTGAACATATTTTGTTTGAGCATTTTATTTAATTAGGAAAAAATAATACTAGACCAATTCACCTGAGGAAAAATACACCACCTCGTTAAACAGAGTAAAAGCTAGTGTTTTTCTTTTCTTCCCTTTTCTCTATTTATGTTTGTCTTTTGTGCTGTTTCTCTGTGCAAGCAAATGTGAACAGCCCTAAATTAGACACTTTCTTAGCGACATACATCAGTCAGTCTGTCTAGACCAGTGTTTCTTAAACTGTGGTACGGGTAACACTGGTGGTACGCAGACTTCTTCTGGTGGTACTCAGGAGTTTTTTGCAGTTCAAGCCCTTATTTAGAGCCAGTTTTATTCCTGTTTTAATCCTGCTTTAGCTGGGGCTAGGCCTGGTTTAGACCTGGTATAGACATGGTTTAGTCCTAGTTAAGTCCTAGATTAGTCCTTTTTTAGGTTGGTATTTGAGGAGCCAAATATTTTGGTGGTTGGAGGTGTTATTTGGTGTGAAAAGTTTGGGATTCACTGGTCTAGACCAATCAATTAGAGCTTGATACTGTAATATATTGAGTCTTATTTATTTTTCCACAAATTATTTCTATCACAATATACTATTAGAAGATTAAATAATTTTCCTTAAATACGAGAAAAAAATCATATACTTTCACTATAAATGCAATGTAAGGGGGTCAAAAAACATTTACTTGGAGCTTGGATACATTTTGTTAGAGAAATGCATGCGCTGAGAGGCTGTTACCAGTTCGTGACATCCTCCATTATTCTCGCTGCAGGGGTTAATGAGGTCGCACACTTTTCCATTTCCCGTGTAGCCTTTTTTACAAACACACTCCAACTGTGAACAGCAAACAGGGATGAATCAAGTCAATGAGAAGTCTCTCCTCAAACCATCTATACAACAGAAATCCCATTTAACACACTGGCAATAAAGTACATCATTAGGAGATATCACAAACATTTAAAAAGAAGTCTGGACTTTTTTTTTTTTAAGCGGAAAACATTTAATCTCTCATCCCAGAAGATTTCTCAATTTCAAGATACAGTATACACCATATTAACACTGTTTACAAGGCTGACACTGACAGAGACACACTGACAGACAACAATGCACTCTCCCATACAGTCACTTAGCAGATTCATTAATTCATCTATACATTAGATTAGATAAACACTTTATTAATCCCAAAGGAAATTCAAACATAAGTGTCTTTAGACATTTAGAGCCACACTTCACTAGGGCTGGGTACCGTTCAGATTTTTTTGATACCAGTACTTAAATGATACCTGGTTTTCGATACTGGTACCTGAGCGATACTTTTTCAGATATCTATGGTGTACTAATTCATCTTCTACAATCAAACAAACAATCAAATAAATCAAACAATAATATTGCATTAAAAAAACATTTCTGGAGCAAATTTCTTAGCTGTAAGTTAAAACCAGTAGTTCGTATGATTTAAAGAGCAACTCAAACCTAAACCACTTTTTTTTAGCTGATCAGCTGAACAAAAGGGGCATTAGTGATACACCTCACTATTTATAGTTGTATCTTTGACCGTTTTGGAAAAAAAGTTCTAAATTCACTTTTTGTGGTGAAAACCGTCAGAGCGCTGCCCTCCCAGGGTCAAACGGTGGGTACTTCTGCTCAATAGTTGCAGGTAGACAAGTGTGACGTACCACACCTGTGCCACGTGTTGCCCCCCACGGCCTCGCACTCCACACCCTTGACGTCTCTCTCCCCTGCGCGCTCGACCCAGTCCCATTGTTGCCAGGTGTGGTTCGTTTGCCTAAAAACGCCACTCAGCCCTGCATTCATTGTTCAGTCCCCTGTGGCCCTCCCTCCCTGCTCACAGCGGGCGTGGAGTCAGAACGCCGGACTCTGCTCTCGCTCGTTACTGCAGAGCTTTCCCGTGGCATAGGTGATACAGGCAAATGCTGAGAGTGCAGAGTGATGGGGGAAGTGCTTCCACTGTCCCATGCGTCAATGCACAATAAGGCCTAATGAGCCTGATCAATAACAGTATATACCTACAAATTATGGACACTGGGGAAAGTTTTGAGTCCATAGGTGTGTTCTACTCTTGTCAAGATGTAAGTAACTTTTCATTTGATGACAATTGACCTCTTACTCACGGAGTTATGATCATAAACAGCTCCTGAAATAATACCTGCAGTAATAAAGATGCAATCTGAAGCAACTGTTACTGTGGCAGTGTGCGACACCTTGTGTTATTATATAAGGAACATAAAACATTAGTCCAGACATCCTGTATTGTTTTTTTTTTTTCTGGGACTTGGCAACTCTGCAGTAAAGGTCTCTGACAGCTGCCAGTCACAGGTCCAGGCCTCGCTCCATGCTCAGTTCTCCCCCTCTGTGTCTGCCTGGACATCTGCTCACTTTTTGAGCTGTTTTCAATCTCTGGCAGTGGGCAGAGTAAAGCCTGGGCTAGCGTTGAGTTGCTCTTTAATCTGTCTTATTTATTTGATTCATACATGCAAATGAACATTAAAGATACCACTAGGTACTGAAACTTTGTTTAACGGTACCCAGCCCTACACTTCACCTATACATGCATGTCCTGGGGCATTTGGAGCCACACTTAAAATATTCTGTTTCTGACTCACCTGAGCTGGGCCGATGTGGACACAGGTGGCGTTGGGGCTACAGCCTCCTCTAGATTCACTCTGACACAAGTTGATCTCCACACAGACTTTTCCATCGCCCGACCATCCTTCAGCACAGACACAGGATGCATTACCAGGACCGTTGTACACACACTCAGCCTAAAAGAAAAGAGGACCGGTGTGAGAGCTTACTCAAAATATAAAACTGTCTTTGTGTATTCCATTTTTAAAGATACGTTTTTCCATTCTATTCATTATTTGACGTGTATTTAGCTAAATAATAATAATGACAAAAATCCATGTTTTGCCAATTTGAATCTTATAAAACTTGCTTTTAGCCTGTAAAAAACAGAATGCAACATTAGCGTGAATTAAAACTCCTCACGTTAGTATCGCAGCCTCCTCGGTTGCTCTTGAGGCAGGGGTTGATGGGAGAACATGAGTGACCATCTCCCTCGTATCCGTCTCGACAGACACAACTGAAAACATGTGAAAATTAAAATACTCATTAAAGTTTCAAAGCACTGCACTGCTGTAGCTGTGGTTAGCTGGTGGACTTCTTGTCTACCACAAAATACTAACCCACTCCATCAAGCTGAAGTTTAGAGGTGACCATAAAGGGGACATAATGCTTTTGTCACGCCTTTTTAAATAATACTGGACGACTCTGCATTATTATTTCACGTTTTATAACTTAAAATAATGTGTGGAGAGCTGTTACTTTCCCTTTGCAGAAAACGCTTGGATTAGTTGTCCAACGCCTCCTGCTGGCAACAGTGGGAAATGCACTGAGCATAAAATGGCTATTTAGCATGGCTATTCGCAACATGACAGATAGATAAATGAGCTGACTGCTTCATAGTGACAGCAATTTAAGCGCTGACATTATCAGAGCAAGTTCGGCGATGGTGTATGGACTTTAGAAATCTGCAGGAGCACTTCCTGGTGTCATGTTTCTACGCGGAGTGGTTTGAGCGTTAAGCGTTTGAGCTCATGAGAAACAGATGCCGTCAGCATAGAGGGTTACTCAAACATGCGTGACTAAAATAAAGTACTCCTCCAGGTATGTTTTTGAGGTGCAGACAACATTATAACTTGGTTAAAGTTGATTTAACTTAATATGGGACCTTTAACCTTATCAGAGCTGCCTGGTAAAACATCTGTATTTTCTGTTTCTTCTTGCTTCCCTGTCCTATGTTTATGTTTGTCTTTTTGTGCTGATTCAAATAACAGATGATTGTGTTTTAAAGTTTTGTTCTTTTTTTCACCAATGAAATACAAATATATTGTATGTTTAGCAGCACTAGCCACAGCCTCTGTGTGTAAGTGAAAGTCCTACACAGTGGTGATGCCATTGTGAATGCAGAATGCGTGGATGTGGCAGTGCTCCATCAGTCCGTCTGAGTTACATGGTGTCTCTCTTTTGTCACACAAATCTCCAGAGAATCCATCCAAACAGGAGCCACTGCGGCAGCGCCCCCCACTGCCGGGACGGTTATCACACACACCGTGAACACAAAAACATTCTGGAAAATACATACAAGAAAAACAATCAGAAAGCCGTTTGTGCCTCATTCATCAGTTTTCTTCAAGACTTAGAGCCAGTATATCCATGCCAGGCTAAAGGGCTATCAGAGCTTCTACTGTGGTTGAATGACTTTTATTTTTTGGAGTTGGCTATGATGTGACGTTGAGTAGGCAGTGATGTTCATAATAAAATACAAGATGAAAATGCTTTGGGGAATGGCATGGTAATCTAATAACAGCACTGATTTCCTGTGATGAATACATCTTAAAACATCTGCATTATCTTCATGCCCCAGAGTCACTTAAAAGCAGCCAGAACAGCACACAAACCAAAACACAACTCTTACAGAGTGTGACAAACATAGAATTTCTGAAGCAGTTAACAGCTCTAACTAATGCTCTGACTGTGAATACATAAACTCCGTAAAGAGAACTCTCTCTGCGGTTTTCTCTTTATTCCTTGTTAGTTTACCTTCATCGCAGTTCTCTCCGTGTTTGCTGCGGTCTGAGCAGATGTGACAGGCAATGCCCTCGAACCCTGGTCGACAAGAGCACGAACCATCGCCGTTCATACCATCTGAGCACTGTGGGAACAGCTAGTCATTACTGTCCATATACAGAATATAGTAGGAACTAGAAATTGGTAATACGGAAAAAAGTCAGACATTTTGTGGTTTAAATACAAATGTTCTCATATTGTCTGTCATAAAGAGGAAAATTCAAATGTTCTGCTTTGACTCTTACCGTTCCTTTGTCGAAGCAGGGATGTTCAAAGCCTCCAATGCAGGGCTTACAGTCCGGACCATAAAACCCTTTACAGCACTCTGCCACCTGCACAAAGATTGGGTGAGTAGTTACTGATGTATAATACAAGGCTATAACTAGCCAGTAATTAGCACAATTGTGGAAAAATAAAGTGTGTTTGTACCAGATGAATTTCAAAGTTTAACCCCCCCACCCCCACCCCCCCCACCCCCACCCAAAAAAAAATATCCTGGTCAGTCTTCTTCCCCAAACTTTATCTTTTGTTAGGTTGTATTTTTAAATTGCACTGTTCAAGTATCTAGTTTTTCTGTGCACACATTGCATTAAATCTGCATCAATTTGTTCATGCTGTAGCCCTTTTATAATATCCATTCCCTTCATTTTATTACAACTAAAAGCCATCAAAACAAAAGAACAACATATTTTAACAAAAACCTCTGTGCTCTGTTTAATCTAAAAAATGAGTAACTATGATTTAAAAACTGAGAGACACTTGTTACTTTAGCAGCTGCTGATGGGAGTGAGAGCTCCACCACGATGCAGTTTATTCACCCACACTTTGCACCTTTCTCATTGGGACCAAACAAACTCGAGGGACAACACACACATTGTTTTTTCACAACAGTTTCTAAATAAGTGTTACCGTTTTTGTGGTGTTGCAGTATTTGGCACAGCCTTGGTTCAGAATGGGCTGAGAGTCAGAGACCAGGTACTCACAGCCGGTCTGATGGCTTTCCTACAAACGCAAGCCAATGTTGAAGAAGGTAGTTTAAAATGTAATGATAAGTATAATACGGACTGTACCATTTCCACACTTCCTGCAGGACAGTTGGTCTCAAAGAGGTAACTGCAGCGCACACATGGGCCCTGAAAAGACCAAGTCATTCATGTAATTTACACTTTAAAGGGAAAACAGCAAAAATGTTTTGTTTAGATTAATTCTTGGTTAGGCTCTGATTTAAGCCTAAATGTAGTCCTAATTTAATCCTGGTTCATTTTTGACTTAATATTGATTTAACCCTAGCATGGTGCAAGTTCGTCTTCACAGACTAAGCCTGTGTGCGACTGATTGGTTGTTATTCGTACGTACAGGTGCTATCCAAAAAAGTAGAATATCAAGTAAAAGTGCATTTTTCTCTCAGAGGTTAAATTCAAAAAGTGAAATGCACATATTTATAGTTTCAGTACAGACAGAGTGAAACATTTCAAGCCTTGTTTTCTTATAATTTTGAGTAAAAAACAAAAAAAAGCAAATTAAATTATTCACAAGATTAGAAAATTATGAAATGGTTTAATTTTATAAACTATTTGTGTCGCTGACAAACTCTAAATTTACCGGGAACATTTAACAAAGTTTACCTGAACCTTTATATGGTCTTAATCTGGCTCTGTTGGCGACACAATCATGTGGAGGGCTACGGACAGTTGTCCAGTCACTGACCCCTCTACAGAGAGGATAAACCACTAAAGGTTATTGATAAATAAGCCGCTGTTCACAAAGGTCTGTATTAAAGCAAATGACTTGAAATTTGAGAGAAAAGACAAAAAGTGTTGAATAAAAAGACGCAGAAGCAGCATGGACAGCTGCATACTGTATACAATATAATGTCAAGATAAGCCCAGACCACAACTTTGGGGATGTTCACAGGAAGTATGAAGTCAGCGTATCCTTTTATGGTTAAGTTTTAGAGGACCGCATGTTTCCTTTTTTTTCTCACAATTTTTATGGAGATACTGATTTGATTCTCCAGCAGGACATGGGATCCCGCCCACACTGCCTAAAGTACCACACACTGGGTACATGATCACGGTATTACTGAGACACATCGACCAGCAAACTCCCAACCTGAACCCCAGAGAGAAACTTTCAAGTATTGTTCACAGGAAGATGAGACACAACAGATGAGCTGAGTGCCACTCAGAACGACAATCCAAAAGGTGTGCCAAACAAGTACTGTGTGCGTATATTCTATACACACTTTTCAGAAGGCCAGGATTACTATTTTAATCATTCTATTTATTGGTCTCATAAAATATTATAATTTTGTGAATAATTGAATTTGTTTCATTTTTTTTTTACTGTGGGCCATAATTATCAAAATGATAAGAAAACAATCCTTGAAATGCTTCAGTCTGTTTGTACTGAAACTATAAATATCTGTGTTTTACTTTTAAAACTGAACTGAACTGGGAAAAAAAGCACTTTTGCAGGATATATACAGCACCTGTAGTTGGTCAGTTCTGTGTATATTGTCTCTTGTCAAAAACATTGTTGGTTTTGAAATGGTCGTGTAGAGAGACCCACCACAGTGATCTTGTTCTCAACGATGTCACAGCGATGAGGCAATATGGGAACGATGGTGGGCGGGACCAACAGCCCGTCAATCACATGGATGATCCCATTAGATGCCATGTAATTAGTGCTGACAAGCTGGATGCCCTTCTCCCCGAGCACCAGCTGGCCCTGTGTGGAGATTTAAAAAGTTTAGATGAGTTTAATTGAGTTATAATTGTGTTAAATGGGTTTAGAAGATTGCAGAAGCTGGAGCCTATCCCAGCTACTATGGACCTGAGGTGGGGTACACCCTGGACAATGGTCAGTTAGTCGCAGTTAGTTCAGACTCACATTGTCGGTCACAGAGACGCGGATGAACTGATGGGCCATGGTCTGGATTCGAGGAAGAACAGCCAAGTCATCTGACATCAACTAAAAAAGAGAGAAAACATTCAAATACTGCAAAAACGAATAATATTAAAAGGCATATGTTGTGTTACATTGAAATAATTTATAATAATGAACAGTACTGTGGCTTATTGAGACTTAACTGCCTTAAGAGGAAAGTTGTCAACCCAATGTTAAATACTAAGTTACAAGTTATGGTGGCAGCCTAGTAATCATTGCTGTTAAACGATGCATTATGGGAAACTATACTGAAACTGATTTGGATCCAAACGGCTGGTGGTTCAGGCCTATGGTGTGGCAGTACTGTCGCAAGGGGGCAGACTTTAGGTTTGGTGACAGTAACAAGACTCTTAGTGATACTTAGGGTTAGGGGTTAAAAACAAGGCATAATGCATGCTGCCCTATATTTACAAAACACACAGCAAAAATCCTCCAACAACATTTTTATAACCTAACTATTGTAGCACTTTGTTTGGCTACACCATATCAGTCATTGCTGGTTGGCTAAAACAAATCATGGTAGGGCTGTGCAGAGTACAGTGGTACACTATCAGTCTAGGTTTTCCCAGGTTACAATGAAGTCACAGCTGCTTCAAATCTAAATTGATGAATCACAGAAAAGTTCAGGGAAAAAAAGTGTGGAGTGGTACTGTAGAGAGTGGTGCTCACCGAGGCCTGTGACATGATGTGGTGTCTGAGCAGCTCCTGAAGCTTGTGTTTGGCCTAAAACAACAGCGTCATTTAAACTCTGCTTTAAAGAGAATGTATGCCTTCTGAAACAAATATGGACATATTTGCAACAACATAATGTATATGTAGTATGTATTGAAAACATCTTCTTTCTGAAATGTTTTCAATACTGCTCTGTTCTCTTTGCAAACACTGTAGTTTGTTTCAGCTCTGCTGCAGTGAAGGACCGCAGGGCTGAGGTCTTTCTCTGACTAAAGCCACGTCTCCTTTTGAGTTCACATGTGAATAAAGTTGGAGATTGGAGTTCAGACATGAGAGGAGACTCTCTGAGTGCTTGTACTGTAAAGTGAGGAATAGACAGACAATGATAAAATAACAGCTATTAGCAACATTAAGCTAAATTATCGATAAATGAGCTGACAGCATTGTAGTGGCCTTGGCTGAAATTGTCAGAATGAGTCTGGTGACAGTGTATGGGTTTTAGAAAAGACGTGGCTACATGGCTAAAATCTCAAAAACGTTGATTTAGCAGAATAGGGGACCTTTAGCAAATGAACAATGACAAGGTTATAGTCCTTGTGTGAGTCCAAAAAGGTTCATTTAGTTTCTCACAAAGATTTTTTTATCTTTGTTTTCTCTGTTTATACAAAAGTATAGATAAAACAAACTTTGCCATATTTGATTCTAATACTTTTAACTCAGATGAGCTAATACTTCTGGAAGTATAGTGTATGATACTCAGAAACCTTACATGGTTGAGCATGTAGAGGATGCTGCCATCTCGGGCCGCATCTATTGCCTGATTGGTCGGGACGAATACAGTTAAAGGCCCAGGTCCTCCGAGTGGAAGGCGGGCACCGCAGTTCTGCAACAAAACACAGATTAGAGATGGGTGACTACACATAAACACTACTATATTGCACTCTCTGTTCATATACACAGCCAAATATCACTGTGGGCTTATAAAAGGCACAATAAATATACCACAAACTAACAGTAAAGAAAAAAAAAACACTGCATTTGCATCCATTGTAACTGTTTATTGCCATCAAAGGCAGTACTCACATCAACTAGAGACAGGAAGCGATTAAACAGATCATCTTTCCTCAGAATCTCACTGATCGTCAAATCAGCAAACTGTAAACAACAAATGAATTTTAATTGGTTGAGGAACTAAAGGGAACTAAACCAGGACTAACAAGAGAATACAAACATGACACCCACCCCCTCTAAATGTTACAGGTGGATTTTTATTAATCTTTCAGAAAAGGTAGGGTTATGGGCAAGAAACAAATAATTAGTTTTTTGGAGTGGATCCAGAGGAACTGCAATGCCTTGGCAAAGATAAGACAGGTTTTACCCAGGTCAAAACCAGGCCAGTTTTAGCTGTACCTTTTCATTGCGTGTGGGTCTGTGGAGGGAGCTGATCATGACTCGGTCAATGACGTGGATGACTCCATTTGCTGCTGGATGGTTTTCACTGAGCACTGTGTAAACAACACTGGGGTCATCCATCAGGATCAACTTCTGTAAAAAACAATGTAAATATAAAACAAATTTAAGGCTTTAGTTGGATAAAACCAAGAATCAGCCAGACTTAACCCTTGAAATGAGTGTGCGTGAAAAATCAGCAGTTTCTGAAGCATAAGTCCATGTTTTGCCCGCTTGCTGTATGGATTTATTGCGGCGAAAAATGGTTCTGCGAACTGTGGTTTTTGCACAGAACAGCAAATGCTAAAGTTAGATGTCAGCACAACTGCTAGCACTGTTGTGCAGACAGAGTTGATGCTGTATTGTTTTTTTCATTCTCTCTTTTGTATTAAAGATTAAACCTTTTAAGATGAGTATTTCTCTAAACTCCACTCTTAGGGTTGGCTTACGCTCCAACAAGTGGGCGGAAACCGCAAACATGGATGTGTGTGCACCTCAGCCTTTATCTGCGGCTGGCAGACTGTCACTTCCATATCTATTAAAAACAGATCAAAAACTTCTATTCCAGATGAACCCTATACTTCGCACACTCACAGCCCTCCCGCTCTGTCTGCTCTATGCGGCATATGGCCTGTCCCTTGTGAACACGCTGCTTTATGATAGCCCGTCGGGCAGGGGCTGTCAAAAAAAAAAAAAAGGAATTGCCCCAGGACATCGGGCTATCAATTCTGTGAGCCCTGGTCTTGGTAAGTTTTAGTCAGAGTTTAATAATCTGCACTACTTTACAATGTACATTTTTTAATGAAACATTTTATTCTATTGTGTTTGTCTTTGAGCAGATCATTGGGTCCATAGCGTGAAACCAACTTTGAGTGCTGCCTAAACCGGGATATTTCCCAGCTGGCATTTCAAGAAATGGCTCTAGTATCAGAGCATGGATTGTCTTGTCCAATCTGCCACGACGTCTTCAGAGATCCGGTAATTCTGACGTGTAGCCACAGTTTCTGTAGCAAGTGTCTGAAGAGCTGGTGGGCAGAGAAACCCTTAAAGGAGTGTCCACTTTGTAAGAGAAGGTCATCCAAAGAGGATCCACCGCTTAACCTGGCTTTGAGGAATCTGTGTTTGGAGTTTGTAGAGAGCTGCAATGAGCCTGTGTGCAGTGAACACTCAGAGAAACTAAAGGTGTACTGTTGCGATGATCAGAAGCCAATCTGTCTGGTCTGCAGAGACTCAAAAACTCACCAAAAACACATGTTCAAACCCATCGATGAGGTGACACCAGACTTCAGAGACGTGCTGCACAAGATCCTCCAGCCTCTAGAGCAGGGGTCTCCAACCTTTTAGGGTTTGAGGGCTACCCAAAAGAGAATTTGTACTGAGGGCTACTCGTGCAAAATAATCCTCTATATTAAAGTCCTGACATGCCTTTCAAATGACACTAGGATCGTATGATTGTTTGCTTTGCATTAATGATAATGTTTATAAAAATAATCTTGTAATTAAACATAAAAACAAGTTTAAAAAAATAAATTATGACTAAAACACTGCAGTAGTCACCTCACAAGCTCCAGAAGGGCTACCTTGTGCTCGCGGGCACCTCGTTGGTGACCCCTGGTCTAGAGGAAACCTACAGGTTTGTGATTCATGCTTGCCATTTTCTGCCATCTATCAGTAGCTGGTGTTCACTTTCCGAATCCCTCTGAATGAGTCGCCAACCTTAGTAGATACCTAGTTCATTTGTTCTGTTAGCTTATTCAGCCAATATGCATCTACTGTATCAAGGTCTGCTGACCAGCTCTTCATGCCTGAGATTGTTGGACATTGAAATGATGGCTGTTAGTTTTTTTTCTGGGAGGTTACACTCTGTATGATTTTTTTTTTCTAGAAAAAAAGACAGAGTTTATCTTTCCAGCCTCTTTTTCTCTAGTGTATCTCGTCAGACTGGCAGTCAACGTCTTTACCTGGCTTTACTAAACTCTAAGATATGAACAACTTCAGCACCTGCTCCATCTGACCTTGTTTCAGAAAGTTGGCTATCTTCCCACCATGACACCTTGTTGTTAGCCTCTAACACCTTTTGACTTTTGTGTGTGTGGTGGATACTGTTCCTTAGGGCAGATAAATGTGGTGAGCCTGATATCTAACCTGACCTATTATTCTGGCTCCCTCTTGCCATAGAATTTGTGCTGTACCTGAACAAAATGTAGTAGGAATAACCTTCTTTGCATGGATCTTACTTAAGGATCCACACTGGAAGCCAGTAGTGTTGCTAAATGAGATCCCGCATGTTTCTTGAACATGGTGAGGTGTTGTTCACTGCTGTACTATTAAGGTTGTGGACATTAGCTGAAAATTATAACACACAATTTTTACTAGCAGCTTTCTTTTTTTCCTTCAGGTTTTGAGTAAAATCAAAGAGCAGTTTTCTGCAGCAGAGGCTCATATTGAAGCCCAGGCTCGTCTCACAGAGAGGCAGATCCAGGAGCAGTTTAAGAAGCTCCACCAGTTTCTAGAAGAGAAAGAGCAGGCCCGGATCAGAGAGAAAGAGCATGCAGCACAAGATGGAGGCTGTGAGCAGAGAGATAGAGGCTCTGTCAGACACTATCGCAGTCACAGAGCAGCAGCCGAGAGCTGCTGACGTCTCCTTCCTGCCACAATTCAAGACTGCAGCGAAGACAGTGCAGCCCTGAACCCTGGTGGAGGGGCCACAGCTGGGCTCAGGAGCTCTGATAGACCAGGCCAAACATCTGAACAACCTGAGCTTTGACATTGAACTATAAAATATATGGACACACTGACAGATTACAAGTGTAAATAATATAGGGGTCATTTAATTTTAATTCAGCCCATTTCCTTGATTGTCTTAACTTACTTGTGTTACTTGTATTTTGTTTCATGTGAAGTTACACAGATTTTTTAAAATATTAACAATAAAAAAAGATTATTATATTGTATGTCTTCTGTCTTTTAAAATTAGCAATGACCCCTTACGTGGCTAGATGGTCTCTGGCATATTCCATGTAAAGCTGCTGCAAAGTCCCACCCTTTTGAGATTCACTTACTACTCACTACTTAACTCCCAGCAGCTGTTTGTGCTAAAGCTTCTGAAACAAAACAGTGATAAACCTACAGCTGTACAGCATGTGGTATGAATGTTTCTCATTCTCACACCAATCTTTCAATCAATGATGTGACACAGTACACCCCATCAACAGTCCGTGCATAAAAAAACTATTACCAGACACCACTCCACTTTGGGATCAGAGTGTTCAGAACTGTGCCATCTCAACTGGTTTTACAGAAAAAAAGGAGCTGCAAAGGATCAAATGGCTGCCACTTTCACTGCTTCGGTTTGAAAGCAAATCAAACACAGGACTATAATACTTTACTGTGACTTTCTTTTTTTTCGCTGACATAAAGACACACTTACACACCTTCACATGCGTTTCCATGTTTACAGACTGTTAACAACGTCCCACTAAAGATTGCTCCAGGGAACATCTGTGGAAAATAGCGTAAGCCTTTACTGCATTTGAGCGTCTGCTATGTGTCCCTCTATCTTCTATCTGTCCCTAAGTAAATAACATCAAGACTCATATGCAAGGTATTTTCTGTCACATTTTAATTGTTAACAAGTAGAATAACGCAGAATTATTTTTATCTACAGCCCGGGGCGTTTTTTAAATTTGAATAGAATAAAATAAAATAAAACTATAAAACTTTCAAATCATGAGCCAATATTTTATTCACAATAGAACAAAGATAACATAACAAATGTTGACACTGAGAAATTTTACATTTTTATGCACAAAATTAGCTTATTTCAAATTTGTTGCCTGCTACAGGTTTCAGAAGAGCTATAGATGATGAGATTTGCAAAGCCTTTGATATTTGGCGTTAAGGAACATTGTTTTTAACGCATTCCACAATCTTTTAATGTACTCTTTCACAAATTGGAGAGCCTCTGCCCATCTTTACTTCTGAGAGACTCTGCCGCTCTAAGACATCTCTTTTATAGCTAATAATGTTACAGACCTGATATCAATTAACTTAACTAGTTACTAGATGTTCTCACAGCTGAATCTTTTTAAAAATTCTTGCTTTTTCAGCCATTTGTTGGCCCTGTCCCGACTATTTTGAGACCTGCAGAAGGCATCAAATTTGAAATGAGCTCATTTTGTGCATATAAATGTAAAATTTCTCAGTGTGAACATTTATTATGTAATCTGTGTTCTATTGTGAATAAAATATCGGCTCATATAATTTGAAAGTTTTTAGTTCTCATTTTATTCAAAATTTTAAAGTGTCATAATTCCAGGATGCAGGTTATATTATTCATTGTTTTTGTCACTTTCTTTGTTGCTGTTTTTAGTTTTTATTCACTTTTTAAAACTGTTCTGGGTTTGGCACTTTGGTCTTGAATTCTGGCCTTTAAACTGGCCTGTATGCTTGCTCTCACCTACCTAACCTAAATTTGTTTGTTATGGTTTTACATCAAACAATTTAAAAGTGTAAATGATGCATGGTGTATAATATTTTTATTTTTATTTGAAGTAACAATGAAATTCACTCCAGTGACTGTGACGTTGATAATTCAGAAATTAAAGTAAATCTTAAAATCTATGTGTTGCTTTTCTTAGGCTGAATCTGAAAAGGGGTAACTGTACCTCCTAACTCCAGCAGCTCTGTCTCTGCTCTGGAGAGTTAGCAGCATTAACCCTCACAGCACCTTTACTTTTTTGATCCTCAATAAATCAGTCTTTTTAAAAGTTGGTGTGAAACTTGGCCAGAATATTTTTTTAAGGTGGTGTTTAAAATGCCATGACCCCCTCTGTTCTAAGGTGTATAGAACAGGAGATATGCATTTTACATACACTCGTTACCTTAAGTACGCGTTTGGGCCCATTGACTTCCATA